>JASAUF010000600.1:15000000-20000000 GCA_030180095.1 Magnolia changhungtana
TAATTGTCAATATCCAATCAATATTATCTTCTTGTGGTGTGGTCCACGAGATTTATATCCCTCTCATTTTTCGGAGTAAGCCCTAAAATGAACTGTAAAAATGGATGAACGGAATGGATGAAACACATACATCATGGTAGGGCTCAATGAACACCGACTACACGACCATTGGATGGTGGTAGGGTGAGTAGCCAATCCGTTTTTGCATTTCCTAGCTTTCATTAGTTGCTTTCACTCCCTTAACGAAAAAACCTCCTCAACATAACAACATTTCACTCCTTTCAACTATAAACCAACGTATGGAGGTTATTCTTTACATTTTTCTCATCGAACTCTCCATGAATCATCTAGATATCATCATTCTACGTTTTACGTTTGTCATTTTTTGTCTTGGCTAGGGTTACGTGAAATCCCACGAAGTGGCTGCACTTGCAATCCTTGGAAAGGTTCAAAATATTCTGTCACTCCAAAGCACCTCTCTTCAACCTACATTTGACCTGTACTATGGTAGTTGGTGGTATAGATTTTTTTTTTTTTTTTTTTTTAAATGCTCCAAGAGTACAATTGCATTGCATGCGAAGTTCGGTCAATTCGATGTGTTAGGCTTACTCAAATTCATGTGTTAGGCTTAGTTAATTTTATGCTTTGATCGGTCAAATCCATGTGAAACTCATTGAATTCCATTTAAAGCCCACTCAATTCCATGTTAGGGCTCAGTTGATCTCATGCTATGCTCGCTGAAATTCATGTTTACGCTGCGCAATTTTATGCTAGGATTGCTCAATTTAATGTTTGCCCAACTTAATTTCATGGTAGATAAGATAAAGTTAATTTAATGTTTGCCCTGATAAATTTCATGCTAGGATCACTCAATTTAATGTTTCAAACTTAATTTCATCTTTAGATAAGATAAGGTCAATTTAATATTTGCCTTGATAAATTTCATGCTAGGATCACTCAATTTAATGTTTGCCCAAACTTAATTTCATGGTAAATAAGATAAGGTCAATTTATTGTTTGCCTCAATCAATTTCATAGTAGGATCGCTTAATTTAATGGTTGCCAATGACTCAATTTAATGGTAGATAAGGTCAATTTAATGTTTGCATCGATAAATTTCATGCTAGGATAGCATAATTTAATGTTTGCCTAGCTCAATATCATCTATGCTCGCTCGATTTAATTTTTGCCTTGCCCAATATCATGCTATGTTTGCTCGATTTAATGTTTGCCCATTGAATATCATGCTATGTTTACTCAATTTAATGTTTGCCCGCTAAATATCATGCTATGTTTGCTCGATTCAATGTTTGCCCCACTAAATATCATACTACGCTTCGCTCGATTTAATGTTTGCCCACTCAATATCATACTATGCTCGCTTTCGAAATATTGTTTGTCTAGCTCAATATGATGTTATGCTCGCTTGATTCAATGTTTGCTTGCATGCTATATTTATAGTTTGTACCGCTCAATTTTAAGGTTGCCTGTTCAATTTCTAATTTGCCTTGTTGATTTTTTGATTTCTTCATTGAATTTTGTCATTTTTGCCCTAGTCAATTTCTACTTTGTCCCACTCAATTTTCATGTTTGCCCTGCTGATTTTCATGTTTGCCTTGCCAAATTTCATGTTTGCCCCGCTGATTTTCTAGTTTGCCCCGCTGTTATTCATGTTTCACCCGCTGATTTTGTAGTTTGCCCAGCTCAATTTCATGTTTCCCCCGCTGATTTTCATGTTTCCCTCGCTGTTTTCTATTTGCCCGCTAATTTTCTAAGTTGGCCGTAGATTTTCGACTTTACCCACTGAATTTCTAGTTTGCCCCGCTGAAATTTCATACTTCCTTCGATCAATTCCTAGTTTGCATTGATCAAGTTCCATGCATGCCTCACTCAATGTAATGATAGCTAGTGTCACAAAATTAAACGAGCACCATATGAAATCATTCGTAACGTTGAACGCCTAATCCGTACAAGCTCTAGTTGTTTATTTCATGGTAGCGGTGAATTTACTGATGGACTTATTTGATGGTAGCTAAGGTCAATTTAATGCAAGTTGATGCGCATGTGTTAGACTTAATCAATTTCATGCGTTAGACTTATTGAATTTTATGCGTTGATGGGGATTACATACATTTGATTAAATGTTTGCTTGCATAACTTATTTTATAGTTTGCCCTGGTAAATTTCATGCTATGGTCGTTGAATTTCATGTTTACCTCGCTCAATTTCATGTTTGCCCTACTGAATATCATGCTTACCCCCCTACTGAATTTCATATTTGCCCTGCTTAATTTGTACATTGTCTCGCGCATTTTTCCAGCTTACTCTTTATTTCCTTAAGATTTGTATCATTGTTATATATAAGGGAAAGCGAGTTTTCGGTATTCTACTATTTAATTGAGTTTTGTCTTATGGCAAGCTTCCGTTGTTTAACGTTTTATTGATAAGTTGTCATTGTATTGATTTCCAGATTATGGCTACGAGAATCATCTGTTGCTATGGCGGGGAGTTAGAATGTGAAAACAAGCAATGGATTTACAAGAATGGAAGTACGAAAACTATTTCGCTAGATGTTGATACTACGTACGAGGAACTTCTATCCAGAATATACAAGATTATTAAGAGTACACCAACAGATTGTGATATTCGGATGAAAGTTTTGTATCCCTACTCTAATAAATTAATCCCTCCAACCGTACTTGAGGACGACGATGACGTGAAAGAGTTCCTGGCAACACAGTTGGAGCATTCGAAAAAGTTTATCCCTTTGGTCATCGAGACAATCCAACACATAAATATGACAACACACGTTGACAGTGTGGCAGAAGAGCATGGCGTGGAATTTGAATATAAGCCAAATCCATTACAAGTAGGAGGAACAAATGATCTACTGCCCGAACCGCCCCAAACATCAAAATTTGTTAGTGCCCAAGTTAGTGATGCACGTGACCTTGACCTCATTTGTGATTACATGGCACCGCCTCTAGCAACAATAGCAGATTTGCCGTCATCATCTACAGCCCGAAGATACACCAATCCTGAAAACAACATCCCACATCCAGACCTTCCCGAAACATCAAACTTCAACACCCGCCAACTTCCGGTGCCCTTTGATGATGCTGCATTCACCAATGTAGCAATGCTGGAATATACGGATTTGTTAAGTGAATCGATCGAGATAGCGAAAGGGCAAACATTCAAGGACAAGAGTCGGTGCCAGCATGTTTTGAGCCTATTTGCCCTTCAAAATAAATTTCAGTACAGGGTACTGTACTCAAATTCTAGGAGATTTACGGTTGTATGCTTGAAAATAGATGTGAATGGAGGGTTCATGCATCACGCGTTGGTGATTTGAGGATTTTCAAGATACGGACTTATACGGCAAATCACACGTGTGGCATGTCATGGATGAGGAGTGATCACCGGCAAGCAAGCAGTAAGTTAGCATGTGATTTGGTTGTTAACCGCATCGAGCAACGCCTGGGGTTGAGGCCACATGATATTATCTTCGCCATGAAAGAGAAGTATAATATTGTTATCGATTATAGAAAAGCATGGGCAGCCAGGGAGCTTGCAATCAATCAGTTATGGGGTCTTATGAAGACTCCTACAATCATCTCCCTTGTATTTGCATGAGTTGAGGACGGTCAACCCAGGGACGATGGATCGACTGCGTGTTAACAAAGAGACTTTCGTGTTCGAAAGATGTTTTGTTGCGCTCGGTCAATGTGTTAGAAGTTTTCAAAATTCATTGCGGAGGGTATTAGCCATTGACGGGACACACCTAAAGGGCAAATACAAGGGTGTTCTATTCATCGCCACAGCCTTAGATGGGGACAACCATATATTTCCAGTTGCATTTGGCATCGGGAATCAGAGAACGGTAGTAGTTGGAATTGGTTCCTTACTTACCTTAGCGATGCGATAGGGTCTCTGGAGGATCTTGTTATTATATCGATCGACATAAAGGTTTATCGAAAGAGGTTCCCAAGTCTTCCCACGTGCAATTCATGGCTCTTGTGCGTATCATATCTACTAAACTTGGTGGACACATTTAAAGACAAGTCATTGGAGATGTACTTGGCGGGCAAAGTGAAGACATGTAGGGTGGTGAATTTGAGAAATTAATGCATGATATCGAAATGGCCAATCCCACAAGACATGCATGGTCGATGTAAATCGGATACGAGAGATGGGCATCTTCGCATTTTCCAGGAAAAGATTCAACTTGGTTACTACAAACATTTCGAGTGTGTTAATGCCCTCTTCAAAGAAGCACGCGAATACCCCATTACGAAATTGATAGAAGGGGTTAGATTGAAGATACAAGAGTTGTTTTATAAGAGGAGAGAATCTGCGGCATCGTTTGTAGGGCCATTGACTCCATGGGCGGAGCAACAGTTAAGGGATCTTGTCTAGAAGGCGCGAGATGTTCGCTGTCATCCTATTTCTCGAAATGAGTATTATGTTGTGGGAGATTATAATGATACAGTCAAGCTCAGTGAGTTTTCGTGTACATGTCGCGAGTTTGACGTGAAGGGGTACCCTTGTATGCATGTCCTGTCAGCATGTATAAACTATAATCTCTTTCATTACTCATACTGCTCCCCATTCTACACGGTGCAAAATTACATAGCTACGTATAACGAATCGGTCTACCCAGTACGTGACAAGAGTGAGTGGGAAGAAATTTCAGTGGGCTTTAAGGAGTATTGTGCGCAAATTAAACCCCCAGGACAAAGGAGGTCAGCTGGAAGACCCAAAAAGCTTAGAATTCCATCTCGTGGAGAGGAATCAAATACAACAAAGTGTGGGCGATGCAAACAAACTGGGCATAATCGCCGAAAGTGCAAGTTTCCCATACCTGAAAAATAGCATACTTTGTAATTTATTTTATTTTTTGATGTATAGCATACTTTGTAAATGAATGAACTTTTTACCTTGTCTCACTGTATTTTCTGCTTGTCCCGTTTGACTCGTCGAAAAGGAAAATGTACATGGAAATCAATGCAAAGCAATCGCGCATATACGAGAATAAGCAAAAGCTCAAACATGTCTGGTAGACAAGAACTTCACAGGCATAGAAGGGAACTCCTTGGCCCACTCATTTTCAGCGGGGCCTCGCTCAATTTCTACGTTTGTCGAAAAAGGAAATAACCTTCCGAGTCCAAATAGCAGATGTGATATCCATCTTATTCAAATCTTCTAATCAAATGTTAAACACGTAAAAAACAACAAGTACGAAAATTTCATCACATTGAACACTGACAATGACAACAAGGAGTGGAAAGACAAACACATCCATATTTAACGTACCTATTCATCCACACTGTTGTTGGCATTCTGCGCAACATCAACTACAAATTATATCTAATCATATTATGAACTCTATACTATCTGGGCTATTTTAAGAAGCACTTGTTGGACTGCTAATTTGTGTATGAAGGCGAATATTTAGAGACTCATATTCATATGTATCCAATGTTCGAAGGCCGAATCATGAATGAAGCACTATATTTCAGATGATGGCTTCCAAACGATGTAGGGAACAAGAATGGGTCAGATCATTCAAAGAATGCAATCCCCAATATAAAGTCCAAAATGAAATTAGAGAAAATGAATCCAGAAAATAAACAAAAACCAATATGATTTGTCCAGTTGATATAGTAGGTCAAACAAGATCACATGGTTCTTAATCCAATCCACTGACACCACCATCAATCCCCTTAATTAGCTGTTTTCTAGTTTGCCCCGCCCATATTTCTGTTTGCCCCGCTGTTTTGCTAGTTTGCCCCGCTGATATTTCAGCTTGCCCCGCTGTTTTTCTAGTTTGCCCCGCTGATATTGCAGTTTGCCCCGCTGTTTTGCTAGTTTGCCCCCATTGTTTTCTAGTTGCCCTTTTTTTCTAGTTTGCCCGTTGTTTTTCTAGTTTGCCCCGCTGATATTTCAATTTGCCCCATTTTTTTTTAGTTTGCCCCGCTGATATTCCAGTTTGCCCCGCTGTTTTTCTAGTTTTCCCCGCTGTTTTTCTAGTTTGCCCCGCTGATATTTCAGTTTGCCCCGCCGTTTTTCTAGTTTGCCCCGCTGATATTTCAGTTTGCCCCGCTGTTTTTCTAGTTTGCCCCACTGATATTCGGCTTTGCCGCATTGATATTTCGATTTGCCCCGTTGTTTTTCTAGTTTGCCCCACTGATAATATTTCGGATTTGCCCATTGTTTTTCTAGTTTGCCCCGCTCATTTTCATGTATCCTCGCTGATTTGATAGTTTGCCTCATTTGTATTTTATGTACGGCTGAAAGTTCGGCAGGTTCAACCTGACCGACCCGACATTGGGTTGGGCTCGGGCAGGTATATCGGGTTCGATCTCAAGTTTGGGCTATACAAACACTAACCCAATAAATAGACAAAGAAATGAATTAAAAGATAGAAAAATATTTTTATATACTTATATATACATATTTACATAATTATGTACTATACAAAAATGTAAGGGCCCGTTTGGCCGGGCGGATTGGAAGGGATTGGAAGTTAAATCCCAAGATTGGTCCGGAGTGCCAAACATACAGGGTGACCTAATCCTCCCATGGATCTTAAGACAATCCACTGACAACACTATCATTACCTTTAAATCCCATCCAATCCACCCTAATCCGATCAAATTTGCCTGGGACATGTTTGGTTCGAGGGATTGAAAGGGATGGGAAGGTTTAATCCCCATATTGGCCGGGCGTGCCAAACAGACTCTATATAGCGATCCCGGGATGGTTTACACGAATAAAACATATACGTCACGATTAGCCCCATAAAGTCTTAATGCAACCATCCATCTCGTGCTAAGTCCTGATGGAAGTAATACCCAAGCCATGTCCATAAGTGTTCTAGATAGTTTGATGCGGTTGCTTGTTCAAAATAAAATGACCTATATAGTAAAAATAGTTTCCTAGTCCCTCATTTATCATTTCCTTGTAATATCCGAGCAGATCTGATTGTCCGATTACTTCTCCCCCTCCGTGAACTGAGTTTCAATTCCATGCATTTCACAGACAGTTCCCCTCATTTCACGGTCAAATTTATTCATTGCACGACAATTTCTATAAATTCACGGTAATTTCCCTTCAGTTCACAGTGTGTACTGAATGTCATCAGCTTAAAAATTAAAATTTAACATAATATATATATTACAATTTAATAAAAATTAAAAAAAAAAGTCGGTCGGTCAGGGTCGTCACCGGTCGATTCAACTCATTGGACATTTGGTCTGGCCGATAGGGTAGTAACCCGATCGACCCCATTTTGGCACATTATACCTAAGTAGGGTCGACCGGGTTACTACCCGGTCGACCGGGTAAATGTACAGTGAATCGTTGTATCCAGTACGCGACAATAGCGAGTGGAAAATGTCAGCGGGGATGAAGGAGTATTGTGTGCAAATTAAACCCCTAAGACAGAGGAGGTCAGCTGGGAGACCCAAAAAGCTTAGAATTCCATCGCGTGGAGAGGAATCGAAAACAGTAAAGTGTGGGCGATGCAAACAAACCGGGCATAATCGACAGTCGTGCAAGTATCCGATATCCGGTGTATAGCATATCATGTGATTGATGTAATTTTTGTACTTTGTATGATACATACTATTGAAAGTTATATATTGCTCCTAGTTGATCTTCATGTATAGCATATCGCGTAAAAATGCACCAACTGTCAGCCCTATCTATATATGCATTCTAAAATGCCTCCTTATATTGTAAAAAGAAATTATCCATATTCGATGTTACGTGCATAATAAGGGTGACATCTGGATAATCAACACCGCGTGCAACTAGATCAGAAGTCACAATAATACGACCTTCAGTTCTACAACTCTCTAGAAGGATTCCACAAACCGATTGCATGAACTTAATTGAAAGTTCAGATATACCCTTTAGTTCTCATCAATGGGCAATCATACCTTTCCTAATGTTTTCCGGTGCCTATCTGTCCGTATGCGAAGATGTCAGCATTGTAACCTATAAAGGCAAGATTTGATCACTAGCAAACACTTTGGGACTCCAAAAATAAAATTACGTAGTTCATTTCAAAGTTTGAGTGAACGAATCCGACTTCACAATTTCACATTGAGTAGCAATTGGGAAATCGCCTTTTCTTTTAGTGTACTTTGTAAACATTATCTGAAATCATTTGCTAATGTCGATGTATTAAAGTTGTCAGGAAGGAACATATGCACACCATTGAAATCCATCAACATCAGATATGTAAATGAAATTGAGAACATGCAACATAACATGAAGTGCATAAATAAATTTCACGTTAACACCATATATAGTAATCAAAATAAGATCCCCAAGTTTGGGCACTAAAATCAACATCCCTTCATCAGTCAAAGTAAAATTCACCCCATGATTTAAAGAAACAGTTTGAGAATATGAATTTTTATAGGCTTGGCTTACCAAAAAAGATACCTGATGCACAAGCCATCATTCTGTGTAAATCTAGTCTGGTTTGGACGGACCGCCACCCGGTGGAGCAACATCATCACGCCGGCAGGTGATTGTGGCAATAAGGTTATCAATTTTACGCTCGACCCGATTGATACTATTCTGGATGGCCGCAGAAAACCGCTCCAATCGTGACATCCGTCTATCCTGCTCATCCATGTGCCTAACAATATATGCCCGGCGGTTGCGGTACGGCATCCTTCGACTGGTACGACCATATGGTTGTCCTGCCTCCTCACGTTGCTCTCCCTCCGTGGGATATTCGGTGTCGGCTGCCTCTGTCTCAGCCGCGTCCGTCTCTGCAGCCTCTGTCTCCCTTTGCCTCTTCTTCTGTCTCTCCCATCAAAACTTCTTCTGCGCCTCACCGATGCCGATGCCCCTTTCTTCCCCACTTTCATGCGCTTGATGTTGTTTTCTCGTAAACATTCTCACAGATGTCCGGGTCTGTCGTGGTGGGCATCACCCACATGACGGGAGAGTAAACATAGAAGGTGTGGGAATGGAATGGCATCCCTTCTCGTGGTCGCTATGTTGTCGGCGATCATTTGAGTAATGATTGTGGGCGTGACAGAGAGGAATACCATGACAGATCTTGTATAGAATGTCTAACATATACGAAGTAATATCGACTTTGTTCGACTTCCTCGGATAAACATTTGTGCAAAAGATATTGTGTAGCACCTTATACTTGAATTCCATGTGCGATGATCTCGGTGCATTACCCTTATTCCGGAACATCCCGACCGTTACAAAAAACTTCGTCATTGCTAACCGTATGCAGTTGGGTCATCGATGTCGTGATCAGTTAATCCTCGAGATGTGACAGAATCCCCAAAAGATGTGCAACTACCCCAAGTATCAATGGTGACAGAGTTCTCTCCAATGGTCACCGAAAGGAAGGAGGGTGCAATACCGGAGAGTGACAATATGATAGAAATATGAGAACTTGCTCATTTCGAACCGTCCCTCCAAAATCTAAGATCTTACTCCACCCAACATTTTCCAAAATCTCAATAATTCCAAACCGATGGATGGACGCTCTTCGTCGATTTTTTTCAGTATACAATTTTTCAAACACGGAATTTTTTTTTGTACAGGTTCGCAGGAGGAGGAGAACCTCACTGGATAACTTGTTCGGTTGGATTAGTGGATGGGGTCCTGAATTGGAGCACTCGTCGAGTACGAGCTTTCGCCTAGCCGGCGACTCGATTGGAGAGGTCCGTTCCTCACTGTTCTCGTCTACGCCGGATCGAATTTTTGACGAGCTCCCGGATGACTCTCCAAGTATAGGCTTTTTCCCTTTATCCTTTGCCATTATCTCGTAGTGATGATATTGTCTGCATTTCAAAAAAAAAATGATAAGTGAACTCGAAATTATGTCGATATATACTGTCCTAATCATGATTTGTAATCGAATAGTGAACTAATGTACTTTTTTACGGTTTAACTCAAAAAAAACACTAATGAGTGAGCATTTAAAGTAAAATTTTATCAAGCGGGAGATGAGAATGGGTGTTAAAAAATTACATGCAATTGCACAACATCAACGACTGTTTGTAAAAAAAGGCGGTGTTTAAGCCTCAAACATCCCTTCAAAGGGTGAATCCAAACGGGCCCTTAGGAGACTAAAGTCAACGCTGCACAGTCCTTTGCCACCCCTATTCCACAAATGCTCTTAAACGGGATAGTGAAAAGGTCAATTAAAAAAATATTCTAGATTTTGCTCTTAAACGGGATAGTGAAAAGGTCAAGTTGGAACCAGGCCATATGATAACCGATGTATAGTGCAGTCGGGCACACCCGATTGGAAGATAAAGGATCCATCATTCCTCCTTTGGCATGATAAGGATGTCACTTGACCATAGTGGGATACACTGTTATATGTAACCTTTAACAAGTAATAGTAGGGGAGTTGATTTGTCAAGGAATATAAATTTCAGGTGGGAATATAAATTTCAGGTGGACCAAACCACAGAAAAACAATAGTGATTTGATATCCACCATTAAAATCCTCCTAAGCCCACTGTACTGTTTATTTGACATCCAATCTGTTGATTAGGTCATGCAGACCCAGATGAAGGGAAAAAAATAAAGATCAGCTTGATCCAAAACTTTTATGGCCCCCTAAAAGTTGTTAATGGTCGAAGTTCATTCAACACTGTTTTCTGTAATGTGGTCCACTTTAGATTGGAATATATCTCAGTTTTGGACTCATTCCATAAAATCATCTATAAAAATAGATGGACGGCATGGATGAAACACATACATCATGGTGGGGCCCACAGAGCACCGACCAGCAGCCATTGACTGGTGGCAGGGGGAGTAGCCAATCCGTTTCCACAGCGGACTCATATGGGAGCTTCTTATCAGGTGGGCCCACACCGAGCTCAAGTGAATCACACCACAAAAGACAAATAGAGAGGAATATGACCGGATACAAAGAACACAGACTTACCGAGATCGTATTAGGAGAAATCGCCCAAAGATTAAGTGCAACTTGGCGGGAGAAATCCGCTGGAGATGAAGTTGTGGGAAGCTTAGAGAAGAAGGAGTGCAAATAAACGTCCGTTTGGTGTAATAACTGCCGGTTGGTGAAAGCAGTTATTGCATTTTTTTTTTGAAAACCGCAATGCATCGATATATCGACATGTTGTCGATATATCGACAACATGTCGATATATCGTCAGGATCCTTTTAATAATGTTTCGCTTCTGAAGACTTACAGTCCTAATTCGATTTTATCGACATACGTCGATATATCGAAAAGTATCCCATCGATATATCGATAATATGTCGATACATCGTTCAAATCTTGTCATCAACATTGGATATTATCATCAAATTGACGATCTACTCGATCACTTATAACGATTACATCGATCATGTGCAGATTACATCGATAACTTACGTCGATTATATCGACAATATGTCGATCCCATCGACTACACATTTTTCGACATTCTGTCGACAATATATCGATATATCGATAAGTTACACTATCGATATATCGAGATATTAGCGATATATCGATAAATTAGAAATTTGAACCAACTCTTGCTGGACAATTCCAAACCAAATTCGATATTATCGCCATGTTTTCGATATATCGATATACTGTACTGTCGATATATCGACATCATGTCGATATATCGATGAAGTACGTAAATTCGGGGATTACTTGCTGGACAAATGGCGACCGAATTCGATATTATCGACATGTTTTCGATATATCGATTTCCATATCTCGTCGATATATCGACGTTATGTCGATATATCGATGAAAAACAAAATTCCCTCGAATACTTGCTGGACAAATGGCGACCGAATTCGATATTATCGACACGTTTTCGATATATCGATTTCAATATCTCGTCGATATATCGACGTTGTGTCGATATATCGATGAAAAACCAAATTCCCTAGAGTACTTGCTGGACAAATGGCGACCGAATTCGATATTATCGACATGTTTTCGATTTATCGACAACTTATGTCGATACAATCGATGATATGTCGATATAATCGATAACTAGCATCGATATATCGACGATATGAAGGTTAAATCGACGGTACATCTGATATTGCGATAAGTCGATGGAATCTACATTATGTCGATATATCGATGAATGTTGTCGATTAGATCGTTGATCTGTCGATTATATCGAGGATTGCTACTTGCTATAATATTTTTTTTTTTTAAATCTTTTTTATTTTCTTGGATTTGTTTGTTGTACACACCCATGTCAGTACACTTCCTCTATTATACAAAAAATGAGGTATTTCCTGATCTCAATTGGACCACATTACAGGAAACAGTGTTTAATGAACATCGACCATTGAAAACTTTTTGGGGCCATAAAAATGATCTGTAAAAATGGATGAACGGAAACCTCTTATTTTTTCCTGTAGTGTGGTACATCTGAGATTTAGATCCCTCTTATTTTTAGGATAAACCTCTAAAATGATCTGTGAAAATGGATGAACGGAAACGATGAAACACATTGTGATTGGTGGGGCCCAGAGCACCGACCACCACCGCCTACGGTGGTGTGGTGGGCCCAACCGAGTGGTGTATCATACCGTGGTGCGTGATTTCTTCCCGGACCGACCATTTTAAGAAGACGACAAAACGCCGATAAGGGGGCCCACCAAAAGGAGCTCTACCGTGCCGTTTCGTCTCGTGGAAACGGAGTGAGAAAAGGGGGTGAAAGCAACGGCCGTGAAAGGGTAATGCCAGTGAAAGCGGCAGTGAAAGCGGAACGAGAAGGGAGGCTTTACCGTTTTGCAGTGGAAAGGAGGGGTATTTTTGTCCAAAAAAAGGGTCTCCGCACGTGGAGGTCTAACTTGCAAAATAAGGTTTGTCTTCTTTCATAAAACCGACTGGCTAAAAGGTGGGGTCCACTTCCCTAATTTTCTCCTCCCCAATGCGTGTTTGATTTTTCAATTTCATATAAAATGCAAAGGAGCCATCATTACCATTTCCAAGTATTTGTTTAAACATAAATTGTAGCTCGTATATCGAGAGTCAATTACACTTGCAAAGGATGAAGGTAAAGTTATATATAATCCTTACATTTTCACACTATAAAACCACCATTTTAAGCATGATTTGTGGAAACAAACAATGCAGCAAAATCATCATTATAATCAAATGCAAGTGATGTGAGTCATGTGACCAATGTTGTCAAAATCGTTATCGTATCGCAAATCGTAGTAGGGGTTGATTTGTATCGAATTACAAATCTTATCGTAAATCATTTTTTTTTTCTTCCCAAAATAGAAAACTAAAAATGACCCTTACAATCCTATTAAAGATCCTCATAGAACCTTTATACACACACACACACACACACACTCCAACAAATCAAGCCCATTCATACATGGAATCTATGTCTGTTACATTGTTACAGACATGGATGATTTTCTTGGGCCTACTATGGTTTCAACGGTGAAAATCATTATGCCCCGCTGTTTCCCATGGTATGATCCAATTGATCTTTTGATATACTTCAATTTCGGGCTAAACCACTACAATAAGTTAGGAAAACGGATGGACAGCGGGGCAAACTGGAAAAACAGTGGGGTAAACTAGAAAAATGGCCATCAAAAACTTTTTGGGGGCCATAAAAAGTATTGGATCAAGATGATCTTTGCTTTTAGTCTTCATCTGGGTCTTTATGACCTAATAAACAGATTAGATTTCAGATAAACACTACAGTGGACCTCAGGAGGATTTAAATGATGGATATCCAATCACTACTGTTTTCCTGTAGTGTGGTACATCTAAGATTTAGATCCCTCTTATTTTTAGGATAAACCTCTAAAATGATCTGTAAAAATGGATGAACGGAAACGATGAAACACATTGTGATTGGTGGGGCCCACAGAGCACCAACCACCGCCACAGGGCTGGTGTGGGCCCAACTGAGTGTCAGATATACCTGTGGTGCGTGATTTCTTCCTGGACGGACCATTTTCATAAGAAGACAGAATCTTCGATATAGGGAGCCCACAAAATGAGTTGACCTTGGTCTTTCTCGTGAAAACGGAGTGAGGAAAGGAGGTGAAAGCAAATGGTACTGTGAAAGCGGAAAGGAAGATGAAAGCAACGCAAAGTGAAAGCGAAGTGAGAAGTGAGAGCTTTAGCGAGCCGCAGTGAAAAGGAAGGGTATTTTCGTCCAAAAAATGGGTCTCGCACGTGGAGGTCTAACTCGCAAAAGAAGGTTTGTCTTCTTTCATAAAACCGTCTGGCGGAAAGGTGGGGTCCACTTCTCTAATTTTCTCATTCGATTTGATGTAGAGCGGATCGCATACAGTTTCATGGCTAGGATGGATCAGAAAAGGCACGGTCGATGGCAGTGATCCGCACCATCGGACCTTAAATCGGGCGTATCTCACAATCAGGAATAAGTTAGTGACGTAAAATATATGATTTTGAGTAGAACGAGCTACTTTAGCCAACCAACCCGGATATACCAGGGTTACGACGCTTCGGAATTGCGAAAGAACCCTCAAATCGGAATATCGGCCATGGCAAAAAACTGAATATCACGGGGCAAACTAAAAAACAATGGGCAAATGGAATATCATGGGCAAACTAGAAAAAATGGGCAAATGAAATATCAAGTGGGCAAACTAGAAAAACAATGGGCAACCGAATATCACGCAAACTAGAAAAACAATGGGCAATCGGAATATCAATGTAGGCAAATGGAATATCACGGGGCAAACTAGAAAAACAATGGCAAATCGAATATCGTATGGGCAAACTAGAAAAATGGCGGAGAAACCGAAATATCGATTGGGGCAAACTAGAAAAACAATGGGTAAATGGAATATCAGTGGCAAACTTGAAAAAATACGGGCAAATCGAAATATCACGGGCAAACTAGAAAAAATGGCAGTGGCAAATCAAATATATCAATGGGCAAACTAGAAAAACAATGGGCAAATCGAATATCATCAGTGGCAAACTAGAAAACAATGGCAAATCGAAATATCAGGGCAAACTAGAAAAACAACGGGCAAACTAGAAAAAAAGGGGGCAAACTAGAAAAACAATAGTGGCAAATGAAATATCGGGCAAACTAGAAAAATAGCGGGGCAAACTGGAATATCAGCGGGGCAAACTAGAAAAACAGCGGGGCAAACTGGAATATCAGCGGGGCAAACTAGAAAAACAGCGGGGCAAACTGGAATATCAGCGGGGCAAACTGGAATATCAGCGGGGCAAACTAGAAAAACAGCGGGGCAAACTGGAATATCAGCGGGGCAAACTAGAAAAACGGCGGGGCAAACTGAAATATCAGCGGGGCAAACTAGAAAAACAGCGGGGCAAACTGGAATATCAGCGGGGCAAACTAGAAAAACAGCGGGGCAAACTGGAATATCAGCGGGGCAAACTAGAAAAACAGCGGGGCAAATTGGAATATCAGCGGGGCAAACTGGAATATCAACAGGGCAAACTAGAAAAACAACGGGGCAAACTGGAATATCAGCGGGGCAAACTAAAAAAACAGCGGGGCAAACTGGAAAAACAGCTAGGCAAATAGGAAAATATGAGCGGGGCAAACTGATGGTGGTGTCAGTTGATTGGTTGGTGCTCAACCCTAACCCAACCCAAGGTTCCTATACCTCAACCCTAGCCCAACCCAACCCAACCCAACCCAATCTCGGGTTGGGAATTCTCAACCCAAGCCCAACCCGAGGGGGCTCGGTCGGGTATATACATGCTAATATTTTCGTTATTACATTAGTTTATTATATATCAATATAGGACTTATTTTCTGTATCTATAATTTTATTAATTATATATGTGACTATTCATTATAAACAACTTCATTTTTTCCTTTAAAAAACAAGCTTAAATATAAGACAACTACTCCTTTAAAAGTCATGTAGCATAGCATGGTGTCTATTTGGGAGAGAGAGATCTGGCATATCTTGTTAGCTTGAGTCCCTTGGAAATGACATGGACAAATGAGACTCGACATCACTAGTGTGCCTTCGACACAAACGATCCACACTCAATTATAATTTTTAAGTAACTTTTATATTGATCGGGTTCGGGTTGGGTCTGCAACCCGAGCCCAACCCAAGATTTATTGGGTTGGTGTTTGTATAGCCCAAGCTTAAGGCAGGACCCGAAATATCCTGCCCGAGCCCAACCCAATGTCGGGTCGGTCGGGTTGAACCCGCCCAACTTTCAGCAGTAAGCCCGGATAGTATGCTATACATCATAACTTACATTTCCTGTGAATATGCAAAAAATCTTCAAAGTATGCTATCCACCAAAATTACAAAGTATGATATACATCAAAACTTACAAAGTATGCTATACATCATGACGTACAATGTATATTCAACAATGTATACAACATCTTTCCAAAATTCTGCCCATGCCATGGACAAATTTCATCTACAAAGTAGAGACAAACAATCGTACGCTATTGACTTCCTCCAATCGGCGGTGAATTTTTGCATGTCTATTCCCGCCAAGGTGAGACCGCTACACAAAATGTCGATGTATTTCATTACGAATATACCACAGTCATAACCATTGTCCTGCTTCGGCGCATTCATCGACTCTAACGGTCCACTTCTTCCCTTCAAGCGCGGTGCTGTCTCCAGTGGCATGGAAGAGAATGGGAAGCGCATCAGTCATCTTCTTCATCTTTTGCTTGTACTTCGGCGATAAATTCGTGCACAAGCTATCCACAACAACAATTTCTCTTGCTCTGGGGTAGATGACTAACAGAAACCAATGTGAATTTTCGTGATTGATGGGCGATAGACTGCGTTTCATCATTGTCAAAATAATATATTAGAAAAATGATAGAAGACATAATAGTAAGAGATGATGCTCTATGACAAGTGCATTACCCGTTCATAACACCAGATTGCCTTGGCGCATGGTTTATCCCGGTGCTTAGCAATTGCATAGGCCGTACTCATCTGACCTAATAGCTCGGCCCGTTCTGACGCCGATTTGGAGTCCCGATATGCAATCAAAACAGGCAAACACCCCTCAAGGCTTTGCTGTTACAAACATGATGAAAGTTCAATACATGTAAGAAAATTAAATTTTTAAACAGATTACAGATTAACGCAATAAACAGTTACCGTAAAAAACGTGGGGAGAACTTGCAATCCTGATGATATCTTTGTTGAAAGGTCGTTCGCGCTTTTTCAAGGAACTCGATGTATGTGTCAATAGCCTAATCAATGGGATAGTAGAATGTTAGTCGTAGATTAAAATAACACATAATTACATGTCAATCAATGCATACAGAGAATAAATTAGTAATGTTTACCTCACTATCAATCCACGCATCCTTCAAAGATATCGTACTGAACCATTTCCCCGCTGCCATGCCCTTGTTTGCTTCATACCACTCTCTCCGCCTCTTTCACCTCCCGTGCGGATAGTATCCCGAAAGGATCCATCGTAGAGGAAATGGTACCGAAGAAGTTGCAAAAGCCGTTACTTGCTCGGGTTCAGAACCGCCCAGAGTTGTATCGAATGCGCATAAGGACAAGTACGGAGATATCTTGTAATATATGGCTTGCAGAATCCTTTTGGTTCTCCTTTCATAAACGGGTTGCGAAGTAGACCTCAACTCCTCACCCTCTATTACAAAACATCCCCTCTCTACGACTACCTTCCTTCTCCTTATTAAACTCCTCCCTCTCATTAGCTAACTTTTCCCTCTCCTCAAAAAATAATTCCTTCTCCATCCACAATGCTCTTTTTCTTTCAGTAACATATTTTCTTTTTCATCAATCATTGTTTCTTTCCGTCTCATCCCTTCCCTCTCTCTTCTCAATTCGCTCCTCTCCTTCTTCAATTCCTCTCTCTCCCTCTTTAACTCCTCCCTCTCAATCCGAAATTCCTCAATAAAAATAACATTCTTCACAACACCCCCTACTGGTATACCCTCACTCGGTCCCTCTTCCTCCACACCTTTCTCTTCATTATCATCTGACTCATCATCATCATCCTCCCTATGATCAATCTCGTTACCCTCCTCATCTTCTTCTTGAGTTTCAGTGAGCTACAAAATGTATAGATGGATATGTCAGAGTAAGGATAAATTTACTAAATGTAGAAAAAACAAATAGTTCAACCTGTATAACATCTCACCTGAAAACTGTCACGCACCGAACGAACGGCATCCGTTTCCCATTCGCGTAGGGTTGGTTCTAATTTCATCACTACCGAAGTCTGCAAAAGAACAAGGAGTAATGTTAAATATAAAATTGATAAGGTTGTCAAGTTAAGCAAAGTAATTGCTGGACATATATAAACTTACAGATTTACTCTGGACAATAGCATGTATTCTGTTGTACCTCCAACACTTCCAGCCTCGATATTGAATGAAGCGTGGAATTTGATGGGGAACGTACGAAACAACACACTCTTGTAGGGCTGGTAGTATCTCTATCGCCCATACCTGCTAGAATGAAATTGCACCAGGTTAAAAATTCTAAGATGACTACAGAGGGAAAACATATACAGAAGAAAAGGTGTTCTTACTTGTAGAGGAAGGACGCAACCACATACAGTGTACCGAGGGAAACTTGATGCGGCAAGGGCAAATTCGATTCCTTGCAACATTGTAAGGTATCCCAAGCTACCCCAAGGATACATATAGAAATCCTCTAACGAGTCCACCAAGTGCATATAATCCATATTGCACATGGTTTTCGGTTCGGTTCCCCTAAGAAAGCACTCCACAACTAGAAGTAGGGCAACCTTCACGACGTCCTCATGCTTATTGGTATCAACTAGTCTATCAAACACGCCCATTAGGTGCTTCTTTAATACTGGATATTCTTTAAAGTATTTGTCTCGTAGTGTACGCGTAGTGTTCCTCTTCTTGGGTACGGTAAGATCTCCAGTCTTAAGACCGGTGATGAGGGCGAAGTCCATCTCGAAAAACTGCAATCGCCTCCCTTTGATTTCAAATACTGAATCACCTTTGTATCTTAGTAAAAGTAGGTGAAATATAGCCCCTATAATATTGAAGGATGTAACGTGCAATAAAAAGGCGAAAGGGGATTGCCTAAATAGATTTAGGCGACTGTCATGCATCTCCACTCCACCTTTGACCCTGTCAAACCACCATGTCAATGTACACCTACATGTTGGCTTGGAGTTGTCGGCGGAATTTTCATTGCCTGCAGAGATGATTTTAAATACATATCAAACATAAAATTCACAAAGTAAAACATCGTATATAAAATCAGACGGGCATGATACAAATTAAGCAGGGTAAACTAGAATATCAGTGGGGCATGCTAGAAAGTTAGCAGGACAAACTAGAAAATCAGCAGGGCAAACTAGATATTCAGCGGGGCAAGGTAAAAGCTCAGCGGGGTAAACATGAAAATCAGCGGGGCAAGCTAGAAAGTCAGCGGGGTAATTCTTATAAACGTATCCAATGTTCAAATGGAACACACCAAATGAAATTTGGAATTGAACTGCTAATGTTGATCATTTCTTAGGGGCCACAAAAGTTTTGGATCAAGCTTATAATTGTATATTCTATTAATCCAAGTCTGTATGATCTTATGTCTAGGTTTGATAATGAACAAACATACATCATCATGTTGACCGATTGATTGCTACATTGATTTTAGTGTTTGCCCATTGATTCTCATCAAGATATACCAATTTATACATCACAACATAGACATACCTTGCCACATGCCCTTAATTACCTTCAAAGGAAAATACCTTTGATTATAAGTTACAGCTCAAGAAAGTTGTAATATGCATGATACACATGAGCCAAAGATATTGAAGGATCAATTAGCTACAATCGGCTACAATAGGCTCGCCGCTTAGACAACTAGCATTGAGCAATCGGCTACAAGGATCACTCAATGAGGTGTTCATAAGTTTCCTCGTTAGTACAAGGTTACGTAGCTTATTGGTGCAAGGTTGTATAGCTTAGTCAACGTAGCACATCACAACGTTATGTAGCTTTGTCAGCATAAAAGATAGGGAACACTTGCCTTTATTCGGCCAGCATAGGCACATGGCCGTATGACTGGGAGTCAAGGCATGTATCTGTTCAAGTTTGTAGCTTTTACAGTGTTAGACCCCACATCATGTTATATACAAGGAGACATAGACATACCTTGGCACATGCACTTAATTACATTAGAGGAACTAGATATTCAGCGAGGCAAACTAAAAGATCAGCGGGGCAAACTAGATATTCAGCAAGGCAAACTAGAAATTCAGCGGGTCAAATTGTAAAATCAGCGGGGCAAGCATGAAATAGAGCGGGGGAAACTAGAAAATGAGCGGGGCAAACATGAAAATGAGCGGGGCAAACTAGACAAGAAGCGGGCAAACTTAAAAAATAATTTCATGGAACACACCAAATGAAATTTGGAATTCCACTTCTAATGTTGATCATTTCTTGGGGGCCACAGAAGTTTTGAATGAAGCTTATAATTCTCTTTAGAGTATTGATCCATGTCTGTATGATCTTATCAATAGGTTTGATAACAAACAAACATCACTGTTGGGCCCACCATAGTTTCAACGGTGAAAATCATTATGGCCCGCTGTTTCCCATGGTATGATCCAATTGATCTTTTGATATGCTTCAATTTGGGGCTAAACCGCTAAAATTAGTTAGAAAAACGGATGGACAGCGTGGATATACTCCATACATTCAAAATGGGCCCAACTGAGTTTATGTAGTACAATGGTAGTACGCAATCCGATTACGCAATATTTTGATTCATCTAACCATAGACTAGAGCCACTTTTGATTCTGCAATATTTTGTTCATTAGTCACTCCAGATTCTTTCATTTCCATGTAAAGATCATTTCCTTCCTGGGTTGGATGACCATGATTTAATAACGAACCATTCTAATTTGTTGATAGTTGATAATATTAGTTGATAGTTTTGTGAAAGATTGCTGTGAAAGGTTTCATTCACGCCTAATCCATGTCCAGTAGACCTTGTCGTTTTGAGAATTCTTAATTCATGAGTTGTAGGGAGGGACTTATGTCACCAAAAACATAGACTAAAGCAAGTGTTGGATTCAAAGTTGGTGTTAAAGAGTACAAATTGACTTATTATACTCCTGAATATGAAACCAAAGATACTGAGATCTTAGCAGCATTCCGGGTAACTCCTCAACCCGGAGTTCCGCCTGAGGAAGCAGGGGCTGCAGTAGCTGCCGAGTATTCTACTAGTACATGGACAGCTTTATGGATCGATAAACTTACCAGCCTTGATCGTTACAAAGGACGATGTTACCACATCGAGCCCGTTCCTGGGGAGGAAAGTCAATTTATTGCTTATGTAGTTTACCCTTTAGACCTTTTTGAAGAAGGTTCTGTTACTAACATGTTTACTTCCATTGTAGGTAATGTATTTGGGTTCAAAGCCCTACGAGCTCTACATCTGGAGGATCTGCGAATTCCTCGCTTATGTCAAAACTTTCCAAGGACCGCCCATGGCATCCAAGTTGAGAGAGATAAATTGAACAAGTATGGTTGTCCACTATTGGGATGTACTATTAAACCAAAATTGAGGTTATCCACCAAGAACTACGGTAGGGCGGTTTATGAATGTCTCCGTGGTGGACTTGATTTTACCAAGGATGATGAGAAGGTGAACTCCCAACAATTTATGCGTTGGAGAGACCGTTTCTTATTTTATGGCGAAACAATTTATAAAACGCAGGCCGAAACAAGTGAAATCAAAGGATATTACTTGAATGCTACTGCAGGTAGCTAACTGGAAAACCAATGGGGCAAACTGCAAAATCAGCGGGGGAAACTGGAAAATCAGCGGGGGAAACTAGAAAATCAGCGGGGCAAACTAGAAACTCAGCGGGGCAAACTAGAAACTCGACGGAAACTGGAAAATCAGTGGAGGAAACTAGAAAATCAGCGAGGCAAACTAGAAAAATCAGCGGGGCAAACTAGAAAATCAGCGGGGCAAACTAGAAAATCAGCGGGGCAAACTGAAAAATCAGCGGGGGAAACTACAAAATCAGCGGGGCAAATATGAAAAAGATCGGGGCTAGCTTAACAAATAATTTCGTGGCTTTAGCCGAAAAATCTAAACATATCCAATGTTCAAATGGACCACACCACGGGGATATTTTGAATTGAACTTCTAATGTTGATAATTTCTTAGGGGCCACAGAAGTTTTGGATAAGCTTATAATTGTGTTTTCTATTAATCCATATCGTATTATCTTATGATTAGGTTTGATAACAAACAAACATCCATTAGGCCCACTATAGTTTCAACAAGTGGAAATCATTATGCCTGCTATTTCCTGTGGTATGATTCACTTGATCTTTTGATATGCTTCAATTTGGGGCTAAACCGCTAAAATTAGATGGAAAAACGGATGGACGGCGTGGATATACTACATACATTCAATGTATGCGGCCCAAATCGGTTTACTTAGTACAATGGGAGCGAACTAAAAAATCGGCGAGCTAAATTAAAAAAATCAAGGGGCAAACATGAAATTCAGTGGGGCAAACTAGACAATCAGCGGGGCAAACATGAAATTGAGCGATTGTTTGCTAGAAAGTCGACAGGCAAACTAGAAAATCGGCAGGATAAACATGAAATTGAGGTGGGGCAAACTAGAAATTCAGTCAGGCAACTGGAAATTCATTATGACCACTGTTTCTCGTGGTATGGTCCACTTGATCTTTTGTTATGCTTCAATTTGGGGCTCAACACTCTGTGTGTGTGTGTGTGTGTCTGTGTGTGTATATATATATATATACACATACACACACACGCACGGGTGGGCATGCATGCACATGTGTCGTGTGTATATATACGCATGTGGGAAAAACGGTTCTATATGGTCAAGCTCATGTGAACTACCAATGAGGTCGAGCTGTGTGAGCCCTATCATGAAGTATGTCAAACATCTACCCATCAGTCAGATGCACCATTCCATGGTGGGCCTAGAGCTTAAAAATCAAGTTAATTCGTGACTTTTGTAGGCCACACCACGTACAAAACTTGAGAGGGGTTACCTTCCATTAAAACATTCATATTTATGTTTTTAGGCCCACCAAGATGTGTTTAACAAATCCAGCCCATCCATAATGTGTGTCCCACTTGGATGAGTGGTCAGACCAAGATTCAGACACATCCAAATTTCAAGTGGGCCCCACCAAGTAATTTTATATGTTTTAGGCATGTCTTCACGTGATTTTAGATGGTATGGCCCACCTGGGTTCCGAAGAGGACTGATTTTTTTGCTATCCCATAATTTAAAGGGGACCCATCAAGTTCACGGTGATGATGTTCGACATACATCATGGTGGGGCCCACACAGGTCGACCTCGTGGGGAGTTCCCATGAGCTCGATCGTATAGAACCTTTTCCTCTACTAAAAAAGAAATTACATACATTCAATGTGGGGCCAACTGAGTTTAAAATATACCTTGGCTGCGTGCTTTCTTCCCTGGACCGACCATTTTGAGAAGAAGACAAAATGCGATTGAGGGGGGCCCACAAAAAGGGTTTTTTGGGGTCTTTCTACCGGAAACACAGGAGTAAAGGGGGTGAAAGCAACAGCAGTGAAAGCAATGGCAGTGAAAGCAACCGTGGAAAGGGAGAGGAAACGCAAGCAGTGGAAATGGGGAGGAAAAAATAAAGCAGTGGAAATGGCAGAGTAAAAGCCGCAGCCGTGAAAGGAGGGGTATTTTCGTCCTGAAATGTTGAGTCCGTACAAGGAGGTCCAAACGCGTATTCTAAGTTTGTATTGTTTCAAAAAAAACCGTTGGATAAAAGGTGGGGTCCACAGTCGTAAATTTCTAAATGTAGTGTAAATGCCTAATTATTGTTTCCTCACGTAAATATCTACCGCACTCTTCACTGTATTTGATTTGACTGCTTATGTTTATAATGTAAAAATTAAAAAGACTGCAAAACAATCGTGGGTCACACCATAATGTGTATCACTTATTCACACCGTTCATCCATTATGCCAGCTGAATTTACGGAGCCGGTGAACAGTAATAAGGTGAATAGGGTGTGTCCATGTCTCAGTCGTTGTTTGAATCAAGACCGTTGGGCAAGTTTCTTCCACCTTGGATCATGAATGACAACGCAAGTGTGCCAATCTGATGATCCAGGTCATCCAATCATTCCCCTCCGAATAGACGGTGAAATTGCGATCGAGGATTTATTGCTAGGAGTAACCGGTCAACACTCTGCAGCTTTTTAGACCACCTAATGCCCCGACCGGTCTGATCGTCAGTGCATGGCACATACAGGGTGGGGCCCATTTGAAGGTAGCCGACGGGTAGTCTAAGCGTGGCTCTCTGTTCTATGTGTGTGGTACTTACAATCAGGACGTGGTGAAAAAATAATAATAGTAAAAAAATGCCATATTACTTCCAAGGGAGATATGGGAAGTACATTCCCCCCATGGAATTCATGGACGCCGCTCGCATGCTGTATATGATGTTTTGGGCGCTGTCGGACCCACCCTGATGCATGTTTTTTTTTTTTCTTTTGTCTTCTTCTTCTTCTTCTTTTCTGATGCATGTGTTTTATTTTCATGCCATCCATCGGTTTCGCCAGCTCATCTTAGGGCATTGAACGCCCTCCATTAATAATTTCTTACCTCTATGTGACTTTATCAACAAGTTAGACGGCTAATGAACATTGTGGTGGATCATAGAAAGGTTTCTACGGTGGGTGTCATTATCCCCCATGGTGTGGTCCATTAAGCTTCCGATCTGCTTATTTTTTAACTTCGAATTCTAAAGTGAGCTGACAAAACAGGTGGTCCGCGTGGATATGAAGTAGATACACAACGGTGGGCCTCACAGCGCTCAACACATCACGACACCACTTCAGGGGTGGCTAATCCGCGCCTGTCATTGATGAAATTGGATTGCGTACTGAGTTACTCGGTGCGCTCTTATCGTATTGAGCAAACTCTGTTGGGCCCACTGAGAATGCATGTGGTTTATCCACGCCGTCCATTCGTTTTTCCGGATCATTTTAAAGGTTCAACCCAAAATTGATGCATAAACAAAGCTCAAGTGGATCATACCACAAGAAAAAGTGGAAGTATTGATTTTCACCGTTGAAAACTTTCTAAGGCCCTCAGTGATGTTTATTTGTCATCCAACCTGTTCATAAGATCAAACAGACATGGATGAAGGGAGAAAAACAAATATCAGCTTGATCCAAAACTTCAGTTGCCTCCAAGAAATTTTCAACGGTAGATGTTCAATTCACACTGTTTCTAGTGGTGTGGTCCAATTGAGATCTGTATATATTCCATTTTTTTGTATAAAGCCATAAAATCATGTGGTAAAACAGATGGACGTAGTGGATACAATTCATAAATGACAGTGGGCCCTCAGAGTTTACTCAGTACACAATCCGCTTCCGTCATTGATACAGATGTAGCGTCCATGGATGTGATCGTAACCATTCATTCAGCAGGTCAAAACAGTGGCATGGGTCCTTCACCTGATGGACGGTAATCAGCCACGCTTTGTGGGGTCTACTGTATTGTAATGGGAAATCCACTCCGTCCATCTCGTGAGAACCCTGATTCGCACGGTACATAATAAAGATTAAACCCATAAAAAAAATTAAAAAAAAAAAAAAAAAAAATCAATGGGGAAAATGCACGATGTGACTCGCTCAAGTTTGGGTTTAGCTGATTTTCTGTCTTCTCTTCGGGTTTCACGAAAGATGCAGACCATGGTGGTTCCACACACAACACAAACATATAGTCTGCATCCCATCCCCATCGTTCTAGTGGTGGATTGACTTGGACACACGATCGCATGAAATTCCAGCCCTCAGAAGCTAGGTGGGGCCACTGTAATGTTTGTGAGGACTCCATCCCATCCATCCGTTTTGACAGATGATGTTAGGAAGTGAACTAAAAAATGAGGTAGATATAAAATTCAAGTGGGCCGCACGGCAAGGAACAGTGAGGATTGAATGTCCACCATTGAAACATCTGTGAAGCCACAAAAGTTCTGCATCAGGCTAATATTTTGGTAGTTGCAGTTAATCACGGTAGGAATGACCTTATCATGCAGGATTGAATCTGTTGGAGTAGTGGATTTCTTTGGGGACCACCATGGTGTATATATGAAATCTACTCTGTTGATTTTGTGTTCGCATGTGTGTTCTTATGCTACGCCCTACCAAAAAACAGTGATACACGACTCAGGTAGGCCACACCACAGGGCCGATGGGGATGGGACGCCAACCATACGTTCGTGTGGGGCTAACATATTGTCTATCTTTTATTAAACCTGATCATTAACCACTGAACTGAGAGGTTTTAAGCACAATTTTATTTTCTCCCCGTTTGTGTGGCCCATATGATATTTTTATTATGATGATAGTTTTGTTTTTTTTTTTTTTTTCACACGCATACACTCATGCCGTGGTGAGATTTCACCACTTGTTAGTATTCGAACCCTTAGTGTTGAAAACCTTGCGACTCTACCACCTATAGGTTTGACTTCTGGTGAATGTTAGGGATTAGGACGTGACGGAGGGAGTGGATTTTACCTAAGATCTTGTATGCGTACACGCTGCCTAAAATGGGTGTTGTTTAAAATCGGAGCAATGGCTAGTGAGCCAACCGTGCTGACGTGTTGTACGAAAAAATAGAAGCGGATTGACTGGTGTACCACACACCACCGATCTGGCTCGTGTGTTGACGCCACTAAGTGTGGGTTCCATCATGAGGTATATATGTGTTATATCCCAATCGTCTTTCCATTAGGCGGTGAGGCTTGAGCCACAAAAATAAGACACATCCAAAGATAAACTACAAAAACAGCGGTGGATTGAACGTCTGCAATACAAAACCCTTTAGGGGTCACTGAAGCTTTGAATCCATATGATATTTGTTTTTCCTCTTCATTCCGGTGCGTGTGACCTCATGAACATGTTAGAAGGAAAATAAATGTCATGGTAGGCCCTACAAATACTTTAACGGTGAGAATTAGTCCCACAGCTATTTGTGGTGCGGTCCACTTAAGCTTTGGATATGAATCATTTTTTATTTCATTTTCTAAAATGATAAATGATGGACGATGTGAATATAATAAATACATCATTTTGGGGGCCATGTAACTTTGATCATACATCATTTTGGGGCGTGTAACTTTGATCTCCTTAAAACCGTTGGTACAACTCGGAGCTCCATGTGTGGTAGCTCTCTTCTTTGCATGACACGTACTCACGTACCCACACCAGCGAGATTGCAAGTGTGTGTACACCAGCCAATCCACTTCCTTCTGTTGAAAATCAGTGGTTTTTTAAAAAAATAAAAAGAAAATTCAATTTTTTTTCAAAATTCTAGGAATTTCCTGCCAAAACGCTTTTTAAAATTTCTGAATTAAAAAGTGCGGTGTATGTACTTTGTCCCACATGGGAAATGCAAAGAAGGGTTGTATGGTTTATATGAGATGTCGTGAAAAATATTCTTACTTGGAGTTTTTGGAGGAGGTGATACGCACTGGAACACAGGCACGCACTCGCGTGCGCTCGCGCTCGAGCATAGGCAAGGACGAGAACGTGGGCAGTGTGGCTGTAGTGGCGCTAGATGGCGCACTTTGCACTTCGCGCCCTCGGTGCGATAGGTCTGGTTAGAGACTTAGGGCAGTGGATCTGAAAATTCGAAATGAGTCTGGGTTTTATGGGTGACTGAGAACGGTCGAATCTTAAATTCGAAACGTCCAGCCATTTCTAAAAACGGATAGCCACCTTGAAAGCCACAACAATTTGAAAACGGACGGGCCAGGATAACCAGAAACGTCTGGGATTAATTGACAATGACCAAAAACATTTTCAAACATTTTGTACCATTGAATACCACACAGCAATGGTGCTATACCTGATGCTTACATAAACTGGACCATTCCAGTCCAATTTCATCATCTCAACACACCATCTCTCTCATCAAATCAGATACGATCCATATCTCCATTATAGAATACTTTGAACATCTCTATCGTCTGAGTCTGCTATAAGAGATCTGCTACGTTAAAACTGTTCCATAGTGGACCTATCGTGATTGCTGCACGCTGGATCCAGATAAGGCCTGTCTTATCCTAGAAACAATTCGCCTGTAACCCATCAGCAGTTGATAAGGGGGCGAATCACACTTTAAAGACAACATATTTTATACGTGATTTAGCCTTGTAAAATAATTTTTCAATTTTTTTATTAGTATTTTCGGTGTATCCAAACATCGATTTTTAACACCTTCCCGAGAAACTAAGATAAGATCCCTGCAGCTGATACACTCAACATCATGAAAAATTAGAGAAACTGTCATTGAAAGATGTGTCAACAATGGAAAAGTAAAAAAGCATACATTTATACCACCGATATATGGTAAAACCTGTAATGGCCTAAAGAGAAAAAGAGTCATAGTTTAGCAAGTTATCAGTGACTCTTTTCGTAACACATGGCCAAATAGAAAAGGCCACTAATATGTAAAGACGTGAAGAACATGTGTGCGAAACACGTAATTAGCTAAGGGAGTGATTGATAATGACATATGGTTGATCATAACTTGCCACGGACATTTGAAAGCAAGTTGGTTATGTGAAGATTGGAAAGACCCATCTCAAATTAAAAATATAATAAGCTAAGTGTAACGCCCTGAAAATCGGGGGTCGAGCATAAACTCAACTCCCGAGTTCCAGAACATCACTTATGCAACAAAATGAATGATGATTGAATGTTGACTGTATTTGTGCATTGAACATGAGTGAGATTAAGCCAAAACAGCGTATCATACTCCAGAGACAGTTAAATTTGCAAGCGGAAGACTGTGATAGATAGATAAAATATATAAACTGTTGTGAGTCTCCAGAGTGTGATAAAGTTACCAGGTTAAATAATTACAAGTAAATTATACCAAGTTGTGTAGTATGATCTAGTCAACATCCCTGTAGCCCCGACAATTAAGGTACGGCTCTCACGAAACCTTGGATCTGAACATATACGAGAAAGCATTCTCGTCGTCATATAGTCCGGCCCGCCTCGAAGTAGCGTCGCCATCTGCAATCAACAAAGTCCGGTGGGTGTTCGAAACACCGTCCCTATCGTGTGAGTGTGTGATCAACTCAAAGTGGAATAATAAAGCATAGGTTACCTTTTTTCCACTCAAGAAAGCAAGTAATGATAAAGCAGTAAAATCAAACAATGCTAAGTACTCTTATTAATGCAAGTATGAAATGACATGATGAATGCCCTTGCCAAACCACCCTCATGCGACATCATCTTACATTCGCGAATGCGTCCATCCCTCAGTGCTCCATATCTACTAGGCACATGCAGTGTGATGATGAGCATGATTACCGAGTAATTATTAGTTCATTTCAAACAGCAGTATTGGGAAACTAAGGTACCTCCCTTGTATCATTCCCAAACATGATCCATTCTAGGGTCGTCAGTCCTAGTTAATCTCATACGATATTATGGTTTGAGAGGTGTAGCGAAGGCATCACAAAGGGCTCGTCACCCGTCAGCACGGATACAGATCTCACCGTATGCGGCTCAATTGCTAGCCGTCAACTCGAGTACAGGTCTCACCGTACTCGGCTCAATCACTAGCCGTCAGCTCGAATACAGGTCTCATCGTACTCGGCTCAACTCATACTCTAGTTGCTGTGAAAGACTCGTCGCCAATCACTGCACCTTGGAGTATACTCGAAGAATACTACGGAGGACTCGTCGCCGTCAGCATGAGTACAGGTCTCACCGTACTCGGCTCTCGCAGTAAGTATCGACAGCTCGAATATAGTGTCCCATACCACCATAATCGGCTCACGAGTCTGGTTGCTCACTGGTCACTACGGGGAGGCACATGGCCCCAGCGTAGGCCGACAACTCGACCACGGTGTCCCATACCACCATGCCAGGCTCATGAGTCTTAGCGGATCGAGGTACCATGGTTAAAAGGGATTTCACTGGTAAGTTTGGTACCCCAGGTCAAGCAAGAATGGCCCAAACATGGTGAACATACATTAGACAGATCGGGTTACTTGACGAGCTCGGCTAGCTCGAGCGCACAACAAGTTGAACGACATGAAATGCGTAAGCACTTCGCGTGGCCAACCACTATCGTTAACGGCAGTACGACTCGGGTTCGTCGAACACATCCCACGTGGCAAAAGAATCGCAGCCACGAATTCAATTCTGGTACCGATTGTCTGGACTATAATCATAGCATCAAACACAATCAAGTGCAGATAGATAAAGCAGTAATGAATCAAGATTCAACTCATACAATCGAGGTCTGGTAGTATCCGTTTAGGGCTGTCAGGGCTATTGCACGCATTCGTTACTCCACTCCCCCATCACCCATGACGGATCATACAATGTAAATATAAATTTAAACATATGCATTACATAGTTAAAATCATAAAGCAGTTGAGCATGTTATGAAGCACAACACGAGCATGAATTTGTACATGTTCAATTCCTAATCACACAACTATCCAAGGGGATCATACACATAGTTAGAAGAGGTTGAGAATCATATCTCAACACCCTTATACATTACAATTTGCTAACTACTACTCATTCAGACATTTCAAGAAACACTTAAACAAACATGCATCAACATACATGACATATGTCGATCTCATAGGCATTAGGCCAAATCCTTTCACTAGGGAGTTGCCCCAATCATAACACGCGTACACCCACGACGGATAGTCATGGCAAGCAGGAATCCAAGTTCCATATTCATTCAGTCATTTCAACAAACACTTGGGCCACACATTTTAGCATATATAGTGTATATTGGTCGTGGCGTGATTTAGGGAAAATCCTTTCGTCAAAAGGGTATCGCCAATACAACAATCATGAATCCATGACAATTAGTCATGGCGAGCACGAATGAGGATTCTATACTCATTCAGTCATTTTCACAAACACTTAGAATATACTATTACAACATACATGGTGTATGTTAGCAAAACATGTATTAGGGCTATCCTTTAGCCAAGTGAGTATTTTATCCATGTATAATATATTACTACAGCAAATAATTATGATAAATGCATCTCCAAAATTTATACGTATACAGTATTTTCTAGAGTAGCATTTTCAATATACATAATGTATACAAGCAAACATGTATTACGGCGATTCCCTTCGCCAAGCAAATATTTTATACGCACATAATATATTTATACGACAATTAATCATGACAAACACATCGCTAAAATATACATGTATACGGTACTTCTTACAATACCGTATTTCTACATACATAGTGTTTATTAGTAAACATGTATTTAGGCGAATCCTTTCGCCAAATAAGTATTTTATCCATACGTCATATATCCATACGACAAATAAACATGTCAAACACATTTCCATAAAAATACGTATACGGTATTTTATACGAATACCTAGAGTATGTGAAATTCCAAATTCTACAATTCTAATCGAAGCGAAAACGGAAAGCACTTTGTACATGTGCAATTGCATGCAGATCATGAATCTATCATTATCTGACATTGAAAGTGTTGAAAACCATAACCTATACACCTAAAGTCCGCACCTTTTGTCGTAGAATCGTAACGGATCGACAAGGGTTGAGGAGCTTCCGTATTCGGGAGTTTTCTAGCCTAAAGAGTGAAATCGGTTAGCTATTTCATAACCTGTAGCCTATACACCTCAAAACAGGTCTAGGGTTAGGGTTTATTACCTTAAAACGAAGTCGGTATCGCCGGAAAAGCGTCTGGAAAGAGGCGGTGCAGCCCGTGGAGCAAGAGGGAAGTACGGCAGGGAGAAGCTCCCACTTCTCCCTCACTTTCTCTCTCTTTTCCCTCTCTCAATCTCAAATTCGCATGGCTGCCATGAGAGAGGGTTTAAGGTCCTTATATAACCTAAGAATTCCCCAAAACAGACTCCAGGTCAAAGTATACTTATGTTATAACCAAAGCGGACTGTTTTCACCAACGGAGGACTTCTGGCGGGCCTCCTTGAGCCAAAGGTTGGACTTAAGCTCACTAACGCTGGATCTACGTTTTATTAAGTTTTCATTTCGGTTGGGATTCCATATCACGCGTGGCGGACCAGTTTCAGTTCAACGGTCAGCGGATCTCGATCGGAGATTCCGAGTACATGTAAATGTGTATGAAATTTTTCCTGATCCGAGGGTGTAATTTGGTCGGATTCGACGGTGGTTGCTTAAGTCCGATCCGCAAACAAATGATGCGGAGATCACTATTCAAGATATTTATTTTGTAAAGGAAATGGTGGTTTTCACACTCCTCGCTCCGGACACGATCGAATGGCCATGGGACATTGTCGGACTTGATTTCGAGATGGTTGTCGAGCCCGGTGAGGCGGTCCTAATTCCTTAACTTCGAGTTATTCGAACTTTCGACGTGCGGTCCAGATCTAATACGGAGTTTCGATGTGCTCCCAGAGAAGCGGTAGGGTAATGAGATTGATCCTAGATTTTAGGGTAACCTAGCGTCAATGATTCTACAAGTTTTGGGTCTTGCAGATCGTATTTAAAGCGATTCAAACGGATTTCGTAGCTAATGCGGTTTCACACCTAGTTACTTTGTCTCATTTCTAAAGGATTTAGTCCTAAGTGATTACGGTCGAGGTGGTACTCGAGGCCTTTGTAGTTTGTATATAAAGTGATCCAAGTTATACTACTTAGCTAGTTTAAGATAGTGTCTAGGGTGAAAGTTCTTAGAAAAATTGGAAGATCAAGGTGATGAAGGGTGAGATTTGTGAAGGAAATGAGTTCAAAGGCGGCTTTAGACTTTGGGATTCAGTTCTGACAAGTTAATGAGGTATTAGGATCGACCCATTGCCTAAGGACGTCTAATCCCAGGTTGAAAAAAATCCAGGATGTTACAATCTACCCCCTTTAAAATAAAATTTTGTCCCCGAAATTGGCTAAGGGTAATAAGGGAAGAGTTCTATTATTTCATTTGTCTAAGACTTATTGGTTCCAAGTTTCTACGCGTGGTAGGGTATGTACTAGCTGGTTCATTTTAGTCTACCCCCCTTAAAACTTATTTCTTTATCCATTTCTCATACCCTGATGGTTTGCTACAATTTATTTCTTTACCTACTTGGAGTCTTGACGACAACTCCCAACAATTTAGAGTAAGATAGCTATTTTCATTGTTTGACCAACACGGAGAGACGGTAATAGTTAACTTGATCCCGATACATCGATCATCTACCTGACCAGGGTAGAAGGCTCATCGTATCCCTTCCGAATCCTGGTGAATCTTGGTCTTCTGCTCGGTCAAGCAGTGAATCCGTTGGTAGTCGCATAGGATTGAGAATTGGGTCAAGCCATGAATGTTTTGCAGTTGTATATTTCAGTAACTCCGTAGTCCGATCACTCTAAAAACGTAGGGAATGTCCATCATTGAAAGGCTCAATTTGTCTATGTCTAAGGTTACCCTTTAGGTCTTAGTATAAGAGAAGCCTTGATATTATATATGTCCAAGAAAGTAGTGAATCAAATCTTACTAGATCATCCTAAAGCGGTTTCTCATAGTAGAACTTGCTAGGGCTTCTATAATATTCGTTCCTGGGCCAGTGGAGTAGGGTCCACCTGCGCCACCCAGATCAAAGAGATGCAATAGGTGACCTAACCAGATTGGGATCATAATGTTCTACCCCCCTTAAAAATTTATTTTCACCCTCAAGGCTCAAGATTTATGTCCTGCTCCGTATATCGGAACAAGGTGTAATTTAGGACCTATCATTAAATCCAAGGGATATAAAAATTTCCTCTAGGTATAATCCAAAGTCTATTCTTATACATTAGCTGATTTCAGATCATTTCTAATACAAGAAATTATTCATCGTGTAGGGTCAAACGTTGTCTAAGTGGAATTGAGTTGTCTGTACTTGACGCTCGAGCATTTCACACATGCTCACACTAGCTAAGAGGGTCATAGGGTTCACATTATTAACTCGTTGGATTTCCTATACGGTCAGGTCTATTGAAATCTAGGAGCACCGCTCTAGGTCCAAAACTCTAAGGGTCTATTCGGCCAATGGTCTTAAGTTGTAGTAAATGGAACTGCATTGCTAATCCCTCCTCGGGATTGGGAGTGGCATGGTTGGTAGGAGGGTGGGAGGGGATTAATTTTATAGGCCTTAGAAAATGAGTCTGGTGTTGGAAAAGTGTGAGATGGGATTTCCAAATTCCAGGATGAGGAATTTCTAAGTATAATTTGAAAGGAAAACACGGGATTTACGTTTAACTGCCTACATCCCAAACATAGTATGGATGATTAGGCCTCCAAGAAAATGGCCGTACACGCTCGGATAGAGCCATGGAAAATGAGGATAAGGGGAAATAGGGGGCTGGAGTTTTTGGTTCACCATGGACTTGAGCCTCAACAGGGATTGTAAAGGCCAAAAAGGTAGGAAATGAAGAAGGTAAAAGGGAGAAATGAGATAGGTTAGAAGGCTACACGATTTTGAGTCACAAATGGGGCATGTAAAAGCCCAAATGAGAGAGAACGGAGAGGGTAGAGGGGTAGGGATTGTTATAACTGATGGAGATGGATGGATTGTGGTCGGAAATGATGAAATGAGTGATTAGAGGGAAGGGTTGAGAGGGAAAACAGCAAGTCGAAAGAGGAAGGTAGGCATGGAGGGGCGTTAGAGAGAGAGGGGGGACAAAACGACACAAAATAGGGGTCCCCCAGCAATTCCGTACGCACCACACGTGCCAGGGGGTCAGGCCGACCATGAACAGACCCGGCCCGACCAGCCCGACCCAACCCGACCGCGGCGCGCCGCGGTGACTGCGGTTCCACAGCGGTCCGCCTTGCCTGGCCCGCGCCGCCGCAGTGGGGTTGTGTCCCCCACCATCCCAAAGGTGCCAAATGCACCCTGGGTCCACGCAGTTTGCCTCCGGATTGATTCGACTCCGTTTCGAGTCGTTTCGGGTAAATCGGAAATATCTTGCAATCCGGAATGAGTTATCTGACGTAAAATATATGCATTTGGGGTAGAACGAGCTAATGAAGCCAACCAATCCAGCTACGTGGGGTTGTGCAGCCCGAAATTGAGAAAAAAGCCTCCGATTGACAGTCATTTCCCTGTTTTAATTTTGTTTTACTAAAATAGTAATTTTTGTTTGATTACTCTTCATCTGTTGGGCTTTAGGAGTTGCGCTCATCGCATAAAGAGCTTAGAATAATTAGGAGAATGGTTTGTTCAAGTCAAATAGGACACTTACTATTTTTGGCTGAAAGCTTCATAGACTAGTAGACATCACAACCTAGGAGTTTTAGTTGTAGTTTGTTTCTGATTTCCTCCCCATTACTTGGTATTCCCATTTAAAGGGTTGTAAATTCTTTTTTTTTTGACATTCATTAATCAATTTCGAATTTATTAGAATTTATTTCTATTTTCTGCTTTTCTTTCCTCATGGATTCGAGAAGTCTCGTGAGGAGTCCGAGAGAAACTCAGGGGATTCGGAGTAGTTATCCTCATCACGTTCATCCCTTATTCTACCGATGGTCAACGGTTAGGGTGAAGTGGATTGTAATCTAGACTCATTAATAGATGGCCTAGGAATGTTTTAAGGTCGACCCGTGCGACCATGGTTGAATACAGACTCGATTTCGGCGTTCGTTCTCAGTGAACTAGCCGTTAGACGGAACAGGGATGTCTAAGACTGTTTCTACATTCCGTCGCTCCCTCCTAAGTCAGACTACGTCAGTGTGCGTCGTGTGACCATAACCCAGGTCTGGTTTAATCCAAATCATGCTCTGATACCAACTTGTAACGCCCTGAAAATCGGGGGTCGAGCATAAACTCAACTCCCAGTTCCGAACATCACTTATGCAACAAAATGAATGATGATTGAATGTTGATTTGTATTTGTGCATTGAACATGAGTGAGATTAAGCCAAAACAATGTCGAATCATACTTCGAGAGACAGTTAAATTTGCAAGCGGAAGGCGTGATAGATAGATAAAATATATAAGCTGTGGTGAGTCTCCGAGTGTGATAAAGTTACTGTGTTAAATAATTACAAGTAAATTATACCAAGTTGTGTAATATGATCTAGTCAACATCCACTCAGTGGCCCCGACAATCAATGTACGGCTCTCATGAAGCCGCCAGATACTGACATATACGAGAAAGTATTCTCGTCGTCATAGAAGTCCGGCTCCGCCTCAGAAGTAGCGTCGCCATCTGCAATCAGACAAAGTCTGGTGGGTGTTCGAAACACCGTCCCGTAACGTGGGAGTGAGTGATCAACTCAGTGGAACAATAAAGCATAGGTTAACATGTTATCGACTCAGTAAAGCAGTAATGATAAAGCAGTAAAATCAAACAATGCTAAGTACTCTTATTAATGCAAGTATGAAATGACATGATGAATGCCCTTGCCAAACTACCCTCATGTGACATCATCTTACATTCGCGAATGCGTCCATCCCTCAGTGCTCCACATCTACTAGGCACATGCAGTGCGATGATGAGCATGATTACCGAGTAATTATTAGTTCATTTCAAACAGCAGTATTGGAAAACTAAGGTACCTCCCTTGTATCATTCCCAAACATGATCCATTCTAGGGTCGTCAGTCCTAGTTAATCTCATATGATATTATGGTTTGAGAGGCGTAGCGAAGGCATCACAAAGGGCTCGTCACCGTCAGCACGGATCTGAGATCTCACCGTATGCGACTCAATTCTTTGGCCGTCAGCTCGAGTACAGGTCTCACTGTACTCGGCTCAATCACTAGCCGTCAGCTCGAATACAGGTCTCACCGTACTTGGCTCAACTCATACTCTAGTTGCTGTGAAAGACTCGTCGCCAATCACAGACCTTGGAGTATACTCGAAGATACTACGGAGGACTCGTCGCCCGTCAGCACGAGTACAGGTCTCACCGTACTCGGCTCTCGCCGTAAGTATCGACAGCTCGAATATAGTATCCCATACCACCATAATCGGCTCACGAGTCGGTTGCTCCTTTGGTCACTACGGGGAGGCACATTGGCCCCGGCGTAGGCGACCGACTCGACCACGGTGTCCCATACCACCATGCCGGCTCATGAGTCTTAGCGGATCGAGATACCATGGTTAAAAGGGATTTCACTGGTAAGTTTGGTACCCTAGGTTCAAGCAGTAGCGTCCAAACATGGTGAACATACATTAGACAGATCGGGTTACTTGACGAGCTCAGCTAGCTCGAGCGCACAACAAGTTGAACGACATGAAGTGCGTAAGCACTTCGCGTGGCCAACCACTATCGTCAACCGCAGTACGACTCGGGTTCGTCGAACACATCCCACGTGGTAAAAGAATCGCAGCCACGGATTCAATTCTGGTACCAATTGTCTGGACTATAATCATAGCCCCAAACACAATCAAGTGCAGATAGATAAAGCAGTAATGAATCAAGATTCAACTCATACAATCGAGGTCTGGTAGTATCCGTTTAGCGCTGCCAGGGCTGTTGCACACATTCGTTACTCCACTCCCCCTTCACCCATGACGGATCATACAATGTAAATATAAATTTAAACATATGCATTACATAGTTAAAATCATAAAGCAGTTGAGCATGTTATGAAGCACAACATGAGCATGAATTTGTATATGTTCAATTTCTAATCACACAACTATCCAAGGGGATCATATACAGTTAGAAGAGGTTGAGAATCATATCTCAACACCCTTATACATTACAATTTGCTAACTACTACTCATTCAGACATTTCTTGAAACACTTAAACAAACATGCATCAACATACATGACATATGTCGATCGCATAGGCATTAGGCCAAATCCTTTCACTAGGGAGTTGCCCCAATCATAACACGCGTACACCCACGACGGATAGTTATGGCAAGCAGGAATCCAAGTTCCATATTCATTCAGTCATTTCCACAAACACTTGGGCCACACATTTTAGCATATATAGTGTATATTGGCCGTGGCGTGATTTAGGGAAAATCCTTTCGTCAAAAGGGTATCGCCAATACAACAATCATGAATCCATGACAATTAGTCATGGCGAGCACGAATGAAGATTCTATACTCATTTAGTCATTTTCACAAACACTTAGAATACACTATTACAACATACATGGTGTATGTTAGCAAAACATGTATTAGGGCTATCCTTTAGCCAAGTGAGTATTTTATCCATGTATAATATATTACTACAGCAAATAATCATGATAAATGCATCTCCAAAATTTATATCGTGTATAAGTATTTTCTAGAATACGCATTTTCAACATACATAATGTATACAAGCAAACATGTATTACGGCGATTCCCTTCGCCAAGCAAATATTTTATACGCACATAATATATTTATACGACAATTAATCATGACAAACACATCGCTAAAATATACATGTATACGGTACTTCTTACAATACCGTATTTCTACATACATAGTGTTTATTAGTAAACATGTATTTAGGCGAATCCTTTCGCCAAATAAGTATTTTATCCATACGTCATATATCCATACGACAAATAAACATGTCAAACACATTTCCATAAAAAAATACGTATACGGTATTTTATACGAATACCTAGAGTATGTGAAATTCCAAATTCTACAATTCTAATCGAAACTGAAAACGGAAAGCACTTTGTACATGTGCGTGCATGCGAGATCATGAATCTATCATTATCGACATTGAAAGCGTTGAAAACCATAACCTATACACCTAAAGTCCGCACCTTTTTGTCGTAGAATCGTAACGGATCGACAAGGGTTGAGAGCTTAAGTATTCGGGAGTTTTCTAGCCTAAAGAGTGAAATCGGTTAGCTATTTCATAACTTGTAGCCTATACACCTCAAAACAGGTCTAGGGTTAGGGTTTATTACCTTAAAACATGAGTCGGTATCGCGGGAAAGCGTCTGGAAAGAGGCGGTGCGGCCGTGGAGCGGGGAAATGACTGCAGGAGAAGCTCCCACTTCTCCCTCACTTTCTCTCTCTTTCTCTCTCTCTCAATCTCAAATTCGTATGGCATTTTGCCATGAGAGAGGGTTTAAGGTCCTTATATAGCCTAAGAATTCCCAAAACGGACTCAGGGTCAAAGTATACTTATGTTATAACCAAAGCGGACCTGTTTCAGCTCAACGGAGGACTTCTGGCGGGCCTCCTTGAGCCAAAGGTTGGACTTAAGCTCACTAACGATGGATCTATGTTCTATTAAGTTTTCATTTCGGTCGAGATTCCAGATCACGCGTGGCGGACCAGTTTCAGTTCAATGGTCAGCGGATCTCGATCGGAGATTCCGAGTACATGTAAATGTGTATGAAATTTTTCCTGATCCGAGGGTGTAATTTGGTCAGATTCTGACGGTCTGGTTGCTTAATACTAATCCGCAAACAAATGATGCTAGATCACTATTCAAGATATTTATTTTGTAAAGGAAATGGTGGTTTTCACACTCTCTCGCTCCGGACACGATCGAATGGCCATGGGACATTGTCTGGACTTGATTTCCGAGATGGTTGTCGAGCCCAGTGAGGCGGTCCTAATTCTTTAACTTCGAGTTATTCGGACTTCCGACGTGCGGTCCAGATCGATCGGAGTTTCGATGTGCTCGAGAGAAGCGGTCGGGTAATGAGATTGATCCTAGATTTTAGGGTAACCTGGCGTCAATGATTCTACAAGTTTTGGGTCTTGCGGATCGTATTTAAAGCGATTCAAACGGATTTCGTAGCTAATCTGGTTTCACACCTAGTTACTTTGTCTCATTTTAAAGGATTTAGTCCTAAGTGATTTATAGTCGAGGTGGTACTCAGGCCTTTGTAGTTGGTAGATAAAGTGATCCAAGGTATACTACTTAGCTAGTTTAAGATAGTATCTAGGGTGAAAGTTCTTAGAAAAATTGGAAGATCAAGGTAATGAAGGGTGAGATTTGTGAAGGAAATGAGTTCAAAGGCTGCTTTAGACTTTGGGACTCAGTTCTGACAAGTTAATGAGGTATTAGGATCGACCCATTGCCTAAGGACGTCTAATCCCAGGTTGGCAAAAATCCGGGATGTTACACTAAGTCTACCACCAGATGATTTACGGATTATAGAAAGATCTTGAAGATTTATCCTAAGGGCCTGTTTGATTTTTCAATTGTGGTGTAAATACCTTGGAAATGGTAATTATTACCAATTCACTTGTTTGAATATCCATGGGAATTTTTATCTTGGAAACTGGTTCAAAAGAGCTAGTTTAAAATTTTGGACCTCACCGTGATGTAGATGACATATCTATTCCGTCTATCCATTTTACCACAATATTGTGAGACATTAGATAAAAAATGAGATAGATCCAACACTCAAGTGACCCATACCAAAAGAAACAGGGGCCCAAGAAGTTTTTAACGATAAGTATTTGATTCACTTTTTTCTGTGATGTGGTCCACTTGAGCTTTGGATATGCCTCATTTTTTGGCTCATAGTATAAATTTTTCTGACATAATGGATGAACGGTGTAGATAAGTGACATGCATCATGGTGGGACCCACAAATATTTTACAGTATTCTCCATTTTTGCATAAAAAAAAGTAGGCAGTCAAATCAAATACGAGGAAGAGTGCGGCAATTACATAAAGGAAATAATTATTACCATTTACCGGGCAATTCCCAGGGAATTGGAAAATCAAACACGCCCTAAGTTAGAAGTATAAATAGTCACATTTGCTAATTGGTCAATTAATTTCCATGAGAGAGCTTGGTGTGGCCCACCTTCCTATCACCCAATCCCACCATCCAAAGACCATCTCCACCGTTGAAATGCATCCCCCGGAGCTCTAGGATGCGTTGATGGAAGAAGAAGTCCAAGAAGATCAAAGGTGTGTGTTCAAAGCATTTGATCTTTTTTTTTTTTATGCAAGGCCTACTTATGGTGGGACCCATGTTGATGTATGATTTGTATCATAAGGGGCCCATAGTGGCGGGGGCCCTCTGCTACTCCAATCTCTCTCTCTCTCTCTCTCTCTCTCTCTCTCTCTCTCTCTCCCCCCTTGTATGATGGCCCACCTGATGATGCATGTATGGACATCCACCGTCCAATTGGTGGAATCCACCTTGTTGTCCATTTCCGGACAAGCTTGGATGAGGGAAAAACACAAAATACCAGCCGATCCAAGACTCTGATGGGCCACACCACGTGGACCCACCTGATGTGCTTGTCGCATCCAGACTGTCCAAACGCTGGGTCTGGACGGAAGGAAAAGACAAATATTAGCCTGATCTAATACGGGTGGCCCACTACGTAGGGCCGCCGTGATGCACATGTGCTATCCAACACCGTCCAGCTTGCTGGACGGTGGGCTGGACGCTGCTGTTTTAAAAATAATAACAATAATAATAAAATAAAATAATAAGTAATATAAATATTATATTAATATAATATATTATATCTGATATATGATGGTGGGTCCCACGAAGCAGGAACGTTAGCAATCCTGTGGGGCCTACCGTGATGGAGAGTTTCATCTCCACCGTTCGTCTAGGAGATGGACCCACCCACACGTGTTGCACGTGTGGGGTGGGTCCACCCTGCTGGAAAACGGATGGACTGGCCTATCGCAACCAGCTATATAGCTGATGACATCACCAAGCTATGAGGGTCCCACCGTGGTATGTGTTTCATCCCACTGTCCATCTGGACAATGGGGGTGTCCGTGATGTGTGTGCATCCAGACTGTCTATCGGTGGACGGTGGGGATCACCGTGATGTATATATTTTATTCTCACCGTCCATCTGAACGGTATGTACTACCGTAATGTATCTGTTCTATCCGCACCATCCAGATGGGACGGTGGGCCCTCCCATGATGCATGTGTTTCATGCCTGCTGTCCACATGAGACCCAGGTAATGTAGGTGTTCTATTAGGGCCGTCCAGTTCGCTGGACATGCGGACCACCTGATGTATGTATTCACACCGACCATTTGTGCTAGATGCACGTGATGTATGTGTTCCATCCACCACCATCCACAGGGATGGTGGGGCCCTGGCTTGATGTATGTATTATATTTACTCCGTCCATCTGTGCTGGGTAGTTTGGACGGTGCTGTGTTACCCCACCACGATGCATTTGTTCATCCACACCGTCCAGATGATCTGGACGGTGCTGGACGTGTTTGGACGGTGATGAGTACTCCACCATGATGTATGTATTTTATGTCCATGCCGTCCTTCGGTCGGTCCCACCTTGATGGATGTGATTCATCCACACCGCCCGGCCATGTGATAGGGCTTACCTGTAATGTATATTTGAGGCCCACCGGTAATGTATATTTGAGGCCCATATGTGGTGTATATCAGGCCCAAGTGATGGAGCCCGTGGTTATGCATTAGGCCCATGTTATGTGGCCCATTGTGATGCATATTAGGCTCATGTAATGAGGCCCATAGTGATGAGTGTTAGGCCCATGTGATAGGGCCACCTGCCTTATATTTGAGGCCTGTGTGATAGGGCCCACCTGCTTGAATCTGACTCCCATGGGTGAGGCCTAATATGATGTATTTGAGGCCTATGGGCGAGGCCCAATGTGATGTGTTTGAGGCCCATGAATGAGGCCCATTATGATGTATTTGAGGCCCATGGGGTGAGGCCCAATGTGATGTATTTTAGGCCCATGAGTGAGGCTCATTGTGATGTGTTCGAGGTCCATGTGATGCGGCCCATAGTGATGTGTAGTAGCCCATGTATGAGGCCCAATGCGATGTGTATTAGGCCTTTGTGTGAGGCCATGGACCCACTCTATGTTTAACCTTATGTGGGCCACTCCTTGGGAGCAATGTTGGTTGAATGTCCACATTGATGGGCAATGATGGTTGGATGCCCACATTGTGACCTTCCCTTAGGACTTGTCAGGCCATTCTCACCGATTGTCGATTTCGTTAGTCAAGGCCGATTGTCGAGGCCAATTCCGATTGTCGATTCCGATCATCGATTCCGATTGTCGAGGCTGATTTCGTATGTCGAGGCCGAGTATTGAGGCTGATTCCTATTTGTCAAGGCCGATTGTATAGGCCAACTCCGATTGTCTAGGCCGAGTATCGAGGCCAATTTCAAATTGTCGAGGCCGATTCCGATTATTGAGGCCGAGTATCGAGGCCGCTTCTGACTTGTCGAGGTCGATTGTATAGGCCGATTCCAATTGTCGAGGCCGAGTATCGAGGCCGATTCTGATTTGTTGAGGCCGATTGTATAGGCCGATTCCGATTTATCGAGGCTGATTGTATAGGCCGATTCTGATTGTCGAGGCCGAGTATTGATGTCGATTTTGACTTGTCGAGGCCGATTGTATAGGCTGATTCTGATTGTCGAGGCCGAGTATCAAGGCCAATTTCTACTTGTCGAGGCCGATTGTATAGGCTGATTTCGATTATTGAGGCCGAGTATCAAGGCCGATTCCGATTGTCTAGGCCGAGTATCGAGATCGATTCCGATTTGTTTAGGCCGATTGTATAGACCAATTCCGATTTGTCGAGGTCGAGTATTGGGGCCGATTCTGATTTGTCGAGGCCGATTGTATAGGCCGATACCGATTGTCGAGGCCGATTCCGATTTGTCGAGGCCAATTGTATAGGCCGATTCCGATTGTCGAGGCCGAGTATCGAGGCAGATGGTATAGGCCGATTTCGATTGTCGAAACCGAGTATCGAGGCCAATTCCGATTTGTCAAGGCCAATTCCGATTGTTAAGGCCGAGTATTGAGATCAATTCTAATTTGTCGAGGTCGATTGTATAGACTGATTTCGATTGTCGAAGATGAGTATCAATGCCGATTCTGATTGTCGGGGCTGATTGTATAAGCAAATTCCGATTGTCGAGGTCGAGTATTAAGGCCGATTCTGACTGTCGAGGTCGAGTATCAAGACCGATTCCGATTTGTCGAGGCCAATTATATAGGCCGATTTCCATTATCGAGGCCGAGTATCAAGGCCGATTTTGATTGTCGAGGCTAAGTATCTAGGTCGATTCCGATTGTCAAGGCCGAGTATCGAGGCCGATTTCGAGTGTTGTTTCCGATTGTTGATGTCGATTTTGATTGCCGAGGCCGATTGTCAAGACCTATATGATGTACATGCGACCCGTGTTTGATGCTCATTATGATGTGCATTCGGCCCATGTTTGAGGCCCAATATGATGTATATGCAGCCCATATTTGAGGCTCATTGTGATGTGTATTCAGTCTGTGTTTAAGGCCCAATGTGATGTATATGAAGCCTATGTGATGAGGCCCATTGTGATGCATTTGAGGGCCAGGCGATGGAACCCATTGTGATGTATGTTAGGACCATGTGAAAGGTCCATTGTGATGTGTATTAAGCTCTTGACTGAGGCCCATGGTGTTGTATATTTGACTCTTGTGTGAGGCTATGAGTCCACTATATGTTATGCTTTATGTGGGTCATTCATTAGAGGCAATGTTGGTTAAATGTCCACATTGTCGAGGTCAATTTTTTATGCCGGTTATTGATACCGATTATGAGTATGTGACAGCATAGCATCATGATACATGCCCATATGCATCATCTGTATGTTTGTTATGAGATATGATTAACCATTGCATATGTCATAGTGTCAGTTGTTATGAGACTCCCTGATAGGAGGAGATTGTCTCACATGAGCGCACGGTATGCGTAGGATTGATGCATGACTGGATCGTATGACTCATGCATCTTACATTGTGTGTTATGATTACTGTACACCCTAGCGACATTAGGGTCATAGCCTCCACAGGCATATCGTAGATGGCCAGATGAGACATCAGAAATCTATTCTACATAGGGTATTATAGATATCCCTGGGTGAAAGTCCCTAAATTCTCTTGGTTCCAGAGGTTGCTCCAACGTCTAGACCGAGTGGATGCATGAGCGCATGAAGGCCATATACCATTAGGCCGCGTCTCTGACTATATCGTGGTCGGTCGAAAGGGGGTACAACCTTACCTGCCTGAGAGGAGGGGGCAATGCTAGGCATAGTCTGACCAGCTAGAGGAATGGGTCCGCTATTGACGAGCTGGGCCCGATATTGGCAGGCGGATAGTGAGGTCTCTTCCACTCACCTTGTTACGCGCGATGGGGCGACAATCTGGTTTGGAGTGTAATAGACCCCGGTGATTCCCCAGAGAGGAACCGTACTGATATGTGAACTTATTGAGTAGGAGTTGCATACTCATGCATTCATTTCATTCACTATCCATTTGAGCTGGTGGTGCGCAGCTAATTATTATGTACCTTCGCATGACCAAGATTTCAGTTGGGTGCGCAGCTAACCTAATTCAGGAGTTTACCACATTGAGTCTGACTATCCAAATTTAGGTATGGGATTGGTTTGGATAGAAGTCCCTTGTGATAGACCCCGCAGCCTGTGATACTACGTACTATCATCCCAACTTCACACTCCAGCTTGGTCATTTCATTCGCATCGCATATTGCATTACATCCTCGGCACATAGTATTTGGCTTACTGTCTTCGCATTGCATAGGTAATCTACATTGCTTCCTCAGTATATGATATTGGTTATTATATTTTTGCAACACATAGCCTAGACAAGGCTGATGATATTTATGGGCATATCAGCATGTTTTCGCATTATTTTGATATTGTATGATTTATGGGCCTATCAGTATTTCTGCTTACTCTGATTACTTTGATATTGCTTACTTAGCACTTATCTTGTGCACACACTTTCACCACCCACTAAGCTTTCTATAAGCTTATGCACGATAGATGCGTGCAGGTGGCGTTAGGTTGCAGTAGTGTTAAGCTCGGAGCATGCAGCAGACTTATGAAGCTTTGATTTTTCACATATGTATTTTCCTTTCAGCACTGTATTCAACTGTTTATATTAGTGGATATGTAATGACGATGTTGCCTTTATGATTTGGGTACACTTGTGGTTATGCTTATTATAAGATAAATGCTCCATTACAAAAAAAAATTACACTGAAAATCCTCCTTGTAAGATCCCAGGATTGGAATCTAGCGTATAGCGTATAGGCGCTGGGAGCCAAGAATGGGGTACTACGGAGGTTGTTAGCACCAGATTCGGCTATCGGGTTCTTGTGAGTCTGATCTCCGGGTTTGGGACGTGACAGAAGTTGGTATCAGATAATAACTTGGGAATACTTGAAGATGACATCACATATCTACTAATAGCTATCCTGCACTCTATAATTGTTAAGAACTTAGAATGATTAGATCCTCAAGTTCGAATAACTTAGAGATTTTCTGATATAGCTCCCTACCGTTGAGATGGTGAGGCTACATAGTATCCCTGTTTCGATCGTTTCTGATCCAAGATTCGATGTTCAGTGGAGTCATCGTAGTGTGGATGAGGTGTTTTGGGAGAAAGAGGCTGAGATTCGTGGGCGTTGTCCCCATCTCTTAAGTGTTTGATTATGTTGGGATGTTGTGTTCTGATAGGATTTCCCTCCCTTGGTGAGCTCTATATTGGTCGTGTTCTAGTTTAAATTTTGAGGACAAAATTTTTATTAGGAGGGGAGAACTGTGAGACCCGTATCCTAGCCCATACAATTCCGTAGGCTTCCACGATCCTCACAGTCGAATTTTGTCGACCTGCGACGCTTAGACTACTTTTACGCATAACCCTGAGTCGTGTCCCGTATTCCAGATTTGGCTCGACTCAAGACTTGTACCCTAGCAACCGCGCCGTCGCTGCAGTTCCGATGCCGCATCTCGCGCGCAGAAGCGATACCCAGGCCAGGAGATGTGGGCCCGCGTTCAGTTCGAGAAAACGCCCCGCGTTTACAATCCCAAGAGAATCTCTACAACATGTCAAATCAATCGATTCCATCAAGGGTCATGTACAAGTCAAGTACTCACATCACTCAACACATCACTTAACCTATCATAACCCATACCCTTCTTACACAAGGTACCCCAAAAGTCAACAATCCCTTACACAACCCATCCATCACTTCATCCCATCTTCTCTCTCACTTATTTCTCCATTCTTTTCCAAGCAACCCAAAACACAAAGAATTCCAACGTCCAGGCTCCTCCAATCTCCATGAGAGAGCTTGGTATGGCCCACCTTCCTACCACCCAATCCCACCATCCAAAGACCATCTCCACCGTTGAAATGTATCCCCCAGAGCTCTTGGATGCGTTGATGGAAGAAGTCCAAGAAGATCAAAGGTGGGTGTGCAAAGCATTTGATCTTATTTTTTTGATGTAAGGCCTACTTATGGTGGGACCCATGTTGATGTATGATTTGTATCATGAGGGGTCCATAGTGGCGGGGCCCCTCCACTACTCCAATCCGTCTCTCTCTCTCTCTCTTTCTCTCTTTCTCTCCCCCCTTGTATGATGGCCCACCTGATGATGCATTATGGACATCCACCGTCCAGTTGGTGGAATCCACCTTGCTATACATTTCCGGACAGGCTTGGATGAGGGAAAAACACAAAATACCAGCTAATCTAAGACTCTGATGGGCCACACCACGTGGACCCACCTGATGTGCATGTCGCATCTAGACCGTCCAGATGCTGGGTCTGGACGGAGGGAAAATACAAATATTAGCCTGATCTAATACAGGTGGCCCACTAGGTGGACCCATCGTGATGCACGTGTGTTATCCAACACCGTCCAACTTGTTGGACGGTGGGCTGGATGCTGCTGTTTTAAAAATAATAACAATAATAATAAAATAAAATAATAAGTAATATAGATATTATATTAATATAATATATTATATCTGTTATATGATGGTGGGTCTCAAGAAGCAGGAACGTCAGTAATCCTGTGGGGCCTACCATGATGGAGAGTTTCATCTCCACCATTCGTCTAGGAGATGGGACCCACCCACACGTGTTGCAAGTGTGGGGTGGGGTCCACCCTACTGGAAAATGGATGACTGGCCTATCACAACCAGCTATGTAGCTGGTGTCATCACCAAGCTATGAGGGTCCCACTGTGGTATGTGTCTGATCCCACTATCCATCTGGACGATGGGGGTGTCCGTGATGTGTGTGCATCCCAACCGTCCATCCGTGGACGGTGGGGGATCACTGTGATGTATATATTTTATTCTCACCGTCCATCTGGATGGTGGGTACTACCGTAATGTATCTGTTCTGTCCGTACCGTCCAGATGGGACGGTGGGCCCTCCCATGATGCATGTGTTTCATGCCTGCTATCCACGTGGGACCCAGGTAAGGTGTTTTATCAGCGTCGTCCAGTTCGGCGGACGTGCGGACTACCTGATGTATGTATTCACACCGTCCATCTATGTTGAAAGCACGTGATGTACGTGTTCCATCCACCACCATCTGCAGGGACGGTGGGGCCCTGGCTTGATGTATGTATTATATTTACTCCGTCCATCTGTACTGTGTAGTTTGGATGGTGTTGTGCTGCCCCACAACAATACATTTGTACATTCACACCGTCTAGATGATCTGGACGGTGCTGGACATGTTTGGATGGTGATGAGTACTCCATCATGATGTATGTATTTTATGTCCATGCCGTCCTTCTACCGGTCCCACCTTGATGGATGTGATTCATCCACACCACCCGGCCATGTGATAGGGCCCACCTGTAATGTATATTTGAGGCCCACCTTTAATGTATATTTGAGGCCCATATGTGGTGTATATCAGCCCAAGTGATGGAGCCCATTGTTATGCATTAGGCCCATGTTACGCAGCCCATTGTGATGCATATTAGGCTCATGTAATGAGGCCCATAGTGATGAGTGTTAGGCCCATGTGATAGGGCCACCTGCCTTATATATGAGGCCCGTGTGATAGGGCCCACCTGCTTGAATCTGACTCCCATGGGTGAGGCCCAATGTGATGTATTCGAGGCCCATGGGAGAGGCTCAATGTGATATGTTTGAGGCCCATGAGTGAGGCCCATTGTAATGTATTCGAGGCCCATGGGGCGAGGCCCAATGTGATGTATTTTAGGCCCATGAGTGAGGCCCATTGTGATACGTTCGAGGTCCATGTGATGCGGCCCATAGTGATGTATATGTAGCCCTTGTATGAGGCCCATTGCTATGTGTATTAGGCCTTTGTGTAAGGCCATGGAACCAATATATGTTTAACCCTATGTGGGCCACTCCTTGGGAGCAATGTTGGTTGAATGTCCACATTGATGGGCAATGATGGTTGTATGTCCACATTGTGACCTTGCCTTAGGCCTTGTTAGGTCATTCTCACCGATTGTCGATTCCATTAGTTGAGGCCAATTGCTGAGGCCGATTCCAATCATCAATTTCGATTGTCGAGGCTGAGCACGAGTATCAAAGCGAATTCCATATGTCGAGGACGATGATATAAGTTGATTCTGATTGTCGAGGCCGAGTATTGAGGCCGATTCCGATTTGTCGAGGTCGATTGTATAGGCCGATTCTGATTGTATAGGCCGATTCCGATTTATCGAGGCCGATTGTATAGGTCGATTCCAATTGTCGACACCGAATATCGAGGCCGATTCCGATTGTCGAGGCCGAGTATCGAGGCCAATTCCGATTTGTTGAGGTCGATTGTATAAGTCGATTCAGATTGTCGAGGCCGATTCTGACTTGTCGAGGCTGATTGTATAGGCCGATTCCGATTGTCGAGGCCGATTCCGATTGTTGAGGCCAAGTATTGAGGCCAATTTCGATTTGTCGAGGCCGATTCTATAGGCCGATTCCGATTGTCGAGGCTGAGTATCGAGGCCGATTCTGATTTGTCGAGGCCGATTATATAAGCCAATTTCAATTGTCGAGGCTGATTTCGATTTGGCGAGGCCGATGGTATAGGCCGATTCCGATTGTCAAGGTTGATTCCGATTGTCGAGGTCGAGTATCGAGACCGATTCCAATTTGTGAAGGTCGATTGTATAAGCCGATTCCGATTGTCGAGGCTGAGTATGAAAGCTGATTCTGATTGTCGGGGCTGATTGTATAGGCCGATTCCGATTGTCAAGGCTGAGTATCGAGGCCGATTCCGACTGTCGAGGTCGAGTATCGAGACCGATTCCGATTTGTCGAGGTCAATTGTATAGGCCGATTTCAATTGTCGAGGCTGAGTATCAAGGCCGATTTCGATTGTCGAGGCCGAGTATCTAGGTCGTTCCGATTATCGAGGCTGAGTACGTGGCCGATTTCGAGTGTCGATTCCGATTATTTATGTTGATTTCGATTGCTGAGGCCGATTGTCGAGACCTATATGATGTATATACGACCTGTGTTTGAGGCCCATTGTGATGTGCATTCGGCCCTTCTTTGAGGACCAATGTGATGTATATGCAGCCCATATTGAAGGCCCGTTGTGATGTGTATTCAGTCCGTGTTTAAGGCCCAATGTGATGTATATGAGGCCTATGTGATGAGGCCCATTGTGATGCATTTGAGGGCTAGGCGATGGAACCCATTGTGATGTATATTAGGCCCATATGAAAGGTCCATTGTGATGTGTATTAAGCTCTTGACTGAGGCCCATGGTGTTGTATATTCGACCCTTATGTGAGGTCATGGGTCCACTATATGTTAGGCTCTATATGGGTCATTCCTTGGAGGCAATGTTGGTTAAATGTCCACATTGTCGAGGTCAATTTTTGATATCGGTTATTGATACCGATTATGAGTATGTGACAGCATAATATCATGATACATGCCCATATGCATCATCTACATGTTTGTTATGAGATATGATTAACCATTGCATATGCCATAGTGCTGGTTAATATGAGACTCCCTGATAGGCGGAGATTGACTCATACGAGCACACGGTATGCACAGGATTGATGCATAACTGGATTGTATGACTCATGCATCTTCCATTTAGTGTTATGATTACTGTACACCCTAGCGACATTAGGCTCGTAGCCTGGGTGAAAGTCCCTAAACCCTCTTGGTTCCAGAGGTTGCTCCAACGTCTAGACTAAGTGGATGCATGAGCGCATGAGGGCCGTATACCGTTAGGCTGCTTCTCCCACTGTGTCGTGGTCGGTTGGAAGGGGGTACGACCTTACCTGCCTGAGAGGAGGGGGCAATGCTAGGCTGAGTCTGACCAGCTCGAGGAATAAGTCCGCTATTGACCAGCTGAGCCCGATATTTCAGGCGGATATTGAGGTCTCCTCCACTCACCTTGTTGCATGCGATGGGGCGACAATCTAGTTTAGAGTGTAATAGACCCTGGTGATTCCCCATAGAGGAACCGTACTGATATGTTGACTTATTGAGTAGGAGTTGAATACTCATGCATTATTTCATTCACTATCCACTCAGGCTGGTGGTGCGCAACTAATTGTTGTGTACCTTCGCATGGCCAGGATTTCGGTTGGGTGCGTGGCTAACCTAAGATCAGGAGTTTACCACATTGAGTCTGACTATCTAAATTTAGGTATGGGACTGGTTTGGATAGAAGTCCCTTGTGATGGACCCCGCAGCCTATGATGCTACGTACTATCATCCCGACTTCATACTCCAGCTTGGTCATTTCATTCGCATCGCATATTGCATTGCATCCTTGGCATATAGTATTTGACTTACTGTCTTCGCATTGCATAGATAATCTACATTGCTTCCTCAGTATATGAATTGGTTATTATATTTTTGCATCGCATAGCTTGGACAAGGCTAATGATATTTATGGGCCTATCAGCATGTTTTCGCATTATTCTGATATTGTATGATTTATGGGCCTGTTAGTATTTCTGCTTACTCAGAATACTCTGATATTGTTTACTTGGCACTTACCTTGTGCACATACTTTCACCACCTACTAAGCTTTCTATAAGCTTATGCATGATAGATGTGTGCAGGTGGCGTTAGGTTGCAGTAGCGTTGAGCTAGGAGCATGCAGTGGACTTATGGAGCTTTGATTTTTGACATATGTATTTTCCTTTCAGAACTGTATTCAATTATTTATATTAGTGGATATGTGATGATGATGTTACCTTTATGATTTGGGTACACTTGTGGTTATGCTTATTACGAGATAAATGCTCCATTACAAAAAAAAAAAATTACACTGAAAATCCTCCTTGTAGGATTCCAAGATCGAAATCTGGCGTATAGGTGCTGGGAGTTGAGAATGGGGTACTACGGAGGTTGTCGGCACTGGATTCGGTGATCGGGGTTCTTGTGAGTTCCATCTCCTGGTTTGGGACATGACAGATCGAGTATCCGTTGTTGTCTCAATAGATCAATGGAAGATCGAGTATCCGCTGGTGTCTCAATCGTCGGTATATATTCTTCAATGGATAGCTCATCCATCACTACAATAGTTATTATGGCGGATATTTTTTTCCTCTATATAAGTTATTAAATGACAATTTTTAAATTTATTATGCTGGATCTATCCACTACATGGTATCATGTACCGACGGATATACCCCCTCTATATATGGTAACAAATGATAAATATGATGTTTATTGTTGTGGGCTTATCCACCAGTATAAACCATAAAAAAATCTCTTTTTTTTTTATCGGTGGATTAATTCGTCCACCGCTGTCCTTTTATGTCGATGGATATATCTTTGTCTGTTATTGTTTTATGATGGATATATTTGTCGCTGTAACACCGCCACTGAAGATACTTATAGTGGCACTTATATCCATCGGTATAAATAATTAAGAAATCCTATTTATATGATTAATTCATCTACCGCTACATGTCTCTGTCCGTTATTATTTTAAGGCGAATATATCTACTGTTATAACACCATGTAAAAAAAATGCAGTAGTTGTCTGTCTTAAACAATTGTTGTATTTTTGTAAAAGACGTTTTTCGAAATATAAATATATATTCTTAGATATCATCTTTTTTTTTCTTTTCTTTTTTTTTAAAAATATTCCTATCAACACTAGTTGTAATCGATAAAGAATGTAATTGTTTTTCTAATTCTCATGTCATTCGAAGTAAATTAATTTCTTTTTTAGTAAATTCCAACTCTCCTTTTTACAATGTCGAATTCCTTTTTCAGCATGTCATTCTCCTTCTCTTCTAGCCATCTCTTTAATTCTTTAACTTCGTATTTCACTTCATACATTCTTATGTCCGTATCTGTTGAGTCTCAAATATTGCATATTTTTCCCTATTTATATCTTAGTTTTATGAACATGATAAGGCTTAATGGTATATTTTATACATGTTTATGTTGCAAGGTGAATATGAGAGCTTGGATTGAAAAGAATGTTAAAAGCACGGATTTAATGCTCAAGAATCACTAAGGCAAAAGATAGACTGAGGAGACCAAGAATGAAGAATTCACATGCCAAAGATCCAAGGAAACCAAGTACGAAGGATGAAGAAAAGACTAGAAAGAATGTAGAATCCGTAGCAGAAAACAGGACATTTTGATCTGACCTGAGCCAACTTCAGTCCGACCAAAATCGCAGAAAACTTCCAGCAAGAAATCAAGGCTTAATTCAGTCTGACCTGAGCCAAGTTCGGTTCGACCGAAGTATTTCAGTTGGAGTCGATCCGACCTAAATTTGATAGATTTTCTGAACAATATTTTTCAACATCAACTTCGGTTAGACCGAAATTGTGCAGAATTGCCGAGCGAGAAAGTGCAATTTTCAACCTTAACTCTCAGTCCGACTGAATCCAACTTCGGTTCGACCAAAGTGTAATGCGGGACTTATGCGAAGTACGTAAATTCAAGACAGTTTCCAGAAATTCCAAGGAGTTTCGTAAGATGGGGCTTCACAACTATAAATAGGAGTCCCTAGGATGTTCCTAGGCATCTTTTATGGTTAAAGGAGTGGAGCAAAAGGGTGGAGAGCCGTCGCCATGAGTTTTTCTTCTTCTTCCTTAGTTGTTTTTATGCTTTCTTTAAGAGTTCTTAGTTCAATCATGTCTATGGCTGGCTAAACCTCTTAGCTAGTGCTAAGAGTTAAAACTTGTAGCGTGATTGAGAAGTTTACTTTGCTTTGATTCATGTTTATGTTGAACTTCATTCATTTCGAGTTGATTTTGAGGAATATTTTCAGTTTTCAATGGTTTGTGACTTAAATTACAGTAGAGCCTGCAATAGCTTTGAGTATCTTCTTTTCTTATTTGAGATTGTGGGATTGGTAAATCCTGTTGTTTGCCATAGTCTCCCGAGCATGGTTGGGTGATGGAATCTCTTCCAATCTCCACAATCCTCTTCCATTAAGGCTAGATCAATGAGAAGTTCAGAGATCTGATCATCTCTCTTTCTTTAACTGGATAAGATAGGATTCTGATTCCAGTTGGATCTTTTAGATCAAGTAAGGTAGCTTCATATCAAGGGTCAAATATTACATATTGGACCCCAGTTATATAACGCCCGGACTTTCAGGACCCGAGTACACGACTCGTTTTCTAAAAACCCGAGTGTTAACCTTAAAAGATGGTCAAAGTCGAGTATATATTTTTCTTTTATCTTTTATTAGAGTAAGCATATGAGCGTAGAATAGACAAGTAAGCATAAAGGAAAATTTTTAATTTAATTTAGAATATACAAGTGGTTGCCCATAATGACTTATACAAACCAATGTCTCTAAATTAACAAATATAAGAATTACATGATTCAATACATGAGAAATAGTAGAATGCAAGTAAATTTTGAGTCGTAAGACCCCTCAGCTTCTCAAGGTAGATACAATCATGTAACCCTGGCACTTGAACTCGGTTCCTTATTAGCACTTGAAAATCACTTAAGCCACCTGTGCTACCTGTACGGTTATATATTTGATGGATGAGTGGCCAACTTAGTGTGAACTCTCCTCAAGATTATACAGCGCCGCATTAGGTAAGAAATAGTATAAAACATCCAGACACCCAAAACAGAGTAAATGCAGTCTTATTAGGTGCATGGATGTATGAAATGCAATCATCGCCCTGAGGATGCTCATCCGTGCGGACAGTGGGCTCGTAACCCATGTAATCATCGAACATGGGACACATTATCCAGTCAGAACAATATGTACATCACGTACAATAGCAATAGATGCTCATCTGTGTGATGTATGCATGATTAGCCAGTCCATTATTAATCCAATTACACTCAGCCATTTTTAAATAAGCTCAGGGTCACTATGGGGAGCACATGGCCCAGCGTAGGCCGACAGCTCGGGCATAGTGTCTCATGACCACCATCATTGGCTCATGAGACTACCACCTTAGGATGTTTAATAGAAACTCGTTGACTAATGGCTAATCATGTTACCATATATAGGGCTTACCATTGTATGGTTGCATGGTATAAAACATCGAACCTATATAGGGAAAATATTAGAACAAAGCCATATAAGGCGATATCAACCAAGCCACGTAGGTCCATTATCAAAATAAGTGACATAGGGCGAGCATAAAAACCATGTGATAAAAGACAATCCTTGAGAACCATTAGACATAACAACCCTAGATGGTAGGCTCACATCAATGGTCAATTTATGTGAGACCCGACCTTAGTTCACATGTTTGCATGTGTGTGTGAGTATGCATTCCATTCATCTTGGTCTTGTAGTCCAACTGGTCGAATTTCAGCTACTAGTGACTTTCGATTAGCGTTTACGGTCTTCCTCGAGTTCGGTCATGTTGACCTGACTCGGTTCAGCCCGAGAACCATGCCATCTTGTCCGTATTGGCACCGCGGTTCCAACGCCGCATCCCGTGCATTAATCTGATATGTACATCTCAAGTTATGAGTATCGATCGATATGGGCCATTGATTGCATGATTGGTAGACCCCACCATGGTTTGCACATTTTTCCATGCATATGATGTCACCCTAGGCTGAAATTTCTAAAAGGCTACTACCCTATAACCTTATTTGTATCTCCCTACTACAATCATTACTTTCTCTACCCTAGGTAAGAGAGGTAATGATTACTTCCCTTAAAAGCTTTTTCCCTCTCTTTCCCTCTCATTTCTCTCTCTCTTCTCTTCTTCCTTAGTAACTTCCCTCCATTTCTCCAGCCCATCTCCCTCTCCATTTTCAGGCCCTTCTCCCTCTAATCCCCTCTCATCTAACCTTCAACAATCCATCTCACCCATTGAAACATGTCCCTTGGAGCATGAAGAGTAGATTGATGTAGCTTTAGAGTAGGATCCATTAAGGTGGGTGCTCTCCTTAGCTTCTTCTCTCTTGATTCTCTTTTCTTTCTTTTCCTTGCATGCATGGAAGCATGTAGGACCCACCAATCCATGGTGGAGGTCCTACATGGCAATAAGGATGAAGGTCATGGGTCTAGATCCTACTTATTTCCTTCCATGATGGGCCATTCTCCATGGACCCACCATGATACCTTCTCCTTTATTCTTACATCTCATATGTCATCTAGGACTTTGCATGCATATAGGGAGAGTGTCCCTACCCCCCAACAAATTATCTTGATGCATAATAGCTTGTATGTGAGTGTATACATAGTGGATGGTGTGGATTGTGGAGTGAAAGGTCCATTAGTGGCGGGACCTTCCACCAATGGCCGATTTACTTCTTCCTTCTCCCTTTCTCTCTATTTTTCTAATGTGTACTCTAATGATGTGTGAACCACTAAGGAGAGGTCAGCAACATCTCAGACCCTTAGCTAAATGGGAAGTCCAAGCACACCATGCATGTATGGTTTGGGTGGCCTCCAAAATGGCTTTTCCATGGAGGTCTGAGTGAGCTCATGGGTCTAAAATTTTTGTTAACCCATCAAGGTGGACTCCACATCTTGAATCAGGGCCATAAACCCTTTGATTAATTTATATGGGCTGAAATATGGACAACATATGTTGCCGTCCAGATTTCAGGCCTAGTTTGAGCATGACTTTTGAGCTAATGTTTGGATCTGTTTGCATGCCCTTTTTTTCCAATTATTTTTGGGGATTTTGTAGTGCATGGACCCCACCTTGATGTGGAATGGGGCCCACACCATTTCCCCAATGATTGAGACCCATGAGATGGGCTAAAGTGGGCTAACTGTCCAGAAATTTCGGGACAGTTCAACAACATTATAAGTTGGAAATGAGTAGTTTTTACTTCAGTTTCTGGAATAAGTCGGCCAACCCAGTGGACCCCACTTGTTGTCCAGATGAAGGGCCAGTTTTCCCAAACTTTTGAAGGATTTGGGTGGGTCCACCACCCCATGTGGTCCCAAATATAGCGACTGTTACATTTCCAGCAATTTTTTTTTTTTTTTTTTTTGTAAAAGCAGATTTTTTTCAGGAATATCTATCTGTCTATAAATTGCAGGAATTAAATAAAATATTTTTACTATCTCAAAAATTCTAAAATTTTGCAGGAGAGTGTCCCACCCATGGTAGGACCTACCTACAAAATTTTAGGGCAAATGGACCCCATTTGGGCATCCAAAAGGGTGGGCCAACATACTAAACTGCTAGAAATTTCTGCTGTGCAGTCCAGCAGCATAGTCCTATGAAAAATAAAATTTTAAAAATACTTTATAAGAAGGTGGGCCATATTTCTGGGTCCCACCTTGTTGTAGGATTGATGAGGGACCTTGGGTCCAAATTTTAGGAATTTTGGAGGCCCAGAACCCACCCATTTGGATGACCCAAATTCAGGACAATTATTTCCAGCAACATTTCACCCTGGACAGTTTGTAACTCTGGAATTTATTAAAATACTTCCGAGTATCCAAAAATTATGAAAATTTACTGAGGTGGTCCACCCATGGTAGGACCCACCTATAAAATTTTGGGACCAATGGACCACTGTGCATACTGTAGCAAGGGTCGGACTGGCCCACCACATTGGGATGTCCAGGTCTGTCCGATTTTTTGGACAGACTGTCATATTTAAATTATTTAAAAATACTTATGAACATCCAAAAATTCTAAAATTTTGTGGGGGTGTGTACCACCCATGGAAGTATTACATTACAAAATTTTAGACCCAACAACATTCGAGCTAACCGTGGTGCGGTCTGTAAATTGGGTCAGTTTTGAGTCAAATACCTAGGCCCGTAGGACTACCCACTATGGAACGCCCCTACCTTGGGCTGTTGCTGGGCCTGTATTCCAGCAGCATGACCTACTTCTAATGTGTGTTGTGCACTTTCCTCTCATCTGGAGGGACTCACAGTGATGTGTGAGGGTCATCAGGAAATAAATACGATAAATTAATTGCTGGACTCCAACAAACCCAGAAAGCGGGTGGGCTGGAAATTCAGCAATGGGCCCAACGTTGCTGCCCCATAAATGTCTATTTTGGGGCAGTATGGCCCACTAGATTTAAGGAGGTTTTAAGTCAGTTATCTTACCATTCTAATTTTATTTTTGGGATCAATTAGTGCAAGATTCGAGGCCCATTCCAATTGGATTCTTCTTGGGCTAGTCTTTTTGTTAATTAATGGGCCTTATAGCCTTGGTTAGGCTGAAACTTTTGATAGGCCCGTTGGACCCTTGGGTCCTATATTTACCACGCCAATGTGATGGGTCTTATGGGCCAAATCCTTAAGTAGTTGGGCCCTTGCTTGCCCAGTATAATAAATCCATGCTTGGGCCAAGATGTGAGGCCCAACTTGTGTTAAATATAAGGATTTCCCATATGTTGGGATAATGGGCTGCCCATTAGGCCACCACAATGAGTGAACCCGTGACCCTTATGGTTGGGCCCTAACCTTGCTTAAGGGCCTACCAGGTTATCTATGCATTGAGCTTAGTGTATGGCCCACTAGACCATGAATTGATTGAGCCTTGGACTTTTCCTTTCATACGTAGCAGGCTACCCTTTTGGGACCCGGTTTAGGTTAGATGTCCTCCTTGGTGACCCTAGGGTAGGCCCCTAAGGCCCTTTTCGGTGGTTGAAGGCTCACCTTGGACCTTGTTAGGTTCGTTACTTCCTTGAGGTTTTAGGACTGCCCTAACTTGTGGGTTATCCCAAATTGTTGGGCCTCCATTTAAGAGAACTTCATTTTCCCTTAGAGTACTTGTCTGTATATCTTGTCCTTGACCCTTGTTGAGGCACAAAAAATATCCCATTGCAGTGGTCAAAGAATTCCATGTCGGGGATATTTTGGTAAAAATTCATGTCGGCAGTATTTTGGTAAAAATCCATGTTGGGGGTATTTTAGTAAAAATTCATGTCGGGGGTATTTTGGTAAATTTCATGTCCGGGGGTATTTTGGTAAAAATCCATGTCGGGGGTATTTTGGTAAAAATCCATGTCGGGGGTATTTTGGAAAAATCCATGTCGAGGGTATTTTGGTAAAAATTCATGTCGGGGGTATTTTGGTAAAGATCCATGTCCAGGGGTAGTTTAGGTATTTTGGTAAAGATCCATGTCCAGGGGTAGTTTAGGTATTTTGGTAAAAGTCAGTGTCCAATAGTAGTTTAAGTATTTCAATAAAAGGGATTAGAAAGGGTATTTTGATAATAAAGCATGCACAGGTGTCATTTTAGTAAAGAGGGGCTGTACACCACCATTTAAGAGGGAGTTTGGTGGACACCATGGTTTAAGAGAGGAAGATGTCCAAATGTGAAGGGATAAGTGGTGGTGATCACCACTTTCTAAGAGTAGTGGGGCTTATAAATACCCTTCCCTGATTCATTAGATGGGTTGGATCAGTAGTAGAACATGAAGAAATGGAGAAGAAGAAGTGAAGAGAGAGAGAGGTATGCAGTTGCGTGACCCGCGCAATGAAGGAATACCGTTGTGCGACCTGTGCAACGGAAGAGAGCCCCTGCGCGATCCGCGTAATAGAAGATAGGGGAAAGGAAATTCTTCCTGACTGAGGATTCTCGTTATGTGATCTGCGCAAAAGAGAGAAGCAGTTGTGCGACCCGCGCAATAGAGGGAAGCAGTTGCGCGAACCACGAAGAGGAAGAAGTTGTTGCCGACCCGCACAACGAGTAGATCGGTTACACGACCCACGCAACAGAAGAATCTGTTGAGCAACCTGCATAATGAAGGAATCCAGTCCACCACCCGTGCAATGTATCCTTGAGAAAGTTTTCACACTTCAAGGAGGAATGACTCGGAGGATGCTCAGAGCTAATTTCAAGCTCGAGATTGGTTGATCGAATCAGCAATTCTTCCTAAGTATTGGGAGATGACTGAAATAGTGCCATTATGCTGCCAAAATTTTTATCTCCTTGGAGATTGTCTGATCGAATCAGCAATTCCTCCTAAGTATCTAGGAGATTATTGAAATAGCGTCGGAATGCTGCCGAAATTTCTATTAGGCTATCTTGTTTAATAGATTAATTTTGCTTTGTTTTCAGAATCAAGGGAATCCAAGGATGTAAATGAACTCAGAATAAATGTGATCAATGTTCTCTCATTCTTTCTTTGTTATCATTGAATAAATCCCCCAAATCAAACACATTTGTTTTCTTGTCAAAACTATTGAAACAAAATGGCGACTCTGCTGGGGACTTTCTATTCGATGGTAACTTGGAAAATATTCAGAGAACATTTATCACTTTTTGGCGTCTGTATAGACACCAAAATGGTGACTCTTAGTGGGCACATCCTCCCCTTCATCTCTAAAAGCAAAGTACAATTTTATTTAAATAAAATAACTAACATTCTGTTATCAATGACAGGTATACCTAACGACCTTTCTCCCGACTAACGTGGTTGTCTACTCTCATCTAATGGATTTCCACCAAAAAATACCAAAGAAGATCAAATCAGTTGTGATAAAAAATAGACAATACCAGGTAATGTCGAAAGCAATTTTTGCTTCATCAGTGGCGTGGTAAAACAATGAAAGACGGATGATAGTGTATTAACAGACAAAAGTATACGAAGTTTCCATTATACATTGCCTTTGAAAAATGAGAAGATATTGGAGATAAGAAAGAAAGAAGAAAGAATATTAGAAAGAAAGGATCCGTAAAGAAGAATGAGACCCGTGCAAAAGTTGTAGAGTACTTCGCGTACAGGGATAATGGTGATTAGATCAAGTTGAGAGAGATGGTTGAGATTTGGTGAAAGGGAATATCATCTTGCCGAGTACGGATAATAGTACATTCGAAGTACGCAAATTCGCCAATAGATATTAATTAGTCTCCACCAAATGAACAGTAGATATTGCCGAAGAAAGAAAGCAAAACAAAGAATTGTCAAAGAGAAAGTCCAATTGCAACGGCTATAGTATTAAAGGAAATAAAACAAAGAAGAAAAGAAGAACATGCAAGAAGAAAGCAAGACAGCATGTTGACTCCGAAGTATCACAGCGTGTTGACTCGAAAGATTCACGATACAATTATTCAGGGGGCAGACAAGGGCATGTAAAATACGTCATCTTTGAAAATAAACTATAGTTTTGATGCTTCTAAATCAAAAAGGGCAGTCTCAGAATGGTAGTAAAGACTCGGACAAAATCTCAGAATCCAAAATGAGGTAATCGTTGATTCCCCGAGATGATAGTTGCTTATGATAATTGTCAATATCAATTTTTGCAGGTTTAAGTTGGGACAAAAGCAACCATTGATGATTGCTATCAAGCATTGAGGATTGTCGTCAACAAATAGAGGAGCGAAATGATTGCGAAAGATAAGGAGAAATTTAGGAGATACAATTGAAGAAGAAAGAAAAGTAAATGACTTGAAGAACAAGTTGTAAAAGACGATTGATAAAAGCGAAATTGTTAAGGTGTACAACCAAAAAATTATCATTAAAAAAAAATAAGAGTACAAAGGCCTGATTAGTTCTAGACCGGGGGCAAAGCTAATCTTGAGCAAAAGTATGAAATGATGCGGCGTCAGCATATTTGTTAAAGATCGCAATATCGTGATTTTGATTACGAAGATTCATAGAGCAATGCTTCCTAATCAAAAGGGGGCAAGACAGGTGAGTGAAAACTGTGAAATATATTTCTCACCATAGAATGTATTTCTTTTATGTATTTGAATGAAAGATAGGCTTTCAAGCATATCAAGACAGGCTTTCAAGCATGTCAAGTTATCGCCAAAGCAAGACAGGTAAGTAAGAAACTATGAAATGTGTTTCTTACCATAGAATGTATTTCTTTTGTATTTGAATAAAATGCAGGCTTTCAAGCATATTAAGTCATCGCCAAATGAGAAGCATTCGCATGTAATGACAATCGCCAAATGAAAAGCCAATCGCCAAAATTAGCAACTATCGCTATCGCCATCAATCACTTATCAAAAAAATGTTATCATTGCCAAAAATTACATTCTCAGAGCATATCAGCAGCGGCGAAATATCAATTATTGATTCTCAGAGCATATCAGCAGTGGCGAAATATCAATTATTGATTCTCAGAACATTATCAGCAGCAACGAAATATCAATTATTTATTCTCAGAACATTATCAGCAGCAGTGAAATATCAGTTACGGATTCACCATTCATGACAATGAAATAAGCAGTGGAATAAACCTACATGGTCAACCACACAAATCTTACGATAGCAATGACAGCTAATCATTTAAGGCAGCCTAGCCAAGACTATATGGCCAACTACGCATAAGACATATAATCATTTAAGACAGCTTAGCCAAGCCTATATGGCCAACTATGCTTAAGACCTATTATTTAAAAAGCCTAAAATTGGCTAGCCCGAAATTGATGATAAACTATAATTGCTCCTTGAGCCCATTGCCCGAAATTGGCGGTAAACTATAATTGCTCCTTGAGCCCATTGCCCGAAATCGGCGGTAAACTATAATTGCTCCTTGAGCCCATTGCCGGAAATCGGTGGTAAACTATAAAAGCTCCTTGAGCCCATTGCCCGAAATTGGCAGTAAACTATCTTGCTCTTTGAGCCCAGTGTCAAGTCCAGTTCAGTCGCCTGGTCGAGTCAAGTTCAGTCAAGTCAAGTCATGTCTAGTCAAAGTACACTAGCACCATTGCTCAAAAGCATCAAATATGCTCAAAAGCATCCACTATTTGTAACATTCAAAATGCTGCTGATGCACATTTCAATTTAGATATGCTCAAATATGTAATTGCTTGATGAAATTTTTAAATATTAAGTAAACAATATATGTGCAAAAATGTGTTTCTCTTGAATCAGGTTCAAATTACAGCGACAGTAAATGCCTTCAAGATATTGGAAATTATCTATTCAAAAAAGTTCAACTCTTTAAGGTCAATTAATATATTGATAAGAGCTATTTGCATATATTCTTTGGATTCATTAAAAGGAGTAGCAAAAATTATCCATCCTTCAGGAGTATCTGTAGGCTTCACTTCGAAAATATTATCTTCTAAAGAAATCTTTATGTGAAGATTGACCGGGAAAGGGGCAGGATCTATGTCTCCAAAGAAATCTATGCCTTGGTCTTTAAAAGTAATATATGCCTTGGTTTTCAAAGCAACCTATGCCTTGGTCTTTCTGATAATCTCTTATGCATGATGAAGGAATTCATATACCGAGAATTATGAAGTATGATTCAATGTGAACGTTCAAAAGTTGTTTCTATATTAAAGCTCAGTTATATGCCGATATCATAACTTCTCACTATCCTAGCAATGATATCGCAAGACTCAAGTACCATATCTGATGGAGACAAAGAACAAGTGGAATCATCATCAGTAACTTCTATATCCTTTGGACAGTTATTAAATGAAAAAATTGAAAAGAAATCTTGTCTATTTTTCAAAATCAGCAAAGATCCAAGGAAAAGTCTATGAAGAAATGTTAAGGAGCACAAACTAGAAAAGACTTGACAAAAGACTTAGCAATTGAACCTTTGGAGCTAGAAATGATATCTCTAAGAGCGTGATTTAATGAGCAAAAGAATGCAATGCAAAGCACGATGACAAAGCTCAAAGATGAAATGATTAAACATTTGTAACGCCCTGAAAATCGGGGGTCGAGCATAAACTCAACTCCCGAGTTCCAGAACATCACTTATGCAACAAAATGAATGATGATTGAATGTTGACTGTATTCGTGCATTGAACATGAGTGAGATTAAGCCAAAACAGCATATCATACTCCAGAGACAGTTAAATTGCAAGGGGAAGACGATGATAGATAGATAAAATATATAAACTGTGATGAGTCTCCAGAGTGTGATAACATTACTAGGTTAAATAATTACAAGTACAGTTCTAAAATATACCAAATGTGTAAGTGTAATATCTTCTATCCCAAGTACCATAGCTCAGTCAATGCGCACAGTACTGTGCACCAGGTCTTGAGACCCGTCGAGAGAGTTACATGATAGGAGAACTCCTCCTCATCACCATAGAAGTAGTCGGCTCGCTTCATAAGTATCGCCATCATCCGAAATTCAACAAATCGGTTGGTGTGTACAACACCGTCCGTAACGTGGGAGTGAGTGATCAACTCGATGGAACAATAAAGCATAGGTTAACATGTTATCAATCCAATCAAACAGTAATGATAAAGCAGTACAAATCAAACAATTTTAACTACTCTTATTAAGTGCGAGAATGAAATGACATGATGCTGTATGCCCTTGCCAAACCACCCTCATGCGACATCATCTTACGTTCGCGAATGCTTAACTCCCTCAGTGCGCCACATCTACTAAGCACATGCGGTGCGATGATGATCATGATTATCGAGTTATTATTAGTCCATTTCAAACAGCAGTATTGGAAAACTAAGGTACCTCCCTTGTATCATTCCCAAACATGATCCATTCTAGGGTCGTCAATCCTAGTTAATCTCATACGATATTATGGTTCGAGAAGCATAGCGAAGGCATCGCAAAGGGCTCATCACCCGTCAGCGCGGATACAGATCTCACAGTATGCGGCTCAATTGCTGGCCGTGAGCTCGAGTACAGGTCTCACCGTACTCGGCTTAATCACTAGCCGTCAGCTCGAGTACAGGTCTCACCGTACTCGGCTCAACTTATACTCTAGTTGCTGTGAAAGACTCGTCACCAATCACAGACCCTTGGAGTATACTCGAAGATACTACAGAGGACTCGTCGCCCGTCAGCACGAGCATAGGTCTCACTGTACTTGGTTCTCGCCGTAAGTATCGACAGCTCGAATATAGTGTCCCATACCACCATAATCGGCTCACGAGTCTAGTTGCTCACTGGTCACTACGGGGAGGCACGTGGCCCCAGCGTAGGCCGACAGCTCAACCAAGGTGTCCCATACCACCATGCCCGGCTCATGAGTCTTAGCGGATCGAGGTACCATGGTTAAAATGGATTTCACTGGTAAGTTTGGTACCCTAGGTTCAGGCAGTAGCGACCAAACATGGTGAACATACATAAGACAGATCGGATTACTTGACGAGCTCGGCTAGCTCGAGCGCACAACAAGTTGAACGACATGAAGTGCATAAGCACTTCGCGTGGCCAACCACTATCGCCAACCGAAGTACGACTCGGGTTCGTCGAACACATCTCACGTGGCAAATGAATCGCAGCCACGAATTCAATTCAGTACCGATTGTCTGGACTATAATCATAGCCCCAAACATGATAACTTGCAGATAGATAAAGCAGTAATGGATCAAGATTCCACTCATACAATCAAGGTATGGTATTATCCGTTTAGGGCTGCCAGGGTTGTTGCACGCACTCGTTGCTCCGCTCCCCCATCACCCATGACGGATCATACAACGTAAATATAAATTTAAACATATGCATTACATAGTTATAATCATAAAGCAGTTGAGCATGTTATGAATCACAACACAAGCATGGTTTATACATGTTCAATTCCTAATCACACAACAATCCAAGGAGATCATACACATAGTTAAAAGAGGTTGGGAATCATATCTCAACACCCTTATACATTACAATTTGCTAACAACTACTCATTCAGACATTTCAAGAAAAATTTAAACAAACATGCATCAACATAAAGATGATTGCAATATTCATCATGGTAAAAATCCATGTCCGGGGTATTTTGGTAAAATCCATGTCGGGGGTATTTTGGTAAAAATCCATGTAGGGGGTATTTTGTTAAAAATCCATGTCCGGGGGTATTTTGGTAAAAATCCATGTCGGGGGTATTTTGGAAAAATCCATGTTGGGGTTATTTTGGTAAAAATTCATGTCGGGGGTATTTTGGTAAAAATCCATGGCGGGGGTATTTTGGTAAAGATCCATGTCCAGGGGTAGTTTAGGTATTTTGGAAAAGATCCATGTCCAGGGATAGTTTAGGTATTTTGGTAAAGATCCATGTCCAGGGGTAGTTTAGGTATTTTGGTAGAGATCCATGTCCAGGGGTAGTTTAGGTATTTTGGTAAAAGTCAGTGTCCAAGGGTAGTTTAAGTATTTTAGTAAAAGGGATTACAAAGGGTATTTTGGTAATAAAGCATGCACAGGTGTCATTTTAGTAAAGAGGGGCTGTACACCACCTTTAAGAGGGAGTTTGTTGGACACCATGGTTTAAGAGAGGAAGATATCCAAATGTGAAGGGATAAGTGGTGGTGATCACTACTTTCTAAGAATGGTGGGGTCTATAAATACCCCTCCCTGATTCATTAGATGGGTTGGATCGGTTATAGAACATGAAGAAATGGAGAGGAAGAAGTGAAGAGAGAGAGAGGTATGCAGTTGCCGACCCGCGCAACAGAGGTATGCAGTTGCGTGACCCACGGAATGGAGGTATGCAGTTGCGCGACCTGTGCAATGAAGGAATACCGTTGTGCGACCCGCGCAATAGAAGATAGGCGAAAGGAAATTCTTCCTGACTAAGGATTCCTGTTATGTGATCCGCGCAAAAGAGGGAAGCAGTTGCGCAACCCGCGCAACAGAGGGAAGCAGTTGCGCTAACCGTGCAGAGGAAGAAGTTGTTGCGCGACCCACACAACAAAAGAATCTGTTGAGCAACCTGAATAATGAAGGAATCCAGTCCACCGCCCGTGCAACGTATCCTTGAGAAAGTCTTCACACTTCAAGGAGGAATGACTGGGAGGATGCTCAGAGCTGATTTCATGCCCAAGATTGGATGATCGAATCAGCAATTCCTCTTAAGTATTGAGAGATGACTGAAATAGCGCTGTTATGCTGCCAAAATTTCTATCTCCTTGGAGATTGTCTGATCGAATCAGTAATTCCTCCTAAGTATCTCCAAGATGATCGAAATAGCGTCGGAATGCTGCCGAAATTTCTAGTAGGCTATCTTGTTTAATAGATTAATTGTGCTTTGTTTTCATAATCAAGGGAATCCGAGGATGTAAATGAACTCAGAATAAATGTGATTAATGTTCTCTCATTCTTTCTTTGTTATCATTGAATAAATCCCTTAAATCAAACACATTTGTTTTCTTGTCAAAACTGTCGAAACAACCCTCCTTAGGACGGAGGATTCCATGTTCTACGGGTAGCGCACTTATATTATTATGACCCATATGCATCATTTGTATGAATTGATTGCATTATATGGTGGTCATTGAGGAATGAAGTTTCTTCCCTCGTGCACATCGTTTGCCTGCAGCTAGTGCATGATTATATATGTGACTTAACATCGCATTTCATGATGATACCGCCCTTGCTTCATCAGGGCCTTGCCTCCACAGGGACATTCATGGATGGCCATACGTGTGGACATCGAAAATATTACTTGAGCATATCGGGTGCATAGGATACCCATGGGTGAAATTTCTAAAACTTCCATGGTACAAAGGATCTGCTCCAACACTGTGGCCAAGTGGAAACTATAAGCGCACGAGGACCTTATGCCGTTAGGCCGCGACTCCCACTGTCATGTAGCTGTTGGATAGGAGTGTGGCCTTACTCGCCTGGTGTGATGTGACGTTGCTAGGCAGAGTTTGACCAGCTGATAAATGGGTTCGCTACCTTCAGGCCTTGTTTGTGATTGACTGTCCATAGGCAGGTAGAAAGGTCTCTTATGTTCTTTTGACTGTGTAGGGTCTGTAGAGCGGCAGTCATTCAGCAGTTTAATGGACAATGGTATTTCCTTATGATTGGAAATGTACTTGGCATGTGGGTTGGATATGAGCACTGACATCACTTGCATCACATTAGTATTGATTGTGTAAGCCCATTCATGCACTGCCTTGGTATGGCGTCCAGTACTCACTGCATCGTATTCATGATAAGCTTTGGTAAGGATAGCGTTATTCTCAGTGAGCATGTTTCTTTCCTTACACCTCCTACTATTCTTCTGTGCACCATTGTCACACACTTACACCACCCTCTAAGCTTCTATAAGCTTATGCACAATTGATGCGTGCAGGAAACTCTAGGCAGGCGTCGTAGCGGCAGATCTTGGAATAAAGCTGACCTTGAGGACTCCAGTGTTGCTGATTTTTCTCTTCTTTTCTATTATCTTATGTATGTCCTTTTGGACCTTATGAAAGCCTTTAAAAGTTTAAATTCGTAGTGGATTTTGTGATGTGTGCCTTGTTATTCTCAGATATACTTGCCGTAATCTTGGGTATGCTCGTATTGGAAGTGATTACACTGTTATGGAAATCCTCCTCGTAGGATCCCAAGATCGGAACCTGCCTTAGGAGCCGAAAATGGGGTATTACGGAGGCTGTTACAGCCAGAACCAGCCATCGGGTTCCTTGTGAGTCCGGTTACTGAGTCTGGGGCGTAACAATTTAAACCACCATTCAATAACCACTAAGCCGAATGTCCATTATGATCACAACCAGTTGGATTACATCCTAAGTATGAGTGTACATTTATAGGTGGGGGTTTCCTCCCTGATGTACCAGTTTAAGTTTCATATGTAATCTATAAATAATTCATGAACAAATATATAGGATGAACATTAAGCAAGCGATATAGCAATTCAATTTCCACCAGCTAACACATGTGATTATAAGAGAGACATATCAATAATAAATTTAAATAAAAATTATAACTTAAGCTAATGGAAAGATGGAAAGCTCAAGAGGAAAGATCATCACCTTATACTTTGAATTGCCTACCAGTGTTGCTAGAAAATGTATGTTTCTTGAGAATCAATCCCTACCATAAATCAGGAACTTGTACAATTAGATCCAAGTTCTACATACCACCTATGGATTAAGATCATTGCCTAGGGTTATCCTTTAGGGTTTTAGTGTAGAATTTAGGGTTTACATCTAAGGGTTTAATTCTAGGAGTAGAACTTATGATGTATGTGCAACTTAAACACAATATAATAGTAATATGGTTAGTTACAATTTAACTTTAATGATACAACTATTATTTGTGACCCTAGTAATAATTAGTATTAAAATTGTAATAAAATAGTATAACCTATTATTAAAGATAATATTTTCAAGTGATGGACACCATGGCAATATTGCTAATGGTAGTTTCATTTATAACAACTAATATTAGCGTAACATGTTAATAGTAATCATCATTATGATATACTATTATGATAATATTTAAGAATGGTAAGTAAATTACACTATTTACTAATTTTAATTCCATTTATTATAACTAATTCTAGCATAAATTATCCGTCAATGGCTAATCATATATAATATTAGTAATCCTAATAATAAGAGTGTAACAGTGATATTAATACAATGAGGCATGTCTAGTCTAGAAAGGAAACATTGACTCATTAAGTCTACACAGTTGAGTTAGAAAGGTTACCTGATGACGATGCCTAGTACTAGGATTGGGACTTGGAGCCCCAACATCTTCGATCTGCTGACTGAGTACAGTCCCAGAATAACACAAGATTTGGGTCAGCCACGACTCAATGAGTTGACTCGGCAACGCCCTTGCTCCCCTACTTCTTCCTTCTCTCTCTCTCTTTCTGTCTTCTTTCTCTCTTCTTCTTTCAGTCAGGGATGAGCCAAACTAAGTCTGAACTCAGTCCGACCGTGCTCACCTCAACCTAGGGCTTGGCCCACTTGGTGCAATACGTCGACGTGCTGAGTCAACTTAGCACCCATCGAATTACAGCTCCACTCTCTTCCTCTCATTCTCAAATTTTCTTTTCTCCTTTCAATCCTTCCTGGGGTGACCTAGACTAAACCAAGCCCAATCGTAACCGAAACTAATAGGACTCGATTCCAGACCCGACAGCCTTGGCAACGAGTCAACCCAACAATAACCCATGAGTTGGGTAGAGTCAGAGTTGCACACGTACACACCCCTTGCCCCATCTATAGCTCCCTGCCACTCTCTCTATCTTTCTTAGGAGATTAGAAATGGGCCCGGACGCATGCTCCAGCAGGGTTGCTGGTCTGGTCCGGACCCAACCTAGACCGAACTCGGTCGGGTCAAGATGGTGCAACACGGTGGCAACTGGTAGCAGCTTGCCTCCACATCTCACTCCCTGTTTTCTCTACTTCTATTTTTGCTGCTGCTGGAAGCATCCACCAGCACTCGAACCAGGCCCAAATTGACCCTATCACTGGCATAGATCGGACCCAACTCGGTCCGAAATTGGCCCGAGTTGCCTAGTGGAGTGGGTAGTGCGGCACTAGCTGAGACAACTCCCTCATTCCCTCTTCGTTCTTCTCCTATTTTCTCTCCTCCTTTCTCTCCGGTGACTTCCACTCGCACCCCAACTCCGCCCGAATCGGTCCGACTAGCTGACTGCGGTGCTGCAGAAAGAGAGCAGCGCCCCTGACTTTCTCTTTCTCCTTTATTTATTTTTCCTTTTCTCTGATGGCTGCCTTAAAAGGAAGTGGCATTTTTATAGCCTTTTCCCAACCCTAATGCAGTTTGTAGCAAATCCCTGGATTAACTACAACACGAGATCAAATCCGTTTTTAAGCTCGGAGTGGTTACGCTCGTTGGACATTGATCACCACCAAAACCATTGCGTGGCTCCAATCAGACTTTAGGGATTAGTTTCCGGGACCTTGGCCTACCTTAGGGATGGTCTAGATCATAAAGTGGGACCCACATATAGATAGTGGGTTTTTCAAATGGACGGGGAAGATGGAGTCGCCTTTAATGGCGATTTTTCATCTCGGACCTATCATGGTGATCTGCACCGTTTGGACCGACCTGATGGGCCCCATGATCAGTGTGGGGTCCACATTTCGATTTACCTTTCGTCCGAGTGAAATATCTCACGAGTTAATTTATCGCGGCTCTTTTCTCATGTGGACTGATGAAAATTTCGGGAAGTTATTGTTGCCCTAAAGCGGACGGTCGGGATGGCTCCCAGGACTTGAGCGAAAGGCTCGGATTGCACCAGAGACGCCTTCCCAAAGTGGAAATGTTACCCCCTGCTTTCCTTAGCATAGGTTGTTGCCTGCCCTTTTTTGGCAGCGAGAGAATGGCGTGGATGGACGTCTGGACAGACGGTTGGGATGAAGGGAGAGAGACCGACGTGGATCGCCCATGTGGAAGCCTCAGAACCATCGGATTTTTGGAGAACCTCGTCGCCGTCACTGGCTGTCCACAGTTCGGGTACATGCCGGTTCGCATGAGCCGGTTTGGACGACGTGGATCAGATCGTCCCGGACCTCCTTACATAATGGATGGTTTAGATTCCCCGGATGGTGGCCCGAGGTGGGCCATGACTCGTGATGAATGGACGTTGTCCGTCCATCGTGCCTAACAAACGTAACAGGGAGGCTTTGTCTCTCCCTTTTTCAAAATCTTGCGGGTCAGCGCCTGTTTGACCCACTGTGTGGTCCGGTGCACCTCGTGCACTGGTGGTTGAGGTGTACATGTACCCTGCGTGGGGTCCACCATGATGTTTGTGATAAATCCACTCCGTTTATTTTTCTTGTTGGGTCCTAGTACGGACTTTAACCACAGATCAGGTGGGCCATACTTTCTACGTACATGGGTTTTCTTATGATCTATGAAGATCTGATAGTCAGATTATTCTCAAATCGGACTTCAACGGTTAAAAGAACCTAGTGCGCCATTTGCAAGTCTTTCTTCCTATATCATTAGCTCAAATACTAATATTAACATAGATTTTATTACTATGGTGTATTACTTATAATTATAATGATTTAAAACCTTACACACGCACACACACACACACACACACACATATATATATACATATATAATTTTAAATACTTAACATACTACCATATACGTGATATTGATCACCTATCTATTAACATAATATGCAATATCATTTTATACATATATATATATGAATTGGAAATTGTACCATATCATTTAAAATCACCTTGTTAAATAATACACCACTTTATTAAATTATCCAGAAATTTCTTGTATTCATATCTGTAAAAGATGTTTAATACTTCATTAATATTTAGAACTAAATTATATATTATAGAATTATCATTCATCATGTTTAGTTTATATTCATTAAATATATACATATCACTCCATTACGATACATTTTCGTACATTCTTCATGATAAATAAATTATCAAAATACATTTATATTTTCTTTCTACCTATGTTTGTGTAACATTTATAATATTATAATTAGATAAGATAATATACTTAGTATATATATTATTTGACTACTGGGTGGTTTGATATGTGGATATGGATTACCTTCGAAGGTCATATTTAAATTACGATGCACATGAATGTTCACTAAGCTAGGTTTGCATCCGACTAAGTCAGTTTATATAGTAACACTCGAGTACGGGAAAGTACGGGGTGTTACAATCTACCCCCCTTAATACAAATCTCGTCCCTGAGATTTGTCACGTGTATCCCTAAGTAATTTCATCTTAATAATGTACTCTATTTTACATTTGTCCAATCACGTCCTGCACTGTTAACCAGCTATATTTAAATGTACCACATCCCTAAGCATCAAGTCTAGCATATCAATTCCTACTAAACATTTAGAACTGTTCCAGCATTAACCACTTCTAGGGATTTTTTTTTTAAAGTTTACCTATTTCAAATGTCCTATCGCATCTACCAAGAGTTAGGCGACCACTAATGATAATATTTCACCTTTCTCTTTATTTTCTTTTACTTCTAATGATAGTTTCCTGTTGTCCAACGTACAAAACAATTTCTATTTTTCAGTGTTCAGGCTAACACAATTAGATGGTCGTAGTAGGTTTTAGCCCGATACAGTGATCATCTGTTTGTGCTGGACAGAGGATTTTGGCATCCATTCCTAATCCCGTTAAACCTCGATTCTTTGCTTATTGAGATTGTTGAGATTTTCTAGGATTTAGAACTTGAGCCAAACCATGTAAACTTTGTATGAATGCGGTTCCATCGACTCGTGATCCCGATTATTCCGAACTCATGGAAAATATCGTGTAATCCTATATTCTCATAACGGATAAGACCACGTGGCCCATTATGCTTCCAATACGCACTCTGATCCCTAAATGCGCTAACCAAAAATTTCAGGACCCAGACTTCTACATGAAGTTTGAATTTTAGATTTTTAAACTCACTTAGGATTTCAAGCCTAACCCTAATGTGTGCAGCCTAGGGTTGAAAACTTACCCAAAAACCGTTCAACCTTTCTTCTAATTATTTTACGTGTTGGAAATTGTGGTAAAATTATTCCTAAGTAAAGATATGTGTTATGAAATTAAAATTACAGTTTCTTGGAACGATTCCTTGGGTTTAGGAAGTGCGCATGGTTAATCTAATGGGTAAGAAAATTTTCTATAATTATAAGTTCGTTTCATATGCTAGAGAATGTAATGGTGTTATTTCTAGTTAATGGAATTTTTGGAGGGCCGGATTTTAGACTTCTTGAAATTGTTCCTTCAAGAGTTAAGTACAAGGAGCGTCTTTGCCTAGTAATATTTATATCATGGTGGATATTGGTTTCCTTGCAGTACTTATGTTTAGTTTCTACATCTAATGTCTAGACCTAAAGCTTTCAAGGGAGCCTAAGAACATTTCTAAGTTTCACAATTATCAGAAAAATTTTCTAAGGAACCTAAAATCTTGAATTCCTATATTGTCAATTTCTCTTATTCTAAGGGAATCTCACTCAAGTTCAAATGACTAAACCTAAGATGTTCAAAGGGGCCTAAGATTTTGAGTCCCTATATTCTTAATTTCTCCTAGCTATAGGGAAAGTTCACATAAGTTCAAATGGTTACTCTAATAATCTCTAAAGGGACCTAAGTTTTGGTTTTTACATTCTCAAAACTCTTCTAAGTCTAAGGGACATTCACCTAAGTTCAACATTCTAATTTCAAACATTCTAACTCGAGACATTTAAGGCTTGTATAAGATCATTTCCCAAGGCGAAGTTTGTTTAAACTATGCTCTGAAACCAACTGTAATGCCCCGACTTTTTAGGACCTGAGTCCACGAATCATTTCCCAAAAACCTAAGTGTTAATCTTAAAGGATGGTCAAAGTCGAGTATATATTTTTCTTTTATCTTTCATTAGAGTAAGCAGATGAGCATAGAATGGACAAGTAAGTATAAAGAGAAATTTCAAATTTAATTTAGAATATACAAGTGGTTGCCCATAATGACTTATACAAATCAATGTCTCCAAATTAACAAATACAAGAATTACATAATTCAATACATGAGAAATAGTAGAATGCAAATAAATTTTGAGCCGTAAGACCCCTGACTTCTTAAGGTAGATACAGTCATGCAACCCTGGCACTTGAACCCGGTTCCTTATTAGCACTTGAAAATCACTTAAGCCACCTGTGTTACCTGTATGGTTATATATTTGATGGATGAGTGGCCAACTCAGTGTGAACTCCCCTCAAGATTACACACCGCCGCATTAGGTAAGAAATAGTATAAAACATCCAGATACCCAAAACAGAGTAAATGTAGTCTTATTAGGTGCATGGATGTATGGAATGTAATCATCGCCCCGGGGATGCTCATCCGTGCGGATAGTGGGATCGTCAGCCATGCAATCATTGAACCTGGGGCACATCATCCAGTCGGAACAATACGTACATCACGTATGATAGCAATAGATGCTGGTCTGTGCGATATATGCATGATTAGCCAGTTCATTATTAATCCAATTACACTCAACCATTTTTAAATAAGCTCAGGGTCACTACGGGGAGCACATGGCCCAGCGTAGGCTAACAGCTTGGGCATGGTGTCCCATGACCACCATCCCCAACTCATGAGACTACCACCTTAGGATGTTTAATGGAAACCTGTCGACTAATGACTGATCATATTACCGTATATAGGGCTTACCATCGCATAGTTGCACGATATAAAACATTGAACCCATATAGGAAAAATACTAGAACAAAGCCATATAGGGCGATATCAACCAAGCCAAGTAGGGCCATTATCAAAATAAGCCACATAGGGCGAGCATCAAAACCATTCGATAAAAGACCATCTTTGAGAACCATTGGAAATGACAACCCTGGATGGTAGGCCTACATCAATGGTCAATTTAAACCACCATTCAATAAGCACTAAGCCGAATGTCCATTACGATCACCACCAGTCGGGTTACACCTAAGTATGGGTGTACATTTATAGGTGGGGGTTTCCCCCCTTAATGTACCAGTTTAAGTTCCATAAGCAATCCACAAATAATTCATGAACAAATATATAGGATGAACATTAAGCAAACGATATAGCAATTCAATTTCCACCAGCTAACACATATGATTATAAGAGAGAGATATCAATTATAAATTTAAATAAAAATTATAACTTAAGCTAATGGAAAGATGGAAAGCTCAAGGGGAAGGATCATCACCTTATACTTTGAACTGCCTACCAGTGTTGCTAGAGAATGCGTGTTTCCTTAGAATCAATCCCTATCATAAATCAGGAACTTGTACAATTAGATCTAAGTTCTACATACCACCTAGGGTTTAAGATCATCGCCTTGGGTTATCCTTTAGGGTTTTAGTGTAGAATTTAGGGTTTACATCCTAGGGTTTAATTCTAGGAGTAGAACTTATGATGTATGTGCAACTTAAACATAATATAATAGTAATATGGTTAGTTACAATTTAACTTTAATGATACTACTATTATTTGTGACCCTAGTAATAATTATTATTAAAATTGTAATAAAATAGTATAACCTATTATTAAAGATAATATTTTCAAGTGATGGACACCATGCCAATATCGTTAATGGTAGTTTCATTTATAACAACTAATATTAGCGTAACATGTTAATAGTAATCATCATGATGATAATTAATATTATGATATACTATTATGATAATATTTAAGAATGGTAAGTAAATTACACTATTTACTAATTTTAATTCCATTTATTGTAACTAGTTCTAGCATAAATTATTCATCAATGGCTAATCATATATAATATTAGCAATCCTAATAATAAGAGTGTAATAGTGATATTAATACAATGAGGCATGTCTAGTCTAGAAAGGAAACATTGACTCATTGAGTTGACTCAGTTGAGTTAGAAAGGTTACCTGATGACGATGCCTAGTAATAGGATCAGGACCGGGAGCCCCAACATCGTCGATCTGCTGATTGACTATGGTCCCATAATAGCACGAGATTCGGGTTAACCACAACTCAATGAGTTGACTCGGTAACGCCCTTGGTCCCCTACTTCTTCCTTCTCTCTCTCTCTCTCTCTCTCTCTCTCTCTCTCTCTCTCTCTCTCTCTCTTTGTCCTCTTTCTCTCTTCTTCTTTCAATCAAGGACGAGCCAGACTGAGTTTGAACTCAGTCCGACCGTGCTCACCTCAACCTAGGGCTTGGCCCACTTGGTGCAATACGTCGACTCGCTGAGTCAACTTAGGACCCATCCAATTACAGCTCCACTCTCTTCCTCTCATTCTCAAATTTTCTTTTCTCCTTTCAATTTTTCCTGGGGTGACCTAGACTGAACCAGGCCCAATCTTAACTTGAACTAACAGGACTCGATTCCAGACCCGACTGCCTTGGCAACAAGTCAACCCGACAACATCCCATGAGTTGGGTAGAGTCGGAGTTGCACACGCACACACTCCCTGCCCCATCTATAGCTCCCCGCCACTCTCTCTCTATCTTTCTTAGGAGATTAGAACTGGGCCCAGACGCATGCTCCAGCAGGGTTGCTGGTCTGGTCCGGACCCAACCTGGACAAAACTCGGTCGGGTTAAGATGGTGCAACACGGTGGCAACTGGTAGCAACCTGCCTCCACATCTCACTCCCTGTCTTCTCTACTTTTATTTTTGCTGCTGCTAGAAGCATCCATCGGCACTCGAACCAGGCCCAAACTGACCCTATTGCTAGCATGGATCGAACCCAAGTCGGTCCGAAACTGGCCCGAGTTGCCTGGTGGAGCGGGTAGTGCGGCACCAGCTAAGACAACTCCCTCATTCCCTCTTCGCTCTTCTCCTATTTTCTCTCCTCCTTTCTCTCCGGTGATTTCAACTCGCACCTCGACTCCACCCGAATCAGTCCAGCTAGCTGACTGCTGTGCGGCAGGAAGAGAGCAGTGCCCCTAACTTTCTCTTTCTCCTCTCTTTATTTTCCTTTTCCCGAATGGCTGCCCTAAAAGGAAGTGGCATTTTTATAGCCTTTTCCCAACCCTAATGCAGTTCGTAGCAAATCCCTGGATTAGCTTCAACACGGCTTCAACACGAGATCAAATCCGTTTTTATGCTCGGAGTGGTTACGCTCATTGGACATTGATCACCACCAAAACCATTACGTGGCTCCAATCAGACTTTAGGGATTACTGCCCGAGACCCTGGCCTACCCTAGGGATGGTCTAGATCATAAAGTGGGACCCACGTACCGATGGTGGGTTTTTCAAACGGACGGGGAAGATGGAGTCGCCTTTAATGACGATTTTTCATCTCAGACTTATCACGGTGATCCGCACCATTTGGACGGACCTGATGGGTCCCATGATTAGTGTGGGGTCCACATTTCGATTTACCTTTGGTCCTAGTGAAATATCTCACAAGTTAATCCGCGGCTCTTTTCTCGTGCGGACTGACGAAAATTTCAGGAAGTTATTATTGCCTTAAAGCGGGCGGTCGGGATGGCTCCTAGGACTTGAGCAGAAGACTTGGATTGCGCCAGAGACGCCTTCCTAAAGAGGAAATGCTACCCCCTCCTTTCCTTAGCATAAGCGGTTGCCTGCCCATTTTTGGCAGTGAGAGAATGGCATGGATGGACGACTGGACGGACGGCTGGGATGAAGGGAGAGAGGCCAACATGGATCGCCCACGTGGAAGCCTCAGAACCATCGAATTTTTGGAGAACCTCGTTGCCGTCACTGGCTGTCCACAGTTTGGGTACATGCCGATTAGCATGGGGCGGTTTAGACAACGTGCATCTGATCGTCTCAGATCTCCTGACATAATTGACGATTTAGATTCCCCGGATGGTGGCCCAGGTGGGCCAGGACTCGTGATGAACGGACGCTGTCCATCCATCGCGCCTAATGATGGTAATAGGGAGGATTTGCCTCCTTTTTTCAAAATCTTACTGGTTAGCGCCCATTTGAACCATGGTGTGGTCCGGTGCACCTCGTGCACTGGTGGTTGAGGTGTACACGTACCCTGTGTGGGGTCCACTGTGATGTTTGTGATAAATCCACTCCGTCTATTTTTCTTGTTGGGCCCTAGTACGGACTTTAACCGTAGATCAAGTGGGTACGAAGCTCAGGTGGGCCATACTTTCTACGTACATGGGTTATCTTATGATCTATGAAGATCCAACGGTCAGATTATTCTAAAATCGGACTTCAACGCTTAAAAGAACCTAGTGGGCCATTTGCAAGTCTTTCTTCCTATATCGTTAGCTCAAATACTATTATTAACATAGATTTTATTACTATGGTGTATTACTTATAATTATAATGATTTAAAACCTTACACACACACACACACACACACACATATATATATATATATATAATTTTAAATACTTAACATACTACCATATATGTGCTATTGATCACCTATCTATTAATATAATATGCAATATCATTTTATACATATATGAATTTGAAAGTGTACCATATCATTTAAAATCACCTTATTAAATAATACACCACTTTATTAAAATATCCAGAAATTTCTTGTATTCATATCTGTAAAAGATGTTTGATACTTCATTAATATTTAGAACTAAATTATTTATTATAGAATTATCATTCATTATGTTTAGTTTATATTCATTAAATATATACATATCATTCCATTACGATACAATTTCGTACATTCTTCATGATAGATAAATTATCAAAATACATTTATATTTTCTTTCTACCTATGTTTGTGTAACATTTATAATATAATAATTAGATAAGATAATATACTTAGTATATATATTATTTGACTACTGGGTGGTTTGATATGTGGATATAGATCACCTTCGACGGTTAGATTTAAATTAGGATGTATATGAATGTTCACTAAGCTAGGTTTGCATCCGACTAAGTTAGTTTATATAGTAACACTCGAGTACGGGAAAGTATGGGGTATTATAAGTTATTACTTGGTTTTATGAACATGATCATGCTTAATGTTCTATTTTAATCATGTTTGTGTTGCAAGGTGAATTCAAGAGCTTGGATTGAAAAGGATGTTAAAAGCATGAATTTAACACTCAAGAATCACTAAAGTTAAGATTGGATCTGACGAAATCAAGAATGAAGAATGCACACACTGAAGATCTAAGAAAATCAAGTCAAGAATGAAGAAAATCAGAGTTTTGAAGTGAAATTGCGTAATCCTCGACCAGTCCTGGCCTCTGCTCGACTAGTCCAGGCCATGCACGACTAGTCCTGGACACCGCTTGACCAGTCGAAGCTTGACCTGTCGAGGTTCCTCGACTCGAATTCCAGTGAGTAAAACAGCTAAATTTCCGTCCTGCTCGACTGGTCGAGGACGTCTCACGACCAGTCAAGGGTTACGCAAAAGTTGTGCGGACTGTGTAAGTTTAAGATGGTTTCCTGAAATTTCCAATCGGTGTGAAAGTTTAAGACCTAAAACTATAAATAGGGGTCCCTAGGCTACTCCTAGGCATCATCTAAGGTTTGAGGAGTGGAGCAAAGGCGTGGAGAAGCTGTCTCAAAGAGTTTTTTCTTCCTTTCCTTAGTTGTTTTTATGCTTTTATTAAGAGATTCTAGTTCCATCATGTCTATGGTTGGCTAAACCTCTTAGCTAGGGCTAAGAGGTGAAGCTTGTAGCATGATGGGATGTTTCTATTACTTTGATTCATGTTTATATTGAAATCTCTTTGATTCTAGTTTGATTTTAAGGAATACTTTTCATTTTTAATGGTTTGTTGTGACTCAAATTACAATGGATCTGCGATAGCTTTGATTATGTTCTTTTCATTTATTGAGATTGTGAATTTAGGAAATCCTGTTGTTCACCATCGTCCCTTGGGCATGGTTGGGTGATAGAATCCTCCCTAACTTTCACAAATCTCTTAGATTGATTTTAGGATTGGTAAATCCTGTTGTTTGCCTTGTCTCCTGGGTATGGTTTTGTGACGGAATCACTTTCAATTCTCACACCTCTCATCTATCGAGAACTAGGTCAAAGGAAGTTCAGATTTGATTTTACTGAGATATCTTCCAATTGGCTAGGATGAGACTCCGATTCCAATCATGTGACTTGAATTAAGCATAAATCTCCCTGATCCCTACGAGTGGATCCTTGGAAATCCTAGTTTCCCACCTTTGAATGTCTTAAGTTTTTCATTTAATCTCTCACAATTACTCTCTGTACTTCCAGATTTAGGTTTTCATCTTTTTCTAGTTCTTCTTCTAGTTGCTTTCAGAAAACACATGAGATTAGTCCCTAAGGATTCGACCTCGGTCTCATCGAGATTATTACTACATCGCGACCCTACACTTGGGGTTGTGAACAAGTTTTTGAAGCCATTGTCGGGGATTAATAGTTGCATTTTTCAGAGATTAGCTAGTTTTAGGATTATGTTTTCTTTTATTTTTTTTAAACTACTTTTTAATTTTAGGTTTAGAAACTTTCTAATTCTAGGATTGTTTTTTTTTTTTTTAAGAAACTAACTCTGTTTTTAGAAACTTTCTAATTTCAGAATTTTCTTTTTTAGAAATTGAATTGTTTTGTTTTGTTTTGTTTTGCAGGATCTTAATTTAGGAACTTCTAATTTGGTAATTTCTTTCTAATTTCCTCTCTCTTTCTATTTCTAAATTTCTATTTCCTTCTTATTTCCTTTTTAGGTTTATGTTAGAATTTGAAATTGAGGGCTGAGAGTGTTTCATGCCCAAGTGGGTCCGTGATAACACTCAACGTCTTTTGAGTGAAGGAGGATTGGTTGAGGGGTTATCTATCTATCAAAGGATTATACACCACTTGAGATCTACTGAGTTAATTGAGGTTATGGCTGCCAATCAACCAGGAAGACAACCTCAACCTAGGGTTGAGGAAGTCTAGGATAAGAATGAGGTGCATCGAGCACCCCCGCCTCGTACTTTATGAGATTATTTACAACCGGTGGGGGTGAGCACACCTTCATGCATGGTTTTTCCAAAGAATGCAGGACATGAATAGCAAGCTAGGAGTGATCCAACTCCTTCCAAAAATTTCATGGACTTGAATCTGAAAATCCATATCTACACTTAAAAGAGTTTGATGAGATAATATCCACTTTATACTTTCCTAATGTGTCTGAGGACATGATCAGACTAAAACTCTTTCCCTTCTCCTTAAAAGAAAAGGTTAAGACATGGTTGCACTCACTACGTCCATGATTAATTGGTAGATGGAATGATATGACAAGAGAGTTCATCAAGAAAATTTTCCCATACCATAAAACGAACACCCTCAGAAACTCAATCATGAACTTCGTCCAAAAGGAAGATGAAACATTCTTCCAATGTTAGGAGCGGCTCAAGGATCTTGTTAGTTCATGCCCGCAACACGGTTTTGAAATATAGTGCATCACAAATTTCTTCTACGATGGACTGATATCTTCCATGCACCAATTGGTCAAGACGATGTGCAATGAGAAATTCATGAACAAAGATGTGGATGATGTGTGGGACTATCTAGACAGACTTGCTGAAAATGCACAATCATGGGACATGTGAGACCCGTATCCTAGCACGTACCATTCCTTAGGCTTTCGCGGTCCTCCTGGTAGAATTCCTGTAACCCGTGACTTATTATCAGCATTTACGTGCAATCCTGAGTCATGCCCCGTATATCAGAATTGGCTCGACTCGAAACTTGTACCCTTGCGACCAGGGCGTCGCTGTGGTTCCGACGACCGTCTAACGCGCCAAGGCGATACATGGGCCAGGAGATGTGGACTCGCGTTCAGTTAGAGGAAAACGCCGCGCATTGCAAATATCGAGAGAATCTCTAATCAAATCAATCCCATCAATTGCCACATCATGTCAAGTACAACACCATCCCCAAATTCAACTCTCTCTCTCTTACACACCCTTACATGTCAAGTACACATCACTCACTCCATCACCCATCCCTCTCTCTCTCTCTCTCTCTCTCTCTCTCTCTCATTTCCCCATTTTTCAAGCAAGCAACCCAATGTCCATGAGAGCTCCATGAGAGAGCTTTGTGTGGCCCACTTCCTACCTCCCATCTCCACCATCCAAAGAACATTTCAACCGTTGAAATTGTTCCCTTAGAGCTCAAGATCGTGTTGGCGGAAGAAAGAAGTCCAAGAAAATCAAAGGTGAGTGATTTTATGATTTTTTACCATTGATTTTATGTTTTGATTTAAGGGCCCACTTATGGTGGGATCCATCTTGATGTATGCATTGTATAGGGAGGGCCCATGGTGGTGGGGTCCCTCCCCTTCTCAACCCTCTCACCTCTCTCTCTCTATCTCTCTCTCTCTCTCTCTTGTGATGGGCGTGGCCCACTAGATCCACACCACGTGGACCCACCCTAGTGCATGTGAGAAATCTAAACCGTCCATCCAGCGTCCAGACTCTCTGGACGCTGGGCCGATCTTTGTGGTATATTATATAATATATATGATTTATATAATATAATATAATATAATATAATATAATATAATATATTATAACATATATCTGGGTGGGCCACTTCCACGTGGGACCCACCTTTAACACGTGTATAACAGCACCGTCTAGATGGGTCTAGACGGTGGAGTTTAGGCAGACCTTATATATATAATGTATATAATATATAATATTATATATAATATACATAATGATTATGTGGGCCCCTTTTCTTTACGGTAGGGGGTGAGGCTGGATCCCAACCGTCCGTCCACTTGGGACGTAGCCCCCACCCCGTTGGACGCTTCCTATCTGAACCGTCCACCCATCTAGCGTGATGGGCTACGTATGTGGACCCACTGATATATGTGTTACATTCGATCCGTCCATCCATTTGGCTAGCTCGTTTCAAGGCTTGGGACAAATAAAAATAATGATATTATATAATATATATTATACATATATTGATACAATATATCTGGTGGGCCCCACCTCTGTAAGCGGTTTGGCTGGTGCTACTGTAGTGACACCCCCCCCCCTGGATGTATGTCATCAGCACCGTCCATCTGAACGGTGCCATCCACGGCCCACCATGATGTAGCGTTCTATCTGCACCGTCCATCCTTCACCCGTGCAAAACACATGGGGCCGCCTTCTGCACGTGTGAAATCCTCACTGTCCAGCAAGAACAGTGGGATTCACCATGATGTGAGCGTTTTATCCACGTTGCCCTGCAGCCATGGCCCCACACGTGGGACCATCATTATATGTGTTTTACACCATTGCACGTGTGAACCCCACATCAGCAACTTTGCTGCTGTTTTTGAATTCAGCAGTTCTGTGGGTCCGTGTGATACCGACACCATCCTTGATGGTGGGACCCACATTTGGTGTACGTGTTACATCCCTGTCGTCTAGAGGTTTGGGACGGTGGGCCTGTATGTGTTGTATACACATCGTCCATCCATGGGGCTGCCTCTGATGCATCTTTTGCATCCAACCGTCCATCTGTTTTGTCCTCACCGTCCATTGCTTGGATAGTGGGTCACATGGATGTAAGTGTTTTATCTATTTCGTCCACCCATGGGACGTGGACCCCACCTATACGTGTGATCCCCACGCCGTCCATTGCTCGCATGTGGGACCACCTTGATGTTTGTATTGCATCCACGCCGTTCATTGCTGGGCATGGACCTTCGCCACAATGTAAGTGTTGTATCCTCACTGTCCATGTAGGATTGTGGACCCCACTGTGATGTGTTTTATCTACACCGTCCATCTAACAGTGTGATCCACCTTGATGTATGTGTTATACATCCATGTTGTTCATCTGGTGGGCCCACTTGGGAGGTGCAGGCCCACCTGCTGATTGTGTAGGGCCCACCTGCTGTGTGGCTCAGCATGATGTATTTGAAGCCCATGAGATAAGGCCCATTATGATGGAATTGCGGGCCCAGATGGAGCGGCCCGATGTGATGTATACAAGGCCCATATGATGGGGCCCACCTGCTTGAATCTGAGGCCGATGGGCAAGGCCCATTGTGATGTATTTGAGGCTATGGGCAAGGCCCATTGTGATGTATTTGAGGCCTATGGGCAAGGCACATCTTGATGTATTCATGGCCTATGGGTAAGGCCCATTGTGATATGTATTAGGCCCACGAGTGAGGCCCGTCGTGATGTGTACTAGACCCTTGAGTGAGGCCCATCGTGATGTGCTTTAGGCCATTGTGTGAGGCCATGGGCCCACTATACTTTTGGCTCTATGTGGGCCACTCCCTGAGAGTAATGTTGGTTAAATGGCCACATTGATGGGCGATGATGGTTAAATGTCCACATTGTGACCTTCCCTTAGGCCCTTTGTTAGGTCGATTACCGAGGCCGATTATTAATTGATTCCGATTGTTGTGGCCGATTGCTGATTTCGATTATCGAGGCCAATTATCGATCGATTCTAATTGTCGTGGCTGATTGCCGATTAGTGATCGAGGCTGATTATCGTGACCGATTGCCGATTCTGATTGTCATGAGCAATTGCTGATTCCGATTATCATGGCCGATTATTGATCGATTCCGATTATTGTGGCCGATTGCCGATTCTAATCATCGAGGCCGATTATTGGTCAATTCTGATTGTTGTGACCGATTATCGATCGATTTCGATTGTTGTGGCTGATTGCCGATTCCGATCATCGAGTCCGATTATTGATCGATTCCGATTGTTGTGGCCGATTATCAAGGCCGATTATTGATCGATTCTGATTGTTGTGGCCAATTGTCGATTCAGATCATCGAGGTCGATTATTGATCGATTCTAATTGTTGTGGCCGATTACTGATTCCGATTATCGAGGCCAATTATCAATTAATTCTGATTGTCGTGGCCGATTATTGATTAGTGATCGAGGCTGATTATAGTGACCAATTGCCGATTTCGATTGTCATGCTCGATTGCCGATTCTGATTATCGAGGCCTATTATCGATCGATTCCGATTGTTGCGGCCGATTGCCGATTCTGATAATCGATGCTGATTATTGATCGATTCCGATTGTTGTGGTCGATTGCCGATACCGATTATCGAGGCCGATTATCGATCGATTTCGATTGTTGTGCCCGATTGCTGATTCCGATCATCGAGGCCGATTCCGATCATCGAGGTCGATTCCGATTGTTGAGGCCGATTGTATAGGCCGATTGTCGAGGTAAATTACCAAGGCTGATTCCGATTGCCGATTCCGATTGTGGAGGCCAGATATCGAGACCGATTGTCGAGGCCCAATGTGATGTATATGCGGCTCATATTTGAGGCCCATTGTGATGTACATTTGGCCCGTGTTTGAGGCCCAATGTGATGTATATGCGGCTCGAATTTGAGGCTCGTTGTGATGTGTATTCAGCTCGTGTTTAAGGCCCAATGTGATGTATATGAGGCCTACGTGATGAGGCCCATTGTGATGCATTGAGGGCTAGGCGATAGAGCCCATTGTAATGATGTTAGGCCCATGTGAAAGGCCCATTGTGATGTGTATTAAGCTCTTGAGTGAGGCCCATGGTATTGTATATTTGGCTCTTGTGTGAGGTCATGGGCCCACTATATTTTAGGCTCTATGTGGGCCATTTCTTGGGGGCATTGTTGTTAAATATCTACATTGTCGAGGTAGATGCCGGTTATTGATATCAGTTATGAGTATGTGACAGCATAACATCATGATACATGCCCATACGCATCATCTACATGTTTGTTATGAGATGTGGTTGACCATTGCATATGTCATTGTGCAAGTTGTTATGAGATTCCCTGATAGGCGGAGATTATCTCACATGAGCGCACGATATGCGTAGGATTGAGGCTTGACTGGATTGTATGACTCATGCATCTTGCATTGTGTGTTGTGATTAATGTACACCCTAGCGGCATCAGGGCCGTAGACTCCACAGGCATGTCGTGGATGGCCAGATGGGACACCGAAAATCTGTTCTAGCATCGGTCTATCATAGATGGCCCTGGGTGAAAATCCCTAAACCCTCTTGGTACCAAAGGACGCCCCAACGTCGAGACCGAGTGGATACATGAGCGCCCGAGTACCGAATACCAAGAGGTCGCGTCTCCCACTGTGTCATGGTCCGTTGGGAGGGGGTGTGGCCTTACCCGCCCGAGGGTAGGGGGCATAACTAGGCTGAGTTTGACCAGCTCGTGAATGGGTCTGTTATCGACGTGCCGGGTAGATGTCGGTTAACTACTGGCCAGACGGATAGTGAGGTCTCTTCCACTTACATGGTCGCATGTCAGTAGGCGGCGATTTGCATGTAGAGTGTACTAGACCTCGGTGATGATCCCAAAGATGAACAGTACTGATATGTGGACTTATTGGGTAGGAGTTGCATACTCATTTATTAATTCATTCACTATCCACTCGGGCTGGTGGTACGCAACTATTTGTTATATGTGCCTTCGCAATGACTAGGATTTCGGTTGGGCGCGCGACTAACCTAAGATAAGGAGTTTACCACATTGAGTCTGACTATCCAAATTTAGGTATGTTACTGGTTTGGATAGAAGTCCCTTGTGATGGACCCCATAGCCTGCGATACTACGTACTATCATCCCGACTTCACACTCCAGCTTGGTCATTTCATTCGCATCGCATATTGCATTACATCCGCACGTATATGGCATTTTGGGATTTGTTATATTTCTGCATTTATATGGCCTAGACGGACTCAGCAGGATTTACATATTGCATTGTACCCTCGACATCTGATATTTGGCTCTTTATGACTTCTCATTTGTATAGCTGATCTATATTGCGTATTCTGATATTGATTGATTCATGGACTTGCCAGTATTTCTGCTTACTCTGATATTGTATGATTCATGATCTTACCAGTTTTTTCGATATTGTATGATTATGATATTGTATTGAATACTTGACACTTACCTTGTCTACACATTTACACCACCCTCTAAGCTTTCTATAAGCTTATGCATGATAGATGCGTGAAGGTGTGGTTAGGTTGCAACAATGTGGAGCTTAGAGCATGTAGCTGACTTCTGGAGCTTTGATTTTTTATATATGTATTTCCCTTTCAGCATTGTATTCAAATGATTATATTAGTGGATATGTGATGATGATGTTGCCTTCGTGATTTAGGTAAACTTGTGGTTATGCTTATTACGAGTTAAATGTACGTAAGAAAATCCTCCTTGTAGGATCCCAGGATCGAAATCTGGCATATGGACGCTGGGAGCCGAGAATGGGGTACTACAGAGGCTGTTGGCACCGGATTCGGCGATCAGAAATTTTGTGAGCCTGATTTCCGAGTTTGGGGCGTGATAGGACATCTCCCCAAAACCCACCATTTCTAAGCCTATTCAATCAAAGGAAAGGGGAGGAATGTATATTTTAAAGGAGGAAGATGATATAAATGCTAAAGTGGCTAGTCTCACAAGGAAACTACTCGAGGTCATGGAACTTAAGAAGGACAAGGTTAAGGAAGTTATTTGCAGTATTTGTGCTTGTAACATACATACAACTGAAAATTGTCCAACAATACCTGCTTTTCAAAAAATTTTGAATGAGCAATCAAATGCTGTGAACAACTACCAAAAACCTTTCAGTGGACCCACCTCAAATACATATAACTCCATCTAGAGGAATGGACAAACTGCTACTCCTCAAGGTTTCTTCAATCAAATTCTAAACCAAGGGGGACCTCAAGAGGATCCGGTCTGGAAACATATTCAAAACCAAGTGCTTATCACTCAAAGTATATTGCAAACCCTTCAAGACCTTTTAAAGGCCATATAAGGGCGGGAGATAAAAAATTCAATTGGTAAAAAAGGGATTCTTCCAGCCTAACCTTTCCCCAATCCTAAACCACAATACAAAATAAGTGATCCAAGCTCTTCAAATCAAATGGAGCAAGCTAAGTCTATCACCACTCTTAGGAGTGGGAAGATAATTGACAAATCTATTCCGATAAGGGTTGAAAAGCTTAAGGACTCGGAAGAGGACAACGATGATAGACCTAGCAATGCTCCATAAGAATTGGAACTGGAACTTCAAGGCATGCCTATTGCCCCATTCCCCCAACGGTTGGTTACACCAAAACCTTTCTCTAATTCTCAGGACATTCTAAAAGTGTTGAAACAAGTGAAGGTCAATATTCCTTTACTAGATGCGGTTAAACAAATACCTTCATATGCGAAATCTATAAAAGACTTGTATATGACTAAAAGACCACAAAATATTCAAAAGAAAATCTTCTTAACTGAAAAGGTGAGTGCCATCCTAAAGCAAGATGTGCCACAGAAATATAAAGATCTTGATAGCCTAATTGTCGCTTTTGTAATTAGAAACTACCGAATTGAGCATGCACTTCTTGACTTATGAGCGAGAGTAAATCTGATTCCTTATTCGGTCTACGAACAACTAGGTTTGGGTGAATTGAAACCCACCTGAACTACATTATAACTTGCCGACCGCTCAGTTTGTGTACCGAGAGGGATAATCGAGGATGTGTTAGTCTAGGTTGACAGATTCTATTACCCGAAAGATTTTATCGTCCTGGATACTCAACCCATCATAGACATGGGCACTTAAAATTTCGTCATTCTTAGTCGTCCATTCCTTACCACGTCAAACGCAATCATTAATTGTAGGAATGGAGTCAAGAGAATGTCTTTCAGAAATATGACATTGGAGTTGAATATTTTTTTCAAAACAGGCAAACTGTTAAAGGATGTAGACAATATCCATGATATTAACCTGATTGATTCTTTCATGGAAGATAGAGCACTTCTGACCTTATCCTCTGACCCTCTAGAGACATGCTTGGTTCACTCCCATGATTTAGATGATGATATGATTAGGGAGACGGGTGTCATGCTTGATGATGTGCCGGTACTTGAAGTTAATTGGTGGAGGCCATAATTTGAAAAATTGCCCCAAACTGATGTAGTGCCTCTACCATTTAACTACAAGACACCGAAGCTTGACCTAAAACCTTTGCCCACTGATCTTGAACAGGTTTACTTAGGTCAAGAAGAGACATACTCGGTGGTGAGTGAACTTCTTTCAACTGAATGTTTTGACTCTTTAGAAGATTGCCTGATGCACTTTGTGGATATAAACAATCCCATGATACAAGACATAGTGGATGCCTGGTAAGGCAATACCTCAGTAGTTGTTACTGACCGAGAGAACCCTTATTCTGAAGAACCTCCTCCCCCAGATCTTGAATGTTTACCATTAAAGGAGGATTAGCTAAAGATTGAACTAAAGACTGAAACTTTAGAGTGTGTTGAGACTACACCACCTATTAAGAATTTTTTTGAATTCCACTACTTGTAGTCTCTGATTCATCATGGTGTACTAACTTCGAAACTTTTTCTGCCACATGTGAATTGTATATACTTTGGACACTTCAAGAGATTAAAAGGAAACTTTATGCTGAGGTCCATCAATTTTTCTGGACATTCATGCTCCAGGACATCCAAGCCTACTGCAAAAAGGGCTTTTGGATGATCTTGTTGAGAAACCTTCTAAGAAATTTATCAAGATACTGGCCGAAGGAAGAACCTGGATGCATGACTGAGTATATTTCTCGTGCTTTCATAGTTGAGGATTAGAATTTACTGCTTTAACAGAATTTAGGACTAGGATAGTTTGCTTCTACTGTTTTAGGATAGTTTGCTTTCCATTTGTTTAGGATAGTTTTCTTTTCGGTCATTTAATTATTGTGCTAACCGCTTTCACGCTGAGATCCGTTGGAAAAAGCCTCAAAATGTCTTCATCAGGTACTATCTTTACATCCTTTCTCTTTCAATTACGTTGTTCTTTTGCAAATCATGATTCTTTCTTTTACATTGAGGACAATGTTGATTTTAGGTTGGGGATGGGAGATTAGGTAACCTAATCAGTATTTTCTCAGCCTTGAGCAAAATTTGCAAAATTTTTGAAAAATTTTCACTATTTATCTGTTTATAAAGCGATAAGTTGTGTATTTAAGACTGTTTTGAGTATGATGATAAGATAGAAGTCGAATTTTGAATTGTTGGAGTTGGAGCAACTAAGTGACCTATCACTTATGGTTCTTACATTCAATTGATTAAGAGTAAGTTCGTATATTATGTTATTTAAATTGTTTTCTGTGAATAGTATTAGATTTTCTGATTGTTAGTATGATGATCATTGAAAGATACTGAGAATCGAGTCTGGAGAATTTTATCCACCTTAAAAGAAGAAAAGAACCAGTTAAAAAACAGGAGATCGACAAAAAGGTCATGTGTGATGAAAAGAATGCAAAAGAATGCAAAAATAATGTAAGGTCTGTAAAAGAATGAGAAATCTGAAAAAAAAAAGAAGATGAAAAGACTAAATGAATACAAATGACCGTCGATATAAAATTAAAAACTGAAAAAAGAAGAAAAAGGGGATAAGTTCGGAATCAGTACTTATGTTTCCAACCAATCTTGAAGTGGTGAGCATGGCTAACATTATGAAAAGATGGTATTATCACTGAGCACTTTGAAAATTTTGATATGCGAATTATGCTCTGACCTAATGAATAAATGGCATATTGATTTGATTGCTTATGTGTTTCAACTCTAGGTTTTCAAAATCTCAATTTCTCATCTTGAGTCTACTCATTCATACTTAATTACACAAAAGATCGTTTTCTGAAAAAGGTTTGAACATTGCACATTAAGGTTCATTTTTCGCATACTTTGCTAAGGACTTGCAAAATACTGGTTGGGGATTGTGTTGAGGGTCAAATATTGCATATTGAACCCTAGTTATTACTTGGTTTTATGAATATGATAATGTTTAATGTTATATTTTAATCATGTTTGTGTTGTAAGGTGAATTCAAGAGCTTGGATTGAAAATGATGTTAAAAGCATGAATTTAACACTTAAGAATCACCAAAGCTAAGATTGGATCTGATGAAATTAAGAATGAGGAATGCACACACTCACGATCTAAGAAAATCAAGTCAAGAATGAAGAAAATCGGAGTTTTGAAGTGAAATTGAGTAATCTTCGACCAGTTCTGTCCTCTGCTCGACCAGTCTAGGCTAAGCATGACTAGTCCTGGACACCGCTCGACCGGTCGAGGTTCCTCGAATCGAACTCCAGCGAGTAAAACAACTAAATTTTCGTCCTACTCGACTAGTCGAGGACGTCCCACGACCAGTCGAGGGTTACGTAAAAGTTACGCGGACTGTGTAAGTTTGATACGGTTTCCTGAAATTTCCACTCGGTGTGAAAGTTTAAGACCTAAAATTATAAATAGGGGTCCCTACGTCACTCCTATGCATCATCTAAGGTTTGAGGAATGGAGCAAAGGCGTGGAGAAGCCATCGTAAAGAGTTTTTTCTTCCTTTCCTTGGTTGTTTTTATGTTTTTATTAAGAGATTCTAGTTCAATCATGTCTATAGTTGGCTAAACTTCTTAGCTAGGGCTAAGAGGTAAAGCTTGTAGCATGATGGGATGTTTCTATTGCTTTAATTCATATTTATATTGAACTCTCTTTGATTCTAGTTTGATTTTAAGGAATACTTTCAGTGTTTAATGGTTTGTTGTGACTCGAATTACAATGGATCTGCGATAGCTTTGAGTATGTTCTTTTCATGTATTGAGATTGTGAATTTAGGAAATTCTGTTGTTCACAATCATCCCTTGGGCATGGTTAGGTGATAAAATCCTCCCTAACTTTCACAAATCTCTCAGATTGGTTTTAGGATTGGTAAATCCTATTGTTTGCCTTGTCTCTTAAGCATGGTTTTGTGACGGAATCACTTCTAGTTCTCACACCTCTCATTTATCGAGAACTAGGTCAAAGGAAGTTCAGATTTGATTTACTGAGATATCTTCCAATTGGATAGGATGGGACTTTGATTCCAATCGCATGACTTGAATCAAGCATAGATCTCCCTGATCTCTACAAGTAGATCCTTGGAAACCTTAGTTTTCCACCTTTGAATTTCTTAAGTTTTTCAATTACTCTTTGTACTTCCAGATTTAGGTTTTCATCTTTTTCTAGTTCTTCTTCTAGTTGCTTTTAGAAAACACACGAGATTAGTTCCTGAGGATTCGACCTCGATCTCACCGAGATTATTACTACATCGCGACCTTACACATGGGGTTGTGAACACTTCCCAATAGCTACAAGTGGATCCTTGGCACCCTAGTTCCCACCTTCAAATTTCACAAGTTTAAATCAACACAATTCACAATTCTTCCTTTATTCTAAATTTGAAGTTTAAATCTTCTTCTAGTTCTACTTCTAGTTACTTTCAGAAACGTATGAGGTTAGTCCCTATAGATTCGACCTCGGTCTTACTGAGATTATTACTGCATCGTGACCCTACACTTGAGGTTGTGAACAAGTTTTTGATGTCGTTACTGGGGACTGCGGCTATGCTTTTCTGAATTTAATTAGTTTTAGAATTAGGTTAAGATTAGCATTGACTTTTTATTTTGTTTCTAGGTTAGGAATTTTTCTGAACTTATTTTTATAATGTAACTTGGTTTTCTGTTTTGTAGGATTCTAACATAGTAATCTCCAATTCGGTAACTTCTTTCTAATTCTCTCTCTTATTTTAGATCTCTTATTTGTTTTAGTTTATCTAGTTTTTTTTCTTAGGTTTAGGTTTAGTTACTTGAGGGCTTCGAGTGTTTCATGCCCAAGTGGGTTCGTGACAACACTCAATGTTTCTTATGTGAAGGAGGATTGGTCGAAGGGTTTCCTATCCATCACAGGATTGGACACCACTAGAAATCCTCATAGTCAATTGAAGTGGTGGCTGCAAATCAACCTACAAATCGACCTCAACCTCTAGTTAAGGAAATTTAGGATGAGAATGAGGTGCATAACGCACCTCACCTCATACCTTACGATATTTCTTTCAACTGACAGGGGTGAGTACACCTTCCTTTATGATTCTTCCAGAAAATACAGGGAATATAGATATTAAGCCAGGGGTAATCCAACTCCTTCCAAAGCTCCATGGACTTGAATATGAAAGTCCATATCTACACATTAAATAGTTTGATGAGACTCTTTCCTTTCTCCTTAAAAGAAAAGGCTAAGATGTGGTTGCACTTACTACGTCCATAATCCATTGGCAGATGGAATGTCATGACAAGGGAGTTCATAAAGAAATTCTTCCCATACCATAAGATGAACACCATCAAAAAGTCGATCATGAACTTTATCCAAAAGGAAGATGAGACATTCTTCTAATGTTGGGATAGGTTTAAGGATCTTGTCAGTTCATGCCCACAATATGGCTTCAAAATGTGGCGCATAACAAATTTCTTCTACGATGGACTGTCATCTTCTATGTGTTAATTGGTCAAGACAACGTACAATGGGGAATTCATGAACAAAGATGTCGATGATGTGTGGGATTACTTTGACAAACTTGCTGAAAACGCACAATCATGGGACATCTCCCAAAGACCTAGTACCACTTTTAATCCTACTAAATCAAAGGAGAGGGGCAGAATATATATTTTGAAAGAGGAAGATGACATAAATGTTAAAGTGGCTAACCTCATAAGTAAAATAGAGGCCATGGAACTTAAGAAAGATAAGGCTAAGGAAGTCGTTTGCGGTATTTATGCTTGCAACATACATACAAGTAAAAATTGTCTAACCATACCTACTTTTTAAGAGGTATTGAATGAGCAATCAAATGCCGCGAACTATTACCAAAGACCTTTCAGTGGACCTACCTCAAATACCTACAATCCCAGCTGGAGGAACTATCCCAATTTTAGTTGGAGGAATGGACAAACAGCTAACTCTCAAGGGTCTTTATCTCAAATGTTAAATCAAAAGAAGCTTCAGGAGGATCCGATTTTAAAACACATTCAAAATCAGGAGCTTTTCAATCAAAATACATTATAGGCTTTCCAAGACCTTAACAAATCCATTCAAAGGATTGAGGCACACTTAACGAGTGAGGAGAAAGGGATGCTTCCATCCCAACCTCTCCCTAATCCAAAACTGCAATGTGAAGTTAGTAACCCAAGCTCTTCAAATCAGATGGAGCAAGCTAAGTCTATCACTACTCTTAGGAGTGGAAAGACAATTGGAAAATCTATTCCGGTAAGGGTTAAAAAGTCTAATGACCCGGAAGAAGTCATGGATAATAGACCTATCATTGTCTCACATGGGTTAGAACCGGAACCTCAAAGTAAACCGATTGCTCCATTCCCCCAACGATTGATTACACCAAAACCTCTAGCCAACTCATAGGATATTCTAGAGGTGTTGAAATAAGTGAATGTCAACATCCCTCTTCTGGATGTTGTGAAACAAATTCCTTCATATACCAAATTTCTAAAAGACTTATGCACAACCAAGAGGTGGGAAAGTATTAAAAAGAAAATATTCCTGACAGAAAAAGTGAGTGTCATTCTCAAATAAAATGTGCCACAAAATTATAAAAATCTTGGTAGCCCAACTATCACTCGTATAATTGGGAATCACCAAATTGAGAACGCACTTCTTGACTTGGGGGCGAGCATAATATTGATCCCTTACTCGGTCTACGAACAACTGGGTCTAGGTGAATTAAAACCCACCTAGACCACATTATAGCTTGCTGGTCTCTCAGTTTGTGTACCGAGGGGGATGATTGAGGATGTGTTGGTCTAGGTTGACAAATTCTACTATCTAGTAGATTTCATCATCTTGAATACTCAGCCCATTGTAGATATGAGCACTCAAATCCTTGTTGTACTTGGCCGCCCGTTCCTTGTTACATCCAACACTATCATCAATTGTAGGAATGGGGTCATAAATTTGTCTTTTGGAAATATGATGTTGGACCTTAATATCTTTTTCAATATGAGAAGACAGGCAGAGGATGTTGACGAGGCCCACAACATTAATATGATAGACTCTTTCGTAGAAGATAGATCTATGATGACCTTATATTCTGATCCTCTAGAGACGTGCTTGACACACTCCCCCAATGTAACGCCCTGAAAATCGAGGGTCGAGCATAAACTCAACTCCCGAGTTCCAATGCATCACTTATGCAACATAATGAATGATGATTGAATGTTGTCTCTATTAGTGCATTGAACATGAGTGAGATTAAGCCAAAACAGCATATCATACTCCAGAGACAAGTGAGATAGCAAGCGGAAGACTGTGATAAATATATAAACTATATAAACTGTAGTGAGTCTCCAGAGTGTGATAATGTTACCAGGTTAACTATTTACAAGTACCATTCCAAAATATACCAAATTGAGGAAGTGTAATGTCTTCTATCCCAAATACCATAGCCCCGTCAATGCCATTCCAGGTCTTCATAGACCCGTCAAGAGTTACATGTAGGAGAACTCCTCCTCAACATCATAGTAGTAGTCCGGCTCTGCTTCATAAGCATCGCCATCACCTGCAGCTAAGACAGTCTGGTTGGTGTTGCAAGCACCGTCCCGTAACGTGGGAGTGAGTGATCAACTTAGTGGAACAATAAAGCATATGTTAACATGTTATCAAAATAGTCAAGCAGTAATGATAAAGCAGTACAGTCAACAATCCTAAGTACTCTTGTTAATGCAAGTATGAAATGCTGTCATGATGCATGCCCTCACCAACATACTCCCTCATGCGACACCATCTTACGTCCGCGGCATGCGTTCATTCCTCAGTGCTCCACATCTTCCAGGCACATGCAGTGCGATGATGAGCATAATTACCAAGTTGTTATTAGTCCATTTCAAACAGCATGATTGGAAAACTAAGGTACCTCCCTTGTATCATTCCCAAACATGATCCATTCTAGGGTCGTCAAACCTAGATAATCTCATACGATAGTGTGGTTCTAGGGCACTGCAAAGGCTGCCAAGGCTGTTACACGCAATCGTTACACCACTCCCCCATCACCTTTTTAACGGTTCATACTAAATTGATACAAGCCTAGTTCATACTCTATCCACCGCGGCAAAACTCGTCGCCTCACCACAAATTCAGAGTATACTAGAGGTCACTACAAAGGTCTGTCAGGGCTGTTACACGTAATCGTTGTACCACTCCCCCATCACCTTATTAATGTAGGCCGACAGCATGAATATAGTGTCCCATACCACCATAATCGGCTCATGAGTCTGGTTGCTCAATGGACACTATGGGGAGGCTCGGGCTGACGCACTCGCAACACCACGAAACCTCAGCGTAGGCCGACAGCTCGACCACGGTGTCCCATACCACCATGCCCGGCTCATGAGTCTTAACGGATCGAGGTACCATGGTTAACGGGATTTCACTTGTAAGTTTGGTACCCTAGGTTTAAGCAGAGGCGTCCAAACATGGTGAACATATATAAAACAGATCGGGTTACTTGATGAGCTCGGCTAGCTTGAGCACACGACAAGTTGAACGACATAAAGTGCATAAGCACTTCGCGTGGCCAACCACTATCGTCAACCGAAGTACGACTCAGGTTTGTTGAACACATCTCACATGGCGAATAAATCTCAGCCACACATTCATTTTTATTTCCGATTGCCTGGACTATAATCATAGCCCCAAACACAATCAATCCTTTATTCAGAAGCATGTAGAGTAAAGCAGAATAAACAAAGTAATTCAAGCATGTTAACAAACATGTCATAAAGCATGTTACAAGCACAATATAAATAAGAAATACAAACACATATATTTCATAGTAAGCAATTAACTGAAACAACCAACATGGAGGAAATCATATATGTTTCTAAGGTAGTTGAGAATCCCATCTCAACACCACTATTAAATTTAGTTCGTCACACAATTTCTCACACAGGCATTTTATCAAACACTTAAACTACACAACTCCAACATACATGACGTATGTTGTTATAGCAAGGAGTTGTCGCATACACATCAATCATGTTCTTACATTCAGTACGTATGGCAGGCATAAATCATAAATCCATATTTATTTAGTCATTTCAACAAACACATAGACTACACACATTAGCCTACATAAGCTATGTTGGCCAAAAAGTGTATTAGGGCGAATCCTTTCGCCAAACAGGTCATACATCCATAACTAGCATATATACATGGCAATTACTCATGGCAATCATATCAGTGAAATTTATATGGATACGGTATTTTCTACAAATACCTAGAATACACAAAATCTCATATTCTTTGTATTTAACCGAAACGGAAAACAGACAGCACTTTGTACATGTACAATTGCATGCAAATCATGAATCTATCATTATCTGACATTGAAAGCGTTGAAAATCATAACCTATACATCTAAAGTCCGCACCTTACTTCGTAGGAGCGTAGTAAACTCGATAGATTTGCTAGGCTTTCGCCTACGATGATTTGGCGACCTAGAGAATGAGATAGATTAGCTATTTCATCATTTGCAATGTTTACAACCCTAGATCAGATTAGGGTTAGGGTTTCTTACCTAGAAATGACGCCGGAATCGCCAGGAAAGCGATTAGAAGGAAGTGGTTAAGCTCGTGTAGCGGTAGGGAAAAAGGGCAGGAAGAAACCTCCCACAACTCTCACACTTTCTCTCTCTTTTCTCTCTTTCTCTCCTAGGGTTTTCTCAAATTCATATGGGCTAGAAATGAGAGAGTTTAAGGTCCTTATATAGGCCCAAAACTCACCAAACTAGACTCAGGAACAAAGTATACTTACATTATATCCAAATACGGTCTGTTCCGTCTCAATGGAGCACTTCTGGTGGCCCCTTTTCTATGTGCGGTCGGACTTAAGCTCACTAACACTGGATCTAGGTATCGCTAAGTTTTCGTTTCAGTAGGGATTCCAGATCGTAAATGGTGGACTAGTTTCAGTTCAACGGTCAGTGGATCTCGATCGGAGATTCCGAGTACATGGATATGTTTGGGGAAATATCCCTGATCCTTAAATTGGCCTGATTCTGATGGTCTTATTCCTTATATTTGGCCCACAAGCGACAAGTCTCAGATTACTTAAATTTATATTTTATTTCTAAATATTTTCACCTTTCTCACACGATTCACTCCGGGCTCAAGCGAATTGTACTGGGACACTATCTGGATTTGATTTCCGAGATGGTTATCAAGCCTAGCAAGGCGGTCCTAATTCCTTAACTTCGTATTAATCGGACTTCCGACGTGTGGTCCAGATCTGATACGGAGTTTCGAGATGCTCCCGAGAGCAGCCGGGTAATGAGATTGATCCTAGATTTTAGGGTAACGTAGCGTCAACGGTTCTATAAGTTTTGAGTCTTACAGATCATATTTAAAGCGATTGGTGCTAATTTCACAGGTACTCTAGTTTAACACTAGCTAATTCTCGCCTAATTTCTAAAGGATTTAGTCCTGTATGATTTCTGTCTGAGGTGGTACTTAGTCCTTTATAGTAATGTTTAGTTTAAGTATTGTTCTTCATCACCTAAACTTTAAGATAGTGTCTAATGTGAAAGTACTTAGAAGGATTTAAAGAATGAGGTGGTGAAAGGTGAGATTTGTGAAGAAAAGGTGAGGTTTTTCCAGAAATGGTTTAAAGAAAGGATTTAAGACCTTTGAATTGAGTGTTTGAGAAGTTAATCAGGTGTTAGGATAAACTCATTGCCTAAGGATGTCTAATTTCAGGTTGGCAAAAATTCAGGATGTTACACCTAATTTGGATGATGACATGATTAGGGAGATAGATGACATGCTTAATGCTACACCGGTACTTGAAGTTAACCGGTGAAGGCCACAATTTGAGGAATTACCCTAAACTGATGTAGTGCATCTACCGTCAAGCCTCAAAGCACCAAAGCTTAACCTAAAACCTTTGCCCTTTGATCTCAAATATATCTATTTAGGTTAAGATGAGACATATCCAATGGTGATTTCTTCCCACCTTGAGAAAGAACAGGAGAGTATGCTTATCTCTACTCTCATTGAGCATAAAGGAGTCCTTGGATGGTCGATTGTGAACTTCAAGGGAATTGACCCTTTGATTTGTACTCACCGCACTCATCTTGAGGATAATGCGAAGACCTCCCGGTAACCACAACGTAGATTAAATCCAAACATAAAGGAAGTGGTTAAGGTTCAGGTACTTAAGTTATTAGATGTGGGTATTATATACCCCATATCCGATAGCCAATGTGTGAGTCCAACTCAGGTGGTTCTTAAGAAGTCTGGAATCACCATCATAGCCAATGCCAACAATGAACTCATGCCAACTAGAGTTACTACTTGTTGGAGAATATGCACTGACTACAGGAAGTTGAATATCGTCATGAAGAAGGACCAATTTCCTTTGCCCTTCATTGATCAAATTTTGGAAAGGCTAGCTAGTCACTCTTACTATTGCTTCCTTAACGAATATTTGGGCTACAAACAGATATAGTCCTTGAAGATCAAGAGAAGACAATGTTCACATGTCCTTATGACACCTTTACTTACCGAAGGATGCCATTCGGACTATGTAATGCTTCTACTAATTTTCAGCGATGCATGTTAAATATATTTTTTGGCATGAGAGGGCAATATTTAGAGGTTTTCATGGATGACTTCTCTGTCTTTGGTCCATCCTTCAGTGAGTGTTTGGAAAATCTGAAAAATATTTTGAAGTAATGTGAGGAAAAGAATTTGGTACTAAATTAGGAGAGTGTCATTTCATGGTTTCTAAGAGAATAATTCTTGGACATATAATCTCTTCCAAGGAAATTGAGGTGGACAAGGCTAAAATTGACCTTATCTCTAACTTACCTCCACCTAAGAGCATACGAGATGTGCGATCCTCCTTAGGACACACAGGATTTTACAGACGATTCATAAAGGACTTTAGTCACCTCTTTCGCCCTTTATATAATCTACTTCAAAAGGATGTACCATACGAGTGGACTGAGCAATGCCAGGAAGCTTTCATTAAGCTCAAGGGCATGTTAACTATCGTACCTATCATGCAGCCACCTAATTGGAACATTCCTTTTGAGATTATGTGTGATGCGTTCGACTATGCTATCAGGGCGATGTTGGATAAGAGAAAAGAAAAGAAGCCCTATGTTATTCACTATGCAAGTAGAACTTTAAATCCTGCCCAAGTGAATTACTCTACTATGGAGAAGGAACTCTTGGGCATAGTATTCTCTTTGGACAAATTTAGGTCCTATTTGATCAGATCCAAGATCAATATTTACACTGATCATGCAGCGTTGAAGTACCTTTTTTCTAAGAATGATGTTAAATCCCACTTGATAAGATGAATCCTTTTACTCCAGGAATTTGATTTAGAAATAAAAGATAAAATGCGAGTAGAGAACGTAGTGTCTGACCATCTTTCACGACTGATGTTCTTGATTTCCTTGAGGAGACACTTATAAATGACATGTTCCCTGATAAACAACTGTTTAAACTCTCCCAATTGTAAGTGCACCCACCTTTGCACACTTGTTTGTCAATCACTTAACTAGTTGTGTCTAGTAGTCGGATGAGTTCTTGGCAAATGAAAGACCGGCGATGCAATTGGATCAGAAGCACCAAAGCCACATTAAAGATAAAGAACCGCTTCTACGATCTCAACCTTGCAAATAGATGTTCCTAACCTAAATAAGAAAACCAACTTAGGTCATCTATTCAAAGCCAATTTCGAGTTCATATTTCCTATCCTATTAAGTCTTGGCTTTGAGAAAGATTAAGTTGTTGAATGAATCATAGGACAAAATTAAAACAGCAAAATCTGTCCTAGCTCAGCAGGAGAAGGTGCCACCGAATGGCACTTTCGGTAGCACCGAAGATACCTTCGACACCATCGAAAGTGCCTAAAACATTCTAGCAGCTTTTAAAGAAAATTCGGTATCACTGACTCCTACCGATGTACAATTTTCGGTGCCACTGAAAGGAGTAAAATTCATCCAACAACTTGAGGATTTAATTTGGTACTACCGACTGATAATTTGGTACCACCAAAGCAAGTTTGTTGATACTGAAGTCAGCTTCAGTAGCACCATAAACTAGTCATTTTCTATCCGTTCGAACTTTTTCTCTATAAAAGCGACTTGTAGAAACTTGCAAAAACAATGGAAAAAGGCATCTTAGAGTCTCTAGTGTATCCGAAGCTTATCTTATCCTACCTAGACTCTATCCATACGAGTTTCATGCTATCTTCATTGTGATCTTTCACTTTTATGAGCATTCAAAGCTCATATTAATGAAGAACATCAACTCGTGCCTTCTCTAGAGTACAAAGACCAAACTAATAGGAAAATCCTTTATCTTTTGATACTACTAGAGCAACCAGAGGTTGAATCCGTTAGGAAATCTACTCATTATCCTAGATAGGAGATTCAACCAACTCTCATTACCTTGGTCACCTTTACAAGTATATCTTATGCAAGGTTCTTGATCGTGAAGCTGAACCAACAGGAAAATCCAAGCTACGCGATCGGGGGAGCACCAAGAAACTGATTCAAGTATGAAAGCGCAAAGATCGAACTACCCAAGAGAAGCTACACAAGATGACTCAATCCGACAAGTAAGTGTCATTATTAAGAGTTCAAAGGTTAGGCTCTATCCTCGTGTAGGATTGAGGTTAAGAGTTTGCTATCAACAAGCTCGATTAGGTGCCTAGTGGGGGACCTTGGTCGGTAGGCCTAAACGTAGGTGCCTAGTGTGGAACCTTGGCCAGTGGGCCTAAACATAGGTGCCTTGTGTGGGACCTTGGCCAGAGGGCCTAAACGGAGGTGCCTTATGTGGGACCTTGGCCGGTGGGCCTAAACATGGGTTCTAGGTGTAGGACCTTTATTCTTATAGAGAGCATAAATTGGTGTCCTTAGTGTAGGACTGTAAAGGTTATTGGTGATGTCAGGGCACAATATATATATATATATTTCTCTCTCTAGAAGTTGCATTGTACGTCCATCACCTTAGTGTGGAAATTCCATTGCGTGGGTCAACTCCCTAGATTGCTCCTTCTATTGCACAAGTTAACACCCCAGCCTATCATTTTCTCTGTGCACACTCTCTCCTCGGATACTTGTTAGAGTGCAGAAGCCCTTGTTTGAGCCTTTACTGTGAGCCCCTGGTTGTGCACCTGATGGGTTGTGCGCCCTTGGTTGTGCACCCCTGGTTGTGCGCCTAATGTGTTGTGCGCTGTAAGGGTTGTGCACATGAATGGGTTGTGCGATGGACTGTGTTGTGCGCTAGAATGAGTTATGAGCTGGAAGGGTTGTGCGTAGGAATGGGTTGTGCGTTGGAAGGGTTGTGCGCTAGAATGTGTTGTGAACCGGAATGGGTTGTGCGCTGGAAGGGTTGTGCATTAGAGATGGGTTGTGCGTCCTTCTACTAGAGATGTGTTATGCGCCCCCTGCTGAAGATGTGTTGTGCGCTCCCTGTTGTGTGCAAATAGCCTTCACACATGCGAGATGCCTATAAATACCCCTCTCCCATCCTCATTTAGGGAGGACAGAAGTTGGAAAAGCTCAAGGAGTTCCCAGAGCAAGAGAAAAGCAGAGCCATGGAAAATTCGCACAACTCAAGTTGCCTCAAGAATGTCATTGTGCGGGTCCACAATCGAAGTTATCTATAACACAACTCAAGTTACCTCGAGAATGTCGTTGTGCCGGTGCACAATCGAAGTTATCTATGGCACAACTCAAGTTGCCCCAAGAGTAATGTTGTACAGTGCACAACCGAAGTTTTGTACAACAGAAGTCTTCGTGTTTAGAGAGCTCCCAAAGATGGAAAAGTTCATCCGTGCAACTGGTTCACTCACACAACCATTTTTTTTTGAAGGGACATCAAGAGCAAGGAGAGAAGAATTCAGGATGAGGTAGAGAAGTCGAATGAGAGAGTGAAAAGACAACCAGTGTCTATCACACAACCAAATCAAGGGCCTTAAGTCTGTACAACTCACCTGTCTTTGTGATGAACATCTAATACGCCGAAATGCTGCCGAAAATTGCCATTGAATTGCTTCTCCTCTCATTCATTGTGTTGATGCATTGTACTTTGTGAAATGGCGGTAAAGACCGCACTAGTTGAAGAAGGAATATGCCAATATGTCCTAGAGGGGGGTGAATAGGACTTTTTAAAGTTTTTATGATTTATTTAAAAATCCTACTTCGGTAATCCTGTGATCATGCAGTTATCAGGATTACTCAAATGTAACTCTACTGGCTTCCAAGCCTAGTAGAGGATCCAATCACAAACTATTTTAGAGATAAGCAGTATGCAAGCTAGCTTATGATGGATATGACTGTGTAGGTGTGTGTGGTGTGATCAAATGTTCAGATATGGAACTATTAAAGCAAATCACACAATCATAAGAATAAAAATCTTAAACACAGTCATTTTTATAGTGGTTCGACGATGAGTCTACTCCACTCCCAGTAACTGCACTCAACGCTTGAGTGTACCAGATTTCACTAAGGAGGCTTCATAATGATTTACCTCTAACCTAAGGTTTTAAATCAGGTTCACCTTCAACCTTTACAGTCTACACTGAGGCTAATTGTTTATGCTCTCACGAGCATGGGTCAACACAACGCACCCACTTTTAGGCACACTAGTTAAGGATCTTCCATAAGACCCTACTAGAGGTTTCTACACGGTTGACCTCTAACCCTAAGGTTTTACCCGGTTCACCTAAAACCCAGAGTTTTACTAGTTCACTCCTAACCAGATGTTTATGCTCTCCACAGAGCAAGGGTCCACATAATGCACCCACCACGTACACTCTCGTCGGAGGCCTCCTTAAGGACTTCAAAGGGTGAGAACCACTTAACACCCAATCCTAAAAAGGAATGATCACAAGTGTCCTCTTGGACTCTGGATACTTACAAATAAGCTGATGAGTCCCGTTTAGCACAATGTCGAAGATCTCCTCCTCCTTGTTGGTGAAGAGTCTTCTGCTCCCTTGATCCGCAACACAAAATGATATACCAATACTTAGCTTTGGGTTGGGTCAAGGTGAAGATGGAATCCTACTCTCAAAATATTTTCCTATCAGGAAGATAGAGCGATTCCAATCTTATGCATTCAAGGCATCCCAGCTTAATGATTTGCCATTAAGGTAGTAGCTGGAGGATCCTTGAATGCGGAAGTTCATTCCCCAATCCACTCTGTTGAATGTCAATGATGAGGGTGGATTGGAGGATGAACTCCCTTGAGAGAAAGGGCTTTACATATAAGATATAAGTTGAAACACTCAAAAGCTCTCTCTTCTTTCTCTTATAGCAACAAAAGATAAGTCCTCTATATATATGCAAAAAGTTCCAACAGATATAAAACGGTCACATTTATGACAGAGTTTGATATCATCGAGCAAGTTCAATATCATCGAGCGTATACTCTCGATAGCATCGATGGTCTGCTCGATGACTCAAACTCGATGTCATACGCTTTTGAAACTTTTGCCAATTGGTCGATGAATCGAAACAATTGTCGATGTCATCGGATTTCGAACTCCGATTCAATCGATGACTGGTTCGATCCATCGACACTTGAAAAATGAGAGAGACTTGACTTTGAAATATTTTAGGTTTTTCATGAATGATCGGGGAACCGTCGAGATCCTCAGAATTTGAATGTCGATGATATCGAGATCAGAGTCGAGGCATCGATAAATCTAGTGGATTTGTCTTTAAGCTTGCTGGATGATTTATGACCCTGTTCGATGCAATTGACCTGGTGCTGATATCATCGATATTTGAATATCAATTCTATCGAAGGGCCCCCGATCATAGTTAAAAACAACCTGAAATATCTGCCATAAGAAATGTGTGCCCACAATCGATATCATCGATGGACTTCCGATATTATCGATATTTGATTTCAGATCATATCGGAAGAGCATCGATATAATGAAGGAATTTGGGATTTTCATTAAAAAACAGGGGCGCCAGAAATCTGCCTGTCGATCTTATCGAGCCATTTTCGATGGACTCGAGATTTGAATATCGATGCTATCGATAGGTGTATCGATACATCGATAATTCATCCAGATATGTTGTGAAGTTGCTGGACATTTTTAGTTCTTATATCGATGATATTGATAGGTATATCGATACATCGATAAATCCGTCTAGATGAATATTTAATTACTGGACACTTTTGGTCCTCACATTGATAATATCGTTAAGGTATTGAGGACGTCGATAGAGCAAGTCAATCATATCGAGGGTGTTTCGATAAGATCGACAAGGCGAGAAAAACTTAAAGATTTTCCTATTTTGAAAAAAGTTTTGTCACCTTAAAACCCTATGATTTCTATCTTATTTTTAAAGGTTTTATTCACCTGGTGTTTTGGGTTATGGGATGTGAGGCTTTAGGTTTACCTGTGGCGAGCTTGCACACATCTGGTTGAAGCAGACGCTTGAATTGATCTTCCTATCAGGCTCTGTAGACAATCTAACTCAACACTCACGTAACTTGACAAACCAGGGCACTTTCAATCTCCCCCTTTATCAATTATTTGACAAAATCCCCAAAACACGCTAGAGTTATCTAGACAAACACACCCTAAATTGTGTGTACATGCTTTTACACAATTTTACAATTTTTACCCCATGTACACAACCAGTAGTTGCTCCCCCTGACTTGTAAACTCCAACTCCCCCTTGCTTGTTGCGGTTGCTCCCCCTAACACCTACAACAACATCTAACAAATACACAATTTCCATTCGGGCTGTTTGTAAATGTTCTCCCCCTTTTTTTCAGTCATTGACAAAGATATCTCAGGTGATATTGACTGAAGCTTGAAATACTTGGGACAACCAATCAGGTAGAAGTAGAACATTAATGTATAATAGTTAACTCAATTCAATCAAACATCAATTTCAGAATTCATGGATGCATGTTAGATAAGATAGAATAGTTGTATAGTAATTAAAATATTCATCAAAGGCATCTCATGCATTCCAAATTAGAAACTAGATAAACCAGGAGAACTCAAGACATAATTATGGCAAAAAAAAATATGAAGTCTATTAAGCCATATTCAAAATGAAACCAAAGTTATCCAACTATCCAAAATAGACTGCCCAAGATTGGCAGCAAATTAACAGTTATCCCAGCAAAAATACCAAGCCCACGCACAGATACCTAAAAAAATGATATACAACTAGCACAATCAGCTTCTAACGTCTTCATGAATCACCATGTGTGAGTAAGTTAACTACTTGCTAATTTGTTTGTTGGAGAGAATCAACTTTTCTTCAATCACGGTGAGACGTCTCTCATAATTGTGAAGTCGCTCCTCTATGCTTGCCATACCGTTCAGTAGGTGACGTTCAAGGTGATGAGTTTGGCGATTTGTGATAGACTCCGAACTCAGCAATGGCATTCAGTTGGATCCCCACGGATGAGCATATGGAGCAGCCGATTGCAGGGGGCACTGTTCTCAGAAAGAGCTGAAGGAAGACAAAGCTGTTGTGCCACCTGAGACGAATCACTATCAAACCACTTCTCTGGATAGACTCTATCAGATGAGGCAAGAACACCAACATGATGGGCTAATTTACAGATGAGTATAGGAAAAGCTAGTGTATCCTGATGATTGCCTTAAATGACATGAATTAGTTGCTTAAGAAGAAGTGTTGGGAGGCACACCTGAACTTCTTGGTACACATCATACAACACATTTAACACAAAGGGAGACAGATGATTACCATTCACATCACACGGATAGACATTGGACCTAAAAATGTCATGAAGGATTTTAAAAGTGGGTCCAAGATGATTAATATGAAGGGAATTATCATCATTCCGAGAAATAGTAGTTCCCTGACATAGTGCACAAGTTATCTCACCCCAAACACTAAGACCATTTAGATTTCGATTGGTAACAGGAATGTGAGTGACTTGGAGATCTAAAAGGTGACTCAAGGTGATGGGAGTAATGTGCTTAGAGTAATGTAATAATTCTACTTGAACACAAGGTGGATCGTCACAAATAACATGACTGTTACTGAGGAAGTCATGGACTACTCCAATTTGATAAGTACCACCAAGATTCAGAATATTTTGCCATCCTATTACTTCTAGAAAGAGGTCTACACCAAAAGACTCGATGACAATGTTAAGAACCAGACATTCAACAACAGTGGCTGGATGTCTCACCGATGGAGTGAGTTGATGCAAATCGGGTTGTTTCGCTTTCCCTTTTGAAGACTGAGAAAGAGACTTACCTTTCTCTTTGTTCATGATTTTTCAATGTAAGAGTTAGGCAAAGATAAGGAAGGTCAATCAAAAGAACGGAAAATACCTTACCAAAAGTGAGATTAGACTCTGGAGTGGAAGAAATGGAAAGGTAATATCTGTTTCTTTTGAAGTTTCTGGGACCTGCCGATGGTCTTCTGGCCGAGGATTCAAACAGAGAGCAAAGCAGAAAATTTTTCAGAGAAATAAGATCTTTCTGCTCGATCGCTTTTTATCGGGTGGGAGTCTTCGATTTTATCGAACTTACTTTTGATTATATCGATGATCCTCATCCGATGTTATTGGCAATTACTTCGATAGTAGTCCCGATCATGTGACTTTCCACATTCTGAAGAGATGTCGATGATATCGACCCATGATCGATTAATCGGGAATGACAGATCGATAGGCATATCGAAGAGGAATTTTTTATATGAAGATACAAGTAACATACACTGTTCACCATCATTTGATAAGTCACAACCCATTACTTAGTTTCAATAGTTGGAATGCCAATATCTCATATCCCACCATTGATTTAAACAAATTGATAACTAAGCGTTAAAAACCCATGTATTTTGGCCCGCTTACAAGCCCTGATGATTTAATCCTTATAGTCAAATGCTTATAAGACACTGAATGAAAGAGTAAATGACCCTAATCGGGCTATGACCCATGTGAATAATATAGAAATATACATATAATTGTATATAAATAAGTCTATCAAATAAATAATCTCTCCCTGAAAAAAATACAGAACATCTTCAAAAGGGAGAACCATGAGAATTTAATATGAATAATTGAAAATTGAAAATATAATAATAATAATAATAATAATAATAATAATAATAATAATAATAGTAACAATAACAACAACAACAACAACAACAACAACAACAATAATAATAATAATAATAATAGGTGTTAAAATTGTTCTAAAAGTAGCATTTAATGTCTTAAATTTATTGAACCGGTGTCCCAGTCATCTAAATGAATCCTTGGACCTTTTGAACCATTGGTGTTCAGTTTCAGAATCATCTGACCATCAGATTGATGGGAATCAGCAGATAAGACCCGAATCCATTTGTGGAGCCCACCTGAAACTTTAGATCTACATGATATTTGGCCAAAGGCCCCAAGTAAACTCTTAGGAACAAATGGACGAGGTGGATTTCCTATAAACATCACTATGGACCCCACACCTATTATGTGTGTGCCCTAAGAGTGGTGCACCGAAGGTGCACCAGACAAGGGACCTGGTTAACTGAGCTCTGACCCGCATTTCCATAAATGGAGGGATCTCTCTCTCCTTGGTTTCCGTCAGAGGACAGGCAGACATCCGTTTCCTTGAAATGTGGCCCACCGTTATCATCCAAAAGGAGGATCCGAGCCGTCCATCCGATGGAGGGCCCGCGTACGAACAAACCCTAGGTGGTTTCGCCTGTTAAAGAACACCCTCATGCACATAAGAATCGATCCAAATGAAGCCTATAAACACGATGTTTCTATAAATGGAAACATGTTGTTGCCAGTAGAGCGATCCATGTGAGGGGTCTTCAGCTAATCCCGGTTGTCCGTTTAAGAGGCTCTCAGTCGTCTGATGTTCGTGGTTTAGGTCTTCCAAACAAAACCACAATGGCTTCAATCCTACCCACCGTTTTGAGTGGCAGTTTAACTAGACCAAATCCAGGCCTTCAAATCTCCATCTGATGGCTCTAAGGAGAGCTAGAGTTTGTATAAGGACGTGAGGATCGAACTACAACAGACCTTCTCCCTATTTCTGCGGCTGCACTAAAAAATGGCCATTTCCTTCCCGAGCTCGAACCCACCATGAAAACTGCAATGGAGCTTCATTTTTCTTCTCCCTCAAGCTTCGTGGGATACATTTAGGTCATCCACAAGCTTCCCCTCGAAGAAAGAAGAACCGGGTTGACATTTTCCATTACCACCTGAGATATCTTCCTTATTAGAGATGAGTTGCACCACCCCAAGTCACGTTGATTCAGGATGAGGCCTGGTTGGATTGAAGCTGCTGTTGGCCAGGGATGAATGAAATGAGGGAGGAAGGTGGAGAGATGAAGAAGGGAAGGGAAGTGTTGGTGCGGCTGTTGCACCGCACCACCGTGTCGCACTCCCACTTGAGCTCAGGCCAAGTCAGACCGAGTCTGTGGGTTCGGACTTTCTCCTGGCCTTGAGGGAGCTCCAGCAGATGAAGAAAGATAGAGAGAGAGAAGAAAAAAAAGAGGGAGAGAACGTGAGAGAAAGAGAGTGAAGTGGTGCGGAAGACCACACTCACAGACAAGCCAGAGTCGAGTCGCCGACTCGGTTCGGAGTTTGGGGCGAGTCTGCTACGGTGCCGAGAAGGTGAGCAAGGGAGAGAAGGAGAGAAGAGAAGAACGAGTACCCCTTTATGATGTAAGGGTGTTTCGTAAGAGAATGAGTACCCCTTTATGATGTACATAACGCTATATACGGGTATTCCTTATGCTCGACTTCTAATTAAAAATCTTCCAGAGACCTAGGATAGGAATTTTCCTAAAATTTCATAGTTAGGGATCTTAGAAAAAAAATTAATTCAGGTGGTGCTTAGACAATCAGAGTATGCAGTGAAAGCGTAATGGGACATGTAAAATTTTTGATTATGAAAGTAAAAAAACATTACTTAATATTCCCAAGAAGGCTAGAATGATTGGGATCAAGAGTTGATGAAGCCATATTTAAGTGAAGTTGCACTGTTTGATCCAAATTCCATATCCTATTAGATTCTAATGGTTTCAATGCCCTAATCAGGCAGAAGATGGAGATTTATCAGGATTAGGAAATGATACAGTGAGTCCTCTATTCTACGTAGACAGATGAATAATGTATCGGGCTCAAACCTATTACGACCACCTATTTGTGTTACCTCGAACATAGAAAAAAGGAAATTATATTGAGTAATATAATACTAGTTGCCTAAATGGACTTGTAGTCTAAGTAACTACGATAGGACACCTTGATATAGAAAAACATTAAAATAAATCTCAAACATTGGCTAATGCTAGAATGGTTTTGGATCTTTAATAGGGATTTGTTTACTAGACTGGAGATGAAAGGTTTGTGGTAAATTGGGGATATAGCATTAGAATTTCACACTTAGCATATATGCGGGCCGATTGTTAAGATAGGAGTATGAGGGTTTAGCAAAATTTAGCTATAACTTGTTTAAACCTAAGCCGTGTGTCACGCCCCAGACTCGGTAACCGGACTCACAAGGAACCCGATGGCTGTTCTGGCTACAACAACCTTTGTAGTACCCCATTCTTAGCTCCTGAGGAAGGTTCCGATCTTGGGATCCTACAAGGAGGATTTCCATAATAGTGTAATCATTTCCAATATGAGCATACCCAAGATCACAACAAGTATATCTGAGAATAACAAGGCACACATCACAAAATTCACTAAGAATTTGAACTTTTACAGGCTTTCATAAGATCCATAAGGACATACATAAGATAATAGAATAGAAAAGAAAAGTAAGCAACACTAGAGTCCTCAAGCTTAGCTCTACTCTAAGCTCTGCCGCTACGACACCCTCATAGGATCACCTACACACATCAATCATGCATAAGCTTATAGAAGCTTTGAGGGTGGTGAAAGTGTGTGACAATGGTGCACAGAAGAATAGCAGGAGGTACAAGGAGAGAAACATGCTCAATGAGAATATCACTAGCCTTACTAAGGCTTATCATGAATACGATGCAATGAGTACTGGGCACCATACCAAGGCAATGCATGAAGGGGCTTATACAGCCAATGGTAATGTGATGCAAGTAATGCCAGTGCTCATACCCAGACCACATGTTAAGTACATTTTCATTTATAAGGAAATCACCAGGGTCCATTACACTACTAAATGACTGTCGCTCTACAGACCCGCACAACCAAACAAGCATAAGAGACCTCACTATGCGTATGTGAACAACCAATCACCAATAAGGCCTGACGGTAGCAGACCCATTTACGAGCTGGTTAAACTCAGCCTAGCAATGCCTCCTCACACTAGACAGGTAAGGCCACACCCCTATCCAACTGACTACACGACAGTGGAAGGCGTGACCTAACGGTATAAGGCTCTCGTGCGCTCATATTCAACCCAATCACGGCGTTGGATCAGATCCTTGGTACCATGGAAGTTTTGAGAATTTCACCGATGGACATCCTATGCACCCGGTATGCTCAAGTAATATTTTCGGTGTCCACACATATGGCTATCCACGAATGTCCCTGTGGAGGCAAGGCCCTGATGAAGTAAGGGCAGTATCATAATGAAATGAGATGTCAATGCATGAGTTACACATACAGATCATGCACTAGCTACAGGCACACAATGTGCACGAGGGGAGAAACTCCACCCCACAATGACCACCACACGATGCAATCAATTCATACAGATGATACATATGGGTCATAAGAATGCAAGTGTGCTACCTATGGAATATGGAATCCTCCATCCTAAGGAGGGTCAAGGTCTATGCACATAGACAAGTGATCTAAAGAAGAGAGAAAAGGAATCCTCTAGTGGGGCCCAGTACTTTGGGATGACCCATAGGCTAAGGGAGAGTCATGATCTTAAGGAGGAACGGTCCCAGTCCCAAGGTGGGCCTTTAACAACCTATAAGGGCCTCTACGGGCCTACCTTAGGGTCACCAACGAGGACATCCAATCTCAATTGGGTCCCAAAAGGTAGCCTGCTACGTATGTAAAGAAAAGTCCAAGGCATAATCAATCCATGGCCTAGTGGGCCATACACTAAGCCCAATATATAAGTAAACTGGTAGGCCCTTAAACAAGCTTAGGTTCCAACCATAAGGGTCATGGGTTTACTTATTGTGGTGGGCCTAATGGGCAGCCCATTATCCCAACATATGGGAAATCCTTATATTTAACACAAGTTAGTTGGGCCTCACATCTTGACCCAAGTATGGATTTATTATAGTGGCCAAGCAAGGGCCCAACTACTTGAGTATTTGCCCCATAAGACCCATCACAATAATGTGGTAAATATAGGACCCAAGGGTCCAACCGGCCTATCAAAAGTTTCAGCCCAACTAAGGCTATAAGGCCCATTAATTAACTAGAAGACTAGCCTAAGAAGAATCCAATTGGAATGGGCCTCTAATCTTGCACTAATTAAGCCCAAAAATAAAATTAGAATGGCAAGATGTAACGTCCTGGATTTTTGCCAACCTGGGATTAGACGTCCTTAGGCAATGGGTCAATCCTAACACAGGTTTAACTTCTTAAACGCTCAATTAAAGCCTCAAATCGCTCCTTAAACCATTTTCTTCACAAATCTCACCCTTCACTACCTTGTGCTTTCAATTTTTTCAAAACACCTTCGCCCTAGACACTATCTTAAACTAGCTAAGTAGTATAACTTGGATCACTTTATATACAAACTACAATGGACTAAGTTCCACCTCAGATGAAAATCACTTAGGATTAAATCCTTTAGAAATTTGACAAAGTGAACTAGGTGCTAAACTAGATTAGCCATGAAATCCATTTGAATCGCTTTAAATACGATCTGCAAGACCCAAAACTTGCAGAATCATTGACGCTAGGTTATCCTAAAATCTAGGATCAATCTCATTACCCGGCTGCTCTCGGGAGCACATCGAAACTCCGTATCTGATCTGGACCGCACATCGGGAGTCCGAACAATACGAAGTTAAGGACTTAGGACCGCCTCGCTGGGCTTGACAACCATCTCGGAAATCAAATCCAGACAATGTCCCATGGCCATTCGATCGCGTCCGGAGCGAGAGTGTGAAAAACACTATTCCCTTTACAAAATAAATATCTGGAATAGTGATCTGGCATCATTTGTTTACGGATCAGTATTAAGCAACCAGACCATCAGAATCTGACCAAATTACACCCTCGGATCAGGAAAAATTTCATACACATTTACATGTACTCGGAATCTCCGATCGAGATCCGCTGACCGTTGAACTGAAACTGGTCCGCCACGCGTGATCTGGAATCCCGACCGAAATGAAAACTTAATAGAACGTAGATCCAGCATTAATGAGCTTAAGTCCAACCTTTGGCTCAAGGAGGCCCGCCAGAAGTCCTCCGTTGAGCTGAAACAGGTCCGCTTTGGACATAACCTATGTATACTTTGTTCCCGAGTCTATTTCGGTGAGTTTTGAGACTATATAAGGACCTTAAACCCTCTCTCATGGCAGCCATACGAATTTGGATTTGAGAGAGAGAAAAGAGAGAGAAAGTGTGGGAGATCTGGGAGAAACTCCTGTCTTGTTCCCTATCTGCTATCGGTGCTTAACCACCTCATTCTTGCTGCTTTCCCGGCAATTCCGGTGTCATTTCTAGGTAATAAACCCTAACCCTAACCTGTTTGGGGGATTAGACAGTTGTAGGTTAGGAAATACCTAACCTATTTCATTCTCTAGGTTGCCAAACTCCCGTATAAGGAAGCTTAGCGAACCTATCGACTCCGTTACGATTCTACGACAAAAGGTACGGACTTTAGGTGTATAGGTTATGGTTTTCAACGCTTTCAAAGTCAGATAATGATAGATTCATGATCTGCATGCAATTGCACTTGTACAAAATGCTTTCCGTTTTCTGTTTCGATTAGAATTGTAGAATTTGGAAATTCACATACTCTAGGTATTCGTATAAAATACCGTATACGTATTTTTTATGGAAATATGTTTGACATGTTTATTTGTCGTATGGATATATGACGTATGGATAAAATATTTATTTGGCAAAAGGATTCGCCTAAATACATGTTTACTAATAAACACTATGTATGTAGAAATACGGTATTGTAAGAAGTACCGTATACATGTATATTTTAGCGATGTGTTTGTCATGATTAATTGTCGTATAAATATATTATGTGCGTATAAAATATTTGCTTGGCGAAGGGAATCGCCGTAATCCATGTTTGCTTGTATACACTATGTATGTTGAAAATGCGTATTCTAGAAAATCGTATACGTATAAATTTTGGAGATGCATTTATCATGATTATTTTTGTAGTAATATATTATACATGGATAAAATACTCACTTGGCTAAAGGATAGCCCTAATACATGTTTTGCTAACATACACCATGTATGTTGTATTAGTGTATTCTAAGTGTTTGTGAAAATGACTGAATGAGTATAGAATCCTCATTCGTGCTCGCCATGACTAATTGTCATGGATTCATGATTGTTGTATTGGCGATACCCTTTTGACGAAAGGATTTGCCCTAGATCACGCCACGGCCAATAGACACCATATATGCTAAAATGTGTGGCCCAAGTGTTTGTGGAAATGACTGAATGAATATGGAACTTGGATTCCTGCTTGCCATGACTATCCGTCGTGGGTGTACGCGTGTTATGATTGGGGCAACTCCCTAGTGAAAGGATTTGGCCTAATGCCTATGTGATCGACATATGTCATGTATGTTGATGCATGTTTGTTTAAGTGTTTCTTGAAATGTCTGAATGAGTAGTAGTTAGCAAATTGTAATGTTTAAGGGTGTTGAGATATGATTCTCAACCTCTTTTAACTATGTGTATGATCTCCTTGGATTGTTGTGTGATTAGGAATTGAACATGTATAAACTCATGCTTGTGTTGTGATTCATAACATGCTCAACTGCTTTATGATTATAACTATGTAATGCATATGTTTAAATTTATATTTACGTTGTATGATCCGTCATGGGTGATGGGGGAGCGGAGCAACGAGTGCGTGCAACAGCCCTGGCAGCCCTAAACGGATAATACCATACCTTGATTGTATGAGTGGAATCTTGATCCATTACTGCTTTATCTATCTGCAAGTTATCATGTTTGGGGCTATGATTATAGTCCAGACAATCGGTACCAAAATTGAATTCGTGGCTGCGATTCATTTACCACGTGAGATGTGTTCGACGAACCCGAGTCGTACTTCTGTTGGCGATAGTGGTTGGCCACGCGAAGTGCTTATGCATTTCATGTCGTTCAACTTATTGTGCGCTCGAGCTAGCCGAGCTCGTCAAGTAACCCGATCTGTCTTATTTATGTTCACCATATTTGGTCGCTACTACCTGAACCTAGGGTACCAAACTTACCAGTGAAATTCCTTTTAACCATGGTACCTCGATCCGCTAAGACTCATGAGCCGGGCATGGTGGTATGGGACACCGTGGTCGAGCTGTCGGCCTACGCTGGGGCCACGTGCCTCCCCGTAGTGACCAGTGAGCGACTAGACTCGTGAGCCGATTATGGTGGTATGGGACACTATATTCGAGCTGTCGATACTTACGGCGAGAGCCGAGTACGGTGAGACCTGTACTCGTGCTGACGGGCGACGAGTCCTCTGTAGTATTTTCGAGTATACTCCAAGGTCTGTGATTGGCGACGAGTCTTTCACAGCAATTGGAGTATGAGTTGAGCCGAGTACAGTGAGACCTGTACTCGAGCTGACGGCTAGTGATTGAGCCGAGTACGGTGAGACATGTACTCGAGCTGACGGTCAACAAATGAGCCGCATACGGTGAGACCTGTATCCGTGCTGACGGGTGACAAGCCCTTTGTGATGCCTTCGCTACGCCTCTCAAACCATAATATCGTATGAGATTAACTAGGACTGACGACCCTAGAATGGATCATATTTGGGAATGATACAAGGGAGGTACCTTAGTTTCCCAATACTGCTGTTTGAAATGGACTAATAATAACTCGGTAATCATGATCATCATCGCACCGCATGTGCTTAGTAGATGTGGCGCACTGAGGGAGTTAAGCATTCGCGAACGTAAGATGATGTCGCATGAGGGTGGTTTGGCAAGGGCATACAGCATCATGTCATTTCATTCTCGCACTTAATAAGAGTAGTTAGAATTGTTTGATTTGTCTTGCTTTATCATTCGCTTGCTTGGTGAATTGATAACATGTTAACCTATGCTTTATTGTTCCACTGAGTTGATCACTCACTCCCACGATACGGGACGGTGTTCCGAACACCCACCAGACTTTGTCTGATTGCAGATGGCGACGCTACTTCTGAGGCGGAGCCGGACTTCTATGACGACGGGAATGCTTTCTCGTATATGCTGATTTCTGGCGGCTTCGTGAGAGCCGTACCTTGATTGTCGGGGCTACAGGGATGTTGACTAGATCATACTACACAACTTGGTATAATTTACTTGTAATTATTTAACCTGGTAACTTTATCACACTCTGGAGACTCACCACAGATTTTATATTTTATATATCTATCACAGTCTTCCGCTTGCTAATTTATTGTCTCTGGAGTATGATATTCTGTTTTGGCTTAATCTCACTCATGTTCAATGCACAAATACAGTCAACATTCAATCATCATTCATTTTGTTGCATAAGTGATGTTCTGGAACTTGGGAGTTGAGTTTATGCTCGACCCCCAATTTTCAGGGCGTTACACAAGATAACTGACTTAAAACATACTCAAATCTAGTTGGCCATACTGCCCCAAAATAGACATTTATGGGGTGGCAACGTTGGGCCCATTACTGAATTTTCAGCCCACCCACTTTCTGGGTTTGTTAGAGTCCATCAATTAAATTAATTTATAGTATTTATTTTTTAATGACCCTTACACATCACTGTGGGTCCCACTAGATGAGAGGGGAGTACACAACACACATTAGAAGTGGGCCATGCTACTGGAATACAGGCCCAGTAACAACCCAAGGTAGGGGCGTTCCATGGTGGGTAGCCCTATGGGCTTGGGTATTTGGCCCAAACTGAACCAATTTTCAAACCACACCACGGTCAGCTCGAATGTCCGTTGGAACTGAAATTTTGTAAGGTGACACTTCCATGGGTGGGACAAACTCCCACAAAATTTTAGAATTTTTGAATGTTCCTAAGTATTTTAAATAATTTAAATAAAACAGTCTATCCAGAAAATTGAACAGACCTGGACATCCCAACGTGGTAGGCCAGTCCGGCCCTTGCCACGGTGTGCACGGGGGTCCATTGGTCCCAAAAGTTTTTAGGTGGGTCCCAACATGGATGGAACACCTTCCTGTAAATTTTCATGATTTTAAGATACTCAAAAGTATTTTAATTAATTTGATGAATACAATCTATCTAGGGTAAAATATTGCTGGAATATAACTGTTCTGAATTCGGGCCATCCAATCGGTGGGTTTTGGGCCTCCAAAATTCCTGAAATTTGGACCTAAGGTCTCTCATCAATCCAAAAACAAGGTGGGACCCATAAATATGACCCACCTTCTTAGAAAGTATTAAATTTTTTTTTTTCAAGGGACTATGCTGCTGGACTGCACAACAGAAATTTCTGGCAGTCCAGTATGTTGGCCCACCCTTTTAGATGCCCAAATGGGGTCCATTGGCCCTAAAAGTTTGCAGGTAGGTCCTACCATGGGTGGGACACTCCTCTGAAAAATTTTACAATTTTTGGGATAGTAAAAATATTTTATTTAACTCCTACAATTTATGGACAGATAGCTATTAATGAAAAAATCTGCTGCTACAAAAAAAATTACTGGAAATGTGACTGTCCCTATGTTTGGGACCACATGGGGTGGACCGGACCCACCCAAATGCTTCAAAAAGTGGGAAAAATGTGGCCCTTCATCTGGACAACAAGTGGGGTCCACTGCGTTGGCCACTTATTCCAGAAACTCAAGTAAAAATGCTCATTTCCAACTTATAATGTTGCTAAACTGTCTGGACAGTTAGCCTACTTTTGCCCATCTCATGAGTCTCAATCATGGGGGAAATAGTGTGGGCCCCATTCCACATAAAGGTGGGGTCCATGCACTACAAAATTCCTAAAAAAAATTGGTAGAAAAGGGCATGCAAACAGATCCAAACATTAGCTCAAAAGTCATGCTCAAACTGGGCCTGAAATCTGGACAACAACATATGCTGTCCATATTTCAGCCCATATAAATAAATCAAAGGGTTTATGGCCCTGATTCAACATGTGGGGTCCACCTTGATGGGTTAATAAAATTCTAAACCCATGATCTTACTCAAACCTCCATGAAAAAGCCATTTTGGAGGCCACTCAAACCATGCATGTATGGTGGGCTTGGACATCTAGTCAAAGTGGGCTTGGACTTCCCATTTAGCTAAGGGTCTGAGATGTTGCTGATCTCTCCTTGGTGGGCCACACATCACCAGAGTACATAGGAAAAAAATAGAGAGAAAGGGAGAAGGAAGAAGTAAATCGGCCATTGGTGGAAGGTCCCGCCCCTAATGGGCCTTCCACTCCACAATCCACACCATCCACTATGTATACACTTACATGCAAGTTATTATGCATCAAGATAATTTACTGGAGGGTATGGACACCCTCCCTACATGCATGTAAAGGCCTAGATGGCCTATGAGATGCAAGAATAAAGGAGAAGGCATCATGGTGGGTCTATGGAGAATGGTCCACCATAGAAGGAAATGAGTAGGATCTAAGCCCATAGCCTTCATCCTAGGAGCCATGTAGGACCTCCACCATGAATTGGTGGGTCCTACATGCTTCGATACATGCAAGGAAAAGAAAGAAAAGAGAAGCAAGAGAGAAAAAGCTAAGGAGAGCACCCACCTTAATGGATCCTACTCCAAAGTTACATCAATCTACTCTTCATACTCTAAGGGACATGTTTCAATGGGTAAGATAAATTGTTGAAGGTTAGATGGGAGGGGATTAAAGGGAGAAGGGGCTGGAAATGGAGAGGGAGATGGGCTGGAGAAATAGAGGGAAGTTGTTAGGGAAGAAGAGAAGAGAGAGAGAGAGAGAAATGAGAGGGAAAGAGAGGGAAAAAGCTTTTAAGGGAAGTAATCATCACCTCTCTTACCTAGGGTAGAGAAAGTAATGATTGTAGTAGGGAGATACAAACAAGGTTGTAGGGTAGTAGCCTTTTAGAAATTTCAACCTAGGGTGACATCATGTGCATGGAAAAAAGTGTAAACCATGGTAGAGTCCACCAATCATGCAATCAATGGCCCATATCGATCGACACTCATAACTTGAAATGTACATATTAGATTAAAACACGGGACATGACATTGGAACAATGGTGCCGGTATGAACAAGATGACATGGGTCTCGTGCCAATCCGAGTTAGGTGAACGTGACCGAACTTGAGGAAGACTGCAAACGCTAACCGAAAGTTGCGGGTCGCCGAAATTCGACCGGTTGGACTGCGGGACCAAGATGAATGGAATGGATACTCACACACACATGCACACATGTGAACTTAGGTCGGGTCTCACAATCCTCCCCACCAACAAAGAAATTTTGTCTTTGAAATTGATAAAACCAGAGCAATAAAGCATAAACATCATATATATATATCATTAATCACAAGAGAAAGTGATACAAGCAATACAAGCAATACAAGCAATCAATCATCGAACAAATGGGGATAACACTCTCTAATCTCAGCCTCACGTTTCCAAGATGCCTCGGCCTCCGAATGATGACCCCATTGCACCTTCACCAAGGGAATGACCTTAGTCCTGAGGACTTGCTCCTTTCGATCAAGAATACGAATCAGCTGCTCAATGTAGGAAGCATCCTCGTGGACCTCAAGTGGCTGCCAATCAATCACGGTAATAGTGTCTAACCCACATTTCCGCAACATAGAAATATGGAACAAGTCGTGGATCACGGACAACTCAGGAGGTAAGGCAAGCTTATAGGCCACAGTGCCTATGCTCTCGGTAATATCAAAAGGTCCAATGAATCTCGGGGCGAGCTTGCCCTTCACACCAAAATGAACCACGTTCTTCATAGGCGAGACCTTGAGATATACTATGTCCCCGACTGTGAACTCGAGGGGTCGACACTGACGATCAGCAAAACTCTTCTGCCAGCTTTGAACTATGTGCATCCTCTACCTGATAACATCAATAGCCTCTGACATCTGCAGCACAAGCTCAGGACCTAAGAGACAATGCTCTCCAACTTTGGTCCAACAACTAGGAGACCTACACGGCCTGCCATAAAGTGCCTTAAAAGGAGCCATGCCGATAGTTGCCTGATAGCTGTTATTGTACGCGAACTCGGCGAGGTGCATATGCTCATCCCAACTGCCCGTAAAGTCGATCACACAAGCTCTGAGCATATCCTCAAGGATTTGGTTGACCCTTTTGGTCCATCCATCCATCTATGGATGATAAGCAGTGCTGAGACGCAAAGTGACCCCCAATGCCTGCTGAAAACTCTTCCAAAACTGAGACGTAAATCTGGAGTATCGGTCTGAAACAATCGAAACTGGGACGCCGTGTAGTCTCATTATCTCCTCAATGAATATCCTCACTAACCGGTCCATAGACCAGGAAGCACGCACTGGAATGAAATGAGCCAACTTCCTCAAATGATCGACGATAACCTAGATGGAATCGTGACCGCGCTGAGTCCTCGGTAAACTTACGATGAATTTCATTGATATGTGCTCCCACTTCCACACTGGAACGCTCAACGGCTGCAAGGGACCAGGGGGTCTCTAGTGATCGGCCTTGACACGTTGGCATGTGTCACACTTAGCCAAAGAACTCACAATCTGGCTCTTCATCTCCTGCCAGAAGTACTGCCTCCTCATATCACGATACATCTTCATAGAGCCCAGGTGAATGGTAAGTCTCGATCGATGTGCCTCGGTCATTAAATCATGAAACAACTCTGGCACGTCCAGGACACACAATCGGCCTCTGAAGCGTAATCCACCATGGGAACTAATCTGCCAGTCTGACTACTCCAAGGATGCGGCCTCTGCTCAGTATTCCTGAAGTTACTCGTCCGTCTGCTGAGCCTTGATCACCCTAGCCACTAACGAGGGTTGAATCGACAAGCTCGAAAGCTAAACAATAGAAAACTATAGACCGAACTCAAAGTCATACTGTGAAACATCCTCGAGCATCTACCACTCTCGCACCATCATCTGTGCCATCAGGCCCCGTGGCTGACAATTGAGCGCGTCTGCCACCACGTTTGCCTTGCATGGGTGGTACTGAAGGTCGAAATCATAGTCCTTTAACAGCTTCATCCATTGCCTCTATCGCAAGTTCAACTTGGACTGCGAAAATAGATACTTCAAGCTCTTGTAATCCGAAAAGAGCTCGAACTTGACCCCATATAGATAATGCCTCCATACTTTTAGTGCGAAGACAACCACGACAAGCTCTAAGTCATGGGTGGGGTAGTTCAGTTCATGGACCTTGAGCTGGTGCGAGGCATACGCCACTGGCTTCCCATGCTGCATCATTATAGCACCCAAGCCAACTCTGGAGGCATCGGTGAAAACAATGAAACCCTCACTCCCATCAGGAAGAGTGAGAACAGGAGCAAACGTGAGGCGGTCCTTCAACTCCGTGAATGCCTCCTCGCAGGCGTCACTCCAGATGAACTCGACGCCCTTCCGCATCAACCGGGTCAGCGGTGCTGCAATACGGAAGAAACCCTTAATAAACCGTTGATAATATCCCGCTAGACTAAGGAAGCTGCGAATCTCGAATGCGTTCGTGGGCTGGCCCCACTGATGCACTGCATCAACCTTCGAGGGGTCCACAGCGACACCCTCCCTCGTCACCACATGACCGAGGAACTTTACCTCCTCCTGCCAAAACTCATACTTCACCAGCTTCGCATATAGTTGGTGGGCACGGAGGGTCTCAAGCACAATCTGCAGGTGCTCAGCATAGTCCTCTCGGGTCCTCGAATATACAAGAATATCATCAATGAATACTACCATGAACTGATTGAGGAACGGCCAGAAAACCACGTTCATCAGCTGCATGAATACGGCGGGAGCATTGGTCAGTCCAAACGACAAGACCAGGAACTCAAAGTGACCATAACGCGTCCGGAAAGCCATCTTCAGAATGTCCTCTTCTCAGACCTAGATCTGATGGTAACCGGAGTGCAAGTCTATCTTAAAAAAATATTGTGCACCCTGCAACTGATCGACCAGATCATTAATACGGGAAGCGGGTATTGGTTTTTTATGGTGACTCTGTTGAGCTTGCGATAGTCTACACAGAGCCTCAATGAATCATCCTTCTTCTTCACAAACAATACCGGGGCTCCCCAAGGAGAACTGCTAGGACGAATAAAACCTAACTCCCGTAGCTTCTCCAACTATTCCTGCATTTCCCTCAACTCTAACGGTGCCATCTGGTAGGGGGCCTTCGAGATAGGCATGGTACCGGGAACTAAATCAATCTGAAACTCTACCTGCCGACGTGACGGCAAACCCGTGATCTCCTGAAACACATCTGGGTACTCACAAACAATTGGCAGCTGCTCAATACCTCTTGCCACAGAATCCTCAATGACTGAAGCTAAGAAACTATATAATGGCTCTCCTTTGGGCTCAGCGATGAATTGGAATACTGGTAAGCCTGGAATGTGAAACGTAACTGTCCTCGCAGCATAGTCTAAGACGACACAATACTTTGCAAGCCAGTCCATACCCAGAATAACATCAAATCCTGACATCAGCAACACGAATAGATCGGCGGGAAGGAACATCTCGCCCACTAACACCGGACAAGAAGAGCAGCGACGAGTCAACACAATAGACTTCGCCATGGGAGTCAAAACGACCAAGGCCTCAGACATGGACTCCAATGGAATACTCGTCGATCGACAAAATTATTCGGCTACAAATGAATGGGAAGCGCCGAATCAAACAAAACATGAGCAACATAAGCAGAAATAAGAAGAATACCCTCAACGACTCTACCGGTCAATGACTGCGGGTCCTGGCCTGGCCCCTGCTGCGCAAAATAAAAGTGGCCTTGAGCTGGTAGAGAAAGCAACCCGGAAGACTGAGGGTCTTGAGTTTATGCCTACTGGGCTTCTATACACACTGGACCAAAGGATCAGACAACATATGGATATTCCCTCTATGGTACTGCGGCTACTGTTGTCTCTACTGAGAAGTTATACCTGGCTTCCTCTGCTGCTAAGGAGTAGCCCTAGGAGCGACGGGTGGAAGTTGTGCTCTCTACCACTGCTGCTGAGGAGGATGAGGAGGGGGCAACTATGGTGGCCACTACTGCTAAATGGGGAGAGGGCAGTCACGCCTCTGATGCCCGACCTGTCTATAACTGAAGCATACACCGGAAAAGGGGCCGGAAGATGAAGCAGCTAGCGGTGCTGATGATGATAAAGAGGCTACTGACTGAGCCACAGGCTGCCGATACCCTGATCTGCCCCTCGTCTCTCGGGCCGACGGTGCTTTACTTGGAATGCTGGTACACTCCTCTTTCGGTCTTCACCGGAACTCTACTCTCTCGATCTCTGGGTCATAGCCCAGTCCTCCTCATAAACTAGTGCCCGATGAATGACCAGGTCGAACGTCTCCAAGCAATGCCCCACTACACGGTTATGAAGGGCAGGACGCAAACCAGTCACAAAACGACGGGCCTTCATCTTCTCATTGATGGTGAGATGAGGAGCAAATCTAGACAAGGCTAAGAAATGGGCCTCATACTAAGATACAGTCATATCACCCTGCACTAGGGTCTCAAACTCGATAGTCCGCTGGATTTGAACGTGCTCAGGGAAGAACTTCTGGTCGAAACAGACCACGAAATCCTCCCACTTCCAAATGAACTGAGGTCTGACCATCTTGAATACAGATGACCACCAATGACGGGCCTCACCCTAAAGAAGATAGGTCACAAGGGATACTCTCTGATCTGAAGGGCACTGAATAGTGTAAAAAATCCTCGCAACCTCAATGTGGTAAGCCTCGGGGGCAGAAGGGTCAGGGTCACCACTAAACCTCGGGGGATCATGCCGTCGGAACTCTCGGGCTATAGCACTAGCACGCGGTAAGTGAGACTACACAGAAACTTCGGCGGTAGCTATCTGACGGGTCTACAATGCGATGGCAACAAGCTGCATCAGCTGCTGGAAATGTTCGGCTCCTATAGGTACTGTAGGAAAGGCAGGGATGACACTTGCCTCAGGCGGAGGCACAGGTGCGGCTGGCGGAGTAGGAGTCTCCAAAACTGGAACAACAGACTGAGGAGGGGGAATAGGTGGGGGAACTGGAGCAACTGCAGCCTCTTTAACCAGAATAGTAGGCTGAAGAGGGGAAATAGGTGGGGGAACTAGAGCAACTGGAGGTACGTGCACTATGGGCTCGACTGGGGGAGCAGGCTGGATTAGGACCTCAGGAATCAGATCCTCAACAACAGGAGCAGGATGTACTCGAATAGGATGGGTAACTTGGATGCCTCGTCCACGGGCACCACGACCACAAGTGCCGTGACCACGGGTGCCACGACTATGGGCGCCATGTCCATGAGGCATCGTCTATAAGACAATGATGATGCAAGGAATTAGGACTATCACAGGCTCAATACGGAGCGAAAGGAAAGGTCTCAAGACACTACTTGTCCTATGCTCTCGGCAGACATATGAAGTCACCTCGAGTTATTCCAGAATTACTTGTTATGCTCTGATACCAACTCTTGTCATGCCCCAAACTTGGTAACCGGACTCACAAGGAACCCGATGGCTAGTTCTGGCCGCAACAGCCTTTGTGGTACCCCATTCTCGGCTCCTGAGGTAGGTTCTGATCCTAGGATCTTACGAGGAGGATTTTTATAACAGTATAATCATTTCTAATATGAGTATACCCAAGATCACAACAAGTATATCTGAGAAAACAAGGCACACATCACAAAATTCACTAAGAATTTAAACTTTTACAGGCTTTCATAAGGTCCAAAAGGACATACATAAGATAATAGAAAAGAAAAGAAAAGTCAGCAACACTACAGTCCTTAAGCTCAACTCTACTTCAAGTTAACCACTACGACACCCTCCTAGGATCACCTGCACGCATTAATTATGCATAAGCTTATAGAAGCTTTGAGGGTGGTGAAAGTGTGTGATAATGGTACACAGAAGAATAACAGGAGATACAAGGAGAGAAACATGCTCAATGAGAATATCACTAGCCTTACCAAGGCTTATCATGAATACGATGAAATGAGTACTGGGTGCCATACCAAGGCAATGCATGAAGGGGCTTATACAGCCAATGCTAATGTGATGCAAGTAATGCTAGTGCTCATACCCAAACCACATATTAAGTACATTTCCATTTATAAGGAAATCACTAGGGTCCATTACACTACTGAATGATTACTGCTCTACAGACCCCGCACAGTTAAATGAGCATTAGTGACCTCACTGCCCGCATGTGAACAACCAATCACCAATAAGGCCTGATGGTAGCAAACCCATTTACGAGATGGTTAGACTCAGCCTAGCAACGCCTCCTCACACCAGGAAAGTAAGGCCACACCCCTATCCAACCGACTACATGACAGTGAGAGGCATGACCTAATGGTATAAGGTCCTCATGCGCTCATATTCCACCTGGTCATGGCGTTGGAGCAGATCCTTGGTACCATGGAAGTTTTGAGAATTTTACCCATGGGCATCCTATGACTTGGTATGCTCAAGTAATATTTTCGATGTCCACACATACAGCTATCCATGAATGTCCCTGTGGAGGCAAGGCCCTGATGAAGCAAGGACAGTATCATCATGAAATGCGATGTCAATGCATGAGTTACACATACAGATCATGCACTAGCTGCAGGCACACAATGTGCACTATGGGAGAAACTCCACCCCTCAATGACCATCACATGATGCAATCAATTCATACAGATGATGCATATGGGTCACAGGAATGCAAGTGTGCTACCTATGGAATATGGAATCCTCCATCCTAAGGAGGTTCAAGTCTAGGCACATAGACAGGTGATCTAAGGAAGAGAGAATAGGAATCCTCTAGTGGGGCCCAATACTTTAGGATTACCCACAGGCTAAGGGACAGTCATGATCCTAAGAAGGAATGGTCCCAGGCCCAAGGTGGGCCTTTAGCCACCTATAAGGGCCTCAACGGGCCTACCTTAGGGTCACCAAGGAGGCCTAACAACAGCCCAAGGTAGGGGCGTTCCATGGTGGGTAGTCCTACGGGCCTGGGTATTTAGCCCAAAATTGACCCAATTTACAGACCGCACCACGATTAGCTCGAATATCCGTTGAATCTGAAATTTTGTAAGGTGACACGTCCATGGGTGGGACACAACCCCACAAAATTTTAGAATTTTTAGATATTCCTAAGTATTTTAAATAATTTAAATAAGACAGTCTATCATGAAAATTGGACAGACCTAGACGTCCCAACGTGGTGGGCAGGCCCTTGCCACAGTGTGCACAGGGGCCATTGGTCCCAAAATTTTGTAGGTGGGTCCCACCATGGGTCGACCATCTCTCTGTAAATTTTAATGATTTTAGGATACTCAAAAGTATTTTAATTAACTTGAAGAATACAATCTGTCCAGCATAAAATATAGTTGGAATTCGGGCCATCCAATCTGTGGGTTCTGGGCCTCCAAAATTCCTGAAATTTGAACCCAAGGTCCATCATCAATCATAAAACAAGGTGGGACCTAGAAATATGACTCACCTTCTTAGAAAGTATTTTTAAAATTTTGTTTTTCATGGGACTATGATGCTGGACTGCATAGCAGAAATTTCTAGGAGTCCAGTAAGTTGGCCCACCCTTTTAGATACCCAAATGCGGTCCATTGGCCCTAAAATTTTGCAGGTATGTCCTATCCTGGGTGGGACACTTCCCTGAAAAATTTTAGAATTTTTGGGATAGTAAAAATATTTTATTTAACTCCTGTAATTTATGGACAGATAGATATTCTTGAAAAAATTTGCTGCTACAAAAAAATTGCTGGAAATGTAACTGTCCCTATGTTTGGGACCACATGGGGTGGGCCTGGACACACCTAAATTCTTCAAAAATTGGGAAAAATGTGGCCCTTCATCAGGACAACAAGTGAGGTCCACTGGGGTGGGCCACTTATTCCAGAAACTCAAGTAAAAATGCTCATTTCCAACTTATAATGTTGCTAAACTGTCCAAAAATTTCTAGATAGTTAGCCCACTTTAGCCCATCCCATGGGTATTAATCATTGGGGAAATGGTGTGGGCCCTATTACACATCAAGGTGGGGTCCATGCACTACAAAATTCCTAAAACAATTGGGAGAAAAGGTCATGAAAACAGATCTAAACATTAGCTCAAAAGTCATGCTCAGACTGGGCCTGAAATCTGGACAGCAACATATGTTGTCCATATTTCAGCCTGTATAAATAAATCAAAGGGTTTATGTTCCTGATTCAATATGTGGGGTCCACCTTGATGGGTTAAAAAAATTTCAGACCCATGAGCTTACTCAGACCTCCATGAAAAAGCCATTTTGGAGGCCACCCAAACCATGTATGCATGGTGGGCTTGGACATCTAGTCAAAGTGGGCTTGGACTTCCCATTTAGCTAAGGGTATGAGATGTTGCTGACCTCTCCTTGGTGGGTCACACATCATCAGAGTACACAGGAAAAAAATAGAGAGAAAGGGAGAAGTAAGAAGTAAATTGGCCATTGGTGGAAGGTCCCGCCACTAATGGGTCTTCCACTCCACAATCCACACCATCCACTATGTATACACTTACATGCAAGCTATTATGCATCAAGATAATTTGCTGGAGGGTAGAGACACCCTCCCTACATGTATGTAAAGGCCTAGATGGCCTATGAGATGCAAGAATAAAGGAGAAGGCATCATTGTGGGTCCATGGAGAATGGCCCACCATGGAAGGAAATGAGTAGGATTTAAGCCCATGGCCTTCATCCTAGGAGCCATGTAGGACCTCCACCATGGATTGGTGGGTCCTACATGCTTTCATGCATGCAAGGAAAAGAAAGAAAAGAGAAGCAAGAGAGAAGAAGCTAAGGAGAGCACCCACCTTAATGGATCCTACTCCAAAGTTACATTAATCTACTCTTCATGCTCCAAGGGACATGTTTCAATGGGTGAGATGGATTGTTGAAGGTTAGATGGGAGGGGATTAGAGGGAGAAGGGGCTGAAAATGGAGAGGGAGATGGAGATGGGCTGGAGAAATGGAGGGAAGTCGCTAGGGAAGAAGAGAAGAAAGAGAGAAATGAGAGGGAAAAAGCTTTTAAGGGAAGTAATCATTACCTCTCTTACCTAGGGAAGAGAAAGTAATGATTGTAGTAGGGAGATACAAACAAGGTTGTAGGGTAGTGGCCTTTTAGAAATTTCAGCCTAGGGTGACATCATGTGCATGAAAAAAAGTACAAACCATGGTGGGGTCCACGAATCATGCAATTAATGGCCCATATTGATCGATACTCATAACTTGAGATGTACATATCGGATTAATGCACTGGACACGGCGTTGGAACCGCGGTGCCGATACGGACAAGATGGCATGGGCTCAGGCCAATCCAAGTCGAGTCAACATGACCAAACTCGAGGAAGACCGCAAACGCTAACCGAAAGTCGCGGGTCACCGAAATTTGACCGGTTGGACCGCTGGAGCAAGATAAATGGAATGTTGTAACGCCCCAGATTTTTTGCCAACCTATAGTTAGATGTCCTTAGGCAAGGGGTTGATCCTAACCCCTTATTAACTTCTCAAACCTCAAATCCTTTAAAAATTAAATGAGAATACCTAAGTGCTAAACTACAGTACCTGTGAAATTGGCACTAATCACTTTAAATACGATCTGCAGGACCCAAAACTTGTAGAATCATTGACGCTAGGTTACCATAAAATTTAGGATCAATCTCATTACCCAGTTACTCTCGGGAGCACATTCAAACTCCGTATCAGATTTGGACTGCATGTCGAAAGTCCGATCACTGAGAAATTATTAATTAAGATCGCCTTGCTAGGCTTGACAACCATCTCGAAAATCAAATCTAGATAGTGTCCCAGGGCTATTCGATTGAGCCCGGAGTGAAGTGTGTGAGAAACGTGGATATTTAAAAAAATAAAAATATAAATTTAAGTCATCTGAGACTTGTCGCTTGCTAGCCGACTATAAGGATTCAGACCATCAGAATCTGACCCAAATACACCCTCAGATCAGGAGAAATTTCATACACAGGTCAGTGTACTTGTGGCCTTAATCAGTGATCATGGACCGTTGAACGGAAACTTGTCCGCCACGGGCGATCGGTAAATCCGATCGGACTGAAAACTTAACTCAACCTAGATCCATGGTCAGGGAGCTTAAGTCCGACCTTTGGCTCAAGGGAGGCTCCGGAAGTGCTCCGTTGAGCTGAAACAGACTCCCTTTGGCTATAACCTAAGTATACATTGGCCATGGGGCCATTTTCATTAGTTTTAAGCCTATATAAGGACCTTAAACCCTTACTGTCTCATTTCATATGAATTTTCTAAACCTAGGAGAGAAGAGAGAAAAGAAAGAGAAGGAAAGAGAGAGAAAAAGGTGAGGGAAGTTAGGGCTTTGCTACAGGGATTCCTCCCTGTCGTTCTATGTATCAAATCGCCGCTACCGTATCACTAGTTTAGCGATTCTAGTTCCGTTCTTAGGTAAGAAAACTTAACCCTAATCTGTTTTAGGGTTTCAGGTAGTGTAGGTTATGAAATAACTAACCTAATTCATGCTATAGGTTGCCAATCCGCCGTTGACAAAGATTATGTGTTTAAAACGAATTCGTTACGCTTCTATGGCGTAAGGTGCGGACTATAGACATATAGGTTATGGTTTTTAAGGCTTTTAATGTCGGTTAATGATTATAACTGACATGGGTGCTATTTCACATGCAAAATGCGTTGTCTGTTTTGCTTTATAGTTATACATGAACTATGTGGAATATAGTGTATTCTGTGTATATGTTGAGATGTTTGAATATGTATAGAATTTGGATATGTGCCTAACATGATTATTTGTCATGAATATATGCTTGTTACATGTGCGAAAACTCCTTAGCGAAAGGACTTGCCCTAAATCACGTCACGACAAATATACGTTATATGTGATACAGTATGTAGCCCAAGTGTTTGTGGAAATGAATGAATGAATATGGGACTTGGATTCATGCTTGCCATGCCTATCCGTCGTGGGTGTACGCGTGTTATAAATGGGGCAGCTCCCTAGTGAAAGGATTTGGCCTAATACCTATGTGATCAACATACGTCATGTATGTTGATGTAAGTAGTCTAAAGTGTTTACTGAAATGTCTGAATGAGTAAGTAGTTAGTAAATTGTAATATATAAGGGTGTTGAGATATGATTCTCAACTCCTTTAACTATGTATATGTTTTCCTCCATGTACCGTAATTATAGTGTCTGTTTATCTATGTAATGCATATGTATAAATCCATGTTTAAGTTGTATTCCATAAAATGCAAAAATAAAGCTGTGAAGGGTGATGGGGGAGTGGTGTAACAATTTCGTGCAACAGCCCTGGCAGCCCTAAAGCGGACAATATCGGACCTTTAATTTTATGATTTGAAATCTTGATCCATTACTGCTTTAATTATCTTCTAGGATATTTTATTGTAATTGAATGTGATTGGGGCTATTGTATAGTCCATGCAATTGGTAACAGATCTTAGATTGGTGGATGATTTTGTTTCATCACACAGGATGTATTCAATGAATCCGACCCGTACTTCAATTGTCGACAGTGGTTAGGCCACACGGAGTGCTTACGCACTTCATGTCGATCCACTTGATGTGCACTCGTGCTAGTCGAGCTCGTCAAGTAACCCGATTGACCCGATGTATGTTCACCATGTTTAGACGTTACTGCTTGAACCTAAGGCACCAAACTCACCAGTGGACACCTAGTTAACCTTGGTACCTCGATCTGCTAAGACTCATGAGTCGGGCATAGTGGTATGGGACACCGTGGTTGAGCTGTCAGCCAACGCTGGGATGACGAGCCTCCTCGTAGTGACCAGTGAGCAACCCAGACTCGTGACCCGAATACAGTGGTATGAGACACTGTATTTGAGCTGTCGACCTACAATGATTTGGTGACAAGCCCTTTATAGTGACCTCGAGCATACTTTGGGCCTGCGTAGAGGCGACGAGCCTTTCCGTAGCACTATAGTATGAAATACGCCTACCCCGGTGCAACCTGGCTGTGGTTTGGTGACGAGCCTTCGAAAATAGACTACCAATTGGTAGGGCATTGGTGATAGTGACCTATAACTTACTTATCGTATGTGATTTACTAGGACTGAGGACCCTAGAATGGATCATTGTTTAGGAAATGATATAAGGGAGGTACCTTAGTTTCTCAATCCTACTGTATGAAAAGGACTAATAAAAACTTGGTAATCATGTTCATAACATCGTACTGCATGTACCCCGGGTTGAAGAGCACAGAGGGAAGAAAGCATATCGCGACCGTAAGATGGTGTCACAGGAGGAAGTGTAGGCGAGGGCATACATCATGAACACATTTCATCCTTGCATTAATAAGAGTATCTAAGAATGTTTGATTGTACTGCTTTATCATTACTGCTTGACTGAGTTGATAACATGTTAACCTCTGCTTTATAGTTCCATTGAGTTGATCACTCACTCCCACGTTACGGGACAATGTTGTACACACCAACCAGACCCTATCTTAATTTCAGATGATGGCGATTCTTCTGAACAGAGCTGGACTTTTATGATGATGAGGAGGGTTTCTCCTGTGTGCAGCTATCAAGTGGGTCTATGTAGACCATCTTCTGATCGACGGGATTACGGGGTTGCTGATTAGACGCCATTATACTTTAGTTTGCACTTTTAGAACACCCATGTATATTTGTTCATTTTTGGTGTATACATGTCTATATTTAACTTGGTAATATGTTCATACTCTGGAGACTTACAACAGTTTATAAATTTTATATATCTATCACAGTCTTCTGCTTGTTTAATTTAACTGTCTCTGGAGTATGATATGCTTTTTGGTCTAATCCCATTCTTGTTTCAAGGCACTCATCATAATCATCATTATCTATGTTGCATAAGTGATGCGTTGGAACTTGAGAGCTGAGCTTTGCTCGACCCCCAATTTTCAGGGCGTTACAAATGCATATTCACACACACATGCACACATGCGAACTTAGGTTGGGTCTCACACCGTGATAGCACGCTTAGACACATGCCACATATGGGATACCATTAGAATAGTTGAACCACTCGTAATAGTAATAATTGATACATGCATAATCAAATATAGAAATAGAAATTTATTTAATTTTCTTTAAGGTGGGTAGATTGTAATGACCTCAGTTTTGGGCGCCTAGTGGCATACGTTTTGTAACGACTTGGAAAAGTCCATACAAAGGCCCGAGTACCACCTCAGGCGAAAATTACTCAAAACCAAATCCTTTAGAAATTAGACAAAGTTAACTATGTGCTAAGCTAGATTAGCTACAAAATCCACTTGATCCACTTTAAATACGATCTGTAAGACCCAAAACTTGTAGAATCATTGACGCTAGGTTACCCTAAAATATAGGATCAAACTCATTACCCGACTACTCTCGGGACCACATTGAAACTCCGTATCGGATCTTGACCGCACATCGAAAGTCTGAAAGATATGAGGTTATAGAATTAGGACCGCCTTGCTGAGCTTGACAACCATCTCGGAAGTCAAAACCGGGTATTCCGGGGCTATTTGCTTGAGCCCGGAGAGAGGAGTGTGAGAAAACCTGGTTTTTTTAGAAATTAAATTAAATTTAAGTAATCTGAGACTTGATATTTGCAGGCCAAATATAAGCAATCAGACCGTCGAAATCTAACCCAAATACACCCTCGGATCAGGAAACATTTCTCATACATGTTTGTGTACTTGTAACCCTGATCGAGTTTCTGTGACCATTAAACTGAAACTGGTCCACCACGTGCAATCTGGAAACCTGATTGGAATAAAAACTTAACTCGACCTAGATCCATAGTCAGTGAGATTAAGTCCGACCTTTGGCTCAAGGGGGGCTCCAGATGTGCTCCGTTGAGATGGAACAGACCCGCTTTGGACATAACCTAAGTATACCTTGAACCTAGGTCTATTTTGGAGAGTTTTAGGCCTATATAAGGACCTTAAACCCTCTCTCATTCTCACCATATGAATTTGAGAAAACCCTAGGAGAGAGAAGAGAAGAAAGAGAGAGAAAGTGAGAGAGAAGTTAGAGTTAGAGTTATTCTGGGAAATCAATCCCTGTTGTTCTCCGTGTTTATCTACCACAACAGTATCGCTTTTCCAGAGATTCTGATTCCATTTTCAGGTAAGGAATCCTAACCCTAATCAGTTCTAGAGATCCGATGAGTGTTAGTGATGAAGTAGTTAACCTATTTCGTGTCTTAGGTTGTCGTTCTACCAGTGATTAAGACTTGGTGTTTAACTGAGTCCGTTACACGTTTCTACGGCGTAAGGTGCGGACTTTAGGCTTATAGGTTATGGTTTTCAATGCTTTCAATGTCAGATAATGATAGATTCACGATTTGGGTGTTATTGTACATGCACAATCCGATGTTCGTTTTGCGTTTCGATTGCGTATACAAATTATGGCATATTGTGTATTCTGTATATTTATAGAAAATACCGTGTACGTACAAATTTTGAAAGTGTACTTGCCATAATTAATTACTGTATGAACATGCTATATATATGTATAATACTTACTCGGTGAAAGGATTCGCCCTAATACATGTTTTTGCTAGTATACGCTATGTATGTTAAAAGAGTGTATTCTAAGTATTTGTGAAAATGTTTGTAAGAGTAAGTACTTAGATGATTGTGCTTTAGATAGGTGTTGAGATAGGATTCTCAACTACCTTAGTGATGTGTATGATTTCCTTCATGCAAGTTGTTTAAATCAATTGCTTACTTATGAAATATATGTATTTGTATTTCCTACTTGCCTTGTGCTTTACAACATGCTTGTTAACATGTTTGAATTATTTTGTTTATTCTGCTTTACTCTACATGCTTCTGATTAAGGATTGAATATGATTGGAGCTATGTTATAGTCCAGACGATCGATAACAGACTTAAGTTCATGGTTGAGATTCATGTCGCCACGTAGGATGTGTTTGACGAACCCGAGTCGTACTTCGGTTGGCAACATTGGTTAGGCCACGCGAAGTGCTTATGTACTTCATGTCATTCAGCTGGTTGTGCGCTCATACTAGTTGAGCTCGTCAAGTAACCCGATCTATCTAATGTATGTTTACCATGTTTAGACGCTACTGCTTGAACCTAGGGTACTAAACTTACCAGTGTAACCCCGTTAACCTTGGTACCTCGATCTTTTAAGATTCATGAACCGGGCATGGTGGTATGGGACACCGTGGTCGAGCTGTCGGCCTACACTGGGGCCACGAGGATCCCCGTAGTGACCATTGAGCAACCCAGACTCATTAGCCGAATATGGTGGTATGGGACACCGTATTCGAGCTGTCATCCTACACTGATAAGGTGATGGGGGAGTGGTGTAATGATTGCATGTAACAGCCCTGACAGCCCTTTGTAGTAACCTCGAGCATACTCTGAATCTGCAGAGAGGCGACGAGCCTTCCTGTAGTAAACAGAGTATAAACTAGGCCTGTATTGATAAGGTGATGGGGGAGTGGTGCAACGAGTGCGTGTAATGTACCGACAAATGTGACCCTTTACTGGCGACCTAGAACCGTATCATCGTGTGAGATTATCTAGGACTGACGACCCTAGAATGGATCATTGTTTGGGAATGATATAAGGAAGGTACCTTAGTTTCCCAATACTGCTGTATGAAAAGGACTAATAATAACTCGATAATCACGCTCATAACATAGCACTGCATGTGCCTGGAAGATGTGAAGCACTGAGGGATGAACGCATGCCGCGGACATAAGATGTTGTCACATGAGGGAGCATTGGCGAGGGCATGCATCATGACTGCATTCCATACTTGCATTAATAAGAGTATTAAGAGTATTTGATTGTACTACTTTATCATTACTGCTTGACTGAATTGATAACATGTTAACCTGTGCTTTATTGTTCCACTGAGTTAGCTACTCACTCCCACGTTATGGGACGGTATTCTGGACACCCACCAGACTCTGTCTTAGATGCAGGTATTGACGAGACGCAAGAGGCTGAGCCTGATTACTATGATGATCAGGATGAGTTCTCTTACATGCAGTTCTCTGGAGGCTAGGCTTAGGCCATTCAGATGACGAGGCTACAGGGTGTACCATTATAGTTGTACCATTTTTGGCATTTTGATTTTTGAAACAAATACATGTATATGGTGACTCAGTAAGGTGTTGATACTCTAGAGACCGATTGTGACGTTTCTGGTTTTATATACATCTATATATATCTTTTAATCTTCCGCTTGTGTTTTATAACTTGATCTGGAGTATGAATTACTGTTTTGGTATAATCCCACTCATGATTATTGTACTTGCATAGACAACATTCAATCATAAGCATTTATGTTGCATAAGTGACGTTTTGGAACTCGGGTGTTGAGTTGCTACTCAACCCCCAATTTTCAGGGCGTTACAAGTTGGTATCAGAGCATAATTTGGATTAAACCAGACCTGAGTTAAGGTCACATGACGTACGCTGATGCATTTTAACATAGGAGCACTACACCAAAATCGTCATTCAGGAGCGGTTCTAAACCGCTCCTAAATGATTCAGGAACGGTTCAATACCGTTCTTAAAAGAGGCATCGCAGAAAATCAGGAACGGTTCAAAACCATTTTGGGTACCGTTTAAGGAACAGTTTTAAACCGTTCTAGTGCCAACGGTCACATTTTGGAAACAAAATTTAAGATACGGTTCTGAATGCTTGCTAATGTTACCCGTATTATTTCTTGTTATTAGTGGGGCATATATATGAATGGCCCATTTCACTTTCTTTCACCCTTGTGTCCTTTTGTCCTTTTGGGCCCGCTCAATAAAAATCCACAGCTTTGCACCGCATGGTAACGAATGGAGGGGAACGTTTGGCGCTTCGGATAGGACGAATAACTGTTTCATTCTTTCTTTTGTGGCTTAATTTGATTCGCGAATTTCTCTCGACAGAATAAAGTGGTGGTTTGCTAATTCCACACGCGTGTGGAGCTGTATGCATCTATAAGCGAGAAAACGTAGGATACGAAACACACATGTGAGATCTAAGCTTTCCGTACATTTGGAAGTAACGTTTGGATCTTCTGACAAAAAAAATTCAGATAATTTGACTCCTTAAGTGGGCCACAGGTTCATTTTATTTTTTTTCTATCCGTTCATTTATTTCCATATGCTGTAGCCCCAGAGGCTTCAAAGGGCCTCACATTTTTATGCCAGGCATGAACAGAGTTACTCAGCTTCCAAAAAGCTTGGGTATCATACATTTATCCCATCTCGATACATTTGCCCACGTGTGGATGTGTAGCCCCTCCATGCATATGGAATTGTTTTAAACAATTTTAAACAATTTGGACGGTCATGATCATTAAAAAAAACAAAAAAAAAGTCCAATAAATAATATTTCTAATCTACTTGCCAGTGACCATCATAAGCAATGGCTATGACGAATGTGATTTTTGCAAAGCATCACTGGGTGTTCTGGACTTTATTAACACTTCAGCTCGATTGACAGGACTGTCTAAGCAAGCAACCAAATGCAACTAGGCGTATTATAACTCTAGCAATCAACCAAATGCATTTTTCACTAATCGTGTAAAGATTATTCAAAGTTACAAAAATGGTTTGAGTGGCAACGTGGGTCTAGACCTGCCGGAGTCGATCCAAACAGGTAAAAAGATAACCCGTTTTAGATTTTGTACCGGTTCTTCTTCTATAACCCCAAGACCTCTATACTGTGATGTTCTCTGCCCAAATGCATCAATGGATTTCCCATGAATTGGCTGCTTCTGGCCCACCTTCCCACCCCTCTTCTTTGTGTCCATGGCTACAAAATCAGCCCCACCATGGGAAGATTCTCCTGCACCTGTTAGGAGAGAGTTGATGTCCTGCAAGCCAACAAATTTATACAGAAAAGATATTGAAAGGGAGATTTCAGTGAAGAAGTTATACAGAAAAGATGAAGATGTTAAGAAGCAATATGTATCAGAAATTACCTTGTTGAACAACACCATCCGACAAAGAAGGTCAACAGTAACAAAGACATCCTCATAACTATTCAAATTATACTCTTGTACCAAACGCAACAGAAGCACAAATATTCCAGATTGCATATACTGCATCGAAGTTATAATAAAGAAAAACTAAGTCACAAAATTTATTGAAGCCTTAAAAGACAGAAAGGACACTATTTCTCCAAACAGTACAATATCTTTTTTTTATGGCATCAAGGTGGTAATCCAGAACCTCTCATTCAAGAATCCGTAACTTGATCACAAGGGCCTAAGAGTGGGATGGACAGTGCCCCTAAATACCCATGAAGGGACAATCATAACCCTACATTCACCGGCCCGAAAGTAGATGGTTAAGAAAACATATAGCAAGCAAATGACCTTCATTCAATGAGTAAAAGGCACCAAAGACCGGATAACTATGATCTTCCAATCTGAGGTTTTGGGGCATGGTCCATTCACATAGTGACACCAATCGGACCAATGATCGGCCTCTGGGTCACCAAACTATAATCCCCATTTTTGAACCCAGGACATGAGGAAGCTATACATCATCTTCAGACCAAAGATCATCTACTCTGTCTTACAAGAAATAGCTTACTTCACATATCAACAGAAGTCTTACAATAAGAAAACATATTTAATTTCCTATAGGTGATTGTGAGCGATCTGGGACATGTGAGACATTGCCAAATCAGAATCATGAGCTCAATTAATGAATTGCTACAACGTAGAGCCAAAGAAAATCATGAAAGAGTACGTGTAAGAAACCAGTTTGCTACAGATCCTTACACAGGATATGGGCTTCATAACCACAACCACTTGATATTATATTTTTATAATTTTCATCTATGGGCAATCAGGTTCTGGTGAAACATCACAGGACATGTCAACAAGCATAAAATTGCTTAAAGCTGTGAAATTTTTAATCATCTAGAAGAATGGGCTACCAGTGCTCATAACTGAACAGGCAAAGATATAACTGGGATACATTCTTTAAAGAAAATGAGAACATAACAAACACACTCAGAATTGATAATTTAGTCTGATAATCAATATTAATGTACGTGATGCAAGGTATGTGTAAGCATGAAATGCATGCTCCCAAGGCAAATTCAACTACAAGGCTGGCATAAAGAACGGATTGAAGCACAACTTGGTAAGCTTCTTAAATCACTAGTTGGGCAATTTAATAACATGAGCAGATGGATCAGGAAAGCATAGTTTAGGGTTTATTCAAAGAGTATATTTGGGTATTCATATGTGCTAGGAGAGATTTTTAGATAAGTTACCTTTTTTTTTTTTTTTGGAGGGGGGGGGGGGGGGAGGATCTAGAAATGCTCATTTGTATTATTAGTTGAGACGCTTTCCGCTAACTAGAATGTTGTATTAATATGGAAATATTTAAGTTTAAGCCCCATCTGAAGGTTGGAAGTTACAAATCTGATGAAGAATATAAATTGCTGGCAAAATAGATGAGGTATTCAGATCCTAGTTTGGAATGTTAGTATTCATGATTAAATATTTGCATTAGTATTTGGTGGTAGGAAATTATACCTAACTGCCACAATTTGGGAAATTATTGCCGATATTCTCTTGTCAAGACTTAAAATACTCATACTTTGCATTAGAATTGCGATAGGACCTATCTTATACAGTTGCATCTAAACCGACATCGATCAGGTCTTTCAAAACCCATAATCAATCTACAATTCTCAGGACGTTTGGTCTTTCAGAATTCAGCTCTCAAAAGAGCTGAAAGATGAACAAATATCCCTTCAAATAAGATGGAGCCAAAAGAGCTAAAGTACACTACACATGATAGGAAAAATGATAATAGGTGGGAAAAAGTTTCAGACCTTGAAGAAGGCTCCTCAGCTGACTCTTCGATCACCTGAGACGACTCAGACAAAGGTGTAGGGCTCTTGTCGAGTATCTGGGCCATTTGCCAAGCTTGCATTCAGCCCAAAACTAGCATCAAAGCTTCCAAAACTCAATCCACTTCTCTCAGCTTCAGGGACATGAAGATGGATCGGAATGATGACATGTTGTCGTGTCTGAGAAATGCAAATCCTCTAGCTTCTTTTTGCAGCTTCGATGTTACCTCGGAGTCTGCAAAGACTGGTCGCAGATAGTGGATCGAGCACCGACTTCTATGTGACGGGTGCAACCTCAGTTGAGGATTGAACAATATTGGGGTTAGTCGGCTTCGGTTTCCACTCCTTACTAGGACCAACTCGAAAGAAAAGAATGTTTCCCGAATGAAACTTCCCCCACGATTAATATTACCCATAGAGGATTCAAAGCAGTTCAAACAATTACATCTTTATAAGCAGTTTAACAATTAAAAAAAAAATACCAAAACCAGTGCATGCAGATCAAATTACAGGTACTAGGTATAAGACACGAAAATTGTGGAACAATACACCTACACAATCTAAAAATCAAGATTTGTCAAAGGGAAAAATAGACAAAGAAGAAGAAGAAGAAGAAGAAGTACAGCAATTACACAAAGCAAGGAGGTTGATATGCATTTTAAAACTGATGACAAAATCTAGTATATACCATACTATGTGAAAATTCAGTCACATTTAGTTCTACTTATTTTAACAATAATAATAATAATAATAAGGAAGTGAATTTGCATCACCATTTAAGTAAATGAATCGCATAGTCGCCACTGTACGAAAATACTTGGACAAAAGAGAGTCCTGCCTAGTGACAAAAGCTGTTCTAGCCAAACCAACATCTTGGACAAGTCTGATCCGTGATTTTGGAGAGGACTGACCATGTTCCAAACATTTAACAGAAGAAATCAGTCTCCCACTGCACTCTCTGGTCTCAACTTCTGATAATTCTTCGATGTACCGTCTAGTTGGCTTTCTAACTCTCTTGGCTGTAGACTGCTCCATATGAAGATCTTCACTCTTTGTTGGTTTCGGACATGTCATGCTACTCGCTAATTTAGTAGCATCATCACTAATTAGTTTGCGTGATGTAGGAAGAATAGTTTCCCGCAGAGCATTTTCAGCATGGAGCTTCTCATCACTAGATGGCAACTGCTCTTATTGATCAGAAGACCCAAATGTCTATATTCATGTACTTGGAAGAGTGATCAGGAGATTCACATGATAATTGGAGCCTTTCTTCTTGTTTAACCTTTTGCAGCATCTCCTCAATATACTGCTAGAGAGTATAAAATGTGTTCAAACATATTGGCAATACAATGCAACACATATTGGCAAAAGTATGTGTTCAAACCCCTTAGTTTAACTAAATAAATACAAAATGGAGAAAAGAAAAAAAAAACCATGGCAGAAGAAATGTAGGCTATCAAAAGCTCCTGGCAGATTATAATGAGAAAGAATTAAAACATTTTAAAAAATCAACAAGGATATCGATGTATGGAAAGAAAATGAATTTAGCAAATCCAATAATGAGAAAGTACATAGCTTAATGGCACACCTGCAACTATGTAAGAAGTCCCAGAGTGACAACTGAGGAGCAACTGAAACAATTCTTGGGGCATGACACATCCACAGCAGGCCCCAACAGATGAATGGTCAGGATCTCATACACGTATCCCATGTGTATGTAGAATGTATAAATGCCCAGTGTCTAACTTAGATATAAATGTCTAGCACAGGATCTTTTCCACGTTTATACAAGTGGTTTTTATGCAGGCCCAAATTGGATAAAAACTCAGAAACCATCATGTCGCTTGCACCCATCAAACTCAGAAACCAGAATCCAAGCATGCCACATCATTGCAAGCCCAAACTGGAAGAAGTGAAGAGGAGTAAGCTCACTTAAAAGTATTAGTGAAGCAAATATCACCAATGCTAACCGCAAGGGAACTCAACTGTATCGGACAATATATTGAAGCCTTTGAAATATCCTCTGGAAAGCTCCAAGGTGGCTAGACGATTGCATGGCATTTCTCAATCCGTCAAAAGACAACCCCAACCTAGTAGGTTTACCCTGAGAAACAAAAAACAGAATAATTAGTAGAAATGTTGCATTTTTAATGGCCAAGTAGACCTTTAAGTGCTATGTGTAGATCTACTATTACATCCCTAAAGGATGACAATGACAAGAATTGCTACAATGTCAAATTCATAGGAAAGAAATGCGGAAGGTTGTGGCATTTCACAGTGGATTCTCACCACAATACAAATTCAATGCGAGAGAAATGAAGGAACAGAATAATTAGCAGAAATGGTGCATTTTAACCACCAATTAGGTGACCTATGGAATGATGCCTAGGAATCATGTGCCAATTAGGTTGTACTGGAGATAACGTGGCTCAGTGACATATGGAAGATGTGCCACCACCCGAAAAAGCTCATCTTACTTGAGGGTATCGGAGATAACCTATACCCCGCAATCAACTAAAATGGACGCTTGACTAAATGAAGTAAAGAAACCGACATCACAAATGCTATAGATCATCGACGGTGTGGTGGGAAAAAAAAAAAAGACAAATTAAGAAAATATAACAATTCTCAATCAACTAAATCTAAGAGATTTTGGTGCATTGCATCATTCCTCGATATTGCAAGCCAACAAATCACCTACAACCGGTTGTATGGGAGGCTGAGACACTTTCCTCTATGTCAAACCCACCCGACAAATCAAGCAAACTCCATTTGACAAGACCAACAATGACAAACATTTAACACAATAGACATTCATATCAATGCAAATATAGTAATAAAGATCTTGTCATTGATTTGAAATCATCGCTATTTCAATGCAAGTTGCTTAATTCTCAACGTGTTGACTTAAAAACACCCCTCAAAAGGTAATGAATTGCTTGGTTATCAAGATTATTATTATTTAAATCCTTACAAAAAAAAAAAAAGAAGCTCTTTAACATATAGCTATCATTAATTAAAACTAAGAGTATCACACTTCAATGGATGCAGAGAGAGGAAGGAATAAAAAAATTAGAGAAAGCATACAGAGTTTAGGAGGGAAAGAGATTACATGCACCTCCAAGTTAGCTAATGTGCATGCCAAGCATATGCCAACACTGGCAAACAGGTGCAATATCCAATAACCAAGCCATCCATAAGAAGGGTGCCACTATGTAGATTCCCTATAGGAAGAATCAGTTGGTTCATCAAGTGGGCCACAATTAACATAAAAGTTTCTCCAATGAATTAGGTAACCATGAACCAAATTTAGTGACTACCCAGCACAACCGATTCAATAGGTATTAATTCCAACATCATTCGGATGAATAGCCGACTAAAAGAGACAAGCAAGGAAGAAAGAGTAGTTAACCTTGGTGATCTTAAAAATGGATTGAAGTCTCCAACAGGATCCTTTGAAATGAACTTCATGTGTGGCTAAAGCCAACATTATCAGTTCAAGAATCTTTGGAAATTGATCTTAAACCAAACTTATCTCAAATAAGTTATCTACTGTTGTAAGTAGAAAAGTTAACTTATTTGGTGGTATCCAAACGGGCCCTCAATGTCGCCACCAACATCTGAGTTGGGTACTCGCTTTTCAATGAATGATCCAATTATTATCTGATTTGACATGACTCATTGACACCCATCAACATGTACAGATTTTAAGGCAAATCTTGTTGTCCCAAAATGGATAGATTTGGGCGATTTATGGACTGTCTCAGTGATCTAAGATTGACAGATTTTGTGACATCCAACAATCCAAATTTGGGACAGATCCAACAATCCTCTTTACAAGCTTGTTCCCAAGTTCTATAATGGGGGCAGAGAACCGCAATGAATGAAATGCTACTTGCAAAATTTCAAATTAAGCTTGTTCCCAACTCAATTAAGGTTTCAGGCATTTTATCACAATTTTAGAATATTCAATCACTTTTTTCATGTTTTATGAAAAAAACAAGTTTACAGAAGGGATTTGAAAATTGAGAGAAGGGATTGAAAATTGAAAAAAAAACAAGTACACTTTAAAGTGGAATTTTAAACATCTCTTTTGAATCGCATGTTATGGTTCACTACCCAATGCCATACATGTACAACCAAGGGCAATACCGACCCATAAAGAATAAAGAGACCCTTTTCTAATAGTAGGAATCAAATAAACTAAAACACACCTGTAGTAATTTCTCCTGGCTGCTAGGCTGCAAGTAGTGGGAAACTCACACCCTTTCCGATTCAGGCATTGCTTGACCTGAGAATTTCAGAAAGAGTAAAAAGTCATGTTCTGATTGGTACTAAAAACATACATTCATTTTTTAAAGGGAATTGATATTGACTTCCACCCTGGCTAATGTCAACGATTTTCTTTCCTATTAATGGAAAGAAGATATGATTTTGTACCAATGCATAACCAAAAGTAGAAAGGGTGGGTGCATCCATCGATCATGGTGGGCTGTGGGTGTAGATAGGTTTCCCTTTATAAAAATTCTAATAAAGCCAGAATGACCTTTAACTCATATTCCATAAAGGAATCTTCAGAAATCCATTTTGAAGCCTTTTGAGAATAGTAAGCACTGGTATCTTCAAGCATTGCCAAGTCAAAGTCCTTGTAGAAATCCATATCTTTCTCAGGACAACTACATCCTTTACTAATATCCACAAAGAAATCCAGAACATTCTTTACTAGGCCTTGATCGATCTGCTTCTCATTGAGCTCTTGATTAATCTGAAACATTAAAGTGTTTGTCAACCGAGTTTGAATGAAAGGGACTGGTACTACATTTAAGATACAGGATTCTACATACCAAGGATTTAACAGCATCTCTGAATTTGACATTTAACTCTTGGCAGACCTGAAAAGGATAGGATTAAAAGCAATCCTGAACAATTCAATGGCACAAAATTTAGAAATCAAAACCCAGCAAGCAATCTGATGTTTCAGGCCAAACGATCAATAGATAAACAACATGATATTGAACTCTTGAATTGACAAACTGTGACAAGATATAATCATTCATGATATTGAACTCGATGCAAGAAGCAAATCTCTCCTATACTGAGATACCGAAAATAGGCGACAACAATACAGTGTTAGCCAAATGGTAGAGTCTACTTTCAAGTAAAGTGTTTTATCTGTGATATAATTCCTTACATTGCAGTGATGATCGAAGCCATCAACACATTTGTCACAAACCTGCATTACATCTATCATGTCTAGTCTATAGAAACAACTAATCAAGTAAGCTATACAATCAAAACATATATACAGTCTAAAAAGGTTAAGTGTCCAAAAAGTATTAGACTATTGTCGTTAATCGGTGAACTCAGTAAAGCAATGATGCCATGCAACAAATGAGCCAATTCCAACTTCGCCTAAAGTCGAATGATATCCATATGGCTCGGGCAATTCGACGTCTCCTTTGATAATGATATCAATGGCAACCTTGTAAAGATCTTCTTGAAGAGGCTTGCCATGAATCATTTGGGGCCCATTTGCCAAAATAACTCGCCCTTGAGCAACGAGCTCTTTACGCCAAGAGTACAACTTGCATGGCGCATTCTCTCCACATATTGATGATTCCCAACTGAGGGTCCACCAGTCGATTGTCGATTCTCGGTTGAATTGAATCCATGTGTTCTGCTGTGATAAAGTTCCACACCATGTGTTATGTACGATAATTGAAGAAAAATTATTACTATTTAAATTTTAAAAGAAGGATTTCAATGAAAATTGACCTGCATCATCTCTTTGATACCCCCAATTTGGTCCGTAAGAAAATCTATTTTAGAAGATAGCTCTTGAATTTTGAACGATTGCTCTTGAATTGTGGACGATTGCTCTTCTACTTTTCCTTTATACGAAGAGATTTTTTCAAGAGAGTTGCAGACCTTCGATTTGTGATTGGGAAACGGTGGTCCCAACACCTCGAACACGACCCCTTGTATCAGGACCAAACACTTGAGTCAATGGATCGTTGAGGATGTCGTGGGAATTACTTCCTTCGCTAGCAAGTAACTCTTTGACTTTTTCCTGCAATATTATACAATTACATAAGTAATATATTGACAGTAAATTTAAATTCTATAAACTTAAGTTTAAGACAACGAGATTACCACATGTGAAGCCGCATTACTATGAATAGAACCATCCTTTTCTTGTATGGGTTTTAATCCATACTTCAGTCCTACTAATCAGGGTGTCTCCATCTTTCTTTTGGCGTTGTTATATTTGGATGAATTTCACATTGTTAGTTATTAAGAATACAATGCAACTAAAAAATTTAAGTTACATATAACTATCAATACTTACCATTTCTTCCTCAATTCTCGCGTGGCCATACCTGCCACTTGTATGGTAAATTTTTAAATTTTTCCTATTCTCGGCATTTTTTTTCCTTTGTTCTACAATTCTGGGATCCGAATTATGTTCAATAAACATTTCCCAATCTTCAGGCCTAACTCTTGGTGGACGGTTGTTTAATTTGGAATCAAGATTTGAATGAGGATCGAGGTACTTCATCCTCAATTTACACTTGTACTTCCTGAACATATCGGACATGCTTTTAAAACATTTCTCCTTGTAAGACTGAGGAACAACAAACTCGTCCTACAAGAAAATTTGAGATTGAATTTAGTTGAAGCAAAAAAAAGAATAATGATTAATTTATATCATAAGAAATTTTGTTGTATCTTACCTGTAAGAGCTTCCAGAGTTCTTCTTTCTTACTCATTGGCACTGCACGCCAATCCTTGATGGCAATAGATACATGGGTGCGAACCAACTCTCCACTTCTTGTAGTCAACCTATGCGAGTGTTCGCCCACGGGTAGTCCAAATGCATTTAAGCGATTACAGGCTTATTTTTTTTGATGACGATGAAGTTCCTAACACATACAAAACTTATGTTGTATCAAAATAATATTATTTAAAACAATGTATTAAATAATAAGGTAATGAAGGAAATGTATTTACCTGCATTTTTTGATGCCTGTGCTTGTGAAGTTGACATATTCTCCTCAACTATTGACATGTCTCAGCTCACCTATAAACATAAATTTATATAAGAAGAAATCATCATACAAATAGATATTCATTTATCAAGATTTTTTTTACATCAGATAAAAATGTCAAATGAATCAACACAAAGTATGATAACAAAAAAATTACCTATAACTCATAGCCGATTTCCTTTATAATATTTTCTAAATTTGTATTCTCTTTTAAGAGGAAAAGCAGTCGGATCTTCAAGTGTGTCCACGTCTTTCGTCAATCTTTTTGGTGACATTAAAACAACATACCATCCAGGCCTTGTTTGATCCTTGGAGTAGAATACTTGACTTGCTTGGGATGCAAGTATGAATGGTTCATCTCCTTCTTTCTCATGTCCTTTCAATTTCTCTATATTTACTATTACCAAATTTGACTCGGGATCAACAATACATCCATTGGTCTTGTCTTCCACTCTGACCCAATCACAATAAAATACCGTTTGACGAAAGACAGTGTAATCCAACTCGATTATCTGTTTTACTACTCCATAATAGGTAGCCTCATCTTCCTTGTAATTCTTATCTTTAGCACTTGCCCTGTATTTAGTGATGGCTTTCATGGACACCCCACTATTTTGTGTTGACTTGGTAGTCTCGTATTCACTTGGAGAGAATACAAAACCATTCACGCGATACTTGTTATAGCATTTTGCCTTAAACGTAGGGCCATCTACTAATCGTTTCAATGTCAACTTGCCCTCAACAAACTCCAACTGCAAATAAGAAAAAAGTAATAACTATATATGAACAAATATATCAATTAAATGAATAATTAGAAAAATACCTCCTTTCGTAACCAATTGATGAAATCATGTTCATTGTTCTTCGACACACTGCCCTTTCTTCTTTGCCCCTTTGATGCGGTCGGTCCTAAATATATTTCGTACTTCCTATATGAAATATATGTAAGTATTTATCCAATTACTACAAGTGATTTGATATTTTAGAAAATTTATCTACTTACCTTTTCCATTCATAAATTCCATCGTAGCAGTGTAGAACCCATCTGCGTACTTGTTGATGTTGTATGTTAGTTAAGTATATATTCTTGCCATTATCCAAAGGCTCTTCATTGCACACCCTATCCTCGTTCAGGAACCTTTGACGGGTATGCTTGTGACTTCCTCTCTCACCATTTGGCATGTACTCCATACAATATAAAATAGATTCTTCTACAATGTAACGCTCTGCAATACACCCTTCAGGATGTGCTGTATTCTTTACGTATCCTTTATAAATCTTCATTAACCTAATGGAGGCATCCAGTTAATAATATATTATCAATATATGACGACGATGAAGTCTAAATGAATCACATCAAGGTTAGATATTTACCGTTCAAAAGGATACATCCACCGAAATCTAACTGGACCGCAAGCCAATGCTTCGTCAGCTAGATGTACCATAAGGTGAATGCTAATAACAAAGAATGAAGGAGGAAAAAACTTCTCTAAAACACACATTGCCACAACAACATGTTTTTTGACCGCAATGATGTTATCTGCGCTAATTGTCTTCGAGCATAGGACATTAAAGAAGTAACAGACGTGTTGAATAGCAGTTCGCAACGTATTATGCTCTGAGAAAGCATGTTGTAGCAACACAGGTAGTAACTGACACATAATAACATGATAATCATGCGACTTTAGTCCCTTTATCTCGAGAGTTTGCAACTTCACAAGATGTTTAAATCTGGAACTATACCCTGTAGGAACCTTCAAGTCATGCAATGTTTGACAGAACAATTCTTTCTCTTGCGACTTAAAGTAAATGGTGCCTTTGGTTTAATAGTTTTGCCATCCGCTTCTTAAGCCATAAGTCTTTCATTATGTTCATTTTTTTCAAATCTTCGCGTGCACTTATATCATCCTTAGTTTTATCTTTGACTTCTAGAATCGTCGACAGAAGATGATCACCAACATTCTTTATAACATGCATTACATCCAAGTTATGTCGAACTGGTAACTCCTGAAAAAACACAATTATGATGGAATGTTAAGTTTTTATTCACTGACATACATGCAAATGAAAGTAACAAGTTAAGGAAATCACCTTCCAATATGGCAAGTCGAATAGGATCGATCTTTTGTACCAAGCAGTTATATTCCCAGTCGAATCATCACCGTAACTTTTTCGTTTCTTCCCCTTCGATTTACCGATATCCATCTGAATACCGATTACCTTCGCTTCAACCTCTGAACCACTTAATCGATGAGAAGGTCTTCCTTCTTCTACTTTATTATTGAATGCCGCTTTTTGGGTCCTAAAAACATGATTAATAGGAAGAAATCTTCGATGGCCCTGATAGGAGTACTTCTTGCCACTCTTAAGTCATTCAAATGACGGTTCCTCAAGACAAACAGGGCAAGCATATTGTGCATGTGTAACACATCCTGATAAACTCCCATATGCAGGAAAATCATGAATTCCCCACATTAAAATGGCTTTCAAATTAAAAATTGTCTTTGAATGAGAATCATATGTTGACACTCCATTAAGCCACAAATTCTTCAACTCGTCAATCAACGGTTGTAGGTAGACATCAATGTCCTTACTTGGTCCTTTTGGACCTGGTATCAATACAGTTAACATTGAAAATTCTCTTTTCATACACATCGAAGGGGGTAGATTATATGGCACTATAATGACAGGCCAACAACTGTAGACACTACTAAGATGTCCAAATGGGTTAAATCCATCAGTTGCAAGCCCTAAACGCACATTACGGAATTCTTCAGCAAAACTTGGCCACTTGTTATTTATTACCATCCAACTTGATGAATCAGATGGATGCCGCATAACACCACTATATTCTTTCGGTTGACAATGCCAAGTCATTTGCTCCGCTATCCATGGCACACTAGAAATAAAGTTTTTTAAAAAAAAAAGATTACTTATTAATTTTTTTAACAAAAGGTATATAGGATAATATTAAAATTATATTTGACATTGAATGCACACCTGTATAGCCTCTGTAGCCTTGGTGTCAGAGGAAAATATCTCAAAACCTTCGATGGAACTCTAACGCCTTTTTTCTTTGCCAAGTAATCTGACCTCCATCTCAAGTATGACATGTTGGACAATTTTGTCTATCTTTATACTCTTTCCAATAAATAATACAATCATTGGGACATGCATGTATAGTCTCATAAGTCATTCCCAATGTGTTGATCATCTTTTTCGCTTGATATGTGCTCACTGGCAACGTGTTTTCTACTGGTAACAACTTCTTAACCAATTGAAGAAGATCATTAAAGCTGTTATCTGACCAACCATTACGTGCCTTTAAACTATACAACTCAACAGTAACCGATAATTTTGTGAGTTCTCTAGGGCAAGAAGGGTACAAAGATTGTCTTGCATCATCAAATAAAGCCTTATATCTTTCTGCATCAAGGTCTTCATGACAATTTTCATTTCTTCTAAGATCATCCATAAGAGTATCAGCATGTTCTCCAATATTTCTAAATGCATCATTAACAAGTTCCTCCATTCTAGGATACTCATCATCGGATTGATCATCAAACGTCGATGATGATGGTTTCTCGTTACTTTTCGCAAGACTTTCACCATGAAAAATCCAATGTGTGTATGACTTATCAATACCGTTAATGAGCAAATGCTCATGAATCTCTCCAAGAGTGAACATCCCACTCCCATTTCTACATTTCACACACGGACACGAATAATGATCAAATCCACCACCGTTGTTCTTTGTAAACTCAATAAAATGCACAAGTCCATCCAAATATTCTGAACTTAACCTATGTTTGTCCATCCATGCTTTGTTACTTAATGACGACATTCTGCAACATATGATAACAAACTAAAATAAAAATGAAGTGACAAAATATAAATTAAGCATTCCAAATTCAATATCAAATCCATTAAGTGCCTTCATTGGTATAAGCATAAAATCTAGCAAAGTAAAATAAAAAACACTGCATCTCTCTTTTAGACTCAACGGGCAGATTTGGTAGTTCCACGCTAGGACCCTTGGGTCGACGTGAAAGCGGGCTCCACAGGAGCTACTGCTCAGAGAGCACAGGTAGAGGTATTTCCTCTTCTACCAAATGGGCTATTGTTCTAAAGAAATTTAAACTAAATAATAGACCCATAAATAAGGAGAATCGTAAACAAGGCTCTCTAAAGAAATATAAATATAAACATTTAAAGTTGTGGGATCCTTCTTCTTTCTATTTTCCAAAATGAGCTTTCATGGACTATGGACTTAGTATGTCTAACAGCCAGGTGCGGGCTACATGTCAGACGCATAACCACACATCCCACATGACTGTGGGCCTCCAAGATTTTCAAAAGACAGGAGGACAACACCAAGGTAAAAAGTCTTTTGAAAATGTAGAAAATGTGGGCCCAAGGCCAGTTATGAACAAACAATGCAAGTTGTTTGATTTTTAAAAATGTGGGGCCCAGTTTCCATGTGCAGAATCAAGGTAGTACCCACCAAAACCATACCCAGCTGAACTGGGTTCAGCTTTTAGAGTGGTCAATACCTCTATGGAATGGAGATAGAATATAGGACAATAAATAAGAAAGATTATGAAAGCTAGGAAGCCTTTTTTGTCCTTTAAGATAATAAAAAGCATGACGGAACAGTATATGTTTAAAGAAGGGACTCGAAGAGCTTTGACAAGTCAGTAAATGGTGTAGAGCAGAATGAAATTTTTGAATAGAAATGTTGTGTTCTTATCACCATCCATTCATTTCTTTCATTTGTTTGTGCAATAAATGATGATGTGCTAATGGAAATTGTAGTCCTGATGCATCACAATCTGAATCATACACCCATTCCCATCCAAGCAAGACCCATTATTCAGTGACCCAGATAGTCGATGTTATGGGACCCGCCTCAAATGGGGGAAGGCCCAACAAACTTTCAGATTGGAAGATCCTACTTACTCAATCTCTTGGCTTTTTGAAACCATCTACTTGTAAGCCACTGAACGAAGGTCTAGGAACCGATAATCTGGCAGATTATGGAATCATGGGATTCACAGTCTGGATTGCTGAACCATGGGGGGCCCATTTGGAAAAACTGGTTCATCAGGATGCTATTCACATTCTGATTCATCACGACACTATAATTCCTCACTAAACTCAGCAATCATAGAAAGTATGGCCAGACAAAAGCAGAAAGGCAAACCCTAACCTTCTCTTGCCAGGTTTAGTAGTATAATGGCATCATTGATCTTGACTTGGACCCTTCTATGACCTTTGATGACTTCGAATCTATGCATCAAAAACAGAGTTTCAGTTAGCTAGATTCCACAAGTCGCATGTATTATCATCCTAACAACCCTTGTTTGTTTGAAGATTGAAAACTACTACTAGCAGCTTCTTCTTCTTCTTCTTTCTTTGAAGATTGAAAATACTACTACTATGACTTTTTTATGAATAAAACTAATAATACCACATACACAAATTTAGCATCATTGTTTAGTTAACATTACAGGAACATTGAACTACTCACCTCCATCTCTGTCCATCCTCCCTTCGTTGATCGCCTAGTCGGCCCAGTGGTCCTTCTAGAATTAAGATTACAACAAACGTCAAGATTCAAGATGATAAACAACAAAGCCACAATTCACAACTGATCAATGACACAAATTCAAAAACATAACCCCAACTAAAAGTATGCCATGATCCACATCTCATTGATGTCATGACTTGTGGCAAATTCAAAACAAGAAACCAAACTAAAATCATGAACATGCAGCTGGAACATCACCAAGAGAAACACAGTAGCAAACAAATAGCAAATGGAAGTAGCTCTTACTAAAATGATAAGATTAAGAATAATTGCAATACAGCATCGAGAACATAATACATTGAAACTCAACTGAAAAATGAGAATCAAATATTGGTTCGAATTGCTGGTATGGTAGTTGCTACAAAATAAAACAAACCACTCAGCTACAAGGGTGAATACAGTATTTTCCTAGATTGCTAGGAGTAATAGCTACCATTTTACAATAACGGCTACAAGTAACTGTTAACTCATGTATACTTATGTATATGTTTGTATTATTTTATCTTTTCCCCCCTTTGCCCTGCCCTATGTTAGACTATTATTCTTGTAAAGAGGTATTCCTGTAATTGGTCTCATGTATTTATATGATTCTTTTCCTTGAGGGTTGTAGAGAAACCCATCAACCTAGGGCTTGTATCACAGGATCAGTGGAGACAATCCGTCCATGCCTACCTTTAACAATTAAAGGTGAAACTGCTAGAGCAGATTAGGTAAGACCCCAGACACACCCAATACGGTGCAGCCCTTAATTATAGGGCCCAGCTTGATGTATGTATTTTGTATATATCTACACCGTTTGTCCGTTCGTCCAGATGATATTAGGGAACCATCCCAAAAATGAAACAGATTCAATTATCTGGTAGACCATATCATAGGAAACTGTGGTGATTGAGCATACCAATAAAAATTTCTCAGGGTGGACCTTAATATTTTGGTAGCATTTGTTTGCCATCCAACCTGTTCACCAGGTCACACAGACCTTGATCAAGAAAAAACACAATTATCACCCTGATCCAAGACTTCTAAGGCCCCTGAGAAGTTTTCAATGGTTCTATCTCATTGTTTTCTGTATTGTAGTCTACTTAGGGTTGGATCTTCCTCATTTTTTAAGTCAATCTCTAAAATGATATCACAGGATAGGTAGACACGCATAATTAATACAGGCCCGCAGAACTTTGCCACGTTAAGACACACCTGGCAATCTGCCAAGGAATGCCCTCTCATTCCATACATCGGTTAGCAAGCCATGGACGGATTGTCTCCACGGACCCTAACTTTTGCAGCTTGTGAACTGCTTTCATGTAGCATATTGGATATAAAATCTGCGTCGTTGGGCATATACTATGCAGAAATGCAATGAACATGGTAAGATAATAACAATAACAACAATAAAAGAAGGAGAGTTATAAACTTATAAGGGCCCTACTGAAATTACTTATGCATGTAGAACCAGAATCCAATTACGTGCCAGCCACAATGTCGTGTGTATGGGAGATGCAGGCCATACTCTGGCCTAAAAAACAGACTCATCAGAACATTCGGTAGGCAACACTTGTATAAAAACACAGACAGTTAAGGACTAAAAAAATAAAAGAATCAAGCAAAGTTCAAGATTCAACATACAAGCATGGCCCACCATGAAAACCAGACAGAAAAAACCCACAAGGTGGGGCACACCCGATGAATGGACCACATCTCACACAGACATGTCCACAAGTAGGACTCTAAATTCTATCCTACTCGTGCATTTAACAAAAAATGAGCAATAAAGAATTACAAATGTAGTGTAGTGTGTGTGGGTGATCCAGGGTTCAATCCCTGGTAGTGTTACCTTTCAAAAAAACAAAAAAAAAAAAAAAAAAAAAAAATTAAAATTTTAAAATTTGTAAAAAATAATATAATATATATTATATATATATATATATATATATATATAAAAGATAGTAATAATAAAGAACTACAAATACAAATATGGAGTTACCATTCACACCCACCTTCTCAACTTTATGTTAAATAGTATAAAGTTATGCTACTGTCTTGTGACAGCTAGAGAAGGATGTATTTATCAGCAAGGTGGGTGTCAATATCAATTCCCAAAATAAATTTTTACATAAGATGTGTGGTTGATATGTGGCACATCTGGGAGTTGCATAAGATGTGTTAAACTTTTAGATGATCTTGCTATTACGTTAGGATTGTCTACTTATAAGGCATGCCCCATGCATACATTGAGTGTGTACTATTGGCATTTTTTCTCAAAACTATCCATTGTTTTCATGTGTTGGTAGCCTACCTGATAAGAGGACCAGATTAATCATTGTGTTGGGTCATCTGCATGGTTAGGCCTACCTTTATGTATGCCTCATATATCCCAAACACATAAGAAGTTGGCATGTGTAATCTGTTTCAAAGGCTACTTTTATTAATCAACTGATGCCACTTTGATTCTTTCTAGGCACATAACAAGATGGATTTCATATTGTATAGGATTGTGCGCTAGATTGGTTCGATCAGTGGAATGTGAAGTAGGACTCAAAAAATTATGTACGTCAAATGCATGCTCATCTATCCATCTTATGTAAGAATTGGCCCTTTGGGTCCATGTTTATCATATTATCTATTCTCATGCGTGCCCTCGAGCTATTAAAACATTTTCAAGATAGGGCTTTAACTTTTGGTTAATGAAACATCTACACTGGCTACCATAAAATCCATCACTCTGACAGAGTATCAAAGTTTTTCTCTCTTCTAATTTGTAACAAACTACAATGTTAATTTAGCAACATATAAAAAAGAAGCATTGGAGTCAATCCCCAAAAATGTTTTAATGATTAGATGGGACCAAACTGTCTTTTCTAATCAGATTATGAAGTTGGTCATCTATGCATGATGAATTAGTTCACCAAAATTTAAATTTGTCATTATGCATAGTGGATTAGTTCACCAAAATTGTCTTCGATTTTAAGAGTAAAAGGTATACTTGGATAGGAATATGTGTCCTTTCCAATAATTGGAGAAAATTATAGACAGATAAAAGATTAATGAAGTACAAAATTTTGAAGAACTATCAATTATATAAATCATCTCTCTTTGCACATCTGCATATACCGGCATTAGAAAATGCTTTTTAGTTGCGTATATGAAACATACAGCAGTATCTCATGATAGAGCACTTACTCAAAGTATACTGGATCAGAGTGTACTAAATTCATTTTTCAAAGATGATCTCTGCTGCACAACAAGATCATCAGCAGAGTAATAGTCTCATTTTGCTATGTATTATATAAATTTTAAAAAAAAATAAAAATTGCCTTAGGAAAATTGAGTTCATCTCATTTTGCTATGTATCATCTCGTCTGCTAATTTCAACTAGTAAGGCTGTGAAATGTACTTTCACTAGAGAACGAATCAGTCACCTACGGCTTCAGCAAACAGTTTCCAGACGAGATCCTTAGGATGACAGGATGGATTGCAATGCAAGCTGCTGCTGGGGCTGCAAGGAAGATCAGGTCGATGCAAGGGCCGAAGGTGGCAATGTCTGCCATTGTTAGCCTCAGAGATTAATCATCCAGCTCGCAATTTGGTCAGTTGCCAGATCTTTGCCTGAACATAAAACCTCAGCAAAAACAGATCAATCATCCCATTATAGATGTTACTCCAGCTCTGGTTAAACTTAAACAATCGTCATTTAGGACTCCCAAACCATAAGACTTACCTAAAATCACAGACCGTGTGAACGGCTCCGATGTCCTTCCTAGGAGAGCTTCTCTCCTCAAACCTCTCCTTCTCTTCTAATTCCTTCTCCCTCGCTTTGCCTCTAAGCGATCTCATCCAGCTTGGCTTTCCGCTCTCAGCATCTTCCTTCTACGCCGTTCGGCCTCTGCAATACAAATCAAAAACTCACCATAGATCGGGAGAGGGAGGGAGAGTGAGAGGGAGATCGAGAGAGAGGGTTGAGATCGAGAGAGGGAGATCGAGAGAGAGGGTTGAGATCGGGTAGAGGGTTGAGATCGGGAGAGGGAGATCGAGAGAGAGGGTTGAGATCGGGATAGAGGTTGAGATCGGGAGAGGGAGATCGAGAGAGAGGGTTGAGATCAGGAGAGGGAGATCGAGAGAGATGATTGAGATCGGGAGAGCGAGGGAGATTGGGAGAGGGAGATCGAGGGAGATTGAGAGAGGGAGAGGGAGATGGAGAGGAAGACGCAGACAGCGGTGGAAATGGAAGATTTTTAGGGCATTTTTGGGTATGAAAATGAAGAAATGCATTTGGTAGTCTGCGGTACTTTACAGTACTGTGGCTCTCGGGCCATGTGGGGTCCACTCAGAGGTTAATAATAAAATCCATTCCATCCATCTGTTTCAAAATAAAACAATAAAGCACAATAATACTAAATAAGAACATCCAACCCTCAATTAAGACACACCAATAAAACAATTGAAATAACAGGGTATAATAGCAATTAGTCCAGTACGGTTGGTTACCGTCTCAAATCAGAAACGGCTCTAAGCCGTTTCTGAACTAAAATCCCAACCGTACCAGACGGACGATTTTGGTGTAATGGAGGGTGCGAGAAAATGTAGAAAACAGTCCTAGGTATCCCGATTTTGCTAATTGGCGAAGTTCACTGAAATCAGTCATTTTGTTTGAGTCTGTACTCAACCGTGATCGCACGAGTCGACCCCAAAACACTTCTAGACCATTAAACGATGGGTTTAGATCACAATTCACCCCATCCTAGCTGTTAGAAATCGGTACATACATGTATGTATCAGAAACATCCCAAAACTACCCGAAATGACTCAAAACAGAGTCATGACCTATCCACACCATTCCAGAGGGACCCAGGTTGGGACCCATACCTTTTTGGGGCCTAAGGGTCACGAGGACCTTGTCCAAATGGGGAGGCATCGCCAGTTAGTCCAGGGCGTGGCGAGGACCTCGCCGAGTTGGCGAGGCCTCGACGGTTAACGGGCTGGCCCGGGCGGGCCGGTCGTAGGGTGACCCCCTGATACATGAGCCGTGGTTTAAAACCACCCCAAATGCCTACCTTCTTCACAAAACTCCCCTCCAAGCTCTCCCTTTCCTTCAAAAATTCAGTTTTTTCTCTCAAACCTCCCCTTCAATTGCCCATTCTGACATTTTCTGTTAAAACACACACCCCTCCATCATTTACATCAACACCTACCCTCTACCCTTTCCGTTTTATCTCATTTGTGCTCCTACACCCCCTCATTTGAAGTTCAAAATCATGTAAACTCTCAACCCATCCCACCTCTTCATTTTCTTTCTTCAATCCCTGTCTTTTGGGCATTTACAATCCCTGTTGAGGCTTAAATCTGTGGAGCATCAGAAACTCCAGCCCTATTTCCCCTTTTTCTTCACTTTTCATGGCCTTCTTCGAGTTCGTTGCTGTCATTTTCTCTGTTTTCATCGTCCTTTCTCTCATGGGAAAGAGAAAGGGGGCCGCGGATGAAGCTGGGCCTAGCCGCCCTACGCGTTCAAGGAGGCTGAGGGGATTCGCCGCTAGCACAAGCGCCGTTCGGGAGTTTCGGACAAAGCGGGATCTTAATCCCCGGATTCCTGCTGAAAGGGCTCTGTTGGCGGAGCTGCCCCATGGAGTGTATGAGGACCGTAGGGTCCTCTTTGAAGCTCAGGTGGACGGGCGGCTCTTTGAAGAGTATCTATTGTTCGAGTTCCTTAAAGAAGCCCGTTGGGGTCCGCTTTTTTATGGTGGGTATCGCGCCAATGCGAGCTCTATCCAAGCTTTCTATGCCAACATTCATGAGCCTACGCTCGAACCCTTGCAGTTCTGAATCCCATGTGGAAGGGATCGGTTGGCCACAGTTGATGTTAGGTTGATATCTTGGCTTTTGAATGTGCCCCTTGGCGAGGTGCATGCTAGCGAGCTGAACCTGGGGAGTGCTCGTGAAAGAGATTGCCACACCCGTTTCCTTTGTGGTGGCCGACTAGTTGAGTGCAGATGAACAAAAGTCTTCTAGCGACCGATATGTCACACGACTTCCGCTTGCTCCATCGCATCTTCACATTCAATGTCTACCCTAGGTGGAGCAATTGCAGTGAGTGTACGCGCCTCATGGTAGATTTCTTGTATCAAGTGGGGCAGAGAGCAAACCTGTGTGTGCCTACGTTCGTGTTGCGACAGATAATTAAGACTACACGCTCTGATAGAAGGACTGATCGCTTCCCTTTAGTTGACTCATATGCAAGATTGCACGTCAGTTTGGCTACAGTCCTGGGGCGGAGATGCCAGTGCCGGTTCATCACATCGACGAGGCTACCCCCAATCAAATGAATATCGGGCCACAGCAACGCCGGGCTCGACTTGAGGAGAGCAATGATGAGACGGAGAGCAAGGAAGAAGAGAGTGAGGCAGAAGATGGGGCTGAGATAGAAGAGGAGGAATAGGAAGAAGAGGAAGAGGAGGCCCAAGATACAGAGGAGAGCTCCCCTCCTACGGCACCGGTACAGGGCATTGATCGGGTTGCTTGGGATGCTCGTATAGCTCGACTGGAGGAGGATCATGCTGAGCTACGACAGGGTTAGGCTATCCTGTGACAGGATGTCATGGATCTTCGAGGCCTTGTGAAGCACAAGTTCAAGAAAGTAACTCGCGCGTTGAATACTATCATATGCTGCCTGAAGGATAAGGGTGCCCCTTCTCCATCGCCATACTCGGATACCTAGTCATCCATACTATTGTCTTGTAGTTTGTTTTGGTTATCGCCTTAGGATGCTTATGTTTTCATGTTGATGGGTGTAGTAGTTGGTAGAATGTTTTAGATGTTTGAGGCTTTGGTTGTATTAGCTCTCATGCATCTTCTGTCATGATTCATGTAACTCTGTTTTCCATGTATTGTGACAATTTTGGTAAATGAAATGCATGCACCCTCTTTTGCTATGAAATGTGTGGAATACTTGAGTGATTGTGTATTGTGTTGTTATGCTTCATCTTACATGTGTTATACCTTATGTTGTATAGGGCATGCCACAGAAATATATGTGGAGCACGGCACACCTCGCACTCACTGATACGATGGATCAGGCTCCTTCCCACAGAGATGGTCGTATGGACCCTGGTTTGGGCCCAGATCATGAGACTATGCCTGCGTCTTAGCGTTCCAGTGGTCCTACAGCTGGACTACCACCTTATACACCATCGTTTCATGAGCAGAATCGTGCGTCTTCCTCAACGCAATACGCACCTCAGCCTACTCCACCTAATGATAGGTTTGAGCAGATGATGATGCTGATGCAGTAGCAGCACCAGCAGCTCTTGACCACCATTGCAAGGGCCTTATCTCAGGGTGGGAGTGCGACTCCACCTTCACCATCTACACGTCCTGCTGAGACTGCAAAGCCTTCTGCTCAGGTTGAGAACGTGCCTCCGCCTGCACCTGCTGCATACCCTACAGGGCATTTGGGTACTCATGGCCTTCTCGAGCGATTCCAGCGCTTGAGGCCTCCTACTTTTACGGGTTTTCACAGACCCGAGGAGGCTGAATATTGGCTAGACCGCATCTTTAAGATGCTATGGATACTGCATTGCACCGAGTCCAAGCAGGTTGAGTTGGCCACATTTATGTTTGAGAAGGAGGCCAGTATGTGGTGGGATGGTGTCCTATGGACAGTCGCAGTTGGCTACGTATGGACCTGGGCAGCTTTCGAGTTTCATTTTCACAAAAAGTACTACCCTCTGACCTACCAACATGAGAGGAAGAATGAGTTCTTGCGCCTTAGGCAAGGAGGCATAACAGTTACCGAGTACGAGCATCGATTTACTGAGCTGGGCAGATACGTCCCTATGATACTCGCTGATGAATAGATGCGGATACGACATTTTTTCTGAGGGCTTGCGACCTGATATTCGGTCGAAGATGTGCTGTGTCAGCATACCCTCCTATGTCGAGTTGGTTCATATGTCTATGCGCGCAGAGCAGGATGTTGAGCGACTGACACGTTCTCGTGGCCCTATGATTCCTAGGCCACGACCAGATATCCAAAGCAGGCCATTCCTCGGTAAGAGGCCTCGTATTGACTCTCCTCCCAGGATTGCGGCGCCAGTAGTTCTGATGAGGCATTCAGGTGTGACCTGTTCTTACTGCGGGAAATCAGGTATCCCTGTAGAGAGTTATTTTGCCCGGATGAGAGACAGTGGGTTTGCACCACCGTAGCGGATTGATCGTACTCGCCCTCAGGCTTTATCAGCTCCACCACTATGGACAGCACCTGCACATCCATCCTTCAGACCACCTGCACCTCGTTATAGGCCGCCACAGTGACCTATGGTGCCTTAACCCAACCGACCTCAACAGGCACGCATTCATGCACTTACGGCGAAGGAGCTAGAGACAGTACCTTCAGCACCTATGGCCTTCAAGGTCACTGCACACGTCCAAGGTATTCCTATCTTCTTATTGGTGGACACCGGGTCAACTACCTCTATAATCTTATGCATGGCTGTCAAGTGACTAGGTTTGGATACTGGTCCTACGAGAGGAGTGAGGGTTATCACTACCATAGGGACTTTCTCTGATGTTACTAGTATGTGTGAGGGCTGCCCGATAGACTTGGGTGGCAGAACGATATTAGTTGACCTGATCGTCGTCGTCCCCCTATTCCATTACGACGTCATTTCCAGTATGGACTGGCTCACTGAGATGCGAGCAGAGATCGATTGTGAGACTAGGATGGTTACAGCCCACGAACCAAAGGGCACGGCTTTTACTTTCCTTGTTCAAGTCAGTCATGCTTTTCGGTTGTGGTGTTTTGCTTCTTCATTGGAGGCTACTGATGTTTCGACGCTTGTGGATACGCCTGTAGTTCAGGCTTTTGCGGACTTGTTTGAACCAATTCCTGGGTTGCCTCCTCGGCGCGAGATCGACTTCACCATTGATCTTGTGCCTAGTGCGACACCCATTTTATTACCGATGTATCGCATACCTCCATGTGAGATGGAGAAATTGAGGAAACAGATTGATGGACTGGTGGAGAAGGGCATTATACGACCCAGTGTCTCCTTCGGGAGCACCTGTGTTGTTTATCAAGAAGAAAGACGGGTCACTACGGTTATGTATTGATTACCGTAGGTTGAATCAGTTGATCGTGAAGAACAAATATCCTTTGTTCAGGATAGACGACCTGTTTGATCAGTTGAAGGGGCTAAAGTATTTTTCGAAGATCGATTTACAGTCAAGGTATCATCAGTTGCGCGTCAAGGATGAAGACGTGTAGAAGATGGCTTTCAGGACCATTTTTGGGCATTACGAGTTCCTTGTGATGTCGTTCGATCTTATGAATGCACCGGCGGTGTTCATGGACTTGATGAACCAGGTACTTCGGCCATTCCTATACCGATTTGTCATCGTATTTATCGACGACATCCTGGTATACTCTACGAGTCGGGGAAGAGTATGAGGAACACTTACAGGCAGTCCTTGATACTTTGAGGAAGAACCAGTTGTTCGCGTAGTATAAGAAGTGCAACTTCTGGCAGGAGGAAGTCAAGTTCCTAGGACGTGGTGTCAAAGGAAGGGATAGCAGTGGACCTGACTAAGGTAGCCGCAGTACAGGATTAGAAGCGGCCTAGTTCAGTTACTGAGGTGAGGAGTTTTCTGGGCTTGGCAGGCTATTACCGACGATTCATTCGAGACTTCTCGAAGATAGGCAGACCGTTGTCTCAGTTGACATGGAAGGATCTAAAGTTCACCTGGAATGAGAAGACGAAAGCAACTTTTCAGGAGCTGAAGGACAGACTGACGTCTGCCCCTGTGCTAATATTGCCAGAGCAAAGGGTTAAGTACACTATATACACTGACGCGTCTCGTGTTGGTTTGGGTTGTGTCCTTATGTAGAAGGATAGGGTGATTGTGTATGCCTCGAGATAATTAAGGAAGCACGAGGAGAATTACCCTACGCACGACCTTGAGTTAGCAGCGGTCATATTTGCATTAAAGCTCTGGAGACATTACCTCTACGGAGAGGAGTTCAAGCTTTTCTGCGACCACAAGAGCCTTAAGTATATATTCACTTAGCGGGACTTGAATATGAGGCAGCGCCGATAGATGGAGACCTTGAAGGACTTCAAGTTTGAGGTTTCCTACCATCCTGGCAAGGCCAACCTTGTGGCAGACGCGTTGAGTCGCAAGAAGGCTATAACATTTACGGCTCCGCTGATGATAGAAGAGTGGGATATGTTGGAGTTCATGTGGGACTTCGAGCAGAAACTCACAGTGGAAGAGCCATTCGAGTGTGTCGCACATGTTTGGGTGCGGCCACTTATTGATGACCGGATTATCAAGGTCCAGAAGGGCGACGAGTGGTTGTCTGAGATTCGAGAGCAAGCTAGCAATGTCATGGACTCCAAGTGGAGAGTTAGCACAGATGGGGGCCTACGATACCATGGCCGCCTATGCGTCCCAGATATTCAGGACTTAAGACAGGAGCTTCTCGAGACAGCTCACAGTTCAAAGCTTGCGATGCATCCTGGTAGCATGAAGATGTATTAGGATATGAAGAGGTCGTATTGGTGGGACAATATGAAGGTCCATATCGCAGAGTATGTTTCCCGTTGTCTCATGTGTCAGCAGGTCAAGGCCGAGCATCGCCGACCTCCTGGACTCCTTCAGGCCATGCTCATAGCTGAATGGAAGTGAGACTTCATCTCTATAGACTTCATCTCGGGGCTACCGAAGACGAGAAAAGGTTATGACTCTATTTGGGTGATCGTGGATCGATTGACCAAATCGGCTCATTTTCTCCCTACCAGAGTGACGAACTCTGCAGATGACTTGGCTAGGTTATATATCAAAGAAATAGTGTGTCTGCATGGAGTTCCCTTGGAGATTGTGTCAGACCGAGACATGCGATTCATGTCTATCTTCTGGACTCGTATCTAGGAAGCGATGGGTGTGAAGTTGAAGTTCAGTACCGCGTTTCACCCTCAGACCGATGGGCAGACAGAGCGAGTGAATCAGATTTTAGAAGATATGCTGTGGGCTTATGTATTGGACTTCAAGGACAGTTGGGATAACTGCCTCCCATATGCAGAGTTCGCCTACAACAAACAGTTTTCAGGCGAGTATTGGCATAGCTCCTTACGAGGCCTTGTATGGGCGCCCTTGCAGAGCACCGCATTGCTGGGCTGAGGTTGGCGAGTGCAGTTTGATAGGCCCAGAATTAGTACAGGCGACCTCGAAGAAGATCGACGTTATCAGGCGTCGACTCCTGATAGCACAGAGCAGACAGAAGAGTTATGCCGATACGAGGCGGCGACCACTTGAGTTTGAGGTTGGGGATCACATATTCCTCAGAGTTTTCCTATGAAGGGAGTCCTTTGGTTTGGGAAGAAGGGGAAGCTTACGTCACGGTTCATTGCCCCGTTTCAGATACTTGATCGAGTGGGTGTGGTGGCATATCGTCTCGCTTTGCCTACACTATTCGCGGGCGTGCACAATGTATTTCATGTATCTATGCTGAAGAAAAACGTCCTTGATCCTTCACATATCATCCATTGGGAGCAGGTGTAGTTGAGCGATGATGCTACATATGTACTGTGTCCGACATGTATCCTAGACAGAAAGGAGCAGGTGTTGCGCAGTAAGGTGATTCCACTTGTGAAGGTACTGTGGAAGCATCATACAGAGGAGGAAGCTACCTGGGAGACTGAAGCTGAGATCCGAAAGAACTACCCTCAACTTCTCGAGGAGTACGAAAAGGTACTAATTTTGAGGACGAAATTTTTCATTAAGGGGGGTAGATTGTAACAACTCGGAAAAGTCCATACAAAGGCCCGAGTACCACCTCAGGCAGAAATTACTCAAGACCAAACCCTTTAGAAATTAGACAAAGTTAACTATGTGCGAAGCAGATTAGCTATGAAATCCATTTAATCCACTTTAAATATGATCTGCAAGACCCAAAACTTGTAGAATCATTAACGCTATGTTACCTTAAAATCTAGGATCAAACTCATTACCCGACTGCTCTCGGGAGCACATTGAAACTCCGTATCGGTTTTGGACCGCACATCGAAAGTCTGAATGATACGAGGTTATAGAATTAGGACTGCCTTGCTGGGCTTGACAACCATCTTGGAAGTCAAAACCAGTTAGTATTCCGGGGCTATTCGCTTGAGCCTAGAGCAAGGAATGTGAGAAAACCTGGTTTTCTTTAGAAATTAAATTAAATTTAAGTAATCTGAGACTTGATGTTTGTGGGCCAAATATAAGCAAGACTACCGGAATCTGACCCAAATACACCCTCGGATCAGGAAAGATTTCCCATACATGTCTGTGTACTTGTGACCTTGATCGAGTTTTTATGACCGTTAAACTGAAACTGGTCCGCCACGTGCGATCTGGAAACCCGATTGGAATGAAAACTTAACTCGACCTAGATCCATAGTCAGTGAGCTTAAGTCCAACCTTTGGCTCAAGGTGGGGCTCCAGAAGTGCTCCGTTGAGACGGAACAGACCTGCTTTGGACATAACCTAAGTATACCTTGACCCAGTGTCTATTTTAGAGAGTTTTAGGCCTATATAAGGACCTTAAACTCTCTCTCATTCTCACCATACGAATTTGAGAAAACCCTAGGAGAGAGAAGAGAAGAAAGAGAGAGAAAGTGAGAGAGAAGTTAGAGTTATTTTGGAAAATCAATCCCTGTTGTTCTCCATGTTTATCCACCACAACAGTATCGCTTTTCCTGTGATTCTGATTCCATTTTCAGGTAAGGAATCCTAACCCTAATCAGTTCTACAGATCTGATGAGTGTAAGTGATGAAGTCGCTAACCTATTTCGTATCTTAGGCTGCCGTTCTGCCAGTGATTAAGACTTGGTGTTTAACTGAGTTCGTTACACGTTTCTATAGCGTAAGGTGCGGACTTTAGACGTATAGGTTATGGTTTTCAATGCTTTCAATGTCAGATAATGATAGATTCATGATCTGAGTGTTATTGTACATGCACAATCCGATGTTCGTTTTACATTTCGATTGCGTATACAAATTATGGCATATTGTCTATTCTGTATATTTGTAAAAAATACCGTATACGTACAAATTTTGAAAGTGTGTTTGTCATGATTAATTACTGTATGAACATGCTATATATATGTATAATACTTACTCGGTGAAAGGATTCGCCCTAATACATGTTTTTGCTAGTATACGCTGTGTATGTTAAAAGAGTGTATTTTAAGTGTTTGTGAAAATGTTTGTAAGAGTAAGTACTTAGATGATAGTGCTTTAGATAGGTGTTGAGATATGATTCTCAACTACCTTAGTGATGTGTATGATTTCCTTCATGCAAGTTGTTTAAATCAATTGCTTACTTATGAAATATATGTATTTGTATTTCCTACATGCCTTGTGCTTTATAACATGCTTGTTAACATGTTTGAATTATTTTGTTTATTCTGCTTTACTCTACATGCTTCTGATTAATGATTGAATATGATTGGCGCTATGTTATAGTCCAGACGATCGGTAACAGACTTGAGTTCGTGGTTGAGATTCATTTTACCATGTAAGATGTGTTTGACGAACCCGAGTCGTACTTCGGTTGACGACAGTGGTTAGGCCACGCGAAGTGCTTATACACTTCATGTCGTTCAGCTGATTGTGTGCTCGTGCTAGTCGAGCTTGTCAAGTATCCAAATCTGTCTAATGTATGTTCACCATGTTTGGACGCTACTGCTTGAACCTACGGTACCAAACTTACCAGTGTAATCTCGTTAACCTTGGTACCTCGATCCGCTAAGACTCATGAGCCGCGCATGGTGGTATGAGACACCGTGGTCGAGCTATTGGCCTACGCTGGGGCCACGAGCCTCCCCGTAGTGACCAGTGAGCAATCCAGACTCGGGAGCCGAATACGGTGGTATGGGAAACTGTATTCGAGATGTCGACCTACACTGATAAGGTGATGGGGGAGTGGTGTAACGATTGCGTGTAACAGCCCTGACAGCCCTTTGTAGTGACCTCGAGCATACTCTGAATCTGCGGAGAGGCGACGAGCCTTCCCGTAGTAAACAGAGTATAAACTAGGCCTGTATTGATAAGGTGATGGGGGAGCGGTGCAATGAGTGCGTGTAACAGCCCTGGTAGCCCTTTATAGCGACCTAGAACCGTATCATCGTATGAGATTATCTAGGACTGACGACCTAGGAATGGATCATTGTTTGGGAATGATATAAGGAAGGTACCTTAGTTTCCCAATATTGCTGTATGAAAAGGACTAATAATAACTCGGTAATCACGCTCATAACATAGCACTGCATGTGCCTGGAAGATGTGGAGCACTGAGGGATGAACGCATACCACGGACGTAAGATGTTGTCGCACGAGGTAGCATTGGCGAGGGCATGCATCATAACTGCATTCCATACTTGCATTAATAAGAGTATTTTGGAGTATTTGATTGTACTTCTTTAGCATTACTGCTTGACTGAATTGATAACATGTTAACCTGTGTTTTATTATTCCACTGAGTTAGCTACTCACTCCCACATTACGGGACGGTGTTCTGGACACCCACCAGACTCTATTTGAGATGCAAGTATTGACGAGACGCAGGAGGCTGAGCCTGATTACTATGATGATCAGGATGAGTTCTCCTACATGCAGTTCTGTGGAGGCTATACTTAGGCCATTCAGATGATGGGGTTATAGGGTGTACCATTATAGTTGTACCATTTTTGGCATTTTGATTTTTGAAACAAATACATGTATATGGTGACTCAGTAAGGTGTTCATACTCTGGAGACCGATTGTGACATTTCTGGCTTTATATACATCTATATACATCTTTCAGTCTTCCGCTTGTGTTTTATAACTTGATCTGGAGTATGAATTACTGTTTTGGTACAATCCCACTCATGATTATTATACTAACACAGACAACATTCAATCATAAGCATTTATGTTGCATAAGTGATGTTTTGAAACTCGGGTGTTAAGTTGCTACTCGACTCCCTATTTTCAGGGCGTTACACGTTTGTACATGTAAGGAAATAATGAATATTATCATCGTCCCTAATCATAACAGAAGCACTAAATTTCGGGGACAAAATTCTCTTTAAGGGGGGTAGATTGTAACACCCCGTACTTTCCAGTACTCTGGTGTTACTATTATAATCTAGATTAGTGTATTTATATGAAGATACAAGTAAGGTACACTGTTCACCATCATTTGATAAGTCACAACCCATTATTTAGTTTCAATAGTCGGAATGCCAATATTTCATATCCCACCGTTGATTTCAACAAATTGATAACTAAATGTTAAAAACCCATGTATTTTGGCCCTCTTACAAGCCCGAATGATTTAATCCTTATAGTTAAATACTTATAGGAGACTGAATGAAAGAGTAAATGACCCTAATCAGGCTATGACCCATGTGAATAATATAGAAATATACATATAATTATATATAAATAAGTCTAAATACAAATAAATAATCTCTCCCTGAAAAACATACAGAACATCTTCAAAAGGGAGAACCATGAGAATTTAATATGAATAATTGACAATTGAAAATATAATAATAATAATAATAATAATAATAATAATAATAGGTGTTAAAAATGTTCTAAAAGTAGCATTTAGTGTTTTAAATTTATAGAACTAGTGTCCCAGTCATTTAAATGAATCCTTGGACCTTTTGAACCATTGGTGTTCAGTTTCAGAATCATTCTACCATCAGATTGATGGGAATCAACAAATAAGACCCGAATCCATCTGTGGAGCCCACCTGAAACTTTTGATCTACCTAATATTTGTCTAAAGGCCCCAAGTAAACTCTTAGGAATGAATGGAAGGGGCGGATTTCCTATAAACATCACTGTGGACCCCACACCTATTATGTGCGTGCACTAAGAGTGGTGCACCGAAGGTGCACCAGACCAGGGACCTGGTAAACTGAGCTCTGACCCGCGTTTTCCATAAATGGAGGGATCTCTCTCTCCTTGGTTTCCGTCAGAGGACAGGTAGACGTCCGTTTCCTTGAAATGTGGCCCACCTTCATCATCCAAAAGGAGGATTCGAGCCATCCATCCGATGGAGGGCCCGCGTACAAACAAACCCTAGGTGGTCTCGCCTGTTAAAGAACACCCTCATGCACACAAGAACCGACCCAAATGAAGCCTATAAACACAACGTTTCCATAAATGGAAACCTGCTATTGCCAGCAGAGCAATCATGTGAGGGTTCTTTAGATGATCTCGGTCGTCCGTTTAAGAGTCTCTTAGCCGTCCGATGTTGTGGTTTAGGACTTCCAAACAAAATCACAACAGATTCCATCTTACCCACCATTTTGAGTGGTGGTTTAACTAGACTAGATCCAGGCCCTCAAATATCCATCTGATGGCTCTAAGGAGAGTTAGAGTTTGTATAAGGATGTGAGGATCAAACTACAACAAACCTCCTCCCTATTTCTGCGGCTACATTCAAAAATGGCCATTTCCTTTCCGAGCTCGAACCCACCATGAAAACTGCAATGAAGCTTCATTTTTCTTCTCCCTCAAGCTTCGTGGGATACATTTAAATCTTTCAGAAGCTTCCCCTCAAAGAAACAAGAACCGGGTTGACATTTGCCATTAACGCTCGAGATATCTTCCTTGTTGGAGACGAGCTGCACCACCCTAAGTCACGTCGATTCAGGATGAGGCCTGGTCGGATTGAAGTTGTTGTTGGCCAAGGATGAAAGTGAAAAGGCCTAGCTATAAGTCCTAGAGGGGGGGTGAATAGGACTATGCCAAATAAAACTTATAACAGCAGAATTAAAATGAATATGATAGCCAAAATAAATCACAATGCAGGAAAGTAAAATAACCTCAAAAATCTGATCTTGAGGGATTGATACAAATGTTGTTCTAAGGACAACCTTTCACCAAAAACCAGAGTTTATGGTAGGACAACCTTATTTCTAGAAAGATCTTTGTATCAAATCTCAAACCAAAGAGGAATACAGAATTAAGCACAAATTGAAATAAACTGTAATCACAAATGTATTGTTCTAGGGACAGCCATACACCATAAAAATGGCAGGGCAACCTTGCTGGAACAACTTTAAAAGAAATTGAATTTTAAGCAGATAAAGTAATAGCTGAAAATAAATTCTAAACTATTACAAAATTCCCACAATGCTTGAATTAAATGATTACAACATTCACCACCACACATACATTCCACAAATAAATATTAAAGATTAGAAATGTAAACCATTCAACCATAACACAAGGGATTATAGTGGTTCGCTTTGTGTGTTCACCAACTGTTGTTAAACAACGACCATACAAAATGCTACTCCACTCTAATATCCTCACACAGGGGATATTAGCATTCACTCACAAAATAGGTTTTCTGAGTTCACCCAAAACCTTTACAATTGTGTCTTTGTCGTGGGCTTACACAAAAAAAACCCCACTTCGAGTTTTCTGGCTCTCCTCGGATAACCAATACAACAAGATTTTTTCGGCAAATCTTGAAAGAAACCAAAGCGAAAGGAATTTACAATTAAATGTAAAATACCTGATTAACTCCTTCGTTGTAGCAGCCCGGTAGAACCAAATCAGAGTAGATGATTGAATGTTCAAGTTTAATGTCCAGTACTCAATTATAATGGTTCTAGTTCTAATATATTTTAAAATTAGACCAACTAGGGCTTGCCTTAATTGATTTTGATTCCAAAGAAAGGGAATAACAATTCCTCGTATCAAATTAGATTGGAATAGTAGAAACAAAATCAATTAAACAAAGCTAAAGAAAGAGAATATAAAATAAGCACACTTAGCTTAGATGGAGCATAAAATTATTTCTCAGAAGTTCGATGAAGATTGGCTTAAAATGGAATAATAAAATTGCTTGAATTCTTCTGAGTTTCGTACTCTATTTATAGGTGAGTAGATCGCATCTTCGACTGGTCTAAGGAGCTCTTCGACTAGTCGAAGAAATAACAGATTTGAAAAAAATCGGGCGCGATAAGCTTTGACCGTTTCTACGACTGGTCGAAGGCCTCCTTCGACTGGTCGTAGGTCTCGACCAGTCGAAGGTCTCCTTCGACTAGTCGAAGACCTCGTAAATTATCATTTGGACTTTAAGTTGAAGAATTACGACTGGTCGTAGAAGAAGTCGACACTGTTCCTTCGACTGGTCGAAGACCTCCTTCGACTGGTCGAAGCCTAACAGATTTTATCCGAAATTTGTAACAACCTTACGACCGATCGAAGAACTTCTTGGGTGAGTCGAACAGAGCTAGGACTAGTCGAAGAAAGCCTAGGACAAGTCCCCGAAACGACCCAAAAATAAGTGTCATATACATATGACTTATGTATCCAAAATGGCCTACTTCTAAGGTCAACCTATGGTCATTCAAACCTCAATAAAGAAGTAAGGACATTGAAAATATTAGGAACAAGTGACCTTGAAGTTTAAGCCTTGAAGTCTTGATGTAGCTCAACCTTGAAAATGTCTTGAGTTCTATAAGAAGTGCCTTGTACTCTTCTTGTAGTCTTGCATTCTTGAGTCACGTCTTGAGAGCAATACTTGAAGTCAAGGTTGATCTTTGTACTAGTAATCTTCACTTGTTGTGAGCTTTGCTTGTTATGAATGTTGAACTTTAGAAAGAGCTTCACTAATGCAAGTTATATATGATGTTTTTGTCACCACTAATTTTGACAACATACGAGGATATAAACTATAGCACTTACAATCTCCCCTTTGTCAAATTAGTGACAAAACACATAACAAGATATAATCAAAGTAGTTAAAGCAACATAAACCAATTAGCTCAGCTTACTGCAAGTTAAATCAACATGTAACATTTAGCAAGTTATTAAATCAACATTACTCAACATTACTCCCCTACCAAACATACTCCCCTTAAGTAACATAACCATTCTCCCCTTTTTGTCACAATATGATAAGGAAAAGAACAATATAAAGGGATATGAAAGAGGAAATATGATGAGAAGAAGAGATAATAACAAGAAAAGTAAACTGTCAACTCAAAATAAGCATTTTTTGTCATAATCCAGCATAAAAGAAAAATAGAATCCAATTCCAAATTGGATGACAAAGTGCGAAGATTTAAAGTTATTACAAACCAAAAAAAACATATAAACTAGTCAGAATTAGAACTAGAAGACGGAGCAGGAATAGAGGGATCAAGTTGGTGCATGCCCTTGTTCAATCGCCTAAGGTATTTCCGCATGTACTTGAATTGAGAATCACGAGTAACAGACATGTTTTCCAGTTTTTCATTCAAATTCTCAACTTTTCCCTCCAATGCACTTAGACGTGCATCAAAATCGAGATGGTGTAAAATCTGGATCATTTGTTGAATCAGAATCCAGTTCTTCAAAGATATCATCCATATTAATATCATCCCCTGCTTCTTCATGACCAGCACCTCTACCATCACCACCTTGTTCAGGAAGTAATTCCAGCTTCATCTTATTGAGATTAGAGTTGTTGAAAATCAAATGATGGATAGGTGCCTCATTGACTGGCATATCGACCAACATATGTGTAGCTAATACAGTCATTAAATAACCAAAAGGGATGTCACTATGACCAGGATGAAGTCGAAACTGAAGAATGAAATGACAGATTAAGGATGGCAGACAAATCTGAGTACCACTGGAAATAGCATGGATAATACGTACCATAAATGAGGTCAAGTCAGTTTTATTACCTGACCGAGGATACAGATTAGACACAAAGATTCTGTGAAGTACTCTGTATTTGGGTAACAAATACCTTGCGGGAAGCGCATCCCCTTTTTTAGTCCAGTGAACATACATGTTACACAAGTCTCTAGTGAGCATTCTTTTTTCAGATACAGAGGGTTTATCAGTCAAATTATGAATAAGAATACCCTCATCATTCACTGGAATATCCATAAGGGCTGAAATTAAATGACGATCAATTTCAAATGGCCCTTCATTAGTAGATATTTTAAAAGTTAAATTATCCAGTGAGAAGTCACTAATACATGTAAACATGGATATAGCAATGGATCGGTATGCAGGCCCACCCCAATGTAATAAGTTAACCCAACCTACAGCTTCAAGCAAAGGAAGGATATCAAAAGGAGCAATATGATTAACATCAACAGGATGTTCAACAATAACATTACGAGCTCTAAGGTCTATAACACCAGATGAATCATTAGTAGGCTCAAGAAGATGACGTTTGGTCAATCTTGAAGAAGAAGAAGGACCACGGGAAGTAGATTTTCGACTTCTAGAAGCCATATGCAATAACAATAATAAGGAAATAAGGAAATGCAAGAGATTGAGAAAAGGGTTTACTCAAAACAAATTTTTTAAAATCAAATCCCCAAATCTCAATGAAATCCTAAATAGAAAGCTTCAAGATAGACAAGAAAGCAATCTAGACACTGATTTGTAAGAAAAACATAAATGAAACACTAACCTTGAAGAACGAAAATGGTGGGTTCGACAAGTCGACGCTCGGCTTCTTAGAAAGAAAAGATGAAATGAGGAAGAAGGCAAAAAATCCCCAAATTTAAGTGATTTCTGAGATCTACGACTGGTCGTAGGTATCTACGACCGGTCGAAGGTCGACTGGTCGAGTATACTCTCGACAGGTCGAAGGAAGTCCAAAATTACATATTTCTTACAATTTTTTAAAGAAAATGGATTTACATCTACCAAATATATACATTATGATACATATAGGCATAAATAATCATTTTGAAATACACATGCCAAGATCAAATTTCATCTTATTAAACCTGATTTTATCAAGAGGTTTTGTGAAAATATCAGCTCTCTGATCTTCAGTAGGAATATATTCCAGAGATATAACTTTTTCTTCTACCAGTTCCCGAATATAATGAAATCTAATGTCAATGTGCTTAGTACGAGAATGCTGAATAAGATTTTTTGAAATATTTATTGCACTGGAATTATCACAATGCAATAACATAGAATCTTGTTTAATTCCATAATCACTTAGCATTCGTTGTATCCAAACAAGCTGTGTACATGCATTACCAGCTGCGATATACTCAGCTTCAGCTGTTGAAAGTGATATAGAATTTTATTTCTTACTAAACCAGGAAACTAAACAATTTCCAATGTAAAAGCAACCACCACTGGTTGATTTTCTATCATCTAGATTACCAGCCCAATCAGCATCTGAGTACCCAGCAAGTTGAACGTTAGTCTCATGAGGATACCAGAGACCAAGATTTATAGTACTTTGCAAAGATATCTAATAATCCGCTTAAATGACAATTAATTGAGATTCTTTTGGATCGATTGAAATCTTGCAAATACCAACACTTAGAGATATATCAGTCTACTAGCAGATTAAATATAGCAAACTACCAATCATACTCCGATAAAGTTTTGAATCAACATTTTTACCATTAGTATCTTTTGAGAGTTTCGGTGGTAGTACTCATAGAGTATCGAAATTCTTGCCATTCTCGAATCCAAATCTCTTAATTAGATTCAAGGCATACTTAGATTGAGAGATGAATATTCCTTGAGTTTCGCTTAACTTACAAACCAAGGAAATAAGTTAATTCCCCAACCATGCTCATTTCAAACTGAGATTTCATCAAGTCTGCAAACTCAGTAGTCAAGTTAGTACAAGTTGATCCATAGATGATATCATCAACATAAATTTGTACTATTAAAATATGATCATTATGTTTTTTAACAAATAAAGTTTTATCAACAGATCCCATTTGAAAATTGTGACTTAAAAGAAATTTTGTTAGTTTCTCATACCATGCCCTAGGTGCTTGTTTTAATCCATAAAGTGCCTTTTTAAGCCGATACACATGATCAGTATTTTGGGATCTTCAAAACCCATTGGTTGTTCAACATATACTTCTTCATGTAAATCGCCATTTAGAAAAGCACTTTTCACATCCATTTGATATATTTTTATCTTTCTAAAACATGCGATGGATATAAATAGCCTGATAGACTCAAGACGTGCTACTGGTGCAAAAGTTTCATCAAAATCAATTCCTTCTATTTGAGTATAACCTTGTACCACTAGTCTAGCCTTGTTTCTAATAATATTTCCACATTCATCCGACTTATTTTTGAAAATCCATTTTGTTCCAATGATGTGTTTATCTTTAGGTCTTGGTAAGAGATACCAAACATCATTTCTTACAAATTGATTAAGTTCTTCTTGCATAGCAACAATCCAGTTTTCATCAGCAAGAGCTTCTTTTACATTGGATGGTTCTATTTGGAATGTAAAACATACATAATTACATAAATCCTCAAGTTATCTACGGGTGCGAACACCAGTTAGAGGGTTTCCAAGAATTTGAGTGGTTGGATGATCTTTAATAGTCCTCAAATCAGATTCAGTTTGATTTGATGAAGTATCGGGTTTATCAATGATTAGAACTTCATCATTATCTGAATTGGAGATTAGCTTATTTAAGTGATCATCAATGACTACATTGATAGATTCTTGAATCACGCCAGTTCTTTTGTTCAGAACCCTATAAGCACGACTATTTAAAGAATATCCTAGAAAAATCCCTTCATCACTCTTTGTATCAAATTTTCCCAAATTTTCACGATCACGTAAAATATAGCATTTGCTGCCAAAAACTCGAAAGTATTTGACAGTAGGCTTTTTGTTGAACCATAATTCATAAGCCGTTTTATTATTATCTTTGCTAGTATAAACTCGGTTAATAATATAGCAAGCTGTATTTACAGCTTCAGCCCAAAGATTTTTAGAGAGCTTCATGCTATTCAACATGACATTAGCCATTTCTTGAAGTACTCTATTCTTTCTTTCCACAATTCCATTTTGTTGTGGAGTTTTGGGAGCTGAGAATTCATGTAATATTCCATGATTAGTACAGAACTTCTCAAAATTGCTATTCTCAAATTCAGATCCATGATCACTACGAATCTTACTGATTTGAGAAGATTTTTCAGTTTGAATCCTTTTGAGAACTTTTCTTACTTCTTCAAGGGTTTCAGATTTATCCCTTAAGAAGACTACCCAAGTGTATCTAGTAAAGTCATCAACTATTACCAGAATATACTTTTTACCACCACGACTTTCCGTTCTAGTAGTTCCAATTAGATCCATGTGAAGAAGTTCGAGTGGTTTTGATGTGGTATTTGAATTCACCTTTTTGTGTGAGTTCCTTGTTTGTTTGCCTATCTGGCATTCACCACATATTTTATCTAATTTCTGAAGTTTGGGTAAACCTCTTATAAGTTCTTGATTGCTCAATCTATATAAATTTCGATAATGAACATGCCCAAGACGTTTGTGCCATAAATCAGTCTCATCTGTATGAACCATGTAACATGTTTGATTAGATGAGCTGGATTCGCTAATAATATAGCAATTTTCAGACGTTCTACGTCCAGTTAATATTACAGAACCCTTATTATTCAGTATCTCATAGTTTTGATTAGAGAACCGAACACAATGGTTACTATCACATATCTGAGATATGCTAAGTAAGTTATGTTTTAAGCCTTCAACATATAAAATGTTTTTAAATACGGGAAGATTAAAAAGTTGAACCGTACCTTGGCCTATAATCTTGCAGTTGCTACCATCTCCAAATGCGACTGAACCATCAGTCATATCTTTAGATCCGTGAATAAAGCTTTGTCACCTGTCATATGTCTAGAGCATCCCTTTGTCTAGGTACCATTTTGAATGACTTGTTGCTTTGAAAGCAATGTGAGCAACCAAGCGGTGACGTTTGGAACCCATTTCATATGATTTTGGGTTTAGGAACATAGTTGGTCTTCTTTTGTTTATAGTTATAAGTATAACCTAAAGAGTTAGATTTTAGGAGTTCCTTGAGTAAATCTACTATCTTTTCAACTAGTGGATTTCGTTTCTGGTTAAAGTTGATATGACTGCTTCTAGGTTTTTGAAAAGTTTTTGAATTTTTTGAAAAACCTTGATAAGTATTTTCTCTTTTGAGTTTGAGGACTCTCCTTTCACAAACATAGGAGGAGTATACTTTTGTTTAGGAGTTACATTTTTATCATAGCCCAACCTGGGATAGATCGCCACATTTTCTTGATCCAGGATAAAAGTTTTTCTAACTTTGGATCACCTTGGGCATATTTCCATGTGTCCTTTTGACTTAGAAGAGAAGATACTTCCTTTTTGAGATTTTCAATCTCAGATTTCAAATCAATAATTAAAGAATTTTTGAATTCCAAATCGCATTTTGTTTTTTCAAAACAATATGAAATTTGTGATTTTTCTAAGACAAGTGATTCAAAACATTCTTTGAATTTAGAAAATTTTTCTTTTTGAAGTTTAAGTTTGACAGCAATTTTACAACTTTCTTTATATAGGGCATTGTAAGCATCTTGAAGATCATCTTCATTTTCACATTCACTATTCAGATTTTCTTCACTTGTTGAGTCATTATCTGAAAATGTGAATTTGGCTAGAGTCATAAGTGCTTTAACTTCATTCCCTAACTCGGTTTGAGAATCTTCGATTGAAGAAGCTTGAGAATCAGATGATTCATCCCACGTAGCCAACATACTCTTCTTCTTGGGTTTGTCCTTTTGGGACATCTATTTGCCAAATGCCCATATTCTTGTGACAGTTGTAACATTGACTATCTTTCAAAGATTTTCGAGATTTTGATCTAGACTTCTTTTTATCGTTTGATTTTTGGAAATCAACCCTTTTCTTGCTTTTAAAAATCTTGTAAAATTTCTTAGCCAAAAGAGCCATATCATCTTGTAATCGAATTTTCTTCAATTACATTTAGAGGATTTTAGAGCAATCGATTTATTTTTAGGAGCTTTAAAGTTTAACTCATAGGTTTGTAAAGAACCAACTAGTTCTTCTACCCTCATATTATCCGTATCACGAAGTTCCTGGATCGCGGTTACTTTAGAATTGAACCGTTCAGGAAGTGAGCGTAATATCTTTGCACACACTTTACTTTCTGAGATTTTATCGCCAAGACCCCACATTAGGGTTTACAATGTCATTTAGTCTAGTGTAAAAGTCCATAAACATCTCATTTTCCTCCATATGAATTTCTTCAAATTTGGTTGTAAGGAGTTGGACTTTAGACTTTTTGACAATTGAAGTACCCTCGTGTGTCATTTCTAGTATATCCCAGGCTTGTTTCGCAGTATCACAGGATATGATTCTTTTGAACTCATCCGGTGATAGTGCGCAAGTAATTGCATTTAGTGCTTTAGCATTGGCACTACACTCACTTTTCTGAAGAGTGGTCCATAAATAATAAGCAGGTACAGACATAGTTTTTGAACTGTCAGATTCAGTTACTTCAATGGTAGGAGTTTTCCATTCGGTCCACGTGGCTCGCCACACACTCTCATCCATTGATTTTAGAAAGATTCTCATTCTGGCTTTCCAATAGGCATAGTTGGAGCCATCAAATGGTGGAGGCCTCGTGACTGAAAGGCTATCAAAATTTGACATCTTTTTTTTAAATAGCTTAGATCGTTAGCTCAGGAAATAAATCCTAATAAAAAGCAACAAGAACGAGCTATTAGGCTCTAATACCACTTGAAAAGGCCTAGCTATAAGTCTTAGAGGGGGGGTGAATAGGACTATGCCAAATAAAACTTATAACAGCGGAATTAAAATGAATATGATAGCCAAAATAAATCACAATGCAGGAAAGTAAAATAACCTCAAAAATCTGATCTTGAGGGATTGATACAAATGTTGTTCTAAGGACAACCTTTCACCAAAAACCAGAGTTTATGGTAGGACAACCTTATTTCTAGAAAGATCTTTGTATCAAATCTCAAACCAAAGAGGAATACAAAATTAAGCACAAATTGAAATAAATCAGTAATCACAAATGTATTGTTCTAGGGATGACCATACACCATAAAAATGGCGGGGCAACCTTCTTTGGAACAACTTTAAAAGAAATTGAATTTTAAGCGAGATAAAGTAATAGTGAAAGTAAATTCTAAACTATTACAAAATTCCCACAATGTTTGAATTAAATGATTACAACATTCACCACCACATATACATCCCACAAATAAATATTAAAGATTAGAAATGTAAACCATTCAACCATAACACAAGGGATTATAGTGGTTCGCTGTGTGTTCACCAACCTGTTAAACATGACCACACAAAATGCTACTCCACTCCTAATATCCTCACACGAGGGGATATTAGCGTTCACTCACAAAATAGGTTTTCACAGGTTCACCCAAAACCTTTACAATTATGTCTTTGTGTCTGTGGGCTTACACAATAAAAAACCCCACTACGAGTTTTCTGGCTCTCCTCGGATAACCAATACAACAAGATTTTTTTCGGCAAATCTTGAAAGAAACCAAAAGCGAAAGGAATTTACAATTAAATGTAAAATACCGATTAACTCCTTCGTTGTAGCAGCCCGGTAGAACCAAATCAGAGTAGATGATTGAATGTTCAAGTTTAATGTCCAGTACTCAATTATAATGGTTCTAGTTCTAATATATTTTAAAATTAGACCAACTAGGGCTTGCCTTAATTGATTTTGATTCCAAAGAAAGGGAATAACAATTCCTCGTATCAAATTAGATTGGAATAGTAGAAACAAAATCAATTAAACAAAGCTAAAGAAAGAGAATATAAAATAAGCACACTTAGCTTAGATGGAGCACAAAATTATTTCTCAGAAGTTCGACGAAGATTGGCTTAAAATGGAATAATAAAATTGCTTGAATTCTTCTGAGTTTCGTACTCTATTTATAGGTGAGCGAGATCGCATCTTCGTGGTCTAAGGAGCTCTTCGACTAGTCGAAGAAATAACAGATTTGAAAAAATCGGGCGCGATAAGCTTTGACCGTTCTACGACTGGTCGAAGGCCTCCTTCGACTGGTCGTAGGTCACCTTCGACTGGTCGAAGACCTCGTAAATTACGCTGGACTTTGAGTCGAAGAATTACGACTGGTCGTAGAAGAAGTCGACACTGTTCCTTCGACTGGTCGAAGACCACCTTCGACTGGTCGAAGCCTAACAGATTTTATCCGAAATTTGTAACAACCTTACGACCGATCGAAGAACTTCTTGGACTGGTCGAAGTAGAGCTAGGACTAGTCGAAGAAAGCCTAGGACAAGTCCCCGAACAGCCCAAAAACAAGTGTCATATACATATGACTTATGTATCCAAAATGGCCTACTTTTAAGGTCAACCTATGGTCATTCAAACCTCAATAAAGAAGTAAGGACATTGAAAATATTAGGAACAAGTGACCTTGAAGTTTAAGCCTTGAAGTCTTGATGTAGCTCAACCTTGAAAATGTCTTGAGTTCTATAAGAACTGCCTTGTACTCTTCTTGTAGTCTTGCATTCTTGAGTCACGTCTTGAGAGCAATACTTGAAGTCAAGGTTGATCTTTGTACTAGTAATCTTCACTTGTTGTGAGCTTTGCTTGTTATGAATGTTGAACTTTAGAAAGAGCTTCACTAATGCAAGTTATATAACAGTGTTTTTGTCACCACTAATTTTGACAACATACAGGGATATAAACTATAGCACTTACAGAAAGAAATGAGGGAGGAAGGTGGAGAGATGAAGAAGGGAAGGGAAGTGATGGTGCGGTTGTTGCACCGCACCACCGTGCCGCACTCCCACTCAAGCTCAAGCCAAGTCGGACCAAGTCTGTGGGTTCGAACTTGCTCCTGGCCTTGAGGGAGCTCTAGTAGATGAAGAAAGATAAAGACAGAGAGAGAGAAGAAAGAAAAAAAAAGAGAGGGAGAGAACGTGAGAGAAAGAGAGTGGTGTGGCTACACCACGCTGTTGTACAGCAAATCGAGTCGTTGACTCAGTTTAGGTTTAGGGCAGGTCCTGCTGTGGCTGGCCAGAGAAGGTGAACAAGGGAGAGAAGGAGAGAAGAGGAGAAAATGAGGAGGAAAGGAGAAGAGAGAAAGGAGAAGAGGAGATGGTGTGGTGGCTGGCAAAACCGGCTGAGTCAGGCTTGAACCGAGCTGATTCCAACTGCGTCGTGTTAGGTCTGGTCTCGCCCAAAAACCCCGCTGGCTTGGTTGTGCTAGCAAGGAAGAAGTTTAGAAGGGGTGTGTGTGCATTATGGCTGTTTTGTCACTCCTGAGTTGACTCAGCGAGTTGACGTGTTGCACCAAGTGGGCCAAGACCTGGGTTGAGCTGAGCATGGTTGGACCGAGTTCAGACTCAGTCTGGCTCGTCTCTAAGTAAATAAGAAAATGGGAGAAAGAAGAGAAGGAAGAAGGAGAGAGGAGATGGAGTCAACTCGGTTTCAAGCCGAGTCAACTCACCGAGTTGACAGGGTGAGTCTATATTTTCTCTCCAGATTTAGATTTCTTTAATTATCATTGTTAACATCATTTAGGATTTTAAAGTTAGATGTGATTAACCATTAGTAATTGCCCATACTTATATTAATTGATATACGTACATATATATAGATTATTATTGTCATTAAAATATTAGTATTTTATTTATCATCCTTAAGACCTTATTATTGACATTAGAGCACACTATTTCTATCCATCACAATGATTATCAGGGCCACGTTAACTAATATTAAGTACATTGTTAATGCTAATAACTGTTTGGAAATTATAAGTATTATTATTCACCATGGGCCTCATTAGATAAATTGATATAATATTAGCCATTGTAATATTCCTAAAATTAATAACTAATTCATTTTATAAATTTGTTTATCAATGAATCCCATTAACAATATCATTAATGACCATGCAAATTAGAGTCCAAATCCAATAATCAAAATCTTAGACCTAATTGATCTAAACCCTAGGCATATGCTTAAAACTTAAATAGTGAGTTAAACATGGATCTAATTGTAAAATTTCATAACTCATAGTAGGTCATAGTGCCTACTATCAAGACTAGATTCATTATTAAAAAGTCATGACTATTACCATTAGAAAATATTATTGCTTTCATTATGGGATGAGTATGAGTATTATTAATATGAGTATCATTATTAGAAATCATCCTATTATCATTAGTAAATACTCTATCATTATTACTTGGGTTATATAAGAGATTACTAGTCGTCATAAGAATATTAGATAATGTCGATACACTTAAATAGGAAATTAGGAACCATCGTTAATAATAGCGATGGATTAATGCTTCTATTATAAATATTATTATTATTCGATCCATTATACAATACTAATGATAATGATAATAGTAATAACATAGAATTCAAATCCTAGCATCTAAGCATTTAACTAAACCCTAAGGTGAAGCTCTAATTCTATATGAAATCCTAAAAATAAATAATCCCAACCCTAGGTAGTGTGCAGAACTTGAATCTAATTGTACAAGTTCCTGATATATGATAGGGATTGATTCTAAGGAAACATGCATCCTCTAGCAACACTGGTAGGCGATTTAAAGTATAAGGTGATGATTCTTCCCCTTGAGCTTTCCATTTTTCCATTAGCTTAAGTTATAGTTTTATCTTAATTTATAAATGATATCTCCACTCTATAAGCACATGTGTTAATTGTTGAAATTGAATTGCTATATTACATGCTTAATGTTCATCCTGTATATCTGTTCATGCATGTGGATTATTTGTGGATTGCATATGGACTTTAAACTAGTACATTAGTGGGAAACCCCCACCTATAAATGTACACCTATACTTGGGATGTAACTCGACTAGTTGTGAATGTAATTGACCTTCAACTTGGTGGTTATTGAGTGATGGTCTAGATGGATCATTGATGTGGGCCTACTATCCAGGGTTGTTATGTCCAATGGTTTTTAAGGATTGTCTTTATCGCATGGTCTAATACTCGCCCTATGTGGCTTATTTTGATATTAGCCCTATGTGGTTTTGTTTTGGGTATTTTCTCTATATGAATCTGATGTTTTATAGTGTACAACCATGCGATGGTAAGCCCCCATATATTGTAATATAATTGGCCACTAGTCGACGAGTTTCCATTAAACATCCCAAGATGATAGCCTCATGGGCCGAGGATGGTAGTCATGTGATACTATACTCGAGCTGTCGGCCTAAGTTGGGCTTTGAGCTCCCCATAGTGACCTTTGAGTTTATTAAACCTGCTGCTTGTAAATGAACTAATAACAGGTTGGTTAACCATGCGTGCATAGCACAGATCAGCATCTGTTGCTGTCATACATAACATACAGATTCTCCTGTCTGGATGTTTTGCCCGAGGCACTAACCATCATCTGTTGTTATCATACTTATTTGCCCGTCTGAATGTTTTACCCAAGGCACAAATCGTCTGGATGTTTTACCCGGGTCGATGACTGCATGGGTGACGACCCCTATGTCCGTCTGGATGTTTTACTCGGGATAATGATTGCATTCACGCATCCATGCATGTAAGAAGACTGCATTTACTCTGTTTTGGTTGTCTGAATGTTTTATATTATTTCTTACTTAATGCAGTGGTGTGTAATCTTGAGGGAAATTCACACTGAGTTGGCCACTCATCCATCAAATATACAATCGTACAGGTAGCACAGGTGGCCCTGATGATGTTCACACTCATATTGGTGAGGAGCAGGCTATGGTTGACAAGGGTGCATGATTATATTTGCTAAGGGTTGCTATAGGATTTTATATTTCAAATTTATTGTAATTTACTTTATTTCACATGTAATATTATTTCATTTTGTAATTGTAAGAATGTAGACATTGGTTAATATAAGTCATTATGGGCAGCACTTATATATTTTAAATGAAATTTGAAATTTTCCTTTAATGCTTACTTGTCCATTCTATGCTCATCTGCTTACTCTGATAAAAGAAGGAAAAAAATATTTGAACATCCTTTAAGGTTCACACTTGGGTTTTTGGGAAACGAGTCGTGTGCTCGGGTCCTGAAAAGTTGGGGCATTACATACTGTTCCGTAGGCTTCCACGGTCCTCCAGATCGAATTCTGGCAACTTGAGATCTGTTATCAGTATTTCCATGCGATCCTGAGTTGTGTCTCGTATATCAAAGTCGGCTCGACTCGAAACTTATATCATTGCGATCGCGCTGTTACCGCGTCTCGCGCACCGAGGCGATGCCCGGACTAGGAGATGTGGGCCCGCGTTCAGTTCAAGGAAACGCTGTGCGGTTGTAAAATTCTAGAGAGAATATGTTAAATCAATTCCATCAATCACCACATCATGTCAAGTACAGCCACCCCTCCCCTAATGTTAACTCTCTCTCTTACAAACCCATCCCTTACATGTCAAGTACACATCACCCATCACTCACACCCATCCCTCTCTCTCTCTCTCTTTACATCCCATCTTCTCTCTCTCTCTCATTTTCCCCCATTTTTCAAGCAAGCAACCGTCTAAGGCACGAGAGCTCCATGAGGGAGCTTTATGTGGCCCACTTCTTACCCCCCCCCCATCTCCACCATCCAACCGTCTAATGTCCATCATCCTCCGTTAAAGTCGAAGGCAAGGAGTTTGGCGTTCCATCGGACCAAGAAGAAGGTCAATCGGTGGGTGATCTAACCGTCAATTTTGTTATTTGAGGGCCCACATAGGGTGGGACCCATCTTGATGTATGCTCTGTATTTAGGGAGGGCCCATAGTGGCGGGGTCCCTCCCCTTCTTACGGATCTCTCTCTCTCTCTTTCCCATTTTTTGGCCCACCTTGATGTTAATCCTCATCATCCATGGTGTGGGACGGTGGGACCCATGCAACCATGTAGCTGCTGTATTACGTCAGCAACCATGGGCCGCACTGATAATTGTGTTTCCTCCAAGCCGTCCGTCCAGATTAGACGCTGGACATTGAAGCCTCCCTCCCTCTTTCTATATATATGTATATATTAAAAAATAATATAACATTATGGTGGGCCCCATGTGGGACCCACCTGATGAGGAGTGGATAGGCTGGGATCCCTCACGCACCAGCCATATTGCCACTATATTGCATCAGTGGCTGGGTGGGTTTGATTCACACCGTCCATTTGCATGGACCCCACTTTGATGGATGTGTCTCATCCAAACCGTCCAGCGGTTCTTTAGACCCCACCTTGATATAGGTGTTGTACTTGCACCCTCCAGCAGTATGTGGGGCCCATCTGATATGTGTTTTATGAGGATGGTGGAACTCACCTATACAGCTATCGTATTGACACAACAAGTGTTGTGGGACCGACTATGATTTATCTGTTTCCATCCCTCCGTCCGTCCATTTTGATATGAGATGTTGCCCACCCCATAAATGTGGGATGGGACCCACATTGATGTATGCATTCTAATATCCATAGCGTCCATGTATGGACGGTGCAGAGATGGGAACCACCGTGATATGTGTTACAACACACTGTCCACCTGTTTTAGACGTGGGACTTGTCCCACACGTGTGACACGTGTGGGTAGGTGGGATCCACCTTGATGTATTTATTCAATGTCCATCGTCCATCTATTTCTGGACGGTGGGCCCTCCTATGATGTATGTGTTTACCTCCACCATCCAGCACTCTGGACGGTGGGAACCACTACGAGGTATGTGCCCATCTAAGCCGTTCAGCCATACACCCCACCTTTGATGTTTGTGGTGTAAGCACACCGTCCAGCAGATCTAGACGGTGGACCACTTTGATGTATTTATTGTATGCAGGCCGTCCAACAGATCTGGATGGTGGGCCACACCTGGACGTATTTATTTCATTCGCATCATGTAGGGGGTGGGGCCCACCCTGGTATGTGTTTTACCCAGGCCGTCCACCTGTCTTGCCAGCATGGGACCACACCATGATGTATTTATTTCATCCACACCTTCCAGATTTGCTGGACGGTGCTGGACAATGTTCGGACAATATTGATGTACATGGACAATGTTTGGATAGTGCTGATCACATTAGTGAGCCATATACCCCCATGATAGTCTACATACACATGTTACACCTGCCACTATTGAAATGCTTTTAGATGTAATTCAAGCTCCCGCCGTCCATCAGGATGTAGGACCTACCGTGATATATATATATATATATATATGTTATATATTCACACCGTCCATTCAGGTGGCCCCCACTCGATGTATGTGTTTGATACGAGCTGTCCATGTCACGCAGCCCACTTTGATGTACATGAAGAACTTGAGTAAGGCCCGTTGTGATATATCTGAGGCTCATGAGTTATGGTCCATATGATGAATTTGAGACCCAGTTGCAGGGCCCACCTGTTGTGTATTTTAGGCCCATTGTGATGTATTCGAGGCCCATGGTTAAGGCCCATTGAGATATATGTATGGCCCATTACATTGTGTATGAATCCTTTGTATGAGTCACTCCTTAGGAGCAATGTTGGTTAGATGTCCACATTGATAGGCAATGATGGTTAGATGTCCTCATTGTGACCTTTCCATAGGCCTTGTTAGGCCCATTCTCTTCTTGGATTAACCCAAATAAGTGGGCCCCATTCACCATGGACGGATGGCTCCGTGCTATCGGATTGGTTATAACCACAACCGAGGGCCAATCTTTATATTATGGTTCGATCGGCTGTTCATATATGGACCTCTCTTTGCTTATTAGCCGATTAACGGTGTCGATCATCGATACTAATTATTGGTACAGATTATCGAGGTCAATTTTGATTTGTCGAGGCCGATCGTATAGGTCGATTCCAATTGTCGAGGCTGAGTATCGACGCTGATTCTGATTTGTCGAGGCCGATTATATAGGCTGATTCCAATTTGTCGAGGGTGATTGTATAGGCCGATTCTAATTGTCGAGGCCTAGTATCAAGGCCGATTCTGATATGTTGAGGCCGATCGTATAGGCCGATTCTAATTGTCAAGGCCGAGTATTAAGGCCGATTCTGATTTGTCGAGGTCGATCGTATAGGCTGATTTTGATTTGTTAAGGCCGAGTATTGACGCCGATTTTGATTTATCAATGCTGATTGTATAGGCCGATTCCAATTTGTCGAGGCCGATTGTATAGGCCGATTCCGATTATCGAGGCCGAGTATTAAGGCTGATTCCGATTTGTCGAGGCCAATTCGAATTTGTCGAGGCCAATTGTATAGGCTGATTTTGATTTGTTGAGGCCGATCGTATAGGCCGATTCTGATTGTCGAGGCTGAGTATCGAGGCTAATTCTGACTTGTCAAGGCCGATTGTATAGGTCGATTCTGATTTATCGAGGCCAATCGTATAAGTCGATTATGATTGTCAAGGCCGAGTATCGAGGCTGATTCTGATTTGTTAAGGCCGATTCTGATTGTCAAGGCTGATTTCGATTTGTCGAGACCGATCGTATATGCCGATTCTGATTATCGAAGTCAAGTATCGACGCCAATTTCGATTTGTCGAGGCCGATTATATAAGCCGATTTTAATTTGTCGAGGCTGATTGTATAGGCCAATTGCAATTTGTCGAGGCCAATTCCGATTTGTCGAGGCCGATTGTATAGGCTGATTCCAATTATCGAGGCTAATATCGAGGCCGATTCCAATTTGTGGAGGCCGATTGTATAGGCCGATTCTGATTTGTCGAGACCAAGTATCGAGGCCGATTCCGATTTGTCAAGGCCAATTGTATAGGCTGATTTCGAGTTGTCGAGGTCGATCGTATAGGCCGATTCTGAGTATCGAGGCCGATTCTGATTTGTCGAGGCCGATTGTATAGGCCGATTTCGATTTGTCGAGGCCGATTGTATAGGCCGATTGCGATTATCGAGGCCTAGTATCAAGGCCGATTCTGATTGTCGAGGTCGAGTATCGAGGCCGATTCTGATTGTATAGGCCAATTCCGATTATCGAGGCCGAGTATCGAGGCCGATTCCGATTTGTCGAGGCCGATTCTGATTTGTTGAGGACGAGTATCTAGGCCAATTCCGATTTGTCGAGGCCAATTGTATAGGCCGATTTCGATTTGACAAGGCCGATCGTTTAGGCCGATTCTGATTATCGAGGTTGAGTATCGAGGTCGATTTCGATTTGTCGAGGCCGATTCCAATTTGTCGAGGCCGATTGTATAGGCCAATTTCAATTGTCGAGGCTGAGTATCGAGGCCGATTTCGATTGTCGAGGCTGATTTCGATTTGTTGAGGTCGATTGTATAGGCCAATTTCGATTTGTTGAGGCCGATCATATAGGCCGATTCTGATTGTCGAGGTCGAGTATCGAGGCCGATTCTGAGGCTGATTCTGATTTGTCGAGGCCGATTGTATAAGCTGATTTCGATTGTCGAGGCCAAGTATCGAGGTCGATTCCGATTGTCGAGGTCAATTATCGAGGTTAATTTCGATTGTTGAGGCCGCTTGACGAAGCCTATTGTGATGTAGAAATGCCCTACGATATTATGTACTATCATCCCGACTTCACACTCCAGCTTGGTCATTTTATTTGCATCGCATATTGTATTGCATTCTCAGCACATAGCATTTGGTTTACTATTCTTTTGTATTACATAACTTGATTATGGTTGATGGTATTCGTGGACTCGGTATCTGATATTTGGCTTACTATGTCTCCGCATTGCATAGCTGATCTACATTGCTTCCTCAGCATATGATATTAGTGTGAGACCCGACCCGAGTTCGTATGTGTGCATGTGTGTGTGTGAGTATACATCTCATTCATTTTGGTCTCGCGGTCCTACTGGTCAAATTCCGGTGACCCGTGACCCTCGGATTATGTTTGTAATCATCCTTGGGTCCGATCACATAGACCCGGCCCAGATTGACCCAAGTTTAGTATCATCACTGCGGTTCCATCGTCGTGGCTCTTGCGGCAATCCAAGTTGTAGATCATGAGTTGTGGGCCGCGCTTATTCTAGCCCATTGATGTGTGATTTGGTGGGACCCACCCAGCATTACACATTTTTCTATGTGATAACATCATCCTATGCATAGCTTTCTAAAAAGGTTACTCTATAGCCTACCCTATAGCCTCCCTAGACTAGGCATGGGTTGTTTCTCCCATGTCCATGATTATTTTTATCTTCTCTAGATCATCATCGATAGTCTCTTTTAGGGAAACTAATCATTTCTATTGATTACATCTCCCTAGCAAATCTTATTTCCCTCTCATTTTCTCATTCTCTTCTCCTTGCTAAAGCTCAAACTGTCCCCACCCTCTCCCTTTCTCCAGCCCTCCTTCTCTCTAATCCCCTCCAATCTAACTATTTCCAACTCATCTCCACAATAGGAAGCTTTTCCTTGGAGCTAGAGGATCATTGTGGTGTAGGATTGAAGATAGATCTTAAGGTGGGTGTTCCTTATATGAAAATTTCTGGTTTCTTTGATTCCAAGGATGTTCTTTCCATTCCTTTCATTTTGAAGCTTGCGGGGCCCATCAAATGATGGTGGTGGCCCCCATGTCTTCATGGATGTGGCTCATAGCCCATCCTTTGTGTATGCATGGTCCATGCAAGGGGTCATTCTCCATGGACCCTCCACATGATTTTCTTTCCTTGATCAAGGATCCTTGGGTCATCTAGACCCTTGATCCTTGGTGGAGATAGCATCTCCACCATAGATCTTGAGTAGGACGAGTTATGCTTATATGGAACCATGTAAATCATGATATTGTGGACAATTGCGATTGTGTGATGAGGGGAAGGGCCTCAATGTAGTGGAGATCCTTCCCTTGTGGCTGGATTATTTTATTTTCCTTATTTATATCTCTGAAATCAAGATGTGTGTGGCCCACCTTTTAGCCTGGAACCATCCAGACCATCCAAAGAGGGAGAACATCCTTGACAGTCCACCCTTGGACGTTGGGGCCTTAAATGTACCCAAAAAGGATATATGCAAATGGTATTTGTTGATGGAAATGGTCTGGATGTTTGTGGGGCCCATTGGGGTGGTCCATACCACAATTTCCATGGATTGATTTTCTCTTTTTATAGTGATTATAACTATTTTAATTTAGTATTATATTGCTATTCAGAAATTATCTGGACAGATTTTTGAGCTGTCTTGAGATCAGTTTTAGGCATGACTGGTGGGGTGTTTGGTCTCATTTGATATATGCCTCTTGAAGATGGGGACCCCACCTATATGTCCTCCAAATTTCACCCTCATCCGTCCCTGTTTGATCACCCAAAAGGGTGGGCTAAGAAGGTTGGATGGTCCAGATTTTTCTGGACTGTCCAGCCATTCTGTTGCTGTAAAAACATAAATATCAGCTTGTTTTTGAAGTTGTGGGCCACTTTTGTGGACCCCACCTTATTGTATGCTTGTGTAGGGATGTTGGTCCTACATTTTCTTAAAATTTGGTAGACCTGGGCCCACTTTAATGGGGTGCACAAATCAGGGGCAGCAACATTGTTTCAACAGCAGAATTTTTTCAGAAATACCTTGCTGTCCATAAATTGTAGGAGTTAAATAAAATACTTTTACAATCCCAAAAATTCTAAAATTTTTCATAGAGGTGTCCCACCCATTTTAGGACCTACATGCAAACTTTTATGGCCAATGGACCCCATTTGGGCATCCAAAAGGGTGGGCTAATATAGTAGGCTGCCAGAAATTTCTGCTGTGCTATTCAGTAGCATAGTTCCATAAAAATAAATTTTTTAAAAATATTTTCTCTAAAGGTGGGTCATATTTCTAGGTCCCACCTATTGTAGGATTGATGAGGAACCTTGGGTCCAAATTTTAAGAATTTTGGAGGCCCAGAACCTACCCATTTGGATGGCCCAAAATCAGATTAGTTATTTCCAGCAACATTGCACCGTGGACACATTGTAACTCTTAAATTTATTAAAATACTAATGAGTATTAAAAAATTATGAAAATTTATAAGGAGATATTCCATCTATGGTGGGACCCACCTAAAAAATTTTGGGACCAATGGAGACCTGTACACACCGTGGCTAGGGCCGTACTGGCCCACCACATTGGGATGTCCAGGTCAGTCCGATTTTCTGGACAGACTGTTTGTTTAAATTAATTAAAATATTTAAGAATATCTAGAAATTCTGAAATTTTGTGGGGGTGTGTTCCACCTATGGATGTGTTACCTTAGAAAATTTTAGACCTAACGGACATTCGAGCTGACCGTGGTATGGTCTGTAAATTAGGTCAGTTTTAGGCCAAATACCCAGGCCCGTAGGACTACCGACTATGAAACGCCCCTACCTTGGGTTGTTGCTAGGCCTATATTCCAGCAGTATGGCCCACTTGATTTGAAGAGGATTTAAGTCAGTTATCTTATCATCTTAATTTTATTTTTGGGCTTAATTAGTGCATGATTAAAGGCCCATTCCAATTGGATTCTTCTTGGGTAAGTTTCTAGTTAATGGGCCTTATAGCCTTGGTTATGCTGGAACTTTTGATAGGCCCATTGGACCCTTGGGTCCTATACTTACCATGCCATTGTGATGGGTCTTATGGGCCAAATACTCAAGTAGTTGGGCCCTTTCTTGCCCTCTATAATAAATCCATACTTGGGCCGAGATGTGAGGCCCAACTTACTTGTGTTAAATATAAGGATTTCTCATATGTTGGGATAATGGGCTACCGCTTTAGGCCCACCACAATGAGTGAACTCATGACCCTAATGGTTGGGACCTAACCTTGATTAAGGGCCCACCAAGTTGCCTATGTATTGGGTTTAGTGTATGGCCCAGTAGGCCATGAATTGTTTGTACCTTGGACCTTTCCTTACATACGTAGCAGGCTACCTTTTGGGAACCAGTTCAGGTTAAATGTCCTCCTTGGTGGCCCTAAGGTAGGCCCACAAGGCCCTTATAGGTGGTTGAAGGCCCACCATGGACCCTGTTAGGCCCATCTCCTCCTTGAGGCTTTATGATTCTTCTAGCTTGTGGGTTATCTGAAAGTATTAGGCCCCCACTAGAGGACTTTGCTTCTCCTTAGTACCTATCTATAGAGGAATACATTCTACAAGTAGCACACTTACATCATTGTGACCCATATGCATCATCTGTATGAATTGATTGTATTGTATGGTGGTTATTGATGGATGGAGTTTCTCCTGCTGTGCACGTTGAGTGCCTAAAGCTTGTGCATGATCTGTATGTGTGATTCATGCATTGGTATCGCATTTGATGATGATATGCCCTTACTTTATCAGGGCCTTGCCTCCACAGGGACATTGGTGGATGGCTGGATGTGTGGACACTAGAAATATTACTTGAGCATACGAGGTACATAGGATGCTTATGGGTGAAATTCTCAAAACTTCCATGGTACCAAGGATCTGCTCCAATGTCGTGGCTGGGTGAAATATACGAGCGCACGAGGGCCTTATACCATTAGGTCGTGACTCCCACTGTCGTGTAGTTGGTTGGATTGGGGTGTGGCCATACTCGCCTGATGTAAGGAGGCATTGCTAGGCTAAGTCTGACTAGCTCATAAATGGGTCCGCTACCTTCAGGTCTTGTTGGTGATTTACTGTCAACAGGTGAGTAGTGAGGCCCTTATGCTCGTTTGACTGTGCGGGGTCTATATAGTGGCAGCATTCAGCAGTGTAATGGACCCCGGTGATTTTCTTATAATTGAAAATATACTTGATATATAGATTGGGTATGAGCACTGGCATTACTTACATTGCATTAGCATTGGCCGTATAAGCCCCTTCATTACATTGCATTAGCACTGGCATTACTTACATTGCATTGCCTTGGATGGTGCCTAGTACTCATTACATCGTATTCATGACAAGCCTTGGTAAGGCTAGTGATATTCTCATTGAGCATGTTTCTCTCCTTGTATCTCCTGCTATTCTTCTATGCACCTATGGTCACACACTTTCACCACCCTTTAAGCTTCTATAAGCTTATGCACGATTGATGCATGCAGGAGACTCTAGGCAGGTGTCGTAGTAGCAGATCATGGAGTAGAGTTGAGCACTGAGGACTCCAGTGTTGTTGATTTTTCTCTCTTTTCTGATTACCTTATATGTGTCCTTTTAGACCTGATATAAGCTTCTAAAAGTTCAAATTCTTAGTAGATTTTGTGATGTGTGTCCCTTGTTATTCTCAGATGTACTTGCTGTAATCTTGAGTATGCTTGTATTGGAATGATTATACTATTATGAAAATCCTTCTTGTACGATCCCAGGATCGGAACCTGTCTTGGGGGCCGAGAATGAGGTACTATGGAGGCTATTGCGGCTAGAACCGGCCATCGGGTTCCTTGTGAGTCCATTTACCGAGTCTGGGGTGTGACAGGAGTTGGTATCAGAGTATAGCAAGTAATTCTGGAATAACTTAGGATAACATCGTATGTCTGCTCAAAGTATAGGACAAGTAGTGTTCCAAGATTCTTCCATTCGCTCCGTATTGAGTCTATAATTATCTTGATTCCTTGCATCGTCATTATTTTGTAAACGATGAGGCGTGGACGTGGTGCCTGTGGTCGTGACACCCATGGTCATGACACCCATGGTCATGGTGCCCGTAGACAAGGCACCCGAGTTACCCATCCTACTTGAGCACATCCTGCTTTCGTTGTTGAGAATCTGATTCCTGAGGTCCCGATCCGGCCTGTTCCTTCAGTTGAGCCCGTAGTGCCCGTACCTCTAGTTACTCTGGTTCCCCCACCTATTCCCTCTCCTCAGCCTTCTATTTCAGTTATAGAGGCTCTAGTTGCTTCGGTTCCCCCACCTATTCCCCCTCCTCGTCTTGCATTCGATTTCAAAGGTTTTACTCACGCATCGGCGTCGCACCTGTGCCTGCCTCACTTTGAGGCCGTGTGTCGCCCCTGCCTTTCCGACAGTACCTATAGGAGCTGAGCATTTTCAACAGTTGATGCAGCTTGTTGCTACCGCATTGCAGACCTGTCAGCCAACTACTACTGAGGTTTCTGGGTAGTCTGATTTACCACATGCTAGTGCGATAGCTCAAGTGTTCCAGCATCATGATCCCTTGAGGTTTAGTGGTGACCCTGACCCTTCTGCCGTCGAGGCTTGGTGCACTGAGGCTGCGAGGATTTTTGATACTATACAGTGTCCTGTGTGCTAGAGAGTATCTCTTGCGACCTATCTCCTTCAGGGTGAGGCCCATCATTGGTGGTCATCCATATCCAGGATGGTTAGGCCTTAGTTCGTTTGGACATGGGAGGAGTTCGTGACCCGCTTCGACCAGAAGTTCTTCCCTGAGCACGTTCAGATCTAGCGGGCTATCGAGTTTGAGACCCTAGTGCAGGGTGATTTGACTGTATCTCAGTATAAGGCCCGTTTCTTGGCCTTATCTAGATTTGCTCCTCATCTCACTAGCGATGAGAAGATGAGGGCCCGTCGTTTTGTGACTGGTTTGCGTTTGCCCTTCGCAGCCGTGTTGTAGGGCATTGCTTGGAGACATTTGACCAGGTCATTCATCGGGCATTGGTTTATGAGGGGGTCTGGGTTATGACCTAGAGATCGAGAGAGCAGAGTTCCGGTGGAGACTGGAAGAGGAGAGCACCAGCCGGTAGTTCCAGGCAGCTCCATCAGCAGAGACGGAGGGGTAGATCAGGGTTTCGGCAGCTCGCGATTCAGACAGTAGCTTCTTCCTCATCATCAGCACCGCCAGCCGCTTCATCTTTTGGCCCATTTTCTAGTGTTTGCTTCGGTTGTGAAGAGGCCGAGCATCGGAGGCATGAGCGCCCTCTCCCCATTCAGCAGCAGAGGCCATCGCAGTTGCCCCCTCCTCTTCCTCCTTAGAAGCAGCAGAGAGCACAACTTCCACCCGCCGCTCCTAGGGCTCCTCCTCAGTAAAGACAATAGCAGTAGAGATAGCAGCAGCAACGATAACATCAGTCGCAGCACCAGCAGAGGGGATATTTGTATGTTGTTCGATCCTTGGGTCCAGTTGTATAGCAGCACAGCAGGCTTAGACTCAGGACCCTTAGTCTTCCGGTTTGCTTCCTCTACCAGCTCAAGGCTATTTTTATTCTGCACAACAAGCGCCAGGCCAGGACCCGCAGTCATCAACCGGTAGAGTCGTTGAGGGTATTCTTCTTGTTTCTGCTTGTGTTACTCATGTTTTGTTTGATTCTGGCGCTTCCCATTCTTTTATGGCCGAACAGTTTTACTGATCGGCCGGTATTCCGTCGGAGGCCGTGTCTGAGGCCTTAATCGTTTCGACACCCATGGGGAAGTCTATTGTGCTGACCAGTGGCTATCCTTCTTGCCCGGTGTTAGTGGGTGAGATGTTCTTCCTTGCCGATCTATTCGTGATGCCGATGACAGGATTTGATGTGATTATGGGTATGGACTGACTTGCAGAGTATGGTGCCATCTAAAACTGTGCAACGAGGACAGTCACGTTTCATATCGCAGGTTTGTTAGTGTTCCAGTTCGTCGCCGAGCCCAGAGGAGAGCCGTTATCTAGTTTCTTAGCTTTAGTCGTTGAGGATTCTGTGGCAGAGAGTATTGAGCGGCTACCAGTTATTTGTGAGTACCCGGATGTGTTTCAGGATATTCTGGGTTTATCGCCGCATTGGCAAGTGAAGTTCCAGATTGATTTGGTGCCTGGTACTGCTCCTATCTCAAAGGCCCCATACCGGATGACACCATTGGAGTTGTGGGAACTACAGGAGCGGTTGGATGAGCTTTGAGGGTTAAGTTTCATTCATCATAGCGGTTCACCTTGGGGAGCCCTGGTATTGTTTGTGAAGGAGAAGGATGGTTCATTGCGGCTCTGTGTGGACTATCGCGAGTTCAATAGAGTCACTATCAAGAACCAATACTCGCTTCCCCGTATTGATGATCTGTTCGATCAGTTGCAGGGTGCGCAATATTTTTTCAAAATAGACTTGCATTTTGGTTACCATCAGATTCGGGTCCGAGAGGAGGACATTCCAAAGATGGCTTTTCGAATGCACTATGGTCACTTTGAGTTTCTGGTCATGTCATTCGGACTGACCAATGCGCCCGCCGTATTCATGCAACTGATGAACGAGGTTTTTCAGCCGTTCCTCAAATCAGTTTGTGGTGGTATTCATTGATGATATTCTTATATATTTAAGGACCTGAGAGGACCATGCTGAGCACTTGTGGATTGTACTGGAGACCCTCCGTGCCCACCAGCTGTATGCGAAGCTGGAGAAGTACGAGTTTTGGTAGGATAAGGTGAAGTTCCTCGGTCACGTGGTGACAAGGGAGGGTGTCACTGAGCCCTCGAAGGTTGATGCAGTGCATTAGTGGGGCCAGCCCATGAATGTGTCTAAGATTCGTAGTTTCCTTGGTCTAGCAGGATATTACCGATGGTTTATCAAGGGATTCTCCCCTATTACTCACTGTTAACCCGGTTGATGCGGAAGGGTGTCAAGTTCATATGGAGTGACGCCTGTGAGAAGGCATTTACGGAGTTAAAGGATCGCCTCACGTCCGCTCCTGTTCTCACTCTTCCTAATGGGAGTAAGGGTTTTGTTGTTTTCACCGATGCCTCTAGAGTTGGCTTGGGTGCTGTGCTGATGTAGCATGGGAAGCCAGTGGCGTATGCCTCGCGCCATCTCAAGGTCCATGAGCTGAACTACCTCACTCATGATTTGGAGCTTGCAGAAGTTCTCTTCGCACTGAAGGTGTGGAGGCATTATCTATATGGGGTCAGGTTCAAGCTCTTCTCGGATCATAAGAGCTTGAAGTATCTATTTTTGCAGTCCAAGTTGAACTTACATCAAAAGCGATGGATGTAGTTGTTGAAGGACTATAATTTTGATCTTCAGTACCACCCGATCAAGGCAAACTTGGTGGCGGATGCGCTCAGCCATTAGCTGCGAGGCCTGGTGGCACAGATGATGTTTCGATAGTGGCAGATGCTCGTGGATGTTTTAGAGTATGACTTTGAATTCGGTCTGCAGTCTTCCATTGTTCAGCTTTTGAGCTTGTCGATTCAACCCTCTTTAGTTGATAGGGTGATTAAGGCTCAGCAGACGGATGAGTCACTTCAGGAGTACCGAGCAGAGGCCGCATCCGTGGAGCAGTCAGACTGACAGATTGGTTCCGATGGTGGATTACGCTTCAGATGCCGATTATGTATCCCGGATGTACTAGAGTTGTGTCGTGATCTGATGACCGAGGAACACCGTCGAGATTTACTATCCACCCGTGCTCCATGAAGATGTATCGTGATATGAGGAGGCAGTATTTTTGGCAGGGGATGAAGCACCAGATTGCTAGTTTTGTGGCCGAGTGTGACACATGCTAGCTGTCAAGGCTGATCATCAGAAACCCCCTGGTCCCTTACAGCCGCTGAGCATTCAAGAGTGGAAGTGGGAGCACGTATCGATGGACTTCATCGCAGGTTTGCCGAGGACCCAGTACGGTCACGATACCATCTGGGTTATCATTGATCATCTGATGAAGTCAACTCATTTCATTCCAGTGCGTGCTTCCTGGTCGATGGACCGGTTTGCAAAGGTGTTCATTGAGGAGATTGTGAGTCTGCAGGCGTCCTACTTTCGAAGGTTTCAGACAAAGACTCCAGATTTACGTCTCAGTTTTGGAAGAGATTTTAGTAAGTGTTGGGGGTCACTTTGCATCTCAGCACCGCTTATCATCTGCAGATGGATGGGCAAACCGAAAGGGTCAATAAGATCCTTGAGGATATGCTCCGAGCTTGTGTGATTAACTTTGCCGGCAATTGGGATGAGCATATGCGCTTCACCGAGTTCGCATACAACAACAACTATCAGGTAACTATCGGCATGGCTCCTTTTGAGGTACTTTATGGCAGGCCGTGCAGATCTCCTAGTTGTTGGACTGAGGTAAGAGAGTGTTGTCTCTTAGGTCCTGAGCTTATGCAGCAAACGTCAGAAGCTATTAATGTTATTAGGCAGAGGATGCGCACAGTTCAGAGCCGGTAGAAGAGTATTGCTGATCATCGGCGTCAACCCCTTGAGTTCACAGTTGGGGACATGGTATATCTCAATGTCTCGCCTATGAAGGGTGTGGTTCACTTTGGTGTGAAGGGTAAGCTTGCCCCTAGATTTATTGGACCATTTGAGATTATCGAGCGCTTGGGCGTTGTGGCCTATAGGCTTGCCTTACCACCTGAATTGTCCGCTATCCACGACGTGTTCCATGTTTCTATGTTGTGGAAGTGTGGATTGGGCACTATCCCGTGATTGATTGATAGCCACTTGAGGTCCATGAGGATGCTTCCTACATTGAGCAGCCGATTTGTTTTCTTGATCGGAAGGAACAGGTCCTCAGGACCAAGGTCATTCCCTTGGTGAAAGTGCAATGGGGTTATCATTCAGAGTCCGAGGCGTCTTGGGAACGTGGGGCCAAGATTAGAGAGCGTTATCCCCATTCATTCGATGATTAATTGCTTGTATTACCTTCTCTTTCGATGATTGTTATATGATGATGGTGTTTGTTTTTCATTTTGTCCTGCATTGGTCAATTTCGGGGATAAAATTTCTTTATTGGTGGGGAGGGTTTTGAGACCCAACCCGAGTTCGCATGTGTGCATGTATGTGTGTGAGTATGCATCTCGTTCATTTTTGTTTCTCGGTCCTACCGGTCAAATTCCGGCGACTCGTGACCCTCGGATTGTGTTTGCGATCATCATTGGGTTCGATCACATAGACCTAGCCCGGATCGACCTAAGTTTAGTACCATAACAACCGCATCGTCGTTGAGGTTCCATCGCCGCGTCTCGTGCGACAATCCAAGTTGTAGATCATGAGTTGTGGGCTGCGCTCATTCTAGGCCATTGATGTGTGATTTGGTGGGATCCACCCTAGCATTATACATTTTTTTATGATTGATGACATCATCCTATGCATAGCTTTTTAAAAAGGCTACTCTATAGCCTACCCTATAACCTCCCTAAACTAGGCATGAATTGCTTCTCCCATGACCATGATTACTTTTATCTTCTCTAAACCATCATTGCTAGCCTCTTTTAGAGAAACTAATCATTTCTCTTGGTTACATCTCCTTAGCAAATCCCATTTCCCTCTCATTTTCTCATTCTCTTTTCCTTGCTAGAGCCCAAACCGTTCCCAATCTCTCTCTTTCTCCAGCCCTCCTTCTCTCTAATCCCCTCCAATCTAACCATTCCCAACTCATCTCCACCATAGGAAGCTTTTCCTTGGAGCTAGAGGATCATTGCAGTGTAAGATTGAAGATAGATCTTAAGGTGGGTATTCCTTAGATGGAAATTTCTGGTTTCTTTGATGGCATAGATGTTCTTTCTATTGCTTTCATTTTGAAGCTTGCGGGGCCTATCAAATGATGGTGGTGGCCCCCATGTCTTCATGGATGTGGCTCATATCCCATCCTTTGTGCATGCATGGTCCATGCAAGGGGCCATTCTCCATGGACCCCCCCACATGGTTTTCTTTCCTTGATCAAGGATCCTTGGATCATATAGACCATTGATCCTTGGTGGAGATGGCATCTCCACCATAGATCTTGAGTAGGACGAGTTATGCTCATATAAAATCATGTAAATCATGATATAGTGGACGATTGTGATTGTGTGATGAGGGGAAGGCCCTCAATGTGGCAGAGATCCTTCCCTGTGGCCGGATTCTTTTATTTTCCTTGTTTATATCTCTGAAATCAAGATGTGTGTGGCCCACCTTTCAGCCTGGAACCATCCAAACTGTCCAAAGAGGGAGAACGTCCTTGACAGTCCACCCTTGGACGTTGGGGCCTAAATGTACCCAAAAAGGATACATGCAAATGTTATTTGTTGATGGGAATGGTCTGGATGTTTTTGGGGCCCACTGGGGTGGTCCATACCACAATTTCCATGGATTGATTACCTCTTTTTATAGTGATTATAATTATTTTAATTCAGTATTATGTTGCTGTCTAGAAACTATCTGGACAAATTTTTGAGCTGTCTTGAGCTCAGCTTTGGGGATGATTGGCAGGGTGTTTTGTAACGCCCTGAAAATCGGGGGTCGAGTGTAACTCAACTCCCGAGTTCCAACGCATCACTTATGCAACATATTTAATGATGTTTGAATGTTGTCTGTGTTAGAGCAATAAACATGAATGAGATTATACCAAAACAGTAATTCATACTCCAGATCAATTGTATAAAAGCAAGCTTTAAGACCGAATCAGATATATATGTATGTAAAGAAACAAAATAAACGTTTCATTCTCAGTATGAATCCATCTGAGTCACCATATACATGTCTGTTTATAATCAAAATGTCAAAAATAAACTAGGTACAATCCCTGTAAAACCCGTCGGTCCCGGCAACCTAGTCGAAGCCGCCAGAGAACTGCATATACGAGAACTCCTCCTGGTCCTCATCATAATCAGGCTCCGCCTCCAGAGTCGTTGGCTCGCCTAAACCTGAGACAGAGTCTGGTTGGTGTGTGCAACACCGTCCCGTAACGTGGGAGTGAGTAGCTAACTCAGTTGAACAATAAGGCATAAGTTATCATGTTATCAATACAGTCAAGCAGTAATGATAAAGCAGTAAATCAAACACTCCTAGTTACTCTGATTAATGCAAGTATGAATGCAGGTATGATGGATGCCCTCACCGACATACTCCCTCATACGACACCATCTCACGTTCGCGGCATGCTTACATCCCACAGTGCTCCACATCTTCCAGGCACATACGATGCATGATGAGCATGATTACCGAGTTTTTAATTAATCCATTTCAAGGCGAGGTTGGGAAACTAAGGTACCTCCCTTGTATCATTCCCAAACATGATCCATTCTAGGGTCGTCGACTCTAGTTAATATCGACGATGGTGTGTTTTCTAGGTCTTCGCAGAGGTCGCCTGGGCTATTACGCACAAAGGTTGCACCACTCCCCCATCACCCCTTAAACAATTCATCACTATACGAAACAGCCTAGTTCATACTCTCTATATATCGGCGAACCCTAAGGCGCATTGCGACTTGAGAATATGCTCGCGGTCACTACAAAGGGTGGGGTCAGATCGGGGTTACGCACAAAGGTTGCACCACTCCCCCATCACCTTATCAGTGTAGGCCGACAGCGCGAATATAGTGTCCCATACCACCATAATCGGTTCACGAGTTAAGTTGCTCACTGGTCACTACGGGGAGGCATGTAGCCCCAGCGTAGGCCCACAGCTTGACCACGGTGTCCCATACCACCATGCCCGGCTCATGAGTCTTAGCGGATCGAGGTACCATGGTTAACGGGATTTTCACTGGTAAGTTTGGTACCCTAGGTTCAAACATTAGCGACCAAACATGGTGAACATACAAAAGACACACGGATTACTTGACATGTTCGGCTGGCTCGAGTGCACAACAAGTTGGGCGATATGAAGCGCAGAAGCACCTCGTGTGGCCAACCACTATAGCCAACCGAAGTACGACACGGGTTCGCCAACACATCATGCGTGGCGAAACGAATCTCAACCACAACTCCAAGTCTGATACCGGATGCCTGGACTATGGACATAGTCCCAAGCTCAATCAATTCCTAACCATAGCATGTGAAGTACAGCATGATAACATGGTGATTCAAGAACACTAGCAATCATGTTATAAAGCATGTCATAAAGCATGTTAATAAACAAGTTACAAGGCATGTTCAAAAGCATGTTGTAAAGCACTATACAAATAGGGATACAAATACATATATTTCATAGGTGAGTGGTTAGAGTAAATAACCACATGGAGGGTATCATATATGACTCTAAGGTAGTTGAGAATCCCATCTCAGCACCTACCTAAGGTTCTAACACTTAAGCACTTACATTCACAAGCAATTTTTACAAACACTTGGAATGCACTTTTTCAACATACATGACGTATGTTAGAGGAAAGTGCACTAGGGTCGTCCTTTACCAAACTAGTATTTTATATGTATACATCATATTCATACAGAAATAATCATGACAATTATATCAGCAAATTTTATACGTATAGGGTATTTTCTAGGATACCCAATTTCAACATACATAGTGTTTACAAGAGAACTTGTAATACGGCGATTCTTTTCGCCAAGCAATTTATTTATACGCACATAATATATTTATACAACAATTAATCATGACAAACACATTGCTAAAATATACACGTATACGGTACTTCTTACAATACCGTATTTCTACATACATGGTGTATATTAGTAAACATGTATTTAGGCAAACCCTTTTGCCAAATGAGTATTTTATCCATACATCATATATCCATACGACAATTAAACATGTCAAACACATTTCCATAAAAAATATGTATACGGTATTTTATACGAATACCTAGAGTATGTGAAATTCCAAATTCTACAATTCTAATCGAAACAGAAAATGGAAAGCACTTTGTACATGTGCAATTGCATGCAGATCATGAATCTACCATTATCTGACATTGAAAGCGTTGAAAACCGCAACCTATACACCTAAAGTCCTCACCTTTCACCTTGGAATCTCAACGAATCAGCAAGGTTGGATGAGCTTCCGTATTCGGGAGTTTTCTAGCCTAAGGAGTGAAATCGGTTAGCTATTTCACAACCTAAAGCCTATACACCTCAAATCAGATCTAGGGTTAGGGTTTCTCACCTTAAAACGGAGTCGGTGACGCCGGAAAAACGTCAAGGAAGGGGTGGTGCAGCCCGTTGGATGATCTACAACAGTAGGAGGAAAATTCTCCCACAAATCCCAAGCTTTTCTCTCCTTTTTTTCTCTCTCTCTCTCTAGGGTTTTATTCCAAATTCGTATGGCTGTGAGAGGGGCTGTTCTAAGGCCCTTATATAGCCAAAAACCTCCCCGGAATAGACTCCGGTTCAAGAGGTACACTATTATAAGTATTTCGGCACTTTTCCAGCTCAAAAGAGTGTTTCTAGCGGCCCCCCTCGAGCCAAACGTCAGACTTAAGCTCACAACTCATGGATCTACATGGGATTACGTTTTCGACTCGATCAGATTCCCAGATCACACGGGGCGGACCACTTTCAGTTCAACGGTCAGTGGGCCACGATCTGAAATTTCAAGTACATGTAAATGTTCCTGAAATTTTTCCTGATCCGAGGGTGTAATTTGGTCGATTCGACGGTTGCCTGTTGTTGCTTATATTGATCCACAACCGAATGGTGCCAGATCACTATTCAAGATATTTATTTTGTAAAGGAAAGAGTGGTTTTCACACTCCCTCACTCCGGACGAGATCGAATGGCCATGGGACATTGTCTGGACTTGATTTCTGAGATGGTTGTCGAGCTCAGCGAGGCGGTCCTAAGTCCTTAACTTCGTGTTAATCGGACTTCCGATGTGCGGTCTAGCCCTAATACGAAGTTCCAAGTCATTCCCGAGAATAGCCGGGTAATGGGTTTGATCCTAGACTTAGGGTAACCTAGCGTCAATGATTCTACAAGTTTTGGGTCTTACAGATCGTATTTAAAGCGATTCCAACGGATTTCATGTCTAATCTAGTTTGGCACTTAGTTAACTTTGTTGAATTTCTAAAGGATTTAATCTTAAGCGATTTTTAGTCGAGGTGATGCTCGAGCCCTTGTACGGAAATTTACGAGTCGTTACATGTTTGGTCCCATTTGATATATGCCTCTTGAAGGAGGGGACCCCACCTAGATGTCCCCCAAATTTCACCCTCATCCATCCCTATTTGATCACCCAAATGGGTGGGCCAAGAAGGTTGGATGGTCCATATTTTTATGGACTGTCCAGCCATTCTGCTGCTGTAAAAACATAAATATCAGATTGTTTTTGAAGTAGTGGGCCACCTTTGTGGACCCCACCTTATTGTATACTTGTGTAGGGATGTTGGTCCTACATTTTCTTAAAATTTGGCAGACCTGAGCCCACTCTAATGGGGTGCACAAATCAGGGGCAGCAACATTGTTTCAGCAGCAGAATTTTTTCAGAAATACCTTGTTGTCCATAAATTGTAGGATTTAAATAAAATGCTTTTACTATCCAAAAAATTCTAAAATTTTTCATAGAGGTGTCCTACCCATGGTAGGGCTTACCTGAAAAATTTTAGGGCCAATGGACCCTATTTGGGCATCCAAAAGGGTGGGCCAATATAGTGGGCTGCCAGAAATTTCTGTTGTGCAGTCCAGCAGCATAGTTCCGTAAAAATAATTTTTTTAAAAATATTTTCTCAGAAGGTGGGCTAGATTTCTGGGTCCTACATTGTTGTAGGATTTATAAGAAACCTTGAGTCCAAATTTCAGGAATTTTGGAGGCCCAGAACCTACCCATTTGGATGGCCCAAATTCATATCAGTTATTTCCAGCAACATTCCTCCCTGGACACATTGTAACTCCTGAATTTATTAAGATACTTTTGAGTATACAAAAATTATGAAAATTTATAGAGAGGTGTTCCACCCATGGTGGGACTCGCTTACAAAATTTTGGGACCAATGGACACCTGTGCACACCGTGGCTAGGGACGGACTGATGTTCAGGTAAGTTGGAGTTTCTGGACAGACTGTTTTGTTTAAATTAATTAAAATACTTAGGAATATCCAAAATTTCTAAAATTTTGTGGAGGTGTGTCCTACCCATGTAAATGTCACCTTACAAAATTTTAGACCCAACGGACATTCGAGCTGATCGTGGTACGGTCTGTAAATTGAGTCAGTTTTAGGCCAAATACCTAGGCCCATAGGACTACCCACCATGGAACGCCCCTACCTTGGGCTGTTGCTAGGCCTGTATTCCAGAAGTATGGCCCAGTAGATTTGAAGAGGACTTAAGTCAGTTATCTTAACATCTTAATTTTATTTTTGGGCTTAATTAGTGCATGATTAAAGGCCCATTTCAATTGGATTCTTCTTGGGCTAGTCTTCTAGTTAATGGGCCTTATAGCTTTGGTTAGGCTGAAACTTTTGATAGGCCCATTAGACCCTTGGGTGCTATACTTACCACGCCATTGTGATGGGTCTTATGGGCCAAATACTCAAGTAGTTGGGCCCTTGCTTGCCTTCTAAATCCATACTTGGGCCAAGATGTGAAGCCCAACTTACTTGTGTTAAATATAAGGATTTCTCATATGTTGGGATAATGGGCTGCCCCTTTAGGCCCACCACAATGAGTGAACCTATGACCCTTATGGTTGGGCCCTAACTTAATTAAGGGCCCACCAGGTTGCCTATGTATTGGGTTTAGTGTATGGCCCACTAGGCCATGAATTGATTATGCCTTGGACTTTTTTTTACATACATAGGAGGCTACCTTTTGGGACCCAGTTGAGGTTAGTTATCCTCCTTGGTGGCCCTAAGGTAGGCCCATAAGGCCCTTATAGGTGGTTGAAGGCCCACCATAGACCCTGTTAGGCCCGTCTCCTCCTTGAGGCTTTATGATTCTCCTAGGTTATGGGTTATCCCAAAGTATTGGGCCCCTACTAGAAGACTTTGCTTCTCCTTAGTACCTATCTATGGAGGAATACATTCTACAAGTAATACACTTACATCATTGTGACCCATATGCATCATCTGTATGAATTAATTGCATTGTATGGTGGTTATTAAGGGATGAAGTTTCTCTCCTTGTGCACGTTGAGTGCCTGATGCTTGTGTATGATCTGTATGTGTGATTCATGCATTGGCATCGCATTTCATGACGATACGCCCTTGCTTTGTCAAGGCCTTGCCTTCACAGGGACATTCATGGATGGCTGGATGTGTGGACCCCGAAAATATTACTTGAGCATACCGGGTGCATAGGATGCCTATAGGTAAAATTTACAAAACTTCCATGGTACCGTAGATCTGCTCTAACACCGTGACTGGGTGGAATATATGAGCACACGAGGGCCTTATACCGTTAGGCCGTGACTCCCACTGTCATGTAGTCGGTTGGATAGGGGTGTGGCCATACTCGCCTGATGTATTGCTAGGCTGAGTCTGACCAGCTCGTAAATGGGTCTGCTACCTTCAGGCCTTGTTTGTGATTTACTGTCCACAGGCGGGTAGTGAGGTCCTCTATGGTCATTTAACTATGCGGGGTCTGTAGAGCGGAAGTCATTCAGCAGTGTAATGGACCTCGGTGATTTTCTTATAATTAGAAATGTACTTGATATGTGGATTGGGTATGAGCATTGGCATTACTTGGATCGCATTAACATTGGCCATATAAGCCCCTTCATGCATTGCCTTGGTATGGCACCCAATACTCATTACATCGCATTCATGGCAAGCCTTGGTAAGGCTAGTGATATTCTCATTAAGCGTGTTTCTCTCCTTGTACCTCCTGCTATTCTTTTGTGCACTTATGGTCACACACTTTCATCACCCTCTAAGCTTCTATAAGCTTATGCACGATTGATGCGTGCAGGAGACTCTAGGCAGGCGTCGTAGTAGCAGATCGTCGAGTAGAGTTGAGCACTGAGGACTCCAGTGTTACTGATTTCTCTCTCTTTTCTTATTACTTTATGTATGTCCTTTTGGACCTGATATAAGCTTGTAAAAGTTTAAATTCTTAGTGGATTTTATGATGTGTGCCCCTTGTTATTCTCAGATGTACTTACTGTAATTTTGGGTATTCTCGTATTGGAATGATTATACTGTTATGGAAATCCTCCTTATAGGATCCCAGGATCGGAACCTGTCTCGGGAGCCGAGAATTGGGTACTACAGAGGCTGTTACGGCCAGAACCGGCCATCGGGTTTCTTGTGAGTCCGGTTACTGAGTCTGAGGCATGACAATTAGCCTATTATGTTTTTACATCACATAGCCTGGATAAGGATGATGATATTTATGGACTTACCAGTATGTTTCCGCATTACTCTGATATTGTACGATTTATGGATTGCCAGTATTTCCACTTACTTTGATACATATGCTTGGCATGTGCATCGCACACACTTTCACCGCCCTCTAAGCTTTCTATAAGATTATGCATGATAGATGCGTGCAGGTGGCTTTAGGTCACAGCAGCGTTGACCTTGGAGTGTGTAACGGGTTTCTAGAGCATATGATTATTAATATATGTATTTCTCTTTCAGCACTGTATTCAACTGTTTGTATTAGTGGATATGTGATGATGACGTTGTCATTGTTAATTGGGTAAACTTGTGGTTATGCTTGTTATGAAATAAATGTAAGTTGAAAATCCTCCTTATAGGATCTCAGGATCTGAACTTGGTTTATGGGCGCTGGGAGGTGAGAATGGGGTACTACGGAGGCTGTCGGAATCGAATTCGACGATCAAAAATTTCGTGAGCCCGGTTTTTGAGTTTGGGGTGTGACAAATACTCTATTCTGAATAACAGGTATTTTATCCTGACACAACCGCAACGACGTTTCTCCCAACCAATGTGGTTGTCTACTTCACACCTAATACATTCCCAGTAGATTACTTGTGGGATCCCGGTCTTTTGCAATATCGCTTGTGTGCACACGTGTCCCAACTCACACCATTGATAGACCATACACTGCACCCTAATGCACCTAAAAAACTCACCAAAGTGATTTATTCTGAATGACCTTGAGACCTCTATCATATGGGCTGCGTCGTCGTTGCGGTCGCAATGGTGAAAACCGTGTGTCAATTCGACACTTCGTTAGTGAGATATGACCCATTAAATGTAAGGCCCAAATTATGTATCTAGTAACACAAGAAACCTTTATTAGGCTAGGCCCATTGGACTTGAGCCCATGTGGACCTAAAGCCCACTTTTAGAACATGGAAATTACCAAAAAATAAGACAATTCTACATGATAAAATAAAAAGCTAGCAAATATAAGACAAAATTGGATTCTCTCCCAAAACCCATCATTAGCTCTCTCCCCATGCCTTAAAAACTAATCATTACCCATGTCTACCTCATCCTATACATGCATCTAATGCATATCTTGATTTGTGCCACATCACTTCAAACAACCAATTGCAACACTCCACTTCATCATCCACCATGCATCACCTATAACTCATAACCCTTATCCATCCATTAGCCAATGCATGTCTAAATTTCTTCCACCTTGGCTATGCATGCTTAGTACCATCCACCTCATCTATCTACTACCCATGCCATACACCACCTTCCACCTCACTTTTAGCACCAATAAGATCCCATAAACTTGCCACATCATCTTACCACCTCAACCCCCAATTCCCTATATAAAAGTAGGAGCTCTCTTGCAATTATTCTTTTCCTATACTTAGAAAAATTCTGAGATTTTAAGAGAGAATGAGAGAGAGTGGGGCCATGGTGTGGCCCATCATCTAACCCAGAGGGGGTGGACCACACATCATCATCCAACCATCCATCCATTGAGGTGAGTCTACACCCCTCCCATCCTCCTCATCCTCCTCTTTCTTTCTCTTTTTATTTTCTTGATATGTGTGAGCCCCATTGGTGTAGAGTTCTTGTGTGCATGTATTTATATCTATGGTGGTCAGTAAAGTGGCCCATGTTAGTATGGTCCACCATGATGAACATCATATCTACACCTTTCATTTGTAATCCTATTTTTGTTTCCAGACAGCTAAGTTCTAAAACTCATATAAAATCAACTATGCTAAGATCGGATTTGAAACTTGGGAATATTATGAATCACAATATGGACTAACTTTAGACTAAATTTTGTAGCCATCCAATGGTCCAATCATCTGTAACATCAAGTTTACTTGACTGCTGTCCAGCAGCACATATAGGATTCCGATTTACCTAAATGGACCCATTTTAAAACTCTTTTAATGAATGTATTAAAAATATACGTCTCATTGGATTCGTAGAAAATTGAATCATCTTTCCAACGGTATATAATAAGCCTCAATTGAAGTTTAGATGGCTGAGATCTTGGCCTTATACGAAAGATGTATTAGGGAGCTTATTATGACTATTTTTGTTTGGGGCATATCCGTGATTCCAACAGTCAGACGTATTTGATATTTGCTCTTAACTTACTTGAGATAATTAATAATCATATGTATGGTCCCTATGGTCAGATTCTTTCATGATAAATTTAGAAAATTCTGGACCGAAAGATACTTCTATAAGGACAAACATGAATTTCTACGTGTGGTCCAGATGGATCCAAGGCTCTGTGAAACCTATAAACGGCCTGAATGACTTGTTCTCAAACCATCCATTAGATCAGATCTTCCAACAGAGAATCTGATCATAGAGATTTCATCAATATATATTTCATGTGTTACTTGATGAATATATTGGATTTATGTTATACATAACAATTATCTTCTCATTGACCCACTTGGGTGTGGGATCACTTGTGATTTATGCATTTTATTAGTTCATCCAATCTGGGAACCCATATATATTTTTGTGTCTCTTATCTATGGTTTGCTAGTATGTGGGCCCCACTTGCCATTGGATCTATTTCATTCCCTTTACACTTTCTGTTTGCTGAAAATTTTCTAAGTACTTAACTATATTACATGTAGGCCTCTTTGATACCTTGTACTGGGCCCCACACTTTGTAGTTAAGGGTCTCACTTTGGGGGATGTTTAATACTTATATAAGTGAGCTAGTATGTCCCAACTTTTTTTTGTCAGGAATGATCCCTAAGTATTTGGAAATTGGGCCCTAAGTTGTGACAGACTCCATTTCTGAAAACCGTCTGATTATTTGTGTTTTGTACCAACTTTGGGCCTCTATAGTGGACCATATGCTGGAGGTTTGAGTAGGCTACCTCTTGGAACCTCTAACTTACACTAATGAATAGATAAATAATGTTTCAATTGGGCCAAATCAGACCCCACATGATCAGGGAGTGGATCCCAAAATGTGGTCAGGCATGGTTATGTAGAAAAATTATGTGCAGAAAATCAAATTGCCTATGTTTGGCCCTATACCAAATATTATGTGTGCACAACCAGTTGGTCCCAACTTATAATTTTTGAAGTACATATATAGTAAAACCAAGGGCACCTGGCGGTACATTGAAATGTGGTCCCTTATGATCATGGGATATACTTAAAATTGGGCCAAAACTAATTCTGCACTATATTTCCTGCACAGTTTCTCCAAGTACCCATGTTTGGGTCATCATCGTAAATTTTACTCACCCAACCAATGAGGCTTGCCTTATAATTTGTAAAGCCCATACATAGAGCTACTAGGTGGTTATTCTCTTTCACCATATGTAGGCCCCACGTGATCATAAATCTGACTATAAAATGGCCCAGAACCAACATTGTACAAAAATTTATTTGATATAAAATTTATGTGGGGCCACGTCAGTGGGGTCTACTACCTCCTTAAAGCATTTAATGCAGCATCTAAACTCTGAAAAATAACTTTCAGATATTGTTGGGCTTAAAAACCTTATGTGGGCCATCTAGTATGGGTTGTCTTGTATGGGCCTTACTTTTCATGTAATGAGGTCCACCTGGCATGTTTTGTAAATAGGTATTGTATAACTTGTAAAATATTTAGTGGACAAATCTTGCTGTCCAAATGTTCTATTAAGACATAGGTGGCCTTGGGCCCATCTAAATGATCAACCCTAAAGCCCAAGCAGGCCCAGCATTAGGAGAAATCGTTGGAGAATGAGAAACCCACTAAGGTAACCATCCTTGAGCCCGTTGGGCAGGCCCATTGCCTCCTGGGCAGCGTGTCTTGTATACTACCTCTAGTCAAGTAGACCATGCTTAGAGAGGCTTATTTTATAATGCATAAACTGGATAATTGGGCTTTTTCTTAGTTGTTATGCATGTGGCTAGTAGGCCCAATATAATATATGACATGAAAGATGTTAGCATGTTATCCTTTGTGTTTGAGATTGTGCATTGTTCATAGTTGGTGGAATGTGTGGAGCCCACTTAGTTGTGGAATTAGATCCACACCATTAAAAGCGTTGTGGTTGGACATTTATGCCCTTAGGTTGGCCTATTGGTTCACTAAGTGGGACTCACACTTGACTCATACGATCCCATGCCTTGCATGTAGTTCAAGTCTAGTGTGGAAGTCACACTAGGTAGGATGCACCTAGTGATGGGTGAGATGATGATACATGTATGGTAACATGATAATGATGGTTGTGAGCTGTTGGTTGAAATGATAGATATGATTTAATGGAGGGTGAATTATAACATATGCATTGATGATGGATAAGTAATTATTTATGACACTTATGTTAATCATGAAGTGAAAATGATACTCATGGTTAATGATAATGTATTATATATATATATATATATATGCATGATGACAAAACATGCTAGTTGACCACCATGCTTGATATCTAAAGTGGTGTATATGAGGCCCTTGTGTGAGGCCCAAAGTGATGTATATGAGGCCCATGAGTGCGTCCCAATGTGATGTATATAAGGCCCTTGTGTAAGGCCCAAAGTGATGTATATGAGGCCCATGAGCGAGGCCTATTGTGATGTTTGTGAGGCCCTTGTGTGAGGCCCAAGGTGATGTATATGAGGCCCAATTGTGATGTGTGATTCCACCATGGTGTATGTAAAGATGTTTATGATGCCCATTTGTCTTCTTAGTTGATATTAAAATAGGTCATGCCTTGGGACCAATGATGGTTAAATGTCCACATTGTACGGGTAATGGTGGTTAACCCTAAGGCCCGTTGTTAAGCCCATTCTCATCTCCTCTTAGTGGGCTAACCCAAATCATTGAGCCCCATAATTATTAGGTACATTCTTGATATGAGTAGGCCATCTAGGACCATCCTTGATATAAGGAGAGTACATTATCACCATGATTCATGCTCATACACATCATCTGCATGCTTGATATGAGATGTGGTTGACCATTGCATATTCTATTGGGCAGGTTGTTTATGGGACTCCCTGATAGGCGGAGTTGTTCCACATAAGCGCACGGTATATGTAGGATTGATGCATAATTGGACTGAGTGACTCATGCATCTTGCATTGTGTGATTATGATTACTGTACGCCCTAGCGACATCAGGGCTATAGCCTCCGTAGATATAGTGTGGATGGCAAGATTGGACACTAGAAGTTCTTATTAAGCATGGGGCATGAAGGATGTCCTATGTTGAAAGTCCCCAAACCCTTATGGTAACATGAAGGATGCTCCAATGCCTGAACCAAGTAGATGTATAAGCGCATGAGGGCCGAATACCAGGAGGCTGCGTCTCCCACTGTGTCGTGGTCAGTTAGAAGGGGGCGTGGCCTTACCCGCCCAAGGGTAGGGGGCAATTGCAAGGCTGAGTCTGACCAGCTCGTAAATGGGTCCGCTACCAACGTGCCAAGTAAATATTGGCAGACTACTAGTCAGGTGAGTAGTGAAGTCTCTTTCGCTTGCACGGTTGTGCGTCCAGTGTAGGGCGGCAATGTGGTGTATGGTGTATTAGACCCCGATGATTTTCCAAAGAGAATCGTACTGATATATGATGCTTTAGAGATGAGTTGGATTGATATGTGGATTGGTATGCTTGAGCTGCATCTTGCATATGACATTGGCTATGTAGGCTTTGCATCACATCATATGGCCTTGGTGTGGCCGATAACATTCATACCTTGCATCGTATAGCCTTGGTACAACAGATAGCATTCATGCCTTATATTGCATAGCCTTGATACGACAGATGACATTCATGCCTTGCATCGCATAGCCTTAGTATAGCTGACAGCATTGTACTAGACCCCAGTGATGATCCCAAAGATGTACGGTATTGATATGATGACATCCTGTCACTGTTGTTCACATAGGCGGGCACATGTGGGCGGACACTGATGTGGGTGGAGCCTAAGGGCCTGTGCGAGCTACTAGTGATTAGCGGGATACTGTGTTAGCAGGCTACTGTGCAGCAGTTGCATACTTAGTACTTGACTCATTCATTCATCCATCCACTATCCACTCAGGCTGGTGGTGCGCAACTAAATCATTATGTGTATCTTCGTAATGGCTAGGATTTTGGTTGGGGTACTTGACCAACCTGAGATCAGGAGTTTGCCACATTGAGTCTAGCTATCCAAATTTAAGTATGGAACTGGTTTAGATAGAAGTCCCTTGTGATAAACCCCACAGCTTGCAATACCACGTACCATCATCCCGACTACATACTTCAGCTTGTTAATTCTTTTGAATTGCATATTACATTGCATTCTCAGCATATGACATTTGGCTTACTATGACTCCACTTACCAGCTCTGTCATTGCCTTTCCATCGTATGCCATAGAGTAGAAAATGGAATTTGATTATCTTATTCATAATGATTGGCTATTTTAATGATTCATGGTCGCTTGTTGAGTGACATACCTATTATTGATGTCATGTTCATAATAACCTATGCAGTTATACGACATGCTTAATTGACAACCTGCTCACATATGATAACATGCTCAGTTGATACCATGCCTATGGTTGTTTTGGATGTCTTTACGGGAGCGCCCTGATAAGCCGTGTTTTACTCCCGGCACGCAGTAGACTCACGAGGTGTGGTTTGCTCATATAGATGACTTACACTTTTTTAAGATACATGCAAGAGCTGTTGGAGTTGTTATTGTTTCCCTCATTACTATTGAGCTGGTGCACCATAGTATGTATGATATATCGAACAGGTTCATCTCTTCGATATGCGTTGATACGATGTACAAAATGTGTAATCACCTAAACAGATTGACCGTTAAAAAAAATCATACTAAAAATCCTCCTTGTAGGATCCCAGGATCGGAATCCGACATGTGGGTGTCGAGAGCTAAGAATGGCATACTATGAAGGCTGTCGGCACCAGATTCGGTGATCGGGAATTCTGTGAGCTCCATTTTTGAGTTTGGGGCATGAGATTACATCGACAATACAGGATCACTACTACAAAAAGTACCAAAGAAGGTTAAATCAGTTGCGATCAAGTATAGGCAATGTCAGGTGATGTCCGGAATGGTTTCTACTGCACTAGTAGCACAACAAGACAATGAAGGATAGATGATAGTGACATCTAAAAGGTGAAGGGTTTTATCTTCTCTCACAAAGAGTACCATCCTGCTAAGTACGGTTAATGGGTTGATTATGCGAAATGCTACGAGGCACAATTTCTCAGTCACTTAATGTCACAATAGTTCATCTTCCTCGACGGTATCAGCAAATGCAGTTTTCACTTTATCCTTCAATACAAAGACAATCGAAGTATAAAGAAATAGAAAACTTGGCAGCAGATATTAATCAGCCTTCACCAAATGAGCATGTTGTTGAAGAAGTCCCTAATTTTTCAACAGTGACTGCCGCAAACAACATTGAACCACAAGTAGAAATGCCATGACCACAAGCAGCTAGATGTCAAGGACTGACACCTAATATTACTTAGAACATAACACAGAGAGAAATCCGACAAATGGTCATCGAAACCATTCATCTAAAGAAGGAACAAAATCAGAACAAAAGGTTCCAATATCAGACACCATATCCCACTAAAATAGAAGAAATGCTATTTCCCGCTGACTTCAAACACCCAAAATTTAAGAAGTTTCATGGGGACGGGTAACCAGAAGAACATATGATGCACTTCATAATGAATGATCGGAAATTTCTCTAGAGTTCCTCGGTATTGTTTGCGATTATTTGGGTCTTTTCTGAAAGGGAAAGCCTTTAGATGAGAAGTCAGCTTGACTGAATTAGCCTCTACTCGCCAACGAGGGATGAATCAGTTGATGAATTTATCAGTTAATGGAAGACCCTGGGGGTATCATGTTCACAACTTGCTAAAGAAGAGAATGAATTAAGTTATGCATAGGATGTGTAAGACCAGATATTGCATTGAGTCTTATTGGTTTGAATATACGTACTTTTCAAGATCTAATCGAAAAGGTTGGCCATATAGAAAAGATCACTGTAAAAATAGAGTCTTACAAAAATAGTCTTGTAAAATGGAATGTTTCAAAATCTTAAAAGAACTTCAATCAGTATTATGGAAAAAGAAAGAAAGACGAAGAATCAATAAGATGAATAAAGGAAATCTGATAGAAGAGACATAAATAAACATACAGCCGAGAGAATGAAGAAAGAATTTGGACAATCCAAGGATTATGGAAAGTATTTGTTTGAAGAAAATGATATACTTCCTTTGCTGAACAAATTGTTGGCAGCAGAGAAGATCAAATTGTCATGGCCAAAACGTCCAAAGGAGATGAAGAAAATAAGTGAAAGTGACTATTGTTATTATCATCATCTCCTCGGACATCAAATTGAGAATTGCTTTAATCTAAAGAAGATATTACAAGAAAAGATTAATAGTGGTAAAATGGTCATAAGGAAAGCGTAGACATAAGAGAAGAAATAAAAGTACACTGGCCTGATTGATTCGAGACTGGGGGCAATTCTAATCTTAGATCAACCATATACGATGATGAGGCATCGGTATATTTGTCTAAATTCACTGCATTAAGATGTATTATCTCTGAAGATCATGATTTTGATTACGAAGATTATCGATACAATACTTCCTAATCAAAAGGGGTCAAGACAAGTAGAAAGAGAAAATAGCCTTAAAAGGTAAAGCCATGTATTATTCTCCGTATGAATGAATAAAAGGAGAATTCTCAAGAAAAGGAAAATTCTTAAGCATATCAAGCATATCAAGATCAAGTACATCAAAAATGATATTATCATCAATTATTGTCAAGCACCGATGATTATTTGCTATCGTTGTTGATTGCTGACACAAAAGTCATCCTATTGATATTGTTATCATCACCAAGCCGATACACTATTTTAATCATGAACATTATTAGAACATCATCAACAATGGTGGTATATTAATTATCGATTTTTTATCTTTAGCAAAGCCTATACGGTCAACCATATATAAATACCACGATAACAATGGCAATTTTTTCATTTATGGCAGCATAGCCAAGCTTATATGGCCAACTACGCATAAGACCTACCATCATCGGTAATATATATATCATACAGGCAGCAGTGAGAAGCCAGTGGCCCTAAAAAGCCCGTATAGGCCATCACATGCATACACATGCGGGCAGCAGATGGAGCCAGCGACTAAAAGCCTTAAGAGGCCAGAAAGTCCACAACAACCAGTCATGCATGAGACCAATGTCGTCTGTATAGCTTCCGACAGCATCATGGGGAAGGAAGAAAATGCCCTCCTGTGAATGGGTCCAACCTTGCAGACGAAGAAAAAACGTGCTGCAATGTCCGCTCTTTGGCCATGGTCCATAGATAGGCCAACCATACACAAGACCCACAAATTTCTGGCTTGATTTCAGTAGTAACTCATGAAGACAAGGTCTCTAAAATAAATTACTCCCTCATTGATGGACTAACGACCATGGATTTGGTGCCCCAAGGTAGCCTTGCGTGCCCCATGAACTCTAGAGAGTTACTGCGGCCAACCCTGTGCGTAAATCTCACCAAGTTCACGACACAGGTAGCTTCACTAGGCCCCTCTGATGGATCACGGTTTTTGAACTCCCCGGCCGCGATAAGTCTAGCGAACTCATAAGAGTTAAAGAGACCATTCGCATAAGACCTGACTCCAACTACTTATGAGTCTAAAAAACTATGTTCATTTCACTACTCAAGAGCGTAAACAATGTGAAAGTGTCCAGTCAAGTCAAGTTAAGTCCAATCAAGTCGTGTCAAGTCAAGTTAAGTCCAATCAAGTCGAGTCAAGTCAAGTTAAGTCCAGTCAAGTCGAGTCAAGTCAAGTTAAGTCCAGTCAAGTCAAGTCATGTCTAGTCAAAGTATGTTTAATCAAAAGTATACTAGCTCCATTATTCAAGAGCTTAAACTATATGTAGCATTAAAATGCTTCAAATATATATGATCATTTATTTTACTTAAGATATGCTCAAATATGTAAATGCCTAATGAAAATCTCAAACATTGATTAAACAATATACAAAATTGCATTTCTTTTGAATCAAGTTTGAATTACATCAATAGTAAGTTTGTTCAAAATACTTGATACTTTCTATTCAAAAGTTAAAATCTTCAAGATTGACTATAAGTTTTCAATTATAATGTGCTTATCCTCCTGAAGAGAGTAACGATGCCTTCCTATCTCTTGCTTTCCTGACAATGAATGAAGGTTATCTCGTAAAATCAGCAGAGGTGGAGGAGGATGAAAATATGAAGAGTTATCATTCTCTTCTGGATGATTTAAAAAATTCAGATGTACTTTTTGCATTCTTTAAAGGAGCACAAATGCTATCTATTCTTCAAGGGTATCAGCGGGCCTTATTTCGTAAATATTATCTTTTGAAGAAATCTTTATGCAAAGTTGGCCTAGAGAGGGAGCATGATCTATTTCTTCAAAATAATCTATGCCTTGGTCTTTTTGATAATTTCTTATGCGCGGCAGATGAATCGATATAGCACAATCAACTGGGCAATAATTGCATGTTAAGTAATATTGATGGGCCCATCAACGCATCTAACCATAAGAAGCATGATCTGGATAACTAGGAATTATGATGTGTGATCCAGTGTGAACGTTCAAAAGATGTTTCTATATCAAGGCCCAGTTATATGGTCTGATGCCATAACTTTTCATTGATCTAGTAATGATATCAATCAGCAAAGGTTCAAGGAAAATATACTCCTAGCCAGCCCATAAAGAAATGACAAGGAGCATGAACTAGAAAAGAATCAGCGGTTGAACCTCTAGAGCTATAGATGACATCTCTAAAAGCATGATACAATGAGCAAAAAATGTGACAAATACAATGCAAAGCTCGACAAGCACAAAGATGGAATGACTAAATCATTATTATATTACAAATATTACAACTTTCAATATATACTTCATGAAATTAAATTACAAAATTATGATATCTTGAGATACTAATTCCAATTAATTTGGCAGGAAAGATTACCATTCGAAATCTTGGATTATGCAGACCACGAATAAAGGAGTTGATTAAAGGGATTGTTGCAGCAAGAGTAGCATTGAAAGACAATTCTCTGATTAAGTTACTCAAAGATGGAATCGCCACAGCTGTTAAAGTAGCAATTTTTGATGAAAAGGAAAAAAATTACACAAACAAGGGGAATCAAAACTACAGAGGATGCAATTCCGACCCTGTTTGTAGAAAGATGTTCTATCTGGTTGACTGCTATGAAAATAGCATGCTTTCGTTGCCGCCATTATTTTCTCTATCGAGACATTCACTCGACACTTCTGATTAGGGGCATTCAGTCTTCTGTTCGAGCCTGACGATGCAATCTTCTGTTCAAGCGCGCATTTCAGTCTTTTGTCTAGGCCTGATCATTCAGTCTTTCGATTGACCGTGATCATTCAGTCTTCCGATCAACCGCGATCATTCAGTCTTCTATTCAAGAATGATCATTCGGTCTTCTGTTTAAACTCAACTGTTGAAGATCTCCGCTCAAGCGATCCTTCTCTGATGGGAAATAATTTTTGTGTAAAAGAAGATCGATCTTCCATTTGATTTCATAGGACAAAATCAAAGAAGGATCGAGTGGGCATCTGTTGGGGCACAAATATATATATATATATATATATATTTCTCTCTCTAAAAGTCGCATTGCACGTCCATCGCCTTAGTGAGGAAATTCCATTGCATGGGTCAACTCCCCAGGTTGCTCCTTCTATTGCTCAAGTTAGGACCCCAACCTATCATTTCTTTTGCACACACTCTCTCCTCGGATCCCTGTTAGAGTGCAGAAGCCCCTACTGTGAGCCCTTGGTTGTACGCCTGATGGGTCGTGCGCCCCTGGTTGTGCGCCTGATGGGTTGTGCACCTGATGTGTTGTGCAATGGAACGGTTGTGCGTAGGAATGGGTTGTGTGTTAGAATGGGTTGTGTGCTTGAATGGGTTGTGCACTGGAAGGGTTGTGCACTGGAATGGGTTGTACGTTGGAATGTGTTGTGCGATGGAATGGGTTGTGCGCTGGAATGAGTTGTGCGCTGGAATGGGTTGTGCGCTGGAATGGGTTGTGCGCTGGAATGTGTTGTGCGCTGGAAGGGTTGTGTGCCCTCCTGCTCGAGATATGTTCTACGCCCCCTGCTGGAGATGTGTTGTGTGCAAATAGCCTTCACACGTGCGAGACGCCTATAAATACCCCTCTCCCATCCTCATTTAGGGAGGATAGAAGTTGGAGAAGCTCAAGGAGTTCCTTAAGTAAGAGAAAAGCGGAGCCACAGAAAATCTGCACAACTCAAGTTGCCCCGAGAATGTCATTGTGCGGGTGCACAATCGAAGTTATATATGGCACAACTCAAGTTGCCCCGAGAATGTCGTTGTGCGGGTGCATAATCAAAGTTATCTATGGCATAACTCAAGTTGCCCTAAGAATGTCGGTGTGCGTGTGCACAATCGAAGTTATCTATGGCACAACTCAAGTTGCCCTGAGAATGTCGTTGTGCAGGTGCACAATCGAAGTTATCTATGACACAACTCAAGTTGCCTCGGGAGTATCGTTGTGCGGTGCACAACCGAACTTTCGTATAACAAAAGTTTTCGTGTTTAAAGAACTCCCTAGAAGGAAAAGTCTATCCGTGCAACTGGTTCACTCGCATAACCATTCATTTTAAAGGAACATCAAGAATAAGGAGAGAAGAATTCAGGATGAGGTGGAGAAGTCGAAGGAGAGAGTGAAAAGACAACCAGTGTCTATCACACAACAAACCAAGGGCCTTAAGTCTGCACAACTCATCTGTCTTTGTGATGAACATCTAATACGCCAAAATACTGCTGAAAATTTCCATTGAATTACTTCTCCTCTCATTCATTGTGTTGATTCATTGTACTTTATTTTCAGAATCAATGGAAATACGAAGATGTAAACAAACTTAGAATTAATGAAATCTATGATGATGATTGTTCTCTCATTCTTTTTTTTGTTATTATTGATAATCCCCCAAATCAAATGCCTTCGTTTCTTGTCGAAACAGATGAACCTATTTTGAAACCATTAATAGTGAAATCCAATGCACTCTGGGATTGAGTGTGGATGTCGGGAGTAGAGTAGGCACATAGCCGAACCACTATACATGCTTGTGTTTGGAATTGTCATTTGCGCATCTATTTAATTATGCTTATATATGCTAGAATGTTTAAATTTTTATACATGATTGGATGAATGCTATTGATTGCTAGGAAGCACTTTTCACACACAAGTACTCTATGATATAGTCTAGTTGCTTTATTGGTATATCTTAAGCTACCTATGTAATTGGACCCTCTAACTGGCTTGGAAGCCTTTAGAGTTATATTACCTTAGTTTATTTGTAAATCAATTAAGTTAGGCAATAAAAGTTCTTGATTGACATAATCATTTGAAAAGTCCTATTCACCCCCCCCCCCCAACCCCCTCTCTAGGACTCTTGAGGTATTTCATACCTCTACTACAACAGTCTAAACCATAATTTCACTAATTACCTTGGTTTGCTGATATTGCTAATTATCTTGCCACAAGTTTCAGGTCGACACATTGGACTGCGCAAGATAAGAAAAAATTCTTTGTCGAGGTTCGTAAATTCTTCTGGGATGACCCGTATTTATTTAAATATTGTACAGGTCAAATTCTAAAGAGATGTGTGCTAGACAATGAACACCAAAGTATCATCTCCTTCTGTCACTCTAAAGCCCGTGGTGGTCACTTTTCTGCTAAAAAAACCATGGCCAAAATTTTGCAGTGCAGCTTTTACTGGCCCACTGTGTTCAAGGATACTAATGAGTTCTGCAAAGCATGTGAGCATTGTCAGAAATTGAGAGCGTTGTCTCGTTGAAATATGATGCCTCTGAATCCCATTCTGATCATTGAAGCATTTGACTGTTGGGGCATCGATTTAACGGACCATTCCCCCAATCCTTTGGGAATTTATACATTTTACTAGCAGTAGACTATGTCACTAAATGGGTCGAAGCGATCCCGTGTTGGAACAATGACCATCGAATGGTCATTAGATTCTTAAAAGAAAACATCCTTTCCTGGTTCGAAATGCCTCGAGCCATCATTAGTGATGAAGGTTCACATTTTTGTAATAGACCATATGCAAATTTAATGAAGAAATATGGCATCTCTCATAAGGTGAGCACTCTATACCACCCACAAATAAGTGGGAAGCTGAGATTTTCAATAGGGAAATTAAACACATTCTGGAAAAGACGGTTAACCCTGATTGTAAGGATTAGTCAATCTGTTTGACTGATGCTTTGTGGGAATACCATACAACTTTTAAGACTATTATTGGAATGTCTCCCTCTAGACTCGTCCATGAGAAGGCTTGCCACTTACTTATAGAGTTAGAACATAGAGCCTACTGGGCTATTAAAAATCTGAACTTTAACCTAGACAACGCTAGGTCACTGCGTAAACTTCAATTAAACGAACTCAAGGAAATCTGGAATAATGCATACAAAAACTCAAGAATTTATAAGGACAAAATGAAGGTTGAAATTGCGGTTTATACCGCTGATACCAAAGAATGAATATAAGACAATGTCCTAGAGGGGGGTGAATAGGACGTTTCAAATATTTTTCCTATTTAAAAATCCTAATTACCTAACTTAAACAATCATTCAGTTTAAAGCAAGTAAGGAAATATACCTCTAAAGTCTTCCAAGCCGATAGAGGGTCCAATCACAAAGGCTGTTCAAGATATACAAATAAAACAGCTAGCCTAGTGATGTGAGCCTGTGTGTGGAATGTGCTTCCTATCAATCTCAAGCATTCATCTAATCATGCATAAACAATCAAGTATTCAAACTTAAATAATCATGATAAATGTGCAAATGGTCATTCTAAATATAAGCATGTATAGTGGTTCAGCTACATGCATACTCCACTCCTGGCTTCCACACTCAATCCCATAATGCACCGGATTTCACTATTAATGGTTTTAAAATAGGTTCACCAATAACCTTTACAGTCCTACACTAAGGACACTAATTTATGCTCTCTGCAAGAGCAAAGGTCCTACACCTAGAACCCACATTTAGGCCCACCAGCTAAGGTCACACACAAGACACCTACGTTTAGGCCCACCGGCCAAGGTCCCACACAAGGCACCTACGTGAGTTTGTTGATAGCAAACTCTTAGCCTCAATCTTACATGAGGATAGAAACTAAACTTTGAAATCTTAAAATGACACTTACTTGTCAAAATGAGTCCTCTCTTGTAGCTTGTCTTGGGTTACTTGATATTCGCTCTTCCATGCTTGAATCAACTTCCCAATGCTCCCCCGATTGCGTAACTTAGATTTTCCTCTTGGCTCAGCTCCACGATCAAGAATGATATACCTATAAAGGTGACCAAGGTAATAGGAGTTTGTTCAATCTCCTATCTAGGATAAAGAGTAGATTTTTTAAGGGATTCAACTTATGGATGTTATAGAGTATTAAAAGATAAAGAATTTTCTTATTGGTTTAGTCTTTGTACTCTAAAGAAGGCACAAGTTCATGTTCTTCATTAATAGGAGCTTTGAATGATCATAGAAGCTCATAAAAGTGAAAGATCACAATGAAGATGTCATGAAACTCATATGGATAGAGTCTAGGTAGGCTAGGATAAGCTTGGAATACACTAGAGACTCTAAGATGCCTTTTTTCACTAATTTTGTAATTTTCTACAAGCTGCTTTTATAAAGAAAAAGTTCCAATGGATAGAAAACAACTAGTTTACGGTGCTACTGAACCTAACTTCGGTATCACCGAACTTGCTTCGGTGATACCAAATTACCAATCGGTAGTACCGAATTAAATCCTCAAGTTGCTAAATGAAAAAGGACCCCTTCTAGTGACACTGAAATTTGTTCGTCGGTAGCAGTCTGTGTCACCGAAATATCCAGTCGGTGGTACTAAATTTCCTTTGTAATGTTGCTGGACTACTTTGAGCCCTTTCGGTAACACCAAAGATATCTTCGATGATACACCGAAGGTGCTGTTCGGTGGCACCTTTGTCCTACTGAATGTTGACAGATATTCCTATTTTAATCCCTTATCCATTTAATCATTCATCAACTTGGAACTTGTTAAAGCCAAGACTAAAAGGATATAAAATATGAACTCAGAATTGGCTTTGAATAGATGACCTAAGTAGGTTTTCCTATTTGGCTTGGGATCATTTATTTGCAAGGTCAAGATTGTAGAAGTGGTTCTTTATCTCAATGTGGCTTTGGTGCTTCTGATTAAGTTGCATCATCGGTCTTTCATTTGCCAAGAACTCATCTGACTACTAGACAAAACTAGTCACGTGATTGACAAACAAGTGTGCAAAGGTGGGTGCACTTACATAGAACATCCTTCGAAAATCATTCCTAACTAGTCAAAAAGTCCTTTTGTATAATTCTCGGTTACAACTTTTTTCAAGTAAACTCCGATCTCGTTGGACCGACCCTTTCACTGTTACAAATGTTTATCCTTATGGGGCCGTTGAGATTAAGAATCTAACAATGACAATGTTTTCAAAGTGACTGGACATCGTTTAAAGCCATTTGTTGAGAAATTTAATTAAGAGGACATGTCCATAACTCTGATTTACCCTATTTACCAGGATTAACCTCTTAGTCTGATGGAGGTGTAGTTAGGTTTATTGCTTTCATAAAATTTAGGATTAGGACAGTTTGCTTTTTATTTGTTTAGTCTTTGTGCTAACCCATATTCACGTTGAGATCCTTGGAAAAAGCCTCAAATTCCTTCTTCAGGTACTATCTTTCCATCACTTCTCCTTTTTTTTCGTTGTCGCTTTTGTATTACATGCTTATATCTTTTACATTGAGGACAATGTATATTTTAGGTTGGGGGTATGGATTAGGTAAACTAATCAGTGTTTTCTTAGTTTTGGAAAAATTTTTGAAATTTTCAATGTTTCAAGTTGAAATGTATTTGGAAAATAATAATTTATGCATGTAAAGAATGTTTTGAGTATAATGATAAGATAGAGATTGAATTTTGAATTGTTGGAGTTTGATCAACTATGTAGCCTATCACTTATGGTTCTTGCACTTAATTGATTAAGTGGAAGTTTGAATATTATGTTAATTTAAGTCACAAGACACGTTCAAGTTGCTTTCTGTGAGTTATGCCAGAATTTCTTATTATTGGCATATGAATCATTGATAAATGTTGAGAATTGAGTCTGGAGAATTTTATCCACCTTAAAAGATGAAAAGAACCAGTTAAAAAATAGTGAGATCGACAAAAAGGTCATGAAAAGACTGAAAAATCTGAAAAGAATAAAGATGAGAAGACTAAATGAATAAAAAGAGACCATCAATATAAAATAAAAAACTGGAAAAAGAAGAAGAAGGGGATAAGTTCTGAATTAGCACTTGGTTATTCAATTAATCTGAGGTGATGAGCATGGTTAATAAAATAATAGTACTTTTATGGAAAGTAAGTTGATTTTCACTGAGCACATTGAAAAACTTGATATATGAACTTATGCTCTGATTTAATCGACAAAGAACCTATTTGATGGATTTCTTATATGATTCGGCTCTAGGTTTTCAAAATTCCACTTTCTCGTCTTAATGCTACTCATCTATACTCGATTGCACAAAGGATTGATTTCTAAAAAAGGGATTGAACATGGAGAGTTGAGAATTGCTTCATGCATGTTTTTGCTTAGGACTAGCAAATTACTGGTTGGGGACTATGTTAAGTGTCAAATATTGCATATTTTTCCCTATTTATATCTTGGTTTTATGAACAAGATAAGGCTTAATGGTATATTTTATACATGTTTGTGTTGTAAGGTGAATCTGAGAGCTTGGATTGAAAAGAATGCTAAAAGCATGGATTTAATGTTCAAGAATCACCAAGGCAAAAGATTGATCCCAAGAGATCAAGAATGAAGAATTCACATGTCAAAGATCTAAAGAAACCAAGTACAAAGGATGAAGAAAGGACTTAAAAGAATGCAAAATCTGTAGTAGAAAATAGGACATTTTGGTCTGACCTGAGCTAACTTCAGTCCGATCAAAATCGCAAAAAACTGTTTAGTAAGAAATCAGGCTTAATTCGGTCCAACTGGAGCCAACTTTGGTCCAACTAAAGTACTTCGGTTGGAGTTGGTCTGACCTAAATTTGACAGATTTTTTGCACAAGATTTTTCAATATTAACTTCGATTTGACTGAACTCGGGCAGAATTGTCCAGCGAGAAAGTGTGATTTTCACCCTTAATTCGGTCCGACCGAAGCATAACGCGGGACTTACGCGGAGTGCGTAAATTTAAGACGGTTTCTGAAAATTTCAAGGAGTTGCATAAGATGGGGCTTCACAACTATAAATAGGAGTCCCTAGGACGTTCCTAGGCATCTTCTAGGGTTTAAGGAGTGGAGCAAAAGGGTGGAGAGCTGCTGGTAAGAGTTTTTCTTCTTCTTCCATAGTTGTTTTTATGTTTTCTTTAAGAGTTCTTAGTTCAATCATGTCTATGGTTCGTTAAACCTCTTAGCTAGGGTTAAGAGGTGATCCTCGTAGCATGATTGGGATGTTTACTTTTCTTTGATTCATGTTTATGTTGAACTTCATTGATTTCTAATTGATTTTAAGGAATATTTTTAATTTTCAATGGTTTATTGTGACTCAAATAACAATAGAGCCTGCGATAGCTTTGAGTATCTTCTTTTCTTATTTGAGATTGTGGGATTGGTAAATCTTTTTGTTTGCCATAGTCTCCTGGGCATGGTTGGGTGATAGAATCCCTTCCAATCTCCACAATCATCTTCCATTGAGGCTAGATCAATGAGAAGTTCAAAGATTTGATCATCTCCCTTTCTCTAACTAGATAAGATAGGACTCTGATTCCTGTTGGATCTTTTGAATCAAGTAAGGTAGCTTCCCAATAGCTACAAGTGGATCTTTGGCACCCTAGTTCCCACCTTTAAATTCACAAGTTTAAATCAACACAATTCATAATTACTTCCTTTATTCCAAATTTCTAGTTTAAATCTTCTTCTGATTCTACTTCTAGTTACTTTCAGAAATGTACAAGATTAGTCCCTGTGGATTCAACCTCGGTCTTACCGAGATTATTACTACATCACGACCTTACACTTGGGGTTGTGAACAATATCCTACTCGTCAAACCAAGAGAAAACTATATGCAATTATGTATTACATTTCACCATTAAAAAATTAAAAATTTTAAATATACTTATTCTACTTTTCAAATTTAAACAATCACAATGTTACCTCGAAAGGACATCTATAAAACTGCCACCCAAGAAGCAAAACTAAAATTAAATTAAATACACTTATTCTACTTTTCAAACTTAAACAATCTTACCTTTAAAGGACATCTGTAAAATTGCCACCCAGGATTGGTAGAGGTTTTTTATGTTAATACCATACACATTGGTCAATTACGGACACAGTGTATCGAGAGAAATTTAGGAGTCTTCTTATTATACAGTATTTGATATAAAATCATAAATAAATATTAAAAAACTGAATAAAATTCATAAGTTTATATTTATGCAATAAATTTTATGAGTTTACGTTTATGCAATAAACTATTTGAAAAAAAAAATGCAATTCATTAAATCATACATAAGATGATAATATACTTACATGTTTCTATAAAATATATACCTTAAACAATATTTAAACTTATAAAGCATTAAAATAGATAATGATATACAAAGATGGTTGACACAATTGTAATTCAAAAAATATGTCCAATAAAAATAACTACATAGCATGGAAAGAAAGTAAAACTTTGTAAAGAATATACACTGCTTATTAGCTTTTTAAAATTTTTACCAATAAGAGAGCTAGCTGCCTATATACTTACTATCATGATAAATTTCTATTACGTTAAAAAAGATAACTATATACAATGATGGTTGACCACAATTATAATTAAAATAAAAATAAAAATGTGCCCAATAAAAAAACTATCATAACATGGAAAGAAAACAAACCTTTATAGAGAATATACATTAGCTTGAAGTTATTTTTTTAATTATTTTTAGACCAGATGCTCCGTAAGCAGCAAGAGAGTTGTCTACATACTTATTATCGTGATATATTTTGATTACTCTAGTTCATCATCATATATATAACTTGAAGTATAATTAATTCATTTTTCTTCATATTTAAATAAATGAGAAGAAGAAGATGTAAGTAGCATGCATGAGCTTAATGAGGAAATAGATAACTTTATGCATAGCTTACTTGATAAATTTCTAACTGTATAGTTCAGATCGTCTGATAGTGGTATAAATTAATCAAATGATGTGAGTCTAAGTCACTAACAAAAGACCTGTACTAGGTAGTTAGAAATTTCTTAGTTGCATTATACACTAAAGACATTCACTTCTGTAAATGCTTATACTTAAAGTACATTATAGTTTGTCAATTTTCATAGTTTTATTAGGATCACAAGCTCGACTGAAGACAAGTTATCAACTCGATCAAGCATCTAGAAAGAAGTCTCAACATCTTAAGGAAATATCATTAACGGTTCGAAGTTCAAAACACTTCGTATGAGTCAACCTTCAGGTAATATAAACCTATTTTGACCATAGGTTTGGTGTATTTCATGCATGCATAACTATAATCATATTTCATGTTAAATACCTCAATTTAGGCTAGCCTAATGACTGGTTCGGCCAACCTAACTGATTTTGGCCAACCATATAATATTCAGTTAAAAAAACAGATCTGAAAAGATCTTTTTGCAATAGGTTCGACCAGCCTGACCTAAGGCTTGATAAGCCCAACATGGGTTCGGTCAAGTTTCCAGCAATGGAACAAAAATTAGATTTTAGGCTAATTGGGCCCAGTCGAACCACTTACTTAGCCGGTCGAACCTGGTGTTCGGCCAACCAAACTTGGGCTTAGGCTAGCCAAATTTTTGAAAGATATTATCCCGCGAAATCCGAGTTCCGTTAGAACGTGATCTTTGGAATTTAGCCAGCTGAACTGACCATCGAGCTAGCCGAACTGTATAGATCCTTGGCTATAAATAGAGGTTCTTTCTTACTCTTTAAGACACAAAAATTTATAAATTCATATTGTATTGCAAAGAGAGAAAGTTCAAGCCTGCTTAAGCTATTTGTATTATAATTCTTATTCTTGTTTTAGTTAATTCCATTCTCCTTCTCAAGTTATTAATCTGTTTTAATATAGTAATCCATACTCTACTTTGAGAAAAGGCAGAATCGAATTTGCAGCAATAGGGCATCATTCATTTTATTGAAAATACATTAAATCCATTTATTTCTTTTTGGGTTAAACTTATACAAAGGCTTCATCTAAATCTTAAGAAGAAGATTATTGCATTCAAGCTACAACTACGACTTTGACTCACCAATCGAAGATAAGTACTGTCTATTCAATTATTTCAATTTAGGTTTTTCTGAGATAGTCCAAAAATCTCAGCGGGTTTGTTTGTGGTGACTCCATGAAAATCACAAAGTGGGTTTGACTGTGATAGCTCGTGAAAATTACAATAATTGTATCAGGTTATTAACATGACCCCGGAAGACCTTGAAATAGTGAAAGCCAAAATTGTGAGTGTAGCAATTTTAGGAGTAGAGTAGGTTGCATTGAGGCACCGAACCACTATAATTCTTTTATACATTGTGGTGATTGGTTATTGTTATTTATGCATATATTGTGGTTTATTTATTCTAGCAATAAGTTTGATATTTTGATTTCAAAGATGTCGTGAAATAAGGTTGTCCTACCTAAATTCTTTTAGGTGAAAGGTTGTCCTACGAACTATTTGATATCAAGAATTCAATACTTTATGTTATTGCATTTAATTGATTTATTATTCCGCTTTATATCAAAATATTTGGCATTGTCCTATTCACCAAAACCTATCATCATGGAAGATCAGGTCATTGCACTATAACAAATTAGACTTTTTGCAATGATTTTTTTAGTGATGAGTCTAATTTCATTGTAAAAAGTCATTTTTTACAATGACATTTCAAGTTGTTACAAAAATTAGATTATTTACAATGACAGTTTAAATCGTCGTTAATAGTTAACTTTTTTGCGACGAGCTTCAATTATCGTTGCAAAACTTATCGCAAAAAGTTTTCGTATGAATTTTTCACAACGAGCTTAACCAGTCGTCTCTAACAGCCACTTTTTGTGACAAATTAGGTATCGTAAAAAAATTTTTTTACAATGACATAAAAATTGTTGTAAACAGTAGCTTTTGCAACAACTGGTTAAGCTCGTTGCGAAAATACAACATTAGACTTTTTTCCACAGTTCTTTTTACAACGATTAGTTCAACTCATTGTAACAAATACTGAATTATACTTTTTGCGATGATTGTAGTTTCATTGCGAAATGTTAGAGTATTTGCAACAACATTGTAAATCATCGCAAATAGTCGACTTTTTGCGATGAGATATAATTATTGTTACTAAAACGTTTCCCACCAACTTTTTTCGAAAAAATTACATGGCGGGAAAGACGTTTCGCCACCAGTTTCAATTGTCATCGCAAATGTCCACTTTATGCGACAAATTGAGTGTCATCGCAAAACATTATTTTTTGCAATGACAGAAAAGTTGCTGCAAATAGTTTATTTTAGCGACGACCAGGTTAACTTGTTACAACAAATACTAACTGAAACTTTTTACGACGAATGTAGTTTTATTGTGAAATGGTAGAGTATTTGCAACAACATTGTAAAGCATCACAAATAGTCGATTTTTTTACAACAAGCTATAATTATCATCGCTAAAACGTTTTCCACCAACTTTTTCCTGAAAAAATTACATGGCGAGAAAGATGTTTCATCACCCGTTTCAATCGTCATCGCTAATGTCCACTTTATGCGACGACTTGGGTATCGTCGCAAAACATTATTTTTTGTAATGACACAAAAGTCACTGCAAATAGTTTGTTTTAATGACCAGGTTAACTCGTTACGACAAATACCAACTAAAACTTTTGCGACGAATGTAGTTTCATTGTGAAATGGTAGAGTATTTGCAACAACATTGTCAATTATTACAAATAGTCAATATTTTTTGCGACAAGCTATAATTATCATTGCTAAAATGTTCCCACCAATTTTTCCAACGTTATTTTTTGCAATGACATAAAAGTCGCCACAAATAGTTTATTTTAGTGATGAGTAGGTTAACTCGTTGCAACAAATACAACCGAAACTTTTTACGACAAATATAGTTTCATTGCGAAATGGTAGAGTATTTGCAACAACATTGTAAATCATCGTAAATAATCGACGTTTTTATGACGAGATATAATTATCGTAGCTAAAATATTTCCCGCTAATGTCCACTTTATGCGACGAATGGAGTGTCGTCGCAAAACATTATTTTTTACAACAACACAAAAGTCACTGCAAATTATTTATTTTAGAGGTGACCGGGTTAACTTGTTGCGAAAAATACCAACGGAAACCTTTTACAACGAATGTAGTTTCATTGTGAAATGGTAAAGTATTTGTAACAACATTGTAAAGCATTGCAAATAGTCGACATTTTTACGACGAGCTATAATTATTGTTGCTCAAACGTTTCCCACCAATTTTTCCCAAGAAAATTATATGGCAGGAAAAACATTTCGTCATGCATTTCAATTTCATTGTTAATGTTCACTTTATGGGACGAATTGAGTGTCGTCGCATAACATCATTTTTTACAACGACAAAAAATCGATGCAAATAGTTTGTTTTAGCGACGACTAGGTTAACTCGTTGCAACAAATTATAACTAAAACTTTTTGCGATGAATGTAGTTTTATTGTAAAAGGGTATAATATTTGCAATAACATCATAAATTATCTGCCTGTGTACTTTTATGAATAGTTTTCTTTCATCTGTTTGTGTGCTCAGCAATTAAACAGTGGAAACTAACGTATATTGCCTCATTAAATTCCTGATCGAGGATCGAACAGTGCACATTACTGATGATCGCTCGATTGACTTCCTAATCAACAATCGGATGACACGAAGTGTTGTTGAACATCTGATGAACCTCCAATTAATGATTGAACGGTACAAACCAATATAAATCTTGTTATCAATTCCCCTATTGACGATGGAATGGTGCACATCGAAAATCGCTTGATCGACCTCCAATCAACAATCGAACGATAGAAAGTGTTGTTAACCATCTGATCAACCTCCAATCCTTTATCGGATGGTGAAAATAATTGTACATCACTTCATTAAGTCTCCAATCAACAATCGAATGTTGCACATCATCGACAATCACAAGATTAACCTCCCAATCAATGATCGTACAACACAAAGTACTTTCGACCATTAAATCAACCTCCAATCATCGATTGAATGGTGGATGGATGGGATGGATAGACGGTTGGATGGATGGACGTTTGGACGGTTGGATGGAATAATTAGATTGATGGATAGATGGGATGGTTGGATGGTTGGTTGGATGGATGGTTGAATGGGATGGTTTGATGGATCAATATGTGAATAGATGGGATGGATGGACCGATGAATGAGATATTTGGGATGGATTGATGGGATGGATGGACCGATGAATGAGATATTTGGGATGGATTGATGGGATGGATGGACCGATGAATGAGATATTTGAGATGGATTGATGGGATGGATGGATGTTTGGATGGGATGGTTGGATGGTTAGATGGACGGATCTGATGATTGGATGGACGGATGGATAGATTGATCGATGGGATGGTTGGATGGTTAGATGGACGGATATTGATAGATTGATCGATGGGATGGATGGTTGGATGGAATGGATGGTTGGATGGATGGGATGGATAGATGATTGGATGGTTGGGATGGGTGGTTGTTTGGATGTATAGATGATATGGATGGATGGATGTTTTGATGATTGGATAGAATGAATGGATGGATGGGTTGGTTCGATGGATGGTTAAATGGATAGTTGGGATAGATGGATGAATGGATAGATGGGATGGTTGGATGGATGTATGGATGGATGGATGGGGTGGTTGTATGGATAGATGGCATGGATGGATGGATCTTTTCATGATTGATGGGATGATCAGATGTATGAACGAGATGTTTTCAACTTCTTTACAATGTCTGAGAAAAATTGAGATTTTGAAAAAAAAAAAAAAAAAAAAAAACAAACAAACCATGATTTAATAAAAATCTATTTTTTTGGGAAAAAAAGAATATCGAATAAAGTTGATAATTTTGAAAAAAAATTGATTTCGAGAAAAAAATAATATCCTGAAAAGGAAAATTAAAAAGATTTTAAAAAATGTGAAATTTTGTCAACGTTGAAAAATGAAAATATTTTGAAAAAGAAAATGAGAGTTTGTATTTGAAAAAATAAAATAAAATTGAGAAGTTAGATAAAAATTGACAAGTTCGAAAAAAAATGCTTTAAAAAAATGGAGAAGTTCGAAAGAATTGAAAATTTTAAGATAAAACGATCTTTAAAAAAATCGATACTTCAACAAAAACAGACATTTTGAAACGGAAAGTAAAGAAGAAAAAAATTGTGATATTGAAAAATAATTGAAAATGTTCAAAATTTGGAATTAAAACAAAAAGTTACTTATATAAACATTGAGATTTTGAAAAAAAAAATTTATCATTTTAAAAAAGAAATTGAAAAGTTGAAAACAAAATGATGCTTTTGAAGAAAAAAAATCGGCATTTTGAAATTTTTGAGAAAAAAAATAAAATTTGAGAAACTTTTTGAGATTTTGAAAATAAAAATTGAGAATTTGTATTTTATTTTATTGAAATATTTGATAATAAAAATGATATTTTGTTAAAATTTTTGAAAGAAAATTTAAGAGTAAAAAAATATACATTTTGAAAAGAAATGTGATTTTTAAATGGAAATTGAGATTTATCTGTGAACAAAAAATATTTTTTTACTAAATTATTAGGCACATCCACTAATTGAACCTTTAACCATTTTTGGACAATCTAATCAGTCCAGATGGAAGAGTAAATAACTTCAGATGTTTAAATCAAATTTCACTCAAAATTTTGAGCATTCTTGTATGCCCAATATTTCTCATAAGTAGCCTGATCAGGGCGAGTGACTAGTTAAATTGAGGGTATTGATCAATAAAATAGAGTGAACGGACCAGACATGTAAAATGGGCCAAATATTCTGGTCAAAATTGTTACCCAATTTATTAACATCATGAAAACCTAAGAATTGATGTAAGTTTTGTGGGCCCACGTGATGTGTGTCGAATATCAATAGCGTGCATTTGATGTGTCCCTGTTAGGTTATGAGATATCTCAAAACTCATTCGTATACGAAACTCAGGTGGGCCATCCCATCTAAAACCATGTGAACACATCCTAAAATATATATAAAAGCAATTAGTGGGGCCCACATGAGTTTTGGATGCAGTTAAAACTTGGTCTGACTGCTTATCTAAGTGGGACACACATAATGAATGGGATGGATAAAACACTCACATCATGGTGGGCCCCACATACCCTGCCCGGATGGATTACCGTATGGGCGGGTAGTATTCTAATGGAAGCGGATTGCATACTGAGTAACTCGGTACCCTTACAATACTGAGTAAACTCTGTGGGGTCCACAGTTATTTATTTATTTTCTCCACTCCATTCATCCATGTTAACAGATAATTTTAGGTGTAGAGTACAAAAAGAAAGCATATCCAAACCTCAAGTGGACCACACCACAGGAAATAGTATGATTGAACCTCTACCATTGAAAAATTCATGAAGGGCATAAAAGTTTTGGATCAAGCTGATGTTTGTGTTTTCTCTTCATCCATGTCTTTTTGATATTATGAATAGGTTGGATGGCAAATAAACATTACTATGGGCTCAAGGAAGGTATCAACGATAGAAATCATTATTCCACACTGTTTCATGTGCCGTGGTTCACTTGAACTTTGGAATTACTGAAAATTTAGTATCAACCCACATCGTTCATCCATTTTTTGAGATCATTTTAGAGAATTACCAAAAAAATGAATCATATTCAAATATTAAACGGACCACACCACAAATACCAACACGGATGGGGAACAGATTGGCTACTGCCCCTGCCACTAGCTTAGTGGCTGGTATTCGGTGCTCCGTCGGCCCCATGATGATGTATGTATATCATCCATTATGTTCATCCATTTTAACAGGTCATTTTAGGGCTTGATCCAAAAAAATGATAGGGATATAAATCTAAGGTGGACCACATCATAGGAAAACAATAATGATTGGATATCCACCATTAAAATCCTCCTTAAGGCCCACTGTATTGTTTATTTGACATCCAATCTGTTGATTAAATCATACAGGCCCTGATGAAGGGGAAAAACAAAGATCAGCTTGATCCAAAACTTTTATAACCCGAAAAGGGTTTCAATGGTAGACGTTTAATCCCCCACTGCTTTTTTCAGTGTGGTCCATTTGATAGTTAGATCTATCTTATTTTTTATCTCAACCCTCACAACGAGCTTGCCAGTTGGATGGACAATTTGGATATAACACATACCCATGATGGGAACCACAGAACTTGTTGACGTCAGCCACATATTCCCTTCATTTCATTTAGCCAACCCTAAACCGACTCTTTGTTTCTCTCTCCCTCTCATACGCTGTCCTCTTTGTCTGTCCCTCTCCCAGCGCCGGCCTTACAGATCTCTCTCACCTCTCTCTCTTCCTGTTGATCTGTCCATGAACATTGAGGTAATTCTCTCTCTCTCTCTCTCTCTCTCTCTCTCGATCGATTGATAGTGGTGGTTCTCATTCCTATTGTTCCCCTGTAGCGTGGCCCACTTTTGAGTTTTGTGTTGACTTGATGCATTCGGAACCCCCATGATTGGAAACCTCATGGATTTGGAACCCCCATGATTGGAAACCCCCTGGATTTAGAACCCCCATGATTGGAATCCATGGTGCCAAATGACCCTAAGGGTCTGTTTGGGAGAGTGGATTTGGAACCCCTACGAGTGGAAACCCACTGGATTTGCAATCCTCCTAGTGTGTTTAGCACCCCGGAGTGTGAATCGACTTTAATACTAAAGGGGAGCTCCACATAGTACCCGGTCTAATGTACATTGTGTCCATTTTGTATGGTCCTAATTTTTGGCACAAGGTCAGCTCCATAGTGAGGGCTCAAAAGTTATACCATTTGGCATATTGTCCTATGCATGGCCTTTTTTGGATGGTCAATATATCCAAAGAAATGGTCCTCAAAATTGTTTATGGATTGAATAGTTGTGAAAACACCCATTTGCTGCATTTTTTTAAAAAAAGAAACGGATAGTCCACTTACTGCATTTTTTTTTTCGAGAAACGGACCATCCATGAGGTGGACTGAATTGGTTTGTCCAATAGTCAGTCTAATGTACATGTGTCTCCATTTTGTCTAATAGTCATACTTGATAGTGTAACACTTTATGGTGTAAAAGATTAGAGCAGACAATTTTTTACACCTTTTCCATCTACCCCTCCAATATTATCTTTTTAATACATTTGTAGTCATGAGAGAAATCTAGTAGACCCAAAGTGGATGGCATATATGCAATGACCTAGGAAAGACTGCTAAAATCTACATCGTGAAGTTAAATAGGGCTTGGCTAAGATGATCTGATGAACCTAGGTCTTACATGGGATTTTCTAGCAAAGTATGTGCCCTCGAGATGTAGTAGATTAAGCTTCTCTTCTCTGGTCATATTGGGGTTGAAGGCTCCAATAAGGTGGGAGCTGGAGCCTTTCTTTAGGAGTTCTAACTGGTTGAAGATGTTTTTAACTATCACATGATAATTTTGGTTAGAGGTGATTCAGAAAATGGTACTGCTTAGTGAACAACATAGATGAGGAAGTGTGGTGTCTTGCTTTCATTGTTGACGAAATCCAAGACCTTGCCATTGATCTTAGTAATAGATATTTTCAATTCCTAGGGAGGTTAATGATGTGGCCAATGGTTTAGTCAATCAAGTTCTTTGAAGCTTTTTGTTTGGAGAGAAAACCAAGCAAATGAGTACAAATTCTCCTGATGTGACAATTTCCTAACCTTTCCTTGAAAATGAGTAAAATCATTTCCCAAAAGACCTCTTAAACATAGATTTCCATGGTTACAAGAGACCACTTAAGTAAGTTTGGTTTATGATCAATCGTAAGTAGCTTTTTTTATTTAAAGTTACTTAATCACTTCAGTTTAATAAGTAGAAATCAAGATAAACTACTTAAGGAATAAGCAACTTAAGTAACTTATGATCCAAACGCCCCCAAAGAGGCTGAAAAAAAAAAAACAACAAAGGCATTTTATATAATTTGCAAATTCGCTCAATCCTAAGAATGAATGTTAACATAAACACGAATTGGAAAATTTCACATCAATAACTTTGTCTGTTGCCTGCAGTTATCCAAAGCTAAAGTGTGCATGCAAGGTTTCTCTTGCCAACTAATGATCAACCCATGTAACCTTTTTTCCCATAATCCCAAAGCTGCACACACGTGTAAGAGATCTAAGCCATTCATTCAGGTGAACCCTAGTGTAGATCCACTGGCCCAAGCAAAACCTTCCTAATGCACAAGCAAAAGGTACCACTCCCTCTCCCATAAACTCCTCCACAAACCTCCACTTCAACATCTCTAACACTCCCATATAAATAATACAACAGGAGTGTGAAAGTTCAACTACCACTTGATGGATCAGAGCATTGGTTTATAAATATCATGATTTCCTTCTTTATCCACTTCCATCAACTTCATTGTTTCCTGTTAGTTGTTAGAGGTTTGGAGAAGGGGAATGGTAGCCATGTCCTCTCTATCTCTATCTCGACTTACATCCCTGCATGTGTCGCTCTCACTGGGGCCCACATGATTACTGATCCCATTATCAGAACCGTCAAACTTCTGATTGGATGTGTTATGGAATACCTTGGTATTTGGTGAGTAAATGACTTACAACAAAACAAACTTCTGATTGGATGTGCATATGTTTGTGGTTGCATACTACCATGCAATAGATTTATGGTTTCATGATTTCATGTCTTGTTCGCATTCTAGGTTACAAGTATGATAGTGTCACAACTCTTATTACTGTTACTATGATAATTTAAGTGTAATAGGTTGTAAGATCTTGAACGGCGTTTTTACGAGATGCAGTCAATCTCTCCCATATTGTGAAATATTAATGATTATTTCTGTAAAATGGTCTTAACTTTTATGCTTGTATTTTTTTTGTTTGTATTGTTTGTGATCAATTTATGGAGTAAGACAGAATGTGGGAATGCTTAATAACCATTTTTCTTGAACAATTTTCTAACACATTTGGATGGTTTAGGTGACATAACTGTAAGTCTTCCCTCTAAAAAAGGCAAGTATGTTAGAGGAGTCCCTGGTAACATTGATGTGGATAAGAAGTCTTCCACAACCCATGAACTCATACAAGTTCTAAGGGAGTGGGCACCTCGGGGACAGAGACAAACAGGTTTTCTTAGAGGTATGGCTATATGTTTCAATTTTCTCTAATATCCTCTGGAATTGACTTGTTTATGATGTATCGCTGTTTACATAGGCTGATTATCTGATTTTATAAATGTATTTTTTCTTGTATCATGCCTATTACCATGCACTTACATACACTTATTTTTTGCTTGAATCCAGTAGTTTGGACAATATGATTTGTGTTTTCAATTTGTACTAATGGGACCCATGGTTCAGTGATCTAATCCATCAACTTTGGGCCTTGCAGTGGATGGTCCACTCACCAAAATCTTCCATCTGGAAAAATCCTAACCGTTCATTAGATTGCCAAAAAATAGGTGAAGAAACAAAATACAACAAAAACATTAAAAAAAAAAAAAGAAAGAGAAAAATGCCAAGATGTTCTCTAGCTAGGATATTCCAAAAAATTTTATGAACAACCCTTGATGGTCAGGTCTATCATATTCGACAATTTGGATTGCCCATGGGCCTATATGTTACTCAAGTGGGATATCAGAGCTCTCCATAAGGTGGGACAATGACCAGATCTTCTCCCTTAAATCAGGCCATTGTGCCCAAAAATGAGCTATTGGGTACAAAATAAATATATGGCTAACTAAAAAATTTAGTTATCCATTTATTTTGTTCATTTTGGCCCACCTGAAGAGTGAAATGTCCTGATTTTTTAGTGATTACATCTAATCAGTGTGCCCCACCTGATGGAAAGTTCGAATCTCTTACACATGTGAAATCGGCACTTGTGCTTGCATGTGGATGGCCGAGCTCTAAACTAAGATAATAATATTTATTTTCACAATTAAGATAATAATATTTTCTTAATGATTATTGCATTTATGATCCAAAGATGGAAATTTTTGACTAAGAGAAAAATTGGCGATTTTACCCAATTATTTTGCACCCTAGCTAAGGTCTTAGGATGAACTCTTAGTTCAAAGGAATTTGATTCCCACAGACTTCTCAATTTTCACTAAGTCAGCCCCATTTCTTTTAGAAGAGATCCAAGTGCTTCCTCTTGCTGGTGGCTATTCTTTGGTGTGTGTGGGTGGAATGGAATAACTGCTGCTTTGGAAATATAAGCAACTTGACTTCTGGGGTTGTTTATAGGGTTAACTTATGTTTGAGGGATTGCTTGCCTTAATGACTATTATAATTTTCTTTTTCTAGTAGTTTCTATTGTATTTCTTTTCCTTCTTTGTTTGTTTGTTTTTTTTTTTTTCGTTTCTTTAATTTTGGCCTCTTGGTCTTGAATAAATCAGTATCTTTACAAAAAATAATTAAAAAGCTAGCCAAATGGGCCCCCATGTACATTCATCACTCTATTTCTAGCATTCTGTGTTCCTCTACCTAAGCCTTCTACGAACTTTCCTTAGAAGTGACCCTGTTGATCGAAGGCCAGCTATAAAAATGTTCATGTCATGAACATGCCTATTTTGTCCTAGTTAAAATTATTCGTAGTTTACTATCAGCCGACTCTCGATCCTAGCACATCTGCAAGTCACATCAAAGCATACAAATGGCGGAGATGTGTGGAACTGGTAGACCTGTACATGAATCTTCTAGGGTTCTCCCTTTAAAAGAAAAATCCATGCCCTGCGATGGAGGTATGCTCTGGCACATATTGACATTACATGGAGCTTATGAAATGGGTCTCTGTAGTCAGTCTTCTAATATTTGATGCCTCTCATCTAACCATTGTATATTTTTAATTGAAAGTCTTGTCCAATAGGAATATACTATGTGTCTCTATTCCACTGCCTTGTTAACTTGTTGAATAGAATTGATAGAATACTATAAAAATGTAAACAAACAGGTTATTTAAAGATTTTTTCAAACATCGTGGTCAGATCCTTGATCAGAGGCATTAGTATTAAATGGATACACATACTTGAACTATCTATTGTGAAACACACTCATTGGGATTTTCTGAACGTGAGTCTTCTTATCACCATCCCACCAACATATGGTGGCAATGGAAGTAGGTCCCACTTGCTTGCTTTGGACTCTTAAGGTATAGGTATGTAAAGTGGAATCAACTTCAAATCATGGTCTTGTGTTTGAGATTGTGGTCTGGCGTTTTATCGATGAGCATAAGATGTTTCACCATTCGCGTTTCTTAGCAGATGGTTTCACATATAAAAAACATACAATGTATAGGCATAACTACCATGGATCTCATTTCTGAATTATTTCCTTTTTTGTTTTAGGTTGCAGTCGAACACGACATTGAGCGTGCAACAAGAAAATAGACTAAAGCAGATGGGTGCGATGGTGAGGAACGTTTATTCGTATCTAGAGGGAAATGTTAGCAAAGACTGAGGTGGGGGAAATCAGAAAATGTCTATAGGGTAGTTATCTGATTTGCTCTTAAGATCTGCAGCACAAGGCAGCTCTCAAACTTGTGTAGAAAGCAATAGGAAGTAGAACTTGATGCTTAATGTTATTTGTGTCTTTTTTTATAGTTTAAATAGACGGTTAACTATTTTGTTAGTATTGTATTTTTATGCTTAGTGTTATTTATGCCTATAGTATTTTGAAAACCTTAAATATATTGTTAACTGCTCTATTGGTATTTTGTTTTTATGATTATTTTTTTAAAAATAAACATTTTTAACCACAATTTATAACTGAACTAAATAAAAAATTTAGCCTCGGTTTTGCTTTAGTTATCCAAACTGAGGCCACAACCCTTGTGCCTAAAGGCTTCAGCCTCGGTTGTTAAGAACTGAGGTTAAAAATAGATTTAGCTTCGATTAAAGGCAACTGAGGTTAAAATTTTAATTTAGCCTCATTTCGAGAAAACTAAAGCTAAAAAGGTTCTTTTAGCCTCGCTTGAAGAACCGAGGCTATAAAAGTCATTTTAGCCTCAGTTGCGAAAACTGAGGCTAAAGCCTTTAGCCATGGCGATTCCAACGTCGGTTTGGATAACTGAGGCAAAATTGAGGCTAAAAGCTTTAGCCTCAGTTTTTAACCTTTTAGCTACAGTTTTAAATTGAGGCTAAAGCCCCCTTTTCTTGTAATGTAAATTGAATTTCATTGAGAATGGTCTTTTGTCGTTGATTTGGATTTAGGCTATTTCGTCTTTCGTGTTCTTCTCTCGAATTCTCTTGAACATGTGTTTCTTTTACTTTCCATTTTCGGTTACCCAAGCAGCTCCAAGGAAGAGCGCTACCGCTGCTTTGTTTTAATGAGAATGGGCTGGTAATAGTAAGTCACATTTTGGTTACCTTCGTTTTATTTTTTTTTTCTTTTGAAGACACGGGGTGTCCCCACCTCTTTTTTGAAGTGAGACTAATCCCTTTGTTTTTTGTTTTTGGTTAGAGTTGGTCACATAGTGAACCCAATATTGCAAATCTTTTTGGCGACACAACCAAAGTATAGTACTGCTTTCATCTGCAACTTTCTTTTATCTGTACTGTTTTTCCTTTTCTTTTTCTAGAGGTTGTTTCTCATCTTTCCTTCATTTCTTTTTCCTTATTTAATTAGAACTTGCTGCTCTTTACTGCAGTTATCAGAATCTTGAAGTCCAAATGAGACTCTAGGTTACAACTATTACAAGGACATGGGCAGATAGTTCTGCCAACTCAAGAGGTCAGATTCAAGTTTCAATGTTTGTTTTTTGCTAGTGGATTGCTTTGAAAACTGTTCTGCCCAAATATTAAAAGAATATTTCCTAGGACTGTTTAAAAGGATGCTACTTAGAGTTAACACACACGATGGTTAGGCCCATATTGGGATGCTAGTTTTTTGGCAGTGGGGATGAGATGCTTATCCTTTTGGCTCTACTTTTCTGTTAATCTTTGCCAAAGTAATGTTCTTCATTATGGTCGCCATATCTGTTGCTACAAGATGTATGACGATTGGGCAAGTTTAGAAACATCTAGTAATAAAAACTATCTTACCTGTGGATTAAAAAGTTAAAGCTATGTAAAATCTAAATGACCCAGAATCTTGCAGGTTTGTCATATAACTCTAAACAACTAAATCTGTTACAATTACCTAGTTTGCCTATTATCTGCTGGGAGCAACATGCTCATTGTGCATATTGGCTTTTTGAGAAGGATGGTAATAGAGCAATGGTTATTGAAGAACTTGAGTCGGTAATCTCTTTTTATACATCTGTTATGCAGATGGATAACTTTGAGTCCATCTTGTCAGTTAGACAATATCTTTTTATACATCTGTTATGCAGTTGGTTATCGTATAACAATTCATATGTAAGAATATTTAGTGATGATATGCATAAGTTGAGCATGAAATGATAATTCATATAAGGGTGTGTTTGGTTGCACTAAATATCATGAAACTTGGTGATATTTTGCAGTAAATAAGACTGATTAATCATTAAATTTCATGAACGACATTTACTTCTACCAAATATACCTAACCTAACATGTGCTTTAAGCTAATTAAACTATCTTTATTATAAACTAAGGCATTATGCATGTAAAATATGTGTTGGTTCATGAATGCCACGCGCATGTATAAGCCGTGCAAATGTGTCACATGAATGAGAAATCCAACCTATCCATTGGCTAGAACAATGTCGATGCTCTGGCCCATGAATTGGGCTCGTTCACTCATGGGTGGTCCACGTTCAACACCTTTGTGTACCTAATGAATGAGCTAATCACTAAGAATAAATATGAACATTGGTTGGAAGTTTGTTGGTTGGAAATTTGATCATTAAAAATGAAAATATATCAGTGGTATTTTAATTGGGTTTTTAGTTTGTTACAAATGGGGCATGTTGTTCATTATCCAAACTGTTGATATTATGTCTCTCATATAAAAAATAGAAGTATGCAAGTGGAAAATCCTGAGGAGGAGATGATAGTTAAGACAAAGTTGATATGAAAATCCTGAACTTAGTGTTTGATTTTCTTTCACAGATTTTCTTTTGTTGATTAGTTTGATTTTCTTTCAAAAAACCATTGCCTTATATTGTTTATGAATGTAGATTACATTTTATGCTTATGAAGTAAATTGAAGGTCATCTTATTGGCATTTCAAAACTACTTGATGTTGGGAACAAGCGTAATGATTCCATAATTGTGTGTTCCAGCAATGAGAGGGACCAATGTAAGTTCATATCCTAGTTTAGATAGCATGTATCCTCACAAAATTTGTTCTTTTCAATAGTAGCGGGTGGTTCTTTTGCTTATGTTCTATTAATCATTTACATTATAAACAACTCATCATTGCAGCAAATTCTTAAACCTTGTGAAGTAATTCCTCATGCTTCTAGGGAACTTCTCAATGGGCCATTGTTATGAGAGAATGGAAAAGGTTGGGATTAGGTGGGATGGAATTACATTTACTCTCATTGAATTGTATTTGGTCCCATGTAAGATTTATGTGGATTTTGAAATCCATGACATATGTGGGCCCCACAATGATGCATGCGTTTATCCATGTCGTCCATCCACGTACACTGTTTACAAGTTACATTCCTGTTAATATATATATATATATATGTAACGCCCTGAAAATCGGGGGTCGAGCAAAGCTCAGCTCCTGAGTTCCAATGCATCACCTATGCAACACAGATAATGATGATTATGATGAGAGCATTGAAACATGAATGGGATTATACCAAAACAGCATATCATACTCCAGAGACAGTTAAATTTACAAGCGGAAGATTGTGATAGATATGTAAAATATATAAATTGTGGTGAGTCTCCAGAGTATGATAATGTTACCAGGTTAATTCATTACAAGTACAATTTCAAATTATACCAAGTTGTGTAAGGTCATCTAGTCAATATCCCAGAAAGCCTCGTCGATCAGGACATGACTCATAAGAACCCGCCTGAAACTGCATAAAGGAGGAATCCTCCTCATCCTCATAAAAGTTCGGCTCCGCTTTGCAGCATCGCCATCATCTGAAACTCAAACAAGTCTGGTTGGTGTGTACAACACCGTCCCGTAACGTGGGAGTGAGTGATCAACTCAGTGGAACAGTAAAGCATAGGTTAACATGTTATCAAAACAGTCAAGCAGTAATGATAAAGCAGTACAATCAACAATCCTAAGTACTCTTGTTAATGCAAGTATGAAATGTTGTCATGATGCATGCCCTCACCGACATACTCCCTCATGCGACACCATCTTACGTTCGCGGCATGCGTTCATTCCTCAGTGCTCCACATCTTCCAGGCACATGCAGTGCGATGATGAGCATGATTACCGAGTTGTTATTAGTCCATTTCAAACAGTAGGATTGGGAAACTAAGGTACCTCCCTTATATCATTCCCAAACATGATCCATTCTAGGGTCGTCAAACCTAGATAATCTCATACGATAGTGTGGTTCTAGGCTGCCGCAAATTTGTCTGAAGTACGTTACACGTAATTGTTACACCACTCCCCCATCACCTTTTTAACGGTTCATCACTAAATTCATACAGGCCTAGTTCATACTCTATTCACCGTGGTAAAACTCATTGCCTCACCGCAAATTAAGAGTATACTCGAGGTCACTACAAAGGGCTCGTCACCAATCAATGTAGGTCGACAGCTCGAATATAGTGTCCCATACCACCATAATCGGCTCACGAGTCTGGTTACTCAATGGACACTACGAGGAGGCACGTGGCTCCAGCGTAGGCCGATAGCTCAACCACGGTGTCCCATACCACCATGCCCGGCTCATGAGTCTTAGCGGATCGAGGTACCATGGTTAACGGGATTTCACTGGTAAGGTTGGTACCTCAGGTTCAAGAATTAGCGTCCAAACATGGTGAACATACATTAGACATATCGGGTTACTTGACGAGCTAGGCTAGCACGAGTGCACGACCAGCCGAATGACATGAAGTGCATAAGCACTTTTCGTGGCCTAACCACTGTCGCTAACCGAAGTACGACTCGAGTTCGTCAGACACATCCTTCGTGGTGAAATGAATCTCAACCACGAACTCAATTCCATTACCGATTGCCTGGACTATAATCATAGCCCCAATCACAATCAATCCTTATTCAGAAGCATGTGGAGTAAAGCATAATAAATAAAGTAATTCAAGCATGTTAACAAACATGTCATAAAGCATGTTACAAAGCACAATATAAACAAAAAATACAAACACATATATTTCATAGTAAGCGATTAAATTTAACAACCAATCATAAAGGAAATCATATACGTTTCTAAGGTAGTTGAGAATCCCATCTCAACACCTACCTAAGGCACAATCATCCAAGCACTTACTCTTATAAGCATTTTCACAAACACATAGAATACACTATTTTAACATACCTAGTGTATATTAGCAAAACATGTATTAAGGCGAGCCCTTTCGCCAAGCAAGTATTTTATACATATATAATATGTTCATACAACAAATAATCATGGCAAACACATTTCCAAAATTTATATGTATACGGTACTTTCTACAAATACGAGGAATACAGTATATTCAACATAGTTATCGTATAACCGAAAAGCGAAACGGACAACACTTTGTACATGTGTAATTACATATAGATCATGAATCTATCATTATCTGACATTGAAAGCATTGAAAACCATAACCTATACACCTAAAGTCCGCACCTTTTGTCATAGAATCGTAACAAATCCGATAGGTTTGCTAAGCTTTCGTATTCGGCAGTTTGGTAACTTATAGAATGAAATAGGTTAGCTATTTCATAACCTACAACTATCAAAACCCCAAAACAGGTTAGGGTTAGGGTTTCTTACCTAAAAATGAGGTCAAAATCGCCGAGAAAGCGATAAGAATGGTGTGGTTGAGCTTGTAGAATGGCAGGGGAGAATAGCAGGGAGGTTCTCCCACTTCTCTCACACTTTCTCTCTTTTTTCTCTCTTTCTCTCCTAGGGTCTTCTCAAATTTGTATGGGCTGGAAATGAGAGAGTTTAAGGTCCTTATATAGCCTAAAATCACACCAAAACAGACTTAAGGTCAAGGTATACTTAGGTTATAACCAAAGTGAGCCAGTTTCAGCTCAACGGAGGACTTCTGGCGGCCCCCCTTAAGCCAAAGGTCGGACTTAAGCTCACAGACTCTGGATCTAGGTGGAGTTAAGTTTTCATTTCAATTGGATTCCTAGATCACGCGTGGCGGACCAGTTTTAGTTCAACGGTCAATGAAACTCGATCAGGGATTTCAAGTACACTCCATGTATATGAAATTTTTCCTGATCCGAGGGTGTATTTGGGTCAGATTTTGATGGTCTGGTTGCTTACAAATTGTCCGCAAGTAACAAGTCTTAGATTACTATTTGCGATTTTTGTTTATAAAGAAAACCAAGTGTTCTCACACTCCTCGCTTCGGACTCAAGCGAATAGCCGTGGTACACAATCTGGATTTGATCTCCGGATGGTTATCAAGCCCAGCGAGTGGTTCTAATTCCTTAACTTCGTGTTAATCGGACTTCCGACGTGCGGTCTAGATCTGAAACTGCTCCCAAGAGTAACTGGGTAATGAGATTGATCCTAGATTTTAGGGTAACTTAGCGTCAATGATTCTACAAGTTTTGGGTCTTGCAGATCGTATTTAAAGTGAATCAAGTGGATTTCATAGCTAATCTAGTTTAGCACTTAGTTACCTTGTGAAGGATAAGGTAGTGAAAGTGAGATTTGTGAAGGAAATGGGTTAAGAAGCGATTTTAGACTATGGGATTAAGTTCTGACAAGTTAATAAGGTGTCAGGAGCGACCCATTGCCTAAGGACGTCTAATTCTAGGTTGGCAAAAAATCCGAGGTGTTACAATATATATATATATTTATATAAGTTAACATGTTTGTTGTGAATTTAGTCAGTTGATTACAGTTCCATAGTCCACCAAATATGATTTTTCTTAATCCCTTGTTGGTTTTCTGTCACAGAATTTCTATCCCAAACGTGGGAGTAGAAGGCTACAATACCATGGTATTTCTAAATATGCAGTCATTGTACAAAAAGATAGATGGGTTATTGAGTTTCGGCCTTCTCTTATCATTTAGTTTTAAGAAAAAAAATTCTATTTTGTTATTGATGTTGTGTTTATACATTGAGCTTCTATCTAAATGCAGGCCAGCAAAAAGATAGCTGATGCAAAGCTTGCAAAAGATTTCCAAGCAATTCCGAAGAGTTTAAAGCTCGTGACTTCTTCTTGAGAGGAGATGGCATATGCTCCTTTTGTTCCTCAAGCAGTTCTTCTTTCCAGGTAAAGTGGATTAGATGAAGCATTTTACCATTTAGTTTCAGGAATTTCTCTGCATTTGTTGTCTTCTAAGTAAATTCAGCGTTTTGTTTGTTCTTCATCAATTTTTATTGGTGGATTTATTGTCATGCACACTCATATGATGGGGAATCATATATTGTTTTTGTTTTTCATGCACAACAATCATGTCTCCAACACTTGCACCATGCACGTGGCTCACATCAAGGGCAATCAGACTGTACATGTGCTGCCACATGCATTCTTGTTAAAATCTTACAATTTGAGTCTTATGATTCAATTTAAATCTTATAGGCAATCCTGTGGGATGCTTGCATTTCTTGATATCACTTATGGGTTAATGAAGAGTTGAGAACCAACACCTTCTTGCTAATTTTGCCATTTTACTGTGGTTAGGATTGAATTGTAGAATATTAATTTACTTTTCAGTTCTTTACCACTTTTATGATGTGCGCATGATAGAATTTCTTAACTTAATTCTCTCTCTCTCTCTCTCTCTCTCTCTCTCTCTCTCTCTCTCTCTCTCTCTCTCTCTTTTATTCACCTTTTTTGGTCGAGTTGGCATGCTCGAATTTATGGACTTCAGATCATTTTCATGTTGTTTTACCATTTTATTGATACGGTTATGATTCCAGTCCAATCTCTGCTCTTTTTGCCAGTTGTCTGTTCTATTTCCATTTGTATTGTGGATATTATTTTCAGAGTGGGAAGGTTGAAAAGCATAATCTATATATTCATTTCATGTTAGCCCCAAATCTATAGTTTGTACATAATGAGATTTTCATTTCACTTATCTTGAGTAACGTCTAAAAATTTATAGTTGTTGGATTTGTTGTTAGATGGTTAGATGTTGATGAAAGGATTTAATTTTATGGCTAGATGATTATGCGGCGCTCAATGACAATGAATATGAGGAGAAGATGAAGAAAGAAACTATATTGTTTTTCTTCCTAGAAACGTAAGTTAGAGTCTATTTAGATTGGTTTAAACTCCTGTTTCTCTCAATTTTTATTTATATATCTATTTTTAAATTCAGATATACATATTTAAAATTCAAATACGAGACCATTTTTATAATTATTATCAAGGAATTTACTGGTAAGAAATACCATCATTATAATTTTTTTTTTAAAGGCAGTAGCTACGGCTATTAACCGTAGCGTATTGTTTAGAAACCGTAGTTATAGCTAATACAACCTATTGCTATGACTCTCATTTGACTTTTAGCTACAAATATAATTCGTAGTTATATGGATTTTTAATTACGGTAGTATAGCTAAGGATTTAATCCATAGCTATTAATTCAATGGCTACAGATTAAATCCGTAGCCATAGGTTTGAACTATAGCTACAGTACCAATTGCACAGACGTGCTACGGACGATAACCGTAGCCATAGACTTTTAGCTATGGCTTTTATCTGTAACCTTTGCCCCTTTCTTCTAGTAGTTGTGTTATGATATGCAATGGCAACATGTAAAATCGTCGCAAATAAGCTATATTTAGCGACGATTTATTAAGTCATCGCAAATAATTATTATTTACAACAAAATTGGCGATAAGCTACACTCGCCGCAAAATACTTTTTGTGACAAATTTGGGTTTGTTAGCGACGACGAGGACTCATCACAAAAAGTCTTTATTCGCAACGAGTTTCATATTTAGCGATGTTTTACGATATACAATGGCGACATGTCAACTCATCGCAAATAAGTTTCATTTAGCGACGATGAATTAAGTCGTTGCAAATAATTATTATTTGCAACAAAATTGGCGACAAGCAACACTAGCCACAAAAACCTTTTTGTGACAAATATGGTTTTGTTAACAACGATGAGGACTCGTCGCAACACGTCTTTATTGGTGACAAGTCTCATATTTAGCGACGTTTTACGATATGCAATGGCGACGTGTCAACTCATCACTAATTAACTATATTTTGTGACAAGTTATTAGGTCCTTGCAAATAGTTAAGTTATTGGCGACGAGTTACCATTTTCGTCGCTAAATAGAATTTGTGACATTGTATTTGCAACAAACGTGGCGACGAGCAACACTCATCACTAAAAGTTTTTAGCGACGAGTTTGGAGATTTTCGCATGAGTTGACTTGTCGCGAAAAGACTGAATTGTTGTAGTGTTATAGTTTGTTAACGAAAAAAGTGTTAGAAAAATCAATAGGGTTAGGGATGCATGGGACTCAAAATTAAGGAGCACCACTACCATCAGATCCCCGGGGAGTGTCTGTAAGTGTAGCCTATAAAAAAATGTTACCCTGATTACTAGTATGAGAAAGTACTAATAAATTTAATAAAAATGTGAAATAAGATGTCCTTATCTATGTACGACATACTATACTATCTATGTCCACAAGCCTACCTAACTGTTGACACATGTATTGTATACATGTATAAATGGATTAATTGTCGCTTAAAGCTCCATCATATCCTGACGTATCGAGGTGACCTCCGCAAGGGCCTCCTAACGTGTCATGGCGATCTCTTATATGCCACCACAACTACCTCCTCATGTGCCATGGCGATCTCCTGACATGTTAGGTGATTGAACCAAATGGTTAACAACACCAAGTATAGGGCTGTGATGTAGTAATAACTCGGTAAGACCGAAATCGATCTATAGAGAAGTTGGTGAGAATATGTTAAGAACTTAATCTAAGCAAACGGTTAGTCTAGATTTTTAATCCAAGAAATTAGAAGGGTTGTAAAAATAATTAATAGAAAGAACTAAGGATCCAGGAATCCCCAATCAATAGGCTTTGTATTTAATTTGCCTTCTCAAGTTGGTAACTCAACTAGGACTAGATTCTAATCCACTCTATATGGAAGATAACATAATAATACCAATAAAAAAATCCAACATAGATTAGAATCAAGATAGACTTGATCTCTCGTGAAGATTTAGGTAATCACATCACAAAGAATTAAAAGCATCTAATGTACCTAGAGGCATCACGAGATCAATCAACTTTATAAATTAATTCATTCCCCAATCTAAGAAGTCAATCACATCCAATCATGATTCAATATAAAAATCTTAAATTTTATTGAAAAATAAATTAATTATCAAATATTCATCCATTAGCCTTATCTAAGACATTAACCAAGTATGACTAACATCTTAAACAAAAATAATAAGAAAAACTAGAACCAAAAGATTGAGAAGGAAGGATGATTCTGAAGAAGCTCCACCACTCCTTTGTCTCTCTCCTAAGCCCTAATTCATACTTAGAAATGCCTAAGACACCTTTTAAAATAGACTTCATTCACACTGATTTCAGAAATTCAAATGTTTTTATGCTTCGGTGACACCGATTATAGCCTTTGGTCGCACCAAACATCAATTCGGTCTCATTGACTGAATCTCTCGGTTAAAGTTGAATTTCCTTTAATTTATTTTGAAGTCTCTATCTCTCTTTGGTAGGAATGAAATCTCCTTTGGTGGCGCCGAATGTCGAGCCGAATTACATATGAAAATCACTGTTTTCTTACTAGATTGTTCTGTGAACTTTCAGTCAAACTGGACCAACCTCATGTGAGACCGAACAATATGTTCTTTCTGTTATTCTACTGTACATTTTTTAATCGTTTCTCCATCTTTTGTACTTAGTTTTCTTGGATCCTAGGCATTTAAGTTCTTCAATAATGACCTCCAAACATCTAGGTCTTCACTTGATTAGTATTTGAGCTTTAATCCTCCTCTTAAGCATGATTTCATATTTATTTCCTGGATTACCTCACATGTATAAAATATATGTTAGTTAATCAATTAAACACTTTAAATGCATGGAAACTAATGAAATTGAGAGGATAAATATGTAATATTTAGACGTTATCACACATCCAACAAGCATTTTACTAGTCCCGAGTAAAACATGCGAAAAATTCTGAATTAAAAAATAATTCCAAAAAGGTCCAATTCTGTAATCTCAAATAATTTCAAACTAATGTAATCCAAAGAGAACCAAATAAAGCATATCATTTTGTTTCAACAAGAAACAAATGCATTCAATTTGGGGGAATTCATTCACTCAATAGTTAACAAAAGAGGAATAAAGAGAACAATCACAATGTTAATTCATTCTGAATCCATTTACATCTTTTATCTCCTTTGATTCCGAAGTAGAACATTTATATAAACATAGTACAAATATTAAATGCTCAATATTGATTGTATCATGATCTTCAATGTAGCGGTATTAATGTGCTGGAATAACATATATTCTGATTGATTCCACACTCTTGAGAAAGTATTCTGACATTCCGATCCGAATTAGGGTTTTCTTTGATCTCTGATTGATCATCAAGGAATCTCTGACTCAAATGAAGTCGTTACATGCCCACAGGGGAGTATAATACACCAACAGGAGGGTAGTGTGCCCACAACCACTATGCATTACTAGGGTTGTGCGCACACAGGTGTTGTGCGCCCTTGTCCATTGTGCGCCAGCACAGTTGTGCGCCCTCGTCCATTGTGCGCCCCATAAGCCGTGTTCCGCACAACAGGTGTGGACAATACCTGGATTCTTCTAAAGTCTAGATCTCTCTCCTCTACTTGAATCTTGCTCTAATGAATGAATTACAGAGGGATGATGGGGTATTTAAAACCTTTCTCATGTGTGAACACATCAACATGCCCATTGTGTGCCCAGCCCTGTTGTGAAGTCACCCCTTTGTGCACAGACCCCACTTGTGCGGACATGCCTTTGTGCACAGCCCACCATTGTGCGGACATGCCTTTATGTGCATCCCACCTTTGTGAGGATAGATTAGTGCGGCGCATAACCCTTCATTGCATCCTTCCGTTGTGCGGCGCACAATCCTCTTTCAGGAAGGATTTCTTCTTTCATCTCTCTTGATCTCTTTTTTATGCCTCAACAGATACCCCCTTGATCTTATATTTTTGATTTTTTATCTACAAAACAAGAAAATGTGGGATCAATCCTTAATAATTTAACTAATTTTCATGTTACATTGCATTTCTCTCATTGTGCGCAACTTCAAATCTGCACATAACTCCTCTTGCGCACAACCCGAGTTTATGAACAAACATGCTTGTGCACAACTCAGCCTAGAAAAGTCTATATGAACCCGTTTAGGCACTTATTTCATTCATTCCTACTTCACAGCTCTCTCCCTTTGCGCGTGATTCCTTCTTGTGCACAACGTATTCTTGCGCACAACCCGATCTTGTGCACAATTCGCTCTTGTGCACAATGCGTTCTTGCGTATAACCACCTGTTGCACACAACTCAGCCTTTGCGCACAATAGGACTTTTGCGCATAACTCTGAACTTTGTAGATTTCAGACTTCTCCAAGTGCTTTTGGATTTGTCTACTAAATTCACTTCTAATGGCCCATTCTAAGAGGCCTCATACTTCTTTAGACTGTGATGCTGCTAAATCGTTAGACCCCCAGCCGCCTGAAACTCATCCCCAAAAGAAAGCCAGATCTTCTGAAGGCTACTCCTCTCTTTTCAAGGCACCAACCCCATCGATTATTAACTTTCATGATCGAATTCATCACCTATCTGATTCCATTCGCACTGCTGTTTTGACGAGAGAGTTAGAAGGACCACCCACGAAGGGTCAAGAGTCCGACTGGGAGAATTGGTTGAAAACTGCTGCTAACTTTTGGATAGACGATTCCCGTCCTACTCCCATTGAATCCTCCCGTCCTCCCTCTATTTCAAAGAAGAAGAAGTGAAAGAATAAAGATAAAATCTTCCAAGAGAAAATTCGAGAACACAATAAGAGGTGCTATCAAAACGTTTGGGATATGATCAAGTCTTAAGCAGATGCAATCAAATTCAGAAGTCCTTATAAAGATGAGATCATCACCATCCCTCTGCACCTTCAGCATCACCTATTTATGATCTAGAGCAAACCATCTGATCATATGACACAGCATCAGCTTCTATACATGTCAAACTGGGTCATAAAAGAGCCAAGAATTCTCGAAGGCTATCTCACAGAAAAGTGTCTAGTTTAAAAGACTGGGCAAGTATTGTATATGTGTTTTCTCATGCTGTGCTACAATCCTCACTCTATATATCCCTCCCATTATTTCGAAACAATCAAGCAGTGTTTCCATGACCATGATTCCATGTGGGGGAAAGATGAATTCAGGACGTGTGGTCTCTTGGTTCAACGTTAGTTCTATAGTTCATGGGCCAAGGCAATCCTTAAAAAATATGAGGAAGTTCTCATTGCGGCGAATATATATGCAGCCATAGAAGCCACCTCTGATTTCTTTCACAAGGATAATCTGATTTACAAGGCTTCTTGAAGTATTGGTCTCCCACCATGAATTCCTTTCATCTCCCAATTAGCGAGGTGAGTATTACTTTGTGGGATTTGCACAGAATGGCAGGCCTTCCTATCACTAGGTCTTTTCTAGACGAATATATTCCTACCAACGAGGAATTCGGTTATGCCGCTCCCTACAGAACACCTTATATCTTGACTTCCACTATCGAACTTTTTCGTGAGATGTCCCATTTCCCCAACATTCACAAAATATCCCCACTCCAGTGGCTTGCACATTTCTTGCAATTTTTGCGGTAAATGTTTTTTTTATTAGTTCTTCCCTTCTCCTTTAAAATACTTCTTTTTGCGTATTTCTTTTTCTCATATCTCTTCTCTTTCCAGGTTTTCTAGCAGTCACTCACTGGAACTAGAAGCTGCTCGCAGGAGGATAAGAGGTCCAGTCAATTTTACTGCTAAAATCGAACTAGCTGCTTTCTGGGCGTACTGGCTAAGTTTGATCATTTTACTCAGTTCAAAATGGTCAGACTCCATTCAACCAACTTTGTTTGTAGCAGCAGGAGCCATAGTAGAAGGCAAGAAGAAGTATTCTTTAGCCCCTCTCGTCATATGTTCGTTGTATAGGGCTCTTGGAAATGCTACAACGCATTGCTCAAGCCCAGCAATTGAAGCTTCATCTTCTTTTACTACATGACATTACTTCTCAAGTTAGCTTGGAGTATACTTTCCCTGGACTTACGGTGACCCTAAGAAGGCTTACATTCACCCTGAATGCCTACCTTTGTGGTATTACCTCAGACGGAAGATGGTGAAGAGGACATACGATGGATAGTTGATAAAATCGAGAATACAGAATCCATCAATTTCTTTCCCTTCTACTTGACTCATCAGGCTGAGGACAGAGAAGTTAAAGATTGTAACATCTCAGAAAATTTCATACAAAGACCTGAGTACCACCTCAGGCAGAAATCAGTCAGGACCAAATCCTTTAGGAATTAGATAAAAGTAACTAAGTGCTAAACTAGATTAGCTACAAAATTCGCTTGATCCACTTTAAATACGATCTGCAAGACCTAATACTTGTAGAATCATTGACGCTAGGTTACCTTGAAATCTAGGATCAATCTCATTACCCAGTTGCTCTCGGGAGCACATTGAAACTCAGTATCGGATCTGCACCGCACGTCGGAAGTCCGATTACTATGAAATTATATAATTAGGACCACCTTGCTGGGCCTGGTAACCATCTCAGAAATCAAATCCAGATAGTGTCTTGCGGCTATTCGCTTGAGCCCGGAGTGAAGTGTGTGAGAAAATGTGGATTTCTTTAGAAATTAAATCTAATTTAAGTAATGTGAGACCTGTCACTTGCGGGCCTGATATAAGCAATTAGACCATCAGAATCTGACCCAAATACACCATCGGATCAGGGAAAATTTCATACACATGTAAGTACTTGTAACCTTGATCGAGTTTCGGTGACCGTTAAACTGGAACTGGTCTACCACGTGTGATCTGGAAACCCGACTAGAATGAAAACTTAACTCGACCTAGATCCATAGTCTGTGAGCTTAAGTCTGACCTTTGGCTCAAGGGGGGTCTCCAAAAATGCTCCGTTAAGCTGAAACAGATGCCCTTTGGACATAACTTAAGTATACCTTGGCCTTGGGGCCATATTCATCAATTTTAGGCCTATTTAAGGACCTTAAACCCTCTCTCATTCACTCCATACGAATTTGAGAAAACCCTAGGAGAGAGAAGAGAGTAAAGAGAGAGAAAGTGAGAGTGAAGTTGGAATCATTCCTGAGAATTGGTCCCTGCTATCCTACATGCCTATCCATCACTACCGTATCGCTTTTTCGGCGATTCTGATTCTGTTTTCGGGTAAGAAATCCTAACCCTAATCAGTTCTAGAGAGTTAACTAGTGTAAGTGATGAAATAACTAACCTATTTCGTGCCATACGATGCCGTTCTACTGTTGATAAAGACTTGGTGTTTAAACTGAGTCCGTTACTCGCTTCTACGACATTAGGTGCAGACTATAGATGCTTAGGTTATGGTTTTCAATGCTTTCAATATCAAATAATGATAGATTCATGATCTGGGTGTTATTTCACATGCAAAATGTGATGTTCATTTTGCGATTCAGTAACGTATGCAAATTATGGCGTTTAGCGTATTCTGTATATTTGTAGAAAATACCGTATACGTATAAAATATGGGAGTGTGTTTGCCATGATTAATTACTATGTGTATATGCTATAGATAGGTGCAATACTTACTCGGTGAAAGAATTCGCCCTAATACATGTTTTTGGCTAATATACGTTATGTATGCTAAATGAGTGTAGTCTACGTGTTTGTGAAAATGCTTGTATCAGTAAGTACTTAAATGATAGTGTTTTAGGTAGGTGTTGAGATAGGATTCTCAACTACCTTAGAGATGTATATGATTTCCTCCATGCAAGTTGTTTAGTTTAATCGCTTACTTATGAAATGTATGTGTTTGTATTTCCCATTTATATTGTGCTTTATAACATGCTTATTAACATATTTGAATTACTTTGTTAATTCTACTTTGACTACTCCACATGCTTTCTAGTTACGGATTGAGTGTGATTGGGGCTATGTTATAGTCCAGGCAATCGGTAACAGGCTTGAAGTCATCGCTAAGATTCATTCGCCACGTAAGATGTGTTTGACAAACCCGAGATGTGTGTTGGTCGTCGGCAGTGGTTAGGTCACACGAAGTGCTTATGCACTTCATGTTGATCGATACAATATGCGCTCGTGCTAGTCGAGCTCGCCAAATAACCCGATGTGCCATTGTATGTTCACCATGTATGGACGCTACTGCTTGAACCTAAGGTACCAAATTCACCAGTGGAATCCTGTTAACCTTGGTACCTCGATCCGTTAAGACTCATGAGCCAGACATGGTGGTATGGGACACTGTGGTCGAGCTGTCAGCCTACGCTGGGGCGACGAGCCTCCCCGTAGTGACCAGTGAGCAACCCAGACTCGTGAGCCAAATACGGTGGTATGGGACACTGTATTCGAGCTGTCGGCCTACAATGTTTTGATGACGAAGCCATGATGGGTGATGGGGGAGTGGTGTAACAATTTCGTGCAACAGCCCTAGCAGCCCTAGACGTGCCCTTTCTAGTGACCTCGAGTATACTCTGAGTCAACGTGGGGGCGACAACCCTTCCGTAACATCTAGAGTATAAACTAGGCCCGTAATGATTTGGCGACGAGCCCATTGCGGCGACCTAGAACCGCAACATCGTATGAGATTTACTAAGACTGATGACCCTAGAATGGATCATTTTTTAGGAAATGAAATAAGGGAGGTACCTTAGTTTCCCAATCCTGCTGTATGAAAAGGACTAATAAGAACTTGGTAATCATATGCATGCACTGCATTACACGTGTGTTCAGGTGTAGCAGGTTAAGCACTGAGGCGGTGTTGTCATGTACGAACGTGAGATGAAGTCACTGAGGGAGCGTAAGCGAGGGCATGCATCATACATTCATACCATTTTTACACAAGAGTACTTAGGGATGTATGATTTACTGCTTTATCATTACTGCTTGATTGAATTGATAACATGCTAACCTTTGCTCTATTGTTTTACTAAGTTGATCACTCACTCCCACATTACGGGACGGTGTTTTAAACACCAACCAGACTCTGTCTTGATTTTAGATGATGGCGTGACCCCTGAGGCGGAGCCTGATTATTACGACAATTAGGACGAGTACTCTTACATGCTGTTCTCTAATGGTTTCTCTTAGGCTTCCGGATTGACGGGGCTACAGGGTTTGATTATAGTTAAACCATTTTTGAGACTTTTGACTTTTATAATAATATATGTAATATTTCATGTACACAGTGACTCAGTGTTTTGTTTATACTCTGGAGACCGATCGTGATCTTTTGACTTATTTATGTTTATTTATATATTTCAGTCTTCCGCTTGCATTTTACAACCTGATCTGGAGTATGAATTACTGTTTTGGTATAATCTCACTCATGATTAATGCACTAACACAGACAACATTTAATCATAAGCATTTATGTTGCATAAGTGATGTTTTTAAACTCGGGAGTTGCGTTGCTACTCAACCCCCGATGTTCAAGGCATTATAAAGATAACGACAGTTTGGAGCCTATCGAGAGAACTTTCTTCCTTTGTATTTGTTCTTATAGCTTGCCCATGCGAGAAAGGGTGGAATTTTGAAGAGAACCCTATTATCCAAGTGGGTTCGCTAGGCAATTTGGCTATGATCAAGCCGTGCCCCAAGCGGGAGAGGAAGTTACACGAACGATGAGAAGTTATGGGGTCAGCCCATATAATTGGGCTTTAATATGGAAGTAACTTTTGACAGGGAACTTTGGCTCTCATTTCCTCCTTCCAGGATTCAATCACCGAGTACTGGCTTTGTATTCTTAGATGTGATGGTGGATGCAACATTATTATTTAGTGCACAATTATTTTTCTGTCAACCGCCCCATTTGGATTCCCCTCCGAGGCTGAGAAATTATAGACCAGAACAAGGGATCGGGTTTTTCATTGAAAAGGATCACGCAGTTATTCTAGGTAGCTCCATCGGAAAATCTCTGTAGAAGAACCCATTACAGAGTTAAAGCCACCAAATATTCTGGAGGGGTGGATCACTTTTAGATCCCCCCTCGATCTTATAAAGCGAAGAGAAAGACATGCCACTCCTATAGATGAATTTGAAACTCCAAGCATTATCCTATCTTCTCCCACTCGCGAAAGAGAAGATCAACCCACAGTCGTAGTCTCTCCTGCTATAGATCATACAACGACTATAGTCTCTCCTGATGTAGATCATATAACAACTGTAATATCTTCTGCTGTAGATCATACAACAACTACGGTCTCTCTTGCTGCAGGTCGAACCATTGCTACCACCTCCCCTATGACTCGTTCACGAGCCAAGTCATTATCTCCAGGAGTTCTAGCACAGCCTTCTCCTACTCGAGGTGTTCGTCTCCTCCCTGTGAAGACCGCCTATAAAAGAAAGCAAGCCATCTCAGAAGAGGATAGCTCGTCAAACTATTTGGCTAACACTCTAATCAGTGAAACATCTTCCTCCACAAGTTTAACTGATAAAGGGGATGTTATGTTGGATAAAAATCAATAAGTGGATGCTGAGGTGAACACTGAAGAAGAAGGTGAAGTCAGGGCTGAATTTTTGCCCCCTGAAATCTGACCAAATCATCCAAATGTTTCCTCCTCTATTAAGGCGACTTCTTTCGAAGAAGAACAACTCGACTATGGAGGGTCCGGTTGTTCTCCTGAAGCAAATATTTTCATGGCGGATCTTTCCGACGATAGTAGAGGTGTCTACATCGAGAGAAGTAGAAGTCCCTCCATCTAACATTCAAGTAGGAGGGGAAAATATATTTTCTCCTCAAAGTGTGGAGGTGAGCCAAGACATTGTACAGGTTCCGCCAGTGGTTATTGTAATATCTGATGTTCCTGTTCATGCCGATAAATCTCCTACTGTGCGTCCTCCTCCGATCCAACTGGTAGCTCGAAGTTTAGAATTCCTTTTTGATCCGGTTGATGTTCCGACTCCGATGACTTTTGATTCAAGTATTGGGGCCCATGAGATTTTTCTTAATGTTGTTGTCGTGGCTACAACTGTGCCCACATTTTCTGAACCAGGAACCCTTTCTATTCAGGCCACTTCCGTAGTTGCCCCTAGAGAAGGTACATTTTTTCTTCCTTCTTTTATATTACTAGATTTATATATCTAGCTGCCATCTTTCTAATTGCGTTTCTTCTTTTCAACTACAATTATACCGACTCCAAGTGGTTTTGAAGGTTCCAATTTTGTGGCTACAGTTTCTAATAAGCTTTCGTTGGAGAAAGTGTCACCTCTTATGCTGGTGTTCTTCAAAAATGCAATTTCTATTATCATAAGCTCCTTTCTTGGACAACGCTTTAGCTGTTCTCGATCATTCAACTCGCTTGGCCCGTATCAATGTTCTTTCTCTTCACGATTCCCTATCACAATTCTATGACTCCATCAATAATCTAGAGGCAGCACGAAATGTAGTTGGTGCTCTGAAAATTTTGGATCATCAGAGAGAATCAATGCTGCTCAAGGAAAGGATCTCTCGAACAGATGACCTACTCTCTAACTATGGTGCTATGAATCAGTCTCTTTATGAAAGGTTGAAGGCTTTTTATAAAAACAAAACGATCATTGACAACCAAATTGCCTTTCTTCAGAAAGAAATCACACTGCTCGAGATTCGAAGAGAGAAGAGGAGTCAAACATTCGCCAAGTCAAAGAAGAGATCGATGTGAATGCTTGAATTGCTGATATCAAAAGGGCTGAACAGGCAAAGAACAGGGAAGTTGTTGCCTCTTTGGAACTAGAATTGGCTGATGCTCCTGATCAGGCTAGGGTTATTCTTGAGGCAAAGCAAATGACTACTATAACACAAATTCAATTAAAGGAAGATTTATAGCACTATATAACAACATTAGGCATGTCTGAAGATTTATAAAAATTACACTTTTCGTGTAAATTTCTTTATTTCTTTTTGTCTTGTAGTGTTCAGATGAATTTCAATTCTTTGTTCAAAACAAACATATTCTTAGCAATGCAATCATTGATTTTGGATACATGTTGATGTGATATTCACAAGATCATCATGCTTTATTATATCTAGAATCTATCATAATTGCGAATCACAAAGCATCCCTATGTGATGTTTATTTTAATGGGCAGGGCTATTTCTGTTTTGGAGTTAGCAGAGTTAGTTTTGCACACAGTTTAGCTCTTGAGTAGTGGAGCAACCATAGGTTTTTAGACTCATAAGTAGTTGGAGTTGGGTCTTATGTGAATGTAACGCCCCAGATTTTTGCCAACCTGGAGTTAGATGTCCTTAGGCATGAGGTTGATCCTAACCCCTTATCAACTTCTCCAACCTCAAATCCTTTAGAAATTAAACGAGAATTACCTAAGTGCTAAACTATAGTACCTGTGAAATTGGCACTAATCACTTTAAATATGATCTGCAAGACCCAAAACTTGTAGAATCATTGACGCTAGGTTACCCTAAAATCTATGATCAATCTCATTACCCAGTTGCTCTTGGGAGCACATTGAAACTCCGTATCAGATCTAGACCGCACGTCGAAAGTCCGATTACTGTGAAATATACAATTAAGACCGCTTTGCTGGGCTTAACAACCATCTCGGAAATCAAATCCAAATAGTGTCCTAGGGCTATTCGGTTGAGCCCGGAGTGAAGTGTGTGAGAAACGTGGATATTTTAGAAATAAAAATCTAAATTTAAGTAATCTGAGACTCGTCGCTTGCAGGTCGAATATAAGGATTCAGACCATCAGAATCTGACCCAAATACACCCTCGGATCAGGGGAAATTTCATACACAGGTCAGTGTACTTGTGGCCCTGATCGGTGATCGTGGATCGTTGAACGGAAAATGGTCCGCCATGGGCGATCGGTAAATTCAATCGGATTGAAAACTTAACTCAACCTATATCCATCGTCAGGGAGCTTAAGTCCGACCTTTGGCTCAACGGGGGGCTCCAGAAGTGCTCCGTTGAGCTGAAACAGACTCCCTTTGGCTATAACCTAAGTATACCTTGGCCCTGGGGCCATTTCCATCAGTTTTAGGCCTATATAAGGACCTTAAACCCTCTCCCATTCACTCCATACGAATTTGAGAAAACTCTAGGAGAGAGAAGAGAGTAAAGAGAGCGAAGGTGTGAGAGAAGTGGGAGAAGATTCCTGGTACTCTATCCTGCTATTCTACATGCATATTCATCATGATCTAATCGCTATTCCGGCGATTCTGACTTCATTCTTAGGTAAGAAAGCCTAACCCTAATATGTTCTAGGGTTTCAATTGTTACAAGTGGCGAGATAACTGACTTAACTCGTGCTATAGGTTGTCATTCCATCGTTGACGAAGACTTAGAGTCTTTGTCGAATTTGTTACACTTCTACGACGTAAGGTGCGGACTATAAATGTATAGGTTATAGTTTTCAAGGCTTTCAATGACGGTTAATGATTTATTCTTGACATTGGTGCTATTTCACATGCATAAATTGATGTCTTTTCATTTTTCAGTTATACATTAGTTAGGTTGAATATACTGTATTCCTCGTATTTGTAGAAAATACCGTATACGTATGAAATTCAGATTTATGCTTGCTATGATTAATTATTGTCTATGTATGCTAGATGCATGTGTATCAACTTCTAGGTGAATGGATTATCCTAATACATATTATATTAACATACGTCGTGTATGTTACAATGCGTAGCCTAAGTGTTTGAGTATAAACCTTGCATTAGTGTACGCCATGAATAACTATCGTGGCTATGCGATTGTTGTGTAGGCGACAACTCCTTAGTGAAAGGACTTGCCCTAAATCATGTCACGGCAAACATACGTTATATGTGATACAGTGTGTAGCCCAAGTGTTTGTGAAAATGATGAATGAATATGGAACTTGGATTCATGCTTGCCATGACTATCCATCGTGGGTACACGCGTGTTATAAATGGGGCAACTACCTAGTGAAAGGATTTGGCCTAATACTTATGTGATCAACATACGTCATATATGTTGATGTAAGTAGTCTAAAGTATTTGCTGAAATGTCTGAATGAGTAAGTAGTTAGTAAATTGTAATGTATAAGGGTGTTGAGATATGATTCTCAACACCTTTAACTATGTGTATGTTTTCCTCCATGTACCATGTATTATAGTATTTGTTTATCTATGTAATGCATATGTATAAATCCAGTTTAAGTTATATTCCATAAAATGCAAAAACAAAGCCGTGAAGGGTGATGGGTGAGTGATGTAACAATTCCGTGCTACAGCCCTAGCAGCCCTAAAGCAGACAATATCAGACCTTTGATTGTATGATTTAAAATCTTAATCCATTACTGCTTTAACTATCTTCTAGGATATTTTGTTATAATTAAATGTGATTGGGGCTATTGTATAGTCCGAGCAATCGGTAACAACTCCTAGATTGGTGGATGTTGTTGTTTCACCACACAGGATGTGTTCGACGAATCCGAGTCGTACTTCGGTTGTGACAATGGTTAGGCCACTCGGAGTGCTTACGCACTTTATGTCGATCAACTCGATGTGCGCTCGTGCTAGTCGAGCTCCTCAAGTAACCCAATTGACCCGATGTATGTTCACCATGTTTGGACGCTACTGCTTGAACTTAAGGTACCAAACTCACCAGTGGACACCCTGTTAACCTTGGTACCTTAATCTGCTAAGACTCATGAGCCAGGCATGGTGGTATGGGACACCGTGGTTGAGCTGTCGGCCTATGCTGGGGCGACGAGCCTCCCCGTAGTGACCAGTGAGCAATCCAGACTCGTGACTCGAATACGGTAGTATGGGACACTGTATTCGAGCTGTCGGCCTACACTGATTTGGTGACGAGCCCTTTGTAGTGACCTCGAGCATATTTTGGGCCTGCATAGAGGCGACAAGCCTTTCCGTAGCACTAGAGTATGAAATAGGCCTACCCGCAGTGCAACCTGGTTGTGGTCCCCAGTCAGGTTGGTGACAAGCCTTCGAAAATAGACTGCCAGTTGGTAAGGCATTAGTGGTAGTGACCTATAGCTTACTTATTGTATGTGATTTACTAGGACTGATGACCCTAGAATGGATTATTGTTTGGGAAATGATATAAGGGAGGTACCTTAGTTTCTCAATCCTGCTGTATGAAAATGACTAATAAGAACTTGGTAATCATATGCATGCACTGCATTACGCGTGCGTTCAGGCATAGCAGGTCAAGCATTGAGGCAGTGTTGTTCATGCGCGAACGTGAGATGAAGTCGCTAAGGGAGCGTAGGCGAGGGCATGCATCATAGATTCATACCATTCTTGCATTAACAAGAGTACTTAGGGATGTGTGATTTACTGCTTTATCATTACTGCTTGACTGAGTTGATAACATGTTAACCTCTGCATTATAGTTCCACTGAGTTGATCACTCACTCCCACGTTACGGGATGGTGTTGTACACACCAACCAGATCCTGTCTTAGTTTCAGATGATGGCGATGCTTGCGGAGCAGAGCCAAACTTTTATGTTGATGAGGAGGGTTTCTCCTGTGTGCAGCTATCAGGCAGGTTTATGTAGAACATCTTTTGATCGACGGGATTACAGGGTTGTTGATTAGACGTTATTACACTTTAGTTTGCACTTTTAGAACACCCATGTATATTCATTTTGTTCATTTTTGTTGTATACATGTCTATATTTAACCTGGTAACATGTTCATACTCTGGAGACTTACCACTGTTTATAAATTTTATATATCTATCACATTCTTTCGCTTGCGTAATTTAACTGTCTTTAGAGTATGATATGCTGTTTTGGTCTAATCCCATTCATGTTTCAATGCACTCATCATAATCATCATTATCTATGTTGCATAACTGATGCGTTGGAACTCGGGAGCTGAGCTTTACTCGATGTAGTGCCTTGAAAATCGGGGGTCGAGTATAACTCATCTCCCGAGTTCCAGCGCATCACTTATGCAACATAAATAATGCTGATTTAATGTTGTCTGTGTTAGAACAATAAACATGAGTGAGATTATACTAAAAACAGGAATACATACTCCAGATCATTAGTATAAAGGCAAGCGGAAGACTGAACTACATATACATGTAGGTAATGAAACAAAAATCATATTTGTTCTCCAGAGTATGAATCTATCTGAGTTACCATATACATATATTTGTTTGCGAACAAAATGTCAAAAATACTCTAAGGAATGATCCCTGCAAATCCCGTCAGCGCGACAGTCTAGTCGAAGCCGCCATAGTACTGCATATACGAGAACTCCTCCTGGTCCTCGTCATAATCAGGCTCCACCTCCTGAGTCATCGGCTCGCCTAAACCTGAGACAGAGTCTGGTTGGTGTGCGCAACACCGTCCCGTAACGTGGGAGTGAGTAGCTAACTTAGTGGAACAATAAAGCATAGGTTAACATGTTATCAATACAGTCAAGTAGTAATGATAAAGCAATAAAATCAAACACTCCTAACCACTCTTATTAATGCAAGTATGAATGCAGGTATGATGGATGCTCTCACTGACATACTCCCTCATGCGACACCCTCTTCGTTCGCGGCATGCTTTCATCCCTCAGTGCTCCACATCTTCCAGGCACATGCAATGCATGCTGAGCATGATTACCGAGTTGTTATTAGTCCATTTCAAACAGCAGGATTGGGAAACTAAGGTACCTCGCTTGTATCATTCCCAAACATGATCCATTCTAGGGTCATCAGTCCTAGTTAATCTCAGACGACGGTGTGTTTTCTAAGTCACTGCAAGGGCTGCCAAGGCTGTTACGCGAAATCGTTGCACCACTCCCCCATCACCTTATTAATACAGGCCTAGTTATACTCTGTTACTACGGGAAGGCTCGTTGCCTCACCGTAGATTTAGAGTATGCTCGAGGTCACTACACCGGATACGGTCAGGGCTGTCAGGGCTGTTACATGGAATCGTTGCACCACTCCCCCATCACCCATCAAGTAGTGTAGGCCGACAGCTCGAATATAGTGTCCCATACCACCATAATCGGCTCACGAGTCTGGTTGCTCACTGGTCACTACGGGGAGGCACGTGGCCCCGCAGAGGCCGACAGACTCAACCACGGTGTCCCATACCACCATGCCCGGCTCATGAGTCTTAGCGGATCGAGGTACCATGGTTAAAGGGGATTTCACTGGTAAGTTTGGTACCCTAGGTTCAAGCAGTAGTGAGTGAACATACATTAGACATAACGGGTTACATGACGTGCCTGACTAGCTCGAGCGCACAATCAATTAGAAGACATGAAGTGCATAGCACTTCGCGTGGCCTAACCACTGTCGCCAACTGACGTACGACTCGGGTTTGTCAAACACATCTTACGTGGCGACATGAAACTCAACCATGATCTCAAATCTGATACCGATTGTCTGGACTATAGACATAGTCCCAAACTCAATCAATTCTCATCCATAGCATGTAGAGTAAAGCATGATAGACAAAATAGTTCAAGCATGCTAGTAGGCATGTTATAAGGCATGTTATAAAGCATGATATAAAGCATGTTGTAAAGCACTACATCAATAGGAATAATAAAAAAAACACATGTATTGCAAGTAAGCGATTTAAGTGATCAACCTCATGGAGGTAATCATACATGTCGCTAGTGTAGTTGAGAATCCAATCTTAACACCCTACTAAGGCATCTACATCCAAACACTTACTCACTCTAGCATTTCCACAAACACTTAACATACACTATTTCAACATACATAGTGTATGTTAACAAACATGTATTAGGGCGAGTCCTTTCGCCAAGCAAGTATTTTGTGCACACATAATATGTTTATACAAAAATTAATCATGGCAAACACATCACTAAAATATACATGTATACGGTACTTCTTACAATACCGTATTTCTACATACATAGTGTATATTAGTACAACATGTATTTAGGTGAATTCTTTCGCCAAATCAGTATTTTATCCATATACTATATAATCATACAACAAATATTATGTCAAACACATTTCTGAAAAATATACGTATACGGTATTTCTACGAATACCTAGAATATGTAAAATTCCATATTCCACAACTTTAATCAAAACAGAAAACGGAAAGCACTTTGTACATGTGCAATTGTATGCAGATCATGAATCTATCATTATCTAGCATTGAAAGCGTTGAAAACCGTAACCTATACACCTAAAGTCCTCACCTTGCTCCTTGGAATCTCAACGGATCAGCAAGGTTTGATGAGCTTCCGTATTCGGGAGTTTTCTAACCTAAAGAGTGAAACCGGTTAGCTATTTCATAACCTATAGCCTATACACCTCAAAACAGATCTAGGGTTAGGGTTTCTTACCTTAAAACGGAGTCGGTATCTCCGGGAAAGCGGCAAGGAAGGGGTGGTGCAGCCCGGGTGGTGATCGAAAGCAGTAGGAGGAAGATGCTCCCACAACTCTTAAGCTTTCTCTCTCTTTTTCCTCTCTCTCCTTAGGGTTTTATCCCAAATTCGTATGGCTGTGAGAGGGGCTGTTCTAAGGCCCTTATATAGCCTAAAACCTCTCTGGAATAGACTTATGTTCAAGGCTTACTTACATTGTAAGCAAATCGGCGTTGTTCCGGCTCAAAAGAGGGTTTCTAGTAGCCCTCCTTGAGCCAAACGTCGGACTTAAGCTCACAATCCATGGATCTACGTGGGGTTATGTTTTCATCTCGATCGGATTCCCAGATCACGCGTGGCGGACCACTTTCAGTTCAACGGTCAGTGGGCCTCGATCCGAAATTCCAAGTACATGTAAATGTTCCTGAAATTTTTCCTGATCCGAGGGTGTAATTTGGTCTGATTCTGACGGTCTGGTTGCTTAATACTGATCCGCAAGCGAGTGGTGCCAGATCACTATTCAAGATATTTATTTTGTAAAGAAAACAGAGCTTTTCACACTCCCTCACTCCGGACTCGAGCGAATGGCCGTGAGACATCGTCTGGACTTAATTTCCGAGATGGTTGTCGAGCCCAGTGAGGCGGTCCTAGTTCCTTAACTTCGTGTTCATCGGACTTCCGATGTGCCGTCTAGACCTGATACGGAGTTTCAATTCATTCCCGAGAGCATCGGGGAATGAGTTTGATCCTAGACTTTAGGGTAACCTAGCGTCAATGATTCTACAAGTTTTGGGTCTTGCAGATCGTATTTAAAGCGATCCCAACGGATTTCATGGCTAATCTAGTTTAGCACTTAGTTAACTTTGTTAAATTTCTAAAGGATTTAATCCTAAGTGAATTCTGGTCGAGGTGATACTCGAGCCCTTGTACGAAAATTTACGGGTCGTTACACTCGACCCTCGATTTTCAGGCCATTACAAGATGGTATCAGAGCATGATTTGGATTAAACTGGACCTGGGTTATGGTCTCACGACATACGATGATGCATTTTGATCTAGGTGGGTGCGAGATAAATGTAGAAACAAGCTTAGGGTTCCTAGTTTCGCCAATTGGCGAAATTCACCGGAAACGGTCGCTAAGATCGGGTCCCTACTCATCCATGATCGCATGAGTGAATCCCAAATCACCCCTAGACTGTCACTTAACGGGTTTAGACCACAATTTACCTCATCCCAGCCGTTGAAAATCGGTACTTGTGAATGTACATCAGAAACTACCCGAAATGACCTGAAACGACTCAAAATGGAGTCGGGGGCCAAACGGGGAACCTTCAGGGGGACCCAGGGTGGGACCCACATCTTTTTAGAGTACATGGGGGGGGGAGGACCTCGCCCAAAGGGCAAGCCCTTGCCAGAACCTCCAGAGGTCAGCGAGGACCTCACCGCCAAACGGGCCTGGCCGGGTGGGCCAATCGGGCCGATCACGTTTTTGGGGGTGGGTGGCCCACTGATGTTGGGTTTTTCGATTCAAACCCCCCCAAACATGTCCCTCCTTCACAAACCACCACTCCAAGCTCCATTTCTCCAAAACTTTCTGATTTCTCTCTCAAACCTCTCCTCCATTCACCCATTTTGTCATTTTCTGTCAAAACACACATACCTCCACCGTTTTCAGCAATACTCACCCTCCAACCTTTCCATTCTCTCTCATTTGAACTCTTAAACCCCCCTCCCCCCATTTGAGTCTCAAATTCGTGTAAATGTACTAACCTATCCTATTTCTTCATTTTCCCTCTCTATTCCCTTTCATTGAGCCTTTACAACCTCCTTTGGGGCTCAAATCCGTAGAGAACCAAATAACCCATCCCTTTCTTCCCTTTTCTCCACTTTTCCATGGCCCTATTCGAGTTTCTCATGCAAAAGTAACATCATCATCACATATCCACTAATATAATCATTTGAATACAATGTTGAAAGGGAAATATACATATATATATATAAATCAAAGATCCAGAGGTCTGCTACATGCTCGAAGCTCAACGCTGCTGCAACCTAACGCTACCTGCATGTATCTATCATGCATAAGCTTATAGAAAGCTTAGAGGGTGGTGTAAGTGTGTGCACAAGGTAAATGCCAAGTATTCAATACAATACCACAATCATACAATATCAGAAATACTGATAAAATCATGAATCATACGATATTAGAGTAAGCGGAAATACTGACAAGTCTGTGAGTCATAATTTATCAGAGTATGCAATACAGATCAATTATGCAAATGAGGAGTCATAAAGAGCCAAATATCATATGTCGAGGATACAATACAATATACAATTCCCGATGAGTTCATGGATACCGTCAGCTGTATCTAGGCCATATAATTGCAGAAACATAGTAACCTAAACCACCATATGCCTCGAATGCAATGCAGTATGCGGTGCAAATGGAATGACCGTGCTGGAGTATGAAGTCGGGATGATAGTACGTAGTATTGCAAGCTACGGAGTCCACCACAAAGGACTTCTATCCAAACCAGTCCCGTACCTAAATTTAGATAGTCATACTCAATGTGGTAAACTCCTGATCTCAGGTTAGTCGGGCGCCCCAACCGAAATTCTAGCCATTGCGAAGGTACACATAACAAATAGTTGCACATCATCAACCGAGTGGATAATGAATGAATGAATAAGTATGCAACTCCTGGTCAATAAGTCCACATATCAATACTGTTCATCTTTGCGATCATCACCAAGATATATTACACTCTACATGCAAATCGTCTCTCACTGACGTGCCACCGTGTAAGTGAAAAAGACCTGACTATTCGCCTGGCTAGTAGTCAGCCAATTTCTACCCGGCACGTCGATAGCGGACCTATTCACGAGCTGGTCAAACTCAGCCTAGTTATGCCCCTTGCACTCGGGTAGGTAAGTCTACACCCCCTCCCAACTGACCACGACACAGTGGGAGATGCAGCCTCCTGATATTCGGCACTCGGGCCCTCATGTATCCACTCGGTCTCGACGTTGGGGTGTCTCCTGGCTTCGGAGGTTTAGGGATTTTCACCCAGGGCCATCTATGGCAGCCCGATGCTAGTAACAGATTTCTGGTGTCCTATCTGGCCATCCATAACATGACTGTTGAGGCTATGACCTTGAGGTCGCTAGGGCGTATAGTAATCACAACACACAATGCAAGATGCATGAGTCATACAATCCAGTCATGCATCAATCCTGCACATACCGTGTGCTCATGTGAGAGAATCTCCACCTATCAGGGAGTCTCATAACAACCGACACTATGGCATATGCAATGGTTAATCATATCTCATAACAAACATGCAGATGATGCGTATGGGCATATATCATGATGCTATGCTGTCATATACTCATAATCGGTATCAATAACCATCATCGACAATCGACCTCGACAATGTGGACATTTAACCAACATTGCCCCCAAGGAATGACCCATATAGAGCCTAACATACAGTGGACCCATGGCCTCACACAAGGGCTAAATATACAACATCATTGGCCTCACTCAAGAGCTTAATACACATCACGATGGGCCTTTCACATGGGCCAAAAATACATCACAATGGGCTTCATCGCCTGGTCCTCAAATGCATCTCAATGGGCCTCATCATATAGGCCTCAAATACATCACATTGGGCCTTAAACACGGACTGAATACACATCACAACGAGCCTCAAATACGTGCCACCTATGCATCTCATTGGGCCTCGATAATCAGAATCTCAATAATCGGCCTCGACAATCGGAATCGGTATCGACAATCAGCATCAATAATCGACACCAATAATCAGCATCGATAATCGGCCTATATACACGACGGGATCCATATATGAACGGCTAATCAAACCATAATATAATGATCAGCCCTCAGCTGTGGTTATATCAAATCTGATTGCACGGAGCCATCCGTCTATGGAGAATGGGGCCTACTTATTTGGTTTAACCCACTAAGAGAATGATGAGAATGGGCCTAAGAAGGCCTAAGGGAAGGTCACAATGTGGACATCTAACCATCATTGCCCATCAATGTAGACATCTAACCAAATTGCTCCCAAGGAGTGACCCACATCAAGGATTCATACACAACGTAACGACCACACATACATCACATTGGGCCCCATTCATGGGCCTCTCATATATCGCGTTGGGCTTCATACAAGGGCCTCAAATGAATCACAATGGGCCACCCCCATGGGCCTCGAATACATCACAATGGGCCTCACCCATGAGCCTCAAATACATCACAATGGGCCTCGCCTATGGGCCTCGAATACATCACATTGGGCCTCGCCCATGAGCCTCAAATACATCACAATGGGCCTTAACCCATGTGCCACAAATACAACTTATTGGGCCTCTCAAATACAATAAGTGGGCTGCACCACCTGGACCTAAAAACTGATGGATGGCAAGGACAATATATATATATATATATATATATATATATATATATCATGGTGGAGTCCACACTTATGGATGGTGTGGAATACAATATATATCAAGATGGGCCGCACGTACATCACATCAGGCCCCACACATGGGCCTCATCCACAGTCCTCTAATACATTACAACGGGCCTCATCAAGTGGACAGCTCATATTAAACACGTACATCACGTGGGGGCTACATGAATGGATGGTGTGAATACAAAATATGTTCATCTAGGTGGGCCACACAAGTGGACGATATGGATGAAGTATGCACTGCATGGTGGGCCTGTACAGTGTAGGTGGGCCCAACATATACAGCAAGCGGGCCCTGCGCCATCAAGACGGGTAGACAATGTGGATATAAAATACATACATTGGGGTGAGTCCCACCATCCAGCAGGCTAGATGGTACGAATATACAATACATTTATCATGGTGGGCCACGTCAATCACGTGATGGGCGGTGTGAATACAACACATCTTCAGAGTGGGCCTCATCCCAACCAATGGACGATCAGCATGGATGAAACGCATACATCATAGAGTCCCATGTGGGACCCATGATCTGGACGTATGGTTTGGATATAATACATACATCCAAGGTAGACTCCACAGCACAACATCAAGGTGGGTCTGATCACACGGGGTGGATTTACAGTACATTCGTCAAAGGTGGGCCCCAAATAGTACCGTCCAGGGATGGATGGACTGGGTATACTACCCATGCATGGGGTGGATCCCCACATCCAAATGAATGGTGCAGGTAAAACACATACATCACGGTAGGGCCCACTGATGAATGACATTGATAAAAACACCTGCGTCATGCCAGGGCCCACCATCCAATCCCTGCTGAATGGTGCTAAAACACACCTGTAAGGTGAGCCCTGCAAATGGACAACGTGACTAAAATACATACATCATTGTGGGGGGCCACGGATGGACGATGTGGATGGACCACAATATCAAGGTGGCCCCATGTGTACTATGTGGATGCAAGGCACATACATCAAAGTTGGCCTATGCCCTGCACGTGCAGCACATGCAGGGTGGCCCTATGGATGGATGGTCAAGAAATAACACAGGCCTCATGATCAGCCCCTACCGTGGATGTCAATACACCAACTATACAGCTGCTGTACACCAGTCAATTCTTTTCAAAGAGGTGGGTCCCATATGGGGCCCACCATAACATTTATTTTCCATCAAAACTATTAATAAGGTCACATAGACCCAGATAAAGAGGAAAAACAAATTTCATAATGATCCAAAACTTCCGTGACCCAAACTTGGCTTCAATGGTAGTCGTTCAATCCCACTGTTCCTTGTAGTGTGGTCCACCTAAGCTCCTTACTGGCTGATTTTTTAGGTGCCCACAGCTAGAAGGGGCCCCATCAAATGCACAGTGTTGATGTTCCACACACATCGAGGTGGGGCCTACGTTTGGGACCCACAGTCCCTGCCTCCAGTGCCCTATGCAGCAGGACGCTGTTACAGTGTCCTCTGGACGTCAGCAGCAGCAGCGTCTGTTGCTTATATATTTATATTTATATTTTTTTTTATTTTCTTGGGGTTTTTCCTAGGTGGGGCCCACATCAGGTGGATCCACTCCACCCATTGGATTTTATGGCTTAAGACAGTCCAAATGAGCCCAATATTCGACATGTTTTGGCGTGTAGAAACATCAAGGTGGGCCCTAATAGATTTGAATGGTAGAAATCACTGTTTTCTATGCTATGGCTGGCCAGAAAATTGGATTAGCTTCATTTTTCAGCTCAACGCCTAAAATGGGATGAGAAATAGGATGGACGGCGTGGTTTAGATTCATACATCAAGGTGGGGCCTACATGAGCGGCGCGCCCAAAGTTTGTTGAATCAAGCTAATATTTTTTTTTGTTAGTTGGTGAGTACACCACACTATTAGTTCACACTTCACCGTGTGGCCATGTCCAGTGTCCCTGGACACTGGACAATTTGAATACAACACATATTTAAGGTGGGCCCCACCTATAAATGTGTTGCCCAGGTGGGCCACCAAATGGCTGGATGATGTGGATAAGACACATCAAGGTGGGGTCCATTCGGGTGGGCCACACAGCCACATCATCACACAAAAAATGAAAAGAGAGGGAGAGAGAGAGAGACACGTGCGATGGGGGGCTTTGCCACTATGAGCCCTCCCTTCCATGCATTCAATCATACATCAAGTGGGTCCCAATACATGTGGGCCCACCAAATCAAAAATCAACGGTGGAGATTCCTTCTCCACCAAAATAGAAGGTCTAGATGACCTCTTTCAAACTTAGAAAAGTAAACATCATGATGGGGTCCATGGAGAATGGCCCCATCATGGAATGATCATGTGAATCATGGTGGGCCATCGGCCACATCTAGGGTCCAAAGTGAGATTCATATCATCAATCGGTAGGCCCCACTTGGCCCATCATTAAAACATGAAATCTAGGCCTTGAAAACACCCACCATTCGATCTTCGTAGTTAGATGGAATGCCGAACTCCTTGTGTCTTACTTTAATGGAAGATGATGAGAATTGAAGGGCTATGATGATAGAGCTTGGGATAGGAAGTGGGTCATACAAAGCTCTCTCATGGAGCTCTCATGGATGTTGGGTTTCTTGCTTGAAAATTGAGAAAAATAAAAGAGAGAGAGAGGATGGGATGTAAAGAGAGAGAGAGAGAGGGATGGGTGATGGAGCGAGTGATGTATACTTGACATATAAGGGTGTGTAAGAGAGAGTTGACTTTAGGGATGATGTTGTACTTGATATGATGTGGTGATTGATGGGATTGATGGTATTAATTTGATTAGAGATTCTCTTGGGATATGCAATGTGCAGCATTTTTCTCGAACTGAATGCGGTCCCACATCTCCTGGCCCGGGTATCGCCTCAGTGTGTAATACGAGGCGTTAGAACTGTGGCGACGGCGCGGTCGTAAGGGTACAAGTTTTGGGTCAAGCCGACTCTAGAATACGGGACACTACTCAGGATTGCGCACAAATGTCAGATACAGGTCGCGAGTTACCAAAATTCGATTGGGAGGGCCGAGGAACGGTACGGGCTAGGATATGGGTCTCACAACTCCCCCCACCTAATAAAAATTTTATCCTCAAAATTTACAGAATAGGTAAGGGAAGAAGAAACATTATCAACTATATATGTGAAGGCACAATTAATTTACAAAAAGATGAAGATAACACTTTCTAATCTCATCCTCGCCCTCTCGAGATGCATCATCAATACTATGGTGATCCTACTGAACCTCGGATCACAGATCAGAGATGATCGAAACTGGAATACTATGCAATCTCATAATCTTAATGGCAAGGAGCTATGTTAAAAAGTCTCTAAGTTATTCGAACTCGGGGACCTAATCATTCTAAATTTTTAACAATCATATAGTGTAGGGTAGCCATCAACAGATATGTGATGTTATCTTCAGGTATTCCCAAGTTATGCTCTGATACCATCTTCTGTCACACCCCAAACCCGAAAATTAGGCTCACAAAATTCTCGATCCCTGAATCCGGTGCTGACAGCCTCCGTAGTACCCCATTCTTAGCTCCCAGCGCTGATACGTCAAATTCCGATCCTAGGATCCTACAAGGAGGATTTTTTTTAATGTACATTTGTCTCATAAGAAGCATAACCACAAGTTTACCAAAATCACAAAAGCAACATCATCATCACATATCCACTAATATAATCATTTGAATACAATGTTGAAAGGTAAATACATATATCAAAAATCAAAGATCTAGAGGTCTACTACATGCTCCAAGCTCAATGCTGCTGCAACCTAACGCCACCTGTATGCATCTATCGTGCATAAGCTTATAGAAAGCTAAGAGGGTGGTGTAAGTGTGTACATAAGGTAAGTGCCAAGTATTCAATACAATGCCATAATCATATAATATCGAAAATACTAATAAGAACATGAATCATACGATATCAAAGTAAGAAAAAATACTGATAAGTCCATGAGTCATACAATATCAGAGTACGCAATACAGATCAATTATGCAAATGAGGAGTCATAAAAAGTCAAATATCATATGTCGAGGATGCAATGCAATATACAATTCCTGATGAGTTCATGGATGCCATCAGCCGTATCTAGGCCATATAAATGCAGAAACATAGTAACCCAAACCGTCATATGCCATGAATGTAATGCAGTATATGTTACGAATGGAATGACTATGCTGGAGTGTGAAGTCGAGATGATAGTACGTAGTATTACAGGGTACGGGGTCCACCACAAAGGACTTCTATCCAAACTAGTCTCATACCTAAATTTGGATATTCAGACTCAATGTGGCAAACTCCTAATCTCAGGTTAGTTACGCGCCCCAACCGAAATCTTGGCCATTGCAAAGGTACACGTAATAAATAGTTGCGCATCATCAGCCCAAGTGGATAGTGAATGAATGAATGAATGAGTATGCAACTCCTGCTCAATAAGTCCACATATTGTACTATTAATCTTTGGGATCATCACCGGAGTCTAGTACACTCTACATGCAAATCGCCGCCCAATGACGCGCGACCATGCAAGTGGAAGAGACCTCACTATCCGCCTAGCTAGTAGTCAGTCAATATCTACTTGGCATGTTGATAGCGGACCCATTCACGAGCTGGTCAAACTCAGCCTAGCCATGCCCCCTGCTCTCGAGAGGGTAAGGCCACACCCCCTTCCAATCCACAATGACACAGTGGGAGACGTGGCTTCCTAGTAATCAGTACTCGGGCGCTCATGTATCCACTCGGTCTCGATATTAGGGTGTCTCCTGACCTTGGAGGTTTAGGGATTTTCACCCAGGGTCATCTATGGCAGCCCGATACTATTAACAAATTTTCAGTGTCCCATCTGGCCATCCATAACATGATTGTGGAGGCTAAGGCCCTAATGTCGCTAGGGCATATAGTAATTACAACACATAATGCAAGATGCATGAGTCATACAATCCAGTCATGCATCAATCCTGCCCATACCGTGCAATCATGTGAGATAATCTCCGCCTATCAGGGAGGCTCATAACAACTGACACTATGACATATGCAATGGTCAATCATATCTCATAACAAACATGCAGATGATGCGTATGTGCATGTATCATGATGTTATATTATCATATACTCATAATCGGTATCAATAACCGTCATCGACAATCGACCTCGACAATGTGGACATTTAACCAACATTACCCCCTAGGAATGGTCCATATAGAGCCTAACATACAGTGGACCCATGGCCTCACACAAGGGCCAAATATACAACACCATGGGCCTCACTTAAGAGCTTAATACACACATGATGGGCCTTTCACATGGGCCTAACATACATCACAATAGGCTCCATTGCCTGGCCCTCAAATGCATCATAATGGGCCTCATCACATAGGCCTCATAAACATCACATTAGGCCTTAAACACAGACTAAATACGCATCACAACGATCCTCAAATATGGGCCGCCTATGTATCTCATTGGGCCTCGACAATCGGAATCTCAATAATCGGCCTCGATAATCGAAATCGGTATCGATAATCAGCATCAATAATCGGCACCAATAATCAGCATTGATAATTGGCCTATATACACGACATGATCCATATATGAACGGCTGATCAAACCATAATATAAAGATCGGCCCTTAGCCGTGGTTATATCAAATCCAATAGCACGGAACCATCCGTTTATGGCGAATGAGGCCGACTTATTTGGGTTAACCCACTAAGAGAATGATGAGAATGGGTCTAACAAGGCCTAAGGGAAGGTCACAATGTGGACATTCAACCATCATTGCCCATTAATGTGCACATCTAACTAACATTGCTCCCAAGGAGTGGCCCACGTCAGGGATTCATATACAACGTATCAGCCACACATACATCACATTAGGCCCCATTCATGGGCCTCTCATATATTGTGTTGAGCTTCATATAAGGGCCTCAAACGAATCACAATGGGCCATGGCCATGGGCCTTGAATATATGACAATGGGCCTCACCCATGAGCCTCGAATACATCACAATGGGCCTCGCCCATGGGCCTTGAATACATCACAATGGGCCTCGCCCATGAGCCTCGATTACATCACAATGGCCTCGCCCATGGGCCTCAAATACATCACAATGGGCCTCACCCATGAGCCTCGAATACATCACAATGGACCTTAACCCATGGGCCACAAATATAACTTATTGGGCCTCTCAAATACAATAGGTGGGCCGCACCACCTGGACCTAAAAACTGATGGATGGCAAGGATAATATATATATATATATATATCATGGTGGAGTCCACACTTATGGACGGTGTGGAATACAATATATATCAAGGTGGGCCGCACATACATCACATTGGGCCCCACATATGGGCCTCATCCACAGTCCTCTAATACATTACATCGGGCCTCATCAAGTGGACAGCTCAGATTAAACACATACATCACATGGGGGCCACATGAATGGATGGTGTGAATATAAAATACGTGCATCTAGGTTGGCCGCACAAGTGGAAGATATGGATGAAGCACGCACAGCATGGTGGGCCTGTATAGTGTAGGCGGCCCAACACATGTAACAAGTGGGCCCTGCGCCATCAAGCAGAGTAGACAGTGCGGATATAAAATACATACATTGGGGTCAGTCCCACCATCAAGCGGGCTAGATGGTGCAGATATACAATACATTTATCATGGTGGGCCACATCAATCATGTGATGGGCAGTGTGAATACAACACATCCTCAGAGTGGGCCTCACTCCAACTAATGGACGATCAGCATGGATGAAATGCATACATCATGGAGTCTCACGTGGGATCCATGATTTGGACGTACAGTTTGGATATAATACATACATCCAAGGTAGACTCCATAGCACAACATCAAGGTGGGCCTGATCACTCGAGGTGGATGTACAATACATTCGTCAAAGGTGGGCCCCAAATAATACCGTCCAGGGATGGACAGACTGGGTAGACTACCCATACATGGGGTGGATCCCCACATCCAGATGAACGGTGTAGGTAAAACACATACATCATGGTAGGGCCCACCGATGAACGGCATTGATAAAAACACATACGTCATGCCAAGGCCCACCATCTAATCCCCGCTGGACGGTTCTAAAACACACCTGTAAGGTGAGCCCCGCAAATGGACAACATGGCTGAAATACATACATCATTATGGGGGCCCACGGACAGATGGTGTGGATGGACCACAATATCAAGGTGGCCCCACGTGAACTACGTGGATGCAAGGCACATACATCAAAGTTGGCTTATGCCCTGCACGTGTAGCACATGCAGGGTGGCCTTTGGATGGACGGTCTTGAAATAACACAGGCCTCATGATCAAACCCTACCACGGACATCAATACAGTAGCTATATAGCTACTGTACACTAGCCAACTCGTTTCAAAGAGGTGGGTCCCACGTGGGGCCCACCATAACATTTATTTTCCATCCAAACTGTTGATAAGGTCACATAGACCCGGATAAAGAGGAAAAACAAATTTCATAACAATCCAAAACTTCTGTGACCCAAACCAAGTTTTAATGGTAGCCGTTCAATCCCACTATTCCTTGTAGTGTGGTTCACCTGAGTTCCTTACACGACTGATTTTTAGGGTGGCCCACAGCTAGAAGGGGCCCCATCAAATGCCCGGTGTTGACGTTCCACACACATCACGGTGGGGCCTACAGTTGGGACCCACGGTCCCTACTTCCAGCACCCTACGCAGTAGGACGCTGCAACAGCGTCCTTTGGACACAAGCAACAACAGTCTCTGCTACTTATATATTTATTATTATTATTTTGTTTTCTTAGGGTTTTCCTAGGTGGGGCCCGCATCAGGTGGATCCACTCCACCCATTGGATTCCATGACTCAAGATAGTCCAAATAAGCCCAATATTTGGCATGTTTTTGCGTATAGAAACATCAAGGTTGGCCTTAATAGATTTGAACGGTAGAAATCACTATTTTCTATGATATGGCCTACCAAAAAATTGGATTAACTTCATTTTTCGGCTCAACGCCTAAAATGGGCTAAGAAATAGGATGGACGGCGTGGATTAGATTCATACATCAAGGTGGGGCCTACATGAGCGGTGCACACAAAGTTTGTTGAATCAAGCTAATATATATGTGTGTGTGTGTGTGTGTGTGTGTGTGTATATATATATATATATATATATATATATATATATATATTGTTAGCTGGTTAGTACACCACACTATCAGTTCACACTTCACCGTGTGGCCATGTCCAGCGTCCCTGGACGCTAGACGGTTTGAATACAATACATATTTAAGGTGGGCCTCACCTACAGACGTGCTGCCCAGGTGGGCCACCAAATGGCTGGATGTTGTGGATAAGACATACATCAAGGTGGGGTCCATCCGGGTGGGCCACACAGCCACATCATCACATAAAAAAATGAAAAAGAGAAGGAGAGAAAGAGAGACACGTGCAATGGGGGGCTCCGCCACTATGAGCCCTCGCTTCCATGCATTTAATCTAATCATACATCAAGTAGGTCCCAATATTTGTGGACCCACCAAATAAAAAATCAACGGTGGAGATTCCTTCTCCACCAAAATGGAAGGTCTAGATGACCTCTTTCAAACTTAGAAAAGTAAACATCATGATGGGGTCCATGGAGAATGGCCCCATCATGGAATGATCATGTGAATCATTGTGGGCCATTGGCCACATCTAGGGTCATAGGCCCCACCTGGCCCATCATTAAAACATGAAATTTAGGCATATAAAACACCCACCATTCGATCTTCTTAGTTTGATGGAATGTCGAACTCCTTGTGTCTTACTTTAATGGAAGATGATGAGAATTGAAGGGCTAAGATGATGGATCTTGGGATAGAAGTGGGTCATACAAAGCTCTCTCATGGAGCTCTTATGGACATTGGGTTGTTTACTTGAAAATGGATAAAAATAAAAGAGAGAGAGAGAGAGGATGGGATGTAAAGAGAGAGACAGAGAGGGATGGGTGATGGAGTGATGTGATACTCACATCCAATAGTTTAAGAACCTTGGCTTTAACCACTTCCTTCATGTTTGGATTTAGTCTACGTTGCGATTGCCAAGAAATCTTTGTATTATCCTCAAGATAAATGCGCTTAGTACAAATTGATGGGTTAATTCCCTTGAGGTCCGCAATTGTCCATCTAAGGGTCCCTTATGCTCAATGAGAGTAGATATGAGCATACTCTCCTATTCTTGCTCAAGGTGGGAAGAAATCACCACTGGGTATGTCTTATCTTGACATTAATAGACATATTTCAAATCAGAGGGCAAAGGTTTTAGGTCAAGCTTCGGTGCATTGAAGTTAGACGGCAGAGGCACTCATCAGTTTGGGGCAACTCTTCAAATTGTGGCCTCCACCAGTTAACTTCAAGTACCGACACAGTATCAAACATGGAACCTATCTCCCTAATCATGTCATCATCAAAATCATGGGAGTGGGCCAGGCAGGTCTTTAAAAGGGTCAGATGTGTTTTATCTTCCACGAAAGAGTCAATCATGTTTATGTAGTGAAAATCGTCATCATCCTCTGACCGTTTGCCAGTATTGAAAAAGATATTTAACTCCAATATCATATTCCCAAAAGACATGCTCATGACTCCATTCCTATAATTAATGATTGTGTTTGAAGTAGCAAGGAATGGGCGACCAAAAATGACGAGAATCTGAGTGCTCATGTTACTAATGGATTCCGTATCTAGGATGATAAAATCTATGGGGTAGTAGAATCTGTCAACCTGGACCAACACATCCTCAATTATCCCTCTCGATACACGAACTGAGCGATCAATAAGTTGTAATGTGGTTAGGGTGAGTTTTAATTCACCTAAACCTAACTGTTTGTAGACCTACCGTGAGACCCGTATCCTAGCTCGTACCATTCCGTAGGCTTCTGCGGTCCTCCCGGTTGAATTCCGGCGACCTGCGATCTTTAATCGTTATTTGCACACGATCTTGAGTCGTATCCTGTATTCCAAAGTCAGCTTGACCCGAGACTTGTATCCTTACGACCGCACTATTGTCGTGGTTCCGACGCCGTGTCTCATACGCTAAGGCGATACCCGGGCCAGGAGAAGTGGGCCCGCGTTTAGTTCGAGGAAAATGCCACACAATTGCAATCCCGAGGGAATCTCTACAACATGTCACATCAATCTATCGATCAATCCAGTCAAGTACAACCCATACCCTACCTATCCCTCTCGCACCCAAAGTCAACCAAACCCATACCCATCCCTTACACCCCCATCACTCACACCCATCACCCATCCCTTTTCATCACATCACTCTCTCTCTCTCTCTCTTTTCTCTCTCTTCACTCCCAAGCAACCAAGGGAGTGACCATCCATGGAGATGGAGCTCCATGAGAGAGCCTAGTGTGGCCCATTTCCTACCTAAGATCCCCACCATCCAACCATCCAATCTCCATCATCCTTCATCAAACTTGTAGCTTTGGAACTAGGGAGTCTAAGGAGCTAAAGAAGAGGAGCAATAGGTGGGTGATCCACCGTTGATTTTCAATTTGATGGCCCACTTGTGATGGGACCAAATTTGATGTGTGTTGTAATCATAAGAGGGGCCCATAGTGGCAGGATCCCTCTACTATGTCGTCTCTCTCTCTCTCTCACTCCTTTAGTGATGATGAGGCCGTGTGGCTCACCCGGATGAACCCCACTAAGATGTATGTATTTTATCCAAACCTGACACCCATGGGGCCCACCTACTGACGTCCAGCAGCTGGCTGGACAGTCCAGGGCTGCTGGCATTGTCCAGCATGCTGGACGAAGTGAAAATGCAAATATCTGCTTGATCTGTTAGGTGGTGGGCCACATGTGTGGACCTGCCTTGATCGTATGTGTTGTATCCCTACCATCCAATCTCTGGACGATGGGAGATTTGCTGAGGCAGTGTGGGCGCACCCCTCTGATGCATGTGTTTTATACATGCCATCCATCTGCTTTGGATGTGGGACCCACTCCATATGTGTGACACGTGTGGAGGTGGGACCCACCTTGGTGTATGTTTTGTATATCCGCACTGTCCACATGATTTGGACGGTGGGACGCCAACGTGATGTATGTGGGCTTTATCCACACCATCAGCTAGGACGGTGGACCCACCTTACTATATATATTTCATCCGCACCATCCAGCAGGGCCTGGACAGTGGGCCCTAATATGATATATGTGTTGTATCAACACCGTCCAGCCATCATCCAGACCGTCTAGATCTTGGATGTGGACTCCACGTGGGACACACCATTATATACACAGCGTCCATCTATTTTTCTATGAAAGGGGCACACCATGATATGCTTGCTATACAGTCACGCCGTCCATCTACTAGATGTGTGGACCCCACATGTGATGAATGGGTTGATCCCCACCGTCCATGTTGTGGCCCCCATCATGAAATATTATTTCATTCACACCATCCAACAGTCTAGATGGGTGGAAACCACAGTGATTTATATGTTATATCTAGGCCGCCTATTAGTGTGGCCCATCTATTAGGTGCAGGGCCCACCTGGTGTATGTGCAAGGCCCACTTGGTGTATGTGAGGCCACCTGTTTGATATGAGGCCCATTATGATGTATATTAGGCCCATCTAAGTGGCCCATTGCGATGTATATTAGACCTGTGAGATGCGACCCACTTGATGTATATGTGGCCCGTGTGATGCGACCCATTGTGATGTGTATTTGGCCCATGTGATGAGGTCTATTGAGATTGTATGTGGCTCAGTATATTGTGTATGAGGTCCTTGTGTGAGACCATGGGCCAACTATATGTTTAGCCCTATAAGGGCCACTCCTTAGGAGTAATGTTGGTCAAATGTCCACATTGATGAGCGATGATGGTTAAATGTCCACATTGTGACCTTCCCTTAAGCCCTTTATTAGGCCGATTACTGATTCTGATTGTTGAGGCCGATTGTCGAGGCCGATTCTGATTGTCGAGGCCAATCCCGATAATCGAGGTTGATTGTATAGACCGATTACCGATTCCAATTGTTGAGACCGATTGTATAGGCCGATTATCGATGTCGATTATTAGTGCCGGTTGTCGATAGCGATTATGAGTAGAACATCATGATACATGCCCATACGCATCATCTGTATGTTTGTTATGAGATGTAGTGGACCATTGTATATGTCATTGGACAGGTTGTTATGAGACTTCATGATAGGCGGAGATTATCTCATATGAGCACATTGTATGTGCAGAATTGATGCATAACTGGATTGTATGACTCATGCATCCTGCATTATGTGTTGTGATTACTGTACACCCTAGTGAGATCAGGGCCATAGCCTCCACAGGCATGTCGTGGATGGACAGATGGGACACCAAAAATTTGTTACTAGCATTGGGGCGCCATAAATGTCCTTGGGTAAAAATCCATAAACTTCCGTGGCCAGGAGACGCCCCAACGTTTAGACTGACTAAATATATGAGTGCTCGTGCTGAATACCAGTAGGCCGCATCTCCCACTATGTCATGGTCGGTTGGGAGGGGGTGTGGCCTTACCCGCCCGAGGGTAGGGGCATAGTTAGGCTGAGTTTGACCAGCTCGTAAATGGGTCCGCTATCGATGTGCTGAGTAAATATTGGTTGATTACTAGCTAGACGGATAGTGATGTCTCTTCCACTTGCATGGTTGCACGTCCAGTGGGCAGTGATTGCATGTAGAGTGTACTAGACCTCAGTGATGATCCCAAAGATGTACAATACTGATATGTGGACTTATTAAGCAGGAGTTGCATACTCATTCAGTCATTCATTCACTATCCACTCAGGCTGGTGGTGTGTAACTATTTGTTACGTGTACCTTCACAATAGTCAGGATTTCAGTCGGGGCGCACGACCAACCTGAGATCAGGAGTTTACCACATTGAGTCTAACTATCTAAATTAGGTATGAGACTGGTTTGGATAGAAGTCCCTTGTAATGGACCTCATAGCCTGCGATACTATGTACTATCATCCCGACTTCACACTCCTGCATGGTCATTCGCATTGCATATTGCATTGCATCCTCGGCATCTGATACTTGGCTTCTTATGTCTCCGCATTGCATAATCGATCTATATTGCTTCCTCAGTATATGATATTGGCTTATTATATTTTTAAATCGCATAGTCTAGATAAGGCTGATGGTATTTATGAACTTGTCAGTATGTTTCTGCATTACTCTGATATCTATATGCTTAGCATGGGCATCGCACAGACTTTCACCACCCTCTAAGCTTTCTATAAGCTTATGCACGATAGATACGAGCAGGTGGCATTAAGTCGCAGCAACGTTAAGCTTGGAGCGTGTAGCTATCTTTTGGAGCTTTAATTTTCGATAGCACTGTATTCAAATGTTTATATTAGTGGATATGTGATGATGATGTTGCCTTTGTGTAAGTGTTATGGTTTTTAGCTCCTATATTGTCAAATTTTGTAGTGTCAAAACCTCTCTTGGAATTTGTGTCTTGTGTAGCATTTCTACATAATGAAGACTCTACATCACTCAAGAATAAAGATCTTTAATACAAGAAATGCAAGTTTACATGGTCATGTTCAAGTAGAACAACAAATGTGAGATGAATGTTTCAAGATTCATAGATCAAGCTCCAAGTCAAGACAAAGTCATTTACTTTGGATCTCAAGATTCAAGATATTTTAAGTTCAAGCTGCTTAAAGTTACAAATTCAAGATTCAAATTGAAGCTTCAAAAGGTTTCAAGATCAAGCTTCATCATGTAATGATCACAAGCTTCGTGAACTTCAAAGATCAACTATCAACTAAAGGAAAAGAAGTTTTAATGTTCATACATCATGTATAAGGACCTTAGATTGACCTTAAGGTAGGTTATTTTGAATACATAATTCAATTAGATCATTTTATAAGTGAATAGATTGTTTCTCGACTAGTCCTGGACTCTGTTCGACTAGTTCTAGCACTGGCTCAACCAGTCCAAGAAATTCCACGACCAATCCTAAGGTTGTTGCAAATTTTTAAAATTTTTTGTTAAGCCACGACCAGTCCTGGAGACTGCTCGACCGGTCGTGTGAACAGTGCATAACTCATTCTTGACCAGTTCTGCATTGACAACTCAAACTCCAACGACTAAATCAGACTCCACACGACTAGTCGTGGACAGGTCATGACCGGTCATGGAGGTCCCTCGATCGGTTGTAAAGGGCTTACGACTAGTCGTAGAACGGCTTTATCCGATCGCACTCAAAATTTCAAAAATCTGTTGGTCCTACGACCAGTCGTAGTGTCCACAAGACCAGTCGTGAACGCGATTTCTTCACCTATAAATAAAGCACGGATTTCAGAGTATTTCATTCGATTCAAACAAAATCAATACGCCACTCTAAGAGATAAGTTAGTCGTTATTTTAAGCTATATTGTACTCATTTAATATTCTCTTTATTTAGCTTTATTAAATTTGATTTTGTATTCTATATTCTAATCATATTTGAAGAAGGGATTAAGACATACCCTTTTATTGGAATCAAAATCAAATAGAGGTAGCCCAACTTGATTTAATTTAATATCAATTTAGAACCTAGAACCATTTCATAAGTGAGTTTGGACATTGAACTTCTGCGTTAAAATTCTACTCCGACTTAGTTCTTCCGGGCTGCATCAAAGAGAATATCCAGGTATTTTACATTGTTGTAAATTTCTATTTTTGGTTTTCATTGAGATTGAGCCAAAAAAATCTCTCTGTTTTGGTTTGTCTAAGGAGATCCAGAAAACTCAGAGTGTGGGGTTTTTGAATTGTGTAAGCCCACTTGAAAGACACAATTGTGAGGGTTTTAGGTGAACCTGGAAAAACCTATTTTCATAGTGAACACTAATATCCACTGTGTAAGGATATTAGGAGCAGAGTAGTTGTGTGGCTGTTTTTCTAAACAGTTGGTATACACACAAGTGAACCACTATAATTTCTTGTCTTGTGGTTTGATTGTTTATTTATTTGTGTGGATGATTGTTATTTTCCTTTTTACATTTATGGAGAATGTTGTAATCCTTAGGTGGATGTGTGGGGATGTTGTAATAACTTAGATTTCTCTTCTTGCTATTTATTTCTTTATTCCTCTATAAGAGTTTGAGTTTTTGATACACAAACTGTTCTAGTAAGGTTGTCCTACCATAAACCCTAGGTTTTTATGGTGTAAGGTTGTCCTTAGAACAACATTTGTATCAACCTCTCAATACTGGTTCTTTTGAGGTTATCTTTAAATTCAACATTGTGGGATTGTCTTTTGCTATATGTATTTAATTTATTTAAATTCCACTGTTAAAGTTATAATTTAGCATAGTCCTATTCACCCCCCCCCCCCTCTAGGACATATAGTTAGGCCTTTTCACTTTGTGATTTGGGTAAACTTATTATTATGCTTATTACGAGATAAATGTACATTGGAAAATCCTCCTTGTAGGATCCCAGGATCGGAATATGGCGTAAGTGCGTTGGGAGCTGAGAATGGGGTACTACGGAGGCCGTCGACACTGGATTCGGTGATCGAAAATTTTGTGATCCCGGTTTCTGAGTTTGGGGCATGATAGAGTAGGGAATTAGATTTACACTCGCTCCTAAGTCAAGAAGTGCGTGCTTAATTCGGTAGTTCCCAATTACACAAGGTATGGTTGGGCTACCGGCATCTTTAAATTTCTGTGGCACATCTTGCTTTAGGATGACACTCACTTTTTCAGTTAAGAAGATTTTCTTTTGAATATTTTTTCGTCTTTTGGTCGTACACAAGTCTTTAATAAATTTAGCATATGAAGGTATTTATTTAACCGCATCCAGTAGAGGAATATTAACTTTACTTGTTTCAACACCTCTAGAATATCCTGAGAGTTAAAGAGAGGTCTTGGTGTAACCAAACGTTGGGGAAATGGAGCAATCAGCTTCCCTTGAGATTCTGGTTCTAATTCTTGTGGAGCAATGGTAGGTCTATCATTGTTGTCCTCTTCTAGGTCCTTAGGCTTTTCGGCCCTAACCTGAATAGTTTTGTCAATGGTCTTCCCACTCCTAAGAGTGGTGATAGATTTAGCTTGCTCCATCTGATTTGAAGAGCTTGGATCACTTATTTGTTATTGCAGTTTAGGATTGGGGAGAGGTTGAGCAGGAAACATCCCCCTTTCTATAATCGTAACACGTGAATCCATCTTTTGCACATATTTCGTAAGTTCTCGTATTACTTGAGTAAGCTCTCGAGTTTGTGTAGAATTTTGAACCAATTCTTCTTGAGGTTTCACTTGATTTGGAATTTGATTAAAGAAACCTTGAGGAGTAGCAGTTCATCCATTCCTCCAACTAAAGTTTGAATGATTTCTCCAGCTAGGATTGAATGTATTAGACAATTTTCACTTGTGTAAATGTTGCAAGCACAAATACCACAAACAGTTTCCTTAGCCTTATCCTTCTTTAATTCCATGGCCTCGCGTTTCCTAGTAAGATTAGCCACTTTAGCACTGATATCATCGTCCTCTTTCAGGAGATACATTCCACCCCTCTCTTTGAATTGAGTCAGCCTAGATATGGTGCTTGATTTTGAGGAGATGTCCCATGATTGTGTTTTTAGCAAGTTTATCAAAGTAGTCTCACACATCATCGACACTTTTATTCATGAATTCTCCATTATACATTGTCTCGACTAATTGGTGCATGGGAGATGTCAGTCCATTATAGAAAAAGTTCATGATGCGCCATGTTTCAAAACTGTGTTGTGGGCATGAACTGACAAGATCCTTAAACCGCTTCCAACATTGGAAGAATGTTTCATCTTCCTTTTGGGCGAAGTTCATGATCGACTTTCTAAGGGTGTTTGTCTTATGGTATGGGAAAATTTTTCTTTATGAACTCCTTTGTCATGTCATTCCATCTACCAATAGATCAAGGAGGTAGTGAATGTAACCACGTCTTAGCTTTCTCTTTCAAAGAAAAGGGAAAGAGTTTCAGCTTGACCATGTCGTTAGACACATTAGGAAATATAGAGTGGCTATGATCTCATCAAACTCTTTTAAGTGTAAATACGAATTTTTAAATTCAAGCCCATGAAATTTTGGAAGGATTTGGATCACTCCTGACCTGATATCCATGTGTCAAGTATTTTCTGAAAAAATCATGCATGAGGGCGTGCTCCCCCCGCCGATTGTAAATAATCACATAAAGTACGAGGCGAAGGTGCTTGATGCACCTCATTCTCATCTGGACTTCCTCAACCCGAGGTTGAGGTTGTCTTCCCGGTTGATTGACCGATTAATTTGCAGCCATCACTTCAATTAACTCTGAGGATCTTGAGTGGTGTCTAATCCTGTGATGGATAGTTAACCCCCCAACCAATCCTCCTTCACTCAAAAGACGTCGAGTGTTGTCATGGGCCCACTTGGGCATGAAACAATCTCAGCCCTCAATTTCAGATTCTAACCTAAACCTAAAAAGGAAGAAAGGAATAGAAATCTATAATTTGAAAGAGAGAGGGAATTGTAAAGAAGTTACCAAATTAGAAGTTCCTAATTAAGATCCTGCAAAACAAAACAAAAACAAGTTAGTTTCTAAAATAGGAGTTTTAAAATTAGAAAGTTTCTAAAAATAAAAATAGAAAGTAAACTAGTTTCTAAAAAAAAAAAAAGGAAAATTCCTAAAAACATAAGATAAAAAGTTTCTAAAAGAATGATTAGGTAAGTTCTAAACCTAGAATTAGAAAGTAAGTTAGTTTCTAAAAGAAATCTTAGAATTAGAAAGTTTCTAAAAACAGAAAACCATAATCCTAAAAATAGAAAAACCTTAATCTTAACCTAATTCTAAGACTAGTTAATCTCAGAAGAACGCAACCGTCAATCCCTGGCAACGGCGCCAAAAACTTGTTCACGCCCCAAGTGTAGGGTCGCAATGTAGTAACAATCTTGTAGGGTCGCGATGTAGTAACAATCTCGGTGAGACTGAGGTCAAATCCACAGGGATTGAACCTTGTACATATTCTGCAAGTAACTAGAACTAGAACTACAACTAGAAGAAGATGTAATTTAAATCGGGAGAATGTAAGAGAATAATGGTGAATTATTAAACTAAAACTTGTAAAATTCAAAGGTGAGAAATTAGGGTTTCCAAGGATCCACTTGCAGAGATCAGGGAGATCTATGCTTGATTCACGAACATAACTGAAATCAGAGTCCCATCTTCATCCAATTGGAAGATATGTCATTAAAAATCAACTATGAACTTCCTTTGATCTAGTTCTCAATGAATGAGAGGTATGAGAACTAGAAGTGACTCCATCACTAAACCATGCCCATGAGACAAAGCTAACAACAGAATTTAACCAATCCACAACCAATCTAAGAGAATTATGAACATTAGGAAGGGTTCGATCATCCAACCATGTCCAAGGGATGATGGTGAACAACAGGGTTCCTAATTTCACAATCACAATAATGAAAAGAACATACTCAAAGCTATCGCAGATCCATTGTAATTTATGTCGCAATAAACCATTAAAAACTACGAGTATGCCTTATAATCAAACTAGAATCAAAGTTAGTTCTACTCAAACATGAATCAAAGCCATAGAAATGATCCCATCACACTACAAGCTTCACCTCTTAGCCTAAGTCAAGAGGATTAGCCAATCATAGACATTACTGAACTAAAAATCTCTTAAAAATATTAAAGGAAGAAAACTAAAGAAGAAGGAGAAGAAAAACTCACCTGGCCGACCACTCTCTCTCTCTCTCTCTCTCTCTCTCTCCCCTCTTCTCTTCTCTTCTCTTACTCCTCCACACGTCTGATCTCCCTTTTCTCCCTCTTTCTTCTCTCTTTTATAGCAGCAGGGAGGGTAACTAGGTCAGTCACTGACTTTGTTTATGCAGCCACTATTTTGTGAAACGAGAAATAGACCAAGATTGTAGTTTTGTTTGCACCTGCAACTGTGATCATCAACGTGCAGGGTCAACTCAACTTTGGTAGGTTTTGAATGGCTGAGAAGATGAATGGTTTGGATCTCCCCGTCAGCTAGCCATGGTGGCCCACCTGGATTGCAGTTCCATTCGCGAAGTAGAGCTTGCGCAACTTCTTGCGTTGATGATTGGTGGGGCCCATGATAGAAGCCGGCCAGGAAATCCACTCCATCCATTGAATGCACCTCAAGATTCTGGTCGGAAGTGAATGGTTTTGGATTGCCTTTGATGTGGCCCACCCGATTGATCTTATGACCGTCGATCCTGTGTTTGAACGGTTGAGGACCCATCCTTGCAGTCTCTTTGCAATTTCTTTGTCTAGGCCATGTTTAAAGGGCCTATTGGGTTTGAATGGATGGTCCGGATTAGTCGTTTGGGCCAAGATGGTGGCCCACAAAGATCTATCCACAAGTCCCTGTTCAAGCTTTCGCAGGTGGAAATCGGGATTTTTGAATTTGAATGGGATTGTGCGGGTCAGTGTTCACTGACCATTCTGACTTGATTCGGTGCACCGCTGGAGAACGTGAGTGGGGTACATGCACTATAAGTGGGGTCCACCTTGATGTTTTCTAGGAAATCCACACTGTCCATTCACTTTCCTATATAATTTAAAGGGCTGAGTCCAAAATTGAGGCATATCCAGAGATCAGGTAGTCCTAGGTCAGTGATTTATGGTGAATCTTTCCATTGGACTACTTCCACAAAGATCCAGGGGCTGCAATTTTACATGTACGGTTACTTTTCGATAATCAAGCCGAATATAAAGTTTTATGCCAAACGGATGGTGGAAACCCTGTGATCTTGCATTCAGGGCGCTTTTCAGGCTTCCTTATCTTCGATCACTTGGTTTCCTCGAATCTTTGGTGTAGGAATTCTTCAATCTCGGTCTCCTAAGATCCATCCCTTGCCTTAGTGATTCTTAAGCATCAAATCCATGCCTTTAGTACCCTTTTCAATCAAAGCTCTTAAATTCACCTTGCAACACAAACATTATTAAAATAGAACGTTAAGCATTATGATGTTCATTAAAACTAAGTAATAACTGAGGTCTAATATGCAATATTTGACCCTCAACAATAGGGTTGGCCGCAATAACTCTCTAGAGTTCATGAGGTGTGCAAGGCTACCTTTGGTACCAAATCCGAGGCCACCAGTCCATCAATGAGGGTTATTTTTAGAGAGACCCTGTCCTCATGAGTTACTATTGAAATTAAGTCAGGGATCTGGGTGGTCTTATTTTGCTCCCCATTTTTCTTTATTTGTAAGGTCAGACCCATTCATAGGAGAGTATTTTCATCCTCGTCCGTGACGCTGTTGGAAGCTATACAGACGACATTGGTCTCACGTGTGATTGACCGTTGAGGACTTTTTGGCCTTTTGAGGTTTTTAGTCGCTGGCTGTGTCCTCTGCCCGCATGGGTATGCATGTGATGGCCTATACCGGATTTTTAGGGCCACTGGCTTCTCACTGCTGCCCGAATAATATATAGGTCTTATACGTAGTTGGTTGTATAGGGCTTAGCTAGGCTGCCTTAAATAATGAGCTTCAATTACTATCATAAGATTCGTATGTGCTTGGCTACATAGGCTATCTCATTGCCATGAATGATGAATCAATAATTGATACATCGTCGTTGCTTGCTATTGCCGATAATGTTCTGACGATATCCGTCTTCATATTGAATTAGCTTGGCAATAATAACATTTTTGATAGGCGGTCAGTGACAATAACGATGGCTGTTGATTTCAGCGATAGTCGTTGATGCTTAATCTTGATATGCTTGAGAATTCACCCTTTATTCATATATGAAAGAAAGAATACCGGGCTTCACCTTTTAGGGTTGTTTCATCATTTCACTCATAATTGCCCCCTTTTGATATAGAAGCATTATTTTGATAATCTTCTGGATTAAAACCACTTCCCCTGTCAGGGACAATATTTCTTGATGAAGCAAGCATTGACCAGTATACTGATGCTTCGTCCATCTTGATCTGTTACTCTGTATGCCCCATTGGAATATACTTCGGTTATGACATATGGCCCATCCCATTTAGGGTTGAACTTGCCCCCATTCTGCGGGTGACTACTATCGGTCTCTTTAACATCAAAACCAAGTCTCCTTTCTTGAAAGACCAATGCTTAAGTTACTTATCAAAGGCAGTGTAAATCCTTACTTAATATAATTGCAATCGCTTCTAGTCATTTTTCACCGAGCAAGTCTAATTCTGTCAACCTTATTCTCGCATTCTCATCATGTGTAATCGACTAGTGCACTACTACTCTGAGTGAGGTGACTTGTGTTTCAATTGGTATGACAACCTCTACACCATAAACTAGCGAATATGGTGTAGCTTTCGTTGCTGTCCAGTGAGTAGTCTTGTAGGCCCATAGAGCTTCTTGTAACTTTTCATCCCAATCACGCTTATTCCTAGTCATTGTCTTCTTCAATATTCACAATCATCTTGTTGAATTTCTCTGCTAATCTGCTGGCCGGTGGATAATAGGGTGTCAAAAATGAATGATGAATACTGAATTTGAGAGATAAATTTTCCATACCCCTGTTCTTGAAAGGAGTGCCATTATCGGTGATGATTTTCTTAGGGATACCATGATGATAGATTATCACGTGTCGGATGAAATTGACAATGTCCTTCTCTTTAACATTTCATAATGCAATTGCCTTTGTCCTTTTAGAGAAATAATTCGTTGCTGCTAGTATATATTGCTTTCCTTTGGATGACGGTGGATTTGTAGGGCCAATAACATGAGTCCCTATGTAGCAAAAGGCCAGGAAGTAGTCGTCTAATGAAGGTCTTCGGGAGGTATATGTATGATATCTGCATGAATTTGACATTCGTGACATCGCTTCGCATAATCTATAGTATCTGTAAACATTATAGGCCAATAATATCCCAGCTGATGCACTCGATGGAATAAATTCCGTCCAGCCTGATGTGCTCCATATTCCCCGGAATGAGCCTCCTCCAAACTCGAGTTGCTTCTTGCTCATCCAAACATCGCAGCAAAATTTCATTGTAAGATCTTCTGTATAATATCTCATTACACATAATTAATCTTTTAGATCTCTGCATAATTTGTTATTTCAGCATTTGGTATTTTAGCAGGATATCATATTTGAGATAATCAACAAAAGGTTGACGCCAATCATCTGTTGTCACCTCCAGACATGATATGGGGAGTACTTCAACGACTTCCTTGATAATTTCTGACGAAGGCAAAAATCTTCTTTCCTTTATTGTCACTTGCAGGGGTCTTCGATCTGGACAAGATAACGTTGCCGTTAAGCTAGCCAAAGCATCTGCCTTTGTATTCTTGAATCGCGGCACATGCTTGATTTCAACATGAAGAAATCATTCTAGCAATTGCTGCTCTCTTCAACAGTATGGCAGAAGTTCCTGCTTTCTTGTTTCAAACTCGGTTGTTAGTTGATTTATAATCAACTTGGAATCCCCAAAAATCTGCAATGTCTTTATCTTCATTTCATTGGCTATCTCCATTCCAATGATGAGAGTATTATACTCAGCTTCATTATTTGTGCATGCAGTATCTAATGTGAAGGAATAAGGTAATAAATCGCCTTGAGGGGTGATAAATATCACTCCCGCACCTGCTCTTGTCGCTCTGGATGTGCTATAAAAAAACACCTGCCATGAGTTTGGCGATTCAATCATTGTTACTTGTTCATCAGGAAATTCATCAGAAACAATTTCATTGTCTGTCACTGGATGAGCTGCCAAAAAGTCTGCCACTGCTTGCCCCTTAACTGCCTTCGCCGGCTCATAAGTGATCGTATATTCTGATAGTAACAACATCCATTTTACCAATCTTCCTGATAACATCGGCCTTGTCATTAAGAACTTGATAGGGTCTGCCCGAGATATCAAGATTATGTCGTGGGACAGGCAATAATGTCTTAGTTTCTGGACCGCAAATATCAATGTCAAGCATATCTTTTCGATCGTAGAGTAATTGCATTATGCACCTATTAAAGTTCGACTCAAATAATAAAGCATTGTTTCTTTCCCATGTTCATTCATTTGTGCCAACAAGGCTCCCAATGAATTTTCAGCTGCAGATATATATAGGATAAGAGTTTACCCTTCACAGGAGCTGCTAACATTGGAGGTTGTTTCAACAATTCTTTTATTGAATCAAACGCAATTTAACAAGACTTGTCCCATATAAACTTCGTTCTTTTCTTCATTAGATGAGAAAATGGCTGGTACCTTCCTGCCAAATTTGAAATAAAACGGCGAATATACGCCAATTTCCCTTGTAGGCTTTTTAATTCCTTCAACATTATCAGGGGCAGCATATCCTGAATGGCCTTGATTTTTCTTGGATCAATCTCGATTCGCCTATGTCCTACGACAAAACTGAGAAATTTCCCTGACAATACCCCAAAGGTACATTTAGCCAGATTCATCTTTAGCTGTTTCTTTCTGAGTTGACGGAAGACTGACGCCAGATGTTCACGATGTTCTTCGTGATCATTTAATCTAACTACCAGATCATCCACGTAGCATTCAACGTGTTAATGCATCATGCCTTGAAATATATTCTGCATTGCCCTTTGAATGTTGTGCTTGCAATCTTGAGATCGAATGGCATGACTTTATAACAATAGATTCCCAACGAAGTCCTCAATGCTATTGCTTCTTTGTCTTCAGGAGCCATTCTTATTAGGTTATAACTTGCATTACTGTCCATAAAGGACATGACCACATATTTTGTCATGCTATCGATTAACAACTTGGTTATTGGCAATGAAAAATCTTCTTTCGGACAAGCTTCATTTAGGTCTCTAAAGTTAATACATACCCTGATCTACCCGTTCTTCTCCTTCACTGGGATGATATTTGATATCCATTTAGGATATTTAACTTTCCTGTTGAACCCGACTTTTATTAACTTGCTTATTTCTTCCTCTATCAAGGGGATTAGATCCGAGTGGAACCGCCTTTGGGCTTAATTAATTGGGTTCTTATCTTTAGAGATGTTCAATCAGCGCATTACCACTGATAGTTCTAGGCCAGGTATTTCCACATATGTCCAAGAGAAGACGTCTTTATTCTCTTTCAAGAGCTTGACATACTGATCGATTTCTTGCTCAGGGAGACTAACACTTATGAATGTATTTCGTTGTTCTTCTTCCGTTCCCAAATTTATTTCTCACAAATTGTCAATTGTCGGATGCCCCCCATCTTCCATCTGCTTTGGAGTTATCTCAGGATTTCTGACCATCTCAAAATTTGCTTCCTTTGCCTGTTCAACTGTAACCATATTTACTAAAGCTTCCACTCCTAATCCTAAGAATTTCTCTTTTTTTCTAATTGGCTCCGATCGAAATTTAAATTCCCTTCCCGTAGCTTAAGCTAGCCAGTTCTTCATAATCGAAACCCATATTCTTCATGATTTTCCTACTAGCTAGACTGTACGTCTTAAGATCTTCGGATGTCAATTTCTCATGACTCGTGTTATCATTGACCGTTTGTTTTGCCTTTACTTCTGAAGGGGCATAAAATTCGATCGGCTTTGGGTATCCTGTGCTGGGCTCAATGTGAAATCTTTTCGGGATGAGCGAAAATGGTTTACTTCTTCAGCATACGGTAGTGGTACCGTGTAATTTAACTGTAAAATTTCCAATTATTCCGGTGATAATAATCTTAACGGTGGTTATCCCGGTTGTCGCAGATGCTTTGGCACGAAATAAAATTTCTTTCTTGTTTTCAATGTTCCGAATGATTCTGTCTTTCCTTCCCTCATTATTTCTATGCAAACATTCCCCGAGGCTTTATTTTTGTCATTCCTCCTTTGTTCTTCACTGGCGAATCCATCATAACAACTGGCATCTGCAAAGAAGGCTTTAGCTTCTGTATACGGCCTTGCATTAGCTAGCACTTTGTATTTCACTCCGTCTTTACAGTATTTAAAACATTGGTGTAAGGTGGAAGGTATGATGCCATATTAATGCATCCACGGTCTTCCCAGAAGGAGGTTATATGTTGTTACTACATTTATAATGTGACAAATAACATTTGTAGTTAACTCTCCTATTTATAGTGTTATTGTAATCTTGCCAAGTGCACGCTACCCATCTTAGTTAAAGCCCTGTATCATCATTCCACTAGGGCATAGATTAGAGCGGCTATAACCTAATTCGTTCAGTACTGTTAGTGGTAATAGATTCACCGTGGACCTATTATCAATGGACTATTATGTTCCCTATCATAAGTTAGGTCATCATCCGACAAGGAGATAACTGACATACAATCTTTCTATTCTCTTCACTCTTCATCCTCCATTTCTATCAGTAATGCCTCTCTAATATCATCATTGGATAAGGCTTTAATCAGACTTTGTCGAGAATCTTCTGACAATCTTAGGGCGTCATACACACTTAAATGAGCTGGTATAACTTTCAAGTGACTTACGATGTCATAAGTCACCTTCCCTATTTCCTTCTTTTCTTCTTTCTTACCATTGTTGCTGCCGGAGTAATCCTTGATTGCTTCCGCCTTTAGTTTTTCATCCTTCGGATTTGGTGGGCTAGCTATTTTCTTCCCTGATCGTAATGTAGTTACTGCAACTTTCCCCATTGTTTTCTGATGTTCTGTCCTCGCTCTTCCATCAAAATTTTCTCATACAGTAAGTACATTTACTGCTGCTTTTCTATCTCTCTCTTTCTCCTTTCCAACTATTATGTCGCCCCTATTTATCATTCTCTGTATTATGCATTTCAACGTATAACAATTTTTTATCGGATGCCCTATCAGACGGTGATAATGACAAAAGTCTCTTTCCTTCATTTTTGATGACTCTTCAGGGCACTTAGACGAAGGCAGATCGATTGTACCAGCCTTCAGCAACTGATTCATCATGGGGAGTACATCTTCTTTCTCAAACGTAAAACCCTCGTGAGAATTCAGTGATTTGGGTTTTTTATCATAAAATCTTCCTCTGGGACGATTCAACTCTTCTTTCATTTATGTCTTTTTGCCTCTTATTTCTCTTGTATCATGATTTTCTTCTCATGGTCGACTACATTTGTAATCAATTTCTGAGATCCTCTTCTAGCTGTTTTGTAGTTAAATGTTGACATCTTCCTAGTCATCAGTTACAAAGGTTTTGATATCAACACTAGTGAGACCGAACGCTATTCCTATCTTCATATAATTCAGGCACATTTCACTTGCTCTTTCTCTTCTGGTAATTGCCTACAAGAAGCTCCCAAGGTCTTCCATCTGTCTATAAATTTTTCCATAGGCTCTCCTTCCCTTTGTCGTACTGATGCTAATTTCATGATGCTGACATCACATTTTGACGAGAAGAAGTTTGACATAAACACGTCTTACATTTTCTCCCAAGTTCTCAACAATCCGGGTGTTAGGCTTGAGTACCATTTAAATGCCTCGCCTGTGAGAGAGGACCCAAACAACCAAAGATAATAGTGGGGCACTGTAGAGAAATTCCCCATACTAGTGATAAAGTGCATTAAATGCTCTTCCGGTGATCCATCTCCATTGAATTTTTGAAAATCGGGGTGCTTGAAATTGTTCAGGTACGGGATATCTTCTACTTCTCTTGGGTACGACGTCCGATACCTGAACCTTCCGGTACTCTCACATTCCCTTTCTGTCCTGACAGCTTCCTCGATGACTTGTCACACTTCTTCCTGAGTCATCACCCTTGTCGTAGGAGCGGACCTAAGAGATCCCACTCTTAGCAGTTGCGATCCTTCACGGTGTTGTTCTCACTCATTTATGTTGCATGTCATCGGAGGGGCTGTCATTTGAGCTACATTATGTGTGAGGGTTGTTAGGGCTTCCCGGAGACTCCTACATTCTTCCATCAGCGTTCTCTATGCCTGAGCCATTTCTGTCATACGATCTTCTATAGTCAGCGATGGTCTTTGGCTTGTTCCGGCCATATACACAGCAGCCTCCCCGTTCCCTGATGAAGCTGTGGTCGGAGCTGAATAGGAATGTATTAACGCGATGGGGGTTGTTGAAAGGGGATTTTCGTCTGATTTCCTTGTATTTTCAGAGTAATCAATTGATTAAGGTGACGTGAGGGCTGACGAGCCTGTCAATAATGATTTGCCTTTCTGTTCCTTCATCCATTAGGCACCTTTGGCAGGCAGAGCAGGAAAATCATGTGTCGATGGCGGAGGAATGACTTTCCCGGGGTATATTGCCAGAGGGGCAAGTTCGGGGTTTTTTCTGGCTGCATTTCACGTTATCGGTCCCCTGATCCTTCCCAGTGGTGAGCTTGTTCTGGCAGCAGTGACATTCCGGGTTCTTATTCTCCGGCACGAAACAACGATCCAGTCATTTCCCTCTTCTTATGCTACCAGTGAGGCGGTTACGACTACAACAGTTGTTCATAGTTCTATATGTTTGACTGGTGCGGATTTCTCTTTGCAACACTCACTTTGTTTGCCAACGTATTCGATGACAAACCTTGTTGTTGTGAGGTAGAAAAATGTCTTTTTCTGAATAATCACCATTGGTTGATTGTAGTTTCTCTTAATTTGGTTCAGTTGTAAAAAAGGAGACATGAATCAGTCTTGAATAAGATTATGCTCTACTTTGGAGATTAAAGGGAGGATGTTCCCACTGAGAGTCGCTATTTTGGTGTCTTGACGCCGTCAAACCATGGAGATTTTCCTCAGTATAATCCTTAAGTTAATATTGAGTAATAAAAGGGGATCCCCAATGGAGTCGTCATTTTGTTTCGATAAGAAACAAATGCATTTGATTTGGGGGAATTCATTTACTCAATAGTTAACAAAAGAGGAATAAAGAGAACAATCACAATGTTAATTCATTTTGAATCCATTTACATCCTTTATCTCCTTTGATTCCGAAGTAGAACATTTATATAAACATAGTACGAATATTAAATGCTCAATATTGATTGTATCATGATCTTCAATGTAGCGGTATTGATGTGCTAGAATAGCATATATTCTGATTGATTCCATGCTCTTAAGAAAGTATTCTGACATTCTGATTTGAATTAGGGTTTTCTTTGATCTTTGATTGATCATCAATGAATACCTGACTCAAATGAAGTCATTACACGTCCACAGGGGAGAATAGTACACCAACAGGAGGATTGTGTGCCCACAACACTGTGCATTACTAGGGTTGTGCGCACACGGATGTTGTGCGCCCTTAATGGTTGTGCGCCAACACAGTTGTTCACCCCATAAGCCATGTTCCATACAACAAGTACGGACAATACCTGGATTCTTCTAAAGTCTGAATCTCTCTCCTCTGCTTGAATCTTGGTCTAATGAATGAATTACAGAGGAATGATGGGGTATTTATAGCCTTTCGTACATGTGAACACATCAACATGCCCATTGTGCACCTAGCCCTATTGTGAAGTCACCCCTTTGTGCACATACCCCACTTGTGTAGACATGCCTTTGTGCGCGGCCCACCATTGTGAGGACATGCCTTTATGCGCAGCCCACCTTTGTGTGGACACCTTTGTGCGAACACCTTTGTGTGGACAGCTTTGTGCGGCACACAATCCTTCGTTGCATCCTTCCGTTGTGCAGCGCACAATCCTTTTTCTGGAAGGATTTCTTCTTTCATCTCTCTTGATCTCTTTTTTATGCCTCAACACATTCACCTATGTTCTAGTACTTCAATTAATAACTTGATTAAACTGAAAGTAATAATCACATAATTAAACAATTCTCAACATTGAGTTTTATAAATGTATTATGTAATCTAGACTTAATACCACCACAGATCCAGTTATTCTACTTTCATGTCCACAATGATAATAAAAGGAATGATTAAATCAACCAAAGCCTAAACTAGAACCTATCTTATAGCTCAACACTTCACTCTTCTAGGCCTTAATTTTTTTACGGCTTTCGCTCTATTTCTTTCTTCTTTTTTTTTGTTCCATTCATTCTCCCTATTTTATACTAAATAGTCTTTTTATGAACAATTCAATAGGTAGCCTTTTTTACAACTATTTTTTTAGTTAGGTAATACTCATTTTTTTTCACTTAAACATGATGGACAAATTCCCCCAGCTTGGTTCTTAACATTCTCAATAATCATCACTTCAATAGTTCAATATCTAAGGTATGACATGTTATATTTATGACTCAATTAATGTTTAAAAAAACTTTCAATTAAATATTATTAAACTGAACTTAATCTTCAATCCTAGTAACTAAAATCTAGGCTAAAAAAATTCTCAATACTAACTCTTCGATTTATTTCCTAAAACTAATTAAAATAACATAAATTGTCTTTTAAAACTTTTCAAAAAAAAAAAGAAGAAGAATTTTCAACTCAAAATTTTAAAATTTTACTATGGAAACCCACCCCCAACCTAAATTCTACATTGTCCTCAATGTATAAAATATATGCAATATATGTAACATGAGAGCAATAAAATAAAGAGTATGTGGACAGAAGTACCTAAAGGACAACATGTAGGGGAGCGAACTTCAAATATTAGTGCTTCAGCAATTAAAAATTATAAACAAAACATTCTATTCTACTAAAGAAAACTAAATCCTAAGAAAGTAAGAGAAATGATCTCCATCAGACTAGGAGATCAATCATTATACACAGGATCTTCTAGAGATATGGACATTTCCTCTAGAACCAATTTTTCCATAAACGGTTTCAATCTTTGACCATTTACCTTAAACACATTACTATTTTTGGGATTTACAACTTTCGCAACCCCATAAGGATAGACATTCTTTACTATGAATGGGTCAATCCATCTGAATTGCAGTTTTCTAGGAAAGAGATGGAGATGAGAATTATATAGGAGGACTTTTTTATTTAACTCGAATGTTTTCCTAAAAATATTATTGTTATGGAACACTTTTATTCTCTCTTTATATATTCTCATGTTGTCGTACATGTCTTTCCTAATTTCTTGTAACTCCACAAGCTAGAGTTTATGTGGCATGCTAGCATTGTCAATGTCGAAATTGAACTTCTTTATGGCCTAGTATTCCTTATGTCCCAATTCCACTGGTAAGTGACAAGCTTTCCCAAAGATAAGTCTATAAGGAAACATTCTAATATGGGTTTTAAAAGCGGTCCTATAAGCCCACAATGAGTCAGTTAGCATTAAAGACCAATTCTTAAGTTTTGCATTTATAGTTTTTTAAAATATCCGTTTAATCTCACAATTGGAAACTTCAGTTTGGCCACTTCTTCGTGGATGATAAGGTGTAGCCACTTTGTGTGTAATATCATATTTCCTCGTTAAGTTCTCAAATGGCCTATTATAAAAGTGTGAACCACCATCATTGATTATATATCTCGATATTCCAAATATCGATATGTGTTGAGTGTCAAATATTGCATATTTCCCCTATTTATATCTTGGTTTTATGAACATGACAATGCTTAATGGGTATATTTTATAAATGTTTGTATTACGAGGTGAATTCGAGAGCTTGGAATGAAACAAATGTTAAAGGCATAAATTTTATGTTAAAGAATCATTAAGGCAAGGGATGGATCTTAGGAAACCAATATTAAAAGATCTCAAGACCCCAAAATTTAAAGAAACTAAGTGGAGAAGGAAGGAAGTCACAAGTACGAAGTGTAGAAAAACCAGAAATTGCTGAACTCATTATCGATGACATCGAACACTCTTCGATCCTATCGAAGTAAGTGTTCGATGCCATTGAAGCATGTTCGATTGCATCTAGATTTACAGGAATTTCAAGTTTGGTTGCTAGACTAATTGGCATGATTCTTTGATCCATCGAAGACCAGTTTGATTGCATCGAAACACGTTCGATGGCATCGAGAATTTTAAGGATTTATGGAGCAACTCGCTGGACAGTTTTTGGACATTTTTCGAGTCATCGAAAGCCCTTCGACGCAATCGAAGGTGTGTCTTCGATGCCATCGAAGGTCAGTCGATGACATCGATAACTTACGCAATGTAAAAAGGCGTGACTTCCAAATTCGATTTAAATTGGGAATCCACGTTCATTAACATCGAAGGTTATTCGATGTTGTAAGTGCTATATTGAATAAAGCACACATTTGTTTATCAAATTTTGTTTAGACAAAATAGCTTATGATATGGTTTGACTAAGGGGAATCAAGTTGGAAAGTTCAAGTCTCAAGTCAGTCAAGTACAACATTTACTATGGAGACCTTACTAAAGTACAAGTCATGAAGCTAGAAAGTTCAAGCTTAAACGTACAAGTCATGAAGTTAGAAAATTCAAGCTTAAATGAGTTCAAGTTCTGCTACACTTCAAGTAGAAGATCAAGCTCCATCTTCAATACACTTCAAGTAGAAGATCAACTACATGTTCTATTGAAGAAACATGAAGAAGAACAAGTTTCAAACTTCGATGTTCAGTCTTCTCAGGTATAACAGACCCTAGAAAGACCTTAGACTTATGTGCTTTCAATAAACAAACTTATATGGGTTTTTATACTTTGGTTAGGCTTAAGTTCGACTAGTCTAGGCTTAGGTTTGATTAGTCTAAGCTATGGCTCGACTAGTCTAAGAAAATCTTTGACCAGTCAAAGTTTAAAAATCCAAAAAATGGATATTTTTGTTGCTTTCTCGACCAGTCGGGCAGACTGCTCGACTAATCTAAGAGGGACCTTCGACTAGTCAAGGGTTACTCGACTCGAAGTCCAGCAACTAAAATCAGACACCCTCGACCAGTCAAAGCCCATGCTCGACTAGTCAAACATGGCCTTCAACTAGTCAAGCGGGGCCTTCGACCAGTCGAAGAATAGTTTTATTCGATCGCGCTCAAAATTTGAAATTTTGTTAGATCTTAGACGAGTCGAAGCAACAACTTTATAGCCTATAAATAAAGGCCTTCTCTCAATCCGAAATTACTCATCCAAGTTAGTAAAAGTCTTCACCGAGAGAGAGAGAGAGAGAGAGAGAGAGAGAGAGAGAGAGAGAAGTCCCTATTATCCTTAAGTTATTACATGATATTTTAATATTTTGTTTAAATAGCTTTTTGTTTTAATTCCTTGATATCTTTTCATGGATCTTATTCTTTAAAGAGAGTGACTGCTCTTCTTTGAGATCTTGAGGAATTTAAACAAGTAACATTTGGTTTAAATTAATTTAAAATCAATCTAGAACCTAGAACCCTTGTTTATGTGGCTGGACATTAAACATTCTACTTCAAAAGAATAGGTTCTACAGGCTACATCAAGAGATACGTCTTCAAGGAGAAGATAAGTACATTTTTATTCTTTGTATTTTAGTTTCTTTGAGACAGCCAAAAATCTCATGTGTTGGTTTTGACTGAGATACCAGAAAATTTCAGTGTGAGATTTTTTGTTTGTGATAAGCCCTTTAAAATCACAATTGTATCAGGTTTTAAGATGACCCTATGAAAACCTTGTTTATAGTGAAAGCCAATATCACGTGGTTTATGATTATTGGGAGTGGAGTAGGTGTGGCTGTTTGAGAACAGTTGGTGTACACATCGAACCACTATAATTTTTGGTGTTTGTGGTGAATATTTACGTTTTGCATATGTGGAGAATGATTGTAATTTTATTTATGCAAATGTGGTGAATGCTTGTAATAGATAGCTCTATTGGATCTTGCTTTGGTTTGAGATCTTGATACTTACAATTATTCATGAAATAAGATTGTCCTGCCTAAACTTTGTTTTAGGTGTAGGTTGTCCTACGAACTAAGTTTGAATCAAATTTTCAATAGTAGTGAGAGTTTAATTCCTGATTTATTTATTATTTCATCAAATTTACTTTTATTTGGCATAGTCCTATTCACCCACCCTCTAAGACTGTTAAGCTCACCTTTTTCAAGTGGTATCAGAGTTAAGTTGCTCATTTTTATTTGGATTAGTTTCCTTGAGTTAAAAGATCTAGAGCTTTCATTATGTCAAATTTTGATAACTTGTCTATTACTAGGCCACCACTTTTGATGGCTCTAACTATGCATACTGAAAAACTAGAATGAGGATTTTTCTAAAATCTTTAGATGAAAGCATGTGGCAAGCCACTGTAACCAAACAGAAACCTCTAATGTCTGAAGTATTAGGCAGTGATGGAACTAATTCCATGAGAGAAACTGCATTCTTTTTATGGACTGCAGTTTAGAAAAGTGAAAGCAGTGTTAATGCTAAGGCCTTAAATGTCATAACTTATGCACTATCACCTGATGAATTCAAAAGAATCATTTCATGTGATACAGCCAAAGAAGCGTGGGATATTCTTGAAATGACACATGAAGGAACTTTTATAGTTAAGAAATCTAAAGTTCAAATCCTCACTACAAAATTTGAGGAAATTCGTATGGAAGAAAATGAACTTTCATGGACTTCTATACGAAACTAAATGACATAGTAAATTCTGTGTGGGGTGTAGGAGATGGAATCCCAGACAGCAAGGTCTGTGCAGAAATATTGCGATCTCTTCCTGAGAGATTTAATTCTAAAGCAACTGCCATTCAGGTATTAAGAGATACTGATTATATGTAGGTTGAGGTGTTAGTCGGTTCTCTCCAAACGTATGAGTTAAATTTTAAAGCTTCTAAAGGTAAGTCTATAGCTCTTAAATCATCTAAATATGTTTTAAAATAAAATAGTATACCCCTATACGTGTCTTTCAATAGATCTGGGGATGTTGTGGGGACATTAGTATTCCCCTATATGTCGTTTTAAAAAGTTAGTATTCCCTATATATGAATTACCCAAGTTTCTTGACTAGTTTCTAACTCCTTATTTTTCAGATTTACACCACTACATCTAGTGGATCAAACCTTTGTATGACACCACTACCAACTCTGAATATGAAAAAAAGGGCATTATTTCCCGATAAATCAATAATATTATTGGCAAGTAGATATCTTTCAAATTACCTTTGCTCAAGATGCATCAACAATTGTATGAGATAGTGACAAAGTGCAGGCAGAACATATGCTGGATTCTTTTCAGACAATCTGCGAACAACTGATATAGCAAACTCTTGAACATCAAAATCCTATGACATGGAAAAGAAGAAGGAAAAAAAAAAAGATAGTGAACATGACCTTATGTTCATAAACATTTTTCAAATAAAGATAATAGTTCAAAAGCTCATAGAAGAGCCATTGGCAAGTTATGCCAAAAATTATACCTCATCAAAAGAAAATCATTATACAAGTAATTACACACAAAAGATAGACAAGCATACCTCATGACTCAAGAAGTACTTTAAATTTTTAAAGAGAGTTGCACTCTCTGCTCTCCTTATCTTCTTCTTCATCCTTGCCAGAGGCCCACAAGATGAGTGGGACTTAAAGAAGTTCCATCATAGGAAGCTCTAACATGAAAATGTGATGCCTCAAAAATTAGGCTAACCATAAAAACCAATGATGCACAACCATTCAAAAGACTCTAAATTCGCAATTGTAGACCCATATACCAAATAGTTGCACAAATTTCTCATCTGCAATTAGTCCATTGTTTTAAATGGCTTCAAATTGCTATTGCCTAATGATGCAAACATGAAATTGGAACATAACAACAAATGCTAACCAACATTTGGGTGTATTAGAAAATGTTTATAAATACGAAATACGGCTTTCGAGAATCAAAGGTAATGAACCTTGATAATATACATAAATTGCAAATAAATAGAAAGTATTTTTTGAGCTTGAATCCTCAGTGGTTATGATGCAAGGGCATTAAACCAATGTCACAGATTCATTCACAGTTGATCTAAAAGGAAAAACAACCATTGAATTGTATGCCATGGCACTAGACATAAGGTCACAACATTAATGGAAAAGAAGAAGATAAAATGCAAAGAATGGGTTGAAAAAGAAGCTCTCAAGGTATTGCTCGGAGCTCCTACCTGAGTGAAATAATTTTATAAGATCTAGGAGTCATAGTTTCAAAACAAATGGCACCACCAATGGTCACTTGGCTAATACTGAAAATGCTGGAATGGTATGCACTATTTCTTGGTTTCGCTGCCATAAGATATGTGGTAGCTGACCTTACATGCATATTTTGGCCTATTTTCTTCTTCGCAAGTTTAACTTTAAGAACATACACTCGTTTCTTCTCATCATTAGTTACAAGCCTCTGCGATACGAATTAAGAGTGTATTTTATGATGATGCATTTTTCTTTAAAGACACACCTTTAAAAAAATTTCAAAAATCACAAAACAAGGGATTCTTATGACCTTAGGAAGTATTTAAGGGCTTGTTTAGCTAGGCAGCTTGGATGGGATTCAAAGGGATTAGAAGGGATAGGAAGATAGATCCCAGATTGACCAGGCGTGCCAAACAGACATGGGATCTTGATCTCGAGATGTTGCAATCCTATGGATCTTAAGACAATCCACTGACATCACCATCATTACCTTTAAATCCCATCCAATCCACCCTAATCCCTTCAAAATTGCTTGGGACGTGTTTGGTTCAAGGGATTGAAAGGGATTGGAAGGTTTAATCCCGGGATTGGCCGGGCATCCCAAACAGACCGGAAATAGCAATCCCGGGATATAGCAATCCCATAAATCTTGCACCAATCCACTGACGCAGCTATCATTACCTTGAAATCCATGTAATCCACTCTAATACCATCCAATTCCATCCAATCTGCTAGGCTAAACAGGCCCTAATGGTGGGTGTTCAACACCACAGTTTCCTATGGTGTGGTCCACCTGAGATTTGACCCTAAAATGAGCTGGAAAAAATGAATGGCCCGCATACACATATTATGGTGGAGCCCATAAAGCATTTTTAGATTTCAGAAACAGAGAGAGGGGAATGCGGATTGAAGGATTGAAAGATTGAGCATAGGGATTGAAGGATTGAGCATCCAAATGCAACAGATTTGAGAAACAGATAAAGAAAGAAAGAGAGAAACTAACCGTGCTCCTTCTTCTTCTCCTTCTTACAGCGAAAGGGGTTTTTAAAAATAGAGAGAGGAGAATGCGGCCAAGAGACAAGGAGAGAGGGTGAGGGAGAACGGGAGATTGAGAGAGGGCAAGGGAAAGAGAGACTGAGTGCGAGAGAGAGAGAGATGGAGAGATGGTTTTCGTCTGTGCACGGGAGAAAATGGCGGACGAGAAGGGTTTTGTTTTTGGGAGGGGTTTTGTATTTTGGAGGGGCGCATGACGGACAGCTCGGGCACATTAGGTTTTAGGACCATGGGGCCCACTGTGATGTATTTCATATATCCACTCCGTCCATTAATTTTAAATTATTATTTTAAGTGTTGATACAAAAAATGAGTTAGATCAAATCTGTAAGGAGACCACACAACATATTAATAGTAGAAATTTAATTTTTATTATTTCTTATGGTGTGGTCCACTTAGACATTTAATCTACATAATTTTTGGGCTCATGCACTAAAATTATATATCAGAATTGTTGGACGGCTTAGATCAAACACATATATTCTAATGGGGATCCCCTTAAGCACCATCTATGTTTAATATTGTTTAGGTGAGGAGGTACGCTTTAGCTACAGATCACTTAGGCTTTAGCTATTAAATCCATAGCTATATTGCTACGGATTTAATACGTGGCTAAAAGCTTTCAAAGTCCATAGCCTTTGCTCGATTTTTTGGTAGTGTAAGGACAATTTCCTTTTGAACCATGAAGTGACACTTTTCCCAAATTAACACAAGGTTTTTCTCTTCACACCTTGTCAAAACAAAATTTAAGTGCTCGAGGCATTAGTCAAGCGTACTTTCAAAACTGAGAATTCGTCCATGAACACTTCCAAAAAAAACCATATCTGAAAACATGCTACGCATGCATCTCTCGAATGTCACGGGAGAGTTACATAGCACGAATGGCATCTGTCAATAAGCAAATGCGCCAAAGGGGCATGTAAAGGCAGTCTTCTTGTATCTTCCAGGGTTATGTCAATCTGATTGTAGCTCGAGTAACCGTCTAGGAAGCAATAGTAGGAATGACCAACCAATCTTTCTAAAATTTGATCAACAAAAGGTAAAGAAAAGTGGTCTTTCCTTGTGATGATATTCAGCTTCTTATAGTCAATGCATGTCATGCCCCAAACTCGGAAACGGGGCTCACAAAATTCCCGATCGCTGAATCCGGCGTCGACAGCCTCTGTAGTGCCCCATTCTCGGCACCCGGCACCAATATACCGGATTCCGATCCTGTGACCGTACAAGGAGGAATTTTATTTTATTTGTAAAGAAGCATAACCATAAGTATAGCCAAGTCACAAAACAACATCACCACATATATACTATAATCAAAGCATTTGAGTACAACACAAAGGGGAAAATACAAGTATATATATCAAGTCTCCAGAAATATCATCGCATTCTCCTGCCCCTACTCGGCTACGTCCTCGTGTCACCTGCACGCAACAGTCGTGCATAAACTTACAAGAAGCTCAGATGGTGGTGTACATGTGTACAATGCATGTGCTAAGCATACAATATCAGAGTAATGCAGAAAAATGTTGGCAAGTCCATGAATGGGAAAATGCTGGCAAGTCCATGAATGCTATCAGTCGTACCAAGGCTATGTGATGCAAGGCCTACGTAGCCAAATGTCATATGTAAGATGCAATGCAAGCACACCAGTCCTCAGTTGGATCCACATATCAATATAGTTCACCTCTGGAATATCACTGGGGTCTAGTACACTCTACGCTAGATTGCCACCCTATCCAAGGTGCACAACTGTGCAAGTGGAAGAGATCTCACTATCTGCCTGACCAGTAGTCTGCCAATATCTACCCGGCTCATCGATATCGGACTCATTCCCCAAGTTGGTCAAACTCAGCCTAGCTTTGCCCCCTCCCCTCGGGCAGATAAGGCCACACCCCCTTCCAACCGACCACAACACAGTGGGAGACGCGGCCTACCGGTATTCGGCACTTGGGCGCTCATGTATCCACTCGGTGTCGACGTTGGAGCAACCTCCTGGTACCATAAGGGTTCTGGGACTTTCACCTAAGGACATCCTAAGTGCCCACAGTGCTAAAACCAAATATTTTCGGTATCCAATCCTGCCATCCACGATATGCCTGTGGAGGCCACAACCCTGATATCGCTAAGGCGTATAGTGATCATGTCACACAGAATGCGAAATGCGTGAGTCACACCATCCGGTCATGCATCAAACCTACGTGTACCACGTGCTCATGTGGGGCAACTCCATCTCTTAAGGAGTCCCATAAAGATCTCAGCCCAATGGTGTATGTTATGATCAAACACTCCTCATGACAGGAATGCAAATGATGCTTATGGGTATGTATCATGATGTTATACTAAGCATATCCTCAGTGTGTCCTACTAGACTAGGTACACTAGCATAATTATCAGATATAAACAATAACCGACCTAAACATATGATGGGGTCCACAGAAGGACGACAGACCTCGTCCAAGACATCAAGATCAGTTCTAAACAGTTGATATATCAACTTGATACCACAGATTCTTCCATCTACAATAAGGGGTGATGTTGAGCTCACCTATAGATAATGGACGGTCTAGATGTTATACTACGTCAAGGATGGACCACGTGGGGTGAATCATACAACAAGGGAGTCAAGAGGATGACCCTAAGTATATTAAGTGGACTTCCTCACCCACTCTATCATCTCATGAACTGGGCTTCCCTATGGAGGCCTGGTACGAACAAGGTGGGCCTACAAGACATGGTAACTCCCACAAGGTATGGTGGAAAGCACTTAGCATAAATGGGGGCCCAACGGTTTGGGTTAGCCTAATAAGGGAAGAATGGTAATGGGCTTAACAACGGGCCCTAGGGGGGTTTACAATGTGGACATTTATCCACCATTGCTCCCAAGGCGTGGCCCATTTTGGATATAGAATTTAACTTACAATGGGGCCCATGGCCCTTATACAATCTGGAAAATGGATGGACAACACGAATATAATCACATACATCATGGTGGGCCTCTTGGGACAGCCCATATGATCCAGCAAAATAGATGGACAACATGAACAACATTTTCATCAATGTGGGCTCCAGTGACTGGACATCCAGCCCATCTGGGCCTACCGGACGTCTGGGAACTGGACTGCCTGGCTGGTCATGAATACAAGGTGGGCCTTACATGATAATGGGGCTCATGGCCATGAAAATGGCCTGACAGTGTGTATGGAACATATACATCAAGGTGGACCTCTGTACAACATAAATGGGCAGCATGGACATAAAATATATAACAGGTGGGCCTACACATTAGCAAGTGGGCCTCGCACATACAGCAGGTGGGCATACACATTGACAAGTGGGCCCTGCATACAACAGGTACCACAGATGGATGGTGAGGATAAATACATCATGGTGGGCCTACTGGCCCTGAATGGCCTGGATAAAATGCATCATGGTGGACCTGCTAGCCCTGGACGGCCTAGATAAAATGCATCATGGTGGGCCTGCTGGCCCTGGATGGCCTGGATAAAATACATCACGGTGGGCTTGCTAGCCCTAGACGGTGCAGATACAACATATACATCAGGGTGGATCCCACTGTCCCCTGCTGGATGGTTTGGATGATACACATACATTAGGCGGGTCCCACCATCCCACACTAGACGGTGCGGATGATGTGGATAATACACATACATCTGGTGGGTCCCACAGTCCTAGCTGATGGTGGACGGAGTGGATGAAACATACATACATGTGTGGTCCACGCAGTCAACAGGGTGAGCCTGTCCATTAGATGTCCCACAGTTGGACGACCTAGATAAAATGCATACGTCAGGGTGGGTCCATGTGTGCGTAGCCCACCAGCTTACGATCAAGCTGATGTTTGTATTTTCCATTCATCTATCCCTGCATGACCAACCGGTCATGAAGGCTGGAAAAATGGACAGCATGCTGCCCAGATTACTGGACAACAAGGATTTAAAACACATGCATCAAGGTAAGGTCCACCTGGATGGGCCGCACACATCCAGATCAATCAGATATGTACATTTTTTTCCCTGGTATTTGAATCGTGTAAAACAGGGCAGCAAGGTGGGCCAGCCTGCGTCCAGAAAACTGGACAACCAAGTCATCCCACCTACTTGACAGTCTAGGTCTATTGAGCACATCAAGGGGGCCACACATCATCATAGAAAGAGAGAGAGAGAGAGAGAGAGAGAGAGAGAATGAGTGGTGGAGGGGCTTTGCCACTATGAGCCCCTCTAGGTGCACAACACATACATCAAGATGGATCCCAAGATTGGGTGGGCCCTCAAATCAGTAAATCAAGGTGGGCATCCCATCCCCACCAAAAAAATCAGGGGTCTAGATAACCCTTACATGCTGAGCAACAAAGAAACATCATAATAGGGTCCATGAAGAATGGCCCCATTATGGATACATTGGCCACACCTAGGGACCAAGATGTGATCCCTACCATTGACTGGTAGGTCCCACTTGCCCCATGCATAAAAACAAAGAAATCTAGCCTAAGGAGCACCCACCTCTTCTTCTTATTAGCTTCTAGGGCCTTAGCTCCTAAGGTCCTTCTTCAATGGTGGGAGATGAGGCTTCAATGGTTGGATAGATGGGATTTGCTAGGAAAAGGGGCTGGAGTCTTTCGGTTTCTCTCTTCTCCCTTGGACGTCCAAGCTCTCTGTGGGGCTTGCAATGGTAAAAAATGGGAGAGAGAGAGGGCTAGTCTAGAGAGGAAATGATGACTTGTAAGAGGTAATCATGGCTTGCAAGAGACATGGGAAGAGAGAGAGGCATGCTTGCAATGATGGCTTGTAGGGTATGATGGCTAGGCATGATGTCATGCTAGGTTAGGTTAGGCTAAGGTGATGTCATGCTAGGTTTGGTTAAGCTAGGGTGATGTCATGCAATGATGGGTTCTTGTTGGAATCCTACGATCCCGCTACGCACGGTGTATGGCTGGGATTATACGCAGGTCATATCTCCTAGCCTAGTCATCGTATTGGCACTTGAGACGCGATTGCAATGGTATGAGTTTTGGGTCAAGTCAACTCGGATCTACAAGATGCGACTTAAGGTCATGCGCAAACACTGTTTACAGGTCACGGATCACTAGAATTTGACGGGGAGGATCGTGGGAGTTTAAGGAACGGTATGGTACTAAGATACGGGCTTTATAGCTCTCCCCTCCTAATAAAAATTTCATCCCCAAAATTTACACTATCATGCAGAACTCAAAAGGGAAGAGGAAACATGGCATCGTATATATATCAGAAATACAATTCAAAGTACATTCAATTAACAAAGAGATTGGGATAGCGGTCTTGAATCTCATCCTCGTGGTCCTAAGACACCTCATCAACACTATGGTAACCCACTGCACCTTCACCAAGGGAATGACCTTGGTCCGAAGGACCTGCTCCTTCCGATCAAGGATACGAACCAACTGTTCAATGTAAGAATCGTCCTCACGAACCTCTAGCGACTGCAATCAATCACATGAACGGTGTCTGACCCTATTTTGAATAAGAAACAAATGCACTTGATTTGAGAGATTATCTTATTCAAATATAATAGGGAGAGTGTATGAAGAACAATCATCGTATTATTAATATTGAGTTCATTTACATCCTCGAATATCCCTTGATTCTGAGATAGATTATTTAAGATACAGAAATTGACAAAGTTCGAATGTTGAATCTGAATATCAAATTCAACAGCATTTCGACTTATAGTTTGATCATCTCTTTAAGAGGAATATTGTGCGGGTTTGATCTTCTAATCTCCCTATCTTGAGCTCATATCCTTGTGCAAAAGGAGAACTGGAGACTGTGAAAACCCAGTTTAATAATTTCAGCAACATATCGGCACCAAATTTTACTGGCTGTACAATAGCCCTGTTGTGTGGGTGGCACAACCAATATGGTTTGCATAGGTCCGCGCAAACCCTTGAGTTTTTCTTCTCTTACCTTTAAAACCTTCTAGAGCTCTGATCTTCTTTTGAAATCTTTCAACCAACCAAATGAGAGGGGGAGTGGGGTATTTATAGGCCTTCACACGTCCGAACCCTCGATCTTTGTGCTATGGGGCCCACCTTGCATTAGATCCGACCGTTCATGCAAAATGGCAATTTGATCCCTTTGCTCGGTTCGCGTAACCAATAAGACCATTTGCGAGGGTTGCACAATCAATAAATCCTTTGCGCAGTTCGTGCAACTAATATTTCATTTGTACGGCTCACGTGATCTCATAAAATGACATTCTTTCTCATTTTTTTTCTATTCTTCTACTTTCTTGATCTTTGATCTTTGTCCTTCTTCTTTTTATGCCTCAACAGATGTATCACGCCCCAAACCCAGAAACCGGGCTAACAAAATTCCCAATCACCGAATTAGGTGCCGACAACCTCCATAGTACCCCATTCTCGGTTCCCAATGTGCATACGCCAAATTCCGATCCTAGGATCCTACAAGGAGGATTTTCTAACGTACATTTATTTCATAAGAAGCATAACCACAAGTTTACCCAAATCACAAACGCAACATCATTATCACATATCTACTAATATAAACATTTGAGTACATTGCTAAAAGGGAAATACATATATCAAAAATCAAAGCTCTAGAAGTCATCTACATGCTCCAAGCTCCACGCTGCTGTAACCTAACATCACCTGCACGCATCTATCATTCATAAGCTTATAGAAAGCTTAGAGGGTAGTGTAAGTATATGCACAAGGTAAGTGTCAAGTATTCAATACAATGCCATAATCATATAATATCAAAAATACTGGCAAGATCATGAATCTTATGATATCAGAGTAAGTAGAAATACTAACAAGTCCATGAGTCATACAATATCAGAGTACGCAATACAGATCAGCTATGCAAATGAGGAGTCATAAAGAGCCAAATATCAGATGTCGAGGATGCCATGCAATATACAATTCCTGATGAGTTCATGAATACCGTCAGCCATATCTAGACCATATAAATGTAGAAATACATTAACCCAAAATGCCATATACCGCGGATGTAATGCAATATGAGGTGCAAATGAAATGACCATGTTGGAGTGTGATGTCTGGATGATAGTACGTAGTATCGCAGGCTATGGGGTCCATCACAAGGGACTTCTATCTAAACCAGTTACATACCTAATTTGGATAGTCAAACTCAATGTGGTAAACTCCTAATCTCAGGTTAGTTGCGCACCCCAACCGAAATCCTGGCCATTGCGAAGGTACACTAACAAATACTTGTGCACCACCAGCCCGAGTGGATACTGAATGAATGAATGAATCAGTATGCAACTCTTACTCAATAAGTTCATATGTCAGTACCGTACATCTTTGGAATTATCACCGGGGTCTAGTACACTCTAACCAGCTTGCCACCCCATCAAGCACACAATACAACTGGGTAAGTGGAAGAGACCTCATTACCTGCCTACCAATATCATCCCGGCTCATCAATAGTGGACCCATTTAGGAGCTGGTCAGACTCAGCCTAGCCATGCCTACTCCCTTAGGTGGGTAAGGCCATACCCCCTCCCAACCAATCACGACACAGTGGGAGACACAGCCTACTGGTATACGACCCTCATGCGATCATATATATCCACTCGATCTCGACGTTGGGGCGTCCTTTGGTACTAAGAAGGTTTAGGGATTTTCACCCAGGGCCATCTATAACAGCCTGATGCTAGTAACAAATTTTCGGTGTCCCATCTGGTCATTCACGATATGCCTGTAGAAGTTACGGCCCTAATGTCACTAGAGCGTACAGTAATCACAATTACAAAATGCAAGATGCATGAGTCATACAATCTAGTCATGCATCAATCCTACGCATACCGTGCACTCATGTGGGATAACTCCGCCTATTAGGGAGTCCCATAAACCACCTACACTATGTCATATGCAATGGTCAATCACATCTTATAACAAACATGCAGATGATGCATATGGGCATGTATCATGATGTTATGCTGTCACATACTCATAATCGGTATAAAAAACCGGCCTCGATAATCGGCATTGACAATCGGCCTCGACAATGTAGACATTTAACCAACATTACCCCCAAGGAGTGGCCCACATAGAGCCTAACGTATAGTGGACCCATGGCCTCACAAAGGGCCTAATATACAACACCATGGGCCCCACTCAAGGGCTTAATACATATCGCGATGGGCCTCTCCCATGTGCTTAATATACATCACAATAGACTTCATCGCCTGGCTCTCAAGTGTATCATAATAGGCCTTATCACATAGGCTTAATATACATCACAATGGGCCTTCAACATGGGCTGAATACACATCACAATGGCCTCAAATACGGGCCGCATATACATCACATTAGGTCTCGTCAATCGGCCTCGGCAATCAGAATCGGCCTCGGTGGTCGGCCTCAACGGTTGTATTTGGCCTCGACAATCGGAATCGGCCTTGATAATCAGAATCGGCCTCGATGATCGGCCTCAACAATCAAAATCGGCCTTGACAATCGAAATCGACCTTGATAATCAGAATCAGCCTCGACAATCAGAATCTGCCTCGATGATCAGCCTAAACAATTGGAATCGGCCTCGACAATCAGAATCAGCCTTGACAATCATAATTAGCTTCGACAATCAGAATCAGCCTCGATAATCAAAATCGACCTCGATAATCAGAATCGGCCTTGACAATCAGAATCAGCCTCAATAATGGGAATAGGCCTCAACAATCGAAATTGGCCTCAACAATCAGAATCGACCTCAACAATCAGAATCAGCCTGACAAAGGGCCTAAGGGAAGGTCACAATGTGGACATTTAACCATCATCGCCCATTAATGTGGACATTTAACCATCATTGCAACCAAGGATTGACCCACATAAAACCAAACATGTAGTGGGCCCACGGCCTCACATAAGGACCTAATACACATCACTATGGACCTCACTCATGGGCCGCATATACATCACAATGGGTCACATCTCAGGGTCTCATATACATCATAATGGGCTACAACAATGGGCCTCAAATGAATCATAGTGGGCCTCGGCACATGGGTCATAAATACATTACCTCACTCATGGGCCGCACATACATCACAATAGGCCTCATATACATCAAGTGGGCTGCATCAACGGGCCACACCAATGGGCCTCATACACGTCAAGTGGGCGTATCAACGGGCCGCACCAATGGACCTTATATACATCAAGTGGGCCGCACCAATGGGCCTGATACACGTCAAGTGGGCCGCATCAACAGGTCGCACCAATGGGCCTGATACATGTCAAGGTGGGCCTTAATGGATGGGCAACAAATACATCAAGGTTGGCCCCATGGATGGGCTATAAACACATCAAGTCGGGCCCACCGTTCTAGGTGAACTATCTACACCATTCATCTGTTTTAAGAGATCATTTTAGAGTATTACCCAATCATATCAAAAGCTCATCTGGACCATACCACAAACAACAGTGGAGATAATGATTTTCACTATTAACCATTCATCGGGCCCACCATAACGTTTATTTTCCATCCAATCTATTCATTAGGTCACATGAACCTCAATTAGGGGGAAAATAAGTTTCATATTGATCCAAAACTTCGGTGCTCTTAAACGGGTTTCAATGGTAGCCATTCAATCCCCCACTGATATTTGCAGTGTGGTCCACTTTATAAATAAATCTATCTTATTTTTAATCTCAAGCTTTAAGACAAACTCACTATCCAGATGGACAGTTTGGATATAACACAAGCATCAGCAGTACCTGCAGAACTTGCTGACGACATCACAGCAGTGGGTTCCACCGAATTTGCTAACATCATCAGCAATTATGGCTGGCGGGGTCCCCAGATGGACGGTATAGATAAACTAGTTACATTATGGTGTGGGCCACCCTCAAATGAACGGTGTTGATGAACACTTGCATCACCAAGTAACCCATCAACTAGCAATCTGGACGGTGGAGATAAAACATATATATCATAGTGCGGTCCATGGTCTAGATCAATGGACGGACGGCGTGGATGAAATCCACACATGACGTGGTGGTCCCACATATCAAAGGTGGATTCCCACCATCCAATTCAATGGACGGTGAGGATTGGTGATGCACCAGATACATCTGGTGCGTCCCACGTGGGCCACCAGTTATAATATATATATATGTTATATGAATGCTTATATCTGGTGGATCCCACGTGGGCCCACCAACTATATATAATATAATATATTATATTATATATACATATTATATAATATTATATGTATTATTATTATTATTATTATTTTAACATCCAAGCCCTGGACCTTGTTGACGGACGACCTGGATGAACCACATATCATGGTGGTCCCATGATTTAACGGTGTGGGTCTCACACATTCTACCAAGGTGGATCTCATCGTCCAGCATTCTGGATGGTGCAGATACAACAGATACATCAGGGTGGGGTCCACAGATGTGGCCCACCAGTAAAAAGGATGGATGGTTTGGAGGAATACATCCATCACGGTGGATTTCCACCATCCAGATGATCTAGTCGGTGTGGATGAAATAATACATCACGATGGGGTACCCCTACACCTTCTCACGATGTCCAGTACCATCCAAAGCACTGGACGATGTGGATCAAATTACATAAATCAGGGTGGTCCCATGCAGCTTGCTGACGTATACAGCAGCTACCAGCTGTGTGAGGTACTCTACCCAATCAAATCAAGGTGGGCCCCACACGCTGCCATGGTGGGGTCCATGACCACGTCCAGACTAGCTGGATGCTGTGCACACAGCACATATACGGTGGGTCCCACCATCCCAAACAGTGGATGGTGGATGAGGTGCATCCGTCAGGTGGGTCCACACGTGCGTGGCTCACCTTCCAATTATGCAAATACTTGTGTATTCCTCTGTCCAGGTGATGAACGGTTAGATGGAACATACATCCTAGTGGGGTCCATGCCAGAATGGATAAGACACTACATCACAGTGGTGTTCTTGTTGTTGCTGGATAGATGGTCTAGTAGTGTCCCACCTGCTTGGATGGTGGATGGAATGCATAGAGCAGTTGGGGCCCACTTAGATGAACGGTGTGGATCAAGGTACGTGCGCTGGGTGGCCCCACACGGCTGGATCAAACTAATATATATATATATATATATATCATCCAAGCTTGCCTAAGAACGGGCAGCAAGGTGGATCTCACAATTGGATGGTCTGGATCATCATATGTGTATCATCAGATGGGCCACACATCAAAGAGAGAGAGAGTGGGAGAGAGAAAGAATGGTAGAGATGGGAGGGACCCTGCCACTATGGGCCCCTCTTCGATACAAGGCATACATCAAGATGGGTCCCACCAAAAGTGGGTCAAATCATCAAAATATCACAAATTAAAACCTAGAAAAACACCCACCTTTGATCTCCTCTTCCTTCTTCCGCCTATAGCCTCTAGAGCTCCAAGGGAACGATTCCAATGGTTGAGATGGGCTTTGGATGGTAGAGATGGGAGGTAGGAAGGTGGACCACACAAGCTCTATCTATGGAGCTTGGAGCTTGGACGTTGGGAGTTCTCATGGGGTTGCTTGGGAGTAATGAGAGAGACAGATGAGAGATAGAGGTGTAAGAGAGAGAGGGATGGGTGAGTGATGGGGTGTGATGGGTGATAGTGTGTACTTGGTTGTAAGAGAGAGTTGACTTTAGGGGAGGGTGGTTGTACTTGGGGATGGGAGTTATACTTGACATTTGATTGATGGACTGATGTGATGTGTCATAAAGATTCCCTCGGTATTTACAACGCACGGCATTTTCCTTAAATTGAACGTGGGCCCACATCTCCTGGCCCGGGTATCACCTCGACGCGCGAGACATGACGTCGGAACTGCGGTGATGGCACGGTCGTAAGGGTACAAGTATTGGGTCGAGCCAACTCAGGAATATGACATACGACTTAGGATCGCGAATAAACGCTATCTATGCCTCGCGAGTTGCCAAAATTTGACCGGGAGGACCGCGGAAGCCTATGGAACAGTACAGTCTAGGATACGGGCCTCATAAGATACCCCCTTGATCCTTTATTTATTCTTCTGAATCAAAGAATTAGGATCACTCATAAATTTTTTTGCGCGACCCGCGCAATGGACGCTCAAATACCGTACTCGGGCCTCATCCCCTATAAATACCAGTTGCCTTCATTCATTTCCCATTTCCATTCCTGGCAAAACTCTATTATTTTGTTATCTCCCCGCGCAATCAATATTATCTAAGCGACCTGCGCAACAGAATTCCCATTCGTGCAAGGCACTTATACGTGGCGCTGCTCCGTGCAACTGACCTCGTTTACGTGACCCGCATAACAGACACCTTTCCATACTTAGCTTTTTCTTCAGATTTTTTCTAAAATTTGAATTCCTTTATCATGGCCCATACCAAGAGGACTTTCCATCTCATCAAACCTTCCACTGCACAACCTTCCCATCAAGAACTACCTAATCCTTCGTCTTTCCAAGCTACCGAAGCATCACCATCTCTTCCCCAACCATCACGCAAACATTTTAAAACCACCAGCAAGTGCCCGACCTATATAACAGAATTTATGCTTCCTACCTTCGATATCACCGATCGGATCCTTACACTCCCTTCTCCTATTCACAGGGTGATCTTTATGGGTGAGACCGAATGACCACCAAGACATGGTCGAGATTACGACTAGGACGAGTGGCTAAAGATAATGACTCATTTTCTAACGATGAGTCAAAAGCCACCGATGAGAGAAGACACTTCCCCACCATTTAGGTTGAAGAAGACCCATCGCAACAAAGCTGAAGAATTTCAGGAGAAAATTAAAGAACACAAGAAAAAGAAACTTCAAAACTCCTGGGAAGGGATTAAAGTTATTGAGGGTATTATGAAATTTAATAACCCTTATAAGCAAGGCATGGTAGTGATCCCACTGAGCCTTCACCACCATCAGTCCATCCTCAACTATGAGCCTATAGATCTAATGGAAGGAGAGAAACTGGCCTTTACAGAATCCTGGTCATTGAGGGAACCCAGAAGTTTGGAAGGCATCTTGCTGCTGAAGAAGCCAAGGCAACAGGTTGGTGATGTTCACCAGATGATCTTCCTCACCCCTTCTCATAATCCGCACAATCTATTCCCGACTCATTTTTACGAGATGCTTCAACAACATTTCAGAGAACGTCAACTGATCCAGAGTCCGGAAGAATTCAGGACGAGAGGCCTCCTGACTTCTCACAACTACTATCCTAGATGGGCAACAGTGATCTTAGCAAGGTGAAGATTGATCTTTATAATGTAATAGAAGCTACATCGCAACATTTCTATAAGGAGCCCACCATTCTGAAAGGCTTCCTTAATTATTGGTGTCCCTCAACCAACTCCTTCCATCTTCCTGCGGGCGAGATGAGTATCACGCTCTGAGATCTTCATCGCATCGCTGGTCTTCCAATAACCGGGAAATTCTACAATGAGTTTGTGCCGATAAATGAAGAATTGGCTTATATCTCCTCACCAGGCCGCGTTACTTCTATCTCAAAAATGACGGCTGAACTTTTTAAGGAGATGTCCAAATTCCCAAACATTCATAAGATTTCCCCCTTACAATGGCTGGCGCACTTCAGCAGAGATCTTTGGTAATTTTTCTTTCTTGCAAACTATCAATTTCTTATTGTATCCAGATACATACTTCTTCTTATTCGCTTTTTCTCCTCTCCTTAAGTTAAATGGCAACCATTCGCGAGAATTGGAGGATCTTCGTGAAAATATAAAAGAATGTCCAGAGTATACTCTTTACGAGGAACTTACGGTGTTTCTTGTGTATTGGCTGAGTGTAGTGGTCCTGCCCAGCTTGAAGTGGGCAGATGTTATTCACCCCACAGTGTTTGTTATTACCGGTGTAATGGCTGAAGGGTTCAAATATTCTCTCGCTCCTCCAGTCCTATGTTCAATTTATAGGGCTTTTGAACAGATTGCCTCGCATGTCAAGAGTCCTTCTATCAGCTGTTCTTCCACTTACACTTCATGGCATTACTTCACTAGCTAGCTCAGTGTATATTTTCCATGGACTTTTGAAGTTTTTGAGAAGGCTTACATTCATCCCACCCATATTTCACTCTGGTTTTTCTAGAAGAGAGCTATGGTGAAAAGATCTTACGATTGGGTCATTGATGCAATTTCTTCAGATGATAACATTAACTACTTCCATTTCTACCTGTATAGCTATAAAGAGGATACAGATAAAATAGACACTGTATCACTTACCCTAGGGGAGAGGGCATTTTACCTGTCGATCCGATCCTGTAGTCTCCCATTGAGAGAGGGAGTAGAGTTTCGGAGGGACCCATACTACCCAAGCCGTTTTGCTCATCAATTTGGTTTTGACCAAACTATTCCAGAAGATTGCGGGTTAGTGACCCAACGAATGCAAAGTTACGGGACAAGTCAGTACAATTGGGCGATGATATGGAAACAACTCTTGGGCGGTCGAATCAAATCTTCTTTCATTATCCCAGGCTGCAATCGCAACCCTCGTGCCTCATATAGTCATATGAGATGGTGGGTTCATCAGTCATATCTAGTGAATAAATGCCTACCTGTGACTGAACCTGTTTGGGTTTCACCTCCAAAGCTCAGAGGTTGTGAGTTTGAAGAAGGAATAGGCTTCGTGCCTGAGATGAGTCATGCCTCCTTTCCTGGACATCTCTGCATCAAGATATCTATGGACGACCCCATTCGTGAACGAAAACCCGATAACACCTTAGAAGGGTGGATAACGTATGAGGTCATCAGGGACTTTGAGAAGGTCCCACGGGATCATTCTGGGAGAATGATTGAAGAGGTAATAGAAGCTTCTCCTGCTCAAGAAAATGTTGTTGAACCTCATGATCAACCATCCCCTTCTCCTGCTCTTCGAACTGCTCACCCTAGTCCATCTCTTCGATAATAAGGTCTTGGACATGCTCTCAAGCTTCTCCCCCTTCTCCTCAAGAAGGGGGTGTTGAGGTACAAAAAATATTTCATTGCATGTCCATTGCATTGGTCAGAGAATTCCATGGTGCAGATCCTTCCCAAGGTTGTGCACTCCTTATTTTGATAAAAAGCAGTGACTGGGGATATTTTGGTAAAAAGCAGTGACTGGGAGTATTTTGGTAAAAAGTAGTGACTGGGAGTATTTTGGCAAAAAGTAGTGACTGGGGGTATTTTGGTAAAAAGCAGTGACTGAGGGTATTTTGGTAAAAAGCAGTGACTGGGGGTATTTTGGTAAAAAAGTAGTGAATGGGGGTATTTTAGTAAAAAGCAATGAATGGTGGTATTTTAGTAAAAAGAAGTGAAGAGGGTATTTTGGTAAAAAGGGGTGCATGGGTGTCATTTTAATGAAGAAGTTTGTACACCACTGTTTAATGAAAAATGGCTGAACACCACTATGTAAGGAAGGAGGGTGGAAGTTGTATGAAGAAAGAACTAGTGGTGATCACCACTATGTAACAGAGGGATGCCTATAAATACCCCTCCTCATGCCACATTTGAGGGGTTTTTGGTTGGAAGACAAGAAGGAAGGGGTATAAGAAAGAAGGAAGATATGAGAGAGAAAAGGGAGAGGGTTTGCGCGAACCCGCGCAATGGAGAGGGTTTGTGTGAACCAGCGTAATGGAAAGAAGCTTTACGCCTATCCGCTCAATGAAAAGAGGCCTCACGCCTATCCGAGCAAAGGAAAGAGTCCTTGCGCCTACCGTGCAATGGAGAAGAGGAAAGAAAGTGTTTGTGCAGTTCCGCGCAATAGAAGGAAACAAAAGCTCCATGCGCCACTTCATGTGGAGCTTGTCCTGAAGACAAGCTTTTCTTGTCCAGACAGAAGGTTCTTTACGTAACCACTCCTGAAGAAACCCATTGTGCAGGGTCGCGCAACCACTTTTTGTAAATAAACCCATTGCGCGGGGTCACGCAATCACTTTTGCAAAGAAACCCATTGCGGCAAAGAAATCCCATGTGCCACTTTGTGTGGAGATTGTCCAAACACTAGCCTTTTGTTGTGCGCCACTTCAAGAGGAGTTTGTCTTAAAGACGGTCTTTTATTGTCTTAATGGATACTCCATGCACCACTTCTCTCTCCCCTTTGTCCAAACACTAGCCTTTTGTTGTCTTAACGGATACTCCATGCGCCATTCTCCATGGAAGCGTGTCCTAACGCATGGCTTTTCTCTACATTTCAAGGGTTTGCGTTCTACATTTCAAGGGTTTGTGCGCTCCAAATTTTAAGGGTTGTGCGCTCCACATTTCAAGGGTTGTGCGCTCCACATTTCAAGGGTTTGCGCTCCACATTTCAGGGTTTGTACGCTCCACATTTCAAGGGTTTGTGCTCCACATTTCAAGGGTTTGCGCTCCACAGTTCAAGGGTTGTGCGCTCCACATTTCAAGGGTTGTGCACTCCACATTTCAAGGGTTGTGCGCTCCACATATTAAGGGTTTGCATCCCACATTTCATGGGTTAATGCGATCCACATTTCAAGGGTTGTGCACTCCACATCTCAAGGGTTGTGTGCTCCACATTTCAAAGGTTGTGCACTCCACCTTCAGAGGAAAATGAAGAAAATGTGAAGTACAGAAAGAGAATTCTAGAAGAAAGAAGAATCTGTCCGTATGACTGGAAGGATAAATGGAAGGTAATCAGAACCTATTGTAGAAAGAGAATTTCAGAAGAAAGAAGAATCTGTCCGTACGACTGGAAGGATGATCAGAACCTATTGCACGACCAAATTAATCTCTTCAAGTCCGCACAACCCATCCGCTTTTGCGATGAACATTAAAAGCGTCAAAATGTTGCCGAAATTTCCATCGTATCGTCTTCTCTTTCATTCATTGTGTTACATTGATTGTACTCTATTTTCAGAATCAAGAGAATCCGAGGATGTAAATGAACTCAGAATAAGATATCTTATGATCATTGTTCTCTTATAAAATTCTTCGTTATCATTAAATAATTCCCCCATATCAAAAGCATTTGTTTCTTATCGAAACAAGGGGTAGTCAGGCTTCTCCGTCTTCTTTGGTCCCAATTAATAAAGATTCTTAGCCAGGAGGTAGTTGGGCCTCTCCCTCTAAAGGGAAGCAGGTTATGATTGAAGAAGTAGATGCAGAAGACTCGGAGGATGCAGGTTCTGCCTCTTCATCTAAAGGCACCAATTCTGCTGAGTATGAAGATGCTGAAGATGATGAAAATGATGACTTTGAGGACAGAGAAGTTGACATCGATGGGGAGGAAGATATCGTTGTAGAAGGTATTTTATTAAAAAAGAACATCTTCCACTAACCTTTGAAGCTCTTCCCGGTACCAATATTCCTGCAAAGACCCCTGCAGTGATAGAGGAGGAAGAAGATGAGCCTCTAGATTATGGAGAATATGGATATTCACCAAGTAAGGAATTTTCTTTCTTTCGCTTTCTTTTTTACAATTTTATATATATATATATATATATATATATATATATATATCTTGCAATAGTTATCTCATTATTATTGTTATATTTTTATTTCAACATATTGTCAATGCTAGGACGAGTGATACTCCCCCTGCGGATCTTCCTCCGACTGCACTAGTGGTTTCACCGAGGGTCCCTCTAGCTCCTTTGGTAACACCAAAGGCGGTAGCTCGAGAAATAGTTTTTCAAGTAGAGATCACCGATCTACCAACTCCGACTACTAGAAATTCGAGCACGGAGGCCAGATTGCCTTCCATTGCCGATATGTTAGGAGTTGGCCCTTCTTCTATTCAAGAAATTCAACCTCATGTTACCCATACTTCTGCAATAGGTATGTATATAATTTATTTTATTGGAATTTCCACATCCTCTAGCCTTGTCATCATTATCTTAACTTCTTTTCTTCTTTATATCACAGGAACTCCTCCTCGTAGCAGTGCAGCAAGCTCTGAATCCATACCTACTGCATCTGATCTATTATCTCTTGAGAAGATTCTTACACATAAACTACTTTTGATGAGGAATTCTATGTCAGCGATAGTTCACATTTTTAAAGATCCCAAGCAGTGGTCAGATCTGGATATTGCTATTGAAATCCTGGAAAGCATTGCAAAGATGACGAAGATTAATATTTCTGTCCTACGTGATTCTCTTCTCAAATTCCGTGATTCAATAATTTCTCTAGCATCAGCAGAAAATGTCACCATCGCTCTTGAGATATTGGAATATGGAAAACAACTATCTCTTTCCAAAGAGAAGGCTTTCCTCATCACTTCCACTATTTATGAGTTTAATTAAGAGCAATCAACTCTTCAGGAACAGTTAAAGGCTTGTGCTAACAGCAAGACGATTATTCAGAATCGCATAACACTCTTGAAGGAGGAAATTTTGTAACTGGAGTTGAAAGACCGTACAGAAGAATCAACTATAAAGGAGATCGAAGAGAAGATGCAAATCAGTATTCAATCTGCCGATGCTGAGAAATCTGAATTAATAAAAAATGAAGAGATAATCGCATCCTTGGAGAGCAAGCTAGCTGAAATTCCTAATCATACAAAAATCATTCTCCAAGAAAAGTCAAAGCACGTCACAGCTCAAATTCAGTTGAAGGAAGATTTGCAAAAATATCTAGGAATAGTAAAAATTACAAATGAGCTATAAAGAATTCATTTTATTTGTTTTGTTTTTTTCTTTTTTTTTTTTTAATAAACATGCAACTTCTTTTTATTTTCAGCATATATCAATGAAGACATAATGATATCTTGAGATAGTTTGCTTCTTCATAAATTTCTAAATCATGGTAATTTCAAGCATGTTCATTTATGCAATCATCTAACATGATATTTAATGAAGAGTTGAGATAAAAATGTCAACATATTATGACTATTAGTATGGGATTTCCTATATGATTTTTATTTTGATAGGCAGCACTAGATTTCAATTTAGTTAGATGATCACACACAGTTTAAACTCTTGAGTAGTGGAGCAACGTAGTTTTTTAGACTCTTGAGTAGTAGAGTCAGGTCTCACATAATAGTCTCTGTAACTCTTATGAGTTTGCTGAACTTCTCATAGCCTGGCGAGTTCACAAACCGAGATCCATCAGAGGGGCCCAATGAAGCTACTAGGGCTATGAACTTAGTTGGATTTACGCACGGGGTTGGATGTAGTAACTCTCTAGAGTTCACGAGGCGCACAAAATGACCTTTGGGGTACCAAATCCAGGGCCACCAGTCCATCAATGAGTAGGTTTAGGCCATTCCTCATGAGTTATTACTGAAATCAAGCCAAGGACCTCGGGGTCCTTATGTATGGTTGGCCTATCTATGAACAATGGCCAACCATTCACGAGAGGGCAATTTCATCCGTTCCCCGTGACACTGTCGGAAAGCTATATAGCGGCATTGGTGTTACGCATGACTAGTCATTGAGGACTTTTTAGCCTTTTAGGGTTTTCAGTCGCTGGCTCCATCCGCTGCCTGCATGGGTATGTATATGATGGACTTCACAGGCTTTTTAGGGCCACTGGCTTCTCACTGCTGCCCGAATGGCGATAGGCATTGTGCATAGTTGGCCGTATAGGCTTGGCTAGGCTGCCTTAAATGATGATAAGCTGTCATCGTTGTCATGATAGTAATAGGTGTCTTGATTAATATATCACCATTGCTGATAATGTCTTTGACGATATTCGCACTATGCTCATAATACAATATTGGCTTGGTGATGATACCAATTTCAACGAGTTTCAGCAAAGCTTGTTCCATGACGACAACGATGGTTACTCTCTTTTAAGAAATCATTGATATGTAATCTTTGACAATATACTTGGAATTCCTCCTTTATTCAATTATTTGAAAAAGAATATATGAACATGACTTCACTTGTCCTTGCCCCCTTTTGATATAGAAGCATTATGTTAATAATCTTTTGGATCAAAATTGTGACTATCTTCAGGGATGATACTTCTTGATGAAGCATGCGTTGACTGGTATATTGATACTTTGTCCATCTTGATCCACCACTCTATATGCTCCATTAGAATATACTTCTTTTATGATATATGGCCCATCCCATTTAGGCTCAAATTTGCCCCCTGTTCTGCGAGTCACCATTATCAGTCTGTTTAACATTAGTACCATGTCCTCTTTCTTGAAAGAGTGATATTTAACTCATTTATCAAAGGCAACCGATATTCTTGCCTGACACAATTGTAATTGCTGCTGAGCTGTCAGGCGCTGCTCATCGAGGAGGTCCAGTTCTTTCAACCTTATCTTCACATTTTCACCATCTGTAATTAATTAATGTACTACCACTCTGAGTGACGCGACCTGTGTTTCAATTGAGTTGACTGCCTCTATGCCGTAAACCAATGAATACGGCGTTGCTCTTGTTGTTGTCTAGTGGGTAGTCTTGTATGCCCACAATGCTTCTTCCAGTTTCTCATCCCAATCACGCTTGTTCTTGGTTACTATCTTCTTCAGTATCTTCACTATCATCTTATTAAATGCCTCTGTTAATCCATTGGCTGGTGGATAGTAAGGTGTTGAGAACGAGTGGTGAATGTTGAATTTCTGACACAGCTTTTCCATGCCTCTATTCTTGAAAGGGGTACCATTATCAATAACGATTTTCTTCGGGATGTCGTGGCGATATATTATTGTGTGTCGAATGAAATTGACCACATCTTTTTCTTTGACATTGCGCAATGCGATCGCTTCCGTCCACTTAGAGAAATAATCCATTGCTGCCAGTATATATTGTTTTCCTTTGGATGAAGGCGGATTTATGGGACCAATAACATCGAGTCCCCAATCGAAAAAAGGCTAAGAAGTAACTATTTGATGGAGATCTTCAGGGGGCATATGTATGATATCTCCGTGAATCTGACACTCGTGACATCGCTTCGTGTAATCTATTGCATCCTTGAACATTGTAGGCCAATAATACCTCATTCGATGCACCTGATGAAATAAATTTCTATCAGCTTGATGTGCCCCGCACTCTCAGAGTGAGCCTCTCGTAACATATGACCCGCTTCTTATTTATTGAGACATCGCAACAGCATCCCATTGTAAGATTTTTTGTACCACACCTCATTACATATGATAAATTTGCTTACTCTCTACTTGATGTGCTATCTTTGTGTTGGATCTTCCGGCAAGATATCATATTTGAGATAATCTACAAAAGGCTGGAGCCAATCATTTGTTGTCACTTCCAAGCATGATATGGGGAGTGCCTCGATGGCTTCATCTATAACTTCTAAAGAGGGTCGGAACTTCCTTTCTTCTATAGTCACTTGGAGCAGACTTTGTTTTGGACAGGACAGGGCTGTTGCTAGACTAGCCAGAGCATTTGCCTTTGCATTTTCGAATTGCGGTACATGCTTAATTTCGACGTGGCAGAATTGCTCCAGTAACTGTTGTGTTTTTTGATAATACGGCAAGAGTTCTTGCTTTCTTATTTCAAACTCAGTCGTTAGTTGATTTATAATCAACTTGGAATCTCTGTAAATTTGCAGCATCTTTATCTTCATTTCTTGGGCAATCTCCATTCCGATAATGAGAGCTCGATATTCAGCTTCATTGTTTGTACATGCGGTACCTAATGCGAAAGAGTAAGGTAATATATCACCCTGAGGAGTGACGAATATTACTCCTACCACCGATCCTAATGCTCAAGAAGCACCATCGAAATACATCTGCCATGGATCTTGCGAATCTACTATCATAACCTGCTCATCGAGAAAATCATCACTGATGGTCTCACTTTCTGTTACGGGATATGCTGCCAAGAAATCCGCCACTGCTTGTCCCTTTACTGCTTTCGCCGGCTCATAAGTAATTATATATTTTGAGAGCAAGAGCATCCATTTGGCCAATCTTCCTGATAACATCAGCCTTATCATTAAAAACTTTATCAGATCTGCCCTTGAGATCAAAATTATATCATGAGAGAGGCAATAATGTCTCAATTTCTGCACCGCAAATATCAATGCCAGGCATTCTTTCTCAATCGGAGAATAATTGCATTCTGCGCCTATCAGAGTTTGACTCAGATAATAAAGAGTTGTTTCTTTTCCATCTTCATTTACCTATACTAATAAGGCCCCCAACGAATTCTCAGTTACAGATATGTACAAGATAAGTGGCTTACCCTTTATAGGAGTTGTCAATACCAAAGGTTGTCTCAACAATTCCTTTATTGAATTGAACGTATGCTGACAGGCTTTGTCCCTTACGAGCTCTATTCCTTTCTTCATCAGATGAGAAAACGGCTGACACCTCCCCGCAAAATTCGAAATAAAACGGTGAATATACGCCAGTTTTCCTTACAAACTTTTCAATTCCTTCAATGTTTTCGGAGGTGGCATATCTTAAATGGCTTTAACTTTCCCTGGATCAATTTCGATACCACTATGCCTAATAACAAAACCGAGGAATTTTCATGACAATACTCCGAAAGCACATTTTGTTGGGTTCATCTTTAACTGTTTCTTTCTGAGCCATCGGAAAACTGATGTCAAATGCTCGCAATGTTCCTGATGATTACCTGACTTGACCACCAGATCATCTACATAACATTCAACATGCTTATGCATCATGTCTGGAAAGATAATTTGCATTGCCCTTTGGTATGTCGCCCCAGCATTCTTGAGACCGAATGGCATAACCTTGTAGTAGTAAATTCCTAGCGAAGTTCTGAATGTTGTTGCTTCTTTGTCTTTGGGAGCCATTCTAATTTGATTAGAACCAGCATAGCATCCATGAAGGACATGACTGCATATTGTGTCGTACTGTCAATCAACATTTCTGTTATTGGGAGAGGAAAGTCGTCCTTCGGGCAAGCTTCGTTTAGGTGCCTAAAATCAACGCACACCCTGATCTGTCCATTTTTCTTCTTTACTGAGATAATGTTCGATATCCACTTAGGATATTTGACTTCTTTGATAAACCTGACTTTTATCAGCTTGTTCACTTCTTCTTCTATTAGAGGGACCAAGTCTGAGCGAAATCGCCTTTGTGCTTGCTTAATCAAATTCTTGTCCTTAGAAATATTTAATCGATGCATTGCCACTACGGGTTCCAAACCCGACATTTCCGCATATGTCCAGGCGAGCCATCTTTATTTTCTTTCAGTAGTTGGACATATTTTTCGGAATCTTACTCAAGAAGACCAGTGCTTATGAATGTATTTCTCGGCTCTTCTTCTGTGCCCAGATTTACTTCTTGTAAACCATTGATCGTCGACTGCCCCCCATCTTCCATCTGCTTCAGAGCTGTCTCAGGATGTTTGACTATTTCAGGATCTATCTCTAATAGTTGATCGACTGTGACCATATTCACCAAAGATTCTGCCCCCAATCCTTGAAATTTTTCTTGTCTCTTTTCACCGACTCTGATAGGAATCTTAATTCCTTTTCCATGATTTAGACCAGTTGGTTCTTTGTAATCATAACCCATGCTTTTCATAATTTTCTTGCTTGTTGGACTATATTTCTTAAGATCGCGAGATGCCAGCTTTCTATAATATGCATTATTCTCAGCTCTTTCTTTTATCTTTACATCTGAAGGGGCATAAAATTCAATCATCTCTGGATACTTTGCACTGGCTTCGACACGAAACCTTTCCGGAACAGCCGGGAATGGCTTGTTTCTTTCAGCATACAGTAATGGTACAATATAGTTTGACTGTAAGATTTTTAACTATTCAGGTGATAATAACGTTAATGGCGGCTGTCCTAGTTGTCTCAGATGTTTTGGTATAGCTTCTGAAGTTCCAGACGATCCTGCCCTTTCAGATTCCTCATTCATTACTTTCGCATGAACATTTTCCAGGGCTTTATTTTCACCACTCTTTCTCTCTTCTTCTCTAGCAAATCCATCGTAATAACTGGCATCAGCAAAGAAGGCTTCGACTTCTGTATATGGCTTCGTATCAGCCATCACTTTATACTATATTCCATTCTTACAGTACTTGAAACATTGAGATAAGCTAAAAGGTATAATATCGTATTGATGTATCCTTGGTCTCCCCTAGAGAAGATTGTATGTAGTGACTATATTAATTACATGGCAAACAACATTAGTAGTTAATTCTCCTATTTTCAATGTCATTGTAATCTTACCGAGTGCGTGCTGCCCATCTTGATTAAAGCCCTGTATCATCATTCCACTAGGGCGCAGATCAGAACAACGGTAACTCAATTTACTCAGCATCGTTAGTGGTAATAAATTTACTATAGACCCGTTGTCGAGCATAATCCGCTTAACCTCCTTGTCGCGGAAGTGGCCCACTATCATTAGCGGCCTATTATGTCCTGCATCATAGGCTAGATCATCATCAAAGAAGGAAACTACTGTCATGCAGTCCTCTTGTTCTTTGTGTTCTTCATTTTCCATTTCCGTAAGCAACATTTCTCTGACATCATGGTCGGATAACGCTTGAATCAGACTTTGCCAAAAGTCTTCTGATAACTTTACTGCATTATAAACGCTTAACCGAGCTAGTATGCCTTTCAAGTGACTTGCTACATCATAATTCACCTTTACTGCCTCATTCTTTTCTTCCTTTTCATCACTGTTACATTGTTCTGTGACGATCTCTTTTCTTGTGACTGCGGTTTTCTACCTTGGGGGACTTGCCATTCTTTTTCCTAATCGAAGTGTGATTACTACGGCCTTTCCTGTCATCTTACGATTTTCTTTCCCTGTTCTTTCATGAATATTTTCCCGAACTGTTAGTACATTCACTATCACCTTTGCATCTCTTTCTTTCTCTTTTCCAATCACTATCTCCCCCTTGTTTATCATTCTTTGTATTATGCATTTCAATGTATAACAATTTTCTGTCAGGTGCCCCACTAGATGATGATAACGATAAAAATCCCTTTCTCTCGTTCTTGTTGCATCTTCAGGACACTTGAATGCAGGTAATTCTATCGTACCAGTCTTCAAGAGTTGGTTCATCATGGGAACGACATCTTCCCTATCGAACGTGAACCCTTTATGAGAATTTAGTGATCCGGGCCTTTTTCTGCTAAATCTGTTTCTGGGACAGCTTGATTCTTCCTTCCCCTCTATCCTTTTTTCTCCTGAATCTCTGGTCTCCTGACTTCTTTTCTCATGATCTACAGTGTTTGTGATCAACCTATTGGGTCCTCTCCTGGCTGTTTCATAGTGAAATGCTGGCATTTTTCGAGTCATCAGCTCTAAGGCGTGGGCTTTAGTGGCCAGATCACGGAAAGTCTTGTTATCGGCGCTAGTAAGCCCAAACGCGATTCCTGTTCCCATAGAGTTCGAGCACATCTTAACCTACTCTTTTTCTTCTAGCAACTGTCTACAAGAGGTTCCCAATATTTTTCATCTGTCTATAAATTTCTCCATAGGTTACCCTTCTCTTTGCCCCACAGAAGTTAATTCTGTAATGCTAACGTCGCATTCTGATGAGAAGAAATTTGACATGAAAGCGTCATGCATTTGTTCCCAAGTGCGTATCGATCCTGGAGATAGACTAGAATACCATCGGAATGCCTTCCTTGTCAAAGAATATCCAAACAATCGTAAGTAACATTGTGGTATCGTGGGGAAATTTCCCATGCTGGTAATGAAATGTATCAAATGTTCCTCTGGCGATCCATCCCCATTAAACTCTGGAAGTCTAGATGCTTGAAGTTAATTAGAAAGGGGACATCTTCTACTTCTCTCAGATATAGTGTTCGATATCTGAATCAACCGACATTCTCACACTCCCTTTCTGTTCTGACAGCTTCCTCGACAACTTGTCGTACTTCCTCTTGAATTATGGTTCTCACTGCTGGAACAGATCTGAGTGATCCTGCCCCCAGTGGCTGAAAGCCTTCAGGTTGATGTTCATGTCCGTTCATCGTGCCCTCAATGGAGGAGCCGTCATCTGGGCTACGTTATGCGCGAGAGTTGTCAAAGCCTCTCTGAGATTTTTACACTCTTCCATCAGTGTCCTCTGTGCTTGTGTCATTTCATTCATACGGTCTTCTGTAGTCGGTATAGTTTCCTAATTCGTTCTAGCCATGTGTACTGTAGCTTCCCCACTTCCTGACGAAGCTGTAGTCGGAGTAGGATGGGAATATATTGACGTGATGGGGCTTACAAAGAGGGGAGTCTTATTTGATTTTCATGTACTTCTGCTGCAACTGATTGATCAAGGTGATACAGAAGTAGGTGATCCTACAAGTAATACCTTTCCTTTTTGTTCTTTTATCCATCGGACTCTTGGGGCAATCAGAGTTGGGAAGTCATGTGATGCTAACTGCGGAACTGTTTGCCTAGGATATATTGTAGGAGGGGCTAATTCGGGATTCTTTTTTGCCACATTCCATGTTATTGGTCCCTAGTTCTTGGCGAAGGTAGACCTGTTCTGAAGCTTCTTGCATTTCGGGCTCTCGTCCTTCGAGATGTCACGACAATCTAGTCCTCATCACCTTCCAGTGCTTGAGGTGAAGCAGACACGACTCCAACCGTTGTTTGGCTTAAGTCATTTTGCTTACAGGTGACTGGGTCTCATGCCTTGGAGGCTGATCCGGTGCATATTCCACCATGAATCCAGTTGCGGTGAAATAAAAATTCACCTTTCTCGTTGAGTTTTCCATTGATCGTACTTTGCAACTTTATCTTCTTACCTTCAATATAAAATATGAAGTTAAAATTAACATTTGGGTGATAACGTAATCTATTTGAGAGAAGAAGGGGAGGATGTTCCCACCAAGAGTCGCCATTATGGCGCCGAAAAGATGTCAAACTACAATAAAAGTCCTGTAACCTTCTTAATGTTAACATTAAATAAGATAAGTCCCCAGCAGAGTCACCGTTTTATTTCGAACAAGAAACAAATGCATTTGATTTGGGAGATTATCTTAATCAAATATAACAGAGAGAGTGCATGAAGAGCAATCATCGTATTATTAATATTGAGTTCATTTACATCCTCGAATATCCCTTGATTCTGAGATAGATTATTTAAGATACAGAAATTGACAAAATTTGAATGTTGAATCTGAATATCAAATTTGGCAACATTTCGATTTGTAGTTTGATCATCTCTTTAAGAGGAATATTGTGCGGGTTTGATCATCTGATCTCCCTGCCTTGAGCTCATATCCTTGTGCAAAAGGAGAACTGGAGACTATGAAAACCCACTTTAATAATTTCTACACCATATCGACACCAAACTTTACTGGCTGTACAACAACCATATTACATGGGTCGCGCAACCAATATGGTTTGCGCGGACCACGTAAACCCTTGAGTTCTTCTTCTCCTACCTTCAAAATCTTCTAGAGCTCTGATCTTCTTCCAAAATCTTTCAACCAACCAAATGAGAGGGAGAGTGGGGTATTTATAGGCCTTCACATGTACGAACGCTCAATCTTTGTGCCATGGGGCCCACCTTGCATTAGATCCGACCGTTCATGCAAAATAGCACTTTAATCCCTTTGCTCAGTTCACGTAACCAATAGGACCATTTACGCAGGTCGCGTATGAAATAGCGGTGAAGACCGCTTTAGTTGAAGTAAGAATATCCCAATATGTCCTAGAGGGGGGTGAATATGACTTTTTAAAGTTTTTATGGTTTATTTAAAATCTTATTCCACTAATCCTAACAACAAGCACATATTAAGATTACTCAATAGTAACTCTACTGGCTTCCAAGCTCGGTAGAGCATCCAATCACAAACTTTTTGAGAGATGAATAATATGCAAACTAGTTTATGATGGATATGACTATATGTGTGAGGTGTGATCTCAGATAATCAGATATGAAAATATAGAAGGAAATCACACAAACAAATAAGTAGCAATCTCAAACACAGTCATTTTTATAGTGGTTCGACTACTTGTCTACTCCACTCCCGGTAACTGCATTCAACCTTTGAGTGTACCAGATTTCACTAAGGAGGTTTCACAGCGGTTCACCTCAAACTTAAGGTTTTAAATCAGGTTCACTTTCAATCTTTATAACCTACACCTAGGCTGACTATTTATGCTCCCTGAGCAAGGGTTAACACATAGCACCCCGTTTTAGGTACACTAGCCAAGGATCCACACAAGGAACCTTTATTTATGCTCCCTGAGCAACGATCAACACATAGCATCCGGTTTTAGGCACACTGGCCAAGGATCCACATAAAGAACCTAACTGTTTATGCTCTCCACAGAGCAAGGGTCAACACAACGCACCCACCACGTACACTCCCGCCGAAGGCCTCCTACGAGGGCTTGCAAGGGTGAAAAACACCTTAGACCCAAACCTAAAAAGGAATGATCACAAATGTCCTCTGGACTCTAATAACTTACAAATAAGTGGATGAGTCCCATTCAACACGTTGACGAAGATCTCCTCCTTGTTGATGAAGAATCTTCGGCTTCCGTGATCCGTAACTCAGATGATGTACCATTACGAGGCTTCGGGTTGGGTCAAGGTTAAGTTAGAATCCTACTCTATAAAATGTTTTCCTATAAGGAAGATAGAGTGATTCCGATTATGCATTCAAAACATCCCAGCTTAATGATTTACCGAGAAGGGAGTAGCTGGAGGATCCTTAAATGCGGAGTTCATTCCCCAATCCACTCTATTGAATAATAATGATGAGGGTGGATTGGAGGATGAACTTCCTTGACAGAAAGGGCTTTGGGTATATAATTTACGGTAAGACACTCAAAAGCACTCTCTTCTTTCTCTACCAACAACAATAGACAAGTCCTCTTTATATAGGTAAAAGGTTCCAACGGATATAAAATGGTCACATTTATGACAGAGTTCGATATCATTGAGCGGGTTCGATATCATCGAACGTATACTCTCGATAGCATCGATGGTCCACTCGATGACACAAACTCAAATGTCATACGCTTTGAAACCTCTTGTCAGCTGGTTAATGAAATCTAAATAGGTGTCGATGTCATCAGATTTCGAACTCCAATTCTATCGATACTAGTGTCAATTCATCGACATTCGAAAATGAGAGAGACTTGACTTGAAATATTTCAGGTTTACAAGAATGATCGAGGGACCTTCGAGATCATTAGAATTTGAAAGTCGATGATATCGATAACCGTATCGAGGCATCGATAAATCCAACGGATTTCTCATTAATCTTGCTGGACAGTCTATGTCCTTGTTCGATGCCATAGAAACAATACCGATATCATCGATATTTGAATATCGATTCTTGTAACACCCTGATTCTCAAAACCTGAGGATAGTCGCTCCTCATTGAGAACCTAAGTATTACGTTATAAGGTGGACCATCAAACATCCAATTAATAGTAAGTTTCAAAGCATGAAGTAATAGAACATTGCATAAACTAAGGATATCAAGAGTAATTACAATGAAGTTTAATACAAGTAAAAGGAAGCGAAATGAAATCTCATAATAGGTGAAATTTTATTACAACTCAAGTAAAATGTAAAGTCTAAAATGTGAAATATGTAAATCCAAAATATCAATTGAGCTCCAACGACTCAACTACATCGGCGTAAAGGCCCTCATTGCCGATCTCCACCTCAGCCATCCCTGGAATCTCGTTCTAGGGGTCTCCACCAATTATCAACCCTGCATCTATTTGGTGAAACAGCATGCTTGGGTGAGTAAAAACTCAGTGGGAATTTCCCACATGGATTCATACATATCATATCATTCTAAAATAGTTTATATCAACATATTCAAATTACAAGGAGACAAATCATGAAATTATAAATGAATGTATGGGTGTATGAATGTATGTTCAAGTCACAGATCTGGGGATGCACATCTAGCTGTCAAAATAAAGGGGTCGCCCAAAGCGAACTAGTCACCCGAAAAAATACTCATAGGTGTGCCCAAGGAGAACTAGCCACCCGAAAAAGACCATGCAGACCGCCCACCATAGATTATCTACCTAGAAAAAGCCATGTAAGTGAGTGTGCCCAAGGATATCTCCTGAAAAAATACACGGGGTACGCCCGAGGAGTGTCTAATGCTCAAAAAGCCTCGTGTAAAGAAAGAGCGCCCAAAGTGGCACAAATGCACATGCTTTGTGAGTTTAATTGAAGTGGTAGAACCTTCAGGAATTCAATTAGAGTGTGACTTACATCGAGCACTCGAAAAAGCTCATATGTCATGCGTGAATGTCATGTACCATGATGCTCATGCACATTCCACAGGATAAACAAGATTACTCGCATAAGCATGATCAAGACTTGTAGTTCTTTAATAGGATATCTAGCATTTAAATATGAACTCACTATAAATTCATTTACTTTTCCAAGGTCCAAAGGGAGGCCCAGAATTATTACATTTTCAGCATATTAGATTGCTAACAAGTCCATTCAACATTTTTCATGAAAGCCAACATTCCATACATAACTTTAGTTGTAAAATAGGATGAAATGGAATACCATGGCCATTATCATTAATAATAGGACTATACCCAAAATCAAGTCATTGCTAAATATCATAGAGAAAGTATTTCTAGAAGCCTACTACATTATTATCAACTGTGGGCTTAAGTAATGAGATTTGATATTCTAACTCTAACTCAAGTTCATCACACCCATATGGAAACTAAAGAGTTACTTACCATGGGCATTATTTTAAGGCTTCATTAATATCAAATTATAACAATTCTAACCCATATAATGAGAAATGGAGCAAGCTTATCATTTTAGTGAAAACAAGAATTCTTACATTGAATGTAAATAGAATATATATATATACATATATATATATATATGTATATATATATATGTATGTATATATGTAACATCTCAAAAAATTCCATACAAAGACCCGAGTACCACATCAGGTAGAAATCACTCAGGATAAAATCCTTTAGGAATTAGACAAAGGTAACTAAGTGCTAAGCTAGATTAGCTACGAAATCCACTTGATCCACTTTAAATACGATCTGCAAGACCCAAAACTTGTAGAATCATTGATGCTAGGTTATCCTGAAATCTAGGATCAATCTCATTACCCAGTTACTCTCGGGAGCACATTGAAACTCAGTATCGGATCTGGACCGCATGTTGAAAGTCCGATGACCACGAGATTAAGCGTTTAAGACCGCCTTGCTAGGCTTGACAACCATCTCGGAAATTAAATTCAGATTGTGTCCTGGGGCTATTCGCTTAAGGCCGGAGTGAAGTGTGTGAGAAAACGTGGATTTCTTTAGAAATTAAATCTAATTTAAGTAATCTGAGACCTGTTGCTTGCGGGCCTAATATAAGCAATCAGACCGTCAGAATTTGACCCAAATACACCCTCAGATCAAGGGAAATTTCATACACATGTCCGTGTACTTGTAACCCTAATCAAGTTTCGGTGACTGTTGAACTGAAACTGGTCTGCCACGTGTGATCTGGAAACACGACTGGAATAAAAACTTAACTCAACCTAGATCCATAGTCTGTGAGCTTAAGTCCAACCTTTGGCTCAAGGGGGGCTCCGAAAATGCTCTGTTGAGCTGAAACGGATGCCCATTGGACATAACTTAAGTATACCTTGGCCTTGGGGCCATATTCATCAGTTTTAGGCCAATTTAAGGACCTCAAACCCTCTCTCATTCACTCCATACGAATTTAATAAAACCCTAGGAGAGAGAAGTGAGTAAAGTGTGAGAGAAGTTGGAATCATTCCTGGGAATCGATCCCTGCTATTCTCCGTGCCTATTCATCACTACTATATCGCTTTTCTGGCGATTCTAATTCCATTTTCGGGTAAGAAATCCTAACCTTAATCAGTTCTAAAAAGTCAACTAGTGTAAGTGATGAAATAGCTAACCTATTTCATGCCATAGGTTGCCGTTCTACCGTTGATAAAGACTTAGTGTTTAAACTGAGTCCGTTACTCGTTTCTACGGCATAAGGTGTGGACTATAGATTCTTAGGTTATGGTTTTCAATGCTTTCAATGTCGGATAATGATAGATTCATGATCTGGGTATTATTTCACATGCAAAATGCGATGTTCATTTTGCGATTCAGTTATGTATGCAACTTATGGCGTTTAGTGTATTCTGTATATTTGTAGAAAATACCGTATACGTATAAATATGGAAGTGTGTTTGCCATGATTAATTACTGTGCATATATGTTATATATATGTGTAATACTTACTCGGCGAAAGGATTCGCCCTAATACATATTTTGGCTAATATACATTATGTATGTTAAATAAGTGTAGTCTAAGTGTTTGTGAAAATGCTTGTATGACTTAGGAGATAGTGCTTTAGGTAGGTGTTGAGATAGGATTCTCAAATACCTTAGAGATGTATACGATTTCCTCCATGCAAGTTATTTAGTTTAATCGCTTATTTATGACATGTATGTGTTTGTACTTCCTGCTTATATTGTGCTTTATAATATGCTTGTTAACATGTTTGAATTACTTGTTAATTCTGCTTTAACTACTATACATGCTTTCTAGTTAAGGATTGAATGTGATTGGGGCTATGTTATAGTCTAGGCAATCAGTAGCCGGCTTTGAAGTCATGGCTGAGATTCCTTCGCCACGTATGACGTGTTTGACAAACCCGAGTCGTGTGTTAGTCGTCGGCAGTAGTTAAGCCACACGAAGTGCTTGTGCACTTCATGCCGATCGATGCAATGTGCACTCGTATTAGTCGAGCCCGTCAAGTAACCCGATTGGCCCTATATATGTTCACCATGTATGGACGTTGCTGCTTGAACCTAAGGTACCAAACTCACCAGTGGAACCCCGTTAACCTTGGTATCTCGATCCAGTAAGACTCATGAGCCGGACATGGTGGTATGGGACACCGTGGTTGAGCTGTCGACCTACGCTGGGGCGACGAGCCTCCCTGTAGTGACCAGTGAGTAACCTAGACTCATGATCCGAATACGGTGGTATGGGACAATGTATTCGAGCTGTCGGCCTACAATGTTTTGATGACGAAGCCGTGATGGGTGATGGGGGAGTGGTGTAACGATTCCGTGCAACAGCCCTGGTAGCCCTAGACGTGCCCTTTATAGTGACCTCGAGCATAATCTGAGTCTACATGGGGGCGACAACTCTTCCATAGCATCTAGAGTATAAATTAGGCCTGTAATGATTTGGCGACGAGCCTATTGCAGCGACCTAGAACCACAACATCGTATGAGATTTACTAGGACTGACGACCCTAGAATGGGTCATTGTTTGGGAATGATATAAGGGAGGTACTTAGTTTCCCAATCCTGCTGTATGAAAATGACTAATAAGAACTTGGTAATCATATGCATGCACTGCATTACACGTGCGTTCAGGCATAGCAGGTCAAGCACTGAAGCAGTGTTGTTATGTACAAATGTGAGATGAAGTCATTGAGGGAGCATAGGTGAGGGCATGCATCATACATTCATACCATTCTTGCATTAACAAGAGTACTTAGGAATGTGTGAATTACTGCTTGATTGAATTGATAACATGCTAACCTTTGCTCTATTGTTCCACTAAGTTGATCACTCACTCCCACGTTACGAGACAATGTTTTAAACACCAACCAGACTCTATCTTGATTTCAGATGATGGCATGACTCCTAAGGTGGAGCCTGATTACTAGGACGATCAGGACGAGTACTCTTACATGCAGTTCTCCGATGGCTTCGCTTAGGCTATCTGGATTGATGGGGCTACAAGGTTTTATTACAGTTGAACCATTTTTTTGAGACTTTTGACTTTTGTAATATTACATGTAATATTTTATGTACACAATGACTCACTGTTATATTCACACTCTGGAGACCGATCATGATCTTTTGACTTGTATACATTTATTTATATCTTTCAGTCTTTCACTTGCGTTTTACAACTGATCTGGAGTATGAAATACTGTTTTGGTATAATCCCACTCATGATTATTGCACTAACACAGACAACATTGAATCATAAGCATATATGTTGCATAAGTGATGTTTTGGAACTCGGGAGTTGAGTTGCTACTCGACCCCCGATTTTCAGGGCGTTATAATATATATGTATGTATGTACTTAAGTAATTTCAAAGGTGGCATAATGAATGTGCAATAACCCTTATGAGATAGATTAGAGTAACGTAATTTAAGGCATTCCCACATATTTATTCATTAAAATTAAAGATTACAGGAACACAACTACTATTTACTCAATTATAATATTTTTTTACAACTATTTAGAATTCCAAGAAATGACGAAGCCATGTGAGATATCCCTCACCTTGAATGAGTATTCTTCTTGCTGATTTGGAATGTTCTTATGGGTGAATGCAAGGATCCTGTTGAGACTTGTTGAAGGGAGGAGTGTCCTTCTAGGTAGATGATTTCAGGTAGTTCTTGGGTAGACATTTACAAGATGATGGCAAGTTGCTGTTGAATTGACTCGGCTGCGAATTAAGTTGGGAGAAATTTTCATTTGTAGCTAATTGGTTTTTCAGCTTCATACCTGGGTGGAAGTTATTTTCCATTAATCGTAAGATGGAAACCCGAGTCCGTCCTCTAATGGCTGATGGAGTTTATAATTTGGTTTAGTAAACACTAAACGAGTCAGCTTGTTAATAAGTTGCTTGAAGCGGGGATTATAGGGATGGGTTAGACGTTATACCTATGTGGGGAATGGTTCTACCTGGTGGTGTAGAGGGGTAGGATGAGTTTTCACTCGATCAGGGCTCCACCAGGTCACGAGACTCGGTCACAGACTCAGTTCGAGTCGCTGAATTTGCACAGGGAATCTGATCGGGATTTTCAACTAGCTGGGTACGGAATAACTAGGATAACCGGGATCAGTTCGAGGTGTTGATTAGAGCTTAAGGCAAACCGATCCTAGCCGCTGATCTAAATCAAGGTTTTCATCTCGAAAGGGAGATTCGGTCGAGTCAGAAGACTATTAACTCGATAACAACTCAGTCTCAAGAACTCGGTTAAGTAGCAGACTGTTACCTGCGACTGATTTTTGCTTGAGGATGTTTTACGGGTTGATTGGTGTTTGCCGCCAATCAGATTGATGTTTTGGAAGTCAAGTTACCGCAGGGTGGCTGATTCTGCAACTGGGTGAGGTTGAGTCTGGGATCGAGTTGGGCTACGCCAGCAGCCTTCTTCTCCTTTCTCTCCTTTCTTCTTCTTTTCCTTTCTTCTCCTTCATTTTCTTCTTCTTCCCTGATTTTTCCTTTTATGTTCTGCTTCTCTGCTGTTTTAGAGACCCGATAGAGCCCATGGCTCGACCTGCTCGAATAAAGGTTTGGTCGACACCCGACTCAGTCGGTCGCACAAGTGTCGCACCCCAATGCCTCTTAGAACTCTCTCTTTCTTTCCCTCACTTGTCTTGAAAGTCACCCTAAAATTGTCCATTTATAGTTGTTTTTATTTCTGGAGGGTTCTTCTGCTAATTATGAAGGTTAGTGTGGAGATATCGCGAGTTAGCCGAGAGTGGCTAACCATCAGGGTCTCCCTGCGTGTTAGATCTTGTGCATGGGCCTATACAGTTGTTCCTGATAAACTTTAGGTGGGGTGGGCCATACGATGAACGACTTGGATGTGTGAAAGAATGGCTTTGCTGGAAGGGGGTATTTCTGGTCAGATCAGGGAAGATGTGGGTCCGATCATGGCGAAATGTGATTGGACGGCCATCATTCGATCTGAGGCACTTGGATGGTGTGGCTAGGTCCAAAGAACACTGTGGGACCCATTAAGTGGACGGACATTAGGATTTTCAAAAGGGAATAGTTCTCACTCGTGGTGGCGGCTTTTGTTAAGTGATGGGAGCCTTAAAGGAAGCAGAGAGAATGGATGGTTGACATATTTTTGCATGAAGGGCTGGGATTGAGAGAAAATCCCACACATGGGTTGCCAGCTAACGTATCAAATGGGTTTTCCATTTTCAGAAAATGCCGCACAGAACATCCACTCGTGCCGGAGTTCGAGCACACGCACACGCCGAAAAATGTGTGGATCTAAATGGGGTTTGGTAGAATTTCTCGTCCAAGAATGATGAACGGCTCGAATCGACCCAAATGATCATGATGGCGGGCCACACAACCATTAATGGACGGCGTCTGTTTAAACAGCAGCCGAGCGGGAAAATGAAGGAAAAGATGAGGAAATTCCTCCTTTTTGGATTTTTTGCAGGTCAACACGGTCAAACCATGTTGACGGGTTTGGTGTGTTGCAGGAGTATTGTTCCTGGTGCACACAATGCTTGTGTGGGGCCCACTATGATGTATGTTTTGAATCCACTCCATTCATTTGCTTTAGAGGACTTATTAGGGACCTCTGACTCAAGATCTAGCAAATCTAAAGCTAAGGTAGGCCATAACAATGGGTTTATGGTCTCATAGAGTTAATTTCCATTAATCTAACGGTCAGATTAGTTTCAATATGGACATAGACGGTCAAAGGGGCCTTAGGCATTCGTTCGGATGACCTGAATGCCTCATGGCCCTAATTGGATAGTTAGATGGTCCATCGAGAGTGTTAACAGGTGGAAGTCTTGATCCATGGGTGAAGACTAATTCCAACACTCCAATTTAGGCTAGGATGAAGGTGAATGCATAAACAAACTAGATTTGAGTTAGTGAGTTTAGTATACTTAATAACACCCGAGCACTGAAAGGCACATGGTGTTACAATTCTATCGAGTGACTCTCGATCATAAGTAAACAATCTTGAAATATTTTGCTAGAAAACTTAGTGCCCATGACCGATATCATCGAGAGCCTTCCGATATCATCGAGAATTAAATTTCGATGGTATCAAGGGGGCTTCGATATATAGATGCACATATGATATTCCTAAGTTAAAACAGGGGCACCGGAGATCTGCCTGTCGATATTATTGAGTCACCTTCAATGGACTCGAGATTCAAATATCGATAGGTATATTGATACATCAATAAATCCGTCCAGATGTATATGTGGTTGCTGGACACTTTTGTCCTCATTTCGATGAAATCGATTTATCATTGAGGACATCGACAGCGCAAGTCAATCATATCAAGATGTGTTTCGATAAAATCGACAAAGCAAGAAAACTTAGATATTTTCTAATTTTGAAAAAGTTTTCTTAACTTAAAAAACCTAATGATATTTTAACTTGTTTTAAGGGTTTTATTTACTTGGTGTTTTGGGACTTGGGATGTGAGGCTTAGATTTACCTGTGTCGAGCTTGCACACATCCGGTTGAGGCAGACGCTTTGAATTGATCTTCCCATGAGGCTCTGCAGTCTAGCTGACTTAACACTCACGCTAATTGACAAACCAAGGTACTTTTAATCTCCCCCTTTGTCAATTACGTGACAAAATACCAAAACACTCTTGACTAGTATCTAGACAAACACATCCTAAATTGTGTGTACATACATCTTACACAATTTTACAATTTCTAGTGAAACCATGTACACAACTAGTAGCTGCTCCCCCTTACAGCATTCTCCCCCTATCTTGAGGCAGTTGCACCCCCTAATACCTGCAACACCATTCAAGCAGATATACAATTTTCCGTTCCGGGTGTTTGAACCGTTCTCCCCCTTTTGTCAGTCATTGACGAAGAGAAATATAGCAATTGATATTGACTGAGGTTTGAAGTTTTTGGGAGAACCACCATTCAGAAAGTATACATATATAAAGGAAAGATGTATAATGATCAAAACAGTGAATCTAGACATCTCATATGTGGGTCCAATGTATGTAGAGCAGACTAAGTAAGGTAGTGAGATAAACACAACATCAAATGCATCACATACCATTTGCAAAGATCATGAGATAAAATAGGGCAATCAAGATGTGAGAATTATAATCAGCCATGGCCCACAATATCCAAACAAAAAAAAAACATATACTGCCTAAGGTTGGCAGTAGTATAACGTTAAAATTAAAAGAGAACAAGTCCCCATCGTGGGCAAAAAATTAAAAAAAAACTGTCAGATTTGTTAATTGAATAGCCATCTCATACACGTAAAAATGTAGGGCAATAAAAAAGATATCCATGCCCAACGTTGCAATGAGAATCACAGTGTTGAGATGGTATGAAGACCATTGATACTACGGGGCTGATGATGATGGTGTTGCATCATCTCTGCGACAAGTAAACAAGTCAATCAATTGCTGGATTGACTGTTAAACGTTAGACAACATCTTTTCAAGTGCAGAAAATCTCGCATCATGTCCCCCTAACTTGTCTTCTATCTGAGCTAAACCACGCTGCATCGCACCAACTTTGTCTTGGTGGAACTTGACACAATGAGTTGGAGCCGAACCACTTAGTTCAGGAGCATATTGTGGCTTTACCGGATCTACACCAGTTGGAATAGTACCTTTCTCCATTTCTTTATCTTCATGAATAGCCTCCTCAAATCCTCATCCTTATACTCGTGAAACTTAAGGTCCGATTTTCGTATATTGACCTTGTTAAAATGTTGAAGAGGACGTACAGGATCACTTGTTTGAGGGATACCAATTTTATCACAGATTTCATGGATGATGTGAGGAAAGGGAAGTTTGACTCCAATGGCGACACAGTATATGATCATGGTCATGAATCCGATAAGATCAGAGCGATTTGGTCCACGAGGATGAGCATTTGAACAAAATAACTTATGCAATATGCGGTATCAAGGGTGTAAATATTTTGCATTTAGAGCATTTCCCTGATACCAAGGGATATCTCGACCCTGACACAGGAATTTAGTAATTAAAGACCAAGTGATAAGATTTTCGAGATCAAGGTCAGATAATCTAAAAAAGCAAAGCTATATGTCCTAGAGGGAGGGGGGGGGTGAATAGGACTATGCCAAATTCAAATTTAACAGCGAAATTTAACCGAAAATAAGATAACCTTATAAACAAATAAATAAAAGACAGTACTTTAAATAAATCAAAGAACAGAAATGTAAAGTAATCTTAAATAAAGAGCTTGATACTAATGTTGTTCTAAGGACAACCTTTGCACCATAAAAACCAAGGGTTTATGGCAGGACAACCTTACTAGAACAAATTGAATATCAAAACTCAAACAGAAAGGAAATAAAGGAAATAGCAAGAAATAAATTCTAAACTATTACAACATTCCCCACTTTGCTTGAAATGTAAATATTACAACATTCACATCTACATATACATTCCACACATCTAAATGATTAAAGATATAAAAATTAAATAAACATCCCAATCACAATTGTTAACAACAGCCACACAACTTGCTAATCCACTCCTAATATCCCCACATAGGGGATATTAGCATTCACTATCAAAATAGGTTTCACAGCTTCACCTAAAACCTTCACAATTGTGTCTTTTTAACTTGGGCTTACACAATCCAAAAACCCACACTTTCTGAGTTTTCTATCTCTCTTCAGATAACCAACACAATGAGATTTTTCTAGCGAATCTCAAACAAAACCAAAATAATAGAATTTACAATAAATGTAAAATACCTAGATTTCTTCTTTTGTAGCAGCCCAGTAGAACCAATCAGAGTAGAAGTTCGAATCAACGTTCAATGTCCAATACTCACTTAAGAAATGGTTCTAGGTTCTAATTGATTTCAAATTAAACCAAATTTGGTGTAACTCTATTTGATTTTGATTCCAAGAAGAAGGAATACAATAATTCCTCTTTTTCAAATAAGATTGGAGTATAGGAAGAAAATCAAATATAAATAAGCTAACAAAAGAGAATATTAAATATGCACAAATTAGCTTAAAATGAACACTAACTTATCTTTGAGTGGAGTCTTGAATTTTCTTGAAATTAATCAATGAAAAGCTCTGAAATTCATGTTCAATTTATAGATGCAAAGATCACATCTATGACTGGTCTTAGGAACCCTTCGACTGGTCATAGCACCAACATCATTTTCAAATTTTTTAGCGCAATCTTAAAAACCATTCTACGATTGGTCATAGGATGTCTACGACTGGTCATGGACCACTTACGACTGGTCATAGCAGACCCAGTACTGGTCGTAGACAACCAGATTTGGTTGCTGGAGTTTGAGTCGTAGTTCTAGGACTGGTCGAAGAACGAGTCATGACATACCTACAACTGGTCGACCAGGTCTCAGGACTAGTCGTGAAATAACCAAAAAATTTAAAAATCTTCAACAACTTAGGACTGGTCATGAAATTTCTTGGACTGGTCGAACCAGGTCTAGGACTAGTCGAACAGGGTCCAAGACTAGTCTTAAAACAGACCAAATTCATAAAAATAGATTTATTTTGAATTATGTATACAAAATGACCTACCCTAAGGTCAATCTAAGGTCTATCATACCCGGGACATGAAGTATGAACATTGAACTTCATTCTTTCAGATGATGGTTGACCTTTGAACCTTATGAAGCTTGAGATCTCTAACTCGACGTAGCTTGATCTTGAGATCTTTGAAAGCTTGAAATTAAACTTCATCAATACACTTTGAGTCTTGAAATGTACTCTTGAGTCTTGAAATGCACTTGAGTCTTGAAATGCACTCTTCTTATCAATGTAACTCTGAACTTTAATGCTTACAGAAGAGGACAAAGTACATAACCTTACATTTCTTAAAGCAGAGCACCGTACATGTCGTGAACCATTGTGATGCAGTGTCCTAATCATATCAACATACAAACATAATACACAGATAGAGGTTTTAGCACCACAAAATTTGACAATCAAAGGAGCATGAGACCAAAGCACTTACAATCTCCCCCTTTGTCAAATTTGTGACAAAACACACTCATATAAAAATAAGAGAAGCACCACATGCATAAAAATAAATCAAGTAACATACTTCCATACTCTGCCTGAGTAGCAGCACACATATTAGCACAACTCATATCCATAAGCAATCAAACCAAAAGATTTCAAAAACTTCCAAAAGCCTTCTCCCCTTTTTTTGTTAAAATATGACAAAGGAAGCAACAATGCAAAGGATAAGAATTGGAGGAATAGATGAAGTAATTCAACAATATATAAGTAAGGAAAAGTTCACAACCCAGTTACGAGTATAAATATATAGTCATCAAACTAAATAGAGTGCACAATGCAACATAAGTATGAAAGATATTACATTCCAAGAATGAAAACACTCAATCGGATCCTAAAGAAGGAGCAGGAATGGTAGGATCAAGATTATGCATTCCCTTGTTCATGCGCCTAAGATACTTGCACATATATTTAAACCAAAGATCATGGGCAACATTCATATTCCCTACCTTCTCTTCTAATGCACGAAGATGAGCATCAAACTTAGATGGCTCATTGTCAGGATCATTTCCAAAATCTTATTCAAGTTCATCGAAAATATCATCCATATTCACATCATCAGAAGGAAGATCACCAGCTTGTTCATCCCCAGCTTCAGCTTTATCAACATCCACTTGGCCACGAGCCAATTCCAATTTCATTTTATTAACATTCGAATTGTTAAAAATAAGATGATGGATGGGAGCCTCTCCAACAGGCAAAACGACTAGCATGTGATTAGCTAAAACAGTCATGAGATAGGTAAAAGGAATATCACTATGACCTGGGTAGAGACGAGACTGAATAATGGAATGACATATCAATGAAGGAAGCCAAACTTTAGAACCAGAAATGACAGAGTGTAAAACATGAACCATAAAGGCAGTTAATTTTGTCTTATTACCAGAACGAGGATACAGGTTAGAAATAAAAATTTTGTGAAGTACCCTGTATTTGGGTAACAAGTACCTTGCGGGGAGCGCATTCCCTTTATGAGTCCATTGCACATTCATATTACACAAATCTCTGGTTAGCATACGCTTTTCAGATCCTGGGGGTTTTTTAGTTAAAGTATGAATAGGAATACCCTCCTCATTAACAGGTTTATCCATTAACCCTGAAATCAAATGGCAGTCAACTTCAAATAGACCTTCTCTAGTATCAACTTTAAAAGTTAAATTCTTAAAAGAGAACTCTGAGATACATGCAAACATGTCCTGTGCAATAGATTGGTATGCAGGCCCACCCCAATGTAAAATGTTATCCCATCCTTTAGATTGGAGTAGAGGTAGAATACCAAAAGAAGCAATGTGTTCAATACAGTCAGATCGTTCAACAATGACTTTGCACATACGCAAATCCCGTACATCAGAGGCATCACCCTCAGATGAACGAAGATAGCGCATAGAGAGAAGAGCTGATCTAGAAGAAGATGGACCACCGGAAGTTTTCTTTTTCCCTCTAACATCCATTTGTAATACAAGATGCAAGGAAAACAAGAAGAATCACAAGAGGAAAAGTGGGGTTTTGCTAGATTAGATTTTACAATAGAAAACCCCAAACTTGCAATCAAAGACAAAATAGATTACCCCAAAAGTAAAAATGGAGTACTTTTAATAAAAATATAGAAGAATAATGCAAAAGAACCACTAACCTTGAAGAACAATGAAGACGAGTTCGACTGGTCAGGTATAGGCTCGTTGGAGAGTGAAATGTAAATGAAGAAGATGAAAAATTTCTCCAATTTTAAAAGCACCACCGAGTTTCACGACTGGTTGTGGATGTGCTTGATCAGTCATACCAGGATCGGTCGTGTACATTCACAACTGGTCGTGTCCCGACACAAATAAACATTTTTCATTAAAAAATGAAATTTAAATCATTAAATTATCAAATATAAAAACACTATAATACAAGTATGCAAGGATATTCAATTTAAATTACACACACAAAAGATTAAATTTTAATTTACTAAACCTGTTTTTGTTAAGCGGTTTTCTGAAAATGTTAGCAAGTTGAGTCTCGGTTGAAATGTATTCTAAAGATATTAATTTTTCTTCCACTAATTCACGAATGTAATGATATCTAATGTCAATGTGCTTGGTACGTGAATACTGGATTAGATTTTTAGAAATGTTTATATCACTGGAATTATCACAATATAAGACCATAGAATCTTGTGCTATTCCATAATCACTTAACATACGTTTCAACCACATAAGCTGAGTACATACATTTCCAGCTATAATTTATTTTACCTCAGTAGTGATACAGAACTTTGCTTCTTACTAAACCAAGAGACTAACCAATTTCCAAAATAAAAACAACCACCACTGGTTGATTTCCTATCATCGATATTTTCAGCCCAATCAGCATCAGTGTACCCAGCCAACTGAACACTAGTATCATATGGATACCAAAGACCCACATATACAGAACTGTAACATTCCAGATTTTTGCCAACCTAGAATTAGACGTCCTTAGGCAATGGGTCGATCCTAACACCTTATTAACCTGTCTGAACTCAATCCCAAAGTCTAAAACTGCTGTTGAACCCACTTCCTTCACAAATCCAACCCTTCACCACCTTGTTCTTTCAATCTTCCTAAGTACTTTCCCCCTAGACACTATCTTAAACTAGTTAAGTATTATAACTTGGATCACCTTATATACAAACTACAAAGGTCTGAGTACCACCTCGACCAGAAATCACTTAGGATTAAATCCTTTAGAAATGAGACAAAGTAACTAAGTGCGAAACTAGATTAGCTACGAAATCTGTTTGAATCACTTTAAATACGATCTACAAGACCCAAAACTTGTAGAATCATTGACGCTAGGTTACCCTAAAATCTAGGATCAAACTCATTACCCGACTGCTCTCGGGAACGCATTGAAACTCCGTATCAGGTCTAGACCGCACATCGTGAGTCCGAATAATTTGAGGTTAAGGACTTAGGACTGCCTCGCTGGGCTTGACAACCATCTCGAAAATCAAATCCAGATAGTGTCCTACGGCTGTTCGCTTGAGTCCAGAGCGAGAGAGTGTGAGAACACTAGTTTCTTTACAAAATAAATATCTTGAATAGTAATCTGAGACTCATCGCTTGTGGATCAGTATTAAGCAACCAGACTGTTAGAATCTGACCCAAATACACCCTCGGATCAGGAAAAATTTCATAAATATTTACATGTACTCGGAATCTCCGATCGAGATCCACTGATCGTCGAACTAAAACTGGTCCGCCACGCGTGATCTGAGAACCCTACTGGAACAAAAACTTAATAGAACCTAGACCCATAGTTTGTGAGCTTAAGTCTGACCTTTGGCTCAAGAAAGCCCACCAGAAGTCCTCCATTGAGCTGAAAAAGGTCCGCTTTGGTTATAACCTAAGTAAACCTTGTCTAGAAGTCTGTTTTGGTGAGTTTTGGGGTTATATAAGGACCTTAAACTCTCTCTCATTCCAGCCATCCGAATTTGAGAAAAACTATAGGAAAAGAGAGAGAAAAGAGAGAGAAAGTGAGAGTGGGGTGGGAGCATCTTCCTGCAATGCTTCCCTGTTGCTATACGTGTTTAACCGACTAGTTCTAATTGCTTTCCCGGTGCTTCCGGCTCTGTTTCTAGGTAAGAAACTCTAAACTTAATCTGATTTGGGACTTGGGTGGTTGTAGGTTATGAAATTGCTAACCTATTTCATTCTATAGGTTGCCAAACTGCCGAATACGGAAGCTTAGCAAACCTATCGACTCCGTTACGATTCTACGACACAAGGTACAGACTTTAGGTGTATAGGTTATGGTTTTCAACACTTTCAATGTCAGATAATGATAGATTCATGATCTGCATGCAATTGCACATGTACAAATTGCTTTCCGATTTCTGTTTCGATTAAAGTTGTAGAATATGGAATTTTACATATTCTAGGTATTCGTAGAAAATACTGTATACGTATAATTTTTGGAAATGTGTTCGACATGATTAATTGTTGTATGGATATATGATATATGGATAAAATACTTATTTAGCGAAAGAATTCGCCCAAATACATGTTTTACTAATATACACTATGTATGTAGAAATACTGTATTGTAGAAAGTACCATATACATATATATTTTAGAGATGTGTTTGCCATGATTATTTGTTGTATAAATATACTATATATGTGTAAAATATTTTCTTGGTGAAAGGACTCGCCCTAATACATGTTTGTTAACATACACTAAGTATGTTGAAATAGTGTATGTTAAGTGTTTGTGAAAATGCTTGTGTGAGTAAGTGTTTGGATGTTAATGCCTTAGGAGGGTGTTGAGATGGGATTCTCAACTACCTTAGAGACATGTATGATTTCCTCTATGAGGTTGTTCACTTTAACCACTTATGAAATATATGTGTTTGTATTCCTGTTTATATAGTGCTTCATAACATGCTTATAACATGCTTTATAATATGCTTGCTAACATGCTCAACTGATTGTATGATTTTATTTATGTAATGCGTATGTTTAAAATTCATAATTACGTTGTATGATCCGTCATAGGTGATGGGGGAGTGGAGCAACGAGTGCGTGCAACAGCCCTGGCAGCCCTAAACGGATAGTACCAGACTTTGATTGTATGATTTGTATCTTGATCCATTACTGCTTTAACTATCAATAATTGAATGTGATTGGGGATATGATTATAGTCCAGGCAATCGGTAACTAGATGGAATTCGTGGCTGTGATTCATTTGTCACGTGAGATGTGCTCGACGAACTCGAGTCGTACTTCGGTTGGCGATAGTGGTTGGCTCCACGAAGTGCTTATGCACTTCATGTCATTCAACTTGTTGTGCGCTCGAGCTAGCCGAGCTCGTCAAGTAACCCGATCTGTCTAATGTGTGTTCACCATGTTTGGACACTACTGCTTGAACCTAGGGTACCAGACTTACCAGTGAAATCCTGTTAACCATGGTACCTCGATCCGCTAAGACTCATGAGCCGGGCATGGTGGTATGGGACACCGTGGTCGAGCTGTCGGCCTACGCTGGGGCCACGTGCCTCCCCATAGTGACCAGTGAGCAACCAGACTTGTGAGCCGATTATGGTGGTATGGGACACTATATTCGAGCTGTCGACACCTACGGCGAGAGCCGAATACGGTGAGACCTGTATTCGTGCTGACGGGTGACGAGTCTTTCGTAGTGTCTTCGAGTATACTCTTAGGTTTGTGATGGCGACGAGCCCTTCACAGCAACTAGAGCATGAGTTGGGCCAAGTATGGTGAGACCTGTATTCGAGCTAACGGCTAGTGATTGAGCCGAGTACGGTGAGACCTGTATTCATGCTAACGGCCAGCAATTGAGCCACATACTGTGAGATCTGTATCCGTGCTGACGGGTGACGAGCCCTTTGTGATGCCTTCGTTATGCCTCTCAAACCATAATATCGTATGAGATTAACTAGGACTGACGACCCTAGAATGGATCATGTTTGGGAATGATACAAGGGAGGTACCGTAGTTTCCCAATACTGCTGTTTGAAATAAACTAATAATTACTCAGTAATCATGCTCATCATCACACTGCATGTGCCTGGTAGATGTGGAGCACTGAGGGATGGACGCATTCGCGAACGTAAGATGATGTCGCATGAGGGTGGTTTGGCAAGGGCATACATCATGTCATTTCATATTTGCATTAAATAATAGTAGAATTGTTTGATTGTACTGCTTTATCATTACTGCTTGACTGAATTGATAACATGTTAACCTATGCTTTACTGTTCCACTGAGTTGATCACTCACTCCCACGTTACGGGACGGTGTTATATACACCAACCAGATTTGTTGAGTTTCAGGTGATGACAATGCTTATGAAGCAGAGCCGGGCTACTTCTATGGTGATGAGGAGTTCTCCTATCTGTATCTCTCTGGCAGGTCTATGAAGACCTGATATTGTATTGACGGGGCTATGGTACTTGGTATAGAAGACATTACACTTCCTCACATTAGGTATATTTTAGAATTGTACCTGTAATTAATTAACCTAGTAACATCATCACACTCTGGAGACTCACCATAGTTTATATATTTTATATGTCTATCACAGTCTTTCGCTTGCAATTTAACTGTCCCTGGAGTATGATATGATGTTTTGGCTTAATCTCACTCATGTTCAATGCACGAATACAGTCAATATTCAATCATCATTCTTTTTGTTGCATAAGTGATGTTCTGGAACTCGGGAGTTGAGTTTATGCTTGACCCTCGATTTTCGGGATGTTACAAGAACTTGCGACATATCTAATAATTCGATTAACAGCAGTTAATTGAGATTCTTTGGGATTAGACAGATATCGAGCGTAAATGCCAACACTCAAAACAATATCAGGTCTACTAGCTGTTAAATACAGCAAACTACCAATCATACTTCTATACAATTTTGGATCCACATCTTTACCTGTAGAGTCCTTTGAGAGTTTTAGAGTTGTACTCATTGAAGTATCAAAATTTTTACCATTCTCAAATCCAAACTTTTTAATCAAGTTCAAGGCATACTTAGCTCGAGAAATAAAAATTCCATTAGGTTGTTGTTTTACTTGCAACCTAAGGAAATAATTTAATTCCCCAACCATGCTCATTTCAAACTTAGATTTCATTAAATCTACAAACTCGACAGTCATGTTAATACAAGTTGATCCATAAATAATATCATCAACATAGATCTAAACCATTAAGATATCATTGTTATGTTTCTTAATAAAAAGCATCTTATCAACACTACCCATTTGAAAATTATGACTTAGTAAAAACTTAGTCAATTTTTCGTACCATGCTTTAGGAGCTTGTTTTAAACCATATAGAGCTTTTTTAAGATGGTATACATGATCAGTAAACTTAGGGTCTTCAAACCCTATAGGTTGTTCAACATATACTTCTTCATGTAGATCATCATTCAAAAAAGCACTCTTTACATCCATTTGATAAATTTTAAAATTTCTAAAGCATGCAATGGATACAAAAAGTCTGATTGATTCAAGGCAAGCAACCGGAGTAAAGGTTTCATCATAATCAATGCCTTCTATTTAAGTGTACCCTTGTACAACCAGTCTTGCTTTGTTTCGAATTATATTACCAACTTCATCAGACTTATTTTTAAAAATCCACTTAGTTCCTATAATGTGCTTATCTTTAGGTCTAGGAATAAGATACCAGACATCATTTCGAACAAACTGATTAAGTTCTTCCTGCATAGCTACTATCGAGTTTTCATCAGTAAGAGCTTCTTTTACGTTTACTGGTTCAATTTGAGATGTAAAGCACACGTAATTACATGTCTTCTAGTTGTCTACGTGTGCGCACACCAATGAGAGGGTTTCCAAGAATTTGAGCAATTGGATTATCTTTAACCGTTCTTAATTCAGAATTATTTTGACTTGATGAAGTATCGGGTTTGTCAATTAGAAGAACTTCATCATTATCTGAACTTGGGGCAGGTGTATTCAAATGATCGTCTATGACCACATTAATTGATTCTTGAATAACACCAGTCCTTTTGTTCAGTACACGATATGCACGACTGTTTAAAGAGTATCCTAAAAAGATTCCTTCGTCACTTTTTGTGTCAAACTTTCCCAGATTTTCACGGTCACGTAAAATATAGCACTTGCTACTAAAAACTCAAAAGTATTTGACATTAAGTATTTTATCGAACCACATTTCATAAGCGGTTTTATTATTAGATTTACATATATAAACCCGATTAATAATATAGCAAGCAGTATTCACTGCTTCAGCCCAAAGATTTTTAGCGAGCTTCATACTATTCAATATTACAGTTCCCATTTCTTGAAGCTCTCTATTTTTCCTTTCCACAATTCTATTTTATTGAGGAGTTTTGGGTGTAGAGAATTCATGTGATATTCCCTGATCGTTATAGAATTTCTCAAAACTACTATTCTCGAACTCAGATTCATGATCACTACGAATCTTACAAACTTGAGAACCTTTTTCAGTTTGGATCCATTTGAGAATCCTTTTAACTTAATCATGGGTTTCTGATTTATCCCTTAAGAAGGTTGCCAAAGTGAATCTAGAAAAATCAACCACGATTACCAAAATGTATTTTTTACCACCTCAACTCTCTATCCTGGTAGGTCCTATAAGATCCATATGAAGAAGCTCGAGTGGTCTTGATGTGGCATTGGAGTTCACCTTTGTGTGAGAGCTCCTTGTTTGCTTGTCATATTGACATTCACCACATATCTTATCTACATTTTGTAATTTAGGTAGACCTCTTATTAGTTCTCCCTTGCTCAATCTGTATAAATTACGGTAGTGTACATGTCCAAGGCGTTTATGCCATAATTATGTTTCATCGCTATGGACAATGTAGCACGATTGATTAGATGAGCTACCATCGCTTACTATATAACAATTTTCAGAAGTCCTGCAACCAGTTAATATTACAGAACCCTTTTTATTTAAGATTTCATAACCTTTATTAGAAAATTTCACGCTATGATTATTATCACATATTTGAGATATACTTAATAGGTTGTGTTTTAGCCCTTTAACATATAAAACATTCTTAAATAAGGGAAGGTTATAGAGCTGAACCATACCTTCGCCAATAATCTTACAGTTGCTACCTTCACCAAATGTGACTGACCAATCAGTCATATCTTTAAGATCGGTGAATAAAGCCTTGTCGCCTCTCATATGCCTTGAGCATCCACTGTCTAAGTACCACTTCGAATGACTTAAAACTTTGAAAGCAGTGTGAGCAACCAAGCAAGTAACTTTAGGAACCCATTTCATTACTGTTTTGGGTTTAGGAGTATAGTTGGTCTTCTTGTATTTGTAATTGATGTACGAGTGACCCACTGAGTTAGATTTTAAGAGCTCCTTAAACAAATCAACTATTTTTTTAGCTAAAGGGTTTTAGTTTTGAGTTTTATAGTTGACATAATTGCTTTTAGGTTTTTGAAAAGTTTTAGCATTTTTAGAAAAACTTTGATTAATACTTTTCCCTTTTGAGTTAGAGGTTTCTCTTCTCACAACCTTAGGAGGAGTATTATTCTGTTTAGAAGGTATATTTTTATCATATCCCAACCCGGATCTGTCGCCACATTTTTTAGATCCGGATAAAAGTTTCTCAAACTTCGGATCTCCTTGGGCATACCTCCATGTATCCTTTAAACTCAAAAGTGAAGAGTTTTCAAGCTTAAGTTTGTCATTTTCAGATTTAAGATTTTCAAACAGGGAGGTTTTGAATTCTAAATCACATTTAGTCTTTTCAAAACAATCTAAAATATGAGATTTTTCTAAAACAAGAGACTCAGAATTTTATTTAAGTTTTAAAAACTTTTCTTTTTAAAGTTTTAGTTTTACAGCAATTTTACAACTTTCCTGGTATAGGGCATTGTAAGCATCTTAAAGATCTTCATTTTCATGATCACTATTCAGATTTTCTTCACTAGCTGAATCATCATGATCTGAAAAAGTGAACTTGGCTAGAGTCATGAGGGCCTTAACTTCATTGCCCGACTCGTTTTCAGAATCTTCTGATTCATAAGAGGCTTCAATGCTAGAAGATTTATCCCAAGTAGCCAACATTCCTTTCTTTTTTAGGTTTGTCCTTTTTAGGACATTTGTTTACTAAATGCCCATATTCTTAGCAGTTGTAACGTTGACTATCTTTCAAAGATTTTCAAGTTTTAGATTTAGATTTAGATCTTTTCTTATCATTTGATTTTTGAAAATCAACCCTCTTTTACTTTTGAAAATCTTGTTAAACTTTTTTGCTAAAAGAGCCATGTCGTCTTCTGAATTTTCTAAATCGGAGTTTTCTTGAAAAATATGTTTAGAAGACTTAAGGGCAATAGATTTACCTTTAGGAGCTTTAAAAGTTAACTCGTAGGTCTGTAAAGATCCAACCAACTCTTCTACCCTCATATTGTCCGTATCACGAAGTTCCTAGATTGCGGTTACCTTAGAATTGAACCGTTTAGGTAGTGAGTGTATTATCTTTGCACACACTTTACTTTTTGGGATTTTATCGCCAAGACCCCACATAGAGTTTATAATGTCATTTAATCTAGTGTAGAAGTCCATAAACATTTCATTTTCCTCCATATGAATTTCTTCAAATTTGGTTGTGAGGAGTTGGACTTTAAATTTTTTGACAATTGAAGTACCCTCGTGTGTCATTTCTAATATATCCCAAGCTTGCTTTGTAGTATCACAGGATATAATTATTTTGAACTCATCCGGTGATGGTGTGCAAGTGATTGCATTTAGTGCTTTTGCATTGGCACTACTCTCACTTTTCTAAAGAGTGGTCCATGAGAAAAATGGTGTTACTTCCATTGATTTTGAACCATCAATACCAGTCACTTCAGTGGTAGGTGGGTTCCATTCAGTCACTGTGGCAAGCCACACACTCGCATCCATTGATTTGAGGAAAATCCTCATCCTGGCTTTCCAATAAGCATAATTGGAGCCATCAAAGGGTGGAGGCTTAGTGACTGAAAGGTTATCAAAATTTGACATCTTATATATAGCTTAGATTATTAGCTTAGCAAATCAATCCAAGAATAAAGAATTTTTTTTTTTTTTTTAATGAGCTATTAGCCTCTGATACCACTTGAAAAGGTTAAGCTATAGTTCTTAGGGGGGGGGGGTGGATAGGACTATGCCAAATTAATAGCCTTATAAACTAATAAATAAAAGACAGTACTTTAAATAAATCAAAGAACAGAAATGTAAAGCAATCTTAAATAAAAAGTTGATACTAATGTTGTTCTAAGGACAACCTTTGCAGTATAAAAACCAAGGGTTTATGGCAGGACAACCTTATTAGAACAAATTGAATATCAAAACTCAAACAGAAAGGAAATAAAGGAAATAGTAAGAAATAAATTCTAAACTATTACAACATTCTCCACTTTGCTTGAAATGTAAATATTACAACATTCACATCCACATATACATTCCACACATCTGAATGATTAAAGATATAGAAATTAAATAAACATCCAAATCACAAAACACACCGATATATAGTGGTTTGCCTGTGTGTTCACCAATTGTTAAATAACAGCCACCCAACTCGCTACTCCACACCTAATATCCTCACATAGGGGATCTTAGCATTCACTATCAAAATAGGTTTCACAGTTTCACCTAAAACCTTCACAATTGTGTCTTTTTAACTTTGGCTTACACAATCTAAAAAACCACACTTTTTGAGTTTTTTGGCTCTCCTCAGATAACCAACGCAATGAGATTTTTTTGGTGAATCTCAAACAAAACCAAAATAATGGAATTTACAATAAATGTAAAATACCTGGATTTCTTCTTTTGTAGCAGCCCAGTAGAACCAATCAGAGTAGAAGTTCAAATCAACGTTCAATGTCCAATACTCACTTAAGAAATAGTTTTAGGTTCTAATTGATTTTAAATTAAACCAAATTGGGCATAGCTATATTTGATTTTGATTCCAAGATGAAAGAATACAACAATTCCTCTTTTTCAAATAAGATTGGAATATAGGAAGAAAATCAAATATAAATAAGCTAACAAAAGAGAATATTAAATATACATAGATTAGCTCAAAATGAACACTAACTTATCTCTGAGTGGAGGCTTGAATTTTCTTGAAATTAATCAATGAAAAACTCTAAAATTCATGTTCAATTTATAGATGCAAAGATCACGTCTACAATTGGTCTTAGGAACCCTTCGACTAGTCGTAGCACCAACAACATTTAGAAATTTTTGAGCGCGATCTTAAAAACCATTCTACGATTGGTCTTAGGGTGTCTACGACTGGTCGTGGACCACCTACGACTAGTCGTAGCAGACCCAGGACTGGTCGTAGACAACTAAATTTGGTTGCTATAGTTTGAGTCGTAGTTCTAGGACTAGTCGAAGAGCGAGTCGTGACATACCTACGACCGGTCAACCAGGTCTCAAGACTGGTTGTGGAATAACAAAAAAATTTTGAAAATCTTCAACAACTTAGGACTGGTCGTGGAATTTCTTGGACTGGTTGAACTAGGTCTAGGACTAGTCGAACAGGGTCCAAGATTAGTCTTAGAATAGACCAAATTCATATAAATAGATGTATTTTGAATTATGTATACAAAATGACCTACCCTAGGGTCAATCTAAGGTCTATCATACCTGGGACATGAAGTATGAACATTGAACTTCATTCTTTCAGACGATGGTTGACCTTTTAACCTAATGAAGCTTCTGATCTCTAACTCGACGTAGCTTGATCTTGAGATCTTCGAAAGCTTGAAATTAAACTTCATCAATACACTTTGAGTCTTGAAATGTACTCTTGAGTCTTGAAATGCACTTGAGTCTTGAAATGCACTCTTCTTATCGATGTAACTCTAAACCTTGATGCTTACAGAAGAGGACAAAGTACATAACCTTGCATTTCTTAAAGCAGAGCACTGTACATGTCTTGAACCATTGTGATCCAGTGTCTTGATCATATCAACATACAAACACAATATACAGATAAAGGTTTTGGCACCACAAAATTTGACAATCAAAGGAGCATGAGACCAAAGCACTTACACAATCCAACTGGGGACAAGGTTAAGTCGAGAATGCAAGCAATGGATTCTACAGTAATCTCAACACTATCATCTCTAACTATGATAGTAAACGATGGTGGTTCTAGTGTTGGAGAGTGACAATATGCAAAGAATCGATAAGTCTGCTCATTGTGGCATTCTCCCCCAAAATCAAGAAGCGGAAGCCTGTCGATTGCCTCTAATAGAGCTTCTATATTGTAGGGTTTTATATGGTTCCTGTCAACCCTACGTTCACACACCAGACGCCTCCCAGAATATTTTTTAAGAATGTGTGGAGGGGGATTTACAACAGTATCTGGCGATGCTGGCGCTGCAGTCAGAGTTGCTCTGTGTGATGACTACATCCTGCCCTTTCCTCTTGAAGCCATGATTTTCTTTCTACTAGGCCGAGATGATTCACCGACGATTGGGCCCTTTCCTTTTTCCATACTCATTAGGACAGCTTGGAAGAAGCCATTGAAGGAGACAAGTTTTTGAGAATCTTGCCAATCGACCAGAAAAAATTCTAAAAGGGAGGATCTCAACACAATAGGGTATACTTTGAGGAATCAAGAATATTTGTTACAGATATCCTGAGTTCGAACACTTTAGATAGCATGCGGTTGACCTACGATGAGAGCCATGAAAGAGAACCCCAGAGAAAATAGAGCAGAAAGGCCAAGAAATGATTTTTCCTGTTCGTCGGCCTTTTATCGGGCGGTGAGGTTCGATATCATCGATCATTGTTTCGATGACATCGATATGCCCTATTTAATTTTATCGAAGATGTCTTCGATAACATTTTTAGTTTCGTGACTTTTCCTATTCTGAAGAGATGTCGATGATATCATCCTTGATCGATTTAATTGAAACCGATCGATGGGCATATCGAAGGTATATATTTTTTTTCAATTTTGACAAACTTTCTTGTATAATGAAATATACCTTTGAATCGATCAATATACATAGCAAAATTTTGTACATGTTTTGTACAAATCAAAATTATAAACATCAAGATGTTTATGTACAAAAGATGAGGTGAGACACCTCAGATATAACATTAAGAGTTCAACAAAATTGCATCATTTCAGCAAATATCCAGATCTCGATGCATGGTCAGGACTTGTTTTTCTATGCTTAATAACTTTGGGCATAGAGATCATTCTTTCCTTTTCCTTTGATGACATGGTAGTGGTTATTTGTGCAAGAACCCCTCATTACTATTTTTCCTGTTAAGTTTAAGATTTCGCATTCATCCTTGTTGAATGTAACCACATGCTTATTGTCATAGATTTGAGATATGCTTAGTAGATTATGTATCAATCCTTTTATGCAGAAAGCATTCTCATTTTTGAGCGAATTAATTCCTTTGATGATTCCCTGTCCAATTACCTTAGCGGTGCTTCCGTCTCCATAGGTGACTATCCCATCATTAAGATTTGCATAGTTTAAAAGAAGGGATTTGTCACCTATGACATGTCTTGAACATCAGCTATCTAGGTACCACTTTGTTTCATTTCCTGGTATATGGTTTGAATGAGTAACCAGACAATTCTTCTTTTCTTTTGGAACCCATTTTGTGACAGGATTTTTGACAGTGGTAGATTTTGTGTTCTTATTTAATTCAACCACTTGATTCAATATCTCCTTGTTAGACACTTTAGGTGATGATGGATGTATTTTTCTTCTATCCATATTCCTAGGTGGACTCTTGACATTTTGGATTTCTCTGGTTGATTTGAGTTTACTCATATAATTCTGACCAGAGCTACGATGGGTCCTCCTAGGTGACATGCATTTGAACTTATAATGACCAGAATCACCTCATAAATGATAAACTGGAGTAGTTTTTGTGTTAATTCCTGAAGTAGCAGATTTTTCAGCCATTTGTGCTACATTTCCAGATTTTAATTTAAAATTTTCATATCCTAAGCCGCTCTTGTCCTTTCCAGGTCTTCCCATGCCTAAAAGTTTTTCTAATTTCTCACCACTTTGGGAAAACTTATAGTTTAGCTTAGCAATTTTTCTGGATTCTTCTAAATCAAACAGGAGTTTGTGATTCTCATTTTGAAGGAGCATATTTTTATCTTTTAATTGCTCAACCTGTTTATTTAGTTTTTCAGACTCTGTTTTTAGGAAGGAGTTAATTCTTTCGAGTTTATCATTATCTGAATAATATTGTTGTAAGTCATTGATTAGATGTGTATTAATTTCCAGAGCTTTATCCAAGTCTTTTTGCAGCAATTCCTTTTTGTTTTCAGATATACTAAGTTTTCTAACAATGTTGATGTTATGAATGTAAACTTGATTATAGGAATCTTGTAGTTTATTTTGATCTTCCTCTTCTTCTTCTCCAGTTTCCTCATTATCAGACAGAAATGATTCAGTAGCTTGTGGTTCCTTCTCACTTTCAGTTTCAATGGGAATGATTGGAGTGGTGGAGACCATAAGAATTTTCAAGGATTTTTGGTCACCATCACTCTCTAAGTCACTAGATTCTGCGTTTGACTCTTCTGTATCATCCCATGTGGCAGCCATTGCCCTGCCCTTAGTTTTTTTGTTCAGGCAGTCAGTAGATAGATGTCCATACTTTTGATAGGCATAACATTGTGGTTCTTTGGTCTTTTTACCAAATTTACCTATAGAAGGTCTATTGTCCATCTTTCTTCATCTGGTAGGACGGCCACGATTCTTCTGAAAGAATTTCCTGAATCATTATGCCAGCAAAGCCACTTCCTCATCTTCATCATCCCTTTCACTTCCATTGTCTTCATTTGTTATTTTCTTTGAAGATTTTAGGACAGTTGTTTTGGATTTTTGAGTTTGTTTGAAGTGTAGTTCAAAGGTTTGTAGGGAACCTACCAGTTCTTCTACATTCATCTCATCAATATTCCTACACTCTTCAATAGTTGTTACTTTGGGATTAAACCATTCCGGCAGTGATCTAAGTATTTTCCTACATATTTTTGGAACCGAAACTTTTTCTCCCAATCCACCTATGGAGTTGCAAATGATATTCAACTTAGTGAAGAACTCCATGAAGGTCTCATGCTCTTCCATTCTGAGACTTTCGAACTGTGAGGTCAGTAGTTGTAGTTTGGACCTCTTCATAGTACTTATGCCTTCATGGGTTGTTTCCAATAGATCCCATGCTTCTTTAGATGTCCCACACATACTTATTTGATTGAATATATCCTGGAACACGGCACAGTAGATGGTGTTCATAGCTTTAGCTTCAGCAATTTGTCTTTCTTTATCGAACATCGTCCACTTCTCTTTGGGTTTGGGTATTGTGATGGTTGTGCAACTATCAAGTAGAATTTGTTCAGATGGTGGCACATATCCACTTTCAACTATATCCTAAACATCATGGTCCAAAGATCTCAGAAAGCAGTGCATTCTAGCCTTCCTGTATGCATAATTTGAGCCATCAAATGCTGGGGGCTTAGTGACTGATGAGCCCTCTACTTTGGCCATATTCCCAACTTCAGTTGAGATCACTCTCTAGGCGGTGAAGCCCTTAAAGAGAGACCCTCTTTGATACCAATTGAAATAGCAGTGAAGACCGCTTTAGTTGAAGTAAGAATATGCCAATATGTCCTAGAGGGGGGTGAATAGGACTTTTTAAAGTTTTATGGTTTATTTAAAATCATATTTCATTAATCCTAACAACAAGCACATATTAGGATTACTCAATAGTACCTCTACTGGCTTCCAAGCCTGGTAGAGGATCTAATCACAAACTTTTTGAGAGATGAATAATATGCAAACTAGTTTATGATGGATATAACTGTGTGTGTGAGGTGTGATCTCAGATAATCAGATATGAAAATATAGAAGGAAATCACACAAACAAATAAGTAGCAATCTCAAACAGAGTCAGTTTTATAGTGGTTCGACTACTTGTCTACTCCACTCCTGGCAACTGCACTCAACCCTTCAGTATATCGGATTTCACTAAGGAGGTTTCACAACGGTTCATCTTAAACCTAAGCTTTTAAATCAGGTTCACCTTTAACCTTTATAACCTACACCTAGGCTGACTGTTTATGCTCCCTGATCAAGGGTCAACACATAGCACCCGATTTTGGGCACACTGGCCAAGGATCCACACAAGGAACCTCTGTTTATGCTCCCCGACCAAGGGTCAACACATAGCACTCGATTTTAGGCACACCGGCCAAGGATCCACACAAGAAGCCTAACTGTTTATGCTCTCCACTGAGCAAGGGTCAACACAACGCACCCACCACGTACATTCCCACTGGAGGCTTCCTACGAGGGCTTGCAAGGGTGAGAAAAACCTTAGACCTAATCCTAAAAAGAAATTATCACAAGTGTCCTTTGGACTCTAATAACTTATAAATAAGTGGATGAGTCTCATTCAGCACGTTGACGAAGATCTCCTCCTTATTAATGAAGAATCTTCGGCTTCCTTGATCCGTAACTCAGATGAAGTACCAATACGAGGCTTCGAGTTGGGTCAAGGTTAAGTCAGAATCCTACTCTATAAAATGTTTTCCTATAAGGAAGATAGAGTGATTCCGATTATGCATTCAAAGCATCTCAGCTTAATTATTTGCCAATAAGGTAGTAGCTGGAGGATCCTTGATGCGAAAGTTTATTCCCCAATCCACTCTATTAAATAACAATGATGAGGGTGGATTGGAGGATGAACTTCCCTGAGAAAGGGCTTTAGGTATATAATCTAAGGAAAAATACTCAAAAGCACTCTCTTCTTTCTCTACTAACAACAATAGACAAGTCCTCTTTATATAGGCAAAAGGTTTCAACGGATATAAAATTGTCACATTTATGACAGATTTCGATATCATCGAGCGGGTTCGATATCATCGAGCGTATACTCTCGATAGCATCGATGGTCCGCTCGATGACACAAAGTTAAATTGAAAGTGCCCTGGTTTGTCAATTAGCGTGAGTGTTGAGTCAATTCATCTACAGAGCCTGATAGGAAGATCAATTCAAGCATCTGCCTCAACCGGATGTGTGCAAGATTGCCACGGGTAAATCTGAGCCTCACATCCCTTGTCTCAAATCACCAGGTATATTAAAACCCTTAAAAACAAAATAGAACATCATAAGGTTTTTAGGTAAGAAAGCTTTTTCAAAATAAGAAAATCTCTAAGTTTTTCTTGCCTTGTCGATTATATCGATACAAATCTCGATATGATCGACCTGTGTTGTCGAGTCCTCAATGCTCCATCGATATCATTGAAAAGAGGACAAAAGTGTCCAGCAACCACATGTATATCTAGACTGATTTATCGATGTATCGATCCACACATCGATATCATCGATACTTGAATTTTGAGTCCATCGATAATGGCTCGATAAAATCGACAGACAGGTTTCCGGTGCCCCTGTTTTTTAAAGAAAATTTCCAAATCCTTCGATATATCGATGATCTTTCTGATATGATCTAACATCAAATATCGATAAGATCGGAAGTCCATCAATGATATCGATCGTGGGCGTGCATGTCTTCTAGTAAATATTTCAGGTTGGTTTTTACTTTGATCGGGGGCCATTCGAGGAAATCGATATTCATATGTCGATGATATCAAGGCCAAGTCGATTGGATCGAAACTGGACACAATTTGTCCAGCGAGCTTAATGGTAAATCTATAGGATTTATCAATCTCATTGGCACTGCCTTCGATAGCATCGATATGCAAATTTCGATGACATCAGCTAACCCTCGATCATATCTTAAAAACCTGAAATATTTCAAGTCAAGTCTCTCTCATTTTTCAAATGTTGAGGAATCAATCCTCATATCGATGGAATCGGAGTTCGAAATTCGATAACATCGACATGAGTATCGATGCCCTCGACCAGCTGGCAAAAGGTTTAAAAAGTGTATGACATTTGAGTTTACGTCATCGAGCGGACCGTCGATACTATCAAGAGTATACGCTTGATGATATCGACACCGGTCGATGATATCGAACTCTGTCATAAATGTGACCGTTTTATATCCGTTAGAACCTTTTGCCTATTTATAGAGGACTTGTCTATTGTTATTGGGAGAGAAAGTAGAGAGAGCTTTTGAGTGTTTAACCTTAGATCATATACCCAAAGCCCTTTCTCTCAGGGAAGTTCATCCTCCAATCCACCCTTACCATTGATATTCAATAGAGTGGATTGGGGAATGAACTTTCGCATTCAAGGATCCTCCAGCTACTACCTTAATGGCAAATCATTAAGCTAGGATGCCTTGAATGCCTAGATGATTGGAACTACTCTATCTTCCTTATAGGAAAACCTTTAGAGAGTAGGATTCCATCATAAACCTTGACCCAACCTGTCACCATATATCGATACATCTTTTGTGTTGCGGATCAAGGGAGCAGAAGACTCTTCGTCAACAAGGAGGAGGAGATGTTCGGCAATGTGCTTATAGGGACTCATCAACTTATTTGTAAGTATCTAGAGTCCAAAAGGACACTTGTGATAATTCCTTTGTAGGATTGGGTCTTAAGTGGTTCTCACCCTTTGAAGTCCTTAAGGAGGCCTCCGGCGGAAGTATACGTGGTGGGTGCGTTGTGTGGACCCTTGCTCTGTAAAGAGCATAAACATCTAGTTAAATGTGAACCAGCAAAACCTTAGGTTTGAGGTCAACCGCTGAGAAACCTCGGGTTTGAGGTGAGCCGTGTAGAAACCTTCGGTAGGGTCTTATGGAAGATCCTTGGCCAGTGTGCCCAAAAGTGGGTGCGTTGTGTTGACCCTTGCTCATGAGAGCATAAACAGTCAGCCTCAGTGTAGGTTGTAAAGGTTGAAGGTGAACCTGATTTAAAACATTAGGTTAGAGGTGAACCGCTGTGAAACCTCCTTAGTGAAATCCGGCACACTCAAGGGTTGAGTGCATCTTCCGGGAGTGGAGTAGACTAATCGTTGAACCACTATAAAAATGACTGTGTTTGAGATTGTTATTCTTCTAATTGTATGATTTACTTCAATATTTGCATATCTGAATATCTGAGATCACACCTCACACACTTACACAGTCATATCCATCATAAACTAGTTTGCATATTGTTTACTTCTCAAATAGTTTGTGATTGGATCCTCTATCGGGCTTGGAAGCCAGTAGAGTTAAGTTTGAGTAATCCTAATATGTGCCTGTTGTTAGGATTAGTGTAATAGGATTTTAAATAAATCATAAAAACTTTTAAAAGTCTTATTCACCCCCTTCTAGGACATATTGGCATATCTCGACTTTAACTAAAGCGGTCTTCACCCCCATTTCATAAATGTCATATGCTTTTGAAACCTCTTGCCAGCTGGTCGATGGAATCAAAATAGGTGTTGATATCATCGGATTTCAAACTCCAATTCTATCGATACTAGTGTCAATTCATCGACATTTGAAAATGAGAGAGACTTGACTTGAAATATTTCAGGTTTACAAGAATGATCGAGGGACCTTCGAGATCATCGGAATTTGAATGTCGATGATATCGATAACTGTGTCAAGGCATCAATAAATCCAACAGATTTCTCATTAATCTTATTGGACAGTCTATGTCCTTGTTCAATGTCATTGAAACAGTACCGATATCATCGATATTTGAATATCGATTCTATCGAGTGACCCTCGATCATAGGTAAATAATCCAGAAATATTTTGCTGGAAAACTTAGTGCCCATGACCGATATCATCGAGATTTGAATTTTGATGTTTTGGAGGGGGCTTCGATATATCGATGCACATATGATATTCTTAAGTTAAAATAGGAGCACCGGAGATCTACCTGTCGATATTATCAAGTCAACTTCGATGGACTCGAGATTCAAATATCGATGATATCGATAGGTATATCTATACAACGATAAATCCATCTAGATGTATATGTGGTTGTTGGACACTTTTGTCCTCATTTCGATGGATTTAATTTATCATCGAGGACATCGACAATGCAGGTCGATCATATCGAGATGTGTTTCAATAAAATCGACACAACAAGAAAACTTAGAGATTTTCTGATTTTGAAAAAAGTTTTCTTAACTTTTAAAACCTTATGATATTCTAACTTGTTTTAAGGGTTTTATTTACCTGGTGTTTTGGGACATAAGATGTGAGGCTTAGATTTACCTACGGTGAGTTTGCACACATCCGGTTGAGGCAGACGCTTTGAATTGATCTTCCTATAAGGCTCTGCAGTCTAGCTGACTCAATACTCATGCTAATTGACAAACCAGGGTACTTTCAGCACAATCAATAAATCCTTTGCGGGGCTAGCGCGATCTCATAAAATGACATTCTTTCCCATTTTTTCTTCTATTCTTCTACTTTCTTGATCTTTGATCTTTGTCCTTCTTCTTTTTATGTCTTAACAGACCCATACTTCCGTAACATAGAAACGTGGAAAATGTTGTAGATGCTAGACAATTGAGGTGATAAGGCGACCCGATAGGCCATGGTGCCAACACGCCCAGTGATCTCGAAAGGTCTAATAAATCTTGGGGCAAGCTTGCCCTTCACTCTAAATCGAACCTCATCCTTCATGGGTGAGACCTTGAGATACACATGGTCCCCAACTATAAACTCCAAGGGACAAGCAGACAATCGACAAAATTCTTCTGCCGCCTCTAAGATGTGCGCATCCTCTACCTAATGATATCGATGACCTCTGATGTCTACTACACAAGCTCAGGACCTAGGAGATGGTACTCTCCAACAACTCGAAGATCTACACGATCTGCCATACAATGCCTTAAAGGGAGCCATGACAATGTCGCCTGATAGCTGTTGTTATACACGAACTTAGCCAGGCGCAAATGCGCATCCTAGCTACTCGAGAAGTCAATCACGCAAGCCCGAAGCATATCCTCAAGGATTTGGTTGACCCTCTCGGTCTATCTATAGGTTTGCGGATGATACGTGGTACCGAACTGCAAGGCAGACCCCATCGCCTTCTGAAAGCTCCTCCAAAACGGAGATGTGAACCTCGAGTCTCGGTCAGAAATGATCAAAATTGGAACACCGTGCAGTCTCACAATCTCATCAAGAAATAATCTGGCCAGACGGTCCAAGGGCCAGGTTGCACGAATCACAAGAAAATGCGTCAACTTCGTTAGACGATCAATGACAACCCAAATGGCGTCATGACAGCGCTTAGTCTTCGGCAAACCCATGATAAAATATGTGGATACGTGCTCCCACTACCACAACGGGACACTCAACGGCTGCAACGGACCTAGGGATCTCTAATGATCAGCCTTGACACGTTGGCACGTGTTACACTCAGCCACAAATCTGGTGATCTGTTGTTTCATCTCTGTCCAAAAATATTGTCTCCTCATGTCATGGTTGTCACGCCCGGGTTTACAAAATTCTCGGTCGCCGAATCCGGTGCTGACAGCCTCCGTAGTACCCCATTCTCGGCTCCCAGCGCCCATACGGCAGATTTCGATCCTGGGATCCTACAAGGAGGATTTTCGGTATGAAATATTTTATTTTTTTATAATGGAGCATAACCACGAACATAACCGAGTCATAAAACAACATCACCACATATCCACTATATCAAAAACTTTAAGCACAATGGGTATGAAAGAAAAATACAATATAATGAAAGTAAAAGAAACTCCAGAAGCTCGGCTGCACTCTCCAAGCTCAACGCTGCTGCAACCTAATGCCACCTACACGCATCTATCGTGCATAAGCTTAGAGGGTGGTGAAAGTGTGTGCAAGATAAGTGCCAAGTATACCATAAAGTCCATAAATCATACATCATCGGAATAAGTGGAAATACTAACAAGCCCATAAATCATGCAATATCAGAAATACTGGCAAGTTCATAAATCATATGATATCAGAGTAATGTGAAGACATACTGATAGGCCCATAAATACCATCAGCCTTATCCAGGCTATGTGATGCAAACATATAATAAACCAATATCATATACTGATGAAGCAATGTAGATCAGTTATGCAATGCGGAGACAGTAAACCAAATATTATGTGTTGAGGATGCAATGCAATATGTGATGCGAATGAAATGACTAAGCTGAAGTGTGAAGTCGGGATGATAGTACATAGTATCGCAGGCTATGGGGTCTATCACAGGAGACTTTTATCCAAACCAGTCTCATACCTAAATTTGGATAGTTAGACTCAATGTGCTAAACTCCTGATCTTAGGTTAGTCGCGCCCCCAACCGAAATCATGGCCATGTGAAGACACACAACAATTAGTTACGCACCACCAGCCCGAGTGGATGGTGAATGAAATGAATGCATGAGTATGCAACTCCTACTCTGTAAGACCACATATCAGTACGGTTCCTCGCTAGGAAATCACATGGGTCTATTACATTCCAAACCAGATTGCCGCCCCATCATGCACAATAAGGTGAGTGAAAGAGACCTCACTATCCGCTTGCCAATATCGGGCCCGGCTCATCGATAACGGACCCATTCCTCGAGCTGGTCAGACCCAGCCTAGCATTGCCCCCTCCTCTCGGGCAGGTTAGGCCGTACCCCCTTCCAACTGACCACAACATAGTGGGAGATGCAGCCTAATGGTATACGGCCCTCATGCACTCATGCATCCACTCGGTCTAGACATTGAAGCAACCTTTAGAACCAAGAGAGTTCGGGACTTTCACCCAGGGATATCTATAGCACCTCATTTAGAACAGATTTTCAGTGTCCCATCTGGCCATCCACGAAATACCTGTGAAGGCTACAGCCCTGATGTCACTAGGGCGTATGGTGGTCATGTCACACAAATGCGAGATGCATGAGTCACATAGTCCAATCATGCGTCAATCCTGTGCATGTCATGCTCTCAGGGGGGGCAACTCCGCCTATCAGGGAGCCTATGAACAACCTGCCCTATGGCATATGCAATGGTCAATCGCACCTCATAACAAACATGCAGATGATGTGTATGGGCATGTATTATGATGCTATGCTGTCACATACTCATAATTGGTATCAACAATCGGCCTCGACAATGTGGACATTTAACCAACATTGCCCCCAAGGAATGGCCACATAGAGCCAAACATATAATGGGCCCACGGGCTCACACAAAGGCCTAATATACAACACGATGGGCTTACTCAAGGGCCACATATACACAACAGGTGAACCCTGCTCATGGGACTAATACATATCACAATGGGCCTTGCCCATAGGCCATGAATACATCATAATGAGCCTTACCCATGGGCCATGAATACATCACAATGGGCCTTGCCTATAAGCCTCAACTACGTGTAGCATGTACATCATATAGGTCACGACAATCAGCCTTGGCAATCAAAATAGGCCTCAACAATCGAGGTCGGCCTCAACAATCGGAATCGACACTCGGAATCGGCCTCGACAATCGGAATTGGCCTTAAAAAATTAGAATCGGCCTCGATAATTATAATCAGAATCGGCCTCGACAATCGAAGTTGGAATCAACAATTGGCATCGACATCGATAATCGGCCTCGTCAATCGGAATCGGCAAATCGGCCAAGTTAACCGAAATTAGCAATCGGCCATGACAATCGGGGTCGGCAAATAATCGGAATCGGCAAATCGGTCATGTCAATCGAAATCGGCAATCGGTCATGATAAATGGCCTCGATCGCTAATTGGCAATCGGTCATGACAATCGGAATCGTTCGATAATTAGGATCGGCAAATCAGTCACGTCAGTCGGAACCGACAATCGGTCACGACAATCAAAATTGATCGATAATAAGAATTAGTAAATCGGTCACGTCAATCGGAATCGGTAATCGGTCATGACAATTGGAATCGATCAATAATTGAAATCGGTAAGTCGGTCACGTCACTTAGAATCAGCAATCGGTTATGACAATTGGAATCGATCGATAATCAGAATTGGTAAATTGGTCACGTCAATCGAAATCGGTAATCAGTCATAACAATCAGAATCGGTCGACAATCAGAATCGGCAAGTTGGTCACGTCACTCCGAATCGGCAATTGGTCATGACAATCAGAATCGATCGATAATCAGAATCAACAAATCGGCACGTCAATCGGAGTCGGCAATCGGTCATGACAATCGAAATCGGTCGATAATCAGAATCGGCAAATCGGTCACGTCAATTAGAATCAGCAATTGGTCATGACAATCGGAATCAGTCGATAATCAGAATCGGCAATCGGTCATGACAATCGAAATCGATTGATAATCAGAATCGGTGAATCGGTCACTTCAATCGGAATCGGTAAGAATGGGCCTAACAAAGCCTAAGGGAAGGTGACAATGAGGTTATCTAACCATCATTGCCCATTAATGTAAACATCTAACTAACATTGCTCTCAAGGAGTGACCCACATAAGGGATTCATACACAATGTAACGGCCACTCATACATCACATCGGGCCTCAAATACATCAAATGGGCCATATCAATGGGCCATATATACGCAACAGGTGGGCCCCACTCATGGGCTAAGGATACATCACCATGGGCCTCATACGTGGGCTACAAATACATCTGGGTGGGCCCCATGGATGGGCTATAAATACATCAAGGTAGGGCCCACCATATTCTCCATCCAATCTGGTCATAAGGTCACAAAGACCTGGATTAAGAGGGAAAACAAATTTCATATTAATCCAAAGCTTTTATAACCCCAAAAGGGTTTTCAATGGTGGACATCCAGTCTCCACTGTTTACTGTAGGGTAGTCCACTTGATATAGATCTGTCTTATTTTTAGTCCCAAGCCCAAGGACGAGCTCGCTAAATATATGGGCGGTTTGGATAAAACACACGTGGCATGGTGGGCCCACGTCCAATCTGATGGACGGCTGAATATAGAATACATGCATCAAAAAGGGGCCCATTGTCCCACCATATGGACGGTGTGGATAAGACCCATACATCATGTGTGGCCCCTCCAAATTGGATGGACGGTAGGGATACAACACAGGCATTATGGTGGGACCGCGCATGGCACGTCAGATGGATGAACGGTATGAATGTCAGGCTTGCTGCACCGTCCGGCACCGGACGATGTAGATATATATATCATGGTACACCATATAGTAGCCTACTATAATATGTATTATATCATATGTAATATAATATTATATATTACGTATCTGAAAAGTGGCAGGAGATGTCACACACCGTATAAATCCATATGGACGGTGTAGATGTTAAGATAAAGGTGGGTCCCACGTATCAGTGGCCCACCACAACATTTATATAATATGTAATATATTATTATTATATAGTACATACATTATCTATATATATATATATATACACACGTGTGTGTGTGAAGCTGTGTCAGTGACAGCGTCCAGCGTCCCTGGATGAAAGGGGCCCACCTAATATACTAGGCCCTGCATGAATGGACAGTTTGGATGTAACATATACATCACAGTGGCTACTCAAAGCTCCTCATAATATAATGTAATATTATATTAATAAATAATATTGATTAAAAAGGGAGGTTTCCAGCTGCCAACCTTGGATGTATGAACGTGTAGGTGGATAATCAAAAATCAAGGTGGGGTCCACGTACTGGATGCACATGTCTTCAAGGTGGGCCCCACATTCAATGGCCCACACGTGCTGCAGCTGTGCAGCATGGAAGAAGCACATATATCATGATGGCTACACAGAGCTCCTGTTCATCCCAGCAAGTTGGATGGACGGTTAAATATAACATACACGTTATGGTGTGGGTCTCACCATAAGTTTAATTTCCATCCCACCTGTAGATAGGGTCACACAGACCTTGATAAAGGTGAGAACAAATATCATAAGCATCCAAAACTTCTAAGACCCAAAAAAATTTCATTGGTAGGCGTTCAACCCCTGCTGCTTTGAATGTAGACCACCTGAGTCCAATGCATGGCTGATTGTTTTGGGGACACCCCATATGTAAAGGGGACCCATCAAATGAACGGTGTTGATGTTTAACATGTATCTATGTGGAGCCCGTGGTGGGCCCATGGTCCAGCCCATTGAAAGCAGCAAGACGCTGCTCGCCTCCGCTGACAGCAGCAGCGTCATCTCTCTCTCTCTCTTTAGGGATTTTATAGGTGGGGCCCACATCGGGATCATCCAGTCTATCCACTAGATTCTATTCCCTGGGACGCATCTAACAAGACCAATATTTAATATTTTTTTTGCACAGAAACATTACAGCTAAGACCTCGTTCATCAACTGCATGAATACAGTGGATGCATTGGTCAGTCCGAAAGACATGACCTGAAACTCAAAATGACCATAGCGGTCCTAAATACAGTCTTCGAGATATCCTCCTCTTAGACCTAAATCTGATGATAACCGGAACCCAGGTCTATCTTTGAAAAGAACTGTACTCCCTATAGCTGATCAAACAAATCATCGATCCTTGGAAGCGGGTACAGAACTCACGGTAATCCACACAAAGCCTCAACGAGCCATCCTTCTTCCTAACGAAGAGTACCGGCACTCCCCATGGCGAACTGCTCGGATAGATGAAGCCTAACTCGGGCTACTCGTCCAACTACTTCTGCAGTTCCTGCAACTCCATTGGTGCATTATGATACGTGGCCTTTAAGATAGGCGCAGTATCGGGCACGAGATCAATCTGAAACTCGATATGCCAGCGAGGTGGTAACCCTATAATCTCCTAGAACACATCGGGAAAACCACAGACCATCGGTAGCTGGTCGGTACTCATGGCAACTGGCTCCTCGATGGCACATGACATCAAACAAGAAAGTTGCTCTCCTCTGGGCTCAGCTATAAACTGGAACTGCGGCATGCTAGGTATACAGAACGTGATTGTCATCATGGAGAAGTCCAAGATGGCGTGAAACTTGGTGAGTCAATCCATGCCCAGGATGACATCAAACTCAGACATCAGCAACAGAAATAGATCAGTAGGCAAAAAGATCTCCTCTACCAAAACAGGGCAAGATGAGCAAAATCAACCTAACACTTAATCTTCCCCAAAGGCGTCAACACTGTCAATCCCTTATGAGCAGACTCTAATGGCAAAATAGTCGATCGACAAAAATCCTCGAACACAAAGGAGTGTGATGCACCAGAATCACTAAAACACAAGTTATGCATGCAGAAACATGAAGGGTACCCTCGACGACTCCCCCTGATGACTGAGGGTCCTGCTGTGCTGTGTAAAATCTGCCCTAAGCCGGCTGGAGAGGTGCATATCCCCTCTGAGGTCACTACTGCTGTTGTTGCTACTGTGGTTGCTGAAACTGATGCTTCTACTACTGCGGTCTTGAAGGCTAGTGTTGTTGCTACTGTGGGGGCCTCATTGGTAGGAGCTGTTGTCGCTACTGCTGTGGTGGAGGCTATTGCAGTGCTCTCGGCTGCTACTGCTACTAGTGAGGGCGAGGACACTCCTAACTACGGTGCCCCGTCTCACCGCATCCAAAACAGACACCGGTGAACTACCTCGGAGGTGGTATTGGAGGTGCTGCTGGTGCTCGGAAGGCTGGGTGGCCCATGCACCTCTGCCATGGTCGATACTGCTACGAGCTACCGGAAGGGGCCCTCCTCTTCCGGTCTCCTCTGTGGTCTCGGATCCTCTGCGAATCAGGCCGCTTTGCCTCGTAAATCTGGGCCCTCTATACCACTTGCTCAAAACTCAGGAGCATGTGTCCGACGACACGGATCCGAAGGCCAAAGCGCAAGTTGTTCTCAAAACGGTGGGCCTTCCACCCCTTATCATCAACAAGATACGTCGCGAATCTCGATAGCACGATGAAGCGGGCCTCATATTGGCACACTGTTATGTCTTCCTGCACAAGAGTCTCAAACTCAAGTGAGTGTTGTTGTCGAACGTGGTCATGGAAAACTTTCAGTCGAACCGGTCTACAAAATCCTCCCAAGTCCATACAAAATCGGCTCCTGCTGCTAGGGCGACCGATGCCCACCAATGCTAGGCCTCACCCTGAAGTAGAAACACTGCCAATGAGACTCGCTGCTCGGTCGTGCGCCTCATAGTGTCAAATACCTTCTCCACCCGGGATCGCCATCTCTCTGTCACCATCGAGTCAGGCTCTCCCTAGAAGCAGAGAGGATCGAGCAATGTGAAGTCTCATAGAAGAACGCTCGAGCGCTCTTGCTCTGCCAGAAGGACAGCGGTCATGGCATATAGCATCTGCTGGAGCTGATCTGCACTCACGGGCATGATTGGGGCTATGCTAGTCTCAGACAGGGGTGTAGAAGTCTTAGGTGGGGGAGCGGGAATCTCCGGTAGGGGAGTGGGAGTCGCTCGGGTCACTCTCTTAGACGCCATGTCCTAAAGGAAGGTACAAGGGGCCTATTAACATTGAGAAGTCTCGAAGGCACACACGTTAGGGAACTATATCAAAGAGTTGCTACATTTTCGATCTCGGGGACCTAACCATTCTAAGTTCATAGCAGATATGTGATGTCATCCTTACGTATTCCCAAGTTATGATTTGATACCAACTCCTGTCATGCCCCAAACTCGGAAACCGGGCTCACAAAATTTCTGATCGCCAAATCCGGCACCGACAGCCTCCGTAGTGCCCCATTCTCGGCACCCGACACCCATATACCGAATTTCGATCTTGGGACCCTACCAGGAGGATTTTTATTTTTATTTGTAAAGAAACATAACCATTAGTATGGCTAAGTCACAAAACATCATCACCACATATCCACTATAATCAAAGCGTTCGAGTACAATGCGAAGGGGAAAATACAAGTATATATATCAAGTCTCCAGAAATATCACTGCACACTCCTGTCCCTGCTAGGCAACATCCTCGTGTCACCTACACGCAATGGTCATGTTGTAACGCCCTGAAAATCGGGGGTCAAGTAGCAACTCAACACCCAAGTTCTAAAACATCACTTATGCAACATAAATGCTTATGATTGAATGTTGTCTGTGTTAGTGCAATAATCATGAGTGGGATTATACCAAAACAGTAATTCATACTCCAGATCAAGTTATAAAACGCGAGCGGAAGACTGAAAGATGTACATAAATGTATATAAAGCCAGAAACGGTCACAATCGTTGTCCAAAGTATGAACACCTTACTGAGTCATCATATACATGTATTAGTTTCAAAATCAAAATGCCAAAAAAAGTGGGACAACTATAATAGTAAACCTTGTAACCCCGTCATCTAAATGGCCTAAGCAAAGCCTCCAGAGAACTGCATGTAGGAGAACTCATCCTGATCATCGTAGTAATCAGGCTCAGCCTCCTGCATCTCGTCGATACCTGCATCTAAGATAGAGTTTGGTGGGTGTCCAGAACACCGTCCCATAATGTGGGAGTGAGTAGCTAACTCAGTGGAACAATAAAGCATAGGTTAACATGTTATCAATTCAGTCAAGCAGTAATGACAAAGCAGTACAATCAAACACTCCTAAATACTCTTATTAATACAAGTATGGAATGCAGTTATGATGCATGCCCTCACCAACGCTCCCTCATGCGACACCATCTTACGTCTGCGGCATGCTTTCATCCCTCAGTGCTCTACAATGCTAGGCACATGCAGTGCTATGTTATGAACATGATTACTGAGTTGTTATTAGTCCTTTTCATACAACAGTATTGGGAAATAAGGTACCTCCCTTATATCATTCCCAAATAATGATCCATTCTAGGGTCGTCAGTCCTAGATAATCTCATATGATGATGCAATTATAAGTCGCTGTAAAGGGCTGCCAGGGCTTTTGCACGCACTCCTTGTACCGCTCCCCCATCACCTTATTAATACAGGCCTAGTTTATACTCCATTTACTACGGGAAAACTCGTCGCCTCACCGCAGATTTAAAGTATGCTCGAGGTCACTACAAAAGGCTATCAGGGCTGTTACACGCAATCGTTACACCACTCCCCCATCACCTTATCAGTGTGGGCCGACAACTCGAATACAGTGTCCCATACCATCGTATTCAGCTCACGAGTTTAGGTTGCTCACTAGTCACTACGGGGAGGCTCATCGCCCTAGCATAGGCCGACAGCTCAACCACGATGTCCCATACCACCATGCCCAGCTCATGAGTCTTAGCGGATCAAGGTACCAAGGTTAAGCGGGATTCACTGGTGAGTTTGGTACCTTAGGTTCAAGCAGTAACATCCATACATGGTGAACATACAATGGCACATCGAGTTACTTGACGGGCTTGACTAGCATGAGCGCGCATTGCAACGATCGACATGAAGTGCATAAGTACTTCGTGTGGCCTAACCACTGCCGACGACTAACACACGACTCGGGTTCGTCAAACACGTCCTACACGGCGAATGAACCTCAGCCATGACTTTAAGCCTATTACCGATTGCCTGGACTATAACATAGCCCCAATCACATTCAATCCGTAACCAGAAAACATGTATAATAATCAAAGTAGAATTAACAAAGTAATTCAAACATGTTAACAAGCATGTTATAAAGCACAATATAAACAAGAAATACAAACATATACATTTCATAAGTAAGCAATTAAATTAAACAACTTGCATGGAGGAAATCATATACATCTTTAAGGTAGTTGAGAATCCTACCTCAACACCTACCCTAAGCACTATCATCTAAGTACTTACTCTTACAAGCATTTTCACAAACACTTAGAATACACTTATTTACATACATAACACATATTAGCCAAAACATGTATTAGGGCGAATTCTTTCACCGAGTAGGTATTATACACATATATAGCATGTACACACAGTCATTAATCATGATAAACATACTTTCATATTTTATACATATACGGTATTTTCTACAACATACAAAATACACTAAACGCCGCAATTCGCATATGTAACTGAATCGCAAAACAAACATCGCATTTTGCATGTACAATAACACCCAGATCATGAATATATCATTATCTGACATTGAAAGCTTTGAAAAACTATAACCTAAGCATCTAAAGTCCGCACCTTACGCCGTAGAAGCGTAAAGAACTCGATAGAATCGTTAAGCCTTTGACTACGGTGGAATGGCAACCTACAAAATGAAATAGGTTAGCTATTTCATCACTTGTAATAATCATAACTCTAGAACGTATTAGGGTTAGGATTTTCTTACCTAAGAATGAAGAGAGAATCGTCGGAATAAATTAGAGAGTGGTGGCTAAGCACGATGGTAACAAGTTAGAGCAACAGGATCTTTCTCCCACTTCTCCCACACTTTCTCTCTCTTTACTCTCTCTCTCTCTCACTTAGGGTTTTCTCAAATTCATATGGGATGAGAGAGTGAGGGTTTAAGGTCTTTATATAGGCCCAGAACTCACGGAAATAGACTCAGGGCCATGGTATACTTAGGTTATGTCCAAATACGGACTGTTCCGTCTCAATGGAGTATGGAGCCCCCCCCCCCCCCCCGAGCCAAAGGTCAGACTTAAGCTCACTGACCTTGGATCTAGGTCGAGTTAAGTTTTCGTTCCAGTCAGGTTCCCAAATCACACGTGGCGGACCAGTTTCAGTTCAACGGTCACTGAAACTCAATCAGGGTTACAAGTACACGGACATGTATGAGAAATATTCCCTGATCCGAGGGTGTATTTGGGTCAGATTCCGATGGTCTGATTGCTTATATTTGGCCCGTAAGCAACAAGTCTCAGATTACTTAAATTAGATTTAATTTCTAAAGAAAACCATGTTTTCTCACACTCCTCGCTCCGGGCTCAAGCGAATAGCCCTGGGACACTATCCGATTTTGACTTCTAAGATGGTTGTCAAGCCCAGCAAGGCAGTCCTAATTCTATAACCTCGCATTATTCGGACTTTCGATGTGTGGTCCAGATCTAATACAGAGTTTCGTGATGCTCTCGAGAGCAGCCAGGTAATGAGATTGATCCTAGATTTTTGGGTAATGTAGCATCAATGATTCCACAAGTTTTGGGTCTTGCAGATCATATTTAAAGTGATTAGTGCGGATTTCGTATGTAATCTAGTTTAACACTAGTCAATCCTCGTCTAATTTATAAGGGATTTGGTCCTGAGTGATTCTTGCCTGAGGTGGTACTCGGGCCTTTGTACGAGATTTTCCGAGTCGTTACAATCTACCCCCCTTAAAGAAAAATTTTATCCTCGAAATTAGTACCTTTTCGTACTCCTCGAGAAGCTGAGGGTAGTTCTTTTTGACCTCGGCTTCTGTCTCCTAGGTAGCTTCCTCCTCTGTATGATGCGTCCACAGTACCTTCACGAGTGGAATCACCTTACTGCGCAACACCTGCTCCTTCTTGTCTAGGATATGTGTCGGACGCAGTACATATATAGCATCCTCGCTCAACTGTACCTGCTCCCAATGGATAATGTGTGAAGGATCAGGGATGTATTTCTTCAGCATAGATACATGAAATACATTGTGCACGCCCACGAGTGGTGTGGGCAAAGCGAGACGATATGCCACCGCTCCCACTCGATCAAGTATCTGAAATGGGCCAATGAACCGTGGCATAAGCTTCCCCTTCTTCCCAAACCAAAGGACTCCCTTCATAGGGGAAACTCTAAGGAATACATGATCTCTAACCTCAAACTCAAGTGGTCGCCGCCTCGTATCGGCATAACTCTTCTGTCTGCTTTGGGCCATCAGGAGTCGACGCCTGATAATGTCGATCTTCTCTGAGGTCGCCTGTACTAATTCTAGGCCAACCAAACTGCGCTCGCCAACCTCTGCCCAGCAATGCGGTGCTCTGCAAGGGCGCCCATATAAGGCCTCATAAGGAGTCATGCCAATACTTGCCTAAAAACTGTTGTTGTAGGCGAACTTTGCGTACGAGACGCAGTCATCCCAACTGTCCTTGAAGTTCAAAACACAAACCGCAGCATATCTTCTAAAATCTGATTCACCCACTCTGTCTGCCCTTCAGTCTGAGGGTGAAATGCGGTACTAAACTTCAACTTCACACCCATCACTTCTTGGATACGAGTCCAGAAGATAGATGTGAATCGCGTGTCGCGGTCCGACACGATCTCCAAGGGAACTCCATGCAGACACACTATTTTTTTTATGTACAACCTAGCCAAGTCGTCTGCAGAGTTCGTCACTCTGATAGGGAGAAAATGAGCCGATTTGGTCAACCCGTCCACGATCACCCAAATAGAGTCATAACCATTTCTCGTCTTCGGTAGCCCTGAGATGAAGTCCATAGAGATGAAGTCCCACTTCCATTCAGCTATGGGCATGGGCTGAAGGAGTCCAGGAGGTCGGTGATGCTCGGCCTTGACCTGCTGACATGTAAGACAATGGGAAACATACTCTATTATATGAAGCTTCATATTATCTCACCAATACAACCGCTTCATATCCTGATACATCTTCGCGCTACCAGGATGCATCGCAACTTCGATCTATGGGCAGTCTCGAGAAGCTCCTGTCTCAAGTCCTGAATATCTAGTACGCTTAGGCGGCCACAGTATCGTAGGCCTCCATCTGCATCAACTCTCCACTCGGAGTCCACATCATCACTAGCTTGCTCTTGAAGCTCAGACAACTGCTCGTCGCCCTTCTGAGCCTCGATAATCCGGTCATCAATAAGTGGCCGCACCTGAACGTTTGTGACACACTCGAATGGCTCCTCCATTGTGAGTTTCTGCTCGAAGTCCCGCACGAACTCCAATATATCCCACTCTACTATCATCAGCGGAGCTGCAAATGTTATAGTCTTCTTGCGACTCAACGCGTCTGCCACAAGGATGGCCTTGCCAGGATGGTAGGAAACCTCGAACTTGAAGTCCTTCAAGGTCTCCATCCATCAGCGCTACCTCATATTCAAGTCCCGCTGAGTGAATATATACTTAAGGCTCTTGTGGTCGCAGAAAAGCTCGAACTCCTCCCTGTAAAGGTAATGTCTCCAGAGCTTTAATGTGAATATGACCGCTGCTAACTCAAGGTCGTGCGTAGGGTAATTCTCCTCGTGCTTCCTTAATTGTCTCGAGGCATACGCAATCACCTTGTCCTTTTGCATAAGGACACAACCCAAACCAACGTGAGACGCGTCAGTATATATAGTGTACTTAACCCCTTGCTCTGGCAATACTAGTACGTCAGTCTGTCCTTCAGCTCCTTTCGTGTCAACTGTGAAAACAGCCTAGCTATCTTTGAGAAGTTTCAAATGAATCGTCGTAATAGCCTGTCAGGCCCAGAAAACTCCTCACCTCAGTAACTGAACCAGGCTGCTTCTAATCCAGAATGGTGGCTACCTTAGCCAGGTCCACTGCAAACCCTTCCTTGGACACTACATGTCCCAGGAACTTGACTTCCTCCTCCCAGAGGTCACATTTCTTATATTGCGCGAACAACTGGTTCTTCCTCAGAGTACTTAAGACTGCCTGTAAGTGTTCCTCATGCTCTTCCCGACTCGTGGAGTATATCAGGATGTTATCTATAAATACGATAACGAATCGGTATAGAAATGGCTGAAATACCCGATTCATCAAGTCCATGAACACGGCCGGTGCATTCGTAAAACTGAACGACATCACAAGGAACTCATAATGCCCAATACAGGTCCTGAAAGCCGTCTTCTGCACGTCTTTATCCCTGACACGCAACTGATGATATCCTGACTGTAAATCGATCTTCGAAAAATACTTTTCCCCCTTCAACTGATCAAACAGGTCGTCTATCCTGGGCAAAGGATATTTGCTCTTCACGGTCAACTGGTTCAACCTGCAGTAATCAATACATAACCATAGCGACCCGTCTTTCTTCTTGACAAAAAACACAGGTGCTCCCCAAGGAGACACACTGGGTCGTATGAAGCCCTTCTCTTCCAGTCCGTCAATCTGTTTCCTCAATTCCTCCATCTCACATGGAGGCATGCGATACATCAATAATGAAATGGGTGTCGCACCAGGCGTAAGATCAATAGTGAAGTCAATGTCGCGCCGAGGAGGCAAACCAGGAATCGTCTCAAACACATCTGTAAAATTCTGAACTATGGACGTATCCACAAGCGTCGGACCATCAATATTCTTCAGTGAAGAAGCGTAACATCTCAATCGAGAAACGTGACTGACCTGAACAGGGAAAGTAAAAGCCGTGCCATCCGATCCGTGGGTTGTAACCATCAAATACGATGATCAGGTCAACTAGTATCATTTTACCACCTAAGTCTATCGGGTAGCCCTCACACACACTAGTAACATCAGAGAAAGTCTCTGTAGCAGTGATGACCCTCACTCCCTTCATAGGAGAGTATCCAAACCCAGTCGCTTGACTGCCGTACATGAGATCATAGAGGTAGTGGACCCTGTGTCCACCAATAAGAAGACAAGAATACCTTGGACATGTGCAGTGACCTCAAAGGTCATATGTGCTGAAGGTGCTCTCTCTGGCTCCTCCGCTGTAAGTGCATGAATGCGTACCTACTAAGGTCGGTAGGGTTGAGGCACCATAGGTCGCTGTGGCGGCCTAAAACGAGGTGCAGGTGGTCTGAAGGATGGATGTGTAGGTGTTATCTGTAGTGGTGGAGCCGATAAAGCTTGAGGGCGAGAATGATCAATCCTCTGCAGTGGTGTAAACCCACTGTCTCTCATCCGTGCAAAGCAACTCTCTGCAGGGTGACCTGGTTTCCCATAGTAAGAACAAGTCACACCTGGACGCCTCATCGGAACTACTGGCGCCGCAATCCTAGGAGGAGAGTCAATACGAGGCCTCTTGCCGAGGAATGGCCTGCTCTGGATATCTGGTCGTGGCCTAGTAACCATAGGGCCACGAGAGCGTGTCAGTCGCTCTACATCCTGTTCTGCCCGCATAGACATATTTACCAGTTCGGCATAGGAGGGTATGCTGACAAAGCACATCTTCGACTGAATGTCAGGTCGCAAGCCCTCAGAAAAACGTCGTATCCACATCTGCTCATCAGCAAGTATCGTAAGGACGTATCTGTCTAACTCAGTAAATCGATGCTCGTACTCGGTAACTGTCATGCCTCCCTGCCTGAGGCGTAAGAACTCATTCTCCCTCTCATGTTGGTAGGTCTGAGGGTAGTACTTTTCGTGGAAACAAAACTCGAAAGCTGCCCAAGTCCATACGTAGCCAACTGCAACTGTCCGTAGGACACTATCCCACCACATACTGGCCTCCTTCTCAAACATAAAGGTGGCCAAGTCAACCTGCTCTGACTCGGTACAATGTAGCATCCGTAGTATCTTGGAGATGCGATCTAGCCAATATTCAACCTCCTCGGGTCTGTGAGAACCCGTAAAAGTAGAAGGCCTCAAGCGCTGGAATCACTCGAGAAGGCCACTAGTACCCAAATTCCCCATAGGGTATGCAGCAGGTGCAGGCGGAGGTACATCCTCAGCCTGAGCAGAAGGCTCTGCAATCTCAGTAGGACGTATAGATGGTGAAGGTGGAGTCGCACTCCCACCCTGAGATAAGGCCCCTGCAATAGTGGCCAAGAGCTACTGGTGCTGCTGCTGCATCAACATCATCATCTGCTCAAACCTATCAGTAGGTGGGGCAGGCTGAAGCACATACTGCGTCGAGGAAGACGCAAGGTTCTACTCGCGAATCGGTGGTGTATAAGGTGATAGTCCAGCTGTAAGACCAGTGGAAGGCTGAGATGCAGATATAATCTCACGATCCGGGCCCAAACCAGGGTCCATACGACCATCTCTATGGGAAGGAGCCTGGTCCATCGTATCAGTGAGTGTGAGGTATGTCGTACTCCGCGTATATTTTTGCGGCATGCCCTATACAACATAGGGTGCAACGCATGTAAGATGAAGTATAGCAACACAATACACAATCACTTAAGCATTCCACACACTTCATAGCAAAAGAGGCTACATGCATTTCATTTACCAAAATTGCCACAATACATGGAATACAGAGTTATATGAATCATGACAAAAGATGCATGTGAGCTAATACAACCAAAGCCTCAAACACTTAAAACATGTTACCACGACTGCACTATTAGGCCTATCAACATGAAAACATAAACATATCCTAAAGTAGTAACCAAAACGAGCTGCAAGACACCGGCGTGGATGACTAAGCATCCAAGTCTGGCGATGGAGGAGGGGCACCCTTATCCTTCAAGCAGCACAGGATATACTTCAAGGTGCGAGTCACCTTCTTGTACTGAAGTTTAACGAGGCCTCGAAGATCCATAATGTCCTGACGTAGGACAGCCTGACCCTCCTCAAGTCGGGCTATACGAGCATCACTAGTAGCTTGATCAGCGTCCTGCTCTGGTGGCATAGGCGGTGAGCCCTCCTCTGTATCTTGGGCCTCCTCTTCCTCTTCTTCTTCTTCCTATTCCTCCTCTTTTATCTCAGGTCCATCTTCTTCCTCACTCCCTTCTTCCTCGCTCTCCTCAAGTCGAGCTTGGAGTTGTCGTGGCCCGTTCTCCATCTGGTTGAGGGTACTCTCGCCAATGTGATGAACTGGCACCGTCATCTCCACCCCAAGACTGTAGCCAAACTCACATGTAATCTTGCATATGAGTCGGCCAAAGGGGAGCGAATCAGTCCTTCTAGTGGAGCATGAAGTATTGATTATCTATCACAACACGAACGTAGGGGCACACAGGTTTGCTCTCTGCCCCACTTAATACAGAAAATCTACCATAAGGCGCGTACACTCGCTGTGATTGCTTCACCTAGGGTAGACGTTGAACGTGAAGATGTGATAGAGCAAACGGAAATTGTTAGACATATAGGTCACTAGAAGACTTTTGTTCAACTATCACTGGACCAGTCGGCCATAAAGGAAATGTGTGTGGCGATCCCTTTCACGTGCACTCCTCAGATTCAGCTCGCTAGCATGCACCTCGCTAAGGGGCACATTCAGATATCAATCTGACATCAACTGTGGTCAACTGATCCCTTCCACATGGGATCTAGAACTGCAGGGATGCAAGCATAGGCTCGTGAATGTTGGCATAAAAAGCTCAGACAGTGCTCGCATTGGCTCGAGACCCGCCATCAAATAGTGGACCCCAATGGGCCCCTTCCAGGAACTCGAACAACAAATATTCCCAAAGAGCCACCTATCCACCTGAGCTTCAAAAAGGACCCTACGGTCCTCATAAACTCCATGAGACAACTCCTCCAACAGAGCCCTTCCAGCAGGAGCCTGGGGATCAAGATCCCACTTCGTCCGAAACTCCCGATTGGCACTTGTGCTCGCTGCGGCGCCTCTCGGCCTCCTTGAACGCGTAGGGCGACTAGGCCCAGCCTCATCCACGGCCCCCTTTCTCTTTCCCATGAGAGAAAGGATGGTGAAAATTGAGAAAATGGCCGTAATGAACTCAAAGAGGGCCATGAAAAGTGAAGAAAAGGGGAATATGGCTAGAATTTCTGCTTCTCTACGAATTTGAGCCTCAACAGAGGTTGTAAAGGCCCAAATGACAGGGATTAAAGAAGGGAAGTGAGGAGATGGGATGAGTTAGAGAGCTTACATGATTTTGAGCCACAAATGAGGGATGTAAAATCTCAAATAAGAGAAAATGGAGAGGGTAGAGGGGTAGGTATTGCTGTAAATGATGGAGGTGAGTGGGTTGTGACAGAAACTGACGGATTGGGTGATTGAATGGGAGGTTTGAGAGAGAAAACAGAAACTTTGAGGGAAAGGGAGATCTTGGAGGGGTGATTTGTGAAGGAGGGGTGACTTTTGAGGAGTTTTAAATGAAACCCCACATATCAGTGGGCCACCCTAAGCCCCAAACACGATCGGCCCGAGCGACCCACCCAGTCAGGCCCATTAACCGGCGAGGGCCTCGCCACTCTCTGGAAAACTAGCAAGGCCTCGCCATTTGGATGAGGACCTCCTGCCCCCTAGGCCCCAAAAAGGTCTGGGTCCCACCCTGGGTCCCTCTGGATTAGCGTGGGTAGGCCCACGACTCCGTTTTGAGTCGTTTCGGGTCATTTTCGGAAGTTTCTGATACATACTTATATTTACCAACTTTTGACGGCTGGGATGGGGTGAGTTGTGATCTAAACCCGTCATTTGACAGTCTAGAAGTGTTTTGGGGTCGACTCATGCGATCATGGATGAGTATGGACCCGATCTAGGTGACCGTTTTCAGCGAACTTCACCAATTGGCGAAACCGGGACACTTATGAATGTTTCTACATTTTTCTCGCACTCACCTAAGTCGAAGGGCGACAGCGTACGTCGTGTGACCATAACCTAGGTCTAGTTTAATCCAAATTATGCTTTGATACCAACTTGTAATGCCTTGAAAATTGAGGGTCGAGTAGTAACTCAACACCCGAGTTCCAAAACATCACTTATGCAACATAAATGCTTATGATTGAATGTTGTCTGTGTTAGTGCAATAATCATGAGTGGGATTATACCAAAATAGTAATTCATACTCCAGATCAAGTTATAAAACGTGAGCAGAAGACTAAAAGATGTACATAAATGTATAGAAAGCCAGAAATGGTCACAATCGGTCTCCAGAGTATGAACACCTTACTGAGTCATCATATACATGTATTAGTTTCAAAATCAAAATGCCAAAAAGGTGGTATAACTATAATAGTAAACCCTGTAGCCCCGTCATCTAAATGGCCTAAGCGAAGCCTCTAGAGAACTGCATGTAGGAGAACTCATCCTGATCATTGTAGTAATCAGGCTCAGCCTCCTATGTCTTGTCAATACCAGCATCTAAGACAGAGACCGGTGGTTGTCCAGAACACCGTCCCTTAACGTGGGAGTGAGTAGCTAACTCAGTGGAACAATAAAGCATAGGTTAACCTGTTATCAATTCAGTCAAGTAGTAATGATAAAGCAGTACAATCAAACACTCCTAAATACTCTTATTAATGCAACTATGGAATTCAGTCATGATGTATGCCCTTGCCAATGCTCCCTCGTACGACACCATCTTACGTCTGCGGCATGCTTTCATCCCTCAGTGCTCTACAATGCCAAGCACATACAATGCTATGTTATGAACGTGATTACCGAGTTGTTATTAGTCTTTTTCATACAGCAGTATTGGGAAACTAAGGTACCTCCCTTATATCATTCCCAAATAATGATCCATTCTAGGGTCATCAGTCTTAGATAATCTCATACGATGATGCGGTTCTAGGTCGCTGTAAAGGGCTGTCAGGGCTGTTGCATGCACTCGTTGTACCGCTCCCCCATCACCTTATCAATACAGGCCTAGTTTATACTCTGTTTACTACGGGAAGACTCGTCACCTCACCACAGATTTAAAGTATGCTCGAGGTCACTACAAAGGGCTGTCAGGGCTGTTACACGCAATCATTACACCACTCCCCCATCACCTTATTAGTGTAGGCCGACAGCTCGAATACAGTGTCCCATACCACCGTATTCAGCTCATGAGTCTGGGTTACTCACTAGTCACTACTGGGAGGCTCATCACCCCAGCGTAGGCCAACAGCTCAACCACGGTGTCCCATACCACCATGCCCGGCTCATGAGTCTTAGCGGATCAAGGTACCAAGGCTAAGCAGGATTCACTGGTGAGTTTGGTACCTTAGGTTCAACCAGTAGCGTCCATACATGGTGAACATATAATGGCACATCGGGTTACTTGACGGGCTCGACTAGCACGAGCGCGCATTGCATCGATCGACATGAAGTGCATAAGTACTTCGTGTAACCTAACTACTGCTGACGACCAACACACGACTCGAGTTTGTCAAACACGTCCTATGCGACGAATGAACCTCAGCCACGACTTTAAGCCTATTACCGATTGCCTAGACTATAATATAGCCCCAATCACATTCAATTCGTAACCAGAAAACATGTATAATAGTCAAAGCAGAATTAACAAAGTAATTCAAACATGTTAACAAGCATGTTATAAAGCACAATATAAACAAGAAATACAAACACATACATTTCATAAGTAAGTGATTAAATTAAACAACTTGCATGGAGGAAATCATACACATCTCTAAGGTAGTTGAGAATCCTATCTCAACACCTACCCTAAGCACTATCATCTAAGTACTTACTCTTACAAGCATTTTCACAAACACTTAGAATACACTTATTTACATACATAACACAGATTAGCCAAAACATGTATTAGGGTGAATTCTTTCCGCGAGTAGGTATTATACACATATATAGCATATACACACAGTCATTAATCATGGTAAACACACTTTCATATTTTATACATATACGGTATTTTCTACAACATACAAAATACACCAAACGCCACAATTCGCATACGTAACTGAATCGCAAAACAAACGTCGCATTTTACATATACAATAACACCCAGATCATGAATCTATCATTATCTGACATTGAAAGCTTTGAAAAACTATAACCTAAGTGTCTAAAGTCTGCACCTTACGCCGTAGAAGCGTAAAGAACTCGATTAAATCGTTAAGCCTTTGACTACGGTGGAATGGCAACCTACAAAATGAAATAGGTTAGCTATTTCATCACTTGTAACAATCATAACCCTAGAACGGATTAAGGTTAGGGTTTTCTTACCTAAGAATGAAGAGAGAATCGCCGGAATAACGATTAGACGGTGGTGGCTAAGCACGTATGGTAGCAAGTTAGAGCAACAGGATCTTTCTCCCACTTCTCCCACACTTTCTCTCTCTTTACTCTCTCTCTCACCTAGGGTTTTCTCAAATTCGTATGGGATGAGAGAGTGAGGGTTTAAGGTTCTTATATAGGCCCAGAACTCACGAAAATAGACTTAAGGCCATAGTATACTTAGGTTATGTCCAAATACAGACTATTCGATCTCAACGGAGCACTTCTGGAGCCCCCCTTGAGCCAAAGGTCGGAATTAAGCTCACTGACCTTGGATCTAGGTTGAGTTAAGTTTTCGTTCCAGTCGGGTTCCCAAATCACACGTGGCGGACCAGTTTCAATTCAACGGTCACTGAAACTAGATCAGGGTTACAAGTACACAGACATGTATGAAAAATATTCCCTGATCCGAGGGTGTATTTGGGTCAGATTCTGACAGTCTGATTGCTTATATTTGGCCCGCAAGTGACAAGTCTCAAATTACTTAAATTAGATTTAATTCCTAAAGAAAACCATGTTTTCTCACACTCCTCGCTCCGGGCTCAAGCGAATAACCCTGGGACACTATCCGATTTTGACTTCCGAGATGGTTGTTAAACCCAGCAAGGTGGTCCTAATTCTATAACCTTGCATTATTTGGACTTTCGATGTGCGGTCCAGATCTGATACGGAGTTTCGTGATGCTCCCGAGAGCAGCCGGGTAATGAGATTGATCCTAGATTTTTGGGTAATGTAGCGTCAACGATTCTACAAGTTTTAGATCTTCAGATCGTATTTAAAGTGATTAGTGCGGATGTCGTATGCAATCTAGTTTAACACTAGTTAATCCTCATCTGATTTCTAAGGGATTTGGTCCTGAGTGATTCCTGCCTGAGGTGGTACTCGGGCCTTTGTATGAGATTTTCCGAGTCGTTACACGTGCGTAAGCTTACAAGAAGCTTAGAGGGTGGTGTATGTATGTGTAATGCATGTGCCAAGCATATAATATCAGAGTAATGTGGAAAAATGTTGGCAAGTCCATGAATGGGAAAATGCTGGCAAGTCTATAAATGCTATCAGCCATACCAAGGCTATGCGATGCAAGCCCTACATAGCCAAATGTCATATGCAAGATGCAACGCAAGAACACCAGTCCTCAGTTGGATCCACATATCAGTACAGTTCACTTTTGAAATATCACCGGGGTCTAGTACACTCTACGCCAGATTGCCGCCCTACCCAAGGCGCACAACTGTACAAGTGGAAGAGACCTCACTATTCGCCTGGTCAGTAGTCTGCCAATATCTACCCGGCTCGTCGATAGTGAACCCATTCCCCAAGATGGTCAAACTCAGCATAACTTTGCTCCCTCCCCTAAGGCGAATAAGGCCACACCCCCTTCCAACCAAACACGACACAATGGGAGACGCGGCGTACTGGTATTCAGTACTTGGGTGCTCATGTATTCACTTGGTCTCGCGACATTGGAGCAACCTCCTGGTACGATAAGAGTTCTGAGACTTTTACCCAAGGACATCGTAAGTGCCCACAGTGCTAGAACCAAATATTTTCAGTATCCAATCCTGTCAGTCACGATATGCCTAATATCGCTAGGGCGTATAGTGATCATGTCACATAGAATGCGAAATGCATGAGTCACACCATCCAGTCATGCATCAAACCTGCGTGTACCGCGCGTTTATGTGGGGCAACTCCATCTCTAAAGGAGTCCCATAAAGATCTCAGCCCAACAGCGTATGCTATGATCAAACACTCCTCATGACAGGCATGCAAATGATGCGTACGGGCATGTATCATGATGCTCTACTAAGCATATCCTCACTGTGTCCTACTAGACTAAGTACACTAGCATAATTATTAGATATAAACAATAACCAACCTAAACACATGATGGGGTCCACGGAAGGATGACAAACCTCATCTAACACATCAAGATCAGTTATAAATAGCGGGTATACCAACCTGATACCACGGATTCTTCCATCTACAGCAGGGGGTGATGATGTGCTCACCTATAGATAGTGGATGGTCTAGATGTCATACTACGTCAAGGATGGACCACATGGGGTGAATCATACAATAAGGGAGTCAAGAGGATTACCCTAAGAATATTAAGTGGACTTCCTCACCTACTCTATCATTCCATGAACTGGGCTTCCCTATTGAGGCCTGGTACGAACAAGGTGGGCCTACAAGACATGGTTACTCCCACAAGGTGTGGTGGAAAGCACTTAGCAAAAATGGGGGCCCAACGGTTTGGGTTAGCCCAATAAGGGAACAATGGTAATGGGCTTAACAATGGGCCCTAGAGGGGTTTACAACGTAGACATTTAACCACCATTGCTCCCAAGGTGTGGCCCATTTGGGATATAGAATCTAACTTACAATGGGGCCCATGGCCCTTATACAATCTAGAAAATGGATGGATAGCACGAATATAATCACATACATCATGGTGGGCCTCTTGGGACAACCCATATGATCCAGCAAAATAGATGGACAACATGAACAACATTTTCATCAATGTGGGCTCCAATAACTAGACGCCCAGCCCATCTGGGCCTGCTGGACGTCTAGGAACTGGATGGCCTAGCTGGTCATGAATACAAGGTGGGCCTTACATGATAATGGGGCCCATGGCCATGAAAATGGCCTGACAGTGTGTATGGAACATATACATCAAGGTGGGCCTCTGCACAACATAAATGGGCAGCACGGATATAAAATATACAACAGGTGGGCCTACACATTAGCAAGTGGGCCTCACACATACAGCAGGTGGACCTACACATTAGCAAGTGGGCCCTGCATATAAAAGGTGCCATAGATGGACAGTGTGGACAAATACATCATGGTGGACCTGCAGGCCCTAAACGGCCTAGATAAAATGCATCATGGTGGACTTACTGGCCTTGGACGGCCTGGATAAAATGCATCACGGTGGGCCTACTGGCCCTAGACAGCCTAGATAAAATACATCATGGTGGGCCTACTAGCCCTGGACGGTGCAGATATAACATTTACATCAGGGTGGATCCCACCGTCCCCTGCTGGATGGTGTGGATGATCACATACATCAGGCGTGAAAAGGCCGAGCTAAGAGTCCTAGAGGGGGGCTGAATAGGACTACGCCAAATTAAAAATTAAATGCGGAATAAATAAATAAAGATATCACTTATCAATTCCAAATAGCAGAAACAAATAGCAACCCCAAATGCTTATGTATTGAGAGGTTGATACAGATGTTATTCTAAGGACAACCTTACACAAAAAACCAATGGCTTATGGTAGGACAACCTGATTTCTAGAACGGTCTGTGTATCAATATAGAGGAATAAAGAATAAAACAGAAATAAATATATGTTGCTACTACGACATTCACCACTTGTGCAAAAAATAAATTACAATCATTCACCACAAATGCTATAAATATATTACAATCATTCACACACTTAGGCACATTCAACCATCCACCACAACTCTAACAATTATAGTGGTTCGCTTGTGTGTACACCAACTGTTAGAACATAGCCACACAACTACTCCACTACCAATATCCCCACCCTCGGGATATTGGCTTTCACTATGAAATAGGTTTTCTAAGGTTCACCCAAAACCTTCACAATTGTGTTTTCAAAAGGGGCTACCACAATTAAAAACCCTACTCACTGAGATTTTCTAGCTATCTTAGTCATAACTAAAAATGAAATATTTTCTGCAATCTCTTACAAACCAAATACAGAAAATTGAAATGTACTTATCTAAGGATTCTTCTTTTGATGAAGCCCGGTAGAACCAAATGTCCAAACTCACATATGAAAGGGTTCGTAGATCTAAACGATTTTTAGATTAAATTAACCTGGGCTAGCTTGATTTGATTTTTGATCTAAAAAAGGGTAAAATCAATATTTCCTTTTCAAAAGAAATAAAATTGAATAGAGATCACAAAGTCAAATGCGAAAAGGTTTTTAAAAGAATCTTAAATACTAACCAATTAGCTTCTCGAATGTGGGGACAAGTTTTCTCAGAGTTGTGACTTGAATATCTTGTAATGAATTGAAAAACTCTGAAAATTGTCCTTAATTTATAGGCAAAAATACTGTTCACTCGACTGGCCTAGTGGTCAGCTCGACTGGTTGAAGGACCAACAATATTTTAAAAATTCTAGCGCGATAAGATCAGGTCGCTACTCGACTAGTCGAGTGGGCTCGATTAGTCAAGTGAGACCCAGAAAGGTTACTGGACTTTAAGTCAAGCCTGCTCGACTGGTCGAGCACTGTTCACTCAACTGGTGGAGCAGTCTCTAAGACTGGTTGAGAGTCCAATAGAAATTCTGAAAATTCACAACAAACCTTGGACTGGTCGAGAAAATTCTTAGACTGGTCGAGCAAATAGTTGGACTAGTCGAACATAGCTAGAACTAGTCGAGAAAAAGCCTATAAAATTATATAATGACCCAAATTAAGTGTGCAATCAATATGACCTAACCTATAGTCAATCTAGGGTCATTCATACCTTATAGGTGAAAATTGAACATTGAAACATTGTTCGCTTCGGTTGATAGTCTATCTTGAAGTACATGAAGCTTATCATTGTATACTCGAAGATGAACTTGGACTAGTGACCTTGTGACTTGAGTTTCAACTTAAGTAAATCAGCTTAAGCTTGAGAAGATTACTTGAGCTTGAGTTCTTGAGTAATGCACACTGTCTTGATATAGTTGAAGCATGAAGACTTGATCTAGTACTTGAATTTCTTGATGTTGTACTTGAGTTTCTTGATCTTGTACATGAACTTCTTGAACTTGAATTTGAACTTCTTGATCATGTACTTGAATGTAGGTAAGGATGACATGAAGTTGATTTTACATAACGGCTACACAAGATACAGATTCTAAGAGGTTTTGACACTACAAAATTTGACAAACCTAGGAGCTAGATAAGATAGCATTTACAATCTCCCCCTTTGTCAAATTTGTGACAAAACCAAATAAATAATATGATACATAGTATGCACAGTAAAGAATCATGAATCATACATGCACAATAAAGAATCATGCACCAGTTAAAAACTGCAAACCAATACTCCCCCTTAATACATTACTCCATAGAATCCAAGAAGAGAATTTAAAATTTTGCTACCTAACCACTTCTCCACATCCAATATCATTATAAAATAGGCATATCAACACAAATTCTCCCCCTTTTTGTCACAATATGACGAAGGAAAGAACCTATAAATGATGATGGAAATAAAATAGCAATAAGTAATAATAGAAAGAAGTAAGTTCAAGATAACATAAATATTGTCAAGACAATCATTCAAACATGTCCACAATAACAAGAAAACATGTCCAAGCATATAAAGTTAAGAGAAATTCAAGTATAAAGGTTATTACAGATCAGAGATTCAAAACTAATCTGAACCAGAGGAAGGACCAGGTATGGAAGGATCGATTTGATGTAGTCTGTTGTTAATGCGCCTCAGATATTTGCGCATGTATTTAAATTGAGTTTCTTGGGACACATGCATACCCTCTACCTTTTCCTCAAGGGAACGCAAACGTACATCAAAATCAGACGGTTGAAAATCAGGATCCGCTGCAAAGTCTGATTCAATCTCATCAAATATGTCATCCAGATTGACATCATCCGGAGGCAAAGTATCCTCCTCTTCATATGCTTCAGCTGCTCCACTAGCACCCACATCAACTTGGCCTGTAGCCAACCTCAAATTTATCTTATTAATGTTAAAGTTGTTGAAGGGTAGATGGTTAATTGGAGATTCTCCAACAGGCATAGCCACTAGACTATGGGTGGATATAACAGTCATAAGATAGGCAAAATGTATATCATTATGACCTGGATGGAGATGGAACTGAATCATGATATAACAAATAAGTGAAAGAAGACACACAGAGACTCCAGTAACAATAGAGTTAGAATGCGGACCATGAAAGTAGTGAGCTCAATTTTGTTACCAGATCTAAGATAGACATTAGAAATAAAAATCTAATGAAGAACCCTATATCTGGGTAACATAAACTTGGAAGCGAGCGCATTCCCAGAACTCCATTCCACATTCATGTTGCATAGAACTCTAGTGAGCAATCTTTTGTTAGATTCAGACAGTTTTGCTACAAGAGTATTAATGGGAATACCGTCATCATTAACTGGAAGGTCCATTAATCCAGAAATCAGGTGATAGTCCACATCAATTGGACCTTCTCTTATAGAAATTGTAAACGTAAGATTCTTAGAAGATAAGTCAGTTATGCAAGCATACATGGCTTGCACAATGGAATGGTATGCCGAACCGCCCCAATGTAAAATATTATCCCATTGTACAAATTAAAGGAGAGGAACAATGTCAAATGGTGCCAAATGATCTGTGTTAACTATCCGTTCAACTATCACGTTGTGTAAGCGAATATCCCGCACATACTCGGGATCTTATTCAGGTGACCAAAGATGGCACACCGTGATAGGAGCGGAACGAGAGGAAGAGGGACTACGAGATCCTTTCTTCTTGTTTTCTACTCTCCATCACAATAAGAAAAATAAGGAATACAAGGAATGCAATAGAGGAAAGAAGGATTTTAAGAAAATCAAATTTTAAGCTAAAAAACCCAACAAAATACCATAAACCTTGAAATAAACAACAAAATTAAGGAAATGGAAGATCAAAGAACTCAAATCTATAAGTAAATTGAAAATGAAGCACTAACCAAAAATGAGTTCGACCAGTCGTGGTAGGGCTTGTTGGAGAAGAAGAACCAAGTGAAGAAAAATGTGTTTTTCCCAAAATAAAAGGCAAAACCCGAGTTTCTCGACTAGTCGTGTCCATACTCGACCGATCGAGCCACGACTGGTCGAATGTGTACTCGACTGGTCACGCACCCCTGAAAGTATGCAATTTTATATCTATTTGAATTTTAAAAATTTTTTAAATAATAAATATATACATTATGATACAAAAGGCACAAATCATCAGTTCATATTGCACATAGCAAGATCAAATTTCAATTTTGCAAACCTGTTCTTGTCGAGCGATTTTGTGAATATGTCTGTAAGTTGATTCTCGGTCGGAATATATTCCAATGAAATTATCTTATCTTCCTCCAATTCATGAATATAATGATATCTAATATCAATATCCTTGGTTCGTGAATGCTGAATTGGATTTTTAGAAATATTAATTGCGTTTGAATTGTCACAATTTAAAACCATGGATTCTTACACAATTCCGTAATCGCTTAATATCCTCTTCATCCACATAAGTTGAGTGTTGCATTACTAGCAGCAATATATTCAGCCTCAGCTGTGGAGAGTAATACAGAACTTTGTTTCTTACTTAGCCAAGAAACTAAACAGTTCCCGACATAGGAACAACCATCGCTGGTCGATTTACGATCATCAATGTTACCAGCCCAATCAACATCCATGTAACTAGCTAATTGCACACTAGTATCATGTGGATACCAGAGACCAAGATTAGCTGAACTAGTGACATATCACAAAATGCGCTTAACAGCAATCAGGTGTGACTCTTTAGGGTCAGATTGATATCTAGCATAAATTCCTACGCTAAAAGAAATATCAGGTCAGCTCACGGTTAAATAAAGTAAACTACCTATTATACTGCGATACAACTTAGGATCCACACTCTTACCTATTGAATCCTTAGAGAGTTTTGGAGTAGTACTCATTGGAGTATCAAAATTTCTCCTACTCTCAAATCTGAACTTTTTAACTAAGTTCAGAGCATATTTGGTTTGAGAGATAAAGAAACCATCAGGGAGCTGTTTGACTTGCAACCCTAGAAAATAGTTTAGTTCTCCACCCATGCTCATTTCAAATTTAGATTTCATAAGATTTGCAAACTCAATAGTCATGTTAGCACGGGTAGATCCATAGATATTGTCATCAACATAGATTTGTACTATTAGAATGTGATCATTATGTTTCTTTACAAACAATGTCTTATCAATACTCCCCCATTACAAAGTTATGACTTAGTAGAAACTTAGTCAACTTTTCGTACCATGCCTTGAGAGCTTGTTTCAAACCATAGAGTGCCTTTTTCAGGCGATAGACATGATTAGCATGCTTAGGGTCTTCAAAACCCGTTGGTTGTTCAACATACACTTCTTCATAGAAATCTCCATTTAAGAACGCACTCTTTACATCCATTTGATATATTTTGAATTTTTTAAAGCACGCAATGGTTATAAATAGTCTGATTGATTCAAGACGAGCTACTGGGGAAAAGGTCTCATCATAATCAATGCCTTCAATTTGAGTGTACCCTTGTACACCAACCTAGCCTTATTTCTAATAATATTACCAAGTTTATCAGACTTATTTTTAAAAATCCATTTTGTTCTGATAATGTGTTTATCTATTGGTCTTGGAACTAAGTACCAAACATCATTTCTAACAAACTGATTGATCTCTTCTTACATTGCTACAATCCAATTTTCATCAATAAGGGCTTCTTTTACATTAGATGGTTCTATCTAAGATGTAAAACATACGTAGCTGCACATATCTTCAAGTTGTTTACGAGTGCACACACCAGTGAGAGGGTTTTCAAGGATTTGATCAAATGGATGATCTTTAACTGTTCGCAGTTTAGTATTTTTTTGACTAGATGAAGAGTCTGGTTTATCAAATAAAAGGACTTCATCATTTTCTGAACTTGAGATAGGTGTATTCAAGTGATCGTCTATAACCACATTAATGGACTCTTAAATTACACCAGTCCTCTTGTTAAGAACCTAATACGCTCGACTATTCGGAGCATACCCTAACAATATCCCTTCATCACTTTTGGTATCAAATATACCCAGATTTTCTCAGTCACGCAAGATGTAGCACTTGCTGCCAAAACTCGAAAGTATTTGACAGTAACCTTCTTATCAAACCACATTTCATAAGTTATTTTACTATTTGATTTTATAGTATAAATGTGGATAAGTAAATAACAAGCCGTATTTACAGCTTTAGCCCAAAGATTTTTAGGAAGCTTCATACTATTTAGCATTATATTTGCCATTTTTTGAAGCACTCTATTTTTCCTTTCCACTACACCATTTTGTTGTGGTGTTTTACATGCAGAATATTCATGTGATATTCCCTGATCACTGTAAAATTTCTCAAAACTGCTATTTTCAAACTCAGAACCATGATCACTACAGATCTTAGTGACTTGTGATTCTTTTCAGTTTGGATACGTTTAAGTACCCTTCTTACTTCATCAAGAGTTTCTGATTTCTCTCTTAGGAAGACTACCCAAGTATACTTGTTAAAGTCATTTACAATCACCAGAATATACTTCTCGCCACCTCGACTCTCTGTTCTAGTTGGTCTAATGAGATCCATGTGGAGAAGTTTGAGTGGTTTAGATGTAGGTTTGGAGTTTACCTTTTTGTGAGCACTCCTGGGTTGTTTACCAATCTTGCACTTACCATATATTTTATCCACTTTCTTTACTTTGGGTAGACCTCTTACCAATTCTCTTTTGCTCAATCTATACAAGTTGCGGTAGTGTACATGTCCTAGGCGCTTATGCCAAAATTCGGTCTCATCGGTTTGGACCATGTAACACGATACCTTAGATGAGATTGAATCACTAACAATGTAACAGTTCTCAGAAGTTCTGTGACCAGTTAATATTACAGAACCATTCTTATTTAAAATTTCACACCCTTGGTTGGTAAATTTTACACTATGATTATTATCGCATATTTGAGAGATGCTTAATAAATTATGTTTTAAACCTTCTATATATAAAATATTCTTAAATAGAGGGAGGTTAAAGAGTTGAACCGTACCTTGGCCAACAATTCTACAGTTACTACCATCACCGAATGTGACTGAACCATCGGTCATGTCTTTAGGACTGGTGACAAACCTTTGTCACCTGTCATATGTCAGGAGCAATCACTGTCTAAGTACCACTTTAAATGGCTCGAAGCTTTGAAAGCGGTGTGGGCAACCAAACAAGCAACCTTAGGAACCCATTTCATTATAGTTTTAGGTTTAGGAGCATAGTTGGTCTTCTTATGTTTATAGTTGTTATAAGTCCTACCCACTGAGTTAGATTTTAGGAGCTCCTTAAGTAAGTTAACAATTTTCTCGGCTAAAGGATAACGATTCTAATTTTTATAGTTGATATGGTTGCTTTTAGGTTTTAAAGTTTGAAAAGTTTTAGCATTTTTAGAATTATTTTGATTCAGACTTTTCTCTTTTGAGTTAGAAGACTCTCCTTTAACAAATTTAGGCAGGATATTCTTATATTTGGGAGGAATACTTTTATCATAGCCCAATCCAGATTGATCACCACATTTTTTGGATCTAGATAAAAGTTTTTCTAATTTAGGATCACCTTGGGCATACCTCCATGTGTCCTTCAAACTCAAAAGCGAAGAGACTTTTAGTTTTAGCTTTTCATTTTTAGATTTTAAGTTTTCAACTTAGGACGTTTTGAAATTTAAGTTGCACTTAGTTTTTTCAAAGCAATCTGAAAAGTGTGATTTCTCTAAGACTAGATTATCAAAATTCTCTTTTAGTTTTGAAAACTTTTCTTTATGAAGTTTTAACTTTACAGCTATTTTGCAACTTTCCCTATATAGGGCATCATAAGCATCTTGAAGGTCTTTTTCATTTTCATGCTCACTATTCAGATTTTCTTCACTAGTTGAATCATCATTATCTGAGAAAGTGAACTTGGCTAGAGTCATTAGGGCTTTAACATCATTAGCCGACTCGGTTTCAGAATCTTCTGACTCGGAAGAAACTTCTGAGCAAGAAGATTCATCCCATGTAGCCAACATACATTTCTTTTTAGACTTGTCCTTCTTAGGACATTTGTTTGCTAGATGCCCATATTCATGGCAGTTGTAGCATTGGCTGTCTTTTAAAGATTTTCAATTTTTAGATCTAGGTCTTTTCTTTTCAATAGGTTTTTGCAAATCAACCCTCTTTTTACTTTTGAAAATCTTGTAAAACTTTTTAGCTAAAAGAGTCATATCATCTTCAGAAGGTTCTAAATCAGAATTATTACTATTTTCATGAGAAATACTTTTAGAAGACTTGAGGGCAATTGACTTACCTTTAGGGGCCTTAAAATTTAACTCATAGGTTTGAAGAGACCCAACAAACTCTTCTACCCTCATATTATCCGTCACGAAGTTCCTGGATTGCGGTCACTTTTAACTTGAACCGATCAGGCAACGAGCGTAGTATCTTTGCACAGACTTTACTTTTTGGGATCCTATCACCAAGACCCCACATAGAGTTGACAATGTCATTCAACCTTATATAGAAATCCATGAAAGTTTCACTTTCTTCCATACGTATTTCCTCAAATTTTGTTGTGAGGATTTGAACTTTAGATTTCTTAACAATTGTTGTACCATCGTGTGTCATTTCCAAAATATCTCAGGCTTGCTTTGCAGTATCACAGGATATAATTCTCTTGAATTCATTCGGTGATAGCGTGCAAGTAATAGCATTTAAAGCCTTTATATTGGCACTACTCTCACTTTTCTAAAAGAGCAGTCTAAGAAAAGTAAGGTGTGACTTTTACAGTTTTAGATCCATCAGTATCAGTCACTTCAGTGGTAGGAGGGGTCCAATTGGTCACTGTGGCTTGCCACATGCTCTCATACATAGATTTTTTTAAAAAAATCCTCATTCTGGCTTTTCAATAGGCATAATTGGAGCCATCAAATGGTGGAGGCCTAGTGACTGAGAGGCTATCAAAATTTGACATCTTAAAAATAAAATGAGCTATTAGGCTCTGATACTACTTAAAAAGGCCGAGCTAAGAGTCCTAGAGGGGGGGTGAATAGGACTATGTCAAATTGAAAATTAAATGTAGAATAAGAAATAAATAAATAAAGATAGCACTTATCAATTCCCAATACCAGAAACAAATAGCAACCTCAAATGCATAACTGTTGAGAGGTTGATACAGATGTTGTTCTAAGGACAACCTTACACCAAAAACCAATGGCTTATGGTAGGACAACCTGATTTCTATAACGGTCTGTGTATCAAAATCCCAAACCAATACAAAGGAATAAAGAATAAAAGAAAAATAAATATCTACTGCTATTACAACATTCACCACTTATGCAGAAAATAAATTACAATCATTCACCACAAATGCTAAAAATAAATTACAATCATTCACACACTTAGGCACATTCAACCATCCACCACAACTCCAACAATTATAGTAGTTTGCTTGTGTGTACACCAACTGTTAGAAAATAGCCACAAAACTACTCCACTCCTAATATCCTCAACCTCGGGATATTGGCTTTCACTATGAAATAGGTTTTCCAAGGTTCACCCAAAACCTTCACAATTGTGTTTTCAAAATGGGCTCCCACAATTAAAAACCCTACTCACTGAGATTTTCTGGCTATCTCAGTCAAAACCAAAAATGAAAGATTTTCTGGCAATCTCTTACAAACCAAATACAGAGAATTGAAATGTACTTATCTAAGGATTCTTCTTTTGATGAAGCCCAATAGAACCAATTCGATGTAGATGTTCAATGTCTAAACTCACATATGAAAGGGTTCTTAGATTAAATGATTTTTAGATTAAATTAACTTGGGCTAGCTTGATTTGATTTTAATCTCAAAAATGGTAAAATCAATATTCCCATTTCAAAAGAAATAGAATTGAATAGAGATCACAAAATCAAATGTAAAAAAGTTACTAAAAGAATCTTAAATATTAAGCAATTAGCTTCTCGAATGTGGGGACAAGTTTTTTCAGAGTTGTGACTTGAATATCTTGGAATGAATTGAAAAACTCTGAAAATCGTCCTCAATTTATAGGCAAAAATATTGTTCACTCAACTGGCCCAGTGGTCAGCTCGACTGGTCGAAGGACCAACAATATTTCAAAAATTCTGGTGCGATAAGATAAGATCCTGCTTGCTCGACAAGTCGAGCCCTACACTCGACTGGTCGAGTGGGACCCAGAAAGGTTATTAGACTTTGAGTTGAGCCTTCTTAACTAGTTGACCATTATTCACTTGACTGGTCGAGCAGTCTCCAGGACTGGTTGAGAGTCCAACAGAAATTCTGAAAATTCACAACAAACCATAGACTGGTCGAGAAAATTCCTAGACTGGTCGAGCCAGTACATGGACTAGTCGAACATAGGCTAGGACTAGTCAAGAAAAAGCCTATAAAATTATATAATGACCCAAATTAAGTATGTAATCAATATGACCTAACCTATAGTCAATCTAGGGTCATTCATACCTTATAGGTGAAAATTGAACATTGAAACATCGTTCGCTTCGGTTGATAGTTTATCTTGAAGTACATGAAGCTTGTCATTGTATACTCGAAGATGAGCTTAGACTAGTGACCTTGTGACTTGAGTTTCAACTTGAGTATATGAGCTTAAGCTTGAGAAGATTTCTTGAGTTTGAGTTCTTAAGTAATGCACACTGTCTTGATATAGTTGAAGCATGAAGACTTGATCTAGTACTTGAACTTCTTGATCTTGTACATGAACTTCTTGAACTTGAATTTGAACTTCTTGATCATGTACTTGAATATAGGCAAGGATGACATGAAGTTGATCTTATAGAACAACTACACAAGATACAGATTCCAAGAGGTTTTGGCATTACAAAATTTGACAAACCTAGGAGCTAGATAAGATAGCATTTGTAAGGCGGGTCCCACCATCCCATGCTGAACGGTGTAAACGATGTGGATAATACACATACATCTAGTGGGTTCCACCGTCCTAGCTAGACGGTGGATGGTGTGGATGAAGCATACATACATGTGGGGTTCACGCAGTCAGCAGGGTGAGCATGTCCGGTGGACGTCCCACAACTGGACTACCTGGATAAAATGCATATGTCAGGGTGGGTCCACGTGTGTGTAGCCCACCAGCTTGCGATCAAGCTAATATTTGTATTTTCCATTCATCTATCCCTGCATGACCGACCAGTCATATAGGCTGGAAAAATGGACAGCATGCTACCCAGATTACTGGACAGCAAGGATTTAAAACACATGCATCAAGGTAGGGTCCACCTAGATGGGCCGCACACATCCAGATCAATCAGATATGTATATTTTTTCCCTGGTATTTGAATCGTGTAAAATAGGGCAGCAAGGTGGGCCAGCCTGCATCCGAAAAACTGACAGCCAGGCCGTCCCACCTACTAGACTGTCTGGGTCTGTTGAGCACATCAGGTGGGCCACACAACATCATAGAGAGAGAGAGAGAGAAAAAAAAATGAGTGGTGGAGGGGCTCTGCCACTATGAGCCCCTTAAGGTGCACAATACATACATCAAGATGGGTCCCAAGATTAGGTGGGCTCTCAAATCAATAAATTAAGGTGGGGATGTCATCGCCACCAAAAACTCAAGGGTCTAGATGACCCTTACATGTTGAGCAACAAGGGAACATCATGATGGGGTCCATGGAGAATAGCCCCATCATGGATTGTAACACCCCGATTCTCGAAACCCAAGTACACTACTCGTTTTCCAAAAACCTGAGTAGTAACCTTTAAAGATACTCAAATTCCACATACATATTTTTTTCTTTATTAGAGTTAGTAATATAGTGGGATGGAACAATTAAGTATAAGAGGGTCCAATTATACAAAACCAAATATTTCAAGCGGTTACCTAAAAACTTATACAAACTAATGTCTTAACCTTTACAAACATAATAGTATAAATTAAAATACAAATAAAATCAGGAATGGAGAGTCGCAAGATCATTTGGCTCCTCCCATTCCACAAGAACACTAGTGTATGCATCCTCTGTGTCTCCTGCATACTGAATACGATTCGATAGCGTCAATGGCTATCCAGTGAGGTATAATCCCCAAGATTTATCGTATCATCAAGATACTTAACCCCTGTTATCAGAGAATGTATAACAAATATTGAAAGTGCACCTGCTAGTGCCTTGGTTTGTCAAGTTATGTGTATTGTGAGTCAGACTGGTTGCAGAACTCGATAGGAAGATTATTTTAAGCGTCTGCCTCAACCGGATTTGTAGAAGCTCGCAATAGGTAATCATAGCCTCACATCTCGTGTCCCAAAACACCAGGTGATTAAAACCCTTAAAACAAGATAGACATCTTAGGGTTTTTAAGGTGAGAGAACTTTTTGCAAAATGGGAAAATCTCTAAGTTTTTCTCGCCTTGTCGATTTTATCGAAGCACCCTCGATATGATCGACCTGCTCTGTCAATGTCCTCGATACCTTAACGATATTATCGATAAGAGGACCAAAATGTCCAGCAACTAAATATTCATCTGGACGGATTTATCAATATATCGATACACATATCGATATCATTGATAAAAGCACTAAATATGTCCAGCAACTTCACAACTTATCTGGACAAATTATCGATGTATCGATACACATATTGATATCATCGATATTCAAAACTCAAGACCATTGAGAGTGGCTCGATAAGATCGACGGCTGATTTCCGGTGCCGCTGTTTTTTAATGAAAATCTCAAATTCCTTCGATATATCGATGACCATCCGATATGATCTGAAATCAAATATCGATAAGATCAGAGGTCCATCGATGATATCGACTGTGGGGGTGCATTTCTTACAGCAGTTATTTCAGGTTGTTTTTAACTATGATTGGGGGCCCTTCAATTTAATCGATATTCAAATATCGATGATATCGACACCAGATCAATTGCATCGAACAAAGGCATAATCTGTCCAACAAGTTCAAAGATAAATCAGCTGGATTTATCAATGCCTCGACTCTGATATCGATGTCATCGACATTCAAATTCCGATGACCTCAACGGTTCCCCCGATCATTCACGAAAACCTGAAATATCTCAAAGTCAAGTCTCTCTCATTTTTCATGTGTCGATGGATCGATCCTGTCATTGATGGAATCGGAGTTCGAAATCCGATGACATCGACAATAGCCTCGATTCATCGACCAATTGGTGAAGAGTTTCAAAAGCGTATGACATCGAATCTGAGTCATCGAGCAGACCATCGATGCTATCAAGAGTATATGCTCGATGATATCGAACCTGCTCGATGATATTGAACTCTGTCATAAATGTGACCGTTTTATATCCATTGGAACTTTTTGCCTATTTATAGAAGACTTATCTTTTGTTGCTGTGAGAGAAGGTAGAGAGAGCTTTTGAGTGTTTCAACTTATATCCTATACCTAAAGCCCTTTCTCTCAAGGGAGTTCATCCTCCAATCCACCCTCACCATTGATATTCAATAGAGTAGATTGGGGAATGAACTTCCGCATTCAAGGATCCTCCAACTACTACCTTAATGGCAAATCATTACGCTGGGATGCCTTGAATGCATAAGATTGGAACTACTCTACCTTCCTTATAGGAAAACCTTTAGAGAGTAGGATTCCATCTTCCCTTTGACCCAACCCTAAGCCTAGTCTTGGTATATCTTTTGTGTTGCGGATCAAGGGAGCAGAAGACTCTTCGTCAACAAGGAGGAGGAGATCTTCGGCGTTGTGCTTAACGGGACTCATCAACTTATCTGTAAGTATTTAGAGTCCAGGAGGACACTTGCGATCATTCCTTTCTAGGATTGGGTCTTAAGTGGTTCTCACCCTTTGAAGTCCTCAAGGAGGCCTCCGACGGGAGTGTACGTTGTGGGTGCGTTGTGTGGACCCTTGCTCTGTGGAGAGCATAAACATCTGGTTAGGAGTGAACCAGCGAAACTCCAAGGTTAGAGGTGAATCGAGTAGAAACCTCTGGGTGCGTTGTGTGGACCCTTACTCTATGGAGAGCATAAACATCTGGTTAGGAGTGAACCAGTAAAACTCCAGGGTTAGAGGTGAACCGATTAGAAACCTCCATGTAAAGGTTGAAGGTGAACCTGATTTAAAACCTTAGGTTAGAGGTGAACCCTGGGAAACCTCCTTAGTGAAATCCGGTACACTCAAGGGTTGAGTGCGACAGACGGGAGTGGAGTAGACTTATCGTCGAACCACTATAAAATGACTGTGTTTGTGATTGCTTTCTCTATGTGTGATTCATGACAATGCATTCATATTCGTATATCTGATCACATCTCACACACACACACACAGTCACGTCCAACATAAACTAAGTTGCATATTGCTATATCTTGATTAGTTTGTGATTGGATCCTCTACCTGGCTTGGAAGCCAGTAGAGTTACATTTGAGTAATCCTGAAAATTGCATACATGATAGGATTAGAGTGATAGGATTTTTAAATAACTCATAAATCTTTAAAAAGTCTTACTCACCCCCCTCTAGGACATATTGACATATTCCAACTTCTACTCAAGTGGTCTTCACCGCTATTTCAAATATTACACAATTATTATCAGGGGAATCAGATAAGGTTCATCAAATATGCATTCATTAAATAAATTACACAAGATAATCTTGTTTAAATGCATGGATGCATGCACATGCTCACAGACCGGGGGATGCACATCCAGTTGGTAAATAGTCGCCCAAGGAAAACCAGCCACCCAGAAAAAACTATAATATATAGATTGCCCAAAGAGGATTGGCCACCCGAAAAAGTACACAAAGGTACGCCCAAGGAGAACTAACCACTCAGAAAAGACCATAATAATAAAGATCGCCTAAGGAGATCTAGCCACTCAAAAAAGTACTCAAGGTACGTCCAAGGAGAACTAGTCACCCGGAAAAGACCATAATAATATGCAGATCACGCAAGGAGATCTAGCCACCTGTAAAAGTACTCAAGGTATGCCCAAGGAAAACTAGTCACCCGGAAAAGACCGCATGCCATGAAAATACATGATTAGCCCAACCATTATTATTCCAATTTCAACCAATCAATTTATGAAAGCTCAAAGGTCACTATGGGGGGTTGGTCACCCAGCATAGGCCGACAGCTCAGGCATAGTGTCCCATTACACCATCCCTGGCTCATGAGACTAATAAATATGATGTTTTAAGGGTAACCTCTTCAACTAGTGGCTAGTCGTAGTTCAACAAGTGGAACTTACCATCAAAGGGTTATTTAATAATATTTCATCAAAGGCGCAAAGACAAATAGCCAAACAAGCCACAAAGGGCAAATAGCCTATCAAAGCCGCAAGGGCAATAACTAAATCAAAGCCACAAAGGGCAAATAATCCATCCTAAGGATGTAAAAAAAGAAGATTATCTCAAAAGTTACTTAGGCAATAAATGGTCCATAAGATGGTAAGTCCACCATAATTTCATTTAAGTCATTACACAAATGGCCACTAATATGAGGACCTCTAAATATGTCATAAAGTAATTGCAAATGGTAAGACAAGTCACATACAAAGTCAATGGCACTTATCCACATAAGATGTTTCATTTAAACTAGGATAGAGACGTTTACAATTCATAGCATGTTCAGATGCTTGAATATAAATACAATGACCAATCATGTATAAAGAATCCACTTAAGCACAAACTAGCATTCATTATCATTTTAACTGAAGATTAAATTAAGCAATTAACTAAATAAATTAACTAAGATAATAATAATGATGTAGAAAAGCTTGAAGGTAATCCTCACCTTTCAAGGGTCGACTTGGTTTCCAAAGTTACAGATACTTGAATGCGCACTTTAAGGTCAACCTCTACGCCAATTGCTTCGACACCACCTAAAACTTAATCAAGTCCCTAATCATTTCAACCTTGAATAAGGTAACCTTAATATTTCCACTCAACTCAAACTCAATCCCTAATTCACTTTGTTCTCGAATGAGCTCCTGATTGTATTCAACAAGGTAGATTTAATTGAGAAAATTTATAAAATCCTACAGTTGTTCAAATCAAGAAATTGATACACTAAATTAGTTTTATTTAATCGCTAACTAGAATGTATTAAGGAGTCAACTCACCTACAAGTCAGTCAACCCAACTTAGCCTCAATTCGGTCCAAACGAAAAATGCCTTGTCCAAACTGCGTTGACTCGGTATTGCAACTCGGTTTCCCAATCTCGACCTCTCTCCTTTTCCAAGTCTTCCTCTTCTTCTCAAGGGTCTTGACACGAGCTAGACTCGGTCTAGTGGGGCAACAGAACCACCAGTCTCAGCTCCCAAACTCAGCAACTTGGACAACCAGCCAAGTCGGCTCAGCGTCTCCTCTCTTTTCTCTCTTTCTTCTTCTCCACCCGCCTCTTCTTGCTCTGCCTCTTATTCTACTTTCTTCCTAATTTTCTTCTTCCTTCTTCTTCTTCTTCTTCTTTCTCCTTTCATCTCCTGCTCGACCTTCCTGCATCCAGATGGGGCCTAGGTCCGCTACGACTCAGACTTGACTTGAACTGGTGGGTGCGGCACAACTCAGAGCCGCTCCATGCTCTCTCTCTTTCCTTGGATTTTTAGGGCCGGCTGCCCAAAATAGAAGGAGAGATTTTATAGCTATCTTATTCAACTTCTAGAGCCTTCTACGGCAACTAATCCAGGGATTAGTTGGGTGTGCAGTATTAAGATGGTCTGACTCGAGGTTTAAATGGAAAACCGACCGCTACTTCTTTGCATGTTTATGATCAGATCACATGATGGATTTCTAGGACTATGGGCTACTAGATGGACAGTTCAGATCAAACAAGGAGGCCCACTACAAGATGATGGGTATCCAGGTTTAATGGGGAAGATGATGCAGCCATCAATGGCGGATCTTCTATGGTCAGTTGATCTGATGATCTGATACACTTGGATGGTGTAGATGTGGTCAGTGATCAATGTGGGGTCCATGTTTTGGACGGACAATCAAGATTCCTTGATGGTGCACAACTTCTCTCATTTCGCATCCGATTTCTCGAGTCAACAACATCTCCTATGAGATCTCCTAGCTAAACTTCATGGCGATTCTAACACCCTAACTTCGACACCTGGGATGATCCAAGATAGTTTCTAGAAGGATCTCAGTGGCTGAGATCATACCAACAACAAAATGGTGGAATTCATTCCGCTTCTCTAAAGCTACAAAAACCCTAGTGCAGCTCGGTTAAAGGGCTGAGATTTCTCCACTTTGACGGCTAAGAAGAAGAGAGAGACGTTTCTTTCGAATTTCCAGCTAAGCAAAATGAGGAGTTTCTGCTTTTAGAAGTCGCCCGAGCGCACCTTCCTCTTGTGCCCGTTGTTGTGCACGTGGTTGTACACATGAGTTCTTGTAGACCTTATGGTCTTGGTTTTGATCGTGTGCTCGACTCGATGAATGGCTTAGATTATCAGCTTGGTTGATGATGATGAGCCACAAGCCATTGTAGTGGCCTCGTCCGTTTAAAACAGATTTGGGCGGAAACAAGGAGATGAAATTCCCCTTTTTCGGGTCTTGCTCGGGTCAGCACCCAATTAAAGGGGCTATGTATTTCAGTGCACTGCAAGTAAGCATGGGATGTCCACACACACACCTCAAGTGAGGTCCACACAGATGTATTTGATAAATCTACTCCGTCCATTTCATTTGGAGGGCCTGAATTTGTGTCCTTGCCTAAAGACCTAGTAGATCCAAAGCTCAGGTGACTCAAAATTCTCTGATTTGAGTGCCTACTAACAATTTTTTATGACTCAATAGTCAGGTCTATCCCAATCTGACCCACACTAAAAATTAGGGTTCTTGGACTTGTTTGAGGCTAGTTAGCGGTGGATTTAAGGATTATATAATTTAATTAAGATGATCAGTGTTGGATTCATACATTCAATGATGTTAGCCTTTCCGGTAATTGATTCAAGTATTTATATATTATTACATTGCATCCAACTGATTCGAATTAAGGTGACACTGTGTTAGATCGTGTAAATGTAAGTTGTGGCCCGTTGAATGGTGAATCTGATGATCTGATTCCTCGACTTGAAATATGAACAGTTTGATTTGCCCTTTTTAGAACGATCCATGGTTTTGTTGTTGGTTCCAGGCAATCTTTCGATTAGATCGATCCATATTAGACTCACGTAAGTTCTTAGGTCTTTAAGGATTATTAAATTTGGAGTTTAACTATTGATTTAATGATTCAGTGATGGATTGGAAAATCGGTAATTATGGACTCAATCTAGAAACATATATTAATCTTGGTGGCTAGATTCAGGTTAAAATGTGGGTTTCATAATGGTGTGCTGGTCTATTTCCAAAATCATCGGTCGGATAGCTTGATATATAGGTGGGGTCTGTTTCAATGGTCAAATTTAGACTAGATTGAATGTAATTGTTCTGATAGGTTAGGTTTCCACTTATACTAAGCTAGGTTATAAAGTAACACCCGAGTACTGAAAAGTACGGGGTGTTACATGTATACATGCATGCAAACATGGTGGGCCATTGGCCACACCTAGGGACCAAGATGGGATCCCTACCATTGATTGGTAGGTCCCACTTGCCCCATGCATAAAAACAAAGAAATCTAGCCTAAGGAACACCCACCTCTTCTTCTTCTTAGCTTCTAAGGTCCCTTAGCTCCTAAGGTCCTTCTTCAATGGTGGGAGATGAGGCTTCAATGGTTGGATGGATGGGATTTGATAGGAAAAGAGGCTGGGGTCTTTGGGTTTCTCTCTTCTCCCTTGGACATCTAAGCTCTCTATGGGGCTTGCAATGGTAGAGAATGGGAGAGAGAGGGGTAGTCTAGAGAGGAAATGATGACTTGTAAGAGGTAATCATGGCTTGTAAGAGGCATGGGAAGAGAGAGAGAGAGAGAGAGAGAGAGAGAGAGAGAGGCATGCTTGCAATGATGGCTTGTAGGGTATGATGGCTAGGCATGATGTCATGCTAGGTTAGGTTAGGCTAGGGTGATGTCATGCTAGGTTAGGTTAGGTTAGGGTGATGTCATGCAATGATGTGTTCTTGCAGAGATCTTTTTCTACCTGGAATCATACGGTCCTGCAACACGCAGTGTATGGTCGGGATTATACGTGGGTCATATCTCCTAACCTAGGCATCGCATTGGACCGCGAGACGTGTTGGAACCGCGGTGATGGCGCGTTCGTAACAGTACAGGTTTCGGGTCGAGTTGACTCGAATCTACAGGATGCGACTTAAGGTCATGAACAAATGTTGTTTACAGGTTGCGGGTCACCGGAATTCGATAGGTAGGATCGTGAGCCTCAGGAACAGTATAGTGCTAGGATACGGGCCTTACAATGCACATTCTCCAACCAATGATAAATCTAGTTGGCATGAGTTCATTGTTGGCATTGGCTATGATGGTAATTCCAAACTTCTTAGGCACCACATGTGTTGGGCTCACCCACTGACTATTAGATATAGGGTATATGATACCCACATCTAATAATTTCGACACCTCCATCTTAACCACATCCCTCATGTTAGAATTTAATCGGCATTGTAGTTTCCTTGATGTTTTGGCATTCTCCTCTAGGTGTATCCTGTGAGTGCAAATCAGGGGGTCAATTCCCTTGAGATTCGCAATAGTCCATCTTATGACACTCATGTGATTCTTAAGAGTAGCAATCGGCTTGCTCTCTTGCTCCTCATCCAAGTGAGAAGAAATCACCACTGGATATGTGTCTCCTTGACCTAAATAAACATATTTCAACTCAGGTGGCAATGATTTTATGTCAAGCTTCGGTGGCCTAATGCTAAATGGTAGAGGCTTTGAGTCTATAAGGGGCAATTTTTCAAAGCTCAGAATTTAAAGTATCGGCTCAGAATTTAATAAAGCACTCAATATATCCAATATCAAGTGATCATCACAATCCATAAAGTGAGCAATACAGACTTCTAAGGGGTAGGAGATTTTCATCGATTGAGCTCCTCCTCCACGAGTGTGTCAATCATGTGTACCTCATAGATTTCATCTATATCCCCAGGTTGTTTGCAGAGATTGAACACGTTCACCTCCAATTTCATATTCCCGAAGGATATTTTCAATACTCCATTCTGTCAATTGATGATTGTATTTGAAGTGGCCAGGAATGGGCATCCTAGGATGATAGTAATTTAAGTGCTAGCATTTATAAATGATTGTATGTCTAAAATGATAAAATTTACTAGGTAGTAGAACCTATCGACCTAGACTAAACCATCCTCAACTACCCCCTCAGTATACGAATAGATCGGTCAACAAGTTTGTCACGCCCCAAACTTGAAAACTGGGCTCACAAAATTCCCGATTGCCGAATCTGGTGCCGACAGCCTCCGTAGTACCCCATTCTCGGTTCCCAGCGTCCATATGCTAGATCCCGATCCTGGGATCCTACAAGGAGGATTTTCTAATGTACATTTAACTCATAATAAGCATAACTGCAAGTTTACCCAAATCACAAAGGCAACATCATCATCACATATCCACTAATATAAACATTTGAATACAGTGCTAAAAGGGAAATACATATGACAAAATCAAAGCTCCAGAGGTCCGCTGCATGCTCCAAGTTCAATGCTGATGCAACCTAACGCCACCTGCATGCATCTATCGTGCATAAGCTTATAGAAAGCTTAGTGAGTGGTGAAAGTGTTTATAAGGTAAGTGTCAAGTAAGCAATATCAGAGTAATCAGAGTAAGCGGAAACACTGATAACCCCATAAATCATACAATATCAGAAATACTGGCAAGATCATAAATCATACAATATTAGAGTAATGCGAAAACATGCTGATAGGCCCGTAAATACCATCAGCCTTATCCAGGCTACACAATGCAAAAATATGATGAAAACGATATCATATACTGATGAAGCAATGTAGATGAGCTATGCAATGCGAGGATAATAAGTCAAATATTAGTTGCTGATGTTGCAATGCAATATGCGGTGTAAATGAAATGACCAAGCTGGAGTGAAGTTGGGATGATAGTACGTAGTATCGCAGGCTATGGGGTCTATCATAAGGGACTTTTATCCAAACTAGTCCATACCTAAATTTGGATAGCCAGACTCAATGTAGTAAACTCTTCATCTCAGGTTAGTCGCGCGCCCAACCGAAATCCTTGTCATTACGAAGGTACACAATAATTAGTTACGCACCACCAACCCGAGTGGATAGTGAATGAATGAATATGCAACTCCTACTCAATAAGTCCACATATCAGTACGATTTCTCTTTAGGATCATAACCGGGGTCTAGTACACTTTACATGCAAATCGTCGCCCACTGACGCGCAACCATGCAAGTGAAAGAGAACTCACCATCCACCTGGCCAGTAGTCAGGCAATATCTACTCGAGCGGTCAAACTCAGCCTAGTAATGCCCCCTACTCTCGGGCGGGTAAGACCACACCCCCTCCCAACCGACCACAACACAGTGGGAGATGCACCCTCCTGGTATTCGACCCTCATGCGCTCATATATATCCACTCGGTCTCGACGTTGGGGTGTCTCCTGGGCACGGAGGTTTAGGAATTTTCACCTAAAGGACATTTATGGCACCCGTATGCTAGAACCAAACATTTTCGGTATCCCATCTGGCCATCCATGATATGCCTGTGAAGGCTATGGCCCTGATATCGCTAGGGCGTACAGTAGTCACAATAATAATGCAAGATGCATGAATCATATATCCAGTCATGCATCAATCCTATGCATACCATACGCTCATGTGAGATAACCTCCGCCAATCAGGGAGTCTTATAACAACCTGCCCAATGACATATGCAATGGTCAACCACATCTCATAACAAACATGCAAATGATGAGTATAGGCATGTATTATAATGTTATGCTGTCACATACTAATAATCGGTATTAATAACCGGCATCAACAATCGGCCTCAACAATGTGGACATTTAACCAACATTGCCCCTAAGGAATGGCCCACATAGAGCCTAACATATAGTGGACGCATGGCCTCGTATAAGGGCCTAATATACAACACCATGGGCTTCATCGCCTGGCCCTCAAATGTATCACAATTGGCCTCATCACATAGACCTCATATTCATCACATTAGGCCTTAAACACGGGCTGAATACACTTCCCAACGGGCCTCAAATATGGACCGCATATACATCATACGGGTCTCGACAATCGCCCTTAGTAATCGAAATTGGCCTCGACAATTAGCCTTGATAATTGGAATCGTCCTCGACAATCAGAATCAATCTCAACAATTAGAATCAGCCTTAACAATCGGAATCGGCCTAGACAAACGAAATTGGCCTCGACAATCAAAACTAGCCTCGATAATTAGAATCGGTCTCGTCAATCAGAATCGGTCTCGACAATCAGAATCGGCCTCAACAAACGAAATCAGCTTTGATAATCAAGATCAGCCTCGACAAACAAAATTGGCATCGATAATCAGCCTCGACAATTGGAATCAGCCTCGACCAAAAAGAATCGACCTCGATAATCGGAATCGGCCTCGACAATCGGAATTAGCCTTGATAATCAGAATTGGTCTCGTCAATCAGAATCGGTCTCGACAATCGAAATCAGCCTCGATAAACAGAATCAACCTCAATAATTGGGATCAGAATAGACAAACAAAATTGGCCTCGACAATCGAAATCGGCCTCGACCAAACAGAATCAGCCTCAATAATTGGAATCGGCCTCGACAATCGGAATTGGCCTCGATAATCAGAATCAGTCTCGTCAATCAGAATCGGTCTCGTCAATCAGAATTGGTCTCGTCAAACAAAATTAACCTCGATAATCAGGATCGGCCTCGACAAATGAAATTAGCCTCGATAATCGGCCTCGACAATCGGAATCGCCCTCGACCAAACAGAATTGGTCTCGATAATTAGAATCGGCCTCGACAAACAGAATCGGCCTTGACAATCGAAAGCGGCCTTGATAATTGAATTTGGCCTCGTTAATCGACCTCGACAATCAGAATCAGTCTCTACAATCGGAATCGGCCTTGATAATTGGCCTCGACAAAAGGAATCGGCCTTGACCAAATGGAATCAGCCTCGACAAACAGAATCAACCTCATCAAACAGAATCAGTCTCGATAATCGGGATCATCTTTGACAAATGAAATTGACCTCAACAATTGGAATAGGCCTCTATGCAAGGAGGGGTCCATGGATAGACGACCGATGATGAATCAAGCAATATCAATGGGGCCCAATCGTTTGGGTTAACCCATTAGGGAATGATGAGAATGGGCCTAACAAGGCCCAAGGGAAGGTCACAATGTGGACATTAAACCATCATTGCCCATCAATGTGGCCATTAAACCATCATTGTTCCCAAGGCATGGCCTGCCATAATCATTATTACATACATCATGGAGTAATCACACATCGCAATGAACCTCATATACACCAAGTGGGCCACATCAATGGGCCGCACCAATGGCCTAATATACATCAAGTGGGCCGCATCAATGGGCCACACCAATGGGCCTTATATATATCAAGTGCACCGCATCAATGGGCCGCACCAATGGGCCATAAATACGTAATAGGTGAGCCCTACACATGGGCCTAATACATAATAATGGGCCCTATCACTTGGGCCTGATGTACACCACATTAGACCTCACATATGGGCCTCAAATATACATCACAGGTGGGCCTCAAATATATTACAGATGGGCCTCAAGCAGACAACACAAGTGGGCCCTATCACATTGCCAAGCGGTGTGGATGAATCACATCCATCAAGGTGGGACCGGTAGAAGGATGGCGTGAAAATAAAATACAAACATCATGGTGGAGTCCTCATCACCGTTCAAACATGTCCAGCACAGTCCAGATCATCTAAATGGTATGGATGAACAAATTCATCACGGTGGGGCGGCACGGCACCATCCAAACTGCCCAGCACAGATGGACGGAGTAAATATAATACATACATCAAGTCAGGGCCCCACCGTCCCTGTGGATGGTGGTGGATGGAGCACGTACATCATGCGTCCAACACAGATGGATGGTGTGAATATGATACATGCATAAAGGTAGGGTCCTACAGTGGGATGGCTTGGATAAAACCCATACCTCATGGTGGGGTCCACGCATGTGGACAGTGTAGATCAACAACACATACATCATGCATGAGACCCACAGAACTTGCTAACATCACAACAGCTGCCAGTTGTGTGGGTCCCATTATTCTGTGGTGTGAACGGTAAAGATGAAACTCAACTAGCAGCATCCCACCTGATTGGACGGCTGGATGTAAAACAGATGGATGACATGAGTGCAGAACAGGTGGACAACGTGGATCCATACGTCCAGGCGGCCCCTATTGTCCACATCATCGAACGGAGTTGATACAAGACACATACGACACGGGTGGGCCCCACATGGAATGACGGTGTGGATTCAATGCAAGCTCCACAGTCAGACCCACATAACTTGCTGCCGCTTCAATACTGACCCACCATCCAAAATGGACGTTGTAGATATGCATTCAACAAGGGGTCCCACCCCACACGTGTGAGTGGATCCCACATCATATGAAGAATGGCTAGATGGTATGTATATAACACATATACCCAGGTGGGTTTCCACCGTCTAAGAAGTGGACGGTGTAGATATAAAACGAATACATCAAGGTGGGTCCGACCCCCACACGTGCCACATGTGTGGGTAGGCCCACACCCAAAACATATGGATGGTCAAGATATAACACTACCTCCTGATACCGTCAGAACTGACATTAGATACAACAGGCCCCTTGCTGTTGGACAGATGGTTAAAACACCTACATCTTGGTGTGTTCCTACCATCCAAATAACTGGACGGTGAGGATGTGAAGTATACACTTCACGTGGGTCCCATGGAGGGATGGTACGGATAAAATTCATGGCATGTGGGACCCACGTCCCCATCTAGGGCGGCAAACACATACATCTTAGGTGGGTCCCACATGGACGGTATTGATAAAACCCGTACATTACAGTGGATAGGCAGTACGAATGCAACACTTGCAGTGTGGTGGAGTCCCATAGTCCAGCAGCTGGACGGTGAGGATGAGACCCATTCATCAAGGTGGGTCCACACGTGTGGCCTACCATAGCTTTGAAATAAAGCTGATATTTGTTATTTTCCTTCATCAAGGCCTGTCCATATGGACAGGCAGTAGGGTGGACCCCATAAGTGGACTCTGGTGCAGTCCACTAAATGGACAACATGGATAAAATATGCAAACCATCAGGTGGGCCATCAACAATAAAAGAGAGAGAGAGAGAGAGAGAAACGGTGTGATGGAGGGGCCCCGCCACTATGGGCCCCTCATAAGATTACAACACATACATCAAATTTGGTCCCATCGCAAGTGGGCCATCAAATTGAAAATTAACGATAGATCACCCACCTATCAGCCTTCTTCTCGGTCCCTTGGACTCCTATGCTCATTACCTTCAATTTTGATGGAGGTAGATGATGAATGAATGGTTAAGATGGGAGATGAGAGGGTGGGCCACACTTGGTTTTGAGAGAGGGAGAGCTTGGACATTAGAATTTTTTTTTATTGCTTGGGAGATTGTTTGAGAAATGAGGGAGAGAGAAGTGATGGGATGATAAGAGATGGAGTGATGGGTGATGGATGATAGGTCGAGTGATGGAGTTGTAAGAAAGGGATGGGTGGAGAGAGAGAGAGAGAGAGAGAGAGAGAGAGAGAGTTGACTTATGGAGTTGCTTGGGGATGGGGTGTGAGGTGATGTGTACTTGACATGTACTTGACCCTTGATTGATTGATTGATTGATTTATGGGATAGGTAGTAGAGATTCTCTCAAAATTCACAATGCGCGGCGTTTCTTCGAAATGAACGCGGGCCCACATTTCCTGACTTGGCTATCGGATCGGTGCGCGAGTCGCGGTGTTGGAACCGCGGCGATGGTGCGGTTGCAGGGGTATAGGCTTCTAGTTGAGTCGACTCTAATATGTGGGACTCAGCTTAGGATCATGTGCAAACGTCGGATACAGGTCGAGGGTTGTCGGAATTCGACCGAAAGGACCGCAGAAGCCTACGGAACAGTACAGGCTAGGACACGGGTCTTACAAAGTTGTAGTGTCATTTTGGTGGTTTTTAATTCACCAAGCCCCAATTGTTTATACACTGAGTAGGGTATAAGGTTAACACTTGTCCCCAAGTCTAGCAGGGCATGTTTAATCCATAATTTTCCTATGATACATGAGATCGTAAGGGTACCAGGGTCTTTGTATTTTGGGGGAACATTTTGCTCAATAATCACGCTCACTTGTTTCGTAAAAAAAAAAAATTTCTTTCGTACATTTAATTTTCATTTAACTGTGCAATGGTCCTTAAGAAACTTAGCATAAGAAGTAATTTTCTTAATCACATCCAACAAGGGAATGTTGATTTGCAAATGCTATGACTAGATGAAGCTTAACTGAAGATCGAAAGGTTGGATGGACAGTAGTGTTGTAAAGGTTGGGATAAGAGGGGTTAAATTGAGACCTAGATAGCTTAGGTGGGTTTGGATTTGGCTAGACTTAGTTGTACCTAATTGAAATCTTTCCTATAGCTATTTTCCTCTCCTTGGTGGAGGGATGAAGTGATTAAACTAAGAGCTTAAGGGGTGAGTGAAAAGGATTGAAATCAAGGTGGATTCTTCCTGTATGCTTGAAATGTAAAGGGGAGGGGAGTATTTATACCCCTCCAGCTCGATTTTCTTGTAATTCCTATAAAAGCTTGAAGTTTAAAATGGTTTAAATGGCTAAGATTTGAGATTGTCATGTGGAAAGATCTCATATGTTGGTTTGGATGGCATAAGGTGTAATTTTGACTCAAGGAAGTGTCATTAGAGTAACTTATCGATTTTGCACATGCATGAAATAGGTAGGGAGGACAGCAACGCACGAGTGACTAGCTGACCAAAGTACAGCTAGTGTCACATGGTGAGTGGCACCCTAGGTGTCATTCATCCTTTCTTTTTTGCTTTAGCTTCGAAGAGTGGTTCCCCCTATACATGTGGACAACTTTGGCTCTCCAAAGTTGCCTTGTTGTCTCCCCTCTTATCTAAATTGGACTTTAAAATTGGATTGGGCCAAAATGGATTATAGGTTTGGTTTGATAAGGTGAGTTGACTGGGTAGGCTATGTGGTCTGATTAGGTGAGTTGACTTAGTGTGTTGACTCAAGGGTTAACTCTACAAGTTTTTCTTAGGTTTGGGTTTAGGACCAGGTTTAGGGTCGGTTTTCTAGGGTTCGGATCAGGGTTTGGGTTTCAATTAGGCATAAGGGTATGGATCGGGGTTTGGCTTTGGGTTAAGGGTATGGATTGGGGTTTGGATCAAGGTTAAGGGTATGGATTGGGGTTTGGATCATGGTTAAGGGTATGGATTGAGGTTTCTGTTCAATCTTTATCGAGCTTACTAGCCTAAGGTGGGGTGTCTACACCATTAAATACAATCTTCATCAAACTTATTGGCCTAAGATTGAATCCTCAAGGACTTACATTTGTGTGTCCCCAAAACACTTTAGAACCAGATCTAAAACTATGAATCTGAATTAGATGAAGCAAATAATGAAAATCTATGTAATGTAGAGAGAAAATTAATGAAATAAAACAGTAGAGTGTCAAGGATCACTTATAGCAATTCTCAATGTCTATTTCACTTGATTCAATAAGATAATACAAATGGAATCGAAATCGTATCATATCCAGCTGAATAATAGAGCAGTTAATTCAAAATTCACAAACAAAAATAGATTTGAACTTCAATTAATTTAGTTCCCACATGAAGCACCAAGTTATTGATAATAGGGAATTTAGTATTTATTATGCCCATAGTTAACGATAAATCAATGAATTTTACAAATCAATCCCTTGCATAATAGATAAGCCAACAATCTTAGCCTTCCTAAACATCCAAAGTGCCTGAAATCAACAATAAATCAAAGTAAACTAAAATTAAAGCTTTATTCAAACTAAAATCACTAAATTATTCACTATTTAAATCATAGAACTTGAATAAAAGTAAACTAGAACATTCAAAATAACTACAAAGATCCCAATGACGCATGGGACTTCATGAACAAAGATCTCAATGATGCTTGAGACTATTTTGATATGCTAGCTAAAAACACGCAGTCCTTAGATACTCATCTAAATCCACTAACCCCAAGTTGACTCAATCCAAAGAAAAGGGAGGAGTATACGTCTTAAGGGACGAAGTTAACATCAACGCTAGGGTGGCTAACCTTGCGAAAAAGGTCGAGGTCATGGAATTGAAGAGAGTAGAAAAGGTCAAACCTGACAAGATCGTTGAAACTGTTTGTGGTATTTGTGATAATAATATACACTTAACGCAGGGGAGCTCACTTCTACAATAAAACATTCGAACATTAATGAAAAAATATGGCATTTTGTACAAAGTAAGCACTCGTTATCATCCTCAGATTAGCGGCTAAGTTGAAATATCAAATAGGGCTATTAAACAAATTCTTAAGAAAATGGTTAACCTGGATCATAAGCATTGGTCACTTCGACTAACCAATGCATTGTGAGCTTACCGTATGGCATATAAAACCCCTATTGGTATGTCACCCTATAGACTTGTCTATAGGAAGGTTTGCCACTTGCTTGTAGAGTTGGAACATATAGCGTATTAAGCTATAAAGAATTTTAACTTTAATTTTGACAAAGTTGGCTCGCTACGTAAGTTACAACTTAATGAACTTTGAGAAATCAAAAATGAGGCTTACGAAAGATCTCGAATGTACAAGGACATGATGAAGGTGTTCCATGATAGGAACATTCTTCAAAAAACTTTTGAACCAAACTAGAAAGTCATCTTGTATAACTCGAGAATTCATATTTTTCTCTATAAACTGAGATCTCGTTGAACCAACCCCTTTAAAGTCAAAATTGTTTATGCACATGTGGTTGTCGAGATAGAAATTTCAGTGAATGGTAACATTTTCAAACTGAACGGTCACCACCTTAAACCATTTGATGAGAAATTCGATTAAGAGGATATGTCCATCCCTTTGAATGATTTTGTCTATCAGAACTGACCTTTTAGTCTGATGAAGGTTCATCTATCCATTTACTGCTTTCTTAGGATTAGGTTAGAATATATTATATTTTTCTAGTTTGTTTTGTTTAGTGCTAACCCCTTCAGATGGGGAAACTTCATGTAACACCCCGAACTTTTCAATACTCGAGTATTGAAAGTTCTCGAGTGTTACAATGAAATTTAATTTAGTATATACATGTGTATGTCACCAATTTAACCTATCAAAACCTTACATATATTCTCTAACCTGAATTTGACTATTGGGAATAATCTCCATCCATAAATCAAGTCATCCGACCGTTGATTTTTAGGATAAGATCATCATATATCAAAGTATTCTCACTTGTTCATCATAACCAACTGTTCAATCAACTATTCACTGCTAGATAAAGATATCTGACCATCCACTTTGAGTTTGAACTACCTGATCATGGTAAATTAACTACATGATCTCTACATCCGCTTATACACTATCGAACCGAGATGTTGATCCGTTCATCTTGTTTACCACCTATGAAAATGCTTAACCCACCATTAGGACTACAATTTGAGGAACTTACACATGTGAACAAGTCGCTTGTATCTAATGGTATATATGTTCTACCACTTGATCACTCCAAAAACCTATTTATATTCATCCATTTACAAAACCAACCGTATAACCTGTAACATCTCAAATTTTCGCTGCCCGAGTTTACACTCATGCCCGAGAATTCTAGATGTTAATAATGTAAAAATTGGATGCTTCAAAATCGTACATTATTTAAAAAAAAAAATCAAATCCAGTTACATTCACGATGGTAACCATTCACGAGAATAAAATCGACTGCATTTATTATTCCATTAGAGTAAAATAATTCAACAAATCATCAAATGCCCTCTCAATGGGAGCTTATTACATTATCAAAGTTTGTAACAAAAAATTAAAAAAAAAACTAAACGTGCACTATTCTTCTTCTCAATTCGAACTCGTCTTCCACAGAATGGTTGTTATTTGTTACATCAACTTGTGATTCACCTGCAACATCTGTATGGTTTAAGAGGGTCAACGCCCGACTCATAGCGGTGGTTGTCCTTTAAAGTTTACAATGATTCAAGTGATTCATAAGAATAATAAAAGTGTCCAGATAGTCTCATACTCCATAAATACAAGTGGTATCGAAATGCGCAAACTTCTATATGAGATGCATGCCTACCAAAGTTATAATATCTCGAAAAACTCCGTACAAAGACCCGAGTACCACCTCATGCAGAAATCCTTAAGGACCGTACTCTGTAGAAATTAGATGAAAATTTAGTTAAGTACTAAACTAAACAATCGATGGATTTGGCTTGAACCATTATCTATACAAATAGCAAGACCTAAAATCATCAAAATTGTTGACTCAGCACTACTTAAAAACCTAGGAGAAATCTCAAAAAGCCAGTTACTCCCGAGAGCACATTGAAACTCTGTATCGGACCTAGACTGCACGTCGAAAGTTTGATGACCGCGAAACTATAGGATATGTCTGTCTTATTAGGCTTGACAACCATTGCAGGAATCGAGCCCAAATAGTATCCAGAAACGCACAACTTGAGCCCTGAGCGAAGTGTGTGAGAAATGTGAATATCTTTAGAAAATAAACCAGAACTTAAGCAAAATTAGGCCTTTTGCTTATGCATGAAATTGAAGATTTTGGACCATTAGTTTCTTACCGAACTTCACCCATGGATCAGGGAAATTTCCCTACACATATTAGTATACTTGTGGCCCCGATCGAGTGGCAACGACCATTGATCTGATACAGGTCCTTCATGGTCGATCAGCTAATCCGATTATGTTGAAATTGCATCCTGGCATAGATCCATTGTCAGGGAACTTACCTTGCGACGTATGTGAATAATAGACCTCCAGACGAGCATCGTTTGCCTGAAACAAATGCCCTTTGGCTATAGCCTAAGTATACCATGGCCCCGGGGCCATTGACATCAGTTCTGGGCCTATTTAAAGGCCTTAAACCACCTAATTGACATTCCATACGAATTTTTCTAACCCTAGGAGAGAGAAGAGAGAAAAGAGGAGAAAAGAGTGAGGAGAGAAGAGAGAGTTCGGGAGATCGTTACTGGGATTCCTTCCCACAACTCCACGCACTGAATCGCTTCCCCACCATCACTACACAAACCGCTCCAACTACGATTTGGGAAAGAAATCCGAACCCTAATGATGTAGTTAAAACCTAGAATGGTTGTTTGTCAACCTAGTTAATAGATTTCATGATTTATGTGCCCATTATTCCATTTTCAGGAACGTAGGATTCAAACCGAGTTCAAAATGAGTATTTCGATGAAAGGCACGGACTATAAACGTTTAGGTTATGGTTTTCAAGGCTTTTAATGTCTGTTAATAATTTATGTCTAGCTTGATTGCTACCACATCGTCTTAGACATGTCGATTTTGATGTATTATACATGTATGAACTATGTTGAATAAATATGCATCCTATGTGTTTGTTGAAATGTTTGAATGAACATGCCAACATGATTTGTGCTTTCTATGACTACTAATCTAAGATTCATGTTTGTCATATGCATGATAACATCCATGTGTAAGGATTTGTTATAATACATGTTGTAACTAACCTAGTTTATATATTTGGTGAAGTGTAGCCTAAGTGTTTGATAAAATGTCTTAATGAGAAATTGTTGATGAATTGAATTTACTAAGGGTATTGAGATAGGATTCTCAATTACCTTATCTATGTGTATAGTTTCCTTCTTGTAATCTTAATTTTTGACTACGCAATTTATGGGTGAAATGCAAGGCTTGGTAACATGTTCATTATGTTTGATGAAATGCTCAAATGAGATTTAATTTGGATTATTTATCAAATGTTGATATGATTATCACATGTATCTACCTATTGTATCTAAGTAAGACTTGGAGCTACAGTGTGACCCAGGCAATCGGTAATGGTTCATGTACATGTGGCCGAACTAGCTTCACCACATTGGGTAATTCGACGAATCCGGGTCGCATGACAACTGTCAACAGTGGTTAGGCCACAAGGGGTACTTATGCACTCCATGTCGATTAAGTCAACATGTGCTCGTACCAATCAAACTTGTTAAACAAACCGATTGGCCTATTGTGTGTTTACCATGTATGGACATCACTGCTTGAATCTAAGGTACCACTTACCAATGTAAAGACCTGTTTCAACCATAGTACCTCGATCTACTAAGACTCATGAGCCAAGCATGGTGGTATGGGACATCATGGTCGAGATGTCGGCCTACATTGGGGTGACGAGCCTCCCCATAGTGACCAGTGAACAACCCAACTAGTGAGCCAAATACAGTGGTATGGGATATTATATTCGAGTTGTCGACCTACGCTGAGGTGACGAGCCTCCCTGCAGTGACCTCAAGTATAAACACTTGAATTTGCCTATCCACTGCTTTCATTAGGGGTGACACCCTACAACTTGCCTATTGTATGTGTTTAACTAGAATTGACAACCCTAGATGGATCTCCGTTTGGGTTAGTGGTATAAAGGGAGGTGCCTTAGCTTCCCGAATCTGCTGTATGAATAAGCCTAATTAAGTACTTAGCTAACACGACCATGCACTGCATTGCATGTGCTTTGGCAATGAAGAGCACGTTTAGGGAGTTTGTCATGTGCGAACGTTGATGAAGTCGCTTGTGAGGGAGTTTTGTGCGAGGGCATATATCATTACAACATACCATTCCTGCATTAACAAGAGTACTTTAGATATGATTGTTGTACTACTTTATCATTACTGCTTGACTGAATTAATAACATGTTAACCTTTACTTTATAATACTACTGAGTTGATCACTTACTCCCACTCTAGGACGGTGTTTTAAAACACCAACCAGACCCTGTTGTAGATACAGGTAGTGATGATGCCTATGCAGCTAATTTGGATTTCATAGATGAAGAGGAGTTCTCCTATGTACAGCTATCAAGCGGGTCTATGTAGACCATGTACTGATCGACGGGATCACAGTGATTATATGGATTAGTCGGACATTCACTTTTTAATATTTTGTATATTTTGAAACAAAACATGTACATATTCAGCCCGGTAATACACTCATACTCTGGAGGTTGTGAAATAAGTATATACTTTATATATCTATCTCACTCTTCAGCTTGCTTAATTACATTAACTCTGGAGTATGATATGTTGATTTGGTATAATCCCTCTCATGTTTAATGCACTAATATGGATAATATTTAAACATCATTAATTATGTTGCATAAGTGATGCGTTGGGTCTCGGGAGTCGAGCTTTACTCGACCCTCGAAATCCAGGGCGTTACAAAAGTATACGCGGCCCATCACACTCAGTGATCATGATCACAATGTGGAAAGTAGTTTAAAGATATCTAGCTTGCCCCACATCCCATAGTATGGAGATTCATTGGCTTGTCCAACGTTAACGTGGATTTATGCGAACGTCTCAAGTCGATACAACAACATGAGTAGAAGATTTATGTGACACGATGTATTCATGGAGCGACTATTCGTGACATCTAATCCTAAGAAGTGATGTAACACACATGGCGATCTACTTACATTGATTATGCACCACTTATTGTTTCGACCAGAAACGAAAAGCATTTGATTTGGGGGAATTTATTCAACGATAATAAAGAAAGCATGAGAGAACGGATATCACAGAGTATTTTATTCAGTCTGAGTTCTTTTACATCCTCATATTTCCCTTGATTCTGAAAATAAAGTACAAAAAATCTGTAAAACGAATGAAAGTCTAATAGAAATTTCGGCAGCATTTCAACACATATTGATCATATCTCAAGGGGAGACGAGTTGTGTGGATCCAAAATCCTTACTTCAAACCATCATACAAGAAGTGTATTCTTCAAAAAATGGAGTGTGGAGAAAGCCCACAAAACTGCATCGCACAACAAAGCTCATGTTGCATAGGGATGCACAGCTCACTCGAGTTGCGTGGGTGTGCACAACTTATCTTGAGTTGCGGGGATCCGCACAACTTGTCTTGAGTTGCACGAGTCCGCACAACTCATCTTGAGTACTTATATCAAGTTGTACAGGTCCATACAACTTGTCTTGAGTTACACGGCTCCGCACAACTCATCTTCCCTTCCCTCTCTACTCCTGGTACCTCTTTGAAACTTCTGATCCCTCAAATGAAGGGGTGAGGGGTTATTTATAGGAATCCGCACGTATGAGCCCTCGACTCCTGTGCCATGGGCCCCACTCTGTATCACCAAATCCTCCTTCTCTTATGAGACTTGCACACCCAAGCGCAACTTGAGTGAGTTGTACGGACCCGCACAACTTGAGTCCCACACAACTTGGGTTCTGCACAACTTGGGTCCCACACAACTTGAGTTCCGCACAACTTGGGTTCCGCATAACTTGAATTCCACACAACTTGGGTTTTACACAACTTGAGTTCCGCACAACTTGGGTTCCTCACAACTTGGGTCCCACACAACTTGGGTCTAGTACAACTTAGGTTCCACAAAACTTGGTTTCCACACAACTTGTCTTACTTTCCCTCTCTTGTTTATGCCTTTCTCCAATTCTCTCTCTTTAACTAATCACTTTTGGTACCCCAACAGGCACTATTCATTCGCGCTGCTATTCATCGACACTATTTGTCATGAAAGATTTTCCAAAGAGGGATGATAGAGAGAGCCGCATAATGGGCAGGGCTGCGGATCCTTGATGTGCAACAAACCAAACTCATGTCGACCCATATATTTTTGTGCCCCAATAAATGCCCTCTCGATCCTTCTTTGATTGATTTATGAAATCAAGAGGATCGATCTTCCTTCTACGCAAAAATCCATTTATGTCGGAGAAGGATTCCCTGAACGGAGTACTGAAAGTCGAGCCCAAAAGAATCAAGCTCAGAAGAATCGTGTTTAAATGGATAGTTGTCAAAGTAACATCTTGGAAAAATCCATATAAAGAACCGAGTACCACCTCAGGCAGAAATCACCAAAGACCGTATTCTGTGGAAATTAAATAAAAATTAATTAAGTACTAAACTAAATAATCGGTGGAATTAGCTCGAACCACTATTTATATGAATAGTAAGACCCAAAACCATTAAAATCACTAACTCAGCATTACTTAAAAACCTAGTAGAAAACCAAAAATCCAGTTGCTCTCGGGTGCACATTGAAACTCCGTATCGGACCTAGACCGCACGTTGAAAGTCCGATGACCGTAAAATTATAAGGCTATGACCATCCTATTGGGCTTGACAACCATCGCGGGAATCAAGCCCAAATAGTATTCAGAAATGCACAACTTGAGCCCTGAGCGAAGTATGTGAGAAACGCGAATATCTTTAGAAAATGAACCAGAACTTAAGTAAATTGGGCCGTTCACTTGCAGGAGAAATTGAAGATTTCAAACTGTCAGTTTCTAATAGAACTTCACCCATGGATCAGGGAAATTTTCCTGCACATATCTATGTACTTGTGGCCCTGATCGGGTGACGACGACCGTTGAAATAACATGGGTCCTCCATAGTCAAGCCGTTAATCTGATCGTACCAAAATCATATCCTGGCCTAGATCCATTGCCTGGGAATTACTATATGACGTAAGTGAGTAACAGACCTCCAGATGAGCCCCATTTGCCTGAAACAGGTGCTCTTTGGCTATAACCTAAGTATACCATGGCCCTGGGGCCATTGACATCAGTTTTGAGTCTATATAAGGCCTTTAAACCACCTCACTCCCATTCCATATGAATTTCCCTAACCCTAAGAGAGAGAAGAGAGAAAAGAGGAGAAAATGGTGAGGAGAAGAAAGTGAGTTTGGGAGATCGTTGCTGGGATTCACTCTCACTACTCCACATATTGAATCGTCGCCCCACCATCGCTACACAAACGATTCCAACTTCAATTTGGGTAAGAAATCCTAACCCTAATGTCAATTTAGGGATTCAAATAGAGTAACCAATGAAATATCTAACCTATTTCAATGTTTAGGTACCCGTTGTTCCGTATTCTGGAACGTAGGATACGAACAGAGTTCGTAACGAGTATACCGACCAAAGGTGCAGACTATAAACATTTAGGTTATGGTTTTCAAGGCTTTCAATGTCAACAATGATTTATGTCTGACTTGATTGCTACCATATGATCTTAGTTATGATGTATTCGATAAATTATACATGTGTGTGAACTATGTGAATATATAATGCATTTCATGTGTTTGTTGAAATGTTTGAATGAAATTGCAATTAGGATTTGTACTTGTCATGACTATTAATATAGAATACAAGTTTGTTGTATGTATGACAACTCCTTTGTGAAAGGATTTTCCATAATATATGTTATAACTAATTTAGTGCATGTATGTAATAAGGTGTAGCCTATGTGTTTGATAAAATGTCTGAATGAGAAATTGTTTGATAAATTGCATTTAATAAGAGTGTTGAGATAGGATTCTCAATTACCTTATATATATATATGTGTGTGTGTGTGTGTGTGTGTGTATAATTTCCTTCATGTAATCTTAGTTTCAACTATGCAATTTATTGGATGAAATGTAAACGTTCAGTAACGTGTTCAATGTGTTGGATAAATGCTCAAATGAGATTTATATTTGAATTGTTTGTTAAATGTTGTTATGATTATCACATGTGACTACCTATTGCATTTGAGTATGATTGGGACTACTACGTAGTCCAGGCAATCGGTAACGGTTCCCGATTGAGTAGCCGAACTAGCCTCCCACATTGAATACATTCGATGAATCCGAGTCGTATGGTGATTGTCGACAGTGGTTAGGCCACGTGGAGTGCTTATGTGCTCCATGTCAATTAATTCAGGGTCCGCTCGTACCAACTGAACTTGTCAAACAACCTGATTAGCCTATTGTGTGTTTACCATGTATAGACGCTACTGTTTGAATCTAAGGTACCACTTACTAATGTAAAGCCCGTTTCAACCGTGGTACCATGATCTGTTAAGACTCACGAGTCGGGCATGGTAGTATGGGACACCATGGTCAAACTGTCGGCCTATGCTGGGGTGACGAGCCTCCCCGTAGTGACCAGTGAGTAATTCATAGGCTATGTGAGTCGAATACGGTGGTATGGGACACTGTATTCGAGCCGTCGGCCTACGTTCAGGTGACGAGCCTCCTGTAGTGACCTCGAGTATAATCAATTGAACTTGCCTATCCACTGCTTCTATTAGAGGTGATGCCCTACAACTTGCCTATCGTATGTGTTAACTAGGATTGACAACGTTAGATGGATCTCCGTTTGGGTAAATGATATAAAGAGAGGTACCTTAGCTTTCCGAATCTACTATATGAATAAGCCTAATAAAGAACTTGGATAACATGACCATGCACTGCATTGCATGTGCTTTGGCGAGGAAGCGCACGTTTAGGGAGTTTTTCATGCGCGATCGTTAGATGAAGTCGCTGAGTGAGTGTAGGCGAGGCATGCATCATTACTGCATATCATCCTTGCATTAATAAGAGTAGTTAAGAATAATTGTTGTATTGCTTTATCATTACTGCTTGATTGAATTGATAACATATTAACCTTTGCCTTATAGTACCACTGAGTTGATCACTCACTCCCACTCTGGGACGGTGTTTTAAAACACCAACCAAGCTCTGATTTAGATGTAGGTTATGGCGAGGCTTACGCGAAGGAGCCAAAGTTCATAGATGAGGAGGACGAGTTCTCCTACATGCAGCTCTCAGGTGGGTCTATGTAGACCTAGAGCTGCATCGCCGGGATTACAGGGCTATGGGATAGTTGGACACTTTATGTTTTGCTATTTTATAAATTTTAGAAATAATACGTGTAAACATTCAACCCAGTTACATACTTATACTCTGGAGGTTGTAAATCGCTTACTCAAATATGCATATTACAGTCTTCCACTTGCATAATCAAATTACCTCTGGAGTATGATATGATATTTTAGTGTATTCCCACTCATGTTTAATGCACTAATATGGAGAACATTTAAATATCATTATCTATGTTGCATAAGTGATGAGTTAGATCTCGGGAGTTGAGCTTTGTTCGACCCTCGAAATCCAGGGCATTACATTAAACGAATCACAGTTTAAGGAATCGAGCTCGAATGAATTGCAACTGAAGGATAACTGGATGATCGTGCTTAAATAGAAGACTGAATGATCACGCTCGAACGAAAGACTGAATGATCGCGTTCAAATGAAAGAATGAATGCCCCCAATCAAAAGCATCGAGCGAATGCTTCAATAGGGAAGATAATGCGGCAACAAAAGCACTCTGTTTGCATAGTAGTCAATCAGATAGAACGCCTTTCCATAGCTTTAACTCCCTTATTCGCATAATCCTCTTTTGATCGAAACTTGCCACTGTGGTGGTTGTGGCGACTTCATCTTCAAGTATCTTGACCAGAAAACTATCTTCAATATTGCTGCTACTGCAATGGTCTCTTTGATCAACTCCGGCAACTCTTTCTTTAAACTCCATGTCTATTGTTCTTTAATACTGCTCCTATTACAACGATCTCTTTGATTGTCTCCTTTATTCATAGTCTGTATAGTCCAAGATTTTGAATGGTAATCTTTCCTGCAAAATTAATCGTAATCAGTATCTCAAGACATTATAATTTTCCAATTTAGTTTCATAATTATTGATAATTGTGAAATAAATTGAAAGCTTTTTAGAATGATTGTAATATTTATAATATGACAATGATTTAGTTATCCCTTTTTTTGTGCTTGTCGGTGTGCTTCGCATTGCATTTGTTGCACTCTTTGCTCATTATATCGTGCTTTCAGAGATATCATTTCAGGCTCTAAAAGTTCAACCACCGAGTCTTCTCTAATTTGTACTCCCTGACATATCAGCTTTCCGGAGGATATGGAGTAAGTTATCGACAATGATTCCATCTCTTTTGGTTTATATTCGTTCCTTGTCTCCATCAGATTCATTACTCGGAGACTTGCGATGTCATTACCAGAACAATAAGAAATTATGGCATTGAGCCATATAATTGGGCCTTGATATAGAAGCAACTCTTGAACGTTCATACTGGATCATGCTTCATACTTCCCAGCTGTAATTATCCAGCTCATGCTTCTTATAGTTGGATGAGTTGATATGCCTAGTAGATTATGCCATACATATTCTTCCGTCGCTCGTAAGAAATAATTAGAAAGAACAAGGTATAGAATTCCTTTGGAAGATAATATTTGCAAAGCAAAGTATGTTGCTATTCTTGAAAGATGGATAGCACTTAGCATTCCTTTAAGGAATTTAAAGAATATATATATATATATATATATATATATATATATATATGAGTCATCAAGCCGCCTGGAAGAAAATGATGATTTGTTGTTATTTCCTCTCTACCGCCTTTGAGGATTTTGCGATATATTATTTCTTCTTCATTAAGAAAGCAAGAGATAGAAAGATCCCACGACTAGTGTCGATAGGATAAATATACTTTTCCCTGCACACATTTAACTGGACATGACTAGACTTAACTAGACTAAACTGGACTAAACTTGATTAGACTAAACTTAACTAGACTAGACTGAACTTAACTACATTGGATTTGACTGGACTTGACTCCCACACACAGTTTAAGCTCGTAAGCAGTTGGAGCAATCATAGTTTAAGCTCGTAAGTAGTTAGAACTGGGTCTTACACGAATGGCTACTGTAACTCTCTAGAGTTCATGGGGCTTATAGCAGCCGGGGAGTTTACAAACCACGATCCATCAGAGGGGCCCAGTGAAGCTACCGGGGCAGTGAACTCGATAGGATTTACGTATAGAGTTGGCCACAGTAACTCTCTAGAGTTCGCGAGGCGCACAAGCCTATCGTCGAGGTACTAAATCTAAGGTCGTCAGTCCATCGATGAGGGGTCTCCTGCTTCAGAGACTTGTCATCTTGCCTCAGAGACCTACCCCCATGAGTTACTACTGAAATCAAACCAGTGATCTGGGGAGTCATCCTGCTTCAGAAACTCACTTTTTCTTCACTTGCAAGGTCAGACCCATTCACGAGGGGCGTTCTCTGGCCGTCCTCGTGATGCTACCTGAAGCTATACATATGGCATGGGTCTTACATGACTGCTTTGTCAATTGCCCGCATGGGTGCACATGAAGCTCTTTATGGGCTTTTTAGGGCCACAGAATTCACTGCTGCTCGAATAATATATATGTTGTCGATGACGGTAGGTCTTATGCGTAGTTGGCCGTATGGGGCTTGGCTATGCTGCCTTAAATGATAAGCCTTCATTGTTGTCGTCAACTTTATATGTGGTTAGCCATATAGTTTTATTCCACTGCCAAAAATAGTGAATCAATAATTGATATTTCGCCATTGCTGATAATGTTATGTCAATATTCATGTTATATTTAAGATAGTATATCAGCTTGGCGATGATAGCAATTTTGATAAGATAAGCTTGTACGAGCGATTGATGACGATAGTGATAGTTGCTAATTTTGCCGATAATCATCGACGCTTGGCAATTTTGGCGATATATCGACGCTTTACAATAATCATCAATGCTTAGCAACAATCATCAATGCTTAGTAACAATCATCAATGCTTAGCAGCGGTCATCAATGCTTGACCTTGACATGTCCGTATAGTTCTGCCATATCGCCATCGCCCGTAATGATAATCCTTATGCGTGTTCAGCTTCATAGCGGCGTCCTTCTCACTATCATACATGATAGATCGTCATTGTTGTCTCGAAACAAAATTTTACAGTTAAGATATTATATAAACCTGGCGGCGCTATTGATTTCGATAACTTTAAATGGCCTTGTGCTAGCAAGATGATGATAATAATCACAACTCTTGCGATTCAACGATAGTCATTGCCGCATTGGCGAGCTTTGGCGATTCGCATTTGGCAATATGGAAATAATCTTCGGCGCTTTATATCGACTTGCTTGGATTTATATGCTTTGCAGGCTTGCATTTCATTAGTATTCAAAGATAAATATAATATTAAAAAGAAATACAGAGTTCTTACCTTTGTATGCTTATGTTTGCCCCCTTTTAATTGAGAAGAATTATGCTATAAATCTTCTGAATTAAAATTTCGCATACAGTCGAGGATAATATATTTTATGAAATGGGCATTGACCGGTATACTTATGCTTTGCCCATCTTAATCTATCACCCGAGACTATGTATACTTCTGATATTGTACTTCTGATATTATGTATGGGCCATCCTTTTAAGATTGATCTTGCCTCCAGTCTTATGAGTGACCACTATCGGTCTTTTCAGCATCAATACCATATCACTGCTTTTAAGGGAGCAATGCTTGGCCTTTCTAGTCTTGGCGTTTTCATGATCAATAATCAACTGATATATTGCTATTCTGGGCGATTCAACTTGCGTTTCAATAGAGATAACAGCTTCGACTTCATAAACCGAAGAATATGGCGTTGCTTTCGTAGCAGTACAATGAAATAGCTTCGACTCCATAAACCAAAAAATATGGCGTTGCTTTCATAGTAATACAATGAATAATACGATAGGTCCATAGAGCTTCTTCTTCTCATTCCAGTCGCACTTATTTCCTGCAACTGTTTTCTTAAATATATTCACAATCATCTTATTCAATGCTCCAGCCAATTCATTAGCCGACAGATAATAGGGTGTCAAGAATGAATACTCTATACTAAACTTTTGGCCTAATTTCTTCATTCCTCTGTTCTTAAATGAAGTCCCGTGATCAGTGATGATCTCTAATACTATTGAGTTTCGCGATATTGCACATGATAGACTTGTTGACCATGCTTGGCAGGATGGTACCCTTTGTAAAAGAAAATTGAACCTTGGCATTGTCTGTCCTTGATCACAACTGATTTAATCTTTTCTGGTACTTCTTGTAGTAACGATCTTGTATTGTCGATGTAATATACTGGTAATCCATTAGATGCGAAGTAGACAACCATGTTGGTCGGGAGAAAAGTCATTGCGGTGTACCTATCATTCGGAACAGTGTTAGTTATTTTGATTAAATAGGAATTGTACTTTGTTTTTAGAGATGAAGGGGAGGATGTTCCCGTCAAGAGTCATCATTTTGGCATTTATACAATGCTGAAAAGTGATAAATATTCTCTGAATATTTTCTAAGTCATCATTGAATTATAAGTCCCCAACAGAGTCGTCATTTTGTTTCCACCAGAAACGAAAAGCATTTGATTTGGGGGAATTTATTCAACGATACCAAAGAAAGCATGAGAGAACAGATATCACAGAGTATTTTATTCTGTCTAAGTTCTTTTACATCCACATATTTCCCTTGTTTCTGAAAATAAAGTACAAAAAATCTGTATAACGAATGAAAGAGAAGGCAGAAGGCAGTTTAACGAAAATTTCAGCAGCATTTTGACGCATATTGATCATATCTCTAGGGGAGATGAGTTGTGTGGATCCAAAATCCTTGCTTCAAACCATCATACAAGAAGTGTATTCTTCAGAAAATGAAGTGTGGAGAAAGCCCACAAAACTGCATCGCACAACAAAACTCATGTTGCATAGGGACACATAGCTCACTTGAGTTACACAGGTGCGCACAACCTATCTTGAGTTACGCGGATCTGCACAACTTGTCTTGAGTTGCGCGGGTCCGTGCAACTCATCTTAAGTACTTATATCGAGTTGTGTGGGTCCACACAACTTGTCTTGAGTGGTGCAGGTCCGTACAACTCATTTTGAGTGTGCGGGTCCGTACAACTCATCTTCCCTTCTCTCTCTCTACTCATGGCACCTCTCTGAAACTACTGATCCCTCAAATGAAGGGGTGAGGGGGTAGGTTTGACCCATGAGGAAGAATCCTCTCCTCAACAGCCTCTCACCCGTGATAAAATTTCAAACATGGGCCATCAAGATCGCCCTAAAAGGGTGATCTGAACCATCCATCAGACTTGAACAGATCGTCCCATCAAAGGCTAAAGGGAGGTTTGCTAAGAGGAGAGCAAGAAAATGATCTTCATCAAACGAACGCCAAGTAGAATGCGCCAAGAAAGATCTCGTGGGCCACCTCAAACCCGATCTTTACCATGTCATATGTAACATCCCGAAAATCAGGGGTCGAGCATAAACTCAACTCCCGAGTTCCAGAACATCACTTATGCAACAAAATGAATGATGATTGAATGTTGACTATATTCGTGCATTGAACATGAGTGAGATTAAGCCAAAACAGCATATCATACTCCAGAGACAGTTAAATTGCAAGCGGAAGACTGTGATAGATAAATAACATATATAAACTATGGTGAGTCTCCAGAGTGTGATAATGTCACCAGGTTAAATAATTATAAGTACAATTCTAAAATATACCAATGTGAGGAAGTGTAATGTCTTCTACCCCAAGTGTCATAGCCCCGTCAATACAATACCAGGTCTTCGTAGACCTGTCAGAGAGTTACATGTAGGAGAACTCCTCCTCAACATCATAGTAGTAGTCCGGCTCTACTTCATAAGCATCGCCATCACCTGAAACTCAACAAATCTGGTTGGTGTGTACAACACCGTCCCGTAACGTGGGAGTGAGTAGCTAACTCAGTGGAACAATAAAGCATAGGTTAACATGTTATCAATACAGTCAAGCAGTAATGATAAAGCAGTACAATCAAATACTCCTAACTACTCTTATTAATGCAAGTATGAATGCAGTCATGATGGATGCCCTCACCACACCCTCCCTCGTGCGACACCATCTCACGTTCGCGGCATGCTTTCATCCCTCAGTGCTCCACATCTTCCAAGCACATGCAATGCATGATGAGCATGATTACTGAGTATTTATTAGTCCAATTCAAACAGCAAGATTGGGAAACTAAGGTACCTCCCTTGTATCATTCCTAAACATGATCCATTCTAAGGTCGTCAGTCCTAGTTAATATCAGACGATGGTGTGTTTTCTAGGTCACTGCAAAGGTTGCCAGGGCTGTTATGCACAAAGGTTACACCACTCTCCCATCACCTCTTAAACGATTCATCACTATACAGAAATAGGCCTAGTTCATACTCTATATACTACGGCAAAACTCTAAGGCTCACTGCAATTTCAGAGTATGCTCGCGGTCACTACAAAGGGCTGTCAGGGCTGTTGCTCGCATTCGTTGCACCACTCCCCCATCACCTTATCAATGTAGGCCGACAGTACGAATATAGTGTCCCATACCACCATAATCGGCTCACAAGTCTGGTTGCCCACTGGTCACTACGGGGAGGCACGTGGCCACAGCGTAGGCCGACAGCTCGACCACGGTGTCCCATACCACCATGCCCGGCTCATGAGTCTTAGCGGATCGAGGTACCATGGTTAAAAGGGATTTCACTGGTAAGTTTGGTACCCTAGGTTTAAGCAATAACGACCAAACATGGTGAACATATATTAGACAAATCGGGTTACTTGACGAGCTCGACTAGCTCGAGCGCACAACAAGTTGAACGACATGAAGCGCATAAGCATTTCGCGTGGCCTAACCACTGCCCCCAACCGAAGTACGACTCGGGTTCGTCAGACACATCCTACGTGGCAAAAGAATCTCAGCCACGAATTCAATCCCATTACCGATTGCCTGGACTATAATCATAGCCCCAAACGTAATCAATCCTTATTCAAAGTATGAAAAGTAAAGCATAATAAACAAAGTAATTTAAGCAAAGTAATAAGCATATCATAAAACATGTTATAAAGCATGTTATAAAGCACGTTATAAAGCATTACTTAAATAGGAATACAAACACATATATTACAAAAGTAAGCAGTTTAAGTAAACAGCCTCATGGAGGTAATCATATATGTCTCTAAGGTAGTTGAGAATCCCATCTCAACATCCTCCTAAGGCATCAACATCCCAACACTTACTCACACAAGCATTTCCACAAACACATAACATACACTATTTCAACATACTTAGTGCATGTTAGCAAACATGTATTAGGGCGAATCCTTTCGCCAAGCAAGTATTTTACGCATACATAATATATTTATGCAACAATTAATCATGGCAAACACATCGCTAAAATATACATGTATACGGTACTTTTTACAATACAGTGTCTCTACATACATAGTGTATATTAGTGAAACATGTATTTGGGTGAATCCTTTCGCCAAATAAGATTTTATCCATATATCGTATATTCATACAACAATTAATCATGTTAAGCACATTTTCAAAATTTATACGTATACGGTATTTTCTACAATACAGTATTTCTACATACATAGTGTATATTAGTGAAACATGTATTTGGGCGAATCCTTTCGCCAAATAAGTATTTTATCCATATATCATATATTCATACAACAATTAATCATGTCAAATACATTTTCAAAATTTATACATATACGGTATTTTCTACGAATACCTAGAATATGTAAAATTCCATAATCTACATCTTTAATCGAAACAGAAAACGGAAAGCACTTTGTACATGTGCAATTGCATGCAGATCATGAATCTATCATTATCTGACATTGAAAGCGTTGAAAACTATAACCTATACACCTAAAGTCCGCACCTTGTGTCGTAGAATCGTAACGGAGTCGATAGGTTTGCTAAGCTTCCGTATTCGGCAGTTTGGCAACCTATAGAACGAAATAGGTTAGCTATTTCATAACCTACAACTCTTAAAATCCCAAATCAGTTTAGGGTTAGGGTTTCTTACCTAGAAACGGAGCTGGAATCGCCGGGAAAGCGATTAGAATGGAGTGTATAGCAGCAGGGAAGCAAAGCAGGAAGACTCTCCTGCATCTCCCACACTTTCTCTCTCTTTTCTCTCTTTCTCTCTTAGGGTTTTCTCAAATTCGTATGGCTGCAATGAGAGAGGGTTTAAGGTCCTTATATAGTCTAAAAAGTCTCCAAATTAGACTCCAGGTCAAGGTATACTTGGGTTATAGCCAAAGTGGGCTGTTTTCAGCTCAACGGAGGACTTCTGGCAGGCCTCCTTGAGCCAAAGGTCGGACTTAAGCTCACTAACACTGGATCTACGTTTAGTTAAGTTTTCATTTCAGTCAGATTTCCAGATCACGCGTGGCGAACCAGTTTCAGTTCGACTGTTAGTGGGTCTCGATCGGAGATTCCGAGTACATGCAAATGTTTATGAAATTTTTCCTGATCTGAGGGTGTAATTTGGTCAGATTCTGATGGTTTGGTTGCTTAATACTGATCCGCAAGCGACGAGCCTCAAATTACTATTCAAGATATTTATTTTGGAAAGAAACAAGTGTTTTCACACTCTCTCGCTCCGGACTCAAGCGAATAGCCGTGGGACACTGGTTGGATTTGATTTCTGAGATGGTTGTTAAGCCTAGTGAGGCAGTCCTAAGTCCTTAACTTCGTGTTAATCGGACTCCCTATGTGCGGTCCATACCTGATACGGAGTTTCAAAGTGCTCCCGAGAGCAATCGGGTAATGAGTTTGATCCTAGGTTTTAGGGTAACCTAGCGTCAATGATTCTACAAGTTTTGGGTCTTGCAGATCGTATTTAAAGCGATTTAAATAGATTTCGTAGCTAATTTGGTTTCGCACTTAGTTACTTTGTCTCATTTCTAAAGGATTTAGTCCTAAGTGATTTCAGGTCGAGGTGGTACTCAGGCCTTTGTAGTTTGTATATAAGGTGATCCAAGTTATAATACTTAACTAGTTTAAGATAGTGTCTAGGGTGAAAGTACTTAGGAAAATTGAAAGAACAAGGTGGTGAAGGGTTAGATTTATGAAGGAAATGGGTTCAGAAGCAACTTTAGACTATGGGATTCAGTTCTAACAAGTTAATAAGGTGTTAGGAGCGGCCCATTGCCTAAGGACGTCTTATTCCAGGTTGGGAAAAATTCGGGCTGTTACATCATACTAGCCCAAAATAACGAGAGGAATCTAATGGAAGGAGTGGATTTCCCTAACGTTTCTGTCATGGGCCCTACTAGATAACACAGATCCTCGAATTCTGCAACAGGTGCGAACGGCGGAAGAACTGGGCGCAATTACAAGATTTTCGCTCGTCGGACGATCGGAATTCGGATCATAGTCCTAATCCAAACAGTCCAAATGCTGGGAATGAGAGATCCGACCACTCCCATGCTGACGGAAACGATCGAAAGAAGGATGGTGGCCTGCCTACGACTCCGATCGTCATTGCACCACTGAAAGAACAGGGTCACAATGCAACGTGTTTCTCCTACCACGAAAGTTTTATGCACACCCTCTTCCTATGCAAGATGAATCTGGAAAGCCTCCCTGTTGCTATATAAAGAAGGCCTCTCACAGCAGTGGAGACAAGTAAGAAGAAAAAGAAGAAGAACAAGAGAGGAAAGAAGAAGGAGAAAACTCCAGTCGTCTAGCAATTATCCTCCAACGCTAGGAGGAAAAGAAAGAAAGAAAGGAAGAAGGAAAGGAAGAAGAAAAGGAAAGGAAAGGAAAGGAAAAGAAAAGAGAAGAAAGGGAAAAAGAAAGAAAGAGAAAGAAAGAAAGAAAGAAAGAAAGAAAGAAAAGAAAGAAAAGAAAAGAGAAAAAGAAAGAAAAGAGAAAGGAAATAAGAGAGAGAGAGAGAGAGAGAGAGAGAGATCACGTGATGAATAGACTTGTTGAATCCTGGACTAAGTCTGGGCCAGATTTGAGTCGAGCTAAAGTGAGGGTTTTATCCTTTAGGCTTACATTAATTTAAGTTGTTATATTTACCTTACACTTACATGCCATCCTGTTGTGTTATCTTACTTTTACATGCTTTTATGTTATTTCTACCTGGCCTTTAACATGCCTTTGTATTACTTTAAATTCTTCCTGCAATTATATATTTTACCATTAATTATTTGCCCTTTGAGATTATAGTATAATATTGCTTACAAGTGATCTTTCTGATTTTATGTGGGGCCTTGGATTAAAGCCTTGCCCTTGCCCTATCAAACATATTTGAGTTGGCCCTGCTACTCGTCTCTTTATTGAGTTGGCCATTTCCACTCTCCTTATTAAAGAATTGGCCGTTGCCACTCTTCTATTTATTGAGTTGGCCATTGCCACTCTCCTTATTAAATAATCGGTCATTGCTGCTCTTCTATTTATTGAGTTGGTCATCGCCACTCTCCTTATTATTGAATCGGTCATTACCGCTCTTCTATTTATTGAGTTGGCCATTGCCACTCTCCTTATTATTGAATCGGCCGTTGCCGCTCTTTTATTTGTTATATTGGTCATTGCCACTACTCGAGTTGACATTGTCACTCTTCTTTATATTGGCCTTGTGCTATCTATCTTTAAAAGGCTTGGGCTATGTCTTGATATTCCAGAACCTCCATGATTCAGTATGTATTATGTATAAGTGCAAGTACTATGTTGGAAATCCCTCTTCTAGCGATCAAATAAATATCGTGGACATAATGCATTTTCGGTAGCGGCCCTGGGGCGACACGTAATTTCATGATTCACGGGTGATGGTGTACCAGTTAGTGTATATAAATCATTATATATACGTGTTACATCAATTCTTTTCTTTTGAGGGTTGATTGTCGCAATTAGTCACTCCAATCTGGGTTGCGTGATTCACCTGGTCATGTGTTATGTCCGTCTTGGGATAACCACATAAATCCATGTTAAACGTAGGACACGCTGACAAATCTCCGTAGTATGGGATTCGCGGCGAGTCGAATAACTCTAATCGTATTCCACATTGTGGCGATCACTAAGGGTGATGAACCACATATACTTTGCTAGGCATGCATCTCATTTAAATTGTTTGTGCATAGTGATACATCTTGTAGTTGTGGAGTATAAGACATATCAAAACTTTTACATTGCTTTTATAAATATCTTGAATTACTATTAATTTTAAAGGAAGACCATCACTATGAGTAGGGCATTGACCCTCTCCCAACCGTACAACTAATGTACAACTTGAAGACCTAGAAGACCATCTCCCTATAGAAGACCATACTGAAAGAATACGAACAAGGTTTTATTATTTACTTTTATACTTCCGCTGCGAACTCGATTAATGTAATGGGCTTCCATTGAGAAGGCATTTAATTATTTATTAAATTTCTTTACTCTAATGAAATAATCAATCCAATCGATTTTATTCTTGTGAATGTTACCTTTATGAATGTATTCGGATGCGATTTAAACGATTCAAATGAAAAAAAAGTGCGATTTCAAAAGCATCCAATTTATATATTATTAACAAATAGGTTTCCCAGACACGAGTATAAACTCCGGCCATGAAAATTCGAAACGTTACAAAAGAGATACAGGAAAGGGATTCTTACATTCGTTCTCGGAGAATAATTGCAAAAGACCTTTCAGAGCTTGTTTGGCCGGGCAGATAGGATGGGATTGGAAGGGATTGGAAGATAGATCCCAGGATTGGTGTAACGACTCGTAAATTTCCGTACAATGGCTCGAATACCACCTCGACCAGAAATCACTTAGGATTAAATCCTTTAGAAATTTGACAAAGTTAACTAAGTGTTAACTAGATTAGCCATGAAATCCGTTGAAATCGCTTTAAATACAATCTACAAGACCCAAAACTTGTAGAATCATTGACGCTAGGTTACCTTAAAATCTAGGATCACACTCATTACCCGACTGTCCTCGGGAACATATTGAAACTCCGTATCAGGTCTGGACCGCACATCGGGAGTCCAAATAATACGAGGTTAAGGACTTAGGACTGCCTCGCTGGGCTTGACAACCATCTCGGAAATCAGACCCAGACAGTGTCCCACGGCTATTCGCTTGAGTCCGGAGCGAAGGAGGGTGAAAACACATAATCCATTTACAAAATAAATATCTGGAATAGTGATCTGAGACTTGAAACTTGCGGTCAATTTATAAGAAATCAGACCGTCAGAATCTGACCCAAATACACCATCGGATCAGGAAAAATTTCAGGAACATTTACATGTACTTGGAATTTCGGATCAAGGCCCACTGACCGCTGAACTGAAACTAGTCCGCCATGCGTGATCTGGGAATTCGACTGAGACGAAAACTTAACTCCACATAGATCCATGGTCGGTGAGCTTAAGTCTGACTTTTGGCTCAAGGAGGCCCGCCAGAAGTCCTCTGTTGAGCTGAAACAATGCCGTTTTGGTTATAACATAACTATACCTTGAACTTAAGTCTATTTTAGAGAGTTTTTAGACTATATAAGGAGCTTAGAGAACCCTCTCTCATAGCCATACGAATTTAGGAAAAACTCTAAGTAAGAAGAGAGAAAAAGAGGGAGAAAGCTAGAGAGTTGTGGGAGAATCTCCCTGCTGCTGTTTCCAGTCACCACACGGGCTGTACCACCCCTTTCTTGTCACTTTCCCGGTGATACTGACTCCGTTTTAAGGTAAGAAACCCTAACCCTAAATCTGTTTTGGGGTGTGAAGGTTATATGTTATGAAATAGCTAACCGGTTTCACTCTTTAGGCTATAAAACTGCCGAATACGGAAGCTTAACGAACCTAGCTGATTCGTTGCAATTCCAAAGTGTAAGGTGAGGACTTTAGGTGTATAGGTTACAGTTTCCAATGCTTTCAATGTCAGATAATGATAGATTCATGATCTGCATGCAATTGTACATGTACAAAGTGCTTTCCGTTTTCTGCTTCGATTAAAGTTGTTGAATATGGAATTTTACATATTCTAGGTATTCGTAGAAAATACCGTATACGTATATTTTTTTGAAAATGTGTTTGGCATGATTATTTGTTATATGGATATACGATATATGGATAAAATACTTATTTGGCGAAAGGATTCGCCTAAATACATGTTTTACTAATATACACTATGTATGTAGAAATACTGTATTGTAAAAAGTACCATATACATGTATATTTTAGAGATGTGTTTGCCATGATTAATTGTTGTATAAATATATTATGTGTGCATAAAATACTTGCTTGGCAAAAAGATTCGCCCTAGTACATGTTCGCTAACATACACCAAGTATGTTGAAATAGTGTATGTTATGTGTTTGTGGAAATGCTTGTATGAGTAAGTGTTGGGATGTTGATGCCTTAGGAGGATGTTGAGATGGGATTCTCAACTACCTTAGAAACATGTATGATTACCTCCATGAGATTAGTTACTTAGACCGCTTACATTTATAATATATGTGTTTGTATTCCTACTTATGTAGTGCTTTACAACATGCTTATAACACGCTTTATAACATGCTTTATGACATGCTTACTAATATGCTTGAATTACTTTGGTTACCATGCTCTACTCCACATGCTACTACTATGGTTTGATTGAGTTTGGGACTATGTCTATAGTCCAGATAGTCGATACTAGACTTGAGATCGTGGTTAAGTTTCATGTCACCACGTAAGATGTGTTTGACGAACCCGAGTCGTACGTCAGTTGGCAACAGTGGTTAGGCCACGCGAAGTACTTATGCACTTCATGTCGTCTAATTGATTGTGCGCTCGAGCTAGTCAGGCTCGTCATGTAACCTGACATGTCTAATATATGTTCACCATGTTTGGTCGCTACTGCTTGAACCTAGGGTACCAAACTTACCGGTGAAATCCCTTTTAACCATGGTACCTCGATCCGCTAAGACTCATGAGCCGGGCATGGTAGTATGGGACACCATGGTGAGCTGTCGGCCAACACTGGGGCCACGTGCCTCCCCGTAGTGACCAGTGAGCAACCAGACTCGTGAGCCGATTATGGTGGTATGAGACACTATATTCATGCGGTCGGCCTACATTGATAAGGTGATGGGGGAGTGGTGCAACGAATGTGAGCAACAGCCCTGGCAGCCCTTTGTAGTGATCTCGAGCATACTCTAAAATTGCAGTGAGCCTTAGAGTTTGCAGCAGTATATAGAGTATGAACTAGGCCTGTTTCTGTATAGTGATAAATCGTTAAAGAGGTGATGGGGGAGTGGTGTAACCTTTGTGTGTAACATTCCTGGCAGCCTTTGTAGTGACCTAGAAAACACATCATCATCTGATATTAACTAGGATTGACGACCCTAGAATGGATCATGTTTGGGAATGATACAAGGGAGGTACCTTAGTTTCCCAATCATGCTGTTTTGAAATGGACTAATTAAAAACTCGGTAATCATGCTCATCATGCATTGCATGTGCCTGGAAGATGTGGAGCACTGAGGGATAAAAGCATGCCGCGAACATGAGATGGTGTCGCACGAGGGAGGGTGTGGTGAGGGCATCCATCATGACCGCATACATACTCGCATTAATAAGAGTAGTTAGGAGTGTTTGATTTTACTGCTTTATCATTACTGCTTGACTGTATTGATAACATGTTAACCTATGCTTTATTGTTCCACTGAGTTAGCTACTCACTCCCACGTTACGGGACGGTGTTGCGCACATCAACCAGACTCTGTCTCAGGTTTAGATGAGCCGACGACTCAGGAGGAGGAGCCTGATTATGATGAGGACCCGGAGGAGTTCTCATATATGCAGTACTCTGGCGGCTTCGACTAGTCTGACAGAATCGATAGGACTTGCAGGGGTTACGTCCTTAGATGTATTTTTGACTTTTTAAACATAAAATAGATGTGTATATGGTGATCAGATGGGTTCATACTCTGGAGAATGAAATGATTTTGTTTCTTTTACTTACATATATATATACAGTTCAGTCTTCCACTTACTTTTATACAATTGATCTGGAGTATGAATTACTGTTTTGGTATAATCTCTCTCATGTTTATTGCTCTAATATAGACAACATTTAATCATCACTATTTATGTTGCATAAGTGATGCGTTGGAACTCGGGAGTTGAGTAATACTCGACCCCCGATTTTCAGGGAGTTACAAGTTGGTATCAGAGCATGATTTTGATTAAACCGGACCTGAGTTATGTAACCACGATGTACGCTGATGCATTACAACTTAGGAGGGTGCGAGAATAATGTAGAAACGGCCTTAGGTATTCCAATTACATCCAACGGCAAAGTTCACTGAAAATGGACGCCGAAATCGAGTCCGTACCCAACCCTGGTCGCACGGGAAGACCATAAAACATTCCTAGGCCATGTATTGACGAGTCTAGATTCCATTTCACCCAATCTCAGTTGTTAAAAATCAGTAAAAAGTCCATCGGGATCAGTGAGTTCCCGAAACCACTCGATCTGGAAAGGATAGAGTCGGGGGCCTCCCCACTTAAAAATGTAGGGACCCAGGGTCGAACCAAGGTGCAATTGGCACCTTGGGATGGTGGAGGACACAACCCCACCGCGGAGGCGCGGCGCCAGGCAAGGCGGACCGCGGCGGCACCGCGATCACCGCGGCCCGGCGCGCTCAGGTGGGTCCTCTCGCGTTGGGCCGGGCCTGGGCATGGTTGGCCCGACCTCCACACACATGTGGTGTGTGCGAAATGTGCAGGGGGTTCCTATTTCTAGGTCTGTAGCACCCCTCTCTCTCACATCTTTCCTTCCAAGCTCCCTTCCCTTCTACTTTCGATTTTTCCTCTCAACCCTTTCCCCTAATCTGTCAATCCACCATTTTCGACCATGATCCACCCACTTCCATCGATCACAGCAAACCCTACTTCCTATCCTTCCCCTTTCTTTCACATTTGAGCTCCCACACCCTCACTTGGACCTCAAATTCGTGTAACCTTTTAGCCTACCCCATTTCTCCTTTATTCCTTCATCATTCCCTGTTACTTGGGCTTCTACAAGCCTTGTGGAGCTTTGAACTGAAATCTCCAGCCCCTTTCTCCCTCTTTCCTCCATTTTCATGGCCCTCTTCGAGTTGGTTATGGCCATTTTCTCTATTTCTTTCATCCTCTCTCTCATGGGAAAGAGGAAGTCTATCGCTGATGAAGCCGGGCCGAGTCGCCCAACCCGTTCAAGAAGAGGGGCTGACGATGGGGCCGGCACTAGCACCGTTCGGGAGTATAGGTCAAAGCGGGACCTGGATCCCCAACTGCCGATCAGGGATGCACTACCGATTGGTTTCGAATACGGTCATTTTGCTGGCCGTAAGATAGTGTTTGAAGCTCACGTGGATGAAGGGATGTTTGGGCTACACCCGATGATGGACCATTTGGTGGATGTCATCGGATGGGGTCTTATATTTGAAGGCGAGTCTCCTGCATGTGAGAACACGGTTCGTGCCTTCTACGCTCATATCATAGACCCATCGTTGGAGCCGTTTCAGTTCGCTGTCTCTGTGAGGGGCATAAGGTGTACGATTACTGTGGCTGAGGTGGTGCGGCTCCTGAACATCTCGCGTGGTGAAGTACTTCCAACTGACAACTTTTCCAAGAGTGCGCGAGAAAAGGATCGCCGTACACGATATCTTTGTGGTCAACGAGTCTCTTGGATGCGAGAAAACTGTCTTCCATCGACGAAGATGACAGATGACTTCCGTTTGCTCCACCACATTTTCACATATAATGTATATCCACGGTCGAGTAACCGTACAGAGTGTACTCGGTTGATGGTGGATTTTCTATACAGGATGGGACATGGAGACAACTTATGCCTGCCCACGTTCGTCCTGTATCGGATAGTTCAGGTTGTTTGATCTGTCAGGAATGACCTCTCGCTCCCGTTTGGCCGCCTGATATGTAGGATGGCTCGTGATGTCGGCTATAGGCTCAACATGGAAGACCTTGCACCAGTTCGAGTCATAAATGAGGCTACACTTAATAACATGAAGATCGGCCCTCGCCAGCGGCAAGCCCGACTCGACGAGTCTGGCGATGAGTCGGATAGTGCCGGTGAGGAGAGTGTTGACCTCGAGGCTGGTAGCGAAGATAGTGGCGGTGATGAGGTACAAGAAGAGGAACCTGAGGCCCAGGATACAGAGGAGAGTTCACCTCCTGTGACTCAGGAGCAGGGTACCAATCGGGCTTCCATAGATGCGCGTTTAGCCCGTCTCGAGGAGGGTCAAGCCGCCCTGCAACAGGAAGTCGGGCAGGTCCAAACTAAGCTAAGTAAGGTGTCTCGCACCTTGAAAGTCATCCTGTGTTGTCTATAGGACAAGAATGCTCCTCCTCCATCGCCTGATTTGGATGCCTAGTCATCCAAGTTGTTGTTGTGGTTGTTTTGGTTACCGCATTAGGCGGTTTATGCTTTCATGTTAATGATGTAGTAGTTAGTAACATGTTTTAAGTACTTAATATTTTGGATGTAATTGGCTTACATGTAATTTATGTCAATGTAACTCTGTAGTCTATGTATTATGACAATTTTGGGTAAATGAAAAGCATGTAGCCTCTTTTGCTATGAGATGTGCGGAATGCTTAAAGTGCTTATATGATGTGTTAATATGCTTTATCTCACCAATGTTGTACCCTATGTTGTATAGGGCATGCCGCGGCAGTATACGCGGAGCACGGCACACCTCCTTCTTACTGGCTCGATGGACCAGACTCCTTCTGGTAGGGGTGGTCCTGCGGATCGAGGGTTAGATTCTGATCAGCCTCCTGCTGGTCCTGCTGGTGGACTGCCACCTTATACGCCCCCGGTTCGCGAGCAGTACCGGGCATCATCATCTGTGCAGCATGATTCACAGGCTGCTCCACCTACTGATAGGATCGAGCAGTTGATGTTGATGATGCATCAGCAGCAGATGCAGCAGCAGCAGATACAGCAGCAGCAGCACCAGCAGCTTATGACCACTATTGCTGAGGCCTTATCTCAGGGTGGTAGTGCGACTCCACCTCCGACATCTGCACGTCCTGCTGAGCATTCGGAGCCTCTTGCTCAGTTTGAGGATGTGCCTCTGCCCTTACCCATTGCACCTCCTACTGGAGATGTTGGTACCTGCGGCCTACTCAAGCGATTTCAGCGCTTAAGGCCTCCCTCATTCATGGGTTCTCACAGACCCGAGGAGGCAGAGTTTTGGTTAGACCGCATCTCCAAGATGCTACGGATGCTGCACTGTACTGAGGCAGAGCAGGTCGAGTTGGCGACTTTCATGTTTGAGAGGGAGGCCAGTCTATGGTGGGACAATGTGCTGCGGTCTGTCGCAGCAGACTATGTGTGGACGTGGGCGGCATTCGAGTTCCGGTTCCACGAGAAATATTACCCGCAGACCTACAGACATGAGCGGGAGGATGAGTTTCTACGCTTCAAGCAGGGAAGCATGATGGTTACTGAGTACGAGCACTGCTTTACAGAGTTGGGCCGCTTTGTCCCGACTATTCTGGTTGATGAGTAGATACGGATGTGTCGTTCTTCCTTGGGTTTGTGACCTGATATACGGTCGAAGATGTGCTGCATTAGTATACCTTCTTATGCGGAGCTAGTGCACTTGTTTATGATGGCCGAGCAGGATGTTGATCGGCTGGCCCGTTCTCGTAGTATTATGGTTGCGAGACCACGACAAGAGGTATAGAGCAGGCCTATCCTAGGCAAGAGGCCTCGTGCTGACTCGCCTCCCAGGATCGCAGCACTAGTGGCTCCGATGAGGCGCCCTATTGTGACCTGCACGTACTGCGGGAAACAGGGTCATCCTATTGGGAGTTGTTTCGCGCGGATGAAGGATAGTGGTTTCTCTCCGCCGCAGATGATGGGTCGTTCTCGCCCACAGGCCTTATCGACTCCACCTCTATAGACCGCCCCTGCTCATCCTTCTTTCCGACCTCCTGTATCACGCTTTAGGCCGCTGCAACGGCCCTTGGTTCTACAGCCGAACCGTCAGCAGCAGGCTCGAGTACATACGCTTGTTGCTGAGGCACCTAAGACGTCAATTTTGGCCCCGACAGCTTTTGAGGGTACGACCCACATTCACGGTACTTCCATCTCTTTGTTGGTGGACACTGGGTCCACTACTTCTATTATTTCATATGGGACAGTCAAGCGTCTAGCTTTACGTACTATTCCCACGACGGGAATGAGACTCACTACGGTTACAGGGACTATTTCGGATATCGCATGGGTATGTGAGGGTTGCTTCGTGAATTTGGGTAGCAGGACCGTGCTCGTCGATCTCATTGTTGCTCCACTATGGCATTACGACATCATTCTCTGTATGGACTGGCTCATGAAGATGAAGGCTGAGATTGATTGCGATACTCGGGTCGTGACGGCCTATGGATCTGACGGCACAGTTTTCACGTTTCCAGTGCAGGTCAGTTGGCCCTACCGTATTGAGTGTTATGCTTCTTTATTAAAGCCGATTGGTGGTCCGACATTAGGAAACACGCCGGTGGTTCGGGAGTTTACAGATGTGTTTACAACGATTCCTGGTTTACCTCCTCGGCGCGAGATTGATTTTACCATTGATCTTACACCTGGTGCGACACCTATCTCATTGCCGACTTATCATATACCTCCATGTGAGATGGAGGAACTGCGGAGACAGATTGACGAGCTAGTAGAGAAGGGTTTCATATGACCTAGTGTGTCTCCTTGGGGAGCACCTGTTCTATTTGTGAAGAAGAAGGACGGGTCGCTACGGTTATGTATTGATTACCGTAGGTTGAACCAGGTCACCGTGAAGAACAAGTATCCTTTGCCCAGGATTGATGATCTGTTTGATCAGTTGAAGGGGGCGAAGTATTTTTCGAAGATTGATCTGCAGTCAGGGTATCATCAGCTGCGCGTCAGAGATGAGGACGTACAGAAGACGGCTTTCAGGACATGCTTCGGGCACTATGAGTTTCTAGTGATGTCGTTCGGTCTTACGAACGCACCAGCCGTGTTCATGGACCTGATGAACCGAGTATTTCGCCTATTCCTATACTGATTCGTCATCGTCTTTATTGATGACATTCTGATATACTCTACGAGTCGGGAGGAGCACGAAGAGCACCTGAGAGTGGTGTTGGATACGTTGAAGAAGAACCGGTTGTTCACGCAGTATAAGAAGTGCGACTTCTGGCAGGAGGAAGTCAAGTTCCTCGGACATGTGGTGTCCAAGGATGGGATAGCAGTGGACCTTGCTAAGGTAACAGCGGTCCAGGATTGGCAGCAGCCTGGCTCGGTCACCAAGGTAAGGAGTTTCCTTGGTCTGGCAGGGTATTATAGGTGCTTCATTCGGGATTTCTCGAATATAGACAGGCCGTTGTCTCAGTTGACACGGAAGGACCTAAAGTTCGCTTGGAATGAGAAGGCGGAAGCAGCTTTTAAGGAGCTGAATGACAGGTTGACGTCCGCCCCTGTGCTAGTATTGCCAGAGTAAGAGGTTAAGTACACAATATACACTGACGCGTCTCGCGTTGGTTTAGGTTGTGTCTTTATACAGAAAGACAGGGTGATTTCGTATGCCTCGAGACAATTAAGGAAGCACGAGGAGAATTACCCTACACACGACCTGGACTTGGCGGCTGTCATCTTTGTATTGAAGCTCTGGAGACATTACCTCTACGGAGAGGAGTTCGAGCTTTTCTGCGACCACAAGAGCCTTAAGTATATATTCACGCAGCGGGACTTGAATATGAGGCAACGCTGATGGATGGAGACCTTGAAGGACTTCAAGTTCGAGGTTTCCTACCATCCAGGCAAGGCGAACCTTGTGGCAGACGCGTTGAGCCGCAAGAAAGCTATAGCATTTGCGGCTCGTTGATGATAGTAGAGTGGGACATGGTTGAGTTTGTGCGGGACTTCGAGCAGAGACTCACTGTGGAGGAGTCATTTGAGTGTGTTGCGCACGTTCGGGTGCGACCACTGGTTGATGACAGGATTGTTGAGGCCCAGAAGGGCGATGTGCGGTTGTCTAAACTTCGAGAGCAAGCTAGCGACGCCGAGGACTCCGAGTGGAGGGTTGGTTCTGATGGGGGTCTACGATTCCCTGGCCGCCTATGCGTTCCTGACATGCCTGACTTGAGACATGAGCTTCTCGAGTCTGCCCATAACTCGAAGCCTGCTATGCATCCTGGTAGCACGAAGATGTACCGGGATATGAGACGGTCGTATTGGTGGGATAACATGAAGGCTCACATCGCTGAGTTCGTTTCTCGTTGCCTAACGTGCCAGAAGGTCAAGGCAGAACATCGCCGACCTCCTGGACTGCTTCAGCCCATGCCCATAGCAGAGTGGAAGTGGGACTTCATCTCCATGGATTTCATATCAGGGTTGCCGAAGACGAGGAAGGGACACGATTCCATTTGGGTGATTGTGGACCGGTTGACCAAATTGGCCCATTTCCTCCCTATCAGAGTCACGAACAATGCAGAAGAGCTGGCTAGGCTGTACATCAGAGAGATTGTGCGTCTGCATGGAGTTTCACTTGAGATCGTGTCGGACAGAGACACTCGGTTCACATCTATCTTCTGGACTCGTATCCAGGAAGCGATGGGTGTGAAGTTGAAGTTCAGTACGGCGTTTCATCCTCAGACTGATGGGCAGACAGAGCGGGTGAATCAGATTTTGGAGGATATGTTGCGAGCATGTGTGTTGGACTTCAAGGACAGTTGGGATGACTGTCTTCCGTATGCAGAGTTCGCCTACAACAACAGCTTCCAGACGAGTATTGGTATGGCGCCATATGAGGCCCTATATGGTCGTCCTTGCAGAGCACCGCATTGTTGGGCTGAGGTTGGCAAGCGTAGCCTGATCGGCCCAGAGTTGGTACAGGCGACCACAGAGAAGGTCGACATTATCAGGCATCGGCTTCTTACAGCGCAGAGCAGACAGAAGAGCTACGCCGATACGAGGCGGCGACCGCTTGAGTTTGAGGTCGATGACCATGTGTTCCTCAGAGTTTCCCCTATGAAGGGAGTCCTTCGGTTTGGGAAGAAGGGAAAGCTCACACCGGGGTTTATCGGTCTGTTTCAGATACTGGATCGAGTGGGTGTTGTGGCTTATCGTCTCGCTTTGCCCACACCACTTGCAGCTGTACACAACATATTTCATGTATCTATGCTGAAGAAGTACGTTCCTGATCCTTCACATATCATTAGATGGGAGCAAGTACAATTGAGCGAGGATGCTACATATGAGCTGCGTCCGATGTGTATACTTGACAGGAAGGAGCAGGTACTGCGTAGCAAGGTCATTCCACTTGTGAAGGTACTATGGACGCATCATTCAGAGGAGGAAGCTACTTGGGAGACTGAGGCCGAGGTCAGAAAGAACTACCCTCAAATTCTCGAGGAATACGAAAAGGTACAAATTTCGAGGATGAAATTTTTATTTAAGGGGGGTAGATTGTAACGACTCGTAAATTTCCGTACAATGGCTCGAGTACCACCTCGACCAGAAATCACTTAGGATTAAATCCTTTAGAAATTTGACAAAGTTAACTAAGTGTTAACTAGATTAGCCATGAAATCCGTTGGAATCGCTTTAAATACGATCTACAAGATGCAAAACTTGTAGAATCATTGACGCTAGGTTACCCTAAAATCTAGGATCACACTCATTACCCGACTGCCATCGGGAACATATTGAAACTCCGTATCAGGTCTGGACCGCACATCGGGAGTCCGAATAATACGAGGTTAAGGACTTAGGACCGCCTCGCTGGGCTTGACAACCATCTCGAAAATCAGACCCAGACAGTGTCCCATGGCTGTTCGCTTGAGTCAGGAGCGAAGGAGGGTGAAAACACATGATCCCTTTACAAAATAAATATCTGGAATAGTGATCTGAGACTTGAAACTTGCAGTCAATTTATAAGAAATCAGACCGTCAGAATCTGACCCAAATACACCATCGGATCAGAAAAAATTTCAGGAACATATACATATACTTGGAATTTCGGATCAAGGCCCACTGACCGCTGAACTGAAACTGGTCCGCCACGCATGATCTGGGAATCCGACTGAGACAAAAACTTAACTCCACATAGATCCATGGTCGGTGAGCTTAAGTCCGACTTTTGGCTCAAGGAGGCCCGCCAGAAGTCCTCCGTTGAGCTGAAACAATGTCGTTTTGGTTATAACATAAGTATACCTTGAACTTAAGTCTATTTCAGAGAGTTTTTAGGCTATATAAGGACCTTAGAGCACCCTCTCTCACAGCCATACGAATTTAGGAAAAACACTAAGTAAGAAGAGAGAAAAAGAGGGAGAAAGCTAGAGAGTTGTGGGAGAATCTCCCTGCTGCTGTTTCCAGTCACCACACGGGCTGCACCACCCTTTTTTTGTCGCTTTTCCGGCGATACCGACTCCATTTTAAGGTAAGAAACCCTAAACCTAAATCTATTTTGGGGTGTGAAGGTTATAGGTTATGAAATAGCTAACTGGTTTCACTCTTTAAGCTATAAAACTGCCGAATACGGAAGCCTAACGAACCTAGCTGATTCGTTGCAATTCTAAGGTGTAAGGTGAGGACTTTAGGTGTATAGGTTACGGTTTTCAATACTTTCAATGTCAGATAATGATAGATTCATGATCTGCATGCAATTGCACATGTACAAAGTACTTTCCATTTTTTGTTTCGATTAAAGTTGTAGAATATGGAATTTTATATATTCTAGGTATTCGTAGAAAATACCGTATACGTATATTTTTTTAGAAATGTGTTTGGCATGATTATTTGTTATATGGATATACGATATATGGATAAAATACTTATTTGGTAAAAGGATTCGCCCAAATACATGTTTTACTAATATACACTATGTATGTAGAAATACTGTATTGTAAAAAGTACTGTATACATGTATATTTTAGAGATGTGTTTGTCATGATTAATTGTTGTATAAATATATTATGTGTACGTAAAATACTTGCTTGGCGAAAGGATTCGCCCTAGTACATGTTCGCTAACATACACCAAGTATGTTGAAATAGTGTATGTTATGTGTTTGTGGAAATGCTTGTATGAGTAAGTGTTGGGATGTTGATGCCTTAGGAGGATGTTGAGATGGGATTCTCAACTACCTTAGAGACATGTATGATTACCTCCATGAGATTGGTTACTTAGACCGCTTACATTTGTAATATATGTGTTTGTATTCCTACTTATGTAGTGCTTTACAACATGCTTATAACACGCTTTATAACATGCTTTATGACATGCTTACTAATATGCTTGAATTACTTTGGTTACCATGCTCTACTCCACATGCTACTACTATGGTTTGATTGAGTTTGGGACTATGTCTATAGTCCAAACAGTCGGTACTAGACTTGAGATCGTGGTTGAGTTTCATGTCGCCACGTAAGATGTGTTTGACGAACCCGAGTCGTACGTCAGTTGGCGACAGTGGTTAGGCCACGCGAAGTGCTTATGCACTTCATGTCGTCTAATTTATTATGCGCTCGAGCTAGTCAGGCTCGTCATGTAACCCGACATGTCTAATGTATATTCACCATGTTTGGTCGCTACTGCTTGAACCTAGGATACCAAACTTACCGGTGAAATCCCTTTTAACCATGGTACCTCGATCTGCTAAGACTCATGAGCCGGCCATGATAGTATGGGACACCGTGGTCAAGCTGTCGGCCTACGTTGGGGCCACGTGCCTCCCCGTAGTGACCAGTGAGTAACCAGACTCGTGAGCCGATTATGGTGGTATAGACACTATATTCGTGCTGTCGGCCTACATTGATAAGGTGATGGGGGAGTGGTGCAATGAATGCGAGCAACAGCCCTGGCAGCCCTTTGTAGTGACCTCGAGTATACTCTGAAATCGCGGTGAGTCTTAGAGTTTGCAGCGGTATATAGAGTATGAATTAGGCCTGTTTCTGTATAGTGATGAATCGTTAAAGAGGTGATGGGTGGGTGGTGTAACCTTTGTGCGTAATGCCTGGGCACAGCGTGCAAAGTGACTAGAAAACACACCATCATCGATATTAACTAGGACTGACGACCCTAGAATGGATCATGTTTGGGAATGATACAAGGGAGGTACCTTAGTTTCCCAATCCTGCTGTTTTGAAATAGACTAATTAAAAACTTGGTAATCATGCTCATCATGCATTGCATGTGCCTGGAAGATGTGGAGCACTGAGGGATGAAAGCATGCCGCGAATGTGAGATGGTGTCGCACGAGAGAGGGTGTGGTGAGGGCATCCATCATGACCGCATACATACTCGCATTAATAAGAGTAGTTAGGAGTGTTTGATTTTACTGCTTTATCATTACTGCTTGACTGCATTGATAACATGTTAACCTATACTTTATTGTTCCACTGAGTTAGCTACTCACTCCCACGTTACGGGACGGTGTTGCGCACACCAACTAGACTGTCTCAGGTTTAGATGAGCCGACGACTCATGAGGCAGAGCCTGATTATGATGAGGACCAAGAGGAGTTCTCATATATGCAGTACTCTGGCGGCTCGACTAGTCTGCCAGGATCGACGGGACTTGCAGGGGTTACGTCTTTAGATGTATTTTTGACTTTTTGAACATAAAATAGATGTGTATATGGTGACTCAGATGGGTTCATACTCTGGAGAATGAAATGATTTTGTTTCTTTTACTTACATATATAGATAGTTCAGTCTTCCTCTTGCTTTTATACAATTGATCTGGAGTATGAATTACTGTTTTGGTATAATCTCTCTCATGTTTATTGCTCTAATACAGACAACATTTAATCATCACTATTTATGTTGCATAAGTGATGCATTGGAACTCGGGAGTTGAGTTATACTCGACCCCCGATTTTCAGGGCGTTACAATTGGCCAAGCGTGCCAAACAGAAACGGGATCCTGATCCGGGGATATATCAATCCCATGGATCTTAAGACAATCCACTGACATCACCATCATTACCTTTAAATCCCATCCAATCCACCCTAATCCCTTAAAAATTGCCCGGGATGTGTTTAGTTTGAGGGATTGGAAGTTTTAATCCCACGATTGGCCGGGCATGCCAAACAGACTGGATATTGCAATCCCGGGATATAGCAATCCCATAGAGATTGCACCAATCCACTGACGCAGCTATCATTACCTTGAAATCCGTGCAATCCACTCTAACCCATCCAATCTGCCCGTCCAAACAGACCCTCGGGATGGAGAACTGGATTCTTACCGTCATTCTCGGAGAATAGTTGCAAAAGACCTTTCAGAATGGAGAACTTTGATTGATGCTCGAACTGAATCCAGTGTATGAACGTAGATCCAAATTATAACTAAAGTTAACAACTACTTGATTAATACTACAAATTTCACTAAGGGTCAGTTTGGGCAGTGGGATTAGAAGGGATTAGGAGGGATGGGATTTAAAAAAACACAATTATTACCCATGGCTGGGATTGTCCCCTATTGCCATGAGATAAAATTAATGCCATGCTTTGTTGATAATACGGTCGTACATTGAATGGATATACCCACCATCATTTGAAATTACTGAGAATAACACACATGTGTTATATCTAAGCCGTTCATGTGTTCTGTAACCTCATTTTATGGCATGGGCCTAAAAATGAGGTAGATCCAAAACTTATGTAGCCCCAAAGAAGTTTTCAACGGTAAGTATTCAATCCCTGTTGCTTTCTATGGTGGGGTCCACTTGAGCTTTAGATTTACTTAATTGTTTGGCCCATGCTCTAAAATAATCTTGATAAATGGGTGGACGGTGTGGATATAGCCCACACATCATGGTGGGACCTACACAACTTCCCAAACATTGAGTGAAATTGGCACAGTACCCAATGTAATTTCATTTAATGTAATTCCACGGTTTTCCCTTCTTCTCAAACATGGAGTGGAACTAGCACAGGACCAGATGAATCCTATCCCACCTAATCCCTTCTAATCCCACAGCCCAAACTGACCCTAAGAGATGTAAATAGCGAGCAAAAGTAAAAGATTACATTACTGAATGTAAATAACTTGCAAAAGTAAAAAGATTACACTAAGGAATGTAAACGACATATAATTAAAAGATAGATTTAGTTGAATTTAGTTTGATTGAGTTGGCATGAGATGGTTTTCTTTGTTGAAATCATTTACTATTTATAGCCTTAATTTGGTCATTTAGATTATTCTCATATTCCAACGGTTGCTGTAATCATTTAGCATAACTAAACCTTCTAAACTTGCCACCTTCTTGTAACCGTTTTTCCATGATCATTCTTCACTCGCCCACTTAGTAGATGACATATCATTGCTTGATGCACTCAAGTTATATCACCATAAAATCCTTTTTATATATTCCTAAAAATCTCCAAATACACAACACATATTCATCTAGATTACACGCAACCCATGATTGGATCTAGCAAAAATGAGCTCGTAATCCATTCTAATCGAATTTAGCAAGAATTGGCGAAAATACGGACGAACGGATATGAACAACATCACTAAAGGTATTAGCAGTGTAACATCTAATCAGCTCCATTGTAGAGAATTCGAATCTAAGAAATTGATATACATCCAGTATCCATCTCCTGCTTTGGGCAAAGCGTCCGTACATTTAAAATTTTATATCGATCAACGAGTTGAGCTCAAGACAAAAACCCTTTCTGATGGTATACCTTCAGCTTCATATACAACCGACAACATAAATTCCAAAATAGAAATGCCAGAGCTCATTAAAAAAGAAAAATCCATTTTACTTAAAAAAGACGAAAGTAGTAAAAATCAAGGGCTACACTCCTATGATTGTTCACGGACTGGGATTTCCCAGGAACTAAGTGAGCCACGTTGATGTTTGCGAGAAATACACCATCTTTCCGTTTTGGTGTATAATCTTGCCACATGGGCCCAAAAATAAAGCAGGTCCAAAACTCAAGTGGACCGCACAGACAAGGAAAATTTGGATAGGGAAATAGATGCCTACAAAACCTGCCTAGGTCCACCAAGATGTCTATATGCCATCCATACCACTCATAAGGTCACTCCTACTAGGATGACTGAAAACAGAAATATATTAGCCTCATCCAAAACTTTTTTGGCCTGCGAATATCTCAGGTATGGGCATTAAAATCTAGTTGTTCCTTGTTGTGCGACTCACTTCAGTTATATACCAGCCTCATTTTTTGGGCCCACATCGTAACCTGATCTGGAGAGACAGATGGATAGATGGATTTCTCACAAACATCAGGTGGACACACCCAACTTCCTGACAGAGAAAGCTCCTACGACAGGCTGTCGCAGGCAATCCGCGTCCATTGCTCACTATCAGAGTGGGTGGCAACTCTTGGCTGTACGGCATTCCAAGCCGGACGGAAAAGTCTTCAAGCTATGTGGGGCCACCATAATGTATAGGTAAATCCAGTTCGTCCAACAGCTGAGAACCCTTGTTTTAACCATACATTCAAAAGAGGCAGAAGAAGAAGAAAAAAAACACGAACAATACACACCAATCCATAATAACTTGAGTTGTAGTCTGCGCGAAGATAAATCCTTTCACTACTGAGGTCTTTGGTATCGTTGCACCTGATTAACGGGTTTCGTGAAAGAAACACACCGTCCATGTGGTGTAGCCCATGTAATAATCTAGGAGAAAGCCTGATGGACACAATGGATGTGGAACGTAAAAAGGTGGGCCAAACAGAGCATGGGTGTTTTAGGCGCTGCGTAAAACAGGCAATGTAACAACCCAATTACCGGCGGCTTCGGTGGACCCCTGACTCTGGAGCCCACCATGAATGATGTGCCTTACATCCATGCCGTCCGTCCGTTTTGGCAGCTCATTTTAAGTCGTGATTCCAGAGATGTAAGGGTTCCACCGAAGCCGCGACCCCAAATACGGACGGAACAAAACTCATAAATTACATCGACAAAATGACAGCAACCATCTGATATTGCCCTTGTAATTTGGACCGCTCAATACTCAACTTTTCACCATCCATTTCATAGTCATCAATTGGACGGTCAGGATTACTTGATGATTGGGATTTTAGATATATCATCCATCAACAATGTGGCCCACAGGAACGCGAATCACATATCTATTGCCTCGTCACTTTCTCATCATAATTACAGAATCTCAGCTCCCTACACTTTCAACGTTAAAAAAACCCAGGAAAGAAAAAGAAAAAGAAAAATTAAAAAAAAAACACACAAAAATTGAAAGACACCTCTTTTCGCATCAATTACATTCTCCATGCCCGACCAGCCGCAGCATGTGCCAACCACACACACGTGCAAAGTATCTAATCCGTTCACTAGTTGGGTCCCACTTTCTTGATGGCCTTTACAAAAAATTTATTGGCAGGATTACACATGGTATGGGCCACATTATTCCAAAAATAAAAATAAAAATGTGGGACTCTTATCTATCTGTTTCGAACACTTCAGTCCACCTGATGAGCCGAGGATGGGTTATCTACCCTGTGGGACCCTGTCGATGGAGGGATTAGATCTTGGAAATGTGCTTCAGGTAGGCACACAGACTGTAGCGTGTAGATGGGTTGGGTTTGGAAAATCTCAGAAAAATAAATACATACACAGAAAATAAATACATACGAGAAGAGGAATGAGGAAGTCGACTCTGATCCGTTGGATCAGGACGGCATTTCATCATCCGAAACCTGACACGTGGCCGTTGAGAAGTGGATCACATCCGTCCATGCTCGTGTATGCACATGGAGCTCGTTTGAAAATCCCACTGAACAAATGCTCCACGCCATCGGTTTCTCATCTTGAATCCATTTCCTAACTCGACTGGCTGTTTGAAAGCCGCAATCTGTCCGATCAGGTTTCTACCAACAGGCGATCCGTAGAGAAACCAACTAAATGGACGCTCTGGATCCACCGAACCAGCTGCCACGTGTCAGTCGTCGGGAGACGTACGTCTCTCTCTGATCGATACACGGCAAAACTCCCAAGCTGTCCGGAGAACGAGCGAGAGAGGGAGGGAGGGAGATTGAGAGTGTCAAGGCATGAATAACTTATTCCCACATTTGCAACGCCAAGCTTCGGGATAATACTCGAGCGGAATACTCTGGCCTGGGTGTATCGGCACGTGCACAGGCTTGCAAGGTGAGCATCTCCCGCACTTAGAACGACACGTGGGAGGCGATGATCCCGGCCCACCGAGTCGCCTCCGACTCGGGAACCGCTCCAGAGAGTACGAACCAAGCGTCGGATTCACTTCTTCGCTCGCTAGCCTCCTGCCTTCAACCGTTAATCCGCTACCTAAACAAAAATAGAGAGAATCAACGGTGGGAATTAGTGATTGGATTAATAGGGATTATGACATTGTGATTTCGTTTATATTACCGAGCGAGGGAGGAGATGAAAGAAGGGTGGCGAAGAAGAGGAGAGCGAACGCAGTGGCCAAGGAGAGGCGGCGGTGGCGTGTTGGAGAGGGATGTACGGCACCCATGGAGGAGTTTAAAGGCTGAGCAGGTTAGCAGGGGACGGGGGGCGCAGGATTAAAAGCAGGGGGGGGAGATTGGGGGAGGGAATGCTATTATTGCAGTAGCGTGTGGGTCAAGTCAAAGAAGAAAGAGGGAAAGTTCGGCATAGGGCAAAGTTGGGATTTTTCCCAAGCACGAGGGCGGGTAGATTGATGAGAAGACGGGGTTTCTGAGATTGCTCCGCTAAAAAGACCTCGAAAAGGAGCAATTATTACTATATTGCCATTTTATTTTCAAAGAGTCGTAATGGAAAACATTGGACGACGATTGCCTGCGACCCTCGACCGCATTAACGTCCGAAACTAGGGCTAATCGGGATGTTTTAAGAAATTCATCATGTTCATGCGATTTGCCAGCTCATGTGTTACGTTAAGACAGAGAGCCAGAAAATAGGCAGATTTAAAACGCAAATGTGCCCCACGACATGAAAAAGTTGGGGAGGGATTTGCCATGTCTACCGTGATGTTTATATGCCATTCATACTTGATGAACGGAAAATCAAATATTAGCCTAATCCAAAACTTTTAAAGGCACACGAATGTTCAACGGTGGGCATTAGATCCCCAGTCTTTTGTTTTGTGTAGCCCAATTAGGGCCTGTTTGGCTGGGTGGATTGGAAGGGATTGAATGGTAGGGGTGGATGGCATGGATTTCAAGATAATGATGGTGTTGTCAGTGGATTGTCTTAAGATCCATAGGATTGTTATATCCCGGATTGCTATATCGGATCTGTTTGGCATGCCCGGCCAATCCTGGGATTAAACCTTCCCATCCCTTCCAATCCCTCGAACCAAACACGTCCCATGCAAATTTGAACGATGAGGGTGGATTGGATGGAATTTAAGGGTAATGATGGTGTTGCCAGCGGATTGTCTTAAGATCCATAGGATTGCTATATCTCGGGATTAGATCACCCAGTCTATTTGGCACGCCGGGCCAATCCCGGGATTTAACTTCCAATCCCTTCCAATACCATCCAATCCCTTCCAATCCTCCTGGCCAAACGGGCCCTTAAGTTTTGGATAAGCTTATTTTTTTAGATCATGTCTCATCATGACTAAAAAAAGTGGGTTGAGAGGGTGAATTTGTCATAACATCATGTTAGGGCCAAACTTAGCTTCCAACCATAGAGACTTTTTGTGGGCACTCCATGCCAAAACCACTTACCCACGTATGAGTCCATGGAGCGACGGAAGAGTCTTTGTCCATCGACTTTTCCCAGCCACGGCATGAGCCCAAAATTGAGGTAGACCATAGAGATGATAAGACTCTCCTGTGAAATTTTGATGGAGCTCACTATAATATTTATTTGGGATTTTAATGGTATTTTAGTCTGTGGTATTGTTGAAAACTCTAAAATTTGGTAAGGTTAAACAAATGCCCTATTTAGCTCCATAACATTTAAATAAATAAATAAATATCAAACTAATTTACCCCTAAACTACGTACCTCACACCCACCCATCAAGGCATTGAAGTCGGAGGGAAGTCACACATGCTAGGTAAACTCCCACTATGGTATTTGTGAGAAATACACCCGTCCACATGTTTTGCCAAATCATTTTATAGCATGAGCCCAAAAATGAGGCGGATCCAAAGCTCAAGTAGGCCACTTGATTGCTTGCTACAAAGTGCAGAGGTTCGTAAGTAATATCTCGTGAATACAGGGTCGATCCCACAGGGAGATAAATTGCGAGAAGGAGAAAATCAAATGCAAAACAAATTAAGTAATAAAAACTAAACTAATGATTTGATTTTGGGAGTTTTGAATGGATGTAATTCAACTGAATTAAAACAATACCTAAGTTTCAAAGTTCCACACATAGGTTAATGTTCCAAAATCATGATGACTTGGATAACACAACTAGGACTAAGCACTATGGTCAACCTAGTCAAAAAATAAAACATTTTAAATATTTTAAATAATATAATATAAAAAATTAGAAAATCATAGATTTACACCATTGATATATATTCTCAAGCGCCAGTGATTTTAAGAATTCATATTTATAAGATAATGAATAATAAAGAAATGTATCAGGTTGAGAACCTCTCCTATCTAGAAAATCTAATTAATTCAAGGTAAACCTATCCATCAATGTGGATCTCATATGATGGAAACGTATGGATTTCACATTAGGATAAAAAAAACTAAACCTAAACAATAGATAACATGCGTACACCATTCTTCTCATCATTAAAATAATCAATCATCGTAATTATGAAAACATTAAACCAATGTACTTCCCTTCTAAATTGGGCTAGAGGAAACTTAGAAAAACATAACTAGAATAAAGAAAGAAAGCAACAAGAAAGAATAAATATCCAAAAGCTTGTAAAGAAAAATAAATTAAAACTATAAAACTCTCTAAAAACTTTATATCTTGCTTAAGAATACCTTAAATGATGCTTATATATGCCTTATGAAGCCCTATTTATAAGTGGGGAACTCCAACTTTCGCATCAAGTTTAAAAACTCTAGAAATCGCTTCAAATTTATGTAGTTTGCTAAAATAGACTTCACTCTACATAGGTTCCAAAATAGACTTCAGAGTTTCAGAATACGCTTTTTTAGGACGATTTCAAGATTCTTCACTTCAAATCTTTAATTCTCTTCATTCCTCACTTGGTTTTCTTGGATCTTTGGCATGTGAATTCTTCAATCTTGGTCTCCTAAAATTCATCCCTTGCCTTGGTGATTCTTGAGCATCAAATCCAAGCTTTTAGCACCCTTTTCAATCAAAGCTCATAAATTCACCTTGCTATACAAACATGAGTAAAATAGAACATTAAGTTGATTCATATTCATAAAACCAAGATATAAATGGGGGAAATTATGCATTATTTGAGTCTCAACACCCCCCAACAAGCATTCTGTTAGTCCCGAGCAAAATAAGCGAAGAAAAATAAAAATAAGAATAAAAACTAATTCTATAAATAAAATTAAAACGAAAACAAAAATTTTAACTACACTATTTTCACAGGTAATCTCGATTGCATTTAGCATATGCAACAAGCCTTTAAACTCATAGGTTTCCCTTAGTGGACGAGTTATAGTCTCGTGAGGGTTTCCAGAAATGTTACCCACAAATATTGAAAACATGAAAAATAGCTTAACACTAAAAAATTTATACAATTATGTCTCCATTCATCATATGAATTCCAAAACAAAACAATACTTACCCTAAGTCTGAAGTTAGTTAGAATCTCAATTTCCTAATCCATTACATCCTTGAGTTCAAAGACCTAATCAAAATTTAGAATAGTTATGATCCAATATACTCAGGTGCTCGGTGACACTAGTCTAACTTTGAGAAATATGCATGTTCCCTATCCTAACTCCTTTTAATCATCCCAAGAATATGAAATTTTTAGTTATCCCGTTTCATTATTGTCATTTCTTCTTTTATCATCATATCCTCATTATTATAGACCACCCTTAAATGAAGATTCCCACCGGGTTGACTTTATAACCTAAGGTATCGTACTTGTAATGGTAACAGTAATGAATATTTACGTATCCTTACTCTGGATTACTGACACGATTGTTATGGTAATTGCATTCATACTTTATAATAATTTTTTCTTTTTCCATCACTTTTTTTTCTTTAATATTCTCTCTTTTAAGCATATATCAATGGTACTAGTTCATTCAACCTTGTTTAAATCAAAATTTATTATTCTAGTTCATATATCATATTCCTCACTTAGTTAGCTAGGGTGTATTGTGAATTTAGTACATCAAATTACAACTCACTTTAAACTAGTGATTAGATAATAGAATTTAAGTCTATAATTTTCAGTTATCAGAATTCTGATTACTATCGACTTAGACTAAGTATTAACTTTGCCTTTGGAATTCGCATAATATCATGTTCACATTCTTGTATATAAACATATTATTTTGAAAATGTTGAAATTTTTTTTCCAAACACCTAAAAAATAAACTTAAACCTAAAAAATAAATTGAAACCTAAATAAATAAATAAATAAACTGAAACCTAAAAAAGTAAAATAAAAAAAAATTAAAACCTAAAAATAAAATAAAAAATAAACTGAAACCTAATAAAATAAAAAACTCACGTGGATGACTATCCACACCCCCAACCTAAAATCTACATTGTCCCTAACGTAATGCAGAGAATAAATAAATAAATAAATAAAAGGTGGATAGTATCTACCATAAAGAACTCACCTACTAGGTGACACTAAAAAAACTGAATATGATACAAATCCTACATAAATGATCCGTCAGACTAGGAGCATCAATCTGAATATTCTGGCTCATGAAAAGGGACAGACTCCTCTCCCAAATGAAAGTTTTCCAAATAAGGCTTCAATCTCTGACCATTAACCTTATACACATTGTCATTACGTGGATTCTCAATTTCAACGGCTCTAAGAGTATAAACATTCTTCACAATGAAGGAGCCTATCCATCTTGATCTTAATTTTCCTAAAAAGAACTGGAGACGGGAATTATACAATAGGACCTTTTACTGAGGTTCAAAATTCTTCCTTAGGATGTTTTTGTCATGAAAAGTTTTAGTATTTTCTTTGTAGATTTTAGAATTTTCATAGGAGTCTCTCCTCAGCTTCTCTAATTCATTCAACTCTAATTTCCTTTGTCCACTTGCTTGGTCCATGTCAAAGTTTAATTTCTTTATTACCCAGTAGGTTTTATGTTCTAATTCCATAGGCAAGTGCAAGTCTTCCCATACACCAATCTGTATGGGGACATTCCAATCGGGGTCTTACAAACAGTCCTATAAGCCCATAAAGCATCAGATAGTTTGAGCGACCAATCCATCTTATCTGGCCTTATAGTTTTTCTCTAAAATGTGTTTGATTTTTCGATTAGAATTTTGTAAGTGCAAGTCTTGCTTACTCCTTTGATTGTCAAATTTTATTGTGCCAAAAACACAATCTGTGCTTGTGTAGCATGAGAATATATATATATATATATATATATATATATATATATATATATATATATATATGTTCAAGGCATTACATAACAATGCTTCTAGTTGAGAATGAAGCTCTACTTCAAGACTCAAGTACAACTCAAGATCAAGTACAACTCAAAGCTAAAGTACAACTTAAGATGAAGAAGAATTTAAGTCCAAACTTTAGAAGATCTTAAATTCAAGCCACATCAAGTATAGAGATCTCAAGTTTCATAATTCTCAAAGGTCAACCATCATCTGAAGAAATGAAGTCTCAATGTTCATACATCACTTTCAAGGCATGATTGACCTTAGATTGACCTTTAAGTGTAACGCCCCATACTGTTAATGCTCAGGTGTCACCACATGGATCTAAATTAGCCTACATGTATGTGGTAACACACATAGCTAGATAACGCACGTCAAGTAGTCCCACAACCTACATACATATATAATAAATAAATAAATAAAGACAGATAGTTAAATAAAGGGCAATGTATAGGTAATTATAATAATAATAATTAAACATTTAATAACATAGAGTCATGTGATGGAAAACCCTAGCCTATAGAGTGGGACCCGTGTCATGAATTAAAGTTTCATGCATGTGTGAAAGAGAAAATAATAATAATAATGATAATAGTAAATAATATCATTAAAAGTATTGTAACATGATATTTAATGTTATGAAAGCATAATAGTTCGCATAACCCATAATCTAGCCATTTAATTCTAGCCCAGATGGTCCCTTGGACCTTTTCGACCATTGACGTTCGACCCCAAGATGATCCAGCCGTTAGATTAGAAGAAAAACCCATCATTAGAAGAAGGAACTTAAGAGTATGGCCCACCTAGGCCTTAGACCCACCTGATCGTCAAACAAGGCCCTGATTAGGGTCCCAGAAATAGAATGGACAGTGTGGATTTATCATAAACATCACGGTGGGCCCCCACATGAGGTGCAAGTGCACTGAATGCACTGTGCACGAAGTGCATGGAACCGGGGCAGCTGGTTTGACCAGCGTTGTCCTGTAGTTTCCATAAACAGAGAGATTTCCCTCTCTTTCGGTTTAAAAACAATGGACGGACAACGTCCGTGTTTTTTATCAGCGGCCCAACTCCACTGCCCGGACGGATGATCTGAGCCGTCCATCTTGTGCGAAGCCAGGTTCTGACTAAAACCTAGTGGGCCCTGCTTGTATATGCGACCGTGCATACACACAAATATTGTCGAAATAGAGCTGTGTTCAACCACTTTCCGAAAACGGAAAGCAGGCCAGCTGTCACGATCCGAGTGAGGAGATTTCCTCTTATCTCAACCGTCCGATTGGCGAGATCTCAACCACCCAACAACCATTCTCATGGAATAGGGTTTCCTATTGTAGACGGACGCAAATATCTCCCCGTTGATGTCGGTTTTTAGAAGCTTGACACGTGCATCAATCCACACCATCTGCTCCCAATCTAATGGCTTGAAAACGTTAGGGCGAGCCATATAAGAAAGACATTTTCAAGCAATAGGGTTTCCTTCTCGGGTTATTATAGTCGTACTCGAGAAAAACGATCATCCTTTCTTCCTTCGAACCCACCACTCAAATGAAGGTGGAGATTTGAAACTCCTCATCTACAAGCTCCACTACACCCCAAGGAATCCTCCCATACGGTCGGAATGGGTAAAGAAGCAATAGGAAGAAATCCGCCATTAATGGCCATCACCACCTTCATCAGGATGACTGTCGCTAAACTTGGTTGCGACCAGTCCCGCTGTTGGACATCTTTGAAAAGCAAGGGGAGAGAGAAAAGAAAGAAATGAGAGAGGAAATAGAGAAGGGGAAATGGAGAGAGAAAGGAAGAAGGAAGAAAGCGGAGAGAGGTGTAGGGGTGGCACTACCGTTGCTGCTGTTGTTGCAGCCACTACAGCACCTGAGAAAGAGCTCAGTGGGCCACACCATCACAATGGGCCGTACCTGAGATGAATTGTAATGCCTTGAAAATCGGGGGTCGAGTAGTAACTCAACACCCAAGTTCCAAAACATCACTTATGCAACACAAATGCTTATGATTGAATGTTGTCTGTGTTAGTGCAATAAACATGAGTGAGATTATACCAAAACAGTAATCCATACTCCAGATCAATGTATAAAACGCAAGCGGAAGACTGAAAAACATATATAGATGTGTATAAAAATAAAACGATCTCGATCTGTCTCCAGAGTATAATTACTTCGCTGAGTCATCATATACATGTACTAAATCAAAAACAAAATATAAAAAGTAGTCCAACTGTGGTGATAGCCTAGTAGTCCCGTAAATCTGGATTGTCTAAGCAAAGCCGCCGGAGAACTGCATGAAGGAAAACTCATTCTGATCTTCATAATAATCAGGCTCAGCCTCCTGTGAATCATCGGTACCTGCTTCTAAGACAGAGTCTGGTGGGTGTCCAGAACACCGTCCGGTAACGTGAGAGTGAGTAGCTAACTCAGTGGAACAATAAAGCATAGGTTAACATGTTATCAATTCAGTCAAGCAGTAATGATAAACCAGTACAATCAACATTCCTAAGTACTGTAATTAATGTAAGGATGAGATGCGATTATGATGCGTGCCCTCGCCAACATACTCCCTCGTGCGGCACCATCTTACGTCCGCTGCATGCTGTCACCCTCAGTGTTCCACATCTTCCAGGCACATGTAATGCGATGATGAGCATGATTACCGAGTTGTTATTAGTCCATTTCAAACAGCGGTATTGGAAAATTAAGGTACCTTCCTTATATCATTCCCAAACAATGATCCATTCTAGGGTCGTCAGTCCTAGACAATCTCATACGATGGTGTGTTTCTAGGTCGCTGCAAGGGCTGCCAGGGCTGTTACACGGAATCGTTATACCACTCCCCCATCACCTTATCAATACAGGCCTAGTTTATACTCTGCTACTACGGAAAGGCTCATCACCTCACCGCAGATTTAGAGTATGCTCGAGGTCACTAAACTGGGTACGGTCAGGGCTGCCAGGGCTGTTACATTGAATCATTGCACCACTCCCCCATCACCCATCAAAGCAGTGTAGGCTGACAGCTCGAATATAGTGTCCCATACCACCATAATCGGCTCACGAGTCTGGTTGCTCAATGGTCACTATGGGGAGGCTCGTGGCCCCAGCGTAAGCCAACAGCTCGACCACGGTGTCCTATACCACCATGCCCGGCTCATGAGTCTTGGCGGATCGAGGTACCATGGTTAACGGGATTCCACTGGTAAGGTTAGTACCTCAGGTTCTGTAACGCACTGAAAATCGGGGGTCGAGTATGAACTCAACTCCCGAGTTCCAACGCATCACTTATGCAACATACACAATGATGGTTAAATGTTGTCTGAGTTAGCGCAATAAACATGAATGAGATTATACCAAAACAGTAATTCATACTCCAGTTCAATTGTATAAAGGCAAGCGGAAGACTAAAATTTTATATTCAACATATGTAAAGTATCAAAATTTTGTGAACTCCAGAGTATGAGTACTAACTGAGTACCAATATACATGTAATGTCTCTAAGTCAAAAAAAATCAAAATACAATCCTCAAAGAGGCCCTGTAAATCCCGCGATGCAGCCGGCCTAAGCGTAGCCGTCAGAGTACTGCATAAAGGAGAACTCCTCCTGATCCTCCTCATAGTCTAGCTCCGGCTCCTGAACAGAGGCGCCATCTACACCTGTGACAGAGTCTGGTGGGTGTTGCAAACACCGTCCCGTAACGTGGGAGTGAGTAGCTAACTCAGTGGAACAATAAAGCATAGGTTAACATGTTATCAAATCAATCAAGCAAAGAATGATAACGCAAAGTACAAATCAAACATTTCTAATTACTCTTGTTAAATGCAAAATGATATGACATGATGTCAGTATGCCCTTGCCAAACCACCCTCAAGCGACATCATCTTACGTTCGCGAATGCTACTCCCTTAGTGCGCCACATCTACAAAGCACATGCGGTGCATGATGATCATGATTACCAAGTTTTTATTAATCCATTTCAACCAAGCAGATTGGGAAACTAAGGTACCTCCCTTGTATAATTCCCAAACATGATCCATTCTAGGGTCGTCAATCCTAGTTAATCTCATACGATGTTATGGTTTGAGAAGCGTAGTGAAGGCATCGCGAAAGGGCTCGTCACCGTCGGCATGATACAGATCTCACCGTATGCGGCTCAATTCGGCCGTCACTCAGTACATATCTCACCGTACTGCTCAATCACTAGCCGTCACTCAAGTACAGGTCTCACCGTACTCGGCTCAACTCATACTCTAGTTTCTGTGAAAGACTCGTCGCCAATCACAGACACTTGGAGTACTCGAAGATACTACGGAGGACTCGTCGCCCGTCAGCGCGAGCACAGGTCTCACCGTGCTCGGCTCTCGCCGTAAATATCGACAGCTCGAATATAGTGTCCCATACCACCATAATCGGCTCATGAGGTTGGTTGCGCAATGGTCACTACGGGAGGCACATGACCCCGGCCAGAGGCCGACGGCTCGACCACGGTGTCCCATACCACCATGTCCGGCTCATGCGTCTTAGCGGATCGAGGTACCATGGTTAACGGGATCGCCACTGGTAAGTTTGGTACCCTAGGTTCAAGCAGTAGCGACCAAACATGGTGAACATACATATACACATATCGGTTTGCTTGACGAGCTCGACTAGCTCGAGCGCACCACAAGTTGAGCGATATGGAGCGCTAAAAAGCACTCCGTGTGGCCAACCACTATCGCCAACCGAAGTACGACTCGGGTTCGCGCCAGACACGTCCATCGTGGCGATATGAATCTCGGCCACAACAAGAAGTCCGGTACGAATGTGTGGACTATAGGCATAGTCCCAAACTCAATCGTGGTAGAGCGTAAAGTAAAGCATGAAGTAGAGCATGTATTATAAAGCATGAAGTATAGCATGTTATAAGGCATGTTGTAAAGCATGTTGTAAGGCATGTTATAAAGCACTAAACACATAGGGATACAAATACTTAGCATTCATAGGTGAGTGGTTAGAGTGAACAACCACGTGGAGAGTGTCATATGTGACTCTAAGGTAGCGGAGAATCCCATCTCAAGACCTAACTAAGGTTCTAACACTTAAACACTTACACTCGCAAGTGATTTCACCAACACTTAGAATACACTACTTCAACATACATGACGTATGCTAGAGAAGGGTGTACTAGGGTTGTCCCTTTACCGAGCTAGTATTTTATACATATACATCCTATTCATACAAAGCAAATAAACATAGCAAACACATCAGCAAATTTTATACGTATAGGGTACCTTCACGTATACCCAATTTCGACATACATAGTGTTTACAAAGGAACATCGGTTTTCGGCGATTCCTTTCGCCAAGCTAGTATTTTAATCATGTATTGTATAATCATACATTAGATACATATGTCAAACATTATTCCAAAAGAAATACGTATACGGTATTTCTACAATACGTATTTTCAACATACGGCACATTTACAAAGGAACATATATTTTGGCGATCTCTTTCGCCAAACTAGTATTTTATTCATATGTTATATAATTAAACATTAAATAAACATGTCAAGTATTTATCCAAAAAAAATACGTATACTGTATTTCTACGTATACCTAGAATATGTGAAATTCCATATTTCACACCGCTAATCAAAACAGGAAACGGAAAGCACTTTGTACATGTGCAATTGCAAGCAGATCATGAATCTACCATTATCTGACATTGAAAGCGTTGAAAACCTTAACTTATACACTTAAAGTCCTCACCTTTGCCTTTGGAAACGGAATAAATCAGCAAGGGTGATGGATCTTCCGTCTACGGCCGATTTCTAGCCTAAAGAGCGGAATCGGTTAGTCGGTATACACCCTACCTCAATTCCACATCAAATCAGACCTAGGGTTAGGTTTTCTTACCTTCAAATGAGGCGGAAAACACCGGGAGAACGCCGAGAACAAGGCGGTGTAGGCCGTGTAGCAATCCGGTGCAAGTGGAGGAAGATCGGCAACGATTTCCAAGTCCTTCTCTCTCTTTTTTCTCTCTCTCTAGGGTTTCCACCAAAATTCGTATGGCTGTGAGAGGGGCTGCTCTAAGCCCCTTTTATAGCCTCAAACATTACGAAAACGGACTTATGTTCATAGGGTACTGCCTATATAGGTTTTTTTTTTCGCCGCTTTTCCTACTCAAAAGGGTAGTTGGTGGCCCTTTTGAACCAAACGTCGACTTAAGCTCACCACCAATGGATCTACGTGGGATTACGTTTTGACTCATTCGGACACGCAGATCGCACGTGGCGGACCACTTTCGATTCGACGGTCATGTGGGCCACGATCGAAATTCCAAGTACATGTAAATGTTCCTGAAATTTTTCTTAATCCGAGGGTGTAATTTGGTCTGATTCTGACGGTCAGGTTGCTTAATACTGACGCGTCAACGAACGATGCCAGATCACTATTCCAGATATTTATTTCGGCTTGTGAATAGTGTTTTTCACACTTCCTCGCTCCGATTCGAAACGAATGGCCGTGGAATGTCGGATAAGGCCGATTTTTGAGATGATCGTTAAGCCCAGTGGGGCGGTCCTAGTTCCTTAACTTCGGGTTAATCGGAATCCCGATGTGCGATCTAGACCTAATACGAAGTTTCGTTTCATTCCCGAGAGCAGACGGGAAATGAGTTTGGTTCTAAACTTTAGGGTAACCTAGCGTCAATGATTCTGCAAGTTTTGGGTCTTGCAGATCGTATTTAAAGCGATCCTAATGGATTTCATAGCTAACGGAGTTTAATACTTAGTTAACTTTGTTAAATTTCTAAAGGATTTAATCCTATGTGATTTCTGGTCGAGGTGGTACTCGACCCAATGTACGGAATTTTTCAGGTCGTTACAATCTACCCCCTTAAACAAAAATTTCGTCCTCGAAATTTATACACTGTTCGTACTCCTCGAGAATCGAGGGTAGTTCTTCCCGACTTCGGCCTCGCCTCCCGGGTAGCTTCCTCCTCGAATGATGTGTCCAAAGCACCTTCACAAGCGGATGACCTTACTACGCAGCACTGCTCCTTCCGTCAAGGATGCGCGTCGGGCGCAACTCATATGTAGCATCCTCGCTCAACCGTGCACTGCTCCCATCCGATGATATGCGAAGGATCAGAACGTACTTCTTCAAAGATAGATACATGAAATACGTTGTGCACGGAAGCAAGCGGTGTAGGCAAGGCGAGACGATACGCCACATCACCCACTCGATCCAAGATCTCGAAATGGACCGATAAACCTCGGTGTGAGTTTCCCTTCTTCCCAAACCGAAGGACTCCTTCATAGGGGAAACCCGAAGGAACACATGATCACCGACCTCGAACTCCACGGCCGCCGCCTCGTACGGCGTAACTCTTCTCGTCGCTTCGCGCGCCGTGAGTAATCGACGTCGATAATGTCTACCTTCTCTCGTAGTCGCCCGAACCAACTCCGGCCAATCAGCTACGCTCTCCAACCTCTCGCCCAACAAGGTGCGGTGCCCTACAAGGTCGACCATATAGAGCCTCATATGGCGCCATGCCAACCGTCGCCCGGAAGCGTTATTGTAGGCGAACCGCATACGGAAGACAGTCGTCCCAACCGTCCTGAAGTCCAACACACACGCCGCAACATATCCTCCAGACCGATTCACTCGCTTCGTCCGCCCATCACCGAGGATGAAACGCCAGATCGAACTTCAACTTCACACCCATCGCCTCCACGGATACGAGTCCGGAAGATGGATGTGAACCGCGTGTCTCCGTCCGACACAATCTCTAAAGGAACCCCGTGCAGACGGACGATCTCCCCGATGTACAATCTAGCCTCGTCATGCGGAGTTCGTAACTCGATAGGGAGGAAATGGGCCGATTTAGTCAACCGGTCCACAATCACCCAAATGGAATCGTGCCCCTTCCTCGTCTTCGCAACCCCGATATGAAGTCCATGGAGATGAAGTCCCACTTCCACTCCGCTATAGGCATGGGTGAAGCCGGCCCAGAGGTCGGCGATGTTCTCGCGCCTTGACCCGCTGGCATGTCGACACCGAGACACAAACTCAAAGAATGTGGGCCTTCATGTTGTCCCACCAATACGTCCGTCTCATATCCCGGTACATCTTCGTGCTACCAGATGCATCGCAAACTTCGACTATGGGCGCACTCGAGAAGCTCGCGTCTCAAGTCGCACATCCGGAACACATGGCGCCACGGGAACCGTAAACCCCCATCGATCCAACTCTCCACTCGGAGTCCACGGCCGTCGCATAGCCTCGCTCTCGAAGCTCAGACAGCCGTATGTCGCCCTCCTGGGCCTCAACAATCCTGTCGTCGATAAGTGGCCGCACCCGAATGTGCGCAACACACTCAAATGGCTCCTCGACAGTGAGTCTCTGCTCGAAGTCCCGCACAAACTCTACCATATCTCACTCGGCTATCATCAGCGGTGCCGCAAATGCAATCGCCTTCTTGCGGCTCAACGCGTCGCCACAAGGTTCGCCTTGCCGGGATGGTAGGAAACCTCGAACTTGAAGTCCTTCAAGGTCTCCATCCATCTATTTGTCTCATATTCAAATCACATTGCGTGAATATGTATTTAAGGCTCTTGTGGTCGCAGAAAAGCTCGAACTCCTCACCATAGAGGTAATGTCTCCAGAGCTTCAATGCAAAGATGACACCGCCAACTCCAGTCATGTGTAGGGTAATTCTCCTCGTGCTTCCTTAATTGTCTCGAGGCATACGATATTACCCTATCTTCTCGCATCAAGACACAACCCAAACCAACGCGAGACGCCACAAGATACACCGTGTATTTCACCCTTGCTCCGGCAATACTAGCACAGGGGCGGACGTCAACTTGTCCTTCAGCTCCTTAAAGCTGCCTCCGCCTTCTCATTCCAGGCGAACTTCAGGTCCTTCCGAGTCAGCTGAGACAATGGCCTGGCTATCTTCGAGAAATCCCGAATGAAACGTCTGTAGTAGCCAGCCAGGCCAAGGAAACTCCTCACCTCAGTAACCGATTCAGGCTGCTGCCAATCCTGAACCGCAGCTACCTTAGCAAGGTCCACTGCTATCCCATCCTTGGACACTACATGTCCCAGGAACTTGACTTCCTCCTGCCAGAAGTCGCACTTCTTGTATTGCGCAAACAACTGGTTCTTCTTTAGTGTCTCCAATACCGCTCGCAAGTGCTCCTCGTGCTCCTCCCGACTCGTGGAGTATATCAAAATGTCATCGATAAAGACGATGACGAATCGGTAGAGGAAGGGCCGAAATACCCGGTTCATCAGATCCATGAACACGGCTGGTGCGTTCGTCAGACCGAACGACATCACTAAGAACTCGTAGTGCCCAAAGCACGTCCTGAAGGCTGTCTTCTGCACGTCCTCCTCTCTCACGCGGCACCGGTGGTAACTCGACCGGAGGTCAATCTTCGAGAAATACTTCGCCCTCTCAACTGATCGAACAAATCGTCAATCCTGGGCAAAGGATACTTGTTCTTCACCGTGACCTGGTTCAACCTACGGTAATCAATACACAACCGTAGGGACCCGTCCTTCTTCTTCACGAACAACACAGGTGCTCCCCAAGGAGACACACTAGGTCGAATAAAACCCCTCTCTACAAGCACGTCAACCGAACCGCAGCTCCTCCATCTCACATGGAGGCATACGATAAGTAGGCAACGAGATGGGCGTCGCACCAGCGTAAGATCTATCGTAAAATCAATCTCACGCCGAGGAGGTAAACCCGGATAGTCTCAAACACGCCGCGAAGTCTCGAACCACCGGCGTACTATCTACCGTCGGACCATCGGTCGGCACAAGCAAAGCAAAGATAACAATCAACTCGACAGGCCAACCGACCCGCACCGGAACGTGAAAGCCGCACCGTCAGTCCATAGGCCGTCACGATCCGAGTATCGCAATCTATCTCCGCCTCATCCCGGTGAGCCAATCCATACCCTGTGGATAACATCGTAGTGCCACAAATGCCGGAGCAACAATGAGGTCGACGAGCACCGTGGCTTTGCTACCCAAAACTACCGAGCAACCCTCACATAACCGTGTGACATCCGAACAGTCCCAGAGCCGTAGTGAGTCTCATTCCCTTAGTGGGAATCGTATGCAAAGATAGGCGTTTCACCGCCCCACAGAAATAATAGAGGTAGTGGACCCGGTGTCCACCAACAAAGAGACGGGAGTGTCGTGAATAAGAGCCGCACCCTCGAAAGCCGTCGGAGCCTGAACCGACGTCTCGGGTGCCTCGCCCACGAGAGTATGAACCCGAGCTCGCTGGCCGGCGGCTCGGGCCGTGGAGCCAAGGGTCGCCGTGGCGGCCCGAAGGACGGTACGGAGGTCTGAAAGAAGGATGTGCGAGAACGGCCTCAGAAGCGGCGGAGCCGATATGGCTCTGTGGATAAGAGCGACCCACCTGCGGTGGCGCAAATCCGCTAGCCCTCATACGTGAGAAGCGCTCTCGGCCAGGTGTCCAGTTTCCGCAAAACGTGTGTCACCAACGGGCGTCTCATAGGAATAGCCGGCACCGCGGCCCGGGGGAGAATCGCCCGAGGCCTCTTGCCTAAAATAGGCCACGCTCGTACATCCCGTCGCGGTCTCGCAACCATAGTGCCCCGTGATCGGCCGACGGTCCACATCCCGCTCGGCCGTCATAGACATGTGGACCAACGCCGCATACGTAGGAATACGTGGCAAAGATATCCTCGACCGAATCTCCGGTCGCAAACCCAAAGAAAATCGACGCATCCGCACCGCTCGTCCACTAGTATAGCCTCGGGACAAAGCGGCCCAACCCGGTGAAGCGGTGCTCGTACTCGTGATAGTCATGCCTCCCGCCCGAGGCGCAAAACTCTTCCTCCCGCTCGTGCCGATAAGTCTGCGGGTAGTACTTTTCGTGGAACCGAGACTCGAAAGCCTCCCAGTCCACACGAAGTCTCATGCGACAAGCGGTAAAGCAGACGCCGTCCCACCATAAGCTCGCCGCTCTCTCAAACATGAAGGCGGCCGCTCTACACCGCTCGCCTCCGAACAGTGAAGCATCCGTAGCATCTTGGAGATGCGGTCTAACCGTAACTCCGCCTCCTCGGGTCCGTGAGAACCCATAAACGAGGGAGGCCTCAAGCGCCGGAATCGCCGAGTAGGCCGCGTGTACCGACCTCTCCAAGAGGAGGTGCGACGGATGGGGGCGAGAGGCACATCCTCAACCCGAGCGGGAGGCCCGGAATGCTCATCGGACGTGTAGATGTCGCAGTGGAGTCGCACTACCACCACGGACAAGGCCTCGGCCGATAGTGGCCATAAGCCGCCGTCTGCCGGCCTGGCCGTCATCTCCCGGCCGCTGCCGCTCGCATTCGCTTTGCGCCAGATCTCGCTGATGCATCATCATCATCACCTCAAACCTATCGGGTCGGCGGAGTACTGGGAGTCATATCGCAGACGATGATGGCCGGAATCGCCACGGACCGGGGCGTGTATGGTGGCAACCCACCGCCAGGACCCGCAGGGGCCGATCGGAACCCAACCCACGGTCCGCAGACCACCACTACTAGAAGGTGTCCGGTCCATGGAGCCGGTCGACGAAGATGTGCGGTGCTCGCGTATATCGTCGCAAGATACCCTACACAACACAGGGTACAAGATTGGTGAGATACAAAGATAACACACATCATAAAGCGCTTTAGCATTCCACACATCATCAAACAAAAGAGGCTATATGCTTTTCATTAACTCAAAATTGTCATAATACATGGACTACGAGTTTACATGAATCATGACGGAAATAACATTATAGCCAATACATCCACACATCAAACACCTAAACATGCTACTACCTAATGCAACATCCGTATTTAAAACACAAACCGCCTATCGCGGTAACCAAAGCAAACACAACAAACTACAATGTGGATGACTAAGCATCCAAGTAGGCGGTGGAGGAGGAGTATTCTTATCCTCGCGCACAAAGACAGATGGCCTTCAACGTACGGACATCTTCTTGAAATTCTTCTTCATGTAGGCTTCATTCTCTTCAAGTTTAGTTCGAACTTGACCAAGCTCACCGAACTGTCCGATCTCGGCCCGAACTTGTCCAACCTCTTGTCAGCAGGCGGCTTGCCTCTCCTCAAAGCGGGCAAATCGCGCATCGATACATCTCGATCCACACCCCGCTCCCGAGCCGCAGTGGGGTGAACTCTCCTCCGTGTCCCGAGCCTCAGTTCTTCCTCCCGTATGTCATCATCCGCGCTCCTCATCACTCTCACTGGAGGTCAACACTCTCCTCACCGGCACTATCCGACTCATCTCCAGACTCGTCGAGTCGGGCTTGCCGCTGTTGGGGGCCGATCTTCATATTCCTGAGTGTCGCTTCATTTATGATTCGGACCGGTGCAAGATCCTCCATATTCAATCTGTAGCCTACATCACGAGCCATCCTGCAGATCAGTCGGCCGAATGGGAGCGAAAGATCGTTCCTGGCAGAGCGAACAACATTAACTATCTGGGATAGGATGAATGTGGGCAGGCATATGTTTTCCCAGTGTCCCATCTTGTACAGAAAGTCCACCATCACCCTAGTACATTCCGTGCGGTTACCCCACCGTGGGTATACATTGTATGTGAAGATGTGATGGAGCAAATGGAAGTCTTCAGACATCTTTGTCGCCGCAATACAATTTCCTCGCTTCCAAGTAACCCGGCGACCACAGAGAAATCGCGTGCGGCGATCCCTTTCCCGCATAGCTTCTAGAGAAGTCATCACTAGGATGCACTTGACCAAGCGAAATTTTGTGATTCGAGCCACCTCATTCACAAGTGATTGTGCGCCTTATGCCCCTCACAGAGACAAGAACCGAAGAGGCTCTACCGATGAGTCTATGATGTGAGCGTAGAAGGCACGAACCGTGTGCTCACATGCGGGGACTCGCCTTCAAAACATGATTCCACCCGATATCCACCAAGTGGTCCATCATCGGGTGTAGACCAAACATCCTCTCATCCACCCGAGCTTCAAACACAACCTTACGGCCCGCGAAGCGCCCATATTCCATGCCGATCGGGTAAGCATTCCCGAAGTGGCGGGGTGGTCGTGATCCGTGTCTCGCTTCGACCTAAACTCCCGCACAGTACTTGTGCCGGCCCCAACATCGATTTTCTTCGAGAATCCGGGCCGGCCTACTTGGGCGGCGTCATCGGCCATGTGTTTTCCTCTTTCCCATGAGAGATAGGATGGAGGAAATGGAGAAAATGGTGGCCACCACACCAAGGAGAGCCATGGAAATTTTTCCAAAATGGGAAACAAAGGGTGACCTCTTTTACCTTCCACAACCAACAATCCAACAGTGTGTGGAATAAGCTCTAGAGGTAGGAAATGAAGAAGAAACAAGAAGGAAATGAGATGGGTTAGAATATTACCCAATTTTGAGCTCCAAGGAGGGTTATGAGAGCTCCAACTTGTGGAAATGGGGAAAGGGAGAGGCTAGGGCTGTTGTAGGAGGTAGGGGTGTGTGAGTTATGGAAGAAAATGGAGGGATTGAAGGTTTGGAGGGATGGTTTTTCAGAAAAATCGAAAATGGAGGTGGTGGTGGGTGAAAAGAGGGGAAATGGGAGAGATGGGTGCTTCAGCCCCTAAAAAGCTAATCAAATGCCAAAATGGCACGTGCCATGGGGTAGGGGGGATCAAACCGACCAGTCCCACGTTTGAAACGTGGCCGGAAAGTGATCTGGGGCGCGGTCCGCCGCCGGCAGCCGCGGTAGCGCGCCTGGCCGTGGCTGGCCGGAACCGCCGCCGCGGTCCGGCCTTGTTCGTCAGACTCCTGTGGTGCCAAATGCACCCCTGTCTTGGTCCAAAATGTTAACGGATTAGTCGTGGGGGCCCACGGACTCGCTTTGTGCCAAAACTGGCCGGTGATTCTGCAAAATTCGACATAATCTGGTTTTTCCCGATTTTTAACGACTTATTTTTGGTAATTGTGACTGGACACGTCAATAGACGGTCTAGGTTGACTTGGGGTCCATAAGTGTGGTCGGGATCGAGTACGCACTCGATCAAACCGTCTGTGTGTAGCGAACTTCGCCGAACGGCGAAATCGAGAGACCCAGGGATCTGTTGCTAGATTTTTGCGCACCCTCCTAAGTGAAATGCGTCGGCGCACGTAGTGGGGACATAACTCAGTCCGGTTTAATCAAAATCATGCTCGATACCAACTTGTAACGCCTCGAAAATCGGGGTCGAGTATGAACTCAACTCCCGAGTTCCAACGCATCACTTATGCAACATACACAATGATGGTTAAATGTTGTCTCCGAGTTAGCGCAATAAACATGAATGAGATTATACCAAAACAAGTAATTCATACTCCAGTTCAATTGTATAAAGGCAAGCGGAAGACTAAAATTTTATATTCAACATATGTAAAGTATCAAAATTTTGTGAACTCCAGTATGAGTACTAACCGAGTACCAATATACATGTAATGTCTCTAAGTCAAAAAAAATCAAAATACAATCCTCAAAGAGGCCCAGAAATCCGCGATGCAAATTAGGCCGCCTAAGCGTAGCCGTCGAGTATCGCATAAAGGAGAACTCCTCCCTGATCCTCCTCATAGTCTAGCTCGGCCCCGAAGAGGCGCCATCTACACCTGTGACAGAGTCTGGTGGGTGTTGCAAACACCGTCCCGTAACGTGGGAGTGAGTAGCTAACTCAGTGGAACAATAAAGCATAGGTTAACATGTTATCAAATCAATCAAGCAGTAATGATAACGCAGTACAAATCAAACATTTCTAATTACTCTTGTTAAATGCAAAAATGATATGACATGATGTCAGTATGCCCTTGCCAAACCACCCTCAAGCGACATCATCTTACGTTCGCGAATGCTACTCCCTTAGTGCGCCACATCTACAAAGCACATGCGTGCATGATGATCATGATTACCAAGTTTTTATTAATCCATTTCAACCAAACAGTATTGGGAAAATAAGGTACCTCCTTGTATAATTCCCAAACATGATCCATTCTAGTGGTCATCAATCCTAGTTAATCTCATACGATGTTATGGTTTGAGAAGCGTAGTGAAGGCATCGCAAAGGGCTCGTCACCCGTCAGCGCGGATACAGATCTCACCGTATGCGGCTCAATTGCCGGCCGTCGGCCAGGGTACATATCTCACCGTACTCCGGCTCAATCACTAGCCGTCAGCGCAAGTACAGGTCTCACCGTACTCGGCTCAACTCATACTCTAGTTACTGTGAAAGACTCGTCGCCAATCACAGACACTTGGAGTACTCGAAGATACTACGGAGGACTCGTCGCCCGTCACCGCTGTGTGAGCACGGGTCTCACCTGTGTGCTCGGCTCTTTCTCGCCAGTAAATATCGACAACTCGAATATAGTGTCCCATACCACCATAATCGGCTCACGAGGTTGGTTGCGCAATGGTCACTACGGGGAGGCACATGACCCCAGCGTAGGCCGACAGCTCGACCACGGTGTCCCATACCACCATGTCCGGCTCATGCGTCTTAGCGGATCGAGGTACCATGGTTAACGGGATCGCCATCGTGGTAAGTTTGGTACCCTAGGTTCAAGCAGTAGCGACCAAACATGGTAAACATACATATACACATATCGGTTTGCTTGACGAGCCTGACGACTAGCTCGAGCGCACCACAAGTTGAGCGATATGGAGCGCAAAAAGCACTCCGTGTGGCCAACCACTATCGCCAACCGAAGTACGACTCGGGTTCGCCAGACACGTCCATCGTGGCGATATGAATCTACCACAACAAGAAGTCCTGGTATCGAATGTGTGGACTATAGGCATAGTCCCAAACTCAATCGGTGGTAGAGCGTAAAGTAAAGCATGAAGTAGAGCATGTATTATAAAGCATGAAGTATAGCATGTTATAAGGCATGTTGTAAAGCATGTTGTAAGGCATGTTATAAAGCACTAAACACATAGGGATACAAATACTTAGCATTCATAGGTGAGTGGTTAGAGTGAACAACCACGTGGAGAGTGTCATATGTGACTCTAAGGTAGCTGAGAATCCCATCTCAGCACCTAACTAAGGTTCTAACACTTAAACACTTACACTGCAAGTGATTTCACCAACACTTAGAATACACTACTTCAACATACATGACGTATGCTAGAGAAGGGTGTACTAGGGTTGTCCCTTTACCGAGCTAGTATTTTATACATATACATCCTATTCATACAGCAAATAAACATAGCAAACACATCAGCAAATTTTATACGTATAGGGTACCTTCACGTATACCCAATTTCGACATACATAGTGTTTACAAAGGAACATCGGTTTCGGCGATTCCTTTCGCCAAGCTAGTATTTTAATCATGTATTGTATAATCATACATTAGATACATATGTCAAACATTATTCCAAAAGAAATACGTATACGGTATTTCTACAATACGTATTTTCAACATACGGCACATTTACAAAGGAACATATATTTTGGCGATCTCTTTCAAACTAGTATTTTATTCATATGTTATATAATTAAACATTAAATAAACATGTCAAGTATTTATCCAAAAAAAAATACGTATACTGTATTTCTACGTATACCTAGAATATGTGAAATTCCATATTTCACACCGCTAATCAAAACAGGAAACGGAAAGCACTTTGTACATGTGCAATTGCAAGCAGATCATGAATCTACCATTATCTGACATTGAAAGCGTTGAAAACCTTAACTTATACACTTAAAGTCCTCACCTTTGCCTTTGGAAACGGAATAAATCAGCAAGGGTGATGGATCTTCCGTCTCCGGCCGATTTCTAGCCTAAAGAGCTTGAATCGGTTAGTCAGTATACACCCTACCTCAATTCCACATCAAATCAGACCTAGGGTTAGGTTTTCTTTACCTTCAAATGAGGCGGAAAACACCGGAGAACGCCGAGAACAAGGCGGTGTAGGCCGTGTAGCAATCCGTGCAAGTGGAGGAAGATCGGCAACGATTTCCAAGTCCTTCTCTCTTTTCTCTCTCTCTCTCTAGGGTTTCCACCAAAATTCGTATGGCTGTGAGAGGGGCTGCTCTAAGCCCCTTTTATAGCCTCAAACATTACGAAAACGGACTTATGTTCATGGGCACGCTTATAGGTTTTTTTCGCCGCTTTTCCGCTCAAAGGGTAGTTCTGGTGGCCCCTTGAACCAAACGTCGACTTAAGCTCACCACCAATGGATCTACGTGGGATTACGTTTTGACTCATTCGGATACGAGATCGCACGTGGCGGACCACTTTCGATTCGACGGTCATGGGCCACGATCGAAATTCCAAGTACATGTAAATGTTCTGAAATTTTTCTTAATCCGAGGGTGTAATTTGGTCCGATTCGACGGTCGGGTTGCTTAATACCGACGCCACACAACGAACGATGCAGATCACTATTCCAGATATTTATTTCGGCTTGTGAATAGTGTTTTTCACACTTCCTCGCTCCGATTCGAAACGAATGGCCGTGGAATGTCGGATAAGGCCGATTTTTGAGATGATCGTTAAGCCCAGTGGGGCGGTCCTAGTTCCTTAACTTCGGGTTAATCGGAATCCCGATGTGCGATCTAGACCTAATACGAAGTTTCGTTTCATTCCCGAAGAGCAGACGGAAATGAGTTTGGTTCTAAACTTTAGGGTAACCTAGCGTCAATGATTCTGCAAGTTTTGGGTCTTGCAGATCGTATTTAAAGCGATCCTAATGGATTTCATAGCTAACGGAGTTTAATACTTAGTTAACTTTGTTAAATTTCTAAAGGATTTAATCCTATGTGATTTCTGGTCGAGGTGGTACTCGACCCAATGTACGGAATTTTTCAGGTCGTTACAGGTTCAAGCAATAGCGTCCAAACATGGTGAACATACATTAGATAGATCGGATTACTTGACGAGCTCGGCTAGCTCGAGTGCACAACAAGTTGAATGATATGAAGCGCATATGCACTTCATGTGGCCAGCCACTATCGTCAACCGAAGTACAACTCGGGTTCGTCGAACACATCTCGCATGACGAATGAATCTCAGTCACACATTCATTTTCATTTTCGATTGCCTAGACTATAATCATAGCCCCAAACATAATCAATCCTTATTCAGAAGCATGTAGAGTAAAGCAAAATAAACAAAGTAATTCAAGCATGTAAACAAGCATGTCATAAAGCATGTTATAAAGTACAATATAAATAGGAAATACAAACACATATATTTCATAAGTAAGTGGTTAAATTAAACAGCCAACATGGAGGAAATCATATACATCTCTAAGATAGCTGAGAATCCTATCTCAACACCTACCTAAAGCACAATCCTCTAAGTACTTACTCTTACAAGCATTTTCACAAACACTTAGGATACACTCTTTCAACATACATAGTGTATACTAGCAAAAACATGTATTAGGGTGAACCCTTTTGCCAAGTAAGTATTATACACATATATAGCATGTTAATACAGTAATTAATCATGGCAAACATATTTTCAAAATTTATACGTATATGGTACTTTCTACAAATATGAAGAATACAGTATATTCAACATAGTTAACGTATAACCGAAAAATGAAACGGATAACACTTTGTACATGTGTAATAACATTCAGATCATGAATCTATCATTATCTGACATTGAAAGCGTTGAAAACCATAACCTATACGTCTAAAGTCCGCACCTTACGCCGTAGAAGTGTAATGAACTCGATAGATTCGCTAATCTTTAGTATACGATGATGTGACAACTTATAACATGCTTTAGGTTAGTTATTTCATAACTTACAACTATCAAAACCCCAAAATAGATTAGGGTTAGGGTTTTTTACCTAGAAACAAAGTTGGAATCACCGGGAAAGCAATTAGAATGGTGTGGTTAAGCACGGATAACAGCAGGGTAGAGTGACAGGGAGATGCTCCCACAACTCTCACACTTTCTCTCTCTTTTCTCTCTTCTCTCTCCTAGGGTTTTTCTCAAATTCGTGTGGGCTGAATGAGAGAGGGTTAAAGGTCCTTATATAGCCTAAAACCTCACCGAAATAGACCCAAGGTCAAGGTATACTTAGGTTATAACCAAAGTGGGTCTGTTTCAGCTTAACGGAGGACTTCTAGCGGCCCCTTTTCTGCGTGCGATAGGACTTAAGCTCACCAACCTTGGATCTAGGTGGAGTTAAGTTTTCGTTCCAGTCGGATTCTCAGATCACGCGTGGCGGACCAATTTCAGTTCAACGGTCTCTGAAACTCGATCAGGGATTTTAAGTACACTGCCATGTATAGAAATTTCTCTTGATCCGAGGGTGTATTTGGGTCAGATTCCGATGGTCTGATTGCTTATATTTGGCCCGCAAACATCAAGTCTCAGATTACTTAAATCTCATTTAATTTCTAAAGAAAACTAGGTTTTCTCACACTCCTCGCTACGGGCTGAAGCGAATAGCCCCAGAATACAATCTGGTTTCGACGTCCGAGATGGTTGTCAAGCCTAGCAAGGCGGTCATAATTCTATAACCTCGTATGATTCGGACTTTCGATGTGATGTCCAGATCTGATAGGGAGTTTCAATGTGCTCCCGAGAGCAGTCGGGTAATGAGTTTGATCCTAGATTTTAGGGTAACCTAGCGTCAATGATTCTACAAGTTTTGAGTCTTGCAGATCGTATTTAAAGTGATTCAAGCGGATTCATGACTAATCTAGTTTAGCACTTAGTTAACTTTGTCTAATTTCTAAAGGATTTGATCCTAAGTGATTTCTGCCTAAGGTGATACTCAGGCCATTGTACGGAATTCTCCGAGTCATTACAATCTACCCCCCTTAATGAAAAATTTCATCCTCGAAATTAGTACCTTTTCGTACTCCTCGAGAAGCTGAGGGTAGTTCTTTCAGATATCGGCTTTTGTCTCCCAGGTAGCTTCCTCCTCCGTATGATGCGTACAAAGTACCTTCACGAGTGGAATCACTTTACTGCGCAACACCTGTTCCTTCCTGTCTAGGATACGCGTTGGACGTAGTACATATGTCACATCATCGCTCAACTGCACCTGCTCCCAATGGATGATGTGTGAAGGATCAGGAACATATTTCTTCAGCATAGATATATGAAATACGTTGTGCACGCCCTCAAGTAGTGTGGACAAAGTGAGACAATATGCCACCGCACCCACTCAGTCAAGTATCTGAAACGACCCGATAAACCGCGGCGTAAGCTTCCCCTTCTTCTCAAACTGAAGAACTCCCTTCATAGGGGAAACTCTGAGGAATACGTGATCTCCAACCTCGAACTCAAGTGGTCACCTTCTCGTATCGGCGTAGCTCTTTTGTCTGCTCTGTGCTGTAAGAAGTCGACGCCTGATAATGTCGATCTTCTCAGAGGTCGCCTGAACCAACTCTGGGCCAATCAAGTTCTTCTTACCAACTTTTGCCCAATAATGCAGTGCTCTGCAAGGGTGCCCATACAAGGCCTCATATGAAGCCATACCAATACTCGCCTGAAAGCTGTTGTTGTACGTGAACTCTGCATAAGGAAAATAGTCATCCCAACTGTCCTTGAAGTCCAAAACACAAGCCCGCAGCATATCTTCTAAAATCTGATTCACCTGCTCTGTCTGCCCGTCAGTCTGAGGGTGAAACGCAGTACTGAACTTCAGCTTCACACCTATCGCTTTCTGGATACGAGTTCAGAAGATAGATGTGAATCGTGTGTCGCCGTCCAACATGATCTCTAAAGGAACTCCATGCAGACGGACTATCTCTTTGATGTACAACCTGGCCAAGTCGTCTGAAGAGTTCGTGACTCTGATAGGGAGAAAATGAGCCGATTTGGTCAACCAGTCCACGATCACCCAGATGGAATTGTGTCCCTTCCTCGTCTTCGGTAGCCCCGATATAAAATCCATAGAGATGAAGTCCCACTTCCATTCAGCTATGGGCATGGGCTGAAGGAGTTCAGGAGGTCGGTGATGCTCAGCTTTGACCTGCTGACACGTGAGACAACGTGAAATATACTCAGTGATATGAACCTTCATATTGTCCCACCAATACGATCGCCTCATGTCCTGGTACATCTTCATGCTACCAGGATGTATCGCAAGCTTCGATTTGTGGGCTGTCTCGAGAAGCTCTAGTCTTAAGTCATGAATATCTGGAACGCATAGGCGGCCACGGTATCGTAGACCCCCATCTATGCCAACTCTCCACTCGGAGTTCCCGGCATCGCTAGCTTACTCTCGAAGCTCAGACAACTGCTCATCGCCCTTTTGGGCCTCGATAATCCTATCATCAATAAGTGGCCGCACCCGAACGTGCGCAACACACTCAAATGGCTCTTCCACTGTGAGCTTTTACTCAAAGTCCCCCACAAACTCCAACATATCCCACTCTACTATCATCAGCGGAGCCATAAATATGATCGCCTTCTTGCGGCTCAACGCGTCTGCCACAAGGTTGGCCTTGCCAGGATGGTAGGAAACCTCGAACTTAAAGTCTTTCAATGTCTCCATCCATCAGCGTTGCCTCATATTCAAGTCCCGCTGAGTGAATATATACTTAAGGCTCTTGTGGTCACAGAAAAGCTCAAACTCCTCTCCATAGAGGTAATGTCTTCAGAGCTTCAATGCAAAGATGACAGCTACTAACTCAAGGTCGTGTGGAGGGTAATTCTCCTCGTGCTTCCTTAATTGTCTCAAGGCATATGTAATCACCCTGTCCTTCTGCATAAGGACACAACCCAAACCAATGCAAGACGCATCAGTATATATAGTGTACTTAACCCCTTGCTCTGGCAATACTAGCACAGGGGCAGACGTCAATCTGTCCTTCAGCTCCTGAAAAGCTGCTTCCGCCTTCTCATTCCAGGCAAACTTTAGATCCTTACACGTCAACTGTGACAACGGCCTAGCAATCTTCGAGAAGTCTCGAATAAAACGTAGGTAATAGCCTGTCAGACCAAGGAAACTCCTCACCTCAGTAACCGAACCAGGCTGCTTCCAGTCCTGAATGGCGGCTACCTTAGCCAGGTTCACTGCTATCCCTTCCTTTAACACTATATGTCCCAGGAACTTAACTTCCTCCTGCCAGAAGTTGCACTTCTTATACTGCGCGAATAACTGGTTCTTCTTCAAAGTATCCAACACCGCTCTCAGGTGCTCCTTGTGCTCTTCCCGACACGTGAAATATATCAGGATGTCATCAATGAATACGATGACGAATCGGTATAAGAATGGCCGAAATAACAGGTTCATCAAGTCTATGAACACGGCCGGTGCGTTCGTAAGACCGAACAACATCACTAGGAACTTGTAATGCCCAAAATAGGTCCTGAGAGCTGTCTTCTGTATGTCTTCATCTCTGACGCGTAACTGGTGGTACCCTGACTGCAAGTCGATCTTCGAGAAATACTTTGTCCCCTTCAACTGATCAAACAGATCATCTATCTTAGGTAAAGGGTACTTGTTCTTCACGGTGACTTGGTTCAACCTACGGTAATCAATATACAACCATAGTGAGCCATTTTTCTTCTTCACAAACTGTATAGGTGCTCCCCAGGGAGACACACTAGGTTGTATAAAGCCCTTCTCTACTAGCCCGTCAATCTGTTTCCACATTTCCTCCATCTCACATGGAGGCATACGATAAGTCGGCAGAGAGATGGGTGTTGCACCGGGCGTAAGATCAATGGTGAAGTCGATCTCGCGCCGAGGCAGCAAACAAGAGATCGTCTCAAAGATATCCGTAAAATCCTGAACTACAGGCGTTCTATGAGCACCAGATCATCAATATCCTTCAACGTAGAAGCGTAACATCTCAACCGAGTAACGTGACTGACCTGAACAGGAAAAGTAAAGACCGTGCCATCAAGTCCATAGGCTGTCACCACCCTAATCTCGTAGTCAATCTCTGCCCGCATCTCAGTGAGCCAATCCATACCGAGAACAATGTCGTAGTGCCATAGTGGAGCGACAATGAGTTCAACTAATACCGTCCTGCTACCCAAATCTACGGAGCAACCCTCATACATACTAGTAACATCGGAGAAAGTCCCTGTGGCAGTGATGGCCCTTACTTCTTTCGTAGGAGCAGTATACAAACCCAGTCACTTGACTGCCGTGCATGAGATCATAGAGGTAGTGGACCCTATGTCCACTAATAAGAAGATAGGAATACCTTGGACATGTGCAGTGACCTCGAAGGCCATAGGTGCTTAAGGTACTGTCTCTGGCTCCTCCGCAGTAAGTGCATGAATGAGTGCCTGCTGAGGTTGGTTAGGCTGAGGCACCATAGGTCGCTATGGCGGCCAAAGCAAGGTGCAGGAGGTCGGAAAGATGGATGTGCACGGGTAATCCGTAGTAGTGGAGCCGATAAAGCCTGAGGGTGAGGGCAATCAATCTTCTGCGGAGGAGAGAACTCGCTATCCCTCATCTGAGCAAAGCAGCTCCCAGCAGGATGTCCTGCCCTCCCACAGTAAGTACAAGTCACACCAGGGCGCCTCATCGGAACCACTGGTGTGGCGATCCTGGGAAGCGAATCAGTACTTTGTCTCTTGCCGAGGAAAGGCCTGCTCAGCGTATCCAGTCGTGGACTAGGCACCATAGGGTCACGAGAGCATGTCAAACAGTCTACATCTTGCTCTGCCTGAATAGATATATGAATAAACTCTGCATAAGATGATATACGGATACAGTACATCTTCGACCGGATGTCAGGTTGCAAGCCCTTAGAAAAATGCATAATCCGCATCTGCTCATCAGCAAGGATAGTTGGAACAAAGCGGCCCAACTCAGTAAAGCAATGCTCATACTCAGTAACTATAATGCCTCCTTGTCTGAGGCGTAGGAACTCATTCTCCCTCTCATGTCGATAGGCTTAGGATAATATTTCTCGTGGAAGCGGAACTCAAAGGCGGCCCACGTCCATACATATCCTACTGCGACGGTCCACAGTATACTTTCCCACCACAAGCTAGCCTCCTTCTCGAACATAAAGGCAGCTAACTCGACCTGCTCAGCCTTAGTACAATGCAGCATCTTCAGTATCTTGGAGATGTGGTCTAACCAGTATTCAGCCTCCTCGGGTTTGTGAGAACCCGTGAAAGTAGGAGGCCTCAAGCGCTGGAATCGCTTGAGAAGACCGCGAGTACCCACGTCCCCCACAGTGTAGGTAGCAGGCGAAGGTGGAGGTACATCCTCAACCTGAGCAGGAGGCTCAGCAGTCTCGGTAGGGCGTGTAGATGGCGGAGGTGGAGTCGCACTCCCACCCTAAGATAAGACCTCCAAGAGCTGCTGGTGCTGCTGCTGCATCAGCATCATCATCTGCTCAAACCTATCAGCAGGTGGAGCAGCCTGTGGCTCATACTGTGTCGAAGAGAATGCCCGATTCTGCTCACGAACTAGTGGTGTAAAAGGTGGCAGTCCACCAGTAGGACCAGCAGAAGGCTGATCTGAGCCAAAACCAAGGTCCATAGGACCACCTCTGCGAGGAGGAGTCTGGTCCATCGAGTCAGTGAGCAAGAGGGGTGTCATGCTCCTCGTATACCTCCATGACATGCCCTATACAGCATAGGGTACAACGCATGTGAGGTGAAGCATAGCAACATAATACATAATCACTTAAGCATTCCACACACTTCATAGCAAAAGAGGCTGTATGCATTTCATTACCAAAATTGTCATAATACATGGAATATAGAGTTACATGAATCATGACAGAAGATGCATGGGAGTTAATACAACCAAGCTTCAACTACTAAAAACATACCACTAACTACTACATTCATCAACATGAAAACATAAACCGCCTGAAGCGGTAAGCAAAATAAACTACAAACAACAGCCTGGATGACTAGGCATCCGAGTCAGGCGATGGAGGAGGAGTGCCCTTATCATGCAGACAACACAGGATAGTCTTCAAGGTGAGAGTCACCTTCTTGAACTTGTGCTTCACAAGGCCTCGAAGATCCATGACATCCTGCCGCAGGACGGCCTGACCCTGTCGTAGCTCAGCATGATCTTCCTCCAGCCGAGCAATACGAGTATTCCAAGCAGCCCGATTACTGCCCTGTACCGGTGCCGTAGGAGGGGAGCTCTCCTCGGTATCCTGAGCCTCAGGTCCATCTTCTTCTTCTTGTTCCTCTTCTATCTCATCACCACTTCTTTCCTCACTCTCCTCCTCTAGATCAACGCTTTCCTCCCCCTCACTATCAGACTCATCCCCATACTTGTCGAGTCGGGCTTGGCGTTATCGAGGACCGATCCCCATGTTGTTAAGCGTAGCAATGCTTATGATCTGAATCGACACAATATCATCCATATTAAGTCTATAGCCGACCTCTCGAGCAAGCTTACATATCAATGGGCCGAACGGGAGTGAAATATCATTCCTGACAGACCAAGCGGTCTGGACTATCTGGAATAGGGTGAACGTGGGCAGACACAACTTATCCCCATGTCCAACCCTGTACAGGAAGTCTACCATCAACTGGGTACATTCAGTACGGTTGCCCCACCGTGAATACACATTATACATGAAAATGTAATGAAGCATGCGAAAATCATCTGTTAATCTCGTTGATGGGAGGCAGTTGCCTCTGGTCCAGGGAACCAGTCGGCCACATAGGTATCAAGTACGATAGTCTCTTTCTTGCACACTCTTGAAATAATCCTCATCAGCATGTACTTCACCACATGAAATTCCCATGACCCAGGACACTAAGTCCACGTTGATGGTGTAATTCCGCTCCCTAATAGAAACAATTAACTGGAGAGGATCAAGCGATGGGTATCGGATGTGAGCGTAGAAAGCACGAACCGTGTTCTCACATGCGGGAGTCTTACCTTCGAACATAGGACCCCACTCAACGTCCACCAAGCGGTCCATAATCGGGTGTAGTCCAAATAGCCTCTCATCTACGTGAGCTTCAAGTACAACCCTGCGGCCACCAAACTGACCGTCCCCAAACCTATCGGTAGCACTCTTTCAATGGGAACTTAGGGATCTAAGTCCCGCTTTGACCTATGCTCACGGACGGCACTTGTACTAGCCCCGACATCAGTCCTTCTCCTTGGACGGGTTGGGCAACTACGACCGGCTTCATCCACGGCACTCTTCCTCTTTCCCATGAGAGAAGATGGTGGAGATGGAGAAAATGGCTGTAACAAACTCAAATAGGGCCATAGGAAGCGACGAAAAGTGAGGGAAAGAGAGAGAAAAGGCTGGAGTTGCTGATCCTCCACGGGTTTGAGCCTCAACAGAGGTTGTAAAGGCCCCAAGAATAGGGATTTGAGAAAGAAAATGGGGAGATGGAGTAGGGTAGGGAGTGTGCACGATTTTTAGCTATAAATGGGGCATGTAAGAGTCCAAATGAGAGAAAATGGAGAGGGTAGGGAGGTAGGGAGTGCTGTAGACAATGCTAATGGATGGGTTGTAACCGAAAATAATGGATTTGACAATTGGGAGGGAGATTTGAGAGGGAAAACAGTAAGTTGGAAGAGAAAATAGGCTTGGAAGGGTGGGAAGTGAGAACATGGGAAAAACAGACCACATATAGGGGTCCCCACAAATTTTCACGGGCCCCATACATACCTAGGGGTCAGCCCGACGCTGACCCGCACTGGTCCGACCAGCCCAGCCCAAGGGGACCGCGGTGCACTGCAGTAGGCGCGCGCCGCCGCGGTCCTTTGGACTGTCTGCGGTGCCGCCGCTGTAGGGCAATGGCCACCCCCCTCCCAAGGTGCCAATGACACCTCGGGTCCACCGTGGGTCCCCCCGAATTTCATCGTGTGGCCCGCGACTCCATTTCGAGTCGTTTCGGGTCATTTCGAGTATGTTCTGATACATAATGGTATGTTACTGATTTTCAACGGCTGGGATTGGGTGGATTATGATCTAGACCCGTCATTTGAAGGTCTAGAAGTGTTTTAAGGTCGACCCGTGTGACCAGGATTGAGTACTGACTCGATCACAACGATCGTTTTCAGTGAACTTCGCCGTTGGGCGAAACTAGGATGCCTAAGACTATTTCTAGATTGTTCTCGCACCCTCCTAAGTTGAAATGCGTCAGCGTACGTCATGAGACCATAACTCAGGTCCGGTTTAATCCAAATTATGCTCTGATACCAACTTGTAACGCCCTAAAAATTGGGGGTCGAGTAGCAACTCAACACCCGAGTTCCAAAACATCACTTATGCAATATAAATGCTTATGATTGAATGTTGTCTGTGTTAGTGCAATAAACATGAGTGAGATTATACCAAACAGTAATCTGTACTCCATATCAATGTATAAAACGCAAGTGGAAGACTGAAAAACATATATAGATGTGTAAAAAAAATAAAACGATCTTGATCTGTCTCCAGAGTATAATTACTTCGCTGAGTCATCATATACATGTACTAAATTAAAAACAAAATATCAAAAGTAGTCCAACTGTCGTGATAGCCCAGTAGTCCCGTAAATCTGGATTGCCTAAGCAAAGCCGTCGGAGAACTGCATGAAGGAAAACTCATCCTGATCTTCATAATAATCAGGCTCAGCCTCCTGTGAATCGTTGGTACCTGCATCTAAGACAGAGTCTGGTGGGTGTCCAGAACACCGTCCCGTAACGTGGGAGTGAGTAGCTAACTCAGTGGAACAATAAAGCATAGGTTAACATGTTATCAATTCAGTCAAGCAGTAATGATAAAGTAGTACAATCAACATTCCTAAGTACTGTAATTAATGCAAGGATGAGATGCGATTATGATGCGTGCCCTCGCCAACATACTCTCTCGTGCGGCACCATCTTACGTTCACGGCATGCTGTCACCTCAGTGCTCCACATCTTCCAGGCCATGCAATGCAATGATGAGCATGATTACCGAGTTGTTATTAGTCCATTTCAAACAGTAGTATTAGGAAACTAAGGTACCTTCCTTATATCATTCCTAAACAATGATCCATTCTAGGGTCGTCAGTCCTAGACAATCTTATATGATGGTGTGTTTCTAAGTCGCTGCAAGGGCTGCTAGGGCTATTACAAGGAATCGTTACACTACTCCCCCATCACCTTATCAATACAGGCCTAGTTTATACTCTGTTACTATAGAAAGGCTCGTCGCCTCACCACAGATTTAGAGTATGCTCGAGGTCAATACACTGGGTACGGTCAGGGCTATCAGGGCTGTTACACGAAATCGTTGCACCACTCCCCCATCACCCATCAAAACAGTGTAGACTGACAGCTTGAATATAGTGTCCCATACCACCATAATCGGCTCATGAGTCTGGTTGCTCAATGGTCACTACGGGGAGGCTCGTGGCCCCAGCATAGGCTGACAACTCGACCACGGTGTCCCATACCACCATGCCTGGCTCATGAGTCTTGGCGAATCGAGGTACCACGGTTAACGGGATTCCACTGGTAAGGTTATCAGATTACTTGACGAGCTCGGTTAGCTCGAGTGCACAACAAGTTGAATGATATGAAGCGCATATGCACTTCGTGTGACCAACCACTATCGTCAACCGAAGTACAACTCGGGTTTGTCGAACACATCTCGCATGGTGAATGAATCTCAGCCACGCATTTATTTTCATTTCCGTTTGCCTGGACTATAATCATAGCCCCAAACACAATCAATCCTTATTCAGAAGCATGTAGAGTAAAGCAGAATAAACAAAGTAATTCAATCATGTTAACAAGCATGTCATAAAGCATGTTATAAAGCACAATGTAAATAGGAAATACAAACACATATATTTCATAAGTAAGCGGTGAAATTAAATAGCCAACATGGAGGAAATAATATACATCTCTAAGGTAGTTGAGAATCCTATCTCAACACCTACCTAAAGCACAATCCTCTAAATACTTACTCTTACAAGCATTTTCACAAATACTTAGGATACACTCTTTCAACATACATAGTGTATACTAGCAAAAACATGTATTAGGGTGAACCCTTTCGCCAAGTAAGTATTATACACATATATAGCATGTTCATATAGTAATTAATCATGGTAAACACTATTTCAAAATTTATACGTATACGGTGCTTTCTACAAATACGAAGAATACAATATATTCAACATAGTTAACGTATAACCGAAAAACAAAACGGACAACACTTTATACATGTGTAATAACATATAGATCATGAATCTATCATTATCTAACATTGAAAGCATTGAAAACCATAACCTATACATCTAAAGTCCGCACCTTATGCCGTAGAAGCGTAATGAACTCGATAGATTCGCTAAGCTTTAGTATACGGTGATGTGGCAACCTATAACATGCTTTAGGTTAGTTATTTCATAACTTACAACTATCAAAACCCCAAATAGATTAGGGTTAGGATTTCTTACCTAGAAACGAAGTCGGAATCGCCGGGAAAGTGATTAGAATGGTGTGGTTAATCACGGATAGCAGCAGGGTAGAGTGGCAGGGAAATGCTCCCACAACTCTCACACTTTCTCTCTCTTTTCTCTCTTCTCTCTCCTAGGGTTTTTCTCAAATTTATGTGGGCTGAATGAGAGAGGGTTAAAGGTCCTTAGATAGCCTAAAACCTCACCGAAATAGACCCAAGGTCAAGGTATACTTAGGTTATAACCAAAGTGGGCCTCTTGCAGCTCAACGGAGGACTTCTGGCGGCCCCTTTTCTGCGTGCGGTCAGTCTTCAGCTCACCAACCTTGGATCTAGGTGGAGTTAAGTTTTCTTTCCAGTCGAATTCTCAGATCACGCATGGCAGACCAATTTCAGTTCAACGGTCTCTGAAACTCAATCAGGGATTTTAAGTACACTGCCATGTATATGAAATTTCTCCTGATCCGAGTGTGTATTTGGGTCAGATTCCGATGGTCTGATTGCTTATATTTGGCCCGCAAACATCAAGTGTCAGATTACTTAAATCTCATTTAATTTCTAAAGAAAACTAGGTTTTCTCACACTCCTCGCTCCGGGCTGAAATGAATAGCCCCAGAATACAATATGGTTTCGACGTCCGAGATGGTTGTTAAGCCCAGCAAGGCAGTCCTAATTCTATAACCTCGTATCATTCGGACTTTTGATGTGCGGTCTAGATCTGATACAGAGTTTCAATGTGCTCCCAAGAGCAGTCGGGTAATGAGTTTGATCCTAGATTTTAGGGTAACCTAGGGTTAATGATTCTATAAGTTTTGGGTCTTGCAGATCGTATTTAAAGTGATTCAAGCAGATTTCATGGCTAATCTAGTTTAGCACTTAGTTAACTTTGTCTAATTTGTAAAGGATTTGATCCTAAGTGATTTCTACTTGAGGTGATACTCGGGTCATTGTACGGAATTTTTCGAGTCGTTACACGAATCTTGGTGGGCCTCACCACAGGCTGATGGGCTGCACCCCTTGCAGCTGTTGCACTATGGCAGTAACTCGAACTGAGTCAAGTTCGGGCTGTGTCAGACCGGGTCGATGGTCCTTGATGGGAGTTTCTAGTAGCAGGAAAAGAAGAAAAGAAAGAAAAGGAAGAAAATGGATAGGAGTAGAGAGAGAGAGAGAGAGATGAAAGCCATGGCTGCCTAGTTGACTCGACCGAAACTGGATCCAGCCAAGTCGAGTTGGGTTTGGATGGTCTAGATTTTGCTGGGGTTCTAGCAGATGGGAGGTAGAGTGAAAGCAGAGCAGGGAAGAGAAGAAGAAATCAGTAGAGAAAAGGAGAGGGAGAGAGAAAGAGAGAGTTCAGTTTGAGTTATGGGCTGTGAAAGTGCCCTGGTTTGTTAAGTTACGTGAGTGTTGAGTCAAAGTGTCTACAGAGCCTGATAGAAGATCAATTTAAGCGTCTACCTCAATCGGATGTGTGCGAGCTCGTCACAAGTAAAACTTAAGCCTCACATCCCATGACCCAAAACACCAGGTGAAGAAAACTCTTAAAAACAAGTTAGAAATCATAGGGTTTTAAAGGTGAGAAAACATTTTTCAAAATAAGAAAATTTCTAAGTTTTTCTTGCCTTGTCGATTTTATCGGAACACCCTCGATATGATCGACCTACTCTGTCGATGTCCTCGATACCTTAACGATATTATCGACGTGAGGACCAAAAGTGTCCAACAACTAAATATTCATCTGGATGGATTTATCGATGTATCGATACATCTATCGATATCATCAATACAAACACTAAATATGTCTAGCAACTTCACAACATATCTTGACGAATTATCGATGTATCGATCAACCTATCGATATCATCAATATTCAAATCTCGAGTCCATCGAGAGTGGCTCGATAAGATCGACAAGCAGATTTTCGGCACCCCTATTTTTTAATGAAAATCTCAAATTTCTTCGATATATCGATGCTCTTCCAATATGATCTAAAATCAAATATCGATAACATCAAAAGTTATGGATGATATCAATCGAGGGTGTGTATTTCTTACAGTAGATATTTTAGGTCATTTTTAACTATGATCGGGGGCCCTTCGATAGAATCGATATTCAAATATCGTGATATCAGCACCAGGTCGATTGCATCGAATAAGGTCATAAACTGTCCAGCAACCTTAAAGACAAATCAGCTGGATTTATCGATGTCTCGACTTTGATCTCGATATCATCGACATTCAAATTTCGATGATCTCAATGGTTCCCCGATCATTCATGAAAACCTGAAATATTTCAAAGTTAAGTCTCTCTCATTTTTCAAGTGTCCATAGATCGAACCTGTCATTGATGGAATCGGAGTTCGAAATTCGATGACATCGACAATAGTTTTGATTCATCGACCAATTGGTAAAGAGTTTCAAAAGCGTATGACATTGAGTCCGAGTCATCGAGCAAACCATCGATGCTATCACGAGTATATGCTCAATGATATCAAACTCTATCATAAATGTGACCGTTTTATATCCATTGAAACTTTTTGCCTATATATAGAGGACTTGTCTTTTGTTGCTGTGAGAGAAAGTAGAGAGAGATTTTGAGTGTTTCAACTTATATCTTATATCTAAAGCCCTTTCTCTCAAGGGAGTTCATCCTCTAATCCACCCTCACCATTGACATTTAATAGAGTGGATTGGGGAATGAACTTTTGCATTTAAGGATCCACCAGCTACTACCTTAATGGTAAATCATTAAGCTGGGATGCCTTGAATGCATAAGATTGGAATCGCTCTACATTCCTGATAGGAAAGTATTTTGAGAGTAGGATTCCATCTTCACCTTGATCCAACCTAAAGCTGAGTATTGGTACATCATTTTGTGTTGCGGATCAAGGGAGCAGAAGACTCTTCATCAACAAGGAGGAAGAGATCTTTGACATTGAGATAAACGGGACTCATCAGCTTATTTGTAAGTATCTAGAGTCCAAGAGGACACTTATGATCATTCTTTTCTAGGATCGGGTCTTAAGTGATTCTCACCCTTTGAAGTCCTCAAGGAGGCCTCCGGCGGGAGTGTACGTGTTGGGTGCCTTATGTGGACCCTTGCTTTGTGGAGAGCATAAACATCTGGTTAGGAGTGAACCAGTAAAACTCTAGGTTTTAGGTGAACTAGGTAAAACCTTAGGGTTTAAGTTTAACCGTGTAGAAACCTCAAGTAGGGTCTTATGGAAGATCCTTGGCTAGTGTGCCTAAAAGTGGGTGCGTTGTGTTGACCCTTGCTCGTGAGAGCATAAACAGCCAGCCTTAGTGTAGGTTGTAAAGGTTGAAGGTGAACCTGATTTAAAACCTTAGGTTAGAGGTGAACCATTGTGAAACTTCCATAGTGAAATCTGGTACATTCAAGGGTTGAGTGCGGTTACCAGGAGTGGAGCAGACTTATCGTCGAACCACTATAAAATGACTGTGTTTGAGATTGTTGTTTTGATTGAGTGATTTTCTTTAATGCTTCCATATCTGATTATTTGATCACTCCTCACACACCTACACAGTTATATCCATCATGAAATAGATTGCATATTGTCTACTCCTTAAGCAATTTGTGATTGGATCCTCTATCAGGCTTGGAAGCCAGTAAAGTTACGTTTAAGTAGTCATGAGAACTGCATGATCGTAGGATTAGTGAAGTAGGGTTTTTTTTTAAATAACTCATAAAAATTTTAAAAAGTCCTATCACCCCCTCTAGGACATATTGGCATATTCCTTCTTCAACTAGTGCGGTCTTCACCGCCATTTCAGGCTGACTCGTTGCTGAGTTAGCCTAGTCGAGTTAGGTTTGGTATAGTTCAGATTTGCTAGATTTCCAATAGGTGGAAAGTACAAGGAAAGGAAAAAAAAAGGGGAGAAAGAAGGAAGAAGAGAGAATGAGGGCTGTCGGGTTGACCGAGTTGCGTCACTGAGTTGAGTCCAGACTCAGTTGAGTGTGGACCTGGACGTGTCCAGCTGACCTTAGTTGAAGGAAGATCGAGAGAAAAGAGAGAGAGAGAGAGAGAGAGAGAGAGAGAGAGAGAGAGAGAGAGAGAGAGAAGAGAATAAAGGAGAAGAAATAGAAAGAAGAAGAAAGAGGGAGGGAGAATCAACTCACTCGACTCTAATCGAGTCGGCTCGCTGTCGAGTCAACTTACATGGGTCAGTTTTCTCTCCCAACATAAATTGTTTGATTCACTATTACCATTAGTGTTATTATAACTATTGCGGTTATTAAATGTGATTAGCTACTAGAAGGTTAATTTGTGCTAGTGCTAGTTACTAGAGAACTACAACAGTTGGATGTTAGATATTAGTATTTATTCCTAAATATTACCATTGATAATAGTCCACACAATATACTACCATTTTTGCCACTATTCTATAAGGATTAATAACATTAGGTATGATTAGCTATTGGAAAATCATTTGTGCTCAACCTAGTATTATAAACAAATCTTAGTTATTACATATTAGAATTCCATTTAACTCTCTTAAACGTTAGTCTCAATGGTAGGTCGTAGTATTTATTATCGTGACCAAATCCCTTATGGATAGCCATTATTATTATTATCATTGGAAAATATTTATCATTTTCCTTATGAGATTAGTATAATCCTTATTAATACGAATACAAGTGTAAATCCTTATTATATTATTGTTAATAAGAGATCTTATTATATGATGGATTAATATCGCTATTATTAGTCATTTAAAAGAATAATGGATAATATCAGTATATTTAAATATGAACTTGTACACCATCATTATTATTATGATGGATTGAGACTCCTATCATGAATATTATTTGTTCCATGGTACAATAATAATAATAATAATAATAATAATAATAATAACAACAACAACAACATTAATAATAACCTAGGATTCAAATCCTAGCATCTAAAGCCTATAACTAAACTTTAGGATGATATCCTAAACCTATACTAAAACCCTAAAAGTAATCCAAACCCTAGGTCGTATAAATCTTGAACATGGACACTTAGTAGAACATTGATCTCGTGTACAATTTCACAATCCATGGTAAGACTCAACTCTGAGGGTTCATGCATTTCCTAGCAACTTTAGTTAGCGATTCAAGTATAAGGTGATGATTCTTTCCCTTCAGCTTTCCATCTTTTCATTAGCATAAGTTATAGTTTTTATTTAAATTCATAATTGACATCTCCCTTTTATAATCACGTGTTAGCTTGTGGAAATTGAATTGTTGTATTACATGCTTTATGATTATCTTGTATAATTGTTCATGCTTGTGGATTATTTGTGGATTGCTTACAGAACTTAAACTGGTACATTAGTGGGAAATTGCCACATATGAATGTACACCCATACTTAGGATGTAACTTAACTAATTGTGATCGTAATAGACCTTCGACTTGGTGGTAAACTCTAATGGCCTCAATGCCCTGATCAAGCAGAAGATCTAAGTTTACCAGGATTTGAAAGTGATACATAAAGTCCTCTGTTTTGCAGGTAAAGGATCGATGTATTGGGCTCAAACCCACTACAGCCATCTATCTGTGACAGCTCGAACACTGAAAACCAGGAAATTGTATTGTACTTTAGACAGCTGGGAACTATCATTGAGAGTAAAAAAAGAAAAAGAAAAAAGGGAGATATAGAATTCTTAGTCGTCACTTAAATGAACTCATAATCTTGGTAAAGACAATATGACATTTTGATGTAGAAAACATTAGGATAATTTCTTAAATTTTGGGTAGCCCTAAAATGGGTTCAAACCTTTAGTGGAAATCAACATGTTAGGTTAGACACTCAAGGGTTTTGGCAAATTCGATAGTCGGAACGTACGTTACCCAACCCCGATAGTAAAACCTTCTTTAAGGGGGGTAGATTATAATGACCCTTGCCCTAATTGTAAGCCATGAGCACTTGCATATGTAAATGAACTTAGGATAGAAAACTAGCAAATGCACATGGACATCGTAAGATAGACTACTGTCCACATTCATAGTCGCAGTACTGAATTTTGAGGGCAAAATTCTCTTTAAGGGGGATAGATTGTAACGCCCTGTACTTTTAATGCTCGGGTGTCACCACATGGATCTAAATTAGCCTACATGTATGTGGTAACACACAGCTAGATAACGCACGTCGAGTAGTCCCACAACCTACATACATATATAATAAATAAATAAATAAAGACAGATAGTTAAATAAATGGCAATGTATAGGTAATTATAATAATAATAATTAAACATTTAATAACATAGAGTCATGAGATGGAAAACCCTAGCCTATAGAGTGGGACCCATGTTGTGAATTAAAGTTTCATGCATGTGTGAAAGAGAAAATAATAATAATAATGATAATAGTAAATAATATCATTAAAAGTATTGTAACAAGCTATTTAATGTTATGAAAGCATAATAGTTCTCATAACCCATAATCTGGCCATTTAATTCTAGCCCAGATGGTCCCTTGGACCTTCTCAACCATTGACGTTCGACCTCGAGATGATCCAGCCGTTAGATCGGAAGAAAAACCCATCATTAGAAGTAGGAACATAAGAGTATGGCCCACCTAGGCCTTAGACCCACCTGATCGTCAAACAAGGCCCTAATTAGGGGCCCAAAAATAGAATGGACGGTGTGGATTTATCACAAACATCACGGTGGGCCCCCATATGAGGTGCGAGTGCACTGAATGCATGTGCACGAAGTGTATGGAATCGAGCAGCTGGTTTAACCAGCGTTGTCCCGTGGTTTCCATAAACAGAGAGGTTTCCCTCTCTCTTTCGGTTTAAAAAGAGCAGACTGACGACGTCCATGTTTTTGATCAGCGGCCCACCTCCACTGCCCGGACGGATGATCTGAGCCGTCCATCTTGTGCGTAGCCAGGTTCTGACCAAAACCTAGTGGGCCCCACTTGTATATGCGACCGTGCATGCACACAAATATTGTCGAAATAGAGCTGTGTTCAACCACTTTTCGAAAATGGAAAGCAGGCCAGCTATCACGATCCGAGTGAGGAGATTTCCTCTTATCTCAGCCGTCTGATTGGCAAGATCTCAGCCACCCAACAACCATTCTTGTGGAATAGGGTTTCCTATTGGAGACGGACGCAAATATCTCCTCGTTGCTGTCGATTTTTAGAAGCTTGACACATGCACCAATCCACACCATTTTCTCCCAATCTAATTGCTTGGAAACGTTAGGGCAAGCCATATAAGAAAGACATTTTCAAGCAGCAGGGTTTCCTTCTCGGGTTATTGCAGCCACACTCGAGAAAAACGGTCATCCTTTTGTCCTTCGAACCCACCACTCAAATGAAGGTAGAGCTTTGAAACTCCTCATCTACAAGCTCCACTACACCCCAAGGAATCCTCCCATGCGGTCGGAATGGGGAAAGAGGCAACAGGAAGAAATCCACCATTAATGGCCATCACCACCTTCGTCGGATGACTGTCGCTAAACTTGGTTACGACCAGTCCCGCTGCTGGACGTCTTTGAAAAGCAGGGGGGAGAGAAAAGAAAGAAATGAGAGAGGAAATAGAGAAGGGGAAATGGAGGGAGAAAGGAAGAAAGGGGAGAGAGGTGTAGGGGTGACGCTATCATTGTTACTGTTGTTGCAGCCACTGTAGCACCTGAGAAAGAGCTGAGTGGGCCACACCATCACAATGGGCCGCACCTGAGACGAATCTCGGTGGGCCTCACCACAGGCTAATGGGTCGCACCCCTATCAGTTGTTGTACCATGGCAATAGCTCGAACTGAGTCAAGTTCGAGCTAAGTCAGACCAGGTCGATGGTCCTTGCTGGGAGTTTCCAGTAGCAGGAAAAGAAGAAAAGAAAGAAAGTGAAGAAAATGGAGAGGAATAGAGAGAGAGAGAGAGAGATGGATGCCATGGCTGCTGAGTTAACTCGGCTGAAACCGGATCCAACCAAGTCGAGTTGGGTTTGGATGGTCTAGATTTTGCTGGGGTTCCTGCAGATGGGAGGTAGAGTGAAAGCAGAGCAGGGAAGAGAAGAAGAAATCATTAGAGAAAAAGAGAGGGAGAGAAAGAAGGAGAGAGTTCAGTTTGAGTTATGGGCTGACTCGCTGCCGAGTTAGCCAAGTCGAGTTGGGTTTGGTATAGTTCAGATTTGCTGGATTTCTAGCAGGTGGAAAGTAGAAGGAAAGGAAAAAAATGGGAGAAAGAAGGAAGAAGAGGGAATGAGGGCTATCGGGTTGAGCTCAAACCGAGCCGAGTTGTTGAGCTGAGTCTAGACTCAGTTGAGTGTGGACCTGGACGTGTCCAGCTAGCCTTAGTTGAAGGAAGATAGAGAGAAAGAGAGAGAGAGAGAGAGAGAGAGAGAGAGAGAGAGAGAGAGAGAGAGAGAGAGAAGAGAATAAAGGAGAAGAAATAGAAAGAAGAAGAAAGAGGGAGGGAGAATCAACTCACTCAACTCTAATTGAGTCGGCTCGCTGTCGAGTCAACTTACATGGGTCAGTTTTCTCTCCCAACATAAATTGTTTGATTCAGTATTACCATTAGTGTTATTATAACTATTGTGGTTATTAAATGTGATTAGCTACTAGAAGGTTAATTTGTGCTAGTGCTAGTTACTATAGAACTGCAACGGTTGGATGTTTGATATTAGTATTTATTCCTAAATATTACCATTGATAATAGTCCACACAATGTACTACCATTTTTGCCACTATTCTATAAGGATTAATAACATTAGGTATGATTAGCCATTGGAAAATTATTTGTGCTCAACCTAGTATTATAAACAAATCTTAGTTATTACATATTAGAATTCCATTTAACTCTCTTAAACGTTAGTCTCAATGGTAGATCGTAGTATTTATTATCGTGACCAAATCCCTTATGGATAGACATTATTATTATTTTCATTATTATCATTGGAAAATATTTATCATTTTCCTTATGAGATTAGTATAATCCTTATTAATACGAATATAAGTGTAAATCCTTATTATTAATTGTTAATAAGAGATCTTATTATATGATGGATTGATATCGGTATTATTAGTCATTTAAAAGAATAATGGATAATATCGGTATATTTAAATATGAACTTGTACACCATCATTATTAATATGATAGATTGAGACTCCTATCATGAATATTATTTGGCCCATGGTACAATAATAATAATAATAATAATAATAATAACATTAATAATAACCTAGGATTCAAATCTTAACATCTAAAGCCTTTAACTAAACTCTAAGATGATATCCTAAACCCATACTAAAACCCTAAAAGTAATCCAAACCCTAGGTCGTATAAATCTTGACCATGGACACTTGGTAGAACATTGATCTCATGTACAACTTCATAATTCATGGTAGGACTCAACTCTGAGGGTGTACGCGCTTCCTAGCAACGTTAGTTAGCGATTCAAGTATAAGGTGATGATTCTTCCCCTTGAGCTTTCTATCTTTTCATTAGCTTAAGTTATAGTTTTTATTTAAATTCATAATTGACATCTCCCTTTTATAATCACATGTGTTAGCTTGTGAAATTTGAATTGCTATATTTCATGCTTTATGATTATCCTGTATAATTGCTCATGCTTGTGGATTATTTGTGGATTGCTTACGGAACTTAAACTGGTACATTAGTGAAAAATTTCCACATATGAATGTACACCCATACTGTACAAATTCTAGGATTAATCCTAAATTGTCCCAAATTTTCATAATTTTTAGGTTAAGCTTCGACCAGTCCTGTAGTCTGTTCGATCGGTCGTGTGAATAGTGCACGACTCGTTCACGACCAGTCCTGCAGCTTCGACTCAAACTCCAGCGACTATTTTTGGTTCCTCACGACCAGTCGTGGGAATGTCACGACCAATCGTGTAAGGCTCTCGACCGGTCGTGAACTACCCACGACCAGTCGTGGAACGGTTTTATCCAATCACGCTTAAAATTTTAAAATGCAGTTCGTCCTATGACCAGTCGTGGTGGCCACACAACCAGTCATAGATGCGGTTTCTGCAACTATAAATAGAGCACGAATTTCAAAGTTTTATATCTGATTCAAGTAAAATCAAGGCATCACTCTAAGAGATAAGTTTGTGTTCTTTTTAAGCTACATTGTACATATTTAATATTCTCTTTCGTTAGCTTTGTTGATTTGATTTTGTTTTGATATTCCAATCTAATTTGAAAGAGGAATTGCTTTATTCTTTCTTCTTGGAATCAAAATTAAATAGAGCTATAGCCCAACTGGTTTAATTTAAAATCAATCTAGAATCTAGAACCATTTTTTAAGTGAGTATTGGACATTGAACTTCTATATTCAAACTTCTACTCCGACGTGGTTCTTCCGGGCTGCAACAAAAGGAGAAATCCAAGTATTTTACATTATTGTAAATTTTATTCTTTTAGTTTTATTTGAGATTAAGCCAGAAAAATCTCAATCTATTGGTTATTTGAGGAGAGCCAGAAAACTCAGAGGTGGGGGTCTTTTGAATTGTGTAAGCCCATTGAAAGACACATTTGTGAGGGTTTTAGGTGAACCTGTGAAAAGGCTAAGCTATATGTCTTAGGGGGGGGGGGGGGGGGGTTGGGGTGAATAGGACTGTGCCAAAATTAAAATTTAATAGCGGAATTGAAATACGATAGCCTTATAAAAATAAAGAACAGTACTTTAAATAAATAAAAGACTGAAATGTAAAGTAATCTTAAATAAAGAGCTTGATACTAACATTGTTCTAAGGACAACCTTTGCACCATAAAAACCAAGGGTTTATGGCAGGACAACCTTATTAGAACAAGTTGAATATCAAAACTCAAACAGAAAGGAAATAAAGGAAATAGCAAGAAATAAATTTTAAACTATTACAACATTCCCCACTTTGCTTGAAATGTAAAGATTACAACATTCACATCCACATATACATTCCACAAATCTGAATGATTAAAGATATGAAAATTAAAAGAGCATTCAAATCACAAAACACACCGATATATAGTGGTTCGCCTGTGTGTTCAACAACTATTAAACAACAGCCACACAGCTTGCTACACCACTCCTAATATCCTCACACAGGGGATATTAGCGTTCACTATTAAACAGGTTTTATAGGTTCACCCAAAACCTTCACAATTGTGTCTTTTTAACTTGGGCTTACACAATCAAAAACCCATACTTTCTGAGTTTTCTGGCTCTCCTCAGATAACCACACAATGAGATTTTTCTGGCGAATCTCAAACAAAACCAAAATAAAGGAATTTATAACAAATGTAAAATACCAAGATTTCTTCTTTTGTAGCAGCCCGGTAGAACTAATGAGAGTAGAAGTTCGAATCAACGTTCAATGTCCAATACTCACTTAAGAAATGGTTCTAGTTTCTAATTGATTTTAAATTAAATCAAATTGGGTGTAGCTCTATTTGATTTTGATTCCAATGAAGAAGGAATACAACAATTCCTCTTTTTCAAATAAGATTGAAATTTAGAAATAAAATCAAATAAGAAAAGCTAACAAAAAGAATATTAAATATGAACAAATTAGCTTAAAATGAACACAACTTATCTCAGAGTGGAGGCTTGAATTTCTCAAATTAATCATTGTAAAACTCTGAAATTCATGCTCAATTTATAGAAGCAAAGATCGTGTCTATGACTGGTCTTAGGAACCTTCGACTGGTCGTAGCACCAACGACATTTTGAAAATTTAAGCGCGATCTGAAAAATCAGTTCTACGATTGGTCGTAGGGACCCTTCAACTGGTCGTAGACCACTTACGACTGGTCGAAGCAGACTCAGGATTGGTTGTAGGAAACCAGATTTGGTTGCTGGAGTTTGAGTCATAATTCTAGGACTGGTCAAAGGACGAGTCATGACACCCTTATGACTAATCGAACAATCTCCAGGACTGGTTGAAGAATAACCAAAAAAATTCTGAAAATCTTCAACAGCTTAGGACTGGTTGTAGAATTTCTTAGACTGGTCGAACTAGGTCTAGGACTAATCTTAGAACAGAAAAACTTCATGTATAAAGATTTATCTTGACTTACGTATCCAAAATGACCTACCCTAAGGTCAAACTAAGGTTTATCATACATGGAACATGAAGTATGAAAATTGAACATTATTCTTTCAAATGATAGTTAACCTTTGAAGCTTGAGACCTCTACTTGATGTAGCTTGAGATTGAGATCTTCTACAGCATGAATATAAGCTTCAACTTGAGTTGTACTTGAGTCTGAAAATGTACTTGAGTCTTGAACAAATACTCTTCTTATTGATGTAGTCTTGAACATTGATGCATACGGAAGAGAACACAGTATATAACCTTGCATTTCTTGAAGTCGAGCATCGTACATGTCTTGAACCAATGTGATGTCGTCTTGAATCACATATATATCAACATACAAACACAAGACACACAGATAGAAGTTGTGGCAGACAAGAAGTTTCAGCACCACAAAATTTGACAATCAAAGGAGCATGAGACCATAACACTTACAATCTCCCCCTTTGTCAAATTTGTGACAAAACATACTGTACTAAGAGAAACACAATAAGTATAATAAAAAGCACAACGTGCATATTAATGAATCATGCACCAGTTGTCATGAAGTAGCACAAACTCATTATATACTACTCCCCCTGAGTAGCAACACATATCACATGTCCAAAAAATACTCACTATCCATAAGCAACCTTTCATCCAAAAATACTTAAAAATACTCATATCCATAAGCAACTTTTATCTCTAAAAGCCTTCTCCCCCTTTTTGTCACAATATGACAAAGGAAGCAACAAAGAGTAGGATAAGTAATGGAGAAATAGATGAAGTATCTTGAAAATGTATAAGTAAGTACACGTTCACAATCCAGTTACTTGAAAAAACTAAAAAGTCAGCAAACCAAATAAAGTGCACAATCCACCACAAGTAAGAAAGTTATTACATACCAAGAATGAAAATACTTAATCGGATCCTGAAGAAGGAGTAGGAATGGTAGGATCAAGATTATGCATTCCTTTGTTCAAGCGCTTAAGATACTTGCGCATATATTTAAACTGAAGATCATGAGCAATATTCATATTCTCTACCTTCATGAGCAATATTCATATTCCCTACCTTCTCTTCTAAAGCATGAAGACGGGCATCAAAATCAGAAGACTCAAAATCAGGATCATTTCCAGAATCAGAATTAAGTTTATCGAAAATATCATCCATATCCACATCGTCAGGAGGAAGATCATTAGCTTCTTCATCCCCAACCTCAGCTCTACCAACATCCACTTGGCCATGGGCCAATTCCAATTTCATTTTGTTAATATTCAAATTATTAAAAAGAAGATAATGGATGGCTTCTCCAACAGGCAAAGCCACGAGCATGTGAGTAGCTAAAACAGTCAAGAGATAGGCAAAAGGAATATCACTATGACTTGAATGGAGACGAGAATGAATGATGGAATGATAAATTAAGGAAGGCAAATTTTAGAACCAGAAATGACAGAGTGCAACACATGAACCATAAAGGCAGTTAATTCAGTCTTATCACCAGAACGAGGATACAGGTTAGACGTAAAAATCCTGTGAAGTACCCTGTATTTGGATTACAAGTACTTTACAAGGAGTGCATTCCCTTTATAAGTCCATTGCACATTAATATTACACAAATCTCTAGTTAGCATACACTTTTCAGATTCTGAGGGTTTCTTAGCTAAAGTATGAATAAGAATACCCTCCTCATTAACAGGTATATCCATTAACCCTGCAATCAGATGATGGTTAATTTCAAATAAACCTTCTCTAATATCAATTTTAAAAGTTAAATACTCAAAAGAGAATACTGAGATACATGCAAACATGGCCTGTGTAATAGATTGGTATGCAAGCCCACCCCAATGTAAAATGTTATCCCATCCTAAAACTTGGAGTATAAGTAGAATACCAAAGGAGCAATATGTTCAATACAAACAGATCATTCAACAACGACATTGCGCATACACAAATCCCATACATCGAAGGGATCATCCTCAGGTAAACGAAGATGGCGCCTAGCAAGAGGAGCTGATTTAGAAGAAGATGGACCACAGGAAGTTTTCTTTTTCCCTCTAGCATCCATAATCAGAATGAAAATCAAAAGATCTAGTAGAGACAAAAGATTTAAAATAATGGGTTTTGCTAGATCAGATTTTTCAAGAAAAATCCCTAAAATGTCAAGGAATCTCAAAATAGATTACTCCAAGAGTGAAAATGAAGTAATAAGAACTAGAATCTACAAGAGAAACACAAAAGATGCACTAACCTTGAAGATCTAGGAAGGTGGGTACGACTAGTAGTGTCGCGGCTCGTTGGAGAAGAAGAAAGGAAATGAAGAAGAGGAGATTTTCCCTAATTTTAAAAGATTCCAATGCGCTACACGACTGGTCGAGGACCATTCTCGACCGGTCGTACCACGACTGGTCGAGCACATCCTCGACTGGCCATGAAAACATAAAAACATGCATTTTTCCATAAAAATTTGAAATTTAAACAAATAAATTATCAAATATATATATATATATATACTATGATACAAATATGCATGAATAATCAATTTAAATTGCACATTCCGAGATCAAACTTTAATTTATTAAACTTGCTTTTGTCGAGTGGTTTAGTGAAAATGTCGGTAAGTTGAGTCTCGGTTGGTATATATTCCAAGGATATTATTTTATCTTCCACTAATTCATGAATATAGTGATACCTAATGTCAATGTGCTTGGTATGTGAATGCTGGATTAGATTTTTTGATATATTTATAGCACTGGAATTATCACAATATAATATCATTAATTCCTGTGCAATTCCATAATCTCTTAACATATGTTTTATCCAAACAAGCTGAGTACAAGCACTTCCTGTTACGATGTATTCAGCCTCAGCAGTTGAGAGTGATATAAAACTTTGCTTCTTGCTAAACCAAGAAACCAAACAGTTTCCAATATAGAAACAAGCACCACTGGTTGATTTTCTATCATCAATATTTCCAGCCCAATCAGCATCTGAGTACCCAGCCAATTGAACACTAGTATCAAATGGATACTAGAGACCCATTTTAGCAGAACTTTTCACATATCGCATAATCCGCTTGACAGCAGAAAAATGTGACTCTTTAGGATCAGACTGATATCTAGCGCAAATGCCAACACTTAAAGAAATATCAGGTCTACTAGCAGTTAAGTAAAGTAGACTACTAATCATACTACGATATAATTTAGGATCTATATTTTTACCTATAGAGTCCTTTGAGAGTCTTAAAGTTGTACTCATAGGAGTATCAAAATTCTTACCATTCTCAAATCCAAACTTTTTGATTAAGTTTAGAACATATTTTGTTTGAGAAATGAAAATGCCATCTAGTTGTTGTTTTATTTGTAACCCAAGGAAATAATTTAATTCCCCAACCATGCTCATTTCAAACTTAGATTTCATCAAATCTGCAAACTCAACAGTCATGTTAGTATAAGTTGATCCATAAATAATATCATCAACATAGATCTGAACATTAAGATATCATCGTTATCTTTCTTAACAAAAAGCGTCTTATCAACACTACCCATTTGAAAATTATGACTTAGTAAAAACTTAGTCAATTTTTCATACCATGCTCTAAGAGCTTGTTTTAAACCATATAGAGCTTTTTTAAGATGATATACATGATCATTAAACTTAGGATCTTCAAACCTTGTAGGTTGTTCAACATATACTTCTTCATGTAAATCGCCATTCAAAAAAGCACTCTTTACATCCATTTGATAAATTTTAAACTTTCTAAAGCATGCAAAGGATATAAAAAGTCTGATTGATTCAAGACGAACAACTGGGGCAAAGGTTTTATCATAATCAATGCCTTCTATTTGAGTGTGCCCTTGTATAACCAGTCTTGCCTGATTTCGAATTATATTCCCAAGTTCATTAGACTTATTTTTAAAAATCCACTTAGTGCCTATAATGTGTTTATCTTTAGGTCTAGGAACAAGATATCATACATCATTTCGAACAAATTGATTAAGTTCTTCCTGCATAGCTACTATCCAGTTTTCATCAGAAAGAGCTTCTTTTACGTTTACCGGTTCAATCTGAGATATAAATCGCATGTAATTACATGTCTTTTAGTTGCCTACGAGTGTGCACACCAGTGAGAGGATTTCCAAGAATTTGAGCGGTTGGATGATCTTTAACAGTCCTTAATTCAGAATTGTTTTAACTTGATGAAGTATCAGGTTTGTCAATTAGAAGAACTTCATCATTATCTGCACTTGGGGCAAGTGTATTCAAATGATCATCTATGACCACATTAATTGATTCTTGAATAACACTAGTCCTTTTGTTTAGTACATGATATGCGCGACTGTTTAAAGAGTATCATAAAAAGATTCCTTCGTCACTTTTTGTGTCAAACTTCCCCAGATTTTCACGGTCACGCAAAATATAACACTTGCTACCAAAATCTCAAAAATATTTGTCAGTAGGCTTTTTATCGGATCACATTTTATAAGCGGTTTTATTATTAGATTTACATATATAAACACGATTAATAACATAGCAGGCAGTATTCACTGCTTCAGCCCAAAGATTTTTAGGGAGCTTCATACTGTTCAACATTACTGTTCCCATTTCTTGAAGCACTCTATTTTTCCTTTCCACAATACCATTCTGTTGAGGAGTTTTGGGTGCAGAGAATTCATGCGATATTCCCTGATCATTACAGAATTTTTCAAAACTGCTATTCTCGAAGTCAGATCTATGATCACTATGGATCTTACAAACTTGAGAACCTTTTTCAGTTTGGATCCATTTGAGAATCCTTTTAACTTCATCAAGGGTTTCTGATTTATCCCTTAAGAAGGCTACCCAAGTGAATCTAGAAAAATCATCTATGATTACCAAGATGTATTTTTTCCACCTGACTCTCTGTCGTGGTAAGTCCTATAAGATCCATATGGAGAAGCTCGAGTGGTCTTGATGTGGCATTGGAGTTCACCTTTTTGTGAGAGCTCCTTATTTGCTTGCCATACTGGCATTCACCACATATCTTGTCTATATTTTATAATTTAGGTAGACCTCTTATTAGTTATCCTTTGCTCAATCTATATAAATTACAGTAGTATACATGTCCAAGGCATTTATGCCATAATTCAGTTTCATCGGTAAGGACAATGTAGCACGATTGATCAGATGAGCTACCATCGCTTATAATATAGCAGTTTTCAGGAGTTCTGCGACCAGTTAATATTATAGAACCCTTTTTGTTCAAGATTTCACAACCTTTATTAGAAAATTTTACGCTATGATTGTTATTGCATATTTGAGATATGCTTAACAGGTTGTGTTTTAGCCCCACAACATATAAAACATTCTTAAATAAGGGAAGGTTATAGAGTTGAACCGTACCTTGGCCAATAATCTTGCAGTTGCTTCCATCACCAAATGTGACTGACCCATCAGTCATATCTTTAAGATCGGTGAATAAAGCTTTGTCGCCTGTCATATGCCTTGAGTATCCACTGTCTAAATACCACTTTGAATGACTTGTAGCTTTGAAAGCAGTGTGGGCAACCAAGCAAGTAACTTTAGGAACCCATTTCATTACTTTTTGGGTTTAGGAGTATAGTTGGTCTACTTGTATTTGTAATTTTTGTAAGAGTGACCCACTGAGTTAGATTTTAAGAGCACCTTAAGCAAATCAACTATTTTTTCAGCTAAAGGGTTTTGGTTGTGAGTTTTATTGCGGACATAATTGCTTTTAGGTTTTTGAAAAGTTTTAGCATTTTTAAAAAAAACTTTGATTAATACTTTTCCCTTTTGAGTTAGAGGTTTCTCCTCTCACAAATTTAGGAGGAGTATTCTTCTATTTAAAAGGTACATTTTTATCATAGCCCAATCCGGATTTGTCGCCACATTTTCTAAATTCGGATAGAAGTTTCTCAAATTTCGGATCTCCTTGGGCATACCTCCATGTATCCTTTGAACTCAAAAGTGAAGAGTTTTCAAGCTTAAGTTTGTCATTTTCAGATTTAAGATTTTCAAAGGTTTTGAATTCTAAATCACATTTAGTCTTTTTAAAATAATTTGAAATATGAGATTTTTCTAAAACAAGTGACTCAATATTTTCTTTAAGTTTTAAAAACTTTTCTTTTTGAAGTTTTAGTTTTACGTCAATTTTATAACTTTCCTTGTATAAGGCATTGTAAACATCTTGAAGATCTTCTTCATTTTCGTAATCACTATTCAAATTTTCTTCACTAGTTGAATCATCATGATTTGAAAAAGTGAACTTGGCTAGAGTCATAAGGGCCTTAATTTCATTGCCCGACTCGATTTCAGAATCTTCTGATTCAAAAGAGGCTTCAGTGCCAGAAGATTCATCCCAAGTAGCCAACATTCCTTTCTTTTTAAATTTATCCTTTTTAAGACACTTTCATCCAAGGATTTAAGGAAAATCCTCATCCTGGCTTTCCAATAAGCATAGTTGGAGCTATCAAAGGGTGGAGGCCTAGTGACTGAAAGGCTATCCAAATTTGACATCTTATATATATATATATATATATATATATATATATATATATAGCTTAGATCGTTAGCTCAGGAAATGAATCCAAGAATAAAGAATTAAATAACGAGCTATTAGTCTCTGATACCACTTGGAAATGCAAAGCTATATGTCCTAGAGGGGGGGGTGAATAGGACTGTGCCAAATTTAAAATTTAACAGCGGAATTGAAATACGATAGCCTTATAAAAATAAAGAACAATACTTTAAATAAATCAAAGACTGAAATGTAAAGCAATCTTAAATAAAGAGCTTGATACTAACGTTGTTCTAAGGACAACCTTTGCACCATAAAAACCAAGGGTTTATGGCAGGACAACCTTACTAGAACAAGTTGAATATCAAAACTCAAACATAAAGGAAATAGCAAGAAATAAATTCTAAACTATTACAACATTCCCCACTTTGCTTGAAATGTAAAGATTATAACATTCACATCCACATATACATTGCACAAATCTGAATGATTAAATATATGAAAATTAAAAGAGCATTCAAATCACAAAACACACCTATATATAGTGGTTCACATGTGTGTTCAACAATTATTAAATAATAGCCACACAGCTTGCTACACGACTCTTAATATCCTCACACAGGGGATATTAGTGTTCACTATTAAACAGGTTTTACAGGTTCACCCAAAACCTTCACAATTGTGTCTTTTTAACTTGGGCTTACACAATCCAAAAACCCACACTTTCTGATTTTTCTGGCTCTCCTCAGATAACCACATAATGAGATTTTTCTGGCTAATCTCAAACAAAACCAAAATAAAGGAATTTACAACAAATGTAAAATACCAAGATTTCTTCATTTGTAGCAGCTCGGTAGAACCAATGAGAGTAGAAGTTCGAATCCACGTTCAATATCCAATACTCACTTAAGAAATGGTTCTAGTTTCTAATTGATTTTAAATTAAATCAAATTGGGCGTAACTCTATTTGATTTTGATTCCAATGAAGAAGGAATACAGCAATTCCTCTTTTTCAAATAAGATTGGAATTTAGGAATAAAATCAAATAAGAAAAGCTAACAAAAAGAATATTAAATATGAACAAATTAGCTTAAAAAGAACACAACTTATCTCAGAGTGGAGGCTTGAATTTCTCAAATTAATCATTGTAAAACTCTGAAATTCGTGCTCAATTTATAAAAGCAAAGATCGCGTCTACGACTGGTCTTAGGAACCTTCAACTGGTCGTAGCACCAACGACATTTTCAAAATTTAAACGCGATTTGAAAAATCAGTTCTACGACTGGTCATAGGGACCCTTCGACTGGTCGTAGACCACCTACGACTAGACGAAGCAGACCCAGGACTAGTCGTAGGAAACCAGATTTGGTTGTTGGAGTTTGAGTTGTAGTTCTAGGACTAGTCGAAGGACGAGTCATGACACCCCTACGACTGGTCGAACAATCTCCAGGACTGGTCGAAGAATAACCAAAAAATTCTGAAAATTTTCAACAGCTTAGGACTGGTCTTGGAATTTCTTGGACTAGTCGAACCAAGTCTAGGACTGATCGAACAAGGTCTAGGACTAGTCTTAGAATAGATCAACTTCATGTATAAAGATTTATCTTTACTTATGTATCCAAATGACCTACCCTAAGGTCAAACTAAGGTTTATCATACCTGGAACATGAAGTATGAACATTGAACATCATTCTTTCAGATGATAGTTAACCTTTGAAGCTTGAGACCTCTACTTGATGTAACTTAAGATTGAGATCTTCTATAGCATGAATATAAGCTTCAACTTGAGTTGTACTTGAGTCTTGAAATGTACTTGAGTCTTGAACAAACACTCTTCTTATTAATGTAGTCTTGAATATTGATGCATATGGAAGAGAATACATTACATAACCTTGCATTTCTTGAAGTCAAGTATCGTACATGTCTTGAACCAATGTGATGTCGTCTTGAATCATATATATATCAACATACAAACACAAGACACACAGATAGAAGTAGTGGCAGACAAGAAGTTTTAGCACCACAAAATTTGACAATTAAAGAAGCATGAGACCATAACACTTACAATCTCCCCCTTTGTCAAATTTGTGACAAAACATGTTGCACTGAGAGAAACACAACAAGTATAATAAAAAGTACAATGTACATATTAATGAATTATGCACCAATTGTCATAAAGTAGCACAAACTCATTATATACTACTCCCCCTGAGTAGCAGCACATATCACATATGCACATATCACATGTCCAAGAAATACTCATTATCCATAAGCAACCTTTCATCCAAAAATACTCAAAAATACTCATATCCATAAGTAACCTTTTATCTCTAAAAGCCTTCTCCCCCTTTCTGTCACAATATGACAAAGGAAGCAACAAAGAGAAGGATAAATAATGGAGAAATAGATGAAGTATCTTGACAATGTATAAGTAAGTAAACGTTTACAATCCAGTTACTTGAAAAAACTAAAAAGTCAGCAAACCAAATAAAGTACACAATCCCCCACAAGTAAGAAAGTTATTACATATCAAGAATGAAAATACTTAATCGGATCCTGAAGGAGCAGGAATGGTAGGATCAAGATTATGCATTCCTTTGTTCAAGCATCTAAGATACTTGCACAAATATTTAAACTGAAGATCATGAGCAATATTCATATTCTCTACCTTCTCTTCTAAAGCATGAAGATGAGCATCAAAATCAGAAGACTCAAATTCAGGATCATTTCCTTAGGAATTAGAATCCTTGAAGGCTCAAACAGAACGAGGAAAACGCACTCGGGACACTACTTGTCCTGAGCTCGCAACAATATATGATAATATCCCAAGTTATTCCAAAATTACTTGTTATGCTCTGATACCAACTTCTGTCATGCCCCAGACCCGATAACCGGACTCATAAGGAACCCGATGGTCGGTTCTGGCCGCAACAGCCTCTGTAGTACCCCATTTTTAGCTCCTGAGACAGGTTCTGATCTTGGGATCCTACAAGGAGGATTTTCATAACAGTATAATCATTCCAATACAAGCATACCCAAGATCACAACAAGTAAATCTAAAAATAACAAGGCACACATCACAAAATTCACTAAGAATTTGAACTTTTACAAGTATCCATAAGGTCTAAAAGGACATACATAAGATAATAAAAGAAAGAAAGAAAGTCTGCAACACTGGGTCCTCAAGCTCAGCTCTAATCCAAACTCTGCCACTGCGACGCCTGCCTAAGATCTCCTACACCCATCAATCGTGCATAAGCTTATAGAAAGCTTAGAGGGTGGTGAAAGTGTGTGACAATAGTGCTCAGAAGAAGATAGAGAATGCAGAAGGGAGTCATTATCAATACCAATACCACTAACCTTACCAAGGCTATCATGAATGCAAGAAACTATACCAAGGCAGTACGATAATGCAGGAAGCCATACCAAGGCTATATAATGCAATGAGTACTATAATGCGATGAGTACTGTAATGCAATAAGTACAGTAATGTGATGAGTACTGTAATGCGATGAGTACTGTAATGCAATGAGTGTTGTAATGCGATGAGTACTGCAATGTAATGAGTACTGTAATGCGATGAGTACTGTAATGCAATAAGTACTGTAATGCATTATGAGGCTTATACAGTCGATGCAAATGCAATGCGAAGTAATGTCAGTGCTCATATCCAATCCACATATCAAATACATTTTCATCATAAGGAAATCACCGGGGTCCATTACACTGCTGGATGACTACCGCTCTACAGATCCTGCACAGTAAAATGAGCGTAAGAGACCTCACTACCCTGCCTATGGACAACCAATCACCAGCAAAGCCTGAAGGTAGCGGACCCATTCACGAGCTGGTCAGACTCAGCCTAGCAATGCCCCCTTACATCAGGCGAGTAGGGTCACACTCCTATCCAACCAACTACACGACAGTGGGAGTGGCGGCCTAACGGTATAAGGCCCTCATGCGCTCATATATTCCACCCGGTCACGGCGCTGGAGCAGATCCTTGGTACCATGGAAGTTTTGAAAATTTCACCGATGGGCATCCTATGCACCCGATATACTCAAGTAACATTTTCGGTGTCCAAATCATGGCCATCCACGATGTAACTGTGGAGGCTACATCCTTAATGAAGCAAGGGCAATAATTGTCCATATGTTATGCAATGCTAGATGCATGAATCACACAATCAACTATGCATCAATTCCAAGCATCCAACGTGCTCAAGAGGAAATACTACATCCCTCGGAGAAGGTAACATGCAATGCCCAATGGCACAATATGATTACACACATAGTATCAACCAAGCATATAATGATGTACCTGGGTCATGAGGATGAATTTAGTCACACTATATAGCGATATACAATATATATTACATTCCTCCTATCCAAGAGGGAACCAATACTAGGTACTTAGACAATATCTTTAAGGAAATCCAACTTCTAGTGGGGGCCCTTTTACCTGGGGTAGCCCATGAGACTAAATATACAAGCTACGGGTCTAAGTAATATAGAAATGAGCCTAACAAGAGTATAAGATGAGTATCCAATCACTCTTAAATACAACTGGGCCTAGAGGGGTCCATAATGGGGACATTTAACCACCATTCCCCAAAAAGGCATATCAACTATGAACTATATGGATAGAAGGCCCAAGGCCTACATTTAAGATACAAAAAAAAGGTAACCACATACATATATTCCTCATAATAGGCCATAAAAAGATATAATACCACTTTTAACAACATGGGCCCCAAGAGGGAAAATTAAGAACCAAGGCTCAAATCCCCAATGGCCATAGAATCCATGCATTAAGTTGGACTTGGTGGGCAATCCGTGTACACAGTATATGGTCCAAAAATAAGTTTAAGTTTGGATGATGAAATGGGCCCAACTATATCAGCCCAATAACTAGCAATTTAAGTGGGCAACCAAGGGCCCAATACTATCGTTATCTTAGACCACAAGTCCATCAAAATGGTAGAAGTTGGCTCAATATATGGTTAGGCCAAGCTGGGATATCCCAACCCACTCTGAGCCCATGGGATGCCCCAAAAATCTGATCTAAGATGTGGTCCTCATGTGATCACTAAAGGTGACCCAAAAGAATGCACTAATTAAGCCCAAGGATTATAAAATATAAGCATGCAACACGCACATAAGTTCTCAATATGGTGGGTCCCATGTCCAATAAAGTTTCAACCATAACAATGTACATTTAAGGCCCCTTGATAAACGTTCAGCCCACTCAGCTTCCTAGGCTTGCTAAAGCCCATAAATTAGTCAAATAAGTGGGAATGATCTTATGAAGGCCAACAATATTTACAGGGGGCCCCACCAGATGGAGGGTGTGTATACATCAAGAAAAGATCAAGCGGGCCTGCTACTGGATTGTGAATCCAGTAGCAACCCAAGGTAGGGAGTGCCTCCATGATCGGGTGATCCAAGGCTTGGATGGCCTGGACCAAACATGCGTTAAGGTAGGTTCCACATACATTCACATTGATCCTTAAACAAATGGCCTAGGGCCTATGGTGGGCCTTTAACCATCTATAAAAGAACCCATGTGCTTACCTTAGGACCACCCAGAAGGACATCCAACCTCAACTGGTTTCCAAGAGGTAGCCCGCCACTACTCGAACATGAACTAAGGCCCAAGGCCTAAGGCAATCCATGGCCTAGTGGGCTTATACTCAAAGCCCAACACATAGGCAATATGGTGGGCCCTCAAGCAAGGTTGGGCCCAACCATAAAGATCCTGAGTCCACTCATTGTGGTGGGCCTAATGAGCAACCCATTATTCCAACATATAGGTGATCCTTATAGTTAAAACAAGTAAGTTAGGCCTCACATCTCGGTCCAAGTATGGTTTACTTTAATGGACAAGCAAGGGCCTAACTACCTGAGTATTTTGGCCCATAAAACACATCACAATAGTGTATTAAATATAGGCCCAAAGGTCAGGGGAATCAAGGCTCAAGGCCTAAGTCCCAATGGTCATAGGACTCATACATTCAGCTGAACTTAATGGGCAGCCCATGAGCACAGAAACATGGCTTAAAAATAAGTTTAAGTTGGGTGAAATGGGCCCCACTACATCAGCCCAGCCACTAGCAATCTAAGTGGGCAACCAAGGGACCAATACCACCCTTATCTCAGCCCATAAGTCCATCAAAACGGTGGAAGTCAGCCCAACATATGGCTAGGCCAAGCTGGGATGTTCCAGCCCAATCTGGGCCCACTAGAAAGTCCCAAAATCTGGTTTATATTTGGGTCCCACAAATGATCATCAATGGAGACCCAAAAAGGCATTGATTAAGCCCAAGAGTATTCTAAAATATAAGGGAGCAATAAATGCCCAATTTTCTCAATATGGTGGGCCCCATAATCATGGCCCCAATGGGCCCTAGAACATCAGAGATGGGTCCCCAACTAATCATACACAAAGCCCAATAGGCTGGGGCCCAAAAGTTTTGAAATAATAAAGGGGACAATAATGTACAGGAAATTTCTGCAATACATGTTGCTGTCCTAAATTTGGGCATTCCATTAGAGTGGGTTCAGGGCCTCTAAAACTCTAGAATTTGAGGGCCAATGTCCCTCATCATACATACAATAAGTGGAAACCCAAAAGAAGGCCCACCATAAGAGGAAATATTTTTGAATTTTGGTTTTTATCAAGGTATATTGCTGGACTGTACAACAGAAAAATCTGGCAGTCAAACCATTTTGGCCCATTCTTTTGGATGCCCAAATGAGGTCAGTTAAGGCTAAAATTTTATAGAGTGACACATCCATAGGTGGGCCACACCCTCAAAAAATTTCAGAATTTTTTAATATTCCTAAGTATTTTAATTAGTTTAAACAAAACAGTCTGTACAGAAAATCGAACAGACCTGGACGTCCGAACGTGGTGGGCCAGTCCGGCCCTCGTCACTGTGTACACAAGGGTCCATTGGCTCTGAAATTTGGTAAGTAGGTCCTAGAATGAGTGGACCACACTCTTACAAAATTTCAGAATTTTTAGACATCTATAAATATTTTAATTAATTTACATAAATCAATCTATCATGAAAATCGGACTGATCTGGACACCATATTATGGTGGGCCGGTCCAGCCACCACCATGGTGTGTACAGGTTTCCATTGGCCCCAAAATTTTGTAAGTCGGTCCTACCATGGGTGTTACACACCCTTAAAAAATTTCAAAATTTTTAGACATAGATAAATATTTTAATTCATTTAAAGAAATCAATCTGTCCAGGGTGGAATGTTGCTGGAACAGTGCAGAAAATCCAGACTGTCCACCTCACTTGGACCACACCTTTGGGACCCCAATGAAGGTCAGATGGGGCTGAAATTTGATATGGTTGTAGGTGGGTCATAAGAGTACAAGAATTACATATTATTTTATTTCAGTATTCCCACCAAAGATCCAGAAATCAGACCCCAAGGTGGCCCAAAAATCTGTCCAGGAAGATTTGGACAGCAACATGTTGCTGTCCAAACCACCTCAAAAGATAATTAAAAGGGAAATAAATCAGCATTTTCTCAGGGTGGGGTCCACCTAGATGGGTCACACAACTCTCAGACCCAAGCCCCTTCTAAGATCATCCATAAAATTAAGCCCAAAGGCTGTCCAAAACATGCCAACAATATGGGGCAATAAGGTAGGCCTGGATGTCTAACCACTTGGGCCTAGTTGCATGACACATCAAGTGGGCTCCACATACATCAGATTTACTATAAAGACAGGAAAGAAAAGATGGAGAAGAAACATAACCCGGCCATGGTGTAGGGCCCCGCCACTAATGGGCCCTCCCAAGAATGAATCATACCCATATAACTACATTGATTGTACATGCAACATAAAATCACTAAATGTATGATCTATAATTGCTATGGATGGTTGGAATGTCATCCCAACATGATCCTTAAGGTCTAGATGACCTTGAGTTGGAGTGGATCATTACATACATCATAATGAGGTCTATGGAGAATGGCCCCATCATGGATCATGACATGCATGTAGGATGGGTCAAAGGGCCACATCCATGGGACCAAATGGGATCCCCACCATGGGTTGGTGGGTCCTATGTGATCCATCCATGAAGAAATAATGATATTAAGGAAAAGAAAGGAATTCAACAAAAGAATAGTCACCCACCTTGAATCTTCAAGATTCTCCTATCTCCAAGCTCCTTAAGCTCTAAGGGTTATAGATCTATGGTTGAGATCATGTTCCAATGGCTAGATGATGGGGGATTAAGGAAGAAAGTGGCTGGAAAATGGAGGGAAGATGAGGAGAAGGTTGTTGGAATTTTACAAATGGGAGAGAAAAATGAGAGGGAAAGAGGGGGAAAAAGATTTTTAAGGGAAGTAATCATAACCTATGGTGATACAAACAATGTTTGCTAGGGCAGGTTAGGTGTGGGTAGTGTTTAGGGTGGGTAGTGTTTATTCCATGGGAATTATAGTGTGTGTGGGTGGTATGCATGGGAAGTTGTGCCATGAGAGTGGTCCATATGCTTTTGTATAAAAAGTGGGCCACATGATGAAATGCTCACAACTTTTGATCTATAAGTCGGATGAACGCACAAGGCGTGTCGTTGGAACTGCAACGACGATACGAACAAGATGACATAAGTCTAGAGTCGACCCGAGTCGGGTCTACGTGACCGGACTCAAAGATGACCGCAAACACTATCAGAGGGTCGTGGGTCACCGAAATTTGATCGGTAGGACCGCAGGACCAAAATAAATGAAATGCATATCACACACACACATGCACACATGCGAACCTGCGTCAGGTCTCACAATCCTCCCCACCAATAAAAAAATTTTATCCTCGAAATTGATAAAATCGGGACAACAAAATGCATAAACATCATCCTTATCAATTATCAATCTCAAGAGAATGCAATACAAGCAATCAATCATCAAACAAATGGGGATAATGCTCTCTAATCTTGGCCTTGCATTCCCAAGATGCCTCAGCCTCCGAATGATGACCCCATTGCACTTTCACCAAGGGAATGACCTCGGTCCTGAGGACTTGCTCCTTTCGATCAAGAATATGAATTGGTTGCTCAATGTAGGAAGCATCCTCACGGACCTCAAGTGGTTGCCAATCAATCATGGGAATAGTGTCCGACCCACATTTCCACAACATAGAAACATGGAACACGTCATGAATTATGAACAACTTAGGAGGTAAGGCAAGCCTATAGGCCACAGTGCCTACGCGCTCGATAATCTCAAAAGGTCCAACAAGTCTCGGGGGGAGCTTGTCCTTCACACTAAAGCGAACCACGCCCTTCATAGGCGAGACCTTGAGAAATACCATGTCCATAACTATGAACTTGAGGGGTCGACGCTGACGATCAGCAAAACTCTTCTGTCGGTTCTGAGCTGTGCGTATCCTTTGCCTGATAACATCAAAGTAAGCCAACAAGCTTAACATTGGCAATACCAAACTATTCAGCGGGCAAGAACATCTCGCCAACCAAGACGGAACACAATAATATCATCAGTCTAACACAGCGATCTTTCTAAAAATGTCGATACTAACAATCCCTTACGACGGACTCTAATAGCAATCTAAGTGAACAAAAGCCCTTGGATACAATAAGGGTGCGATGTACTAAAACACAAGACTTACTTACGGAGTCAAGGAGAATACCCATAATAACTCCCCTAATAACTAAGGGTCTTGATGAGTCACGCAAAATCAAGCCTGAGGTGGCTGGAGAGGTGTCCGTCTCCTCTGCATATGCGGTCTCTGCTACTACTGCGGTCGCTACCAAGGTCCATCCTATTGATGGGGACACTCGCGCCTATGGTGTCCCATCTGCTCACAACCGAAGCAAACTCCAGAAAAGGGGCTGGAAGATGAAGCGACCGGCGGTGCTAATGATGATGAAGAAGCTACTACATGTGATGTTGATGCTCTGGCAGCTCGATAGGCTACGCGCCTATGCCGCTGACGATGCTGTCAGGAGCTACCAGAGAGGGCCTACCTCTTTCGGCCTCTCCTCTGATCACGATCCCTCTGCGAACCAGTCCACTTAGCCTCGCTCTGAAGTACAAATACCGCCAACGAAGCTCGCTGAAGAGTCAAATCTCGAAAAAGGGGACTCGCATGCTCCTATTCTACCTGTCCGGGCATCTCAGGAACGAGATGATGGGTCTGAAGAACATCAGTGATGACCTGCATCAACTACTGAGGATTCTCAGCTCCTAAAGGAATCGTCACGTAAGCGGGGGTAGCACTGGCCTCTAACGGAGGCACAGGTATGGCGAGAGCCTTAGGAATAGGTACGGCCGGCTGCAGAGGGGAAATAGGAATCTCAGATGGTGGAGCAAAAGTCACTCAGATCGCTGGAGCCGAATAAGAACCTTATCCATGGGCACCATGGCCACGGGCGTCACAATCATGGGTACCTTGATTGGACGACATGGTCTAAAAAATGAACAAATGTGATGGACGCTTAGGAATTAGAATCCTTGAAGGCTCAAACGGAACGAGGAAAATGCACTCGGGACATTACTTATCCTAAGCTCACAGCAGATATGTGATACTATCCCAAATTATTCCAAAATTACTTGTTATGCTCTGATACCAACTTTTGTCATGCCCCAGACCCGGTAACCGGACTCACAAGGAACCCGATGGCCAGTTTTGGCCGCAACAGCCTCCATAGTACCCCATTCTCAGCTCCTGAGGTAGGTTCCAATCCTGGGATCCTACAAGGAGGATTTTCATAACAGTATAATCATTCCAATACGAGCATACCCAAGATCACAGCAAGTAAATCTAAAAATAACAAGGCACACATCATACATGCAAATCCTGGTCGGGTCTCACAGATTTCCCCCAACTTTAAAATATTCCAATGCGCTACACGACTGGTCGAGAACCATTCTCGACCGGTCATACCATGACTGGTTGAGCACGTCCTTGACTGGTCGTGAAAACATAAAAACATGCATTTTTCCATAAAAAATTGAAATTTAAACAAATAAATTATCAAATATATATACACTATGATACAAATATGCATGAATAATCAATTTAGATTGCACATTCCGAGATCAAACTTTAATTTGTTAAACCAGCTTTTGTTGAGCGGTTTAGTGAAAATGTCGGCAAGTTGAGTCTCAATCGGTATATATTCCAAGGATATTATTTTATCTTCCACTAATTCACGAATATAGTGATACCTAATGTTAATTTGCTTCATACATGAATGCTGGATTGGATTTTTTGATATATTTATAGCACTGGAATTATCACAATATAATATCATTGATTCCTATGCAATTCCATAATCACTTAACATACGTTTCATCCAAACAAGCTGAGTACAAGCATTTCCTGCTGCGATGTACTCAGCCTCAACAGTTGAGAGTGATATAGAACTTTGCTTCTTGCTAAACCAAGAAACTAAACAGTTTCCAATATAGAAACAATCACCACTGGTTGATTTTTTGTCATTAATATTTCCAGCCCAATCAGCATCTGCGTACCCAGCAAATTGAACACTAGTATTAAATGGATACTAGAGACCCATTTTAGCAGAACTTGCGACATATCGCATAATCCGCTTGACCGCAGAAAAATGTGACTCTTTGGGATCAGACTGATATCTAGTGCAAATGCTAACACTTAAAGCAATATCAGGTCTACTAGCAGTTAAGTAAAGTAGACTACCAATCATACTACGATATAATTTAGGACCTATATTTTTACCTGTAGAGTCCTTTGAGAGTCTTAAAGTTGTACTCATAGGAGTATCAAAACTCTTACCATTCTCAAATCCAAACTTTTTGATTAAGTTTAGAGCATAATTTATTTGAGAAATGAAAATGCCATATGGTTGTTGTTTTATTTGTAACCCAAGGAAATAATTTAATTCCCCAACCATGCTTATTTCAAACTTAGATTTTATCAAATCTGTAAACTTAACAGTCATGTTAGTACAAGTTGATCCATAAATAATATCATCAACATAGATCTGAACCATTAAGATATCATCATTATGTTTCTTAACAAAAAACATCTTATCAACACTACCCATTTGAAAATTATGACTTAGTAAAAACTTAGTTAATTTTTCGTACCATGCTCTAGAAGCTTCTTTTAAACCATATAGAGCTTTTTTAAGACGATATACATGATCAGTAAACTTAGGGTCTTCAAACCTTGTAGGTTGTTCAACATATACTTCTTCATGTAGATCACCATTCAAAAAAGTACTCTTTACATCCATTTGATAAATTTTAAACTTTCTAAAGCATGAAATGGATATAAAAAGTCTGATTGATTCAAGGCGAGCAACTGGGGCAAAGGTTTCATCATAATCAATGCCTTCTATTTGAGTGTACCCTTGTACAACTAGTCTTGCCTTATTTCAAATTATATTCCCAAGTTCATCAGACTTATTTTTGAAAATCCACTTAGTGCCTATAATGTGTTTATCTTTAGGTTTAGGAACAAGATACCATATATCATTTCGAACAAATTGATTAAGTTCTTCCAGCATAGCTACTATCCAGTTTTCATCAGAAAGAGCTTCTTTTACGTTTATCTGTTCAATCTGAGATGTAAAGTGCATGTAATTACATGTCTTTTAGTTGTCTACGAGTGCACACACCAGTGAGAGAAATTTCAAGAATTTGAGCGGTTGGATGATCTTTAACAGTCCTTAATTCAGAATTATTTTGACTTGATGAAGTATCAGGTTTGTCAATTAGAAGAACTTCATCATTATCTGAACTTGGGACAGGTGTATTCAAATGATCGTCTATGACCACATTAATTGATTCTTGAATAACACTAGTCCTTTTGTTCAGTACATGATATGTGCGATTGTTTAAGGAGTATCCTAAAAAGATTCCTTCGTCACTTTTTGTGTCAAACTTCTCCAGATTTTCACTGTCACGTAAAATATAGCACTTGCTACCAAAAACTCGAAAGTATTTAACTGTAGGCTTTTTATCGGACCACATTTTATAAGCAGTTTTATTATTAGATTTACATATATACACACGATTAATAACATAGCAGGCAGTATTCACTGCTTCAGCCCAAAGATTTTTAGGGAGCTTCATACTGTTCAACATACTGTTCCCATTTCTTGAAGCACTCTATTTTTCCTTTCCACAATACCATTCTATTGAGGAGTTTTGGGTGCAGAGAATTCATGCGATATTCCCTGATCATTACAGAATTTCTCAAAACTACTATTCTCGAACTCAGATCTATGATCACTACGGATCTTACAAACTTGAGAACCTTTTTCAGTTTGGATCCGTTTGAGAATCCTTTTAACTTCATCAAGGGTTTCTGATTTATCCCCTAAGAAGGCTACCCAAGTGAATCTAGAAAAATCATTTATGATTACCAAGATGTATTTTTTCCACCTGACTCTCCGTCCTGGTAGGTCCTATAAGATCCATATGGAAGCTCGAGTGGTCTTGATGTGGTATCAGAGTTCACCTTTTTGTGAGAGCTCCTTGTTTGCTTGCCATATTGGCATTCACCACATATCTTATCTATATTTTATAATTTAGGTAGACCTCTTATTAGTTCTCCTTTACTTAATCTGTATAAATTACGGTAGTGTACATGTCTAAGGCGTTTATGCCATAATTCAATTTCATCGGTATGGACAATGTAGCACGATTGATCAGATGAGTTACCATCACTTACAATATAGTAGTTTTCAGGAGTTTTACGACCAGTTAATATTATAGAACCCTTTTTGTTCAAGATTTCACAACCTTTATTAGAAAATTTCATGCTATGATTATTATCGCATATTTGAGATATGCTTAACAGGTTGTGTTTTAGCCCCTCATCATATAAAACATTCTTAAATAAGGAAAGGTTATAGAGTTGAACTGTACCTTGGTTAACAATCTTGCAGTTGCTTCCATCACCAAATGTGACTGACCCATCAGTCATATCTTTAAGATCGGTGAATAAAGTTTTGTCACCTGTCATAAGCCTTGAGCATCCTCTGAATGGCTTGTAGCTTTGAACGAAGTGTGGGCAACCAAGCAAGTAACTTTAGGAACCCACTTCATTACTGTTTTGGGTTTAGGAGTATAGTTGGTTTTCTTGTATTTGTAATTTTAGTAAGAGTGACCCACTGAGTTAAATTTTAAGAGCTCCTTAAGCAAATCAACTATTTTTTCAGCTAATGGGTTTTGGTTGTGAGTTTTATTGTTGACATAATTGCTTTTAGATTTTTGAAAAGTTTTAGCATTTTTAGAAAAACTTTGATTAATACTTTTTCCTTTTGAGTTAGAGGTTTCTCCTCTCACAAACTTAGGAGGAGCATTCTTCTGTTTAGAAGGTACATTTTTATCATAGCCCAATCTGGATTTGTCGCCACATTTTCTAGATCCGGATAGAAGTTTCTCAAATTTCGGATCTCCTTGGCCATACCTCCATGTATCCTTTGAACTCAAAAGTGAAGAGTTTTCAAGCTTAAGTTTGTCATTTTTAGATTTAAGATTTTCAATCAGGGAGGTTTTGAATTCTAAATCACATTTAGTCTTTTCAAAACAATCTGAAATATGGGATTTTTCTAAAACAAGTGACTCAAAATTTTCTTTAAGTTTTAAAAACTTTTCTTTTTGAAGTTTTAGTTTTACGGTAATTTTACAACTTTCCTTGTATAGGGCATTGTAAGCATCTTGAAGATCTTCTTCATTTTCGTAATCACTATTCAAATTTTCTTCACTGGTTGAATCATCATGATCTGAAAAAGTGAACTTGGCTAGAGTCATAAGGGCCTTAACTTCATTGCCCGACTCGGTTTCAGAATCTTCTGATTCAGAAGAAGCTTCAGTGCCAGAAGATTCATCCCAAGTAGCCAACATTCCTTTCTTTTTAGATTTGTCATTTTTAGAACACTTGTTTGCTAAATGCTCATATTCTTGGCAGTTGTAACATTAACTATTTTTTAAAGATTTCCAAGATTTAGATTTTGGTTTAAAACGTTTCTTATCATTTAATTTTTGAAAATCAGCCAATTTTTTTACTTTTGAAGATCTTGTAAAACTTTTTAGCAAGAAGGGCCATATCATGTTCAAAATTTTCTAAATCAGAATCTTGAGAAATACATTTTGAAGATTTAAGGGCAATAGATTTACCTTTAGGAGCTTTAAAATTTAATTCATAGGTTTGTAAAGAACCAACTAGTCTTCTACCCTCATATTATCCATATCACGAAGTTCCTTGATCGCGGTTACCTTAGAATTGAACCGTTCAGGTAGTGAGCATAGTATCTTTGCACACACTTTACTTTCTAGGATTTTATTGTCAAGACCCCACATAGAGTTTACAATATCATTTAATCTAGTGTAGAAGTCCATAAACATTTCATTTTCCTCCATATGAATTTCTTCAAATTTGGTTGTGAGGAGTTGGACTTTAGATTTTTTGTCAATTGAAGTACCCTCGTATGTCATTTCTAATATATCCCAAGCTTGTTTTACAGTATCACAGGATATGATTCTTTTGAACTCATCCGGTGATAGTGTGCAAGTGATTGCATTTAGTGCTTTTGCATTGGCACTACTCTCACTTTTCTGAAGAGTGGTCCATGAGGTATAAGGTGTTACTCTCATTGATTATGGTCCATTGATACCAATCACTTCAATGGTAGGAGGGATCCATTCAGTTACTGTGGCAAGCCACACACTTTCATCCTGGGATTTAAGGAAAATCCTCATCCTGGCTTTCCAATAGGCATAGTTGGAGCCATCAAAGGGTGGAGGCCTAGTGACTGAAAGGCTATCCAAATTTGACATCTTATATATATATATATATATATATATATATAGTTTAGATCGTTAACTCAGGAAATGAATCCAAGAATAAAGAATTAAATAACGAGCTATTAGTCTCTGATACCACTTGAAAATGCCAAGCTATATGTCCTAGAGGGGGGGGGGGGGGGGTGAATAGGACTGTGCCAAATTTAAAATTTAACAGCGAAATTGAAATACGATAGCCTTATAAAAATAAAGAACAGTACTTAAATAAATCAAAGACTGAAATGTAAAACAATCTTAAATAAAGAGCTTGATATTAACGTTATTCTAAGGACAACCTTTACACCATAAAAACCAAGGGTTTATGGAAGGACAACCTTACTAGAACAAGTTGAATATCATAACTCAAACAGAAAGGAAATAAAGAAAATAGCAAGAAATAAATTTTAAACTATTACAACATTCCCCACTTTACTTGAAATGTAAAGATTACAATATTCATATCCACATATACATTCCACAAATCTGAATGATTAAAGATATGAAAATTAAAAGAGCATTCAAATCACAAAAGACACCGATATGTAGTGGTTCGCCTATGTGTTCACCAACTGTTAAACAATAGCCACACAGCTTGCTACACCACTCCTAATATCCTCACACAGGGGATATTAGCGTTCACTATTAAACAGGTTTTACAGGTTCACCCAAAACCTTTACAATTGTGTCTTTTAAACCTGGGCTTACACAATCCAAAAACCCACACTTTCTGAGTTTTCTGGCTCTCCTCAGATAACCACACAATGAGATTTTTCTGGCAATCTCAAACAAAACCAAAATAAAGGAATTTACAACAAATGTAAAATACCTGGATTTCTTCTTTTACAGAAGCCCGGTAGAACCGATGAGAGTAGAAGTTCGAATCAACGTTCAATGTCCAATACTCACTTAAGAAATGGTTCTAGTTTCTAATTGATTTTAAATTAAATCAAATTATGCGTGGGTCTATTTAATTTTGATTCTAATGAAGAAGGAATACAGTAATTCCTCTTTTTCAAATAAGATTGGAATTTAGGAATAAAATCAAATAAGAAAAGCTAATAAAAAGAATATTAAGTATGAACAAATTAACTTTAAATGAACACAACTTATCTTAGAGTGAAGGCTTAAAATTTTCAAATTAATTGTTGTAAAACTCTGAAATTCATGCTCAATTTATAGAAGCAAAGATCACGTCTACAACTGGTCTTAGGAACCTTCGACTGGTCGTAGCACCAACGACATTTTGAAAATTTAAGCGCGATCTGAAAAATTAGTTATACGACTGGTCATAGGGACCCTTCGACTGGTCGTAGACCACCTACGACTGGTCGAAGCAGACCCAGGACTGGTCGTAGGAAACCAGATTTGGTTGTTGGAGTTTAAGTCGTAGTTCTAGGACTGGTTGAAGGATGATTCATGACACCCCTATGGCCGGTTGAACAATCTCCAAGACTGGTCGAAGAATAACCAAAAAATTTTGAAAATCTTCAACAGCTTAGGACTGGTCATGAAATTTCTTGGACTGGTCAAATCAGGTCTAGGACTGGTCGAACAAGGTCTAGGACTAGTCTTAGAACAGACCAACTTCATATATAAAGATTTATCTTGACTTATATATCCAAAATGACCTACCCTAAGGTTAAACTAAGGTTTATCATACCTGGAACATGAAGTATGAACATTGAACATTATTCTTTCAGATGATAGTTAACCTTTGAAGTCTGAGACCTCTACTTGATGTAGCTTGAGATTGAGATCTTCTACAACATGAATATAAGCTTCAACTTGAGTTATACTTGAGTCTTGAAATGTACTTGAGTCTTAAACAAACACTCTTCTTATTGATGTAGTCTTGAACATTGATGCATACGGAAGAGAACACAGTACATAACCTTGCATTTCTTAAAGTCGAGCATCGTACATGTCTTGAACTAATGTGATGTCGTCTTGAATCACATATATATCAACATACAAACACAAAACAGACAGATAGAAGTTGTGGCACACAAGAAGTTTTGGCACCACAAAATTTGACAATTAAAGGAGCATGAGACCATAACACTTACAACCTGAGAAACCTATTTTCATACTGAACGCTGATATCTACTGTGTGAGGATATTAGGAGTGGAGTAGCAAGCTGTGTGGCTGTTGTTTAACAGTTGGTGTACACATAGGCGAACCACTCTAATTCTTTGTGTTTTGTAGATGTGTGATTTATTTTCTCTATCTTTTATCATTCAAGTTTGTGGAATGTATTTGTAGATGTGATTGTTGTAATCTTTTACATTTCAAGCATTGTGGGAAATGTTGTAATAACTTTGATATCATTTCCTTGTTATTTGTCTATTTATTCCTCTGTATCATATTTGAGTTTTTGATACAAAGACCTTTCTAGGAATCATGTTGTCCTACCATAAACCATGGTTTTTAGTGTAAGGTTGTCCTTAGAACAACATTTGTATCAATCTCTTAATACTCGTACATTTGAGGTTGCTTTACATTTGTTATCTTTCATTTATTTGTTTACAAGGCTATCTTATTGTTTAAATTCCGCTGTTATCATTTTAATTTGGCATAGTCCTATTCACCCCCCCCCCCCCAAGGACATATAGCTTTGCCTTTTCAAGTGGTATCAGAGCCTAATAGCTCGTTTTTAATTCTTTATATTTGGATTCATTTCCTGAGCCAATCGATCTAAGCTATATATAAGATATCAAATTTTGATAGTCTTTCAGTCACAAGGTCTCCACCCTTTGATGGCACCAATTATGCCTATTGGAAAGCCATAATGAGGATTTTCCTAAAATCTATGGATGAGAGTGTGTGGCTAGCCACAGTGACTGAATGGACCCCTCCTACCATTGAAGTAATTGGTATCGATGGATCTAAATCTATGAAAATCTCACCTTATTTTTCTTGGACCACTCTTTAGAAAAGTGAGAGTAGTGCCAATGCAAAGGCATTAAATGCAATCACTTGCGCACTATCACCGTATGAATTCAAAAGAATTATATCATGTGATACTGCAAAGTAAGCTTGGGATATTTTAGAAATGACACACGAGGGTACATTAATTGTTAAGAAATCTAAAGTCCAAATCCTCACAACCAAATTTGAGGAAATACATATGGAAGAAAATGAAATGTTTATGGACTTCTATACTAGATTAAATGACATTGTGAACTCTATGTGGGGTCTTGGTGACGAAATCCCAGAAAGTAAAGTGTGTGCAAAGATACTACACACTCACTTCCTGAACGGTTTAATTCTAAGGTAACCACGATCCAGGAACTTCGTGATACAGACAATATGCGGGTAGAGGAATTAGTTGGCTCTTTACAGACTTATGAGTTAACTTTTAAAGTTCCAAAAGGTAAATCTATTGCCCTTAAATCTTCTAAAAATAGTTTTCAAGAAAACAATAACAATTCTGATTTAGAAAACTCTAAAGATGATATGGCCCTTCTAGCAAAAAAGTTTTACAAAATTTTTAAAAGTAAAAAGAGGGTTAATTTTTAAAAATCTAATGATAAGAAAAAGATCTAAATCTAAAACTTGGAAATCATTAAAAGACAGTCAATGTTACAACTGTCAAGAATATGGGCATTTGGTAAACAAGTGTCCTAAAAAGGACAAACCTAAAAAGAAGAGTATGTTGGCTACTTGGGATTAATCTTCCAATTCTGAAGCTTCTTCTGAATAAGAAGATTCTGAAACCAAGTCGGGCAATGAAGTCAAACCCCTTATGACTCTAGCCAAGTTCACTTTTTTCAGATAACGATGATTTAACTAGTGAAGAAAATCTGCATAGTGATCATAAAAATAAAGAATATCTTCAAGATGCTTACAATGCCCTATACAAGGAAAGTTGTAAAATTGCTATCAAAATTAAACTTCAGAAAGAAAAGTTTTTAAAGCTTAAAGAAAAATTTAAAACTCTTGTTTTAGAAAAATCCCACATTTTAGATTGTTTTGAAAAATCGAAATAAGATTTAGAATTCAAAACCACTCTTATTGAAAATCTTAAATCTAAAAATGAAAAACTTAAAGTTGAAGTCTCTTTACTTTTGAGTTTAAAGGATACATGGAGGTATGCCCAAGGTGATCTAAAGTTAGAAAAACTTTTGTCTAGATCAAGAAAATCTGGCGACCGATCCAGTTTAGGTTACGATAGAAATATTCATCTTAAACAGAAGTATACTTATCCTAAGTTTGTAAAAGGAGAGTCCTCAAACTTAAAAGAGAAAAGTTTTAATTAAAAGTTTTCTAAAAATACTAAAACTTTTCAAAAACCTAAAAGTAACTATATCAACTATAAAAATCAGAACCAAAACCCTTTAGTTGAAAAAATAGTTAATTTACTTAAGGAGCTTTTAAAAACTAACTCAGTGGGTCATTTCTACAACAACTAAAAACATAAGAAGACCAACTATACTCCTAAACCCAAAACGGTTATGAAATGGGTTCCTAAGGTTACTTGCTTGGTTGTCATATGGCTTTCAAAGCTACAAGTCATTCGAAGTGGTACTTAGACAGTGGATGCTCAAGGCATATGACTGGTGATAAAGGTCTATTCACCTATCTCAAAGACATGACTGATGGTTCAGTCACATTTGGTGATGGTAGTAATTGCGGGATTATTGGCCAAGGTACGGTTCAACTCTTTAGCCTTCCCTTATTTAAGAATGTTTTATACGTTGAAGGATTAAAACACAACCTGTTAAGCATATCTTAAATATGCGATAACAATCATAGCATAAAATTTGCTAATCAAGGTTGTGAAATTTTAAATAAAAAAGGTTCTGTAATATTAACTAGTCGTAGAACTTCTGAAAACTGCTATATTGTTAGTGATTCTAGCTCATCTAGTCAAACGTGTTACATGGTCTATACCAATGAGTCTGAGTTATGACATAAACGCCTTAGACATGTACACTACCACAATCTATATATATTGAGCAAAAGAGAACAATAAGAGGTCTACCTAAATTATAGAAAGTAGACGAAATACGTGGCGAATGCCAGATTGGCAAACAAACTAGGAGTGCTCACAAAAAGGTGAACTCCAATACCATATCAAAACCACTCGAGCTTTTCCATATGGATCTTATAGGACCAACCAGGACGGAGAGTCGAGGTGGGAAAAAATACATACTGGTAATCGTGGATGATTTTACCAGATTTACTTGGGTAGCTTTCCTAAGGGATAAATTAGAAACCCTTGATGAAGTAAAAAGGATTATTAAACGGATCAAAATTAAAAAAAGTTCTTAAGTCAGTAAGATCCGTAGTAATCATGGATCTGAGTTCGAAAATAGCAGTTTTGAGAAATTCTATAGCAATCAGGGAATATCGCATGAATTCTCAGCACCCAAAATACGACAACAAAATGGAATTGTTGAAAGAAAAAATAGAGTGATTCAAGAAATGGCTAATGTAATGTTAAATAGTATGAAGCTATCTAAAAATCTTTGGGCTGAAGCAGTAAATACTGGTTGCTATGTAATAAACCGTGTTTATACTATAAAACGGCTTATGAAATATGGTTTGATAAGAAGCCTACTGTGAAATACTTTCAAGTTTTTGACAGCAAGTGCTATATTTTACATGACCATGAAAATCTGGGTAAGTTTCACACTAAAAGTGATGAATGGATCTTTTTAGGATATTCTTTAAATAGTCACGCATATCGTGTACTGAACAAGAGGACCAGTGTGATTCAAGAGTCCATTAATGTGGTCATTGACGATCACTTGAATACACCTGCCCCAAGTTCAGATAATGATGAAGTTCTTTTAATTGACAAACCAGATACTTCATCAAGTCAAAACAATTAAGAATTGAGGACTGTTAAAGATCATCTAACCACTCAAATTCTTGGAAACCCTCTCACTGGTGTGCACACTCACAAACAACTAGAAGATATATGTAATTACGTGTGCTTTACATCCCAGATAGAAGCAACAAACATAAAAGAAGCTCTTACTGACGAAAACATGATTGTTGCGATGCAAGAAGAGCTTAACCAATTTGTGAGAAATGATGTTTGGTATCTTGTTCCTAGACCTAAAGATAAACATATTATCGAAATTAAGTGGATTTTTAAAAATAAGTCTGATGAACTTGGTAATATAATTCGAAACAAGGCTAGACTGGTTGTACAAGAGTAAACTTAAATTGAGGGAATCAATTTTGATGAAACCTTTGCCCCAGTAGCTCGTCTTGAATCAATCAGACTATTATATCAATTAATTGTTTTAGAAAGATCAAAATATATCAAATGGATGTAAAGAGTGCCTTTTTAAATGGTGATATACATGAAGAAGTATATGTTGAATAACTAATGGGTTTTGAAGACCCTAAGAACACTGATCATGTCTATTACCTTAAAAAGGCTCTCTATGGTATGAAACAAGCTCCTAGGGCATGGTACGAAAAATTGACTAAGTTTCTTCTAAGTCATAAATTTTAAATGGGAAGTGTTGATAAGACTCTTTTTGTTAAGAAACATAACGATCATATCTTAATGGTGCAGATCTATGTTGATGATATTATTTATAGTTCTACCTGTACTAACATGACTGTTGAGGTTGCAGATTTAATGAAATCTAAGTTCGAAATGAGCATGGTTGGGGAATTGAATTATTTCTTAGGGTTGAAAGTAAAACAACAACCTAATGGTATTTTTATTTCTCAAACTAAATATGCTTTGAACTTGATTAAAAAGTTTGGATTTGAGAATGGTAAAATTTTTGATACTCCTATGAGTATAACTTTAAAACTCTTAAAGGACTCTACAGGTAAAAGTATAGATCCTAAATTATATCGTAGTATGATTGGTAGTTTACTTTATTTAACTGCAAGTAGACCTGATATTGCTTTTAGTATTGGTATTTGAGCTCGATATCAATCTAATCCTGAAGAGTCTCATCTAATTGCTGTTAAGTGGATTATGCGATATGTCGTAAGTTCTGCTAATTTGGATCTCTGGTATCCACATGACACTAGTGTTCAGTTGGTTGGGTACTTAGATGCTGATTGGGTTGGTAATATCGATGATAGGAAATTAACCAGTGGTGGTTGTTTCTATATTAGAAATTGCATAGTTTCTTGATTTAGCAAGAAACAAAGTTCCGTATCACTCTTAACTGCTGAGGCTGAATACATCACAGTTGGAAATGCATGTAATCAGCTTGTTTGGATGAACCGTATGTTAAGCGATTATGGAATTGCATAGGATTCTATGGTCTTATATTGTGATAATTCCAGTGTAATAAATATTTCTAAAAATCCAATCCAGCATTCACGTACCAAGCACATTGACATTAGATTTCATTACATTCGTGAATTAGTAGAAGAAAAAATAATTTCATTGGAATACATTCTGACCGAGACTCAACTTGCTGACATTTTCACAAAACCGCTCGATAAAAGCAAGTTTAATAAATTAAAATTTGATCTTGGTATATGCATTTTAAATTGATTAATCATGTATGTGTGTATCATAATGTATATATATTTGATAATTTATTGGTTTAAATTTTAAATTTTTATGAAAAATGCTTGTTCTTGACTTTGCATGACTAGTCGAGGATGTGCTCGACCAGTCATGGCATGACCGGTCGAGGACATCCCACAACCAGTCGTGTAGTGCGTTGAACCTTTTTAATTTGGGAAAAACCACTTTCTTCTTCATTTCTTCTTTCTTCTTCAACGGGTCGTAGCATGACTAGTTGTACCCAACTGTTGGATTCATCAAGGTTAATGCACTATTTTAGTTATTCTTGTAGATTCAAGCTCTATTTACTTCATTTTCTTCCTTGGAGTGCTTGATTTCAAGTTTTCTTGAGGTTTTTGGGGTTTTATTCTCCAAAATATGATTTTGAAGAAACCCACTCTACATCTTTTTACACTCACTTGATTCCTTCATTTCTTAGTTGTAAATGGATGTTAGAGGTAAAAAGAAAACTTTCTTGTGGTGCTTCCTTGTCTCGATCAACTATAACAAGGCGCCACCTTCGGTCACCCGAAGGTGATCCCTCCCATGTGCAGGATTTACGATTGCGCAATGTTATTGTTGAGCGTCCTGTGTTTATTGATCACATTGCTCCTTTTGGTCTACTTCCACTTCTCTAATCTGTAGGTTGGGATAACATCCTACATTGGGGTGGGCCAGCATACCAGTCTATTGCGCAAGCTATGTTTGCTTGTATTTCTGAATTTTGACTAAGAATTTAACGTTTCAAATTACAACTAGAGAAGGTCCATTTGATATAGACCGTCATCTAATTTCGGCTCTAATGGACAAAACTGTTAATGACGAAGGTATTCTTATTCAGACTCTAGTTGAAAAACCGTCGAAATCCAAAAAACATATGTTAACAAGAGATTTATGCAATATGGATGTGCAATGGACTCATAAAGGGAATGCGCTCCCCTCAAAGTACTTGTTACCCAGATACAGGGTTCTCCACAGAATCTTTACTTCAAATCTATATACGCGTTCTTGTAATAAAACAGAACTGACTTCCTTTATAGTTCGGGTTTTACATTCCGTCATCTCTGGTACTAAAGTTTGTCTTCCTTATCTAATCTGTCATTTCATCATTCAATTTCATCTCCATCCAGGACACAGTGATATTCCATTTACATATCTTATTATTGTGTTAGCTACTCACATGCTAATTGCTATGCCTGTTGGAGAGGCTCATATTCATCACCTTATTTTTAACAATTCTAATATTAACAAGATGAAATTGTATTTGGCTCCTGGCCAAGTGAATGTGGGTGGTGTTAGTGCTGAAGCTGGGAATGAAGAAGAAGGTGGCGATCTTCCTCATGATGATATCAATATGGATGACATTTTTTATGAAATTGAATCAGACTCTACAAATGATCCTGACTATGAGTCATCCAATTTTGATGCTCGTCTTCGAGCACTTGAGGAGAAGGTAGAGAACATGAATGTTGCCCATGATTTACAATTTAACTATATGCGCAAGTATCTTAGGCGCTTAAATAGGGGCCTTCATCAAATGGATCCTACCATACCTACTCTTTCCTCAGGATCTGATTAATTGTTTTATCCTTTGGTCTGTAATAACTTTTATACTACTTTTGTTGGTGTGTGAACTTTGAGTTTACTTCAGTTTGTATGACTGATTTTGTTTCAACTGGTTAAAGATATGTGAACTTTGAATTTGCTTATATTACTTACATATCTTAACTAGTTAATCCTTTAATTACTCTCTTGTTTATTATCCTTATCCATTTCTTATTTCCTTCCTTTGTCATTTTGTGACAAAAAGGGGGAGAAGATTCTTAAGTTTGATTTGGGATGCATATGGATTGTGGGTTTTGTGTGTGTGTGTGTGTGTGTGTGTGTGTGTGTGTGTGTATTGAATATATGTGTGTGTATTGGAATATATGTGGGGGAGTAAGTAAGAAGGTGTTTTGATTAGTTCATGATGATATGTGCTAGTTGTTGATAGCTAGTACATGATTCTTTAACCCGGCTATAACTGGTTTAATTTTATAACTTGTGCATGATTCTTTGTGTTCATATTGGTCATATTTTTGTTAAGTATGTTTTGTCACAAATTTAACAAAGAGGGAGATTGTAAGTGCAAGTCTTGCTTGCTCATTTGATTGTCAAATTTTATTGTGCCAAAAACACAATCCGTGTCTTGTGTAGCATGAGGATATATATATATATATATGTGTGTGTGTGTGTGTGTGTGTGTGTGTGTGTGTGTGTGTGTGTGTGTGTGTGTGTGTGTTCAAGGCACTGCATAACAATGCTTCTAGTTGAGAATGAAGCTCTACTTCAAGACTCAAGTATAACTCAAGATCAAGTAGAACTCAAGATGAAGAAGAATTCAAGTCCAAGCTTTATAAGATCTTAAATTCAAGCTACATCAAGTATAGAGATCTCAAGTTTCATAATTCTTAAAGGTCAACCATCATCTGAAGAAATGAAGTCTCAATGTTCATACATCACTTTCGAGGTATGATTGACCTTAGATGGACCTTAGGGTAGATCATTTTGTATATATAATTCAAATTAAATCTCTTAACATATATTTAGACTGTTCTAAGACTAGTCCTGGACTCTGTTCGACTAGTCCTACCACTGGCTCGACTAGTCTAAGAAATTTCAGGACTAGTCCTAAGTTGTTGTAAATTTTCAGAATTTTTTGGTTGAGCTTCAACCAATCCTGGAGTCTATTTGACCGGTCGTGTGAACAGTGCATGACTCACTCACGACTAGTCCTACAGCTTTGACTCAAACTCCAGTGACTATTTTTGGTTCCTCACAACCAGTTGTGGGAATGTTACGACCAGTTGTGGAAAGCTCTCGATCGGTCGTGAACTGCCTACGACCAGTCGTGGAACGGTTTTATCCGATCGTGCTTAAAATTTCAAAATACAGTTCGTCCTACGACCAGTCGTGGTGGCCACACGACTAGTCGTAGACGCAGTTTCTGTAACTATAAATAGAGCACAAATTTCAGAGTTTTATATTCGATTCAAGTAAAATTAAGGCATCACTCTGAAAGATAAGTTTATGTTCTTTTTAAGCTACATTATGCATATTTAATATTCTCTTTTGTTAGATTTATCAATTTAATTTTGTTTCTATATTCTAATCTGATTTGAAAGAGGAATTATTATATTCCTTCTTCTTAAAATCAAAATCAAATAGAGCTAGCCCAACTTGTTTAATTTAAAATCAATCTAGAATCTAAAACCATTTCTTAAGTGAGTATTAGACATTGAACTTCTATATTTGAACTTCTACTCCAACGTGGTTCTTCCAGACTGCAACAAAAGGAGAAATTCAGGTATTTTACATTATTGTAAATTTCCTTCTTTTGGTTTTATTTGAGATTAAGCCAGAAAAATCTCAATCTATTGGTTATCTGAGGAGAGCCAGAAAACTCAGAAGTGGGGTGTTTTGAATTGTGTAAGCCCACTGAAAGACACAATTGTGAGGGTTTTAGGTGAACCTGAGAAACCTATTTTCATAGTGAACGCTGATATCCCCTGTGTGAGGATATTAGGAGTGGAGTAGCAAGCTGTGTGGCTGTTGTTTAATAGTTGGTGTACACACAGGCCTATAATTCTTTGTGTTTTGTGGATGTGTGATTTATTTTTTATATCTTTTATCATTCAAGTTTGTGGAATGTATTTGTGGATGTGAATGTTGTAATCTTTTACATTTCAAGTATTGTGGGGAATGTTGTAATAACTTAGATTTCATTTCCTTGTTATTTATCTATTTATTCCTCTACATCAAGTTTGAGTTTTTGATACAAAGACCTTTCTAGGAATCAGGTTGTCCTACCATAAACCTTGGTTTTTGGTGTAAGGTTGTCCTTAGAACAACATTTGTATCAACCTCTCTATACTCATACATGTGAGGTTGCTTTACATTTGTTATCTTTCATTTATTTGTTTATAAGGTTATCTCATTGTTTAAATTCCACTATTATCATTTTAATTTGGCATAGTCCTATTCACCCCCCCCCCCCTTTCTAGGACATATAGCTTGGCCTTTTCAAAATCTCAGGTTGTCCAATCGTTTGTGGGTGGTATGGGGTGCTCACTTTATGTTTGATCGTATATTTCTTCATCAAAGCCTCAAATGTCCTATTGCAAAAGTGATACCCGCCATCACTAATGATAGCCTTTGGAGTTCCAAATCTAGAAAAAAATATTTTCCTTGGGGAATCGTATGACCACTTTGTTGTCATTGGTCCTACTTGGAACTACCTCAATCCACTTTGAAACATAGTCTACACCAACCAATATATAAAGAAATCCAAAAGAAGATGAAAATGGGCCCATAAAATCAATACCTCAACAATCAAATATCTCTAATGGTAAAATTGGGAATAAAGGCATCATGTTGCGCTGAGACACTCTTCTCAACCTTTGACATCTATCACAAGCAACACATAAAGCATAAGTGTCTTTAAACATGGTGAGCTAGTAAAAAATACACTACAGGATTTTTGTAGTGGTTTTCTTAGTAGAAAAATGGCCACCACATGCTTCCATGTGGCAAAAGGAAATAACACTCTAAACTTCATCTTCTGGGATGCAACGTATAAAAATCTGATCAGTCCCATATTTATATAAATACGGGTCATCCAAGAAGAAGCTCCTAACCTCGGTTTCAAAATGCTTCTTACCTTGTGACTTCCAATGATATGACATTTTTCTCATTACAAGATAGTTCACTATATCCGCATACTAAGACAATTTGGAGATCACAAATAATTGTTTATCAGGAAAAGTGTCCTAAATATGCATCTCCTCAGTGGAATCATCTAACACCAATCTGGAAAAGTGATTGGCTACTACGTTTTCTACTCATTTCTTATATTTTATCTTTAAGACAAATTCTTAGAATAGGAGGATCTATCTCAAAAGTCTCAGCTTTGCATCCTTCTTAAATAGCATATATTTCAAAGCCGAGTGGTCCGTGAAAATGACTAATTTGGATCCCATCAAGTACGACCTAAACTTATCCAAAGCAAAAACTATTGCAAGTAACTCCTTTTCAGTTGTTGAGTAGTTCACTTGAGCCGAGTTTAGAGTTTTACTTACATAGTGAATAACGTAGGACCGTTTATATTTCCATTGGCCCAAAACAGCCCCTATGGCATAATCACTTACATTGCACATTAGTTCAAAAGGAAGTGTCTAATCTGGTGGATGCACGATAGGTGCAGTGGTAAGGGATGATTTAATTTTATTAAAGGCACTTGTACACTCATCTGTCCACTTAAATGAGACATCCTTTTGGAGAAAATTAGTCAAGGGTCTAATAATGTCACTAAAGTCCTTAATGAATCTTTTATAGAAACCATCATACCTTAAAAGTGATCTAATATCTCTAATAATTCAGGAGATAGGTAGATTTGCAATAATGTCGAGTTTTGAGTGATCTACCTCGATTTCATTTTTGGAGATAACATAACCGAAAACAATTCCCATTTGAACCATGAAATGACATTTCTCACAATTTAAGACAAAGTGCTTCTCTTCACACATAGATAAGATAAGAGATAAATTATTGAGGAATTCCTTAAAACTACTCTCAAATATAGAGAAGTCGTCCAAGAAAACCTCAAGAAACCTCCCAGCCATATTTGAAAAAATACCTAACATACATCGTTGGAAAGTTGGTGGGGCATTACACAATCCAAATGGCATCCATTTGAAAGCAAACATGTCAAATGGACAAGTGAACATGGTTTTCTCTTGGTCTTCCAAGGATATCTCTATTTGGTTATATCCGAAATATCCATCAGAAAAGTATAGAAGGTGTGACTTGCTACCCTCTCTAAAACTTGATCAATGAATGGTAGAGGGAAATGGTCCTTCTTTGTGACCTAGTTCAATTTTTTATATTCAATGCAAACATGCCAACCTGTGGTGAAACGTGTTGGTATGAGTTAATTATTAGAATTTTGCACGATAGTTATTCCAGATTTCTTTGGGACTACTTGAGTTGGACTCATCCAAACACTATCGGATATTGGGTAGATGATTCCCATATCCAACAATTTGATCACATCATTTTTTACAACTTCCATCATGTTTGAATTGAGACACCTTTGAGGTTATCAAATTGGTTTAGCATCCTCATCGAGGTGAATCCGATGGGTGCATATGGAAGGGCTTATACCTTTAATATCAGAAATAGTCCAGCCCAAGGCTCCTTTATGGTCCCTTAAAACATTCAATAATTTAATTTCTTGATCCTTGTCTAAAAATGAAGAGATCACTATAGGATAAATTTTGTTTTTACCCAAGTATACATACTTAAGTTCATTTGGTAGTGATTTTAGATCAAGCTTTTAAACATTGGTTGGCGATGACAGAGGTCGCGAGTCCTCGATAGATAGGATTTGAGTGCACAGTCTCCATTGGTACATACTAATGTCCTGGGTTGTAATGCTCTTATTATCATCATAAATTTCAACAAGCATTTTTCTAAATCAGAATTTTTTAAGTCCCCAAAGACTTGAATCAATACTTTAGTCAGACTAGGTTCTAATTCATCTTCTTCTATCAAGCAGTCCATGAAATTCAACTCATGAATCTCATTATTGTCAACGGGCTGCTTAAATAGATTAAAAATATTCAGCTCTAGAGTCATGTTACCTAAAGACAAGTTCATCATTCCATTCCTACAATTTATGATTGCAATTGAAGTTACTAGGAATGAGCGGCCTAAAATGATGAGAACTTGAGCGCTAACATTTACACATAGTTCAGTGTCTAGTACAATAAAATCTATGGGGAAGTAGAATTTCTCTACTTGGACTAGCACGTCCTCTAAAATTCTCCTTGGTACCTTAATGGAGCGGTCAGCAACTTGGAGTGTAATCGTGGTTAGTTTAAGCTCGCCTAACCCCATTTATTGGTAAACCGAATAAAGTACTAAGTTGACACTTGTACCCAAATCTAGCCAAGCATGCTCAATTTGAAAATTCCCAATAATACAAGGAATAGTGGGATTTCCCAGGTCTTTGTATTTAGGTATGGGCCTTTGTTGAATGATAGTGCTCACTTTCTTAGTAAGGAAGGCCTTTTTGTGCACATTTAGTTTCCTCTTTACAGTGCACAAGTCCTTGAGATATTTAGCATATGATGGAATTTGTCTAATGATATTAAGCAGAGGAATATTAATAGTAACCTTTTAGAGCACATACAACACCTCTTGATATTTCATGGGGACAGTCAGGTTTCGAAGTCTAGATGGGAATGGAACTGGAGGCTCATGTGACTTAGTTTCTTTATTCTTTTGTTTTGCGACTCTTGAACTATAGCCAGTTCATCATTCTCTTGAGATGGTGGCTCATCCTCTAGTATTTCTACTGCTTACATTATCTTGTTATTGACTTCTTTTCCACTTCTTAAGGTAATGATGGCCTTAGCTTGTTCGTGATGTAGCTCACTTAGATTTGAGTCTCCAATGAAATGTGTGTTTCTAGGGTTTGCACAGGTTGAGAAGGAATGGTGCCTTTTTTCTTAGCGTTTAGTTCAGTCTCAATCCTAGGTACAACCATCTTTAATTCCTAAATTGATTGGATTAGAGACTGATTCATTTGAGCTTGAGAGTTCATGAATGCAATCAATGCGTCCTCCATGGATGATCGCTTTAATGGGGGCACATATGGTGCATTGTTAGATGCCCTGTAGAAGTTGTTTTATGGAGGCATTTGAGGTGCATTGGGCGCATTAATTTATGATCCATTCCTCCAACTAAGATTAGGATGGTTACGCCAATTTGGATTAGTAATAATGTCGAGTTTTGAGCGATCTACCTCAATTTTATTTTTGGAGATAATATGGCCCAAAACAATTCCCTTTTGAACCATGAAGTGACGTTTCTCTCAATTTAAGACAAGGTGCTTCTCTTCACACCTAGATAAGACAAGAGATACATGGTTGAGGCATTCCTCAAAACTACTCCCAAATACAGAGAAGTCATCCATAAAAACCTCAAGAAACTTCTGAACCATATTTGAAAAAATACTTAACATATGTCATTGGAAAGTTGTTGGGGCGTTACACAATCCAAATGGCATCCGTTTGAAAGTAAATGTGTGAAATGGACAAGTGAACATGGTTTTTTCTTGGTCTTCCAAAGCTATCTCTATTTGGTTATATCCGGAATATCCATCAAGAAAACTATAGGAGTGACCTGCTACCCTCTCTAAAACCTAATCAATGAATGGTAGAGGGAAATGGTCCTTTTTTGTGGCCTGGTTCAATTTTCTATAGTCAATGCAAACATGCCAACCTGTGGTGACACGTGTTGGTTCGAGTTCATTATTAGAATTTTGTATGATAGTTATTCCAGATTTCTTTGGGACTACTTGAGTTGGACTCACCCAAACACTATCAAATATTAGGTAGATGATTATCACGTCCAACAATTTGATCACCTCATTTTTTACAACTTCTATCATATTTTGATTGAGATGCCTTTGAGGTTGTCTAATTGGTTCGACGTCCTCATCGAGGTAGATCCGATGGGTACATATGGAAGGGCTTATACCCTTGATGTCAGAAATGGTCCAGCCCAAGGCTCCTTTGTTGTCTCTTAGAACATTTAATAATTTAATCTCTTGATCCTTGTCAAAAAATGAAGAGATCACCACAGGATAAGTTTTATTTTCACCCAAGTATACATACTTAAGATCATTTGGTAGTGGTTTTAGATCAAGCTTTTGAACATTGGTTGGTGATGGCAGAGGTCGCGAGTCCTCGATAGATAGGATTTGAGTGCGCAGTCTCCATTGGTACATACCAATGTCCTAGGTGGTAGTGCTCTTATTGTCATCACAAATTTCAACAAACACTTTTTTTAAATCAGAAATTTTCAAGTCTCCAAAGACTTGAATCAATTCCTTAGTCAGACTAGGTTCTAATTCCTCTTTTCTATCAAGCAGTCCATGAAATTCAGCTCTTGGATCTCATTATTGTCAATGGGCTGATTATATAGATTAAAAATATTTAGCTCTAGAGTCATGTTACCAAAAGACAAGTTAATCATTCCATTCCTGCAATTTATGATTGCATTTAAAGTTGTTAGGAATGGGCAGCATAAAATGATAGGAACTTGAGCGCGTTTACACAAGGTTTAGTGTCTAGTATAATAAAATCCACGGGGAAGTAGAATTTCTTCGCTTGGACTGGCATGTCCTTTAAAATTTCCCTTGATACCTTAATGGAGAGGTCAACAAGTTGGAGTGTAATCGTGGTTGGTTTAAGCTTGCCTAACCCCATTTGTTTGTAAACCGATTAAGGTACTAAGTTGACACTTGCACCCAAATCTAGCAAAACATGCTTAATTTGGAAAATCCCAATAATACAAGGAATAGTGGGACTTCCTAGGGCTTTGTATTTGGGTACGACCTTTTGTTGAATGATAGTGCTCACTTTATTAGTAAGGAAGGCCTTTTTGTGCACATTTAATTTTCTCTTTATAGTGTACAAGTCTTTGAGATACTTAGCATATGATGGAATTTGTCTAATGGCATCAAGCAGAGGAATATTGACATTAACCTTTTGGAGCACATCCAACACCTCTTGATATTTCATGGGGACAGTAGGGTTCTAAAGTCTAGATGGGAACGGAACTGGAGGTTCATATGACTTAGTCTCTTTGTCCTTTTTGTTGTTATGACTCTTGAATCATAGTCAGTTCATCATTCTCTTAAGATGGTAGCTCATCCTCCGGTATTTCTATTGGTTGTATTATCTTGTTATCGATCTCTTTTTCATTTTTCAAGGTAATGATGGCCTTAGCTTGTTCATGATGTAGCTTTCTTGGATTTGAGTCTCCAATGAAATGTGTATTTCTAGGGTTTGACACAGGTTGAGAAGGAAGGGTGCCTTTTCCCCTAGCATTTAGTTGAGTCTCAATCATAGCCATGGCCATCTTTAATTCCTGATTTGATTATATTAGAGACTGATTCATTTGAGCTTGAGAGTTCATGAATGCAGTCAATGCATCCTCCACAGATGATCGCTTTGATGGGGCCACATATGGTGCATTGTTAGATACCCCAAAGAAGTTGTTTTGTGGAAGGCCTTGACGTGCATTGAGCATATTAATTTTTGGTCCATTCCTCCAACTAAGATTAGGATGGTTACGCCAATTTGGATTGTACATGTTTCCCATTAGTTACATAACTGGCCTTTGATAGTTATTTATAGCATTTGCTTGCTCATGCTCATGCGTGATATTTTGTATAACTAGGATTATTAGACAATACTTTATGTCATGGTCTGCACCACCATAAATGCTACAAAAATTACCTAAGGAAGTGTTTTCTTTAACGATATCACCTTCCTAATTTCCAAGGCTTCGACCTTTCTAGCCAATGCAGCAAATTTTGTATTAAGGTCGTCTTCCTCTCTTAGGACATACATCCTCACTTTCTCTCTAGGAATGGGTCTAGTTTGGTCTGGTTTAGCAGAGACATTTCATGTCTGCGTATTCTCTTCTAACATCTCTAGAAAATTCCAAGCCTCATTATGATCTTTGTCAAGAAAGGTTCCACCACACATCATCTCTATGAACTGACAGGTATCCATGGTGAGTCTCTTTCGAAACGCATCAATCACATGTCATGGTTCACAACCATGATGTGGACAAGTAAGTAGAAGGTCTTTGAAGCGCTCCTAGGCTTGGAAAAACAATTCATTCCCCTTTTGGGAGAACGACATGATTTCCTATTTAAGTGCATTTGTTTTGTGCTTGGGAAAGAATTTTTTCAAAAACTCTCCACTTAAGGCTTGCCATGTAGTGATGGTATTAGGTCTTAGAGAGTTGAGCCATGCTTTGGCCCGATCCTTTAGAGAAAATGAGAATAACCTAAGTTTAAGTGCATCCCTATTGCCATTGTTTCATTGTAATGTTGTAATTACTTCCTCAAAGTCCTGAGGTGCAAGGGCTTTCAAAATCCAAGCCATGAAATTTAGGAATCGATTAAATCACACTTGGTTTAAAATCAATGCTCCCTGTGTGAGCAGAGAACACTATGCAAGATGGTAAAGTTGATCTCTCAGGGTGTAGACGTTCATGAAAAGTCTGTGGTTGGTTTAACACATTCATCTGAACTTCATTTTCATCCTCAAGAGGAGGATTAGGTTGATTTTCACTGTTTTGATTTATAGTTGGATCTTATATATTTAGATTTGGATTATCAACTGGGTCTACCATGGAATCTAAGTGATGTTGAGTGCATCTTCTAAGTGAATGATCAAGGCCTGGAATTAGGCTGCCTTTGGAGGAGAGTTGATTGTTTTGATCCTTACTCCAACGGGACATAAACCATCCACACCACATAACAAATACCACTAATTCAAATAGCAAGTATGATACTTAAAATAAAAATAAGAACTTAACCAATAACCCAAGTGGCAGGGCAGACCATGAGGGTTCAATTCATAAAGCAAAATAAATCAACAACCCATGCCAAAACCACTTGCCCACGTATGAGTCCGTGGAGTGACTGAAGAGTCTTTGTCCATTGGCTTTTTTAGCCTAGCCCAGGGCATGATCCCAAATTTGAGGTAGACCGTAGAGATCATAAGACTCTCCTGTGAAATTTTGATGGGGCTCACAATAATATTTATTTGGGATTTTAAGGGTATTAATTTGTGGTATTGTCAAAAACTCTAAAATTTGGTAGGGTTAAACAAATGCCCTATTTAACTCCCTAACATTTAAATAAATAAGTAAAAATCAAACTAATTTACCCCTAAAACTACGTACCTCACACCCACCCGTCAAGGCATTGAAGCTGGAGGGAAGTGGATTGCACATGCTAGGTAAACTCCCATTATGGTATTTGTGAGAAATACACCCGTCCACATGTTTTGCCAAATCATTTTATAGCATGAGCCCAAAAATGAGGCGGATCTAAACCTCAAGTAGGCCACTTGATTGCTTGCCACCAAGTGTAGAGGTTCGTAAGTAATATCCTGTGAATACAAGGTCGATCCCACAGGGAGATGAATTGCGAGAAGGAGAAAATCAAATACAAAACAAACTAAGTAATAAAAACTAAACTGATGATTTGATTTTGGGAGTTTTGAATGGATGTAATTCAACTAAATTAAAACAACTCCCAAGCTTCAAAGTTCCATACATAGGTTAATGTTCCAAAATCATGATGACTTGGATAACTCAACTAGGATCCGAGCACTATGGTTGGCCTAATCGAAAAATAAAACAATCTAAACATTTTAAATAAATTATATAAAAGATTAAAAAAATCATGGATTTGAACTATTGATATATATTCTCAAGCGTCAGTGATTTTAAGAATTCATATCTATAAGATAATGAATATCAAAGAAATATAACAGGTCGAGAACCTCTCCTATCTAAGAAATCTAATTGATTCAGGGTAAACCTATCCATCAATGTGGATCTCATATGATAGAAATATATGGATCTCACATTAGGATTAAAAAAAAAATCTAAACCTAAACAATAGATAACATGCATACACCATTCTTCTTATCATTAAAATAATCAATCATCATAACTATGAAAACATTAAACCAATATGCTTCCCTTCTAGCTTGGGCTAGAGGGAACTTAGAAAAACATAACTAAAATAGAGAAAAAAGCAACAAGAAATAATAAATATCCAAAAGCTTGTAAAGAAAAATAAATTAAAATTATAAAATTCTCTAAAAACTTTAGGTCTTGCTTTAGAATGCCTTAAATGATGCTTATGAATGCCTTAGGAAGCCCTATTTATAAGTGGGGAACTCCAACTTTTGCACCAAGTTGGAAAACTCTAGAAACCGTTGCAAATTTACGCAGTTTTCTAAAATAGACTTCACTCCACATAGTTTCCAAAATAGACTTTAGAGTTTGAGAATATTCTTTTTCAGGATGATTTCAGGATTCTTCACTTCAAATCTTTGATTCTCTTCATTCGTCACTTGGTTTTTTTGGATCTTTGGCATGTGAATTCTTCAATCTTGGTCTCCTAAGATCCATCCATTGCCTTGGTGATTCTTGAGCATCAAATCTATGCTTTTAGTACCCTTTTCAATCCAAGTTCTTAAATTCACCTTGCTACACAAACATGAGTAAAATAGAACATTAAGCTGATTCATGTTCATAAAACTAAGATATAAATAGGGAAAATTATACATTATTTAAGTCTCAACACCACACAACATAAAATGGTGGATATCATATGCCCATGGTTGAAACATTTATGGGGTTGTTGAAGCTTTGGATTAGGCTAATATTTTTAGTTTTTCAGTTTATGCAAGGGTCGTATCCTAGACCCTACCATTCCATAGACTCCCGCGATCCTCCCTGTCGAATTCCAACAACTCACATCCTATAATTGACATTTGTGTGCGACCCTAAGTCACATCCCATAGATCAGGGTCAACTCGACCCGAGACTTGTACCATTGAGACCACACCATCATCGCGGTTCCAATGCCGCGTCTTACGCACCGATGCAATACCTAGGCCAGGAGTTGTGGGCCATCGTTTATTTTTGTAACGTCTCAAAAAAATTCGTACAAAGACCCGAGTACCACCTCAGGTAGAAATCACTAAGGACCAAATTCTTTAGAAATTAAATGAAAATTAATTAAGTACTAAACTAAATTAATCAGTGGTTTAGCTTAAACCACTATCTATACGAACTGTAAGACCCAAAACCACTAAAATCGTTAACTCAACATTACCTAAGAACCTACGAGCAATCTCAAAACCCAGTTGCTCTCGGAAGCACATTGAAACTTCGTATCGAACCTAGACCATGCGTCGAAAGTTTGACTATCGTGAAACTATACGGTTATAACCGCTTTACTGGGCTTGACAACTTTCGCGGGAATCGAGCCCGAATAGTATCCAGAAATGCACAACTAGAGCCCTAAGTAAAGTGTGTGAGAAACGCGAATATCTTTAGAAAATAAACTCAAACTTAAGTGAATTAGGCCGCTCGCTTGCACGTGAAATTAAAGACTTCAGACCGTTAGATTCTAACCAAACTATACCCGTGGATTAGGAAAATTTTTGTGCACATGTCAGAATACTTGTGGCCCCGATCAAGTAACGATGATCGTTGAACTGATGCAGGTCCTTCTCGGCTGATTAGTTAGTCAAATCGCACCATAAACACAGTCCTGTCGTAGATCCATTGTCAGGGAATTTACTCCATGACTTAGGTGAGAAATGGGCCTCCAAATGAGTCTCGTTGCCTTGAAACAGACACCCTTTGGCTATAACCTAAGTATACCATGGCCCTAGGGCCATTTGAACCAGTTCTGGGCCTATATAAGGACCTTAAATCACCCCTCCCTCATTCCATACGAATTCTCTAACCTTAAGAGAGAGAAGAGAGAAAAGAGGAGGAAAGTGTGAGGAGAAGAGAGAGAGAGTGTGGGAGAATGTTGTTGGGATTCACTCCCACGACTCCACATACTAAATCACCTCCCCACCATCGCTACACCAACGATTCCAAATATGATTTGGGTAAGGAATCCTAACCCTAATCTTGTTTTAGGGATTCAAATAGAGGAAACGATGAAATAGCTGACCTATTTCATGATTTAGGTAGCCGTTTTGCTGTAAACTGAAGCTTAATATACGAACCGAGTTCGTAACGAGCAAATCGACGAAAGGTGCGGACTATAAATGTTTAGTTTATGGTTTTCAAGGCTTTCAATATTAACAATGATTTATGTCTGACTTGATTGCTGTCACATGACTTTAGTTATGATGTATTCGATAAATTATACGTGTGCGTGAACTATGTGAATATATTATGCATTCCATGTGTTTGTTGAAATGTTTGAATGAAAGTGAAATTATGATTTATGCTTGCCATGACTATTAATCTAGAATACATGTGTGTTGTGTGCATGGCAATTCCTTTGTGAAAGAAATTGCTAAAATATATGTTATAACTAACTTAGTTTGTGTATATGGTATTATGTAGTCTAACTGTTTGATAAAATGTTTGAATGAGAAAGTGTTTGATAAATTGCTTCCAACAAGGGTGTTGAGATAGGATTCTCAACTACCTTGTCCTCAGTTATAGCTTCTTTCATGTAATGTAATTTACTACTATGCGATTTATGGTTGAAATACATATGTATGACAATAGGTTCAATGTGTTCGATGAAATGCTCAAATGAGAATTATATTTAAATTGTCTGTTAAATGTTGTTATAAATATCACATGTATCCACATGCTGCGTTTGGGTATGTTTGGGACTACCACCTAGTCCAGGCAATCGGTAATGGCTCCTAATTGAGTGGCCGAACTAGTTTCACTACATTAGATACGCTCGAGGAATCCGAGTCGTACGGTGATTGTCTACAGTGTTTAGGCCACGTGGAGTGCTTATGCACTTTATGTCAATTAATTCAGTGTGCGCTTGTATAAATCAAACTTATCAAATAACCTGATTAACCTATTGTGTGTTTACCATGTATGGATGTTACTACTTGAATCTAAGGTACCACTTACCAATGCAAAGCCCGTTTCAACTGTGGTACCACGATCCGCTAAGACTCATGAGCCGGGCATGGTGGTATGGGACACCGTGGTCAAGTTGTCGGCCTACGCTGGGGTGACGAGCCTCCTCGTACTGACCAGTGAGCAACCCAAACTCGTGAGCCGAATATGGTGGTATGGGACACTGTATTCGAGCTGTCGGCCTATGCTAAGGTGACGAGCCTTCCCATAGTGTGCTCGAGTATCAAATAGGCCAACGTTGACGGTGACGAGCTTCTCCATAGTGACCTCGAGTGTAAACTCGTGAACTTGCCTATCCACTGCTTTTAAATCAGGGGTAATATTACCCTATAATTTGCTTATCGTATGTGATTAACTAGGATTGATGACCCTAGATGGATCATCATTTGGGTAAATGATATAAACGGAGGTACCTTAGCTTTCGAATCTGCTGTATGAATAAGCCAAATAAATTACTTAGCTAACACGACCATCCACTGCATTGCATGTGCTTTGGCAAGGAAGCATACATTTAGGGAGTTTGCCATGCGCTACCATGAGATGAAGTGCTGAGGGAGTGCAGGCGAGGGCATGCATCATTACGCATATCATTTATGCATTAATAAGAGTAATTAGGATATGATTGTTGTACTGCTTTATTATTATTGCTTGACTAAATTGATAACATGTTAACCTTTGCCTTATAGTATCACTGAGTTGATCACTCACTCCCGCTCTGGGACGGTGTTTTAAAACACCAACCAGACTCTGATGTAGATGCAGGATGTGATACGACTTACGTGACGAATCCGGACTTCATAGATGAGGAGAAATTCGCCTATATTCAGCTATCAGGCAGGTCTCTGTAGACCTTGATCTGACTCGATGGGAATACATGATTACATGGATTAGTTGGACAGTTACATTTTGATATTTGTAAGGTTTGGAACAAATACATGTATATATTCAGCCTGGAACAGATTCATACTCCGAATGGTGAAACACTTTCATGTTAGAATTCAAATACTTAAGTCTTCCGCTTGCTTAATTTAATTGCACCTGGAATATGACATGTTATTTTGGATTAATCCCACTTATCTGTAACGCACTAACATAGACAATATTTAATCATCATTATCTATGTTGCATAAGTGATGCGTTGGAACTAGAGAGTTTGAGCTTTTACTTGACCCCTGATTTTCGGGGCATTACAAGTTGGTATCAAAGAATGATTTGGATTAAACCAGACCTGGGTTATGGTAACACAATGCACACTAACGTACTTTGACTTAGGTGGGGGCGATAAAACGTAGAAATGATCATAGGATTCCAAGTTTCCCCGACGGGCGAAACTGACCCTCGAAATGTGACCAGTATGCATCTATGATCATGTGAAATGATCTCGATTCCTTTCTAGACCATCAATCGACGAGTTTAGATGATAATTCAGTGAATTCCACACTCAAATGACGTAGAAAGCGTGAATACGCACTTGTTGGGACTTGAAACCACCTCAAACAAACGAGAGGCCCAAACCACACAAATCGGTGGGACCTAGGGGGTCCCCACACATTTCTGGCACCCTGGGAGGGGGCTGGCCACCGCCCCAGGGTGGCGCACCTCGTCCCACTCGAGTGTATCGTAGCGGCGTTGCGCCGTCCATGGCTGGCCCACGGGTCCGGTGGCCCTTCACCCTTTTTCCACTCGTGTGAGGCCCATTTTTGTGTGAGACCACTTTGTTTAGTCCCTATTTATACCCCTTTTCCCTATTTCCTTCATTTCACCCCATTCCAAGCCCCCTAGCTCTCAAAAATCTTCTATTCCCTCTCAAATCTTCATTCCATACTCCATCTTCTTCATCCTCTTCAATACACATACACCCACCACCATTTCCCTCAAAAACCCATCTCCTACCACTCTCTATCTCCCTATTTCTTCTCATTTGAGCACACAAATCCCTCTTTGTGTCTAATAAACTCCAATGCCCACCAACCTATCTCACCTTACAAGATTTTCCAACCCTATGGTCCTCTTTGAGATAGTGGCCGCCGTATTCTTGCTCTCCACACTCCTTTCTCTTATGGAAAAGAGAAGGGCATCCACGGATGAAGCTGGGCCTAGCCGCCAACCCGTCCGAGGAAGAAAGCGAGCGCAGAAGCAAGTATAAGCGCCGCACGAGAGCAAAGGACGAAGCGGGATCTCGATCCCCAGATTCCACTCGAAAGAGTTCTACCGGTGAGCATCGGACACAGTAAGTTTTGTGGTCATAGAGTTGTGTTTGAAGCTGAAAAGGCCTAGCTCTATGTCCTAGAGAGGAGGGGGGTGAATAGGACTATGCCAAATTTTAAAACTTTAATAGCAGAATTTTAATGAATAAAGGAATGATAACACTTTAAAAAAATCACAGTATGGAAATGTAAAGTAACCTCAAATACTAGAATATAGAGGATGATACCAATGTTGTTCTAAGGACAACCTTGCACCATAAAAACCAAGGGTTTATGGTAAGACAACCTTACTAGAATAATTTGAATATCAAAAACTCAAACTGAAAGAAAATAAAGGAAATGGGAAGAAATAAATTCTAAACTATTACAACATTCCCCACAATACTTGAATGTAAATATTACAACATTCACATCCACACATACATCCCACAAACTTGAATGATAAAAGATATAGAAATTAAATAAACATTCAAACCACAAGACAAAAAATTATAGTGGTTCGCCTGTGTGTACCAACTGTTAAACAACAGCCACACAACTTGCAACTCCACTCTTAATATACTCGCACAGGGGATATCAATGTTCACTATGAAAATAGGTTTCTCAGGTTCACCTAAAACCTTCACAATTATGTCTTTCAAATGGGCTTACACAATTCAAAAATCCCACTTTCTGAGTTTTTCGGCTCTCCTCAGATAACCAAACACAATGAGATTTTTCTGGCTCAATCTCAAAAGAAACCAAAATAAAGGAAATCTACATAAATGTAAAATACTTGAATTTCTCCTTTTGTAGCAGCCTGGAAGAACCAGTCGAGTAGAAGTTCGAATATAGAAGTTTAATTATCCAATACTCACTTTGAAATGGTTTTAGATTCTAGATTGATTTTAAATTAAACCAGTTGGGCTAACTCTATTTGATTTTGATTCCAAGAAGAAGGAATACAATAATTCCTCTTTTCAATTCAGATTGGAATATAAAAATGAAATCAAATTGACAAAGCTAACAAAAGAGAATATTAAATATGCACAACATAGCTTAAAAATAACACAAATTTATCTTAGAGTGATGCCTTGATTTTACTTGAATTAGATATAAAACTCTGAAATTCGTGTTCTATTTATAGATGCAGAAACCATGTCTACGATTGATCGTGTGGCCACCACGACTGGTCGTAAGTCGAACTGCATTTTAAAATTTTAAGCATGATCGGATAAAACTGTTCCACGACTGGTCGTAGGGTGTTCACAACTAGTCATGAGGCCTCCACAATTGGTCGTGACTAACCCATGACTAGTCGTGAGGAACCAGGAATGGTTGTTGGAGTTTGAGTCGAAGCTGCGGGACTGGTCGTGAATGAGTCAGCACTATTCCTACGACCATTCAAGAAGACTCTAGGACTACTCAAAGCTCAACCAAAAAATTCTAAAAATTTGTTACAACTTAGGACTGGTCTTGTAATTTCTTGGACTGGTCGATCCAGTTTCAGGACTAGTCGAACAGAGTCTAGGACTAGTCTTAGAACAGACCAAACACTTAAAAAAAGATTCAATTTGAATTATGTATACAAAATGACCTACCCTAAGGTCAATCTAAGGTCAATCATACCTTGAAAGTGATGTATGAACAATGAGACTTCATTTCTTTAGATGATGGTTGACCTTTGAAGATTATGAAGCTTGAGATCTCTATAAGAAGTAGCTTGAACTTGAGATCTTCAAAAGCTTGGATTTGTCGTTCTTGAGTTGTACTTCATCTTGAGTTGAACATTATCTTGAGCTGTACTTGAGTCTTGAACAAGCACTTGTCTTCTGGTGTAGCTCTTGAAATATTCTGAATATTGAAGCTTATAGAAGTGGACAAAGAACTTGACCTTGCATTTCTTGAAGTATATCACTGTTCTTAACTTGTAGCATTGATGCAGTGTCTTGAACATACAAATCAACATGCTACACAAGACATAGATTGTGTTTTTGGCACCATAAAATTTGACAACCAAAGGAGTAGGAAACCATAACACTTATAGAAGCGCATGTGGACGAGAGGATATTTGGTCTATACGCAATAATGGACCTCTTGTTGGACTCTGGGTGGGGTCTCATATTTGAAGGCAAGTCTCACATGTGCGAGAACATGGTCCGAGCCTTCTATGCCCACATACGGGATCACTATTAGAGCCTCTACAGTTCACTGTTTCCATAGGAAGGTGGGAAGCCATAGTCGATGTAGATGTGATGGCCTGAATTATGAGAATTTCATGTGGTGAAGTGTATGCTAATGAATCTCATCTCAAGAGTATGCGAGAAAGAGATCGCCGTACACGGTTTCTTTATGGCTGACTGGTTCACTGGAAGCGAGGTAATTGCCTCCTGCACCACCACGTATTCACATATAATGTATATCCTAGGTGGGGCAATCGTACCAAATGCACTCGTTTGATGGTGGACTTCCTATATAGAGCTGAGCAGGGAGTACAGACCGCACGTGCTGTTAGGAGGGATGTTTCACTCCCATTTGGCTGGCTTATATGCAAGATTGCTCATGAATTTGGCTAAAGACTTAACATGGATGAGCTCGCACCAATCCACTTCATTAATGACACTATGCTCAACAACATGGGTATTGGACTACGACAACACCAAGCTCGACTCAATGAGAGTGGGGATGAGATAGAAGAGAGTAGTGAAGAAGAGGAAGAAAATGAAATAGAAGAAGGAAGTGAGAAAGAAGAGGAGGAAGCCCAAGATCCTGATGAGGGTCCTCCTACGGCTACACATGGGCATCACTGTGATCAGGCCACCCTACTGAAGCCGTTGCACTGCACTGAAGCAGAGCAGGTAGAGTTGGTTACGTACATGTTCGAGAAGGAGGCCAATCACTAGTGGGATATCGTCTTACGAACAGTGGCCCCTGGATACGTATAGATATGGGGTGCGTTTGAGACTCACTTTCATGGGAAGTATTTTCCTCTCACTTATCGTAATGAAAAGTAGGGTGAGTTCCTTCACCTCCGATAGGGAGGGATGTCTGTGTTAGAGTATGAGAACAAATTCACGGAGCTAGTAAGATACACTCCTTTGATACTAGCAGACGAGCCAATGAAGATGCGACGATTTTCTGAGGGTCTGCGGCTTGAAATCCGCACGAAGATGTGTTGCGCTAGCATTCCTAACTATGCTGAGCTAATGAATATGTCCCTGCGGGCTAAGCAGGATGGGAGAAAATTGTCCCGTACACATATGCCTATAGGCCTGAGGCCCTGACCTGACTTGCCGAATTGGCCATTCCTCGACAAGAGGTCATGTGCAGATTCGCCTCCTAGGCTTATGGCTCCACCGACACAGCCTAGGCGATCTGATCTATGGTGCACCTACTGTAAGAGGTTAGGCCATACAAATACTTACTGTTTTACAAAGATGAGGGATAACGGCTTTACGCCGCCTCAGAAGATCAACCGTCAGTTACCGCGAGCCATTTCAGCTCCACCTCTACAATCAACACCGCCAGCACAACCTTTCTATAGGCCAAATGTACCTTGAAATAGGTCGCCTTAATGACCTATGGCAGCGCAACTGAATCGTCCTCAAGAAGCTCATGTGCACTCACTTGCAGCTGAGGCATCCGAGATAGTAACCGTAACACCATTGGCTTTTGAAGTCACAACACATATCTAAGGTACACCAATCTTCTTATTGGTGGACAGCGGGTCCACTATCTCAATAATATCATGCGCAGTAGTCAAGCGTCTAGCATTGGAAACTACTCCTATGGTTGGGGTGAGACTCCTTACTACCACAGGAACTTTCTTAGACACTACCAAGATTTGTAAGGGTTGCTGATAGACTTAGGAAGCAGAACAGTACTCGTTGACCTGATTGTTGTCCCATTATGTCATTACGATGTCATCCTCGGTATGGATTGGCTCACCGAGATGAAGGCAGAGATCGATTGCGATACTAGGGTGGTGATAGCCCATGGATCGGAGGGCACGACCTTTACTTTTCTAGTTCAGGTCAGTTGGTACTACTGCATTAGTTGCTACGCTACCTTGCTAGAGAATGTTGATGGTCCGACACTTAGGAACATGCCTGTAGTCTGATATTTCATGGACGTGTTCAGGATGATACTTAGACTACCTCCTCGATGCGAGATTGACTTTACTATCGACCTTGTGCCTGGTGCGACACCCATTTCCTTACCACATATCTTATGCCTCTATGTGAAATGGAAGAATTGAGGAGATAGAATGATGATTTATTGGATTCAGGTTTCATATGGCTTAGCGTATCTCCTTGGGGAGCACTTGTTTTGTTTGTTAAGAATAGGGACAGATCGTTGCGATTGTGTATTGACTATCGCAAGTTGAACCAAGTGACAGTGAAGAACATGTATCCTTTGCCCAAGATAGATGATCGGTTTGACCAGTTGAAAGGGGCACAGTACTTCTCGAAGATCGACTTACTGTCCGGGTACCATTAGTTGCGCGTCAGGGATGAAGATGTGCAGAAAACGGCATTCAAAACCAGTTTTGGGCACTATGAGTTCCTTGTGATGTCATTTGGACTTACGACTGCACCGACCGTATTCATGGACCTCATGAACAGGGTATTTCAGTCGTATCTGTACCGATTCGTCATCTTGTTTATAAATGACATTTTGATATATTCCAAAAGTCGGGAAGAACATGAAGATCACTTGCGAGCAGTCTTTGGTACTCTCAGGAAGAGTCAGTTATTCACTCAGTAAAGAAATGTGACCTCTGGAAGGAAGAAGTCAAGTTTTTAGGACACGTAGTGTCCAAGGAAGGAATAGCTGTGGACCTTGCTAAAGTGGCCGCAGTTCAGGATTGGGAGCAACCCAATTCGGTTACAGAGGTGAGGAGTTTTCTGGGACTTGCTGGCTATTATCACCGATTCATTAAATATTTTTCTAAGATAGTCAAATCGTTGTCTCAGCTTACTCAAAAGGATCTTAAGTTTGCCAGGGATGATAAGGCAGAAGCAGCCTTTCAGGAATTGAAGGACAAGTTGACGTCCACACCCGTGCTAGTATTGTTATTGCAAGAGGTCAGATATACGATATATACCAATGCATCTCATGTTGGTTTGGGTTGTGTTCTTATGCAGAAGGACAGAGTGAGCGCCTATGCCTCGCAACAGTTAAGGAAGCATGAAGAAAACTACCTTACGCACGACCTATAATTGGTAGCAATTATCTTCGCATTAAAGCTCTAGAAACATAACCTCTACGGAGAGGAGTTCGAGCTCTTTTACGACCATTAGAGCCTCAAGTACATATTCACGTAGAGGGACTTGAATATGAGGCAACGACGATGGATGGAAAGACTTCAAGTTTGAGGTCTCCTACCATCCTCGCAAGGCCAACCTTGTGACAGACGCATTGAGTTGTAAGAAGATGATAGCATTTACAGCTTCGCTGATGATATTGGAATGGAACATAGTTAAGTTTGTACGAGACTTCGAACAGAAGCTAACAGTAAAGGAGTCGTTCGAGAGCGTCGCGCACATTCGCGTCCAGCTACTTATTGATGACCGAATCATTGTGGCTCATAAAGAGGACGAACTATTAGTGAAAATGAGAGGGCAGACAACTGACGATGAAGACTCTGAATGGAGAGTTGGTTCGGATGGGGGTTTACGTTATTGTGGCCGCCTATGCGTCCCGAATCTTCATGACTTGAGAAAGGAAGTTCTCGAAGCCATACATAATTCAAAGTTGGCAATGCATCCCGATAGTACAAAGATGTATCGGTATTTGAAGCGTTCATACTGGTGGGACAACATGAAGGCCCACATAGCAGATTATGTATCCCGTTATCTCACATGCCAGCTGGTCAAGGCAAAGCATCGCCGACCTCCTGGTTTACTTCAGCCCATGTCCATAGCTGAATGAAAATAGGATTTCATATCTATTGATTTCATTTCCAAGTTACCGAAGACAAGGAAGGGACATGACTCTATTTGGGTGATTGTGGACTGATTGATGAAATTGGCTCATTTCCTCCCAATTAGAGTTTCAAACTTAGCAGATAATTTAGCCAAGCAGTACATGAAAGAGATCATACGTCTGCATGGAGTTCCTATGGAGATTGTGTCAGATCGAGATACGTGATTCACGTCCATTTTCTGGACTCGAATCCAGCAAGCAATGGGAGTGAAATTGAAGTTCAGTACCGCGTTTCACCCACAGACTGATGGGCAGACGGAACGGGTAAATCAGATTTTAGAGAATATGTTGCGGGCATGTGTGCTTGATTTCAAGGATAGTTGGGATGACTGCCTTCCCTATGCCGAGTTTGCTTATAACAACGGTTTCCAAGCGAGCATTGGCATGACTCCCTATGAGGCACTGTATGGGCGCCCATGTCAAGCACCGCATTGTTGGGCAGAAGTTGGCGAGAGAAGCCTGATTGACCCAAATTTCGTACAGGCGACCTAAAAAAAGATCGACATTATTAGGCATCGACTTCTTGTAGCATAAAGCAGATAGAAGAGCTACGCCGATACACGACGGCAGCAGTTGGAATTTGAGGTTGGGGACCACATGTTACTTAAGGTTTCTCCCATGAAGGGAGTACTCTATTTTGGCAAGAAAGAAAAGCTTGCGTCGAGATTCATTGGCCCATTCTAGATTCTGGATCGAGTAAGTGCGGTAGCATACTGCCTTACTTTGCCCACGCCACTCGCGGGCTTACACAACGTATTTCACGTATCGATGCTAAAGAAGTAAGTTCCTGATCTTACTCACATTATCAAGTGGGAACAGGTGTAGTTGAGTGAAAATGCTACCTATGTACTGCGACCTACACATATCCTGGATAAGAAGGAACAGGTGCTCGGAGGCAATTGGAATTTGAGGTTGGGGACCACGTGTTACTTAAGGTTTCCCCCATGAAGGGAGTACTCCATTTTAGCAAGAAAGGAAATCTTACGTCAAGATTCATTGGCCTATTCTAGATTTTGGATCGAGTGGGTGCGGTAGCATACCGCCTTGCTTTGCCCACGCCACTCGTGGGCATGCACAATGTATTTCACATATTGATGCTAAAGAAGTACATTCCTGATCCTACTCACATTATCAAGTGAGAGCAGGTGTAGTTGAGTGAAAATGATACCTATATACTGTGACCTACACATATCCTGGATAAGAAGGAACAGGTGCTACGCAATAAAATTATTCCTCTTGTGAAAGTATTATGGACTCACCACACTGAGGAAGAGGCGACTTGGGAAACAGAAGCCGAGGTCCGTATGAACTACCCTCAGATTCTTGAGGAGTACGAAAAGGTACTAATTTCGAGGATGAAATATTTCTTTAAGGGGGGTAGATTGTAATGTCTCGAAAAATTCTGTACAAAGACCCGAGTACCACCTCAGACAGAAATCACTAAGGACCAAATTCTTTAAAAATTAGATGAAAATTAATTAAGTACTAAACTAAATTAATTGGTGGATTAGCTTAAACCACTACCTATACGAACTGTAAGACCCAAAACCACTAAATCGCTAACTCAACATTATCCAAGAACCTAAGAGCAATCTCAAAACCTAGTTGCTATCGGGAGCACATTGAAACTCTGTATTGGACCCGGACTGCGCGTTGAAAGTCCGACTACTACGAAACTATACGGTTATGACCACCTTACTGGGCTTGACAACCATCGCAGGAATCGAGCATGAATAATATCCAGAAACGCACAACTAGAGCCTTGAGTAAAGTGTGTAGGAAATACGAATATCTTTAGAAAATAAACTCAAACTTAAGTGAATTGAGCCGCTCGCTTGCAGGCGAAATTAAAGACTTCAAACCATTAGATTCTGACCAAACTATACCCATGGCTCTAGGGCCATTTGAACCAGTTCTGGGCCTATATAAGGACCTTAAATCACCCCTCATTCCATACGAATTCTCTAACCCTAGGAGAGAGAAGAGAGAAAAGAGGAGGAAAGTGTGAGGAGAAGAGAGAGAGTGGGAGATTGTTGTTGGGATTCACTCCCACGACTCCACATACTAAATCACCTCCCCACCATCTCTACACCGACGATTCCAGATACGATTTGGATAAGAAATCCTAACCCTAATCTTATTGTAGGGATTCAAATAGAGGAAACGATGAAATAACTGACCTATTTCATAATTTAGGTAGTCGTTGTGCTGTAGACGGAAGCGTAGTGTACGAACTGAGTTCATAATGAGCAAACTGACGAAAGGTGCGGACTATAAATATTTGGATTATGGTTTTCAAGGCTTTCAATGTTAGTAATGATTTATGCCTGACTTAATTGCTGCCACTTGACTTTAGTTACAATGTATTCGATAAATTATACATGTGCGTGAACTATGTGAATATATTATGCATTCCATGTGTTTGTTGAAATGTTTAAATGAAAGTGAAATTATGATTTATGCTTGCCATGACTATTAATCTAGAATACATGTGTGTTGTGTGCATGACAACTCCTTTGTGAAAGGAATTGCCAAAATATATGTTATAACTAACTTAGTTTGTGTATATGGTATTATGTAGTCTAAGTGTTTGATAAAATGTTTAAATGAGAAAGTGTTTGATAAATTGCTTCCAACAAGGGTGTTGAGATAGGATTCTCAACCACCTTGTCCACAGTTATAGTTTCTTTCATGTAATGCAATTTGCTACTACGTGATTTATGGTTAAAATGCATATGTATGACAATAGGTTCAATGTGTTCGATGAAATGCTCGGAAGGAGAATTATATTTAAATTGTCTATTAAATGATGTTATGAATATCACATGTATCCACATGTTGCGTTTGGGTATGTTTGGGACTACCACCTAGTCTAAGCAATTGGTAATGGCTCCTGATTGAGTGGCCGAACTAGTTTCGCCACATTAGATACGCTCGAGGAATCCGAGTCGTGTGGTGATTGTCGACGGTAGTTAGGTCACGTGGAGTGCTTATGCGCTCCATGTCGATTAATTCAATGTGCGCTTGTACAAATCGAACTTGTCAAATAACCCGATTGACCTATTGTGTGTTTACCATGTATGGACTCTACTACTTGAATCTAAGGTACCACTTACCAATGCAAAGCCCGTTTCCACCATGGTACCACAATCCACTAAGACTCATGAGCTAGGCATGGTGGTATGGGACACCGTGGTCGAGCTGTTAGCCTACGCTGGGGTGACGAGCCTCCCCGTAGTGACTAGTGAGCAACCCAAACTCTTGAGCCGAATATGATGGTATGGGACATTATATCGACCTATTAGCCTACGTTAAGGTGACGAGCCTTCCCGTAGTGACCTCAAGTATCAAATAGGCATATGTTGATGATAACTAGCCTCTCCGTAGTGACCTCGAGTGTAAACTCGTGAACTTATCTATCCATTGTTTTAAATCAGGGTGATGTTGCCCTATAACTTGCCTATCGTATGTGATTAACTAGGATTGATGACCCTAAATGGATCATCATTTGGGTAAATGATAGAAAAAGAGGTACTTTAGCTTCCCGAATCTGTTGTATGAATAAGCCTAAGAAATTACTTGGCTAAAATGACCATGCACCGCATTGTATGTGCTTTGGCGAGGAAGCACATGTTTAGGGAGTTTTTCATGCGTGACCATGAGATGAAGTCGTTGAGGGAGTGCAGAAAAGGGCATGCATCATTACGCAAATCATTCCTGCATTAACAACCGTAATTAGGATATGATTGTTGTACTGCTTTATCATTACTACTTGACTGAATTGATAACATGTTAACCTTTGCCTTATAGTACCACTGAGTTGATCACTCACTCTCGATCTAGGACGGTGTTTTAAAACACCAACCAGACTTTGATGTAGATGCAGGATGTGATGCGGCTTACGTGACGGAGCCGGACTTCATGGATGAGGAGGAGGAATTCTCCTATATTCAGCTATCAGGCGGGTCTCTGTAGACCTTGATCTGACTCGACGGGATTACAGTATTACATGGATTAGTTGGACAGTTACATTTTGATATTTGTAAGATTTCGAACAAATACTTGTATATATTCAGCCTGGAACAGATTCATACTTCGGATGGTGAAACACTTTCATGTTATAATTCAAATACTAAAGTCTTCCGCTTGCTTAATTTAATTACACCTAGAGTATGATATGTTATTTTGGATTAATCCTACTCATGTTTAATGCACTAACATAGACAACATTTAATCATCATTATCTATGTTGCATAAGTGATGTGTTGGAACTCGGGAGTTTGAGCTTTGCTCAACCCCTAATTTTCGGGGTGTTACAATTTCGAGGAAAATGTCAGGCATTGAGAATCCCGAGAGAATCTCTATCCAAACATTACATCAATCAATCAGTAAATAGTCAAGTACATAACCCGTCACTCCACCCATCATAACCCATCCCTCTCTTACACAAGACATCCCCAAAGTCAACTCTTCCTTACACCACCCATCCTTTCTTTACACACACCCATTCCTCTCATCCCATCCCTCTTATAACACCCTCTCCTCTCTCATTCTCCCTACCATTTCCCAAGCTACCATGAAAGAAAAGTCTTAAGGAGAGAAAAGAAGCCAAAAGAGGACCCATTTCCCTACCACCCAATCTCACCATCCAACCATCCGAACTTCATCCACCATCAAAGAGAAAGCCTAGGAGCTAAGGAGTCTAAGGAGCTAAAGAAGAAGACTAACGGTGGGTAATATTAGGATTTTTACCTTTGATATCTATTTGAGGGCCCACTTGTGGTGGGACCCATTTTGATGTATGTGTTATAGACTAAGAGGAGCTCATAATGGTGGAGCTCCTCCCTTCACCATTCTCTCTCTCTCTCTCTCTCTCTCTCTCTCTCCCTTGTATGATGGGCCACCTACGATGTATGTATTTTTATCCATGCTATCCACCACATGGGATGCACCACTGTCCAAGTGTGGCCCACCTCGCTGTCATGTTCGGGGCCCACCATTGTTGTTCGTTTTGGGCTGGCCTGGACCATAAAGTAAACACAAATATTAGCTTGATCAATAAGGCAGCCCGCCCACATGGACCCCACCATGATGTGTGTATTATCCATGCCGTCCGTCCAGCGGACAGGGCCTGCCTTGCTCCTGGACTGATTGTCCAGTGAGCAGGCCCACTTGCCTGGATCGGCCTGGCCTATTGGGTAAACACAAATAATAGCTTAATCTAAAACCTGGTGGGCCACGTGTACGTGGGACCCACCTGATGTACCTACTTCATCCACACCATCCATTTGGAGGACGGTGGGACCTCCTTGCTGCACGTGTGGCATCCACACCATCCAACAGGAGCGGTGGGACCCACCGTAATGTATGTATTTTATGTCCATGACGTCCATCTATGTGGGCCCAACAACATATAGCTACTAGATTGATGTCAGCAAGTTCTGAGGCTCCGATCATGAGGTATATGTTATATCCAAACCGTCCATCTGCATGGACATCAGCAAGTTCTGTGGGTCTGATCAGAGGTATGTGTTATATCCAAACCATCCATCTGCATTGACGTCAGCAAGTTCTGTGGGTCTGATCAGAGGTATGTGTTGTATCTACACCGTTCATGTGGGGGCACCTTGATGTTTGTGGTCTATCTAGACCGTTCGTCCATGGGCCCCACGTGATGTACGTGTTTTCTCCAAGCCATCTGTGTGGGGGTGGGGCCCACCTTGATGTATTGTTGTATATGGACTATCCAGATGGACAGTGGGCCCTAGATGATGTATGTGTTGTCCACCATCCAGCAGAGCACGGTGAAACCCACATGATGTTTGTGTTTTGTCCACATTGTCCATCCCTGGACGTGGGCCCCATGTAATGTATGCATCTATACTGTCCAGACATTAGGACGGTGCTGCTGCATTATGATGCATGTGTTGTATCAGTGTCGTCCGTCAGATGGGACCCACATGTGATGCATGTGTCTTATATCCACATCGTCCGGTGGTCTGGATGGTGGGACCCACCTTTTATGTATGTGTTCCATACACGCCGTTCGTCCGTGGATTCTATCCATGTGGCCCACCCTCATGTGACGTATGCTCCACATTGTCCACCTGTATGGACCTCACGTGATGTATGGGTCTTATCTACACTGTTTGTCCATTGCTGCCACGCCGTCCAGTTCGTTGGGACGTGTAGCCCACTCGATGGATGTGTTGTACATCCATACTGTTCATCTGGTGAGGCCCGTTTGGGAGGCGTATGCCCACCTGCTGGCTGTGCAAGGCCCACCTGCTAGTGGCCCATTGTGATGTGTTTGAGGCCCATATATGAGGCCTATTGTAAAACTCGTATCCTAGTCCATACTATTCCTTCGACGTCTGCGGTCCTTCCGGTCGAATTCCGACAATTCTCGACTCGTATCTGATGTTGCGCACGATCTTAAGCAGAGTCCTGCCTATCGAAGGCAGCTCGATCCGAAACTCGTACCTTGGCGACCGCGCTGTGGCCGCGGTTCCAACGCAGCGACTCACGCACCGATCCGATACCCTGATCAGAAGATGTGAGTCAGCGTTTATTTCGAAGAAACACCGCCCTTTCTCAATCCCAAGAGAACCTCTACACAATGTCAAATTAATCCCATCAATCAATCAATCACATCAATCAATCAATCACTTCAATGTCAAGTACAAGCAACCCATGCTCTTTCTCTCCAAAGTCAACTCTTTCTCACCCTCTCTCTTACACCACCTTACATGTCAAGTACCACATCCATCACTCACCTCACCCTTCCACCCATCACACCCATCCCTCTCTCCTTACAACTCTCTCTTTCTCTCCCTCTTTTCTCACACCACAATTCCAAGCAATCAAGAGCACCCACATACAAGCCTTCCATGAGAGAAAAAAATGCATGCGTGAGGCCCACCTTTCCCATTCCAAATCCATCATCCTAGCCATCTATTTCCCATCTCTACCATCAAAGAGGAGCACAAGGAGGGTGGCGTTCCAACGGACCGAAGAGATCAACCGGTGGGTGCTTTGATAGGGTAGTTTTCATGCTTTCTTAGATGAGCCAAGTGAGGCCTACCGATCAATGGTATGGATCTCACTTGGGACCCTAAGATATGGCCAATGGCCCACTATGATTATCTTTTGATGTATGATGGAATGCAAGGGAGGGCCCATAGTGTCGAGGTCCCTCCATCACACGTGTGTCCCACTCTTTTCTCTCTCTCTCTCTCACTCTCTTTCATTTTCTTTCAAATGATGATGATGTGGCTATGTGGCCACCTGGATAAACCCCACCATGAAGCATGTTTTAGATCCAAGCCGATTATAGGTGGGACCCACTTTTATATGTGTTGAACCCACACCATCCGCCATCTGGTGGCCCACCTGAACAGGGCCCACCTCGTGCACAAGAGCACCCAACCCATCCAGGGACGCTGGAACGCTCCCTGGACATTTTTGAAAACACAAATATTAGCTTGTCTCAAAGCTTTGGAAAGGGGGCCACTTGTATAGGACCCACCTTGATATTTATATCCAATCTAAGCCGTCCATCCTTTTCCCCAACTCATTTTAGGCGATGAGCCGAAAAATGAGGTTGATCGGAATATCTGGTGGGCTATAGCGTTGAAAACTGCCTCGTTACCATTCAAAAATCATTTTTATTTTTTTTACACGCTGAAACAGGCTCGATATTGGTCTTGATAGATCTGTTATGGGCTGTGGAATCCAAAGGCCGGAATGGATTCATTAGACGCGGGCCCCACACCTGAAAAACCGTGAAAAAACTGCATTTAAAAAAAAAATAAAAATAATAAAATAATAAGGGCAGTGCCTGCTGCTGCTCTGCAGCAGGACGCTGCCAATGTCAGCGTGAAATGGGCAGGAACCCACGACTCTAGTCGTGGGCCCCACCTTGATGTTTATTTGAAATTCAATCCGTCCATGAGGTGGACCACCCTCTGAGGTGGGTCCCCTCCAAATTTTAGGCCTATCCAATGCTCAAGTGGCCCACATCATAGGAAACAGTGTGAAATGAACTCTACCATTGAAACCCTTCCTGGCCCCCACAGAAGTTTTGGATCAAGCTGAAATTTGTTTTTGCCCTTCATCTAGGCCGTGTGACCTTATGGATGGGTTAGATGGCATGTGAATGCTATGGTGGGCCCCACGTGGGAGCCCACGGTGATGTATGTGTCTTATCCCCACCGTCCAGGTGGACGGTGGGAGCCCACTGTAATGTATGTGTTGTATTCCACCATCCAGCTGACGGTGGAGCCCACGGTGATGTTTGTGTTTATGCACACCGTCCAGTGGACGGTGGGTCCCACCTAGAGTTTTTCATGCACCTGAAACTTGGGTTGAACCCTCATGCAAGTGGGACACCCATAATGGTTGGGCTGGATTTGCAAACCACATCTCTGTGGGCCCTCAAAATGGTTATGAATGTTTTAAACGGTGCACGGCCCTCTCCACTTCTGCATGTGGTGTGGCCTGCACAAGTCACAGATTGACTTGATTTTTGAGACCTAGGCTTAGGATGGAATGGTGCATCTGGTTGATGGCGTAGATGTTCGAAAGGCATCACGGTGGGACCCACACAGCTTGATCTCATGGGACTTAAAATCAACTCTAACGCATTGTACCTTTTCCCATATATATATTGGTGGGCTATTTTGGGGCCCACCCATGATGCATGTGTTTCATCCAAACCGTCCACCATTCGGCAAGCATGTCTTAAGGCTTGAGGCTAAAAAAAAATGAGGTAGATTTATAGTTCAAGTGGAACCCACCTTGGTATATAAGGCCCATTTGAAGAGGTCCAACTTGATGTATTTATGGCCCGCTTTTGAGGCTCACTTTGATATATATGGGGCCCATATTGCTAGGCTCATTGTGATGTTTTCAAAGGCCCATGGGATGTGGCCCATTGCAATATACCTAAGGCCCATTAATGCGGCCCACTTGATTTCTATAAGGCCCATATGAGGCGGCCCATTTGATGAAACTAAGGCCTTTGGGTCGAGGTCCAATAAGATATATATATATATATATATAGGTCCATTGCAATGTGTGATTCCTTATGGTTTGTGTAATGATACTTTATGGCGGGCTATGCCTTGGAAGCAATGTTGGTTTAACATCCACGTTGTAAGGATAATGTTGGTTAAATGTCCGCATTATCACACTCCCTAAGGCCCACTGATAGGCCCATACTTATAGTAAGTAGGCCGTCTAGGCCCATCTCTGTGATACGTAGAGCCCATACCTACATACATGTTTATTATAGATCCATGATTCATTATCATACGCATCATATGTATGACTAATATGAGAAGTTACTGATCATAGCATATACCTTCGGGCGAACTGTTTATGAGCTCCCTGATAGGCGGGGTTACCCTACATGAGCGCATGGTTCACGCAGGACTGTTGCATGACTGGTAGTGTGACTCATGCACTTGCATTGTGTGATTGTGGTTACTATATGCCCTAGCGACATCAGGGCCATAGCCTCCACAGACACACTGTGGGAGGCTGGATTGGATACCGAAAATGTTTGGTTCTAGCATACGGGCGCCATAGATGTCCCTGGGTGAAAATTCCTAAACCCGATGGTACCAAAGGATGACTCCAACGTCGAGACCGAGTGGATACACGAGCGTGCGAGGGCCGTATACCAGTAGGCCACATCTCCCACTGTGTCATGGTCGGTTGGAAAGGGGTGTGACCTTACCCGCCTGAGTGAGGGGGCAATTTTTAGGTTGAGTTTGACCAGGTTGAGGAATAGATCCGCTATCAACGAGCCGGGCCCGATATTGGCAGGTGGCTAGTGAGGGCTCTTCCGCTCTCCCAGTTGTGCCTTCGGATAGGGACGGTAAGCTGGCGTAGAGTGTACTAGACCCCGGTGATTATCCAGACTGAGAACTATATGGATTTGATGATCTAGTGAGGAGCTGCATTGATATGTGGAGGTGGATTGGCATGCTTGACTTGCATTATGCATTGCATGGCCTTGACATGGCTGATAATATTCATATCTTGCACCGCATAGCCTTGGTACAGCTGATTGCATTCATGTACTCATCAGCATGTTTCTGCATTACTCTGACCTTACATTCTGAGTATGCTCATATTGCGCACACACTTACACCACCCTCTAAGCTTTCCATAAGCTTATGCACGATTGATGCGTGCAGGTGACGCCAGGACGCAGCCGTAGACTCACAGCAGTTGGAGTGTGCAGCTGAACTTTTGGAGTTTTGTTACTTTCAGTATATTGTATTTCCCCTTTCATACGCCTTGTATTTAAATTTTTTATCATAGTGGATTTTGTGATGTTCTTGTGGTTATTGTTCGTAGGTTATGCTTGTGGTTATGCTCATTACAAATCAAATTGATTATCAGAAATCCTCCTTGTAGCATCCCAAGATCGGAACCTGGTATATGGGTATTAGGAGCCGAGAATGGGGTACTACAGAGGCTGTCGGTGCCGGATTCGGCGATCGGAAATTTTGTGAGCCTGGTTTCCGAGTTCGGGGTGTGACACCCATTGTGATGTATTTGAGGCCCATAGATGGAGCCCATTGTGAGGTATTTGAGACCTAGATATGAGGCCCATTGTGATGTATTTGAGGTCCATAGATGTGGCCCATTATAATGTATTTAAGGCCCATGGGACGTAGCTCATTATGATGTATTCAAGGCCCATGAGCAAGGCTATAACGTCTCGGAAAATTCCGTACAAAGACCTGAGTACCACCTCAGGCAAAAATCACTCAGGATTAAATCCTTTAGGAATTAGACAAAGTGACTAAGTGCTAAACTAGATTAGCTGTGAAATCCGCTTGATCTACTTTAAATACGATCTGTAAGACCCAAAACTTGTAGAATCATTGACGCTAGATTACCCTGAAATCTAGGATCAATCTCATTAACCAGTTACTCTTGGGAGCATATTGAAACTCTGTATCGGATCTGGACCGCACATTATATAATTAGGACACCCTTGATGGGCTTGATAACCATCTCAGAAATCAAATCCAGATAGTGTCCCAGGGCTATTTGCTTGAGCCCAGAGTGAAGTGTGTGAGAAAACGTGGTTTTCTTTAGAAATTAAATCTAATTTGAGTAATCTGAGACTTGTCGCTTACGGGCCTAATATAAACAATCAAACCGTCAAAATCAGACCCAAATACACCCTCGGATCAGGAGAAATTTCATATATATGATAGTGTACTTGTGGCCCCGATCGAGTTTCAGTGACCGTTGAACTGAAACTGGTCTGCCACATGTGATCTGGACACCCGACTGGAATGAAAACTTAACTCGACCTTGATCCAAGGTCAGTGGGCTTAAGTCCAACCTTTGGCTCAAGGGGGGGCTCTGAAAATACTCCGTTGAGTTGAAACAGATGCCCTTTGGCTATAACTTAAGTATACCTTGGCCCTGGGGCTATTTTCACCAATTTTAGGCCTATATAAGGACCTTAAACCCTCTCTCATTCACTCCATACGAATTTGAGAAAACCCTAGGAGAGAGAAGAGAGTAAAGAGAGAGAAAGTGAGAGTGAAGTTGGAATCATTCCTGGGAATCGATCCCTGCTATTCTTCGTGCCTATCCATCACTACTGTAACGCCTATCCACACGAAGTGCTTATGCACTTCATGTCAATCAACTTTGGATGTGCTCGTGCTAGTCGAGCCCGTCAAGTAACCCGATGTGCTAATGTATGTTCACCATGTATGGACACTACTGCTTGAACCTAAGGCACCAAACTCACCAGTGGAATCCCGTTAACCTTGGTACCTTGATCCGCTAAGACTCATGAGCCAAACATGGTGGTATGGGACACCGTGGTCGAGCTGTTGGCCTACGCTGGGGCGACGAGCCTCCCCGTAGTGACCAGTGAGCAACCCAGACTCGTGAACCGAATACGGTGGTATGAGACACTATATTTGAGCTATCGGCTACAATGTTTTGATGATGAAGCCGTAATGGGTGATGGGGGAGTGGTGTAACGATTCAGTACAATAACCCTGGCATCCCTAGGCGTGCCCTTTGTAGTAACCTTGAGCATACTCTGAGCCTACGTGGAGGCGACAACCCTTCTGTAGCATCTAGAGTATAAACTAGGCCTGTAATGATTTAGCGACGAGCCCATTGCAGCGACCTAGAACCGCAACATCGTATGAGATTTACTAGGACTAATGACCCTACAATGGATCATTGTTTGGGAAATAAAATAAGGGAGGTACCTTAGTTTCCCAATCCTGTCGTATGAAAAGGACTAATAAGAACTTGGTAATCATATGCATGCACTGCATTACGCGTGCATTCAGGCGTAGCAGGTCAAGCATTGAGGCAGTGTTATTCATGCACGAACGTGAGATGAAGTCACTGAGGGAGCGTAGGCGAGAGCATGCATCATATATTCATACCATTCTTGCATTAACAAGAGTACTTAGGAATGTGTGATTTACTGCTTTATCACTACTGCTTGATTGAATTGATAACATGGTAACCTTTGCTCTATTGTTCCACTGAGTTGATCACTCACTCCCACATTATGGGATGATGTTTTAAATACCAACCAGACTCTGTCTTGATTTCAGATGACGGCATGACCCTTGAGGCGGAACCTGATTACTACGACGATCAGGACGAGTTCTCTTACATGCAGTTCTCAGATGGCTTCACTTAGGCTTTCTTGTTCGGTGGGGCTACAGGGTTTTATTACAGTTGAACCATTTTTGATATTTTTGACTTTTGTAATATGACATGTAATACTTCATCTACACAGTGATTCAGTGTTATATTCATACTCAGGAGACCGATCGTGATCTTTGACTTATATACGTGTATTTATGTCTTTAGTCTTCCGCTTTTATAACTTGATCTAGAGTATGAATTACTGTTTTGGTATAATCCCACTCATGATTAACGCACTAACATAGACAACATTGAATCATAAGCATATATGTTGCATAAATGATGTTTTGGAACTCGGGAGTTGAGTTGCTACTCGACCCCCGATTTTCAGGGCGTTACAAGTTGGTATCAGAGCATGATTTGGATTAAACCGGACCTGGGTTATGGTCACACACCTTACACTGATACAAATTCAACTTAGGTAGGTTCGAGGAAATGTAGAAACAGTCACAGGAGTCCCGGTTTCGCCAATTAACGAAGTTCACTGAAAATGATCACCAAGATCGACTCCGTAGTCCGTACTCATCCACGATCGCATGAGTCGATCCCAAATCACCCCTAGACCGTCACTTGATGGATTTAGATCTCAAATGATCCTATCCCAGCCTTTAGATATCGATAAATGTGAATATACATCAGATAGTTTCTGAAATAGCCCGAATCGACTCAAAATGGAAGTGGGGCCCAAATGGGGCACTTCTAGAGGGACCCAGGGTGGGCCCCATACATTTTTGGACTAAGGGGGGCAGGAGGACCTCACACAGGGGGCGAGCCCTCGCCAAAACCTCCAGAGGTCAGCGAGGGGCTCGACGGTTCGGCGAGGCCTTGCCGACTAGCAGGCCGGCGCGGGCCGATGGTTCTCACGTGTTGTGTGGCCCACTGATACAGGGTTCATCAATTAAAACCCTTCCAAACCCACCTTCCCTTAATAAATCACCACCCCAAGCTCTCATTTCTCTCCCAAACTTCTAATTTCTCTCTCAAATCGCCCCTCCAACCTCCTTCTTTTCCATTTTCATGCACCGTCTCCACCACCCTGCTGTAAACACATCTCCATTGCTGCCTACCCTCTTTATTCTCTTTCATTTGAGCTCTTGAATCCCCCATTTGAGGCTCAAATTCGTGTGCACCCACTATCCATCCTCTTACTTCATTTTTCCTCCTCCTTCCCTTCCATTTAAGCCTTTATACACCCCTTGGAGGCTCAAATCCCTGGAGACCTAAAGACTCCACCCTTTTTCTCCCTTTTCTCCCTTTTTCCATGGCCCTATTTGAGTTCATTACGGTCATTTTCTCACTTTCCACCATTCTTTCTCTCATGGGAAAGAGAAAGGATGCCACGGATAAAGCCAGGCCTAGCCGCCCTACTCGTTTGAGAAGACCGCGAGGTGCCACCGCAAGCACGGGTGTTGACCGTAAGGTGTGTACTAAACAGGACCTCGATCCCCAGGCTCCTCTCCCACAAGCTCTACTAGCGGAGTTATCCCATGGAGTTTATGAGGGTCGTACGGTCCTTTTTGAAGCTCAGGTGGATGGGCGGCTCTTTGGAGAGTATTTGTTGTTAGAGCGCCTGAATGAGGCTGGTTGGGGCCCTGTGTTTGAGGAAACATATCATGCAAATGTAGGCACTGTCCATGCATTCTATGCCCATATTCGAGAGCCTACGCTGAATCCCTTGTAGTTCAAGATTCCCTCAGGACGAGGTCGGGAGGCCATAATTGACGCTAGCCTGATAGCTCGACTCATGGGGATACCTCTTAGCCAAGTTCATGCGAGTGAGATGAATCTGAAAAGTGCTCGTGAAAGGGATCGCCGTACGCGTTTCCTTTGTGGTCAACTAGTTGAATGACAGCCGAACAATAGCCTTCTGGCGTCAAACATGAAGGATGATTTCCGCCTACTCCACCATATCTATACATTTAACATCTACCCGAGGTGGAGCAATCGCAGTGAGTGTACACGCTTGATGGTAGACTTTTTGTACCAAGCGGGGTTGGGTGAGAAGTTATGCGTGCCTACGTATGTTTTGCAACAGATTGTTCTGACCGCACGCTTAAACAGAAGGACTGATTCACTCCTCTTCGGCTAGCTTATATGCAAGATTGCACGCGAGTTCAGCTACAGTCTCGGCGCAGAACTCCCAGTGCTGCAACATTTCATCAATAAAACCACTCTCAATCAGATGAAAATCAGGCCACGACAGCAACAAGCCTGACTCGAGGAAAGTGAGAATGAGGCAGAGAGTGAAGAGGAACAAAGTGAGGATGAAGGCAGAGCTGAAATAGAAGAAGAAGAGAGCGAGGAAGAAGAGGAGGCCCAGGATACGGAGGAGAGCTCCCCTCCTACGCCACCTGAGCAGGACACTGATCGGGCTACTAGGGATGCTCTTATAACTCAACTTAAGGAGGATCATGCTGCCCTACGACATGGTCAAGCGGTCCTACGACAGGAAATTATGGATCTTCGGGCCTTGTGAAATATAAGTTCAAGAAGGTGACTTGCACCTTGAAGACTATCCTGTGATGTCTCCAAGATAAGGGTGCCCCTCCTTCGTCACCAGACTCGGATGCCTAGTCATCCATGGTGTTGTTTTGTAGCTTATTTTGGTTACTGCTTTAGGTTATGTTTGTGTTCAGGTTGATGGGCCTAGTAGTGTAATAGTTAGTAGAATGTTTTTAGTGTTTGAAGCTTTAGTTGTATTAGCTCACATGCATTTTCTGTCATGATTCATGTAACTCTGTAATCCATGTATTATGACAAATTTTGGTAAATGAAATGCATGTATTTTCTTTTGTTATGAAGTGTGTGAGGGTTGCTTGATAGATCTAGGGAGCAGGACGATATGTATTGACCTGATTGTCACCATGATATACCATTTCGACGTCATCCTTGATACGATTGGCTAACTGAAGTGAAGGCAGAGATTGATTACGATAATCAGGTTGTGACAGCCAACGGACCTGACAACACGGTCTTTACTTTTCCAGTGCAGGTTAGTTGGCCATGTCGTGTTGGATGTTACGCTACTTTACTAAAGCATGTTGATGGGCCGACGTGAGAAAATATTCCAGTAGTTCGGGAATTTTCAGATGTGTTCAGGATGATCCCTGGATTACCTCCTCAGCATAAGATTGATTTTACTATTGATCTTGTGCTCGGTGCGACCCCCAATTCATTACTTATGTATCGGATGCCTCTATGTGAGATGGAGGAACTGAGGAAACAAATTGATGAGCTGGTAAAGAAGGGCTTCATACGACCCAGTGTGTCTCCTTGGGGAGCACCTGTGTTGTTTATCAAGAAGAAGGATGGATTGCTACGATTATGTATTGATTACTGTAGGTTGAACCAATTGACCGTGAAGAACAAGTATCCTTTGCCCAGGATAGACGATCTGTTTGATCAGTTGAAAGGGATGCGCTACTTCTCAAAGATTGATCTATAGTTAGGGTATCATCAGTTGCGCATCAGGGAAGAAGACGTGCAGAAGATGGCCTTCAGGACCAGTTTTGGGCATTACGAGTTCCTCGTGATGTCGTTTGGTCTTACGAACGCACCGACAATGTTCATGGATTTGATGAACCGGGTATTTTGGCCATTTCTATATCGATTTGTCATCGTATTTATCGATGACATCCTGATATACTCTGCGAGTCAGGAAGAGCACGAGGAACACCTACAAGCCGTCTTAGATACGCTGAAGAAAAACCAGTTGTTCGCACAGTATAAGAAGTGTAACTTCTGGCAGAAGGAAGTTAAGTTCCTGGGACATGTGGTGTCCAAGGAAGGGATAGCAGTGGACCTTGTTAAGGTAGCCGCGGTTCAGGACTGGAAGCAGCCTAGTTCAGTTACTGAGGTGAGAATTTTTCTTGGTCTGGCAGGCTACTACCGACAATTCATTTGGGACTTCTTGAAGATAGCCAAACTGCTGTCTCAATTGACACGGAAGGATCTGAAGTTCGTCTAGAATGAAAAGGCGGAAGCAGCTTTTCAGGAGCTGAAGGACAGACTGACGTCCACCCCTATGCTAGTATTGCCAGAGCAAAGGGTCAAGTATACTATATACATCGACATGTCTCGCGTTGGTTTGGGCTGTGTCCTCATGCAGAAGGACAAGGTAATTGCATATGCCTAGAGACAGTTAAGGAACACGAGGAGAATTACCCTACACATGACTTGGAATTAGCAGCAATCATATTTGCATTAAAGCTCTGGAGATATTACCTCTACGGAGAGGAGTTCGAGCTTTTCTGCGATCACAAGAGCCTTCGCTATATATTCACTTAGCAGGACTTGAATGCGACGATGTAACAGCCCGGATTTTTGCCAACCTGGAATTAGATGTCCTTAGGCAATGGGCTACTCCTAACACCTTATTAACCTGTCAAAACTGAATCCCACAGTCTAAAATCGCTTCTGAACCCATTTCCTTCACAAATCCAACCCTTCACCACCTTGTTCTTTCAATTTTCCTAAGTACTTTCACCCTAGACCATATCTTAAACTAGTTAAGTATTATAACTTGGATCACCTTATATACAAACTACAAAGGTCCGAGTACCACCTCGACCAGAAATCACTTAGAATTAAATCCTTTAGAAATGAGACAAAGTAACTAAGTGCTAAACTAGATTAGCTACAAAATCCGCTTGATCCACTTTAAATACGATCTGCAAGATTCAAAACTTATAGAATCATTGACGCTAGATTACCCTAAAATCTAGGATCAAACTCATTACCCGACTGCTCTCGGGAGCATCCCGAAACTCTGTATCAGATCTGGACCGCACATCGGGAGTCCGAATAATATGAGGTTAAGGACTTATGACCGCCTCGCTGGGCTTGACAACCATCTCAGAAATCAAATCCAGCCAGTGTCCCACGGCTGTTCGCTTGAGTCCGGAGCGAGGGAGTGTGAAAACACTTGTTTTCTTTACAAAATAAATATCTTGAATAGTAATCTGAGACTCGTCGCTTGCGGATCAGTATTAAGCAACCAGACCGTCAAAATCTAACCAAATTACACCCTCGGATCAGGAAACATTTCATAAACATTTACATGTACGCAGAATCTCCGATCGAGATCCACTGACCATTGAACTGAAACTGGTCCGCCACGCGTGATCTGAGAACCTTACTGGAATGAAAACTTAATGGAACCAAGATCCATAGTATGTGAGCTTAAGTCCGACCTTTGGCTCAAGGAGGCCCGCCAGAAGTCCTCCGTTGAGCTGAAACAGGTCCAATTTGGGTATAACCTAAGTATACCTTGACCTGGAGTCTATTTCGGTGAGTTTTTAGACTATATAAGGACCTTAAACCCTCTCTCATTGCAGCCATACGAATTTGAGAGAGAAGAGAGAAAAGAGAGAGAAAGTGTGGGAGATGTGGGAGAATCTCCCTGCCGTGCTTCCCTGCCGCTCCACGAGTTTCACCGCTCCGTTCTAATCGCTTTCCCGGCGATTCCAGTTCCGTTTCTAAGTAAGAAACCCTAACCCTAATCTGTTTTGGGGTTGTTTAGGTTGTAGGTTATGAAATAGCTAACCTATTTCATTTTGTAGGTTACCAAACTGTCGTATACAGAAACTTAGCAACTCTATTGACTCCGTTTCGATTCTACGATAAAAGGTGCGGACTTTAGGTGTATAGGTTATGGTTTTCAACGCTTTCAATGTCAGACAATGATAGATTCATGATCTGCATGCAATTGCACATGTACAAAGTGCTGTCTGTTTTCTGTTTTGATTAAAAATGAAGAATATGAAATTTTACATATTCTAGGTATTCGTAGAAAATACCGTATATGTATATTTTTTGGAAATGTGTTTGACATAATTATTTGTTGTATTAATATACGATATATGGATAAAATACTTATTTGGCGAATGGATTCACCTAAATACATGTTTTACTAATATACACTATGTATGTAGAAATACTGTATTGTAGAAAGTACTGTATACATATATATTTTAGAGATGTGTTTGCCATGATTATTTGTTGTATAAATATATTATATGTGCGTAAAATACTTGCTTGGCGAAAGGACTCACCCTAGTACATGTTTGCTAACATCCACTAAGTATGTTGAAATAGTGTATGTTAAGTGCTTGTGAAAATGCTTGTGTGAGTAAGTGCTTGGATGTTGATGCCTTAGGTAGGTGTTGAGATGGGATTCTCAATTACCTTAGAGACATGTATGATTTCCTCCATGTGGTTGTTCACTTTAACCACTTATGAAATATATGTGATTGTATTCCTATTTATATAGTGCTTCATAACATGCTTTATAATATGCTTTATGATATGCTTGTTAACATGCTCAACTGATTGTACGATTTTATTTATGTAATGTGTATGTTTGAATTCATGTTTATGTTATACGATCTGTCATGGGTGATGGGGGAGTGGTGTAACGATTCCGTGCAATAGCCCTGGCAGCCCTAAACGGATAATACCAGACTTTGATTGTATGATTTGGATCTTGATCCACTACTGCTTTATCTATCTGCAATTGATTGTGTTTGGGGCTATGATTATAGTCCAGACAATCGGTACCAGAAATGAATTTGTGATTTTGAGTTATTTGCCACGTGAGATGTGTTCGACGAACTCGAGTCGTACTTCGGTTGGCGATAGTAGTTGGCCACGCGAAGTGCTTATGCACTTCATGTCGTTCAACTTGTTATACGTTCGAGCAAGCCGAGCTTGTCAAGTAACCCGATCTGTCTAATGTATGTTCACCATGTTTGGTCATTACTGCTTGAACCTAGGGTACCAAACTTACCAGTGAAATCCCTTTTAACCATGGTACCTCGATCCGCTAAGACTCATGAGCCGAGCATGGTGGTATGGGACACCATGGTCGGTGTCGGCCTCTGGCTACGGGGCCACGTGCCTCCCCATAGTGACCAGTGAGCAACCAGACTCGTGAGCCGATTATGGTAGTATGGGACACTATATTCGTGCTGTCGGCCTACATTGATAAGGTGATAGGGGAGTGGTGCAACGAATGCGAACAACAACCCTGGCAGCCCTTTGTAGTGACCTCGAGCATACTCTGAATTTGCGTTGAGGCGATGAGTTTTGCCTCAGAGTAGAGAGTATGAACTAGGCCTGTTTCTGTATAGTGATGAATCATTTAAGAGGTGATGGGGGAGTGGTGTAACCTTTGTACGCAACAACCTTGGCAGCCTTTGCAGTGACCTAGAAACTACACCATCGTCTGAGATTAACTAGGACTGACGACCCTAAAATGGATCATGTTTGGGAATGATATAGGGGAGGTACCTTAGTTTCCCAATCCTGCTGTTTGAAATGGACTAATAAAAAAACTCGGTAATCATGCTCATCATGCATTGCATGTGCCTGGAAGATGTGGAGCACTGAGGGATGAAAGCATGCCGTGAACGTGAGATGGTGTCGCATGAGGGAGGGTGTGGTGAGGGCATCCATCATGACTGCATTCATACTTGCATTAATAAGAGTAGTTAGGAGTATTTGATTATACTGCTTTATCATTACTGCTTGACTGCATTGATAACATGTTAACCTATGCTTTATTGTTCCACTAAGTTAGCTACTCACTCCCACGTTACGGGACGGTGTTGTACACACCAACCAGATTTGTTGAGTTTCAGGTGATGGCGATGCTTATGAAGCAGAGCCGAACTTCTACTATGATGTTAAGGAGGAGTTCTCCTACATGTAACTCTCTGACAGGTCTATGAAGACCTGGTATTGTATTGACGGGGCTATGGTACTTGGGATAGAAGACATTACACTTCCTCACATTTGGTAAATTTTAGAACTGTACTTCTAATTAATTAACCTGGTAATTTTATCACACTCTGGAGACTCACCACTGTTTTTATATTATATATATCTATCACAGTCTTCCGCTTGCAATATAACTGCCTCTGGAGTATGATATGTTGTTTTGGCTTAATCTCACTCATGTTCAATGCACGAATACAGTCAACATTCAATCATCATTCATTTTGTTGTATAAGTGATGTTCTGGAACTCGGGAGTTGAGTTTATGCTCGACCCCCGATTTTCGGGATGTTACAGATGATGAATAGAGACCTTGAAGGACTTCAAGTTCGAGGTTTCCTACTATCCTGGCAGGCTAACCTTGTGGCAGAAGCATTGAGCCACAAGAAGGCGATAATATTTGTGGCTCCGCTGATGGTTGAGGAATGGCACATGGTGGAGTTCGTACAAGAGTTCGAGCAGAAACTCACCGTGGAGGAGCCATTCATGAGTGTCGCGCATATTTGGGTGCGGTCACTTATGGATGACAGGATTATCAAAGCCCAGAAGAGCGATGCGTGACTGCCTGAGCTTCGAGAGCAAGCTAGCAATGACGAGGACTTCGAGTGGAGAGCTGGCACAGATGGGGGCCTACGATACCATGGCCGCCTATGCGTCCCAGACATTCATGACTTGAGATAGGAGGTTCTCGAGGCTTCACACAGATCGAAGCTTGCGATGCATCTTGGTAGCACGAAGATGTATCAGGACCTGAAGAAGTCATATTGGTGGGACAATATGAAGGCTCATATAACAGAGTATGTCTCCAGTTGTCTCACGTGCCAGCAGGTCAAGGCTGAACATCGCCGACCTCTTGGACTACTTCAGCCCATGCCCATAACTGAATGGAAGTAGGACTTCATCTCTATGAATTTCAAATCGGGGTTACCGAAGACGAGGAAGGGACATGATTCCATCTGGGTGATCGTCGACCGGTTGACAAAGTTGTAAGGGTTATGGTCTCATACTCCTTTGGTTGTCAAATTTTGATGTGTCAAAACATCTATTTGTGTCTTGTGCTGGTATGATGATTTTATACTTCAAGATGCTACAAGTTGAAGCACAAGATGTTAAAGTTCAAAAAGCTACAAGATGAAGCTCAAGATGTCAAAGCTCAAGATGTTATTGTTCAAGACTTCAAGCCTGTTATTGTTCAAGACTTCAAGCTTGTTATTGTTCAAGATTTCAAGCCTGATATTGGTTCAAACAATCTACATTCGTTGAATGGTTGAAGTTCAATATCCATATGACATGTTTCAGGTTTAAATGACCTTAGGTTGACCCTTTAAGTAGGTCATTTTGGATACATAAATCAAATGTTTATTCTACATAAGCTTGGTCTGTTCCAAGACCAGTCCTAGCTCTTGTTCGACCAGTCCTAGCATTGGTTCGACTAGTCCAAGAAATTCCACGATCAGTCCTATGTTGTTGAAGATTTTTCGGATTTTTTTTGGAACGCCCACGACCAGTCCTGGAGGTCCTTCGACCGGTCGTAGGTTGGCTTCGACTCGTCCACGATCGGTCGTGGAGCTATGACCGAAAATCCAAAGAACCTATTTTATGGTCCTACGACCGGTCATAGGTATCTACGACCGGTCGTAGGTGACCCACGACGGTCGTAGGGTACTCACGACCCGGTCGTGGAACGGTTTTCAAAGATCGCGCTCAATTTTTCAAAAATTGTTAGAGCTACGACCGGTCCTAGGTTTCTAAGACAGTCGTAGGAACGATTTTTTCTTCTATAAATTGAACACGAAATTCAGAGTTTTTACATCCGGAACTCCATTCCATTCAAGAATTTTCAAGTAATCACTCTGAGATAAGTCTGTGTTTGTTTTAAGCTAAATTGTGCTTATTTAATATTCCTTTTTGCTAGCTTATTTAATTTGATTTTGTTTCTCTATTCCAATCTTATTTGAAAAGAGGAATTATCTTATTCCTTCTTCTTGGAATCAAAATCAAATATAGCTACGCCCAACAAGTTAAAATCTAAAATCTATTAGAATTTAGAACCTTGAATGTGAGTATTGGAAATTGAACTTTGATATTCATTCATCTACTCCGATTGGTTCTACCGGGCTACTAAAGGAGAAATTCAGGTATTTTACATTTCTGTAAAATTCATTTATTTTGGTTTTGTTTGAGGTTAAGCGAGAAAAATCTCATTGTATTGGTTTTGTTTGAGATTGAGCCAGAAAAATCTCATTGTATTGGTTGTCTGAGGAAAACCAGAAAACTCAGAAAAAGGGGTTTTTGAATTGTGTAAGCCCAAGTGAAAAAGACACAATTGTAAAGGTTTTTGGTGAACCTGAGAAAACCTATTTGATAGTGAACGCTAATATCCCTGTGTGTGAGGATATTAGGAGTGGAGTAGCATTCTGTGTGGCATGTTGTAAAGCTTAGTTGGTGTACACACAGGCGAACCACTATAACTTTTGTCTTGTGGATTGAATGCTTGCTTAATTTTCATATCTTTTATCATTCGATTGTGTGGAATGTACAAGTGGATGTGAATGTTGTAACTATTTACATTTTCAAGCAAGTGTGGGGATTGTTGTAATAATTTAGATCTTTACTTCTGTATTTATTTTCAATTCCTTGCTATTTCATTTGCTTATATTAACATTGAGTTCTTGATTCAAAAGAGGTTCTAGAAATAAGGTTGTCCTACCATAAGCCCATGTTTATTATGGTGTAAGGTTGTCCTTAGAACTGAATTTGTATCAATCTCTCAATAATTATTTATCAAGGTGATTTATATTTAGCATTGTGAATTGATTCATAATTGTAAGGGTATTGATTTAATTTTGTTCAGCTGATTTATTTATAAATTTGGCATAGTCCTATTCACCCCCCTCAGGACATATAGCTTGGCCTTTTCAAGTGGTATCAGAGCCTAATAGCTCATTTTTGTTGCTTTTTATTTGGATTTATTTCCTGAGCTAACGATCTAAGCTATATAAAGATGTCGAATTTTGATAGCCTTTCAGTTACTAGGCCTCCACCTTTTGATGGCTCCAACTATGCCTATTGGAAAGCCAGAATGAGAATCTTCCTCAGATCAATGGATGAAAGTGTGTGGCTAGCCACAGTGACTGAATGGAATCCTCCTACCATGGAAGTAACTGGTGTTGATGGTTCAAAATCTATGAAAATTACACCATATTTCCAATGGACCACACTTCAGAAAAATGAGAGTAGTGCTAATGCTAAAGCACTAAATGCAATCACTTGCGCTACTATCAGGATGAGTTCAAAAGAATCATATCTGTGATATCGCAAAGCAAGCCTGGGATATTTTAGAAATGACACACGAAGGTACTTCAATTGTCAAGAAATCTAAAGTCCAACTCCTCACAACTAAATTTGAAGAAATTCATATGGAGGAAAATGAAATGTTTATGGACTTTTACACTAGATTGAATGACATTGTAAACTCTATGTGGGGTCTTGGCGAAAAGATCTCGAGAAAGTAAAGTGTGTGCAAAAATACTACGCTCTCTTCTGAACGGTTCAATTCAAAGGTAACCGCAATCCGGGAACTTCGTGATACGGACAATATGAAGGTAGAAGAATTAGTTGGTTCTTTGCAAACCTATGAATTAAGTTTTAAAGCTCCTAAAGGTAAGTCTATTGCTTTGAAGTCATCTAAAAGTATTACTCAAGAAAATTGATTCGAGAAAAGTCTGAAGATGATATGGCCCTTTTGGCGAAAAAGTTTTATAAGATTTTCAAAAGTAAGAAAAGAGTCGACTTTCAAAAGGCAAATGAAAAGAAACGTTCTAAACCTAAGTCTAAAACTTGGAAATCATTGAAAGATAGTCAATGTTACAAGCTGTCAAGAATATGGGCATTTAGCAAACAAATGTCCTAAAAGGACAGAGATCAAAAGGAAGGGTATGTTGGCTACTTGGGATGAATCGTCGATTTGAAGCCTCTTCGAATCGAAAATTCAGAACCGAGTCGGGCAAATGAACTTAAGGCCCTTATGACTCTAGCCAAGTTTACCTTTTCAGATCATGATGATTCAACAAGTGAAGAAAATTTGGATAGTGATCATGAAAATGATGAAGATCTACAAGATGCTTACAATGCCTTATATAAAGAAAGTTGTAAAAATTGTCACAAACTTAAACTTCAAAAAGAAAAGTTCTTTAAACTTAAAGAATGTTTTGAAACCCTTGTTTTAGAAAAATCTCAAATTTCAGATTGTTTTGAAAAATCAAAGTGTGATTTAGAATACAAAACCTCCCTAATTGAAAATTTGAAATCTGAAAATGAGAAACTTAAAAATGAAGTATCCTCTCTTCGAGTTTGAAGGACACATGGAGATATGCCCAAGGTGATCCAAAATTAGAAAAATTATTATCCAGGATCAAGAAAATGTGGTGATCGATCCGGGTTGGGCTTTGATAAAAACACATCTCCTAAAAGAAGAATGCTCCTTCCATTTTTGTGAAAGGAGAGACTTCTAACTCAAAAGGAAAAGGTACTAATCAAGTTGTTTCTAAAAATACAAAAACCTTTCAAAAACACAAAAGCAGCTATATAAATTTCAAAAATCAGATTCGAAACCCGCTAGTGAAAAAATTATTGATTTACTTAAGGAGCTATTAAAATCTAACTCGAAGAGGTCACTCTAATAACTATAAACAAAAGAAGACCAATTATTCTCCTAAACCCAAAACAAGATCTTGAAATGGGTTCCCAAGGTTACTTGTTTGGTTGCTCACACTGCTTTCAAAGCTACAAGCCATTCAAAATGGTACCTTGACAAATGGATGCTCGGACATATGACAAAGCGACAAAGCTTTATTCACCGATCTTAAAGATATGGTGATGGGTCGGTCACATTTGGTGATGGTAGCAACTCGCAAGATAATTGGCAAAGGTACGGTCCAACTCTATAACCTTCCCTTATTTAAAAATGTGTTATATGTTGAGGGTTTAAAACACAACTTGTTGAGCATATCTCAAATATGCGATAACAACCATAATGTTAAATTTTCTAATCAAGGTTGTGAAATTACAAATGAAAAGGGTTCGTAATATTACTTGGTGTCGCAGAACTTCTGAAAACTGCTATATAGTAAGCAATGGTAGCTCATCTAATCAAACGTGCTACATGGTCCATACCAATGAGACAGATTTATGGCATAAACGCCTTGGACATGTACACTACCGAAATTTATACAGATTGAGCAAAAGTGAACTAATAAAAGGTCTACCGAAAATGCAAAAAGTAGATAAGATCTGTGGTGAATGCCAGTATGGTAAACAAACTAGGAGCTCTCACAAAAAGGTGAACTCCAATATCACCACAAGACCACTCGAGCTTCTCCATATGGATCTTATAGGACCAACTAGAACGGAAAGTCGAGGTGGCAAAAAGTACATCTTAGTTATTGTAGATGATTATACAAGATACACTTGGGTTTCATTCTTGAAAGATAAATCAGAAACCCTTGATGAAGTGAAAAAGATTATAAAACGGATTCAAACTGAAAAATGTTCACAAGTCAGCAAAATCCGTAGTGATCATGGATCCGAATTCGAAAATAGCGGTTTTGAGAAATTTTGTAGCGATCAGGGAATATCGCATGAATTCTCTGCACCTAAAACTCCTCAACAAAATGGAATTGTCGAGAGGAAGAATAGAGTGCTTCAAGAAATGGGAAGTGTTATGTTAAATAGCATGAAGCTACCTAGGAATCTCGAAATTTGAAGCGATGAATACGACTGCTACATTATTAACCGTGTTTATATTTGTAAAACTAATAATAAAACGGCTTATGAAATGTGGTTTGAGAAAAAGCCTTCATCAAATATTTTCGAATTTTTTGGCAAAGAAGTGCTATATTTTGCGTGACCGTGAAAATTTGGGAAAATTCGACACTAAAAGTGATGAAGGGATCTTTTTAGGTTATTCTTTAAACAGTCGTGCTTATCGTGTTCTGAACAACAGGACCGGTGTGATTCAAGAGTCAATAAATGTTGTGATTGACGATCTTTTGAAGACACCTGTCCCTAGTTTAGATAATGATGAAGTTCTTATACTTGAAAAACAAGAAACTTCATCAAGTGAAACTAATCCTGAATTAAGGACTGTTAAAGATCATCCAACCTCTCAAATACTTGGAAACCCTCTCACTGGTGTGCGCACTCGTAGACAATTAGAGGACATATGTAACTACGTATGCTTTACATCCCAGATTGAACCGGGTAATGTAAAAGAAGCACTTTCTGATGAAAATTGGATTCTTGCGATGCAAGAAGAACTTAATCAGTTTGTCAGAAATGATGTCTGGCAACTTGTTCCTAGACCTAAAGATAAACATATTATTGGAACAAAATGGATTTTCAAAAACAAATCTGATGAGCTTGGAAATATTATTCGAAATAAAGCAAGACTAGTTGTACAGGATATACACAAATTGAAGGAATTGACTATAATGAAACATTTGCCCTCGTAGCTCGTCTTGAGTCAATCGACTTTTTATCTCCATTGCATGTTTTAGGAAAATTAAAATTTATCAAATGGATGTAAAGAGTGCCTTTCGAATGGTGATTTACATGAAGAGGTATATGTTGAACAACCTACGGTGGTTTGAAGATCCTAAATTTTGATCATGTGTATCGTCTTAAGAAAGCTCTCTATGGTCCGAAACAAGCTCTCCCGAGCATGGTACGAAAAACCGACTAAGTTTTTCTTGAGTCATAATTTTCGGATGGGGTGTGTTGATAAGACACTCTTTGTTAAGAAATATAACGATGATATTCTAATGGTTCAAATATATGTTGACGATATTATTTATGGATCAACTTGTACTAACATGACTGTTGAGTTTGCAGATTTGATGAAGTCTAAATTGAAATGAGCATGGTTGGAGAATTAAACTATTTCCTAGGATTGCAAGTAAAACAACAATCGATGGAATATTTATTTCTCAAACCAAATATGCTCGTGGTTTAATTAAGAAATTTGGATTTGAGAAAGGTAAAAATTTTGATACTCCTATGAGTACAATCAGTAAGACTCTCAAAAGACTCTACAGGTAATGATGTGGATCCTAAATTGTATCGTAGTTTGATTGGTAGTTTACTTTATCTAAGCGCTAGTAGACCGAGATATTGCTTTGAGTGTTGGTATTTGTGCTCGTTATCAATCAAATCCTAAAGAATCTCACTTAGCTGGCATTTGTTAAGCGGATTATGCGTTATGTCGCAAGTTCTACTAAAATGGGTCTCTGGTATCCACATGAGACTAATGTTCAATTAGCCTGTAGGGTACACAGATCTTGTCGATGGTGGAAACATAGATGATAGGAAATCAACCCGGTGGTGGTTGTTTCTACATTGGAAATTGTCTTGTTTCTTGGTTTAGCAAGAAGCAAAGTTCTATATCGCTATCAACTGCTGAGGCTGAATACATTGCTGCTGGAAATGCATGTACTCAACTTGTTTGGATGAAACGAATGTTAAGCGATTATGGAATTACTCAAGATTCTATGATTTTATTTTGTGATAATTCCAGTGCAATAAATATCTCTAAAAATCCAGTTCAGCATTCACGTACTAAGCATATTGACATTAGATTTCATTACATTCGTGAATTAGTGGAAGAAAAATTAATAAATTTGGATTACATTCCAACCGAGATTCAACTTGCAGACATTTTCACTAAACCGCTCGACAAAAGCAGGTTTAATAAATTAAAGTTTGATCTTGGTATGTGCAACTTAAATTGAGTTTGCATGATTTTGTGTATCATAATGTACATAAGTTTGATGTTTTATTTGCTCAAATTTGAAATTATTTAAAAAATAAGAAAAAAATTGTAAATTTTTGTCATACTCGACCTGTCGTGAGAATACACGACCGGTCGTGCCACGACCGGTCGAACACGTACACGACCTGTCGTAAAGCACGGGATTTCACTTAAAATTGGGGATTTTTGTCTTCTTCTTCATTTCTTCTTTTCTCTCCAACGCCTCTAGCTACGGCTGCCCCAACCCATCTTCATTGTTCTTCAAGGTTAGTGATTCTTTTACATTTCTTTTGTAGATTCTTGTTTTTAGTGATTCAAAACTCATGTTTGTGGAATCTATTTGATCATTCATTGCAGGATTTGAGATTTTTTTTAAAAATCTGTTCTATCTAAATCTCATCTCTTCTATCTTGCATCTTGTTGTTCCCTTGAAATCTTTCTTTGAAAATGGATCCTAGAGGTAAAAAGAAAACTACTCGAGGTCCATCTTCTTCTAGATCAACTTCTATTGTTCAACGTCATCTTCGTTCTCCCGAAAATGATCCTACTTGATGCTCGAGATTTGCGTATGCGTAATGTAATTGTTGAACGTCATGTTAATGTCAATCACATTGCTTCTTTTGGTATTCCTTCTTTGTTGGAATCGTGGGATGGGATAACATCTTACATTGGGGTGGAGCGCATACCATCCATTGCCCAATCCATATTTGCATGTATCTGCGATTTTTCTCTTGAGAATTTAACTTTTAAAGTTGATACTCAAGAAGGTTTGTTTGTTGTAGATCGACATTTGATTGCAGATATTATGGAAATACCTATCAATGGATGAAAGCATTCCAATTAATATTTTACATGATAGTCTCTCAGAATCTGAACGACGAATGCTTACTAGAGATTTATGTAATATGGATGTTCATTGGACTCATAAAGGTCATGTACTTCCCTCAAGGTATTTGTTACCCGCATTACGGAGTACTTCATAAGATATTCATTTCAAATCTTTATCCACGTTCTGGTAACAAAACCGAACTCACTGCTTTTATGGTTCGTGTTTTGCATTCTGTTGTCTCTGGTGCTAAAATATGCCTCCCTTCTTTAATCTGTCATTCCATTATTCTGTCACGTCACCATCCTGGACATAGTGATATACCCTTTGGTTATTTACTGACTATGTTAGCAAATCATATGCTCATAGCTATGCCTACTAGAGAAAAACCCATCCATCATCTCCCTTTTAATAATTCCAATCTTAATAAGATGACTTTAGATTTGGCAAGAGGCCAAGTGGATGCTGGTAGCAGTGGTGGTGAAGCAGGTAATGCTGAAGCTAGTGATCTTCCTGAGGACGTGAATATGGATGACTTATTTGAAGAACTTGAGTCGGACTCGGCTGACGATCCTGATTTTCAGCCTTCTGATTTTGATGAAAGATTGAATTCTCTTCAAGAGCAGGTGGCTCAAATTCGTGTGACTCAAGACACACAATTTTCTTATATGCGTAAATATATGAGGCGAATTGCTAAGGGATTACACAAAATTGATCCATCTAATCCGCACCCTCTTTAGGTTCGACTGAATTTTTTTTTGGTCTGTAATATTTACTGATATTAGCTTGCATCTCCAAATTTTTTTTTGTTGGTTATGGACAATTTTTCTCTTGTTTCAACTACTGCTTTCATTCTTCTTCCTTTGTCATTTTGTGACAAAAAGGGGGAGAGGTTTGGTGTGTGAAACTTTGTCATAACTTTGTCATTTTGATTTTGATGTCATTTTCTTGTTAAACTTATCTATGTGCTTTTATTACTCAGGGGTTCTATTACTCAGGGGGAGTTAAACTTCTCAAGAGTTATGGGAAAATGATTATTGCTTATCATGTCTATACATTGCTTTATCATGTCTATACATTGCTTATCATCTGTGCATCTGTGCTTGCTTTGTACTTCTCTTATGTCTATTGGAAGTATTATTACTTGGTGTGGTGTTTTGTCACAAATTTGACAAAGGGGGAGATTGTAAGGGTTATGGTCTCATACTCCTTTGGTTGTCAAATTTTGATGTGTCAAAACATCTATTTGTGTCTTGTGCTGGTATGATGATTTTATACTTCAAGATGCTACAAGTTGAAGCACAAGATGTTAAAGTTCAAAAAGCTACAAGATGAAGCTCAAGATGTCAAAGCTCAAGATGTTATTGTTCAAGACTTCAAGCCTGTTATTGTTCAAGACTTCAAGCCTGTTATTGTTCAAGATTTCAAGCCTGATATTGGTTCAAACAATCTACATTCGTTGAATGGTTGAAGTTCAATATCCATACGACATGTTTCAGGTTTAAATGACCTTAGGTTGACCCTTTAAGTAGGTCATTTTGGATACATAAATCAAATGTTTATTCTACATAAGCTTGGTCTGTTCCAAGACCAGTCCTAGCTCTTGTTCGACCAGTCCTAGCATTGGTTCGACTAGTCCAAGAAATTCCACGATCAGTCCTATGTTGTTGAAGATTTTTCGGATTTTTTGGAACGCCCACGACCAGTCCTGGAGGTCCTTCGACCGGTCGTAGGTTGGCTTCGACTCGTCCACGATCAGTCGTGGAGCTACGACTGAAAATCCAGCAACCTATTTTATGGTCCTACGACCAGTCGTAGGTATCTACGACCAGTCGTAGGTGACCCACGACCAGTCGTAGGGTACTCACGACCAGTCGTGGAACGGTTTTCAAAGATCGCGCTCAATTTTTCAAAAATGTTAGAGCTACGACCAGTCCTAGGTTTCTAAGACCAGTCGTAGGAACAATTTTTTCTTCTATAAATTGAACACGAAATTCAGAGTTTTTACATCCGGAACTCCATTCCATTCAAGAATTTTCAAGTAATCACTCTGAGATAAGTCTGTGTTTATTTTAAGCTAAATTGTGCTTATTTAATATTCCTTTTTGCTAGCTTATTTAATTTGATTTTGTTTCTCTATTCCAATCTTATTTGAAAAGAGGAATTATCTTATTCCTTCTTCTTGGAATCAAAATGAAATATAGCTACGCCCAACAAGTTAAAATCTAAAATCTATTAGAATTTAGAACCTTGAATGTGAGTATTGGAAATTGAACTTTGATATTCATTCATCTACTCCGATTGGTTCTATAGGGCTACTAAAGGAGAAATTCAGGTATTTTACATTTCTGTAAAATTCATTTATTTTTGGTTTTGTTTGAGGTTAAGCCAGAAAAATCTCATTGTATTGGTTTTGTTTGAGATTGAGCAGAAAAATCTCATTGTATTGGTTGTCGAGGAAAACCAGAAAACTCGAGAAAAAGGGGTTTTGAATTGTGTAAGCCCAAGTGAAAAAGACACAATTGTAAAGGTTTTGGTGAACCCGAGAAAACCTATTTGATAGTGAACGCTAATATCCCCTGTGTGAGGATATTAGGAGTGGAGTAGCATTCTGTGTGGCAGTTGTAAAACAGTTGGTGTACACACAGGCGAACCACTATAACTTTTTGTCTTGTGGATTGAATGCTTGCTTAATTTTCATATCTTTTATCATTCGATTGTGTGGAATGTACAAGTGGATGTGAATGTTGTAACTATTTACATTTTCAAGCAAGTGTGGGGATTGTTGTAATAATTTAGATCTTTATACGTATTTATTTTCAATTCCTTGCTATTTCATTTGCTTATATTAACATTGAGTTCTTGATTCAAAAGAGGTTCTAGAAATAAGGTTGTCCTACCATAAGCCCATGTTTATTATGGTGTAAGGTTGTCCTTAGAACTGAATTTGTATCAATCTCTCAATAATTATTTATCAAGGTGATTTATATTTAGCATTGTGAATTGATTCATAATTGTAAGGGTATTGATTTAATTTTGTTCAGTTGATTTATTTATAAATTTGGCATAGTCCTATTCACCCCCCCTCTAGGACATATAGCTTGGCCTTTTCAAAAGTTAGCTCATTTCCTTCCGATCAGAGTTTCGAACTCTACAGACGAGTTGGCTAGATTGTACATTAAGGAGATAGTGCGTCTGCAAGGAGTTCTCTTGGAGATTGTGTCAGACAGAGACACGCGATTAACATCTATCTTCTGGACTCGTATCCAAGAAGCGATGGGTGTGAAGTTGAAGTTCAGTACCGCGTTCCACCCACAGACCGATGGGCAAAAGGAGCGAGTGAATCAGATTTTGGAGGATATGTTGTGGGCCTGTGTTTTGGACTTCAAGGACAGTTGGGATGACTGTCTCCCATATGCAAAGTTCGCCTACAATAACAGTTTTCAGGCGAATAGTGGTATGGCTCCTTACGAGGCCTTGTATGGGCGCCCTTGCTGAGCACCGCATTGTTAGGCAGACGTTGGCGAACACAGTTTGATTGGCCCAGATTTAGTACAGGCGACCTCAGAGAAGATCGATATTATCAGGCGTCAACTTCTTATAGCTTAGAGCAGACAGAAGAGCTATGCTAATACGAGGCGGTGACCACTTGGGTTTGAGGTTGGAGACCATGTATTCCTCCGAGTTTCCCCCATGAAGAGAGTCCTTCGGTTTGGCAAGAAGGGAAAACTTATGCCGCGGTTCATTGGTCCATTCCAGATACTTGACCAAGTGGGTGTGGTGGCATACCACCTAGCTTTGCCCACACCACTTGCGGGTGTGCATAACGTATTTCATGTTTCCATGCTAAAGAAGTACATTCCTGATCCTTCCCATATCATCATGTGGGAGTAGGTATAGTTAAGCGAGGACGCTACGTATGTACTGCATCCAACGCATATCCTAGACAGGAAGGAGTAGGTGTTGCGTAGTGAGGTCATCCCACTTGTGAAGGTACTATGGACACATCAGACAGAGGAAGAGGCTACTTAAGAAACTGAAGCTGAGGTCAGAAAGAACTACTCTCAGATTCTCAAGGAGTATGAAAAGGTACTAATTTCGAGGACAAAATTTTTCTTTAAGGTGGGTAGATTGTAACCTCTCGAAAAATTTCGTACAAAGACCCGAGTACCACCTCAAGCAAAAATCACTCAGGATAAAATCCTTTAGGAATTAGACAAAGTGACTAAGTGCTAAACTAGATTAGTTACGAAATCCGTTTGATCCACTTTAAATACGATCTGCAAGACCCAAAACTTGTAGAATCATTGACGCTAGGTTACCCTGAAATCTAGGATCAATCTCATTACCCAGTTGCTCTTGGGAGCACATTGAAACTCTGTATGAGATCTGGACCGTACGTTGAAAGTCTGATTATAACAAAGTTATATATTTAGGACCCCCTTGCTGGGCTTGATAACCATCTCGGAAATCAAATCCAGATAGTGTCCCGGGGCTATTCGCTTGAGCCTGGAGTGAAGTGTGTGAGAAAACATGGTTTTCTTTAGAAATTAAATCTAATTTGAGTAATCTGAGACTTGTCGCTTGCGGGCCTGATATAAGCAATCAAACTAACAGAATTTTACCCAAATACACCCTCGGATCAGGAGAAATTTCATATACATGGCAGTGTACTTGTGGCCCTGATCAAGTTTCGGTGACCGTTGAACTGAAACTGGTCCATCACGTGTGATCGGGGAACCTGACTGGAATGAAAACTTAACTCAACCTTGATCCAAGGTCAGTGAGCTTAAGTCTAACCTTTAGCTCGAGGGGGCCTCCGGAAATGCTCTGTTGATGTAACATCCCAAATTTTTGCCAACCTGGAATTAGACGTCCTTAGGCAATGGGTCTATCCTAACGCCTTATTAACTTGTCAGAACTGAATCCCACAATCTAAAATCGTTTCTTAACCCATTTCCTTCACAAAGCTCACCTTTCACCACCGTGTCCTTTAAATGTTTCTAAGTACTTTCATATTAGGCATGAATCCTAAAGTTTAGGTGATGAAGAATAATACTTTAGAAATCCGTACAAAGGCCCAAGTACTACCTCAGACAAAAATCTTATAGGACTGAATCTTTTAGAAATTAGACAAAGTAACTAAGTGCTAAACTAGATTAGCTACGAAATCTATTTGATCTACTTTAAATATGATCTGCAAGACCCAAAACTTGTAGAATCACCGACGCTAGGTTACCCTAAAATCTCGGATCAATCTCATTACCCAGTTGCTCTCAGGAGCACATTAAAACTCTGTATTAGATCTGGACTGCACGTCGGAAGTGCGATTAACGCGAAGTTAAACGGTTAGGACCACCTTGTTGGGCTTGACAACCATCTCGAAAATCAAATCCAAATAGTGTCCCACGGCTATTCGCTTGAGCCCGGAGTGAAGAGTGTGAGAAAACGTAGATTTCTTTAGAAATTGGGTCTTATTTAAGTAATCTGAGACTTCATATTTGCAGGCCTAATATAAGCAATCAGACCGTCAGAATCTGACCCAAATACACCCTCAGATTAGGAGAAATTTCATACACATGTCTGTGTACTTATAACCCGACCGACTTTCACTGACCGTTGAACTGAAACTGGTCCGCCACGCATAATCTAGGAATCCGACCGAAATGAAAACTTAACTCGACTTAGATCCAAGGTCAGTGAGCTTAAGTCCGACCTTTGGCTCAAGGGGGGCCTCCAGAAGTGCTCCGTTGAGCTTTAACAGACTCACTTTGGTTATAACCTAAGTATACCTTGACCTGGAGTCTATTTTGGTGATGTTTTAGGCTATATAAGGACCTTAAACCCTCTCTCATTCAGCCCATACGAATTTGAGAGAAACCCTAGGAGAGAGAAGAGAGAAAAGAGAGAGAAAGTGTGAGAGTTATGGGAGCATCTCCCTGCCACTCTACCCTGCTGCTATCCGTGCCTAACCACATCGTTCTTATTGCTTTCCCGGCGTTTTCAACTTTGCTTCTAGGTAAGAAACCCTAACCCTAATCTGATCTAGGGTTATGAACATTGCAAATATGAAATAGCTAATCTATTTCATTCTATAGGTTGTCAAACTGCCGTATACTAAAGCTTAGCGAATCTATCGAGTCCGTTACGATTCTACAGCATACAGTGCGGACTTTAGATGTATAGGTTCTGGTTTTTAACGCTTTCAATGTCAGATAATGATAGATTCATGATCTGCATGCAATTGCACATGTACAAAGTACTGTCCATTTTATTTTTCAGATATACGTTAACTATGTTGAATATACTGTATTCCTCGTATTTGTAGAAAATACCGTATACGTACAAATTTTGAAAGTGTGTTTACCATGATTAATCATTGTATGAACATGCTATATATGTGTATAATACTTGGCGAAAGGGTTCGCCCTAATACTTGTTTTTGCTAAGTATACATTATGTATGTTGAAAGAGTATATCCTAAGTGTTTGTGAAAATGCTTGTAAGAGTAAGTGCTTAGAGAATTGTGTTTTAGGTAGGTGTTGAGATAGGATTCTCAGCTACCTTTGAGATGTATATGATTTCCTCCATGTTGTTTGTTTAATTTAACCGCTTACTTATGAAATATATGTGTTTGTATTTCCTGTTTATATTGTGCTTATAACATGCTTTATAACATGCTTTATGACATGCTTGTTAACATGCTTGAATTACTTTGTTTATTCTACTTTACTCTACATGCTTCTGGTTAAGGATTGATTGTGTTTGGGGCAATGATTATAGTTCAGGCAATCAGAAACGGAAATGAATGCGTGGCTGAGATTAATTCGCCATGCGAAATGTGTTCGACGAACCCCGAGTTGTACTTCTGTTGACGATAGTGGCTGGCCACACGAAGTGCTTATGCGCTTCATATCATTCAACTTGTTGTGCACTCGAGCTAGCCGAGCTCGTCAAGTAACCCGATCTGTCTTATGTATGTTTACCATGTTTAGACGCCTCTGTTTGAACCTGAGGTACTAACCTTATTAGTGGAATCCTGTTAACCGTGGTACCTCAAAACGCTAAGACTCATGAGCCAGGCATGGTGGTATGGGACACCGTGGTTGAGCTGTCAGCCTACACTGGGGCCACGAGCCTCCCCATAGTGACCATTGAGCAACCAGACTCGTGAGCCGATTGTGGTGGTATGGGACACTATATTCGAGCTGTCGGCCTACACTACTTTGATGGGTGATGGGGGAGTGGTGCAATGATTCCGTGTAACAGTCCTGGCAGCCCTGACCGTACCCGGTGTGGTGACCTCGAGCATAATCTAAATCTGCGGTGAGGCGACAAGCCTTCCCATAGTAACAGAGTATAAACTAGGCCTGTATTAATAAGGTGATGGGGGAGTGGTGTAACGATTCCGTGTAACAGCCCTGGTAGCCCTTGCAAAGACCTAAAAACACACTATCGTATGAGATTGTCTAGGACTGACGTCCCTAGAATGGGGGAATGATATAAGGAAGGTACCTTAATTTCTCAATACTGTTATTTGAAATGGACTAATAACAACCCGGTAATCATGCTCATCATCGCATTGCATGTGCCTGGAAGATGTGGAGCACTGAGGGTGACAGCATGCTGCAGACGTAAGATGGTGTTGTACAAGGGAGTATGTTGGCAAGGGCATGCATCATAATCACATCCCATCCTTGTATTAATTACAGTACTTAGGAATGTTGATTGTACTGCTTTATCATTACTGCTTGACTGAATTGATAACATGTTAACCTATGCTTTATTGTTCCACTGAGTTAGCTACTCACTCCCACATTACGGGACAGTGTTGTACACACCAACTAGACTTTGTCTGATTGCAGATGGCGATGCTACTCCTGAGGGGGAGCCGGACTTTTATGATGATGTGGCGTGTTTCTTCCATATGCAGCTATCAGGCAGGTCTATGTAGACCATGTTTTGATCGATGGGGTTACAGGGAGGTTGATTAGACGCCATTAGACTTATTATTTTTCACTTTTGGAACTCTCATGTATATTCATTTTATTCAATTTTGGAGTATACATGTTTATATTTAACCTAGTAACAGTTTAACTCTTGAGACTTATAACAATATATATACATTATATATATCTATCACAGTCTTCTGCTTGCAATTTAACTGTCTCTGGAGTTTGATATGCTATTTTAGTATAATCTCATTCATGTTTGAATGCTCTCATCATAATCATCATTATATGTGTTGCATAAGTGATGCGTTGGAACTCAGGAGCTGAGCTTTGCTCGACCCCCGATTTTCAGGGCGTTACAAGATGATATCAGAGCATGATTTGGATTAAACCGGGCCTAGGTTATGGTAACACGACGCACTCTGACACACTCTGAATTAGGAAATGGGCGATAAAACTTAGAAACCACATTAGAATCCCAAGTTTCGCCGACAGGCGAGACCGAATATTGTAATTTAGTCCACAATTGTGAGTTCTTCTAATTTTTTTTGTTATGATTCATATACCCAACTGCACCCAAATCTCACCACCACCATAGACTAGATCTCTATTACTACTAGGTAATTCAGTAGGCCACATAAAGGATCGCAACAAAAAATAAAATCTAGGACCACAAAGGAAAGAAAACGTTAAGTTCATATGATCCACCATTCCGCTCTATCCAGGACCATCCTCAGTTAAACCATAGATCATCAAATCATTTCTTTTTGCCTCCAAGCGCATCCTTTTGGGCCTTCTCTTTACCCTTTTAGAACCTTCAACTTAAAACCAACTCACCCCCAATCGGTGTTGTTCTTGGTCTTCATCTCACATGGCCAAAGCATCAATGCCTACTTTCCCTTATCTCATTACCTATGAATGATACCCCAAAGTTCCCTCGAACACATTCATTTCTATATCTGTCATTCCTCATCTTGGCACCTATCCATCTCAACATCCCCATTTCAACTACACATCCTATGAACATGTTGTCGGTTGACAGCCTAAGATTTTGGTCCATAAAGCATGAATGGTCTTATAGCTATCCTAGAAGATCTTCCCATTAGTTGATTTGGTATGCGGCTATCACATAAAACTCCAAGGGCGCATCTCCACTTCATCCATCCAGCTCTTACTCTAAAAGCAACATCCCTCATCAATCTCACCATTCTCATGAATTATCAACCAAGATATTGAAAATAACTTCTCAGAACTCAATCCTAAAGTCTAACCCATTTCCTTCAAATTTTTCTAAGTCCTTTCATACTAGACATAAATCCTAACGTATAAATGATGAAAAATAAAACTTAAACAAAAATTTACTATAAATAGTAAATATATGTATAAATTAGACTTTTAACCATTCAAATTATGGAATCTTGTGAAATAAATAGGTTAGTTGGATAGAATAGTGCCTCCTACCTCAAAATCATATGCTATATGTCACATAAATTCATTTCGGTTTGCAAATTGCCCTGAAAATGCCTCAAATGGAGTCGGGGGCCTATCCACATCATTCCAGAGGGACCCAGGGTGGAACCCATACATTTTTGGGGCCTAAGGGTCACGAGGACCTCCCCCAAGTGGAGAGGCATCGCCCACCTGTCCAGAGAGTGGCGAGGCCCTCGCCCGGTCGGCTAGGCCTCGCCGGTCAACGGGCTGGGTCGGGCCTGTGGCTCGGGCCGATTGCATTTGGGGGCTAGGGTAACCCCCTGATGTATGGGCTGCCCCTTATTACACTTCCAAACCTCCCCCTCCTTCACAAATTTCACCTCCAAGCTCTCCCTTTCTTGCAAAAGTGTTGTTTTCTCTCCTAAACCTCCACTCCAATCGCTCAATCTGTCATTTTCGGCCACAACCCCTCTATAGCCATCGTGTACAGCCATCCCTACCTCCATACCCTCTCCGATCTCTCTCATTTGGGCCCTTACATGCCCCATGTGAAGCTCAAAAATGTGTAAGCTCCCTACCCCTTCCATTTCTTCATTTCTTACGTTTCTCTCCTTTCATTTGGGCCTTTACAACATCTGCTGAGACCCAAGTCCGTGGAGACCCGAGGATCTCATCCCTTTCCTCCCTTTTCTTCACTTTTTCATGGCTCTATCTGAGCTTAATACGGTCATTTTCTCGGATGTCTAGTCATCCATACTGTCGTCTTGTAGTTTGCATGGGTTACCGTCTTTGGATGTTTATATTTTCTGGTTGATGGGTGTAGTAGTTGGTAGAACGTTTTAGATGTTTGAGAGCGTTTAGTACCTATTCGACCAACTACATTAAGTGAGATTAGGTGGATGGAATTGTAAAAGTAATAATAAATGTAGGTGTAAGGTGTGGTCCCTAGATTGGGTGTGTCTCATGGTTTTCGATACCATGTTTGGAATGTATACAATTAAAAGTAAATCCCGGGTTTTTCTTTCAAATTTCACTTAGAAATTCATCATCATGGGATTTGGAAATCCCATCTCACACCTTCCAACACAAGGCTCATTTTCCAAAGCCTATAAAATTAATTTTAATCCCACCCACCCTCCTAACAAACATACCGCTTCTAATCCTGAGGCGGGATTAGCAACACAACCCATTTAACCTAAATAGGCCCTTAGAATTTTGGACTTAAAGTTGGTACTTTTAGATTTCAAAGAATTCAACAATATAGGAAATCCCATAAACTAATAACGTAAACCCATTGACCTCCCTAGATAGTACGAGCATATGTGTAATGCTCGAGCTTGATTACATTCAAGTTCGGGCAACTTGATTTTAATTAGACAATGTTTGACCCTAAGCGATAAAACAATTTCCTCTATTAACAATGGTATGCAATCATCTAGTGTATAAGCATCGACGTTGGATTACGACTAGTAAATTACCGCTACTCATAAGTTAAGACTAGGCTACTGGTTACAGCTCAGGGATAGGTTTTAAAGTACACTTTGTTCCGATGTACGGATCAGGACATCGATTCTTGAGCCCTTAGAGTAGAAATATTTTTAAGGGGGGTAGAACGTTAAGAGCCTAATCTAGTTAAGTTAGTCTATACATTCTTTGATCTGGGTGGCATAGCGAAAGCATGGTGGACCCTTGCCCCACTGGCCCAGGATTAAAAGAAATTACTCCCAACGGGCAACTTTATAGATAAGAAATTTAAGCCTTTCAATGATGGACATTCCCTACGTTTTTAGAGTGATCGGACTACAGAGTTACTGACAAATACAACTGCGAAGTGTTTGCGGCTTGACCCAATTCTCAATCTTGGGCGACTACCAATGGATTCACTGCTTGGCTGAGCAGAAGACCAGGATCTACCAGGACTAGGAAGAGATATGATGAGCTTTCTACCCTGGCCAAGTAGATGATTGATGTATCGGGATCAAGCCCACTATAACCGTCTCTCCATGTTGGTCAAACATTGAAAACAGCTATCTTACTCTCAACATATGGGAATCACCATCAAGACTCCAAATAGATAAACAAATCCATTGTAGCAAACCATCAGGATATAAGTAAGAGATAAAGAAATAAAATTTTAAGGGGGGTAGCCTAAAATGTACTAGACTAGCATGCACAATATACACCCTACCGCACATATGAACTTGAAATCAATAAATCTCAGGCAAATGAAATAATAGAATCCGTACTTATTGCCTTTAGCCAATTTCGGGGATGAAATTATTTTAAAGGGGGGTAGATTGTAACATCCTGGATTTTTGCCAACCTGGAATTAGACGTCCTTAGGCAATGGATCTATCCTAACGCCTTATTAACTTGTCAGAACTGAATCCCACAATCTAAAATCGCTTCTTAACCCATTTCCTTCACAAAGCTCACCTTTCACCACCGTGTCCTTTAAATGTTTCTAAGTACTTTCATATTAGGCAAGAATCCTAAAGTTTAGGTGATGAAGAACAATACTTTAGAAATCCGTACAAAGGTCCAAGTACTACCTCAGATAGAAATCTTATAGGACTGAATCCTTTAGAAATGAGACAAAGTAACTAAGTGTTAAACTAGATTAGCTAAGAAATCTGCTTGATCTACTTTAAATACAATCTGCAATACCCAAAACTTGTAGAATCACCGACGCTAGGTTACCCTAAAATCTCGGATCAATCTCATTACCCAGTTGCTCTCGGGAGCACATTGAAACTCCGTATCAGATCTGTACTGCACGTCGGAAGTCTGATTAACGCGAAGTTAAACGGTTAGGACCACCTTGTTGGGCTTGACAACCATCTCGGAAATCAAATCCAAATAGTGTCCCACAGCTATTCGCTTGAGCCCGAAGTGAAGAGTGTGAGAAAACGTAGATTTCTTTAGAAATTGGGTCTCATTTAAGTAATCTGAGACTTGATGTTTACGGGCCTGATATAAGTAATCAAGCCGTCAGGATCTGACCCAAATACACCCTCGGATTAGGAGAAATTTTATACACATGTCTGTGTACTTATAACCCCGATCGAGTTTCACTGACCGTTGAACTAAAACTGGTCCACCACACGTAATCCGGGAATCCGACCAAAATGAAAACTTAACTCGACCTGGATCCAAGGTCAGTGAGCTTAAGTCTGACCTTTGGCTCAAGGGAGGCCTCCAGAAGTGCTCCGTTGAGCTTTAACAGACTCGCTTTGGTTATAACCTAAGTATACCTTAACTTGGAGTCTATTTTGGTGATGTTTTAGGCTATATAAGGACCTTAAACCCTCTCTCATTCAGCCCATACAAATTTGAGAGAAACCCTAGGAGAGAGAAGAGAAAAAAGAGAGAGAAAGTGTGAGAGTTGTGGGAGCATCTCCCTGCCACTCTACCCTGCTGCTATCCGTGCCCAACCACATCGTTCTTATCGCTTTCCTGGCGTTTTCAACTTTGTTTCTTGGTAAGAAACCCTAACCCTAATTTGATCTAGGGTTATGAACATTGCAAATATGAAATAGCTAATCTATTTCATTCTATAGGTTGCCAAACTGCCGTATACTAAAGCTTAGCGAATCTATCGAGTCCGTTACGATTCTATGGCATAAGGTGTGGACTTTAGATGTATAGGTTATGGTTTTCAACACTTTCAATGTCAGATAATGATAGATTCATGATCTGTATGCAATTGCACATGTACAAAGTGCTGTCTGTTTCATTGTTCAGATATACGTTAACTATGTTGAATATACTGTATTCCTCGTATTTGTAGAAAATACCGTATACGTAAAAATTTTGAAAGTGTGCTTGCCATGATTAATCATTGTATGAACATGCTATATATGTGTATAATACTTACTTGGCGAAAGGGTTCGCCCTAATACTTGTTTTTGCTAAGTATACGTTATGTATGTTGAAAGAGTGTATCCTAAGATTTTGTGAAAATGCTTGTAAGAGTAAGTGCTTAGAGAATTGTGCTTTAGGTAGGTGTTGAGATAGGATTCTCAGCTACCTTAGAGATGTATATGATTTTCTCCATGTTGTTTGTTTAATTTAACCGCTTATGAAATATATGTGTTTGTATTTCCTGTTTATATTGTGCCTTATAACATGCTTTATAACATTCTTTATGACATGCTTGTTAACATGCTTGAATTACTTTGTTTATTCTACTTTACTCTACATGCTTTTGGTTAAGGATTGATTGTGTTTGAGGCTATGATTATAGTCCAGGCAATCGAAATTGGAAATGAATGTGTGGCTGAGATTCATTCGCCATGCGAGACGTGTTCGACGAACCCGAGTCGTATTTCGGTTGACGATAGTGGCTGGCCACACGAAGTGCTTATACGCTTCATATCCTTCAACTTGTTGTGCACTCGAGCTAGCCGATCTCATCAAGTAACCCGATCTGTCTTATGTATGTTCACCATGTTTGGACGCATCTGTTTGAACCTGAAGCACTAACCTTACCAGTGGAATCCCGTTAACCGTGGTACCTCGATCCGCTAAGACTCATGAGCCGGGCATGGTGGTATGGGACATCGTGGTCGAGCTGTCGGCCTACGCTGGGGCCACTAGCCTCCCTTAGTGACCGTTGAGCAACCAAACTCGTGAGCTGATTATGGTGGTATGGGACACTATATTCGAGCTGTCGGCCTACACTGCTTTGATGGGTGATGGGGGAGTGGTACAACGATTCCGTGTAACAGCCCTAACCGTACCCGGTGTAGTGACCTCGAGCATACTCTAAATCTGCGGTGAGGTGACAAGCCTTCCCATAGTAACAGAGTATAAACTAGGCCTGTATTGATAAGGTGATGGGGGAGTGGTATAACGATTCTGTGTAACAGCCCTGGTAGCCCTTGTAGAGACCTAAAAACACACCATCGTATGAGATTGTCTAGGACTGACGACCCTAGAATGGATCATTATTTAGGAATGATATAAGGAAGGTACCTTAGTTTTCCAATACTACTATTTAAAATGGACTAATAATAACCCGGTAATCATGCTCATCATCGCATTGCATGTGCTTGGAAGATGTGGAGCACTGAGGGTGACAGCATACCGTGGACGTAAGATGGTCCCGCATAAGGGAGTATGTTAGCAAGGGCATGCATCATAATTGCATCTCATCCTTACATTAATTACAGTACTTAGTAATGTTGATTATACTGCTTTATCATTACTGCTTGACTGAATTGATAACATGTTAACCTATGCTTTATTGTTCCACTGAGTTAGCTACTCACTCCCACGTTACGGGACGGTATTGTACACACCAACCAGCCTTTGTCTGATTGCAGATGGCAACACTACTTCTGAGGCGGAGCCAGACTTTTATGATGATGTGACGTGTTTCTTCCATATGCAGCTATCATGCAGGTCTATGTAGACCATGTTCTGATCGACGGGGTTACAGGGAGGTTGATTAGACGCCATTGGACTTATTATTTTTCACTTTTGGAACACCCATGTATATTCATTTTGTTCAATTTTGGAGTATACATGTTTATATTTAACCTGGTAACATGTTCAACTCTGAAGACTTATAACAATATATATACATTATATATATCTATCACGGTCTTCCGCTTGCAATTTAACTGTCTCTGGAGTTTGATATGCTATTTTGGTATAATCTCATTCATGTTTCAATGCTTTCATCATAAGCATCATTATCTGTGTTGCATAAGTGATGCGTTGGAACTCGGGAGCTGAGCTTTGCTCGACCCCCGATTTTCAGGGCGTTACAGTTGAGCTAAAATAGATGCCCTTTGGCTATAACTTAAGTATACCTTGGCCCTGGGGCCATTTCCACCAATATTAGGCCTATATAAGGACCTTAAACCCTCTCTCATTCACTCCATATGAATTTGAGAAAACCCTAGGAGAGAGAAGAGAGTAAAGAGAGAGAAAGTTAGAGCGAAGTTGGAATCATTCCTGGGAATCGATCCTTGCTATTCTCCGTGCCTATCCATCACTACTGTATCACTTTTCTGGCGATTCTGATTCCGTTTTTGGGTAAGAAATCCTAACCCTAATCAGTTCTAGAGATTCAACTAGTGTAAGTGATAAAATAGCTAACCTATTTCATGTCATAGGTTGCTGTTTTACCGTTAATAAAGACTTGGTGTTTAAACTGAGTTTGTTACTCGCTTCTACGGCATAAGGTGCAGACTATAGACACTTAGGTTATGGTTTTCAATGCTTTCAATGTCAGGTAATGATAGATTCATGATCTGGGTGTTATTTCACATGTAAAATGTGATGTTCGTTTTGCAATTCAGTTACGTCTGCAAATTATGGCATTTAGTGTATTTTGTATATTTGTGGACAATACTGTGTACGTACAAAATATGAAAGTGTGTTTGCCATGATTAATTACTATGTGTATATGCTATAAATATGTGTAATACTTACTCGGCGAAAGGATTCTCCCTAATACATGGTTTGGCTAATATGCATTATGTATGTTAATAAGTGTATTTTAAGTGTTTGTGAAAATGCTTGTAAGAGTAAGTATTTAGATGTTAGTGCTTAGGGTAGGTGTTGAGATAAGATTCTCAACTATGTTAGAGATGTGTATGATTTCCTCCATGCAAGTTGTTTAATTTAATCTCTTACTTATGAAATGTATGTGTTCGTATTTCCTGTTTATATTGTGCTTTATAACATGCTTGTTAAAATGTTTGAATTACTTTGTTAACTCTGCTTAGACTACTATACATGCTTTCTGGTTAAGGATTGAATGTGACTGGGGCTATGTTATAGTCCAGGGAATTGGTAACAGGCTTGAAATCGTGGCTGAGATTCATTCGCCACGTAGGATGTGTTTGACGAACCTGAGTCATACTAAAGTTGTCGGCAGTGGTTAGGTCACACGAAGTGCTTATGCACTTCATGTCGATCAACTTTGAGTACGCTCGTGCTAGTCGAGCCTGTCAAGTAACCCGATATGCCAATATATATTCACCATGTATGGACGCTACTGCTTAAACCTAAGGTACCAAATTCACCAGTGGAATCCTGTTAACGTTGGTACCTCGATAAGCTGGACATGGTGGTATGGGACACCGTGGTCCAGCTATCGGCCTACGCTGGGGCAATGAGCCTCCCTACAGTGACCAGTGAGCAACTCAGACTCGTGAGCCGAATACAGTGGTATGGGACACTGTATTTGAGCTGTTGGCCTACAATGTTTTGATGACGAAGTCATGATAGGTGATGGGGGAGTGGTGTAATGATTCCGTGCAATAGCCCTGACAGCCCTACACATGCCCTTTGTAGTAACCTCGAGCATACTCTGAGCCTACGTGGAGGTGACTACCCTTCCGTAGTATCTAGAGTATAAACTAGGCCTGTAATGATTTGGCGACGAGCCCATTGCAGCGACCTAGAACCACAACATCATATGAGATTTACTAAGACTGACGACCCTAGAATGGATCATTGTTTAGGAAATGAAATAAGGGAGGTACCTTAGTTTCTCAATCCTGCTGTATGAAAAGGACTAATAAGAACTTGGTAATCATATGCATGCACTACATTACGCGTGCGTTTAGGCGTAGCGGGTCAAGCACTGAGGCAGTGTTGTTCATGCGCGAACATGAGATGAAGTCGCTGAGGGAGCGTAGGCGAAGGCATGCATCATACATTCATACCATTCTTGCATCAACAAGAGTACTTAGGAATGTGTGATTTACTGCTTTATCATTACTACTTAATTGAATTGATAACATGCTAACCTTTGCTCTATTATTCCACTGAGTTGATCACTCACTCCCATGTTATGGGACGGTGTTTTAAACACCAACCAGACTTTGTCTTGATTTCAGATGACGGCATGACCCCTGAGGCGGAGCTTGATTATTACGACGATCAGGACGAGTTCTCTTACATACAGTTCTCAGATGGCTTTGCTTAGGCTCTCTCGTTCGGCGGGGCTACAGGGTTTTATTACAGTTGAACCATTTTTAATATTTTTGACTTTTATAATATTACATGTAATACTTCATGTATACAGTGACTCAGTGTTAAATTCATACTCTGGAGATTGATCATGATCTTTGACTTATATACGTGTATTTATGTCTTTCAGTCTTTCGCTTGTGTTTTATAACTTGATCTGGAGTATGAATTACTGTTTTGGTATAATCCCACTATGATTAATGCACTAACACAGACAACATTGAATCATAAGCATATATATTGCATAAGTGAAGTTTTGGAACTTGGGAGTTGAGTTGTTACTCGACCCCCGATTTTCAGGGCGTTACAGAGGCCCATTATGATGTATGTGAGGCCCCTGTATGAAGCCCAATGTGATGTATATGAGGCCCATGAGTGAGACCCAATGTGATGCATGAGAGGTCCTTGTATGAGGCCCAACGTGATGTATGTGAGGCCTTTGTGTGAGGCCCGATGTGATGTATATGAAGCCCATTGTGATGTGTGATTCCACCATGATATATGTAATGATGTTTATGATGCCCATTCATCTTCCTAGTTGGTTCTAAGTGGGTTATGCCTTGGGAGCAATGATGGTTTAATGTCCACATTTATAAGAGCAATGATGGTTAAATGTTCGCATTGTAACCCTCCCTAAGGCCCATTGTTAGGCCCATTCTCATCTTTCCTTAGTGGGCTAACCCAAACCGTTGGGTCCCCATGATTGTTAGGCCCATTCTTGATATGAGTAGGTTGTCTAAGCCTATCTTTGATATGAGGAGAGTGCATCATCATCATATAATAAGCTTAGTATAGCTTCACAATCTGTGCCCATGCGCATCATATGTATACTTGATATGAGGAGTGATTGATCATAGCACATACCATTGGATGGATTATTATGGGACTTCCTGATAGGAGGAGTTGCCCACATGAGCGAAGGATTGCTACATGATTGGATAGTGTGATTCATGCATCTCGCATTGTGTGATGTGACTACTGCACGCCCTAGCGACATCAGGGTCGTAGCCTCCACAGACATATCGTGGATGTCAGGATTGGACACCGAAAATCTTTCTCTACATGGGGTGCGATAGATGTCCCTGGGTGAAATTTCCTAAACCCTTATAGTACCAAGAGGTTGCTCCAATGTTTAGACTGAGTGGATGCATGAGCTCCAAGGATACATGAGCTCCAAGTGCCGAATACTAGGAGGCCGCACTTCCCATTATGTCATGGTTGGTTAGAAGGGAGTGCGGCCTTACCCGCCCGAGAGGAGAGGGGGTAAAGCTAGGCTGATTTTGACCACTTCGAGGAATGGGTCTGCTATCAATGAGCCGAGCTCGATATTGGCAGGCAAATAGTGAGGTCTCTTCCACTCACCTTGTTGCGTGTGATGGGGTACAATCTGGTTTGAAGTGTACTAGACCCCGGTGGTATCCAGAGATGAGCTGTATCGATATGTAGATTCAGATGAGGACTGACATGCTTGCGTTGCATCTCGCATATGACATTTAGCATTCATGCCTTGCTTCACATAGCCTTGGTGCAGTTGATAACATTCATGGACTTACCAACATGTTTCCGTATTACTCTAATATTGCATATTTGGCACTTACCTTGCGCACACACTTACACCACCCATTAAGCTTTCCATAAGCTTTCCACTATTTCCCATCGTATGGCCTACTCGAGTTTCGAATCTACCCGATTTTTTATCTCATGTTTTAACATGATTTGACAAAACAAATGAATGGAGTGGATTTCTTACAAACACCACAGTGGACCCAACATAACTTCCGATGCCAAGAACTTCCTATGAAAGACATTCGCTAGAAATTTGAACCTATGTGATGGGACTAGATGTGGATTGGGTACCATCCCAGTAAGACCTGTCAGGTGCTCTATGGGGCATATCTTGTAGATTCCTTATCCCTGGTTATACCTTCTCTTGTTCTGCAGTTTGTCTGTGTTGCCTACTAGTACCTACTTTTTCTTTTCTTTTCTTTTCTAGCCATTTTTTGCTTGTAGCGCCCTTTTGGGTTTTCATCATAGCTGACTTTTTTGTAAATTTTGCCCATAATATCCTTTCGAATTTTTACCACGTCCTAAATATTTGATCTTGCCTACCCCTTGGCAGCTATATTTTTTAATACCCTTGATGTCCTTTCAGGTTTTCACCAAGTCTGCTATTTGCCCACTATTTTTACTCAGAGTGCCCTTTCGAGTTTTCACTCCACCCTTTTGTTTAAGCATTGAGTCATCCTGGATTGGAACGGGAGGGGAGTTCCACTGTATGGGAGGTATCGATGGTGGTTGAATCACATTATTGATGACAATTGAACCACATTACCGATAAAACTTCCTTCGGCATTATACTGCATTGTCGTAGGTGCTCTTTCGATGATGATGGGTATCAATCAGTATATGGCCACAGCTTGGTTAGCCATCTATCTATTAACATTCTCAGCCTTAACACGAAGTTACTCAGCTTGAGCATGTACCAACTTTGCCTGAATTCTCACATATTTTTAAACATGTTGGATACTCAGTTGAACATCCCACAATCTAACCATTATCTCTTCAAGAGAAGCGGTCTGAGAGATTGAAGCCCCTTTCTAGTTGGTGTTTACAACCCCAAGTGTAGGGTCACGATGTAGTAATAACTCGGTACGACTAAGGTCGAATCCATAAGGACTAAACTTGTACGTATTTTGAAATAACAAGAACTAGAACTAGAAGAAGATCTAAATCTAAAATTTGTAATAAAGGAGAGTAATTGTGAATAAAGTTGATTAAAACTTATGAATTTAAAGAACTGGGGTGTCAAGGATCCTCTTGTAGCTATCAAGATGCTACCTTGATTCAAGGAACTCAATTGGAATTGGAGTCCTATTGTAAGGCCCGTACCCTAGTCCGTACTGTTCCTTAGACTTTCGTGATCCTCTCCATTGAATTTTGACAACCCTCGACCTGTAATCAGCATTTGCGCGCGACCCTAAGTAGCATCTTATGATTCTAAGTCGGCTCGACTCGAAACTTGTACTTAGTGATCGCGTCGTCGCCGCGGTTCCAACGTCGTGTCTTGCGCACTAATGCAATACCCAAGCTAAGAGTTGTGAGCCCACATATTTTTCAAAGAAACGTCGCGCGTTGCGAATTCTGAAAAAATCTCTATAACCCATCACATCAATCAATCAATCGCAAGTCAAGTACACAACCCATCCCTCTTACATAAGTCATACCCAAAGTCAACTCTCTCTCTCTCTGTCTCTCTCTCTCCTCCACCCATCCCTCTCATCCAAAATTCAACCAAGCCCATATGTCACGCCCCATACTTGAAAACCGGGCTCACAAAATCTCCGATCGCCGAATGTGGTGCTGACAGCCTCCGTAGTACCCCATTCTTAGCTCCCAGTGCGCATACGTGAGATTTCGATCCTGGGATCCTACAGGGAGAATTTTTCAACGTACATTTATCTCATCAGAAGCATAACCACAAGTTTACCCAAATCACAAAGGCAACATCATTATCACATATTCACTAATATAAACATTTGAATACAGTGCTGAAAGGAAAATACGTATATCGAAATCAAAGCTCCAGAAGACCGCCGTACTCTCCAAGCTCAACGCTGCTGCAACCTAACATCACCTGCATGCATTTATCGTGCATAAGCTTATAGAAAGCTTAGAGGATGGTGTAAGTGTGTGCACAAGGTAAGTTTCAAGTATCCAATACAATGTCATAATCATACAATATCAAAAATACTAGCAAGATCATGAATCGTATGATATCAGAGTAAGCAAAAATACTGAAGCAAAAATACTGACAAGTCCAGAAAAATATCAACCTCATCCAGGATATGCGATGAAAAGATATAACAAGCCAATGTCATATACTGAGAAGGTAATGCAAATCAGCTATGTAATGCGGAAACATAATGAACCAGATATCAGATATCGAGGATGCAATACAATATGCAATTCGGAAGAGCTACGAATATCATCAGCCTCATCTAGGTCATATAAATGCAGAAACGTAACAACCCAAAATGCCATATGTTGAGGATGTAATACAATATGTAATATGTGGTGCGAATGAAATGACCAAGCTGCAGTGTGAAGTCGGGATGATAGTACGTGGTATCGCAGGCTATGGGGCCTATCACAAAGGACTTCTATCCAAACCAGTCCTATACCTAAATTTGGATAGATAGACTCAATGTGGTAAGTTCCTGATCTCAGGTCAGTCATGCACCCTAACCAAATCCTGGCCATTGCGAAAGTATACATAACAATTAGTTACGCACCACCAGCCCGAGTTGATAGTGAATGAATGAATGATGAGTATAATGCTGAGTATACAACTCCTGCTCAATCAGACCATAAATCAGTACTGTACATCTCTAGGATCATCATCGAGGTCTAGTACACTCCAAGTTGGCTACTGCCCCAGCCGGCCGTGTAGCCCAGAGAGTGGAAAAGACCTCACTAGCCGCCTACCAGTAGTATACCAATGCCTATCCGGCTCGTCGATAACGGACCCATTTGGGAGCTGGTCTACCTCAGCCTAGCTTACATCCCCCTCACTCAGACGGATAAGGTCACACCCCCTCCTAACCGACCACAACATAGTGGGAGACACAACCTCCTGGTATTTGGCACTCGGGTGCTCATGTATCCACTCGGTCTCGATGTTGGGGCGTCTCCTGGCCTAAGAGGTTTAGGGACTTTCACCCATGGACATCCAAAGTGCCCAGATGCTCGAACTCAAACATTTTCAGTGTCCCATCTAGTCATCTACGACATGCATGTGGAGGTCACAACCTTGATGCCGCTAGGGCATATAGTAATCACAATCACACAATGCAAGATGCATGAGTCATGTAGTCCAATCATGCATCAATCTTGCGCATACCGTGCACTCATGTGGGATAACTCCACCTATCAGGGAGTCCCATAAACCATCTGTACTATGGCATATACAATGGTCAATCACATCTCATAATAAATATACAGATGATGCGTATAGGCATGTATCATGATGTTATGCTGTTACATACTCATAATCGATATCAATAACCGGCTTCAACAATCGGTCTCGACATTGTGACCATTTAACCAACATTGCCCCTAAGGAATGGCTCACATAGAGCCTAACATATAGTGGACCCATGGCCTCACACAAGGGCTTAATATACAACACCATGGGCCTCACTCGAGAGCTTAATATATATCACGATGGGCCTAATATATATCATGATGGGCTCCATCACCAGGCCTTCAAATGCACCACAATGAGCCTCATCACATAGGCCTCATATACATCTCATTGGGCCTTAAACACGGGCTAAATACACATCACAACGGGCCTCAAATACGGGCCGCATATACATCACATTGGGCCTCAAACACGGGCCGAATGCACATCACAATGGGCTTCAAATACGGGCCGCATATACATCACATTGGGCCTCGACAATCAGCCTCGATATCCGGCCTTGACAATCAGAATCGAAATCAGCCTCAACAATTAGCCTTGATAATTGGAATCGGTCTCGACAATCGAAATCGGAATCAGCCTCAACAATTGGCCTCGACAATCGGAATCAGACTTGATTATCAGCCCTGATAATCAGAATTGGCCTCAACAATAAGAATCGGCCTCGACAATCAGAATCAGAATCGGCCTTAATAATCGGCCTCGACAATAGGTTTAACGACACGAAAAATTCCATACAATGACCGAGTACCACCTCGACCAGAAATCACTTAGGATTAAATCCTTTAGAAATTTGACAAAGTTAACTAAGTGTTAAACTAGATTAGCCATGAAATCCATTTAAATCACTTTAAATACGATCTGCAAGACCCAAAACTTGTAGAATCATTGACGCTAGATTACCTTAAAAATCTAGGATCAAACTCATTACCCGACTGCTCTCGGGAGCACATTGAAACTCCGTATCAGGTCTTGACCGCACATTGGGAGTCCGAATAATATGAAGTTAAGGGCTTGGGACCGCCTCGCTGGGCTTGACAACCATCTCGGAAATCAAATTCAGACAGTGTCCTACGGCTGTTCGCTTGAGTCCGGAGCGAGGAGTGTGAAAATACTTGATTTTCTTTAAAAATAAATATCTCAAATAGTAATCTGGGACTTGTTACTTGCGGTCATTTTATAAGCAACCAGACCGTCAGAATCTGATCCAAATACACCCTCAGATCAGGAAAAATTTCATAAACATATCCATGTACTTGGAATTTCAGATCGAGATTCGCTGACCGCTGAACTGAAACTGGTCCGTCACGCGTGATCTGGGAATCCGACTGAAACGAAAACTTAACTCCACCTTAATCCAGTGTCTATGAGCTTAAGTCCGACTTTTGGCTCAAGAAGGCCTGCCAGAAGTGCTCCGTTGAGCTGGAACTAGCTTGCTTTGGTTATAACCCAAGTATACCTTGTCCAGAAGTCTATTTCAGAGTATTTTTAGGCTATATAAGGACCTTAGAACCCTCTCTCTCACAGCCATACAAATTTGAGAAAAGCCCTAAGAGAGAAGAGAGAAAAGAGAGAGAAAGTTTGAGAGAAGTGGGACAAGCTCCCTACTACTATCCCCTGCCGCTACACAAGCTGCACCACCCCATTCTCATCGCTTTTCCAGCGAATCCGACTTCGTTTCTAGGTAAGAAACACTAACCCTAATTTGTTTTGGAGTTGTGAAGGTTGTAGGTTATGAAATAGCTAACCTCTTTCATTCTATAGGTTACCAAACTGCCAAATACGGAAGCTTAGCAAACCTATCGTATTCGTTACAATTATACGGTAAAAGGTGAGGCCTTTAGGTGTATAGGTTACGGTTTTCAATGCTTTCAATGTCAGATAATGATAGATTCATGATCTGCATGCAATTGCACATGTACAAAGTGTTGTCTGTTTTTCGTTTCGATTAAAGATGAAGAATATGGAATTTTACTTATTCTAGGTATTTGTAGAAAGTACCATATACGTATAAATTTTAGAATTATGTTTGCCATGATTATATGCCGTATGAATATATTACATATGGATAAAATACTTGTTTGGAAAAACGATTCACCCTAATACATGTTTTGCTAATATACACTATGTATGTTGAAATAGTGTATTCTAGAAAGTTCCGTATACGTATAAGTTTTGGAAATGTGTTTACCATGATTATTTGCTGTATGAATATATTATATATGGATAAAATACTTGTTTGGCGAAAGGATTCGCCCTAATACATGTTTTGCTAATGTACACTATGTATGTAGAAATAGTGTATTCTAAGTGTTTGTGAAAATGCTTGTGAGAGTAAGTGTTTGGATGATGGTGTCTTAGGTAGGTGTTAAGATGGGATTCTCAACTACCTTAGAGACATGTATGATTTCCTCCATGTTGGTTGTTTACTTTAACCGCATACTTATGAAATATATGTGTTTGTATTCTTGTTTATATAGTGCTTTATAACATGCTTTATGATATGCTTATTAATATGCTTGAATTACTTTGTTTATTATGCTTTACTCTGCATGTTCTAAATAAGGATTAATCGAGTTTGGGACTATGTTTATAGTCCAGATAGTCGGTACCAGACTTGAGATCGTGGTTGAGATTAATTTCGCCACGTAGGATGTGTTTGACGAACCCGAGTCATACTTCGGTTGGCGACAGTGGTTAGGCCACACGAAGTGCTTATGCACTTCATGTCATTCAGTTGCTTATAGGCTCGAGCTAGTCAGGCTCGTCAAGTAACCCGATATGTCTAATGTATGTTTACCATGTTTGGACGCTACTGCTTGAACCTAGGGTACCAAACTTACCAGTGAAATCCCGTTAACTATGGTACATCGATCCGCTAAGACTCATGAGCCGGGCATGGTGGTATGGGACACCGTGGTCGAGATGTCGACCTACGCTGGGGCCACGTGCCTCCCCATAGTGACCAATGAGCAACCAAACTCATGAGCCGATTATGGTGGTATGGGACACTATATTCATGCTGTCGACCTACATTGATAAGGTGATGGGGGAGTGGTATAACATTCGTGCGTAACAGCCCTGACAGCCCATTGTAGTGACCTCGAGTATACTCTGAATTTGCGGTGAGGCGATGAGTTTTGCCGCAGTGTATAGAGTATGAACTAGGCCTGTATCAGCTTAGTGATGAACCGTTAAAGAGGTGATGGGGGAGTGGTGTAACCATTGTGCATAACAGCCCTGGCAGCCTTTGCAGTGACCTAGAAATATACTATCGTATAAGATTATCTATGATTGATGACCCTAGAATGGATCATGTTTGGGAATGATACAAGGGAGGTTGTTAGTGCTATGATTTCATATCCCTTTGGTTGTCAAATTTTATAGTGCCAAAACCTATATGTCTTATACTTCTTGTGTTTCTTGTTTGTGGCTACACAGTGCTTCAAGACAAGATCATGAATGAAGAATGTTTTCAAGACAAGATCATAAATGAAGAATGTTTACAAGACATGTCATGGATGAAGTCTACAAGAATAGAAGACTTCAATTTTGCGTCTAACAAGTTCAAGATTAGAAGACTTCATCAAGACAAGTCAAGAAAGTACCAAGCTCTAGAAAGCCGTCAACTCGATTCAAGCTTCTCCTTCAAGATCATCTGGGAATACAGACCTTCAAGACTTCAATGTCCATCTCACTTCAAGGTTTGTTTGACCTTAGATTGACCTTAGGTTGGTCTGTATGATAGGTCATTCTGGATACATAATCCGAATATTTTAATATGCTTGTTATGACTGTCCTAAGACCAGTCCTAGAAATCTTAAGACCAGTCCTAGCTTTGCTTCGACCAGTCTTAGGTTTCTTAGGACCAGTCCTAGGTTGTTACAGATTTTCGAATTTTCCTGGTTATCCTTCGACCAGTCCTGGAAAGTTCTACGACTCATCCTTCGACCGGTCATAGTCCTACGACTCGAACTCCAGCGACCTATCTAGGGTCCTACGACCAGTCGTAGATGACACACGACCAGTCGTAGGTGGCCCATGACCGATCGTAGGTCAACTAAGACCAGTCGTGAGAACAGCTAATCTAATCCCGTGGAAATCTTTCAAAATCTTTGAAGCTACGACCGGTCCTAGGGATCCTAAGACCAGTCGAAGATGGGATTTTTTCAGGCTATAAATAATGCACGAATTTTAGAGTTTTAGACATTCCATTACATTCAATTCAAGCGATTTAAGGCTATACTCTGAGATAAGTTGTGATTATTTTTTTTAAGCTACTGTGCATATTTAATATTCCTTTTGTTAGCATTATTCTATTGTGGTTTTGATCCACATTCCAATCTCATTTAGAAAAGAGGAATTTGTGATATTCCTTCTTCTGGGATCAAAATCAAATAGACCTTGCTCTTCTTGATTTAATCTATAATTAATTAGACATAGAACCATTCTTTAAGTGAGTATTGGACATTGAACGACGTATCATACATCTACTCCGATTGGTTCTACTGGGCTACTTCAAAAGGAGATCCAGGTATTTTACTTTGTAATTTACTTTCTCTGGTTTTGTTTGAGATTTGCGGAAAAATCTCATTGTATGGGTTATCCGAGGAGAGCGTAAAACTCAGATTGTGTGGTTTTGGATTGTGTAAGCAGAGATAAAAAGACACAATTGGGAAGGTTTTGGGTGAACTGTGAAAACCTATTTTGAGAGTGCATGCTAATATCCATTTGTGTGAGGATATTAGGAGTGGAGTAGCATTTTGTGTGGTTGGCTTGATTGGTGAACACACAGCGAACCACTATATATCGTTGTGTTGTGGATGTGCTTGATTTCTTTATTCATTTATTCATTCAGTATTGTGGATTGCTTTTATGGATGAATGTTGTAATTTTCATTTCAAGCAAGTGTGGTTGAATGGTGTAATAACTTAGGATTTATTTCTGTAAGTTATTCTTGATTTATTTTCCATATCATTTGTGATTTCTAGATTGTTCTAGAAATAAGGTTGTCTACCATAAGCCATTGGTTTTTGGTGTAAGGTTGTCCTTAGAAGAACTGATTCAGTATCATTCTCATATTTCATGTGCTTTGAGATTGTTATTATTTCAGCATTGTTATTTATATCTTTTATTATTCCGCCGTTTTAAGTTTTATTTGGCATTGCCCTATTCACCCCCCTCTAGGGCATATAGCTAGGCCCTTTCAGAGACTCGCCACCATCAGCGCAGGCCTAGCTTATATGCGAAGCAACTACGAAAAGGCTCGTCACCTTAGCATAGTTAGGCAAGGGCATTCATCATGTTATTTCATACTTGCATTAAATAAGAGTAGTTAGGATTGTTTGATTGTACTACTTTATCATTACTGCTTGACTGAATTGATAACATGTAAACCTATGCTTTATTGTTCCACTGAGTTAGCTACTCACTCCTACGTTACGAGACGATGTTGTACACACCAACCAGACTCCGTCTTAGGTGTAGATGATACGTCAATTCAGGAGGCTGAGCCAGACTACGATGAGGACCAGGACGAGTTCTCATACATGCAGTACTCAGACGGCTTTGCTTAGGCTGACCAGATCGCGGGGATTTCATGATTTATCTTTTTAGTTGTATTTTGACCTTTTGATTCAGAAACAATACATGTATATGGTTACTCAGTTAGTGTTCATAATCTGGAGATTGAGATGGTTTTGTTTCTTTGCATACCTTATATATACAGTTTCAGTCTTCTGCTTGCCTTTATATAATTGATCTGGAGTATGAATTACTGTTTTAGTATAATCTCACTCATGTTTATTGTACTGACACAGACAGCATTCAATCATCATCATCTATGTTGCATAAGTGATGTTCTGGAACTCGAGAGTTGAGTTGCTACTTGACGCTCGAATTTCAAGGTGTTACAATAGCCTCGACAATCGGAATCTGAATCGGCCTCAACAATTGGCCTCGACAATCGGAATTGGCCTCAACAATTGGAATTGGCTTTAATAATCAGAATCAGAATCGGCCTCAATAATTGACCTCGACAATCAGAATTAGCCTCAATAATCAGCCTCAACAATCGGAATCGGCCTCGATAATCGGAATCAGAATCAGAATCGGCCTCAATAATAGGCCTCGACAATCGAAATCAGAATCGACCTCGACAATCAGAATCAGCCTCAACAATCGCCTCGACAATCGGAATCAGAATCGGCCTCAATAATCAGAATCGGAATTGGCCTCGACAATCGGAATTAGAATCGGCCTCAACAATCGACCTCGACAATTGGAATTGGCCTCGATAATCGAAATTGGCCTCAACAATAGGCCTCGACAATCAGAATCAGCCTTGATAATCAGAATCGGAATTGGAATTGGCCTCTACAATCGGAATCGGCCTCGATAATCAGAATTAGAATCAGCCTCGATAAATCAAAATCGGTAATCGATCTCAACGCAAGGTGAGATCTATAGATGGACAACCGACGATGGTCCAAGCAATATCAATGGGGCCCATTCATTTGGGTTAACCCACTAGAGAATGATGAGAATGGGCTTAACTAGGCTTAAGGGAACCATGTGGACATTTAACCATCACTGCCCATTAATGTGGACTTTCAACCAACATTGCTCCCAAGGAGTGGCCCACATTGGGCCGAACATACAGTGGGCCCACGGCCTCTTACAATGGCCCAATATACATCACCATGGGCCTCTCAAGGGCCTAATACACATCATGATGGGCCTCACTTATGGGCTACATATGCATCACATTGGGCCTCACTCATGGACCTCATGTACATCACAATAGGCCACATCCCATGGGCCTCAAACATATCACAATGGTCCTCTATCCATGGGTCTCAAATATATCACAATGGGCCTTACTCATGGGCCAGAAATACATCACACTTGGGCCTTACCAAATGGGCTAGAAATACATCATAATGGGCCGTAACCCATGGGCCTCAAATACAACAAGTGGGCTGCATCAATGGGCCGCAAGAGAGAGCTTGGTTTACACCATAAATCATTTCAATAGTTGTAGGTGCAACATGTGTATCAATGTACACATCATTCTATGGGCATATGGCACTCTAATTATGATCAGCACCGCCCAAGCATTGACTAGGTAAATCAGCACCATCCAAACATTTCCCATGTAAATCAACACCATCCAAACATTTTCTATGTAAATCAGTACTGTCCAGACATTGTTCAGCACTGTCCAACATAATCTGGATGGTGCAGAATATAATAAATAAATCAAGGTGGGTCCCACGTGGGGCCACCATAATATAATATTATATATATGTGTATATATATTTATTATATAAAAAAATACATTCACGTACATGTGGTGGGTCCCATGTGAAATTTAGATCTATCCCATTCTCCCTGTAATACCATGAGAAAAAAAAATAAAATAATAAAAAGAAAACATCTTTTAATGTTTGTACGATGTGAGTATATCTCACATACATCAGGTAGCCACCCACCGTCTAGATGATGGCTGACTAGGATAAAACACATAACGTCAAGGTGGCCCCCACCCCACTGGGCTGCACATGTGGGTGGGTCCCACGTCCATCAAAGGTATGGACAGCGTGCATAAACGCATACATCACAGTGGTGGTCCCCACCGTCCAGACCACTGGACGGTGTGGATGAAGTGGTGTCCACGTGGTGGCCCACCAAAGATTTGAATCTACTCTATCTAGTCTCAGCAGGTGGGTCCCACATGGGGCCACCACCTACATATGTGTATATATGCATATATAATATAATATATTATATATTATTATTATTATTATTATTATTATTATTATTATTTAAATCAACCAGCGTCTAAATAGATGGACCGTTGGATAAAACACATACATTGGTGTGGCCCACCGTCCAAGCAATGGACGGTGAGGATCCACACGTACTTCATGGTGAGGTCCACCATGATATGGATAGTGTGAATATAAACCGTACATTATGGGGTGGTGCCACGTGGGTGGCCCACCAACGTCCAACTTATGTCTAGCAGATGATGGACGGTTGGATACAAAACATACTTCATGGTGGGACCACAGACCTTGATGACGTCTCCCATTAGACGTGTGACAGGGATGTAGAATTCGTACATCAAGGTGGGTCCCACCCCACACGTGCCACACGTGTGGGGTGGGCCCACACCCAAAACAAATGGACGGCATGTCAGCTATATCAAAGGTGCGTCCCACATGGCAGCATCAAGTGGGCGGCTGTGCATATACAAAAAGCACATCAAGGTGGGCCCCACCCCTCACACGTGCAGCACGTGTGGGGTGGGTCTCACGTTGGACGACTGAGAAACACAAACATCATGGTGCCCATAGAGCTTGCTGTTATCAATGGACAGCAGCTAAACAGTTGCGTGCGGTGCTCCAGCTGATCCACTTCAAGGTTGGTGGGTCCCACTTGCTAGTATGGCATGGATCAAGTGGGCCACACCCATCACAAGAGAGAGAGAGTGAGAAATCGGCATTTTAGAGGGACCCTGCCACTATGGGCCCCTCTTGTTACAACACAAACATCAAGGTGGGTCCCACCATATATGGGCCCTCAATCACAAAATAAAATCACCCACCGTTAGATCTTGGACTCTTCCTTCCACCGATGCGATCTAGAGCTCTAAGGGGTACATTTTCGACAATCGAGATTTGACTTGGATGGTGGAGATGGAACGTAGGAAGGTGGGCCACACTAGCTTCTCCATGAAAGTTGGGACATTGTTCTCATGGTGCTTGGGAGAAATGAGAGAGAGATGAGAGAGAGAAAGAGAGGGAAGGGTGAGTGAGTGATGGGTGTACTTGGTTGTAAGAGAGAGTTGACTTTAGGTGAGAGAGGAATGGGTGTTAGTACTTGACATGATGTGATAGGGTACTTGATTGATTGATGTGATTGATGGGACAATTCTCTTGGGTTTTGCAACGCGCAGTGTTTTCTTTGAACTGAACGCAGGCCCACATCTTCTGGCCTGGGTATTGAATATGCACGTGAGATGCGGCATCAGAACCGCGGCGACGACACGATCGCAAGGGTATAAGTTTCGAGTCGAGCCAACTCTGATATACAAGACACGACTCATGATCGCACGCAAACACCGATAACAAATCGCAAGTCACCTAAATTCGACCGAAGCACCGTGAAAGCCTACGAAACGGTACGGGCTAAGATACGAGTCTCACACCATACCCTTCATGTCATTTTCTTACAACATCCATCCCTCCCATCCCATCTTTCTTACAACAACCTCTCCTCTCTCGTTCTCTCCACCATTTCTCAAGCTTCCATGAGAGAAAAATCCTAAGGAGAGAAAATAGCCAAGAGAGGACCCATCTTCCTACCCCCTCATCTCACCATCCAACCCTTCAATTCTCATCTTCCACCATTAAAGAAGAACCTAAGGAGCTAAGGAAACCATAGAACCAAGAAGATTAGCAATCGGTGGGTGTTTATAGGATTAGTTTTGTATTTTTTATGATGGACCAAGTGGGGCCTACCGATCGATGGTATGAATCTCACCTTGGACTCTAGGTGTGGCCGATGGCCCACCATGACTCATATGTTCATTCCATGATAGGGCCATTCTCCATGGACCCCATTATGATGTTTATTTTCCTAGTATGTAAAGGGTCATCTAGACATTGCATTTTGGTGGAGAAGGGATCTCCACCGTTGATTTCCATTTAAGGGCCCGCTTGTGATGGGACCCATTTTGATGTATGTATTGTAAACAAAGAGGGGCCCATAGTGGCGGGGTCCCTCCACTACGCCGATCTCTCTCTCTTTCTCTCTCTCTATCTCTCTCTCTCTCTCTTTGTGATGGAATGTGGCCCACATAACCCTAACCATCCTGCTGGTGGGGCCCCTGTATATATTATATACATACAGCCATCCAGTGTGTGGGGCCCACCCCGCATGTGCAGTGCATGTGGGATGGGACCCACCTTGATGTACGTGTCCTATCTCTACACCGTCCATTTTTGGATGGTGCCATGTGGGCCATACCTTGATGTATGTTATTTATCCAGGTCGTTCAAGGCCTGGACGCTGGATAACGATTATATATATAATATGTGGTGGGCCCCACGTAAGACCCAACCAACATGAAGTGGATTGGCTGGTCTACCACCACACCAGCTATATATATATATATAATATGTGGTGGGCCCCACGTGGGACCCAACCAACATGAAGTGGATTGGCTGGTCTACCACCACACCAGCTATATAACTGATGCACTGGCATCAGCATGGAAGTCTGATCAGGGGTGGGGTCTGATCATCCAGACCGTCCATCTATGTGGACCCCACCTCCTATTAGCGGGTGCAATGACACAGCAAGTTCTATGGACCCCACCATGATGTAAGGGTCTTATCCACACCTTTCAGCATCCTTGACGGGTGGGACCCACTCCGTATGTATTGTATCCTCACCATCCAATCTTTGAACGGTGATTGGATGAATCACCTCACACCAGCTATATAGCTGGTACATTGACTTCAACAAATGGGCTGGTCATAAGGCCTGTGTTATATCCTCACCGTCCATCTGGACGTGAGGCAAATCCAAATATCTGGTGGGCCATGTGTATGGGACTCACCGTGATATATGTATTTTATATTCCCCCATGTTGTTCACCTGTTTTGCATGCACACCGTCCATCCAATTAACGAGCTTGTCTTAATGCCTGTGACTAAAAATGAGGCAGATCCATGTATCAGGTGGACCACACTGCAAAAAATAGTGGAGGATTGAACTCCTACCGTTGAAACCCTTTTGGAGTACAGAAGTGTTGGATCAGTATGAAATTTGTTTTTTCCACTTAATCAGGTCTTTGTGACCGTATGAACAGAGTGTATGGAAAATAAACGTTATGGTGGGCCGTGGGAATTCTAACAGCAGAAAACATTATCTCCACTGTTATTTGTGGTATGGTCCATATGATCTTCCGTTATGATTCATTTGGGTAATGCTCTAAAATAACCTCTTAAAATAGATGAATGGAGTAGATGGTGCGGCCATTGATGCGACCCACTTGATGTATATGAGGCCCATTGGTACGGCCCATTGATGCGGACCACTTGATGTCATGCCCCAAACTTGGAAATCGGGCTCACAAAATTCTCGATCGCTAAATTCGGTACTGACAGCCTCCGTAATACCCCATTCTCGGCTCCCACAGCCCATACGCCAGATTTCGATCCTAGGATCCTACAAGGAGGATTTTTCAACGTACATTTATCTCATAAGCATAACCACAAGTTTACCCAACTCACAAAGGCAACATCATCATCACATATCCACTAATATAAATAGTTGAATATAGCGCTGAAAGGGAAAATATACATATATTGAAAATCAAAGCTCCAGAAGACTGTTGCATGCTCCAAGCTGAATGCTACTGCAACCTAACGTCACCTACACGCATGTATCGTGCATAAGCTTATAGAAAGCTTAGAGGGTGGTGTAAATGTGTGCGCAAGGTAACTGTCAAGTATGTAATATCAGAGCAATGTAGAAACATGATAGTAAGTCCATAATTAGCATCAACCTTATCCAGGCTATGTGTAACGTCCTAGAAAAATCCATACAGAGACCTGAGTACAACCTCAGGCAGAAATCACTCAAGACCAAATCCTTTAGAAATTAGATAAAATTAACTAAGTGTTAAACTAGAGTAGCTATGAAATCCACTTGAATCACTTTAAAGATGATCTGCAAGACCCAAAACTTGTAGAATCATTGACGCTAGGCTACCCTAAAATCTAGGATCAATCTCATTACCCAGTTGCTCTCGGGAGCACATTGAAACTCCGTATCGGATCCGGACCGCACGTCGAAAGACCGATTACTACAAAATAATATAATTAAGACCGCCTTTCTGGACTTGACAACTACCTTGGAAATCAAGTCCAAACAGTATCCCGAAGCTATTCGCTTGAGCCCGGAGTGAAGTGTGTGAGAAACGTGGATATCTTAGAAATAAAATCTAAATTTAAGTCATCTAAGACTTGTTGCTTACGAGCCGAATATAAGGATTCAGACCATTAGAATTTGACCCAAATACACCCTTGGATCAGGAGAAATTTTCCATACATGGTAGTGTACTTGTGGCCCTGATCGAGTTTCGGTAACTGTTGAACGAAAACTGGTCTGTCGTGGTCGATCCGTAAATCCGATTGGATTGAAAACTTAACTAGACCTAGATCCATGGTCGGGGAGCTTAAGTCTGACCTTAGGCTCAAGGGAGGCCTCCGAAAGTGCTCCGTTGAGCCGAAACAGATGGGTTTTGGTTATAATCTAAATATACCTTGGCCCTGGGGCCATTTTCATCAGTTTTAGGCCTATTTAAGGACCTTAAATACTCTCTTATTCACTCAATACGAATTTAGGAAAAACCCTAGGAGAGAGAAGTGAGTAAAGAGAGAGAAAGTGAGATAGAAGTTGGAGTCACTCCTGAGATTCGATCCCTGCTATTCTACGTGCCTATCCATCACTACCAAATCGCTATTCCGACGATTCTGACTTCGTTCTTAGGTAAGAAAACCTAACCCTAATCTGTTCTAGGGATTCAATTGTTGCTAGTAGCGAAATAGTTGATTCAACTCGTGCTATCGGTTGTCAATCATCGTTGACGAAGACTTAGAGTCTCTGTCGAATTTGTTACGCTTCTACGGCGTAAGGTGCGGACTATAGACGTATAGGTTATGGTTTTCAAGGCTTTCAATGTCGGTTAATGATTTATTCTTGATGTGGGTGTTATTTCACATGCAAAATGTGTCGTTTTTTTCGCTTTACGATTATATATGAGCTATGTTAAATATAGTGTATTTTATGTACGTATTGAAATGTTTGAATATGTATGGAATTTGGATTTGTGTCTAACATGATTATTTACCTTAACTATATGCTTGTTATATATGCGACAACTCCCTAGCGAAAGGACTTGCCCTAAATCATGCCACGGCCAATATATGCTATATATGTTAAAGTGTGTAGCCCACGTGTTTGTGGAAATGATTAAATGAGTATGGAACCCCCCGGATTCATGCATGCCATGATTATCCACCTTGGGTATATGCGTGTGGTATACGGGACAACTCCCTAGTAAAAGGATTTGGCCTAATACATGTATAACCAGCATACAACATGTATGGAGATGTGTGTAGTCTAAGTGTTTGTTGAAATGACTGAATGATTATGGAATCATGATTTGAGCTTGTTATGTTTATAGAATGCAAATGCATAATTGTCGTATTTGTGACAACTCCTTGTTGGAAGGATTTGTCCAAATACATGACATAGACAATATATGTTATGTGTGTTGACATTGTAGTATAGGTGTTTGATAAAATGTCTATATGAGAAGTAGTTAGATGAACTGTATCTAATAGGGTTGTTAAGATAGGTTTCCCAACTACCTTAGCTATATGTATAAATTCCTACTAATAGCTGAAATCTAAATGGTGTGCTTTGTGTGGAATACGTATATGTAGAATGGCGTATTATATGTGTTTCATAATATATTCAAATGCTATTCATGCTTACATTGGCTGTTAAATGATATATGATTCTCATGTATGCATATTCCTTATATCAGATTGTGTGTGGGACTATGATATAGTCCAGGCAATCAGTAACAGATTCTGTGTTAATGGCTGAGGTTGTTTTGCCACAAAGGACATGTCCGATGAATCTAAGTCGTACTTCAGTCGACGACAGTGGTTAGGCCACACGGAGTGCTTACGCACTTCATGTCGATCAACTCGAGGTGCGCTCATACTAGTTGAGCTCGTCAAGTAACCTGATTGATCCGATGTATGTTCACCATGTTTGGACGCTACTGCTTGAACCTTAGGTACCAAACTCACCAATGAAAATCCCATTAACCTTGGTACCTCGATCCACTAAGACTCATGAGTCGGACATGGTGGTATGGGACACCGTGGTTGAGCTGTCGCCCTACGCTGGGGCGACGAGCCTCCCCGTAGTGACCAGTGAGTAACCCAAACTCGTGATCCAAATATGGTAGTATGGGACACTATATTCGAGCTTTCGGCCTCCATTGTGCAGCCTGGCTATGGTCCCCAGTCGGGTTGGCGACGAGCCTTCGAAAATAGACTACCAATTGGTAGGGCGTTGGTGGAGTGACCTTGAGTATAAAATAGGCCTACCCCGGCACAGCCTGGCTGTGGTCCCCAGTCTGGTTGGCGACGAGCCTTCGAAAATAGACTACCAGTTGGTGGAGGGTTGGTGGTAGTGACCTGAACTTGTCTATCGTATGTGATTAACTAGGATTGACGACCTTAGATGGATCGTTGTTTGGGAATTGATATAAGAGAGGTACCTTAGTGTCCCAATCCTATTGTATGAAAAGGACTAATAAAAACTTGGTAATCACGCTCATAACATCGCACTGCATGTGCCCCGAGTTGAAGAGCACAGAGGGAAGAAAGCATGCTGTGACCGTAAGATGGTGTCGTAAAAGAGAGTGTAGGTGAGGCCATGCATCATTATTCATATCATTCTTGCATTAATAAGAGTATTCAGGGATGTTTGATTTTACTGCTTTATCATTATTACTTGACTGAATTGATAACATGTTAACCTTTGTTGTATAGTTCTACTGAGTTGATCACTTACTCTCACGTTATGAGACGGTGTTTTAAATACCAACCAAACTCTATCTTGATTGCGGATGACGACGCGACTCCTGAGGCGGAGCCGGACTTCGAGGACAACGAGGAGGCATTCTCCTACATGCAATTTTCAGGTGGGTCTATGTAGACCATGTTCTGAACGACAGGGTTACAGGGATGTTGATTAGATGCCATTACACTTGTTATTTTACACTTTTGGAGCACCCATGTATATTCTTTTTGTTCATTTTTGGAGTATACATGTATATATATAACCTAGTAACATATTCACACTCTAGAGACTTATAATAGTTTATATATTTTATATATTTATCATAGTGTTCCGCTTGCATAATTTAACCGTCTCTGGAGTATGATATGCTATTTTGGTGTAATCTCACTCATGTTTAATGTACTAATATGGCCAACATTTAATCATCATTATCTATTTGCATAAGTGATGCGTTAGAACTCGGGAGTGGAGCTTATGCTCGACCCCCGATTTTCAAGGCATTATAAGATGATATCAGAGCATGATTTGGATTAAACTAGACCTAGGTTATGTTCGTATGATGTACGCTGACACATTTTCCATTTAGGTGGGTGCGAGAACAAGTAGAAACAAGCTTAGGTTTCCTAGTTTCGCCAATTGGCGAAATTCACCGAAATAGATCACCAAGATCGAGTCCGTATACCTCTGTGATCGCATGAGATGATCCCGGATCACCCCTAGGCCATCAAGTGATGGGTTTAGACCATGGTTGACCCCATCCCAGCCTTCAAAAATCTTCATGTGCAGCTGTACATGAGAAAGGACCCGAAAGTACCCGATATGGCTTGAATCCAAGTCGGGGGGTCAAAACGACCAATTCGGTGGGACCCAAGGTGGGCCTCACATGTTTTTGGACCTAAGGGGGAGGGCCTCGCCCAAAGGGTGAGCCCTCGCCAGAAACTCCAAAGATCAGCGAGGCCTCACCGCCAAACGGGCCCTGATGGGCAGGCCGACCGGGCCGATCGTGTTTTAGGGGTTGTGTGGCCCACTTGTGCACGGGGTTTGGATTTAAACCTCTCCTAGGTCACCCCTCCTTCACAACTTACCCCTCTAAGTTTCCTTTTTCTCAAGAAAACCTCCAAATCTCCACTCAAATCCCCCTCCAAGCCCATCTCCCTCCATTTTTGTGTACTCTCTCCACTACCCTACTGTAAACCTTCTCCATTACTGCCTATCTCTCTATTCTCTCCCATTTGAGCTCTTAAACCCCCTATTTGAGTCTCAATTTTGTGTAAACCCACTCACCCATCTCATCTCTTCATTTTCCTTCTTTATCCCCTTTCATTTGAACCTTTACACCCTCATTTGAGGCTCAAATCCGTGGAGACCCAAAGATCTCATCCCTTTCCTCCCTTTTCTTCATTTTTCCATGGCTCTATTTGAGCTCATTACGGCCGTATTTTCGATTTCCACCTTTCTCTCTCATGGAAAAGAGGAAGGGTGCCGTAAATGAAGTTGGGCCTAGTCGCCCTACTTGTTCAAGGAAAAAGAAAGGCGTCACTACAAGCACGGGCGTTGAATGCGAGATACGGACTAAGCAGGACCTTGATCCCTAGGCTACTCTCCCAAGAGATCTACTGGTGAATTTATCACATGGAGTTTATGAGGGCCGTAGGGTCCTTTTTAAAGCACACGTGGATGCGAGGCTCTTTGGGGAGTATTTGTTGTTGGAGTGCCTGGGTGAGGCCGGTTGGGGCCCTGTGTTTGAGGAAAAATATCACACAAATGTGGGCACTGTCCGTGCATTCTATGCCCATATTCAAGAGCCTACGTCGGAGCCCTTACAGTTCAAGATTTCCGCGGGAAGAGGTCGGGAGGCCATAATTGATGTTGGCTTGATAGTCCGACTCATGGGAATGTCGTTTTGCGAGGTCCATGCAAGCGAGAAGAATCTTAAGAGTGCACATGGAAAAGGTCGCCGCACGTGATTCCTTTGTGGCCAACTAGCCCACCGGAATCCAAACAATAGCCTCCTAGCGTCCAATATGACCGACGACTTCCACCTACTACACCACATCTTCACGCGCAATGTTTACCCCAGCTGGAGCAATCGCAGCAAGTGTATGCCACTGATGGTAGATTTCCTGTACCAAGTGGGGTAGGGAGAGAAGTTGTGCATGCTTACGTATGTTTGTGATAGATAGTTCTTACCACACGCTCCAATAGAAGGACTGATTCGCTCCCCTTTGGCCGATTCATCTACAAGATTGCACATGAGTTTGGCTACAAACTTGGGGCTGAAAGGCCAGTGCTGATCCATAAAATCAATGAAACTACTCTCAATCAAATGGACATCAGGCCATGGCAACGACAAGCCCGACTTAATGAGAGTGAGGATGAGACGGAGAGTGAAGAGGAAGAGAGTGAGAAAGAGGGTGGAGCTGAAATAGAAGAGGAAGAGAACAATGAAGAAGAGAAGGCCCAGGACACGGAGGAGAGCTCCCCTCCTACGGCACCAGAGCAGGACACTGATCTGGCTGGTAGGGATGCCCGGTTAGCTTGACTTGAGGAGGGTCAGGCTGTCCTACGACAGGATATGATGGATCTTCGGGGCTTCGTAAAACATAATTTCAAGAAGGTGACTCGCACCTTGAAAACTATCCTATGTTGTCTGTAGGATAAGGGCGCCCCTCCTCCTTCGCCAGACTCAGATGCCTAGTCATCCATGTCGTCGCCCTGTGGCTTGTTTTGTGGCTGTGATAGGATCTTTGTGTTTTCATGTTGATAAGCCTAGTGGTGTAGTAGTTGGTAGAATGTTTTAAATGTTTGAAGTCTTGGTTGTATTAGCTCACATACATCTTCTGTCATGATTCATATAACACTGTGTTTCATGTATTATGACAATTTTGGTAAATGAAATGCATGAAGTTGCTTTAGTCTGTGTCTACGTAAAAGTGTTTGTGAGTATGATGAATCTGACCTGGGTTACACCCTATGTTAAAAATAGGGAATGCCACCTAAGGCTGCATGGGTTGCGGCACGTCTCACTTTTGGCAATCCGATTGACGGGGTATCTTCCCTGAGTGATTGTCAGATGGACCCTAGTATGGGCCTGACCCACACTACCATATCGGATTCTCAGCCGGCACATATAACACCGCCTGTGGTGCCAACTGTTACACCATCGGTTCTTGAGCAAAACCGTGCATCAATGTCAACGCCACCCATGTCTCATCCGGCTCCCCCTACTGATAGGCTGGAGCAGATGATGGTGTTGATGTAGCAGCAGCAGGCACAGCAGCAACAGTAGTAGCAAGGTTTTTTGCCACCATAGTAGGGGCCCTTGCCCAGAAGATGAGTGTTGTTCCGTTTGCAGCACCTACGCACCCTACTGGGAACATGAATACCAGTGGACTTTTTGAGCGCTTTCAGCGTTTTCATCCTCCCACTTTTGCGGGTACTCACAGACCCGAGGAGGCTGAGTACTAGATAGATCTCATCTTTAAGATGTTGAAGCCGCTGCACTACACTGAGGTAGAATAAGTTAAGCTAGCCACCTATATGTTTGAGAAGGAGGCTAGTTTATGGTGGGACAACGTCTTACAAACGGTTCCCACAGGACACATGTGGACTTGAGGTGCATTTGAGATACACTTCCACGAGAAATATTTCACCCTCACGTACCGCCATGAGGAGGGAGAGTTCCTTCACCTCCGATAGGGGGGCATGACAGTGGCAGAGTAGGACAATAGGTTCACGGAGCTAGCCAAATACGCTCCTTTGATGCTAACTGATGAACCGATGAAAATACGGCATTTTTCAAATGAGTTGCGGCCTGATATCTACACTCAGACGTGTTACACTAGCATTTCCAATTACGTCGAGCTAGTCAACATGTCTCTAAGAGCTGAGCAAGATGAAAACAGAGTTTCTCAAACATGTATACCAATGGGCCTGAGGCCTTAGCCCGAATCACAGGACCGGCCAGTCCTAGGTAAGAGGCCACATGTAGACTTGCCTCTCAAGCCCATGGCTGTGCCGACCCAGCAAAGGCCAGTGAAACGTTGGTGTACATATTGCGATAAAGGCGGACACACTGACCCCTTCTGTTTCACCAAGATGAAAGACAACAGTGTCACGTCACCTCAGAAGATCGACCATCGGCCACCACCTCTACGATTTACATCACTAATGCAACCATTTTACCGACCATCTGTACCTCAGAATAGGCCACCTCAAAGACCTATGACAGCGCAACCAAACCATCCTCAACAAGCTCGTGTGCATGCACTTGCAGTTGAAGCACCTGAGTCAACAACTGCAGCGCCTTTGACCTTTGAGGTCACTACTCACATTCAAGGTACACCTGTGTTCCTATTGGCAGACACTAGGTCTATTAAACTAATTCGTATGAAAGAATAGTCCTAACAATGGATTACTATCCTCATTATAAAAAAAAATAATATGGTAACTAGAGAGGACAAATATGTTGTAAATAATAGAAAGGTCGAAACAGAAAATTTCTACAACTTCAAGTTGCTAATAGGTTGGTCATATCTTTTAGGAATTCTTTTATTCATACTAGGAATTATCTTGTGATTAAATTTGATTATACGTAAAGATATATATATATATATATTTATACAATTAAATTAGAACCCTCGAGTAGGATTGAGTTTCATAGTTTAATACTCCGTAAGATCATATTAGAGGTGGACCACAGTAAGGTTATAAGTTTCTTATTTCCCTTGTAAATTCAAGGTTCATACCGCATCGAGGAGATGTCCCTTTTCTTTTCCTTCCCGCGGCTTTATGTTGCTAGCATTCCAAACTTCTGCACTATTTTAGGACTCTCGACTCTTCCCTACCTCCCGAAGTTAATGAAACTAAAGTGCAAATCTACTTATAACCCCCTAGCCATATGATTGAAATGGTGACATACAACTATAATATTATGAGATTGAAAACCATTTTAGTATAGTCTTTTGACTATGAGCACTAGGAAAGAACTTATTATCCACCAAGTTAAACATAGGTTAAACAAGAACTCTCATTGAGTAAGATCCAAAGGACAACCTTATAGACATGAGGCTTGAACCTCCTAGAGAATTATAATACTCATTAAATACTTAGGATGATCCGATTTCGAAATTTTAGAACCATATCCATATGAGGCATTCGCAGCTTAACTCAATTCTCAATCCTGGGTGATTACCAAAGGACTCAATGCTTGACCGAACAGAAGACCAGGATCCATCAAGATTAGGAAGGGATACAATGTGTTGTCTGCCTTGGTCAGGTGGACAATCGACGTATCGAGTTCGAGCTTACCACAACTGACTTTCCGTACTAGCCCAAGGTAGAACATACCACCCTTAGGTAAACTTTAACATCAGACACTTAGTACGATAATAATGACTTAGACATTTATCTTCAAACCTCAAGGGTAGAAACTTTTAAGGGGGGTAGACCGATATGAGCTAGGCTAGTGTAGCTGTTATATACCCTAACACAAATATAAACCTGAAACTAACAGAACTAACCTGAAAACCTTTACTTATTACCCTTAGACAATTTTGAGGATGAAATTTTACTTTAAGGGGGGTAGATTGTAATGTCCTAGAAAAATTCGTACAGAGACCCGAGTACCACCTCAGGCAGAAATCACTCAGGACCAAATCCTTTAGAAATTAGATAAAATTAACTAAGTGTTAAACTAGAGTAGCTATGAAATCCACTTGAATCACTTTAAATACTATCTGTGTAACGCCCTGAAAATCGGGGGTCGAGTAGTAACTCAACTCTCGAGTTCTAGAACATCACTTATGCAACAAAATGAATGATGATTGAATGTTGACTGTATTAGAGTAGTGAACATGAGTGAGATTAAGCCAAAACAGCATATCATACTCCAGAGACAGTTAATTTTGCAAGCGGAAGACTATGATAGATAGATAAAATATATAAACTACGATGAGTCTCCAGAGTATGATAACATTACCAGGTTAAATAAATACAAGTACAGTTATAAAATATACCAAATGTGTAAGTTTAATGTCTTCTATCCCCAGTACCACAGCCCCGAAAATACAGTACCAGGTCTTCATAGACCTGTCAGAGAGATACAGATAGGAGAACTCCTCCTCATCACCATAGAAGTAGTCCGGCTCTGCTTCACAAGCATCGCCCTCACCTGAAACTCAACAAATCTGTTTGGTGTGTACAACACCGTCCCGTAACGTGGGAGTGAGTAGCTAACTCAGTGGAACAATAAGGCATAAGTTAACATGTTCATCAAAGCAGTCAAGCAGTAATGATAAAGCAGTAAATCAAGCACTCCTAGTTACTCTGATTAATGCAAGTATGAATGCGTGAGTATGATGGATGCCCTCTCCGACATACTCCCTCAAGCGACACCATCTCACGTTCGCGCATGCTTACATCCCACAAGTGCTCCACATCTTCCGGGCACATGCGATGTATGATGAGCATGATTACCGAGTTTTTAATTAGTCCATTTCAAACAAACAGGATTGGGAAACTAAGGTACCTCCCTTGTATCATTTCCAAACATGATCCAATCTAGGGTCGTCATCCTAGTTAATATCGACGATGGTGTGTTTTCTAGGTCACGCAGCAGAGGTCGCTGTGGTCGTTACGCACAAAGGTTGCACCACTCCCCATCACCCCTTAAACGATTCATCACTATACAACTATAAAGAAACAGCCTAGTTCATACTCTATATATCGCGGCGAACCCTAAGGCACGCGCAACTTGAGAATATGCTCGCGGTCACTACAAAGGACTCGCCGTGGGCATTACGCACAAAGGTTGCACCACTCCCCATCACCTTATCAATGTAGGCCGACAGCGCGAATATAGTGTCCCATACCACCATAATCGGCTCACGAGTTGAGTTGCTCACTGGTCACTACGGGGAGGCACGTAGCCCCAGCGTAGGCCGACAGCTCGACCACGGTGTCCCATACCACCATGCCCGGCTCATGAGTCTTAGCGGATCGAGGTACCATGGTTAACGGGATTATCACTGGTAAGTTTGGTACCCTAGGTTCAAGCATTAGCGACCAAACATGGTGAACATACATAAGACACACGGTTTACTTGACGTGTTCGGCTAGCTCGAGCGCACAACAAGTTGGGCGATATGAGGCGCAGAAGCACCTCGTGTGGCCAACCACTATCGCCAACCGAAGTACGACACGGGTTCACCAACACATCATGCGTGGCGGAACGAATCCCAACCACATCTTCAAGTCTGATACCGGATGCCTGGACTATGAACATAGTCCCAAGCTCAGTCAAATCCTAACCATAGCATGTGAAATACGGCATGATAACATGGTGATTCAAGAACACTAGCAAGCATATTATAAAGCATAACATAAAGCATGTTAATAGACAAGTCACAAAGCATGTTCAAAAGCATGTTATAAAGCATTATGTAAATAGGGATACAATTACTTAAATTTCGTAGGCGAGTGGTTAGAGTGAACAACCACATGGAGAGTGTCATGTGTGACTCTAAGGTAGCCGAGAATCCCATCTCAGCACCTACCTAGGATTCTAACACTTAAGCACTTACACTCACAAGTGAATTCACCAACACTTGGAATGCAATATTTCAACATACATGACGTATGCTAGGGAAGTGTGTACTAGGGTTGTCCCTTTACCAAACTAGTATTTTATACATATACATCATATTCATGCAGCAATTAAACATGGCAATCACATCAGCAAATTTTATACGTATAGGGTGCTTCCACGTATACCCAATTTCGACATACATAGTGATTACAAAGGAACATAGATTTCGGCGATTCCTTTCGCCAAGATAGTATTTTAATCATGTATTATATAATCATACATTAAATAAATATGTTAAACATTATTCCAAAAGAAATACGTATACGGTATTTCTAAAATACGTAATTTCAACATACGTCGCATTTACAAGTGAACATATATTTTGGCGATTCCTTTCGCCAAACTAATATTTTATTCATATATTATATAATCATACATTAAATAAACATGTCAAACATTTATCCAAGAAAAATACGTATACGGTATTTCTACGTATACCTAGAATATGTGAAATTCCATATTTCACACCGTTAATCAAAACAGGAAACGGAAAGCACTTTATACATGTGCAATTGCAAGCAGATCATGAATCTACCATTATCTGACATTGAAAGCATTGAAAACCGTAACTTATACACTTAAAGTCCTCACCTTTTGCCTTTGGAAACGGAACAAATCAGCAAGGGTAGAAGAACTTCCGTATACGGGAGATTTCTAGCCTAAAGAGCGGAATCGGTTAGTCGTTACACATCCTACATCGATCCCACCTCAAATCAGACCTAGGGTTAGGTTTTCTTACCTTCAAATGAGGCGGAATACGCTGGAAAAACGCCTAGAATAAGGCGGTGTAGGCCGTGCAACAAGCCAAAGCAGGAGGAGGGAAATCGGCAACAATCTCCAAGCCTTTCTCTCTCTTTTCTCTCTCTTCCTCTAGGGTTTCCTCCAAAATTCGTATGGCTGTGAGAGGGGCTGCTCTAAGCTCCTTTTATAGCCACAAACATTACGAATGTAGACTCAGGTTCAAGGGGTACTGCTAACATAGGATTTTCGCCGCTTTTCCAGCTCAAAAGGGAAGTTCTGGTGGCCCTCCTTGAACCAAACGTCAGACTTAAGCTCACCATCTATGGATCTACGTGGGATTATGTTTTTGACTCGATCGAATTCCCAGATCACACGTGGCGGACCACTTTCAGTTCGACGGTCAGTGGGCCACGATCAGAAATTCCAAGTACATGTAAATGTTCCTGAAATTTTTCTTAATCCGAGGGTGTAATTTGGTCTGATTCTGACGGTCAGGTTGCTTAATACTGACGCATCAACGAATGATGCCAGATCACTATTCCAGATATTTATTTTGGATGGGAATAGTGTTTTTCACACGCCCTCGCTCCGAATTGAAACGAATGGCCATGGAACATCGGATGGAGCTGATTTTTGAGATGATTGTTAAGCCCGGTGGGGCGGTCCTAGTTCCTTAGCTTCGGGTTAATCGGACTCCGATGTGCGATCTAGACCTAATACTGAAGTTTCGTTTCATTCAGAGAAGCAGACGGAAATGAATTTGGTTCTAAACTTTAGGGTAACCTAGCGCCAATGATTCTGCAACTTTTGGGTCTTGCAGATCGTATTTAAAGCGATCCTAACGGATTTCGTAGCTAATCTGGTTTCACACCTAGTTACTTTGTCTCATTTCTAAAGGATTTAATCCTAAGTGATTTTCATCTGAGGTGGAACTTAGTCCATTGTAGTTTGTATATAAAGTGATCCAAGTTATACTACTTAGCTAGTTTAAGATAGTGTCTAGGGCGAAGGTGCTTTGAAAAATTGAAAGCACAAGGTAGTGAAGGGTGGGATTTGTGAAGAAAAATGGTTTAAGGAGCGATTTGAGGCTTTAATTGAGCGTTTAAGAAGTTAAACCTGTGTTAGGATTGATCCATTGCCTAAGGACGTCTAATCCCAGGTTGGCAAAAATCCGGGGCGTTACAATCTACCCCCCTTAAAACAAAATTTCGTCCCCGAAATTGCCTAAGGGTAATAAGGAAAGATTTCTATTATTTTATTTGCCTAAGACTTATTGATTTCGAGTTCCTACGCGTGGTAGGGCATATACTAGTCTTGTTCCTTTTAGTCTACCCCCCTTAAAACATGTTTCTTTATTCATTTCTCATACCCTGATAGTTCGCTACAATTTATTTCTGTACCTATTTGGAGTCTTGACGACAATTCCCACAATTTAGAGTAAGATAGTTGTTTTCATTATTTGACCAACACGGAGAGACGGTTATGGTGGGCTTGATCCCGATACATCGATCATCTACCGAGCTAAGGTAGAAAGCTCATCGTATCCCTTCCGAATAATAGTGGATCCTGGTCTTCTGCTCGTCAGCAGTGAGTCTGTTGGTAGTCACACAGGATTGAGAATTGAGTCAAGCCGCGAATGCTTCGCAGTTGTATATTTCAGTAACTCCATAGTCCGATCACTCTCTAAGAGTAGGGAATGTCCATCATTGAAAGGTTCAAATTGTTTATTCTAAGGTTGCCCTTTAGGTCTTAGTCTAAGAGAGTCCTCGATATTATCTATGTCCCAGGGAAAGGGTGAATCAAATCTTACTAGATCATCCTAAAATGGTTTCATAGTAAAACTTGTTAGGGCTTCTATAATGTGCATATGTTAACGAGCACCGTTTCGATCCTGGGCCAGTGGGGTAGGGTCCACCATGCTTTCTTTGTGCCACCCGGATCAAGAGATGCAATAGGTAACCTAACTAGATTGGGTTCATCATGTTCTACCCCCCTTAAAATTTTAGTTTCACCCTCAAGGCTCAAGAGTTATGCCCTGCTCCGTATAGCGGAACAAGGTGTAGTTTAGGATCTATCCTTGACATGAAATGGGAAATACATTGGTCTGCCTTTCATCGACGATGTGTACGATGGCATTGATACCTATGGGGATCGAGAGGAGTTAAAAATGATGGGTAATGTGGTTGATGTCAGGGGTAGGTGTGGGTTTGAGGCAAGATGCCCAATTCTACCAAGGGGTTTTTGTCGCGGTCCAGACTTATCCTATTTAATCATGTCTAGCTTAATAGGCATGCTATCTTTCTACGTTCATAAGCACAATATGTATGCCGACATGGCATGTGATTTAGGACCTGATTCTTAACTGTCTGTTGCTCACTTGGGAAATTCCTTAGGCCTAAAAGGAAATATTTTTATTGGCTATATATTCTCACACTTCTCAAAGACAAAGTTATAAACTTTTGGTTGTAAGTGGTCAAGCCAACACGGAAGAAAGTTGCGTAGTGGGTCTGAGCCAGATACATAGACCTTCTACCTCGCGAAGACAGAAAATCATCGTATCAGTCCTTAATCCTAGCTGATCCCGACCTTCTGCTTAATCAGAGCATAGGGTTCATTGGTCACAACCAGGATTGAGAATTCGATCCAAACCGCGAATACCTCGCTAATGTGTAGTTTCTCTGCCCCGTGTTCCCGATTGTACTAAGTCCTTGAGAAGGCAATTCTGAGGGTGTATTGATTTGATCTAACATTAAATCCAATGGATATACAAGTTTTCTATGAGCGTGAATAGTTTCTATGTCATACAACCTTCCTATGAGTTATTAAAGGAGCCTATGAGTATCAAGAGGATTTCAACAAAGGGACGGGGTCTCGCTCCTACCTAATCAAACCGATTCACTAAGTATATCACTCAATTATCTTAGCATTTTTTTTTTTTTGTCATTTACATTTCTCAGCCTAATCAGCAGAGTGTGGTGGGTTAATGTATATCAAGGGACTTTATCACTTCAACACAATTTGGCTAGTGGCCCTAAGTTGTATTAAATGGGACCGCATTACTAATCATACCTTGGGATTGGGTGTGACATGGTTGGTAGGAGGGTGGGAGGGGATTAATTTTATAGGCCTTGGAAAATGAGCCTGGTGTTGGAAAAATGGAATTTCCATATCCCAGGGTAATGAACTTCTAAGTTATGGGAAAGGAAAATCTCGGAATTTACTTTTAATTGCGTACATTCTAAACAGGATGTCGGAATACATGGGATACACCCAATCTAGGGGCCATACCCTACATATACATTTATTATTACTTTTACAATTCTATCACCTAATCTTACTTAATGCGGTTGGCTGAACGGGCCCAAACGTCCTCACGCATCTAGAACATCATACCAACTACTACACCTATCAACAGGAAAACATAACCACCCTAAGATAGTAGCCCATGCAAACTACAAGACAACATATGGATGAGCTCGGATAGAGCCATGGAAAATGAGGATAAGGGAAATGGGGAAATTTGGAGTTTTGGTTCTCCATGGACTTGAGCCTCAACAGATGTTGTAGAAGCCTCAATGACAACGTTTGAAGGTGAAAAATGAAAAGGTAGGATGGGTTTGGGAGCTCAGATGTTTCTGAGCTTCGAATGGGGGTGTAGGAACTTAACCGAGAGAAAATGGAACGGGTAGAGGGTGGTTGTTGCTGAAAACGATGAAGTGATGTATGGTTGGACAGGAAACAACGAAATGGACGATTGGAGTGGAGGTTTGAGAGAGAAAACAAAGCAATCGAAAAGAGAAAAGGGGTTGTCTTCTTTGATACTCCACGGACAAAGTACCCCAAGAGGTGTTGAAGAGGCACAAAGGATAAGGAATGAAGAAGGAACAAGGGAGGAATGGGATGGGTTAGAAGGCTACACGATTTGAGCTCCAAGTGAGGGGGTGGGAGCTCAAATGTGAAAGAGAGGGGAAGGATAGGAGGTTAGGGCTACTGTGATCGATGGGAGTGCATGAATCATGGCCGAATATGGTGGAATGAAAGATTGGAGAAAAGGTTTGAGGGAGAAAATCGGAAATAGAAGCTTGGGCGTTTGGAAGGGACAAAATGGGAGAGTGGGGTGCTCCAGCCCTTTAAAACCCAACCAAATAGCAATTTGGCACGTGCCATGGGGTAGAGGGGGCTGGGCCGACCAACCCCATGTTTGAAAACCCACCGGAAAAGCAACCGGACCGCGGTCCGCCGCCGGTGCCGCGGTGGCGCCGCGGTCGGGCTTGGCCGGAACCACGCCGCCGCGGTGGGGACCTGTTTCCCACATGCCCAGGGTGCCAAATGCACCCTGGTTCAGTCTAGGGGGTTAGCGGATTAACGTGGAGGGGCCTCCGAATCCGATTCGCTCCATTTCGGGTAATTTCGGGATAATCGGACATAACTTGCAATCCGGAATGAGTTATCTGATGTAAAATATATGAATTTGGGGTAGAACGAGCTAATGAAGCCAACCAACCCAGCTATGCTGGGTTGCGCAGCCCGGAATTGCAAAAAATGCCTCCGATTGACAGTCATTTCCCTGTTTTAATTTCGTTTTACTAAAACAGTAATTTTTGTTTAGTTACTCTTCATCTGTTGGGGTTTAGGAGTTGCGCTCATCGTGTAACGAGCTTAGAATAACTAGGAGAATGGTTTGGTGAAGCCAAATAGGACACTTATTATTCTTGGCTGAAAACTTTGCGCACTAGCAGACACCATGACCTTAGTAAGTCGCGAATGCTAGGAGTTTTAGTTGTAGTTTGTTTCTGATTTCCTTCCTATTACTTGGTATTCCCATTTAAAGGGTTGTGAACTCATTTTTCTTCATTCATTAATCAATTTTGGATGTAGTAGAATTTATTTCTATTTTCTGCTTTCTTCCTCATGGATTCGAGAAGTCTCCGTGAGGGGTCCAGAGAAGCTCCGAGAATTTGGAATAGTTATCCTCATCACGCCTATCCTATATTCTACCGATTGTCAACGGTTAGGGTGAGGTGGATTGTAATCTAGAATTATCTATAGACGACCTAGGAATATTTTAGGGTCGACTCGTGCGACCATGGTTGAATACAGACTCGACTTCGGCGTTCGTTTTCAATGAACTTCGCCAATTGACGAAATCGGGATACCTATGACTGTTTCTACATCCCGTCGCTCCCTCCTAAGTCAGAGTGCGTTAGAGTGCGTAGTGTGACCATAACCCAGGTCCGGTTTAATCAAAATCATGCTCTGATACCATCTTGTAACGCCCTGAAAATCGGGGGTCGAGTAGTAACTCAACTCTCGAGTTCCAGAACATCACTTATGCAACAAAATGAATGATGATTGAATGTTGACTGTATTAGAGTAGTGAACATGAGTGAGATTAAGCCAAAACAGCATATCATACTCCAGAGACAGTTAATTTTGCAAGCGGAAGACTATGATAGATAGATAAAATATATAAACTACGATGAGTCTCCAGAGTATGATAACATTACCAGGTTAAATAAATACAAGTACAGTTATAAAATATACCAAATGTGTAAGTTTAATGTCTTCTATCCCCAGTACCATAGCCCGAAAATAAAAGACTGTGTCTTCATAGACTGTCGAGAGAGATACTGAGATAGGAGAACTCCTCCTCATCACCATAGAAGTAGTCCGGCTCGCTTCACAAGCATCGCCCTCACCGAAACTCAACAAATCTGTTTGGTGTGTACAACACGAATCCGTAACGTGGGAGTGAGTAGCTAACTCAGTGGAACAATAAGGCATAAGTTAACATGTTCATCAAAGCAGTCAAGCAGTAATGATAAAGCAGTAAATCAAGCACTCCTAGTTACTCTGATTAATGCAAGTATGAATGCAGGTATGATGGATGCCCTCTCCGACATACTCCCTCAAGCGACACCATCTCACGTTCGCGCATGCTTACATCCCACAGTGCTCCACATCTTCCAGGCACATGCGATGCATGATGAGCATGATTACCGAGTTTTTAATTAGTCCATTTCAAACAGCAGGATTGGGAAACTAAGGTACCTCCCTTGTATCATTTCCAAACATGATCCAATCTAGGGTCGTCAGTCCTAGTTAATATCAGACGATGGTGTGTTTTCTAGGTCACTGCAGAGGTCGCTGTGGTACGTTACGCACAAAGGTTGCACCACTCCCCCATCACCCCTTAAACGATTCATCACTATAACTATAAAGAAACAGGCCTAGTTCATACTCTATATATCGCGGCGAACCCTAAGGCACGCTGCAACTTCAGAATATGCTCGCGGTCACTACAAAGGACTCGCTGTACATTACGCACAAAGGTTGCACCACTCCCCATCACCTTATCAATGTAGGCCGACGGCGCGAATATAGTGTCCCATACCACCATAATCGGCTCACGAGTTGAGTTGCTCACTTGGTCACTACGGGAGGCACGTAGCCCCGCCGAGGCCGACGGCTCGACCACGGTGTCCCATACCACCATGCCCGGCTCATGAGTCTTAGCGGATCGAGGTACCATGGTTAACGGGATTATCACTGGTAAGTTTGGTACCCTAGGTTCAAGCATTAGCGACCAAACATGGTGAACATACATAAGACACACGGTTTACTTGACGTGTTCGGCTAGCTCGAGCGCACAACAAGTTGGGCGATATGAGGCGCAGAAGCACCTCGTGTGGCCAACCACTATCGCCAACCGAAGTACGACACGGGTTCACCAACACATCATGCGTGGCGGAACGAATCCCAACCACATCTTCAAGTCTGATACCGGATGCCTGGACTATGAACATAGTCCCAAGCTCAGTCAAATCCTAACCATAGCATGTGAAATACGGCATGATAACATGGTGATTCAAGAACACTAGCAAGCATATTATAAAGCATAACATAAAGCATGTTAATAGACAAGTCACAAAGCATGTTCAAAAGCATGTTATAAAGCATTATGTAAATAGGGATACAATTACTTAAATTTCGTAGGCGAGTGGTTAGAGTGAACAACCACATGGAGAGTGTCATGTGTGACTCTAAGGTAGCCGAGAATCCCATCTCAGCACCTACCTAGGATTCTAACACTTAAGCACTTACACTCACAAGTGAATTCACCAACACTTGGAATGCAATATTTCAACATACATGACGTATGCTAGGGAAGTGTGTACTAGGGTTGTCCCTTTACCAAACTAGTATTTTATACATATACATCATATTCATACAGCAATTAAACATGGCAATCACATCAGCAAATTTTATACGTATAGGGTGCTTCCACGTATACCCAATTTCGACATACATAGTGATTACAAAGGAACATAGATTTTGGCGATTCCTTTCACCAAGATAGTATTTTAATCATGTATTATATAATCATACATTAAATAAATATGTCAAACATTATTCCAAAAGAAATACGTATACGGTATTTCTAAAATACGTAATTTCAACATACGTCGCATTTACAAGTGAACATATATTTTGGCGATTCCTTTCGCCAAACTAATATTTTATTCATATATTATATAATCATACATTAAATAAACATGTCAAACATTTATCCAAGAAAAATACGTATACGGTATTTCTACGTATACCTAGAATATGTGAAATTCCATATTTCACACCGTTAATCAAAACAGGAAACGGAAAGCACTTTATACATGTGCAATTGCAAGTAGATTATGAATCTACCATTATCTGACATTGAAAGCGTTGAAAACCGTAACTTATACACTTAAAGTCCTCATCTTTTGCCTTTGGAAACGGAACAAATCAGCAAGGGTAGAAGAACTTCCGTATACGGGAGATTTCTAGCCTAAAGAGCGGAATCGGTTAGTCGTTACACATCCTACATCGATCCCACCTCAAATCAGACCTAGGGTTAGGTTTTCTTACCTTCAAATGAGGCGGAATACGCCGGGAAAATGCCTAGAATAAGGCGGTGTAGGCCGTGCAACAAGCCAAAGCAGGAGGAGGGAAATCGGCAACAATCTCCAAGCCTTTCTCTCTCTTTTCTCTCTCTTCCTCTAGGGTTTCCTCCAAAATTCGTATGGCTGTGAGAGGGGCTGCTCTAAGCTCCTTTTATAGCCACAAACATTACGAATGTAGACTCAGGTTCAAGGGGTACTGCTAACATAGGATTTTCGCCGCTTTTCCAGCTCAAAAGGGAAGTTCTGGTGGCCCTCCTTGAACCAAACGTCAGACTTAAGCTCACCATCTATGGATCTACGTGGGATTACGTTTTGACTCGATCGGATTCCCGGATCACACGTGGCGGACCACTTTCGATTCCCGACGGTCGGTGGGCCACGATCGAAATTTCAAGTACATGTAAATGTTTCGAAATTTTTCTTAATCCGAGGGTGTAATTTGGTCCGATTCTACGACGGTCGGGTTGCTTATCGACGCGTCAACGAATGATGCGGATCACTATTCCAGATATTTATTTTGGATGGGAATAGTGTTTTTCACACGCCCTCGCTCCGAATTGAAACGAATGGCCATGGAACATCGGATGGAGCTGATTTTTGAGATGATTGTTAAGCCCAGTGGGGCGGTCCTAGTTCCTTAGCCGGGTTAATCGGACTCCCGATGTGCGATCTAGACCTAATACGAAGTTTCATTTCATTCCTGAGAGCAGACGGGAAATGAATTTGGTTCTAAACTTTAGGGTAACCTAGCGCCAATGATTCTGCAACTTTTGGGTCTTGCAGATCGTATTTAAAGCGATCCTAACGGATTTCGTAGCTAATCTGGTTTCACACCTAGTTACTTTGTCTCATTTCTAAAGGATTTAATCCTAAGTGATTTTCATCTGAGGTGGAACTTAGTCCATTGTAGTTTGTATATAAAGTGATCCAAGTTATACTACTTAGCTAGTTTAAGATAGTGTCTAGGGCGAAGGTGCTTTGAAAAATTGAAAGCACAAGGTAGTGAAGGGTGGGATTTGTGAAGAAAAATGGTTTAAGGAGCGATTTGAGGCTTTAATTGAGCGTTTAAGAAGTTAAACCTGTGTTAGGATTGATCCATTGCCTAAGGACGTCTAATCCCAGGTTGGCAAAAATCCGGGGCGTTACAATCTGCAAGACCCAAAACTTGTAGAATCAATGACGCTAGGCTACCTTAAAATCTAGGATCAATCTCATTACCCAGTTGCTCTCGGGAGCACATTGAAACTCTGTATCAAATCTGGACCGCACGTTGAAAGTCCGATTACTACGAAATTATATAATTAAGACCGCCTTACTGGACTTGACAACCACCTCGAAAATCAAGTCCAGACAGTATCCCGAAGCTATTCGCTTGAGCCCGGAGTGAAGTTGTGAGAAACGTGGATATCTTAGAAATAAAATCTAAATTTAAGTCATCTGAGACTTGTCACTTACGGGCCGAATATAAGGATTCAGACCATTAGAATCTAACCCAAATACACCCTCAGATTAGGAGAAATTTCCCATACATGGTAGTGTACTTGTGGCCCTGATCGAGTTTCGGTGACCGTTGAACGAAAACTGGTCCACCGTAGTCAATCTGTAAATTTGATCGGATTGAAAACTTAACTCGACCTAGATCTATGGTCATTGAGCTTAAGTCCGACCTTAGGCTCAAGGGGGGCTCCGGAAGTGCTCCGTTGAGCCGAAATAGATGGGTTTTGGTCATAATCTAAGTATACCTTGGCCCTGGGGCCATTTTCATCAGTTTTAGGCCTATATAAGGACCTTAAACACTCTCTCATTCACTCCATACGAATTTAGAAAAAAACCCCAGGAGAGAGAAGTGAGTAAAGAGAGAGAAAGTGAGAGAGAAGTTGGAGTCACTCCTGAGATTTGATCCTGCTATTCTACGTGCCTATCCATCACTACCAAATTGCTATTCCGGCAATTCTGACTCCGTTCTTAGGTAAGAAAACCTAACCCTAATCTGTTCTAGGGTTTTAATTGTTGCTAGTAGCGAAATAGCTGTCTCAACTCGTACTATAGGTTGTCATTCCATCGTTGACGAAGACTTAGAGTCTCTGTCAAATTCATTATGCTTCTACGGCGTAAGGTGCGGACTATAGACATATAGGTTATGGTTTTCAAGGCTTTCAATGTCGGTTAATGATTTATTCTTGATGTGGGTGCTATTTCATATGCAATTTGGATTTGTGTCTAACATGATTATTTGTCGTGACTATATGCTTATTATGTATGCGACAACTCCCTAGCAAAAGGACTTACCCTAAATCATGCCACGGCCAATATACGCTATATATGTTAAAGTGTGTAGCCCACGTGTTTGTGAAAATGATTAAATGAGTATGGAATCGGGATTCATGCATGCCATGATTATCCACCTTGGGTATATCCGTGTGGTATACGGGGCAACTCCCTAGTAAAAGGATTTGGCCTAATACATGTATAACCAACATATAACATGTATGGAGATGTGTGTAGTCTAAGTGTTTGTTGAAATGACTAAATGATTATGGAATCATGATTTGTGCCTGTTATGTTTATAGAATGCAAATGTGTGATTGTCGTATTCGTGACAACTCCTTGTTGGAAGGATTTGTCCAAATACATGACATAGACAATATATGTTATGTGTGTTGACATTGTAGTATAGGTGTTTTATAAAATGTCTATATGAGAAGTAGTTAGATGAACTGCATCTAATAGGGTTGTTGAGATAGGTTTCCCAACTACCTTAGATATATGTATAAATTCCTGCTAATAGTTGAAATCTAAATGGTGTGCTTTGTGTGGAATAAGTATATGTAGAATGGCGTATTATATGTGTTTCATAATATATTCAAATGCTATTCATGCTTACATTAGTTGCTAAATGATATATGATTCTCATGTATGCATATTCCTCATATCCGAATGTGTGTGGGACTGTGATATAGTCCAGGCAATCGGTAACAAATTCCGAGTTAATGGTTGAGGTTGTTTTGCTACAAAGGACGTGTCTGATGAATTCGAGTCGTACTTCGGTCGATGACAGTGGTTAGGCCACACGGAGTGCTTACACACTTCATGTCGATCAACTCGAGGTGCGCTCGTACTAGTCGAGCTCGTCAAGTAACCCGATTGACCTGATGTATGTTCACCATGTTTGGATGCTACTACTTGAACCTAAGGTACCAAACTCACTAGTGAAAACCCCGTTAACCTTGGTACCTCGACCGCTAAGACTCATGATTCGGACATGGTGGTATGGGACAACGTGGTCGAGCTATCGACCTACGTTTGGGCGACGAGCCTCCCCGTAGTGACCAGTGAGTAACCCAAACTCGTGAGCCAAATACGGTGGTATGGGACACTGTATTCGATCTATCGTCCTCCATTGGTGTAGCCTGGGTGTAGTCCCCAGTCGAGTTGGCAACGATCCTTTAAAAATAGACTGCCAGTTGGTAGGGATTGGTGGAGTGACCTTGAGTATAAAATAGGCCTACCCAGGCACATCCTGGCTGTGGTCCCCAGTTGGTTTGGCGACAAGCCTTTGAAAATAGACTGCCAGTTGGTAGGGTGTTAGTGGTAGTGACCTGAACTTGCCTATCGCATGTGATTAACTAGGATTGACGACCCTAGATGAATCATTGTTTGGAAATTGATATAAAGGAGGTACCTTAGTTTCCCAATCCTGCTGTATGAAAAGGACTAATAAAAACTTGGTAATCACACTCATAACATCGCACTGCATGTGCCCTGGGTTGAAGAGCACAGAGGAAAGAAAGCATGCCGCGACCGTAAGATGGTGTCATACGAGGGAGTGTAAGCGAGGGCATGCATCATTATTCATATCATTCTTGCATTAATAAGAGTATTCATGGATATTTAATTTTACTGCATTATCATTATTGCTTGACTGAATTGATAACATGTTAACCTTTGTTATATAGTTCCACTGAGTTGATCGCTCACTCCCAGGTTACGGGATGGTGTTTTAAACACCAACCAGACTCTGTCTTGATTGCAGATGACGAAGCGACTCTTGAGGCGGAGCCGGACTTCGAGGACGACGAGGAGGCATTCTCCTACATGCAGCTTTCAGGCGGGTCTATGTAGACCATGTTTTGAACGATGAGGTTACAGGGATGTTGATTAGACACTATTATACTTGTTATTTTACACTTTTGGAGCACCCATATATATTTTTTTTGTTCATTTTTGGAGTATACATGTATATATATAACCTGGTAACATGTTCACACTCTGGAGACTTATAATAGTTTATATATTTTATATATCTATCACAGTCTTCCGCTTGCATAATTTAATTATCTCTGGAGTATGATATGTTGTTTTGGTGTAATCCCACTCATATTTAATGTACTAACACGGACAACATTTAATCATCATTATCTATGTTACATAAGTGATGCGTTGAAACTTGGGAGTGGAGCTTATGCTCGACCCCCGATTTTTAGGGCATTACACTATGCGATGCAAAACATAATAAGCCAATATCATATACTGAGAAAACAATGTAGATCAGCTATGTAATGTGGAGTCATAGTAAGCCAAATATCATATACTGAGGGTGTAATGCATTATGCAAACCTAACAGGTCTACGAATACCATAAACCTCATCTAGGCCAAATAAATGCAGAAACATAACAACCCAAAATGCCATATACCGTAGATGTAATGCAATATGCGGTGCGAATGAAATGACCAAGCTGGAGTGTGAAGTCAGGAAGATAGTACGTAGTATCGTAGACTATGGGGTTCATCACAAGAGACTTCTATCCAAACCAATCCCATACCTAAATTTGGATAGCCGGACTCAATGTGGTAAACTCCTAATCTAAGGTTAGTCGTACGCCCTAACTGAAATCCTAGCCATTGCGAAGGTACACAATAATTAGTTGCGCCCACCAGCCCGAGTGGGTAATGAATGAATGAATCAAATGCTGAATACGCAATTGCTGCTCAGTAAGTCCACATATCAGTATCATACATCTCTGGGATCAATATCAGGGTCTAGTATACTCCAAGCTAGCTACCGCCCTTACCGGTCGAGCAGCCGAGCGAGTGGAAAAGACCTCACTACCCGCCTGCCAATATCAGTCCGACTCATCGATAGTGGACCCATTTGTGAGCTGGTCAAACTCAGCCTAGATTACAGCCCCCTCACTCGAGTGGATAAGGCCACACCCCCTCCCAACCGACAACGACATAGTGAGAAGCGCGGACTCCTGGTAATCGGCACTCAGCACTCATGTCTTCCACTCGATCTAGACATTGGAGCATCCCCTAGCCACGGGAGTTTAGGGATATTCACCCACGGACATCCAAAGTGCCCATATGCTCAAATCAAACATTTTCGGTTTCCCATTTATCCATCCACGATATGTTTGTGGAGGTCGCGCAGCCCTGATGTCGCTAAGGCACCAAATGATCATGTTACAAAATATGAGACGCATGAGCCATACTATTCAGTCATGCCTCAAACCTATGCATACTGCACGCTCATGTGAGGCAACTCCGTCTCTTGGGAAGTCCCATAAACAATCAGCCCAATGACACATGCTATGTTCAATCACTACTCATAACAAGCATGCGAATGATGTGTATGGGCATGTATTATGAAGCATACTAAGCATAATTATAATCACATACATCATGGTGGGCCTATATAAGGGGTCCCATGGCCCGTAATAATGAACAAGTGGTGTGCACATAATCACATACACATGGTGGGTCTCACACATCACAATTGGGCCTCACACATACAAGGGGCTTCACACAATCACAATGGGCCTCATATAATCACAATTAGCCTCATATAATCACAATGGGCCTCATATAATCATAATGGGCCTCATACAATCACATAATGGGCCTCATACAATCGCAATGGGCCTCACATAGGCATAATGGGCCCCATACAATCATAATGTTATGCTAACACATACTTAGTGTAGTACCAATCATAGTCGTAATCGATAATTGGCATATATATATGGAGGGGTTCATAGAAGGATAACAGATCTAATCCATAACATGAGGATCGGTCCTCAACAGTGGATATACCAAACTTGATACCACTGATCTTTCCATCTATGGTAACGATGTTCTCTCCTCATATTAAGGATGGGCCTAGATGGCCTACTCCTATTAAGAATGGGCCTAAGAATAAGGAGTGGGCTTCCTTGCCCATTCTATCACGTAGCAATCCGGGCTTCTTAAGGGCCCAATAAGCACAAGGTGGACCACATTCCCTATGGAAGGCTTGATACAAACACAAGATGGGCTTCAAGGCTTGGGTGGTCCTACAGGGTATGGTGGAAAACATCATTATCAAATGAGGGCCCAATGGATTGGGATACCTTAATCAAAGGGAAAGATGGGTAATATAATCATCAATGAGGACCCAACAGTTTGGTTAGCCCATTAAGGGGAGATAAGAATGGGCCTAACAACAGGCCCTAGGGAGAGTTACAATGTGGACATCTAACCATCATTGCTCATACAACGTGGACATTAAACCATCATTGCTCCCAAAGCATGGCCCATTTAATATCAACCAGGAACATGGATGGGCATCATGAGCATCATTACATACATGCTGGTAGAATCACACATCACAATGGGCCTTATATACATCACCTTGGACCTCACATAAGGGCTTTCTATACATCACATTGGGCCTCACTCATGGGCCACATATACATCATAATGGGCCACATCCCATGGGCCTCATGTACATCACAATAGGCCTTAAAGACGGGTTGTATGCTCATTATAATGGGCCTCATATACGGGCATCATATACATCACAATGGGCCGCAACAATGGGCCTCATATACATCCAAATGGGTTGCATCAAGCAGGCCTCATATACCTCAAGTGGGTTGCATCTGTAAATGTTATTCTAATTAACTCCTATGATTGTCAAATTTTGTAGTGCCAAAACCTCTTGGAATTTGTATCTTATGTAGCTCATCTTCATATTCAAGATCAAGCAATTCAAGTACAAGTTTAAAGTGTTCCAATTCAAGATTCAAGCATCATAAGTATAAGAACAAGAGATTCTTATACAAGTTCAAGAACTAGATCAAGTTTTCAAGCTTCAACTATATCAAGACAGTGTGCATTACTTTACGAATTCAAGCTTAAGTAATCTTCTCAAGCTTAAAGCTCATATACTCAAGTTGAAACACAAGTCACAAGTACTTCAAGTTCAAGCTTCAAAGTACTTCAAGATGTCAAGCTTCATGTACTTAAGATCAACTATCAACCGAAGCGAATGATGTTTCAATGTTCGTATATCACATATAAGTTATGAATGACCATAGATTGACCATAGATTAGGTCATATGGATTGCATACTTAATTTAGATCATTATATAAATTTATAGGCTTTTTCTCAACTAGTCTTAGCCTATGTTCGACTAGTTCTAGTACTGGCTTGACCAGTCCAAGAATTTCCTCGACCAGTCCAAAGTTTGTTACTAATTTTTGGGATTATTTTGTTGGACCATTGACCAGTCCTGGAGACTGCTCAACCAGTCGAGTGAGCAGTGCTCGACTAGTCAAACAGGTTTAACTCAAAGTCCAGCAACCATTTTTAGTCTCACTTAACCAGTCGAGTGCAGGGCTCGACCAGTCAAGCAGGCCACTCGACCCGTCAAGCAAGCCACTCGACCAGTCGTGAAATGGTCTTATCTTATCATGCTCGAAATTTTGAATTCTTGTTGGTCCTTCAACCAGTCGAACCGACCACTAGGCCAATCGAGTGAATAGTAATTTTGCTTATAAATTGAGGACGATTTTCAGAGTTTCTCATTGAATTCTAAAATAATCAAGACACCACTCTGAGAGATAAGTTTGTGATATTCTTAAGCTATATTGTGTTCATTTAATATTCTATTTAATTTAGCTTTTTGCATTTGATTTTGAATTCTCTAGTCCAATCTTAATTGAAGAAGGGATTTAAGTTTTCCCCTTTCTTAAGATCAAAATCAAATCAAGCTAGCCCAAGGTGATTTAATCTAAAAATCATTTAGAACTTAAAACCCTTTCATATGTGGCATTATACATTGAACGTCTACATTAAACATCTACATCGAATCGGTTCTACTAGGCTTCATCAAAGGAGAATATCTTGATAAGTATATTTAGATTTTTGTAAATCTCTTTTGGTTTTTTGAGGTTGTGCCAGAAAAATCTCTTTTTCTTTTTTGGTTTGTCTGAGGTGATCTAGAAAATCTGAGAGTGTGGGGTTTTTGAATTGTGTAAACCCACTAGAAAGACACAATTGTGAAGGTTTTAGGTGAACCTTAAAAAACCTATTTTATAGTGAAAGCCAATATCCACTGTGTGAGGATATTGGGAGTGGAGTAGTTGCGTGGTTGTTTGTTTAACAGTTGGTGTACACACAAGCGAACCACTATAATTGTTGGAGTTGTGAATGGTTAAATGTGCCTAAGTGTGTGATTGTTGTAATTTATTTTTCCAGCATTTGTGGTGAATGATTGTAATTTACTTTTAGTACACGTGGTGAATGTTGTAATAGTAATAGAATTTTATTTCTACTTTATTCTTTATTCCTCTGTATTGGTTTGAGATTTTGATACACAGACTGTTTTAGGAATTAGGTTGTCCTACCATAAGCCATTGGTTTTTGGTGTAAGGTTGTCCTTAGAACAACATTTATATCAACCTCTCAATACTCATGCATTTGAGGTTGCTATTCATTTCTAGTATTTGAATTGTTAAGTGTTATCATTGTTAATTTCTTTCTTATTCCGTATTTAATTTTTTTAATTTGGCGTAGTCCTATTCACCCCCCCCTCTAGGACTCTTAGATCGGCCTTTTCAAGTGGTATCAAAGCCTAATAGCTCGTTTTTTTTAGATTAATTTCCTGAGCTAATCGATCTGAGCTTTTTAAGATGTCAAATTTCCTAAGCTAATCGATCAGTCACTAGGCCTCCACCTTTTGATGGCTCCAATTATGCCTATTAGAAAGCCAGAATAAGGATTCTTTTAAAATCCATGAATGAGAGTGTATGGCAAGCCACAATGACCAATTGGACCCCTCCTACCACTGAAGTGACTGGTACTAATGGATCTAAAACTGTAAAAGTCTCACCTTACTTTTGTTGGACCGCTCTTCAGAAAAGCGAGAGTAGTGTAAATGCAAAGGCTTTAAGTGCAATTACTTGCGCACTATCACCGGATGAATTCAAGAGAATTATATTCTATGATACTGCAAAGCAAGCCTAGGATATCTTGGAAATGACACACGAAGATACAACAATTGTCAAGAAATCTAATGTTCAAATCCTCACAACCAAATTTGAGGAAATATGTATGGAAGAAAGTGAAACGTTCATGGACTTCTATACAAGATTGAATGACATTGTCAACTCTATATGGGGTCTTGGTGATAGGATCTCAGAAAGTAAAGTTTGTGCAAAGATACTACTCTCATTACCTGAATGGTTCAATTCAAAAGTAACCGTAATCCAGGAACTTCGTGATATGGATAATATGAGGGTAGAAGAACTGGTCGGTTCTTTACAAACCTACGAGTTAAACTTTAAAGCTCCTAAAGGTAAATCTATCGCCCTTAAGTCTTCTAAAATTATTTCTCAAGAAAATGGTAATAATTCTAATTTAGAAACTTCTGAAGAAGATATGACTCTTTTAGCTAAAAAGTTATACAAGATTGTCAAAAGTAAAAAAGAGGGTTGATTTGCAAAAATCTATTGAAAAGAAAAGATCTATATCTAAAGCTTAGAAATCTTTAAAAGATAGACAATACTACAACTGACATGAAGCAAAGCCGCCTGAGAACTACATATACGAAAACTCGTCCTGATCGTCATAGTAATCAGGGTCCGCCTCTGGGGTCACATCATTATCTGAAATCAAGACAGAGTCTGGTTGGTATTTAAAACACCATCCCGTAATGTGGGAGTGAGTGATCAACTCAGTGGAACTATAAAGCAGAGGTTAACATGTTATCAACTCAGTCAAGCAGTAATGATAAAGCAGTAAAATCAAACATACCTAAATACACATATTAATGAAAGAATGATATGAACAATGATACATGCCCTCGCCTACACTCTCTCGTGCGACACCATCTTACGGTCACGGCATGCTTTCTTCCCTCTGTGCTCTTCAACCTGGGGCACATGCAGTGTGATGTTATGAGCATGATTACCAAGTTTTTATTAGTCCTTTTCATACAGCAGGATTGGGAAACTAAGGTACCTCCCTTATATCAATTCCCAAACAATGATCCATTTAGGGTCGTCAATCCTAGTTAATCACATAGATAGGCAAGTTCAGGTCACTACCACCAACACCCTATCAACTGGCAGTCTATTTTCGAAGGCTCATCGCCAACCCGATTGGGGACCACAGCCAGGCTGCACCAATGGAGGCCGACAGCTCGAATACAGTGTCCCATACCACCGTATTCGGCTCACGAGTTTGGGTTGCTCACTGGTCACTATAGGGAGGCTCGTCACCCTAGTGTAGGCCGACAGCTCAAACATGGTGTCCCATACAACCATGTCCGGCTCATGAGTCTTAGCGGATTGAGGTACCAAGGTTAATGGAGTTTTCACTGGTGAGTTTGGTACCTTAGGTTCAAGTAGTAGCGTCCAAACATGGTGAACATACATCGGGTCAATCAGGTTACTTGACGAGCTCGACTAGCCCAAGTGCACGATAAGTTGAATGACATGAAGCGCGTAAGTACTCCGCGTGGCCTAACCACTGTCAACAACCGAAGTACGGCTCGGATTCGTCAGACATGTCCTTTATGGCAAAATAACCTCAGCCATTAACACGGAATCTGTTACCGATTGCCTAGACTATACAATAGCCTCAATCACATTTAATTACAACAAAATATCCTAGAAGATAGTTAAAGCAGTAATGGATCAAGATTTCAAATCATACAATCAAAGGTCCGATATTGTTCACTTTAGGGCTACCAAGGCTGTTGCACGGAATCGTTACACCACTCCCCCATCACCCTTCACTGCTTTCTTTTTGCATTTTATGGAATACAACTTAAACATGGATTTATACATATGCATTGCATAGATAAACAGATACTATAATATATAATACATGGAGGAAAACATAAACATAGTTAAAGGAGTTGAGAATCATATCTCAACACCCTTATACATTACAATTTACTAACTACTTACTCATTCAGCCATTTCAGCAAACACTTTAGACTGCTTTCATCAACATGACATATGTTGATCACATAGGTATTAGGCCAAATCCTTTCGCTAGGGAGTTGCCCCATTTATAACATGCATGCACCCACGACGGATAGTCATGGCAAGCATGAATCCAAGTTCCATATTCATTCATTCATTTCCACAAACACTTGGGCTACACACTGTATCACATATAACGTATATTTACCGTGATGTGATTTAGGGCAAGTCCTTTCGCTAAGGATTACCGCCTACACAACAATCGCATAGCCATGATAATTAGTCATGGCGTACACTAATGCAAGGTTTATACTCATTTAGTCTTTTACTCAAACACTTAGGCTACGCATTGTAGCATATACGACGTATGTTAATATAACATGTATTAGGCTAATCCGTTCACCTAGAAGTTGATACACATGCATCTAGCATACATAGACAGCAATTAATCATGGCAAGCACAAATCAGAATTTCATACATATATGGTATTTTCTACAAATATGAGGAATACAGTATATTCAACCTACTTAATGTATAACTGAAAAATGAAACGGACATCACTTTATGCATGTGAAATAGCACCTACGTCAAGAATAAATCATTAACCGACATTAAAAGCCTTGAAAACCATAACCTATACGTCTACAGTCCACACCTTACATCGATAAATGCATAACGGAGTCGTTTTAAATACGTAGTCTTTGTCACCGGCAGAATGACAACCTATAGCATGAACTAGGTTAGCTATTTCATCATTTCAACTATTAGATATCCTAAAACGGATTAAAGTTAAGTTTTCTTACCTAAGAACGAAGTCATAATCACCGAAATAGCGATTTGGTAGTGATGGATAGGCACGCAGAATAGCAGGGATCGAATCCCTGGAGTAACTCTAACTTCTCTCTCACTTTTTCTCTCTTTACTCTCTTCTCTCTCCTAGGGATTTTCCCAAATTCGTATGGAGTGAATGAGAGAGGGTTTAAGGTCCTTATATAGGCCTAAAACTGATGGAAATGGCCCCAAGGCCAAGGTATACATAGGTTATAGCCAAAGGGTATCTGTTTCAGCTCAACGGAGAACTTCCGGAGCCCCCCTCCCCCCCTCCCTTGAGCCTAAGGTTGGACTTAAGCTCCCTGATCATGAATCTAGGTTGAGTTAAGTTTTCAATCCAATCGGATTTACAGATCGCCCGTGGTAGACCAGTTTCAATTCAACAGTCCACGATCACCGATCAGGGCCACAAGTACACTGGCCTATGTATGAAATTTTCCCTGATGCGAGGGTGTATTTGGGTCAGATTCTAATGGTTTGAATCCTTATATTCAACCTGTAAGCGACAAGTCTCAGATGACTTAAATTTAGTTTTTTATTTTTAAGATATCCACGTTTCTCACACACTTCACTCCAGGCTCAAGCGAATAGCTGCGGGACACTATCTAGATTTGATTTCTGAGATGGTTGTCAAGTCCAGCAAGGCGGTTTTAATTATATAATTTCGTAGTAATCGGACTTTTGACGTGTGGTCCAAATCTGACTTCAATGTCCTCCCGAGAGCAATTGGGTAATGAGATTGATCCTAGATTTTAGGGTAGCCTAGCCTCAATGATTCTATAAGTTTTGGGTCTTGCAGATCGCATTTAAAGTGATTAGTGCTGATTTCAAAGGTAAACTAGTTTAGTACTTAGTTAATTTCATATAATTTCTAAAGGATTTGGTCCTGAGTGATTCCTGCCTGAGGTGGTACTTGGGTCTTTGTACGGATTTTTCTGGGACGTTACAATCTTCCCCTCCTTAAAGAAAAATTTCATCCCCGAAATTGTCTAAGGGTAATAAGTAAAGGTTTTTAGGTTAGTTCTGTTGATTTCAGGTTTATATACATGTTAGGGTATATAACAGCTACACTAGCCTAGCTCATATCGGTCTACCCTCCTTAAAAGTTTCTACCCTTGAGGTTTGAAGATAAATATCTAAGTCATTATTATTATGCTAAGTGTCTGATGTTAAAGTTTACCTAAGGGTGGTATGTTCTACCATTTATGATTGGGCTAATATGGAAAGTCAGTTGTGGTAGGCTCGAACCCGATACATTGATTGCTCGCCTGATCAGGGCGGACAACACATTGTATCCCTTCCTAATCCTGATGGATCCTGGTCTTCTGCTCAGTCAAAGCAGTGAGTCCTTTGGTAATCACCCAAGATTGAGAATTGAGTTAAGCCGCGAATGCCTCGTACGGATATGGTTCTAAAATTCTAAAATCGGATCATCCTAAGTATTTAAGGAGTATTATAATTCACTAGGAGGTTTAAGCCTCATGTCTATAAGGTTGTTCTTTGGGTCTTATTCAACGAGAGTTCTTGTTTAACCTATGTTTAACTTAGTGGATAATAAGTTCTTTCCTGGTGCTCATAGTCAAAGGACTATACTAGAAAGGTTTTCAATCTCCTAATATTATAGTTGTAGGTCACCATTTCAATCATACGGCTAGGGGGTTATGAGCAGATTTGCACTTTGGTTTCGTTAACTTCGAGAGGTAGGGAAGAGTTGAGAGTCCTAAAATATTACAGAAGTTTAGAATACTAGCAACATAAGGTCGTGGGAAGGGAAAGAAAAGGGACATCTCCTCGACGCTGTATGAACCTCTAATTTACAAGGGAAATAATAAACTTATAACCTTACTGTGGTCCGCCTCTAACATGATCTTACGGAGTATTAAACTATGAAACTCAATCCTACTCGAGGGTTCTAATTTAATTATACAAAAACAACAATATATATATATATATATCTTTACGTATAATCAAATTTAATCACAGGATAATTCCTCGTATGAATAAAAGAATTCCTAAAAGATATGACCAACTTATTAGCAACTTGAAGTTGTAGAAATTTTCCGTTTCGACCTTTCTATTATTTACAACATATTTGTCCTCTCTAGTTACCATATTATTATTATTATTATTATTATTATTATTATATATTATATATTATAATGAGGATAGTAATCCATTGCTAGGCCTATTCTTTCATACGAACTAGTTTAATAGACCCAGTGTCTACCAATAGGAATACGGGCATACCTTGAATGTGAGCAGTGACCTCAAAGGTCAAAGGCGCTGCAGTTGTTGACTCAGGTGCTTCAACTGCAACTGCATGCACATGGGCTTGTTGAGGATGGTTTGGTTGTGCTATCATAGGTCTTTTCGGTGGCCTATTCTGAGGTATAGGTGGTCGGTAAAATGGCTACGTTGGTGATGCAGATCATAGAGGTGGAGTCGCTACATCACGTGGTGGCCGACGGTCGATCTTCTGAGGTGGCATGACACCATTGTCTTTCATCTTGGTGAAATAGAAGGGGTTAGTGTGTCTGCCTTTATCGCAATATGTATACTAACATTTTGCTCGCCTTTGCTGGGTTGGCAGAGCCATGGGCCTGGGAGGCAAGTCTACATGTGGCCTCTTACCTAGGACTGGCCGGTCCTGTGATTCGGGCTGAGGCCTCGAGCCCATTGGTATACATGTTTGAGAAACTCTGTCTCCATCTTGCTCAGCTCTTAGAGACATGTTAACTAGCTCGACGTAATTGAAAATGCTAGCGCAATACGTCTGAGTGCGGATATCGGGCCGCAACCCATTTGAAAAACACTGCATTTTCATCGGTTCATCAGTTAGTATCAAAGGAGCGTATTTAGCTAGCTCCGTGAACCTGTTCTCGTACTCTGCCACTATCATGCCCCCCTATCGGAGGTGAAGGAACTCTCCCTCCTCATGGCGGTACGTGAGGGGGAAATATTTCTCGTGGAAGTGTGTCTTAAATGCACCCTAAGTCTACATGTGTCCTATGGGAACCGTTTGTAGGACGTTGTCCCACCATAAACTAGCCTCTTTCTCAAACATATATGTGGCTAGCACAACTTGTTCTACCTCAGTGCAGTGCAGCGGCTTTAACATCTTAGAGATGAGATATATCCAGTACTCAGCCTCCTCAGGTCTGTGAGTACCCGCAAAAGTGGGAGGACGGAAATGCTGAAAGCGATCAAAAAGCCCGCCGGTATTCATGTTCCCAGCAGGGCGCGTAGGTGATGCAGGTGGAACAACACTCATCTTCTTGGCAAGGGCCCTTGCTATGGTGGCGAAAAACTATTGCTGTTGCTGTGCCTACTGCTCCTGCTGCTGTGCTTACTGTTGCTGCGTCAACAACATCATCTACTCTAGCCTATCAGTAGGGGGAGCCGACTGAGACATGGGTGGCATCGACGTTGACGCACGGTTCTGCTCAGGAACTGATGGTGTAACAGGTGGTACCACAGGCAGTGTCATATGTGTCAGCCTAGTGGCAGGGCCAGTGGCTGGCTGAGAATCCGGCATGGCAGTGTGGATCAGGCCCAAACTAGGGTCCATCTGGCAATCACTCAGGGAAGATACCCCATCAATCGGATTACCAAAAGTGAGATGCACCGCAACCCGTGCAGCTTTAGGTGGCATTCCCTATATTCAACATAGGGTGCAACCCAGGTCAAATTCGTCATACTCACAAACACTTTTACGCAGCATTCATACACAGACTAAAGCAACTTCATGCATTTCATTTACCAAAATTGTCATAATACATGAGACATAGTGTTACATGAATCATGACAGAAGATGCATGTGAGCTAATACAACCAAGACTTCAAACATTTAAAACATTCTACCAACCACTACACTACTAGGCCTATCAACATCAAAACACAAAGATCCTAATACAGCATCAAGCAAACACACAGGGCGATGGTGTGGATGACTAAGCATCCGAGTCTGGCGAAGGAGGAGGGGCACCCTTATCCTGCAAGCAGCACAGGATAGACTTCAAAGTGCGAGTCACTTTCTTGAACTTGTGCTTCATGAGGCCTCGAAGATCCATCAGATCCTGTCGTAGGACAGCCTGGCCCTCTTTAAGTCGAGCTAAACGGGTATCCTTAACATCTTGATCAGCATCCTGCTCTAGTGCCGTGGGAGGAGAGCTCTCCTCCGTGTTATGGGCCTCCTCTTCTTCCTCACTCTCTTCCTCTTCTATTTCAACTCCACCTTCTTCCTCACTTTCATACTCCTCACTAGCCGTCTCATCCTCACTCTTATCAAGTCGGGCTTGCCGCTGCCGTGGCCCAATTTTCATCTGATTAAGAGTAGTTTCGTCGATGAAATGTTGCGGTACTGGGAGTTCTGCACTAAGACTGTAGCCGAACTCGCGTGCAATCTTGCATATAAGCCGGCCGAAGGGGAGCAAATCAGTCCTTCTATTGGAGCATGCAATAAGAACTATCTATCGCAAAACATACGTAGGCACACACAACTTCTCTTGTAACACCCTGAAAATCGGAGGTCGAGCATAACTCAACTCCCGAGTTCCAACGCATCACTTATGCAACATAGATAATGATAATTAAATGTTGTCTGTGTTAGAGCAATAAACATGATTGAGATTATACCAAAACAGTAATTCATACTCCAGATCAATTGTATAAAGGCAAGCGGAAGACTGAACTGTATATATATGTATGTAAAAGAAACAAAATCATTTCATTCTCTAGAGTATGAACTCATCTGAGTCACCACATACATATATCTATTTTATGTTCAAAAAGTCAAAAATACAACTAGGGAAGTAATCCCAGCAAATCCCGTTGAACCGGCAGTCTAGTCGAAGCTGCCAGAAAACTGCATAAATGAGAACTCGTCCTGGTCCTCGTCATAGTCCGGCTCAGCCTCCTGAGTCGCCAGCTCATCTAAACCTGAGACAGAGTCTAGTTGGTGTGTACAACATCGTCTCGTAACATGGGAGTGAGTAGCTAACTCAGTGGAACAATAAAGCATAGGTTAACATATTATCAACTCAGTCAAGTAGTGATGATAAAGCAGTATAATATACACTCCTAACTACTCTTATTAATGCAAGTATGAATGCAGTCATGATGGATGCCCTCACCGACATACTACCTCATGCGACACCATCTTACGTTCGCGACATGCTTGCATTCCTCAGTGCTCCACATCTTCAAAGCACATGCAATACATGATGAGCATGATTACCGAGTTGTTATTAGTCCATTTCAAACAGCAGTATTGGGAAACTAAGGTACCTCCCTTGTATCATTCCCAAACATGATCCATTCTAGGGTCATCAAACCTAGATAATCTCATACGATATTATGGTTCGAGAGGCATTGCGAAGGCATCACAAAGGGCTCGTCACCTGTCAGCACATATATAGATCTCATCGTATGTGGCTTAATTGCTGGCCGTCAACTCGAATACAGGTCTCACCGTACTCGGCTCAATCGCTAGCCGTCAGCTCGAATACAGGTCTCACCGTACTCTGCTCAACTCATGCTCTAGTTGCTGCGAAGGGCTTGTCGCCAATCACATACTTCAGAGTATACTCAAAGACACTATGAAGGACTCGTCGCCCGTCAGTACGAATATAGGTCTCACCATATTTGGCTCTCGCCGTAGGTGTCGACAGCACGAATACAGTGTCCCATACCACCGTATTCGGCTCCCGAGTCTGGTTGCTCACTGGTCACTATGAGGAGGCATGTGGCCCAAGCGTAGGCCGACAGCTCGACCACGGTGTCCCATACCATCATGCCCCGCTCATGAGTCTTAGCGGATCGAGGTACCATGGTTAACGGGATTCCATTGGTAAGTTTGGTGCCCTAGGTTCAAGCATTAGCGACCAAACATGGTGAACATATATTAGACATATCAGGTTACTTGGTGGGCCAGACTAGCTCGAGCGCACCACCAACTGAACGACATGAAATGCCTAAGAACTTCATGTGGCCTAACTACTGTCGCCAACCGAAGTACGACTCGGGTTCGTCAAACACATCTTATGTGGCGAAATGAATCTCAACCACGATCTTAAGTCTGATACCGATTGTCTGGACTATAAACATAGTTCCAAACTCAATCAATCCTTATTCATAGCATGTGGAGTAAAGCATATTAAACAAAGTAATTCAAGCAAGTTAATAAGCATGTCATGAAGCATGTTATAAAGCATGTTATAAAGCACTATATAAACAGGCAACACAAACACATATATATCATAAGTAAGCGGTTAAAGTAATCAACCACATGGAGGAAATCATACAGGTCTCTAAGGTAGTTGAGAATCCCATCTCAACACCTACCTAAGGCGCCATCATCCAAACACTTACTCTCTCAAGCATTCTCACAAACACTTAGAATACACAATTTCAACATACATAGTGTATGTTAGCAAAACATGTATTAGGGTGAGTCCTTTCGCCAAGCAAGTATTTTATGTACATATTATATATTCATACAACAAATAATCATGGCAAACACATTTCCAACATATATATATATACAGTACTTTCTACAATACACTATTTCTACATACATAGTGTATATTAGCAAAACATGTATTAGGACGAATCCTTTCGCCAAATAAGTATTTTATCCCTATATCATATATTCATACAACAATTAATCATGTCAAACACATTTCCAAAATATATACGTATACTATATTTTCTATGAATACCTAGAATATGTAAAATTCCATATTCTACATCTTTAATCGAAACAGAAAACAGAAAGCACTTTGTACATGTGCAATTGCATGCAGATCATGAATCTATCATTATCTGACATTGAAAGCGTTGAAAACCATAACCTATATACCTAAAGTCCTCACCTTTTGTCTTAGAATCGCAAAGGATACGATAAGTTTGCCAAGCTTCTGTATTCGGCAGTTTAGTAGCCTATAGAATGAAATAGGTTAGCTATTTCATAACCTACAACCTCTACCACTCCAAAACAGATTAGGGTTAGGGTTTCTTACCTAGAAATGAAGTCGAAATCACCAGGAAAGCAATGAGAATTAGGTGGTGCAGCTTGTGTAGCGACAGGGAATGGTAGTAGGGAGATTCTCCCACTTCTCTCACTCTTTCTCTCTCTTTTCTCACTTCTCTCTCTAGGGTTTCTCTCAAATTCGTATGGCTGTGGGAGAGAGGGTTCTAAGGTCCTTATATAGCCTAAAAACTCACCAAAGTAGACCTAAGGTCAAGGTATGCTTAGGTTACAACCAAAGTGGCATTCTTCCAGCTCAACGGAGGACTTCTGGCGAGCCTCCTTGAGCCAAAGGTCGGACTTAAGCTCACAGACACCGGATCCAGGTGGAATTAAGTTTTCATTTCAGTCGAATTCCCAGATCACGCGTGGCGGACTAGTTTCAGTTCAACGGTTAGCAGATCTCGATCTGGAATTCCAAGTACATGGATATGTTTATGAAATTTTTCCTGATTCGAGGGTGTAATTGGGTCAGATTCTGATGGTCTAGTTGCTTACAAAATGACCGCAAGTAACAAGTCTCAGATTACTATTCCAGATATTTATTTTGGAAAGAAAACAAGTGTTTTCACACTCTCTCGCTCTGGACTCAAGCGAACAGCCGTGGGACACTGTCTGGGTTTGATTTTCGAGATGGTTGTCAAGTCCAACGAGGCGGTCCTAAGTCCTTAACCTCGTATTATTCGGACTCCCGATGTGCGGTCCAGACCTGATACAGAGTTTCAATGTGCTCCCAAGAGCAGTCGGGTAATGAGTTTGATCTTAGACTTTAGGGTAACCTAGCGTCAATGATTCTACAAGTTTTGGGTCTTGCAGATCGTATTTACAGTGTTTCAAATAGATTTCATGACTAATCTAGTTTAGCACTTAGTTAACTTTGTCAAATTTCTAAAGGATTTAATCCTAAGTGATTTCTAGTCGAGGTGGTACTCGGGCCATTGTACGAAAATTTTCAAGTCATTACATCCCTCCCTGCCCCACTTGGTATAAAAAATCTACCATCAGACGCATGCATTCACTGCGATTGCCCCACCTGGGGTACACGTTAAACGTACAGATATGGAGTAGGCAGAAATCATCCGTCGTGTTTGACGCTAGGAGGCTATTATTTGGCTGTCATTGAACCAGTTAACCACAAAGGAAACGCATACGGCGATCCCTTTCACGTGCACTCTTTAGATTCTTCTCGCTTGCGTAGACATGGCTAAGCGGTATTCCCATGAGTCGAGCTATCAGGCCAACGTCAATTGTGGCCTCCCGACCTCTTCCCTTGGGAATCTTGAACTGCAAGGGCTCCAGCGTAGGCTCTTGAATATGGGCATAGAACGCATGGACAGTGCCCACATTTGCACGATATTTTCTCTCAAACACAGGGCACCAACCGGCCTCACCCAGGCCCTCCAATAACAGATACTCTCCAAAGAGTCTCTCATTCACGTGTGCTTCAAAAAGGACCCTACGGCCCGCATATCTTCCATGGGACAAATTGTTCACTCCCCAAGTATAGGGTTGTGATGTAGTAATAAACTCGGTGAGACCGAGGTCGAATCCATAAGGACTGAAACTTGTACGTACTCTAAAATTAAGTAGAATTAGAACTAGACTAAGATGAATTCTAAATCAAATAGGTTGAGGAATAATTATGAAATTATTATCTAAAACTTAAAGAATTCAGAGGAAAAACACTAGGGATTCAGAGGATCCACTTGTAGAGATCAGGGAGATCTTATGCCTGCATCAAGAAAGGTGTATGAATTAGAATGGATTCCATCACCAAACCATGCCTAGGAGACAAAGTAAACAACAGAATTAAACTAATTACCAACCAATCAACAATTTATGAAGGTTAGGAAGGGTACCGACATCCAACCATGCTCAGGAGACAATGGTGAACAACAGGGCTTTCTGATGTCATAACATAAAAAGGCAACGGAAATATTCAAAGCCATCGCAGACCCATTGTAATTTCAGTCACAACAGATCATTAAGAACCAAAAATATTCCCATAATAAAATGAAATAAGAATCCATCCAGTCTAAACAAAAGGCACAAGCATAGATTCTCCTATTACGCTACAAGCTTCACCTCTTAGCCCTAGCTAAGAGGTTCAGCCCAACATGAATGGACTGGATCTCTTAAAAAAAAACTAACTAAAATAAAAAGAAAAAGAAAGAAAAAACAAAACCCTTTAAACAAGCTTCACTTCTCCCTCCTCTCCTTGCTCCACGTCCCCGCTCCCCCTTTCTCTCTCTGTTTCTCTTCCTTTTTATAGTAGGGGACTTCCGGTCCTGTGTGAGGCTAGAGTCGGTTTGAAGAGTATCCGCACAAAGAGACGTGCGACGAAACTTAAATTTTCGCATTCTCAACATAGAAACTGGTCGTGTGGTGAATATTAGATTTGGTGATATCCGAGGGACCCACTTTTAGTGGTCTTTCAACGAATCTGTATCGTTCATTGTCTTAGTAAGGTCCACTTATGCCGATATCTGAAATTTGGAATAGATCTGTGATTTTGATGGGCCACCGAGTGGATCAATGTTTGACGAAAGACCCAACCCTGACAATCTTATCTGTATACATGGCTGTAAGAAAATGTAGATTTTAGGTTGGGGGTGGGAGATTAGGTTACCTAATCAGTGTTTTCTTCGTCTTGAGCAAAAATTGTGAAATTTTTTTAAAATTTTTTCTGGACTTTCTGGTGAATTCGAAGTGATTTGACGACCATCTTTGATTTAGAATTATAGGATATGGAATGTTGGTGATTTACTACTCTTGGATTCAGTTGTCCGCGAGATTTCACAGTTAAGGTTGAATTATTAATCCATGATTAGAAGTTGTAAACATTGATTGAGTCATGATTTCACATGTAACATCTCGCTTACACATTAATAATTTAGTTTGATACTGAAGGATTAATTTGGTGATCAGTAAGCATGAAAGGAACCAGCTTGAACAAATGCCCGTCATGATCAATTGAAAGGAAAAGATACCGTTGAAAAAGGTTAGGCAAAGAATCTTCACTATAGGTTTGCTCCCTATAAGTGTGGATTTCATTCCCCATGGATAATATATAAAAAGATTTGGGTATACAGTCTTCACCATAGGTTTGCTCCCTATAGGTGAGGACTTCATTCCCTTCTGTGCAAAAAAAAAATTAAAAATAAAATAAAATAAAATAAAATTCAATCACTGAAGGAATGAAAAGATGATCTTTGAGGCAAGTTTTGGTTATCATGAATTCTCTTGTTGGTTACCAACGATATCCTGAAATAGAGAATTGAATATTAATGTTGAAAGTCGGGATTACACTTTACACCTGTGGAACTCAATGTTTAGGATTGTTCTAACTGAGGGACTAATACTTTGAACTTGATTATGAAGTTTACCGTGTGTTTGAGTCTAAGAGAGAGTAAGGCCCAATATTCATGAAACTTAAAAGTCTCGTATCTGAATTATTTTGCAAAAGTCACTCCAGTTCATAAGAATTGTCTTGTAATTTTCAACTTATTTTTCGCATACTTTGCTCGGGACTAGTAAAATGCTGGTTGGGGGTTGTGTTGAGGGTCAAATATTGCATATCAGACCCCATGTAGTGTCTGGATTTATGAGCATAATACTATTTAAGCATCTCGACTTAACTGTGTTTGTGATACAGGGTTTATTTAAGAGCTCGGACTACAAAAAGGTGTTAAACGCATGAAATTAACGCCCTGATGATGCCAAGGCATTGGACGGGACACCATGGGACCAAGATCGATGGAAGTACACACCAGAAATCCAGGAAAATCGAGAAAGTGAAGCTTAAGTAGCCCGAAATTGGTCCAGAATGCAAGATCACATGGTTCCCACCATCCGATTGGCTCAAGACTTCATGCATGGCCTGAAGACCATAAAATAACCGTACACATCAATTTTCAGCCATTGAACACCTGTGAAAGTTGCTCAACGGATAGATCAGCTCATAAACGGTCGAGTTAGGGCTCACCTAATATCTGGATGTGCGGAATATTTGGGCTCGACCCTATGAGGGAGGTAGGAAGTCAGATGGATGGTGTGGATTTTTCTGAAATATATTTATGGGGTCATACGATCAGTGCATGTACACCACAGCAAGAACAACTGTAGCACCTCAGTTGCCAAAACAGAGTCGGAGACCCCCTGTTTCGCGCCTGTTGCGTATTTGTACGAAGCCGACGGGTGAGGTGGGCCATTCGACCCACATCATGATTAGGTCGGGAAATCCAGACCGTCCATCAGATTAAGAAGAGAAGAATAATCACATCTATGGGAGCTGTTTTCTTTTAACACACCACTGATTGAAACTGGGAATGGATGATGCATTGAACAACATATTGAGGAGCCTGGTCCGCATAAGAAATCGTCGGGGCAAATTTATCAAAGCAGCAAGGTGGGCCCCACTTCATGCAGCCAATAAACACAGCAGTGATGACACATATCACGCGGGACTAAGAATCCCAGCCAAAACGGAAAGATTCGCTGCAGATTTCTTTTGTGCGCACATGATATCCAGACAGTTTCAGTTGGAGCGAGGTGGACCCATCATCACAGATCAGATCTTTGAACCACACCGTCCAACTGGAAACCAACTCAAAACCGACCGGACACCGGAGCTTTCGACTTTAAGTGTTGGCAGGGAATCGAACTCACTTCGAGCCAACTAGGTTTCCCAAACAGATACGGAAGCTCTCTGTCTTCCTACGCACACAGTCCGTCCGTTGCTTCCTCAGCAGCCCACTCTCATCATCAAACAGTTAATCCCAACCATCCAGAGTGATCAGAGAAAGGTGCTTACCAAAACCTCTTATTTTCTTGCAGCCATGTATACAGATAAGATTGTCAGGGCTGGGTCTTTCGTCAAACGTTGATCCACTCGGTGGCCCATCAAAATCACAGATCTATTCCAAATTTCAGATATCGGCATAAGTGGACCGTACTAAGACAATGAATGATACAAATTCGCTGAAAGACCACTGAAAGTGGGTCCCTCGGATATCACCAAATCTAATATCCACCACACGACCGGTTTCTATGTTGAGAATGTGAAAACTCAACTTTCGTCGCACGTCTCTTTGTGCGGATACTCTTCAAACCGACTCCAGCCTCACACAGGACCGGAAGTCCCCTGCTACAAAAAGGAAGAGAAACAAAGAGAGAAAGGGAGAGCGGGGACGTGGAGTAAGGAGAGGAGGGAGAAGTGAAGCTTGTTTAAAGGGTTTGGTTTTTTCTTTCTTTTTCTTTTTATTTTAGTTTGTTTTTTTTTTTGTTTAAGAGATCCAGTCCATTCATGTTGGGCTGAACCTCTTAGCTAGGGCTAAGAGGTGAAGCTTGTAGCGTAATGAGAGAATCTATGCTTGTGCCTTTTGTTTAAACTGAATGGATTCTTATTTAATTTTATTATGGGAATATTTTTGGTTCTTAATGGTCTGTTGTGACTGAAATTACAATGGGTCTGCGATGGCTTTGAATATTTTCGTTGCCTTTTTATGTTTATGACATCAGGAAGCCCTGTTGTTCACCATTGTCTCCTGAGCATGGTTGGATGTCGGTACCCTTCCTAACCTTCATAAATTTTTGATTGGTTGGTAATTAGTTAATTGCTCATGGATTAACAATTCGAACTTAACTGTGAAATCTAACAAAGAACGGAATCTAAGAGTCACAAATTACCAACATCACTTATCTTGTAATTCTAAATCAAAGATGGCTATCAAAATCACTTTGAAATCACAAGAAATTTCAGAAAAATTTAAAAAATTTCACAATTTTTGCTCAAGACGAAGAAAACACTGATTAGGTAACCTAATCTCCCACCCCCAACCTAAAATCTACATTGTCCTCAATGTAAAAGGTATGAGTATGCAATGCACATGGGACAACAAAAGTAAATGTGAAGTGATGGGAAGATAGTACCTAGATGATGAATCGTGAGAGACTTTCCAAGAGATTGCAACATGGAATCTGGTCAGCATAAGAGAGAAAGCAACACAAAACTAAAAAAAAAAATCCTACCTATACCACTTTCGCAGGTGCTCTCGATTGCATTTAGCGCATGCAACAAGCCTTTAAACCCCTAGGTTGCCCCTAGTGGATGAGTTGTAGTCTCGTGAGGGTTTGCAGTAATGTTACCCACAAACATTGAACTAACTGACTAGGAAAATGAAATGAAAAGCTGGGTTGCCTCCCAGGAGCGCTAAGTTTACCATCTATCCTAAAACAACATAAAACAAACTACTCTAGTCCTATGAAAGCAAGGAAAAACTACCCGATCATGCCGCAAGGTTCCTCTTCCGGCCAATATCTTGATAAGTTTCTTAGTAAGTTCCTCAACAGGATCATCCAAAAGCCCTTTTTACAATAGGCTTGGGCGCCCTGGAGCATGACTTTCCAGAGAGACTTATGCACCTCGTAAAAAATTTCCATTAAATTGCTTGAGGTATCCAAAGTATATACGATTCACCTGTGATAGAAAAAGTCTCAAAGTTAGTATCCCATGGTGAATCAAAGACTACAGGTAGATAAAATTCAGAAAAATTTTCAGAAAGTAATGTAGTCTCAATGCATTCCGAAGTTCCAAGCTTCGGTTCAATTTTTAGCTCCCCCTCCCTTAATGGTAAACAGTGAGGATCTAGGGAGGGAGGGGCTTTAGAGTAAGGGTTCTCTCGGTCAATGATGACTACCGAGATATTGTCTTGCAAGGCATTCACTAGGTCTCTTATCATGGGATCGTTTGAATCTGCAAAGTGAGCCAAGCAATCATCCAAAGCGTTGGGAAATTCATCTGAGAGTGACTTATGTTCCACATTAGAGCTCGTGATGATCTGCCCAAGGAATCTATCGTCTTTAAAGGTAAACAGAGGTGTGCTCTCTTGCTCCAGCCCTGCACAGACAGATTGAGGGTCAGTGTACGAAGCATTGATGTGCGGACTCTACTCATTCATACTACTCAGAAGAGGCATTGAATCGTCAAAACTCAACAGTTCAGATGGCGGCCTCAACTGGGTGGTTTCAAATTCTAGAGTCGTATCAAGTAACTCGTCCATCTCCTGAATCATATCATCATTCAATTCGGGGGAATCGTCTAAATATGTCTCACAAGAGGTATAAGGGTCGTTGTAAGGAGCTCATCCACTTTTAAATCAAATATGTTAGGTGAGTGGAGTAGCTCATTATGACCGCTCCCTTCGTGTACTTCTTGATCATTGACCTGGACCAAACTTGAGATTAATTCCAGGGGAACTGGGGCTGCATATTCATGATCGTCATCCCAATACTCATCATATTCTAGTTCAGTGCAGTGCAAATTTGGGATGGGATCACTTTACTCACATTATATTCCTAAATTGGATTGGGGTTCATATAAACTAACCTCTTCCTCATCATTGAAATCTAATGTGTCCTGTGAGTGAAGTGTGTCATCATCATTATATTTGAAAGACACCCATGACTCTTCACCATTCTTTTGAACAGTTATCGAGATCGACTCATCGGGAAATTGAACCATATGATCATTAATGGAATCCAACTCACCATTCCAAATTCCAGAGTTCTCCATAATCGCATCATGTGAACTCCCTTGTTGAATATCTTTTATAAGTTCTTGTAGTCTTTGGAGTGTATTTTGTTGGCTGAGCTCTAGAGTTTGGAAGGAATTTTGAGAATTCTCTTGGATTGTTTCTGGTTGAATTTTAAAGGTAGAGGACCTAAGAGAATTATCACTTGAAGTAAGTGCTTCCAAAGTTTTTATAGTTTCCGCAAGACACGCCATGTTACGCTGAAATGAATCCTCTTGGATCGTTTCTGGTTGGATCTCAATGATAGGGTATCCAAGAGAATAATCATTATAACATATTGTTGGTTCATCTTCCCAGTTTTGATGTTTCCACTAGTTATAGTCATACTGATCATGCATGGGAGAATATGATGGTTGATAATAATCTTCATTCCCATAATTATGATCATATACGGACCTATTAACCGATGGAACATAACGTTCTAGTCGGTTCTCAATGTCGGTTTTCGATGGAGAAAAATCTTGAGGTATACGTTGAATTCCAACACCCTCAGGCATTCCCCAAAATTGCTTATCCATCTCAGCATAAACACGTACCCAAGCTTCCATGGTGAACCCTAATTCTGAGTTTAATCCTAGGATAAAAGAAAAAAATCCTACAGCAATAAGAGAACTAGAAATAGAAGGAGAAAGAATTAGAAAGAAGTTACCAAGTTGGAAGTTCCTATGTTCGAATCCTGCAAAATAAAACAAAAGAAATTAGTTTCTAAAAATAGAAATCCTAAAGTCAGAAAGTTTCTAAAAATAAAAATAGAAAGTTAGGTACTAAAAAGGAAAGTTTCTAAAAAGGAAAATAACTAACCTAGTTTCTAAGAACAAAAGAGGAAAGTTGTAAACCTAAAGTTAGAAAGTTCTAAAAAAAAAACTAATCCTAAAATAGAAAATAGTGTTAGTTTCTAAAAAGGAAACCTAGAATAAGAGAATTTCTAAAACTAAAATCCTAATTCTAAAAATAGAAAAAGTAGAAAATTAGAAAGAAATTACCGAATTAGAAGTGTATGTTAGGATCCTACAAAACAGGAAAACGGGTTAATTTCTAAAAATCAAACAGAAAAAATTCTAACCTAAAATTAGAAAATCCTAATCCTAAACTTGTCCTAAAACTAGTTAATCTCAGAAAACATAGCCGTCAATCCCCGGCAACGGCGCCAAAAACTTGTTCACTCCCCAAGTATAGGGTTGTGATGTAGTAATAAACTCGGTGAGACCGAGGTCGAATCCACAGGGACTGAAACATGTACATACTCTAAAATTTAGAATTAGAACTAGACTAAGATGAATTCTAAATCAAATAGGTTGAGGAATAATTGTGAAATTATTATCTAAAACTTAAAGAATTCAGAGGAAAAATACTAGGGATTCAGAGGATCCACTTGTAGAGATCAGGGAGATCTTATGCCTGCATCAAGAATCAAACTGAATTTCTTTTGATATAGTTTTCAAGAGATGAAAGGTGTATGAATTAGAATGGATTCCATCACCAAACCATGCCTAGGAGACAAAGTAAACAACAGAATTAAACTAATTACCAACCAATCAACAATTTATGAAGGTTAGGAAGGGTACCGACATCCAACCATGCTCAGGAGATAATGGTGAACAACAAGGCTTCCTGAAGTCATAAACATAAAAAGGCAACGGAAATATTCAAAGCCATCGTAGACCCATTGTAATTTCAGTCACAACAGACCATTAAGAACTAAAAATATTCCCATAATAAAATTAAATAAGAATCCATTCAGTCTAAACAAAAGGCACAAGCATAGATTCTCCCATTACGCTACAAGCTTCACCTCTTAGCCCTAGCTAAGAGGTTCAGCCCAACATGAATGGACTGGATCTCTTAAACAAAAAAAAATAAACTAAAATAAAAAGAAAAAGAAAGAAAAAACCAAACCCTTTAAACAAGCTTCACTTCTCCCTCCTCTCCTTTTTCCACGTCCCCGCTCCCCCTTTCTCTCTCTGTTTCTCTTCCTTTTTGTAGCAGGGGACTTCCGGTCCTATGTGAGACTGGAGTCGGTTTGAAGAGTATCTGCACAAAGAGACGTGCGACGAAAGTTGAGTTTTCGCATTCTCAACATAGAAACCGGTCGTGTGGTGGATATTAGATTTGGTGATATCCGAGGGACCCTCTTTCAGTGGTCTTTCAGCGAATCTGTATCGTTCATTGTCTTAGTAAGGTCCACTTATGCCGATATCTGAAATTTGGAATAGATCTGTGATTTTGATGGGCCACCGAGTGGATCAACGTTTGACGAAAGACCCAGCCCTGACAATCTTATCTGTATACATGGCTGTAAGAAAATAAGAGGTTTTGGTAAGCACCTTTCTCTGATCACTCTGGATGGTTGGGATTAACTGTTTGATGATGAGAGTGGGCTACTGAGGAAGCAACGGACGGACTGCGTGCATAGGAAGACAGAGAGCTTCCGTATCTGTTTGGGAAACCCAGTTGGCTCGAAGTGAGTTCGATTCCCTGCCAACACTTGAAGTCGAAAGCTCCAGTGTCCGGTCGGTTTTGAGTTGGTTTCCAGTTGGATGGTGTGGATCAAAGATCTGATCTGTGATGATGGGTCCACCTCGCTCCAACTGAAACTGTCTGGATATCACGTGCGCACAAAAGAAATCGGCAGCGAATCTTTCCATTTTGGCTGGGATTCTCAGTCCCGCGTGATATGTGTCATCACTGCTGTGTTTATTGGCTGCATGAAGTGGGGCCCACCTTGCTGCTTTGATAAATCTGCCCCGGCGATTTCTTATGCGAACCAGGCTCCTCAATATGTTGTTCAACGCATCATCCATTCCCAGTTTCTATCAGTGGTGCGTTAAAAGAAAACAGCTCCCATAGATGTGATTATTCTTCTCTTCTTAATATGATGGACGGTCTGGATTTCCCGACCCAATCATGATGTGGGTCGAATGGCCCACCTCACCCGTCGGCTTCGTTCAAATACGCAGCAGGCGCAAAACAGGGGGTCTCCGACTCTGTTTTGGCAACTGAGGTGCTGCGGTTGTTCTCGCTGTGGTGTACATGCACTAATCATATGACCCCACAAATATATTTCAGAAAAATCCACACCATCCATCTGACTTCCTACCTCCCTCACAGGGTCGAGCCCAAATATTTCGCTCATCCAGATATCAGGTGAGCCCTAACTCGACCGTTTATGAGCTGATCTATCCGTTGAGCAACTTTCACAGGTGTTCAATGGCTGAAAATTGACGTGTACGGTTAATTTATGGTCTTCAGGCCATGCATGAAGTCTTGAGCCAATTGGATCGTGGGAACCATGTGATCTTGCATTCTGGACCAATTTCGGGCTACTTAAGCTTCACTTTCTCGATTTTCCTGGATTTCTGGTGTGTACTTCCATCGATCTTGGTCCCATGGTGTCCCGTCCAATGCCTTGGCATCATCAGGGCATTAATTTCATGCGTTTAACACCTTTTGTAGTCCGTGCTCTTAAATAAACCCTGTATCACAAACACAGTTAAGTCGAGATGTTTAAACAGTATTATGCTTGTAAATCCAGACACTACATAGGGTCTGATATGCAATATTTGACCCTCAACACAAATCCACCAGTAGAGCTCTTGGGAGAGTAGCCTGGGGATCGAGGTCCCACTTAGTCCGTATCTCACGTTCAACGCCCGTGCTTACGGTGGCACCTGTCGGTCTCCTTGAATGAGTAGGGTGACTAGGCCAGGCTTCATCCACGACACCCTTTCTCTTTCCCATGAGAGAGAGAAAGGTGAAAATTGAAATTACGGCCGTAATAAGCTCGAATAGAGCCATGAAAAAGTGAAGAAAAGGGAAGAAAAGGGCTAGGATCTTTAGGTCTCCACGGATTTGAGCCTCCAAGGGGTGTGTAAAGACTCAAATGAAAGGAGAGAAAGAGAAAAAATGGAAAGATGGGATGGGTTAGTGGGTTTACACGAATTTGAGACTTAAATGGGGGGTTTAAGAGCTCAAATGAGAGAGAATGGAAAGGTTGGAAGGTGGGTGTTGCTGAAAACGGTGGAGGTGTGTATGCTTTGAAGGGAAATGACGAAATGGGTGATTAGAGGGAAGCTTTGAGAGAGAAATAAGGATTTTTGAAGAAAAGGGAAATCTTGGAGGGTAGTTTATGAAGGAGAGTGGTGTTTGGGGGGTTTTAATCGATCCACCCTGGATCAGTGGGCCCCACAACACCCCAATGGTGTCGGACCGAGCAGGCCCACTGGACGGCGAGGCCTCACCAAACCGGCGAGGTCCTCATCGATCGCTAGAGGTTCTGGTGAGGGCTCGCCCCTTGGACGAGGTCCTCCTGTCCCCCTTGGTCTTAAAATATGTGGGGCCCACCTTGGGTCCCACCAAATTTGTTTGGTTTGGCCCCCGACTCCGATTCGAGTCATTTCGGGGCCTTTCGGGTATGTTGCTGATGTACAACTATACATAGGGATTTTTAAAGGCTGGGATGGGGTAATTTTTGGTCTAGACTCGTCGTTTGACAGTCTAGGGGTGATCCAGGGTCACTTTAAGCGATCCTGGGAGAGTACGGACTCGATCTCGGCGATCGTTTTCGGTAAACTTCACCAATTGGAGAAATCAGGACTCATATAACTATTTCTACATTTTCTCGCACCCACCTAAGTTAAATTTGTGTCAGTGTACGGCGTGTGACCATAACCCAGGTCTGGTTTAATCCAAATCATGCTCTGATACCAACTTGTAACACCCTGAAAATTGGGGGTTGAGTAGCAACTCAACTCCGGAGTTACAAAACATCACTTATGTAACATATATGCTTATGATTGAATGTTATCCATGTAAGTGCGTTAATCATGAGTAGAATTATACCAAAACAGTAATTCATACTCCAAATCAAGTTGCAAAACACAAGAGGAAGACTAAAAGACATAAATAAATGCATATAAGTCAAAAGATCACGATCGGTCTCCAGAGTATGAATACATCACTGAGTCACCATATACATATAATAGTCTTAAAATCAAAATGTCAAACAGTACAACTATAATGATAATCCCTGTAGCCCCATCGATCCGGATAGCCTAAGCAAAGCCGCCGGAGAACTACATATACGAGAACTCGTCCTGATCGTCATAGTAATTAGGCTCCGCCTCTGGGGTCACGTCATTATCTGAAATCAAGACAGTCTGGTTGGTGTTTAAAACACTGTCCCGTAACGTGGGAGTGAGTGATCAACTCAATGGAACTATAAAGCAGAGGTTAACATGTTATCAACTCAGTCAAGCAGTAATGATAAAGCAGTAAAATCAAACATACCTAAATACTCTTATTAATGCATGAATGATATGAACAATGATGCATGCCCTCGCCTATACTCCCTCATGCAACACTATCTTACGGTCGCGGCATGCTTTCTTTCCTTTATACTCTTCAACCGGGGGCACATGTAGTGCAATGTTATGAGCGTGATTACCAAGTTTTTATTAGTCATTTTCATACAGCAGGATTGGAAAACTAAGGTACCTCCCTTATATCAATTCCCAAACAATGATCCATTTAGGGTCCTCAATCCTAGTTAATCACATACGATAGGTAAGTTCAGGTCACTACCACCAACTGACAATCTATTTTCAAAGGCTCGTCACCAACTCGACTGGGGACCATAGCCAGGCTATGCCGGGGTAGGACTATTTTATACTCAAGGTCACTCCACCAACGCCCTACCAACTGGCAGTCTATTTTCGAAGGCTCGTCGCCAACCCGACTAGGGACCACAGCCAGGCTGCACCAATGGAGGCCGACGCTTGAATACAGTGTCTCATACCACCGTATTCAGCTCACGAGTTTGGGTTGCTCACTGGTCACTACGAGGAGGGTCGTCACCCCAGTGTAGGCCGACAGCTCGACCACAGTGTCCCATACCACCATGTCCGACTCATGAGTCTTAGCGGATTGAGGTACCAAGGTTAATGGGGTTTTCACTGGTGATTTTGGTACCTTAGGTTCAAGCAGTAGCGTCCAAACATGGTGAACAGACATCGGGCCAATCGGGTTACTTGACGAGCTCTACTAGCCCGAGCACACAACAAGTTGAACGACATGAAGTGCGTAAGCACTCCGCATGGCCTAACCACTGTCGACAACCGAAGTACGACTCAAATTCATCGAACACGTCCTTTGTGGCAAAATAACCTCAGCCATTAACACGGAATCTGTTACCGATTGCCTGGACTATACAATAGCTTCAATCACATCCAATTACAATAAAATATCCTAGAAGATAGTTAAAGCAATAATGGATAAAGATTTCAAATCATACAATCAAAGGTCCGATACTGTCCACTTTAGGGCTGTCAGGGCTGTTGCACGAAATCGTTACACCACTCCTCCATTACCCTTCATGGCTTTGTTTTTGCATTTTATGGAATACAACTTAAACATGGATTTATACATATGCATTACATAGATAAACAGACACTATAATATATGGTACATGGAGGAAAACATACACATAGTTAAAGGAGTTGAGAATCATATCTCAACACCCTTATACATTACAATTTACTAACTACTTACTCATTCAAATATTTCAGCAAACACTTTAGACTACTTTCATCAACATACATGACATATGTTGATCACATAGGTATTAGGCCAAATCCTTTCACTAGAGAGTTACCCCATTTATAAGGTGCGTGCACCCATGATGGATAGTCATGGCAAGCATGAATCCAAGTTCCATATTCATTCATTCATTTCCACAAACACTTGGGCTACACACTGTATCACATATAACGTATATTTGTCGTGACATGATTTAGGATAAGTCCTTTCGTTAAGGATTACTGCCTACACAACAATCGCATAGCCACAATAGTTAGTCATGGCGTACACTAATGCAAGGTTTATACTCATTTAGTCTTTCACTCAAACACTTAGGCTACGCATTATAGCATACATGACATATGTTAATATAACATGTATTAGGCTAATCCGTTCACCCAGAAGTTGATACACATGAATCTAGCATACATAGACAGCAATTAATCATGGCAAGCACAAATCCAAATTTCATACGTATACGATATTTTCTACAAATATGAGGAATACAGTATATTCAACCTAGTTAACGTATAACTGAAAAACGAAACGGACATCACTTTATGCATGTGAAATAGCACCTACGTCAAGAATAAATCATTAACTGACATTGAAAGCCTTGAAAACCATAACCTACACATCTATAGTCCGCACCTTACACCAATAAATACATAACGGAGTCGTTTTAAACATGTAGTCTTTGTCACCGGCAGAATGACAACCTATAGCATGAACTAGGTTAGCTATTTCATCATTTCAACTATTAAAAACCCTAGAATGGATTAAAGTTGGTTTTCTTACATAAGAACGAAGTCATAATCGCCGGAATAGCGATTTGGTAGCGATAGATAGGCACGCAGAATAGCAGGGATCGAATCCCAGGAGTGACTCCAACTTCTCTCTCACTTTCTCTCTCACTTTCTCTCTCTTTACCCTCTTCTCTCTCCTAAGGTTTTTCCCAAATTCGTATGGAGTGAATAAGGAGGGTTTAAGGTCCTTATATAGGCCTAAAACTGATGGAAATGGCTTCATGGCCAAGGTATACTTAGGTTATAGCCAAAGGGCATCTGTTTCAGCTCAACGAAGCACTTCCAGAGCCCCCCTTGAGCCTAAGGTCGGATTAAGCTCCCTGCCATGGATCTAGGTCAAGTTAAGTTTTCAATCCAATCAGATTTACAGATCGCCTGTGGTGGACCAGTTTCAATTCAATGGTCCACGATCACCAATCATGGCCACAAGTACTCTGGCCTGTGTATGAAATTTCCTATGATCCGAAGGTGTATTTAGGTCAGATTCTGACGGTCCGAATCCTTATATTCAGCCTGCAAGCGACAAGTCTCAGATGACTTAAATTTAGATTTTTATTTCTAAGATATCCACGTTTCTCACACACTTCACTCCAGGCTCAAGCGAATAGCTTCGGGACACTATCTGGATTTGATTTCCGAGGTGGTTGTCAAGTCCAGCAAGGTGGTCTTAATTATATAATTTCATAGTAATCGGACTTTCGACGTGCGGTCTAGATCCGATATGGAGTTTCAATGTGCTCCCAAGAGCAACTGGGTAATGAGATTGATCCTAGATTTTAGGGTAGCCTAGTGTCAATGATTCTACAAGTTTTGGGTCTTGCAGATCGCATTTAAAGTGATTAGTGTTGATTTCACGTGTAAACTAGTTTAGCACTTAGTTAATTTCATATAATTTCTAAAGGATTTGGTCCTGAGTGATTTCTGCCTGAGGTGGTACTTGGGTCTTTGTACGAATTTTTTTAGGACGTTACACTTCTTTAGAGAGAAATCAGAAACTCTCAATGAAGTAAAAAGGATACTTAAACATATCTAAATGGAAAAAGAATCACAAGTCTTTAAGATCCGTAGTGATCATGATTCTAAATTTGAAAATAGCGGTTTTGAGAAATTTTGCAGTGATCAGGAAATATCATATGAATATTCTGCACCCAAAAAACCACAACAAAATGAGGTAGTGGAAAGGAAAAATAAAGTGCTTCAAGAAATGACAAATATAATGCTAAATAGTATGAAGCTTCCTAAAAATCTTTGGGTTGAAGCCATAAATATTACTTGTTATATTATTAACCGTGTTTATACTAGAAAATCAAATAGTAAAACAGCTTATGAAATGTGCTTTGATAAGAAGCCTACTGTCAAATACTTTTGAGTTTTCGGTAGCAAGTACTACATTTTACGTAACCGAGAAAATATGAGTAAATTTGACACCAAAAGTGATGAAGGGATATTTTTGGGGTATGCTCTGAATAGTCGAGCGTATCAGGTTCTTAACAAGAGGACTAGTGTAATTCAAGTGTCCATTAATGTGGTTATAGATGATCACTTGAATACACCTGTCTTAAGTTCAGAAAATGATGAAGTTCTTTTAATTAATAAACCAGACACTTCATCAAGTCAAAATAACACTGAACTGAGGACAGTTAAAGACCATCCATCTAATTAAATCCTTGAAAACCCTCTCACTGGTGTGCGCACTCATAAACAACTTGAAGATATGTGTAACTACGCGTGCTTTACATCTCAGATAGAACCGGCTAACGTAAAAGAAGCTCTTACTGACGAAAACTGGATTGTAGCAATGTAAACAGAGCTCAATCAGTTTGTAAGAAATGATATTCGGTACTATCAGTTTGTAAGAAATGATATTCGGTACTTAGTTCCAAGACCAAAAGATAAACATATTATTAAAACAAAATAGATTTTCAAAAATAAGTCTGACAAACTTGGTAATATTATTAGAAACAAGGTTAGGCTGGTTATACAAGGGTACACTCAAATAGAAGGCATTGATTATGATGAGACCTTTGCCCCAGTAGCTCGTCTTGAATTAATCAGACTATTTATATCCATTGCGTACTTTAGAAAATTCAAAATATACCAAATGGATGTAAAGAGTGCATTCTTAAATGGCGATTTGCATGAAGAAGTATATGTTGAACAACCAACAAGTTTTAAAGACCCAAGCATGCTAATCATGTCTATCGCTGGAAAAAGGCACTTTATGGTTTGAAATAAGCTCCCAAGGCATGGTACGAAAAGTTGACTAAGTTTTTACTAAGTCATAACTTTATAATGGAAAGTGTTGATAAGACATTGTTTGTAAAGAAAGATAATGATCACATTCTAATAGTGCAAATCTATGTTGATGACATTATCTATGGATCTACCTGTGCTAACATGACTGTTGAATTTGCAGATCTTATGAAGTCTAAATTTGAAATGAGCATGGTTGGAGAACTAAACTATTTTCTAGGGTTACAAGTCAAACAGCTCCCTGGTGGTTTCTTTATCTCTCAAACCAAATATGCTCTGAATGTAGTTAAAAAGTTCAAATTTGAGAGCGGAAAAAATTTTGATACTCCATTGAGTACTACTCTAAAACTCTTTAAGGATTCAACAGGTAAAAGTGTGAATCCTAAGTTGTATCGTAGTATGATAGGTAGTTTACTTTATTTAACTGTGAGCCGACCTGATATTATTTTTAGCGTAGGAATTTGTGCCAGATATCAATCTGACCCTAAAGAGTCACATCTGATTGTTAGTAAGTGTATTTTGCGATATGTTGCTAGTTCAACTAATCTTAGTCTCTGGTATCCACATGATACTAGTGTGCAATTAGCTGGTTACATGGATGCTGATTGGGTTGGTAACATTGATGATCGAAAATCAACTAGCGGTGGTTGTTTCTATGTCGGGAACTGTTTAGTTTCTTGGCTAAGTAAGAAACAAAGTTACGTAGCTCTCTCACAATTTGAAATTTGAATATATTATTCTTTGGTAATGCATGTACTCAGCTTGTGTGGATGAAAAGAATGCTAAGCGATTACGGAATTGCGCAAGAATCCATGGTTTTATATTGTGATAATTCAAGCACAATTAATATCTCTAAAAATCCAATTCAGCATTCACGAACCAAGCATATTGACATTAGATATCATTATATTCGTGAACTGGTGGAAGACAAGATAATTTCCTTCGAATATATTCCGACCGAGACTCAACTTACAGACATATTCACAAAACCGCTCGATAAAAACAGGTTTGCGAAATTAAAATTTGATCTTGGTATGTGCAATATGAACTGATGCTTTGTGCCTTTCTATATCATAATGTATATATTTATTATTTTAAAATTTTTAAAATTCAAATTAATGAAAAATTGTAAATTTTCAGTGCTGCACGACCAGTCGAGTACACACTCGACCAATCGCGGCTTGACTGGTCGATTTCACGACTGGTCGAGTATGTACTCAACCAGTCATGAAACTCGAATTTTACTTTTTATTTGGGGAAAATCACTTTTTTCTTCATTTGATCCTTCTTCTCCAACAAACCCTATCACGACCAGTCGAACCCATCTTCAATTCCTCCGTGGTTAGTGCATTATTTTTAATTTTCTTGTAGATTCAAGTCCTTTACACTTCCTTTTCTTCATTTGTGTGGTTTATTTCAAGCTTTATAATTGTTTGGTGGATTTTCTATCTTAAAATTTTTTGTACTAGAAAACCTTCTTGCCTCTTTTGCAATCTTTGTATTCCTTGATTTCTTTGTTGCAATGGAAGGTAAAAACAAGAAGGAATAATCTCATGGTCCATCTACTTCTCGTTCGGCTCCTATCACGGTGCGTCATCTTCAGTCACCCGAGGACGATCCCGAGTATTGCGAGATATTCGCTTACGTAACATGATAGTAGAACAGACTGTTAACATTGATCATTTAGCACCTTTTGATATCCTTCCCCTTCTTCAATCTGTAGGATGAGAAAACATTTTACATTGGGGTGGTCCTACATTTCGCTCTATTGCGTAAGCCATATATGCTTGTATTACTGACTTCTCTACGAAAAATCTTACATTTACAATTTCTTCTAGAGAAGGTCCAATTGATGAGGACCGTCACCTCATTTCTAGATTAATGGACCTTCCAGTTAATGATGACGGTGTTCCCATTAGTTCTTGTAACAGGCCGGATTTTTGTCAACTTGGAATTAGACGTCCTTAGGCAATAAGCCGCTCCTAACACCTTATTAACTTGTCAGAACTGAATCCCACAGTCTAAAATCGCTTCTGAACCCATTTCCTTCACAAATCCAACCCTTCACCACCTTGTTCTTTCAATTTTCCTAAGTACTTTCACCCTAGACACTATCTTAAACTAGTTAAGTATTATAACTTGGATCACCTTATATACAAACTACAAAGGCCTGAGTACCACCTCGACCAGAAATCACTTAGGATTAAATCCTTTAGAAATGAGACAAAGTAACTAAGTGCTAAACTAGATTAGCTACGAAATCCGTTTGAATCGCTTTAAATATGATCTGCAAGACCCAAAACTTATAGAATCATTGACGCTAGGTTACCCTAAAATCTAGGATCAATCTCATTACCTGACTGCTCTCGGGAGCACGTTGAAACTCCGTATTAGATCTGGACCGCCCATCGGGAGTCCGAATAATACGAGGTTAAGGACTTAGGACCACCTCGCTGGGCTTGACAACTATCTCGGAAATCAAACCCAGACAGTGTCCCACGGCTGTTCGCTTGAGTCCGGAGCGAAGGAGTGTGAAAACATATGTTTCCTTTACAAAATAAATATCTGGAATAGTAATCTAGCATCTCTCACTTGCGGATCAGTTTTAAGCAACCAGACTGTCAAAATCAGACCAAATTACACCCTCGGATCAGGAGAAATTTCATACACATATCCATGTACTCGGAATCTCCGATCGAGATCCGCTGATCGTTGAACTGAAACTGGTCCGCCATGCGTGATCTAGGAATCCGACCGGAACGAAAACGTAACTCGACCTAGATCCAGTGTCAGTGAGCTTAAGTCCGACCTTTGGCTCAAGGGGGGCCTCCAGAAATGCTCCGTTGAGATAGAAAAGCTCAACTTTGGTTATAACCTAAGTATACCTTGACTTGAGGTCGATTTTGGTTATGTTCTAACCTATATAAGGACCTTAAACCCCTCTCTCATTCAGCCATAAGAATTTGGGAGAAAACCAAGGAGAGAGAAGAAAGAAAAGAGAGAGAAAGTGAGAGAGTTGTGGGAGATCCTTCCTGCCTTTCTTCCTTGCGGCCTTAGGTGCTTAACCACCTCATTATTATCGCTTTCCCGGCGATTTTAGCTCCGTTTCTAGGTAAGAAACCCTAACCCTAATCTGTTTTGAGGTTGTATAGGTTGTAGGTTATGAAATAGCTAACCTATTTCATTCTATAGGTTACCAAACTGCCATATACGGAAGCTTGGCAAACCTATCGGCTTCGTTACGATTCTACGATAAAAGGTGAGGACTTTAGGTGTATAGGTTACGGTTTTCAATGCTTTCAATGTCAGATAATGATAGATTCATGATCTGTATGCAATTGCACATGTACAAAGTGTTTTCCGATTTCTGTTTCGATTAAAGATGTAGATTATGGAATTTTACATATTCTAGGTATTCGTAGAAAATACCGTATACGTATAAATTTTGAAAATATGTTTGACATGATTATTTGTTGTATGAATATACGATATATGGATAAAATACTTATTTGGCGAAAGGATTCACCCAAATACATGTTTTACGTATATACACTATGTATGTAGAAATATTGTATTATAGAAAGTACCGTATACATATATATATTTTATAGATGTGTTTGCCATGATTATTTGTTGCATAAATATATTATATATGCGTAAAATACTTGCTTGGCGAAAGGACTCGCCCTAATACATGTTTGCTAGCATACACTATGTATGTTGAAATAGTGTATGCTAAGTGTTTGTGAAAATGCTTGAGAGAGTAAGTGTTTGGATGATGATGCCTTAGGTAGGTGTTGAGATGGGATTCTCAACTACCTTAGAGACATGTATGATTTCCTCCATGAGATTGTTTACTTAAACCGTTCACTTGTGAAATATATGTGTTTGCATTCTTGTATATATGGTGCTTTATGATATGTTTTATAACATGCTTTATACATGCTTATGACATGTTTGTTAGCATGCTTGAATTACTTTGTTTATTATGTTTTACCCCACATGCTTTGAATATGGATTAATTACAATTGGGACTATGTTTATAGTCCAGACAATCGGTACCGGACTTGAGATCATGGATGAGATTCATTTCTCCACGTAAGATGTGTTCGACGAACTCGAGTCATACTTCGGTTGGCGATAGTGGTTGGCCACTCGAAGTGCTTATGCACTTCATGTCGTTCAACTTGTTGTGCGCTCGAGCTAGCCGAGCTCGTCAAGTAACCCGATCTATCTAATGTATGTTCACCATGTTTGGACGTTACTGCTTGAACCTAGGGTACCAAACTTACCAATGAAATCTCTTTTAACCATGGTACCTCGATCCGCTAAGACTCATGAGCCGGGCATGGTGGTATGGGACACTATGGTCGAGCTGTCGGCCTACGCTGGGGCCACGTGCCTCCCCGTAGTGACCAGTGAGCAACCAGACTCGTGAGCCGATTATGGTGGTATGGGACACTATATTCGTGTTGTCGACCTACATTGATAAGGTGATGGGGGAGCGGTGTAACCTTTGTGCGCAACAGCCCTGGCAGCCCTTTGTAGTGACCTCGAGCATACTCTGATTTTGCGGTGAGCCTTAGAGTTTTGCCGCGATGTATAGAGTATGAACTAGGCCTGTTTCTATATAGTGATGAATCGTTAAAGAGGTGATGGGGGAGTGGTGTAACCTTTGTGCGTAACAGCCCTGGCAGCCTCTACAGCGACCTAGAAACACGATATCGTATGAGATTAACTGGACTGACGACCCTAGAATGGATTATGTTTGGGAATGATACAAGGGAGGTACCTTAGTTTTCCAATACTGCTGGTTGAAATGGACTAATAACAACTCGGTAATCATGCTCATCACGCATTGCATGTGCCTGGAAGATGTGGAGTACTGAGGGATAAAAGCATGCCACGAACGTAAGATGGTGTCGCACGAGGGAGGGTGTGGTGAGGGCATACATCATGACTGCATTCATACTTACATTAATAAGAGTAGTTAGGAGTGTTTGATTTTACTACTTTATCATTACTGCTTGACTGAATTGATAACATGTTAACCTATGCTTTACTATTCCACTGAGTTGATCACTCACTCTCATGTTATGGGACGGTGTTGTACACACCAACCAGATTTGTTAAGTTTCAGATGATGACAATGCTTATGAAGTAGAGCCGGACTACTACTATGATGTTGAGGAGGAGTTCTCCTACATATAACTCTCTGACAGGTCTATGAAGACCTGGTATTGTATTGACGGGGCTATGGTACTCGGGATAGAAGACATTACACTTCCTCAGATTTGGTAAATTGTAGAATTGTGCTTGTAATTATTTAACCTGGTAACATTATCACACTCTGGAGGCTCACCACAGTTTTTATATTTTATATGTCTATCACAGTCTTCCGCTTGCAATTTAATTATCTCTGAAGTATGATATGCTGTTTTGGTTTAATCTCACTCATGTTCAATGCATGAATACAGTCAACATTCAATCATCATTCATTTTGTTGCATAAGTGATGTTCTGGAACTCGGGAGTTGACTTACTACTCGACCCCCGATTTTCGGGATGTTATAGTTCTTTTATAGCAAAACCTTCTGAATCTGAGAAGCGAATGCTCACTAGAGTTTTATGTAATATGGATGCGAAATGGAGTGCTGGGAATGCGCTCGCCTCCAAGTTTCTGTTACCTAGATATAGAGTTCTTCATAGGATTTTCATTTCAAGTGTCTATCCTAGATCTAGTAACAAAACCGAGCTTACTATATTCATGGTTCATATTCTTCATTCCATCATTTCTATAGTCCCTGTGTGTCTTCCTTCTCTTATTTGTTATATCATGATTCAGTTCCATCTCCACCCAGGTCGCAGTGATATACCTTTTGCTTATCTTATAACTGTATTAGCCACCCATAGTCTAGTGGTTAAGCCTGTTGGAGAAGCTCCTATTCACCATCTACCCTTCAACAACTCTAACATTAACAAGATGAATTTGAAGTTGGCCCCGGGCCAAGTTGATGTGGCTGCAGGAGGAGCAGCTGAAGCAAATGAAGATGAAGATGCTTTGCCTCCAGATGATGTCAATATGGATGACATTTTTGATGAAATTGAATCCAATTCTGCTGCTGATCCTGATTATCAACCATCTGATTTTGATGCGCGTTTACGCTCACTTGAGGAGAAAGTTAAAGGTATGCATGTGTCCCAAGAAATGCTATTTAAATATATGTGCAAGTATCTTAGGCGCATTAATAAGGGACTTCATCAAATTGATCCTTCCATACCTGCTCCTTCATCTGGTTCGAATTAGTTTTGAGTATCTGATATGTAATAACTTTTAATACTTGAATTTCTTCTTGTGATTAGACATGTTTTTAATGGTTATCTTGTCACTATATTATCTTAACCTTACCTCTCTCATTGCTCTTGTGTTTCCATCATCATTTATCAGTTCTTTCCTTTGTCATATTATGACAAAAAGAGGGAGAATTATTCCTGACATACCTATTTCATTATGATAAATGTGCAGAATGAATGTGGAACTGTGGAGAATGTGGTTAAGTGAAAGGTAACAATTTTTTCTTTCAATTCTCCTCTTGGATTCTATGCAGTAAGGTATTAAGGGGGAGTATTGATTTGACCTAGTTGTAACCTGCGCATGATTTTTTGACCAGGTTGTAACTGGTGCATGATTCTTTGACCAAGTTGTAACTGGTGCATGATTCTTTGTTGTGCATGTATGAGATTTATATTTATTTTATTTTGTCATGAATTTGACAAAGGGGGAGATTGTAAATGTTATTCTATCTAGCTCCTATAATTGTCAAATTTTGTAGTGTCAAAACCTCTTGGAATCTGTATCTTGTGTAGCTCATCTTCATATTCAATATCAAGCAATTCAAGTACAAGTTCAAGATGTTCCAATTCAAGATTCAAGCATCACAAGTATAAGAACAAGAGATTCTTATACAAGTTCAAGTTTTTAAGCTTTAACTATATTAAGACAGTGTGCATTACTTTAAGAATTCAAGCTCAAGTAATCTTCTCAAGCTTAAAGCTCATATACTCAAGTTGATACACAAGTCACAAGTACTTTAAGTTCAAGCTTCAAAGTACTTCAACATGTCAAGCTTCATGTACTTCAAGATCAACTATCAACCGAAGCGAATGATGTTTCAATGTTCATATATCACATATAAGGTACGAATGACCCTAGATTGACCATAGACTAGGTCATATGGATTACATACTTAATTTGGGTCATTATGCAATTTTATAGGCTTTTTCTTAACTAGTCTTAGCCTATGTTCGACTAGTCCTAATACTGGCTCGACCAGTCCAAAGTTTGTTACTAATTTTTGGGATTTTTTGTTGGACCCTCGACCACTCCTGGAGACTGCTCGACCAATCGAGTGAATAGTGCTCGACCAGTTGAGCAGGCTCGACTCAAAGTCCAGTAACCATTTTTGGTCTCACTCGACCAGTCGAGTGCAGGGCTCTACCAGTCGAGCAGGCCACTTGACTAGTCGAGCAAGCCACTCAACCAATCGTGGAATAGTCTTATCTTATCGCGCTCAAAATTTTGAATTCTTGTTGGTCCTTCGACCAATCGAACCGACCACTGGGCCAGTCGAGTGAACAGTAATTTTTCCTATAAATTGAAGACGATTTTCAGAGTTTTTCATTCAATTCCAAGATAATCAAGACACCACTCTGAGAGGTAAGTTTGTGATATTCTTAAGCTATATTGTATGTGTGTAAGTGTTATAGTTGATAGCTTTACTATAATGTCAAATTTGTGGTGCAAAAGACATTGTACGTATCTTGTTATGAAGCTTGCATAGTGAAGAACAAAGCTCTACTTATGATATGTCAAGTCAAAAGTCTCACAAGATAAACTTCGATAGACAAGCTATGTTCACAAGTCAAGAAGACTCAAGAATGTGGGAATGTTTGACTTAGTTCAAGACTCAAGATTTCTAAGAAGCTTTTAAGTTCAAGCTACATCAAGATCTCAAGGTCAAGCATCATTATGCTCAAGGTCACTCATCTTTAAGTTTCAATGTCCATACTTCACTATTAAGGTATGATTGACCTTAAGTTGACCTTTAGAGTAGGCTATTTTGGATACATAATCCATATGTTTTATATAAGTGAGTTTGGTATGTTCTAAGACTAGTCCTGGTCTTTGTTCAACTAGTCTTAGCACTGTGTCGACCTATCTAAGATTTTCCTGGACCAGTCGTAAGTTTGTTGAAAAAATTCAGAATTTTTAGTTAAGCTTCGACCAGTCCTGGAGTCTGTTCGACTAGTCATATGAACAGTGTCGACTGCTTGTTCGACCAGTCATAGACCTACGACTCAAAGTCTAGCGATGAAATTCGACTTGCTTCGACCAGTCGAAGGTGTCCTTCAACCAGTTGTAGACTACCTACGACCAGTTGTGAAACTACCCTATCTTATCGCGCTCGAATTTTCAAATATCAATTGGTCCTACGACCAGTCGTAGTGATTTAAGACCAGTCGAAGACGTGATTTACTCACCTATAAATAGAGCACGAATCTCAGAATAAAATAAGAAAATCAAGCTAATTTAATTTGGCCTTCCGAGAGATTCGTCTGTGCTCCATTTAAGCTAAGTGTGCATATTTAATATTTTCTTTCTTTAGCTTTTTAAATTGATTTTAGTTTCTTGTATTCCAATCTGATCTGAAAAGAGGAAGTGTTGTTTTCCTTTTTCTGGAATTAAAATCAATTAAAGCTAGCCCATGTGTTTTAATTTAAAACCTATTAAAACTTAAAACCATTATAGTGAGTATTGGACATTGAACTTTGACATCCAAATTTCTACTCCGACTTGGTTCTTCTAGGCTGCTACATCAAAGAAGAAAATCAGGTATTTTACATTTTGTAATTTACTGTATTTTGGTTTTATTTGAGGTTAAGCCAGAAAAATCTCAAAGTTGTTGGTTATCTGAGGAGAGCCAAAAAACTCAGAAGTGAGGGTTTTTGAATTGTGTAAGCCCTTTGAAAAAGACACAATTGTAAGGTTTTGGGTGAACCTATGAAACCTATTTGATGGTGAATGCTAATATCCCCTGTGTGAGGATATTAGGAGTGGAGTAGCATTCTGTGTGGCTATTATTAAACAGTTGTTGTACACACAGGCGAACCACTATAACTCTTTGTGTTGTGTGGAAGTGTGCTTCATTTTCCTATCTTTGATTATTTAATTGTGGAATGTATGTGGATGTGAATGTTGTAATCATTTTATTTTAAGCTCAGTGGAGAATGTTGTAATAGTTTAGATTTATATTTTTGTAATTTATTTCTATCTATTCTTTTGTTTGTTTGAGCTTCAATTTCTCTTCTTGTTCTAGTAAGGTTGCCCTACCATTTTTATGGTGCATGGTTGTCCTTAGAACAATAACATTTGAGATTGCCTTTTATTCCTCAGTATAAGTTTGAATATATTTATTCCTCTTTGGTTTGAGTTCTTAATATAAAGACCTTTCTAGAAATAAGGTTGTCCTACCATAAACTTTGGTTTTTGGTGTAAGGTTGTCCTTAGAATAACTTTTGTATCAACCTCTCAATACTTGTTTATTGAGGTTCTTTTCATTTCAGCATTGTAAATTGATTTACTTGATTTGGCTATCTCTTTATACAATTTCGCTGTAATTATTTTAAATTTGGCGTTGTCCTATTCACCCCCCCCCCCCCCCTAGGACATATAGCTTGGCCTTTTCAAGTGGTATCAGAGCCTAATAGCTTGTTTTAATTGTTTTATTATTTGGATTCATTTCCTAAGCTAACGATCTAAGCTATATATAAGATGTCAAATTTTGATAGCCTTTCAGTCACTAGGCCTCCACCCTTTGATGGCTCCAACTATGCATATTGGAAAGCCAGGATGAGGATCTTCCTCAAATCCATGGATGAAAATGTGTGGCTTCCCACAGTGACTGAATGGAACCCTCCTACCACTGAAGTGACTGGTATCGATGGTTCAAAATCAATGAGAGTAACACCATTTTTCTCATGGACCACACTTCAGAAAAGTGAGAGTAGTGCAAATGCTGAAGCACTAAATGCAATCACTTGCGCACTATCACCGGATGAGTTCAAAAGAATTATATCCTGTGATACTGCAAAACAAGCATGGGATATATTAGAAATGACACACAAGGGTACTTCAATTGTCAAAAAATCTAAAGTCTAACTCCTCACAACCAAATTTGAAGAAATTCATATGGAGGAGAACGATATGTTTATGGACTTCTACACTAGATTAAATGACATTGTAAACTCTATGTGGGGTCTTGGCGATAAAATCCCAGAAAGTAAAGTGTGTGCAAAGATACTATGCTCACTACCTGAACGATTCAATTCTAAGGTAACCGCGATCCAGAAACTTCATGATATAGACAATATGAGGGTAGAAGAACTAGTTGGTTCTTTACAAACCTATGAATTAAAATTTAAAGCTCCTAAAGGTAAATCTATTGCACTTAAGACTTCCAAATGTATTTCTCAAGAAAATTCTGATTTTGAAAATTCTGAAGACGATATGGCCCTTTTAGCGAAAAAAATTTACAAGATTTTCAAGAGTAAAAAAAAGGTTGATTTTCAAAAATCAAATGAAAAGAAAAGATCTAAATCTAGATCTAAATCTTGGAAATCTTTGAAAGATAGTCAATGTTACAACTGCCAAGAATACGGGCATCTAGCAAACAAGTGTCCTAAAAAGGACAAACCTAAAAGAAAGGAATGTTGGCTACTTGGGATGAATCTTCTGACACTGAAGCCTCTTCTGAATCAGAAGATTTTGAAAACGAGTCGGTCAATGAAGTTAAGGCCCTTATGACTCTAGCCAAGTTCACTTTTTCAAATCATGATGATTCAACCAGTGAAGAAAATCTGAATAGTGATCATGATAATGAAGAAGATCTTCAAGATGCTTATAATGCTCTATACAAGGAAAGTTGTAAAATTGTTGTAAAACTAAAACTTCAAAAAGAAAGGTTTTCAGGGCTTAGAGAAAGATTTGAGTCTCTTGCTTTAGAAAAATCTCATCTTTCAGATTGTTTTCAAAAATGCAAATGTGATCTAGATTTCAAAACCACCCTTGTTGAAAATCTGAAATCTGAAAATGATAAACTTAAACTTGAAGTCTCTTCCCTTTTGAGTTTAAAGGAGACATAGAGGTATGCCCAAGGTGATCCTAAATTGGAAAAACTTTTAACTAGATCAAGAAAATGTGGTGACCGATCTGGTTTGGGCTACGACAAAAATATTCCTCCTAAACAAAAGAATATTTCTCCCAAGTTTGTAAACGGAGAATCCTCTCTCTCAAAAGAGAAAAGTTCAAGTCAAAAGTTTTCTAAAACTTTTCAATCTTTCAAAACCAGAGGTAACCATATCAATTACAAAAATCAAAACCAAAACCTTTTAGCTAAAAAAATAGTTGGAGCTCTTAAAATCTAACTCAGTGGATCACTCGTACAAAAATTACAAATACAAGAAGACCAACTATACTCTTAAACCCAAAACGGTAATGAAATGGGTTCCTAAAGTTACTTGCTTAGTTGCCCACACTGCTTTTAAAGCTACAAGCCATTCGAAGTAGTACTTAGACAGTGGATGCTCAAGGCATATGACTGGTGATAAAGGTTTATTCACTGATCTCAAAGACATGATTAATAGCTCAGTCACATTTGGCGATGGAAGCAACTGCAAGATTATGGGCCAAGGTACGATTCAACTTCATAACCTCCCTTTGTTCAAAAATGTTTTATATGTTGAAAGCCTAAAATATAACTTGCTTAGCATATCTCAAATATGCGATAATAACTATAGTATAAGATTTTTTAATCAAAGCCGTGAGATTCTAAATAACAAGGGTTCAGTAATTTTAACTGGGCGTAAAACGTTTGCAAACTGCTATATTGTAAGTGAATTTAGCTCAACTAGTCAATCTTGATACATGGTCCATATACATGATACTGATTTATGGCATAAACTCTTGGACATGTACACTACCGAAATCTATATAGATTGAGCAAATGAGAACTTATCAGAGATCTACCCAAACTACAAAATTTTGATAAAATATGTGGTGAATGCCAGATTGGCAAACAAACAAGGAACTCACATAAAAAGGTGAATTCCAATACCACATCAAGACCACTCGAGCTTCTCCATATGGATCTTATAGGACTTACAAGGATGAAAAGTCGAGGTGGCAAAAGATATATCTTGGTAATTGTAGATGATTTTACCAAATATACATGGGTTGTTTTTCTTAAGGGATAAATCAGAAACCCTTGAAGAAGTGAAAAAAGTTCTCAAAAGGATTCAAACTAAAAAGAGTTCTTAAGTCAGTAAAATTCGTAGTGATCATGGATCTGAATTTGAGAATAGTGGTTTTGAGAAGTTCTGTAGTGACCAGGGAATATTACATGAATTCTCAGCACCCAAAACTCCACAACAAAATGGAATAGTGGAAAGGAAAAATAGAGTGCTTGAAGAAATGGCTAATGTCATGTTGAATAGTATGAAGCTCTCTAAGAATCTTTGGGCTGAAGCAGTCAATACAGCTTGCCATATCATTAACCGTGTTTACACTTGTAAAGGTAATAATAAAACGGCTTATGAAATGTGGTTCGATAGAAAGCCTACTATCAAATACTTTTGAGTTTTTGGCAACAAGTGCTATATTTTACGAGATTGTGAAAATCTAGGAGAGTTTAATACGAAGAGTGATGAAGGGATTTTTCTAGGATATTCTTTAAACAGTCGAGCGTATAGGGTTCTGAACAAAAGGACCGGTGTGATTCAAGAATCCATCAATGTGGTCATTAATGATCACTTAAACACACATGTCTCAAGTTCAGATAATGATGAAGTTCTTGTAATTGATAAACCTGATACTTCATCTAATCAGATTGATTCTAAACTGAGGACTGTTAAAGATCATCCAACCACACAGATTCTTGGAAATCCTCTCACTGGCTTTCGTACCGGTAGACAACTTGAGGATATATGTAATTACACATGTTTTACATCCCAGATAGAACCATCTATAGTAAAAGAAGCTCTTGCTAATGAAAACTGGATAGTTGCTATGCAAGAAGAACTTAATCAATTTGTTCGAAATGATGTCTGGTATCTTGTTCCTAGACCTAAAGATAAACATATTATCGAAACAAAGTGGATTTTTAAAAATAAGTCTGACGAGCTTGGGAATATCATTTGAAACAAGGCAAGATTAGTTGTTCAAGGATACACTCAAATTGAAGGTATCGATTATGATGAAACCTTTGCCCCAGTTGCTCGTCTTAAATCAATCAGATTTTTTTTTATCCATTGCATGCTTTAGAAAGTTTAAAATTTTTCAAATGGATGCAAAGAGTGCCTTTTTAAATGACGATTTACATGAAGAAGTATATGTTGAACAACCTACAGGATTTAAAGACCCTAAGCTTACTGATCATGTATACCATCTTAAAAAGGCTCTCTATGGTCTAAAACAAGCTCCCAGAGCATGGTACGAGAAATTGACTAAGTTTTTACTCAGTCATAACTTTCAAATGGGAAGTGTTGATAAAACATTGTTTGTTAAGAAACATAACGATGATATCTTAATGGTTCAAATCTACGTTGATGATATTATTTATGGATCTACCTGTACTGACATGACTATTGAGTTTGCAGATTTGATAAAATCTCAGTTTGAAATGACCATGGTTGGGGAATTAAATTATTTCCTTGGGTTACAGGTAAAACAACGACCTAATGGAATATTCATCTCTCAATCTAAATATGCTATGAATTTGATTAAGAGATTTTGATTTGAGAATGGTATTAATTTTGATACTCCTATGAGTACAACCTTGAAACTCTCAAAAGATTCTGCAGGTAAAAATGTGGATCCGAAATTATATCGGAGTATGATTGGTATTTTACTTTACTTAATTGTTAGTAGACCTGATATTGCTTTAAGTGTTGGTATTTGCGCTAGATATCAATCTGATCCTAAAGAATTGCATTTAATTGTTGTTAAACGAAAAGTGCGATATTTCGCAAGTACTGTTAATCTCAGTATCTGGTATCCTCATGAGACTAGTGTTCAATTAGCTGGGTACTCGGATGCTGACTGGGCTGGTAATCTTAATGATAGAAAATCTACCAGTGGTGGTTGCTTTTATATTGGAAACTTTTTAGTTTCTTGGCTTAGCAAGAAACAAAGTTCTATATCACTTTCAACTGCGGAAGCTGAATATATCACAGCTGGTAATGCGTGTACACAGCTTATTTTGATGAATTATATGCTAAGTGATTATGGAATTAAATAGGATTCTATGTTATTATATTGTGATAATACCAGTGCCATAAATATTTTAAAAAATCCAATTCAGCATTCTCGTACTAAACACATTAACATTAGATTTCATTATATTCGTGAATTAGTAAAAGAAAAAGTTATATCTGTGGAATATATCCCTACCGAGAATCAAAGTGCTGACATTTTCACTAAACTGCTCGACAAAAGCAGGTTTAACAAAATGAAATTTGATCTGGGCATGTGCATTCTAAAATGATTATTTATGCCTATCATAGTGTATATATTTGTTAAATTAAAATTTAATTTTTTAAATATATATATATGTGCTTGATATCATAATTTTGGTGATGTTCGACCAGTCAAGGATTTCCTCGACCTGTCGTGGCACGACCTGTCGAAGATAACCACAACCAGTCGTAGATCGCAGTGATTAGCTTAAATTGGGAAAATTTTCATTTCTTCCTTATTTCAACTTTCCTCTCCGACTAGTCGACCCCCGACCAGTCAAACCCACCTTCCAAATCCCTCAAGGAGTGTTCTATTTACTTATTTCTTGTGGATTTGTGTCAAGTTTGTCTCTAGTTTCCTCTTGAAGTTGTCTATTTCAAGTTTAGTTGAGATTTGGGGTTTTTCTTCTCCAAAATCTGATTTTCAAAAACCCACTTCTCAATCCTTTGCAACTGTTTGTTTCCTTGAAATCTTTGTTGCAAATGGCTTCTAGAAATAGAAAGACAACATCCCATGGTCCATCTTCTTCCAAATCTACTCCTCTTACTAAGCATCATCTTCGGGCCTCCGATGATGATCCGTCTTATGTTCAGGACATCAGATTGTGAAATGTTATTGTGAAACATCGAGTTGATGTTAATCATGTTGCCCCATTTGATGTCCTTCCCATTCTTCAAACTATAGGTTGGGATAACTTATTGCATTGGGGTGGACCAGCATACCGGTCCATTGCACAATCCATGTTTGCATGCATAAATAATTTTTCATTGGAAAATTTAACTTTTTTAATAGACACAAGAGAAGGACCATTTGACGTTGTTCGTCATTTGATTTCATCTCTTATAGATATTCCTGTGAATGATGAGAGCATTCTTATCCATAACTTATCCGATAAACCCTCAGTCTCTGAAAAATGCATGCTCACTAGCGATTTATGTAACTTGGATGCTCAATGGACTCATAAAGGGAATGCGCTCCCTTCAAAGTTTTTGTTACCCACATATAGAATTCTTCACAAAATCTTTGTGTCTAACTTGTATCCTCGATCTGGTAATAAATCCGAATTGACGTCCTTCATGGTTCGTGTTCTGCATGCCATTGCCAAAGGTATGCATATTTGTTATCATCCTTGATTTGTCACCACATTATTCAGTTTTGACTCCATCTAGGTCACAGAGACATTCCTTTTGCTTATTTGATGACTGTGTTGGCTAAGCCTATGTTAGTCGACATGCCGGTTGAAGAAGCCCCTATCCATCATCTTATATTTAATAATTCTAATCTTAATAAGATGAAGCTAGATATGCTTCCTAGTCAAGGGGTTGGTAATGTTGGTGGTGAAGCTGAACATGAGGAAGAAGCTGCTGATCTTCCTTCTGATGATATTAACATGAACGATATTTTTGAAGAACTTGATTCTGATTCCGTAAATGACCCTGATTATGCACCATCAGACTTTGATGCGCGTTTGCGTGATTTGGAGGAGAAGGTTGATAATATGAATATTAAGATGGAAAACATGTCTGTTGCCCATGATTTACAATTCAAGTATATGCACAAATATCTTAGGCGCTTGAACAAGGGCATGCATCAACTTGATCCTTCCATTCCTACTCCTTCATCTAGTTCAGATTAGTTCTTTTTTATTTACCAGTCTGTAATAACTTTATTTCTCTTTCACTAGATTAACTATTTTTGAGATTGGAGCTATCTTTGACTTAGTTCAGTTTATGAATTATGTGTGTTGCTTATGTTATTTTCTCATATCTTGTCCTGTTATCTCTCCTATTTCTTTTTAATTATTTTCTCCTCAGATATTTGTTCTGTGCTTTCTTTGTCCTATTGTGCCAAAAAAGGGGAGAATGACTGGATGTTTAATGGGAGTATATTGGATATAAGTGATATATGTTATATTCAGGGGGAGTAGGTGCAGCGATTGTTGGGAATATATGTTGAATTGATTTCATGCTTATGTATATGTGCCATTTGATATTAACTGGTGCATGATTTGTTATTGACTGATGCATGATTCAAATATTCTATTTTATGAAATATATCCTATAAGTGTGTTTTTTCACCAATTTGACAAAGGGGGTGATTATAAGTGCTATAGTAGATAGCTTTACTATATTGTTAAATTTGTGGTGCAAAAGACATTGTACATATCTTGTTATGAAGCTTGCATATGTGAAGAACAAAGCTCTACTCATAATATGTCAAGTCAAAAGTCTCACAAGATTAGCTTCATTAGACAAGCTATGTTCACAAGTCAAGAAGACTCAAGAATGTGGGAATGTTCAACTTAGTTCAAGACTCAAGATTTCTAAGAAGGTTTCAAGTTCAAGCTACATCAAGATCTCAAGCTCAAGCTTCATTATGCTTAAGGTCACTCATCTTTATGTTTCAATGTCCTTACTTCACTATTAAGGTATGATTGACCTTAGGTTGACCTTTAGAGTAGGCCATTTTGGATACATAATCCATATGTTTTATATAAGTGAGTTTGGTCTATTCTAAGACTAGTCTTAGTCTTTGTTCGACTAGTCCTAGCACTATTTCGACCTGTCTAAGATTTGCCTGGACCAGTCGTAAGTTTGTTGAAAAAATTCAGAATTTTTAGTTCAGCTTCGACCAGTCCTAGAGTTTGTTCGACTAGTCGTATGAACAGTGTCGACTTCTTGTTCGACCAATCGTAGACCTACGATTTAAAGTCCAGTAATGAAATTCGACTTGCTTCAACCAGTCGTGAGAAACCTTCAACCAGTCGAAGGTGTCCTTCGACCAGTTGTAAACTACCTACGACCAGTCGTGAAACTGCCTTATCCTATCGCGCTCAAATTTTCAAATATTAGTTGGTCCTACGACTAGTCGGAGCGATTTAAGACCAGTCAAAGACGTGATTTACTCACCTATAAATAGATCACGAATCTCTGTAAGTGTTATAGTTTATATCCCTGTCGGTTGTCAAATTTATGGTGCCAAAATCACTGTTATATAACTTGCATAAGTGAAGCTCTCTCAAGATCAACATTCATGTACAAGCAAACATCACAACAAGCAAAGCTCACAAGTACATCAATCTTGACTGCATGTACTGCACACAAGACAAGTTTCAAGAATGCAAGACTTCAAGAAGAGTACAAGGCAGTTCGTAAAGAACTCAAGACACTTTCAAGATTGAGCTGCATCAAGACTTCAAGGCTTAAACTTCACACTTTCAAGATTGAGCTGCATCAAGACTTCAAGGCTTAAACTTCAAGGTCACTTGTTCCTGATGTTTTCAATGTCCTTACTTCATGATTGGGGGTTTGATTGACCATAGGTTGACCTTAGAAGTAGGCCATTTTGGATACATAAGTCATATATATATATGTCACATGAGTTTGGGCTATTCGAGGACTTGTCCTAGGCTTTCTTCGACTGGTCCTAGCTCTGCTTCGACCAGTCCAAGAAATTCTACGATCAGTCGTGAGTTTGTTATAAAATTCGGATATTTTCTGTTAGGCTTCGACCAGTCTAGGAATCTCTTCGACCAGTCAAAAATCTTCGACTCAAAGTCCAGCGACAAATTACAGGATCTTCGACCTGTCGAAGGAGACCTTCGACCAGTCGAATGTGACCTACGACCAGTCGAAGGAGACCTTCAACCAGTCATAGAACGGTCAAAGCTTATCGCGGCCAATTTTTTTCAAATCTGTTACTTCTTCGACTAGTCGAAGAGCTCCCTAGACCAGTCGAAGACGCGATCTGCTCACCTATAAATAGAGCACCAATCTCAGAAGAATTCAAGCAATTAATTAATCTATTTAAGCCAATCTTCGTCAAACTTCTGAGTGATAATTCAGTGCTCCATCTAAGTGTGCTTATTTTATATTCTCTTTCTTTAGCTTTATTTAATTGATTTTGTTTCTGCTATTCCAATCTAATTTGATAAGAGGAATTGTTATTCCCTTTCTTTGGAATCAAAATCAATTAAGGCAAGCCCTAGTTGGTTTAATTTAAAATCTATTAGAACTAGAACCATTGTAATTGAGTACTGGACATTGAACTTGGACATTCAATCATTTACTCTGATTTGGTTCTACCGGGCTGCTACAACGAAGGAGATAATCAGGTATTTTACATTTAATTATAAATTCCTTTTTGTTTTGGTTTCTTTCAAGATTTGCCAGAAAAATCTTATTGTATTGGTTATCTAAGGAGAGCCAGGAAAACTCAGAAGTAGGGTTTTTTTTAATTGTGTAAGCCCACAGACAAAGACACAATTGTAATGGTTTTGGGTGAACTTGTGAAAACATATTTTGTTAGTGAACGCTAATATTCCCTGTGTGAGGATATTAGGAGTGGAGTAGCATTCTGTGTGGCTGTTGTTTAACAGTTGGTGAACACACAGGCAAACCACTATAATCCCTTGTGTTGAGGTTGAATGATTTACATTTCTAATCTTTAATTATTTGTTTGTGGGATGTATGTATGGTGGTGAATGTTATAATCATTTTTGTGGGAATTTTGTAATAGTTTAGAATTTACTTTCTGCTATTCCTTTATCTGCTTGAAATTCAGTTTCCTTTAAAGTTGTTCCAGCAAGGTTGCCCTGCCATTTTTATGGTGTATGGCTGTCCCTAGAACAATACATTTGTTATTACAATTTATTTTAGTTTGTACTTATTTTTGTATTCCTCTTTGGTTTGAGATTTGATACAAAGATCTTTCTAGAAATAAAGTTGTCCTACCATAAACTCTGGTTTTTGGTGAAAGGTTGTCCTTAGAACAACATTTGTATCAACCTCTCAAGATCAGATTTTTGAGGTTGTTTTACTTTCCTGTATTGTAATTTATCTTGGCTATCATATTCCTTTTAATTCCGTTGTTATAAGTTTTATTTGGCATAGTCCTATTCACCCCCCCTCTAGGACATATAGCTAGGCCTTTTCAAGTGGTATCAGAGCTTAATAGCTCGTCCTTATTGCAACCTCTCAAGATCAGATTTTTGAGGTTGTTTTACTTTCCTGTATTGTAATTTATCTTGGCTATCATATTCCTTTTAATTCCGCTGTTATAAGTTTTATTTGGCATAGTCCTATTCACCCCCCCTCTAGGACATATAGCTAGGCCTTTTCAAGTGGTATCAGAGCTTAATAGCTCGTCCTTATTGCTTTTTATTTGGATTTATTTCCTGAGCTAACGATCTAAGCTATTTAAAAAGATGTCAAATTTTGATAGCCTATCAGTCACTAGGCCTCCACCATTTGATGGCTCCAACTATGCCTATTAGAAAGCCAGAATGAGGATCTTCCTAAAATCAATGGATGAGAGTGTGTGGCGAGCCACAGTGACCGAATGGAAAACTCCTACCATTGAAGTAACTGAATCCGACGGTTCAAAAACTATGTCTGTACCTGCTTATTATTTATGGACCACCCTTCAGAAAAGTGAGTATAGTGCCAATGCTAAAGCACTAAATGCAATCACTTGCGCGCTATCACCGGATGAATTCAAAAGAATCATATCCTGTGATACTGCAAAGCAAGCCTAGAATATACTAGAAATAACACACGAGGGTACATCAATTGTCAAAAAGTCTAAAGTCCAACTCCTCACAACCAAATTTGAAGAAATTCATATGGAGGAAAATGAAATGTTTATGGACTTTTACACTAGACTAAATGACATTGTAAACTCAATGTGGGGTCTTGGTGATAAAATCCCAGAAAGTAATGTAACGCCCTGAAAATCGGGGGTCGAGCATAAACTCAACTCCCGAGTTCCAGAACATCACTTATGCAACAAAATGAATGATGATTGAATGTTGACTGTATTCGTGCATTGAACATGAGTGAGATTAAGCCAAAACAGCATATCATACTCCAGAGACAGTTAAATTGCAAGCGGAAGGCGATGATAGATAGATAAAATATATAAACTGTGATGAGTCTCCAGAGTGTGATAACATTACTAGGTTAAATAATTATAAGTACAGTTATAATTATACCAATGTGTAAGTGTAATGTCTTCTATCCCATGTACCATAGCCCCGTCAATACAGTACCAGGTCTTCAGAGACCCGTCAGAGAGTTACATGTAGGAGAACTCCTTCTCGACATCATAGTAGTAGTCCGGCTTTGCTTCATAAGCATCGCCATTATCTGAAATTCAACAAATCTGGTTGGTGTGTACAACACCGTCCCGTAACGTGGGAGTGAGTGATCAACTCAGTGGAACAATAAAGCATAGGTTAACATGTTATCAATTCAGTCAAGCAGTAATGATAAAGCAGTACAAATCAAACAATTCTAACTACTCTTATTAAGTACGAGAATGAAATGACATGATGCTGTATGCCCTTGCCAAACCACCCTCATGCGACATCATCTTACGTTCGCGAATGCTTAACTCCCTCAGTGCGCCACATCTACTAAGTACATGCGGTGCGATGATGATCATGATTACCGAGTTATTATTAGTCCATTTCAAACAGCAGTATTGGGAAACTAAGGTACCTCCCTTGTATCATTCCCAACCATGATCCATTCTAGGGTCGTCAGTCCTAGTTAATCTCATACGATATTATGGTTTGAGAGGCGTAGCGAAGGCATCACAAAGGGCTCGTCACCCGTCAGCACGGATACAGATCTCACCGTATGTGGCTCAATTGCTGACCGTCAGCTCGAGTACAGGTCTCACCATACTCGGCTCAATCACTAGCCGTCAGCTCAAATACAGGTCTCACCGTACTCGGCTCAACTTATACTCTAGTTGCTGCGAAAGACTCGTCACCAATCACAGACCTTGGAGTATACTCGAAGATACTACAGAGGACTCGTCGCCCGTCAGCACGAGTACAGGTCTCACCGTACTCGGCTCTCGCCGTAAGTATCGACAGCTCGAATATAGTGTCCCATACCACCATAATCGGCTCACGAGTCTAGTTGCTCACTGGTCACTACGGGAGGCACGTGGCCCCGGCAGGCCGACGACTCGACCCAGCGTGTCCCATACCACCATGCCGGCTCATGAGTTTTAGCGGATCGAGGTACCATGGTTAAAAGGGATTTCACTGGTAAGTTTGGTACCCTAGGTTCAGGCAGTAGCGACCAAACATGGTGAACATACATAAGACAGATTGGGTTACTTGACGAGCTCGGCTAGCTCGAGCGCACAACAAGTTGAACGACATGAAGTGCATAGCACTTCGCATGGCCAACCACTATCGCCAACCGAAGTACGACTCGGGTTCGTCGAACACATCTCACGTGGCAAATGAATCGCAGCCACGAATTCAATTCTGGTACCGATTGTCTGGACTATAATCATAGCCCCAAACATGATAACTTGTAGATAGATAAAGCAGTAATGGATCAAGATTCAACTCATACAATCAAGGTATGGTATTATCCGTTTAGAATTTGCCTTGGTACATTGCACGCACTCGTTGCTCAGCTCCCCATCACCCATGACGGATCATACAATGTAAATATAAATTTAAACATATGCATTACATAGTTATAATCAGAAAGCAGTTGAGCATGTTATGAATCACAACACAAGCATGAGTTTATACATGTTCAATTCCTAATCACACAACAATCCAAGGAGATCATACACATAGTGAAAAGAGGTTGAGAATCATATCTCAACACCCTTATACATTACAATTTGCTAACTACTACTCATTCAGACATTTCAAAAAAATACTTAAACAAACATACATCAACATACATGACATATGTCGATCACATAGGCATTAGGCCAAATCCTTTCCTTAGGGAGTTGCCCCAATCATAACACGCGTACACCCACGACGGATAGTCATGGCAAGCAGGAATCCAAGTTCCATATTCATTCAGTCATTTCCACAAATACTTGGGCCACACATTTTAGCATATATGGTGTCTATTGGCCGTGGCGTGATTTAGGGAAAATCCTTTCGTCAAAAGGGTATCGCCAATACAACAATCATGAATCCATGACAATTAGTCATGGCGAGCACGAATGAGGATTCTATACTCATTCAGTCATTTTCACAAACACTTAGAATACACTAATACAACATACATGGTGTATGTTACCAAAACATGTATTAGGACTATCCTTTAGCCAAGTGAGTATTTTATCCATGTATAATATATTATTACAGCAAATAATCATGATAAAAGCATCTCCAAAATTTATACGTATACAGTATTTTCTAGAATACGCATTTTCAACATACATACTGTATACAAGCAAACATGTATTACGGCGATTCCCTTCGCCAAGCAATTATTTTATATGCACATAATATATTTATATGACGATTAATCATGACAAACACATCGCTAAAATATACATGTATACGGTACTTCTTACAATAGTATTTCTACATACATAGTGTTTATTAGTAAACATGTATTTAGGCGAATCCTTTCGCCAAATAAGTATTTTATCCATACGTCATATATCAATACGACAAATAAACATGTCAAACACATTTCCATAAAAATATGTATACGGTATTTTATACGAATACCTAGAGTATGTGAAATTCCAAATTCTACAATTCTAATCGGCGAAAACGGAAAGCACTTTGTACATGTGCAATTGCATGCGAGATCATGAATCTATCATTATCTAACATTGAAAGCGTTGAAAACCATAACCTATACACCTAAAGTCCGCACCTTGTGTCGTAGAATCGTAAATAGAGTCGATAGGTTCGCTAAGCTTAAGGTATACGGGAGTTTGGCAACCTAGAGAATGAAATAGGTTAGCTATTTCCTAACCTACAACTGTCTAATCCCCAAACAAGTTAAGGTTAGGGTTTATTACCTAGAAATGACAGGAATCACCAGGGAAAGCGGCAAGAAAGAGGCGGTGCGGCCGTGGGCGCAGAAGTACGGCAGGAGTAGCTCCCACTTCTCCCTCACTTTCTCTCTCTTTTCTCTCTCTCAAATCCAAATTCGTATGGCTGGAATGGGAGAGGGTTTAAGGTCCTTTTATAGCCTAGAACCTTCCCAAAATAGACTCAAGTTCAAGGGTTACTGCTAATATAGGTATTTTGTCACTTTTCGGCTCAAAAGACGGAGTTCGGTGGCCCTCCTTGAGCCAAATGTCAGACTTAAGCTCACCACCTATGGATCTATGTGGGATTACGTTTTGACTCGATCGGATTCCCAGATCGCACGTGGCGGACCACTTTCAGTTCGACGGTCAGTGGGCCACGATCAGAAATTCCAAGTACATGTAAATGTTCTGAAATTTTCTTAATCCGAGGGTGTAATTTGGTCTGATTCTGACGGTCAGATTGCTTATATTGACGCGTCAACGAATGGTGCCAGATCACTATTCCTGATATTTATTTTGAAATGGGAATAGTGTTTTTCACACACCCTCACTCCGAATCGAAACGAATGACCTTGGGACATCGGATGGACTTAATTTTTGACATGATTGTCAAGTCCAGTGAGGCGGTCCTAGTTCCTTAACTTCGTGTTAATCGGATTTTCGATGTGCGGTCTAGACCTAATACGAAGTTTCGAGATGCTCCCGTGAGCAGCCAGGTAATGAGATTGATCCTAAGTTTTAGGGTAACCTAGCGTCAATGATTTTACAAGTTTTGAGTCTTGCAGATCGTATTTAAAGCGATTCAAATGGATTTCATGGCTAATCTAGTTTAGCACTTAGTTAACTTTGTCAAATTTCTAAAGGATTTAATCCTAAGTGATTTCCGTCTGAGGTGGTACTTAGTCCTTTGTAGTTTGTATATAAAGTGATCTAAGTAATACTACTTAGCTAGTTTAAGATAGTGTCTAGGGCGAAAGTGCTTTGAAAAATTGGAAGATCAAGGTGGTGAAGGGTTGGATTTGTGAAGGAAATGGGTTAAGGAGTGATTTTAGACTGTGGGATTCAGTTCTGACAAGTTACTAAGGTGTTAGGATCGACCCATTGCCTAAGGACACCTCATTCCAGGTTGGCAAAAATCCGGGGTGTTACAAGTAAAGTGTGTGCAAAGATACTACGCTCACTTCCTGAACAGTTCAATTCTAAAGTAACCGCGATCCAGGAACTTCATGATACGGATAATATGAGGGTAGAAGAACTAGTTGGTTCTTTACAAACCTATGAGTTAAACTTTAAAGCTCCTAAAGGTAAATCTATTGCACTAAAATCCTCTAAATATAATTCAGAAGAAAATTCTGATTCAGAAGATGATATGGCTCTTTTAGCTAAGAAATTTTACAAGATTTTCAAAAGTAAGAAAAGGGTTGATTTCCAAAAATCAAATGATAAAAAGAAGTTTAGACCCAAATCTCAAAAATCTTTGAAAGATAGTCAATGTTACAACTGTCAAGAATATGGGCACTTAGCAAATAGATGTCCTAAAAAGGACAAACCAAGAAGAAGGGTATGTTGGCTACATGGGATGAATCATCTGATTCTGAAGCTTCTTCTGAATCAGAAGATTCTGAAACTGAGTCAGGCAATGAAGTTAAAGCACTTATGACTCTAGCCAAATTCACATTTTCAGATAATGACTCAATAAGTGAAGAAAATCTGAGTAGTGAATATGAAAATGAAGATGATCTTCAAGACGCTTACAATGCCCTATATAAGGAAAGTTGTAAAATTGCTGTCAAACTTAAACTTCAAAAAGAAAAGTTCTCTAAACTCAAAGAATGTTTTGAATCACTTGTCTTAGAAAAATCACAAATTTCATATTGTTATGAAAAATCTAAATGCGATTTAGAAATCAAAAACTCCCTAATTGTTGATTTGAAATCTGAGATTGAGAAACTCAAAATGGAAGTATCTTCTCTTCTGAGTCAAAAGGACACATGGAAATATGCCCAAGGTGATCCAAAGTTAGAAAAACTCTTATCCGGATCAAGAAAATGTGGCGATCTATCCGGGTTGGGCTATGATAAAAATTTATCTCTTAAACAAAAGTGTACTCCTCCTATGTTTGTGAAAGGAGAGTCCTCAAACTCAAAAGGGAAAAGTACTTATCAAGGTTTTTCTAGAAATTCAAAAACTCTTCAAAAACCTAGAAGCAACCATGTCAACTTTAATCAAAAACGAAATCCACTAGCTGAAAGATAGTAGATTTACTCAAGGAGCTCCTAAAATCTAACTCTATAGGTTATTCTTTCAACTATAAACAAAAGAAGACCAACTATGTTCCTAAACCCAAAACAGTTATGAAATGGGTTCCTAAAGTCACCTGCTTGGTTGCTCACACTGCTTTCAAAGCAACAAGTCATTCGAAATGGTACCTAGACAGTGGATGCTCCAGGCATATGACAGGTGACAAAGCTTTATTCACGGATCTAAAAGATATGACTGATGGTTCAATCACATTTGGTGATGGTAGCAACTGCAAGATTATAGGTCAAGGTACGATTCAACTTTTTAATCTTCCTGTGTTTAAAAACGTTTTATATGTTGAAGGCTTAAAACATAACTTGCTTAGCATATCACAAATATGTGATAATAACCATAGTGTTAGGTTCTCTAATCAAAGCTGTGATATACTAAACAATAAGGGTTCTATAATATTAACTAGACGTAGAACGTCTGAAAATTGCTATATTATTAGTGAATCCAGCTCATCTAATCAAACATGTTACATGGTCCATACAGACGAGACTGATTTATGGCACAAACGTCTTGGACATGTACATTATCGAAATTTATATAGATTGAGCAAACGAGAACTTATAAGAGGTTTACCCAAACTTCAGAAATTAGATAAAATATGTGGTGAGTGCCAGATAGGCAAACAAACAAGGAACTCACACAAAAAGGTGAATTCAAATACCACATCAAGACCACTCGAACTTCTCCACATGGATCTAATTGGTCCTACCAGAACGGAAAGTTGTGGTGGGAAAAAGTATATCCTGGTAATAGTTGATGACTTTACCAGATTCACTTAGGTAGCCTTCTTAAGGGATAAATCTAAAACCCTTGAAGAAGTAAGAAAAGTTCTCAAAAGGATTCAAATTGAAAAATCTTCTCAAATCAGTAAGATTCGTAGTGATCATGGATCTGAATTTGAGAATAGCAATTTTGAGAAGTTCTGTACCGACCAAGGAATATTACATGAATTCTCTGCTCCCAAAACTCCACAACAAAATGGAGTTGTGGAAAGAAAGAATAGGGTACTTTAAGAAATGGCTAATGTCATGTTGAATAGCATGAAGCTCTCTAAAAATCTTTGGGCTGAAGCAGTCAACACAGCTTACTATATCATTAACCGAGTCTACACTAGTAAAGATAATAATAAAATGGCTTACGAATTGTGGTTCAATAAAAAGCCTACTGTCAAATACTTTCGAGTGTTTGGCAGCAAGTGCTATATTTTACGAGATCATGAAAATTTGGGAAAATTCAATACAAAGAGTGATGAAGGGATTTTTCTAGGATATTCCTTAAACAGTCGAGCTTATAGGGTTCTGAACAAAAGAACTGGTGTGATTCAAGAGTCCATCAATGTTGTCATTGATGATCACTTAAATACGCCAATCCCTAATTCAGATAATGATGATGTTCTATTCAATGATAAACCCGATACTTCATCAAATCAGACTGACTCTAAGTTGAGGACTGTTAAAGATCATCCAACTACTCAAATTCTTGAAAATCCTCTCACCAGTGTTCGCACCCATAGACAACTTGAAGATATATGTAATTATGTATGTTTTACATCCCAAATATAACCATCTAATGTAAAAGAAGCTCTTGCTGATGAAAACTGGATTGTTGCAATGCAAGAAGAACTTAACCAATTTGTAAGAAATGATGTTTGGTATCTCGTACTAAGACCTAAAGATAAACACATAATTGGAACAAAATGGATTTTCAAAAATAAGTCTGACGAGTGTGGTAATATAATTAGAAACAAGGCTAGACTAGTGGTATAAGGTTATACTCAAATTGAAGGAATTGATTTTGATGAAACTTTTGCACCAGTAGCACGTCTTGAATTTATCAAACTATTTATATCCATTGCATGTTTTAGAAAGATAAAGATATATCAAATGGATGTGAAAAGTGTTTTTCTTAATAGCGATTTACATGAAGAAGTATATGTTGAACAGCCAATGGGTTTTGAAGATCCCAAAAATACTGATCATGTATATCGGCTTAAAAAGGCACTTTATGGATTAAAACAAGCACCTAGGGCATGGTATGAGAAACTAACAAAATTTCTTTTAAGTCATAATTTTCAAATGGGATCTGTTGATAAAACTCTATTTGTTAAAAAACATAATGATCATATCTTAATGGTACAGATTTATGTTGATGATATCATTTATGGATCAACTTGTACTGACTTGACTACTGAGTTTGCAGATTTGATGAAATCACAGTTCGAAATGATCGTGGTTGGGGAATTGACTTATTTCCTTGGATTGTAAGTAAAGCAACAACCTGAAGGAATATTCATTTCTCAATCTAAGTATGCTTTAAATCTAATCAAGAGATTTGGATTTGAGAATGGCAAGAATTTCGATACTCCCATGAGTACTACCTTAAAACTCTCAAAAGACTCAAATGGTAAAAATGTTGATTCAAAACTTTATCGAAGTATGATTGGTAGTTTGTTATATTTAACTGCTAGTAGACCTGATATTTCTCTAAGTGTTGGTATTTGCACAAGATATCAATCTAATCCAAAAGAATCTCACTTGATTGCTGTCAAACGGATTATTAGATATGTCGCAAGTACCGTAAATCTTGGTCTCTGGTATCCTCATGAGACTAGTGTCCAACTTGCTGGGTACTCAGATGCTGACTGGGCTAGTAATCTAGATGATCAAAAATCAACCAGTGGTGGTTACTTTTACATTGGAATTGCCTAGTTTCTTGGTTTAGTAAGAAACAAAATTCTATATCACTTTCTACAGCTGAAGCTGAATATATCGCAACTGGTAATGCATGTACACAGCTTGTTTGGATGCAACGAATGCTAAGTGATTATGGAATTAAACAAGATTCTATGTTATTACATTGTGATAATTCCAGTGCAATAAATATTTCAAAAAATCCTATTCAGCATTCTCGTACTAAGCACATTGACATTAGATTTCATTATATTCGGGAATTGGTAGAAGAAAAAGTTATATCTCTAGAATATATTCCTACCGAAGATCAGCGAGCTGATTTTTTCACAAAACCTCTTGATAAAAGCAGGTTTTAAAAAATGAAATTTGATCTTGGCATGTGTATTTCAAAATGATTATTTATGCCTACTTGTATCATAATGTATCTATTTGCTAGGTTTAATTCCAATTATTATTTTTAATTGCAAGAAATATGAAATTTTGGACGTCCTTCGACCTGTCGTGAGTATACTCGACCAGTCGACCTACGACTGGTCGTAGATATACTCGACCAGTCGTAGATCTCGGGAATCACTTTAAAATTGGGGATTTTGCTTTCTTCCTCATTTTGTTTTTCTTTTCTAAGGAGCCGAGCTTCGACTTGTCGAACCCACCGTTCTTGTTCTTCAAGGTTAGTGTTCCATTTACGTTTTTCTTGCAAATCTGTGTCTAGATTGATTTCTTTTCTAACTTGAAGCTTTCTATTTAGGATTTCATTGAGATTTGGGGTTTGGATTTTGAAAAAATCTATTTTGAGTAAACCCATTTCTCAATCCTTTGCAACTTCTTATTTCCTTCTTATTGTTGTTGCATATGGCTTCTAGAGGTAGAAAAACTACTTCCCGTGGTCCTTCTTCTTCCTCCAGATCGGCCAAGCGTCATCTTTTTGTTCCCAATAATGATCCATCTTATGTTACGGACATTAGATCATGAAATGTTATTGTTGAACATCTTGTTGATATTAATCATATTGCACCTTTTGATATCCTTCCTTTGCTTGAAGCTGTACATTGGGTTAACTTATTACATTGGGGTGGACCTGCATACCGGTCCATTGCCCAATCCATGTTTACATGTATTAGTGACTTTTCACAGGATAATTTAACTTTTAAAATATCTACTAGTGAAGGGCCATTTGTCATTGATCGTCATTTAATTTTAGCCCTCATGGACATTCCTATAAATGATGAGGGTATTCATATTCATAACTTAACTGATAAACCCTCAGTTTCTGAAAAACGTATGCTCACTAGAGACTTGTGTAATATGGATGTTCACTGGACTAAAAAAGGGAATGCGCTTCCCGCAAGGTATTTGTTACCCAAATACAAAATCCTCCACAGAATCTTTGTGTCTAATCTGTATCCTCGTTCGGGTAATAAAACTGACTTGACTTTGTTTATGGTTCGTGTTATTCATGTTATTTCCAGTGGTACTCAGATTTGTTTGCCATCCTTAATCTGTCATTTCATTCTTCAATTTAGACTCCATCCTGGTCATAGTGTCATTCCTTTTAGTTATTTAATGATTGTATTGACTATGCATATGTTAGTCGATATGCCTGTTAATGAGGCACCTATCCATCATCTGATTTTCAACAATTCTAATCTCAATAAGATAAAGCTGGAATTACTTCTTGAACAAGGTGGTGATGGTGGTGGTGGTCATGAAGAAGCTGGTGATGACATTAATATGGATGACATCTTTGAGGAACTGGATTCTGATTCAACAAATGATCCAAATTTTGAACCATCTGATTTTGATGCACGTCTGAGTGCATTAGAGGGTAAAGTTGAGAATATAAATGTAAAGATGGAAAACATGTCGGTTGCTCATGATTTACAATTCAAGTACATGCGTAAATATCTTAAGCGATTGAACAAAGGCATGCACCAACTTGATCCCTCTATTCCTGCTCCATCATCTGGTTCTAGTTCTGATTAGTTTATATGAATTTTCTGGTCTGTAATAACCTTAAAACTTAGCACTAAGTTGACTGCTTTGGAATTGGATACTATTATCTAATTAGTTTTATGCTGGGTATCTATTCTTTGTGAAACTATGCTGATTTTAAGTTGAATACTATCTGTTTTGCTGCAATAATCTCCTCATGTTTTCTCTCATATATCCCTTTATTTAGTTCTCCTTTGTCATATTGTGACAAAAAGGGGGAGAATGGTTTGTTCTTAACGTTGTGATTGTGAGAGGGGTAGCATTTGTTATGTTACTCAGGGGAAGTAACTAGTTGAATGAACTGGTTGAATGTTGAATATTGATTTGATTTAAGCCAGTTAATATTAACTGGTTCATGTTTATTTAACCAGTTGTTCTACTCTATGTTCATCTTGGTTATGTGTTTTGTCACTAATTTGACAAAGGGGGAGATTGTAAGTGCTATAGTTTATATCCCTGTCGGTTGTCAAATTTATGGTGCCAAAATCACTGTTATATAACTTGCATAAGTAAAGCTCTCTCAAGATCAACATTCATGTACAAGCAAACATCACAACAAGCAAAGCTCATAAGTACAAAGATCAATCTTGACTGCATGTACTGCACACAAGACAAGTTTCAAGAATGCAAGACTTCAAGAAGAGTACAAGGCAGTTCGTAAAGAACTCAAGACACTTTCAAGATTGAGCTGCATTAAGACTTCAAGGCTTAAACTTCACACTTTCAAGATTGAGCTGCATCAAGACTTCAAGGTTTAAACTTCAAGGTCACTTGTTCCTAATATTTTCAATGTTCTTACATCATGATTGGGGGTTTGATTGACCATAGGTTGACCTTAGAAGTAGCCCATTTTGGATACATAAGTCATATGTATATGTCACATGAGTTTGGGCTGTTCGAGGACTTGTCCTAGGCTTTCTTCGACTAGTCCTAGCTCTGCTTCGACCAGTCCAAGAAATTCTACGATCAGTCGTGAGTTTGTTATAAAATTCGGATATTTTCTGTTGGGCTTCGACCAGTCCAGGAATCTCTTCGACCAGTCGAAGGAACAGTGTCGACTGCATCTTCGACCAGTCGAAAATCTTCAACTCAAAGTCTAGCGACAAATTACAGGATCTTCGACCTGTCGAAGGTGACCTACGACCAGTCGAAGGAGACCTTCGGCCAATCGTAGAATGGTCAAAGCTTATCGCATCCGATTTTTTTCAAATCTGTTACTTCTTCGACTAGTCGAAGAGCTCCCTAGACCAGTCGAAGACGCGATCTGCTCACCTATAAATAAAGCACGAATCTCAGAAGAATTTAAGCAATTAATTAATCTATTCAAGCCAATCTTCGTCAAACTTCTAAGTGATAATTCAGTGCTCCATCTAAGCTAAGTGTGCTTATTTTATATTCTCTTTCTTTAGCTTTATTTAATTGATTTTGTTTCTGCTATTCCAATCTAATTTGATAAGAGGAATTATTATTCCCTTTCTTTGGAATCAAAATCAATTAAGGCAAGCCCTAGTTGGTTTAATTTAAAATCTATTAGAACTAGAACCATTGTAATTGAGTACTGGACATTGAACTTGGACATTCAATCATTTACTCTGATTTGGTTCTACCGGGCTGCTACAACGAAGGAGATAATCAGGTATTTTACATTTAATTATAAATTCCTTTTTGTTTTGGTTTCTTTCAAGATTTGCCAGAAAAATCTTGTTATATTAGTTATCTGAGGAGAGCTAGGAAAACTCAGAAGTGGGGTTTTTTTTAATTGTGTAAGCCCACAGACAAAGACACAATTGTAAAGGTTTTGGGTGAACCTGTGAAAACCTATTTTGTTAGTGAACGCTAATATTCCCTGTGTGAGGATATTAGGAGTAGAGTAGCATTCTGTGTGGCTGTTGTTTAACAGTTGGTGAACACACAGGCAAACCACTATAATCCCTTGTGTTGAGGTTGAATGATTTACATTTCTAATCTTTAATTATTTATTTATGGGATGTATGTATGGTGGTGAATGTTGTAATCATTTTTTGTGGGAATTTTATAATAGTTTAGAATTTACTTTTTGCTATTCCTTTATCTGCTTGAAATTCAGTTTCCTTTAAAGTTGTTCCAGCAAGGTTGCCCTGCCATTTTTATGGTGTATGGCTGTCCCTAGAACAATATATTTGTGATTACAATCTATTTCAGTTTGTACTTATTTTTGTATTCCTCTTTGGTTTAAGATTTGATACAAAGATCTTTCTAGAAATAAGGTTGTCCTACCATAAACTCTGGTTTTTGGTGAAAGGTTATCCTTAGAACAACATTTGTATCAACCTCTCAAGATCAGATTTTTGAGGTTGTTTTACTTTCCTGCATTGTAATTTATCTTGGCTATCATATTCCTTTTAATTCCGCTGTTATAAGTTTTATTTGGCATAGTCCTATTCACCCCCCCTCTAGGACATATAGCTATGCCTTTTCAATCTCAGAATAAAATAAGAAAATTAAGCTAATTTAATTCGGCCTTCTGAGAGATTCGTCTGTGCTCCATTTAAGCTAAGTGTGCATATTTAATATTTTCTTTCTCTAACTTTTTAAATTGATTTTGGTTTCTTGTATTCCAATCTAATCTGAAAAGAGGAAGTGTTGTTTTCCTTTTTTTGGAATTAAAATCAATTAAAGCTAGCCCATGTGTTTTAATTTAAAACCTATTAGAACTTAGAACCATTATAATGAGTATTAGACATTGAACTTTGACATCCAAATTTCTACTCCGACTTGGTTCTTTCGGGCTGCTACATCAAAGAAGAAAAACAGGTATTTTACATTTTGTAATTTACCGTATTTTGGTTTTATTTGAGGTTAAACCAAAAAATTCTCAAAGTTGTTGGTTATCTGAGGAGAGCCAGAAAACTCAGAAGTGAGGATTTTTGAATTGTGTAAGCCCTTTGAAAAAGACACAATTGTGAAGATTTTGGGTGAACCTGTGAAAACCTATTTGATAGTGAACGCTAATATCCTCTGTGTGAGGATATTAGGAGTGGAGTAGCATTCTGTGTGGCTGTTGTTGAACACTTGTTGTACACACAGGCGAACTACTATAACTCTTTGTGTTGTGTAGAAGTGTGCTTCATTTTCTGATCTTTGATTATTCAATTGTGGAATGTATGTGGATGTGAATGTTGTAATCATTTTATTTCAAGCTCAGTAGCGAATATTGTAATAGTTTAGATTTATATTTTCACAATTTATCTCTAGCTATTCTTTTGTTTATTTGAGCTTCAATTTCTCTTCTTGTTCTAGTAAGGTTGCCCGACCATTTTTATGGTGCATGGTTGTCCTTAGAACAATCAACATTTGAGATTGCTTTTTATTCCTTAGTATAAGTTTGAATATATTTATTCCTCTTTGGTTTGAGTTCTTGATACAAAGACCTTTCTAGAAATAAGGTTGTCCTACCATAAACTTTGGTTTTTGGTGTAAGGTTGTCCTTAGAAAAACTTTTATATCAACCTCTCAATACTTGTTTAGTTTGGTTGCTTTTCATTTTAGCATTGTGAATTGATTTACTTTATTTGGCTATCTCTTTATTCAATTCTGCTGTAATTATTTTAAATTTGGCGTTGTCGTATTCATAGCTTGGCCTTTTCGGAGAGAGAAAGAGAGAGAGAGAGAGGTAAAGAGAAAAAAAGGCGTAGTGGAGGGACCCCGCCACTATGGACCCCTCTTTGTTCACAACACATACATTAAAATGGGTCCCATCACAAGTAGGCCCTCAAATGAAAATCAACAGTGGATATCCTAAAATCACCCACCGATTCCGCTTCTTCTAGGCTCCTTGGACTCCTTAGCTCCTAAGCTTTAATTTTGATAGTGGATGATGAAGATTGAAGGGCTAGGATGAAAGATGAGGGGGTAGGAACGTGGACCATACTCTTGCTCTCTCTTGGGAAGCTTGGACATCCACACTCCCTTTGGTTGCTTAGAAAAATGGTAAAGGGTATGAGAGAGAGGAGATGTAAGGAGAGAGGGATGGGTGATGGGTGGTGTGGGTTGTATTAACTTTGGTTAGGTGAGGGATAGGTGTGATGGGATATGTACTTGACTTGTACATTGATTGATTGATTTGATATTTGGTAGAGATTCTCTTGGGATTGGCAACACATGACATTTTTCTCAAAATAAATGTGGGCCCACAACTCCTGGCCTGGGTATCGCATCGATGTTTAAGACGCGATGTTAGAACTGCGGCGACGGCGCAGTCGCGATGGTTCAAGTCTCGGGTCAAATCGACTCAGATATACGGGAGACGACTTAGGGTCGCGCACAAATGCCGGTTACAGGTTGCGGTTTACTGAAATTCGATAGGGAGGAGCGCAGAAGTCTACGGAACGGTACAGTCTAGGATACGGGTCTTACAGCTCTCTCCTCCTAATAAAAATTTTATTCTCAAAATTTGTACTATTACGCAACTAGACATAACTCATAAGGGAAGGGAGGAGAAATCATAGCGTATATATATCGGAGATAAAATACAATCGAATATCACTTGCGAATCTTAGGCTCTTACTCCCAAGACGCCTCATCTACACTATGATGACCCCTACTGAACCCCAGATCCTCGATTAGAAACGATCGAAACTGGGATACCTTGCGGCCTCACTATCTCATCAATGACTAATCTAACAAGATAATCTTAATGCCTAGTCACGCGAATGGTCGGCGACTCCTCCTGACGAGTGGTCCTGCTGAGCTACATAAAACCTGCCCTAGGCCTGCTGGGGAGGTGTATGTCCCCCCTAAAGAGGTCATAGTTACTGAAAATGGGGGCACTCTCGCTTACGATGCCCCATCTCACAACACCTAAAGCAAATGCCCGTGAACGATCTCTGTGGTGGTGCTTAAGGTGTTGCTGGTGCTCAAAAGGATGGACGGTTCTTTTGCCTCTGTGTTAGTCAATGCTTTTGCTATTAGGAACTACCAGAGGAGGTCATCCTCTTCCGATCTACTCTGTGATCACGGACCCTCTGCGAATCGTTCCATTCTGCCTCTTAAATATGGGCCCTCTTAACTACCTGCTCAAAGGTCGGGAGCATGTGTTCGACGACACGGATCCTGAGGCCAAAACATAAGTTGTTCTCAGAATAGCGGGCCTTTTGCTCCTCATCATCAACCAAATACGGCTCGAACCTCGATTGCACCACAAAATGAGCAACATACTGCACCACAGACATGTCTCCCTACACCAAGGTCTCGAATTCTAACGCTCGCTATCGACGAAAGTGATTAGGGAAGTACTGTTGGTCGAATCGGTCAATAAAATCCTCTCATGTCCAGAAGAAGTCAGCTCCTACACATGGGTGATGGAGGTCCACTAGTGCTCAGCCTCACCCTAGAGAAGAAATACGGTTAACTAGACCCGCTGCTGGGTCGTACATCCCATCATATCAAAAATCTTCTCCACCTCGAAGTGTCATTTCTCGGTTGCTATCGGGTCTGACTCGCCCTCGAAATGCGGGGGATCGAGCTATCGAAACTCTTGAAGAAGGGAGCTCGCGGGCTCCTGTTCTGCTTGGGTTGGCGAAATAACGTGATCCCTACCCTGCCCCTGAAGGGCGACCATCACAGCCTACAACATCTACTGTAACTGGGAGGCACTTACGGTTATAGTCGGATCCGCACCTGTCTAGGGTAGAGGAGTGGTATCCTCAGGCTGGGGAGTAGGGGTCTCTGATGGTGGAGTGAGAGTTGAAGGTAGCGGAGTAGAAGTCGCTCGGGTAGCTCTCCTGGGCGGCATGTCATATAGGGAAGAACAAAGGTGCCTATCAACCTTGAGAACTCTCGAAGGCACCCATGTTAAGGGTCTATAACAGAAGATTGCTAAGTTATTCGAACTCGTGACTTAATCATTCTAAGTTCTCAATAATCGTAGGGTACAGGGTAGCTATCAGCAGACATGTGATATTATCCTCAGGTATTCCCAAGTTATGATCTGATACCAACTTTTGTCACGCCCCAAACTTGGAAATCGGGCTCAAAGATTTTTCGATCGCTGAATCCGGTACTGATAGCCTCCGTAGTACCCCATTCTCGGCTCCTAGCGCCCATACGCCAAATTTTGATCCTGAGATCCTACATGGAGGATTTTCTAACGTACATTTATCTTGTAAGAGGCATAACCACAAGTTTACCCAAATCACAAAGGCAACATCATCATCACATATCAACTAATATAAATAGTTGAATATAGTACTGAAAGTGAAAACATACATATATCGAAAATTAAAGCTCCAGAAGACAGCTACACGCTCCAAGCATAACGTTGTTGCGACCTCATGCCACCTGCACGCATCTATCGTGTATAAGCTTATAGAAAGCTTAGAGGGTGGTGTAAGTGTGTGCACAAGGTAAGTGTCAAGTATGCAATATCAGAGCAATGCAGAAACATGACGGTAAGTCCATAATTAGCATCAACCTTATCCAGGCTATGCGATGTAAAACATAATAAGCCAATATCATATACTGAGGAAACAATGTAAATCAGCTGTGTAATGTGGAGTCATAGTAAGCTAAATATCATTTACTACGGGTGCAATGCAATATGCAAACCTAACAGGTCCATGAATACCATCAACCTCATCCAGGCCATATAAATGTAGAAACATAAAAACCCAAAATGCCATATACCACGGATGTAATGCAATATGTGGTGCGAATGAAATGACCAAGCTGGAGCATGAAGTCGGGATGATAGTACGTAGTATCGTAGGCTATGGGTTTCATCACAAGGGACTTCTATCCAAACCAGTCCTATACCTAAATTTGGATAGCCAAACTCAATGTGGTAAACTCCTAATCTCAGGTTAGTCGCGCGCCCCAACCAAAATCCTGCTATTGTGAAGGTACCCAACAATTAGTTGCACACCACCAGCCCAAGTGGGTAATGAATGAATGAATCAAATGTTGAGTACGTAATTACTGCTCAGTAAGTCCACATATCAGTATCGTACATCTCTGGGATCATCACCAGGGTCTAGTACACTCCAAGCTAGCTACCACCCCTGCCGGCTGTGCAGCCAAGCGAGTGGCAAAGACCTCACTACCCGCCTGCCAATATCGGCCTAGCTTGTCGATAGCGAACCCATTTATTTGCTGATTAAACTCAGCCTAGCTTATAGCTCCCTCACTCGGGCGGATAGGGCCACACCCCCTCCCAACTGACCACGACACAGTGGGAAGCGCAGCCTCCTAGTATTCAGCACTTAACACTCATATCTTCCACTTGGTCTAGATGTTGGAGCATCCCCTGGCCATAGGAGTTTAGGGACTTTCACCCACAGACATCCAAAGTACCCATATGCTCAAACCAAACATTTCTGATCTCCCATATGGTCATCCACGATATGCTTGTGGAGGCCACAGCCCTAATGTCACTAAAGCACCAAATGATCATGTCACAAAATGTGAGATGCATGAGCCATAACATCCAATCATGCATCAGACTTGCATGTACCGTGCGCTCATGTGGGGCAACTCCATCTCTCAGGGAGTCCCATAAACAATCAGCCCAATGGCACATTCTATGTTCAATCACTCCTCATAACAAGCATGCGAATGATGCGTATGTGCATGTATCATGAAGTATACTAAGATGATTATAATCACATTATAATGTCTCGAAAAAATCCATACAAGGACCTAAGTACCTCCTCAAGCAGAAATACCTAAGGACCGTATCCTGTCGTAATTTAGGCGAAATTTGGTTAAGTGTTAAACTAAATAATCAATGGATTTAGCACGAACCACCATTTCCACAAATAGCAAGGCTTAAAACCATTAATACCACTGACTCAACACCACTTAAAGACCTAGGACAAATCTGAAGAGCCCGTTGCTCTCAGGAGTACATTGAAACCCTGTATCGGACCTATACCGCACGTCGAAAATTCGATGACCATAAAATTATAGCTCGTCCTACTGGGCTTAACAACCATCACGAGAATCGAACCCAAATAGTATCCAGAAACGTACAACTTGAGCCCTCAGTAAAGTATGTGAGAAACGCGAATACCTTTAGAAAATGTAATGAAACTTAAGTGAATTGGGCCGTTCGCTCACACGCAAAATTGAGAAGTTCAAACTATCAATTTCTGACCAAACTTCACCCATTGGAAAAGGAAATTTTCCTGCATATATCCGTATACTTGTGGCCCTGATCGAGTAAGTACAACCATTGATTTGACACAGGTCCTCCACGGTCGATCGGCTTGTCCGATCGTGCCAAAATCACATCCTGGCATAGATCTATTGTCAGAGAACTTACCCTATGACGTATGTGAGTTATAGACCTCCCTATGTGCCCTGTTTGTAAAAAACAGTCGCCCTTTGGATATAACCTAAGTATATCATGTCCCTAGGGCCATTTACATCACTTCTAGGCCTATATATAGCCCATATACCACCCCACCTCTCTCTCATACGAATTTCTCCAAACCCTAGGAGAGAAAAGAAGAGAAAAGAGTAAGGAGAGAAGAGAAATCTTGGGAGATTGCTGTAGTGTTTCTCTCCCACTACTCCACGCCTCGAATCACCTTCCCATTTTGCTACAACATTGGTTTCAGCTACGATTTGGGTAAGAAACCCTAACCCTAATCTTGATTTAGAGATCCAGATAAAGTAATCGATAAACTAGCTAACCTATTTCATTGTTTAGGTGCCCAACATTCCATTTTCAGGAATGTAGAATTCGAACTGAGTCCGAATCGAATATTCTGATGAAAGGCATGGACTATAAACGTTTAGGTTATGGTTTTCAATTCATTCAATGTCAGCTAATGATTTATGTCTGACTTGATTGCTAGTATATCGTCTTAGACATGTCGATTTCGATGTATTATACATGTATGAACTATGTTGAACAAATATGCATCCTATGTGTTTGTTGAAATGTTTGAATGAACATGTAAACATGATTTGCGTTTTCCATGACTATTACTCTAGGATTCATTGTTAATATATGCATGATGACCTCTTTGTATAAGGATTTGCTAAAATATATGTTATAACTAACCTAATCTATATATTTGGTGAAGAGTAGCTCAAGTGTTTGATAAATTTTTTGAATGAGAAAATGTTGAGGATTTATATTTTTTAAGAGTTTTAAGATAAGATTCTCAATTACCTTAATCATATGTATAGTTTCCTTCATGTAATCATATTCATCACTACGAAAATTATGGATAAAATGCAAGGGTTATGTAATATGATCAATGTGTTTGATGAAATGCTCAAATGAGGAATTGATTTGGATTGTTTGTTAAATGCTGATATGAATATCACATGCATCTACCTGTTACATCTGAGTAAGATTGGGGCTACAACGTAGCCCAGTCAATTGGTAACAGTCCATGTATAAGTGGCCAAATTAGTCTCGCCACATTAGGTAACTCGACGAATCCGAGTCGCATGAAGATTGTCGACAGTGGTTAGGCCACAAGGGGTGCTTATGCCCTCCATGTCAATTAAGCCAATGTGTACTCGTACAAATCGAACTGGCCAAACAAACCGATTGGCCTATTGTGTGTTTACCATGTATGGATATCTCTGCTTGAATCTAAGGTACCACTTACTAATGTAAAAGCCCGTTTCAACCATGGTACCACGATCCGCTAAGACTCATGAGTTGGGTATGGTGGTATGGGACACCATGGTCGAGTTGTCGGCCTATGCTGGAGTGACGAGCCTCCCTGTAGTGACCAGTGAGCCACCCAAACTCGTGAGCCAAGCATGGTGGTATGGGATACCATGTTTGAGCTGTCGGCCTGCGTTGAGGTGACGAGCCTTCCCGTAGTGACCGTGAGTATAAACTTTTGAATTTGCCTATCGACTGCTTTTCATTAGGGGTGATACCCTACACCTTGCCTATCGTATGTGGTTAACTAAGATTAACGACCCTAGATGGATCCTTCATTTGGGATAATGATATAAAGGGAGGTACCTTAGCTTCCCAAACTTGCTATATGAATAAGCTTAATTAAGTACTCGGCTAACACGGCCATGTATCGCATTGCATTAGATAGGATGTGCTTTTGGCGAGGAAGGTGCACTTTAGGGAGTGTTGACATACGAGAAATTGGTTGTCGGAGTTGCTTGTGAGGGAGCTTTGTGCGAGGGCATACATCATTACTTGCACACCATTCCTGCATTAACAAGAGTAGTTAGGAAGTGATAGTTATATTGCTTTATCATTACTGCTTGATTGACTTGATAACATGTTAACCTTTGCCTTATAGTACCACTGAGTTGATCACCCGCTCCCACCCTGGGACGGTATTTTAAAACACCAACCAGATTCTGGTTTAGATGCAGGTGATGGGGAAGCCTATGCAGCGGAGTTGGACTTCATAGATGAGGATGAAGAATTCTCCTACGTTCCGCTCTCAGGCGGGTCTATATAGACCTCGTGTTGGTTCGACGGGATTACAGGGACATATGGATTAGTTTGACACTTTTATATTTTGATATTTTGTCAATTTTGGAACAATACATATATATATTCAGCTCGGTAACATACTCATACTTTGGAGGTTGTGAAACACTTACATACTTAAATATATATGTTTCAGTCTTCCACTTGCTTAATTTAATTATATCTGGAGTATGATATGTTGTTTTGGTATAATCTCACTCATGTTTAACTCATTAATATGGATAAAATCTGAACATCATTATCCATGTTGCATAAGTTATGTGCTGGATCTCGAGAGTAGAGCTTTGCTCGACCCTTAAAATCCAGGGTGTTACAAGTTGGTATCAGAGCATGATTTGGATTAAACTGGACTTGGGTTATAGGTAACACGACGCACTCTAAGGCACTCTAACTTAGAAGGGGAGCAATGGAATTTAGAGACCACATTAGGATCCCAAAGTTTCATCGACGGGCGAGATTAACTACTATAGTGTAGCCCGTACGCATCCTAGATCATGTAAATTGGTCTCTATCATCTTTAGGCCGTCAAATCGACAGGTTTGAACTATTAATCGACAAATATAAAACTTGAAACAGGCCAAGAGGCACGAATGCGTGCATGTGCAGCTAGGAAAATAGACCATGCAGACTTAAAGACCCACAGCATGAAATACGATGGGGCCCAGGGGGTCCCACGCACACATACGACACCCCGGGCAGAGCCACCGCGGGACACCCCAGAAGGGCACTGCGGCACTACCCGAGCGGTTGCACATTGCCCGCCTCCACAGTGGGGTGCAGCAGCACCGCGGTAACAATGGCGTGCCGCCGACCGGCTGGCCATGTGGGGTCACTCCCATTATGGGACCTCTCACTTAACCCCTTTTGCCCCCTACTGATTTCACCCTACTCCTACCCCAAAAACACCCCCAAACCCTTCAAAAATCTCCTTCCCTCTCAAGTCTCCTTCTTCATACATTCAAACCTCTCTTTTCTTCTACATGCTACACCCATCCACCACCATTCATAAAAAAACTACCCTTTTCATCTCTACATCTCCATTATTCTCACCTATTTGAGCACAAAAACTCTCTTTTATGTCTCATAACTCCTAATCTTCAAACCCACTTCATTTCCAAAGCTTTTCCAACTCAATGGCCCTCTTTGAGCTAGTCACCGCCATTTTCTCCATCTCAACGCTCTTCTCCCCTACGGGAAAGAAGAGAGCGGCCCCAGATGAAGCCAGGCCTAGCCATCCAAGCCGTTCTAGGAAGAAGGCGAGCGTCGAGACTAGTGCAAGCACCGAACGAAGGTCGAAACGAGATCTCGACCCTTGAGTCCCGATAGAAAGGTCACTACCGGCGGGCGCCGAACTCAATAAGTTTTGTGGTCACAAAGTTGTGTTTGAAGCTCATGTTGATGAGAAATTATTTGGATTATATCCCGTGATCGATCTCCTTCTGGAGATTGGGTGGGGTCCCATATTTTAAGGAAAAGCTCACTCAAGTGAAGGCACCGTACGAGCCTTTTATGCTCATATACGAGATCCAACTCTGGTGCCTCTTCAATTTATCATACCGTTGGGAAGATCTCATGCCAAGGTCGATGTAGATGTTATAGAACGTATCATGGGAATAGAATGTGGAGTTGCACATGAAAGTGAGACAAATCTCGCTAGTGAGTGGGAGAGAAATCGCCACACTCGTTTCCTTTACGGCCAACTTGAGCAGTGGAGGCGAGGAAATAGCCTCGCATCGACTCGCATGACGGCAGATTTTTGCCTACTCCATCATATATACATGTATAACGTGTATCGTATGTGGAGTAACTGCATAGAATGCACTCAATTCATAGTGAATTTCCTGTATAGAGCTGGACAGGGAGACAAGTTGTGCCTGCCTACTCTCGCCCTAACTCAGATAATCAACACTGTATGATCTACTAGGGGAGACGCCTCACTCCCTTTCAGCCGACTCATCTGCAAGATCACCCGAAATTTTGGTTCTAGACCCAATATGGATAACGTCACCCAAATCCATTTCATCAATGAAATTACACTCAACAATATGGGCATAGGCTCCAGGCAACACTAAGAAAGGCTTGATGAGTACAGGGATGAGATAGCAGAAGAGACTGAAGAAGAGGAAGGAAGTGAAGAAGGGGAAGGCAGTGAAGAAGAGGAAGGAAATGAAGAAGAGGAAGGCAGTGAGGAAGGGGAGCAGAAAGAAGAGGAGGAGGCACAAGACTCAGATGGGGGACCTCCTACTACTACACGCTAGGACAACCATGACCGGGCCGCCTTAGAAGCCCACATGGCTAAGATTGAAGAGAACCAGGCCCACCTAAAGTAGAAGATAGAGGAGAACCAGGCCTACCTAAAGCAAAAGTTCAAGAAGATGTCTCGCACCCTAAAAGCCCTCCTGTGCTGTATGCAGGATAAGGGAGAGCCTCCGCCTTCGCCAGAATCGGAGGACTAGTCATATGTTTGTAGTTGTTGTTCTTGTCTTTTTTTTTTGTAATAGCCTTAGTTAGGCTTAGTTGGATGTTAGGTTAGTCAGTGTTAAAGCCTTTTGTTAAATTACCTCACATGCATTCTTCGTCATAAATCATGTAATACTACATCACATGTGTTGTGACAATTTTGGTTAAATGAAATGCAAGCAGTTTCTTTTATTTAGAATTATGTAGAATGTTTGGAAAAGTGGTTGATGTTATCCTAATCCTGTAAACGTTGCACCCTATGTTGTATATAATGAATGCCTCCTAAAACCATTAAGAATATGGCACGTCTCCCACTTGGCGGATCGATTGACGGGGCACCTCCCCCGAGCGATGCCACACGGACCCCAGTTTGGGCTCGGGTATTGAGACAATGCCGAATTCACAGCCGGCTGCAGGTCCCACGAATGGGCCAACACCTAGTGCACCACCGGTTCTGGATCAAAACTGTGCGTCTATGTCGACGCCACACATGCCTCAAGCGGCCTCTCCCCCTGATAGGCTGGAGCAAATGATGCTCCTAATGCAGCAACAACAACAAGTTTTGGCTACTATTGCAGGGGTCATTGCCCAAAACATGAATGTGGTCCCGCTTATGCCACCCGTGCAGCCTATTGGAACTATGAATACAAGTGGCCTATTTGAGCACTTTTAGTACCTCTGTCCTTCCACTTTTGCGGGTACTCATAGACCCGAGGAGACTGAGTACTGGTTGGATCACATATCCAAGATGTTGAGGCTGTTGCATTGTACTTGTAAGACCCATATCCTAGTCTGTACCATTCTATAAGCTTCCACGGTCCTTCAGGTCGAATTCCAATAATCCTCGTCCCATATCTTACAGTTGCGCATGATCTTAAGCCGGGTCCCGCATACCGAAGTTAGCTCGAACCAAAACTTGTATCTTAGCAACCGAGCCGTTGCCGCAGTTCCAACAGCGCAACTCACGCACTGATCCGATACCCAGGTTAGAAGTTGTGAGTCCGAGTTTATTCTAAGGAAACGCCGTGCATTGTGAATTTTGAGGGAATCTCTATGATATGTCCCATCAATCAATGTCAAGTACTCACCATGCCCTAAGTACAAGCTCAATCCCTCCCTTTTCAAAAGTTAACTATCTCTCTCCCCTCACCACTCCTCGTTTTACAAAAAATCAAACAACACCTTACTTCCCATCCCTTTTCTTTACACCCACCACTCCATCCATCCCTTTTATTATTCTTTTCCCTCATTTCTCAAAGATCTCCCAAGCAACCCAAAATTTCTACACGTCCCAAGCCTTCCCAACTCTCCCAAGATCAATAAGTGTGTCCCACCCTCTCATCTCTCATCCCCACCATCAAGACTTCATCATCCACCATTAAACGTTGAGAATAGGTGCATACAAGCCTAAGGGAGCAAGGAGAAGGCCTAGACGTGGGTGATCCTCCATTAATTTTAATTTTTAAGGGCCCACTTATTGTGGGACCCATTGATGTATGTGATGTATCCATGAGGGGCCCATAGTAGCGGGTCCCTCTATCACCGTCTCTCTCTCTCTCTCTCTCTCTCTCTCTCTCTCTCTCTCTCTCTCTCTCTCTCTCTCTCTCTTTGAATGGTGATGATGATGAAGGGGTGAGTGTGGCCCACCATGAATCATATATTTCATGTAGGACCCATCGGATGAATGTGTTAGATCTATGTCATCCAGCCCATTAGCGGGCCCGGATGGAAGGAAAACATAAATATCAGGTGGTCCAAATAGGTGGGCCACGTGCATGTGGGACCCACCATGATGTCCTGTTTATCCATGTCGTCCAGCGTCTCTGGACACTGGACGTGATAAGGGCGACTAACATGGAGTGCGTGTACTGACATGGGAGTGTACTAGCGAGCTAACCAAAAAAAATAAAAGAAGGAAATGGTGGGCCACTCATATAGGCCCCACCTTAATGTATGTACTCAATCCAAGTCGTCCATCCTTTTCCTCAGGCCATTTTAGGCGTTGAGCCAAAACAATGAGGCCCATCTGATCATCGGGCAGGCCATAGCGTAGAAAACAGTGGCCTTACTATCAAAATCCACTCCGACGTTTCTTTACACCAAAACACGTCGTATATTGGGCTTATTTGGACGGTCTTGGGCCATGGAAGCCATCAGAGCAGTGGCCCCCCTCCCAAATTCAGCCGCATGTAGAGCACAAGTGGCCCACACGGCAAGAAACAGTGGGTTGGATGCCTACCATTGAAACCCGTTTTGGGGTCAGAAGTTTCAGATCAAATATGAAATTTGTTTTTCCTCCTCAATCCAGGTCTGTGTGACCTCATCAACCAGTTGGATAGAAAATAAACATTTCGGTGGGCCCTAGGTCCACATGACCTTATCAACCGGTTGGGCCCCTGGTCCATGTGACCTTATAAACAGATTGGATGTAAATAAACATTACAGTGGGCCCAGGTTGGGTGGAAAATAAACATTACTGTGGGCCCCCAGGTTTGAGTGACCTTATCAATGGGTTGGATGGAAAATAAACATTATGGTAGGCCCCACATGGGACCCACTGATGTATGTATTGTAATCCACACCTTCCTTTAGTGTGGGCCCCACCACGGGGTATGTACTTCATCTATGCCATCCATTCTTTCCATGGGATCCACCATGATGCATGTGTTGCATCCAAACCATTCAACCCTTTTGGCAAGTTCATTTTTAAGGCTTGAGACTAAAAATAAGATAGATCTATTTATCAAGTGGACCACACAATGCAGTGAGGACTGAACGTCTACCATTGAAATCCCTTGGGACCTTATGATTAGATTGGATGGGAAATATATGTTGTGGCGGGCCTTGGGAATTTTAATGGTGGAAAATCATTAACACCACTTATCTTTGGTGCGGTCCATTTGATATACATACGGCCCATGTGATGTAGCCCACTTGCCATATGGAGGCCCATCTTGATTCATTTGTGGCCATCCATTGAGGCCCACCTTGCTATATGTATGAGGCCATCTTGATTCATTTGTGGCCGTCTATTGAGGCCCACCTTGGTATATATATATATATGCGGCCCATATGATTAGGCCCATCTTGATGTAGTTATGGCCCATCCACTGAGGCCCACTTTGATATATATATATATATATATATATATATATATATGAGACCCATGCTACGAGGCCCATTTTGATGTATTGGAGGCCCATGGGTCAAGGCCCAATGGGATGTACATGAGGCCCATTACTATGTGAAATTCCACCATGGTTATGTAATAATGTTCATGGCGGGTCGTGCCCTGGGAGCAATGATGGTTTGATGTCCACGTTGTAAGGACGATGTTGGTTAAATGTCCGCATTGTCACTCTCCCTAGGGCCCATTGATAGGCCCATACTTGTAGCGTGTAGGCTGACTAGGCCCATCTTCGTTATGAATGAAGACCATCACTACATAACATGTTTAGTATAGATCCATGATTCATGATCATAGGCATCATATGTATGCCTGATATAAGGAGTGACTGATCATAGCATACGCCTTTGGGCAAATTGTTTGGGGGCTCCCTGATAGGCAGAGTTGCCCTACATGAGCGCGTGGTACGCACATGGCTATTGCATGACTGGTAGTGTGATTCATACATTTGCATTTGTGTAATTATGATTATTGTATGCTCTAGCGACATCAGGGTCATAGCCTCCACAGACACATCGTGAATGACTGGATTGGATACTGGAAATACCGTTTCTAGCATCAGGGTGTCATAGATGTCCCTGGGTGAAAATCCCTAAACCTAATAGTACTAGAGGATGACTCCAATGTGGAGACTGAGTGGATATATGAGTGCACGAGGACCGAATACCATGAGACCGCGTCTCCCACTATGTCGTAGTCGGTTGGAAAGGGGTGTGGCCTTACTCGCCCGAGGGTAGGGGGCAATTGTCACGCCCCAAACATTGAAATCGGATTCATAGGAATCCCGATCGCCGAATCCGGTGTCGACAGCCTCCGTAGTACCCCATTCTCAGCCCCTAGCGTCCATTCACCAGATTCAGATCCTGGGATCCTAGAAGGAGGATTTTCCAACGTACATTTACCTCATAAGAAGCATAACCACAAGATTACCCAATTCACAAAGGCAACATCATCATCACATATCCACTAATATAATCATTTGAGTACAATGCTAAAAGGGAAATACATAAATCAAAAATTAAGCTCCAGAAGACCGCTGCACGCTCCATGCTCTACGCTGCTACAACCTAACGCTACCTGCACGCATCTATCATGCATAAGCTTATAGAAAGCTTAGAGGGTGGTGTAAGTGTGTGCACAAGGTAAGTGCCAAGTATTCAACGTAATATCATAATCATACATTGTCGAAATAGGCGCAAGGCCATGAATCATATGTTATCAGAGTAAGGAAAAATACTGACAAGTCCATGAGTCAAGCAATATCAGAATATGCAATACTGATCAACTATACGAATGAGGAACAATATCAGAATACGCGATACAAATCAACTATACAAATGAGGAGTCATAAAGAGTCAAATATCAGATGTCGTATCTAAACCATATAAATGCAGAAAACACAGGTAACCCAAAATGTCATATGCCGCGAATGTAATACCATATGCGGTGCGAATGGAATGACCATGCTGGAGTGTGAAGTCGGGATAATAGTACGTAGTATCGCAAGTTATGGGGTCCATCACAATGAACTTCTATCCAAACCAGTCCCATACCTAAATTTGGATAGTTAGACTCAATGTGGTAAACTCCTGATCTCAGGTTAGTCGTGCCCGCCGAACCGAAACCTATCCATTGCGAAGGTACACGTAACAAATAGTTGCGCCCCACCAGCCCGAGTGGATAGTGAATGAATGAGTATGCAACTCTTGCTCAATAAGTCAACATATCAGTACTGTCCATCTCTCGGATTATCACCGGGGTTTAGAACACTCCAAATGGCACTGCCCCTCTCCCAGCAGCACAGTCCAAGTGAGCGTAAGAAATCTCACTATCTGCCTGGCCAATAGTCTGCCAATACCTATCCGGCACAATGATAGCGAACCCATTCATGAGCTAGTCAAACTCAGCCTAGCTATGCCCCCTACCCTCGAGTGGGTAAGGCCACACCCCCTACCAACCGACCACGACATAGTGGGAGATGCGGCCTGCTAGTATTCGACACTCGGGCGCTCATGTATCCACTCGCTCTCGACGTTGGGGCATCCTCTGGTACCAAGAGGGTTTAGGGATTTTCACCCAGGGCCATTTATGGCAGCCCAATGCTAGAACAAATTTTTGGTGCCCCGTCTGGCCATCTATGATATGCCTGTGGAGGCTACGGCCATGATGTCGCTAGGGCGTATAGTAATCAAAATGTATGAGCCATACAATCCAGTCATGCATCAATCCTACGCATACTGTGCACTCATGTGATATAACCTTCGCTTATCAGGGAGTCTTAAAACAACATGCTCAATGACATATGCAATGATCAGCCACATCTCATAGCAAACATGCAAATGATGCATGTTTGCATGTATCATGATGCTATGCTGTCACATACTCATAATCGATATCCACGATCGGCCTCGACAATGTGAACATTTAACCAACATTACCCCGAGGGAATGGCCCACAAAGAGCCAAACATAAAATGGGCTCACGGCCCCACACAAAGGCCCAGTATACAACACAATGGGCCTTGCTCAAGGCCACATGTACACAACAAGTGGGCCATGCACATGGGCCTCAAATACATGATAGGTGGGCCCTACGCATGGGTCTCGAATACATCAAATGGGTCATGCCTCATGGGCCTACTACATATCACAATGGGCCTCACCCATAGGCCACGAATGCATCACAATGGGCCTTGCCCATGGACCTCAAATACATCACAATGGGCCTCAACTACGAGTCGCATATACCCATATAGGTCTTGACAATCGGCCTCGACAATCGGAGTCGGCCACAATACTTGGCCCCGACAATCAAGATCGATCGATAATCAGAATGGGCAAATCGGTCACGACAATCGGATCGATCGATAATCAGAGTCGACAAATTGGTCACGTCAATCGGCAATTGACCACAACAATCTGGATTGATCGATAATCATAATCGGCAAATTGGTCACATCAATCGGATCGATCGATAATCAGAGACGGCAAATCGGTCACGTCAATCGGCAATCGGCCACGACAATCCGGATTGATCGATAATCAGAATTGGCAAATTGGTCATAATAATTGGATCGATCGATAATCAGATTCGGCAATTCGGTCACGTCAAATCGACAATCGTCCATGACAATCCAGATCGATCGATAATCAGAATCAACAAATTGGTCACATCAATTGGATTGATCAATAATCAGAGTCGACAAATCGGTCACGTCAATCAGCAATCAGCCACAACAATCCGGATCGATCAATAATCAGAATTGGCAAATTGGTCACGACAATTAGATCGATCGATAATCAGAGTCGACAATTCGGTCACATCAAATTGGCAATCGTCCACGACAATCTGATAGTATGTAGTCATTCGTCTACGGCGAATGAGGCCCCACTTATTTGGGTTAACCCACGAAGAGAATGGGCCTGACAAGGCCTAAGGGAAGGTCACGATGAGGACATCTAACTATCATTGCCCATCAATGTGGACATCTAACTAACATTGCTCCCAAGGAGTGGCCCACATAGGGCCGAACATACAGTGGGCTCACGTCCTCATACAAGGGTCTAATATACATCACAATGAGCTGAATACACGAGCCTAATATACATCACCATGGCCATGACCCATGGTCCTCAAATACATCATAATGGGCTACGACCTATGGGCCTCAATATATATCAAGTGGACCACATTAATGGGTCTCGTAAGCACGACAGGTGGGCCTTGTACATAGGCCTCAAATACACAGCATGCGGGCCCTACACATAGGTCTCATATACATCAAATGGGCCACGTACCTGGGCCTCGAATACATCAAGTGGGCCACACATCATGGGCCTAATACATATCACAATGGGCCTTGCCCTTAGGCCACAAATACATCACAATGAGCCACAACCCATGGGCCCTAAATACATCACAGTGGGCCACATCCCATGGGTTTTAAATACATCATAATGGGCCGCATCACCTAGGCCTCATGTACATTAAGTAGGCCGCATCGCATGGGCCACATATACATTGCAATGGGCCGCGTCACGTGGGCCACACCAGCGGGCCTCATACATCCCAAAAAAAAATGAATCATATTAAAGGATCATCTGGACCATACAATAACCAGAAGTGGAGATAATGATTTCCACAGTTAAAATTCATAGGGCCCATCAAACATTTATTTTCCATCCAATCTGTTCTTAAGGTCACCAGGCCTGAATTGAAAGGAAAAATAGTTTCATATTGATCCAGACCTTCTGTGATCCCAGTCAGTTTCAATGGTGGACGTTCAATCTCCACTAATTTTGCAATGTGGTCCAGTTGATAGCAGGTCATTGCATGGATGGATGGTATGAATGTAAAATAGATGAACGGTGTGGATGTAAAATACATACATCATGGTAGTCCACCCGTGTGGATCTAGACATGCATTAAGGTGTGTCCCACATGGATAGAGTCCACCGTCAAACCGACGGTGTGGATTAACAGATACATTACGGTTGGACTCACGTGGCACCGTCCAGATGGACGGTGTCGATATACAGCACATACATTGAAAGTGGGTCCCATGCTGGTAAAATAAAAGGATAGCTTGGAGGACTACATGCATCACGGTGGACCCCAGCTGTTGCTGCACGTGCAGCAGCTACGAGCAGTGACTACTGGCCACCATCAAAATAGATGGACGGTGGAGATTCAAGACACATCATCAAGGTGGGTCCCACAGGACCTGATGACGTCAGCCTGCAGCTACGTTGCTGGCCATATCGGGCCATCCGTCCAGTAGATGGACGGCCCAGGTATACATATATTCATTAAGGTGGTCCTACGTGGGGCCTACCATAACATTATATATTTTAATGTATATATTATTTATTATTTATTTTTATTTTTACAAACCAGCATCTAGACCAGCGGTCTTCTAATCCGGATCGATCGATCCGATTGTCGTGACCAATTTACCAATTCTGATTATCAATCGATACGGATTGTCGTGGCCGATTACCGATTAACGTGACCGATTTGCTGACTCTGATTATCGATCAATCTGATTGATGTGACCGATTTATCGATTATGATTATCGATCGATCTGGATTGTTGTGGCTGATTGCCGATTGACGTGACCAATTTGTCGACTCTGATTATCGATCGATCTGATTGTCGTGACCGATTTGCCCATTCTGATTATCGATCGATCCTGATTGTCGAGGCCAAGTATCGTGGCTGACTCCAATTGTCGAGGCCGATTGTCCAGACCTATATGGGTATATGCGACTCGTAGTTGAGGCCCATTGTGATGTATTTGAGGTCCATGGGCAAGGCCCATTGTGATGTATTCGTGGCCTATGGGCGAGGCCCACTGTGATATGTAGTAGGCCTATGAGGCATAGCCCATTTGAGACCCATGCGTAGGGCCCACCTGTCATGTATTTGAGGCCCAAGTGCAGGGCTCACCTGTTGTGTACATGTGGCCTTGAGCAAGGCCCATTGTGTTGTATATTAGGCCTTTGTGTGGGGCTGTGAGCCCATTTTATGTTTGGCTTTATGTGGGCTATTCCCTGGGGGCAATGTTAGTTAAATGTCCACATTGTCGAGGCCGATCGTGGATACCGATTATGAGTATGTGACAGCATAACATCATGATACATGCCTACACCCATCATCTGCATGTTTGCTATGAGATGTGGCTGATCATTGTATATGTCATTGAGCATGTTGTTATGAGACTCCCTGATAGGCGGAGGTTATATCACATGAGTACACGGTATGCGTAGGATTGATGCATGAGGAGATTGTATGACTCATGCATCTTACATTATGATTACTATATGCCCTAGCGACATCAGGGCCCTAGCCTCCACAGGCATATCGTGGATGGCCAGATGGGGCACCAAAAATTTATTCTAGCATTGGGCTACCATAGATGGCCCTAGGTGAAAATTCATAAACCCTCTTAGTACTAGAGGATGCCCCAACGTCGAGACCGAGTGGATACATGAGCGCCCGAGTGTCGAATACCAGCAGGCCGCGTCTCCCACTATGTCGTGGTCAGTTGGGAGGGGGTGTGGCCTTACCTGCCCGAGGGTAGGGGGCATAGCTAGGGTCCGCTATTGTCATGCCGGATAGGTATTGGCAGACTATTGGCCAGGTGCATAGTGAGGTTTCTTACACTCACTTGGACTATGCTGCTGGAATAGGGGCAGTGTCATTTGGAGTGTACTAAACCCCGGTGATGATCCCAGAGATGAACAGTACTGATATGTTGACTTATTGAGCACGAGTTGCATACTCATTCATTCATTCATTCACTATCCACTCGGGCCGGTGGGGCGCAACTATTTGTTACGTGTACCTTCGCAATGGCCAGGATTTTAGTTGGGGCGCGCGATTAACCTGAGATCAGGAGTTTACCACATTGAGTCTAACTATCCAAATTTAGGTATGGGACTGGTTTGGATAGAAGTCCATTGTGATGGACCCCATAGCCTGCGATACTATGTATTATCATCCCGACTTCACACTCCAGCATGGTCATTCCATTCGCATCGCATATGGTATTACATTCGCGGTATATGGCATTTTAGGTTTCCTGTGTTTTCTTCATTTATATGGTTTAGATACGACATCTGATATTTGACTCTTTATGACTCCTCATTTGTATAGTTGATTTGTATCACGTATTCTAATATTATTCATCATTTGTATAGTTGATCAGTATTGCATATTCTGATATTGCTTAACTCATGGACTTGTCAGTATTTTCCCTTACTCTGATAACATATGATTCATGGCCTTGTGCCTATTTCGACATTGTATGATTATGATATTGCGTTGAATACTTGGCACTTACCTTGTGCACACACTTACACCACCCTCTAAGCTTTCTATAAGCTTATGCATGATAGATGCGTGCAGCTAGCGTTAGGTTGCAGTAGCGTCGAGCATGGAGTGTGCAGCGGTCTTTTGGAGCTTGATTTTTTATTTATGTATTTCCCTTTTAGCATTGTACATGAATGATTATATTAGTGGATATATTATGATGATGTTGCCTTTGTGAATTAGGTAATCTTGTGGTTATGCTTCTTATTAGATAAATGTACGTTGGAAAATCCTCCTTATAGGATCTCAGGATCGAAATCTAGCGTATGGATGCTAGGGGCCGAGAATGGGGTACTACGGAGGTTGTTGACACCGGATTTGATGATCGGGATTCCCGTTAATCCGATTTCTGGGTTTAGGGCGTGACAAAAGTTGGTATCAGAGCATAACTTGGGAATACCTGAAGATAACATCACATATCTGCTGATAGTTACCCTACACTCTATGATTGCTGAGAACCCAGAATGATTATGTCCCTGAGTTTGAATAACTTAGAAATTTTCTAATATAGCTCCCTACAGTTGAGATTATGAGGCTACATATTATTCCCATTTTGATCATCTCTGATCCGGGATCCGAAGATAAGTAGGGTCACCGTAGTGTTGATTATGCGTCTTGGAAGGACGAGGTTGAGATTAGATAGTGCTATCTTCATCTTTTTGTAGATTGATTGAGCCTTGGCACATATACTTTATGATGTTGCCTTTGTGAATTGGGTAATCTTGTGGTTATGCTTCTTATGAGATAAATGTATGTTAAAAAATCCTCCTTGTAGGATCCTATGATCAGAATCTGGCGTATGGACGCTAGGAGCCGAGAATGGGGTACTGTGGAGGTGTCGGCACCGGATTCGACAATCGGGATTCCTATGAATCCGATTTTCAGGTTTGGGGCGTGACAGAAGATGGTATCAGAGCGAGTGAAAATCCCTGGGTGAAAACCTCTAAACCCGATCGTATTAAAGGATGACTCCAATGTCGAGACCGAGTGGATATATGAACACACGAGGGCCTAATACCATGAGGCCGCATCTTCTATTATGTCGTGGTCAGTTGGAAAAGGGTGTGGCCTTACTCGCTTGAGGGTATGGGGCAATACTAGGCTGAGTTTGACCAGCTCGTGAATGGATCCGCTATCGACGTGCCGGATAGGTATTGGTAGACTATTGGCCAGATGGATAGTGAAGTTTCTTATGCACACTTGGACTGTGCGGCTAGGAGAGCGGCAGTGCCATTTGGAGTGTACTAAACCCCAGTGATTATCCAGACTAAGAACCGTACTAATTTGATGCTCTAGTGAGGAGCTGCATTGATATGTGGATGAGGATTGGCATGCTTGACTTGCATCTTACATTGCATGGCCTTGATTTGACTGATAGCATTCATATCCTGCACCGCACAGCCTTGGTAGGACTGATTGCATTCATGTACTCATCAGCACAATTCTGCATTACTCTAACCTTGCATTCTGAGCACACTTATGCTGTGCACACACTTACACCGCCTTCTAAGCTTTTCATAAGCTTATGCACGATTGATGTGTGCAGGTAACGCCAGGACGCAGCCATAGTCTCACCGCGGCTAGAGCGTGTAGCCGAGCTTCTGGAGTTTTTGTTACTTTCATTATATTGTATTTCCCTTTAGACATATTATACTCAAAAGTTTTTTATCATAGCGGATTTTGTGATGGTGTTCTTGTGGTTATTGTTCATGAGTTATGCTTATGGTTATGCTCATTATAAATCAAATTGATAATTAGAAATCCTCCTTGTTGCATCGTGGGATTGGAACCTGGTGTATGGGTGCCGGGAGCCTAGAATCGGGTACTAGGGAGGTTGTCGGCGCCGAATTCGGCGATCGAAAATTTTGTGAGCTCGATTTTCGAGTTTGGGGTGTGACAGTACTGAAGCAGAGCAAGTTGAGCTTATTACTTATATATTTGAAAAGGTGGCCAGTCTTTAGTGGGATAGCACTTCCCCCTCACTTACCGTAATGAAAAGGAGGGCAAATTTCTCCACCTTTAACAAGGAGTGATGATAGTGGCAGAATATGAAAACCGGTTCACAGAGCTAGCCAGATATACTCCTTTGATCATAGCAAATGAGCAGATGAGAATGCGGCAGTTTTCAAAGGGACCGCAAGCTAATATCCGCACCAAGATCTATTGCGCTACCATTCCCAACTACACTTAGCTAGTGAACATATCCCTGCGAGCTGAAGGATGGTGAGAGTCTCTCAGACGCGCACGTCGATGGGCCCGAGGCCTTAGCCTAAATTACTGAACCGACTGTTTCTCAGCAAGAGGTCGCGTGCAAATTTGCCTCCCAGACAAGCGGTGATATGATCTTTAGTGCCTCTATTGTAATAAGACGGGTCATACAGAGCCCTTTTGTTTTACCAAGATGTGGGACAACGGCTTTATGCCGCCTCAGAAGATCGACTGCCAACCACGGCATGTTAATTCAGCTCCACCTCCGCGATCTGCACCACCAGCACAACCATTTTACCGACCTCCCATGCCTCGAAACAGGCCACCTCAACGACCTATGGCAGCACAACCCAATAATCCACAACAAGCTCGAGTGCATGAGCTCATCGCTGAAGCGTCTGATCTGTGGTTGCAGTACTGCTAGCTTTCGAAGTCACTGCCCACATCCAAGGTACACCAGTATTTCTGTTGGTGGACACCGGGTTCACTATTTCGATGATAGCATACCCATAGTCAAGCGATTAGGCCTGAGCACTACCCCTATGGTTGGGGTGAGAGTCATCGCAACAGCAGGAACTTTTACTGACACCACTAAGCTTTGTCAGAATTGCCCGATAAACTTAGGAAGCAGGGTGGTGTACATTGACCTGATTGTCACCACGGTATATCATTACGACGTCATCCTCGGCATGGATTGGCTCACCGAAATGAAGGTCGAGATTGGCTGTTAAACCAGATTGGTGACAACACATGGGCTTGAAAATATGACCTTCACTTTCCCAGTTCAGGTCAGTTGACCTTGCCGTATTAGTTGTTATGCTTCCTTGTTAGAGAATTATGATGGTCCATCACTTGGGGACATGACAGTAGTCCAAGATTTCACAAACATATTCAGAATGATCCCTAAATTACCTCCTCAGCATGAGATCGACTTTACCATCGACCTTATGCCAAGTGCTACACCTATCTCCTTGTCGACATACCGTATGCCTCCATGTGAAATGGAGGAATTGAGGAAGCAGATTGATGATTTGTTAGACTCGGGTTTCATATGACTAAGTGTATCTCCTTAGGGAGTACCTGTGTTGTTTGTAAAGAAGAAGGACGGATCGCTGCAGTTATGTATTGATTATCGCAGACTAAATCACGTCACGGTCAAGAACAAGTATCGTTTACCCGAAATAGATGACCTGTTTGACCAGTTGAAGGGGGCGCAGTATTTCTCTATGATAGACTTACAGACCAGGTATCATCAGTTGCACATTAGGAATAAAGAAGTGCAGAAAACAGCTTTCAAAACCAGCTTCGGGCACTACGAGTTCTTTGTGATGCCATTTGGACTTACAAACACACCAACCGTATTCATGGATCTCATGAACCGGGTGTTTCGGCCGTATCTATACTGATTCATCATCGTATTTATAAATGACATTTTGATATACTCTAAGAGTTAGAAAGATCGCGAAGAACACCTGTGAGCAGTCTTTAATACTCTCAGGAAGAATCAGTTATTTGCACAGTATCAAAAATGCGACTTCTGGAAGGAAGAAGTCAAGTTCCTGGGACATGTAGTTTCTACGGAAGGAATCACCGTGGACCTTACCAAGGTGATCACGGTACAAGACTGGGAACAGCCCGGCTCAGTTACAGAAGTGAGGAGTTTCCTCGGACTTGCCAGCTATTATCGCTGATTTATTAAGGACTTCTCCAAAATAGCCCGACCATTGTCTCAACTCACTCGGAAAGATCTTAAGTTTGCTTGGAACAAGAAAGCAGAAGCAGCCTTTCAAGAATTAAAGTACAAGTTGACGTCCGCACCCATGCTTGTACTGCCAGAGTAAGGGGTTAAATATACTATATACACCGATGCCTCTCGAGTTAGTTTGGGTTGTGTACTTATGCAGAAGGATATGGTGATCGCCTATGCCTCACGATAGTTGAGGAAACACGAAGAAAACTACCCCATTCACAACCTGGAATTGGCGGCAGTCATCTTCACATTAAAGCTCTAGAGACATTACCTCTACGGAGAGGAGTCCGAGCTCTTTTGCAACCACAAGAGGCTCAAGTATATCTTTACACAGAGGGACCTGAATATGAGGCAACGACGTTGGATGGAGACCTTGAAAGGCCTCAAGTTTGAGGTCTCTACCATCATGGAAAGGCCAACCTTGTGGCCGATGCATTAAGCCGCAAGAAAACCATCGAATTTGTAACCCCACTGATGATATAAGAGTGGAATATGGTGGAATTCATGCGAGATTTCGAACAAAAGCTGATAGTGGAGGAGCCATTCGAGAGCGTCGCATACTTCCACGTGCAGCCACTTATCGATGATCGAATCATTGCAGCTCAGAAAAAAGATGAATTGTTGGGGAAGCTAAGAGAGCGTGCAAGCGATAGTGAAGAGTCCGAATGGCGGATTGGCTTAGATGGAGGTTTGCGGTATCGTCGCCGCCTATGCATCTCGAACCTTTATGACTTGAAGAGAGAAGTTCTAGATGTCGCACACAATTCAAAGTTAGTGATGCTCCAGGTAATACAAAGATGTATTGAGACGTGAAGCGTTCGTACTGGTGGGACAACATGAAGGCCCACATAGCAGATTTTGTATCTCGATGTCTCACGTGCCAGCAAGTCAAGGCCGAGCATCGCTGACCCCCTGATTTACTTCAGCTCATGCCCATAGCTGAGTGGAAGTGGGATTTCATATCTATGGATTTCATTTCTGGGTTACCAAAGACGAGAAAGGCCCATGACTCCATTTGGGTGATTGTGGACCGATTGACGAAATCGGCTCATTTCCTCCCGATTAGGTTTCTAATTCGATAAACGATCTAGCCAAGTTATACATCAAGGAGATAGTACAATTACATGGAGTTCCTATGGAAATTGTGTCGGACCAAGACACGCGATTCACGTCTATTTTCTAGACTTGAATCCAAGAAGCAATGGGAGTGAAACTAAAGTTCAGTACCGCGTTCCACCCATAGACCGATAGGCAGACGGAACGGGTAAATCAGATACTCGAGGACATGTTGTGAGCATGCATACTTGACTTCAAGGATAACTAGGATGACTATCTCCCTTATGCTGAATTTGCTTATAACAAAAGCTTCCAAGCAAGCATTGGCATGGCTCCCTATGAAGCTTTGTATGGGCGCCCTTGCCGAGCTCCACATTATTGGGCAGAAGTTGGCAAGAAGAGCTTGGTTGGCCCAGACCTAGTTCAGGCGACCTCCGAGAAGATCGATATTATCAGGTGTTGATTCCTTGCAACCCAGAGTAGACAGAAGAGTTACGCTGATACGAGGTGCCGACAGCTAAAATTTAAAGTTGGGACCATGTATTCCTTAAGGTTCCCCAATGAAGGGAGTACTTCATTTTGGCAAGAAAGGAAAACTCACGCCGAGATTCATTGGCCCATTTCAGATTCTAGATCGAGTGGGTGTGGTGACATACCATCTCGCCTTGCCTAACCACTCGCAGGTGTGCACAACGTATTTCACATATCGATGTTGAAGAAATATGTTCCTGACCCTACCCATATTATTAAATGGGAGCAAGTACAGTTAAGTGAAGATGATATCTATGTATTGCGACCAACAAGTGTTCTAGATAGGAAGGAACAAGTGCTATGTAGCAAAGTGATCCCGCTCGTGAAAGTGCACTAAGGGAGAGGCTACTTGGGAAATGGAAGCCGAAGTCCGTAAGAACTACCCTCAGATCCTCGAGGAGTATGAAAATGTACTAATTTCGGGGACGAAATTTTTCTTTAACGGGGGTAGATTAAAACGTCTCGAAAAAATCTGTACAACGACCCGAGTACCACCTCAGGCAGAAATACCTAAGGACAATATCTTGTCGTAATTTAGGTGAAAATTGGTTAAGTGATAAACTAAATAATCGATGGATTTAGCACGAACCACCATTTTCACAAATGGCAAGGCCTAAAACCATTAATACCACTTACTCAATACCACTTAAAGACCTATGAGAAATCCCAAGAGCTTGTTGCTCTCGGGAGTACATTGAAACCTTGTATTGAACCTGGACCGCACGTCGAAAATCCGATGACCGCGAAACTATAGGGTTATGCCCATCCTGCTGGGCTTGACAACCATCGCGGGAATCGAGCCCAAATAGTATTCAGAAATGCACAACTTGAGCCCTGAGTAAAGTGTTGAGAAACGCAAATACCTTTAGAAAATGTAATGAAACTTAAGTGAATTGTGTCATTTGCTCACACGCAAAACTGAGGATTTCGGACTATCAATTTCTAACCAAACTTCACCCATTAGAAAAGAAAATTTCCCTGCACATATCTGTATACTTATGGCCCCGATCGAGTAAGTACGACCGTTGATTTGACACAGTCCTCCATGGTCGATCGGCCTGTCCGATCGTGCCGAAATCACATCCTAGCATAGATCAATTGTCAGAGAACTTACCCTACGACGTACGTGAATTGTGGACCTCCCTATGTGCCCTGTTTGTCAAAAAAAGTCACCCTTTGGATATAACCTAAGTATACCATGGCCCTAAGGCCATTTACATTACTTCTGGGCCTATATATAACCCATATACTACCCCACCTCTCTCTCATACGAATTTCTCCAAACCCTATGAGAGAGAAGAGAGAAAAGAAGAGAAAAGAGTAAGGAGAGAAGAGAAATATTGGGTGATTGCTGTAATGTTCCTCTCCCACTACTCCACTCCTCGAATCACCTTCCCATTTTGCTACACCATCGGTTTTAGCTACGATTTGGATCAGAAACCCTAACCCCAATCTTGATTTAAAATCCAGATAGAGTAATCGACAAACTAGCTAATCTATTTCATTGTTTAGGTACCCGACGTTCCTTTTTCTGGAACGTAGAATTCGAACCAAGTCCAAATCGAGTATTCCGACAAAAGGTGCGGACTATAAACGTTTAGGTTATGGTTTTCAATGCTTTCAATGTCAGCTAATGATTTATGTCTGACTTAATTGCTACCATATCGTCTTAGACACGTCGATTTCATTGTATTGTGTATGAACTATGTTGAACAAATATGCATCCTATGTATTTGTTGAAATGTTTAAATGAACATGTAAACATGATTTATGTTTGCCATAACTATTAATCTAGGATTCATTGTTACTATATGTATGATGACCTCTTTGTATAAGGATTTGCTAAAATATATGTTGTAACTAACCTAGTCTATATATTTGGTGAAGCGTAGCCTAAGTGTTTGATAAATTTTCTGAATGAAAAAATGTTGATGGTTTGTATTTATTAAGAGTATTAAGATAGAATTCTCAATTACTTTAATCATATATATAGTTTCCTTCATGTAATCATATTTGCCGCTAAGAAATTTATGGATAAAATGCAAGGGTTATGTAATATGATCAATGTGTTTGATGAAATGCTTAAATGAAGAATTGATTTGGATTATTTGTTAAATACTAATATGATTATCATATGTATCTACCTATTACATCTGAGTAAGATTAGGGCTACAACGTAGCCCAGGAAATCGGTAACAGTCCATGTACATGTGGCTGAATTAGTCTCGCCACATTGGGCAACTCGACAAATCCGGGTCGCACGACAATTGTTGATAGTGGTTAAGCCACAAGGAGTGCTTATGCTCTCCATGTCGATTAAGCCAACGTGTGCTCGTACCAATCGAACTTGCCAAACAAATTGATTAGTCTATTATGTGTTTACAATGTATGGACATCTCTGCTTGAATCTAAGATACCACTTACCAATGTAAAAGCTCGTTTCAACCATGGTACCATGATCCGCTAAGAGTCATGAGTTGTGCAGGGTGGTATGGGACACCGTGGTCGAGTTGTCTGCCTACGCTGGAGTGACAAGCCTCCCCGTAGTGACTAGTGAGCAACCCAGACTCGTGAGTTGGGCATGGTGGTGTGGGACACCGTGTTCGAGCTGTCAGTATACGCTGAGGTGACGAGCCTTCCCATAGTGACTGTGAGTATAAAATTTTAAATTTGCCTATCGACTGCTTTTCATTAGGGGTGATGCCCTACAACTTGCCTATCGTATGTGGTTAACGAGGATTAACGACCCTCGATGGATCCTTTGTTTGGGATAATGATATAAAGGGAGGTACCTTCGCTTCCCAAACCTGTTGTATGAATAAGCTTAATTAAGTACTCGACTAATATGGCCATGCATCACATTGCATTAGCTAGAATGTGCTTTTCGCGAGGAAGGTGCACTTTAGGGAGTGTTAACATACGCGAAATTGGTTGTCGGAGTTGCTTATGAGGGAGCTTTTTGCGAGGGCATACATCATTACTTGCACACCATTCCTACATTAACAAGAGTATTAGGAAGTGATTGTTGTATTGCTTTATCATTACTGCTTGATTGACTTGATAACATGTTAACCTTTGCCTTATAGTACCACTGAGTTAATCACTCACTCCCACCCTCGGACGGTGTTTTAAAACACCAACCAGACTTTGGTTTAGATGCAGGTGATGGGAAAGCCTATGCAGCAGAGTTGGACTTCATAGATGAGAAGGAAGAATTCTCCTACGTTCAGCTCTCAGGCGGATCTATGTAGACCTCGTGCTAATTCGATGGGATTACAAAGACATATGGATTAGTTGGACACTTTACATTTTGATATTTTGTCAATTTTGAAACAATACATGTATATATTCAGCCTAGTAACATACTCATACTCTGGAGGTTGTGAAACACTTACTTAAATATATATGTTTCAATCTTCCGCTTGCTTAATTTAATTATATCTGGAGTATGATATGTTGTTTTGATATAATCTCACTCATGTTTAACTCATTAATATGGACAAAATCTGAACATCATTATCCATGTTACATAAGTGATGTGCTGGATCTCGAGAGTAGAGCTTTGCTCGACCCTCGAAATTCAGGGTGTTACACACATACATCATGGTGAGCCTGTATAAGGCGTCTCATGGCCCGTAATAATGAACGAGTGGCATGCACACAATCACATACACATGGTGGGTCTCACACATCACAATTGGGCCTCGCTCATACAAGGGGCTTCACATAATCACAATGGACCTCTTATAATCACAATGAGCCTCATATAATCGCAATTGGCCTCATAAAATCACAATGGGCCTCATACAATCACACAGTGGGCCTGATACAATCATAATGTTATGCTAACACATACTCAGTGTGTATACCAAACATCGTCGTAATCGATAATCGTCCTATATATATGGCGGGGTTCATAGAAGGACAGTAGATTTAATCCATAATATGAGGATCGATCCTCAACAGTGGATATACCAAACCTGATACCACTGATCTTTCTATCTACAATGATGATGTTCTGTCCTCATATCAAGGATGGGCCTAGATGACCTAGTCCTATCAAGAATGGGCCTAAGAACAAGGAGTGGGCTTCCTTGCCCATTCTATCACCAGCAATCTGGGCTTCCTAAGGGCCCAATAAGAACAAGGTGGACCAGATTCCCTGTGGAAGGCTCAATATGAACACAAGATGGGCTCCAAGGCTTGGGTGGTCTTATAGGGTATAGTGGAAAACATCATTATCAAATGGGAGCCCAACGGATTGGGATAACCTAATCAAAGGGAAAGATGGGTAATATAATCATCAATGGGGGTCCAATAGTTTGGGTTAGCTCATTAAGGGGAGATGAGAATGGGCCTAACAATGGGCCCTAAGGAGAGTTACAATGTAGACATCTAACCATCATTGCTCATACAACGTAGACATTAAACCATCATTGCTCCCAAGGCATGACCCATTTAATATCAACCGAGAACATGGATGGGCATCATAAGCATCATTACATACATCCTGATGGAATCACACATCACAATGGACCTCATATACATCACCTTGGGCCTCACACAAGGGCTTCATATACATCTCATTGGGCCTCACTCATGGGCCACATATACATCATAATGGGCCACATCCCATGGGCCTCATGTACATCACAATGGGCCTTAAAGATGGGTCATATGCTCATTATAATGGGCCTCATATACATCAAAATGGGCCACAACAATGGGCCTCATATACATCAAAATGGGTTGCATCACGTAGGCCTCATATACCTCAAGTGGGTTGCATCACGTGAACCTCATATACATCAAGTGGGCCACATTGCATGGGCCTCATATAATCATAATATGCCTCATATCTAGGCCCAAATATATCACAATGGGCCACATTACATGGGCTTCAAATACATCACAATGGATAGCTCATATTTGAAAGTGCCCTAGTTTGTCAAGTTACATGAGTGTTGAGTCAGACTGTCTACAGAGCCTGATAGGAAGATCAATTCAAGCGTCTGCTTCAACCGGATGTGTGCAAGCTCACAACAGGTAAACTTAAAGCCTCACATCCCATAACCAAAACACCATGTGAATAAAACCCTTAAAAATAAGTTAAAAATCATAGGGTTTTAAGGTGGGAAAACTTTTTTCAAAATACGAAAATCTCCAAGTTTTTCTCGCCTAGTCGATCTTATCAGAACACCCTCGATATAATCGACCTGCTCTATCGATGTTCTCGATACCTTAACGATGTTATCGATGTGAGGACCAAAAGTGTCCAGCAACTAAATATTCATCTGGACGGATTTATCAATATATCGATACACCTATCAATATCATTGATATAAGAACTAAAAACGTCCAGCAACTTCACAACATATCTGGATAAATTACCGATGTATCGATACACCTATCGATAACATCGATATTCAAATCTCGAGTCCATCGAAAATGGCTCGATAAGGTCGACAGGCAGATTTCCGGCGCCCCTGTTTTTTAATGAAAAACTCAAATTCCTTCGATATATCGATGCTCTTCCGATATGATCTAAAATCAAATATCGATAACATCGGAAGTCCATCTATGATATCGATCGTGGGCGCGCATTTCTTACAGCAGATATTTCAGGTTGTTTTTAACTATGATCGAGGGCCCTTCGATAGAATCGATATTAAAATATCAATGATATCGGCACCAGGTCAATTGCATCGAACAAGGCCATAAATAGTCCGGCAAGCTTAAAGACAAATCCATAGGATTTATCGATGCCTCGACTCTGATCTCGATATCATCAACATTCAAATTCCGATGATCTCGACGGTTCCCCGATCATTCATGAAAACTTGAAATATTTCAAAGTCAAGTCTCTCTCATTTTTCAAGTGTCGATGGATTAAACCTGTCATCGATGAAATTAGAGTTCGAAATCCGATGACATCGACAATTGTTTCGATTGATCGACCAATTGGCAAAAGTTTCAAAAGCGTATGACATTGAGTTCGAGTCATCGAGCAGACCATCGATGCTATCGAGAGTATATACTCGATGATATCGAACTTGCTTAATGATATCGAACTCTGTCATAAATGTGAACATTTTATATCCGTTGGAACTTTTTACCTATATAAAGAGGACTTGTCTTTTGTTGCTGTGAGAGAAAGAAGAGAGAGCTTTTGAGTGTTTCAACTTATATCTTATATCTAAAGCCCTTTCTCTCAAGGGAGCTCATCCTCCAATCCACCCTTATCATTGACATTCAATAGAGTGGATTGGGGAATGAACTTCCTCATTCAAGGATCCTCCAGCTACTACCTTAATGGCAAATCATCAAACTGGGATGCCTTAAATGCATAAGATTGGAATCACTTTATCTTCCTGATAGGAAAATATTTTAACAGTAGGATTTCATCTTCACCTTGACCCAACTTGAAGCTAAGTATTAGTATATCATTTTGTGTTGCGGATCAAGGGAGCGGAAGACTCTTCGTCAACAAGGAGGAGATCTTCGGCATTGTGCTAAACGGGACTCATCAGCTTATTTGTAAGTATTTAGAGTCCAAGAGGACACTTGTGATCATTCCTTTCTAGGATTGGGTCTTAAGTGGTTCTCACCCTTTGAAGTCCTCAAGGAGGCCACCGGCGGGAGTGTATGTGGTGGGTGCATTGTGTGGACCCTTGCCCTGTGGAGAGCATAAACATCTAGTTAGGAGTGAAGTAGTAAAACTCTAGGTTTTAGGTGAACGGGGTAAAACCTTAGGGTTTGAAGTCAACCGTGTAGAAACCTCCAGTAGGGTCTTATGGAATATCCTTGGCCAGTGTGCCTAAAAGTGGGTGTGTTGTGTTAACCCTTGCTCGTGAGAGCATAAACAGTCAATCTCAGTGTAGGTTGTAAAGGTTGAAGGTGAACCTGATTTAAAATCTTAGGTTAGAGGTGAACCATTGTGAAACCTTCGTAGTGAAATCTGGTACACTCAAGGGTTGAGTGCGGTTACCGGAAGTGAAGTAGACTCATCGTCGAACCACTATAAAAATGATTGTGTTTGTGATTGTTATTCTTATGATTGTGTGATTTGCGTTAATACTTCCATATCTGAACATTTGATCACACTACACACACTTACACAGTCATATCCATCATAAGCTATCTTGCATACTGCTTATCTCTAAAATAGTTTGTGATTGGATCCTCTGCTAGGCTTGGAAGCCAGTAGAGTTACATTTGAGTAATCCTGATAACTACATGATCACAGGATTAGTGAAGTAGGATTTTTAAATAAATCATAAAAACTTTAAAAAGTCCTATTCACCCCCCCCCCCCTTCTAGGAAATATTGGCATATTCCTTCTTCAACTAGTGCGGTCTTTATCGCCATTTCAATATTGGCCACACGAATATCATATTGGGTCACATATATGGGACATACAAACTGTAACACCCCGTACTTTCCAGTACTCGAGTGTTACCATTTAATAATAATACAAAATAATAATAATAATAAAAATAATACAACCTAAATATATATACTATGAAATGTTACAAATATTCAAAGTTTCACATTAAAATGATACGTAACTAAAATCCATATTATATGCATGTACTTACAACATCATTAATATAAATTACAAGCTATAGAATTTGTAATACATAAAAATAAAATGTACTAGGAAAATTTATAATGAATAATATATTTCAAACAATTTAATGATTTAACTTTTAAAAACCTAGCACATATATGACGATACAAATAATATACAAATAACATATATTTATATATGTACATTAATCTCTGCTTGCTTGCTTATTGACATTCATATAATTTACATATATTAATAATTTGTGATAAAATATATAAGGAAAATAATTTCTAATAATAATAATAAAATGATAAGTGAAAATAATAATAATAATAATAATAATGGTAATAATAAAATAATAATTATAACAGTAAATAATATTATTAAATGTAGTATAACATAATATTTAGTGTCATAAAATCAAAACAGGCCATATATCTATGACCTGACCATTGGGTCTTAGTTTAAATAGTCCCTTAGACCTTTTTAACCGTTGATGTTCAATTTCGAGCCGATCCGACCAACAAATCAGTGGAAAATCCATAAAAGAGACCTGAATCAAGTCGTGGGGCCCACCTAGGCCTCACATGTGCCCCAAATTGGGCCAGGCCCCTATATAGGACCCCTAAACATATGAACAGTGTAGATTTATCACAAACATCACAGTAGGTCCCACACACAATGCACGTGCAACATATACTACCATGCGTTAGATGCACCAAGCCAAGCTTGCTCGGTCAAACACCTTTAACCGAGCAAAACCAGAAATAGACGAAAAATTACAAAAATCCCTCCTGCCATCAAAATTTTAAATATGTAGATTTTCAAACCTCAAAGTGGGCCATCTGAGGGACTTTTCGGACGATCCAAACCGTCCATTTTACTTGCGTGGGTCCACTAAATAAAACGGTATACATTCTTAGGCCCATGCATTGGAACGGTGAAGATCAGCCCCAACCGTCCAATTCTTTGATGTGGGGCTGAGATTCAATGTAAGGGACCATTGGGTAGATTGTCAGGCAAGCCAACATTCCATGGACCAAAGGTTTTCAGCCTCCCTCCTTGCCAGCTGAGAGGAGTCCTCTCACAGCCCAAAAATGGCTTGGCAATTAAGAGAGAAGGAAAAAAGAAGATTTTCTTCTTTTGGATAGTGGTTGCTGTCGTACTTGTGACCGTCCGATGAGCCACGTGGCACCATCCCAGCCCTCCCAGGTGGTAGGTACGAGAAGAGAAAAACAATTCTCTCATCTCATGAGAAAGAGAGGAGAAATCGAGACTTTCTCATGGAGCCAAATATCATCTGAGACCCGAAAAATGGGCCCCACACCGCTAATGGGATCCATCCAGACCAATCAAACGGTCTAGATTTTCCTGATAACCCTTGAGTACAAATCCACCATTGTTGGGTGGGTCATCTTCGTCAAAAACCCACCCAACTGCAGACTCAAGATGGGCCCCACCAGACTTAGGAACTGTACTTCTAGATAGTTCTGGATGCCACCAATCCATCCCCACGCACAGATGGGTCCCATGCATAGCCATCCTTCAATCCCAACCGTTGCATATAGTGAGCTTTTTCCAACCATTGGAGGCACCTCTCCCTGCCTATAAATAGGACACCACTACCCTCTGTTTTCCACACCAGCAAGGAAGAGAAACAAAGAGGATAGAGAGTGAGGGAAGGAAAGAAAAGAAGGAGAGAAAAGAGAGAAAGAAAAGAGAGAAAGAAGAGGGAAGAAGTGGGAGTGTGAGCAATGGTTCAGCCAGGAGGAAAAACAGGTTTTTTCCTCTATCTCTCTTCTTCATTCTTCACATGGTAGCCATAATTTTGGGCTGGAAATCAGACGTCAAGCAGGACTGTATGGGCGTCCAAACTCATGCTGTTTCTAGGTTAAAAACAGAGCCCCTATTAGACTCTAAAACCAGACCGAAAATGGCCCAGGAATGGGCCAAGATCAGGCCGTGGAGAGGCCTGAGGTTGGGCCGAAAACTTTCCCAACCTGGAGCCTCTAACTGGCCCGAATCGGGGGCTCTCAGTCAGCACCCAACAGGCTGTGATTTGATCCAAAACAGCCATGTTAATGGGTCACAACCTGCACTAAAACCAGGCCCAAATATCACTCTTAAAGCAGGATGGAAAAGAAGGCCTGGTTGTAGCTGCAATGCCGACGGATGAACAACTGAAAAAAAAATAATAATAAACTGGCCTTACTTCAATCCCATGAATGGCTAAAAATTAGCTGAAAGATTGCAGCTGGACGGCAGCTGGGAATAGCTGAAATAACGGAGGTATTGGACCCTCCTCAGGAGTCTGAAAACGGTCCTAAAGAAGGCTGTTTTCAAAGCCAAAAATGCATGTGTTCGGGGCTGAGTTCGGCCTCGGGAACGGACAACAATCACGCCAAGTTGTGGGCCGTGCAAATGGACCATGCAAGGGCCGGAACCAGCTCTCAAACAGGGCCTCAAACGGCTTTCAGGTGGACTATTAACAATGTTGAAAACAGCCTGCAAACGGCTGGTGTTTCCAACTCAAAAAGGCTGTCTTCACTTTGCCAGCTAGTGGGCTGCCCTGGCCATGGGCCCTGCACAAGTGCAGGTGGGCCTCACCCAAAAGCTGGCAGGCTACGCATGCAAGGAGCGTCCCAAACGGACAGTCGGCCTGACGTGCCTCTAAAACAAAATAAAATAATGTTTTATTTTATAATATATGATATAACGTTAATATATATATATATATACGATATCCTGGTGGACCACATCCACGTGGGGCCTACCAAGTGCATATGTTCACAAATACACATATAATACATATGTGGGCCACGTACGTGGGCCCCACCATGATATAAGAGCCTATCTGTGCGGTCTGTGCAGTGGACCACACCATGAAAATCACGGTGGGCCACGCCACTTGATATGGGCCAGCGCCATTGCAACTGGGCCTCACCTTGCAACTCCAGGTGGGCTGCTCACATGAAGAACGTCCCAGTTAGGTAGAAGCCTGGACGTTGCTGCCCTGCAAAAACCAAAATAGAAGATCTATTATAAAACAATATAATATAAATGCAGGTGTCTCGTGGGTGGGTCACATTCATGGACCCCACCCTGATGAATGTGGTTCATCCAGACCGTCCATCCTTTTGGAAGGGCAGTCCTAAGGCCTAGGACAAAAGTCAGATTTGATATCATGTGGACCACAGTGCAGAAAATAGTGGGGTGAGCGCCCACCATTGAAGACCCTTGGGTGACAGGACGGTGGGCCAATAGGATATTCATCATCCACTTAGCTTTGGCCCTTGTGACTTTATTAACCCTGTGGAATTGTAAACCATGGAAATTACTATCCCCGCCGTTGTCCGCGATGTGGTCCAAACGATCTTTGACATGGTTCATTCTAGAGTAATACTCCAAAACGACATCTTAAAATAAAGTAAATAGCGTAGATATTGCGACTCGTCCATGAAGCCCACCATGATGTAATTGTGGCCAAACTCAGGCCCAAACACCCTTTTTCATGGTCTTCATGAGCCCTTTACCACACAATATTAATCAACTTAAAACCTCGGGATTATACGACTACTGCAAGCTATGAACTTTAGGGACTACTTACGCTATTCTTGGGCCGTAAGATGTCCAAGAATGTTGAATCGGAGTAAAATACTGCGACCCTCCAGGTGATGATTCTTCCCCTTGAGCTTTCCATTTTCCCATTAGCTTAAGTTATAGTTTTTATTTAAATTTATAATTGATATGTCTCTCTTATAATCACATGTGTTGGCTGGTGGAAATTGAATTGCTATATTGCCTGCTTAATATTTATCCTACATATTTATTCATACTTGTGAATTATTTGTGAATTGTTTATGGAACTTAAACTGGTACACCAGTGGGAAACCCCTACCTATATGTGTACACCCATACTTGGGATGTAGCCTGACTGGTTGTGATAGTAATGGACCTTCGGCTTAGTGGGTATTGAATGGTGGTTTAAATTAACCAGTGATGTGGGCCTACCATCCAGGGTTATAGTGTCCAACGGTTTGCAAGGAAGGTCTTTTATCGCATGATTTTGATACTTGCCCTACGTGGCTTATTTTGACATTTGCCTTATGTGTCTTGTTTTGATATCGCCTTATGTGTCTTTGTCCTGGTATTTTCCCTATATGGGTTCGATGTTTTTATATCATGTAGCCATGCGAAGGTAAGCCCCATATATTGTAATATGATTGACTACTAGTCGACAGGTTTCCATTAAACATCCTAAGGTGATAGTCTCATGAGCCGGGGATGGTGATATGGGACATTATGCCAGAGCTGTCGGCCTACGCTGGGCTCTGAGCTCCCCGTAGTGACCTTTAGCTTACCTAAATTGGTTGATTATAACTGGACTAATAACGGTTTGGCTAATCATGCATCCATAGTATGTTGGTGATGACGGGTAGCTAATCTGGATGTCGTAGCACGTGCCCTTAGGAATCTTCGGGGTATCGTTTCGCTAGCTCCCAGACCACCGATTATCTACCCCTGTCCGACTGGATGATTTTCCCAGGTCAATGATTTGCATGGGCGACGAGCCTAAGTCCGGCTGGATGTGCATCCTCAGGCTGATGTGCATTCATGCATCCATACATTTAAAAAGACTACATCATGTATTGTTTTGATTACTTTGTTGTTTTATAACTACGCTTACCTAATGTGGCGGTGTGTAATCTTGAGGGGAATTCACACTGAGCTGGTCACTCATCCATCAAATATACAACCGTACAGGTAGAACAGGTGGCCCAGGTGATGTACATGATCAGACTTGATGAGGAGCTATGCAGGTGTCATGGATGCACAGTCGTATTGCTAAGAGGAGCTGCGTGGTCATGTGGCTTACATTTATATGTTTTCTGTTATTTCTTATGCATGTAAATCTTGTAATCGTTGATGTTGAGACATTGGTTTGTATAAGTCATCATGGGCAACCACTTATATATTCCAAATGAAATAAAAATTTTCCTTTATGTTGATTTATCCATTCTACGCTCATCTGCTTACTCTGATAAAGGCAAAAAAAAAATACACTCGAGTTTGACCATCCTTTAAGGTAACACTCGGGTTTTTTGGGAAACGAGTCAATACTCGAGTTCTAAAAACACAGGGCGTTACACAAACATCACATTGGGCCACACATATGGGCCACACAAACTTCATATTGGGCCTCACCAAATGGGTCATATATACAATCTGAATGGGTCTTACACAAGGGTCTCATATACAATCTTAATGGGTCAAATACACCACAATGGGCCTCATGCTTGGGCCCCAAATACATCAAGTGAGATGCATCACATGGACCTAATAGGGCGGCCATAATCCAGCAAAATAGATAGACCACAAGTATACAACATATACCTCAAGGCAGGCTTACAAGATGGGCCTTAAATACGTCATATGAGGGGTCCACGGGCTAGATGGCGCTGATAAAACGCATATATCACAGCGGGCCCCAAGGATGGATGGTGTGGATACAAAATACATACATCTAGGTGGGCTGCACAAGCAAACGGTATAGATGAAACACGCACAACATGGTGGGCCTGTACAGTGCAGGCGGGCCCAACACATGTAGCAAGTGGGCCCTACGCCCTTAAAATGGGTAGACATCGTGGATATGAAATACATACATTGGGGGTGAATCCCACCATCCAGCGGGCTGGATGGTGGGGATATATAATACATTCATCATGGTAGGTGTTACGCCCCAAACTCAGAAAACGGGCTCACAAAATTTTCAATCACCGAATCCGGTGCCGACAGCCTCCATAGTGCCCATTCTCAGATCCCGACACTCATATGCCAGATTCCGATCCTGTGATCCTACAAGGAGGATTTTCAGTATGAATTTTTTTTTTGTAATAGAACATAACCACAAGCATAACTAAGTCATAAAACAACATCAACACATATCCACTATATCAAAAACTTTAAGTACAATGCGGAAAGAGAAATCTAAGGTCATTACAAAGCTCCAAAATGATCAGATGCGCACTCCTGCCTCAGCGTTGCTGCTGTCCGATGCCACCTGCACACAACGGTCGTGCATAAGCTTACAAAAGCTTAGAAGGTGGTGTAAGTGTGTGCGCAAGGCAAGTGTCAAATATGTAGTATCAGAGTAATACAAAAATATGTGGGTAAGTCCATGAATGCTATCAGTTGTACCAAAGCTATGTGATGCAAGGCATGAATGCTATCAACCATATCAAGGTCATGCGATGCGAGACATAAATGTTATCGGCCATACCGATGCAATGCGAGGCCTACGTAGTCGAATGTCATATGCAAGATGCAATACAAGCATGTCAGTCCTCATCAAGTATACATATCAGTACAGTTTCTCTCTGAGATATCACCGGGGTCTAATACACTTCACGCTGACTGCCGCCTCCCTAGCCGCACAGCCCAGTAAGTGGAAGAGACCACACTATCCGCCTGACCAGTAGTCTGGCAATACCTACCCAGCTTGTCGATAGCGGACTCATTTACGAGCTGGTCAAACTCAGTCTAGCTTACAACCCCCTCACTCAGGTGGATAAGGCCACACCCCCTTTCAACCGACCACGACATAGTGGGAGACGCGACCTACTGGTATTTGGCACTCAAGCGCTCATGTATCCACTCGGTCTAGACATTGGAGCATCTCCTAGTACCAAAAAGGTTCTAGGACTCTCACTCAAGGACATCCTAAGTGCCCACGTGTTAGAACCAAGTATTTTCGGTATCCGATACGGCCATCCACGATGTGTCTGTGGAGCCACAGCCCTGATGTCTCTAGGGCGTACAATGGTCATGTCACACATATGCGAAATGCATGAGTGACACAGTCATTCATACAGTAATCTTGCGCGTACCATGCGCTCATGTGGGTAACTCTTGTCAGTGAGTCCCATAAATAATCTACCCAATAGCATATGCTATGATCAGTCATTACTCATATCAAGCATACATATAATGTGTATGGCATGAGTCATGGAATTATACTAAGCATGTTATAAAGTGATGAACTATCAACAAGTATGGGCCTATCAATGGGCCCTAGAGAGAGTTACAATGCGGACATTTAACCAACATTGTACTTACAATGTCGGCGTCAAACCATCATTGCTCCCAAGGCATAGCCCGCCATAAACATCGTTACATAGACCATGGTAGAATCACACATTGAATTGGGCCTTATGTACATCCCATTGGGCCTCGACCCATGGGCCTCCAATACATCGAATGGGCCTTATAACATGGGTCCCATATATATCAAGGTGAGCCTCAACGGATGGGCCATAACTACATCAAGATGGGCCTAATCATATGGGCCTCACAATGGCCTCGTAAATTCTAAAAAAATGAGTCATATAGAAGGATCATTTGGACCATACCACAATTAGCAATGGAGATAATAATTTTCACGGTTAAATAAACCACAGGGCCCACTATAAAGTTTATTTACCAACCAATCCTAATCATAAGGTCATAAAGACCTGGATTAAGAGGGAAACAAATCCCATATTGATCCAAAACTTCCATGGCCCCAAAGGGTTTCAATGGTAGGCGTTCAAATCCCACTATTTCTTTGCGGTGTGGTCCACCTAATCAAAAGGCTGGTCACATCATGGTGTGGCCCACCGTGATGTATTTGAAATCCTACCTACTCATAAGTTAACATAGTGATAGATAAAGTGGAAACAAAAATATAAGCTTGATCGGAACTACCGTGGCCCTTAAGAAGTTTTGAGCGGTGAATGTCACTGTCCCCATTAGTGAAATGGTGGGGGTCTGCTTGAACTATGGATCTGACTGATTCTTTAGCTCATGACATAAAACGAGCTTTCAAAATGGTTGGACGGTTTAGATGCAACACATGCATCATGGTGGGACCCATAGATCGACAGCGTGGATGAAGCAGGTGGGACCCACGGAACTTGGTGATGCCACTACAGCAGCAGCTGGAGTGAGGTACACCAGTCATCCCACCCACGCATGGGGACGGTGTGGGATACAATACATACATCAGTGGGTCCCACGTGGGGCCCACCATAACGCTTATCTGCCATCCAATCTGTTGATAAGGTCACACGGACCTGGATGAAAAGGAAAAACAAATTTCATAATGATCCAAAACTTCTATGATACCCAAAAGGGTTTCAATGGCAGCCGTTCAATCCCACTATTTCTTGTGACGTGGGCCACCTGAGCTCCACATGTGGCTGATTTTGGGGCGGCCCACAGATAGGAGGGGGCCCTTAAAATGCACGGTGTTGATGTTCCCACGCATCACGGTGGGGCCCACAGCTGGGACCCGTGGTCCCTGCCCGCCCGTCCACAGCTTCATACACAGTAGGACACTACTGCAACAACAGCGCCTGTTGCTTATATTTTTTTGAGGTTTTTCCTAGGTGGGACCCGCATCAGGGGAATCTAACCCAGCCATTAGTTTTTATGGCCCAAGACAGACCCATCAAGTCCAATATTTGATATATTTTGGGGTACAGAAACATCAGGGTGGATTTCAATGGTAAAAACGTTTTTTTCTATGATTTGGCCTGCCAAATAGTTGGATTGGCTTCATTTTTTTGGTTTAACGCCTAAAATGAGCTGGGGAATGGAATGGACTGCATGAATTAGAACCATACATCAAGGTGAGGCCTACATGAGTGGCCAACCCAAAAAGCATAACTAAGCTAATATTTGTTTTTTTTTTCTTTGTTACTGTCAATACACCCACTGCCTAGTCACGCTACATTAAACACGTCCAGCGTCCCTAGACGCTGGATAGTTTGAATGTCTTCAAGGTGGGTCCCACATGGATGTGGCCCCACTTGGATCAATCTGATAATTGTGTTTTCCCATCACTCCAAGGTAAGGCCGACATGGTTTGGACGGATGGATCCAACACATCCATCAAGTGGGTCCCATGAAGGTGGATGACTAGGATGAATTGCATACATCATGGGGCCATGAACAAGGGAAAAAGAGTGAGAGAGAAGAAGAGAGATCGAGTGATGGAGGGACCCTGACACTATGGGCCCTCCCTTCCATGATTTACAACATACATCAAGTGGGTCCCATTACATGTGGATCCACCGATCAAAATCAACGATGGAGATCCTTTCTCCACCGAAATGCAAGGTCTAGATGACCCTATTCATGCAAGGAAAATAAACATCATGATGGGGTCCATGGAGAATGGCCCTATCATGGAATGATCATAAAAATTAAGGTGGGCCATCGGCCACATCTAAGGTCCAAAGTGAGATTCGTACCATCAATCGGTAGGCCTCACTTAGCCCATCATAAAAACATGAAATCTAAGCCTATAGAAACAACCACCGTTCGATCTTCTTGGTCTAATGGAATGCCGATCTTCTTGTGTCTCACTTTGATGGAAGATGATGAGAGATGAATGGCTAGGATGAAGGATCTTGGGGTGGAAAGTGGGTCACACAACACTCACTTTTCTCTCACTTGGGATGCTTGGACGTCCATTATTTCTCTTGAAATGGCTTGGAAAATGTGAAGAGAAAGAGAGAGAGAATGGGTGGTTGTAGGAAAGGTGATGGATGTGAGTGATGGATGTGAGGTGATGGTGTACTTGACTTGAGAGTTGACTTGGTAGTTGCTTGATTTGGGGAGAAAGAAAGTATTGATTGATTGATTGATTGATTTGAGTGATTGATTGATAGGACATGTTGTAGAGATTCTCTTGGAATTGCAAATGCGCGGTGTTTTTTTTCAAACTGAACGCGAGCCCACATCTCTCGGCCAGGGTATCGAATTGGTATGCAAGACGTAGTGTCAGAACCATGGCAACAGTGCAGTCGCAATGGTACAAGTCTCAGATTAAGCCAACTCAAATATACGGGATACGACTTAGGGTCACGCACAAATATCTATTATACGTCGCAGGTTACCGAAATTCGTCAGGAAGGATCGCGAGAGTCGACGGAACAGCAGGACTAGGATACGGATCTTACAGTGGGCAACGCAAATGGAATGCATAGTGAATAGATACATACACAGAGGTGGGTCTCACATCGAACGGACGGACGGCGGGGATAAACAGATACGTCATAGTGCATCCCATGGACGGACAGCAGGGATAAGACATACATCATGGTGGTCCCCACCACTGTCAAAGGCATGGATGGTGTGAATATACATATGCCATTAAGGTGGGTCCTACTCAGCACCATCCAAATGGACGATGTGGATACAAGACACATGAATGTGGGCCCCGCCCATCTAGGACGAATGGACGGCTTGAATAAAACACATATAATGTCAGGGTCCCACAACACGTCCATGTACGGACAGTGTGGATACAAAACACTTACATCAATGTGAATCCCACCCCCACACGTGCCACACAAGTGGGGTGGGCCCACGGCTTACCCAAAACAGATGGATGGTGTGAATGTAACACGTACATCATGTGGGCTCCTCATCCAAGCCATGGACGGGCAGTGTACGAAACACATACATCACAGGGGGTCCCACCGTCCTAGACAGATGGACGGTGTGGATATAAAACACTTAGATCAAGGTGGGTCCCACCCCCACACGTATCACACGTATGGGGTGGGCCCTCATCTCCAAACGGATGGACGGTATGCATAAAATACATACATCATGGCCGGCCCTTCTCTGCACCGTCTAGAAATGGATGACGTGGATATTAAAATACACACATCAAGGTGGGTCCCATCCCACTGAAAGTGTACTGGTTTATCAATTAGCGTGAGTGTTGAGTCAGCAAGTCAAGTGAGCCCATAGGAAGATCATTCAAGCGTCTCCATCAACTAAATGTGTGCCCCCGAACTCGTCAAAGGTAAACTTAACTTCACATCCCATGTCCCAAAACACCCAGGTATATAAAACCCTTAAAAATGGATAGAACATCATATGGTTAAAGTATGAAAACTATTCTGCAAATCAGGAAAATCTCTAAGTTTTCAGCTTTTGTCGATATATCAAGATCACCTCGATGAGATCGGACACTAGTTATCGATGTCATCGGAATGCAATCGATATCATCGAATTAAGGATCACTTGTGTTTAGTAACCAACTTGATCTCTGGACAAAATTATCAATGAATCGATAGAACAATCGATATCATCGACATTCAAATTCTGAGAACATCAAGACGGCTCGATATAATCGAACTCTGGTCAGTTTGTGTCCAATAAACTGTTAAGGCAAATCATGTATTTTTCGATGACTTGAAGAAAGCCTCGATATCCTCGGAATTCAAACTCCGATGATATCGATGAACCTTCGATGTTATCGATTTCGGACCAAACTATCTAGCAAGTTTTTTAGGAAAATCCTCTTTAAATTATTCGAGAAATCGAGACTCCCTCGATAATATCAATATTCAAATATCGATCATATCAAATCTAAGTCGATATCATTGAATTCGAACAATGGAATGCCTAGCGAGCTTATAGGAAAATCCTCTATAAAAGATCGATAAATCGATCCTGGTATCGATATCATCGACATTTGAAATCCGATGACATCATGGGAGGATCAATAATATCGAAGCCAACTGTCTCATTCTTGGCTTACTCTCTTGTTTTTTATTATCAAGGAATCGAACCATGGTTCGATGAAATCGGAGTTCAAAATCCGATGACATCGAAGCATGTTCGATATGATCGAGCTGTGTATAAAAGATTCAACTGTGATTGTCAGTAGAGTTCATATCATCGATCTGTCCCTCGATGTCCTCGAAAGTATACGTTCAATGATATCAAAGATGGATCAATGATATCGAACTCTACCAAAAAAATTGACTATTTTATTACCGTTGGATCTCTTTGCCTATATAAGGAGAGCTTGCTATTTGTTGTTGCATTGAGAAAAATAGAGAGAGCTTTAAGAGAGTAACTCACATCACCTACCCTAAGCCCTTTTTCTCAAGGGAGTTCATTCCTCAATCCACCCTTATCATTGATATTCAATAGCGTGGATTGGTGAATGAACTTTCACATTCAAGGATCTTCCAGCTACCAACTTAATGGCAGATCATTGAGCTGGAATCCCTTGAATGCCTAAGATCTTGGAATTACTTTGTCACTTCAATGATTATTATTTAATAGAGTAATTACCAACATAACCTTAACCCAACCTGTCGTCATACATTGGAGCATCATTAGTGTTGCAGATCAAGGGAGCCGAAGACTCTTCGTCATCAAAGGAGGAGATCTTCATCAACGTGCTTAATGGGGCTCATCTACTTATCTGTAAGTCAATAGAGTCCAAAGACCCTGCTGATCATTCCTTTGTGTAGGATTAGGTCATAGGTGATTCTCACCCCTTTCAAGTCCCCATAGGAAGCCTCCGACGGGAGAATAGTGTACATCCTTAGCCTGTGTGGCCTAAAACTTAGGTGCTGTGTGTTGACCTTTGCTCTTGTGTAGGGCATAAACTCTAGGTTCCTTGTGTGGATCATTGGCCTGTGTCGCCTAAAACCCTAGATTCCTTATGTGGATCCTTTGCTCGTTTGTAGAGCATAAAACTCGGGTGTTGTGTGTTAACCCTTTCTCCTATGTGGGCCATAAACTTGTGTCTCGTGGAAACATGTCTAAGTTCTTTGTGTAGGTCCTAGAGTCAACCTTATGTAGGTTGTGAAGGTTAGAGGTAAACCTGATTTAAAACCTTCGTTAGTGAGATCCGGTACACTTAAGGGTTGAGTGCGTCCGCCGGAAGTGGAGTAAGCACGTAGCCGAACCACTTTAAACGACTATGTTTGAGATTAAAAAATTTCACCTTACTATTTGTGTTTACTTTGAATGTTCTCATAAAGCATGCTCACATGATTATTTAGAACTGATAAGAATCAAATCCCACACACACACATAGTCATATCTTTCATTCATCATAGACTAAGCTTGCACACTGTTTAAATACTGAATAGTCTTATGATTGGATCCTCTATTTGGCTTGGAAGCCATTAGAGTTAAATTAGGGTCATCTTGATAGGAGTCTGTTAAATCAGGATCATAAAATTTTTATAAAGTCCTATTCAGCCCCCTCTAGGACACTTTGACCTATTCCCACTTCTACTAAGCAGTCTTTACAGCAATTTCACCCACACGTGCAGCATGTGTGGGGTGGGTCCCACGCGTTTGCCAAATGGATGGGCAATAGGGATAAAATACATATATCATGGTGGCTTCACCCACCACCGTCCAAACAGATGGATGGCTTGAAGAAGCACGAATGTCATGCCCCAAACAAGGAAAACAGACTCACAAAATTTTGATCGCCGAATCCAAAAATGAGCCATATCCAATGCTCAAGTGGACCACACCAAATAATAATCTTGGTTGCATTAAAATGCACAAAGCATTAAGGACATGTTTGATTTTTCAAAGAAGTTGTAAATACCCGGGAAAGGGGTGATAATTACTTCCTCTGTATTTACCTCATTTTTCCCTAAGCCTGATTTGACAGTGTACTTTTTAGACATAAAAAACAAGAAAGCTGCAAGATATTTGTGGGTCCCACCATGATGCATGTCGCTTATCCACACCATTCATCCATTATGGTAGGTGAATTTACGGTATGAGCCAAAAAATGAGGCATATCCAAATCTCAAGTGGACCATGCCACTTGACAAAGAGAATCGAACACTAACCATTAAAAACTTCTTGGGGCCACTGTTTCTTTTGGTGTGGACCACTTGAGTGTTGGATTAGGCTCATTTTTTAGCTCATGATTCAAAATGTTGTGGCAAAATGTATGGACAGAACGGATTTATCATATACATCAGCGTGAGTCCAAAATTTTAAACTGATTCTTTTGAACTGATTTTCAAGTTAGAAGCTCTGATGGATTTTCAAACAAGTGAAAGGGTTTACCCGTTTGCAAGTATTTACAACTTCTTTGAAAATGGTGTAGTCCATTTGATCGTTGGATCTACCTCATTTTTATTTTGATGCCTTAAAATAATACGAGAAAAGGGATAGGCGATGTGGATGTACAGATACATCACGGTGGGCCTGCCCCCAGAACTGCCCGTTCGGAGCTAATTAAGGACGGGCAAGGGTAGTATGCAATCCGCGTCCATAAGCCTATAGCTTTATAGCTTAGGCACGTGTCGTACAAAGTTGAGCACTGACGCTCCTCGAGCTCCGAGTTATACGAACGGTTCAAAGGAGATCAAAGTTATATGGGCCCCATAGTTATGTATTTATTATATCTACACCGTTCATATAGTTTTAGATATCATTATAGAGTATTATCCAAAAAATAAATCATATTCAAAGATCATCTGGACCACACCATAAATAGCAGCTGAGAATGATTTTTCAAGTGTGATCCACTTGATAGTCAGATTTATCTTATTTTTCGTCTCAAGCCTTAAAACGAGCTCGCCAAATGGATGGACGGTTTGGATATAACAAATATTCCATGATATGATTTATTGCCACCAACAGAACTTGCTAACGTCAAAGCTTGCACAATACGTTACGGCTGCTTTGACTTTCACAGCTGTATGCCTCGAGCTCCGAGTTGTACGAATGGCTAAAATGATATCAACGTTAGATGGGCCCCACAATGATGTATTTTTTATATCCATACTGTTTATCCATTTTTCGTGATCATTTTAAATCATCTCGAAAAAAAAAAATGAATCATATCTAAAGCTCAAATGGACCACACCGAAAATAATAACAAGGATAATGATTTTCACCGTCCAAAAATTTATCCGAATCACACCCAACCCGATCCGACTCGGTTTCCTTGACCGAGTAGGACTCGGTTCGGGTCAGGCCAACCATGTGTCAGATCGGATCGGATCGTATATCCTGAACCCGGTCCAGATCGAATCGAGTTCGGGTCAGTCCAGCTAGATTTTGAACCGAATCGGGTTTGCCCCAATCCGATCCAACTCGGTTCGATGCCTACTACTCCTGCAAAAGCCTTTCGCAGGAAGTTCATGGCAGGGAACCTAGGTGGGGCCCATATGATGTTTGTGAGAAATCCTCAACATTCATCCGTTTTCTGAGTTCATTTCAAGACAGGAGGGCAAAAATGAACTGGATCCAAATGCTCAAGTGGGCTGAAATCGTGAGAATTGAACGTACACAGTTGAAATATACGTGGGGCTGCAGAATTTTTAAATATTATTTGTGTTTTCAGTTAATTCCATAGGAATGACATTATCAACAATATGAATGACATGTAAACATCACTGTCGTCCTCAGGGAGGTTTCAACGACATTAATTTCCGTAGCTATCTTTTCCTTTCGTACGAACACTTAAGTCTTGGATCCTATTCACATTTGGTCTCGTATCCACAGATGAGCTCACAAAACGGATGGACGGAGTGGATTCTTCACAAGCATGTGGGCCCACCTCGGTTTCCAACGCAGGAACTTCCTGGGAAGGGCTTTCGCAGGAAATCCGCGTCCGGAGGGGCGCTGATTACAGGAAACAGATTGGCTACTCCCCCGGCCACTAGCCAATGGCTGATGGTCGGTGCTCTGTGGGCCCCACCATAATGTATGTATTTCATCCATGCCGTCCATATATTTTTATAGATCATTTTATGGTATTACACCAAAAATGAGGTATATCCCAATATCAAGTGGACCACATTACAGAAAACAGTGTTGAATGAGTGTCGACCATTAAAAACTTTTTGGGGACGATAAAAGTTTTGGATCAAGCTGATCTTTGTCTTTCCCTTCATCTGGGTCTGTATGACCTAATCAACAGATTGGATGTCAAATAAACAGTACAGTGGGCCTTATGAGGATTTAAATGGTGGATATCCAATCATTATTGTTTTCCTGTGGTGTGGTCCACTGAGATTTATAACCCTCTCATTTTTGGGATAAAACTGTAAAATTATCTTTAAAAATGGATGAACCGAATGGATGAAACACATACATTGTGGTGGGGCTCACAGAGCACTGACCATCAGCCATGGGGCCGGTGTTAGGGGGAGTAGCCAATCCGTTTCCCTGATTACGTACTGACAAGGTCAGTAGCCAAGTCGCTAAGCTCTGTTGACCCCCAATGATGCATGTGTTGTATCCATCCCGTCCAACCAGTTGTAGAGATCATTCTGGTAAAAAACATAAGATAGATATAAACTTAAGTGGACCCACCGCAGAAAATCGTGGGATCAGTCACACTCACAGTTGAAACATTTATAGGGCCCACCATGATTTTTTTTTTTTTAGATCCAACCTATTCATAAGTTAACATAGAGATAGATGAAGTGAAAACAAAAATATAAGCTTGATCGGAAACTATTGTCGCCCATAAGAAGTTTTGAACGGTAGATGTCATTGTCCCCACTGTTTTCTACGGTGGGGTCCATTTGAACTTTGGATCTATCTCATTATTTTTTCTCAAGCGATAAAACGATCTCTCCAAATGGATGGACGGTATAGATACAACACATGCATCATGGTGGGGTCCACAGAGCTTAGTGACGTCACTGCAGCAGATTAGGCTACTGAATATAATCTGCGCGCCGTCGGGAGTAGGCTAGCCCATCTGTTTATGCGGACGCGGATTGGATACCGACGTGTTGAGAAGTTACGTACGGGGGCTCATCATGATGTATTTTTAGTATCCACGCCGTCCATCATTTGGAAATATAATTTTAGTTAAAGATCAAAAGAATGAGTCAAATCCAAAGCTCCAGTGGACCTCACCACGGAAAACAGCAGGAAGAGTGATGCCCACCATTAAAAACTTAAATAAGCCACAAAAGTTTTCATCAAGCTGATATTTGTTTTCTCCCTTCTTTCATGTCTATGTTAACTTGTGAACAGGTTGGATTTCAAATAAAAATCATGGTGAGCCTTAGGAAGGTTTCAACGGTAGGCATAAATCTCCCCACTGTTTTTTGTGGTGGGGTCAATTACATATCCAAATATGTCTCATTCTTTAACTCATGGTCTAAAATTAAATCTCCAAATAGATGGACGGTGTAGATAAAGCACATTCATTGTAGTAGGCCCACATACATCATAGTGGGCCCATGCAGCTTGATGACGTCTTCGGTAGCAAATCTCGCTATTCAACCTCAGTGGCAAATCCGCGTCCAAGTAGGATGCGGATTGGTTAGTGTACTTCACACCAGCTATATAGCTGCTACGTGTCCAAGTAGGATGCGGATTGTTTAGTGTACTTCACACCAGCTATACAGCTGCTACGTCAGCAAGTGGGTATGTATGTGTTATATCCAAACCATCTATCCATTTGTCGAGCAAGTATTAAAGCTTGAGACAAAATAAGCTGCAAAAAGCAGCAGAGGATTGAACATCTACCATTGAAACCCTTTTTCGGGTCACAGAAGTTTTGGATCAATATGATTTTATGTTTTTTTTCCTCTTCATACGGGCATTTGTGACCTTATGAACATATTGGATGGAAAATAAACTTAAATAAGCCACGGAAGTTTTGGGTCAATATGTTTTCACTTCATCCAATTGGGAATGACCGTATAAACAGTTTGGATAGCATATAAATATAAGGTGGGCCTTATTTGAAGGTTTTGTTGCTACTGGTGTTCAATCCTATAAAACACAGTGACAATCTTCCCATCAAGAGGAATTGAGGGTCTTATGATAATATTTTCGTGTTTTATTAAATATTTTAGTTTATTTGAATTAAATATAATAATTTTATTTTCATTTAATAAAAAATAATTTCTTTATAATGAAAAACATTTCCAAACAAGAGATAAGGGCAAATGTGTCAAATTAACATATTTAAGACATTTAAGATGTTTGTTAAGAAACAATTGGTTTCAGATTCAGTACTTAATTTTTTAACTTCAGCCATAATTATCAAACAAATTTTTTTACTTCAGATTTCAGATTCAGGCTTTAGATTTCAGATTCAAGATTCAGATTCGGTCTTTAGACTTCAGATTTAACAAATGGGGCCCTAGACTGATTCACGGGTTAGAATCATCCACTTTTGTGACCTATCTACAGTGGATAATCGAACCTGGAGCAACATCATGCATACAGTGTATGCCTGCATGAGCATGGAACATCATACTGTCAGAGTATCAATTAATTTCCCAAGCCATATATGACATAATCCGCAGCATGTGTCCAAGCCTTTTGGACTTAAGCCTGGCTCAATGACCACCCTGTAAAATTATAGGCATTGAGCCTCCACGCTGCCATGACTGCTACACTATCTTCCTACTTCAGACCCCCTACCATCAACGATACCAACATGACACATCTCAGCCTGTCTTTCATCCAAACCCTACAAATTGAAAGAAATCATCACCCTCGGTGATACCATCATCATCAACCGTTGTCGTTGTCGTCCACCTTTCAGCTCATAATTCCAGGCATACCATGTAACAAAAGCATTAAAAGTACATTCAATATGGCAACACAGGAATGCTACAACTAACAATTAAAGATAAGCATGCGATGACATTTTGCATTGTGATGTTTTATATAACATGAGGCTCATTCATTCTACAGTCCACAGGAATCTGCAGCCCATTTCCTCTACACACCACCAGATGTGCCAACGTGGCGAACCTGTCCGAGAACCAAGCCATCAATCAGGTAATTACACCATGCAGACTGAGTGAAGGATACCTCGTTTCAACACTGAGGTCTTAGTATCGATTCCCTAGTGGGGGTGGCTAACTGTGAACTGACAGTGGGGTGTGCTAACAAGCTAACCAAAAAACAAAAAAGGTAATTACACTATGCAGATATCCGGGCCCAACAATCAGGCCAATGCACTCAAATCTGGGGGCCACTGTACAAAACAAATGAACAGCATGTGGAATTCATAAATTGGGTCACCTGACAAGATATTATCTGCACAGTGACCCACTCTTCAGACGTTCCAAACACATCACAAATTGGCACGTATAGCAACGTATAGATAGGATATCCTGTATATGCATGTGGAATTTGCAAGCCTAGAATAATGAATGTGGTAAATAACATGCTACAATTGGAGAGATGCGTGCAAAGTGAAGAGGAAAAAGAAGTCATTTTTAAGTTGCAGCAGCAGATGGCTTGCATGAAGGGTAAGAAAGTTCCATCGGAATAGAAGGTATCATTGGTTTTAAGTGCATTAGATATCTTACCAAGTATCACATCAGTGGATCCTCATATTTCGCTTAAACACAGACTACTCTTCCTTTACAAATACCAGGCATGCAAATTTACAGCAGCAGCTTATGAACACTTGGTCCGAATCTGAACTCCATGTACGGGCATTGGAATGCCTACATCGGATCTATTCTAGGTGTATCATGTTTTCTACACTTTATCGTCATGGAACCACCATCTGGTTTCCTTCGGAGATCTACCGTTCCTACAGTTCTTCACGTAACGATCATTGTCTGCAGGGCGTTGCTGCATGCGAAATTCCAAAACATTTAAAGTGACGCAAATTCACAACACACACACACACACACACACACACACACACACATTTTTAGAGTAAGGATTACATAAACCTCAATGGACGGTACCATCCCCCCATGATATCACACACAGCCAACAGCAAGCCACCAAAAGGTGGATCCCACCATGAAGATCACCTACCACAAAAGTCAGGCTGATGCACTCATCGGTTGAGCCAACAACTATAGTGGGGCCCAACTTTTGGGCGGTTTAGATGTCATACATGTGATGCATTGCTACATGGCCCCAGATGAACAGTTATCATCTGAGAGATTCATATGACCGTGTGTGCATGTTAGTTGGAAACAAGCAATAGAGCCGTCCATTGAGGTATAAGTGAACACCCTCTCTCTATGTATTATAGATTGACGGGAAACTTGCAATGGAGCATTGTAATGAAGAGAGGCATTGGATTAGAACCTTCACAGTCGAGCTTGACAACATGGAGAGAATGCTGATACAGATGGAACTCACAGTCATTGCTGGGGACCACGAATCGTACAGAATATCTGGTAGACAGAGAAACAAAATTCAAACTTGTGGAATGGGAGTTTAGATGTTGGATTGATATGTTGAAACTTGAAACCATAATTACTACAAATGGGAATCTGAGTGGATGGTGGCTCCTCATTCTCAGAAAAGAGACTCATTAACAGGACAGTAACATTCATGATACAGAAAATAAAAGCGCCTACATTTTTCTTTTTTCTTTTTTCACACACTTGATAACAGTTAAATGTCATATAATTATCAAATATATTGTTGCTACTTGCTAGTAATCCAGGTTTCTTGCAAAGGCCGGGGCCTTTTTTTTTTGTCAGAGAATACCGTGGCATTCTGTGATTTCTTCTTCATTTTTCGTCAGAGAATACCATGGTATTCCGTGATATCTTCTCCCAATTTAGCATTTAATGATTTTTTTATCCAAACCACAAGCAGCGCTATATTGAAATATTCAACAAAAACTCCCCCAACAACCACAAGAATATAATATTTTAGCATCAACCTGGAAAACTCTTGGAAAATTGCAATCATCACCATGTAATAGTGCACCTACATGTCTTTCGTTAAAGTTATTTTCCGACCAGAGGTAGTAACTGGAATCGAGAAAATTGAGTCCTCATTGTCACAAGCATATGATTCAAGGGGAGATAAAGAAAAGGTCGAATGGAAGGTATGTACCACCCCTTCCAAAGAATCCTCTTGAAGGAGAGGAGTGCCTACAGGAATGCATGCACAAGATATCATCTACTCGCAATAAATTGCGTGCCAGAAAAACCTCATCTTTCCATGCACTTCAAGGGACCTCATGTTTCTAGAGTGTTTTGAACCTCATAAGCATCTTCTAAAATAGATTGTCCTACAAAATAGGCTTAACTAAATGGTATAACCCAAAAAATTACATGAAATAGGAAATGGTTTATGTCCTGATGAAACTATCTTCAGATAACTGTAAATTGACTTCCCTCTTTCAAGATTTTGATTTCCTGAAAATAGGAAACATATTTCCACCATTTATTTAAGTATAATGCGTTCATGGCAGACACCAGAACCGTTATGCGCACATCACCATGGTGAAAATCACACTGCTCAAACAATCAGTGTCTAAAAGGTGCACTTTTCTCTGATGAATATGGAAGGTTGATCAGATTTTTTTTCCCATTTGTACATATACATAGTACTAACCACTGATTTTATTTTATTTTCAATTAAGTGATTTCTTTTCCACATAAGGCCATCCACTTGAGTCCAATGGATCAACAGTCCTAATGATCATCCACCAGGCTGAATGGAAATCACAGTTGCAATGCATAACCAACAACCGCCATATAATAAATTATCTATGAAGATGAAATGCATCAGCTACAATTCACAGGAAATGGATACAAATAAACACAATTTCCTGGTCATTATGATTGAAACAGGACACTTTCATTTTGCTTCCGTGCACATTGCATCACGTCAGTTCAACAAATATATCTTTCACCAAAAAAATGACAACTTCCCAGTCAAACGGAAGCTGGATGAACCTCAAAGGAATAAATAGAACTCGACATAGATGCGATCACAACTACATAAGAATGAATGAGAAATATTCCAATATCTATCTATATAAGGGGGCCAAACAGCATCTCACTTTTCATAGAATATCTCCCCTATTTGTCAACTCATGCAATGGGCATGCACTGCATCTCAAGGCTCAAAAGGAGAATACTTTAATCAGCCTAAGCTAGTACAAGTCACAGTGATACCCAGATACTTGGATATGCTCATTGTATCATGTCAGAGGCGACACCATACTCAATACAGGTACCACACTAAATAAAGGTACTTGATACTCCAGGAAACCTGTAGAAATTGTTTTACTAAAATCCTATTGTATTAGAGTCCATATTCTGAAAGTGTCAATTCGCTACCATTCTTGTTATAATATGTGTACTATAAAATTTGTAAACAATAAAATTACCTAGTTTTAAGGAAACTAAAAGTGAATAGAATGGGTCAAATATTTCTTCACGAATATCGTTACATCACACCCTATCCAGGATTCTAAAGAAGAAAAAAGTGGGAAAACGGGGGGGGGGGGGGGTGGAGGGTTTGGGGGAAAGAGCTATCTTCATTGTCTTATTTGTGCATTTGCATATGGATATCATCATGGTTCTGAAAATCAGTATCGACGGGTGTATCAGCCCAACCAAAACCGATACAATATGGCATTGTGTATCAATATTGGCCCCATATCGGACAGTATTGAACAGAATTCTTTTAGCAAGAAAAATACAGAAAATATAAGAAAAAAGGCATGTATGTCATAAATTGACATGATATGTTATTAATACAATTATCTATCAACTAGTGGACTATGAAATTATGCTAAGCATAATAGTAAAACACATATAACATATACACTATTATGTACTCATGTGTTGAAGATTAAGTCCAAGTGTTTTACCTTGTCAATACCAAAAGATTTGTGGAGGCAAATGAATGTATTCATCCAACTTTAATAAAAATAAAAAAAAAATTTTATTTAAAAATTTGAAAAAAGAGGTGAAAATGAATGTATTCATCTACTATTTCATCCATGTGTCCATTTCCCCAAATTGTTTTTGAAACAAAAAAAAAAAAAAAAAAAATACAATTTTTTTTTAATGATCAAAAATACATTGAGAGAGAGAGAGAGAGAGAGAGAGAGAGAGAGAGAGAGAGAGATTGAGAGAGAGAGAGAGATTACAGGTCATAGATGGCAGATCTATGATCGAACAACAACAATTTTTTCATTTCCCCAAGCAAATTTTGAAGATAAAATTTAAAATTTTTGAGAATTGAACAAAAAGGGCGAAAATACATTAAAAATAAAATTATAGCAAATAAAATGCAGATCTATGTTCAAAGAACTTAGATATATATGTTTAAATAACATAAATTTATTATTCTCCAAAAGAAATTTTGGAAAAAGAAAAAAATCGAAAATGCCTCAAAAAAGCCACAAAGGGCCTGAAAATATAAAAATAATTAAAAATCCAGCTACAAATGGCAGATTCATGTTCTAAAAAAAAAAACCAAAGATTTACCTTGTTCTATCATTCAATTCATTTTCCTAAACTAATTTTGGAAAAATAATAAAAACTTCTAAAATGACCAAAAATGGCCCAAAAATAAAATAAATTATTTAAGTAATGCATGCGTGAAATTTGTAGATCTTGTCTTCATGCATATCATTAAAAGAATATTAGAAAAACGTAATTGAAAAAAAAAAAAAAAAAAACTTTCTGAGATTTTCCAAAAATACCAACGAAAATAAATAAAAAAATAAAATCCCCAAATCAAGCACGATTTGTTGATTTGAGGCTATCATGCTAATTCGACGTGATTACAATAAGAACAAACAAAACAATAGATTTTTTACAATTTTTTTTATTTTCACCAAATCAAGAACTCGGCACTCGATCCTTCTATTTGTGCCCAAAATAATTGTTTTGATCTTTGAAATAGGTGTAGATCTGTCGAAATGGATATAGAACAACCCCTGAGCAAAAGAAATTCAAAACAAGAAAGGAAAAACAGGGGGGCAAAAGCTGAAAAATGACGGCCAATTGTCTTTTTATGCCCATATCGGTCTTGACCAATATGAGTACAATGTATAGGTGCTGATACTGGCTGTATCACTATCAGGTTGTATCAGATCGATATAGTCCAGTTTTTTAAAATGGGCCAATACGAACCTGTATTGAGTACTGTACTATGCCGAAAGGATATGAAACAACCTGTACTACAGCCATATCCACCACGACTATACGGATATTCAAATCTATGGGAACCATAGACCAATCAATGCTGTTTGTTCTAAAGGAAAGATGTTCAAATTGGAATTGTTTATTCCCTCTAGAGCTGGGCACGGGACGACTCGACTCATCTGACTCGTTCAGACCTGACTCGACCCGAACCAAATGGGTGAGTTGGTCCGAATTGAGTAGGCTTCACCCAATCCGAACTCGACCCGACTCGACCCGAAACTCAATCCAGTCAGACTCAACTCGATCCGAAACCGACTCGACTCGGATTCGGGGTATGTGTCTGTGTGTGTGTATAACCTATTTTTTAAGTATCTCTAACCCTTATACGCCGCAGCTAACCCTAAACCCAACCCGATCCCAAACTCTCTCTCTCCCTCCCTCATCCTCCTCTTCCAAGCCCAGCAACCACCCACCACCATCACCACCCTCCTCTTCTCTCTTTCTCCTCTCCACTCCTTCCATCCCTCCTCTTTCAAACCCGGCAGCCACCCACCACCATCACCAGCCTCCTCTCTCTCTCTCCTCTCCACTCCCTCCCTCCCTCCCTCATCTCTCAATCCGAATCGGTGCCAACATGAACCGACTCGGTACTTTTGATCGGGTCGGACTCAGTCCAAATTAGTTCAGGCCAGACCTGAACTTGGATCCGTTCAAGCATGCTGGACTCGATACCGAGTCGAGTCGAGTTCGGGTCGGACCTATTTCAAAACCAGATTGAGTCAAGTCAACCCTATCTCAGTCCGACTCAACTTAATGCCTAGCTCTAATTCCCTCACCTGCTTAGATCCTTAAGAAAAATGGAAAGTTGAATGCTTGGATAAAGGTAAGGATAAGGAATCCTCCTTCCCCAAGACTTGCAACTCCAAATCAATGAAGTTACAAAGTACCCTATACAGTTTTTGTCTCTTGTAAAAAGGAGGGATATTTGCCAAGAACCTCTAATTTAACCTCTTGCAAATAGGACTTCCTATATAAAACAAAACAAGCAGTGTTACCTCATGCAGAGGACACATTATAGGGTTTTGATAATAATGTTTAAGGCAGAAATCTATAACAATTGAACTGTAATCAAAATATTTGTACCATTACTAAGATCTATTTCTACACCAAAAGGCCCTTGCCATATAACCTCAAATTCAATTAAAGAAACCTTCTAAATCATGGTGCCACTCCTACTCTAGACTCATGTTCCCAGTCCACATGGTGCCGCTCCTATACGCTAGATTCATGTTCCCAGTCCACATGGTGCCGCTCCTACGCTAGACTCATGTTCCCAGTCCAACTCCCAGGCATTTGCACTTGCTAATAATTTGAAATAGGTTGTTTCATGTTCCTACACCTGAACAGTCACCTACTCCCCCTCACACTTTGTGCCACTAAGATCTCAAACTTCACATGAAATCTATGTGAGAACCCTACTGACCTGGTAGTTAACATGGTAGTCAAGAATATGTGACCATTAAGGCATTATCCTTTAGTTTGACAACACAAGGATACCATAGAGTTCAACAAAAACAAATACACAGGTGTCTTCACATTTGTCAGCGAGATAGTGGCGTCTTCTAGTAACTATAAATGTCGCTGGCCATCTTGAAGCACCCCACATGAGCCACATTCAACTCTCAAGTGCCCCACTAGTGTTGCATGTGTCAATGTGCCAACATTTACATTTGTCACATGCCATGCGTGCTATCGTACATCTTCAGGTTCCCCATATGTGCCACCATCAAAGTTTTCAAATATCAATAATGGGGGTTTTAAGCACACCACTTGAGCCGCAATCAAAGTTCAAGTGCCCCACTTCAGCCACCATCGAGGTTCAAGCACCCCACATGCCACATTCAAACTTCCATCGCTCCACTTGTGCCACATGTACATTCTCCACGCTCTAGGTGTGCCACAGTACATTTTCGAGTGCCCAACATGCCACATACGCCACCTTCGAGGTTTAAAATATCAGTATTGGGGAGGGGTTGGGAGGGATCACTTGGGTCTTTTCTTTTCTTTTTCTTTTTTGTGCCAAAAACAAAAACCGATAACTTATCTAAAAACGAAAACAAAAGAAAATTTGAGGGAAAATTAGCAAGGAGGCCTTTATGGCTGTATTGGCCTATATGGACCCCTTGTTAGTGCCAATACTGGCAAATATTGTTATGATATAGCCGTATTATAACTGATTTTCAAAACCATGGCCACTGTACATATCCAAGCTACTCCATATGTGTCACATGTGCTATTCCAAGGTGTTTGACAAAGAGCAACTAGGACAAAAAAAAAAAAAAAAGGGCCTATCTAAGACAAATGTGTCCAAACATGCCTATTCAAGACATGCCCAAAATACCTACCTAGGACACAACCTTGATGCTTAGCAAACTGGCCCTACGGGTCTTCTGACAGCAAAGACGGTCTCCTTGTTTAAAAGATCTTCTGAACATATGCTACAGTAATTTTTCCCTAACAAAACTCGACCATTTGTCAAGCTTGTTCGCCCAAAGACTCAAACATCATCCTCACCTTCCTCCAGCTTATCAACAGCAGTCTATTCAGGGTTCCAAACTCAATGGTGGCAACTAAATGATGGGGACATCACGTGCATGCACGCCGCTCCCTACACACGTACGGAAAGAGTGGGAGGGCCCCACCGTCGATCTGGCTCCATGACAACGTCCAGGGAGGGCCTCCTAGTTAGAAGACAAAGTTTTGGTTCATTAGAGTAGGCCCGATAATCAAGTAAAGCCCGTCATGGGATCTCATGATCGGGGCCCACTAGTCGGATTACGTTCATACTTTAAGTTTTGCTTATTTGTATTATTTAGAACATCATGAACGCTTTAGATTTCTTTGATTAGTTTTTATTTTAGTTTACTTCATCACCAAGTAATATGTTGTGCACATGACACGAGTTTTGGGGTGTAGGGTTTTCCCTATAAATAGGCACCCCTTGTAGTTCTTTTGATTCATTGAAGTTTAATAAAAATTATGCATTTTCCTACTCATCTAAGCTCTCGAGTTGTGGAAATCCAATTGGGTGCGAAGCCCTCCCTTCATCGAAGGACTAACTACTGTGGTGCGAAGCCGCATCTATCCCGATTCGCCCCCATCCATTGTCATCTCTATTCCCCATCTTTTACCATCCCTTCTTCTCATCTCACCCCATCATCTACACTTCGAATCAACCATCTCTTGCAGCAATTCTTCTCCCACAACAGAATTTCATAATCTCGCCCTGCGAGAGGGCTGAAACTTCGACGGAGCACCACGCACAGACCGCATCTCGGATCGAGCTGAAAATCAAGGGTTTTGAAGTCCTCCCCTGACCGACTAGACCCAAGAAGTCGGTTCTGGAAATCGGGCCACGCTCGCACGTGTGGACGGGTTCTTGCGCACGTGCACCCCGCCTAGGCCCGCTGTCCGCACGTGTAGACTATCACAGGTTCAGGTTTCCTCTTTATTTTCCCTTTCCATACCTGTTTGCATAACCCTAACCTTAGATTGCATTATCCCTAATTGATTTGCCCCTTTTTTCGCCCTAAGGTTCCTTGAATTGAAATTAGGGAATCTCTTGTATTAGGGATTGATTGATATGCATGTGTGGATGATTACTGTTTCCCTTTGAGCATCGTTTAGTCCTTAATTTTACTGATCCAGTCCTAGCCTATGTAGGCCTGGACCCATGTAGATTCCCCTTTACTTGAATGTTTGACTTTTATGTGGGATGTGGAATTATTATGTGATTTTTTTACATTAGTATAATCTAAGCCTGAATTCTTGCACATCATATTTAAATTTCATGTCCTACATCAAATTTGGTATCAGAGCTTAGGGTTCTTATTGGGGAATGCATTACATGTTTAGGGTTTACTTGTTTATGTCCATTATGCATCAATTCTCATCATATATGGCTGTTTAGAGGTCCATAAACCCTGACATAAGCTGCTGAAATTTTTTGTTATCCCCTTATTTGAATTATTTTAGAAATTAACTTAGCTTTCTATTTCTAGGTTTAGAAACTTTCCTTTTCTATTTTTAGAAACTAATTTTTTAGAAACTTTCTTAATCTGTTTTTATAAACTAATTTCCTTTCCTTTTTCTTTTTTAGAAACTAGTTTACTTTCCTTTTTTAGAAACTTACTTTCTATTTTTAGAAACTTTCCTTTTTCTTTTTTTTAGAAACTTGGTTGTTTTTTTCTTTTAGAAACTTTCCTAATTTGTTTTTAGAAATTTTCCTTTTTTCATTTTTAGAAACTAGGTTGCTTTTGTTTAGAAACTTTCCTAATTTGTTTTGTTTTTTTATAGAAACTTTCTTAATATGTTTTTAGAAACTTTCCTTTTTCGTTTTTAGAAACAAGGTTGTTTCTTTAAATTTATAATAATTAAAATAAAATAAAAAAACAAACAAACAAACTTTCTTATATTTTTACAACTATATTGCTGAATTTTAGTAACACTGCATAGTTTCCTTCATATAGAGTCCCATATCATCAGTTAGTCCTATCTAGTTACATATAGTCGTCACCAGTGTATAAAATATCGGCGATATTATCGAAATATCGCCGATAATATCGGTGTCGCCGGCTATGCAACACTGAAACCCCGTTTTTTCGATTCGCTCCCAAAAATCGCCGATAATCTCGCCGAATAATCGGTATTTTCCAAAATATCATCGATATTTCGCTGTTCCCACCAACCACGGGTGGGAACTGTAGCCAACAACCCCCTTTGTCGATAAAAGGGGTAGTTGTCGGCGAAAAAAAAAAAAAAATCGAAAAAATACCTGTTTTTTCGCCCGGACCCGAAGCAAGACGCGAATTCAAAGCCTTGTGCAGATCGACAATATCCGGTAAGATTCAACCCCAGAAATTTCCTTTTTTCCGTCTAAAAATCTTGCAACTTCTCGAATCCGCATGCTGGGCGAGATCTTGAGGGTTTTTTTTTTCTTATTTGGGATGAGGGAGAGGGATTTTCGGTTGAAATTTTGGAGAAATCGGTAGGAAGGAGATGGAAATTTGAAATTTGAGAGGGATTTTCGGAATTTGGGGATCGGGCGGGCGTAAATGGGGATCGGGCGAACGTAAATGGGATCACATGTGGTTCCGTACGCTGTTAACGTACCGAGTACATTCTGCTAGGCCCACCGAGAATGTATCTGGTCGATCCATGCGGTCCATCCGCTTTTCCATCTTATTTTAGGGGTTGAGACCAAAATTTAAGCATACCCAAAGATCGAGTGAACCATACCATTGGAAACAGTTGTAATAATGATTTCCACCGTTAAAATCTTTCTAGGGCCCACAATGATGTTTATTTCTCATCCAACCTGTTCATAAGATCACACAGACATGGATGAAGGGAAAACACAAATATCAGCTTGACCAAAACTTCTGTGGACCCCAAGAAATTTTCAACAGTAGATTTCAATTCATACTGTTTACTACGGTGTGGTCCACTTGATATTTAGATATACTTTGTTTTTAGGCTCAAGACCTAAAATTATCTGCTAAAATTGGTAGACGGAGTGGATAAAATACATAAATCATGGTGGACCCCACAGTTGAAACCTTTCTTGTTCACGTTCAACCGCTCAAGTGAGCCGTACTAAAGGAAAAATGTGGTTTGGGAAATTCCAACCGTTGAAACCTTCCTGGTTCAACAGTGATGTTTAGATGCCATCTATACCGTTAATAACGTCATTACTATTGAGATGAACTGAAAACAAAAATATTGGCATGAATCAAAACTTTTGTGGCCCCACAAATATTTCAAGGGTGGAAATCATTATTTCCACTATTTCCTGTGGTATGGTCCACTTGAGACTGGTATAAGCTTCAATTTTGGGCTCAACGCCTAAAATGAAATGAAAAAACGGATGGAAGGAGTGGATAAACCACATAAATTCATAGTGGGCCCAACTTAAAGCATACTGAGTAACTCAATAGCTAATCCGATTTCTGGATTAGCTACTAACAAAAGCCGCAGCCAAAGACACCCAAAACCATAGCTCAACGCACAGACTGAGTGGAGATACCTGGTTTCAACGCATGGCATCGATCCCCAGTGGGGTGGCTAACCCAAATGGCTACTGATGTGACATCACCGAGCCAACCATGATGCATGCGTTGTATCCATACCATCCATTAATTTGGAGAGATATTTTTATGTCATGAGAAAAAGAATAAGATAGATCCAAAGTTCAAGTGGACCCCACCATAGAAAACAGTGGGGACAGTGACATCCAGCATTCAAAACTTTTTAGGGGCCACTGAAGTTTTTGATCAAGCTGATATTCTTATTTTCACTTCATTTATCTCGATGTTAACTTATGAATAGGTTGGATCTCAAAAATACATCACAGTGGACCCTATAAATATTTCAACGGTGGGTGTGATTGCTCCCACGGTTTTCTGTGGTGGATCCACTTTAACTTTAGATCTATCTCATTCATTTTCTCACGCATAAAACGATCTCCGCAAATGGTTGGATGGTATGGATACAACACAAGCATCATGGTGGGTCTACATAGCTTAGTGATGTCACTTTAGTAGCCACTTGGCTACTAACCTTGTCAGCATCTAATCCACATCCAAAAAAAAAAAAAAGAAATGGATTGTCTACGCCCCTGCCACCAGCCAATGGCTAGTGGTTGGTGTTGTGGGCCCCACCATGATGAATGGTGGATATCCAATCACTATTATTTTCCTGTGGTGTGGTCCACCTGAGATTTATATTCCAATCATTTTTGGTATAAAGCCCTATAATGGTATGTAAAAATGGACGAACGGAATGGATGAAACATAGTAGGCCCCATAAAGTTTACTCAGTATGCAATCTGCACTCTTTCCTCAATTGTAATTTATATGAAAATTTGATTTGATCTAACATCTTAGCCCTTGAAATGATTTGGGCTTATTACACTAAATACGAGCCGATGCACTTTTTTTTTTTTGTCCATTATTGCAAATTTGTATACTACTAGGGAGCAAAATGTCGTCTGGATCGGGAAAAGGAGCAAGGGACATTGGGTGAAAACATGGACGGCTAGTGGAGGGGAATAAATATGGAGCGATATGCAACTATTTGATTGTTGCAACTTTTCCATGTCTTAATTGTTGTAAGCTTGCATTCGTATTATATAAACTAATTTTGGTTACTATTTGAGTGATTTCTTACGACAACGCATACTTTTTGGCCCCCATTAAATGGAAACTTCTAATTTAATGTATTCTTTTTGCAAAATTTTCATTCCTGAATATGTAAATATGTATATTTAGGCATGTCCTGAAGTTTCACTGAAAAATTCTACCATTTTCCCCATATTTCCCCATTTTTCCCTGCATTTCCAATTATCAGCGATAACGATATTATATCGTTATCTCCGGCCAGCAAAACTTGTAGCGATACCGACAACTCAAACACTGGTCGTAGCAGTCGTATGCCCTCACGTGCAGGTCGTGGTTGGTTTGAACCCTATACTAAACATGGAACGATTGCAAGAGTCGCTAAACAAACTGTCCCAACAGATCGAGTTTTTGGGTAAGCGCTTGGAACAACATATAGACCAACGCTTTGATCAATTTGATGTGGGCATTACCCAACTAAAAGCCTCCGCTGGGACAAGCCCCACCATTGGGGTACATGTTCAATCTTAGGCAGGTGGCCAGGAGGATAAACTAATGAATGGAGGTGGCCAAGGAATCATTCATGGGCATGCACCTGTGCACCCACCCCATGAGGGACATCAAGACCACTATTCTGAGTGATATAACATGTACAGCCTTGTGGCAAGAGAGAGTGCCCCAGAGGCTAGTGTAAAGTTACCCACTGCGGCCATTCCGGTAGTGGATGAGTTTCATGATGTCTTTCCTGATGACCTACCGGATGAGTCTCCCCCTAATAGGGATATAGAGCACACCAGAATATGAGACACCGTAATACCTACTACCGAGTTTGCGTTTAATAGTTCTATCGATAAGTCCACAGGTCTCAATCCTTATGAAGTCGTTACTGGTTATAAATCTAAGAAACCTATTGATCTTGTCCCTATGACACTATCCCATAAGCCGTCAGAGCCTGCAGAGTCTTTTGTGTATCACATTCATTCATAGCATCAAGAAATCAGGCAGAAGATCACTACTAGTAATGAACATTACAAATTTTCTGCAGACCAGCATAAATATTTCAAGGAATTCAATGTAAGGGACTTTGTGATGGTCCGCATAAGGCCCGAGCAGTATCCTCCGTGGGCCGTTCGTAAGTTACACGCGTGTAGTACTGGACCCTTCAAAATTATAAAATGAAACGGTCTCAATACGTATGTGGCAAATCTTCCACCCTTCATGGGAATTAGTTTCACATTCAATATGGAGGATCTAGTTGCATTTCAAGGGGCCATTGATGCATTGTCCATCCTTTCACCTAACCATCCTGATTCCCCAGACCTTTCCTTTGATCCATGGCCCCCTCCCGACCCACCTTCCCAGCTTCTACCTCTCATACCTACCCTTCTCAGCCTATTTTACCAACCTCTACCTCTCGTACCTACTCTTCCCGACCTTTCTTCCTAGCCTCTACCTCTCATACCTAGCCTTCACACACCCAGAGAGGAAATAGAGGATATCCTGGACCATTATATAGTTTCAACGTCGGATGGTGAGTTTCAGAAGTACCTGGTTAAATGGAAGTCACGCCCAGCTTCAAACAGCATGTGCCTCACTGAGGAGCTTCAGAGACTTGATCCTGACATCCTAGAGCGGTTCAGGAGTTTTATTTCGCCAGTGGCGAAATCTTCGCAACCGGAGGGAATTGATGGGAACAACATGCACACGCACGCCGCCCCCTACGCATGTACGGAAAGAGAGGGCCCCACCGTCGATCTAGCTCGATGACGACGTCCAAGGAGGGCCTCCTAGTTAGAAGACAGTTTTGGTTCATTAGAGTGGGCCCGATAATCAAGTAAAGCCCATCATGGGATCTCATGATCGGGGCCTACTAGTCGGATTACATTCATACTTTAGGTTTTGCTTATTTATATTATTTAGAATATTATGAACGCTTTAGATTTCTTTCATTGGTTTTTATTTTAGTTTACTTCATCGCTACGTAATAGGTTACGCACATGGTGCGAGTTTTGGGGTGTAGGGTTTTCCCTATAAATAGGCACCCCTTGTAGTTCTTTTGATTCATTGAAGTTTAATAAAAATTATGCATTTTCCTACTCCGAGCTCTCGAGTTGTGGAAATCTAATTGGGTGCAAAGCCCTCCCTTCATCGAAGGGCTAACTACCATGGTGCGAAGCCACATCTATCCCGATTTGCCCCCATCCATCGCCATCTCTATTCCCCATCTTTTACCATCCCTTCTTCTCATCTCACCCCATCATCTACACTTCGAATCAGCCATCTCTTACAGCAATTCTTCTCCCACAGCAAAATTTCAAAATCTGGCTTTGCAGGAGGACTGAAACTTCGGCGGAGCACCACGCATAGACCGCATCTCGGATCGAGCTGAAAATCAAAGGTTTTGGAGTCCTCCCTTGGCCAACCAGACCCAAGAAGTCGGTTCGGGAAATTGGGCCACGCTCGCACGTGCAGTCGGGCTCTTGCACGTGCGCCCGGCCCAGGCCCGCTGTCCACACGCGTGGACTATCACGGGTTCAGGTTTCCTCTTTATTTTCCCTTTCCATACCTGTTTTCATAACCCTAACCCTAGATTGCATTATCCCTAATTGATTTGCCCCTTTTTTCACCCTAGGGCTCCTTGAATTGAAATTAGGGAATCCCTTGGATTAGGGGCTGATTGCTATGCATGTGTGGATGATTACTATTTCCCTTTGCGCATCGTTTGGTCCTTAATTTTACTGATCCAGTCCTAGCCTGTGTAGGCATGGACCCGTGTAGATTCCCCTTTACTTGAATGTTTGACTTTTATGTGGGATGTGGAATTATTATGTGATTGTTCTACATTAGTATAATCTAAGCCTGAATTCTTGCACATCATATTTGAATTTCATGTCCTGCATCACTAAACACAAGGGTTGCGCTCTTTCAACCAAGCAAGGGCCCGTTTGGATGCTCTTGTGAAAAGGGGATTTCCACAATAGGGGGTTTCAAGACTACTTTTCAGTTGACTCAGCGAAAACCAATCAGATTGGTTTTCATCATGTCAGCAATGCAGCACCTACTTTGTCAAGTGGATGGTGAAATGTGTGTTTGCAAAGTACATCAAAACACACATTAAAAACCCTAGCTTGGGTCAAAAGGGGGTTTATGCCTCAAATGCCCCTTTCAAGGGTGTCCAAAAGGGTCCTAAGATCACTCTCTCCTTGTTAATGAGATGCAGAACAGCCATTCTCGTTGATGGTAATTGAATTTCTCGGGGCAGAACCATGTTGTCCACATAATTACAATATGGGGGTGGCTTGAGTGGATTTCGAATGGATCATATATAGTCCCACAAAGCATCTAGCAAACAATTATGCCGGTCCCTCTTGCTCTTGGAGCCTGTTCTTCGAGAGCTTGCAGAGTTGCGACGGTGGCATGCAGCTCACATGATAATCACACTTGATGGAACTCCAATGAAGCTTGCATCATAATAGTATTTGTTAAAACCCTCCTCTAAACCATCAACTGCTAGACTGATGACTTAGAAGTATGGTTTATATAGAATTCAAAACAAGACTAATGCATGATCTTGTTCTCAAAAGGAGCAACCTTATAGGTGATGACCTCTCAGGTATCCAAATTGGTATACAGTATGCTTGAAATCCACGAACATGGATCCTTTAACCTCATTTGAGTTTGAGGGGTATAGCTTCAGCCTACTCAGAAAAATAATCAATGGCAACCTGTATGAAAACATGGTGCAACTTCGAAGCAGGTTATTCTGCCAGCTCTATTAATTCCCAATCAGAAAATGCAGAAAAGGCCACTGTTGGGACAAATGGCTGCAAGGTAACTGGAACATGGTTCATGCAAATTCCTGGCATCGTGCACCATGGTGAGACAATAAGAGTTAATGTACTTGTAAACGGAGTTCTGGAATCTTATTGGTGGGCTCCAAGGTAACTGGAACATGGTTCGTGCAAATTCCTGGCATCGTGCACCATGGTGAGACAACAAGAGCTAATGTACTTGTAAATGGAGTTCTGGAATCTTATTGGTGGGCTCCAAAACTCTTGCATGAGCTTCATGCGAGGACTTTCTCTGCTTCAGCTTCAAAGAACACCTAAGGTTGATCCACTGAAGGATCTCTTTAGTGTATTATCCAAGTTACAAAGTGAGGAGCTTGTGTACTAACCTTCTAGTATGTGTGCCAATAGAGTCATCACTAATAAAGGTAAGTAATCATGGGTGACCTCAGTCATTGAACTTATCCTCATAACAGCAACCATGTCATCCTCTGCTTGAAGAGAATCATGCTCCAATACATAAAGGCGAATCCTTTTTTTTACACACTCAAACTAACCCACACACACACCGCGAATGGGTACTCGAACTCATGACCTAGTGTTGAAACTCTTGGAAGGGATGCAGCCACATTTGCAAGGGCATCAGCCTGACTAATTTTCCCTCCAGGAACATGACTGATTTCAAGATCCTTAAAATTCCCTGTGAGAGACTTTGATGCAGGATAATTAACCACTTGCTCTAAAAGCTTGAACTGAGAGAGCATGGCGAATTAATCCATTTATCTCATAGCCTAAGCCCCACATCCCATAGGTTAGGACCTCAACCAAACCCCCCTCGTGGGCCCCACATCACATGGGTACCACCTCACACGAGCCACCCACTTCACACGGGCTGCCCACCCCGAGTGTGCCCCTGCATCCCATAGGCAACCCCACTCGAGCCCGATGTGAAAATGCCCCTGCATTAGACTTACATCATTCTAAAGAATAATGTGTCCCCACTCCATATTAATCTGTAACATCATTCTAGAGAATAATGTGTCCCCACTCCATATTAATCTGTGAGATAGTAACCGACCAACTTAGAACCATTGAATGCCTGAAAGTCATTTCAAGAACCAATTCATGACCTTGAATTAAGGCCTTTCTCGACAACCATGTGATATTAGAAAAGAACATGACTTAAAGCATTCGGCCTCTTTGGGGAATAGGATGTTGTGATTCAATAGATGAATAGAGGAAGAAGAATGGGTATTTAAGATTCAAGTAGAATAAAAGATAGTTGAGCATAGAGAGAAATCACCCTTAAAATAAGAAAAGTTATTATCACTTCAATTCATTAACACATTGTTTATACACGTGTGTTTCCCTTTCACTTTTGCAAACTCCTAACTTCAAGTTAAGACACTAAAAATCCTTCAAAAAGGATAAGACACTGGAAGAGAATTGCAAACTGACTTCAAATTCATAAAATAACATTTTGAAATAGAACAAGTTACCTACCCAACTTGTTGATTTTAATTGACCTATGTAATAGACTACATGGCGCCTGTGGAAGTTTTGCGCTCTCATTGCCAATGCCAAGCCTGGATGAAGGAGGGTTGCGTGAGGTAACTGAAGTTATAGCTCTTTACTACCCTAACTAAAACTAAGTCTCTAGAAAGGACAAAAAAAAAAAATAATAATAAATAAAATAAAAATAAAATAAAAAAAAATCTATTCAACAATAAAGAAAAATCCTATCTAACTAAACGTCTCCAACATAGAACTGATCAAAAAAAAAAAAAAAAAAAAACTTATGTAACAAGAACAAGCCCTATACAACTTAGAATAAATTTCCCATAAACTCAACTACCAACATAACACCCTACCCTACCAATATTTTGGCCAAACTGAGTAATCAGAACTATATGATCTTGGCTTCATTAGATAGGTAACTCAACAAGCTTTCCCACCTTCCTCAATTGAACTCTCGCAGACAGTGCTTGAAGGCCAGGAAGAACTCATGCCAGAGCTCGCAGTGGTTCAAGTTGAAGGCGATTGGGAAGGCACCGGTGATAATGGGGTTCTCAACCGACAACAGCGGAAGCCCTCCTCGGATGTTTTTTCAGACGAAGCGCAAGTAGTTAGCCCGCTAGCAGTTATCATAGAAAAGGAGGGAGCGGAAAAGGGAGTTTTGATGCTAAAGATAACAGATGGAAGGTCGGTTAGTGGTAATAGTTAGGGGAAATGTAAAAGGAAGAAAGTGACTATGGCCCGACGAATGAGAAGGGTGAAAAAGGTGTCGCTGAAGAGAGCTAGAATGGTGGGAGTGACTTTTGGGGATGACCCTCAAGACTATGTGGCTTTGTTCAAGTGGGTGAAAGACCGAGGTCAACAAAATCAGATGCAATTGCGGTCAGAAACAGATATTGAAGGTCCAGAAGTGGGAAAGGGTCTCAACAAAGGCCTTTTACAATAGGACTCTCTGTCAGGGAAGTTGGGTTAGTCTGGTGTCCAAGAAGATTGTTAGTTGGAATGTGCGCGGCTTGGGGTGTCTTCAAAAAAGGCTTCAAATCAGGGATGTCTGCAAAAAATATAAAGTGCAACTTGTTGCTTTTCAAGAGACGAAACTACAAGGGGTTGATAGAAAGTTGGTGGATTCGTTGTGGGGTGGCCATAATAAGGCATGGGAAGCGATAGATGCAGTTGGGTCGTCATGGAGGATTTTAGTAATTTGGAATACACAAATATGGTGTATTGAGGATTGCTTCAAGGGTCAATTCTCTTTATCATTGTTGATCAAAGAGATCTCTTCTGGTTTTAAATGGTTGTTGTCGGCGATCTATGGCCTAAATAAGCCCAATCTTAGGCAAGTGTTTTGGGAGGATCTAGACGACTTTTGCAGGAAGTGGGCATATCCGTGGTGTGTGGGAGGGGATTTTAATGTGGTTAGATTCCCATATGAAAAGTCTAACGAGGGCAAGATTAATCGGAGTATGCGAAATTTCTCGGATTGGATATCAAAAAACGAGTTGATCGACTTATCGATGGGTGTGGTTAGATTTACATGTTCAAATGGGCAGGCTGACGCAATCCAATCTAAGTTAGATAAGTTTCTTCTCTTGCCGGAATTGCTTGACAAGTTTCCAATGGTGCTTCCAAGGGGCTTACCGAGACCCTTATCCGATCATGGTCAGATGAGGATGATTGGGGCCCAAGGCCATTAAGATTTGAGTTTTCATGGTTAGGTGGAGGGTTACCTGGACTTAATCAAAGAATGGTGGACCTTCTTCCCAGACTGGGGGGAGCAGGTTTTAATCTATTTCAGAAGCTGAAACTTTTAAAAAGCAGGATCAATGTGTGGAAAAGAAAGTCATTAGCTGTTGAGATGAGGAAACGTCGAACATTTTGTATACAATCCAAAAACTAGATATAAATGAAGAGAATGGAAAGCTATCAGAGGAAGATAGAGCATGGAGGGAAGTTCACTCGGCTAAGTACTATGCTTGGCTGAGAGTGGACGAGATCAAGTGGAGGCAACAGTCAAGGCGGTGCTATGGCTGAGAGAAGACGAGATCAAGTGGAGGCAGCAGTAAAGGGCGCTATGGCTGAAAGAAGGTGACAAAAATACTATGTTTTTCCACAACATGGCTAGCGCCAAAGCTGGAGTAAATAAAATTAATTTAGTAAAAACGGAAGGGTGGAAACAACCGAAGTTAGATGATCTGCAATTTGATTTGATTCCTTTGGAGGCGGCAAAAAATCTAGAAAAAGCATTCTCGGAGGAAGAAATCAAAAACGCTATTTTGGAGTTGGGGGAAGCACCCAATCCAGATGGTTTTCCTTTTTTTATCAAAAGTTTTTGGGAGGTGGTAAAAAAGGACGTGATTGGTTATATTAACGAATTTTATGTTTCAGGTACTTTAGCTTCAAAGGTTGGGGCTACATTTATAGCTCTGATCATGAAGGAAGGTGCAGAAAGCTTATCGTACTACAGGCCTATTTATTCTCCTTGGTGGGCCATATAAAATTCTGGTGAAGATTCTGGCTATGAGATTCAAAGAAGCAATTGGGGGAGTTATATCAAAAGTCTTAGGGAGCATTTATAGTAGGCAGGCATATTGCAAATAGAGTGTTGGTGGCTCATGAAAGTATAAATGCTTATCATAGGAGAGAGGAGAGAGGGGAAAGGGGTGGTTTGCAAGTTGGACGTTCAAAAGGCATATGATCATGTCGATTGGGACTTTTTCGATTGTATGCTACATCAGTTGGGCTGTGGAGAGAGATAGTGGGCTTGGGTCCGTGCGTGTGTTGCCTTAGCAAAGTTTTCAATCTTGGTGAACAGCTCGTCAAACGGTTATTTCTCCTCTTCTAGAGGGTGCTGCAAGGAGATCCATTATCCCCTTATCCATTTGTAGTTGTGATGGAAGCTTTGAGCAGGATGATTGATAAAGGGGTGAAGGAAAAGCTGGTTAGGGGTTTTGCTATCGACAATTCCAATTTCCAGTTAACTCACCTTCAATATGTGGATGACACACTTGTGCTTTGCATGGTCAATGAAGAGTTGGTGGAGAATTTGCACTTGATTATTGTATGCTTCGAAGTGCTGTCAGGGCTCAAAATTAATGTAGGTAAGAGCGAACTATTGGGCGTGGGATTATCCAAGGAAGAAGTGGCCATGTTTGCAAGTTTGTTCGGGTGCAAGCCAGGATATTTCCCCACCACTTATCTTGGGCTCCCCTTGTGCATAGGCAAGCCCCCCTAAGTGTGTATGGGATAAGGTGATCGATCGATTTGTTAAGAAGCCTTCGCAATGGTGGACGAAATCTCCATCTTTAGGGGGAAGGATCACAATCATAAAGGCAGCAATGTCAAATTTACTAGTCAAATGCCCGAAATAGGTGTTGGAGAGACTGGAGAAAATTAGAATAGATTTCCTTTAGAAGGGAGCGGATGACAAGCACGAGTTTCACCTTATGAAGTGGGAGGAAGTTTGCAAGCCTTAGAACCAAAGTGGCACTGGTTTGACTAGAATTAACGACGCATTGTTAGTTAAATGGGCGTGGAAGTTCGGGGTAGAAGAGGAAGCCTTTTAGAGGGAAGTGGTGTGTAGGAAGTATGGGGTTGATGAAGGAGGGGTGGTGGACTTGGCCTACTTCGCAATATAGGTCTTCTTCAGTATGCAAAGCGATAGCTCAAATTAGGAATAAGGCGTGGAAGGAGTTGGGTTTTCTTTAAGGAATAGGCAGAAAATCAAGTTTTGGGAAAACATTTGGGTGGGGAATCAAATATTGAGGGAGGGATTTCCAAAGTCAGCTAGCCTTGCAATGGGAGGGGATGGTAGAAGCTAGTTGCTTCTCTTTCCTAGGGGAGGTCTGTATTTGGACTCCGCCTTGCAGAAGGAATTTAGTTGATGATGAGGTCGAGGAGCTAGTCAGATTGATGGCCCTGCTTGGACTCGGTGTGGAATGGAATGTTTGGCTAAAAGGATCTAACGCTTTCCGAGTTGGACTCGATTTGGCTAAAAGATAATTCCGAAAGATTTTCGGTTAGATACTTTAATAAGTTTTTGGAGGGAGGTGATACAACTAGTGGGATAAGCCCGTCTGCTTTAGTTTGGCGTTATGGTGCACCCTCAAAGGTGGCGACTTTTGCTTGGCTAGTAAGGTGCAGCAAGGTTCTAATGGTTGACAATCTTAGGGAGAAGAATATGATTCTCCCGAATGTTTACGTGATGTGCTTTCAGGATGAGGAATCAGTGGAACATATTCATTCATTGCGGCTTTGCAAGACAAGTGTGGCATAAGTTCTTTAACCTTTTTGGAATAATGTGGGTTTTGACAAGCTCCATTGGTCAATTCTTCTTTATGTGGCACAAAGGTGTGATTGGGTATGCGGGCCAGAAAGTGTGGCGACTTGCTTTGTTGGCGGGTTTATGGTTATATGGTTGCTATGGCTAGAAAGGAATAAAAGAACTTTCAAAAATCGCTCAAGCTAGGTTGAGGATATGTTTAACGCAACGAAATTTCAGGTAATAGAATGGGCAATGGTTACGAAGGTCGTAGTTCAGTTTCCAACCAAGCTGAGTTATAAAAGCTCTTGGGTGGATGTATAGTTTCTTTTCTACTTCGTTTATTCTAGCTTTCGCCTCTCTCAATAAAATTTTGTTCTTATCGAGTCTTGGGTGAAGAAACCTAACAATATCAATCTCCCACTTCCGAAACAATACTGCACTCAAGTTCAACTTCAAAGCAATCCTACTTTTCATCATCATACTTCTGCCTTTTTTCCACATTCACCTCCAATTTTGTTGGTACGTGTTGGTGAACTGACTTACAATGGGCCCTTAAGATTTCCACGTTGCAACTACACTTGTTCCAAAACCAATCCTTGATCGAGAAAAATGGCACATCATTTGGGGATCCTTCCAAAATATGCCCTTCATACAATATCAATATTGAACGCTTTCCAATAACATAATATTTCAGATTGCTTACAACAAGAACACAAATACCCACAAATCTATTGCCTTTTACAGTATCTTTAGATTGATGGGATCCAATGAAAAAGAAAAGAAAATGTAGCAATTATCCAATGATTATTTCCATGAGCACTATCGAAATCTAGGTTCCATTTTTAAAGCTCTTATTTATATCGCAAGCAGAAATCTCACATTTATTAGACAATAATCACCTTATATCTTATGCTAGAGAAAACCTAACTGTGGAAAAGGCTTGATGATCACTTTGTACAATCCACTATTTTCTTTGCTATCCAACTAACACAAAAGTTAACATCAATGGAAAACCTTTTCCATTTCCTTAGATTCCCATGGTTCTCCTTGCATTCAAATATGCCCTTGGGTTTTTTCTCTTTTGCAAACAAATCGGCATCTTCTTCACAAGAACTGGATGAGTATTTGTCTGGTTACACTATAACAAATGCATGTAGTCCTTAAATTGACTAAAAATAGTGCACAAAGCATACGCAACCACAGAACTAATGAACTCAGACAAAACATATAGGTAGAGTTCACCTAATCCTCGAATTTGATATTCAAATTAATCATGTTTTGTAGAATCAGGTCAGTCTTTGGTTTCTTCTCCTCCATTCTAACTCTGAAATGAACTAAGATCCACCCTACTGTTGGCAAATGGCATTGGGATCAACCCAAAAGTCAGATAGATGACGAGATGACTGCAAGAAGACTTGCAAATGCAAAGGCTTTCCTCAAAAGTTACTCTCAATGAGAAACCTTAATATTTTTATAGCAGCAAGGGCTTCATGAAGAACCCATGATTGGAGCAGCAGCTGAAGATGGTATTTTCATCTCTTCAGAAGGTAGATTGGCAGGCCTGATTAGAGACTGGAACTATCGGCTATGTTTCCAATGAAGAATCGGAGCTTCCATTAGATTTATGTTTATGTTCGATGGAATAAAAAGAGGAAGAGAAAAATAATGCGTGCTGAATTGAAAGAGGTTAGCAAATCATGAGGATTACCACATGTATCAGCAGAGACTTCAATATAAACAAGTTCACTGATGAGAAGCTTGGGTGTTACTAGGCAAGGTTTTACATTGCAGATCCAGAGCTCACTTGAAGACTGAAAGATTGAACTGGTAGAATTCACTCCAACATGTTTGCTACGGGCAATTTCGATCCCATTCCCGCTGGTAACTCATTTCATCGCCCACCGAAACCAAGGTGACTCAACCAAGTTGATTCAATTTTGGACGATATTTAGAACCATGCTTGTATGGAAAGATTCTCTGGCTTAATCAGATATCTGGAGCTTACAGATCATCACTTGTGTGGCCCGGCCTATACATGGTCAAATAACCAGGATTACCCAGTAACGTGCTGATAGGACAGATTATTACTAACGGAGTGCGAAATCAATTCTTGGAGGTGCCTCAGTCCCCTCTTCTAAGACCTTGATCGGACCATGTTTTTTATTCTTTTAGTTATGAAAGCTGTCTCTTGGGATCGAACTTGAAGGTGTTTATATTCAAAACAATGTGGCTGCATGATGATAATTTTGGAAAGAAAATGAAAGGTTGTTGGACAGGAGAAGGTGGAGGAATTAGCAAGGTTTAAAAAATTTCCCCCAAGCTTCAATTAGTGAAGAAGATCAAGAGATGGAACAAGGAATGTTTCAGCAAAACTTAAGGAATTTACAGATTGCCACAACATTGAGATGTTAGACATTATTCAAAAGGGTGGCAGATCTATGCCTAACAGCAATCTGCATCAGGTTACAAAGGTGGAGGAGACCTCATGATGATAATTTCGCAAAGAAAATGAAAGATTTTTTTTTTTTTTGGAACATTGACAATATTATACAAGAAAAGAAAACAAAACTTTACGACTCCCTCCAATCATCCTGAAAAGAGACAATGACTTTCAAACGCATCACCCACTCTATAAGAAGACATTTAGCCCTCCCATACACTGCAACCACTGCCACTTTGCTGTTTCTAAAACAACGATCATTTCTCTCTAACCATAAGACCCAAACGCCTGCTAGCATGCACAAGCACCAAATTTTAGACCCCATTTTCCCAACTCCCCCGCCATGCCATGATAGGAAAAAATGCATCAATTGAGCTCAGCAGTATAGTTCTGAACAAAGAACTATCGAGGGTTCGAATCCCTCTCTCTCCTTTTGCTCGTTGAATAGATTTGTTTCTTTATTGGTTTGTCCTGGCCCGGTGTCATAAAGGGGAATGGCCCGGCTAGGTGGGATAGCCGAGCCAGAAAAATAAATAAAGAAAATAGATAAATAGATATAACTGAGTGGAAAAAGAAAGGAAAAAGGAATACTTTTTAAGTATGACCTGCTCCTAATATGTATAATGGAATCAAATTGATTCCTACTTCATGCATTTGATCTCCTGTCTCAGTTAAGAGGGGTCATGGAAAGAACAGGTTCAAAATCACGATCGATTCCTTTTTCAAATCCTGCTGCAGCTGCACGGGCCCTTCCCGCATGCCACAGATGACCCACGAATAGGAAGAATCCTAGAACAAAATGAGAGGTAGCTAACCAACTTCTAGGAGAGACATAATTAACTGCATTGATCTCGGTAGCTACGCCACCCACGGAATTTAAAGAACCTAAAGGAGCATGAGTCATATATTCCGCCGAACGTCGTTCTTGCCAAGGTTGTATGTCTTTTTTCAGCCTACTCAAATCCAAACCATTGGGACCCCTTAGAGGTTCCAACCAGGGAGCGCGGAGATCCCAAAAACGCATAGTTTCTCCTCCGAAAATGACCTCTCCGGTCGGGGAACGCATTAGATATTTACCTAAACCAGTAGGTCCTTGAGCGGATCCCACGTTAGCCCCAAGACGTTGGTCTCTAACTAGAAAAGTAAATGCTTGAGCTTGAGAAGCTTCTGGCCCGGTGGGCCCGTAAAACTCACTAGGATAAGCGGTATTATTGAACCAGACAAAACAACAAGCGATGAAACCAAAGACAGATAAAGCACCTAAACTATAAGACAAGTAAGCCTCTCCGGACCATACAAATGCGCGGCGAGCCCACGCAAAGGGTTTGGTTAAGATATGCCAGATTCCACCAAGTATACAAATGGAACCTAACCATACATGTCCTCCAATTATATCTTCTAAATCGTCCACACTAACAATCCATCCTTCTCCCCCAAAGGGAGATTTTAGTAAATAACCAAATATAACACTTGGGCTAAGGGTCAAGTTGGTAATTTTTCTTACATCTCCCCCCCCGGGAGCCCAGGTATCATATACGCCCCCAAAATAAAGAGCTTTGAGTACTAGAAGAAAAGCGCCTATACCTAACAAGATTAAGTGAATACCCAAAATTGTGGTCATTTTATTTCTATCTTTCCATACATAACCGAAGAATGGAAAGGATTCTTCAAGAGTCTCAGGTCCGAGAAGTGCGTGATAAATACCGCCAAAGCCTAAAACTGCAGAGGAAATTAAGTGAAGTACTCCAGATACAAAGTATGGAAAGGTGTCTACAACTTCCCCACCCGGGCCTACCCCCCAACCTAGAGTAGCTAGATGGGGAAGTAAAATCAATCCTTGTTCATACATGGGTTTCTCTGGTACGAAATGGGCCACTTCAAATAGGTTCATTGCTCCGGCCCAGAATACGATTAAACTGTGATGTTATTACAAAAGGAATTATTGTGGTGCTGAATGACTTCCGCTCCTGTCCGCAATAGCAAAGGCATGAGTGCTACCTTCATCGCACTAATTCCAAAGATTGAGGGGCTTGTGAGCTCAAGGGTCTAGACCAATAAGTTTTGTTGCTAGTCTTTTCAAAATCCCTTTCTAGCCACCTTCGTTTTTATCTCATTCAATGTTCAAAATATCTCATTCAATGTTCAAAATATCGCCAATATTACTGATAATATCGGCCTATATTTATTAGTATCGCACCTCAACGATATAGATACTAGGGAGAAACAAAAATTGAAAAGTTATATCCAGTGTTCGAGTTGTCGGTATCGCTACAAGTTTCGCTAACTGGAGATAAAGATATAATATCGTTATTGCCGATAACCGGAAATGTGAAGAAAAATGGCGAAACATGGGGAAAATGATGGAATTTTTTAGTGAAATTTCAGGGCATGCCTAAATACACATATTTGCATATTGAGGAATAAAAAAAATTACAAAAAGAATGCATTAAATAATAAGTTTTCATTTAATGGGGCCCAAAAAGCATGTGCTGCTGTAAGAAATCACTCCAATTGTAACCAAAATGAGTTCATATAATACAAATGCAGCTAGCATATAATAATTAAAATATGTAAAAGTTAATGAACTAAAAAAGTACACCTTTCTTCAAACATAGAATCTATATAGTGATATACTTGGTGATGGATGGCTTGGATATGGCACTTTGTCTGACATACTGACGCATCCATCCAGTTTTCCAGATCATTTTATGGTATAAGCCCAAAAAATAGGTAGATCCAAATCTCAGGTGGATCACATCACAAGAAACAACGTTGATTGAATGCCCACCATTAAAAACTTCTTAACGGCCACAAGTTTTAGATCAAACTGGTCTGTATGACCTAATCAACAGGTTGGATGTCAAATAAACATTACAATGAACCCTGGGAGGTTTTTAATGGTGGACATTCAATCAATACTATTTCCTATGGTGTGGTCCACCTAAGATTTATATATGCCTGATGTTTTCGATCAAGATCTAAAATGATTTTAAAAAATGGATGGACAGCGTGGATCAAATAAATACATCACGATTAGGCCCACATAGCACCAACCACTAGCCATCTGGCTAGTGGCAACGTTACTAGCCAAATCATGTCCTAGAGTAAGGACTTTGTGTACCCACCGTAACGCATGTGTTTTATCATGTTGCCAATGATGAGGTGGCTACTAGACAGTGTTCCATGAGCCCACCATGATATATGCCAGAAATCCACCCCATTCATCCATTTCAGCATATCATTTTTTATTTATTTTTTTTACACGGGCACACTCACACACCCCCACACGCACACACTCACTCCCTACTCCTGGGGAATTTCACTCCCCTATGGATACTCGAACCCTGGAACGGGAGTTGAAACTCCCAGCATATCATTTTAGTATGCAGGACAATTAACCACTTGCTCGAAAAGCTCGAACTGTTAGAGTATGACAAATTAATCCCTTTATCTCATAGCCCAGGCCCCACATCTCATAGATTAGGACCTCGGCCGAACCCCCTTCGTGGGCCACAAATCACATGGGCCGCCCACCCCAAGTGTGTCCCCGCATCCCACGGGCTACCCTACTCGAGCCCGGTGTGAAATGCGCATTACTCACCCCTAGTAAGGAGTCTCGAACACGAGACCTCCCCCGTGGGCCCCAAATCACATGGGTCACCCACCCCGAGTGTGCCCATGCATCCAACAGGCGACCCCACTTGAGCCCAGTGTGAAAATGCCCCTGCATTAATCACCCCCGGTGAGGAGTCTCGAACACGAGACCTCTTGCTCTGATACCAATTTGATGCAGGACAATTAACCACTTGCTCTAAAAGCTCGAACTGTTAGAGTATGGCGAATTAATTCTTTTATCTTATAGCCTAGGCCCCACATCTCATGGGTTTTAGGACCTCGGCCGAACCCCCCTCGTGGGCCCCAAATCACATGGGCCACCCACCCCGAGTGTGTCCCCGCATCTCACGGGCTACCCCACTCGAGTCCGATGTGAAATGCGCATTAATCACCCCTGGTCAGGAGTCTCGAATACAAGACCTCCTCCGTGGGCCGCACTCACCCCAAGTGTGCCCCTGCATCCCACAAGCGACCCCATTCGAGCCCAGTGTGAAAATGCCCCTGCATTAATCACCCCCAGTGAGGAGTCTCGAACACGAGACCTCCTGCTCTGATACCAATTTGATGCAGGACAATCAACCACTTGCTCTAAAAGCTCGAACTGTTAGAGTATGATAAATTAATCCCTTTATCTCATAGCCCAGGCCCCACATCTCATGGGTTAGGACCTCAGCCGAACCCCCTTCGTGGGCCCCAAATCACATGGGCCACCCACCCCGAGTGTGTCCCCGCATCCCATGGGCTACCTACTAGAGCCCGGTGTGAAATGTGCATTACTCACCCCTGGTAAGGAGTCTCGAACACGAGACCTCCCCCGTGGGCCCCAAATTGCATGGGTCACCCACCCCGAGTGTGCCCCTACATCCAACAGGCGACCCCACTCGAGCCCAATGTGAAAATGCCCCTGCATGAGTACGTGGTCCCAAAAATGAGGTAGATCCAACTCTCAAGTGGACCACACCAAAGGAAACAGTAGCGAGTGAATCCCACCATTAAAAACTTCTAAAGTGTCACAAAAAGTTTTCGATCAAGCTGATAATTGTGTTTTCGATTCAATCAAGATGAAGCATATCCAATGATCAAGTGGACCACCAGAGAGGTTGGATGGCAAAAAAACATTACAATGGCCTTAGGAAGTTTTTAATGGTGGGTGTTTAATCACCACTGCTTCTTTTGGTGTGGTCCACCTGAGATGTGAATTTGCCACATTTTTGGGCTGTTGCCCTAAAATTATCTGACAAAATATATGGATGGCATTGATAAAATATATCACATCGTAATGGACCCCACAGAGCATCAAGCCACCGACCCTGGAGACCCAAACAAGTTGGACGTGGGAAGTCAATTGTGCACCAAGTAAATTATTACGCTAAGTGGACCGAGTCAACTCTGTGGGGCCCACTGTGATTTATATACTTTATCCACTCTGTCCATCCATTTTACCATATAATTATAGGGTTTGATTCCAAAGATGAAGCATATCCAATGATCAAGTGGACCACACCGCAGTAAATAGTGTGAATTGAACGTCTATCGTTGAAAATTTCTTAACGGCCATAGAAGTTTTGGATCCATGTAATTTTTGTTTTTTTCCTTCATCGGTGACTGTGATTTTATGGACAGCTTGGATGACAAATAAACATCACTGTGGGCCCTAGGAAGTTTTGACGATGGGAATCATTGTCCCCATTGCTTTCTGTGGTGTGGTCCACCCAAGCTTTGGATCTGTCTCATTTTTTTGCTCATGACCTAAAATGATCTCGCCAAATGGATGGACCATGTGGATATAACACATACATCATGGTCGGGTCCATGGAACTTGGTGACATCCACGCCACTGAGGTCGCACACTCCACACCAACACATGTAACACCTAATTCGCTTCCGCTCCCTGTAAAAGGGTTTCAAACCCTAAACTCCCAAAAAACACTCACCAGAAAAAGCCTATAGAAGAGGTTCTAGAAGGGAACCCTAAAATCCCGAAAAATCTCAAAAAAACCTTAGATTTCGCATATTCTTCGCCGAAATCATCATGAAATTTGTGATCTATTTGAAGAAAAACAAAATGGAAATTAGAGATTTTCAGACACTTAGTTAAGAACGGTGCACTGATCAATCGATTGGCCCACTGTTACTTCCGAACGACGATCCTATTCTACAGGTACACTTCCAGAAGTTTCTTTTTTCCCCCTTTTTTCCATTATTTTTTTTGGTATTTATGCAGCCCTCGATATTATCATCCCTTTTATCGTTGAAAAGAAGTTATTGGGTACAGTTATCCCTTGACAGGGCCACGATTTCTAATCGACAACTATATTTTACATGAAAAGTCGATAAAATCGCCGATTCCCCGATATTAGGAAGAGAAACGAAAAAAGTGAGTTTCGGTGTCGCAACTCCGGCGACACTGATAATATCGGCGATATTATCGATTTTTCGCCAATAATATGAACACTGGTTATATCCAATATTATTGATAACATCAGCAGTATCACGCAATATCTAAAATATCGTAAGATATTGACGCACTCTCTTTAGTATAAATGCACGATATCGTCGATACATGTGATATTGTCACATGTATAAATGACTTAAGAGAAAAGGGTTGGAAAAAAAAAAAAAAAACCATTTTTGTGACATTTCTGGATCACTTCTTAGATGTGTTTTAACTACTCATCTTGAGTTGTTTTAAACCAAATCGCGAATTTGGGGGAGAAACTGTGGCTCAAGTCCATAAACGTGTCAGAACTCTAATGTGAGAAAATGTGTTTTATTTCTACATGTTAACATAGTTTCTAATAAAAATCCATTTATATGCGTGATTTAAATGCATCAACATGTTTTTTTTTTTTTTTGAGAGGTAGAGAGATGCATCAACATGGGTTTGAGGAAAAAAAATTGAGCCATGAAAAATGGAGGAAATTGTGGAAACCCTTTTTTTCCATTTTTACCCCTTAAAATGGTATTGCAAGTATGGTAAATTTATACATTGGCGAGTGTTGGCTGATCTACAGATTGTCCACACTCTTCCTTTTTTTGAAAAAGAAAAATATTTTTTAATTACATAAAATTAATAAAAATAGAAAAATGTATATTTTTAAAATATAGGCGGATGGGTGTTAATAGCAATTTATATGCTAATGAGTATTGGCCAATCTATAGATTGGCATCACTCTTTCCTTTTTTGAAAATTTTATTGTCAAATAATTAAAGAATAAAAAATATAGTTGTTTGTTGTGACATTTTGAGTCCAACTGTGCATGGTTGAGGCCCCTACAAAGAGGAACCTATTGTGTATAGTTGTTTTTTGCAATATTTTGAGTCCTAAGTGTGTAATCATGTCTTTTAAAACTCCCGAAGTTTCATTGAAAAATACCACCTTTTTTCTAATGATTCCCCAATTTTCCCTCATACACCAATGCATTTCCCAATATGTGTGATATCATTGACAATCTAGTTAAATGTTTCTATATCCCAAGGGTGTGATCTATGTAACGACAATGATACATAAAACCTTATCTTCATCTGATAGCATGCCCTCAATGCACTTCTATTTAGAAGCAGAAAATTCTAGATAGAATCTTGAGTGCAAACAAATGTGTCCACTCAATAACAATTTCTTCCAAGTAGGTAACCCTAAGCAGAGTTACAATGGAATAGCATACGAATGTGTCAACTCGTTCTTTGCTAAGTACATGCTTGGATGGATGCATTTTGCATTCAAGAATGTATTTCAATGGAATCTTTTTCTGACCTGGATTAACGGAATGTGTTTATTTTAGAGCTTGAGGAGTCTCAAAAAAGGTGACCCAGTATCTCTATTTCCTTTTACTAATATCATGAAAGGCCTTAGCAAGCTATTTCACAAAGCCAAAGATTACAAGCCTATATCCGGATTTTCAGTTCTGTCACCTTCATCCATCACCTCCAATTCATAGACGCTACCATGATGCTGCCGACCAGAATCCAATCTCAAGGCAATCGTCCAATGCTTTGAGCCGGTCTCAAGCCTTATAGTCAATGTAGGAGTCAGCTCTCATGGGGTGTTGTGGTTGATGGGAATCATGAATGCAGGGAGTCTTGAAAGGTGTTTGGCTAAGATTTTGAGATGCAAAAACAACTTTGCCCATTAGGTATCCTGGACTTCCAATTGGGGTCAATGTATGGTCATTATCAATGTGAATCCAACGGTTAAGAATGCTGAAAGATCTTCTTTAGCTACTGTTGTGGTGCACCACTCTTCAAGGTTCTGGGGATGTTAGCTAAGTAGTTGGTTAAAAAATTTTGAAGGAACTTTCTTTGGAAAGGTAGAGAGGAAAGAAATTGATCACTTGGTGAAATGGACATGTTAACAAGCCACTCTGGAAAGGTCTCATTCTTGGTAATGTGAAGAAAGAGAGATTGCCTTCTTTTAGCAGTATGGCGGTGTTGATATGGTTACAAACAAAATGTACTATCGAGGGTTTATTGAAGCACATGAACAATGCATTGCCAGGGAAATGGCTCTAGAGTTTTGAACATATGAAGACAATTTTGTGGAAGCAGGTGATTTTAAGCAAATATGGGCTGGAAAGGTCTCATTCTTGGTAATCTGAAGAAAGAGAGATTGCCTTCTTTTAGCAGTATGGCGGTGTTGATATGGTTACAAACAAAATGTACTATCGAGGGTGTATTGAAGCACATGAACAATGCATTGCCAAGGAAATGGCTCTAGAGTTTTGAACATATGAAGACAATTTTGTGGAAGCAGGTGATTTTAAGCAAATATGGGCTGGATGAAGAGCGGCTTACAAGGGCTTCATCTCTTTATAGGCTTATGGGTTAAGAAGAGTAGTGTTCTGAGTAGAGAATAAGTTCTCAAAGGTGTAATGGGGAAAATCATATATAGGCAAGGTATCCAGTATCAGTATCGGTTGGCGTAACGGTGCCCTCCAAAACCGATACGGATATGGGGGTGTAACGGCGATACGGGGGCGTAACGGCCCGTAACAGTACAATTTTTTTTTTTTGCCAAAAAAATATTTTAAAAAAATATGGATTAAATCCGGAATATTCTAAGCATTCCAAATATACATTCATTTATAAATTGGAACATGTTTATGGTGGTGTAACGGTCCACTCTTTGGTGAGAAGTTGTATCAGACTGTCTGATTAATTTTTGAACCAGGTAACCTGAAGTTGACTACAAAATTCATATATTTAATTTTCTAAATATCTAATTTATATACTTCACAATTTGATATCATTTCTCTCAATAGTTCTTTAAAAAAATGAAATTAAATTCAGGTAGATAGCGTTGCCAATTTGGGACTGACTTGGAGGACTAATCTATGCCCCAAATTAGCCTCAAATTCATGCAATTTATTGCCATTATCCCACTTATGAATTGGTGGACATTTATTGGATAGTAAATCATGAAAAAAAAAAATCAAAAGGCCCTATTTTAAAAAATAAAAGTCCACAAATTAACAATTAAAACTATTCAAACAATTAGATTTTGGCATTGTGAGTTAGCAATTGCAGTCCATAATTTAATTGGTAAATTTTAAGTTAATATATGTCTCATGTACAATTTTTTAAGGGCCCGAATTAGGCGGGACTCGGATGGTGAAGTGTAACACACGTGTCAAAGTTTTTTGGGCCCTACCCATGATGAATGTGTCATATCCACACCGTCCATCCATTTTGCCAAATAATTTTAGGGCATTAGCCCAAAAATGAGGCACATCCAAAGCTCAGGTGGACTGCACCATAAGAAACAACAATAATTAAAAGTTCACCACTAAAAATTTATTGGGGGCTACAAAAGTTTTAGATCAAGCAGACGTGTTATATCTAAACCGTCCATTCATTTGACGAGCTCGTCTTAAGGCTTGAACAGATTGGATGGAAAATAAACGTTATGGTGGGCCCTACGAATTGTTTAACGGTGAAAATCATTATCTCCGCTGCTATTTTTGATGTGGTCCAAACGATCTTTGGATATAATTCATTTTTTTGGTGATGCTCTAAAATGATCTTTGAAAATAGATGAACAGTGTAGATATAATAAATACATCACTACGGAGCCCACGTAACTTTGATCTCCTTTGAACCGTTCGTACAACTCGGAGCTCGAGGACTGTCAGTGCTCGTCTTAGCATGACACGTACCTCCAGCTGGTGCGCGGTACACCTTCGAAAAAAAAAAAAAAAAGGGAGAGAGGGAAGCCGAAAAGAAAAAAGAGGGAAAAAAGAGGGAAAGAAGAGAGAAAAGGAAAAAGAGGGAAAGAAGAGAGACAGAGAGAGAGAGAGAGAGAGAGAGGAGGAAGAAGAAAGAAGCAAGAAGAAGAAGCCACCGCGGCCAAAGAGGGAAAGAGAGAGAGAGAGAGAGAGAGAGAGAGAGAGAGAGAGAGAGAGAGAGGAGGAGGAAGCAGCAACAGCAACAGCAAGCCACCGCGGCCACAGTATCGGCCGTTACGGATACGTAACCAATATGGGACACCTTGTATACAAGGCCCACACTGGTTTTTGGGAAGATGTGGTGTGATAATGTAGCATAAATTGCATGCTGAAACGATTGTGCAACGGCTGTAATGACCGTTACACGACAGTATAAGGGGTGCCCATTGTTGAGAATATAGCTACAAGGGCTTTTATGTAACAAGTGGTCTAATAAGGGCCTATTTGAAATTTTCAATTACTTTTAAATAAAAGGGAGTTGAATAAAGACCCAACGTTCTCCATTCTTTTTTCTCTCTTCTTCTTCCCCTTCTTTACCTCTCTTCCTAGAATCTTATTCCCCTTTTCTAATGTTTTCTCCTCTATTCTTCTTTTCTTCTCTCTCTTCTTCTTCCCCTTCTTCTACTCTCTTTCTAGAATAGTATTCCCCTTTTCTACTTGGTATCAGATCAACGAATCACCTTCGTTTTCCACATCCAAAGGCCTGTACAGCTGTTAGTGACATCGTAGGGCCATACGACTGACGTTAGCAATCGTACAGCCACATGGTTTGGCCTTAACAAGTATAGGCTTTGGATCAATCTAATTTTGGGATTTTTGGGCCAAGTTTCAACAAAATCGATGAAGATTTGAAGGTGGGATGATCTTTTTTACTGGAAATTCTGAAAGAAAAAAAAAATACAGTTTTTTATAATTTGATTTGTTCTTCAAGGCAAGGATTTTTTTATCGATCTGGACTGTGAAGGTTTAATCCCTACAAAGTTCCTCTGGCCATTGATTCTAATCTCTCTTGATTCGAAGGAGTTTCGATGGAGCCGCAAAGTTTTTTTGTGAGAGCTATGTTGCCACCCCCTCTGATGTAGGGCGGGTCGCGAACAGTTTCATGGCCAAGATGGATCAGAAAAGGCCCAGTCGACGACAAAAGTTATCTAGACCGTCAGACCTTAGATCGGGCGTATCTCGCAATCCGGAATGAGTTATCGGGGGTAAAATATATGATTTTGGTGTTAAACGAGCTACTTTAGCCACCCAACCCAGTTATGCCGAGTTGCGCAAGCCGGATTTGCAAAAATACCCCCAGATCGACGGTCATTTACCTATTTTAATTCCATTTTTACTATAAATGGTAAGTTTTAGTTTGATTATAACTCTTCATTCGTTGGGCTTTAGGAGTTGCACCCAACGCAAAAAGAGCTTAAAATAATTAGGAGAATAGCCTGGTGAAGCCAAATAGGACACTTACTATTTTTGGCCGAAAACCTTGTGCACTAGTAGACATCACAACCGTCTATAAATAGTAACTTCACTATTTATAGTTAAGTGGCAAATTCTAGGAGTTTTAGTTATAGTTTGCTTCTGAGTTCTCTCTCATTGCTTGGTATCCCTATTTAAAGGGTTGTGTACTCGTTATTTTCATTCATCAATCAAATTACAAATTTATTAGAATTTATTTCTATTCTTCCTGCTTTCTTTCCTCGTGGATTCGAGAAGTCTCTGTGAGGAGTCCAGAGAAACTCCACGGATTCGGAGTAGTTATCCTTGAGGAAGACGGTGATTGACCTCATCACGTTCATCCCTACGTCAATTAGTATCAAAGCGAGGATTCCACTCGGGCCAATGGCAAACAATGAAGATATGAGCCAAAATCCTGTGGACGATGATCCAGTGATTCGTTATCTTGCGGAAAGAATAAGTTTTCCACCGGGAGAGTCAGTCGACCATGCAAGGGCTGCAGGCAACCCTCGACCGTCTTGCGGATGCGCTACTTCCGCCCCAAGCCCTAAACGGTGTTCCACCACCCATTGTTGTTATACAGCACAACCCCAATTTCCGTAGAGCACTACCAGTGACAAACCGTAGGGCTACACCAGATGATTCAAGTTCTAGCAATGAGGACTTTAATGAAGGCTTTACCCGACGACCAATCCATGGAGGCGATCATCTAGATCGTATTGAAAGAGACTATCGAGGTAAGGCTGAACTTCCTAGTTTTAATGATTTATTACGCATAGAAGATTTCCTCGATTGGCTAGCCAAAGTAGAAAAATATTTTGATTACATGGGCGTGTCAGATCATAAAAAGGTAAAATTGGTAGCATCTAAATTAAAATCCAGTGCTTCTGCATGGTGGGAGCAATTACAACTCTCACGTGCCCGCTAGAACGAGGCGCCCATCTCATCATGGCCACGAATGAGACGTCTTCTTCGATCACGATTCCTCCCCAGTGATTACGAGTAGATATTATTCCAGCAATACCAAAATTGCTGACAAGGAAATCGAACCGTCACAGATTACACTGAAGAATTCCAGCGGTTGGCAACACGAAACAATCTGTCATAATCTGAGTCACGGAAAGTGGCATGATTTATAGGAGAGTTACGATCGACAATTCAGGATCGAGTTCAGATGCACCTAGTCGGGACCGTAGATGAAGCGGTTCAGTTGGCAGGTAGGGCAGAAACGTAGCTTGCAAGAGTTTCAAATCCGCCTTATCCTTCAACTTGACCCCCCCATAACGGGTCCCAGGTAGGATCCAATGCTGGCACGAGGAAAAGAACCAGTAGGAGAACGTCATCAATCTCCCACGACCGCAAACCGTGATACAGGAAGCAACTCATCTAGGCCTCAACGTGTACACCCACAACAGCAGACCCGAATAGGATTCCAAATCCTTACGTTCAGCAAAGGTCGAATAATTGTTACCGTTGTAGCCAACTGGGCCACTTATCAAACACCTGTCATCAACATCCCGCAGCACACTTGGCCATAAACGAAAGGGGCACTAAAGGTGAGGCCGCAGAGGAAGACGGCTTTGATGAACATGAGCAAGCCACTGAATGAGCATATGACGATGAGTTGTTGGTCCAGGATCATGGTGAATCTCTAGTTGTGAGGCGATTACCGTATACCCCACGAAAGGAATTACATCCTCAGTGACACAATATATTCCATACGCGTTGCACTGTCAACGGAAAGGTCTGTGATGTGATCATAGACAGTGGTAGTAGCGAGAACATCCTCTCAAGAGTAATGGTGGACAAGTTGCAGCTACCAACGACAAAATATCATTCCTCGTACTCAATTAGCTGGATAAAAAAAGGTAAACGAGACCGAGGTAACTGAACAATGCACTGTCTCGTTTTCAATTGGCAAAAATTATAAGAATCAAGTACTTTGTGACGTGGTCGACATGGAAGCATGCCATATGTTACTCGATCGACCCTGGTAGTCGGACCGTGATGCGACCCATCGAAGACGAGACAATGTCTACGTATTCGTCAAGGATGGTCAAAAAATAATCATTGCCCCTATAGCACCAGAGAACCACTCTGAAGCCTCTAAAGTAGAGGGGAGTTCCCTCCTGACCATTCGGAATTTCATGGAGGAATCCAAGAAAACCGGCGAAGTATTTACCGTAGTAGTGAAGGGCAAGGAATCGGAACCCTCAAACATTTATCCAAGTTTAAGACTATTACTAAACGACTTCAAAGAAGTCTAGCCTGAAGATTTACCCGATGGATTGCCCCCCATGAGAGACATCCAACATCACATAGACCTCGTTCCTAAGACTAGCCTACCCAACCACCCTCATTATCGGATGAGTCTGAAGGAGTGTGAAATACTTCAGGGGTAAGTGGAGAAATTGATCCGTAAGGGTCTCTTGAGAGAGCATAGGCTCATGTGCCGTACCGGCATTATTAACGCCAAAAAAAGATGGAAGCTAGTGCATGTGTGTCAACAACCGGGTAATCAACAAAAATACCATCAAATATCAGTTCCCAATACCGCGGTTGGACGACATACTTGATATGTTAGAAGGGGCCAAGGTGTTCTCTACATTAGACCTAAGGAGCAGATACCATCAAATTCATATCTAATCCGATGATGAGTGGAAAACAGCATTCAAGACCAAGGAAAGGTTGTATGAGTGGCTGGTCATGCCCTTCGGTCTATCGAACGCACCAAGAACTTTTATGCGTTTAATGAATCAAGTTCTAAAACCATTCACTGGCTGATTTGTGGTAGTATATTTTGATGACATATTGATATATAACCAGGATGGGATGGAGCACAGGAAACATCTCAAGAAGGTACTATAGGTCCTACAAATTAACAAGTTGTAGTTCAACTTGAAGAAGTGTAGCTTTTTAACGGATAGCATATTGTTCCTAGGATTTATTGTAACATTCACAAGCATTTGTGTGGACGATGAAAAGGTGTGAGCCATTAGGGAATGGCCGATACCAACAAACATTCATGAGGTGAGGAGTTTTCACGGGTTGGAGACCTTCTATCGTCGATTCGTGCGAAATTTTAGCACAATAGTACGCCTATTACAGATTGCATGAAAAAAAGACCGTTTCAGTGGACCAATGAAGCTGACAAGAGCTTTCATAAGATCAAGCATCATTTGTCCACAACACCGATCTTGGTGCTTCATAATTTTGACAAATTGTTTGAGGTTGAGTGTGACGTTTCATATGTCGGAATTGGAGGAGTATTATCATAGGAAGGCGAGTCGGTAGCCTGCTACAACGATAAGCTCAGCGAAGCCCGAAAGAAGTGGTCGACGTATAAGCCTGAGTTGTACGCAATTGTTCAGGCGCTGCAACATTGGTGGCATTATCTGATTCAAAGAGAGTTTGTTCTGTACACTAACCATCAAGCATTAAAGTTTATTAATAGTCAGACTAACGTGAATCGTGTGCATGCTAGATGGGTTGCATTTTTACAGGAATTTACGTTCGTTCTAAAGCACAAGTCAAGGCAGTAGAACAAGGTGGTTGATACACTTAGCCGTCGTGCATCACTACTTGTTGTGATGAGCAATGAGGTGGTCGGCTTTGACTATCTCAAGGAGCTGTATGCCGAGGACGAGGATTTCAAAGATTCTTGGATGAAGTACCAAGAAAGTCATCCCAATGACCTTCATATACATGACGGTTTCCTCTTCAAAGGGAATCGATTATGCATCCCCCAAAGTTCTCTGAGGGAGCAGATTATTCAGGAGCTACATGGAGATGACCTTGGTGGACACCTTGGACAAGACAAGACACGAGCTCTTGTGGAAGAGCGATATTACTGGCTGCAATTAGTACGTCATGTGGGAAAAGTCGTACAACGTTGTCACGTTTGTCAGACCACTAAATGGCAATCTCAGAATACGAGCCTCTACACCCCGTTACCTGTGCCTGACGACCTTTGGGAGGATTTATCTATGGACTTCATGCTTGGTCTCCCACGAACACAACGCGGCATGGATTCGGTATTCGTGTTGGTAGATCGTTTCTCCAAGATGATGCGCTTTATCCCATGCAATAAGACCCTCAATGCAACACACGTGGCGAATCTATTCTTCAAAGAGGTCGTACAACTACACGGGGTCCCTAAGACCATTACTTCTGATCATAACACGATGTTCATTAGCCACTTTTGGTGAACTTTGTGGCTCGATTCGATACACGACTTCAATTCAGCAGCGCCTACCACCCACAGACTGATGGGCAGGCCGAAGTTGTGAATTGCACATTGGGAAACCTCCTTCGTTGTATTTCAGGAGAAAAATAGAAGCAGTGGGATTTGGCCTTGTCTCGAGCATTATTTACATTCAACAACGTGGTGAACTGCTCGACAGGAAAATCACTGTTCCAGATCATTTACGGACAAGTGCCTTGCCACACACTTGACTTAGTTCCTCTGCCCAAGCTCCCAGGCATGAGCATTGCAGCAGAACATATGGTAGACAGGATCGTGGGCATCCATGCGGAGGTGCAAGCCAAGCTACATGCCTCGAACGAGAAGTACAAGGAACAAACGGACAAGCATCGGCGACAAAAAGTGTTCGAGGTGGATGACCACGTTATGGTCCATCTGCGCAAAGAGAGATTTCTGAACAGGACGTACAACAAATTGAAGAATAAGAAGATTGGACCGGTACCAATCATCCGAAAGATTAATGACAACGCTTACGTTGTTGATCTTCTAAATGACATGGTGATCTCACGGACTTTCAACGTCGCAGACTTGACCGAGTATCATGAACCAGAGCAGGACGAGTTCTTTTGAAATGGAGGGGACTGATGTAGGGCGGGTCGCGGACAATTTAATGGCCAAGATGGATCAGAAAAGGCCCGGTTGACGACAGAAGTGATCCAGACCGTCAGACCTTACATCGGGCATATCTCGCAATCCGGAATGAGTCATCGGGCATAAAATATATGATTTTGGGGTTGAACGAGCTACTTTAGCCACCCAACCCAGCTACGCCGAGTTGCGCAAGCCGGATTTGCAAAATACCCCCAGATCGACGGTCGTTTCCCTATTTTAATTCTGTTTTTACTATAAATAGTAAGTTTTAGTTTGATTATTACTCTTCATCCGTTGGGCTTTAGGAGTTGCGCCCAACACGAAAAGAGCTTAAAATAATTAGGAGAACAGCTTGGTGAAGCCAAATAGGACATTTACTATTTTTGGCCGAAAACCTTGCGCACTAGAAGGCATCATGACCGCCTATAAATAGTATGTTTACTATTTATAGTAAGTTGCGAATTCTAGGAGTTTTAGTTATAGTTTGCTTTTGATTTCTCTCACATTGCTTGGTATCCCTATTTAAAGGGTTGGGAACTCGTTATTGTCATTCATCAATCAAATTACGAATTTATTAGAATTTATTTCTATTCTTCTTGCTTTCTTTCCTCCTGGATTCGAGAAGTCCCTATGAGGAGTCCAAAGAAACTCCGTGGATTCGGAGTAGTTATCCTTGAGGAAGACAGTGATCGACCTCATCACGTTCATCCCTGTGTCACCCTCCCTCACCTCATTCACATTTTTAAAGCTTTTTCTTATATTCCCCAGAATAATACTACAGAAACAAAATCAGAATTTTTGAAAAAATCTTTATAACACTTTAGAGAATGCAAAGAGCTATTTCGGTGGGATGTCAACTACCAATGCTTCAGATGCTTCTTCCAATGATCGTAGGGCCTCATACTCCATGTCTACCATAGGTAGTTATAGTGAGTAGTGACAGCCATAATGGGTAGATCACAACTGTGAAGTTGGACAGTAATAATTTCCTTGAATAATCTCAATTTGCTAACAGGTATATCGGTGGGCGAGGAAAACTTGGGTATGTGAATGGCCCGGTGAAAGAACCAACTACCGATGATGCTTCGTATAATAAGTGAGAGCAAGAGAAATTGATAGTCATTTTTTTTAATAATGATGTTATATTAAAAAAGGCCAAAGCCAAAGCAACCAAATATACGAAAATACAAATACAACTACACCTAACGAAAGTACCCCAAAGCAATGTTTTAAATATAGACGATATCGGCGGATTATCCCATGATAAATCTTGTAGCTCACCTGTGCGATACGAAACGCACATGTAGTGCTGATATATCCCACATGTTCTATCTGGTGAGCATTTTCAATTTTTGATCCCCCCTTTTTTTGTTGAAATTATGTTAAATCAGTATTAAATGGTTATAAATCCATTGATTCTTCATGTTTTGCATTTTTTTTAGAAATTTTCAATCAGCTGTCAATTGAAACGAATTTCGAAGTATTTAGGAGTATTTGATGAAATGATCATCACATACTATTTGGGAAAATTCAAAATTTTTCCCAATTTCTCCCAAATTACTTGCAATGTTACACTCCAAACATGAAATGAAGCATGTATGAGCGCTGATCTACTGATTTTTAAGTCCTTGTCAATTTTTAAAATATCAAAATCATTTTTAATTAAAAATTATTAAAATATTTTTTTTTTTTTCGAAACTTCCATTCAACTAGCTATCAATTGAGATTAATTTCGAAGTATTTACAAGTGTTTGATGAAATGATCATCACATACACTCTTAAATGTTATGCATTCAATTTGAATATAGTTGCATTCGTTCAATCAAACAGAGCATAGCTTAGGACCCTATGCAACGGAAAACTACTATGTGCACTTCTTTTTTGAGATGTTACGATTTAAAAGTGTAAATTAAGGTCTTTCTTTAAACAATCCATGAAGTTTCATTGAAAAATTCAACCATTTTCCCAATGCTTCCCCATGTTTATCAAAAAGTGCAATAAATTACCTGATATAAATGATATATCCCATGCGATAACCGATAAGTGTCTGTATCCCAAGGATGCGATATGTAACACGTTACCGATATTTCGAACACTGAAACATCGAAAACATATCGAACATAATAAAATATTTGATTTCTTCGCTGGTTTGAATTCTAAGTGGACACGAGCAGATCTAGGGAAGAGAAAAGATCCTACATTGGACCAAGTTTATTCCCTAGTTCAAAGTAAGGAAAGCCGAAAGAAAGCCCTGCAACAAGTTCCAATTTCTTCCAAAAGCAATCATTCTACTCTTGCAGACTCTTCTAGTTACTCTAAGGGTGGAAAAGGATCCAATCAGAAGGCCAGGCTACCTGACGAGAGGGATAAGTTGAGATGCGACCATTGTGGCAAGACCTACAGTACACGGGAGAATTGTTGGGATTTTCATGATAAACCGACAAAGTTCAATCGTTTTGGACAGCCCCCCATTAGCCTTGTTGCTGCCTCTGCTTCTCCTTCCCCATGTGCTAACACTTTTCCACATCAGCACCTCCTACTGGCCAGCCCACATTGAACTCAGACAGTTTATCTATTATAGAATTAGACCACATTCGTCGTCTACTTGCTCAATTGAAATGCCCATCTGCTTATACTTGATTCGCACAATCAGGTACACACGCGTCTACTAACCTTGTCTATCACTCCTCATCCAGCTCAGCCTGAATCATTGAATCGGGTGCATCTGACCACATGACAGGTATGTCGACCATCTTTTCTCCATGTAGTCTATATTCTCGAAGAGATATAGAGAGAATTGCTAAGGAATCCTTATCCTCTATCTCTAGGAAGGGTGATATCTAGCTTAATGATCAATTGTCTATATCCTTTGTTATTCATATTACAAATTTATTGTTTGTGAACAATCTTACCAAAAATTTGAACTGCTGTATAACTTTCTTTCCTACCCACCGTGTTTTCTTAGATTTGGTGACATGGAAAATGATTGGGAGTGGTCATGAAGCAGATGGTCTCTAATTTCTGGATTGCAGTCAAGTATCAGTCTTAGTAGGGATCATAATAATGCCTAGGTTAGATTGTGGCATAGTTGTTTAGGACATCGGTCTTTTTAATCACTGAAGTTGTTATTTCCAAACTTATTCAAGTCAATTTTGAGTCATAATCTACAGTGTGAAGTTTGCAAGTTGTCCAAGCATTGTAGATAAACTTTTTTTCCCAAGTTCAATTAAAAGTTTGTTTCGGTTTCATATTGTCTATTCTTATGTGTGGGAACCTACTCCCATTGTATCCATGGATGGTTATCGATTTTTCATTTCCTTTGGGGATGATTTCTCCCGTTGCACTTGATTGTATCTCATGAAGGCTCGTGATGAAAGTACCATGTATTATTCAAAGGTTTAATAAGATGATATTCACCCAGTTTGATAAGAAAATAAAAATATCTCGGTCAGATAATGCTCAAGAATACTCCGAATGTGAATTAGGTTATTTAGAAGAGTATGGAATGATTCATCAAAGCTCTTGTCCATACACTCCTCAGCAGAATGGAGTCGCAGAACGGAAGAATCACCATCTTCTTTAAGTTACTCGGAGCTCTAAACAGGGATGCACGTTCCAAACGTTTTCGGGCTGATGCACTGCTTACAGCCACCTATCTTACTAATCGTATGTCATCCATGATATCCCAAAAAAAAAAAAATCAAGTCCTTTGCCTTGGGTGTGTTTTATTTATGTTTGGGTCTGAATCAGACCAAGTTAGATCCAAAAGCCATTGTAGGTGTGTTTTTAGGATATCCTCCACCCATAAGGGATACAAACATTTTGATCTTGTGCCCGAGAAACGTTGTGTCACTATGAATGTCACCTACTTCAAGTCCATGTCTTATTTTTCTTGTAATCTTGCATCTCTTCAAGGGGAGCTTAGTGAGCTAGAAGAGGGGGATCATTCTCCAGTTTATCTCCTTCCTTTTGTTGTTCCTTACAATCATCAGGTGCTACTCCTATTCCTCATATCGGCTATTGGTGCTTCAATAAGTCCAAGATGATCTACTAATACTACTACTAATGCAGCACAACACTCATAGGCAAAGGAACTACAAGTATGCACAAAAAGCTAAAAAATGTGATCATTGTGACACACCTACTCACTAATTACAATTTCTTGGAACCAAGTAATCATTTTCCTATGTCTATTTCTTCTTCCTTTGAGGATAGTGCTCCCATTGCCTTGTCTCCTTCCTATTATTCATTCTTGTCTTCAGTTTCTTCTGCTTCTTTGCCTTCCACATTCCAAGAGGCAGTCTCCAAACCAAAGTGGCACGAAGCTATGATGAATAAATGAGGGCATTAATGAAAAATGGCATGCAGGAATTGATAGATTTACACAGAGAAGGAGCCAATGGGTTGCAAATGGGTCTTCACAATTAAACACAAGGTAGATGGGGTCGATTGAAGGGTATAAAGTCAAGCTTGTTGATAAGAGAAACACTCAAACATATGAGATTGACCACAAGGAAACGTTTCCACCTATAGCCAATATGAACTCGACATGGGTTCTATTGTTGTTTGGGTTCAACTTTTTTTAGTTGTTGTATTAGCTAGATGTGAAGAATGTGTTTCTCCATGGAGACTTGAGGGAAGAAATGTATATGGCTCCACCTGATTTCAGGTTCCCCAACAGTGAAGGAAAGGTCTATAGCTTAAAGAAGTCTAGTTATGGACTAGAAAAATCTCCCTACGCTTGGTTCAAGAGATTTGGTTAGGCTGTGAAGAAGATTGCTGATTCTAAGAGTCATGCTGACCATACTCTCTTTGTGAGGCAACGGGATCCATTTACTACGACTTTGATTATTTATGCGGATGATACTGTGGTGATAGGAGATGATTAGATACGAAGTTTGAAGAAATTTTTGGCAAAATAATTTGAGATTAAGGATCTAGGAAATATGAAATAGTTTTTAAGTATAGAGATTGCTCGAACAAAGAAGGTGATGTTTATATCTTAGCAAAAGTACACCTTAGGCCTACTTAAGAAGACTACTGAGCTAGGTTCCCAACTGGTAGACACTCCTAATTATCCTATTCATATGTTGAGCCGAAGGGGGGGTCGTTGCCAAACAAAGAGATGTATCAGAGGTTGGTTGGCCAACTTCTATATCTTTCTCTCAACAAACCTAGGGGTTGTTTGTTTACCAATTAATATGCCCCTGAAATCTGAAAAATCAGATTTCAGCAGCTTAATACGCTATTTTGGGTGTTTGTTTAACACACTTAAAACAAGTTCTTAGTGGAAATTAATTACGAAATTAATTCCGGGATGGTTCATGACTGGAAAGCGGTAAGCGATGCGTCTGGAATGTGGTAAGTGGCTTTGCGTTATTTTTTTTAATGACAATTTTGCCCCCTTCCGTACGGACTCCGTTTTGACTTGGCAAAGTCCTGTAGGTTCCACTATGATGTATTTGTTATATCCACACCATCCATCCAATTTTCCATATCAACATAGGACATGATACAAAAAATGAGGTAGATCTAAAACTAAAGAGGACCACACACCTAAAGTTGTGGGGGCAATGACACCCACCATTGAAACCTTCCTAGGGCCCACCATGATGTTTATTTGTCATCCAATCTGTTCATAAGGTCACGTAGACCTGGATGAAGGGGGGAAAAAACAAATATCAGCTTGATCCAAAACTTCTGCGGCCCCAAGAAGTTTTCAATTGTAGACGTTCAATCCCCACTTTTTCTTTGTGGTGTGGTCCACTTGAGCTTTGGATCTGCCTCAGTTTTTAGATCATGAACTAATATAATCTGAAAAAATGGATGGACAGTGTGGATCAGTTAGCGTGATGCGTGACACTCAACCCTCTATAGCGTGTAGCATAAATACGTAGCGTGTAGCATGTAGCGTAAGGTTCACGATAATTCTATTTTTTTAATTTAAAAATATGACAAATACAATAAATAGCAGAAAAATGAAAAAAGATATACAAAAGTCTAAACGATGATTCATTTAATCAATTATAAGCATGTTCAAACGATTTATGAGTTATCATTTATCAAAAGTCAATCCACATATATAAGCCAAATCAAATAATTATCACATCAACAATAAGCAAACCACTTTAATTAATAGTGTCTAATTGAAACCACAAGTCACAATTATGAAAAGAAATAAAAATCTGATAGGTTAAAAGTATCAAGTATAATACAAGTGTCACATTCCTCAACATTAGATACAAAGAAAACATGAAAAAAGTAATAAAAAAATACATTGTAGCTTACGCTACGTACGCTACGTGCTACGTAGCTGTAGCGTACGCTACGACCCCTGTAGCGTACACTACAAGGGATTTACACTATTTAGGACGCTATGTAGCGCTACAGCCACGCTATGGGCGCTATTTGAAACACTTGTGTGGATCTAACACATACATCACAGTGGGGCGTATAGAACTTTGCCACATCAATACCGTACCAGCCTCTGGTGCCATGTTCTGTACGAGGCAATCCATTACATAAAACGGATTGCATGGTGTGCCACACACCACTATGTTGACACGACCAAGTTTTGTGGGCCTCACCATAATGTGTCATATCTACACCGTCCATCCATTTTACAAGACCATTTTATGGCATGGGCCCAAAAATGAGGCAGATACGAAGCTCAAGTGGACCACAAAAAGCAGTGGGGATTGAACGTCTACCATTGAAAACTTCTTGGAGGCCATAGAAGCTTTAGATCAACCTAATATTTGTTTTTTACCTTCATCTAGGTCTGTGTAACCTCCTGAACAGGTTGGATGACAATTAAACATCATGATGGGTTCTAGGAAGGTTTCAATGGTAGGAATCATTATCCCCACTGCTTTATGTGGTGTGGTCCACTTGAGCTTTAGATCTACCTCATTTGTGGGCTCATGACCTAGAAGGATCTCCCCAAATGGATAGACTATGTGGATATAACACATACATCAGGGGACGTCAACACACCACCAAGGTCGGTGGTGTGGGGCACACCACGCAATGTTTATTTAACATCCAATTTTAGACTCACAAGAGTTTCAACATGAGGTCATGGGTTCAAGCACCCATTGTGGTGTGAGTGCGCAGGCGTGTGTGGGGTGTGTGGGGTGTGTGATAGGGAAAAAAAAAAAACATCCAATTTTTTATAAGGTCACATAGACCAGGATTGCGGAAAAAAATGAATATCAGCTTGATCCAAAACTTTTGTGGCCCACAATGTTTTTCGTGGTGGGCATTCAATCCTTGTCGGTTGGTCCACTTGAGATTTGGATCTACTTCATTTTCAAGACCATGGCATAAAATGAGCTGTAAAAACTTGTGGACGGCATGGATGTACAACACATACATCAAGGTGGGCCTTATGGTCAGGGCAACACACACTAAAGTGTTACCAATAACCCCTAATCTGACGCAGATTGCTAGTGAAAGCCTTTAGCAGGAACTTTCTACCATGGGAAGTTAGGTAGGGCCACTATGATGTTTGTGAGAAATCCTCCTGTTCCATCCGTTTTTTCGAATCATGTTAGGACATGGATAATTTGGTAAAATTATCAAATTTCAAACATTTTTACCAAACCAAAAAAAAAAAAAAAAAAAAAGGATTAAGTACTAAATTTCAGTGTTCAAGAACAGTTTACTAAACAGGCATTCCAACACTATTAATACACAATGGATCTAGTACTTAAATTAATTTCAGATTATTTTTTTATTCAGTTTACCAAACGCACCCTAATATAGCATATGCAATAAGTGGGGTGAGTCAATTCATGCAGGCTCCATGGGTTCGTCACTAAGAAGCGGTTGAAAGAATCTTGAAATATTTGAAGGCCTATTTAGACAGGAAATTTGATCACTTGGAGAAGCAAGAAACAAGTTGTGATGGCAAAGTCTGGTGCTAAAGCAAAAGTATGGGGCTATGGCAAATGGTGTGGCTGAAAAGTTTGTTCGTGATTTGGGAATTAAGGTGGATGCTCCTATGAAGCTATTTTGTGATAACAAGGCAGCCATTAGCATAGCATGAAATCAAGTTCAGCATGATCGTACAAAGCACATTAACGTTGACAGGCACTTCATTTGTGAGGGAGTTATCTCTCAAGATCTTTTACTTACCATTTGTAACAAATGAGAATAAGCTGGCTAACATTCTCACTAAGGGAGTAGTCAAGATTAAATTAGAATATGTTCATAGCAAGTAGGCATGATAGATATCTATGCTTAGATTGAGGGAGTGTTGAGATTATAGTTAAAAGAACTTTTACGTAATATGTGGTCTAATAAGGGCCTATTTATAATTTTCAATAAGTTGCTTTTGAATAAGAGGGGGGCTTAATAGAACCCTAAAGTTTTATACATGTAACGGACACGATGCATGATATAAAAATAAAAATAAAAAAATAAAACATATAATGGATATGATCATGATAAGCTGTATGACTTGTATCATAATGTATATGATCAACAAAAAACTTTCATCCTTCCAATAGATAAGTTTGGTTCCCCTTTCCATATATCGTTTTTAAAATTAGAGCCCAAACTCTTAATTACGGTATGCTAGCATGCTTCCCATGACTAGGAAGAGAAATTATCAGACTTATGTGGTCTTGCTTGAACTTCACCTCACTAGGAACCCAAAAACCAGATGGCAAGAATAAATTTTAGATTAAGGCATGTTCACAATGACAATGTGACGGAAAAAAGTTGCTGACATGGTCGATAACCACTAGCAACGTAGATCTATCTAGAAACTGAAGCAACCAAAGTAAACACAGGAAAAGTATTAGAATAAGAATTGTAGCAAATAATGACAAGCTGCAGCACTCAAGCAAGAGAAGTTTGCAGTAAACTCACCACTCAACGAGATCCTATACTCAAGAATGCACTTGGGTCCAAATAAAAATCCATGATGTTGATAGCAGAGAGATATCACAGCCATCTACACCATAGCAGAACCCAAGAAAAGACAGGGACTGCTGCAACTTTCACCACGGAACCAATTCCAAGAGATATTTGACCAATCACAGTATAATGACCGGTAAAAAGAAATAACAAAAAATCAAGCATAAACTCTTGATCCTAGTCCTTGGAACCAACGTAAAAAATCTTAATAAAAGACCTAAGTAACAAGAAAAATCAAGCTTTAACTCTTGATCCTAGCCCTTAGAACCAACATAAAAAATCTTAATAAAAGGCTTAACTAACAAGAAAAATCAAGCCTAAACTCTTGATCCTAGCCCTTAGAACCCAGAAAAAAAATATAAAAAAAAAAAAAGTTCTTAAGAAGAGACTTAACTAACAAGATGCCTCCCAAACTCTAATTGACGGCCTCCAAAACTTAGACTCAAGTTTTCTTAATAAAAATATATATTCTACCTAATGAATCCAGTCCACAAGGAAACAGTTGACTCATTTTTTTAGAAGATGACATGTAATCCTTGTCTTAAAAAGGATCAGCTAATCATTTTTAATTAGGATTTCACTAATACCCTTCTGAATCCTTCAACTTTTACAAAATGACCAAAATATCCTTTTTTAAGGGTATGAAGGCAAGTTCATTAAGTAAAGCTAGATTACATAAAGAGGAAGGAATCTCCAATCCACAAAGATGATTGGACCTAGATCCCTTGGCTATATAATACCCTTGGCCATAAGCAAAGAATTTTGTTAAACAGAAGCTAGACTATAAAAGGAGAGAAGAATGACAAAGATACCCTTGGCCATAAAGGGATTAAGACAAGTACAAAATCTTCAAATTTCTTCACCCAATTCGGGTGGGGCAAGCATCAAATTGCTTCTAAAGTTATCTCCTAGACAAATAGCCAGCTGGTTGTCTCCAGGTCAACCGACATAAGTACCAAGGTATGCCCAGGTGCCAATGTGAATAATGGAGCAGGCCAAAAATTTTATCTTTTGGCTTCAAGCACACAGATCCTTTGAGAGGGAAGATTATATTCTCAGACCTCATCCCATCAGCAACTCCATTGAGCTGACCAATGGTTGACCACAGCTGACAATAGGTGAACCATGGTTTTCAATAGCCGGCCATTTAAGATTTCAAATGGCCAACTTTGTCGGGCCATGTTTAGGGCTCGAGCAGCTTCTTTTTAGTGGGGAATAGCAATTATTAAATTTTGATCATTCCAAGGCCTAGTCCTTCAATTTGCACTTATACTTCAATGCCAGTGCTTCCATCACTAAAGCTACTAGATTGGTCCCCATGTTATCATAAAAAGGTTCTATGAACTTATTCAGTATGATGATGAGGAAGCTTCAAAAGTAATTAGGTACAAAAGTATCTGAGAAGAAACCGATGGCTTATCATACCATATGAAGTCCAGTGCACCTCAATTACATGTCCCATTCCAACTCTTTTCCCAACATGCGCAAACAAAGCAAGGAAATGTCAACTGAAAAAGAGTGTCTAAAAACTAAAGTGTTCACAAGAAATCCCAAAAGCACAGAACTTCCAAACAAACCAACTGACTGAAGTGGCAAAGTACAACCGCATACCAATGACATTCCCCTCACACATCCGGCAAGGAGAAAGAAGCAAAATCACTAAGCATGTTAGAAGACAGCACCTAATGATAAGGAAACTAATTTCCTTCAGATATTTTTTAAATTTTGTGTCACATGTAAGAGAAATATTGCCTGGCTTGCCATTCAAAGAGAGGGAGAGAGAGAGAGAGAGGAGGAGGAGTAAGAAGAAGAAGAAGAAGACGAAATATTGCCTGATAACTCTCCCTAACAAATACTTTACATGCATGAACATGTAAAGCCTGCAACAGCACTAAATCATTCACTCCACGACTTTACAAGTACATCTCACATATCTCCGGTACCTACCATTTCTAGAGCCATTAACATGTGCTCCAATGCGAAAGTTCCCCACAGTGTGTTTGGCTGCTCATGCAAGTACCAATCACTATTTTTGGGCAAGGAACCCCCATAAATGGATTAACATGGTCACATGGAAAAACAATCATATAGGTGCGATAATAATGAAAAACGATCCACCATACGTGATAACATTCCTATAAATAGGAAACACTCCCCAACCACATGAAATAAACATGATGAAACATGAAATTATGTCTCTGGTTCTTCCAAGTTCTCAATCCAAACATAAAATTATTCAGTCTTCTGAAAAGAAGCACTCACCACTTGGATATCAATGGAAGAAAAAGAAAAGAAAAGAAACAAAGTGAACCATGTTTTATGGTAAAACCCTTACTAATGCAACAATATAATATCATATTTATAACAGATTCTATACTTACAGGCCATTATATCATATATTATATGACCTTCTGGAAGTTCTTTAATATTTTTTCCCGAAATGCCTTCCAATTTTCTTCCAAAATTATGTTACGATGGCAGACATACCGCACATTGGCCATAAAGAGAGAAACTTTGATAATGACGTGGAATGAGATGGTTCATACACATAAACTCAGACATTGTACATTTGGCATGCATTCGACTTCAAATTTAACCATAAAAACCATGAGCTCCACCTTAGATGGGTCAAAAACCAAAAAGTTACACTGAACCAATGACCTAACTAGCTGATTGGTGGACATCTAATGGATGTTTAAATTAAAACTAGTGAATGGCCCAAATTTTATTTTATTTTTAAAGGTAACGATATCTATTTATAAATATGAAAAAAGGATTACAGAAACAGGAATAATTGGCCCGCTGAGATAGCGGACTGATTATTCACCAAGAAAAGATAAATTACAACCCTTCAAGGATCCAACATTAGAAGCCCATTCTACAATCAGATATTTCACCCTTTGAACTAGATACTCCGTCGAGTTTGAGGTATCCCTATAACATCTACCATATCTCTCTTCCCACACAGACCACCAGATGGCTAAGAGGGGTGAATGGCCCAAATTCAACAAACAAATATGCCAATTTGGAATTATGACATATCCAGTGTTTTAAATAGCTGCTAGCTTACACTACGTAGTGTAACATGTGTAAATAGCATGTTGCCAATGTAGCATACGCTACCTAGGCTGTAGCATACGCTACAAGCTACATAGCGTGTAGTGTGCATAGCATACACAAGACCATACTACTAGTTTTTTTTAAGCTCTCCTTTTATGTTAGTTTAGCTGTTGATGTGAAATAGTGGTGATCAATCCTTCTCACACGTGAAAATAATTCAGAGCGATCTAGACCATCCAAATGATGGGTCCTATTGTTGATGAAAAATATTTCTACATTTATCCATATCTGACAGTCTTAACCATCTATACAAGGGCCTACAGATGTGCAGCTGAAGATTTATGAGTTTTCTAAATGGTGTGAAACTCACATAGCCACATTTATTCAGAATGTTTTCAAAGAAATGAGTTTTGAAAGCCCTCTTTCGAAAACCTTAATAGTCATGATGGCACCAAACTTCCTATCTTTGATTCTCCTAATCCAAGGAACTGTTAGAGACGAAATTTTAAGACATTGATCAGCCCTATGAGATGGTCCTACGGCTGAAGTTTCACAAGCATTGGAGCCCAAACAAAGAACTTCAAGATTCCCCATTAGAAGTCCATATGGCTGTGGAACTAAAGATTTGCATTTTTTTTATTCATTTAAAGCTAAATAGAGGTATTTCTTTTACTCTTTTATTTCAACTAATAACTTTTATTTTATTGTGATTGACTTAATATTGATTTAGGGTGTATTTTGATTTTATTTTCCATTTTTTTCATTGTTGGGGGCACAGTACCATGCAATATTGTAGAATAAGCTTGTAATAAAACCATTTGTGTATAGTGTAGTGGTTGTTCTCTGTAGTGTAGTATGTACCATCTGGGTGATGATGGTGGTGGTTTTGTTTCTATGTTGCAGCTATCCATTGTTTTCTATGTTGCAGTTCTCCATTGTTTTCTATGGTTGATTGAAGCATCATGTGAAACACCACACTACAGTTGGTTTAAATATAAATGAATTGGCTTTTGATAAGTGATAATTAATAACTTGTTTTGAAAAAATGAATCATTTTTTTCTAATTTTCCTGCTGTTTTCTGTATTTGCCTTTGCTATGTATTATATTCTTCCTGTAATTTTAAAATTTTTTAAAGTATCCATATAGCTTCCACTACATGCTATAAAGGGCTGAAAGCTACGCAATATGCTATGCACTATTTAAAACACTGGACATATATCTACAGTGGGTCATACAAGTTGGTGCCGTTTGATTTGAGCTGCATGCATACCACATATAACTGCATGTGTGTGGCTGGCATACTCTACCAGCATATCAAATGACTCCCCGGCTATAAAAATAACAAAATTGAAAGAAGAAGAAAAAAAAAAAAATCTACAATACCCTATTTCAAAGATCAAACAAACTACAACCAAAAACACATTTTTCACAGTTACAACATTAATACTGTTGCAATGGTCAAGAACAGCTTCCGAAGGAGGCTGTAAATAACCCCACAATACCAAACTCGAAACCTAACAGATAGGGGAAATTACCTAAACAGATGTGGCCGTTGCTGTAAATGTGAGGATGCAGAGGTGCCGGATGCAGAAATATAACCTTTTCGAAAACAAATAAAAATTAAAATTATTCAAAACAAAGAAACAAAAATGGGTATATGCAAAATCGATTTTTAACCATTACCGATTTGCATAAACCCCATTTGTACTACCTCAAATCCCAAAATGGAAAATGGGCGTATGCAAAACCAATCAGGGTAGTTGTACAAATCAATTTCTAGAAAAAAGGAAAGAAAACTGAGATTCTTTTTCTGACCTGAGGTGCTTCCATGGGGTAATGCTCGGGGAAATCAACTTGAAGCTGGTACGTTTCGTTGGTGTAGAGAGTCCCAGGAGCGCCAATGACTTCGATAATCCATCTTGAAATAACAAAAATAAAAATCCAATTAGAAGGGAGAAACTATCGGGATGGAGAAGTGTCGAGAGGAGGGATTTAGAGGAGAAACCTTTGGAGGTTATCGGTGACCTTGTGCTTGAAACCGGAGGGAGGGTTCACCTGCCATTCCACCAGTTCTTTCTGGAGTCTGTTGCAGGCGATCTTGCTCAGAGCCTGCAATCAAATGGATGAGATTTAAAAAATGAGACAGACAGACAGACAGACAGACAGAGGGAGAGGGAGAGAGAGAGAGAGAGAGAGAGAGAGAGAGAGAGAGAGAGCAGGAAGAGAGAGAAGATGAAAAATACCTTCCGAGAAGGGGCGGAGGAGCTGGTCATGCTGCTTCTACTGAGAGAGAGAGAGAGAGAGAGAGAGAGAGATTTGGGAAATGAAAATGCGAAGATGGGATTGGAAGCACCGTCCGCGTTTTTTAATTAGAATTCTCTTCTTGTGAATTTACGTAATTGCCCTTTCCTTGGGTCATTTTCTAAGGGAATTATTTGATACTCTGACGGACTTTCATGATCGATACACGGGCACTCGGAAACTTTATATTAAGTGTATGCTAACTCAAATTAAACTAACCAAATCTTTGAAAACATTATAGATAGGTTATAAACAAAAAAATCATACTGATCAAATAATGCTGACTTATGATTGATGACCATTTTTGTTGAATTTGAATCGTTGATTAGGTTTCATGTGGACCATCAATTAAATATATATGAATCAACGTATTAGGATATTAAATTCCCTTGTAGTTTCACTATTTGTATGGTTTAATTTATTTCTTATTGTATGGCATGTCTGGAGTTTGTTAGCGCCTGCTCATCGATCGTCACATTCTCAACTTGTAACTCTGGTACAACGTTGCATTTGATAGGCTTGCCCTACGAAATTTATTACACGTGCAAAACATTATTGAAACTTCCAAATTTTGAGACCCATATGTAGTTAGGTTATCATTTCATAATCATATTTTTGACCGATCCTGACCTACAGTTTAAGGACACATTTTTGCCGAACTAGGGCCGTTAGATATTTTTTGTCTCAGCGATTCAGTAAAAGCCTGCCTATCAGTTGGATATAGAGTGCGTTCTGAGTAAGCTTTATGGGCCCACCATAATTATTATGTTTTATCATTATTGTTTATCTGTTCTTACAGTTCATTTTAGAGCATAAGGTTGGAATTAAACTATATATATAAAGTAAAATGGACCACAAGGTAGGATATAGTGGGAAATAAATGTTAATATTTGTGTTATCCTTTTGTCTATATCTTTTGCAACTTTATGGATAAATTGGACGATATAGCCCTTGAAAAGGTTTTCTGTAGTATGGTTTACTTGAGCTTTAGATATACTTCAATTTTGGGCTATTGCCCAGAAATGAGGGGTAAGCCAAATGGACGGCGTGGATAAGACACATATCAGTGGGACCCATAGAAAGCGTGCTGTGTCCCATGTGCAGTCAGCATCCCTATCAATTAGAGAGATAATTAAATTCGTGTAAAGGACTGGAGTCTGCAACAGTGTCAAAGATATTCTCACTACTCTGGAAAGTATGATGCTTCATACGCACGGTGGACTCAAAAACCACGTGTGGTGCATCTACAAATAAAATCAAAACCTTCCACGAATGTGTCCATTTATCAATACGCACACTGTTCTTACTCAATAAACAATGATCCATTAGTTAAAGATTAGGTCGACCTGATCAATATTACTTTTTTACAATGAACTACTAAAGTGGTCCCACAATTTGGACGGCTTGATTGGAATTATATGCATCTGGCATTACAGTTTGAGTGAGTGTGTATGAACTATCATGCTCCGCTGGAGTATCAAATAACTCCCCTTCAAATAAAATCCATCCCCACCCTGCTTGATTTTGCATGCACCCGTTTTTTGCCGTTTCGGGTGGGTTGTAATTATCAGATTTTCGACCTGAGATTTTGCACAGTATACTCCGGTTACAATTTTGAAGTGTGGGGCCCATCTAGACCATCAAGCTGGTGGTCCATTGAAAGGTCAGGCTCCAGAGATCTTCCAGATTGAATCTAGTCCATCGATTGTTTATACCTTCGACCATTTTCATATTTTCACTGTATGTTTGTAGGCTACCAACCAACTATGGTTGAATCTTCTGATATATGATGTTTCACAGGATGCCTACCACCAATTTTCTGCCCCTTCGTATCAACAGTTTGAAACACAGAACGATGGTCGTGCTGGAAGGTGTCCCTTTCCGCCGTTTCAAGATGGCAGCATTCCTTCTGTTTTTTTATGAGGCGGCTCAGCCATTCCTCCCTTTTTCTAAGATACAAAAGAGCTTATGTGGAGTTGACGAGGATTGCGTCCTACGTAGGCTCCGTGAGGCCCACTGTGATGCGTGTAGTAAACAGATTACTTTAAGGCATTAGCTCAAAAAAGAGGTAAATCCAAGGCTGAAGTGGGCAACACCACTGGAAATAGTAGGGATTGAATACCTACGATTGAAAACTTCCTGGGGCCACTTCTTTCAAGCTAATATTTGTGTTCTCCCTTCATTCGGGTCTACGTGACCTTATGAACAGGTTATATAGGCAACATTATTACTTACTGTATTGTGGCCCACTTGAGCCTTAGATTTACCTTTTTTTAAAGCACATGAATGATGGGTAAAAATGGATGGATGGCTTGGATAAAATGCACACATAATGGTGAGCCCATAGAGCCCCAGCCACAACCAAGTATGTCCTGGCTTGGGTTAGACACAAATCACTTCCATGTGCAGTGTGGAATGCAAGATTTCAAGCATTCATCCCATCGACTCAGGCATGTATGTGCAGCAGCTCATGGTTATAGTTTCTTTATTTTATTATGACATTTCCGTTGTACTTTGTTTCCAGTAGTCCCTATTGTAGCCAATGAGAAAGCGACATGTGGCGCTGCATAAGAGAAATGAAGTGAATGACAAGATCTTTAAAATATTTAGAGTGTTTTTTACGAAATCCTAACTAGCAGAGGATTAATACTACACATCATTAGACAACCGATAAAAGTAATGTGGCCGATGTGTGGCCAATTAACGAGTACTGACCGAGAAAAGTAGAGTTTGGTCGAGAGAAAAAGAACAAATAGGAAGAAACGTATCAGAAGAAGGATCTAGAGAATGACTCCTCGACTATCATAATTGCAAAAGTAATGATAGAAATATCTAGAAGAATAAGTTGTACAGTAAAAAACTATAAATATGAGAGGAAATCTATCACGAAAAAAACAACAAAAACAATGACCAATCAAATACAAATCAAAATTTATCTTTATCTCAGTTATCCTAAAAGTAGTGATAATCCAATAATGGTAATTCTTAGTTTTTAGTTGTAATCCAAGTCTATGTTCATACGTTGAACTTGATTATTATCTAATATCAAGTAATTCTTTCAAGAGATGCAACTTTGCAGTCGCTCCTAGCGACAGATTATGAGTTTTTCCTTTTGTTTGATTGTACTGGTATTATGAAAAGCATTTTTTGTGAAAGGCAAAGTACAACTAATCTTCAAAGGAAGAACCCCACCCTCCAACAATTGCCTAATCATCACAAAATTCTGTGAGTGGTTGAATAAGTAAACGATCTTCTTAAAATTTGGTCATATGCTTTTACATCGGACGTGTCTGCTTATTTTTGCACTTGGGGGTCGAAAGTTTATTCGATTTAAATCGAGCCGCTTTATCAATTCTGGCACGCCCGCACACACACACGTGCTAGAAAGAAAAGAAAAAAAAAATAAAAACTGGACCAGAGTGCCAATAGTTTTTTGCATGCCCTGTGGAACCTTACAAATAACTACTTGGTTGTCAGAAATTTTCATTTTTTACATCAGTTGTGCAAAAAAAAAAAAAAAAAAAGCATATCCAATGGGAACTTTATTACAAGAATACTTGCCGATGAAATAATTATGAGAAATCATGAGTTAAAGAGGTGGTTATAATGCTTATGCAGCTACTAGCGCTATCGCAGCTAACAAACCTCCTACTTAAGAGAAGAGGTGAGGGTGCCACAGGTATCCAAGCAAGTGAATCAATCACTTGTTTCGGTGCCTATACTGCTGAATCCAAATAGAGCTTAATCATCTCGAGTTCAACCTCTTGAAATTATGTCAGTCAGGATAGTTGATGTCTAAAGGGAAATTCAGCATGCCGCGAAAAATGTCAAGGGTTCAGGCTGAGTAATCACAGGCTCAGACAGAAGCATTTAATAGGTGAATGGTTAGTTACAGCGAAAGCATGAATCGATTAAAGGCTATGTTTGCTAGGAGAGCACTGATCGCACCTCAGCAATAGGTCAATGCTAATTATGTTGGGAATCGGGCCCCAATACCCCCGGTACAACTAATGCCATAAGCTATCCCTCAATGGTGAAACACACCACATGTTCTCATCCCTATTCCAACACAAAATGTGTGAAATTCACCTCCACCTGTGGATTTCAGGCGTCCTAAATGTGAGAATAGAAACTTAGTCTAGCCTTTGCCCAAGAATTAACCTTATAATGTGGATTTGAAACCACCTCAAGTTGTTGCACAACAGCATTAGAACCGAAATCAAATTGTACAACTGGTCCATGTAGTGGCATGCGAGGTTTTTGGCTGAACCACCACTCTAATTTATCGTAAGCCTTATCGTGATTGGATCTACCGGCAATATCTATTTTCGATCAATTATTAACCTGATTTTACACTATTTACAGGTGATACAACCAATTGACCATACAACACATAGATCCTTTCACCATACAGAGTGAAGAGTTGGCTAATAACGATTACTACAAACTGTAATTATTTAGCCATTCACTCACTGGGGTAGCCTTTACTTGATATTCTAATTTTTTTACCAAATTCATACAAACTTAGCAGGAGATAGAGGAAAAGTTTCATATCCAGTTCTTTTATAAGGTCAAGAAAATTTATATAGCTGATTTGGCACGTTTTCGACAACTACTAGGGAAAACAGTTGAAAATTATATCGCTGATTTAAAAGTGCAAAAAGCCCGTACAAAGTAGTGATTACTAAGGAAGAATTCATCCAATTAGGCCAAGATGGCCTAGAATTTATACTTTGAAAGAAGTTTATCGGGATTGAATTCACAGATCTTTATGATCAAACCAAGAAGGTATCTCGGTATGAGGCTCTACTTCAAGAATCAATGCAACAGAAGAATTCGTCAGAAGGAACATATTATTATGATCTTAATTATGATGTTGTAGAGCCAAAGTAGTGGCTAAACAACCATTTGTTTACTCAGTATTAGTTAAAACAAAGGTGACCGCACTACCTAATCAAAAGATTCAACGGACGTATACCTTTGATTTTACTTGGGCCGATGAGTTTTTTTATATTATGTTAGCCATGAAATTTATCAAAGTTCTTGTTATCATAAGATTCCGATAGCGGAAAAATTAAAGAAAATTAATTATAATAAATGGTATGGAACCCAGTCACATTCGATTAACAAATGTGTTGTTTTCAGGAATGTTATTCAAGATAATATTGACCAAAGTTGCTAAAGTTTTTCGATAAAGAAAAAGAAGTAATACTGATCCATTTCTTACCAATACGGAAATTAACATGGCCACCATTATTCCACAAAAGGTTGGTCCAGCCACAACAAAAAAATCGAGTTGAAACTAAAAAGGAGCAGGTTGAAGAACGGGATTTTGGCAAGAGGATTTATGAGGTTCATGCATACAATCACATACCAAAGCACATTCAAATGTGATAAATTCCAATTGCCAACACTTATGTAAGCGGCGTGCATGGCTAACTCGGCAAAACAAGCAATTTTATCGACATAATCATAATGCAGGACAATCGGTCATTCGAAATATGGAAGAGGGTAATTATTTTTACCAACAAAGGGTCAAGCACGCCGAAAATCACCCTAGGCCCTTCTTAAAGCAAAGAATGGTTAACCTCAGCCTAGTCAAGGAGGAGTTTGGAAAGGGTTAAGTCATTCAAAGTTTTCAGTAGTACCAGAATGGATGACACATATACAAAAATGGTATTGCTGAAGGCAATAAGTTGTGAAACAAGTATGGGGTGAACCTCATATGAAGTTCCCACAAATATGCTCAAGGCTAGTAATTCCAAAACTTGAAGAGGAACAAATATCGGTTAATATGACCGAACTTCAATAGGATTTAAGTCAATCAAAAATGACCAAAATTCTAAAAATGAAGATATGAATGTTGAAGGATCGATCAAATATGTTAGTGATGAATGTTTTTTAGATGATATTTTGATTGAAGAATTGCTGGCAAAAGCAAAATCACTAGAATAAGCCTCATCTAAACAAGATGAGGAAATGAAAGTTGAAGTCGTATGTCAAGATGTCAAGCAACCGAATTTAGAAACACGTAGGGGAAATGTCTAAATTCAGTAATATAGTTTAGCTCATTTCCACTAATGGTCTTAGATTGTAACATGGTTCTTACATTGCAATTGAGTTTCCAAACTAAACCATCATAGCCAAACAAAATGGAAGGAGATGTGGAGGAACCAGGTCCTCCCATAATTATACAACATGGTTCCTTCAATTATGAGGGAGAAAAATGATTGTTTTAGTCGAACTAGGGTCACCTTCTAAAAAGATAGTGATGGAAAGACTAATTTACTATCAGAAGTTTTAAATCAGGTTCACCTCTAACCTTTAAAGCCATACACAAGGACCTAACGTACACTCTCGTTGAAAGCTCTTGTAGAAGACTTTAGTTGATTTTCTATCAACTAACCAACAACCTCTGTCCTAGTCCAAGGACTTACATTTACTCCTGCTGGAGGCTTCCACGGAGACTAACACGTACACACTCATGTCAGGTGAATTTGGCCCTACACAAGAGCCTAAGTCATATATAATAATCTATTGAGTTTAGGTTTCAAACTCTTACCCTCAGTCCATCACAAGGAAAGAGAGTGTGATCTCACTAAATGACGCTTGTCAGATTGAGTCACTTTGATATGCTGTCTCGGGTTGCTTGATCGATGCTCTCTTGTTCTTTTAACTATCTCCCATTTTCTTTCCCAATTGTTGATTCCAATGCTTTGACTCCGAGATCAAACACCTTGCATGCAATGCTCCATCGAGGTGACCAAGGTGATGGGAGGTTGGGTGAATCTTCTACAATATATAAGAATGTTGTAATTTCCTAAGGGATTCACCTAAATGGGTGTTTTAAAGGGTTTAGACAAGAATTTAATTATGGGTTCAAGTCTAATATATATATATATATATATATATATATATATATATATATATATATATATATATATATATATTAAAACAAAGTGGAGACTAAGTTCATCTTCTTTATTGGGGTTGTTATCATCTTTCAAGTGATAAATCACAAGAAAGATGACTTATATCTCATGGTTTCAGAGGCTTGGAATGTGGGATATGAGTAAGGAATCTCCTAAGCTTCTATTGCACTAAAAACTCATCATTTTATCAAAGAACCGAATACCCTTTTATAAGAAATCATTTTATAATGACTATAAAACAACTAATTAATGACTTTGTTGATATGATTGAAATGGCCTTCAATGGGATTGAAAGTCATTCGATAGGATTGGGCCCTCTATCTATCCTATCGAGAAAATCTAGAATTATTTCTGTTTATTGTTGGACGCATTCTTTAGTTAGATTGAGTGGACCTTCAATTGGATCGAGTCCCATCGATAGCCTTTCGATGGGATCGAGGACCACTCACAAAATGTTGTTTTGGGCATATGTTTTCACAACAACTTAACACATCTTCTAGCGTTATCATGTTTCAATTAAGCTTCTCAAGGTTTACTTATAATGTTATGATTATCTAGAAGCTAAGGGTTGTTTTGGGTCAATGGTTCACCAAGGTACCTCATTTACCTGTTCTTTGCTCCTTAATACTCCATATCCTCTCGTGTCTTCGATTTTTAGCTTCCAAGGGCTTAATCGACTACATGACACATGAACTCACATGATTGACGAACAAGGTGCACAAATCAATGCACTAATAATCTCCCATTTTGTCAATTACGTGACAAGAACCTAACCTAGATAATGTCATAGTCCATACCAATGATATACCAAAACAACACAAAATATTACTGTTGAGGGTCAAATATTGCATATCAGACCCCAATTATTACCTGGGTTTACGAACATGATACTGTTTAATTGCCTATTTTAATCGTGTTTGTACTGCAAGGTATATTTACGAGCTTGGACTGAAACAGGGTACTAAAAGCATGGATTTAATGCTCAAAATTCACCAAGGTAAGGGACGGACCCTATGAGACTAAGATCGACGGATTTACACGTCAGATATCTAAGAAAATCAAGAAATTGAAGCTCAAGTGGCTTGAAAGTCAGCCAGAATGCAAGATCACAGGGTTTTCACCATCCATTAGCTCGAAACTTCATGCATGGCCTGAGGACCATAAATTAACCATACACGTCGAATTTTAGCCGTTGGATCCCTGTGGAAGTGGCCCAACGAATAGATCAGCCCCCTAAATTATTGATTTGGGGCCCACCTGATATCTGGATATGCTTCAATTTTGGCCTCAACAGCTTAAATGAGGTGAAAAAATGGATGGACAGATTGGATTTTGCATATACATCAAGGTGGGGCCCACTTTACGTAAGTGGAGTGCATAGACGTTATGCACTCGCCGTGCACCAAAAGTAAGGAACGGGTCAGCGCACGCTAACCCGTCTCCTTCCGTCTCTCTCTGCGTAAAAACAAATCGACGGAAGCTGGTCCGTTGGTTTTGAGTAATAGGGTCCACCCATCATCCATTTTGATGATCCGAGCCGTCCATTGCATCTCTGGGGTATGTGTGACCCTCGCCTAGGTGGACTTTTGGCCCAAGACAAGTATATGCACATGGATCATTGAAAAATGCAAGATTAACAATGAATTGATTTTATATAGTGGACCGCACCAAAACTCGATAAAAACTACTCTTTTATGGCTGAAATTTTGCCAGGAATCCAATGAACGAGGTGAATTTCTCAGAAAACATCAATATGGGGCCCACCGAGCATGTCAGCGCAAGAAAATTCTCAGGAAGTCCGCGTCTCTGAAAACCGGCCGCAGTGGGGCATTATACGACCCATATGATGGTCGGTTAGATGATCTGAACCGTCCAAAAGATCGGGTAGGGGGTCTTTACCCCAACTATAAAGCCAGAATGGATTTCTTAGTCGTGTACCGTCCAAAAATCTCGTTCAAACGCAACTTGGCTGGTGTTTTTCTGCTGATGTGCACGTGAACCGACTTTAGCCGACCTAGCCTCTTGTTAGATATATAAAGAAGAGAGAGGGCAACGTGGGGAGGTTATCTTTTGATCCCTTGGACGTGTGGAGCGCCATCTGGGCTGCCGTGAAGGTGAGGACATGGGTCGGCTTCTTCATCTGAAGTTTCCCTTCTTCCTTTTTTTCTTCTTTATGTTTTTCTTTCCTAAGAGATTTTAGCATGTTTATGACAGGCTAAACCTCTTAGCTAGGGCTAAGAGGTGAAGCTTGTAGCGTGATTGGGGTGTTAGCTCTGCTTTGATTTATGTTTATTGAACTCGCATGGATTCTAGTTTGATTATAAGAAATGTTTTTAGTTTTAATGGTTTGTTGTGATTCAAATTACAATAGATCTGTGATAGCTTGAGATATTCTCTTTTTATGTATTGAGGTTTTGAACTTGGGAACACTGTTGTTCACCATCGTCTCATGGGCATGGTAGGGTGACAAAACCCTTCCTAACCTTCACAATTCTCTCATGATTGTCTGTGAGATTGGTAAATTATTGTTGTTTGCCATAATCTCCTGAGCATGGTTAGGTAACGGGATCACTTCCAAATCTTCACCAATCTTGTCTGTTGATGATTAGATCTATGAGAAGTTCAGAGATTTGACAAATCTCTTCTTACCAATTGGATTGGATAGGACTCTGATTCCAGTTGTGTCCTTGAATCATTGCAAGGTAGCTTCCTAGTTGTTAAAGTGGATCCTTGGCACCCTAGTTTTTCACCTTTAAATTTACAAGTTTTAGATTAATATTTCACCATTATTCCCTCATACTCACTTGATTTAGATTTCATCTTCTCCTAGTTCTAGTTCTATTTAGTTTCAGATTATGTACATGTTCCAATCCTTGGGATTCGACCTCGGTCTCACCGAGTTTATTACTACATCACAACCCTATACTTGGGGTGTCAACAATTACATATCAAATATAAATGATTTATAACTCAATACAAGCAAGACATGTAACACTAGCAATGCTATCTTCTAAACGCTCCCCCTCTCTTCATCAATCCATGTACAAAACAAACAAATCCTGTAAAACAGAATTCATTGTTTTGGTGGGACTTGGTCTTTCTCCCCCTTTTTGTTAGTATTTGACAAAGAATTAGTTCTATAGATTTACCAATAAAAACATAATCTGGAAGAACTCTTTAAGTCATATGTGTTACTATAAGCACATATTAAAAAGGAAATATGGTACATGTAAATATTAAAACATGGAGCATATTAATTATGATCATTCAAAAAATATATTAATTAAAATATGAATGACCAATGATAGTCTAAGCTAAAACATATAATGCTAAAATTAAGTAACTTTAAAGCTTATACTAACAAAACAAATGAGACTATAATCCTTAGATTTAACTATAGTTTCTACAAAAATAAAAAATAAAAATAGAGGCTCAATTTCTCAAATTTAACTATAAGCCCATATAGGTCTCTATATATCACCTATCCCTCTTCACCACCCACATGGGTATGAATTTTTTAAGACCCTGATCAATTTCGGGAGAAAAGTTTCTTTTCCTGAATTATACTCTCCTATGTACATCTTTAATAGGGGATCTATGCTTGGTAGAGGGTTTTCTTCTTTGTTTCTTACCCTTATGGTTGTTGCCCTGATTGAGGATTTTCCTAGTTCATTTGGTCAATAAGGCAACATGTCTCATCAACTCCTCTATATGGTTGTGCATTTTTTGAAGGAATGTGAGCTTCTTCTCCTTTTTCGGTGATTGTCTAAGAGGACTCTTCTTTGAGTGTGTCATTTTCTTAGTGCAAATGAATTTACCTATATGGTTTAGGACTAAGGTAGATTGTCGATTTTTATAGATCCTGAAATTATGGTAGAACTGCTATTACTGAAGTATGGAAGTGTAAGTGTCGTGCACACTTTTATTTTGTCAAATTTCGATGAGACAAAACACCTTCAAGTGCTGGAAAGTTCACATTCAAGTGATTGAAAGTTCACATTCAAGAACAAACCATGAAGAGTGTATAGTGTAAGACCCGTATCCTAGACCGTACCGTTTCGTAGGTTCCTGCAGTCTTTTCGGTCGAATTCCGGCAACCTTCGACCCTTAACCGACCTTGCGCGCGATCCTGATTCACATGCCATCAACCTGAGTCGACTCAACCCAAGACCCTTACCATAGCGACCGCGCCGTCGCCGCGGTTCTGATGGCACGACTCGTGCGCTGATCCGATTCTCTGGTCAAGAGATGAGGGTCAGCGTTCGGTGCGAGGAAAATGCCGCACGTACGAATCTCGAGAGAATCTCAACGAGATGTCACATCAATCACCCATCAATCCATCACTTCTCACCCTTCCCCAAGCAACCCCAAAGTTAAAAAGTTCTTACAAACCCATACCTTTCTTACACCAAAAGCCACAAAAGTTAAAAAAGCTCTTACACACATCCATCAATCCATCAACCATCTTTCTCTCTCTCCCTTTACAAGTCTCTCTCTCTTTTCCAAATCTTATTCCAAGCAAACCTCCATACGTCCAAGCCATTCCCAAACCCTCCAAGAGAGCTACAAGTGTGGCCCACCTTTCCTACCCTCTCATCTCCCATCTCCACCATCCAAACCTCATCTCCCCCATTGGAATCAAAGCTAAGGAGCTAAGGAAGCCTTTGGTGCAAGAAAGAAGCGGTGGGTGATCTTAGATCTTTGTCTTTCATGCATTTTGTTTGATTAAGGGTCCACATATGTGGGACCCACCTTAATGTAAATTTTGTATCAAGAGGGACCCATAATGGCGGGGCCCCTCCATCCTCACCGATCTCTCTCTCTCTCTCTCCATTTTTTTTTTGTATGATGGCTTGTGGCCCACTTGATGCATGATCTTATCCATGCCATCCGTTGAGGTGGACCCCACTGTTTCCAAGAGTGTTAAATGCCTTGAGAAAAACACAAATATTAGCTTGATCTAAAACAAGTGGGCCATGTGGGACCCACCTTGATGGGGCATGCCACCGTCCGTCAGTGGGGTGGCTAAACAGTGAAGTGTCAACTGACAGGGGGGAAGGGGTTGTGCACTGACGTAGGTGTGCTAACATGGAGTGTGCACTGACATGGGTGTAGACTGACCCACTCCCTCCATCTGTCCAGATGGACCACACCATGATGCATGGGCTTTATCCAGACCATCCACAGCCCCTGGATGGTGGGACCCACGTCCGTGTGGGGGCCCTCCTTAGTGCGTGTGCATGCTCAGGTCCACAACTCAGCTGACAGATGGAGTGAAAGATACCTTGTTTCAACACAGAGGTCTTAGGATTGATTCCCTGTGGTGGTGGCTAACTTGGAGTGTGTGTACTGACATGTGTGTATTATAAGGGTGTGGGGTCCATGGGACCCATCCACACTGTCCATCCATTTTGGTGGGCCGCACCATCCTGTACGTGTGGTGCATCCACCGTCCAGGGACGGTGGGACCCATCCCAAGATCAACTAGCAGACTGTGTGAAAGATATCTCGTTCAACACTTGAGGTCTTGGTTTCGATCCCTGTAGGGTGGCTAACGATGAAGTGCCAACTGACGGTGGGTCCGTGGGACCCACCCCATCCACGCCGTCCATCCTTTTTGGTGGGCCACACCATCACGTTGGTGTCCACCGCCCTCGGACGGTGAGACTCACATCCGTGTGGCCCCTCCCTGACGCCCAAATCTGTGGCTCAATGGGCAGACTGAGTGGAGATATCTCGTTTCAACACGTGAGGTCTTGGTACCCATCCCTGTGTGGGTGGCCTGTGCATGGGGTCCACCTAGGTTTGGTGCGGCTGAAACTTGATTCGACCCATCATTCAAGTGGGACACCCACGATGGGTGGGCTGGATTTGTGAACCCCATCTTAGTGGGCCCAAATAAATGATTATGAATCTTTTAATGGAGGGTAGCCCTCTCAACTGTTGTATTTGAGGTGGCCTACACAAATCATGGAATGACTTCATTTTTGAGACCTAGGCCCACCCTGGAACGGTGCATCTAACTGATAGGTTAGATGTTGGCAACATCAACGGTGGGGTCCACACCGCTCGACCTCATGAGACCCACCTCTGTTCGGTGTCAGCAAGGGAAGAAAGAAAAAAAAAAGAAAAAAGAAAAAGGAGAGGGGCACGTGGCACCCTCTCTCTCTCTACACCTCTCTCTCTACACCTCTCTCTAGCTCTCTCTCTGACGCTCTCTCTATCTGTCTCTAGCTTTCTCTCACTCTCTCTCTGACGCTCTCTCTATCTCTCTCTAGCTTTCTCTCACTCTCTCTCTAACTCTCTATCTCTCTCTAGCTCTCTCTCACTCTCTCTATCTCTCTATCTTTCTCTCTATCTCTCTATCTCTCTCTCTTAACCATCCTAACTAGTCCCTGGTGCTGTGTTTGTGCATCCAAGTGGTCCATATGGTGAGGCCCACCTGTTTGTATTATTAGGCCCAGATCCGAGGACCATTTGGTGCATACGAGGCTCAAGTAGCGAGCCCATTTGTTGTATATATATGGCCCACATGAGAGGCCCATCGATATGGCCTATTTGATTGCATGTGGCCCATTTGTGCTCTAGATGGGCCCACTTGATTTGATTCGGCCCATTCGAATCAGCCCATTGAGTGAGGTTCCGCCAGGATATTTGTGTTGATGTTTCTTTTGGCGGTCATGCCTTGGGAGCAATGTTGGTTTGACGTCCACATTGATGGGCAATGATGGTTAGATGTCCTCATTGTGATCTTCCCTTAGGCCTTGTTAGGCCATTCCCTTCTTGGGTTAACCCAAATAAGTGGGCCCCATTCACCGTATGTGATTGATCGATTTCGATTATCGGTGCTGATTATCGATACTGATATCGGTGCCGATTGTCGAGGCCGACGCCGATTATCGACCCTGATTAGCGGTGCCGATTACCGATGCTCGAGGCCGACGTAGATTATTGATACCGAGTACGAGCATGTGACAACATGATATCATAATATATGTCCATACGCATCATCTGCATGCTTGTGATGAGATGAGTGATTGATCATAGCATCTACCTTTGAGCAGATTATTTATGGGCTCCCTGATAGGCGGAGTTGCCCTACATAAGCGCACGATACGTGTAAGATTGCTGCATAATTGAATTGTGTGATTCATGCATCTTGCATCATGTGACATGTGTACCGTACGCCCTAGCGACGTCAGGGCCATAGCCTTCACAGGTGTATCGTGGTTGACAAGATTGGATACCAGAAATCTTGTTCTACATGGGGTGCTATAGATATCCCTGGGTGAAAGTCTCTAAACGCTTATGGTACCAAGAGGTTGCTCCAGCGTCTAGACCGAGTGGGTGCATGAGTGCCGATTACTAGACGGCTGCGCTTTCCACTGTGTCGTGGTCGGTTGGAAGGGGGTGCGGCCTTACTCACCCGAGAGGAGGGGACAATGCTATGTTAGTTTGACCAGCTCGAGGAATGAGTCCGCTATCAACTAACCGTGCCCGATATTGTCAGGCGGGTAGTGAGGTCTCTTCCACTTACCTTATTGCGTGCAATGGGGCGGCAATCTGGTTTAAAGTGTACTAGACCCCGGCGATATCCTAGATTTGAGCTGTATTGATATGTGGATGTAGATGAGGATTTGTATGCTTGAGTTACATCTCGCATTGTATGGCCTTGTATGGCCGACATCATTCATGCCTTGCATCGCATAACCTTGGTACAGCTAGTGGTATTCATGGATTCATCAGCATGTTCTGTATTACTCTGATACTGTATATCTGCATTACTACCTTGCGCACACACTTTCACCACCCTCTAAGCTTTCTATAAGCTTATGCACGACCGTTGCGTGCAGGTGACGCAAGGATGCAGCAGCGCTGAGGTAGGAGCGTAGAGAAGATCATTTTGGAGCTTTTGTCTATCATCATTGTATTTTCCTTTATTCTCATTGTACTTGTAAAGTTTTTTATCATAGTGGAAATATGATGGAGTTTTTGGCTGTTGTTTGTGGGTTATGCCTTTGGTTATGCTTATCACGAATTAAACTGATGTTGAAAATCCTCCTTGTAGCATCCCAGGATTGGAACCTGGCGTATGGGCGCTAGGAGCCGAAAATGGGGTTCTACGGAGGCTGTCGGCGCCGGATTTGGCAATCGAAAATTTTGTGAGCCCGGTTTCCGAGTTTGGGGCGTGACATATAGTGTAAGAACAAGTTCAAGACGTGGATAATGTAAGCTAAAGAATACTTAAGTTCTACTACTAGTAGAAGATCAAGCTCTACCTTCAAGTAGAAGATTTGTTCTATACACTTCAATGTCCAACTTTGTCAGGTATAAATGACCTTAGAAAGACCTTAGGCTTAGGTTCTTTCAAATACTAAACTTATACGGGGTTTTATACTTTTATTAGGCTTTAGTTCGACTAGTCTAAGCCTTAGTTCGACTAGTTCAAGCCTTGGTTCGACCATGAAATTGCGGTTTAGACTGCTCGAATTGATGTATGGAATAAGTCAAAGTGTCCTAGAGGGGGGGGGGGGGGGGTTGAATAGGACTTTGTAAAATTTATGCTAATTTAAAATCCTAATTCCTCAATCTTGATCTAATATGCAATTAATTAAGATGTATCGAACTTAACTCTATAGGCTTCCATGTCAAGTAGATGATCCAAACAATAGAGTACTTAAAATGAACAATTTAAGCAATTGGTCTATGTAGGATGTATGAGTGTGTGGAATGTAATTCCTATTAGTTCTAACCATTCACATGCATCATTTTAAGCAATCAAGATAAGCATGATTAAATGAGTACACAAATAGCAATCCCAAACATGATCATATATAGTGGTTCAGCTATGTGCCTACTCCACTCCCGGTGGACGCACTCAACCCTTGAGTGTACCGGATTTCACTAATGGAGGTTTCAAATTAGGTTCACCTCAAACTATTACAACCTACACAAGGTTGACACTAGGACCTACACAAGGTTCCTAAGAATGCCTACACAAGGTAACTCGTCCTACATAAGGACTCAAACATGCCTACACAAGGCAACTCGTCCTACATAAGGACTCAAACATGCCTACACAAGGCAACATACATGCTTACACAAGACATACAACCATACCTATACAAGGCACACAAACATGCCTACACAAGGCACAACATGTCCTACACAAGGACTCTACATGTATTCTCCCATCGGAGGCTTGTAAAAGGTCTTGATGATCTATAACACATAACCTGCGGAATTAATCCTACACAAGGAAGGATCCTTAGGGTCTGTGGACTCTTAGACTTTACTTGAAGGTAGGTGAGCCCCGTTTAGCACATGATGAAGATGATCTCCCTTGATGACGGAGATTCTTCAGCTCCCTTGTACCGTAATACTTGAAGATTCTCCAATGTAAGTAGCTGGGGTTGGGTTAAGGTTTTTGGTGAAATAAACTCTTATTAAATGTGAGTCATTAAGAGACAGTGATTCCAAGCATTCAAGATGATCCAACATAATGATTTGCCATTAAGTAGCTGCTGAAAGATCCTTGAATGCTGAAGTTCATTCTCCAATCCAATCTATTGAGTATTCAATGAATGGGAAAGGGTTGGGGAATGAACCTTCATGAGAAGAAGGCTCAATGATGGTAGGTAAGATGTTACCCCCTTGGAACTCTCACTTTTTCTCAAATCATTACTAGAACCGAGCTTTTCTTTATAAAGGCAAAAAGTCCAACGGTAACAATGTCATCGAACCTGTTTCGATGTCATCGAGGTTTGAATCTCGATGTCATTGAACCTAGTTCGATTCCTCAAATTTATGTGTGATTTTTCTTCAAGCCTTGCTAGACGTTTTTGGGACCTTATTTAATGTCATCGAACCTGGTTCGATGTCATCGAACCCAGTTCAATTCCTCGAACTTTTTAGAACATTTTTCTTGAAAGCTCGTTGGACAGTTTTTTGTCCTTTTTCGATATCATCGAACCTGTTTCGATGTCATCGAAGTTTGAATTCTAATGTCATCAAGTCTGGTTCGATTCCTCAAATTCTCTAGAAGATTTTCCAAGAAGTTTGCTGGATAGAAACTCTAAGTTCTTCGATTCCTCGAATCACCATCGAATACACATGTTCGATGAATCAAATTTTTAGTCCAAATATATTTATGGTTGATGGACATATGAGGGTCACTTTTCGATGTCATCGAGACATGATCGATGTCATCGAATACAGGTATTTGATGTCATAGAACACAGGTATTCGATGTCATTGACCCATGCTCGATGGCTCGAAGTGACCTGTAGAAAGCTTAGAAAATTTACCTATTTGCACCAAGCTTTCAAATATAGAATTCCTATGTTGTTCTACAATTTTTAAAGGGAATTATATACCTGGGGGTTTTAGACATGGGATGTGAGGTTTACTTTACCTTTGACGTTCTTGATTCACCCATCTAGTGGAGGCATCATCTTATATTATCTCCATATGTGGCTCACCTGACTTACTGACTCAACCATCATGCTAATTGATAAATAAAGGCACTTTTAGACTAGTCCAAGAAAAACTTCGACCAGTCCAAGATTCAAACTCAAAAAATGGATAATTCTCATGGTTTCTCAACCAGTCAAGAAGGGTGCTCGACCAGTCGAAGGAACACTTTCGACCAGTCGAAGGGTGCTCGACTCGAAGTCCAGCGACTGATTTTTTGCACCCTCGACCAGTCGAAAGTAGTGCTCAACCAGTCGAACAGGGCCCTCGACCAGTCGAAGAACGGTTTTATCTGATCGCGTTGAAAATTTGAAATTTTGTTGGATCTTAAACGAGTCGAATGAGCCTTAGACGAGTCGAAGCAACCGAATTTCAGCCTATAAATAGAGGCCTTTTCTCATTCCAAATTAATTAATTCAAGCTAGGAAAAGCCTCCATTGAGAAAGAGAGAAGTCCCCACTATATTCAAACTATTGTGCGGTATTTTAAATTTATGTTTATAGCTTTTTATTTTTATTATTTGATCTCTAGTTTATGAATCTTAGTTTTTAAAAGAGAGTAATTACTCTTCTTTTCAAGATTTAAAGGATTTAAACAAGTAGCCTAAGGTTTGAACTAAATTAAAATCAATTAGAACCTAGAACCCTTGATTGTATTTCTGGACATTGAACGTTCTACATCAAACGAAGCTATTCTACAAGCTACATCAAGTACGTCTTTAAAAAGAAAGATAAGTATCATTTTGTATTTTTATTTTTGGTTTCTTTGAGATATCCAAAAAATCTCATGTATTGGTTTTGACTGAGATAGCCAGAAAATCTCAGTGTGGGGTGTTGTTTGTGATATCCCATCTGAAAACATAACTGTATAGGTTTTAAGGTGAACCTGTGAAAACCTTGATTATTAGTGAACACCAATATCACGTGGGTTGTGATTATTGGGAGTGGAGTAGGTGTGGCTATTTGAGAACAGTTGGTATACACACCGAACCACTATAACTTCTAGTGCTTGTAGTGAATGGTTTAAATTTCTGTATATGTGGTGAATGATTGTAATTTGGTTGTGTTGTGAATGCTTGTAATAGATAGCTCTCTATTTTCTCTTGCTTAGTTTGTGATATTGCTACGTTCATGAAATTAGGTTGTTCTACCTAAAACATTTGTTTTTAGTGTAAGGTTGTGTAAGACTCGTATCCTAGCCCGTATCGTTCTGTCAACTCTCGCGATCCTTTCCAGCTAATTCTGGCAACTTGCGACGTATAATCAAAGTTTACGATCGACCCTAAGTCGTATCTTATAGATTTGAGTCGGCTTAATCCGGAACTTGTACCATTGCGACCGCATCGACGTCGCGGTTCCAACGCCGCGTCTTATGCACCGATCCGATACCCTGGCAGGAAGATGTGTGCCGATGTTTATTTCAAAGAAACGCCGCGCTTTTATAATCCCAAGAGAATCTCTACAACATGTCCCATCAATTAATCACTCAAATCAATCAATCAATCACATCATGTCAAGTACAAGAGCAACCTATGCTTCTTTCTCCACAAGTCAAGCAACCTCCAAAAGTCAACCAATCCATCACCTCACCCATCACTCACATCCATCACCCATCCATCACTCTCTCTCCCTTACATCCCATCTCTCCCTCTCTTTCTCTTCACACATTTTCCAAGCACCAAAGGAGTGCAAGTCCATGCATTCTAAAAGAGAAATGTGATTTTGGTGGCCCACCTTCCCATCCCAAAAACCTCCATCCTAGCCATTCAAACCTCATCACCTTCCATCAAAGTGAAGCACAAGAAGACCGGCATTCCAACGGACCGAGAAGATCGAATGGTGGGTGCTTATTAGGCTAGATCTTTCCATGTTTTAATGATTGTCCAAGTGAGGCCTACCGATTGATGGTATGGATCTCACTTGGGACCCTAAGATGTGGCCGATGGCCCACCTTGATCATTAATATCATTCCATGATGGGGCCATTTTCCATGGACCCCATCATGATGTTTACTTTCCTAGCTTGAATAAGGGTTATCTAGACCGTCTGTTTTAGTGGAGAAGGAATCTCCACCATTGGGTTTTTGAATTAATGGGCCCACATGTATTGGGAGCCACTCAATGTATGATTGATTGCAATGGAGGGCCCATAGTGTCGGGGTCCCTCCATCACACGTGTATCTCTCTCTCTCTCTCTCTCCCTCTCTTTCCTTTTATTCTTCTTTTCATGTGATGTTGGTGTGATTGTGTGGCCCACTCGGATGGACCCCACCATGAGGGATGTATTGTATCCAAGCCATCTATACTTGGGGCCCACTCTATATGTATTGTACCCACACCACCCTCCATGTGGTGGCCCACCTAAGCTGGCCCACCTCAAATGTATGTGATATGTCCAACCATCTAGCGTCCCTGGACACTGGACGTGAATTTGGAAAACACAAATATTAGCTCTTTCCGAGTTTACGGGGTGGCCCACTTTCATAGCCCTCACCTTGATGAATGGATTCAATCCACGCCATCCATCCTATTTACCAGCTCATTTTAGGCGTTGAGCCAAAAAAATGAAGCTGATCCAACTTTCTGGTGGGCCATACCTTAGCAAACACGGATTCTCACTGTTTAAAGTCTCCTGAATTTTTCTACAAGCCAAAAGATGCCCAATATTGGGCTTGATGGATGGATTATGGGCTATGGAATCCATTGGGTGGGTCGGATTCATTTGATGAGGGCCCCCACATGCGAAAAACCTCGAAAAAATGAGATTTAAAAAAAATATATATATATATACAAAAAAATAAGGTGCAGCGCCTGCTGCTGTGCAACAGGACGCTGCTGGCGTCAGTGTTAAAATGGGCAGGGACCCACGGCCCCAACCATGGGCCCCACCAGGATGTATATTTGTCATCCAACCCGCTCATATGGTGGACCACTTCCAACAGCGGGCCCCCCTCCAAAAATCAGCCTTATCCAATGCTCAGGTGGCCCAGGTCAGAGGAAATAGTGGATTGAGCATATACCATTGAAACCCATTTGGGTTCACAGAAGTTTTGGAATCAATATGAAATTTATTTTTACTCTTCATCCAGGTCTGTGGACCTTATCAACTGGTTGGAAGGCGTATAAGCACTATGGTGGGCCCCACGTGGGACCCATAGTGATGTATGTGTATATTTACACCGTCCATTGATGGTGGACGGTGGATCCCCCATGATTTATGTGTTCTATTCACACCATCCCCCCTGGACGGTGTGTGTGTGTGTGTGTGGAGCATGTGTGTGTGAGCGTGTGTGTGTGTATATATAATATTGTGTATATATATATATATACTATATATAAATTTTATATTATATTATATATTATCTACAGGATGGTGGGCCTTCATGTGGACCCCATCCATGATGCAAGTGTTTCATCCAATCTGTCCATCCATATTAAAAGCTCATTTTGTGGCATGAGCTAAAGAATGAACCAGATCCATAGTTTGGTGGGACCCACCCTTGATGAATGTGTTGCATCTAAACGGTCCAACCGTTTAGCAAGCTTTTCTTAATAGGTTCGAGACTAAAAATAAGATAGATCTATAGTTCGAGGGGACCCCACCTTGGTGTATGTATAAGCCCAAGTGATTAGGCCCACCTTGATGTATTTGTGGCCTGTTGTTGAGGCCCACCTTGATATTTATAAGGCCCATGTTATGAGGCCCATTCAATGTAACTGTGGCTCGTGGTTGAGGCCCATTTTGACATATAGGGCCCATGTTACAAGGCTCATTGTGATGTATTCTAAGGCCCATGGGATATAGCCCATTTCAATGTACATAAGGCCCCTTAATGCGGCCCACTTGATTTATAAAAGGGCATATGATGCGGCCTATTTGATGTATCTAAGGCTCATGGGTCGAGGCCCAACAGGATGTCCTTACGGTCCATTGCAATGAGCGCTTCCTCCATAGTTTGTGTAATGAGGTTTGATAACGGGCCATGCCTTGGAAATAATGTTGGTTTGACGTCCACATTATACGTACAATGTTGGTTAAATGTCTGCATTGTAACTCTCCTTAGGACCCATTGATAGGCCCATACTTGTTGAGTATAGGCCGTCTAGGCCCATCTACATTGTAAGGATAGTTCATTACTTTATAACATGCTTAGTATAATTCCATGACTCAAGCCATACGCATCATATGTATGCTTGATATGAGTAGTGACTGATCATTGTATACGTCATTTGGCAGACTATTTACGGGACTCCTTATGAGACAGAGTGCTCATATTATCGCGCCGTACGCGCAAGATTGTTGCATGACTGGATAGTGTGACTCATGCATCTTGCATATATATGACTTGATCATTGTATGCCTTAGCGACATCAGGGTCGTAGCCACCATAGGCACATTGTGGATGGCTAAACGGGACACCGGAAATACTTGGTTCTAGCATTGTGGACACTTAGGATGTCCTTAGGTGAAAATTCCAGAATCTCCGAGGCCAGGAGGTACCCCAACGTCTAGACCGAGTGGAACATGAGCGCCTGAGTGCCGAATACCAGTAGGCCATGTCTCCCAATGTGTTGTGGCCAGTTAGGAGGGGGTTTGGCCTTATCCGCCCAAGTGAGGGGGCTATAAGCTAGGCTGAGTATGACCAGCTCGTAAATGGGTCCGCTATCGACGAGCCAAGTAAGTATTGGCAGACTGCTGGCTAGGCGGATAGTAAGGTCTCTTCTACTCGCGGGGTTGTGCAGTTAGGGAAGAGGCAGTCAGTGTGAAGTGTAATAGACCTCGGTGATTTCCTCAGAGAGCAACCGTACTGATATGTGGACTTATTGAGCAGGACTTGTATATCCATCCATTCATTTATTCATTATCCACTCGGGCTGGTGGTGCGAAACTATTTGTCACGGGTACCCTCGCATGGCCAGGATTTCAGTTAGGCGCATGACTAACCTGAGATCAGGAGTTTACCACATTGAGTCGGACATCCAAATTTAGGTATGGGACTGGTTTGGATAGAAGTCCCTTGTGATGGACCCCGTAGCCTGCGATACTACGTACTATCATCCCGACTTCACATTCCAGCATGGTCATTTCATTCGCACTGCATATTACATTGCATCCGCAGTACTTAGCATTTTGGGTTACTATGTTTCTGCACTTATATGGCCTAGATGAGGTTGATGGTATTCGTGGCTCATCAAGATTTGCATATTGCATTGCATCCTCAGCATCTGTTATTGTCTTATTGTATTTTGCATCGCATAGCCTTGGTACTACTGATAGCACTCATGGACTTATCAGTATACTTCTACTTACTCTGATGTCGTATGATTCATGATCTTGTTAGTATTTCCGTTTATTTCGATGATGTATGATTTATGGGCTTTATGGTATACTTGGCACTTATCTTGTACACATACTTTCACCACCCTCTAAGCTTTTGTAAGCTTATGCACGATAGATGCGTGCAGGTGGCGTTAGGTTGCAGCAGCGTTGAGCTTAGAACGTGCAGCTATCCTCTGGAGCTTTGATTTTGATATTTGTATTTTCCTTTTAGCAGTGTATTCAAATGATTATATTAGCGGATATATGGTGATGTTGTTTTGTGACTTGGTTATGCTTGTGGTTATGCTCCATTACAAAAAAAATTCATACTTGTAGGATCCCAGGATTGGAATCTAGCGTATGGGTGCTGGGAGCCGAGAACGGGGTACTACGGAGGCTGTTGGCACCGGATTCGGCGATCAGAAATTCTGTAAGCCCATTCCCCGAGTTTGGGGCGTGACAGAAGTTGGATCAGAGCATAACTTGGGAATACCTGAGAATAACATCACATATCTACTGATAGCTACCTTACACTCTATGATTGGGGAGAACTTAGAATGGTTAGATCCCCGAGTTCGAATAACTTAGAATTTTTTGATATAGCTCCCTACCGTTGAAATTGTGAGACTACATAGTATTTCAGTTTCGATCATTTTTGGTTGGGATCCGAGGTCTAGTTAGATCATCGTAGTGTTAATGAGGTGTTTTGGGAGCAGGAGGCTGAGATTTGCAGGCGTTGTATCCATCTCTTAAGTGTTTGATTATATTGGCATGTTGTGTTAGGATGAGATTTCCTTCCCTTGGTTGAGCTCTATATTGGTTGTATCGTGTTTTAAATTTCGAGGACGAAATTCTTATTAGGTGGGAAAAACTGTAAGACCAGCATTCTAGTCCGTACTGTTCTGTTAACTCTCGCAATCCTTCCCGGCGAATTCCGGCAACCTACGACATATAATCAAAGTTTGCGATTGACCCTAAGTTGTATCCTATAGATTTGAGTCAGCTTAATCCGGGACTTGTAACATTGCGACCGCACCGTCGCCGCGGTTCCAATGCTGCGTCTTACGCACCGATCCGATACCCTGGCAGGAAGATGTGCGCCGACGTTTATTTCAAAGAAACGCCGCGCTTTTATAATCCCAAGAGAATCTCTACAACATGTCCCATCAATCAATCACTCAAATCAATCAATTAATCACATCATGTCAAGTACAAGAGCAACCCATGCTTTCTTTCTCCACAAGTCAAGCAAACTCCAAAATTCAACCAATTCATCACCTCACCCATCACTCACATCCATCACCCATCCATCACTCTCTCTCCCTTACATCCCATCTCTCCCTCTCTTTCTCTTCACACATTTTCCAAGCACCAAAGGAGTTCACGTCCATGCATTCTAAGAGAGAAATGTGATTTTGGTGGCCCACCTTCCCATCCCAAAAACCTCCATCCTAGCCATTCAAACCTCATCACCTTCCATCAAAGTGAAGCACAAGAAGACCGGCGTTCCAACAGACCAAGAAGATCGAATGGTGGGTGCTTATTAGGCTAGATCTTTTCATGTTTTGATAATGGGCCAAGTGAGGCCTACCGATTGATGGTATGGATTCACTTGGGACCCTAAGATGTGGCCGATGGCCTACCTTGATCATCAATATCATTCCATGATGGGCCATTTTCCATGGACCCCATCATGATGTTTACTTTCCTAGCTTGAATAAGGGTTATCTAGACCGTCTGTTTTAGTGGAGAAGGAATCTCCACCGTTAGGTTTTTGATTTAATGGGCCCACATGTATTGGGACTCACTCGATATATGATTGATTGCAACGGAGGGCCCATAGTGCCGGGGTCCCTCTATCACACGTGTGTATCTCTCTCTCTCTCTCTCCCTCTCTTTTCTTTTATTCTTCTTTTCATGTGATGTTGGTGTGATTGTGTGGCCCACTCGGATGGACCCCACCATGAAGGATGTATTGTATCCAAGCCATCTATACTTGGGGCCCACTCTATATGTATTGTACCCACACCACCCTCCATGTGGTGGCCCACCTAAGGAGGCCCACCTCAAATGTATGTGATATGTCCAACCGTCCAGCATCCCTGGACGTGGGACGTGAATTTGGAAAACACAAATATTAGCTCCTTCCAAGCTTACGGGGTGGTCCACTTTCATGGCCCTCACCTTGATGAATGGATTCAATTCACGCTATCCATCCTATTTACCAGCTCATTTTAGGCATTGAAGTGTCCTGCTGCACAGCAGCAGGCGCTGCACCGCGTCTCCCACTGTGTCATGGTCGGTTGGGAGGGGGTTTGGCCTTATCCACCTGAGTGAGGGGGCTTTAAGCTAGGCTGAGTATGACCAGCTCGTAAATGGGTCCGAGATCGATGAGCCAAGTAGGTATTGGCAGACTGCTGGCTAAGCGGATAGTGAGGTCTCTTCCACTCGTGGGGCTATGCAGCTAGGGAGGAGGCAGTCGGTGTGAAGTGTAATAGACCCCGGTGATTTCCCCAGAGGGTAACCATACCGATATGTGGACTTATTGAGCAGGACTTGCATATCCATCCATTCATTCATTCACTATCCACTCGGGCTGGCGGTTCGGAACTATTTGTCACGAGTACCCTCGTATGGCCAGGATTTCGGTTGGGCGCATGACTAACCTGAGATCAGGAGTTTACCACATTGAGTCGGACTATCCAAATTTAGGTATGGGACTGGTTTGGATAGAAGTCCCTTGTGATGGACCCTGTAGCCTGCGATACTACGTACTATCATCCCGACTTCACATTCCAACATGGTCATTTTATTCGCACTGCAGATTACATTGCATCCGTAGTACTTAGCATTTTGGGTTACTATGTTTCTGCACTTATATGGCCTATATGAGGTTGATGGTATTCGTGGCTTGTCAGGATTTGCATATTACATTGCATCCTCAGCATCTGTTATTGTCTTATTGTGTTTTGCATCGCACAACCTTGGTACTACAGATAACACTCATGGACTTACCAGTATACTTTCGCTTACTCTGATGTCGTATGATTCATGATCTTGTTAGTATTTCCGCTTATTTCGATGATGTATGATTTATGGGCTTTATGGTATACTTGGCACTTAGCTTATATACACACTTTCACCACCCTCTAAGCTTTTGTAAGCTTATGCACGATAGATGCATGCAGGTGGTGTTAGGTTGCAGCAGCGTTGAGCTTGGAGCGTGCAGCTGTCCTCTGGAGCTTTGATTTTGATATTTGTATTTCCCTTTTAGCAGTGTATTCAAATGATTATATTAGTGGATATGTGGTGATGTTGTTTTATGACTTGGTTATGCTCGATTACAAAAAAATCATACTGAAAATCCTCCATGTAGGATCCCAGGATTGGAATTTGGCGTATTGGCACTGGGAGCCGAGAATGGGGTACTACGGAGGCTGTCGGCACCGAATTCAGTGATTGGGAATTCTGTGAGCCCGTTCCCCGAGTTTGGGGCGTGACAGGTTGTCCTATGAACAAATTTTAAATCAATTTCTCAATACTACTGCTATTAAGATTAGTGATTTATTCTAATTTATTCATTATATCTGTACTTTAATTTTTATTTGGTATAGTCCTATTCACCCCCCCTCTCTAAGACTGTTAACTCGCCTCTTTCATGTGATATCAAAGTTAAGTTGCTCATTTATTTGGATTAAGTTCCTTGAGTTTAAAGATTTAGTAGAACTTTCATTATGTCAAATTTCGATAGCTTGTCTATTACCAAGCCATTACCCTTGGATGGCTCTAACTATGCTTATTGGAAAACGAGAATGAAGATTTTCTTAAAATCCTTAGATGAAAGCATGTGGCAGGTTACGATAACCAAATGGAAACTAGCCGTATCTGAAGTTCTAGGCAGTGATGGAACCAAGTTTATGAAAGAAACTCCCTTTTATTTATGGACTACACCTCAGAAAAATGAAAACAGTGCAAATGTAAAGGCCTTAAATGCAATTACATGTGCTCTATCACTTAATGAATTCAAAAGAATCATTTCATGTTATATAGTTAAACAAGCTTTGGATATTCTTGAAATGACACATGAAGGAACTACTATTGTCAAGAAATCTAAAGTTCAAATCCTTACTACAAAATTTGAGAAAATTCGTATGGAAGAAAATGAAACTTCCATGGACTTCTATACGAAATTAAATGACATAGTAAATTGTATGTGGGGTCTAGGAGATGGAATCCTAGAAATCAAGGTTTATGCTAAAATACTGTGATCTCTTCCTGAGAGGTTCAATTCCAAAGTAACTGCCATTCAGGAACGAAGAGACACTGATCAAATGAAGGTTGAAGAGTTAGTTGGTTCTCTTCAAACATACAAGTTAAATTTTAAAGCTCTCAAAGGTAAGTCCATTGCTCTTAAGTCATCCAAATCTATTTCAAAAGATAAAAATGTTAATTTCGATATTGAAGATACAGAGGATGATATGACTTTACTTATTAAAAAGTTTTACAATATTTTCAAAAATAAGAAAAGAGCTGATTTTCAAAAACCTTCTGATAAGAGAAAAGGAAAATCTAAAACTTGAAAATCTGTGAAAAACAGTCAATGTTTCAACTGTCATGAATACAAGCATTTGACAAATAAATGTCCCAAAAGGGATAAATAAAAAAGAAAGGGCATGATTGCTACTTAGGATGAATCATCCGTCTCTGAAAGTTCCTCTCAGTCAGATGTTCAGAACAAAAAATCTCAAATGAAGTAAAAGCTCTGTTGACTATAGCCAGCGTCACATCCTCAGATAGCTGTAATTTATCTGATTATGAGAATCTTAGGAGTGACTCTAAAAATGAGAATGAAGACGATCTTCTAAATGCCTACAATGCCCTATACAGGGGAAGTTGCAAAATAGTTGTCAAACTAAAAATTCAGAAAGAAAAATATCTTAAACTAAAAGAAGAACTTGAAAATAATGTTTTGGAAAAATCTCATCTTTTTCATTGTTTTGAAAAAGTAAAACTTGATTTAAATTTCAAATCCTTTGAATTAGAAAACTCATAATTGAAAATGAGAATTTAAAACTCGAAGTTTCTTCTCTTTTGAGTTCTAAGGATACTTGGAGATATGCCCAAGGAGAACTTAAGCTGGAAAAATTATTAACCGCATCCAGAAAATGTGGCGATAAATCAGGTCTAGGGTATATCAAAGATAGTCCAATGAAAAACAAAAATGCATCTCCTATATTTGTAAAAGGAGAATCCTGAAACTCAAAAGGTAAGAATTTGAGAAATTACAATCAAAACAATTTCAAAAATCCAAAACCTTTTCAAGCTTCTAAAGTTAATTAAAAAATCATCAGTTATAGAAATCAAAGATATAATCTTTTAGCCAAAAAAATAGTAGAGTTACTCAAAGAGCTTCTCAAATCTAACTTTAATGATGTCAGAGTTAATCGACAGAGAAATTCCAACTCTCTTAATTAGAGAAAAATTAATGAAACTCCTAAACCCAAAATTATAATGAAGTGGGTTCTAAAAGTTACTTGTCTTGTTGCCCACACCGCCTTCAAAGCTTCTAGCCATTCAAAATCGTATCTGGACAGTAGATGTTCAAGACATATGACAGGTGATAAAAAGATATTCACCAACCTCTAAGAGATGAATGATGGTTCAGTTACTTTTGGTGATGGTAGCAACTGCAGAATTATAGGCCAAGTTACTGCTTTACTTTCTAACCTTCCTCTTTTTTAAAATGTTTTATATTTTGAAGGACTTAAACACAATCTTATAAGTATATATCAAATCTGCGATAACAACCATTATGTGAAATTTATAAATCATGGATGCGAGATAGCAAATGAGAAATGTTGTGTGATATTAAATGGTAGTAGGACTTCTGAAAATTGCTATATTATAAATGAATCATGCTCTTCTAATTTTTCCTGTTACATGATTCAAACAAACGAAATAGAATTATGGCATAAATGTCTTAGACATGTTAATTACCGAAATCTTTATAGATTGGGCAAAATTGATCTTATTCGAGGTCTACCCAAATTAAAAAAGGTTGATAAAATATGTGGCGTATGCCAAATTGGCAAACAAACAAGGAGTAGTCACAAGAAAATAAACTCCTTAGTCACAACCAAACCTCTTGAACTTCTCCATATGGACTTAGTTGGACCAACAAGAATGGAGAGTAGAGGTGGAAAGAAGTACTTTCTCGTTATCGTTGATGACTTTATCAGATTTACTTGAGTAGCCTTTATGAGAGAAATCTGAGACTATCGATGAAGTCAAAAGAATATTGAAACAAATTCAAACTGAAAAAGAAGTAAATATAATCAAGATCAAAAGTGATCATGGTATTGAATTCGAAAATAACAATTTTGAGAAATTTTATATAGATCATGGTATATCACATGAGTTCTTTGCTCCTAAAACACCTCAACAGAATAGGGTTGTTGAAAGGAAGAATAAAGTGCTACAAGAGATGACCAATGTTATGTTAAATAGTATGAATTTACCAAAGAACTTGTGGGTTGAAGCTGTGAATACTGCATACTACATAATAAATTGTGTGTATGTAAGAAAAATTAAAAGATAAAACAGCCCATGAGTTATAGTTCAATAAGAAATCAACTGTCAAATACTTTCGAATTTTTGGAAGTAAGTGCTTCATATTACGTGACCAGGAAAATTTAGGAAAATTTTTGGGTTATGCTCTGAATAGTGGAGCATATCGTGTTCTTAATAAAAGAAATAGACTGATCCAAGAATCTATTAATGTTGTTATTGACGATCACTTGGTCACTCCCACATCAAGTCTAGATGATGATGATGAAGTTAACTTTATTGAGAAACATGACTCTTCATCTAATCCAGTTAATACTGAACTAAGATCAATCAAAGACCATCCTACTGATATGATATTAGGTAATCCTCTTACTGGTGTGCGAACGAGAAAACAATTAGAGGATATCTATATTTACATTTGCTTCACCTCTCAAATTGAACCGACAAATGCAAAGGATGCACTTACCAATGAAAATTGGATAGTAGCCATATAAGAAGAGTTAAATTAATTTGTGAGAAATGATGTTTGGTATTTGGTTCTTAGACCATCTGATAAACATATAATTGAAACCAAATGGATTTAAAAAAAAATCTGATGAAATGAGAAATATAATTAGAAACAAGGCTAGATTGGTTGTACAATGATACACTTAAATAGAAGGAATCAGTTATGATGAATCCTTTGCACCAGTAGCTCGCCTTGAATCCATCAGATTGTTTATATCAATTGTATGCTTTAAAAAATTTAAGATATATCTAATGGATGTTAAAAGTGCATATTTAAACGGTGATTTACATGAAGAGGTATATGTTGAACAACCTATGGGTTTTGAGGACCCTAAACTCTCAGTTCATGTATATCGCCTTAAAAAGGCACTTTACAGTTTAAAATAAGCTCTCAGAGCATCGTAGGAGAAATTGACTAAGTTCTTACTCAGTCACAACTTTATCATGGGTATCGTCGATAAAACTTTATTTGTTAAAAAATTTAATGAACACATACTAATAGTACAAATCTATGTTGATGATATTATTTATGGTTCTACAAGTACTAACTTATTCATTGATTTTCCAGAGCTTATAAACTCCAAGTTTGAAATGAGTATGGTTGGAGAATTGAATTACTTTCTAGGTTTATAAGTAAAACAATACGAAGATGGTATTTTTATTTCTCAAACCAAATATGCTTTAAATTTGGTAAAGAAATTTGGATTCGAAAATGGTAATAAGTTTAATACTCCTATGAGTATAATTCTCAAACTTTCAAAAGATGAAACAAGTAAAAGTATAGACTCTCGCTTATATCGAAGCATAATTGGTAGTCTCTTATACTTGACTGCTAGTAGACCAGATATTGCTTTCAGTGTAGGAATCTATGCTAGATATCAATCTGATCCAAAAGAATCTCATCTTATTGCTGTTAAACGTATAGTCAGATATGTAGCAAGCATAACTAATTTTGGTCTGTGGTATTCGCATGATACAAATGTACAACTTGCCGGATATATAGATGCTGAATGGGTAGGAAACATTGATGATAGAAAATCTACCAGTGGTGGATGTTTCTATGTTGGAAATTGTTTAGTTTCCTGGTACAACAAGAAATAAAGTTCTGTATCTTTATCTACAGTTGAAGCGGAATACATCGCAGCTGGTAATGCCTGTACCCAGCTGGTTTGGATGAAAAGAATACTGTCTGATTACGGAATTGCACAAGATATAATGATCTTGTATTATGATAACTCTAGCGTAATTAATATTTCAAAGAATCCTATTCAATGTTCTCGCACAAAACATATAGATATTAGATATCATTATATTCGAAAATTGGTTGAGGATAAAAGCATTTTGTTGGAATATATCTAGACTGAAAATCAACTAGCTGACATTATGACTAAACCGCTTAACAGGAATAGATATTCTAAATTAAAAGATGATATTGGTATGTGTATTTCTATTTAATTACAATCATGTTGCATATTTATTATTATGTTTGTATATAAATAAAATTTGGAACATTTAAAAGAAAAAAATTAATAAAAGTGTGTTTTTTTTCAATTGCTCGACGGGTTGAGGACCACGAGCCGACTTATTAAAAGAGGGAAAAACTCATTTTTTTCACCCCATTTCTCTCATCTTCCTCGACGAGTCATGGCTCCGTTCCAAAACCCATCTTCATAGTGTCCATGTAAGTGCTTTATTATTATTTTTTTTAATTTCCTTTTACATTTGGGTTTATTGTTGGTCACTAATTATTCCTTTGGGTTTTATTTCAATTTCTTCTCCTTCTTTATAGTGAGTTTTATTAAAAAATCTGATCCTTGGGAAAGTAACTCGTGGTTCATCCTCTAGGTCGACTCCAGTTAGGTTTATAACCCTAAGGGATCCCAAAGAAGACCTGGAGTATGTTAGGGATCTTCACAATCGAGAAATCATGATAGAAAGGACGGTTAATGTTGATCGTATAACTCCATTTCATCTTCTTCCTATCCTTGCCTCTGTTGGTTGGAAAAACATTTTAAATTGGGGCGGAATGGCATACTGCTCTATTGCACAAGGAATGTATGTGTCTATAGGTGAAGCGTCCCTAAATGATCTGTCATTCTCTATTAATTTTAGAGAAGGGACATTCCCTCTTGATAGACATTTTATTTTAGGTCTAATGGACATAAATGTCAAAGATGAAGGTGTTCCAATACCTACATTAGCTGAAAGAATGACTGAAACTGAATAGTGGAAAAGTACACGTAAATTGTGTTGGTTTAATGCCGAATGGAGTTCAGGTAATGCCCTCCGTGCTAATCAAATGTTACCTAAATACAGAATTCTTTACAGCATTTTCATTTCTACTGTCTATCGTAGGTATGAGAATAAGTCTGAGCTTACTCCCTTTATGTGCCGTGTTCTTCATGCTGTTGTGTCCGGCATTCCTATCTATCTTTCTTTACTGATATATTACATAATGATTTAATTTTGTATCCATCCTGGCCATGGGTCTGTTCCTTTTGCTTATCTTATGACTAGCCTTGCAATTCATTATAATGTGGTCATTCCTCCAACTGAGGCACCTGTAGCAGTCCTTCCATTTAATAACTCTAACATTCACAGGATGAATTTGGACTATCTACCTGGTCAGCGAGATGTGGATGATGTTGAAGAAGAGGAAACACCATTGCTTGCAGACACGATTATAGATGACATATTTGATGAGATAGAATCAGACAATGAAGCTGATCCTGATTTTTAGCCTTCTTAGGTTGATAATCGGCTTCGTTCCTTAGAGGAGAAGGTTGTTGAATTGAAGGTATCCTAGGACCATCCGATGGAAAGTCATAGATCCTTAATGAAGTATATATGTAAATACTTCCATCACATTGCTAAAGGACTACACCAGATTGACCCATCGATACCTCCCCCATCCTCCTCTAGTTCTGATTAGTCTGATTTGATCTTATTTCATTTTGGTGCTGTATAACTTTTATTTTTGTTGGGATGCTTAAATTGTTACACTTTTTTTAACATACTCTATGCTTTGGTTATATGTTGCACTTGCTAAACTTTATTATAATATCTATCTCATAGTTCAGTTATATTCATCTAGTTCCTGTTCTGCTAATTCAGCCATATATTTGTTTACATTAATACTCTTTCCTTTGTCAATTTGTGACAAAAAGGGGGAGAATTTAGTATTTTGATGGTATGTTTGGTTATGGTTGATTGTTAAGCAAGATATATTGCTATATTGTTGGAATTGGAATTGGAATTGTGCATTGCATTGGGAGTATATGTATATGTTCTAATACAGGTAAAATACAAAGAGTAGCTCTCAGTGTGGGGGAGTAGCGGCGTTGCAGTAGACAAAAAATTCAGCTATATTCATGGGATTGATGTATAAAAGTGTTTTGTCATGAATTTAACAAAGGGGGAGATTGTAAGTGTTGTGCACACTTTTGTGATTGTAAATGTTGTGCACACTTTTATTTTGTCAAATTTCGATGAGACAAAACACCTTCAAGTGATGGAAAGTTCATTTTCAAGTGATGGAAAGTTCACCTTCAAGAACAAACCATGAAGAGTGTATAGTGCAAGAACAAGTTCAAGACGTGGATAATGTAAGCTAAAGAATACTCAAGTTCTACTACTAGTAGAAGATGAAGTTCCACCTTCAAGTAGAAGATTTGCTCTATACACTTCAATGTCCAGCTTTGTCAGGTATAAATAACCCTAGAAAGACCTTAGGCTTAGGTTCTTTCAAATGCTAAACTTACACGGGGCTTTATACTTTTATTAGGCTTTAGTTCGACTAGTCAAGCCTTAGTTTGACTAGTCTAAGCCTTGGTTCGGCCAGTCTAAGAAAAACTTCGACCAGTCTAAGATTCAAACTAAAAAAACGGATAATTCTCGTGGTTTCTCGACCAGTCGAGCAGGGTGCTCGACTAGTCGAAGTAACACCTTCGACCAGTCGAAGGGTGCTCTACTCGAAGTCTAGCGATTGATTTTTTGCACCCTCAATGAGTCGAAGGCAGTGCTCGACCAGTCAAATAGGGCCCTCGACTAGTCGAGCAGGGCCTTCGACCAGCTGAAGAACAGTTTTATCCGATCGCGCTGAAAATTTAAAATTTTGTTGGATCTTAGATGAGTCGAAGGAGACCTTAGACGAGTCGAAGCAACCGATTTTCAGCTTATAAATAAAGGCCTTCTCTCATTTCAAATTAATTGATTTAAGCTAGGAAAAGCCTCCATTGAAAAAGAGAGAAGTCCCCACTATCTTCAAGTTATTGCGCGGTATTTTCAATTTATGTTTATAGCCTTTTATCTTTATTCTTTAATCTCTAGTTTATGAATCTTAGTTTTTAAAAGAGAGTAATTACTCTTCTTTTTGAGATCTAAAGGATTCAAACAAGCAGCCTAAGGTTTGAACTAATTTAAAATAATTTAGAACCTAGAATCCTTAATTGTATTTCTAGACATTGAACGTTCTATATCAAACGAAGCAGTTCTACGGGTTAAAGATAAGTGTCATTCTGTATTTTTATTTTTGGTTTATTTGAGATATCCAGAAAATCTCATGTATTGGTTTTGACTGAGATAGTCAGAAAATCTCAGCGTGGGGTTTTGTTTGTGATAGCCCATCTGAAAACACAACTGTATAGGTTTTAAGGTGAACATGTGAAAACCTTGATTATTCCTGAATGCCAATATTACGTGGGTTGTGATTATTAGGAGTGGAGTAGATGTGGCTGTTTGAGAATAATTGATGTACACACCGAATCATTATAACTTTTGGTGTTTGTGGTGAATGGTTTAAATTTCTGTATATGTGGTGAATGATTGTAATTTAGTTGTGTGGTGAATGCTTGTAATAGATAGCTCTTTATTGTTTCTTGCTTAGTTTGTGATCTTGATCCTTACTACGTTCATTGAAATCAGGTTGTCGTACCTAAAACATTTATTTTTGGTGTAAGGTTGTACTATGAACAAAGTTTAAATCAATTTCTCAATACTACTGCTCTTAAGATCAATGATTTATTCTGATTTATTCATTATATCTGTACTTTAATTTTTATTTGGCATAGTCCTATTCACTCCCCCTCTTGGACTGTTAGCTCCCCTCTTTCAGGAAGTATGTTCAAGTGTCCTAGAGAGGGGTGAATAGGACTTTTCAAATGTTATTTCCTATAACAACAAAGAATGCCTAACTTTAATCAAGTTGAGTAAGGCAAAGTAACTCTATGGCATCCAGGCCAATAGAAGGTCCAAAACACATAGGCTAACACAAGATTTACATGTAAAGAAACTAGCCTATAAAGATAGTGTATGTGATATTGTGTGGGATGTGATTCCTATCAATACTTAGACATTTACTAAATCACGCATCATAATAATCATTTGATAGACATAAGCATAGTTAGATCAATGCACAAAAAAAATCCCAAACACAATCATAGTGGTTTGGCTACTTGCCTACTCCACTCCCGGCGGATGCACTCTCTCCTATAGTGTACCAAATTCCACTATCCAATAGTTTTAAATCAGGTTTATCATGAGCTTTCACAACCTACATAAGGTTAACTAAGGAGCCTACACAAGGCAACCTTAGGTGCCTACACAAGGCGATAAGTCCTATACAAGGACAAACTTAGGAGCCTACACAAGGCAACCTATGCCTACACAAAGGCAATAAGTTCTACCCATGAATTCTTCTAGGAGCCTACACAAGGCAACCCATGCCGACACAAGGCAAACACGTCCTACACAAGGATAACATATTCTTTCGTCGGGGGCCTTATGAAAAGGTCTTAGCAAGTTTGTCACTCAAACTCTGAATCCCAATCCTACACAAGGAAAGGGCTTCAGACTCAACGGATTCCTTAAACTTATAAATAAGTGAGTAAGCCTCTTTCTCTCACAATCTGAAGATCTTCTATGTTGATGAAGAGTCTTCAACTCCCTTCAACCGCAACCACTTCTGATGCTTCGATCAATGCTCTGAGGTTGTGAGGTTTAGGGTTTTTGGAGCTATCTTCTCTATTAAATGATATGAGATAAATACTTAGAGAAGATTCCCATGAGCAAGCATTTAAGAGTTCCAAAACAATAATTTTCTTATAAAAGGTGCTACTGGAAACTCAATGAATGCTAGAGTTCATAATTCAATCCAAGTAAAGAAGATGACATTAAATGTTCATGCTATGGATTGAATGATGAACTCTTATGGGAAGAGAAGCCTTGAGGATGAGGGTATGATCGCTTACAACAACTCTCTCAAGATTCCTTCAATTCTTGCTCTCTTTTCTAAGAAGCAACCCTTGGTATATATAAAGAAGAATCCCAATAGTAAAAAAATGGGCAGAAATCTATCATTGTCAATGTTATCGAGTAGTCTTCGATTACATCGAAATTTGAGCTTCGATGTTATCGAGCCTTATTCGATTGCATTGACTTCCTACACACATATATTTATTTTTGTGTAGAACATATTTTGCTCAATTTTATTGAGCATCCTTCGATTCTATCGACGTGCACTTCAATGTAATTGAGAGGTGGTTCGATCCCATTGGATTCTCTTTAGAAAAATTACCTTTGGTTGTTGGAAGATTTTGTCCCAATTTTTGATATTATCAATCATCATTCGATGCTATTGAATTTCGAAGTTCGATGACATCGAATGGTCTTCGATGTAATCGAAAAGATGTATATACCTGGATGGCTTGCTAGACAAAATGTTCCTTGTTTTCGATGTAATCAAACAGTCTTCGATTCCATCGAGAACTTACTCTCGATGTGATCGAAGGTCACTCGTTTATATCGATAAACACTTAGAGAATATTTTCTGTGTAGAGGGAGTGCCCTAAGTCGATGCCATTGAATCGGGTTAGATGCTATCAAAATTTGAATTTTAATATCATCGAACTCTCTTCGATACAATCGACATTTCTCAATAGATGGTTATTTTGTTGCTAGACAAAATGGGCCTATTTCTCAATGCAATCAAAACATGTTTGATAGAATCAAAAATGTCTTTGATTATAAATTGATGCGATCGATTTACCTGTATAATTCATATTTACTCCTCTAATATTCTAAGCGTTCAAAACTTAAGCTTACCAAAGATAATTTAAGATGTATTGGGGGTAAGATTAAGTTAAATGGGGTCATATACCTTAAGGGTTTGGTTAGGGAAGTGAGGCTTCATTTACCTGTTTGGAGCACTCGAGCTTTTTCTTGGTTGAGGTCTTGATCTTGTAATCTTCATCTTGGGGCTCACTTGAAGACTGAGTCAACACTCACATAATCTGACAAACCAGGGCACTTTCAGATCTGGCATTCAAATCTTAGTTGGCCTATGTCTCCACAAGAGTGGCACACGGGAGAGGGTTTAGATTTGCTCGCTGAACCTGTAGAGTCCTTTTGGATCACCACCCGGATAGATGTTGTAACATGGATAACTATATTATTTTTAAGACCTCTATTGTCCCACAAGGTTTACCAGCATCAAACGATCTACCTACATACTCATTTTGGGCAACCTTGGCATTGACAAGATAAGATTTAAATTGGCTAACTTGAAGTTTTAGGTCTTAATTTTTAGATTTAATTGTATCAAGTTCTAATTCAAGACCTGAACACATCCATAAATTCTCATCAAGGTTAGACTTAAGATTTTTAATTTCTTGAGTGAGGGAGGAATTTTCAAATTCAACTTGTTTTAATCAGTTAGCCAATTGAACCTTTTCGTCCTTTACCAACCCTAACATTTTTATTAATGTCATGATTTTCTTATAAAGTTGGTCATATACATCTTATAATTCATCATCTCCATCCTCACCATCTTCTTCAGAATGGGAGGAGGATGTTTCTTCTTCATCTGAGGTATTATGGTCAGATACTTCTTCCATGTTTTTAGTTATGGGGAGAGTAGAGGTGTTAGAGGCCATTAAGGTGCGCATTGATTTAGGCTCTCCATCATTATTTGATTATTCAAAATTGGATTTAAAATCCTCAAACTCATCCCATTTTGTTGCCTTATCATTTCTTTGGATTTTCAATATGTTTAGACATGAGGAGGCAACTGAAAGTGCCCTTATTTGTCAATTTGCATGACGCCCGATTCATAGAGTCAAGTGAGCCCCAATGAAGATACAAGACCAAAGACTCAGCAAATTAGAAGTTTCAAAGTGCAAAGCTAAGGTAAAACTAAGCCTCACAAACCTAGCAAAAACCCTCACCAAAAACCTCCAAAACATAGACCATTCTTGACGGAAAACTTCTAGAAATATACCTTGTTAAGTATGGTAAAAGGTTAAGTTAGTAGCTTATTGAATTGAAAGATAATCTGAAAAATTAGCTACTTTCGATGTCATCGGAGTGACATCGAACTATCTTCAATGTCATCAAAGACAACTCGATGACATTGAGAAAAAGCCTCAATAGTCCAACAATCAAACTCATATTTCCTGAAAAATCTTGATGACATCGAACTTATTTTGATGCCATCGTAAATGGCTCAAATCACTCCAGCAAGTTTTTAAGCTAATCAAAGCCCCTTCGATGACATCGAAACTTAAGTTTCAATGACATCAAAGTTAGCTTCGATGAGATAACAATTGAGCACAATTGGTCCAGTGAACTTTCAAGAAAAATCAAGTTATCTTCGATGACATCGAAGCTCTTTCGATAACATTGAAATTCAAATTTCGATGACATTGTAAAAGTGAAAATTATGTTCAGCAAGATATTGTTAAAATCCATTGACTTGCTTGATGACATCGAACAACCTTCAATGACATTGAAGGCCTGTTCAATGTTATCGCAAATGGGCTAAATATATTGAGCAACCTTTAGTCATTTTTGCCAAAAATCTTGATGGCATCGAGTCATCCTTCGATGACATCGAGTAGAAACTTCTAGCAACTATTTGAACATCTTGTTGCATGGTTCAATGTAATAGAAGAAGGTTTGATGACATCAAACCTACTAGTTTTCTATCCATTTTCAGATCCTTGAGATTTTATTCTTTAAAGCAAATGAGGTTGCTCTTAGGTTTCTCATTGAGAATAAAAGAGAGTGTTGAGAGAGTTATTACAAGAGTAAATACCCATCCTCTCAAACACTCTTTCATGATAGGAGTTCATCATTCAATCCATTCTTGAAGGCAATAATTGTGACATTCATGCTTGGATTGAACTATGAATTCCAACATTCATTAGTGATCCAGCAACTCTTCTTAAAGGCAAATCTATAAGTTGGATACATTGAATGCATAGCTTAGGATTCCCTTCTAGATTATAAAGACCCATCATTAACTAGATAGGATTTACCCAAAAACCCTTGTCCTACCAACCTCAGCATAAACAATTGGTTGTGGTTTAAGGGAACTAAAGACTCTTAAACAACTTGGAAGATCTTCAACAAATGTGCTTAATGGGGCTCAATCACTTGTAGGTAATAGTCCAATTTGAGTCTAGAGACCTTTCCTTGTGTAGGATTATGATTCAAAGTCTGGTTACAAAAAAGTTGCCAAGTCCTTAAGTCCTTTAGTAGGCCTCCGATGGGAGAATACGTGTAGTGTCCTCGTGTAGGATAGTTTAAGTTCTTGTGTAGGACTTGTCAGTGCCTTGTGTAGTTAATTTTAGCAACCTTGTGTAGGATAGTTTAAGTCCTTGGGTTTCTCAGTGAAAATAGAAGAAAGTCTTGAGACAGTTATTACAGGAGTAAATACCCATCCTCTCAAACCCTCTTTTCTCATAAGAGTTCATCATTCAATCCATTCTTAATGGCAATCATTGTGACATTCATTACTTGGATTGAACTATGAACTCTGACATTCATTAATGATACAACAACTCTTCTTAAAGGCAAATCTATAAGCAAGATATATTGAATGATTAGCTTAGGAATCCCTTCTAGCTCATAAAGACCCATCATTAACTAGATAGGATTTACCCAAAAACCCTTGTCCTACCAACCTTCACATCAACAATCAGTTGTTGTTCAAGAGAGCTGAAGACTCTTCAACAACTTGGAAGATCTTCAACAAATGTGCTTAATGGGACTCACTCACTTGTAGATAAGTAATTGAGTCCAATTTATGTCTGAAGACCTTTCCTTGTGTAGGATTGGGATTCAGAGTCTGGTTACCTTAAACTCGCCAAGTCCTTAGTAGGCCTTTGATGGGAGAATACGTGTAGTGTCCTTGTGTAGGACAGTTTAAGTTCTTGTGTAAAACTTGTTAGTTATTGTGTAGAACTTATTGTCCTTGTGTAGGACTTATCAGTGCCTTATGTAGGTAATTTTAGTAACATTGTGTAGGTTGTAAAGGTTTATAGTTAACCTCATTTAAAAATCTTGGATAGTGAAATCCGGCACACTCTAGGATAGAGTGGGTCAGCCGGGAGTGGAGTAGGCATGTAGCCAAACCACTATATATCGATGTGTATTGTGGAGAATGCTTTGCTTCATGTTTTGTGGTGATTGATTGTTCTTTATGATTTATTCATTTTCTACACATTACATGTTTGATAAAATGCAGTATTGATATATGTCACAGTCTTATTTTTGTTTGCACATTTATTCTTGTTTAAACCTCTTTACTTAATTGATTAGAAGTAAGTGCTGCAAAAAGAGTAATTAAAATTTGAAAAGTTTTCACAAGCCCAAGTGTAGGGTCACGACATAGTAATAATCTCGATAAGACCGAGGTTGAATCCACGGGGACTGATCCTGTACGTTTTTGAAATTAACTAGAAGTAGAACTAGGAGAAGATGTAAAACTAAACTTGAAATTGTAGAGAGAGTAATTGTGAATTATTTAATTAAAACTTGTAATTTAAAGGTGAAAACTAGGGTTTCCATGGATCCACTTGCAGTGATTAGGGAATCCTCTTGCTTGATTCAAATAACACAATTGGAATTGGAGCTTTATCCTATCCAATTAGAAGATATAATAATTAAGTCAATCTAAACTTCCTTTAACCTAATTCTTAATGAAGGAGAATTATGATAGTTGGCAGGGATTCCATCACCAAACCATGCCATGAGACGATGGCAAACAACAGGATTTACCAATCCCATAATCTCAAAAATCAGGAAAAGAAGATACTCAAAGCTATTGCAGATTTATTGTAATTTAAGTCACTACAAACCATTAAAAACTGAAAGTATTCCTTAATTATCAAACTAGAATCAAAGTAAGTTCAACTTAAACATGAATCAAAGTAAGAGAAACATTCCATCATGCTACAAGATTCACCCCTTAGCCCTAGCTAAGAGGTTTTGCCAACCATAAACATGATTGGATCTAAAACCCTAGAAGAAAGCATGAAAAAACTAAGGAAGAAAGGAAGAAAAATGCATGGCAATGGCTCTCCACCCTTGTGATTTGCTCCTTCAAACCCTAGATGCTCCTAGGAGTATCCTGGGGACTCCTATTTATAGTTGTGTAACACCTCCTTTCGCACCGACTTGGAAAAATCTGGAAACTGCATCAAATTTACACACTCCTCGTAACTTTGCTAACTCCGCGTGATTCGTTTGATGACATCGAATAGTCTTTGATGTCATCGAAGTACCTTTTATACGTGCTTTTTCTGCACTGTTGTAACCTCATCCGAACTCTGTAACCTTCTATGTCATCGAACCTACCTTCGATGTCATTGAACATTGTTCGAGGAATTGATAATGTGTCCAAAATAGTCCAGTGAGTTATCTTAATTTCTTCAATAAATTCGATGTCATTGAAGATGCCTTTGATGTCATCGAACAGGTCTTCGATATCATCAAGGAGTAATTCGAGTAATCGAAAATGATGCCCAATGTGTCTAGTGAGTTTTGCTGAAAATTCACAGAAAATTTGATGTCATCGACCTGGCTTTGATGTCATCGAGTATATCTTTGAGTCATCGAACAAGTCCTTAAGCCATCGATAAATGTCTTCAATTTGTCCAATGACTAACTTGATTTTCATCCATAAATTTAATGTCATCGACCCGTGTTTGATGTCATCAAATCGTAGCTTCGATGTCATTGAACGGTGGTCGATGACACTGTTAATGTGAGCTCTGCACTTGTTCTTTCGACTTCATTCCTTTTTCACTTGGTTTTCTTGAATCTTGGGACCTTGAAATTTTCAATCTTTGTCTCCTAAGACCCATTCTATGCCTTGGTGACTTTTAACCATCAAATCCATGCTTTTAGCATCTTTTCCAATTCAAGCTCTTAAATTCACCTTGCAACACAAACATGAGTAAAATAGGACATTAAGTATTATCATGTTTATAAAACTAAGAAATAAATGGGGGATAATATGCAATATTTGACCCTCAACACAATTCCTAACCAACATTTTGCTAGTCCTGAGCAAATTATGCGTGAAATAAACCTCAATGCTCAATGTCCAAAACCTCTTTAGGAAAAACAATCTTTTGTACACTCAAGTGTGAATGGGTAGACTTGAGGAGAGAGAGTGGGATTTTGAAAACTTAGAGCCGAATCATTTGAGCAATCAATCAAATAAGTTCTTAATTGATTCAGAGCATAAGTTTATATACCCAGTTCTCCAAAGTGCTCCGTGAAAATAAACTTCTCATAAGAATGCTATCGTTTCATAATGTTAGCCATGCTCATCACTTCAATATTGGTTTGAAACTCAAGTACTGATTCCGAACTTATCCCCTTCTCCTTCGTTTTCTAGTTTTTGATTTTATATCGACTGTCAATTTTTATCCATTCTATAATTTTGCATTCTTTTCCAGATTTTTCATTCTTTTTCATAACCTTTTTGTCGATCTTCTGTTTTTTAACTGGTTCTTGTCTTCTTTTAAGGTGGATAAAATTCTCTAAACTTGATTCTCACCATCTATCAATGATTCACATACTAACAATTAGAAATTCTAACATGTCTTACAGAAGATAAATTGAGTGTGTCTTGTGATTTAGATTGACTTGATATTCAAACTTCCTCTTAATTAGTTGAGTGCAAGAACTTATGTGATAGATTACTTAATTGATCAAACTTCAACAATCCAAAATTCACTTTATATCTTATCATACTCAAAGCATTCTTAAGTACACAATGCAACGCTTCCTAAATGGATTTCAACTTAAAACATTGACGATTTCAAAAAATTTGCTCAAAACCGAGAAAATACTGATTAGTTTACCTAATCTCCCATTCCCAACCTAAAATTTACATTGTCCTCAATGTAAAGAAATAAGCATGAAATGAAAAAGAGGTAACGAAACGAAAAAGGGAAGTGATGGAAAGATAATACCTGAAGAAGGAATATCGAGGCTTTTCCAATGATCTCAGTGTGAAGATGGGTTAACACAAGAAAAATCAAACTATTGGAAAGTAAACTATCCTAAACAGTAAAAAGCGATAAACTTAACTATGCCTTCGTCAGACGAGGAGGTCAACCTTGATAAATAAGATCATTTAGAGATATGGACATGTCTTCTGAATCAAATTGCTCAACAAATGGCTTTAAACGATGTCCACTTACTTTGAATTCATTGCCATTGTTTGGATTCCTAATCTTGATAGCCCCATGAGGATAGACATTAGTAATAGTGAAAGGGTCGGTCTAACGAGATCGGAGTTTACACGGAAAATATGTAACCGAGAATTATACAAGAGGACTTTCTGACCGGATGTGAATGAGGTCTGAAGAATGTGTTAGTTATGAAACACCTTCATCCTGTCCTTGTAAATTCTCGAGTTCTCATATGCATCATTCTCGATTTCTTCAAGTTCATTCAACTGAAGTTTGCATAGCAAGCCAGCATTGTCCAAATGAAAATTTAGATTTTTAATAGCCCAGTAGGCTCTATGTTCCAACTTCACAGGTAAGTGGCAAGCTTTCCCATAGACAAATCTAAAGAGAGACATTCCAATAGGGGTCTTAAATGCAGTACGATAACCCCATAAAGCATGGATTGACCAATCTTTGCGGTCAGAGTTAACCGTTTTCTCTAAGATTTGTTTAATTTCCCTATTGGAATCTCAGCTTGCCCACTTGTTTGTGGGTGGTATGGAGTGCTCACCTTGTGAGTTATGCCATATTTCTTCATTAAGTTTGTAAATGGCCTATTACAAAAATGTGAACCTCCATCACTAATGATGGGTCGAGGCATTTCGAACCGGGAAAGAATGTTCTCTTTTAAGAATTTAATGACCATTTGATGATCGTTGTTCTGGCACGGGATCGCTTTGACCCATTTAGTGACATAGTCTACTGCTAGCAAGATGTATAAATTCTCAAAAGATTGGGGAAATGGTCCCATGAAACCCCAACAATCAGATGCTTCAATAATGTGAATGGGGTTCAAAGGCATCACATTTCGATGGGACAATGCTCCCAATTTTTGACAATGCTCACAAGCCTTGCAAAACTCATGAGTGTCCTTGAACATAGTGAGCTAGTAAAAGCCGCACTGTAGAATTTTGGCCATGGTCTTTTTGGCAGAAAAGTGACCACCACATGCCTGAGAGTGACAAAAGGAGATGACACTTTGGTGTTCATTATCTGGCACACATCTCCTTAAGATTTAGTCTAGGTAATATTTAAACAAATACGGATCATCCTAGAAGAACTTATGAACCTTGGCGGAGAATTTTTTTCCTTATCTTGCATAGTCCAATGTGTCGGCGTGAAACCTATGGCAAGATAATTAACAATATCAGCAAACCAAGGTGAGTGGGAGACTTTAAACAATTGTTCGTCAGGGAACATGTCATTTGTGGGTGCCGTCTTAAGGGAATCAAAGGAGGTCAAGTCTCGAAAGATGGTCAGCTACTACGTTTTCTACTCTCTTTTTATCTTTTATTTCCAAATTAAATTCCTGAAGTAGAAGGATCCATCGTATCAAGCGGGGCTTAGCATCATTCTTAGAAGAAGATACTTGAGTGCCGCATGATTAGTGTAGATAATGATCTTGGATCCAATCAAGTAAGATCTAAATTTGTCCAAAGCAAATACCATGGCCAAGAGTTCCTTTTCAGTAGTATAGTAGTTCACTTGGGTTGAATTTAGAGTCTTACTTGCGTAATGAATAACGTAGGGCTTTTTTTCTTTTCTATGGCCTAACACCACCCCAATAGCATAGTTAGACGCATCACACATAAGTTTAAAATAAATGTTACAATCGGGTGGCTGCATAATAGGTGTGGTAGTTAACATGCCCTTTTTCTTACAGAAAGCTTCTTGACATTGTTCAGTGCACTCATATGGTACATCCTTTTGAAGTAGATTACATAAAGGATAAGAAAGGTGACTAAAGTTCTTTATGAATCGTTTATAAAATTCGGCATGTCCTAGGAAAGATCACACATCTTTTATGCTCTTGGGTGAAGGTAGGTTAGAGATAAGATCAATTTTAGCCTTATCTACCTCAATTCCTTTGGATGAGATGATATGTCTAAGAAAAATTCCCTTACGAACCATGAAGTGACACTTCTTCCAATTAAGTACCAAATTCTTTTCCTCACATCACTTCAGCACATATTTCAAAATTTTCAAGCATTTGCTGAAGGATGGACCAAAGACCGAGAAGTTATTCATAAAGACCTCTAAATATTTCTGTACCATGTCAGAAAAAATACTCAACATATATCGTTGAAAAGTGGTGGGGGTAGTACACAGTCCAAATGGTATCTTTTGGTAAGCAAAAGTGCCAAAAGAACATGTAAATATGGTCTTTTTCTGATCTTCAAGGGCTATCTTGATCTGGTTGTAGCCCGAATATCTGTCAAGGAAACAGTAATAGGAATGACCAGCTAGCCTTTCTAAAATTTGATCAATGAAGGGCAAAGGAAAGTAGTCCTTCCTCATGACGATATTCAACTTCCTATAGTCAATGCACATTTTGCAACCGGTAGTGATCCTAGTTAGCACGAGTTCATTATTGTCATTGGATATGATGGTGATTCCGGACTTCTTATGAACCACTTGAGTTGGACTCACCCATCGACTATTAGATATTGGGAATATGTTACCTACATTCAATAGCTTAAGAACCTCATCCTTAATTACTTCCTTCATGTTTGGATTTAGTCTACGTTGTGGTTGCTGTGAGGTCTTCGCATTATCCTCAATATGAATGTAGTGAGTACAATTCAAAGGGTCAATTCCCTTGAGGTCCACAATCAACCATCCAAGGGCTCCCTTATGCTCAATGAGAATAGAGATAAGCAAACTCTCCTGTTCCTGCCCAAGGTGGGAAGAAATCACCACTAGGTATGTCTCATCTTGACCTAAATAAACATATTTTAAATCAGTGGGCAAAGGTTTTAGGTTAAGCTTCGGTGGTTTGAAGCGAGACGGTAGAGGCACTATATCAGTTCGGGGCAATTTCTCAAATTGTGGCCTCCACTAGTTAACTTCAAGTACCGGCGTAGCATCAAGTAAGGCATCCATCTCCCTAATCATATCATCGTCTACATCGGGGGAGTGGGCCAAGCATGTCTCTAGAGGGTCAGAGTATAGAGTCAGGAGTGCTCTATCATCCATGAAAGAATCAATCAGGTTAATATTGTGGAAATCGTTGTCATCCTCTAACTGTTTACCCATATTGAAAAATATATTTAGCTCCAATGTCATATTCCCGAAAGATAGGCTCATAAACCCATTCCTACAATTTATGATTGCATTTGATGTAGTAAGAAATGAACGATCAAGTATGACAGAGATTTGAGTGCTTGTATCTATAATGGGTTGAGTGTTCAGGATGATAAAATATATTTGATAGTAGAATTTGTCGACCTGGACCAACACATCTTCTATTATTCCTCTTGGTACACGAATTAAGTGATCAGTAAGTTGCAATGTAGTTTTGGTGGGTTTTAATTCACCAAGGCCTAATTGTTCGTAGACCAAATAAGGAATCAGATTTACACTCACTTCTAAGTCAAGAAGTGCGTGCTCAATTTGCTAGTTCCTAATCACACAGGCGATGGTTGGGCTTCCGAGATCTTTGTACTTTTGTGGCACATCTTGTTTTAGGATCGCACTTACTTTTTCTGTCAAAAAGATTTTCTTTTGAATATTTTGTCATCTTTTGGTAATGCATAGATCTTTAAGGAATTTAGCATATGAAGGAATTTGTTTAACGGCATCTAGTAGAGGGATGTTAACCTTCACTTGCTTAAGCACCTCTAGGATATCTTGTGAGTTTGAAGGGAGTTTTGGTGCGACCAACCGTTGGAGAAATGGGGCAATTGGCTTGCCTTGAGATTCTGGTTCTAAATCTTGTGGAGTAGTACTAAGTCTATCATTGTTGTCCTTTTTTGGCTCCTCAGGCTTTTTAGCCCTAACTGGAATGGTTTTGTCAATGATCTTCCCACTCTTAAGAGTGGTGATAGACTTGGCTTGATCCATTTGATTTGAAGAGCTTGGGACACTAACTTCATATTGTGGTTTAGGATTGGGGAGAGATTGGGCTGGAAGTACCCCTTTCTCTCCAAATGTCAAGTGTGACTCAATTCGTTGCACAACTTTGGTAAGATCTTGAAAAACTTGTTGTGTGACTTGATTAAAAAGTTCTTGATTTTGAATGTGTTTCAAAACCGGATCTTCTTGAGGCTTCTTTTGATCTAAAAACTGGTTAAGGATCCCTTGAGGAGTAGCAGTTTGCCCATTCCTCTAATTGAAATTTGGATGGGTTCTCTCGCTAGGGTTATATGTGTTTAAGGTGGTTCCCTTGAAAGGCTTTTGGTAGTTGTTTATGGCATTCGACTGTTCATTCAATATTTTTTGAAAAGCAGGTATTGTTGGACAATTTTTAGTCATATGAATGTTGCAAGCACAAATACCACAAACTACTTCCTTAGCCTTGTCCTTCTTAAGTTCATTGGCCTCAAGTTTCCTTGTGAGACTGGCCACTTTAGCACTTTTATCATCATCTTCTCTCAAAGCATACATTCCACCCCTTTCCTTTGTTTGAATTGGCTTAAACATGATATTGGGTCTAGGGGAGATATCCCATGATTGCTTGTTTTCAGTAAGCTTGTTAAAATAATCCCACATATCATTGACATCTTTGCTCATGAATTCCCCATTGCACATTGTCTCGACCATTGGGCGCATGGAAGATGTAAATCCATCATAAAAGAAACTTATTATGTGCCACATTTCAAATCCGTGTTGTGGACATGAACTGACTAGATCCTTGAACTGCTCCCAACATTGGAAGAATGTTTTATTTTCCTTTTGGACGAAGTTCATGATCGACTTTCTAAGGGTGTTCGTTTTATGATATAGAAAAATTTTCTTTATGAACTCCCTTGTCATGTCGTTCCATCTACCAATGGATCGTGGATGTAGTGAGTACAACAACATCTTAGGCTTTTCTTTCTAAAAGGAAAGAGTTTCAGCCTGATCGTGTCCTCAGACACGTTAGGAAAATATATAGTGGCTATGATCTCATCAAACTCTTTCATATGTAAATATGGACTTTCTGATTTAAGTCCATGAAACTTTGGAAGGAGTTAGATTACCCCTGGCTTGATATCCATGTTTCCCGTGTTTTTTTTTAGACAAACCATACAAGAAGGTGTGCTCACCCCCGCCGGTTGTAAATAATCTTGTAAAGTACGAGGCAGGGGTGCTTGATGCACCTCATTTTCATAATGAATTAATTGGCCTGTTGATTTGTGGCCATAACTTCAGTAACTCTGTGGATCTCGAGTGGTGTCTAATCCTACGATGGATAGGTAACCCCTTAACCAATCCTTCTTCACTCAAGAGACGTCGAGTGTTATCACGGACTCACTTGGGCATAAAACACTCTTAGCCCTCTATTTCAGAATCTAACCTAAACTTAAAAAGAAAGAAGGAAATTAGAAATCTAGAAATAGAAAGAGAGAAAATTAGAGAGTAAGAGAATTAGAAAGAGGTTACCAAATTAGAAGTTTCTATGTTTAAGATCCTGTAAAAGAAAAAAAAATGAATTAGTTTCTAAAAAGAAAATAAGGAAAGCAAACTAGTTTTTTAAAATGAAAAAGAAAAGTTGCTAAAAATAGATTAGGAAGGCTCTAAACCTAGAATTAGAAAGTAAATTTGTTTCTAAAAATAATTTATAAAAAACCCTAACCTAAAAATAGAAAATAACAAATCCTAATCTTAACCTAATTCTAAAACGAATCAATCTTAGAAAAATGCAACTGTCAATTCCCGACAACGGTGCCAAAAACTTATTCACAACCCCAAGTGTTGGGTCACGATGTAGTAATAATCTCGGTAAGATTGAGGTCGAATCCACATGAACTGATCTTGTATGTTTCTGAAATTAACTAAAAGTAGAACAAGGAGAAGATGTAAAACTAAACCTGGAATTGTAGAGAGAGTAATTGTGAATTATTTAACTAAAACTTATAATTTAAAGGTGGGAACTAGGGTTTCCAAGGATCCACTTGCAGTGATAAGGAAATTCTCTTGCTTGATTCAAATAACACAATTGGAATTGGAATCATATCCTATCCAATTGGAAGATATAACAATTAAGTCAATCTGAACTTCCTTTGACCTAATTCTCAATGAAGGAAAATTATGATAATTAGCAAGGATTCCATCACCAAACCATGCCCATGAGACGATGGCAAACAATAGGATTTACCAATCCCATAACATAAAAAATTAGGAAAAGAAGATACTTAAAGTTATTGCAGATTTATTGTAATTTAAGTCACAACAAACCATTAAAAACTGAAAGTATTCCTTAGTTATCAAACTAGAATCAATGTAAGTTCAACTTAAACATGAATCAAAGTAAGAGAAACATCCCATCACGCTACAAGCCAAGAGGTTTAGCCAACCATAGACATGATTGGATCTAAAACCCTAAAAGAAAGCATGAAAAAACCAAGGAAGAAAGGAAGAAAAATGCTTGGCGACGGCTCTCCACCCTTGTGTTTTTCTCTTCTAAACCCTAAATTCCCCTAGGAGTACCTTGGGGACTCCTATTTATAGTTGTGCAACACCTCATTTTGCACTAACTTGGAAAAATCTGGAAACCGCATCAAATTTACGCACTCCGCGTAACTCTATGTAACTCCGTGCGATTCGTTTGTTGACATCGAACAACCTTCGATGTCATCGAAGGTACCTTTTATACGTGTTTTTTTTGTACTGTTGTAACCTCATCCGAACTTTGTAACCTTCTATGTCATCGAACCTATCCTCAATGTCATCGAAGAGGCCTTCGATGTCATTGAACATTGTTCGAGGAATCGATAATGTGTCTAAAATAGTCCAACGAGTTATCTCAATTTATTCAATAAATTCGATGTCATGGAAAATACCTTCGATGTCATCGAACAAGTCTCCGATATCATCGAGGAGTACTTTGAGTAATCGAAAATGATGCCCAATGTGTCCAGCGAGTTTTGTCGAAAATCCACAGAAAATTCGATGTCATCGACCTGGCTTCGATGTCATCAAGCGGATCCTCGAGTCATCGAACAAGTCCTCGAGTCATCGATAAATGTCTTCAATTTGTCTAGCTTCTAACTCGATTTCATCAATAAATTTAATGTCATTGAATGGTAGCTTCGATGTCATCAAACGGTGGTTGATGACACATTCAATGTGAGCTCTGCACTTGTTCTTTTGACTTCATTCCTTCTCCACTTGGTTTTCTTAAATCTTGGGACCTTGAAATCTTCAATCTTTGTCTCCTAAGATCCATTATTTACCTTGGTAACTTTTGAGCATCAAATCCATGCTTTTAGCATCTTTTCTAATTCAAGCTCTTAAATTCACCTTGCGACATAAACATGAGTAAAATAGGACATTGAGTATTATCATGTTCATAAAACTAAGAAATAAATGGGAGATAATATGCAATATTTGACCCTTAACAAAAAGGCCTATTCACCCCACTCTAAGATGATTAGACATACCTCCAAGCTTCGCTTGTAGTGGTTTAGCCCCAATTTCAATTAGTAACAAAGAGAGTTCCTCTTGAAGGGTTTAACAACTTAAAGGGAGATCCTTGCTGAAGGTGGAAATATGTCTAAAGGCGAGAGAACTTTGGTCACTCGACCACCAAACTTTAATGGATCCAATTATGCTTATTAGAATACTAGAATGTGCATATTTCTCAAATCATTGGATCATGCAGTTTGGGACATAGTAGAGAGCGGATATGAGCCACCCATGGAACAAATAGTGTCAGATGATGGTGTTACCACATCCCGACCAAAATAAAAAGCATTTTGGATGAACTATGAAAAATAATTGGTGACTCGTGATGCTAAAGCTATGAACGCCATTTACTGTGCTGTTTCACAAGAGGAATTTAAACACATATGTATGTGTGAAACATCAAAACAAGGATGAGATTTACTTGAAACTACCGATGAAGGAAACAACACAGTAAAGCGGTTTAAGCTTCTGTTCCTCACCACTCAATTTGAGAATATCAGGATGGAGGAACATGAAACATTTATGGAGTTTTACACCAAACTTAGTGATATTTGTAGCTCCATGTGGGGACTAGGAGAGAAGGTTCTAGTACTTAAAATATGTAGGAAAATCTTGAGATCCCTACCGAAGAGCTTCTCTTTGAAAGTTACCACCATTGAAGAGTGTAGAAACATAGGCGAAATGAAAGTAGAAGAACTCATAGGTTCCTTATAGACGTTTGAACTACAATTCAAAACCCCAACAAAATCCAAACACACTGTCCTCAAAACATAAAAAAACAAATGTGAATTTGAGGAGGATAGTGAAGAAAACGATGATGATGATGAAGTGGCCTTGTTGGCCAAACAGTTCAAAAAATTTTGACCAAAAAGGAGAAGTATCTTGACCAAATGTGCCATATAGGTAAATCACCAAAAAGGTCAAAGGAGCCCCAATGTTATAAATGCAAGAAATATGGGTATTTATCTACTAATTGCCCCTCAAAGAACAAAACTAAAGGGAAGGCTATGACAGCCACTTGGGACAATACTGAAGACTCAAATTCTGAATTTGAAGAGTCTGAAAGTGCTTGAGAATGAGGCTCATTGAAAATTCTCATAGCCTCCACCACTATGGTCATCCCAGACTTGGGGGACAATGAGCAGATAAAAGAACAAGAAGAAGAAAAGATCTCATCAGAAGAAGAAGAAGAGGAAAATGACGACATATAAAATGCCTATGACCAACTTTATACCCACATCTTGAGAATTCTTAAAAAGATTGGTCAGGCAAATGAAGAGAATAAAAGGCTAAATAAAGAACTAGATGAATCCTTAGCTGTAAATGAATGTTTGGTTGATGATTTACAAGACTACTATGTTGACAATGCCAAACTTGAATGAGAAGCAATTGATTATGAGTTCGCCTTAAAGGACTTGAATAAGAAAATTAATGATCTAGAATCAGAAATTAACAAACTAAAAACTGAAAATCAAAATTTGATACCAAAATTAGAAAAATCAAAACATCAAGCTGAACTTAGCCATAGGTTTTCCCAAAGCGATGAAAAATTAGAAAGACTTTTAAGTTTGGTGAAAAAATCTACGGATAAGAGAGGATTAGGGTATGAAAGTAAGAAGACTAGCCCCTCTCTTGCTCCACCTATGGCTAAGAAAACAGTGGCTTTAAGTAGCTATGCAAAAACTTCTCCCATTTGTCATTCATGTGGAGATGCGGGACATTTAAAATTTGAATGTCTGGCCTTTAAACACTCCCAATCCACACCTAGTGCGAACTATAAAAGTAAATTCAAACCAAATGGAAGAATGCTACAAATGAGAGGAGTCCTCCTAGAAAACCTAAAAAACAAATTGAAAGGAGGAAGTTCAATACTCCTCCCAAAATGACCAAAAGGATGGAGGAATTGCTAAGACAAGTCACTCAACTGAATCAAAAAACCAAAGAGATGATGAACCAGACAAATATGGAGAATGATCAGTTGATCCCTAAATCCAAATCCCCTAAGAACAACTAGGCACCTAAAGGAGAATCCCAAAAGAATACTACATCTCCAAAGAAGGTTATATCTAAGTGGCTTGTCAAGAACAAAGCAAACTACCTTGTAATCCATATAGCTCTTAAAGCAGGCAGTAGTGCTAAATGGTACCTAGACAGTGGTTACTCAAGGCACATGACAGGTGATAAGACCCATTTTTGTAGCTATGTCGAATTTAATGGTGGGTCGGTCACCTTTGGAGATGGAAGCACCGTCAGGATCATTGGACGAGAGACAATAGTTGGACCAGGTATGCCCAAGATTGAGGATGTTCTGTGTGGATGGGTTTGAAACATAACCTCTTAAGCATATTACATATTTACGATAAAGAATATTCTGTCAAATTTCCTAAAGAAGTGTGTGAGATCTCGGACCCTGTAAGAAAATTAATTATGAGAGGTATTCGCACTAGTGACAACTGTTATGTGATTGAAAGCAGAGGAGAAAATGTCCCAACCACTAGATGCCACATGGCTAGGGACAACAGATCAAAATTATGGCGTCATAGACTTGGTCATGTGCACCACCGGAATTTGTCTCACCCAAGATCCAAGAACCTGGTGAGAGGGCTTCCCAAGATTGGGAAAAATGGAAAGGTTGTGTGTTACAATTGCCTAGAAGGAAAACAAATTAAAGTCACACACAAGAAGACAACCACCTTAGCCACCTCTAAACCACTTAAACTCTTACACATGGACATTGTTGGTCTCATCAGGGTTCAGAGTCATGGTGGAAAAAGACATTTCTTGGTAGTGGTTGATGATTACTCTAGGTTCACCTGGGTTGCCTTTCTGAGGGAAAAATCTGATACATTTGTCGAGTTTAAAAAACTTGCAAGGCGACTACAGAATGAAAATGGATATAAAATCGATCAGATCCGGAGTGATCACGGAGGAAAATTTGAAAATGATCAATTTCAGAAACTGTGTGATGAAACTGGAATTCAACATGAATTTTCAACACAAAAAACTCCTCACCAAAATGGAGTAGTTGAAAGGAAAAATCGGACACTACAAGAGATGGGCTCAGTTATGCTAAACAGTAAAAATCTAGCCAAAAATTTCTGGGCAGAAGCAGTTAACACTTCCTGTTACTTAATTAACTGCGTATATCTTAGAGCATGCTTGAACAAAACTCCATATGAATTGTGGCATGGGAAGCCACCAAGCATTAAGTATTTCTGGGTATTTTCTAGCAAATGCTACATTCTCAGAGACTGGGAAAACTTATAAAAATTCGACCATAAGAGTGACAAAGGTATTTGCTTGGGATACTCATTAAACAGTCACCATTATAGGGTCTATAATCTTAAGACACTTGCTATATAAGAAAATGTTAATGTGGTTGTTGATGACCAACCACATGACAAAGATGGTCCTACCATTAATGTGGATGAAGATGTGGAACTATGCATAGTAGGTAAATCTGATGAAAAACCCACTTCTCCATGAGAGTCTCAACCATTAAGGGACATTCAGGTTATCAAGGATCATCCCCTCAATCAAATAATCGGAGATCCACGAGCCAGTGTGAAAACCCGATGGCAACTTGAGACTATAAACAGTCATATCTATTTCACCTAAAAAATTGAACCAAAAAATGTTATATAGGCTCTTCAAGATGAATTTTGGATCGCCGCTATGTAAGAGGAACTTCAACAATTTAAAAGGAATGAGGTGTGGGAATTAGTCCCAAGACCACAACAAACAAATATCATCGGAACCAAATGGATATTTAAAAATAAATTCGATGAATCTGAGAATGTAGTGAGAAACAAGGTTAGACTTGTTGCGCAAGGATACTCAGAAATCGAGGGCATAGATTTTGATCAAACTTTTGCCTCGGTTGCGCAATTAGAGTCTATAAGAATACTTATGTCCTTAACATGTGCACTAAAATTCAAAAATTTTCAAATGGATGTAAAGTGTGCCTTCCTCAATGGTGTACTTGAGCAAGAAGTATATGTTGAGCAACCCAAGGGATTTATTAACCCCAAATATCCTCATTAAGTATGCAGATTGAGGAAAGCACTCCACGGTATAAAATAAGCACCCTGTGCGTTGTATGAACGATTGACACAATTGTTGATATAACACTAGTTTTGTAGGGAGAGTGTTGATGAGACTCTTTTCACTCAAAAAACTAGCAAAGCCTTACTTATAGCCCAGATTTATGTGGATGACATTATTTTTGGTTCCACCTGTGAAGACCTGGCTCATGAATTTGCTAAATTGATACAATCTGAATTTGAAATGAACATGGTAGGTGAGCTTAACTTCTTTTTAGGATTACAAGTGAAACAATGGCATAATGGGATATTCATTAGCCAGACCAAATATGCAAAAGAATTGGTAAAACATTCTGGTCTTGAGTCTAGCTGCACACACCACATTCCCATAAGCACCACACTTAAGCTATTTAAAGACATATTCGGTAAAAGTGTGGACTAACACTTGTTTCGTAGTATGATAGGAAGCTTATTATACCTCACGGCAAGTCGGCCATACATTTTATTTAGCATTGGAGCATGTGCTAAATTCCAGGCTGATCTAAAGAAACCCACTTAACTGCTGTGAAGAGGATAATTGGGTATGTGGCCGAGACCACAGATTTCAACCTTTAGTACCCGTTTTACACTTCTATAACAATTGCTGGGTATACAGACACTGACTGGGCTGAAAATATGGATGATAAGAAATCGACCAGTGGTGGTTGCTTCTATATTGGGAATTGCCTTGTGTCTTTGCACATCAAAAAGCAAAACTTAATATCATTATCAACTGCCGATGCCAAATATATAGCAGCCAGTAGTTGTTGTGCCCAGCTTCTGTGGATGAAGTAAATGTTGGCAGATTATGGGATTGAGCAAAAACTATGACACTATTTTGTGATAATACTAATGCCATTAACATATCTAAAAATCTAGTTTAACATTCACGAACCAAGCACATAAATATCCGACATCACTTTATATGTGAACCTGTCGAAGAAAATATCATTTTGTTGGACTATGTGCCTACCGAGCGACAACTTGCCGATATCCTAACCAAACCCCTAGACGCCAATAAATTTGGAGACCTCGAAAAGTCTATTGGGGTATGTGCAATCTAGGTATATTATCGGCAAAACTATTATAACTGTCATATCTGAGGATTTTTGGCCTCATTAATAATTTTTTATGTCAATATATATTTGTTTCTTTTTTGTTTGATATTTTTGTGTGTCCTTAATTGAGTGCACAAATTAAGTATTTCAGGTATACATTTATGTACATCTTATAGTTTAAGTCGAAGCATGCTAAAGCTCTACATTTAGGCAGTCTGTCCAGGCTTCGATGGGACCTTCGATGACATCGAAGATACCTTCAATGACATTAAAGACACTTCGATGACATTGAAGTGATCTTGGAAGATGATTCGTCAAAGGATCCTCGATGACATCGAAGACACTTCAATGCCATCGAAGTATCGCGAACTCCTTTTTTAAGCCAGGCGTGCAAATGCCTTTTCATCTCTCGCTCGTCTTCCTCTCTACTCTGCTGAGTTCTTTTGGGTACCAAACGCACACACCGTCTCCTTCCTTTTTTTTTTTTGGGATTCTCTGTCGGTTTGGGGATTTTTCTTGAAATTTTCTTTAATTCTTATTATTCTTGCTCTATTGTGAAAATGCCCAAGGATAAAGGCAAGAATCCCATACAGGGGGGGTCCTCTCGGTCCTAGAAAGTTAAAAAATTGTCCCAAGGCAACGAGCAAGGGCTCCAGTGGATCCCTCATCGGCCTTGCCTCTTACCCTTCAGGAAGACATCCCACCGACCACAACCTCCTAACCTATGAACAAACTACTTGAAAAGTTGAAAGGGAGGAAAATCATTCGGGAACAATAAATTGATATCGACTATGTTCGACCTTATGGGATCAACACCTTGCTTTAAGCCGTCGGATGGGGCAACATTTTGACATTTTGGGGAATGTCATGGCCTAAGCAAATTTATAAGTTTCTCTCACATTATCACTCTCCATCATTTGACCCTCCATCCATCGATGTTCTCGTTGGGGAGTCCGATGTTCATATCACTTCGGGCACTATTGTCCAACTACTTGGTGTGTCTCTATCCCCAGTTAGTCTATTGGAACATGACATGGACTCTCCCTCCGTTCTCATCCCCATCTCAGAATTCTTATGTAATGGGGTGGATGTCCCATGGGTTGAGGGCAATGCCCTTTAGTTGACACAAATGACCAGTCAATATCAAATTTTGCACGCCATCTTTTATACCAATATGTACCCTCGTGGTACCAACAGAGTCGATATAACTCTCTTCATGCTAGACGTCCTTTACAATGCAGCGATGGGTGGCCATCCATGTTTTCCGTCTATCATTCTCCATCAAATTACGATAGTCGTCCAAGTTACCCGCCCTACCTATCTTCCATTTGCACACCTCCTCTGCCTTTTTTGCATGAGTGTGGGTTTCTCCCCACTGTCGACTCCTCATGGTCGGCACCGAATTTTGTTTAAGAAAACATCAGGAAAATGAAGCTACACCCATTGCCAACAGCCGGTTCCACAACAGAGGACCACAACTCAACTGCTTAGGAGACTAGGTAGCACACGGAGGATGACTCATAGCTACCTGCACCTTCTATCCTTTGTATTCCCAATTCTACACATACACGCTGTCACATGCGCCACAAAGATCAGATTGATACTTTGCTACAGGGATAGGCACGCCTTGAGGAGCATCTTGGACATCAGGATGAGCGACTGACGCGGGTGGAGTGCATGCTTAAGTCACTCCAGAGGACAACATAGGACATTGTAGACCTCCTCACTTGCCGATGAGATGACTCTATTCCTCGAGGGCTTAGGTAGGAGTTGTAGACTTCCAGTTTTAGCGATGCTAGTCTGGGTGTGCTAGTCTTAGGCATGAGTATCTTTTTGGATGCCTACGACTATGTGTCAAGTCCTACTTTTATCATACATATCTTTTATGGGTTTTCGTGTGATGGATGTATTTGATGGTTTTCTTGAGCTTTTTATGTCTCGTTTTGGATTGATGTATATTTTTGGATATTTTAATATCTGCCAACTTGGGCTGTTTGTTATTGCATATTGATGTTAGTCTATTCTACTTGTTTTGGAATGTTTATCTTTTGTCTATGTTAAATATACTTCTTCTATTTCTTTTTCCTACTGCATATTTTCAATCATATTTCACATGCTTCAGTGATCTGTTATCATTTATACTAACACCCTTCGCCAATCATTGACAAAAAGGGGGAGAAACATAACTCCCACCACCATTTCTCTCATATCTTTTCATTGACAATGGTGATGTAGGAAGCTAGGGGGAGTATCAAGCAACTTAAGCCAAGTTTACATCTTTTTTTGTACATGTCTGTAATTTCAATTTCAAAGTCATGTAACGAAGTATGTATCTTGAGTTGTATAGGTTTTATTAGGTTAGTTTTGTCACGTAATTAACAAAGGGGAGATTGAAAGTGCCCTTGTTTGTCAATTAGCATGACGTCTAAGTCATTGTCACACCCTAAACTCGAAAACCGGGCTCACAAAATTCCTGATCACTGAATCCAGTGCCAACAGCCTCTGTAGCACCCCATTCCTGGCTCCTGGCACCCATATACCAGGTTTCGATCCTGAGATCCTATAAGGAGGATTCTCAACATGATTTTGTTTCATAATAAGCATAACCATAAGCATAACCCACAAACAACAACCAACAACATCATCACATTTCCACTATAATAAAAAACTTTGAGTACAATGCATAAGGAAAATACAATGATGATATCAAAGGTCTGAAAACTTTACGGCACGCTCCTGACTCAGTGCTGCTACAACGTCCTAGCGTCACCTGCACGCAATGATCGTGCAAAAGCTTATAGAAAGCTTAGAGGGTGGTGTAGGTGTATGCTAGGTATATGTCAAGTATGCAATATCAGAGTAATGTAGAATGTGCTGGTAAGTCCATGAATGGAAAAATACTGGCAAGTCAATGAATGAAAGGGTGCTGGGAAATCCATGAATGCTATCTGCCGTAATAAGGCTATGCCATGCAAGGCCTTCCTGGCCAAATGTCATATGCAAAATATATTGCAAGCATGCCAGTCCTCATTTGAATCCATATATCAGTACGGTTCATCTCTGGACAATCACCGGGGTCTAGTATACTCAACACCAGCTTGCCGCACCATCTAAGCGTGCAATTGGGTAAGTGAAAGAGACCTCACTATCCGCCCACCAATATCGGGCCGGACGCGTCGATAGCGGACCCATTCCTAGAGCTGGATCAGACTCAGCCTAGGCATTGCCCCTCACTCGAGTGGTTAAGGCCACACCCTCTTCCAACCGACCACGACACAGTGGGAGACGCGATCATCTGGTATTCAGCTCTCATGCGCTCATGCATCCATGTAACGCCACGAATTTCGAGGGTCGAGCAAAGCTCAACTCCCGAGATCCAACACATCACTTATGCAACATGGATAATGATGTTTAAATGTTGTCCATATTAATGTATTAAACATGAGTGGGATTATACCAAAACAACATATCATACTCTAGAGATAATGTAATTTAGCAAGCGGAAGTCTGAAATATATGTATTGAAGTAAGTAAGCGGTTCACGGCCTCCAGAGTATGATAATGTAACAAGGTTTATGTAATACCCAGTACTTTTCAGTACTTGGGTGTTACCGTATAACCAAACTTAGTATAAATTCAAGTCAGGCTTAAGTAAACGTTCGCGTTCATCCTAGTTTAAATCCGATCGTTGAAATAGTCCCCATCCATATGTGGACCCATCTGTCTAAGTGGTACTCTAAGAATATTTAGTAAGTATATTTCCTTTATTTATTATATGATAAACTTTACACAACATAGAAAATAATAATAATAATAATAATAATAATAATAATATTATTATTATTATTATTATTACAAATAAATTTTGATAACCTATATAACATATAGTAATGTATGAAGGTGAATTGTAATAGAGTGATACATACATATTTTTGTGGAAGTAATATTATATCAACTAAACATAGTGGATAATAATTTTTCAATATATAATTTAAATATAAATATCAACATAGTATTAAACATATGTACAAAAATTTATATTATTTATCAATGTTATTTTAAAATAGACATTATACAGTTTTCAATCCACACGTATGTGTAATATGATATTGTATATTAAGAATTGGTAAATATGTGATTAGTAGCATGTTAATATTAAAAATTTTATTTAGATATGTATGAGATTCTAATTATTTAAATTATAAGTAATATACAAAAGTAGTAAAAATTATATTTATATTAGTATTGGTTAGTAATATATGACGAAAGCCTCACAAAGGGTCCTTTAAGATCTTTTAACCGTTGACGTCCAAATTCGGAATCATCCGACCACTAGATTGACGAGAAACCCACCGCCATGACCTAAATCAATTTGTGGGCCCCACCTAGACCTTAGATCTGCCTGATTTTTGGGTCAAAAGACCTGACTGACGTTTCCAAGAAGAATAGATGGAGTGGATTTCATGTAAACACCAGGTGGGCCCCACAACCATTTTGTGTACACCATAGGTGGTGCACTTGAGGTGCACCGGACCACCAAGCTCGGTCAACAGCGGGCTGACCCGCCATTTCCAAAAACGGAGAGAATCTCTCTCTCTCTCTCTCTCCACTTCCAACAGCAGACGAAACAACGTCCGATTTCGACCAATCAACGGCCAACCCACGCTGACCATCTGAAGGATCCAAACCGTCCATCTGACAGAGGACACATGCACAAACAAAACCCCACTATTGTATCCAGTTTTCAGGCACACGTGTATGCACGAGAACTAACGTAAATAGTCCCAAAAACACAAATTTCCCAGAAATAAAAACTTTTTGTGTTGTAGGTAGGGCGATCCGTGTAACATCCTACCATTGCATCTCCACCATTCAAGACAAGGGAATCATATCCGTCCATTCATAAGAAGCAGTTTAGGGCTCCCTCAAATACCAGGGAAAGAAAACTTGCGGCTGATTTCTGGTTTAGCACCTATTGTAAACTAGAGTGATCCTGGCCATTTAGTTCGGATCGTAGGGCTATTAGGAAGCTAGGGTTTCAATAAGTAGAGAGAGAAAACAGCTCCCTCCCATTCCTTGCAAAGACCTAAGGGAAATAGCCGAGAGCTTCCTCCAGCGAACCCACCACCCAAATCATCGTAGAGCTTCGAAAAACCACCTCCCTAAGCTCCCATGGACCTGTCCTGACCTTCTGAAAGAAACATTTTGAAGAAATGAAGCTCCATCTCGAATCTGCCATTGTTGCCTGTCTTCTTCCTCGTCGTTCGCTCGCTGCCACACTTTGATCCGCACCACCAGATTTTAAATCTGTCTCGGTCCAGGGGATTGCGGGATGTTGTAAAAGAGAGTGAGGGAGAGAAAGAAAATAGAAAACAAGAAAGAAAATGAAAGAAAGGAGAAAGAAGAGGATGGAATGGTGCGGCTGCTGCACCACGCAATGACGACTAGACTCGCTGCCAAGAAGGGCCCGGGTTTGGTCCTACTGCTGTTGTTCAGAGGGAGAGAAGAGAAAGGAGTAGAAAGGAAGAAGAAGGAGATGGAGCGGTGCAGTTGCTGCCCGCTACCGCTACACCACACCCGAACTCAAGCCAAGTTCGGGTCGGGTCTGTCAACTGTTGCTGGGCATCTCCAGCAATAAGGAATGAGAGGGAATGGGTTGAGGAAGTGAGAAAAAAGAAGAAGAAAGAAATGGAGAGAGAAGAGAGAAATCGAGGAAGAAGAGTGTGAGTGAGTGTGTGGGACCCATCTCGAGTCAACTCGACTCACTGGGCTCATTGGGTCATCTTTGTGCAAGCTAGGCAGTCTGGTTTAGTCCAAGAACCTGGTTGGCATGTGGTTTTGAGTAAAAAAGAAAAGGAAAAGAAAGTGGAGAGAAGAAATGAGATGGGGCTGAGTTAGGGGCTGACTCGTTGGCGCGTCAAATGGGTCGAGTCTGGCCTGAGTAGGCCTGTTTCAGTTGAGTTGTGCTGGTTTACTCCAGCAACCTCACTGGACGTGTGGGCTTGTGTTGGGGGTAGAAGTAGAAAAGAGCAAAGGAAGAAGGAAAGGAGGAAAAGAAAGGAAGAAAGAAGGGTGGTTGGTTGAATCGAGTCAACTCACTGAGTCGGGTTGACCCGAATCCCATATTATTCAGGGACCGCACTCAGTCAGTAGATCGATGATATTAAGGCTCCCAGTCCTGATCCTAATACTCTGCATCGTCATCAGGTAACCTTTCCAACCGAACCCAAATCGGCCGAGTCGACTCGATGAGTCAATGTTTCCTTTCTAGACTAGACCTATCTCATTGTATTAATATCACTGTTGTACTCTTATTTTTAGGATTGCTAATATTATATATGATTAGCCATTAACGGGTAACTTGTGCTAGAACTAGTTATAATAAATGAAACTAAAATGGGTGAATAGTATAATTTACTTACCATTCTTAAATACTATCATAATATTAATTATCATCATGATGATTACTATTAACATGTTAGGATAATATTAGTTGTTATAAATGAAACTACCATTAGCGATATTGGCAGGTTGTCCATCACTTGAAAATATTATGTTTAATAATAAGTTATACTATTTTATTACAATTTTAATACTAATTATTACTAGGGTCACAAATAATAGTTGTATCATTAATGTTAAATTGTAACTAACCATATTACTGTTATATTGTATTTATGTTACACATACATCACACGTTCTACTCCTAGAATTAAACCTAGGATGTAAACCCTAAATTCTACACTAAAACCCTAAAGGGTAACCCTAAGCGATGATCTAAAAATCTAGGTAGTGCGTGGAACTTGGATCTAATGGTAAAGTTCATGAATTTTGTTAGGATTCAATTCTAAAGGCGCGAACACTTTGCGACGATTCCAAGTATAAGGTGATGATTCTTCCCCTTGAGCTTTCCATCTTTTCATTAGCTTAAGTTATAGTTTTTATTAAAAATTATAATTGATATCTCTCTCTTGTAATCACATGTGTTAGCTGGTGGAAATTGAATTGCTATATTGCTTGCTAAATGTTCATCCTGTATATTTGTACATGCTTGTGTATTACTTATGGACTTTAAACTGGTACATTAGTGGGAAGTCCCCGCCTATAAATGTACACCCATACTTGGGATGTAACCTGACTGGTGGTGATTAAAATGGACCTTCGACTTAGTGGTTATTGAGTGGTGGTCTAAATGGATCATTGATGTGGGCCTACCATCCAGGGTTGTTGTGCCCAATGGTTTTTAAGGATGGTCTTTATTGTATGATTTTGATATTTGTCCTATGTGGCATATTTTGATACTCGCCCTACGTAATTTTATTTGATATTTTCCCTATATGGGTTCGACGTTTTACACCGTGCAGCCATGCGATGGTAAGCCCTATATATTATAATATGATTAGCCATTAGTCGATGGGGTACCATTAAACATCTTAAGGTGGTAGTCTCATGAGCCGGGGATGGTGGGAATGAGACACTATGCCCGAGCTGTCAGCCTAGGCTCGGTCATGTGCTCCCCGTAGTGACCTTTGAGCTTATCTAAATTGGTTAGTTGTAAATGGACTAATAATGACTTGGCTAATCATGCATACATGGCACGTATTATTCCGACTGGATGATATTTCCCAGGTTCGATGATTGCATGGGCGACTGCCCACTGTCCGCATGGATGAGCATCCCTGGGGCGATGATTGCATTCACGCATCCATGCATCTAATAAGACTGCATTTACTCTGTTTTGGTTGTCTGGATGTTTTGTAACTATGCTTACCTAATGCGGTGGTGTGTAATCTTAAGGGGAATTCACACTGAGTTGGTCACTCATCTATCAAATATACAACCGTACAGGTAGTACAGGTGGCTTTAGTGATATGTATGTTCAGATTTGATGAGGAGCAGGGTACGATCACCAAGGATGCATGACCAAATTTTTCTAGAGGAGCTACGTGATCCGACGGCTTATATTTATATGCTTTCTGTTAATTTTCATGTATTAAATTTTTATAAATCTTGTACTTGTTAAATTCAGAGACATCGGTTTGTATAAGTCATTATGGGCAGCTTCTTGTAGATTTGAATGATTCATTTATGTCGATTTGTCTACACTACGCTCATTTGCTTACTCTGATAAAAGAAAAGTATTCTGTCTGACCATCCTTTATGGTTAACACTCGGGTTTTTGGGACACGGGTCATATACTCGGGTCCTAAAGATTTGGGGCGTTACAGTTGGTATCAGAGCATAGTTTGGACAAACTTGGCCTGGGGAAATGATCTTATACAAACTCTAGATGTCTCAAGTTAGGATGTTTGAAATTAGAAATTTGAACTTAGGTGAAATTCCCTTAGACTTATGAGAATCATTGAGAACGTAGAGATCCAAACTTAGGCTCCCCCATAAATTGTTATGGTAGCCATTTAAATTGACGTGAAATTCCCTAGTAGCTAGGAGTAATTGAGATCACATAAATTTCAAACTTTAGACTTCCTTAAGTGTTTTAAGTTAGACCCCTGGACCTTAAACTTACGTAGGAATTCCCTAGAAATGGTAAGGATTGCCCTTTGGACTTGGCACATTTCTCCTGGGACTTAGGAGGGTTGAAAATATAGGTACTCAACATTTTAGGCCCCTTACAGAAGTGTTTGGATAACCGTAGAACTTAGAAATGTTTTCAGGTCCCCTTTGAACATTTAGGGATTTGACATTTGAACATAGAAAAAAAAAACTTTGGTCCCCCTACAAACTGTAGAACTGTTGTTTGAAACTAGAAATGAAAATTCCTTTGACTCCCTTGTCAACCATTGGGATAGTTGTTGAATTCCCTAAACTATCTCTTTAGTAAGAAATAATGAAGTGACTTGGACATAAGACGAGATTCCTTACCCACCATATTGTATGGTAGACTAAACTCTAATTCCCTTGAAAACTACCAGAATTGTTGCTGAACTTAGAAATTAAATTTATGCACCATGAAAGAACAACTACTCACTATGACGTATTCGAAGTCGAATAAAAACATCCCTTAGACTTGACTCTCAAGGAACATTTTAGGGATTTAAGATTCAAACTCTTGCTATAATTTCCCTTGGTTACAGATAACATTGTCACAACACTTCGTGAATGAAATAAACTTATGCTTTGTAGGAACTTCTTGGTCACTAGGTGGTGTGTTTGCTTAAGACACTAGTGCTCTTTAAACTTAAGAATCACACTAGGAATTGTAGCTTGGATTCCCTAGTACATTTCCTTACTTAGAGGAAACATTTCCCCCAATTCCACGACGTAAAATTTATTAGAAGCAGAATTATAGAATTTTTGGTGAACTTTCAACCTTAGACTATGTATATTGGAATTTGATTTGAAATCGTAAGTGGGTTTAGAAATTTCCAACTCAAACTTCATGTAGAAATCCTTGTCTTGAGACCTACAAGTAGTACTTGGATAATCAGAGTGCGCATTGGAAGCGTAATGGGCCACATGGTCTTATACGTTATGGAGGTAGAAGAGTAATTGATATCTTCCAGGAGTCTAGGACAATCGGGATCACGGACTAATGGAACCATATTTAAAAGGAGTTTTCATGGTTTGACTTAAATTCTAAGTCCTAGCAAATCTCAACGATCTCAATGTCCTGATCAAGCAAAGGATCGAGATCTAACAGGAATATAAATTGATACTAGTAAATCCTCTGTTCTACGTAGGCAAAGGATCAATGTATTTGGATCAAACATACTACGACCATCTGCTCATGTTATCCTGAACGCTGAGAAAATGGAAACTAATAATATACTTTAGATAGTTGGGGGCTATCATTGATAGTTGAAGGAAATAAAGAGCGAGATATAGAATTCTTAGTCGTCACCTAAAGGAAGTTGTAATCCTAGTAAATACCATAGGATGTCGCGATGTTGTTAGACATTAGACCGAATCTCGATAGTAAAGCTCTCTTTAAGGGGGGTAGGCGAAACAAGCCTTGTTCTAGTGAGTCATGAGTGCTTGCTTATGCAAATAAACTTAGTATGGAGAACTAGCGGGTGCATACAGACACTGTAAGATAGATCGATGTTCACATTCATATTCAAAGTAATGAATTTCGGGACGAAATTCTCTTTAAGGAGGGTAGATTGTAACACCCCGTACTTTTCAATACTTGGGTGTTACCGTATAACCAAACTTAGTATAAATTCAAGTCAGGATTAAGTAAACATTCGCGTTCATCCTAGTTTAAATCCGATCGTTGAAATAGTCCCCATCCATATGTGGACCCATCTGTCTAAGTGGTACTCTAATAATATTTAGTAAGTATATTTCCTTTATTTATTATATGATAAACTTTACACAAACATAGAAAATAATAATAATAATAATAATAATAATAATAATAATAATAATAATAATTATTATTATTATTATTATTATTATTATTATTACAAATAAATTTTGATAACCTATATAACATATAGTAATGTATGAAGGTGAATTGTAATAGAGTGATATGTACATATTTTTGTGGAAGTAATATTATATCAACTAAACATAGTGGATAATAATTTTTCAATATATAATTTAAATATAAATATCAACATAGTATTAAACATATGTACAAAAATTTATATTATTTAGCAATGTGATTTTAAAATAGACATTATACAGTTTTCAATCCACACGTATGTGTAATATGATATTGTATATTAAGAATTATATATTGGTAAATATGTGATTAGTAGCATGTTGATATTAAAATTTTTATTTAGATATGTATGGGATTCTAATTATTTAAATTATAAGTAATATACAAAAGTAGTAAAAATTATATTTATATTAGTATTGGTTAGTAATATATGACGAAAGCCTCACAAAGGGCCCTTTAAGATCTTTTAATCGTTGACGTCCAAATTCGGAATCATCCGACCACTAGATTGACGAGAAACCCACCGCCATGACCTAAATCAATTTGTGGGCCCCACCTAGACCTTAGATCTGCCTGATTTTTGGGTCAAAAGACCTGACTGACGTTTTCAAGAAGAATAGACGGAGTGAATTTCATGTAAACACCACGGTGGGCCCCATAACCATTTTGTGTACACCATAGGTGGTGCACTTGAGGTGCACCGGACCACCAAGCTCGGTCAGCAGCGGGCTGACCCGCCATTTCCAAAAACGGAGAGAATCTCTCTCTCTCTCTCTCTCTCTCTTCACTTCTAACAGTGGACGAAACAACGTCCGATTTCGACCGATCAACGGCCCACCCACGTTGACCATCTGAAGGATCCAAACCGTCCATCTGATAGAGGACACACGCATAAACAAAACCCCACTATTGTATCCAGTTTTCAGGGACACGTGTACGCACGAGAACTGACGCAAATAGTCCCAAAAACACAAATTTCCTAGAAATAGAAACTTGCTGTGTTGCAGGTAGGGCGATCCGTGTAACGTCCCACCGTTGCATCTCCACCGTTCAAGAAAAGGGAAACATATCCGTCCATTCATAAGAAGCGGTTTAGGGCTCCCTCAAATACCAGGGAAAGAAAACCTGCGGCTGATTTCTGGTTTACCACCTATTGTAAACTAGAGCGATCCTAGTCGTTTAGTTCAGATCGTTGGGCTGTTAGGAAGCTAGGGTTTCAATAAGTAGAGAGAGAAATAAGCTCCCTCCCATTCCTTACAAAGACCTAAGGAAAATAGCCGAGAGCTTCCTCCAGCGAACCCATCACCAAAATCATCTTAGAGCTTCGAAAAACCACCTCCTTAAGCTCCCATGGACCTATCTTGACCTTCTGAAAGAAATGTTTTGAAGAAATGAAGCTCCATCTCGATCTGCCATTGTTGCCTGTCTTCTTCCTCGTCGTTCGCTCGTTGCCACACTTTGATCCGCACCACTAGATTTTGAATCTGTCTCGGTCCAGGGGATTGCGGGATGTTGTAAAAGAGAGTGAGGGAGAGAAAGAAAATAGAAAAGAAGAAAGAAAATGAAAGAAAGGAGAAAGAAGCAGATGGAATGGTGCAGCTGCTGCACCACGCCATGACAACCCGACTTGTTGCCAAGAAGGGCCTAGGTTTAGTCCTACTGCTGTTGTCCAGAGGGAGAGAAGAGAAAGGAGTAGAAGGGAAGAAGAAGGAGATGGAGCGGTGAGTTGCTGCTCGCTGCCGCTGCACCGCACCCGAACTCAAGTCAAGTTCAAGCCAGGTTTGTCAACTGTTGCTGGGCATCTCCAGCAGTAAGGAATGAGAGGGAATGGGTTGAGGAAGTGAGAAAAAAAGAAGAAGAAAGAAATGGAGAGAGAAGAGAGAAATCGAGGAAGAAGAGTGTGAGTGAGTGTGTGGGACCCATCTTGAGTCAACTCGACTCGGCTAGGGCTCACTGGGTCATGCTCCGTGAGCTAGGTAGGTCTGGTTTAGTCCAGGAACCTGGCTAGCATGTGGTTTTGAGTAAAAGAAAAAGGAAAAGAAAGAGGAGAGAAGAAATGAGATGGGGCTAAGTTAGCGGCTGACTCGTTGGAGAGTCAAATGGGTCGAGTCTGGCCTGAGTAGGCCTGTTTCAGTTGAGTTGTGCTGGTTTACTCCAGCAACCTCGCTAGTCGTGTGGGCTTGTGTTGGGGTAGAAGTAGAAAAGAGAAGAGGATGAAGGAAAGGAGGAAAAGAAAGGAAGAAGGAAGGGTGGTTGGTTGAACCGAGTCAACTCACTGAGTTGGGTTGACCCGAATCCCATATTATTCAGGGACCACACTCAGTCAGCAGATCGATGATATTAAGGCTCCTAGTCCTGATCGTAATACTGTGCATCGTCATCTGGTAACCTTTTCAACCGAACCCAAATCGGCCAAGTCGACTCGATGAGTCAATGTTTCCTTTCTAGACTAGACCTGCCTCATTGTATTAATATCACTGTTGTACTCTTATTTTTAGGATTGCTAATATTATATATGATTAGCCATTAACGGGTAACTTGTGCTAGAACTAGTTATAATAAATGAAACTAAAATGGGTGAATAGTGTAATTTACTTACCATTCTTAAATACTATCATAATATTAATTATCATCATGATGATTACTATTAACATGTTATGATAATATTAGTTGTTATAAATGAAACTACCATTAGCGATATTAGCAGGTTGTCCATCACTTGAAAATATTATGTTTAATAATAACTTATACTATTTTATTACAATTTTAATACTAATTATTACTAGGGTCACAAATAATAGTTGTATCATTAATGTTAAATTGTAACTAACCATATTACTATTATATTGTATTTAAGTTACACATACATCACAAGTTCTACTCTTAGAATTAAACCCTAGGATGTAAACCCTAAATTCTACACTAAAACCCTAAAGGGTAACCCTAGGCGATGATCTAAAAACCTAGGTAGTGCGTGGAACTTGGATCTAATGGTAAAGTTCATGAATTTTGTTAGGATTCAATTCTAAAGGCGCAAACACTTTGCGACGATTCCAAGTATAAGGTGATGATTCTTCCCCTTGAGCTTTCTATCTTCTCATTAGCTTAAGTTATAGTTTTTATTAAAAATTATAATTGATATCTCTCTCTTGTAATCACATGTGTTAGTTGGTGGAAATTGAATTGCTATATTGCCTGCTAAATGTTCATCCTGTATATTTGTACATGCTTGTGTATTACTTATGGACTTTAAACTGGTACATTAGTGGGAAGCCCCCGCCTATAAATGTACACCCATACTTGGGATGTAATCCGACTGGTGGTGATTAAAATTGTCCTTCGACTTAGTGGTTATTGAGTGGTGGTCTAAATGGATCATTGATGTGGGCCTACCATCCAGGGTTGTTGTGCCCAATAGTTTTTAAGGATGGTCTTTATCGTATAATTTTGATATTCGCCCTATGTGGCATATTTTGATACTCGCCCTACATGATTTTATTTAATATTTTCCTTATATGGGTTCAACGTTTTACACCGTGCAGCCATGCGATGGTAAGCCCTATATATTGTAATATGATTGGCCACTAGTCGATGGGGTACCATTAAACATCCTAAGGTGGTAGTCTTATGAGCCGGGGATGGTGGGAATGAGACACTATGCCCGAGCTGTCGGCCTACGCTCGGCCATGTGCTCCCCATAGTGACCTTTGAGCTTATCTAAATTGGCCGGTTGTAAATGGACTAATAATGACTTGGCTAATCATGCATACATGACACGTATTATTCCAACTGGATGATATTTCTCAGGTTCGATAATTGCATGGGCGACGGCCCACTGTCCGCACGGATGAGCATCCCTGGGGCGATGATTGCATTCATGCATCCATGCATCTAATAAGACTGCATTTACTCTGTTTTGGTTGTCTGGATGTTTTGTAACTATGCTTACCTAATGAGGTGGTGCGTAATGTTGAGGGAAATTCATACTGAGTTGGCCACTCATCCATCAAATATACAACCGTACAGGTAGTACAGGTGGCTTTAGTGATATGCATGTTCAAATTTGATGAGGAGCAGGGTACAATCACCAAGGATGCATGACCAAATTTTCCTGGAGGAGCTGCGTGATCTGGCGGCTTATATTTATATGCTTTCTGCTATTTTTCATATATTAAATTCTTGTAAATCTTGTTCTTATTAAATTCAGAGACATCGGTTTGTATAAGTCATTATGGGCAGCTTCTTATACATTTGAATGATAATGAAATTTTCATTTATGTCGATTTGTCCACACTACGCTCATTTACTTACTCTGATAAAAGAAAAATATTATGTCTGACTATCCTTTAAGGTTAACACTCAGGTTTTTGGGACATGGGTCATATACTCGGGTCCTGAAAATTTGGGGCGGTATAGTTTAATATATACAATGTTTGTTTCAGAAGATAAAAAATATTAAAACGTAGGTGTTCAACTAATCCATGTAACCCTGTAATCTCGTCGAATCAGTACAAGGTCTACGTAGACCTGTCTGATAGCTGAACGTAGGAGAATTCTTCCTCACCATCTATGAAATCCAAATCATCGGCATAAACTTCATCGTTACCTGCATCTACAACAGAGTTTGGTTGGTGTTTTAAAAAACAATCCCAAGGTGGGAGTGAGTTATCAACTTAGTGGTATTATAAGGCAAAGGTTAACATATTATCAATTCAGTCAAGAGTAATGATAAAGCAGTACAACAATCATTCCCTAATTACTCTAGTTAATGCAGGAATGGTATGCGGTAATGATGTATGCCCTCGCACAAAGCTCCCTCACAAGTGACTCAAACAACCAAGTTCGTGCATGACAAACTCCTTAAAGGTGTAACTTCCTCGCCAAAGCACATACAATGCGGTGCATGGTAGTGTTAGCCAAGTACTTAAGTAGGCTCATTCATACAGTAGGTTTGGAAAGCTAAGGTACCTCCCTTTATATCTTAACCCAATTGAAGGATCCATCTAGGGTCATCAATCCTAGTTAACGAAAAACTATAGGCAAGTTGTGGGGTATTACACCTAATGAAATAGCAGTCGATAGGCAAATACAAAATTTTATACTCGTGGTCACTACGGGAAGGCTTGTCATCTTAGCATAGGTCGACAACTCGAACACGGTGTCCCATACCACCATGCCCAGCTCACGAGTTTGGGTTGCTCACTGGTCACTACGGGGAGGCTCGTCACCTCAGTGTAGGCCGATAGCTCGACCATGGTACCCATACTATCATGCCTGACTCATGAGTCTTAGCGGCTCATGGTACCATGGTTAAAACGGGTCTTTACATCGGTAAGTGGTACCTTATATTCAAGCAGTGGTGTCCATACATGGTAAACACATAATAGGCCAATCAGTTTAATAGACAAGTTCAACTAGTACAGGTGTACACTAACTTAATCGACCTGCAGCGCATAAGCCCTCCACATGGCCTAACCAACTATCGACAATCGTCATACAACCCGGATTCATCGAACGTATCCAATGTGGCGAGACTAGTTCAACCACTTAAACGAGAATTGTTACCGATTGCCTAGACTACATTGTAGTCCCAATCTTACTCAAATGTAGCAGGTAAATACATGTGATAATTATATCAGCATTTAACAAACAATTCAAGTGAATCCTTCATTTAAACATTTCATCAAACACATTGAACATGTTACCATACATATACATGTCATCAAAAAATTACGTAGTAGAAATTAAGATTACGTGAAGGAAACTATATATATGGATAAGGTAATTAAGAATCCTATCTCAATACCCATACTAAATACAATTCATTAACAATTTATCATTCAGGCATTTAATTAAACACTTAGACTACACATTACCAAATACATAGACTAGACTAGTTACGATGTGTATTATGGCTAATCCTTACACAAAGTGATTGTAATACAGATGAACATGAATCCTAGATTTATAGTCATAACAAGCACAAATCATAATCTCATGTTCATTCAATCATTTCAACAAACACATGGAATATATCTTATATTTAACATAGTTCACACATGTATAATATATCGAAAACGTTGTGACTAAGATCATATGGCAGCAATCAAGTCAGACATAAATCATTAGCTGACATTGAAAGCCTTGAAAACCATAACCTAAACGTTTATAGTCTGCACCTTTCGTCGGAATACACAATTTGAACTCAGTTTAAATACAACGTTCCCAAAAACGGAATGACGGGCACCTAAACAATGAAATAGGTTAGCTATTTCATCGATTACTCTATTTGGATTTCTAAATCAAGATTAGGGTTAGGTTTTCTTACCCAAATCACAGCCAAAAACATTTGTATAGTGAAGTAGGGAGGTGGATCCGTGGCGTGGAGTCGTGGGAAAGAATCCCAATAATGATCTCCCTGTTTCTCTCTTCTCTCCTTACTCTTTTCTCTTCTTTTCTCTCTTCTCTCTCCTAGGGTTAGAGAAATTCGTATGGAATGGAAGTGGGGTGGTTTAAGGGTTATATATAGGCCTAGAACTGGTGCAAATGGCCCCAGGGCCATGATATACCTGATTTACATCCAAAGGGCTACTGTTTCTGATGAATGAGGCCCATCGGGAGGTCCATTACTCACCTACATCACAGAGTAAGTTTCCTGACAATGGATTTATGTTAAGATGTGATTTCGGCGCATTTGGATAGGCCGATCGACCGTGGAAGACCCATGTCAGATCAACGGTCGTACTTACATGATCGGGGCCATAAGTATACGGACATGAGCAGTGAAATTTCCTTTTCCCTAGGTGAAGTTTGGTCAGAAACTGATGGTCTGAAATCTTCAATTTTGTGCGTAAGCGGATGGCCCAAATCACTTAAGTTCTGGTTCATTTTCTAAAGATATTCGCATTTCTCACACATTTTACTCAGGGCTCAAGTTATGCATTTTTGGATACTATTTGGGCTCGATTCCCACAATAGTTGTCAAGCCCAATAAGATGGTCATAACCCTATAGTTTCGCGGTCACCGGACTTCCGACGTGCGGTCTAGGTCCAATACGGAGTTTCAATGCACTCCCGAGAGCAACAGGGTTTTGGGATTTTTCCTAGGTTTTTAAGTAGTGCTGAGTTAGCGATTTTAATGGTTTTGGGTCTTGCCATTTCTATGAATAGTGGTTCAGCTAAATCCAATAATTAATTTAGTTTAGTACTTAATTAATTTTTGCCTAAATTTCTACAGAATACGGTCCTTAGGGATTTCTGCCTGAGGTGATACTCAGGCCTTTGTACGAATTTTTTCGAGACGTTACAATCCACTTGATCTAAACATTGGAGCATCCTCCTAGTACCATAAGGGTTTGAGGACTTTCACCCTGGGACATCTATGGTTCCCCTGTGTTAGAACCGATATTTTTGATATCCAATCATGCCATTCACGTTATGCCTGCGGAGGCTACGACCCTGATGTCAGAATGATTTGAAATTTGGAACATAGGTCACTGACTATCTGATGGATTTTTACAAAAATTCTCAGATCAAAATCATTACATCTACTTAGTTTTTCATCACTACTAAGGGAGAAAAATCATGCTGTCTAGCAGTTATTTTTATCATTTATGGCCTACTCTTTGAATTTTCATAATTTATTTATAGCTCAGATTGTCATAAAATTTTATATAAATATCCAACAATATGTACATGACTCAAAAAAAAAAAATTTAAAATATTTTTGGGTAACAATTTTATTGTATTTGATCAGGGACACTAAAATGGTCCAGATTTTCAATCAACAATCTAAACAAATTGTCAAAATTAGAAATACTTACCCTGGACCTTTAAATTTGGGGAAAATATTCTTATCGGCCTAAAAATAAGTCTTAGTAAGTTTAAGATTAAATCTTCTTTCCTTTTTTTTTTTTTTTTAGAAAAAAAAATCGCTAAGTATGGGCTTATAATTCTATAAGAAAGAATTTTAAATTTAGTAGAGATAATGACCTTTATTAAATTTTATTTTACTCTTAATATATATATATATATATATTGTTAAAATAATTTAATTCAAATAAAGATATTAATTAAACTAAAAATAATTATTAAAATGAAAAAGTCCTTTAGTTAAACCGATAGAAAACCAGTATGGGCAGATTGATTTCCAGTTTGATGACTGTTGTTTCTATCACCTTTTCTTGTACTTTAAAATTTTAGATTAAATTCTATTTTTTTCTAGAAATATTACTATAAGTTTAATATGTATCTATGAAATCTTATCTAAAAATTCCAACCACAAAATATTTTAAAATTCCTGAAGTCAGACCTGTCCAGAATTTGATGAATTCTGACCAACCTGTGCTTACTCACTGAATCAGTATAGTGACTCTGAGATTCAAATATTTTTTTTATTATTTTTATATAAATTTAGACTCGTCTATCTTCGATCAGGCTTTTGAATCGCCTCAATCGGAGTAGTACTTTTATAGTTACAAATTTTACAAGTTGGGTAATTTCTGCTGTCTATTGCTGTCAAACATTATTTTATGGATTAAAAATCTTAAAAAAAATTTAATTTCAGTCCACACTAACCTATATTAATTTAAATTATATTCAAATAGGAGTTCTGAGAATCTATAGTTTTGATTTCTATGTTTAAAAATGAATAAGAATTTTGTTTTGAATTTCTATGTACCTCATTCCATACATCAATAGAGAGGGAAATTATGATGAAATATTTTTAATTTTAGGGGGTCTACAATTTATGAAATTTTGTGGGATACATGACCTACAGGTCACTCTAAATTTTGGAAAAACTATTCTCTGATACCATTCTGTCACGACCCAGATTTCGGATACCTAGCGTATACTTCGGACCCGAGATCCATGTCATAACTTGTACACTAAGTGTACTTAAACTATTAAATTGTTTACAAAAAATCTCATCTATTAAGTAGCTTTACCGTAGACCTACGATCCATTCATACTAAGAATCATCTCATAAACAAGAAATAACCATTTATTTCAAATAACTAATCATAAATATAGTTAAGAACCCTCCCATTCGGGGTCTTATGAAATAAAATAAATATGTCCAACAAAAAAAAAAAATTTACTTAACAATCTAAGAAAATCAAATATAATAAAAACAAATCATGTTTACTCTAAGGCAGTAATTTCTTCCTCTGTCAAGTAGGGCCACGTATCCCTTAAATCCTCCTCCGGCTCGGCCACGTATTCCTGTTCTTGAGCCACCGGCTCACCCTCATTCACATCTGTACGGTTTTTCCATCAATAAAAAGAATAAGCTGGCCAGGCCTAGTGAGAATTCCCGACATGGTTCTTTACATCAAAATAGAATGTCCAATAAACATACACATTATAAAATTAAATTTAAAAAAATGTAAATGCAATGCAATAATGCTTCAAGTGGGAATCCGTCCACTTGCTTAAGTTAGAAACCCGTCAACCTGCATCTGCCCCTTAGCAGGCTTCTACCATTTGGTAGGCATAGGTAAGGCCCGCATCTACTCCTTTAGTAGGCTTCCACTAGTATAATGGGCTTCTGGTAATGATTCTACCAGGATATACCGTCCAGGGAGGTCCCCCAGGAATCCGGCACGTGTTGTGCATGCAATTATTAGATACACCATTAAGTCATGAATCATGTATTGCATAGGCTATTTATCACATTTGAATCAATATAGTTTAACACCTTAATCAAATCATATCATTATTAATACAGAAATCGTCGTCCTTTCAGTCAACTAAAAGTACACGACAATTAAATCATGACAATTAAATCATGACAATTAAATCATGGTAATTAAATCATGGCAATTAAATCATGTCAATTAAATCAGAATAATAATACAACACAATAAATAATCCACCTATTTTTAACTTGATGGATGAGAAACACATCGGGATCACTCACCTTGATGTGGTGGAGATGATTCCGTAAACCAACGGTTTGAATTGAATTAGGACTTCCTAAAATCACATAAATAAGAATTTTTCTTTAAATCTTACGATTATACATAAGAATTTGATTTATTATTTATTCAGATCAATACTGCCCATCCAATGGTCAGATCTGTCTAGAATTTAAGATTTTAATTTATTTTAATCTTAAAAAGATTGATAGACATATGACCAGTACGGTCCATTAAGGTGTCGAATCGATTTGATTCTTAAAAATATTATACAATTAATTGTTATAACATCCATGAACAGTACGGATCATAATGGTCTCTGTCCATTAAAAAAAATATCACATTCTACATATTACCCTTAAAGCCCTGCGCATACCTTAAAATCTTACGTTCTATACTTTAGCAAGTTATGCACATACCTTTTTACATGAATTAATTAAACCTACACAATGGATGTTTGATTAATCCAATCCATCCAATATATAGATCATGCCAATTTACATATTACATGAATAAAATAAAGAAAAATAATATAAAATTACTCACCTGAATAAGTGAATTCCAAAGAAATTCTTCCTTCCCACTTTTCCTTCTATATTCTTTTTTTATGAGTTTTTCATTATCTTATTTCAGTATTGATAGAACTCATGCTCTCTCTCTCTCTCACATTTTTTTTTTTTTTTTTTTTCTACGAGTTATTCCTTGCTTCTTTCAGTTTTAATAGAACTCTTCTTAGTTTTTTTTTTTTTTTTTTAAAGAAGGAAGGTCGATTGGGGAACTACGAGATACGAATAATTTTGTATGATGAGAGAATAGAGGAAGGATAACGAGATTAGCGGATCTCTTTCCCACTTAAAGTTTGAAATTTAAAATTTAAAATTTAAATTTTATTTTTTAAAAATACGGGTGTTACAGTTTGGGTTAGCCCACTAGGGTAAGATGGGTAACACATATGGGGGCCCAATGATTTGGGATAGCCCAATAAGGTAAACTAGTCATGGGCTTAACAATGAGCCCTAGGGAGATGTATAATGGGGACATTTAACCACTATTTACAATGTGGGCATTTAACCACTATTGCTCCAAGGTGTGGCCCATTTGGAACTTAGAATCTAACCACAATGGGGCCCACGACCCTTATACTAGCTAGAAAATGGATGGGCTACATAAATATTATCACGTACATCATGGTGGAATTATACATCACAATTGGGCCTCACTCAAGGGCCTCATATACGTCATGATGGGCCTCACACAAGGGCCTCATATACATCACATTGTGCCTCATGCAAGGGCCTTATATACATCACATTGGGCCTCACATAAGGGCCTCATATATATATATATATATATATATATATATCACATTGGGCCTCACACAAGGGCCCCACATACATCACATTGGGCCTCACACAAGGGCCTTACATACATCACATTGTGCCTTATGGGGCAGCCCATGATCCAGCAAAATGGATGGACAACTCATATGCATAACAAGGTGGGCCCTGCACATGCACCAGGTGGGCCCTACACATGCAGCAGGTGGACCCTGTACATGCAGTAGGTGGACTTGCACATGCCAGATGGGCCCCACAAATGGATATACAACGCATACATTATGGTGGATCCCACCATCCTAGGTTGCTGGATGGTGTAAATAAAATACATCATGGTGAGGTCCACATCTATTGGGCAACATGGATAAGATACCTCACAGTGGGCCTGCTGCCACTGCACAGCATGGATGAAACACATTAGGTGGGTCCCACTGCCGCTGGACGGCGTAGATAGAATACATATGTCATGGTAGGCCCCACCGTCCCAGCTTGGATGGTGTGGACAGACCACATACATCAGATGGGCCCCATGTCTAGATGAACGGCATGGACAGTCATATATATCAAGGTGGGTCCCACCGTTCATAGCTAGACGGTGGACGTTATGGATATAAAACACATACATCATGGATGGCCCCATGATCTTGACGGTCTAGATGACCCACATACATATGGTGGGGTCCATGTCCAGTAGTGGATGGTGTGGATATACATTATTTGGGCCCCACGTCCCAGCCCTAGACGGTGTGGGAAAACACATACATCATGGAGTCCCACCGTCCAGGGTTTGGATGGTGAGGATACAGCAGATTCATCAAGGTAGGTCCACACGTGTGGCCCACTAGCCTTGGATCTAGGCTGATATTTATATTTTTCCCATCGTCTAGACCTACTGGACGGTGGGCAGCAACATACATCAGGGTGGGGTCCATGTGTGTGGCCCCACCAGCTCAGGATCACACTGATATTTGCATTTTCCCTTCATCTAGGCCTATTAAAAAATAGGCAGCAAAGCGGCTGCGACGTGGGCCCTGGTTTGGTCCACTAGGTTGGACGGCATGGATAAAATCCATGTATCGACAAGATGGGCCATTAATAGGGAAAGAGAGATATAGGGAGAGAGAAAATCGAGTGGTGAAGGGAGCTCCGCCACTATAAGCTCCCTTTACAAGGTATAAAGCATACATTAAATGGGCCCCACTGAATGTGGGCCCTTAAATTATACAAATCAACAGTGGAAATCCTTTTCCCACCCACAAGATCAAGGTCTAGATGACCTTCTTACCATAGAAAAATAAACATCATGACGGGGTCCATGGAGAATGACTCCATCATGGGATGAACATATGAATCATGGTGGGCCATTGGCCACACTTAGGGTCCAAAGTGAGATCCATACCATCAATCGATAGGCCCCACTTGGCCCATCATCAAAATCACAAATCTAGTCCTATAAACACCCACTGATTTCACTTCTTCTTAGTTTTTTGGAATGCTAAGCTCCTTGGCTTCTTCTTTGATGGAAGATGATGAAGATTGAAGGGTTGGATTGAGAGATTTGGGGGTAGGAAGTGGGCCACACACTTGGGTTCTTTCTCTTTTCTCTCCTTAGTCTTTTTTTTTTCTCTTGGTTGCTAGGAAAAATGGTAGAGAATGGAATGAGTGAAAGATGAGAGATGTAAGGAGAGAGGAATGGTTATGTAAGAAGAATGACATGAGAGGTATGAATTATGTTGACTTTTGGGTGAGAGAGGGATAGGTGTCATGCCTTATTGGTAAGAGAAGGATGAGCTAGGTATGGGTTGTACTTGACTTATACTTGATTGATTAATGTGATAGATTGGGTAGAGATTCTCTCGGGATTCATAATGCACGGCATTTTTCTCGAGATAAACGCGGGCCCACAACTCCTAGCCTGGGTATCGCATTGGTAGAAAGATATGGCGTTGGAACCGTGGCGACGACGCGGTCGCTAGGGTACAAGTTTTGAGTTGAGTCAACTCAGATTTATGGGATGCAACTTAGGGTCACGCATAAATATCATCTACAGGTCGTGGGTTGCCGGAATTCAACAAAGAGGATCGCAAGAGTCTAAGGAATGGTACAGATTAGGATACGGGCCTTACAACTCTCCCCTTCTAATAAAAATTTCGTCCTCAAAATTTACTATTACACAGAACAAGGCAAGGAGGAAGAGAAAATGTGGCATCACGAAATATATATATATATATATATATATATCAAGAAATACAATACAAAACACAATCAATTTATAAAAAAAATGGGGATAACGCTCTCTAATCTTAGCCTCGCGCTCCCTAGACACCTTATCAGTACTATGATAATCCCACTGCACCTTGACCAAAGGGATGACCTTGGTCTGGAGGATTTGCTCCTTCCGATCAAGGATACAAATTGGCTGCTCAATGTAGGAAGCATCCTCACGGACCTCAAGATGCTGCCAATCAATCACGAGAATAGTGTCTGACCCACATTCCGCAACATCGAAACATGGAAAATATTGTTGATGCCAGACAACTGAGAAGGTAAGGCAAACCTATAGGCCACGGCGCCAACGTGCCCAGTGATCTCAAAATGTCCAATAAATTACTGGGCAAGCTTGCCCTTCGCTCCAAATTGAACTACGCCCTTCATGGGCGAGACCTTGAGATACACTGTCCCCTACTGCGAACTCCAAGAGAGGACACCGACGATTAGCAAAACTCTTCTGCTGACTCTAAGTGGTGCACATCCTCTGCCTAATGATATCGATAACTTTTGACGTCTGCTACACAAGCTCGAGGCCTAGGAGACGGTGCTCTCCAACCTCAGCCCAACAACTAGGGGATCTACACGGTCTGCCATACAAGGCCTTAAAAGGAGCCATGCCAATAATCGCCTAATAGCTGTTATTATATGCGAACTCAGCCAGACGCAAATGCTCATCCCATTAACCCAAGAAGTTGATCACACAAGCTCTAAGCATATCCTTAAGGATCTGGTTGACCCTCTTGGTCTACCCATCGGTCTGTAGATGATATGCGGTGTTGAACTGCAAGGAAAACCCCATCGCCTTTTAGAAACTCCTCCAGAACTAAGATGTGAACCTCAGGTATCGGTCAAAAATGATCGAGATTGGAACACCATGCAGTCTTACAATCTCATCAATAAACAATCTGGCAAGCCGGTCCAAAGGCCAGGTCGGACGAATCGCGAGAAAATGTGCCGACTTTGTCAGGCGATCCACGATAACCCAGATGGCATCGTGACTGCGCTGAGTCCTCGGCAAGCCTATAATAAAATTGGTGGATACGTCTCCCACTTCCACCTCTGGACGCTCAACGGCTGCAACAGACCTAGGGGTCTCTGATGATTGGCCTTGACATGCTGACATGTGTCACACTTGGCCACAAAACTAGCAATCTGATGCTTCGTCCCTGTCCGAAAATACTGTCGCCTCATATCGCGATACATCTTCATCGAGCCAGGGTGGATGGAAAACCTCGATCGATGTTGGTCATAAGATCTCTGCGCAACTCTGGGATATTCGTGACCCATAATCAGCCCCTGAAGTGAAGTCCACCATCAGAACTAATCTGCCAATTTGACTGACTCTCAGATGCCACCTCTGCTCGATAACTTCGTAATGACTCATCTGACTACTGAGCCTCGATCACCCTTGCAACAAGAGAGGGTTGAATCGACCAGCTCGATAACTGAATGATAGAAGACTGCAAGTCAAACTTGAAGTCATACGTTGCCACATCCTCAAGCACCAGGACTCATGGCTGACAGCTAATGGCATCCGCCACTACATTTGCCTTGCTTGGGTGGAATTGAAGATCAAAATCATAGTCCTTCAGGAGCTCCATCCAACGTTTCTGCTGCATATTCAACTCAGATTGTGAGAAGAGATATTTCAGGCTTTTGTGGTCGGAGAAGAGCTCGAACCTGACCCCATAAAGATAATGCCTCCCACCTTCAATGTGAAGATAACTTCTGCCAACTCTAAATCATGCGTGGGGTGGTTTAGCTCATGAACCTTGATCTGGCGAGATGCATAAGCTGCTAGCTTCCCGTGCTGCATCAGAACAACACCCAAGCCAACATGCAAAGCATCGGTGAATACTACAAATCCTTCACTCCCTGAGGGAAGAGCAAGGACAGGAGCAGACGTGAGGCGGTCCTTCAGCTTCATAAATGCTCGATCATAGACGTCACTCCACACAAACTCTGTGCCCTTCCGGGTCAATCTGGTCAACAGTGATACGATACGAGAGAATCCCTCAATAAAGCGTCGATAATATCCCGCCAAGCTAAGAAAATTATGGATCTCGGAAGCATTCGTGGGTTAGACCCACTGACGCATTGCATCTATCTTCAAGGGGTCCACTGCGACACCCTTTCTCGTCACCACGTGACTGAGTAACTTCACCTCCTGTCAAAACTCACATTTCTCCAGCTTCGCATAGAGATGGTGGGTACAGAGGGTCTGCAATGCAATCTCCAGATGGTGCTCATAGTCCTTGTGAGTCCTCGAATAGATCAAAATGTCATCGCAACAAACTGATCGAGATAAGGATGGAAGACCTCATTCATCAACTGCATGAAGATGATAGGTGCATTGGTTAGTCCGAAGGACATGACCTGAAACTGAAAGTGACCATAGTACGTCCTGAAAGCTGTCTTCGGGATGTCCTCCTCTCAGACCCGAATCTGATGATAACTGGACCGTAGGTCAATCTTTGAAAAGAACTGTATACCCTATAGCTGATCAAATAAATCATCTATCCTTAGAAGCAGATACTTGTTCTTGATCGTAACCCGGTTGAGCTCACGATAATCCATGCAGAGCCTCAACGAGCCATCCTTTTTCCTAAGGAATAGTACCGGCGCTCCCCATGGTGAACTACTCAGACAGATGAATCCATGCTCACACAACTTGTCCAACTGCTGCTGCAGCTCCCGTAACTCCAACAGTGTCATACGATATGAGGCCTTCGAGATAGGCGAGGTATCAGACACAAGATTAATCTAAAACTCAATATGTCGACGTGGCGGTAACCCTGGAATCTCCTGAAATACATCAGGAAAATCACAAACCACTGACAACTGATCAACGCTCACTGCTACAGGCTCTTCCATTGTACATGACATCAAATAAGACAACAACTCTCCTATGGGCTCGGTAACGAACTGGAACTGCCGCAAGCTGGGTATACAGAATGTGACTATCCTTGCAGAGCAGTCCAACACGACGTGGTACTCGGCGAGCCAATCCATGCCCATGATGACGTCAAACTCTGACATTGACAACATAAACAAGTCGGTAGGCAAGAATGTCTCCCCCACCAACACGGGGCAAGACGAAAAGAATCGGCCTAACACTGCGGTCTTCCCCAAGGGCGTCGACACTAAAAATCCCTCATGGGCAGACTCTAATGAAAATACGGTCAAGCGGCAGAAGTCCTCAGACATGAAGGAATGAGATGCAACAGAATCAAATAAAACTCGGGTGATGCATGCAGAGACGGGAAGAATACCCTCAGTGACTCCTCCGGACGACTGCGGGTCCTGCTAGGCCGCATAGAATCTAGCTTGAGATGGCTGGGGAGGTGCTTGTCCCCTTAGAGGTCTCTGCTGCTGCAGCTGAAATTGCTGCCTCAGCTGCTGTGGTCTTGGAGGCTGCTGCGGTGCTCTCGGTTGCTGCTGTGGGGGCCTCGGTGGTAGGAGCTGCTGCAGTGGTGGAGGAAATATAACCAGTCAAACTATCCCACGAAGTCCTGTCATTTCCAAATGAAATCAGGCCCTACGACACAGGTGATGGAGGCCTACCAATGCTCGGTCTCACCCTCAAGTATATACTGCCAATGGGACACGTTGCTGGGTCGTACATCTCATGGTCTCGAACATCTTCTCCACCTGGGAGCGACATCTCTTGGCTACAGATGGATCGGGCTCTCCATGAGAAATCGCGGGGGATCAAGCCGAATAAAATCTCACAATATGGTGCTAGCAAGCTCCTTCTCTACCTGCTTCGGGGTCTTAGCGGGATGCCTTCCTTGCCCATGGAGGGCGACTATCATAGCCTGAACCATCTGCTGCAACTGGTTGACACTAACTGATACGGTAGGGGCTGCGCTAGTCTCGAACGGAGGTGCAAGATTTACAGGAATCTCGGGCGTGGGAACAAGAGGCTCAGGTGGGGGAACGGGAATTGCGGGAAGTGGATCTGGAGCCACTTGAGTTGCTCGGGCGCCTTGGGTGCCTCGGGTGCCTCGCGTAGGCGGCATGGTTTACAGAAAAGACTAAAGGCGCCTATCAGCTTTGAGAACCCTGGAAGGTTTAGATATTAGGGAACTAAACTGGAAGGTTACACACTCGGGACCTAACTATCTTAAGCTCATAACAGATATGTGATGTTGTTTTTAGTTATTCCCAAGTTATGCTCTAATACCAACTCCTGTCATGCCCTAAACTCAGAAATCGAGTTGACAAAATTTTCGATCACTGAATCCGGCGTCGACAGCCTCCGTAATACCCCATTCTCGGCTCTCGGCACCCATATACTAGGTTCCGATCATGGGATCCTACAAGGAGGATTTTTAATATGAATTGGTTTCATAATAAGCATAACCCACAAACAACAACCAACACCATTATTACATTTCCACTATAATAAAAAACTTTGAGTATAATGCATAAGGAAAATATAATGGCGATATCGAAGGATCCAGAAACTTAGCGGTACGCTCCTGACTTAGTGCTACTGCGGCGTCTTAGCGTCACCTGCACGCAACAATCATGGATAAGCTTATAAAAAGCTTAGAGGGTGGTGTAGGTGTGTGCTAGGTATGTGCCAAGTATATATTATTAGAGTAATGTGGAATGTGTTGGTAAGTCCATGAATGGAAAAATGCTGGCATGTCAATGAATGAAAGGGTGCTGGCAAATCCATGAATGCTATCCATCATAACAAGGCTATGCGATGTAAGGCCTTCCTGGCCAAATGTCATATGCAAAATGTTATGCAAGCATGCCGGTCCTCATCTGAATCCATATATCAGTACGGTTCATCTCTGGACAATCATTGGGGTCTAGTACACTCAACACCAGCTTGCCGCCCCATCTAAGCGTGCAACTGGGTAAGTGAAAGAGACCTCACTATCCGCTCGCCAATATTAGGCCCGGCTCGTCAATAGCGGATCCATTCCTCAAGTTAGATCAGACTCAGCCTAGTCATTGCCCCCTCACTCGGGCGGGTAAGGCTACACCCCCTTCCAATCGACCATGACACAGTGAGAGACGTGGCCATCTGGTATTCGGCCCTCATGCGCTCATGCATCCACTCGGTCTAGACATTGGAGCATCCTCCTAGTACTATAAGGGTTTGGGGACTTTCACCATGGGACATCTATGGCGCCTCTGTGCCAGAACAAGTATTTTCAGTATCTAATCATGCCATCCACGCTATGCCTGTGCAGGCTACGGTCCTGATGTCGCTAAGGCGTACAGAAATCATGTCACACAAATGCAAGATGCATGAGTCACACTATCCAGTCATGCATTAATCCTGCGCGTATTGTGCTCTCATATGGGGCAACTCCGTCTATTAGGGAGTCCCAAAAACAATCCACCCATTGGCACATGCTATGATCAATCACTCCTCATATCAAGCATACATATGATGCGTAGGGCATGAATCATGAAGTTATACTAAGCATGATCTACGGTAATGATGTACTCTTATATATATATATATATCTATATATATATATATATCTATATATATATAGTGGCGGCTTAGATGCCATACTACATCAAGGATGGACCTCATGGGGTGAATCATACAACATCGGGAGTCAAGATGATGACCCTAAGTATATTAAGTGGGCTTTCTCACCCACTTTATCATATGGTAAGTTGGGTATTCTTATGGGGCCCGATACAAACAAGGTGAGTCTACTAGTTATGGTGATTCCTACAAGGGTGGTGGAAAGCACTAGCATGAATGGGGGCCCAATGGTTTGGGTTAGCCCACTAGGGTAAGATGGGTAACACTTATGGGGCCCAATGATTTAGGATGGCCCAATAAGGTAAACTGGTCATGGGCTTAACAACCGACCCTAGGGAAAGGTACAATGGGGACATTTGACCACCGTTTACAACATCGACATTTAACCACTATTGCTCCTAAGGTGTGGCCCATTTAGAACCTAGAATCTAACCACAATGGGGCCCATGGCTCTTATACTAGCTAGAAAATGGATGGGCTACATAAATATTATCACATACATCATGGTGGAATCATACATCACAATTGGGCCTCACTTAAGGGCCTCATATACATCACGTTGGGCCTCATACAAGGGCCTCATATACATCACATTGGGCCTTACACAAGGGCCTCATATATATATATATATATATATATCACATTGGGCCTCACACGAGGGCCCCACATACATCACATTGGGCCTCATACAAGGGCCTCACATACATCACATTAGGCCTTATGGGGTAGCCCATGATCCAACAAAATGGATGGACAACTTATATGCATAACAAGGTGGGCCCTGCTATGCAGCTGGTGGGCCTTACACATGCAGCAGGTGAGCCCGCACATGCCAGATGGGCCCCACAGATGGATATATAATGCATACATTATGGTGGATCCCACCATCCCAGGTTGCTGGACGGTGTAAATAAAATACATCACGGTGGGGACCACATCTTTGGGCAGCATGGATAAGATACATCACAGTCGGCCTGTTGCTACTGGACAACATGGAGAAAACACATCAGGTGGGCCCCACTGCGTTGGATGGCGCAGATAGAATACAATTGAAGCATCTACAATTGGTTGCGGTTTAAGGGAGCTAAAGACTCTTAAACAACTTGGAAGATCTTCAACAAATGTGCTTAATGGGGCTCACTCGCTTGTAGGTAAGTACTGAAGTCCAATTTGTGTTTAGAGACCTTTCCTTGTGTAGGATTATGATTCATAGTTTGGTTACCTCAAACTCGTTAAGTCCTTTAGTAGGCCTCTGATGAGAGAATACGTGTAGTGTCCTTGTGTAGGATAGTTTAAGTTCTTGTGTAGGACTTGTTAGTGCCTTGTGTAGGTAATTTTAGCAACATTATGTAGGTTGTGAAGGTTTCTGGTTATCCTCATTTAGAACCATTAGATAGTGAAATCCAACACACTCTAGGAGAGAGTGAGTCAGTCGAGAGTGGAGTAGGCATGTAGCCGAACCACTATATATTGCTGTGTATTGTGGAGAATGCTTTGCTTCATGTTTCATGGTGATTGATTGTTCTCTGTGCATTTAATTTTTGTAAATTACATGTTTGATAAAATGTAGCATCAATATATATATATACATATTTATTTATCACTGTCTTATTTTTGTTTGCACACTTATTCCGGCTTAAACCTCTTTACTTAATTGATTAGAAGTAAGTGCTGCAAAAAAGAGTAATTAAAATTTGAAAAGTCCTATTCACCCCCCCTTTAGGATGATTAAACATAACTTCAAGCTTCGCTTGTAGCTGTTTAATCGTAATTTCAACAACTTGACTATAACCCTAAAAAAATGTGACACTGAGCTTCTTTCGATTTTTTGAAGGATCTACCTATATGCATTGATTAAAAAGATGTACCCTTCATGTTATAACTCCCTTTATTGTTAGACATCATTCCTAAGCTCCTTGGATCATCTCAAGGTGGTTAAGCCCTTCAAGAGATACCCCTTTGATGCTAATTAAAATTGCACATGGTGTAGGATACCATGGCTATGCGCGAAAGCTTGATAGAGCTATAAAGTGAAGGCTATGTCCTAGTGTCAGACCTATAACCTAGTATCTATTCTATTCTGTTAGGTCTCGCGGTCCTTCGGGTCGAATTCCAGTGACCCGTGACCTATATGTAGCATTTTCGATCATCCCTAAGTTCCACCCTATAAACCCAAACCGATTCGACCCGAAACCTATGCAATTGTGACCGCATCGTTGCCGCGATTCCTACGCCGCGTCTCATGTGCCAATCTGAGGTGTAGACCAAAAGATGTACCTTGCGCAATATTTGGACCATTGATCATGATGTGGGATCCACCTTGTTGCTTGTCCACGTTTTCCTAGATGGGTGACCTCACCCTAGTTTCATCATTATATATAGCTATTTAACCTACCTATGATAGCTACCTAGCTTATTATTTATAGCCCTAGCCTAGCCTAGCCACGTAGCCTAGCTTACCCTCTCTTACAAGTCATAATTAATTATCTTCCCAAAAAGCAATGAGTGTTTTTCTTCCCAAAACTCATTATCACCTTACATTGCTATGATGACATTTCTACAACACTCCTTCTCCCTCTCTTTCTGTAAGTGCAATAGTTATTTGCCCCTTTTGTTGTCAAATTTTGTGTTGCCAAAAACACAATCTATGTCTTATGTAGCATGTTGACTTGTATGTTTAAGTCACTGCATCAATGCTACAAGCTAAGAATGGTGATCTACTTCAAGAAGTTCAAGTTCAAGTTATTTGTCTACTTCTGCAAGCTTCAATGATCAGAATATTTCAAGAGCTACATCAGAAGACAAGTTCTTATTCAAGTCTGAAGTACGACTCAAGAATAACAGTACAAGATGAAGTTCAAGCTTTGGAAGATCTCAAGTTCAAGATACATTAGAGATCTCAAGCTTCACAATCTTCAAAGGTCAACCAACATCTTAAGAAATGAAGACTCAATGTCCATACTTCACATTTAATGTATGAATAACCTTAGTTTGACCTTAGGGTAGGTCATTTTGTATACATAATTCAAATTAAATATTTTTATAAGTGTTTGGTCCATTCTAAGACTAGTCCTGGACTTTGTTCAACTAGTCTTAGAACTGGCTCGACCAGTCTAAGAAATTTCAAGACCAGTCTTAAGTTGCAAATTTTCAGAATTTTTTAGTTGAGCTTCGACCAGTCCTGGAGTCTGCTCGACCGGTCATAGGAATAGTGTCGACTCATTCACGACCAGTCCTGCAGCAACGACTCAAACTCCAGCAACCATTGGTTCCTCACGACCAGTCATGAACACCTTATGACTAGTCGTGGAATGGTTTTATCTGATTGCGCTTAAAATTTCAAAATGTAGTTCGACCTACGACCAGTCACGGTGGCCACACGACCAGTCGAAGACGCTATTTCTACATTTATAAATAGAACACGAATTTCAGAGTTTTTCAAGAGCTCAATTCAAGAAAATTCAAGCATCACTCTGAGATAAGTTTGTGTTAATTTTTAAGCTACGCTGTGCATATTTAATATTCTCTTTTGTTAGCTTTATTTATTTGATTTTGTTTTTGTATTCCAATCTGAATTGAAAAGAGGAATTTCTATATTCCTTCTTAGAATCAAAATCAAATAGAGCTAGCCCAACTGGTTTAGTTTAAAATCAATTAGAAATTAGAACCATATTAAAGTGAGTATTGGACATTGAATTTCTATATTCGAACTTCTACTCCAATTGGTTCTTCCGGGCTACAACGAAAGGAGAAATGCAGGTATTTTACTTTATTGTAAATTTCCTTATTTTTGGTTTTTGTTTGAGATTAAGCCAGAAAAATCTCAATCTACTGGTTATCTAAGGAAAGCCAGAAAACTCAGAAGTGAGGTTTTTTGAATTGTGTAAGCCCATATGAAGGACACAATTGTGAAGGTTTTAGGTGAACTTGTGAAACCTATTTTCATAGTGAACGCTGATATCCCCTATGTGAGGATATTAGTAGTGAAGTAGCAATCTGTGTGGCTGTTGTTTAACAGTTGGTGTACACACAGGCGAACCACTATAATTCTTTGTGTTTTGTGGTTTGAATGTTTGTTTGAATTTCTATATCTTTTATCATTCAAAGCTGTGGAATGTATATGTGGATATGAATGTTGTAATCTTTTACATTTCAGGCATTGTGGGAATGTTGTAATAGTTTAGAATTTAATTTCTTCCTTTATTCCTCATCAGTTTGAGATATTTATACTTATACCGTTCTAGTAAGGTTGTCCTACCATAAACCCTTGGTTTTTATGGTGCAAGGTTGTCCTTAGAACATCATTTGTATCAACCTCTCAATACTAGAATACTGAGGTTGCTTTACATTTCCTTATTGTGATTTGTTTAAAGTTCTATCTTTTAAGGCTATCTTATTCAGTTAAATTTCGCTGTTAAAGTTTTAATTTGGCATAATCCTATTCACCCCCCTCTAGGACATATAGCTAGGCCTTTTCACTTTCTCCCTCATTTCCTCCTCTCCCTCCATTGCTAGAGAGGTTGGAACGTCCAACCCTCCCCCATTTCTCCAGCCCCTTTCTCCCTTGATTCTCATCAATCTAAACATCCTACACCCATCTCCACCATTGAAACTACCCCATTGGAGCTAAAGAACCGAAGGATAGAAGAAAAAGGAAGAGCTTTGAGGTGAGTCACTCCTAGGGCTAGATTTCTTATTTTCTTCCATTGAAACTTATTTTTCTTTCACGAGAGCATGTAGGACCCTCCAATCAATGGTGGAGATCTTACTTGACTCCATAGGTGTGGCCAATGGCCCACCTTTGTGCATGCATGAGCCATGATGGGGTCATTCTCCATCCACCCCATCATGATGTTTTCCTTTGATCCATAGCTTGATGGGTCATCTAGACCCTAGATCCATGGTGGGGATGATAACCCCACCGAAGATTTTTAGTTGTAGGGCCCATGCATGCATGGGACCCATGTATTATCTTGATGTATGGTTGTGATTGGTTTAGAAGGGCTTATAGTGGCGGAACCCTTCCTATGGCCGTGATCTTCTCTCTCTCTTTCTCTCTTATTTTTCTTGATTGTGTTTGGCCCACCTGGTACATCTAGGACGTCCAGACCATCCAGCAAGGTGGGACGTCCTTACTGTCCATTTTCTGGACGTTGGGCATCCCACTTGTTGTCCATTTTTGGCATGCAAAGAGATCTGATACTGGAGTCCTAGTTTGGGGTTTGTGGGGCCCACTAAGGTAGGCCACACCATATTTTATTTGAAGTATTTCTCCATCCAACAACTTATGGGCTGGAATGTCCAGCAACATATTGTTGTCCAGATTTTTCTGGGCCCTTATTGTTGATTGTTATATGGAGTTTAGCCTTGTTTATAGCCTCATTTTCTTCCTGATGTGGGGTGTTTCTCTAAGGTGTGGACCCCACCTTGATGTATGATGAAACCCACTCCATCCATCCCTGATGGGACGCCCATGGGGCAGGCCTAGGAGGGCTGGACGGTCCAAGTTTTTGAATCGTCTAACAGTCCTTCATGGAGGGAAAACATATATATTAGCTTGATTTTTGGAATGGCGGGCCACTTTTGTGGACCCCACCTTGCTGCACATTCATGGGTGCATGCTAACCACCCATTTTCCTCTTATTTAGGTATGCTTGGGCCCACTCCATTGGGTGTACAAATCAGGGACAACAACAATTCCAGCAACATTTTATTTTCTGTGCCTTGCTGTCAAGAATTTTTTTTGATGTTATATGTGTTCTTAGCTTCTCCTTTCATCTCTATTGTGGTGCACTTAGCTGAGACCCACCTCAGATGCATGTGAGAAATCCAGGCTATCCATCTGTGGGATGCTATTAGCTGGGCCAGCAGCCCACCTGTTGGATGTCTCAGTTGGGCCAACGTCCAGCAGGGGCTGACCGTTCACCCCTTTTGAGGCCCACCTTGATGCTGTTTTTGACCCATACCGTCCTCCATTTGTGTGGCCCACTTGGACATGGCCCACCCCCTGGTGAGATGTCCACAAGTGGGGCCCACCTTGAGCTCAATTGTCCGGGCCCCTTGGGATGCCCTAGGTAGTTGGGTGCTTCTGGACTTGCAGTCCAGCAGTAGGCCCACCTTGGTTCTTATGTTGTAAGTATGCCTTCTATCTGGTGGGGCCCACTGTGACATGTATAGGTCACCATGGAGTATCTATTTTATTCAAATTTACCATCTGCTGGACCCTAGCAGGCCCAGGAAGTTGGGCGGGCTGAATGTTTAGCAAGGCCTTAAAGAAATTTCTGCATGTAGCTGGATATTGTGAAGATGTGAGGCCCACCAGATTGAGTGTGTTGTGTACACACACACCATGCTTGTATTTTTTTAGAATATTGGGCCCCATTAGTGCCTTGTGAAGCCCACCATTTATCTGATTGATTGGGGACCATCAGTCCAGATTTTTGGATGTCCAGCCTTGAGCCCAATTTTGTGTATGCGCTGCTTACCTATTGTGTTGGACCTTGTGGGCTGATATGTTGCATGTAATTGGATCCTTGTTGCCCATCTATCTTGCCCAGTCTTGGGTTGAATTGTAAGGCTCATCTTGGTGAGTCTTGGATATGCCTTACCTATGTATTTGGGCATATGGCCTGCCCATGAGGCCCATCATAATGCATGCATTCGTTGGCCATGGTACTTGGGCCATGGTTTGCCCCATTGAGCCCACGTTGATGTATGTAGGCTCTGGGCCGTTTCTTGAGGCCCGTCATGTGGTATGAGATGTTATGGACTGCTGCCAATTTTCTTTTTATAGTTGTATCCGGGCCACGTGTCACGCCCCAAACTTGGAAAATGGGCTCACAAAATTCCCGACCACCGAATCTGGTGCTGACAGCCTCCGTAGTACCCATTCTCGGTTCCCAGCATCCATATGCTAGATTCTGATCCTGAGATCCTACAAGGAGGATTTTTCAATGTACATTTATTCATAATAAGTATAACCACAAGTTTACCCAAATCACAAAAGGCAACATCATCATCACATATCCACTAATATAAACATTTGAATACAATGCTAAAAGGGAAATACATATGTCAAAATCAATGCTCTAGAAGTTAGCTACATGCCTCAATCTCCATGCTGCGGCAACCTAACATCACCTACACGCATCTATTGTGCATAAGCTTATAGAAAGCTTAGAGGGTGGTGTAAGTGTGGGAGCAGTATAAGCGTGCTCAGAATGTAATATCAGAATAAACGGAAAACGGTAAGTCCACGAACCATACAATATCAGAGTAAGCAGAAGTACTGATAAGTCCTATAAAAATATCATCAACCTAATCTAGGATAAGTGGTGAAAAGACATAACAAGCTAATGTCATATACTGAGAAAGTAATTTAGGTCAGTTATGCAATGTGGAGACAAAATGAGTCAAATATCAGATACCGATGATACAATACCATATGCAATTCTGAAAAGCTATGAATACCATCAGCCTCATCTAGGTCATATGAATGCAAAAACATAGTAACCCAAAAATGCCATATGCCGAGGATGTAATGCAATATGCAATATGTGGTGGGAATGAAATGACCAAGCTGCAATGTAAAGTCAGGATAACAGTACGTGGTGTCGCAGGCTATGGGTCCTATCACAAAGGACTTCTATTCAAAGCAGTCCCATACCTAAATTTGGATAGATAGACTCAATGTGGTAAACTCCTGATCTCAGGTTAGTCACACGCCTCAACCGAAATCTTGGCTATTGCGAAGGTTAGTTGCACACCAACAGCCTGAGTGGATAGTGAATGAATGAATGAATAAATATGCAACTCCTTCTCCACAAATCAATACTATACATCTCTGGGATCATCACCGGGGTCTAGTACACTCCAAGTTGGCTACCGCCCCAGCCGATCGTGTAGCCCAGTGAGTGGAAAAGACCTCATTACCCACCTGCCAGTAGTATACCAATGCCTACCCAGCTCATCAATAACGGATCCATTTGGGAGTTGGTCATACTCAGCCTAGCTTATAACCCCTCACTCGAGCGGATAAGGTTACACCCCTCCCTACCGACCACGATACAGTGGGAGACACGACCTACTGGTATTCGACACTCGGGTGCTCAAGTATCCACTCGGTCTAGACGTTAGGGCATCTCCTGGCCTCGGAGGTTTAGGGACTTTCACCTACAGACATCCAAAGTGCCCAGATGCTCGAACTAAACATTCTCGATGTCCCATATGGCCATCCACGACATGCCTGTGGAGGTCACAGCCCTGATTTCGCTAGGGCGTACAGTAATCACAATCACACAATGCAATATGCATGAGTTATGTAGTCCAATCATACATCAATCCTGCGCATACCGTGCGCTCATGTGGGATAACTCCACCTATCAGGGAGTCTCATAAACCATCTATACTATAGCATATGCAAGGGTCAATCACATGTCACAATAAACATGTAGATGATGCATATGGGCATGTATCATGATGCTATGCTGTCACATACTCATAATCGGTATCAGTAACCTGCATCAACAATCGGCCTCGACAATGTAGACATTTAACCAACATTGCCCCCAAAGAATGGCCCACATAGAGCCAAAAATATAATGGGCCCACGACCATACACAAAGACCTAATATACAACGAAATGTGCCTTACTCAAGGGCCACATATACACAACAGGTGGGCCCTGCTCATGGGCCTCAAATACATGACATGTGGGCTCTACACATGGTTCTTGAATACATCAAATGGGCCATGCTTTATGGGCCTAATACATATCACAATGGGCCTTGCCCATATGCCACGAATACATCACAATGGGCCTTACCCATGGGCCTTAGATTCAAGCAGGTGGGCCCCATCATATGGGCCTTATATACATCACATCGGGCCTCACTCAAGTCGGGCATAGTATAGTGGCCCCACGGCCTCACATAAGGGCCTCACATACATCAGGTGGGCTACATATACATCAAGTGGATCGCATCCACGGGCCACACCAAGGGGCCTCATATATATCGAGTCGGCCATATCACATGGGCTGCACTAATGGGCCTCATATACGTCAAGTGGACCGCGTCCATAGGCCACACCAATGGGCTTAATATACATCACAGTGGGCCGTATCACCATGGGCCAAATACATCAAGGTAGGCCCCATGACATGGATGATCAAGATAATACACATACATCATGGAGGTCACACGAGGCAGGTGGGTGCCACACATACATCACAGCGGGCCCCACCTGAAATAGCGGTGAAGACCGCTTGAGTTGAAGAAGGAATATGCCAATATGTCCTAGAGGGGGGTGAATAGGACTTTTTAAAGTTTTAATGTTTTATCTAAAAATCCTACTTCACCAATCCTATGATCATGCAAGAATTAAGATTACTCGACTGTAACTCTACTGGCTTCCAAGCCTTGTAAAGGATCCAATCACAAACTGCTTAAAGAGTAAATAATATAAAGTCTAGTTCATGATGGATATGACTGTGTAGGTGTGTGAGAAGTGATCGGATATTCAGATATGGAAATATTAACGCAAATCACTCAATCAAAATAACAAACTCAAACACAGTCATTTTATAGTGGTTCGACGATAAGTCTACTCCACACCCGGCTGCCGCACTCAACCCTTGAGTGTACCAGATTTCACTAAGGAGGTTTCCCAGGGTTCACCTCAAACCTAAGGTTTTAAATCAGGTTCACCTTCAACCTTTACAACCTACACTGAGGCTGACTGTTTATGCTCTCACGAGTAAGGGTCAACACAACACACCCACTTTTAGGCACACTAGCCAAGGATCTTCCATAAGACCATACAAGAGGTTTCTACATGGTTGACCTCTAACCCTAAGGTTTTACCAGGTTCACATAAAACCTAGAGTTTTACTGGTTCACTTTAAACCAGATGTTTATGCTCTCCATAGAGCAAGGGTTCACACAACGCAGCCGGATGTTTATGCTCTCCACAGAGCAAGGGTCCACACAACGCACCCGGATGTTTATGATCTCCATAGAGTAAGGGTCCACACAACGCACCCACTACGTACACTCCTGCCGGCGGCCTCCTTAAGGACTTTAAAGGGTGAGAACCACTTAAGACCTAATCCTAAAAAGGAATGATCACAAGTGTCCTCTGGACTCTAGATACTTATAGATAAGTTGATGAGTCCTATTCAGCCCAATGATGAAGATCTCTTCCTCCTTGTTGACGAAGAGTCTTTTGCTCCCTTGATCCGCAACACAAGATAATATACCTCTACTAAGCTTCGGGTTGGGTCAAGGTGAAGATGGAATCCTACTCTCAAAATATTTTCCTATCAGGAATGTAAAGCGATTCCAATCTTATGCATTCGAGGCATCCCAGCTTAATGATTTGCCATTAAAGTAGTAGCTGGAGGATCCTTGAATGTGGAAGTTCATTCTCCAATCCACTCTATTGAATGTCAATGGTGAGGGTGGATTGGAGGATGAACTCCCTTGAGAGAAAGGGCTTTAGATATAGGATATAAGTTGAAACACTCAAAAGCTCTCTCTACTTTCTCTCACAGCAACAAAAGATAAGCCCACTATATATAGGCAAAAAGTTCCAACGGATATAAAACGGTCACATTTATGACAGAGTTCGATATCATCGAGCAGGTTTGATATCATCGAGCGTATACTCTCGATAGCATCGATGGTCTGCTCGATGACTCGAACTCAATGTCATACGCTTTTGAAAATCTTTGCCAATTGGTCGATGAATCGAAACTATTGTTGATGTCATCGAATTTTGAACTCCGATTCCATCGATGAAAGGTTTGATTAATTAACACTTGAAAAATGAGAGAGACTTGACTTTGAGATATTTCAGGTTTTTATGAATGATCGGGGGAACCATCGAGATCATCGGAGTTTGAATGTCGATGATATCAAGATCAGAGTTGATGCATCGATAAATCCAGTGGATTTGTCTTTAAGCTTACTGGACGATTTGTGTCCTTGTTCAATGCAATCGACTTGGTGTCGATATCATCGATATTTGAATATCGATTCTATCGAAGAGCCCCCGATCATAATTAAAAATAACCTGAAATATCTGCTGTAAGAAATGCGTGCCCACTATCGATATCATTGATGGACCTTCGATCTTATCGATATTTGAATTTAGATCATATCGGACGGTCATCGATATATCGAAGGAATTTAAGATTAAAAAATAGGGGCACCGAAAATCTGCCTGTCGATCTTATCGAGCCATTCTCGATGGTCTCGAGATTTGAATATTGATGATATCGATATGTGTATCAATGCATCGATAATTCGTCCAGATATGTTGTGAAGTTGCTGGACATATTTAATACTTTTATCGATGATATCGATAGGTGTATCGATACTTCGATAAATTCGTCCAGATGAATATTTAGTTGTTGGACACTTTTAGTCCTTTCATCGATAATATAGTTAAGGTATCGAGGACATCGACAGAGCAGGTCAATCATATCGAGGGTGCATCGATAAAATCGACAAGGCGAGAAAAACTTACAGATTTTCCTATTTTGTAAAAAATTTTCTCACCCTAAAACCCTATGATTTCTAACTTATTTTTAAGGGTTTTTCTTTACCTGGTGTTTTGGGTCATGGGATGTGAGGCTTTGATTTACCTATGGTGTGCTTTCACACATTCAGATGAGGCAGACGCTTGAATTGTTCTTCCTATCAAGCTTTGTAAACAGTCTGACCCACCACTCACGTAACTTGACAAACCAGGGCGCTTTCACTACCCACCACACTGTCCAGATAGACAGTGTGGATACAAAATACATATATCAAAGTGGGTCCCACCTACCCACATGTGTCACACATGTGGGGTGGGCCCACACCCACAACAGATGGGAGGCGTGGATGAACATATGCATAAAAGGTGGATCCCATGGATGGACTGTGTGATATCACACATATATCAGGTGGATCCCATGTGGGGCCTGCCATTAGTATTATATATATATATATATATATATATATATATATATAATGCACCAGCGTCCAGGCCCTGGACGGACGGCCTGGATGCGGGATACATATCTCACGTGGGTGCCACCGTCCTGAAATGGACAGTGGACACAACATCCACAAATACATCAAGGTGGGGCCACACATGTGGCCCACCAGTTCAGTAAGATGGACGGACAGCTTGGATAAGATTCAATCGTTAGGTGGGGTCCCTCATGCATGGACGGTTTAGATATAACACATTCCTCGTGATCAGGCCCACAGAACTATCTGACGCCAGCAGCAGCAACCGTACAGGTGGTGGGTTCCACTGTCCACATATGGATGGTGGTTAAAACACATATCAGGGTGGGGTCGATAGACGGACCAGGTGGATACAACATTCATCACGGTGAAATCCCACCGTCCAGTAGTTGGACGGTGGGGATGATCTGGACGGTGGGGATGAAACCATACATTAAGGTGGGTCCACATGTGTGGGACCAACCAGCTTTTAGATTAAGCTGATATTTATGCTTTCTCTTAGTACGGTCTAGCAGCAGAGGCTGCTGGACTCCCATGGCTGGACGGCATGGATGTAATACATCCATCAAGGTGGGGTTTCCAACACGTGCCATCTAGGCAGGCCCCACCACTTGCTGATGTAAACGTCAATACAGCAGCTACATGGCTCATGAGGTACCCCAGCCGATCCATGTCCACCATCCATGGATTGGACGATGTGGATGCGATGCATCAATACAAGGTGGGTTTCACACGCTGCCATGGTGGGGTCCACAACACAAGGGAAAGAGAGAGAGATAGAGAGAGAGAGATGGGGTAGTGAAGGGGCCTCGCCACTATGGGCCCCTCATGTTTACAACACATACATTAAAATGGGTCCCACATATAAGTGGGCCCTCAAATGGAAATCAACGGTAGATCATCCACCGATGGCGCTCCTTCTTAGCTCCTTGAGATCCTTGTCTTCTTGGCTTCAACTTTAACGGTGGAAGATGGAAAATTTTTGGGTGGTAGGAAGTGGGCCACACCATAGCTTCTTTCTCTCCTTAGAAGCCATGGATGGTTGCTCCTCTCTTGGTGCTTGGGGAATGGGTTAGAGAATGAGAGAGAGGGAGAGTGATGTAAGGAGAGGGATGGGTGTGATGGGTGAGAGTGATGTGTGTACTTGACTAGGTATGGGTTGTGTTGACTTGGGTGAGAGAGGGGTATAGGTTGTGTTGACTTGGGTGAGAGGGGGGTATGGGTTGTGATGGGAGGTGTACTTGACTTAATTGATTGATTAATAGGACATGTTATAGAGATTCTCTCAGAATTCATAACGCATGGCATTTTTCTCGAACTGAACGTGAGCCCACATCTCCTAGCCTGGGTATCGCCTCGACACGCGAGACGCGGCGTCCGAATCACGGTGACGACGAGGTCGCAAGGATACACGTTTCAAGTCGAGCTGACTGTGATATATGGGACACGACTCAGGATCGCTCGCAAATGTTGATAACAAATCGCGGGTCGCCGAAATTTGACCGGGAGGACCGCGGAAGCCTACGGAACGGTACGGGATAAGATACAGGTCTTACACCATGGGCTTTATTTTAGCTAGATTTCTTATTGGGCTACCTCCTAGGGAACAATGGTGGTTAAATGTCCACATTATGAACCTCTCTAGGCCCTTTGTTAGGCCCATTCTCATCTATTGGGCCCATAGTATTGCTTACCTAGACTTTGTGGGCTACCCCAAACTGTTGGGTCCCCACTATTGGTTATGATTCTTCCATACCATGTAAAATCATCTAAGTACCTAGATTTGACCTTGCTAAGAGGAGAGTACATCATCACCGCATGTTATGCTTAGTTATCTTCATGATTCATTCCCATGTGCATCATTTGTATGCATGGTTGAGGAGTGATTTATTATAGTATGTGCCATTGGGTAGGTTATTTACGGGACTCCCTAAGTGATGAAGTTGCCTCACATGAGCGCGCTGTATGCGCAGGACTAATGCATGGTTGATTGGTATGATTCATGCATCTCGCATTTGTATGACATGATTATTATTCACCCTAGTGTCATCAGGGCCATAGCCTCCACAGTCACATCATGGATGACCATATTTGGACATCGAAAATGCTTGGTTCTAGCACTGTGGGTATGTATGATGTCCTTGGGTGAAAGTCGCAGAACTTTTTTGGTACTAGGAGATACTCCAACATCTAGACGGAGTGGAAACATGAGTGCCGGTGTTGAATACCATTAGGCCGCATCTCCCACTGTGTCATGGTCAGTTGGAAGGGGGTGTAGCCTTATCCGCTCGAGTGAGGGTACTATAAGCTCGACTGATTTTGACTAGCTTGCAAATGGGTCCGCTATCGACGAGCTGGGTAGATTGGAAGACTACTGGCCAGGCGGGTAGTGAGGTCTCTTCCGCTCGCTGGGCTACGCAGCTAGGGAGACGACAGTCAGTGTAGAGTGTATTTGACCCAGGTGATTTCCTAGAGAGGAACTATACTGATGTGTGGACTTGATATGAGGACTGGCATGATCGCATTGCATATTGCATATGACATTTGGCTATATAGGCCCCGTATCGCATAGCCCTGGTATGGCTGATAACATTCATGCTTGGTGTAGCATAGCCTTGGGATGGATGATGACACTCCTGCCTTGTATTGCATAGCCTTGGTATGGCTGATGGCATTCCTGCCTTGTATTGCATAGCCTTGTTACGGTTGGTGGTATCATGGCCTTGCTAGCATATTCCACACACTCTGATATTGCATACTTGGCACCTGTCCTGTACACACTCACACCACCCTTTAAGCTTTCTATAAGCTTATGCACGATTGATGAGTGCAGGTGACGCTAGGTAGTAGCTGAGCTGGAGCAGGAGCATGCCGCGGAGCTTTTGGAGTTCTATTATAGCCATTGTATCTTTCCCTTTATGCGCCTTGTAATGTAAAAGTTTTTATTCTTAGTGGATTTTGTGATGATGTTCCTGTGGTCATTATTTATGGGTTATGATCTTGATTATGCTGATTATGAAACAAAATTATGTTATAGAAATCCTCCTTGTAAGATCTCAAGATCAGAACCTAATATATGGGTGCCAGGAGCCGAGAATAGGGTACTATGAAGGCTGTCGGTGCCGAATTCGACGATTGAAAATTATTTGAGCTTGATTTCCGAGTTTGGGACGTGACAGGAGTTGGTATCAGAGCATAACCCGGGAATAACTCAGGACAACATCACATATCTGCTTCGAGCTTAAGACAAGTAGTGTCCCGAGTGGTACTCTTTTGATTTAGTTCTCTAACATCTAAGCCTGCGTACTCTTTTGATTTGGTTCTCTAACGTCTAAGCCTTCAAGGGTTCTGTTCTCAAGACTGATGGATGCCTTTGTTCTTTCTATAGACCATGTCACCTAGACGAGGCACGAGAGGCACCCATGGTACTCGAGTGACCCGAGCGCATCTTGCTCCACCTCTTGAGGATCCTATTCCTAAGCTTCTCATTCCTCCTCCAGTTGCTCCCGTTCCCCCACTTGAGCTTGCTGTACCTATGCCAAAGGTCTTCACAGTTCCCGTGCCTCCGTTTGAGGCCAGTGCAGCCCCTACATTTTCTACCATACCCGTTGGAGTAGAGCAGTTGCAGCAGATGCTGTAGGTTGTAACAGCTGCCCTCCAGGGGTAGGGCAAACATCCAGTGGAGACTTCAGAGCAGACAGAGCAGGTGCGCGTGGGCACTTTTCTACGAGATTTCCGTCAGCATGATCCCCCACGTTTCCGGGGTGAGCCAGACCCTGCAACAGCTGAGTTATGCCGCTCTGAGGTGGAGAAGATTTTTGACACCATGTGATGCATGACTCAGCAGCAAGTCCCGTTGGCGGTATTCCTTCTTCAGGGAGAGGCTCAGCATTTGTGGGCATCCATTTCCTGAGTGGCTAGGCTAGATTTTGTGTGGACTTAGGAGGACTTCATGGACCGGTTCGACTAGAAGTTCTTCCCCAAGCATGTTCAACAGTAGCGTGCATTGGAGTTCGAGACTCTTGTCCAGGGGGACATGACCGTGTCACAGTATGAGGCACGTTTTATGACATTGTCCAGATTTGTGACTTATCTTGTGGATTATGAGAGGTGGAAGGCCCGCCGTTTGGTGAACGGCTTGCGTCCCGCCCTCAGGAGTCGTGTGGTCGGAGACTTGCTTACAACGTTTGATCAGGTTGTTCAGAGGGCCCTGGTCTATGAGGATGATTGGGCCGATTTTGCTTATCTTACTCGGTTCTGATTGAGGATATCTTTCTGCCTGCGGATTTGTTTGTGTTGCCAATGTCAGAGTTTGATGTTATCCTGGGCATGGATTGGCTTGCTAAGTACTACACCGAATTGGACTGCTCTGTAAGGACAGTTACGTTCTGTATACCTGGCTTGCCACTGTTCCAGTTCGTTGCCGAGCCTAGAGGAGAGCCGTTATCTAGTTTGATGGCATGTGCAGTAGAGGAGTTAGTGGCTGTGAGCATCGATTAGTTGCCGATTGTCTGTGATTTCTCCGACGTGTTCCAGGAGATTCTGAGGTTATTGCCGCACTAACAAATTGAGTTCCAGATTGATCTTATGCCTGGTACTACGCTTATCTTGAAGGCCTTGTATCATATGACACCGATGGACTTATGGGAATTGTAGGAGCAGTTGGACGAGTTGCGGGAGTTAGGCTTTATCCTTCTGAGTAGTTTGCCGTGGGGAGCCCCAATACTATTCGTGAAGAAGAAGGATGAGTAGTTGAGGATCTACGTGGATTACCATAAGCTCAACAAGGTCACGATTAAGAACAAATACCCGCTCCTGAGAATCGACGATTTATTTGATTAGCTGCAGGGTGCACAGTTCTTTTCAAAGATTGACCTACGGTCTAGTTATCATTATATTTGGGTCTGAGAGGAGGACATCTCGAAGACTGCCTTCCGGATGCATTATGGTCATTTTGATTTTCAGGTCATGTCCTTCAGACTGACCAATGCGCCCGCCATCTTTATGCAGTTGATGAACGAGGTCTTCTGGCCTTACCTCGATTAGTTTGTTGTGGTTTCATCGATGACATTCTGATCTGTTCGAGGACCCGTGAGGACCTCGAGCAGCATTTGCAGATTTTTTTACAAACCCTCTGTGCTCACCAGCTCTATGTGAAGCTGGAGAAGTGTGAGTTTTGGTTGGAGGAGATGAAGTTCCTCGATCACTTAGTGACGAGGGAGGGTGTCGCTGTGGACCCCTCGAAGATTGATGCAGTGCGTCAGTGGGGCTAGCCCACGAACTCTTCCAAGATCCATAGTTTTCTTGATTTGGAGGGATATTATTAGCGATTTATTGAGGGATTCTCCTGCATTGCAGCACCACTGACCAGGTTGACTCAGAAGGGGGCTGTGTTCGTCTAGATAGACGCATGTGAGCAGGAATTTATAGAGCTGAAGGACCACCTCACGTCCGCTCCTGTCCTCACTCTTTCCTCTGGGAGTGATGAATTTGTTGTTTTTACTGATGCCTCGAGAGTTGGATTGGGTGTTATCCTGATAAAGCATAGGAAACCAGTGGCTTATGTGTTACGCCAGCTCAAGGACCATGAGCTGAACTACCTTACGCATGATCTGGAGTTAGTAGCAGTTATCTTCGTACTGAAGATGTGGAGGCACTATCTTTTTGGGATTAGGTTCGAGCTCTTCTCTGACCACAAGAGCCTGAAGTAATTATTTTCTTAGTCGGAGCTGAATATGAGACAGGCGCCAGATGGAGCTCCTAAAGGACTACGATTATTTTAACCTTCAGTACCACTCGGGCAAGGCGAACGTGGTAGCAGATGCGCTCAGCCGTCAACCACGAGATTTGGTGGCACAAATGATGGTCCGGGAGTGGAAGATGTTCGAGGATGTAGTAGAGTATGACTTTGAGTTTGGTCTACAGTCTTCCATTGTTCAGCTATCGAGCCTGTCGATTCAACCCTCTCTTGTCGCAAAGGTAATTGAGGCTCAGCAGATAGACCAGTCGAGGTTACCGAGTACATGCCACATTCGTGGAGTAGTTAGATTGATAGATTGGTTTTGAGGGTGGACTTCGTTTCAGAGGCAGATTGTGTGTTCCGGACATGCCAGAGTTGCGTAGAGATTTTGATGACTGAGGCACACTGATCGCGACTTACTATCCACCCGGGCTCCATGAAGATGTATCGTGACATGAGGAGGCAGAATTTTTGGTCGAGGATGAAGCGCCAGATTGTCAGCTTTGTGGCCGAGTGTGACACATGCCAGTGTGTTAAGGCCGATCACCAGAGACCCCCTGGTCCCTTGCAGCCGTTGAGCGTTTCGTTGTGAAAGTGGGAGCACGTATCCACTGATTTTATCATGGGGTTACCGAGGACTAAGCACGGTTATGATGCCATCCGGATTGTCATCGATCGTCTGACGAAGTCGGCGCATTTTATTCCGATTCACGCGACCTAGCCATTGGATCAACTTGCAAGGATATTCATCGAGGAGATTGTGAGACTGCATGACATTCCTGTTTCGATTGTTTCTGACCAAGACCCGAGATTTACGTCTTGGTTTTGGAGGAGCTTCCAGTCAGCGATGGAGTTTGTTTTGCAGCTCAGTACCGCGTATCATCGCAGACCAATGGGCAGACCAAGAGGGTCAACCAGATTCTTAAAGATATGCTCAGAGCTTGCGTGATCGACTTCGCGGGTAGTTAGGACGAGCATTTACGCCTGGCCGAGTTCTTGTACAACAACAGCTATTAGGTGACCATTAGCATAACTCCTTTTGATGCATTATATGGCAGACCATGTAGATCTCCTAGTTGTTGGACCAAGGTTGAAGAGCAGTGTCTCCTAGGTCCCGAGCTTGTCCAGCAATCATCAGAGGTAATCGACATCATCAAGTAGAAGATGCACACAGCTCAGAGCAGGCAGAAGAGTTTTGCTGATTGTCAGCGTTATCCCCTAGAGTTTGCAGTTGGGGACATGGTGTATCTCAAGGTCTCGCCCATGAAGGGCGTGGTTCGATTTGGAGTGAAGGGCAAGCTTTCCCCGAGATTCATAAGACCTTTCGAGATCACTGGGTGCGTAGGCACCGTGGCCTACAGGCTTGCCTTACCTTCTGAGTTGTTTGGTATCCACAACATTTTTCATGTTTCGATGTTGTGGAAGAGTAGATTAGGCATTATTCCTGTGATTGATTGGCAACCTCTTGAGGTCTATGAGGATGCTTCTTATATTGAGCATCTAATTCGCATCCTTGATCGGAAGGAGTAGGTTCTCTGGACCAAGGTCATTCCTCTAGTGAAGGTTTAGTGAGGTCACCATTCTGAGGCAGAGGCGTCTTGGGAGCGCAAAGTTGAGATTAGAGAGCGCTATCCTTATTTGTTTGTTGAGTGATTGATTATATTGTGCCATATATTGCCTTGTATTGATTATTATATATGTGATGATGTTTTGTCTTCTTCCTTTGTTTTGTCCTAGTTATAGTAAATTTTGAGGATAAATTTTTTTTGTTAGGAGGGGAGAGTTGTCAACCTATAACCTATTATCCATTCCATTCTGTTAGGTCCCATGGTCCTTTCAGTTGAATTCCGATGACCTGCGACCTGTATGTAGCATTTGTGATCATCCCTACGTTCTGCCCTGTAAATCCGAAATGATTCGACCCAAAACCTATGCCATTACGACTACATCATCGCCGCGGTTCCAACGCCATGTCTCATGTGCCAATTCGAGGTGTAGATCAAAAGATGTACCTCGCACAATATTTGGACTGTTGATCATAATGTGGGACCCACCTTGTTTCTTGTGCACGTTTTCCTAGATGGGTGACCTCGCCCTAGTTTCATTATTGCATATAGCTACCTAGCTTATTACCTATAGCCCTAGCCTAGCCTAGCCTACCCTCTCTTATAAGTTATAATTAGTTTTCTTCCCAAACAACAATGAGTTTTTTTTCTTCCCAAAACTCATTATCACCTTACATTGCTATGATGACATTTCTACAATACTCCTCTCTCTCTCTCTCTCTCTCTCTCTCTCTCTCTCTCCCTCATTTCCTCCTCTCCCTCCATTGCTAGAAAAAGGAAGAGCTTTGAGGTGGGTGCACTCTTAGGACAAATTTCTTGTTTCCTTCCATTGAAACTTATTTTTCTTTCATGGGAGCATGTAGGACCCACCAATCAATGGTGGAGATCCTACTTGACTCCATAAGTGTGGCCAATGGCCCACCTTTGTGCATGCATGAGACATGATGGGGCCATTCTTCATGGACCCCATCGTGATGTTTTCCTTTGATCCATAGCTTGATGGGTCATTTAGACCCTAGATCCAAGGTGGGGATAGTATCCCCACCTCAGATTTTTAGTTGTAGGGCCCATGCATGCATGAGACCTATGTATTATCTTAATGTATGGTTGTGATTGGTTTAAAAGGGCTTATAGTGGCGGAGCCCTTCCTATGGCCGGATCTTCTCTCTCTCTCTCTCTCTCTCTCTTATTTTTCCTAATTGTGTGTGGCCCACCTGGTGCATCTAGGATGCCCAGACCATCTAGCAAGGTGGGACATCCTTGCTGTCCATTTTCTGGACATTGGGCGTCCCACTTGCTGCCCATTTTTGGCATGCAAAGAGATTTGATACTGGAGTCCTGGTTTTTGATACTTACGAATATTCTAGTAAGGTTGTCCTCCCATTAGTCGTTGGTTTTTGGTGTTAGATTGTCCTTAGAACTAAGTTGGTATCAACCTCTCAAGACTAGTATGAAAGTGCCCTGGTTTTTCAATTAGCGTGAGTGTTGAGTCAACAAGACAAAGGAGCCCCATAGGAAGATTGATCAAGCGTTTGCCTCAACTAGGTGTGTGCCCGAACTCATCACAGGTAAATCTTAGCCTCACATCCCATGTCCTAAAACACCAGGTAATTAAAACCCTTAAAATTGAATAGAACATCTTAGGGTTTTTGGTTAGAAAACTTTTTCAAACAGAATAGAAAAATCTTTAAGTTTCTACCTTTGTCGATTTATCTATACTCGGCTCGATGAAATCGAACCCCGTTATCGATGTCCTCGAAGCTCACTCGATATTACCGAAATGAGGAATTATGATGTCCAACAACCACAAAGATCTCTGGACAGAATTATAGATGAATCGATGGACTGCTCGATATCATTGAAGTTTAAATCTCGAGTCCATTGAGTCGACTCGATAAAATCAACATCTGGTCATTTGTGTCCAAAAAGCTACGAAGGCAAATACATGATTCTCGATATATCGAAGGGCTCCTCGATATGCTCAAAATTCAAATCTCGATGATATCAGTAGACCTTCGATGATATCGAGTTGGGACACAAAATCTATCCAGCAAGTTTTTCAAGTTATTTTTTCTTGGATCAAGGGTCACTCGATAAAATCGATATTCAAATATTGATCATATCGAGTCAAGGTCGATGTCATCGAAATAGGACAAAAATAGTCCAGCATGCTTATAGGAAAATCCTGTAATTATCAATGAATCGACACTACCATCGATATCATCGACATTCAAATTCCGATGACATCGAGTGATGCTCGGTCATATCTTAGACCTGAAATATTTCAAAGGCAAGCGCTCTCACATTTTTAAATGTCGAGGAATCGAACCTCGTGTTGATGAAATCGGAGTTCAAAATCTGATGACATTAACACATATTCAATTTACTCAACCAGTTGGTAAAAGGTTTCAAAAGTATTTGGCAGTTGAGTTCGTATCATCGAGCGGCCAGTCAATGCTATCGAAAGTATACGCTCGATGATATCGGCCCTGCTCGATGATATCAAACTCTGTAAAAAATATAACCGTTTTATATCCATTGGAACCATTTGCCTATTTAATGAGAGCTTGCCCTTGGTTGTTGGTAGAGAAAATAGAGAGTGCTTTTGAGTGTTTAAACCCATATCATATACCCTAAGCCTTTTCTCTTATGGGAGTTCATCCTCTAATCCACCCTCATCATTGATATTCAATAGAGTGGATTAGGGAATGAACTTTCGCATTCAAGGATCCTTCAGCTACCATCTTAAAGGCAAATCATGAAGCTGGGATGCCTTGAATGCATATATGATTGGAATCGCTCTGTCTCCTTTATAGGAAAACATTTAATAGAGTATGATTCCATCATAACCTTGACCCAACCCGTCGTCATATATTGGTACATTATCTGGTTGTGGTTCAAGAGAGCTGAAGATTCTTTGTCATCAAAGGAGGAGATCTTCATCAACGTACTGAATGGGACTCATTTACTTATCTGTAAGTCATTAGAGTCAAGAGGACCCTTGTTATCATTCCTTCTGTAGGATTGGGTCTAAGGTGTTTCTCACCCCTCTCAAGTCATCATTGGAGGCCTCCGATGGGAGTGTACATGATGGGTGCTTTGTGTTGATCCTTGCTCTGTGGAGAGCATAAACTCATAGGTCCTTAACCTGTGTGGTCTAAAACTTGGGTGCTTTGTGTTGACCCTTACTCATGGGAGCATAAACTGGTGAGGTTCCTTGTGTGGATCTTTGGCTTGTGTGGCCTAAAAGTCAGGTGCTGTGTGTTGACCCTTGCTCATGGGAGCATAAACTTGTGTCGTGTAGACACGTTAGAGTAAGCCTAGAGTATGTTGTATTGGTTTGAGGTGAACCTGATTTGAAACCTCCGGTTTGAGGTGAACCTGTTGTGAAACCTCCATTAGTGAGATTCGGTACACTCAAGGGTTGAGTGCGTCTGCCAAAAGTGGAGTAGACAAGTAGTCGAACCACTATAAAATAACTGTGTTTGATATTATTATTTTCTTCTATTGCTTGTGTGATTTTCCTAAATGCTTTCATATTTGACTATCTGAGATCACACCTCACACACAGTCACATCCATCATAAACTATGATTTGCATTGTGTTTATCTTTTAAATAGTTCTATGACTGGATCCTCTATTTGGCTTGGAAGCCAATAGAGTTACTTTGAAGAAATCCTAATGTATGCATATTTTCTCAGGATAAGATTAATAGGATTTTAAACTACCATAAAATACTTAAAAGTCCTATTCACCCACCCCTCTAGGACATATTGGCATATTCCCACTCAACTAAAGTGGTCATTACCGTAATTTCAATTGATATCAAAGCGCGTCTCTCTTAAGGGCTTCACCGCGTAGAGAGTGATCTTAACTGAAGTTGGTAATACGGCCAAAGGAGAGGGCTCATTGGTCACTAGACCTCCAGTATTTGATGGATCAAATTATGCATACTGGAAGGCTAGGATGCATTACTTTCTGAGATCTTTGGATCATGATGTTTGGGATATTGTTGAAAAATGATATGTGCCACCAACTGAACAAATAGTACTTGAAAACGGCACAACTATCACTAAACTAAAAGCCAAAACAAAATGGATAACATTCGATAAAGAAAACCAAACCTCTGACGCTAAAGCCATGAATGCTATCAATTGTGCTGTGTCCCAAGAAGTCTTCAATTAAATTAGTATGTGTGGAATAGCTAAAGAAGCATGGGACTTATTGGAAACAACCCATGTGGGAACAAGCACAGTGAAGAGATCCAAACTACAATTCCTAACATCACAATTTGAAAGTCTCAGAATGGAAGATCATGAGACCTTCATGGAGTTTATCACAAAACTGAATATCATCTACAATTCCATGGGTGGATTAGGAGAAAAAGTTTCGGTCCCAAAAATCTGTAGGAAAATTCTGAGATCATTACTGGAATAATTCAATTCAAAAGTTACTACCATTGAAGAATGTAGAAACATGGATGAAAAGAAAGTAGAAGAACTCATAGGTTCCCTACAAACATTTGAACTACATTTCAAACAAACTTCTAAACCTAAAAACACTGTCCTCAAAACTTCAAAGAACACTATAAATGAGGAAGATGAAAGTGAAAGGGAGAATGAAGATGAGGAAATGGCTTTGTTGGCTCAACGGTTCAGAAAGTTCTTTCATAAAAGTCGTGGCCGACCATTTAAAGGAAGACAGCTGGACAACAAACATTTTACAGGTAAATCTGGTAAAAAGACTAAGGAACCACAATGCTATACCTATCAAAAGTTTGGACTCCTGTCCACTGAATGCCCAAATAGGAAAACTAAAGGAAAGGCAGTGGCAGACACATGGGATGATACTAAAGAGTCAAATTCTGAATGTAGTGACTCAGAGAGTGATGGAGACCGAAAATCCCTGAAAATTCTTATGGTCTCTACAACCTCCATCATTCCCATCGAAACTGAGAATGTTGAAAAACCTTAAGCCATTGAATCATTTCCATCTGATGATGAGGAAATAGAGAAGGAAGAAGAAATTGACATCTAGAGAATGAAAATCACACACTTAGGTTTGATGCAGAACAATCCAGGAAGTCAGTTGAACTAAGTTACATATTCTCCCAGAGTAGTGAAATATTAGAAAAACTCTTAGGGATGGGAAGACTTGGAAAAGACAAAAGTACTTCAGGATATGACAAGTTCAAATCAAAATTTGGATATGCAGCACCAATGTTTGAAAAATTAGCTGCATCTGGAAGTAAAATAAAAATAACTCTTGTCTATCATTCATATGGAGATTCTGGCCATTATAAATTTGAATACATGTCTCCTAGGAGGACTCAACTCAATTCTGGTCAAAATCATACTAGTAAATTCAGAACAACCAAAAAAAAAAAAATACAAGATGTCAGGAGTCCACCTAGGAATATGGATAAAGGTAATACTCATCCATCGCCACCCAGAATGAAGGAGGTATTAAATCAAGTGGCTGAATTAAATAAAAAAAACTAATGAATTGGTGAAACAAGGAAACAAGATTGATTTACCCAACTTGATTAATGAAGCAAAAACTGCCATAGTAAGAAATCTTGTCACAAAATGGGTAGTGAAAGAGAAGAAAAATTGCCTTATTAGTCACTAAAATCATATAACAGGCAATGATGCTAAGTGGTACCTGGATAGTGGGAGCTCTAGACATGTCACAGGTGACAAATCTCTCCTCACTAATTATTTAAATCTTGATGATGGGATAGTCACTTGTGGAGATGAAGCACTGCTAAGGTAATACGATTTGGAACCATAAAAGGAATGAAACTGCTTAAAAATGAGAATGCTTTTTGCATAAAAGGATTGACTCATAATCTTTGAAGCATCTCTCAAATATGTGACAATAAGCATGTGGTTACCTTTGACAGACAGATGTGCATGATTCTGGATCTATTAGGAAAATCAATTGTGAAAGGTCTTCACACTAGTGATCACTGTTACGTCATCAATGGCATTGGAAAGGTTAATCCATATGCTTAGAAAAAATTGAAAAACATATACAAGTCATGCATCTAGATCTGGATGGCTGTTGAAATGATGCAATTTTGATGATTCTCATGATATATTTGAGGTTTCTATACCTCAAATTTTTTTATATAAACATTCTAATGTTTATAATTTTGGATGGTACAACTTTTGTACAAATTTTGGTGTGTATACTGAAGATATTTAGAGATATACATGAAAGATTATCGAAAACTGATGACAACTTGTCTCATCCTTCCTCTCGATAAGTGAACCGGTGAATCGAACTAATTGTCGATATCATCGAAAAATAATCGATCCCATCGACGACCTCTCGAGAATCTGAAACGTCGGGTTGATTGGTCTGCCCTCAAACTCATCATTGATAAACATTGATTGAGGTATATCGATATCAGCAAAACCATGTTCGATGATATCGCAATTTACCGCTCAATAAAAGTCAGGTGAGTGGAAAAAAGAGTTTCACTTGTCTTCCCTCTTCATCTCATTTTGGCGTTTCATCTTCTAGAGCTTTTTTTTTTTTTGGCTAGTTGTTTATATCTAGAATCCGAGTCTCCTTTCATTCAAAGCAGCAATGTCTAAAGACAAGGGTCTGGTTCTCCTACAAAGTGACTCAACTGGGCGTAAGAAAGGTAAGAAAAATGCAACTGTCTCATCTTCATTGTTTGACTTAGAAATCATGGCAGAATGAGCTATTCACAGCAAGTGCGTTGAACCCTTTGGGATCATCAACCTCCTAGAAATGATTGGATGGGACAATATCGTGCATTTTGGAGAGGAATTTCAGTATGATCATGTACATCAGTTTTTGAACTTAAACTACAACGTTGAGAATAATCCTCCACTCATCTCAGTCGCTATCATAAATATGACTGAGCACATCACTCCCGAACTGATAAGTCATCTGATTGGTGTAGAAGTCACTAGGATACCTTTAACGGAATGGAATATGAATGGTCTTGGTGTATGGGGAGAAGTTACTAGAGCTTTATGTAATGGTGCTACCATACCCAGAAATGCAAAGAATGTTCTTCATGATAAGCACCTAAATCCTGTTTACAAAATACTTCACAGCATCTTCAACACAAATGTCTATCCCTATGAAGTTTCTGACAACAAGCTTTCTCCATACATTCTCAATATCCTGTATGATGTACATCAAGGTATTCAAGTGTGTCTACCCACTCTTCTTCTACAACAGTTAATTCGAGTGACCACAGAGGAATACATCACTACCCTTCCGTTCCCATGTCTGATGTCCAATCTGTCCCAACAGATTGGGTTGCCTCCTATAAATGTTCCCTGCATCCTTGCGCCTGGTTCAACTATGAGGACATTTGCAAATTGAATATCATTGAGAACGTGTTTCGTGGAAGTCGAACCACCCAAACTTCTGGGAAGGGAAATCCTGTCCATAGCCTCGACTCCATCAATATCATTAAGGCTTTCGCAGAACAAGATATTGTGCAACATCTTCTAGATGGACAATCTCACATGATGAAACGACTTGACAACTGTGAAGCTTGTCTATCAAAAATTAAGCACATGATGATGGCTCTGCAACGTACTACAGAACAAATTCTGGATTCCCTACCTTCACACTAGGCACACCTAAGCTTCATAGTGCTTCTCCGTGGAATGCTTAGGGCCTGGACATCTTTTTGAATGCCTTATGATCATATGAGTGTATGTGATGGATGACTAACTTAGGAAGTTTAACAAGTTTTTTTTTTTGTGAAGTTTGCATATCCTCCAAGTGAGGAAACTACTTTTTTGTGTGCCCATGGATGGGCTAGTTTCTTTTTGTTTGGGATGGATGTTACATTACTGCCAACCTTGGGCAGTACATATTTTGGATATTTTGTTTCATGGCTGGTTATAATTCATATATGCTTACTGCTATTTATCTGATTTCTATCAACTGTGAATGCCTCCTCCTGCATATTCCTTAACTGATTTATACTGGTTGATCTTTATATCCATACTGTTAGTGTCTGTTAAAATCACTAATCTTTTGGTTCTCCCATATGCTTCAACTTCAGTCAATATCCACTATTATATTTCCCTTTGCCAATGACTGACAAAAAAGGGGAGAACAAATTCCACACCCCCGAAGGAAAATTGTGTAGTGTGTATCTACTCGGTTTGTGAATGATGATACAGGTGATAGGGGAGCAGACAGGTGTTAGAGGGAGCAACTGCAAGAAGATGGGGAGATTGTTGTTGAGGGGGAGTAGCTACTGAATGAAATGGTCATGTGTTTGTGTGAACTAGATAGCGTTGTAAAATTTTGTAAAGTTCATGTACACACACTTTAGGGTGTTTGTCTAGAGGGTGTTTTGGTGTTTTGTCACATAATTGACAAAGGGGGTGATTAAAAGTGCCCTGGTATGTCAATTGGTGTGAGTGTTGAGTCGGCAAGACAAATGAGCCCCATAGGAAGATTGATCAAGCGTCTGCCTCAACTGGATGTGTGCTCAAACTCGTCACAGGTAAATCTTAGCCTCACATTCCATGTCACAAAACACCAGGTAACTAAAACCCTTAAAAATTCAATAGAACATCCTAGGGTTTTTGGTTAGAAAACTTTTTCAAACAGAACAGAAAAATCTTTAAGTTTTTTACCTTTGTCGATTTATCTATACTCGGCTCGATGAAATCGAACCCTGTTATCGATGTCCTCAAAGCTCACTCGATATTATCGAAATAAGGACTTATGATGTCCAGCAACCACAAAGATCTCTGGACAGAATTATCGATGAATCGATGGACTGCTCGATATCATCGAAGTTTAAATCTCGAGTCCATCGAGTCGACTCGATAAAATTGACATATGGTCAGTTTTGTCCAAAAATCTACTAAGGCAAATCAAGTGATTCTTGATATATCGAAGGGCTCCTTGATATCCTCGGAATTCAAATCTCGATGATATCAGTAGACCTTCGATGATATCGGGTTGGGACACAAAATCTATCCAGCAAGTTTTTCAGATTGTTTTTCTTGGATCGAGGGTCACTCGATAAAATCGATATTCAAATATCAATCATATCGAGATAGGGTCGATGTCATCAAAATAGGATAAAAACTGTCCAGCAAGCTTATAGGAAAATTCCCTGTAATTATCGATGAATCGACACTACCATCGATATCATCGACATCCAAGTTCCGATGATATCGAGTGATGCTTGATCATATCTTAGACCTGAAATATTTCAAAGGCAAGCGCTCTCACATTTTCAAATGTCGAGGAATCGAACCTCGTGTCGATGAAATTGGAGTTCGAAATTCGATGACATCGACGCATGTTCGATTTCCTCGACCAGTTAGCAAAAGGTTTCAAAAGAGTTTGACAGTTGAGTTCGTATCATCGAGCGGCTAGGCGATGCTATCGAGAGTATATGCTCGATGATATCAACCCTGCTCAATGATATCAAACTCTGTAAAAAATATAACTATTTTATATCCGTTGGAACCTTTTACCTATTTAATGAGAGCTTGCCCTTGGTTGTTGGTAGAGAAAATAGAGAGTGCTTTTGAGTGTTTAAACCCATATCATATACCCTAAGCCTTTTCTCTCATGGGAGTTCATCCTCCAATCCACCCTCATCATCGATATTAATTGAGTAGATTGGGGAATGAACTTCCGCATTCTAGGATCCTGCAGCTACTATCTTAATGGCAAATCATGAAGCTGAGATGCCTTGAATGCATAGATGATGGTAATCGCTTTGTCTCCTTTATAGGAAAACATTTAATAGAGTAGGATTCCATCATAACCTTGACCCAACTCGTCGTCGTATATTGGTACATCATCTGAGTTGCGGTTCAAGGGAGCTGAAGATTCTTTGTCATCAAAGGAGGAGATCTTCATCAACGTGCTGAATGAGACTCATCTACTTATCTGTAAGTCATTAGAGTCCAGAGGACCCTTGTGATCATTCCTTTTGTAGGATTGGGTCTAAGGTATTTCTCACCCCTCTTAAGTCCTCATAGGAGGCCTCCGACGAGAGCGTACGTGGTGGGTGCTTCGTGTTGACCCTTGCTCTGTGGAGAGCATAAACTCGTAGGTCCTTGTGTAGGTCCTTGACCTATGTGGTCTAAAACTTGGGGTGTTGACCCTTGCTCATGGGAGCATAAACTGGTGAGGTTCCTTGTGTGGATCCTTAGCTTGTGTGGCCTAAAAGTCAGGTGCTGTGTGTTGACCCTTGCTCATGGGAGCATAAACTTGTGTCGTGTAGACACGTTAGAGTTAGCCTAGAGTATGTTGGACTGGTTTGAGGTGAACCTGATTTGAAACCTCCAGTTTGAGGTGAAGCTGTTGTGAAACCTCCGTTAGTGAGATCCGGTACACTCAAGGGTTGAGTGCGTCCGGCGAAAGTGGAGTAGACAAGTAGTCGAACCACTGTAAAAATTATTGTGTTTGAGATTGTTATTTTCTTCTATTGCTTATGTGATTTCCTTAAATGCTTTCATATTTGACTATCTGAGATCACACCTCACACACAGTCACATCCATTATAAACTATGATTTGCATTGTGTTTATTTTTCAAATAGTTCTATGACTGGATCCTTTATTTGGCTTGGAAGCCATTAGAGTTAATTTGAAGAAATCCTAATGTATGCATATTTTCTCAGGATAAGATTAATAGGATTTTAAACTACCATAAAATACTAAAAAGTCCTACTCACTCCCTCTTGGACACATTGGTATATTCCCACTTCAACTAAAGTGGTTAGTACCGCAATTTCATAGTACATTTGAGGTTGTTATTTAGTTGTGCTTATTTATTATTTGATTGTGGTATCTTTCTTTCAATTCCGCATTTATTTTTTTATTTGGCATAGTCTTATTCACTCCCCCCCTCCTAGGACGTTTAGCTCATCCTTTTCAATTGGTATCAGAGCATAATAGCTCTTTTTATTTGGATTCATTTCCTGAGCTAACCGACTTGAGCTTTTAAGATGTCAAATTTTGATAGCCTATCAATCACTAGGCCTCCACCTTTTAATGGCTCCAATTATGCTTATTGGAAAGCCAGAACGAGGATCTTTTTAAGGTCCATAGATGAGAGCGTGTGACAAGCCACAGTGACTAGATAGACCCCTCCTACCACTGAAGTTCTAGGCAGTGATGAAACCAAATCTATGAAGGTTACACCTTATGTTTTTCTTGGACCACACTTCAGAAAAATGAGAGTAGAGCCAATGTAAAGGCTTTAAATGTAATCACTTGCTCACTATCACCGGATGAATTCAAAAGAATTATATCTTGTGATATTACAAAGCAAGCCTGGGACATTCTAGAAATGACACACGAGGGTATGACTATTGTCAAAAAATCTAAACTTCAAATCCTCACCACTTAGTTTGAGAAAATGCATATGGAAGAAAGTGAAACTTTCATGGACTTCTATACTAAGTTAAATGACATAGTCAACCCTATGTGGGGTCTTGGTGATAGTATCCCAGAAAGAAAAGTTTGTGTAAAGATATTGCTTTCATTGCCTGATAGGTTCAATTCAAAGGTCACTACCATTCAGGAACTTCGTGATAGGAATAATATGAGGGTTGAAGAGCTGGTTAGTTCTTTACAAACCTACGAGTTAAAAATTAAGGCTCCTAAAGGTAAGTCCATCGCCCTTAAGTTTTCCAAAAATATTTCTCGTGAAAATGCTAGTAATTCTGATTTTGAAAACTCTGAAGATGATATGACACTATTAGCTAAGAAGTTTTATAAAATTTTTAAAAAGTAAAAAGAGGATAGATTTTCAAAAACCTTCTGAAAAGAAAAGGACTAGATCTAAAACTTGAAAATTTATTAAAGACAACCAATGTTTCAACTGCCATGAATACGAGCATCTGATAAACAAATGTCCAAAGAGGGACAAATCTAAAAAGAAAGGCATGTTGGCTACATGGGATGAATTGCCTTGCTCTGAAGCCTCTTCTGAGTCAGAAGATTCTAAACCTGAGTCTGCTAATGAGGTTAAAGCCTTAATGACTCTAGCCAAAGTCACTTTCTCAAACAGTTGTGATTCAACTTGTGATGAAAATCCGAAAAGTTATCATGAAAATGATGAGGATTTACAAGATGCCTATAATGCCCTATACAGGGAAAGTTGTAAGATAGTTGTCAAACTAAAACTTCAAAAAGAAAAGTTTTTAAAGTCAAAAGAAAATTTTGATAATCCAGTTTTAGTAAAATCACACCTTTCAGATTGTTTTGAAAAAACTAAGTGTGATTTAGATTTCAAAACTTCCCAAGTTGAAAACTTAAAATCTGAAAATGAAAAACTAAAACTAGAAGTCTCTTCTCTCTTGAGTATGAAGGATACTTGGTGGTATGCCCAGGGTGATCCTAAACTAGAAAGATTACTAACCGGATTAAGGAAATGTGGTGATAGATCTGGTCTGGGCTACGATAAAAATACACCTCTTAAAAGTAAGTCCACTCCTCCTAAGTTTGTTAAAGGGGAGTCCTTTAACTCAAAAGGGAAAGGTTTGAATCAAAATAGTTTTAAAAATCCTAAAACTTTTTAGGCTATGAAGCCTAAAATCAACCATATCAATTGTAGAAATCAGATCATAACCCATTAGCTGAGAAAATTGTGGATCTACTTAAGGAGCTTATAAAATCTAACTCGAATGGTAGAATATACAACAACTATAAGCATAAAAAAACTAACTATCCTCCAAAACCCAAAACTATAAAGAAATGGGTTCTTAAGGTTGCTTGTTTGGTTGCCCACACCGCTTTTAAGGCTTCGAGTCAATCAAAGTGGTACTTAGATAGTGGTTGCTTTAGACACATGACAGGTGATAAAAATTTATTCACCAATCTTAAAGATATGATTGATGGGTCAATCACATTTGGTGATGGTAGCAACTGCAGAATTATTGGCTAAGATACGGTTCAACTCTTTAATCTTCCTCCATTTGAGAATGTGTTGTTTGTAGAGGGCCTTAAGCATAATCTTTTAAGCATTTGTTAAATTTGTGATAACAAACATAACATCAAATTCACGAACCAAGGGTGTGAGATTTCTAATGAGAATGGTTCTGTGATATTAACTGGTCGCAGAACATCTGAAAACTGCTATATAGTTAGTGATTCAAGCTTGTCTAAGTTATCGTGTTACATGGTCCAAACCGATGAGACCAAACTATGGCATAAACGCCTATGACATGTATACTACCATAATATTTATAGACTGAGTAAAACTGAAGTAATAAGAGGTCTACTCAAGTTAAAGAAAATGGACAAAATTTGTGGTGAATGTTAGATTGGAAAACAAACTAGGAGTGCTCACAAGAAAGTGAACTCCAATGCCACATCCAAACCCCTTGAACTCCTCCATATGGATCTTGTTGGACTGACTAGAATGGAGAGTCAAGGCGGTAAAAAATATATATTGGTAATAGTAGATGGTTTTACCAGGTACACATGGGTAGTTTTCATGAGAGAGAAATTTGAGACTCTCGTTGAAGTGAAAAGGGTACTCAAGCATATCCAAACTGAGAAGGAATCACATGTCACCAAAATCGGTAGTGATCATGGTTCCGAATTTGATAATAGTAGTTTTGAGAAGTTCTGTAGCAATCATGGAATATCGTATGAGTATTCTGCACCCAAGACACCTCAACAGAATGGGGTTGTTGAAAGAAAAAATCTGGTACTTCAAGAAATGGCTAATGTGATGTTGAATAGTATGAAACTTCTTAAAAATCTTTGGGCTGAAGCTGTGAACACAGCGTGTTATATCACTAACCGTGTTTATACTAGAAAGTCTAATAATAAGACTGCATATGAACTATGGTTCAATAAGAAGCCTACTGATAAATACTTTCGAGTTTTTGGCAGCAAGTGCGACATTTTACATGATCGGGAAAATCTAGAAAAATTCGACACTAAAAGTGACAAGGCATTTTCCTAGGATATGCACTAAATAGTCGAGTGTATCGTGTTCTCAACAAGAGGACCGGTGTTATTCAAGAATTCATTAATGTGGTCATAGATGATCACTTGAATACACCTGTCTCAAGTTTAGAAGATGATGAAGTCTCTTTATTTGATAAACCAGACTCCTCGTCTAATCAAAATGACCCTGAACTGCCATTAATTAAAGACCATCCAATTGATCAAATTCTTAGGAATCCTCTCACTGGTGTGCGCACTCGTAGACAATTAGAAAACATTTGTAATTATGTTTGCTTCACATCTTAAATTGAGCCAGCTAATGTAAAAGAAGCTCTTGCTGATGAAAACTGGATAGTAGCTATGCAAGATAAACTTAATCAATTCGTAAGGAATGATGTATAATACTTAGTTCCTAGATCTAATGATAAACACATCATTGGAACTAAATGGACCTTTAAAAATAAGTCTGATGAACTTGGTAATATTTTAAGAAACAAGGCTAGACTAGTTGTATAAGGGTACACTCAGATTGAAGGCATCGATTATGATGAAACCTTTACCCTAGTAGCTCATCTTGAATCTATCAGACTGTTTATATCCATTGCTTATTACGAAAAGTTCAAAATTTACCAAATGGATGTTAAGAGTGCTTTCTTGAATGGTGATATGCATGAGGAAGTATATGTTGAACAACCTAAGTGTTTTGAAAACCCTAAACATTCTGATCATGTTTATCGCCTGAAAAAGGCACTCTATGGATTGAAATAAGCTCCCAGGGTATGGTACGAGAAACTGACTAAGTTTCTACTAAGTCATAACTTTATAATGGGAAGTGTTGATAAGACACTTTTTGTAAAGAGATCACATATTGATAGTACAGATATATGTTGATGACATTATCTATGGATCTACCTGTTCTAACATGACTGTTGAGCTTGCAAATTTAACGAAGTTCAAATTTGAAATGAGCATGGTTGGAGAACTGAATTATTTCTTAGGTTTGCAAGTAAAACAACTTGCTGATGGGTTCTTTATCTCTCAAACCAAATACGCTCTAAACTTGGTAAAAAAGTTTAGTTTTGAGAGTGGTAAAAATTTCGATACCCCTATGAGTATGACACTTAAACTCTTTAAAGATTCGATAGGTAAAAGTGTAGATCCTAAGTTGTATCGTAGTATGATAGGTAGTTTATTATATTTAATTGTGAGCCGACCGGATATTGCATTAAGTGTAGGAATCTTTGCTAGATATTAATCGGACCCTAAAGAGTCCCACCTGATTGCTGTAAAGTGCGTTTTGAGATATGTCGCAAGTTCGGTTAAACTTGGTCTTTAATATCCTCATGATACTGATGTTCAATTAGCTAGTTATTCGAATGCTAATTAGGCTGATAATATTGATGATCGCAAGTCTACCAGCGGTGGATATTTTTATATCAGGAACTATTTGGTTTCATGGCATAGTAAGAAACAGAGTTCCGTATCACTTTCCACAGCTGAGGCTGAGTATATTGCAGCTGGTAATGCATGCACCCAGCTTATGTGGATGAAGAGGATGTTAAGTGATTATGGATTTGCGCAAGATTCAATGGTGTTGTATTATGACAATTCTAGCGCAATTAACATTTCTAAAAATCCTATTCAACATTCACGAATTAAGCATGTTGACATTAGATATCATTATATTTGTGAATTAGCAGAAGATAAGATTATTTCTGTGGATTATATTCTGACTGAAAATCAACTTGCAGACATATTTATAAAATCGCTTGACAAAAATAGGTTTGCTAAGTTAAAATTGGATATGGGTATGTGCAATATGATCTAAATTGCATATGTTTACTTGTAATATATTGCATGTTTTTATTTTCTTTATTTTTACAAATTTTTTAATTTTTAAAAATATGAAAAATATAGAATTTTTGTGGTGCACGACTAGTTGAGTACACACTCGACCTGTACTTGACCAGTCGTGGCACGACAGGTCGAGTATGTACTCGACCAGTCAAGCCGCTCGGGTTTGGGGCTTTTTATTGTGCAAAAAATATTTTTTCTTCATTTGTTTCATCTTCTCCAACCAGCCCTACCACGACCGGTCGAACTCACCTTCGATTCCTTCATGGTTAGTGCATCTTTTACTTTCTTCTTATGGATTTAAGTTCTTTGTACTTCCATTTTCTTATTTTTGTAGTTTATTTCAAGGTTTATGGTGGTTTATTGGGTTTTCTAGCTAAAAATCTGATTTCCTTGAAACCCATCTTTCCTTTCTTGCATTGCTTGTATTCCTTCTATTTCTTGTGCTATGGAGGGTAGAAATAAGAAGAGAGCCTCTCGTGGTTCTTCTTCTCGTTCCACTTCAATCATGGTGCGTCATATTCGGTCACCCGAAGAAGATCCCGAATGTGTGCAGGATATACGTCTTCGCAACGTGATTGTTGAATGGACAGTCAACTCTAATCATTTGGAACCTTTTGGTATTTTTCCCCTCCTTCAAACTGTAGGTTGGGCTAACATTTTAAATTGGGGTGGTCCGGCATACCGTTCCATTGCGCAAGCTATGTTTGCTTGTATAAGTGACTTCTCTACTGAGAATTTAACTTTTACAATTACAACTAGAGAAAGTCTTATTGATGTAGACTGTCACTTAATATTTGGAATGATGGATCTTCCAGTTAATGAAGACGGAATTCCTATTTCTACTCTCGTAGCAAGACCTTCCGAGTCTGAGAAAAGAATGCTCACTAGAGTGTTATGCAACATGAATGTGGAATGAAATTTCGGGAATGTGCTCAGTTCTAAATTTATGTTACCTACATACAAGATTCTCCATCGTATTTTTATCTCTAATGTCTATCCTAGGTCTAGTAACTGAGCTCACTTCTTTCATGGCTCACATCCTTTACTCTATTGTTACTGGAGTTTTTGTATGTCTTCCATCTCTTATCGATTACATTATCATTTAGTTTCGTCTCCATTCGGGTCATAATGATATTTCATTTGCCTAACTTATGACTGTCTTAGCTACCTATAGTCTTGTGGCTATGCCTATTGGAGAAGCTCCCATTAACCATATTCCCCTCAACAACTCAAACATTAATAAGATGAATCTGAGGTTGGCTCCTGGCCAAGTTGGTGTGGGTGATGGAGAAGTTGCTGAAGCAACTGAAGAGGAGAATGCTTTGCCTCCTGATGATGTTAATATGGATGACTTATTTGAAGAGATTGATGATTCAGACTCTGTGACACCTCGAAAATCGAGGGTTCAGCAGAAGCTCAACTCTCGAGTTCCAACGCATTACTTACGCAACATAGATAATGATATTTAAATATTGTCTATATTAGTGCATTAAACATGAATGAGATTATACTAAAACAACATATCATACCCCAGAGATAATTAAGTTAAGTAAGCGGAAGACTGAGATAGGTATATAATGTATATAAGTGTTTCTCAATCCCTAGAGTATGAGTATGTTACCGGGCTGAATATATATATGTGTTGATCCAAAATTTACAAAATACAAAAATGTAAATGTCCAACTAATCCTTATAGTCCCAGTAATCCCATCGATCAGTCTATGGTCTACATAGACCCGCTTAATAGCTAAACGTAGGAGAAATCTTCCTCCTCGTCTATGAAATCCCAATCAGCAGCGTAGACATCATCGCCACCTGCATCTACAACAGACTCTGGTTAGTGTTTTAAAACACCATCCCAGAGTGGGAGTGAGTGATCAACTCAGTGGTATTATAAGGCAAAGGTTAACATGTTATCAATTCAGTCAAGTAGTAATGATAAAGCATTACAACAAACATTCCCTAACTACTCTATTTAATGCAATGATGATATGTGGTAATGATGCATGCCCTTGCCTGCACTCTCTCAGCGACACTATCTCATGGTTGCACATGCTACTCCCACTGTGCCTTCATCGCCTAAGCACATGCAGTACGGTGCATGATCGTGTTAGCTGAGTACTTGATTAGGCCTATTCATACAGTAGATTCGCCTGCACTCTCTTTATATCACTTACCCAAACGATGATCCATCAAGGGTCATCAATCCTAGTTAATCACATACAATAGGCAAGTTATAGGGCAACATCACCCCTAATTTAAAAGTAGTGAATAGGCAAGTTCACACTCGAGGTCACAACGGGAGGCTCGTTATCATCCGCATAGGCCTATTTTATACTTGAGGTCACTACGAGAGGCTCATCACCTGATCGTAGGCCGATAACTCGAATATAGTGTCTCATACCATCGTATTCGGCTCACGAGTTTGGGTTACTCATTGGTTACTACGAGGAGGCTCGTCACCCCAGCGTAGGCCGACAGCTCAACCACGGTGTCCCATTCCACCAGGCCCAGCTCATGAGTCTTAGCGGATTGTGGTATTAATGTTAAATGGGTTTTACATTGGTAAGTGGTACCTTAGATTCAAGTAGTAGCGTCCATATATGGTAGACATACATTAGGCCAATCGGGTTACTTGACAAGTTCGATTGGTACGAGCACACGCTAAATTAAACGACATGGAGCATATACGCACTTTTCGTGGCCTAACCACTGCCGATAATCACCATACGACTCGGATTCACGAACGTATCCGTTGTGGCAAAACTAGTTCAACCACTTGATCGAAAACCGTTAGTGATTGCCTAGACTACGTATTAGTCCCAATCATAATAAAATATAATAGTCATTCATATGTGATAGTTAAAACAACATTTAACAACTAATTCAAATATAAATCTCATTTGAGCATTTTAGCAAACACATTGTAAACATATTATCATAATATGTATTTCGTACATAAATCATGTAGCTGAATTTAGATTACATGAAGGAATCTATTCATATAACTAAGGTAGCTGAGAATCTTATCTCAACACCTTTAATAAATGTATTTCATCAATAATAACTCATTTAGACATTTTATCAAAAACTTAAACTACACATTTCAACATACATGAAATAATTTAGTTAAAACATATATTAGGGCAAATCCTTTCACAAAGGAGTTGTCATACATACAACAGTCACGTATTCTAGATTAATAGTCATGGTAAACACAAGTCATGATTTTACTTTCATTCAAACATTTCAATAAACACATGGAATGCATTATATTTCAACATAGTGTAATACATGGAAAATGTCGTATCTAAGTACATGTGGCAGCAATCAAGTCAGTCATAAACCATTAACTGACATTGAAAACCTTGAAAGCCATAACCTAAACGTTTATAGTCCGCACCTTTCATCGGTTTGCTCGTTACGAACTCAGTTCGTACATTATGTCTCCATCTACAGCACAATAACTACCTAAACATTGAAATAGGTTAGGTATTTCACCAATTTCTCTATTTGGATTCCTAAAAAAGTTTAGGGTTAGGATTTCTTACCCAAAAATGAAGTTGGAATCGATGGTGTAGCGATACAGGAGAGATGATTCGGTACGTGGAGTGGTGGGAGTGAATCTCAACAACGATCTCCTAATCTCTCACTCTTCTCCTCACTCTTGTCTCCCCTTTTCTCTCTTCTCTCTCCTAGGGTTAGAGAAATTCATATGGAATGAGAGAGGGGTGGGTTAAGGGCTATATATAGGTTCAGAAGTGGAGTAAATGGCCCCAGGGCCATGGTATACTTAGGTTATAGCCAAAGGGTGTTCGTTTCGGGCAAACGGAGCTCATATGGAGGTCCATTGCTCGCATACGGTCTGGGAAAAGTTCCCTGACAATGAATCTAGGCCAGGTTACGATTTCGGTTTGATCAAATTAAAGGATCGATTGTTGAGGACCCGTTTCAGTTCAACAGTCATCGTTACTCGATCAGGGCCATAAGTATACTGACATGTACAGAGAAATTTTCCTGATTCATGGTTAAAGTTTGGTCAGAAACTAACGGTCTGAAACCTTAAATTTCACCCACAAGCGAATGGACTAATTCACTTAAGTTTGGGTTCATTTTCTAAAGATATTCACGTTTCTCACACACTTCGCTCCACGCGTAAGTTGTACATTTCTGGATACTATTTGGACTTGATTCCCTCGAAAGTTATCAAGCCCAATAAGGTGGTCATAACCTTATAGTTTCGTAGTCATTGGACTTTCAACGTGCAGTCCAGGTCCGATATGTAGTTTTAATGTGTTCTCAGGAACAACTGGGTTTTAAGACTGTTCCTAGATTTTTATGAAATGTTAAGTTAGTGATTTTAATAGTTTTGGGTCTTGCAGTTCGTATAGTAAGTGGTTCAAGCTAATTCACCGATTAATTCAGTTTAATACTTAATTAATTTTTGTCTAATTTCTACAGAATTCGATCCTTAGTGATTTCTGCCTGAGGTGATACTCGGGTCTTTGTACTGATTTTTTTCGAGACATTATAATCTACTCCCCTTAAAGAAAAATTTCGTTATCGAAATTAGTACCTTTTCATACTCCTAGAGAATTTGAGGGTAGTTCTTACGGACCTTAGCTTCTGTTTCCCAAGTAGCCTCTTCCTCAGTGTGGTGTGTCCACAGTACCTTCACAAGCGAGATAACTTTACTGCGCAGCACCTATTCCTTTCTGTCTAGGATACGCGTAAATCATAATATATAAGTAGCATCTTCACTCGACTGTACCTGCTCCCATTTGATAATATGGAAAGGATCAGGGATATATTTCTTCAGCATCGATACGTGAAATATGTTGTGCACGCCTGTGAGTAGTGTGGACAAAGCGAGGCGGTATACTACTACACCCACTCGATCTAGAATCTGGAATGGACTAATAAATTGTGGAGTGAGTTTCCCCTTCTTGCCAAATCGAATGACTCCCTTTATGGGGGAAACTTAAGAAACACATGGTCCCCAGCTTCAAACTCTAGCTATCGCCGTCTCGTATCGGCGTAACTTTTCTATCTGCGCTGTACTGAAAGAAGTCGACACCTGATAATGTCGATCTTTTTTAAGATCGCCTGCACTAACTCTGAGCCAATCAAACTCTTCTCGCCAACCTCTGCCTAGCAATTCGGTGCTCGACATGGACGCCCATACAATGCTTCGTAGGGAGCCATTCCAATACTCGCTCGAAAGCTGTTGTTATAAGCGAATTCAGCATAGGGAAGACAGTCATCTCAACTGTCTTTGAAATCGAGCACGCATGCCAGTAACATATCTTCTAACACCTGATCTACCCATTCTGTCTGCCCATCAGTCTGTGGGTGGAACGCGGTACTGAACTTCAGCTGCACTCCCTTTGTTTCCTGGATTCAAGTCCAGAAGATAGACATGAATCGCGTGTCTCGATCTGACACAATCTCCATAGGTACTCCATGTAGCCATATGATCTCCTTGATGTACAGCTTGACCAAATCATCTGCGGAGTTTAAAACTTTAATAGGGAGAAAATGTAACGCCCCGGATTTTTGCCAACCTGGGATTAGATGACCTTAGGCAATGGGTCGATCGTAATACCTCATTAACTTGTCAGAACTGAATCCCAAAGTCTAAAGCTGCCTTTGAACTCATTTCCTTCACAAACCTCACCCTTCATCACCTTGATCTTCCAATTTTTCTAAGAACTTTTACCCTAGACACTATCTTAAACTAGTTAAGTAGTATAACTTAGATCACTTTATATACAAACTCCAAAGGCCCGAGTACCATTCGACTGTAATTCACTTAGGACTAAATCCTTTAGAAATGAGACAAAGTAACTAAGTACGAAACTAGATTAGCTACTAAACCGTTTGGATCGCTTTAAATACGATCCGCAAGACCCAAAACTTCGAGAACAAGTGACGCTAGGTTACCCTAAAGTTTAGAACCAAACTCATTTCCCATCCGCTTCTCGGGAATGAAACGAAACTTCAGATTAGGTCTAGATCGCACATTAGGAGTCCGATTAACCCGAAGCTAAGGAACTAGGACCGCCCATGGACTTAACAATCATCTCAAAAATCACTTTATCCGATGTTCCATGGCCATTCGTTTGAATCGGAGCGAGGTAGTGTGAAAAACACTATTCATATGCCAAAATAAATATCTCGGAATAGTGATCCGCATCGTTCGTTGACGCGTCAAGATAAGCAACCCGACCGTCGTAATCAGACCAAATTACACCCTCGGATTAAGAAAATTTCGTGAACATTTACATGTACTTGGAATTTTCGATCGTGGCCCACTGACCGTCGAACTGAAAGTGGTCCGCCACGTGCGATCTGGGTATCCGATCGAGTCAAAAACGTAATCCCACGTAGATCCATCGATGGTGAGTTTAAGTCTGACGTTTGGTTCAAAGAGGGCCACCGAACTCCCCTTTTGAATGAAAAGCGGCGAAAATCCTATATTAAGCAGTATTCCCTTGAACCTCGAGTCTACTTTTGTAATGTTTGAGGCTATAAAAGGGGCTTAGAACAGCCCCTCTCACAGCCATACGAATTTTGGAGGAAACCCTAGAGGAAGAGAGAGAAAAGAGAGAGAAAGGCTTGGAGATTGTTGCCGATCTTCCTCCTCCTGCTTTGGCTTGCTACACGGCCTACACCGCTCTATTCTAGACGTTTTTCCAGCGGTATCCACCTCATTTGAAGGTAAGAAACCCTAACCCTAGGTCTGATTTGGGGTGGGATCGATGTAGGATGCATACCGACTAACCGATTCCGTTCTTTAGGCTAGAAATCGCCCGTAGACGGAAGTTCCATTACCCTTGCTGATTCGTTCCGTTTCTAAAGGCAAAGGTGAGGACTTTAAGCTTATAAGTTACGGTTTTCAACACTTTCAATGTCAGATAATGGTAGATTCACGATCTGCTTGCAATTGCACATGTACAAAGTGCTTTCGTTTCTGTTTTGATTAATCTGTGAAATATGGAATTTCACATATTCTAGGTATACGTAGAAATACCGTATACGTATATTTTTTGGATAAATGCTTGACATGTTTATTGAATGTATGATTATATAAGATATGAATAAAATACTAGTTTGGTGAAAGGAATCGCCAAAATACATGTTCACTTGTAAATGCGACGTATGTTGAAATTGTGTATGTTAGAAATACCGTATACGTATTTCTTTTGGAATAATGTTTGACATACTTATTTAATATATGATTATACAATATATGAATAAAATACTAGCTTGGCGAAAGGAATCGCCGTATTACAAGCTCCCTTGTAAACACTATATATGTAGAAATACGGTATTGTAAGAAGTACCGTATACATGTATATTTTAGCGATGTGTTTGTCATGATTAATTATCGTATAAATATATTATGTGCGTATAAAATATTTTCTTGGTAAAGGGAATCGCCGTAATACATGTTTGCTTGTATGCACTATGTATGTTGAAAATGCGTATTCTAAAAAATACTGTATACGTATAAATTTTGGAGATGTATTTATCATGATTATTTATTGTAGTAATATATTATACATGGATAAAATACTCACTTGGCTAAAGGATAGCCCTAATACATGTTTTGCTAACATACACCATGTATGTTGTAATAGTGTATTCTAAGTGTTGTGAAAATGACTGAATGAGTATAGAATTCTCATTCGTGCTCGCCATGACTAATTGTCATGGATAATTGATTGTTGTATTGGCAATACCCCTTTGACGAAAGGATTTACCCTAAATCACGCCACAGCCAATACACACTATGTATGCTAAAATGTGTGGCCCAAGTGTTTGTGGAAATGATCAATGAATATGGAATTTGGTTTTCTGCTTGCCATGACTATCCGTCATGGGTGTATGCGTGTTATGATTGGGGTAACTCCCTAGTGAAAGGATTTGGCCTTATACCCCTGTGATCAACATATGTCATGTATGTTGATTCCTGTATTTTAAAGTATTTGTTGAAATGTCTGAATGAGTAGTAGTTAGTAAATTGTAATGTTTAAGGGTGTCGAGGTATGATTCTCGACTCCTTTAACTATGTGTATGATTTCCTTGAATAGCTATGTGATTAGGAATTGAATATATACAAACTCATGCTTGTGTTGTTCTTACAACATGCTTTATATCATGCTCTATAATATGCTTATAACATGCCTACTAGCATGTTTGAATTACTTTATTTATCATGCTTGAATTACTTTGTCTATCATGCTTTACTCCATATGCTAAGGATGACAAGTGATTGTGTTTGGGGCTATGTTTATAGTCCAGACAATCGGTACTAGAATTGAATTCGTGGCTGTGATTCATTCGCCACGTGAGATGTGTTCGACGACTCGAGTCGTACTTCGGTTGGCGATAGTGGTTGGCCACGCGAAGTGCTTATGCACTTCATGTCGTTCAACTTGTTGTGCGCTCGAGCTAGCCGAGCCCGTCATGTAACCCGATTTGTCTAATGTATGTTCACCATGTTTGGTCGCTAATGCTTGAACCTAGGGTACCAAACTTACCAGTGAAACCCTTTTAACCATGGTACCTCGATCCGCTAAGACTTATGAGCCGGGCATGGTGGTATGGGACACCGTGGTCGAGCCGTTTCGGCCTACGCCGGGCTACGTGCCTCCCGTAGTGACCAAAGTGAGCAACTTAACTCGTGAGCCGATTATGGTGGTATGGGACACTATATTCGCGTTGTCGCCTACATTGATAAGGTGATGGGGGAGTGGTGCAACCTTTGTGCGTAATGACCCTGTGGCCTTTGTAGTGACCGCGAGCATATTACGAAGTTGCACAGGCGTGCCTTAGGGTTCGCCGCGATATATAGAGTATGAACTAGGCCTGTTTCTATATAGTTGTATCGTGATGAATCGTTTAAGGGGTGATGGGGAGTGGTGCAACCTTTGTGCGTAACACTCGGCACCTCTGCAGTGACCTAGAAAACACACCATCGTCGATATTAACTAGATCGACGACCCTAGATTGGATCATGTTTGGGAATGATACAAGGGAGGTACCTTAGTTTCCCAATCCCGTTTGTTTGAAATGGACTAATTAAAAACTCAGAATCATGCTCATCATGCATCGCATGTGCCCGGAAGATGTGGAGCACCGTGGGATGTAAGCATGCGCGAACGTGAGATGGTGTCGCATGAGGGAGTATGTCGGAGAGGGCATCCATCATACCGCATTCATACTTGCATTAATCGAGTAACTAGGAGTGCTTGATTTATCGCTTTATCATTACCGTTGATCGCATTGATAACATGTTAACTTATGTCTTATTGTTCCACCGAGTTAGCTACTCACTCCCACGTTACGGGACGGTGTTGTACACACCAAACATTTGTTGAGTTTCGTGTGATGGCGATGCTTGTGAAGTGAGCCTGACTACTTCTATGGTGATGAGGAGGAGTTCTCCTATTTGTATCTTCTCTCGACATGGTCATGAAGACCGGTATTGACCGACGGGGCTATGGTATTTGGGATGGAGACTTTACACGTCATCACATTAGGTATATTTTAGAATTGTCCTTGTAATTATTTAACCTGGAAATGTTATCACACTCTGGAGACTCATCATAGTTTATATATTTTGTCTATCTATTATAGTCTTCCGCTTGCAACTTTAACTGTCTCTGGAGTATGATATGTTGTTTTGGCTTAATCTCACTCATGTTCACTACTCTAATACAGTCAACATTCAATCATCATTCATTTTGTTGCATAAGTGATGTTCTGGAACTCGAGAGTTGAGTTACTACTCGACCCTCGATTTTCAGGGCGTTACAGAAAATGAGCTAACTTCGTCAATCGGTCGAGGTTGGCGATGTTCGACCTTGACCTGCTGGCCTCGTAAGACAACGAGACATAAAGTCTGCTATGTGGGCCTTTATGATGTCCCAACAGTACGAACGCTTCATGTCTTGGTACATCTTCGTAGTGCCAGAATGTATTGCCATCCTTGAATTGTGAGCGGCTCCTAGAACTTCCTTTCTCAAAACATGAAGATTTGGGACGCATAGGCTGCCACGATAATGTAAAACCCCATCTGAACCAACTCACCATTCAGACTCTTCGTTGTCAGTTGGTTGCTCTCTCATCTTCATCAACCATTCATCTTCTCTCTGAGCTACAATGATTCGGTCATCAGTAAGTGGCTGCAAGTGGATGTGTGCGACACTCTCGAATGGCTCCTCTACCGTAAGCTTCTGTTTGAAGTCACGCACAAATTCTACCATGTTCCATTCTTCAATCATTAGCGGAGGCGCAAATTCTATTGTCTTCTTGCGGCTCAACGCATCTACCACAAGGTTAACCTTACTAAGATGGTAGGAAACTTCATACTTGAAGTCTTTCAAGGTTTCCATCCATCGTCGCTTCCTTATATTCGAGTCTCTTTGTGTGAATATGTACCTGAGGCTCTTGTGGTCACAAAAGAGCTCAAACTCCTCTCCGTAGAGGTAATGTCTCTAGAGCTTTAATGTAAAAATGACTGCTGCCAATTCTAGGCCGTGCGTAGGGTAGTTTTCTTCGTGTTTCTTCAACTATCGCGATGCATAGGCAATCACGCTGTCCTTCTGCATAAGAACACAACCCAAACCAGTACGAGAGACGTTGGTGTATATGGTATATCTGACCCCTTGTTCTGGCAATACTAGCATGGGTGCGGACGTCAACTTGTCCTTCAGTTCCTGAAAAGTTGCTTCTGCCTTCTCATTCCAAGCAAACTTGAGATCTTTTCGAGTGAGCTGAGACAATGGTCTGGCTATCTTGGACAAGTCCTTAATGAATTGACGATAGTAACCTACTAGGCTAAGGAAACTCCTCACTTCAGTAACTAAACCGGGCTGCTCCCAGTCCTGGACTATGGTCACCTTAGCAAGGTCCACAACTATTCCTTCCTTGGACACCACATGTCCCAGGAACTTGACTTCTTCTTTCTAGAAGTCACATTTCTTATACTGAGCAAACAACTGGTTCTTCCTGAGAGTATCAAAGACTGCTCGTAGGTGCTCCTCGTGATCTTTCTGACTCTTGGAGTATATCAGGATGTCATCTATAAATACGATGACGAATCAGTATAGATACGGCCGAAACACCGGTTCATAAGGTCTATGAACATGGTTGGTCGTTTGTGAGTCCAAACGACATTACAAGGAACTCGTAGTGCCCAAAGATGGTTCTGAACGCTGTTTTTTGCACGTCCTCATCCCTGACACTTAACTGGGGATACCCTGACTGTAAGTCGATCTTTGAAAAATATTGTGCCCCTTTCAACTGGTCGAACAGATCATCAATCCTGGGCAGAGGATACTTGTTCTTCACTATCACTTGGTTCAACCTGCGATAATCAATACACAATCGCAGTGATCCATCCCTCTTCTTCATAAACAACACAGGTGCTCCTCGAGGAGATACACTCTATCGTATGAAGCCTAATTCCAACAGACTGTCGATCTGTCTCCTTAATTCCTCCATTTCACATGGAGGCATGCGATATGTTGGTAGTAAAATGGGTGTCGCACCAGGCACAAGGTCGATAGTAAAGTCGATCTCGAGCCAAGATGATAGTCCAGGTATCATCTTGAACACGTCCGTGAAATCTTAGACTACAGGCGTGTTCCCAAGTGTTGACCATCAACATTCTCTAGCAAGGTAGCATAATAACTAATGTGGTAGTACCAACTGACCTGAACTGGGAAGGTAAAGGTCATGCCCTCAGATCCATGGGTTGTCACCACTCTAGTATCGCAATCGATCTCTGCCTTCATCTCAGTGACCAATCCATACCAAGGATGACATTGTAATGACATAGCGGGGTGACAATCAGGTCAACGAGTACTGTTCTGCTTCCTAAGTCTATCGAGCAACCCCTACAAATCTTGGTACTGTCTGAGAAGGTCCCTATGGCGGTAAGAGTCTCATTCCAACCATAGGAGTAGTTTCCAATACTAGTCGCTTGACTGTTGTGCATGATATTATTGAAATATTGGACCTGGTGTCCACCAATAGGAAGACTGGTATACCCTGGATATGTGCTGTGACTTCAAAAGCTAATGGTGCTGCGGTTGCTATCTTGAAAGCCTCAGCTGCAAGTGAGTGCACCCGAGCTTGTTGAGGATGATTCGGCTGCGCTTCCATAGGTCGTTGAGGCAGCCTAAATCGAGGTGCGGGTGGCTGGTAAGATGGCTGTGCAGGCGGTGCTGATCGTAGAGGTGGATCTGAGATAGGTTGCAGCATCTGACGGTTGACCTTCTATCGAGGGGTGAAGCGTTGTCCCTCATCCTGGTAAAGCAGTAAGTGTCAGTATGGCCTAACCTCTTGCAGTAGGTGCACCACACATCTGATCACCTCAGCTGGGTCGGTCGAGCCGTAAGTCTGGGAGGCGAATCTGTACATGGCCTCTTGCCGAGGAATGGTGTGTTTGGCAAATTGGGTCGAGGCCTCGGACCCATGGGTACACGCGTACAAGACAGTCTATCCCCATCCTGCTCAGCTTGCAGGGACATATTCACTAGCTCAGCATAGTTGGAAATGCTAGTGCAACACATCTTCGTATAGATATCGGGCTGCAGGCCATCTGAGAAATGTCGTATCTTCATTGGCTCATTTGTTAGGATTAAAGGAGCGTATCTGGCCAGCTCTGTAAATTTGTTCTCATATTCCGACACAGTCATCCTTCCCTATCAGAGGCAAAGAAACTCTCCCTCCTTTTCACTACGGTAAGTGAGGGGGGAAGTACTTCCCATAAAAGTGGGTCTCAAAGGCTTCCCACGGCCATACGTACCTAGCAACAACTGTCTGTAGGATGCTACCCCACCATAGACTAGCCTCTTTCTCAAACATGTATGTAATCAACTCAACCTGCTCTGCCTCAGTGCAGTGAAATGGCTTCAGCATCTTAGAGATGCGATCAAGCCAGTACTCGGCCTCCTTGGGTCATGAATACCCACAAAAGTAGGAGGTCAGAAGCGTTGGAAGCACTCGAATAAACTGCTGACATTCATGTTCCCAGCAGGGAGCACAGGTGGTGCAGGCGGGACCACGCTCATGTTCTGGGCAAGGGCCCCCGCGATAGTGGTCCAAATCTGCTATTGTTGTTGCATCAGGAGCATCATCTACTCTAACTACCAGGAGGAGAAGCTGCCTGAGGCATGTGTGGAGTCAAGGTAGATGCATGATTTTGTTCTGGAACCGGTGGTGCACTAGGTGTTGGCCCATTTGTGGGGCCAGTGGCTGGCTGAGAATTTGGCATAGTCTCGTGATTCGGGCCTAAACTAGGGTTAGTATGGCTATCGCTTAGGGGAGGTGCCCCGTCACTTGATTTTCCAAGTGCAAGACGTGTCGTACTCCGAGTCGCCTTAGTTGACATTCCTTATATACAACATATGGTGCAACATGTGTGAGATTCAGAACAAGGTTACTTAATTTACCAAAAATTCCACACAGTCCATAACAAAAGAAGCTTCATGCATTTCATTTAACCAAAATTATTACAATACATGAGATGTAGTCTTACATGAATCATGACAGAAGATGCATGTGAGCTAATCTAACAAAGCTTTAAACACTAAAACACACTAACAACTCTAACATGTTACTAAGCCTATTAAGGTTGTCACATAGAAAGCAAGAAAAATAAGGAAAACCCAAAGACGACTATAACATATGACTAGTTGTCCGACTCTGGTGATGGTGGAGGAGCACCCTTATTCTGCATGTAGCATAGGAGGGTCTTTAGAGTGCGGGACATCTTCTTAAACTTCTGTTTTATATAAGCCTTATTCTCCTCAAGCTCTTGCTTTACTTCGGCCTGGGTCTCTCTAACCGCCTGTCTCAGGGCAGCCTGCCTCTCCTCAATTTGAGCCAAGCGAGCTTCTAAGGCAGCCCGATCACGGTGGTACTCATGTGTAGCAGGAGGAGGGCCCCCATCAGAGTCTTGGGTTTCCTCATCCTCACTGCTTTCTTCCCCATTTCCTTCCTCAGAACCTTCCTCTTCACCGCCTTCCTCATCTTCACTCTCTCCTTCGTCTTCACTTTCTTCCTCTATCTCATCTCCATACGCATCAAGACGGCCTTGTCGTTGTCACTAGCCTATGCCCATGTTGTTGAGTGTAGTGTCATTTATGAAGTGGATCGGGGCAAGCTAATCCATGTTAAGTCTATAGCTGAGCTCACGAGCAATCTTGCATATAAGTTGGCCGAATAGGAGTGAAATATCCATCCTAATGGTGCGTGCGGTTTGGACTATCTGTAGTAGTATGTACGTAGGCAGATACAACTTGTCTCCCTGCCTAGATCTGTATAGGAAGTTCACCATCAAACGTGTGCATTCGGTGCCATTGCTTCACCTAGGATACACATTGTATGTGAATATGTGGTAGAGTAGGCAGAAGTCATGAGTCATCTTAGTCGCTGAGAGGCAATTGCCTCACTTCCAGTGGACCAGTCGGTCGCAAATAAATCACGTGCGGCGATCTCTTTCTCACACACTCTTGAGATGTGATTCACTAGCATGCACCTCGCCACGTGGAATCCCCATAATTCGGGTTATCACACCAACATCGATAGTGGCTTCCCGCCTTCCCACGGGGATAATAAACTATAGAGGCTCCAGCAGTGGATCCCATATGTGGGCATAGAAGGCTCAGACAGTGCTCTCACACACACATGACTTGCCTTCAAATATGGGACCCCACCTGGCGTCTAACAGGAGATCCATCACTGGATAAAGCCCAAATAATCTTTCGTTAACATGTGCTTCAAAGACAACTTTACAGCCTTGAAACTTACCATGTCTGACGCCCGCCTGTAGAGCTCTTTCAAGAGGAATTTGGGGATCGAGATCCCATTTCATCCTTCACTCCCGCTCAATGCTAGCTCTAGCCTCGGCGCTTGTCTGCTTCTTCAAACGGGTAGGGCGGCTAGGCCCGGCTTCATCCGCGGGCACCCTCTTCTTTCCCATAAGGGAAATGAGTGTGGAAAGGGAAAAGATTGTAGCCACTAGCTCAAAAAGAGCCATGAGAGTGAAGCAAGATTGAAGGATAAGATAGGTTGGTGGATTTTAAGGTTTATAAGACACAAAGGTGGGTTTGTGTACTCAAATGAGAAGAAATAAAGGGGATTGAAGGTAGTAGGAAATGGGTTTGAGAGAATGCTGGAGGTGGGTGCAAGAAAAGGAAGAAGATGAAGTTTGTAATGTATGAACGAGAGATTTAAAAGGGAAATTACAAGTTTGGAGGGGTTTAAAAGCTAGGGGAGGGGTGAAATGAGCAAAGGAGGGTTGTAACGCCCTGAATTTTTACCAACCTGGGATTAGACGTCCTTAGGCAATGGGTCGATCCTAATACCTCATTAACTTGTCAGAACTAAATCCCAAAGTCTAAAGCCGCCTTTGAACTCATTTCCTTCACAAATCTCACCCTTCATCACCTTGATCTTCCAATTTTTCTAAGAACTTTCACCCTAGACACTATCTTAAACTAGCTAAGTAGTATAACTTGGATCACTTTATATACAAACTATAAAGGCCTGAGTACCACCTCGACCAGAAATCACTTAGGACTAAATCCTTTAGAAATGAGACAAAGTAACTAGGTGTGAAACCAAATTAGCTACGAAATTCATTTGAATCGCTTTAAATACGATCTGCAAGATCCAAAACTTGTAGAATCATTGATGCTAGGTTACCCTAAAATCTAGGATCAATCTCATTACCCGGCTGCTCTCGGGAGCACATCGAAACTCCGCACGTCGGAAGTCCGAATAACTCGAAGTTAAGGAATTAGGACCGCCTCACTGGGCTCGACAACCATCTCGGAAATCAAGTCCAGACAATGTCCCATGGCCTTTCGATCGTGTCCGGAGCGAGGGAGTGTGAAAACCACCATTTCCTTTACAAAATAAATATCTTGAATAGTGATCTGGCATCATTTATTTGCAGATTAGTATTAAGCAACCAGACCGTCAGAATCTGACCAAATTACACCCTCGGATCAGGAAAATTTTCATACACATTTACATGTACTCGGAATCTCCGATCGAGATCCGCTGACCGTTGAACTGAAACTGGTCCGCCACGCGTGATCTAAAATCCCGACCGAAATGAAAACTTAATAGAACGTAGATCCAGCGTTAGTGAGCTTAAGTCCAACCTTTGGCTCAGGAGGCCCGCCAGAAGTCCTCCGTTGAGCTGAAACAGGTCCGCTTTGGTTATAACATAAGTATACTTTGATTTGGAGTCTGTTTTGGGAAATTCTTAGGCTATATAAGGACCTTAAACCCTCTCTCATGGCAGCCATACGAATTTGAGATTGAGAGAGAGAAAAGAGAGAGAAAGTGAGGGAGAAGTGGGAGCTTCTCCCTGCCGTACTTCCCTGTCGCTCCACGGGTTGCACCACCTCATTCTTGCCGCTTTCCCGGCGATTCCGGCGTCATTTCTAGGTAATAAACCCTAACCTTAACCTGTTTGGGAGATTTGATTGTTGTAGGTTATGAAATAGCTAACCTATTTCCTTCTCTAGGTTGCCTAGTTGACGTATACGGAAGCTAGACAAACCTATCGATTCCGTTGCGATTCTACGACAAACGGTGAGGACTTTAGGTGTATAGGTTGCGGTTTTCAACGCTTTCAATGTCAGATAATGATAGATTCATGATCTGTATGCAATTGCACATGTACAAAGTGCTTTCCGTTTTCTGTTTCGATTAGAATTGTAGAATTTGGGATTTCACATACTCTAGGTATTCGTATAAAATACCGTATACATATTTTTTTTGGAAATATATTTGACATGTTTATTTGTCGTATGGATATATGATGTATGGATAAAATACTCATTTGGCGAAAGGGTTCGCCTAAATACATGTTTACTAATATACACCATGTATGTAGAAATACGGTATTGTAAGAAGTACCGTATACGTGTATATTTTAGCGATGTGTTTGTCATGATTAATTGTCGTATAAATATATTATGTGCGTATAAAATATTTGCTTGGCGAAGGGAATCGCCGTAATACATGTTTGCTTGTATATATTATGTATGTTGAAAATGCGTATTGTAGAAAATACTGTATACGTATAAATTTTGGAGATGCATTTATCATGATTATTTGCTGTAGTAATATATTATACATGGATAAAATACTCACTTGGCTAAAGGATAGCCCTAATACATGTTTTGCTAACATACACCATGTATGTTGTAATAGTGTATTCTAAGTGTTGTGAAAATGACTGAATGAGTATAGAATTCTCATTCGTGCTCGCCATGACTAATTGTCATGGATTCATGATTGTTGTATTGGCGATACCCTTTTGACGAAAGGATTTTCCTTAAATCACGCCACGGCCAATATACACTATAGATACTAAAATGTGTGGCCCAAGTGTTTGCGGAAATGACTGAATGAATATGGAACTTGGATTCCTGCTTGCCATGACTATCCGTCGTGGGTGTACGCGTGTTATGATTGGGGCAACTCCCTAGTGAAAGGATTTGGCCTGATGCCTATGTGATCGACATATGTCATGTATGTTGATGTATGTTTGTTTAAGTGTTTCTTGAAATGTCTGAATGAGTAGTAGTTAGCAAATTGTAATGTATAAGGGTGTTGAGATATGATTCTCAACCTCTTCTAACTATGTGTATGATCTCCTTGGATAGTTGCGTGATTAGGAATTGAACATGTACAAATTGATGCTCGTGTTGTGCTTCATAACATGCTCAACTACTTTATGATTTTAACTATGTAATGCATATGTTTAAATTTATATTTACATTGTATGATCCGTCATGGGTGATGGGGGAGTGGAGCAACGAGTGCGTGCAACAGCCCTGACAGCCCTAAATGGATAATACCATACCTTGATAGTATGAGTTGAATCTTGATCCATTACTGCTTTATCTATCTGCAAGTTATCATGTTTGGGGCTATAATTGTAGTCCAGACAATCGGTACCAGAATTGAATTCGTGGCTGTGATTCATTTGCCACGTGAGATGTGTTCGACGAACCCGAGTCGTACTTCGGTTGGCGATAGTGGTTGGCCACGCGAAGTGCTTATGCATTTCATGTTGTTCAACTTGTTGTGCACTCGAGCTAGCCGAGCTCGTCAAGTAACCCGATCTGTCTAATGTATGTTCACCATGTTTGGACGCTACTGCTTGAACCTAGGGTACCAAACTTACCAGTAAAATCCCTTTTAACCATGGTACCTCGATCCGCTAAGACTCATGAGCCGGGCATGGTGGTATGGGACACCGTGGTCGAGCTGTCGGCCTACGCTGGGGCCACGTGCCTCCCCGTAGTGACCAGTGAGCAACCAGACTCGTGAGCCGATTATGGTGGTATGGGACACTATATTCGAGCTGTCGATACTTACGGCGAGAGCCGAGTACGGTGAGATCTGTACTCGTGCTGACGGGCGACGAGTCCTCTGTAATATCTTCGAGTATACTCTAAGGTCTGTGATTGGCGACGAGTCTTTCACAGCAACTGGAGTATGAGTTGAGCCGAGTACGGTGAGACCTGTACTCGAGCTGACGGCCCGCGATTGAGCCGAGTACGGTGAGACCTGTACTCGAGCTGACGGCCAGCAATTGAGCCGCATACGGTGAGACCTGTATCCGTGCTGACGGGTGACGAGCCCTTTGCGATGCCTTCGCGATGCCTCTCGAACCATAATATCGTATGAGATTATCTAGGTTTGACGACCCTAGAATGGATCATGTTTGGGAATGATACAAGGGAGGTACCTTAGTTTCCCAATACTGCTTTGTTTGAAATGGACTAATAATAACTCGGTAATCATGATCATCATCGCACCGCATGTGCTTAGTAGATGTGGCGCACTGAGGGAGTTAAGCATTCGCGAACGTAAGATGATGTCGCATGAGGGTGGTTTGGCAAGGGCATACAGCATCATGTCATTTCATTCTCGCACTTAATAAGAGTAGTTAGAATTGTTTGATTTGTACTGCTTTATCATTCTTGCTTGGTGAATTGATAACATGTTAACCTATGCTTTATTGTTCCACTGAGTTGATCACTCACTCCCACGATACGGGACGGTGTTCCAAACACCCACCAGACTTTGTCTGATTGCAGATGGCGACGCTACTTCTGAGGCGGAGCCGGACTTCTATGACGACGGGAATGCTTTCTTGTATATGCTGATTTCTGGCAGTTTCGTGAGAGTCGTACCTTGATTGTCGAGGCTACAGGGATGTTGACTAGATCATACTACACAACTTGGTATAATTTACTTGTAATTATTTAACCTGGTAACTTTATCACACTCTGGAGACTCACCACAGATTTTATATATTTTATATATCTATCACAGTCTTCCGCTTGCTAATTTATTGTCTCTAGAGTATGATATTCTGTTTTGGCTTAATCTCACTCATGTTCAATGCACAAATACAGTCAACATTCAATCATCATTCATTTTGTTACATAAGTGATGTTCTAGAACTCGGGAGTTGAGTTTATGCTCGACCCCCGATTTTCAGGGCATTACAAGGGTAAAGGGACCCTAAATAGGGTGGACCCACATGCAAGCGGGCCCCACATGTGTGTGGGAGGGGCGGCGGGTCGTCAGACCCGCGAGCCCTCCGCGGCCTGTTGGACCTAACCGCAATGAGCCACAGTCCGCTGTGGCGCTGCCGCCTGGGGGCGGTGGCCTCCCTCCTAGGGTTTCAAAAATGTGCGAGACCCCCCTTGGGTCCCACTGTTTCATGTCATTTGGGCCCCTACGCCCGTTTGAGGTGGTTTTGGGTTCCATCTCATGCGTATTCACTGTTTTTGGCGTGTTTTAAGCATGGGATTCACCGAATTATCATCCCAACCCGTCGATGGACGGTCTAGTAAGATATGGGGATCAGTTCACATGATCTCATACGCGTATGGGGTGGGTTTCAACTATTAGTTTTGCCCGTCGATGAAACTTGGAATTCTACGTTCGTTTCTACATTTTATCGCCCCCACCTAAGTCAAAGTAAGTCAGTGTACGTCGTGTTACCATAACCACAGGTCCCAGGATCGAAACATGGCTTTGATACTAACTTATAACACCCCAAAAATCGGGGGTCGAGCAGATGCTCAACTCCTGAGTTCCAACGCATCACTTATGCAACATAGATAATGATGTTTAAATATTGTCCATATTAGTGCATTAAACATGAGTGAGATTATATTAAAACAACATATCATACTCTAGAGATAATTAAGTTAAGCAAGCGGAAGACTGAGATAGGTATATAATGTATATAAGTGTTTCTCAATCCCCATAGTATGAGTATGTTACTAGGTTGAATATATACATGTGTTGATCCAAAATTTACAAAATACAAAAATGTAAATATCCAACTAATCCTTATAGTCCCTATAATCCCATCAATCAGTACATGGCCTACATAGACATGCCTAATAGCTAAACGTAGGAGAAATCTTCCTCCTCGTCTATGAAATCCCAATCAACAATGTAGACATCATCGCCACCTGCATCTACAACAGATTCTGGTTAGTGTTTAAAAAACTGTCCTAGAGTGAGAGTAAGTGATTAACTCAGTGGTACTATGAGGCAAAGGTTAACATGTTATCAATTCAGTCAAGCAGTAATGATAAAGTAATATAACAAACATTCCCTAACTACTCTGGTTAATACAAGGATGATATTTGGTAATAATGCATGCCCTCACCTGCACTCCCTCAGCGACACCATCTCACGGTCGCACATGTTACTCCCACTGTGCCTTTATCGCCTAAGCACATGCAGTGCGGTGCATGATCGTGTTAGCTGAGTACTTGGTTAGGCCTATTCATACAGCAAATTCAGGAAGTTAAGGTACCTCCCTTTATATCACTTACCCAAACGATGATCTATCTAGGGTCATCAATCCTAGTTAATCACATACGATAAGCAAGTTATAAGGCAACATCACCCCTAATTTAAAAGCAGTGGATAGTCAAGTTCATGAGTTTACACTCGAAGTCACTACGGGAGGCTCGTCACCATCCGCGTAGGCCTATTTTATACTCGAGGTCACTACGAGAGGCTCGTCACCTGATCGTAGGCCGTTATCTCGAATACAGTGTCCCATACCACCGTATTTGGCTCACGAGTTTGGGTTGCTCACTGGTCACTACGGGGAGGCTCATTACGCCAGCATAGGCCGACAACTCGACCACGATATCCCATACCACCATGCCCATCTCATGAGTCTTAACGGATTGTTGTACCAAGGTTAAATGAGCTTTACATTTGTAAGTGGTACCTTAGATTCAAGCAGTAGCGTCCATACATGGTAGACACACATTAGGCTAATCGGGTTAATTGACAAGTTCGATTGGTATGAACGCACACTAAATTAATTGACATGTAGCGCATACGCACTCGTCGTGGCCTAAACATTGTCGATAATCACTGTACGACTTGGATTCATCAAACGTATCCGTTGTGACGAAACTAGTTCGACCACTTGATTGGAAACCGTTATCGGTTGCTTGGACTACGTATTTGTAATAGCCCAATTATGACGTCTCGTCACTATGGTCACATGTGGGCTGACACATGTGGGCGGGCCTTGAGGTGGCTGGCAGGCTACTATACATACAGTGAAGGTGAAACTTTGTCCCACATCGGAAGTGTCATCTGAAGTTATGGTGGTTATATGTGGAGTTGTCACCCTATACTGTATGAGGCCTTTTGGGGGAAACCCCGAGAACAAAACCGTGCAGGCTATCCCCAGAGTGGACAATATCATACAGTGTGGGCGTGGGCTATTACAAATTCTTAAAACCCTCTTGGTACCAGAGAATGCCCCAACATCGAGATCAAGTGGATACATGAGCGCCCGAGTACCGAATACCAGGAGGCCGCGTCTCCCACTCTGTCATGGTCGGTTGGGAGGGGGTGTGGCCTTAGCTACTCGAGTATAGGGGCATTGCTAGGCTGAGTCTGACCAGCTTGAAGAATGGGTCCGCTATCGACATGCTGAATAGGCATTGGTAGACTATTGGCCAGGCGGATAGTGAGGTTTCTTATGCTCACTTAGACTGTGCGGCTGGGAGAGCGACAGTGCCATTTGGAGTGTACTAAACCCCGGTGATGATCTCAAAGATGAACAGTACTGATATGTGGACTTATTGAGCAGGAGTTGCATACTCATTCATTCATTCATTCACTATCCACTCGGGCTGGTGGTGCATAATTATTTGTTACGTGTACCTTCACAATGGCTAGGATTTTGGTTGGGGCTCGCGACTAACCTAAGATCAGGAGTTTACCACATTGAGTCTGACTATCTAAATTTAGGTATGGGACTGGTTTGGATAGAAGTCCCTTGTGATGGACTCCATAGCCTAAGATACTACGTACTATCTTCCCGACTTCACACTCTGGCATGGTCATTCCATTCACACCGCATTTTGTATTACATCCACGACATATGGCGTTTTAGGATACTACATTTATAATGTCTAGATACAGCTAACGCTATTCATGAACTCATCATGAATTGTATATTGCAACGCATCCTCGGCATCTGATATTTAGTTTTTTGTGACTCCTTATTTGTATAGTTGTTCCATATTGCTTACTCTGTTATCTTATAATTTATGATCTTGTCAGTATTTCTGCTTACTCTGATAATTCATGATCTTGTTAGTATTTCTGCTTATTCCGATAATATACGATTTATGGATTACCAATATTTTTGGTATTGTATGATGATGACATTGTATTGAATACTTGACACTTACCTTATGCACACACTTACACCACCCTCTAAGCTTTCTATAAGCTTATGCACAATAGATGCATACAGGTGATTTTAGGTTACAGCAGTGTTGAGCTTGGAGCGTGCAGTGGTCTTCTGGAGCTTGATTTTCGATTTATGTATTTCCCTTTCAACATTGTACTCAAATGATTATATTAGTGGATATGTGATGATGATGTTGTCTTTGTGATTTGGGTATACTTGTGGTTATGCTTATTACGAGTTAAGTGTATATTGAAACAAAAAAAAATCCTCCTTGTAGGATCCCAGGATCGGAATCTGGCGTATGGATGCTAGGAGCCGAGAATGGGGTACTATGGAGGCTGTCGGCATCAGATTCGGCGATCGAGATTCTCGTGAATCCGATTTCTAGGTTTAGGGCGTGACAAAAGTTAGTATTAGAGCATGACTTGGGAACTCCTAAAGATAACGTCACATGTTTGCTGATAGCTACCTTATAAATTGTTGAGAACTTAGAATGGTTAGATCCCCGAGTTCAAATAACTTAGAGATTTTCTGATATAGCTCCCTACCGTTGAGATTATAAGGCCGCATAATATTCTCGTTTTGATTGTTTCTGACCTAGGATCTGTGGTTCAGTAAGGTTCACCATTCTGTTAAGGAGGAGTCTTACGAGCACAAGGCTGAGAATAGAGAGCGCTATCTTCATCCTTTTGTAGATTGATTATGCTTTGTATATATTTATGTCAATGCTTCTTCTTCCCTTGCTTTGTCATGCGTGATAGTAAATTTCGAGGATGAAATTTTTATTTGGAGGGGAGAGCTGTCAGGCCCGTATCCTAGAATTTGTAACAGCTCACGCCCACATTGTATGATATTGTCCGCTCTGGGCACAGCCCGTACGGTTTTGTTCTCGGGATTTCCCCCAAAAGGCCTCATACAGTATAGGGTGACAACTCCACATATAACCACCACAACTTCGGATGACACTTTCGATGTGGGACAAAGTTTTACCTTCACTATATGCACAGTAGCCTGCCAGCCACACTGTAGCCTCCCAGCCACCTTAGGGCCCGCCCACACGTGTGCCCGCCCACATGTGACCATAGTGATGGGGCGTCACAGTATTAGTCCCAATTATAATCAAATATAATATGCATTCATATGTGATAGTTAAAACAGCATTTAACAACCAATTCAAATATAAATCTCATTTGAGCATTTTAGAAAACACATAGTGAACATATTATCATACATATGTATTTCGTACATAAATCACATAGTTAAATTTATATTACATGAAGGAATCCATTCATATAGCTACGGTAGTTGAGAATCTTATCTCAACACCCTTAATAAATGCAATTCATCAACAATTACTCATTCAAACATTTTATCAAACACTTAGACTAAACATTTCAACATATATGAAATAATTTAGTTAAAACATATATTAGGGCAAATCCTTTCACAAAGGAGTTGTCATACATACAACAGTCACGTATTCTAGATTAATAGTCATGCTAAACACAAGTCATGATTTTACTTTCATTCAAACATTTTAACAAATACATGGAATGCATTATATTTCAACATAGTTCATATATGTGTAATACATGGAAAATGTCGTAGCTAAGTACATGTGGCAGCAATTAAGTCAGTCATAAACCATTAACTGACATTGAAAGCCTTGAAAACCATAACCTAAGCGTTTATAGTTCGCACCTTTCATCGGTTTGCTCGTTACGAACTCGGTTCGTACACTATGTCTCCGTCTACAGCACAACGACTACCTAAACATTGAAATAGGTTAGCTATTTCACCGATTTCTCTATTTGGATTCCTAAAACAGTTTAGGGTTAGGATTTCTTACCCAAAAATGAAGTTGGAATCGGCGGTTTAGCGATAAGGGAGAGACGATTCGGTACGTGGAGTGATGGGAGTGAATCCCAGCAACGATCTCCTGATCTCTCACTCTTCTCCTCACTCTTTTATCCCCTTTTCTCTCTTCTCTCTCCTAGGATTAGAGAAATTCGTATGAAATGAGAGAGGGGTGGGCTAAAGGCTATATATAGGCTCAGAAGTGGTGTAAATGGCCCCAGGGCCATGGTATACTTAGGTTATAGCCAAAGGGTGTTCGTTTCAGGCAAAAGGAACTCATTTAGAGATCCATTACTCGTATAAGGCCTAGAAAAAGTTCCCTGATGATGGATCTAATCCAGGTTATGATTTTGGTCCGATCGGATTAGTGGATCGATCGTGGAGGACCTGTTTCAGTTCAACAGTCATCGTTACTCGATCAGGGCCACAAGTATACTAACATGTGCAAGAAAATTTTCCTCATCCATGGGTAAAGTTTGGTCAGAAACTAACGGTCTGAAACCTTAAAATTTACCCTCAAGCGAACGGCCCAATTCACTGAACTTTGGGTTCATTTTCTAAAGATATTCGCGTTTCTCACACACTTCACTCCAGGCACAAGTTATACATTTCTGGATACTATTTGGACTCAATTCCTGCGATGGTTGTCAAGCTCAGTAAGGTGGTCATAACCTTATAGTTTCACAGTCATCGGACTTTCGATGCGCGGTCCAGGTCCGATACGGAGTTTCAATGTGTTCTCGGGAACAACTGGGTTTTGAGACTGATCCTACATTTTTACAAAATGTTAAGTTAGTGATTCTAATAGTTTTGGGTCTTGCAGTTCGCATGAAAAGTGGTTTGAGCTAATTCACCGATTAATTCAGTTTAATACTTAATTTTTGTCTAATTTCTACAAAATTCGATCCTTAGTGATTTCTGCTTGAGGTTATACTTGGGTCTTTGTACGGATTTTTTTGAGATGCTACAGTCTCTGTGGCTGATCCAGACTTTCAGCCTTCTGACTTTGATGAGCAATTACGATCCCTTGAGGAGAAGGTAGAGGGTCTACATGTCCCAAGAAAATTAATTCAAATACATGCGCAAATATCTTAGGCACATTAATAAGGGACTACATCAGACAGATCCTTCTATTCCTACTCCATCATCTGGATCTGATTGGCTGTTTATTTCATTCTGGACATGTATTAATACTTTCTACTCTTTGTGTGTTGGGATATTTCTTGGACATACTTTTACTTTTTAGTATGTGGGCATGCTATTGTGCCTTTCGTTAATATTTTGATTATTATGGTGATGTTATTTCCTATCTTATTTCATTTACTTCTCTTTTCTTTAGGGTCATTTCTTATATTTATAGGTCATTTTCTCAACTAGTCTTAGTCCTTGTTTGACTAGTCTAAGTACTGGCTCGACCAGTCTAAGAGTTTTCTCGACCAGTCCAAGGTTTATTGTGAATTTTTGAAATTTTCTGTTGGACTCTTGACCAGTCGTGGAGACTACTCTACTAGTCGTGCAAGCTCGACTCAAAGTCTAGCAAGCTTTTTCGGTCCCACTCGACCAGTCAGTGCATTACTTAACCAGTCAAGAAGGCCACTTAACCAGTCGAGTAAGCCACTCGACTAGTCGAGTGACGACCATATCTTATCACGCCAGAAAATTTGAAATTTTGTTGGTCCTTCGACCAGTCGAACCGACCCTTAGACCAGTCGAGTGAACAGTATTTTCAACTATAAATAGAGCATGAATTTCAGAGTTTATTCATTCATTCAAAGCTAAATCAAGACACCATACTGAGAGATAGGTTTGTGAATTTATTAAGCTATATTGTGCTTATTTTGGATTCTCTTTAATTTGATTTTATGATCTTTATTCCAATCTTACATTAAGAAGGGATTTGTGATTTTCCCTTTCTTGAGATCAAAATCAAATCAAGCTAGCCCAGGTTGATTTAATTAAAAATTATTTAGAACTATAACCTTTTCATCTGTGAGAGTAGACATTGAACATCTTCGTCTACATTGGATCGGTTCTACTGGGCTTCTTCATTGGAGAATTTCTAGATAAGTATCATTTATATTTTTATATCTTTTTTTTTTAAGGTTGTGCCATAAAAATCTCTTTTTAGTTTTATCTGAGGTGAGCCAGAAAATCTCAGTGTGGGGTTTTTGTGATTGTATAAGACCAATCAAAGACACAATTGTGAAGGTTTTAAGGTGAACCTTGGAAAACCTTTTTCATAGTGAACGCTAATATCCCGAGGGAGTTGATATTAGGAGTGGAGTAGTTGTGTGGCCATTTTCTAATAGTTGGTATACACACAAGCGAACCACTATAATTCCTGGTGTTGTGGTGGATGATTGAATGTGCTTATGTATATGAATGTTGTAATTTATTTTAAGCATTTATGGTGAATGGTGTACTTTATTTTATGCTCTTATGGGAATGTTGTAATAACTTAGTTTATTTTATTTGCTATTTCCTTTGCCTCTTTATTGATTTGGGTTTTTGATACTTACGAACGTTCTAGTAAGGTTGTCCTGCCATAAGCCTTTGGTTTTTCGTGTTAGGTTGTCCTTAGAACTAAGTTTGTATCAACCTCTCAAGACTAGTACATTTGAGGTTGCTATTTACTTGTGCTTATTTATTATTTGATTGTGTTATCTTTCTTTTAATTCCACATTTCTTTTTTAATTTGGCATAGTCCTATTCACTCCCACCCCCCTCTAGGACGTTTAGCTCAGCCTTTTCAGATCTGATACTAGAGTCCTGGTTTAGGGTTTGTGGGGCCCACTAAGGTAGGCCACACCATGTTTTATTTGAAGTATTTCTCCCTGTCCAGCAACTTATGGGCTAGAATGTTCAGCAACATATTGTTGTCAAGATTTTTTTGGGCCCTTGTTGTTGATTGTTGTATGGATTTTAGCCTTGTTTATAGCCTCATTTTCTTCCTGATGTGGGGTGTTTCTTTGAGGTGTGGACCCCATGTTGATGTATAATGAAACCCACTCCATCCATCCCTGATGGGACGCCCATGGGGCAGGCCCAAGAGGGCTAGACAGTCCAAGTTTCTGGACCGTCCAGCCATCCTACATGGAGGGAAAACATATATATCAACTTGATTTTTGGAATGGTGGGCCACTTTTGTGGACCCCACCTTACTGCACATTCATGGGTGCATGTTAACCACCCATTTTCCTCTTGTTTAGGCAGGCCTGGGCCCACTCCATTGGGTGTACAAATCAGGAACAACAATAATTTCGACAACATTTTATTTTCTATGCCTTACTGTCTAGAATTTTTTTTGATGTTGTATGTGTTCTTAGCTTCTCCTTTCATCTCTATTGTGGCCCACTTAGCTGAGACCCACCTCAGATGCATGTGAGAAATCGAGGCTGTCCATCTATGGGATGCCATCAACTAGGATAGCAGCCCACCTGCTGGACGTCTCAGCTGGGCCAACGGCCAGCAAGGGCTGACCGTCCACCCCTTTTGAGGCCCACCTTGATGTTGTTTATGACCCACACCATCCTTCATTTGTGTGGCCCACTTGGACGTGGCCCACCCCCTGGTGGGACATCCCCACCTTGAGCTCAATAGGCCAGCCGCCCGGGCCCCTTGGGACGCCCCAGGTAGTTGGGTGCTGCTGGACTTGCAGTCTAGCGGTAGGCCCACCTTGGTTCTTATGTTGTAAGTATGCCTTCTATCTGGTGGGGCCCACTGTGACATGTATAGGTCACCATGGAGTATCTATTTTATTCAGATTTACCATCTACTGGACTCCAGCAGGCCAAGGAAGTTAGGCAGGCTGAATGTCTAGCAAGGCCTTAAAGAAATTTCTGCATGTAGCTGGATGTTGTGAAGATGTGAGGCTCACCAGATTGAGAGTGTTGTGTACACACACACCATGTTTGTATTTTCTGAGAATATTGGGGCCCATTAGTGCCTTATGGGGCCCACCATTTATCTGATTGATTGGGGACCATCAGTCCAGATTTTTGAATGTCCAGCCTTGAGCCCAGTTTTGTGTATGGGTTGTTTACCTATTGTGTTGGACCTTGTGGGCTGATATGTTACATGTAATTGGATCCTTGTTACCCATCTATCTTGCCCAGTCTTGGGTTGAATTGTAAGGCCCATCTTAGCGAATCTTGGATATGCCTTACCTATTATTTGGGCATATGGGCTGCCCATGAGGCCCTGCATGGATTCGTTGGCCATGGTACTTCGGCCATGGTTTGCCCCATTGAGCCCACATTGATGTATGTAGGCTCTGGGCCGTTTCTTGAGGCCCATCATGTGGTATGAGATGTTATGGATTGCTGGCCATTTTCTTTTCATAGTTGTATTCAGGCCATGAGCCTTATTTTAGCTAGATTTCTTGTTGGGCTGCCTTCTAGGGAATAATGATGGTTAAATGTCCACATTATGAACCTCTCTAGGCCCTTTGTTAGGTCCATTATTATCTATTGGGTCCCTAGTATTCCTTACCTAGACTTCGTAGCTACCCCAAACCATTGGGCACCCACTATTGGTTATGCTTCTTCCATACCATGTAGAATCGTCTAAGTACCTAGACCTGACCTTACTAAGAGGAGAGTACATCATCACCGCATGTTATGCTTAGTTATCTTCATGATTCATTCCCATGTGCATCATATATATGCTTGGTTGAGGAGTGATTGATTATGGTATGTGTTATTGGGCAGGTTATTTACGGGACTCCCTAAGTGATGAAGTTATATCACATGAGTGTGCTGTATACGTAGGACTGATGCATGGTTGATTGGTATGATTCATGCATCTCACACTTTCATGGCACGGTTATTATTCACCTTAGTATCATCAGGGTCGTAGCCTCCACAAGTACATCATGGATGACCAGATTTGGACATCAGAAATGCTTAGTTCTAGCACTGTGGGCACGTAGGATGTCCTTGGGTGAAAGTCACAGAACCTTTTTGGTACTAGGAGATGCTCCAACCTTTAGACCGAGTGAAAACATGAGCGTCGGTACCGAATACCATTAGGCTGGGTCTCCCACTGTATTATGGTCGGTTGGAATGGGGTGTAGCCTTATCCGCCCGAGTGAGGGGGCTGTAAGCTAGGCTGAGTTTGACCATCTCACAATTTGGTCTGTTATCGACGAGTCAGGTAGATTGGCAAACTACTGGCCTGGCGGGTAGTGAGATCTCTTCCGCTCACTAGGCTGCGTGGCTAGGGAGGCGACATTCAGTGTGAAGTGTATTTGACCCCAGTGATTTTCCAGAGAGGAACTGTACTGATATGTGGACTTGATATGAGGACTGGCATGATCGCATTGCATATTGCATATGGCATTTAGCTATATAGGCCCCGCATCGCATAGCCCTGGTATGGCTGATAGCATTCTTGCTTGGTGTAGTATAGCCTTGGGATGGTTGATGGCACTCCTACCTTGTATTGTATAGCCTTGGTATGGCTGATGGCATTCTTGCCTTATATTGCATAGCCTTATTACGGCTACTAGTATTCATTAACTTGCCAGCATATTCCGCATACTCTGATATTGCATACTTGACACCTGTCCTGCACACACTTACACCACGCTCTAAGCTTTCTATAAGCTTATGCACGATTGATGCGTGTAGGTGACACTAGGCAGTAGCTGAGCAGGAGCAGGAGTGTGCCGCAGAGCTTTTGGAGTTTTATTATAGCAATTGTATCTTTCCCTTTATGCACCTTGTATTGTAAAAGTTTTTATTCTTAGTGGATTTTGTGATGATGTTCTTGTAGTTATTATTTATGGGTTATGATCTTGGTTATGTTGATTATGAAATAAACTTATGCTATAGAAAGCCTCCTTATAGGATCCCAGGATCGGAACCTGGTATATGGGTGCCAGGAGCCGAGAATAGGTACTACAGAGGCTGTCGGCACCGGATTCAGTGATTGAGAATTTTGTGAGCCTGGTTTTCGAGTTTGGGGCGTGATACCTAGAGGGGGGTGATTAGGACCAAATAAATTTTTATCAATTAAATAAAAAATTATTTACTTATGTTAATATGTCAGTTTAAACTAATTTAAGCAATTTAACACTAAGGCTTCGAAGCTAATAGTGGGTCTAATCACATAGATTACAATGGATGCAACATGCTAAGCAACTAGTATATAAAAGATAATGTACATGTGTTTGTGGGATGTGTTAACTATTAATTCCTTGTATTCATCTAATCATGCATATGTATAATTCACTAATCAATTACATAAGTATAATTAAACAAATGCTCAAATAACAATCACAAACATAAGCATGTATAGCGGTTCAGTTTCCTTACTCCACTTCTTGTAGATGCACTCAACCCATGAGTACACCGGATTTCACTATCGGAGGTTTTAAATCAAGTTTACCTTTAGCCTTTACAGTCATACACAAGGACTTAGTGTACACTCCCGTCAGAGCCTTCTGCAAAAGACTTTAGTTGGTTTCTATCGGCTAATTAACAACCTTGGTCCTAGTCCAAGGACCTACGTTTACTCCCGTCTTAGGCTCTAACGGAGATTAACACATGTCTGGTGAATTTAGCCCTACATAAGTGCCTATGTCTCAAGAACTAATTGAGTTTGGTTACAAACTCTTACCCTCAATCCTACATAGGGAAAAAGAGTATGAACTCACTAAATCACACTTATTTATCGAATTGAGCCCCATTTGATGCGCTGTCTTGATTTGCTTAATTGATGCTCTCCCATGCTTCAATCAGCTCCCATTTGTAATGGCTATAAAATGGTTAGTTAACAGCTCTATCGATAGGATTGAGAGGGTCTTCGATAGCATCGAATGTCATCTGATAAGATCGAGCCCTTTATCTATCCTATTAAGAAAATTCAAAATTATCTCTGTTGGTTGTTGGATTCATTCGTTGATTAGATTGAGTAGACCTTCGTTTAGATCGAGTCTCATCGATAACCTGTCAATGGGATCGAGGATCATTTAAAAACTGCTATTTTGGGCATATATGTTCACATAAGCTTAACCCACTTCTAGCCTTACTTGTTATGTTTCAATTAAGCATCTAATGCTAAGGGATGATCAACAAGGTTTACTTATAGGGTTAAGATCATTTAGAAGCTAAGTGTTACTTTGGGTCAAGGGTTAGGGTCACCAAAGCACATCATTCACATATTTTGTCCTCTTGTGTCTTCGATCTTCAACTTCCAAGGGCTCAACCGACTAAATGACACATGGTCTCATGTGATTGACAAACAAGGTGTAAAAGTCAGTGTACTAATAGCCAAAGGCTATAATTCCCTTGCGTGCGACTATGAGCTACATAACAGAAGATATACCATGAGAAATTGAATTTCAGTCAAGATCAATTTCACGACTAGAGTGTAGCATCATGAGGAGATTTTGCGACAGTTTAATAATAGATGTTTGTTTTTATAGCCGAGATAACAGTGCCAACCAATAAAGTAGCTGAGGATGGTATTGAATTTAAGGATATAAAACAAGTACTAGATAAGTTGGATAATTCTCAAGCTCAAGTTCAAGATTCTTTTGTTAAGTAAATTTGAAAACAGAACAACATCCTAAGCTCACTTTTATGAATGGACTGTTTGATTCCCAGATAAAAGCTGGACTTACTAACTTGCTTAAAGAGTTTGCTGATTGCTTTACTTGAGATTATCATGAGTTACCTGGACTAGACTGAGAACTGGTCGAAGACAGGTTTCCTATAAAAGATGGTTAAAAAGACACAATTGTAAAGGTTTTGGGTGAACCTGTGAAAACTTATTTGATAGTAAATGCTAATATCCCCTGTGTGAGGATATTAGGAGTGGAGTAGCATTCTGTGTGGCTGTTGAAAGACAGTTGGTGTATACACAGGCGAACCACTATAACTCTTTGTCTTGTGGATTGAATGCTTGCTTAAATTTCATATCATATTTCATTCAATTGCTGTGGATTGTAAGTGTGGATGTGAATGTTGTAACAATTTTCATTTCAAGCAAGTGTGGGGATTGTTGTAATAAGTTAGATCTTTATTTCTGCACTTTATTTCAATTCCTTGCTATTGAGTTATTTTTATTTTAGATTGAGTTATTGATTTAAAAGACGTTCTAGAAATAAGGTTGTCCTACCATAAGCCCTTGTTTATTATGGTGTATGGTTGTCCTTAGAACTGAATTTGCATCAACCTCTCAATCCTTATTTATTGAGATTGAATTGATTTGAGCATTGTAAATTGATCTATAATTATAAGGCTATCTATTTATTTTTATTCCGCTGATTTTAATGTAATTTGGCATAGTCCTATTCACCCCCCTCCCCCTTTCCACTAAGACATATAGCTTGGCCATTTCAAGTGGTATCAGAGCCTAATAGCTCATTGTTATTGTTTTTTCTTTGGATTTATTTCCTGAGCTAACGATCTAAGCTATTTAAATAAGATGTCAAATTTTGATAGCCTATCAGTCACTAGGCCTCCACCCTTTGATGGCTCCAACTATGCTTATTAGAAAGCCCGAATGAGGATCTTCCTCAAATCAATGGATAAGAGTTGTGGCAAGCCACAGTGACTGAATGGAGCCCTCCTACCATTGAAGTAACTGGTATCAATGGATCAAAATCAATGAGAATAACACCTTATACATCTTGGTCCACACTTCAGAAAAGTGAGAGTAGTGCCAATGAAAAAGCACTAAATGCAATCACTTGCGCACTATCACCGGATGAGTTCAAAAGAATCATATCTTGTGATACTGCAAAGCAAGCCTAGGATATATTAGAAATGACACACGAGGTACTTCAATTGTAAAAAAATCTAAAGTCCAACTCCTCACAACCAAATTTGAAGAAATTCATACGGAGGAAAATGAAATGTTTATGGACTTTTACACAAGATTAAATGATATTGTAAACTTTATGTGGGGTCTCGACGATAAAATTCCAGAAAGTAAAGTATGTGCAAAGATACTACACTCACTTCCTGAACGGTTCAACTCTAAGGTAACCGCGATCCAGGAACTTCGTGATACGGATAATATGAAGGTAGAAGAACTAGTTGGTTCTTTACAAACCTATGAGTTAAACTTTAAAGCTCCTGAAGGTAAATCTATAACTTTGAAATCCTCTAAAATTGTGTCTGAAGAAAACTCATATTTAGAAAATTTTGAAAATGATATGGCACTTTTAGCGAAATTTTTTTATAATATTTTCAAAAGTAAGAAAATGGTCGATTTTCAAAAGACAAATGAAAAGAAACGATCTAAACCTAAGTCCAAAACTTGGAAGTTTTTGAAAGACAGTCAGTGTTACAACTGCCAAGAATATGGGCATCTAACAAACAAATGTCCTAAAAAGGACAGACCCAAAAGGAAGGGTATGTTGGATACTTGGGATGAATTGTCTGATTTTGAAGCCTCTTCTGAATCAGAAAATTCTGAAACTGAGTTAAGCAATGAAGTTAAGGCCCTTATGACTCTAGCCAAGTTTACCTTTTCAGATCACGATGACTCAACAAGTAAAGAAATTTTGAATAGTGATCAAGAAATTGAAGAAGACCTTCAAGATGCTTATAATGCCTTATATAAGGAAAGTTGTAAAATTGTTGTCAAACTTAAACTTCAAAAAGAAAAGTTTTCTAAAGTCAAAGAATATTTTGAAACTCTTGTTTTAGAAAAATCGCAAATTTCAGATTGTTTCGAAAAATCAAAATGTGATTTGGAATTCAAAACCTCCCTGATTGATGATTTGAAATCTGAAAATGAGAAACTTAAAAATGAAGTATCTTCTCTTCTGAGTTTGAAGTATACATGGAGATATGCCCAAGGTGATCCGAAGTTAGAAAAATTACTATCTGGATCAAGAAAAAGTGGTAATCGATCCGGGTTGGGCTATGATAAAAATACATCTCATAAACAAAAGAATACTCCTCTCAACTTTGTGAAAGGAGAAGCTTCTAACTCAAAAGGAAAATGTACTTATCAAAGTTTTTCTAAAAATACAAAAACGTTTCAAAAACCTAAAAGCAGCTATTTTAAAAATCAGATTAGAAATCCTCTTGCTGAAAAAATAGTTGATTTACTTAAGGATCTCTTAAAATCTAACTCAGTTGGTCATTTTTACAACATGAGACAAAAGAATACCAACTATGTTCTTAAACCCAAAACAGTTCTGAAATGGGTTCCTAAAGTTGCTTGCTTGGGTGCCCACACTGCGTTCAAAGCAACAAGCCATTCAAAATGGTACCTAGACAATGGATGTTCCAGGCACATGACAGGGGACAAGGCCTTATTCACCGATCTAAAAGATATGATTGATGGGTCAGTCACATTTGGTGATGGTAGCAACTGCAAGATTATTGGCCAAGGTACGGTTCAATTTTATAATCTTCCCTTATTTAAGAATGTTTTATATGTTGAAGGACTAAAACACAACCTGTTAAGCATATCTCAAATATGCGACAACAACCATAATGTTAAATTTTCTAATCAAAATTGTGAGATTATAGATAAAAAGGGTTTTGTAATATTAACTGGTTGCAGAACTTCTGAAAACTGCCATATAGTAAGCAACGGTAGCTCATCTAAGCAATCGTGCTACATGGTCCATACTGATGAGACAGAATTATGACATAAACGTCTTGAACATGTACACTACCAGAATTTATACAGATTGAGCCAAGGAGAACTAATTAAAGGTCTACCTAAGATTCAAAAAGTAGACAAGATATATAGTGAATTCCAGTATGGTAAACAAAATAGGAGCTCTCACAAAAAGGTGAACTCAAATACCACATCTAGACCACTCGAGCTTCTCCATATGGATCTTATAGGACTAACCAGAACGGAAATTTGATGTGGCAAAAAATACATCTTGGTCATCGTAGATGATTATACAAGATAAACTTGGGTTTCATTTTTAAGTGACAAAACATAAACTCTTGATGAAGTGAAAAAGATTATCAAACGGATCCAAACTGAAAAAAGTTCTCAAGTCAGTAAGATCCGAAGTGATCATGGATCCGAGTTTGAAAATAGTGGTTTTGAGAAATTCTGTAGCGATCAGGGAATATCACATGAATTCTCTGCACTCAAAACTCCACAACAAAATGGTATTGTGGAAAGGAAAAATAGAGTGCTTCAAGAAATGGGAAATGTTATGTTGAATAGCATGAAGCTCCCTAGAAATTTAAGGGTTGAAGCAGTGAACACCGCCTGCTACATTATCAACCGTGTTTATATTTACAAATTTAATAATAAAACGGCTTATGAAATGTGGTTTAAGAAAAAGCCTACTGTCAAATACTTTCGAGTTTTTGGTAGCAAGTGTTATATTTTACGTGACCGTGAAAATCTGGAAAAGTTTGACACTAAAAGTGATGAAGGGATCTTTTTAGGATACTCTTTAAACAGTCGTGCATATCGTGTTCTAAGCAATAGGACCGGTGTGATTCAAGAGTCAATAAATGTCGTAATTGACAATCACTTGAATACACCTGCCCCTAGTTCAAATAATGATGAAGCTCTTATATTTGAAAAACCAAATACTTCATCAAGTGAAACTAACTCTGAATTAAGGACTGTTAAAGATCATCCAACTGATCAAATTTGAAATAGCGGTGAAGACCGCTTGAGTAGAAGTTGGAATATGTCAATATGTCCTAGAGGGGGTGAATAAGACTTTTTAAAGATTTATGAGTTATTTAAAAATCCTATCACACTAATTCTATTATGTATGCAATTCTCAGGATTACTTAAATTAACTCTACTGGCTTCCAAGCCTTGTAGAGGATCCATTCACAACCTATTTGTAAGATAAATAAGTTGCAGACAAGACTGTGAAGGATATAACTGTGTGTGTGTATAAGGTGTGATCTCAGATAATCAGATATAAAGGCATGCTAGGAAATCACATAATTGAAAGACAAGAATCATCTCAAACACAGTCATTTTTATAGTGGTTCGACTACTTGTCTACTCCACTCCCGGCTATCGCACTCAACCCTTGAGTATACCAGATTTCACTAAGGAGGTTTCCCAGGGTTCACCTCAAACCTAAGGTTTTAAATCAGGTTCACCTTCAACCTTTACAGAGGTTTTACGCGGTTCACCTCAAACCCAAAGTTTTACTGGTTCACTCCTAACCAGATGTTTATGTTCTCCATAGAGCAAGGGTCCACACAACGCACCTAGATTTTAGATCACACAAGTCAAGGACCTACACAAGGACTTAATAGTTTATGCCCTACACAAGAGCAAGGGTCCACCCTGTGCACCCACTATGTACACTCCTGCCGGAGGCCTCCTTGAGGACTTCAAAGGGTGAGAACCACTTAGGACCAAGACCTAGGAAGGTATGATCACAAGTGTCCTCTGGACTCTGGATACTTACAGATAAGTTGATGAGTCCCGTTAAGCACAACGCCGAAGATCTCCTCCTTCTTGTTGACGAAGAGTCTTCTACTCCCTTGATCCACAACGCAAGATGATATACCAATGCTTGGCTTTGGGTTGGGTCAAGAGTAAGATAAAATCCTACTCTCTAAAGATTTTCCTATAAGGAAATAGAGTCGATCCTCTCTTATGCATTCAAGGCATCCCAGCACAAAGATTTGCCATTAAGGTAGTAGCTGGAGGATCCTTGAATGCGGAAGTTCATTCCCCAATCCACTCTATTTGATATCAATGGTAAGGGTGGATTGGAGGATGAACTCCCTTGAGAGAAAGGGCTTTGGGTATAGGATATAAGTTGAAAAACTCAAAAGCTCTCTCTTCTTTCTCTCACAGCAACAAAAGACAAGTCCTCTATAAATAGGCAAAAAGTTTCAACAAATATAAAACGGTCACATTTATGACAGAGTTCGATGTCATCGAGCGGGTTCGATATCATCGAGCGTATACTCTCGATAGCATCGATGGTCTACTTGATGACTCGGACTCGATGTCATACGCTTTTGAAACTCTTTGCCAATTAGTCGATGAATCGAAGCCATTGTCGATGTCATCGGATTTCGAACTCCGATTCCATCGATGACAGAATCGATCCATCGACACATGAAAAATGAGAGAGACTTGACTTTGAGATATTTCAGGTTTTCATGAATGATCGGGGGAACCGTTGAGGTCATCGAAATTTGAATGTCGATGATATCGAGATCTGAGTCGAGGCATCGATAATTCCAGCAAATTTATCTTTGAACTTGCTGGACAGATTATGGCTTAGTTCGATGCAATTGATTAGGTGTCGTTATTATCAATATTTGAATATCGATTAAATCGAAGGGCCCCCGTTCATAATTACAAACATCCTGAAATAACTGCTGTAAGAAATGCGCACCCACCATCGATATCATTGATGGACCTTCGATCATATCGACATTTGATTTCAGATCATATCAGACGGTCATCGATATATCGAAGGAGTTTGAAATTTTCATTAAAAAACAGGGGCACCAGAAATCTGTCTGTCGATCTTATCGAGCCACTCTCGATGGGCTCGAGATTTAAATATCGATGATATCGATATAGGCATCGATACATCGATAATTCGTCCAGATATATTGTGAAGTTGCTGGACATATTTGTGCTTATATCGATGATATCGATAGATGTATCGATACATCGATAAATCCATCCAGATGAGTATTTAATTGCTGGACACTTTTGGTCCTCTTTTCGATAATATCGTTAAGGTATCGAGGACATCGACAGAACAGGGTCGATCATATCAAGGGTGCTTTGATAGAATTGACAGGGCGAGAAAAACTTAGAGATTTTTCTATTTTGAAAAAGTTTTCTCACCACCAAAAACCCTAAGATGTCTATCTTGTTTTAAGGGTTTTAATTACCTGGTGTTTTGGGACTTGGGATGTGAGGCTATGATTTACCTATTGCGAGCTTCCATACATCTGGTTGAGGCAGACACTTGAAATGATCTTCCTATCGAGTTCTGCAGCCAATTTGACCCACCATACACGTAACTTGACAAACCAGGGCACTAGCAGATACACTTTCAAAATTCTTGGAAACCCTCTCATTGGTGTGCGCACTCGTAGACAACTAGAAGACATATGTAATTACGTGTGCTTTACATCTCAGGTTAAATTGGTAAACGTAAAAGAAGCACTTTCTGATGAAAACTGGATATTAGCAATGCAGGAAGAACTTAATCAGTTTGTTAGAAATTATGTTTGGTATCTTGTTCCTAGACTTAAAGATAAACACATTATTGGAACAAAATGAATTTTTAAAAACAAGTCTGATGAATTAGGAAATATCATTCGAAACAAGGCAAGACTGGTTGTATAAGGGTACACGCAAATTGAAGGGATTGATTATGATGAAACTTTTGCCCCAATTGCTCGCCTTGAATCTATTAGAATTTTCATATCTATTGCATGTTTTAGAAAGTTTAAAATTTTTTAAATGGATGTAAAGAGTGTCTTTTTGAATGGCGACTTACTTGAAGAGGTATATGTTGAACAACCGATTGGGTTTGAAGACCCTAAACTTACTAATCATGTATACCGCCTTAAAAAGGCTCTCTAAAAATTGACTAAGTTTTTACTAGGTCATAATTCTCAGATGGGTAGTGTTGATAAAACGCTCTTTGTTAAGAAACATAACGATGATATCTTAATGGTTCAAATCTATGTTGATGATATAATTTATGGATCAACTTATACTAACATGACTGTTGAGTTTACAGATCTAATGAAATCTAAATTCGAAATGAGCATGGTTGGTGAATTAAATTATTTCCTGGGGTTGCAAGTAAAATAGTAATCTAATGGAATTTTTATTTCACAAACTAAGTATGCATTGAACTTGATTAAGAGGTTCGGATTTGAAAATGGTAAGAACTTTGATTCTCCAATGAGTACAACTCTAAGACTCTCAAAAGACTCTACAGGTAAAAATGTAGATCCTAAATTGTATCGTAGTATGATAGGTAGCTTACTTTACCTAACTGCAAGTAAACCTGATATTACTTTAAGTGTTGGAATTTGCGTTAGATATCAGTCTAATCCTAAAGAATCTCACTTACCTGCTATTAAGTGAATTATTCGTTATGTTGCAAGTTCAGTTAATCTGGGTCTTTGGTATCCCTATGATACTAGTGTTCAATTAGTTGGGTATTCGAATGCTGATTGGGCAGGAAATTTAGATGAAAGAAAATTAACCTGCGATGGTTGTTTTTATATTGGAAACTGTTTGGTTTCTTGGTTTAGCAAGAAGTAAAGTTCCATATCACTCTCAACCGCTGAGGCCGAATACATTGCAACAAGAAATGCATGTACTCAGTTGGTTTGGATGAAACGTATGCTGAGTGATTATGGAATCACACAAGACTTGATGGTTTTATATTGTGATAATTCCAGTGCGATAAACATTTCAAAAAACTCAATCCAGCATTCACGTACTAAGCACATTCACATTCGGTTTCATTATATTCATGAATTATTGGAAGAAAAAATAGTATCTTTAGAATATATTCCTACCGAGACTCAGCTTGCTGACATTTTCACTAAACCGCTCGACAAAAGCAGGTTCAATAAATTGAAATTTGATCTTGGTATGTGCAATTTTAATTGATCATGCAACTTTGTATTATAGTGTATATAATGTTGAAATGTTATTATTTTAAATTTCAAAATTCTGTGAAAATTGCATATTTTTTCTGGTCTAAGACCGGTCAAGGACGTGCTAGACCAGTCTTGATACGACCGGTCGAGTATGTCCCAAGACCGGTCGAGCAGCACGCTAACCTTTTTAATTTGGGGAAAACTTTCTTCTTCTTCATTCTAACCCTTCTCACTAACGAGCCGAGCTTCGACTAGTCGAACCCTTATGTCCGATTCCTTTAGGTTAGAGTGATTTTCCTTACTTTCTTGAAGAATCTAAATCTTTACTCTTAGATTTTTTTTATATTATTGTTGTCTATTTCATAAAGATTTTTAACTTTTTAGGTTTTCCCTTCCTCATTTGTTGAATCTAGAGAAACCCATCTCTTTTTCTTGAAATTTCCTTCATTTCATCAAGAATATGGAATCTAGAGGTAAAAAGAAAATTCATAGAGGTGCATCTTCTTCCCATTCAAATGCAATCACTAGATGTCATCTTAGGGATCCTGAAGATGATCCTCCTCATGTACATTACCTGCGTATGCGCAATGTTATTGTTGAAAAAGCGGTTAGTTTAAATCATATTGCTCCGTATGGTCCCCTTCCTCTCCTTCAGTCTGTAAGATGGGAAAATATTTTACACTGGGGTGGGCCGACATACCAGTCCATTGCACAGGCCATGGTTGCATGCATATCTGACTTTTTTGCTGAGCAACTGACTTTCATTATTAACACTAGAGAAGGGCCTTTTTCTGTTGATCGACATTTAATTTCAGGCCTTATGGACATACCTGTAAATGATGATGGTGTTCATCCTAGTGCACTTGCTGAGAAAGTGTTAGAATTAGAAAAACGTATTTATACTAGAACATTATGTAACATGAATGCACCATGGACTACTAATGGGAATGCCCTTAAAACCAAATACTTGTTACCCAAATACAGGGTGTTGCATCGTATCTTCACTTCTAATTTGTATGCCTGTTCTGGAAATAAAACTGAGTTAACTCTGTTTATGGTTCGTATTTTGTACTCAATCATTACTGGTGCTAATATCTATTTGCCCTCCTTGATTTGTTCCTCTATCATTCAAATTCGTAGTCATCCTGGTCATGGTGATATTCCATTTGGATATCTGTTGAATGTATTAGCTACTCACATGTTAGTTGCTATGCCCGTCGGTGAGGTTCCTATCCAACACCTCATATTTAACAATTCCAACCTGAATAAAATGAAGTTGGATTTGGCCCCTGGTCAAGTTATGTTGGTGCAGGTGAAGCTGCTGCTGAAGCTAAGATTGGTGTTGAAGGAGATGAGTTGCCACCAGATGATATTGACATGGATGATATTTTTAATGAAATTAATTCCGATTCTGAAAATGATCCAGACTTTGAACCATCTGATTTCAATGCACGTCTTAGTGCATTAGAGAAAAAGGTAGAATAGATGAATGTTGGCCACAATCAACAATTTAAAAATATGCGCAGATATTTTAGGCGCTTACAGAAGAGCCTTCATCAAAGTGATCCTAACATTCCTGCTCCATCTTCTGGTTCAGATTGAAAATGTTTAATCTTTGGTCTGTAACAAGTTTACTAAGTTACTTTACTTGATTGTGTGTATAACTGTCTTAAACTTCACTTGTTAATTCTTTTGACATGAACTCTGACTCACCTTGATTACTTCTTTTGTATTTTTCTTAACTCTGCACTTTTTATCATTCTATCTTTCTGAGTTGCTATCTCTATTTGTCTTTCATATCCTATCTTCATTTCTTCCTTTGTCATATTTTGACAAAAAGGGGGAGAATGTGTACATTCTATCTATGGAGTATGATTGATATGATGTATGCCTACTCAGAGGGAGTTGAGGTGTACTAACTCAGGGGGAGTTGAGCTCAAGGGGATGATGCTTATTTTACTGGTGCATGATTCGTTATTATACAAGGTGTTTTGTTTTATCACAAATTTGACAAAGGGGGAGATTATAAGTGCTATTATTCGATTCCTCCTTGTTTATTAAATTTTGTGTATCAAAAACTTCTTTGTTTAGTTTGTGTATATCTTGATAAATCTATTCGAGACACCTCATCAACACTTGAAGTCTAGTTCAAAGAATTCTTCAAGCTTCATGCAACGAATTCTTCAAGCTTCATGATGTTCAAGCTAAAATGTAGAAGATATTAAAGAAGAGCCCAGGGTCAAGACTCAAGTTCAAGTGCAAGTGGAAATTCAAGATTCAAATCTAAGTACAGGACTCAAGTGCGACTTAAAGTGACATTAACTTTAAGACTTGTGAAGTAGTCAAGTTACATCAAGAAGAACTCAAGCTTCGTAATAATCGATGTTTAAACAAATGAAGTATTCAATGTCCATACTTCATGTCCCAAGTTTGATAAACCTTAGATTGACCTTAGGGTAGGTCACTTTGGATACATAATTCAAATGAATATTATTACATATTTTTGGTCTATTCTAAGACCAGTCCTAGACCTTGTTCGACCAGTCCTAACACTAGTTCGACCGGTCTAAGAAGTTCCAGGACCAGTCCTAGAATTGTCATATTTTATCAGATTTTCTGGTTTGGCTACAACCAGTCCTGGAGTCTGTTTGACCGGTCGTGAGATGGTCTCGACTCGATCTTCGACCAGTCGTAATGCTTTGACTCAAACTCTAGCGACTAAATCAATTGTTGCACGACCAGTCGTAGAAGGGTCTCGACCAGTCGTGGACTACCTTCGACCAGTCGTGGACTGCTTACGACCAGTCGTACAACGGTCTGATGCGATCGCGCTCAAAAATTCAAAAATCAGTTTATTCTAAGACCAGTCGTGGTGACCCTAGGACCAGTCGAAGATGAATTTCTGCAGCTATAAATAGCATACGAATTTCAGAGTTTTTCATTGAAAATTAAGTGAATTCAAGGCTCCACTCTGAGATAAGTTTGTGTTTATTTTTAAGCTATTTTGTGCATAATTTCTTTCTCTTTTTGCTAGCTTATTTAATTTGATTTTGTTTCTGTATTCTAATCTCATTTGAAAAGAGGAATTGACTTATTCCTTCTTCTTGGAATCAAAATCAATTATAGTTACGCCCAACTGGTTTAAATCTAAAATCAATTAGAACTTAGAACCATATTAAAGTGAGTAATGGACATTGAACTTCTATATTCGAATATCTACTCCGATTGGTTTTACCGGGCTGCTACGAAAAGGAGAAATCCAGGTATTTTACAATTTTGTAAATTTCATTCTATTTTGGTTTTTGTTTGAGATTCGCCAGAAAAATCTCAATTTGTGTGGTTATCTGAGGAGAGCTAGAAAACTCAGAAGTGTGGGTTTTTGAATTGTGTAAGCCCAAGCTAAAAAGACACAATTTTAAAGGTTTTGGGTGAACCTGTGAAAACCTATTTGATAGTAAATGTTAATATCCCTTGTGTGAGGATATTAGGAGTGGAGTAGCATTCTGTGTGCCTGTTGAAAGACAGTTGGTCTACACACAGGTGAACCACTATAACTCTTTGTCTTGTGGATTGAATGCTTGCTTAAATTTCATATCATATTTCATTCAATTGTTGTGGATTGTAAGTGCGGATGTGAATGTTGTAACAATTTTCATTTTAAGCAAGTGTGGGGATTGTTGTAATAAGTTAGATCTTTATTTCTGTACTTTATTTCAATTCCTTGCTATTGAGTTATTTTTATTTTAGATTGAGTTATTGATTCAAAAGACGTTCTAGAAATAAGGTTGTCCTACCATAAGCCCTTGTTTATTATGGTGTAAGGTTGTCCATAGAACTGAATTTGCATCAACCTCTCAATCCTTATTTATTGAGATTGAATTGATTTGAGCATTGTAAATTGATCTATAATTATAAGGCTATCTATTTATTTTTGTTCCGCTGATTTTAATTTAATTTGGCATAGTCTTATTCACCCCCCCTCCCCCTCTAGGACATATAGCTTGGCCATTTCATAACCATGGTCCATCCATTACTCAGAATCCTAGGTCGCAAATCAAGAGTCATTTTAAAGCAAGAGAGTCTCCGAATTCTTTAGCTTTTATATATTCTGTATGGTCGAGCCGATTACGATATTTTGAGTAAATTGGCTAGTGGTGACTCTAACTCAACTATATTCAGTACAAGTCAGCCGACATGCCCAAAAGAAAGACAAAAATGCGTGGACGCTATTTCAAGTATTCGGAATGAGCAGGTTGGAAGGCAAACAGACATCACGATGGGCCCTAGGAAGGTTTCAATAGTGGGCATCATTATCACCATTACTTCCTGTGGTGTGGTCCACTTGAGTCTTCGATTAACCTCATTTGTGGGCTCATTACCTAAAATGATATGTCAAAGTGGATGGATGGTGTGGATTAAAAAATACATCGCGGTGGGCCCCATAGAGCCCTTGCTAGGACTATTCGTCTTTAGCTAGGTCTTCGTGGGGGTAGTACCCGATCTGCATCCTTCCAATGGGACAAAATGTTTGGGTACGTTAGGCTTATCTTTGTGAGTGTTTGTGCTTGAAGTTCCTTGTTGTAGAGGAGTTGAAGAATGTTTCAAGGGAACATCTTAATTCTCTCTTTGAAAGCAAACAATCCTCTCTCAGAATTAATGTGAATCATGTATTTATAGGCTTGTGGAGCTCGATATATCTATAGCTTGTGGAGGCGGTTAATTTACTGGGACCTTTCTGCTAGCCTCGATAGTTTACGACGCATAGGTTTAATGCATGCCGCAGGGATTTGTTTTGGAAGGCTTGCTCATAAGTCCTAGCGAGGTGGCTAAGTCATAGTGAGGTAACGTCATCTTGTGGTGCAAGCTAGGTGATAATGAATTTGAGAAGAGTAATGAGTGCATCGAATGTGTGGGGGCTCCTTTTTTGTAAATAAAACTTAGAAAATTTAAAATTTGTCGATATTATAAAATATCTTGTAATAACTTGATAACATCAATTAGTGTTTTTTTTATTTTTATTTTTGCAAAAATATTTCAAAATCTAATAACATTTGTTACATTGAGGTGAACCAAGTGAACAATAATACTGTGGAGCTCTCTCATCAGTGTATTAAGCAATGTGAGATATCTGCTGCTACTTATCTGGTGGGCCCTTTATGGACGCTGGATTGTGGCAGATTGCGCTCATGGGCTTATTGACATTTTAATATGATGGAGGGGGTGATATATTATATTTGACTAGAGTCATCTCTAGCCAATTATTTCATTTCTATAGTCGAATAGACCCTATAGAAACATTAGAATAAAGAATCCGAATATCCTCTACCCTAAATGATTCATTGATCCGCGATTGAATACTCCGACTAAGGGACCACGATTACAGAGAGGGAAGGTGTTAGGCATCCACTCTACTCATATGAATGTACGGTCTCTATTTCACAAGATCTCTCGATTTGACCATATCAGCAAGTCGTAGAACATATGTTTAAACAGATCGGGTGTTGAATGTTATGTATGCAATGTAGTTATATATGTAAAGTCATGTGTGTGATGCGATGCTGTATGCAACGCCTATGACAAGCTACAGTTTTGGCTGGATAAATCCATCTTGACTCTCTTACTCGTTGAAATGATAAACCAACCAGTTAAAGCTTCTAATGAACAAGATTGGATTAACTCAGTGAGCTGCAGAGCATACGTTTGAACTAATTGGGTGAACAATGTAATGAATGCAATGCTATAAATAGGGGGAGTAAGAGGTGAAGAAAGAATTAGTGTTGCACGGTGCTTATGTAACATAGACGAAGATGATTGAAGGTTGGATAGTAGGATGGACAGTGATATCACGGGGATTAGATCAAGTAACTTGGATTAAGGCTTAGGTACCTCAAGAAGCTATATATTAGGCTAGACTAGGGCTGGACTCCTTCCTGCTACTCTCACTCTCATTGGTGGAGGAATGAAAATGGGAGGCTAAGGGGGTTTATGAGACTTGAAGGGTGTTGTGAATGCTTCCGGATTATCTGATGCTTCAAATGTGAAGGGGAGGGGGCTATTTATAGCCTCCAGGCTTGTTTTCTTGTAATTATTAAGATGTCTAGAGTCTAAAATAATTTAGAAGGCTAGGTTCCAGATTGCCACATGGCATGATCTGGATGATTAGATCAACTGGTAAAGTGTGATTTTAGGCCTAAAGGAGGGGTACATTGGTCTTCGCACATCTCAACATGATTGCACTTCACTTTAGGAAGGCCTCTACATGCATCGGAGACCCCTACCAAAGTAGGTGGTCTGCAACGTGGACGGTGCTGCCTAGGGTGATTGCTTGCCTCCAAGTGCAGAGGTTCGTAAGTAATATCCAGTGAATACAGGGTCGATCCGACAGGAAGATGAATTGCGAGAAGGAAAAAATCAAATGCAAAACAAACTAAGTAATAAAAACTAAACTGATTATTTGATTTTGGAATTTTTGAATGGATGTAATTCAACTGAATAAAATAACACCGAAGCTTTAAAGTTCCACACATAGGTTAATGTTCTAAAATTATGATGACTTGGATAACACAATTAGGATCTGAGCACTATGGTCAGCCTAATCGAAAAATAAAATAGTTTAAATATTTTAATAAGTGATATAAAATATTAGAAAATCATGGATTTGCACTATTGATATATATTCTCAAGCGCCAGTGATTTTAAGTATTCAATATCTATAGGATAATGAATATCAAAGAAATATAACAGGTTGAGAACCTGTCCTATCTAGTAAATCTGATTGATCTAGGGTAAGCCTATCCAACAATGTGGATCTCATATGATGGAAACATATGGATCTCACAAGAGGATAAAAAATAAAACCTAAATAATAGATAATATGCACATACCATTCTTCTCATCATTAAAAACAATCAATCATCAAAACTTAAAGAAATATTAAACCTATGTGCTTCCCTTCTAGCTTGGACTAGAGAGAACTTAGAAAAATATAATTAGAATATAAAAAAAAAGAAACAAGAAAAAAATAAATGCAAATAGAAAAGATCTAAAAGGAAAAAAAATAATTATAAAATTGAAAACCCTTTAAAAACCCTAAATATTGCTCTTGAATGCTTTTAATAATGTTTAGGAATGCCCTAGGAAGCCTATTTATAAGTAGGGAACTCCAATTTTCATACAAAGTTGAAAAACCCTAGAAACCACCTCAAATATATGTATTTTTCTAAAATAGACTTTTCCTTGCATAGTTCGTTTAAAACAGACTTCCTGCTGCGCAGTTTTCCAAAATAAACTTCACAGCTTCAGAATACACTTTTTAAGACGATTTCAAGATTCTTCACTTCAAATCTTCGATTCTCTTCATTCCTCACTTAGTTTTCTTGGATCTTTGACATGTGAATTCTTCAATCTTGATCCTAAGATCCATCCCTTGCCTTGGTAATCTTGAGCATCAAATCCATGCTTCTTAGCACCCTTTTTCAATCCAAGCACTTAAACTCACCTTGTAACACATGCATGAATAAAATAGAATACTAAGATGATTTATGTTCATAAAACCAAGATATAAATGAGGAAAATTATACAATATTTGAGTCTCAACACACTCCCAACCAGCATTTTGCTAGTCCCGAGCAAAATAAGCGAAAAAATAAAAATAAGAATAAAACTAATTTTAGAAATAAAATTAAAATGAAAAAAAAAATCTAACTATACCACTTTTGCAGGTAATCTCAATTGCATTTAGCATATGTAACAAGCCTTTAAACTCTTAGGTTTCTCCTAGTGGATGAGTTATAGTCTCATGAGAGTTTTCAGAAATGTTACCCACAAATATTGAAAACATGAAAAATAGTTCAACACGTAGAAATTTATATAATTATGCCTCCATTCATCATATGAATTCTAAAACAAAACAATACTTATCCTAAGTCTGAAGTTAATTAGAATCTCAATTTCCTAATCCATTGCATCCTTAAGTTCAGAGACTTAATCAAAATTTAGAATAGTTATGATCCAATATCCTTAGGTGCTCCGTGACACTAGTTTAACATTGAGAAATATGTATGTTCTCTATCCTAACTCCTTTCAATCATTCCAAGAATATGAAATCTCTAATTATCTCATTTTCTTCATGTCATTTCTTCTTTTATCATCATATCATCATTATTATAGACCACCCTTATATGAAGATTCTCACCGGGTTTGCTTCATAACTTAAGGTATCGTACTTGTACAGTAATGGATCTTAGGTATCCTTACTCCGGATTACTGTCATGATTGTTATGGTCATTGCATTCATGCTCTATAATAAAATTTTCTTTTTCCATCACTCTTTTTTTTCTTCAATATTCTCTTTTCTAAGCATATATCAATAATACTAGTTCATTCAACCTTGTTGAATCAAAAGTTGTTATTCTAGTTCGCATATTATATTCCTCACTTAGTTAGGTAGGGTGTATACAACTTACTTTAAACTAGTGATTAGATAATTGAACTCAAGTCTATAATTTTCAGTTATCAGATTTCTGACTACTATCAACCTAGACTAAGTATTAACTTTGCCTTTGGAATTCACATAATATCATGTTCACATTCTTGTATATAAAAATATTATTTTGAAAATGTTGAAAAAAAAATTCCCATAAACCTTAAAAAAAAAAAAAACTGAAACCTAAAATAAAAAAAAATAAAAAAACCTCACATGGATGACTATCCTCACACCCCCAACCTAAAATCTACCTTGTCCCCAATGTAATGATAATGGAATGCAGAGAACAATAAAAATAAAAGAATGGGTGGATAATACCTACCATGAAGAACTCACCTGCTAGGTGACACTTAAAAAATTAAATATGATACAAATCCTACACAAATGCTCCGTCAGACTACGAGCATTAATCTGAATATTCTGGCTCATAAAGAGGGAATGACTCCTCTCTCAAATGAAAGTTTTCCACGTAAGGCTTCAATATTTGACCATTAATCTTGTACGCATTGCCATTACATGGATTCTCAATTTTAACAGCCCCATGAGTATAAACATTCTTCACAATGAAGGGCCATGTCCATCTTGATCTTAATTTTTCAGGAAAGAATTGGAGACGGGAATTGTACAATAGGACCTTTTGCTGAGATTTAAAATTCTTTCTCAAGATATTTTTATCATGAAAAGCTTTGGTCATCTCTTTGTATATTTTAGAATTTTCATAGGAGTCTCTCCTCATCTCCTCTAATTCATTCAACTTTAATTTCCTTTGTCCACTTGTTTGGTCCATATCAAAGTTTAATTTCTTTATTGCCCAGTAGGCTCTATGTTCCAATTCCATAGGCAAGTGGCAAGCCTTCCCATACACCAATCTATATGGAGAGATTCCAATCGGGGTCTTATAAGCAGTCCTATAAGCCCATAAAGCGTCGGATAGTTTGAGGGACCAATCCTTCCTATCTGGCCTTATAGTTTTCTCTAAAATGTGTTTGATTTCCTTATTAGAAATCTCAGCTTGCCCACTCATTTGTGGGTGGTATGGGATGCTCACTTTATGCTTGATGTCATATTTCTTCATCAAAGCCTCAAATGTCCTATTACAAAAGTGAGACCTGCCATCATTAATGATGGCCTTCGGAGTTCCACATCTAGAAAAAATATTTTTCCTGAGGAATTGTATGACCACTTTGTTGTCATTGGCCCTACTTGGAACTGCCTCAATCCACTTTTAAACATAATCCACACCAACCAATATATAAAGAAATCCAGAAGAAGATGGAAATAGGCCCATAAAATCAATACCCTAACAATCAAAAATCTCTAATGGTAAAATTGGGGATAAAGGCATCATGTTGCGTCGGGACACTCTTCCCAACCTTTAACATCTATCATAAGCAACACAAAAAGCATGAGTGTCTTTAAACATGGTAGGCCAGTAAAAATCACACTACAGGATTTTTGCAATGGTTTTCTTAGCAGAAAAATGGCCACCACATGCTTCCATGTGGCAAAAAGAAATAACACTTTAAACTGCATCCTCTAGGACACAACGTCTAGAAATTTGATCAGTCCCATATTTATATAAATACGAGTCATCCCAGAAGAAGTTCTTAACCTCGGTTTCAAAACGCTTCCTATCTTGTGACTTCTAATAATATGGCATTTTTCCCGTTACAAGATAGTTCACTATATCCGCATACCAAGGAAATTTGGAGATCATAAATAATTGTTCATCAGGAAAAGTGTCCTGGATATGCATCTCCTTAGTGGAATCATCTAACACCAATCTGGAAAGGTGATCGGCCACTACGTTTTCTATTCCTTTCTTATCTTTTATCTCTAAGTCAAATTATTGGAGTAGGAGGATCCATCTCAAAAGTCTCGGCTTTGCATCCTTCTTAGCTAACAAATATTTCAAAGCCGAGTGGTCCATGAAAATGACCACTTTAGATCCCAGCAAGTAGGACCTAAACTTATCCAAAGAAAAAACTACTGCAAGTAACTCTTTTTCCGTTGTTGAGTAGTTTACTTGGGCCGAGTTTAGAGTTCTACTCGCATAGTGAATAACGTAGGGTTGTTTATCTTTCCTTTGGCCCAAAATAGGCCCTATGGCATAATCACTTACATCGCACATTAGTTCAAAAGGAAGTGTCCAATCTGGTGGACGCATGATAGGTGCAGTGGATGATTTAATTTTATTAAAAGCACTTGCACACTCATATGTCCACTTAAATGGAACATCCTTTTGAAGAAGATTAGTCAAGGGTCTAGTAATGGCACTAAAGTCCTTGATGAATCTTCTATAACAACCAGCGTGCCCTAGAAGTGATCTAATATCTCTAACAGTTTGGGGGATAGGTAGATTAACAATAATGTCGAGTTTTGAGTAATCTACCTCGATTCCATTTTTAGAGATAATATGACCCAAAACAGTTCCCTTTTGAACCATGAAATGACATTTCTCTCAATTTAAGACAAGGTGTTTCTCTTCACACCTAGACAAGATGAGATAAATTGTTAAGGCATTCATCAAAACTACTCCCAAATATAAAGAAATCGTCCATGAAAACCTCAAGAAACTTTCCAACCATATTTAAAAAAATATTTAACGTACACCGTTGAAAAGTTGTTGGGGCGTTACACAATCCAAATGGCATCCGTTTAAAAGCAAACGTGTTAAATGGACAAGTGAACGTGGTTTTCTTTTGGTCTTCCAGGGCTATCTCTATTTGGTTATATTCAGAATATCCATCAAGAAAACTATTGAAGGAGTGACCTACTACCCTCTCTAAAACTTGATCAATGAATGGTAGAGGGAAATGGTCCTTCTTTGTGACCTGGTTCAATTTTCTATAATTAATGCAAACATGCCAACCAGTGGTGACATGTGTTGGTATGAGTTCATTATTAGAATTCTACACAATACTTATTCCGAATTTCTTTGGGACTACTTAATTTGGACTCACCCAAACACTATCGGATATTAGGTTGATGATTCCCACATCCAATAATTTGATCACCTCATTTTTTACAACTTCCATCATGTTTGGATTGAGACGCCTTTGAGGTTGTCTAATTGGTTTTGCGTCCTCATTAAGGTTGATCCGATGGGTGTATATGGAAGGGCTTATACCCTTGATGTCAGAAATGGTCCATCCCAAGGTTCCTTTGTGGTCCCTTAGAACATTCAACAATTTAATCTTTTGATCCTTGTTTAAAAATGAAGAGATTTGTTGAAAAGTGGAGCCACATCTAGGGTCGCCCACTACCAATCGTGCGCGGATTTCGTGTCACAAGTCCTTTAACAACTGGGATACAGAAAGGAGCTTCACGAATTTCGTGTCGCAAGTCCTTTCGCAACTGGGATGTGGAAAGGAGTTTTACGGATTTCATGTTGCAAGTTGTAACGCCCCAGATTTTTGCCAACCTGGAGTTAGATGTCCTTAGGTAAGGTGTCGATCCTAACCCCTTATTAACTTCTCAAACCTCAAATCCTTTAGAAATTAAACAAGAAGTAACTAAGTGTTAAACTAGATTAGCTACGAAATTCGCATGATCCACTTTAAATACAATCTGTAAGAACCAAAACTTGTAGAATCATTGACACTAGGTTACCCTAAAATCTAGGATCAATCGCATTACCCAGTTGCTCTTGGGAGCACATTGAAACTCCGTATCGGATCTGGACCGCACGTCAAAAATTTGAATAATACGAAGTTATACAATTAGGACCGCCTTGCTAGGCTTGACAACAATCTCGGAAATCAAATCCATATAGTGTTCCGGGGCTATTTGCTTGAGCCCGGAGTGAAGTGTGTGAGAAAACGTGGTTTTCTTTAGAAATTAAATCTAATTTAAGTAATCTGAGACTTATCGCTTGCGGGCCTGATATAAGCAATCAGACCGTCAGAATCTGACCTAAATACACCCTCGGATCAGGAGAAATTTCATACACATGGCAGTGTACTTGTAATCCTGATCGAGTTCTGGTGACCGTTGAACTGAAACTGGTCCGCCACGTGTGATCTGGGAACCCGACTGGAATGCAAACTTAATACAACCTAGATCCATAGTCAGGGAGCTTAAGTCTAACCTTTGGCTCAAGGGGGGGCTCCGAAAATGCTCCGTTGAGCTGAAACAGACGCTCTTTGGACATAACCTAAGTATACCTTGGCCCTGAGGCCATTCCCATCAGTTTTGGGCCTATATAAGGGCCTTAAGCCCTCACTCTCTTATCCCATACGAATTTAGGAAACCCTAGGAGAGAGAAGAGAGGAAAGTGAAGGAAAGAGAGAGAGAGAGAGAAGTTGGAGTCCATCCCTGGGATTCAATCCCATCATTCCACGGACTGAATCAACCCTTCCGTTCCGCTCTACCGGCAATACTGATCTCATTCTTGGGTAAGAAAACCTAACCCTAATCTGTTTTTGGGTTTCAGGTAGTGTAGGTTATGAAATAACTAACCCAACTCATGCCATAGGTTGATATACCCTCGTTGAAGAAGCCTTAGAGTTTCTGGCTAATTCATTACGCTTCTACGGTGTAAGGTGAGGACTTTAAACGTATAGGTTATAGTTTTTAAGGTTTTTAATGTCAGTTAATGATATATTATTGATGTGGATGCTATTGCAAATGTACAAAGTGTTGTCCGTTTTGTTTTTCAGATATACGTTAACTATGTTGAATATACTATATTCCTCATATTTGTAGAAAATACCGTATACGTATGAAATATGGATTTGTGCTTACCATGATTAATTGTTATCTATGTATGCTAGATGCATGTGTATCAACTTATGGGTGAACGGATTAGCCTAATACATGTTATCCTGACATACGTTGTGTATGTTATAATGTGTAGCCTAAGTGTTTGTAGAAATGTTCGAATGAATATGGAACTATGATTTATGCTTGCCATGACTATTGGTCGTGAATGCGTGATCGTGGTTCATGTGGCAACTCCTTTGTGAAAGGATTCGCTACGACATGTGTTATAACTAGCATATTACAAGTATGTTGGAAGGTGTAGTCTAAGTATTTGTAAAATTGTATGAATGAGTAAGTAGTTAGTAAATTATAATGTATAAGAGTGTTGAGATATGATTCTCAACTACTTTAACTATGTGTATGCTTTCCTCCATGTACCATATATTATAGTGTTTATTTATCTATGTAATGCATATGTATAAATCTATGTTTATGTTGTATTCCATAAAATGCAAAAACAAATCCGTGAAGGGTGATGGGGGAGTGGTGTAATGATTCCGTGCAACAGCCCTGGCAGCCCTAAAGCGGACATGGTTGTATGATTTGAACTCTTGATCCATTACTACTTTAACTATCTTCTAGGATATTTTGTTGTAATTGAATGTGATTGGGGCTATTGTATAGTCCAGGTAATCGGTAACAGAACCTAGATTGGTGGATGATGTTGTTTCACCACACAGGATGTGTTCGACGAATCTGAGCTGTACTTCGATTATCGACAGTGGTTAGGCCACACGGAGTGCTTACGCACTTCATGTCGATCAACTCGATATGTGCTCGTGCTAGTCAAGCTCGTCAAGTAACTCGATTGGCCCTATATATGTTCACCATGATTGGACGCTACTGCTTGAACCTAAGGTACCAAACTCACCAGTGGAAACCCCGTTAACCGTGGTACCTCGATCCGCTAAGACTCATGAGCCAGACATGGTGGTATGGGACACCGTGGTCGAGCTGTCAGCCTACGCTGGGGCGACGAGCCTCCCCGTAGTGACAAGTGAGCAACCCAGACTCGCGAGCCGAATACTGTGGTATGGGACACTGTATTCGAGCTGTCGGCCTACAATGTTTTGATGATGGGTGAGGGGGGATGGTGTAACGATTCCATGCAACAGCCCTGGTAGCCCTAAATGTGCCCTTTGTAGTGACCTTGAGCATAATCTGAGACTACATTGAGGCGACGAGCCTTCCGTAGTAACGAGAGTATAAGCTAGGCCTACCCCATCACAACCTGGTTGTGGTCCCCAGTCAGGTCGGTGACGTGCCTTTGAAAATAGACTGCCAGTTGGCAGGGCGTTGGTGGTAGTGACCTAGAACCGTAACTTCGTATGAGATTTACTAGGATTGACGACCCTAAAATGGATCGTTGTTTGGGTATTGATATAAGGGAGGTACCTTAATTTCCTAACCCTGCTGTATGAAAAGGACTAATAAGAACTTGGTAATCATATGCATGCACCATATTACGCGTGTGTTCAGGCGTAGCAGGTCAAGCACTGAGGCAGTATTGTTCATGCACGAACGTGAGATGAAGTCGCTGAGGGGAGCGTAGGCGAGGGCATGCATCATACATTTATACCATTCTTGCATTAACAAGAGTAGTTAGGGATGTGTGATTTACTGCTTTATCATTACTGCTTGACTGAATTGATAACATGTTAACCTCTGCTTTATTGTTCTAATGAGTTGATCACTCACTCCCACGTTATGGGACGGTGTGGTACACACCAACCAGACTCTGTCTTAGCTGCAGGTGATGGTGATGCTTATGAGGTAGAGACAGACTTTTACGACGATGAGGAGGAGCTCTCCTATATTCAACTCTCTCGCGGGTCTATGTAGACCTGGAGTTGTGCTGACGGGGGCTATAGGGTTTTCAATAGCGAATATTACACTTTCTCATTTGTACATTGTAAAACTACACTTGTAAGTCTTTAACCTGGTAACATGTTCACACTCTGGAGACTTACACCAGTTTACATATATGTTATATATCCATCACAGTCTTTCGTTGACTTAATTTAATTGTCTTTGGAGTATGATATGTTGTTTTGGCTTAATCTCATTCATCTTTAATACACTAACACGGATAACATTCAATCATCATTATTTATGTTGCATAAGTGATGGGTTGGAACTCGGGAGTTGAGTTTATGCTCGACCCCCAATTTTCAAGGCGTTACAAGTTGGTATCAAAGCATGATTTGGATTAAACCGGACCTGAGTTATGGTCACATAACATACGCTAATGCTTTTGACATAGGTGGGTGCGAGAGAAATATAGAAACGAACTTAGGTTATCCCGATTTCACCAATTGGCAAAGTTCACCAAAATCGACCATTTTGTTTGGATCCCTACCCATCCGTGATCGCATGAGTCGATCCCAAATCACCCCTAGACCGTCACTTGATGGGTTTAGACCACAATTTACCTCATTCCAGCCGTTGAAAATCAGTACTTGCGAATGTACATCAGAAACTATCCGAAATGACCCGAAATGGCTCAAAACAAAGTCGGGGGCCAAATGGGGCACTTCCAGAGGGACCTAGGGTGGGCCCCACACATTTTTGGACCATGGGGGGCAGGAAGACCTCACCCAAATGGCGAGCCCTGGCCAGAACCTCCAGAGGTCTGCGAGGACCTCACCAGTTCGGCGAGGCCTCGCCGCCAAACGAGCTCGGCCGAGCTGGCCGGCTGGGGCCGATGGGTTTGGGGTACTATGTGGCCCACTGATGCATGGTTCGTCGATTAAAACCCCTCCAAACCCACCCCTCCTTCACAACCTACCACTCCAAGCTTTCCCTTTTCTTCAAAACTTTTCGTTCCTCTCTCAAATCGCCTCACCAAACGTCCTCTCTTCCATTTTCGTGCACCCTCTTCACTACCCTGCTGTACACCCTTCTCCATTGCTTCCTGCCCTATCCATTCTCTCTCATTTGAGTTTTTAAACCCCTCATTTGAGGCTCAAATTGGTGTAAACCCCCTAACCCATCTCATCTCTTCATTTTCCTTCTTCAACCCCTATCATTTGAGCCTTGAAACACCCGTTGGAGGCTCAAATCTGTGGAGACCCAAAGATCTCATCCCTTTCCTCCATTTTCTCAAATTCCACCATTCTTTCTCTCATGGGAAAGAGAAAGGGTGTCGTGGATGAAGTCAGGCCTAGTCGCCCCACGAGTTCAAGGAGACTGAGAGGTGCCGCCGCTAGTACAAGCGCCAAGCGGGAGTTTCAGACGAAGCAGGATCTCAATCCCCAGGCTCCTGTTGGAAGGGTTCTGTTGGCAAAGCTGTCGCATGGAGTTTATGAGGGCCACAGGGTTCTTTTTGAAGCTCATGTGGATGGGCGGTTCTTTGGAGAGTACCTGTTGTTCGAGTACCTAGAAGAAGCCAAGTATGGTCCGCTATTTAAGGGCTAGTACCGCGCCAATGTGAGCACTGTTCGCACTTTCTATGTCCACATTCAAGAGCCTACGCTGGAGCCCTTGCAATTTTCGATCCCATGTGGAAGGGATCAGTTTGCCACAATTGACGTCGTATTAATATCTCGGCTCATGAAGGTGCCCCTTGACGAGGTACATGAAAGTGAGACGAATCTGAAGAGTGCACGTGAAAGGGATCGCCACACACAGTTTCCTTTGTGGTCGACTAGTTCAGTGGCAGCCAAACAATAGCCTTCTAGTAACTAATATGATTGACGATTTCCATCTACTCCATTACATTTTCACGTTCAATGTCTACCCAAGTGGAGCAATTGCAGCGAGTGTATGAGACTGATGGTAGATTTTTTGTACCAAGTGGGGCAGAGAGCGAAGTTGTGCGTGCCTACGTTCGTGTTGCGACAGATAGTTCTTACCACACACTCCAATAGGAGGACTGATTCGCTCCCCTTTGGCCGACTCATATGCAAGATCGCCCATGAGTTTGGCTACAGACTTGGGGCAGAAAGGCCGGTGCTGATTCATCACATCAACGAGACTACTCTCAATCAAATGGAGATCGGGCCGCGACGACGACAAGCCCGACTTGAGGAGAGTGAGGATGAGACAGAGAGCGAAGAGGAACAAAGTGAGGAAGAAGGTGGAGCTGAAATAGAAGAGGAAGTGAGCGAAGAAGAAGAGGAGGCACAAGATACAGAGGAGAGCTCACCTCTTATGTCATGGTAGAAGGACGCTGATTAGGCCACTAAGGATGCCCGTTTAGCCTACCTTGAGGAAGGTCATGTTATCCTATGACAGGATCTGATGGATCTTCGGGGCCTCGTGAAACATAAGTTCAAGAAGGTGACTCGCACCTTGAAGACTATCCTGTGCTGTCTGCAAGATAAGGGCACCCCTCCTCCTTCGCCAGACTCGGATGCCTATTCATCCATGGCGTTGTCTTGCAACTTGTTTTGGTTACTGCTTTAGGTTATGTTTGTGTTCAGGTTGATGGGCCTAGTAGTGTAGTAGTTAGTAGAATGTTTTCAGTGTTTGAAGCCTTAATTGTATTAGATCACATGCATCTTCTGTCACGGTCCATGTAATACTACATCCCATGTATTGTGACAATTTTGGGTTAAATGAAATGCATGAAGCTCCTTTTGTTATCGAATGTGTAGAATGCTTGACAGGAATTGTACTTGACAATTGTGAACTCCTACCACCCCTCCACCATTACTCCTCTAAACCCATCTCTTACTCCTCTTGGCCTCACCATTTCACACCCATATGAGCACAAAATCCAACTTTTGTGTCTTATAACTTTCCAAACCCACAAATCTCATCTCACACTTTCCAACGCAAGACTCATTTTCCAAAGCCTATGAAATTGATTTTAATCTCATCCCACCCTCCTTCCAAACATGTCATTCCCAATCCCAAAGTGGGATTAGCAATGCAATCCATTTAATACAACCTAATACCATTGGTCAAGCAGGCCCTTAGAGTTTTGGACTTAGAGTTGGTACTCCTACATTGCAAACAAATCTGACAGTATAGGAAATCCAACAAATTAATAAAGTGAACCCTAGGACCTTCTTAGCTAGTATGATCATGTGTGTAGTGCTCGAGTGTAGTTAAATTCAACTTCAAGCAACTCAATTCTAATCAGACAACGTTTGACCCTAAGCGATAAACAATTTCTTGTATTAGGAAGGGTATGAAATAGTGTAATCCAAAGTCTATGCTAAGACAGTTGAAAGATAGACTTAGTTAGTTGGCTTGATTAGGTTAGAGTGAGATTTCATTCCTTCGTTGAATCCCCCTAATACTTATAGGCTTATTTAATAACTCTTAGAAAAGTTATTTTGATTAGAAACTATTCACACATAAGGAAAACTTATATATATCCCTTAGATTGAACGTTAGGTCAAATCAACACACCTCTTAGAATTGCCTTCTCAAGGGCTTATTACAATTGGGAACACGGAGTAGAGAACTATATATAAGCAAGGTATTCGCGGTTTGAATTGAATTCTCAATCCTAGTAGTTACCAATGAACTCAATGCTCTGATCAAGCAAAAGGTCAGGATCAACTAGGATTAAACACTGATACGATAATTTTCTGTCCTAGCTAGGCAGAAGGTCTATGTATCCTGCTCAGACCCACTACACAACTTTCCTTCCGTGTTGGCTGAACCACTTATAACTAAAAGTTTGTTACTTCGCCTTTGAGAACATATAGCCAATAAGGATACTTTGCTCGGGCTTAAGAAATATCTCAAATGAGCAACAGAGAGTTAGGGATTAGGTCCTGAATCACAGACCATTCGGGCATACATATTGTGCATATGACCTTAGAAAGATAGTCTGCCCGTTAACCTATTTTGTCCAAATTCCTTATGCACTAATAATGTATAGATTATCTTATAGTATTCAACTAGACCTGATTAAAGAGGTAAGTCGGGACCATGGCAAAGGTCCTTCCCTAATATAGTTAGGCACCTTACCACAAACTCACACTCATCCTTGAAACCAACCACAACACCCACCATTTTATCTCCTTTATATAACCATAGGTACCAATGCCATAGCACACATCACCGATAGAAGGAAGACTGATGTATTGAGAGATCGTTTCCAATTTCCTACCAAGAATAGGTCTAAATTACACCTACAAAGCGAGACATGGATTCTTGAGCCTTAAATATGTTTTTAAGGGGGGTAGAAAGGTTATGAATGCGGTCGAGTTAGGGCGCAACGGAAGCTTGGTGGGCCGATGCCCACTGGCCCAGGATCGAATGGAATTGGACTATACGTAAAGATAGGTCACTAAATAGGATTTGAACCTTTCTTAGAATGTCGATAATAAGGTTACTAGAAGGAAAGTAATTAGGGTTTAAGCATTAAACCAATTCGTATTACAGAAAGGGCCTAACAATGAGTACGAGTGTAAGTAATACCATGGACATGAATTAAGATAAGGACTGTCCTAGACCAAGACCCAATGGGCAACCTTATGACTAGGAAATTTGACCATTTCATTGATGAACATTCCCTAAATTTTATTTTATTCTTTTATAGAGTGATCAGACTATGAAGTTACTGGCATTTACAACTACGAAGCATTTGCAGCTTGACCCAATTCTCAATCCTGGGTGGCTACCAATGGACTCACTGCTTTGACCGAGCAGAAGACCAAGATCTACCAAGACTAGAAAGGGATACGATGAGCCTTCTACCCTGGTCAGGTAGACGATCGATGTATCAGGATCATGCCCACTACAATTGTCTCTCCATATTGGTCGACCATTGAAACAAAATATATGAAAGGGCCTAGCTATATGCCCTAGAGGGGGGTGAATAGGGCAATGCCAAATAAAACTTAAAACAACGGAATAATAAAAGATATAAATAACAATGCTGAAATAATAACAATCTCAAAGCACATGAAATATGAGAATGATACTGAATCAGTTCTAAGGACAACCTTACACCAAAAAACCAATGGCTTATGGTAGGACAACCTTATTTCTAGAACAATCTAGAAATCACAAATGATATGGAAAATAAATCAAGAATAACTTACAGAAATAAATCCTAAGTTATTACACCATTCAACCACACTTGCTTGAAATGAAAATTACAACATTCATCCACAAAAGCAATCCACAATACTGAAGGAATAAATGAATAAAGAAATCAAGCACATCCACAACACAACGATATATAGTGGTTCGCCTGTGTGTTCACCAACTATTAGCCAACAGCCACACAGAATGCTACTCCACTCCTAATATCCTCACACAGGGGATATTAGCATGCACTCTCAAAATAGGTTTTCACAGGTTCACCCAAAACCTTCACAATTGTGTCTTTTTATCTCGGGCTTACACAATCCAAAAACCCCACAATCTGAGTTTTCTGGCTCTCCTCAGATAACCAATACAATGAGATTTTTCTGGCAAATCTCAAACAAAACCAGAGAAAGTAAATTAGAAAGTAAAATACCTGGATCTCCTTTTGAAGTAGCCCAGTAGAACCAATCGGAGTAGATGTATGATACGTTGTTCAATGTCCAATACTCACTAAAAGAATGGTTCTATGTCTAATTGATTTTAAATTAAATCAAGAAGAGCAAGGTCTATTTAATTTTGATCCCAGAAAAAGGAATATCACAAATTCCTCTTTTCTAAATGAGATTGGAATGTGGATCAAAATCACAATAGAATAATGCTAACAAAAGGAATATTAAATATGCACAGTAGCTTAAAAAAATAATCACAACTTATCTCAGAGTATAGCCTTAAATCGCTTGAATTGAATGGAATGGAATGTCTAAAACTCTGAAATTCGTGCATTATTTATAGCCTGAAAAAATTCCATCTTCGACTGGTCTTAGGATCCCTAGGACCGGTCGTAGCTTCAAAGATTTTGAAAGATTTCCGCGAGATTAGATTAGCTGTTCCCACGACTGGTCTTAGGTAACCTACGACCGGTCATGGGCCACCTGCGAGTGGTCGTGTGTTACCTACGACTGGTCGTAGGACCTTAGATAGGTCGCTGGAGTTCGAGTAGTAGGACCTTAGATAAGTCGCTGGAGTTCGAGTCGTAGGACTACGATCGGTCGAAGGAAGAGTTGTAGAACTTCCCAGGACTGGTCGAAGCAAGTCCAAGACTGGTCGAAGGACAACCAGGAAAATCCAAAAATCTATAACAACGTAGGACTGGTCCTGAGAAACCTAAGACTGGTCGAAGCAAAGCTAGGACCGGTCTTAAGATTTCTAGGACTGGTCTTGGAGCAGTCATAACAAGCATATTAAAATATTCGAATTATGTATCTAGAATGACCTATCATACAGACCAACCTAAGGTCAATCTAAGGTCAAACAAACCTTGAAGTGAGATGAACATTGAAGTCTTGAAGGTCTGTATTCTCAGATGATCTTGAAGGAGAAGCTTGAATCGAGTTGACGACTTTCTAGAGCTTGGTACTTTCTTGACTTGTCTTGATGAAGTCTTCTAATCTTGACCTTGTTAGAAGAAAACTTGAAGTCTTTTGTTCTTGTAGACTTCATCCATGACAGGTCTTGCAAACATTCTTCATTTATGATCTTGTCTTGAAAACATTCTTCATTCATGATCTTGTCTTGAAGCAGTGTGTAGTCACAAACAAGAAACACAAAAAGTACAAGACATATAGGTTTTGGCACTACAAAATTTGACAACCAAAGGGATATGAAATCATAGGACTAACAATATATTACTCTAAATAAATGGGAATTGTCGTCAAGACGTCAAAAAGATAAAGGAATGAATTATAGCAAACCACCAGGGTATAAGCAAAAGATAAAGGATATTTTTAAGGGGGGTAGACGAACATGAGCTAGACTAACATAGATAGTATACGTTGTACCACGCATATAAACTTGAAATTAGTAAAACTTGAGCAAGAGGAATAATAAAATCTTTACTTACTACCCTTAGGCAATTTCGAGGACGAAATTATTTTTAAGGGGGGTAGATTGTAACGCCTCAGATTTTTGCCAACCTGGAGTTAGATGTCCTTAGGTAAGGTGTCGATCCTAACCACTTATTAACTTCTCAAACCTCAAATCTTTTAGAAATTAAACAAGAAGTAACTAAGTGTTAAACTAGATTAGCTATGAAATCCGCTTGATCCACTTTAAATACAATCTGCAAGACCTAAAACTTGTAGAATCATTGACACTAGGTTATCCTAAAATCTAGGATCAATCGCATTACCCAGTTGCTCCAGGAGCACATTAAAACTCCATATCGGATCTGGACTGCACGTCAAAAATTTAAATAATACGAAGTTATATAATTAGGACCACCTTGCTAGGCTTGACAACATCTCGGAAATCAAATCCATATAGTGTTCCGGGGCTATTTGCTTGAGCCCGGAGTGAAGTGTGTGAGAAAACGTGGTTTTCTTTAGAAATTAAATCTAATTTAAGTAATCTGAGACTTGTCGCTTGCGGGCCTGATATAAGCAATCAGACCGTCAGAATCTGACCCGAATACTCCCTCAGATAAGGAAAAATTTCATACACATGACAGTGTACTTGTAATCCTGATCGAGTTTCGGTGACCGTTGAACTGAAACTGGTCTGCCACGTGTGATCTGGGAACCCGACTGGAATGCAAACTTAACTCGACCTAGATCCATAGTCGGGGAGCTTAAGTCGGACCTTTGGCTCAAGGGGGGCTCCGAAAATGCTCCGTTGAGCTAAAACACACGCTCTTTGGACATAACCTAAGTATACCTTGGCCCTAAGGCCATTCCCATCAGTTTTGGGCCTATATAAGGGCCTTAAGCCCTCACTCTCTCATCCCATACAAATTTGGGAAACCCTAGGAGAGAGAAGAGAGGAAAGAGAAGGAAAGAGAGAGAGAGAGAGAGAGAGAGAGAGAAAGAGAGAGAGTTGGAGTCCATCCCTGGGATTCAATCCCATCATTCCACGGACTGAATCAACCCTTTCATACCACTCTACCAGCGATACCGATCCCGTTCTTAGGTAAGAAAACCTAACCCTAATATGTTTTCGAGTTTCAGGTAGTGTAGGTTATAAAATAACTAACCTAACTCATGCTATAGGTTGATATACCCTCGTTGATGAAGCCTTAGAGTTTCTATTTAATTCATTACGCTTCTACGGTGTAAGGTGAGGACTTTAAACTTATAGGTTATAGTTTTCAAGGCTTTCAATGCGAGTTAATGATATATTACTGACGTGGATGCTATTGCACATGTACAAAGTGTTGTCCATTTTGTTTTTCAGATATACGTTAACTATGTTGAATATACTATATTCCTCATATTTGTAGAAAATACCGTATACGTATGAAATACGAATTTATGCTTGCCATGATTAATTGCTATCTATGTATGCTAGATGCATGTGTATCAACTTATGGGTGAACGGATTAGCCTAATACATGTTATCCCGACATACGTTGTGTATGTTATAACGTGTAGCCTAAGTGTTTGTAGAAATGTTCGAATGAATATGGAACTATGATTTATGCTTGCCATGACTATTGGTCATGAATGCATGATCGTGGTTCATGTGGCAACTCCTTTGTGAAAGGATTCGCTACGAAAGGTGTAGTCTAAGTATTTGTAATGTGTAGTCTAAGTATTTGTTATAACTAGCATATTACAGGTATGTTGGAAGGTGTAGTCTAAGTATTTGTAAAATTGTATGAATGAGTAAGGAGTTAGTAAATTACAATGTATAAGGGTGTTGAGATATGATTCTTAACTACTTTAACTATGTGTATGCTTTCCTCCATGTACTGTCTATTGTAGTGTTTGTTTATCTATGTAATGCATATGTATAAATCTATGTTTATGTTGTATTCCATAAAATGCAAAAATAAATCCGTGAAGGGTGATGAGGGAGTGGTGTAACGATTCCGTGCAACAGACCTGGCAGCCCTAAAGTGGACATGGTTGTATGATTTGAACTCTTGATCCATTACTGTTTTAACTATCTTCTAGGATATTTTGTTGTAATTGAATGTGATTGGGGCTATTATATAGTCCAGGCAATCGGTAACAGAACCAAGATTGGTGGATGATGTTGTTTCACCACACAGGATGTGTTCAACGAATCCGAGACGTACTTTGGTTATTGACAGTGGTTAGGCCACACGAAGTGCTTACGCACTTCATGTCGATCAACTCGATATGCACTAGTGCTAGTCGAGCTCGTCAAGTAACCCGATTGACCCTATGTATGTTCACCATGTTTGGACGCTACTGCTTGAACCTAAGGTACCAAACTCACCAGTGAAAACCCCGTTAACCTTGGTACCTCGATCCGCTAAGACTCATGAGCCAGACATGGTGGTACGGGACACCGTGGTCGAGCTGTCGGTCTACACTAGGGCGACGAGCCTCCCCGTAGTGACCAGTGAGCAACCCAGACTCATGAGCTGAATACTGTGGTATGGGACACTGTATTCGAGCTGTCGGCCTACAATGTTTTGATGACGAAGCCGTGATGGGTGATGGGGAAGTAGTGTAACGATTCCGTGCAACAGCCCTGACAGCCCTAGACGTGCCCTTTGTAGTGACCTCGAGCATACTCTGAGACTACGTTGAGGCGACGAGCGTTCCATAGCAACGAGAGTATAAGCTAGGCCTACCCCATCGCAACCTGGTTGTGGACCCCATTCAGGTCGGTGACGTGCCTTCGAAAATAGACTACCAGTTGGTAGGACGTTGGTGGTAGTGACCTAGAACCGTAACTTCGTATGAGATTTACTAGGATTGACGACCCTAAAATGGATCATTTTTTGGGTATTAATATAAGGGAGGTATCTTAGTTTCCCAACCCTGCTGTATGAAAAGGACTAATAAGAACTTAGTAATCATATGTATGTACCGCATTACGCGTGCGTTCAGGCGTAGCAGGTCAAGCACTGAGGCAGCATTGTTCATGTGCGAACGTGAGATGAAGTCGTTGAGTGAGCGTAGGCGAGAACATGCATCATACATTAATACCATTCTTGCATTAACAAGAGTACTTAGGGATGTGTGATTTACTGCTTTATCATTACTGCTTGACTGAATTGATAACATGTTAACCTCTGCTTTATTGTTCCAATGAGTTGATCACTTACTCCTACATTACGGGATGGTGTTGTACATACCAACCAGACTCTGTCTTAGCTGCAGGTGATAGTGATGCTTATGAGGCAGAGCCAGACTTTTACGATGACGAGGAGGAGCTCTCCTATATTCAACTCTCTGGCGAGTCTATGTAGACCTGGAGTTGCATTGACGGGGCTATAGGGTTTTGGATAACGAATATTACACTTTCTCATTTTGTACATTATGAAACTATACTTGTAAGTCTTTAACCTGGTAACATATTCACACTCTGGAGACTTACACCAGTTTACATATATGTTATATATCTATCACAGTCTTCTGTTGACTTAATTTAACTGTCTCTGGAGTATGTTATGTTGTTTTGGCTTAATCCCATTCATCTTTAATGCACTAACACGGACAACATTCAATCATCATTATTTATGTTGCATAAGTGATGCGTTGGAACTTGGGAGTTGAGTTTATGCTCGACCCCCGATTTTCAGGGCGTTACACAAGTCCTTTTGCAACTGGGATGCGAAAGGAAAGTTGTCAAAACTATAAATTGGGGTCCCTAGGGCTATTCTAGGGTTAAGGTAAATATTGGAGAGCTATTCTAAGGTGTGGGAAAAGGATTTTCTCTATATCTCCAAGGGAGAGGCTAGTATATTGCCTTGTAATCTTCGTTCTTCATAGTGGAAGTTTGCATCCATAGTTTTTTACCCTAGATTGAAATTTTTCCACGTATATCTTATCTTGTGGTTTGTTTTGGATTTCTTTGATCTGTTTCTTGTTTATATTTCTTCCTGTTTATCGTTTGTGGGTGAGGTTTGAGATTGGATCTAGGCTCACTGCATTGTTGGCATGCTGCGCAACAACTGGTATTAGAGCTATTAGTTTAGTTCTATTGGAAGCGATGGCGGAAGATGGAAAAACTAGAATTGAGAAGTTTGATGGTTCAAACTTTGCCTTCTGGAAGATGCAGATGGAGGATTATCTGTATCAGAAGGACCTTTACATTCCTCTAGGAGGAAAAGAGAAGAAACCAGAAAAGATGACAGATGATGAATGGTTTTTACTGGATAGGAAGGCTTTAGGAACGATCCGACTCTCTTTGTCTAAGAGCGTCGCCTTCAATATATCCAAGGTGAAAACTACAAAAGAATTAATGGAAGCCCTAGCCACCATGTATGAAAAGCCCTCAGCATCCAACAAGGTTCATCTTATGAAACAGCTATTCAACATGAAGATGTCAGATGGTGGGAGCGTGGCTGAACATCTAAACGAGTTCAATACAGTCATGAGCCAGTTGGAATCCGTTGGCATTATTTTTTAGGATGAGGTTAGAGCGTTATTGATCTTATCCAGTTTACCAAATAGTTGGGATGATTTGGTGATTGCAGTGAGCAATTCTTCAGGGTCGACAAAGCTGAAATTTGATGATGTAGCCGGTCTAATTCTCAGCGAAGAATCTAGAAGGCATCAGGAGTTTCAGTGGATTAAGGGAATGCTCTAAACGTTGAAGGAAGAGGAAGATCGCTGATCAAAGGAGGTAATAAACACAGGCGTTCTAAGTTAAGGAAGAAGTCCAAGGGACTGAAAGACAAAGACGGGTGTTGGCATTGTGGCAAGAAGGGACACATGAAATGTGATTGCAGGGCGCTTAAGAAACAAGAAGAAAATCTATCTTTGGAGAGTAACACACAGGCATTGTCTTTGTCTCTTGATACAAGGAATGAGTCTTGGGTTATAGACTCAAGTGCTTCGTTTCATGCCACTTCATGCAAGGGAGTTCTGCGTAATTATGTGTCAGGTGACTTTGGAAGATTATACCTGGGTGATGATGAGCCGTGCAGTATTGTTGGAAAGGGAGATGTTCAGATAAGTCAAAAAGATGGACCAACTTTGAAATTGAAGGATGTCAGACATGTACCGAGTTTGAAACGTAACTTGATTTCAGTGGGGCAGTTGGCCGATACCGGTTATGTGACGACATTCACCAGTGATTCTTGGAAGATCATAAAAGGTGCCTTAGTGATATTTCGAGGCAAGAAGGAAGGTACTTTGTACGTGACTTTAGGATTGTATTGTTCACTCACAGTCGCATCAACTGGAGTGAATGAACAGTTATGGCATCAAAGGTTGGGACATATGAGTGAAAAGGGAATGAAAGTGCTATTGTCGACAGGGAAGCTACAAGGGCTGAAGTCTATTGACTTGGAATTCTGCGAGGACTGCGTGTATGGTAAGCAGAAGAGGGTAAGTTTTAAGAAGACAGGACATGCTCCAAAGACGCATCTGTTGGAGCTTATATACACTGATGTGTGGGGACCGGCACAGGTATCATCTCTCGGTGGCTCACGTTATTTTGTTTCCTTTATTGATGATGCTAGTAGAAAAATGTGGGTCTATTTCTTAAAGCATAAATTTGATGTATTTAATGTATTTAAAAAGTGAAAAGTCATGGTAGAAAATGAGACAGGTAAAACAGTAAAGTGTCTCAGATTTGATAATGGGAGAGAGTATTGTGATAAGAGGTTTGAGGAGTATTGTGCAACAAATGGAATCAAACATCAGAAAACAATTCCAGGGACACTACAATAGAATGGTGTGGCTGAGCGCATTAACAGAACCATCCTTGAGCGCGCCAGGAGCATGAGGTTACATGTAGGGTTACCCAAGACTTTTTGGCCGGATGCTGTAAATATTGCTGCATATCTCATCAATAGAAATCCCTCAGCACCATTGGATGATGGGCTATCAGAAGAAACGTGGACTGGAAAAGAAGTGAACCTAGCACATCTCAGAGTGTTCGGTTGCACTTCATACGTTCACATTGATGCAGAGCACAGAAATAAGCTGGATGCGAAGTCCAGGAGGTGTACGTTTATAGGCTACAGGCAGCATGATTTTGGCTACAGGTTTTGGGATACAAAAATAGGAAAATCATCAGAAGCAAGGACGTAGTCTTCAATGAAAAAGTGATGCATAAGGACAGGGTGCATGAAAATAAGGCTAAGGAGAAAGAATTTGTAGAGTTAGAAGAGTTACCGGACACGGGTGTTACAGCGCTACAAGATGATCATGCATAGGAGCATTATGAGGCAGGGCTACAGACACCGGTATTGAGGAGGTCTACTCAGGAGAGGAGACCCACGATCCGATACTCACCCTCCTTATATTATCTAATACTCACAGATAATGGTGAACCAAAGTGTTTTGAAGAGACATTATAGTTAGATATACGAGTTAAGTGAGAGCAGGCCATGGATGAGGAGATAGACTCTCTTAAGTCTAATCGTACATGGGAGCTAGTCACTTTACCAAAGGGTAAGAAAGCTCTTCATAACAAGTGGGTTTACAGACTAAAGGAGGAGCACGATGGTTCAAAATAGTACAAGGCTAGATTGATTGTGAAAGGGTTTCAACAAAATGGAGGTATCGATTTCACTGAAATATTTTTACCAGTAGTGAAAATGTCTACGATTCGTATGGTCTTAAGTATAGTGGCTACAGAGGACTTATATTTAGAGCAGCTAGATGTTAAGACAACCTTTCTTCATGGGAACCTTGAAGAAGAGATATATATGCATCAGCCGACATGATACGTGGTACCAGGAAATGAGAACAAGGTGTGCAGACTGAAGAAGAGTTTATATGGCCTGAAGCAGGCCCCGAGGCAGTGGTATAAGAAGTTCGACAGTTTCATGTCGGGAAATGGTTTTAGGAGATGTCATGCAGACCACTGTTGTTCTTTGAAGATGTTTGATATGTCGTACATCATCCTTCTTCTGTACATTGATGATATGCTTGTGGCTGGTTCAAGCATGAAGGAAATCTCAGATCTCAAAAGACAACTGTCTAGAGAATTTGCCATGAAGGATTTAGGAGCTGCAAAATAAATCTTAGGCATGAGGATAAAGTGTGACAAGGAAAACAAGAAACTGGTGTTGTCACAGGCAGAGTACATAGCCAAGGTACTTGATCGATTCAATATGGGAGGTGTTAAACCGGTTAGCTCTCCATTAGCCAACCACTTCAAGCTATCTAAGGAGCAAGGGGCAAAGATGCAGGAGGAACGGGATTACATGGATAAAGTCCCATACGCGTCAGCTATAGGGAGTCTCATGTATGCTATGGTGACCACGAAGCCAGACATTGCTCAAGCAGTGGGAGTTGTTAGCAGGTGCATGAACAATCCTGGGAAGGAACATTGGGAAGCTGTGAAGTGGATTCTTAGATACCTGGTAGGTACTAAGGATGTAGGGCTATGTTATAGTGGATCAGAAATCAAGCTACAAGGCTACGTGGATTCAGATTTGGCAGGAGATATCAACAGCAGAAGAAGCACTACAGGTTATGTCTTTACTGCGGGAAGTCTTTGTCAGATCAATTGGGTCTCTCAGTTACAGAAGATAGTATCTATCAGTATGACAGAAGCAGAATATGTTGCGGCTACAGAAGCATGCAAGGAGATGGTGTGGATGTAAGGTTGTATAGAAGAGTTGCGTAAGAAGCAAGCAGATTGCAAGCTGTACAGTGACAGTCAGAGTGCGATACACTTGGCTAAGAATTCAGCCTTTCATTTAAGGACCAAGCATATTGCCATCAGATGTCACTTCATACATTCGTTACTGGAAGATGGATCGATTGCTCTGGAGAAGATTCATACAAGTGAGAATCCTGCGGATATGCTGACCAAGGCGGTCACAAGGGAGAAGTTGAAGCTCTGTTCAGCTTTGATTGGTCTTCAGGCTTGAAGACGGGGAGGTGGTGCACTCCGGATGAAGAAGACAAATGTTTATGGCAATGTGTCTCCAAGTGGGAGATTGTTGAAAAGTTGAGCCACATCTGGGGTCGCCCACTACCAGTCGAGGTTGCGCGGATTTCGTGTCGCAAGTCCTTTCGCAACTGGGATGTGGAAAGGAGTTTCATGAATTTCGTGTCGCAAGTCCTTTCACAACTAGGATGCAAAAGGGAAGTTGTTAAAACTATAAATTGGGGTCCCTAGGGCTATTCTAGGGTTAAGGTGAATATGGGGAGCTATTCTAAGGTGTGGGAAAAGTGTTTTCTCCGTATCTCCAAGGGAGAGGTTAGTATATTACCTTGTAATCTTCATTCTTCATAGTGGAAGTTTTCATCCATGGTTTTTTACCCAAGATTGGGGTTTTTCCACGTATATCTTGTCTTGTGGTTTATTTTGGATTACTTTGATTTGTTTCTAGTTTATATTTCTTCCTGTTTATCGTTTGTGGGTGAGGCCTGAGATTGGATCTAGGCTCACTGCGTTGTTGGCATGCTGCACAACAGAGATCACCACAGGATAAGTTTTATTTTCACCTAAGTATACATATTTAAGCTCATTTGGTAATGGTTTTAAATCAAGCTTTGGAATATTGGTTGGTGATGGCAAAGGTCGCGAGTCCTCGATAGATATGATTTGAGTGCGCGTCTCCATTGGTACATACCAATGTCCTGGGTGGTAGTGCTCTCATTATCATCACAAATTTCAGCAAACACTTTTTCTAAATCAGAATTTTTCAAGTCCCTAATGACTTGAATCAATTCCTCAGTCAGACTAGGTTCTAATTCTTCTTCTTCTATCAAGCAGTCCATGAAATTCAGCTCATGGATTTCATTATTATCAATGGGCTGCTTACATAGATTAAAAATATTTAGCTCTAGAGTCATGTTACCAAAAGACAAGTTCATCATTCCATTCCTGCAATTTACAATTACATTTGAAGTTGTTAGGAATGGGCGGCCTGAAATGATGGGAACTTGAGTGCTAACATTTACACATGGTTCAGTGTCTAGTACAATAAAATTCACGGGGAAGTAGAATTTCTCCACTTGGACTAGTATGTCCTCTAAAATTCCCCTTGGTACCTTAATGGAGCGGTCAGCGAATTGGAGTGTAATCGTGGTTGGTTTAAGCTCGCCTAACCTCATTTGTTTGTAAACCAAATAAAGTACTAAGTTGACATTTGCACCCAAATCTAGCAAAGCATGCTCAATTTGAAAATTTCCAATAACACAAGGAATAGTGAAACTTCCTAGGTCTTTGTATTTGGGTACAACCCTTTGTTGAATGATAGTACTTACTTTCTCAGTAAGGAAAACCTTTTTGTGCGCATTTAATTTCCTCTTTACAGTGTACAAGTCCTTGAGATATTTAGCATATGATGGAATTTGTCTAATGGCATCAAGCAGAAGAATATTGACAGTAACCTTTTGGAGCACATCCAACACCTCTTGATATTTCATGGGGACAATCGGATTTCGAAGTGTAGATGGGAATGGAACTGGAAGCTCATATGACTTAGTCTCTGTATCCTTTTGTTGTTGCGGCTCTTGAACCATAGCCGGTTAATCATTTTCTTGAGATAGTAGCTCATCCTCTGGTATTTCTACCGGTTGTATTATCTTGTTATCGATCTCTTTTCCACTTCTCAAGATAATGATGGCCTTAGCTTGTTCATGATGTAGCTCATTTGGATTTGAGTCTCCAATGAAATGTTTGTTTCTAGGGTTTGACACAGGTTGAGAAGGGTGCCTTTTTCCCTAGCATTTAGTTGGGTCTCAATCCTAGCCATAGCTGTCTTTAATTCCTGATTTGATTGGATTAGAGACTGATTCATTTGAGCTTAAGAGTTCATGAATGCGGTCAATACATCCTCCACAAATGATCGCTTTGGCGGGGCACATATGGTGCATTGTTAGGTGCCCCAAAGAAGTTGTTTTTTGGAGGCATTTGAGGTGCATTGGGTGCATTAATTTATGGTTCATTCCTCTAACTAAGATTAGTATGAGTACGCCAATTTGGATTATACGTGTTTCCCATTGGTTGCATAACTGACCTTTGGTAGTTATTTATAGCATTTGCTTGATCATGCTCATGCGTGATATTTTATACAACTGAGATTATTGGACAATCCTTTATGTCATTGTCCGTACCACCACAAATGCTACAAAAATTACCTAAGGAAGTGTTTGCTTTAACCATATCAACCTTCCTAATTTTCAAGGCTTCGACCTTTCTAGCCAATGCAGCGAATTTTGCATTAAGGTTGTCTTCCTCTCTTAGGACATACATCCCCGCTTTCTCTCTAGGAATGGGTCTAGTTTGGTCTGATTTAGCAGAGACATCCCATGTCTGCGTATTCTCTGCTAACATATTTAAAAAATTCCAAGCCTTATTATGATCTTTGTCAAGAAAGGTTCCACCACACATCATCTCTATGAACTGATGGGTATCCATGGCGAGCCCCTTTCGGAAAGCATCAATCACGTGCCATAGTTCATAACCATGATGTGGACAAGTAATTAGAATGCCTTTGAAGCACTCCCAAGCTTGAAAAAATAGTTCATTCCCCTTTTGGGAGAATGACATGATTTCTTGTTTTAGTGCATTTGTTTTGTACTCGGGAAAGAACTTTTTCAAAAATTCTCTACTTAGAGGCTTGCCATGTAGTGATGATATTAGGTCTTAGAGAGTTGAGCCGTGCTTTGACCCGATCCTTTAGAGAAAATGAGAATAACCTAAGCTTAAGTACATCTCTATTATCATTGTTTACTTGTAACGTTGCAATTACTTCCTCAAAGTCCTTGAGGTGCAAATAGGGGCTTTCAGAATCTAAGCCATGAAATTTAGGAATCAATTGAATCACACCTGGTTTAAAATCAATGTTCCCCGTGTGAGTAGGGAATACTATGCAAGATAGTAAAGTTGATCTCTCAGGGTGTAGATGTTCATGTAAAGTCCGTGGTTGATTTAACACATTCCTTTGAACTTCATTTTCATCCTCAAGAGGAGGATTGGGTTGATTTTCTCTGTTTTGATTTATAGTTGGATCTGGCAGATTTGGATTTGGATTATCAACTGGGTCTGCCATGGAATCCAAGCGATGTTGAGTGCCTCTTCTAAGTGAATGATCAAGGCCTGAAACTAGTCCCCCTTCAAAGGAGAGTCGATTGTTTTGATCCCTACTCCAATGGGATATAAACCATCCACACCACACAATAAATACCACTAATTCAAATAGCAAATATGATACTTAAAATAAAAATAAAAACTTAAATCAACAACCCAGGTGACAGGGCCAACCATGAGGGTTCAGTTCACAAAGAAAAAATAAATCAACAACCCAGGCGGCAGGGCCGACCATGAGGGTTCAGTCCACAAAGCAAAATAAATCAATAACCCAGGCGGCAGAGCCGACCATGAGGGTTCAGTCCACAAAGCAAAAATAAATCAACCTAGGCAATAGGGCCGACCATGAGGGTTCAATCCACAAAAATAAATAAATAAAAGTAAAATTAATGCAAAAATTAAACTATGCTAATCTGGAAAATAGATTCAGCGGATGATCTTTGTGATCAAACAGCAACTGTAGGACAACCATAGCACCTGGGTGATAAAATCCCAAGCAGGGCAACCTTATGTCTTAGTTAGTGCTTGAAAGACCCAACTGAATTTATTTTCAAAGAAAAAGAAAAAAAAATTTTACAGAAAATTTAGAGGGTTTAGAAGAGAACTTACCTTAGATATCTTGCACATATCTGATCTATCTCAGTCTCTCCCCGGCAACGGCGCCAAAAACTTGATTGTTTGCCTCCAAGTGCAGAGGTTCGTAAGTAATATTCTGTTAATACAGGGTCAATCCCACAGGGAGATGAATTGCGAGAAGGAAAAAATTAAATGCAAAACAAACTAAGTAATAAAAACTAAATTGATTATTTGATTTTGGGATTTTTGAATGGATGCAATTTAACTGAATAAAATAACACCTAAGCTTCAAAGTTCCACGCATAGGTTAATGTTCCAAAATCATGATGACTTGAATAACACAACTAGGATTTGAGCACTATGGTTAGCCTAATTGAAAAATAAAATAATTTAAATATTTTAATAAGTGATATAAAATATTAGAAAATCATGAATTTGCACCATTGATATATATTCTTAAGTGCCAGTGATTTTAAGTATTCAATATCTATAGGATAATGAAAATCAAAGAAATATAACAGGTTGAGAACCTCTCCTATCTAGGAAATCTGATTAATCTAGGGTAAGCCTATCCATTAATGTGGATCTCATATGATGAAAACATATGGATCTCACAAGAGGATAAAAAACAAAACCTAAATAATAGATAATATGAAAACATATGCACATACCATTCATCATTAAAAACAATCAATCATCGAAACTTAAAGAAATATTAAACCCATGTGCTTCCCTTCTAGCTTGGGCTAGAGGGAACTTAGAAAAACATAACTAGAATAGAAAAAGAAAGGAACAAGAAAGAAATAAATGCAAATAGAAAAGATCTAAAAGGAAAAAAAAAAATAATAATTAAAAACCCTTTAAAAACTCTAAATATTGCTCTTGAATACTTTTAATAATGTTTAGGAATGCCCTAGGAAGCCCTATTTATAAGTAAGGAACTCCAATTTTCGTACAAAGTTGAAAAACCCTAGAAATCGCCTTAAATATATGTATTTTTTTAAAATAGACTTCTCGCTGCATAGTTCATTTAGAACAGACTTCCTACTGCGCAGTTTTCCAAAATAAACTTCACAGCTTCAGAATACACTTTTTAAGGATGATTTCAGGATTCTTCACTTCAAATCTTCGATTCTCTTCATTCCTCACTTTGTTTTTTTGGATCTTTGGCATGTGAATTCTTCAATCTTGGTCTCCTAAGATCCATCCCTTACCTTGGTAATTCTTGAGCATCAAATCTATGCTTTTTAGCACCCTTTTTCAATCCAAGCACTTAAATTCACCTTGCAACACATGCATGAGTAAAATAAAATATTAAGATGATTTATATTCATAAAACCAAGATATAAATGGAAAAAATTATGCAATATTTGAGTCTCAACATATAGGGCGCCACCCAAGCCACATGCCCCCCCCCCCCCCCCTCTATTTCGGCAGGGGGTTTCCCACAAGCACGTGGGAACTCCAATCATTTGTGGCTAGGTTGCTACCATTGCAGATTTTCTTTGTGGGCTTTGGGCTTGGGCTTATTCTTGGTTTGACCTAGTTTTGGGCTTATCTTGACTAAGTGAGTTAACTAGAGAACTATCTCGGTGCGTTGACTCAATGAGTCGACTCAGCGAGTCGAATTCCAGGGTTTATGATTGTAAGTCATTGAGTTTAGGATTCTAGGACTAGGGTTTAGGTGGTTGGGTTCTGCTAGGGTTCCTAGGGTTTAGGTCTCTAGAGTCAAGGTTTGACTAAATAGACTTGGTTAGGATTCCTAGGGTTTAGACATCTAAGGTTTGGGTTTAGTTGCATTGAACCAATTCAATCCATTTGTGGGCATGAGGTAAGATGTCTACAGCCCTGAAGCGGGTGGTCCAATGTCTAAAAACAATACTTATCAGACAAGCCTTGTCACTTATATGCACTTTGCTATTTTTTTTTTTAACTATTAAAAGAAATGTAAGTTTTCAGTTTCTCTAGATTTCCTACTTGTATTTTTGTCAATCTTATTACCGTAGTATTGATATTTATAAATCAGAATTTGTCAAAAAAGTATTCAAGGCCTGATTTGGACACGGCTCCTGGCATTTCGAAAAGACAAGAAAGTTAGCCTTTCAAAATGTGAATTTTCGAACACCTATTTGAAATGAATGTCAAGATTCTCAACAAGGAGTAAATAATTGAGTTTTCTTTTTTATTTACTTAAAAAATTTTTTTAAAAAATTTAAAAAAAAAAAGAAGAAGAAGAAGAAGAAGAAGAAGAAAATGCCGCCTTGCATTACTGTAACGAGGTACTGTAGTACTCTCCACGTCAGGATATCCAGTGATTCAGACCGTTGGCATGTTGGCCCCACCATGCATGAGCCTCGCGGCCTAAAACATCCTCCAAAGTAAATCCCAACCATTGAGTCCAGGGCCTGTATATTGAGAATTAAATTGAGATATGCACCAATGGTTCACATTCAACCGAAATAGGCTAAATCCAATGCAAATACTTCCACGTTAATGTACAAATCCACATATAGAGCCCAATGTGATGCCATAGTGACATCCAATCCATGCATCATTTGCACCCCTCCTATTCTCTTTGGCTTCCAAAACTCAGATTGACCCAGAAGTCAGGTGCCACACCACGTAAAATCATGTTGGGCACCTTATCTTTTATTGTCCATCCTTCTGGTTGTATGCATCTTCTGAATAGATTATCTTGAATATACAAAATATAGTGGGTTCCACATACAATATTGAAGCTTTTTAATGGTTGGTGTCCCCATCCCAACTGTTTCTTATGGTGTGACCCAGTGGAGTTTCCCATCGGCCAGATTTTGAGAGCCAAGGAGAAAAGGGGCACAAGTAGACGGATTAGATGTCACTAAAACATCATGGTGGTCCCACGCATCTACTTATTCGCTAAACGAGAAATGCATGCATTGGATCCATCCTCCAACTGAAGAAAAGGCCCAAGAAATTTATTTTTCATTTTTCATTTTTTTTGTATTCGGTACTTTGAAAACAGCCCAAGATCAACGGCTAGGATCTTTCAATCTGAGAGAATTTTTTAGCACGGTCCATTTGAGGGCCAAAACAACCAATGGTTTGGATCATTAGACCAAAGGACCCACCTGCATAAACTGAAATCTACATCACACTGTGCATATCCTCAGATGCAGGATCCTATAAATTCCTATGACATTGTTGAAGGATCTTGTAGAAGCAAATTGCAAGTCATGGTAAGAAGGAATATGAAATGTGCCAACTCTTGCCTTTATGCCATGTTTGCCATGTTCCATCTTATCCTTTCTTGCATCATACAAAAGGCACTTACCAAACGCCTATTTCAGCCTGACTTTTGCTTCCCTTCTTGGTCTCCTTCCTTATTCTCCTGACCTCTTATTTAAATATAGGTCCACCTGTGGCCCACCAATATATCCACTTCAGAAAAGAAATTGCATCTGGGTTAGAATTTAATGGACGGTCCAGACTATAATTCCAGCTGGACCTCACTAGGATGCTGCTTTCCATCCACTTCATACAGGAGCTCAGATTCGGTAGACTATCTTTAAAATGCCAGTTACTTATGGCACTCGTGCATTGCAATACAGACCATCCAAATTGTAGGGTGGATTGTGGTCAAGTGATCCTGATCATTGCATTAAGGAATATAAGATGAATGGTTATAAGTAATTGCAAGTAGTCCAAATTTCAACAACAAAATAAGATTGTTACTCCATCCACACAGCTGGGTAAGTGATTTTGGACGCTCTGGATTGCCTCACAACCACGCTATAGCATCCATTTTTAAAATGAGAAAGTCTCGAGTTATTGTCTACCTACTGATAACTTCCAACATATTTAGTGCATGTAACATTCAACTTTCCACTATGTTGGCCCTACTGTGAGGAACCCGTAGGACACCGGGTTCTGTGCAAAAAGCCTTACCTAGAAAGTTCTTGCGTCCTACCCGGGCCCGTCTCAAGCTGGTAACGGGCAGGAGCTTTGAGTGGCCACCATGATGTACGTTTTGTTTTTTTTTTTTTTTTTTTTTTTTTTTTTTTTTTTTTTTTTAAACACATATCCCACACACTCACGCTAGTGGAATTTCACCACCCATGGGTACACGAACCCTTGACAACTCCAGGAGTCTAACACTCGAGCAGAAGTAAGGACCCATTTTTTTTGAGAGGCTAACTTTCTTGTATGGGTCTTATCACACTGTCCATCCATTTTTTTTTTCCTATCATTTTAAGGTATAGGCCCACAAATGAGAGATCCAAGGCTCAAGTAGACTACACAATGGGGATTAAATTCTTACCATTGAAAACTTCTTGGGGGCCACCAGAGGAGTTTTAGATGGAGCTGATATTCGTGTTTTTCCTTCATCCAAGTCTACGTAACCTTGTCAACAGGTTGGAATGGCAAATAAACATCACGGTGGGCCCTAAAAAAGTTTCATTTCATCGTTGCTTCCTATGGTGTGGTCCAATTGAGCCTTGGATCTGCCTCATTTTTGGGGTTAAATCCTAAAATGATATGAAAAAAATAGATGGACGGTGTGGATAAGACCCATACATCATGGTGGCCACTCAAAGCTCCTGCCTGTTCCCTGCTGGAGGGGGCAATCCGCATCCGTTCCTCTAATAGAAGCCATGATGTTTGCGAGAAATCCATCATGTCCATATGTATTTCCAGATCATTTTACGCAATGAGACAAAAAACTGAGGTAGATCCAAAACTCAAGTGGGCCATTGGACTGGAAACATTGAATATTGAATGTCCACCGTTGAAACATTCATAAGTCGACAAAAGTTATGAATCAGGCTAATATTTTCCTATTTTCAATTCATTCTAGTAAGAATGACCTTATGAACGGTTTCGAAGGCATTTAAACATCATGGTGGACCCGAGGCGGTTTCAGCAGTAGGCATTTCCCTGGCCACTGTTTTTTTTTTGGTTTTGCGGCCAACATGAATTTTGGATAAACCTTACGCCTGGTCCCATGTCGTAAAATGGTCATACATCTGGATTTCTCACAAACATCACAGTGGGCCCACCTAACTTCCAATAAAGGCTTTTGCAGGAGAAAAGAAAACACATACACAGCCCCGTCTACTCCTCAGGTGGGCCACACCATAGAAAACGCTATCTAACCATTAACTTAAAAAAAAAAAATTTTAAAAAAAAAAAAAAAAAAAACCCATAAGCATTGTCCTCTGGATGAGTGGATGTGGATAATTTGTGCACAAGATGATCCTCATGACAGGTTAGCTATTGGACAGATTGGATATTGCACATGCACAAAAGGATGGAACTTACCTGCTGGGTGGACCATAACATGTGGTCCAACGGTTGGAATTAAACTACTTATCAGTGCCTAATTGTACCCAAAAAAGTTGGGCCCACCTTAAAGATGATCAAATTAGTCTGTGTCTACCAAACTAGGGAATGCCTACTGCAGCTTTTTATAATTCAGAACTAAATAAGCTTATCTCAAACCCGAATCGATTGAAGTATTGGGGCCTCTTTGGGTACACGGTCAAAAGTGGAGTTTGATACCGAAACACCATTTATTAAAAACCAATTGAATTGATTTTTGAAAAATCTTGTAATATTTCAATGGCATCTTAAAAACACTAAAGGAAATTTTGAAATGACTTTATATGCCACTTGCACTCGCCTATGATTGGATAGGCATCACATTGCCATGTAGCAATTTTTTGTATTATTTCAATTTGAGTAAAACTCCTTATGTTGAATTTGTATTAGATGAGTCCTAATTCAGGTAACTGTCTTCAAACCTGAGTAGATTGAGAGCTTGGGTCCTTATGAAATATGCAAATATGTTAGTGATATCTGGGGCTGTACATCGAGTCAAGCTGGGCCAAGCTTGGCTTGACTCATCCATGCTTTCCTGGAGCTCTCATGGAGATTACCATTAGAACTTGACTTCGTGCTCCCCTTGAGCTTGAGCTCGCCGTCCCAACTTAGCTCTAACTCAACCCCAAATCTTTCCATTTGTAAATCATAAATTCAAAATCCCAAACTTCAATTTTAGAATTAGGAGTTTTTTTTAAAAAAATAATTATATAAATAAAAAGATTTAAAGATTAAACTTAGAAGGTATCTTACTGTTTTGAGAGAGAGAGAGAGAGAGAGAGAGAGAGAGAGAGAGAGAGAGGAGCTTAGGAAAAAAAAAAGGACAGATAAGGCCTTTAGGTTCGAGCTGAGCCGAGCTTCGAGATGATCAAACTTAGAATCGAGCTTCAAGCTAAGCCGAGCTTCGAGATGATCAAACTTAGAATCGAGCTTCAAGCTAAGCCGAGTCAAGCTCCGCTCTTCTTGAACTCGTCTCGTTTTTAAACGAGCTGCATCATATAAAGCTTGATTCGCATCGAGTCATCACTCAAGCCAAGTCGAGCTAAACTACATCCAGCCAAGTTGGGCGACCTTTTAGATCTAGCTTGGTTCGTGCACAGTTCAAGTGATATACAAACTGCTCGTGTAGTTCATTTGGCCTGTCCGAATGGTAGTCCGGGTGATGAAGATCGCGTGGCTTCAAAATCAGGCTAATCTACTAATTAGTGGGGCCACGTCTATGTTCAATCAGACCATCAGTCATTCCACCCACCTGCACGTCTATGTTGAGTCAGACCATCGGTCATCCCACCCACCTGATGAGCCGACTGGCCTAATTTTTGTAGTAGGTGATCATCATGGTGTGGCCCACCGTTTGCATGGTACGTATATCATACAAGAGGCATGTTGGCAGGAAAGATGAAGATACATGACAAGTTCACCAACTGTGGAATGTTGGTGGTCCGTGTGTATGTATGTGACCTGGGCCTGGCTCGATCCAACCTGACCTAAGGGACCACAATGGCCTGAACAAACCCAAGCCAACTCACTAAATGGCCGTGAACTATTAAACTGGATGCAACCTGGTGGGTCTAGGAGTCCAGGCCTTGGGTTAGCTCATGCCAGTCCAGGCCTACAGACCTCTTAGGCTGGCTGGACCCTTTGTCACATAAATATCATTTTCGGCAGGGCCTGGTGGCCCGACCGTGTAGGACCAGGGCTTGGGACCCTAAACTTAACCGGAGACATTGAAGGTGGACGGTCTGTGGGCCCCACAATGATTTATGTGTTTTATCTGCACCCTCCATTAATTTTGGATCATTATTAAGGGCATGAGCCGAAAAAAAGGCAGATCAAAATCTCAGGTGTACCAAACCACTGGAAAACAGTGGTGATTGAATGGGCACCATTAAAAACTTCCTAGGGCCTGCTAATGCTTATTTTCCATCCAACCCGTTGATTAGGTCACAAAGACTTGAATGAAGGGAAAACCCAAATACCAGCTTGTTCCAAAACATTTGGTGGCCCTAAAGAAGTTTTTAATGGTAGGTGTTCAATCACCACTGTTTCCTGTGGTGTGGTCAACCTGATATTTTGATTTACCTCATTTTTGGCATAATGCACTAAAGTCATATGGTAAAATTAATGCACGGTGTGGATAAAACATATACATCATGATAAGCCACCATTATTTTAAACTAGAAGCATTGTAATTAAACTAGAAGCATCACCCAAGGGCCATGCCGGGGCTTGAAATTCTAGGCCTGGCGTCCAGGCCAAATTCGGGCCCAGTCCACCGAAAATGGTCTGGCCCGGCCAATTATCAACTGGGCCACCGTTATTTAAAAAATAGATAGTTTAAAGACACTTGCAGGCTATTTCCATTCATCACACACGCGACACTCGTTGGATTCGGGTCATGTTTCAACCATTCAAATCGTTCATACGATGGGAGCACTTTTAGAGTTTACACTTCATCGCATTCTAATAATTCACCGCCGTTGGATTGAGTGGCCACTCATAAAACCATATCCAACAGGCGGTAACAAAAGCAAGTGATGGGCCTTGCTAATTATAGTTGTGTAATTGAGATCTGATGGCTGAGAATAGTTTATTGGATGAATGTCCAGGTGGAATATAACTTATCCCTCCGAAAGTGGAAAAGGAAACCAGTTATCTTTCGGTAAGAATATCTCTATCTTCCACGTAAGATAATGGCATTTAATATGTTATTTTGGAAAAAGTAAGAATGTCATATACAATATTAAATCACCGACCTCATTTGACTGTATCTTGCAATATCTTGTCATGGACTTTGTCGATCTGATACGGTGGTAAACGAGCATCGTAGCGTACACTCGACTGTGGGGTGTGTGGGCGTGAGTGTGTGGGTAAAATTAAAAATAAAATAAAATTGCACCGTACAGATCAAGTCACATGGCAAAAATTCTGGACGGTCAAGATCATTTGTAGTGGAATACATCTAACCATCAATTTGAACAATCCATTGGCGTGTCCCGGTCTGTTGAGCTTATTTATTAAAGAATCACTTCAATTAGACAATACCAGCCATCTTATCGTGGCGTGGACGACAGACATGTATAGAAATGGAGGCTGTCATTCAATGACATCATCCAATCGGTGTCATTTGTGTTGTGACCAAATGAAAGTGGAACGTAATGGATGGTCGAGATCAATTAATTGATTTGTCCCTGTATCCAACTATACAACTCACAGCACTAAAACTAGGGTGTGCTGGGGGCATCGACATTTCTAATTATAAAATGATGGAAGTGTGCTAATCCTATCTATGTGAGAGATGTTAGAAAGGTAACTGATTCTTGTACACAATAGAAGTTAGAAAAAAAAATAACTGGGCGATTAGATCTATCAAGTTCAAGGCTTGACTTGAATAGTCAAGTTCCAGCAAGTGCAAACGAACATAATCTACAAATTGTCTTTAGGATACAATGAACTCATAATCTGAATTTCAACACGAAAATTTGCACATTTAAGTGTTGAACAGATCTCTAGTTTTGACACTGATATACCTTTAAGACTTTCAGAAAAAACTTAGCAAGAAGTCAGATCGAGAGTAATTCCACAGAAGATGATATAATCTTAAGAATTAAGAGTGTTTTCTTTTGGATTATAGTATCCAGGATTTATATCAATTGAAAGGTTATGGATTTCTTCCTGAAGAGATGTTAAGGTGTCTTTTCAAGAAATCCATACCCATTCACAGCAAACAATATCCCTTCATGAAAGGACATGACTCTTTGTCCTATGACAGTTATTTATGTATCCATTCAGACAGAAACAGTTATCTAACAGTAAAAATTGTATCCATATAAGCGACACGTGGCATAGGTGCCACATGTACAATCATGTCATAATTACTCTCAAAAAAAAAAAAAAAAATCATCAGGGTAAACCCTAGTCCAATTTCAGTTGTACTATTGCCCAAAAAGTTTGAGTCATGTGCTAAAAAGACTAAGTGCGCCTAATAAAGCGCCCAAGCAGCCCTACAGCCCACGCCACATGCACGGACAGTGCGAAGAGATTTGAAACCTAGTTGCATAAGCAAAAACTCCTTCTCTTACTGATTGGCTATACACACTATTTATGGAAAGTTTAAATAATTAGTATATTTATTTACTTTCTAAAAATAACTTTATTTTTTAAATTTAATTTTATTCTAAAAAACACAACAAGAGATACTTCAGTTCTCTCAGAGCAGTGTAAGCTATGGTGCACGGTGCTCCTAGTTGTATTGGAATACTTAGGAAGCCAATCTATTGATCTAGACTGATCATTAGGTTCAATGCGCGCGCGCACACACTATGGACTATCACGCAAAACATCACATGGATCCCACGAATATGAACCATTTGATTAGTAGTCTATAATACAAAGGCCAAGAACATTTACACGAAAATAGGTCTAAACAACAATTTGATCCAGAGAATTTTACATAAAAAAAAAAAAAAAAAAAAAAAAAAAAAACCCTACCTAATTAATATAGAATTTACATTCCGATACTTATTTTTATTTATTTTTTATTATTTTTAAAGCTTCGTCATTAACCCATATAAATATCATTCTAAATACCTTATGTTACATTTCTTTTATGCATGGTTGAGTAAGCTTGTGAGTAAATGAGTCAGCTACTTTGTGGGCCCCACTGTGATGCTTATATAAAATCTACCCCAATCGTTGGTGCGTCACCTCATGCTAGCCGTAGTGCCGGAGTCAACCCCATATGTGATTCAAGTGGACCACATGATTGGAAAAGGTGTACATGTAACTATCACTATCTAAATTGTTTCCCTTGGTATGGCCCACCTGAATCATAGATGAGCCTGATTTTTAAGTCCCAAGCCTAAATTTTGGTTTCGCATCTAATGGATGGAGTGAATTTTATAGTCATCACGATGAACCTTGTAATCAATTGTGGATGTCTCTCTCCCAAGCATTTTCTTTGGTGTGGCCCACCTGAATCACAAATTAGGCTGATTTTTTGTTCGTTCTCATGCAAACCATGTGGGTCCCATGAAAAATCAAGTGTGTCCCTCACCATACATAGAGATTATTTAGAAGAAACAGAATTACATGCAACGCTACTCTTAATTTTGACGAGGCTCACCATAATATATATATAAGTTCCAATCTAATGTTAGGCCTAGATACTAAAAAAAAAAAAAGTTGACCTATGTGTGGACACTGGACCTTAAGCAGATCGTGCTCACACAAGCGAATAGATTTTTAAGTGTTGTTGTCGAGAGATTATATTTGACCGAAGTCGCCACTAGCCAATTAATCCAATTCCACAGCCAGCTAAACATTGTAGAAATATTAGGATAGAGAATCCGAGGATTCCTTGTCCTAAGATGACTCCTTGATTTGCGGCTAAAGATTCTTAGTAAGGAACCACTGTTACAGAGAGGGAAGGGATTAGGCACCCACTCTTATCATGCGATAAACCAACTAGTCCAGGTATTTTATGGACAAGATCCGATTAACTCGACGAGTCACAAAGTAAATGTTTGAACTGATTTGGTGTTAAGTGCTATTTATACAAATCATGTATGTGATGTTGTGTGTAATATGGTGTTAGATGCAATGCCTATGATAAGTTATAGCCTAGGCTAGATAAATCCGCATTGACTCTCCCACTTGTCATGCATAAATTAATTGACTAGAGTTTCTGATGGGTAGGACTCGATTATATCGACAAACTATAAAATATACACTCGTGTAGATTAGGTGTACAATGCTATGCAGGGATGTTGTATAATGCTAATGCCGAAGTAGATGAAGCTGATTGAAAGTTGGATGATTGGATGGACGGTAATGTCATAAGGATTGGATTGAGAGGCTACGATCGTGGCTCGAGCGACTCAGGTGGCTGGGACTCTAGACTAGACTGGGCTGTCATGGGTTGTACTTAGGGCTGTACATCGAGCCGAGTCGAGTAAAGGTAGGCCAAGTTCAACTCGACTGGTCCATGCTATACTCGAATTCGAGCTCGCCCTCGATCTCAACATTGAAGCTTGGCTTGTTTGCCAAAGCTGTCGAGTCGAGTTCGAGTTGAGCTAGTGGTTTGAGTCAAGTCGAGCTGGTTCATATGCCATGGATTGGGCGCGGGTTACTCGAAGTCGCCAAGTGGGCTGCGCTGGTTGCTTGGAGAAATCAGGATAATGAGAGAGAGAGAGAGAGAGAGAGAGAGAGAGAGAGAGAGAGAGTCGGTCAGGTAGAGAGTCTTGGGCAGTCGGGCTACCGTGCTGGGTGCGGCCATGCGGGCTGTTGCGTCTGCTCGTGCTCGGTAGGGTGAGGGAAGAAAGAAAGAGAGGGAATGAGGATGGGTAGGGTCAGGTAGGGTTTTTTAGTAAAAATTAAAAACTTTTAAGTTTTAACTTTTTTAAGTTTTTTAACTTAATATATATATTATATATATTTAATATTAATATATATATATATATTATTAAAATATATTCTTTGAGTCGAGTCGAGTTCGAGTTCGAGTCAAGTTGAAATGCACCATGGTCAAACTCGGCTCAAACTCAACTCGAGCTTTAAAAAACAAGCGTGACTCGCCGCAAGTCGTCCTTTCAAGCCGAGTCAATCCAAGCCGAGTCGAACGAGCTTTTCAAGCTAGCTCGACTCATGAACAGTCCTAGTTGTACTCTCTCCTATTGCTCTTTCCTCTCCTTAGTGGAGGGATGGAATGGCTAAGGCCTTGGATTTTCTAAGGTAAAGGGCTTCTTAGGAGGCTTCTAGTATATTGAAATGAGAAGGGGAGGGGGCTAATTATAGCCCCCAAGCATGGTTTCTTGTAATTCCTAACAAGTGTGGGGTTAAAAGGGGTCTGGATGGTCCACATTTGAGATTGCCACATGGAAAGATATCAATGGTTGGATTGGATGCCATGAATTGTAAATGCAGCTAAAGGGAGGGGTACCAGAGTCAATTCACATTGCTACACACTTGTACTCAAACTAAGAGCCACCTCACATGCTTTGGACCTCTCCTTGCCAAGGTAGGAGAATTACCACATGACTTGCAACACCTTGGGTGCTGCTGAAGTCATACGGAGCTCCCTACTTTAGTAGGTGAGCTCCCCTACACATGTGTTAGTTCTGCTTCTTAGGGGATTAGGTTGCTCTTTACTCTAAATTTTGGATGGGCTTTATTTATGGGCTTAGTTCAGGGTTAGTTTTGGGCTTTTATTTGACTGTTTGGGTTGACTCAGTGAGTTTGACCTGGTTTTTAGGTTTTAAGGCTTTAGGGTTTAGGGTTCTATGGCTAACTAGGTTAAGTTGATGAGTTTGGGTTAGGATTTTGGATTAGGTTTGGTTTAGGGCTAGGTTTGGTCGAGTTACATTAGTCCAACCTCATCAGCTTGTCAGCTCGAGGTGGGGTGTCCATAGTATGATTCTGGTGGGCCAAACCAAAGAAAACAATTAGGAGAGAAGTCAACCCTTGATTTTTACAAGGCCCACCATAATAATCATATTAAATCCATTCAAACCATTAGATTCCATATAAAAATTTATCTCTATGACCAAAAAATCACACCCATCCGTGGTCCACATGGGCCACACTAATGTAAATAGTTTGGAGAGTGAGCATTACCATGTATACTGTTTTCAATCATATGGTCCACCTAAATCACGGATAGACTTGATTTTTGGGTTCTTGGCCCAACATAGGGTGATACACCTTGTGGTTGATGTGGATTTTACATAAACATCAGAGGGGTCCACTCGAGCAACCGACCCATTTGCTTGTACAACTGTGTGATAGAAGATAGTGAAATGATGATTATATTGATTGATAAGGTAATTTTGAAAGCCTTTTTAAAAGGGTATTTGAATGTAAATTTCATATTAACTAGGTAGCCTTTTCATCTATCTATTTAAAAGAGCTCATGGCAGAATGCTTATGATTTTAAAAAATCACATTTATTAGGCAACTGTGGTACAATTTTTATAAGATAACCTATGAAGGTGTCCTGGACTTTATGAATAATTTATATTGACTAACTGGACTATCCAAGTGAACTACTGCAACTAAGAGCACTATAACTTATTGTGCTTTTGGCCAATTTTACAATTATAGTTAGTCTTAGGAGGGATGTAAACAAGTTATTTTGGGCTGTGATTGGCCTTTCAGATGAAAGGTATTTTTCTTTTTCATAATTCATGATGTGATTAGCTTTCTCCATCTTATCTTTACATTTGAGCATTAATGCTAATGTAGTATTAGGGAGAGCACAACCTTTCAGATGAAAGGTATTTTTGTCTATTATAGTTAATGATGTGAGTAGCCTGCTCTAACTTATCTTTACATTTGAGCATTAATGCTCATGTAGAATTAGGGAGACCATCAATAAAGTTTCTTAGGGCTCACCATGATGATTATGTGACAAAGACATTACATATATTATGTGACAACTCATGTTAAGATGTCAGTTATAAAAAAAAGCTTGCAAAAGTGAGATGTTTGCCCACCATTCGAAGATGTCTGCGAACGTCTCTTTCCTACCTTTATATCGTCTTCATCTGGGTGTTGTTGAACCCTTTCCCTCCCTTTCTCTAAGGATGCAAATGGGCCAGGTTTGGGTTGTTTATAAGGGTACCCGTACCATACCTACTGTTGAGGGTCAAATATTGCATATTATCCCCTATTTATATCTTGGTTTTATGAACATGATATTGCTTAATGTTATATTTTATGCATATTTATGTTACAAGGTGAATCTGAGAGCTTGGATTGAAAAGAACATTAAAAGCATGGATTTAATGCTCAAGAATCATCAAGGCAAATGTGGGATTTTAGGAGACCAAGAATGAAGAGTTTTCATGCCAAAGATCCAAGTAAACCAAGTATGAAGGATGGAGGAAAGATTGGCGAGAGCATAAGTTAGACAATAGAAAAAAAATCAATTTAGGTGCTACCTAAGCCAACTTCGGTGCCACCTAAAGTGTACAAAATAGTCCAACAAGAAAATAGCTTAATTAGGTGGTACCTAAGCTTAATTCGGTGCACTGAAGACAGCTTAGGTACCACCTAAGCCAATTTAGGTGCCACCTACACATACAATTTCACATGCGATAAATTTCAGGTATTCGATTTAGGTGCCACCTAAACCAACTTCGATGCTATCGAATTCACGCGGAATTGTTGACGTAGTTGCGTAACTTGAGGCCCTTCACAAGCGGTTTCTGAAAATTTCAAGTCGATGTGTAAGAGGGGGATGTACAACTATAAATATGAGTTCCTAAGACGTTCCTAGGCATTATCTAGGGTTTGAGGAGTGAAGCAAAAGTGTGGAGAGCCGCCGCTAAGAGTCTTTCTTCTTATTCATTAGTTGTTTTTAGTTATTTTTATGCTTTTCTTAAGAGATTTTAGTTCAATCATGTCTATGGTTGGCTAAAACTCTTAGCTAGGGCTAAGAGGTGAAGCTTGTAGCGTGATTGAGATGTTTATTTTTCTTTAATTCATGTTTATATTTGAACTTCATTGAATTCTAGTTGATTTTAAGGAATATTTTCAGTTTTTAATGGTTTGTTTGATTCAAATTACAATAAGTCTAAAATAGCTCTAAGTATCTTCTTTTCTATTTGAGATTGTAGATTTGGTAAATCTCGTTGTTTGCCATAGTCTCCTGGGCATGGTTAGGTGATGGAATCCCTTCCAATTCACAGCAATTCTCCTTCATTGAGTCTAAATCAATGAGAAGTTCAAAGCTTTGACCGTCTCTTCTTTCCAACTTTATATGATAGGACTCTGATTCTAGTTGGATCTCTTGAATTAAGCAAGACAATATCTCGATTGATACAAGTGGATCCTTGACACCCTAGTTCCCACCTTTGAATTTCTTTAGTTTCTAATTAAATCTCTCACAATTACTTCCTTTTATTTCAAATTTAGATTCACATCTTTTTCTAGTTCTACTTCTAGTTGCTTTCAGAATACTCACGAGATTAGTCCTTGTGAATTCGACCTCGGTCTTACCGAGATTATTACTACATCGCGGCCCTACACTTGGGGTTGTAAACATGTTTTTGGAACCGTTGCTGGGGATTATCGGTTGTGTTTTTCTAAGATTAACTAGTTTTGGAATTAGTTTAAGATTAGGGTTTTTCTATTTTCTATTTTTAGGTTTAGAAACTTTCCTTTTCTGTTTTTAGAAACTAATTTTCTTTCTAGTTTTAGGATAGAAACTTTCTTATTTCTTTTTTAGAAACTAATTTGTTTCCCTTCTTCTTTTGCAGGATCCCAATATAGAAACTTCTAATTTAGTAACTTCTTTCTAATTCTCTCGCTTTCTATATCCTTCTTTCTTTTTAGGTCTAAGTTAGATTCTGAAATTGAGGGTTGAGTGTGTTTCATGCCCAAGTGGGTCTGTGATAATACTCGATGTCTCTTGAGTGAAAGAGGATTAGTTTAGGGTTTATTTATCCATCACAGGATTAGACACCACTCGAGATCCTCAGAGTTAATTGAAGTGATGGTTGCAAATCAACTGGCCAATTAACCTGCGATCCAACCTCAACCTCGGGTTGAGAAAATCCAAGATGAGAATGAGGTGCATCAAACACCCCCACCTCGTACTTTATGAGATTATTTACAACCGGTGGGGGTGAGCACACCATCATGCATAGTTTTTCTAGAAAATACGGGGCATGGATATCAAGTTAGGGGTGATCCAACTTCTTCCAAAATTCCATGGACTTGAATTTGAAAATCCATATTTACACTTGAAAGAGTTTGATGAGATCATAGCTACTTTATATTTTCCTAACATGTTCGATGACACAGTCAAGCTGAAACTCTTTCCATTTTCTTTGAAAGAGAAAGCTAAGACATGGTTGCATTCGCTACATCCTCGATCTATTGGTAGATAGAACAATATAACAAAGGAGTTCATAAAGAAAAATTTTCCCACACCATAAAACGAACGCCCTTAGAAAGTCAATCATAAACTTCGACTAAAAGGAAGATGAAACACTCTTCCAATGTTGCGAGCAGTTCAAGGATCTTGTCAGTTCATGTGCACAATACGGTTTTGAAATGTGGTGAATTACACACTTTTCTATGATGGACAAACATTCTCCATGCGTCAATTGGTCGAGACAATGTGCAATGAGGAATTAATGAATAAAAACGTCGATGATGTGTGGGATTATTTGGACAGACTTGCTAAAAATGCACAATCGTGAGACGTCTCTCCAACATATGGTACCACCTCTAGGCGCGCTCAATTAAAGGAGAGGGGCGGAATATACCTTCTAAAAGAGGATGATGATATCAATGTTAAAGTGGCTAATCTCATAAGGAAATTCGAGGCCATAGAACTAAAGAAGGATAAGGCTAAGGAAACTGTTTTCGGTATTTGTGCTTGCAACATTCACACAACTGAAAATTGCCCAAATATACCTACTTTTCAAGAGGTACTGAATGAACAATCTAACGTCATGAATAATTACCAAAGGCCTTTCAATGGACCCACCTCCGATACATACAATCCTAGTTGGATAAATCATCCAAACTTTAGTTGGAGGAATGGACAAACTGCTACTCTTCATGGATTCTTTAATCAAATTCCAAATCAAGGGAAACCTCAAGAGGATCCGATTCTAAAATATCTTTGAAATTAAGAGCTTTTCAATCAGGGTATGCTACAAGCCTTTCAAGACCTTACAAAGGCCATACAAGGGCTTGAGACAAAGAATGTGATTGGGAATAAAGGAAGCCTTCCAGCTCAACCTCTTCCTAATCCAAAACTGCAATATGAGGTCAGTGGCCCAAGCTCTTCAAATCAGATGGAGCAAGTTAAATTTATCACCACTCTTAAGAGTAGGAAGACCATTGACAAATCTATCCGGTAAGGGCTAAGAAGTCTAAGAACTTGAAAATAGATGAAACTGATAGACCTAGCAACACTCCACATGAATTAGAGCCGGGACTTTAAGGCAAGCCGATTGCACCATTCCCCCAATGGTTGATCGCACCAAAACCTCTCTTTAACTCTCAGGACATTCTAGAGGTGCTGAAACAAGTAAAGGTCAATATTTATCTACTAGATCCCGTTAAACGAATACCTTCATATGCCAAATTTCTGAAAGACTTGTGTACAACCAAAAGACGGAAAAATGTTTAAAAGAAAATCTTTTTAATTGAAAAAGTGAGTGTCATCCTAAAACAAGATGTGCCACAGAAATACATAGATCCCGATAGCCCAACCATCGCTTGTGTAATTGGGAACTACCGAATTGAGTATGCACTTCTTGACTTAGGAGTGAGCGTAAATTTGATCCCATACTCGGTCTACGAATAATTGGGTATAGGTGAATTAAAATCTACCCGGACCATGTTACAACTTGTCGATCGCTCAGTTTGAGTACTGAGAGGGATACTTGAGGATGTGTTGGTCCAGGTTGTCAAATTCTCCTACCCGGTAGATTTTATCATCTTGGATACTCAACCCATCATGGACATAAGCACTTAAATACCTGTCATTCTTGGTTGCCCATTCCTTGTCACATTAAATGCAATCATTAATTGCAGGAATGGAGTCATGAGTTGTCTTTTGGAAATATGAGATTGGAGTTAAATATCTTTTTCAATACAGGCAAACAGTTAGAGGATGATGACGATTCCCACGATATTAACCTGATTGACTCTTTTGTGGAAGATAGAACACTTTTGACCTTATCCTCTGACCCTTTAGAGACGTGCTTGGCCCACTCCCATGATTTTGATGATGATATGATTAGGGAGATGGGGACCATGGTGGATACCGTGCAGGTACTTGAAGTTAACTGGTGGAGGCCACAATTTGAAAAATTGCCCCAAACTGATGTAATGCCTTTACTGTATAACCTCAAGGCATCGAAGCTTGACCTAAAACATTTGCTCTCTGATTTGAAATATGTCTATTTAGGTTAAGATGAGATATACCCGGTGGTGATTTCTTCCCACCTTAAGTAAGAATAGGAGAGTATGTTTATCTATACTCTCATTGAGCATAAGGGAGCCCTTAGACGGTCGATTGCGGATATCAAGGGAATTAACTATTCGATTTGTACTCATTGCATTTATCTAGAGGATAATGCAAAGACCTCTCGGTAACCACAACGTAGATTAAATCAAACATGAAGGAAGTGGTTAAAGCCAAGGTTCTTAAGCTATTAGATGTGGGTATCATATACCCTATATCAGATAGTCAATGGGTGAGTCCAACTCAGGTGGTTCCTAAGAAGTCCGGAATCACCATAGTAGCCAATGCCAACAATGAACTCATGCCAACTAGAGTTACTACTGGTTGGAGAATATGCATTGACTATAGAAAGTTAAATACCGTCACTAGGAAGGATCACTTTCCTATGCCATTCATTGATAAAATCTTGGAAAGGCTAGCTGGTCACTCGTACTATTGCTTTCTTGACGGGTATTCGGGCTACAACTAGATAGAGATAACCCTTAAAGATCAGAAAAAGACCAAATTTATATGCCCCTTTAGCCCTTTTGCTTATCCAAGGATGTCATTCAGACTATGTAATGCCCCTACCACTTTTCAGCTTGCATGTTGAGTATTTTTTCTGATATGGTGGGGCAATATCTAGAGGTCTTCATGGATGACTTCTCTGTCTTTGGTCTATCCTTCAGCAATTTTTTGAAAAATCTTAAATGTGTATTAAAGCGATGCGAAGAAAAGAATTTTGTACTCAATTGGGAGAAGTGTCATTTCATGGTTCGTAAGGAAATTGTACTTGGACATATCATCTCGTCCAAGGAAATTGAGGTACATAAAGCTAAAATTGATCGTATCTCTACCCTACCTCCACCCAAAAGCATACAAGACGTGCGATCCTTCTTAGAACACGTTGGGTTTTACAGAAGATTCATAAAGGACTTTAGTTACATCCTTGTCATTTATGTAATCTACTGCAAAAGGATGTTCCATATGAGTGGATTAAGTAATGCCAAGAAGCTTTCTCTAAGCTCAAGGGCATGTTGACTATCGCACCTATCATGCAGCTACCTGATTGGAACCTTCCTTTTAAACTTATGTGTGATGCGTATAACTATACTATTGGGGCGGTATTAGGCTAGAGAAAAGAAAAGAAGCCCTACGTTATTCATTAAGCAAGTAAGACTCTAAATTCGGCTCGAGTGAATTACTCTACTATGAAAAAGGAACTCTTGGCCGTGGTATTCGCTTTGGATAAATTTAGATCTTACTTTATCGGATCTAAGATCATCATCTACACCGATCATGTGATGCTCAAGTATCTTCTTTCTAAGAATGATGCTAAGCCCCGCTTGAAAAGATGGATCCTTCTACTCCAGGAATTAAATTTGAAAATAAAAGATAAAAAGGGAGTTGAGAACATAGTGGCTGATCATCTTTTGAGACTTGACCTTCCTCATTCCCTTGAGACGACACTTATAAATGATATGTTCCATGACGAACAACTGTTTAAAGTCTCCCACTCACCTTGGTTTGCTGATATTGTTAATTATCTTACCACAAGTTTCACGTCGATATATTGGACTGCGCAAGGTAAGAAGAAATTTTTCGCCGAGGTATGCAAATTCTTATGGGCTAATCCGTATTTATTTAAATATTTCCATATCAGATTCTAAGGAGATATGTGCCAGACAATGAACACCAAAGTGTCATCTCCTTCTGTCACACTCAGGCCTGTGGTGGTCACTTTTCTGCTAAAAAGACCATGACCAAAATTCTGTAGTATGACTTTTATTGGCCCACTATGTTCAAGGATGCTCATGAGTTTTGCAGAGCTTGTGAGCGTTGTTAAAAATTGGGAGCATTGTCCCGTCGAAATATGATGCCCCTAAACCCCATCTGATCATTGAAGCATTTGATTGTTGGGGCATTGATTTTATAGGACCATTCCCCCAATGCTTCAGAAATTTGTATATTTTGCTAGCGGTAGACTATGTCACTAAATGGGTTAAAGTGATCCTGTGCCAAACAATGATTATCAAACGATCATTAAATTTTTTAAAGAGAATATCCTTTCCCGGTTCGAAACTCCTTGAGACATTATTAGTGATGAAGGCTCACATTTATGTAATAGGCCATTTACAAACTTAATAAAGAAATATGGCATATCTCATAAGGTGAGCACTCCATACTACCCACAGATAAGTGGGCAAGATGAGATTTTCAACAGGGAGATTCAACATATCTTAGAAAAAATGGTTAACCCTGACCGTAAGGATTAATCAATCCGCTTAACCGATGCCTTATGGGCTTACTGTACAACCTTTAAAACTCTCATTGGAATGTATCCCTTTAGACTCGTCTATGGGAAAGCTTGCCATTTACCTGTGGAGTTAGAACATAGAGCCTACTGAGCTATTAAGAATTTGAACTTTGATTTGGATAACGTTAGCTTGCTACGCAAGCTACAATGAATGAACTTAAGGAGATCTGAAATGATGCATACGAGAACTCGAGAATTTATAAAGACAGAATGAAGGTGTTCCGTGATAATAACATCCTTCGGAAATCATTCTTGGTTGGTCAAAAAGTCCTTTTGTATAATTCTCGGTTTCATCTTTTTCCGGGAAAGCTCTGATCTCATTGGACAAATCCTTTTACAGTTACTAATGTCTATCCTCATGGGGATATTGAGATAGAGAATCCGAATAATGGCAATACTTTTAAAGTAAATGGACATCAATTGAAGCCGTTTGTTGATAAATTCAATTCAGAGGATATGTTCATACCTCTGACTGATCGTGTGTACTAAGACTGATCACATAGTCTGATGGAGGTATAATTAGGTTTATCGCTTTTATATGATTTAAGACTAGGATAGTTTGCTTTCCGATGTTTAAGATAGTTTGCTTATACTCTGTTGAGTTTTGTTTTATGCTAACCCATTTTACGCTAAGATTCATGGAAAAGCTTCAAATTTCCTTCCTCCAGGTACTACTTTCCATCACTATTCCCTTTCTTTTCGTTGCCTCATATGTATTACATGTTTATTTCTTTTATATTGAAGACAATGTAGATTTTAGGTTGGGGATGGGGGATTAGGTAAACTAATCAGTGTTTTATCAATTTTGAGCAAAAATTTTAAAATTTTCAATGTTTCAAGTTAAAATCTATTTGAGAAGTGATGAATTGTGTATTCAAGAATGCTTTGAGTATGATAAGATAGAGATTGAATTTTGGATTGTTGGAGTTTGATCAACCAAGTAGTCTATCACCTAAGTCCTTGCATGCAATTGATTATGAGGAAGTTCAAATATCATGTTAATCTAAATCACAAGACACGGTCATTTTACTTTCTATAAGTTGTGCTAGAATTTCTGATTATTAGCATGTGAATCATTGATAGATGATGAGAATTAAGTCTGAAGAATTTTATCCACCTTAAAAGAAGAAACAAACCAATTAAAAAACAGCAAATCGACAAAAATGTCATGTATAGCGAAAAGACTAAAAAGACTGAAAAGACTGAATGGCTACAAATGACCATCAATATAGAATAAAAAATTGGAAAAAGAAGAAGGAGATAAGTTCGGAATTAGTACTTAAGTTCAAATCAACCTTGAAGTGATGAGCATGGCTAGCAGGATGAAAAGATAGTATGTTTATGGGAAGTAAGTTGATTTTCACAGAGCACATTGAAGAACATGATATCTAGACTTATACTTTGATTTGATTGATAAAGAATCTATTTAATAGATCGCTTATATGATTCAGCTCTAGGTTTTCAAAATGTCAGTTTCTCACCTTAATTCTACTCATTCATACTTGAGTCCACAAAAGATTGTTTTCTTAAAGAGGTTTTGGACATTGAGCATTGAGGTTTATTTTATGCATACTTTGGTCGGGACTAGCAAAATGTTGGTTGGGGATTGTGTTGAGGGTCAAATATTGCATATTATCCCCCATTTATATCTTGGTTTTATGAACATGATACTGCTTAATGTTATATTTTATACTTGTTTGTGTTGCAAGGTGAATCTGAGAGCTTGGATTGAAAAGAACACTAAAAGCATGAATTTAATACTCAAGAATCACCAAGGTAAAGGTGGGATCTTAGGAGACAAAGAATGGAGAGTTTTCATGCCAAAGATCTATGAAAACTAAGTACAAAGGATGGAGAAAAGATTGGCAAGAGCACAAGTTAAACAACAGAAAAATAACCGATTTAGGTGCCACCTAAGCCAACTTCGATGCCACCTAAAGTGCATAAAGCAGTCCAGCAAGAAAACAGATTAATTAGGTGCTAAGCTTAATTCGGTGCTACCGAAGACAGCTTAGGTGTCACCTAAGCCAATTTAGGTGCCACCTAAGTACTCTGTACATACAATTTCAGATGTGATAAATTTCAGGTATTCGATTTAGGTGCCACCTAAACCAATTTCAGTGCCACTGAAATCGCGTAGAATTGTTGACGCAAATTGCATAACTTGAGGCCTTTCACAAGAGGTTTTCAAAAATTTCATGTCGGTGCATAAGAGAGGGATGCACAATTATAGATAGGAGTTCCTAAGCATCATCTAGGGTTTGAGGAGTAGAGTAAAAGCGTGTAGAGCTGCCGCCAAGAGTCTTTTTTTTCTTCCTTAGTTATTTTTAGTTGTTTTTATACTTTTCTTAAGAGATTTTAGTTCAATCATGTCTATGGTTGGCTAAACCTCTTAGCTAGGGCTAAGAGGTGAAGCTTGTAGCGTGATTGATATGTTTATTTTACTTTAATTCATGTTTATATTTGAACTTCATTGAATTTTAGTTGATTCTAAGAAATATTTTCAGATTTTAATGGTTTGTTGTGAATCAAATTACAATAAGTCTAAAATAGCTCTAAATATCTTGTTTTCTATTTGAGATTGTGGATTTGGTAAATCCCATTGTTTGCCATAGTATCCTGGGCATGATTAGGTGATGGAATCCCTTTCAATTCACCACAATTCTCCTTCATCAAGGCTAGATCAATGAGAAGTTCAGAGATTTAACCGTCTCTTCTTTCCAACTAGATAGGATATGACTCTGATTCTAGTTGAATCTCTTGAATTAAGTAAGGTAGCATCTCAATTGCTAGAAGTAGATCCTTGACACCTTAGTTCCCACCTTTGAATTTCTTAAATTTCTAATTAAATCTCTCATAATTACTTCCTTTTATTTCAAATTTAGATTCACATCTTTTTCTAGTTCTACTTCTAGTTGCTTTCAGAATACTTACGAGATTAGTCCCTGTGGATTCGACCTCGGTCTCACCGAGATTATTACTACATCGCGACCCTACATGAGGGGTTGTGAACACCTACTAACATGCACTGCACCATACCTATACCCATACTTGTGTTGAGCCTAAAATGGCAAGTCATGACATAAACCATTGGTGTGTTGGTACCAATTTATTATAAAGAATTTTCTTTCCCAAAAAAATCCACTATTACTTTCAAAGATTAGATGTTATGGCACAAAAACTATGATATTTAGAATCTAACTTAGTTAGGTTTCTAATTAATGTACTTAGCCCACACACACTTCCACACATAGCCACGTATGCTAAGTTGGATGGTTCGTGTGACATCCGAGCCGTGAATTACGTGGTTCCACATTTAAATGACATTTCACAAAAGTAATGCCTGCATACTTGTCTTTGGGCAGCAACTGTATAAAAAATTATTGGTTCAGAAAAATTCAATGGCGTAATTTAAATGTAGTCGTGAATCCACTCGATAAGTTATCGATCACCAGTGCCAATTGATTGGTAAGGATTACCCAATAGTGTTTATTTTTTTATGCATGCTTATATGTTCCTATGTAAAGAGTTTTTAAAAAGTGGAGCCATTGATGATTAGATTGCCTAAAAAATATTTGAGAATTGAGGTCTCTTACCGATTAGTTGATCAAACTTGTGAATAAACATGCATTAAGATTGGATAGAAAATATCATATGAGAATCCCCATATGTACATAATTGAGTTAGGGCCTTGTTCAGGCATGGACAAGGTTTATTCACACCCAACCCATTTATTAATTGGCTAAAAAAAAAAACCCCTAACCTGTAACCACACCCATTTATCTACACCTATATATACTTAGCTGGTGTTCGGCATGATTTAGGTAGTCATTTGTTACCACTGACTTGAGTGCTCCATGGGCTTAGTCAATTGAACTATTATCACTTTCATCTCTTTCATTGATTATAGAAATTTTCTTGAAAAATTTTAAACTTTACCTTAGATAATGTTTGATTCCTTAGGCTATCAACCTTGGGATTATTGCTGCGCTGTGTCTCAAGAAAAGACCTTTCTCTAATACTAAATTGTGTAGTGGTGCATGGAGAAAGAGAAGAGATCCTCATCTTTTTCTCAAGAATAGCCCAGAAATCTACAAGGAAAGAAAAAATCTTTAAAAGTCAAAAATAAAATTGATATTGTTAATGAATGTTTGAATACAGTTTATTTATAAGAACTTAAATATGGCTTATATGTCATAAATCGTAAATTTAGAACTTTCCTAAAATAGTAAAACATTTCTAAAATGGTAATTTATTTTTTTTAAAAAATAGCAACAAATTCTAAACTGACTTAAACTCTTTTACATGATTTAAATAAGGACTTTATGCTATTCGAGGACACTCCAAACCCTTATACTCCCTAAAAACAATAAAATTGTAATTTAAATGTTAACTTCAAACTTAAAATTAAGTCCTAAAATGTCATATTTTGAAAATTTGTTTAGGGCCAAATCTCCTTTAGCATTGGCTAAGACTTGGGGCTCATCGATGGCTTTCCAAAGATATATTTTATGGGTGAAATGAATAATTGATCGCAAAGTTATAATAGTTGGAAGCTATAATGTGCGCTAAACCCTTAGATTGAACTTTCTAACCTCATTTTAAATAATAATAATAATAATAATAATAATCTTAGCCATCCATGTGATTTTCTTTGACTTTGTCCTATACATCAACTCCCTATCAAATTAAAGAGAAATGTTTAAGTGCTCTTTAAGCACTATAAGTTATAAGTGCTCTTGATTGCATTGGGACACTAAGACCATTCAACCGGTTCATATAAATTGTTCATTAGTTCCTATAAACATTTCATGCACACTATGCGAATGTTATACTTATCTAACAAGCATTCAATCATTGGTCTACAATATTGATTTTTCAAGATCATTTACACAAAAATAAGTCATCATGCAACCTTTAGGGACCATCAGGCGTTGCTTATGACTCTAAAGAATCACTTATATTAGGAATTGTAACCATCCCATTCATGGCTTAGAAAAATGATCACTATAGAAAATCAGGGCAAATCAAGGGTGAATTGGTTCATCCATTTAGTTTGGTTTTTCCTATTAAATGCATTATTGACTTAAAAAGGATAACGCAGATCGTTCCATTGGACTGTCCAAATGAACTGATGCAGTTAGTAGTTGTAAGTGCTTCTGAGAGCATAGAGCATTTCTTTATATTAATGGAGGTGGCCATTTTGTAGAAAGTGCAAATGTGCATGCATGGCATCTAAAGTGGAGTTATTCCTTTCTGATTGCTTAAGATGTTCTACTTATGACTCTTCAAGGGATCTTACCTAAGGTGTGTTACAAGGAGCGATGATATCTCTCGTGCATAAACAAAGAGGCATGCCCTCGACGGGCCGGGCTGTGGTTGCCTTCGGCCCAGATTTTGAACTGTTCGGACTGGGCCTGATGGTCTCGCCCTATTCAAAATTTTATTTTGTGTGGCCTGAGCCCGGCCCACTGACAGTTCTCTACTAGAGAGGCACTCACATGGTACCAATACCACCATAACTTATGCTGGTATTGGGCTACTGTGGGACCCACGTGATGTGTGTATCAGATTCCATCCATCAGGTCTTCCCCTGGTGTTCCCTATAAGCCCAAAATCAGGCCCATTCAAAACTCAGGTGTTCTGCAACATATGTAACAAAGTAAAATCATGCCTAAAACCTCAGTTATGTGGTGTGGCCCATATATATTTTTGAAATGGCCTTTATTTTAAAGATGTCCCTTCCTCCTGGTGGGGCACGTTTGATGGATGGATTTGTTCTCATATACAGAACATTGTGGGCCCATAAGGAATCTGGAAGATTTTAATGGAGCGTCCTTTTCCCGACCATTCCTTATGGTATGACCCACGCGATCAGTTTAGGATGATTTTTGTTCCCATGGTGGGACGATAAAGGGTGCATGTGATGGACAGAGTGCGTTTGATGCACACATCACGTGGGCCTCACAATAGCCTGTTGGCTTTTCTGCCGTAGAAATCAACTGATACCCCACTTAAACAATCAGGTAGAATGAGCCATATACATGCAAACATCTGGAGATATTATTCTATGGTTACGTTACCACCGTAAGTATGATGGTAATGCTTGAAAATCGGCTTCTCATTATGCATGCATGACATCTGAACCGTCCATCAGATGCATTCCCTCCATGTTTTTCCCAAGGATTTAAAAGATAGATGATCCGAAACTTAAGTAGGCCATACAAACAATGACAACAGAGAGGGGGAGGGCCACGGATGGTTTTCACTGGGGGCCACCCGTCTTAGAATGGCCTGATTTTTTAGTTACCCCTTCATCTCAGGAGGATACCTTTGATGAATGGGTTGATGGTGTATAAAGAACATGGTGGTCCCCATGCAAATCAACACTACGCATCTCCCTCTCACCTGTTCCCTATGATGTGGCTCACCTGAGTTTCAGATGGGTTCAATTTTTGGGCTTGAGGTCTAACATGCAGGGCACATCTGATGCGGACTTTGGATGTCATACATACACCGCATGGAGCCTATTTTCAGCTGGTACGGTCATCTTTCGACAGTACTTAATATTACGGGTGTACATCGAGCCGAACTGAGTCGAGCTAGCCTCGGCTCAACTCAGTCACCAAGCACACCCAGCTTGAACTCGGCTTGGCTCGGTGACCGAGCCAGCATCTCCAGCTCGAGCTCCGCGATCGGTCAACAATCGACTAGTTCGAGTCAAGTTCGAGCCAGTTTTGAGCTTCAAGCTTTCGAGGAGAGAGAGAGAGAGAGAGAGAGAGAGAGAGAGAGAGAGAGAGAGAGAGAGAGCTGCATTTGCAGCTACGTAGATGAAGGAAGCTTGGAGAACCATCGATACTATCTGGCTTGATGGACGGTTCTGGAGATGCTTAGAGACAGAGGCTATGCCATCTCCGATTCCAATATCTCTCTCACATTACCCGAATTCCGCTTCGTCCATGGCCAGAGACCCGACCTTGAGCACCTCCGCATCTCTACTTCTCTCATCTCCAACCCCTCCAAGAAGGTACATTTTCCCCCTTCCAAACTACTCCCATCACACCCATCCATCATCTCTCCACAAATCAATGATGACCCTCAAACCCAGCTATTCTTCTTGTAGAACCCAAAATGCCCCCGATTCTTCTGTGGAACAGATGTGGTAAAATTAGGAATCGTGTGTGGAATCCTCTCTCAAGTCAGCCATGACAATTTAAGCAGGATGATATTGGTTTTGAAGGAAGAAGGTAATGGGGAGAAAGGGTCGTGCGGCTGGGAAGAAGGAAAGGGAACGAGGATTTTTTTTTTGGGTGAAAGGGAATGAGCGGCTGGAGTTAGGGTTGTTTCTAACTTGTAATTTTTTAAAGGAAATATATATAGTATATACCCTAATCCACCGAGTCGAGCGAGTCAAATCGAGTCAAGTAGAGTATCGATCCGAGTCGAGTCGAGCTGGGGTAAGCTCGAACTCATTTTCGACCTGTAAAAAACGGCCCGACTCGGATCGAACTCAGTTTCGAGTTGAGTCGAGCTTTTTTGGGCTGAGTCGAGCGAGCTAACTGAGCTAGCTCGATTCGTGTACACCCCTACTTAAGATGGTAACAAAACTACAAAACCATTTCCTATGCACAAACAAACATATTTATATCTATAAGACATGTAAAGAGGTAGCTTCCTCGTTTGGTTTAACCGGTAAAATATTGTGCGTTGTGTCGCCGTTTAATCTTAATTCGTTACCACATGTGTAATGAATGCCGAAATTCAGTCAAATATGTGCAATTAGGAATAGTATCCTGTGTGCCAAAGTTGTACTCAACTTGCATCGGTTGAATAATTGTGACCCCAGGTGCCGAGCTAGCCGGATCAGAACCAGACCAGTGAAGGTTAGCCTGTTTGGTTAGCTACCAATTGTTATAGTGATCGGACGATTTATGAAATGGAGGGTTAGTCCTTCATAATGATATTCTTTTGCCTTAAGCTAATGACTTTTCTTTCAATAGTGATATCACATCACGTTTCTCAGTAAAATAATATTGGATGGACATGTTTAAAAATAAAGTTGATTGCCAATTTTATTAATTTGAATGTAAGAACAATACAATCAGTAGAAAAAGAAAAATAAACTAAGCAAATAAATAAATACCTATGATGGCTTGTGTTGACAAAATTATCATGAAAATGATCAAATAGTCACGAGACAGTCATGATGTGAAGTCAGCTAAATGTGATTGGCAATTAGAGGTGGGCATCGGGTCGATCGGACTGGATTGGGTCCAACTTGACTCAGTCCGAAACTTTCAATGCTCTAACCGAACTTGATCCGATCTGGGACCGAGTTCGGGTCCTCTGACTCGATCCGATCCGTCATACTGTTGGCCTGACCCGAACCGAGTCTGACTCGGTCAGGGAAACCGAGTTGGATTGGGTTAGGTACGACTCAGGTTGAATCTTCAGTTTCAATGGTAGACCTTCAACCCCACTGCTTTTTACATTGTGGTCCACTTGATCTTTAGATTTGTCTTATTGTTCGACTCAAGCCTTAAGACGAGCCCGCCAAATGGATGAACGGTTTGGATATAACACATACCTCATGATGGGACCCACAGAACTTGCTGATGTTAAATCACATGTTGGCCTATGCGTTGGTAGTTTCATCTCTCTCTCTCTCTCTCTCTCTCTCTCTCTCTCTCTTCTACTTACTTTGGAGCGGAAAACTCAAAGACTCCACTTTCCAGAGAAAAAACGTTTTATTCTCTAGTAGAGAGTGATGGATGATACGCAGGCACTTGAAATTTGTATGTAATTTATATAAGTAGTTCATATCAAACCGTCCAAATTATTTTTACCGGTTTAGGTGTATCATATACCAAAAATTACCGTTACTTAGTCATCTATCTATCAGATTGGTAGACGTTTCTTGGATGGTTAGTAATGATAACTACCTAACGGTATTATTTCAATATATAAGTGTCCATGAATAAGAGGTCAGTATGTTTTTAACCAATCTGATTTATTGAGTGTAAGTTCGTGACATCATTTTCCATAATTTAGACGGTTTAGTTTGAGTCAATATACTTCATTTGTACCATTTCAAAGCGCCAATGTATCAAGCACCATACATAGCCAGAGTATCAAATAAGGGGGAGTTGTACCTTGGTACACCTGCCAGGCTGCCAGCCACTGATAGTCTATGAAAGCTACCCTCCCATTAAAATATTCATAAACATTTTTTTGGCCCACCGAGGTGTGGTTCACAAATCCAGACCATTCATTATGTGTGTTCCACTTGAATGAGGGGTCAAACCAAGTTTCAAATGCATCCAAATTTTAGATGGGCCCCACCAGGTGCTTTTATATGTTTTAGGAATGTCTTCACATGATCTTTAAAGGGGACCCATCAAATGCACGGTGTTGATGTTCGACACGCATCACGGTGGGGCCCACGCAACTCGACCGAATAGAACTATTTCCCTCTCTCTCTCTGTCAAAGCTCGATGCTCGATGCACCTTGAGCCATGAGCTGAGAGAGGGATTGGCTACTCCCCTTCCACCGGCCCATGGTTGATGGTCAGTGCTCTGTGGACCCACCATGATGTATTTATTTCATCCACATTGTCCATCTATTTTTCTAGATCATTTTATGGTATTAAACAAACCGATCTCAAGTGGACAACAGTACAGTAAATAGTGTTGAATGAATATTGTGCGGATCGGATCGGATTGGATTTTGGATCAGATCGGTTCGGATTGGCCACTGATCCGAACTCGACTCGATGTACGGTTGGATTTGAGTGGGCCTACTCGATCCGACCTGATCCAAGCTGTCGGTTTGGTTCGAGTCGAGTCTGAACTGGTCAAATCGGGTCGGATCCACCGGATCGGGTCAGACATGCCCAGCTTTACTGGTAATGTATCTAGTATAAACTCAATAATCGGGGATATAACGGTAGTGGTTGTTAATATTTAATGTACTGCTAAGGCGTACTGCGGTGATGACACTGGACAGTAGCAAATCTAAGTTATTCTAATGACTTTGGACTTACTTCAACATGGTTGGATAAAAGTAGAGTGACTAAAGCTAAGAAGTTAAATTAAAAGGACAAACGATGTCGCGCTGTAGAGAGATTGATCAATCACAGTGAGGGCCCGAAGCTCTTCTTTGAGTGCTGCTTTTATAAGCTTCTGAGAGGCGATGGCCACACGTATAATTTGGTATTGTCAAATATTTTAATAGTTGACCATGTAAATTTTTTTAATTCTCCACATAAGCGTAGCCAATTGTGTTAGTCAATGTGTATAAGAATTACATACGCCTCTTGTTATTCTTGTCGTGCATATGAAGACTTACTGAAGTCTCCACGTCACATGACTCTTGCATAGGAAACTTGTAGGAGTCCTCACATTGCTGAACTCTTGCATCTATAGAGAGTTGTTTTTAGTGAGACTTTAGTATTCAATGCTCTCACATATGCACGTATCTAACTCCTCCTTTTGAAGTTCATTTACACAACGTGTAGCATGGCTGCCACCTGGCATCTTCTAGACTGTTTGATCTAGCCTCGATCGGTTGGGTGTAAACAATGCTTCACATTTCTCTTTGCATTCAAAGAATGCATTCAGATAATGTAAAGAAACGTTGAATGGCTTTTAACAGTTCTTCATCAAATCGATCGTTGAAACAACCTTTCAGTTGTTAAATTAAATATTCAAGTTGTTAATTTGACCATTGTGGTCAAATTGGATATGAAATTGGACATTTTGGCGTTAATTTAACAATTTTGGCTAAATTGGTTGTTAGGTCGGTTGTTTCGGCTGTTGGAATTTTCTTTTCGATCATTGTGGTCATGATGTTTTTTCATACAGTCATTGTGGCCGTGGGAACTTTCTTGTATTTGGTTGTGGTGGCCTTGATGATTCTTTATGCAACCTTTTAAGTTTGCTTAGAATGGTGCACCGGTCTATAGTATAGATCTTGTAACATTATCGTTCATATAACACGTGCTTAGGCAACACATCTTTTGGTGGGTTGTCTTTGAGAAGAACTAGCTTTTAATGCAGTCGATGTGACCTTTGAGGTTTATCTTATGGCTTGTCTGGAGCACTATGTCTATTAGTTGTTTAGATCTTTTGGTAGCTCATTCACATAACATGTCTTGACATCATATCTTTTGGCAGATTTTCTTCACAAGGGATTGGTTTTCGTTGTTTCCCCCAGATGCCTCTAGATTCAACTTGCCCATTTTATTCAACCATTTCTTTGGAAGTCATTTTTTTAATGTCAATTTACTATTTGTTATCTTTAGTTGTTTCGATTTTTCTAGATTGGTCATGATAACATTTGCATTTGTCGAATGTTCAATAACCTTTCAAACATGAGATAGGTAAGATACCGTTTGCGTTGCATTGATTAGATCTTTATGACCTAATTGTCATGATTATGTTGTGAGAGACAAACATTGAGTCATAGTGAGTAACAGTTGGTGGGGCCCTTGCATATTCTTGTGGTATTATCAATATTATAGGAGGTTGACCCAGGGCGCTTGACTCCAACATAGTAATTCCATGATGCCGTTGGCACGGGTGGTTGTCCCCTAAGTGTATTAGTGCTTTAGTAGAGTTCTCCCTAGGCATATAGATAGTTTGGGGGTCTCCATATTCTTATTGGCCATTTCTCCTAGCAACCACTAAAGGTGGTAGAGGGTGGCCTTGGGGTTCGGCCTTACTAATCCTCATAATTAGAGGTTCGGATAGTTGTTCCACCTTTAATTCCTCTAGAAAATTATTGGTAGATAAATAGTTCGTTGTTGTCAAAAGCCTCTTGAAGAAGCCTTCAATCATTCTGATGAGGCTCTCTCCATGGGCCACTTTACCTCTTGTGATCAATTGCAGGTCTCCAAGAATGTCAAGGATGTGCTCTATGACATCATTCAGCATGGTACTCAGTTGAGAAGAGGATCCTCATTCATATCGATGAGTTCTACCTTTTGTTCCTCGTCTAGTGGCTCTTTTATAGACTCAGGGCATTACCGGCCTTTCATTTTGCTCTACCAACCATACTAATTTATTGAGAAATACTGATATAGAAAACCGTGTCATACTGAGTATGCTAGAAAATAGTGTTATTGTTCAACCAAGATACATGGCTACACGTGTAATAAATGATTAGAATTTGGTCAAACGTGTATGATTAGGAATGATGTCGAGCATGTCAGAGTCATACTCTACTCGAATCAATTGAACACTTGTCATCTCAAACGGTGAGCTAACTAGATCAAGACCAAACCTTGAAATTACAATGTGGATTGTCTAACATGACATCAACACCATGTGCTATGTGTGGAAGCTTGGCGGAGTTAAGGAATGAATGACTGTCCTGGGGGAGGGGGTGAATAGGACAACTTAAAAATATGTCAATTAAAACTCAGTTTCCTTAATTAAACTAATTTATCAATTAAACTAACCAAGATAAATAACACTAAGGCTTCTAACCCAAAGTGAGACCAATCACATAAACTATTCAATATATGCCAATGAAACAACTAGTCTATAATCGATAGTACACTTGTGTGTGCTTAACAAGTTAAGTGCCTAACATATAATCCAATTCAAGCATTCATATAATTTACTAAATTAAGCATATAAGCATGAATAGAAAGATACGCAATTCACAATCGTAAACACAAGCATGTATAGTAGTTTGGTTTTCCTACTCCACTCCAGGCTAATGCACTCTCTCCTAGAGTGTACAAGATTTCACTATTGAAAGTTTTTCAATAGGTTCACTCTAACCTTTACATCTCTACACAAGAACCTAACGTACACTCTCGCTAAAGGTTCTCTTGAATACTTAGTTTTCTATTGGCTAATCAATAACCTATATCCTAGTCCAAGGACCTACGTTTATTCCCACCGGAGGCTCTCACAGAGACTAACAGGTACACACCCATGTCTAGTGAATTCAACCCTATACAAGAGCCTAGGTCTTATACAAGAACCTGTCGAGTTTGGGTTACAAACTCTTACTACTACAAAAAAACTGGGAAAAGCCGACGAATTTGGGGTGGCTTTGGCTACGGCTAAAATCCGTCAGCATTACCGACGGATTTTAGCCATAGCAATAGCCTAAAAATCCGTCGGCGAAGAGTAATTTTTAATGGTGGACGTCCAACAAAAAATGTTTTATGATTGTGTGGTCCACAAAAGATTTATTACAATCTAGTTTTTTAGGATCTTGTACAAAATGATTTCTTGAAATAGCTAGATGGACAGTGTGGATGAAACAAATCTATCATGGTGGGGCCCATAGAGAAATACCAGATCTAAAGATCGGCTTACCGTTTTGGATTTTAATTTTTGCATTGTGAGTCTTGTATTTTGTATAAAATGGTGGTGACTTGTACATAACAATAGTGGATAAGATATAGAGTTATCCAGACTATTAAAATAATTGGTCTAGTTATAAATAGTAAATATTTATACATTTTATTATGTAAAACAATTTTAACCATCCATAAAATGGTCCAATGTTGTAATGCCCTGAAAATTGGGGGTCGAGCATAAGCTCAACTCCCGAGTTCCAACGCATCACTTATGCAACAAAATGAATGATGATTGAATGTTGTCTGCATTAATGTAGTGAACATGAGTGAGATTAAGCCAAAACAACATATCATACTCCAGAGATAGTTAAATTGCAAGCGGAAGACTGTGATAGATATATAAAATATATAAACTGTGGTGAGTCTCCAGAGTGTGATAACATTACCAGGTTAAATAATTGCAAGTATAGTTCCAAAATATACCAAATGTGTAAGGTCCTCTAGTCAACATCCCTGTAACCCCATCGATCAAGGCACGGCTTACATGAAGCCGCCAGAAAATAACATATACAAGAAAGTGTCCTCATCGTCGCAGAGGTCTGGCTCCGCCTCATAAGCATCGCCATCTGCAATCAGACAAAGTCTGGTGGGTGTTTGAAACACCGTCCCGTAACGTGGGAGTGAGTAGCTAACTCAGTGGAACAATAAGGCACAGGTTAACATGTTATCAATACAGTTAAGCAGTAATGATAAAGCAGTACAATCAAACACTCCTAACTACTCTTATTAATGCAAGTATGAATGCAGTCATGATGGATGCCCTCACCACACCCTCCCTCGTACGACACCATCTTATGTTCACGGCATGCTTTCATTCCTCAGTGCTCCACATCTTCCAGGCACATGCAATGCATGATGAGCATGATTACCGAGTTTTTATTAGTCCATTTTAAACAGCAGGATTGGAAAACTAAGGTACCTCCCTTGCATTATTCCCAAACATGATCCATTCTAGGGTCGTCAGTCCTAGTTGATCTTAGACGATGGTGTGTTTTCTAGGTCACTGCAAAGGCTGCCAGGGCTATTATACACAAAGGTTACACCACTCCCCCATCACCTCTTTAATGATTCATCACTATACAGAAACAGGCCTAGTTCATACTCTCTACACTGCGGCAAAACTCGTCGCCGCACCGCAAATTCAGAGTATGCTCGAGGTCACTACAAAGGGCTGCCAGGGCTATTGCTCGCATTTATTGTACCACTCCCCCATCACCTTATCAATGTAGGCCGACAGCATGAATATAGTGTCCCATATCACCATAGTCGGCTCATGAGTCTGGTTGCTCAGTGGTCACTACGGGGAGGCACGTGGCCCCAGCGTAGGCCGACAGCTCGACCACGGTGTCCCATACCACCATGCCCGGCTCATGAGTCTTAGCGGATCGACGTACCATGGTTAAAAGGAATTTCACTGGTAAGTTTGGTACCCTAGGTTCAAGCAGTGACGTCCAAACAGGGTAAACATACATAAGACAGATCGGGTTGCTTGACGAGCTCGGCTAGCTCGAGCGCACAACAAGTTAAACGATATGAAGCGCACAAGTATTTTGTGTGGCCAACCACTATCGCCAACCGAAGTATGACTCGGGTTCAACGAACACATCTCACATGGCAAATGAATCCCAGCCACGATTTTAATCCCATTACCGATTGCTTGGACTATAATCATAGCCCCAAACACAATCAATCCTTATTTAGAGCATGTAGTGTAAAACAGGATAAACAAAGTAATTCATAAAACATATTATAAAGCATGTTATAAAGCACCATATAAACAGGAAATACAAACACATATATTTCATAAGTACACAAATAAAGTAAACAACCAACATGGAGGAAATCATACATGTCTCTAAGGTAGTTGAGAATCCCATCTCAACACCTACCTAAGGCACCATCATTCAAACACTTACTCTCACAAGCATTTTCACAAACACTTAGAATACACTATTTCAACATACATAGTGTATGTTAGTAAAACATGTATTAGGGCGAATCCTTTCGCCAAGCAAGTATTTTACGCATATATAACATGTTCATGCAATAAATAGTCATGGCAAATACATCTCCAAAATATATACGTATACGGTACTTTCTAGAATACACAATTACTACATACATAGTGTATATTAGCAAAACATGTATTAGGGCGAGTCCTTTCGCCAAACAAGTATTTTATCCATGTACAATATATTCATACAACAAATAATCATGTTAAACATATTTCCAAAATTTATACGTATACGGTACTTTCTACAAATACCTAGAATATGTAAAATTCCATAATCTACATCTTTAATCGAAACAGAAAACAGAAAGCACTTTGTACATGTGCAATTGCATGCAAATCGTGAATCTATCATTATCTGACATTGAAAGCGTTGAAAACCGTAACCTATACACCTAAAGTCCTCACCTTTTGTCGTAGAATCATAACGGATACGATAGGTTTGCTAAGTTTCCGTATTGGGCAGTTTGGCCACCATAGATTGAAATGGGTTAGCTATTTCATAACCTACAACCAATACAACCCCAAAACAGATTAGGGTTAGGGTTTCTTACTTAGAAACGAAGTCGGAATCGCCGAGAAAGTGATGAGAATGGAGTGGTGCAGCTTGTGTAGTGGCAGGGAATAGTAGTTGGGAGATTCTCCCACTTCTCTCACTCTTTCTCTCTCTTTTCTCTCTTCTCTCTCTAGGGTTTCTCTCAAATTTGTATGGCTGTAAGAGAGAGGTTTCTAAGGTCCTTATATAGCCTAAAAATACTCCAAAACAGACTCCAGGTCAAGGTATACTTACGTTATAACCAAAACGGACATGTTTTACCTCAACGGAGGACTTCTGGCGGGCCTCCTTGAGCCAAAGGTCGGACTTAAGCTCACAGACTATGGATCTAGGTTCCATTAAGTTTTCGTTCCAGTAGGGTTCTCAGATCACGCGTGGCGGACCAGTTTCAGTTCAACGGTCAGCGGATCTCGATCGGAGATTCCGAGTACATGGATATGTGTATGAAATTTCTCCTGATCCAAGGGTGTAATTTGGTCTGATTCTGACGGTCTGGTTACTTAAAACTGATCCGCAAGCTAGAGGTGCCAAATTACTATTTGAGATATTTATTTGAAAAGAAATTCAAGTATTTTCACACTCCTCGCTCCAGACTGAAGCGAATTACACTGGGACACTATCTGGATTTGATTTACGAAATGGTTATCAAGCCCAGCGAGGCGGTCCTAAGTCCTTAACTTTGTATAATTCGGACTCCCGATGTGCGGTCCAGACCTGTTACGGAGTTTTAACATGCTCCCGAGAGTAGTCGGGTAATGAGATTGATCCTAGATTTTAGGGTAACCTAGCGTCAATGATTCTACAAGTTTTGGGTCTTATAAATTGTATTTAAAACGATTCAAACGGATTTCGTAGCTAATCTAGTTTAGCACTTAGTTACTTTGTCTCATTTCTAAATGATTTAATCCTAAGTGATTTCTGGTCGAGGTGGTACTCAGGCCTTTGTAATTTGTATATAAGGTGATCCAAGTTATAATACTTAACTAGTTTAAGATAGTGTCGAGGGTGAAAGTACTTAGAAAAATTGAAAGAACAATATGGTGAAGGGTGGGATTTGTGAAGGAAATGGGTTCAGAAGCGATTTTAGACTGTGGGATTCAATTCTGACAAGTTAATAAGGTGTTAGGAGCGGCCCATTGCCTAAGGACGTCTAATTCCAGGTTGGCAAAAATCTGGGATGTTACAATCTACCCCCCTTAAAACAAAATTTCGTCCCCGAAATTGCCTAAGAGTAATAAGAAAAGATTTAATTATTTCTTTGCCTATGTTTTATTGCGTAGGGTATACACTAGCCTGGTTCATTTTAGTCTACCCCCCTTAAAACTTATTTCTTTATCCATTTCTCATACTTTGATGGTTAACTACAATTTATTTCTATACCTATTTGGAGTCTTGACGACAATTCCCAACAATTTAGAGTAAGATAGCTGTTTTCAATGTTTGACCAACACGGAGAGACGGTTATAGTGGGCTTGATCCCGATACATTGATCATCTACCGGGCCAGGGTAAAAAGCTCATCGTATCCCTTCCGAATCATAGTAGATCGTGGTCGTCTGCTCATCAGCAGAGATTCCATTGGCAGTCACCCAGGATTGAGAATTGGGTCAAGCCGCAAATGTTTCACAGTTGTATATTTCAGTAACTCTGTAGTCCGATCACTCTAGAAACGTAGGGAATGTCCATCATTAAAAGGTTCAAATTGTCTATTTCTAAGGTTACCCTTTAGGTCTTATTCTAAGAGAGTCCTCATTATTATCTATGTCTAAGGAAATGGTGAATCAAATCTTACTAGATCATCCTAAAGCAGTTTCTCATAGTAGAACTTGCTAGGGCTTCTATAATGTTTGTATTCAAAGAGCACGGTTTCGATCCTGGGCCAGTGGGGTAGGGTCCACCACGCTTTCGCTGCGCCGCCCAGATCAAGGAGGTGTATTAGGTAACCTAACTACATCTATCGGTCTCTGGCATTCTCTAATGTAACCGGTAGTCTAGTCTTAATTTAGGTGTAGTCTAAAGTCTATGCTCATACACTAGATGATTTCAGATCATTTCTAATTCAAGAATTTATTTATCGCGTAGGGTCAAACGTTGTCTAAGTGGAATTGAGTTGTACGGACTTAAATTTAACTACTCTCGAGCATTTCACATATGCTCATGTCAACTAAGAGGGTCCTAAGGTTCACATTATATATTTGTTGGATTTCCTACACGGTCATGTCTGTCGAAATTTAGGAGCACCGTTCTAAGTCCAAAACTCCATGGGCCTATTTGACAAACCACCATTTACTCTAAAAGCTTAAGCTATCAGAGTGTGGTGGGTTAATGTATATCAAGGGACTTTATTACTTCAACACTATTTGGTCAGTGGTCTTAAGTTGTATTAAATGAGACTGTATTGCTAATCCCACCTCGTGATTGGTAATGACACGTTTGGTAGGAGGGTGGGTGGGGATAAAAATTAATGGTATAGGCTTTGGAAAATGAGCCTTGTGTTGGAAAAGGGTGAGATGGGATTTTCAAATCCCAAGATGAGAAGTTTCTAAGTGTTATTTGAAAGGAAATCTCAGAATTTACTTTTAATTGCATACATTCCAAATATGGTATTGGAAAACATGGGATACACCCAATATAGGGACCATACCTTACACATATATTTATTATTACTTTTACAATTTCATCCACCTAAATCTCACTTAATGTAGTTGATCGAACGGGCCCAAAATGTCCCATCATTTGGAGGTTGTGAAGGCTATGGAAAAGTGAAGAAAAAGGGAAAAAAGGGTTGGAGGTTAAGTTCTCCACGGACTTGGGTCTCAGCAGGGGTTGTAGAGGCCCAAGTAACAGGGAATGAAGAAGGTAAAAGGGATAAATGTGATAGGTTAGAAGGCTACACGATTTTTGAGGCAACAGAAAAGTATTTAAGAGCTTAAATGAGAGAGAATGGAGCATATAGGCAGCAAGGGAGATGGGTTTCGAATGAGTAGTGACGGTGGTGCATGAAAATGAAAGAGGAAGTGATTGGAGGGGTGGTTTTATGAAAAAATTGAAATTTTTGTGAAGAAAGGAGAGCTTGGAGGGTCACTTTGTGAAAGAAGTAGGGTTTTGGGGGGGGTTTCAATGGACGGGGCACACATCAGGGGGGGTCCCACAACCCCTAAACACGATCGGCCCGACCGGCCGAGCCCAAAAACTAGCGAGGCCTCGCCAACCGGGCGAGGGCCTCACTGACCAACTGTCCAATTTTTGAGGGGGGGCCCCATGGGCGAGACCTTCATGCCCCCTAGGCCCCAAAAAACCTTGGGTCTCACCCTGGGCACCCCTAGATTAACGTGGGTAGGTCCCCAACCCCGATTCGCTCAATTTCGGGTAGTTTCAGGCAAATCGGACGTATCTTGCAATCCGGAATGAGTTATCTGACGTAAAATATATGAATTTGGGGTAGAACGAGCTAATGAAGCCAACCTATGTAGGGTTGCACAGCCTGGAATTGTGAAAAAACCCCCCAATTGACGGTCATTTCCCTTTTCAATTTTGTCTTTACTATAAATAGTAGTTTTAGTTTGATTACTCTTCATCCATTGGGCTTTAGGAGTTGCGCCCAACGCGAAAAGAGCTTAAAATAATTAGGAGAATGGTTTGGTGAAGCCAAATAGGACACTTACTATTTTTGGCCGAAAACCTTGCGCACTAGTAGACATTACGACCTTATAGTAAGTCGCAAATTCTAGGAGTTTTAGTTGTAGTTCGATTTTAATTTCTTTCCCATTAATTGGTATCCCTATTTAAAGGGTTGTGAACTCATTTTTAGTCATTCATTAATCAATTTCAAATTTATTAGAATTTATTTATATTTTCTGCTTTCTTTTCTCATAGACTCGAGAAATCTCTGTGAGAGTCCAGAGAAGCTCCGAGGATTCGGAGTAGTTATCCTCATCACGTTTATCCCGTATCTACCGATTTTCAATGGTTGGGGTGAGGTGGATTTTAATCTAGACTCATTAATAGACGGCCTAGGAATGTTTTAAGGTCGACCCGTGCGACCATGGTTGAATACAGACTCGATTTTGGCGTTCGTTTTCAATGAACTTTGCTAATTGGCGAAATCGGGATACCCATGACTGTTTCTATGTTTCGTCGCTCTCTCCTAAGTCAGAGTGTGTCAGAGTGCATCGAGTGACCATAACCCAGGTCCGTTTTAATCTAAATCATGCTCTAATACTATCTTGTAATGCTCTGAAAATCGGGGGTCGAGTATAAACTCAACTCCTCGAGTTCCAACGCATCACTTATGCAATAAAATGAATGATGATTGAATGTTGTCTACATTAATGTAGTGAACATGAGTGAGATTAAGCCAAAACAACATATCATACTCCAGAGACAGTTAAATTGTAAGTGGAAGACTGATAGATATATAAAATATATAAACTGTGGTGAGTCTCCAGAGTGTGATAACATTACCAGGTTAAATAATTACAAGTATAGTTCTAAAATATACTAAATGTGTAAGGTCCTCTAGTCAACATCCCTGTAATCCCATCGATCAAGGCACGACTTACATGAAGCCGCCAGAAAATAACATATACAAGAAAGTGTCCTCATCATCGTAGAGGTCTGGCTCCACCTCATAAGCATTGCCATCTGCAATCAGACAAAGTCTGGTGGGTGTTCGGAACACCGTCCCATAACGTGGGAGTGAGTAGCTAACTCAGTGGAACAATAAGGCACAGGTTAACATGTTATCAATACAGTCAAGCAGTAACGATAAAGCAGTACAATCAAACACTCCTAACTACTCTTATTAATGTAAGTATGAATGCAGTCATGATGGATGCCCTCACCACACCCTCTCTCGTATGACACCATCTTACGTTCGCAGCATGCTTTCATCCCTCAGTGCTCCACATCTTCCAGGCACATACAATGCATGATGAGCATGATTACTGAGTTTTTATTAGTCCATTTCAAACAGCAGGATTGAAAAACTAAGGTACCTCCCTTGTATTATTCCCAAACATGATCCATTCTAGGGTCGTCAGTCCTAGTTAATCTCACACGATGGTGTGTTTTCTAGGTCACTGCAAAGGCTGCCAGGACTGTTACGCACAAAGGTTATACCACTCCCCCATCGCCTCTTTAACGATTCATCACTATACAGAAACAGGCCTAGTTCATACTCTCTATACTACGGCAAAACTCATTGCCTCACCACAAATTCAGAGTATGCTTGAGGTCACTACAAAGGGCTGTCAGGGCTGTTGCTCGCATTCGTTGCACCACTCCCCCATCACCTTATCAATGTAGGCCGGTAGCACGAATATAGTGTCCCATACCAACATAGTCGGCTCACGAGTCTGGTTGCTCACTGGTCACTACGGGGAGGCACGTGACCCGAGCGTAGGCCGACAGCTTGACCACGGTGTCTCATACCATCATGACCGGCTCATGAGTCTTAGCGGATCGAGGTACCATGGTTAAAAGAGATTTCACTGGTAAGTTTGGTACCCTAGGCTCAAGCAGTGGCGTCCAAACATGGTGAACATACATAAGACAGATCGGGTTGCTTGACGAGCTCGGCTAGCTCGAGCGCACAACAAATTGAACAATATGAAGCGCACAAGCACTTTGTGCGGCCAGCCACTATCGTCAACCGAAGTACGACTCGGGTTCGACGAACACATCTCACGTGGCAAATGAATCCCAGCCACGATTTCAATCCCATTACCGATTGCCTGGACTATAATCATAGCCCCAAACACAATCAATTCTTATTTAGAGCATGTAGAGTAAAGCATGATAAACAAAGTAATTCATAAAGCATATTATAAAGCATGTTATAAAGCACCATATAAACAGGAAATACAAACACATATATTTCATAAGTAAGCGGATAAAGTAAACAACCAACATGGAGGAAATCATACATGTCTCTAAGGTAGTTGAGAATCCCATCTCAACACCTACCTAAGGCACCATCATCCAAACACTTACTCTCACAAGTATTTTCACAAACACTTAGAATACACTATTTCAACATACATAGTGTATGTTAGTAAAACATGTATTAGGGTGAATCCTTTTGCCAAGCAAGTATTTTACGCATATATAACATGTTCATGCAGCAAATAGTCATGGCAAATAAATCTCCAAAATATATACGTATACGGTACTTTCTAGAATACACAATTTCTACATAGATAGTGTATATTAGCAAAACATGTATTAGGGCGAGTCCTTTCGCCAAACAAGTATTTTATCCATGTATAATATATTCATACAACAAATAATCATGTTAAACATATTTCCAAAATTTATACATATACGGTACTTTCTACAAATACCTAGAATATGTAAAATTCCATAATCTACATCTTTAATCGAAACAGAAAACAGAAAGCACTTTGTACATGTGCAATTGTATGCAGATCATGAATCTATCATTATCTGACATTGAAAGCGTTGAAAACCGTAACCTATACACCTAAAGTCCTCAACTTTTGTCATAGAATCGTAACAGATACGATAGGTTTACTAAGTTTCCGTATTCGGCAGTTTGGCCACCTATAGATCGAAATAGGTTAGCATTTCATAACCTACAACCAATACAACCCCAAAACAGATTAGGGTTAGGGTTTCTTACTTAGAAACAAAGTCGGAATCACCGGGAAAGCAATGAGAATGGGGTGGTGCAGCTTGTGTAGTGGCAGGGAATAGTAGTTGGGAGATTCTCCCACTTCTCTCACTCTTTCTCTCTCTTTTCTCTCTTCTCTCTCTAGGGTTTCTCTCAAATTCGTATGGCTGTGAGAGAGAGGTTTCTAAGGTCCTTATATAGCCTAAAAATACTCCAAAACAGACTCCAGGTCAAGGTATACTTAGGTTATAACCAAAGCGGACCTGTTTTAGCTCAACGGAGGACTTCTGGCGGGCCTCCTTGAGCCAAAGGTCGGATTTAAGCTCACAGACTATGGATCTAGGTTCCATTAAGTTTTCGTTCCAGTAGGGTTCTCAGATCACGCGTGGCGGACCAGTTTCAGTTCAACAGTCAGCGGATCTCGATCGGAGATTCCGAGTATATGGATATGTGTATGAAATTTCTCCTGATCTGAGGGTGTAATTTGGTCTGATTCTGATGGTCTGGTTACTTAAAACTGATCCGCAAGCGAGAGGTACCAGATTACTATTTGAGATATTTATTTGAAAAGAAATTTAAGTATTTTCACACTCCTCTCTTCGGACTCAAGCGAATTACACTGGGACACTATCTGGATTTGATTTCCGGGATGGTTGTCAAGCCCAGCGAGGGGGTCCTAAGTCCTTAACTTCGTATTATTCGGACTCCCGATGTGTGGTCCAGACCTGATATAGAGTTTCAACGTGCTCCCGAGAGCAGTCGGGTAATGAGATTGATCCTAGATTTTAGGGTAACCTAGCGTCAATGATTCTACAAGTTTTGGGTCTTGTAGATCGTATTTAAAGCGATTCAAATGGATTTCGTAGCTAATCTAGTTTAGCACTTAGTTACTTTGTCTCATTTCTAAAGGATTTAATCCTAAGTGATTTCTGGTTGAGGTGGTACTCAGGCCTTTGTAATTTGTATATAAGGTGATCCAAGTTATAATACTTAACTAGTTTAAGATAGTGTCGAGGGCGAAAGTACTTAGGAAAATTGAAAGAACAAGGTGGTGAAGGGGGGGATTTGTGAAGGAAATGGGTTCAGAAGCGATTTTAGACTGTGGGATTCAATTCTGACAAGTTAATAAGGTGTTAGGAGCGGCCCATTGCCTAAAGACGTCTAATTCCAGGTTGGCAAAAATTCGGGATGTTACAAATGTATGAACAGTCGTTAATAGAGTTTGTGTTGTAAATAATGGTAAACTCGCAATATACGGATTTGAAATTTTTATCTAAAACCATCCAACGCCCGCTCCTCTTTCCCTCTTTTCATCTTTTCCCTCTTTCCTTCATCTTCCATTGACGAGAAATCCTCCCATGGCCGTTTGAGGATCATCTTCCATCAATGAGAAATCCTCCCAAGGCCGTTTGAGCGTCATCTTCCATTGAGCATCACCTTCAAACAGAAGGCCCTGCGCTCCGTTTCACCTCCACTGAGGTATATTCTACTTCCCATTTCATCCCTCCTTAAATTGTATTACAATAGATTTCTCTAATTCATCTCTTCATTTTCTTCTCCGTACTTTCCTTACAAAATCTCCTGCATGCGTTTCCATCAAAATGGTGGACCCCACAGAATGCCTGACAACACCGTCTATGTCTAGCTTTTTTTTTTTTAAAAAAAAATAATTCTTAGGTGGATTTGTTGCAGTTGGCAGGTTGTCCAAATGAGATGAGTGGGCGCAGCCCATTGTATTGATTATTTTTAGTCCAGGTTATTAAGATGCTGCCAATGGCATAGATCGTTTCATGGTTCAAAGTTGGATCTACAATGGGTTTTGGGCTGCCTATTGCATCTGAGTCTAAAATAGTATCCATCCATATGCTTATCAATGCAACCCATTATTTAAGAGAATGTATGCTATCTTAAGGCGAAAGTTGGAAAAAAAAAAATCTCGAGGGAATTGGTCCTTTTTAATATTGGTGTGAAGTGATTATATACTATATTTGTAAGGACAGGTAATTCCCAGTTAAAAGAGGTCTCAAGTTCAACTGCTTAGGCTATTAGTTGGTACACCCACTGGGTAACTTCTAACCTTTGTGTGTGCATGCCACAAGAATCGTCCCACATGTTAGCCCTTTGATGAGGATCACCTTGTAAAAATAGGAATGACATTATGAACAGTATGGATATGGGGGCATTGCTGGTGGATGGATGGAGAGGAGAGAAGGGAAGAGCAGATGATCTGTTTTGGGATTGTAGAGGGAAGAACCCCATGTTTTGTTTATAGTAGAAACGCAAGAGATCTGGATCCATGAATGGCTTCCTTTTGTGTGCTTGATTTTTTTAATGTCATTACATTGTTTTTATTTTATTTTATTTTTAGCCATTGGATGCAAATGGGATTTTTGGTTTTTTATCTGTCTGGTGATTGATTAAAGGCTGGAGATTTAATTTTGGCTGGGGTGGTCATAATTCAGTGATCCAAACTATTTATATGGTGGGCCACAACAGATGCAATACCCAGAAATAGAAAAGAATTCTCATATTGGATCTACTGGGCCATCTCAACCGTTGTTTTGTGGGCCATTGATTTAGAGTTTAGGATATCTGTTTCATGGCCATTGATCAAAAGTTTAGGATTTTGAGAATCGGTTGGGGATTTTTGTCTACCAATTTGTAGTTCAATTTCCATTTCGCCCATTTTAACTAACTAAACTAGCATTTGCTGCTAGTTTGCTACACTATTGCACTCACATCAATTACCTTTTGGTGTAAGTTTGTTTTAGTAATAATATTTTTCTTGTTAGTTTTTTTTTTAGTTGCGACAATTCAATTTCAGCTTTATTCTAAATCATCATCTCTTTTCTTGGCTGGGAAGTACAAATTTAAAGGCCATCCAAATCATTAAGAAAGCTAGAGGATCCTTGAAGGATTCGTATTTAGATGAAGTACGTTCCCTTAGTTTTCAAAGTTTGTGTTGTGTACTGCTTTGTAGTGACTGATGAACTAGTCTGCATCATCTTTTGGATGTTTATGATGATATAGTTTTTGGAGAACAGGATGGGTATATACTAGAATACAACATCAAATGGCATTTATTTACAATGGTTTGTTTTAATACATGGATTGTTTGTGCTAGCACTTTTTGTAATCTGAGAGTTGCATATAAGTTCTCTCAGTTTGTATAAGGATATGCATAGTATCCTCAGGATCTCAGTTTACACATGGGGCCCAATGTTCCAAACAGTTTATCCATGTGGCCCATTATGGATGGACCATGTTCTAAACCCCTCTACATTGGACAATCTTAGTTATTTGATCTTTGGCTTTCATTTCTGCCGAGTATTGATAGTTCCAGAATTTCTTTTCAGTATTCAATAGTTATCTGATCTTTTGGGCACTTTCTATCCATTGTGGGGGCAAACCTTGGATACAATTGTGATGTTTATTTATTTATTTCCACAAAAAAAAGTTTTTCTTTTATCTTTGATGTGGAAACATGGGGTATCTCCAAGGTTAAAGTATTGTAAAAAACTATTCGGATATATGTGCTAGAATTGTCCATGAATGATACAACAATATCAGCCCATACCGAGCTGAAATGGCCTAATAAAGGATGATGTAGGGTGATACTACTCGGTATCGGTGGTGAACAATGCAATATGGCAAAAATGATTTTTAAACCATGGGTATTGCTGCAGAATGCCAATTCAAGGTATAACAAAACTACATATGTAATTGGTCTCATCATCATCATTATCCTCTAAACCTTATCTTGACCGGGGTTGACTATGCAAATCTTGTTCCTTTATTATCAGGATTTATGAAGAAAGCTATGACAAAAGTTTCACACCGTCTACGAACTTGATGCAATCCTCCTTCATCCAGGCTTTGGACCTGCAATGAAGGCACAACACCCATAGGCTCTTTGTATTAGTCTATCACATAGGTTAATTAAAATCAATGAATTACATTTTTAATTTGTCTATAACTCAATTTATGTTCTACTTGTAGGTTACCTAGGTTGGAATCCCAACTGCTTCTGCTTGGCTTCCAACAGATATGCTTATCAAGGTATCCTCATTTATTATTAAATGTTGTATTTCTTTCCTTCCAAATATACCGAGGGAACGAAATAACCACCTCTCAAAGATTGGCAATTATTTCCCATTTCCCATTTGACCAAGCCATCCAAATGCTAATGGGATTCTTACTGCAACTGGAAGATGCTTGGATCTATTCACATGTGAGGAAGAGAAAATTCTTAGTGATGCTGTCGATAAAATGAATTCTACATAATTCCAGGTGAGTTCTATCTTATATTTATATACCTGCTATCTTTCATGATATTTTGCTGGCGAACTCCATCAAATTCCTTGAGTATGCAATCATCTTTTACAAACTTCTCACTTGTTCAAAAGTATGTATGGTATTGAAAATGTTTGTATGTTATCCTTCAAATCCTTAAAACTTCTTGGTATAATGCCAGGGCATGGTTTCTCATGCTCATAAAACTTCTTTTCTTTTGCATTGCTTTCACATTAATGCCAGGCCTTATTTCATTGGACTGATCATAATAGGGGCATAAACTTGAAGGGATGAGCATGTCCCAGTACTAAGGGGGCAACATTGATTACATGGGCTTGAATTGATGTAGGATTTAGTGCTTCATGGGCTTGCTAGAGTGTGTGCGCGTGATTGATGGAAAAAAATAATTGCATATGACTGGTGCTGTCAATTATTTAGTTGTGTATGACAACTTTGGTCATTATAACTCTTGGATTTGGAATGCACCTAGCATGCTAATATTGAGAATTTGTATCCAACTATACCCTTCTATAATGTAGCCCCTCTACCTGCCAGCACACATGTCAAGTTGGCACCATGTGGTAAACATCTGGGCTTATGCATCATGTGGACTTCGTCATGTAGATTTTTCTGGACCCTAGCCCAAAAATGAGGCCATCCACTCATTAGTGAGCTACAATGTGTGAAACAAATAGATGGTTTCCATCTACTTGTCTCATACTATATGCCCTGCTCATGAGTTTTTACTGTATTTACTTTTGTGTCAAGTAATCTATATGGTGGCTATTGGATCTCTCACATATATGCTAGATTGGCATGTGTTCTTGGCATGTGTTCGAGTGTATAGAGGAACTGGGCTATACATGGATGTTGAATTAGCAAACTTCCAGAAAATTATTTCACCGATCTTGTACTTCTGCAATTTGTGAATGGGTCTTTCTGATCTTCCATGAATTGCATAACATTTTCCTGAGACGCTATTTTTGGTGTCTGTCTTAAAAATTCTATGCATCTTGCCCATGTAACTTGGTGTACATGTGGTGAGGTGCTCTATTAATCTACTGGGCCACTGTACAGATGTGATATGGTACAAAAGTTTGGCATCCAGCTGTGAGTTTTGTAGGTTGAGTGTGGACCTTTGCCTGTTTTGAGTTAATTGTTCCTTTTGCATTTATATGATGTTGAAATGCCCTTATTTCTACATGCAATTGCAGTATGCCTAGAAGCCCACCATTTATAGAAGGTTCTTTGTATTCACAGGAGCTTTGCTAAGACCATATGCCAATGTGAATTTAGGATAACCCATCTACATGCCACCACATGTGACAACTGCCAACATGTAATGTGGGTATGAGATCCAGGCTGTCCATCAAGTGGTTCCCACGAGCATAAGAACCCTAGCCCCATGTCGTCCACTTATAAAGTAGGCCACAGTTTACAGAATAAATGAACAACTGAAATAAACTTGGCCAGGTGTTTCTGAACAGCCCACCTATTTCTTGCACACATGCTCACACATGACACACGGTGCCATGTACATGGGCATCCTTGTACATATGTTTATGCTTAGAAAACCTCCAAAAACAATTCAAATCAAGATCAACTAATAAATTGAATAACCAACCTTTGACTAAATATAGAAAATTTAGCTTCTTTTCCAGTAGAGATGCAATTGAAACTAGACATTCTAATCTAGGTAGACTTATTTCAGTCTACCTAGATTAGACTTGATGCTACTTGAAACTTCATTTCTCTTCTGACGAAGGTTTTGTCTTTGATATTTGAAGTGAGAATGGGCTGGTAATGGCAAGTCACATTTTGTTACCTTTATTTTTTATTTTTCTGTTTTTGAAGACATAGGGTTTCCCCACCTCTTTTTTGAAGTGAAACTAATCCCTTCGTTTTCTGTTTTTGGTTGGAGTTGGTCACATAGTGAACCTAATATTGCAAATGCTTTTTGGCGACGCAGCCAAAGTATGGTACTGCTTTCATCTGCAACTTTCTTTTATCTGTACTGTTTTTCCTTTTCTTTTTCTAGAGGTTGTTTCCCATCTTTCTGTAAGTGCTATAGTTTATATCCCTGTATGTTGTCAAATTAGTGGTGACAAAAACACTGTTATATAACTTGCATTAGTGAAACTCGTTCTAAAGATCAACATTCATAAACAAGCAAAGCTCACAACAAGCAAAGATTACAAGTACAAAGATCAACCTTAACTTCAAGTATTGCTCTCAAGACAAGACTCAAGAATACAAGACTTCAAGAAGAGTACAAAGTAGTTCGTATAGAACTCAAGTCACTTTCGAGGTTGAGCTACATCAAGACTTCAAGGCTTAAACTTCTACGTCACTTGTTCCTAATGTTTTCAATGTCCTTACTTCTTGATTGGGGTTTGAATGACCATAGGTTGACCTTAGAAGTAGGCCATTTTGGATACATAAGTCATATGTATATGACACTTGTGTTTGGGCAGTTCGGGGACTTGTCCTAGGCTTTCTTCGACTAGTCCTAGCTTTGCTTCGACCAGTCCAAGAAATTCCTCGATCGGTCGTAAGTTTGTTACAAAATTTGGATAAATTCTGTGAAGGCCGACCAATTAAAGGAGGTCTTCGACCAGTCGAAGGAACAGTGTCGACTGCTTCTACGACCAGTCGTAAATCTTCGATTCAAAGTCCAGCGATAATTTACAAGGTCTTCGACCAGTCGAAGGAGACCTTCGACCAGTCGAAGGTGACCTACGACCAGTCGAAGGAGGCCTTCGACCAGTTGTAGAACGGTCAAAGCTTATCGCGCCCGATTTTTTTCAAATCTGTTATTTCTTCAACTAGTCGAAGAGCTCCTTAGACTACTCGAAGATGCGATCTGCTCACCTATAAATAGAGTACGAAACTCAGAAGAATTCAAGCAATTAATTAATCCATTCAAGCCAATCTTTGTCAAACTTCTGAGAAGTAATTTTGTGCTCCATCTAAGCTAAGTGTGCTTATTTTATACTCTCTTTCTTTAGCTTTATTTAATTGATTTTGTTTCTGCTATTCCAATCTAATTTGATAAGAGGAATTGTTATTCCCTTTCTTTGGAATCAAAATCAATTAAGACAAGCCCTATTTGGTCTAATTTAAAATCTATTAGAACTAGAACCATTGTAATTGAGTACTGGACATTGAACTTGAACATTCAATCATTTACTCTAATTTGGTTCTACCGGGCTGCTACAACGAAGGAGTTAATCAGGTATTTTACGTTTAATTGTAAATTTCTTTCTGTTTTGGTTTCTTTCAAGATTTGTCAGAAAAATCTTGTTGTATTGGTTATCTGAGGAGAGCCAGGAAAACTCAGAAGTGGGGTTTTTTTTTATTGTGTAAGCCCACAGACAAAGACACAATTGTAAAGGTTTTGGGTGAACCTGTGAAAACCTATTTTGTGAGTGAACGCTAATATCCCCTGTGTGAGGATATTAGGAGTGGAGTAGCATTTTGTGTGGCTGTTGTTTAACAGTTGGTGAACACACAGGCGAACCACTATAATCCCTTGTGTTGTGGTTGAATGATTTACATTTCTAATCTTTAATATTCATTTGTGGGGTGTATGTGTGGTGATGAATGTTGTAATCATTTAATTCAAGCATTGTGGAAATTTTGTAATAATTTAGAATTTACTTTCTGCTATTCCTTTATCTGCTTAAATTTAAATTTCCTTTAAAGTTGTTCCAGCAAGGTTGCCCTGCCATTTTTATGGTGTATGGTTGTCCCTAGAACAATACATTTGTGATTACACTTTATTTCAATTTGTGCTTAATTCTGTATTCCTCTTTAGTTTGAGATTTGATACAAAGATCTTTCTAGAAATAAGGTTGTCCTACCATAAACTCTGATTTTTGGTGAAAGGTTGTCCTTAGAATAACATTTGTATCAATCCCTCAAGATCAAATTTTTGAGGTTGTTTTACTTTCCTGCATTGTGATTTATTTTGGCTATTATATTATTTTTTAATTCCGCTGTTATAACATTTATTTGGCATAGTCCTATTCACCACCCCCCCCTTCTAGGACATATAGCTAGGCCTTTTCAAGTGGTATCAAAGCCTAATAGCTCGTTCTTATTGTTATTTATTTGGATTTATTTCCTGAGCTAACGATCTAAGCTATTTAAAAAGATGTCAAATTTTGATAGCCTTTCAGTCACGAGGCCTCCACCATTTGATGGCTCCAACTATGCCTATTGGAAAGCCAGAATGAGAATCTTCCTAAAATCAATGGATGAGAGTGTGTGGCGAGCCACAGTAACTGAATGGAAAACTCCTACCATTGAAGTAACTGAATCCGACGGTTCAAAAACTATGTCTGTACCTACTTATTATTTATGGACCACTCTTCAGAAAAGTGAGTATAGTGTCAATGCTAAAGCACTAAATGCAATCACTTGCGCACTATCACCGGATGAGTTCAAAAGAATCATATCCTGTGATACTGCGAAACAAGCTGGGATATACTAGAAATGACACACGAGGGTACATCAATTGTCAAAAAGTCTAACGTCCAACTCCTTACAACCAAATTTGAAGAAATTCATATGGAGGAAAATGAAATGTTTATGGACTTTTACACTAGACTAAATGACATTGTAAACTCAATGTAGGGTCTTGGCGATAAAATCCCAGAAAGTAAAGTGTGTGCAAAGATATTACTCTCACTTCCTGAACGGTTCAATTCTAAAGTAACCGCGATTCAGGAACTTCGTGATACGAATAATATGAGGGTAGAGGAATTAGTTGGTTCTTTACAAACCTACGAGTTAAACTTTAAAGCTCCTAAAGGTAAATTGATTGCTCTAAAATCCTCTAAATGTAATTCAGAAGAAAATTCTGATTCAGAAGATGATATGGCTCTTTTGCCTAAGAGATTCTACAAGATTTTTAAAAGCAAGAAAAGGGTTGATTTCCAAAAATCAAACGATAAAAAGAAGTTTAGACCCAAATCTCGAAAATCTTTAAAAGGTAGTCAATGTTACAACTGTCAAGAATATGGGCATTTGACAAATAGATGTCCCAAAAAGGACAAACCCAAGAAGAAGAGTATGTTGGCTACGTGGGATGAATCATCTGATTGAAACTTCTTTGAATCAGAAGATTCTAAAGCGAGTTAGGAATGAAGTTAAAGCACTTATGACTCTAGCCAAACTCACATTTTCGGATAATGACTCAACAAGTGAAGAAAATCGAGTAGTGAATATGAAAATGAAGATGATCTTCAAGATGCTTACAATGCCCTATACAAAGAAAGTTGTAAAATTGTCATCAAACTTAAACTTCAAAAGAAAAGTTTTCTAAACTCAAAGAATGTTTTGAATCACTTGTCTTAGAAAAATCACAAATTCAGATTGTTTTGAAAAAACAAAATGCGATTTGGAATTCAAAAATTCTTTAATTGTTGATTTGAAATCGAGATTGAAAATCTCAAAAAGGAAGTATCTTCTCTTCGAGTCAAAAGGACACATGGAAATATGCCCAAGGTGATCCAAAGTTAGAAAAACTCTTATCCGGGATCAAGAAAATGTGGCGATCTATCCGGTTGGGGCTATGATAAAAATTTATCTCCTAAACAAAAGTATACTCCTATGTTTGTGAAAGGAGAGTCCTCAAACTCAAAAGGGAAAAATACTTATCAAGGTTTTTCTAAAAATCGAAAAACTCTTCAAAAACCTGGAAGCAGCCATGTCAACTTTAATCATAAATGAAATCCACTAGCTGAAAAGATAGTAGATTTACTCAAGGAGCTCCTAAAATCTAACTCTATAGGTTATTCCTATAACTATAAACAAAAGAAGACCAACTATGTTCCTAAACCCAAAACAGTTATGAAATGGGTTCCAAAAGTCACCTGCTTGGTTGCTCACATTGCTTTCAAAGCAACAAGTCATTCAAAGTGGTACCTAGACAGTGGATGCTCTAGGCATATGATAGGTGACAAAGCTTTATTCACGGATCTAAAAGATATGGTGATGGTTCAGTCACATTTGGTGATGGTAGCAAGCTGCAAGATTATAGGCCAAGGTACGGTTCAACTTTTAATCTTCCTGTATTTAAAAATGTTTTATATGTTGAAGGCCTAAAACATAACTTAGCATATCTCAGATATATGATAATAACCATAGTGTTCGATTCTCTAATCAAAATTTGTGAGATACTAAATAATAAGGGTTCGTAATATTAAGCTGGACGTAGAACATCGAAAATTGCTATATTATTAGCGAATCCAAAGCTCATCTAATCAAACATGTTACATGGTTCATACTGACGAGAAGCGATTTATGGCACAAGCGTCTTGGACATGTTCATTATCGAAATTTATATAGATTGAGCAATCAAGAACTTATAAGAGGTTTACCCAAACTTCAGAAATTAGATAAAATATGTGGTGAATGCCAGATAGGCAAACAAACAAGGAACTCACACAAAAAGGTGAATTCAAATACCACATCAAAACCACTCGAACTTCTTCACATGGATCTAATTGGACCTACTAGAACGGAAAGTCATGGTGGTAAAAAGTATATTCTGGTAATAGTTGATGACTTTACCAGATACACTTGGGTAGTCTTCCTAAGGGATAAATCTGAAACCCTTGAAGAAGTAAGAAAAGTTCTCAAAAGGATTCAAACTGAAAAATCTTCTCAAATCAGTAAGATTCGTAGTGATCATGGATCTGAATTTGAGAATAGCAATTTTGAGAAGTTCTGTACCGACCAAGGAATATTACATGAATTCTCAGCTCCTAAAACTCCACAACAAAATGGAATTGTGGAAAGAAAGAATAGGGTGCTTCAAGAAATGGCTAATGTCATGTTAAATAGCATGAAGCTCTCTAAAAATCTTTGAGCTGAAGCTGTAAATACAGCTTGCTATATTATTAACCGAGTTTATACTAGCAAAGATAATAATAAAACGGCTTACTGAATTATGGTTCAACAAAAAACCTCTTTGTCAAATACTTTTGAGTTTTTAAAAGCAAATGCTATATTTTACGTGATCGTGAAAATTTGGAAAAATTGATACAAAGAGTGATGAAGGGATTTTTCTAGGATATTCCTTAAACAAATCGTGCTTATAGGGTTGAACAAAAGGATTTGGTGTGATTCAAGAATCCATCAATGTTGTCATTGATGATCACTTAAATAAGCCAATCTCTAATTCAGATAATGATGAAGTTCTAATCATTGATAAACTCGATACTTCATCAAATCAGACTGAATCTGAATTGAGGACTGTTAAAGATCATCCAACCACTCAAATTCTTGGAAACCCTCTCACTGGTGTTCGCACCCGTAGACAACTTGAGGATTTATGTAATTATGTATGTTTTACATCCCAAATAGAACCATTCAATGTAAAAGAAGCTCTTGTTGATGAAAACTGGATTGTTGCAATGCAAGAAAAACTTAATCAATTTGTAAGAAATGATGTTTGGTATCTCGTACCAAGACCTAAAGATAAACACATCATTGGAACAAAATGGATTTTCAAAAATAAGTCGGACGAAAGTGGAAATATAATTAGAAACAAGGTTAGACTAGTGGTACAAGGTTATACTCAAATAGAAGGAATTGATTTTGATGAAACTTTTGCACCAGTAGCACGTCTTGAATCTATCAGGCTATTTATATCCATTGCATGTTTTAGAAATATAAAAATATATTAAATGGATGTGAAAAGTGCTTTTCTAAATGGCGTTTTACATGAAGAAGTATATGTTGAATGTACCAATGGGTTTTGAAGATCCCAAAAATACTGATCATGTGTATCGGCTTAAAAAGGCACTTTATGGATTAAAACAAGCACCTAGGACATGGTATGAGAAACTAACAAAATTTCTTTTAAGTCACAATTTTCAAATGGGATCCGTTGATAAAACTCTATTTGTTAAAAAATATAATGATCATATCTTAATAGTACAGATTTATGTTGATGATATCATCTATGGATCAACTTGTACTAACTTGACTACTGAGTTTGCAGACTTGATGAAATCACAGTTTGAAATGAGCATGGTTGGGGAATTAACTTATTTTCTTGGTTTGCAAGTTAAGCAGCAACCTGAAGGAATATTCATCTATCAATCTAAGTATGCCTTAAATCTAATTAAGAGATTTGGATTTGAGAATGGCAAGAATTTCGATACTCCTATGAGTACTACCCTGAAACTCTCAAAAGACTATAATGGTAAAAATATTGATTCAAAACTTTATCGAAGTATGATTGGTAGTTTGTTATATTTAACCGCTAGTAGACCTGATATTTCTTTAAGTGTTGGTATTTGCGCAAGATTTCAATCTGATCCAAAAGAATCTCACTTGATTGCTGTTAAGCGGATTATTAGATATGTTGCAAGTACTATAAATCTTGGTCTCTGGTATCCTCATGAGACTAGTGTCCAACTTGCTGAGCACTCAGATGCTGATTGGGCTGGTAATCTAGATGATAGAAAATCAACCAGTGGTGGTTGCTTTTACATTGGAAATTGTTTAGTTTCTTGGTTTAGTAAGAAACAAAATTCTATATCACTTTCAACAAGTGGTTGAGTATATCGCGGTATTGGTAATGCATGTACATGACTTGTTTGGATGCAACGAATGCTAAGTGATTATGGAATTAAACAGATTCTATGTTATTGCATTGTGATAATTCGTCTGCAATAAATATTTCAAAAAATCTTATTCAGCATTCTCGTACTAAGCACATTGACATTAGATTTCATTATATTAGGGAATTGGTAGAAGAAAAAGTTATATCTCTGGAATATATTCCTACTGAAGATCAGAGAGCTGATATTTTCACAAAACCTCTTGATAAAATTAGGTTTAATAAGATGAAATTTGATCTTGGCATGTGTATTTCAAAATGATTATTTATGCCTACATGTATCATAGTGTATATATTTGCTAGGTTTAATTCCATTTTCTTTAAAAATTGCAAGAAATATGTTTTTCTGGACTTCCTTCGACCTGTCGTGAGTATACTCGACCAGTCGACCTACGACCGGTCGTAGATACCTACGACCAGTCGTAGATCTCGGAAATCACTTAAATTTGGAGATTTTTGCTTTCTTCCTCATTTCTTTTTTTCTCTCTAAGGAGCCGAGCTTCGACTTGTCGAACCCACCATTCTTGTTCTTCAAGGTTAGTGTTCCATTTACGTTTTTCTTGCAAATCAGTGTCTAGATTGCTCTCTTTTCTAACTTGAAGCTTTCTATTTAGGATTTCATTGAGATTTGGGGATTTGATTTTGAAAAATTTGTTTTGAATAAACCCATTTCTCAATCCTTTGCATTTTCTTATTTCCTTATTATTATTGCTGCATATGGCTTCTAGAGGTAGAAAATCTACTTCCTGTGGTCCTTCTTCTTCCTCCAGATTGACCAAACGTCATCTTCTTGAGCCTACTAATGATTCTTCTTATGTTATAGACCTTAGAGCTCATAATGTTATTGTTGAACATCCTGTTGATATTAACCATATTGCACCTTTTGATATCCTTCCTTTACTTGAAGCTGTAGGTTGGGTTAACTTATTGCATTGGGGTGGGCCTGCATACCGGTCCATTGCTCAATCCATGTTTACATGTATTAGTGACTTCTCACTGGATAATTTAACTTTTAAAATATCTACTAGTGAAGGGCCATTTGAAATTGATCGTCATTTAATTTCAGCCCTTATGGATATTCCCGTGAATGATGAGGGTATTCCTATTCATAATTTGATTGATAAACCCTCTGTATCTGAAAAGCGTATGCTCACTAGAGACTTGTGCAACATGAATGTTCACTGGACTAAAAAAGGGGATGCGCTTCCCGCAAGGTCTTTGTTACCCAAATACAGAGTACTCCACAGAATCTTTGTGTCTAATCTGTATCCTCGGTCAGGTAATAAAACTGACTTGACCTCATTTATGGTACGTATTATTCATGCTATTTCCAGTGGTACTCAGATTTGTCTGCCATCCTTAATTTGTCATTTCCTTCTTCAGTTTCGACTTCATCCTGGTCATAGTGACATCCCTTTTGGTTATTTAATGACTGTATTAGCTACACATATGTTGGTCGATATGCCAGTTAATGAGGCACCTATCCATCATCTGATTTTCAACAACTCTAATCTCAATAAGATGAAGCTGGAATTACTTCCTGAACAAGGTGGTAATGGTGGTGGTGCTGGTCATGAAGAAGCGGGGGATGATATTAATATGGATGATATCTTTGAGGTGGATTCTGATTCAACAAATGATCCAGATTTTGTACCATCTGATTTTGATGCACGTCTGAGTGCATTGGAGGGTAAAGTTGAAAATTTGAATGAAAAGATAGAAAACATGTCTATTGCTCCTGATTCTCAATTCAAGTACATGCGGAAATATCTTCGGCGATTAAACAAAGGCATGCACCAACTTGATCCCTCTATTCCTGCTCCGTCTTCTAGTTCTAATTCTGACTAGTCTATATGGGATTTTCTGGTTTGTAATAACTTTAAATCTTAGCACTGAGTCATCCAATTTGGAATTAGATACTATTTTTCTTTTCTGCTGGATATTTGTTTTTTTGTAATACTATACTATTATCTCATATCTCATCTTATTTCCTCTCATATATCCCTTTATATTGTTATTTTATTTGTCATATTGTGACAAAAAGGGGGAGAATGGTTATGTTACTTAGGGGGAGTATGTTTGGAATGGTTTAAGAATGGTTTATTGTTAAATAGGTTTTATGTTAATTATTGATTTAATTTGCAAGTAAGCCAGAGTTGATGTCAACTGGTTTATGTTTTCTCTCTAACTCTTCTCTAACTCAATCCGGTGATTCTACTTTTATCTTGGTTATATCTTGTTATGTGTTTTGTCACTAATTTGACAAAGGGGGAGATTGTAAGTGCTAGAGTTTATATCCCTGTATGTTGTCAAATTAGTGGTGATAAAAACACTATTATATAACTTGCATTAGTGAAGCTCTTTCTAAAGATCAACATTCATAAACAAGCAAAACTCACAACAAGCAAAGATTACAAGTATAAAGATCAACCTTAACTTCAAGTATTGCTCTTAAGACAAGACTCAAGAATACAAGACTTCAAGAAGAGTACAAAGTAGTTCGTATAGAACTCAAGTCACTTTCGAGGTTGAGCTACATCAAGACTTTAAGGCTTAAACTTCTATGTCACTTGTTCCTAAGGTTTTCAATGTCCTTACTTCTTGATTGGGGTTTGAATGACCATAGGTTGACCTTAGAAGTAGGCCATTTTGGATACATAAGTCATATGTATATGACACTTGTGTTTGGGCAGTTCGAGGACTTGTCCTAGGCTTTCTTCGACTAGTCCTAGCTTTGCTTCGACCAGTCCAAGAAATTCCTCGATCAGTCGTAAGTTTGTTACAAAATTCGGATAAATTCTGTTAGGCTTCGACCAGTCGAAGGAACAGTGTCGACTGCTTCTACGACTAGTCGTAAATCTTCGATTCAAAGTTCAGCAATAATTTACAAGGTCTTCGACCAGCCGAAGGTGACCTACGACCAGTCGAAGGAGGCCTTCGACCAGTCGTAGAACGGTCAAAGCTTATCGCGCCCGATTTTTTTCAAATCTGTTATTTCTTCGACTAGTCGAAGAGCTCCTTAGACTACTCGAAGATGCGATCTGCTCACCTATAAATAGAGCACGAAACTCAGAAGAATTCAAGCAATTAATTAATCCATTCAAGCCAATCTTTGTCAAACTTCTGAGAAGTAATTTTGTGCTCCATCTAAGCTAAGTGTGCTTATTTTATACTCTCTTTCTTTAGCTTTATTTAATTGATTTTATTTATGCTATTCCAATCTAATTTGATAAGAGGAATTGTTATTCCCTTTCTTTGGAATCAAAATCAATTAAGACAAGCCCTATTTGGTCTAATTTAAAATCTATTAGAACTAGAACCATTGTAATTGAGTACTGGACATTGAACTTGAACATTCAATCATTTACTCTGATTTGGTTCTCTGAGTACAACTACAATGAAGGAGTTAATCAAGTATTTTACGTTTAATTGTAAATTTCTTTCTGTTTTGGTTTCTTTCAAGATTTGCCAGAAAAATCTTGTTGTATTGGTTATCTGAGGAGAGCCAGGAAAACTCAGAAGTGGGGTTTTTTTTTATTGTGTAAGCCCACAGACAAAGACACAATTGTAAAGGTTTTGGGTGAACCTGTGAAAACCTATTTTGTGAGTGAACGCTAATATCCCCTGTGTGAGGATATTAGGAGTGGAGTAGCATTCTATGTGGCTGTTGTTTAACAGTTGGTGAACACACAGGTGAACCACTATAATCCCTTGTGTTGTGGTTGAATGATTTACATTTTTAATCTTTAATATTCATTTGTGGGATGTATGTGTGGTGATGAATGTTGTAATCGTTTAATTCAAACATTGTAGGAATTTTGTAATAATTTAGAATTTACTTTCTGCTATTCCTTTATCTGCTTGAATTTAAATTTCCTTTAAAGTTGTTCCAGCAAGGTTGCCCTGCCATTTTTATTGTGTATGGCTGTCCCTAGAACAATACATTTGTGATTACACTTTATTTCAATTTGTACTTAATTCTGTATTCGTCTTTGGTTTGAGATTTGATACAAAGATCTTTCTAGAAATAAGGTTGTCCTACCATAAACTCTGGTTTTTGGTGAAAGGTTGTCCTTAGAATAACATTGTATCAATCCCTCAAGATTAAATTTTTGAGGTTGTTTTACTTTCCTGCATTGTGATTTATTTTGGCTATCATATTATTTTTTAATTCCGCTGTTATAACATTTATTTGGCATAGTCTATTCACCCCCCCCCCCCCCCCTCTAGGACATATAGCTAGGCCTTTTCACTTTCCTTCATTTTTTTTCTTATTTAATTAGAACTTGCTGCTATTTATTGCAGTTATCAGAATCCTAAAGGCCAAATAAGACTCTAGGTTATAACTATTACAAGGACATGGGCTGATATAGTTTTGCCAACTTAAGAGGTCAGATGCAAGTTTCAATGTTTGTTTTTTGCTAGTGGATTGCTTTGAAAACCGTTCTGCCCAAATATTGAAAGAATATTTCCTAGGACTGTCAATTAAAAAGGATGCTACTTAGAGTTAACACACACGATGGTTAGGCCTATATTGGGATGCCGGTTTTTTGGCAGTGGGGATGAGATGCTTATCCTTTAGGCTTTACTTTTCTATTAATCTTTGCCAAAGTAATGTTCTTCATTATGGTCACCATATCTGTTGCTACAAGATATATGAAGATTGGGCAAGTTTAGAAACATCTAGTAATAAAAACTATCTTACCTATGGGTTAAAAAGTTAAAGCTATATAAAATCTTAATGACCCAGAATCTTGCAGGTTTGTCATATAACTCTATACAACTAAATCTGTTACAATTACCTAGTTTGCCTATTATCTGCTGGGAGCAACTTGCTTATTGTGCATATGGACTTTTTGAGAATGATGGTAACAGAGCAATGGTTATTGAAGAACTTGCGTTGGTAAGTTGAATTTTGGGAATGGCAGGTTTCATGCATGGAAGTCCGCATTTTCCCTTATGATAAGTGGAAGATCTCCCAAAAAAATTCTAGGAATCACTATGAAGGTTGTGAATGATTCTTCAATGTCGAATCATGTTGAAAGTGTGACCCTCAATCTACATTACATCTCATTAGGGATCTTGATCTTGTACCTAATTGTGTTTGTGATGTGATGTAGTGGAGGTGGAGGGTGGACCTTGGATAACTTTGTGCCCATCTTGTCAGTTAGGCAATCTCTTTTTATACATCTGTTATGCAGTTGGTTATTGTATAACAATTCATATGTAAGCATGATATGATAATTCATATAAGGGTGTGTTTGGTTGCACTAAATATCATGAAACGTGGTGATATTTTGCAGTAAATAAGACTGATTAATCATTAAATTTCATGAATGACATTTGGTTCTACCAAATGCACCTAAGCTAACATGTGCTTTAAGCTAATTAAACTATCTTTATTATAAACTAAGGCAATATGCATGTAAAATATGTGCTGGTTTGTGAATGCCACGTGCATGTATAAGCCGTGCAAATGTGGCACATGTATGAGAAATCCAACCTATACATCGGCCAAAACAATGTAAATGCTCTGGCCCATGAATTGGGCTGGTTCACTCATGGGTGGTCCACGTTGAATGCCTTTGTGTACCTGATGAATGAGTTGATCAATAAGAACAAATCTGAATATTTGTTGGAAATGTGGTCACTAAAAATGAAAATATATCAGTGGTACTTTAATTGGGTTTTTAGTTTGTTACAAATGGGGCATGTTGTTCATTATCCAAATTGTTGATATTATGTCTCTCAAATAAAAAATAGAAGTATGCAAGTGGAAAATCCTGAGGAGGAGATGATAGTTAAGACAATTGATATGAAAATCTTGAACTTTGTAAAGAGAAGAAAATTATTCTTCCATAAGTTATACCAACTCTACCATAGTGGCCATTCACACATCTACCGTACATGTGACATACATGTACGTCTATAGTCTATCCAAGCCAAGTCATGGTCCCATAGCCAATAAAAAAGCAAAATTATTGGACAATCGCCATGACTCTACCATTGATCATTGATCGGGCTGCTAGGATCATCTGATTAGTGTAATTTTGGGCTTATCCCGCTTCTAAAATGGGGCCTACAATTTGGACAGTCTGGATTAGCATACAGGCACCCCATTTGTACAGTAAGCATGCTTGTCCATCATTCTTCTATCAGATGATATTATCTTATCTATGTTGTTGGGGAAATTTTCTGCAACTTGGACTGATTTCCTATAGGATGTGTAGGAACCTTTATTCTTATATGATGACATGTTCTTTTACTTTTGAGATGATTCTTCCTGTTTCAGGCTTTCAGCTATTTCTTATTTAGAGCTATTTACTATTACATTTTCATGTGTTTTAGTGGACCCATGAACTTTTTCTAAGATCATTGCTAGGCTGAGAGCCTGATAGCAGGCTTATCTACTTAAGAATTTCAAAGAAAATGGAAATTGTGAGGAAGAAATGCCAAAAGCCCATTTGGTTTTCATTTTTTCAGCTTGATAGCAGTGTTGATGTTTTTCCAATTGTTGTTTCTGACACTACAGTTTGTTAAATGATTGAATATCATTGTCAAATAGACATTGCAATTTGCAAATGTACATTTAAGGTAAGGGGTCTTTTAGCTTCCTTGAATCAGGGAGACATTCTCTGAGAAAAATACTATTTTTGTTATGTTTTGGTACTAGGAAAGCTGTAACATCCCGAAAATCGGGGGTCGAGCATAAACTCAGCTCCCGAGTTCCAGAACATCACTTATGCAACAAAATGAATGATGATTGAATGTTGACTGTATTTGTGCATTGAACATGAGTGGGATTAAACCAAAACAGCATATCATACTCCAGAGACAGTTAAATTGCAAGCGGAAGACTGTGATAGACATATAAAATATAAAAAAACTATGGTGAGTCTTCAGAGTGTGATAAAGTTATAGGTTAAATAATTATAAGTACAATTCTAAAACTTACCAAATGTGAGGAAGTGTAATGTCTACTATCCCAAGTACCATAGCCCCGTCAATACATTACCAGGTCTTCATAGACCTGTTAGAGAGTTATAAGTAGGAGAACTCCTCAACATCATAGTAGTGGTCTGGCTCTGCTTCATAAGCATCGCCATCACCTGAAACTCAACAAATCTGGTTGGTGTTGCAAACACCGTCCCGTAACGTAGGAGTGAGTGATCAACTCAGTGGAACAGTAAAGCATAGGTTAACATGTTATCAATTCGGTCAAGCAGTAATGATAAAGCAGTAAGATCAAATACTCCTAACTACTCTTATTAATGCAAGTATGAATGCAGTTATGATGTATGCCCTCACCGACATACTCCCTCATGTGACACCATCTTCGTTCGCAGCATGCTTTCTTCCCTCAGTGCTCCACATCTTCCAGGCACATGCAATGCATGATGAGCATGATTACCAAGTTGTTATTAGTCCATTTCAAACAGCAGGATTGGGAAACTAAGGTACCTCCCTTGTATCATTCCCAAACATGATCCATTCTAGGGTCGTCAGTCCTAGACAATCTCATACGATGGTGTGTTTCTAGGTCGCTGCAAGGTGCTGTGAGCATTTTACACGGAATCGTTGCACCACTCCCCCATCACCTTATCAATACCGGCCTAGTTTATACTCTGTTACTACGGGAAGGCTTGGCGCCTCACCGTAGGTTTAGAGTAGGCTCGAGGTCACTACACCGGATACGATAAGGGCTGTCAGGGCTGTTACACGGAATTGTTGCACCACTCCCCCATCACCCATCAAGTAGTATAGACCGACAGCTTGAATATAGTGTCCCATACCACCATAATCGGCTCATGAGTCTAGTTGCTCACTGGTCACTACGGAGAGGCACGTGGCCCCAGCGTAGGCTGACAGCTCGACCACGGTGTCCCATACCATCATGCCCGGCTCATGAGTCTTAGCGGATTGAGGTACCATGGTTAACGGGATTTCCACTAGTAAGTTTGGTACCCTAGGTTCAAGCAGTAGCGTCCAAACATGGTGAACATACATAAGACAGATCGGGTTTCTTAACGAGCTTGGCTAGCTCGAGTGCACAACAAGTTGAACGACATGAAGTGCATAAGCACTTCGCGTGGCCAACCACTATCACCAACCGAAGTACAACTCGAGTTCGTCAAACACATCTCACGTGGCAAATGAATCACAGCCACGAATTCAATTCTGGTACCGATTATCTGGACTATAATCATAGCCCCCAAACATAATCAATTGCAGATAGATAAAGCAGTAGTGGATCAAGATTCAACTCATACAATCAAGGTCTGGTATTATCCGTTTAGGGCTGCCAGGGCTGTTGCACGGAATCGTTACACCACTCCCCCATCACCCTTCACGGATTTCATGGAATACAACATAAACATGTGAAGTAAACAGAGCAGAATTAAATAAACAAGTAATTCAGGCATGTTAACAAGCATGTCATAAAGCATGATATAAAGCATGTTATAAAGCATGTTATAAAGCACTATATAAACAAGAAACACAAACACATATATTTCATAAGTAAGCGGTTAAAGTAATTAACCACACGGAGGAAATCATAGCGATCTCTAGGGTAGTTGAGAATCCTATCTCAACACCTACCTAAGGCATCATCATCCAAACACTTACTCTCTCAAGCATTTTCACAAATACTTAGCATACACCATTTCAACATACTTAGTGTATGTAAGCAAACATGTATTAAGGCGAGTCCTTTCGCCAAGCAAGTATTTTACGCATATATAATATGTTTATACAACAAATAATCATGGTAAACACATCTCTAAAATATATACGTATACGGTACTTTCTATAATACAGTATTTCTACATACAAAGTGTATATTAGCAAAACATGCATTAGGGCGAATCCTTTCGCCAAATAAGTATTTTATCCATATATCATACATTCATACAACAAATAATCATGTCAAACACATTTTTAAAAAATATACGTATACGGTATTTTCTACGAATACCTAGAATATGTAAAATTCCATATTCTACAACTTTAATCGAAACAGAAAACGAAAAGCACTTTGTACATGTGCAATTGCATGCATATCATGAATCTATCATTATCTGACATTGAAAGCGTTGAAAACCATAACCTATACACCTAAAGTCCACACCTTGTGTCGTAGAATCGTAACGGAGTCGATAGATTTGCTAAGGCTTTGTATACGGCGATTCGGCAAACTATACGATGAAATAGGTTAGCTATTTCATAACCTACAACTCTTAAAACCCCAAATCAGTTTAGGGTTAGGGTTTCTTACCTAGAAACGTCGCTGAAATCGCTGGAAAAGCGATAAGAATGAGGTGGTTAAGCACCCAAGGCAGCAAGGAAGAAAGGTAGGAAGGATCTCCCACATCTCTCTCACTTTCTCTCTCTCTCTCTCTCTCTCTCTCTCTCTCTCCCCTAGGTTTTCTCTCAAATTCGTATGGCTATGAGAGAGAGGTTTCTAAGGTCCTTATATAGCTTAAAATCTCACTAAAATAGACTTAAAGTCAAGGTATACTTGGGTTTTGTCCAAATGGCATCTGTTTCAGCTCAACGTAGCATTTCCAAAGCCCCCCCTTAAGCCAAAGGTCGGACATAAGTTCACTGACTATGGATCTAGGTGGAGTTACATTTTCGTTTCAGTCGGATTCTCAGATCGCAAATGGCGGACCAGTTTCAGTTCAACGGTCAGTGGAACTCGATCGGAGATTCCGAGTACATGGATATGTTTATAAAATTTTTCCTGATTTGAGGGTGTAATTTGGTCTGATTCTGACGGTCAGGTTGCTTAATACTAACCTGCAAGTGACAAGTCTTAGATTACTATTCAAGATATTTATTTTGTAAAGAGACATGTGTTTTCACACTCTCTCGCTCCAGACTCAAGCGAACAGCCGTGGGACACTATCTGGATTTGATTTCTGAGATGGTTGTCAAGCCTAGCGAGGCGGTCCTAAGTCCTTAACCTCGTATTATTTGGACTCCCGATGTGCGGTCTAGAACTGATACAGAGTTTCGAGATGCTCCCGAGAGCAGACGGGTAATGAGTTTGATCCTAGATTTTAGGGTAACCTAACGTCACTGATTCCACAAGTTTTGGGTCTTATAGATCGTATTTAAAGTGATTCTAGTGGATTTCGTAGCTAATCTAGTTTTACACTTAGTTACTTTGTCTCATTTCTAAAGGATTTAATCCTAAGTGATTTCTGATCGAGGTGGTACTCAGGCCTTTGTAGTTTGTATATAAGGTGATCTAAGTTATAATACTTAACTAGTTTAAGATAGTGTCTAGGGTGAAAGTACTTAGGAAAATTGAAAGAACAAGGTGGTGAAGGGTTGGATTTGTGAAGGAAATGGGTTCAGAAGCGATTTTAGACTGTGGGATTTAGTTCTGACAAGTTAATAAGGTGTCAGGAGTGGCCCATTGCCTAAGGACGTCTAATTCCAGGTTGGCAAAAATTCGGGCTGTTACAAAAGCTATTCTAAGGAATTCAGAAATTGTGTTTGTGTTTTGGGAAAGAGTTGTTAGGTATGTGGCTTTCCTTTTCAGAGATATGACAATTGGAGGAGAATCAATTTCCATGAATTTGTTTCCTAGCTTTTGTGGAGGAATCATAAAATAGCTCTTTATGTGAAATGAATTCCTGAAGGATTCCATTTCCAACTGTTTCCCAGCACCCAAACATGATAAATGCTCCTTACTAATGGATTTTGTATCCATTGGGGACACTTTCCAGGTAACCAAACAACTCCTAATTTTCATTTGCATTGTCAATTCCTGAAACATGGTATAATCAGTTTATTTATGTATTTTGATTTATCTGTGAGGAGGTCAACAAATATAAACAGTTTATTTATGTATTTTGATTTATCTTTTTGAAATTCCCTTTTGTTGACAAAGGTTCCAGATTCAGAAGGGGGATCAATTAACAGAGGTGGATATTAGATAGTTGCCGGTGGTGGAGTTGTTGCTGCTGAAGCACCTATTGCGAAGGAGATGGAGAGATGCTCCATTGCTTTCAGAGTAATGTAAGTTATAGTGCACGTAGTTGCCTTGGGACACCTAGTCCAATCCATTGATCTAGACTGTTCATCTTTAACCCTTACATATGATTCCAACGAATCAATCTTATTAGGCAATCATGACCATGCCATCCATGTTTAGCAAATGTGTAGATGTAAAAAATAAGGCCAAACCAAGATGGATTGGATCATCTAATCAGTGAGATTTTTGCATGGTGGACCATGAAATGTGTTTCATATTTAATGGATAGTTCAAATCAGTCAATATATTATGGTTCCTTCCAGCTTTTCTTTGATTCGATTTTTAATGGTGATAAATTAACTGGTGTTAAATTTGTCATCTTACTCCTATATATTTGGCTTTTGGCAGATCCTGTGTTCTTCTTTTTCTCTATTAGTTACTTAGACCATCAAATGTTGATTTTCTTTCATTGTTTAGTTTTTGGTGTATGTGATTGTCTGCATTATTGTAAGTTACTGTTCATTTTTACCGTTTTTGGAACCCACACAAATGGCTCGCTTAAGTTCGTCACAGAAAACTTGCCACCAACGCCTGTTTCTAAAACTTAAGTTACTGATGATGTTGGTTTCTATTTAGTTTCCTTCCTGACATAAGTAGAAAGTTTTTTCTACTTGTGTCATCATCACTAACCAACAAAAAAGTAGAAAAGTTCTTTTAGTTTCCTTCCTGACATAAGCAAGTTTTTTCACTTTGCTACACATGATGTTCTGATATACCATCAAGATGGGAGTTCAATAATCTCATTTCAAATTCAAATCCAAAAGCAAATCAAGGTTCATGAATGAGTTAAATTCATGTACGAGTTAAATTTCCTTCCTGACAATGCAAGTTTTTTTTTTCAAGACTGATTATGTAGTCAAATTCAATTGCTTGTCAGCTGCATTAAATGGTCAAAATAAAGGACACTAAGCAGTTTACACGCTATATTTGCACAAAATCAAATGGGGAGATTTTATAGCCATCTTCCTGGTACCTTAACCTAAAATCACTATTGCACAAACAAACTCTCTCTCTCTCTCTCTCTCTCTCTCTCTCTCTCTCTCTTAAACATGACTCGACACTTGGATGAATTGAAAGCCTGTATGGAAAATGAGTAAGAAACAAGTTTGGATTTCATGGGCATCTTTCGATTTGAGCCCATCATCATGGACTATATCTACAGTCACAAATGTATTTGCACAAAATGGCCACTTGAAATAACTATATGCTTAGACTACTTCTATAGATTCAAGCAAACAAATTATAGCATTTGACCAGGTTTTACTTACAAATTTGATTTAGGAAATATTGTGATGACCACTAGACGGATGTGGAGGTGGAATGATGATTTGATGGTGATGAGATGTTTGGATGATATTTTCTAACTTGAGGATATTTGTATCTTATTTTGTGGATATTTAATTATTACTTTTTTCTTATTTTGTTGTACACCTTAGATTTAGATACGATTCATTTTTGAAATATTCTATATGATTTGAAACATTCCAGTATCATCTTGATTTATTGGTTTACAACAGGTAAAGATTTGGGAAGACAGGAAGGCATTGCCACATGTGCACTAGGACCCTCTAATTCTTGTTTTTTCTTTGGCCCATCTGGGACTTAATTCATCTTTCTTAGTATATCTTTCTTACATATTTTGACTTAGAAGTTATTGTATCAAATAACAAAACTTCTATTACAAATTTACAATTATATGCCACATGTGCAATTTGTAAGTAATTTCTAAGCTTTTATACCAACTTCGACTGAATTAACAGAATTTTCATTCGAGGCCAATAGTCTCTATAGATGGGGATATTTTGCATTGATGATGATGATACAGATCATTCGTCTGGTGGATCCCAATGTTAATGTTCAACAGATCAGAAATCTACTCTATTGAACAATCAGAACTATCTGATCGGTGGACTTCCTCGAGTTGCATATGTATATCTCTAGTTGCTGCATCATTTCATCTACAATTTGATGTTTACAAATGTTTTTGCATCATAAATACTGGGAATGTAATTACAATTTGATCATTGCCAGTCTACAATTTGATCTTTCCTATTAACTAAATTATGTGTTTTAAGGTTATTTTCTCCATCAATGAAAGGCAGAGATGACAAATTTCCTGAGAAAGGTCAATTTTTTCATACGAAACTAAAGAGCACTGATGTATAAATGCATTTATGTAGAATGTTTCTTGTTGCTTGCTTTCTGCAGGTTCATATGTATGTAGATTCTCAGGAAAAGGTTATAGCTGAGCATCAGGTAACACCTTCTGCTTGTTGGACATTTTCTTCTTTGCCTCTGCAAGTCTACAAACACTCTTAATTTCTATTTCTTATATATTTCAGATTGCCAAGAAGAAGAGGGAAGATTATCTGCAACAAATGGAGCATTACAAACAGAAGAATGAGGTGCAATTTTCTTATCTCTTGAGAGTGTGGTCTCTTTACAGATTAAATCTTGATATTTTCTTGTTCCAGGTGCAATTTACCAAATTTATATATTGGAATTGGGTTTCCTCTTATATCTTCTTCTGTTATCCAATTTCATAAACACTTACATATAACATATGTTGATACTCTATGATCTTAGTGAAAGTTTAAAGTGCAAGGCAAACTTACTCGCTCGGCAGATGTTATATATAGGTTTCTTGGTTTATAGGCAAGAATAATGTATTGATGTAGTGCTTTGTGGACTATTATGTTTTTTAATTCTTGGAAGATAATTTCAACATGCAATACTATGTATACCTTTGTGGTGTCACAGAGGTTCATATACTGTACAATAGTTGACTGCAAGTCATTAGATTTTCTTAGATTTGGGGTGTTCTCGCACAGTGGCAGTTTAGTAATTTTGGAGTCCTTGGTTAGGGTTTGGGCTGAAAGTACGAGTGTTGGCGCCAACGCTTTCGAAGTCCAAACTTATTCTTTTGAAAAATAGAAAAGTGGAAATATTAGTAAATATGGATTTTCTTATTAAGAAGAAAATGGAAGATGGATTGAAAAAATATTTCGAAGATTTTTTTTTCTTCTTCTTCTTTTTTGCTTCAAGAGAGAGATGGAGAGGTGAGAGTGGGGAAATCAAGGGAGAGAGTGGGGGAAAGAAGTGGCCGCGTGAGATTTGAAAATAGAATGTAGTTTGGTTTGAAAATGACGTTTCGCATTTTTGTTTGACTTGAAAGTAAAGGTGATGCATCTTCTTATTTATTCAATCATGAAATGCAGGATGTTGCCGTTAAGGTTCTTACAGATCAAGACTTTCATGAGGATCAACCGAAAGACTTTCTAAGGGAGGTATGCATTTGAAACATTGCTAATAATGTTCTTTGAAACTGTACCCATTTATGTATCCGGATGTACGTTGGAGCTATCTGGATGTTGAGCGGGGGTCTCTGGAAGGTGGGAACTGTTGTTATGACCATGATTAAGCTTTCCATTTCCTATGGATAACATTGGAGTGGCCTAGCCATTTGGACAGGCCGTGTTTATGTATTTGCTCGAAATTGATGGAGCAGACCCGGATGTGTATTGGAGCTATCCGGATGTTGAGTGGGAGTCCCTGGAAGGTGGAAACCGCTGTTATGACCATGATGAAGCTGTCTATTTTCTATAGATAGCATTGGAGTGGCCTAGCCATTTGGACATACCGTGTTTATATCTATATTTACAGGGACCACACCCTTAACCTAAACCTAAACCTATAACCTAAACCTAAACCTAAAACCTAAACTTAAACCTAAAACCTAAATGTATTCCAAAATCCCTAAACCTAAACGTACACCTAATCCTATTCTCAACTCCCTAACCTAAACTTAAACCTAAACTTGAAAACTGAAACCTAAACTCAATCCCGAACCCGAACTCAATTTCTAAACGTAAACCTTAACCTATTCTCAATTCCCTAAAGCTATAACCTATAACCTATAACCTATAACCTAAACCTAAACCTATAACCTAAATGTATTCTCAAATCCCTAAACTTAAACCTACACCTAATCCTAATCTTAACTCCCTAACCTAAACCTAAACCTAAACTTGAAAACCCAAACCTAAACCCGATCCTAAACCCAAACCCGTTTTCCTAAACCTAAACCTTAATCTATTCTCAATTCCCTAAAGCTATAACCTATAACCTATAACCTAAACCTAAACCTAAACCTATAACCTAAATGTATTCTCAAATCCCTAAACCTAAGCCTACACCTAATCCTAATCTCAACTCCCTAACCTAAACTTGAAAGCCCAAACCTATACCTAATTCCGAACCCGTACCCGATTTCTTAAACCTAAACCTTAACCTATTCTCAATTCCTAAAGCTATAACCTATAACCTAAACCTAAAATCTAAACCTAAACCTAAAACCTAAATGTATTCTTAAATCCCTAAACCTACACCTAATCCTAATCTCAACTCCTAACCTAAACCTAAACCTAAACTTGAAAATTCAAACCTAAACCCGATCTCGAACCCGAACCCGATTTCCTAAACCTAAACCTTAACCTATTCTCAATTCCTTAAAGCTATAACCTATAACCTATAACCTAAACCTAAACCTAAAACCTAAATGTATTCTCAAATCCCTAAACCTAAACCTACACCTAATCTTAATCTTAACTCCCTAAGCTAAACATAAACCTGTAACACCCTGAAAATCGGGGGTCAAGCATAAACTCAACTCCCGAGTTCCAGAACATCACTTATGCAACAAAATGAATGATGATTGAATGTTGACTGTATTCGTGCATTGAACATGAGTGAGATTAAGCCAAAACAGCATATCATACTCCAGAGACAGTTAAATTGCAAGCGGAAGACGATGATAGATAGATAAAATATATAAAGCTTGTGATGAGTCTCCAGAGTGTGATAACATTACTAGGTTAAATAAGTACAAGTACAGTTCTAAAATATACCAAATGTGAAAGTGTAATATCTTCTATCCCAAGTACCATAGCCCCGTCAATGCAGTACCAGGTCTTCAGAGACCCGTCAGAGAGTTACATGATAGGAGAACTCCTCCTCATCACCATAGAAGTAGTCCGGCTCTGCTTCATAAGCATCGCCATCATCTGAAATTCAATAGATCTGGTTGGTGTGTACAACACCATCCCGTAACGTGGGAGTGAGTGATCAACTCAGTGGAACAGTAAAGCATAGGTTAACATGTTATCAATTCAATCAAGCAGTAATGATAAAGCAGTACAAATCAAACAATTATAACTACTCTTATTAAGTGCGAGAATGAAATGACATGATGCTGTATGCCCTTGCCAAACCACCCTCATGCGACATCATCTTACGTTCGCGAATGCTTAACTCCCTCAGTGCGCCACATCTACTAAGCACATGCGGTGCGATGATGATCATGATTACCGAGTTATTATTAGTCCATTTCAAACAGCAGTATTGGGAAACTAAGGTACCTTCCTTGTATCATTCCCAAACATGATCCATTCTAGGGTTATCAGTCCTAGTTAATCTCATACGATATTATGGTTTGAGAGGCATAGCGAAGGCATCACAAAGGGCTCGTCACCCGTCAGCATGGATACAGATCTCACCGTATGCGGCTCAATTGCTGACCGTCAGCTTGAGTACAGGTCTCACCGTACTCGACTCAATCACTAGCCGTCAACTCGAATACAGGTCTCACCGTACTCGGCTCAACTCATACTCCGATTCTTTGTGAAAGACTCGTCGCCAATCACGGAGACCAGAGTATACTCGAAGATACTACGGAGGACTCGTCGCCCGTCGGCACGCAGTACGGGTCTCACTGTACTCGGCTCTCGCCGTAAGTATCGACGGCTCGAATATAGTGTCCCATACCACCATAATCGGCTCACGAGTCTAGTTGCTCACTTTGGTCACTACGGGGAGGCACGTGGCCCCGAGCGTGGCCGAACGACTCGACCACGGTGTCCCATACCATCATGCCCGGCTCATGAGTCTTAGCGGATCAAGGTACCATGGTTAAAAGGGATTTCACTTTGGTAAGTTTGGTACCCTAGGTTCAAGCGATAGCGACCAAACATGGTGAACATACATAAAACGGATCGGGTTACTTGACGAGCTCGGCTGGCTCGGCGAGCGCACAACAAGTTGAACGACATGAAGTGCATAAGCACTTCGCGCATGGCCAACCACTATCGCCAACCGAAGTACGACTCGGGTTCGTCGAACATATCTCACGTGGCAAATGAATCGCAGCCACGAATTCAATTCTGGTACCGATTGTCTGGACTATAATCATAGCCCCAAACACCATCAAGTGCAGATAGATAAAGCAGTAGTAAATCAAGATTCAACTCATACAATCAAGGTCTGGTAGTATCCGTTTAGGTACGCCCGGTACATTACTGACGCACTCGTTGCTCGCTCCCCCATCACCCATGACGGATCATACAACGTAAATATAAATTTAAACATATGCATTACATAGTTATAATCATAAAGCAGTTGAGCATGTTATGAATCACAACACAAGCATGAGTTTATACATGTTCAATTCCTAATCACACAACAATCCAAGGAGATCATACACATAGTTAAAAGAGGTTGAGAATCATATCTCAACACCCTTATACATTACAATTTGCTAACTACTACTCATTCAGACATTTCAAGAAACACTTAAACAAACATGCATCAACATACATGACATATGTCGATCACATAGGCATTAGGCCAAATCCTTTCACTAGGGAGTTGCCCCAATCATAACACGCATACACCCACGACGGATAGTCATGGCAAGCAGGAATCCAAGTTCCATATTCATTCAGTCATTTCCGCAAACACTTGGGCCACACATTTTAGCATATATAGTGTATATTGGCCGTGGCGTGATTTAGGGAAAATCCTTTCGTCAAAAGGGTATCGCCAATACAACAATCATGAATCCATGACAATTAGTCATGGCGAGCACGAATGAGAATTCTATACTCATTCAATCATTTTCACAAACACTTAGAATACACTATTACAACATACATGGTGTATGTTAGCAAAACATGTATTAGGGCTATCCTTTAGCCGAGTGAGTATTTTATGCATGTATAATATATTACTACAGCAAATAATCATGATAAATGCATCTCCAAAATTTATACATATACAGTATTTTCTAGAATACGCATTTTCAATATACACATACGTATCAAGCAAACATGTATTACTGGCGATTCCCTTCGCCAAGCAATTATTTTATACGCACATAATATATTTATACGACGATTAATCATGACAAACACATCGCTAAAATATACATGTATACGGTACTTCTTACAATACCGTATTTTTACATACATAGTGTTTATTAGTAAACATGTATTTAGGCGAATCCTTTCGCCAAATAAGTATTTTATCCATACGTCATATATCCATACGATAAATAAACATGTCAAACACATTTCCATAAAAAATACGTATACGGTATTTTATACGAATACCTAGAGTATGTGAAATTCTAAATTCTACAATTCTAATCGGCCCGAAAACGGAAAGCACTTTGTACATGTGCAATTGCATGCAGATCATGAATCTATCATTATCCGACATTGAAAGCGTTGAAAATCATAACCTATACACCTAAAGTCCGCACCTTGTGTCGTAGAATAAATGTGAGTCGATAGGTTCGCTAAGGTTAAAAGTATACGGTAGCTTAGCGCCTAAAAACGAAGCAACAGGTTAGCTATTTCATAACCTACAACCTATACAACCTAAAAGCAGTTAGGGTTAGGGTTTCTTACCTAGAAACGGCCAGGAATCGCCGGGAAAGCGATGAGAATCGGGCGGTGGAGCCGAATAGCATAGGGAGAGCGGCGAGGAATTCCTCCACATCTCCCTCACTTTCTCTTTTCCCTCTCTCAAATCCAAATTCATATGGCTGGAATGGGAGAGGGTTTAAAATCCTTTTATAGCCTAAAACCTTCCCAAAATAGACTCGAGGTTCAGGGTTCCTGCTATTATAAGCATTTCGTCACTTTTCCGGCTCAAAGAGAGGTTCGGTGGCCCTCCTTGAGCCAAACGTCGAACTTAAGCTCACCACACATGGATCTATGTGGGATTACGTTTTTGACTCGATCGGATTCCCGGATCGCACGTGGCGGACCACTTTCGGTTCAACGGTTAGTGGGCCACGTCCAGAAATTCAAGCACATGTAAATGTTCTGAAATTTTTCTTAATCTGAGGGTGTAATTTAGTCTGATTCTGACGGTCTGGTTGCTTAATACTGATGCGCAAGCGAATGGTGCCAGATCACTATTCCAGATATTTATTTTGTAAAGGGAATAGTGTTTTTCACACTCCCTCACTGCGGATCCAAACGAATGGCCGTGGGACATCGGCTGAACCTGATTTTTGAGATGATTGTCAAGCCCAGCGAGGCGGTCCTAAGTCCTTAACTTCGTATTGTTCGGACTCCCGATGTGCGGTCTAAACCAGATACGGAGTTTCGAGATGCTCCCGAGAGCAGCCAGGTAATGAGTTTGATCCTAGATTTTTGGGTAACCTAGCGTCAATGATTTTACAAGTTTTGGGTCTTGCAGATCGTATTTAAAGCGATTCAAATGGATTTCATGGCTAATCTAGTTTAGCACTTAGTTAACTTTGTCAAATTCCTAAAGGATTTAATCCTAAGTGATTTTCGTCTGAGGTGGAACTTACTCCATTGTAGTTTGAATATAAAGTGATCCATGTTATACTACTTAGCTAGTTTAAGATAGTGTCTAGGGTGAAAGTTCTTAGAAAAAAATTGGAAGATCAAGGTGATGAAGGGTGAGATTTGTGAAGGAAATGAGTTCAAAGGCGGCTTTAGACTTTGGGATTCAGTTCTGACAAGTTAATGAGGTATTAGGATCGACCCATTGCCTAAGGACGTCTAATCCCAGGTTGGCAAAAATTCGGGGCGTTACAAAACCTAAACTTGAAAACCCAAACCTAAACCCGATCTTGAACCTGAACCCGATTTCCTAAACCTTAACCTATTCTCAATTCCCTAAAGCTATAAGCTATAAGCTATAACCTATAACCTAAACCTAAACATTAACCTAAACCTATAACCTAAACCTAAACCTAAACCTCAAACCTTAATCTAAACCAAAACCTATAACCTAACCTTAACCTATAACCTATAACCTAACCTTAACCTAAACCTATAACCTATAACCTAAACCTAATCCTAAAACTTAAATGTATTCTCAAATCCTAAACCTAAACCTACACCTAATCCTAATCTCAACTCCCTAACCTAAATCTAAACCTAAACTTGAAAACCCAAACCTAAACCCGATCCCAAACCCGAACGATTTCCTAAACCAAAACCTTAACCTATTCTCCATTCCCTAAAGCTATAACCAATAACTTATAACCTATAACCTTAACCTAGACCTTAACCTAAACCTAAACCTATAACTTTAACCTAAACCAAAACCTATAACCTAAACCTTAACCTATAACCCACAACCTATAACCTATAACCTAAACTTATAACCTATAACCTAACCTTAACCTAAACCTAAACCTACAACCTAAAACCTAAACCTAATCCTAAAACCTAAATGTATTCTCAAATCCCTAAACCTAAACCTGCACCTAATCCTAATCTCAACTCCCTAACCTAAACCTAAACCTAAAATTGAAAACCCAAACCTAAACCCGATCCACAGTTTAGAACCCGATTTCTAAACCTAAACTTTAACCTATTCTCCATTCCCTAAAGCTATAACCTATAACCTACAACCTAAACCTAAACCTTAAGCTAAACCTATAACCTAAACCTTAACCTATAACCTATAACCTATAACCTAAACCTTAACCTATAACCTATAATGTATAACCTAAACTTATAACCTATAACCTAACCTTAACCTAAACTTAAAACTTATAACCTAAACTTACACCCTATAACCCAAACCTAATCCTAAAACCTAAATGTATTCTCAAATCCCTAAACTTAAACCTACACCTAATCCTAATCTCAACTCCCTAACCTAAACCTAAATGTAAACTTGAAAATCCAAACCTAAACCCGATCCCGAACCCGATTTCCTAAACCTAAACCTTAACCTTATTCTCATTTCTTTGATTTCCATTTTCTTTCTAGAAATTTCATGGTGCTTGTGTTATTATTCCTTACGACAACAAAACAAGAAACCTCCAGAAAACCTCCACAGGTCAAATTTTTAATTTTTAATATTATTTTTTTAATTAATGAAAATCGCCAACAGATTTTAGCCGTCGAAAACGCCGACGAATTTTAGCAGTCGTCTATGTCGACGGATTTTAGCCGTCGACATCACCGACGGATTTTAACCATCGACAAAGCCGACGGGTTTTAGCCGTCAACAACTCCGATAGGTTTTAGCCGCCGATGATGCCAACGAATTTTAGCTGTTGACGACGCTAATGGATTTTAGCCGTCGACAACGCCGACGGTTTTTATCCATCGGTGAGCAATGCCGACGCACCATTTACCGACGGACCTTGCGACGGCTAAAAGCTGTTGGGGAAGGTCATTGCCGACGGTTTTTAGCCGTCGGCGTTGCCTTATTTTTTAGTAGTGTACCCCCAATCCTACACAAGGAAAGAGAGTATGGACTCATACATAACATTTGTCAAATTGAGCCCATTTTTAGCGCCTTCTTGGGTTACTTCTTTAAAGCACTCCTTACTTGAATATGCTCCCCTTTTATTCCCCCGATCATTGATGCTAATGCTTTGTAGTGCTTTTACTTGTGTACATTGTCTGTCAATCACACGCGTCCATGTATCAGAGAGTCAGTTAAGCCATTGGAAGTTTAATACCGAAGACACAAGAAGACATGAAGTATCAGGGAGCGAAGAGTAGATAAATGAGGTACCTTGGTGACCCTTAGACTCAAAATAACTTAAACCTCTAGATGATACGAATTTAATAGGTAAACATTGTTTGATCATCCCTTAGCCTTAGAAGCTTAATTGGAACATTATAAAATAGGTTAAAAGAGGTGCAATGCTGTTATGAAATTGTATACCCAAAATGACAAATTTTCAAGTGGATCTCAATGTCATCAATAGACGATCAATGGGTCTCAAGCGAAGGCTTCGATTAATAGAAGTCGCCTCAATCGATCGAAGCTCATAGCTTCAATCGATCGAAAGTGGCCAAAAATGTCTCGCAACTATCTGTCCCTTTTCTGGAGTTTCTTGATCTATTGAAAGACCCTTCGATCCATCGAAGGCATCTCTCGATCGATTAAACATGTTGTCTTTTACCCATTTTTTTACTGTTAGAACTCGATTCCTTTATATAGGGCATTTGACATTTGGGCATTTTGATGCATTTTCGGTGCCATTAAAGCTTAGGTGATTCCCCACTCTATCCATCATTTTAAGGTGCCATTAAAGCTTAGGTGTAACGACTCGAAAAATTCTGTATAATGGCCCGAGTATCACCTCAGGCAGAAATCACTTAGGATCAAATCCTTTAAAAATTAGACAAAGTTAACTAAGTGTTAAACTAGTTTAGCCATGAAATCCGCTTGAATCACTTTAAATATGATCTGCAAGACCCAAAACTTGTAGAATTATTGACGCTAGGTTACCCTAAAATCTAGGATCAAACTCATTACCCGACTGCTCTCGGGAGCATATTGAATCTCTGTATCAGATTTAGACCGCATATCAAAAGTTCGAATGATATGAGGTTATAGAATTAAGACCACCTTGCTCGGCTTGACAACCATCTCGGAAGTCGAAACCAGATAGTATTCCGGGGCTATTCGCTTGAGCCCGGAGCGAGGAATGTGAGAAAACCTAGTTTTTTTTAGAAATTAAATTAAATTTAAGTAATCTGAGACTTGACGTTTGTGGGCCCAATATAAGCAATTAGACATTCGGAATCTGACCCAAATACACCCTCGGATCAGGAAACATTTCCCATATATGTCTGTGTACTTGTAACCCTGATCGAGTTTCTGTGACCATTGAACTGAAACTGGTCCACCACGTGTGATCTGGGAACCCAATTGGAATGAAAACGTAACTCGACCTAGATCCATGGTCAGTGAGCTTAAGTCCGACCTTTAGCTCAAGGGGGGCTCTAAAAGTGCTCCGTTGAGATGGAACAGACCCGCCTTGGACATAACCTAAGTATACCTTGACCCTGGGTCTATTTTGGTGAGTTTTAGGCCTATATAAGGACCTTAAACCCTCTCTAGAAAACCTAGGAGAGAGAAGAGAGAAAAGAGGGAGAAAGTGTGAGACAAGTGGGAGGATCTTCCTGTTATTCTACCCTGGTGCTATACGTGCTTATCCATCACAATCTCATCGCTTTTCTGGCGATTCTGACTTCATTTCTCGGTAAGGAAACCCTAACCCTAACCTGTTTTAGGATTTCTATTGGTACAAGTAGCTAAGTAGCCGACTTACCTTATATTATAGGTCGTCGTATCGACGTTGACGAAAGCGTAGAGTTTCTGTTAAGTTCATTACGTTTCTACGGTGTAAGGTGCGGACTTTAGACATATAGGTTATGGTTTTCAATGCTTTCAATGTCAGTGAATGATAGATTCATGTTCTGGGCGTTATTGTACATGCACAAACTGATGTTCGTTTTGTGTTTTGATCGTGTATACAAATTATGGCGTATAGTGTATTCTGTATATTTGTAGAAAATACCGTATACGTACAAATTTTGAAAGTGTATTTGCCATGATAAATCACTGTGTGTACATGCTAGATATAAGTGTGATACTTGGCGAAAGGATTCATCCTAATACATGTTTTTGCTAATATACGTTATGTATGTTAATAAGTGTATTCTAAGTGTTTGTAAAATTGCTTGTAAGAGTAAGTGCTTAGATGATTGTGCTTTAGGTAAGTGTTGAGATAGGATTCTCAACTAACTTAGAGATTTATATGATTTCCTCCATGTTGGTTGTTTAATTTAACCACTTACGATGAAATATATGTGTTTGTATTTCCTGTTTATATTGTGCTTTCTAACATGCTTTATGACATGCTTGTTAACATGCTTGAATTACTTTGTTTATGCTGCTTTACTCTACATGCTTCTGGTTAAGGATTGATTGTGATTGGGGCTATGATTATAGTCCAGACAATCGGTAACAGACTTGAGTTCGTGGTTGAGATTCATTCACCATGGAGGATGTGTTTGACGAACCCGAGTCGTATGTTGGTCGTCGGCAGTGGTTAGGCCACACGGAGTGCTTATGCACTTCATGTCGATAGATGAAATGTGCGCTCGTGCTAGTCGAGCTCGTCAAGTAACCCGATCTGTCTAATGTATGTTAACCATATTTGGACGCTACTACATGAACCTAGGGTACCAAACTTACCAATGTAATCCCGTTAACCTTGGTACCTCGATCCGCTAAGACTTATGAGCCGAGCATGGTGGTATGGGACACTGTGGTCGAGCTGTCGGCCTACGCTAGGGCCACGTACCTCCCCGTAGTGACCAGTGAGCAACCCAGACTCGTGAGCTGAATACGGTGGTATGGGACACTATATTCGAGCAGTCGACCTACACTGATTGGTGACGAGCCCTTTGTAGTGACGTCGAGCATACTCTGAAGCTGCGGAGAGGTGACGAGCCTTCCCGTAGTAAACAGAGTATAAACTAGGCCTGTATTGATAAGGTGATGGGGGAGCGGTACAACGAGTGAGTGTAACAGCCCTGACAGCCCTTTACAGCGACCTAGAATTGTATCATCATATGAGATTATCTAGGACTGACGACCCTAGAATGGATCATTATTTGGGAATGATATAAGGAAGGTACCTTAGTTTCCTAATACTGTTGTATGAAAAGGACTAATAATAACTCGGTAATCACGCTCATAACATAACACTGCATGTGCCTAGAAGATGTGGAGCACTGAGGGATGAACGCATGCCACTTACATAAGATGGTGTCGCATGAGGGAGCATTGGCGAGGGCATGCATCATGACTACATTCCATACTTGCATTAATAAGAGTATTTAGGAGTATTTGATTGTACTGCTTTATCATTACTGCTTGACTGAATTGATAACATGGTAACCTGTGCTTTATTGTTCCACTGAGTTAGCTACTCATTCCCACATTACGGGACGGTGTTCTGGACACCCACTAGACCCTGTCTCAGATGCAGGTATTGATGAGACGCAGGAGGCTAGCTATATTACTATGATAATCAAGATGAGTTCTCCTACATGCAGTTCTCTGGAGGCTACGTGTAGGCCATTCATATGACAGGGCTACAGGTTGTACCATTCTAGTTGTACCATTTTTGGCATTTTGATTTTGAAACAAATACATGTATATGGTGACTCAGTAAGGTGTTCATACTTTGGAGACCGATTGTGACATTTATGGCTTTATATACATTTATATACATCTTTCAGTCTTCTGCTTATGTTTTATAACTTGATCCAAAGTATGAATTTCTGTTTTGGTATAATCCCACTCATGATTAATACACTAACATAGACAACATTCAATCGTAAGCATTTATGTTGCATAAGTGATATTTTGGAACTCGGGTGTTGAGTTGTTACTCGACCTCCGATTTTCAGGGCATTATAAGTTGGTATCAGAGCATGATTTGGATTAAATCGAACGTCGGTTATGGTCACACGATGTACGCTGACGCATTTCGACATAAGAGGGAGCAAGAAAATGTAGAAAACAGTCCTAGGTATCCCAATTTCGCCAATTAGCGAAGTTCACTGAAATCGGTCATTTTGTTTGAGTCTGTACTCAACTGTGATCGCACGAGTCAACCCCAAAACATTTCTAGACCGTCAAACGACTGGTTTAGATCATAATTCACCCCATCCCAGCTGTTAAAAATTGGTACATACAGCTATGTATCAGAAACATCCTAAAACTATCCGAAACAACTCAAAACAGGGTCGTGGGCCTACCCACACTTATCCAGAGGGACCCAGGGTGGAACCCACATCATTTTGAGGCCTAGGGGTCACGAGGACCTCGCCCAAATGGCGAGGCATCGCCGAACAGTCCAAGAAGTAGGGAGGCCTCGCCGGTTAGCGGGCCCGGTCGGGCGGGTCGTGGGGGTCGACGCACTTTGGGGCCTAGGGTGGCCCACTGGTACATGGGCCGTGGTTTAAAACCACCCCAAATGCATACTTCCTTCACAAAAATCCCCTCCAAGCTCTCCCTTTCCTTTCAAAATTTGGTTTTCTCTCTCAAACCTCCCCTCTAATCGCCCATTTCGCTAATTTCTGTTAAAACCCACACCCCTCCATCATTCACAGCAACACCTACCCTCTACTCTTTCCATTTTTCCTCATTTGAGCTCCCACACCCCCCTCATTTGAAGCTCAAAACTGTGTAAGCTCTTAATCCATCCTATCTCTTCATTTTCTTTCTTCAAACCCTGTCTTTTAGGGCCTTTACAATCCCTGTTGAGGCTCAAACTCATGGAGAACCAAAACTCCAGCCCCCATTTTCCATTTTTCTCCACTTTCCATGGCCTTCTTTAAGTTCATTTCGGTCATTTTCTCGATTTCTACCGTCCTTTCTCTCATGGAAAAGAGAAAGGGGGCCACGGATGAAGCTGGGCCTAGTTACCCTACGTGTTCAAGGAGGCCGAGAGGCGCCGCCGCTAGTACAGCTCAGGAGTTTCGGACGAAGCGGGATCTTGATCCCCGGATTCCTGCTGAACGGGCTCTGTTGGTGGAGCTGCCCCATGGAGTGTATGAGGGCCGTAGGGTCCTCTTTGAAGCTCAGGTGGATGGGCAGCTCTTTGGAGAGTACTTGTTGTTCGAGTTCCTGGAAGAAGCCCGTTGGGGTCCACTATTTGATGGCGGGTATCGCGCCAATGTGAGATCTGTCCGACCTTTTTATGCCAACATTCACGAGCCGACGCTCGAACCTTTGCAGTTCAAGATTCCATGTGGAAGGGATTAGTTGGCCACTATTGATGTCAGATTGATATCCCGGCTTCTGAATGTGCCCCTTGGCGAGGTGCATGCTAACAAGCAGAATCTGAGGACTGTACATGAAAGGGATCGTCGCACATGTTTCCTTTGTAGTGGCCGACTGGTCGAGTGGCAGCCGAACAAAAGTTTTCTAGCGACCGATATGTCTGACAACTTCCGTTTGCTCCATCACATCTTCGCGTTCAATGTCTACCCCAGGTGGAGAAATCGAAGTGAGTGTACGCGCCTCATGTTAGATTTCTTGTATCAAGTGGGGCAGAGAGCGAACCTGTGCGTGCCTACGTTCGTGTTATGACAAATAATTAAGATTGCACGCTCCGCTAGAAGGACTGACTTGCTCCCCTTCGGCCGACTCATATACAAGATTGCACATCAGTTTGGCTATGGTCTTGGGGTGGAGATGCCGGTGCCGGTTCATCATATCGATGAGACTACCCTCAACCAGATGAATATCGGGCCACGGCGACGCCGGGCTTGACTCGAGGAGAGCAAAGATGAGATGGAGAGCGAGGAAGAAGATGGGGCTGAAATAGAAGAGGAGGAACAGGAAGAAGAGGAAGAGGAGGCCTAAGACACAGAGGAGAGCTCTCCTCCTATGGCACCAGCACAGGCCACTGATCAGGCTGCTTGGGATACTCATATAGCTCGACTAGAGGAGGATCATACTGAGCTACGATAGGGTCAAGCTATCCTACGACAGGATGTCATGGATCTTCAGGCCCTCGTGAAGCATAAGTTTAAGAAAGTAACTCGTGCGTTGAAAACTATCATGTGTTGCCTGAAGGATAAGGGTGCCCCTTCTCCATCGCCAGACTCGGATGCCTAGTCATCTGCACTGTTGCCTTGTAGTTTGTTTTGGTTACTGCCTTAGGATGTTTATGTTTTCATGTTGATGAGTGTAGTAGTTGGTAGAATATTTTAGATGTTGAAGCTTTGGTTGTAATAGCTCACATGCATTTGCTGTCATGATTCATGTAACTCTGTATTCCATGTATTGTGACAATTTTGGTAAATAAAATGCATGCAGCCTCTTTTACTATGAAGTGTGTGGAATGCTTAAGTGGTTGTGTATTGTGTTGCTATGTTTCATCTTACATGCGTTGCACCCTATGTTGTATAGGGCATGCCATGGAAATATACGTGGAGCACGGCACACCTCGCACTCACAGATACGATAGACCAGGGTCCTTCCCACAGAGATGGTCGTACGGACCATGGGTTGGGCCCAGATCGTGAGACCATGCCTACATCTCAGCCTTTCACGGGTCCTACAGCTAGACTACCACCGTATACACCACCGGTTCGCGAGCAAAACCGTGTGTCTTCCTCGACGCAGTACGTGCCTCAGCCTGCCCCGCCTATGGATAGGTTGGGGCAGTTATTGGTGATGATGCACCAGCAGCAGGTGTAGCACCAGCAACAACAGGTCCAACATTAGCAATAGCAATAATAACTATTAGCCACTATTGCAGGGGCCTTATCTCAGGGTGAGAGTGCGACTCCACCTTCACCATCTACACATCCTACTGAGACTACAGAGCCTTCTGCTCAGGCTGGGGATGTGCCTCCGCCTGCACCTACTCCATACCCCACGGGGCATTTGGGTACTAATGGCCTTCTCGAACAATTCCAGCACTTGAGGCCTCCTACTTTTACGGGTTCTCACAGGCCCGAGGAGGCTAAATATTGGTTAGACTGCATCTCCAAGATGCTACGGATGCTGCATTGCACCGAGATAGAGCAGGTTGAGTTGACAATATTTATGTTTGAGAAGGAGGCCAGTATGTGGTGGGATGGTGTCCTACGGACAGTCACAGTTGGCTACGAATGGACCTGGGTAGCTTTCGAGTTTCATTTCCATGAGAAGTACTACCCTTTGACCTATCGACATGAGAGGGAGAATGAGTTCTTGCGCCTCAAGCAGAGAGGCATGACAGTTACCGAGTACGAGCATCGCTTTACCGAGTTGGGCAGATACGTCCCTACATACTTGCTGACAAGCCGATGCGAATACGACATTTTTCTGAGGGCTTGCGACCTGATATTCGGTCGAAGATGTGCTGTGTCAGCATACCCTCTTATGCTGAGTTAGTTCATATGTCTATGCAGGCAGAGCGGGATGTTGAGTGACTGATACGCTCTCGTGGCCCTATGATTCCTAGGCCACGACCAGATATCCAAGGCAAGCCGTTCCTCAGCAAGAGGCCTCGTGTTAACTCTCCTTACCTGTCGTTCCGATGAGGCATCCAGGTGTGACCTGTACTTACTGCGGGAGATCGGGTCACCCTGCAAAGAGTTGTTTTGCCCGGATGAGAGACAGCGGGTTTACACTGCCACAGAAGATTAATTGTCCTCACCCTCAGGCCTTATCGGCTTCACCACTACGGACTGCACCTGCACATCCATCCTTCAGACCACCTACACCTCACTTTAGGCCGCCACAGTGACCTATGATACCTCAGCCCAACCGACCACAACAGGCACGTGTTCATGCGCTCACAGCAGAAGAGCCGGAGACAGCACCTATGGCCTTCGAGGTCACTGCACATGTTCAAGGTACTCCTATTTTTTTATTAGTGGACACTGGGTCTACTACTTTCATCATATTATGTGCGGCAGTTAAGCGTCTAGCTTTACATACTACTCCCACGAGGAGAGTGAGACTCACTACTGCTACGGGGACATTTTCGGATGTCACACGGACGTGTGAGGGTTGCTCAGTAGACTTGGGTAGTAGGACAGTATTCGTTGACCTCATTGTCGCTCCCCTATGGCACTACGACATTATCCTTGGTATGGACTGGCTCACTAAGATGAAGGCAGAGATTGATTGCGATACTCAGGTCGTGACAACCAGCGGACCTGACGGCACGGTCTTTACTTTTCCAGTACAGGTTAGTTGGCCATGTCGGGTTAGATGTTATGCCACTTTACTTAAGCCTGTTGATGGGCCGACGTTAGGAAACATGCCAGTAGTTCGAGACTTTTCATATGTGTTCAGGATGATTCCTGGATTACCTCCTCGGCGTGAGATTGATTTTACTATTGATCTTATGCCCGGTGCGACCCCCATTTCATTACCTATGTATCGGATGCCTCCATGTGAGATGGAAGAATTGAGGAAACAGATTGACGAGCTCATAGAGAAGGGCTTTATACAACCCAGTGTGTCTCCTTGGGGGGCACCTGTGTTGTTTGTTAAGAAGAAGGATGGGTCGCTACGATTATGTATTAATTATCGTAAGTTGAACCAGTTGACCGTGAAGAATAAATATCCTTCGCCCAGGATAGACGACCTGTTTGATCAGTTGAGGGGGGCAAAGTATTTTTCGAAGATCGATTTACAGTCAGGGTATCATCAGTTGTGCGTCAGGGATGAAGACGTGCAAAAGACGGCTTTCAGGACTTGTTTTGGGCATTACGAGTTCCTTGTGATGTCGTTCGGTCTTACGAACGCACTGGCCATGTTCATGGACTTGATGAACCGGGTATTTCGGTCATTCCTATACCGATTCATCATCATGTTTATCAATGACATCCTGGTGTACTCTACGAGTCGAGAAGAGCACGAGGAACACTTACAGGCAGTCCTTGATACTCTGAGGAAGAACTAGTTGTTCGCACAGTATAAGAAATGCGACTTCTAGCAGGAGGAAGTCAAGTTCCTGGGACATGTAGTGTCCAAGGAAGGGATAGCAGTGGACCTGGCTAAGGTAGCCGCAGATGCGGGGCCCGGGAAACTTGACCTAGTTCGATTCTTGATCGGTGAGGAGTTTTCTGGGCCTGGCAGGTTATTACCGACGATTCATCCGGTGCTTCTCAAAGATAGCTAGACCATTGTCTCAGTTGACACGGAAGGACCTGAAGTTCACCTGTAATGAGAAGGCGGAAGCAGCTTTTCAGGAGCTGAAGGATAGACTGACGTCCGCCCCTATACTAGTATTGCCAGAGCAAGGGGTTAAGTACACTATATATACTGACGCGTCTTACATTGGTTTGGGTTGTGTCCTTATACAGAAGGACATGGTGATTGCGTATGCCTCGAGACAATTAAGGAAGTACGAGGAGAATTACCCTAAGCATGACCTTGAGTTAGCAGCGGTCATATTCGCATTGAAGCTTTAGAGACATTACCTTAACGGAGAGGAGTTCGAGCTTTTCTGCGACCACAAGAGCCTTAAGTACATATTCACTCAGCGGGACTTGAATATGAGGCAACGCCGATGGATGGAGACCTTGAAGGACTTCAAGTTCGAGGTTTCCTACTATCCTAGCAAAGCTAGCCTTGTAGCAGACGTGTTGAGCCGCAAGAAGGCGATCATATTTGTGGCTCCGCTGATGATTGAAGAGTGAGATATGTTGGAGTTCGTGCGGGACTTTGAGCAGAAACTCACAGTGGAGGAGCCATTCGAGTGTGTCATACACGTTTGGGTGCGGCCACTTATTGATGACTAGATTATTGAGGCCCAGAAGGGCGACGAGCAGTTACCTGAGCTTTAAGAGCAAGCTAGTGATGTCGTGGACTCCGAGTGGAGAGTTGGCACAGATGGGGGCCTACGATACCGTGGCCGCCTATGCGTCTTGGATATTCAGGACTTGAGACAGGAGCTTCTCAAGACAGCTCACAATTCGAAGCTTGCGATGCATCCTGGTAGCATGAAGATGTATCAGGATATGAAGAGATAGTATTGGTGGGACAATATGAAAGTCCATATCGTAGAATATGTTTTCCGTTGTCTCACGTGTCAGCAGGTCAAGGCTGAGCATCGCCGACCTCCTGGACTCCTTCAGCCCATGCCCATAGTTGAATGGAAGTGAGACTTTATCTCTAAGGACTTCATCTCGAGGCTGCCGAAGATGAGAAAGGGTTATGATTCTATTTGGGTGATCATGGACCGGTTGACCAAATCGGCTCATTTTCTCCCTATCAAAGTGACGAACTCTGCAGACGACTTGGCTAAGTTGTACATCAAAGAGATAGTACGTCTGCATGGAGTTCCCTTGAGATCGTGTCAGACCGCAATACACGATTCACGTCTATCTTCTGGACTCGTATCCAGGAAGCGATGGGTGTGAAGTTGAAGTTCAATACCGCATTCCATCCTCAGACCGACGGGCAGACAAAGCAGGTGAATCAGATTTTAGAAGATATGCTATGAGCTTGTGTTTTAGACTTTAAGGACAGTTGGGATGACTGCCTCCCGTACGTAGAGTTCGCCTACAACAACAGTTTTCAGGCAAGTATTGGCATGGCTCCTTACGAGGCTTTGTATGGGTGCCCTTGCAAAGCATTACATTGCTGGGCAGAGGTCGGCGAGTGCAGTTTGATTGGCCCAGAGTTAGTATAGGCAACCTCGGAGAAGATCGACATTATCAAGCGTCGACTCCTAACGGCCCAGAGCAGACAGAAGAGTTATGCCGATACGAGGCGGCGACCACTTGAGTTCGAGGTTAGGGATCACGTATTCCTCAGAGTTTCTCCTATGAAGGGAGTCCTTCGGTTTGGGAAGAAGGGGAAGCTTATGTCATGGTTTATTGGGCCGTTTCAGATACTTGATCGAGTGGGTGCGGTGGCATATCGTCTCGCTTTGCCTACACCACTCGCGGGTGTGTACAACGTATTTCATGTATTTATGCTGAAGAAATACATTCCTGACCCTTCACACATCATCTATTGGGAGCAGGTACAGTTGAGTGATGATGCTACATATGTACTGCGTCCGACGCTTATCCTAAACAGGAAGGAGCAGGTGTTGCGCAGTAAGGTGATTCCACTCGTGAAGGTACTGTGGACGCATCATACAGAGGAGGAAGCTACCTGCGAGACTGAAGCCGAGATCTGAAAAAACTACCCTCAGCTTCTCAAGCAGTATGAAAAGGTACTAATTTTGAGGACAAAATTTTTTCATTAAGGGGGGTAGATTGTAACGACTCGAAAAATTCTGTACAATGGCCCGAGTATCACCTCAGGCAGAAATCACTTAGGATCAAATCCTTTAGAAATTAGACAAAGTTAACTAAGTGCTAAACTAGTTTAGCCATGAAATCCGCTTGAATCACTTTAAATACGATCTGCAAGACCCAAAACTTATAGAATCATTGATGCTAGGTTACCCTAAATCTAAGATCAAACTCATTACCCGACTGCTCTCGGGAGCATATTGAATCTTTGTATCAGATCTGGACCGCACATGGAAGGTCTGAATGATACGAGGTTATAGAATTAGGACCGCCTTGCTGGGCTTGACAACCATCTCGGAAGTCGAAACTAGATAGTATTCCGAGGCTATTCGCTTGAGCCTGGAGCGAGGAGTGTGAGAAAACCTGGTTTTCTTTAAAAATTAAATTAAATTTAAGCAATCTGAGACTTGATGTTTGCAGGCCAAATATAAGCAATCAGACCATCGGAATCTGACCCAAATACACCCTCAGATTAGGAAACATTTCGCATATATGTCTGTGTACTTGTAACCCTGATCGAGTTTCTGTGACTGTTGAACTGAAACTGTTCCGCCACGTGTGTCTGGGAACCCAATTGGAGTGAAAGCTTAACTCGACCTAGATCCATGGTCAGTGAGCTTAAGTCCGACCTTTGGCTCAATGAGGCGCTCCAAAAGTGCTCCGTTGAGACGGAACAGACCCGCCTTGGACATAACCTAAGTATACCTTGACCCTGGGTCTATTTTGGTGAGTTTTAGGCCTATATAAGACCTTAAACCCTCTCTCATTCTCACCATACGAATTTGAGAAAACCTAGGAGAGAGAAGAGAGAAAAGAGGGAGAAAGTGTGAGACAAGTGGGAGGATCTTCCTGTTATTTTACCCTGGTGCTATACGTGCTTATCCATCACAATGTCATCAATTTTTCGGTGATTCCGACTTCATTTCTAGGTAAGGAAACCCTAACCCTAACCTGTTTTAGGGTTTCTATTGGTACAAGTAGCTAAGTAGCTGACTTACCTTGTGTTATAGGTCGTCGTATCGACATTGACGAAAGCGTAGTGTTTCTGTTAAGTTCATTACGTTTCTACGGTGTAAGGTGCAGACTTTAGACGTATAGGTTATGGTTTTCAATGCTTTCAATGTCATTGAATGATAGATTCATGTTCTGGGTGTTATTGTACATGCACAAACCGATGTTCGTTTTGCATTTTGATCGTGTATACAAATTATGGCGTATAGTGTATTCTGTATATTTGTAGAAAATACTGTATACGTACAAATATTGAAAGTGTGTTTGCCATGATAAATCACTGTGTGTACATGCTAGATATAAGTGTGATACTTACTCGGTGAAAGGATTCGCCCTAATACATGTTTTTGCTAATATATGTTATATATGTTAATAAGTGTATTCTAAGTGTTTGTAAAAGTACTTGTAAGAGTAAGTGCTTAGATGATTGTGCTTTAGGTAGGTGTTGAGATAGGATTCTCAACTAACTTAGAGATGTATATGATTTCCTCCATGTTGGTTGTTTAATTTAACCGCTTACTATGAAATATATGTGTTTGTATTTCTTGTTTATATTGTGCTTTCTAACATGCTTTATGATATGCTTGTTAACATGTTTGAATTACTTTGTTTATGCTTCTTTACTCTACATGCTTCTGGTTAAGGATTGATTATGATTGGGGCTATGAGTATAGTCCAGACAAATGGTAACAGACTTAAGTTCATGGTTGAGATTCATTCACCACGGAGGACGTGTTTGACGAACCCGAGTCTTATGTTGGTTGTCGGCAATGGTTAGGCCACACGGAGTGCTTATGCACTTCATGTTGATCGATGAAATGTGCGCTCGTGCTAGTCGAGCTTGTCAAGTAACCCGATCTATCTAATATATGTTAACCATGTTTGGACGCTACTGCTTGAACCTAGGGTATCAAACTTACCAGTGTAACCCCGTTAACCTTGGTACCTTGATCCACTAAGACTCATGAGCCGGGCATGGTGGTATGGGACATCGTGGTCGAGCTGTCGGCCTACGCTAGGGCCACGTACCTTCTCATAGTGACCAGTGAGCAACCTAGACTCGTGAGTTGAATACGGTAGTATAGGACACTATATTCGAGCTGTCGACCTACACTGATTGGTGACGAGACCTTGTAGTGACGTCGAGCATGAAGCTGCGGAGTGGCAACGAGCCTTCCCATAGTAAACAAAGTATAAAATAGGCCTGTATTGATAAGGTGATGGGGGAACAGTGCAACAAGTGCGTGTAACAGCCCTGGCAGCCCTTTACAGCGACCTAGAACTATATCATCGTATAAGATTATCTAGGACTGACGACCCTAGAATGGATCATTATTTGGGAATGATATAAGGAAGGTACCTTAGTTTCCCAATACTGCTGTATGAAAAGGACTAATAATAACTCGGTAATCATGCTCATAACATTGCACTGCATGTGCCTAGAAGATGTGGAGAACTGAGGGATGAATGCATGCCGCGAACGTAAGATAGTGTCGCATGAGGGAGCATTGGCGAGGGCATGTATCATAACTACATTCCATACTTGCATTAATAAGAGTATTTAGGAATATTTGATTGTACTGCTTTATCATTACTGCTTGACTGAATTGATAACATGGTAACCTGTGCTTTATTGTTCCACTGAGTTAGCTACTCACTCCCACGTTACGGGACGGTGTTCTGGATACCCACCAGACCCTACCTTAGATGCAAGTATTAACGAGACGCAGGAGGCTGAGCCTGATTACTATGATGATCAGGATGAGTTCTCCTACATGCAGTTCTCTGAAGGCTACGCTTAGGCCATTCATATGATGGGGCTACAGGGTGTACCATTCTAGTTGTACCATTTTTGGCATTTTGATTTTGAAACAAATACATGTATATGGTGACTCAGTAAGGTGTTCATACTCTGGAGACCGATTGTGACATTTTTGGCTTTATATACATCTATATACATCTTTCAATCTTCCGCTTGTGTTTTACAACTTGATCTGGAGTATGAATTTCTGTTTTGGTATAATCCCACTCATGATTAATGCACTAACACAGACAACATTCAATCGTAAGCATTTATGTTGCATAAGTGATGTTTTGGAACTCGGGTGTTGAGTTGCTACTCGACCCCCTATTTTCAGGGCGTTACATTAGGTGATTCTCCACTCATATCCATCATTCTAAGCCTCTAAGAAGTTGTTTGTTTACCACTTAATATGCCCTTCAAATCTAAAATTTAGATTTTAAACACTTAATACGCTATCGTAGGTGTTTGTTTAACACACTTAAAACAAGTCCTTAATGTAAATTAAACACAGAATTAATTCCGAAGTGGTCTATGGGTAGAAAGCAGTAAGTGACTTTCAGTTCATTTTTTATAATGAAAATAACAAGTTTACCCCTTCCCTTTCGTATGTGATCATGATCCGAGTGGAGTTCATTTTTATGTGGCAAAGTCATATGGGCCCCACTGCGATGTATTTTTTTTTATATCTACACAGTCCATCTAATTTTTCAGACTATTATAGGACATGATATGAAAAATGAGGCAAATCTAAGACTCAAGTGGACCACACCATAAAAAGGTGTGGAAGCAATGGCACCCACTGTTGAAACCTTCTTAGGGCCCACCATGATGTTTATCTTCCATCCAATGATATTTATTTACCATCCAATCTGTTAATAAGGTCACATAGACCTTGATGAATGAAAAAAACAAATATCGGCTTAATCTAAAACTTTTATGGCCTCAAGAAGTTTCCAATTGTAGACATTAAATCCCCACCAATTTTTGTGGTGTGGTCCACTTGAGCCTTGGATCCACCTCATTTTTTGCATCATGACCTAAAATAATGCAAAAAATGGATGGATGGTGTAGATATAACACATACATCATAGTGGGGCATACAAAACTTTGCCATGTCAACACAGTACCAGCCTTTGGTGTCGTGTTTTATGCTAGGCAATGCAATACAACAACTTGTGTGGTGTGTCACACACCACCATGTTCATGTCACCAAGTTTTGTAAGCCTCACTATAATGTATGTCTCTTATCCACACTGTTAATCATTTTAAGAGATCATTTTATGGCATGGGCTAAAAAATGAGGCAGATACAAAGCTCAAGTGGACCACACCACATAGAAGCAGTGGGGATTGAATGTATACTATTAAAAACTTCTTGGAGGCCATAGAAGTTTTGAAACAATCTTATATTTGTTTTTTTTCCTTCATCCAAATGTGTGTAACCTCTTTAACAAGTTGGATGACAAATAAACATCACGATGGGCTTTAGGAAGCTTTCAATGGTAGAAATCATTTGCACCCACTACTTTATGTGGTGTGGTCCTAGCATGAGAAGTTAGGCGGGGCTACTGTGATGTTTGCTAGAAATCCACCTGTTCTGTCCATTTTTCCAAATCATGTTAGGATATGGGTAATTTGGTAAAATTATCAAATTTCAGACATTTTTATCAAATGGAAATTTTTAGATTCAGTACTAAATTTCAGTGTTTATTAACAGTTTACCAAGTAGGCATTCCAACACTTCCCAGTACATAAAATTCAGTACACAATGGATCCAGTACTTAAATTAATTTCAGACTTTTTTCATTCAGTTTACCAAACGCACCTTAAACCCATGAGATCTAAGTTATCTTTCCTGTGATTTATCACTTTAATGAGCATTCCAAGCTCCTCTTGAATATAAACTAGATCTCCACCTTGTTTTAGAGATTAGACCTAAGCTTATAGGTATAATCCATATCTGGTATAATTCATATCTAAACCCTCTAAAACACCCATCTAGGTGAATCTCTTAGGATTACAATATTCTCATAAGTTGTAGAAAATTCTACCATCCTTCCATTATATTGGTCACCACAATGGAGCATTGCATGAAAGTTGTTTGTTCGTGGAGCTAAACTATCGGCATCAACGGATGTGAGAGCAATTGAGGAGTGGATTCAAGCATGGGAGATTTTTGATGAAGCAACTCAAGTAAAGCACTATCAAGGAGCTCAATTTGACAAGTAAGTTGTCAATTAGAGAGTTCATATACACTCCTTCCTTGTGTAGGACTAAGTGTAAGAGTTTATGATCCAAAATTGAATACATTCTTGTATATAACGTAGGCTCTTGTATATAACCTAGGCTCTTGTATAGGGCCGAATTCACTGGACACGGGTGCATACGTGTTAGACTCCATGAGAGCCTCCGTAGGAGTAAATGTAGGTCCTTAGATTAGGACCAATGTTGTTGGTTAGCTGATAGAAAACCAATTAAGTCTCTAAAGGAACCTTCGACGGGAGTGGACATTTAGGACTTTGTGTATGGTTATAAAGGTTAGGTGTGAACCTATTAAAAACCTTCGATAATGAATACCTGTACACTCGAGGAGAGTGCATCTGTTAGGAGTGGAGTAGAAAAACTGAACATCTATACATGCTTGTATTTACGATTATAAATTTTTATAATTGTAATCCATGCTTATGTGTTTGATTAGTTAAATCTTATGAATGCTTGAATTGGGTTGTATGCTACGCACTTATCTTGTATGCACACATAAGCTTACTATCTCTCTTATAGACTAGTTGCTTATTGGTATATCATATTGTAACCTATGTGATTGGACCCACTTTAGCTTGGAAGCCTTAGTGTTAAATTTGCCTTGTTAGTTATCAACTTTTTAAGTAGGCAATTGTATTTGAATTATACAATTTTAAATTGGTCCTAGTCAACCCCTTCAAGACTTAGCTATAATTTTATAGCTCCGCCAAGCTTCTGCACACATCATGATGGACTATTTATCTCATTCATGTGCAATTTAGATGGGACATCTGGTTGGGATGTACTTCATAATTTTAAACTTGGAATTGTGGTATGGGATGTCCTTCTCGGGATGTTGTACATCTATGGATAAGGTATTAGTCTCCTGAGAGTTAGATGCTTCTTCTAAGAAATCTGTTCTAGATCAGTTTGAATGGTGAGCACCCTACCTCTGAAGACTTATTTAACCATTTGGTCAATATTTGAAGAAATGGCATTAATTATGTAGGGCTAAGATCGATCGGGAAGGAGATAAAATGAAGCTGAGATGTCTAAGACCTGTAAAGTGATGGTTAACATTTTTGGACATATCTGAATCTCGACATTAATCTCTCCCTCTGCCCCTCTTCTGGAGTTAGAGGTGAGAACCATCTATCTTCGACTCTTTGTTTGGTAATCAAAGGCTGAGCCAAACTGGACAGGTCCCCTTGAGGAGTAGAGCATGCAACCCCGATAACGTTTACATAATTGAAATTAGACCCTAATTCTTCTAGGGCGTGTGGCATGTTGTTTAAGGAACAAGGTTCTTCTTGGAGAGTGAAAGCTAGATAGGAAGAGGGTGCCCATTACATACTTAAGGGTGTAGATACTAGACCGATTGGAGATGCCCCATGCAGAGTGAGAGGCTCTAAGATTGGACTGATTAGGGTGCCCCATGCAAGATGAGGGGCTCTGAGATTAGAATGATTGGTGGTGCCCCTTGTAAGATGAGGGGCTATGAGATTGGATTGGCTGGGGTTGCCCCTTGCCAACTTTAATTGAGGTGTTCCATCTCAACTGTTGTTGTTGTTGCTATTGTGGTTATCCCTATTGAGTGGCAAATGGTGTGCCTTGGGTAGAGGCAACAAGATTGTCTTCTTCCGTTAGATGGAGGACAGGAATACTTTCATTATCATTCTTGTATTCGGTAAGCTTTTCTTTCACTATCGGTTGTACTAGGGAGGCCTGGTGAGGCCACCAAGGGAGATCATCCCAACCCTTATTCCGAATTTGACTTGTTCCCTGGTGTAGATGAGTTGAGTAAAGTTGGCATGTGGATATGAGATAAGGTATCAAGAGATACTCGGGTTTGACGAGTAGACGATCATAGAGATTAGCTCCTTGATGTCAATGAGTGTCTTCATTTTAGCGGTCATAGTCTGCCACCATCCAACATAAACTGAAAATGACTCATCATTCTCTCACCTCAAGGCAACAAGATCTACCCTTCTAGGCACTGAGCTAAGATTTTATGTGAAACGATTGATACATGCTTGAGAAAGTTGTTCCAAAGTCTTGATTTGATGGTAGTCCAATGATGTTTACTGATTTAACAAATCACTTTTCAAGGACTTTTGAAACAAATGGATCAATGCTCTGTCATTACCTACTATGACATCTAGTGAAATTGCGGTAATGACTGCTTTAGTTGAAGTAGGAATAGGTCAAAGTGTCCTAGAGGGGGGTGAATAGAACTTTTATAAAAATTTATGACAATTGAAAATCCTATTACCGTTATCTTGATCTAATATGTAAATGTCAAGATATCATCAATTTAACTCTAATGGTTTCCAAACCAACTAGAGGATCCAATCACAACACTAAGTAGAATCTAAATAATATATAGCCTTAGTCTAAGATGGATTGAATGAGTGACTATGTGTGGAATGTGATACTTATCAGTTTTAAATAATCATGTGATCATGCATCATGTAAACATCCAAAGTAAACACAGAAAAGTAAAATGCAAATAACAATCCCAAACATAGTTGTTAATAGTGGTTCGGCTACTTGCCTACTCCACTCTCGGCAGACACACTTAACCTTTCAGTGTACCATATTTCACTAACGGAGGTTTTAAATCAAGTTCACCTCTAACCTTTACAACCTACACAAAGTCAACTCTAGGACCTACAAATGGAACCTAGACATGTCTCCATGAGACACAAGTTTATGCTCCACACAAGAGCAAGGGTCAACACACAGCACCCGGGTTTTATGCTCTACACACGAGCAAAGGATCCACACAAGGAACCTAGGGTTTTAGGCCACACTGGCCAAGGAGCCACACAAGGAACTTAGAGTTTATACCCTACACAAGAGCAAAGGTCAACACACAGCACCTAGGGTTTTAGGCCACATAGGCCAATGACCTACACTAAGAACATAAGTTTATGCTCTACAAGGGCAAGGGCCAACACACAGCACCCACATGCACTCTCTCGTTGGAGGCCTCCTATGAGGACTTGAAGGGGTGAAAATCACCTGTGACCCAATCCTACATAAAGGAATGATCAGTAGGGTCTCTGGACTCTAATGACTTGCAGATAAGTAGATGAGTCTCATTAAGCACATTGATGAAGATCTCCTCCTTTGATGACGAAGAGTCTTCAACTCCCTTAAACCATAACACTGATAATGCTCCAATGTATGGTGACAAGTTGGGTCAAGGTTATGTTAACAATTACTTTATTAAATGATAATCATTGAAGAGACAGAGTAATTCCAAGATCTTAGGCATTCAAGGGATCCTAGCTCAATGATCTGTCATTAAGGTGGTAGCCGGAAGATCCTTGAATGTGAAAGTTCATTCACCAATCCACTCAATTGAATATCAATGATGAGGGTGGATTGAGGAATGAACTCCCTTGAGAAAAAGGGATTAGGGTAGGTGATGTGAGTTACTCTCTCAAAGCTCTCTCTCTTTTTCTCAATGTAGCAACTAAGAACAAGCTCTCCTTAAATAGACAAAAAGTTTCAACACTAATAAAGATGTCAAATTCTGATTGAGTTCGATATCATCGGGCTTGCTTCAATATCATCGAACGTATACTTTCGATGCTACTGAAGCGAGGTTCGATGATACAAACTCCACTGAAGTATATCCTTGGAACTTTCTGCAGAAGATCGATGCAATCAAGCTAGCATCGATGTCATTAGAGTTTGAATTCCGATTTCATCAATCGACTACTCGATACATCGATCATTTCCTTAACAAATTTAAAAGAGCTTGCTCAACAATTATTGATCCATTTCAATGATATTGAGAATATATCGATTTCATCGATATTTGAATTACGATCATATCGAAACATCATTGATTTCACGGTCAATCCCATATGTTTTACCTTACAAGTTTGTTGGAATAAGTTTGTCCAGATCCGATTTCATCAATATACCTCGATATCATCGAGATTTGAAATCTGATGATATCGCATAAGGTTTCGAGTCCTCGATCTTTCTAGGTGATTTTCCTTTGAGACTCGTTGGACAAAACTTGACCGAATTCGATGATATCGAACCCTTTCGATATCATCGACGTTTGAATTCAGATGATATCGACGATGGTTCGATTACTCATGCAATGTCAGGATATTTTCCAAAAGTTGCTGGACAAAGCTCAAGGTAATTCGATATCATCGATCCTCATTCGATTTGATCGATATTTGAATGTCGATATTATCGAAATGTTTTTCGATTTATCGAGTATATTGTCCAAAATACTTTGTGGTTGTTGAACATAGAATGGCCTATTTCAATGATATCGATTTGTTGTCGATATCATCGATCATGAGTGTTTGATGCCATTAATGAGTACTCGATATATCGACAAAAGCTGAAAACTTAAAGATTTTTCAGATTTGCAAAATAGTTTTCATACTATAAGGGTTTTATATACCTAGGTGTTTTGGGACATGGGATGTGAAGCTAAGTTTACCTTTGACGAGTACGAAGCACACATCCGGTTGAGGCAGATGCTTGAATGATCTTCCATCGAGGCTTACTTGACTTGCTGACTCAACACCCACACTAATTGATAAACCAGGGCACTTTCAATCTCCCCCTTTGTCAATTACGTGACAAAACACCTAAAACACACCTATAACAACATCATAAATTGTGTGACCTAAACTTTACATAATTTTACAAAGATACTATGGAGTTCACACACACTTGTTCAAAATAGCTACTCCCCCTATCTTCTTGCAGCGGCTCCCCCTATCACTTGCATCACCATGAGATACATAGATACAGATACACACAATTTTCTTCATGGTGGGATTTGTTCTCCCCTTTTTGTCAGTCATTGAGAAAGTTCAGTATAGGAGCATATATCAGATTATCAATTGACTGAAGTTGAATCATAAACATGAGAGAATCAAGGTGAGTGAGTATTCAAAATGCATATATAGATAGAAGAAGATATAGAAATTCATACGAGACATAACAAGCACAGATACAGTTGAAACTAGAGGAATCCAGAGGAACAGCTCAGAAATAGTAGCATTATTCAATGAGCATTCCAAAATAGCTACCTAAGCTTGGCAGCATTTACTGTATCAACAAAAAATATTCAGCCCATCCATGGGCATATCAAAAAAATATCCTCCTCATCCAGAGGACTATCACTCCAAAATATTCTAGTTTGGTAAACCACTGTGGTCCTTCTAAGGACCGACAAGCACACCAACTGACAAACTATACAAGTCAGTAGATCATCACATACACTCATAAGTACTTAAGATAATAAAAAAGATATCCATATCCTTAGTATGAGTGATGAGCAGGTGTATGTGATGAGTAAAATAAAATCACGAGGTTGAGCTGGATGGTGCTGTGTCATCTCTTCGACAGGTCAGTAGGTCGACGAGTTACTGTGTCATATGTTGCAGTCCAGCTACCATCCTTTCCAAGGCTGAAAGTCGCTCACCATGCTTATCAAGCTAATCTTCAATCCGTGTCATTCCTCGCATCATTATCCCGACTCGATCCTGATGTAATTTATGATGATGAGTCAGTGCAGATTCAGGTGTCGTCGGAACAAGTCGTGGCTCCTGTGGTTCTCCTTCAGTAGGTGCTGCTTCCTCTCCCATATCTACTTCTTCATGTATCTCTTCATCGGGCTGTCCTTCTGTATATGAATGAAACTTGAGATCCATCTTCCGTATATTGACCTTGTTGAAATGTTGCATTGGATGCTCAAGATTGTTTGTCATGGGCAATCCAATTTTATCACACAACACATGGATAATATGAGGAAAAGGTAGATGAGTTGCTCTGGAAGTGTGAATGACAGGCTAATTGGTGGAGAATTAAAGTGGGCAGACATAGCTTAATATCAAACGCGATGCTGTATAGAACTAAGACCATGAAGGAGGTAAGATCAACTTAATTTGTCCCTCTGGGGTATACGTTTGTGGAGAAAATCCCATGCAAAACTTTGTATTTAGGAGACATGTATTTTACTTTAAGAGCGATCCCTTGATACCATCGGATATCTCTACCTTGACATAGAAATTTGGTGACCTTAGATCGGTTTGTTGGGTCCTCGAGGTCAAGATTGGATAGACCGATAGGAGACAAGGTAAGACCAAATATGTTGGCAATGGATTCGGTAATGATTTCAACACTTTCTTCCCCAACAGAGAGTTATCGATGGAGGATTAAGGACCGGAGAATGATAATATGTAAGAAAGCGATAGGTCCTTTCATCATGACTTATACCACCAAAGTCCAAAATAAGCAACCAATCGACTGCATCCAAAAGAGATTCTAGATTGTATGTTTGAATGCACTCCCTATCAACTGGTCGTTCATGTACCAGACTCCTGCCAGTATATTTTTCCAACACATTTGCATTTGGAGGAGTTAATGAAGCCAGTGGAGGAGCAGGTGCCACTGCCGGAGTCTCACCGCGTGACATTTGTCTTGCGGTGGTTCCACGACGATGAACAGGTGATGAGGATGCTCTAGCCCTTTCTCGCAGAGCCAGAGATTTTTTTCATGTGGAATCAGATTATTCCCTTACAATTGGGACTTTTCCCTTGTTTTTGGACATGATTAATCGACAACTAGGTGAAGGAAGATAGAGAATTAACCAGGGAGTGAATGATTGAATGGTTGTCTAAACAGAAATCTTATCAAACTACGTTACACCAAATCGAAGGAATGATACCTTTGAATGGAAGAAGTAGACCTTGGGGATCCTTGGATTTCAGGGGCAGACGACCGGCCAAGATAATGGAAATGTTCTAGAAGATGAACCGGCCAAATGAAAATGGTAAAAGTGAAAAGTAAAAAACCTTTTTCCGCTTTTATCGAGTGAATTGTTCGATGACATCGAGTATACTTTTATCGAGGCTAAGTCGATGCTGTTTGATGACATCGAGTATATTTCGATCTCATCGAGATCCTTAAGTCGATGTTATCAGTATGACATTGATTTGATCACTTCGATGATCTACCATGTTTCCATATCATAGTATATTTTCATATCAGCTTGTATACACATCAAAATTTGTACAAAACATTGTGAAGCAAAAATTATAAACACATGTTATGTTTATGCGCAAAAAGAGTTTTTAAGGTATAGAAACCTTAGATATATCATGATTATTTCCAAAAGTGCATCACTTCACACATCCATCCAGGTCTAGATGCCATGACCTGGACTTGTTATCCTTGCTCAATTGACATTAGGCATATGGATCAACCTTTCTACTGCACTTGATGACATAGCAGTGGTCACTGGTGTGAAGACCCTCCATAACTAGTTTTCCTAATAAGTCCAGGATCTTGCATTTCAGCTTGTCAAATGTAACCATATGCTTGTTGTCACATATTTGAGAGATGCTTAAAAGATTGTGAGTTAGTCCCTTTATGCAAAAAGCATTCTCATTTTTGAGCATCTTCATTCCTTCTATGGTTCCATGCCCTACTACCTCAGCGGTGCTTCCATCACCATAAGAAACTATCCCATCATCAAGGTTTGAGTAATTTGAGAGAAGAGACTTGTTACCTGTGACATGTCTTGCGCACCCGCTATCTAGGTACCACTTAGTATTATTGTCTGTTATATGATTTGAGTGAGTGACAAGGCAATTTTTCTTTTCTTTCACTATCCACGTTGTGACAGGTTTCCTTAAGAATGTTTCCTTTACTTTGTCAGGAACTTGTCTGGGTACATTAGGTAACTGAATTATTTTTCCTTGTTCTATTAGATCATTTGTTTTCTGATTCAGTTGAGCCACTTGATTCAATAGCTCCTCTATTCTCTTGGTCATTTTGGGTGGAGATGGATGTGTCTTACCTCTTGACATATTGTTTGGTGTACTCTTGGTACTTTGTACTATTCTTTCAGGTGGTCTATATTTATCAATATGATTCAGACCAGAATTAGATTAAGTCCACCTAGGAGCAATACATTCAAACTTAAAATACCTGAGTCTCCACATGAATGACAGATAGAAGTAGCTTTTGTTTTACTTCCTGATGTAACTAATTTCTCAATCATTGGTGCGGCATTTTTGGAACTTGATTTGAATTTTTCATATCCCAATCCACTCTTGTCTTTCTCAGGTCTTCCCATCTCTAAGAGTTTTTCTAATTTTTCACTACTCTGGGAGAATTCGTAGTTCAACTCAACAAACTTCCTAGATTGTTCTGCATCAAACCTAAGTGTCTGATTCTCATTCTTAAGATAAAAAATTTCATCTTTTAATAGTTCAATCTGTTTGGTCAGTTTTAAGGACTTAGATTTGAGGGATAAATTGATTCTTTCTAGCTTATCATTTTCAGAGTAGTATTGCTGAAGATCATTGATCAAGTGAGCATTGATCTCTAAAGTTTTATCGAGATCCATTTACAGCAATTTATTTTTATTTTCATTCATCCCAAGTCTTTTAAGGATATGGATGTTATGTGTATAAAGTTGATTATAGGCATCCTGTAATTTATCCTTCTCTTCCTCTTCTTCTTCTTTCTCATCATCGGATGGAAATGTCTCTTCGATCCAAGGTTCATTAATTTCCTCAAGTATCACTAGAATGTTTGTAGATGTGGAGGCCATGAGTATTTTTAAGGACTTTTGGTCTCCATCACTTTCTGAATCACTGAGGTCAGAGTTTAAATCTTCAGTGTCATCCCAAGGGAGGTACCTTAGTTTCCCAATCCTGCTGTTTGGGAATGATACAAGGGAGGTACCTTAGTTTCCCAATCTTACTGTTTGAAATGGACTAATAACAACTCGGTAATCATGCTCATCATGCATTGCATGTGCCTGGAAGATGTGGAGCACTGAGGAATGCAAGCATGCCGCGAACTTAAGATGGTGTCGCATGAGGGACTATGTCGGTGAGGGCATCCATCATGACTGCATTCATACTTGCATTAATAAGAGTAGTTAGGAGTATTTGATTATACTGCTTTATCATTACTGCTTGACTGAGTCGATAACATGTTAACCTATACTTTATTGTTCCACTGAGTTAGCTACTCACTCCCACGTTATGGGACAGTGTTGTACACACCAACTAGACTCTGTCTCAGGTATAGATGAGATGACGACTCAGGAGGCTGAGCCGGACTATGGCGAGGACCAGGACGAGTTCTCATTTATGCAGTATTCTGGAGGCTTCGACTGGACTGCCTAATTGACGGGATTTGCAGGGATTACATCCTTAGATGTATTTTTGACTTTCTGAACATTAAATAGATATATGTATATGATGACTCAGATGGGTTCATACTCTGGAGAATGAAATGATTTTGTTTCTTTTACATACATATATATACAGTTCAGTCTTCCGCTTGCCTTTATACAATTGATATGGAGTATGAATTACTGTTTTGGTATAATCTCACTCATGTTTATTGCTCTAACACAGACAACATTTAATCATCATTATCTATGTTGCATAAGTGATGCGTTGGAACTCGGGAGTTGAGTTATACTCGACCCCCGATTTTCAGGGCGTTACAAGTTGGTATAAGAGCATGATTTTGATTAAACCGGACCTGAGTTATGTTCCCACGATGTACGCTAACACTTTGACTTAGCAGGGTGCGAGAAAAATATAGAAACAGTCCTAGGCTTCCCCGATTTCTCCATATGGCGAAGTTCATCGAAAACGAGCGTTTTAATCGAGTTTGTACTCGATCCTCACCGCACGAGTCGATCCCAAATCACTTTTAGACCATCTATTGACGTGTCTAGATCACAATAAACCTCATCCCAGCAGTTAAACATTTGTAAATTCATGTATGTGTCCGAAAGTGCCCGAAACTACCCAAAATTGAGCGAATCGGGGTCGGGGGCCTACCTACATCAATCTAGGGGTACCAAGGGTGGGACTCAGGGTTTTTTTGGGGCCTAAGGGACTGGAGGACCATGCCCAGGGGGCGGGCCCTCAAAATTTTGAAAGTTGGTCGGTGAGGTCCTCGCCCGGTAGGCGAGGCCTCGCTAGTTTCTGGGCTGGGCTGGGCCCGTGACTCGGGCCGATCGCCTTTGGTGGTCTAATACACCCCCTGACCTAGCTCCCGTCCCATTTCACTCTCCCAAAACCCTACTTCCTTCATAAACCTCCCCTCCAAGCCATTTTCTCTCTCCTAACTTGCTGTTTCTCTTTAAAATCACCCTTCTAATCGTCCTCCCTGCTGATTTCGACCACAACCTACCCATTGCCATCGTCCACAGCAGTCCTTCTCTCCCTTCCCTCTCTGTTTCTCTTATTTGGACTCCCACACGCCCCTTTGAAGCTCAAAAATCGTGTGAGCTTCCCCACTCACCTGATCTCTCCATTTTCTTTCTTAAATCCCTACCTTTTGGGCCCCTACAACGTCTGTTGGGACCCAAGTCCATAGAGAACCCATATTTCCAGCCCCTTCTCTCTTTTTCTTTCATTTCCATGGCCCTCTTTGAAGTCATTACGGCCATTTTCTCCATCTCCACCATCCTTTCTCTGATGGGCAAGAGAAAGAGTGCCGCTGATGAGGCTGAGCTTAGTCACCCTACACGATCAAGGCGGCCGAGAGACACCACCGCTAGCTCGAGCTTTGCCCAAGAATTTCAAACGAAGCGGGACCTTGATCCCCGGATCCCTGCTGAACGAGCTTAGTTGGCGGCACTACCTCATGGAGTGTATGAGGACCGCAGGGTTCTTTTTGAAGCCCAGGTGGATGGACGACTCTTCAGGGAATACTACTTGTTCGAGCAAGTGGAGGCGGCCCACTGGGGTCCACTATTTGAGGCCTGAGGTCGCGCCAATCCTGGTACTGTCAGAGCCTTCTACGCTAACATTCGTGAGCCTACACTGGAACCTTTGCAGTTCTGGCTCTTGGTTGGGGTGGATCTGTTTGTCACTGTTGATGTGAAAGTGATTGCGCAGCTTATGAATATGCCTTTTGGTGACTTGCATGCTAGCGAGCAGAATCTAGGGACTGTTCGTGAAAAGGATCGTCGCACACGTTACCTTTGTGGTGGCCGACTGGCTGAGTGGCAGCCGAACAAAAGCCTGCTAGCATCCCACATGTCAGACGACTTCCACTTACTACATCATATCTTCACGTACAACCTCTACCCCAGGCACAGTAATCGTAGCGAGTGCACGCGACTCATGGTGGACTTTCTGTACCAAGTGGGGCAGGGGGCGAACTTGTGCGTGCCTACATTCATGTTGCGACAGATCGTGAATATTGCATGCTCCACCAGGAGCTCTAATTCGCTTTCCTTCGGCCGACTCATATGTAGGATTGCACCGGAGTTTGGCTACAGTCTGGGGGTGGAAAGGCTAGCACTGATCCACCAAATCGACGAAAGTACTCTCCATCAGATGGAACTTGAGGCACGGCGATGACGGGCCCGACATGAGGAGAGTGAGGATGAAATAGTGAGCGAAGAAGAAGAGACTGAGCATGGGAGTGGCGATGAAATAAGAGAAGAAGAAGAGGAACCTGAGGCCCAGGATAGAGAGGAGTGTTCACCTCATGAGGCTCAGGAGAAGGGCACCGATCGGGCTTCCATAGATGCGCGTTTAGTTCGTCTCGAGGAGGGTCAGGCCGCCCTGCAACAGGAAGTCGGGTGGGTCCAAACCAAGCTCAGCAAGGTGTCTCACACCTTGAAGGCCATCCTGTGTTGTCTACAGGACAAGAATACTCCTCCTCCATCGCCTGATTCGGATGCCTAGTCATCCAAGTTGTTGTTTGTGGTTGTTTTGGTTACTGCATTAGGCGGTTTATGCTTTTATGTTGATGATGTAGTAGTTAGTAGTATGTTTTAAGTGTTTGATGTTGTGGATGTAATTGGCTCGCATGTAATTTCTGTCATGATTCATGTTACTCTGTATTCCTGTATTATGACAATTTTGGGTAAATGAAAAGCATGCAGCCACCTTTGCTATGAGATGTGTGGAATGTTTAAAGTGCTTATATAATGTGTTGTTATGCATTATCTCACATACGTTGTACCCTATGATTGTATAGGGCATGCCACGGCAGTATACACGGAGCACGGCACACCTCCTTCTCACTGACTCGATGGACCAGACTCCTTCCTGCAGGGGTGGTCCTACAGGCCCGGGTTCTGGCTCTGATCAGCCTTCTGTTGGTCCTACTGGTGGTTTGCCACCTTATACACCCCCGGTTCGCGAGTAGAACCAGGCGTCCTCTTCTACGCCGTATGAGCCGCAAGCTGCTCCACTTACTGATAGGATTGAGCAGTTGATGTTGATGATGCATCAGCAGCAGATGCAGCAGCAGCAACAGCACCAGTAGCTTATGGCCACTATTGCTGAGGCCTTATCTCAGGGTGAGAGTGCGACTCCACCTCCGACATCTACACGTCCTGCTGAGCATACAGAGCCTCCTGCTCAGTTTGAGGATGTGCCTCTGCCCGCACCCATTGTACCCCCTACTGGAGATGTTGGTACTCGTGGCCTACTCGAGCGATTCCAGCACTTGAGGCCTTCCACATTCACGGGTTCTCATAGACCCGAGGAGGTTGAGTTTTGGCTAGACCGCATCTCCAAGATACTACAAATGCTGCACTGTACTGAGGCAGAGCAGGTAGAGTTGGCCACTTTCATGTTGAGCGGGAGGCCAGCCTGTGGTGGGATAGTGTGCTGCGGTCTGTTGCAGTGGACTATGTGTGACTTGGGCGGCATTTGAGTTTCGGTTCCATGAGAAGTAGTACCCACAGACCTACAAACATGAGCAGGAGGATGAGTTTTTATGCCTCAAGCAGGGAGGCATGACAGTCACGGAGTACGAGCATCGCTTCACCGAGTTGGGCCACTTTGTCCCGACTATACTTTCTGATGAGCCGATGCGGATACGCCGTTTTTCTAGGGGTTTGCAACCTGATATACGGTCAAAGATGTGTTGTATCAGTATACCTTCATACACGGAGCTGGTTCACATGTCTATGATGGCCGAGCAGGATGTGGATCGGCTGACCCGTTCTCATGGTACTATGGTTACGAGACCACGACCAGAGATGCAGAGCAGGTCTTTCTTAGGCAAGAGGCCTCATGCTGACTCGCCTCCCAGGATCGTAATGCCAGTGGCTCCGGTGGGGCGCCCTATTGTGACCTGTACGTATTGCGGGAGACAGGGTCATTCTATTGGGAGCTGTTTCACGCGGATGAAGGAGAGCGGGTTCTCTCCACCACAGATGATCGGTCGTTCTCATCCACAGGCTATATCGACTCCGCCACTTCGGACGGCACCTGCACATTCGTCTTTCAGACCACCTGCACCTCATTTTCGGCCGCCTCAACGGCTCTTGCTTCCACAGCCGAACTGTTAGCAGCAGGCTCGAGTACATACGCTTGTTGTCGAGGCACCTGAGACGTCGATTACGACCCCGACGACTTTTGAGGGTACGACCCACATTCACGGTACTTCTGTTTCCTTGTTGGTGGACACTGGGTCCACTATTTCTATTATTTCATATGGGGCAGTTAAGCGTCTAGCTTTACGTACTACTCCCACGAAGGGAATGAGACTCACTACGACAACTGGGACTTTTTCGGATGTCGCACGGATATGTGAGGGTTGCTCCGTGGATTTGGGTAGCAGAACAGTGCTCGTCGACCTCATTATTGTTCCACTATGGCATTACGACATTATTCTCAGTATGAACTGGCTCACGAAGATGAAGGCTGAGATAGATTGTGATGCTCGGGTCGTGACGGCCTATGGATCTGACGGCACAGTTTACACGTTTCCAGTGCAGGTCCGTTGGCCCTGCCGTGTTGAGTGTTATACTGCTTTATTAGGGCCGATCGATGGTTCGATATTAGAAGATACACTGGTGGTTCGGGAATTTATAGATGTATTTAAGACGATTCCTGGTTTGCCTCCTCAACGCGAGATCGATTTCACCATTGATCTTACGCCTGGTGCGACACCTATCTCATTGCTGACTTATCGTATGCCTCCATTTGAGATAGAGGAACTACGGAGGCAGATTGACGAGCTAGTAGAGAAGGGTTTCATACGACCTAGTGTGTCTCCTTGGGGAGCCCCTATACTATTTGTGAAGAAGAAGGACGAGTCGCTACGGTTATGTATTGATTACCGTAGTTTGAACCAGGTCACGGTGAAGAACAAGTATCCTTTGCCTAGGATAGATGATCTGTTTGATCAGTTGAAGGGGGCGAATATTTTTCAAAGATTGATCTGTAATCAGGGTATCATCAGTTACTCGTCAGAGATGAGGACGTGTAGAAGATGACTTTCAGGACATGCTTTAGGCACTACGAGTTTCTAGTGATGTTGTTTGGTCTTACGAACACACCGGCCGTGTTCATGCACCTAATGAACCGGGTACTTCGGCCATTCCTATACCGATTCGTCATCATCTTTATTGATGACATTCTGATATACTCTACGAGTCAGGAGGAGCACGAGGAACACCTGAGAGCAGTGTTGGATACGTTGAAGAAGAACCAGTTGTTCGCGCAGTATAAGAAGTGCGACTTCTGGCAGGAGGAAGTCAAGTTCCTCGGATATGTGGTGTCCAAGGATGGGATAGCAGTGGACCTTGCTAAGGTAGCCGTGGTTCAGGATTAGCAGCAGCCTGGCTCGGTTACCGAGGTGAGGAGTTTCCTTAGTTTGGCAGGGTATTATAGGCCCTTCATTCGGGATTTCTTGAAGATTGTCAGGCAGTTGTCTCAGTTGACACGGAAGGATCTGAAGTTCGCCCGGAATGAGAAGGCGGAAGCAGTTTTCAAGGAGCTGAAGGACAGGTTGACTTCCGCCCCTGTGCTAGTATTGCCAGAGCAAGGGGTGGAGTACACGATATACACTGACGCGTCTCGCGTTGGTTTGGGTTGTGTCCTTATGCAGAAGGACAGGGTGATTACGTATGCCTCGAGACAATTAAGAAAGCACGAGGAGAATTACCCTACACACGACCTTGAGTTGGCAGCTGTCATCTTTGCATTGAAACTCTGAAGACATTACCTCTATGGAGAAGAGTTCGAGCTTTTCTGCGACCACAAGAGCCTTAAGTACATATTCACACAGCGAGACTTGAATATGAGACAACGCCGATGGATGGAGACCTTGAAGGACTTCAAGTTCAAGGTTTCCTACCATCCGGGCAAGGCGAACCTTGTGGCAGATGTGTTAAGCCACAAGAAGGCTAGAGCATTTGCAGCTCCGTTGATGATAGCAGAGTGGAACATGGTTGAGTTCGTGCGGGACTTCGAGCAAAGATTCACCATGGAGGAGCCATTTGAGTGTGTTGCGCATGTTCAGGTGCGACCACTTGTTGATGACAGGATCGTTGAGGCCCAGAAGGACGATGTGCGGTTGTCTGAGCTTCGAGAGCAAGCTAGGGACGCCGTGAACTCCGAGTGGAGAGTTGGCACAGATGAGGGTCTACGATACCATGGCCGCCTATGCGTTCCTGACATACCTGATTTGAGACATGAACTTCTCGAGTCTGCCCATAACTTGAAGCTTGCGATGCATCCTGGTAGCACGAAGATGTACCAGGATATGAACGGTCGTATTGATGGGATAACATGAAGGCCCACATCGCTGAGTTCGTTTCTCGTTTTCTGACGTGCCAGCAGGTCAAGGCAGAACATCGCCGACCTCCTGGACTGCTTCAGCCCATGCCCATAGCAGAGTGGAAGTGGGACTTCATCTCCATGGATTTCATATCAGGGTTATCAAAGACGAGGAAGGGACACGATTCCATTTGGGTGATTGTGGACCGGTTGACCAAATCGGCCCATTTCCTCCCTATCAGAGTCACGAACTATGCAGACGAGCTGGCTAGATTGTACATCAGAGAGATCGTCCGTCTGCATGGAGATCGTGTCGGACAGAGACACTCGGTTCACATCTATCTTCTGGACTCGTATCCAGGAAGCGATGGGTGTGAAGTTGAAGTTCAGTACGGCGTTTCATCCTCAGACTGATGGGCAGATAGAGCGGGTGAATTAGATTCTGGAGGATATGTTGCGAGCATGTGTGTTGGACTTCGAGGACAGTTGGGATGACTGTCTTCCTTATGCAGAGTTCGCCTACAACAACAGCTTCCAGACAAGTATCGGTATGGCGCCATATGAGGCCCTGTATGGTCGTCCTTGCAGAGCACCGCATTATTGGGCTGAGGTTGGCAAGCGTAGTCTGATTGGCCCAAAGTTGGTACAGGCGACCACAGATAAGGTCGACATTATCAGGCGTCAACTTCTTACAACGCAGAGCAGGCAGAAGAGTTACACTGATACGAGGCAGCGACCGCTTGAGTTTAAGGTTGGAGACCATGTGTTCCTCAGAGTTTCTCCTATGAAGGGAGTCCTTCGGTTCGGGAAGAAGGGGAAGCTCATACCGAGGTTTATCGGTCCGTTTCAGATACTGGATCGAGTGGGTGTTGTGGCATATCGTCTCGCTTTGCCCACACCACTTGCAGCTGTACACAACGTATTTCATGTATCTATGCTGAAGAAGTACGCTCCTGATCCTTCACATATCATCAGTTGGGAGCAGGTACAGCTGAGCGAGGATGCTACATATGAGCTACGTCTAACGTGTATACTTGACAGGAAGGAGCAGGTACTACGTGGCAAGGTCATTCCATTTGTAAAGGTACTATGGACGCATCATTCAGAAGAGGAGGCTATGTGGGAGACTGAGGCCGAGGTCAGGAAGAACTACCCTCAGATTCTCGAGGAATACGAAATGGTACAAATTTCGAAGACGAAATTTTTGTTTAAGGGAGGTAGATTGTAACGACTCGTAAATTTCCGTATAATGGCCCGAGTACTACCTCGACCAGAAATCACTTAGGATTAAATCCTTTAGAAATTTGACAAAGTTGACTAAGTGCTAAACTAGATTAGCCTTGAAATCCATTTGAATGACTTTAAATACGATCTACAAGACCCAAAACTTGTAGATTCATTGACGCTAGGTTACCCTAAAGTCTATGATCAAACTCATTACCCGACTGCTCTCGAGAGCACATTGAAACTCCGTATCAGGTCTGGACCGCACATCGAGAGTCTGAATAATACGAGGTTAAGGACTTAGGACTGCCTCGCTGGGCTTGACAACCATCTCAGAAATCAAACCCAGATAGTGTCCCACGGCTGTTCGCTTGAGTCCGGAGTGAGGGAGTGTGAAAACACTTGTTTTCTTTCCAAAATAAATATCTTGAATAGTGATCTGAGACTTGTTACTTGCATGATAAAGCATAGGTTAATATGTTATCAATTTAGTCAAGTAGTAGTCATAACACACAATACAAGATGCATGAGTCATACAATTCAGTCATGCATCAATCCTGCGCATACCGTACGCTCATGTGAGATAACCTCCGCCTATTAGGGAGTCTCATAACAACCTGCCCAATGACATTTGCAATGGTCAACCACATCTCATAACAAACATGCAGATGATGCGTATGGGCATGTATCATGATCTTATGCTATCACATACTCATAATTGGTATTAATAACCGGCATCAATAATCAGCCTCGACAATGTGGACATTTAACCAACATTGCCCCCAAGGAATGACCCACATAGAGCCTAACATATAGTGGACTCATGGCCTCGCACAAGGGCCTAATATACAACACCATGGGCCTTACTCAAGAGCTTAATACACATCACGATGGACCTCTCACATGGGCCTAATATACATCACAATGAGCTCCATTGCCTAGCCCTCAAATACATCACAATGGGCCTAATATACATCACAATGGGCTCCATTGCCTAGCCCTCAAATGCATCACAATGGGTCTCATCAAATGGGCCTCCTATACATCACGTTGGGCTTTAAACACGGGCTGAATATGCATCACAATGAGCCTCAAATACGGGCCACATATACATCACATTGGGCCTCAAACACGAGCCAAATGCACATCACAATGGACCTCAAATATGGGCCGTATATACATCACATTGGGCCTCGACAATCGGCCTCGATGTTCGGCCTCGATAATCGGCCTATACAATATTTGTAACGGCCCGACCAACATTGTACGATATTGTCCGCTCTGGGTCTCACTGGACCCGCATGGTTTTGTTCTCAGGGTTTCCCTCAAAAGGCCTTGACAATTGGAATCGGATTCAGCCTCAACAATCAGCCTCGACAATCGAAATCAGAACCGGCCTCAACAATCTGCCTCGACAATCGGAATCGATATCGATAATTGGAATCGGCCTTGATAATCGGAATCGGTATCGACAATCGGAATTGGCCTCGACAATCGGAATCGGAATTGGCCTCAACAATCAGCCTCGACAATCGGAATCGGTGTCAATAATCAGAATCAACCTCGATAATCGGAATCGGTATCGACAATTAGAATCGACCTCGATAATTGTAATCGGTATTGACAATCGAAATCAGCCTCGATAATCGGATTCAGTATCGACAATCAGAATCGGCCTGGATAATCGGAGTCAGAATCGGAATAGGCCTCAATAATAGGCCTAAGGGAAGGTCACAATGTGGACATCTAACCATCATTGTCCATCAATGTGGACATTTAACCAACATTGCCCCTAAAGAGTGGCCCTATAGACATATAGTGGGCCCATGGCCTCACACTATCACAATGGGCCGCATCACATGGACCTAATATATATTACAATGGGCCTCACTTAAGGCCATATATACATCACGTCGGGCCACGGCACAGGGGCCGAAAATACGTGTAACGACTCAAAAATTTTCGTACAATGACCCGAGTACCACCTCGACCAAAAATCACTTAGGATTAAATCCTTTAAGAAATTTAACAAAGTTAACTAAGTGCTAAACTAGATTAGCCATGAAAACCATTTGAATCGCTTTAAATACGATCTGCAAGACCTAAAACTTATAAAATCATTGATGCTAGGTTACCCTAAAATCTAGGATCAAACTCATTACCCGACTGCTCTCGGGAGCACATTGAAACTCCGTATCAGGTCTGGACTGCACATCGGGAGTCCGAATAATACGAGGTTAAGGACTTAAGATCGCCTTTGGGCTTGGAATGACCATCTCGGAATCAAATCCGGCAAATTGTCCCACGGCTATTCGCTTGAGTCCGAAGCGAGAGTGTGAAAACACTTGTTTTCTTTCCAAAATAAATATCTTGAATAGTAATCTGAGACTTGTTACTTGCGGTCATTTTGTAAGCAACCAGACCGTCAGAATCTGACCCAAATATACCCTCGGATCAGAAAAAATTTCATAAACATATCCATGTACTTGGAATTTCAGATCGGGATCCGCTGACCGTTGAACTGAAACTGGTCCGCCACGCGTGATCTGGAAATCCGACTGAAATGAAAACTTAATTCCACCTAGATCCCAAGTCCGTGAGCTTAAGTCCGACCTTTGGCTTAAGGAGGCCCGCCAGAAGTCCTCTGTTGAGCTGGAAAAGTGCCGATTTGGTTATAACCTAAGTATACCTTGACCTTAAGTCTAGTTTAGTGCATTTTTAGGCTATATAAGGACCTTAGAACCATCTCTCTCACAGCCATACGAATTTGAGAGAAACCATAGAGAGAGAAGTGAGAAAAGAGAGAGAAAGAGTGAGAGAAGTGAGAGAATCTCCCTACTACCGTTCTCTACCGCTACACAAGCTGCACCACCCGATTCTCATCTCTTTCTCAGCGATTTCGACTTTATTTTGAGGTAAGAAACCCTAACCTTAATCTGTTTTGGGGTGTGAAGGTTGTAGGTTATGAAATAGCTAACCTATTTCATTCTTTAGGCAACCAAACTGCCGAATACGGAATCTTAGCAAATCTAACTGATTCGTTGCGATTCTACGGTATAAGGTGAGGAATTTAGGTATATAGGTTATGGTTTTCAACGCTTTCAATGTCAGATAATGATAGATTCATGATCTACATGCAATTGTACATGTACAAAGTGCCGTCTGTTTTCCATTTCGATTAAAGATGTGAAATATGGAATTTTACATATTTTAGGTATTTGTAGAAAATACCGTATACGTATATATTTTGAAAATGTGTTTGACATGATGATTGGTTGCATGAATATATGATATATGGATAAAATACTTATTTGGCGAAAGGAATTGCCCTAATACATGTTTTGCTAATATACACTATGTATGTAGAAATAGTGTATTGTAGAAAATACCGTATACATATATATTTTGGAAATGTGTTTGACATGATTATTTGCTGTATGAATATATAATATGTGTGTAAAATACTTGCTCGGCGAAAGTACTCGCCCTAATACATGTTTTACTAACATACACTATGTATGTTGGAATTGTGTATTCTAAGTGTTTGTGAAAAGGCTTGTGAGAGTAAGTGTTTGGATGATGGTGCCTTAAGTAGGTGTTGAGATGGGATTCTCAACTACCTTAGAGACCTATATGATTTCCTCCATGTGGGTCATTTACTTTAACCACTTACTTATGAAATATATGTGTTTGTATTCCTATTTATGTAGTGCTTTATAACATGCTTTATAACATGCTTTATGACATACTTGTTAACATGCTTGAATTACCTTGTTTATTATGCTTTACTCCACATGCTATGAATAAGGATTGATTGAGTTTGGGACTATGTCTATAGTCTAGACAATCGGTACCAGACTTGAGTTCATGGTTAAGATTCATTTCGCCACATAGGATGTGTTTGACGAACCCGAGTCATACTTCAGTTGGCGACAGTGGTTAGGCCATGCGAAGTGCTTATGCACTTCATGTCTTTCAATTGATTGTGCACTCGAGCTAGTCAGGCTCGTCGAGTAACCCGATATGTGTAATGTATGTTCACCATGTTTGATCGCTACTGCTTGAACCTTTGCCCATAGGCCACGGGTACATCACAATGGGCCTGTCTATAGGCCTCGAATACATCACAATGGACCACAACCTATGGGCTCCAAATACTTCACAATGGGCCCTAACCCTATGTGCCTCAAATATACCACAATAGGCCCTTAAATCTGGGCCCACATAATCATAATGGGCCTCATCGTATGGGCCAAAAATATATATCACAATGGACTGCACCAATGGGCCTCATATACATCAAGTCGGCCACATCAATGAGCCACACATTGGGCCTCATATACATCAAGTCAGCCACATCAAAGGGCCGCATTGATGGGCCTAATATATAAAAAGTGGGCTGCATCAATGGGCCACACCATAAATAGCGGCAGACATAAAGATCGAAAGATCATCTGGACCATACCACAAATAGCAATGGTCGTAATGATTGCCACTGTTGAAACTCCACAGAACCTACCATGGTGTTTATTTTCCATCCAATCTGTTCATAAGATCACAAAGACCTGGTTTAAGAGGAAAAACAAATATCATTTTGATCCAGAACTTCTGTGATCCGTAAGGAATTTCAATGGTAAGCGTTCAACCCTCCACTGTTTTCTGCAGTGTTGTCCACCTGATATATCTGCCTCAGTGTTAGTCTCAAGCCTTAAGACGAGCTCACCATATGGACGGGCGATTTAGATGTAACACATACATCATGGGAGGGCCCTTTTTCGGACGGTGTGGATAAGACCCATACATCATGGTTGGGCTCCACGTGAAATAAACGGTGAAGATCTAAAATACATACATCTATGTCGGCCCCCATACGTGTGCCTATGGAGGGACGGATGGAATATAATACGTATCACATGATCAGACCCACAGAGCAGCCAGCAGCTCTCTGTTGATGTGGGGCCCACCATTTGGACAGTGTTAATGAAATACATACAGCACTGTGGAGTCCACACGTGACAGCCCATCCAAATGGACGGCGTGGAATACAAAACATACATCATAGTGGACCCTTCAGATGGACGGTTGGAATGAAGCACGTTGCATCAAGGTGGGGTCCACATCCCCGGCATGGACGAGGTGAATATAAAACAATTACATCAAGGTGGGTCCCACCCCCACACGTGTGGGGTGGGCCCCTATCTCCAGTGGATAGACGGTATGTATAAAATACATACCTCATGGCTGGCCCATCTCTCTGCTCTGTCCAGAAATGGACGGTGTGGATATGACTAACACGTCAGAGGTGGGGGGTCATGGATGGTGTGATCCCCACGCACACATCATCAAGTGGGCCCCACGTGCCAGGGACAAAACACATACATTAAATGGGGCTCCACCGTCCAGATGAATGGACGGTGGATAATGCATCCACGTCAGTGGGTTCCACCGTCATTGATGGACGGTTGGATATAACACATGCATCATGGTGGGTCCCACCGTCCAAGGCCTGGACGGTGTGGATAGACATACATCACGATTGTGGCCCACAGAGCTTGCTGCGTCATTACAGCAGCAATATAGCTGGTGTATAGTACCCAGCCAAGCTGCTTTCCCTGCAGCAGGCGGGCCCCATAGATCAAACGGATGGACGGCGGGGATAAATACATACATCAAAGGTGGCCACCAGTCCACACGTGCTACACATGTGGGTGGGTCCCATCCACTAGAGAAAAACAGGGGGGGGGGTCCACACAGCAGCTGGGCCGCTGCTACTTTAGCGCTACAGGTGGGTCCCACGTAGGGCCACCATCATATATGTTATGATATATCATATTATATTATATTATATCTTTTATAGCTGGATAGTACACCCCACTTTCAATTCACACTTCACTACTAGCCACGTCCAGCGATGGTGTGGATATATACGCATCAAGGTGGGTCCCACTGTCCTGCTGTGTGGACGGTGAGGATGCAACGCATGCTTCAAGGTGGGTCCACACGTGTGGCCCACGACAGCTTTGAATAAAGCTGATATTTATATTTTACATTCATCCAGGCTGCTAGACGGTACTAGCAACACTGGACCGTCTAGCCACCTGCTGGAGGTTTAGCAGGGTGGGCCCCATTGGTGGCCAACATGGATAAACTACACAGTGGGCTTGTTGGCCCTGGACGGTGTGGATGGTGTGTGTACATCAGGTGGGCCACACATCAAAGAGAGAGAGATGGAGAGACGTGGAGATGGGAGGGACCCCGCCACTTTTGGGTCCCTCTAAATATAATGCATACATCAAGTGGGTCCCATTACAAGTGGGCCCTAAATAAAAAATGAGATGATGAACACCCACCTTTGATCTCTTCTTCTTTCTTCCGCCAACATGATCTAAAGCTCCAAAGGGACGATTTCAACAGTCGAGATATTCTTTGGATGGTGGAGATGGAAGGTAGGAAGGTGGGCCACACCTAGCCCTCTCTCATGGAGCTTTCATGGACGTTGGGCTGCTTGCTTGAAAATGGAGAAATGAGAGAGAGAGAGAGAGAGAGAGAGAGAGAGAGAGGATGGGATGTAAAGAGAGAGAGAGAGGGATGGGTGATGGAGTGATGGGTGATGGAGTGAGTGATGTGTACTTAACATGTAAGGGTGTGTAAGAGAGAGAGATGACTTTGGGGATGGTGTTGTACTTGACATGATGTGGTGAATGATGGGATTGATTTGATTAGAGATTCCCTCAGTATTTGCAACGCGCAGCATTTTCATCAAACTGAACGTAAGCCCACATCTCCTGGCCCTGGTATCGCTTCGGCGCGCGAGACACGGCGTCGAAACTGCGGCGATGGCGCGGTCACAAGGGTACACGTTTCGAGTTAAGCCAACTCTGATATATGGGACACGACTCAGGATCATGCCCAACTGCTGTCTACGCATCGCAGGTCACCGAAATTCAACCGAGAGGATCGGGGAAACCTACAGATAAGTACAAGGTAGGATACAGGTCTTACATAGGGAGTGGAGCAAAAAGGTGGAGAAGCTGTTGCCAAGAGTTTTTCTTCTTCTTCCTTATTCGTTTTCATGCTTTCTTCTAGGGTTTTAGATCCAATCATGTCTATTGTTGGCTAAATCTCTTAGCTAGGGCTAAGAGGTGAAGCTTGTAGCATGATGGGATGTTTCTATTGCTTTGATTCATGTTTATGTTGAACTCCATGGACTCTAATTTGATATTTAAGGAATACTTTCAGTTTTTAATGGTTTATTGTGACTCAAATTATAGTAGATCTGTAATAGCTTTAAGTATCTTCTTTTTCTAATTTGAGATTGTGAAATTAGTAAGTCCTATTGGTCACCATCGTCCCTTGGGCACGGTAGGGTGATGGAATCTTTCCTAATCTTCACAATTCTCCTGCTTTGAGATTATGCGATTGGTAAATCCTATTATTTGCCATTGTTCTTGGGCATGGTTTAGTAATGGAATCCCTGCCAATTATCATAGTTCTCCTTCATTGAGAATTAGGTCAATGGAAGTTCAGATTTGATTTTATTAATATATTTTCCAATTAGATAGGATATGACTCCAATTCTAATTGTGTTACTTGAATCAAGCAAGAGGGCTCCTTGATCACTACAAGTGGATCCTTAGCACCCTAGTTACCACATTTAAATTCTTAGTTTTAATTACTTAATTCACAATTACTCTCTTAAATACTTCAGAATTAGTTTCACATCTTCTTTTAGTTCTACTTATAGTTAATTTCAGAAACGTACAAGTTTCGATCCCTATGGATTCGACCTCGGTCTTACCGAGATTATTACTACATCGTGACTCTACACTTAGGGTTGTGAACAACCGCAAATAAACCCTGGTTACAAGAGGACGTTGAAATTGACTAAAATTGCTGTTAGAGAGAGAATTATGGAATTGACTGTGAATCTAAGGTATGAGATGATGAAACCGCCTCCTATTCATGGGAGGATATTGGAAGAAATGCCCAGAGGTAGATGGTTGCGTTGGCTGGAGGTCTCCATTGGGAGGGTATCAGAAGTCTTATGTGAACCTTGATTATTGTGGTTGGACTAAACTAGAGAAGGGAAGAAGTGTGAAAGTTTATGGCTATTGTTGCTGAGTTGGACCAGCCTGAATGTTAACTACCATAACTGTCACACTTTTTCTTTGTATAAATTGTAGAAGTTGTTCTTACATGGTCTTCATATTTTGTGCCAACTCCTTGATGCAAGCAATTGATATTGATTCACCCGGATGTGGCTATGTAGGAGAAGCCCCAAGAATTTCAACGGTAGGGAAGGAGAGAGCCATGGTTGTTCGTATTAGCTTGTGGTAGGGAAGGTTACTCTAGAACGCTTAAGCACAATGGTTCTTGATTTTTGTTTTTTAAGTTTTTGTTCTTTTTTTTTGTTTGGGTTTTGGAATTCAAATGAATGCTAGATGCAAATGCAAGCAGGCAAGAACTAATAACCCTTGAGAATTCATAAGATCCTATTTTTTAAGTTGTGTCGCGATTAGTTGGGCTAGATGATCCCTAGCGGAGCTGCCATTCTGTGGATGCTAGATCACAGATGAAATTAACTCGTGGCTTCCATGGGTTACCTATTTTGAGGGCTTTCTGGCGTTAGTATAAAAGGGTGTTTATATTTTACTGGAGTTGCCACTAGCTAATTACTCCAGCTACACAGTCAACTAGACCCTATAGAAACATTAGGAGAGAGTATATATGGATTCCTTGTCCTAAGATGACTCTTTGATCTATGATTGAGATTCTGAGTAAGGGACCTCGATTACAGAGAGGGAAGGTGTTAGGCACCCACTTTGCCCATAAAAGCGTACGGTCTCTACTTCACAGGATCAAATAAACTCTTGACAGTTGGGATTAATACTCACGCGCTCATGTATGTAGTGTGTATAGAATGTCATATTTAATACACCATCATTGCCAAGCAGTGTCTTGGGTTAGATAAATCTACCCTGACTCACTTACTTGTCGAGCGAAATCGCCATTTGACCTGAGTTTTTTATGGGTAGGATCTAAGGAACTCGACAAGCCTAAGAGCATATACTCGAGTTGACTGGGTAAGAATGGTATGTATCAAATGCTATGAATGAAATGAGCAGGGGAGGCAGTTAAGAAGGGAAAAGATATTGCACAATGTTAATGTTGGACTAGATAAAGTTGATTGACAGTTGGATGGACCAATGGACGGTCGTGTCGCAAGGATCAGATAGAATGCCTAAGATCAGGGTCTTGATGGCTCAAGAGGCAAGAGATTTGGCTGGGCTATGCCAACCTGGGTTGGACTCTTTCCTGCAACCCTCACTTATCCTTGGTGGAGGGATGGAGATGGCTTAAGGGGAGAGGCTTAAGGAGCTTGGGGGGTTTTTGGTGTGTTGTGCATGATTAGAAATGAGGGAGAGGGGGGCTATTTGTAGCCTTTAGGGTTGGTTTTCTTGTAATTATTGGGAATTCCAAGGTTGAAAAGGCTTCAAAGGCTGGGATTTAAGATCGTAACGTGGTGGAATCTCATGGGTTTGATTGGGTGGTAAAAGAGTAAATATGGGTAAAGAGAAAGCGTATCAAAGTTAGTTCACAGAGCTACATGGATGAGCTGGCAACGAGCGAACCTGCACACGTATAGGGCTCCTGCCCTAGTAGGGGACTTACGCAGGAGCCCTACAACATGTCCAATGGCACCATGGGCATCGTTGGATTCACATGGGTCTTCAAGCCTTGGTAGGGAGGCTCCCTTATATGTGTGAGGCCTCCTCTTGAAAGGTGTCATGTTGTTGTGTTCCATGGATTTTGATTGGGCTTGGGTTTGGGCTTGGTTCAGGGTCTAGCTTAACTAGAAGAGTTAATTAGGTAGGGTGACTGGATATCTTGATTGGGTGAGTCGACTCTTCGAGTTGACTCATCAGATTAACTGATTTTGACTAGGTTTTCCCTAGGGTTAGCTTTAAAGTATAGGGTTTAGGTTAAGGTTTAGGGTTTGGATTTTAGGGTTTAGATTGGGTTTGGGGTTTATGGATTGAATTAGGGTTTAAGCATCCATCTAAACTGTCCAAATTTGATCAGCTTATCAGCCTGGGGTGGGGTGCCTACAAGGATCTGTTGAGTTCTGGAAGGTAGTGGTTATCGTTTCTTACTTCCTACAGGGAATTTAGGATACCCCTGGGGTTAGCCCATGAGTCACAAGTCAAAACATGGGTTAAGCCAAAGTTCTGATTATTACACCCCAACACAAAATCCAAACATATGCACACACAGACAACTAAAGGCTTACACAAAAATTTTTTCATTAAAATTGTATCTTTCTGTTTGCAAGTATGTTTTGAAAAAAGTATACTTTTCGATTACAAAAAGGATATAAGTCTTTTCCATACCATTTCCGTAATATACAAAAAGAGTGCATGGATGACTCCCAATAAACCCAAAAAATAAGCGAAAAGCTCAATCCTCAAAGTCCTTAGGTACATCCCTAGACTTTAGCCCAATGACTTGCTTTCTCAATCGGCATACCTTTATCCGTAGGTATGCCAACTTATCTCTTTTTTGTTGTCAAACAAACAACTCCCTCTCATCCCATAGACGGGCAACAGATAGTTGTTGGGCCATGTCCTCGTAAGTATACCGCAACAAAGAAATCTCAAATAACAAGTGGCCATGGGTGACCAGTAGAAAGCCAGGATTGATAAAGGGCTGCTCCTCAAAGGGCTCGAATGAGCCAGTGGAGGACTTGACATCCCTAATCAGATCTAACTTGTCCTCTATATCAGCTAAATGCCAATTCGTGACTCGATAGAACAAAGACTGCTCTGCTACCCAACGTTGATATGAGATGGTTGCCATAAGAGGGGCTTAAGCCTTGAAACCCAGCACACCAACGTTAAGGCAACCCTCTTACAAGGTATGCACCTATAGTTGAAGCTCCACACTGACCTGTGTATAAGTATGATGGCCAAACCTTAAAAATGCAAAGGATGGAATGTCCAGTCAACATCTAAATTGTCATAGGAACTAGATAGGGTGATACGAGTATTGTATTGTTCCTACGGCAATGGCGCCTCCCATCAAATCTCCCAACTTTGCAAATTCACAAGCACCAAATGACATAACGACTTAATGCACTAAACTATCCATGGGAGAGTGTCAAGAAGGTGACTAAATAGGTCGGCCCACTGTGGGCTAGGAAAGAAGAGCAGTCATCGATAAGTGCTCCCAAACCCAGACATGTCAAACACGAGGGACATCAACACAAGTTACATACAGAAAAAATACAGCATGCAAAGGAAAAGATGAGAGCTGGCAGTCAAGAGGATACTTGGAGGAAGGAACAATAGCCATAGAGGATACCAGTATGCCCAAGGTGTAGTTTGTCAAACCCAGGAATAGCTTAACTAGAACAATGATAATGATACTCTTCCTATAGAAGACACATCGAAGAATGTCAAAGAGCATCACAATGGAAATAGCAACTTGGTAATCAGGCAAAACATGAGCGCATTCGAACAATAGAAGGATTGGGAAGACCCCAGGAAATCATGTGTGGTGGAAAACTCATCATACATGAAATCTAAAGAAACCATCATTGCACCCCTGATGACATCTACATCTTAAAGAATGTATGAGACTCCAAACCAGTGCGCTGGAGTCGTGTCCTTTGACAAATGTCTCCTTGGAACAATGGAGAACAGTTCATTGGCATGCCAGTCAATTGGGCAAACTCCTCCAACGAGGGTTCCATCTCTAAATCATTAGAAGCAAAGAGGCTCAATGACAAGACCCAATCAACCAAAGTAGCTCCCAACATCCTCTAATCAATCTGCACATGCGTCAAATGAACGACCTCTCTAAAACCAGAATATTACAGCTCTCTTAGCTCATGGGGGGTCAAGCTATAAACCTAGTTTCCCAATCTCTCAAACCACATCCCTTGAGGTTGAAGATGAAAAGTGTGCATGAGTACCCTCTCGATCACAGTGGTGTCCGACCTGACCTCTGGCTTGTCAAGGATAGGCATCCCCACATCTAGTAAGTCAATATCCGCATGCTGAATGAACCCGACCATGTCCATCTTATATAGGATATCAATGAATATGGTCTCTAAAGCAGGATGACGACCCCCAAGAATCTCTACATCGAGATCAACCTCTAGGATTGCCACATCTTGTGCATCTGTCGCGTCACTATATGCCATGATCACATCATCATCAGCATCAACCGACAGATCATAAAGCCCAGCTAAGGAATCACCTTGACCATCCCTATGTGCAATATCATGATAGCTGCCTTGGAAGTGTAACATCTCGGAAAAATCTATACGAAGACTCGAGTACCACCTCAAGCAGAAATCACTAAGGACCGAATTCTATAGAAATTAGACGAGAATTAATTTAAGTACTAAACTAAATAATCAGTGGTATTAGCTCGAACTACTATTTATACTAATGGTAAGACCCAAAACCATTAAAATCACTAACTCAACATTACTTAAAAACCTAGGAGCAATCTCAAAACCCAGTTGCTCTCGGAAGCATATCGAAACTCCGTATCAGACCTGGATCGCGCGTCGGAAGTCCGATGACCGCGAACTATAAGGTTATGACCACCTTATTGGGCTTGACAACCATCGCGGGAATCGAGCCCAAATAGTGTCCTGAAATGCACAACTTGAGCCCCGAGAGAAGTGAGTGAGAAACGCGAATATCTTTAGAAAATGAATCAAAACTTAAGTAAATTGGGTCGTCCACTTGCAGACGAAATTGAAGGGTTCAGACTGTCTGTTTCTAACCAAACTATACCCTTGGATCAGGGAAATTTTTCTGCACATATCTGTGTACTTGTGGCCCTGATTGGGTGACAACGACCGTTGAACTGAAACGGGTCCACCTTGGTCGATCAGCTTATCCAAATGCGCTGAAATCGCATCCTGGCCTAGATCCATTGTCAGGGAACTTACTCTATGACATAGACAGGTAGTGGACCTCCAAATGAGCTCCATTCTTCGAAAACAGACGCCCTTTGATTATAACCCAAGTATACCATGGGGCCATTGACATCACTTCTGAGCCTATATAAGGCCCTTAAACCACCTCACCCCTCTCTCATATGAATTTTCTCTAACCCTGGGAGAGAGAAGAGAGAAAGGAAGAGAAAAGAGTGGGGAGTGAAGGGTGATCCTTGGGTTTTACTGCAATTGTAACAGCCTGAATTTTTGCCAACCTGGAATTCAACGTCCTTAAGCAATGGGTCGTTCCTAACGCCTTATTAACTTGTCAAAACTCATTCCTTAAGTCAAAAAAATCATTTTTTACCCTTTTCTTTCACAAATCTCACCTTTCACCACCTTGTTCTTTAAATTTTCTAAGTACTTTCATATTAGACACTATCTTAAAGTTTAGGTAATGAAGAACAATAATTAAACTAAACATTGCTAACAAAGGACTAAGTATCACCTCGACCAGAAATCACTTAGGATTAAATCCTTTAGAAATTTGACAAAGTCAACTAAGTGCTAAACTAGATTAGCCATGAAATCCATTCGAATCACTTTAAATACGATCTGTAAGACCTAAAACTTGTAGAATCATTGACGCTAGGTTACCCTAAAATCTCGGATCAAACTCATTACCCGACTGCTCTCGGGAGCACTTTGAAACTCCGTATCAGGTCTAGACCGCACATCAGGAGTCCGAATAATACGAAGTTAAGGACTTAGGACCGCCTTGCTGGGCTTGACAACCATCCCGAAAATTAAATCCAGCCAGTGTCCCACGGCTATTCGCTTGAGTCCAGAGCGAGAGAGTGTGAAAACACTTGTTTCTTTCCAAAATAAATATCTTGAATAGTAATTTGAGACTTGTCGCTTGCGGATCAGTATTAAACAACCTGACCGTCAGAATTTGACCAAATTACACCCTCGGATCAGGAAAAATTTCATACACATTTACATGTACTCGGAATTTTCGATCGAGACCCACTAACCGTCGAACTGAAACTGGTCCGTCACGCTTGATCTGGAATCCCGAATGAAACGAAAACTTGACTAAACGTAGATCCGGTGTTAGTGAGCTTAAGTCCGACCTTTGGCTCAAGGGGGGAATCCAGAAATGCTCCGTTGAGCTGAAACAGATGCCCTTAGGACAAAACCCAAGTATACCTTGTTCCCAAGTCTATTTCGGTGAGTTTTTAGGCTATATAAGGACCTTAAACCCTCTCCCATTTCAGCCATCCGAATTTGAGAAAACCCTAGGGAAAGAGAGAGAAAGTGAGAGAGATGTGGGAGAATCTCCCTGCCATGCTTCCCTGCCGCTCCACGAGCTCCACCGCTCCATTCTAATCGCTTTCCCGGCGATTCCAGCTCCATTTCTAGGTAAGAAACCCTAACCCTAATCTGTTTTGGGGTTGTATAAGTTGTAGGTTATGAAATAGCTAACCTATTTCATTCTATAGGTTGCCAAACTGCCGTAGATGAAAGCTTAACAAACCTATCGTATTCGTTACAATTCTATAGAAAAAGGTGCGGATTTTAGGTGTATAGGTTATGGTTTTCAATGCTTTTAATGTCAGATAATAATAGATTTATGATCTGCATGCAATTGTACATGTACAAAGTGCTTTCCGCTTTCTGTTTCGATTAAAGTTGTAGAATATGGAATTTTACATATTCTAGGTATTCGTAGAAAATACCGTATACGTATATTTTTTGGAAATGTGTTTGACATGATTATTTATTGTATGAATATACGATATATGGATAAAATACTTATTTGGCGAAAGGATTCGCCCAAATACATATTTTACTAATATACACTATGTATGTAGAAATACTGTATTGTAGAAAGTACCGTATACATATATATTTTAGAGATGTGTTTGCCATGATTATTTGTTGTATAAATATACTATATATGCATAAAATATTTGCTTGGTGAAAGGACTCGCCCTAATACATGTTTGTTAACATACACTAAGTATGTTGAAATAATGTATGTTAAGTGTTTGTGAAAATGCTTGTGTGAGTAAGTGTTTGGATGTTGATGCCTTAAGAGGGTGTTGAGATGGGATTCTCAACTACCTTAGAGACATGTATGATTACCTCCATGAGGTTGTTTGCTTAAACCGCTTACTTTGCAATATATGTGTTTGTATTCCTATTGATGTAGTACTTTACAACATGCTTTATAACATGCTTTATAATATGCCTTATAACATGCCTACTAACATGCTTGAATTACTTTGTTCATCATGCTTTACTCCACATGCTATGAATAAGGTTTGATTGTGTTTGGGGTTATGATTATAGTCCAGACAATCGGTACCAGAAATGAATTCGTGGCTGAGATTCTTTTGCCACGTAGGATGTGTCTGACGAACCCGAGTCGTACTTCGGTTGACGGCAGTGGTTAGGCCACGTGAAGTGCTTATGCGCTTCATGTTGTTCAACTTGTTGTGTGCTCAAGCTAGTCGAGCTCTTCAAGTAACTCGATTTGTCTAATGTATGTTTACCATGTTTGGTCGCTACTGCTTGAACCTAGGGTACCAAACTTACCAGTGAAATCCCTTTTAACCATGGTACCTCGATCCGCTAAGACTCATGAGCTGGGCATGGTGGTATGGGACACCGTGGTTGAGCTGTCGGCCTACGCTGGGACCACGTGCCTCCTCGTAGTGACTAGTGAGCAACCAGACTCGTGAGCCGATTATGGTGGTATGGGACACTATATTCGTGATGTCGGCCTACATTAATAAGGTGATGGGGGAGTGGTGCAACGAATGCGAGCAACAGCCCTGGCAGCCCTTTGTAGTGACCTTGAGCATACTCTGAAATCGCGGTGAGCCTTAAAGTTTTGCCGCGGTATATAGAGTATGAATTAGGCCTGTTTCTATATTGTGATGAATTGTTTAAGAGGTGATGGGGGAGTGGTGTAACCTTTGTGCGTAACAGCCCTGGTAGCCTTTATAGTGACCTAGAAAACACACCATCATCTGAGATTAACTAGGACTGACGACCCTAGAATGGATCATGTTTGGGAATGATACAAGGGAGGTAACTTAGTTTCCCAATCCTGTTGTTTGAAATGGACTAATAAATACTCGGTAATCATGCTCATCATGCATTGCATGTACCTGAAAGATGTGGAGCACTGAGGGATGAAAGCATGCCACGAACGTGAGATGGTGTCGCACGAGGGAGGGAGTGGTGAGGGCATACATCATGACTGCATTCATACTTGCATTAATAAGAGTAGTTAAGAGTGTTTGATTTTACTGCTTTATCATTACTGCTTGACCGAATTGATAACATGTTAACCTATGCTTTACTGTTCCACTGAGTTGATCACTCACTCCCACGTTACGGGACGGTGTTGTACACACCAACCAGATTTGTTGAGTTTCAGGTGATGGCGATGCTTATGAAGCAGAGCCGGACCACTACTATGATGTTGAGGAGGAGTTCTCCTATCATGTAACTCTCTGGCTGTGTCTATGAAGACCTGGTATGTATTGACGGGGCTATGGTACTTGGGATAGAAGATATTATACTTCCTCACATTTGGTATATTTTAGAACTATACTTGTAATTAATTAACCTAGTAACTTTATCACACTCTGGAGACTCACCACTGCTTATATATATATATATATATATATATATATATATACATATATATATCTATCACAGTCTTCCGCTGTAATTTAACTGTCTCTGGAGTATGATATGTTGTTTTAGCTTAATCTCACTCATGTTCAATGCACGAATATAGTCAACATTCAATCATCATTCATTTTGTTGCATAAGTGATGTTCTGGAACTCGGGAGTTGAGTTTATGCTCGACCCCCGATTTTCGGGATGTTACAGATGGTATCAGAGCATGATTTGTATTAAATCGGACCTGGGTTATGGTCACACGATGCGACGTACACTGACGCACTCTGACTTAGGAGGGAGCGACAAAACGTAGAAACTAACTTAGGATTTTCCAAATTCGCCGAACGGCGAAACCGACCGAAATCAACCGCTGAGATTGGGCTGTACATACCCATGATCACGCGAAACAATCCCGAATCACTTCTAGGCCATCAGTCGACGGGTTTAAGTCATTCCTTAGAGACAAATGTCCTTAGGTTGTGGGTCAACCACAACACCAAAGCCTAAAACCCTTTTCTATCCAATTCCTTCAAACTCTCTCCTTGCACCACTTCATCCTTCAATTTTTTTTCTAAGTCCTTTCACACTAGGTATAAGTTCTAATGTATAAATGATGAAGAATAATACTTGAACAAAAAGTTTCTATAAATAGTAAATATATGTATAAATTAGACTTTTGACCATTCAAATTTTATAATCTAACCAAATAAATAGGTTAGTTGGATAGATTAGCTTCTCCTACCCCAAAATCATATGCTACATGTCATATAAAATCATTCTGGTTTGCATTTTGGCCCTGATACGGCTCAAAATGGGGTCGGGGGCCAAACGGAGCACTTCCGGAGGGAACCAGGGTGGGCCCCATACTTTTTTGGAGCCTAGGGGACTGGTGGAACACGCCCATGGAGCCCCCCTTTACAAACCATAAAATTTTTTAGTGAGGCCCTTGCCGACTCGCCGGTTTTTTTTGCTGGGCCGGGCCGGCCAGCCGGGCCAATCGTGTTTGGGGGCTTGGGGAACCCCTTGGTGTATGGGCTGTTCACTAAAACTCCCCCTATGGCATACCTCCTTCACAAATCACCCCCCCAAGCTCTCTTTTCTCTTCCAAGTTGTGATTTCTCGTTCAAATCTCCCTTTCATCCACCCATTTCGTCATTCCCTGGCCAAACACGCACACCATCACAGTTTTCTCCCATAGCCAATGTCTAACCTCTCCGTTCTCTCTCATTTGGGCTCTTACATGCCCCATTTGTGACTCAAAATCATGTAGCCTTCTAACCTATTCCATTTCTCCCTTTTACCTTCTTCATTTCCTGTCACTTGGACCTCTACAACCCCTATTGAGGCTCCAATCCGTGGAGAACCAAAAGCTCCAGCCCCGTCTCTCTCATTTCTTCATTTTCCTTGGCCTTCTTCGAGTTCGTGGCTGCCATTTTCTCGGATGTCTAGTCATCCATACTATTGTCTTGTAGTTTGCATAGGTTACCGTCTTAGGGTGTTTATGATTTCATGTTGATAGGTGTAGTTGTTGGTAGAATTTTTTTAATGTTTGAGGATGTTTAGGGCCCGTTCGGCCAACCGCATTAAGTAAGATTAGGTGAATGGAATTATAAAAGTAAAAATACATGTGTGTGTAAGGTATGGCCCCTAGATTGGGTGTATCCCATGTTTTCCAATACCATATTTGGAGTGTATGCAGTTAAACATAAATCCCAAAATTTTCTTTCAAATTACACTTAGAAATTCCCCATCGTAGGATATGGAAATCCCATCTCACATTTTTCAACACCAGGCTCATTTTCCAAAGCCTATAAAATTAATTTTTATCCCACTCACCCTCCTACCAACCATGCCACTCCCAATCCCGAAGTGGGATTAGCAATGCAGTCCTATTTAAGACAATAGGCCCTAGAGTTTTGGACCTAGAGCGGTGCTTCGACAGACCTAACAGTATAGGAAATCCAACAAATTAAGAATGTGAACTCTAGAACCCCCTTAGTTGGTTTGAGCATATATGAAGTGCTCGAGCATAGTTTCATTCATGTTCGAGCAACTCAATTCCAAATAAACAAATAAACAAATTCCTTTAAAAAAATGGTGTAAAATCATCTAGTGTATAAGCATAGACTTTGGATTACAACTAGAGGATTACGCTACTCATTTGCGACTAGGCACTAAAGAATGTAAAGGATTCATTATGCTAAGGTACTTGAAAGATAGATTTAATTAGTCGGCTTAAGTAGGTTGGAGCGAGACCCCGTTCTTTCATTGAATCCCCTTAATACTCATAGGCTTCTTTGATAACTCCTAGGAAAGTTGTTTGACGTAGAAACTAGTCACGCTTAGAGGAAACTGATATATCCTTTGGATTTAATGTTAGATCAAATCAATGCATCCCTCAGAATTGCCTTCTCGAGGACTTATTACAACCGGGAACACGGAGTAGAGAAACTACATATAAGCGAAGTATTCGCGGTTTGAATCAAATTCTCAATCCTAGTAGTGACCAAGGAACCTTATGCTCTGATCAAGAAGAAGGTCGGGATCGACTAGGATTAAGAAATGATATGACAATTTTCTGTCTTTGCGAGGCAGAAGGTCCATGTATCTGATTCCGACCCACTACACAACTTTCCTTCCATGTTGGCTCGACCAATTACAACCAAAAGTTTATAACTTCGTCTTTGAGAAATGTAAGAATATATAGCCAATAGAGATTTTTTCCTTTTAGGCCTAAGGAATTTCCCAAGTGAGCAACAGACAGTTAAGAATCAGGTCCCAAATCACATGCCATGTTGGCATATATATTGTGTATATGAATGTAGAAAAATAGCCTGCCTGTTAGGCTTGACATGAGTACATAAGGCAGGTCAGGACCGTGATGATAGTCCTCCTTTGGTAGACTTAGGCACCTAGCCTCAAACTCACACCTGCCCCTGAAATCAACCACATTACCCATCATCCTTTCGATACCCATAGGTACCAATGCCATAATACACATCATCGATGAAAAGAAGACCAACGTAGTGGGAGATCGCATCTCATTTCATGTCAAGGATAGGTCCTAAATTACACCTTGTTCCGATATACGGAGCATGACATAAATCTTGAGCCTTGAGGGTGAAAATAAAGTTTTTAAGGGAGGTAGAATATTATGAGCCCAATCTAGTTAGGCCGGCTAATACACCTCTTTGATCTGGATGGCGCAGCGGAAGCATAGTGGACCCTACTCCACTGGCCCAGGATCGAAATTGTGCTCGTTGAATACGAACATTATAGAAGCCCTAATAAGTTCTATTATGAGTAATCATTTTAGGATGATCTAGTAAGATTTGATTCACCATTTCCTTGGATATAGATAATACTGAGGACTATCTTAGACTAAGACTTAAAGGGCAACCTAAGAAATAGGACATTTGAACCTTTCAATTATGGGCAATGCCTAAGTTTTTAGAGTGATCGGTCTACGGAGTTACTGAAATATACAACTACGAAGCATTCGCGGCTTGACCCATTTCTCAATCCTGGGCGACTGCCAACGGACTCACTGCTTAGCCGAGCAGAAGACCAGGGTCCTTCAGGATTAGGAAGGGATACGATGAGCTTTTTACCCTGGCAAGGTAGATGATCAATGTATCGGGATCAAGCCCACTACAATCGTCTCTCTGTGCTGGTCAAACAATGAAAACAACTATCTTACTCTCAATAAGTGGAAATTGTCGTCAAGACTACAGATAAGTAAAGAAATAAATTGTAGCAAACCATCAGGGTATGAGAAATGGATAAAGAAATAAGTTTTAAGGGGGGTAGACTAAAATGAACCAGGCTAGTATATACCCTACCACGCGTAGGAACTCGAAATCAATAAGTCTTAGGCAAATGAAATAATAGAAATCTTTCCTTATTACCCTTAGCCAATTTCGAGGACGAAATTTTGTTTTAAGGGGGGTAGATTGTAATAGCCCGAATTTTTGCCAACCTGGAATTCGACGTCCTTAGGCAATGGGTCGTTCCTAACGCCTTATTAACTTGTCAAAACTCATTCCCTAAGTCAAAAAAATCATTTTGTACCCTTTTCCTTCATAAATCTCACCTTTCACCACCTTGTTCTTTAAATTTTCTAAGTACTTTCACATTAGACACTATCTTCAAGTTTGGGTAATGAAGAATAATATTTAAACTAAACATTGCTACCAAAGGACTAAGTACCACCTCAACCAGAAATCACTTAGGATTAAATCCTTTAGAAATTTGACAAAGTCAACTAAGTGCTAAACTAGATTAGCCATGAAATCCGTTCGAATTGCTTTAAATACGATCTGCAAGACCCAAAACTTGTAGAATCATTGACGCTAGGTTACCCTAAAATCTCGGATCAAACTCATTACCCGACCGCTTCCTGAGCACTTTGAAACGTCAGACGTCTAAACCCGTACATCGGGAGTCCGAATAATACGAAGTTAAGGACTTAGGACCGCCTTGCTGGGCTTGACAACCATCTCGAAAATCAAATCCAGCCCGGTGTCCCACTACATTGCTTGAGTCCGGAGCGAGAGAGTGTGAAAACACTTGTTTCTTTCCAAAATAAATATCTTGAATAAGTAACCGAGACTTGTCACTTGTGGATCAAGATAAGCAACCCTGACCGTCGAATCGACCAAATTACACCCTCGGATCGAAAAATTTCATACACATTTACATGTACTGAATTTTCGATCGAGACCCACCGACCGTCGCCGAATCGAAACGGTCTCGCCACGCGTGATCTGGAATCCTGAATGAAACAAAAACTTGACTAAACGTAGATCCGGTGTTAGTGAGCTTAAGTCCGACCTTTGGCTCAAGGGGGCTCTAAATGCTCCGTTGAGCTGAAACAGATGCCCTTTGGATAAAACTCAAGTATACCTTGTTCCCAAGTCTACTTCGGTGAGTTTTTAGGCTATATAAGGACCTTAAACCCTCTCCCATTTCAGCCATCCGAATTTGAGAAAAACCCTAGGGAAAAGAGAGAAAAGTGAGAGAGATGTGGGAGAATCTCCCTGCCATGCTTCCCTGTCGCTCCACGAGCTCCACCGCTCCATTCTAATCACTTTTCCGGTGATTCCAGCTCCATTTCTAGGTAAGAAACCCTAACCGTAATCTGTTTTGGGGTTGTATAAGTTGTAGGTTATGAAATAGCTAACCTATTTCGTTCTATAGGTTGTCAAACTGCCGTAGATGAAAGCTTAGCAAACCTATCGTATTCGTTACGATTCTACGGAAAAAGGTGCGGACTTTAGGTGTATAGGTTATGGTTTTCAATGCTTTCAATGTTAGATAATGATAGATTCATGATCTGCATGCAATTGCATATGTACAAAGTGCTTTCCGTTTTCTGTTTTGATTAAAGTTGTAGAATATGGAATTTTACATATTCTAGGTATTCGTAGAAAATACCGTATACGTATATTTTTTAGAAATGTATTTGACATGACTATTTGTTGTATGAATGTACGATATATGGATAAAATACTTATTTGGCGAAAGGATTCGCCCAAATACATATTTTACTAATATACCTATGTATGTAGAAATATTGTACTGTAGAAAGTACCGTATACATATATATTTTAGAGATGTGTTTGCCATGATTATTTGTTGTATAAATATACTATATATGCGTAAAATATTTACTTAGCGAAAGGACTTGCCCTAATACATGTTTGTTAACATACACTAAGTATGTTGAAATAGTGTATGTTAAGTGTTTGTGAAAATGCTTGTGTGAGTAAGTGTTTGGATGTTGATGCCTTAGGAGGGTGTTGAGATGGGATTCTCAACTACCTTAGAGACATGTATGATTACCTCCATGAGGTTGTTTGCTTAAACCGCTTACTTTGCAATATATGTGTTTGTATTCCTATTGATGTAGTACTTTACAACATGCTTTATAACATGCTTTATAATATGCCTTATAACATGCCTACTAACATGCTTGAATTACTTTGTTCATCATGCTTTACTCCACATGCTATGAATAAGGTTTGATTGTGTTTGGGGTTATGATTATAGTCCAGACAATCGGTACCAGAAATGAATTTGTGGCTGAGATTCTTTTGCCTCGTAGAATGTGTCTGACGAACCCGAGTCGTACTTTGGTTGGCGGTAGTGGTTAGGCCACGCGAAGTGCTTATGCACTTCATATCGTTCAACTTGTTGTGTGCTCGAGCTAGTCGAGCTCGTCGAGTAACCCAATTTGTCTAATGTATGTTCACCATGTTTGGTCGCTACTGCTTGAACCTAGGGTACCAAACTTACCAGTAAAATTCCTTTTAATCATAGTACCTCGATCCGCTAAGACTCATGAGCTGGGCATGGTGGTATGGGACACCGTGGTCGAGTGTCCTCGGCCTACGCTGGGGCCACATGCCTCCCGTAGTGACCAGTGAGCAACCGGACTCGTGAGCCGATTATGGTGGTATGGGACACTATATTCGTGCTGTCGGCCTACATTGATAAGGTGATGGGGGAGTGGTGCAACGAATGCGAGCAACAACCCTGGCAACCCTTTGTAGTGACCTCGAGCATACTCTGAAATCGCGGTAAGCCTTAGAGTTTTGCCGCGGTATATAGAGTATGAACTAGGCATGTTTCTGTATAGTGATGAATAGTTTAAGAGGTGATGGGGGAGTGGTGTAACCTTTGTGCGTAATGTACCACAAATTTGCAAGTGACCTAGAAAACACACCATCGTCCGAGATTAACTAGGACTGACGACCCTAGAATGGATCATGTTTGGGAATGATACAAGGGTGGTACCGTAGTTTCCCAATCCTGCTGTTTGAAATGGACTAATAAATACTCGGTAATCATGCTCATCATGCATTGCATGTGCCTGGAAGATGTGGAACACTGAGGGAAGAAAGCATGCCGCGAACGTGAGATGGTGTCGCACGAGAGAGGGTGTGGTGAGGGCATACATCATGACTGCATTCATACTTGCATTAATAAGAGTAGTTAGGAGTGTTTAATTTACTGCTTTATCATTACTGCTTGACTGAATTGATAACATGTTAATCTATGCTTTATTGTTCCACTGAGTTGATCACTCACTCCCACGTTACGGGACGATGTTGTACACACCAACCAGATTTGTTGAGTTTCAGGTGATGGCGATGCTTATGAAGCAGAGTCGGACCACTATTATGATGTTGAGGAGGAGTTCTCCTATCTGTAACTCTCTGGTAGGTCTATGAAGACCTGGTATTGTATTGAAGAGGATATGGTACTTGGGATAGAAGACATTACACTTCCTCACATTTGGTATATTTTAGAACTGTACTTGTAATTAATTAACCTGGTAACTTTATCACACTCTGGAGACTCACCACTGCTTATATATATATATATATCACAGTCTTCCGCTGTAATTTAACTGTCTGTGGAGTGTGATATGCTGTTTTGGCTTAATCTCACTCATGTTCAATGCACGAATACAGTTAACATTCAATCATCATTCATTTTGTTGCATAAGTGATGTTCTGGAACTCTAGAGTTGAGTTTATGCTCGACCCCCGATTTTCGGGATGTTACAGCAATACTTCTTTCCTGCTACTCCACGCATTGAGTCGTCTTTACATCTAGCTACACGAGCCATTCCAACTTCGTTTTAGGTAAGAGATATTAACCTTAATCTTATTTTAGGAATCCAAATAAAGGAATCGACCAAATAACTAACCTATTTTGTGATTTAGGTAGTCGTCCTATAGACGGGGACGTAATGTTCGAACCGAGTTCGAAACGAGCAATTCGACGAAAGGTGCGGACTATAAATGTTTAGGTTATGGTTTTCAAGGCTTTCAATGTTAGCTAATGATTTATGTCTGACTTAATTGCTGCCATATGACCTTAGTTACAATGTTTTCCATATATTACACATGTATGAACTAAGTTGAACAAATATGCATTCCATGTGTTCGTTGAAATGTTTGAATGAACTCGCGATTATGATTTATGATTGCCATGACTATTAACATAGAATCCATGTTTGTTGTATATATAACAACTCCTTTGTGAAAGGATTTGCCATAATATATGTTATAACTAATTTAGTTCACGTATGTAGTAATGTGTAGGCTAAGTATTTGATAAAATGTTTGAATGAAAAATTGTTGGTGAATTGTATTTGCTTAGGGTATTGAGATAGGATTCTTAACTACCTTATCCATATTTATAGTTTCCTTCATGTAATCTTAATTTCTACTACGTGATTTATGGATGAAATACATATGTATAATAACATGTTCATTAGTTTGATAAAATGCTTAAATAAAAGATTCACTTGAATTATTTGTTAAATGTTGTTATGATTATCATATGTGACTACCTATTGCATTTGAGTATGATTGGGACTACTATGTAGTCCAAGTAATCGATAACGGTTCCAATTGAATGGTCGAACTAGTCTCGCCACCTTGGATAAGTTCGATGAATCTGAGTCGTCCGGTGATTACCGACAGTAGTTAGGCCACGTGGAGTGCTTATGCACTCCATGTCAATTAATTCAACGTGTGATCGTACCAATTGAACTTATCAAATCACCCGATTGGCCTATTGTGTGTTTACCATGTATGGACACTACTGGTTGAATCTGAGGTACCACTTACCAATGTAAAACCCGTCTCAACCATGGTACCACGATCTGCTAAGACTCATGAACCAGGCATGGTGGTGTATGGGACACCATGGTTAAGCTGTCGGCCTACGCTGGGGTGACGAGCCTCCCCATAGTGTCCAGTGAGCAACCCAAACTCGTGAGCCGAATACGGTGGTATGGGACACTGTATTCGAGTTGTCAGCCTACGTTCAAGTGACAAGCCTCCCATAGTGACCTCGAGTATAATCAATTGAACTTACCCATCCACTACTTCCATTAGGGGTGATGCCCTACAACTTGCTTATCATATGTGATTAACTAGGATTGACGACCCTAGATGAATCTCCGCTTAGGTTAATGATATAAAGGGAGGTACCTTAGCTTCCCGAATCTGCTGTACGAATAAGCCTAATTAAGAACTTGGCTAACACGACCATGCACCACATTGCATGTGCTTTGGCGAGGAAGCATAGGTTTAGGGAGTTTGCCATGTGCTACCATGAGATGAAGTCACTGAGGGAGTGCAGGAGAGGGCATGCATCATCTCAACATACCATTCCTGCATTAATAAGAGTACTTAGGATATGATTGTTGTACTACTTTATCATTACTACTTGACTGAATTGATAACATGTTAACCTTTACCTTATAATACCACTAAGCTGATCACTCACTCCCACTCTGGGATGATGTTTTAAAACACCAATCAGACTCTGGTTTAGTTGCAGATGACAATGTGACATATGCGACGGAGCCAGATTTCTTTGACGAGGAGTTCTCCTACATGCAGCTCTCTAGCAGGTCTGTGTAGAATTAGAGTTGCGTCGCCGAGATTATAGGGTTATGGATTAGTTGGACATTACACTTGATATTTTGTAAATTTTTGGAATAATACATGTATATATTCAGCCTGGTAACATACTCATACTCTGGGGATTAAAAAACACTTATATACTTTATATACCTATCTCAATCTTCCGCTTGCTTAATTTAATTATCTCTGGAGTATGATATGTTATTTTAGCATAATCTCACTCATGTTTAATGCACTAATATGAACAGCATTTAAACATCATTATCTATGTTGCATAAGTGATGCGTTAGATTTCGAGAGTTGTACTTTGCTCGACCCTCGAAATCTGGGGCATTACAAGAAGAGTCGCTGGTCTTGAAGGTGGACCGCACTCCATCTCGACTCCTCATCTTGGACATATCTAGCATACTGACATACAACCCCTTAAAGAAGAGTTTCATGGCTCATCGACCAATCCACTTCATCCAAGCTGGTCATCTGGCCATCCAGACCATCCTTGAAGATGGCCTCACACACGGCATCATTCAGGCCCCATCTACGATCATCTGAGTATATTAAGCCATCTTAAATACCATCCATGCTAATCAAGGGGGGCACACTCACATCTGTATTGACAAAGCTGATCAAACTCTCACCAAAGCCATCGAAAGATGCCCCATCCGACCCGATCAAGGACTAAAAGCCCCAATCTATTCCATCCACCCCGTTAAAGGTAAAGATGTCCATCTAACCATCATCTTGGCTAGTTAAATCAACCATTAAATCATCTACACTATCTATCCTTAAAGGGACATGATTCGCACCTCCATATGGGATCAACCTATCCATACCACCAAAACCCACATCTTGGTTGTCTAAGTGGTCCAACTTCCCATCTCCATCAACATGGCCTATTAAATTCTCATATACACCATCTAAATGGCCTAACAAATCATCCCCAACAAAGACATTCATGATCCTACTATCCCCTCCACCCACTCCATCAATGACCACCAAGTTTCCATCCAAGCCACTACTCTCACCCATGCATAAAGGCCCATCAATATCCTCACCAACTCTCCTAGCATCATCATCAATGGTAGTAATAAAAGAGTTCAAATTAGAACCCGCCTCATCAAAGCAAAGGTTGGGAGCTCCTCCATCCATGTTATCATTAAGAGGTGCAATCAAAGCACTCCCATGCAATATTTCATCAACAAGAAGAGGTGTAGTATCATAAACCCCGTCATGTTTAGCAACATCAGGCCTATACCCATCTTTAGAGGCAATGGAGAAAATAAGCAACAAAGAAGACAAGAAATAAGGAGATAAGAAAAAGAGAGACAACAAGGAGCCATGAGAAGAATTGGAGCTCTAGAAAATATGATGGGATGGGGAGAATGTCAACAGAGGAAGAACAACAATTGAAAGCCACTATCTGAATTTTAGACAAAATGGAATAGTGGGAGGCTCATGATGCACGGCCGGTGGTGCATCGTGCACCGCCCAACCTTAAGAAGAGGGCCCCTTCTATCTGGTTAGCCGACGGGGCTCGTGGTAGGTGAGATCTTGACCTGATGTGGCAGGCAGTGAATGATGCTCCGCCCATAACTCTGATCACCTCAAAATTTTAACAAAGTGTTCGTCAAGTCCCCAAATGACCCCCAATGGCCTTAATTGTAAGAAATAAGGATAAAAATGTGTCCGAAAAAGGACAACAAGTGCATACAGGTGAAAAAACTGTCAAAATTGAAAATTCAAAATAGTCATTTATTCATGTGAAAAGAAGGGCCAATTACAATTGTTAAAGAATAACTACAAATGATAAATTCAAGCCAGAAAAGATCAATCACCCAAGTAATCCTCATCATCGTCCTGCATGGGGATTAATAAATTTGATGGATGAAAGAAAGGAGAGAGAAAATTAAGAGAAAATAAGGAGAAATTGGGGAGAAATTGGAAAAGGAATTGAGAACTTAAAAAACAAAGGAGTGATAAGTGAGATGACAGGGTGATAATAAGAAAAATAAGAGGGATGGTGAGAGATAAGAAAGGAGAAAGAGAAGAGAGAGATAAGGAGGAAGATCAGTAAGAAGGTGGACTTATCTTAAGAAAAAACACTAAAAATAGTCCTAATAAAAGCTGGTCCCCATCGCAACCGTTTGATCATGAAACAATGGACCAGATATTACTTCCCAAAAAAGTCTAAAATACATCCCAATAAAACCGATCTTGATCATAATTGCTCGATCATGAAATGAAGAACTGGATCTTCATTTCAAAAACCCTCCCCAGTGAGTTCGATCCAAATCGCAATCATCAAATCATGAGATAATAGATCTGATCATCATCCTAGTGGTTCTGAACCTTGATCATGGTCATCGGGTCATGAGACAACAAATCGGATCACCCCCTGTGAATCCAACCTTGATCATAACTATCGGACCATGAAAGCAATAAGATCAGACCCCACATCCAAAATATAAAAAATATAGATCCCTAGCAAAGCTGATTTTGGCCACAACCAATGGATTGGGAAACAATGGGTCAGATCCATCTCAAAAAACCATTAAAAGAAAAATAAATAAATAAAACTTGGTCCCAATTGTAGCCATCCATATACAAGAAGATGGATCAGACCCCTTGCAGTTTCAATAAAAACCATCTCGCATGGAAGACCCACATGCATCCCTAATGAGGCAACCAAGTAAGGTGGACATATTCCTACAAAAACTATTTACAATAAAAACCTCATGGAGTATCACTCCCTAGCATGGGGCAATTTCCAAAACCTAAAAAATAGTTCTCAAAACAAAGCGCTAGGCTTTTAAGGCATTAAGAGGTCTTTCGTACGTCTAGGTGGGGCCATCGTAAAATCAAAATAAGATTCGAAGATTCATGATTTTCCTGGAGTCATCAAATCCGTATGCACACCAATATGTGATTGTCCTAAACTTCAATGTTAGGATGGTCGTACCACATGCTCAATGTAAGGATGAATGATAGGCCTGGTCCTAGTTAGAAGAAGCCATTTGAACGGTGAAAAAGAAGAGTTATAACCTAAGAGTTGAAATCAAAAGATTGCATGGAAAAAGATCACTCGCAAATGCCTAATCTTGGATGCTTGTGAAACTTGGTCGAGTCCAAGTTGGCATAGTGAGTTCTCCATAAGGCCACAGAAAGCGTAGGGCAGCTAACCACTTTAATGATCAAGTAAAAAAAAGTACTCATGGGATGATTGTGTAAGTAAAGGACATTCTAGATCCAATCAATAGAGGGATCCTTATAAGGAAGCAGAAAGCTCGGGGATACTACTTTTTAGATTCATTCCAATGTGAGTGACGATCAGGTGTGAAAGGGTTGCGATTAGTTGCATGTAATATCATAGAAAAGTATGGACAATCACAACGTTTTTCCCAAACCCTCATGATATGTGCAAGTTATCTATTTTCGAATAATCAGGTAACACAGACACTAAGGAAGGCAACGAATCCAAACCATATCCAAAATTGACTAGTGACGATGGGGTGCCCACTCGCTTTAACACTCAATTGCAAGCAACCTCTGCCAAAGAGAGGCATTTGTAGACACCTCACTTAGGGTTTACAAGTTGATTAGAGCACGATAGGGACACTAGTTTAGGCCCAAGTCCAAACCCAAATCAAGGCCCATACCCAAAGCTTGGTCCAAGCCCCAAGCAAGGCCTGTTAACACTTAGGATCCCAATAAAGCAAATCTAAGTGAACCAAGGAGGGAATCCCACCCTAGGAGCACCCTTGCAAAATATGGAGCCCATCCATGTGGTGGGTGGTGCATAATGTGCCGCTCGCCACATGGAATTCTGTCATCTTTCATGAAAGGGTTGGGTGGGTGATGATGTCAGTGTGTATGCATTAGCAAATACGATCTGCAAGACCCAAAACTTGTAGAATCATTGACGCTAGGTTACCCTAAAATCTCGGATCAAACTCATTACCCGACTGCTCTCGGGAGCACTTTGAAACTTCGTATCAGGTCTAAACCGTACATCGGGAGTCCGAATAATACGAAGTTAAGGACTTAGGACCGCCTTGCTGGGCTTGACAACCATCTCGAAAATCAAATCCAGCCAGTGTCCCACGGCTGTTCGCTTGAGTCCGGAGCGAGAGAGTGTGAAAACACTTGTTTCTTTCCAAAATAAATATCTTGAATAGTAATCTGAGACTTGTCACTTGTGGATCAGTATTAAGCAACCTGACCGTCAGAATCTGACCAAATTACACCCTCGGATCAGGAAAAATTTCATACACATTTACATGTACTCGGAATTTTCGATCGAGACCCACTGACCGTCGAACTGAAACTGGTCTGCCACGCGTGATCTGGAATCCCGAATGAAACAAAAACTTGACTAAACGTAGATCCGATGTTAGTGAGCTTAAGTCCGACCTTTGGCTCAAGGGGGGGCTCCGAAAATGCTCCGTTGAGCTGAAACAGATGCCCTTTGGATAAAACTCAAGTATACCTTGTTCCCAAGTCTACTTCGGTGAGTTTTTAGGCTATATAAGGACCTTAAACCCTCTCCCATTTCAGCCATCCGAATTTGAGAAAAACCCTAGGGAAAGAGAGAAAAAGTGAGAGAGATGTGGGAGAATCTCCCTGCCATGCTTCCCTGTCGCTCCACGAGCTCCACCGCTCCATTCTAATCACTTTTCCGGTGATTCCAGCTCCATTTCTAGGTAAGAAACCCTAACCGTAATCTGTTTTGGGGTTGTATAAGTTGTAGGTTATGAAATAGCTAACCTATTTCGTTCTATAGGTTGTCAAACTGCCGTAGATGAAAGCTTAGCAAACCTATCGTATTCGTTACGATTCTACGGAAAAAGGTGCGGACTTTAGGTGTATAGGTTATGGTTTTCAATGCTTTCAATGTCAGATAATGATAGATTCATGATCTGCATGCAATTGCACATGTACAAAGTGCTTTCTGTTTTCGATTTCGATTAAAGATGTAGAATATGGAATTTTACATATTCTAGTTATTCGTAGAAAATACCGTATACGTATTTTTTTAGAAATGTATTTGACATGATTATTTGTTGTATGAATGTACGATATATGGATAAAATACTTATTTAGCGAAAGGATTCGCCCTAATGCATGTTTTGCTAATATACCTATGTATGTAGAAATATTGTATTGTAGAAAGTACCGTATACATATATATTTTAGAGATGTGTTTGCCATGATTATTTGTTGTATAAATATACTATATATGCGTAAAATATTTACTTAGCGAAAGGACTTGCCCTAATACATGTTTGTTAACATACACTAAGTATGTTGAAATAGTGTATGTTAAGTGTTTGTGAAAATGCTTGTGTGAGTAAGTGTTTGGATGTTGATGCCTTAGGAGGGTGTTGAGATGGGATTCTCAACTACCTTAGAGACATGTATGATTACCTCCATGAGGTTGTTTGCTTAAACCGCTTACTTTGCAATATATGTGTTTGTATTCCTATTGATGTAGTACTTTACAACATGCTTTATAACATGCTTTATAATATGCCTTATAACATGCCTACTAACATGCTTGAATTACTTTGTTCATCATGCTTTACTCCACATGCTATGAATAAGGTTTGATTGTGTTTGGGGTTATGATTATAGTCCAGACAATCGGTACCAGAAATGAATTCGTGGCTGAGATTCTTTTACCTCGTAGAATGTGTCTGACGAACCCGAGTTGTACTTTGGTTGGCGGTAGTGGTTAGGCCACGCGACGTGCTTATGCACTTCATATCGTTCAACTTGTTGTGTGTTCGAGCTAGTCGAGCTCGTCGAGTAACCCAATTTGTCTAATGTATGTTCACCATGTTTGGTCGCTACTGCTTGAACCTAGGGTACCAAACTTACCAGTAAAATTCCTTTTAATCATAGTACCTCGATCCGCTAAGACTCATGAGCTGGGCATGGTGGTATGGGACACCGTGGTCGAGCTGTCGGCCTACGCTGGGGCCACATGCCTCCCCGTAGTGACCAGTGAGCAACCAGACTCGTGAGCCGATTATGGTGGTATGGGACACTATATTCGTGCTGTCGGCCTACATTGATAAGGTGATGGGGGAGTGGTGCAACGAATGCGAGCAACAACCCTGGCAACCCTTTGTAGTGACCTCGAGCATACTCTGAAATCGCGGTAAGCCTTAGAGTTTTGCCGCGGTATATAGAGTATGAACTAGGCATGTTTCTGTATAGTGATGAATAGTTTAAGAGGTGATGGGGGAGTGGTGTAACCTTTGTGCGTAACAGCCCTGACAGCCTTTGCAGTGACCTAGAAAACACACCATCATCCGAGATTAACTAGGACTGACGACCCTAGAATGGATCATGTTTGGGAATGATACAAGGGCGGTACCGTAGTTTCCCAATCCTGCTGTTTGAAATGGACTAATAAATACTCGGTAATCATGCTCATCATGCATTGCATGTGCCTGGAAGATGTGGAGCACTGAGGGAAGAAAGTATGCCGCGAACGTGAGATGGTGTCGCACGAGAGAGGGTGTGGTGAGGGCATACATCATGACTGCATTCATACTTGCATTAATAAGAGTAGTTAGGAGTGTTTAATTTTACTGCTTTATCATTACTGCTTGACTGAATTGATAACATGTTAATCTATGCTTTATTGTTCCACTGAGTTGATCACTCACTCCCACATTACGGGACGATGTTGTACACACCAACCAGATTTGTTGAGTTTCGGTGATGGCGATGCTTATGAAGCAGAGTCGGACCACTATTATGATGTTGAGGAGGAGTTCTCCTATCTGTAACTCTCTAGCAGGTCTATGAAGACCTGGTATTGTATTGACGGGGCTATGGTACTTGGGATAGAAGACATTACACTTCCTCACATTTGGTATATTTTAGAACTATACTTGTAATTAATTAACCTGGTAACTTTATCACACTCTGGAGACTCACCACTGCTTATATATATATATATATATATATATATATATATATCACAGTCTTCCGCTGTAATTTAACTGTCTGTGGAGTGTGATATGCTGTTTTGGCTTAATCTCACTCATGTTCAATGCACGAATACAGTTAACATTCAATCATTATTCATTTTGTTGCATAAGTGATGTTCTGGAACTCTAGAGTTGAGTTTATGCTCGACCCCCGATTTTCGGGATGTTACAGCAATACTTCTTTCCTGCTACTCCACGCATTGAGTCGTCTTTACATCTAGCTACACGAGCCATTCCAACTTCGTTTTAGGTAAGAGATATTAACCTTAATCTTATTTTAGGAATCCAAATAAAGGAATCGACCAAATAACTAACCTATTTTGTGATTTAGGTAGCCGTTGTCCTGTAGACGGGGACGTAGTGTTTGAACCGAGTTCGAAACGAGCAATTCGATGAAAGGTGCAGACTATAAACATTTAGGTTATGGTTTTCAAGGATTTCAATGTCAGCTAATGATTTATGTCTGACTTGATTGCTACTACATGACCTTAGTTATGACATTTTCCATATATTACACATGTATGAACTAAGTTGAACAAATATGCATTCCATGTGTTCGTTGAAATGTTTGAATGAACTCGCGATTATGATTTATGATTGCCATGACTATTAACATAGAATCCATGTTTGTTGTATATATAACAACTCCTTTGTGAAAGGATTTGCCATAATATATGTTATAACTAATTTAGTTCACGTATGTAGTAATGTGTAGGCTAAGTATTTGATAAAATGTTTGAATGAAAAATTGTTGGTGAATTGTATTTGCTTAGGGTATTGAGATAGGATTCTTAACTACCTTATCCATATTTATAGTTTCCTTCATGTAATCTTAATTTCTACTACGTGATTTATGGATGAAATACATATGTATAATAACATGTTCATTATGTTTGATAAAATGCTTAAATAAAAGATTCACTTGAATTATTTGTTAAATGTTGTTATGATTATCATATGTGACTACCTATTGCATTTGAGTATGATTGGGACTACTATGTAGTCCAAGTAATCGATAACGGTTCCAATTGAATGGTCGAACTAGTCTCGCCACCTTGGATAAGTTCGATGAATCTGAGTCGTCCGGTGATTACCGACAGTAGTTAGGCCACGTGGAGTGCTTATGCACTCCATGTCAATTAATTCAACGTGTGATCGTACCAATTGAACTTATCAAATCACCCGATTGGCCTATTGTGTGTTTACCATGTATGGACACTACTGGTTGAATCTGAGGTACCACTTACCAATGTAAAACCCATCTCAACCATGGTACCACGATCTGCTAAGACTCATGAACCAGGCATGGTGGTGTATGGGACACCATGGTTAAGCTGTCGGCCTACGCTGGGGTGACGAGCCTCCCCATAGTGTCCAGTGAGCAACCCAAACTCGTGAGCCGAATACGGTGGTATGGGACACTGTATTCGAGTTGTCAGCCTGCATTCAAGTGACAAGCCTCCCATAGTGACCTCGAGTATAATCAATTGAACTTACCCATCCACTACTTCCATTAGGGGTGATGCCCTACAACTTGCTTATCAAAATTACATCTTCTGCCCCTTGATTCAATCATCTCTATTACGCCACGTGGCGATCTCATTCCATCAGCCAATCTTAGCCCTTAGAGCCTCTTTTATCTCTAGACTTTCTAGAAATAACCAAAAAAACCACTCCAATACCCTATAAATATCCCATTCCCTTTCATTACCAAACCATCTAATAACTTCCATTCATCATCCTTCACTTCCCATTCCACACTTTACACCCATCTCCACCACTCCTTAAGCTCATCCATCCACCAAGGAGAGTAAGAGTGAGAGAAAGGAAGCCCATCTATCCGTAGGTCAACCATGCTAAGTCCTAATCTTAGCCATCCAAGCAGCCAAAAGGCTGATCTAGTCCACTCAAGACAATACGTACGACAAAATCATTCACCCACTCATCACGCTATACTCAGCTTCATTTATACTGGTATCGCATTGTGCATCATCATCTCCACTTCCAACCCACCTGTTGGTCTAGTTGGTTTAAGTGTATGTTGTGCAACTTGCTAGTATATTGGCTCTTGCCTATATAATGCTCAAACTAGCTAGGCTTCGACTACTTCTTCAAGTGGATGAGTCAGGGCAAACTTGTCTAACTCAGGCCATCACTTGTTGTAGGCACCACATTGTTATATTGTATTCCAAGCACATTTTCATCATCAATGCGCAAGTACCAACCCAATCTCTATTGTTCTTTCTTGTAAAGTAGAGATCGAACAATTGTACGGGCAAGAGGGTACCTAAAACCTTCCCTCTTTGTAACAGTGGTCCCTTATTTAGAATTTTTAGTCATAGATCATGAGTCATTTTAAGATAGGAAATCCAACGATTCCTTCTATTAAGATTTCTACAAGGTCTAGTCGACTGTGGAAATCTGCATAATTGACTAATGGTGACTCTAAGTCAAACACACCTTACATCAAGCTTTAAAAGTATTTGAAAGCCCTAAAAAGGCACCCATAAGTGCGATCCACTCATGATCCAATGTTCACAATAGCAAAATCCAGGACATTGATAAGCCTCAAAGCATACACCTGAAAATGCTTGGAAGAGTGGGGGGTGAGGAAAGATGCAAATAATGCTGATGCAAAATGCAATGAACGAAGCGATGAGCACAGGCTTGACTCGAAACTTGACGAAGATGTTAGTCAAGGGAGGAAGAAGCCCAACACTCTTAATGAAAAGAGATGATGGCACTCTTAATCACCACTCTACTCCATCACTTGAGATGGTGACAATTTAGTAGATGTATGGAGTTGGATGACTAGGATGGTTGCACGGCTACAATGGTTGGAGAGTTTTGATGTAGGTCAATGGAGAAGATGTTGAATGCCTTAAAGGTAGGGTGGCTAGATTGGTAGGATAATATGGATGGTTGGATGTGGAGTTAGGAGCTTGCACGTGGGGAAGAGGGCTTAGACATAGGGTGGTTTGAGATAAGGATGATTGGGATTGAAGATGGTGGAGAGGGTGAGTGATGTTTGTACATGTGCATGTGATGTGAGCGGAATGATGGCTAGGTTGAAGGTGGATGGAGAGGAGCTTGGGCTTTTAGCCAAGGGGCTAAGTGGTTGGGGGTTAGAATCTTTGCTTGAGCTGGAAAAGGTTGGACAGGATGGAGACTAGAGGATAAGGGATGAGAGCTCTCATTCTCTCCATCTCTTATGAAGATGGTGCGCTTGAAATGAGAGTGGGAACCCTCTTTTATAAGTGAAGGGAATGGTTGAAATTGTGTGGTGGGATACCATAGCTATGTGCAAAAGCTTATAGAAGCTAATGAATGATGGATATGTCTTAAAGGGGTGGTGAATGGGACCAATTAAAATTATGCTGATTAAAACTCAATTGCTTACTTAAACTAATATTCCAATTTAAACTAAGCAAGGCAATTAACACTAATGTTTCCAAGCCAAAGTGGGTCCAATCACATAGACTACAATAGATGTAACATGTTAAACAACTAGTTTAAATAAGATAGTGTATATGTGTGTGTGGGGTGTGCTAACTATCAACTACCAGCATTCATCTAATAACGCATACATATAAAATACAAATTGAATTCACAAGCATTATTAGAAATGTACTTAATTGACAATCACAACACAAGCATGTATAGTGGTTTGGTTTCCCTACTCCACTCTCGACGGATGCATTCTCTCCTAAAGGGTACCTATATTCACTATAGGAGGTTTTAAATCAGGTTCATCTCTAACCTTTATATCTTACACAAGGTCTACTCGTACATTCCCACTAGAGGCTCCGGTAAGAGACTTTAGTTGATTTTTTATCGGCTAACTTACAACCTCAGTCCTAGTCTAAGGACCTACATTTACTCCTGCCAGAGGCTCCTAAGGAGACTAACACATACACTCCCATGTCCAGTGAATTCGGCCCTACATAAGAGCCTATCCCCTATAAGAACCTATCAAGTTTGGGATATAAACTCTTACCCTTAATCCTATACAAGGAAAAAAATGTATGGACTCATAAATTGATACTTGTTAAATTGATCCCTTCTGATGTGCCTTCTTGGGTCGCTCAATCGATGCTCTTCCGTGCTGAATCAGCTCCTTTTTTGCTCCTCTGATCATTGATGTCGATGCTTTGCTAATGCTTCAGCTCCAAAATCAAACACCTTGCATGTAATGCTTCATTGAGGTGACCAAGGTGATGGGAGTTGGGTAGCATCTCCTATAACTAATGGAAAGTTGAACTCCTTGGGAAATCTACTTAAGAATACTTTAAAGGTTGATAGATACTAAGATTTTCTAATGAAATCAGTATCTAAACTCTAAAGAAGGCTTGAGATCATGATCTTCTTGTATAGGAGATTAGAATACTCATTAGAGTAAAGAATTATTAAGAAGAGAGTATGAATCTTATTGGGATAAAGCTTAGGACGTTTGGTAGAGCTTGAGATGCACTAAGATCTCTAGAATGCCAAAATTCATAATTTTCTCAAAGATCCAAATGCAATATATATAACAAAAATGCTCTAACGGATCTCTAACGGCAAGGATTGATCAATCAAGCTTGACCCTCGATCGATAAATCTATCGAACTCGCTCAAAAACTTCTAATTTTGGGCAATATGGTTTCCAGTAGCTCAGAACCTCTTATAGCCTTTTATCATGTTTTAATTTGTCTCCTAAGTCTAAGGGATAATTAATCAAAGGCTTACCAATTAGTCGATGATCATCTAGAGTGTTGGGACTCAAAAATACACCAACATGCAGGTGTTTTGACCTATTGCATACCCCGACTTGTAGGCACTTTGCCTGTTGTGAGCCCTGCCTATTGCACACCCCAGCTTGTTATGCACCCAGCTTGATATGTGCCTCGGCCTGTTGTGCACTCACCTTGTTGTGCAGCCTACCCTGTTGTGTGGGAATGGGGTTCACACATGTGAATGCCTATAAATACCCCCTCCTCTCCTCATTTGCAGAATCAGAGAATTTGAAGAAGCATTCGAGAGCTCGAGATTCAAGTATCTCACGAGAGATGTCCTGGGAGAAGAAGTTCAAAGTTGGCAGGATCCCATCCTGTTGCACACCCACACAACAAGAATTTGTTCTAAGCCTAGCCTGTTGCGCACTCGTGCAACAGGGATGTGTTGGGTGCCCATGCAAGAAGGTCCCCAACAGCCCTAAATTTTGTGCAGTTTTGTGAATTCTTTTGTGATTCGATCTCCGATGCATATATTTTTGAATATTGACACGAATCAAGGATTTCAACCAGCACAACTCCATTGTCATTGCTAAGGATGTCATATACGCCAGAATCATAATTTGAACTGCTTTCTCCTCTTCATTGTATCTATTCGATGTACTTTATTTTGGAATTAAGGGAAACACGAGGATGTAATCGAAACTTGAAATTAATAAACATACGATGATGATCGTTCTTCTACCTTTCCTTCGTTATTATCAAATATAGATATCCTAATCATTATACATTCGTTTCTTGTTGAAATAAAATGGCGACTCCATTGGGGACGAACCCAGAATCTTTGGTTAGAATATCTATGTTCAATACTAATATGGAAATAATTGAAAGAACATTTATTATCAACAAGCATTGTAATGGTGCCAAAATGGTGACTCTCAACGAGAACATCCCCCCTTCATCTCTAAAATAAAGTACAATTCGACTTGATCAAAATAGCTAATAGACTATTTTGGATTTTAGGTATTCCATTTTTGCATAGCCACAATGACCTTCCCTCCGACTAACATGGTTGTCTATTTCACGCCTGATGAATTTGCTATGGATTATATCTGCAATATGCGATCATGGTGTATGAAGGTACCAGTTAAAGCTAAGTCAACTACGACAAAAAAATAGGTGACACCAGGTCATGTACGGGATGGTCTTTGCTCCACCAATAATGTAATAGAATGATGAAGAATGGATAGTGCTGACATCCAGAAGGCAAAGGGTTCGGTCTCCTTCTGCAAGAAGTTCAATACTGCCTTGAGTATGATGAGAGGATCGATTGCGCGAAATGCAGCAAACACAACCTCGCCTTAGTCACGCAATCATTTTTTCAAGAACGACTGAAATACCTGTCACTCCAGAAGGTTTTCCAGTACAATCAACTGTGATAGTAAAGACATCTTCTATAGAATCATTACAAGTTCAGAAGAATAAAGGAAAAACCATCGCGATAAGAAAACAATCGCCCATGATACCCCCTGCAATGAATTCAATGTGAACTCATGCATCTAAAATGCCACGATTTGACTCAACTAGTTCTCTGAGACAACAATACACTAGTTTTGAATCGAACAACAATTCATCTTCCCCAAAGCCATCAATGATGCGACGTTCATTCCCTCCTTCAATATCAAAACAATCAAAGAATAAAGAAGGAAAAGTCTTTCTGACAGACATTAATCGGCCTGGTCAGTTCTCGCCAAAGGAGCACATGGTTGAAGAAGTCTCTAATCTTCCGACAACAACTGTCATGAACAATATCAAACAACAAACAGAAGGGTCACAACCACAAAGGGTTAGATTTTAAGGGTCTATGGCTGTTATTGCTTAAATCATAATACAGGAAGAAATCCGACAGATGTTGGGGGTCAAATATTGCATATTGTCCCCCATTTATATCTTACTTTTATGAACATGATAATGTTTAATGTTCTATTTTACTCATGTTTGTGTTGCAGGGTGAATTTAAGAGCTTAGATTGAAAAGGGTGCTATAAGCATGGATTTGATGCTCAAGAATCACCAAGGCAAGAGATGGATCTTAGGAGACCAAAATTGAAAAATTTACATGCCAAAAATCTAAGAAAACCAAGTGAGGAATGAGGAGAATTAAAATTTTAAAGTGAAGAAAAAGAATCCTGAAATCGTCCTGAAAAAGCATATTCTGAAATTCTGGGTCATTTTGTGAACTTGTGCAAAGTGAAGTCTATTTTGGAAAACTGCACAGAGTGAAGTCTATTTTAGCAAACTGTGTAATTTGAGGTAATTTTTAGAGTTTTTCAACTAGGTGCGAAAGTTGTGAAATAGTGGTGAGGACCACTTCAGGTGAATTAGGAATATGTCAATATGTCCTAGAGGGGGGTGAATAGGACTTTTTAAAGTTTTTATGGTTTATTTAAAATCCTATTACACTAATCCTGATGACAAGCACATATTAGAATTATGTAAAAGTAACTCTACTGGCTTCCAAGCCCGTAGAGGATCCAATCACAAACTATTTAAGGAGTGAACAATATGCAAACTAGTTTATGATGGATATGACTATGTATGTGTGTGAGGTGTGATCTCAGATATTTAGATATGAAAAATATTAAAGTAAATCACACAAACAGAAGAACAACAATCTCAAATACAGTCATTTTTATAGTGGTTCGACTACTTGTCTACTCCACTCCCGGTAACCACACTCAACCCTTGAGTGTACCGGATTTCACTAAGGAAGTTTCACAGTGGTTCACCTCAAACCTAAGGTTTTAAATCAGGTTCACCTTCAACCTTTACAACCTACACTGAGGCTGACTGTTTATGCTCTCAAGAGTAAGGGTTAACACAACGCACCCACTTTTAGGCACACTGGCCAAGGATCTTCCATAAGACCCTAACGGAGGTTTCACTCGGATCACCTCGAACCTAAGGTTTTAGACAGGTTCACCTTCAACCGGAAGTTTATGCTCTTCATAAAGAAAGTGTCAATACTACGTACCCACCATGTACACTCCATACGGAGGCCTCCTACGAGGGCTTGCAAGGGTGAGAAACACCTAAGACCCAATCCTAAAAAGGAATGATCACAAGTGTCCTCTGGATTCTAGTAACTTACAAATAAGAGGATGAGTCTCATTCAGCACGTTGGCAAAGATCTCCTCCTTGTTGATGAAAAATCTTTGGCTTCCTTGATCCGTAACACAGATGATGTACCAATATGAGGCTTTGGGTTTGGTCAAGGTTAAGACGAAATCCTACTCTATAAAATGTTTTCATATAAGGAAGATAGAGTGATTCCGATTTGCATTCAAGGCATCCCAGCTTAATGATTTGCCATTAAGATAGCAACTGGAGGATCCTTGAATGCAGAAGTTCATTCCCCAATCCATTCTATTGAATATCAATGATGAGGGTGGATTGGAGGATGAACTTCCCTGAGAGAAAGGGCTTTAGGTATATGATCTAAGGTAAAACACACAAAAGCACTCTCTTCTTTCTCTATCGGCAACAATAGACAAGTCCTCTTTTATAGGCAAAAGGTTTCAATGGATATAAAACGGTCACATTTATGATAGAGTTTGATACAATCAAGCAAGGTCGATATCATCGAGCGTATACTCTCGATTGCATCAACTTGCCGCTCGATGACACAAACTCAAATGTCATATGCTTTTGAAACCTCTTGCCAGCCGGTCAATGTAATCGAAACACTAGTCGATGTCATCGGATTTCAAACTCCGATATCATCGAGACTAGTGTCGATTCATCGAGACTAGTGTCGATTCATCGACACTTGAAAAATGAGAGAGACTTGCTATAAAATATTTCAGGTTTTCAAGAATGATCGAGGGACCTTCGAGATCATCGGAATTTAAATGTCGATGATATCGATACGGTGTCGATGCATCGATAAATCCAAGAGATTTTCGTTTAAGTTTGCTGGACAGTTTCTGTCCTTATTTGATGTCATCAGAACCATACCGATATCATCGATATTTGAATATCGATTCTATCGAGTGACCCCTGATCATAGATAAACCACCCTGAAATATTTTGCTAGAAGAACTTGGCACCCATGACAGATATCATAGAGAGCCTTCCGATATCATCGAGATTTGAATTTTGATGGTATCGAGGAGGCTTCGATATATCGATGCATATATGATATTTTTAAGAGAAAATAAGGACACCGGAGATCTGCCTGTTGATTTTATCGAGTCACCTTCGATGGACTCGAGATTTGAATATCGATGATATCGATAGTATATCGATGTACCGATAATTTTGTCCAGATAAGTATGTGTTTGCTGGACGTATTTTGTCCTCATGTCGATGATATCGTTTAGGTATCGAGGATATCAACAGAGCAGGTCGATTATATCAAGATGTGTATCGATAAAATCAACAAAATCGACAAAGCAAGAAAACTTAGAGAATTTTCCTATTTTAAAAACAGTTTTCTTAACTTAAAACCCTATGATGTTCTAGTTTGTTTTAAGGGTTTTATATACCTGGTGTTTTGGGACAAGGGATGTGAGGCTTAGATTTACCTATGGCGAGCTTGCACACATCCGGTTGAGACAGACGTTTGAAATTATCTTCCTATAAGGCTCTGCAGTCTGACTGACTCATCACTCACGCTAATTGGCAAACTAGGGCACTTTTAAGTTGGAATTCCACAACTATAAATAGGACTCCCTAAGATATTCTTAAGCATATTCTAGGGTTTAAGGAGTGGAGAAAAAGAGTGGAGAAGCCATTGCCAAGAGTTTTTCTTCTTCTTCCTTAGTTATTTTCATATTTTTCTTAAGAGACTTTAATCCAATCATGTCTATGGTTGGCTAAACCTCTTAGATAGGGCTAAGAGGTGAAGCTTGTAGCATGATGGGATGTTTCTATTGCTTTTGACTCATGTTTATGTTGAACTCTATGGATTCTAATTTGATATTTAAGGAATACTTTCAGTTTTTAATGATTTATTGTGACTCGAATTGCAGTAGATCTGCAATAGTTTTAAGTATCTTCTTTTCCTGATTTGAGATTGTGAAATTAGTAAGTCCTGTTGTTCACCATCGTCCCTTGGGCATGGTAGGGTGATGGAATCCTTCCTAATCTTCACAATTCTCCTGCTTTAAGATTATGGGATTGGTAAATCCTGTAGTTTATCATTGTCTCCTAGGCATGGTTTGGTGATGGAATCCTTGCCAATTATCATAGTTCTCCTTCATTGAGAATTAGGTCAATGGAAGTTCAGATTTGGTTTTATTGATATATTTTCGAATTAGATAGGATAGGACTCCAATTCTAATTGTGTTACTTGAATCAAGCAAGAGGGCTCCCTGATCACTACAAGTGGACCTTGGCACCCTAGGTCCCACCTTTAAATTCTTAGTTTTAATTACTTAATTTGCAATTACTATCTCAAATACTTTAGTATTAGTTTGACATCTTCTTCTAGTTCTACTTCTATTTAATTTCAGAAACGTACAAGTTTCAATCCCTGTGGATTCGACCTCGGTCTTACCAAGATTATTACTACATCGCGACCCTACAATTGGGGTTGTGAACAAGTTTTTGGCGTCGTTGTCGGGGATTGACTGTTGCGTTTTCTGGATTTAATTAGTTTTAAAATTAGGTTAAGATTATGATTTTTATACTTTCTATTTTTAAGTTAGAATTTTTTCAAAATTATTTTAGAAACTAACTTAGCTTTCTATTTCTAGGTTAAGAAACTTTCCTTTTTTTATTTTTAGAAACTAATTTACTTTCTAATTCTATGATAGAAACTTTCCTAATTTGTTTTTCCTAATCCGTTTTTAGAAATTAATTTACTTTCTTTTTTCTGTTATTAGAAACTAACTTACTTTATATTTTTAGAAACTTTCCTTTTTCTTTTTTTAGAAACTAGGATACTTTCTTAGTTTTTTTTTAGAAACCAATTCACTTTTCTTTTTCTTCTGCAGGATCCCGAAATAGAAACTTCTAATTTGGTAACTTCTTTCTAATTCTCTTTCTTTCTATTTCCAGATTTATAAACTTTTCTAATTTATTTTTAAAAACTAAATTTTCTTTCTATTTCCAGATTTAGAAACTTTCTTATTTTTTTTTAGAAACTAACTTTTCTTTCTTTTTCTAGATTTAAAAACTTTCCAAATTTGTTTTAAGAAACCAACTTTTCTTTTTATTTCTAGATTTAGAAACTTAATTTTATTTTTTTAGAAACTAATTTTTCTTTTCTATTTCTAGATTTAGAAACTAACTTTTCTTTTTATTTCTAAATTTAGAAACTTTCTTAATTTGTTTTAGAAACTAATTTCCTATTTCTAGATTTAGAAACTTTCTTAATTAGTTTTTAGGACTATTTTTTTGTTTTATTTTTAGGTTAGGATTTTTCTGGATTTTTTTTTTTTTTTAGGGACAAACATTGTTTTCTGTTTTGTAGGATACTAACATAGAACTCTCTAAATTGGTAAACTCTTTCTAACTTCTCCTCTACTTACTTTCCATATTGCTGTAGGATTTTTTTCTATTCTTTTATTTTATGTTAGGATTAGGGTTTCACCATGTATATGCAAGAGTGGAAACGTCAATATGCTGAGCTTAGTTTTAAAGAATGCGAGAAATTGTGAAGGGCTGTCAGATGATTATGTTAGAAAACAACCTACGTCTCAAAATTTTCTGAAAACATCATCGAGAGCCAAATGGAATACACTGCTCCACCGGTTAAGAAATCCATTCGTGATCGTATGCGAGAGAATGGTTACACCCCACGGATTAAGAAAATAGTACATGAGTGTTGGGGTTATCATAACTATGGGAGTGAGAATTATTATCACCCATCAAACAAGAAGAAAACAATGAGAGATTATATTGTGGGCGATAATATGTATTAACAACCATCAGATTCTCCCACCTATGACTTGTATGACTATAATCAGTGGAAACATCAATATTGGAAAGATGAACCAGCAATACATCATAGTGACAATTCCCTTGGGTCTTCTACCTTTGAAATCCAATCAGAAACGATCTAAGAGGATTCACTTTAGGGCTACACAGATGATTTTGCTGGCATTAGAAAAATAATAGAAGCGCTTGCATCGCGCCTCGATGAGTTAATAGAGGCTAGTTTACCCCAGCCTCAACCTAATCCAATTCTTCATTCCCAACTCCCTACTTAAGATCAGTGGAAACATCAAGATTGGGAAGTTGAATCAACAATGCATCATAGTGAAAATTCTCTTAGGTCCTATACCTCTAAGATCCAACAAGAAACAATCGAAGAGAATTCACTTCAGAATTCCATACAAACTTTAGAGCTCACCAACAAAATACACTCCAAAGATTATAAAAACTTATAAAAGATATACAACAGTTAGGTTCAAGTGATACGATTATGGAGAATAATAAAATTAAGAATGGGGAGTTAGATTTTGTTAATGATCATATGGTTCAATTTCCCAGAGAGTCGATCTCGATGACTGTCCAAAGTAAAGATCAAGAGACATGGGTATCTTTCAAATATAATGATACTGACATGCTTCACTCACATGATATACTTGTCTTTAATAAGGGAGACTAGTTTATTCGAGCCTCAACCCAACCTAAAAATAGAATGTGAGGAAAGTGATCCCATCCCACTTGTGAACAACACCGAATTAGAAGATGGTGAGTATTAGGATGACAGTCATGAGTTTATACCGCAAATTCCCCTGGAATTGATCTTAAGTATGGTTCAAGAAAGTGATCACGAGGTATAGGAAGTTGTCGACCATAATGATCTACTCCACCCATCTAACATACCTGATTTAAATGTGGAGGATAAGCCTCTTTCAATTGACCCTTCCATCTCTTTTGAGGCGTGTGTAGACCACTCCCCTGATTTAGATTATAATATGATTAGGGAGATGGATAAGTCACTCGATATGACTCTAGAATTTGAAACCACCTAATTAATGTCATCATCTGAGATGTCAACTCTTGACGATATAGTGCCTCTACTGAGTAGTAACAATGAACAGAGTCTTCACATTAATACGCCTACTGATCCATAATATGTTTATGCAGGGCAAGCGAGATGTATCCGGTGACACTTGACTCTCACCAAGGTGAAGAGCAAGTGATCATGTTTCCCTCTATTCTAAGAGAAGAAGGAATCACTGGGCATATCATTACAGACCTTAATGTAAAAAATAAGCCTCTCTCAACTGACTATCTCAACTCTCTAGAAGATCGTTTGGCATATTTTACAGATTCAAATGATCCCATGATAAAAGAAATAATAGATGCCTTGCAAAATAATACCTCGGTGGTTGTTACTAACCGAGAGAACCCTTATTCTGAAGCCTCCCTTCCATAGATCTTGAATGTTTACCATTAAGGGACGAAGAGCTGAAAGTTGAATAAAAGCCTGAAACTTCAGAATATGTTGAGACTACATCACCTACTGAGAATTTCTCTGAATTTCATTTACTTGTAGTCTCTAATTCACCATGTTGTGCTAACTCTGAAACTTTCTCAATTTCAGTTGAATCATATGTCTTTTGGACACCTCAGGAGATTAAAAGAAAACTTTATGCTGAGGTCCATAAATTTCTCTGGAAAATCATGCTCCAAGGCATCCAAGCATATTGCAAAAATGGCTTTTAGATAATCTTGTTATGAAACCTACTAAGAAATTTATCAAGAAACTGGTCAGAGGTGGAACCTTGTGGCATGACTAAGTAGCTTTCTCCTGTTTTTCTAGTTAGGTTTATTTCTTTCAAAGAATTTAGGATTAGGATAGTTTGCTTTTCACCATTTAGGATAGTTTACTTTTCGCCATTTAGGATAGTTTTTCTTTTGCTGTTTAGAAAAGTTTGCTTTCTGATGGTTTAATTCTTGTGTTAACCCATCTCAAAATTAAGTTAAGTCATTGATCCTCGATTAGAAGTTTTAAACATTGATTGAGTCATGATTTCACATGTCATATTTAACTTACACATTAAAATGTCAGTTTGATATTGAATTGTTAACTTGATGATTATTAAGCATAGAAGGAACCAACCTAGGGAATTTGTCCATCATGTTCAATTGGAAGAATTGAAAAAAAAAAAAAAAAAACCCAACTAAAAATACAATTGTGGTCGAAAAGGGTTACCTATTAAAAATCCTTAAAAAGGTTGACATAGCATGAAAGCCATTAATGGAAAAATCAAAAGCTGGAGGAATAAAAGAAGGAACTAAAAGATGAACTGTAAGGCAAGTTTCGGTTTAGGTTTTGGTTATCATAAATGCTCTTTTAATTATCAATGTTATCATGAAAGTGACGAATTGAACCTTTGATTGTGATAAGTCTAGACTTCATTATACACCCATGGAACTCAATGTTTGGAATTGTTCTAATTAGAGGATTAATGCTTTAAACTTGATTATGAAACTTACCGAGTGCTAGAGTTTAGGAGAAGGTAATGCACAACATTGATGTATTTTAGAATTCTATTATCTGGATTATTTTTTTAACCACTTGAGCTTATAAAAATTATCATGTGGTTCTCAAAATATTTTTCACAAATTTTGCTCGGGACTAGCAAAATGCTGGTTGGGGATTGTGTTGAGGGTCAAATATTGCATATTATCCCTCATTTATATCTTGGTTTTATGAACATGATAATGCTTAATGTTCTATTTTACTCATGTTTGTGTTGCAAGGTGAATTTAAGAGCTTGAATAGAAAAGGGTACTAAAAGCATGGATTTGATGCTCAAGAACTACCAAGGCAAGAGATGGATCTTAGAAGACTAAGATTGAAAAATTCACATGCCAAAGAACCAAGAAAACTAAGTGAATAATGAAGAGAATTAAAGATTTGAAGTGAAGAAAAGGAATCCTGAAATCATCTTGAAAAAGCATATTCTGAAACTCTGGGTCATTTTGTGAAATTGCGTAGAGTAAAGTCTATTTTGAAAAACTGCGCAGAGTGAAGTCTATTTTAGTAAACTGCGTAATTTTGAGGCAGTTTATAGAGTTTTCCAGCTAAGTGCAAAAGTTTGAGTTCCACAACTATAAATAGGACTCCCTAGGATGTTCCTAGCCATCTTTTAGGGTTTAAGGAGTGGAGAAAAAGGGTGGAGAAGCCATCGCTAAGAGTTTTTCTTCTTCTTTTGTTGTTTTCATATTTTTCTTAAGAGACTTTGATCCAATCATGTCTATGGTTGGCTAAACCTCTTAACTAAGGCTAAGAGGTGAAGCTTGTAGCATGATGGCATGTTTCTATTACTTTGATTCATGTTTATATTGAACTCCATAGATTCTAATTTGATATTTAAGGAATACTTTCAGTTTTTAATGGTTTATTGTGACTCAAATTATAGTAGATCTGCAATATCTTTGAGTATCTTCTTTTCCTGATTTGAGATTGTGAAATTAGTAAGTCCTGTTGTTCATCATCATCCCTTGGGCATGGTAGGGTGATGGAATCCTTCCTAATCTTCATAATTCTCCTGCTTTGAGATTATGGGATTGGTAAATCCTGTTGTTTGTCATTGTCTCCTGGGCATGGTTTGGTGATGGAATCCTTGCCAATTATCATAGTTCTCCTTCATTGAGAATTAGGTCAATGGAAGTTCAGATTTGGTTTTATTGATATATTTTGTAATTGGATAGGATAGGACTCCAATTCTAATTGTGTTACTTGAATCAAGCAAGAGGGCTCCCTGATCACTACAAGTGGATCCTTGGCAACCTAGATCCCACCTTTAAATTCTTAGTTCTAATTACTCTATTCACAATTACTCTCTCACATACTTTAGAATTAGTTTCAAATCTTCTTCTAGTTCTACTTCTAGTTAATTTCAGAAACGTACAAGTTTCAGTCCCTGTGGATTCAACCTTGGTCTTACCGAGATTATTCCTACATCGCGACCCTACACTTGGGGTTGTGAACAACAGATAGTCGCTGAAACTATTCATCTAGGAAAAGAACAATATCAGAAGAAAATGTTCTAGTATCAAACATTGTATCCCCATGAAATAGAGGAAGAGTCATTTCCCACTACTTTCAAACATCCATATTTTTAGAAGTTTAATGGAGACGGATCACCAGAAGGACATTTGATGCACTTCATAACAATGATGGGAAATTTTTTGGAGTTACTTAATATTATTCGGGTCATCTCTGACAGGAAAAGCCTTCAGATGGTATTCAACTTTGGCTTCGGAATCTGTAACACCTTAGTCAAAATGGCATTAGATCTTAAGGCGTCAACCAGCGGACCCGCTTGAGGACCCTATTGAGCTAGCCATAAAGGAATTAAGAGCACAAAATCCCAAAAATTGACAACAAGTAAGGTCAAAAGGGCACTTTCACAAGTCGTGAAAATGATGTTAACGTAGACATAATTGAAACAATGTATGACCGAGAATAAAAGCAAATCTCAGAATTTTTTCCGACCTGAAAACATTCGAATAAACCAAATAGAGGCTAGATTGAACACCATAGGTCCGTTAAGCTTGAAACTATAAGGAATTGTTCGTCTTAGTGGGCTTAATGCCCATCGCGGATGGTAAATCAGAATAGAGCCTGGAACTGCTCAACTTGGGCCGGAGATCGGGTGCTTGAAATACATGAATCCCTTATACTATAATTGGGAATTTTAGTAGAAAGGGCCTCTCAGCTCTTTCATGAAGTTGCAGTTCTCCGACTGTCGTACTGCAACCAAACTCGAGATATAAGCTAGGGATATTTCCTTGCTCATCTCCGTATAGTCGCAGCCTCGATCGACCGTCGATGACCGTTCAACGCAAACATGGCCCTCCCAATAAATCGAGGCATCCAATCAAGACCCAACTGTGGCAAACTGGAGATCCTATTAGGGGGAATTTTTCCCCTGTAACGAATTAACTGGTGGGGCCCTATAAATATAAAATTGACCACCCCCAGGGCAAGTCCAATAGAAATGAGAGGCTTAGGGCCATCTCACACACTTTTTGCCCTATATAAAACCTAATTTAGCACCCCCCTCACTCCCATACGAATTTCCATTACCAAAGGAGGGAGTGAGAGTAGTGGAAATGGGAAAAGAGAGGAAATGGAGCTGGTGAAGAAGATCCACCCCGCCCCCATCGGCCGACAACGTATCCGCACCTCACCACATTGATGAGACTTCTCCCTGCAGTAATTTGAGGTACAAACCAACCTTTCCATGAGGGTTTCCTTTTGAAAACCAGTTGTATGAGCTCTTATGATCCCATTTATGATCCCATTATCTTATTACATGACATTGGGGAGCTGATTCGTGAGAACCTAGTCTAGGAACGAGCCCCAAGAGTGGCGCACCACATCAACGTGCGGACCATTGCCTTTAGGCTACCGTTTATCGAACCCATGTTGAGATTAATGGTTTGTGTAATGAATGAATGATCATATGCTAACTAGTGCACGTTCCTTTGATCAATTACCCCCCATAAATTGCAATAATTGTTTGCATGCTAACCGGTGTATGTTCCTTAATCAATTATCCTCCATGAATTGGTAATTATGCATAGTGTTAGGTAGATAAGTGATTAAATGTTAGTGTAGGTTTAATTTACTAAGATTATTGTCCATGCACTATATCATCCCCCAGCATATGCATGCAAGTTGCTTGATTGTCAATTACAAACTTCTATGGTCTAAGTAGCGCGTCTACATGTTCAGGAAAATGCCTAAGTTAAGTGGGATCTTCTTAAATTACTGTTATGCAACCCTTCTTGTTCTTGAAATGAGTAATGCATGAAGTATGTGGTTTATTTGTGATCAATTGACTAATTCGGTTGGTCGGCAAGGCGACCTAATTTGGGTGGGCTACCTGGGCAAACTTGACTGGCCCAAGGTGAACACGACCAACCAACAGTAGTTGGACTACGTGGAATGCGTACACCCAGTGCCGGTGGTGCCAGAGTCTGCTCGAGTTAGTCGGATTAGTCCACTAACCGGCCAACCCGGTGTGTTCAACATGTATGATCGCCCTAATTTGAATCTGAAGCACCCTACACCTCTGAAGACCCACTAATAACCACTAGTGACATGATCCATAAGACTCGGGGGTCGGTCATGGTGGTATGGGACACTGCGCCCATGATTTTTGGCTACGCGGAGGTGATGAGCCTCCCCGAAGTGACTGCGAGCAATTAAATTTCATGAACCCGCCTATCGTATGTGCTCACCTAGGATTGATGAACCTAGATGGATCTGGATAGGGCCATTGATTCAAGGGGGTACTTCGGCTTCCCAAACCTTACCGAATGAACAGACATAACTAAATACTTAGCTAACATGAACATTCATTGCATTGCGTTAGCCTAGGTTGTGGCAACTTAGGAGTAGGGGTCGCATGTTGAGGGAGTATCGACATTAGCAAATGAGGAGTTGAAGATGCTTATGAAGGAGTGCTGCAAAGCAAGGACATGCATCATTCCATATCGGCATGCATATGCACTAATAAGAATACTTACAAAATGGTTGTTAATATGTTTTACCATTGATCATGCTTGCAAAATTAATAATATGTTTAACTTAATGTTAATGGAACCACTGAGTTAATCACTCATTCCCACTCTAGGATGGTGTTTTAAAACACCAACTAGACTTAATGCTAGATGCAAGTACCCTAGAGTCCGATGCACTAGAGGAGGCATATGTGGACTCAAAGGAGGAGGTCTCTTACTTTCAAGCACTCGAAGGGCCAATGTAGGGCAACGTTAAGGCATTAACGGAAACTTAGGGCAGACACATTTCATTTTTTTTATTTTAAACTAAATACTCATATCCTACCTGGCTTTCGTTATGCACTCTGAACAAATGCATATATTGTCTATTTTAACTTATATGTTTTGGATTACTGTCACACCCCAGACTCAGTAACTGGAATCACAAGGAACCCGATGACCGGTTCTTACCGCAACAGCGTCGGTAATACCCCATTCTTGGCTCCTGACGCAGGTTCCGATCCTGGGATCCCACAAAGAGGATTTTCGTAACAATATAATCATTCTAATACGAGCATCCCCAAGATCACAGCAAGTATATCTGAGAATAACAAAGGCACACATCATAAAATCTACTAAGAATTTGAACTTTTACAGGCTTTCATAAGGTCCAAAAGGACATATATAAGATAATAAAAAAGAAGAGAAAAGTCAGCAACACTGAAGTCCTTAAGCTCAGCACTACTCCAAGCTCTGCCGCTATGACACCTGCCTAGGATCACCAACATGCATCAATCATGCATAAGCTTATAGAAGCTTAGAGGGTGGTGAAAGTGTGTGAAAATGGTGCGCAGAAGAATAGCAGGAGGTACAAGGAGAGAAACATGCTCAATGAGAATATCACTAGCCTTACCAAGGCTTATCATGAATACGATGCAATAAGTACTGGGCACTATACTAAGGCAATGCATGAAGGGGCTTACACAGCCAATGCTAATGCGTTGCAAGTAATCCCAGTGCTCATATCCAAACCATATGTCAAGTACATTTCCAATCATAAGGAAATCACTGGGGTCCATTACACTGTCAAATGACTGTCGCTCTATAGACCCCGTACAGTCAAACGAGCTTAAGAGAGCTCACTACCCACCTGTGAACAATCAATCACCAACAAGGCCTGAAGGTAGCGGACCCATTTATGAGCTAGTCAGACTTAACCTAGCAATGCCTCCTCACACCAGGCAGGTAAGGCCACACCCTTATCCAACTGACTACACGACAGTGGGAGTCGCGGCCTAACGGTATAAGGCCCTCGTGCGCTCATAGTTTTCACTCAGTCACGGCGTTGGAGCGGATCCTTGGTACCATGAAAGTTTTGAGAATTTCACCCATGGGCATCCATGCACCCAGTATGCTCAAGTAATATTTCTGGTGTCCACTCATACGGTCATCCACGAATATCCCAGTGGAGGGGAGACCCTGATGAAGCAAGGGGGGTATCATCATGAAACACTATTCCAATGCATGAGTCACACACACACAGATCATGCACTAGCTACAGGCACACAATGTGCACAAGGGGAGAAACTCTATCCTTCAATGACCATCATACAATGCAATCAATTCATACAGATGATGCATACGGGTCATAATGATGTAAGTCTGCTACCTGTAGAATGTATTCCTCTGTCCTAAGGAGGGACAAGGTCTAAGTACATAGATAAGTATTAAGGAGAAACGAAGTCCTCTAGTGAGGGCCCAATACTTTGGGATAACCCACAAGCTAGGAGAATCATAAAGCCTCAAGGAGGAGATGGGCCTAACAAGGTCCATGGTGGGCTTTCAACCACCTATAAGGGCCTTATGGGCCTACCTTAGGGTCGCCAAAGAGGACATCTAACCTCAACTGGGTCTCAAAAGGTTGCCTGCTACGTATGTAAAGAAAGGTCCAAGGCACAATCAATTCATAGCCTAGTAGGCCATACACTAAGCCCAGCACATAGGCAACCTGGTGAGTCCTTAAGCAGGGTTAGGGCCCAACTATAAGGGTCATGGGTTCACTTATTGTGGTGGGCCTAATGGGCAGCCCATTATCCCAACATATGGAAAATCCTTATATTTAACGCAAGTAAGTTGAGCCTCACATTTCGGCCCAAGTATGGATTTATTATAGTGGGCAGGCAAGGGCCCAACTACTTGAGTATTTGGCTCATAAGACCCAAGGGTCCAACGGGCCTATCAAAAGTTCCAACCCAACCAAGGCTATAAGGCCCATTAATTAGAAGACTAGCCCAAGAAAAATCCAATTGGAATGGGCGTTTAATCATGCACTAATTAAGCCCAAAAATAAAATTAAGATGGTAAGATAACTGACTTAAATCCTCCTCAAATCTAGTGGGCTATACTGTCCTAAAACAACATTTATAGGCTCTAATTTTGGGCTCATTGCCAATTTCCAGCCCATCCATTTTCTAGGTTGTTGGAGTTCAGCAATTTAATTAATTTATAGTATATTTATTTTCTGATAGCTCATATACATCACTGTGGGTCCTACCAGATGAGAGAGGGATGCACAACACATATAATAAGTGGGCCATGTTACTGAAATACAGGCCCAGCAACAGCCCAAGGTAGGGGCGTCACATGGTGGGTAGTCCTACGGGCCTAGGTATTTAGCCCAAAACTGACCCAAATCACAGACCCTGCCACGATCAGCTCAAAAGTCCATTGGGCCTGAAATTTTGTAAGGTGACACTTTCATGGGTGGGACACAGCTCCACAAAATTTCAGAATTTTGGAATATGCCTAAGTATTTTCAATAATTTAAATAAGACAATCTATCCAGAAAATCGGACAGACCTGGACATCCCAACGTGGTGGGCCAGTCCGGCCCTCACCACGGTGTGCACAGCGGTTCATTGGTCCCAAAATTTTGTAGGTGGGTCCCACCATGGTTGGACCACCTACCTGTAAATTTTATGATTTTAGGATATTCAGAAGTATTTTAATTAACTTGAAGAATACAATCTGTCCAGGGTAAAATATTGTTGGAATATAACTGTAATGAATTTGGGCCATCCAATGGGTGAGTTTTGGGCCTCCAAAATTCCTGAAATTTAGACCCAAGGTCCCTCATCATGTATACAACAATATGGAGTCCAGAAAAGTAGCCCACCTATAGAAGAAATGTTTAGGAATCAAGGCTTTTATCAGATTACATTGCTGGACTGCACAGCAGAAAATTTATAGTGTTGTCCCTGATTTGAACACCCCAAAGGGGTGGGCCCAAGTTCTCCAAAAATTGGAGAAAATTAATTCTAACCTCCCCATACAATTGTACTATAAGGTGGGGTACACAAAAGTGGCCCACCATTACAAAAACTATTATGTATTTATGGATTTCTAAACTGCAATATTGTTGGACAGTCCAGAAAATCTGGACTGTCCACCCCAGTTGGGCTATTCCTTTGGGACCTCAACCAAGGTCAGATAGAGGTAAATTTTGGGGTACATCTAGGTAGGGTTTACACCTTCAAGAAAAGTATATCAAATAGTTAGAAACAGTCCCCTAATCAGTTAAAAAATCTGACCTAAAACCAACCAAAAACTGTCCAAAATTTTTCTGGACAGCAACATGCTAATGAAATAAACTGAGTATATAATTCAAATCAAGGGAAAAACACCCCATGAAACCTAAGTTGTGGTCCACCACAGTGGGCCCCAAAAACATCCAGACGTATTCCTCACATAAAAATTCATTGCATATGCATCTAAAGGGGGCAACAAGTCATCACCATCCATAGAGTGGACTGCCATGGGCGTCCACCCTCCTTGGACGGTCTGGATATCTCTAAGACAAATAGTGGGCCACACACCTCAGAGAAATAAGAAATTATTAAGAGAAGAGAGAGAATCGGCCACAAGGGAAGGGGGCTCCGCCACATTAAGGCCCTTCCCTTCATCACAAACCACACATCTCACTATATTGATAGCATTACAAGATCTACTCATGCATGCATCTTCAAATCAAAAATCCAATGGTGGAGATGCCATCTCCACCAAGGATCAAGGGCCTAGATGACCTCAGGATCCTTCTAACTAAGAAAATAAACCATGGTGGGGTCCATGGAGAATGACCCCACACATAAGATATGCATGCACAAAAGGATGGTCCAATGGCCACATCTAAGAAGACATGGGGTCTCCACCATCGTTTGGTGGGCCCTACATGCTTCAAACATGGGGTGAAGAGAAGAAATGTAGATCCTAAGATTCTAAGTACATGTACACCCACCTACAAGGTCTTCAAGCAAACACCTCCAAGATGGTCTTCAAGATCCAAGGTACATGGATCTAAGGTTGAGATTTTTCTTCAAGGGTTAGATGGGGGATTATATGAGTAAAAGTGAGCTGGAAAGATGAAAGAAAGTTGTTGGAGAAGAAGAGGAGAGAGAGAGAGAGAGAGAGAGAGAGAGAGAGAGAGAAATGAGAGGGAAAAAGAGAGAAACGAAGTGAAAGGATAGAAAGGGAGGGTTTTAGCCAAAGTAACGATTACTTTTCTAGGAAAGGGGTTCTCTCTCTCTCTTCCTAGAGAAGAGAAATTCTGAAAATTTTAGATATAGTTAAGAGGGAAAGTGGCTTTTGTATGGAAAATGGAAAAAGGAGCCCTCTTTGGTAAGAGGACCTATGATTGCTAGCTAGCTAAGTAGGCTAGGGACCTAGCCTACTCCACCTACCCTATGATGGCTATGGTGATGAAACCTGGCTAGGGACTTGCACCAAAACCTAGGTAGGCCCCACAGTCACGATCAATGGCCTAGAATGAGCACGGCCCACAACTCATGATCTATAACTTGTATAGCCGCACAAGACGCGGCGTTGGAACCGCGGCGACGATGCGGTCCCTATGGCACTAGTTTTGAGTCAATTCAGGTCGGGTTTATATGATAGAACTTAAGGATCATCGCAAATACAAACCATAGGGCGAGGGTCACCAAAATTCGATCGGTAGGACCGCGGGACCAAGATGAACAAAATTCATACTCTCACACACACATGCACACATGCGAACTTAAGTCGGGTCTCACAATCTTTCCCACCAACAAAGAAATTTCATCCTCAAAATTAACAAGACCATAACAACAAAATGTATAAACATCATCATATAAATATACCTCAATCATCAAACACAGGAGAAGGTAATGTAAGAAATACAAGCAATCAATCATCAAATAAATGAGGATAACGCTCTCTAATATCGGCCTCACGTTCCCAAAATGCCTCAGCCTCTGAATGATGACCCCATTGCACCTTCACCAAGGGAATGACCTTGGTCCTAAGGACCTGCTCCTTTCGATCAAGAATACGAATCGGCTGCTTAATGTAGGAAGCATCCTCACGGACCTCAAGAGGCTACCAATCAATCACAGGAATAGTGTCCGACCCACATTTCTGCAACATATAAACATGAAACATGTCGTGGATCACAGACAACTTAGGAGGTAAGGCAAGCCTATAGACTACAATGCCTACGAGCTCGGTAATCTCAAAAGGTCTAATAAATCTAGGGGCGATCTTGCCCTTCACACCAAAATAAACCACACCCTTCATAGGTGAGATCTTAAGATACACCATATCCCCGACTGCAAACTCAAGGGGTCGACGCCGACGATTAGCAAAACTCTTCTACTAGCTCTGAGTTGTGCGCATCCTCTTCCTGATAACATCAATAGTCTCTGACGTCTGCAGCACAAGCTCGGGACCTAAGATACGACGCTCTCCTACCTCGGTCCAACAACTAGGAGATTTACACGGTCTGTCATAAGTACCTCAAAAGGAGTCATGCCGATAGTCACCTGATAGCTGTTGTTGTACGTAAACTCGGCGAGGCGCATATGCTCATCCTAACTCCCCGCAAAGTCAATCACATAAGCCCTGAGCATATCCTCAAGGATCTAGTTGACCCTTTCGATCTGGCCATCTGTCTGCGGATGATAAATGGTGCTGAGATGCAAAGTGACCCCCCAACGTCTGCTGGAAACTCCTCTAAAACTGAGACGTAAATCTGGAGTCTCAGTCAGAAACGATCGAAACTGGAACACCGTGTAGTCTCACAATCTCCTCAATAAACACCTTTGCAAGCTGGTCCATCGACCAGGAAGCATGCACTGGAATGAAATGAGCCTACTTCGTCAGACAATCGACGATAACCCATATAGTATCGTGACCACACTGAGTCCTCGGCAAGCCTGCGATGAAGTCCATCGATACGTGCACCCACTTCCACTTTAGAACGCTCAACGGCTGCAAGGGACTAGGGGGTCTCTAGTAATCGGCCTTGACGCGCTGGCATGTGTCACACTCGGCCACAAAACTCACAATCTGGAGCTTCATCCCCTGCCAAAAGTACTGCCTCCTCATATTATGATACATCTTCGTAGAGCCTAGGTAGATAGTAAGTCTCGATCGGTGTGCCTCGGTCATCAGATCTCGACGTAACTCTGGAACATCTGGGACACACAATCGACCTCTGAAGCGTAATCCACCATCGGAACCAATTTGCCAGTCTGACTGCTCCACGAATACAGCCTCTGCTCGGTACTCCTGAAGTGACTCGTCTGTCTGCTGAGCCTCGATCACCCTAGCTACTAAGAAGATTGAATTGACAAGCTTGAAAACAGAACAATGGAAGACTACAGACCGAACTCAAAGTCATACTCTGAAACATCCTCGAGCATCTTCCACTCTCGTACCATCATCTGTGCCACCAGACCTCACGGCTGACGGCTAAGCGCATCTGCTACCATGTTTGCCTTGACCGGGTGGTACTGAAGGTCAAAATCATAGTCCTTCAATAGCTCCATCCATCGCCTCTGACGCAGGTTCAACTCGGACTACGAAAATAAATACTTCAATCTCTTATGATCCGAGAAGACCTTGAACCTGACCCCATATAGATAATGCCTCCACACCTTCAGTGCGAAGACGACTGCCGTAAGCTCCAAATCATGAGTGGGGTAGTTCAGCTCATGGACCTTGAGCTGGCGCGAGGCATACGCCACTGGCTTCCTATGCTGCATCAGTACAACACCCAAGCCAACTCTGGAGGCATCGGTGAAAACAATAAAACCCTCATTCCCATCAGGAAGAGTGAGAACAGGAGTGGATGTGAGGTGATCCTTCAACTCCATGAATGCCTCCTCACAGGTGTCACTCCAGATGAACTCGACGGTCGTCGGCATCAACCGGGTCAGCAGTGCAGCAATACGGAAGAATCTCTCGATAATACCCCGCTAGACTAAGGAAACTACGGATCTCGGACGCGTTCGTGGGCAGGCCCCACTAACGCACTGCATCAACCTTTTAGGGGTCCATAGCGACAACCTCCCTCGTCACTACGTGACCGAGGAACTTCATCTCCTCTTGTCAAAACTCACACTTCTCCAGCTTCGCATACAGCTGGTGGGCACGGAGGGTCTCAAGCACAATCCACAGGTACTCAGCATGGTCCTCTGGAGTCCTAGAATATACAAGAATATCATCAATGAATACCACCACGAACTGATCGAGGAACGGCCGAAAAACCTTGTTCATCAGCTGCATGAATATGGCAGGTGTGTTGGTCAGTCCAAACGACATGACTAAGAACTCGAAGTGACCATAGCGTGTAAGGAAAGCAGTCTTCGGAATGTCCTCCTCTCTAACCCGAATCTGATGGTAACCGAAACGTAAGTATATCTTGAAAAAATACTGCACACCCTACAACTGATCAAACAGATCATCAATATGGGAAAGTGGGTATCGGTTCTTGATGGTAACTCTATTGAGATCGCGATAGTCCACACAGAGCCGCAACGAACCATCCTTCTTCTTCACAAACAATACCAGGGCTCCCCAAGGCGAACCGCTAGGATGAATGAAAACTAACTCCCGGAGCTCATCCAACTGCTCCTACAGTTCCCTCAACTCCAATGGTACCATCCAGTATGGGGCCTTTGAGATAGGTGCAGTACCAGGCACCAAATCAATCTGGAACTCCACCTGCCAATGCGATGGTAAACCCAAAATTTCCTTAAACACATCCGGGTACTCACAAACAACTGGCAGCTGTTCAATACTCTCTGCCACAGAATCCTCAACGACCGAAGCTAAGAAACTAGATAACAGCTATCCTCTGGGCTCGGTGACAAACTGGAACACTGGCAAGCCTGGGATATGAAACGTGACAGTCCTCGCGGCACAGTCCAAGATGGCACCATACTCCACAAGCTAGTCCATACCCAGAATCACATCAAAACCTGTCATCAGCATCACAAACAAATCGGCAAGGAGGAACATCTCGCCCACTAACACCAGGCAAGAAGGACAGCGACGGGTCAGTACAATAGACTTCCCCATGGAAGTCGAAACGGTCAAGGCCTCAGACACAGCCTCTGACGGAATATCGGTCGATCGGCAAAACTGCTCAGCCACAAAAGAATAGGAAGCGCCATAATCAAACAAAACATGAGCAACACAAGCAGAAACAAGAAGAGTACCCTCAACGACGGATATCCCCTCTGTTGGTGCTACGGCTGTTGCTGCTGTCTCTGCTGAGGAGGTCTGCCTAGCTGCCTTTGCTGCTGAGGAGAAGCCCTAGGAGCGGAGGGTGAAAGTTGTGCTCTCTACTACTGCTGAGGAGGATGAGGAGGGGGCAACTGCAGTGGCCTCTGCTGCTGAATGGGGAGAGGGCACTCACGCCTCTGATGCCCAACCTGTCCACAGCCAAAGCATACACTAGAAAAGGGGCCGAAAGATAAAGCGGCTGGCGATGCTAACGATGATGATGAAGCTACTGTCTGAACCACAGAATGCTGAATCCTGATCTGCCCCTCCTTCTCTGCTGACGGTGCTGCCTAGAACTGTCGGCTGGTGCCCTCCTCTTCTGATCTCCACCGGAACTCTGTCATAGCCCAATCTTCCTCATAAACCAGTGCCCAATGAATGACCTAGTCAAATGTCTCAAAAAAATGCTCTACCACACAACTACGAAGGGCAGGGCGCAAACCAGTTATAAAACGACGGGCCCTCATCTTCTCATCACTGGTGAGATGAGGAGCAAATCTAGATAAGGCCAAAAAACTGGCCTCATACTAAGATACGGTTAAATCACCCTGTATTAGGGTCTCAAACTCGATCGCCTGCTAGATCTGAACGTACTCAGGGAAGAATTTTTTGTCAAAACGGACCACGAACTCCTCCCATGTCCAAACGAACTGAGGCTCAACCATCCTAGATACGGATGACCACCAGTGACGGGCCTCACCCTGAAGAAGATAGGTCACAAGGGATACTCTCTGACCTGCAGGACACTTTATAGTGTCAAAAATCCTTGCAACCTCAATGCGCCAAGCCTCAGCGGCAGAAGGGTTAGGGTCACCACTAAACCTCAGGGGATCATGCTGCCAAAACTCTCGAGCTATAGCACTAGCACGTGGTAAATCAGACTGCCCAGAAACTTCGATAGTAGCAGGCTGACAGGTCTGCAATGCGGTGGCAACAAGCTGCATAAATTGCTGAAAATGCTCAGCTCCTATAGGTACTGTCGGAAAGGCAAGGCGACACTCGCCTCGGGCGGAGGCACGGGTGCGGCTGGCGGAGCAAGAGCCTCAGTAACTGGAACAGCAGGCTGAGGAGGGGAGGACCGGTGGGGGAACTAGAGCAACAAATAGAGAGAGCACTACAGGATCAACCGGAGGAACAGGCTGGATTGGGACCTCTAGAATCAGATCCTCAACAACAGGGGTAGGATGTGCACAAGTGGGATGGGTAACTTGGGCACCTCGTCCATGGGCACCACGACCATGGGCACCACGACCACGGTCCCACGTCCACACGGCATCATCTACAAAATAATAATGACGCAAGGAATCAAGTCAATTATAGTTTCAATACGGAGCGAAAGGAAGAATCTCGGGACACTACTTGTCCTATGTTCTTAGCAGACATGTGATGTTATCCTAAGTCATTACAGAATTACTTGTTATGCTCTGATACCAACTCCTGTCACACCCCAGACTTGGTAACCAAAATTACAAGGAACCTGATGACCGGTCCTTACCGCAACTACCTCTATAGTACCCCATTCTCAGCTCTTGATGCAGGTTTCGATCCTGTTATCCCGCAAGAAGATTTTAATAACAATATAATCATTCCAATACGAGCATCCTCAAGATCACGGCAAGTATATCTAAGAATAACAAAGGCACACATCACAAAATCCACTAAGAATTTGAACTTTTACATGCTTTCTTAAGGTCCAAAAGGACATACATAAGATAATAGAAAAGAAGAGAAAAGTCAGTAAAACTAAAGTCCTTAAGCTCAGCTCTATTCCAAGCTCTGCTGCTATGACACCCGCCTAGGATCACCTGAACGCATCAATCGTGTATAAGCTTATAGAAGCTTAGAGGGTAGTGAAAGTATGTGACAATGGTGCTTGGAAGAATAGCAGGAGGTACAGGGAGAGAAACATGCTCAATGAGAATATCACTAGCTTTACCAAGGCTTATCATGAATACGATGCAATGAGTACTGGGCACCATACCAAGGTAATGTATGAAGTGGCTTACACATCCAATGCTAATGTGATCTAAGTAATGTCGGTGCTCATATCCAAGCCATATGTCAAGTACATTTCCAATCATAAGAAAATCACCGAGGTCCATTACACTACTGAATGACTGTCGCTCTACAGACCCCGCACAGTCAAACGAGCATAAGAGACCTCACTACCCACCTGTGAACAGCCAATCACTAATAAGGCCTGAAGGTAGCAGACCCATTTACGAGCTGGTCAGACTCAGCCTAGCAATGCCTCCTCACACCAGGCAAGTAAGGTCACACCCCTATCCAACCGACTACACGACAGTGGGAGTCGCGGCCTAACGGTACAAGGCCCTTGTGCACTCATAATTTCCACTCGGTCACGGCGTTGGAGCAGATCCTTAGTACCATGGAAGTTTTGAGAATTTCACCCATGGGCATCCTATGCACTCGGTATGCTCAAGTAATATTTCTGGTGTCCACTCAAACGGCCATCCATGAATATCCTAGTGGAGGCAAGACCTTGATGAAGCAAGGGCGGTATCATCATGAAATGTTATGTCAATGCATGAGTCACACGTACGGATCATGCATTAGCAATAGGTACAAAATGTGCACAAGGGGAGAAACTTCATCCTTCAATAACCACCATATAATGCAATCAATTCATACAGATGATGCACATGGGTCATAATGATGTAAGTGTGCTACCTGTAGAATGTATTCCTCTGTCCTAAGGAGGGACAAGGTTTAGGTACATAGATAGGTACTAAGGAGAAACGAAGTCCTCTAGTGGGGGCCCAATACTTTGGGATAACACACAAGCTAGGAGAATCATAAAGCCTCAAGGAGGAGACGGGCCTAACAAGGTCCATAGTGAACCTTCAACCACCTACAAGGGCCTTATGGGCCTACCTTAGGGCCACCAAGGAGGACATCTAACCTCAACTGGGTCCTAAAAGGTAGCCTGCTACGTATGTAAAGAAAGGTCCAAGGCACAATCAATTCATGGCCTAGTGGGCCATACACTAAGCCCAATACATAGGCAACCTGATGAGCTCTTAAGTAGGGTTAGGGCCCAACCATAAGGATCATGGGTTCACTGATTATGGTGGGCCTAATGGACACCCCATTATCCCAACATATGGGAAATCCTTATATTTACCACAAGTAAGTTGAGCCTCACATTTCGGCCTAAGTATGGATTTATTATAGTGGGCAGGTAAGGGCCCAACTACTTGAGTATTTGGCCCATAAGACCCATTCCAATGGCATGGTAAATATAGGATCCAAGGGTACAACGGGCTTATTAGAAGTTCCAGCCCAACCAAGGCTATAAGGCTCATTAATTATAAGACTAGCCCAAGAAGAATCCAATTGGAATGGGCCTTTAATCATGCACTAATTAAGCCCAAAAATAAAATTAAGATGGTAAGATAACCGACTTAAATCCTTCTCAAATCTAGTGGGCCATACTGTTCCAAAATAACATTTATAGGCAACAATTTTGGACTCATTGCCAATTTCCAGCCCACCCATTTTCTAGGTTGTTGGAGTTTAGCAATTTAATTTATTTATAGTATATTTATTTTCTGACGGCTCATATACATCACTGTGGGTCCCACTAGATGAGAGGGGGATGCACAACACATATAATAAGTGAGCCATGCTGCTGGAATACAGGCCTAGCAACAGCCCAAGGTAGGGGCGTCCCATGGTGGGTAATCCTACAGGCCTGGGCATTTGGCCCAAAACGGATCCAATTCATAGATTGCACCACGGTCAGCTCGAAAGTCTGTTGGCTCTAAAATTTTGTAAGGTGAAACTTCCATAGGTGGGACACAGCTCCACAAAATTTTAGAATTTTTGAGAATGTCTAAGTATTTTAAATAATTTATATAAGACAGTCTATCCAGAAAATCGGATAGACCTGGACGTCCCAACATGGTGGGCCAGTCCGGCCCTCACCACGGTGTGCACAGGAGTCCATTAGTCCCAAAATTTTGTAGGTATGTCCCACCATGGGTGGACCACTTCGCTGAAAATTTTCATAATCTTACCCAAAACCAACCAAAAACTGTCCAAAAATTTTCTTGACAGCAACATGCTAATGAAATAAACTGAGTATATAATTCCAATCAAGGGGAAAACACCCCATGAAACCTGAGTTGTGGTCCATCACAGTGGCCCCAAAAACATCCAGACCTATTCCTCACATAAAAATTCATTGCATATGCATCTAAAGGGGGTAACAAGTCATCACCATCCATAGAGTGGACTGTCATGGTCGTCCACCCTCCTTGGACGGTCTGGATATCTCCAAGCCAAATGGTGGACCATACACCTCAGAAAAATAAGAAATTATTAAGAGAAAAGAGAGAATCAGCCACAAGGGAAGGGGGCTCCACCACATTGAGGCCCTTCCCTTCATCACAAACCATACATTCACTATATTGATAGTATTACAAGATCTACTCATATATGCATCTTCAAATCAAAAATCCAATGGTAGAGATGCCATCTCCACCAAGGATCAAGGGTCTAGATGACCTAAGGATCCTTCTAACTAAGAAAAAAACCATGGTGGGGTCCATGGAGAATGACCCCACACATAAGTTATGCATGCACAAAAGGATGGGCCAATGGCCACATCCAAGAAGACATGGGGCCTCCACCATCGTTTTGTGGGCCCCACATGCTTCAAACATGAGGTGAAGAGAAGAAATAAGAAGAAGGAATTTCGATCCTAAGATTCTAAGTACATGCACACTCACCTACAAGGTCTTCAAGCAAACACCTCCAAGATAGTCTTCAAGCTCCAAGGTACATGGATCTAAGGTTGAGATCTTTCTTCAAGGGTTAGATGAGGGATTATATAAGTGAAAGTGAGCTGAAAAAATGGAAGAAAGTTGTTGGAGAAGAAGAGGAGGGAGAGAGAGAGAGAGAGAGAGAGAGAGAGAGAGAGATGAGAGAGATGAGAGAGAAAAAGAGAGAAATGAAGTGAAAGGCTAGCAAGGGAGGGTTTTAGCCAAAGTAATGATTAATTTTCTATGAAAGGGGTTCTCTCTCTCTTCCTAGAGAAGAGAAATTGTAAAAATTTCAGATATAGGTAAGAGAGAAAGTGGCTTTTATATGGAAAATGGAAAAAGGGCCCCTCTTTGGTAAGAGGACCCATGATTGATAGCTAGCTAAGTAGGCTAGGGGCCTAGCCTCTCCACCTACCCTATGATGGCTAGGGTGATGAAACCTAGGCTAGGGACTTGCACCAAAACCTAGGTGGGCCCCACAATCACGATCAATGGCCTAGAATGAGCACGGCCCACAACTCATGATCTATAACTCAGATTGCAGCACAAGATGCGGCGTTGGAACCGCGGCAACGATACGGTCGCTATGACACTAGTTTCGAGTAGATTCGGGTTGGGTTTATATGATGGAACTTAAGGATTATCGCAAATGCAAACCATAGGTCGAGGGTCACCGAAATTTGACCGATAGGACCGCGGGACCAAGGTGAATAAAATGCATACTCTCACACACACATGCACACATGCGAACTCGAGTCAGGTCTCATAATTACTTACTTCAGAGTATAGTGTACTATTTGGTCTAAATTCATGCCCACCGTAATACTTAGTAAAAACCGCCAACTCTTACATTCTCATGACATCATAAGTGACACCCAGGACCTCGGGAGTCAAGTACAGCTTAACCCCAAAGTTCGGGGCATTACAGAATCTATTCATACTTGGGAACAGATGTAAGATGCTTTTATGACAAACTATTCTCTTCTGACAAAGTAGTTTGATCGAATTAGCCTCTATCTACCAAGGGGAAGACGAATTAGTTAAAGAATTCATCAATCGATGGAAAAACTTGGGGACATCATGTCGATACCTTTCAGGAGAATCAGAGCAGGTCAAGCTATATTTGAGAGGTATAAGACCAAAAGTGGCATACAACTTGATCGGTGCAGATATACAGATATTTCGTGATCTTGTTACGAAGGCTCGTACTCTTGAAAAGATGGTTGAAAAAGTGTTCACTTTTTACATGAAGTCACTACACTAGAACTTTTATGAAACATCAGCTAACGCCGCTAGCAAAGGAGAAAAGAAGGAAGACTATCAGAATAAAGAAAGAAATAGTGATGGAGAAAATATAATGGTTGTGCAATCAAGATGACATATAAAAGGTCCAAACATTATAAGGGCCATATGAAATACGCATTCGCAAAGGAAGACATACTTCATATGATGAAGCAATTGTTGACTATGGGGGGGTATCGAATTGCCTCAACCACAACACTTTAGAGAAATGGGGAAGACAAAAGAGAAATGTTATTGTCATTATCATCGTACGTTTAGATATCAAACCAAAAATTTTTATGCCATTAGAGGTATACTCCAAAAGATGATCGACAAGGGTGAAATTATTTTGGAAGAGTATCATAGAAGGATGAAAGTGGCAGCTAACACAACTTCAGTTAAACGTACTCAAGACCTTTCGAGAAAAGAAGTAGAATTCTAGCATTGGCACGGTCCACCATGCTTATGCACAAGAATGGGGGCAATATGACTATGTAATAGCATGATGTGATGATGGTATGTTAACAACGTGATTTCCAGTCATGTCTCTTTATAAACTTTTCTACTCTGATGAAGCAAGGATGAAGAAGGATCAATAATGAATAGAAAAGTCAAAGAAATACACGATTTCTAAATATTCCTTTAAAATATATCCCTCCAAGCAGTTGAATGAAATTCTTGATCCTTTGAGCCCGGAAGAGGTAATTGTTGATTTATTGAATTAATAATTGTCGATAATAATTTTGCAAGTCAACATTTGGGTCGGAATCATTGCCGCAACCGAATTATTATATATGTCGACGCTTGGGCCGGAATTATTATCGCAGTTAGATTGTTGTTGTGACCTTTAAAAAGGGCCTTCAAAACTACATATATCCTGAAAAGGCTATCGCAAAATATTTTTATATTATCTTAAATTATTTTCGGACCCTTGCCGATTGTCTACAAGATTATCGAGCGCCAATTATATCCAAACTATCATCGATTATCTGTGAGATTACTGGGCTCCTATACTTCTGGACTATTGCCAAGCATATATGAGAGTATCGCTAATTATTCATAGATTTCTAGACACTATATACTTCAATAACTTGTGAGTATAAACTCTGACACTCTATTCATTTATCTATGTAGTCAGGGCCATTATGATGCAAGAAGATCAAATATCTCCCCTTCAAGAATGATGATATGACGTTAATATTAAAGAGGCCATCAGAGGTTACTCACAAGGACTAGGGCCATGTTCAATCATAAATGGGATAATCAGTATATTATCACCAATGCTTATATCAGCAGGGCCTATTAGGTCATGAGTCAGAACGAACAGGGTATCAAAACACCTGCAGATATTCATCTTATCAAAAGAAGTTATTCTTGAGAAGTAAAAGGTTTTAATTGAGAAGATTATCAGAGGAAATCTCACCCAATCAAAAGGGGGCAAAACAGGCATAGTCATATGATAACCGCAATAAGCGCATTATCGCCAAAAGCCCTATAAAATCGCAAGTCCTAGATCTTCCATATATTATCTTAAATAGGCGATGATTATAAAGAAATAAATATACAAGCATATCATTTCCAAGAGAGATCATCTTCAGCCTTCTGGGATAATAATCGGTAATAAGGCAATAGTCAAATAATCGGCAATAGTAATAATACTACGAGATAATAATCGTGACTGAAGCAAGACCACAAGACCAAGATATTGTCATGGAAGAATATTATTATGGCCAGTGGCCAGCCGATAGAATCATTCTTACAAGCTGTTGAAAAAATTTATTGTCATTATAATCTCAGATATTATCGTCAGTTATTGCCATATTGATATTATCATCGATTATCTAAATTGATTGTATTATCAAATTACCTTATATCATGCAAGGCATCGTTGAGAGCTAACAACTAATAGACCACGAAGGACAACCATGCATAAGACTTATATTATATCAATGGCAATGTCAATTCGCCGAACATTATGCAGGTAGCATTGAGAGCCAAGAGCTAATAGCCCATGAAGTCCCACGCATACAAACTTTATATGAGTTCCCCCCTCATTAACATATTAATGCCACTGGCATAAGTCCTATTTACTCCAACACCTTACAAGCTTAAACTATGTTTGCTCTTATGAGCCCGGACTACAAGTCCCATTCGCTCCGACACCTTACGAGATTAAACTGTGTTGCTCTTACGAGCCCGACCCTAGAGTGACCCTTGCTCCAACAGCTTACGAGACTAAATTGTGTTTGCTCTTATGAGCCCGGCCATAGAGTGACCCTCACTCCAACGCCTTACAAGCCTACACTGTGTTTGCTTTTACGAGCCCGACCCTAAATCGGCCCAAAATCCAAATCGGCCCATGCTAACAAGCACAACACTTTAACTCTACTAATTGAACTCTAATGTAGAGCACACTAACCAAACGAACAACAGAATGAATAAATTGATGTCATATTATATGTTTCAAGATTGTAATGTATTTTGCACTTTTCAATCAATTTCAGGTAAAATTCCAACTCTAATAAAAATCATAATTGTAATAAAACTCTTCTAAAGCCTAATTTCTAAAAATAAAAATTTCAAATAAACTTTTGTTAGAAGAGTCCTAACATGATTACAAGTTATTTCTAAAAAGAAGAAAATCTTAAACTCAAAAATAAAAAAAAATATTAAAAAATTGGAATTACTAAAAATGGTAGTTTTTCTTAAATTTTTGTTTTTGAGCCGAAAGTGCACATTTTTTGCCAAAACAGATAGATGTGACCCACTTTATGGGTTGGTTCACATAGGATGGCCCATTTTAGTAAAGATTGATAGGTTGTGCATCCCATAACGATACCCAAATCAAAATTTATGATCAATTTACGGTCCACCTTCTTTTGGTCCAACCATGTTAGGAGTGTATTTGTGCTAAGTCCTACATTAGACCCCTCCACTTGAAAAAAAAAAAAAACTCATCCTCGAGTTACTCAAGGGACTTCGCTCATGGTACTCAAATAATTTCTGGCGTCCATATTTATCAGCATCTTCCTTATAGTTTGTATTAGGCTCTTGAGCTGAAAGAATACATGTACTCACACTCTCCTTAACTTGACTAATGCTCTCCTTGACTTAATTAGTATGGATCAATTCCTTTACTTGTGCTTGCAAGATATCACATTCTTCCTGATAATGTAGGCAATTAGGCAGACTTGCCCCTGAGACAAGATCAATGTGGTTTCGTATATCTTGTATGAGAGCTAATTTATTAGGAAGTTCATTAAGCACAATCGCCTTGAACTCTCGCAACATTAGTTTCAAATCCTCTTAAGATGTTCAGAGGTTGCATATATTTTTTTTTCAATTAATAGATCTACATCTCCTGTTTTTTCAGATTGTTTAACGAAATCATGTTTTGGTATGAGAGACCGTTCCTCAACTTTAAAAGTCTTGGGTTGGTTCTCCGTTCCCATATGGACAAGGATAATCTTTTTACTATCTTTAATAAATGTAAATATGTTATCCCAACCTTTATGCGTAGCATCAATATTATTTTTTCATAGTCAACCAAGTAACATATGACAAGCTTCCATGTTGACTACGTCATAAAGTACTTGATTCTTATAATTTTTACCAATTGAAAATGAGACTGTGCAGTTATCTCTATTTTGTTAGTGTCATTGTTTCATCCAATCGTGTATGGAGATGGGTGTCTTTCTGTTTTCAGTTGCACTTTTCCACCATTATTTTCGATATGAGATTCTCACTACTCCTGACATCGATGATCACATTACAGACTTTTTGGGTTATCGTGCACCTTATTTGAAAGATGTTGTGCCGCTGTAAATATATCTCCACCTTTAGCAGGTACAACGACTTCTTCACAATCAAGTGGTGGCTTGCGAATCACCATCATTAGGTGGTGCTCGATGGAAATCAGTGTTGTGTCGTATAGAGACCACAAGCAGTTGAGCATCGCCTTGGGCTCAGGGCAGAATTAGCATATCTGTAATATGGTCGAGGGTTTCATGTAGCCCTTACATGGTCAACTGACTATCCCAGTGGAAAGCTTCCATTCTTTTCAAAAGATAATGCATCCCTGGATCATCATCCATAAGATTTTAGTCCATACCTTCGTTATTTGACATTAGTCCAAGGGGACTCCTCACTCTGATACCAATTGACGTAGGGATGAGCATGATGAGGTCGATCACCGTCTTCCTCAAAGAGATAACTACCTTGAATCCATGGAGCTTTTTTGGACTCCTCATAGAGATAGCTCGAATCCATGAGGAAAATAAGAAAAAAAATTTAGAAATTTTAAATTTTCATTAGTAGATAGTAAAAATGAATTTACAATCTTTTAAATTGTCACACATCAAACTCAGAAACCGAGCTTACAAAATTCCCGATCACCGAATCCTGCACCAACAGCCTCCATAGAACCCCATTCTCGGCTCCCGGCGCCCATCTACCAGGTTCCGATCCTGGGATGCTACGAGGAGGATTTTCAACATCAGTTTGATTCATAATAAGCATAACCAAAGGCATAACCCACAAACAATAACCAAAAACTCCATCACATTTTCACTATGATAAAAAAATTTATAAGTACAAAGCGCATAAAGGAAAATATAATAATGATAGACAAAACTCCAAGATGATCTGCTACGCGCTCCTGCCTCAGCGCTATTGCGATCCAATGTCACTTGCACGCAATGGTCGTGCATAAGCTTATAAAAAGCTTAGAGGGTAGTGAGAGTGTGTGCACAATGTAGTAATACAATTATGTGGTATCGGAGTAATACAGAATATACTGATGAATCCATGAATACTATTGGCCGTACCAAGGCCATGCGATGTAAGGCATGAATGATGTCGGCCATACCAGGGCCATGTGATATGAGATGCAAATTCAAGCACACGAATCCTCATCTAAGTCTACATATCAATACAGTTCAGTTCTGGAATATCATCGGGGTCTAGTACACTCCAAACCAGATTGCCGCCCCATCGCGTGGAACAAGGTGAGTGGAAGAGACCTCACTATCCGTCTGTCAATATCGGGCCCAACTCGTCGATAGCAAACCCATTCCTCTAGCTGGTCAAACTCAACCTAGATTTGCCCCTCCACTCGGGCGGGCAAGGCCGCACCCCCTTCCAACCGACTACGACACAGTGGAAAGCGCGACCTTCTGGTAATCGGCACTCGGCGCTCATGCACCCACTCGGTCTAGACGTTGGAGCAACCTCCTGGTACCATAAGGGTTTAGGGACTTTCACCCAGGGATATTTATAGCATCCCATGTAGAACAAGATTTTTTGGTATCCAATCCTACCAACCACGATATGTGTGTGGAGGCTATGGCCCTAATGTCGCTAGGTCATACAGTATACATGTCACACAATGCGAGATGCATTGTAACACCCTGAAAATCGAGGGTCGAGCATAAACTCAACTCCCGAGTTCCAACGCATCACTTTTACAACATAATAAATGATAATTGAATATTGTTTGGATTAGTGCATTGAACATGAGTGAGATTAAGCCAGAACAACATATCATACTCCAGAGACAGTTAAATTGCAAGCGAAAGACTGTGATAGATATATATCATATATAAACTGTGGTGAGTCTCCAGAGTGTGATAACATTACCAGGTTAAATAATTACAAATACAATTCCAAATATACCAAATGTGTAAGGTCCTCTAGTCAACATCCCTGTAACCCCGTCGATCAAGACACGGCTCACATGAAGCCGCCAGAATACAGCACATACAAGAAGGCATCCTCGTCATTGCAAAAGTCTGATTCCACCTCATAAGCATCGCCGTCTGCAATCAGACAAGTCTGGTGGGTGTCCGGAACACCGTCCCATAACGTGAGAGTGAGTGATCAACTCAGTGGAACAATAAAGCATAGGTTAACATGTTATCAATTCAGTCAAGCAGTAATGATAAAGCAGTACAATCAACATTCCTACGTACTGTAATTAATGCAAGGATGAGATGCGATTATGATGCATGCTCTCGCCAACATACTCCCTCGTGCAGCACCATCTTACGCCCGCGGCATGCTGTCACCCTCAGTGCTCCACATCTTCCAGGCACATGCAATGCGTTGATGAGCATAATTACCGAGTTGTTATTAGTCCATTTCAAATAGCAGTATTGGGAAACTAAGGTACCTTCCTTATATCATTCCCAAACAATGATCCATTCTAGGGTCGTCGGTCCTAGACAATCTCATACGATGGTGTATTTCTAGGTCATTACATGGGCTGTTAGGGCTGTTACACGGAATCGTTACACCACTCCCTCATCACCTTATCAATACACGCCTAGTTTATACTCTGTTACTATGGGAAGGCTCGTCACCTCACCGCAGATTTAGAGTATGCTCGAGGTCACTACACCGGGTATGATCAGGGCTGTCAGGGCTATTACACGGAATCGTTGCACCACTCCCCCATCACCATCAAAGCAGTGTAGGCCGACAGCTCGAATATAGTGTCTCATACTACCATAATCGGCTCACGAGTCTAGATGCTCAATGGTCACTACGGGGAGGCTTGTGGCCCCAGTGTAGGCCGACAGCTCGACCACGGTGTCCCATACCACCATGCCCGGCTCATGAGTCTTAGCGGATCGAGGTACCACGGTTAACGGGATTTCACTGGTAAGGTTAGTACCTCAGGTTCAAACAGAGGCATCCAAACATGGTGAACATACATTTACTTAACGAGCTCGGCTAGCTCGAGCACACGACAAGTTGAACGACATGAAGTGCACAAGCACTTCGCGTGGCCAACCATTATCGCCAACCGAAGTACGACTCGGGTTCGTCGAACACATCTCACGTGGCGAATGAATCTCAGCTACAAATTCAATCCCGTTACTTATTGCCTGGACTATACAATAGCCCCAATCACATTCAAGTACAGAGAGTCAAAGCAGTAATGGATCAAGATTTCACTCATACAGTCAAATATCCAATATGGTCCACTTAAGGCTGTCAGGGCTGTTACATGGAATCGTTACACCACTCCCCCATCCCCTTCACGGCTTTTATGGAATACAACTTAAACATGTGAAGTAATCAGAGCAGAATTAAGTAAACAAGTAATTCAAACATATTAACAAGCATGTTATAAAACACAATGCAAACAGGAAATCCAAACACATATGTTTCATAAACCTGTAAGTGATTAAACTAAACACTTACATGAAGGAAATCATACACATCACTAAGGTAGCTGAGAATCCTATCTCAACACCCTTATGCATTATAATTTACTAACTACTACTCATTCAGACATTTCAACAAACACTTTAGACTACATACATCAACATACATGACATATGTTGATCACATAGGTATTAGGCCAAATCCTTTCACTAAGGAGCTGCCCCATTTATAACACGCGTGCACCCATGACGGACAGTCATGGCAAGCATGAATCCAAGTTCTATATTCATTTGAACATTTTCACAAACACTTGGGCTACACATTTTAACATATATAGCGTATATTGGCCGTAGCGTGATTTAGGGCAAATTCTTTCGTCAAAGGGGTATCGCCTATACATTAATCATATATCCATGACAATTAGTCATGGCGAGCATGAATGCAAATTCTATACTCATTCGGTCATTTTCACAAACACTTAGAATACATTCTTTTAACATACATAGCGTATACTAGCAAAAACATGTATTAGGGCGAATCCTTTCGCCGAGTGAGTGTTATATATATATATAGCATGTTCATACCGTAATTAATCATGGCTAACATACTTTCAAAATTTGTATGTATACGGTATTTTCTACAAATATGAGGAATACAGTATATTCAACATAGTTAATGTATAACCGAAAAATGAAACGGGCAGTACTTTGTACATGTGTAATTGCATGCAGATCATGAATCTATCATTATCTGACATTGAAAGTGTTGAAAACCATAACCTATACATCTAAAGTCTGCACCTTATGCCGTAGAATCGTAACGGCGTCAATAGAATCTCTACGCTTTCGTCAACGTCGATATGACGACCTAAATCACGAGTTACATTAGCTATTTCGCTACTTGAATCAATCCAAACCCTAAAACAGGTGAGAGTTAGGGTTTTCTTACCTAGAAATGGAGCCGGAATCGCAGGGAAAGCGATTAGAACGAGATGGTTAGGCTTGTATAGTGGCAGGGTAGAGCATCAGGGAGATCCTCCCACACCTCCCACACTTTCTCTCTCTTTTCTCTCTTCTCTCTCCTAGGGTTTCTCTCAAATTCGTATGGGCTGAATGAGAGAGGGTTTAAGGTCCTTATATAGGCTAGAAACTCTCCAAAATAGACTCAGGAACAAGGTATACTTAGGTTATGTCCAAAGCGGGTCCGTTTCAATCCAACGAAGCACTTCTGGTGGCCCCTTTTCTATGTGCGGTCGGACTTAAGCTCACCAACCTTGGATCTAGGTGGAGTTAAGTTTTTGTTCCAGTCGGATTCTCAGATCACGCGTGGCGGACCAGTTTCAGTTCAACAGTCACCGGAACTCGATCAGGGTTATAAGTACATGGACATGTGTATGAAATTTTCCCTGATCCGAGGGTGTATTTGGGTCAGATTCTGACGATCTGATTGCTTATATCAGGCCCGCAAGTGACAAGTCTCAGATTACTTAAATGAGACTTGATTTCTTAAGAAATCTACATTTTCTCACACTCTTCACTCCGGGCTCAAGCGAATAGCCGTGGGACATTATCTGGATTTGACTTCCGAGATGGTTGTCAAGCCCAGCAAGGTGGTCCTAACCGTTTAACTTCGAGTTAATCGGACTTTCAACATGCGGTCCAGATCTAATACGGAGTTTCGTGATGCTCTTAAGAGCAACCGGGTAATGAGATTAATCCTAGATTTTAGGGTAACCTAGCGTTAATGATTCTACAAGTTTTGGGTCTTGCAGATCGTATTTAAAGCGATTGGTGCTAATTTCACAGGTACTCTAGTTTAACACTAGCTAATTCTCTCCTAATTTCTAAAGGATTTAGTCCTATAAGATTTCTGTCTGAGGTGGGACTTGAGCCTTTGTCAACAGAAGAAGATCCTAGGACAGGAGAGGCTGATGTTTCTAAATAACCTATTCGTCAATGATTCCATAAGGTTAATCGTTAAAAGCCCGTTTTATTTATGTATTTACTATTTTCAGTAATTTTTAGGTTAAGTATTGATCAACATCACCTAAACTTTATGATTAGTGTCTAATATAAAAGTTCTTGGAAAAGTTGGAAGAATAAGGTTGTGAAAGGTGAGATTTTGAAGGAAATGATTTGAAAAGGGGATTTAGGATTTTTGAATTGAGTGTTTGAGAAGTTAATCAGGTGTTAGGATCGACCCATCGCCTAAGGACGTCTAACTCCAGGTTGGGAAAAATCTGGAATGTTACATGCATGAATCACACAATCCAGTCATACAACAATCATGCGTGTACCGCAAGCTCATGTGAGCATCTCCCTTTACCAAGGAGTCCCATAACAATATGCCCAATGGTATGTGCTATGATCAATCACTCATCTCATCACAAGCATGCAGATGATGCGCATGGGCATGTATCATGATGCTATGTTGTCATATACTCATAATCAACATTGATAATCGGCGTCGGCGTCGATAATCGGTGCCAATAATTGGCATCGATAATCGGCGTCGGCCTCGATAATCAGTAGATAAATAAGGCGGGGTCCATAGATGATCAGCAGATCAACCATGGTATAAAGATCGGCACTTGACTGTGGTTATACAAATCTGATAACACGAAGTCATCTGTCTACGGCGAATGGGGCCCACTTATTTGGGTTAACCCACTAAGAGAATGATGAGAATGGGCCTAACAAGGCCTAAGGAATGTCACAATGTGGACATCCAACCATCATTGTCCATCAATGTGGACATCTAACCAATATTGCTCCCAAGGAGTGGCCTACATAGGGCCAAACATATAGTGGGCCCATGGCCTCACGTACAATCACGATGGGCCTCATTTATGTCACATAGGTCTTGTCATATGGGCCAACATACATCACATCGGGCCTCGAATACACAACAGGTGGGCCTTGCATCTGGGCCTCAAATATATCATAATGGGCTTTGTCCATGGACCTTGAATACATCATAATGGGCCGCATTATTTGGGCAGCACTAACGTGCTTCATGTATATCAAATAGGTCATACCGATGGGCCTCACGTATATCAAATAGGGCCCACCCTTATGTATATTTGAGATCTAACCTATTCATAAGTTAACATAGAGATAAATGAAGTGAAAACAATATCAGCTTAATTGGAAACTACCATGGCCCTTAGAAGTTTGAACAGTGGATGTCACTATCCCCATAAAATTTTGATGGTGGGGGTCCACTTGAACTTTAGATTTGACCCATTCTTTTGCTCATGCCATAAAATGATATCTCAAATGGTTGGACGGTTTAGATACAACACATGCATCCTGCTGGGTCCCATATATAGACGGCATGGATGGAATAGGTGGGACCGACGGAACTTGCTACCGTGTACAGTAGCAAGTCTACACGTCGCAAGGCAGCTATATAGCTGCCGTCCATGCAGCTAATGATGCTTAAAGAACAGCAGAGGTGGGTCCCACGTAGGGCACACCCTTATGTATATATATAATGTATAACATATATTATAAATATAGTTGTTGTTGTGCAACTTTTATGCATTAAAAGGGGGCAGAAGTGGGTCCCACGTAGGGCCCACCATCATGTGTATATATATATATATATATATATATGATATAATATAATATATATGTTAACGTCCAAGCCCTTGGACGGCCTGGACTGTCACATACATCAAGGAGGGCCCCACACGTGGGGTGGGTCCCACCGTCCAAGGACGATGGACACAATACATACATGATGGTGTGGCCCATCAGAATGGAGGGACGACCTGGATGGGTCCCACAGAGCCTGCTGACATCAATACGGCATCTAGAAGCTGCCTGCTTCAAGCAAAGCAGGTGGATCCCGCATAGGGCCCACCACCATATGTGTATATATATATATATATATATATATATATATATATATATATATATATATTTCTTTTTGCAGATTAGTACACTCCATCATCAATTCAAACTTCACTGGCTGGCCACCTCCACCGTCCTTGGATGCTGGACGGTATGGATATAACACAGGTATCATGGTGGGTCCCACATGGACGTGGCCCACCTGATTTGGATCAATCTGATATTTGTATTTTCCCTAAATCTGGGCTCGTCCAAACGGAATGCCAGATGGGTCCATTCGATGGATGGTAAGGATAAGATGCATACTTCATGGTGGGGACCATCCGGGTGGACCACACGGCCACATCAACATCAAACAAAATGAAAGAGAGAGAGAGAGAGAGAGAGAGAGAGAGAGAGAGAGAGACGAGTGATGGAGGGACCCCGGCACTATGGGCCCTCCCTTCCATGATTCACAACATACATCAAGTGTTTCCCATTATATGTGGGCCCACCGATCAAAATCAACGGTGGAGATCCTTTCTCCACCATAATGCAAGGTCTAGATGACCCTATCATACAAGGAAAATAAACATCATGATGGGGTCCATGGAGAATGGCCCCACATGGAATGATCATGAGAATCATGGTGGGTCATCGGCCACACGTAGGGTCCAAAGTGGGATCCATACCATCAATCGATAGGCCCCATTTGGCCCCCCTCAACATACAAAAAAAAAAAAACTAAGCTGATGGAACACCCATCGTTGATCTTCTTGGTCCAATTGAAAAGTAGTCGCCTAAGCTTTGATTTCAATGGAAGGTGATGAAGTTTTGATGGTTAAGATAGGAGATGGGAGGGTAGGAAGTGGGCAACAGACAGCACTCTCTCATGGAGATTTGGGAGAGCTTGGACGTGTGATATTTTTGGTTGCTTGGAAATGAATTTGAGAAATAAGAGAGAGAGATGGGTGATGGAGTGATGGGTGTGGTGAGTGATGGGTGAGGTGAGAGATTTGTTGACTTTTGGGGTAATTTGTGTAAGAGGGGTATGGGTTGTGTAAGGAATTATTGACTTATGGGGTTGCTTGGGGATGTGGTGTGAGGTGATGTGTACTTGACCCTTGATGGGATTGATTGATTGATCGAGGTGACAAGTTGTAGAGATTCTCTCGGAATTACAAATACGTGGCGTTTTCCTCGAACTGAATGTGGGCCCACATCTCCTGGCCAGGGTATCGGATCGGCACACGAATCACGGCATCAGAACTGCAGCGACAGCGCAGTTGAAAGGGTACAAGTCTCAGTTTGAGTTGACTCAGGTTTACAAGACTCGGCTTAGGATCGCGTGCAAATGTTGGATAAAGGTCGAAGGTTGCCGAAATTCGACCAGGAAGACCGTGGAAGCCTATGGAACAGTACGGTTTAGGATACGGGTCTTACATAAATAGTGATACTAAAACTAGGAAGAAGTTTCATAATCAAACTCCAACCTAAACTCCCTAAAATTCATAATTACTAAAGTAGTAAAATTTCAACTCTAATAAAAATCTTAATTCTAATCAAACTCTTTTAAAGCCTAATTTCTAAAAGTAAAAATTCCAAATAAACTTTTGCTAGAAGAGTCCTAACATGATTACAAGTTGTTATGGGTAAAAATGGACTAGCTAAGGAAGAGAGGTTAGCTCGGACATATGTGCTCGTCGTATGATCAGTCAGCACCAGTCACGACCAAGGATCTCCTCAATGGGCAGAAAGTAGTAATCCACTGCTGGGGAAATAGCCTACTCATCGAGCTCGGCCATTAGAAGATGAAGTATCTCCACTTCCATCGAATGCTGAGCTCTTCCACGGTCTCATCCATTTTTGAGTTGCTTCTCAGAATATCTCTTGGTAAGGGCTCCCAAGATACGACCCTGCACGAGGCAAGACTCCGAGCCGCTACCTCAAGGAAATTTTGCCCTGTATGGTAAGATGAAAAGGATGATCATCCCTAATTTTGTCTATATGCTACTAAGGAAATGAGCTCGGTCTCAATGCTTGGACACGACTCCCAAGGGCAGGTCGACAATCTACTCAATGCCAATGGAAAACTCGACCACGGGTCACTAGAAAATCTAGGATGGCAAACTACCCTTCGGAATGGTCATGTAAGTCACCTCAGACTCTCGACCTCGGCCTCCTACTACACGTTTCTACTGGTTCTGACTATTCATATCTTATTGAAGATACCTACCCGAGATCTCAGCCGAAGATCTCGGGAGATGACTGCAACACACATCTGTCTGAAATCTCAGTCCAAGATCTCGGAAGATATTGACGATATGCTTGAGATACAATTCCCTCTAAAATATGCACCTACTAAACAGGAGCCATATATGCCACCACCCCTCTCAGCTATAAATAAAAAGCATCTTCGATGGTGAAAGGTACACATAACTCTACACACAAAAACCCTATGCTTTACTAAACTCAAATTCCTTGTCTGACTTAGGCATTGGAGAGTCCCCTATTGCAACCAGGGTCTCCTTTTTCTTTTTCGTGTAAAGGTACTTGAAGGTCCAAAAAGGGTTAACCAGATTTCTGCGTCAACAAAAGTTATTTCTAAAAAGAAGAAAATCTAAAACTCTAATATATATATAGATATATATATATATATATATATATATATATATATATATATATATATATATATATATATATATATATATATATATGAAATTACTAACAATAGTAAAAAAAATTTTCATTTTTGAGCCGAAAGTGTGCATTTTCTACCAAAACAGGCAAATGTGTCGGTTCACCTCAGATGGCCATTTTCAGTAAAGATTGATAGGTTGTGCATCCCATAACGATACCCAGATCAAAAGTTATGATCAATTTACGGTCCACCTTCTTTTAATCCAACCATGCAAGGAATGTATGTGCCGGGTCCTACGATCAGTTAAGGAATAATATGCTAACAGGATGAGCATAACTAAAATGAGTAATATAAAGATTGCGTTTGGGTTGGGTCGGGTTGCCCAAGGCTTCAAACCGAGCCCAACCCTACCTGGGGTAAGATTTCCAATTCGAGTTGTGCCTGATGTCAACCTAATCCAACCTGACCCGACCAAAATTTTGGGGTGGGCCAGTTAGGTTCAGGTTGTAGCCCAATCCAAATTGGATCCCAACGTACATACTATGTGCTTGATAAGTGAGTTGTCGTGATTTTTGGTACATTGTAGGTTTAAAGTACACCTTACTTGATAAATGACCTGGATAACCGATGCATGTGTAGCATAAAGATCTAACACATGTTCCACCCCACGGCATATGCGGTCCACCCGTTGTCTTCAAGTTGTTACAACTAATTTCATAATCAATTCTTAAGTAAGAATCAAAACCGCTCAATATAATTTAAATTATGAACACCAAACAGCTCCATTTGTATTTCTCAAGACTCAATAACAAGAAATGCCAATGGTGATCTGAACATTGAGGACTCTTCATCATTATATGAAAATGCTTGTGTGGCTATCTATAGTCACGTGGAGGCGTGGCTATTTGCTGACATAGATTAAAGATTTCATGTGGATGGGATCCACTCAGTCGTCTGCCACCCTACTTTTTACTGGGGCAAAAATTAGGCCCATCGAAAACTAAAGTGGGCCACTCTAAAAATAGGTTGAGATGGAAATCCTCACAATTAAATTAATTAATAGTGTGTGTGGGTCCACTATGGTGTGTGCGTATGCCCCGCAATCCGCTCATCGGTGAGGTATCAGAGTGAATGAATTCCTCCAAAACAGGACATTCAAATATGTGGGCCACACCAAATAACTACGAGTTTTTACTTAGGTAGAGCTCAGTTAACTCCCTCAACTCAACTTGACTCGAAAAAGCTTGATTAGACTCCCCAAGTCGAGTTGATTTTTGGAGCTGGAAAAAAATTCAAGCCGAGTTCAAGCTTGTCTGAGCTTGAATCAACTCAAATCAAACCTCAACTCGAATTGAACTCGGATCGAACCAGTTCAGTTACGCAGTTATTTTGATATTGATGTTGCTCAGCAAGTGTTTGATGAAATGACTCAACAAAGTGTTGTTTTTGGTGCATACATTCTTCGTGGGATCAATTGATGGCGAGGAAGGTATGGATATGAATCAAATAACTACCAAAAAAATGAAACATTACATGATAAAACTACCCTTGTATCTTGATTTTGAAGCCGCCCATTGAGTGTTTGATGAAATAACTGTAAATTGTTGTTGTTGTTGTTTTTTACACCGTGAAAACTTGCAAGTGCACTCCCTGTGTTTGAGAAAATGCTACACATGCTCGAACTCAGCTTGAACTGGCCTGAGCTGCTAACCAAACCAAGCCGAGCTGGCCAGTCAGGCTTGAGAACCGAGCCGAGTCAAGTTCGAGCTGGGGTCAGCCAATGGGTGAGTCAAGTTGAGTTGTGCCAAGCTCGACTCGGCTCTAGTTTTTAGGCATGACTTTAGATCATTTCGTATGTCATATATTGGGCTGATTTCAAAGGTACATGGTGAAAATGTGGCGGAATACTTAACTTAAATGGATGGGATCTGAGTCAGCATGCCTAACTGTAGTCAGGCCAGCACAGTCCATCAATATGGACGGATTGCCCGCCACCAGGACTGCAGAAGTTGGGTGGGCAGTTGGATTAATGTTTGTTAGAAATTCACGTCATCCATCCATTTCACCAGTTGACATGAGTTCAAAAATGAGACAGATCTAAAACTCTAAGTGAGTCATGGGACATGAAAGAGTGGAGATTGAATGCCTATCATTGAAACATTTATGAGCAAATGAAGTTTTCGATCAGGCTAATATTTTCTAGTGTTTTCACTTCATCCCATGGGGCGTTTGGCGCTTGGTATTAGATGAAATTAGGTGGGATGGAATTGCATTTGGTCCTGTGCAAATTCCATTGGGAATTTGGGGAGGATGAGAAAGGTTGGGATATGTGGGATGGAGTTGCATTTGGTCCCATGCGGGGTTTTTGTGAATTTTGAAATCCACTACACATGTGGGCCCCACATTAATGCATGTGTTTATCCATGTTGTCCATTCATATACACCCTTTACACATGATGATATTCTAGTTATATACATGCACAAGTGACTGACATTCATTGTGAATTTGGTTCGTTCATTACAATTCCATGGTCCACCAAATAGGATTTTGCTTAATCCAGTATTTTTATATTTTTCATATAGCAAGAATTTTTTCCCAAACATGGGATTGGATAGCCAAAATATCACGGTATTTCTAGAATGCAATCATTGTACAATAATGGTGTTAATCACATCTAATACAATTCAATACCATTTTATCCCACCGACCAAACGAACACGGATTGCGTCCTACCCTCACCCGGACGGTAATCCGTCTAGGCAAGGCTCTGTGGGGCCCAACGTGATGTAAGTGTTTTATCCATGCCGTTCATCATTTTTCTCAAATTGCTTTAAGGTATAAACTAAAAAACGAGGTAGGTACAGGGCTTAAGTGGACCACAAAGTGGGTATTGAACATCCACCATTAAAAACTTCTTGGGACCTGGAGAAGTTTCGGATTAAGATGATATTTGTTTTTTCACTTCATCCATGTCTACATGACCTTATGAATAGGATGGATGGTTTTTTAAAAAAAAACATCAAGGTGGCCCTTAGAAAGGTTTCAACGGCGAGTGTCATTATCACTGCTGCTTCCTTTGGTGTGGTCCACTAGAGTTCTGGACCTGATTCATTTTTAGGAATATAGCTTTAAATGATTTGATAAAAGCGACGAATGTCATGGATAAAACGCTTACATCACAGTGGACCCCACAGAGCCCTGCCCAGACGAATTACTGTGCGGGCAGGAGTAGAACGCAATTCGCGTCCCCGACCAAACACGCCCCTAATGAAAATGACCTTGTGGAGGGTTTAGAGGACACAAACAACAAGGTGGATCCTAAGAAGGTTTCAACTGTATGCATTTTCCTTCTACTTTTTTCTAGAGCTGGGCATCGGACCGAGTCGGATCGGATTCGGTCCAACTCGATTCGGTCCAAAATCTGTATAAGCCGACCCGAACTCGGTCCGATCTGGGACCGAGTCCGAGACATTTGACTCGAACAAATCCGATGTATGGTTAGCCTGACCTGAACCGAGTCCGACTTGATCAGGGAAACCGTTTCGGATCGGGTTGGGTGCGATTCAGATCGAATGTTTTTAATGGTGAAAATCATTATCCTCGCTGTTATTTTCGGTGTGATCCATTTGAGCTTTAGATATGATTCATTTTTTTTTTTCAAATGCTCTAAAATTATCACAAAAAATCGATAAACATACTAAATACATCATTGTGGGGCCATGTAATTTTGAATTTATTTCAGCCGTTCGTATAACTCGGAGCTCGAGGCAACACCTGCATGGCACGTAAGTGCATCTATGTAACGTTTATGTGCACATTGGCTTTGCATTAGTGGGTTTGATCATGGGGTATGTGTTATATCCAAACCGTCCATTCATTTGGCGAGCTCATCTTAGGGCTTGAGATGAAAAATAAGACAGATCTAACTATCAAGTGGACCACACAAATTATTTAACGGTGAAAATCATTATCTCTTCCGCTATTTGTAGTGTGGTCCAGATGATCTTTGGATATTATTCATTTTTTGGATAATGCTCTATGATGATCTCTAAAAATATATGAACGGTATAGATATAATAAATACATCACTGTGGGGCCCATATAACTTTGATATCCTTTGAACCGTTCGTACAACTCAGAGCTCGAGGAGTGTCACTGGTCGTCCTCGCACGACACTTACAGTAGCTATACAGCAGCTATGGTTAGGAAACGTACAACAACTATAATTACTCCTAACCCCATCCGTAGAAGTATCCTTACAAGAGGTTCGCTCAAAAACATCCGATGTATTAAAATGTGACACATCGGGATTTTAGCCTTTGAATCTGGGTTAACTTCCATTGATTTAAACCGCTTATACGATGAGTCTCACTTTATATGGTGCAAAGTAAAAAATTAAAGGTTACAATTAGATTATTTTAAGCCCTTGGTAACAAGAATAGTCACCATAACCTTTTCATCATCAAAGATGGAATAATCCATCCCCAAGTATCTTTTGATAATGGCCCATCCACGCGGATCCCTATCAAATAAACGGTTTGGATGATCGAAAAAGGTCCACATTCTATGGCTAGATTTGTGATGTATCTTATTATAATAAGTCGGGATGCATTCGATTTCAGATATATAGATTTGCCTTTTAATACATCAGGATGTATTCGATCTAGTCATGTACGGTGAAAAATGCTAGGGTTTTTTTTAAGGAGATGTTAGATCGGTGGATATAAAAAGATTTAGCGTTTGGAACTCACCTTAAGATCCTAGCCGTTCAAGAGGTCGGTCCCACCTTGAATATGTTGTGTGGAGAGTAGAGTTTGATGTAGACCGTATGTTTTCTGTTCTGACAAGTGGGGACCGTTGTGGTATGGATCGATGTTGTGTTAGTCTTCGGAGCTGATTCAGTATAGCCTTTGGTCCCTTTGACTGGATAATCCCGACCTTTTGATTTGAGGCAAAAGTCAAACGCATGAATGGTAAAGGAGTGGAATCAGTCAACTTTGGAGATTTTCGATCCACGGTCCACCAGTGATCGGACCAGGGACGGACGGTCGGACAAGAGGGATACGGGCATCGGGCAGAGGAGAGGAAGAAGATCGGGATCATCAAACGTTGAAGAAGAAGAGGAGATGAAGAAGATCGAGCAGGCAGCGGCGCACTACTCATTTGTTCGGTAGGGTAAGAAAAAAGGGGAGGGGTAAACGATTTAGGGTTTTTTTAAAAAAAATAGTATTTATACTACCTGCTCTAGATCGGGTCGGGTTGGATCGGTTCGGGTTTTCAAATCGGATTGATCCGGATAGACCATTATCCGAACCCGACTCGAAAAACAATTGGATCTGGATGAACGCACTCGATCGGCACCGATCCAGACCGTCGGTTCGGTTTAGAACGGGTCTGATCGGGTCTAATCGGGTCGGATCTACCGGATCGAACCCGACATGCCCACCTCTACTTTTTTCTAATTAGGTGAACCACTTGAGTTTCACATCTGCCTCAATTTTTAAGCTCATGTCCAGCTGAAATGGACGGATGGGGTAGATTTCTCACAAACTTGCCAGTGAGCCCCACATAGCATTTGATGCAGGAACTTCATGCCGTCAAGCATGGCAGGCAATCCGCTTCCATCAGTATATGCCCTGCCCAAGGTCAGACCAGTTAGCTCATGAACGTCTAGATCGAAAGTGGCCATTAGCAATCCTACCAGCGAGGATCTCACACAAGTGTTCCATGTTCGGCCGCACGGCAGTGCCCATTAACCATTTAGGCTTGTGGCCCACCATGGTGTACATGTAAAATCTACTCCGCCCATCATGTTCTATCCTCAGTTTTAGGACCTGCGACAAAACATCAGTGAGATATCACAAGTGGGCCACACCATACCATAGGGAGCAATGGGGATGAGATGTTAACCATAGTTTGTCTATGGTGCCACCATAGTATGTATATTTCATCAAACCGTTATTCAGGCGTCAATCACAACGATGAAATCAAACTAAAAATATCATCCTAATCAAAATGTCAGGTGGGCCACCATGTAAACTTAAAGGTTTGTGGACTGGCTCATCAGAGTTTTTTTTTTTTTTTTTTATCTGGCTGATATTTTGTACGGACAGTACAGATAATAGTTCTCTTCTAATGGATAGAATGGATTTACATATTAACGTCGTCGGCCACAAAGCTTGGTATTTTAGGCAGCACTTGGACGATTCCCGTCCCTATCTTACTCGCTCGGATCATGTTCGGCTCAACTTCCTTTGACGGGAAGTAAGTAGGCCGCTATGACGTTTGTGAGAAATCCAATCCGTTCATCCGTTTTCTAGATTATTTGAAGATATGAGACAAAAACGAGGCAGAACGAAAACCCAAGTGGGCCTTACAACAGGAAACAGTGAGGATTGAATGTCACTATTGAAACATTCGTGGGGCCAAAAATATTGGATCAGTAAATATTTTTGTGTTTTCATTCATCCCAATAGGATTGGCCCTTTCAATGGTGTAGATGGCATATAAACATCACGGTAAACCAATGGGGGTTTCAACTGTAGACATTTTCTTACCCGCCTTTTCCTGTTGTGCAGGCCACTTAGTCTGAAACTACTTTTATTTATTTATTTATTTATTTATTTGGGATATGAACTTCTCACAAACATTGCAGCAGCCCAACCTAGCTTATTTTCGCAAGCAATTCCTTGAGTAAGACCCTTGCTCCAGGAAGGCCTATTAGGATATAGTGTTCACGGTAAACTCTGTCGGACTCATTATCCATGCTGTCCATCAGTTTTATCATCTCAATTTAAGGTGTAAACCTAAAATCGAAACATATGCAAAACTCAAGTGGACCACTCCACGGGAAAAAATGGGAATTGAATGTTTACCGTTGAAAACTATTTTGGGACCACAGGTTTTGGAATAAGTTGATATTTTGTTTTCCGTTCATCCATGTCTGTGTGACATTATGAACAGGTTGGATGACAAATAAACACCACTGTGGGCCTTAGGAAGGTTTCAACCGTGGACGTCATTATCTACACTTTTATTATGGTGTGGTCCACTTGAGAAATGAATATGCTTTAATTTTTGAATTATGCCATAAAATGAGCTGATAAAATAGATGGACACCATAGATAAGTCACATACAACAAGGAGGGTCCCACGGAGTTTACAATTCTTACTCCAAACGCCAGAACCGGATGCGCATTTCGTTGCAAAGCCTTTCAGGTGAAGTTCTGCGCTGGATGCTAGGTGGGCCCAACGTGATGTTTGTGAGAAATCTACTTCCTCCATCCGTTGTGCTGGATCATCCGTTGTGCTGGATCATTTTAGGATACAAGACTAAAAATCATGTGGACATAAAACTCAAAGGAGGCCATGCCAGAAGGAAAAAAAAGTGGGGAAAGTGTTTCCTACCGTTGAAACCTTTTTGGGCTCGATATTGATGTTTATATGCCATCCAAACCGTTTATAACGTCATCATCAATGAGATGAAGTGACAACGGTAATAACTTAGCCTGATATTAAACTTTTTGGCCATATGCATGTTTACGAATGTTTCAAACGGTGGTAACTGAATGTCCACTGTTTCTATCGTGCGGTCCGCTTGACGCTTAGATCCATCTTGTATTTTCTCGAATGCACTAAAATGAGCTCTAAAAACGGATGGACGGAGTGACTTTCTCAAAAACATCACAGTGAGCTAACGTAGCATACCAGGCAGGAAAGCTTTCACAGGAAATCCACGTCCCTCCGGAACCCTCAAAACCGGACGCCGATTGCTTCGTAGTTCGTACCCCTGCCCGTCTCCAGCTAGGAACGGGCAGGAGCTTTGAGTGGCCACCATGATGTATGGCTTTTATCCACACTGTACATTCATTTTTTTCTTATCACTTTAGTTCATTATCCAAAAACTGAGGCAGATCCAAAGCTCAAGTGGACCACACCATAGGAAGCAGCGGTGGTAATGATTTTCACCATTAAAACTTTTTTAGGGACCATCATGATGTTTATTTACCATCCAACTCATTCATAAAGTTACATGATCTAGATGAAGAGAAAACACAAATAACGGCTCGATCCAAAACTTCCGTGGCCCTCGAGAAGTTTTCAAAGTTAAAAGTCTAATACCCATTGTGTGGTCCAATTATATTTGCCTCATTTTTGGGATTATATCCTGAAATGACGCGTAAAAATGTATGGACGGTGTGGATATAAACCATACATCACGGTGGCGACTCAAAGCTCCTGCCCGTTCCCAGCTGGAGACGGGGGGGGGACCGCGTTCCTCAAAACCACTCGCTCCGACTCCAAACCTAAAACCCTCGAGCACTTCAAACGCTCCCCTTCCATTTTCTCAATCTACCTCAGCCACCGCCAGAAGAAGGAGAGAACAGCGAACAATCAGGTACGAATTTCTTTATTCCTTCTCCAAAAATATTACTTCTTCTTTTAGAAACAGACTACTCATGTCGCTGCTCGAAACCATCACGATTGCAAAATCCGAATCTCAGACCCCCAAAACCCCATCCAAACACTCCATCATTCTCAATCCCGACCCCATATTCTCCCTCTTAAAGCCAGACCCTAAATCCTCTTCTAACAACCTCATCAACCCCATCACGGGATGGCAAATCTCAGCCGTCGATTCTCATATTATCGAATCCAACCATCGATTCTTCAGCAAGCTCAAGCGCAAGCTCAAGTCCCCAAACACCCTCACCTCAGATGAATTCTTGCGAATCCTCAACTCCTTCCTTGAGAAAACCCGGGAAGGTATTGGCCTCTCAATCGGGGTGGGCCCCACTGATCCCGACTACACCCGTCTCGCGATCTCAAAATTGGCGTTTGTGATATCCCGGGATGTCGTGGGGCTAATTTCGGAGGCTTGTGTGGCCCTCGGACTGGGGGAATTGACAGACACTCTGATTGCCCATGGACTTGTCGTGGGCTGTTCGTCCTCAGTGAATCTGATTGAAGATCTCATACGGAAGAACAGGTTGAATACGATCTGTCTTTATGTCAGGAGTGTTTCCGATCTCCAATCGTCGGAACTTCTCCTCATTTTGAAGTATTTCCTTTCTCCGTCCAAAGATGGTTACAACAGTATGATTAGCGTGAGAAAGGAATGGGAAAGTCTGGCAATCTTATCCATTGAGAAAGCGGCTGAGAACACATTGACTGAAGAGAAGTCCCGCCTGGCGAGGCGGGCCGCTGTTCTTCTCATGATGGCTCATGATGGGTTTTCAGCACATGAGCTATGCTTGCACTATCTGTTTGGATCGAAGAACGTCGATGGGTTGGCATTGTCATGGGCTGTTGCAAGGCTCGCTGGGTCCGAGGTGTTGAGGTTAGTGAAGTATTTGGGGAAGTGGTTGAGGAAGTATGATAAGTTTCCAGAGGCGGGGCCATGCCCTGGTGCTGTGGCTTTGGGATTGGAAGCTTGCGAGTGGGTCCCAACAATCGATTCAATTGTGGGGTGTCTTGCGGTGGTGTTGGATGAGCATTTCTCCTACTTGGCTTTGTATAATGAGTTACATGAAGAGATGAGATCAATGGAGAAGCTCGTGAGATCATTCACATCAGAAGCTGAGTTGTGTTGTTCAGTGCTGAGTGTAATTGAGAATCTTAGAGCAGATGCTGGCAGTCGTGGAGGTGCGTAGGCTGCTTTCTTTTCTTTAAAGCAGTGTTCTATCTTGGCAATTTTGTTTTCCTTTTGCTTCTTCTTCTTGTTTTGGTACTTTACTTTTTGGGTGCAAATTTGTAAACCTCTTGGAGGGAAGGAAGAAATGTTGTCCATCTTCATGGTTTTTGTAACATGTTATCTATTATTTGCTGGAATCTGATTTCTCTTTCGCATTAAAAAAACAAAGAAATTTAATTCAGCTTTATAATGGTTCTATCATGCAAGATCGGATTTTTCTTTTTTTCTTTTTAAATTCTCGTAGTCTCTTGGAGTGTTGTTGTTATGACCCTATAATGCGTAATAAGCCAAGCCGTTACGTAACTGTTTCGACACGCCTTAAACCTTTTCCTACGCCTCCAACTAACCATTCTCTGGAAAGCCACAATAATCAATATTCTTTTCCTTTTTTTTTTTTTAATCAAGTAGACTTAGACTTTTGCTGCCACACCAATTCTTCCCTCAAATCCTCCATAAACTCCTTTAGTATTTCCCTCTATTTCTTAATACTATCATTAAGATTGTGCATCTCTTCATCCTTATAGACATTAGCAACTTTGTTTCCATCCTTTTCCAACACCATGTTTTCTAATCAAAATGAAACTTGGCCAAAAGGCAAACCTATCACCTCAAGAAGAAGTAGACTACGATTGGAAGCACGACGAGAGAGAGCCATCTGATCCACCTCACAAAAATGCCCCCCACTAGATGAAAATCAAGAATCAGTCAAGCTTACACACAACAGGCCTTTGATGATAACTAGACCAACCATACAACCCCTCCCAACACACCCCTACCCCAAGAGGAAGATCGATTAGATCATTAAAAAAGACAATCAACAAAACTGTTTTTAAAAAAGGTAAAATCAACAAAACTCATCATATTAATATTCACCGTACATCCACAAAGTTGTCTTGGGATAATTTAAACACATTTACATCAGCTCCCAGCTCCAATAGCGTATATTTAAGTTGTTGCAGTTAAAAAGATTGCAGTTGAACTTTGGGATGGGCTGACCAGTCTGCCTCTGGGTGTTCACCAGTCGTCTTGTCCCTTCTACCGGTGATGCGCTCATGGCCTTAGTTGGCGGGGTCATGCCACCAGTGCTGTTACTTTGAAGAAATTAGAATGCTCAAAGCAAGCCCAAGCTCTGGATACACAGTTGCATACAACGGTATAATGCCGAGTACATTTTGTCTTCCATGTTATTTATCAGAAAGGGAAAACAATTGTTCTGCCTTAATGACTCTTCAGTGTTTGTAGACTTATTGATGTATTAGGAATGTACTTAGTAATAAAATTAAGTGCTTTTCATAATATCCTGATCACCACTTTATGATTAAGTTGTAAACTAGCGGTTAGATGTTGTGATGAAAGGAACGGGTTATATGTTAAGCTATTTGTGAATGCATATTTCTTTTAGCTATTATGTTTGAAAATATAGGAAGACAAATTCCCAGCACCATGAGCTAAATGAAAATGTTTTTTGTGGATATTCAGTCCAAATGGATTTGAAGTAAAAACGGAAGTTGAATGTAGATCATTGATGTGGAGGCAAGAAACTAGAAGGTCAGGATCAATGCTTTAAATAGCGAACATGTAGTGTAGCTTTCATCCCTCTGAAATGTGAGCATAGCGTGTAGCTTGAGCTACATTCTACTTGTAGATTTTGATTAATGTTGCACTTAGTTGCACTAATTTCTTTCTTTCTTTCTTTCTTTCTTTTTTTTGGAAGTTACTCACCAATTTCATGATATTTTGCACCAAATTAGACTGATTAATAATAAATTTCATGATATTTGGTGCAATTAATGCAACCTAAAGTAATAGAAAAGGGCAATGATTAATCATAAGGGTAAAGACAGAGCAACAAAATTGATTTAAGACTGTTATTTATATTATTTTAGTGAAGCATTGAAAAGATTGACTAATTTTGATTGAAAATAGAAAAATGTAATAAATTATAGAAAATTTAATTGATTTGAATGTTGTAGTGAAATATAACTTGTAATGCGAGCTACGTAGCATGTAGCTAATGCAAATTATCATGTGGCATAGGCTACACCCAATTTGAGCTATTTTCATGAGACACGTAGTGTTAAGGCTCAGATATGCTTTGTAGCGCAAGCTATACGCTACATAGCATAAGCTATGTACAACACTGGTTACAATTTTTCAAAGGGGGAGGCTTTCAGGAATGGTCTATCCAGTGGGTTCCGACGTGAGTATACACTACTGTGCACCCAGAAGGTTCGCGAAAACCTGTTTTCACTTTTCAGACATTTTCCTTGAGAAAGAGAAACAAGTTAACATGACAAAGTAGGCCTTTTCTCCACCTGAGGAATGCACAAACAGATTTCATTCATCGTTTCTAGTGAGAGGACCGATCAGGTTGTTTGCAGTTATCAATCTCATGACATAACTTCAATCCTGAATCCGAACATTAATATAGACTTCTTGATCTGTTGTCTAACTTAAGGTCTTGCTCTTGATAGAGTGGAATGGGGGAACGTGATTCATGTAGCCGACTTCAATTAATTGGGATAAGGTATGGATGATGATTGTTTAAACAAGACGCTTTTGAAAATTTCCGATTTTTGAAATCCAAGACAAGTGGGCCATAGCGCGTTGAATGTTGTCAAATCATGCCTCTAAATTCATTTGGTGTTTACCGTCTGGCACGTCGGATGGATAAGATTGGATGGCGTATACATGGGATGTTGGACACTACAGGTGATTTAAATGATTTTAATGGTAGGACTTCCCATCCCAACTCCTTCCCAGCCTACCTGAATCTGTTGAATCAGCCTGATTGTTTCGCTCGGCTCCAAACACAGGTGGCATACGTGATCGACCAGGTGGGTCCCATCCACAAGTCATTCCGTTCACCTCCGGGGTGGATACGGTTAGACCCTTACCGTGGGGCCTACCTTTATGTATATATTCTGTATCCATTCATATTTTTTTTTTTTTCTGGATAATTTTAGAGCAGTAGCTCAAAAATGAAGCAGATCCAGTTATTAGGTGGACAATACTATAGGAAACAATGGTGATTGATTATTAATGGACAACAAAAGTTTTGGATCAAGATGATATTTGTTTTTTTTTTTTTTTTTTCCTCTTAATCCAGGCTTATGCGACCTTACCAAGAGATTGGATGGCAAATAAACTCTACGGAAACATGAAGGTGCCCCCTAAAAGGTTTTCGATGGTTGGGCATTCGATCCTCACACTTTCTTATGGAATGGTCTACTTGATAATTTGGATCTGCTTCATTTTTTGCATAATTCCCAAAAACGATATGCAAAAACGGATGGATGACATGGATATAGAATACATACATCAAGGTGGGTCCTATGGTAAAGGCTGCACCGTTTCGGGTGAGTCAGGGGTCTCACCGCTCCCGTTCACATCACCAAAAGTAATGCCCTTGTCCGTACGACAGTCGTCCAAACCTTTTCGTTTGTTTCTCCATGCTGATTTCAACCATAGAGAAAAGAGAAACTGACCACTGTAGACAAAACCTTTTACCCAGCGGTTTCTATGAAAGAATACAAACTTTAGTTACCAATCTAGACTAGCACGTGCGGACAGCGACTTTGCGGACGAAACTACCCCTCCTGTTTTACCGCTGTTGCGGAACGGATTGGCTCCTCCCCTGGACAACAGCCCCGTGGCTGGTGTTCGGTGGTCTGTGGGCCCCACCATGATGTATGTGTTTCATCCATTCTGTTCATCCATTTTTAAAGATCATTTTAGGGGTTCATCATAGAAATAAAAGGGATTTAAATCTTAGGTCGACCACACCACAAGAAAACAATAGTGATTGGATATCCATCATTTAAATCCTCCTAAGGCCCAACGTAGTGTTTATCTGACGTCCAATCTGTTGATTAGGCCATAAAGACCCAGATGAAGCAAAAAAAAAAAGATCAACTTGATCCAATACTTTTATGGCCCCCAAAAAGTTTTTAATGATCAACGTTCATTCAACACTCTTTCCTGTAATGTGGTCCACTTGAGATTGTTATATACCTCATTTTTTGAGTATTATCATAAAATGATCTATAAAAATAGATGGACGGCATGGATGAAACACATACATCATGGTGAGTCCCACAGACCACCGAACATAAGCCATTGGCTGGTGGCAGAGGGAGTAGCCAATCTTTTTTCCCTTTTCCTCTCCCTTTGACAGAAAACACATGCGCTTTTTTTCAGGACACATCCCTGCGTTCCATTGCAACGAGAAAAACCGACACACGACCATTTTTCTTATCATTTTTCTTCCTAAATTTCGAACTTTATCATCTCCATATTATCATTCTACACTTGGCATTTTCCATCTTGGCAAGGGTGACGTGGAATCCTCCAAAATGGTTGCACCTCCAATCTTCGAAAAGGTTTAAATTAATCCCTTACTTGAAAGCACCCGTCCTCAACTTGCATTGAGCGAGGTACGATTCTTTGGAGAATGCATATATTTAAAAAAAAAAAAAAAAAAAAAAAAAAAACCATAGTGTGGTTTATAAATATATTCATTTGTAGTATTGGACAATGTTTAACTAAGTACCTGTGGAAATTTAGCTTGTAATTTAGCAAAGTTGCTTGGTTAAACTTAGCTACTGCACACTTGAATTTGAAGAAGAACTCACGGAAATTGAGACGAGCGGAAGTCGACGACAATTGATCGACTACTCGTCGAATTTTATGCGAAGTTCTGTGAATTTCATGTCAGGCTCTTACAAGTTCATTTGTTAGGCTTAGTCAATTTTATGCGTTGATCGTTCAAATTAATTTGAAAATCGTTCAATTCCATTTGAAGCTCACTCAATTTCATTTTAAGGCTCATTCAATTTCATGCTAGGCTTGCTTAATTCAATGTTTACCCTAGTCAATGTCATGCTAGGCTCGCTCAATTCAATGTTTGCCCAACTTAGTTTCAAGCTAGGCTCACTCAATTCAATGTTTGGCCAGCTCAATTTCATGCTAGGCTCGCTTAATTTAATGTTTGCCGAGCTCAATTTCATGCTAAGCTCACTCAATTCAATGTTTTCCTAAGTCAATTTCATGCTAGGCTCGCTCAATTCAATGTTCGCCCAACTCAATTTCACGGTAGGATTGCTCAATTTAATGTTTGCCCAGCTCAATCTCATTCTCGGCTCACTCAATTTAATGTTTGCATTGATAAATTTCATGTTTGTCTCGATAAATTTCATTATTGTCTCACTCAATTTCATGTTTGCGTTGCTAAATTTCTAGTTTGCCACGCTCAATTTTCAGTTTATCATGCTCAATTTCAACTTTCCTCGCTCAATTGTCAATTTGTCTCGCTCAATATATACTTTACCTCGCCCAATTTTCCCTCTTCCCACGCTGAATTTCTTGTTTGCCTCGTTCAATTTATAGGTTGCGTTGCTAAATTTCCACGCTTCCCTCGCTTAATTATTTCTTGTGTGCCGCTCAAATTTGAAGTTCCCTCGATCGATTTCATTTTTCCCTCATTCAATTTCTAGTTTGCCACGCCCAATTTCTAGCCTGTCTTGCTAAACTTTGGCTTTTCCCTCATTGAATTTCTAGTTTATGTCATTCGATTTCTAGGTTGCGTTGCTGACTTACTAGTTTGCCTCGTTCAATTTATAGGTTGCGTCGCTGAATTTTCATGCTTCCCTCGCCTGATTATTTGTTTTCCTTTGTTCAAATTCGAACTTCCCTCTCTCAATTTCATGTTTCCCTTGCTCAATTTCTACTCCGCCCTATTGAATCAGATGTTTGCCTTAATCATTTTCATGTTTGCCGCGGTTAATTTTACTTGAGGTTTATTCCATTTTATCCAAAGCTCGCTCAAATTATCAAGTGCTTGATATTTAGTATTAATGTATGATGTAATGCTTAAATTCCTATTAGTCTAATTCTATATGGATTAACCATGTGTAGAGAAGTTAGCCTTGTATCCCCTTATGGTACATTTGTGATTGCTTGACCTCCAATAAACTTTGGAATTATGAGAGAATAAATAAACTGGTATGATGTGTATTAGATTAAACTAGAATGTTCTTTGAGATTGACCTCCAATGAACTTTTTAGCAACTGAGGATTTGAATTTTCCCATAATTATCCTTAGTTGAAATGACATTGTGAAGACACTCAGTAGACAGTAGGTGAAATGAGTTTTTGCATTGTAAGCAGTTCCTTACCCATTACATTGTACATTAGATCAAATTTAAGCACCCCCTAAACTTAAAACCCGCACTAGGAGTTAAAAATGAAAATTCACTAAGAAATCTCATTAGTTAGAGATGATATTTCTCATAACTTTTGGCAATTAGCACTAAGTAGAAGGGAATTTATAAAGGTTTGAGAAATAAATTTTAGCTCTAAATGGAGCATATTGAGACTAGGATTTTGTAATTTGAATCGCCAAATACATCTCGTTGATCAGAAACAACATCTCTTGTATGTTCCAACAATTAGAAATATTCAATAGTGAAAATTTAGGTGAAATTTCAACCCTAACACTGCTTGTTGAGACTAGCTTTGAAAATTGATGTAAGTTTAACATATATTAAACCCAAATCCTCATGTAGAAATGTTAGGTTCGTATATATTTTTTTAAAGTGTACTAGGCCATCATAGAATTGTCTTGTTAAAATAGAAGACTATATGGATATTCCATGATAGATAGCGTCGCTGAATTTAACAAGCACCACATGAAATCATTTGTATCTCTGAATCTGTAATCCATGTAAGCTCTTCTTGTTTATTTAAAAATTTAACGCATTGCTTACTCTTTATTTCCTTAAGCTCTGTACCATCCTCATCTATTATGGAACGTGAGTACTCGGTCCTCTATTATTTAATCGAGTTTTGTCTTATGGCAAGCTTCCATTGCTTAATGATTCACTAATATAATGTCATTGTATTGGTTTTCAGATAATGTCTACGAGAATCATCTGTTGTTATGGCGGGGAGATTGAATATGAAAACAAGCGATACTCGTACACTGGTGGGGAAACGAAAACTTTTTCACTGCATGTCGAGACTACGTATGAGGAGCTTCTGTCTAGAATTTACAGGATTATTAAGAGTCAACCAATAGATTATGATATTAGGATGAAAGTAATGTATCATTGCACAAATGAATCAATCCCTCCAACCGTAATCGCGGACGACGATGACGTGCGAGAGTTCCTGGCTATACAGTTGGAGCATTCGGATAAATTCATTCCCTTAGTCATCTAGACAACGCAATACATTAATAGGACAACACACATAGACAGTTTTCCTGAGGAGCATGGCGTGGAATTTGAATACAAGGCATCTCCATTACAAGTGGTAGTGAGCAACGATCAACTGCCCGAGCCACCTCAAACATCAAACTTTGTGAGTAGCCAAGTTAGCTGGGCACGTGACCTTAACCTCACTTATGAGTACATGGCACCGCCTTTAACAACAATAGCAGATCTACCATCATCATCCACCACCCAAGCTGTACGTGTAAGCGACATTCCGCTTCCAGACCTTGCTGAAAGCGAAAAATTCATCACTCGTCAAGTTCTCGTGCCATTTGATGATGCTGCATTCACCAATGCGGCACTGCTGGAATATACAGATTCGTTGCTTGAACCGATCGATATAGCTGTTGATCAAACATTTAAGGACAAGAGTCGATGCCAGTATGTTCTAAGCCAATTTGCAATTCGCAATAAATTCCAGTATAAGGTATTGTACTCAAGTTCTAGCAGATTTAGCGTGGTATGTTTAGAAGATAAATGCGACTAGAGGGTTCACGCAACTCGGGTGAATGATACCGGGATATTCAAGATACGGAGTTATACGTCAGAACACACATGCGACATGTCGTGGATGAAGAGTGATCACCGGCAAGCAAGCAGTAAGTTAGTGTGTGATTTGGTTGTTAGCCGCATTGAGCAATGGCTAGGTTTAAGGCCACATGATATTATCTTCGCTATGCAAGAGAAATATAATATTGTTATCAGTTATAGGAAGGCATGGAAAGCGAGGGAGCTTGCAATTAATCAGGTGATGGGGTCTTACGAAGACTCTTACAATCAACTCCCCATGTATTTGCATGAGTTGAGGATGGTCAATCCGGGGATGGTGACTGTCGTGCTTGTTAACCAAGAGACTTTAAGGTTGGAGAGGTGTTTTGTAGTGCTCGGACAATGCGTTCGAAGTTTTCAGAACTCTATGCGGAGGGTATTAGCCATTGACGGGACACACTTAAAGGGTAAATATAAGGGTGTTCTATTCATCGCCACGGCCTTAGATGGAGACAATCATATATTTCCAATTGCGTTTGGTATCGGAGAATCGGAGAACAGCATGAGTTGGAATTGGTTCCTTACCTACCTTAACGATGCGTTAGGGTATCTGGAGGGTCTTGTGATTATTTCCGATCGACATAAAGGTTTACTGAAAGAGGATCCCCAAGTATTCTCACATGCAATTCATGGGTACTGTGCGTAGCATATTTATAGAAACTTGGTGGACCTTTAAAGATAAGTCGTTGGAGATATACTACTGGCGGGCAGTTAAGACTTGCAGGAGGGCTGAATTTGAAAAATTAATGCATGATATTGAAATGGCCAACCCCCCAGTACATGCATGGCTGACAGAAATCGGCTATGAAAGGTGGGCATCTTCGCACTTTCCAGGTAAAAGATTCAACTTGGTCACCACGAACATATCTGAGTGTGTTAACGCCCTCTTCAAGGAAGCATGGGAATATCCTATTACCAAATTGATAGAGGCCGTAAGATGTAAGATACAGGAATTGTTTTACAAGAGAAGAGAATTTGTAGCCACATTTGTAGGTCCGTTGACACCATGGGCAGAGCAACAGTTGAAGGATCTTATACAGAAGGCGCGAGATGTTCGCTGTCATCTGATTTCTCGAGATGAGTACTATGTCGTGGGAGATTATAATGATACAGTCAAGCTCAACTCGCTTTCATGAACATGTCGTGAGTTTGATATGAAGGGTTACCATTGTATGCATGTCCTGTCCGCTTGTATAAACTACAATCTTCCTCATTACTCGTATTGCTCCCCATTCTACACAGCGTAAAATTACTTGAGCACATATAACGAATCAGTGTACCCAATACGTGACATGAGCGAATGGGAGATTACAGAAGGCTTCAAGGAGTATTGTGCGAAAATTAAACCCCTAGGACAGAAGAGGCCATCTGGAAGACCAAAGAAGTTAAGAATTCCCTCGCGTGGAGAAGAATCGAAAACATTAAAGTGCGGTTGATGCAAACAAACTGGGCATAATCGCCGGATGTGCAAGTTTCCTATACCTGATGTATAGCATACTTTGTAATTTATTTAGTGTTTTGTATGATATATGTTGTAATATATTTCCTCTCATGCAATAATCTTTTGGTTGTCTTGCTCAATTTCTAAGTTGTCTCTCAAATTTTCAGTTTGTTGTACTGAATTTCTTATGCTACCTCACGTAATTTCTACTTTGTCTCGCTCAATTCCTCGGTTCTCTCACTCAATTTATAGGTTGCCTCGCTCTATTCCTAGGTTTCCTCGCTGAATTTTTTACGTTCCCTCACATAATTCCTAAGTTTCCTCCCTCATTTTCTAGGTTCCCTTGCTTAATTTCTAGGTTCCCTCGCTCAATTTATAGGCTGCCTTGCTCAATTCTTCGATTCCCTCACTCAATTCCCAGGTTCCCTCGCTGAATTTCTAGGTTCCCTTGCTGAATTCTTAGGTTTCCTCGCTCATTTTATTGGTTCCCTCGCTCAATTCCTAAGTTCTCTCGCTCAATTTATATGATACATCGCTTTATTCCTCGATTCCCTCGCTGAATTTTTTTCATTCCCTCGCTGAATTCCTAAGTTTCGTTGCTCATTTTCTAGGTTCCCTCGCTTAATTTCTAGGTTCCCTCGCTCAATTCTTAGGTTCCCTCGCTGAATTTCTAGGTTCCCTCGCTCATTTTCTAGGTTGCCTCGCTCAATTCCTCGGTTCCCTCGCTCAATTACTAGGTTCACTCGCTCGATTTCTAGGTTGCCTCTCTCAATTCCTAAGTTCCCTCTCTCTATTTCTAGGTTCCCTCGATCAACATGTTCCTCAACAACTACATGTAGTGCTGCATCCAACAATATTGGCACTGATATGATGGTCTGAGTCGTCGACATAAGCATAAGGAGCGTGTTCACAATGAAGTGTGTAAAACCAAGTTCCAGCAGCACCTGAGCATAAAACTCAGGTTGGAGAATTACACGATGATACAAAGATCACAATAGAACAAAGGAAATTAAAAGTAATGTTTAAAAAAATAGATAAAGAACAGAAAAGAAAAGAAACACACATGAAAAAGTACATTTGGTTAAGAAAGTCAACTAAGTGAAGCCCACATATGTGGGAAAATGGCAAAAGAACATTGCAATAAACTATGTGACAACCGGAGAAAAGTTTCAAAAGATTAAGGCATGATCATTTTGAGTAATGCATGAGAACCATTACACTCATACTATAGTATGATCATTTTTCTCATAAAACAAGCACAATTAACAAATGACATACATATTTTGTCAAATTTCTATGACCAACTACCTGCCTAAAATTGATCCTCTTTTGTCAAATTTATTTACAAAAATTAAAACTAAAATGGAATGAACATAAGGTAAATATTTTCAGTGGCTAACAGTTCTAGCTACTTGCATAATCTTGCATATACCATTCTGCAAGATAAGATAGAGCATCAAAACTGGTAGAATACTATGTAAACCTTTTCATGTTTATATCCAAATTCGTTGAGATATGTAGCAGTGGCAATGCATTCACATAAACAGAGGAAATTTGAATAATTACCATTGAATAGTTGGAAGATAAAAATACATTCAAGATATACTCCATTTATCATGAATTTTTACTTTTATATTTAAAAAGGACTTGATGGGCTACATGCCATGGCTTTCTACAGCTGAATTGTAATTGTTAGACAAAAGCCAGATTTTATTATTCAAACTAGATTCTTGCAATTGCAACCAGGTATTTCATCACATCATGGATGGACTATGGATGGAAAACATCTTCTCTTTTCTCTAGAACCACCGGATTTAGGCTAATTCATCCAAGCTCCTGGTTTTCTTCTTGGAGAAACTTCTGCAATTACAAGAAACATGGCATCCATTATCCAGAAATGCAATCCAAGCATTAGCAGAACAAACAACATCAACAAACCATTTTAGTTTTCAATATACCAGTCCCCTTTTTTCCGTCACTTCACGAAATCATCAATGAAGCTGAAATTCAACTACAGTCTACCAAATCTTTTGTAATTTAATGTGCTACCCACAAAATATCTCCCTTTCAGATACACAATAATAACACCCTCAAATCCCATAATTCTCATGATGAGCAGAAACACACGACACAGATAAGCTCTATTGATTAGCTGCTGGGATGCACAACGCACATATTGGCATTGAGCAGAAACACACGACACACATAAGCATCTACCTCTCCGTGCAACTATGCACATGTCGCATTAGCAAACCTCTCTCCTCTAGAAACCATGGGGAACTTTTGGGAGATTCATGTTTACAAAATCTAACGATTTCAGAACCTTTTAAAATAGGGGACATGTTCAGAAATCCCCTCCTGTGTGAAATTAGCATGCTTAGACATGAGAATTCAATACTCGACCAGCTTAAGATCTGAGCAGTGAATTGGGACAGCACCTTATCGCTTTGGACATCGATTTGAAGCTTGCAACAAGTATAGTAAATAAGATAATGATTCTCTCTCGACTCTCTTTGCTTGCAGATGGGACACCAAACCCTGTCGTCCTTGCCAACCTGGCACCCAATTTAGACAGTCTATACATGTAATCTATACATGTAATGCTCCAAACAGCGTTCATACATTGCTAAAGTACCATTGAAGCAAGCAATCATTCACTATACCACACATTCCATAGAAGTACAACATTTTCAAAAACACCTGCAGATGATTCATACATACCTTATTTATTATAAGAATCAAATTCCATAGCATTAGTCAAGTGATGAAATTTTGAAAATGGAAAGGGAACCAAGAGTGGTAAAACTGAAAATATGAAGAGAGATGAAAGTGCCTGTAATTGGCAACTTTCGAAGAAAAGAAAAAAGAAGCAACTAATAAAGCAGCTTGTTAATTAAGCCCACATGAACTGCATAAAAGGCCACACTACCGGCCTACCACTTGCATGTGAAGTCTGACATGTGCATCAAGTGGACCCAATGTGAAGAAAACCTAGAGAAAAATCTGCCAGTAATGGGTCACTCCTGGAAGTACGATAGAAGAAAACTAACTAACAAACTCCCAAAGAGAACCAGCGGTATTATTTCGTAAGGCATCAACAAAAAGAATTCTAAGGCTATTCAACAACTATTCAGAAAATAGACAAAATCAACAAAAAAAAAAAATAAACCTGTCCATGTGAGGCTGTCGGCTGACGTGAACCTCAAACCTGAATATACGGTAACACCTTCATTTACGAGAGTAGATTTGCCCTCAACATCCAACATCGAAAATGTGAGTGGAAGCGACATTCCATTGCTTGAGCAGGGTCGATCATTGGACTTCACCACCAGGCTTCCCATTGTGCCTTTCGATGATGCTGGTTTCACCAATGCGGACCTGTCACTGTATTCATGTCCTGTTGATGACCCGATTGACATAGCCATTGACCAAACGTTCGAGGACAAGAGGCGGTGTCAGTATATTTTGAACCAATTTGCAATCCGCAATAACTTTCAATACAAGGTGTTGTATTCCACAAAGAAGAAATTCGCCGTGGCATGTATGGAAGATAAGTGTGAATGGGGGGTGCATGCATCTAGGGTGAACGATGCAGGGATATTCAAGATTAAGACCTACAAGCAAAAACATACTTGTGGAATGTCATTGATGAAGAGCGATCATCGGCAAGCAAGCAGTAAGCTGGCCAGCGAACTGGTTGTCAATCGCATTGAGCAACACTTGGGGTTAAGGCCGAAGGACATAATATTATGTTTTTCACTTGGTGAACGGAGTGAATGGGAACAATGTACAATCTCAAATTATAAATGAAATTGTTTCCACTTTAGTTTACCTTGTGCAGTATTGCATTATGTGTGTTGGATTAATTATGTCCTTATCATAACCACACCAATGGTGCATCTTCCCAGAAGTTATGAACTATGATATCTGTTTGTTGTCCTTATCACTCTCAAATACATGGCCCCAAGAAAATAGATTGGGCTTGCATTCAAGTTTGTTGTCTTGCCCACCACCACCATCATCGTCTCATTCAGCCATGTATTTAACGATTTCTTGGAGAAAAACACTTAAATAGAGTTCAGTGCTAATGGTGTTGCATGTTTATGAGATGTGATTTGTTCACTACTTAGAAAAAGCCATGTATATGATTTGTTCACTGCTTAAAAGACTTTTTGTATATGATTTGTTCCCTGCTTACGCTATTGGAGTTGTTTGCTTGAAATAGAGTTCAATGGCAATAGAGTTTTCATATTGTATGTATCCCACATTGAAGAACAACAAGAAAGTTCTGAAGTGTGTATGATTCTCAATTACTAATAATAAACATGTCATTGAAAGGACCAAAGGAATATGTTTCATGTACATAAACATTGAAAGGCTTGCAAAAGAACTCTAGGTACATTCATTTTCTACACAGTTAACATTGTCAAAAGGCTTGCACTATCAAACAATGTGTCTACTCCAATTTGTGAATTAAAACAATAAGACTTGAAGAAGAAGACTTTCTTTCTTATCTTCTCTTAAACCAATTATGATCAAGCACTACAACACGCATGTTTGTGAAGGTCACTAAATAGGGAGTGACAAGAGGTGGTGAGACAGGTGATCCACCTGATGAGTGGATTGGGAGATTTTTGCACTAGGTGATCCTCATGATGGACCAACATATCAAAAGGGTTGGAATCCACACAAACATTTTGAGATTTGTGATGGCCATTTTTACATGTGCAAGTAGCTAACATTTTGTTTTTTTTTTTTTTTGAAAAGCCACGATATATATTAGAAAAGAAAGGGATACAAAAGAAGAAGAGGAGAGAGATCGCCAAAGAAGCAATCTCAACTACACTCCAAGAGTAGTTTAGTTAATTAAAAGAGGATGGCCAATTAATTAGAGACGGGATCTCAAATTGATGCATTGGTAAGTAAAGTTCCGTTGATTAAAAAACAATGAAATATGTGAAATGCACAATAGGATTTTTTATTTTTTTTTTTTAAATTTATGTGCCAAAAGGATTAAGGGCCTGTTTGATTTTCGGTGATACGGTGAATCGCGCGTAAAAAAGTGATGATTATTTCGCCGTGAATTCACAAAGATCTGAAATGACTGCTACTTTTTGACACAAAAATCAAGAATATTATAAAATATCTGTGGGTCCCACTGTGATGTATTTCGCTTATCCACACCGTTCATCAATTATTACATTTGAATTCATCGTATGTGTAAAAAATTGAGGCATATCCAATATTCAAGTGGACCACGTCATACAAAAAAGAGAATCGAATACTTACCGTTAAAAACTTTGAAGGGCCACTGTTTCTTTTGGCGTGGGCCATTTGAGTGTTAGATCTGCTTCATTTTTTGTCTCATGCTCCAAAATATTGTAATAAAACAGACTGACGGAATGGATATATCATACGCATTACCTTACAGTAAATAAATTAAAATTATATCCGTTGAACCAATTTTACTGGCGCAAACTCCTATGAATTTTCAAACTCTGGAAATCGTAATAATCACCGTTTCCTTTGCATTTCCCATTTCTCTGAAAATCAAACAGGCCCTAAAGAATCGAGGAAGTACCACACCAGTTCATTCTGCATCTTTGTGGTGACGTCATTTTCATTCATCGCAAGCTGCTTGTCTAAATATGTAGCCTGCATGTTTGGTGCATGCTGTTTTAAGTAAGAATTGACCAAGTCAGTTGGGAGATTTTCGGACAAAAAGAGCTCAAAATTTTGAGTTGGACAGCTTTCAAGAGCATGTGTTGATAATTCCAAAACAAGCATCGGATCTGTACTGCAAAGAAGCTGCAACAAAATCCATTGTGATTGTGTCAGAATTTTAGAACTATATATAGGCTGCAAACTGGGCTCATTGACCCTCAAAATTTCTCAATATTATAGAAGAAAAACCACAATCACAATTCCCAGACATCTGATTCGGTGGGCAATGAAAAGCAGGAGCTCATGGCAAATAATGGAATAAGAAAACAAATGCCTAAGACATGAAATGTCATTAATGTAACCTGACAATGGAGGTTAAAGTCATATGATAGTTCAACTTCTCCTAGAATTACCTTGACTATATCAGCAGTCTTAGAGCATGGAAAAAGGAATACTTCTATAATCCTAGTGTTTTAGTTGTCTGCCTAGTTGCCTTCAAGGATTGGTGTTGATCACTGGTATAGATAGCCATGCTCATACAACATCTAAAGAGATGAATAGGGATATGAAAAGTATATTAACCAATTCAAGTCTAATCATGAAAAGGTACTATAAAGCAAATGGAAATAAGGAAAAAATAGATAAATTGACAGAATGGTAAATTTCTTAGAAATATAACAACTATGCATTGGCAATTCCGCTTTCACGGTTTTTGAAGAGTCCCCATTTAGGTAGGATACATCAAATCAATGGTCTAAATACCCAAAGCAAATAACTTTAGAATACGAGTCACGATAGGCAGTTTTACAGTTTTCAGGTAGCTTTCCACTTGCAACTCTACAAGTACATTGTAATTTAATCTCAAGTGAAGCAGCAAAGGTGATTTGTCTTGAATTTTCTTCTTTAAATCTTCAGTAATAGCCTTGGGAATGGCAAAATCATTCAAGCTAACATTCTATCCTTCTAAAAAGGGAATCTGCATCAGCACGGCTGTAACATATTAAAGAACCTAACACCCTCTTCTGTTCCCTTCTTGTCAAGAACAGAAGTAACAATCTCTATTGAAATCAATCCTCACCATATCACATTTACTAATCAAATGCCTCTCCCCAAAACAGTACACAGAGGACCTGTATGGTGAGCCTTAACTAGTGCATGGTGCATGGTTCTGGTAAAACTGGTGAAACCCACATAGCCAATTGTTGCTGCGGTCGCTTTGTTTAAGAAAAAAGTCCTAAACATAAGTTTTAGTGACAATAAAGAATCATGTACCAGTTGTAAATTCAAACTACCACCATGAGAACTACGGATTTGCTTTTCAACACTAAACAGCTCCAAAACTTCGACCCAATTTGCAAGAGACCCGATAAAGTATATGAACACGATCCCCATCAAAATACGCCTATTTATGATTTGACCAACTTTCAAATATGTATGACCTTTTGAATCTTTCCTAATTGCATAAGTGGCTGAACCATCTCTGTATGTTAGGAAAGAAAAAGAAAGCTTATATTCTAAAATATTGGAAGCTACCATCATGGGTAAGGCTCCAAATGTGTGTTGAGTAGTGTGCCATTCATCACCAATATGTGCCATTACGAGGCAGTTTCCAAATGTGCGGAAGTGACCGTGGAGTGAAGACGCGGGACCGCGAAATACGTCAAAATCATCGTGAATCAACACAGAATAGGCGGGAATGACCGTGATGTGCATGGAAATGGGGGTGCCATGAAGCAATTGGACCTCGAAATGTGCGGAAGTGACCATGAAGTGAAGACGCGAGACCACGAAATGCATAGAAATCACCGTGAATCAACACGGAATAGGCGGGAATGACTGTGATATGCATGGAAATGGTGGTGAAGTGAAGTGATCGGACCGCGAAATGCGTGATATTCCGTGTTATGCATTTCGCGGTCCCACGTTTTCACTTCACGGTCAGTTCTGTGCATTTCACTATCCAATCGCTTCATGGAACCCCCATTTCCATGCATATCATGACGATTCCCGCCTATTCCGTGTTGATTCACGGTGATTTCGACGCATTTCGCAGTCCCGCGTCTTCACTTCACGGTCACTTCCGCGCATTTTGTGGTCCAATCGCTTCATGGCACCCCCATTTCCATGCATATCATGACGATTCCCGCCTATTCTGTGTTGATTCACGGTGATTTCGACACATTTCGCGGTCCCGCGTCTTCTCTTCACGGTCACTTCCACGCATTTCGCGGTCCAATCGCTTCATGGCACCCCCATTTCCATGTCGTGCATCACCCAATGAAGAAAAAAAATCAGCAGGAATGGGATGTCATGGGGCTCATGAGGCTTGTCGTACATCACGGATGACAAATTCGGACGACACCTGGAAATGAATTAATCGCGCCATCCAATCGGCACTTGTATATTGCAAATCACCCTAGCCTTTAAATAAAATTTGGTGCTTTTTAATCAAATGTCCCTGCCAATTAGGGGGCATTTCGGTTGCCCGATTTCATCTAAATTTATAAATTGAACAGTGAAGACATGTCCCTCCAGTAGGGCAGCCAGATCTGACCCTTGATTCAAAAACGGTGACCGTAAATGGGTCCCATATGGCCATTTGGATGAATCAGCGGAACGTAGGGCCAACTCACCTAAAACTAGGGTATAAAACCCTTTAACCTCTCTCTCTCTCCCACTCACTCTTACAAAAATTCCAAAAAAAATGAGAGAGCGATAGATGAGAGATTAGATAGAGAAAGTGTAGGAAGGAGTGTCTGTGGGTGCATTGTCGGAAATGGAGACCCTATCACCGTAGAAGCTACCTCTAATCCAAGGTAAGAATCCCAACTCCCCAACTGAGATAAGAAAGCACTTTAATGGATTTTCAAAAGTTGGGATAACTTGCTTGCTAAGATAATATGCTGGACTTGTGCTTGGATATTTACTTAATTAGTGAAGGGGCTGTTTCGTTACGATTTGCTCTTCAAAAGTTGTTGTCGAAATGTTTTATTGAAATGATTTATCCCTGAGAGACCATTACAAATAATGTATTGTAGTCCATATATTCGATGAAATGCCTGAGACATTGCATGTCATTTCAATAGCTGAATTGGATATTGTAATGTACAGGCCTCTGAAAATATAGAATAGTTTCTTATCTTTGGACACTAATGATTGTTAGAAAAGTATGTCTTATTCTGTTAGTTTTGGGGGGGACATCGAAGAATTTGAAGGTCGGAGCCAATATACACGTGCGGATGAGTTAGTTTTGGGCCAAACTCGATAGTCCTGGCCCATTCAGGGATAGAGAGTTAGCGATGAACGAGATTTTACTGAAATTAGTGTAATAGGAGGAAGATGGAATTTTGGTCTCTAACGAGGAATAATCTCACGGAACGGATGAGCCCATTGCATATATCAGCTTCTGCTACCCCAAAATCATATATGGCATGTCTCGGGGGTCCATTATTATATCCTTCTTCGAGCCCTTCGATCAATAGAGATTGTTTACCAAATGATGATGGACAGTCTTTCTCAATTGACCCATACAACAACACACCCTCAATTTCATCACCATCTCCTCCTTCTTCATTTAAATCGAGCTTCTCGATTAGCGAATAGTGGCCCACCTCCTCCACTTGAAACCCTTCCCAAGGCAATGAGATTCTGGTTGGCACTCACACAGTCATTTCCATGCATATCACGGTCATTCTCGACTTTTCCGTGTTGATTCACGGTCATTTCGGCGCATTTCACGATCATGCCCCTTCACGGTCATCCCAATCAATTCCATGTTGATTCACGGTCAATTCATATCACGGTCCAACTTAGGAATAAGGGCTAAGGAGGTACTTCCCATCACGGTCCAATTATCACGGTCAATTAAAATGTATTTATTTCCCATCCAATATATTCATAAGGCCACAAAGACCTGGATGAAAGTGTAAAACAAATTTTTAATAATGATCTAAAACTTCGGTGACCCCTTCACTTGGGATAAAGTTAGGATGATGATCATCATCATCATCCATTCAGTCTTAGTGAACAGCTTTATGTCCCACATACGTGCAAGATTTCAATTTGAGATTGACTTGGCCAGAGTTTTACTTGTTTCGACTCAAAGCCCAGCCTAAACTTAATGTGGTTCGGCTCAGTTCAAGTTATATGTGTGTGTGTGTGTCTGAAAAGTAAACAGAAAATGCTCAGCTTGAAAGCTTGAGCTCAAACTCAGCATGAAAGGGAAATCACAGTGAAATGACTGTGAAGTGAAGGGAAATGATACTTGTTGAAGTGTGCAACATTCGCAGTAAGACAAATAAAACTTCTTTAAAAAACGGTGAAAGAGCGTGACAAGAGTGCAGGATCTCATCCATGCTCTGGTCGAGTCCTTTCAAGCGCATCTTATCAAGGTGAATGTGGCCAACAAGGCCTGTAGCCACTTCTGAACTTTCATGTATTTGTCGATGCCTTTGGTATTCAATGGGGAAGTCGAAAGCAACAGGATTTAAAGTGATTTTTCAAAGGATTCTGAACTAAATATACTGCATTCTCCTTACAATGCATTTTCTCATGAAGCACTCATCAAACATAGAATAACTCTACGATCAATAATATCATTCTTGAAGTTAACTTTGCACAAAAGTATTTCCTTCATCGATTCCCATGAAGAGTTGTTGCTCTAAAAAGAGTCAAGAACTGCTTTATATGCAGGATTTGATACTGCAGTAGCAATTTCTACACCCACCTGTCCATACTCAAATTGAATTGTAAAATGGCTGCAGAGGTTTCTCACTGTGCCATCATAACGGACAACGACATCTCTAAGTGTGAAACATTTTAGAATACGAGTCACGATGGGCAATTTAATAGTTTTCAAGTAGCTTTCCACTTGCAACTCTACAAGTTCATTGTAAGTTGATCTCAAGTGAAGCAACAAAGGTAATATGTCCTGAATCTTCTTCTTTATATCTTCAATAACAGCCTCGGGAATGTCAAAATCATTTATATCAATACTATAAATGATGTCACTTCTAAGGGCAATTTCTAATGACCAGAACTTTGTAAAATCATATTTTTGCCAAGTCCCCAACATTTCTCCATCCTCCTATCCACAATCCCAGAATTATCACAAAATTATCAAACAGTTGAAAACCAAAATTATCACCATTCATTCATTGATTCACCATGGGAAATCAAAATTACTACCCCAAGTTTAAGTAGTATAATCATCATCCAAAAAAAAAAGAACAAGAAGCCCTTTACGGGCATACAACATCCAAAAATTTACAAGTACCAAAATTTTGTAGTTAAACATCAGGCTAAGTCCCAGGACCGGCCCCATGTGGCATGGTGTCATCTCATCTGCATGTGATCATCGACATCAGGTCATGTAGCGTCTTCTCCACTTTCTCGATAGCTTCTTTTGTCGCAACTACGATCTGCGACAATCGTTAATCGTGCTGGCGAAGTTGTTCATCTTGCTAGCGAAGACGGTATATAATCGATGTGCGACGGTCTCGGTGGCCAGCATGACGATGAGTATGTGGGACTGCTGAGAACGTCGGGTCACTGTGTTGGGGCTGCTCATCTCCAGTGGCTGCTGCCTCGGTGTCCATCGCATCAATCTCAGCTCCTTCAGCCTCAGTTTCGGCCATATTATCAACTGGAGCAGACAAGGAACCTGGTGTGTCAAACAATTTCATTTTTTTTATGTTTATTATCGTAAATTTGCTCGGTTGTCGGGGACGGTCAGTGGTGGGAAGCAATCCCACATGTCGAGACAATAGACAGATAATATGAGGGAATGGAAGGTACACATCTCTAGAGGCTTGGATTGCCACGGCCAGCTGATGCAACATGAGAGTAGGCAGACACAATTTCACTTTTTGGCTGACGGCATAGAGAATCCCCAACATGAATGGGGTAAGATCAAACCTGTTGGTGCTCCTGGGATAGACGTTTGTGCAAAAAATTGCACGAAGAATGCGGAATTGTGCAGACATGTGCTTTGCTTGCAGAGAGTTACCCCTGTACCAAGGAATGTCTTCACCATTGCATACATGTCTTGTAATTTTTTCACGAACTTTAAGTTTGCTGAAGTCATAGTCTGCAAAGCCTTGAGATTTACATGGAATTCTAATTAACTGACTAATAATGGGAGGAGTGATGTGAGTTGTGGTTTGGCCAATGGTGACATCTATGGCCGAGGGGTCAAATACGGGGGAATGACAGTAAGCTAAAAACCTGTATACTTGTTCATTCTGTGTCACTCCACCAAAGTTAAGCATATGAGACCAGTCAATGGCCTCGAGCATTGGTACAATCCCATATGGAGCTAGACAAGACTTATCAACTTGTCTTTCATAGTCCATCTTCCTTCCCCTAAACTTTTGATATTGATCCTCAGGAGGCGGTGGCACATTAGGGATTAGAAGTTCGGGTGGCGGAATGTTTGTAGGTGGTGGAGAGACATTTTGGGTTGCCGGCTGAGCATTTTTCTTGTGGGCAACTGTTTTAGCACGTTTTGGCCTAGGATTGGATGATTCTCCCTGATGAATCGATTTACTCTGCTCTTTTCCCATGTAGATGAAAACTTGAAGAGGATATCCTGATAAAAGAAAGGGAAATCAAGGAGATTGAAGAAGTGGATGGCAAATAGGGATGAACAACAGAAGGAAAAGGGGCGGAAATTCTAGGGTTTTGAATGATGTGAAGTACCAACCTTAAAAAGCTCTGGAAAACGGCCGTCCTTCACCGCCACCGACTTCTTGGAGAGGTTGCGCCACAGAGGAAGAAGAAAAGGGAAGGAATGAAACGGAATCGTCGGGCCGTAGTTTAAATACATCCAACAATTCGATATATCGAACGTCAATCGATATATCGAACACAGCCAACGGTCGGACATAGGGAACTTCTCTTTTCAAATCATCTATTCTCCTTCGATATATCGAAGTCGTGTCGATATATCGATAATTGCATTTAAAAGAGGACTGCGTCACTGGACAGTTTCAGACCATTTTCGATATATCGACAATTAGTCGATATATCGACACATTATCTCCTTCGATATATCGAAGTAGTGTCGATATATCGATAATTCCTTTTAAAAGAGGATTTCGTCACTAGACAGTTTCAGAGCATTTTCGATATATCGCCAATTAGTCAATATATCGACACATTCTATATTCGATATATCGAAGTTATGTCGATATATCGATAATTCCTTTTAAAAGAGGAGTTTGTCACTGGAGAGTTTCAGAGCATTTTCGATTTATCGACAATTAGTCAATATATCGACACCTTTACTCCTTTGATATATCGAAGAAGTGTCGATATATCGATAATTCTTTTTAAAAGAGGATTTCATCGCTGGACAGATTCAGACCATTTTCGATATATCGATAATTAGTCGATATATCGAAGTGTTCGTCTAGTGACTTATTTCGATAACATCGATTAGTGTTCGATCCTATCGACAACTTGATCCCAATGTCATCGATTAGTGTTCGATAACATCGATGTTGTAACCCTTCGATATATCGTATGACGTTCGATATATCGATAATTTCTTTTAAAAGAGGACTTTGTCACTGGACAGTTCCAGACCATTTTCGATATATCGACAATTAGTCGATATATCGACACCTACTCTCCTTCGATATATTGAATTTGTGTCGATATATCGACAATTGCATTTGAAAGAGGAGTTCGTCATTGGACAGTTTCAGACCATTTTCGATATATCGATAATTAGTCGATATATCGACCCGTACTCTCCTTCGATATATTGAAATCTTGTCGATATATCGATAATTGCTTTGAAAAGCGAATTTCGTCACTGGACAGTTTCAGACCAGTTTCGATATATCGACAATTAGTCGATATATCGGTACGTACTCTACTTCGATATATTGAAGTCAGATCAATATGTCTTCCTTTCGCTACAGATTATAACCGTAGCTACATCCGTATTCTAATAACTTTTTTGTTATTTGTATTATTCCGTGTTTTTTTTTTTACATGGAGAAAAGTCATTCGAGAATCCAACAAAAAGCTTGTTAATTAATATCATATTCAATTCACAATACAATGAAAAATTTACTGTAATTATTAAGGTGGTTTGTTCGGTTTTAATTCTCCAACTTGCAATTTCTGACAGATCATAAGCAGCTCCTATAATTTCCGGAGTGAGTAGCTAATCTTGCCCGCACAATGGATATAGGAATTCACATCAGTTTGAATATCAAGCAGCCTTTGATCATTCATAAATCTAAAATTTGTCGAACATTTTGAAGTTTATTTGGGATAGTGGACTGCAACGATGGAGTGCCACAACAGAAATATGTATTCTTGTAATCTAAGTCACTCGGACATTCCAAAAGCAATGAGCTTTTAATATTTTGATAGACACTTCTTCAAAAACAGCTTTTTCTTTTATACAACCAATTGGGAGTTTCTCTGAATCTGTAGGAAATATGTGGACAATGTTATGGTCCAATCCTGTCAATAAAAAATGCAAAGGTTAAATACATGTCCTTCCAAGAAAAATGTTATGGTCCACTCTGTAAGAAGGTTGAATGCATGACTCACCTGAGAAGGATCAAACGCGTAGCTCACCTAAGAAGGAATAAACGCGTAGCTCACATGGAGTAAACATTCAAATTTTTTATTCGGATAAATTAGATTAGAGGTCTCAAGTTCAACTGGTTGGACTATCAGTTATGGTACATCCAACAGATAACATCCAACCTTTCAGGTTTGTGTGGTACAAAACCGCCTTTTTGAGCAAGAAAGGAGTACATGATGCAGGAGCATGTGTAACTGGATTGACTTGCTTGCTGGGGTATCCGTGCAAAGATGGATCCAAAACTAATTGGGCAACAGGAAATGGTGACCCTAATGGTGATGGTAAATGACATTACAACAACGCAATTTTACAGAAAAGGAAATGATAGTAAATGACTATTGTTAAAAGGTTGATGGTTGAAAAAGGCTACGGTACAGCCAAAGCACAGCCTAAGCATCTAGGAATTTCTTTCTGCTCCTTTCTTTTTCTTCTTCTCATTATAACTTCTCAAAAGCCCACAAGATTAGCACAATGTAGCAATTTAACATGGTATTAGAGTCTAAGTGCTCCTCGGGTTTCTTCTTCTTTTTTTTCTTCTCCCTTTTCTTCTTTTCCTCTCACTTTTTTTTATATTCTTCTTCAATTCTTTTCTTGAAGATTTTTTTTTTTTCTGAAGGACTTTCTGATTTTTGTGTTGCCTTAGCTAGGGTTGCTGGATTTTTTCTGTTGAAGCAAATTTTTGTATTGCCTTGGTTAGAGTTTGCCGGATTTTTAGTTGAAAATGCATTTTTTGTTGTCTCGGCTAGTGTTTGCTGATTTTTTCTATTAAAGCAATTTTTTTGGTATTTTTTGTATTTCCTTAACTAATCCTCGGTGGTTCCCCTCTTTCCTTCCTTTTTCTTTGTCTTCTTCTCTCTTTCCTTCTTTTTCCTCTTAACTTTATGGGTTTTATTCTTCTAATCTTTCTCAACAAGTAATGGTTCCCTTCCTTCCCTTTCTAATCTTCTTTTATTTCCTCATTCCCTCTTTCCTTCCCTATATAACAACAACTTCTTATTAATCCTTTTTCCTTGCACCATTTATTCTTCTTTTTCATTCTTGTTTCTTTTTTTTTTCGAGTCATGAGGCCTTTTCCTCATTGACTTACATGGATGCAATGCTCTTTGTATTTGGGAAATGAGCGAGGGAAGCTAGAAATTCAGCGAGCCAACCTAAAAATTGAGCGAGAGAACCTAGGAATTGAGTGAGGGAACCCACAAATTGAGCGAGGCAACCTAGGAATTGAGTGAGGGAAGCTAGAAATTGAGCCAAGGAACCTAGGAATTGAGCGAGGCAACCTAGCAATTGAGCGAAGCAACGTACAAATTCAGCGAGGCAACCTATGTTTATTGAAACAAGGGCAGAGCAGGATTTATGTAGCCAACCCCAATTAAATGAGATAAGGGCTAAATGATGATGATGATGAACATCTGTTGCCAAGGTGTCATGACACTTTTTCCTTTTGTTTATGTTGTCTTTTAGTGTTTAAAAGCCAAAAATTGCCCGATAAAAAATTCACAATCTGTAGAAGTTATTAATATTAAGGTTTGTTTGCTAAAAGACAAGAAATAAAGAAACATAATGCAACAATTGCACCTCTACAGTAGATGATTGCAACAAGTGAGAAGTTTGTAAAGATGATTGCATACTCAAGGAATTTGATGGAGATCGCCAGCAAAATATCATGATCAAAGATAGCAGGAATATAGATATAAGACAGAACTCACCTGGAATTATGTAGAATTCGTTTTGTGCTAGCGTGTGTGCTGGCATGTAGAGGGGCTGCATTATAGGCATACCAAATTTCTGTTTTTTCTTTTTTCCCTTTCCCTTTCAAGCAGTAGTTTTGATTGAAAGATAAACTTAAAGCTGTAAATTCAATTTCACACATTTATAGATCAGAGTTATCATGCAAAATGTTGGCAATGGAAATTTTCAAACTGCTCAACTAAACAAAAGCAAAATAATTATTATTAAATGCTTAGCTATACACAGGCGATTGAAATCTAATGAGCAAGACAACATAGGAATTGAGTGAGGGTAAGTATAAGGTGAGATAGGGAAACTTGAAATTAGGCGGGGCAAACTAGAAGTTGAACAAAACAAGCATGAAAGTTGAGTGACGGAAACATTTACACGTTTTGAAATTTAATTCATATTAAAATTTCCTGAAGTACAAATTGTGCGGGGTACATACAACACTATATATAATACAACATTCCACAAAATTATCCTTTTCATATCATGCCTACAACAAGTATCATTTACAAGTTACAAACAAACAATCATACGCTATCGACTTCCTCCAATGTATAGTGAATTTTTGCATGTCTGTTCCCTCCAAGGTGCGACCGCTGCACAGTATATCGATGAATTTCATTACAAATATGCCACAGTCAAAACCATTGCATTGCTTCGGCACATATTTTATGGATTTGGCTGTCCAAGTCTTCCCTTCAAGCGCGGTGACATCTCCGGTGGCATGGAAAAGAATCGGGAGTGCCTCCATCATCAAAATGATCATCTATTTATACTTTAGGAGAGCATTTGACACTAAGCTATCGATAATAATGATCTCCCGTTGTCTTGGATATAGGACCATCAAGAACCAATGACAGTTATCATGGTTGACGGGTACATAAACCTGTCCATGTTTAAGAAGTAGGCTATCAGTTAAAAAACATGTTCAAAGAACACATTACGACCTTTTTTGATGTTATGTGATGAATAAATTACCCGTTCACTATTCCAAATCTCCTTGGCGTGTGATTTACCCCGTTGCTTGGCAATTGCGATGACATTGTTCATCATGCCTACCAACTTTGCACGTTCCGAAGCAGACTTCGAGTCCTGATACGCCCTTAGAGTCGGCATACTAGTTTTAAGGCATGGCTGTAACAAACTTAATCAAAGATTAATACAAGTAGAAAAACACAAACTAATTAAAAAAAACAGGTTAGCGATACTCCCAAGTAAATATTTACCATAAAATAGGTGGGACAGAACTTGCAATCTTGGGGATATGCAATTGCACAATCAGACTGCCTTTCCTCTAGGAAGTCAACATATTTGTCAATAGCCTACTCCACAAGATAATATGATTCAGCAATAATTGATTAAAAAATATAACTATATGAAAGTCAATGTATATAAACACTCTCATACAAATGCTTACTATGCTATCAACCCACGCGTCATCTACCCATATAGACTTGAACCATGAAGCCTCTCCTGTCTCCATATTTGCTTCATAGTAGTTTTCTACCTCTTTGAGTTCATCCGTCGATAGCATCCTGAATGGATCCATCTGTAAATGAAATGGTATCGGAGATGTAGGAAAGTTTACGGCTTCCTCAGGTCGCCTCACTACGTTCGGGGTTGTATTGATCGAAGACAGGGACAAGAATGGAGAAACCATATAATAGGATGGCTTAAGTACCCTTTTAGTTCTCCTTACATAAATAGCTGGAGAAACAGGTGCTTCATCAAATAGATTACGCTCCGCCATACCATACGATTGCACCTCCAAATCTACATTTCCTTGTTCTTTTTCTTCCATATGCTCAACTTCCACTTTCTTCTTCAACTCCCCGTCCTCATCCCTTATAGACTGTCCTCTCTGTATATAGAAATATTCTTTCTCCTTCTTCAAGGCCTCCCTCTCTTTCGTTAAGTTTTCAGTTTCTCTCAACAACTCACACAACCGCCTATTCAACTCCTCGTTCATGGTGAAAAACAATTCCTTCTCTTTCTTCATTGCGCTCTCTCGTTCAGATCTACTCTCTCCATCTTCAACAATTCTTTCTCTTTCAACAACGCCTCCCTCTCATCTAGCCTCTCTTCTCTCTTTCTCAACTCTTCCTTCTCTTTCCTCAGGTCATCCCTCTCCTTCTTCAACTCCTCTCTCTCCTTCTTCAACTCATCTATACCAACCCTAAATTCATCCATCAAAAGAGAAGGTTTCATGATATTCCGCCCTGATCCCTCTCCCTGTACGCCTTTTTCATCACTTTCCGCTGATCTCCCCTCACCCTCGTCATCATTCTCGTTACCCTCATCACTCAATTCCTGGGTTTCGATGACCTACAAAATGTATCAATGCACATATAAGAGTCGGAAAAGTTTTAACGGTGAATTAAACAATATTTTATTTTAATTAAACGCTCATGATATCTCACCTAAAAACTATCACGGAGCAAGCGAATGGCGTCCGTTTCCCATTCTCATAAGGTGGGTTCCAAGTTCTTTATTAAGATAGTCTGCAAAAGAACCCAGATTGATGTGAATATACGGAGTGTAAGTGTCAAATTAAGCAAAGTGAACGGCGGAGAAATACATATACTTACAGCTTCACTCTCAAAAATTGCATATATTTTGTTGTACCTCCAACCCTTCCAGCCTCGATATTGAATGAAGCGTGGAATTTGTGAGGGAACAAATGAAATAACACACTCTTGCAGGGCCGGTAATCTCTCTACAGCCCATATCTATTTTAAAGAAATTGCATGAGGATAAAAATCCACAATTGAATATAATCATGTAGAATAAATAAAGAGTTCTTACCTGCAGAGGAAAGACGCAACCATATACATTGTAGCGAACCGCACCTGATGCCATCACAGCAGCTGCGACCCCTTGCAACATTGTATTGTAGGCCAAACTACCCCAAGGATAGCTATAAAAATCCTCTATGGAGTCTGCTAGGTACATATAATCCATGTTACACATAGCTTTCGATTCGGTTCCCCTAACAAAATACTCTACACGCATAAGTAGAGCAACCTTCACGACATCCTCGTGCTTATTGGTATCAACTAATTTATTAAATACATCTAATAAATGCTTCTTATAAACTAGATATTCTCTGAAGTATTTGTCCATTAATGTACTACTGATGGGACGCTTTTCTGGTATTATAAGCTCCCCAGTCTTAAGCCCTGTTATGAGGGTGAAGTCTATCTCGGTGAATTGCAACCGTGTCCCCCGTATCTCAAATATAAGATCACCTTTATATCTTACAAGAAGAAGGTGAAATAAAGCCCCTATAAATCGAAAGGATGGGAGGTGCAACAAGAACGAAAATGGGGATTGCTTGAATAGGCTTAGTCGAATATCATGCTTCTCTAATCCACCCTTCACCGTATCGAACCACCATCTCAATGAACACTTAGAGGATGGGTTTGAGAATTGGGAACAAGAATCGTCACCTACAAACATGTAATTGAAAATATATTAAAAGCAAATTTCACTACTTAAAGAATCATAACGCAAAAAATTAAACATAGTTGAAATCGAGCGAAGCAAACTAAAAATTGAGGGAGACAAATTACAAAATGAGTGCTTCGTAAAGGCAAACATTAAATTTAGCAAGGCAACGTACAAACCAGGCTAGGCAACCTAAAAAATTGAGCAGAAAACCTAGAAATTAAGTGAGCAAACCAAGAAATTCAGTGACGGAACTGAGACAATGAGCGAGGGAACCCTAGAAGTTGAACGAGGCAACCTATGAGTTGAGCAAGGGAACCTAGAAATTGAGCGAGGCAACGTAGGAAATTAAGCGAGGTAACGTAGGAATTCAGTGAGGTAACCTAGGAATTGAGCGAAGGAACCTAGAAATTGAGCGAGGCAACGTAGGAATTCAGCGAGGTAACCTAGGAATTGAGAGAGGGAAGGTAGAAGGATCCTAGAAATTGAGCAAGGCAACGTAGGAATTCAGCGAGGGAAGGTAGAAATTAAGCGAGGCAACGTAGGAATTCAGCGAGCTAACCTAAGAATTGAGCGAGGAAAACTAGAAATTGAGCGAGACAACGTAGGAAATTAAGCGATGTAACGTACGAATTGAGCAAGGAAAGCTAGAAATTGAGCGAGGCAACGTATGAATTTAACAAGGTAACCTAGGAATTGAGCGAGGCAACGTAGAAATTGAGCGAGGGAACTTAGAAATTGAGCGAGGGAAGGTAGAAATTGAGTGAGGCAACGTAGGAATTCAGCGAGGCAACGTAGGAATTGAGCGAAGGAAGGTAGAAATTGAGCGAGGGAACCTAGAAATTGAGCGAGGCAACATAGGAAATTAAGCGAGGTAACGTAGGAATTCAGCGAGTGACCTAGGAATTGAGCGAAGAAACTTAGAAATTGAGCGAGGCAGCGTAGGAAATTGAGCGAGAAAACGTAGGAAATTGAGCGAGGTAACCTAGGAATTGAGCGAGGGAAGGTAGAAGGATCCTAGAAATTAAGCAAGGCAACGTAGGAATTCAGCGAGGGAAGGTAGAAATTGAGCGAGAGAAGGTAGAAATTGAACGAGGGAAGCTAGGAATTGAGCAAGACAACGTAGGAATTCAGCGAGCTAACCTAAGAATTGAGCGAGGAAAGCTAGAAATTGAGCAAGACAACGTAGGAAATTAAGCGATGTAATGTACGAATTGAGTGAGGAAAGCTAGAAATTGAGCGAGGCAATGTAGGAAATTGAGCGAGGCAACGTAAGAATTCAACGAGGTAACCTAGGAATTAAGCGAGGCAACGTAGGAATTCAGCGAGGGAAGGTAGAAATTGAGCGAGGAAGGTAGAAATTGAGTGAGGCAACGTAGAATTCGAGGCGAGGCAACGTAGGAATTGAGTGAGGGAAGGTAGAAATTGAGCGAGGAACCTAGAAATTGAGCGAGGCAACATAGGAAATTAAGCGAGGTAACGTAGGAATTTCAAAGAAGGTGACCTAGGAATTGAGCAAAGGAACTTAGAAATTGAGCGAGGCAACGTAGGAAATTGAGCGAGGAAACGTAAGAAATTGAGCGAGGCAACGTAGGAATTCAGCGAGGTAACCTAGGAATTGAGCGAGGGAAGGTAGAAGGATCCTAGAAATTGAGCAAGGGAACGTAGGAATTGAGCGAGGGAAGGTAGAAATTGAGCGAGGGAAGCTAGAAATTGAGCGAGGCAACGTACAAATTCAGCGAGCTAACCTAAGAATTGAGCGAGGAAAGCTAGAAATTGAGTGAGACAACGTAGGAAATTAAGCGATGTAACGTACGAATTGAGCGAGGAAAGCTAGAAATTGAGCGAGGCAACGTAGGAAATTGAACGAGGCAACGTAGGAAATTGAGCAAGGCAATGTAGGAATTCAATGAGGTACGAGGTAACGTAGGAATTCAGCGAGGGAAGGTAGAAATTGAGCGAGGGAAGGTAGAAATTGAGTGAGGCAACGTAGGAATTCAGCGAGGCAACGTAGGAATTGAGTGAAGGAAGGTAGAAATTGAGCAAGGGAACCTAGAAATTGAGCGAGGCAACATAGGAAATTAAGCGAGGTAACGTAGGAATTTAGCGAGGTGACCTAGGAATTGAGTGAAGGAACTTAGAAATTAAGCGAGGCAACGTAGGAAATTGAGTGAGGAAATATAGGAAATTGAGCGAGGCAACGTAGGAATTCAGCGAGGTAACCTAGGAATTGAGCGAGGGAAGGTAGAAGGATCCTAGAAATTGACCAAGGCAACGTAGGAATTCAGCGAGGGAAGGTAGAAATTGAGCGAGGGAAGCTAGGAATTGAGCGAGGCAACGTAGGAATTCAGTTTGTTAACCTAAGAATTGAGCGAGGAAAGCTAGAAATTGAGTGAGATAACGTAGGAAATTAAGCGATGTAACGTACGAATTGAGCGAGGCAACGTAGGAAATTGAGCGAGGCAACGTAGGAATTCAACGTGGTAACCTAGGAATTGAGCAAGGCAACGTAGGAATTCAGCGAGGGAAGGTAGAAATTGAGCGAGGGAAGGTAGAAATTGAGTGAGGCAACATAGGAATTCAGCGAGGCAACGTAGGAATTGAGCGAGGGAAGGTAGAAATTGAGTGAGGGAAGCTAGAAATTGAGCGAGGCAACATAGGAAATTAAGCAAGGTAACGTAGGAATTCAGCGAGGTGACCTAGGAATTGAGCGAAGGAACTTAGAAATTGAGCGAGGCAACGTAGGAAATTGAGCGAGGAAACGTAGGAAATTAAGCGAGGCAACGTAGGAATTCAGCGAGGTAACCTAGGAATTGATCAAGGGAAGGTAGAAGGATCCTAGAAATTGAGCAAGGCAACGTAGGAATCCAGCGAGTGAAGGTAGAAATTGAGCGAGGGAAGCTAGAAATTGAGCGAGGGAAGCTAGGAATTTAACGAGGCAACGTAGGAATTCAGCGAGCTAACCTAAGAATTGAGCGAGGAAAGCTAGAAATTGAGCGAGACAATGTAGGAAATTAAGCGATGTAACGTATGAATTGAGCGAGGAAAGCTAGAAATTGAGCGAGGCAATGTAGGAAATTGAGCGAGGCAACGTAAGAATTCAACGAGGTAACCTAGGAATTAAGCGAGGCAACGTAGGAATTCAGTGAGGGAAGGTAGAAATTGAGCGAGGGAAGGTAGAAATTGAGTGAGGCAACGTAGGAATTCAGCGAGGCAACGTAGGAATTAAGTGAGGGAAGGTAGAAATTGAGCGAGGGAAGCTAGAAATTGAGCGAGGCAACATAGGAAATTAAGCGAGGTAATGTAGGAATTCAGCGAGGTGACCTAGGAATTGAGCGAAGGAACTTAGAAATTGAGTGAGGCAATGTAGGAAATTGAGCGAGGAAACGTAGGAAATTGAGCGAGGCAACGTAGGAATTCAGCGAGGTAACCTAGGAATTGAGCGAGGGAAGGTAGAAGGATCTTAGAAATTGAGCAAGGCAACGTAGGAATTCAGCGAGGGAAGGTAGAAATTGAGCGAGGGAAGGTAGAAATTGAGCGAGGCAACGTAGGAATTCAGCGAGCTAACCTAAGAATTGAGCGAGGAAAGCTAGAAATTGAGGAGACAACGTAGGAAATTAAGCGATGTAACGTACGAATTGAGCGTGGAAAGCTAGAAATTGAGCGATGCAACGTAGGAATTCAGCGAGGGAAGGTAGAAATTGAGCGAGGGAAGGTAGAAATTGAGTGAGGCAACGTAGGAATTCAGCGAGGCAACGTAGGAATTGAGCGAGGGAAGCTAGAAATTGAGCGAGGCAACATAGGAAATTAAGCGAGGTAACGTAGGAATTCAGTGAGGTGGCCTAGGAATTGAGTGAAGGAACTTAGAAATTGAGCGAGGCAACGTAGGAAATTGAGCGAGGAAACGTAGGAAATTGAGCGAGGCAACGTAGGAATTCATCGAGGTAACCTAGGAATTGAGCGAGGGAAGGTAGAAGGATCCTAGAAATTGAGCAAGGCAACGTAGAAATTCAGCGAGGGAAGGTAGAAATTGAGCGAGGGAAGCTAGAAATTGTGCGAAGCAACGTAGGAATTCAGCGAGCTAACCTAAGAATTGATAGAGGAAAGCTAGAAATTGAGCGAGACAACGTAGGAAATTAAGCGATGTAACGTACGAATTAAGCGAGGAAAGCTAGAAATTGAGCGAGGTAACGTAGGAAATTGAGCGAGGCAACGTAGGAATTCAACGAGGTAACCCAGGAATTGAGCGAGGCAATGTAGGAATTCAATTAAGATTACGAGGAAGGTAGAAATTGAGCGAGGAAGGTAGAAATTGATCGAGGCAACGTAGGAATTCGGTGAGGCAACGTAGGAATTGAGCGAGGAAGGTAGAAATTGAGCGAGGAACCCATAAATTGAGTGAGGAACATAGGAAATTAAGCGAGGTAACGAGGAATTCGGGTGAGGTGACCTAGGAATTGAGCGAAGGAACTTAGAAATTGAGCGAGGCAACGTAGGAAATTGAGCGAGGAAACGTAGGAAATTGAGTGAGGCAACGTAGGAATTCAGCGAGGTAACCTAGGAATTGAGCGAGGGAAGGTAGAAGGATCCTAGAAATTGAGAAAGGCAAAGTAGCAATTGAGCGAGGCAACGTAGGAATTGAGCGAGGAAAGGTAGAAATTGAGCGAGGGCAACCTAGGAGTTGAGCGAGAGAACCTAGAAATTGAGCGAGGCAACGTAGGAAATTAAGCGAGGTAACGTAGGAATTCAGCGAGGTAACCTAGGAATTGAGTGAAGGAACCTACAAATTGAGTGAGACAACGTAAGAAATTGAGTGAGGCAATGTAGGAATTCAGTGAGGTAACCTAGGAATTAACCGAGGCAACGTAGGAATTCAGCGACAGAACTGAGACAATGAGCGAGGGAACCCTAGAAGTTGAGCGAGGCAACCTAGGAGTTGAGCGAGGGAACCTAGAAATTGAGCGAGGCAACGTAAGAAATTAAGTGAGGTAACGTAGGAATTCAGCGAGGTAACCTAAGAATTGAGCGAAGGAACCTAGAAATTGAGCAAGGCAACGTAGGAAATTGAGCGAGGCAACGTAGGAATTCAACGAGGTAACCTAGGAATTGAGCGAGGCAACATAGGAATTCAGTGAGGGAAGGTAGAAATTGAGCGAGGGAAGGTAGAAATTGAGTGAGGCAACGTAGGAATTCAGCGAGATGACCTAGGAATTGAGCGAAGGAACTTAGAAATTGAGCGAGGCAACGTAGGAAATTGAGCGAGGCAACATAGGAAATTAAGCGAGGTAACATAGGAATTCAGCGAGGTGACCTAGGAATTGAGCGAATGAACTTAGAAATTGAGCGAGGCAACGTAGGAAATTGAGCGAGGAAACGTAGGAAATTGAGCGAGGCAATGTAGGAATTCAATGAGGTAACCTAGGAATTGAGCGAGGGAAGGTAGAAGGATCCTAGAAATTGAGCAAGGCAACGTAGCAATTGAGCGAGGCAACGTAGGAATTGAGTGAGGGAAGGTAGAAATTGAGCGAGGGTAACCTAGGAGTTGAGCGAGAGAACCTAGAAATTGAGCAAGGCAACGTAGGAAATTAAGCGAGGTAACGTAGGAATTCAGCGAGGTAACCTAGGAATTGAGCGAAGGAACCTACAAATTGAGTGAGACAACGTAAGAAATTGAGTGAGGCAACGTAGGAATTCAGCGAGGTAACCTAGGAATTGAGCGAGGCAACGTAGGAATTCAGCGACGGAACTGAGACAATGAGCGAGGGAACCCTAGAAGTTGAGCGAGGCAACCTATGAGTTGAGCGAGGGAACCTAGAAATTGAGCGAGGCAACATAGGAAATTAAGCGAGGTAACGTAGAAATTCAGCGAGGTAACCTAGGAATTGAGCGAAGGAACCTAGAAATTGAGCGAGGCAACGTAGGAAGTCAACGAGGTAACCTAGGAATTGAGCGAGGGAAGGTAGAAGGATCATAGGAATTGAGCGAGGGAAGGTAGAAGGATCATAGGAATTGAGCGGGGAAGGTAGAAGGATCATAGAAATTGAGCGAGGTAACGTAGGAATTCAACGAGAGAAGGTAGAAATTGAGCGAGGGAAGGTAGAAATTGAGCGAGAGAACCTAGAAATGGAGCAAGGTAACGTAGGAAATTGAGCAAGGTAGCGTAGGAATTCAGCGAGGTAACTTAGGAATTGAGCGAAGGAACTTAGAAATCGAGCGAGGCAACGTGGGAATTCAGCGAGGTAACTAGGAATTGAGCAAGGGAAGGTAGAAGGATCCTAGGAATTGAGCGAGGCAACGTAGGAATTCAGTGACGGAACTGAGACAATGAGCGAGGGAACCCTAGAAGTTGAGCGAGGCAACCTAGGAGTTGAGCGAGGGAACCTAGAAATTGAGCGAGGCAACGTAGGAAATTAAGCGAGGTAACGTAGGAATTCAGCGAGGTAACCTAGGAATTGAGCGAAGGAACCTAGAAATTGAGCGAGGCAACGTATGAAATTGAGTGAGGCAACGTATGAATTCAGCGAAGTAACCTAGGAATTGAGCGAGGGAAGGTAGAAGGATCTTAGGAATTAAGCGAGGCAACGTAGGAATTGAGCGAGGGAATGTAGGAATTAAGCGAGGGAAGCTAGAAATTGAGCGAGGCAACCTAGGAGTTGAGCGAGGCAACCTGGAAATTGAGCGAGGCAACCTAGGATTTGAGCGAGGAAAGCTAGAAATTGAGCAAGGCAACGTAGGAATTTAGCGAGGCAATGTAGGAATTCAGCGAGGTAACCTAGGAATTGAGCGAGGGAAGGTAAAAATTGAGCGAGGGAACCTAGGAATTGAGCGAGGCAAGGTAAGAGTTGAGAGAGGCAACGTGGGAATTCAGCGAGGTAAACCTAGGAATTGAGCAAGGGAAGGTAGAAATTGAGCGAGAGAAGAAGGAAATTGAGCGAGGCAACCTAAGATTTGAGCGAGGAAAGCTAGAAATTGAGTGAGGGAACCTAGAAATTGAGCGAGGAAACCTAGGAATTGAGCTAAGCAACGTAAAAATTCAGCGAGGAAACCTAGGAATTGAGTGAGAGAACGTAGAAATTTAGTGAGGGAACGTAGATATTCAGCGAGACAACCTAGGATTTGAGCGAGAGAAGCTACAAATTGAGCGAGGGAATCTAGAAATTGAATCCATGGAAGTTCCCCATCATATTTTTATGATATCTCCGTCAAATTTATGAATTGCTCGGGGAATTTCACCAATTGTGACCCGAGAAGTAGGTCAAATGGACCAAAACCTCTCGCAATTTGGATTTATAGTATGCTCAGTACGCACTTATAGTGCTGAGTTAACTGAGTTGGGCACACCCAGGTCCATAGCTCAATTGGCAGACTGAGTGGAGAAACCTCGTGTCAAACACTTGAAATCTTGGTATCGATCCCTAACAGGGGTGGCTAACATGGAGTGTGTGTACTGACATGGGTGTGTACTAACAAGCTAACCCAATTTTAAAAAAAAAAAAAATTATAATAAATTTTTTTTATAAAAATTACAAAAACTGAGTTCGGCCCGCCTTGAATATATGTGAACTATCCACGACGTTCATCCGTTTTTCCATCTAAAGTAAGGGTTTTAGCCCAAAATGGTGGCATATCGAAATATCAAGTGAATCAAAGCACAGGAAATAGTGGTTCCACCGTAGAAACCTTGTTATGTCCCACAATGATGTTTTACTTGTAATCCATCATGTTCATTGGATGATTTTTGCATGGATGAACCGAAAACCAAGATTCGAGCTTCATCTAGCGGTTCAATGGCCCACAAAAAATTTACACCGTTTAGGTAAATGTACTACATTATACCTGTAGTGCGTACTTTTTTCCGTGGAGGGACCATTTTCGACAAAACGAGATAACTTATTTCTTGAATAGAGAGGGTGGGATCCAGCTAGATCGTGGTGGGATCCAAGCAGTAGATGTAGTGCAGTGGTTTTCGTCCTTCCGTTTTTCAAAAATGGAACGAGGGAAGGGAGGGAGAGGAAAAGCAACGGCAGTAAAAAAGAGGGGTAGTTTCATTTTTCAAAGTCGCTGTCACGGTAGTAAAAAGGAGGGGCAGTTTCGTCCTCAAACGTACAGTCCGCACGTGCTAGTCTAGATTGGTAACTAAAGGTTGTAGTCTTTCATATAAACCGCTGGGTAAAAGGTTTTGTCTACAGTGGTCATTTTCTCATAGAGAAAATAATTTCTTCCATTTTGAAATGAAAGGGCTAAATTGTTTCTCCATGCTGATTTCAACTACAGAGAAAATAATTTCTTCCATTTTGAAATGAAAGGGCTAAATTGTTTCTCCATGCTGATTTCAACTATAGAGAAAATAATTTCTTCCATTTTGAAATGAAAGGGCTAAATTGTTTCTCCATGCTGATTTCAACTACAGAGAAAATAATTTCTTCCATTTTGAAATGAAAGAGCTAAATTGTTTCTCCATGCTGATTTCAACCATAGAGAAAATAATTTCTTCCATTTTGAAATGAAAGAGCTAAAGGGAAGTAGGTGTTGTTTTTTAAATTGAGAATTAAATAATGAGGCGTGCATTAAGCCTAGGGATCGTTTGGAGGGGAATCGGATCGGCTACTCCCTGCCACCGGCCAATGGCTGGTGGTCGGTACTCTGTGGGCCCCACCATGATGTATGTGCTTCATCCATGCTGTCCATCTATTTTTCTAGATCATTTTATGGTATGAGACCAAAAATGAGGTATATTCTAATCTCAAGTGAACCACATTACAGGAAACATTGTTGAATGAACATTGACCATTAAAAACTTTTTGGGGGTCATAAAAGTTTTGGATCAATCTGATCTTTGTTTTTTCCCTTCATCTGGGTATTTATGACCTAATCAACAGATTGGATGTTGAATAAACAGTATAGTGGGCCTTAGGAGGATTTTAATGGAGGATATTCAATCACCATTGTTTTCCTGTGGTGTGGTCCACCTGAGATTTTTATCCTTCTAATATTTTGGATCAAGCCTTAAAATGATCTATAAAAATGGATGAAATGGCATGGATGAAATGCATACATCATGGTAGGCCCTATCTGAACATTAGCCACAGGGCTGGTGGCAGGGGGAGTAGCCAATTCGTTTCCGTTTGGAGGACGAGGATTAGATACTGACAGGTTGAGTAGCGATTCCGCTGCTGAAGTGATCGTCACCAAGTTCCGTGGGCTCCACTATGATGTATGTGTTGTATCCGCACCGTCCATCCATTTTGAGATATCATTTTAGGGCATGAACCAAAGAATGAGGCAGATAAAAATCTGTAGTGAACCCCACCATAGAAAACAATGGGGAGAGTGATTCCCACCGTTGAAACTATCCTAATGCCCACCGTAATGTTTATTTGAAATCCAACCTATTCAAAAGTTAAAAAAGACATGAAAGAAGGGAAAAAAAACAAATATCAGGTTGATCTAAAACTTTTGTAGCCTTATAGAAGTTTTTAATGGTGGGCGTCACTGACCCCACTGTTTTCTGTGCAGGGTCCACTGGAGATTTGGATTTAACTCATTCTTCGGGTATTGCCCTAAAATGATATCTCCGAATGGATGGCAGGCGTGGATACATCATAGTGGGGCCCACGGAAATTGGTGACGTCACTTCCGTGTCCTGCTACTCAACCTGTAGCTAATCTGCGACCTCGTTTGGATGAATTGGGAAGAGATTACAAATATTTTCTGGATGCATGTATTTGCTGGTAAAGGCTTATAAGCCTTAAACATATTTTTTATTAGAAGTATTTACAGCTAAAAAGGTAAGGGCCTGTTTGGATACGTGTATAGTATTGTATTGCGATGTAATACAATACAATGCAAATACTCCCGACATTGAACACTGTAGACATGAGTATTACATGTATTCTGTAGAATGTTTGGTATGGAGTCACCGTGGATATGTATTCAACGGTCGATCTGAATTCACTGTTTGTTCAAGGAACTGACTCCCTAGTGTGAATGAACAGTTTGGGTAGCTCAGAAAATTTTCAGAACTTAGATCTCCCTTCTCTTTTGAAATTTCGTGGCAGAATATAGAAGACAGAAGTGTCTTTTATAGGCAACCAAGTCATGTCGAAGGTGTCGGGAGGTGAATCCATCTTCGGATACTCTGCTGATACGCAGTTTACAAATAAAGATTTCGGTCTGCATGATATTTTCTCTTTCTAAGGTATAAGGGAGAACTGTCTCCACAGCCCTAATCGACTGCTCCAAGAACAGAAGGTACATGAAGAGAATGTATATGCAGAAGACCTAGAATGGATGCAACCAAAGAAAACAGTGATCGGACTTTGTCTGAGTACTGCAAACGATGGAAAATACAATACCTGGTCTTTCACAGCTTGTGAGGATGATGAGTATACGGGAGAGGACGGGCGATTTTTTCTCAGGAAGAAATAGCACAAAAGTTCATTACATCAATGATGAAGCGAACAACGGAGCAATATACATCCCGGCTAACGTCGAAGATTCGAACGGAGAGGCACGATCTCCTCTTTCACAGAACAACAGACGAACGTAGAAGAGGGATTTCACGTATACAGTCGCGCAATGGTCTCTCAAGACACCGTATGAGCCATGCATTTTTTTCTTCAAAGCTGTCTCAGTGAAATGAAGTCGGTTGCACTACCTGAGTTTGAGAAGACGTGAGAGCAGTGGCGCGTGCCCACTCGTTTCAATTCGGAGACGTACTTCGGGCGGCTAGTGTATATCGGATTTCAAATCCGATTCAAACGGACGTTAATGTAATATTTTATATTAAGACAATACTATACGTTCCAAACACGCCCTAACTAAAAAAGTATTATACATAGTAGAACACAATAGTTGATATACACTCATAATATGTGGGCCCCACTGTAATGTGTATGGTACATCTAATCTCTTTAGCATGTGCTTCCCTTAATTCTCTCCTATGACCCTTAAAAAACAGCTCGTTAATTATCAAATGGACTACACAAGGAAAAGATGATATGCCACCGCTAAAAACTTCTAGATTGAATTTGGGGCCCTCTGTAATAGTTAGAGGATATCCAATCCATCTAAGTGTGTGCATGCTTTAATGTTCTCTTAAGTCTTCTAAAAAAATTCAAGTCCGCATGTGATTTATGGATTTTGGAAGGTTTACTGCCTAAGCCCTATCGACATCCAATCCGTCTACTTTATCTTTTGCTAATACTTTAAAAGCTAGTCAAAAACACAGTCTGTTTCCTTCAAAAGACTACCACTTAAAAGCCAAATAAATGGAATTGACATCCAGACGACCCCTTTACGGTTCGTATTGCTATTGTTTTGTGGTCATTTCTCCGCCAATTGCTTTCGTTTTTCTCGGATGAAGCTTGCCTTTTTCTATTTTCCTAGCTCGTTCCAGGTCCTCTGAGACTGATTCCATCTCAAACGTCCACATTATTCATCGATATGATATGAGATCCGGACCATTCGTCTGGTGGGGCTTGTTGTGGACAGGCCATGGTACTAAAATCCTTCGATCAGAAGGTGGAAACAAACACGCTGAGGGGAGAACGTCCAATTAATATGATTTTGCACTGGAGGTATTATTGGTGAGCCCAACAGATGGGCCATCTAGATCACTGGATTCTTCAGCCGCTTGTATGGTCATGATCAGGCTAGCTCACACCACTTTATCTTCCTACGGTCGTTGAATGTACGGTCGTTAAATGTGGTACGTGTACATCGCACGTCATGCATCACGGGTTGCTACTGCTATTCCATAAATTATGATACTTCACCACCGCTTTTTTGTGTGGTGTCCCATTTATGGTGCGCCTAGCATATATGTACCGCAATCTGGACCATCCAAATAATTGGTCCCAAGCATAGCACGAAAACATTGCTATTCTGAAATCTGAGCCATCTGATTTTGCTTGCAGAATCTTGATCCCTACCAATTTTATTTTTCCACCGTACATTTGATGGCCACTAATAAGATGGTTTGGGTCTGATTGGTTTGGTTGTTGGTCTTTGCTCGATCAATCTGCAGTGGACCTTACCACCCGTTGCCACTTGGATTGAAGTGGATGAATATTTAATGTATGGTAGAAGAGACACCACGGACTTGAGAAATGGTGGTAAACTATCTCTGTAGTCTACCTTAACAGAGTTGTTATACAATGCTTGGGCCGCAAAGTTTGCAGAGAACGTTCGGGTTTTGAATTTGTGAGAGCGGGACCCACAGTTTAGTCATCTAAACCGTTGACATAATGAGCCTTACCGTGAATGGGTCATGGAACCCAATTAGGGCGTGTTTGGACGGGGCGCGTCAGTGGATTGCTGGCAATCTCATGGGATTGCTATATCCAGGAAATCTACTACCGAGTATGTTTAGCCCGCCAGGCCAATCCCGGGATTACGCCCGTCCAATCGGTCCACCCAAGCCTGTCCCAACCAAAATAGATGGGATTAAGGGATTACGCCCAATCCGTCCACCCAAACCTGTCCCAACAAAAAATGGATGGGGTTAAGAGGTATTGGGTGGATTTCAAGGTAATGTTGGTGATGTCAGTGGATAGCTAGCAATCCCAAGGGATTGCTCCAATCCGGGCAGAAGTCGAACGTGCCTGTTTAGCACGCCCGGCAATCCCGGGATTGCTCCTTCGAATCCCTTCCAAAACAATCTAATCCCATCCAGTCTGCTCGGCCAAACGGGCCCTTAGTGTGTGTGTGTGTGTGATGTTTGACACAATAATTGTAATAAGCCCGTTGAAGTATATACTTTGCCTGAAAATGATGAATTTCCAAGTCTTGGATGGGTCACAAGCACGAGATCACATTCGAGTGACAAACCACCAATTTTAAGTGATTTAGATGGACAATGTTTAGATGGCACATATCATTATATTAAAGTAATAATAGGGATGCAATTGATCATTTTTATTTTTTATTTTTTATTTTTAGATATCATCTGTGGGCTATGTGCCCAATAAATTAATAGTTTAGTGACACACATGTTACACATGCAACTCTTGGAAGTATTTTAGATGTAATTCAAGCTTTCACCTTAGATTTCAAACCCCTCTTTGATGGGATTTGAAACCTCCAGTTACTTTTTGGCGCCAAACATACAAGGGATTTGAAATCCACTCAAACCTCCCAAATCCATAAGGTTAATGGACCCCTAGTCAGATTGGAAGAACCTCTAAGAAGAATATTTAACCTTTATTTTGGTTCATACTCATGCCTCAGTAGTAAACTCACAAGAGTGAAATCCCACTATGGCATGAATGTGTGTGTTTAAAAAAGAAAGGAAAATAGAGGGAGCCATTTTTGGACTTTCTTTCTTCATCGGGGATTTGTAAACCACATATTGAAGGGTTAGAAATGTACCAATCTAAGGATTTTTTTTATTGCTTTTTTTTTTTTAATTTTTACACACGCACACACACCACCACACACTCACGTCGTAGTGGGATTTCACCACCTATGGGTACTCGAACCATCAACCAGGTGTTGAAACTCGTGAGAGTTTACCACCGGAGTAAGAGTAAGGATTTTTTTTTAATTGCTGAAACCATCATAGTGTGGAGCAAACTAGAAGGCTAATATACAAATGACAAGTAGCATTCTATAACTTATTATAAAAGGGTAGAACAGGTTAAGACAATAAAGGAAAAACAATGAAAGGAATGCTGAGACGCGGAACAAATGCAGGGTTTTTGGTCAAAGTAGTGTGGATGCTGGTGAGTGGATTTTTCGAGGGGACGAGAGATCGACTCTCTCGTTTCTTTCACTGGTTGCCTCGCTTAAGGGCTTTCGTTAAAGGGGTAAGAGGGTGTAATATTTGATTAAAGTCGTTACTAACTAATTGTTATGATTCTACAGTCAGTTAGACCCTGTAGAAAGGCTTAACATTAAGAACCTGAAGATCCTTAACCATAAGATGACTCGTGAGTTTACGTTCCCGAGATTACAAGTAAGGGACTGCGGTTATAGAGAGGGAAGGTGTTAGGCGCACACTCTGCCCGTATAGATGTACGGTCTTTACTTCACAAAATTCGACTAATTTCTGAAGAATAAGGGTAATCCTCGTATGCAAAAAATGTAATGTGATGCAATAGCGATGATGATTGACCGATTCGAATTTCTGATGGGTAGGATCCGACTCTATCGACAAGTCGCAGAGCATACGTTTGAAACGATCAAATGTGGGTTGTAAAGTATGTATGTATGAGATGTTTGATGCTGTATAGATGTTTACGATAAAACGACGGCCAACCGGCTAAGGTTTCTGGTGGACCTAATGTGATTGTATCGACAGGTCTCAGAGCATATGCCCACCAGTTTCAGATACGAGAAAATAATGTAATGTAATGTATATGCTAAAACGACATCTAACTGGCTAAGGTTTCTAGTGGGCAAGATTTGATTATATAGGCAAGCCTCAGAGCATATGTCTGTAAGTCAGATGCGAGAAAACAATGAAATGAACTATGATGCTGATGTATATGAGGAGCATAGGGGTTGAGAAGGGAATGAATGTTGCACGCTGCTAATGCGTTGACTTGATGAAATAGATAGAGGCTTGAATGGTTGGATGAACGGTAGTTTCGCAAGGCTAGATTGAGTGGCTTAGATTTAAACTTAAGTGGCTCAGGAGGCTTGGACTCTAGCTAAGCTAGGCTAGACCAGAGCTGGGCTCTCTCTCTCTCTCTCTCTCTCTCTCTCTCTCTCTCACTTTCACTCTCCATGGTGAAGGGACAGCTAAAGCTAAGGCTACGGCTAACCGACTTCCAGGAATGAGAGTGAGTTCAAATAAGAGTGGATGCCTCTAATAAGAAGGGAAAGGGGGCTATTTATAGTCTCCCAACCCAGTTTTCTAGTAAATCTTGGTGATCCTATGGGCAAAGTGTGTTTGAAGGGTTGGGATTGGAGATTACCACATTGCATCATCTCATGGGTTGGATGAGGTGGTAAAAGGATAATTTTCGGTAAGGAGATGGACATCGGAGTAAATGCACTTCAACGACACACTTAAGGTTTGAAAAAGTAGAGTTCCACATGCTTGAGAGATGTTGCCCCAAAGATGGAGAGTGCCACATGGCCGGCAGCAACCAGTCTGTTGCCGGTCCCCACTTGGAATCCCTACTTAGACAGGCAGCATCCTCCAAGCATGTGGAGGCTTTACTGTGAAAGTTGTTGCTTTGAAGTTTCAGCCATTTCTCCAATTGAACTTGGTTTTGGGCTTAACTAGGTGAGTTGACTGGGTTGTAGGGTTGGGTAGGATAACCGGGTGAGTTGACTCAGTAAGTTGACCAAGTGAGTTGACTCATCGAGTTAACTCAATTCAGGGTTAGGTCGACTGGGTTGACCGGGTTGAATGGGATGAGTTAACTAGGACTGGGGTTCCTAGGGTTTCGGTTTCTAAGGTTAGGGTTTAGGATTGGGCTTTAGTTGTCCTTTTAGGAGACCTCAATGACCATATATCAAACCTATGCAATTTTTACAGTGTGATGGTTAACTGTTCACGTATAGATTCCCCTCTTTGGCAGAGGTTGTGTGCATTTAAACGCCAAAGCGAGCGGACACCCCGCCTTTGTCAATCAGTCATGAATTGCGATTTGGATTCGTTGTCTTCTTTTATGTCTGTGTCAGCGGGTTTCCTGGAAATAGATAACTCACACATGTCTCAAGGGTTTGAGGAAAACATTGCGATTGTTCCCGTGCATGCCGCCAATCGCAACCCTTTCACTCCTGATAGGTACGAATATTGGAAAAGTACAAAATAGCTCTTATGCTTTCTGCAGCCTTACGAGGATACTGACCCAGTACTGGATTGTGCGTTGCTTCCCAGATCACTTGAGGAGTACTTGTTTTGTTTGATTGTCAAAGTGGTTAGCTGCCCTGCGCTTTATGCGGCCTTATAGGAAACTCACTATGCCGACTTGGACTCAATCAAATTTCGCAAGCATCCACGCCTTAGTATGTGCAGGTGACCTTTTTCCATGCAATCTTCTGATTTTGACACTTAAGTTATAATTTGTCTTTTTCACCATTTAAATGATTTCTTCTTATCAGTCTTGGCCTATCATCTTTTCAGAGTATTAGAATTTGATACAATGAATTTGGCACTGGAGTTCAGTCTAATCATATTTTGATGTGCATTCGGATCCAGTAATCTTTAGAAAAATGGTGAGATATCGGATCTTATTTGATTTTGCACTGACTCCCACCCAGAGATATGGAAGATCTCTTAGTGCCTCAGAAGTCTGACGTTTTTCTTGGAAAATGTTTTGTGATTTTGAAAGTCGCCCCACTCTGAGGAGTGATACTCCGTGGGATTTTTTTATTACAAGATGATTTTAAAATGTGATAAGCTACTAGTTGTCTCCACTGAGAATGCCTATGGGACTCCAAGTACACAAGTTTTTATTGAAAATGAGTGAGGGGTTAGTGCGCATGCTGGTTTGATGGGGATTGACTTTGTTGGAGATTATGGATTTTGAAGATGTTCTATTTTATTGCTTAGACTTTGGTTGTCGCAATTGGGACCAAGATTTGCTGGGGATGGTTCATTTGACGCAAGTCTAATTAATGGCCGTGTTTAAGAATCCAATGGTTGATTGGTTCTATCGTCTCATAGGGTAATCATACTTGATTGTTCTTGGGTTAATCTAGAAGGCTGGTGGTGATCAACTCTGGCTTTTATGATGTAGATCTGTCTGTGGATGGGGGTCAAGATTTCGATTTATGACCAATCGAATCTGTTGTCCCGTGGGTTCGCGGTCAAGATTTTTATCCATGATGTGAAGCCCACCTTTGATGTGTGTCATTCATCATGTGGGGCCCACCTTGGATATGGGCCACTCATCATCAAAGCCGACCTTTCATGTGGATTTTCCATCATGTGGGGCCCACCTTGATGTGAATTATCTATCATGTGGGGCCCACCATTATTAATTGCCTATCATGTGAAGCCCACCTTTGATGCAGACTGTCCATCAGTGGGTCCCACCTTCAATGTGGGTTGCCCATCATGCGGCGCTTGCCTTGGATGTGGGCCATCATTAGGGCTGACCTTTGATGTGGATCTCCATCATGTGTGGCCTCCTTAATATGGGCCATCCATCATGTGGGGCCCATCTTCAATGTCCATTGCCCATCATATGAGCCCACCTTTGATGTAGACCGTCCATCATACCAACCGATTTGACTAAGTCTCATTTGAAGTGGGAACTTCTTTGATATGGATCGCAAGAGAGAGCCTCCTTTGACATGGACACACACACACACACAGAAGTAGAAAGGTAATAACTTGATAGTTACAGTTAGTGATACTTGGGTTATGTTGGAATTGTCTGTATTACTAATTGTTAGAATTACTTCATTAACATGTTCCTTATGTTAATTATTGCTTAATTGATCATTCGCTTGATGAATTGCCTGATCTGAATGAAATCATGATATTGGGAATTATCTATGCTATTTGTTGCATAATGAACGTATGTGCCTACTAGATTGTTGATCAAGTGCTTGTGCTTAAACCTTAATTGTCTCATTATGATGTAGCATTTGAATGATATGTGAATTTGACTCTGTATCTGATATACTATCACTAAAGAATGTAGATCAAGCTCTATAAACCATTTTAATCAGTGGACTACCTATCATTCAATTGGTCATCAAAGGCTTATTCGGTCGGCCAATAGTAGTAAGGGCTATACGAGTTGTTTTACACCCAATGCCAATTTTACCGAAATTCCATTGGTCCACTGGATAGGTTTCATGCGGAATTGACCATTTACTTTTTTGGAATTGAATGATTTTGTGAAACACTTTGTTAGATCTAAAATACCATGATTCCATTATATTATAGTTACCACTTATAACCGTTAGTGCATATTATAATCCTATATACTAGGTCTCAGGAGCCGGGTATGGTGATATGTGGCACTATGTTCGAGTTGCCACCATATGCTGGGTGACGAGCCTCCCATAGTGCCATTAAGCATCAATGGAGGTGGCGAGCCTACCATTCTCTTATATTAATCTTAGGTGACGAATCCTTAACATGTTGATTAAATCTTTGGGCAATAAGCTCCATACCTTTGGATTGAATATTTATAATTGATATCGGGTGACGAGCCCTAATTTAGATTAAGTGACACTAGTGACGAGCCGTGTAATCCTGTTTATTCGTCTCTTAATATAATTATGGTATTCTAGTTTTTCTAATACAATTGGTTGTAATTGAACTAATAAAGGATTGGCTAAAGTATACATATCATGGAATTTACGGGTGTTATATGGTCCCACTGTCTGTTGTGGTTATGCCACACGGGTAGATATCTTCGGTATCACTGCAATTCTATTTGCATTATAGGTAATATTGGCGACGAGCTATATTACTATCGGTTTTATTTATATTGCATGTGATATTGGTGACGAGCCATATCACTTTCGCTTCTTTTCGAGACATGCATTCACATATCACGACATGCATACATCTAATCAATTAAATTAGAAAATTGCTTGCTATGTTGTGCTTTCATTACCTGTGCTTGATTGCAACTTATGTATTGCTTGCTATGATCACTTACTCCATCTTGAGACAATATTTTAAAACACCACCCAAATGTCATTAATGCACGTGCCATAAAAGCTGTCGTGTTAGATGAGGCTTATGTGGATCCAGTGGAGGGAGTACCATACTTTCATATTCTCAACAAGCAGGCGTAGTTCTAGCATGCTTCCACTTTTTTGTTTTCCTTGGAGTAGTTATTTAGAGTATTCGGATACTTAGTAGAGTATGGGCATGTATATTGAGCTCCTAGCTGAGTGGACTTTACTATTTGCTTAGATGACTGTTATGGATATTTTGTGTGTTTGATGTTGCACTATTTTATTTTCAAACTTAATACACAGGTTGGTTTAATTCTTTCCAATTGGGTTTGATGTCATTTGATTATGATATTAAATATGTTTGTAAAAGTTAAAAGTTAACATCTGAAATACCAGGGATCGAGTGTCTACTCGACTCCTAAAATTCAGGGCGTTACATGCCCACTGGGGATTTCCTATGAAGAAGTTTCTGCTCTAGGAAGCTAGGTGGGGCCATCATGATATTTATAAGAAATCCACCCCATCCATCCATTTTGCAAGCTCGTTTTAGGACATGTTACCAAAAGAGCCCAATTCAAGACTCAAGTGAGCCACACAAGAGGAAAAACTATTAAAGAAATTCCTACTACTAAAACATTCATGGGCTCTACCTTGATGTTTATATGTCATCCAAACTGTTTATAAGGTCATTCACACTGGGATGAATTAAAAATAAAAATAAAACGTAGCTTGATATAAAACTTTTGTATTCATACGAATATTTCAATGATGGTCGTTCAATCTCCACTATTTACTCTCATGTGGCTCAGTTGAGTCTTGGATCCAACTCATTTTGAAATTAGTATAATTTACAAAAAAAATTGGGTATCGTATATCGATTATAAATCCTATATATAAATGGTTTGGATCCCTGGAACAAGCCTTCGATCTGATGATTGCTCTTAAAGTATACATGCATGTTGAATTGAACTAATAGAAAATACTCTTTCGACACAACAAGGCCACTTGATGATTGAACTAGGTCATCTGGCTAGCGCTAGCTAAGAGCTAAGCAATCAGAGGTTTGAAATAAGTCCAATTAAAGAATTTTATGAGTATCCTATGTCCATAATAAATCTTATATAAATCCGTTTGGATTTCTTAAGCATGCCCTCAAGTGTAATTATTGTGAGCCTGTTCAGTGTAAATGCTCGGAAATAGCTAATTAGTACGATTTCACCTATTTGAAATTACGAAGGTATTCTTGCTTCGAAAATCAGTCCAAAATGACTGACGTAAATTTGTGGGCCCCTTCGTCATGTATACGACGTATCCGTGTCGTCCATCCATTTTACCAAAACATTTTGACGCATAAGCCGAAGAACGAGTCAAATCTAACATTCAAGTGGCCCACACCAAAGTTAACAGTGGGCCCAAGAAGTTTTTAATGGTGATTGTTCGAATCCATTTTTACTATGGTGTGGTCCACTTGAACTTTGAATCTATCTCATTTTTTGGCTCATGCCCTAAATTCATTAGGCATGATGGATGAACGGTGTAGATAATCTCCATACATTATGGTGGGCCCCACATATATTTGGCAGCATAGTCGGTTTCAGCTTTAGAAAAAGTAAGAGTCAAATCAACCACAGGGAACTGTGCGGTAATTACACAGGGAAATAATTATTGCCCATTTTCCATCCATTTGCCTTTACTCTAAACATTCAAACATGCCCTAAACTACATGTGCATGCTAAATGGTAGCCTTTACTCTAAAAAATCCAACACGCCCTAAACTACATATGCATGCTAAATGGTAACCATTAACGAGTCCTTTTATAGTGGCCAGTACAACATGGCCCAATTGATTAGTAGACCCCTAAGGCTACTCACTTGGCCTAAATTTCAAGCCCAAGTTCAACCCTTAGGCCAAGTGTAAGGTCCCAACCCTTAGCTCTATACGGCTGGGTGGCCTGGCCTATTCCCACCTTTATAGGTCATTATTTTTTCTTAGTTTCACTAAGGGCCTATTTGTTATGATGTAATTACCTGTATTTTGATTGATTTTGACATTTATTAATTACAATGTTAAATGTCAATAGCTATCAATTTATGATGTTGGTATTTTATTTTTATTTTTGATAGGTCTTGTCTCCAAAAATGAGGCTGACTATGTGGGCCTCATACGCTGTATCTATGCCATCCATTCATTTTCTTCAGATCATTAATTTCACGGTCTGAGCCTAAATATGGGGCAAATCCAAAGATCAAGTGGACCACATCAGAGGAAACAGTGGGAATAATGATGCCACCATTGAAACCACTATTTTATTTGGTATGGTCCATTTGAGATTTGGCCTTGCTTCATTTTTAGGCTCATGATGATCTGAAAAAATGAACGGGCAGAATAGGTATAACACAAACATCATTGTGAGGCCCACAGAGCTTTGGTAACCGAATAAATTAGAGTTTTGCTAAATCCGTTCTTTTTAAACAAAAGACTTGCAATTTTACAGTACAAATACTGATAATCAGAGGGCTGCAAGAATCCTTCTGAAGCCCTGTCCTAAAGTAGTATTATTAAAAAGTGTCATGTTTGCTAAACAGATATGGACTCCATTATTGAAAAGTTAAAAAAGACATTTTATATATAAAAAAAAATATTACTTTTTATTATTAATCTTATATCTAAATAGGCGCACATCTTATTGTTTTGTTAGATAATATAAAGGTTACAAGAAGATTCCTTGATTCATTGATTGCAGGCGATCTAAATTCATAGCCCAGCATTTAGAAATTGTATACTTTGACATGTATTAGCTCAACATACAGGGCTGACTCAACATAAATGGGCTAACTGCCCAATAAATGTCTACCAATCCAATCCGATGGTGAAAAAATAAAATAAGCATGACTTTTGTTTCACCCTACATCTAAAATATGAACTAAATTTAGAGTATTTGATTTGACTTACTTATATGCCAGGTCTGCAATTTATAAGTGGCTGTGTATCCTCCATCACACCCTCCTGGAGTATCAAAGTTTTTACCATTTAAAAATTCTTCTTGTGATGCACGTAGCAGTGATTGGTAATGATGATTTGTTGGGCTACCCCAGCACGCGGATCAGCTGCTGATAGTTTTTATAAGGAGACTGGCTGCTGAAGTGACCTCACCGAGTTCTGTAGGCCCCACCATGATGTATGCTCAGTGGACACGGTCTATCTATTTGGAGAAATCATTTTAGAGCATGAGCAACAAATAATAAGTTAGATCCAAAGCTAGAGCAGATCCAGTACATAAAACAGCGGAGAGAGTGATGCCTACCATTAAAATTTTCTAATGGCTACAAAAGTTTTCCATCAAGCTGTTCCTTCTTTCGTACCTGTGATAACTCATGAACAGGTTAGATCTCAAATAAAAATCACAATGAACCCTGAAAGAATTTCCACTATGGTCATCGTTCTCCCCACTGTTTTTGGTTGTGGGCTTTACTCCAGCTTTCTGTCTCATGATGTAACGACCATGTGACGAAACACATACATCATGATAGGACTACAGCACTTGGTGACGTCACTTCAGCATGGAGTGTTCAGAGCTAATCCGCGTCCTACCGCCCTATAGGTGCAATGATCTATAACTGGACAGCTCTCACCACCCAACGTCGTGAATGTCTACGACGAAATAAATTCCCCTTGAATTTGGGGACACCGTCCTATCCTGAAACAACACTTTGAATCTCTGCAGTTTTAACGGGGAGATTAGCTACTGGTTGAGCAGCGAGACCCACAACTGAAGTGACTGAAGTGACGTTACCAAGTTACGTAGGCCTCACCATGATGTATGTTTTGTATTCATGTTGTCCATCCATTTGGAGAGTTCATTTTAGGGCAAGAAACAAAGAATGAGTCAAATCCAAAGCTCCAGTAGACCCTTACTACAAAAAACAGTGGAGAGTAAAGCCGACCATTAAAAACTACTAAAGGCAACGAATGTTTTCGATCAAGCTAATATTTGTGTTTTCCCTTCTTTCATGTCTGTATTAAATTGTGAATAGGTTGGATTTCAAATAAACATCACGGTGGGCCTTAGAAAGGTTTCAACAGTGGGCATTAATCTCCCCAGTGTTTTCTGTGGTGGGGTCTACTAATGATTTGGATCTACCTCATTCTTTGGTTGATGCCCTAAAATGAGATCCCAAAATGCATGGACGGTGTAGATACAATATATACATCATAGTGGGGCCCATAAAACTTGGTGACATCACTTCGGTGGCAAGTCTCGCTACTCAACCTGTCAGTAGCTAATCCGCGTCCTTTTTAACGGATGCGGATCGCCTATTAAAGCCTTTCATATGAAGTTCATGCGCAAGCATTACAGGTGGGGCCCACCATGATGTTTGTGAGAAATTCAACCCGTCCATCCATTTTTCGAGCTCATCTTAGGACATGAGATTAAAAATGAGGAGGATCCAAAACTTAAGTGAGCCATACAAGATGAAACAGTGGAAAAGGAATGCCTACCATTGAAACCTTCATAGGCTCCACCTTGATATTTATATGTCATCCAAACCATTTATAAGGTCATTTTCGCTGGGATCAAGTGAAAACACCAAAATCTTAGACCGACGCAAAACTTTTGTGGTCATATAAATATCTCAAAGGTGGTCACTAAATCCTCATCGTTTCCTCTCGTGTGGCCCATTTGAGTTTTGAATCTACCTTATGTTTAGTCTCATGTCCTAAAATGAGCTCCAAAATTGGATGGATAGGTTTGATTTATCAGAAGTATGCCCCACTCATAATTAGGGGTGTACATCAAGTCGAATCGAGTCGAGCTGGCCTCAGCTCGACTCGGCTCGGCCACTGGTTGACCTCAGCTCGAACTCGGCTTGGCTTAGTCCTAGAGCAGCTCAGCTCGGTTCGGTCAACAGCTCAGGCCAAGTTCGAGCCAAGATCGAGTCGAGTTCGCCATTGAGGCATTTCCACAGACACCTGAACTGCAACTTCAAAATCCCACTGTTTTACAAACAGAGGCAATGGCTTTTCAGGTATTTTATCAAACATCTTCTAAATAACAAAAAAATCAAGAAAAACAAAGAGAAAAAGGGTATTTGTTTCCATTCGACTCTCTAACACTCTATTTGACTCACCTCACCCGCTCTCTATGTTCAAGATTTAGAATAACTCGATATTTCAAAAAAACTCAACTGAGTTACTCAACTCAACTGATCACCAGGCTAGAGCATGAGACGTGCATGGCTTTGTTTATCATTCTTTTTATGCGACTTCTTTGGTGGCTGATACGGTTGAGATTCGCCTACTCTTTCAAAAGCTAAGGGGGAAGAGAGAGAGAGAGAGAGAGAGAGAGAGAGAGAGAGAGAGAGAGAGAGAGAGCTTTGGAAGCTTGTAAGGAGGTTAGACCTTTACATGAGGCAAACTTGCCAACGTGGCAAGTTTAAGGTGACCCCACTGCTGAGATAATAATAAATAAAAATCGGGTCGACCCACTTATAAAGTGAGCCGCTCCAATAGGAAAAGAATGGGAGGTATGGAAAAAAAAATTGCCATTGCTCTACATTCAAAGTACACGTGCAGCCCACCTAATATGAGCAGCTGAGGGAAGTAGAAGTTCAACAGTGAGTGGTAACATAAAAACCACTAGCCAAACCTTCCTTGCCACCAGCCACATTTCGTTAAGTCAATTTATCAAACAGTTGGTGAGCAACATCAATGGAAAAGTAACCAAGTCACCGAAATGGTTCGATCTGAGTTCGATTCGAGCTGGATTCGAGTCAAGTTGAGTCAAGCCGGGGCCTACTCGAACTCATTTTCGAGCTCAAAAAATCAGCTCGACTCGGCTCGAACTCAGCTTCGAATCGAGCTTTTTCGAGTCAAGTCGAGTGAGCTAACCGAGCTAGCTCGGTTCGTGTACACCCTTACTCATAATCCCCACTGTTTTGCCGGAAATCTGCATCCGGGATTGTGTCTTTTAAAATCCGCGTCCCATGTTGCCTACCGACGCTGCAAGTAGTTACTAGCGACTAGAGAGTGCTCTTTACGCCTCACCATGATGTATGTATTTTATCCACTCCGTCCATTTACTTTTTTTAGTTCATTTTAGGACAGGAGCTGTTGTAAAAATATTAATTTTAATATATTTTAATAACAAAAATTATATACAAATAATATTAAGTTGTTTTGCCAAAAAAAACCCACTTTTTGGTGTTTTGGGAATAGTCCCACATTGGAAAAGAGGAAGGAAAAGTTTGACTTTATATGAGAAAGGTGGAGTACCTTTATGTTTTATATGTTTGGTACGAGGTGTATCGGGTTATGTTTTATATGTTTGATACGAGGTGTATCGGGCTGATGTGTTCCGTGCCCGTGCTCGGGCACAGGCTCGGTTACAATAACAGGCTCGGTGCGAGGGCATGGGCATGTGAGGTAGTGAGGCAGTGTGGTTGCAGAGGCACTAGTGGCGCACCATCCTAAGCTATATAAATAGTGCCTAGATAGGTTTATAATTCATCACAAACAGGGTCCTTACTCTTACTCCGGTGGTAGACTCTCAGGAGTTTCAACTTCAGGTCAGGGGTTCGAGTACCCATAGGTGGTGAAATCCCACTACGGTGTGAGTGTGTGGGGGTGTGTGTGCATGTGTATATATATATATATATATATATATATATATATATATATATATATATATATATATATATATATCACAAATACACTCCAAGCATACGAATCCGGTAAGAATTACAAACAGTGCACTCTGGCAAGGCAGTAAGATTCATCTGAACCATTGCTTGAAGAACAAAGCAGCATTGTGATCTAAAACGGTTCATCAGAACCATTGCTTGAAGATCAGACCAATACTGTGGTCTAACACTCCTTTCATTTTCTCTCTCTCTCTCTCTAATTTCGGGATTTTTCCTTTTGTTATTTCTGCTAGAAATTTGTGTATAAGAGTTCCATTGGTAGATCCTCGTATTTGTTGAACGCAGATGCACACCAAGCTCGTCGTATCCTAGAAGCTATTTGCCTAGAACCTTTCAGCATACTCAATCTATTTGAGTAGGGACAAATAACGCTTTAAGAATAGCGTTCTTATACGTGCTTCAGCCTGTCCTGATTATTTTTGGTTTACCAATTTACAAAAAATATTTTTCTGTATTATTTATCTCAACAATCTTAAAGCGTTATTTTGAGATGGAAGCCAAAAACATATCATCTATCGAACTGATGAATCAGGATCTGATTTGTCATGATCGGTTCGATGGAATCAACTTTACAAGGTAGTAAGACAAGATCAAGTTCCTTCTGACGTCGCTAAAGATCTATTACATTTTAGATCCAAAACTGCGACCACTGCGTGAAACTGCCAATGAAGACACACCTGAACAGATCGATGCCTGCATCAAATGAGCTGAAGATGAACTTATGTGTCGTGGACACATTTTGAATGCTCTCTCCAACCATCTGTACGATTTGTACACACAAACATCATCTACAAAAGAAATTTGGACCGCCTTGGAGTTCAAATACAAAGTTAAAGAAGAATGTACCAACAAGTTCCTTATAGCCAGGTATTTCTACTCTAACATGGTAGATAACAAACCGTTGTTGTTTCAAATCCAAGAACTGCAGCTAATAGTGAATAAAATCAAGGCCATTAAAATTGATTTTTCCTGAGTCATTCTAAGTCAGGGCTATTATCGTAAAGTTGCCCCCGGTGTGGAAAAACTATAGAAAAAAGTTACTGCATAAGACTGAGGACTATACATTGGAACAAATTCAGAAACATCTACGAATTGAGGAAGGATCCCGTAACCACAATAAAAAGAATGAAAATGGAAATTCCTCGTCCAAAGTGCACGCTGTAGAGAATACAAATAACATGAATCTCGAGAAGGACGATTCCCTGAAACCTAATAAAGAAAAATTCAAGAAAACTCAGAAGAAGAACAAAAAGTTTAAAGGCCCTTACCTTGTCTGTGGAAAAACCAAGCATTATGCTTAAGTTTGCCGATATCACAAATCGAAAAAAGAAGTTAATGCAGTAGAAGGCAATATGTGGCAATGATCACTGAAGTGAACATAATCCAAGGAAAAGCTTTTGGTTGGTGGTATGATACTGTTGCTACCATACATGTCTGCTACGACATATTAGCTTTCAAAACTTATGAGGAATTGACCATTGGTCAAGAAGTCCAAATAGGTAATCAAGTCCGATCGAAGGTTGTCGGCAAAGGAACCGTTGAACTGGTGTTTACTTTTGGGAAGAAAGTGATTCTAAAAAATGTGATGCATGTCCCAGACATGAGGTGAAACTTAGTTTCTGGGGATATTCTGGGTAAACCTGGAATAAGGATTGTGTACGAATCAGGAAAACTGATTCTGTCCAAGAATGTGAACTTTGTCGGAAATGGATATGCTTATAACGGTATGATCAAGTTATCTCTGAATGAAAGTAGCACTTCTGCGTATATGGTTGAATCTGTAGGACTATGAAATGATAGACTAACCCATATAGGATATAGTACTTTAAAATTTATATCTAAGAATGGTTTAATCTCATACACAGATAATGAAAATGATAAATGTGAAGTATGCATATGATCCAAAATGACAAAGAAACATTTTCCTAGTGTCAAGAGATCATCTCAAGTATTGGATCTTGCGCACAATGATATCTGTGAGTTAAACGACATTCTTACTTGAGAAGGAATAAGGAATTTTATAACCTTTATTGATGATTGCTCTAGATATGTGTATGTATACCTATTAAAGAGCAAAGATGAAGCACTAAACATTTTTAAAGTATATAAAGCAGAAGTTAAAAAATCAATTAAATAAGAAAATAAAGGTTCTCCACAGTGATAGAGGAGGAGAATACTTTTTAAATGAATTCGCTAACTTCTGTAAAGAACATAGACTAATACACCAATGTACTACACCATACACACCGCAACAGAATAGTATTGCAGAAAAGAAGAATGGGACGTTAGTGGTAATGGTCAACTCAATGCTAATATGAGCAAAGTTGCCACTTAGTTTATGGGGTGAGGCAGTACTTGCAGCATGCCACATATTAAATAGAATTCTATCTAAAAAGTATAAAATATCGCCATATGAAACATGGAAATGTAGAAAACCTAACCTAGGATATCTTAAAGTGTGAGAGTGTCTTGCATAGTGTAAAACTAGTTATCCAAAAAGAACCAAATTAGGACCCAGAGCTATTAAGTGCGCCTCTGTAAGGTATGCACAAAATAGTAAACCTTATAGACTCTATATCTAGAGTCTAACACCATTATGGAATTAAGAGACGTTGAGTTCTTTGAGAACTCACTATCCTTGGAGTCAAAGGATAATGAAGTTCAAACTCCTAATAGAGAACCAGATAGTATAGCTCCACAGGTAGTGGAAGCTCCGAGCAAACCTCGTAGGAGTCATAAAGGGTAAGAGTAGAGAAGATTTTAGACGATGATCATATAGACTCTCAGCATATCTCTTTTCATCTTGTAGAAGGATATAGAGATAATGTTATAAGAAATATACCTATAGTAATGACTATCAAAGATTACCCTAAAACATATAATGAGGCTATGTCTTCTAGAGACTCAGCTTTCTGGAAAGAACTATTAATGATGAAATGAAATATATAGTGTCAAATCAAACATGAGAACTAGTTAACTTACCTCTAGGTTCTAGACTCATAGGTTACAAGTGGGTATTTAGGAAGAAATATCACACTGTTAGGACTATCCAAACCTTTAAAGATAGACTAGTAGCTAAGGGTTTTAGACAAAAAGAAGGGATATATTATTTTGATACATATTCTCTTGTAATTAAGATAACATCCATTACGATTTTATTTGTGCTAGCTTCCATACATCATCATCACATCCACCAAACGGATGTAAAGACTGCATTCCTAAATGGTGACCTCAATGAGGAAGTATACATGGAACAACTTGAAAGATTCATTCTACCAAGAAGTTTGTAAATTCATTAAATCTTTGTATAGATTAAAACAAGCACCAAAACAATGACATGAGAAGTTTGATTCAAAAATACTATCTTATGGTTTCATGCATAATGTAGCTGATAAATGCATATATTTTAAAGTTGATGGTAGTTGTATAATTATTATTTGTCTATATGTTGATGACATATTAATAATTACTAATAAAATAAAATGTGTAACTAAAACAAAGAGGTTTCTGTCTTCCATATTCAAAATGAAGGATCTTGGACATGTAGATACCATCTTAGGTATCAAAGCTACAAAACATTCTGGGGGTTATACTTTGTGTCAATCTCATTAGATCGAGAAGATACTAAATAAGTTTAATCATCTAAATATAAAAGAATCAAAAACCTCATTTGATCCAAATATCAAGTTAAAAGAGAATAACGGAAGAGCAGTTGCACAACTAGAGTATGCGAGTGGTATAAGGGTCTTATGTATGTTATACAATGCACTAGACCAGATATCGCATATGCTGTGAGTAAACTAGTAGGTTTACTAGTAACCCCAGTATTGAATACTGGAATGCTATTAATAGAGTCCTTGGTTACTTAAAAGCAACCAAAGACTTAGGGCTACATTACTCAGAATTTCCTGCCGTATTAGAAAGATATACCGATGCAAGCTGGATATCAAGTGCAGGGGACAACAAGTCTATTATAAGGTGAGTATTTATCCTATGAGGTGCAGCTGTATCTTGGGGATCCAAGAAACAGACCTGCATAACGCACTTGACTATGGAGTATGAATTTATAGCCTTGGCTACAACAGGCAAAGAGGTTGAGTGACTTAGGGATCTTTTATTAGAAATTCATTTTTGTGTAAAGTCTATATCGGTTGTGTCACTACATTGTGATAGTGAAGCCACATTAACTAGAGCCTATAACGACACTTATACTGGTAAGTCTAAACATATCAATATACAACATGATTATGTGAGACAATTGATTCAAGATGGAATTATTGCAATTTCTTATGTGACATCAAGTAATAACTTAGCTGACCCTTTTTATTAAACCTCTAACGAGAGAGGTAGTAAAGGCAACATTTAGAGGGATGGGGTTGAAACTCTTTAACCAAAGTTCCACCAGTGATGGTAACCCAACCTAAAATCAGAAAATATTTAGTTTTGGGTTCAATTAGTAAAAACAAGTTACTGATATGTGAAAAATTTTCAGCATAAAATTATATACGACCTCATCCATAATAAATAAGTATTAAGCGTTACGAAAGAGGGTTGAGTCTTAGAACTTTTAATGAAATCCAGTCTAAAGGACAAGTGTCTTAATAGTAACGAAGACATTGGAAGGATTTCACCTATGTGGACGTAAAGATAGTGCCGTCTCTCATGAGAGTTGGAGTTTCTCTCGGGATCGTTCATGAAATAAGATGAGCACATGGTCATTAATTGTGTTGACCAAGATTGCAGGAACTTTAAAAATACAATATTGAATATGTGTGTAGTTTCTTCGGCTCTATTATCTAGGAATAACTGGTTCAATGTTGTGGCTACCAGTCATTTTGATAGAGCTTTGAGATACTTACACTAAGGGAAGATTCAAATCGAAAGATATCTTTTTTTATGCATATAAGTTATTTATATTCTAGCAAATATTTTTTCTGAAAAAATATATTTTAAAATCAAGTGGGGGATTGTTTTAAAAATATTGATTTTAATATATTTTAATAACAAAAATTATATATAAATAATATAAAGTTGTTTTGCCAAAAAAAAAACCCACTTTTTGGTGTTTTGGGAATAGTCCCACATTGGAAAAGTTGAAGGAAAAGTTTGGCTTTATATGAGAAAGGTGGAGTACCTTTATGTTTTATATGTTTGGTCCGTGATGTATCGGGCTTGCATGTTCCAATGCGAAGCACTGGAACACCCATGCGCGGGCTCGTGCTTACGCTTGGGTTCACGAGCCTCGATCTCAGTTCGGTCTCGATCATGGTCACAGGCTCGGGCTGGGTGTGAGAGCGTAGGCATGTGAGGCGGTGTGGCTATAAAGGTGCTAGTGGTGCACTTCGCACATGCGCATCATATCGCAGAAGGTCGCTACTTTATGACCTTACGTGAACTGGTGCGAGACGAGTGCGAGTTTCTCACCACCTGCACAACAGTCAGAAACTAGCCGTTAACGGCTAGTTTCTCACCAACAGCTAAAAACAGTCATATGGTTTAATGGCCCTGGACCAAAACTGTTAGCCATCCTAGCCTATATAAACAATGCTTGGATGGGTTTACAATCCATCACAAACACACTCCAAGCATACGAATCTAATAAGAATTATAAACAGTGTACTCCAGCAAGCCAGCAAGGTTCATCCAAACCATTGCTTGAAGAACAGACCAGCGTTGTCGTCTAAAATAGTTCATTCGAACCATTGCCTGAAGATTAAACTAGTGTTGTGGTCTAACACTCCTTTCCTTTTCTCTCTCTCTCTCTCTCTCTCTCTCTCTCTAATTTTGGGATTTTTCCTTTTGTTATTTCTACCAGAAATTTGTTACAAGAGTTCCATTAGTGGATCCTCGTATTTGTTGAACGCAGATCCACACCAGGCTCGTCGTATCCTAGAAGATATTTGCCTGAAACCTTTCAGCATACTCAATCTATTTGAGTAGGAGCAAATAACGCTTTAAGGACGACGTTCTTATACGTGTTTCAACCTGTCATGATTATTTTCAATTTACCAATTTATGAAAAATATTTTTCTGTATTATTTATCTCAACATGAGCTTAAAAGGTAAAGTTAATTTAAATCTCAGGTGCACCACACAATAGAAAATAGTGGTGATTGAACGCCCACTGTTAAAAACTTTTTAAGGTCATAAAAGTTTTGGATGAAGCTAATAGTTGTGTTTTCCCTTCATCTATTTATCTACATCTCTCTGACATAATCAACAAGCTATATGATAAATAAATATTATACTGGGCCTAGAAAGTTTTTAATGGTGAGTGTTTAATCACTACTTTTTTATGGTATGGTACACATGCAATTTGAATCTGACTCATTTTTAGGTTCATGCCCTAAAATGATTTGAAGGAGTGAATGGACGGAGTAGATAAAACAAATACATCATAGTGCATGTAACACCCTATACCTTTCAGTACTCGGGTGTTACCGTGTAACATGACTCAGTATAAATGCAAACCTGATTTAAGCAAACACTCGTTCATTCTAGTCTCAAGCGGGCCGATTAAAGCAACATTCATCCACAGGTTAAGCTACCCATCCAAGGTTATCTAAGACGAACCATCATGTTGTTAAAAAGATCCATTTTTAGGATTTTGAATCTCATTGTTATCATTTTGGACTTAAAAACGCTGAACCATACAAATCCACCATTCGTTAGATCCATCGTCCATCATGCCCACAACATTCCGTAAAATGATCCACCACTTGATCACACTAATCAAACAACCAAAGCGTAAACCAAATGTCAAAGTCTATCTAGATGAATCACAAGACTGCTAAGACCAGCGATAGGTGATTTTGAATCAATCCGATCGTCGGTTTACAGAACAAACGTTATAGTTAAAGCATATAAACGTATTCGCTCGAAATAACATGATCTAATGGTTGGATGGAGATACACACCCTAGTTTATGAACTGGGCGACTTAAGCATCACGTGGTATCATTCAGATTAACGTCTAAAGCCGATCTGACCATTTAGTTGTTAGTAAACATTAATAAAACCTCTAAAAACCAATTAGTGTGGCCCACCTGAGTTTAGATTAGCCCTGTCCCTAGGCCCATGGCCAAAGTGAGAGAACTAAAGGGATAGACAGAGTGGATTTATCACAAACATCACCATGGGCCCCACAAGGGCGTGCATGTACACCAGTGCAACAGCACCTGAGGTGCACGAGACCATCAGCCCAATTAACACGAGTCTGACCCGCGGTTTCCATAAATAAAGAGACACCTCTCTCCCGCTCAATTTCATTTGAAACGAACGTCGTCCGTGTGATTTGCAAATGGCCCACCATGACCATCTTATTGGGTGATCCAATCCATCCATCATGTTTAGGGCATGGCCCTTACCAAAACCTAACAATTTTGGCATGTTGAAACCTACAAACATGTGCAGAATTTCAACTAAACATGGCTGACGTACGGGTGAGATTGTGCTCCTAGCCCCTCCAAGATCGTTCCATTGAGATTAAGATGGGCCACCCTTAGCCAATCCAAAACATTCACCAGGTAGAGCATACCTGTCCTACCAAAACCACGCTGCCGTGCGGGTCCATACACACGTGCGTGCACTCAAAACGGGGCCCAAACAAGGCTGGGTGCGGCATTTTCAGAAATGGCAACTGCCCCTGTTCCTTTCAGTGACAGTTGTTGTAATCCGCGTGAGCTCTCTCCCCTACATCTCAGCCCTCCATTTGGGCAGGTCCTAACCATCCATTTCAAACCGTCCTAGGGTTCTTCTACCCATAGCAAAGAGAAACCACAGGCGGTTTCGGTTTTGCCCACCGTATTTGGTGGAGGTTTCTGCCAGAACCCATTCGGATCATTTGTTGTCGATCCAATGACTTAAGAAGGCTAGGACAACACTAAAGAAGGGAAGAGATCTAGCAGCAGCGTCTCCCTTTCGATTTCATGCAGCAGCCTAGAGAAAAACCAGCTTGACCCAAGCTGGGCGTATGGTTTGGTCGCTGCTAGGAGCAGCAGAGAAACAGAGGGAAAGCAGGGGAGGAAGGAGAGAAAAGAGAGAGAAAGAAACTAGAAGAAGAAAGAAACGGAAAGGAAGAAGAAGGAAGGAAAACTGAAAGAAAGAAGAAAGAATCAGAGAGAGTGAGGGAAGGAAAGTGGAAGAAGAAAGAAGGGATGGCACTACTGTTGTTGCTGTTGCACTACACAGAGCTGACGAGTGCCACCGCCCACATTTCTGTTGCGCAAGCAGCCTTCAAATGGATGACCTAGATCCACATCTAGGCATCCAGAAGACCCTTCATCAGGTCAGAGTTCATCCCCGTGAGTCACACTCAATCAGGACTTAGTTGGGCCATAATCAGGGCTGCAAACGGCCTTTAGCTGGGCTATAAATCCAGTCCTTAATTGGTGCGTGGTGTGGGTCGAAACCAGCCCACGTTCTGGGCCGAAATTAGCCTAGAACTGGACCAAAATCAGAACAGAACTGGGCCAAAATCAGCCTCAAGGTTGGGATGAAATCAGCCACTCGATCTGGGCAGAAATCAACCCAGAATTTTGGCCGAAATCAGGTCCGACCCAGCCCCAGTTTCGGGCCATAGCCGGGCTCTGTGATAAGCTGAAAATGGTTTCCAGATTTCCCCAAAACCAGACCTTGAATTTAGCTAAAAGCGGGCTAAGCTTTGAGCTGAAAATCATACCTCAAAACTGTGTTGGAACTGGTCCTCCTACTGGGTTGAAAACACTTTCAAATGGGCCCTCAGATGGGTTGGGAATTCGGCAGAAAACAAGCCCTTGTTGGGCTCCGAAATGAACTAAGAGTGGCCTGAAATGTGGGCCACCATCGGGTCCGAAGTTGGGCCTTCATCAGGCCATACAATGAGAGTGAAAAGATTAGATGGGCCGCACTATATATACAGTGGGCCACACTATATAAATGGGTGGGCCACACGTAAAGGTCAAAGTAGGCGGGCCCTTATCAACCTACCCAAATAACCTTATTCATGGGATCTTTCAAACCCACACTAGACCCATTTTAATGTATTATTGTCATTGTTATTATTAGGATTATTAAAATTAATAATGATTAGCCATTAGTAAGTTATTCATGCTAGAACTAGTTAGTATAAACAAAATTTCAATTATTGTATAGTAATGTTCTATTATCGTCTTAAATATTATCATTAACTATAGATTAAAATATTTACTATCATTATAACAATTATTATTATCATGTACCTAACATTGATACACTCCTATTATTAATAGTGGTTTTACAATTATTTAGATTACTGATATCGCAGTTAACCATACACCAATTAGCATTCAATCCTATGACCCAAGTCTAGGACTGAACTCTAGAATGAAATCTAGGACAACATCAATGCATTGTTTGCGCTAACGTTAGTTATTATAAACAAATTACCGTTAATGATATTAGTGTAGCATCCATCACCTAAAGATATTATCATAAAAACAAAATAGATTATACTATTACATTGTAATGCCTAATATTACCATGGTCATAAATATTGGTTATATCACTAACATTAAATTGTAACTAACCATATCATGACATTAATTGTGTTTGAGCTACACATATGTCTTAGTCCAACTCCTAGAACTAAACCCTAGAGTAAAACCCTGAAACTTAGGTAATCCGAACCCTAAGTTAAAACCCTAACCCTAAATAGCATGTAAGCTTGGACCTAACTGTATAACTTTACAATTCATGATAAGGTTTGATTCTAAGGGAACACGCGCTCTCTAGTAACACTGATAGGTGATTCAAAGCATAAAATGATGATTTCTTCCCCTTGAGCTTTCCATTTTTCCATTAGCTTAAGTTATAGTTTTGTTTTAATTTATAAATGATATCTCCATTCTATAACTACATGTGTTAATTGTTGGAATTGAATTGCTACATTACATGCTTAATGTTTATCCTGCATATTTATTCATACTTGTGGATTATTTGTGGATTGCTTATGGAACTTAAACTAGTACATCAATGGGAAACCCCCACCTATATGTGTACACCCATACTTGGGATGTAACCTGACTAGTTGTGATTGTAATGGACTTTCTGCTTAGTAGTTATTGAACGCTGGTTTAAATTGACCATTAATGTGGGCCTACCATCCAGGGTTGTTATGTCCAATGCTTTTTAAGGATAGTCTTTTATCGCATGGTTTTGACACTCGCCCTATGTAGCCTATTTTGATAATTACCCATGTGGCTTGTTTTGATATTGCTCTATGTGGCTTTGTTCTAATATTTTTCCTATATGGGTTCGATGTTTTATACTATGCAACCATACGATGGTAAGCCCCATATACTATAATATGATTGGCCAATAGTCGACGGGTTTCCATTAAACATCCTAAGATGGTAGTCTCATGAGCCGGGGATGGTGGTATGGGACCTATGCCCGAGCTGTCGGCCTACGCTAGTACGAGCCCCCGTAGTGACCTTGAGCTTATTTAAATTGACTGATTGTAACTGGACTAATAATGGTTTGGCTAATCATGCATCTATAGCATATTGGCGATGACGGGTGGCTAATTCTGGATGCTGTAGCACGTGTCCTTAAGATCTTTGAGGTATCGTTTCGCTAGCTCCCAAACCACCGACTATCGATCTGTTGTTCCGACTAGATAAATTTCTCAGGTCGATGATTTGCATGAATGACGAGCCCACTGTCCGCACGGATGAGCATCCCTGGGGCGATGATTACATTCACACATCCACGCATCTAATAAGACCTGCATCATGTACTGTTTTGTGTGTTTTGTTTTATAACTATGCTTACCTAATGCGGCGGTGTGTAATCTTGAGGGAAGTTCACACTGAATTGGCCACTCATCCATCAACTATACAACCGTACAGGTAGTACAAGTGGCCTAAGTGATATGTAGGTTCAGACTGATGAGGAGCCGTTATGATGGTCAAGGATGCGCAGTTGTACTTGTCAAGGAAGATGCGCGAACTTGTGACTTTCGTTTATATATTTTCTTTTACATTTCTCATGTATGTAAATCTTATAATTATTAATGTTGAGACATTGGTTTGTATAAGTCATTATGGGCAACCTCTTGTATATCTTAAATGTAATTGGCATTTTTCATTTATGCTTACTTGTCCATTCTACGCTCATCTGTGTCACGCCCCAAACTCGGGAACCGGACTCACAAAATTCCCGATCGCCGAATCCGGCGCCAACAGCCTCCGTAGTGCCCCATTCTCCGATCCCAGCACTCATATGCTAGATTCCGATCCTGGGATCCTACAAGAAGGATTTTCGGTATGAATTTTTTTTTTTTTGTAATGGAGCATAACCAAGTCACAAAACAACATCACCATATATCCACTATATCAAGAACTTTTAAGTACAATACGGAAAGGGAAATACAAGGTGATCAAAAAGCTCCAAAATGATCTAATGCGCACTCTTACCTTAGCGCTGTTGTGGTCCAATGCCACCTGCACGCAACGGTCGTGCATAAGCTTACAAAAGCTTAAAAGGTGGTGTAAGTGTGTGCACAAGACAAGTGCCAAGTATACCATATCAGAGTAATGCAAAAATATGAGGTAAGTCCATGAATACAATCAATCATACAAGGCTATGTGATGTAAGGCATGAATGCGATCGGCCATACAAGCCCATGCGATGTGAGGCCTATGTAGCCAAATGTCATATGCGAGATGCAAAGCAAGCATGCCAGTCCTCATCAAGTATACATATCAGTATAGTTTCTCTCTGGGATATCACCGGGGTCTAATACACTTCACACTGACTGTCGCCTCCCTAGCCACACAGCCCAACAAGTGAAAGAGACCACACTATCCGCCTGACCAGTAGTCTGCTAATACCTACCCAGCTCGTCAATAACGGACTCATTTACGAGCTAGTCAAACTTAGCCTAGCTTACAACCCCCTCACTCGGGCAGATAAGGCCACACCCCCTTCCAACTGACCACGACACAATGGGAGACGCGGCCTACTGGATTCAGCACTGGGGCGCTCGTGTATCCACTCGGTCTAGACATTGGAGCATCTCATGGTACCAAAAAGTTCCGGGACTCTCACCCAAGGATATCCTAAGTGCCCACAGTGCTAGAACCAAGTATTTTCGGTATCCGATACGGCCATCCACGATGTGCCTGTGGGGCCATGACCCTGATGTCACTAGGGCGTACAATGATCATGACACACAAATGTGAGATGTATGAATCACATCGTCAAATCATGCAGCAATCCAGCGCGTACTGTGCGATTATGTGGGGCACTCCGTCTCATAAGGAGTCCCGTAAATGTCTCAGCCAAACTGGCTTATGCTATGATCAAACATTCCTCATTCAAGCATACATATGATGCGTATGGGCATGAGTCATGGAATTATACTAAGCATGTTATATGGTGATGAACTATCCTTCCAGCGATGATGAGCCTAGATGGCTTACACATAACAAGTATGGGCCTATCAATGGGCTCTAAGGAGAGGTACAATGCAGACATTTAACCAACATTGTACTTACAATGTGAGCGTCAAACCATCATTGCTCCCAAGGCATAGCCCGCTATAAAGGTCAACACATAAACCACGGTGGAATCACATTACAATGGGCCTTATGTACATCACATCGAGCCTCGACCCATGAGTCTCATATATATCAAGGTGGGTCTCAACGGACGGGCCATTACTACATTAAGATGGGCCTAATCATATGGGCCTCATATATATACCAAGGTGGGCCTCAATGGACGGCCATAAATAAATCAAGATGGGCCTAATCATACTTCCCAAAAAAAATCATATTGGAGGATCATTTGGACCATACCACAAATAGCAATGGAGATAATAATTTTCACGGTTAAATAAATCACAAGGCCCACTATAAAGTTTATTTTCCAACCAATTTAATCATAAGGTCATAAAGACTTGAATTAAGAGGGGAAAACAAATATCATATAGGTTCAAACCCTGTAGCCCAAGGGTTTTAATGGTGAACATTCAAACCCACTATTTCCTCTAATGTGGTCCACCTGATCAATGGCTGGATGGTGTGGCCCACCATGATATATTTTGAGATCCATCCTATTCATAAATTAACATAGTGATAGATGAATTGAAAACAAAAATATAAGCTTGAGTGGAAACTACTATGGCTCCTAAGAAGTTTGAATGGTGGAGGTCACTGTCCACTATTTTAAATAGTGGGGTCCACTTTAACTTTAGATCTGACTCATTCTTTAGCTCATGCCATAAAATGAGCTTTCAAAATGGTTGGACAGGTTGGATGCAACACATGCATCATGGTGGGTCCCATAAGGATGGACGGTGTGGAGAGAACACATACATCATTGAGGTCCCACCGTCCAGTGGTATGGACGGTGTGGACAAAACACATACACCATGGTAGGTTCCACCGTCCACTACTGTGGACGGCATGAATAAAACACATACATCATTGGTGGGTTCCACATGGGGCCCACCATAATGTTTATCTGTCATCCGATCCGTTAATAAGGTCACACGGACCCGGATGCAGAGGAAAAAAATTTTCATAATGATCCAAAACTTCTGTTACCTAAAAAGGGTTTCAATGGCAGACGTTGAATCAACACTGTTTCCTGCCGTGGGGGCCACCTGAGTTTGTAACGGCTGATTTTTTTTAGGGCCCACTGCCCTAAGGGGCCCATTAAAATGCACGGTATTGATGTTCCCACACATCACGGTGGTGCCCACGGCTGGGACCCCTGCATCCAGCGTCAAACTCAACAGGACGCCGCTGGCGTCCTCTGACGATCAGCAACAGCAGCTGCTTCTGCTGCCTTTTTTTTTTTATTTTTCTGAGGTTTTTCTTATGTGGGGCCCGTATCAGTAAAATCCACCCCACCCCTTGGATTCTACAATTCATAACAGATCCATCAAGTCCAATATTGAGCATGTTTCAGTGTATAGAAACATCGGAGTGGGTTTCAACGGTGGAAAAAACTGTTTTCTAAGAAATGGCCCCCCAGATAACGGATCGGCTCCATTTTTCGGCTCAACGCCTAAAATGAGCTGAGGAATGGAATGGATGGCATGGATAAGGTTCATACATCAAGGTGGGGCCTATATAAGTGGCACACCCAAATAGCTAAAAAAATTATTTTTTTTTATTACTACACGCACTTCCTTCACAACGTCCAGCATCCAGGGACGCTGGACGTGGACGTAAATATTAAGGTGGGTCCCACGTGGACATGGCCCCCTTGATCAATCTGATATTTGTGTCTTCCCATCACCAAGGGTTGGGCCCGCATGGCTTGGATGGCCATAGGGTCCACTTGATGGACGGTTTGGACACCACATACACTCATCATGTGGGCCACAAAATAAATAAAGGAGAGAGAGAGAGAGAGAGAGAGAGAGAGAGAGACACGTGATGATGGAGGGACCCCGGCACTATGGGCCCTCGCTTGCATGATTTACAACATACATCAAGTGGGTCCCATTACATATGGGCCCACCGATCAAAATCAACGGTGGAGATCCTTTCTCCACCGAAATGCAAGGTCTAGATGACCCTATTTATGCAAGAAAAATAAACATCATAATGGGGTCCATAGAGAATGGCCCCATCATGGAATGATCATGAAAATTAAAGTGGGCCATCGGCCACATCTAGGGTCCAAAGTGAGATCCATGCCATCAATCGGTAAGCCTCACTTGGCTCATCATCAAAATATAAAAATCTAGCTTATAAAGCACCCACCGTTAGATCTTCTTGGTCCGATGGAACATCGAGCTCCTTGTGTCTCACTTGGATGGAGGGTGATGAGAAGTGAATAGCTAGGATGGAGGATTTTGGGGTGGGAAGTGGGCCACACACATGTACTTTCTCTCCTTAGAATGCATGGACGTCCACCACTCTCTTGCTCTTTGTTGCTTGGAAAATGTGAAGAGAAAGAGAGAGAGAGAGAATGGGTGGTTCTAAGAGAGATGATGGATGTGAGGTGATGGTGTAATTGACTTGATAGTTGACTTGGTGGTTGCTTGACTTGGGGAGAAAGAAAGTATGGGTGTGTACTTTGATTGATTGATTGATTGATTGATGGGATGGGTTGTAGAGATTCTCTTGGGATTGCAAGCCTGCGGCATTTTTCTCAAACTAAACGCGGGCCCACATCTTCTGACCTGGATATCGCCTCAGCGTGTAATATGCGGCGTCGGAATAGCGGCGCGGCGCGGTCGCAATAGTACAAGTCTCGGATTAAGCTGACTCCAATATACGGGATACGACTTAGGGTCGCACGCAAACATCGATTATAGGTCACAGGTTGGCGGAATTCATCGGGAAGGATCGCGAAAGTCGACGGAATAGTACGGACTAAGATACAGGTCTTACAATCTGCTTACTCTGATAAAGAATATACACACATACACACACACACACACTTAAATTTGACCATCCTTTAAGGTTAACACTCGGGTTTTTGGGATACGAGTCATATACTCGGGTCTTAAAAAGTCGGAGCGTTACAGTGCACCCACAGAGCACTGTCGAGGGCACTGCAGAGAACTTTTGATGCAGCATGCATATACTAGAATTGCTCATTTACTTGCTTAGAGTGACCCACCCGTTGATTAGCTACTGAACAGGACAATAGCTCGGCTATTGAAGTGACCTCATCATGTTCTTTGGGCCCAACTATGATATACGTGTTGTCTCCACACCATCCATCCATTTGGAGATATCATTTTATGACAGGCTCTAAAGAATGAGGTAGATCAAAAGTTCAAGTGGACCCACCACAGAAAACAGTGGGGACAGTGATCCCACCATTGAAACCTTCTTAAGGCCTACCATGATGTTTATGTGAGATCCAACCGTTTATAAGTTAACACAGAAATGGAGTAAGGGAGAACACAAATATCAGCTTGATCCAAAACTTTTGTGGCCCAAAGAAGTTTTTAATGGTAGACGTTCAATCCTCACTATTTTCTACGGTGGGTCCACTTGACATTTGTATATGCCTAATTCTTTGCATCATGCCCTAAAATGATCTCTCCAAATGTATGGTCGGTGTGGATACAATACATACTTCGTGGTGGGGCCCACATAACGTAAGTAATATCACTTCGTCAGCGACAGCACTTCAGTAGCTATACTCGCCACTGTCGAGTTCAGTAGCTAATCCGTGTCCAGATTAGCGAGCCTTTAGGGCCGTCGCATTATACATGTTACTCCATTTTATGACCGTCCTCGATCCTTCACTCGTGTGCCACATTAGCTACCTCATGCAGCACAAATCACTTTCAGCAGCGCCTATAGTTTTAAATCTCCCTAACAGGATAATGGAAACTTTCAAAATTAAATGCACCAACGGTCTATATGAGGAATGCTCACCTGCACACCTTCTTAGGTGAGTACCCATGTGCGCCTTTGCACAAGTGTCATGGGCACAGAATCTGAACCGTCCACTTGATGCGGCACTCCTTGATACTCCATGGACCCAATCTTCAGCTTGATCCAAAACTCTAGTGGGCTGTAGAAAAGAGACAAATCAAGGAAGGAAACTGTTTCATTTGGCCATGGCCCATCAGAGTTTTGTATCAGGCTGAAAGTTGGGCTTCTGAGGTGCCACATCACTTGGACTATTCAGATTCTATGCCCATGATATACATGCAAAGGTGTACACAGGTGCTCATGTAAGAAAGTGTGCAGGTGAGCATTCCCCTGTATCAGAAAATAAGATCTTCCACTATTAAGTGATTTTAAAGAATTATTTAATTATTTGATAATATGATGAAAATAAAAAATTAGTAAACATTTAGAAAAAAAATAAAAGGAAAAAAACAAACTAATAAATAAGTATGTCGACAACTCTCTTCAAAATGGTGGCAAATTATGATTGGAGCGTGTGGCCCACCCCAATATTAAATTCTGTGATGCAATCAAAAGTGGATTGCGTCTTGCTCTGGCATACACGATAATCCTTCCAGGCAGGGCTCTTTGGGCCCATCGTGATGTATAGGTTTTATCAAGCCGTTCATCCATTTTGCAACATTTCATGATACACACCTAAAAATGAGTAAGATCTAAAGTTCAAATGGACCAGTCAATTGAGATTAAACGCCAACCATTAAAAACTTCTTAGGATCCACGGAAGTAGTGGATTGAGCTGATATACCTGGATTCCCTTCATCTAGGTCTACACGGCCTTATGAACTGCTTGAATGGCAAATAAACATCACAATGGCCCCTCATAAGATTTCAATGGTGGATGTCATTATCACCGTTGCTTATTATGGTATGGTCTACTAAGCTTTGGATCTGCTACGTTTTTGGGCTCATGTATTAAAATGATCTGGAAAAATAAAACCCATGCATTACGTCGCCCCACAGAGACCTTGCCTAAACGGATTACTGTACCGGCAGGCCAGGATGCAGTCTGCTTCTGATACAATCCCATGTGATGTACTGCAGAGGACCTATAATAGAGCCATATTGCTGCTATGTTACACATGGCTGGTTATCTTTAAATCACCGTTGTTCGAGGAACACATCATGGATGTAAATTGCATCAAGATGCGCACGGATTGTATGGTCCCACCTAACGGCCTTCAAATCTACCGGATAAATGATGGCTATGTATTCGGATGTATACAATTATCAAAACAACATCCATTCACAGTGAAGCCTACTATATTGGACGGTTCAGATTGATGAATAACCTGACACGTGTAATGTATACAGATGGATCCACCGTATTCATAATATTCCATATCTCTACGATCTCTACGGTATCATCTCCTATATATATATATATATATATATATATATATATATATATATGTGTGTGTGTGTGTGTGTGTGTGTGGAAAAGGTACAATGCGCTCGAGCTTATTTTAACGCCCCATGAGGTCGAGTTGTGTGGGCCCCACTGTGATGTGTTTCAAACATCTACCCCATCAGTCAGATGCACCATTCCATCGTGGGCCTAGGTCTAAAAAATCAAGTCAATCCGTGACTTGTGTGGGCCACACTACATACAGAAGTGGGGAGGGGATGTGCACCATTAAAATATTCATAACCATTTTTGAGGGCTCACTGAGATGTAGTTTGCAAATCCAGCCCATCCATTATGTGTGTCCCACTTGAATGAGGGTTCAAACCAAGTTTCAGGCGCATGCAAAACTCAGGTGGGCCCCACCAAGTGCTTTTATATGTTTTAATGGTGTCTTCACATAATTTTAGATGGTATGGTCCACCTGAGTTCCGTATACGGCTGATTTTTGGGATATCCCATAATTTAAAGGGTACCCATCAAATGCACGGTGTTGATGGTTGAAACACATCACGGTGGGGCCCACACAGCTCAACCTCATGGGAGCTTATCCTCGGCTAGAGCCCATTGTACCTTTATATATATATATATATATATATATATATATATATATATATATATATCTTTTTTACTCTTGAAAAACCTCCTCTATTAGTTGTCCTCTTATATGTCAGTGGCTTTTCACGAAAATTGAGAAAGCCTTTTGAGAATGGGGTATAGGACTCACTGAATCAACGATTGAGGCCACCTCTTAGTTGAACTAATCCGTTCACGTTAATAAGACAGTTGTGAACCTAGAATAGAATTATTTAAAAAAAAAAAATTGGAGTTATTTGTGGCCTACAACTATATTAACATTGTGAGTTATTTTCAAATTATTTCCTCCAGTGTAGACCATCCGTAATGAGTTTCGCCATCAAACTTGAATAAATATCATGAAATTAAAATCTCTTTTAGGTAGACGGCTTGAATTTGCTACAAGATGATTGGGCCCCACACAAGATGTAAGATGGGATCAATAGGTAGGTCTCTTGCGTGGGAAGGCCATTTAGTCATTTCTTTCTCTTTCTTCTTTGTTTTTGTTTGCTTGTTTTTTTTTTTTTTATTTTTTTTTTTTTATATATATATTTTAACGGGAGGGGACCATTTAGCCGTTAAGACCGTTGCTCCTTTATGGGACCCACTTCGATGAGCTTTCAGTGTCATTCCCTCCATTCTAGCGAGCTTTGGAGTGTTTTTTTTAAAGATTTTTTGTCACTCTCCGACATAAAAGTTATGACGTCCAAAGGTAAGTTTTCATTAAGATAATAATAGCGTGTGTGTGTGTGTTTTTTTTAAAAATATTTTTGGTGGGTATCAATGATGGGAGTTTATGAAGGGGAGGAGGATATGATGGTTCTCTTTACAATTTTTTATGTTTACGAATAGTGAGAGTTTGTGAAATCGATAAATTTTGTAATTGATGAATGTGATGAATGTTGAATTGGATAAATGTTGTAGTGGAAGAATATTGAAATGGATGAATGGTTATAATTGTCATAACTCTTTTTAGGTCATAGATCCCCCAAAAATGATTATAACTACCTTATTACATCTCCAATAATTTGAGTGATCTTGTATTCGTTGGAAAAGTAATTTGATGAACCTTTAAATGACTTTAAGGTTACCTAATTTGGACACCATTTGATTGTCTAAAAGTGGGCTCAGATTTATTGTACATTGCAGATACTCATTGTGGATCGCTGGTACTCATTGTGAATCATCGGTCCTTAAAAAAATGGTCATAACTCTCTCGTTACATGCCCAATTTGGATGATCTTGTACTCGTTGGAAAGGTAATTAGATGAAAATTCAAATGTCTTAGGAATCACCTTATTTTAACAATATTTTATTACACAAAAGTGGGCCCGAAGTTAGTATGAACTGTCGATACTCACTGCATATCGTTGATACTCACAATGGATGGCTAGTCCCATGGAAACAATCATAACTCCCTCGTTACATGTTGATTTTGGTGATATTGTGCTCGTTGAAAAAGTAATTTGATAACATTTCAAAGTGATTTAGAATCACCTGATTTGGACACTATTTGATTACCTAAAAGTGGGCCCAAAGTTATTGTGGATTACAAATACTTACTGTGGATCGCCAGTACTCACTATGGATCGTAGTCCCACAAAAATAGTCATAACTCCCTCACTACATGTTCGATTTGGGTGAAATTATATTCATTGGAAACGTAATTTAATGAGCTTTCTGTAGACATCTCATCCTGGCTAACAACTTGATAAGGCGTGGATGATTCTTAGGAAGTGAACCTAAACCCCACAACCTACATAAAACCATGGCCACTTCCCAAAACCTGATCCAAACCTAGCCAAACCTAAGTCATTCTATTACCCTAAACCTTAGCTCGAGCCATCACCCAAGCCAAAACATTACCCAAAATCAACTCACTTCCAAGCCATTGCCAAGCCACGATCGAGCCATTTTTAAACTGAAAACCGAAAACAGGCTTTGGGCCACACCCAGGGCCCGAATAGAGCCCACCGGCTGGAATTCAGGATCAATAGTGGGTGGATTACCGCCGGCGGTAATCTGATTACCGCCCTACCTCAACAGATGTGCCCCTCTGAGCTACAGCTGTTGCTCCCTCCCAAAGTTAACTCTTTCACCAATTTGACTCCAATACTTACCCTATTTACCATCCTACCAAGCCCAAGGACTTATAAGATGGTGTCACATGGCATTACCCTCTCTTCAACCAATCATTAGCCGCCACATCATCATTCACCATCCAAAGTCCTTAGAATCATCAAAAGACCATCCCAAACGGCTATAAATACCCTTTATTTCTCATCATTTCTCATCAACCATCAAGAAAATCAACCAACACCCAACAACAATCATCAATAAACCACCAACCAAAAAAGGAGAAGGAGAGAGAGAGAGAGAGAGAGAGAGAGAGGAGTGCTCGAATCTTTAAGCTCTTATCCTTCTAGCCTCCTCAACCATCCCTTAGCTTCTCATTTCTACTTGAGCTAAACTTTCCAACCATAGTATGCCAAAACATCCAAGTCTTTGCAAGTGCAGGCCAAAGATCACACATCCATCATTAGCATATTGCATCATAATCTCCCTTCTTAACCCCCTGCTCCTCTAAATTACCATTAAATGTATGCTCTGTGACTTGTCAGAATCCTGGATCCTGTCACATAAGAAACTCATGATAGCCTAGTCCATTTTCAATAATATTTTGGCATCATCATTATCTGTTCAAATCTCCTCTAGACATTCTCTGGATGTATGCTCTACGGCTTGCCAGGATTTCGAACATTGTCATATCATAAATCATAGTCTGCCGAGTCCCATTTCAATCTTACCATCATATCCCTTAAGAATATTTTACCACACGAAGTAAAGTCCGTACATCCGTAAGGGCAAAGAGGGTACCTAACACATTCCCTCTCTGTAACTAAGGTCCCTTACTTAGAATCTCAAGCCACAGATTAGGAGTCAACTTAAAGCAAGAGAGTCTTCGGATTCTCTGACTTTTATATATGTTGTAGGTTCTAGCCAACTGCGGGATTTTGAGTTAAGTGTCTAGTGGCAACTCCAAGTCTATTGCATTATCAATCCAAATCAGCCCAATCACCCCACCACAAACTTAAATCAGCGTAAACGCCGATTTTCAGCATTCACACTTTCAAATAGACTTGGAATCACCTCATTTAGAAATCATTTAATTACCCAAATGTGGCCTCAAAGTTTATTATAACATTTATTACCAAATGAGATATCCAAATAGATGAACTTTAGGACCACTTTTAAGCAATAAAATGATGTCTTAATGAGGAAATTATAAATACATTTGAAATTTCATCGAATTATCTTTTTTAAAAAATACAAGATCACTCAAATCAGACATGTAATGAGGGAGTTAGGACTCTCTTTGTCGAATCTACGATCCTAATGAGTATCAATGATCCACATTAAAATTAGGTCCAAATTTAGGAAATTAAATGGTATCCAAATGAGGTGATTATAAATCTATTTTAATTTTCATCAAATTACCTTTCCAATGGGTACATGATCACTTAAATAGGACATGTAACGAGGGATTTATGATCATTTACATGGGACTGGTGATCCATAGTGAGTACTGGTGATCCACATTGAGTATTTGCGATGCATAGTAACTTTGGGCCTACTTTTGGGTAATAAAATGGTATCCAAATGAGGTGATTGTAAATTTATTTGAAATTTCATCAAATTACATTTCCAACAAGTATAATATCACCCAAATCAAATATGTAACGAGAGAGTTATGACTGTTTTTGTGGGATCAACGATCCATAATGAGTACTGACGATCCACAATGAGTATCAACATTCATAGTAACTTTGGGTTAACTTTCGAGCAATAAAATTATGTACAAATGATGTGATTCTAAATTTATTTAAAATTTCATCAAATTATATTTCCAATGATTACAAGATCACCTAAATCAGACATGTAAGAAAGGAGTTATGATTGTTTTTTGAGACCATCGATCCATAGTGAGTACTGACGATCCACAGTGACTATCGAAAATTTATAATAAGTTCGGGCAATTAAATGTCGTCTAAATGAAGTGAGTCCAAAGTCATTTGAAGTTTCATCAAATTACATTTCCAATGAGTATAAGATCACCCAAATTAGACATGTAATAGAAGAGTTATGACCGTTTTCGTGGGATTGGTGATCCAAAGTGAGTACCACACGATCCATGATTACTTTGTGCCCACTTTTGGGCAATCAAATGGCGTCCAAATGAGTTGATTAGAAAACCACTTGATAGTCCATCAAATTACCTTTTCAGTGATTATAAGATCACCCAAATCGAATATGTAATAAGGGAATTATGACTATTTTTGTGGGATCTGTGACCTAAAGGGAGTTATGATCGTTCATCCATTTCAACATTCTTCCACTACAACATTAATCCGTTATAACATTCTTTCATTATAAAATTAATCCATTTTAGAAACTCCCATCAATTATGTTGATGTAGAAATCTGAACGTCCTCCTTAGATTGCTTAAGACTTACAAAAGAAGACAAAGATGGAGACCTTGACTATTGTAGGGGACCCTCCGATGCCAAAGTTATACAAGCAAGCTAGGTCTAGTAGAACGTAGGGTTTTCGAGTTTGATTTATGCATCAACTTGTGTACCTTTCACCATTGGGAGTGCTTCTATTTATAGGTGAATGTGGATGGTGGCGTAGATGGGGATTCCTTATTTAGCAGGAGTGTATTGTAGAGGGATTAGTATCCCAAACTTGTCGCAAATATCTCCCGAGATCCTCGGCGAAGATCTCGGGTAAATTCGTATTGCAATCGTCTCTCGAGATCCTCGGCTGGGATCTCGGGCAGTTTTAGTCAGAATCAGGTCAGAATTAGTAGAAGCGTGTAGTAGGAGTTCGAGGTGGATGGTCGGTCTGTAGAGAGGCCTTGTCGACTTGGGTTTTTAGTAAATTGTGGTCGAGTTTTCCCGTGATATTAAGCAGATATCCGACCTGCCGACTTGCCCATAGAAGTCATGTCAGGGGGTGGAGATCGAGCTCCTTTCCTTAATAGAATGTAAGCGAGACATCGGGGATGACAGAAATTGTTCTTAAGACATGATCCAAGTGATAGCTTGAAAATGTACGGGATCGTGGAAGAGCTCGATGTCTGAGTGGGTACTTCTGGCGGTTGAGCTCATGTTGAACATGGATGTCCGACCTGACCTCATCCCACTGGACAATCCATTTTTCCCATAACAAGTTATATCCATAAAAAAACAATTATAAAGGGAACCACCACACCCTCATCTCTTTCACAAACTCCAATCATCGATACCCTCTCTAAAAAGAAAAACACACAAAAGCCACTAATATGTCAACCTAAACCCATCTTTAGTCATCATAGCTTTTACGTTAGAAAGTGTGGTCGGAAAAAAAAAAAAAATACTCAGAAGCTCGCTAGAATGGAGGAAATGACGCGGGAAGCTCAACAGAGTGGGTCACATGGAGGTGGCAATGGTCATAACGACCAAATAATCCCATCTTATTACAAAAAAACTGAAGAAGAAAGAGAGAAAAAACAAGACCAATTCGAAAGACCGTTCGATGTGAACCCATCTCACATTTTGTATGAGGTTCATTGGATCGCCTTCTAGCATATCCAAGCCTTCCACAAGAAAGGAGTTTTACTTTTATACTATCTACCCAATTTTGAGGGCAAAACTCATCACAGATGGTCCATACTATAAGAAATGGTTTAGGATTAACTCACATTATTAATGCAATTTTAGGTCATAAATAACTCCTAATTTTTTTGAAATGACCTTGCCATGGGTTCTCGATTGTCCGAATAGAGTGAATGGATCGAATCCACCAAAGGATGACTCCAGTGATTGATTTAGCGGGGCTCACACCCCATTCTCAAAATGCCATCATTAAAAAGCTACTACTGAATGAGCCGCCGGTTAAGGGGCATTTTAGTCCGAAAAAAGTTAAAAAGGACAAAAAAAAATATAGATTTAAAATATGGTGTTATTGCATTTCTTACCTCATAATTAGACTTATTTTTATTAATAGAAGCAGAGATTGTCATGCTCCCACCTGGACAGAATCGGTCCAGGCAGGGGCTATGTGAGCCCCATCATAATGTATAGTTTTATCCACGCCGTTCATCCATTTTTCCATGTCATTTTAGGGTATGAGCAAAAATGAAGAAGATCTTAAGGTTCTAGTGGATCACATCATGGGGATTGAACACATCACATGGTGAGGATTGAACGCTTATCATTAAGAACTTGTTAAGGACTAAGAAGGTTTTGGGCCAAGCTGAAGTTTGTGTTTTTACCTTCAACCGGGTCTACATGACCTTATGAATAAGTTGGATGGCACATAAACACCATGGTGGGCCCTACGAAGGTTTCAACAGTAAGCATCATCACCAACACTTCTTCATGTGGTGTGGTCCACTCGAGCCTTTCATCTGCCTCAGTTTTGGATCTATAACCTAAAGTGATATCGAAAAAGGGATGAACGGCGTGGATAAAATCCATACATCACAGTGGCTCCCACAGATCCCCTGCCCCTGGACCGATCCACGTCCGGCAGTGGCAGGACGCAATCCGCTTCCGCATATTCATCATCCTTCTCCTCTCTCTCTCTCTCTCTCTCTCTCTCTCATTTTCCAGGCCCTTTCATCCAAACCATGGAATCCTCTGTCCTCAGACTCTCTCTCTCATCTCTACCATCTCTCTCCAAAGGAAGAAGAACAATCCAACCTAACCTCACTCTCCATTCCCACCTCAAACTCCCCTCATCTTCTCTTTCCTTCCCTCACTCCTACTCATCTTTTCCTACTTCCAATCCCACCATACTCACCAAAACTCCATTTCTCCACCACCGAAAGCCCGCCGCAGCGTTGTCGCCATCGCCCGCAGCTCCCGATCAAATTCCCCAAACAAACACTCCCAAATTCCTCGGCGTCGAGCTACCCACACTCAAGAAAGTCGTCCCACTAGGCCTCATGTTCTTCTGCATCCTCTTCAACTACACCATCCTCCGCGACACCAAGGACGTGCTTGTCATCACTGCCAAAGGCTCCAGTGCCGAGATCATCCCCTTCTTAAAGACTTGGGTCAACCTACCAATGGCCATCGGCTTCATGCTTGTATACACCAAGCTCTCCAACGTCCTATCCAGAGAGGCCCTCTTCTACACTTGTATGTTCCCGTTCATCGCCTTCTTTGGCGTGTTCGCCTTCTTGCTGTATCCGAACAGCGCTCTCATTCATCCGACTGGCCTGGCCGATCGCCTCCTGGAAATTCTTGGGTCCAACTTCATGGGTCCCATCGCAATTCTGCGGATTTGGAGCTTCTGTCTATTCTATGTCATGGCGGAGCTCTGGGGGAGCGTTGTCGTGTCGTTACTCTTTTGGGGTTTTGCGAATCAGGTGATGAATGAATATGGTCTCTGTTGTGTTTGTGATTTTGATGATTTCTGTGTTAAAATCTGTTTCTTTTTTGTTTTCTAACTGCATTGCGAAATTGTGATTGGTTTTTAGATATTGATGTACTGTCTGGATGTGTGGCATTTATCATGATAAATTTGTGAAAGTAATACCTGTTTATTGCATATTGAGTTTTTTTGGGTGTTTGGTGCACCGGTATTACAACAGAAATGCTGTGATTTCAGTGTTTGTTGTGGGTTGAAGCTATTCCTATAAAGCCAATAAATATCAGATTATCCACTATTCTACCAAAGATGTCCTTGCTTGAAGTCAGAATTGAAATTAGGATTGTCTGAGTAGGTTCAGTATGGGCGTGATTGAAAAAATAGTCGCTTGGTGATCTATTTTTTTTGGTTTGGTATAAATCGATATGTTACTTCATGAGGTTCATCTCCTACTGTAAAATTGAGTATGAATTTTGGTCCAGTTGATGATACATAGATGTAGTGTAAGGGGGTGTTTGATTTTTTCAAATCTTTCGTAAATACCCAAAATGGGTGATTATTACTTCTTTCAAGCGTTTGGCAAATAAGGGTATTCGTACTCTTGAAAACTGGTCCGAAAAGGACTTAAAATTTAGGGCTTGAGCCAAAAAGTGAAGCTGATCCAAAGCTCAAGTGGACTACACCACAGCAAACAATGGTTTGTGTAACGTCCGCTGTTGAAATATTTTTCATTCCTTGGGCCCACATTGATGTTTATTTGTCATCTAATCCATTCATAAGGTCACATAGACATGGATAAAGTGAAAATACGAATATGAGCTTGATCCAAAACTTCTAAAGCCCCCAATAAGTTTTCAACAGTAGACGTTCAATTCCCACTCTTTCCTATGGTATGGTCCACTTGAGCTTTAGATTGTCCTCATTTTTTTAAGCTCATGCCTTAAAACGAGATGGCAGAAGGAATGAACGGTGTGGATAAGTCACATACATCACGGTAGGCTCCACAGTTTTTCTCCTCGGGTTTGGAGACGTTTAAGTCCAAAAAGCACTTATCACCATCACATTGGGAGTGGGGCGGGAATTCCCACTGAAAATAAGGGCTTGTTTGATTTTGAGGGGATCTGGTAAATGCCACTTTTCAGAGCATTCATTACTTGCATCTGTATTTGGGGGTGAAATGTCAGATGCCATCATCAAAAGTTTTCTTTTTTTGGATTTCCAGAATATTTGTGGAAATAGACAATGATGACTATTTCCCTTGTTTGACCGTAGCCCAACAAAAGTGGTCAGAGTGGGAGGGAGGTGGATTTCAATACATCTCTTTTGAGTTGCGAGACACCAGTGTCTTACGTTACTTCACTGGGTATTGTGGGCCCATCTGATGGGGACATTATGCGCACGCGCACGCCCCCACCCTACACACGTACTCAAGGAGGAAGGCCCCACTATCGATCTGGATCGACGACGACATCTATGGAAGACTTCTTAGTTAGGGGGCCGTGTTATGGAGCATTGGAGTGGACCCGATCATCATGTGGATTCCACTATTGGATCTCATGATCGTGGCCCACTACCCTAGATGATCCAGGATTTTGAGTTTTGGTTATTATCGTTATTAGAAACCTCATGAAGGGTTTTGATTGCGTTTATTAATTGCTATTTTTGTTGCTTTGTCTTTAAGTCATAGTGGCGCACATGGCGCGACTTTTGAGGTTTAGGGTTTTCTTATAAATAGGCAACCCCATGCAGGTTTTTTTCATTGAAGTTTATGAATAAAATTCTACGTTTTTTCTTCTTTATTCCTCGGAGTTGGAGAAGCTAATTGGGTGCGAAACCCTCCCTTCCTCGGAGGGCTAACTACCGTGGTGCGAAGCCACAACCATCCCAAATCGTCCCCACTTCCTACACCCCACATCCATCATCTCCCACAGCCTTCCCAAATCGTTCCCACCTCTTACACCCCACATCCATCATCTCCCACAGCCTTCCCATTTTCAGATTTATCTTTTCTTTGCACACAAATTCTCCTCTACAACAAATTTTCAGATTCTGGCCCACCAGGGGGCTGAAACTTTGGCGGAGTACCACGCGCACACCAGACTGCGTATCGACGTGAAACTTGGCGTGAGGGTGGACCTCCCCTGGCCGACCAACTCCTAGCTGGCTGTTTCCAGTTTTGTGGGCCCCACATGTGCGGACAGGAACCCATGCACGTGCGTCTGGGTTGGGTTGCTGTCCATACGTGTGGACTATCTCAGGTTATTCTCTCTCCCCTATTTCACTCCTCTCTCGCCTTAAATCCCTAACCCTAACCCCTAGATAACCCAAATTTCAAGTTTTTCCAACTTTTGCAAATCCTAGTCTTTCCCTAAATTGAAACATGGTGAATCTCTTAAATTGGGGAATAATCCTTTGCAAGAGTGGATGAATCTTACTCCTTTGAGCATTGTTTGGTTTATAGTTTTATTTGATCCAGCCTTAAACATGTGTAGGCTTGGACTTCCAGAGATTCCCCTTGTTGAATGTTTGATCGTATGTGGGATGTGGAATTTTGTGATTGTTTAAAATTGGTATGATCTAAAGCTTTAAATCTTGCATGTCATATTTAATTTCATGTCCTGCATCAAATTTAGTATTAGAGACTAGGGTTTTCATAGGGGAATGTATTGCATGTTTAGGGATTAGTCTATTCACGTTTATTTTGCATCAAGTCTCATCATATAGGGCTGTTTAGGACTCATCATTCACAACATGGACTGTTGAATTTTTTGTTGTAAAAAAATCTCCAATTTTCATGGCCGAATTTTCTGTTAACGAACTATTTGGGCAGTTATGTTGCTGAAATTTTAGTAGCGTTGTGTAGTTTCCCTCATATAGAGTCCTAGAGGATCATTTAGTATCATTTGGACGCATTTAATTGTATTAGAGGGCCTTTGTGTTAAGTGAGTAGTTGTATGCCCACACATGCTGGTCGTGGTTTTGGCTTGTACCCTATACTAAACATGGAGCAATTGCAAGAGTCAATGAACAATATAACTCGATAGTTTGAGTCTTTGGGTAGGCGCTTGGAACAACGTATTGACCAACGCTTTGAACAACTTAATGTGCGCGTTACCCAACTAGAGACGTCTGCCCAGGTAAACCCCACCATTGGGAAAGATGCCCAATCTTAGGTAGGTGGTCAGGAGGATAGACAAAAGAATGGAGGTGGCTAAGGAATTGGTCATGGGCGCGCACCCGTGCACCTACCCCGTGAGAGGCATCATGATCACTATGACCCAGATGTGCGACTCCTCTAGGGAGTTAGAGTAGAGGCCCCTACGTTTGATGGCCACTTGGACTTTAAAGCTTTTTTAGATTGGTTGACAGATATGGACTACTATTTTGAGTGGTATGACATGTCGGATGCTCGTCGAGTCCGATTCGCCAAGATGAAGCTTGTGGGCCAAACAAAGAGGTTTTGGGCTACTGTGGAGCGAAAGAAAGAAAGGTCAAGGGAGCCCCCAATAGTCCATTGGGGAGAAATGAAAGAAACAATTAAGGAAAAGTACTTCCCTTTCTCTTATCACTTGAGGCTGGTTGAAGAATGGCAGTCTCTTCGACAAGGATCCATGAGTGTGGCTGAATACAGTAAGAAGTTCGAAGAGTATTTGACCCGGTGTGAAGTTAATGAGGATCCCGTACTCACTCTTGCTCGATTTAAGATGGGCCTCTGTTCTGACATTAGGAGAGAGTTGCTCGCCAAAGACATAGATACTCTTAAACGGATGTATCAAATAGTGTTGGAGGTCGAGCAATACCTCAAAACACCCGTGGAAAGGCGGTTTGAGCCTCACGATTCTGGTGCTAAGCCTAACACTGGATATCAATACAAGCCTTCCAGTAGTGTTTAGTCTGGGCCCAAGGATGATAAGGGTAAAGGAGTTGTCGGGTCTAGCTCGCACAAAAGTGATGCGACTAGGTGTTTTAGATGTCAGGGGTTTGGTCACTTTGCCCACCAGTGTGGCACGAGAGGGCACCAAAGTGTTCCTTATTGATGGGCAAGTTGAAGTAGTACACCTAGCAAGTGAGGCGAGGAGGAAGAACATGAGCTAGTAGAAACCCCTAGTGATGAGGAAGAGGGAGCGCAAGAGTCTGCGACCCTTGCAGTTGTGCATCGCGCCTTTGCACAAGCAAAGAATACCGACGATTGGTGCCGCAACACGACCCTCTATACTCACGTAAAATGTGGTGATAAGAGCTGAAAGATGATCGTGGATAGTGGTAGTTGTACCAACGTGGCATCAACTGGCACTGTGAGCCGTTTGAGCTTGAAGCTTGAAGCCCATCCTCAACCCTATATAGTGTCTTGGGTTGATGAAACTTTCAGTCCAGTCTTGCACCGTTGTCTTGTTTCTATTCAGTTTGGATCATATAAAGCCACACTTTGGTGTGATGTTGTTCCTAGGAAGCCTATTGATCTTGTCCCTATGTCCCTGTCTCATAGGTCGTCAGAGTCTGCAGAGTCCTTTGCACATCACATTCATTCATTGCATCAAGAAATCAGGCGAAAGATCAACACTAGTAATGAACATTACAAAATTTCTGTAGACTAACATAAACGATTCAAGGAATTCAATGTAGGGAACTCTGTGATGGTCCGTATCAGGTCAGAACGGTACTTTCAGAGAGCCGTTCGTAAATTACACGCGCGTAGTGTGGACCATTCAAAATTATAAAACGAAACGGTCTCAATATGTATGTGGTAGATCTTCCACCTTCCATGGGAATTAGTTCCACATTCATTGTGGAGGATCTAGTTGCATTTCAGCGGACCACTGATACATTGTCCAGCCTTGCACCGAACCATCCTGATTCCCCAGACCTTTCCCTTGATTCATGGCCTCTTCTCGACCCATCTTCTCAACCTCTACCTCTCATACCTACCCTTCCCACACCCAGATAGGAGACAGAGGATACTCTGGATCATCAGATAGTATCGATGTCGGATTTCAAAAATTCCTGGTCAAGTGGAAGTCACGCCCAACTTTAAACAGTGCGTGACTCACTGAGGAGGAGCTTCAGAGACTTGATCCTGACATCTTAGAGCGGTTCAGGAGTTTTGTTTTGCTAGTGGCGAAATCTTGGCAGTCGGGGAGAGTTAATGGGGACATCATGCGCACATGCACATGCCCCACCCTACACACGTACTCAAGGAGGAAGACCCCACTATCGATCTGGATCGACGACGACATCTATGGAGGACCTCTTAGTTAAGGGGCAGTGCTATGGAGCATTGGAGTGAACTCGATCATCATGTGGATTCCACCATTGGATCTCATGATCGTGGCCCACTACCCTAGATGATCTAGGATTTTGAGTTTTGGTTATTGTCGTTATTAGAAACCTCATGAATGGTTTTGATTGCGTTGATTAGTTGCCATTTTTGTTACTTCGTTTCTAGGTAATAGTGTGCGTACATGGCGCGGCTTTTGGGGTTTAGGGTTTTCTTATAAATAGGCAACCCATGTAGGTTTTTTTTCCATTGAAATTTATGAATAAAATTCTGCGTTTTTTCTTCTCTATTCCTCGAAGTTGAAGAAGCCAATTGGGTACGAAACCCTTCCTTCCTCGAAGGGCTAACTACCGTGGTGAGAAGCCACAACCATCCAAATCATCCCCACCTCCTGCAGCCCACATCCATTATCTCTCACAGCCTTCCCATCTTCAGATTTATCTTTTCTTTGCACCCAAATTATCCTCTACAGCAGATTTTCAGATTCTAGCTTACCAGGGGGCTGAAACTTCGGCGGAGCACCACGCACACACCGAACCGCGGATCAACGTGAAACTTGGCGTGAGGGTGGACCTCCCCTGGCCAACCAACCCCTAGCAGGCCGTTTCCAATTTCATGGGCCCCACACATGTGCGGATAGGAACCTAAGCACACGTGTCTGGGTTGGGCTGCTGTCCACACGTGTGGACTGTCTCAGGTTATTCTCTCTCCCTTATTTCATTCCTATCTCGCCTTAAATCCCTAACCCTAGATAATCCCAAATTCCAAGTTTTTCCAACTTTTGCAAAACCTAGACTTTCCCCGAATTGAAACATGGTGAATCTCTTGAATTGGGGAACAATCCTTTGCAAGAGTGGATGAATCTTACACTCCTTTGGGCATTGTTTGGTTTATTATTTTATTTGATCCAGCCCTAAATATGTATAGGCTTGGACCCTCGTAGATTTCCCTTGTTGAATGTTTGATCGTATGTGGGACGTGGAATTTTGTGATTGTTTAAAATTGGTATAATCTAAAGCTTTAAATCTTGCATGTATATTTAATTTCATGTCCTGCATTACCATCATGGTGTATGCTTTATATTCACACCGACCAACTAGTTGGACATGTCAATTTAGGGATATCCTGGTAATTAATGAGTCTGATCTGAAGTTGTAGTGGACCCCGCCACAGAAAACTGTGGGGAGAGTAACGCTCACAGTGAAATTTCTTCAGTTGTGGGGTCTACTCCAGCTTTTGATCTTCCTTAGCTACTATCTTGCATTATTGCATCCCGGAGATACGTGCTCACTTAGATGAAGTTCTGTGCTATGGAGTCAATATCAGTTTCATGGGTCATATGGTTCGAAACTAATGTATGCTGATCGCTAAAAAATATCGGTTAGCTGCCAAAAGTAAATAGCTTGTACATTTCGAAGTCCAACAAAAAGCCATCCGTTCATAATTACACAAGGTCCGTGGATCTACCCTATATTGTTAGGCAATACGACCACAAAATTGCCAGGATCTACGATGCATCCATGATATATTGGTTCAACGATAGAGCACCAACAGCTGAAAAGTCATAACCATAATAGCAACACCGAATACAATGAACAACAGCAAGGTCGAGTCACGATAAAGTCACTACAGCCAACCGAATTCCTAGGATGGTCTGTACGTATTGTTGATGATCCTCTAAAAGCTGGTATTTCAGGTGTGTAGTAACCATGGACAGGATGATCATCAACAATTGTGCTTATGGGCATCGCCCCGTCAACACCACCACAAGCATGATTCGATATGACTTCACCGGTGAATGTGCTCCACGCTTTAAACGCCTCATCTGCAATGCTTGTCATGGTGTGCCATAAAGGTCGTTATGAAAAGGTAACAGTGGCAACCATTACACGTTATGGGGTCGTAAAGGTCATAACGGTCGTTACGGATAAAATGACCCGTAAAGGCCATTACAGCCGCCGTAACGGCCTTTACGTCTCCTGTATAGGTTGTAATGGCCCGTTACGAGGCCAATACAGGTTTTTAGGGTTTTTCTCAATAGAAAAAAAAGAGAGACCGTAACAGCCCTTACGGGGGCCGTAATGGCCGTTACAACCCGTATTGTAAAGGTAACAATGGTGGCCATTACAGACACCGTTACTGTTACAGAATACCTTGATGCTTGTATGACTTGAAACGAGCATGGCTATACCTGTCAACTTCGGCCATGCATTCCTCCCAAGAGTAATATATTCCCGGTTTTCTTCCAATGAAGGCTACGTACAATTTGCCCATCCGTTCAAAAGAAGAAATCATTAATCAGTGTAAGGTTATCCATAATTACAAGCACATACGTACCAGGTATCATTTGACCAAAACAAGTGTCCAACTTCACGCATATGTTAAACCTACACGTATATCAAACCCTTGTCTCGTAGTGTTTGTGTCGTGCTCAAATATCTGCGTGGGAAATATATATATATATATATATATATATATATATATAATTCGTAAAAAAAAGCCATCTATCCAAAGTTATACAGTTCCTTAAAACATGTCCAAAATGGTTAAACCAATAAACCGAGTCCTTTTAGATGTCAGGTCCATCCCCATTCAACGACATCCTGACGAATGAAATTCTCCTCTTTGGAGAAGTTAAGAAACGTAGCCCCATATGATTCTTCCTTAGATAGTAACTTCGTAGCCCACAATACCTCATTAGCTGTAAATCCCTCTAATTCTTCAAATGCTAGTATAATCTGTGACATCCGCCCGAAGTTCTTGCCCTTGTTGATTGATATCGCAATTGACTTCATAGCTCCACCAATGTCGACCATCCCACTGCCAATTTTATCAACTGGACGCTCCACTCTCGGTCTCTTCTTAGAATTAACTATGCCGTTGGTGTTACCATAGGCGTTCCCATTCTGCGTCGGACTCGGATGGGGGATATTATTACCTCTACGACTGTCGTATGACCAGTGTATATTTGGTGCACTGTCGCCAAGATCTTTAGAAGATATTATGTTGATGTCATCATTAAGATCTATAGTGTGGGTTGACAAAACTTCGATATCTCTCCATCTCATTGTAGTAGAACGAATTGTCTATTCGGTGACATGTTGCAGCTTGAGTCTACCGCAATCTACAAGAAGAGCAATTAAGAATACTGTAGACACCCTACCCAGGCTAGCAACTTGATAAGGCATGAATGATCCTTAGGAACTGAACCTAAACCCCACATCCTACCCAAAACTGCAACCATTTCCCAAACCTGATCCAAACCCCAGCCGAACCTGAGTCATTCCATTACCTCACACCCTAACTTAACTTAAGTTATCACCTAAGCTAAAGCATACCTAAACCTTCACCCACAATCAATTCATTTTCTGAGCCACTTTCGGGTCATAATTAAGCCAATTTTGAGCAAAATATCCAAAAAGGGCTTTGGGCTACTCTTCGGGCCCGAAATAAGCCCACCGGTCAAACTGCGGGAGCAACTGTACTCGGCGGTAATCGGACTACTGCCCCCTCTCGAAAAATGTGCGCGGAGCCAGCTGGCTGAGATTCGGAGTCAACAGAGGCTGGGCGGTAGTCGGACTACCGCCGACGGTAATTCGATTACCACCCTCTCTCGACAAATGTGCCCTCTGAGCACATAGCTGTTCCTCCCTCCCAAAGTCAACTCTTCCATACAATTAACCTCAAAACTTACCTTATTTACCATCCTACTAAGCTCAAGAGCCTATAAGGGAATGCCACGTGGCATTACCAGTCTCTCAACCAATCACAAGCCACTATATCATTCTTTACCCTCCAAAGTCCTAAGAATTACCAAAATGCCATCCTAAAAGGCTATAAATACCCTTCCTTTCTCTTCATTAAAAAAAAAAAAAAAACTACAAACCAAGAGAAGGAGAGAGAGAGAAAGAGTAAGTGAGTGAGAGTGAGAGGGAGTGCTTGGGTTCTCATGCTCCCATCTTTTTAGCCCCCCTCTAGCCTCCTCCAGTCATCTCTTAGCCTCTCAATCCCACTTAGGTCAATCCTTCCAACCATGATGCACCTAAACATCCAAGCCATGTCAAGCACAAGCTAAAGATCATGCAATCATCACTAGCATTCATATTTTATCAATCGCATCATTACTTCCATTCTCAACCCCCCTGCTTCTCTAGGTTTCCATTGAATGTATGCTCTGTGATTTGCCAGAACTTTGGATCTTGTCACATCAGAAACTCAAGGTAGTCTGGTCCTCTTACATGTCATTATAGCATCCCATATCTATTCTTAAATTCCATTTTTAGACATTCTTTGGAAGTATGCTCTGTGGCTTACTGAAATTTCGGAACCTGCCACATCAGAAATCCAAGTCTGCCTAGTCTCATTTTAATGCTTTGCATGATATCATCTTATCCCCTAAGATCATCTTACCACACGAAGTAGAGACTGTACACTCGTACAGGTATAGAGGGTGCCTAACACCTTTCCTCTTTGTAACTGAGGTCCCCTACTTAGAATCTCAGATTGCAGATCAGGAGTCAACTTAAAGCAAGAGAGTCTCCGGATTCTCTAGCTTTACATATTCTGCAAGTTCTAGCCGACTGCGGGATTTTGAGTTAAGTGGATAGCGGCGACTCTAACTCTATTGCATCAACAATGCAAATCACTCCAAACCAAACATAAATCAGCGTGGGCGCTGATTTCCAACGTTCACAAATACTGAAGAAAATTTTGTCATTCTAAATATTATATATTGCGTCCATGAAAAAAAGTAGTGGTGGAAGCATATCCCATTAACAAAAAAGTAGATATTTTAATTACTCAAAGAAAGCATGAAGAACATGAGTGATCTAGCAACTAAGTTCCTGTTTGCTACTTCAGGAACAATGGCTCGTGTTCGTCTTATTACAAGCAATCTAATTTATTTGACTCACAGGATGAGCATGGTTCCATATTCTGGACACGATTTCATCGCGTTTTCGTGCCCACTCATCTCTTTCATGTGGGGTGACATTTAGAAGCACATGACCTTCATCAATTACAGATACTTCTACAGGTGAAGGGGTCACAGTATCGACACCACTAGTCGACGACCCGTTGAACTCAAACCATGTCATCTTCTCCTGACATTTTTATGAAGTTGTGTAATATACACAAGTAAGCATTATCTTCACTTGAGTGGACACGAGATATTGTGGAGCTGTCTCGAGGATTGGGAATCTAGCTTTCAAAACTCCAATGCATCTTTCTATAACGTTCCGTAGTTGTGTATGGTGGTAATTGAATAACTCCCGAGCACTGGATGGTTTCCGACCTGTCCGATACTCATTGAGATGATACATGCCATGATATGGGGCCATGAAACTGGGAGAATGTGTGTATCCAACATCTACTACGTAATATTTACCTACATTTCAAAATCAAAATTTTATTAATAACATGCCTTACTTGTTCGATGTCATGAAGAAGTCAAGAGGGCTACATGTCCATGCGTTTACCATGGGGGATTACAAAAGGATCGTGTGAGTGAGTTAAAGCACTTTGCAAAACACGTGCATCTGATGCGGAACCTTCCTATCATGCTAGGACGTACACAAAAATTCATGTCAAATTTACAAGCTGTCATGACGTTTTGGGATATGACTCCTTTCCTATTTCAATAGACTGCACTATCCTCAGATGATACAAAAGCAGGGATATGTGTCCCATCTATATCACCAATACAATCCTAAGTCAAACTTAACAAATGTTAGAGAGTTTAACATTCGCATTTCAATGACCATAGGACCTATAGAAATTGCATAAATATGTGTTTTCATACCTGAAAGTAGTCACTCCAATTTGGGTTCGAGGAAATCTCGACAGGGGTTTCAAGGGTTGGAAGAAGGATATAATCTGCATATAGACAAACGATTGCATCCAATACTCGATTAAAGTATCAGCTAACTGTTTCGCCTAACCTTACGAAACGATGTCCAATCACTCGGTTTCGGACATTATGTGTATGGAGGAACATGACAAGCTGCTCTTACATACATGTTTTGCATCGGCCAGTGAACCCTTGTCTCGTAGAATTGAGCAGAGATTGAAGAATGTTGTCTTCTTCATCTGTAGCTGCGAGACGCAATCAGTCTCCCTTGCCCTAATAATCCCGTCGATAATATGGGCACGGTCATAATCAGCGGACCTATGAGGGTTACGAAAGAGGTAAGTGCGGCAATACTCCCCTGTTGGTATTGTGGCTGATCCCACTCCCAATATTAAGAATTCCAAGTCTTCATCTGTCCAGCCGCTCCCAGCCATACTAAATTGCTTCGCTCTATATAGCATCCATGTGAATTTGATCAGAACAGTGACATGATATTTAAATGGGGCCAACAGATTTTAGGATCGGCTATGCATTGAAAGCAGTGGGAGTTATTTGATAATCTAGCAAATATGGACCTAAATATACTGCACTCAATAATTATACATGTGGCATCCTTTAGCTCAAATGAACCCTCTGTTGCTGAGTCATGGTCCCAAAATCAGAATGTCTGAACAATCATGTCCTCTGATCTATGCAAACTTGTATGCTGAAAGAGGACAATTGAACTAAGGTGGTGACTCATCCTTCTCACATACGCCATTTGGTCCGTCCAATTTGTGGGGCACTTTATGGACAGAGCATAACTCTAAAATCACCGTGATCAAGGATGTTTAGATAGCTATCAGCACATTTCACAGTGATCGATGCAGTCCACCAAAACCAATTTTCTTGATTTGGACTTGTTGGCATCTTATCTCGACCGTTCATTGAGGTAGAGTCACGGATATTTAGGACCACTAGATTGCTATGATGTTTGCAATGTTGTCGTTTTAGAGTGGCCAGATCATTATGGACGGAGGAGATAAGTGATGGATGGAGGAGATAAGTGAGTTGGATGCCAACTAGTCCAGGTACATGAGAAGCTTCCTTACACTGACCTCACTAGATCATCTATTGCAACGGTTCATAAAAAGGGCAAATGATGGATGGTTATTCTGATATGGAAGATTTTAGTTGGTCCTGCATCTGGGTAGGGTCCCACAAATTCAATGGTCAGGATCAACAAACTGTGGGCCCCATAAAACTTCCAACTACAGGAACATCTTCTGCCAGGGCATAGGCAATCCGCATCAGGTGGGCGGGCCCCACTTCATGGATTTTTTGGCTGAATGCACGTTTATAAGCTAAAAAAAAATGGTTGGTGAAGAACGGAACAAGGGTCCATATTAAAATCAGTGTTGTAATTAGCATCTACGTGTGGTTCCAGCACTGAACGACTTGGATCAACATCTCCAGAGGGCAGAGGCAGTCAATCTAGCTAGGACCACCAGATTGCTATGATGTTTGCAATGTTGTCGTTTTAGAGTGGCCAAATCATAATGGACGGAGGAGATAAGTGATGTGGATGCCAACTAATCCAGGTACATGAGAAGCTTCCTTACACTGACCTCACTAGATCATGTGTTGCAAAGGTTCATAAAAAGGGCAAATGATGGATGGTTAGTATCTTCTGATATGGAAGATTTTAGTTGGTCCTACGTCTGGGTAGGGTCTCACAAAATCAACGGTTAGGATCAACAAACCGTGGGCCCCACACAACTTCCAACTACAGGAACATCTTCTGCCAGGGCACGGGCAATTTGCATCAGGTGGGCGGGTCCCACTTCTTGGATTTTCTGGCTGAATGCACATTTACAAGCTAAAAAAATGGTTGGTGAAGAACGAAACAAGGGTCCATATTAAAATGAGTGTTGTAATCAACATCTACGTGTGGTTCCAGCACTGAACGGCTTGGATCAACCTCTCCACAGGCAGTCGATCAGGCCCAGACTGAAAAATGTCTCCGGCAAGAGACGCAAGAGTCTCCACAGGCAGTCGATCAGACCCGAAGTGAGGAAGGCAGTGGAGTGCGTAGATGTAAGGAATCCAATCCGTCAATCACTTTCCCGAAGACCGAAGACCAAATGGTCTACATGTTATGTCCATCTTAGCCAACGCTTATAGAAAACCTAGAGAAGACATCATTTTCGGGAGAAAGCAAGAACACCTACCTGCGATTGAGTGCGGAAGGCAGACAATGTGATTAGGATAGAGTTACGACCACCCACCAGATTTATCTAGCCGAATACTATAGTATATCCACACCTGTAAAGAGGAAGAAGAGGAATCAGTTAGCTGCGGTCTTCATAAACGATCCATCCTAGCGTCGGCATACAAATAACCTAGTGAAGATCCCATATAAAAACCTACAAAGCAAGAAGACGTACCTGCGACTGAGGTGGAGCGGAAGGGACATGGTGTTGATTAGGACAGAGTTTTGCCCTGAGGACCGGATTCTTGTAGGTGAAATCTACAGTCTTCCTCACCTGTGAAGAGGAAGAAGAGGAATCGGTTAGGTGTGGTGTACATGTCGGGTCCATCTGCGAGGAAGAAGAGGAGAAAGCAACCTCGGTGTACCTGCTATGGAGTCGGAGTGGAAGGGAGGTTCTGTGTTTATCTCGACCCATCTATATAGAAGTTGGTGCATTTGTTAAATGCTCTCGTGGACCATCGAGAGAGGAAGAGGGTCTTGTCCTGGTCCTCAAGAAGACCGCGTGAGATCGCCTGGGATTTCCCTTGGAAATCACCGACTGCAAAGAGTGATTTACACATTTCCCTCTTGCAGGCATTTACACCACCTGTCAAATGATGGACGGGGTCATGATGACCCATTTCGCTGTGAATTCACCACCCCCTAAAAATCAAACAGCCCTAAGAAATGCTTATTTACCTTGATTTACAAGGGAAATAAAAAAACCAAATAGGCCCTAAATTCATGTGGAATGGATATTTTGGTAGAACAGGTTGGGGTTGGGGTGGTGCAAACAACGTGAACTACATGTTTTTTTTTTTTTTTTTTTTTTTTTTAAATTATTAATTTTATTTTATTTTTGGACCTTTCACTTTTTGCTCCAAATCATGATCCATTATGTTCACGAATGACCTGAATTATAAGCAATAAGCAATTTTTATTTGTGCTGAAAAATATCCCACTCAACCCACCTTTTGACGGCCATTCAAACATATCCACATTTTTTTCTTCTTCTTTAAATCGACTCTGTAACGGGATTATGCAATGCCGACCCCTGATAATTTGGAGAAGGTGATGTTTATGATGATTTGAATTGACTCTGAAATTTTGAGGGCTCACTTATCAGTTGATGAGTTTGGCTACATCCTTATGGGATGAAGGAATTTGTGCATTTCTTTAATGAGGAATTCCATTTATCTTACTCTCTTTTGGAATTAGAGGTCTAGTAGTTTTAAAACGCTTGGTGTGTGCATCTGAAATGCTTTCGTTATTAACATATGGTGAAACTGGGGTTGGGTTTGGATACACTTTGTTGGTTGACATCATTTTAAAGGTCAACTGCTGACCATGACTTAAGACGATGGAAATGGATAATAAATGTAGCAGTGTTACATAATTGTATGTGTAATTTGCAAATGCGTCATGAGGAAGTGATTATCTATATTGTAACTTGGCACCATGATACATTGACCCTTGGACCTAGGGCTGTCAATGGGCCCGGCCTGGGGATGACCTTGGCCCGGATTTTGAACTGTTTCGGGCCGGCCCTATTCAAAATTTTGTTTTTTGGCAGGCCTGAACCCGGCCCATTGACAGCCCTACTTAGACCTCCTTGAGGGCGTCTATCTAGTTCTTAAATCATGCCTCCTTTTAAATCATATTCCATCTACATGTAATTGCTTTCTGCACTCTATGTTGGTCTACTTTGAAGATTAGTAATGTATGTGCATTCTAAGACTGCAGATGAGTTAGATCTCAAATCATATGAGTTGCATTCGGCATCCAAGTTAAATTTCTGTTCATGATTTTGGTGGTTTGTGGTTATAGATTACTACTGTAGATGAAGCGTCTCAGTTCTATCCATTGTTTGGGCTTGGAGCAAACATCGCTCTTATTTTCTCGGGCCGCACTGTGAAATATTTTTCCAACATGCGTAAGAATTTGGGTCCTGGGGTGGATGGATGGGCTGTTTCTCTCAAAGGAATGATGAGCATCGTAGTGCTGCTGGGGCTTGTGATATGTGCAATCTACTGGGGAGTGAATAAATTTGTTCTGAATGATCCGTCGTTTCCAAAGCCAGAAGGTCGGAAGAAAAAGGTATGCTTTTGACAAGGTCATTGATTTTTTGAATCTTGTTTTAATATTGGGGACCATTTGAATGAATGTCCCTGCAATTTGGAATTGGCTTTGCTTCTATCTTGGACCCAGTCCACTCTGTGTTTGAAACAGCATGTGAATAGGATCTGCATTTTCATGGGATACTGTTTTCCTGCTTTTTTCTAACTCAAATTTTGGGTGATATGAAAACAGAAACTTGCCTTATATCAATTGTAATTTGGGCTTTAAAGGCGGGGAAATGGAAACTAGCCTAATGCAGTTTCCATTTCCTGAGCTACCCCAAATCCGGAGCAGATCCATTCCAATACAAAGAAGAAGAAATCCCAATTTAAATGGACATCTGAGTGGACCCTTAGCTTTCATCTCTTGACTTCTTCATTATATGTATATGTATATGTATATGATATGGGTTTTGCTAACATCCCCACCTTTTAAATGACATCTGAGTGGACCCTTCATGGGGATGTTAGCAATGTCCTGAAGCTTTTAAATGACACATGGATGACCTGCCATCAATTTGAACTGTTCATTCATTCATACAACTGGGAGCAAGCCATGGCACAAAAATCACGCAAATTGGATGATCCTAAACATCTGATCAATAGCACATAAAATGGGAAGTCAAGATTCAATGAAGAAATAAAATAGGTCCAATCATTATCTTGAAACATCCATTCGATAGATCTTTGTACTGCATATGATTCCAAAGTAGCACTTTGGTTTGATGTTCTAACCATATGATCTATGGCTCATAAACAATGGATGGCTGTAACAAATTGAACCCATTCAAAGGGTTACAATTATCCAATCTGTGTTATTCTTGCACCATGGCTTTCTGCAGATGTTGCTATTGAATAAACTGTCTTGATTGATGATTGGACATCTCATGCGTCATTTCAAAGGTTTGGGGAATATATACTTATTTATTTGTATTATGCATTTCCAGGAGAAGGCAAAGATGGGAATGATGGAAAGTATGAAGTTTTTAGTATCTTCGAGGTATGTCAGGGATCTTGCAACGCTAGTGGTTGCTTATGGGATCAGTATCAATCTTGTTGAAGTCACATGGAAATCCAAGCTCAAGGCTCAGGTAAAAGAAAGCTCGGTGATTACTTGTAAATAAAATATCTCTTCCTTTTCATATTGAGCCCTGCAAGGTGCACTTGTGCCAATGCCTTTCCAGGGACTCATGGCTCATGCATCCCGACATAATACAGTTGTGGGAAATGCAAGCTGCTCATCAGGGGGTCCCTTTGAATAGATGCCCCATCTCAAAAATCAAGTCACTCCACTTATCATATGGGTCGATGTGTCCAGAAGAGTTTGATGCTTAAACAAATTTACCAATATCCACATCTGATGTACTTGTGTGGCCCACCAAATGAGCTGACCAACGAGATTTTTGGCACAAGTCATCCACATTATGGGTCACCTGATGAGCAGCTTGAATCTCACACTGTGCCACTTTGGCACATCACCGCAAGTTCTTTGCAAAGTGAAACCAATGTGAGAGGACTCAACATTTCTTGATTATCTTAGTTGTTATGGCTTCTTATAAGTTCACATACAGCTGCCATTTTCTTCTTGTCATGGATGGGATGATCAATTTTATCTAAACTAATGCAAAAATGTTCAAAATATATCTGTGATTTGTAGTTTCCCAGCCCAAATGAATATTCTGCATTCATGGGTGATTTCTCTTCCTGCACCGGAATTGCTACATTCACAATGATGCTGCTCAGTCGGGTCATCTTTCGCAAATACGGATGGGGTGTAGCAGCTACAATCACGCCAACAGTTTTACTTCTCACGGGGGCCGGGTTTTTCTCTCTGATTTTATTAAGTGGGCCACTGACACCGTTGCTGGGGAAGTTTGGATTAACTCCACTTCTTGCAGCAGTTTATGTTGGAGCTATACAGAACATATTTAGCAAGAGTGCTAAGTACAGCTTATTTGATCCCTGCAAAGAGATGGCCTACATCCCTTTGGATGAAGATACAAAGGTTCGTTACCCTTTTCTTAGATAGATCTATTATTTTCAGTTTTAAACGAGGTCCTAGGCACAAATATACAAATGCACTTAAAATAAGCATACCAAAATCTTCCCCTTTTCTAACAACTAAAGATTGATACTGCATAAAATTTGTATGACAAGGATAACCTTCTCTTAACTCTTCTGCCTAGCATGCTTGACTGCAGTGATGGGTCAAGTGGGCCAGGGATTAGTGAGGGAGATTGGAGTGTGTTAGTTGAGAAATGGGATGGTGGGTATTCACATTGTTACTAGCACACATGCAAGCAAATGTTGCCTGATCACTGCACTTTCAAGTGGGACCCATTCTGTGTTATTTGGTAAAAAAATCAGTCTGGTCACTCATCAGATAGGCAAAATATATGCAGAATGCGCTGTTGGTAAAACTTTTGAACTGTCCATTTCTTTTTACATGTATGGTCCACTTGAGGAGTCAACAGGCCCTACTTTTGGGTTATGACATGTACAAGTTATGTCTGCCTGACGGAGCGCCCCGATGTGTCACATGTGTGTCATGTTGGCATGCATGGCACCAAGCTCTTGGAGGACAGATGCATGAGTACCCTTGGTAAGGCTCTGTAATGAAAGAAGAGGAGCTCACACGTTTCCCAAACATTAAAAAAAGAGGAAAAAAAGAAGGAAAAAAAAAAAACGTAAGATCTGCTTCCAAGGCCTGAGTGGCCTTATGGGTGAGTGTGCAACTTTGGCATCGTATGCCATATTAGGACACTAGCATTCCTCAATATGGACATCACCATTATGTGTATGATGATTTTGGTTGTTCAATTTAAAGATTTCTGGCCTGCCCAGTAGTTTTTTTTTTCCCTGATATAGAACACCCCAAACCTCATTTACTAACAAAGCTTGGAGCATTGAAATCAGCTCCTGTTGTTTATCATGCTCATGAGCTCTTCCCATGTCTGCCAGGTCAAGGGAAAAGCAGCCATTGATGTTGTATGCAATCCTTTAGGGAAATCAGGGGGTGCCTTGATTCAACAGTTTCTTATATTAACCTTTGGCTCTCTCGCGAATTCGACCCCCTACCTGGGAGGCATATTGCTGGTGATAGTTCTAGCCTGGTTGGCTGCCGCCCGTTCGTTGGACCGCCAGTTTACTCCGTTGGCCAAAAAGGACCTTAAAGATAAGCTCATTGAGGGTAAGATTTCGGCCGGAAAAACAAGTCTCTCTGTGAAGCTTCAACCAAAGCAAGGAGTCACTTACCGCTTCATGAGTACCTTGAATGACATGGGATTTATTGAGGGAAAATATGTACCATTGCTTGAGGATGTATCATCCAGTGGAGAACTCGAGCTTCTCACTGTTAAGAAGGTTGATTCAAAAATTCAGGTTGAGGAAGCCGTGGGGGCTGATTTGAAGCAAGCATCTGTTGATGTTGCCAAGGACAATGACGATGAAGGAAATGGCCATGTATCGGCAGATGGGAATGGTATGATCAATTTGTAAGCTCTGGATGGCCGAGTGGGTCGCATCCCCAGTTGAAAAACATCCATAGTGATAATCAAACTCATAATCTTGGGATCCAAGCTGGAGGATAAAAATGACTGCCTGTTTTTTTGTAGTTTAGCATGTGAGACTGTATGCAAAGAATCCGAATGGCAGAGAAGATGGTCGGGCAATGTTGAGGATGGCCATACTTAATGATGGCGGCCGTACATATCATGTTGGTGATGATGACGGCAATGATGCCAAACGAAGTCATGTTGAAGGTTTTCCCCCATGATGCCAAGGTACGAGAATGATGAAATTAATAAAGCCATTTTTGTACATTAGTATTAGCTGAAATAGTTCTTTTTTTTTTTTTTTTTTTTTTCCATTTTAAAAATTAAGCTGAAATTAGTTTGAGTTGTCAGTTGTTACCAATGTACTTTGCTATCATTTGTAGATTAGTTGGCCTTGTTTGGTTTCCATCTACTGTATTTGAATTTTGGCATTTTAGTGTTTTGTATGGATTATTATTTTGATCTGTTTAAGATTTGTTCTATATAACTTGATTGAGGACATTTCAGGTATGCACTCTACATATTTGTGACGTTCGATGATTTAAAGATTAAATAGTATGGTTGTATCCAATACGTCGGTGATATATATTTGAAGCCTATCTTATGTGTATCTCAAATCCATTGGATTGGGATTGTGCAAGCCAATTTATACCATCTATTCCTAATATTCTCCTGTCTGTCAGATTGCAATTTTGAACCCTTTTATGTCGTTCTTCTGTTTACTTCTGATATGCATGCTTTGATTAGATTGCAAATTATGGTTTCATGCTTGTATCATTTATTTGGAAAGAGAACTGATTACCCACAACTGGTTGTAGGCTAAATTCACCTATGACTTATTTTTACAAGCATTTGTCCCTCGAAAGTTCTGATATTTTCAAGGGCAAAAGTGGAATAAAAAATTCGAAAGGCATAAATAACAAGTTGTATTTCCGACTGTAGGTTACTGTTTCTCTTTTGGAAAATGTTCTGCCCTCTAAATTATAACCCTAGTTAATTTTTATTTAAACCATCGTCTTCATAACCATCTAAGCCTTATCCCAGCTAATTAGGCCCGGCTACATGAATCTGGTTCTGCCATTCCACTCTATTAGATTCATATACCTAAATTATAGGTCATCAAGTCTTTTCTTTTAGTACCCGCCACCATGTCCTTTTGGACCTTCCCCTTGCCCTTTTAGAGCCTCAAACTTAAACCAGCTCCTAACTAGCACAGTTCTTGGTTTCCATTGCACATGGCCAAACCATCTAAGTCTACTTCCCCCCATCTTATTATATATTGGTGCTACTCCTGAGTTCCTTGGAATGCATTCATTTCTAATTTTATCCTTCCTCGTCTGCCACTTATCTATTTTAATGTCCTCATTTTTGCTATGTTCATCAATGAACTTGTTGTTCTTTTATTGCCCAACATCCTTACACATAATGCATGTCTGGTCTTAGAGCTATCTTATAAAATTTCTCCTTCAATTTGATTTGTTTACAGGGCGTTCATGTAAAACTCCAGACGCACTTCTCCACTTCTTCCAACTAGCTTGAATTCTGTGAATAACACCCTTCTCTATCTCTTTGCTCTATGGATTATTGACCTAAGATATCGAAAATGATCATTTCGGTACTACTTGCTCAGCAATCTTAACTAATTCTTTGCTTATGCTTCTATTATTACTAAAATTGCATTCCAAGTACTTTGTTTTAGTTCAACTGATTTTAGAACCTTCAGATTCTAAAGCATCACTCCATACTAGTTTTAACTTTGTCTTGTCAATCAAACTATGTCATCCGCAAGCAACATACACCAGGCGACATCTTCTTGTAAATGCCCTGTTAACTCATCCATGACCAATGCAAAAAGACAGGGGCTCAATGTGGACCCCAAGTGTACGCCTATGGTAATTGGAACTAACTTATCTCTCCACTAGGGATCCTCACATTTGTTACCGCTCCCTTGTACATAACTTTAATCATGCCAATACATCATCTTGAGACTCCTTTCTTTCTCAACACCTACCAAATTAACTCTCTAGGGACCATTTTGTATGCTTTCTTGAAGTTAACAAAGATCATGCTGGGATCCTTCTTCCTATATTTCTCTGTCAGCTGTCTAGGTAGGAAAATAAACTTAATGGTAGACCTTCCTAGCGTAAATCCAAATTTGATTTTCTAATACATTAATCTCACGCCTTAACTCTTGCTTAATCACTTTCTCGCAAAGTTTTATAGTAGGATTCATGAATTTAATCCCATGATAGATAGTACAACTTTGTATGTCTTCTTTATTTATTTATTTTTTAAAATAGGTACCATGGTAATTATCCTCCATTTGTCTGGCATTTTCTTTGATCTTACAATCTTGTTGGTCGACATCGTCAACCAAAATAAACCAGTATCTTCCTTGCAATTCCAAATCTATATCGGTATACCATCCAGTCCTACAGCCTTTCCGTCTTTGTCGTTTTCGAAGTTTCTTTATTTCAGATATCCTATTCCTACGGAAATATCTGTGGTCTCTAGCCCCTCAATTGAGTTTATGATTCATTCCTATGAAAGTTTCTTGTCCTCAATCTGTTATAAAGATCATCGTATGCATTAAGTTTAGCCTCAGTACTTTCTTTGCATTCTTCTAGGCATTTCTATAATTCTTCTAAAATTTCCTCATTTCTAGTTGCTTGGCATGCCTTGAAAGAAGATAGTTTTCTGCTGATAGCTTTTCGGACCTTGCAATTCCACCACCAACTTTCCTTATATGAGTGATTTTTTCCTTCTAGATACTCGGAAAACTTCTTTTGCCACTTTCCTAGTGCACTCAACCTTTCTTGTTCCACGTAACATTAACTTCGTCCTCGACATTTCACGTTTCTTCTTCTCTTAATTTAGTCTAAATAATACTCTGCTTTACCTCCTTTGAGTTGCACCACCTCATTTTGGACACCAATTAATTTCACTCTGCTCTTCCATCTCTCGATTTAAACATCCATAACAATTAACATATTTTGCATAGTCAGACTCTTCCCTTGTATAACCTTTTACAGTCTTTGCATATCAATCGGATTATCTTCCCAAGTAAAAGCAAGTCAATTTGGCTTGTATATGATTTGTTTTTAAAGGTAGTTAAATGTTCGTTTTGCTTTTTGAAATATATTTTTGCTGAAGCCTGATATGTTTTTAAAGGTAGTTAAATGTTCGTTTTGCTTTTTGAAGTAAATGTTTGCTAGAGCCGGATCAAATGCCATAGCGAAATCAATGATGACATCTCCCATCTCATTTTTTTTTAATTTTTTTTTTCTCCCGAAACCATTTTCTCTATGTACTCTTTCACATCATCTACTATCTTTTCCTACATGACAATTTAAGTGTCATCATACATACTGTCTTCTCTCCATTTGGAGTTTCTTTTGGTAGTCCATTCATGTCCTCCCAGAATTATCTTGTGCTTATATTCTCTAGTCCTATCTGCTGCATGTATGCACTAGTAACATTGATTATCTTCACTTCAAATACAATCTTTATAAAACCCTAGGCTCTTTACATCTACAACTCTATCTTCTAAATAGTGTGTTTATATATATATATATATATATATATATATATATATATATATATATATATATATATATAAAAATAAAATTTACAGCTATTCCTACCCCATTTTGATTGTTATCCTTTCCTATATATCAAAGTTTATATCCATCAATCTCCACTTTTTGCCTATTTCCACTCAGTCTCCTGTATGCAAGCTTTGTTTTTGTTTTTTGTTAGCTTGTTAGTACACCCCACTGTCAGTTCACACTTCACTGTTAGCCACCCCCACATGGGAATCGATACCAAGACCTCGGCGTTGAAACGAGGTATCTTTCACTCAGTCTACCACTTGAGCTATGGATCGGGGTGTGTATGCAAGCTTTGTTAACTCTCCTTGATTTCATTGTATCCACTTAACTCCATACTCTTGTTAGTTTTACTACATTCCATGTGGCAAGATGAACCATATTCTCTAAGACCATCTTTTTACCTGCACTCATCCAGAATAGGTGGGGAAGGTGGGGAACCTGTGCTATTTCACAATTGCCTGCACTCGTCCAGAATAGGTGGGGAACCTGTGCCATTTCACACTTGCTCTCGAACTGATAGTGTGGCGAATCAATCCCTTTATCTCATATCCGCCCACCTTGAGTGTGCCCTCCAGGACCATCTTTTTACCCGCACTTGTCCAAAATAGGTAGGGAACTTGTGCCATTTCACACTTGCTCTAAAAGCTCAAACTGATATAGCGTGGCGAATCAATCCCTTTATCTCATAGCCTAGGTCAAGCCAAGCCCACCCTGATTGTACCCTCGCTTCACATAAGCCACCCAACTCGATCCCGGTGTGAAAATGCCCCTGCATTAATCACCCCTGATGAGAAGTCTTGAATATGAGACTTTTCGCTCTTTTGACATAGGACAACTAACCACTTGCTCCAAAAATTCGAACTAATAGAGCGTGGTGAATCAATCCCTTTATCTCGTAGCCCAGGCTAGGCCCTCGGCTGAACCCCCCTTGTGGGCCCCACTTCACATGGGCCCATTACACATGAGCCTCATCTTGCACGAGCCACCCGCTTCACACGGGCCACCCACCCTAAGTGTGCCCCTGCTTCACACAAGCCACCCCACTCGAGCCTGATGTGAAAATGCCCCCGCATTATTTCAAGTATTCAATACCGTAATATTTGATATTTAAAAATCAGAAATTTTGTAGCCTTGCCAGGTCCGGTATGTTTTGGTGAGCTTTCTGGAGAGTGTCTTTCGTTCTTGTTTTCTTTCCTTTTTCAGTTTGAGTCAAATCAAGTTGACCAAGTCAGTCCAGTCATGGCCAAGTTGAGTTTTTTTGCTTGTTGATAAAATCTCCTGGGGTTGTGATTTTTCAAGTTTCCAAGAACAGCTTTGACCTCGGCTAGCTGCAGAATACTTCTGTTGGATAAATTCCTGCTCCTTGAGACCCAGCTGGGATTCGGCAAGGCATCAAAACACCTCCCTTGCCCCATTTGTACCAACAGGTTGATTCCACGTCCATTTATTTCTTTCAGTGCAATCTCTCCTAAATTTGGAAGGAGAGATGCAATGGAGTTTCTTTCAGTGCAATCTCTCCTAAGCGACATGCCACACTCCCTTCGCTATTCCATGCCCCATGAGTCTCTCCAAAGATGCAAAACTGTGATGCATTTGGCAGGCTACCCCGTCTGACTATGTGTCGTGGCATGTTTAGAAAGAACACTACATGCAGCATTCTTATCTGTAACCCTTAAGCTGCAGAGTCAAGAATCTAGTGCGGTGTTTTGCAATACATGCCAGACGCATTTGGTGGTTCATACCTGGGGCGATTCCCGGGTCTGTTGGGACTCTGGGCCTTTCCAGGGACGCCAATGGAAAATTCAGAGGTTAATGCCAACTTGATTCCACTGCTCCGTAGGGTGGCCTGGTCCAGTCCTGTAAGGCCAAGGCTTGGCCTTCTCAACTTGGCCTGAGGACTGAGCGAGGGTTTGGAATGTAGGCCTGGTTCCAGGCCTGGCCAATGATGAATGTGTTGGGGATATGACATGCCTTAACCCGACTTGTCTGGCAAAGAAGCCACCTCAACAGAATCACACAACACAATAGGGAAAGAAAAGTTCAAGCAACCACCAAAAATACCTATAGCATCAAGTGACAAAAAATCCACTATATTCAGAAAGTTACAAGAGATGGAACAACTTACAAATGAGAAATCCCGTCTTCTCCCTTAAACCCTTGAAAACATCTCAAGTTCCTTTCATTCTACTCTAATTGCGTAATTAGAAGCCTATTTATACATTTTTGCACGAATTTAGAAACAAAAATCTGCACTAACGCATTTTGCTTGGTCACAGCTTTGGTTGACCGAGACATCAATAGTCTCTCACAGTCAATCAAAACACATCTCGGTCGATCGAGAACATCATCGAGTGCTTCAGTCAACCCAAGAATTCCTGGGTCGATCGAACAATACTGCACTAGATTAAAGACACTCTATCAACAATCTCTACCATCACTTCAATCCTTTAACTCCGCTGTTCCAAGTTGCTATCATCATATCTACTTATATAGTAGCACCATCATCGTCGCTTTTTCATGTACACTGTCTTCATTCCTTCTTTGCCAAGCTTAGAAAAGTCGAGCAAAACCTGAACTTCTTTGCAAGAACTACCTTCGTAAGCATGTCTACTAGATTTTCACTTATGTGAATCTTTTCAAGAGTAACACCATCTTACTCTAACATTTGCCGGATAAAATGATGATGGACATTAATATGTTTAGTTCGGGAATGGTATACCAAGTTCTTTGCCAAATTGATCACGTTCTCGCTGTTACAATGTACAGGCACGACTTCTTACTGAAGTCCTGAATCATTCATCATTCATTTTAACCAAACAGCTTGCTTAAATGCTTCTGTCATTGTTATATATTTCACTTCGGTTGTGGAAAGAGCATCCACAGACTAAAGGTTCGACATCCAACTGATCGCTCCACCCGCTAACACAAACGAGTAATTGGAAGTCGGCCTTCTATTGTCCACATTATCAGCATAATCCGCATCCACATAATCTACATGTTTCTCCTCGGATTTTTCGAATGTCAAGATGTAGTCCGTTGTACCTCATATGTAACGAAGTAACCATTTCACTGCCTCCTAATGTTCGTTGCTGGGGTTTGACATGTATCTGCTTGCAATACCCACTGTATGTGAAATATCTAGCCTAATAAAAACCATGACGTACATAAGACTGCTAACTGCGCTTGAGTACGGCACACGAGACACTACTTTTCTTCATCTAACGCAAGACATTGTTATGAAAAAAGCTGAAAGTGAGCGGTGTGGAGTATGCTAGCTAGTTTAGTCCTTTCGAGTCTAAACTTGACCAAAACCTTTTCAAGATACTCTTCCTAAGATAACCATAGCCCGCTCTTTTTCTTATCCCTGTGTATATCGATGCCAAGAATCCCTTTTGCAGCCCCCTAGATATTTCATCTGAATGTGCTGGATAATCGAGCCTTCAATATGTTGATTTTAGACATGCTATGACTGTCGATAAGCATATCATCAACATACAATATTAGAATAATGAATTCCCCATTACTTGGTAATATGAAGTAGACACAATGATGAATTTGCTTTTTATAAACCATTGACTCAACATGAAAGAATAAAACTTTTTGTACCATTGCCTAGGCGACTATTTCAGGCCATACAACATCTTTAACCTACAAATATTATTCTCTGCTCCCTGCACCTCGAACCCTTTAGGTTGCTTCATGGAGATATGATCTTTTAGTTCTCTGTGTAGAAACACAATCTTCAAATTTAACTGTTCCAATTCCAGATTGTATTGGGCAACTAACGTCAATACAAATTTGATAGATACTTGCTTGACTACATACGCGAATATCTCACCGAAGTTGACACATTCTTTCTAAGTGTAGCCCTTCACAACCAATATGGCCTTGTGCCTATATCTAGTTTCTTGTGGAAAATTTACTTGCACCCGATCGCTTTCCTCCCAACGAGTAGTTCCATCAGCTCCTACGTTTCGTTCTTGTACAGAGAGTCCATTTCATCATGTATCTCCGCCATCCACTTCTCAGCATCTGTGTCATCTAATGCTTCCTAAAAAGTGGATGGTGAAATTGCGTAGATAGTATCCCACGACGCGTGCGGAGGCTTGGAATTACGACTAATTCCAGGGGGGGGGGGGGGGGGGATGGGATTGGGACCACTTAAGAAAAATCTTTGCCTAATTATACATTTTGCCAATTAAAACTAATAAGAAAAATTAACACTTCAGCTTCCAAGCGAAAGTGGGTTCAATCACATAGAGTACAATATGTGCAATAATGAAGCAACTAGTCTATAGAAATAGTGAGCTTGTGTGTGCTTATAAGTTAAGTGTCTAGCAAACAATCCAATTCAAGCATTCATATAGTTTAACTAATCAAACACAAGTATATATAATGGTTCAGTTTTCCTACTCCACTCTCAGCGAATGAACTCTTTTCGAGTGTACCGATATACACTATCATTGGAGTTTTCAGTAGATTCATCCGTAATCTCTACAATGATTTTCCTTGGGCTAACCACCAACCTACACATACACTCCAGTGTCGGAGGAACACGTTTCCACCTGTGTCGGTAGTTCTCGTAAGAGACTTTAGTTGGTTTTCTATCGGTTAACCAACAACCACTAGCGGTCCTAATCTAAGGCCTTACGTACACTCTTGCCGAAAGCTCCCTAAGGAGATTAATACGTACGCACTCGCATCCAGTGAATTTGACCTTGCATATAAGCCTAGGTCATACACAAGAACCTATTCGAGTTTAGGCTTCAAACTCTTACACTTGATCCTACATAAGGAAAGAGTGTATAGACTCTACAATGACGACTTGTCAGATTAAGCCCCTTTTATAGCGTCTTCTTGATATGTTTATTCAATGATCTCCCATGCTTGAATCGACTTCTCGATTGCTCCCACGCTTGTTGATGCCGATGGTTCAACTCTACGAATAAACACATTGTATGCAATGCTCTGATGAGATGACCAAGGTGATGAGAGGATGGTGAAATTTCTTACAATTAATGGATAGTTGATTTTCAAAGGAGATTCACTTAGACGGGTCTTCTAGAGGATGTAGATAAGGATATACATATAGGCTTGGTGTCTAATCTGTATAAAATGTAAAGATCAAGATCATCACAATGGAGGCTAGAATTCTCATTAAAGTGGTAAAGCTCAAGAAGATGACTTAAATCTCATACGTTTAGAAGCTTAAGATGAGGGATATGAGTGGGGAATCACCTAGGCTTTTATTGTACCAAAAATACATCTGTGTGCCCAAAAATTGAATGTCCATTTTATAGAAATTGTGTTGCAACGGCTATAAAATGACTAGTTAATGGCTATGTCGATAGGATCGAAAGGCTATTCAATAGGATCGAGCTATCCCTCGATTCTATTGAGAAATTCCAGGAATTTTATGTGTAGTTGCTGGACCGTTTCTTCGATCGCATCGAGCTGGTCTTTGATTCCATTAAGACCCATCCACAGCCTGTCGATGAGATCAAGGACCACTCGCAAAGTACTCTTTTGGGTTGTTCATTTTACAGAAGCTCTGTACTTTTTTAGCCTATCTTATCATGTTCCAATTGGGCTCCTAAGGCTATGGAATGATCAATCAAATGTTTATCTATTAAGGCATGATCATCTAGAGGCTAGGTTGTTTTGGGTTTAAGGTTAGGGTCACCAAAGCACCTCAATTTACCCGTTCTTCACTCCTTGATGCTTCTTGTCCTCTTATGTCATCGGTCTTCAGCTTGCAAGGGCTCAACTGACTCATTAACAAACGGACTCACGTGATTGACAAATAGGTGCACAAATCAGTGCCCCGGATGGATTCCCCTCATTCGTAATGATGGAAAATGCAACATTTGATTAATCCATGTATCTTAAAGGTACTCTGCAATTTCTCGATGGATTTCTCCTGACAGGTGGTGGCTCCACCTTTTCCTGTACCTCTGTATGCGGCTCAACTTATTCAAGTGTTTCAATTTTATCCGTTTCAACATCAATCATTTATTTATTTTTATTTTTTCATTTTCTTGTGCTCATCCTTCTAAAACAAGGAACCCTCATCGAACTTGACATCCTGGCTAAATATCATCTTGCGTAAAATCCGGTCATACAATCTGTATCCTTTCACTCCATCATAACCGACAAAAGTACACTTTTTAGCCATTTGGTCCAGCTTATCTCTCTTAACTGACGGTAGATGAGAGTAAGCATCACAACCAAATATGTGCTACCCCAAGTAGTCAACTTCCTGACCACTTTATACTTCATCTAGAATTTTACAATTAATCGATGTAGACAAAGATTGATTAACTAAATAGCAAGCCGTGTTTACAACCTCAACCCATAGCTCCATGCCCAACCAAGTATTACTCGTCATACTTCGGGCTCTTTCTAAAATAGTCTGATTCATACATTTAGTTACACCATTTTGCTCGGTGTATGTCTCATTGTGTTATGCTTCACGATCCCCCCATCCTTGCAGTATTGATTAAACTCCCTGGAAGTAAATTCTTCGTCATTATGTGTCTTTAGAATTTTCACATTTTGTCCTATCTGCATTTCAACCATTGCCTTTCATACCTTGAAAGTGGCCAAAATATTGGATTTATATTTTATGAAATAAACCCACACCTTTTTAGATAATTCGTTAATGAATATCGCAAAGACTGAAGACCCTCTAAAAACAACGGACGACGACCCCCACACATTCGAGTGCACATAATCAAGTTGTCCTTTACTAACACGTTTCCCAATTTTAAAACTCAACCTTGATTGTTTTCCGTATATACAAATAGTGCTTACATATATCTAAAAAAATAAAAAAAAATTAAAACTAGGAATTAAACCACGATCAAGAAGTAACTTCATATCGGGCTCGCTCGTGTGGCCTAGGCACGCATGCCACAAACGTAATGATGTGGAGTCCGCTACAGACATTGCAGATCTATCCGATATAGTATTCCCGATCAACTTGTAAAGATTTTTGCTTCGTCGTGCTTTCATAACTGTGAGTGCCTCCTTTGAAACCTTTAGGACACTTTCATAACCAGCGAATTTGCATCCAAGTGCCTCAAGAGCTCCCAAAGATATCAGATTCTTCTTTAAATCTGGAACGCGCCTTACATCGATTAGAGTACGCTTTACCCCAACATACATTTTGATGCGAACCAAACTAATTCCTATCGTCTTACAAGCATGATCGTTGCCTCTAAGAACCAGGCCACCATCATACTCATTGTATGTAGTGAATCAACTCCAGTGAGGACACATGTAGTACAATGCCCCCATATCCAAAATCCACACATTCTTACATTCGTTGTTTAAGTGACCGACAATACATCACACCCACCCATTCCTACATCAGATTATATTGAATTGGCCTCTTTCAGCGAATCGTCTGACTTCTTCTCCTTATGGGTTTTAGGATTTGTATAGTCCTTCGCATGTCCCATCCTGCCATAATTCCAACACTTCACATTCCTTTTGTCCTTCGACTTAGACCTCGATCGTGACTTCCCATTCTCTCGCTCCAATGATCTTCCCTTGATAACTAGTGCACCTGTAGAAGTACATTCCCCACCATTATTCCTTCTCTACTGCTTCAACTGAAGGGATGAGATAGCGGTATCAAGGTCTAAGGTATCCCTACTATGGCACAGAGTATCTACCAGATACTCGTAGGAATCCAGAAGAGACATCAACAAAATTAGGGCTGTGTCTTCTTCATATATCTTTACTTTCATACTTGTTAGTTTGCAAACTATTTTGTCAAAGATGTTAATGTGCTCAGGGAGATCCGACCTTTTCACCATCTTCAGAGTGTAAAGTTATCTCTTAATATAATAATATATAGACGATTGGAGAGCGATTTTGTTATGTAGATACTCTTTATTTTCACCATAGGCTTGTGGTAGTCATCTCATTAATGACATTATAAAGGACTTTGTTAGCCAAGTACAAATTTTTTTCTTAACTTGTTAGTACACCCACTGTTAATTCACACTTCACCGTTAGCCACCCCCCAACAGGGAATCGATACCAAGACCTCAGTGTTGAAACGAGGTATCTTTCACTCAGTCTACCACTTGAGCTATGGATCAGGGTGTAGCCAAGTACAATTGAATTGCGCTAATTGTCCTCTGATCAAGTTCATCCTAATCCACTTTTTTCATCGATTCTAGACATTTTGCTTTGCCGAGGAGCGCACGCTGCAACCCTTACTAAATTAAGAGGACTTTCATCTTCTACCTCCACAATTCGAAATTGTTTTTACCTGTGAATTTTTGTCTCGAATTTCACATTCGATCTCCTCGATGTCATGTCTCATATTCAATCTGAAAACCCAACATTCGTTTTGATACCACTTGTTGGTGGCGTGACAAGCCCTAACATGACTTGTTCGGTGTGGAAGCAACCTAAGACGAAATCACGTAACGCAATAGGGAGAGAAAATTCAAGCAACCACAGAGAACACACGAAATTTACGTGGAAAAATTCTTGCGGGAAAAAACCATGGCACCAAGAGACAAACAATCCACTATATTATGAAAGTTACAAGAGATGTAACAACTTACATATGAGAAACCTTAGCTTCTTCCTCAAAACCCTTGAAAACGTTCTAAGCTCCTTTCGTTCTACCCTAATTGCATAATTAGAAGCTTATTTATACACTTCCGTATGAAATTAGAATAAAAAACCTGCACTAATGCATTCCATTCAGTCACACAGACATCAACAAAGGTCAATCGAAACAAACAATCGGGAACATCACAACGTGCTTCGGTCGACCGAATAACACTGCACTAAATTAAAAGCACTCTATCAACAGAAGGGCCTAGTCTAGCCTATTGGTTTGGTCCAATCATCAAGTCAGTCACCATTGTCCATTAGGAACAAATGATTTAAAGACATTCTTGGGCAGTCCACTGTTCCCATGAATGTTGTTCGAAAGCATTTTTGGATCCGGGGTCAAATTTCTATGATCAAAATCATTTATATGATGGGGACTAGCTTTGGATAGAGGGGATACCCTACAAACTTTTTAAATTTGAGCTTATTCCAAACCTTTGATCATTTCATTCTTTTCCTTGCAGGGCCAGCCTTATCTTGGCTTCACGTTATAGGGCTTGAGCTAGGGCAATGGTTAGAGCCAAGGTCTCTTTAACCTGATAAGATCTAGAGCCAAGGTCCAAAGGAAACGGTTGGGAGAGAGATATCCACCCTTGATTTTTATAGGGCCCATCATGATGATAATATAAAATCCTCCAACCATTAGATTCCATGCCAAAATTTAAGCCTGAGGTCAAAAAATCTCATCCATGATTCAGGTGGCCCACACCAGTGGAAATAGTTTAGAGGGACGAGTGTTTTCCAATACGCTTGTTAACAATGGTGTGGTGTATCTTGAATCACGACTGAAGCTGAGTTTTGGGCTTGGGGTCTAACAGGGGGTGACACCTGGTGGTGGGGGTAGATTTCACATAAACATCATAGTGGGGCCCACCCAGGACACAGGCTCCTTTGTTGGCACAACCAACTAAAGGGGGCAGGAAAAAATCTAATGAAAGGTAATGATAATTTCTTAGATTAATGAAGTAACTCATTGAAACCTTTTTAGAAGGTTACAAGAATGTAAATTATATATATATATATATATATAATATAATATAATATAATATATTATATTAAGTCGGCAGTTTTTATTTTATTTTATTTTTAATTTCCTACCTTTTAGCTTCAATGTACAACAATGGGAGTCCAAGTGAATAGTAAGTGCTATGGTTTAGATTTATCACCCTGTATTGTCAAATTTTGTAGTGACAATCCAATTTAGAGTGATTGACTTGTTAGATAGATGGAAAGTTCACCTTCAAGTTCAATAGATGGAAAGTTCACCTTCATACGAAGATGAGTTTCAAGTCATCTTCATCAACATCAAATGCTACTACAACTTCAAATCAAAGTGCATGTTCAACTGCAAATACAAGATCAAGTTCATACACAAGACCGAGTGCAAGTGCGACTTCAAAATACTAATTCAAGTCCAAATGCATTACATGATCAAGTTCAAGTATACAAGTCCAAGTTCAAGTGTACAAATTTCAAGTACTTCAAGAATACTATCACCAAAGCAACCAAAGTTTACAAGTTTAATACTCACACTTAAGTTATATGTGACCCTAGAAAGACCTTAGGGTTAGGTCATTCATATTCCATATTGAATTTGGGTCATTGTACTTATTTTTGGCTTTGCTTCGACTAGCCTTAGTCATACTTCGACTAGTCCAAGCACTGACTCGACCAGTCTAAGGTTTTTTCGACCAGTCCAGAAATTAACTCAAATTTTTGGATAAGTCTGGTAGGTCTTCGACCAGTCGAGCACCTTGCTCGACCGGTCGTGGAGACTGGCTTGACTAGTCGAGTAGGACTCGACTCAAAGTCTAAGAAGGTTTTTGAGCCCCACTTGACCAGTCGAGTGCCATGCTCGACCAGTCGAGAATGCCACTCGACCAGTCAAGTGTCGGGTTTATCTAATCGCGCCAACATTTTTGAAAATTGGTTATTGCCAGGACCAGTCGAGGCAATCCTTAGGCCAGTCGAGCGAACCGAATTTCACCCTATAAATAGAGGACTTTTCTTAGCATTTCATACTCATTCCAAGCTAATTCAAGCTTCTTCTCTGAGAACAAACTCCCCGCTATTGTGAAGCCATTGTATGGTAATTTAAGATTCTTTTATAGCTTTTAGATTTTGAATTTCTTGATCTCTTGCTATTCAATCTTACTTGTTAAAAAGGGAATTTTGTTTTACCCTTTTGAGATCCAAGAAATTGAATCAAAGTAGCCCAAGGTTGGATTTAAATTAAAATTCATTTAGACCTAGAACCCCGTTATTTGTGAGATTGAACATTTAACATCTACATCTTCAAAAAGGCGATTCTATCGCGCTACATCGAAGAAGAAGAATCTTCAGATAAGTATTATCATTTCAATTATTGTATTTTGGTTTGTGAGATTACCAGAATTTTTATTTTTATTTTTTTTTTTTTTTTTTTTTTTTTTTTTGTCGTTTTGACTGAGATAACTAGAAAATTTCGGTGTGTGGGGTTTTTTTTTTTTTTTTTTTTTTTTTTTTTTTTTGTGATAGCCCATTGAAAACACAATTGTAAAGGTTTTAAGGTGAACCTTGGAAAACCTTCTTTCATAGTGAAAACTAATATCCCGTGGGTTGTGGATATTGGGAGTGGAGTAGGTGTGGCTGTTTGAGAACAATTGGTATACACACCAAACCACTATAATTCTCGGAGTTTGGATGATGATGATGATGATATATGTGATGTGGTGAATGCTGTATTTTATTTTCATGTTCATGTGGTGAATGTTGTAATAGCTAGATTTATTTCATTTATTCTTTGTATTAGTTTGAGTTTTTGATCCTTATTAAGTTCAGGACATCAGGTCGTCCTACCATAAACCTTGGTTTTTGGTGTAAGGTTATCTTTTGAATGAAGTTTGTATCAACCTCTCAAGACTAGTGCATTTGAGGTTGCTATTTATTTCAGCTATCTGCATTTATATTCTGCTTTTATTTTTTATTTGACTGAGAGCTCCCCCATTTTCAAGAATTCCTTGCATTTAAGTAGTAAAGCCAATATTCATTTAGCACTAAACACGTACAATGGGAGTCCAAGTGAGTATAAGTAAGCTTAATAGCATTTAGGTTATATATGAGACATCTTTGTCCTACACTATTATGTTAGCGCCTCCCTGTTTCAATTGAAGATTGATCATAAACAATTGCTTATGGTACTACAAACAATTGGAACTGATGGCAAACCTAAACCCACAAACCCATAGGAAACCAACACCTCGGAGACCCTTAATAGGAATCCACTCACCCATACCTACCAAATCACTCCATCACCTGCTCTAAAATAACACAAGGACCCAACATACATACCCACCTAGGGCCCAATAGAAGAAGCCAAAGTGCAAAATTCCATTCCAATGGCAATCAAATTGCTACTTATGCCATGTTGGCCAATTTAGGCATGCTAAAGGATGCCTTGGTTTATCCCAGTGCGGCTTTTATGGAGAAAGTTCAAGTCCATAAGATTGTCGTCAATGGGCAAAGGCTGCGCAAGAATCTTTACAAGGAGAGAATTTCTCTGCTATAAGTGAAGAGTAGGAAAGAGGGTAAGAGTGTGAAATCAAGATAGTGTTTGCACCCCATTGACATGATCCACCCATTCCATCTCAACCATATAGTTGAACCCATACCTGTAACCAAGTCATTGCAATGGTTCAAATCAAACCTGTGAAGGGTTGGGATTTGAGATCCACAATCATCTCCTCTTGGGAGGAGTATCGTAGCTTTCATGTGTCTTTTCAAATCTCCATCTACATGGGTGGCCATCCAACCATCCATTTACTTTGCTTTTATTTATATTGCACATTTTTTTTCTTATACATTTCCTTGTTTCACTCTTAAGTGACACTTGAATGTATGCTTTACGCTTTGCCGGGTACTTGGATCTTAGTGCATAAAAAATCGAGATTCACTTGATTTTTGTTTCCTTTTCTCTTCCTTTTTGCAACCAGATGTTACGCCCCAGATTTTTGTCAACCTGGGGTTAGCTGTCCTTGAGCGATGAGTTGATCATAACACCTTAATTGACTTCTCAGAACTCAATCCTAAAGCCTTAAATCCCATTTCAACCCATTTCCTTCAAAATCTCACCTTTCACCACCTTATTTTGCAAATTTTTGGTCCAACTTCGAAAAGTCATATCTCCCTCGTTATAACTTCGATTTAGGTGATTCAAAAGCTAGATTGAAGCTTGATAAGCCTAGTTTTATCTAAAAAATAAGTGAAAAATATAATAAAAATTTGAATATAGTTAAATATAAGTCGTTGTGACAACTGCCCGAAAATCATTAGCTTGGATAGCTGCTGCTTCTAGAATTTTTAGAATTTTTCTACAACACGAAATATAATAAAATTTGGTAGAGATGAAGTAGACTTGATGACAAACTACTAGAAAAATAATTAAAATAATATACTAACTGAAAGTGCCAGAAGGGGGCGTAGAACTGCCCTAGGATCTTATTCTGTCGTAATTAGGGCATAATTTAGTTAAGTACTAAACTGATTAATCAGTATAATTAGCTTGAACCACTTTAAATACGATCTGTAAGACCCAAAATGAAATGAACCGTTAACGCTACATTACCTTAAAATTTAAAATCAATCTCTAAACTTAGTTGCTCTCGGGAGCACGTTGAAACTTCGTATCGGACTTGGACCGCGCGTCGAAAGTTCGATTGCTACGAAACTATACGAATATGACAACCTTATTGGGCTTGACTACCATCCCGAAAATCAAGTCCAAATAGTATCCCGAACCGCACAACTTGAGCCCGGAGCGAAGTGTGTGAGAAACGCGAATATCTTTAGAAAACGAATTGAAACTTAAGTGAATTGAGTCGTTCACTTGCGGGCTAAATCTAAGGATTCTGACCGTTAGAATCTGACCCAATTACACCCTCGGATCAGGAAAAATTTTCAACACATGTCAGTGCACTTGTGGCCCTGGTTGAGTACCGGTGACCGTTGAACTGAAACTGGTCCGCCACGGTCGATTTGTAAATCCGATTGGACCGAAAACCTAACTCGACTTGGATCCAATGTCAAGGAGCTTAAGTCCGACCGCACACAGAAAATGGGCCTCCAGAACAGCTCCGTTGAGCCGAAACAGTCAAGTTTTAGCAATAACCTAAGTATACCATGGCCCTGGGGCCATTGAGGTCAATTTTGGGCCTATATAAGGATCTTAAACCCTTTTTCTCCCTTCACATATGGATTTCTAAACCCTAGAGAGAGAAGAGAGAAGAAAGAGAAGGAAAGAGAGGGAAAGGGAGAGGTAAAGGTAGGGTTTGTTCTCGAGATTCAATCCCGCCGTTCCACGTGCTTAGCTACCACCACCGTATCGTTATTCTAGCGATTCTGATTCAATTTTCAGGTAAGAAATCCTAACCCTAATATGTTTTAGGGATTCAGATAGTGTATGTGATGAAATAGTTAACCTATTTCATACTATAGGTTGCCGTTGTGCCGTAAACGAAGGCGGAGTGTTCAAACTGATTCCGTTACGAGTTTATCGGCGAAAGGTGCGGACTATAAATATATAGGTTATGGTTTTCAAGGTTTTCAATGTTGGTTAATGATTTATAACCGACTGGGTTGCCGTTTCACATGTTAGATACGTTATTTTCCTTGCTTTAGGTTAGATATGAACAATGTTGAATATAGGCTATTCCATGTGTAGATTGAAATGACTAGATATGTCAGAAATTTCATTTTGTGCTTGCCATGATTATACACCATGAACATGCGATTGTTGAATACGTGACAACTTCTTATGAAAGGATTTGTCCTAATATAGCTTATAACTGAGTTGTATCATGTAGGTTGAAATGTGTAGTCTAAGTGTTTGTGGAAATGATTGAATGAGTATGGAATTTGAATCCCTGCTTGCCATGATTATCCGTTGTGGATATATGCCTGTTGTATTCGTGACAACTCCTTGGTGAAAGGACTTGCCCTAATCCATGTTATGGCCAACATACGTCATATATGTTATAATGTGTAGTTTAAGTGTTTGTTGAAATGACTGAATGAATATGGATTTATGATTTGTGCCTGCCATGTGTATAGAATGTAAGAACGTGATTGATGTGTATTAGACAACTCCTCGGTGAAACGATTTACCCTATTATATGTTGAAATCAATATACGTCATGCATATTGGTTATGTGTAGTCTAAGTGTTTGACAAAATGCTTAAATGAGTTGCTGCTAGATGAACTGCAGTTAATAAGGTAGTTAAGATAGGATTCTCAACCACCTTAGCTATGTACATAAATTCCTTCAAGTAGCTGTAAATCTATATGGTGTGTTTGAGTAGAATATGTATATGTAACATGGCATGTTATATATGTTTCATTGTATTTTCAAATGCTATCCATGGTTGAAATGGTTGTTAAGTGTTGTATGATTATCACATGTACATATTTCTTACATCATAATGTGTTTGGGACTACAACGTAGTCCAGGCAATTGGTAAAAATTCCTGTTTGAGTGGCCGATCTAGTCTCACCACAGTTGATGCGTTCGGTGAATCCGAGTCGTATGATTGTCGACAGTGGTTAGCGCTCCATGTCGATTAATTCAGCGTATGCTCGTACCAATCGAACTTGTCAAGTAACCCGATTGACCCGATGTATGTTCACCATGTATGGACGCCATTGCTTGAACCTAAGGTACCAAACTCACCAGTGAAAATCCCGTTTAAACCTTGGTACCTCGATCCGCTATGACTCATGATCCGGGCATGATGGTATAGGACACCGTGGTTGAGTTGTCGGCCTACGCTGGGGCAACGAGCCTTCCCGTAGTGACCAGTGAGCAACACCGCCTCGTGAGTCGAATACGATGGTATGGGACATTGTATTCGATCTGTCGGCCTACACTGATCAGGTGACGAGCCCTTTGTAGTGACCTCGAGTATACTCTGAGACTGCGTTGAGGCGACGAGCCTTTCCGTAGCAACTAGAGTATAAATTAGGCCTACACTGATCAGGTAACGAGCCCTTTATAGTGACCTAGAACCGCAATATCGTATGAGATTTGCTAGGACTGACGACCCTAGAATAGATCATTATTTGGGAATTGATATAAGGGAGGTACCTTAGCTTCCCAACACTGTTGTATGAATCAATCTAATTAAATATTGGCTAACATGAGCATGTACAACACTGCGTGTGCTTTGGCGAGGAAGACTACTTTCGGGAGGTTACCATGCGCGCCGTAAGATGAAGACGCTGAGGGAGTGTAGGTGAGGGCATGCATCATTAATACATATCATGTTTGCATTAATCAGAGTACTTAGGGATGCTTGATTGTATTGCTTTATCATTACTGCTTGATTGAATTGATAACATGTTAACATTTGCCTTATAATTCCACTGAGTTGATCACTCACTCCCACGTTACGGGACGGTGTGTTAAACACCAACCAGACCCTGTTTTAGTTTTAAATGATGGCGATGCTTACGAAGTGGAGTCAGACTTTTATGATGATGAGGAGAGTTTCTCCTATTTGTAGCTATCAGGCTGGTCTATGTAGACCATGTTCTGATCGACGGGGTTACAGGGTTGCTGATTAGATGTCATTACACTTGTTATTTTACACTTTTAGAATACCCATGTATATTCATTTTGTTCATTTTTGGAATATACATGTATATATTTAACCTGGTAACATGTTCACACTCTGGAGACTTACAACAGTTTATATATTTTATATATCTATCACAGTCTTTCGTTTGCGTAATTTAACTGTCTCTGGAGTATGATATGCTGATTTGGTATAATCCCACTCATGTTTAATGCACTAATATGAACAACATTCAATCATCATTATCTATGTTGCATAAGTGATGCGTTGGAACTCGGGAGTTAAGCTTCTGCTCGACCCCCGATTTTTAAGGCGTTACAAGATGGTATTAGAGCATGATTTGAATTAAACTGAACCTGGGTTATGGTAACAAGATGCACACTAACGCACTCTGATTTAGGAAGGGGGCGATGGAATCTAGAAACCACATTAGAATCCCAAGTTTCACCGGCAAGCGAGATTAGCTACAGTAGTTTAACCCATACACGTTCAAGATCATGCGAATGGATCTCAATCACATTTATACCGTTAGTCGACGAATTGGAATTGTACTTGACAATTTCGAACTCGAAACAAATCCAAAAAGGCATGAATATGTGCATGTACAGTTAGGAAAAACGGACCCAAACTAAGAAATTTAGAGGGGAGTAATGAGATAACTAGGACCTTGAGAATGAGGATAATATAAATAACAATGACCATCAAATGTTGGGACGTTTAGAGTTTTGGACCTAGAGTTGGTACTCCTAGATTTCGAAAGATTTGACGGTATGAGAAATCCAATAAATTAATAACATGAACCATATGGCCTCCTTAGCTGGTATGGACATATGTGAAGTGCTCAAGCGCAGATCAAGTCAAGTTCGGGCAACTCGATTCCAATCAGACGACCTTTGACCCTAAGTGATAAAATAATTTCTTGTATTAGAAATGGTATGAAATCATCTAGCATATGAGCATAGACTTTGGATTACAACTATTGGATTTCAACTACTCCCAAGTTAAGACTAGGATACTGGTTATACTAAGGAATGTAAAAGGTTTGATTATGCTAAGATAATTGAAATATAGACTTAGTTATCTTGATTAGGTTACAGTGAGACCTCGTTCCGTCGTTGAATCCCTTTAATACTTATGGGCTTCTTTAATAACTCTTAGGAAGCTTGTTTTTGACTTAGAAACTATTCACGCATAGAGAAACTTATATATCCCTCGGATTGAACGTTAGGTCAAATTAACATATCCCTTAGAATTGCCTTCCCGAGGACTTGTTACAATCGGGAACACGGAGTAGAGGAACTATACATAAGCGAAGTATTTGCAGTTTGAATCGAATTCTCAATCCTGGTAGTTACCAATGAACTCAATGCTCTGATTAAGCAGAAGATTGGGATCAACTTAGATTAAGAATTGTTACGACGCATTTCCTGTCATAGCTAGGCAGAATGTTTATGTATCCGGTTCAGACCCACTACACAACTTTCCTTCTGTGTTGACCCGACCACTTACAACCAAAAGTTTATTACTTCACCTTTGAGAAGTTTTAAGAACATATAGCCAATACGGATATATATATATATATATATATATATATATATATATATATATATATATATATATATATATATATTTGGCCCAAGAAGTTTTTCAAATGGACAACAGACAGAAATTAGGTCCCGAATCACAGATCATTCTGGCATACATATTGTGCATATGAACTTAGAAAGACAGCCTGCCCGTTAACCTATTTTGTCCAAATTCCTTATGTACTAATAATCTATAGATTATCTTACAGTATTAAATCAGACCTAATTAGAAAGGGTAAGTCGGGACCGTAGTTAAAGTCCTTTGGTAGAATTAGGCATCTTGCCACAAACTCACACCCGTCCCTGGAATTAACCACAACACCCATCATTTTAGATCCTTTCTATAACCATAGGTACCAATGTCATAGCACATATCATCGATGGGAGGAAGACTAATGTATTGAGAGATCGTTTCCCATTTCATGCCAAGGATAGGTCCTAAATTACACATTATTTCGACATACGAATCAGAACACAAATCCTTGAGAGTAGAAATAATTTTTAAAGGGGGTAGAACATTATAAGCCCAATCTACTTAGGTCAGCTAATACACTCGTTTGATAAAGGTGACGCAGCGGAAGCGTGGTGGGCCCCTGCCTTACTGGCCCAGGATCGAAGGAAATTGATCCAGGTTGTGCGTAAGGATATGTCACTAAATAGGATCTAAATCTTCCTTAGAATGTGCTCGTTGAATACGAACCCAATAGGAGCCTTAGCCAATTTCACGGCGAAAAAAAAGGGTTTTAAGGAGGATAGACTAAAGTGAGCCAGACTAGTATAGATAGTATACACCCTACCACGCATATAAACTGAAGTCAATAAAATTTAGGCAAGTGAAATAATAAAATCTTTACTTATTACCCTTAGCCAATTTCGGGGATGAAATTATTATATATATATTTGTATATATATAAATCTAAATACAAATAAATAATTTATCTTTGAAAAACATACAGAACATCTCCAAAAGAGAGAACTATGGGATTTAAATATAAATAATTGATAATCAAAATATAATAATAAATTTAAATGAAATATAAAACATTGCAAAAAAAAATGATATTATAAATATACATTAGACCATTTAATCCATAACCCAACCATTAATTTCTAGCTAAATGGTTCCGTAGACCCTTTTAACCGTTGAGGTTCAAATTCAGAATGATCCGATCACCAATTCAACAGAAACCCTCAATTAGAGCTTATAGCTAAGAGTATGGCCCACCTAAGCTTTAGATCTGACTAATCTTTTGTCAGAGGCCCTTAGTGATGATTTTAAAGGGAATGGACAGTGGGGATCTCACGTCAGCATCATGGTGGACCCCACCTCCAGTTGTGAATGCACAGGAGGGACGTGCACTCACTGTGCACTGGACGGAGCAGCTCGGTTGAACAACTATTGACCGGACTTTCTCTAAAAAGAGAAACACTCTCTCTCTTTGGTTTTTGACAGTGGATGGACATACATCTGTTCTTTGATCAGTGACCCACCTACACTGTCCATCTGGGCAATCCAAACCATCCATCGTGTGCGCGACATGAGGTTGACCAAAACCCCAACTATTTCACACAAAGACGAGCACGTGTGTGACCACAAATCCAGTCGCTTATGGGTTGTGAAAAACCAACTTTCCAAAAACGGAAAACACCTCACTGCTGCCACGAGGGCGATCCGCGTGAACTTAGCTCCCAGAAATCTCGGCCCTTTAATCCAAAAAATCCTAGTCATTCGTACCATTCACGAGGATATGGTTTTTGTAGAAAACCAGCGGCTGAAATAACTACCGATTTCGTGTTTCCAGCTGTAATTAGAGCCGTTGCACAAGCAACGTGATCTTAGCCCTTCATTCTCGTCTAACGGACCAAGAGCTTTGGAGTTGCCATAACGGAGAGAGAAATCAGACCGTAGCTAGGTTTTCTCCTCTTCTTACGGCCGCTTAAGAGAAACTATCCGTTTTCTACTCCGCCCGAACCCACCACCCAAAACGTCTTCAAGCTTCGATGAGGCACGTCTGGAAGCTCTCTAGCTTCCCTACGGACTAACTGCAAGAGTCGGATTGGTGTAAAGGATGGCGATGGTGAAGATGCCATTAATGGCATGTCATCTTCTCCACCACTCAAAATCGAGTCGAAATCGGTTCGGGCATGCTGTTTGTTTGATGATGACCCTGGTGTGAGAAGAGGGAGAGAGAGAGAGAAAGAAGAAAGAATAAAGAGAGAGAGAGAGGGTGGCTGCACTGTACAGCAGCAGCTTGAACCGAGTCGAGCTTAGGCCGAGTCAGGCCGGACTTGGCCTACATTGCTGGAGGTCCAACAGAAGCAGGAAGGAGAAGATAGAAAGGAAGGAAAGGGAGAAAAGAAAATTAAGAAGGGGAAGAAGAACCAGGGAGAAGAAGAGAGAATGGATGGTACGATGCACCACGATGCTGCTCGTTGCACCGGGTCTGCTCGAGTCGGGTCAGACCCGTTCATCCAATGATGCTGCTAGACCTTCAGCAGAAGCGGAGAAGAAAGGAGAAGAAGGCAGAGAAGAGAGAGAGAGAGAGAGAGAGAGAGAGAGAGAGAGAGAGAGAGAGAGAGAGAGAGAGACTCGAGGGGCTGACTCGTTGGCTCGACTCAACCTGGTTTAAGCAGCCTGGTTGGGTTTAGAGCTCTGTTTGAGTCCAGACATTGCTGGACCGAGTCCAGCCAGTCCATCTGGTCAGAAGAAGAGAAGAGAAGGAGAGTAAAAGAAAGAAAGAAATGAGGAGGGAAGAAAGAAGAATGAAGAAGAGGGAGCCATCCCGAGTCAACTCGACTCGGCTAAAACTCACTGAGTTGTGCTAGTCAGGCCGGTTCTGATTTAGTCCAGCAATCTTGCTGGTGTATGGGTTTGAGTGAAGAAGAAAGTGAGAGAAAAGAAAGAGAAAGGAAGAGGAGAAGAAGAAGAAGAAGAAAGGTGTTGGTGGCCAATGGGTTGACTCGGTTAAAACCGAGTTTGACTCGGTCGAGTTGTGCGGAGTTGAGTCAACTCAGTCCTCATCACTTCAAAACTCAAACTGGGCCAGATTTAATGAAGGTCCTGACCCATTCAACTTAGGTATGCCAACTTCCAATTCTTTCATACACTTGAATTGTTAAAATGGAATTATCGTTACTTTTACTATTGATAGATACTATTAGCTCTAATACTCAATTGTTAGTATTAGATATGAACGTTTATTATTATTAATGTTTTTCTTATGTTGTCATTAGTAGATTATTTACGTTAAGATTAGTGTTGATAGTATTAACTGATAATTATTACTTATCATTACTTCATTTCTAATATTATTATGAATTAATTATACGAGTTAGATTTCAAACTCTAAACCAAAGCCTAAGATTAGATCAATAGATAAAACCCTAGACTTAGGTAATCTAAATCCTAGGTTAAGACCGTAACCATGATCATTGTGATTATCAAGCATGATTGACCATTAACTGATTCTTCATACTAATATTAGATGTTATAAACAAACCTATGATTATTAGACATTTATATTTTATTTACTATCCTTAAGTATTATCATGAATAGGTTCAATATTGATAGCCATTATTATCATCACTAGGAAATACTATCACTTTCATTATGGGATTAGTATAAGTATTGTTAATATGAATATTAATATTAGTCATTATTATATTATCGTTAGTAAAGTTGTTATTATTATTACTTATATTTTTATAGATTATTAGTCATTATAAGAATATTAGATAATATTGGTGTATTTAAAGATGAAGTCGTGAATCATCATTATTAATATTGAATGATTAATACTTCTATTATGAATATCATTTCATTCATTATGCAAAATTAAAATATAATAATAATCAGAGTTCAAATACTATAAATTTAAGTCTAGGACTAAACCTTATGATGGAAACCCTAATTCTACATTAAAACCCTAAAGATAAATAATTAAAACCATAGGCTATGATCTCAAACCCTAGGTAGTGTGTAGAACTTGGATCTAATGGTACAAGTTCTTGATTTATGGTAAGATTTAATTTTAAGGGAGTGCGCATTCCCTGGCAATGATGGTAAGCGATGCAAACTATAAGGTGATGACTTTTCCCCTTGAGCTTTCCATCTCTAAATTAAATCAAGGATAACTTTTAAAATTGATTATGAATGATGTCTTAGAGCTTGATTAATTATATGATTTGTTTACTTGGATATATGTTGAGAATTGATCATGAATATCAAATGCATATGCTAGGTATTGATTCATTTAATAGTTCTTGAACTGTATTTACACTTGCACTTAGGTTATACTCTATTAGGATGGTATCCTAGTTCGATACTTGACCTCTATGCTAGTTGAATATGCTATTGTACTGTTCGCAAGACACGTGAATCGAAATCTCTCTAGTTTGTGAGGTGAACCTCTAATTAAAAAAGAGAGTCCGTACTCAGGACGTAATGAGACTAATTGTGCTAGAAATAGACCCTCAACATGGAGGTTATGTTAGTGACAATTTATTCATAGGACTTACTATCTATGGGGTGAATTCACCTATTTGATTTTGGGATGAACCGTTTGACGTTTTTATCACCGTTGTTTATTCGTGTTTAAGGCAGGCCTACCGACTCCTTTTAATCGTTGTATTTCAGTATCTTTGACCTTCATTTCCACTCAAAATATGATGGTAGTTTTCCATACATTGAGAATTGATTGGCCACGTGTTAACGAGTTCTGTACACACCCTAAGGCGGTAGACTCATGGGCCGGGGATGGTGGTCATGGGACATTATGCCAGAGCTGTCGGCCTACGCTGGTGACGAGCCCCCGTAGTGACCTTGAGTTTTAATAAACCGGCTGATTGTAACTAGACTAATAATGATTTGGCTAATCATGCATACATGGCACAGACCAGTGTCTACCGATAATGTACGTGATGTATGATAGGCCGTCGTTATGTGGTACGTGATGTACGCACGTGATGTGCTTTGCTAATGGCCAACCTCCTTACATGGGTGACGAGCCCAAGTTAGACTGGATGAGCATTCCCAGGTTTATGATTGCATGGGTGACAAGCCCAATGTCTACACGGATGAGCATCCCCGGGGCGATGATTGCATTTACGCATCCATGCATATAATAAAAATGCATTTTGTTATGTTTTAATTATCTTGTTGCTTTCATGCTATAATTGTCTGAGGCAGCGGTGTGTAATCTTGAGGGGAATTCACATTGAGTTGGTCACTCATCCATCAAATATATAACCGTATAGGTAGCGCATGTGGCTTAAGTGATTTTCAAGTTCAGACTGATAAGGAGTCGGGTACAAGTGTCAGGGATGCACAATTGTATTGCTAAGAGGAGTTACGCGGTCTTGCGGCTTACATTTATATGCTTCATGTTATTTCTCATGTATGTAAATCTTGTAATTGTTAATGTAGAGACATTGGTTTGTATAAGTCATTATGGGCAACCTCTTGTATATTTCAAATGTAAATGAAAATTTTCCATTTATACTGACTTGTCCACTCTATACTTATTTGCAAACTCTGATAAAAGAAAAAGATTATATATGGAATTTGGCTCTTTTAGGTTAACATTCGAGTTTTTGGGAAACGGATCATATACTCGGGTCTTGAAAACACGGGGCATTACATCTACAACCGGTTAGCTAATAAGACTATTTAACACCTCGAAAATCTCCAAAGGTTATAAAATCCCACAAAGTAGAGACCTTAGGCAGAGAAGGATGTCTAACCTCTTCATTCTCTGTCATTGAGGTCCTTAGAATCCCCGGCTGCAGACCATCCAGGGAGTTCTTTGTTGTCTAGCTGACCATAGATTCTGAGCTATTCAGCTACCGTAGACTCCAAGTTGAACATTTCACAATCTTGAGTCCATATCACACCCTTCAAACAAGAATCCATCCGCACCACATGCCAGACTTTTACGTGGGGGCGGTCCCACTCGTGGGAGAGCGTCCACGGGTACTTGGATATATTTCCTTGCAACCCATTGTCATCTTCGTAAAATATTCTCAACCGATAAAAATTGTGGGCCACACCATGGTATATACTTGGAACAAAAATCAACCGGGTCCACTCATCAGGCAGGACACAATTCAAACTCAATGGTAGCGGATAGTATGACCGTATATTCTGCTATGTCACCCAGTAATTGAATTAGCAAGATTATGATATTATTTATCCTGGTGGTGCCCACATTCGATGCAGATCACATATTCTACACGAGAGCATGTCTCTAAAAATGCAGTGACAGAGCGAGCTTAATTCCATTAAAGGCCATCGAGAAATAGAGGTGGATCCAAATTGGAAGGGAGAAATCATACGGTTATCTCCTGAATTTTTTGTTATGTTAGGCTCCATCCAGTTTGTTATGTTATACTAACAAGGAAATATCAACTCGGCCACCACTCTTTCAAGTCTATAAAAGTAGTATTCTATAAAGAGGTTCATGCTCTCGCCACACATAATCAATTAATTTTTATAACGCAACACTGCCTATCTTAATTTTAGCTTCTTAGCTTAAATATTCCACTTCTATCCAACCACATTACATCAAGTTCGGAATCCTTAGTTTAGCTAAAATCTGCTACTGTCCAACACCATTGCTGTAGTACACCTTAGAGTGGATTAAATATCCATGATCTTTGTTGTCGGATCCCACCAATCACCGAGTTCTTACTTGGTGGATCACACCAATTATGTCTTGCAGATTACACGCCTCAATTGTTTGTTCACACAAGCAATTGTCGGTATTTATTTTTGTTTCTCTTCTTAGTTTATTTTATTAACTGATTGTACTGTTCTCACATGCAAATCAATAAAATCGTCGATCAGCCTTAATTTTTAATCTTATTTGTCCATTATTGCATTACTAAGAACCTAAAACTGTTATCACCGTTGAAAGAAAAATCCTAAGCACGAGGTGAAAAGATTCCATTTTGAAAAATGAACCCTCCCCTTTTAAATCGCCTGATTGTTGTAACACCAGTGGTTGAATGGTTAGATCAACCTTCACACATCTAATCATAATTTGGCTAGTTTGGCGCCTAGGATCACAAGCGTTCAATCAATTTGAGTACTCAACTTTAGCACGCCCGACATTATCACATACGTTTGACTGAAGTCGGGCCATTTGTATCATGTGTGGCCATGCATTCGGATTGAACAACAACACACACATAAAAGCTCGACCATGATCCCCTGGCTCTAGGGAAACATGTAACACGGGACTCGGACCTGAGGCAATGGTTCGGGATCTATACTTGCTTCCAACTCTTGACGCTGATAAGGGCACATTGGTCTTTTCTTTGGATGCCTTTTATGATGAGTTTGCCACTGCACCGGGTCTTCCTAGGTCTACCTAGTCTTCCTATTGCTAGAATATGCTCATGTTCTACATATTAGCTGAGTTGATGTTCTTCGGCTAGTGTCAGTCTTCTATTGTGATGCTCTTCGAGGCCATGCATTGAATCTTTCACTAGAAGAGCATTGATATTATTGTCTTGGTCGAGTTGTGTCTCGACTTTACTGACTGTGCCCTAGGATGCACCCATATCCTCCATGGTTGTTGTTCCTTTCTCTAGGTATCTTCTAACTCCTCAGCTCTCATCTTTTATCGCATTTGCCTTGCTTATGCTTGTTCTTGCTTATGCTTTCATGTTTGGCATGTGTGGCTTTGGGAGCGACTGTTAATGACCTCTCCTCTCCTGGTCAAACTCACATCGAGTAAATCTTGTCTCACCTCCTTGACTCTCTTCCTCCAAAGATCAAGTGTAACGAGCCCATGTATTGGTGGATGCTCTCTCACCTGCATAGTTGGGAGGTACGATGGGAGGTGACATGTTTGAGGGATTTTTTGGTGATCTATGGTTTTGACTGCCTTCTTCTCTTACTTGTGGGCTTTTACTGGTATTGCTTCCACCATCCTATTCAATTTCTCCGGTAATCTGGACACTGGCAGGACATCCCTACTTTTACATTTGATGACTTCGAGCGCCATCATCCCCATTATCTGATCGTCGATCTTCGCTTGAGGGTGCAAATTCTTTAGGAGGGTTGATTAGATGTTGATGCTTTAGGCTTTGAGTCCTAGGCTCCTCCCTTAGCGGCTGTACCCTACCAGCGATTGGTGGCAGAGAAATCTTTGTTCTGATGTCTCCTTGACTGGCATCTGGCTCATGCGGAGGATGAGCTTGACCTGGCGGTGGATGTCTCTCTATTGTCGGGTTCATTCGAACCCTTCAAGGAGTGACCTTTCATCGATCTTGACTTTCTTTTAGCTACCTATAGTCATCTGCTATTTGAGATCTCCGACTTACGCCATTCGTATGAAGATATGGCTGAGCATTTGTATGTAGCCCAGTAGTGGGATGAGAGGGAGGTTGTTGTTCGTTGATCCGAGAGAGGAGCTTGCGTACCTGCGCATGGGGGTCAGTAGGTTGAAAGAGAGGGTGATTAAGTCAAAGATAGAGGATAGAGACTCACCCAATGATGTTATGGAGGATTGTGATGCTTAGCTTTTGGGGTATATTGGGGGGTCATCTATACGTTCTTTTTGTATTTGTGCATGAATGATAAGGAAAAGATTTGTATTTTATACTTTTTGTAAGCAAAATGGGAAGATTCATTTTGTAAAATATGTATATACAAAAGGAAAAATGAAAATTAATGGAAAGTAAACATTTTGTGCATGCTTAAGTTTGGATTTTTGTGTCGGGATGTAGGAATTATAACTTTAACTCAGCTTATGCCTTGATATGTGACTTTTGGATTGATTCCCTGGGGATCTTGATTTCCTATGGAGAATACCAATGGTAATCCTACCTTTTAGAATTCAGTAGGCCTTTGTAGAATCTAAATCTCTATCTGTCTTCCTTTTACTTCCATCTAACAACTTGAGCTCTCCTTGGTACCTGCTTTTTTTTCTTCTTTTCCTGATTAATTTTCTTGCAATGCCCTTTCAGGTTTTTGTTATAACTGACATTCTCATCATTTTTATCCATGAGGCCCTTTTGAATTTTCACCATGTCCCTTTTTTTTTTCTTAAAATCTTGCCTGCCCTTAGCAGCTATGCTTTTTTACCCTCAGTGCCCTTTTAGGTTTTCATAAAGTCCGCTATGTGCCCGCTGTTTTTACTCAAAGTGCCCTTTCGAATTTTCACTTTACTCATTTTGCTTAAGCACACTTTACTTTCTTTTATTTTACAATGACATAAAGGCTGGGACTCCATCATTATCGGCTAACTAATAATTTTTCTATCCTTGTCTTGAATCACTACAATGAAGTTGATAACTTGCGCACTGATATCATCATGTTATGGCATAAAATTCATTAAGTTGTTATGAAGGGGTTATCGTGGGTTTTGAAAATGTAACGGGTTGTCACGGGTTCTGAAGATGAACCGCAGGTTATCGCAGGTTCTGAAGATATATTGTGGGTTATCACAAGTTTTGAAGATGTACTGCAGGTTATCGCGGGTTTTGAAGATGTATCGTGGGTTATCGTGGGGTCTAAAGATGAGCCGCGGGTTATTACGAGTTCTGAAAATGTACCGTGGGTTATTGCAGGTTCTGAAGCTGTTGTGTGGTTCTGAAGCTATTGTGCGACCATGTAATAGATGTGTTGTGCAACCGCGCAACACAAAGGAAGTTGCCATATTAGGGGAAATTGTATAAACCATGCAACGGAGATGTGTTATGCAGATTTGCAGCTTACACGTACGAAGGCCTATAAATACCCCATCCCCTTCTCATTTGATTTATTCACAAGTGAAGAGCTACAGAGAGGTTAGACAGATTCCAAGAATTCTTCAAAGACTCCTTCAGGTATGTGAGATCCGTATCCTAGCCCGTACCGTTCCGTAGACTTCTGTGGTCCTCCTGGTCAAATTCCGGCAACCCGCGACGTGTAGATAGTAGTTACGCACGATCCTGAGTTGTATCCCATATTCTAGAGTTGGCTCAACCCGAGACTTGTACCCTAGCGATCACGCTATCGCCGATGTTCCGACACTGCGTATTACGCACTGAGGCGATACCCAAGCCAGGAGATGTGGGCCCACGTTCAGTTCAAGGAAATGCCGCACATTTGCAAACCCAAGAGAAACATGTCAAATCAATCACATCACTAGTTAAAGTACAACACCCATCCCCAAGTACAACCACCCTCCCCAAAGTCAGCTCTCTCTCTTACAACCCTTACCGACCAAGTACACCCATCTCTCTCTCTTACAACCTCTCTCTCTCTCATCTTTCTCTCCCACATTCTCCAAGCAACCCACGTCCAAGCTTCCATGAGAGAAGCTAGTGTGGCCCACCTTCCTACCTCCCATCTCTACCATCCTAGGATCATCTCTACTGTTGAAATCGTTCCCTTGGAGCTCTAGAGGCTATAGGTGGAAGAAGGAAGAGGAGATCAAAGGTGGGTATTCATAGTATTTGATCTCATTTTTTTATTTAGGGCCCACATGGTGGGACCCATCTTGATCTATGCATTGTATTGAGGGGCCCATAGTGGTGGGGTCCCTACACTACTCCGATCTCCCTCTCCCTCCTCTCTTCTCTCTCTCTCTCTCTCTCTCTCTCTCTCTCTCTCTCTCTCTCTCTCTCTCTCTCTCACCCCACCATGAAGTATGTATTATATCCATGCCATCCATATGGCGCCCACCTTATTGAACCGTCCAGCGGCAGGCCCGCTGGCCTGTCTGTCTAGACAGGCCCAGATGAAGAGAAATCACAAATATCTGCTTGATCCAAAACTGCTGGTGGGTCCCACACGTGTGGACTCACCTCATGCATGTATGCCATATCTGGGCCGTCCATCTGTTGGACGGCCAACAGCCTACAGCTGCTATATTGACACAGCAAGGGCTGTGGGGCCACCATGATGTATGTATTTTATACACACCGTCCATTCATTTTTTTCATATAGTGTGGGACCCACCCACACGTGTGGGGTGGGACCCCTTCATGTATGTGTTTAAATCCACACCATCCGTTTTGGATAGTGGGCCAGTGCTGAAGGCGTCAGCAAGTTCTGTGGGTCTGGCCGTGAGGCTGTGCTATATCCAGACCGTCCATTCATGTGGGGCCCACTATGAAGCACGTGTGGCACTCACCTGCCACATGTGTGGAGCCCACCTTGAAGTATGTGTTCATCCTAACCGTCTAGATGGTGGGATCCACTGCTGTGATGACGTCAGCAGGTTCTGTAGGTCCCACGTGATGTATGTGTTATATTCAAACCATCCATCCATTGCTAGATGGTGGGACCCAGCTGCATGTGTAGGGTCTCCACCGTCCAGACGTGGCGTGTGAACCCCACCATAATGTATTTATTTTATATCCTAACCGTCCAGTAGGTCTGGACGGTGGGTATCCACCATGATGTATATATGTTTTGATCCACACCGCTCATCTGTGTGGGCCTGACCATGATGTACGTGTATTGTACACGCTGTCCAGTAGTTGGACAGGTGTTGACGTGCTGGACAATGTTTGGACTGTGTTGTCCAATGTTTGGACGTGTTAGACAATGTTTAGATGGTGCTGTCCAATGTTTAGACAGTGCTGATTTACATGTCCAATGTTTGGACAGTGCTGATTTACATAGACAATGTTTGGACAGTGTTGTCCAATGTTTGGACGTGCTGGACAATGTCTGGACAGTGCTGTCCAATGTTTGGACGTGCTGGACAATGTTTGGACGGTGTTGTCCAATGTTTAGACAGTGCTGATTATCATTAGTGAGCCATGTGCCCCATAGAACGATGTGTACAATGATACACATGTTGCACCTGCAACTATTGAAATGATTTTTGGTATAATCCAAGCTCTCTCATGAGGCCCACCTTGATATATATGAGGCCCATTGGCACGGCCCATTGATGCGGTCCACTTGATGTATATTGAGGTCCATGAGTCGTAGCCCAAGCTCTCTCTTACAACCCATTGATGCAGCCCACTTGTTGTATATTGAGGCCCATTGGTGCGGCCCATTGATGCAGCCCACTTGTTGGATATGAGGCCCATTGGTGTGACTATTGATGCGGCCCACTTGATGTATATTGAGGCCCATGGGTTACAGCCCATCATGATGTATATTGAGGCCCATGGTCGTAGCCCATTGTGATGTATTTGGGGCCCATGGGTCGTGGCCCATGGTGATGTATATTAGGCCTGTATGAGCGGCCCATTGTGATATATTTCCGTGTCATGCGTTGAGGATCATTGTGATGTATTTCCAGCCCATTTGGTAAGGCCCATTGTGATGTATTCCCCGCCCATTTGGTAAGGCCCAATGAGATGTATTTTTCGGCCAATGTATTGTGGCTCAACTGACATATATGGGGCCCATGTATTGCTGCCCATTGTGATGTACATGAGGTCCATAAGCGAGGCCCAATATGATGCTTATGCGGCCCATGAGTGAGGCCCATAGTGATGTGTATTAGGTCCTTGTGTGAGGCCATGGGCCCATGATACATTTGGCTCTATGTGGGCCACTCCTTAGGAGCAATGATGGTTAAATGTCCACATTGATTGGTGATGATGGTTAAATGTCCACATTGTGACATTCTCTTATGCCATTTATTAGGCCAATTTCGATTGTCAATGCCGATTATCGTTACCGATTATGAATATGTGACAGCATAGCATCATGACATATGCCCATACGCATCATCTGCATGTTTGTTATGAGATGTGGTTGACCATTGCATATGTCATTGGGCAAGTTGTTATGAGACTCCCTAATAGGTAGAGATTATCTCGTATGAGCGTATGGTATACACAGGATTGATGCATACTGGATTGTATGATTCATGCATCTTGCATTATATGTTGTGATTACTATATGCCCTAGCGACATTAGGGTCGTAGCCTCTACAGTCATGTCATGGATGGCCAGATGGGACACTGGAAATCTGTTACTAGCATCGGGCCACCATAGATGGCCTTGGGTGAAAATCCCTAAACCGTCTTGGTACCAGAGGACGCCCCAACGTCTAGACCGAGTGGATACATGAGCGCCCGAGTGCCAAATAATAGTAGGCCGCGTCTCCCACTATGTCGTGGTCGGTTGGGAAGAGGTAGTGGCCTTACCCACCTGAGGGTAGTGGGCGTAGATAGGCTGAGTTTGACTAACTCATGATTGGGTCCGCTATTGACATGCAGGGTATATATTGGCTGACTGCTGGCCAGGTTGATAATGAGGTCTCTTCCACTTGTATGGTTGTGTCTCCAATGGACGGTGATTGCATGTAGAGTGTACTAGACCCTGGTGATAATCCCAAAGATGTATGGTACTAATATGTGGACATATTGAGCAAGAGTTACATACTCATTCATTCATTCACTATCCACTCGGGCTGATGATGCGCAACTATTTGTTACGAGTACCTTCGGAATGGTAAGGATTTCGGTTGGGGAGCGCAACTAACTTGAGATCAGGAGTTTACCACATTGAGTCTGACTATCTAAATTTAGGTATGAGATTGGTTTGGATAGAAGTCCCTTAGGGTGGACCCCGTAGCCTACGTTACTACGTACTATCATCCCGACTTCGCACTCCAATTTGGTCATTTCATTTGCATCGCATATTGCATTGTATCCTCAGCACATAACATTTGGTTGACTGTGCTTCTGTATTGCACAACCTGATTAAGGTTGATGGTATTCATGAACTCGGTACCTGATATTTGGCTTATTATGTCTCCGCATTGCATAGCTGATCTACATTACTTCCTCAATATATGATATTGGCCTATTATGTCTTTACATCACATAGTTTGGATAAAGCTGATGATATTTATGGACTTACCAGCATGTTTCCGCATTACTCTAATATTGTACGATTTATGGATTGCCAGTATTTTCACTTACCCTAATATTTATATGCTTGGCACGTGCATCGCACACACTTTCACCACCCTCTAAGCTTTCTATAAGCTTGTGCATGATAGATGCATGCAGGTGGCATTAGGTCGCAGCAGCGTTGAGCTTGGAGCGTGCAGCGGCCTTCTGGAGCTTTGATTTTTGATATATGTATTTCTCTTTCAGCATTGTATTTAAATGTTTATATTAGTAGATATGTGATGTTGTCTTTGTGATTTGGGTACACTTGTGGTTATGCTTCTTACAAGATAAAAGTATGTTGGAAAATCCTCCTTGTAGGATCTCAGGATCGGAACCTGGCGTATGGATGCTGGGAGCCGAGAATGGGGTATAACGGAGGCTGTCAGCACCAAATTCGACAATCGAGAATTTTGTGAGCCTGGTTTCCGAGTTTGAGGCGTGACAAGGTATCTGGCGACGCAATGGGAAAGAAGCGAGGAGGGAGAAGAAGATTTAAGGAGCAGGAGAAGGACATTGTTGCGCGGCCGCGTAACAGACATGTTCGCATGTCAATTTTGAATGTGGAACAATACTCTTTCGTGAGATCCATAATTTTTCGTGAGCTGGTCTTTTCCACTTGTATTTCAAGTGCAGAGCAAGGCTTCAAGTGCGGATTCAAATCCGCACAACTCCTCTGTCATTGCGATGGACGCTTCGCAAGCCGAAATGCTATCGAAATCAATATCAAACTGCTTTCTTTTACTCCATTACATTAATAAAAATGTAGTTTGTTTTAGAATCAAGGGAAACATGAGGGATGTAATACGAATCCAAATATTAATAAAATATGTGATGATGAATGTTCTTCCATTTTTTCTTTGTTATTATTGAATGTGTATATTCCAATCCGTGATACTTTGTTTCTTTTTTAAACACATCATGAAGAGGGTGTGAGAGTTGAGGTTGTGTGCTTCTTATGGGGTTGAATTTTTCCTTCTCTTTTATATATATATATATATATATATATATATATATATATATATATATATATATATATATATATATATATATATATATATATACTTTTTTTTTCGCTATTTTTGACAGGTGTCTTTATTTATCCCCCTTTTTCTTTTCTTTTCTTTTTTTTTTTTTTTTTTTTTACCTTCTTTTCTCTTTTTATTTTTTTTATTTAGTTTAACTCTCTTATTGGAGCACTTATTTGGCAATTGTTTAGGGGGATTCTCAAGATGACTAGCTTTCATCACTTGACTTAACCTTTACTATTATGGGTCTTGACATGGTTAGATAAACCTACCCATGAAATATCTTTACATTATGATTATTGATTACCTCCGGAAGATCCTCGTACCTCCAATTGGTGAGATGAATGGCACCTCCTGGAAGGATTTCTTGGATGATCAGTGGCCCGTCGCACGAGGGTTTGAATTTCTCTTAGGGATCTGGTAAATGCGACAGTAGGATGTGCTTCATGACCATGTCACCTACCATGAAGCTTCTCTTTTAGACTCTTTTGTTGTAAGCCCGCACAATCCTCTTCTGATAACATTGGGAATGGCCTATCATGTGTGTAACAACCTGAGATTTTAGTGTGCATACATACATGTACGCACGTGTTTACTTGCATTTATAAAAGCATTCATGCATCCAAACATACATTAATTTGTGCAAGTAGTGACAAGTGATATGCGTAATTTGTTTGTTAGTGTGAATCATTATTGTTTGTTTGTTAGTGTGAACCTATACATTAATTTGTTTGTTAGTGTGAACCTATACTCGCTAGGCCACCCAACTCGAACATAGTTGTGGTTATATTTTAAATTTGGAGGATGGAATTTTTATTAAGGTGGATTGAATGTAATACCCCAAAAATTTGAGCTAGTACTCATCCCAAATTAAATCCATGCTTTTAAGAGTGCGACACTTGAACTCACACTCACTTGCACACACTTAGACCCTCGAACACTTCATTACAACCTTCAAGACCCATTTTACCTCCGTATACTTGATCGGTTGTCCAATCATCTGTTGATAGTCACACATTACTAGGTAAAGACATCCAACCGTCCACTTCACTTTCAAAATGCTCAATTACAATAACCCAACTTCAGATCATCACATCCGCCCATGTACCTATTCATCCATAATTTTGACATGTTCATCCAATTTACCACCACGTATAAACCCATCTAACCGTCGAGATCACAAACTAGCGACCTCGTTCTCAAGTATATTCATATACACAACTTTTAGACATCCCAAGCTGTATATCAATTCTCATTTAATTTATTATCGACCTAAACCGTTGGTAATACTCTTCATAGACCTATTAGCCTATCAAACTGTCCGATTTTAATCCGGACCTCTACATCATCACAAATTTACCAGGATCAATATGAGCCATTGTAAATTCTTGAATTCCATATCACTTAACCATTTATACAATTGTGGGGGCCACATAAGATTTGAATATGCCATTGTTCCTGTGTTTCCAATCAAACCAGTAGGAATGACCTTATGAACGGTTAGATGACATATAAATACCACGGTATAAACTAGAGAAGTCTTCAACTATAAGCTTTTCCCTATGCATTTTCTTGTCATGTGGCCTACTTGAGCCTTGGATCTAGCCCATTTTGGAGCCCATACCTTAGCTCACGGAATAAGTGTAGTTTTGTGATCCATACCACAAAATTTGTCCAGCATGATTAATATCACATATTAAACATAATTTCTGCACAAACAAAGTATTCATAATATATCGTCGACTTAATAGCATGAAAATAGCAATAACAATCAAGTTATCTACAAGTATATAGCAAAAATATGAGAAGTCATGCATAAATTATTCTTAAATGTAAGTAAGCTTAAAGGAATCCCTCACCTTAGATCATGGGTCTCGAGTGGGATGATCCAATGGATAATTTAAAGATTTAAAATGAAAATTCAAGTTTAAACTATTTAGATTACAAGTGTATGGTATAGATCGAAACTAGGGGATGTCTACACCTCTCTCTCTCTCTCTCTCTCTCTCTCTCTCAAATGTAATAGGGGGCTGTGTGCTACAATCTAAAGATTACACACCCAATTGCAGGTAGCGAAGTAGTAAATACTCGATGAGACTGAGGTCGAACAACATGGAATTCAATAAATAAGAACACTTATCGGAATTAGTTTAGGGAAGAGATGAAATTTGATTTTTCCACAAGAGCGGAGCAAGGTATGTGTGTGATGATAAACAAGAATATAAAAGGGTAAGGCTTCAGGGATCTACCTTTGATTAATCCATAATGTTTGATTCACCGATTCAACTATAACTCAATTGGACTTAAATAAATATTTGTTCGCATAGAAAGATGAGCCTATTAAACATGTTGTATGATTCCATAAAATAGAGATATTAATTGATTGATCAGACCATGAAGGACTCATTAATTGATCACAAGGAATCTCGAGTATCCACTATGCCCAGAGTTGACAATGGATCAAAAATTTTTACCGATCAATAACTTACAAAATAAGTCAATCAATGAAAATCACAAAATCATAAAATCAAATGCATAACTTAAAACTTATGAATCTTTGCTTGATTGATCCACCTGTGAAGAACTTGTCAATCGATCACAAGCAATTCTAAGCATTCATTGTGCCCAAAGTCTACAATGGATCAAAGGATTTTACATATTGATAAATTTACCTTATCATAACTAGTTACTTGATTTGTAGGGAATTCCAAACATCCACTATGACATGAGTTGACAATGTATCAATGGACTTTGTAAATTAATCGCTCTTACCAAGATAGACATCTGAATCAATCAAGCAAGACTTCAACATTTAAACCACTATGTTGAATCAAAACAAGCTAAATATTGCAATTTCACCGAAGGCTTCTGTCCCACCCCAAACTTGGGAACCAGGCTCACAAAATTCCTGGCCGCCGAATCTGGTGCCAATAGCCTCTGTAGTACCCCATTCTCGACTCCCAGCTCCCATGCACCAGGTTCCGATTCTGGTATCCTACAAAGAGGATTTTCAGGATGAATTTTTTTTTTTTTTTGTAGAGGAGCATAATCACAGGTGTACCCAAGTCACAAAACATCATCACCACATATCCACTAATATAATTTTTTAGTACAATGTTGAAAGGAAAATACATGATATAACAAAACTCCAAAGCATCGGGCGCATGCTCCTGCCTCAATGCTGCTGCGGTCTAGCATAACCTGTACGTAACGAACGTGCGTAAGCTTACTATGAAGCTTAAAGAGTGTGTGTGTGTGTGCACAAAGCATGTGCCAAGCATATAATTATCAAAGTAAGCAAAAATGATTGTAGGCTAAATTGACAAGTCCATAAATGATGTTATCATGCCAAGACTATGCAATGCAAGGCCTACATAGCCGAATGTCATATGCTAGAGATGCAATGCAAGCATGCCATTCCTCAACTAGTCCACGTATCAGTACGGTTTGTCACGGAAAACATCATTGGGGTCCTAGTACACTCCAACACTAGCTGTCGCTCCATCGCGCGCATGACCAAGTGAGTGGAAGAGACCTCATTATCCGCCTTGCCAATGGTATGTTAATGCCCACCCGGCCCGGCTCGTTGATAACGGACCCATTTATAAGATGGTCAAACTCAACCTAGCTTACAGCCCCCTACCCTCGGGCGGATAAGGTCACACCCTTTTTCAACCGACCACGACACAGTGGGAGACCCAGCCTACTGGTATTCGGTACTCGGGTGCTCATGTTATCCACTCAGTCTCTACGTTGAAGCATCCTACTGGTACCACAAGGGTTTATGGACTTTTACCCAAGGACATCCATAGCGCCCTAATGCTAGAACATATATTTTCGGTATCCAATCTAGCTATTCACGATATACCTGTGGAGGCCATAACCCTGATGTCGCTAGGGTGTAAAGTGATCGTGACAAACAAGATGAGAAATGAGTCATACCATTCAAGTCATGCATCAAACCTGTGCGTACCGCACGATCATGTGGGGCAACCCTATTCATATGGGGTCCCCTAAATATCTCAGCCCAAAGGCATATGCTATGATCAATCATCACCCATAACATACATACAAATGATGTGTATGGACATATATCTAGGCATGGTATCATTATACAAAGCATGTTCTCAGTGTGTCCTACCAGACCAAGTACACCAACATGTTATCAGACATATCAGGCAATAATTGGCGTTAATCGGCACATCATATATAGAGAGTGGGAACTAAACGACAGACCCCACAAGAAATATAGAAGTCTATGTGGTGTGGCCCATGTTAGACTAACATTAGCTCTTCATATATCTTACAAGGCATGAATGAAATATATATATAACAAGGTAGGGTCCACTGGGAGTGACCTGGGTGGACACCCACATGTGTCAACATTCACACACCAACTAATTTAAGGATTTAAATCCGAGATGCCAAATATAACCAAAGACATAAGGGATCTCGATTCCAGGGATTCTCAAGTCCAAGGGATCCCAAAAGTAGGGATTCCCAAGTCCAAGGAATCCCAAAACCAAGAAATCCCAAGTCCAAGAGGTTTCGACCACACATTATCCTATGGTGCGGCCCACCTTTGATTTAGATCAGCCTGAGTTTTGGGCCCATGGCCTAACATGATCTGACAAGATGAATGAATGAAGTGGATATGATACATACATTATGTCGGGTCCCACATATTGGGGCAGCCTAAGGAGAATTCCGCCCTCATGTCACTAGGCAAAACCATCCAGTAACACCTTTCTTTTCTGTTTATTTCTCTTTTTTTTTACTCTATCCGTGCGGGGCCACGTGGATCTTTTACTCCATTCACCGCGTAGTCCATCTTGAGCGGGTCTAATGGGCTCTAATTTGGGTTGATTTGGACGAATAGGGAATCCACAGTGGGCCTTGGAAGATTTCAACAGCAATGGTTCATTTCCCTCATTGCAGCCCACTTGAAACCCGAATCTGTCTCATCTTTTGGCCCATGGCCTAAAATGATCTTGAGAAGTCGATGGACTGTGTGGATTCAATATAAACATCAGAATAGGGTCCCACTTGTGAGACCCAAAATTAGTTAAGAATGGGTTACCGTCCACGTGCATGACATTCATATTTTTTTTATATTATTATTATAGTCATTGTTTGTTTTGTATACACTATTAAGGTGGGCCCCAAGTTGATGATCTAATCCCTTCACCGTCTTGACCACCTCAAATGAGGTCAAATAGATTCTGACTAGGACTGATTTGGATGATCAGGGACTCCACAGTGGGCCCTAGAAGGTTTCAACAAATGGGCATTGTTCTCCTTAGTACGGCCCACTCGAGACTCAGACCTACCTCAAATTTTGGCCTATGGCCTGAAATTATCTGAAGTAGATGGTAGACGGTGGGGATTAAACACATTCATCATGGTGGGGTCCATGTGTGGGGCAACCCAACAAGGCTTCCACCCTCACCGTCACTGGCCAATAATGCCCAGTGACACCCTTTTTGTTTCATTTTCTTTCTTCCTTTATTTTTTTTTTCTACTATGTGGGGTCCACTAGTGGATAATCCATTCCGTCTATTATATCGGCCAACTCTCTATGGACCAAAGAAATCCAATGATGAGTAGGTTCCATCACATACACACACAAAAGTAGGCCTTAAAAAGTTCCAACAATGGGACTTTATTTCCCTCAGTGCAGTCCACTAGGAACTCGGATCTGTCTCATTTTTCATCCCATAGCCTAAAATTACATGGTGGTGGACGGCGTCGATTAAACAAACACATCAAGGTGGGGTCTACGGTTGGGACGCCCCCACCCCACATTTGCATGCCTGACGTGAGGGGGTGCTCCCACTCCCATCGTCGGTTGTGGTATGGTCCACCTGATGGTTGGATTGGCTAGATTTTTGGGCTCCACGATTAAACTGAGCCAACAGATAGATGGATGGTATGGATCTAAGAAATACATCAATATGGGTCCCACGAGTGAAAACTCACTCCAAACATCCCATGCAAAGTAAGAAATGACTATGGGTAACCCAACCCCTTAGTATTTGTGGTATGGCCCACCTGGGATTCAGATTAGCTTCATTTTTAGCTCAACACCTAAAATGATAAGGGAAGTTAGATGGACGGTGTGGATGATATACACACACACACACACAAACACATCATGATGGGGCCCACGAGAGAAGCCCACATGGTGGCTTTGGAAGGTAAATGGTGCTAGAGACATGTCTCTGGACATTGTTGTGTCTAGCGATGAAGGTGCCAATACCCCGCTCCCTCTCTTGTGTTTTAAGGGTGAGGTAAGGCCCACCTAGGAAATCCACTCTATCCATTGGAATGTCCAACTCATGGTGGGGCCTAGAAGCTTTGGATCACACCCATTTTTTATGTATTTTCACCATCCAAGTGTGCTTACACAATCAACTGGTTAAATAAAAAATAAACATTACGGTGGGCCACACAAGGTGGTCCACACTATGATAGCGTACGAGACACGCTCTCCACTAGCTTGGTCCACTTATGGGTCCCACAATACCATAAGAATAAGAAAAGAAAGGGAAATTGTCACGCCCCAAACTCGAAAAACAGGCTCACAAAATTTTCTATCGCCGAATCTGGCGCCGACAGCCCCGTAATGCCCCATTCTCGGCTCCCGGCATTCATATGCCAGATTCCGATCTTGGGATACTACAAAGAGGATTTTCAGTATGAATTTTTATTATTATAATGGACCATAACCACAAGCATAACTAAGTTACAAAACAACATCACAACATATCCACTATATCAAAAACCTTAAGTACAATGCGAAAAGGAAAATACAAGGTAATCTAAAAGCTCCAAAATGATCCGACACGCACTCCTGCCTCAGCACTGCTGTGGTCCAACGACACCTGTACGCAACAATCATGCATAAGCTTACAAAAGCTTAGAGGGTGGTGTAAGTGTATGCGCAAGGCAAGCGCTAAGTGTATAATATTAGAGTAATGCGGAAATATGCGGTAAGTCCGTGATTACTATCAGCTGTACCAAAGCTATATGATGCAAGACATGAATGTTATTGACCATATCAAGGCCATGCGATGCGAGGCCTATGTAACCAAATGTCATATGTGAGATGCAAAGCAAGCATGTCAGTCCTCATCAAGTACACATATCAGTACAGTTCCTCTCTAGATATCACCGGGGTCTAATACACCTCACACTGACTACCTCCTCCCTATCTGCACAGTCAATCAAGTGGAAGAGACCACACTATCCACCTGACCAGTAGTCTGCCAATACCTACCCGGGTCGTCGATAGCAGACTCATTTGCTAGCTGGTCAAACTTAGTGTAGCTTATAGCCCCCTCACTCAGGCGGATAAGGCCACACCCCCTTCCAACCGACCATGACACAGTGGGAGACGCGGCCTACTGGTATTCGGCACTCGGGCGCTCGTGTATCCACTCGGTCTAGACGTTGAAGCATTTCCTGGTACCAAAAAAGTTATGGGATTTTCACCAAAGGATATCCTAAGTGCTCACAATGCTAGAGCCAAAATTTTCAGTATCCGATATGACCATCCACGATGTGCCTGTGGAGGCCACGACCCTGATGTAGCTAGGGCGTGCAGTGATCATGACACACAAATGCGAGATGCATGAATCACACTGTCAAATCATGTAGCAATCCAGCGCGTACCACGCGATCATGTGGGGCACTCCGTCTCATAAGGAGTCCCGTAAATGTCTCAGCCTAACCGGCTTATGCTATGATCAAACATTCCTCATATCGAGCATACAAATGATGCGTATGGGCATGAGTCATGAAGTTACATTAAGCATGTTATAAGGTGATGAACTATCCTCACAACGAAGATGGGCCTAAATGGCCTATGCACAACAAGTATGGGCTTATCAATGGGCCCTAGGGAGATTTATAATGCGAATATTAAACCAACATTATTCTTACAATGTGGACGTCAAACCAACATTACTCCCAAGGCATGGCCCACCATAAAACATCATTATACAAACCATGGAGGCATCACACATTACAATGGACCCTAAGGACATCCCGTTTGGCCTCGACCCATGGCCTTAAATACATCAAATGGGCCGCATCATATGGGCCTTATTTAAATTAAGTGGGCCACATCAATGGGCCTTATGTACATTGTAATGGGCCATAACCCCTAGCCTTTGAATACATCACAATGGGCCTCATATATATCAAAGTGAGCCTCAACAACGGGCCACAAATACATCAAGATGGGTCTAATCACATTGGCCTTATGTGTATCAAATGGGCCATGCCAATGGGCCCCATATATATTAAATGGGCCACACCTAAAATAAGTGGTGATAATGATTTCCATCATTAAAATTCCCAAGGCCCGCCATAACATTTATTTTCGGCCCAATCTAGTCATAAGATCATAAGGACCTGGATTTAGAGGGAAAGAAAATATCATACTTGTCCAACCTTGAAATCCAAAGGTTTTAATGATGGACATTCAATCCAACACGGTTTCTATAGTGTGGTCCAAATGACTCTAGATCTGTCTTATTCTTAAGCTCATGCCAAAAAATGATCTTTCAAAATGGATAGATGGTTTGGATGCGACATATGCATCATGGTGGGTCCCACTGTCCAAACAGTGGATGGTGTGAATAAACACATATAAGACTGTGGTTCCACCGTCCACCTGGACGGTGCGAACAGAACACATATCGCTGTGGGCTCCACCGTCCGCCTGGACTATGGGAAACAAACACATAGATCACTATGGGCTCCACGTGGGGCCCACCATAATGCTTATCTGCAATCTAACCCGTTGATAAGGTCGCACGTATCTGGATGAATGTAAAAAACAAATTTCATATTGATTCAAAACTTCTGTGGTGACCCAAAAGGGTTCCAATGGCAGCCATTCAATCACCGCTGTTTCCTATGATGTGGGCCACCTGAGCGTCAGATCGGCCTGATCTTTGGAGGGGGCCCACTTCAGGGAGGGTCCCACCAAATGAACGGGGCGGATACATAGTATACATCAGGGTGGGGCCCAAGGCTGGGACCGTGGATCCTTGTCGTCCGACCGCTACATGCAGCAGCCACTGCCTTATTATTTTTTTTTTGGAAAACCTATTTTTCAAGGGTTTTTCATACATGGGACCCGCATCAGGTGAATCCACCCCGCCCACTGGTTCCCATAGTTCAAGACAAGCCAAATAAGCCTAATATCTGATATTTTTCGGTGTATAGAAACGACAGGGTGGTTTTCAACGGTAGAAACCATTGTTTTATATGCTATGGCCCGCCAAAAGATCAGATGGACTTCATTTTTCGGCTCAACGCCTAAAACGGACCGAGGAATGGAATGAATGGTGTGGATTGAATACTTATATCAAGGTGGGGCCTATACAAGTGGCCCACCCAATAAGCTTGAAATCAAGCTTATATTTGTTTTCATGTCCAGCGTCGCGCACAGGAACGTTTAAGGTGGGCCCTGGTCAGGTGGGCCACCACATGGCTAGGTGGTGCGGAACAACACATATAAAGTGGGCCTCACCTACAAATGACTTGGATCCAATACATGCTTCATGGTGGGGTCCATCCAAGTGGGCCACACAGCCAAATCATCACACATAAAAATAAATAAATAAAAAGAGATGGAAAGAGAGAAAGATAGAGGGACACGCGTGATAGAGAGACCCCAACACTATTGGTCCTCTGTTTCAAGCATCCAATCATACATCAAGTGAGTCCCATTGCATGTGGGCCCACCAAGTCAAAGATCAACGGTGGAGATCCCTTCTCCACCAAGATGTAAGGTCTAGATGACCCATTTTTAGATTGGAAAGTAAATATCATGATGAGGTCCATGGAGAATGGCTCCATCATGGAATGATAATAAAATCAAGGTGGGCCATCGGCCACATATAGGGTCCCAAGTGAGATCCATACCATTAATCGGTAGGCCTCACTTAGCCCATCATCAAAACATGGAAAGATTTAGCCTAATAAGCACCTACCTTTGATCTTCTTGGTCCGTTGGAAAGCCAATCCCCTTGTGTCTCACTTTGATGGTGGAAGATGAGGTTTGAATGACTAGGATGATGGATTTAGGATGGGAAAGTGGGCCATACACAAACTCACTTTTCTCTCTCACATGGAATGCTTGGACGTGTGGTTTTTGGTTGCTTGGAATGGCTCAGAAAATGTGAAGAGAGAGAGAGAGAGGGTTGTAAGGAGAGAGAGTGAGAGATGGGTGAGGTGATGGTGTACTTGACATGTATGGGTGTGTAAGAAAGGGAGTGAGAAAGAGTTGACTTGGTGGTTGCTTGACTTGGGGAGAAAGAAAGCATTGATTGATTGATTTGAGTGATTGATTGATGGGACATGTTGTAGAGATTCTCTTCGGATTGCAAATGTGTAGTATTTTTTTAATTAAACGCCGGCCCACATCTCCCTGCCAGGGTATCAGATCGGTGTGCGAGTCACGGCGTTGGAACCGCGGTGATGGTACGGTCGCAATGGTATAAGTCTCGGATTAAGCCGATTCAAATCTATAAGATATGACTTAGGGTCGCGTGCAAACATCGATTATAGGTCGTGGATTGTCGGACTTCGACGAGAAGGATCGCGGCAGTCGATGGAACAGTATGGACTAGGATATGGGTCTTACAGCTCTCCCCACTTAATGAAAATTTCATCCTCAAAATTTATACTACCATTGCAACTAACCATAACTCATAAGGGAGTGGGAAGTATAACATCATATATAATCAAAATATAATACAACATACAATCAAACATAAAAAAGATGGGGATAACGCTCTCGAATATCCGCCTCGCGCTCCCAAGACGCCTCATCCACACTATGATGGCCCCACTGCACCTTCACCAAGGGAATGACCTTGGTCTGTAGGACCTGCTCCATAATGATATCTTGTCCTTATCGTCCAAGGGAAGGCCTACACAAGTGGCCCACCTCGATATGATAAGGCCCTTATGTAAGGCCTGTCGTGATGTATTTATGGCCTTTGAATCAAACCCATGTGGTGTACTTATGGCCCACTTGATGTGTATGAGGCCCGTTAGTGCTGCCCATTAAAGCAGCCCACTTGACCGTATACGAGGCTCATTGGTGCAATCCGTTGATGTAGCCACTTGAGGCCCTTATGATGAGGCTTGAATTGATGTACATGAGACCCATGTGTAAGGCCCACACGTTGTGTATTTGAGGTTCATGAGCGGAGCCCACCTATTTGTATTTTTGACCCATGTGATGGGGCCCACCTGCCTTGTATTTAAGGCCCATATGATGGGGCTCACCTGCTTGAATCTGAGACCCATGAGTGAGGCCCATTGTGATGTATTCAAGGTCCATGTGATGTAGCCCATAGTGATGCATATGTGACACAGATATGAGGCCCATTATGATGTATCTGTGGCTCATTTGGCGAGGCCTACGTGAGGAGGCCCATTGTGATGTGTTCATGACCTTTGATGAGGCCCATTGTGATATGTATATTAAGCCCTTGTGTGAGGCCCATTATGTTGTATGTGAAACCTTATGCGAGGCCATGGGCCCACTATACGCTTAACTTTATGTAGGCCACTCCTTAGGAGCAATGTTGGTTAAACGTCCACATTGATGGGCGATGATGGTTAAATGTCCATATTGTGACCTTCCCTTAGGCCCTTAGTTAGGGCGATTATCGATTCCGATTGACATGACCGATTTGTCGATTTCGATTATCAATCGATTCTGATTGTCGTGTCCGATTGCCGATTAGCGATCGAGGCCGATTATTATGACTAATTACCGATATCGATTGACATGATCGATTTACCGATTCCAATTATCAATCTATTTCGATTGTCATGACTGATTGTCGATTTCGATTGACATGACCGATTACCGATTTTGATTGTCATGACCGATTGCCGATTCTAATTGACGTGACCAATTTGCTGATTCCAATTATCGATCGATTCTGATTGATGTGACCGATTGCCGATTCCGATTGACATGACTGATTTGCCGATTCCAATTATCGATGATTCCGATTGTCATGACCGATTGTCGATTCCGATTGACATGACTGATTTGCCGATTCCAATTATCGATCGATTCCGATTGTCATGACCGATTACCAACTTCGATTGACATGACTGATTTACTGATTCCGATTATCGATCGATTCTAATTGCCATGACCGAATTACTGGTTCCGATTGACATGACCGATTTGCTAATTCTGATTATTGATCGATTCCGATTGCCATGACCGATTACTGATTCCGATTGATGTGACAGATTTACCAATTCCGATTGTCGAGGCACAATGTGATGTATATGCGGCCTGTATTTGAGGCCCATTGTGATGTGCATTCGGCCCATATTTGAGGCCCGTTGTGATGTGTATTCAGCCCGTGTTTAAGGCCCAATGTGGTGTATATGAGGCTTATGTGATGAGGCTCATTATGATGCATTTGAGGGCTAGGCAATGTAGCCCATTGTGATATATGTTAGGCCCATGTGAAAGGCCCATCGCGATGTATTAAGCTCGTGAGTGAGGCCCATGGTGTTGTTTATTTTGCCTTTGCGTGAGGCCATGGGTCTACTATATGTTAGGCTCTATGTGAGTCATTCCTTGGGGATAATGTTGGTTAAATGTTCCAAGGAACAATGTTGGTTAAATGTTCACATTGTCGAGGCCAATTGTCGATGCCGATTATGAGTATGTGACAGCATAGCATCATAATACATGCCTATACGCATCATCTGCATGTTTATTATGAAATGTGGTTAACCATTGCATAGGTCATTGGGCAGGTTGGTATGAGACTCCCTGATAGGTGGAGGTTATCTCACATGAGCGCACGGCATGCATAGGATTGATGTATGACTGGATTGTATAACTCATGAATCACGCATTTTGTGATATGACTACTATACACCCTAGCGATATCAGGGTCGTAGCCTCCACAGGCATATCGTGGATGGTCAGATGGGACATTGAAAATGTTTAGTTCTAGCATACGGGCGTCATAGATGTCCTTGTGTGAAAATTCCTAAACCTCCGTGGCCAGGAGACGCCCCAACATCGAGACCGAGTGGATGTATATGAACGCATGAGGGTCGTATACTAATAGGCCGCATCTCCCACTGTGTCGTGGTTGGTTGGGAGGGGGTGTGACCTTACCTGCCTGAGTGAGGGGGCAATATCTAGATTGAGTCTGACCAGCTTGAGGAATGGGTCCGTTATCGACGAGTCGGGCTCGATATTGGCAGGCGGATAGTGAGGTCTCTTCCACTTACCCAGTTGTGCGCTCGGATAGCGGTGACAAGCTGACGTAAAGTGTAATAGATCCTGGTGATGATCCCACAGAGAGAAACCATACTAATATGTGGACTTATAGAGTATGAGTTGCATATTCATTCATTCATTCATTCACTATCCACTCGGGTTGGTGGTGCGTAACTAATTGTTGTGTACCTTCGTAATGGCAAGGATTTCGGTTGGGCGCACGACTAACCTGAGATCGGGAGTCTCTATATTGAGTTTGGCTATCCAAATTTAAGTATGGGACTAGTTTGGATAGAAGTCCCTTATGATGGACCCCATAGCCTACGATACTACGTACTATCATCCCGACTTCACTCCAGCTTGGTCATTTCATTCGCACTGCATATTGCATTGCATCATCAACATCTGATATTTGACTTACTGTCCCCGCATTGCATAGCTGATCTACATTGCTTCATCCATATATGATATTGTTTTTATTATATTTTTGCATCACATAGCTTGGATAAGCCTGATGGTATTTATGGGCTTATCAGCATGTATTCACATTACTCTGATATTGTATGATTTATGATCTTGCAAGTATTTCTGATATTGCATGATTTATGAACTTATCAATATTTTCGCTTACTCTGATTACTCTGATATTGCTTACTTAGCACTTACCTTGTGCACATACTTTCACCACTCACTAAGCTTTCTATAAGCTTATGTACGATAGATGTATGCAGGTGGCGTTAGGTCACAGCAGTGTTGAGCTTGAAGCATGCAGCGATCTTCTGGAGCTTGACTTTCGATTTATGTATTTCCCTTTTTAGCATTATACTCAAATGATTATATTAGTGGATATGTGATGATGGTGTTGCCTTTGTGATTTGGGTAATCTTGTGGTTATGCTTATTACGAGTTAAATGTATGTTGAAAAATCCTCCTTATAGGATCCTATGATTAAAATCCGACGTATGGACGCTGGGAACCGAGAATGGGGTACTACGGAGCTGTCGGCACCGGATTCGGTGATCGAAAATTTTGTGAGCCTGGTTTCCGAGTTTGGGGCATGACAATGTCAATAGTCCCCTAGTGGCTATTATTATACGCAAACTCAGTCAAACGCAGGTGATCATCCCGGCTACTTGAGAAATCCATCACGCAAGCCCGAAGCATATCCTTAGGGATCTGGTTGACCCTTTCATTCTGCCCATCGGTTTATGAATGATACGTTGTGCTGAACTTCAAGGCAGGCCCCATCACCTTCTGGAAACTCCTCCAAAACTGAGACATGAATCTTAGATCTCAGTCAGAAACGATGGAAACCCAAACACCATGCAATCTCACAATCTCATCGATGAATAATCAAGCAAGACGATCCGAAGGCCATCCATGGTCTCCTCTCTCCTAAGAAAGTATGCCGACTTCGTCAGACGATCAATGACAACCCAGATAGGGTCATGACCATGCTGAGTCCTCGGCAAGCCCATGATAAAGTTTGTGGTTACGTGCTCCCATTTCCACAACGGGACACTTAACGCCTGCAAGGGACTTGGAGGCCTCTGATGATCGACCTTGATACACTGGAAAGTGTCACACTCGGCCACAAAACTAGTTATTTGACGCTTCATCCCTGCCCAAATATACTACCTCCTCATATCGCAATACATCTTGGTAGAGTCGGGGTGGATAGTAAACCTCGAATGGTGTGCCTCAGTCATAAGATCTCTGTGCAACTCTGGAATATTCGGAACACACAACTGGCCTCTAAAATGAAGTCCACCATCAGATCCAATCTGCCAATCCGACCGACCCTCTGATGCAGCCTTTGCTTGGTAATCCTATAACATCTGGTCTACCTGCTGAACCTTGATCACCCTAGCGACAAGAGAGGATTGAATTGACAAGCTCGATAATTGAACGATGGAAGACTGCAGACTTTAGTTGAAGTCATACTTAAGAACATCCTCGAGCATCCTCCACTCTTGGACCATCATATGTGCCACCAAGTCTCGTGGCTAACAACTAAGGGCATCCTCCACCACGTTAGCCCTGTCGAGGTGGTACTGAAGATCGAAATCATAGTCCTTCAGGAGCTCCATCCAGCGCCTCTGTCTTATGTTCAACTCAAACTGTGAGAAGAGATACTTCAAGCTCTTATGGTCAGAGAAGAGCTCGAACCTAACGCCATAGAGGTAGTGCTTCCACACTTTCAGTGCAAAGACAACTGTAACTAACTCCAAATCATGTGTGGGGTAGTTCTGTTCATAAACCTTGAGCTGGTGAGAGGCGAAGGCCACAGGCTTCTCATGCTGCATCAAGATAGCACCCAACCCAACATGCGAAGCATCTGTAAAAACCACGAATCCTTTACTCCTAGAGGGGAGATGAGGATTAGTGTGGATGTAAGACGGTCCTTCAGCTCTGCAAATGCTCGCTCACATGTGTCACTCCAAATGAACTCACCAACCTTTCGAGTCAACTTGGTCAATGGGGCAACAATATGGGAGAATCCCTCAATGAAATGTCGATAGTAGCCCGCTAACCAAAGGAAACTACGGATCTCAGACGCATTCAGGAGCTGGCTCCATTGACGCACGACATCAATCTTTGAAGGGTCTACTGTTACGCCTTGCCTTGTCACCGTATAACCGAGAAACTTCACCTCCTCCTTCCAGAACTCACACTTCTCCAGCTTCGCATAGGTTGGTGTGCATGGAGGGTTTTTAGGGTAATCTCTAAATGATGCTCATACTCCTCGCAGGTCTTCGAATATATTAAGATGTATTGATGAATACCACAACAAACTGATCAAGATATGGATGGAAGACCTCGTTCATTAGCTGCATAAACACTATGAGTGCATTGGTCAGTCTGAAGGACATGACCTGAAACTCAAAATAACCATAACATGTCCTAAATGCTGTCTTCGGGATATCCTCCTCCCAACACAAACCTGGTGATAAATGGACCGTAAGTCTATCTTCGAAAAGAACGTGCCTCATGTAGCTAGTCGAACAAATCATCAATCCTAAAAAGTGGGTACTTATTCTTAATCATGACCTTGTTGTGCTCGCGGTAATCCACGCAAAGCCTCATCGAGCTATCCTTCTTCTTTACAAAGAGTACCGGTGCTCACCACGATGAACTGCTCAGACAAAAAAGCCTAACTCGAGCAACTCGTCCAACTGCTTTTGCAGCTCCCACAACTCCAAGGGTGTCATACGATATGGGGCCTTTAATTGGCACAGTACCGGGCATGATATCAATTTGGAACTCAGTATGCCGACGAGGTGGCAACCCCAGAATCTCCTGAAACACATCCAAAAAATCACAAATGACTGATAGCTGGTCGATGCTCAAGACAACTAGCTCCTCTACGGCACATGACATAAGGCAAGAGCGCTGCTCACCTCTGGGCTCGACTATAAACTGAAACTGCAGCACATTGGGTATACAAAACATAACTGTCCTTGCGGAGCAGTCCAATATGGCATGACACTTGGCAAGCCAATCCATGCCCAAGATAACATTGAACTCAGACATCGGTAAGGTAAACAGGTCAGCTGATAAAAAGGTCTCTCCTACTAGAACAGGGCAAGATGAGCAAAACCAACCTAATACTCCAGTCTTCCCTAAGGGCGTCGACACTGACAAACCCTCATGCACAGACTCTATTGGTAAACCAGTCGATCGACAAAAATCCTCGGATATAAATAAATGTGATGCACCAGAATCAAACAAGACACGTGTTATGCATGAGGAAATAAGTATTGTACCCTCGACGACTCCTCTTGATGCCTAAGGATCATGCTGGGCTGCATAATACCTACCCTGAGCCTATTGGGGAGGTGCATGTCCCCTATGTTGTCACTGTTGTTGTTGCTGCTGTGGCGATCTATACTACTCCCTCTACTGCTGTGGGGGAGGTCTCGGTGGCTGATGCAGCTGCCATTACTGTTGCTAGGGTCTCGTCAGCTGATACTACTGTCATTGCTGCTGCTGTAGAGGCTGATGAGGCATTCTCGGCTGTTGCTATGGGTGGGGGCACTCATGCCTGAGAACTGTCTCTGTGGTAGTGCTGGGGGTCGAAAGGATGGACGGGTCGTGCGCCTCTGTGGTGGTCGAAGTTGCTGCTACTGGGAGCTACCAGAGGGGCCTTCCTCATCCGGTCTCCTCCCTTATTGCGGATTCGTTGTGCATTGGTCCACTCTACCTCATAGATATGGGTCTGCTTTACAACCTCCTGAAATGACGGGAGCTTGTGTCCAGTGACACGACTCCTAAGGCCAAGGCACAAGCCACCCTCATAACGACGAGCCCTACACCTCTCCTTAATCACAAGATATGGTGTGAATCTAGATAGCTCAACGAACCAAGCCTCGTACTGAGACATAGTCATGTCTCCCTGGACCAAAGTCTCAAACTCTAACGCGCGCTTCTGTCGAACATGCTCGAGAAAGAACTTCCTGTCGAACCGGTTTACAAAGTCCTCCGAGATCCACTCAAAATCAATTCCTGCTACTCGGGTAACCGACGCCCACCAATGCTCGGCCTCACCTTGCAGAAAGAATACTACCAAAGGGACCTGTTGCTACGTCGTACTCCTCATCGTGTTGAAGATCTTCTTTACCTCCGATCTCCACCGCTCTACTGCTGTCAGATCAGGCTTGCCCTGGAAATGCGGGGGATCGAGCCGTCTAAAGTCACACAGAAGGGAGCTCGCACACTCCTGCTCGTTCTGGACAGGTAGTCTAGTGGATCTTTTATCCTGCCTCTGTAGCATAGAGGTCATCGCATGCAACATCTGTTGAAGTTGGTTTGCACTCACTGGTACAACTGGGGCCACACCTGTCTGGGATGTGTCAACCCCTCTCCTCGGCCTCTTAGGTGTCATATCCTACAGGAAGGAACAAGGGATCTTTTACCCTTGAGTACTCTCGAATGCACACACATTAGGGAGCTATATCTGAAAGTTTTTAGGTTCGCATCAGTGAATCCTATTTTAAACGGAGTTTGAAAATGGATCCTAATGTGAGTTTCTAAGTATTCGAGCTCAGGGACCTAATCATCACAACGGTCATACAGTGAAGGGTAGTTATACTAAGACCATTAGCAGATATGTGATGTTATCCTTAGGTATTCCCAAGTTATGCTCTGATACCAACAACTGTCAAGCACCAAATTCAGGAACCGGGCTTACAAAATTCCCAACTACCAAATATGTTGCCGACAGCATCCGTAATACCCCATTCTCAACTCCCAGCTCCCATGTGTCGGGTTTCGATTCTGGGATCCTACAAGGAGGATTTTTAGGGTGAATTTTTTTGTAGAGGAGCATAACCACAAGTGTACCCAAGTCACAAAACATAATCACCACATATCCATTAATATAATTTTTTTAGTACAGTGTTGAAAGGAAAATACATGATATAATAAAACTCTAAAAGATCGGGCACATGCCCCTGCCTCAATGCTGTTGCAGTCTAGCATAAACTGCATGTAACAAAAATGCATAAGCTTACTAAGAAGCTTAGAGAGTGCGTGCGTGTGTGCACAATACATGTGCCAAGCATACAATTATCAGAGTAAGCAGAAATGATGGAAGGCTAAACTGGCAAGTCCATAAATTATGTTAGCCATATCAAGACTATGCAATGCAAGGCCTACATGGCCGAATGTCATATGCTAGAGATGCAATACAAGCATGCCAATCCTCAACTAGTCCACGTATCAGTACGGTTTGTCATTGGAAACATCACCAGGGTCTAGTACACTCCAACACTGGCTGCCGCCCCATCACGCGCATGACCAAGTGAGTGGAAGATACCTCATTATCCGCCTTGCCAGTGGTATGCCAATGCCCACCCAGCTCGTCGATAGCGGACGCATTTATGAGCTGGTCAAACTTAACCAAACTTACAGCCCCCTACCCTCAGGCGGATAAGGTCACACCCCTTTTCAACCGACCACGACACAGTGGGAGACACGACCTACTGGTATTCGGCACTCGGTCGCTCATGTTATCCACTCGATCTTGACGTTGAAGCATCCTACTGGTAACACAAGGGTTTAAGGACTTTCACCCAAGGACATCCATAACACCCTAATGCTAGAACATATATTTTTGGTATCCAATCTGGCCATTCAGGATATGCTTATGGAGGCCATAACCCTGATGTCGCTAAGTCATAAAGTGATTGTGAATACAAGATTAGGATTGCATCCAAGTCATACATCAAACTTGTGTGTACCGTACGATCATGTGGGGCAACCATATCTCATATGGGGTCCCCTAGGTATCTCAGCCCAAAGGCATATGCTATGATCAATCATCACCCATAACATATATACAAATGATGCGTATGTGCATATAATGAGCATGGTATCATTCTACTAAGCATGTTCTCAGTGTGTCCTACCAGACCAAGTACACTAGCATATTATCAGACATATCATGCAATAATAGGCATTAATCACACATCATATTCAGAGAGTGAGAACTAAACGGCAGGCCCCACTAGAAATATAGAAGTCTATATGGTGTGGCGCACATTAGACTAACATTAGCTCTTCATATATCCTGCAAGTCATGAATAAAATATATATATAACAAGGAGGGGTCCACTAGGAGTGACCCCGGTGGAAACCCACATGTACCACACGTGTGTCACTAGGCTACCAATCCAGTTGTGCACATGGCCTACTAATGATGTACAAAAAAAAAAAATCAAATTATCAACGACATCACTATAGTTACTTTAGTAGAATGATTTGCACCGTCTAATCATTGCTAACGTAAATCGATGGTCACAGATCATTGGTTAGTCATTAGGATGTGATCATATGCTCATAACCCATTCGAGTCTTGAGATTTCATCAGTTCAGGCAAAGTATATGCTTAAATGGATTTAATAAAACCATAGTTTCAACATTCACACACTAACTAATTTAAGGATTTGAAACCAAGATGCCAAACATAGCCAAAGACTTAAGGGATCTCGATTCCAGGGATTCTCAAGTCCAAGGGATTCCAAAACTAGGGATTCCCAAGTCCAAGGAATCCCAAAACCAAGAAATCCAAAGTCTAAGAGGTTTCTACCACCATATTACCCTATGGTATGACCAACCTTTGATCTGTATCAACCTGAGTTTTGGGCCCACGGCCTAACATGATCTGACAAGACGGATGAATAGAGTATATAGGATACATACATCATGTGGGGTCCCACGTGTGGAGGCAGCCCAAGGAGACTTTCACCCTCACGTCACTAGGCAAAACCGCCCAGTAACACCTTTCTTTTCTATTTGTTTCTCTCTTTTTTTATACGCTATTAGTGCGGGCCCCGTGTGGATCTTTTACTCCGTTCACAATGTAGTCCATCTCGAGCGGGTCTAATGGGCTCTGATTTAGGTTGATTTGGACGAACAAGGACTCCACAATGTGCCTTAGAAGATTTCAACAGCAATGGTTCGTTTCCCTCATTACGACCCACTTGAGACCAAAATCCATCTCATCATTCGACCCATGGCCTAAAATGATATTGAGAAGTTAGTAGACAGTGTGGATTCAATATAAACATTAGAACAGGGTCCCACTTGTGAGACCCAAAATTTCCCAAGATGGGTTACCGCCCACGTCCATGGCATTCATATATATATTTTTTATATTATTATTATATTCGTTAAATGTTTTGCATACACTATTAAGGTGAGCCCCAAGTGGATGATCTAAACCCTTAACCGTCTTGACCACCTCAAAATGAGGTCAAATAGACTCTGACTAGGACTAGTTTTGACAATTAAGGACTCCATAGCGGGCCCTAGAAGGTTTCAACAGATGGGCATTGTTCGCCTTAGTACGGCTCACTTGAGACTCAGATCTGCCTAAAATTTTGGCCTATGGCCTGAAATTATCTGGAGTAGATGATGGATGGTGTGGATTAAACACATTCATCATGGTGGGGTCAACGAGGCTTCCACCCTCACCGTCACTGGTCAATAACACCCAATGACATCCTTTTTGTTTCTTTTTGTTTCTTCCTTTTTTTCTAATATGTGGGGTCTACAAGTGGATAATCCATTTCATCCATTATATCAGCCAACTCTCTATGGACTAAAGGAGTCCAATGATGGGTAGATTCCATCACATACACACATAAAAGTAGGTCTTAGAAAGTTCCAACAATGGGACTTTGTTTCCCTCGGTTTGGCCACTAGGAATTTGGATCCGTCTCATTTTTAGTCTCATAGCCTAAAATTACATGGAGGAGGTGGTGGAAGGCATAGATTAAACAAATACATCAAGGTGGGGTCAACGGTGAGGATGCCCCCACCCCTCCACATGACTGATGTGAGAGGGTGCTCCCACTTCCACCGTTGGTTGTGTGTGGTCCACCTGATGGTTGGATCGGCTAGATTTTTGGGCTCCACGGTTAAAATGAGCAAGTAGATGGATGGATGGTGTGGATCTAAGAAATACATTAATATGGGTCCCACAAGTGAAAACTCACTCCAAACATCCCATGCAAAGTAAGAAATGACTGTGGGTTACCCAACCCCTTAGTATTTGTGATATGTCCCACCTGGGATTCAGATTAGCTTCATTTTTAGTTCAACGCCTAAAATTGGAAGGGAAGTTAGATGGGTGGTGTGGATGATATATATATATATATATATATATATATATATATATATATATATATATATATATATATATATATATATATATACACACATACATATATACACACACACACACATATATACATACATCATGATGGGGCCCATGAGAGAAGCCCACATGGTGGCTTTGGAAGGTAAATGGTGCCAGAGACATGTCTCTGGATATTGTTGTGTCTAGCGACGATAGTGCCACTACCCTTCTCCCTCTCTTGTGTTTTAAGGGTGAGGTAGGGCCCACCTAAGATATCCGCTCCATCCATTAGAATGTTCAACTCATAGTGGGGCCAAGAAGCTTTGGAACACATCAATTTTTTGAGTATTTTCACCATCCAAGTGTGCTTACACAATCAACTGGTTAAATAGAAAATAAACGTCATGGTAGGCCACACAAGGTGGTCCACACTATGATAGTGTACGAGACACGCTCTCCACTAGCGTGGTCCACTTGTGGGTCCCACAATACCATGAGAATAAGAAAAGAAAGGGAAATGAAAGAAAATAGATCCAGCCATTGGGGTGGCCTCCCCCCACTATGGGGTCCACCACATTCTCAATACATGATCAAAGTGGGTCCCACCCTTATGGGCCCACAAAAATAGAGAAATCATAAAGAATAAGAGGGTTTTGACCCTCCCATGCACTCACGATGAAAGATGAACAGATGGATTGGCTTGAATAGTCGATCGGACGGTCCACCAAGCTCCTAGGCAAGGATGGATGGTGAGGATTGGTACAAGGGAAGTGATCTCCCTCAAATCTCCTCTCTCTCTCTCTCTCAAAAATGCTTTTTAAAAAGAAAGGGAGAATTCATACGTGTGTGGGGGTTTTATTGTTGGAAATTTTTTGGTAGAGAAAGAAATAGAAAGGAAGAATAGGGGTAAAAATGGAAAGAAAGGTTAAGAGAAATGATGGCTTTAGTAGGGTAGGGGTGTAGGCTTTGACTTTATGGAAGGACAGAGAGTGATGGATTGATAGTTGCCCGATTGATTGATAGGTTGATGAGTTACTTGATTGACTGATGGGTTGATGGGTTGATTCGACAACATTGAGATTTGTGCAAGCAAAGCTCGTGTGCGTTGCACGGTGCACCTTAGATTATGCCAAAACTGCAACTCATAATCTAGGGGTCGTAATGGAGTGTGTCGCGCGGCGTTGAAATCGTAACCCCCTCACGGTCTCTAAGGTACAAGTCTCGGAGTGCTGCGGTATTAAAATAGGGTCGCGTTCAAAACTCATCGATCTGGTCCACCAGGAACATGCCGGTGCCGAAATAGAAGCCTACGGAAGGTTTCGCGAGGTTACGGGTCTTACAGCTTCACCCCTAGCCTTAGTTAGGAGTTTAGCCAACCATTACACTATGAAAAACTAGCTCAAGAAAGAAAGACAATTTATTCTTTAAAAAAAATAATAATAATAATAAGAGAAAAGAGGGAGGATTTCACATTTCTTCTTACTTTACAAGATGAGTATATTAGAATGGAACGGGATGGGATAATGAGAATAGGGGGGAGCAACATCTTTTACAGGATAAGAGAGGGGGAGGGATGAAGCTCTTACACATGTTAAGGATGAAAAGGGCCTTACAATCCTCACACATGTCGAACCACACATGTGAGAGAGGTAAAGTTTTTTTGCAATCCCACACATGTTGAACCACGCATGTGAGATAGGTAAAGTTTCTTGCAAGCTCCATACATGTGAGAATGGAGAGAGCCTTGGTTTGCTTGACACGTGGGAGAAGGACTTCTTGGATGTTGAATATGTGTGAGAGGGGAAAGCTGTTGGCTTTACAAAGCCCAAATGGTGACAAGTGCAGCTCCTAATATAAGGGAGAAAGAAAATATCCTATATTATTTTTCACCAAAGACTACTACTGCTGTAAAGAGAAGCACTTGCTGCTTTTTTCTGATATAGCTACATGTTCATAGCACTCCTATTTATAAGTTTAACAAGAGATTACCAAAGACACTACAGCCCTCGTATGATACATTCACCGGGAGTAAATACACCACAAATTTCTAAAAATAAGAAATAGCATTAGGCAGCCAAACATTTTTCTGGATGAATCTGTATTAGACAGGGAGGAGGAATTTGCTGGATGAATATGAAATTCCAGGGAGAACGAATCTGCTGGATGAATCTGAAATTCTAGGGGAATGTATCTGGTTGAATTTGGACAATTTGATTTGGACATTTCAACACTCCCCTTCAAACCAAAATTGGCTTCATTTCGAGTATCGACCTTAGTCATCTAAAAGCATCTGTTGATAGTGCCTCGGTGAAAATATCTGTCACATGTTCATTAGTATGGCAATACTTCAATTTCACCATTTTCTGCTTGACTTGATCTCTTAGAAAGTGATACCTAGTATCAATGTGCTTGCTCCTTCCATGCTGGATCGGATTTTTGGCAGGTTTGATTGCCGACTTGTTATCCATGTATATAATTGTGGATTCCTCTTGTGGATGTTTTAACTCCTTTAGTAGATTCTTCAACCATATTGCTTGACAGATTGTGGGCGATGCTGCCACATACTCTACTTCACATGTGGACAAAGCGACTACACTTTGCTTTTTTGAGTTCCATGTGACGACAGTCGACCTGAGATAGAATACGTAGCCAATGGTGCTTTTCTTTTCATCTTGGTCATGTAAGGCCCATATCCTAGTCCGTACTGTTCTGTCCACTCCTGCGATCCTTCCCGACGAATTCTGGCAACCTGCGACCTATAATCGATGTTTGCGCGTGATCCTAAGTCATACCCTGTAGATTTGAGTCAGTTTAATCCAAGACTTATACCATTGCGACCACACCGTCGCAGTGGTTTCAACGCCGCATTTTGCATCCCGATTCAATACCCTGGCCAAGAAATGTGGGCTCGCATTTGAAAAACACCATACGTTTACAAACCCAAGAGAATCTCTACAACATGTCCCATCAATCAATCAATCAATCACCTTATGTCAAGTACAAGAGCAATCCTAAAGTCAACTTTCTCCCTCTCTCTCTCTCTCTTACACACCCATACATGTCAAGTACACCTATCACCTCACATCCATCACCTCTCTTACAACCATCCTTTCTCTCTCTCTCTTTCTCTTCACAATTTCCAAGCAACAAAGAAACCAAAAGAGGTGCATGTCTAAGAAATTCTAAGAGAGAAAAGTGTTGTGTGTGGCCCACTTCCTATCACTAGATCTATCATCCTAGCCCTTCATCTCTCATCATCTTCCATCAAAGTGAGACACAAGAAGATCAGCGTTCCATCAGAGCAAGAAGATCGAACGGTGGGTGCTTTATAGGCTAGATTTTCATATTTTGAAGATGGGCCAAGTGAGGCATACTGGTTGATGGTATGGATCTCGCTTTGGACCCTAAATATGGCCGATGGCCCACCTTGATTCTCATGATCATTCTATGATGGAGCCATTTTCCATGGACCCCATCATGATGTTTATTTTCCTTGCATGAATAGGGTCATCTAGACCTTGCATTTTGGTGGAGAAAGGATCTCCACCGTTAATTTTGATCGGTGGGCCACATGTAATGAGACCCACTTGATATAATTTGTGACGTATGGAAGGGAGGGCCCATAGTGTCGGGGTCCCTCCATCACTCGCTCTCTCTCTCTCTCTCTCTCTCTCTCTCTCTCTCCTTCCTTTATTTTGTGGCCCACTTAATGAGTTATGTGATGTCCAAACCATCCATCAAATGGACCCCATGACCGTCCAAGCCATGTGGGCCCTACCCTCTGGATGATGGGAAAACACAAATATCAGATTGATATAAATCAAGTGGGCCACATCCATGTGGGACCCACTTGGATGAGATGTATTCACAATGTCTAGCGTCCCCGGACGCTGGACGTGCAGTGGAGTGTGAACAGACACTGGGTGTATTAACAAAAAAAATACTTGATTTTAAGGCTTTTTGGTGGGACACTCATACAGGCCCCACCTTGATGTATGAACCTTATCCACACCATCCATTCCATTCCTCAGCTCATTTTAGGCGTTAAGCCAAAAAATAGAGCCAATCCGATTATCTGGCGGGACATTTCTTAGAAAACAGTGTTTTCTACCGTTGAAACCAACTCTGATGTTTCTATACACCAAAACATGCTCAATATTGGGCTTGATGGATCTGTCTTGAGCCGTAAAATGCAATGGGTGGAGTGGATTCACCTGATGCGGGCCCCACTTAGGAAAAACCATAGAAAAACTGGTTTTCAAAAAAATAATAAACAAGGCAGCAGGCGCTGCTGCTACTGGCGTCCAAAGGACGCTGCAGTAGCGTCCTGCTGCCCTTAAAGCTGGAGGCAGGGGGTCCCAACCGTGGGCCCCACCATGATGTGTGAGGACATCAACACTATACAATTGGTGGGCCCCCTTCTAGTTGTAGGCCACCCCAAAAATTAGCCATATACTCAGCTTAGATGGCCCACACAGCGGGGAACAGTGGGATTGAACGTCTGCCATTGAAACCATTTTGGGTTGTCACAAAAGTTTTGAATCAATATGAAATTTGTTTTTCCTCTGCATCCGGGTCCGTGTGACCTTATTAACAGATTGGATGGCAAATAAACGTTATGGTGGGCCCCACATGGACCCACTATGGTGTATGTGTTTTACCCACACCGTCCACACCATTAGACGGTGGGACCCACTATGACGTATGTGTTTTATCTATGCCGTCCAGCCATTCTGGCTGGGCTGCTGGACGGCAGGGGACCCCACCATGAGGTATATGCTTTATCCATGTTGTCTATCCCTATGGGACCCACCATGATGCATGTGTTACATCCAAACCGTCTAACCATTTTCAAAGATAATTTTAAGGCTTGAGATAAATGAGGCAGACCTGCCTATCAAGTGGACCACACAAAAAAAAGCAGTGGGGATTGAGCATCTGCCATTAGAACCCTTTTGTTGCCATAGAAGTTTTAGATCATTAGGAAATTTATTTTTCCTCTTAATTCAGGTCTGTGTGACCTTACGATCAGATTGGATAGAAAATAAATGTTATGGTAGGCCTTGAGAATTTAATAGTGGAAATCATTGTCACCACTGTTATTTGGAGTGCGGTCCAGTTGATCTTCTGATATGATTCATTTATATTATATATATACATATATATATATATATATATTATACATATTGATGTACTTGTGGCCGTCCGTTGAGACCCACCTTGATATATATATATATAAGGCCCGTTGTTGAGGCCCACCTTCATGTGTATAGGGCCTGTTGTCGAGGCCCACCTTGATATATATGAGGCCCATGTGATACGGCCCATTTGATGTATTGAAGGCCCATGGGTCGAGGCCCAATGGGATCTATATAAGGTCCATTGTAATGTGTGATTCCACCATGGTTTATGTAATGATGTTTATGGCGGGCTATGTCTTAGGAGCAATGATGGTTTGACGCCCACATTGTAAGTACAATGTTGGTTAAATGTCCACATTGTAACTCTCATTAAGGTCCATTGATAGGCCCATATTAGTTGTGTGTAGGCCGTCTAGGCCCATCTTCATTGTAAGGATAGTTCAACACTTTATAACATGCTTAGTATAATTCCATGATTCATACTCATTCACATCATATGTATACTTGATATGAGGAGTGACTAATCATAGCATATGTCATTGAGCAGATTATCTATGGGACTCACTAATAGGAGTTACCCACATGAGCTCGTGTACGCGCAGAATTGCTGCATGCATATGACTGTACGGTGTGACTCATGCATCTCGCATATGTGTTACTTGATCATTGTATGCCCTAGCAACGTCAGGACCGTGGCTCCACAGGCACAGCGTAGATGGTCGTATTAGATACCGAAAATACTTGGTTCTATCACTGTGGGTACTTAGGATGTCCTTGGGTGAAAGTCCAAGAACCTTTTGGTACCAAGAGATGCTCCAACGTCTAGACCGAGTGAATACACGAGTGTAGGAGTACCGAATACTAGTAGGCTGCATCTCTCACTGTGTCGTGGTCGGTTGGAAGGGGGTGTAGCCTTATCCGCCCGAGTGAGGGGGTTGTAAGCTAGGCTGAGTTTGACTAGCTCGCAAATGAGTCCGCAATCAACGAGCCGGGTAGGTATTGGCAGACTACTAGTCAGGCAGATAGTGTGGTCTCTTCCACTTGTTGGGCTATGCGGCTAGGGGACGGCAGTCAGTGTGAAGTATATTAGACCCCGGTGATATCCCAGAGAGAAACTGTACTGATATGTGTACTTGATGAGCACTGGCATGCTTGCTTTGCATCTTGCATATGACATTTAGCTACATAGGCCTCCCATCGCATGGTCTTGATATAACCGATAGCATTCATGCCTTGCATCACATAACTTTAGTACAGCTGATAGTATTCATAGACTTACTCGCATATTTCCGCATTACTCTGATATTGTATACTTGACACTCGCCTTGCGCACACACTTACACCACCCTCTAAGCTTTTGTAAGCTTATGCAAGACCATTGTATGCTGGTGTCGTTGGATCACAACAACACTGAGGTAGGAGTGCGTATCAGATCATTTTAGAGCTTTTTGATCACCTTGTATTTCCTTTTCCACATTGTACTTAAAGTTTTTGATATAGTGGATATGTGGTGATGTTGTTTTGTGACTTGGTTAAGCTCCATTATAAAAAAAAAAAAAAAATCTTATTGAAAATCCTCCTTATAGGATCCCAGGATCGGAATCTGGCATTGGAGTGCCGGGATCCGAGAATGGGGCACTACGGAGGCTGTCGGCCCCGGATTCAGCGATCGAGAATTTTGTGAGCTCGTTTTCCGAGTTTGAGGCGTGACAGGTCACCTCCCCAATCACTGTTTGAGTATCCATATAATATTGCTTCATCATTATATGGATAGAAGAGATCGAATTCCACGGTTCCTTTGACATACCTAAGGATTCTTTTGTAGTAAGCCAGTGTAACACTTTTGGTACTTCCATGTACCTACTTAGAAGCCCAACACTAGACAATATCTAGCCTAGTGATTGTGAGGCATCTGAGACTTCCAATCATACTCTTGAATAGAGTCAAGTTAACATTTCTTCATTCGCCATCTTTTGTGAGCTTCAGGCTAGTTGAAATAGGTGTATTCATGGCTTTATAGTCGGTCATCCGAAACTTCTCAAGAAGTTCTTTTACGTACTTCTTCCGTGATATATAAATGTCGCCGACTTGTTGTTTCACTTCGATGCCCAAGAAGAAGGACATCAATCAACCATCAGTCATCTCGAACTCATTGAACATAGCCTGCTGGAATTCTTCAAACATCACCTAGCTATTTCCTGCGAACAGCATGAAAAGGCTGAGCTATATGTCCTAAAGGGGAGGTGAATAGGACTATGCAAAATTAAAATTTCAACAGTGGAATTTAAATAAATTAAATACAGATAGCAAAAGACAATCTCACAATGCTGAATTTAAAGACAACCTCAAATGAACGAGTATTGAGAGGTTGATACAAATGTTGTTCTAAGGACAACCTTACACCATAAAAAACCAAGGGTTGATGGCAGGACAACCTTACTAGAACAGTTTGTGTATCAAAAACTCAAGCCGTTATAGAGGAATAAAGAAATAAATAGCAAGAAGGGAAATCTAAGCTATTACAACATTCCCACACATCCACATAAGGATTACAACACTCTCCACAAATGTAAAAAGGAAAATTACAATTATCCACACAAATAAATAAACAATCAAACCACAAGACACAAAGAATTATATTGGTTCGCTTGTGTGTACACCAACTGTTAAACAACAGCCACACAACTACTCTACTCCTAATATCCTCACACAGTGGATATTAGCGTTCACTATGAAAATAGGTTTTTCCAGGTTCACTTAAAACCCTCACAATTGTGTCTTTCAAGTGGGCTTACACAATTCAAAAACCCCACACTCTGAGTTTTCTGTATCACCTCAGACAAACCAAAATAGAGATTTTTCTTGCACAATCTCAAAAACCAAAACAGAAATTTACAATAATTTAAAATACCTAGATATTCTTCTTTTGATGCAGCCTGGAAGAACCAATTTGGACTAGAATTTCAAAGTAGAAGTTCATTGTCCAAACTCACTTATGAAATGGTTCTAGGTTCTAAATTGATTTTAAATTAAATTAAGTTAGGCTAGCTCTATTTCATTTTGATTCCAAGAAAAGGGCAATCTCAATCCCTTCTTCAAATATGATTAGAATAAAGAATACCAAAATCAAATATAATAAAGCAAAATTAAGAGAATATTAAATGAGTACAATATAGCTTTAAAAGAACACTAACTTATCTCTCAGAGTGATGAATTGAATTAAAAAACTCTGAAATTTGTGCTCTATTTATAAGCGAAGAAATCACGTTCACGACTGGTCCTGTGGACACTACGACTGGTCGTAGGACCAACAGATTTTTGAAATTTTGAGCGCGATCAGATAAAGTTGTTCTACGACTGGTCGTAAGACCTCCACGACCAGTCGAGGGACCTCCACGACTGGTCGTAAGACCTTCACGACCGGTCGAGGGACCTCCACGACTAGTCATGACCTATCCACGACTGGTCGTGTGAAACCAAATTTAGTTGTTGGACTTTGAATCGTGGATGCAGGACTGATCGAGAACGATTTGAGCACTGTTCACAAGTCCGGTCGAGCAATCTCCAGGACTGGTCGTGGCTTGATAAAAAATTCTGAAAATTTACAACAAACTTAGGACTGGTCATGGAATTTCTTGGACTGGTCGAGTCAGTGATAGGACTAGTCGAACGGAGTACAGGACTAGTCGAGAAACAATCTATTCACTTATAAAATGATCTAATTGAATTATGTATTCAAAATGACCTACCCTAAGGTCAATCCATTGTCACTTATACCTTGTTAGAGATATATGAACATTGAAACTTCTTTTCCTTCAGTTGATAGTCGTTCTTTGAAGTTCACGAAGCTTGAGATCTTGTCATAAGAAGAAGCTTGAACTTGAGTATCAAAATTTAGAGACATTGTCTTGACTTGTACGAAGCTTTGAAAATCTTGAACTCTTGAGACTTGAAAGCTTGAATTCACAATTGATGTTGTACATGAACATAAACAAGTAATCTTACATTTGAAGATCTTGAAGTAAAGACCATTGTCCTTGTACATGAGATGCACTGTCTTGAATAAATCGATGCGCTACACAAGACACAGATTTCAAGAGGTTTTGGCACTACAAAATTTGACAATTATATAGGCTAAAAACCATAACACTTACAATCTCTCCCTTTGTCAAATTTATGACAAAACACAAACATAAGCATTATACGCATGAAGAATCATGCGTCAGTTATCAATATAAACTAGTCAACCTGGTTAAAGAATCATGCACCAGTTATATAAAAAAGAAAGCAAGCATTTTGTTATTGCTACTACGCCCCCTTACTCTGATCCCTCTATCCATAATCTACATGCATTAAATTACAAACACCATATATCAAGCATGTAAGACCCGTGTCCTAGTCTATACTATTCCATCGATTGCCGCGATCCTTCCCATCGAATTCCGGCAACTAACGACCGATAATCAATTATTCTGCACGACCTTAGGCCGTATCCTGTAGAATTAAGTTGGCTTAATCCGAGACTTGTACCATTGCGACCGCACCGTCGCTGCGGTTCCGATGTCCCGTGTCGCGCACTGATCCGATACCCTAGCTAAGAGATGAGAGCCGGCATTTATTTCAAAGAAACGCCGCCTTTCTCGATCCCAAGAGAATTTCTACACAATGTCAAATCAATCCCATCAATCAATCAATCACGTCAATCAATCAATCACTTCAATGTCAAGTACAAAGCAACCCATGCTTCCTTTCTCCACAAGTAAAGTAACCACTAAAGTCAACCCATCACTCACCTCACATCCATCACTCTCTCTCCCTTACAACCCTCTTTCTCTTTCTCATTTCTCACCACAATTCCAAGCAACCAAGAGCACCCACGTCCAAGCCTTCCATGAGAGAAAAAAAATGCATGTGTGAGGCCCACCTTTCCCATTCCAAAACCCATCATCCTAGCCATCCACTTCTCATCTCCACCATCAAAGTGAAGCACAAAGAGGTTGGTGTTCCAATAGACCGAGAAGATCAATCGGTGGGTGCTTTGATAGGGTAGTTTTCATGTTTTCTTAGATGGGCCAAGTGAGGCCTACCGATCAATGGTATGGATCTCACTTGAGACTCTAAGATGTGGCCGATGGCCCACCTTGATTATCATTTGATGTATGATTAGATGCAAGGGAGAGCCCATAGTGTCGGGGTCCCTCCATCACACGTGTGTCCCACTTTCTCTCTCTCTCTCTCTCTCTCCCTCTCTCTCTCCTTTTTTTCTAGATTTTATGGTTGTGTGGCCCACTTAAATGGACCCCACCATGAGGCTTGTATTATAGCCAAGCCATTTATAAGTAGGGCCCACCTTATATATAATGTACCCATACCACCCACAATTTGGTGGCCCACTTAAATAGGGCCCACCTTGTAGTATGTTAGGCCGTCCAGCGTCCAGGGACGCTGGACATGTTTGGAAAAACACCAATATTAGCTTGGTTTCCAAGCTCATTGGGTGACCCACTTGTTTAGGCCCCACCTTGATGATTGGATTCAATCCAAGCCATCCATCCCCTTTCCTATCTCATTTTAGGCGTTGAGCCGAAAAATGAGGTTAATCTGACTCTCAGGCGGACCATACCTTAGCAAACAGTGGTTTTCACTATTTAAATTCATTTGAATTTTCCTACATGCTGAAATACGTCGAATATGGGACTCTTTTGATTTGTCTTGAGTTGTAGAGTGCACTGGCTGGAACGGATTCACCAGACACGGGCCCCACGCATGAAAAACTATAAAAAAAATTGATTTAAAAAAAACATGCATGCACGGTGACACCTTCTTTGTCGAGAAGGAGTAGGCCAAGCGCGCCCGTGCCGATCTTGTGGGCGTAAATGGCAGGGGCCGGGTCCCCTATTGTGGGCCCCACGTTGATGATTTTGATCATCCACACCGTGCATTTTGTGGTCCCCTTAGGGCAGCAGGTCCTCTCCAAAACTCAGCCACATACGAAGCTCAGGTGGCTCACGTCAAAGGAAACAGTGTGATGGAATGCCTGCCATTGAAACCCTTTTGGGTGGTCACAAAAGTTTTAGATCATTGTGAAATTTGTTTTTCCCCTTCTTTCAGGTCCGCGTGACCTTATGAACGGATTGGGTGGAAGGTAAACATTATGGTGGGCCTCACGTGGGACCTACTAATGCATGTATTTTAACCACACCGTCCCTGGGTGAGACGGCTGGTGTACCTCACTCCAGCAGTTTGCTGGAGTGGCGTCACTAAGCTCTGTGGCCCCATTGCATCCACGCCGTCCATCAATGGACCCCACCCTTGATGTCTTAGTTATATCCAAATCGTCCATCACATGGTGGGCCACGTGTGTGGACCCTACCGTGATGCATGTATTGTATCCATACCTTCCAATCATTGTAAGAGATCATTTTTATGGCATGAGAAGAGAATGGGACATGTCTATAGTTCAAGTAGACCCCACCCTCGAAAATAGTGGAGACAGTGATTTTCACCCTTCAAAATTTCTAAGGGGCCACAATATTTTCTTACTAAGCCGATATGTGTTTCCATTTCATCTATCCCTATGTTAGTTTATGAATAGGTTGGATCTGTAATAATTAAGGTGGGCCACACCTTGATGTATTTGTGGCTTGCTGCTTAGGCTCACCTTGATATATACATGGGGCCCATGTGATTAGGTCATCTTGATTTATTTGTGGCCGTCCATTGAGGCCCACCTTTGATATGTTTATGGCCCATCTGTGAAGCCCACCTTTGACATGTTTAATGGCTCATCCGTCAGACCCACTTTGATATATTTTTGTGGCCCAATCAAGGGGCCCACTTTGATATACATGTGACTCATCAGGATGTATCTTTGACCCATGAGCGGGGCCCACCTATTGTGCATTTTGAGGCCCAGGTGCAGGGCCCACCTGTTATGTATCTAGGGCCCGTGGGTTGAGGCCCATTATGACGTATTCAAGGCCCATGGGATATGGCCCATTGCAATGTACATAAGGCCCATTGGTGTGGCCCATTTGATATACATATGGCCCATGTGGTGAGGCCCATGTTGATGTACTTGTGGCTATCCGTTGAGTTCCACCTTGGTATATACATATGGCCCATGTGATGTGGCCCACTTGTCATATATATGGCCCGTTGTTTAGGCCCACCTTGGTATATACATATGGCCCGTTGAGGTCCACCTTGGTATATATATATGGCCCGTTGTTTAGGCCCACCTTGATGTGTATGAGGCCGTTGTTGAGACCCACTTTGATATACATGAGGCCTATGTTGTGAGGCCCATTTGATGTATTGGAGGCCCATGGGTCGAGGCCCAATGGGATGTACATAAGGCCCATTGAAGGTGATTCCACCGTGGTTTATGTGTTGACCTTTATGGCGGGCCATGCCTTGGGAGCAATGTTGGTTTGACATCTACATTGTAAGCATAATGTTGGTTAAATGTCCGTATTACGACTCTCCCTAGGGCCATTGGTAGGCCCATACTTGTTGTGTGTAGGTCGTCTAGGCCCATCTGCGTTGTAAGGATAGTTCATTACCTTATAACATGCTTAGTGTAGCTCCATGATTCATGCCCATACGCATCATATGTATGCTTGATATGAGGAATGTTTGGTTATAACATGAGCCGTTGGGCTGAGACATTTACGGGACTCCATATGAGACGGAGTGCCCGACATGAGCGCATGGTATGCGTGAGATTGTTGCATGTTTGTACGGTGCGATTCATGCATCTCATATACATGTTACTTGATCATTTTACACCCTACCAACATCAGAGTCGTGGCCTCCACAGGCACATCGTGGATGGCTAGATGGGACACCGGAAATATTTGGTTCTAGCATTATGGGCACTTAGGATGTCCTTGGGTGGAAATCTCAGAACCTCCTTAGTACCAGGAGTTACTCCAACGTCTAGACCGAGTGGAATATGAGCGTCGGTGCCTATACCATGAGGTCGTGTCTCCCACTGTGTTGTGGTCGGTTGGAAGGGGGTGTGGCCTTATCCGCCCGAGTGAGGGGCTATAAGCTACGCTGAGTATGACCAGCTCGTAAATGGGTCCGCTATCGACGAGCTAGGTAGGTATTGGCAGACTACTGGTCAGGCGGATAGTGAGGTCTATTCCGCTCGCTGGGCTGTGCAGCTGGGGAGGAGGCAGTTGGTGTCGAGTGTAATAGACCCCGGTGATTTCCCCATAGAGCAACTGCACTGATATGTAGACTTATTGAGTAGGAATTGCATATCCATTCATTCATTCATTTACTATCAACTCGGGCTGGTGGTGCGTAACTATTTGTTATGTGTACCATCGTACGACTAGGATTTCGGTTGGGCGCGCGACTAACCTGAGATCAGTTTTTTACATTGTGTCTGACTATCCAAATTTAGGTATGGGACTGGTTTGGATAGAAGTCCCTTGTGATGGACCCTATAGCCTGTGATACTTCATACTACCATCCCGACTTCACATTCCAGCATAGTTATTTCATTCGCACCGCATATTACATTGCATCCACAGTACTTAGCATTTTGGGTTATTATGTTTTTACACTTATATGACTTAGATGAGGTTGATGGTATTCATGGCTCGTCAGGATTTGCATATTGCATTGCATCCTCAGCATCCGTTATTGTCTTGTTATGTTTTGCATCGCATAGGCTTGGTATGGCTGATAGCATTCATGGACTTACCAGTACACTTCCGCTTACTGTAATGTCATATGATTCATGATCTTATTAGTATTTCTGCTTATCCCGATGATTTATGATTTATGTGCTTTATTGATACTTAGCACTTACCTTACACACACTTCCACCACCTTCTAAGCTTTCCATAAGCTTATGCACGATAGATGCGTGCAGGTGGCATTAGGTTGTTGAGCTTGGAGCGTGTAGCGGTCTTCTGGAGTTTTGATTTTTGACATATGTATTTCCCTTTCAGCATTGTACTCAAATATTTATTCTAGTGGATATGTGATGATGATGTTGTTTTGTGACTTGGTTATGCTTGTGGTTATGCTCCATTATATAAAAAAAAATCATACTGAAAATCCTCCTTGTAGGATCCCAGGATCGGAATCTGGCGTATGGGCGCTGGGAGCCGAGAATGGGGTACTACAGAGGCTGTCGGCGCCGAATTTGGCGATCGAAAATTTTGTGAGCCCGGTTTCCGAGTTTGGGGCGTAACAAAGCATGTCAAAATTCTCCCCATTTTTGTCACAATATGATAAAGGAAGAACCCAATACAAGAAACAGGATGTAGATAAACAAAGAATAAGACAAGCAAAGAGGAATAAAGGAGCAAGATATGAAAATTCATAAGTAAGTAATGTTCAAGCATCATCAATTAACATCATCCAAGTTCAACCAAAGTCAATCTCACATACCAAAATCAACATCACGAGAGTTATTACAATCCATATATGAAAATACTAATCAGTTCCTAAAGTGGGAGCAGGAATAGATGGATCGATTTGATGTAAACCCTTATTAATGCACCTCATATATTTACACATATAAGCAAATTGTGAATCCTAGGCTACACGAATCTAAGTCACCTGTTCCTTAAGAGAATGCAACCTCTCAGTGAAATCAGAAGGCTGATAAGCAGGGTCAGCCTCATAATCTGATTCGATCTCATCAAAGATATTCTCCATGTTAATGTCATCTGCAGGTAAATCGCCTTCTTCTTCATCTACTGCTTCAGCTCCACTAACACCCACATTAACATGACCAGCAGCCAACCTCAAATTCATTTTGTTTATATTTGAGTTGTTGAAAATAAGGAGTTGAATAGGAGCCTCTTCAACAGGCATAGCCACTAACATATAGGTGGCCAACAAAGTCATAAGATATGCAAAAGGGATATCACTATGTCCAGGATGGAGACGGAATTGTATGATGGAATGACAGATTAAAGAAGGAAGACATACAGATGAACTAGAGATGATGAAATGCAAAATCCGAACCATGAAAGAGGTGAGTTCAATTTTGTTACGAGAACGAGGATAAAGATTTGAAATAAATATCCTGTGAAGGACCCTGTATCTAGGTAACAAATACTTTGAAGCAAGTGCATTCCCATTTTGACTCCATTGGGCATCTATATTACACAATGCTCTAGTAAGCATACGTTTTTTTTATTCAGATGGTTTAGCTATTATAGAGCTAATTGGATTACCTTCATCATTCACAAGTATGTCCATTAGGCCAGCAATCAAATGTCGGTCTACTTCAAATGAACCATCTCTAGTTGTTATAACAAAAGTTAAATTTTCAGTTGAAAAATCAGAAATACATGCAAACATAGCTTGTGCAATAGACCGGTATGCCGACCCACCCCAATGTAGAATGTTAGCCCATCTTATAGATTGGAGAAGAGGAAAGATTTCAAATGGAGCTATATGTTCAACATGAACAGGTCGTTTAACTATAACATTACGCAACTTTAAATCCCGCACATAGGAGGGATCATCTTCGAGTGACCGAAGGTGGCGCCTTGTGATAGGTGTCGATCTAGATATTGACGGACCACGAGAACTTTTCTTTTTGCCTCTAGCACCCATTTGCAACTAAGAAATGAAGGAATCAAGAGGTTATAAAAGATGTAGAGTGGATTTTCTCAAAATCAGATTTTAGAGAAGAAAACCCCAAAAACCACAATAAAACAAGAAATAAATCACTCCAAAGATGAAAAGAAGTGATAAGTACTTGAATATAGAAGAAAAATAGAAATGAAGCACTAACCTTGTAGATCTAAGAAGATGGGTTCGACCGGTCGTGCTAAGACTCGTTGGAGAAGAAGCCCCAAATAGAAGAAAAAAAGGATTTTCCCCCAAATAAAGGTCAAACTCGCGCTACACGATTGGTCGTGCACATGCTCGACCGGTCGTGCCACAACTGATCGAGTATGTACTCGACTGGTCGTGCACAGCAAAAAAATATGCAATTTTATTGAAATTTGAAATTCTAACCATTTAAAATAACAAATATATACAATACCCGATCAAGGGTTCGAGTATCCATAGGTAGTGAAATTCCACTAGCGTGAGTGTGTGGGGTGTGTGTGCGTGTGTTAAAAAAACAAATATATACAATATGATACAGAAATTCATAATTAATCAATTCAAATTGCACATACCAAGATCAAATTTCAATTTATTAAATTTGCTTTTGTCGAGCGGTTTAGTGAAAATATCAGCAAGTTGAGTCTCGGTTGGAATGTATTCCAAAGTAATTGTCTTTTCTTTCACTAATTCACGAATGTAGTGATATCTAATGTCAATGTGCTTGGTTCGTGAATGCTAGATTGGATTTTTAGATATATTAATTGCACTGGAATTATCACAATATAAACCCATAGAATCCTGTGCAATTCCATAATCGCTTAACATTCTTTTCATCCATACAAGCTGAGTACATGCATTACCTGCTGTAATGTATTCAGCCTCAGCGGTTGAGAGCGATACAGAACTTTGTTTCTTACCTTGCTAAGAAACTAAACAGTTCCCAACATAGAAACAACCACCACTGATTGATTTTCTATCATCAACGTTACCAGCCCAATCAGCATCAATGTAACCAGCTAATTGAACACTAGTATCATGTGGATACCAAAGACCCAGATTAGTTGAACTTGCAACATATCATATAATCCACTTAACAACAGTTAAATGTGACTTTTTAGGGGTTAGATTGATATCTAGCGCAAATTCTGACGCTAAATGTAATATCAGGTCGACTCACAGTTAAATACAGCAAACTACCTATCATACTGCGATATAATTTAGGATCCACTTTCTTACCTGTAGAGTCCTTTAAGAGTTTTAAGGTCGTAATCATAGGAGTATCAAAAAATTTTCCATTCTCAAATCCAAACTTTTTAACTAAGTTCAGAGCATATTTGGTTTGGGAAATTAAAAAAAAAAACCATCAGGTTGCTGTTTAACTTGCGACCCTATAAAATAATTCAGTTCTTCGACCGTGCTCATTTTGAACTTAGACTTCATAAGATCTGCAAGCTCAACAGTCATGTTAGCACAAGTATATCCCTAAATAATATCATCAACATATATTTGCACTATTAAAATGTGATCATTATGTTTCTTTACAAATAGAGTCTTATCAATACTTCCCATTATAAAAATTATGACTTAGCAAAAACTTAGTCAGCTTCTCATACCATGCCCTAGGAGCTTGTTTTAAACCGTAGAGATCCTTTTTTAAGCGATGACATAATCAGTATTCTTAGGGTCTTTAAAACTCGTTGATTGTTCAACATACACTTCTTCTTGCAAATCGCCATTTAAAAAAGCACTCTTAACATCCATTTGATATATTTTAAACTTTCTAAAGCATGTAATGGATATAAACAGTCTGATTGATTCAAGACGAGCTACTGGGGCAAAGGTTTCATCATAATCGATGCCTTCAATTTAAGTGTACCCTTGTACAGCCAGTCTAGCCTTGTTTCTGATTATATTACCAAGTTCATCAGATTTATTTTTAAAAATCCATTTAGTTCCAATAATGTGTTTATCTTTAGGTCTATGAACTAAGTACCAAACATCATTTCTAACAAATTGATTAAGTTCTTCTTACATCGCAACTATCCAGTTTTCGTCAGTAAGAGCTTCTTTTACGTTAGCCGGTTCTATCTGGGATGTAAAGCACACGTAATTACACACTTCTAGTTATCTATGAGTGCGTACACCAGTGAGAGGGTTTCCAAGAATTTGATTAGTTGGATGGTCTTTAACAGTCCTTAGTTCAGAATTATTTTGACTTGATGAAGAATCTAGTTGATCAATTAGAAGTGTTTCTTCATTATCTGAACTCGAGACAGGTGTATTCAAGTGATCGTCAATACCACATTAATAGACTCTTGAATCACACCAGTCATTTTATTAAGAACCCAATATGCTTGACTATTCAGAGCATACCCTAAAAATATCCCTTAATTACTTTTTGTGTCAAACTTACCCAGATTTTCTCAGTCATGTAAAATATAACACTTGTTGCCAAAAACTCAAAAGTATTTGACAGTAGGCTTCTTATCAAACCATGTTTCATAAGTTGTTTTACCGTTTGATTTTCTAGTATAAACACGGTTAATTATGTAACATGCAGTATTTACAGCTTCAGCCCAAATATTTTTAGGGAGCTTCATATTATTTAACATTATATTTGTCATTTCTTAAAGCACTCTATTTTTCCTTTCTACTATACCATTTTGTTGTGGTGTTTTGGGCGCAAAGAATTCATGTGATATTCCTTGGTCACTGCAAAACTTCTCAAAACAGTTATTCTCAAATTTTAATCCATGATCGCTATGGATCTTACAGACTTGAGTCTCTTTTTCAGTTTGGATACGTCTAAGTACCCTTTTAACTTCATCGAGAGTTTCTGATTTATCTCTTAAGAAGACTACCCAAGTATATCTGGTAAAGTCATCAACGATTACCGGAATATACTTTTTGCCACCTCGACTCTCCATTCTAGTTGGTCCAATAAGATCCATATGGAGGAGTTCGACCGGTTTAGAGACCACTTTTTAGTTTGCTTGCCAATCTGGCATTCGCCACATATTTTATCTATTTTTTATATTTTGGGTAAGCCTCTTACTAACTCTCGTTTGCTCAATCTATATAAGTTGCGATAGTTTACATGTCCAAGGCGTTTATGCCATAATTCAGTCTCATCGGTATGGACCATGTAACAGATAAATTAGATGAGCTAGAGTCACTTATAATATAGCAGTTTTCAGAAGTTCTGCGACCAGTTAATATTACAGAACTATTTTTATTTAAAATTTCACACCCTAGGTTAGAAAATTTTACGCTATAATTTTTATTGCATATTTGAGAAATGCTTAATAAGTTGTGTTTTAAACCTTCTACATATAAAATATTCTCAAATAAAGGGAGGTTAAAAAGTTGAATCGTACCTTGGCCAATAATTCTGCAATTGCTACCATCACCAAATGTGACTAAACCATCAGTTATGTCTTTAAGATTAGTGAACAGACCTTTGTCACCAGTCATGTCTTTAAGATTAGTGAACAGACCTTTATCACCAGTCATGTGTCTAGAGCATCCACTGTCTAGGTACCACTTTGAATGGCTTGAAGCTTTGAAAGTCGTGTGGGCAACCAAGCAAGTAACCTTAGGAACCCATTTTATTACAGTTTTGGGTTTAGGAGTATAGTTGGTCTTCTTGTGTTTGTAGTTGATACAAGACCGACCCATTGAGTTAGATTTTAAAAGCTCCTTAAGTAAATCAACAATTTTCTCAACTAAAGGATTACGATTCTGATTCTAATTTTTATAGTTGATATGGTTGCTTTTAGGTTTTAAGGATTGAAAAGTTTTAGCATTTTTAGAATAATTTTGATTTGAACTTTTCCCTTTTGAGTTTGAAGACTCTCCTTTCACAAACTTAGGAGGAGTATTCTTATGTTTAGGAGGAGTACTTTTGTTGTAGCCCAAATCGGATTGGTCGCCACATTTTCTGGATCCGGATAATAGTTTTTCTAACTTAGGATCACCTTGGGCATATCTCCATGTATCCTTTAAACTCAAAAGTGAAGAGACTTCAAGGTTTAGTTTTTCATTTTCAAATTTAAGATTTTCAAAAAGGGAGGTTTTGAAATCTAAATTGCATTTAGATTTTTCAAAACAATCTGAAAAGCGGAATTTTTCTAAAACAAGAGTATTAAAATTTTCTTTAAGTTTCAAAAACTTTTCTTTCTGAAGTTTAAGTTTTACCGCAATCTTACAACTTTTCTTGTATAGGGCATTGTAAGCATCTTGAGGATCTTCTTCATTTTTCATGATCACTATTCAGATTTTCTTCACTAGTTGAATCATCATGATCTGAAAAAGTGAACTTGGCTAGAGTCATAAGGGTTTCATTACCCAACTCGGTTTCAGAATCTTTTAATTCAAAAGAGGCTTCAGAGCCAGAAGATTCATCCCAAGTAGCCAACATTCCTTTCTTTTTTGGTTTGTCCTTTTTAGGACACTTGTTCGCTAAATGCCCATATTCATGGCAATTGTAACATTGACTATCTTTTAAAGATTTTCAAGTTTTAGTTTTAGTTCTTTTCTTATCATATGATTTTTGAAAATCAACCCTCTTTTTACTTTTAAAATTTTTATAAAACTTTCTAGCTAAAAGGGCAATTGATTTACCTTTAGGAGCTTTAAAATTCAACTCATAGGTTTCTTATCATCTTCAAATTTTCTAAATCAGAATTACTACAATTTTCTTGAAAAAAACATTTAGAAGATTTAAGGGCAATTGATTTACCTTTAGGAGCTTTAAAATTCAACTCATAGGTTTGTAAAGACCCAACCAATTCTTCTACCCTCATATTGTCCGTATCACGAAGTTCCTAGATCGCAGTCACCTTTGAATTGAACAGTTCAGGTAGTGAGCGTAGTATCTTTGTACAGACTTTACTTTCTGAGATTTTATCACCGAGACCCCACATAGAGTTAACAATGTCATTTAATTTAGTATAAAAGTCCATGAAAGTTTCACTTTCCTCCATACGTATTTCCTCGAATTTAGTTGTGAGGATTTGGACTTTATATTTCTTGACAATTGTCATTCCCTCATGTGTCATTTCTAAAATATCTCAGGCTTGCTTTGCAGTATCATAGGATATAATTCTTTTGAATTCATCTGGTGATAGTGCGCAAGTGATTGCATTTAATGCTTTTGCATTGACACTACTCTCACTTTTCTGAAGTGTGGTCTAAGAAAAATAAGGTGAGATTTTCATAGATTTGGATCCATCGATACTAATTACTTTAGTGGTAGGAGGGGTCCATTCAGTCACTGTGGCTTGCCACACGCTCTCATCCATGGATTTTAAGAAAATTCTTATTCTGGCTTTCCAATAGGCATAATTGGAGCCATCAAATGGTGGAGGCCTAGTGACTGAACGACTACCAAAATTTGACATCCCAAATAGCTCAGATCGATTAGCTCAGGAAATAAATCTAAAAAGAATAATTAAAAGTGAGCTATTAGGCTCTGATACCACTGGAAAAGGCCGAGCTATATGTCCTAGAGGGGGGTGAGTAGGACTATGCCAAATTAAAATTTCAACAGCAAAATTTAAATAAATTAAATACAGATAGTAAAAGACAATCTCACAATGTTGAATTTAAAGACAACCTCAAATGAACGAGTATTGAGAAGTTGATACAAATGTTGTTCTAAGGACAACCTTACACCATAAAAACCAAGAGTTTATGGCAGGACAACCTTACTAGAACGGTTTATGTATCAAAAACTCAAACTGTTATAGAGGAATAAAGAAATAAATAGAAAGAAGAGAAATCTAAGCTATTACAACATTCCCACACATCCACATAAGGATTACAACATTCTCCACAAATGTAAAAAGGGAAATTACAATCATCCACACAAATAAATAAACAATCAAACTACAAGACATAAAGAATTATAGTGGTTCGCTTGTGTGTACACCAACTGCTAAACAACAGCCACACAACTACTCCACTCCTAATATCCTCACACATTGGATATTAGCATTCACTATGAAAATAGGTTTTTCCAGGTTCACCTAAAACCCTCACAATTGTGTCTTTCAAGTGGGCTTACACAATTCAAAAATCCCACACTCTGAGTTTTCTGGATTACCTCAGACAAACCAAAATAGAGATTTTTCTTGCACAATCTCAAAAACCAAAATAGAAATTTACAATATTGTAAAATACCTAGATATTCTCCTTTTGATGCAGCCCAGAAGAACCAATTTGGAGTAGAATTTCAAAGTAAAAGTTCATTGTCCAAACTCACTTATGAAATGGTTCTAGGTTCTAAATTGATTTTAAATTAAATCAAGTTGGGCTAGCTCTATTTCATTTTGATTCCAAGAAAAGGGCAATCTCAATCCCTTCTTCAAATATGATTGGAATAAAGAATACCAAAATCAAATATAATAAAGCTAAATTAAGAGAATATTAAATGAGCACAATATAGCTTTAAAAAAACACTAACTTATCTCTCAAAGTGATGAATTAAATTAACTTGAATTGAATTTAAAAACTCTGAAATTCGTGCTCTATTTATAGGTGAAGAAATCGTGTTCACAACTGGTCCTGTGGACACTACGACTAGTCGTAGGACCAATAGATTTTTGAAATTTTGAGCGCGATCAGATAAAGCCGTTCCATGACCAGTCGAGGGACCTCTACGACTGGTCGTGACCTGTCCACGACTAGTCGTGTGGAACCCGATTTAGTTGCTAGACTTTGAGTCGTGGCTGCAGGACTGGTCGAGAACGAGTCGAGCACTGTTCACACGACCAGTCGAGCAGTCTCCAGGACTGGTCGTGGCTTAACAAAAAATTCTAAAAATTTGTAAAAAACTTAGGACTGGTCGTGAAATTTCTTGGACTGGTTGAGCTAGTGCTAGGACTAGTCGAACAGAGTCCAAGACTAGTCGAGAAATAGTCTATTCATTTATAAAATGATCTAATTGAATTATGTATTCAAAATGACCTACCCTAAGGTTAATCTATGGTCACTTATACCTTGTTAGAGATGTATGAACATTGAAACTTCTTTTCCTTCAGTTGATAGTCGTTCTTTGAAGTTCGCGAAGCTTGAGATCTTGTCATAGGAAGAAGCTTAAACTTGAGTATCAAAATCTAGAGACATTGTCTTGACTTATACGAAGCTTTGAAAATCTTGAACTCTTGAGACTTGAAAGCTTGAATTCACAATTGATGTTATACATGAACATGAACAAGTAATCTTGCATTTGAAGATCTTGAAGTAAAGACCATTGTCCTTGTACATGAGATGCACTGTCTTGAATAAATTAATGCGCTACACAAGATACAGATTCCAAGAGGTTTTGGCACTACAAAATTTAACAATTATAGCGGCTAAAAACCATAGCACTTATACAACAGATCATCAACATATAAACAAGTTATAAGCATATTGTCATGGGCATTCTTCTTTATGTAGACGCCATGCTCATACGAACATTTAACGAAACCATTCTCTTAAAGATAGTCATTGATTCGTGCATTCTAAGCACAAGGGGCTTGCCTCAACCCATACAGGGCTTTCTTTGGCCAATACACCTTACATGACAAAGCCTTCAGGTTAGTCAACGTAGACTTTTTCTTCGAGTACTCCATTTAAGAATGCAGATTTCACATCCAATTGGTGAAATTGTCGTAATGGGCAACAATTCGTCTAACTGCGGAAGCTTGGTGGAGCTATTAGAATGTAGACTAAGTCCCAGAAGGAGGGTGATTAAGATCTCTTTAAAAAGTATACCAATTTAAAATCCTAATTGCCTTACTTAAGCTAATTTATAATTAAACTAAATTAGGTAATATAACTCTTAAGGCTTCCAAGCCAATAGAGGGTCCAATCACATAGGTTACACTAGATATAGGCTAATGTATATGAGAGTGTTGAATGTGATTTATATCAATTCTAGGCATTCATCTAATCATGCATAATAATTAAGCATTCAAAGCACATAAGCATAATTAAATAAATGCACAAAGACAATCCTAAACATGATCATATATAGTGGTTCGGCTAGGTGTCTACTCCCCTCTCGGCGGACGCACTCAACCCATGAGTGTACCAGATTTCACTATCGGATGTTTTAAATCAGGTTCACCTCAAACTTTTACAGCCCTATATAAGGACTCTACAATTTATGCCCTATACAATGACTGTACAATTTATACCCTACACAAGAGCAAAGGTCTTACACGAGAACCTAGACTTTATGTCCTACACAAGGACAAGGGTCCTAATCCCAAACCCGACAATTTAGACCACACAGGCCAAGGTTCTACACAAGAACCTGATAGTTTATGTCTTACACAAGGACAAAGGTCCAACATAAGAACCTAGGTTTAGGCCACACAGGCCAAGGACCTAATTCCGAACCTAGTTTATATCTTAATCAAGGACAAAGGTCCTACACAAGAACCCGATATGTATTCTCCCGTCGGAGGCCTACACAAAGACTTGAGTTGGTTTTTCCTTTAACTAACCAACAACCTAGGTCCTACATAAGAACCATCGATTTAAGCAACATAGGCCAAGGTCTTACACAAGAACCTAGTTGAGTTTGAGCATAACAGGTTAATATCCAATTAATATTGTTTTCTTGTAGTGTGGTCTAAATGAGATTTATATCCCTCTATTTTTTGGATAAAGTCCTAAAATGATATGTAAAAATGGATAAAACACATACATCATGGTAGGGCCCACGGAGCACCGACCATCAGCCACTAGGCCGGTGGCAGGGAGTAGCCAATCCGTTTCTGTGCATACAACCCATTCGGACGCGGATTTCCTGTGGAAGCCCTTCGCAGGCTGTTCCTGCGCTATAAACCTAGATAGGGCCAACCGTGATGTTTGGGAGAAATCCACCCCGTCCATACGTTTTAGGGCAGAGAGCTAAAAATTAACCGGATCTAATACTAAGTGGGCTGAAAACGTGATGATTGAGTGTCCACAGTTGAGATATTCGTGAGGCCATCGAACGTCTTGAATCACACTAATACTTTATATAAGCGTTTTTAGTTCATCTCTCAATAGGAATGACGTTATGAGCAGCATGGATGTGAGCCTGGGGAGGTTTCAACGGTAGGAATTTGCCTACCCACCTATTCCTGCCCACTTGAGTCTTCGATCCTGCTTATTTTTGGTCCCGTGCTCCAAAATGAGCTCCAAAAACGATAGACGGTCTAGATTTCTCGCAAACATCACTGTGACCCCACTTAAGTTTCCAGTGAAGGGCGCGGATTGGATACTCACAAGGCTAATCGCTACTGAAGTGACATCACTAAGCTCTGTGGGCCCCACCATGATGCATGTGTTGTATCCATACCGTCCAATCATATTTAGAGATCATTTTTATGGCATTACAAACAGAATGAGATAGATCTAAAGTTCAAGTGGACCCCACCATAGAAGATAGTGGGGACAGTGACATCCACCGTTCAAAACTTCTTAGGGGTCACAGTAGTTTCTGATGAAGCTGATATTTTTGTATTAACTTCATCTATCTCTATGTTAACTAATGAATAGGATGGATCTCAAAAATACATCACTGTGGGCCCTATAAATGTTCCAACGGTGGGTGTGACGGCTCCACAGTTTTCTGTGGTGGGTCCACTTGAAATTTAGATCTATCTCATTCTCTTTGTAATGCCATAAAACAATCTCTACAAATGGTTGAACGGTATGGATACAACATATGCATCATGGTGGGGTCCACAGAGCTTGGTGACGTCACTTCAGTAGCTATTTGGCTACAGACCTTGTCAGTATCCAATCCGCGCCCTGCTGCGGAAGGCTTTCGTACTTGGTGAGGGAGGAAATAGAATTTCGGTGAAGGGGAGAGAGAGAGAGAGGATGGCGATGGAGATGGGAGGCCTATTCGACAACTCGAAGGAGCTCGATCGGCTAAGGAAAGAGCAGGAAGATGTTCATGGCGAGATCGATAAGATCCATAAAAAGCTCCAATCCAGTCAGTCCCTCCCTCCCTCTGTCTCTCTCTTTGATTTTGTATATTTTTTTTCTTTCGAATAGAAAATGTAAATGAAGAAGTGGAAATGATTTTTCTATTTCCTTTTTTCTTGCTTTGTTCGTTTTGGTTGTTTTGATAGATTCTGAGGCGGAAATTCCTAAAATTTGAGAAAATTCTCTTGAATTTTGGTTGTGTGAATTTTATTTCACACTTTAATTCAATGCCTGGAGTCTGGTTATGGTTTAGAGTTAAATCCGTTTAAATCTGCCTAAATCCGCTAGATGGAGGATCGTAACTGTTTGATCAATGGCCTGCCTATGTGCGTCTTAGATTGAAAATTTCCAGCTGTTCGTTTTCAATGAACAAAAGATCATTCGTCAGATGCTTTAAAGGTTGCACCGATTTTGTGGTCCTCCCATGGTGGGTTCCACAGCTCTAGGGACAGTTTTGATCACTGCACGTGGTCTATTTGTGCAGATAACATGGTGTGGGCCTCCATATCAGGTTGCCCTGCCTTCCTTTTCCGTTATCTGAAGATGTCCAAAAGCTGATCTTAGTTGTGCTTGTATGCAATTCTTAAAAATCCATTTAGATGAGAGGTGCAACTACACTTAAAGAGTACACGTAGTTGACAATCACTCTTACCAATATTGAAGAAATGAGTTTGATTTGCATGTCCCTATCTTGTTTTCGTGAGTTGTAGTTGTAATATAATCCAATGCACCCCATTAGACGTACCATTTATTCCCGCAATGAGATTCCTCCAAAGGTACTCTCTGATGGAAACCAGTGCTGACAAAGGTGTTGAATCTTCAAGAGCTGAAGGATTGGATGATCGATGGCAGGTGGGTGACTGGGCTGTGGTAAAAGGGAAATCCATAGCACCCCAACAGGAAGGGTGGGTTACCCTTTTTGTCCCAATTGTCCTTTGAGCATGTCGACAAAGGGTTTGGTGGGGATTTTCAAGATGGTAGGTTCAGTTGGGGAGGTTTTCCCACCACAGGTGAATAGCTCTAGTGGAATAAGAGGATTTGACTTCGTATGCGTGCAATCAGAAGAGGATGTGATCAAGGCGGTTGCTGAGATTGATGTGAGCCAAATAGGAGGATTTGGCCTGATGGTTTAGAGGGAGAAATATGGACCAAACTCTCTGAAGAAGAAGGAGTCAGCTCCAATGAGGGGTGGAGCTTCATCAAGTGGGAAAGCTGTAGGTAGTGTTTTAAATATTGACGATATTGGCAGATATATCCCACGATATATCTTGTATCCCACATGTGCGATACGAAATGATATATCCCACCTATTTGATCTGGCGAGCATTTTTTTATTGTCGATCCTTTTTTTGTGTGCTATAAATCACATTAAATCAGTGTCAAATGATTACAAACCTATGATTCTTCATGTTTTCCATGAAAAAACATGGATTTGGAGCTTTGATTTCGAAATTTGGGGGAGATGGGGCAAGTTGCAGAAAATTGAGAAAAATCGAAATATCTCAATTTCTTGCAAATCAGTTGCAATCTTTCTATCCAGATACACAATCAAACATGTATGTAACCTTATTTAGTGATTCTTCTTTTGATTTTGAATGCATTGCTTGTGTTACCATACATGTCTTCTTACGTTTATAAATTATATGAATAGACTTTAAATATACTTGCATCAGTTCAGTTGGACAATTCATGTATCAGGACCCCATACAAAGGAAAACCCTATTATGTGCGCTTTTATTTTGTAATGTTTTGATTTGTAAGTGTGTATTGACATCTTTTTCAACAATCCTTGAAGTTTCCATGAAAAATTCGACCAATTTCCCAATGTTCCCATGTTTCCCAACAACAACGATACATTACGCGATACAACCGATATATCCCATGCCATAACCGATATGTATCCGTATCCCAAGGGTGCGATACATTACGCGATAATAATATTTAAAACATTGGCTTAGGATCTGAGCTTTAGGTACTGTTTTCATCAGATTGTGGTGGTCATGCTTCCTTTCCAGCTTTGATGAGGCATGTGGATGCTCTTAGGCCTGGGCTCGGAGGCTTGGATTGCAGAAGAGGATAACCAAAAAGTTATTAGGGTTGGGTCATCATTTTCTTAGAATGTAGAAGGAGATTGGAATGCAGCCTGGTGGGGCGCCTACTTCACAACCACGTCTCAACTCAGGAGGTAGAACATGGGGCTGTGGAGAAATGGAAGCTCTGGTGGATCTCAGTGAAAAAGGTTGAGGAGTTGGAAGGTGTGGATTCAGCTGGCCTGAATGGCTGAAATGCCTATTGTATTTAGCAGTGGAGGAAGCTTCACGGGTTTGCCAATTGGCAGGCTGTCATGGTTGTTGGAGATGGAATAGTGGGGGTCGGATTGTGAAAATGGTTCAGATTTTTAATATACTGCTCATAGCTTGTGTGGTTGAGTCAATCACAATGCATGGAGAATGCTTCAAGGAGGTAGAGGCTATTGACCACAGCTCAATCTCCATGGAGGTAGTGTTGTATGCTAGGATAAAAATCCAATAGGCGAAACCGTGGGAGGGAAGGGTGCAGATTTAGCTATTGATAGAAAATACTTGCTTCTCTATTAAGTTGCAATTAGACCGAGTGCTAGAATGGCTTGATGGTTGCTGTCCCTGAGTTTGGGGAGTAGGATATGGGTGGTAAGATGAAGGGTTTGGGTTGACAATTCTTGTGACTGGGTCATTGGGTGGGCCCTAGAGTGGTAATAGTGGGGATGAAGGCTGGCTTGGCGCAAAACTCAGCTCGAGGATTGAGGCTCCTTTGTTATCACAATCATTTGGAGATTCTTAAAGAAGATGGGAGTGCTAGAATTGGTAGTCCATGGACCATTGCAAATGGGCAAAGGGGACAAATGACATGAGTGTATTGAAGCCCTATTTGTGATGATCCCAAGTTTTGACTTTAGAATTTGAAACTTTCATATCTTATCACTAGGACAGGCAGTAGCCTTTAAGGTGCTAGTGCTGCCGCAATATCTTCTATCGGAACATTTGTTCCATTGTTATGTGAAGTGCTGTGCATTTCTCTACCTCTAGGACATTTGTCCCATCGTCTTGTGAAGTGCTTCTGCCAAGGTATTCAATAACAGTAACGATGGCCGTAATGGCCACCATAATTACCGTGATGATATGGGCCACCATTTTTTAAAACTATATCGGCCCTATGATGGACTGTTATGGTCCATTTTTCTGTAATAGCCATTACGGCATTGTAATGCATAATAGTAAGAATTATGTAACTGTTTTTGAATACCTTGGCTATTGCATTTTTCTACCTTTGGGTTGTTTTTCCCATCATCATGTTAGGTGGACAAATGTCCAATGGAGATTGCGCTAGTTTAAAAGGCACCTCAATTGATGGTGTTAAAGAATGTGTTAAGGTTTGTGTATAAAGTGTGGTTTGGAGGTATTAATGCAGGGGCATTTTCACACTGGGCTCGAGTGGAGTTGCTTGTGTGATACAGGGGTACACTCGGGGTGGGAGGCCCATGTGAGGCGGGTGGCTCGTGTGAGGCGGTACGCATGTGATTCGGGGCCCATGAGGGGGGTTCGGCCGAGGTCCTAACCCATGAGATGTGGGGCCTGCGCTATGAGATAAATGGATTGGTTCGCTATACTCTAACAGTTCGAGCTTTTAAAGCAAGTGGTTAATTGTCCTGCATCAAAGTGGTATCAGAGCGAGAGGTCTTGTGTTTAAGACTCCTTACTAGGGGTGATTAATGAAGGGGCATTTTCACACTGTGCTCGAGTGGAGTTGCCCGTGGGATGTAGGGGCACGCTCGGGGTGGGCGGCCCGTGTGAGACGGACCCCACCTGTATGAGGCGGGTGGCTTGTGTGAGGCGGTACTCATGTGATTTGGGGCCCACGAGGGGGGTTCGGCCGAGGTCCTAACCCATAAGATGTGGGGCCTGGGCTATGAGATAAAGGGATTGGTTCTTCATGCTCTAACAGTTCGAGCTTTTAGAGCAAGTGTTTAATTGTCCTGCATCAGGTATTATGCATTTTTACCCTATTTCTTCTTGGTTGTTAAGGTTATCTTAATCAATTTGTTGATTGTAATGAACCTATGTAATCGACTGTTGGATAGCGCTTGATTGTAATAGACCTATGTAACTAGCGCTTGATTGTAATAAACCTGTGTAATAGTTTATTACATTGCACCTGTGTGAGTTTTATGTTCTCACTGTTTCAACAAGAAACAAATGCATTTGGTTTGGAGGATTATCTTATTCAATTATGACAGAGAGAAAATAGAAAGAGAAAGATCATCATATTTATTTATTCTGAGTACATTTATATCCTTTGATTTCCCTTGATTCTAAGATAGGATATCCCAAAATACAAGTGTTGAAAGAGTTTGAATATCAAATCTGGATATCAAATCCGGCAGCATTTCGGCTTGCGATTTGTTCATCTCATTGAGAGGAATTTTGTGCGGATATGATCATCATATATCTCCTTCTTGAGCTCATATCCTTGTATGAAAGAAAGATCTGATCCTATCCGACGAATTTTGCAGCATTTCGACTTCTTGAGATTCACTACCGCGCAACAACAGGGTGTTGCGCGGGCCTGCGCAACACCATGCTGTTGCTTGGCCCAACACAACATCTCTTTCTTCTTCCTTCTTTCTCTTCTTGATACCTTTAGATTTCTCTTCTTTTCTGGTGCTTTGACCTTTTCTCGAATCTTCAATGTGTCCAAATGAGAGGGGGAGTGGGGTATTTATAGACCTCCACACGTGCGAACCCTCGATCTTTGTGCCATGGGGCCCAACTTTCATTAGATTCCCATTGTCCGAGTTATCTTGACCATACCCATGTTGTGCAAGGGCACGCAACCCTTCACACCTTTTGCGCTATCCCGCGCAACCAACATGGTTTGCGCGGGTCTGCGCAAACACTATGAATTTCCTTTTCTTTATTTTCTCTACATTTTTCCCATGTATCTTCCTTTCCTTTTGATTCATCCTTGATCCTTCATTTTTATGCTTCAACAGATGCCCCATTGATCATTTTTGTTTATCCCTTTTTGGATAAAGGAACAGGATCAACTTTACCCTCTTTTACCCGTCGTCCAATCTTTGTTTGCGCAGTCCCCTGCAAAGGCTAATTGGGTTCACAAATGGGTCCAATTTTCTATAAATACTAGAGCCGACCTTCATTCTTCATTTCTTGTTTTCCTGCTGAAGTTCTGCCCGCCTCAAGAATTTCCACCCAACTGAACGCCCTTGCGTGCTCATTCCATGCAACGAATATTCGTCTGCGCGTAGTCTTCATACTTAACGCAATATCGCGCAATCAAACTCTGTTTGCGCTGGTCCGCACAATCGATCCTTTGTCTCAAAAAGTTTCCATACTTCGAAAATTCATTAAAAAATTGTGTTATTTAAGAAACCCTTTCACTTCGATACCCATCTTCTTCTTTTTTATCATGGCCCGTACCAAAAAGACATTCCATTTTGTAGAATCATCTACTGCACAACCTTCTCATCCAGAATTACCAAACTCCTCATCTTCACACGCTCCTGAACCTTCTCCATCTCCATCCTCAAAACAACCGCAAAAGAAGCGTTTCAAAACCACTAGCAAGCGCCGTTCCTACATAAAAGAACCCGTTCCCACCACATTTGACTTTACTGATCGCATCAATACGCTTCCTTCTCCGATTCATAGAGCCATCTCAATGGGCGATATTGAAAGGCCCCCCAAACACGGCCGCGAATATGATTGGGAAGAATGGTTGAAATCGACGACTCATCTCTAGACTATTAGCAAAAAACCCCCAGTTAGAGAAGATACCCCGCTTCCATCCAGATCAAAGAAGCCTCGTTGGAACAAAAGTGAAGAATTCCAGAAGAAAGTGAGAGAACACAATAGGAAAAGACTTCAAAATTTTTTGGATATGGTTTGAGTTATCGAGGGCATCATGAAGTTTGATAACCCTCACTGAGAAGGCATGGTCATCATTCCGTTGAACCTTCACCGTCATCAGTCCATCCTTAATTGTGAACCTTCTGATCAAATGGATGGAGAGAAGCTAATGTATACATCATCTTGGGTGTTGAAAGAACCTCACATACTGGAAGGAACTCTCTTGGCCAAGAAGCCGAGACAACAAATTGGCAAAGCTCATCCGATGAATTTCCTCGTCCCTTCCCATAACCCCCATACCCTATTTCCCACTCATTTTTATGAAACAGTCCAACAACGCTTCAGAGACCGTGAATCGATATGGGGTCAGGAAGAATTCAGGACTAGAGGCTTTCTAACTTCTCGCTCTTACTATACAGAATGGGCGGAGGCAATTTTGGCGAAGCACTCCAAAATACTGATCAAAATTGATCTCTACAACGCCATAGAAGTTATGTCTCATTACTTCTACAAGGAAACTCCAATCTTGAAAGGTTTTCTAAACTATTGGTGCCCCACAACCAATTCCTTCCATCTTCCTGTAGGAGAGATGAGTATCACACTTTGGGATCTTCACCGCTTAGCCGACCTCCCATTAACATGGAAATTCTATGATGAATTCATCCCTATGAATGAAGAGCTTGCATTCATTTTATCACCTGACCGAGGAGCTTCGATATCAGAAACAACCGCAGAACTTTTCAAAGAAATGTCAAAATTCCCAAACATTCATAAGATCTCTCCTCTGCGATGGCTTGTACATTTTACCAGAGCATTTCGGTGACTTTCCTCATAAACCAATCACTTCTCATCATACTTATGCTTCTTACATTTCTCACCATTTGTCATCTCTTCTGCAGATTTCGCGGTTGTCATTCCCAAGAATTGATGGATCTTCGCGACAGGATAAAGGACTGCACAGAATATAGTTTTGATGGAGAACTTGCAGCATTCCTCGTTTACTGGCTAAGTGTGGTCGTTCTTCCTAGCTCAAAATCGGCGGATGCCATTCGCTCTACCGTATTCGTTGTCGCTGGTGCTATGGCGGAAGGCCATAAACATTCCCTCGCTCCTCCAGTCTCATGTTCTATTTACAAGGCTCTTGGAGAAGTAGTGACTCACGTAAAGAGCCCTGCTGTTGGAGCTTCTTCTACGTACACTCCTTGACACTACATTACTGGATGGCTGGGCACCTACTTCCCACGGACGTTCGAAGCCCCAGAGAAAGCATCCATTCATCCTTTGCACATTCCTTTATGGTTTTTCCAGAAGAGAGCTATGACCAAAAGGTCATATGACTGGGTAGTCAATAAAATCCTGGTAACCGACACAGTTGACTTTTTCCAATTCTATCTCTACTGATATACAAAGGATACAGACATGGTGGATACTGAATCACTCTCTCTGGGAGAGAGCGTTCTACCGTTCCATTCGATCTTGCAGTTTTCCACTGAGAGAAGGGACAAAATTCTGGAGGGAACCTTACTACCCCAATTGATTCGCCCGATAGTTTGGCTTTGATCAAGCCATTCCTGAAGACTGTGGAATGGTCATGAGGAGAATGCGCAGTTATGGTGTTGGACCATATAATTGGGCCATGATTTGGAAGCAGTTGCTGGGTGGCCATGTCAGATCTACCTTCATGATTCCTGGCAACAATCGTACCGTTTGTGCTTCATATGGTTGGACGAGATGGTGGGTCCACCAATCCTATTTGGTCACCAAATGCCTACCAGTAACTCACCCGATATGGATTTCTCCCCCCAAACTCAAGGGTCAAAAGTTTGAAGAAGGAATCGGCTTTATACCAGAGAGGAGTCATGCACCTTTCCTTGGTCAGCTTTGTAGGAGAATATCCTTAGAGGAACCGATCCATGAAAGAAAACCTGCTAATACTTTGGAGGGATGGATAACCCATGGAATTGTTATGGACTTTGAAAAAGTCCCTCGAGATCATTCTTACAAAATTGTTGATGACATCGCGCAAGTGCCCTCTCCAATTCAAGAGAATATTGCTATAATTCAAGATGATCCGGTTCCTTCCCCTACTCCTCAGCCTTGTCGTCTTAGCTCATCTTCTCCGATGACTAGGTCCCAAGCACGTTCTCAGGCTTCTGCTTCTACCCATCAAGAGGGAATTGTTCCTTCGACTTCTCCAACCCCAGTCGATAAGGATCCTCAATTAGAAAGTGATAGAATTTCCCCTTCGAAAGGGAAACAAATAGTAATTGAGGAGATAGAGGAAGAATTGCAGGAAGATAGTTCATCCTCATCATCTAACAGTACTTCTTCTACTGAGTATGACACTGAGGAAGACAATGGAGAGAATGACGAAGATGATGATTTTGATGAAGGAGAGGTCAATATTGATGAGGAGAATGACACCATTGTCGAAGGTGTTTCTACTGGCGAAGAACATCCTTCAACAATTCCTCAGCATGTTGGAGCCGAGGCTCATCCTGATGCTGATATTCTTGCAACAATTCCAGTGGCAATAGAGGATGAAGAGGAACCCTTAGATTACGGGGAGTATGGTTATTCGCCAAGTAAGAAGTTTTCCATAGTTTTCATCAAATTAATTAATTAATTTTTTTTTTAATTTTTAAAATTTAATTTTTAATGTAATTACTACTTTATCATTATCATTATTATCTTTATTTCAAATACTCAGGCCATTGGCGATAAGGCAGATGATATTCCAGCCGAAGACATCATTCTTGCAACACAATCTGCTTCAGTGAGAGTTCCCTTAGCTCCCCTTGTTCCGCCAAGGGTCGTAGCCTGCGAAATCATTTTCCCCACAGAATTAATTGATATAGCAACTCCTACCACCATCGACTTTACTACTAACGCTATAGCTCCTTCGTTTGCTAATATGATAAGACCTAGTTCTTCTGCCGCCAAAGAAGCACAACCTCCAACTGATCATGCTTTTGTAAGACGTATATTCATTGTCTTCCTTATATATATATATATATCCTTTATTTTATAAATTCTGTTCTGACTTCTTTCCTTTGCTATATTATAGTGAATCCTCCTTTGAGTGACTCAGCCAATTCTAGTTCAGTGGCTATTGTGTCTGACTTGCTGTCCTTGGAGAAAGTTCCTGCTTACAAGCTGATTCTGACGAGGAACTCCATGTCAGCAGCTGTGCACATATTTAAAGATCCTGATCAGTGGTCGGATCTGAACAGCGCTATAGAAGTGTTGGATAGTGCTGCAAAAATGTCCAAGATCATTGTCTCTCCTCTACCTGATTCTCTTGTAAGATTCCATGATTCAATAGCTATTTTGAAATCGGTGGAGAATGTGGTCATTGCCCCAGAAATTTTGGAATATGGGAGACAGTTAACTTCCTCCAAGGAGAAAATTTCTCGCATTGCTTCTATCATTTCTAAACATGATCAAGAACGACAGTCTCTTCAGGAGCGATTGTAGATCTCCAATGATAATAGGGTAGCTATCTAAGGTCAAATCAATCTTTTAAAGGAACAAATTTCTCAATTGGAGATGAAGGATCGAGAAGAAGAACTGAATATAAATAAGATCCAAAAAGAGATACAAGCCAACATTTGCTCAGTTGATTTTGAAAAGTCCGAGATGACCAAGAGTGAAGAGATCATTGCTTCCTTAGAGAAGAAGTTGGCTGCCATTCCTGACCATACACAGATTATTCTTGAGGCTAAATCAAAGCACATCACAGCTCAAATTTAATTAAAAGAGGATCTACAAAGGTATTTAGTAGCATTAGGCATGTCGGAAGATTTGTAAAAAGAAACATCGTTAGTTTTTTTTTTTATTGTCATATGTAATTTCTTCTTAATCTTCAAGATATATGAATGAATTGCAGCATTTTGAGATGACTACTTTTAAATTTTACAATGATAATCTGTTCTAAGCATATATTTACACAACGCTTAACAAAATATTATACCTCAACACAGTATGTAATTCTAGTTTTATCATGATTGTTAATATGGTGTTTCCTATGTGATATTTACTTTAATAGGCGGAACTAAATTTCAGTTTAGTTAGTCTTGCACGCAGTTTAAGCTCTTGAGTAGTGGAGCAACCACAGGTTTTTAGACTCATAAGTAGTTGGAGTCGGGTCTCACGTGAATGGTCTTTGTAACTTTTTAGAGTCCACTGGACTTATCATAGCTGGGGAGTTCACAAACCACGATCTATCAGAGGGGCCCAATGAAGCTATCGGGGCCGTGAACTCGGTAGGATTTATGCACAGGGTTGGCTGCAGTAACTCTCTAGAGTTCACGGGGCGCACAAGGCTTCCTTAGGGTACAAAATCCAAGGCTGCCGGTCCATTAATGAGGGGGGTAATTTGTTTCATAGACCCTGTCCCCATGAGTTACTACTGAAGTCAAGCTGGGAATCTACGGGGTCTTACGCATGGTTGGCCTATCTATGAACAATGGTCATAGAGTGCACACTGCAGCCCGCTTTTTCTTCGCCTGCAAGGTTGGACCCATTCACGGGAGGGTATTTTCTCTCACCTTCCCCCGTGATGCTGTTGGAAGCTATACAGACGGCATTGGTCTTATGCGTGATTAGCCCCCCTCTACACTTGGTCATTTATGACTTTTGGTAGTGACTGGCTTCATTCGTTGCCCGCATGGGTCTAAGCATGTGATGGCCTATATGGGCTTTTTAGGGCCACTGGCTTTTCACTGCTGCCCGCATAGTTTTAAATACTTTATCAAGAGTAATAGATGCATGGTTGACCTTTTAGGCTTATTCCATTGTCGTCATAAATGATAGATCACCATCGCTGTCACGAAACTTGTATAGTTTTGATGTATCGATAAATAATATATTCTGCTATGTCGATGACAACTTTTGCAATAGTGTCTTGAGCATCAATTTTGGCGGTAATCATAACTGCTGATGCTTGAAAATGTTTGAGCATTTGCCTTTTATTCATTCGTATACGGAAGAATACATGGCCCTGCCTTTTGAGGCTATTTCATCAATTTTACTTACTCTTGCCTCCTTTTGATATAGAATGATTATACTGATAATCTTCTGGATCAAAACTTCATCCGTCTTCAAGGACGATACTTTTTAACGAATCGAGCGTTGGCTGGTGTGCTAATGCCCCGTCCATCTTGATCCACTACTTTGTACGCCCCATTGGAGTACACTTCGGTTATTATGTATGACCCATCCCATTTGGGCTCAAACTTGCCCCGTCCTGCGGGTGACCACTATTGGTCTTTTCAACATCAACACCATGTCACCTTTCTTGAAAGAGTGATGCTTGACTTTTTTGTCGAAGGCAGTGGAGATTCTTGCTTGATATAATTACAATTACTGTTGAGCTGCCAATCGCTTTTCATCTAGCATATCCAATTCTGCTAGCCTTATTCTTGCATTTTCATCATCTGTAATTGACTGATGCACTGCTACTCTGAGTGATGCGACTTGTGTTTCAATCGGGATGACGGCCTCCACGCCATAAACCAACGAATATGGCGTAGCTTTCGTTGCCGTTCGGTGAGTAGTCTTACATTGTAAGCCCACAATGCTTCTTGCAACTTTTCATCCCAGTCGCGCTTATTTCCAGTCATTGTTTTCTTTAGTATTTTTACGATTGTTTTGTTGAATACCTCTGCCAGTCCATTGGTCGGCGGATAGTAAGGTGTCAAGAATGAGTGGTGAATACTGAATTTTTGACATAAATTTTCCATACCCCTTATTCTTAAAAGGAGTACCATTATTGGTGATGATTCTCTTCGGGATATCTTGACGATATATTATTGCATGTCTGATGAAATTGACAACATCCTTTTCTTTGACATTTCGCAATGCAATCGCTTCCGTCCATTTGGAGAAATAATCTGTTGCTGCCAATATATATTGCTTTCCTTTGGATGAGGGCGGATTTATAGGACCAATAACATCGAGTCCCCAGGCAGCAAAAGGCCAAGAAGCGACTGTCTGATGAAGATCTTCGGGGGGTATATGTATGACATCCCCATGGATCCTGACATTCGTGGCATCGTTTCACATACTCTATAGCATCCTTGAACGTTGTGGGCCAATAATATCCCATTCGATGCACTTGATGGAATAGATTTCAGCCGGCTTGATGTGCTCCGCATTCTCTGGAATGAGCTTCTCGCAACATTTGACTTGCTTCCTGTGTATCCAGACAACGCAACATCATTTCATTGTAAGACCTTCTGTATAATACTTCGCTACACATGATGAATTTTTTTGATCTCTGCTTGATTTGCTGTCTTTGTGCTAAATCTTCCGGCAGAATATCATATTTGAGGTAATCTACAAAAGGCTGGCGCCAATCGTCTGTTGTCACCTCTAGACACGATATAGGGAGTGCTTCAGCAACTTCACCGATAATCTCTGATGATGGCAAGAACTTTCTTTCTTCTATTGTTACCTAAGGAGGACTCCGATTCGGACAGGATAAAGCCACTGCCAGGCTAGCTAAAGCGTCTGCCCTTGCATTTTTACATCGCGACACATGCTTGATTTCGACGTGATAGAATTACTTTAGCAATTGCGGTGCTTTCCGACAATACGGCAAGAGTTCTTGCTTTCTTATTTCGAACTCAGTCGTCAGTTGATTTATAATCAACTTGGAATCCCTAAAAATCTGCAGCGTTTTTATTTTCATTTCCTGAGCTATCTCCATCCCGATGATGAGAGCCTTATATTCAGCTTCATTATTTGTGCATGCAGTACCCAATGTGAAAGAATAAGGCAATAAGTCGCCCTGAGGAGTAATAAATATCACTCTGGCACTTATTCCTGACGCTCGAGAAGCGCATCAAAGTACATTTGCCATAGGTTTGGCGATTCAATCATCATAACCTGTTTATCGGGAAAGTCGTCGCTAACTGTCTCACCGTCTGCTACGGGATGGGCTGCCAAGAAGTCTGCCACTGCTTGCCCCTTAATTGCTTTCGCCGGCTCATAAGTGATCGTATATTTTGAAAGTAACAACATCCATTTGGCCAATCTTCTTGATAACATCAGCCTTGTCATCAAGAACTTTATAGGATCTGCTCGCGAGATTAAAATTATATCGTGGGAGAGGCAATAATGTCTCAGTTTCTGTACTGCAAATATTAGTGCCAAGCATACTTTCTCGATCGGTGAATAATTGCATTCCGCGCCTATTAGAGTTCAGCTCAAATAATAGAGCGCTATTTCTTTCCCGTGTTCATTCACTTATGCTAATAAGGCCCCCAACGAATTTTTAGCGGCAGATATATATAAAATAAGTGGTTTACCCTTCATAGGAGCTGCTAATGCTGGAGGTTGTTTCAGCAGTTCTTTTATTAAATCGAACGCATTCTGACAAGACTTGTCCCACACATACTTCGTTCCTTTCTTCATTAGATGAGAAAATGGCTGACACCTTCCTGCCAAGTTTGGGATAAAACGAGGAATGTATGCCAATTTTCCTTGTAGGCTTTTCAATTCTTTCAACGTTTTTAAAGGTGGCATATCTTGGATGGCCTTGACTTTCCCTGGATCGATCTCGATCCCCCTATGCCTAATGATGAAGTCGAGGAATTTTCCTCACGATACTCCAAAGGCGCATTTAGCCGGATTCATCTTCAGCTGCTTCTTTCTGAGTCGGCGGAAAACTGAAGTCAGATGTTCACGATGTTCTTCATGGTCATTCGATCTGACTACCAAATCGTCCACATAACATTCAACATGTTTATGCATCATGTCCTGAAAGATATTCTGCATTGCTCTTTGATATGTCGCGTTGGCATTCTTAAGACCGAACGACATAACTTTGTAGCAATAAATTCCCAATGAAGTTCTGAATGCCGTGGCTTCTTCGTCTTCAGGAGCCATTCTTATTTGGTTATAGCCGGCGTAGCCATCCATGAAGGACATGACAACATATTTCGTGGTACTGTCGATTAACAACTCGGTTATCGATAATGGGAAATCATCTTTCGGGCAAGTCTCATTTAGATCCCTGAAATCAACACATACCTTGATTTGTCCGCTTTTCTTCTTTACGGGGACGACATTTGATATCCATTTAGGGTATTTGACCACTCAAATGAACTCCACTTTTATCAGTTTATTTATTTCTTCTTCTATCAGAGGAATTAGGTCCGGATGGAATCGCCTTTGCGCTTGCTTAATTGGCCTCTTGTCTTTAGAAATATTTAGCCGATGCATTGCTACCGATGGTTCTAGGCCTGACATTTCTGCACATGTCCAAGCGAATACATTCTTGTTTTCTTTCAAAAGTTTGATATATTGATCGGCTTCCTGTTCGAGGAGGCTGATGCTTATGAATGTATTCTGTGGCTCTTCTTCCGTTCCCAGATTTATTTCTCACAAACTGTCAATTGTTGGTTGCCCCCCATCTTTCATCTGCTTCGGAGCTGTCTCAGGATGTTTGATTATTTCAGAATCTGTTTTTTTACCGGGTCAATTGTAACCATATTCATCGAAGACTCTGCCCCCAATCCTCGAAATTTCTCTCGCTTTTTCTGATTGACCCCGATTAGAATTTGAATTCCTTTCCCATAATTTAGGTTGGTCGGTTCTTCATAACCAAAACCCATGTTTTTCATGATTTTTCTGCTAGATAGACTGTGCCTCTTGAGATCTTTGGATGTCAATTTTCCATAACCTGTGTTATTATCGGCCCTTTCTTCTGTTTTTACTTCTGAAGGGGCGTAAAATTCGATCGGCTCTGGGTACTTCGTGCTGGACTTGACATGAAATCTCTTCGGAATCGCCGGAAATGGTTTAATTCCTCTCAGCATACGGTAGCGGCACTGTCTAGTTTGACTGTAAGATTTCTAGCTGTTCGGGTGATAATAATATTAACGGAGGCTGTCCCGGTTGTCTCAAACGCTTTGGTACGAAGTAAAATTTCTTTCTTGCTTTTGCTGTCTCGGACGAGTCTGTCTTTGCAGTTTCTTTTGTTATCACCTTCGTATGAGCATTTCTTGGGGCTTCATTTTCATCATTCTCCTTTTCTTCCTTTCTGGTGAATCCATCATAGTAACTAGCATTGGTGAAGAAGGCTTCGGCTTCTATATACGGCCTCGCATCAGCTATTACTTTGTGTTGTACCCCATCCTTGCAATATTTGAAACACTGGTGAAGGGTGGATGGTATAATGCCATACTGATGCATCCATGGTCTTACCAAGAGGAGGTTATATGTCGTCACTGCATTGATAACATGGTAGACAACATCTGTAGTTAACTCTCCTATTTCCAGTGTTACTGTAATTTTACCAAGCGCATGTTGCCCATCTTGGTTAAAGCCCTGTATCATCATTCCACTAGGGCGTAAATTAGAGCGATGGTATCCTAATTCATTCAACATTGTTAACGGTAACAGATTCACCGCAGACCCTTTATCCAACATTATTTGCTTGACCCGTTTATCGCGAATATGACCTACGATCATCAACGGTCTATTGTGCTCTGTGTCGCAAGTTAAATCATCGTCAGAGAAGGAAACTACCGGCATGCAATCCTCCTGCTCCTTGCTCTCTACATTTTCCATTTCTATAAGTAATGCTTCTCTGACATCACGGTCAGACAGGGCCTGAATCAGGCTTTGCCAGAAATCTTCCGATAATCTTAATGCATCATAAACGCTTAATCGAGCCGGTATACCTTTCAGATGACTTATCACATCATAAGTAACTTTTCCTGTTTCGTTTTTCTCTTCCTTCTTATCATTGCCAAAATAATTCTTGGTAACCTCTGCTTTTGCTGCTTCAGCTTTCTGTCTCGGGGGACTCATCATCCTTTTTCCTGATCGTAATGTGATTATCGCGGCTTTGCCTATAATCTTACGATGCTCTTTCCCTGCTCTTGCATGAGTATCTTCTGGGGCAGTTAATACATTCACTGTCGCTTTTGCATCTCTCTTTTTCTTTTTCAATTATTATCTCGCCTCTGTTTATCATTCTTTGTATTGTGCATTTTAGTGTGAAACAATTTTCTGTTGGGTGTCCTATCAAATGATGATAACGACAGAAGTCTCTTTCTCTTGTTTTTGCTGCTTCCTCAGGGTGTTTGGATGGAGGTAATTCTATCGTACCAGCCTTCAGCAATTGATTCATCATAGGGACTACATCTTCATTTTCGAATGCAAACCCCTCATGAGAGTTAAGCGACCTGGGCCTTTTATCACCGAATCTGCCTCTAGGACGATTTGACTCTTCTTTCCTTTTGGTCTTCTTTCCTCTTATTTCCCTTGTGTCACGACTTTTCTTTTCATGATCGACTACATTTGTAATCAACCTATTGGGTCCCCTTCTAGCCATTTTAAGGTGAAATGCTTGCATTTTCCTGGTCATCAATTCCAAAGCATGAGCTTTTGTGGCTAAATCATGGAAAGTTTTGATATCGGCACTGGTGAGACTGAATGTGATTCCTGTCTCCATAGAGTTCAAGCACATCTTCACCTGCTCTTTCTCTTCCGGTAATTGTGTGCAAGAAGCTCCTAATGTCTTCCACCTGTTTATGAATTTCTCTACAGGCTCCCCTTCTCTCTGTCGTATTGAGGCTAATTCTGTGATATTGACGTCACGCTCTGACGAAAAGAAGTTTGACATGAAGGCATCTTGCATCTGTTCCCAAGTCCGCATTGATCCTGGTGCAAAACTGGAGTACCATCGAAACGCCTTACCTGTCAGAGAAGACCCGAATAGCCGAAGGCAATATTGCTGCACTTTAGAGAACGTTTCTCATGCTGGTGATGAAATGCATTAGATGTTCTTCCGGCGATCCGTCTTCGTTAACTTTTGAAAATCAGGATGCTTGAAATTAGCTGGAAAAGGAACATCTTCTACCTCTCTCGGATACGGCGTTCGGTATTTGAATTGTCCAACATTCTCACGTTCTCTTTCTGTTCTGATGGCCTCTTCGACTACTTGCCGTACTTCCTCTTGAGTTATTGCTCTTGCTATGGGAGCGGACTCGAGTGATCCTGTCCTTGGCGGCTGGGAGCCTTCAGGCTGCTGCTCTCGTCCGTTCATGGTCCCCATCATTCGGGGAGCCGTCATCTGAGCTACATTGTGCGCGAGAGTTGCTAAGGCTTCCCGAAGATTTCTGCATTCTTCCATCAGCGTTCTCTGTGCTTGTGCTATCTCAGTCATACGATCCTCTATAGTCGGCATGGGTCCTTGACTTGTTCTAGCCATACATACGGCGACCTCTACATTCCCTGATGAAGCTGTCGTTGTGGTAGAGTGGGAATATATTGACGCAATGGGGCTTACAAAAAGGGGAGTTTCATTTGATTTTCCTGTACTTTCACAACAGTCGGTCGATTGAGGTGATGCGGGAGTTGGTGAGCTTGTTAGCGGTGACTTACCTTTATGTCCCTTTGTCCATTGAATCCCTACAGCAGGCAGGGCTGGGAAATCGTGCGATGTTAGCGAAGGAATGGTTTTCCCTGAGTATATTGCCAGAGGAGCGAGCTCGGGGTTCTTTCTGGCTGCGTTTCGTGTTATTGGCCCCTTGACTCTTTGTAGAGATGAATTCACCCTGGTGATCACTACATTTCGGGCCCTCGTTCTTCGAGATGCTACGACAATCCAGTCGTTATCACTTTCTTGTGCTGGTGGCGAAGCAGATATAACTCCGGCCATAGCTTGGGGTTTGTCATTCTTGCATGCGGTAGGCTGGACTTTGTGATTTGTAGACTAATTTGTCGCATACTCTATCACAAACCCGGTCGCCGTGAAGTAGAAATTCGTCTTCTTTGTTGCGCTTGCCGTTGATCGTAATTTGAAGTTTTGTCTGATATCCTTCAGATAAGAATATAGGATTGCAATTAGTCGTTTGAATAATAAAATATTCTATCTTAGAGATGAAGGGGAGGATGTTCCCGTTGAGAGTCGCCATTTTGGCATCGGTAAGACGCCAAACTTTACGATAAAAGTTCTCGAAACTATCTCCATGTCAATCTTAAATAAGACAAATCCCCAGCAGAGTCGCCATTTTGTTTCGACAAGAAACAAATGCATTTGGTTTGGAGGATTATCTTCAATTATGACAGAGAGAAAATAGAAAGAGAACGATCATCATATTTATTTATTCTGAGTACATTTACATCCTTTGATTTCCCTTGATTCTAAGATAGAATATCCCAAAATACAAGTGTTGAAAGAGTTTGAATATCAAATCCAGCAACATTTCGGCTTGCGATTTGTTCATCTCATTGAGAGGAATGTCGTGCGGATATGATCATCATATATCTCCTTCTTGAGCTCATATCCCTATATGGAAGAAAGATCTGATCCTATCCGACGATTTTTGCAGCATTTCGACTTCTTGAGATTCACTACCATGCAACAACAGGGTGTTGCGCGGGCCTGCGCAACACCATGCTGTTGCGTGGCCCAGCACAACATCTCCTCTTTCTTCTTCATTCTCTCTTCTTGATACCTTCAGATTTCTCTTCTTTTCTGGTGCTCTGATCTTCTCTCGAATCTTCAATGTGTCCAAATGAGAGGGGGAGTGGGGTATTTATAGACCTCCACACGTGCGAACCCTCGATCTTTGTGCCATGGGGCCCACCTTTCATCAGATTCTCACTGTTCGAATTATCTTGACCATACCCATGTTGTGCAGGGGCGCGCAACCCTTCACACTTTTGCGCGGTCCTGCGCAACCAACATGGTTTGCGCGAGTTTGCGCAAACACTATGAATGTCCTTCTTTCTTTATTTTCTCTACATTTTTCCCATGTATCTTCCTTTCCTTTTGATTCATCCTTGATCCTTCATTTTTATGCCTCAACACTCACCCAGTCCTAAGCTCAGATAAAGGAGGAGAGTTACGTTAGGTTGGCAACTAGCATCAAACTTATGCCATAACTTTCAATATGAATTTGAAAAATATGACATTCCAAACTCATGCTAAGTCATTCCTTGTAAGTAACACACTACATTGGAACTTGGATGCAATGAGAAATGAGCAAGGATTGGTCAGGGGCATCCCTTGGAACAATGCGCCGCAGCTACGCCCGGTTGCTGTGAGAAGTAGGCAAGGGCTCCCATGCTATTTTGGATGCGTGCTTGTAAAGAAGCTAGTCTAGGAGAATAGGATTTGTATTGCCACATGGCTTGTGTTTAGGAGACCAAGTGGTAAGAGGCCAAAACTAAAGAAATTGATGGATGTAAACTTTGGTATCTAGGAAAGAGAATAATAGAAATGGGATGGGGATAGTAGTAGATAAAGATTTAATGGTTAAGGTTATTGATATTAAGAGCGTAAACTTGTGTTAGGAGAGGAGATAATTAATGTATTAGTGCATATGCACCATAGGTAATGTTAGAGGATAGAGTCAATTGATGATTTTGGGAGGATATGGATGGTCTAATGCAAGAACTTTCAAATAGATAGATGATATCTGGAGGAGGATACTTAAATGGTTATGAGGGAAAAGAAAGTAGAGGATATGAGACGGTGCATGGAGGATGCGGTTTTGGGAGAAGAAATGAGATGGGGGAAGCTATCATTGATTTCACTATGGCATACAATCTAGCTATAGCATACACATACTTTAAAAAGAGAGATGAACATTTAATAACTTTTAAAAGTGGATCACATACAAGCTAAAATAGATTTCTTTCTACTAAGGAAGACAAAATGATCAATATGTAAGGACTGGAAGGTTATACTAGGAGAGAGTTTGATTGCGCAACATAAGTTAATGGGTATGGATGTTTACATTAAGAGATGGAAGAAATTGAATTAAGTTAATAGGTGTCCAAAAACTAGGTGGTGGAATTTAAAAGGAGAGAATGATGTTATTCACAAATAAATTGATGGAAGATCAAATGGAGTATCGAGGAAGAAGTAAATGTTATGTGGATTCAGATGGTTGAGTGCATTAGGAATGTGACAAAAGATGTTTTGGGAGTATCTAGAGGGAAAAACCAATCGTATAAGGAAACTTGCTAGTGGAATGAAGATAATGTAGGGGCATTTTCACATTGGGCTCGAGTGGTGTGGCTTATGGGATGCAGGGGCACGCTTGAGGCGGGCTCACGAGGGGGGTTCGGCTGAGGACCTAACACATAGGATGTGGGGCCTGGGCTATGAGATAAAGGGATTTATTTACCATGCTCCATCAGTTTGAGCTTTTAGAGCAAGTGGTCAATTGTCCTGCGTCAGAAGATGTACAAAAAGCTATTAAGGATAAACATGTGTTTAAAAGCCTGACAAGGGACTAGAAACAATGAACATCTTAAACAATTTAGAAATGCTAAAATGATTTCTGAGAAAGTAGTAAGTGAGGCTAAACTTAAGGTTTAGATGATCTTTACAATAGATTGGGGACGAGAACGTGATAAAGAAGTCTTCAAACTTGCTAAAATGAGGGAGGAAGAGTAGGAACCCAGATCATTTTAGACGCATTAAAAGTGATCACAGTTCAATAGAGGTATTAATCAAGGAGAATGGGATCAATGAAGTGTGGAGAAGCTATTTTCAGAATTTATTAAAAGACAATCACTCTAAGAGTATAAGGATAGGAATTATAAACTCAAATTATGTCGGAGTCCATAGTACTTTCGTAGGACTAGGATATTAGAAGTAAAAGAAGCTTTGAGAAAGATGAAAACAAGAAAGGCCCTTGGACAAGATGGTATACCAGCAAACTTTTGGAAGTGTTTGGGAGATACTGCCATAATGGGTTATTTTAGTTAAAAGTTGTTCAACAAGATTGTAAGATCGAAGAAAATGGCAGACGAGTGGAGGAAAAGTAATGCGATACCTATTTATAAGAATATAGGAGACATATAGAGCTGCACTAAATTGCTTCACAAAAAAAAAAAAAAAAAAAAAAGAAAAAAGGAAAAAAAGAAAGAAAAAAAAAAGAAAAAATGAGTTGCACTATCTACTGTGGGATGAAACTTATGAGACATACTATGAAACTTGGGAAAGAGTGAAATAAAGACTAAGGCATGAGATGTATGTATCAAAAAATCAGTTTGGTTTCATGGGAGGGAGGTTTGCCACTGAATATATTTACCTACTTAGACAATGATGGACAAACATAGAGAGAGGAGGAAGGATCTCCACACAATCTTTATTAACTTTGAGAAAGGTTATAATAGGGTCCCTAGAGGGTTAATTTGGTGGGTGTTGGGAAAGGAGTTTCAAGAGGATATACTGACATGATTAAGGATATGTATGAAGGAGCAGTAATAAATGTGAAGACCAATTGTGGAGAGATAAGTGAGTTCCCAATTATTGTACCCTTACATCAGGGGGTGGCATTGAGCTAGTACCTTTTTGTATTGGTTATGGAAGAGTTGACGAGGCATTTGCATGAAGAGATCTCATGTTGTATGTTATTTGCAAATGACTAGTTTTAATTGATAAGATGGTGGGGTGCTTCAGAATACGGAGGATTATAAATTTTGGTAACAATAGGAGTACGAACAAGGAATTAGTTAAGCTTTTTAACCAAAAAGTTTCCCAAAATGACTACTAACGATATCTTGGGTCGATAATTCATGAGAGTGCAGAGATTGAGAAGGATTTTGCCCATGGGCATCAAGCATGATGGAAGAAAGACAGATGTGCCTCTAGAGTTTTATGTGATTTTTGTGTGCCACTCAGACTAAAAGGGAAATTTATATGATAACCATAAGACCAGCCATGCTTTATGGGATAGAATGTTGGGTAGTTAAGGAACAACGTGTTCATAGAGTGCAGCTGAAATGAGGATGTTGAGATGGATGAGTAGAAATACAAGGAAGGATAGAATTAGAAATGAATGTGTTTGAGGGAACTTAGGAGTAACACTAATGCATAATAAGATGAGGGAAAGTAGACTTGGATGGTTGGTCATGTGCAACAAAGACTAGGGCCCCGTTTGTTAAATATGAAATCTAAAGCCTGAATCTGAAATCTGAAGCCTGAAGCCTGAAACTGAAATCCGAATATGAAGCCTAAATCTGAAGTTGAAAAACTTGTTTGATAACTGTTGCTGAAGTCTGAAAATTAAGTACTGAATTTGAAACAAGCTATTTGTCAACAAACGTTTGAAATATCTGAAATCTATTAATTTGACACATTTGCCCATATGTCCTGTTTGGGGATGTTTAACATTATGAAGAAATTATTTTTTATTAAATGAAAATAAAGTCATTAAGTTAACATCCATTTAATTCAAATAAACTAAAGTAGTTAATAGAAAATAAAAATATCATTATCCCTAAAAAACAGAGCAAAAAATAAAAAATAAAAAAAAATCAATGATTTGCATGTATAAGTATGACGGCAATTTCTTCTCGTATATTAGACACAATAGTTTGTTCGAAGTCTCTAAATACTCCTTCCACTTCAGGCATATCATTCTTTGATTCGATATTCATCTCCAAAAGAATATTTTCATTATTGTATTGTTGGAAGATTGGATCAGAAATGGATTCTCCTCTGATGTAGTTGTGTTGTGTCATACATGCAATAACCATGTATCTTTGCTTCTTAAAGACAACGGTCAATAAATATTTTTTCTTTTCTCGAAATCACTCCATTTTGCCATCTCATTTTAAGGCATCGGCCCAAAAATGAAGTAGATTTTGATCTTTGGTGGACCACACCATAAGAAATGGTGAGACAATAGTGCCCACCTCGGGTGGATTCGGATTGGTGCAGATTAAGTACTACCCCACCGGGATGCAGATTTTCGGCTGAAGGTTCTAGTTCTAGGATGCAAGGTGGGGCCCATTGTGATGTTTGTGGGAAATCTACCCCGTCCATCCGTTTTGTGAGATCATTTTAGAACCTTCCACCAAAAAATAGGTGGATCAAAAACTCAAGTGGGTCACACAAGAGGAAACAATTGAAATTCAGTTATCACCATTGAAATATTCATTTGGCCACAAAAGTTTTGTATCAGGTTAAGTTTTTTATGTTTTCACTTCATCCCAATGGGAATTACCTTGTAAACGGTTTGGATGGCCTATAAACATCAAGGTTGAGCCTAGAAAGGTTTCAACGACAATAATTTCTTTCCCCAATATTTCCTCTTGTGTATCACATTTGAGTTTGGATCCACCTCATTTTTGGTGGAATGTCCTAAAATGAGTTTACAAAACAGATGGGCGGGATGAATTTCTTACAAACATCACAGTAGGCCCCACCTTGCATCCCATCATCGAGACTTCCTACAAAAGGCTTTCGCAATAAATTCTCATCCCCCACCAGGACATGGCTAGATATGGAAGGTCATGTCAGGGTCTTTATAGGGCTTACCATGATCTATATCTTTAATCCATTCCATCCATTTATTTTTACAAATCATTTTAGACAACCAGCCCAAAAAGGAGATATATCAAAAGCTTAAGTGTACCACACCACATGAAGTAGTGGGCATTGAACTCTTATCATCTAAAAATTCCTACGTCCCATCATGATGTTTATTTTCCATCTAACCTGTTTATAAGGTCAGCCCATCATGATGTTTATTTTCCATCCAACCTGTTTATAAGGTCACATAGAGCTGTATGAAAGAAAAATAAATAAATATCAGCTTGATCCAAAACTTCTATGGCCCCTAGAAAATTTTTAACAATAGCCTTTAAATCTCTACTGCTTCATGTGGTGTGATTCACTTGAGCCTTAGATGTATCTCATTTTTGGTATCATGCCTTAAAATGATCTTTCAAAATATATGAACGGTGTGGATATATATATATATATATATATATATATATATATATATATATATATATATATATATATATATATATATATCACAGTAAGTCCCATAGAGCCCCTGATTGGATCGTTCGTCTTTAGCTAGGGTGGATCCTGAGTTACTTAGTATGCATTTATTGTACTGAGTAAACTCTGTTGGGCTCACCTTGAATGCGTGTGGTTTATCCACACCTTACATCTGTTTTTCTAGATCATTTTATGGGTTGAACCCAAAATTGAAGCATATCTGAAGCTCAAGTGGACCATAGCATATTAATTTCCACCGTTGAAACCTTCCTACGACCCACAATGATATTTATTTGTCATCCAACCTATTCATAAAATCACATAGACATGGATAAACGGAAACCACAAATATCAGCAGGATCTAAAACTTCCCTACCTCCAATAATTTTTCAATGGTAGACATTCAATTCATGCTGTTTCCTGTGGTGTGTCCACTTGAGATTTGGATATGCTTCATTTTTTGGCTCAAGACTTAAAATTATCTGTTAAAATGGATGGACAAAGTGGATAAAATGCATGAATAATAGTGGGCCCCACAGAGTTTACTCAGTTCACAATCCACTACATACGATGGACTGCCTCCTGGCACTCGCAGTAGCGTGGTGGATCCAGATATGGATGGAAACGGATTGCGTAGTGAGTAACTCACTACGCTCAACCAATGTTCGAAATATTGGTATCGCGTTATGTATTGCACCCTTGGGATACAGATACATATCGGTTATCGCATGGGATATATCGGTTGTATCGCGTAATGTATCGCTGCTGTTGGAAACATGGGGAAACATTGGAAATTGGTTGAATTTTTCAACAAATTTTAGTGATTGTTAAAAAAGACATCAATATACTTACAAATCAAAACATTACAAAAAACAAGTGCACATAATAGGTTTTCTTTGTATGGGGTCCTAATCTATGCGTTATTGCGTTGTCTAACTGAATCAATGTAAGTATATTCAAAGTCTATTCAAATAATTTATAAATGTAAGAAGACGTGTGGAAACACAAGCAATACATTCAAAAGCAAAAGAAGAATTACTAGATTAGGTTACATACATGTTCGATTTTGGTTTTTTTTTTTTTTTTTTTTTTCAATTTCTGCAACTCGGTCCTTCTCCTCCAAATCTTGAAATCGAAGTTCCCAATCCATGATTTTTCATGTCATGCAAAACATGAAAAATCATAGATTTGTAACAATTTGACACTGATTTAACATGATTTATATATAAAAAAAAGGATCGAAAATAAAAAAAATGCTCACCTGATCAAACATGTGTGATATATCCCACCAGTGTGTTTCGTATCGCGCCAGGTGGGATACAAGATATATCGTGGGATATATCGGCCGATATCGTCGATATTTAAAACACTGTGCTCAGTTTACTGAGTAAACTCTGTGAGGTCCACCATGATTTATGTATTTTATCTGCTTTGTCCATCCATTTTCATAGATAATTTTAGGGCTTGAGCCCAAAAATGAAGCATATAAAATGTCAAAATGGACCACACCACAAGAAACAGTTGAATTGAACTTCTACCGTTGAAAATTTATTAGGGGCCATAGAAGTTTTGGATCAAGCTTATATTTGTTTTTTCCATTCATCCATGTCTTTATGATACTATGAATAGGTTGGATGACAAATAAACTTCCTTGTGGGGCCTATCAAGTTTTTAACGGTGGAAATCATTATCACCACCGTTTCTTGTTGTATAATCCACTTGATCTTTGGATATGCTTCAAATTTGGGCTCAACCCCTTAAATTATATGGAAAAACGGATTGACAGCTTGGATGACCCACATACATTCAAGGTGGGCGCAACTGAGTTTACTCAGTACGATAAGGGCGTACTAAGTTACTCAGTACACAATTCGATTTCGATAGGGATTGCCTACCTACGCTGCCACATCGAGGTTGCTATTGAATAGTGCTGTGTGGCCCACCACAATGTACGTGTTTTATCCATACCGTCTATCCATTTTTTCATATCATTTTAGGGAATGATAAAAAAAGAAAGAAAGAGGAAGATCCAAATTTCATGTGGATCAGACCATAGGAAATAGTGGTGATTGAATGGCCACTATTAAAAGCTTATTGGGGACCGAAAAAAGTTCTGGATGAACCTAATATTTGTATTTTCCCTTCATTCATGTGTGTGTGACATAATCAACAAGTTAGATGGTAAATAAACATTACAATGGGCCTAGGAAGTTTTTAATGGTGTGTGCTCAATCACTTCCATTTTCTTGTTATGTGGTCCACATGAGATTTGGATCTATCTCATTTTTATGCTAGTGCATTAAAATGATCGGGAAAAATATATGAATGATGTGGATAAAACACATACTATGATGGGGCACATGGAGCATTGTTCGCTAGCCTCCTCATTGCTGGTAGTGTGAGTGGGCAATCCACATGGGATCCACCGATGCCATGTCTAGGGCTTGAGACTGACGGCCTTGTCAGTGGTTGTGTGGGGCTACCGTGATGTATATATTCTATCCACACTGTTCATCCACTTTTCTATATCATTGTGGCATAAGACAAAAAAAGAGGTAGATATAACGCTCAAGTGGGCAACACTGTAGGAAATAGTGGAAATTGGGCACCTACCGTTGAAAACTTCTTAGGGGCACAAAGGACCTTGATCAAGCCAATATTTGTGTTTTCCCTTCTTCATCAAGGTACGTGTGACCTTATAAAGAGGTTACATGGGAAATAAATGTCACATTAGACCCTAGGAAGGTTTCAACAATAGTTATTCAATTTCCGTTGGTTTCTATGGTGTGGTCCACTTAACCTTTATATGTGCCTCATTTTTGGGCTCATGCTCTAAAATATCTGAAAAGCTTGATGAATGGTATGGATCTAACACATAAATCATGGTGGAGCCTAAAGAAGTTCCACATGTTAAAAGTTAGGTTATATATTACACAATCCATCCCGAAGAGAAAAAAAATCTCTGTAGCAACTTTGAGGAAGGGTAATTTAGGAAGCATTTTTTTTTATTTTTTATTTTTTATTTTTTATTATTTTAAATATAAGAATTCATGGAGCGCATTCTGTATTCCCCATTAAGCCAGGCCTCTGTCGCAGAAAAAATTCAATAGAAAATCACGTGGTGCTTTTCGAATTATGCGTTAACAAACAACACTTAACCTGGAGTATTTTCTCAATTCCGCATTAAGTAATATTTTTCAGAGTTAACAAACAGGCCCCAAGAGTTATGCTGGTTAGGAGTGAGTTGGTACAAGTTAAAGGGTCTAAAAGGGCAAGGGGAAGGCCTAAAAGGATGTTGGTCATAAGAAAAGACTTGATGACCTATGGTCTAAATGAAGTTATGGCCCTTGATAGAGTGGAATGGCGGAAAAGGATTTGTGTAGCCAACCCCGGTTAGTTGGGATGAGGCTTACATGATGATGATGATTATGAAGGTTATCTTAATAGTACATGTAGAGAGAGAGAGAGAGAGAGAGAGAGAGAGAGAGAGAGAGAGAGAGAGAGAGAGAGAGGACTTTAGTCTCTCTTTTCACTCCTTCCCCAAGACTTCCTTTCTTCTCCCTTTTTTATTTTCTACATGGTATCAAAAAACCCTCAACCATTCCTTTCATTTGTTCTCTCTTCCTTATGTCTTCTCTTCTCTTTCTTGCCTTTCTTTTTTATGTGCAACCATGCCACCCTTCCGCCAAAGCCGGACGCATCAGCATGACTAGCCAGCCTAGCTGGAGCCACCCCTGAGCTCAGCTAGATCAGCTCAACCCACTGGTGAGTAGTGCTTGTTTAGCCGGTTTCTCTAGGAACCACAACTAGCATTGTTGGCCTCTTAAGGAGGGTCTTTACTATCCTTCCTTCTTTTAGATTTGCTGTTTGTCGAAGCTTCTCAAGCCTATTGACACTGCTTGTAGATATACATAGTCTAAGTTAAATGGCTTTGTCGGTGACTTTCTTATTGGTTGATAAGTTCTACATTTGCGTATGTGGTGTCTCCCTTGAGTTGTGTAAATGTGAGACAATATTTGGATGGGTGAACAAAAGACAAGTGTGATTCAAACGTCAAGATCATAATCATGGATTAGTAATCCTGTCGGTTAAACTCGATGGGAAGAACTACTTGGCATGGTCGAATCCGCCAAAATGTTTATTGGTGGTCGACAATTGGGTTATGTAACCAGCAGAAATGAGCAAAAGGTAGATGACCCATACCATGATGACTGGGAAAGTGAGAATCCGACCGTGATGTTATGGTTGCTCCATTCTATGCTAGCGAGGCTCATTGGTTTGAGATCCAGTCCATTCATTAGAGTGGTGTGACTTTGTAAATGCTCTTTGCTAAGAATAAGGTAAAAACCAGTTGATGTATGGCTCGGATATTACCCCCCCCCCCCCCCATTCGGGAATGGGGAGGAAAAATATCTAGAAAATCTAGAAAAATGTAATATTCCAAATATGTATTCAAATCTCGTTTTGAACATGTTTATGGTAGCGTAACAGTTCACTCTTGAGAGAGAGTACTGCATTGAACTGTCTGGTGAATATATAAACATGGTTATGTGTCTTTAACATTTACACATCACAATCAAGCATTAAAACTAGAAATTGAAAAAGAAGAATGCATAAATACCTCTTTTTTGATTTTTCGAAAATTGTCACCCAGAGCTTCGATTCGCCCAACTTGCTTCAATATATTGTTTTAATCCTAAAGTCTATAGCAAGAGTGGTCGAAATCTGATGTAGAATGATGTAGGAAAGTTTTTGGAATGAGAAAAGTGGAAAAATGAGGACAAAAATGGATTTTAATAGAAAAAAGTGGCCACATTTCGACCATTACCGGGCTTTTTTGATCTTTATGGGGGTAACGGCCATTGTGCCCTGTAATGGCCATTATGACCTCCGTAACGACTGCTACATCCCAAAAAACCAACCCACCCCATTTCACCCATGTATCGCATGACAGTCATTACCGATGTGTATTCGGGTGTATTGTAATGGATACGAAACACCTTGGTTGAACATACTCTAATACCATGTTGTCTCGTTTGATGACACTACTATTTCTCATATAAGCATTTTACTCTCCTTTATTGTGTGTGATCAAATGATATGTTAATCAATTAATCAATTTTAGGATATCATTTTTTTAGATGAGCCTCAATTCGCTTTTGGTTGATGCGTGCATGAGTTTAAGTTATAGTTCATTCTATAATGCCTAGTAATAATATATTTCCCTTAGCACCAGTGTTAGTCGTAGTTGCTGGAATTGAGTGGCTTCTCTAAATTCTTTCTTGTATTTTTGTGCTCGTGTTTTCTTTGTTGCTTGCTTTGGAATTGCATTCCTTCATTACAAAATGCTTAATATTGTGCGTGAATTCAAGTTGTTGACCTTTCTTCTTTTGGATGCGGATGCAGATCCAGAGATAGTGACTGAAAAATTGGGGGATAATTTATTGTTGAAGCTCCGATCGTTATATGTTCAAGCAAAAGAACTTTCGGAAAATGAAGCGAAGTACGTCAATTCCTAAACTTTTAGTGAAGGATGCTATGATGATGTGTTGTCCCTGTATTGCTCATGGACCTAGTGAGCCTAGTTGCAAGCTATGGCAAGTTGGCTTGCGACATTGGTTGTTACAGAAGATATAGTGAAACCCATAGAAGGAAAATAAAAAATACATGAGAATATAAGTGAAACAAATATTGACAACCATGTTTAATGGTTCTCTAGATATTTCAATGACAAGGGATTATGAATGGAAACAATTTTCATAAACATGGTTTCTGGTTTTAAATATCTGTTTGTCAAGTTGAATAGCTTGTTGACTACTTTAATAGAGAGGTTTTAGTGATTGTGAGTATGAAAATCATACTACGGTATGATGGTTGACACTGTATGTTAAAATACCGGATTCTCTTTCATTTTATTGTTTTGCTTTTACTAAGGGATGTTCTAGTTTGAATGAAATATGAGCCTTAAGAAGGATTAAGGAGTAACTATTAAAAAAAGAAAGAAAGAAAGAAAGAAAGAAAAAAAACGAAAGAAAGGAAAAGACTAATTAAGGAGTAATTCTCTTTTGATGTAGTGGGACTGACTAGATAGTTCTACTTCATTGTGGGTATTTGCGGTCAATGCTTTAAATATCGACAATATCGGCCGATATATCCCACGATATACCATGTATTCCACCTTTGTAATATGAAACACACAAGTAGTGCCGATATATTGCACATGTTCAATCTGGTAAGCATTTTCAATTTTTGATCTCTCTTTTTTTTTTTTTTTTTTTTTTTTTTTTGGTTGAAATTATATTAAATCAATGTCAAATGGTTATAAATCCATTGGTTCTTCATGTTTTGCACGAAAAATCATGGAGTTGGAGTTTTGATTTCAATATCTATTGGTTCTTCATGTTCTCCATGTTTTATTTTTTATTTTTTTCCTTCAACTAGTTGTCAATTGAGATTGATTTCAATATCTATTGGTTCTTCATGTTCTCCATGTTTATTTATTTATTTATTTTTTATATAAAATTTCCTTCAACTAGTTGTCAATTGTGATTGATTTCAATATCTATTGGTTCTTCATGTTCTCCATGTTTTTTTTTTTTTTTTTTTTTTTTTTTAAATAAAAATTTTTCGTTCAACTAGTTGTCAATTGAGATTAATTTTGAAGTATTTATGAGTAGTTGATGAAATGATCATCACATACACTCTAATTTCAAAATTTGAGTATAAGTGGTCCGATTTGGGAAAATTCGAAAATTTCCCGATTTCTCCCAAATTGCGTACAATGTTGCACTCCAAACATGCAATCAAGCATATATGAGGGCTGATCTATTGATTTGTTAAGTCCTTGTCAACTTCCAGAAAATAAAAATCATTTTTAAATATATATTTTTTTCAAAATTTTCCTTCAACCAGCTGTCAATTGAGACTAGTTTTGAAGTATTTAGGAGTGTTTGATGAAATGATCATCACATACAATCTAAATGTTATGCATTCAATTTGAATATAGTTGCATTAGTTCAGTCAGACAGCGTATATGATGAGGACATTTGACCATTTAGAGTGTACCAAAGGAGGAGACCGGCCCAACCTTCACTTTGGCTCGATGACTTGTACATGGGCTTAGGTGGGCCACACTAAGGTCAATTTGAATATAGTTGCATTAGTTCAGTCAGACAGCGTATATGATGAGGACATTTGACCATTTAGAGTGTACCAAAGGAGGAGACCGGCCCAACCTTCACTTTGGCTCGATGACTTGTACATGGGCTTAGGTGGGCCACACTAAGGCCTTGAAGACCCCACATGCATGATCATGCATTTTCGAAGACCCTACACAAGGAAGATGTATGTGGGTTTCTTAGTTGAGGAGTCTTGATCGTTGGATTGCGAAGACATGACGATCGGACCGTTGGATCATGTGGACCCTTCAATCAGACAGTTGGATAATTGCGATCCTTGATCACTTTGATCATGAGTGTTTGGATTAGCATATTTTATGTTGTTATTATTATTCTTACCTTATGATTAACATATTTATGTTTTGTGGCGTCATAGGACGTGAGATATTTTTATTTGAGGGCATTATTATAAAAACACATTATTGAGACTCTAAGATGGGGGGGGGGGTGGAGCTCAGATTTTGGGAATGAAAATCTCTCTTTTGCTTACAAAAAGTATCCTCTCTCACGTGAAGTGAGAATCTCTTTTGAAAAGAGGTATTTTGGTGTGAATCCAAGGGTGGGAAGCCCATTATCTTATTCTTCTCTCTCATTCTCCACAATCGAGGTATTTCCTTCTACTTTCTCCTTCTCAATCTCTCTCAATCCCTCATTATTTCTCTCTACCTCTTCCTTTTCCTTTTGTTTTCAACCAAAACTCATCCCCATAACATCCAAAACGACCTAAACCTAGCCCATTCAAGCTGTATGACCATACGGACCAAACCCCTAGACCATACATTCGCACGGGTGTGACAGTATGACCATCCATATGGCCAACCCTCTCTCTCTCTCTCTCTCTCTCTCTCTTTCCCTCTTAATCCTTGCTCCTTTTCCCCCTTTAAGATCCCTAGCCCTAAGCCTAAAACCCTTAACCCTATGTCCTACACATAGGAAACCTATTATGTGCACTTCTTTTTTGAGATGTTATGATTTAAAAGTGTGTATTAAGGTCTTTTTTAACAATTCCTGAAGTTTCATTGAAAAATTCAACCATTTCCCCAATGTTTCCCAAAAAGTACGATAAATTATCCAATACAAACGATATATCTCATGCAATAACGGATACGTATCTGTATCCCAAGGATGCGATATGTAACGCAATACTAATATTTCGAACATTGCTTGTGGTTGTTTATGTTACTTGTGCAACAGAGAAATTTCTGCATTGTTTTCTCACTTTAATTGCCATACATGATTGAAATTCCTGTTTCATAACAGGAGATAATATTTTTATCTCTGAAAGCTGTCATTTCATTTTCTATTGCAGTGTTTCAAATGCCCTGATGAGTCAATTGGATGCTCTGCTGCAGTCCGGACTTTCAGCAGCCCAACGGAAAAAGATAGGTGCATGCCCAAATCCTGGAGCCATGTTTTATATTTGTTTTCTAAAGATGTCATGGAGCACTCTGATGCATTATATTGTTGACCTTCAGACTGTTAATTGAGCTTATATAGTCCTAAACTATGTCTTCAACTCCTGTGGAGAAAGGTTTTAGGTTCTTAAAATGCACACTGGTTCCTCAAACTCGTAAGTAACATAGTTCTTATGTAGCTACTTCATTCGCAGACTAAAAAGTTCTTGACATGTTGAGATGACGTCTTTGATGAGAGCTTCATGTTAAATTTCCCAGTTGGTGGGCTGTTGCTGATCAACGGACTGGATTGTCTGATTCGGTGTCTGTTAGATTGAAAGATTATGGGCATGCAGTGGGCTCCATGATGGTGATTGTGCACGTGGATGAAAGGGGGCTGCATGCACTTCCACGCTCCCTTGTGTGTGGTATATTGAGAGAGTGGGAAATTTCCTTTTGCATGGAGATGTATGGAGTGTGATTTCTATTATTGGAAAGAAAGCCCTAGAAAGGATTCTTTATGCATAAATAGCCTTGGTCCCCAAACCCTCTTTATCTATAGCAAAAGGATCCCTTTGCTGATTGTGAGTTAGAGAGGTGTGGAAGATTGAGATGTATGGAAGCTCTTGAAGACTCAACAATAGCCACCAATATAGGTATGCTACTCTTAGTCTGTCCTTTGTTTATCTACACTGAGGGAATCCTGGTGTAGTGGTGGTATCAGAATAAACCTCAAGCATTGATTAATGGGGATTGATTTAGAGAATTTTCCTTTGAGTTTTCTATATTGATTTAGCCAGAAAAGGGTTTATTTATGGTATCAGAGCTACACCCTTGAGTCCTTTGCCATCATGGTCTACATCGTTGTCACTAGTCTAGAGATCGCTCGTGGATGCACCTGCACCATTGCTACCCTGTCATAGAAACCCTTGGCATCACAATTGGCTCCATCAAAATCCTCTGCTCAGATCTTTCCATCTCAACCAGACATACACGAACTCTCGGTGTATAATCTTCCCCAAATCAAAACCCTAATACCAAGACTAACCCATCCTGCTCCAAAAACCTATTAACCCCGCATCCACATCCGCATCCGAATGTAGCAGATCTCATCACCGCTGTTACAACACCTGATTCCAATCACCCATTACCAGATTTTTCCCAAGCCAGATCTGTGAGGTGTGGCCGTTGAATCGGGAGTTGCTGCCCATCTTCATCGTTGAGCAGAGCTGCAACCCTCAACCCCAATTTGAAACCCCATCTCCGCCACTGCCATTGTCGCCACAGCAGAGTCGCCACAGCAGAGCATCAGCCACTGCCGGTGCTGCAATCATCGACACTTGCCGCACCCACGCTCCTGCTAGAACGGCACACACAACCCTCCTCTCTCTACCCGCACCCGCAAGGATCCGCCCATTTTTCATCTTTGTTCATCCCTGTTCATGAGCACCGATTAGCCGAACTTGTCGCTTCACCGGACATTGTAAACGGCTATAGCCGCGTCTTCTTCCTCAACCCTGACACCCATCTCCATCAGTCAGCCGCGTCTTCTTCCTCAACCTTGACATCCATCTCCATTAGCTAGCCGCGTCAGCTGCATACACCATCAGATGACACCCTCTGCAACCGTGAATTCCTCCATTCTGGGAGCATCTTCTGCTGCACACGTCACCGGCCACTCCATGCCATCAAATCTATAACACCGTTGCCCAATCCAATCCGACAACAATTGGTAACATCTTTGCTGTCTACCGCAGTTGTTGCTGTCCTGACACCTAGATCTGCTGCGTCTACAGATCTACAGTCTCTTTTCGCAAATCTGCAGCATGCCTCCTCCTTTGTTCTCATCTGAGCCGTTGTATCTCTGCTCAGATCTGCATCTCTGCCGTATCTCTGCTCAGAACTGAGTCAAGTAAACTTTTCTAGACAGCTATCAGATCTGGTACATCAGATCTGCATCACTATATTAGGATTGCCTTTGTTCTTTAGGGTGCATATTTCTCCACTACAACCTTTGTCACAGTACATTCGACATTCAACCATATTTCTTTCCTAGAAATCATGGACAAGGAGTTTTCCTTTTGTTGCACGTTTGATGGTACAAACTATGGACTTTGGTCCATCCATTTTGAAAGTTTTCTTCATGGACAAGGCTTGTGGGGTATAGTTGAAGTGATTCTATTTCTGCAATGGATCAACTAAAAGAAATGGCTCATTGAAAAACGAAGAATGGAAAAATTGTTATATGGATATTAGGCTCAGTTGACAAGACAATTGCTGTTGATCTAACAACCCATATGATGCAGGATACGAAATTAAATATGGAGTGCAAGAGATCGAGCTTGAGATTATACCAATGTTAAATAATCACAAAATTCCACATCCTATATACTATCAAACATTCAAAAAGGGGAATCTATGGGGGTCCAAGCCTACACAACTTTAGGACTGGATCAAATAAAATTATAAGCCAAACAAGCCCAAAGGAGTGTAAGAATCATCCATTTTTGCAAAGGATTGTTCCCAACTCAAGAGATTCACTATGTTTCAATTGGGGAGAAAATCTAGGGTTTGAAAATTGGGGATAATTGAGATTTGGGACTCTTTAAGGTTAGGGATTTGGGTTAGGAGGTTTTTTAGATAAAAAGGAAGGAGATAGAGAAGAAAAGACAACCGGGAGGGGCTGTGCACGTTGGATAGCCGAAGGGCCTGGACACACGTGCGTGACAGGTCGTCTGCACGTGTGTGGGGCCCATAGTCGAAAACCGCCTTCTAGGTTGGGATCGGCCAGGGATGGGTTGCCTCCATACCAAATTTCACGTCGATCCGTCGCAAGATTTGTGCGTAGTACTTTGCCGAAGTTTCAGCCCCTCAGATGGGCCAGAATCTAAAAATCTGGTTGTGCACTTCTGTAGGAGAAAACTTGGATTCATAAGTGGGTGGATCTGAAGGTGGAAGGGGTGTAGAGGGTGATGGATGTGGTGCGTAAGAAGATGTAGATGATTTGAAGCGGATGTGGCTTCGCACCACGGTAGTTGGCCTTTCGAGGAAGGGAGGGGACTTCACACCCAATTCGATTATTCAACCTAAAGAGAGAGAGGAAGAAATGTAGGAATTTTTTTACTCATTAAATATCATTGCAATACCTACATGGGATTGCTATATTTATAAGAAAACCCTAAGCCCAAAAAAGACAATTACCCTTGCGCCATGTGCGCGCACTACTACCAAAGCTAAAGCAAATAAATACTAATCTAAGCAATTAAAGTTGTTCATGAAATTTCTAATAACAGAAATAGTCAAAACTCAAAATCCTAGATCATCTAAAATAGTGGGCCATGATCATGAGATCCGATGGTAGAATCTATATAATGATCGGGTCCACTCCAATGCTCCATATCGTAGCCCCTTAATTATGAGGCCCTTCAAAGATGTCGTCGTCGATCCAAATCGAAAGTGGGGCCCGCCTCCTTGAATACGGGCGTAGAGGGGGTGTGTGCATGATGTCCCCATCAACTTTCCTTGGCTGCGAAGGTTTCGCCATTGGCGAAACAAAGCTCCTAAACTGCTCCAAGATGTCTGGATCAAGTCTCTGAAGCTCCTCCTCAGTGAGCCATGTACTGTCTGAAGTTAGGCGTGATTTTCACTTGACAAGGAACTTTTGAAAACTGCCGTCCAGCGTTGATACAATCTGATGGTCTAGAATATCCTTTATCTCCTCTCTAGATGTAGGAAGGGTAGGTATAGGAGGTAGAGGCTGGGAAGATGGTCGGGAAGAGGCCATGGGTCAAAGGAAAGATCTAGGGAACTGGGATGGTCAGGTGAAAGGCTGGACAATGTATCCGTGGTCCTCTGAAATGAAACTAGATCCTCCACATTGAATGTGGAACTAATTCCCATGGAAGGTGGAAGATTTTTACCACATACGCATTAGGACCGTTTAGTTTAATAATTTTCAATGGTCCAGTGCTACGCGCGTGTAAGTTCCGAACGGTTCCTTGAGGATACCGCTCTGTCCTGATGCGGACCATCACAGAGTCCCCTACATTGAATTCCTTTAATCGTTTATGTTGGTTTGCAGAAAATTTGTATTGTTCATTACTAGTATTGATCTTTCATCTGATTTCTTGATGCAGTTAATGAATATGATGTGCAAAGGACTGCTGACTCTGATGGCCTATGGGACGGACATAGGGACAAGATCAATAGGCTTTCTAGGTTTATAACCAGTAATGACTTCAAAAGGATTTAAACTTGTGGATCTATTGACAGAACTATTAAATGTAAACTTGGCGATAGGTAGTGCAATGTCCCACGTCCTGGTGTGCTCCCCCACTAAACACCTGGGCAAATTTCCTAGGCTCCTATTGACCACCTCAGTTTGACCATCAGTCTGAGGGTGGTAGGCAAAAGAAAATTGGAGCCTAGTACTCATCATATGCCATAGTGTTTTCTAAAAATAACTCATGAATTGCACATCACGGTCAGACACTATGGTTTTAGGTAACCCATGAGGTTTGACAACTTTACTGAAGAACAATTTGGCAACATGGGATGCATCAAAAGTCTTTGAACGAGGGATGAAGTGGGCCATTTTAGAAAAACGGTCCACAACAACAAATATGTAATCGTGTTTTTGAATGGTCTTGGGGAGCCCAAGCATGAAGTCCATACTGATGTCATGCCAAGGGGCGAATGGAATTGGCAAAGGTGTGTATAGCCCCGTATTCTGCTTTTTCTGCTTTGCCAGTTGACAAGTACGACACTGCCTATAATTTTGGTCACGTCTTGCTTTAGGCTTGGCTAATAGAATCTATCCTCCACTAGGGCAATGGTCTTGTCTTTACCAAAATAACCTGCGACCCCTCCTAAATGTAATTCCTAGACAAGAAAATCGCGGAGGGAGGTGCGAGGTATGCACAAATGGTCACTCCTAAACAAATATTCGTCCAATATTAAATACTCACTGTTAGCTCCTGACGGACTCTCTAACAACGATGCGTATACAACTCCAAAATCTGGGCATTCAAAATAATTCTCCCTGACACGCTCGAACCCCGTGACTTCGACACTAATGGAATTGAGTAACGCGACTCGACGACTCAACGTGTCGGTAGGCTTATTCTCTACACTGGTCTTGTGCTTAAACAAAAAAGTGTACTTTTGAAGGAACTGGACCCCACTTGGCGTGCCTAGGGTTTAGTTTTTTCTGAGAGTTCAGAATCTCAAGGCCTCATGATTTGAGAACAGGACGAATTCTTGCAGCAATAGATAGCGACGCGAGTGGCGCAACGACTGCACTACCGCATAGAATTCTTTGTCATATGTAGAGTATTTTTTCTTTACCTCATTCATTTTTTCACTAAAAAAGGTGACGGGGTGCCCTTACTGACTAAGTACTCCTCCTATACCAACTCTTGACGCGTCGCATGCGACCTAAAAAACTTTCAAAAAATCCAGAAGTCGCGTGACTGGAGCCTCGGTCATCTTAGCTTTATCTCATTGAAGGCCTTCGAGGCTGCCTTCGTCCATTGAAACTCTCCTTTATACACACACACACACAATCCATGACGGGAGCCATAATGGAATTGAAGCCCCTAATGAACTGCCTATAGAAGGTGCCCAAGCCGTGAAAGCTGCACACCTCGTGAATATTGCGGGGTTCAGGCCACTTGATAATGGCCTTGACTTTCTCGAGATCCACCGACACACCCTCAGCTGACACAACAAAACCTAAGAAGATAACACTGCTAGACATAAACGCACACTTCTTTAGGTTGGCATACAATTTTTCGGCTTTGAGGATCTCACAAACCTGCCTGGTCATGCTATAAATTAGGGTATCATCAAAGTAGACGACCAGGAACTTCCCCATGAAGGGCCTCAACACTTGGGTCATCACATGCATGAAGGTACTCGGTGCATTAGTCAGCCCAAAAGGCATGACTAGCCACTCGTATAGCCCATCCTTCGTCTTGAAGGCCGTCTTCCACTCGTCGCCAGGGTGTATACGGATTTGGTGATAACCACTTTTGAGGTCAATTTTCGAGAAGATAGTAGCATTGGCCATCATGTCCAACATGTCATCAAAATGCGGTATGGGAAACCGATACTTGATTGTGATTTTGTTGATGGCCCTACTATCAACACACATTCTCCATGTGTCATCCTTCTTAGGTGTAAGAAGGGCGGGCACAACACAAGCTCATGCAGTCCTGCTCTCTCGAATGAAACTCTTTTCTAGGAGCTCGTCAACCTGCCTCTTCAACTCTGCTCACTCCTTTGGGTTCATTTTGTAATGAGGGAAGTTTGGTAGAGTCGTCCTAGGGACTAAATCAATGGCGTGCTGTATATCCCTCATAGGGGGAAGCTCATCCGGTAGATCATTAGGAAAGATATCACGAAACTCATCCACTACCGGAATGGCTTCAGTAGATAACTCTACACTAGCCTCTGGTGCACTCTCCCTAGTCACAAGGGCGTACACTATCGAGTCCGATTCAGTCTCTCGCTCAAAGTCTTTGGCATTTAGAATATAGAGAGGCTTAGACTTGGACTTTGATTCCTTTAATTTCTTCGAGCCGCTCGCACCACTCTGTGGTGGACTCCTTTTCAATCGTGTTCTTGGGTGGGAAAGGATTTAACTTGACTTTCTTGCCCTCAAACCAGAATGTACACACATTCGAACGACCAAATATGGTGATATCCCTGTCATAGAGCCAGGGCCTACCCAACATCCATGGGAATAACATCACAACAGATGGTGTCTTTATATGATCCAAACTGAATAGGAACAAGACAACGGTGCGAGACTGGAATGTAAGTCTCATCAACCCAAGACACTCTATATGGTTGAGGATGGGCTTCAAGCTTCAAACCCAAACGGATCACAGTGCCAGTTGATGCCACATTGGCATAACTACCACTATTCACGATCATCTTGCAACTCTTATCACCACATTTTGCATAAGTATAGAAGATCGTGTTGCGGCGCCAATCGTAGGTATTCTTTACTTGTGCAAAGGCACAACGAACAATTGCAAGTGTCGCAGTCTCTTGCGCTCCTTCCTCATCACTAGGGATCTCCGCTGGCTCGTATTCTTCCTCCTCACGGTCACTTTTTGGGGGTACTACTTTCACTTGCCCATCAATACGGAACACCTCGATGCCCTCTTTTGTGCTACACTGGTGGGCAAAGTGACCAAATCCCTGACATCTTAAACACCTAGTCGCATCGCCTCTACGTGAGCTAGACCCAACAACTCCTTTACCCTTATCATCCTTGGGCTTAGATTGAGAACTACTGGAAGGCTTGTATTGATATCCAGTACCAGGCTTAGCCCAGAAGGGTTGACCTTAACGCCAGAATCATGGGACTCAAACTGCCTTCCCATAGATGCCTTGAGGTATTGCTCGACCTCCAACACCACTTGATACATCTGTTCAAGAGTGTCTATGTCTTTGGCGAGCAACTCTCTCCTAATGTCAGAACGGAGGCCCGTCTTAAATTGAGCAAGGGTGAGTACGGGATCTTCTTCAACCTTACACCGGGTCAAGTACTCTTCGAACTTCTTAATGTATTCAGCCACACTCATGGAACCTTGTCGAAGAGATTGCCAATCTTCAACCAGCCTCAAGTGATAAGAGAAAGGGAGGTACTTCTCTTTTAGAATTTCTTTCATTTCTTCCCAATGGACTATTGGGGGCTCCATCAACCTTTCTTTCTTTCGTTCTACGGTAGTCCAAAACTTCTTTGCTTGGCCCACAAGCTTCATCTTAGTAAATCGGACTCGGCGAGCATCCGACATGTCGTACCACTCAAAATAGTGGTCCATATCCGCCAACCAATCTAAAAAAGCTTTAGGGTTTAAGTGGCCATTAAACATAGGCGTCTCTACCCTAACTCTCTTGAGGAGTTGCGCATCTGGGTCATAATAATCATGATGCCTCTCGCGGGGTAAGTGTACGGGTGCGCCCCCACGACCATTTCCTTGGTCACTCCCATTATCTTGTCTATCCTCTTGACCACCTGCCTGAGATTGCGTATCTTCACCAATGGTGGTGTTTGCTCGGGTGGAGATCTCAACTTGATAGACACGTGCATCTAATTGGTCCAAACGATTATTAACCCGTTGCGAAGATGCTTTGATGCTTGCATCCATGGTGTCCAACTTTTGAGTTACTCTTGAGACTCGGTAAGTTGCTTGGTGTTCATGATGGGGTGCAGACCAAAGCCGCATCCAGTATGTGTGTGCATGCACTACACAACTCAAGGGGTCCTAAGATGCAACTATATGCGCCTAGACTCCACTATATGCACCCTAATGACATTAGATGAACCTATAAGACGCTATATGAACGAAATTACCCAACTCTACAAAAATTCAGCAATATGGCTGTCGAAATAAATGGATAATAGAAAATTCAGCAATGTGAATTGCTGACTTTCCGAAAACAGAAATTTCAGCAGCCCATATCATGAATTATGGACCTCTAAACAGCCCTAAATGGATGGGTGTGGTGCATAAAAAACGAACTAACTCCTAATCATGCAGGATATGAAATTAAATATGGAATGCAAGAGATCATGCTTGAGATTATACCAATGTTAAACAATCACAAAATTCCACATCCTACATACTATCAAACATAAAAAAAAGGGGAACCTATGGGGGTCCAAGCCTACACAACTTTAGGGCTGGATCAAATAAAATTGCCAAATAAGCCCAAAGGAGTGTAAGAATCATCTATTCTTGCAAAGGATTGTTCCCAACTCAAGAGATTCGCTAAGTTTCAATTTGGGGGAAAATCTAGGGTTTGAAAATTGGGGATAATTGAGATTTGAGACTCTTTAAGGTTAGGGATTTGGGTTAGGAGGTTTTTTAGACAAAAAGGAAGGAAATAGAGGAGAAAAGATAACCTGGGAGGGGCTGCGCACGTTGGACAGCTGAAGGTCCTGGACGCATGTGCATGACAGGTTTTCCGCAAGTGTGTGGGGCCCACAAAGTCAAAAACTGCCTTTTAGGTTGGGATTGGCCAGGGATGGGCTGCCTCCATACCAAATTTCACGTCGATCCGTCGCAAGATCTGTGTAGTACTTCGCCGATGTTTCAGCTCCTCAGATGGGTCAGAATCTGAAAATCTGTTTGTGCACTGCTATAGGAGAAAACTTGGATGCGAAAGTGGGTGGATTCGAAGGTGGAAGGGGTGTAGAGGGTGATGGATGTGGTGCGTAAGAAGATGGAGATGATTTAGAGCGGATGTGGCTTTGCACCACGATAGTTAGCCCTTGGAGGAAGGGAGGGCTTCACACCCATTTCGATTCTTCAACCTAAAGAGAGAGAGAGGAAGAAACGCAAGAATTTTTTTATTTATCAAATATCATTGCAATGCCTACATGGGATTGTTATATTTATAAGAAAACCCTAAACCCAAAAAAGACAATTTACCCTTGTGCCATGTGCGTGCACTAATACCAAAGCTAAAACAAATAAATACTAATCTAAGCAATCAAAGCCGTTCATGAAGTTTCTAATAACAAAAATAGTCAAAACTCAAAATCCTAGATCATCCAAAGTAGTGGGCCACGATCATGAGATCCAATGGTAGAATCTATGTGATGCTTGGGTCCACTCCAATGCTCCATAACGCAACCCCCTAATTATGAGGCCTTCCAAAGATGTCGTCGTCGATCCAAATCAAAAGTGGGGCCCGCTTCCTTCTTGAATACGTGCGTAGAGGGGGCGTGAGCATGATGTCCCCATCACCATAGGACTACAAAGGTTATGTGAGATCATTTAAAAATGATCTATCAGCAGAGCAATGATGCTCGAATGTATCAGCTAGTGAGTGCAAGACTTGGCCCAAATCACTCAAGGTGATCGTACGATCCACGGATTTTATAATGCTGTCGTGACCATTTGGACTAAGATGTCGATGATGGATACCGAGTTTCTAGAAGATGTTGTCACCATCTTTCAAGACATGCATGAGCGCACCTATGTTCGTCAGTTTCTTATGAAGCTACGCCCTGAATTTGAACATTGTTAGGCTGCATTGTTCAACCGCAGGTCACTTCTTGCTATGAGTGTAGTGATATCTGACTTATTGGCAGAAGAACAATGTCTCAAAGGTCTCTCTAGTTTGCCCCAGACTCCTGCAACTTCTAATACAATCCTTTTAACATATACTTCTACACCAGGAAAACGTGGCATGTCTCGCGTCGAATGCAATTGGTGTAAGAAATTCAGCCATCTTGCAACGACCTGCAAAGATAGTGTATTTTGTACGTATTGCAAAATCCGTGGCTATAGCATACATGAATGTAGAAAGGCTTACTTAGCTGCAACTAAGGACTCGTCTGCAAGTGCTTTGGTTACTCCCTCTACTGGTGGACCTCTTTCTCCAGAGATGATCCAACAGATCATGCAAGCCTTATCTGCCGCTGGGCTGTCAGGTACAACTCCTAGGTCTCGGTATTTTGATTCTGGTGCATCCAACCACATGACAGGTGCCATCTCCCATCTCCACAATGTTCAACCATACAAAAAAGGAATCAGGCCATCTTTATTGCTAATGGAGCAAAGTTACCAATTTCTTCTATTGAGTCATTATCATTTTCTCATTCTCCACATCATACATTCACTCTAACCGATGTCTTTCTTGTCCCCTATTTGTTTGCTAATCTTATCTCTGTGGGTCAGCTTCTACAAAACAAATGCTTAGTGATCTTTTTTCCTGATTGTTGTTTTGCGCAATATTTGACAACAGGGAAAGTAGTTGGGATGGGTAGGAGAGAAGGATGACTGATGTAGGACCGATCATGAACTCAAATATTGGTGAGATCAATAAGCAAAATTAACTTAATTAAAAAAACACAAAACTTGCTATCATCATCACAAATATCAAAATCCCAAGAGAAGATCATGCATAATTCTAGCCTAGGTTATCAAACATCATCCTACAAGACCATTGAATAAAGGAAACTAGGATCTAATGGGTGTACGAACATCCAAATAGCATAGAGTAAAGCCTATTTCAAAGGAGAAGATCGAATACTACTTAGGGTGAAATTAGGGTGTAGGGAAAACTTAGAAAATTAGGAATTTATAGGTTTAGAGTTAGGGTTTGGGAAAGAGAGAGTACGGTTTTGATGTAAGGGTAATGGAAAGCCAAAGAGACGAGAGTGTGGCATACGGCCAACCCTGTGGGTTCACACGTGTGGCCGTACGGTCACACGTGTGGGCTAGGTTGTGAGGGTTTGGGTCTTTAGGGTTTGGTTCGTCGATAAGTGTGGAAGGATGAAGGATTGGATGAATGGGGAAGGTTTGGGATGTAGAAAATTGGAGAATTTAAAGAATACCTTAATGGTTGATGAATGGATGATAATGAGTGATAGATGGAGACTTCGCACCCCCGTTGATGAAAATTGGCTTCACACCAATCTTCCTTCCAAATCACATGGAAGTCACCTTCAAATAACATGAAGATGGAGGAAGAAGAAGCAAGGAGCTTTTCTCTCTCTCTCTCTCTCTCTCTCTCTCTCTCTCTCTCTCCTCTCTCTCTCTTTCTTCCTCAAAAAACCTGATGAAGAGAGGTCACAAGCCCACCCTTCTTTTATATCTTCAATAAATTTCAAAAATTACAAATTCAACCATGTCTTATGAAATTTGATAAAAATGACCATAGTCCAAAGAAAAATCAACTAAATCACTTATAATGTGTCCAAACATAAAGTAATCATAAACTAAATCCTAAAAGATAATAAAATCTAAAAACTGATGAAGACGATCCATGATCAATAGTCCGATATGTGATCCATACGATCCAACGGCCCAATCATCATGTCCCTCAAATTTGACCGTCCAAGCCACTCCCTAAAACAGTCCATGTGCATCTTCCCAGTGTGGGGTCTTCTAAATGCTCGCACATGCACATGGGGTCTTCAACCTGATCATGGGTACTTGCGTAGCTACAAAGAAATCGGTGCCGCCCGCCTCCTCATCTGATACGTACGCAAAGGTGTATGTGAAGTAATGTTCTCATCGACTCTCCTCGGTTGAGAAGAGTTCGCCTCTGGCGGACTAAAACTCTTGTAGCGCTCCAAGATGTTTAGATCCAAATGTTGTAGCTCGTCCTTTGTATTCCAATTACTATATGAAATCGGCCCGTGCTTCCACTTGATGAGGAATTTCGGAAATCCCCCATGGCGAGTGGAAACGCTTGTGCATCTAGTATGTCTTCAATTTATTTACTTTGAGCAGGCAAGGAGGGCAAGGGTGGCAAAGGTTGGGATGATTGGTCAGGTAATGGCCATTGGTTTGGAGCTAGGTCATGGTATGTGGGAGGGCCTGAGAATGGATCAGAAGGTGAAGTAGCAGGACCTATGTATCGTATTAGATATTCCACATTAAAAGTAGAGCTAATTCTTATGGTAGGTGGAAGGTCTACTACATACGCATTGAGACCCAGTTTTTGCAGTATTTTGTATGGTCATGCACTATGCGCTTGTAACTTTTTAACGGCCCCATGTGGGAACCGTTCAGGCCTCATACGAACAATGGCATAATTTCCTACTTGGAATTCATGAAACCTGCGATGAGAATCAGCAAATGCTTTGTATTTTTCATTACTTGCGTTAATTAACTCCCTGATCTCACTATGCAACTCATGTATATGACATGCAAATTCATGTGCTGACTCAGATAGCCTATGGGACATAGACATATGTATGAGATCTACAGGTTTTCCAGGTTTGTAGCCATGCACAACCTCAAATGGACTCGTGCCTATGGACCTATTAATGAAACTATTATATGATAACTCAGTTATAGGCAAAACAATATCCCAAGTTCGGACGTGATTACCCACAAGGCATTTAAGTAAGTTTACAAGATTCCTATTGACAATCTCAGTTTGGCCGTCTGTTTGAAGGCGATATGCAGATGAAAATTGAAGCCTTATCTCCATCATGTGTCATAGTGTCTTCCAAAAATAGCTCATAAAGTGTACATCACAATCAGTCACTATGGTCTTAGGTAGAACATGTAAACGCACTACCTCCCCAAAGAAAAGATTAGCCACATAAGAGGCATCTGACGTTTTCGAGCATGGAATGAAATGGGTCATTTTGGAAAAAACGGTCCACAACCACAAATACGGAATCGTGTTTCTTGATAGTTTTCGGTAAGCCCAACATGAAATCCATACTAATGTCCTTCCACAAAGCATTGGGTACCGGCAAAGGCGTATACAAATTATATTTTACTTTCTTTGCTTTGCCAGTTGTCTAGTCCTGCACTGCCCAATGATCTTAGCTACATCTCGCTTGAGATTTGGCCAATAAAATCTATCCTCCACAAGGGCAATGGTCTTGTCCCTCCCCAAATGATCGGCTACCCCTCCTGCATGAAGTTCCCAAACTAGGAAATCATGGAGGGAGGTACGGGGAATGCAGAGTCTGTCACCTTTAAATAGGAACTCATCGATGATGACAAACCCGTAACCGTCAGTCGACTGACCATCTTGTAGCGACGCATACAAATAACCAAAGTCTGGGCATGTAGGATATTCTTCTCTTAGCCAATCAAACCCAGTCACTTCCACTCTCATACTTTGGAGTAGCGCCACACAACGACTATGGGCATCAAAATGTTTGTTCTCTACCCTAACATTATGTTTAAGAACAAAAGAATATTCCTGAAGAAATTGGACCCATTTAACATGCCTAGGGTTTAGTTTCTTCTAGGAATTGAGGTAACGTAAGGTCTCGTGCTCAGAGAACAAGACAAATTCTTGCGGTAATAGATAATGCCACCAATGACACAAGGATTGAACAACTGCATACTTTGTCATAAGTGGAATACTGTTGCTTTACCTCATTTAACTTCTCGCTAAAATAAGCAACGGAGTGCCCTTCATGACTAAGCACTCCACCTATACCTACCCCAAACGCATCACACGTAACCTCAAGACTTTCGAAAAGTCTGGAAGGCGCATGACGGGGGCTTCGCTCGTTTTGCCCTTAATTTCCTTAAATGCTTTAGAAGTAGCTCTAGTTTATACAAACTCCCATTTCTTGATGCAATCCGTGATGGGAGGCATGATGGAGCTAAATCCTCTGATGAGCCACCTATAAAAAGTTGCTAAGCCATAAAAGCTTTGCACCTCATGAATATTGTGAGGTTCAACTATTTAACTATGGCCCTGACTTTCTCAGGGTCTGCTCTCATGCTCTCAGATGATATGATGAATCCTAGGAAGATAACGCTCTTTGATATGAATGTGCACTTTTTAAGGTTGGCGTACAACTTCTCAGTTCTGAGGACCCTGCAAACTTGCCTCAAATGGTGGAGATGATGTTCCTTTGATATGATATAAATAAGAATGTCATCAAAATACACCACAAGGAACTTACCCATAAAGGGTTTCAACATCTGGGTCATTACTCTCATAAATGTGCTCGGGGTGTTGGTTAAGCCAAAGGACATGAATAGCCACTCGTATAGCCCATCCTTTGTCTTGAAGGCTGTCTTCCACTAGTCTCCTAGGTGTATACGTATTTGGTGATACCCATTCTTGAGGTCAATCTTCGAAAAGATTGTGGCTTCTGCCATCATGTATAACATATCATCAAGACGCGGTATGGGAAACTGGTACTTGATCGTGATTTTGTTGATGTCTCTATTGTCCACACACATGTGTAACCTGCCATCTTTCTTAGGCGTGAGAAGCGCTGGCACGACAAACAGACTCAAACTCTCCTAAATGACACCCTTTTTGAGAAGCTCAACTACTTGCCTCTTTAACTCTGCATGCCCCGTAAGGTTCATTCGATAATGAGGAAGGTTTGGTAGAGTCGACCCAGGGACAAGATCAATGGCATGCTGGATGTCCCTCATGGATGGAAGCTCATCTAGTAAGTCCTCTGGAAATACATCGTGAAACTCATCCATAATCGGCTTCACCTCAGGGGGTCCCTCTACACTAACCTCGGGTGTAACTCATCCATAATCGGTTTCATCCATAACTCTGCATGCTCCCAAATTGCTTGTAATGTTATACTCCAAACATGAAATCAAACATATATGAGGGCTGATCTACTGATTTGTTAAGTTCTTGTTAATTTTTGGAAAAGAAAAAGAATTTTTAATTAAAAATTAATAATACTATATATATATATATTTTAATCTGAAATTTCCCTTCAACTAGTTGTCAATTGAGATTAAGTTCGAGGTATTTAGGAGTGTTTGATGAAATGATCATCACATACACTGTAAATGTTATGCATTCAATTTGAATATAGTTGCATTGGTTCAGTCAGATAGCCCATAGCTTAGGACCCTATGCAAAGGAAACCTATTATGTGCACTTCTTTTTTGAGATGTTACGATTTACAAATTACAAGTGTAAGGTCTTTTTTAACAATCTCTTAAGTTTCATCGAAAAATTCAACCATTTCCCCAATGTTTCCCCATGTTTCGCAAAAAGTGTGATATATTACTCGATACAAATGATATATCCCGTGCGATAACTGATACGTATCTATATCCCAAGGATGCGATATGTAATGCGATACCGATATTTCGAACACTGGTTGGAACACACCCAGAAAATGGGTTTCCAAATCCATAGTGACTAGATTGAAGCCAGGACATCTTCGGATTAGTACGGTTGTTCGACCAAATGAACCAGCAACTTTCCATTGGGAGTTCAATCAGCTCATGAAAACTATTATAGCTATGTTTCCTCATTCACATGTATTCTTTATCTGAAAGCTAACACGGTTAATTTCTTGCAGAAGTTAATGAGCAGAAAAAGAAAAGGATGAAGGCTGATTCAGAGATCCCAAGGTTTTCTCCATCTGGTTCCATGCGAAGCCAACTCGAGCAAGCTGCTAGTCTCAAGGGAGAGCAGGTGATATTATGAATATGTACTATTCAAGTTTATCTATTCTTTTTCCATTGAAAGATGTTAAGGCATTTTTAGTTGATTGCTTTGAAGAGGTTACCGGTAAGTGTTTTATTTAATCTTTCTTGAGTTTATCTGTTTAATCTTGTTTTTCTCTATTTATTGTTATTAATTTTAATGTGATACATTTTCCAGCAGTGCTTAATCTTGAAGTAATACCTTTATATTACTACTGCTGCATATTTTCAGGTAGCAGCTCGTGTCACACATGATGATGCAGAAAAGGATGAGTGGTTTGTTGTGAAAGTGATGCACTTTGATAGGGAGGCAAAAGTGTAAGTTCTTTTCTATCTAACACTTATGCCATTCTCTCTAGGTTGCTAGAATATCTAGTGTTTGGAGCCACAATAAAGAGGAGAATCCTGATTCTGCATTGTTTGCCTTTTTAATCTTGAGAACCTTCTACCTGAGGTGGCCTTTATGCTCAATCTCACTCTCCTACCCCTTTAGCACTCGGTGGCATTTATGCTCAATCTTACTCTCCTACTCCTTTAGCACTCCCGCTTCTAGGTATTTACTATGGCAAATAGTTTTAAAAAATTGCTTGCCCTCTTCTCCACCAAATCCTCTTCTGCTTCCAATTATGCTTTGTGCTACTAAGGTACTGATTGGTAATTGTTGTTATTCATTAAAGAAATTATACTTTAGAAGAATTATAGGTTCCATGACCTGATGCTTTGAATAATTTACGTGGGTTTTGAACTTGGATGATTGGGGCCCATGCATTGGTAATCCAAAGCACCAGTCTCCACGTCCCTCCATGGATGGACCATGCCCAAAGAAATCTTCTCGATAAGGCAACGATAACATATTGGCAGGTGGCCTAGAAATGGACAGTTGAGAAGTACAGTATTGGTCCTCATTCAACTGGAAAGTCAAAGTTGGTGGAGAGGATCTCCTAGTCTAGGAGATTTCTGGGAAATGGTCTATCCGTGGCTGAAACAGTAGAATAATGGTCTGGATTGTTGAAGCATATGCCCCACTTGTAAGAATTCACAACTTGTATATTGCACAATAACTCTTTTTATATATCTCAATTTCTTGTAAAGGCCAATGGTTCTGTCTACTGGTTACATAGCTAGGAGATTTAAAATAGATGCCTGTAGTGAGTCCAGATTGGGGACAATTTATGAGCAGACTTGGACAACCTATGGATTGCACAAGGTGCTGATTTTAAGGGCTGGATTTTATTGGCCGGTTGTTGATAGATTTTGGAACAAGTTTGAGTCAGGGATTAGGGACTGTTGAAGGTAAGGTTCTATTTTGGGGTAGAAAATGCACTTTAAGATGGATAAGGCTACGTTAAAAGACTCCAAATCTCTCCTCCTCAATTGCACTGTGCCATGCTAGGGAAGGTTCTTGGATCTGCCTAGGGATCATCAAATCCATCCTCAAATGGTCCTGAAAACTAGACACAAAACCATAGATCTTACCGCTAAAATGCTAGACCTTTCCCAGAGAATCTGGATTTATTCATCACCGCCTTATCTCCATTCCAAAATACATATACAAAATTTGGATCCAATATTTCCTCCACAAAATCTAGCTCTCGCTAATTTCTTTTTCTGTCCATTCAACCCATTGAAATTTTATAATTACTCCCCCATAATTCCGTAACTCCAGAACTCTTGGCATGTTTCCACGATTTAAATTTCTCATGTTTTAGGCAAGTTCTATAACTTGCTAAATGTTCATTTGTATTAGTCTTTTGACTTTCCTTCAACTTCTTTAGATGGTTTTAAAGGCTCTATTGCGAAACATTGTCTTTTAAAGGCTTCTTTTGCAAATGTAGATTTATTGGATTTGTGAGCTTTATCTTTCTTAGTGTGTCGTTCAACTCACTTCATTAGAGTTGAACTTTGGTCAAATGATCCTTGCGCAGTTTGTGAGATAGGAGTTTTTTTTTTTTTGGGTGAAATTGTGATATCTTGTCCTAGAGATTGGGTGCATGAGAACATGATATCTTGTCTATGACACCGACATCAGGTCTATGAGATCATGAATCCAGTCCAACGTATTACATCATAGTGGCGATGGCCACTGTGCAAGTGCTCAGATCAATTGAGCTAGTTGGAAGGAACTTTTCTTGTGTCACCCCTTTTGATGCCATTAGGAGATGATGCAGAGTTGAAAGATTCCCAAAGACGACCTGCTCTGATACCATAATGGTGCAACCTGTTTATCGAGTCAGTGGGATCTTGATACCCAAATTGCAAAAAAAATGAAAAAGTATTACCTACAAGTAATGTTTTCAATATCGATGATATCAACCGATATAATCCCACGATGTATCTTGCATCGCATCTGTGCAATACGAAACATATAGATAGTGCCGATATATTCCACCTGTTCGATCCAGTGAGCATTTTCGATTTTCGATTCTTTTTTATTTTGGTTGTAAATCATGTTAATTCGGTGTTAAATCCATGATATTCATGTTTTGCATGTTTTGCAATACAACTATGCAATTCAGTGTTAAATCCATGATATTCATGTTAATTCAGTGTTAAATCCATGATATTCATGTTAATTCAGTGTTAAATCCATGTTAAACCAAAATGAGTTTATATTCATGTTTTGCAATACAACTGTGCAATAACCAATATGGATCGTGCATGCGTGTATGCATTTATGTATGTATGTGCGTATTAGTTTATGTATGCATGTGTGTATGCATTATATAAACTCATTTTGGTTCCCATTACACTCAATTTTTACGACACCACATGCTTTAGGGCCCCATTAAATGCAGAGCTATTATGCTCATGCTTCTTTTTTGCAATTTTTTTATTCCTAAATATGCAAATATGTGTATTTTAGCTTCTTGTAAAGTTTCCCTAAAAAATTCCACCACTTACACCATGTTTCCCTAGTGTTTCAATAAGTCACGATTCGTTTCCTGGTATGGCGATAATATCAGCGTTATTGATACATGTTTCCGTATCCCTTGTTAGTGATACATGTAAAGATACCAATACTACAAACACTGGGCATGATTACCATTTCCCATGATTTTCCATGAATTAGCACCAATCAAACACGCCCTAAAGGTGAGATGGCGTCCGTGTATATGAAGATGGTTGAGGGAGAAGATAGCTTGTCACAAGTACTTGCCTGCAATTCCTTCATAAATGACTCTTGAGGGTGAGATGGGTGTGTAGATGGATATATACAACGAGTAGTGGAGCATGCAGGAGTACACTTGTGGGATGGTATTCATTCCACTTCAGGCAGTTTTCAAATCTGGTATTACATTTCGTATCCCAGGAGGATTCTCGTAAGGGTTCCTTGTCAATCAAGCTGCTTGACGTGGCGATTTACATTTATCAAGGGATATCAAACATGCATCCACGTGACATTCTTCTCTTCTTTTACAGTGATTTCCAAGATACCAATCAGGCTGTAAACATTTTTGTAGATTTGTGAAAGTTTTCCATAGAATTTATGGATAAATCGGATATCAAGGCCTTTTACTCCTGCTTTCAAGCCTAATAATCCATTTGTAGTTTCTCACTTCGAAGTTGAATGAACATTGAGAAAAGGGTCCTCGCTTCCAAATTTAACATCTCTAGTATGTTGTCAATTTGATGATGAATGGGATTTTTTTTGTTTTTTACCAATGAAGAATATATATATATATATATATATATATATATATATATATATATATATATATATATATATATATATATATATATATATATATATAGTCATGCTCCCCTGCGCACCTACGCACGTGCGCACCTTTGCACACGTGACATGGGTGTCTAATCTGAACGGTCCATGTGATGCAGAATCCCATGAAATCCCATGTGACAAATTTTCACCCCGTTCTAAAATTCTGGTGGGCCATAGCAAAGAGAAATGCAAATCAAGGGAGGAAACTGTTTTCATTTTTTATGGCCCATCAAAGTTTTAGATCAAAGTAAAACTTGGGCCCAGGGGGTTTCACGAGGTGCTTCTTCACATGAACGGTTCAGAGTTTGGATCCACATCACGTATGATGGGTTCTCAAAAAAGTTCGTACATTGTACGTATGAACTGGTTCGCAGGTGTGTGTGTGTGTGTGTGTGTGTGTGTATATATATATATATATATATATATATATATATATATATATATATATATATATATATATATATTCCTTCTCACAAACTTTATATAAAAATATATTCTCTTTCATTGGTGAAATGAATTACAATAAAAAATCTCATTCCACATTATGGATCCTTTATTAGAAGTTTCGTCTTCACACCACATTTTCGTTGCTTCGTAGAACTTAATCTCCGGTCTTTGTAGGCATATTAATGTTTTATCGCCACAATTTATCGTTCCTTGCATCAAATAGTTCATCATGGTCATTTATGATTGTATAACCATCCCTCACTTCCTTTCCGTTCTTATTTGTTTTCCTGGGAGTATTCTTTTTATTCTTCATGTAACATCAATCAGCAAACACTTCTCTCCTAAGATTATGTCATATGCTGATTGTAGCTGCTGAAAGAAACAGGTTAATGTATTCCATCATCTTTGAAAAACAACAATAAGATGGTGAATATTTGAAGGCTATTTTGCCACTAGCATGCCTTTTTAGAGCTTTGAGTTACTTATCATTGCTCATCAGGGTCCAATATCCATATCTTAATGCAGGTTCGAAGTACTTGATGAGGAACCTGGTGATGACGAAGAGAGCACCCAAAAGTAAACTTTTCTACAACACCCTTTTGGTTTGTGCTAGCATCCTGGCTCACATTGATTCTCCATGCATATGCAAAGCTTGTTTAGGATTGCAGTTTAAAATTAAGATATTTATCATGTTGACAACTTTGGATATACTAAGTGTGGTCACTACACAGTTCTATTTTCAACAAGCAACTGGTTTCTTTTCTTTCTTTCTTTATTTTTCTTGTGTTAAACTTCTCAAGGAAAAAGTTGCTTTGAAATACTCGGGAATATCAATTTTATACATCTTTTTTCTTTGAGCAAAACCAATGAATCTGAAGCTCTTGAAGAAGGCTTAGTGCCTGAAAGCTGCTTTGACAAGTTGGACTCATCCTCTTCTAATAGATTCCTGTGACCCGGGGTAAGATCTAAGTATAGAATTTTGAATAGGATGAGTAGTACATTGTCTTTTGGCTTTCCTGATAGCAGCAAACAGATATAAGGACAGATCTAAATATAAATCATAATAAATGGGCAAACAAGTAGGAATATGATCCATACTTGAGTTTAAAGGAGCCTGCTTTGTGGTGGACTGGGAAGACAGATGAACAAACATTCCTTCTTTCATAAACCTTCAAATCTGGTTTTGTTAGATCTGGTTTAGTTGGTTGAGAATCAGAAACTACGTTATCTGTACCATTATTAGATGGAGCACATGCCTCTAGAATATATGAAATAGAAAGGATTGGATTGGGGTGAAGAACAGGGACATGAAGAATCATAGACTGCTGTTCTCCGTGATATTTAGAAAAATATGCAACGTTTTCAAGAAACTTGACGTCCATAGAAACATGTTGTTTTTTTATTGATTGGATCAAAACACTTATACCCTTTTTGAAAAGCTGAATATCCCAAGAAAACACATGTAATAGCCCAGCCTGACAATTTATTTTGACAAGGGTCATTATTATAAAAATAACAAACACACCAAAAGAATCACAATGGAATTTCAAAATAAAGTAGAATGCTGAGAAATATTGAATATGAGACTGGCTTTCAAGAACTGTAGTAGGCAAGTGATCAATCAAATTGGGTAAGAACATCTAACAAAGAAAAAACTTGGGAACAGACATAACAATGAGAAGAGCATGAGTGATTTTTAAGAGATGTTTGTTCTTTCTTTCAGCATTGCCATTTTGTTGCGGAGTATATATACAAGTCGTTTGAGAGTTTATACCATGCTCCCGAAGACAAGACAAGATAGAGTGAGAAAGATATTCATTTGCATTGTTGGTACGCAAGGTTCTTATATTTGTATTAAACTGATTTTTAGACAAAGGATGAAACAATTTAAAAATTGAACCAACCTCATCTTTACTTTTCATTAAATAAATCCATATTATACAAGAAGCATCATCAATAAAGGAGACAATGTATTTAAATCCATTGAAATTAATTGGAATTGGTCCTTGTACATTAGAATGAACTAATGATTTTTTTGTTGTTGTTGTTGTTGTTGTTGTCTTTCTTTCTGTGGGAATAAACCGACTTATGATGTTTAATTAAAATATAGGCTTTGCACTAGAAATTCTTGGTATTTCCAGACTTAACTGACTAACGCAACGAAGAGTCTAAAATTAAATTAGAAGGTTGGCTAAAATGACTGTCAAAGATAAAGGTCATTCTTTTTTACTTTAAGACATTCACTAAATTGATTTGAAGGATTCGAGTGAATAATGTATTGTCCAACTTTCTCAAGTTCACCAGGTAGCTTTTTTGTTTTTAGATCTTGAAAAACACAATGATCAGGAAAAAACATCACACTACAATTTAAATCCTTCATAATCCGACTCATAGTTAATAAATTAGAAGCAATATTAGGAACTAATAAGACATAGGACAGAGAACAATGGTGAAGTAGACACAATACTCTTTTTCCCTAATAGGTGTCAAAGTACCATCTGCTAACCTCACACGACCTAGCTAAGCATTTGAGGTTAGTGAAGAGAAAGAGGTATTTGCCATATGATTCATAGCCCCCGAATCAATTATCCAAGGGGTGGACGCAAAAGCAGTGTGAAGGGCAAAAGCCTTATTCTATGTGGCTTTCCTTAATAAAGCGCCATACTCACTTTTTGAGAGATGGACTACATCCCCATCTTGGTTGAACTACAGATGATGTTGCCAGAGGAGCCACCTCATCAATAATATGCGAAGTCTTTATCGTCTGTAGTGGCTCAATTAGTAGAACAACCTTAAGGTGGTTTTCCATGAAGCAGCCAACAATAATCAACTGTATGACCATGTTGAGCACAATAAGTACACAAATGTTCTACAGAATGACCACAACCATAGTCATCTTGGCTTCCTCGTCCAACATCTCTGCCTTTTCCACTACCAATATCATCATAATATTGAAGATAATTGTTGGACTTAAGCTTGTGGGTTTTAATTTGTAACCTAGGGTTTTCAGAATGTATGATCGACTGTTCCATCTTAGAGCTGATTATATTTGTTGTCTCAGATGTAGATGAAGAAGCCATATTTAAAACCGACAAGTCTTAAAATTTCACCAACCAGAATCCAAGAGATGCTATAGATGCAATAATATCAAAAGGAATACTCATGAACCAAAAGGAATAACTCAAAAGGAAATAAATATCAAAGAATGAATATTCAAATCAACAAATCACCAAGAAACCAAAAAATGGAGTGTTCTTACTGCTGAATTACTCAAAGAAAACAAATATGGGAAAAATCTAGGGTTATTATGAGGAGATTCTTGTAAATTTGAAAGAAAGATGACAAAAAACTGTCAAAATGGTAATAACTAGCAACCCTTCATTGCAACAGTCCAGTTGCAGTAAATCTAGAAGAAAAACAATCCAAAAAATGTGAAGAAATATGAAAATCTTGCAAATCGTAAACAGTCAAAACCTTTTTTAAATCAAACTAAAGGTAACAAATCTGTCCAGAATTTTCAGCAAAAAAAGAACTTCAACAAAATCTCCAAGACATCACAACCACAAGACCACCTCTCCCAAATCGCATACAATCGGTAATTAAAAGGTTAAGACTCTCAAACCAAGAGAGATTATTTGAAAAGAGAAAGAAAATGAAAAGATTAGAAGAGAAGGGGAAGAGATCAAGAGATCAAGAGATAAGAAACTCTAGGGACCTTCTTGCTCTATTACCATGTCAGAGGAAAGAAAGAACTTGGGAAGAAAGGAAACTCAGAGGGAGGCTTGGATATCCAATCCTCTCACTTTATATATATTAAGTGAATGGCAAAATTATATAAACTACCCTTGGAGAAAAAGGTACAAAATGAACAAAAATAAAAAAGAACCAATAAAAGGGAAAGAAGAGGCCCATGGGCCAAGGGAATAGCACATGGTCTAGAGGGATATGGCCAAGGTATACCAAAACGGCTATGTTTTGGCCATGACGGTCGATACGTCTTGGCAACGGCACAACTGTTATGCAATACAAGGGTGAAACGGGGCAGGTGTGGATTTTCGAACCATAACGGTTGTTACGACCCACGTAATGGTCGTTACAAGGCAAAATGGCCCATTATGGTTACCGTAACAATCGTAGTAACCCTTAAAGAAATGAAAAAAAGCGCACATCTTTTCTTCTTCTTCTTCTTCTTCTTCTTCTTCTTCTTCTTCTTCTTCCTCTTCTATGACTACCAATGTTGTCAAATCGCACAAGCAATTGTATGCGACCATCACTATGTGATCGCTTATGCGATCGCAAATCATTTTTTTTTTTTAAAAATTTTTTTTTTTTTAAATCATAAAAAAAAATGGGAAATTTTGGGAAAAATGTTTTTTTCCCCATAAAAACTTCACTACTCCCATTCAATTTTCAAACTAATTTATGAATATTAGTAAGTATATTACCTATATTATCTAAGCTATTAATAACTAAAAATTAACAACTTATTAATAAAAAGTAAAAACTTAATACTTTTATTGATAAACAAAATCTACAAATTACAAACTACTAATACACCAACTATAATACTATATACACTGTTCCCTCTCCCATTGTGGCACATCACCACCATCACTATCGTCATCATCATCGCCATCATCATCTCCTTTAACCTACACCATTTTATTCTGTTTCTTCGTCATCTGTCCGCACAAGTTGCTTATCCACATTTGATGGTCGAGCATTTTCTTCTTATACTTCTTCAATCATAATATCATCGTCCTCTTCTCCTTGACTGCTAATCGTAGACCTCATGTTACTGCCCGCCCCTCCAGCTCCTCTTCTCCGCCGTTGAGATTGAGAACCTTTTCTAGGTGATGATCCATAAGTGGCATCTTCGACTTGGGCCCATGTAAGGGACTCACCGGCAATGATTGGATCCTTTGTCTCCACTAGCCACTCACGATCAGCCTCCAAATCATTTAAGCTGTTAGGATCATAGAATCTAAGCTTTTCTCGCCTAGCCTGCAATCTTTCTCGCCGTTTCTAGTTATACTGGATGAAGACCAGGTCATTGAGTTTCTTTTGTTCAAGGTGATTTTATTTTTTCACGTGAATATGCATGCGATTAACATTTAGAATATGTAATATTAGCAACTTAGCATTGTAATTTGTAAAACTTACCGACTCAAATGTACTACAATTGTGCTCGTAACCACTCGAAGAACACGTAAGGCCAAGAATTCTCATGGCCAGCTTCCGTAGTGCCCAATCCCTCTTAGTCGGGTCAACTCCATACATCGACCACCAGTCAGTTGAGCAAATAAGTTTAAGTTAGACACTTTCTCACTTAGACTTCTTATATTGTTAGTTGTAGAACTTCATAGGATTGCATACTTGGCAATTTCATACTTATATTCCCGATAACAATCTCTCTTGACCAAATCCCTGCACTCTTCAGGTAGAAGTCTATCTCCCGAGAAATTTTATCATGTTCTTCTTTGTCTGAAACCATTCTTTCTAAAGTGTCAAGAAATCCGACCATGTGAAACGTGGCTGCCGCAGTCTGATTAGCGGACGCAAAGAATACGATCGAATTAAGGATGTAGGCAGCCAAATACAAAGGGGATGACATTTGGTTGCCCCATCTAGCATCTATAATATTTAGGATGAGTTGGTAATCACGTTCTTTATAGTTGAAGTGTTCCATTACTTTATTTCTAACCCTCTCAATCACATCATAGATATAGCCCATGGGTGGCTTTTTATCAACATCCACCAATTGCAACATTCTTATTAAGGGTTTAGTTGATTTTAAGGCCTTCACCACTTGAGCCCAAAATCGAGCGGAAAGAATTGTTTGTTGGATTAACTTTCTTTCGGCCTTCTTTGACCACTGTCCATTATTCCAATCGGCTAATACTACAGATGACCTAAGTTCAGCTTTCTTTGAATGTTATCTTTGTAGTGTTAAGAAAGCTGTTGCGAATTGGGTGACGACTGTATGAAGCAAGTTGCACCCAAGGTGGTTTCTCATGTGATTGAGAAGAAGGACATGCTTGCACATAAAAACCGTGATTCTTCTAACCCTAGCAATTACTTTAAGGTAATGTGCCATGCATGGTGTCCAAAATAAACATCGTCTCTTCTTCATAAGTTGGCGACCGACAATTGCATAATTAGTTGCGTTGTTCGTGATAACTTAGACAACAAACTCCTCTCCTACCTCTTCAACTACACTATCTAACTATTTAAATAAATAATCGTCCCTGTGGGAATGGGATGATGCATCCATGAACTTTAAAAACATTGTCCTAGTTGGACAATTTATAAGAAAGTTTATCACTGTCCGATCAGATATATCGGTCCATCCATCGGCCATTAACAAACAATCATATATTTTCTAACTTTCTTTATATTCGGAGATAAAAATTTTTGGTAAACCCCACCTCCTTTTTTAGGCAACTCTCACTTCATAATAGAAAGGGGGTTTCAAGCCAGGTCCAAATTGACTTATAGCTTCAACCATAACTTTAAAACTCTTCATTTTCACGGTGTTAAATATACCATCTTGGTACAACCACTTCGCAATGTACTGAATCGTGGTTTTTCTATCATTATTCTTATATCAGTTTTCTAAAGTGGTTTGGGCGGGTCCCTTCCCCCTTCGGTTAACCACATCTTTCAGATGTGTCTAAACCACCTATCCATATGCCTATGTCCACGAGCTCTTTTGGCAGCTGGTTTAGATTGCCATGTAGCTGTATGTGGTGTAGATTCATCCAAATCTACTACATTAATGTCATCATAAGCTTCTCTCTCTCCATAAATTCTTCTAGCATAGCTGGTGTGTCATGTCATTTCTGAGCATTCTTATCCATGTAATCTATGATTTCCCTATGGATCTCCGAAGTAACATTGGGACATGCTCTTGCATTTGCTCCCGATGTGTGCACAAGTAATGTAGGGGCATTTTCACACTGGGCTCGAGTGGGGTCGCCTGTGGGATGCAGGGGCACACTCGGGGTGGGCGGGGCCTAGGAGGGAGGTCTCGTGTTCGAGACTCCTCACCGGGGGTGATTAATGCGCATTTCACACTGGGCTCGAGCGGGGTAGCCTGTGGGATGCGGGGACACTCGGGGTGGGCGGCCCGTGTGAGGCGGTACCCATGTGATTTGGGGCCCGCGAGGGGGGTTCGGTCAAGGTCCTAACCCATGAGATGTGGGGCCTGAGTTATGAGATAAAAGGGATCAATTTGCCATGCTCTAACAGTTCGAGCTTTTAGAGCAAGTGGTTAATTATCCTGCATCAAATTGGTATCAGAGCGGGAGGTCTCGTGTTTGAGACTCCTCGCAGGGGGTGATTAATGCAGGGGCATTTTCACACTGGGCTCGAGTGGGGTCGCCTGTGGGATGCAGGGGCACACTCGGGGTGGGCGGGGCCCATGGGGGAGGTCTTGTGTTCGAGACTCCTCACCGGGGGTGATTAATGCGCATTTCACACCGGGCTCGAGTGGGGTAGCCTGTGGGATGCGGGGACACACTCGGGGTGGGCGGCCCGTGTGAGGCGGTACCGATGTGATTTGGGGCCCACAAGGGGGGTTCGGCCGAGGTCCTAACCCATGAGATGTGGGGTTTGGGCTATGAGATAAAGGGATCAATTCGCCATGCTCTAACAGTTCGAGCTTTTAGAGCAAGTGGTTAATTGTCCTGCATCAACAAAGTGTTGTTGATGCTGACCAATACCACCAGAACTTACGAATCTGCATAGGTCACACACACTACTTGGGACTTTTCATTGGCACTCCAATAGTGTCCGTACTTCCAACCCGGGTCATTCGACTTTGGCTTCAAAGTAGAAGATTGAGAAGAAGACATGATGACACTATGTAGTAGCTTAGTAGGGTAGAGTAGTTGATCATAGTGTGTATGAATGTGTATTAGAATTTAGAGTCTATTAGTCAAAGTAGTAAGTACTAAACTAAATAACTAGTAAGTGGTACATAGTACATTCTACTAAATAAGTATTATATAGTATAAGAAGCAAGTGCTAAGTAATAAGTAAATACTACTAAGTACTAAATAAAGTAAATAGTTTAAAAATCTTGAGAGAGAGAGAGAGAGAGAGAGAGAGAGAGAGAGAGAGAGAGAGAGAGAGAGAGAGAGAGAGAGAGAGAGAGTCTTGATTCTTGAGTCCTGGAAGAAGTTGAAACTTGAAAGAGAGAGAGAGAGAGAGAGAGAGAGAGAGAGAGAGAGAGAGAGAGAGAGAGAGAGTCTTGATTCTTGAGTCCTTGGAAGTTGAAACTTGAAAGTCTTGAAAGTGAGTCTTAATTCTACAAAGTTGAAAACCTCTCGTTTATTGAACTTGAAAGTCTTGAATCTAGATTCTAGATTCTTGAAAGTTGTAAATGACCACTCTTTGAGTCCTGAATCCTAGAAACTAGAAACTACAAACTAGTAATAAACAAGAAACTAAAAATAATTAAACTAGAAACTTCAAACTTGAAATAAACTGGAAACTTGAAACTTAAAATAAACTAGAAGTCTAGAAACTAGAAACTACAAAGTATAAAGTAGAAACTAGGAACTACAAGTCTACAAATTACAATGAAAGTATGAAACAAAATAGAAGACTTTGTTGGGACTTAGAGTGTGTGATTGCCACTTGAGAGTTGAGACTTGAGTTGTTGATAGTCTCTTGAGTTGAGTCTTACTCTTGAGTCTTGAGTCTTGAATCTTAAATAATAATTCTAAAAAGAAATCAAGAATAGATCACACAAACACAAGTTAGAAACTTAGAACGGAGATTAGAAATTAAAAAAAGTTAGAAACTTGTAATAAGAGATTAGAATAGAGATTAAAAATTAGAATAATAAGAGAATAGAATTATAGAAGAGATAAGAGAGAGAGAGAGAGAGAGAGAGAGAGAGAGAGAGAGAGAGAGAGAGAGAGAGAGAGAGTGATTGAATCCTTGATTCTTCTTCTTGCTTCTTAACTAGATCTTGATTCTTGCTTCTTGATAAAGTGAATAGTATGAAAGAGATTAAGACTAAGAGAGAGAATGAGAGCTTTAGAATGATGTATGAGAGCAAGAGGGTGTTTTAGGATGTATCTGTTGCAAATGGAGGAGGGGGGAGTGCCTTTTTATAGGCAAAATTTTTGGAAAAAAAAAATTTTAATGCTTCAGCAGTAAGATTTCTGACCGTTTGGAGGGTATGTGATCACATATGTCATTATGCTATCGCACAATCGCATATGCGATCGCTTTATGCGATATGTGATTGCGTACCATCCATATAGCATATGCGACCATCACATATGCCATGTGGATGGTGTTATGTGATTATGCGATCGCACTTGACAACATTGATGACTACTGCTGCCCTTCTTCTTTTTTCCCTGTGCAGCTGTGTTGCCCTCACTCCCCCCTACCCCCAGCTTTTAAACAAGAGGGGCGACATGGCCTTTTCACAGGTAAGCATTAAAAGATTTATTTATTATTTATTATTTTTTTTTTTTTATTTTTATTTTAATACTCTGGTGGCATACGGTGATAAGCGCACTTGCACTATTTCCCTAACTGTGGGGCCCACCTTGATGTATGTGTTGTATATATCCATGTCGTCCATCAATCTTTCTAGCTCATTTTAGGGCAATGTTGCAAAAATGAAGCATATCCAAATCTCAAAGGAATCACATAGTAGGGATTGAGCCACCATTAAAAACTTCCTAGGGTCCACTGTAGTGTTTGTTTGCCATGCAACTTGTTGATACATAGACCTAGATGATGGGAAAACACAAATAATAGCTTGTTCTAAAACTTTTGTGGTCAAAAGTAGTTTTTAACATTGGGAATTCAATCCCTACTGTGGTCCACCTTAGATTTGGATTTGCCTCATTTTTAGGATCATGCCCTGAAGTGTGTTGGCAAAACAGATGGACAACATTGATATACAACACATACATCGAGGTGGGCCCCACATTTAGGGCCTCACCCTCTAGCCTTTCCTCATCTAATTGGACTCAGATTGTATAGTATAGCACACACCATTGACCTTAGTGGTGTGTTGATGTGGCAAAGTTTTGTGGGCCCCACCGTGATGTATGTCAGTATGTGTTATATCCACACCATCCATCCATTTTGTCTGATCATTTTAGGGCATGAGCAAAAAAATGCGGCATATCGAAAGCTCAAGAGGACCATATGGTCCATACCACAAAAATCAATGGGGATTGAATGCCTACCATTGAAAACTTCTTAGGGCCACAAGTTTTCGATCAAGCTAATATTTGTGTTTTTCCCTTCATCTAAGTTTGTGACCTTATGAACAGGTTAGATGGAAAATAAACATTATGGTGGGCCCTAGGATGGTTTCAACGGTGGGCATCACAATCCTCACTACTTTCTGTGGTGTGGTAAACCCGACCTTTGGATTTGCCTCATTTTTTGGCCTCATGCCCTATTATTTGGAAAAATGGATGGTCGATTTAGATATATCACATACATCATGGTGGGGCCCACAGAACTTTGCCACATCAACCATCGTTGAGGTCGGTGGTGTGTGCTACACTATGCTATCCAAGTCCCACCTAATCTAGGCCCTAAAACAATTATATGCTAGGCATGTATTAACTCAAAATTAACCAATTAAATTACGAGACTGTTGTTGCTAAGCCACAATCCCAAAATCAAATTGTTTTAATGATTTTAACTGTTAATTTGCGGACACCTATTTTTTGAAATAGGACCATTTGATATTTTTCATTCTTTGCTAGTCCAATAAATGTCCACCGATCCATTAGTGGGATAAGTACCAAATCGGCAACACTATTCATCCAATAAATGTCCACCGATCCATTAGTGGGATAACTCCATCATTCTCTTATTTCTATTGCTCCTAGCCTGCTTTAGATGACCTTGTTCTTAAGTCTATTTCTAACCTTTGGATGACCTCCTCCCAGACAAGCTCACCATTCGCGAAGCACAATAAATAATTACAATATACTATTTATTATTTAAAATATTCATACAGATGTGTTGGGAAATCAGAATTTGAAAGCCACGGACATGTCTAACCACCTCTATCCATGTCACTAATACGTGTGTCAATTTCCAACTTACATAGCTCTTGAATACTTTCAAGATTAGCGTGAGTACATGATATACCACTTTGTCTGCATGCTAACCTGTGGAAAAGTTAATGAAAGGATTTGTACACAAAATAATATTTATTCACATCAAAATAGTCAATATCATACTTGAATGCAGCACAGAAATGGTGTGGACCTGTAGGCAAAAAGAATTGAAATACTGAATGCAGATTCGATGCAGATATTTTACCTATTTTGAAGTGTCTATCTGTCATAGAATAACACTAGAAGCAAATAAAAGGCACTTCTGCAGCTTATGGGAGTGACGATTTGAATTCAGCAAGTATTTCTTCCAGTTCAAACCCAGAAAGCAGCAGGATAACTTAGTGTCACCAGAAGATCACAGGGTTAGATTTGCAGTCAAGATTCTATTCATTGGTGCAATTTTGAGAGTGTGGGTTCAGGGATTCAACAGGTTATTAGTAGTTTAGTTCCACTGTGGAATCCATAAACAGACCAATCACAAGAGACCACAGTGCGCAATGGATTGTTGGTGGTTTCCTCTTGTGTCAGTGTCAGGAAATGACACAGATTACAAAAGAAACAAGGTCTGGCTTTCCAACCAACAAGGTACAAAGATAATGATGGTTTCCAATTATGCTGGTGAATCTGGTATGCCAGGGTAGGATCAGCTTTCTATTATACATTTTTAAAACTGCTTCGACATGTGGTTCTATTAAGTTGCTGCAAAGGTCTTGGGGTTTTTTCTCCAATTTCAAAATTGAAAATCTATTCTATTCTTTCAATTTACAGTTATGGGTTTAGAATAATGTGATATGATACTGATAAATTGTAATTTATTGGTTATGGTGTATATTTGTTGAAAAATAAATTTGTATCTCTTGATAGTTGATACTCATAGGTGTATTTCATTTCTTTATCTGCAGAAAATACAAATTGCCTATGACACGCATTATTCCTTTTCCAAAGCGAGGGGATCCTTCTAGCGCACACGATTTCCCACTTGGCAGACCTGTTTTGGCAGTCTATCCTGGAACTACAGCACTGTATAAGGCAACGGTGGTCAATAACCGTAAGGTAATGCAACGGCTCTATTTGTTGCTGAACAGATTATGCCAACCCTTTGCTTGGAAATTTGACTATCTCAGGTTTCTACCTATCATAAACTGCATCTACGCCCCTTTATTTAGCAGCTCACTAGCTGAAGAGGGTTTTATCTTTCAAGTTCTTCCATCAATATATAATAATTCACTTTGCTGGACAGAACTTTACATCCTTTAGGCATATGCCGGAGTGTAACTTATTATTTGTATTTCCAATTGTCATCATTATTCAACATGCCTAATTAATTGATAGTTTTGTTGATGTTTTACTTGTCATTTCTATCTCTGATGGTTACAAGAAGCCAAAATGTACTAAAATCTGGAAAGAGGCTGCTTGCAACACAGAACATCTCTTTGCGTTTGCATCCTCTTGCAATGGTTTCCTTTCTACTTTTTTTTTTTTTTTTTTTCCATATATTTGTCCACCTGATTCATCAAGCATGTGTATCCGAGGTCCAAGAGTGGACCCCACATGTTGGCTGATCGATGTAAGACATCAGATTGGGCTGTTGGGCTCACAAATCCAACTGGATGGCTATAATAGCTAGGCGGTTGGACAGTGGCCAGTACGTCCAACTGATTAAACTATCTAGGATTTTATACAAACCATATGAGAGAGAGGTGCCTTGCACAATCCGTACAGCCTCTAGGGCCATACAGTTGTCTGCACACCTTTTTTAGTAAGCTGGGCATGCATGATGTTTATGGTCCAGCTTGAGTAGTGTTGGAGATTGCGTGTGATTTAGTCTCTCTTTGCACATGTCATGTACGGTATATGTATTAGGTAGGAAGGCATACAGTTGTGTACGCACATATTTTAGTAAGCTGGGCAAACATGATGTCTATGGTCCTCCTTGAGTGTTGTAGATTGTGAGTGTGATTTAGTATTTCTCTTGCACATGTTGTGTAAGGTATCCGTGCAAATCAAAGAATCTTCTCCCTCCCTCTTCTTTGATTTGCATGGAGGTCAATATAAACCACATACTTCTTCTTCTTCTGGTAGTGGAATTGATCTTCGTAAGTGGTATGTATGTCAATTCATTCAAGTAAGAAGAGTTATGTATGTCAAATCCTTCAAGTATGTTTAGTTTCTCTACTTTGCCTGTTTGTCAAATCCTTCAAGTATGTTTAGTTTCTTTATTTTGCCTTTTGATGCAGGACAATTAGCCACTTGCTCTAAAAGCTCGAACCGATAGAGAGTGGCGAATCAATTCCTTTATCTCTTAGCTCAGGCCCCACATCCCATGGGTTAGGACGTCGGCCGAACCCTCCTCGTGGGCCCCACTTCACATGGGCTCGCCTCACATGAGCCACCCACCTCACATGGGCCACCCACTCCAAGTGTGTCCCCGCATCTCACAGGCTATCCCACTCGAGCCTGGTTTGAAAATGCCCCTGCATTACCTTTCCTTCAACATTGCTTGCTTTATTGATGCCTAGGAAGGGTGGAATATAGATGATGAGTGCAAACATTAGAGTCATTAACAAAATCATGATTAAATATCTTTTTCCTATCCTTAGACTTGATGATATGCTAAACATAATGTCTAATGTCACAATCTTCTCAAAGATCAATTTGAGGAGTGGTTATCATTATATTATAATTTGGCGACAACGTACAAGATTTAAGATGGGTTATATGAGTGGTTTATTCATGCCTTTGGGGCTATGCAATGCTCCCAACGTTCTTATGCACGTTATGACAAATCTTGTGGTCTCTCTTTGGCAACTTTGGAGGACATCTTTTCTATATCTTCACACGGGGATCATTAAGTCATCCATGAGGATCATTTAGGTCATCTCTGACTTGTGATGAGAGTACCGCACCAAGAAATGCTCTACATGGACCTCAAGAAATGTACTTCCATGCATCCTGGCTTGGTTTTATAGGACTTTTAGAGTAACTTCTAGAGGAGTCGAGGCTTTCCGATAAAAAGGTATACTAGATCGGGTGATTCTGCAACAGGCTACAAAAGATATGCAATTCCATGGCCTAATTCTACAATGTTCATTAGAAACTTTAGTACTGTCCTAGCTCCTATTACAAAGCGTAGGAAATCTGGTCCTTTACAGAGATAAAGGTCAAAATGATAGAAATCTCACACTATGACTTCCCGACTTAAATAAGTTTTTTGAAGTTACATGTGATGCATCTCATACAGGCATTGGTGGAAGGATAAATTGCATGACTAAAACTCATTTAAAAAAAAAAAAAAAAAACAAAGCCATAGGCTGTCTACAAAATAGTAGACTAGATTAAAAATTAGAAACTGCTGGCATGCCTTCAAAATGCCTCCCATGACGATGGTCAAAGAGATCGTGAGCAACCATTAGCTCCCCAACTTGTCTCTTATTCACCGATTTTGGGTCCCACTGAAGCAATTTACCATAGAACAGAAATAGAAAAACTTAATTGTAACCATTATAACAAATTTAAATCCAAACTCACATGTGTAGTCAATGAAGTCTTGAACATATGTAACCAAATAAAATTTGGACAACTTAGGTTAACAGAGGTATTAAAAAACAATTATGTAATGGTTATAATTGCTATTATGTAGTGGTAATGGTGGTAACCATGATGTGTTATGGGGCTGTAACGACCGTTATGGAAAAAAAAAAAGGCCCGTAATGGCCCGTTATGGGGCCATAACGGGAATCATAATGGCAATGGCAGTGGCCATTACGGCCATTGTCCATTATGAAATACCTTGAGGTCACCATAAGCCCTACATGATCTCTGAAATACCTTGAGGTCACCATAAGCCCTACATGATCTCTGAAATACCTTGAGGTCACCATAAGCCCTACATGATCTCTGAAATACCTTGAGGTCACCATAAGCCCTACATGATCTCTCTCTTTCTCTCTCCCCTCTCCACCCCCCCCTAAAAAAAAAAAAAAAAAACCTCTAGATGAATTCGCTTTATAAAGTACAAATGTGTAAAGTTGGTGCTCTTGTTACTTAATAATATCAATTTAGCCGTTGCACTCTTGTCTTCACCCTGAGATTGATAAGCAAACACTCTGTACTGTTGTTGATGCATCTACGTCGATCATCTGCATCCATATGGCTGATACTCAAGAATCTATCCTTTTATTTTGGACATGTAAGGATGGTGTATCGAACCATTCTTTGATCAGAATGTTGTCTGTCAGTTTGATTTGTTGTAGGTCAACTAAATGAACCCTAATTGAACACAAATCAAGTATGATTTGGTGAATTAGGGCCCATTACATTGTAATACAACAAAATGAAGAAAAAAAATATCAAAAAGAAAGTGAAGGTTTACCATTCTTTGTGATTTTTCCCGTAATGGACCACTTCGCTTCGATTTGTCAAATCTCATTTAAATATATTTTTTAATATCCTAAAATAGGTCTATATTTTTTTCCTTAAATGAGTTATTAAGCTTCCTCTATGGTTTAAATGAAAAAAAAGAGACATGAGCATGGTGTCTTATAACATCCATTACGGGGTTATAAAGGCCGTTATGTAAAGGTAACGGTGACAATCGTTACACGTTACGGGGTTGTAATGGTGGTAACGGGGGTAACGGAGAAAGTGACCCCTAAAGGTTGTTATAACCTCCATAACAGCCAGCTACAACTCCCGTATAGGCCGTAACGGCCTCATGATATGAGGCCAATGTAGGTTTTTTTTTTTTTTTTTTTTTTCTCTTTTTAAAGAAAAGAGAGACCATAAGGACAATTATGGGGATGTAACGGCCTTTATAGCCTGTATCGTAAAGGTAATGGTGGTGGTTGTTATGGCCACCATTACTGTTACAGAATACCTTAAACATGAGAGAAAGGGAGGGGAGGTGGGGTACAGCCTCGTATCGCATATCGTCTTATGCTGATACGGATACAATAAGGCCATATCGGCTGATACAATACTGATATTCAGATCTATGCTGATGGCGGGTATTCATCTGTATTAGGTTCATTTGCATGCCTCTACCACCAACCATCATGCTCACTCAGTTCCATATATGTGCTCGGGGCATTAGTCAAGCCAAAGGGCATGACTAGCCACTCGTATAGCCCATCCTTCGTCTTGAAGGTTGTCTTCCACTCATCTCCTAGACGTATACGTATTTAGTGATACCTGCTCTTAAGGTCAATCTTTGAAAAGATTATGGCACCCGCCATCATGTCTAACATATCATCAAGACGCGGTATGGAAAACCGGTACTTGACTGTAATTTTGTTGATGACTCTATTATTCATACACATGCGCCATGTGCCATCTTTTTTGGGCGTGAGAAGCGCTGGCATGGTACACGGACTCAAACTCTCCTAAATGAAACCCTTTCTGAAGAGCTCATCTACTTACCTCTTCAACTCCGTATGCTCCGTAGGGTTCATTCGATTATGAGGAAGGTTTGGTAGAGTCGACCCTGGGACGAGATCAAGGTTTGGTGGGAGAGGAACTAGAGATATCTTTTTGCCTTGATTTATGAATGAGCATGCATTTGAGCTGCCGTATATCGTCACATTGTGGTCAAATAGCCAAGGCCGTCCTAAAATGATCTGTCTGACATCCATAGGTAAGACGCCGCACCACAACGAATCTGATTAGGATCCAAAATGAACGGGCACGAGACATCGCTGGGTAACAGGCATGGAAGATGCATCCACCCATGACACTCTATAGGGCTGAGAGTGTGGTTCATATTTCAAACCCAAACAGGATTAAGTGCTAGTGGAGACCACATTGGTACAACTACCACCATCGACGATCACCTTGCAATTCTTCTCTCCACATTTAGCATAGGTGTAAAATATCATAGTCTGACGCCAGTCATCATTCTCCTTAGTACTGATTAAGGCGCACCTGACTACTGCAAGTGGTGTGATCTCTTCTTCTTCTACTTCCTCATCACTAGCACTATTGATGTTGGGTTGATAAACTTCTTCTTCAAAATTGTCTTGTTCGTCTCCTTCCTCACCATCGTCAATCGTCAGGGCTTTGTTCCTCTCTTTCGAGGGACATTGATGCGCAAAGTGACCAACTCCATGACAATTGAAGCATCGTGTTTGCTCACCTCCCCTAGAGCTAACACTTGCTATCCATTTTCCTTTGATATCTCTAGGATTGGGCTGGGACCCAATGTGGGGTCTAGACTGACTCCCCATGTTAGGCTTAGCCCCTTGAGAGTAAGTCTTGACACTTAAATCCCAAGAGTCATAATGCTTATCAACTGGTGCCTTAAGGTAGTGTTCAATGTCTTGCACTACTTAGTACATGTGCTTCAATGTGCCAACATTACGAGAATGAAGTTCTCGTTGGATCTCAAATCGGAGGCCCATCCTAAATCTGGACAATGTAACCATCGGGTCCTCCTCAATGTCACATCGCATCATGTACTCCTCGAACCTAGCGATGTAATTTGGTACAGTTATGGATTCTTGACGCAAAGCTTGTCACTGGTCTAAGAGCCTCTGACGATAAGAAAGAGGGAGATACTTTTCTTTAAGGAACTCTTTCATCTCGGCCCAGTGCACAACTGGTGGTTCTCATTTCCTTTCAATTTTACGCTCCATATTGGTCCAAAAAAGTTTTGGCAAATCTTAATCGACAGGCAAATCCATATTGAATCCCATGAAACCTTAGGGGGTGAATTTTCACCCTGATCTAAGATTCTGGTGGGCCATAGCAAAGAGAAATTCAAATCAAGGGAAGAAACTGTTTGCATTTTTCATGGCCCACCGAAGTTTTGGATCAAAGTAAAATTTCGTACCAGAGTGTTTCATGAGGTTCTGCTTCATGTGAACCGTTCAGATTTTCGAAACTCATCAGATATGATGAGTTCTCAAAAAAGTTCGTATGTAGTACGTACGAACTGGTTCGCAAGTGAGCGTTTCCGTGTGTGTAGATATATATATATATATATATATATATATATATATATATATATTTTTTTTTTTTTTTTCTGAAAGGTAACACTACTAGGGATTGAACCCTCGATCACTCACACTACACTCTCTACTAGCTCATCTAACGAGTGGAAGATAGAGAAGAAGAATAGCCTGAATAGACAATATATGGGATATAATTTTCTAATACCATGTTATGAAACTAAAACAACGACATAAATAGTTATATTAAAAAGAAGGCTAATGCACTCTTACTATATCAGAGCTGCCAGTAGCACAAGATGCCATGTTTGCTTACACATTCCTCTTGTGGATTAGATGACTTGAACTGTTGAACACCTTTATAAAGATGGGAGTCATAACACACTCCCACAAGTGTTTGATATGGGACAAAAACAACAAGGATGATACCATAAAACAACACCCATGCTTGAGCTTTGTCTTCTCAACAAGGTTTTCTTTCTGGTGATAGTGATCATGAGATATGTAGTGATAAATCCTTTCTTGCAAGTGTCTTTGATATTAAAGATCTCGGCCCCATAAATTTTTTCCTTGGAAACAAGGAAATTTTATCTCTTGATGGAAGTATGCCTTCGAACTTCTCACAGATATAGGCACTTTAGGATCTAGAACATTATCAACGTCTTGTGCGCAAACTCATGTACTTGGGTATACTTAGTAAGACATTGCATATGCTATTAGTGCAGTTAATCAGTTTATGCATGGTCCATGCTCATATCATATTGTGGGTGTCTATTGCATTTTTCGCTATCAGAAATCAACTATAGAAAAATGATTGATATATTCTAATTATGGCCATCTTAGTATAAGTGGATACAAATTTGCACATTGGGCTGGATAATCGAATAAAGGATCTACCCATGGCCACTATACATGTTTTTGTAGCAACATTGTTACTTGGATAAGTAAGAAGCGAGAACATTGCACATTCTTTTGCTGCATCTAAATATTGGGTCATGGCTCATGCTATGTGTGAACATAAATGGCTTTGTTTTTCTTTAGGAAATGGGTTTGATGTTTATACTCTCATTCCTTGGCATTGCGGTGATCAAGCTGCTATTCATATTACATCTCCCATCTTCCATGAAAGAGCAAAGCACTAAATGGATGGACTATCACTTTGTAAGAGAAAAGGTGTCTTTGAAATTGTTGACTACGTAATGCTTGGGCATTTTCACACCGGGCTCAAGTGAGGTGGCCTGTGGGATACGGGGGCACACTCAGGGTGAGCGGCTCGTGTGAGGCGAGAGGCTCATGTGAAGTGGAACCTATGTGAAGTGGGGGCCCACGAGGGGGGTTCGGCTGAGGTCCTAACCCATGGGATGTGGGGCTTGGGCTATGAGATAAAGGGATTGATTCACCGTGCTCTATGAGTTCGAGCTTTTCAAGCAAGTGATTAATTGTCCTGCATCAAAGTGGTATCAGAGTGGGAGGTCTCATGTTCAAGACTTCTCACCAGGAGTAATTAATGCAGGGGCATTTTCACACCGGGCTCAAGTGGGGTGGGCGGCCCTTGTGAGGCAGGCCCCACCCATGTGAGGCGGGTGGCTCGTGTGAAGCAGAACCATGTGAAGTGGGGCCCACGAGGGGGGTTCGGCCGTGGTCCTAACCCATGAGATGTGGAGCCTGGGCTATGAGATAAAGGGATTGATTCGCCATGCTCTATTAGTTCGAGCTTTTAGAGCAAGTGGTTAATTGTCCTGCATCACTACACTGTTTATTCTTCTGTATGATCAGTTAGTTGACATTAACAATGACAGCTAGTCATCCTTGTCTTCGTGATGCTTTGAACAAGTTGGGCATGTCTCATATCTATATTCCACCTTGAGGGGGAGTGTAAAGAATGTAATAGTTGGAGTATTTTAATAACGGTCCAGAATGTCACCAGATATTCTAGATCTTGAAATGTGTTCTTGTGGATTTAGAGCTCCAAAATCTACAAGATATTCTAGATCTTGAAATGTATTCTTGTGGATTTAGATCTCCAAAATCTACAAGATATTCTAGAAATGTCTGTGGATAGACTTGAGAAGTCAATAACTACGAATCTTATGTATCCATTCTAATCAACTAATACATTTCTTCTTCTATTCCCTTTTTTCTCTCCTCTTTTAACCAACAGTTAACAGTGTATTTGAATAGTAAGGATCCCATGTCTGGTTGTAGCTTGGTTCTTTGAATTCTTTATTTAGTAAAGATTTTGAGGTTTATTATTATTATTATAATTTATTTTTTTTTAGGAGTCCAAGACTAGGTTTCTTTGGTTGTCTTGGTAATAATTTCTAAGAAAAAGAGTCTTATTTGTCAATCAATTTGTTATTTTTGTCTTGAGGAATCTTTAATAGGATATATTAATAAGAAACATATAAATATAGGAGAAAAAGAGGAAGGGAGATCCATGCTTATGGTATTTTGAGAGTGCCTTTGAGTGCACTTTCATCAAATCAGCTAAGCCGTATTCTTCCAAGATGAGGGTAATTGATGCATCCAGGCCATGCGTCAAGCATGTGTATGCTAGAAAGTTCAGGAATGCACCCTACATGTTGGATGATTTATTTCTTTGCCCTTATATGGCATCCAATTGGATGGCTAAGTAGCTAACTAGTTGGATCATGGGGTCCACATGTCCAACCGATTGAAGTTTCAAGGGTTTTTAACAAATCATGTAAGAGAAAGAGGGGTCTTTTTCCAATTGTAGGGCCCATAGTTTTGGATTCTTTTAGCAGGTTGTTTATAGGGCCATATAGTTGGTCTATAGACCACCTATTTTAGCAGGTTTTGTATTCTTTATTTTGTCCTCAATGTATAGTTTATTTCATTCTTGTATTACAAACTAGTTTGAATTTTATTTGGCAATATATGTATGTGGGCTAATAGGAATCTAGTGAGGTATTTGTTTGTAGAAGATTCTTGAATTGTTAGGGGGTTCATATATACTTGTATGGAGGTCCATATATACCTCACAACATCACACACATACCTACACTATGCTACTGATAATTTGATAGAAAGTTTAAGGTATTCCATTAAGTATAATCAATGTTTTAAATATCATTATCGCATAATGTATCACACCCTTGGGATACGGATACATATCGGTTATCGCATGAGATATATCGGTTGTATCGCCTAATGTATCGTTGTTGTTGGGAAACATGAGAATATTGGGAAATTGGTTAATTTTTTCAATGGAACTTCAAAGATTGTTGAGAAAGACATTAATACACACTTAGAAATAAAAACATTAAAAAAAAAAAGTGCACATAATAGGGGTTGCCTTTGTATGAGGTCCTAATATATGTGCTTTCCAACCGAACTGATGTAAGTATATTCAAAGTCTATTCATATAATTTATAAATGTAAGACGACATGTATGGAAACACAAGCAATACATTCAAAAGCGAAAGAAGAATCACTAGATCAGGTTACATGTTTAATTTTGTGTTTAGATACAAAGATTGCAACTGATTTGCGAGAAATTGAGAATTTTCGATTTTTCTCAATTTTCCGCAACTTGACCCATCTCCCCTAAATCTCGAAATCGAAGTTTCAAATCTATGATTTTTCATGGAAAATATGAAGAATCATATATTTGTAACAATTTGACACTTGTTTAACATGATTTACAACAAAAACATGGATTGGAAATCGAAAATGCTCACCAGATCGAATAGGTGGGATATATCGGCACTACCTATGCGTTTCATATCGCACAGGTGGGATACAGGATATATCGTGGGATATATCGGCTGATATCTTTGATATTTAAAACACCGAGTATAATATCTTTGCGTGATTTCTAGTCTTCAAACTAGAAGGATGATGGGTTCTCCCTTAGTCCATTATTAGGGCTTGAATATTAATTTTGAGGCATCTAGTAGTGGAATTTAATTTTTCTTTCTAAATCCACATGCTCAAATTTCATTAATCCAAGTCAATTCTCTGTACTGCTACATGATCATCCTGCCAAAAAGGTCATTGCACTAAAATTTCCAATTTCACCAATCTACTTGCTGCCTGACCTCATTTATGGAATGCACATTTCTTTTCATTGCTTAGAAATTATATTTCATGATTCTTTCATTATTTGGGACTTCCTTCACTTTAATCAATTAATTTATATTATTATTTTGCTATTTCATGCATACATTGTTGGAAAGTATATGAGATTCATGCACAAGCTTAAATCTTCTCAATAACTTGCAGTCAAACTAACTAACATTACCTTTTCCATGTGGTGGGGCGCTTCCAACTATTTTGCGAATTTCAGAGGAAAACTGATGAGTAAGTTTCCTTCCACCCTAGAAGCTTTTCTCCATGGCATCAGTGACATTTTGACAAGAATGCTTTTTTTTTATTTTTCTTTTCTTTTCTTTCTTTTCTTTTCTTTTTGTCTTTTTTCTTTTTCAGAAGAATTTTCCTTAAGATTGACATCTTGCATCCTATGCTATATTAGTTTAGTGACTAATTTAAAAGCACTAATTTAAAAGCATGGTTGAAGCAAATGAATTCATTGTGACTACAACATCCGTCTTCGATGTGTTTTGATGGAACTCTTGAGATCCACTACATCTGTAGTTTCCTTCGCATGAGAGTATAAAATAAGTCATTCACACATGGACCCAACAATAAATGATTGCACAACTCGATGCTCGTGGATGGTGCCATACCCCAAATCCCTGTTTTGTTTAACTAGACATGGTTTGTCATTTTAAATTTCGTAGACTGCCATATCTCCTTTGGGAATCATTTCACATAGAGATGGTATAGAATCATATGCACATTCACTTTACTTGCGGTGATTGAAAATGACCCATTGTTGTATGCTTGTTCAATCAGTTATTTGCTGGAGTTCGATGATGATGAAGAGGATGGATCTTTACCCCAAAGGACTGTACCATTCTACAGGGTAGTTGGACTCCCAGAGGGACATCGCCAGTGACGTCGTACCGTGGAAAAGTATATTAATTCAACCACTCTACCATAAATTCCAGACTTGATATTGTGAATCTGACCCAGCCCGTCCCGGTGAAATAATCTGTATAGTAATTAAATGCTATTGACAATATGTTGTATATTAAATGCTACTGCTGATTCCAAGTTTTAGACACTATTATAGATGTTTATGCGCTCAGCATCAGTTGTCCACTCTTTTGTACTGAACAGTACAATTTATTTGTATTCTTCTTTGCTCCCCCTTTCCTCCACCAAATTATACAAAATCCATCTTCACGTTTAAGATTTTCTTTTTCTGTTAATGTGATTTTTAGTGTGTTTGGATGAGTGAATTGAATTACAAAGAGGAATCTATTAAAATGGAACCAACCAAATTGTAATCCCCCAAGTATTGATATTGAGGTTCTGGGCCCCAATTTCCGATTACATTACTTCAAGTTGGACTTGTAAGGAATGTAATTACGATTTATGGCCTACATTCTCATTATGAAAATTAGGAACCATCAATATTAATTTGTCATTTCCGCCCCATCTTTTGATTATCTCTAACCTCTGCAACAGGGAGGATGTTAAGAAGCCATACGACCAACCATGCCAGCACCGTGACCTTGGGCGGGCCCTGTAAGATCAAATGGAAGAAGTATGTGCCTTTCTTTTGTCCTTGGCCAAACTCAGTAACTTCTCCGTTCATGTTAGAGAAGCATCATGAGTGTAGGGTGTGGGATTCAAACCTAGTACTTTTGAGAGTCAATGCTTCTACCATCAAGCCATGCACTATATATATGGAGGTGTATGTCGACTTTTATATTGATAACCAATTAAATAGCTGTTATTACTTAATTATTTTTAATAATTTGATAATTAAATATCAAGTGGCATCAACTCAAGTATTAGAGTTGACACTAACCGGCTGGACATTGATGTTGAGGCTCAAAATCTTACATGAGTCGCAAAATGTTGAGGCTCAAAATCTTAATGAATTTGCCCCACCCAATCGATGCATGATGAATCTAAAAGAAAATTTTAGATTTCACAAGGTAAGCATGGAACGGAGAAAGAAAGAAAGAAAGAAAGAAAAGCCAAAGCCAGCTTGCTCATCAACTATACCAAACATGCAGGTCGAATATGGGAAAAAAAGGCTCCTCATACTCAGTACCCTTTCATTTTTATTTTTTTTCAAATATTACACTATCTTATAAATTTTTCTAATTAGTATTCCTATCTTTTGATTTATTTCCAAATAATAATTATTATATACCTATGTTTAAATTATACTTTAACTTTTGATTTGTTGCCAAATAACACCGTATCTTTTTAATATTTTCAAATAGGATCAACTTTTTCAATACTTCCAAATAAGTTCTACCTTTATAATAATATTTCAAAATAGTATGTCTATCTTTTAACTATTTCCAGATAGCTCCTTATCTTTTGAATATTTCAAATTAGCAACGTATATTTCATTTTTCTCCATTTTTTATATTACTAACTAGTATCTTACCTTTTATATTAATTCTAAATATCTATCTTTTAAATATTTCCAAATAATACCTTATTTTTGAATATTTCTAAATAGTGCCCAATCTTATCATTATTACAAAATAATGCCCTATCTTTTGATTATTTCTAACTAAACTTTGTCTTTTGTTTTATTTCTAAATAATGCCAATCTTTTGAATATTTTGAAACAGCGTGATATCTTTCGATTTAATTCTAAATAGTACCTAATATTTTTTTAATATTTCAAAATAGCAATGCATCTTTCATTTATTTGCAAATAACACCCCATCTTTTGATTATTTCTAAATAGTACCCTATCGCTATCTTTTAATTTATTTCTAAATAGTAACTAATCTTTTTTAATATTTCAAAATAGCAACATATCTTTCATTTATTTGTAAATAACGCCCCATCTTTTGATTATTTCTAAACAGTATCCTTTCTTTTGATTATTTCAAAATAACTACATCTTTATGTAGTGCCTTTCATTTATTTCTTACTAGTGCATCTTTTGAATCTAAATGGTACCCTCTATCTTTTGATTTATTTTCAATTAAATCCCTTTTTTAATATTACTAAAAAATACCTTATCTTTTAAAATATTTCCAAATAATCTTTTAGATATTTCTAAACTGCACCAAGTTTCAACTGTATCCAAAACTCAGGTGGCCCCAAGAAGTGCTTTTAGATATTTTAAGTATGATTTCACACTATTTTAGATGATACGGCCCACTTGAGCTCTGGATACAATTAACTTTTGGGGTGTCTCGTAACCTGATAAAGTGATATGGCCCACTTGAGTTCTGATGCACATCACGGTGGAGCCCACACAGGACAACCTCCTGGGAAGCTCACATAAGGTCCACCTCATAATACCCGTTCTCGATGAAAGAAATATCTAAAATTCTAGGCTAACTGTAAATTGAATGGAATATTGGTAGGGAAGATCTACATGGAAACTTCCATCGGAATGCCACTCATCGGATGTACCCTACTAGGACAATGGGTAACCTACACACACACACATACATATATATGTGTGTGTGGAAATGGTACTATGAGGTCGACGTCATGGGAACTTTCCATGAGGTCGAGCTGTGTGGGCCCCACCATGATGTGTGTCAAACATCAACCCCATCAGCGGGATGCACCATTCTCTGGTGGGCCATGGGTTTAAAAATCAAGTCAATCCATGACAGTTGAGAGGGGTTACCCTCCCATTAAAACACATAACAGTTGAGAGGGGTTACCCTCCCATTAAAACACATAACTGTTATGTGGGCGACACCACATAACAGTTGAGAGGGGTTACCCTCCCATTAAAACATTCATAATCATTTATTGGGGCCACTGAGATGTGGTTCACAAATCCAGCCCATCCATTATGTGTCCCACTTGGATGAGGGGTCAAACCAAGTTTCAGCCACATCCAAAAGTCAGGTGGGCCCCACCAAGTGATTTTATATGTTTTAGGCATGTTTTAACATGGTTTTAGATGGTATGGCCCACCTGAGTTCCATATCTGGTTGCATTTTAGGATATCCCATAACCTAAAGGAGACCCATCAAATGCACAGTGTTGATGTTTGACACACATCACGGTGGGCCCACACAGCTCGACCTCATGGGTAGTTCCCATGAAGTCGAACCTTAGAGTACCAAGCTGTGTGGACCCCACTGTGATGTGTGCCGAACATCTAACCCATCAGTTAGATGCACCATTCTGTGCTGGGCCACAGGCTTAAAAATCAAGTCAATATATGACTTGGGTGGGCCACACCGCATACAACAGTTGAGAGGGGTTACTCCCCATTTAAACATTCATAATCATTTATTGTGCCCACCGAGATGTGGTTCACAAATCCAGACCATTCATTGTGTGTGTCCCACTTGGATGAGGGCTCAGACCAAGTTTCATCCGCATCCAAAGCTCATGTGGGCCCCACCAAGTACTTTTATAAGTTTTAGGCATGTCTTCACATAATTTTAGATGGTATGGCCCACCTGAGTTCCGTATACGGCTGATTTTTGGGATATCCTATAACCTAAAGGGGACACATCAAATGCACGGTTTAAATTACACATACTATAGTCTTCACATAGATCAAACATAATTACTATGATTTCCCCTTGGGACCGCGGACCAAAAATCAGAGTGGTCCACACTATCTGGTGGACTATGCGTATGATACGAACTAATAAAGTAGAAAAAAACAAGATGGGTTACACGGTTTATATTTCTATCTACTTGTGCAGCTCACCGATTTTAGAGGCGGGAATGATTATGACAGGGACATGGATGAGTGGCCCATATCTTCCACATGTTTGGAGATTGCATATTTCCTTAAATTTATCTTCGAGCAAGTAGTATTAAATCTAAATTTTAAAAAAGGAAAAAAAGAAATAAAAGAAAAAAAGAAGATAATTTTACAAAAAAACAACCTACTTAATACAGAATTTACATTCCGGTTTTTTTTTTTTTTTTTTTTAAATTTTAAAGATTTTTAATAAGCTACCTTATCAATTTAACTAATTATCATTGGAGTACCTTTAGTTAGAATTTTTAAATCAGGCTTTGTTAGTAAGCAAAGGAGGTTGGCAACTTCGTCCGGCCGTGCCGTAATGTTTATGTGAAATCCACCCCAATAACTGCCTAAAAAAATCAGCCCCATCTCTGATTCAGGTGGATCACATTAAGCATAGAGAAAAAAGAAACAAGGTTGTAAATAAGGTGGCCACACCAATGTATAGAGTTGGGAGAGACATCCACCCTTTATTTTTACATGGCTCACAATGATGATTATACAAAATCCACTCCAACCATTAGATGAAACACCAAAACTTAGATCCTACACCCAATATTTAGGCCCATACATTATTTAGGTGGGCTACAACAAGAGAAAGTTTGCGTGGTGAAAGTTGCATGTTTACTCTTTCTAATTGTGTAGTTTACCTGAATAATGCATGGAGCTAACTTTTGCTTATTGGATCTAAAATAGGATGATGCATCTGTTGGGCCCCACCCAACACAAACACCTTTTCCATCGTTGCCAATTTATAAACATATCCTAATTTTTTATTTTTTTTTCTTCTTTTAATTTTTTTTTTTAATTAAATTAAATTACAAGAGTACCCTTCCAATAGTCATAGGCAGGATAAGCTTCATTTCGGCATGGTTGCATGCGTAATTGAAAAAAGGGCTTGCATTTTAATCCTGAGCTCGACCCTTGGGCCTAATACCACAACCTAATCTGGCCAAAGGAGATGTAGGCCCAAGAGTTCGGCAGGCTAGCTGTAACGCCCTGAAAATCGGGGGTCGAGTAACAACTCAACACTCGAGTTCCAAAACATCACTTATGCAACGTAAATGCTTATGATTGAATGTTGTCTGTGTTAGTGCAACAATCATGAGTGGGATTATACAAAAACAGTAATTCATACTCCAGATCAAGTTATAAAACGCAAGCGGAAGACTGAAAGATGTATATAAACGTATATAAAACCAAAACGTCACAATCGGCCTCCAGAGTATGAACACCTTACTGAGTCACCATATACATGTATCTGTTTCAAAAATCAAAATGCCAAAAATGGTACAACTATAATGGTACACCCTGTAGCCCCGTCATCTGAATGGCCTAAGCGTAGCCTCCAGAGAACTGCATGTAGGAGAACTCATCCTGATCATCATAGTAATCAGGCTCAGCCTCCTACGTCTCGTCAATACCTGCATCTAAGACAAAGTCTGGTGGGTGTCCAGAATACTGTCCCGTAACGAGGCAGTGAGTAGCTAACTCAGTGGAATAATAAGGCATATGTTAACATGTTATCAATTCAGTCAAGCAGTAATGATAAAGCAATACAATCAAATACTCTTAAATACTCTTATTAATGCAAGTATGGAATGCAGTTATGATGCATGCCCTCGCCAATGCTCTCTCGTGCGACAACATGTTACGTCTGTGGCATGCGTTCATCCCCCAGTGCTCCACATCTTATAGGCACATGCAGTGCTATGTTGTAAGCGTGATTACCAAGTTATTATTAGTCATTTTCATAAAGCAATATTGGGAAACTAAGGTACCTTCCTTATATCATTCCCAAACAATGATCCATTTTAGGGTCGTCAGTCCTAGATAATATCATACAATGATACAGTTCTAAGTCGCTGTAAAGGGCTGACAGGGCTGTTACGTGCACTCGTTGCACCGCTCCCCCATCACCTTATCAATACAGGCCTAGTTTATACTATGTTACTACGGGAAGACTCGTCGCCTCTCCGCAGATTTAGGGTATGCTCGAGGTCACTACAAAGGGCTCGTCACCAATCAGTGTAGGCCGACAGCTCGAATACAGTGTACCATACCACCATATTCAGCTCACGAGTCTGGGTTGCTCACTGGTCACTACGGGGATGCTCGTGGCTCTAACGTAGGCCGATAGCTCGACCATGGTGTCCCATATCACCATGCCCGGCTCATGAGTCTTAGCGGATCAAGGTACCAAGGTTAACGGGGTTATACTGGTAAGTTTGGTACCCTAGGTTCAAGCAGTAGCGTCCAAATATGGTGAACATACATTAGACAGATCGAGTTACTTGACGAGCTCGACTAGCACGAGTGCACAACCAGCTGAATGACATGAAGTGCATAAGCACTTCGCGTGGTCTAACCACTATCGCCAACCGAAGTACGACTCAGGTTCGTCAAACGCATTCTATGTGGCGAAGGAATCTCAACCACGAACTCAAGTCTGTTACCAATTGCCTGGACTATAACATAACCCCAATCATATTCAATCCTTATCCAGAAACATATAGAGTAAAGCAGAATAAACAAGGTAATTCAAGTATATTATAAAGCACAGTATAAACAGAAAATACAGACACATACATTTCATAAGTAAGCGGTTAAATTATACAACCAACATGGAGGAAATCATATACATCTCTAAGTTAGTTGAGAATCCTATCTTAACACCTACCTAAAGCATAATCATCTAAGTACTTACTCTTATAAGCATTTTCACAAACACTTAGAATACACGTCTTTAACATACATAACGTATAGTAGCAAAAACAAGTATTAGGACGAATCCTTTCGTCGAGTAAGTATTACACATATATATAGCATGTTCATATAGTAATTAATCATGGCAAACACACTTTCAAAATTTGTACGTATACAGTATTTTATACAAATATACAGAATACACAATATGCTATAATTTGTATACGCAATCGAAACACAAAACGAACATCGGATTGTGCATGTACAATAACACCCAAATTATGAATCTATCATTATCTGACATTGAAAGCGTTAAAAACCATAACCTATACGTCTAAAGTCCGCACCTTACACCGTAGAAACGTAACGAACTTAATAGAAACTTTATGCTTTCGTCAACGTCGATACGATGACCTATAACACAAGGTAAGTCAGTTATTTCGCTACTTGTGTCAATAGAAACCCTAAAACAGATTAATGTTAGAGTTTTCTTACCTAGAAATGAAGTCGGAATCGCCATAAAAGTGATCAGATCGTGATGGTTAAGCACATATAGCACCAGGGTAGACTAGCAAGAAGATTCTCCCACATCTCTCACACTTTCTCTCTCTTTCTTCTCTTCTCTCTCCTAGGGTTTTCTCAAATTCGTATGGTGAGAATGAGAGAGGGTTTAAGGTCCTTGTATAGGCCTAAAACACTCCAAATTAGACCCAGGGTCAAGGTATACTTAGGTTATGTCCAAAGCAGGTCTGTTCCGTCTCAACGGAGCACTTCTGGAGCCCCCCCTTGAGCCAAAGGTCGGACTTAAGCTCACTGACTATGGATCTAGGTTGAGTTAAGTTTTCATTCTAATTGGGTTTCCAGATCGCACGTGACCAGTTTCAGTTCAACGGTCACAGAAACTCGATCAGGGTTACAAGTATACTGACCTGTGTATGAAATTTCCCCTAATCCGAGGGTGTATTTGGGTCAGATTCTGAGGGTCTGATTGCTTATATTTGGCCCGCAAACATCAAATCTCAGATTACTTAACTTTGATTTAATTTCTAAAGAAAACCAGATTTTTTCACACTCCTCGCTCCGGGCTCAAGCGAATAGCCTTGGGACACTATCTGGATTTGACTTCTGAGATGGTTGTCAAGCCCAGCAAGGCGGTCCTAATTCTATATCCTCATATTATTCAGACTTTCGATGTGTAGTCCAGATCTAATACGGAGTTTCGTGATGCTCCTGAGAGTAGCCGGGTAATGAGATTGATCCTAGATTTTAGGGTAACCTAGCGTCAATGATTCTACAAGTTTTAGGTCTTGCAGATCGTATTTAAAGCGATTCAAGCGAATTTTGTTGTTAATCTAATTTAACACTTAGTTGACTTTGTCTAATTTCTAAAGGATTTGACCTGAGTGATTTCTGCCTGAGGTGGTACTCGGGCCTTTGTACGAAATTTTTCAAGTCGTTACAATCTACCCCCCTTAAAGAAAAATTTCATCCTCGAAATTAGTACCTTTTCGTACTCCTCAAGAAGCTGAGGGTAGTTCTTTCTGATCTGGGCTTCCGTCTCCCAAGTAGCTTCCTCCTCTGTATGATGCGTCAACAGTACCTTCACGAGTGGAATCACCTTACTACGCAACACCTGCTCCTTCCTATCTAGGATACACGTTGGACGCAGCACATAAGTAGCATCCTCACTCAATTTCACCTGCTCCCAATGTGTAAGGGTTATGGTCTCATACTCCTTTGGTTGTCAAATTTTGATGTGTCAAAACATCTATCTGTGTCTTGTGCTTGTTTGATGATTTTTATTCAAGACACTGTTTAAATACTTCAAGAAGCTATAAGTCGAACTCTTCAAGATGTTACAAGTTGAAGCTCAAGATGTTGAAGTTCAAGAAGCTACTATGTTGATGTCCAAGTCTTAGAGAACGACTCATGACTTCAAGACTAATAAGCAATGCATGAAGTAGTTGTTATGTTGATGAAGATCTCAAGTTTGAAGCTACAACAAAGTTCAAGACTTCAAGCCTGATATTGTTCAAGACTTCAAGCCTGATATTGTTCAAGATTTCAAGCCTGATATTGGTTCAAACAATCTACATTCGTTGAATGGTTGAAGTTCAATATCCATACGACATGTTTCAGGTTTAAATGACCTTAGGTTGACCCTTTAAGTAGGTCATTTTGGATACATAAATCAAATGTTTATTTAACATAAGTTTGGTCTATTCCAAGACCAGTCCTAGCTCTTGTTCGACCAGTCCTAGCATTGGTTCGACTAGTCCAAGAAATTCCACGATCAGTCCTAATTAGTTGAAGATTTTTCGGATTTTTTGGTACGCCCACGACCAGTCCTGGAGGTCCTTCGACCGGTCGTAGGTTGGCTTCGACTCGTCCACGATCAGTCGTGGAGCTACGACTGAAAATCCAGCAACTTATTTCATGGTCCTACGACCAGTTGTAGGTGACCCACGACCAGTCGTAGGGTACTCACGACCAGTCGTGGAACGGCTTTCAAAGATCGCGCTCAATTTTTCAAAAATCTGTTAGAGCTACGACCAGTCCTAGGTTTCTAAGACCAGTCGTAGGAACGATTTTTTCTTCTATAAATTGAACACGAAATTCAGAGTTTTTACATCCTCAACTCCATTCCATTTCAAGAATTTTCAAGTAATCACTCTGAGATAAGTTTGTGTTTATTTTAAGCTAAATTGTGCTTATTTAATATTCCTTTTTGCTAGCTTATTGAATTTGATTTTGTTTCTCTATTCCAATCTTATTTGAAAAGAGGAATTATATTATTCCTTCTTCTTGGAATCAAAATCAAATATTGCTACGCCCAACAAGTTAAATCTAAAATCTATTAGAATTTAGAACCTTATGAATGTGAGTATTGGAAATTGAACTTTGACATTCAATCATCTACTCCGATTGGTTCTACCGGGCTGCTAAAGGAGAAATCCAGGTATTTTACAATTCTGTAAAATTAATTTATTTTTGGTTTGTTTGAGGTTGAGCAGAAAAAATCTCATTGTATTGGTTTTGTTTGAGATTGAGCCAGGAAAAATCTCATTGTATTGGTTATCCGAGGAAAACCAAAACTCGAGAAAAAGGGGTTTTTGAATTGTGTAAGCCCAAGTGAAAAAGACACAATTGTAAAAGTTTTTGGTGAACCCGAGAAAACCTATTTGATAGTGAACGCTAATATCCCGTGTGAGGATATTAGAGTGGAGTAGCATTCTGTGTGGCTGTTGTAAAAGCAGTTGGTGTACACACAGGCGAACCACTATAACTCTTTGTCTTGTGGATTGAATGCTTGCTTAATTTTCATATCTTTTATCATTCGATTGTGTGGAATGTACAAGTGGATGTGAATGTTGTAACTATTTACATTTTCAAGCAAGTGTGGGGATTGTTGTAATAATTTAGATCTTTACTTCTGTATTTATTTTCAATTCCTTGCTATTTCATTTACTTATATTAACATTGAGTTCTTGATTCAAAAGAGGTTCTAGAAATAAGGTTGTCCTACCATAAGCCCTTGTTTATTATGGTGTAAGGTTGTCCTTAGAACTGAATTTGTATCAATCTCTCAATAATTATTTATCAAGGTGATTTATATTTAGCATTGTGAATTGATTCATAATTGTAAGGGTATTGATTTACTTTTGTTCCGCTGATTTATTTATAAATTTGGCATAGTCCTATTCACCCCCCCCCCCCCCCCTCTAGGACATATAGCTTGGCCTTTTCAAGTGGTATCAGAGCCTAATAGCTCATTTTTGTTGCTTTTTATTTGGATTTATTTCCTGAGCTAACGATCTAAGCTATATAAAAAGATGTCAAATTTTGATAGCCTTTCAGTTACTAGGCCTCCACCTTTTGATGGCTCCAACTACGCTATTGGAAAGCCAGAATGAGAATCTTCCTCAGATCAATGGATGAAAGTGTGTGGCTAGCCACAGTGACTGAATGGAATCCTCCTACCATGGAAGTAACTGGTGTTGATGGTTCAAAATCTATGAAAATTACACCATATTTCCAATGGACCACACTTCAGAAAAATGAGAGTAGTGCTAATGCTAAAGCACTAAATGCAATCACTTGCGCACTATCACCGGATGAGTTCAAAAGAATCATATCCTGTGATACTGCAAAGCAAGCCTGGGATATTTTAGAAATGACACACGAAGGTACATCAATTGTCAAGAAATCTAAAGTCCAACTCCTCACAACTAAATTTGAAGAAATTCATATGGAGGAAAATGAAATGTTTATGGACTTTTACACTAGATTGAATGACATTGTAAACTCTATGTGGGGTCTTGGCGAAAAGATCTCAGAAAGTAAAGTGTGTGCAAAAATACTACGCTCTCTTCCTGAACGGTTCAATTCAAAGGTAACCGCAATCCAGGAACTTCGTGATACGGACAATATGAAGGTAGAAGAATTAGTTGGTTCTTTGTAAACCTATGAATTAAGTTTTAAAGCTCCTAAAGGTAAGTCTATTGCTTTGAAGTCATCTAAAAGTATTACTCAAAAAAATTCAGATTCAGAAAAGTCTGAAGATGATATGGCCCTTTTGGCGAAAAAGTTTTATAAGATTTTCAAAAGTAAGAAAAGAATCGACTTTCAAAAGGCAAATGAAAAGAAACGTTCTAAACCTAAGTCTAAAACTTGGAAATCATTGAAAGATAGTCAATGTTACAACTGTCAAGAATATGGGCATTTAGCAAACAAATGTCCTAAAAAGGACAGATCCAAAAGGAAGGGTATGTTGGCTACTTGGGATGAATCGTCTGATTCTGAAGCCTCTTCTGAATCAGAAAATTCAGAAACCGAGTCGGGCAGTGAACTTAAGGCCCTTATGACTCTAGCCAAGTTTACCTTTTCAGATCACGATGATTCAACAAGTGAAGAAAATTTGGATAGTGATCATGAAAATGATGAAGATCTTCAAGATGCTTACAATGCCTTATATAAGGAAAGTTGTAAAATTGCTGTCAAACTTAAACTTCAAAAAGAAAAGTTTTTTAAACTTAAAGAATGTTTTGAAACCCTTGTTTTAGAAAAATCTCAAATTTCAGATTGTTTTGAAAAATCAAAGTGTGATTTAGAATTCAAAACCTCCCTAATTGAAAATTTGAAATCTGAAAATGAGAAACTTAAAATGAAGTATCTTCTCTTCTAAGTTTGAAGGACACATGGAGATATGCCCAAGGTGATCCAAAATTAGAAAAATTATTATCCGGATCAAGAAAATGTGGTGATCGATCCGGGTTGGGCTTTGATAAAAACACATCTCCTAAACAGAAGAATGCTCCTTCCATTTTTGTGAAAGGAGAGACTTCTAACTCAAAAGGAAAATGTACTAATCAAGTTGTTTCTAAAAATACAAAAACCTTTCAAAAACACAAAAGCAGCTATATAAATTTCAAAAATCAGATTCGAAACCCGCTAGCTGAAAAAATTGTTGATTTACTTAAGGAGCTATTAAAATTTAACTCAGTAGGTCACTCTTATAACTATAAACAAAAGAAGACCAATTATTCTCCTAAACCCAAAACAGTACTGAAATGGGTTCCCAAGGTTACTTGTTTGGTTGCTCACACTGCTTTCAAAGCTACAAGCCATTCAAAATGGTACCTAGACAGTGGATGCTCCAGACATATGACAGGCGACAAAGCTCTATTCACTGATCTTAAAGATATGACTGATGGGTCAGTCACATTTGGTGATGGTAGCAACTGCAAGATAATTGGCAAAGGTATGGTCCAACTCTATAACCTTCCCTTATTTAAAAATGTGTTATATGTTGAAGGTTTAAAACACAACCTGTTGAGCATATCTCAAATATGCGATAACAACCATAATGTTAAATTTTCTAATCAAGGTTATGTGATTACAAATGAAAAGGGTTCTGTAATATTAACTGGTCGCAGAACTTCTGAAAACCGCTATATAGTAAGCAACGGTAGCTCATCTAATCAAACGTGCTACATGGTCCATACCGATGAGACAGATTTATGGCATAAACGCCTTGGACATGTACACTACCGAAATTTATACAGATTGAGCAAAAGTGAACTAATAAAAGGTCTACCTAAAATGCAAAAAGTAGACAAGATTTGTGGTGAATGCCAGTATGGTAAACAAACTAGGAGCTCTCACAAAAGGTGAACTCCAATATCACCACAAGACCACTCGAGCTTCTCCATATGGATCTTATAGGACCAACAAGAACGGAAAGTCGAGGTGGCAAAAAGTACATCTTAGTTATTGTAGATGATTATACAAGATACACTTGGGTTTCATTCTTGAGAGATAAATCAGAAACCCTTGATGAAGTGAAAAAAATTATAAAACGGATTCAAACTGAAAAATGTTCTCAAGTCAGCAAGATCCGTAGTGATCATGGATCCGAATTCGAAAATAGCGGTTTTGAGAAATTTTGTAGCGATCAGGGAATATCGCATGAATTCTCTGCACCTAAAACTCCTCAACAAAATGGAATTGTCGAGAGGAAGAATAGAGTGCTTCAAGAAATGGGAAGTGTTATGTTAAATAGCATGAAGCTTCCTAGAAATCTCTGGGCTGAAGCAGTGAATACAGCCTGCTACATTATTAACCGTGTTTATATTTGTAAATCTAATAATAAAACGGCTTATGAAATGTGGTTTGAGAAAAAGCCTTCTGTCAAATATTTTCGAATTTTTGGCAGCAAGTGCTATATTTTGCGTGACCGTGAAAATTTGGGAAAATTCGACACTAAAAGTGATGAAGGGATCTTTTTAGGTTATTCTTTAAACAGTCGTGCTTATCGTGTTCTGAACAACAGGACTGGTGTGATTCAAGAGTCAATAAATGTTGTGATTGACGATCTTTTGAAGACACCTGTCCCTAGTTTAGATAATGATGAAATTCTTATACTTGAAAAATAAGAAATTTCATCAAGTGAAACTAATCTGAATTAAGGATTGTTAAAGATCATCCAACCTCTCAAATACTTGAAACCCTCTCACTGGTGTGCGCACTCGTAGACAATTAGAGGACATATGTAACTACGTATGCTTTACATCCCAGATTGAACCGGGTAACGTAAAAGAAGCACTTTCTGATGAAAATTGGATTCTTGCGATGCAAGAAGAACTTAATCAGTTTGTCAGAAATGATGTCTGGCAACTTGTTCCTAGACCTAAAGATAAACATATTATTGGAACAAAATGGATTTTCAAAAACAAATCTGATGAACTAGGAAATATTATTCGAAATAAAGCAAGACTAGTTGTACAGGGATATACACAAATTGAAGGTATTGAAACATTTGCCCCTGTAGCTCGTCTTGAGTCAATCAGACTTTTTATCTCCATTGCATGTTTTAGGAAAATTAAAATTTATCAAATGAATGTAAAGAGTGCCTTTCTGAATGGTGATTTACATGAAGAGGTATATGTTGAACAACCTACAGGGTTTGAAGATCCTAAATTTACTGATCATGTGTATCGTCTTAAGAAAGCTCTCTATGGTCTGAAACAAGCTCCCAGAGCATGGTACGAAAAACTGACTAAGTTTTTACTGAGTCATAATTTTCAGATGGGGTGTGTTGATAAGACGCTTTTTGTTAAGAAACATAACGATGATATTCTAATGGTTCAAATATATGTTGACGATATTATTTATGGATCAACCTGTACTAACATGACTGTTGAGTTTGCAGATTTGATGAAGTCTAAATTCGAAATGAGCATGGTTGGAGAATTAAACTATTTCCTAGGATTGCAAGTAAAACAACAACCTGATGGAATTTTTATTTCTCAAACCAAATATGCTCAGAGCTTAATTAAGAAATTTGGATTTGAGAAAGGTAAAAATTTTGATACTCCTATGAGTACAACTGTAAGACTCTCAAAAGACTCTACAGGTAATGATGTGGATCCTAAATTGTATCGTAGTTTGATTGGTAGTTTACTTTATCTAACTGCTAGTAGACCAGATATTGCTTTGAGTGTTGGTATTTGTGCTCGTTATCAATCAAATCCTAAAGAATCTCACTTAAGCTCATTTGTTAAGCGGATTATGCGTTATGTCGCAAGTTCTACTAAATTAGGTCTCTGGTATCCACATGAGACTAATGTTCAATTAGCCGGGTACGCAGATGCTGACTGGGCTGGAAACATAGATGATAGGAAATCAACCCGTGGTGGTTGTTTCTACATTGGAAATTGTCTTGTTTCTTGGTTTAGTAAGAAGCAAAGTTCTATATCGCTATCAACTGCTGAGGCTAAATACATTGCTGCTGGAAATGCATGTACTCAACTTGTTTGGATGAAACGAATGTTAAGCGATTATGGAATTACTCAAGATTCTATGATTTTATTTTGTGATAATTCCAGTGCAATAAATATCTCTAAAAATTCAGTTCAGCATTCACGTACTAAGCATATTGACATTAGATTTCATTACATTCGTGAATTAGTGGAAGAAAAATTAATAAATTTGGATTACATTCCAACCGAGATTCAACTTGCGGACATTTTCACTAAACCGCTCGACAAAAGCAGGTTTAATAAATTAAAATTTGATCTCGGTATGTGCAATTTAAATTGAGTTTGCATGATTTTGTGTATCATAATGTACATAAGTTTGATGTTTTATTTGCTTAAATTTGAAATTATTTAAAAAAATAAAAAAAAATTGTAAATTTTGTCGTACTCGACCTGTCGTGAGAATACACGACCGGTCGTGCCACGACCGGTCGAACACGTACACGACCTGTCGTAAATCACGGGATTTCACTTAAAATTGGGGATTTTTGTCTTCTTCTTCATTTCTTCATTTCTCTCCAACGGTTCTAGCTACGACTGCCCCAACCCACCTTCATTGTTCTTCAAGGTTAGTGGTTCTTTTGCATTTTTTTCTTGCTATTAGTGTTTCAAAACTCATGTTTGTGGAATCTATTTGATCATTCATTGCAGGTTTTGGGGTTTTATCTTGAAAAATCTGTTCTATCTAAACCTCATTTCTTCTATCTTGCATCTTGTTGTTTCCTTGAAATCCTTCTTTGAAAATGGATGCTAGAGGTAAAAAGAAAACTACTCGAGGTCCATCTTCTTCTAGATCAGCTTCTATTGTTCAACGTCATCTTCGCTCTCCTGAAAATGATCCTACTGATGCTCGAGATTTGCGTATGCGTAATGTAATTGTTGAACGTCATGTTAATGTCAATCACATTGCTTCTTTTGGTATTCCTTCTTTGTTGGAATCGTGGGATGGGATAACATCTTACATTGGGGTGGAGCTGCATACCAGTCCATTGCCCAATCCATGTTTGCATGTATCTGTGATTTTTCTCTTGAGAATTTAACTTTTAAAGTTGATACTCAAGAAGGTTTGTTTGTTGTAGATCGACATTTGATTGCAGATATTATGGAAATACCTATCAATGATGAAAGCATTCCAATTAATATTTTACATGATAGTCTCTCAGAATCTGAACGACGAATGCTTACTAGAGATTTATGTAATATGGATGTTCATTGGACTCATAAAGGTCATACACTTCCCTCAAGGTATTTGTTACCCAGATTACGAGTACTTCATAAGATATTCATTTCAAATCTTTATCCACGTTCTCGGTAATAAAACCGAACTCACGCTTTTATGGTTCGTGTTTTGCATTCTCGTTGTCTCTGGTGCTAAAATATGTCTTCCTTCTTTAATCTGTCATTCCATTATTCTGTCGCGTCACCATCCTGGACATAGTGATATACCCTTTGGTTATTTACTGACTATGTTAGCAAATCATATGCTCATAGCTATGCCTACTAGAGAAAAACCCATCCATCATCTCCCTTTTAATAATTCCAATCTTAATAAGATGACTTTAGATTTGGCTAGAGGCCAAGTGGATCTGGTAGCAAAGTGGTGGTGAAGGTAATGCTGAAGCTAGTGATCTTCCTGAAGACGTGAATATGGATGACTTATTTGAAGAACTTGAGTCAGACTCGGCTGATGATCCTGATTTTCAGCCTTCTGATTTTGATGAAAAATTGAATTCTCTTCAAGAGCAGGTGGCTCAAATTCGTGTTACTCAAGACACACAATTTTCTTATATGCGTAAATATATGAGGCGGATTGCTAAGGGTTTACACAAAATTGATCCATCTAATCCTGCACCCTCTTCTGGTTCTGACTGAATTTTTATTTTCGGGTCTGTAATATTTACTGATATTAGCTTGCATCTCAAATCCTTTTTGTTGGTTATGGACAATTTTCTCTTGCTTCAACTACTAAATTCATTACTGTTCTTCTTCCTTTGTCATTTTGTGACAAAAAGGGGGAGAAGTTTGGTGAACTTTGTCATTTTGATTTTGATGTCATTTTGATGTTAAACTTATCTATGTGCTTCTATTACTCAGGGGGAGTTAAACTTCTCAAGAGTTATGGGAAAATGATTATTGCTTATCATGTCTATACATTGCTTATCATGTCTATACATCTGTGCATCTGTGCTTGCTTTGTACTGCTCTTATGTCTATTGGAAGTATTATTACTTGGTGTTTTGTCACAAATTTGACAAAGGGGGAGATTGTAAGGGTTATGGTCTCATACTCCTTTGGTTGTCAAATTTTGATGTGTCAAAACATCTATCTGTGTCTTGTGCTTGTTTGATGATTTTTATTCAAGACACTGTTTAAATACTTCAAGAAGCTATAAGTCGAACTCTTCAAGATGTTACAAGTTGAAGCTCAAGATGTTGAAGTTCAAGAAGCTACTATGTTGATGTCCAAGTCTTAGAGAACGACTCATGACTTCAAGACTAATAAGCAATGCATGAAGTAGTTGTTATGTTGATGAAGATCTCAAGTTTGAAGCTACAACAAAGTTCAAGACTTCAAGCCCGATATTGTTCAAGACTTCAAGCCTGATATTGTTCAAGATTTCAAGCCTGATATTGGTTCAAACAATCTACATTCGTTGAATGGTTGAAGTTCAATATCCATACGACATGTTTCAGGTTTAAATGACCTTAGGTTGACCCTTTAAGTAGGTCATTTTGGATACATAAATCAAATGTTTATTTAACATAAGTTTGGTCTATTCCAAGACCAGTCTAGCTCTTGTTCGACCGGCCCTAGCATTGGTTCGACTAGTCCAAGAAATTCCACGATCAGTCCTAATTAGTTGAAGATTTTTCGGATTTTTGGTACGCCCACGACCGCCCTGGAGGTCCTTCGACCGGTCGTAGGTTGGCTTCGACTCGTCCACGATCGGGTCGTGGAGCTACGACCGAAAATCCAAAGAACTTATTTCATGGTCCTACGACCGGTCGTAGGTATCACGACTGGGTCGTAGGTGACCCACGACCGGTCGTAGGGTACTCACGACGATCGTGGAATGGCTTTCAAAGATCGCGCTCAATTTTTCAAAAATTGTTAGAGCTACGACCGTCTTAGGTTTCTAAGACCGGTCGTAGGAACGATTTTTTTCTTCTATAAATTGAACACGAAATTCGAGTTTTTACATCCTCAACTCCATTCCATTTCAAGAATTTTCAAGTAATCACTCGAGATAAGTCGTGTTTATTTTAAGCTAAATTGTGCTTATTTAATATTCCTTTTTGCTAGCTTATTGAATTTGATTTTGTTTCTCTATTCCAATCTTATTTGAAAAGAGGAATTATATTATTCCTTCTTCTTGGAATCAAAATCAAATATTGCTACGCCCAACAAGTTAAATCTAAAATCTATTAGAATTTAGAACCTTATGAATGTGAGTATTGGAAATTGAACTTTGACATTCAATCATCTACTCCGATTGGTTCTACCGGGCTGCTAAAGGAGAAATCCAGGTATTTTACAATTCTGTAAAATTAATTTATTTTTGGTTTGTTTGAGGTTGAGCCAGAAAAATCTCATTGTACTGGTTTTGTTTAAGATTGAGCGTAAAAATCTCATTGTATTGGTTGTCTGAGGAAAACCATAAAACTCGAAAAAGGGGTTTTTGAATTGTGTAAGCCCAAGTGAAAAAGACACAATTGTAAAGGTTTTTGGTGAACCCGAGAAAACCTATTTGATAGTGAACGCATACTGTGTGAGGATATTAGGAGTGGAGTAGCATTCTCGTGTGGTTGTTGTAAAACAAGTTGGTGTACACACAGCGAACCACTATAACTCTTTGTCTTGTGGATTGAATGCTTGCTTAATTTTCATATCTTTTATCATTCGATTGTGTGGAATGTACAAGTGGATGTGAATGTTGTAACTATTTACATTTTCAAGCAAGTGTGGGGATTGTTGTAATAATTTAGATCTTTACTTCTGTATTTATTTTCAATTCCTTGCTATTTCATTTACTTATATTAACATTGAGTTCTTGATTCAAAAGAGGTTCTAGAAATAAGGTTGTCCTACCATAAGCCCTTGTTTATTATGGTGTAAGGTTGTCCTTAGAACTGAATTTGTATCAATCTCTCAATAATTATTTATCAAGGTGATTTATATTTAGCATTGTGAATTGATTCATAATTGTAAGGGTATTGATTTACTTTTGTTCCGCTGATTTATTTATAAATTTGGCATAGTCCTATTCACCCCCCCTCTAGGACATATAGCTTGGCCTTTTCACAATGGATGATGTGTGAAGGATCAAGGACGTATTTCTTCAGCATAGATACATGAAATACGTTGTGCACGCCCGCGAGTGGTGTGGGCAAAGCGAGACGATACGCCACAACACCCACTCGATCAAGCATCTGAAATTGATCAATAAATCGCGGTGTAAGCTTCCCCTTCTTCCCAAACCGAAGGATTCCCTTGATAGGGAAACTCTGAGGAATACGTGATCTCCAACCTCAAACTTAAGTGGTCACCACCTCGTATCGGTGTAACTCTTCTATCTGCTCTGTGCTGTAAGAAGTCGATGCCTGATAATGTCGATCTTCTCTGAGGTCGCCTGTACTAACTCTGGGCCAACCAAACTACGCTCGTCGATTTCTGCCCAGCAATGCGGTGCTCTACAAGGGCGACCATACAGGGCCTCATATGGAGCCATGCCAATACTCGCCTGAAAGCTATTGTTATACGCGAACTCTGCATAAGGAAGGCAGTTATCCCAACTGTCCTTGAAATCCAAGACACAGGCCCGCAGCATATCTTCTAAAATCTGATTCACCCATTCTGTCTACCCATCAATCTGAGGGTGAAACGCAGTACTAAACTTCAACTTCACACCCATCGCTTCCTAGATACGAGTCCAGAAGATAGACGTGAATCACGTGTCGCGGTCTGACACGATCTCCAAGGGAACTTCATGCAGACGCATTATTTCTTTGATGTACAACCTAGCCAAGTCATCTGCAGAGTTCGTCACTCTGATAGGGAGAAAATGAGCCGATTTGGTCAATCGGTCTACGATCACCCAGATGGAATCATGTCCCTTCTTTGTCTTCGGCAACCCCGCTATGAAATCCATGGAAATAAAGTCTCACTTCCATTCAACTATGGGCATGGGCTGAAGGAGTCCAGGAGGTTGGCGATGCTCAGCCTTGACTTGCTGACATGTGAGACAATGAGAAACATACTCTGCTATATGAACCTTCATATCATCCCACCAATACGACCTCTTCAAATCTTGATACATCTTCGTGCTACCAGGATGCATCGTAAGCTTCAAATTGTGAGCTGCGTCGAGAACTTTCCGTCTCAAATAAGGAATGTTTGTGACGCATAGGCGGCTACGATATCGTAGGCCCCCATCTGTGCCAACTCTCCACTCGGAGTCCTCGTCATCGCTAGCTAGCTTCCTAAGCTCAATCAGCAGCTCATCATCTTTCTGGGCTTCGATAATCCTATTGTCAATAAGTGGCTGCACCCAAATGTGCGCGACACTTTCAAATGGCTCTTCCATGGTGAGTTTCTGCTCAAAGTCCCGTACGAACTCCACCATGTGCCATTCCTCAACCATTAGCAGAGCCGCAAATACTATCGCCTTCTTGTGGCTCAATGCATCTGCCGCAAGGTTAGCCTTGCCAAGATGGTAGGAAACCTCAAACTTGAAGTCCTTCAAGGTCTCCATCCATCGGTGCTGCCTCATATTCAAGTCCCCCTGAGTGAATATATAGCGAAGGCTCTTGTGGTCGCAGAAAAGCTCAAAATCCTCTCCGTAGAGGTAATGTCTCCAGAGCTTCAATGCGAATATGACCGCTGCTAACTCAAGGTCGTGCGTAGGGTAATTCTCCTCGTGCTTCCTTAATTATCTTGAGCCATATGCAATCACCCTGTCCTTCTGCATAAGGACACAACCCAAACCAACGCGTAATGCTTCGGTACATATACTGTACTTAACCCCTTGCTCTGGCAATACTAGCACAGGGGTGGACGTCAGTCTGTCCTTCAGCTCCTGAAAAGCTCTCATTCCAGGCAAACTTCAGATCCTTTCGTGTCAAATGTGACAACAGTCTGGCTATCTTCGAGAAGTCCCGAATGAAGCATTGATAATAGCTTGCAAGGCCTAGAAAACTCCTCACCTCAGTAATCGAACCAGGCTGCTTCCAGTCCTGAACTGCGGCTACCTTAGCAAGGTCCACTGCTATCCCTTCCTTAGACACCACATGTCCCAGGAACTTGACTTCCCCTGCCAGAAGTCGCACTTCTTATACTGCGCGAACAACTGGTTCTTCCTCAGAGTATCAAGGATTGCCTGTAAGTGTTCCTCGTGCTCTTCCTGACTCATGGAGTATATCAGGATGTCATCTATAAATACGATGATGAATTGGTATAGAAATGACCGAAACACCCTGTTCATCAAGTCTATGAACACGGACGGTGCGTTCGTAAGACCAAACGATATCACAAGGAACTCGTAATGCCCAAAACAGGTCCTGAAAGCTGTCTTCTGAACGTCTTCATCCCTGACGCGCAATTGATGGTACCCTGACTGTAAATCGATCTTCGAAAAGTACTTTGCCCCCTTCAACTGATTAAACAGGTCGTTTATCCTGAGCAAAGGATATTTGTTCTTCACTGTCAACTGGTTCAACCTGCAGTAATCAATACATAACCGTAGTGACCCGTCTTTCTTCTTGACAAACAACACAGGTGCTCCCCAAGGAGACACACTGGTTCATATAAAGCTCTTTTCTACCAGCTCGTAATCTGTTTCCTCAGTTTCTTCATCTCGCATGGAGGCATATGATACATAGGTAATAAGATGGGTGTCGCACCAGGCATAAGATCAATAGTGAAGTCGATCTCGCACCGAGGAAGCAAACCAGGAATCGTCCTGAACATGTCCTCAAAATCCCGGACCACTGCGTGTTTCCTAATATCGGCCCATCAACGTGCTCTAATAGAGTAAAGTAACACCCAACACGACATGTCCAACTAACCTGTACTGGAAAAGTAAAGATTATGTCATCCGGTCCGCTGGCTGTCACGACCCGATTATCACAATCAATCTCTGCTTTCATCTCGGTGAGTCAGTCCATACCGAGGATAATGTCGTAATGCCATAGTGGAGCAACAATGAGGTCAACCAATACCGTCCTGCTACCCAAATCTACTGAGTAACTCCCACACACCCGTGTGATATCCAAAAAAGTCCCAGTAGTAGTAGTGAGTTTTACACCCTTCGTGGGAGTAATATGTAAAGCTAGACGCTTAACTGTCACACCTAAAATGATGGAGATAGTGGACTCACTGTCCACCAATAAAAAGACAAGAGTACCTTGAACATGCGCAGTGACCTCGAAAGCCATAGGTGCTGTCTCTGGCTCTTCTGCTGTGAGCGCATGAACACGTGCCTATTATGGTCGATTGGGCTGAGGCACGATAGGTTGCTGTAGCGGCTTAAAACTAGGTGCAGGTGGTCTGAAGGATGGATGTACAGGTGCAGTCCGTAGTGGTGGAGCCGATAAAGCCTGAGGGCGAGAACAATCAATCTGCTGCGGTGGTGCAAACCCGCTCTCTCATCCGTGCAAAGCAACTCTCTGCAGGGTGACTCGGTTTCTCGTAGTAAGAACAGGTCACACCTGGACACCTCATCGGAACTACTGGCGCCACAATCCTAGGAGGAGAGTCAACACGAGGCCTCTTGCTAAGGAATGGCCTGCTCTGGATATCTGGTCGTGGCTTAGGAACCATAGGGCCACGAGAGCGTGTCAGTCGCTCAACATCCTGCTTTGCCCGCATAGACATATGTACCAGCTCGGCATAGGAGGGTATGCTGACACATCACATCTTTGACCGAATGTCAGGTCGCAAGCCCTCATAAAAATGTCGTATCCACATCTGCTCGTCAGCGAGTATCGTAGGGACGTATCTGCCCAGCTCAGTAAATCGATGCTCGTACTCGGTAACTGTCATGCCTCCTTGCCTGAGGTGTAAGAACTCATTCTCCCTCTCATGTCGATAGGTCTGAGGGTAGTACTTTTCGTGAAAACGAAACTCGAAAGCTGCCCAGGTCGATACGTAGCCAACTGCGACTGTCCGTATGACACCATCCCACCACATATTGGCCTCTTTCTCAAACATGAATGTGACCAATTCAACCTGCTCTGACTCGGTACAATGCAGCATCCGTAGCATCTTAGAGATGCAATCTAGCCAATATTCAGCCTCCTCGGGTCTGTGAGAACCCCTAAAAGTAGGAGGCCTCAAGCACTGGAATCGCTCGAGAAGGTCACTAGTACCCAAATTCTCCATGGAGTATACAACAGGTGCAAGCGGAGGCACATCCTCATCCTGAGCAGAAGGCTCTACAGTCTCAGTAGGACATGTATATGGTGAAGGTGGAGTTGCACTCCCACCCTGAGATAAGGCCCCTACAATAGTGGCCAAAAGCTGCTGCTGCTGTACCTACTGCTGGTACATCATCATCAATAACTGCTCAAACTTATCCATAGGTGGGGCAGGCTAAGGCATGTACTGCGTCAAGGAAGATGCATGGTTCTGCTTGCGAACTAGTGGTGTATAAGGTGGTATTCCAGCTGTAAGACCAGTGGAAGGCTGAGACGCAAGTATAGTCTCACGATCCGGGCCCAAACCAGGGTCCGTACAACCATCTCCGTGGGAAGGAGCCTGATTCATCGTATTAGTGAGTGCGAGGTGTGCCGTGCGCCGCATATATATCCGTGGCATGCCCTATATAACATAGGGTGTAACGCATGTAAGATGAAGCATAACAACACAATACACAATCACTTAAGCATTCCACACACTTCATAGCAAAAGAGGCTGCATGCCTTTCATTACCAAAATTGTCACAATACATGGAATACAGAGTTACATGAATCATGACAGAAGATGCATGTGAGCTAATACAACTAAAGCCTCAAACACTTAAAACATGTTACTACTACTGCACTACTAGGCCTATCAACATGAAAACACAAACATATCCTAAAGCAGTAACCAAAACGAGCTGCAAAACAATGCCATGGATGACTAGGCATCCGAGTCTGGCAAAGGAGGAGGGGCATCCTTATCCTGCAGATAGCACAGGATAGTCTTCAGAGTACGAGTCACTTTCTTGAACTTCTGTTTCACGAGGCCCCGTAGATTCATAATGTCCTGACGTAGGACAGCCTGACCCTATTGTAGGGTAGCATGATTCTCCTCCAGTCGGGCTATACGAGCCTCCCTAGTAGCTTGATCAGCGCCATGCTCTGGTGCCGTAGACAGTGAGCTCTCCTCTGTATCTATGAGCCTCCTCTTCCTCTTCTTCTTCCTCCTCTTCTATCTCAGCTCCATCTTCTTCCTCACTCTCTTCTTCCTCACTCTCCATCTCATCATCACTCTCCTCAAGTCGAGCTTAGCGTTGTCGTGGCCCGATCTCCATTTGGTTGAGGGTAGCCTCATTGATGTGATGGATTGGCACCGACATCTCCACCCCAAGATTGTAGCCAAACTCATGTGCAATCTTACATATGAGTCGGCTGACGGAGAGCGAATTAGTCCTCCTAGAGGAGCGTGCAGTCTTAATTATCTGTCGCAGCACGAATGTAGGCATGCATAGGTTTGCTCTCTGCCCCACTTGATACAGGAAATCTACCATGAGGTGCATACATTCATTGCGATTGCTCCACCTGGGGTAAACGTTGAATGTGAAGATGTGATGGAGCAAACGAAAGTCGTTAGACATTTCAGTCGCTAGAAGACTTTTATTCGGCTGCCATTCGACCAGTCGGCCACCACAAAGGAACCGTGTGCGACGATCCCTTTCACGTATACTCTTCAGATTCAGCTTGCTAGCATGCACCTCGCTAAGGGGCACATTCAGAAGCCGAGATATCAACCTGACATCAACTGTGGCCAACCGATCCCGTTTATAGGCTCGTGAATGTTGGCATAGAAAGCTTAGACAGAGCTCGCATTAGCGTGATACCCGCTATCAAATAGTGGACCCCAATGGGCCCCTTCCAGGAACTCGAACAACATATATTCCCCAAAGAGCCGCCCATCCACCTGAGCTTCAAAAAGGACCCTACGGTCCTCATAAACTCCATGAGGCAGCTTCGCCAACAGAGCCCATTCAGCAGGAATACTAGAATTAAGATCCCCCTTCGTTTTAAACTCCCGAGCGACGCTTGTGCTAGCGGCGGCGCCTCTCGGCCTCCTCGAATGCGTAGGGCGGCTAGGCTCAACTTCATCCACGGCCCCCTTTCTCTTTTCCATGAGAGAAAGGACGGTGAAAACTGAGAAAATGGCCGCAACGAACTCGAAGAAGGCCATGACAAGTGAAGAAAAATGGGAAATAGGGCTGGAATTTCTGGTTCTCCACGGATTTGAGCCTCAATAGGGATTGTAAAGGCCCAAAAGACAGGGAGTGGATAAAGAAAATGAAGAGATGGGATGAGTTGAGAGCTTACACGATTTTGAGCTTCAAATGAGGGGTGTAGGATCTCAAATGAATGAGAATGGAGAGGGTAGGGGAGTAGGACTTGCTGTAAACGATGAAGGGGTGTGGGTTTTAACAGGAAATGGTGGAATGAGCGATTGGAGGGGAGGTTTGAGAGAGAAAATTGAAATTTTGAAGGAAATGGAGAGATTGGAGGTGGGTTTTATAAAGGAAGTAGGTGTTTGGGGTGGTTTTAGACCACGGCCCACACATCAGCGGGGTCACCCTAGGCCCCAAAGACTGTCGGCCTGAGTGGCCCGCTTGGCCAAGCCCACTGATCGGCAAGGCCCTCGCCACCCTCTAGACTAATTGGTGATGCCTCACCATTTGGGCAAGGTCCTCATGCCCCCTAGGCCCAAAAATGATGTGGGTCCACCCTGGGTCCCTTTGGATTTGCGTGAGTAGGCCCACGACCCCGTTTTGAGTCGTTTCAGGTAGTTTTAGGATGTTTCTGATACATACCTATATGTACCGATTTCTAACGGCTGGGATGGGGTGAATTGTGAACTAAACCCGTCGTTTGACAGTCTAGAAGTGTTTTGGGGTTGACTCATGCGATCACGGTTGAGTACAGACTCAAACAAAATGACCGATTTCAGTGAACTTCGCCAATTGGCGAAATCGGGATACCTATGACTGTTTCTACGTTTTCCTCACATCCACCTAAGTTAAAAGGCGACAGCATATGTCGTGTGACCATAACCCAGGTCCGGTTTAATCCAAATCATGCTCTGATACCAACTTGTAATGCCCTGAAAATCGGGGGTCGAGTAGCAACTTAATACTCGAGTTCCAAAACATCACTTATGTAACATAAATGCTTATGATTGAATGTTGTCTGTGTTAGTGCAATAATCATGAGTGAGATTATACAAAAACAGTAATTCATACTCCAGATCAAGTTATAAAACGCAAGCGGTAGACTGAAAGATGTATATAAACGTATATAAAACCAAAACGTCACAATCAGCCTCCAGAGTATGAACACCTTACTGAGTCACCATATATATGTATTTGTTTCAAAAATCAAAATGCCAAAAATGGTACAACTATAATGGTACACCCTATAGCCCCATCATCTGAATGGCCTAAGCGTAGCCTCCAGAGAATTGCATGTAGGAGAACTCATCCTGATCATCATAGTAATCAGGCTCAGCCTCCTACGTCTCATCAATACCTGCATCTAAGACAGAGTCTAGTGGGTGTCTAGAACACCGTCCTGTAACATGAGAGTGAGTAGCTAACTCAGTGGAATAATAAGGCATAGGTTAACATGTTATCAATTCAGTCAAGCAGTAATGATAAAGCAGTACAATCAAACACTCCTAAATACTCTTATTAATGTAAGTATGGAATGCAGTCATGATGCATGCCCTCGCCAATGCTCCCTCGTGCGACAACATCTTATATCTGCGGTATGCGTTCATCCCTCAGTGCTCCATATCTTCTAGGCACATGCAGTGCTATGTTGTGAGCGTGATTACCAAGTTATTATTAGTCCTTTTCATACAGCAGTATTGGAAAACTAAGGTACCTTCCTTATATCATTCCTAAACAATGATCCATTCTAGGGTCGTTAGTCCTAGATAATCTCATACGATGATACGGTTCTAGGTCGCTGTAAAGGGCTGTCAAGGCTGTTACACGCACTCGTTGCACCGCTCCCCCATCACCTTATCAATATAGGCCTAATTTATACTCTGTTACTACGGGAAGACTCGTTGCCTCTCCGCTGATTCATGGTATGCTCGAGGTCACTACAAAGGGCTTGTCACCAATCAGTGTAGGCTGACAGCTCGAATGCAGTGTCCCATACCACCGTATTCGGCTCACGAGTCTAGGTTGCTCACTGGTCACTACAGGGAGGTTCATGGCCCTAGCATAGGCCGACAGCTAAACCACGGTGTCTCATACCACCATGCCCGGCTCATGAGTCTTAGCGGATCAAGGTACTAAGGTTAATGGGGTTACACTGGTAAGTTTGGTACCCTAGGTTCAAACAGTAGCGTTCAAACATGGTGAACATACATTAGACAGATCGGGTAACTTGACGAGCTCGACTAGCATGAGTGCACAACCAGCTGAATGACATGAAGTGCATAAGCACTTCGTGTGGTCTAACCACTGTCGCCAACCGAAGTACGACTCAGGTTTGTCAAACGCATCCTACGTGGCAAAAGAATCTCAACCACGAACTCAAGTCTGTTACCGATCACCTGGACTATAATATAGCCCCAATCATATTCAATCCTTATCCAGAAGCATATAGAGTAAAGTAGAATAAACAAAGTAATTCAAGCATGTTATAAGGCATAGTATAAACAGGAAATACAGACACATATATTTTATAAGTAAGCGGTTAAATTATACAACCAACATGGAGGAAATCATATACATCTCTAAGTTAGTTGAGAATCCTATCTCAACACCTACGTAAAGCATAATCATCTAAGTACTTACTCTTACAAGCATTTTCACAAACACTTAGAATACACGTCTTTAACATACATAACGTATAGTAGTAAAAACAAGTGTTAGGGCGAATCCTTTTCCTGAATAAGTATTACACACACACACACACACACACACACACACATATATATATATATAGCATGTTCATACAGTAATTAATCATGGCAAACACACTTTTAAAATTTGTACGTATATGGTATTTTCTACAAATATACAGAATACACAATATGCCATAATTTTTATACGCAATCGAAACGCAAAACGAACATCAGATTGTGCATGTACAATAACACCCAGATCATGAATCTATCATTATCTGCCATTGAAAGCATTGAAAACCATAACCTATACGTCTAAAGTCCGTACCTTACGCCGTAGAAACGTAACAAACTTAACAGAAACTCTACGCTTTCGTTAACGTCGATATGACGACTTATAACACAAGGTAAGTTAACTATTTCACTACTTGTGCCAATAGAAACCCTAAAACAGGTTAGGGTTAGAGTTTTCTTACCTAAAAATGAAGTCGGAATCGCCGGAAAAGTGATTAGATAGTGATGGTTAAGCACGTATAGCACCAGGGTAGACTAGTAGGAAGATTCTCCCACATCTCTCACACTTTCTCTCTCTTTCTTCTCTTCTCTCTCCTAGGGTTTTCTCAAATTTGTATGGTGAGAATGAGAGAGGGTTTAAGGTCCTTATATAGGCCTAAAATACTCCAAATTAGACCCAGGGTCAAGGTATACTTAGGTTATGTCCAAAGCAGGTCTGTTCCGTCTCAACGAAGCACTTCTGGAGCCCCCCTTTGAGCCAAAGGTCGGACTTTAGCTCACTGACTATGGATCTAGGTTGAGTTAAGTTTTCATTCCAATTGGGTTTCTAGATCACACGTGACGGACCAGTTTCAGTTCAACGGTCACAGAAACTCGATCAGGGTTACAAGTATACTGACCTATGTATGAAATTTCCCCTGATCCGAGGGTGTATTTGGGTCAGATTCTGACGGTATGATTGCTTATATTTGGCCCGCAAACATCAAGTCTCAGATTACTTAACTTTGATTTAATTTCTAAAGAAAACCAAGTTTTCTCACACTCCTCGCTCCGGGCTCAAGCGAATAGCCTTGGGACACTATCTAGATTTGACTTCCGAGATGGTTGTCAAGCCCAGTAAGGCGGTCATAATTCTATATCCTCATATTATTCAGACTTTCGATGTGCAGTCCAGATCTAATACGGAGTTTCATGATGCTCCCGAGAGCAGCCGGGTAATGAGATTGATCCTAGATTTTAGGGTAACCTAGTGTCAATGATTCTACAAGTTTTAGGTCTTGCAGATCGTATTTAAAGCGATTCAAGCAGATTTCGTTGCTAATCTAGTTTATCACTTAGTTGACTTTGTCTAATTTCTAAAGGATTTAATCTTGAGTGATTTCTACCTGAGGTGGTACTCGGGCCTTTGTATGGGATTTTCCGAGTCGTTACACTAGCCTGGCCCAAGAGCTACCCCATTAATTAATTTAAGTAATTATCATTGGATGCTAGGGTGGGTCACACCATGATGTTTATGTGAAATCCATCCTGATCACCACCAGGTGTGTCACCCCATGCCTAGGGCTCATAAATCAGCCCCGTTTATGATTCAAGTGGACTACACGGTTGGAAACAATGTCCATGGCAATGCCCACCTTCTAAATTGTTTCCCTTGGTGTGGCCCATTTAAATTATGTATAGGTTCGACCTTTGGGACGTAAGCTTGAATTTTGGTGTAGAGTCTAATGGTTAAAGTGGCATCACATAATTATCATACTGAAACTCTAAAAATCAAGGGTGCAGATGTCTCTCCCAAAGATTTTCTTTGGTTTGGCCGACCTGTGTATCACATGTCAAACTGGTTTTTTTATCCCTAAGCCTAAAGCGGGATTGCACATCCAATTAGACTGGATCTCGCATAGACTTCAAGGTAGGCCTTGTAAAAAAAAAATAATAATAAAAATAAAATAAAATAAAATTCAACCGTGGTTCAACTGGTTAAATTTATACCTTAAAAAAAATCTTTACTGGCGTATATGTAAGATCCATTGCTAGATAATTTGGAAATAGGGCCCAAGTTGTATTACATAATTTCCATTTCAATAGTCATAAGCGGGCCCACCACATTCAGGCTAGGCTGTAAATGATCCAAACCTAGCCTGATTGAAAAGTAGCATGCATTTTAAGCCCGAGCCAACCCTTAGGCCTCATTCCATAGCCTCTGGCCAGAGGCAAGCTATGCCCAGGAGCCCAATAGAAGAGAAACCATATTAGATACAACACAAACTTCAATTAGAAAAGGAAAGGAAATTTTACAAAATAACTTAGGTACTTGAAAAAAAAAGTTTTTAATAAACTACCCATTAATTAATTTATGTAATTATCATGGGAAGTTAGGCTAGGACCCAAAAATCAGACCCATCTATGATTCATGTGGACTACATGACCACAAACAATATTAAGGACAATACCCACCCTACAAATAGTTTCCCTTGGTGTGGCACATTTGAATCATATATAAATTTGACTTTTGGCCCTAGGCCTAAATTTTGCGTAGAGTCTAATGATTGGAGTGGACATCATATAATCATCAAATAAGCCATACCTTCATGATATATATCAATAGTGCCCTATCTTTTGCTTATTCTTAAATAGTACCCCCATCTTTTAATTATTTCTACATAACTCCTTATTTTTTAATATTTTCAAATAATATCCAATGAATAGTACCTTTAACTTTTAATTATTTTCAAATAATACAATATCTCATAAATATTTCTAAATAGTACCCTGATCTTTTAAACACTTCTAAATAAGCCTTACATTTATAATATTTATAAATAGTGCCCCATCTTTTACTTATTTCTAAATAGATCCCATCTTTTAATTATTTGTAGATAACTTTTTATTTTTAAATATTTGCAAATAATATCCTATAAATAGTATGTAAGACCCGACCTGAGTTCATTTGTGTGCATGTGTGCGTGTGAGTATGCATTTCATTCATCTTGGTCCTGCGGTCTAACCGGTCGAATTTCACCGACTTGCGACTTTTGGTTAACGTTTGCGGTCTTCCTCAAGTCTGGTCACGTAGACCCGATCTGAATCGACCCAAATTTAGTGTCATAGCGACCGCATCGTCGCCGCGGTTCTATCGCTGCTTCTTGTGCAGCAATCCGAGTTGTAGATCATGAGATGTGGACCATGCATAATTTAGGCCGTTGATCGTGATTGTGGGGCCCACCTAGGATTTGGTACAAATTCCTAAGCATAGATATCATCTCCCTAGCCATCATTAGGGTAGGTAGCTTAGACTAGGTTGCTAGCCCCTACCTAGTTAGATAGTGATGATGAGTTCTCTTATTAAGAGAGCTCCTTTTCTCTACCCTATGCAAAAGTGCCTTTTCACTCTTCCCCAATCCGAATTTTTCTGAAATTTCTCTTCTCTAGAGAGAGAGAGAGAGAGAGAGAGAGAGAGAGAGAGAGAGAGAGAGAGAGAGAGAGAGAGAGAGACCATCATATCCCTCTTTTCTAGCAAATGTAATCATCACTTTGAATAAAACTCCCTTTCTTGCTAGCAAATGCATCTCATTCCTCTTTCTTCCTCTCTTCTCCTCATCTTTCCCTGTCTCTCTCTACCCTTGGACATCCCACCTTACTCTCCATTTTCCAGCCCCTTTTCCCTCTAAAATCCCCTTATCTAACCATCCACCTTCAATCTCAACCTTAGATCTTGGAAGCTTGAAGCATAGGGAGTCCATTGGTAGAAGCTTGGTGAAGATCCTTTGAGGTGGGTGCTTCTCTAGGATGTAAATCTGATTTCTGTAGTGTAGATCATTTCTTTTCTTCATGAGGGAAGTGTAGGACCCACCAATCAATGGTGGAGATCCCACACATTCCCATAGGTGTGGCCAAATGGCCTACCTTATGCATGCATGTCCCATGCATGGGGTCTTCCTCTATGGACCCCCATTATGGTGGTTTTCTTTGAATTTATAGCATGATGGGTCATCTAGACCATATATTCATGCTAGGAATGGTATCCCAACCATCTATTTTGATCATAGACCATGCATGTGCTAGATCCATGTTGTAATAGTAATCAATGTATGATGTGTGGTGTGATTGATCTTGGGAGGGCTCAATAGTGGCGGAGCCCTTTTCCCTATGGCCGTATCATCTTCCTCTCTCTTCTTTCCTTTATTTTTCTGATGTTAGCATTCTAATCATATATGTATGGCCCACCTTGTGGACCAACAAAAATTCAGACCATCCATGGAGGTTGGACGTCCATGGTTGTCCATCCTTAGACATGTGGCCTCAAATCCACCTAAATGGGGCACATGCAAGGGGTTTTTGGTGATGGGGAAGGTTTAGATATTTGTGGGGCCCATTGGGGTGGTGCACAATATAATTTTTGGGGGTTAAATCCCTTCTTAAATAATGTTTATATTCAATTTCTTTCAAGTACATGTTGCTGTCCAAATCTGTCTGAACAGATTTTGGGCCAACTTGAGCCTAGGATTTGGGGCTTTTGGTGGGGAATTGTATACCAAGTGAAATATGATTTTTGAAGATGGGTATCCCACCTATCAACATGCCAAATTTTAGCCCTAATTGACCTCGTTTGGGTCCCCAAAAGGGTGGGCCAATATGGGTACTTCCCGAATTTTCTACTGTAATTCCAGTAAGGTTGTAAATTTGGAAATATAAAATTATAAAATAGTTTCTGATTAGGTGGGACACTTTGGTGGACCCCAACTTGTACTACATATATGAGAGAAGGTTTAAATTTAATTTCTCCAAATTTTTGGACATCCAGGGCCCACCCCATTGGGTGCTCAATCATGGTCTATTTAGAATTTTGCACTTAGCAGAATTTCTGGACAGATTGTAATTCCGAATTTAATTAAAATATTTTTGAGTATTCAAAAATCATGAAATTTTATGGAGTTATGGTCTACCCATGGTAGGACTCACATACTAATTTTTTGGGGCCAACAGACCCCTATGCACACCATGGTAAGGGCTAGATTGGCCCACCACGTTGGGACATCCAGGTCAGACAGATTTTCTGGACTGACTGTTTTCTTTAAATTAATTAAAATACTTTTAATTATCAAAAAATTGTGAAATTTTGGAGATGTGGCCCACCCATGGAAGTACCACTCTACAAAGTTTCAGGGCCATCGGGCCCCTGTACCATCCGTGGTGCGTCCTAGATTGGCCCACTAGGCTGGGACACCTAGGCTGGGGCGTTTAGCCTTGGCCGACTGTCCAGGCCACTTTGTGGGCCCACCTTAATGTATTTTATATCCCACTGTTCATATATATGGGGTCCATAGGGGACTTAATCATCCTCCCCTTCAGTAACATCCAATTGGGGCCCATTGGATGAGTTTTTGGGACAAATACCCAAACCCATAGGACTGCCCACCATGAGACGCCCAGCCCATAAGCTGCTACTGGACGTCCAGTCCAGCAGCATGACTCATTTTATTTGTATGTTCAATCTACTCCCTTCATCTGGTGGACCCCCCTGTGACATGTATGGGTCACCAAGAATTAAAATAAACATATAAATTAATTAATTTTTGAATTTCCAGCAATGCCAGATTGTGGATGGGCTGGAATTTCAGCAATAGGCCCAAAGATACTGCCCATAAATGAATGTTTTGGGGCAGCATGGTCCACCAAATTTGGGGATATTATTACACATATCCTGCCTTATTTTTAATTAGATTTTGGGCTTATTTAATGCATATTTAAGGGTCATTCCAATTGGGATCTTATTGGACTAGTCTTCATAGTTATTTGTTGGGTTTTCTTAGGCCCATTGACTTGAAACTTTCTTAATAGGCCCCTAACCTTTGGGCCTATATTTAATACACTATTGTGATGGGTTTTATGGGCCAAAATACTCAAGTAGTGGGGCCTTTGCTTGCCCATTAAAATAAACCCATACTTGGGCCGAGATGTGAGGCCCAACTTACTTATTTTAAATATAAGGATTACCCATATGTTGGAATAATGAGTTGCCCATTAGGCTCACCACAATATATGGGTTTATGATCTTCATGGTTGGGCCCAAACCTTGCATACGGGCCCAATATATTGCTTATGAGTTGGGCTTTGTATGTTTGCCCATTAGGCCCATGATTGGTTTAGGCCTTGGGCCTTGATCTAATTTGGTTAGAAGCGGGCTACCTCTTGGGAACCTATTGAGTTTGGATGTCCTCCTGAGTGATCCTAAGATAGGCCCATGGGTTTCTCTATGGGTGGTTTAAGGCCCACCATAGACGGTCATTAATTTGAGGCTCGATGTGGATGTACGTGGAGCCTACCTTAACATATGTTTGGTCCAGGCCGTCCAAGCCTTGGATCGCTTAATCTTAGGGGCACTCTCTGCCTTGGGTTGCTGCTGGACTCATAGTCCAGTAGCAGGCCCACTTGATCTTTTTCATGATGTATACACGCCCTCCATCTGGTGGGGCCCCCTTGAGTATTGTTGGCCTTCATGAGATCATTCCTACATAGTTGACTAATTTCTGGGCTTTAGCAGGTACAGGAAGTTGAGTGAGCCAAAAGTTTATCAAGGGGCCTTAAATGTACATTGTTATGGCTGAAACTTTATTGGATGTAGGGCCCACCATATTGAGAACTTGTGTACGTGTTGCATGCTTATGTTTTCTTATAATCTTTGGGCTTAATCAACGCATTCTTTTGGGTCACTTTTAGTGATCACATGAGGACCCCATCTTAAATCAGATTTTTGGGACATCCAGTAGGCCCAGTGTGGGTTGGGACGTCCCAGCTTGGCCCAGCCATATATTGGGCTGACTTCCACTATTTTGATGGACTTGTGGGCTGAAGTAAGGATGGTATTGGGCCCTTTGTTGCCCTCGTAAATTGCTAGTTATTGGGCTGATGTAGTGGGGCTCATTTCATCTAACTTAAACTTGTTTTTGGGCCGATCTTTGTGTATGCGGGCCATCTACTAAGTCCAACTTAATGCATGAATTTTATGGCCATTAAAAAAAAAAAAGACTTCGGTCTTAATTTTCCTCTTGGGGCCTATGTTGTTAAAGGGGGTATTATATCCTTTTCTCATGGCCTATTATGAGGGATATATGTATGTGGTTACCTGTGTCTTTATCTTGAATGTAGGCCTTGGGCTTTGTATCCATATAGTTCATAGTTGAGATGCCTCTTGGGGAATGGTGGTTAAATATCCCCATTTTAGACTCCTCTAAGCCCGGTTGTATCTAAATGCGATTGGATGCTCATCTCAGACTCTTGCTAGATTTACTTCTGTATTACTTAGACATGTAGTTTGTATGCTTAGTTTCGTGGGCTACCCCAGGTAAATGGGCCCCCACTAGAGGTTGGATTCCTTATGGATATTGTCTAAATACTTAGTCTTGGTCCCTTCTTAGATAGGAGGAATGTACCGCACTATATATCGCCGCATAACGCGTCTAGATTCATCTTCATGGCCCATGTGCATCATTGTATGCTTGAATGACACTGTATGTGTGGTTATGATTGTGTCATTAGGCATTGCATGATACCTTCCCCGAGGGACGTAGAATCCCCTCTTGAGCGCGTTGAATGCTTGGAGTTGATGCATGGTTGATTATGTGATTCATGCATCTGACATTGCATAACATATGAACATTATCGTCCTTGCTTCATCATGGTTGTAGCCTCTACAGATACATCATGGATAGCTATGTTTAGACACTAAAAATGTTACTTGAGCATATAGGGTGCATATGCCTATGGGTGAAATTCTCAAAACTTCCATGGTACCAAGGATTTTCTCCTGCGTCGTGACGGGGTGGAAACATGAGTACACGAGGGCCTTATACCTTTAGGCCGCGACTACCACTATCGTGTAGTTAGTTGGATTGGGGTGTGACCTTACCCACCTGAGAGAAAGAGGGCAATAGCTAGGTTGAGTTTGACCAGCTCGTGAATGAGTCCGCTATCGTCAGGCCTTGCTGGTGATTAGCCGTCCACAGGCGGGTAGTGAGGTCTCTTACGCTCGTTTAACTGTGCGGGTCTGTAGAGCGGCAGTCATTCAGCAGTGTACTGGACTCTGGTGATATGTAGATTTGGATACGAGCACTGGCATCACTTCGCATTGCATTTGCATCGGCTGTATAAGCCTTATATTGCATCGCATTGGCATGACGCGCAATACTCATTGCATTACGGTACTCATTGTGTTATATAGCCTTGGTATGACTTCCTACATAATTGTACTGCCTTGGTATAGCTCCTTGCGTTCATGACGGCCTTAGTAAGGCTAGTGGTATTGGTATTGATTATGACTCCCTCCTGTATTCTCCATCTTCTTCTGAGCACCATTGTCACATACTTCTACCACCTTCTAAGCTTCTATAAGCTTATGCATGATTGATGTGTGCAGGGGATCCTAGGTCGACATCGTAGCAGCTGAGGTTAGATTAAAGTTGCGCCGAGGACCCCTAGTGTTGTAGACCTTCTTCTTACTTCCTTCGTTATTAGATGTATTTCTTTTCAGTTATGTACTTGTAAAAGTTTAAATTTATAGCGGATTTTGTAATGCGTCCTTTTGTTATTTCTGAAATTTATTTATTGTGATCTTGGGTATGCTCGTATTGGAAATGGTTATACGGTTATGGAAATCCTCCTTGTGAGATCCCAGGATCGGAACCTGCCTCAGGAGCCGAGAATGGGGTACTACGGATACTGTTACGGCCAGAACCAGCTATCGGGTTCCTTATGAGTCCGGTTACTAAGTCTGGGGTGTGACGTAGTATCCTTATCTTTTAATTATTTCTAAATAATAACCTATCTTATAAATATTTCTAAATAGTATATCCCTATATTTAATTTATACATTAACTTTTGATTTGTTTCCAAATAACATCATTTAAAAAAAAAAAAATCAAATAAGCCCAATATTTTCAATACTTCCAAAAACTCTCTACCTTTATAATATTTATAAATAGTGTCATATCTTTTACTTATTTCTAAATAGTACTACTATCTTTTAATTATTTCTACATATCTCCTTATTTTTGAATATTTCCAAATAATATTCTATAAATAGTACCGCTATCTTTTAACTTTTCCCAAATAATACCCAACTTTATAAATATTTCTAAATGGTACCCATGTCTTTTCAATACTTTTAAATAATCCCTACCTTTAAAATATTTATAATTAGTGTCCATCTTTTGCTTTCTTCCAAATAGTACCCCTATCTTTAAATTATTTTTAGATAGCTCCTTATTTTTTAATATTTCCAAATAATATCATATAAATAGTACCGCTATCTTTTAATTATTTATAAATAATACTATATCTTATAAATATTTCTAAATAGTATATTCCTATCTTTAAATTATACCATAACTTTTGATTTGTTTCTAAATAACATCCTATTTTTTAAATAATTACAAATAATCCCAATATTTTCAATACTTCCAAAAAACCTCTACCTTTATAATATTAATAAAGAGTACCCTACCTTTTGCTTATTTCTAAATAATACCCCTATATTTTAATTATTTCAAGATAACTCCTTATTTTTTAATATTTCCATAAAATATTTTATAAATAGAACCCCCCTATCTTTTAATTATTTTCAAATAATAACGTATCTTATAAATATTTATAAATAGTATATCCCTATATTTAAATTATACTTTAACTTTTGATTTATTTTCAAATAATATCTTATTTTTAAAATAATTTCAAATAGGCCCAATCTATTCAATACTTTCAAATAAATCCTACCCTTTTAATATTTATAAATAGTGCCCTATCTTTTGCTTATTTCTAAATAGTACCCATATCTTTGTTATACTTCCAAATAAGCTCAACCTTTATAATATTTATAAATAGTGCCTCATCTTTTGCTTATTTTCAAATAGTACCCCTATCTTTTAATTATTTTTATATATCCCATTATTATTTAATATTTTCAAATAATATCCTATAAATAGTACCCCCATCTTTTAATTATTTTCAAATAATACTTTATCTTATAAATATTTCTAAATAGTATTTTTTTAACCCACACACACACACCCCCACACACTCACGCCCTAGTGGAATTTCACTACCGATGGGTACTCGAACCCCTTGCCGGGGTGTTGAAACTCCCGAGAGTCTACCACTCGAGCAATAGTATTTCTCTATATTTAAATTATATCTTAACTTTTGATTTGTATCCAAATAACATTTAAAAAAATAATAATAATTTTAAATAGGCTCAATATTTTCATTACTTAAAAAAAAAAATTCTCTACCTTGATAATATTTATAAATAGCACCATATTTTTTGCTTATTTCTAAATAGTACCCCTATCTTTTAATTATTTATAGATAACTTCTTATTTTTGAATATTTCCAATAATATCCTATAAATAATACCCTTATCTTTTAATTATTTTCAAATTATAACATATTTTATAAATATTTATAAATAATATATACAAATATTTAAATTATACCTTAACTTTTGATTTGTTTTCCAAATAACATCTTATCTTTTAAATAATTCCATATAGGCCCAATCTTTTCAATACTTTTAAATAAGCCCTACCTTCATAATATTTATAAATAGTGCCCTATCTTTTCCTTATTTCTAAATAGTATCCTTATATTTTAATTATCTCGAGATAGTTCCTTATTTTTTAATATTTTCAAATAATAACATATAAATAGTACCCTATCTTTTAATTATTTCCAAATACTTTTATATCTTATAAATATTTTTAAACAGTATATCCTAATATTTAAATTATACCTTAACTTTTGATTTGTTTCCAAATAACATCTTATTTTTAAAATAATTCCATACAGGCCCAATTTTTTCAATACTTCTAAAAGCCCTATCTTCATAATATTTATAAATAGTGTCATATTTTTTGCTTATTTCTAAATAGTACCCTTATCTTTAATTATTTCTAGATAGTTCCTTATTTTTTAATTTTTCAAATAATATCATATAAATATTACCCCTATCTTTTAATTATTTTCAAATAATACCCTATCTTATAAATATTTTTAAATAGGATATTCCTATATTTAAATTATACCTTAACTTTTGATTTGTTTTCAAATAACATGCTATTTTTTAAATAATTTCAAATAGGCCTAATATTTTCAATACTTCCAAACAATCTCTACCTTGATAATATTTATAAATAGTGCCCTACACTTATTTCTAAATAGTACCCCTATCTTTTAATTACTTCTAGATAACTCCTTATTTTTTAACATTTCCAAATAATATCCTATAAATAATACCCTTATCTTTTAATTATTTCCTAATCATACCCTATCTTATAAATATTTCTAAATAGTATATTCCTATATTTAAATTATACCTTAAATTTTAATTTATTTCCAAATAACATCTTATTTTTAAAATAATTTCATATAGGCCCTATCTTTTCAACACTTTAAATAAACTCTACCTTTATAATATATATAAATAATGCCCTATCTTTTGTTTACTTCTAAATAATATCTTATAAATAATTCTAAATAGTATATTCCTGTATTTAAATTATACCATAACTTTTGATTTGTTTCCAAATAACATCCTATTGTTTAAATAATTACAAATAATCCCAATATTTTTTATACTTCCTAAAAACCTCTACCTTTATAATATTAATAAATAGTACCTTACCTTTGGCTTATTTCTAAATAGTACCATATCTTTTAATTATTACTATATAGCTCCTTATTTTTAAATATTTCCAAATAATATCCTATAAATAATACCCTTACTTTTTAATTATTTCCAAATCATACCCTATTTTATAAATATTTCTAAATTTATATCCATATATTTAAATTATACCTTAAAATTTTAATTTGTTTACAAATAACATCCTATTTTCTAAATAATTCCATATAGGCCCAATCTTTTCAATACTTCCATAAAAGTGCTACTTTTATAATATTTATAAATAGTGCCATATCTTTTCCTTATTTCTAAATAGTACCATTTTCTTTTAATTATTTCCAAATAATACCTTATCTTATTAATATTTCTAAATAGTATATTTTTATATTTAAATTATACCTTAACTTTTGAATTGTTTCCAAATAACATCTTATTTTTTTAAAAAATTTCATATAGGCCCAATTTTCAATACTTTCAAAAGCCATACCTTCATAATATTTATAAATAGTGCTCTATCTTTTACTTATTTCTAAATAATACCCCTATATTTTAATTATGTCTAAATAGCTTCTTATTTTTGAATATTTCCAAATAATATCATATAAATATTAGCTCTATCTTTCAATTATTTCCAAATAATACCATATCTTATAAATATTTCTAAATAGAATATCCCAATATTTAAATTATACCTTAACTTTTGATTTATTTCTGAATAATATCCTTTTTAAAATAATTCCATATAGACCCAATCTTTTCAATACTTCCAAATAAGTCATACCTTCATAATATTTATAAATAGTGCCTTATCTTTTTCTTATTTTTAAATAGTTCCCCTATCTTTTAATTATTTGTAGATAGCTCCTTATTTTTGAATATTTCCAAATAATATCAAATAAATAATACCTATAGCTTTTAATTATTTCCAAATAATACCCTATCTTATAAATATTTCTAAATAGTATATCCCTATATTTAAATTATAACTTAACTTTTAATTTATTTACAAATAAGATCCTATTATTTAAATAATTTCAAATATGTCCAATATTTTCAATACTTTAAGAAAAGCTCTACCTTTATAATATTTATAAATAGTGCCATATCTGTCAGGCCCATGTTCTAGGGACCATTCCATTTCGTAAGATCCCCTGGTCCTCCCAGTCGAATTTCGACAACCCGCGACCCGTAGATTGCATTTGCGCACGATCCTAAGTCACATCCTATAAACCCAAGTCGACTCAACCCGAGACCTATACCATTATGACCGCGTTGTCGCCGCAGTTTCGACGCAGCGTCTCGTGCACCAATCCGATGCTTAGATTATAAGATGTGGACCGCTCATTATCATGGACGTGGACCGAGCGTTGTGGGACCTACCTATTCTAGATTGCACATTTTCCTAGAAACTATCATTAGGATGATGTCACCCTACCCTACCCTACCCTCCATAGCCTCATGCTTGCTAGGCAATCATTACAAGCATGCCTCATTAGTCATGCTTCTCTTACACCTAATCATACCTACCTATGAGAGAGAGAGAGAGCCTACCACCCTACCCCTTTTCCTCTCCTTTATCTCTCTCTTTCCCTCTTTCATTCTCATTTTTTCTCCATTGTTAGCAAAAGAGAGACCCATCTCAAAAAAAAATTTCCAGTCCTCTTCCAAGCTTATCCCTCTCAATCTAACCATCCAAAATCAATCCCAACCATTGAAACATCATCCTTAGCCCACTAGGACTCCATTGGTGGAAGAAGGAGCTTGAGATCTTAGGTGGGTGCAACCTTAGGTAGATTTTTTTTTTTCTATTTTCTAAGCTTAGGGAAGTGGGACCCACCAATCAATGGTGGAGATCCCATCTTGGTCCCTAGGTGTGGCTAACGGCCCACCTTGATGGCATGCATGTATTGTAATGTAAGAGTGGCCCATAGTGGTGGGGCCCCTCACACAACCGTCTTCTTCTCTCTCTTTCTCTCTCTCTCTTTCTCTCTTTTTTTTAATGGTGATGATGTATGATAGCCCGCCTGACGATGCATGCATTATATCTTGACCGTCCATCATGTGGGGTTGTCTAGCTGGCCCAATCTTGCTGGCCGTCCATAAATTTTTCCTGGCTGTCTCTTTTGGGCAAGCCTGGATGGATGAGGAATAATACAAATATCAGTTTGATCTTTTGTGGGTGCCCCACTGATGTGTGGACCCCACCTTGATGTACATCCACACCGTCCAGGGAGCAGTCCCCCATTGCTGCCGCTGATCAGTGGCTTGCTTGGGCCGGCCTAGATGAAGAGGAAAACATAAATATTAGCTGACCCAAGCTGGTGGGTCCCACATGTGTGGACCCACCTCAATGCATGTATTTTATATATGGATTGTCCATCTGCTGGACGTTGGGCAAGCAGCCCAGCAGTCCAGCAGCATGTAGTTGCTATATTGAACGTTAGCAAGTTCTGTGGTCTGATCATAAGGTATGTGTTATGTCCATACCGTCCACCCTTTTGGCAGCGCGTGGGGCCCACCCCACATGTGCTGCACGTGTGGGTTTGGGGCCACCTTGATGTATATATTCTGTATTCACACCGTCCATCTCTGGACGGTGTGCTATATGGGGCCGGCCGTGATGTATGGGTCTTATCCACACACCATCCAGGCCCCTGGACAGTGGGACCCACCCCATGTATGTATTGTATATCCAGTCATCCGTCCATTCCTGGATGGTGAGGCCCACTTAATGGATGTGTGGTATATTTAGGCTGTTCATTTGGTGGGGCCCATTTGGCATGTACAGGGCCACCACGATGTATTTATTTGGTTGGATCATGGGCTGTCCCATTAGTTCCAATATGATATAGGTTGGGCCTTTGAAAGAGGCCCATTGTGATATATTTGTGGCCCATTTGGTGAGGCCCATTATGATATATTTGTGGCCCATTTGGTGAGGCCCATTATGATGTATACATGGGACCTATTTGATGTATGATTTAATTTCAGCCGTCCAACGTTTGGACCTCTAGATTGACTGGACTGCTACTGGCCCAAAAGTCCAATAACAGGCCCAACTCCTTGTATGATATATACCTCTATGTTGAGCAGTGATTGGGCCCCCTTTGATGCCTTATTAGGCCCACCCTTCAGCTTATTGTGTAAGGGCCAGATTGCCTAGATTTTATGGATGTTTAATGGGCCTGATGGGTTGAATATCCAGCCTTAGAATTCCCATGGTGAGGTGCTATCCATTCATTATGGTGGACTATATGGGCTGATTTGTAAACCACTATATTGGGCATATTGTACACTTGGTCCAGTTATATTTTTGGAGCCTATGGGCTACCCAAAGAGGCTCACCATGTTAGATGGACTAGACATAAACTACCTTAGCATTTTCTAGGCTTTGGGTTGTCCCATGTGGCCCAACTTGATGCATGAGTGGATATATGAGTGCATGAGGGCCGAATACTAGGAGGCCGCGTCTCCCACTGTGTCGTGGTCGGTTGGAAGGGGGTGTGGTCTTACCCGCTTGAGGGTAGAGGGTAATTGTTAGGCTGAGTATGACCAGCTCGTAAATGGGTCCACTACCGATGTGCCAGGTAGATATTGGCAGACTGCTGGTCAGGTGGGTAGTGAGGTCTCTTCCGCTTGCATGGTTGTGCATCCAGTGTGGGGTAGCAATTTTATGTATAGTGTACTAGACCCCGGTGATTATCCAAAGAGAGAACTGTACTGATATATAATGCTCCAGAGATGAGCTGGATTGATATGTGGATTGGTATGCTTGAGCTGCATCTTGCACATGGCATTGGCTATGTAGGCTTTGCATCGTATGGCCTTAGTGTAGCCAATAACATTCATGCTTTGTATTGCATAGCCTTGGTATGACTGATTGCATTCATGGATTTACTAGCATGTTTTTCCATCACTCTGATATTATATACTTACATTTCTACCTTGTGCACACACTTTCACCACCCTCTAAGCTTTCTATAAGCTTATGCACAATAGATGGGTGCAGGTGATGCTAGGGCATAGCTGTAACTGAGCAGGAGCAGGAGCAGGAGCGTGCCACAGAGCTTCTTGAGCTTTCGTTATTATTATCATTGTATTTCCCTTTATGCACATTGTACTCAAGTTTTTTATCTTAGTGGATTTTGTGATGGTGTTCTGGTTATTGTTCTTCGGTTATGCTTGTGGTTATGCATATTATGAAACAAATTTATATTGAAAATCCTCATTCTGAGATCCCAGGATCAAAACTTGGTATATGGGTGCCGGAGCCGAGAATGGGGTACTACGGAGGCTGTTAGCGTCGGATTTGGCGATTGAAAATTTTGTGAGCCCGATTTTTGAGTTTGGGGTGTGACAGGAGTCGGTATCAGAGCATAACTTGAGAATGACTTAGGGAAACATCACATGTCTTCTACGAGCTTAGGATGATCAGGTCACGAGTGCGTAATCTTTTTGATTTGGTTCCCTAACGTCTGAGCCCTCGAGGGTTCTCAAGGCTAGGTGGCTTTTTTCTTTATTATAGACAATGCCGAATAGGCGAGGCACGCGAGGCACTTGAGGTGCCCAAGCTACCCGAACGACCTGAGCGACTCCCGCTCCACCTCCTGTTGTTCCCGTTCCCCCACCTGAGCTTCCTGTTCCCACACTCGAGGCTCTTGTAGACCTGTGCCTCCGTCTGAGACCAGCGTAGCCCCGACGGTATTAGTTAGCGCCGACCAGTTGTAGCATATGCTTCAGGCGGTGACAACTGTTATGCCCCGAACTTTTTGATACTTGAGCATCGAAAGTCCTTGAGCGTTACCATGAAATGTAATGTAATACGTACATGTGTACAATACCAATCCAACTATTCTAAGCCTTACATCCGTGCCCTGACACTCACTTAACTGTCGGGAATGATCTTCATTTAGTAAACACAACCATCTGACCGTTGATTTCAAGACAAGACCATCTATCACGTGATTTGACGTAAGTACTTTCTCATGGATGACACGACAAATAACTCCCTATCCGTAATGATTTAGATATATATTCTTTTATAAGAATTTCTTAGAAATGTGCCCAAAACATTATGGAACCATTAGATTTCATAAAACTCGTAAATTAACGAAAATGCCATTAACTTAGGCCTCAAATTAAAGATTACATAGTTCCCACAATCCGATTAACGTGAAATCATATATCTTGCCTATGAATCCAAAATTAACCATACACATCAAACCTCAATCCTTAAATCATTGTACAAGTGGCCCAAATTGACAAACAACCATTGATTTCGGGGGCCGCTTGATCATTAGAATGCTGCAAATTTGGGATCAACCCTTAAATTTAGATGGAAAAACGAATGAACGGAGTGGATTCACTCCAAACTACTCGTGGATCCCACCTCCGCACAAGTGCATGTACATGGAACCCCCTGGCCGCTGTACACCGTAACCGAGAGGGAGTCAAAGTACATTGACCCGACTAGAATCTGCGAAATCCCCTGTTCGCAGCGGATGCACTTCTACAGGGTGATGATGGGCCACCATTACGGCCTTATCTGGATGATCCAAACCGTTCATCTGGTGCGAAAGGAGAACAAAATAAATCTCAAACTTCTTTCACTACATATATAGATCAAGAAGGCTGAGAAAGAAATCTCCCACGGTTTTAGATTTTTAAACAAAATAGTGTCCGTCCGCTGTGATGAATCTTAGGACCCACCATCGTCCACAGGGATGATCGGAACCGTCCATCATACTACTGGGACGATTTTAATCAGATCCTGGTGCTTTTCACTCTCAACCAAAACACATCCTCATCCGCAAACTGCGTCGAAAGGAGCTAGTGCGGTTCTAAATTCTCTGTATAAGAGAAGTTAACGGGTGATATTCGGGCCGATCAGAGCCGTTCAAACCTGAGCAAGGGAGGGTCCGACCACTCCCAAGAAGGTGGATTAGAAATATTAAGTTAGTATTTACGTTGATCTTGATCGTGACGCAAGACACTCTCCGGAATTCACTGCGCAAGAAAAACAGATTGCGTAACTGGTGTGTGAGCCTTCGCAGAGGATTCTAGAAGGTGCGCTGCACTCTTATAAAAGACAGCACACGTCCAGGAGGAAGGAAGAAACTAAAAGAAAAGAAAAGAAAAGAGAAAGAAAAAGACAAGAGAAAACAGAAAAGGAAGGAAGGAAGAAAGAAAAGGGAAAGGGAAGAAAGAAAGGGAGAGAGAGACAGTGCGATGAGTCGACTCACCGAGTCCTAGGACTGAGTCGGGGCCAAGTTCAGGTAAAGTATGTAATACCTAATGTCTTGATTCAAGTTTTTTTGAAATAGGAACTAGTTAAGCCCTACATCTAGACCATAAACATAATCCTAGATTTAATCCTAATCTTGTAAACCTTGTAGATCTTATGGTATAGGATAAGATTGAATCTGAAGGAGTATGTAGGAACACCTAGCCTCGGACGAGGACAATTCAACTTTAAAGATGAGGGTTTTATCCTTTAAGCTTACGTTAATTTAAGTTGATATATTTATCCTGCCCTTTTATGCATTCATGATATTTTATCGTGCCTTTTACGTACCTTTTGTCTTAATTGAGTTAATGTTTTTATCTTGCCTTTACACTTGTCCTTTACGTGCCTTTTATCTGTCCTCAGATTTCCATTACATTCCCTTTATTTTTATTTTAAATTGTTATTATAATTATTGGCCCTTTTGAGATTTTTTACATGATATCCATTGAAAGAGGCTTTCCTGGATTCATGGGAGGCTATAGATATAAGCCTTGCACTTGCCTTACCATTGATTTGGCTCTGCTACTCTCCGTTACCAAGAATCAACAATGTCGCTCTTCTAATTACGGAGTTGGTCATTGCTACCCTTATTAAAGAATCGACCGTTGTCTCTCTTCTATTTATTGAGTTAGCTTTAACCTCTCTCCTCATATTCGAGTTGACCTTTGTTACTTGCCTCTTATTTAAGTTGGTTATTGTCACTCACCCCTTTTTCCTTAAAGGCTCGGCAGGTGTCTTAATATTCTTAACCTTTTCCATGGATAAAAGAATTCTCTCTTAGTGCAAGTACTATGAAGGGAATCCCTCCTCTAGCAATCGATTAAATATCATGGATGTAATGCATTTTCGGTAGCGGTCCTAGGGCGACACGTAATTCCATGTTTCTCGGGTTGATGATGTCCTAGTTGGTGTATATGAGATGTTCTGTATACGTAGTACATCAATTCCTTTTTATGGGGAGGGGGGGTTGGTTGTCATAAATAGTCACTCTAATCTCTGGGGGCATATTCTCTTAGTTCATGTGTTGTGGTCGTTTTAGGACAACTGCATAAAACTATGTTAAACGTGGGACACGCCGACGAATATCCGTAGTATGGGATGCGAGTCGAGTTGGAAAACTTTAATCATATTCTACATTGTGGCGATCATTAAGAGTGATACACTGCATATACTTTGTTAGGCATGCATCTCATATAGATTGCTTGTGCATTGATAACTCTTGTAGTGTGGAGTACTTAACGTATCAAAACCTTCAAATTACTGTTAATCTTAAAGGATAAACATCACTATGAGTAGGGCATTGACTCTCTCCCAACCGTACAGATTATGCAGGTGACATATAGATTAAAGACCTAGAGAACGATCTTCCTATAGAAGATTATACTGAAAGAGTCCAAAGACAATTTATTTACTTAGTTTTATACTTCTGTTGCGAACTCGATGAATGTAATAAGCTTCCATTGAGAAGGCCTTTGATTATTCTTTTTACTCTGATGAAATATAATTAATAAAGTTGATTTTATTTTTGTGAATGTTACCTTCATGAATATATCTGGATGTAAACCAAACGAAAAAAATAGGGTGCGATTTCAGAGCATCCAGTTTATACATTGTTAACACTCGGTTTTCTCGGGCACGAGTATAAACTCTGGCCATGAAATCTCGGGCTGTTACAGTTGGTATTAGAGCATGAGAATGAGATTCACTGGACCCGAGGGGAGTGGACCATCATAAGCTTTACGTGACCATGATAGGGTTATGAAATAGATACATACACTTGATTGGATTTCTAAAAGAATTAGGAAGTTGAAGAATTAGAAACCCACATTCAGGTTCCCCAATTTGAAATGCTAAGTAGGACGTGAAGTTTACAAAATTTTGAATCTGGGTACCCTCATGATAAACCCCCGAACTGGTGAATCTTGCCTCGTGAAATTTTCTGGAGTCACAGGAACAAATCAAGAGCATAGGATTCAAATTTTGGATAAATTGGATGTGTGGATCGGAAGATAAAATTCTTGGAGTGACAATATAAAACGATTTTGGATATTCATAATGACGACCCTAAAGATTAGGTTCAATCAATGAATGGATGATTTAGACCATCCTTTATGAAACTTGTTCTATCCATTGTCATCCAATCCGGTTTGGATCTCTAGTGTTCGTGGCGAAACGAAGAATATTTCCCCAATGATGTAGAGCGATCGGGTCAATAGAATGATGAACCATATTCAAGCATGACACGAACAGTTAATCAAAATACCAAATCTTGGGGTCAAGATTTTGTTTAAGGGGGGTAGGATGTAGTGCCCCAATGTCAGGTAACCAATGATACACACCCTTAGACATATATCTACATTCTAAGTGATACATTGAAAATTTAAGCAAATTGAATCAGCAAATATAGTAGAGGAAATCGCAGGTAATGTATCAGGTGAACAGAGTACGCAGTAAGAGCGTAATGGGTCATGTTAGACTGTCCCTTACGAGAATATAAAATTTTGTGATATTCTCCATGAGTGTAAAACAATCAAAATTAGGGATTGATGGAACCATGTTTACCAAAATTTCCACAGGATGACTGTAACGCCTTGGAAATCGAAGGTCGAGCATAAACTTCACTCCCGAGTTCCAATGCATCACTTATGCAACATAGATAATGATGATTGAATGTTGTTCATATTAGTGCAATAAACATGAGTGAGATTATACCAAAACAGTATATCATACTCCAGAGACAGTTAAATTACACAAGTGGAAGACTGTGATAGATATATAAAATATATAAATTGTTGTACATCTCTAGAGTATGAACATGTTACCAGGTTAAATATAGACATGTAACATGTACACAAGTTCTCAATATGGTGGGTCCCATGTCCAATAAAGTTTCAACCATAACAATGTACATTTGAGGCCCCTTGATAAACGTTCGGCCCACTCAGCTTCTTGGGCCTGCTAAAGCCTAGAAATTAGTCAAATAAGTGGGAATGATCTCATGAAGGCCAACTATACTCACTAGAGGACTCCACCAGATGGAGAGTGTGTATATATCATGAAAAGATCAAGTGGGCTTGCTACTGGATTGTGAGGCCAGCAGCAACCCAAGGCAAAGAGTGCTTCCATAATCGGGTGATCCAAGGCTTGAATGGCCTAGACCAATCATGCGTTAAGGTAGGTTCCACATACATACGCATTGAGCCTTAAACAAATGGCCTAGGGTCTATGGTGGGCCTTTAACCATCCATAGAGAAACCTATGGGCCTACCTTAGGATCACCCAGGAGGACATCCAACCTCAACTGATTTTCAAGAGGTAGCCCGCCACTACTCATATAATGTAAGGTCTAAAGCCCAAGCAATGCATGGCCTAATGGGCCATACACCAAGCCCAACTCATAGGTCATATAGTAGGCCCTCAAGTAAGGTTTGGGCCCAACCACAAAGGTCATAATTCCATATATTGTGATGAGCTTCATGGCTAGCCCAGTAGTTCATTTACATGGGCAAGTTTCACATTTAAAACAAGTGAGTTGGGCCTCACTTTTGGCCCAAGTACAGGGTCAGTTTAGTGGGCAGCCAAGGGCCCAACTTCTTGTGTATTATTGCCCCTAAGCCCATCATAATAGATATGAGACTATAGGCTCAAGATCAATGGGCCTATCCAAAAGAACTGAGTCCACAAGGCCTACTTGCTAACACAAACATGCATATAATATATCACATAATGGGCCCAAAAGAAATGGCCCAAACAAAAGCCATCCAATTCATACATTATTGTGGACTTGAAGGCAACCCGTAAACCCAAGAATACACATGGGCAAGGCCTATACTGACAGTGTGGGCCTTGCCACATCAGCCCAAAGACTTAACAAGTCCCTCCACAATATACATTTATGTGGGCCTTGCAAGTCAGCCAACAATTAAGCATTTTATGAGGGCATCAAGGCTAATAGATACACATGATCAGCTTGAATACGGCCCATTAGGCCCGTAAAAAAATAAGGTCAGGCCCTGCACAATCTTGGGCTCAAGGAAAAGATTTTCAGCCCAAAAGTCCCATAAAGCTACCAAAAATCTGGTTAAGGCTAGCCCATATTATCACCTCAAAGATGGGCCTTAAGAGGCACTAATTAAGCCCAAAATGTCTAAGGGGGGGAAAAAGAGTGTGTGCAACACTCCCTTAAATATGGTGGGCCGCCACGGCTCCAAAAGATCAATTATGCATAAGTTTGGGCCCCTTACTGGAATTCCAGCCCACCCACTTCCTGGGCCTGCTGGAGTCCAGAAATTTATTTAATTTAAATGGGTTACTGACCCATAGTGACCCACACATATCACAGTGGGTCCCACCAGATAAAAAGGGGGATATACAATACTTACTTCAAGTGGGCCATGCCGTTAGAATGCAGGCCCAGCAGCCTAAGGTAGGGGCATGCCATGGTGGTTAGTCATTTGGGCCTGGGTATTTGGCCCAAAATTGACCCAATTTACAAGCCATACCACGGTCAGTCCAAGGCTTGATGGCCCTAAAAATTTTTAGGATTGTCCTTCCATAGGTGGACCACAACCCCACAAAATTTTAGAATTTTTGACATATAGAAATAATTTAATTAATTTGAATAAGACAAGCTGTCTAGAAAATCGGACTAGCCTGGACGTCCCAACGTGGTGGGCCAGTCCGGGCTTTGCCACGGTATGCACAGGGGTCCATTAGACCTGAAATTTGGTAAGTAGATTCTACTATGAGTTTAATACCTCCCTGTAAATTTTTATAATTTTTGGATACTCAGAAGTATTTTAATTAATTTAAAAAATACAATCTTTACAGGGTGAAATACTGCTGGAATATAACTGTCCTGAATTTGGGCCATCAAATGGGTGGGTTCTGGGCCTCCAAAATTCTTGAAATTTGGACCTAAGGTCCCTTATTAAGCCCACAACAAGGTAGGACCAAGAAATATGGCCCACCTTCTAAGAAAATATTTTTTTAAAATTTATTTTTATGGAACTATGCTGCTAAACTGCATAGCAGAAATTTCTGGCAGCCCACTATATTAGCCCACCCATTTAGATGCCCAAATGGGGTCCATTGGCCCTAAAATTTTGCAGGTAGGGCCTACCATCAGTAGGACACCTCTCTGCAAAATTTTAGAATTTTTGGGATAGTAAAAGTATTTTATTTAACTCCTACAATTTATGGACAGCAAGGTATTTCAAAAAAATTCTGCTGCTGAAACAATGCAGCTGCCCCTGATTTGTGCACCCCATTAGAGTGGCCCAAGTTTGCCAAATTTTTAAGAAAATGTAGGAAAAGCATCCCTACACAAGAATATAATAAGGTGGGGTCCACAAAGGTGGCCCACCATTTCAGAAACAGACTGATAATTATGTTTGTACAATAAGCACAGTTGCTAGACAGTCCAGAAAATCTAGACTATCCACCCTCCTTGGTCCACTCTTTTGGGTGATCAAACAGGGACGGATGAGGGTGAAATTTAGGGAACATCTAGGTGGGATCCCCACCTTTAAGAGGTATATGTCAAATGAGACCAAACACCCCACCAATCATCCCCAAAACTGAGCTTAAGACAGCTCAAAAATCTGTCCAGATGGCTTTTAGACAGCAACACAATACTGAATTAAAATAATTATAATCACTATAAAAAGAGGAAATCAATCCATGGAAATTGTGGTATGGACCACCCCAGTGGGCCCCACAAACATCCAGACCATACCCCCTCCATGAAACCCATTGCATGTGCCCAAAATGGAGCAAATAGAGTGCCAATGTCCAAGGAATGGACAGCCATGGGCGTCCACTTTGCTTGGACGGTCTGGATATTCCGAGGCCACTAAGTGGGCCACACACATCAGGAAATCAAGAATAGAATAATGGAAAATAAAAATAATCCAACCATAAGAAAGGAAAATGACATGCATCAAAGGAAAATGCTATGATGGGGTCCATGGAGAATGGCCCCATCCATGGATCATGCATGCAAGGAAAAGGGCCATTGGCCTCAACCATGGAGACATGAGGGACCTCCATCACCACTTGATGGGTCCCACAAGCTCCTAAGAAAGAAATGAAGAAGGATCTAAGAGCACCCACCTAGATCAACCTTGAAACTTACATCACCATCATCTAAAGGCTCCAAGCAACATGGATCAATGGCTAAGATCAAGTGAGAAGGGGTAGATGAGGAGGTATTTTAGGGAGAAGGGGCTGGAGAAAATGGAGGAATTACTGGCCATGGAGAGAATGAGGAGGGAGAGAGATAAGGAGATAGAGAGAGAGAGAAATCATTTGTTTGTAAGAAAATAAATAATTCCTATGGGAGGAGAAAATAAGGTTGTAGGGTAGAGTAGGCTTTTGGGTGGTGTGTGTGGGGTGGGTAGTGTCTATTCCATAGAAATTGTGTAGTGTGTGTGTTGTGCATGGGAAATTGTGCCATTGAAGTGGTCCACATGCATTTGTACAAAAAGTGGGCCACATGATGAAATGCTCATAACTTGAGATGTACACGTCGGATTAATGCATGAGACGCGGAGTTAGAATCGCGGTGCCGATACGGACAAGCTGGCATGGGTCTCGGGTCAATCTGAGTCGAGTCTATATGACCAAACTTAAGGATGACCACAACATAATCCAAGGGTCGCGAGTCACCGGGATTCGACCGGTAGGACCGCGGGACCAAAATGAACGAAATGCACACTTATGCACACACATGCACACATGAGAACTCAGGTCGGGTCTCACAGAACTCGATCAGGGCCACAAGTACACTGACCTGTGTACGAAATTTCTCCTGATCCAAGGGTGTATTTGGGTCAGATTTTGATGGTTTGATTGCTTCTATTCGGTCAGTAAGTGACAAGTCTCAGATTACTTAAATTATATTTAATTTCTAAAGAAAATCACGTTTTCTCACACTCTTCGCTCCGAGCTCAAGCGAATAGCCCCGGGACACTATCTGGAGTTGATTTTTGAGATGGTTGTCAAGCCCAGCAAGGCGGTCCTAAGCGCTTAGTCTCGTGGTCATCGGACTTTCGATGTGCGGTCCAGATCCAATACGGAGTTTCAATGTGCTCCCGAGAGCAACTGGGTAATGAGATTGATCCTAGATTTTAGGGTAACTTGGCGTTAATGATTCTACAAGTTTTGGATCTTGTAGATCGTATTTAAAGTGGATCAAGTGGATTTCGTAGCTAATCTAGTTTAGCACTTAGTTAATTTTGTCTAATTCTTAAAGAATTTGAGGTTTGAGAAGCTAATAAGGGGTTAAGATCAACCCCTTGCCTAAGGACATCTAACTCCAGGTTGGCAAAAATCTAGGGCGTTACAATGACTTAAAGTCCTTAAGAATCTTAAATGAATCATATGCCCTAATCAAGTAAAGGATCGAGACTCAATAAGATTACGGATTGATACCAGGAGATCCTCTGTACTGCACAGGTAAAGGATCTGTGCGTCAGGTGCAAAAACCACTACAAACATCTTTTCATATTACCTCGAACGTAGGAAGGAATCCTTAGATGCATGGAAATTAACTAGGATAATGGAAGTACTAAATTTTAGGGGTAAAATTATTTTTAAGGGGGGTAGATTGTAACGCCCCGAACTTTTCGATACTCGAGCATCGAATGTCCTCGAGCATTACCATGAAATGTAACGTAATACGTACATGTGTATAATACCAATCTAACTATTCTAAGCCTTACATACATGCCCTAACACTAATTTAACCATTGGGAATGATCTTTATTCAGTAAACCCAACCCTCTGACCGTTGATTTTAAGATAAGACCATCCATCACGTGATTTGACTTAGGTACTTTCCCATGGATGACACGACAAATAACTCCTTATCAGTAATGATTTAGATATACATCCTTTGTAAGGCCCGTATCCTAGACCGTATCATTCCGTAGGCTTCCGCGGTCCTTCCAATTGAATTCCAATAACCCTCAACCTATATTCGACATTTGGACACGATCTTAAGCAGAGTCCTACAAACCAGAGTCAGATTGACCCGAGACTTGTACCCTAGCGACCGCGCCGTCGCCGCAATTCCGATGTCGCGTCTCGCGCACCAGTCCAATACCCAGGCCAGGAGATGTGAGCCCGCGTTTAGTTCGAGGAAAATACTGCGCGTTGCAAAACATAAGAGAATCTCTACCCAATATCACATCAATCAATCCCATCAAGGGTCAAGTGCATGTCAAGTACACATCACCTCACACCTCATCCTCAAACAACCCTATAGGTCAACAATCCCTTACACAACCCATACCTCTCTTACATAAACTACCTTAAAAGTCAATAAAGCTCTTACACACCCATCACTCATCTCACCCATCACTCCATCACCCATCCTTCTCTCTCCTTACAACCCTCTCTCTCTCTCATTTCTTAAACCCATTCCCAAGCAACAAAAATTCCAACGTCCAAGCTCTCTACCAAATCCAAGTGTGGCCCATTTTCCTACCCTCTCGTCTCCCATCTTAACCATTCGTTCATCATCTACCTCTATTAAAATTGAAGGCAAGGAGCATAGGAGCCCAAGGAGCTAAATGAGGAGTGCAATAGGTGGGTGATCCATCGTTGATTTCAATTTCAAATGGCCTACTTATTGTGGGACCCACTTGATGTATGCATTGTATTAGGGAGGGCCCAATGGTGGCGGGGTCCCTCCCCTTCTCGTTTCTCTCTCTCTCTCTCTCTCTTATGGATGTCGGTGTGTGTGTGTGTGTGTGGCCCACCATGAAGTATGTATTTTATCCATGCCGCCCATCGAGTGGCCCACATGGCAGTCTGTTTAGACGGGCCCAAATGAAGAAAAACACAAATATCAGCTTGATCCAAGAGTGTGGCCCACCTGACGTGGGGCCACCGTGTTGCGTAGGGACATCCAAACCGTCCATTCATGTGGGGCCTACTAGTTGGGCAAGCCCCTTTCATCCAGGCCATCTAGCGTCCCTGGACGCTGGACGCTGCCACTTGCTTTAATTCACACACACGCACACACGTATATATAATGCACATAATATATATAGACACTATATAATATAATATATTCTATATTATATAAATACTATGGTGGGCCACTCCTACGTGGGACCCACCTTTAACGTGATACCTGCACCGTCTAGATGGATTTGGATGGTGAGTATGGGCAGCCTTCTGCCATTATTTAATATATAATATATAATATTATGTTATATAATAAATATTATATTCATAGCAATATTGGTGGGCCACTACGTGGACCGTACCATGATGTACGTTTATATTTGCACCATCCAGTTGTTGGACGGTGCAACAGGCATGTTATCTAAATCGTCCATCCATTTTCATGGGGACCACCATGATGTAAGGGTCTTAGCTGCACCGTCCAAATGGTTGGACGGTGGGTCCCACCCACTGATGTACGTGATCCATCCATCCATTTGGCAACTCATCTAAGGCTCGAGACTAAAAATAAGGCAGATCCAGTATCAAGTGGACCACACTACAGAAAGTAGTGGAGTTGAACGCCTGCCATTTAAACCCCTTTGGGTTGTAGGGCCCTGGACCAATGTGATATTTGTTTTCCCTCTATATCCAGGTCTTTATGACCTTACCCATAGACTGGATGGAAATTAAATACTACGGTGGGCCCACTAAAAATTTAACTGTGGAAATCATTATCACCACTACCATTTGTGGTATGGTCCAGATGATCCTTTGGATACGATTCATTTTTTTATGCTCTATAATGATCTCTAACAATGGATGAATGGTGTATTTGACTCGACCCATTTGATTCGCCCAGTGATGAGGCCCATGAGCGAGGCCCATTGTGATGTATTCGAGGCCCATGGGCGAGGCCCATTGCGATGTATTCGAGGCCCATGGGCATGGCCCATTGTGATTCATTTGAGGCCCTTGTTTGAAGCCCAATGCGATATATAAGAGGCCCATGAATGAGGCCTAACGTGATGTATGTGTGGCCGTTACGTTGTGTATGAATCCCTTATGTGGGCCACTCTTTGGGAGCAATATTGGTTAGATGTGCACATTGATGGGCAATGATTGTTGGATGTCCACATTGTGACCTTTCCTTAGGCCTTGTTAGGCCCATTTTCATCATTCTCTTAGTGGGTTAACCCTAATGAGTGGGTCCCATTCACCTTAGACGGATGGTTTGGCGCTATTGGATTTGATATAACTATAGCCGAGGGCCGAACTTTATATTATGGTTGATCGGTTGTTCCTCTATGGACCCCGCCTTGTTTATGTGCTGATTGTCGGTGCCGATTGTCAATCATTGGTACTGATTGTCGAGGCCGATTGCGATTTCGATTATCAAGACCGAGTTAGATTGTCGAGGCCGATTTCGATTTCGATTGTCAAGGCTGATTTCGATTCCGATTGTCAAGGCCGAGTCAGATTGTCGAGGCTGATTCCGATTGTTGAGGCCGAGTCAGATTGTTGAGGCCGAATCCGATTCCAATTGTCGAGGCTAAGTCAGATTGTCGAGGCCGATTCCAATTCCAATTATCAAGGCCAATTGTCGAGGCCGAGTCGAATTGTCGAGGCCGATTCCAATTGTTGAGGCCGATTTTGATTCCGATTGTCGAGGCTGAGTTAGATTGTCGAGGTCGATTCTAATTTCGATTATCGAGGCCGATTCTGATTGTTAAGGCCGAGTCAGATTGTCAGGCCGAGTCAGATTGTTGAGGCCGAGTCATATTGTCGAGGCTGATTCTGATTTCGATTGTCGAGGCCGAGTCAAATTATCGAGGTCAATTCCGATTCTGATTGTCGAGGCCGAGTTAGATTGTCGAGGCCACTTCCAATTCCGTTTGTCGAGGCCGAGTTAGATTGTCGAGACCGATTTCGATTCCAATTTGTCAAGGCCGATTCCGATTGTCGAGGCCGATTATATAGGTAGATTTCGAATGTATAGGCCAATTTCGATTTGCTGAGGCCGATTCCGATTGTCGAGGCCAATTGTATAGGTCGATTTTGATTGTCGAGGCCAATTGTATAGGCTGATTCTTTAAGTGATATGTTTCCTGATCCTTTGGTTGTATAGTCTATTCTAAGACTAGTCCTGACTCTATTCGACTAGTCTTAGAACTTGCTCGACCAGTCCAAGAAATTCCAAGACCAGTCCTAAGTTGTTACAAATTTTTAAAAATTTTTGGTTGAGCTTCGACCAGTCCTAGAGTCTACTCGACCGGTCGTGGGAATAGTGCCGACTCATTCACGACCAGTCATGGGTATGTCACGACCAGTCGTGGAGGCCTCACGACCGGTCGTGAAGTGCCTACGACCAGTCATAGAACGGTTTTATCCGATCGCGCTTAAAATTTCAAAATGCAGTTCATCCTACGACCAGTCGTGGTGGCCACACGACCAGTCGTAGACGTGGTTTTTGCATCTATAAATAGAACACGAATTTCAGAGTTTCATATCTACTTCAAGTAAAATTAAGGCATCACTCTGAGATAAGTTTATGTTATTTTTAAGCTACGTTGTGCATATTTAATATTCTCTTTTGTTAGCTTTGTCAATTTGATTTTGTTTCCATATTCCAATCTAAATTGAAAAGAGGAATTGCTGTATTCCTTCTTCTTGGAATCAAAATCAAATAGAGCTAGCCCAACCGGTTTAATTTAAAATCAATCTAGAATCTAGAACCATTTTAGAGTATTGGACAATTGAACTTCTATATTCGAACTTCTACTCCGATTGGTTCTTCCGGGCTGCAACGAAAGGAGAAATCCAGGTATTTTACATTCGTGTAAATTTTCATTGCTTTTGGTTTCTTTTGAGATTGAGCCAGAAAAATCTCATTATGTTGGGTATCTAAGGAGAGCCAGAAAACTCAGAAAGTGGGGTTTTTGAATCGTGTAAGCCCATTTGAAAGACACAATTGTGAAGGTTTTAAGTGAACCCGAGAAACCTATTTTCATAGTGAACGCTGATATCCTCTGTGTGAGGATATTAGGAGTGGAGTAGCAAGCTGTGTGGCTATTGTTTAACAGTTGGTGTACACACAAGCGAACCACTATAATTCTTTGTGTCTCGTGGTTTGAATGTTTATTTAATTTCTATATCTTTTATCATTCAAGTTTGTGGGATGTATGTGTGGATGTGAATGTTGTAATATTTACATTTCAAGCATTGTGGGAAATGTTGTAATAGTTTAGAATTTATTTCTTGCTATTTCCTTTATTTCCTTTCAGTTTGAGTTTTTGATATTCAAATTATTTTAGTAAGGTTGTCCTGCCATAAACCCTTGGTTTTTATGGTGCAAGGTTGTCCTTAGGATGACATTGGTATCATCCTCTCTATTCTAGTATTTGAGGTTGCTTTACATTTCCGTACTATGATTTGTTTAAAGTGCTATCATTCCTTTATTCATTGAAATTCTACTATTAAAGTTTTAAATTTGGCATAGTCCTATTCACCCCCCCCCCCCCTCTAGGACATATTGTAAGGCCTTTTCAAGTGGTATCAAAGCCTAATAGCTCGTTCTAATTGTTATATTTTTGGATTTATTTCCTGAGCTAATCGATCTAAGCTATTTATAAGATGTCAAATTTCGATAGCCTTTCAGTCACTAGGCCTCCACCATTTGATGGCTCCAATTATGCCTATTGGAAAGCAAGGATGAGGATTTTCCTTAAATCCATGGATGAGAGCGTGTGGCAAGCCATAGTGACTGAATGGATCCCTCCTACCACTGAAGTGACTGGTATCAATGGATCAAAATCAATGAAAGTCTCACCTTATTTTACCTGGACCACACTTCAGAAAAGTGAGAGTAGTGCCAATGCAAAAGCACGAAATGCAATCACTTACACACTATCATCGGATGAGTTCAAAAGAATTATATCCTGTGATACTGCAAAGCAAGCTTGGGATATTTTAGAAATGACACACGAGAGTACATCAATTGTCAAGAAGTTTAAAGTTCAAATCCTCACAACTAAATTTGAGGAAATACATATGGAAGAAAATGAAATGTTCATGGACTTCTATACTAGACTAAATGACATTGTGAACTCTATGTGGGGTCTTGGCGATAAAATCTTAGAAAGTAAAGTGTGTGCAAAGATATTACGCTCACTACCTGAACGGTTCAACTCAAAAGTAACTGCGATCCAGGAACTTCGTGATACAGACAATATAAGGGTAAAAGAATTAGTTGGGTGTTTACAAACCTACGAGTTAAATCTTAAAGCTCCTAAAGGTAAATCTATTGTCCTTAAGTCTTCTAAATGTATTTCTCAAGAAAATTCTGATTTTGATAATTTTGAAGATGATATGGCTCTCTTAGCGAAAAAGTTTTACAAGATTTTCAAAAGTAAAAAGAGGGTTGACTTTTAAAAATCAAATGATAAGAAAAGATCTAAATCTAAATCTAAAACTTGAAAATCTTTAAAAGATAGTCAATGTTACAACTGCTAAGAATATGGGCATTTAGTAAACAAGTGTCCTAAAAAGGACAAACCTAAAAGGAAAGGAATGTTGGCTACTTGGGATGAATCTTCTGGCACTGAAGCCTCATCTGAATTAGAAGATTCTAAAACCGAGTCGAGCGATGAAGTCAAAGCTCTTATGACTCTAGCCAAGTTCAGATCATGATGATTCTACTAGTGAAGAAAATCTGAATAGTGATCATGAAAATGAAGAAGATCTTCAAGATGCTTATAATGCCCTATACAAGGAAAGTTGTAAAATTGTTGTTAAACTTAAACTTCAGAAAGAAAAGTTTTCAAAGCTTAAAGAAAATTTTGAAACTCTTATTTTAGAAAAATCCCATATTTCAGATTGTTTTGAAAAATGCAAATGCGATTTAGAGTTCAAAACCTCCTAGATTGAAAATCTGAAATCTGAAAATGAAAAACTTAAACTCAAAATCTCTTCATTTTTGAGTTTAAAGGATACATGGAGATATGCCCAAGGTGATCCAAAAATAGAAAAAATTTTATCTGGATTAAGAAAATGTGGCGACCGATCTGATTTGGGATATGCTAGAAATATTCCTCCTAAACAGAAGAATACTCCTAAGTTTGTAAAAAGAGAGTCCTCAAACTCAAAAGAGAAAAGTTCTAATCAAAAGTTTTCTAAAAATGCTAAAACTTTCAATCTTTCAAAACTAAAAGTAACCATATCAACTATAAAATTCAGAACCGAAACACTTTAGCTGAGAAAATAGTTTATCTACTTAAGGAGCTTTTAAAATCTAACTTAGTGGGTCATTCTTACAACAACTAAAAACACAAGAAGGCCAACTATACTCCTAAACCTAAAACAGTTATGAAATGAGTTCCTAAGGTTACTTGCTTGGTTGCACACACTTCTTTCAAAGCTTCAAGCCATTCAAAGTGGTACCTAGACAATGGATGTTCCAGGCACATGATTGGTGACAAAGGTCTGTTCACCACTCTTAAAGACATGACTGATGGTTCAGTCACATTTGGTGATGGTAGCAACTGCAGGATTATTGGCCAAGGTACGGTTCAACTTTCTAACCTCCCTTTATTTGACAATGTTCTGTATGTTGAAGGTTTAAAACATAACTTGTTAAGCATTTCTCAAATATGCGATAAAAATCATAGTGTTAAATTTTCTAACCCAAGGTGTAAAATATTAAACAAAAATGGTTCAGTAATATTAACTGGTCGTAGAACTTCTGAAAACTACTACATCGTAAGTGATTCTAGCTCATCTAATCAACTGTGTTACATGGTCTATACCGATGAAACTGAGTTATGGTATAAACACCTTGAACATGTACACTATCGTAATCTATATAGATTGAGCAAAAGAGAACTAATAAGAGGTCTACCTAAACTTCAAAAAGTAGACAAAATATGTGGCGAATGCCAGATTGACAAATAAACTAGGAGTGCTCACAAAAAGGTGAACTCTAATGCCACATCTAAACCTCTCAAACTTTTTCACATGGATCTTGTAAGACCAACCAGGATGGAGAGTCGAGGTGGCAAAAAATACATATTGGTGATCGTGGATGATTATACTAGATTTACTTGGGTAACCTTCTTAAGAGATAAATCAGAAACCCTTGATGAAGTAAAAATGATTCTCAAACAGATCGAAACTGAAAAAGATTCTCAAGTTAGTAAGATCCGTAGTGATCATGGATCAGAATTCAAAAATAGCAGTTTTGAGAAATTCTGTTGCGATCAGGGAATATCACTGAATTCTTTGCACCCAAAACACCACAACAAAATGGAATTGTTGAAAGAAAAAATAGAGTGCTTTAAGAAATGGCTAATGTAATGTTAAATAGTATAAAGCTCCCTAAAAATTTTTGGGTTAAAGTCGTTAATACTGCATGCTATATAATCAATAAGGTTTATACAAGTAAAACTTATAATAAAACAACTTATGAAATGTGGTTTGATAAGAAGCCTACTGTCAAATACTTTCGAGTTTTTGGCAGCAAGTGGTATATTTTACGTGACCGTGAAAATCTAGGAAAGGTTGACACTAAAAGTGATGAAGGTATATTTTTAGGGTATTCTTTGAACAGTCGTGCATATCGAGTACTGAACAAGAGGACTGGTGTGATTTAAGAGTCCATCAATGTGGTCATTGACGATCACTTGAATACACCTACCCCAAGTTTAGATAATGATGATGTTCTTTTAGTTGATAAACCAAATACTTCATCAAATCAAACTAATTCTGAACTGAGAACTATTAAAGATCATCCAACCACTCAAATTCTTAGATACCCTCTCACTGGTGTGCGCACTCGTAGACAACTAGAAGACATATGTAATTACGTGTGCTTTACATCCCAGATAGAACTGACTAACGTAAAAGAAGCTCTTACTGATGAAAACTAGATAGTAGCTATGCAAGAAGAGCTTAACTAATTTGTGAGAAATGATTCCTAGACCTAAAGATAAACACATTATAGGAACTAAGTGGATTTTCAAAAATAAGTCTGATGAACTTGGTAATATAATTCAAAACAAGGCTAGACTGGTTGTACAAGGGTACACTCAAATTGAAGGCGACTATGATGAAACCTTTGCCCCAGTAGCTCGTCTTGAATCAATCAGACTATTCATATCCATTGCGTGCTTTAGAAAATTCAAAATTTGTCAAATGGATGTAAAGAGTGCCTTCTTAAATGGCGATCTGCCTGAAGTTTATATTGAACAACCAACGGGTTTTGAAGACCCTAAGAATGCTGATCATGTCTATCGCCTAAAAAAGACTCTCTATAGTTTGAAACAAGCTCCCAGGGCATGGTACGAAAAATTGACTAAGTTTTTACTAAGTCATAATTTTCTAATAGGAAGTGTTGATAAGACTCTTTTTGTTAAGAAACATAACGATCATATCTTAATGGTGCAAATCTATGTTGATGATATTATTTATAGATCTATCTATACTAACATGACTATTGAATTTGCAGATTTAATGAAATCTAAGTTTGAAATGAGCATGGTTGGGGAATTGAATTATTTCCTAGGGTTATAAGTAAAACAACAACCTGATGGTATTTTTATTTCTCAAACCAAATATGCTTTGAACTTAATTAAAAAGTTCGGATATGAGAATGGTAAGAATTTTGATACTCCTATGAGTACAACATTAAGACTCTCAAAAGACTCTACAGGTAAAACTGTGGATCCTAAAGTATATCGTAGTATGATTAGTAGTTTACTTTATATAACTGCAAGTAGACCTGATATTGCTTTTAGTGTTAGTATTTATGCTAGATATCAATCTGATCCTAAAGAGTCTTATCTAACTTTTGTTAAGTAGATTATGCGATATGTCGCAAGTTCTACTAATTTGGGTCCCTGGTATTCATATGATACTAGTGTTCAGTGGGCGAGGTACTCAGATGCTGATTGGGCTGGTAATATCGATGATAGAAAGTCAACCAGTGGTGATTGTTTTTATATTGAAAATTGTTTAGTTTCTTGGTTTAGTAAGAAGCAAAGTTCTATATCGCTTTCTACTTTTAGATGAAACGTATGTTAAGCGATTATGGAATTGCACAGGATTCAATGGTTTTATATTATGATAATTCCAGTGCAATAAATATTTCTAAAAATCCAATTCAGCATTCACGTACCGAGCACATTGACATTAGATTTCATTACATTCATGAATTAGTGGAAGAAAAAATAATTTCATTGGAATATATTTTGATTGAGACTCAACTTGCTGACATTTTCACTAAACTGCTTGACAAAAGCAGGTTTAATAAATTAAAATTTGATCTTGGTATGTGTAATTTAAATTGATTATTCATGTACGTGTGTATCATAATGTATATATATTTGATAATTTATTAGTTTAAATTTCAAATTTTTATGAACAATGCATATTTTTATCTTTACACGACCAATCGAGGATGTGGTCGACCAGTCATGGCACGACTAGTCGAGGACATCCCATGACCAGTCATGTAGTGCGCTGGACCTATTTTAATTTGGGGAAAAACTCATCTTCCTCATTTCATATTTCTTCTCCAACGGGCCGAAGCACGATTAGTCGTACCCAACCGTTTAATTCCTCAAGGTTAGTGCATCATTTGTGTTTTTCTTATAGATTCTAGTCAATATTACTTCATTTTCACTCTTGGAGTAATTTATTTTGTATTTCATTGAGGTTTTGGGGTTTTCTTTTAGAAAAATATGTTCTAGCTAAACCCCACTCTACATCCTTTATGATCTATTAATTCTTTGTACTCTTAATTGCAAATGGATGTGAGAGGGAAGAAGAAAACTTCCCGTGGTCCATCATCATCTAGATCAACTCCTATCACTCAGTGCCATCTTCGGTCACCCAAAGATGATCCCTCACATGTACGGGATTTGCGATTGCGAAACGTTATTGTTGAAAGACCTGTGTCTATTGATCACATTGCTCCTTTTAATCTCCTTCCTCTTCTCCAATCTGTAAGCTGGGATAACATCTTACATTAGGGTGGGCCTTGGCCATGTTTGCATGTATTTTTGAATTTTTGACTGAGAATTTAACATTTAATATCGCAACTAGAGAAGGTACATTTGATGTAGACCGTTGTGAGACCCGACCTGAGTTCTCATGTGTGCATGTGTGTGCATAAGTGTGCATTTCGTTCATTTTGGTCCTGCGATCCTACCGGTCGAATCCCGGTGACTCGTGACCCTTGGATTGTGTTGCGGTCATCCTTAAGCTTGGTCATATAGACTCGACTTGGATTGACCCGAGACCCATGCCATCTTGTTCGTATCGGCACCGCGATTCTAACGCCACGTCCCATGTGTTAATCTGACGTGTACATCTCAAGTTATAAGCATTTCATCATGTGGCCCACTTTTTGTACAAATGCATGTGGACCACCTCAATGGCACAATTTCCCATGCACACCACACACACTACACAATTTCTATGGAATAGACACTACCCACCCCATATACACCGCCCAAAAGCCTACTCTACCCTACAACCTTGTTTTCTTCTCCCATAGGTAATTATTTCTTTTCTTACAAACAAATGATTTCTCTCTCTCTCTCTCTCTATCTCCTTATCTCTCTCCCTCCTTCTCATTCTCTCCATGGCCAGCAAATCCCCCATTTTCTCCAGCCCCTTCTCCCTAAAATGCCTCCTCATCTACCCCTTCTCACTTAATCTTAGCCATTGATCCATGTTGCTTGGAGCCTCTAGATGATGGTGATGTAAGTTTCAAGGTTGATCTAGGTGGGTGCTCTTAGATCCTTCTTCATTTATTTCTTAGGAGCTTGTGGGACCCATCAAGTGGTGATGGAGGTCCCTCATGTCTTCATGGTTGAGGCCAATGACCCTTTTTCCTTGCATGCATGATCCATGGATGGGGCCATTTTCCATGGACTCCATCATAGCATTTTCCTTTGATGCATGTCATTTTCCTCTCTTATGGCTGGATTATTTTTATTTTTCATTATTCTATTCTTGATTTCCTGATGTGTGTGGCCCACTTAGTGGCCTCGGAATATCCAAACCGTCCAAGCAAAGTAAACGCCCATGGCTGTCCATTCCTTGGACATTGGCACTCTATTTGCTCCATTTTGGGCACATGCAATGGGTTTCATGGAGGGGGTATGGTCTGGATATTTGTGGAGCCCACTGGGGTGGTCCATTCCATAATTTCCATGGATTGATTTTCTCTTTTTATAGTGATTATAATTATTTTAATTCAGTATTATGTTGCTGTCCAAAAGCCATCTGGACAGATTTTTGAGCTGTCTTGAGCTTAGTTTTAGGGATGATTGCTGAGGTGTTTGGTCCCATTTGATTTATACCTCTTAAAGGTAGGGATCCCACCTAGATGTTCCACAAATTTCACCCTCATCCATCCCTGTTTGATCACCCAAAAGAGTGGGCTAAGGAGGGTGGATAGTCCAGATTTTCTGGACCATCTAGCAATTGTGCTTGTTGTACAAACATAATTATCAGTCTGTTTCTGAAATGGTGAGCCATCTTTGTGGAGCCCACCTTGTTGTATACTTGTGTAGAGATGTTTGTCCTACATTTTCTTAAAATTTGGCAGACCTAGACCCACTCTAATGGGGTGCACAAATCAGGGGCAGCAGCATTGTTTCAACAGCAGAATTGTTTTTGAAATACCTTGTTGTCCATAAATTGTAGGAGTTAAATAAAATACTTTTACTATCCCAAAAATTTTAAAATTTTGCAGAGAGGTGTCCCACCCATGGTAGGGCCTACCTGAAAAATTTTAGGGCCAATGGACCCCATTTGGGCATCCAAAAGGGTGGGCCAATATAGTGGGCTGCCAGAAATTTCTGCTATGCAGTCCAGCAGCATAGTTCCATAAAAATAAATTTAAAAAAAAATATTTTCTCAAAAGGTGGGCCATATTTCTAGGTCCCACCTTGTTGTGGGCTTGATGAGAGACCTTGGGTCCAAATTTCAAGAATTTTGGAGGCCCAGAACCCACCCATTTGATGGCCCAAATTCAAAACAGTTATATTCCAGCAGTATTTCACCCTGTACAGATTGTATTCTTTAAATTAATTAAAATACTTCTGAGTATCCAAAAATTATGAAAATTTACAAAAAGGTAGTAAACTCATGTTAGGACCTACCTACTAAATTTCAAGTCTAATGGACCCCTGTACATACCGTGGCAAGGCCTGAACTGGCCCACCATGTTGGGACGTCCAGGCCAGTCCGATTTTCTAGACAGCTTGTTTTATTCAAATTAATTAAATTATTTTTAGATGTCCAAAAATTATGAAATTTTTTGGAGTTATGGTCCACCTATGGAAGGACAATCTTACAAATTTTCAGGGCCATTAGGTCCCTGGACTGACCGTGGTATGGCCTGTAAATTGGGTCAGTTTTGGGCCAAATACCCAGGCCCATATGACTAACTACCATGGGATGCCCCTACCTTGGGCTGTTGGGCCTACATTATAACGGCATGGCCTACTTAAAGTAAGTGTTGTATATCCCCTTTCTTATATGGTGGGACCCACTGTGATATGTGTGGGTCACCATGGGTCAGTAACCCGTTTAAATTCAATAAATTTCTGGACTCCAGCAGGCTCAGGAAGTGGGTGGGCTGGAATTCTAGTAAGGGGCTCAAATTTGTGCATAGTTGATCTTTTGAAGCCGTGGTGGTCCACCAAATTTAAGGGAGTATTGCACACACTCTTTGCCTTCCTTCCTTAGACATTTTGGGCTTAATTAGTGCCCCTTGAGGCCCAACTTTGTGGTGGCTTGTGGGCTAACCTTAACAGAATTTTTGATAGCTTTATAGGCCCAATAGGCCGGAAACCTATCCCTTGAGCCCAAGATTGTGAAAGGGCTGACCTTATTGATTCATGGGCCCAATGGGCCATCTACAAGCTGATCATGTATATTTATTAGCCTTGATGTCCTCATAAAATGCTTAATTGTGGGCTGACTTACAAGGCCCACATAAATGTACATTGTGGAGGGCCTTGCTAAATCTTTGGGCTGGTGTGGCAAGACCCACACTGTCAGTATAGGCCTTGCTCATGTGTATTCTTGGGCTTACGGGCTGCCCTCAAGTCCACCATAATGTATGAATTGGATGGCTTTTGTTTGGGCCCATTATGTGATATATTATATGCATGTTTGTGTTAGCAAGTAGGCCTTGTGGACTCAGTTCTTTTGGATAGGCCCATTGATCTTGGGCCTATACTCTCCTATCTATTGTGATGGGCTTAGGGGCAATAATACACAAGAAGTTAGGTCCTTGGCTGCCCACTAAACTGACCCTGTTCTTAGGCCAAAAGTGAGGCCCAACTCACTTGTGTTAAATGTGAAACTTGTCCATGTAAATGAATTACTGGACTGCCCATGAAGCTCACCACAACATGTGGAATTATGACCTTTGTGGTTGGGCCCAAACCTTACTTGAGGGCCCACTATATGGCCTATGAGTTGGGCTTGGTGTATGGCTTAATGCATTGCTTGGGCTTTAGACCTTACATTATATGAGTAGTAGCGGGCTACCTCTTGGAAACCAGTTGAGGTTGGATGTCCTCCTGGGTGATCCTAAGGTAGGCCCATAAGTTTCTCTATGGATGGTTAAAAGCCCACCATAGACCCTAGGCCATTTGTTTAAGGCTCAATGTGTATGTATGTGGAATCTAACTTAATGCATGTGGTCCAGGCTGTCTAAGCCTTGGATCGCCCGATCATGGAGGCACTCTCTGCCTTGGGTTGCTACTGGATTCACAATCCAATAGCAGGCCCACTTGATCTTTTCTTGATGTATACACACCCTCCATCTGGTGGGGCCCCCTATGAATATTGTTGGCCTTCATGAGATCATTCCCACTTATTTGACTAATTTCTAGGCTTTCGCAAGCCCAGGAAGCAGAGTAGGCCGAACGTTTATTAAGGGGCTTTAAATGTACATTGTTATGGTTGAAACTTTATTAGACATGGGACCCACTATATTGAGAACTTGTGTGCGTGTTGCATGCATATGTTTTCTTATAATCTTTGGCTTAATCAATGCATTTTTGGGTCACCTTTAGTGATCACATGAGGACCCCTATCTTAGATCATATTTTTGGGGCATCCCATGAGCCCAAAGTGAGTTAGGACCATCCAGCTTGGCCCAACCATATATTAAGCCAACTTCCACCATTTTGATGGACTTGTGGGCTAAGATAGGGATAGTATTGGGCCCTTGGTTGCCCACTTAAATTGCTAGTTATTGGGCTGATGTAGTTAGGCCCATTTCATCATCCAAACTTAAACTTATTTTTAGGTCGTATATTGTGTACGTAGGCTGCCCACTAAGTCCAACTTAATGCATGGATTCTATGGCCATTGGGAATTGAGCCTTGGGCCTTAATTTCTCTCTTGGGGCCCATGTTGTTAAAAGTGATATTGTATCTTTTTATGGCCTATTATGAGGAATGTATGTATGTGGTTACCTGTGTTCTTATCTTGAATGTAGGGCCATGGGCCTTGTATCCATATAGTTCGTGGTTGAGATGCTTCTTAGGGAATGGTGGTTAAATGTCCCCATTATGGACCCCTCTAAGCCCGATTGTATCTAAATGTGATTAGATACTCATCTTAAACTCTTGCTAGACTCACTTCTATGTTACTTAGACACGTAGTTTTATGCTTAGTCTCGTGGGCTACCCCAGGTAAATGGGCCCTCACTAGAGGTAGGATTTCTTATAGATATTGTCTAAATACCTAGTCTTGGTCCCTTGATAAGAGGAGTGTACTATGTATATCGTCGCATAATGCATCTAGACCCATCTTCATGGCCCATGTGCATCATTGTATGCTTGGATGACACTGTGTGTGTGGTTATGATTGTGCCATTGAGCATTGCATGTTACATTCCCGAGGGACGTAGTATTCCCTCTTGAGCACATTGGATGCTTGGAATTGATGCATAGGTGATTGTGTGATTCATGCATTTGGCATTGCATAACATATGAGCATTATCGCCCTTACTTCATCAGGGCTATAGTCTCCACAAATACATCGTGGATGGCCATGTTTGGACACTGAAAATGTTACTTGAGCATACAGGGTGCATAGGATGCCCATGGGTGAAATTCTCAAAACTTCCATGGTACCAAGGATCTACTCCAACGGCGTGACCGGATGGTATATATGAGCGCATGAGGGCCTTATACCGTTAGGCCGCAACTCCCACTGTCGTGTAGTCGGTTGGATAGGGGTGTGGCCTTACTCGCCTAACGTAAGGGGGCATTGCTAGGCTGAGTCTGACCAGCTCGTGAATGGGTCTGCTACCTTCAGACCTTGCTGGTGATTGGCTATCCGCATGCAGGGTAGTGAGGTCTCTTATGCTCATTTAACTGTGCGGGGTCTGTAGAGCGGCAGTCATCCAGCAGTGTAATGGACCCTGGTGATTTCCTTATGATGAAAATGTATTTGATATGTGGATTGGATATGAGCACTGACATTACTTCGCATTGCATTTACATCGGCTGTGTAAGCCTCATATTGCATTACAGTACTCATTACATTACAGTACTCATCGCATTACAGTACTCATCGCATTACAGTACTCATTGCATTATATAGCCTTGGTATGGCTTCCTGCATTATTGTACTGCCTTGGTATAGTTTCTTGCATTCATGATAGCCTTGGTAAGGCTAGTGGTATTGGTATTGATCATGACTCCTTTCTGCATTCTCTATCTTCTTCTGAGCACTATTATCACACACTTACACCACCCTCTAAGCTTCTATAAGCTTATGCACGATTGATGCGTGCAGGAGATCCTAGGAAGGCGTCATAGCAGTAGAGCGTGGAGTAGAGTTGAGCTTGAGGACTCCAGTATTGTTGACTCTTTTCTCTCTTTTTCCGTTATCTTATGTATGTCCTTTGGGACCTTATGTAAGCTTGTAAAAGTTTAAATTCTTAGTGGATTTTGTAATGTGTATACTTTGTTACTTCCAGATGTACTTGCTGTGATCTTGGGTATACTCGTATTGGTAATGATTATACTGTTATGAAAATTCTCCTTGTAGGATCTACGGAGGCTGTTGCGGCCAAAACCGGCCATAGGGTTCCTTGTGAGTCCGGTTACCGAGTCTGGGGCATGATAACCGTCATCTGATTTCGGCTCTAATGGACATACCTGTTAATGACGAGCGTATTCTTATTCAGTCGCTAGTTGAAAAACCGTAGGAAATAGAAAAATGCATGTTAACTAGAAATTTATGCAATATGGATGTTCAATGGACTCATAAGGGGAATGCGCTCCCCTCAAAGTACTTGTTACCCAGATGCAGGGTTCTCTACAAAATTTTTACTTCAAATCTGTATCCACGTTCTGGTAACAAAACAGAACTGACTTCCTTTATGGTTCGACTTTTACATTTTATCGTCACTAGTACTAAAGTTTGTCTGCCTTCTTTAATATGTCATTCATCATTCAGTTTCGTCTCCATCCAAGACATATTGATATTCCATTTGTATATCTTATGACTGTGTTAGCTACTCACATGCTAGTTGCTATGCCCGTTGAAGAGACTCTTATTCATCATCTTATTTTTAACAATTCTAATATAAACAAGATGAAATTGGAATTGGCACCTGGCCAAAGAGATGTGGGTGGTGGTGGTGTTGAAGCAGGGAATGAAGAAGAAGGTGGCAATCTTCCCCCTGATGATATAAATATGGATGACATTTTTGATGAAATTGAATCAGACTCTACTAATGATCCTGACTATGAGCCATCTAATTATGATGCTTGTCTTCGTGCACTTAAGGAGAAGCTTGAGAACATGAATGATTTACAATTTAAATATACGTACAAGTATCTTAGGTGCTTAAACAAGGGCCTTCATCAACTTGATCCTACCATACCTGCTCCTTCTTCAGGATCTGATTAAATGTTTTTATTCATTGGTTTGTAATAACTGTAAGACTATTTTGGTTTCTTCAGTATACTAGACTTTAGATTTTACTGGTTTATGATATATGCACTTTGAATTTGCCTATATAACTTTTGTCTATTTAACTCCTTTATTACTCTCTTATTGGTTTTCTACTTCCATTTATTCCTTTCTTCCTTTGTCATATTGTGACAAAAAGGGGGAGAATATTTTAAGTTTTTGATTGATTGATAAATATGGAATGTATATGGATTGTGGGGGAGTAGCATAATTTTTATGGATCTATGTGTGCTATTCAGGGGGAGTAAGTAATGAGGAATTTATGCTAGTTAATGACAACTGGTGTATGATTATTTAATCAGGTTGTAACTGGTTTACTTTTGTAACTGGTGCATGATTCTTTGTGTTCATATTGATCATATTTTTGTTAAGTGTGTTTTGTCATGAATTTGACAAAGGGGGAGATTATAAGTGCTATGGTTTCCTGCTCCTTTGGTTGTCAAATTTTGTGGTGCCAAAAACACAATCTATGTCTTGTGTAGCATATTGATTTGTATGCTCAAGACATTACATCAATGCTACAAGTTAAGAATGGTGATTTACTTTAAGAAATGCAAGGTCAATTTCTTTGTCCACTTCTGTAAGCTTCAATATTCAGAATATTTCAAGAGCTGCATCAGAAGACGAGTGCTTGTTCAAGACTCAAGTATAGCTCGAGATAATGTTCAACTTAAGATGAAGTACAACTCCAGAATGACAAATCCAAGCTTTTGAAGATCTTGAGTTCAAGCTACATCTTGTAGAGATCTCAAGCTTCATAATCTTCAAAGGTCAACCATCATCTGAAGAAATGAAGTCTTAATGTTCATAAATCACTTTTGAGGTATGATTGACCTTAGATTGACCTTAAGGTAGGTCATTTTGTATACATAATTCAAATTGAATATTTTTATAAGTGTTTGGTTTGTTCTAAGACAAGTCCTGGACTCTGTTCAACTAGTCCTAGAACTGGCTCGACCAGTCCAAGAAATTTCAAGACCAGCCCTAAGTTGTTGCAAAATTTTAGAATTTTTTGGTTGAGCTTTGACCAGTCCTAAAGTCTGCTCGACCAGTCGTGGGAATAGTGCCAACTCATTCACGACAAGCCCTACAGCTATGACTCAAACTCCAGCAACGAATTTTGGTTTCTCACGACCAGTCGTGGGTATGTCACGACTAGTTGTGGAGGCCTCACGACCGATCGTGAAGTGCCTACGACCAGTCGTGGAACGGTTTTATCTGATCACGCTTAAAATTTCAAAATGCAGTTCGTCCTACGACCAGTCGTGTTGGCCACACGACCAGTCATAACCGTGGTTCTGCATCTATAAATAGAACATGAATTTCAGAGTTTCATGTCTACTTCAAGTAAAATCAAGGCATCACTCTGAGATAAGTTTGTGTTATTTTTAAGCTATGTTGTGCATACTTAATATTCTCTTTTGTTAGCTTTATCAATTTAATTTTATTTCTATATTCCAATCTGAATTGAAAAGAGGAATTGCTGTATTCCTTCTTCTTGGAATCAAAATCAAATAGAGCCAGCCCAACTGGTTTAATTTAAAATCAATCTAGAATCTAGAACCATTTCAAAGTGAGTATTGGACAATTGAACTTCTATATTCGAACTTCTACTCCGATTGGTTCTTCCGGGCTGCAACAAAAGGAGAAATCCAGGTATTTTACATTTGTGTAAATTTCCATTGCTTTTTGTTTCTTTTGAGATTAAGCCAGAAAAATCTCATTGTGTTAGTTATCTAAAGAGAGCCAGAAAACTCAGAAAGTGGAGTTTTTAAATTGTGTAAGCCCATTTGAAAGACACAATTGTGAAGGTTTTAGGTGAACCGAGAAACCTATTTTCATAGTGAACACTGATATCCCCTGTGTGAGGATATTAGGAGTGGAGTAGCAAGCTGTGTGGCTGTTGTTTAACAGTTGCTATACACATAGGCGAACTACTATAATTCTTTGTGTCTTGTGGTTTGAATATTTATTTAATTTTTATATCTTTTATCATTCAAGTTTGTGGGATGTATGTGTGGATTTGAATGTTCTAATATTTACATTTCAAGCATTGTGGGGAATGTTGTAAATGTTTAAAATTTATTTCTTGCTATTTCCTTTCAGTTTGAGTTTTTGATATTCAAATTGTTCTAGTAAGGTTGTCCTGCCATAAACCCTTAGTTTTTATGGTGCAAGGTTGTCCTTAGAACAACATTGGTATCATCCTCTTTATTCTAATATTTGAGGTTGCTTTACATTTCCGTACTGTGATTTGTTTAAAGTGCTATCATTCCTTTATTCATTGAAATTCCACTGTTAAAGTTTTAAATTTGACATAGTCTTATTCACCCCTTCTCTAGGACATATAGCCAGGCCTTTTCATATTCCGATTGTCGAGGCTGATTCCGATTGTCAAGGCTGATTCCAATTGTCGAGGCCGATTGTCAAGGCCGATTGTCGAGGCCGATTTCGATTGTATCGGAAAATTTCGATTGCCAAGGCCGATTCTGATTTGTCGAGGCCGATTCTGAGTATCGAGGCCGATTGTCAAGGCCGAATATTGAGGCTTATTGTTGAGGCCTAATGTGATGTATATACGGCCCGTATTTAAGGCCCATTGTGATGTGTATTTAGCCCATGTTTAAGGCCCAATGTGATGTATATGAGGCCCATTGTGGTGCATTTGAGGGCCCGGCGATGGAGCTCATTGTGATGCATAGTATGCCCATGTGAGAGGCCTATTGTGATGTGTATTAAGCTCTTGAGTAAGGCCCATGGTGTGGTATATTAGGCCCTTGTGTGAGGCCTTGTGTGATGCATTCCGGGCCATTCCTTAGGGGCAATGTTAGTTAAATGTCCACATTATCGAGGCTGATTGTTGATGCCAGTTATTGATACCAATTATTAGTATGTGACAGCATAACATCATGATATATGCCCATACGCATCATCTACATATTTGTTATGAGATATGGTTGGCTATTGCATATGTCATAGGACAAGTTGTTCATAGGACTCCATGATAGGCAGAGTTTCCCTACATGAGCGCACGGTATGCGTAGGATTGATGCATGATTAGACTATGTGACTCATGCATCTCACATTGTGTGATTATGATTACCGTACACCCTAGCGACATCAGGGCCGTAGCCTCCACAGGCATATCGTGGATGGCCAGATGGGATACTGGAAATTTGTTCTACATAGGGTGCTATAGATACCCTTGGTTGAAAGTCTCTAAACCCTCTTGGTTCCAGAGGTTGCTCTAACGTCTAGATCGAGTAGATGCATGAGCGCCGTATACCGTTAGGCTGCATCTTACACTGTGTCGTGGTCGGTTGGAAGGGGGTGTAGCCTTACCTGCTCGAGAGGAGGGGGCAAAGCTAGGCTGAGTTTGACCAGCTAGAGGAATGAGTCCGCTATTGACGAGCCAAGCCCAATATTGGTAGGCAGATAGTGAGGTCTCTTTCACCCACCTTATTGCGTGCGATGGGTGGCAATATGGTTTGGAGTGTAAAAGACCCCAGTGATTTTCCAGAGAGGAACAGTACTGATATGTGGACTTATCAATAGGAGTTGTATATTCATTCAATTATTCATTCACTATCCACTCGAGCTGGTGGTACACAACTAATTGTTATGTGTACTTTCACAATAGCCAGGATTTCGATTAGGGCGCGCGACTAACCTGAGATCAGGAGCTTACCACATTGAGTCTGACAATTGAAATTCAGGTATGGGACTGGTTTGGATATAAGTCATTTATGATAGGCCCCATAGCCTGTGATACCACGTGCTATCATCCCGACTTCACACTACAGTTTGGTCATTCCATTCTCACCACATTGCATATTGCATTACATCCTCGACATATGACATTTTGAGTTGCTATGTTTCTACATTCATATGACTTAGATGAGGCTGATGGTATTCGTAGCTCTTCAGAATTGCATATGGTATTGCATCATCAGTATCTGATATTTCACTCATTATGTCTCTACATTGCATAACTGACTCCCATTACTTTCTCAGTTTATGACATCATCTTGCTATGTCTTTTCATCACATATACTAGATGAGATTGATGATATTTTGTGGACTTGCTAGTATTTTTGCTTACTCTGATATTGTATGATTTATGAACTTACCAGTATTTCTGTTTACTCTGATATTACATTCTGAGCACGCATATACTGTTCACACACTTACACCACCCTCTAAGCTTTCTATAAGCTTATGCATGATAGATGCGTGCAGGTGATGATATGATGCAGTTGAGCTGAGGCAGGAGTGTGCAACAGAGCTTCTGGAGCTTTTGGCATTTATCTTATATTTTCCTTTCTGCATTGTACTCGAATGATTATATTAGTGGATATGTGATGATGATGTTGTTCTTGTGATTTGGGTATACTTGTGGTTATGCTTCTTATGAGATAATTGTACTTTGGAAAATCCTCCTTGTAGGATCAGAGGATTAGAATCTGGCGCATGCGCACTGGGAGCTGAGAATGGGGTACTATGGAGGCTATCGGCACGGGATTCAGCGATCGGGAATTTTGTGAGCCCAGTTTCCTAGTTTGGGGCGTGACATCCTTTTATAAGAATTTCTTAGAAATGTGCCCAGAACCTTGTGGAACCATTAGATTTCACGAAACTTGTAAATTAACAAAAATGCCATTAACTTAGGCCTCGAATTAAAGATTACATAGTTCCGCAATCCGATTAACGTGAAATCCTATATATTGCCTATGAATCCAAAATTAATCGTATACGTCAAACCTCAACCCTTAAATCATTGTACAAGTGGTCCAAATTGACAAACAACCTTTAGCTGTTGATTTTAGGGGCCGCTTGATCATTAAAATGCTATAAATTTGGGATCAACCCTTAAATTTATATGGAAAAATGAATGAACGGAGTGGATTCACTCCGAACTACTCGTGGACCCCACCTCCACACAAATGCACGTACATGGAACTTGCCTGGCCACTGTACACCGTAACTGAGAGGGAGTTAAAGTACATTGACCTGACTAAAATCCGTGAAATCCACTGTTCGCAGCGGACGCACTTCCATGAGGTGATGATGGGCCACCATTACGGCCTTATCTAGATGATCCAAACCATTCATCTGGTGCGGAAGGAGAAAATAATAAATCCCAAACTTCTTTCATTACATATTTAGATCAAGATGGCTGAGAAAGAAATCTCCCGCAGTTTTAGATTTTTAAACAAAACAGCGTCCGTCCACTGTGCTGAATCTTAGGACCCACCATCATCCATGAGGATGATCGGAACCGTCCATCATACTACTGGGACGATTTCGATCAGATCCTGGTGTTTTTCAGTCTCAACCAAAACACATCCTCGTTCGCAAGCTACATCGAAAGGAGCTGGTGCGGTTCTAAATTCTTTGCATAAGAGAAGTTAACGGGTGATATTCAGGCCGACCAGACAAGGGAGCGCCTGACTGCTCCCAAGAAGGCGGATCAAAAAGATCGAGTTAGTACTTACGTTGATCTCGATCGTGACGCAAGACACTTTCCAGAATTCGCTGCGCAAGAAAAACAGATTGTGTAATGGGTGTGCGAGCCTTGCACTTACCTTACCATTGATTTGGCTCTACCACTCTCCATTACTAAGAATCAACGGTGGTCGCTCTTCTTGAAAAGGCCGAGCTCTAAGTCTTAGAGGGGGGGGGGGGGGGGAGGGGATGAATAGGATTATGCCAAATTAAAAAATAAATGCAGAATATAAAAATATACAAATATAGATAGCACAAATAAAAGTAACCTCAAATGCACAAGTCTTGAGAGGTTGATACAAACTGAGTTCTAAGGGCAACCTTACACCAAAAACCAAAGGCTTATGGTAGGACAACCTTACTAGAACGTTGGTAAGTATCAAAAACTCAAACTTAGAAAGAGGCAAAGGAAATAAACTAAGTTATTGCAACATTCACCACATGTGCATAAAAGAAAATTACACCATTCACCACAAGTGCATAAAGTAAATTACAACATTCACACACATAAACAAATACTATCATCCACCACAACTCTAGGAATTATAGTAGTTTGTTTGTGTGTACACCAACTGTTAGCAAACAGCCACACAACTACTCTCCCAATATCTACACCCACGGGATATTGTCTTTCACTATGAAATAAGGTTTTCTAAGGTTCACCTTAAAACCTTCACAATCGTGTCTTTCAAATGGGCTTACACAATTACAAAAACCCCATAATGAGTTTTTCCTAGTTGAATCTCACAAACCAAAATTGTAGAAAATTAAAATATTTATCTAAAGATTCCAATGTAGCCCGGTAAAACCAATTCGATGTACACGTAGATATTCAATGTCCAATCTCACAAATGAAAGGGTTCTAGGTCTAAATGATTTTTAAATTAAATCAACCTTGGGCTAGCTTGATTTGATTTTGATCTCAAAAGGATAAATCACAATTCCCCTTCTCTCTTTTTTTTTTAAATATAATAGAGTTAAATAGAGATCACAAAATCAAATACAAAAAGCTATAAATAGAATCTAAAATGAATAAGTAATAGCTTTACAATTGCAGGAACTTATCTCTCAGAGTGATAACTTGATTAGGCTTGGAATGAATGAAAAACTCTAAGATTCGTTCTATATTTATAGGTGAAAATTCTGTTCCCTCGACTGGTCTAAGGGTCGGTTCGACTGGTCGAAGCACCAACCAATTTTCAAAATTTCTGGCATGATAAGATAAACCCGTTACTCGACTGGTCAAGTGGCCTGCTCGACTAGTCGAAAAATGCACTCGACTGGTCAAGTGGCCTGCTCGACTAGTCGAAAAATGCACTTGACTGGTCAAGTGGGACCAGAAAAGCTTGCTGGACTTTGAGTCGAGCACTACACGACTGGTTAAGACTGTTCACTTGATTGATCGAGCAGTGTCCATGACTGGTCGAGCCATGACAAAAAATTCTCAAAAATTCTCAACAAATCTTGGACTGGTCGAGAAATACTTTGAACTGGTCGAGCCAGTGCTTGGACTAGTCGAAGAAAAGCCTATAAAGTTATACATTGACCTAAATTCAATATACAATCAATATAACATAACCTATGGTCAATCTAGGGTCATCCATACCCTGTTTGTGAGTTTGAAACATCGAAACATCGATCTCTTTCGATTACTTGAAGTATATGAGCCTTGTCCTTGAAGTATTGAACTTGAGCTAGACTTGAGGTAGTGATCTTTTGAACTTTAGCTTGAGCTATGAACTTCAATTCTTGTACTCGAGCTTCTTGTACTTGAGCTTGTAGTATTGAGCTTTGTCAACGTTCTTCAACTTATATATGTAGAAAAATTCGACGATGACGTGGACAACTCAAAATGCATGAAGATGATCTTTCCAGCTTATCAAAACATGATATATATTCTAAATGATTTGACACAACACAATTTGACAAATTCGGGTGCTGGATTTCTAATATAGCACTTACAATCTCCCTCAAATTTGTGACAAAACCAACTAAAGAATCATGCACCAATTCAATAAAGAATCATGCATCAGAAATGCCTACTACAACTCACTACAACTCCCCCACAATCCAATACTCCCCCTCAATCCAGGCGAAGTGATTTGTAGAGTACCTGTATTAATCAAATACATATCCAAAAGAAACATATTTCCATATATCTCCACAATCACACATCCCCAACGATCATCAAATATCATATACATATATCATTAAGAATCATATCACATTTCTCCCCCCTTTTGTCACAATATGACAAAGGAAAAAAAATGAAAGAGAGGATTAAAAATATATATAAGAGAAGAGTATAATTTAAGAGAGTGAATAACATAAACATGTCCATAGATTAGTAGCAAAATATCATCATAAAGCATAATAACATGTTTAAAATATCATCATGAAACATAAACCAAACATGTCCAAGTACTATTTAAGCATAAGTAAAGTTAAGAGTTATTACAAACTCAACATGAATAACTACTAGTCAGAACCAGAAGATGGAGCAGGAATAGATGGATCAATTCGATGTAATCCCTTGTTAAGACGTCAAAGGTATTTGCGCATATGTTTGAATTGAGTTTCTTAGGATACATGCAAACCTTCCACCTTTTCCTCTAAGGTTCTCAACCGCTCATCAAAAGCAGATGGCTGATAATCAGGATCAGCCTCAGAATCAAATTTTAATTCATTAAAGATATTATCCATAGTCACATCATTAGGGTGTAGTGTTTCTTCCTCTCCAACTTCTTCAGTAGCTCCTCTAGCATCCCTATCAACTTGGCCAGGAGACAACTTCAAATTCATCTTGTTAATGTTGGAATTGTTGAAAGGAAGATGGATAATAGGAGCTTCTCCAATAGACATGACCACAAGACAATGAATAGCAAGGGTGGTCATCAAGTAAGCGAAAGGTATATCGCTATGATCCGGATGGAGACAAAGTTGAATTATTGAATTATCATATAGCAAATTAGAGATGGAAGACACACTTGAATACCAGAAATAACAGTGTGAAGAATGTGCACCACGAAAGAAGTTAATTCAGTCTTGTTACCAGATCTTGGGTAAACATTTGAGATAAAGATAAAATAAAGAACTCTATATCTGGGTAACATATGATTGGATCAGAGCGCAATCCCGGAATTCCAATTCGAGTTCATGTTACATAAAACTCTGGTTAACATTCGTTTCTCAGATTCATTTAATCTCTCAAACAACGTGGTAATTGGAATCCCTTCATCATTAACAGGAATATCCATCAAGTTATAAATCAAGTGACGATCTACTGGAAATGTACCTTCTCTAAACGTAATAATGAAGGTTAACTTTTAATAGACATATCACTAATATATGTAAACATGGCCTGGGCAATGAACCGATATGCGGGTCTATCCTAATTCAATATGTTAGCCCATCCTATAGCCTTAAGGAGGGGATCGATATTGAAAGGACTCCATGGTTGGAATTGACAGTTCGCTCAACAATAATGTTGTGGAGACAAATATCCTGCACATATTTCGGGTCCTCTTCAGGTGGTCGAAGAGTACGCACCGAAATCGGTGTGAAACGGGAAGAAGAAGGACCACGAGTGGTTCTCTTCTTATATCTACCTTTCATTGCAAGAAACAAAAATAAAATGCAAGATGGATTTATGAATTTCACCCAAATCAGATTTTATCCAAATAATGCAAGGAAACCACTAGAAATCTTGAAATAAACCTTAGAATCAAGCAAATAGAAGTGCAAAGAACCAAAATCTGAAAGGAAAATGGAAAAGATGCACCAACCAAGTTGCAATCAAAGGTGGGTTCGACCGGTCGTGAAAGGGGCTGTTGGAGAAGATGAAGAAAGTGAAGAAAAAGTCGTTTTACTCACCTTAAAAGCACCCTACACGCGCTACTCGACTGGTCATGTACATACTTGACCGGTCGTGCCATGACTGGTTGAGTGTGTACTCGACTGGTCATGAGACCCAAAAATGTGCAATTTTTATTAATTTTTAAAATTCAATAAATTTGTAAAAATAACAATATACAATATGATACAAGAAGACACAATAATCTCAAATCACATTACACATACCAATATCCAATTTTAATTTAGCGAACCTGTTTCTATCAAGTGGCTTTGTGAAAATATCCGCAAGTTGATTTTCAGCTTGAACATAATCCAAAAAACTAATTTTATATCCCACTAATTCATGAATATAATGATATCTAATGTTAATATGCTTAGTTCGTAAATGTTGGATGAGATTTTTAGAGATGTTCATAGTGCTAGAGTTATCGCAATAAAGAACCATAGTATCTTGCGCAAATCCATAGTCATTTAGCATCCTTTTCATCCACACAAGCTAAGTACATGCATTTCCCGCAGCAATACATTCAGCCTCAGTTGTGGATAGCGAAACAGAACTTTGTTTCTTGCTATGCCATGAAACTAAACAGTTCCCGACATAAAAACATCCGCCACTGATAGACTTTCGATCATTTATATTCCCAGTCCGGTCAGCATCTGTATAACCAACTAACTGAACATTAGTATCATATGGATACCAAAGGCCAAGATTGGCCGAACTTACGACATATCTTATAATTCGATTGACAACAATCAGGTGAGATTCTTTAGGATCTGATTGATATTAAGCATAGATACCTACGTTGAATGCTATATCAGGTTGGCTCGTAGTCAAATATAATAAGCTACCAATCATACTGCGATACAACCTAGGATCTACACTTTTACCTGTTGCATCCTTAGAGAGCTTAAAATTCGTACTCATAGGAGTATCAAAGTTTTTACCGCTCTCAAAACCAAACTTCTTCACCAAGTTTAGAGCATACTTGGTTTGAGAAATAAAAATTTCGTCCTCAAGTTGTTTCACTTGTAGACCTAAAAAGTAGTTTAGTTCTCCAACCATGCTCTTTTCAAACTTGGACTTGATCAATTCTGCAAACTCAGTAGACAAGTTAGAATAAGTAGAGCCATAGATAATGTCATCAACATATCTGTACTATAAGTATGTGATCATTGGGTTTCTTTACAAACAATGTCTTATCAACACTCCTCATTACAAAGTTGTGACTTAGCAAAAACTTAGTCAGCTTCTCATACCATGCCCTGGGAGCTTGTTTTAAACCATAGAGTACCTTTTTCAAGCGATAGATATGATCAATGTATTTAGGATCTTCAAAACCCTTAGGTTGTTCTACATATACTTCCTCATGTAAATCACCATTCAAGAAAGCACTCTTGACATCATTTGATAGATTTTGAACTTTTTGAAACAAGCAATGAATATAAATAATCTGATAGATTCAAGACGAGCTACTGGGGCAAAGGTTTCATCGTGATCAATACCTTCTATCTGAGTGTACCCTTGTATAACCAGTCTTACCTTGTTTCTTATAATATTTCCTAATTCATCAAATTTATTTTTAAAGAACCATTTAGTTATAATTATATGTTTATCATTAGGTCTAGGAACCAAATACCACACATCATTCCTTACAAATTGATTTAGTTCATCTTGCATGGCTAGTATCCAATTTTCATCAGTAAGCGCTTCTTTTACATTGGCCAACTCAATCTGGGAAGTGAATCACACATAATTACATATGTTTTCTAATTGTCTTCGAGTGCGCATACCAGTGAGAGGGTTGCCAAGAATTTGATCAGTTGGATGATCTTTAACTGACCACAGTTCAGTGTCATTTTGACTAGTTGAAGAGACTGGTTTATCAAATATAGAGACTTCATCATCTTCTGAACTAGAGACAGGTGTATTCAAGTGATCATCTATAACCACATTAATAGATTCTTGAATAACACTGGTTCTCTTGTTAAGAACTTGATACGCTCGACTATTTAGAGCATACCCCAGAAAAATTCCTTCGTCACTTTTAGTGTCGAACTTCCCTAAATTTTCACGATCACGCAAAATATAGCACTTGCTGCCAAAAACTCGAAAGTATTTGACTATGGGTTTCTTATTGAACCACAGTTCATATGCAGTCTTATCATTTGATTTTCTAATATAAACACAATTTATTATATAGCATGCAGTGTTCAGAGCTTCAACCCATAGATTTTTAGGTAATTTCATGTTATTTAACATAACATTGGCCATTTCTTGAAGAACATGATTTTTCCTTTTAACAACCCCATTTTGTTGAGGTGTCTTAGGTGTAGAAAATTTATGCGATATCCCGTGATCGCTACAGAACTTCTCAAAATTGCTATTATCAAATTCCGATCCATGGTCACTTCGAATTTTTGAAACATTTGATTCTTTCTCAGTTTGGATGTGCTTGAGTATTCTTTTCACTTCATCAAGAGTTTCAGACTTCTCTCTCATGAAAGTTACCCATGTATACCTGGTAAAGTCATCCACTATTACCAAAATGTATTTCTTACCGCCTTGACTCTCCGTTTTAGTAGGTCCAACGAGATCCATGTGGATGAGCTCAAGGGGTTTGGTTGTGTCCCTAGAGTTCACTTTCTTGTGAGTACTCCTATTTTGTTTCCCAATCTAACATTCGCCATAAATTTTATTCATTTTCTTTAACTTGGGTAGACCTCTTATTAATTCACCTTTGCTTAATCTATAAAGATTACGATAGTGTAAATGTCCTAGGCGTTTATGCCATAAGTCGGTGTCATTGGTCTAGACCATGTAACACGATAACTTAGATGAGCATGAATCATTAACATATAGCAATTTTCAGATGTTCTGCGACAAGTTAATATCACAGAACCTTTCTCATTAGAAATTTCATACCCTTGATTAGTGAATTTGACGCTATGTTTATTATCGCAAGTTTGAGAAATGCTTAAGAGATTATGCTTAAGGCCTTCTACAAACAAAACATTCTTAAAAGGAGGAAGATTGAAGAGTTGAACCGTACCTTGGCTAATTATTCTGTAGTTTCTACCATCACTGAAAGTGACTGAACCATCAGTCATATCTTTAAGGTTGGTGAACAAATCTTTGTCACCTGTCATGTGTCGAGAGCAACCACTGTCTAGGTACCACTTTGATTGACTCGAAGCCTTGAAAGCGGCGTGGGCAACCAGACAAGTAACCTTAGGGACCCATTTCATTAATGTATTAGGTTTTGGAGCAATGTTTGTTTTTCTATGCTTATAGTTGATATACATTCTACCATTAGAGTTAGATTTCAGAAGCTCCTTGAGTAGATCCACAATTTTCTCAGCTAAGGGGTTATAATTCTAATTTCTAAAATTGATATGGTTGTTTTTAGATTTATTAGTCCGAAAAGTTTTAGAATTTTTAAAATCATTTTGATTAAGACTTTTCCCTTTTGAGTTGGAGGACTCCCTTTTAACAAACTTAGGAGGAGTAGACTTACAACATATTATAAAGATCCCCAAGGGCGTAGGTTGGCTAGAGGAGTCCTCCCAGATCACATTTCATATGGAGTCTTAGGAATGGATTTGGATGAGACTCTATTAAGGACATAGACGGCTGTTAATAGTGCGTCTCCCCAGAATGTGGTAGAGAGATTGGCTTGTACCATCATCATCTAACCATGTCCAATAGTGTCATATTCCTTCTCTCTGCAACACCATTTTGTTGTAGAGTGTACGCCATTGTGTACTGCTAAACAATTTCAACGATTTCACAGTATGACTTAAACGTTTTAGATGTATACTCGCCACCTCTATCAGATTGAAAGATTTTAATCTTTTTCTCAAGCTGATTTTTCACCTCAACTTTATATTTAAGAAAATAATCAAAAGCCTCAGATTTGTGTGAGATGAGATACACATATCCATAGCGCGAGTAATCGTCAATGAATGTGACAAAGTATTGACATCCATTTCTGGCATGTGCATTAAAATGTTCACAGATATCTGAATGGATTATCTCTAGTGTGCCCTTGGACCTATCCGCTTTAGGAAATGGTTTCTTCGAAGTCTTCTCGGACACACAATGTTCACAAAATGGCAAATCAACTTTGGATAAGGAGTCTAACAGACCAGAACATACTAGTCTTATTATACGATCCTTTCCTATGTGACCTAACCTCACGTGCCATTTTTGAGATTCAGATACTACAGTTTCATTCGACATAGCAGATAAAGCAAAAGGGGCATTATCACAATCTATGTCCAGAATAAATAAATCTGAAGTTAAATTTTTCCATGCAAAGATGAGGTTATTCAGTCTTAAAGAAACTCTTGTCCCGAAAAATCGAATATCGAAACTATCAAATAATAACCCAGAAACAAAAATCAAATTCCGACGCATCCTCGGTGCATAAATAGTATCACGGAGGATTATTGTTTGCCCTATGCACGTACGGAGATGGGAAATGTCAATCCCTAGTACGTCTTCGACAGCATTGTTTCCCATATACACCTTGTACTTCCATTGGCTACAGGTCAAAATTCCTCGAGTCATTAACGACTCCATGTCACGTGCTTTGTTGCACCTGAATCCAAAATCCACTCGTTAGATATAGTATCAATGAAAAGGATTTCAGAACAAACGCCTACATATAAAGTATCTAGTGACTTAGGAATTACCATCTTTTTATGGGCACATTACCGAGCATAATGGCCGGAATTTTCATAGACAAAGCAAACTGTATTTGTCTTTTTCTGCTTCTTCTTTTCATTCCCCTTCTAGATATTTGGATGAAGTGTTCTGGTCTTCTGTTCTTGATTATTCTTCTTCACCTTCTTGCGAGCTTTGGACCGTTTATTGTTAGCTTTCCGCTTATGGGTCTCTGCTACAAAGGCCCTGGCCGAACCTGGCTGAATTACATTAATTTCAACCTTACATACCAAATGGTCACAAAAGTCTCTGAACGTAGTGATAGAATTAGTATGGTTTAGAATTCTTTTGATTTGGGCCTAAGATTCAGGCAAGGAACGGTGCATGGCTATAATCTTTTAATTTTTAGTCAATTTACACCCAACATTCCTAAGGGCACCTATCATTTGCTCCATCTTATGGATATGATCTTTGATGGGGCAACCGACTGGCATACTATATTCCTGGAATTCTAATTCCATTGCCTGAATTCTTGCATCTAACTTCTGCGCATACGCATTAGTCAGTGTTTCCCAGATTTCTTTAGCAGTTTCATACACTTCATATGTAGGTATGAGTTCTTTGTGCATGGTGCTAAGGAGGACATTATGAGCTAAACAATTTTATTTTCGCCACTTATTGTAGCGAGTCATCGCAACCCTATGTTCTTGTAAATTTCAATTTTCAGTTAAGATGGGTTCCTCTTGAACTTCATCGAGTGTGTGAGATATGTCATCCTCGTCCAAAAGGCATCACACCGCACGGGACCAGTCTTCGTAGTTGTTGCCGTCGAAATGTTATCCTTTCAACTATTCAGCGATTAACGCTTTGGTAGTCATCTCTACATTACATGAGTATCACTACTTAGCTAAGATCTAAGGTATTGACACTAATCATCAGCATTTCTACGTGTTATACAAATTTTCAGAATATAAAAGTAGTCAACACATCTTAACGAGATCTGAAAGTCCACATACCCAAATGGGCGGTGTAGAACAATCAAGTTCTCTATTTAAGATGAAATTGGTACTTTTATAAAATTATGATTGTATAACATGCAACATTCCATTACATGGTTGCATGCACCATTTGGTGGAAGAGAATAAACTCTCACTCAGGTTATGCACAACCTTTATTTTTAGGGAGGATTCTAGCACTAAGTTTTATAATTTCCAATGAAAAATATAGGGGGCTTAGATCTAAACACATCAAGCCAAAATTTTTCATACATATGAACATCATCATCAGAAAGGAAAAATAAAGTGCTAAGATATCAAGAGAGTACTATCTTCACCTATGATCATGACCATTAGTGATGGATCCGAACAATACCATTAATGATCATTGTTGATGATGGATCCTTTCATCAACATTGATCATCATGGTTGATGATTGTTTCGATCACTAATGAGCTCTAGATCAATATTGAAGAAGATATCAAAAAAGAAACAACATTGTTGATATGTGTCCATCATCTCATATATATGATCAAACCAAAAATCAGGATAACACATTTAGATTGCAACATATCTGAATGTGGGCCAAATCATTGATTTGTAGATTGAGCATGAATTCATCAGACATGTGTACTCATTTTTCAACAGATCTACTCATGCATATCAGCCAACATGTTATAGTGCAGTAACGTGTTGAATGATGGTTTAGATTTATACATGTAACATGTACATCAGAATATACATGTAACGTGTTGTACAAAAATGTACAACACGTACATATCATTATTCAACAGATGTACATATTAGATGTACATATCAGAATATACATGTGACGTGTTGTATCATAACAATAGATGTACAGTAAATGTGTTGTAGTATGTCAACATTGCAAATATAACATGTACCATATCAGATTCTGATGTAGATCTATATCCAGTAAACATTCTATATCCAGTAAATGTGTACTGCTATGAAACGTGTACAACTATGAGTACACATGTAACGTTACTGTACATCATTTTAATTGTACACGTTAACATGATTACACATGTAATGTTACTGTACACATGGGCATGATTACACGTTACTGTAACATAGCACGTTAAGCATGTGGTTTACATCAATACGATTACAGCAACACGTTAGATGTATACAGCTAACTATATCACATGTGGCTTGCAGTTGAGATGCCAACATGTTATAATTAAGCCATATTTCATGTATGTACATCTCAGCTATATCTCATGTATATCTCATATACATCTCAGTTATATCTCAACATATGAACAAATCATGTATTGAGTGCATGTAGGCAACACGTCAGTTATATTTCAGCAACGTGTCATGTTTGGTAACATAGCTAGTTATAGTGTTATAGTGCATGTAGGCAACGTGTTATAAAGCAACACGTCAATAATGGTTACTAGGCTACCACACGTTAACATATTGTTGTTTTCATATCACACGTGATGTACATCACATGTTTTCACGTGGCGTACATCACACAACTCATATGTACATCATACAGATCAGATCTATGTGATCAGATTCTACGGATACGAATCAGGTTCATATCCATAATGTGTGGATACAAGGCCACCACACGTTAACATATTGCTGTTTAAATATGATATTATGATAACGTGAAACACGTCACCAGCAGATCATGCATGCTCATCATACATGGATCTGATGGTATACATGAGTGCAATAACATGTGGTATACATGCACATCATATTACATGTACAGTAATATGAAAATGTGTTGCACCATATCACATGTACAGCTTGTAGGCAACGTGTTGCACCATATTACATGTACATCTTATCAGTCGTTGTACTTAAACACGTGATACATGTAATGTTGCCTACATGCAATACATGCCCTATATCAGATATATTTGTAACGTTGCCTACATGTAATACATGCACTATATCAGACGTTGCCTAACCACTGTGAGGCCGATCACATGATGATTTAAATGGTGGGCCATAATTCCAATCTTAAAGGAAAAGATGGGCCACTTACCTTTTTAGATGATAATAATTGAAAATCTACCATTGTTGGGAAGCGCGGAAGGTGAGCCCTCAAGATCTGACGGTCTACATGAGTTTTGGAACCCTCACAAAGCAGAAGATAAATGCTTCAACGGCCCGCCTATCTACTACTAGAGTAGATGGATCTATTCACACCTCTGATCCTACTGTATAAGTGGCCCCGGATTGCGATCTATGGATTAGATCATCCTAAGGACAAGCCAAAATAGATAGACTCTAGTGCACACTATCTCTCTCCGTATACCCTCGGTATTTCTGATGATTCCATGCGAGAGAGAGCGCATCCCTTTTTATAGGAAAGGAAGGAGAGATCGGATGAAATAGGATGAAACCATATCATCCGGTCAAATCCCTTAGCTCCTATCATATTTCAAATTCATAGTTGAATTTGAAAACTTAACCGAATGGAAAAGGCCGGAAGAAGCCTAAACATGTGGGACCCACCCACTAGTGATTGCTCACTAGTGGGCCCCACTGGCCTACGTCCAACAGTAAGAGATTGTTGCCAAATTGGCTTGCTTATCTTCCTTTGGTGCATTTCTTCTCTAATTGGAAGATTCATTCTCATGGTACATGAGTGCTGTTTGTCCTTCATTTGTTGGATGATCGTCTCTTTCACTAGCATTAGCAACTGATATTCCTCCACTATTTTCTTGGCTAGGAGAAGAAGTTGGAGTGGGGCATAGGCTTTTGGCTCAGAAGCGGGAAGCCGAAGCAAGGGAGCTTGAGTTAGAATCGAAAAAAGACAAACCATTTGTGCGGACGAGGTAAATTTGCATGCCAAAAGACATGGTCAATTCATATGACTTTTACTTTAGATGGAAATATATCTCACATTGGAGGACAGGTACACTATACACTTGCAAACAGACTCACTCAAATGTCATTGGGAAATAAATTAATTAGTTATATATACAAAATATATGCCTAGCATTTCTGTCCTCGGTCAAGATAATTTTGTCAAAGGTAGAAAGACAAGCAAGGATTTCACTTCAGTAGCAAATTACCCCAATTCAAAATTAAAAAACTAGATCAACCAATACCATGTATTTAAGTTTTTCTATTGAAAAAACAAAACAGTTACTAAAACAAAGATGTGAATAAAAAGTCAAAAAGTTTTGAAATCTTACATCATGCAAGAAAACAAAATAGGTGAACAAAGATATGTAAAGGGCTTACGACTTGATGGTGACACTTGAAACAAGACGAAAGAACTTCAAGTTTTAGCTCAGAGCAACCAAGATCATCCATTGGTTTTCTCCACATAGACAAACAGAAACTCTACCAGAACAAACATATGAACTAAGAATGGGTCGAGAAGTAAAAGTTTACACTGGACAACAATAAACACCCCTGATGCCGCAGAGTTCAATGAAGAGCACACCACAAGACCTTCACCAAATTGATGGTATCTGTCCATGTTGATCAGAACCCTATATTTGCTGTAGCATTATGGGCACAGGCCACAGCCCGAAATAATCAAGGGAATCAGATTTGATAGTCAACTAGTCACGGGTTGCAGTGTGATTAACTCGGTGGAGAAAAATGGAACAATGGCCCACAATCAACAAGCAAAACTTGCAACCATTAAATGGTCAGAATTGTCCAATCACTGTCTTCTAGATTATGGCCCATCCACATGGTGGCCAACCAGAACAATGGTCCCAATCAACAGAACTCAGTAAGAGGACCAGTTATTTGCAGGGCTAGCATATAAATGGGCCATCGTCAAAAAAAAAAAAAAAAAAAAAAAGAACAATTAGACAATGGCAGCCATCCAATGATCACTCGCAACAAATGAATGGTTAACTGAAAGTGGAGCCAAAGATTTACAGGAATGGCGAGCGTAGAGAAAACCTAGAATGATATTGGCGTGGGAATCAAAAAAATTGTCACTTAATAGTGGTGATGAGGTGTCGCCGTTCAAAGAAAAAAAAAATATAGTGACAACATCACTCTGCCATTAAATCAGCAGATCAAAATCAGCACAAACATGACTGAAGAATTCTTTGAAAATTTTAAATATAGTTGCATTTCTTTTTTTCAGTTCTATTCAATAGATCTGTTTGTATGAGATCCTTTCATTTTCACTGATTCTCAATAGTTTAAGTGAGTGACATCTGTTTGTGAGAAAAATTGCCGAGAGCTAGATGCAGATTTGGGGCTTGAGATAAAATCATTTTGGTTCATGGAAAATTTTTGGAAATTATAGCAACCCAACACTCAAGTTTGATGAGAGTTAATTGTAGCTAATAGTTTATCTCAGCTTCTGGAAACTTCCAAGAATCAAAGAGATTTGGATCTGGATATGTTTTTGGGTTAGACTTGGTATTTGTCACTTTCTTTTAATTACATCAGTGAACTGATTTTTGTACCATGTTTTCCTAATGTATGAAATAGAAATTAAAATGTCTTTTTTGATATGGTTTTGTTATTTATTTATTCAAAATTGAATCGTCTTATCAACATGCAACTGTTCACTAATGTGACCCAGGTTCTTCTTAAGACATGAAACGTACTCGTTCTAGACGCATGGCTAGGTGACCAATAGGCCTTATGACTGGTGGCATCAATCAGCCTTAACTACCTGAGAGTCCGAGACTGATGTGGGTCCCTCCTAGCCTCAATTGCACCAGCCTATAGCAGGTCCCTCCCAGCCTCAGCCTTCCCCGGCTACATCAGGTCCAGTCCAACCTTTGTTGTCCGAGTCTACTGCGGGTCCTTCCCAGCCCCAGCTTCCCCTGCCTACAGCGGGTCCCTCCCAGAGTTTGTCTCAAGATCCACACCAGGCAGTTGATTCATTAGAGGATGCTTGTGCTTCTAGTGGTATGCTATGCATTGGTTATAATATCCTTATAAATTTAATGTATTTTTTGCTAATGAACTATACAAGTCTGCATATTATTTATGTGCATTTTTTTTTCAACGGATTTGACGTTCATGAAGAGAAGGACTCGAGGCCCCACACGATGCCATCAAGTTTGGAACATGCATGAAGGGCAACACATTTTTATTACCACCAACAATATAGGGCAGCTTGTTAATGAAAATGTTAGCAAGCTGACAAACTTTTTGGGGGCAATAGCACGTAATGGGGATTACGAACCCCTTACATATTCTGATTGGAGGGCAGTGCCAGACGAGAAGAAGGATGATATGTACGAACTTGTCATGGTGATGGTGATTTGTTTTATGTATTTTATTATTTATTTTTTGTTCATTATGTGATTGTCTACTTTGTTCATGTGATGCAGTCCAAGTTTCAGTTTGATAAAGAGATTAAATCTTGGGTGTTGATGTCGATTGGTAAAAAATGGAGGTACTGGAAGTGCGAACTGAAGAAATTCCACTACTCGCCTTATGATAATGATGAGGCGCGGCTGGCAGACCTCGATGAGCGTGTCCATATGGATCATTTTTATTTCTTCTCCAAAGAGATTATTTTCATGATATTTTTGTAGTTGTATGATTACATATTTACAGTTAATACATTAGCAAGAGGCCACAACAACCTTAACAGGTTTGGATCCATGGTTTGCAGGAAACAACAGGGAATTTCTTAGTGATACAGCAAATAGGAAAGTAATTCTAGTATTTTGGTGGGTAAGAATTTCTTAGTGTTCTACGCCTTTGTATGGCTCTTGGTTGATTTTGGATGATTCTCACTAGTTTCTCTCTAATTGATGTTTGCTGTTTCAGGTAATTTTGCAGGATTGGAAGGGGTTGAAATTTGATATCTCTGCCATTCAAAATTAAGGGTTATTTTAGCAGCATGGAGTATTTTACTCGATGTCAAAAGCTATGTCAAATAGAAACCAGGAGAATGGTTATTGTGATGGGGATAATAACATCTGTAGCAGAATGCCTTATGATTCCTTCTAAAGGTATTAAAAGGTACTCCTAAGTACTCATTGAAAATGATTCTTTTTGTATACAATATTGCATGGGCCAAATAAGTTCATCTTGAACTCTTTTTATTTATTTATTTATTTCTTTTTGTAATATCACAGACTTGGAGAAAAAATGAGGCCTGTAAAATTGACCCATCTCTGAATACAATTGCTGCAATAATCTGTGATCAGGTACATGACACTCCCATCCTAAATGTGAACCATTAAAACTTGTTTCACGGATCATCAATGTGCTTGTCCACAATAGTAAGGGCCATTAGCTGAACTGTCTGATTCATTTTTCACTGATATTGCCAACTGTACATTGGAGAAGTGATGAACTGAGATCAGTTCATTGCTGTAGAATTGTAAAAGGGCCTCTTGCATGTGTAGACATGTAGATTATCAGATGTAGTCTTGGGTAACTTGGAGAAAAAAAGATTCGTAGATTCGAAAACATTTGATGATCTGGCCTGAAATTCGTGATTGAGCTTGGACCATTAGGTAGAAATGAGCTCCTCTTCTTTACCTGGATGTTGGTGCGACATTGTCTGATCTAACTTTCTGCTTTTTGCAATTAATGGAGGGCATGAGCAATGTGGACTACCAACTTGTTGAGGAACCTAAGTTCAACATGTATTAGCTCATTGAATGCCTGAATCAATCATTAGTAGACAAGATTTCTGTGGCTGCTGATGGGCAAATGGTGTGGGAGTCTTTCCTTCAAGGTTCAAAGTCCTCAAAGTCTTTGTTATTTATTCCGGTTAGTAGACAAGATTTCTGTGGCTGCTGATTTTATGTGGTTGTTTCTTTTATCTCTCTTATTTTGGTCCATTGTTCTTAACTTAGTCCTATATACCTTGCATAATCTTATAATATAATACCAATCAAATCTCGACCTTGCAGACAAGAACTAAAATCGAGAAGGACAACATAATTCTTGTTTTTGGTAGAGGGTGGCTCCATGCTATTTCAAGCTTTGATGGTGAAGTTCTTTGGAGGAAGGATTTTGTTGATGAAAGGTTGGGGTTAGAAATTCAAAAACTAATATGTTGATGTTGTTCTTCCTTTCTGAAAGTTGATATAGCTTTTTTTTTTTTTTCAAGGATAAGTTGCCATGCCTTTGATGTTTACACCTCTTTGTTATTCTCCTTTCCCAACAGATTCTCTAATCTCGATATCTTTTGTCTACTATTCTTGCATCTTAGAGATCCAGAGAAATTTTCAGCCTCTTGACAGTGATGTTATTTATGTTGTAGGATTCTCTGGTTCCACACAGTTTGATATATATCAACTTAGTGCTAAAAGTGGGGACATAATAAACCATGGCAGCACAGCCTTTCCTTGTGTCTTTTCCGGTGAAGCATCGTTTGTTTCGGATGGCATGTTAGTGGCATTGGATGCCACCAGGTCAATGATAGTTTCTGGGATTTTGAGGTATTTATATAACTTGTAGTTAGTGGATTTCATTTGGTTTTTTGTATTATTGGGTCTTTGAGTTTCCTGAATCTTGATGATTGTATTGTGTGTGTTCAGCAATACAGAGATATTCGCACACTTTATACTGCCTGCAAGCATCGTGGTTTCGTCATGATTTCTTACTATGATATAAGGGCGGCCCGTAATGCAATGAGAGCACTTCAAAACAAGCCATTGAGGCGTCGAAAACTTGACATAGATTTTTCAATTCCAAAGGTTTGCTTCTTTTTCTTCTTCTTCCTCTTTTTCTCTCCACTCAGTATTTTGATGAACATTTGGTATTTATTGGAAATTGGTTGTATCTCTTCCATCATGTTTGAACACACACATGATCTTCCCTTTGAGTGAAACGAACACATTCACTTGGAAAATGGTAAATTTTCAATATTAGTCTGTTTTCATTGTCTGTCATGGCCACAAAACAGCGGTTCACATAAAAAAAGCTGTAAATGTGGCAAACATGGACAGCATATGGGCTATATGAGGTAAGTTTGTTTTTGGACTTCCAATGCACAAACTGTTTTCGAATTTTATTCCAGCAGTAACATTCGAAGTGCTGGATTAATGAAATTGAGCTTTGGTTTTGTACTCTTTTCTTGTATATAACAGCCTTTCTTGATTTGATTTGTTTATATGGATGTGGTGGGGGTCATGGATCATGTGGGATTGGGATTTCTACTTCATGAGTGGAAATATCCATTTTTTGCTCCTCTTTCTGGGTTTTATTTAGAAAACAAAAAAGACCAAAAGAAAAGAGAGAATGAGACCCAATCCGATAAATTAGCAGTTGTTTTGATTCTGGGGTTCTTGACTCTTTCAAATAAACATATTTAAAAAAAAAAAAAACAACTTAAAAAAAAAAAAAAAAAAAAAAACACACTTTTCTAGTAGAAATACACGCACTAGAGAACTGTAGCAACTGAGATTCTTAAGAACCTTTTCTCGATACCCATTTCTTCAATTTTGCTAACAAACCCGTAAGAGATTTTCATTTTGGGACTGAGATTTAGGTGACCAGCTACATACACATTTCTTTTTTCTTTTTCTTTTCCTGGTAAGCCCAATTGAAAGAAATAAGAAGGAAAGAAAAAGAGTAGAAAACTAGACCCTAACACTATTGACCAACTTTTGCTTCAAAGTGCTTGTTAGCATTCCCTTTCTATGAAATTTTGCTTAATGTTAATCTCATCAAAGTAACAATATTTCTATGCAAGCACATAGAAATCTTGTTACAGCATTCCTATACATGCATACCAGCGTCTGTCAATTCAAAATCAGTTTTTGATGGTTTGCTTTTCAATTTTTACAGGGACGTGGAACTGTTGTCACAGGCCGTGTTGAACAAGGGACTATTAACGTTGGAGAAGATGTAGAGATTTTAGGTTTAATGCAGGTTTGGGCCAAAATTCCAATTTTCAAATTATTTCACCATTTTGAAGCAGGTCTGCTGATTTTCTTGCACCTTACAAGAGTTATGGCCAATCTTGAAATTATTAATGCAGTTCCATCCTTGTGTAGGCTGGTGATAATGTGGGGCTTCTTCTACGTGGTTTAAAACAGGGTGACGTACAGCGAGGAGAGGTGAGTAGTGCCACCCAGGCCTCTTTTTGACAAAAACAAAACAAAAAATAATAATAATAATAATAAAAGAAGGCTCCAACCTAAAGTAGATTGATATTGGTCTTTTTTTCTCATGGTGGAAACTATGGCTTGAATTTATCAAAATGGGGTTACTCTATGTTGTCTTTTGGCAATGCCATACTTAAATAGCTCGAGAGATGACATCAACAATTTTGTTATTTTTGTTATTATTATTATTATTATTTTTACAGTGATGAGGTCATCGATTGTCCCATAGGATTGTTATTATTATTACTATTGTTTGGATATTCAGTTTGGATTCTAGCTGTTTACATAGGGACTAGACAACGTGGGGGTGGCCCCTTCCTTACAAATGATCTAAGGGCCACCCCATTTTGCATCATAGTGTCTGTATTGAATTAAATTGAATTATCACAATTCATTTTGGTTGGACATCCAAACACGGCTTTAATGGCTCCATCCAACACCTAATATTGTCCATGACTTGGACAGATGAATTTTGTCTTACCCATTTTACTGGTTCAAATTGTGTAAATACATATTATTGCATTGATTAATCTTCTTCTTGTGGATTCTTCTCCTATTTTGTCAAATTCGGCCTTGAATATAAATTCTGTTTGGATTAGATTGGATATTTAGGGTTGTTTGGTTGTTCAATTTGCTTGAATTGTAATTCACTGCTTTAGTGGCGCTTTTTTTCGCGGCGTTTTTTACAGCATTTACGGGTGTTTTTCAATTTATAACGGGCACTTGTTATAGGTTTAGCGGCGTTTGTTGCAACTTTTACAACCGTTTCACATAACTTTTACTGGCAGTTTTTAGCGGCGTTCTTTATACTTTGGCGTTTCTCACAGCTTTTAGTGGCGTTTCTCATATCATGTTTTTACTGTTTTTAGTGGCGCTTTTCTGTTTGCAGCGGCAGTCACCAAAAGCGCCGGTGGAATAAGCACGGGTAAAAGTTCCTATTTTAGCAGCAGCCATAAAAAATGCCCGTAAAAAGGTGCGATTACCGGTAAAACATACAATGATCGGTAAAAATGCCCTTTAGCGGCACGTGTCTGACCGCTAGTAATTCTTATACCCGCGGTTTTTTGGACTTTTAGGGGTGATTTTGGTTGCCGGTAAAGCCTATTTTTCTTGTTGTGAGAGAGTCATGAGAAAGAGAAGTTATCTGATACTCAGCTGCTTTTAATGGTTGATAGGCGTATACATAGATATGGTACATGTTACATATATTAACTCTTATTAAACATACTAGTTTGTGCAACACTCTTACTAAGTTAACCTTCAAAAGTCAGGTTCTTTGGACAATCGTAATCATGATTCATGAACACTTGCTTGTCGAGTAAGAACATAAAATGATGATAGAATAATCAAATAAGTAGAAATGCTGTTATGGGAAGATCTGAGCCATCTGCATAATTCCAAAGGCCGAGACCATACTAACTCAGTCGGCCGAATGAGTGGTCATCATGATGAACAAATTGAAAGACCTCAACAAGCTACAAAGGAGGCTTCCACTCCAAGGTTGATAGTCGGATCGGTGAGCTATACTCCGAAAAATGATGGCCGAGCCGATCCCTCGCCCTCATCTTCATCTTCCATTTAAAGGAGGCCGAGCTCTCGCCCTCGTCCTCATCCCTATCTCCTTTCGAAGGAGGCTGTCCTAGGCCGAGGTTGGGGAAAGATGCGAGTATATTATGCACCAAGTTAAACTTGAAAATTACTATGAAAAGACATGGCCGGTCACTTCTGGCGCAGATACGCACGATGAGCATATTATAGCACATGATCCCTGGATTGCGCATAATATCTCTACGATTCGAGAATATCTTTGAATGAGTAAATCATGCCATGATTAACGGACCCAGATCATTCAATAGTCAGGTATAAATACGTGAGGACTCCATTGTTATAGGTACGCAACATCTTGCACTCTCCCTCTACCTTTCAACTTAGACTCCGATTCCCATGACCTGACTTAGGCATCGAAGGGTCCCCCGGCTTAGCCAGGGTCTCCTTTGCTAACCCTTTGTGTAGGACCAGGGTCTATCCGAGGAGTGGAGAGCGACCCAGATTTTGTCCTCAACATTTTTGGCGCCGTCTGTGGAAAACTAATACAAAAGGTCAGGTTCCTATTCTCGAGTATAATGGCAAGAGGAAAGAAGAAAACAGTAGCTGCGGTACCAGAACAGAATGAGCAAACTCGTTCCTCCTCGCTACTTCATATGGAATCAACCCTGGGACCTTCCCAGCGTTCTCGCAATCGAGCGAGCAAGTATCGAGCCATGCAGGGCAAAATACAAGCCTTACGTGATGAGGTGAACAGAATGAAGCAGCAATAGGAGCCGCAGGTGCATCCGGTTCAAGAAGATCTTGTCCCTTAACCAGTCGGCCCAGTCATGAAAGCTCACTCCGTGCCAAGGAGTGTGAGACGCGAGGCACCCCAGCATCCTCAAGTGCCCTTATCGGGTCAACATCCTCTTTCGACCCAAATAAGACCCTTGGCTCGGAATACCGCGACGAGAGCTCCGACCAATGCCTCGGTTACCTCAGCCCTGACACCAACGGATCTCCGTCACTGGCTGGAACGGAAGAGGGGAAGGAGAAATTCGGAGATGGAAAACATCCAGGAAATCATGGCGGAAAACAGAGACCCGTGGGAGAAGCGATTCGAGGAGCTCAACAACAAGTTCTTAGCTCTGGAAAAGAAACAACAATCAACGTCAATTTCCGCTGCTATCCAGGCAATGATGGAAGAGACCGAACCTCCCTTCAGCTCGGAAATAATGAACAAGGTGATGCCTTAGAGGTTTCAGATACCTCCTGTCATCTAATATTTCGGGTCCGGGGACCCTTCTGAGCACATGGAAGCCTACCGCTCCTGGATGCAGATTCAGACGGCGACGGACGCAATGATGTGCTGAGGATTCTCGATCACACTTACGGGGTCTGCTCGAAGTTGGTACCGACAGCTCAAACCGAACTCCATCAATTCCTTCGTAGAGTTGAGCCGACTATTCCTTACCCAGTTTATTAGCGGTAAGGGAAGTCGAAAGCCCAACACTCACTTGCTGGCCATCAAGCAAGGGCCGAAGGAATCGCTGAAAGTTTACGTCGCTCGTTTCAACGAGGAAGCACTGTTGGTAGAAGACTACGATGATAAAATAACGCTCGCCGCCATGTTCAGTTGTCTAAAAGAAGAGAAGTTTACTTTCTCCATCGGGAAGAACCCACCAAAAACACTAGCCGAACTTATCGCCAGATCTCAGAAATATACCAACGCGGAGGAGTTCACTAATGCCCGCAAAAATGTTCAAGCGACTGAGCCAAATGGTAAGGGGAAGAGGCCCAGGAACGAGGATTCTCAACCGCCTAACAAGGTGATCGATGACCGCATTCCTCGCGATCGTCGCCCGAGTAGAAGGTCGGAGGGAAGATTCCGTTCCTACGCCCCCCTTAACACTTCTGCCGAACAGATCTTATTGGACATTTGAGGAGAAAAACTGCTGAACTAGCCTGTTTGCATGAGGGCCGATCCGGACCATTGAGACAAACGCAAGTACTGCCGCTTCCACTGAGATCACGGCCATAATACGGATGACTGCGTAAACCTTAAAGATGAGATCAAAGCCCTTATTCGAAAAGGTCACCTGCGTCGGTACACGAAGAAGGGAAAGCTGATTGGAGAAGAAAAAGGGAGCGGGAGTAGCCAAACAACGCCACGGAGGAGCCCCCGAAATACGTACAATCCTCGGGAGCTCGTCTGATGGAGGAGACTCAAATAGGGCGCAAAAGGCTCACTTCAGAAAGTCTGAAATGGAACACTATGTCCATTTAACTGAGCAGACCAGTAAGGAACTTCGGGTCAGCTCGTGCACTCTGACCTTCACGGAAGAAGATGCACGCGAGATTCAACACCCGCATGACGATGCTCTGGTAGTCACCTTGACTATTGCAAATCATAAGGTGTATCACATTTTGGTCGACACCGGGAGTTCTGCCGATGTGGTCTACTCAGAAGCTTTTGAAAAAATGGGGATTCCATGGTCTTATCTCAGACCCGTGAAGACCCCCCTACACGGCTTTGCCGGAGAAAGAGTAATTTCTGAAAGAGCCATTTCCCTTCCCGTGACTATGAGAGAAGGACAACATCAAGTCACACTTATGGTGGACCTTTTAATTGTCAATGTGCCGTCGGTACACAATGTTATCCTGGGCAGACCCTCTCTCAATGCAATGAGAATAGTCATCTCTACCTATCACCTAATGATGAAATTCCCCGCCAAAGGCGGGATAGGCTACCTCCGAGGTGACCAGCAGGAAGCTCGGAGATGTTACGCAGTGGCAACAAAGAAGGGGTCAGTTAAGCAGGCACTGTCCATCAATGTACTAAACCCCAGAGGGTCTGTGGAAGGTTCGTTCGTGGAAGACCTGGAGAAAGTGTCGCTTGATGAAGTTGATCCGAGCAGAACAGTTCAGCTTGGGACGTCACTGAATCCTGAACAACGGCTCGATGTCCTAACATTCCTACGACAGCATAGGGACGTCCTTGCATGGTCTCACCAAAATATGCCCGGGATTTCCTCGGAAGTCATGATCCACAGGCTAAATGTGAATCTAGTTCATAAACCTATCAAGCAAAAAAGAAGGTCGTTCGATGCCGAACGGTAAGAAGCAATAGCTGACAAAGTCTCTGTTCTGCTTGACATAAGATTTATAGAAGAAGTGCATTATCCAGATTGGATCGCAAATGTGGTGCTGGTGAAGAAATCCAACGGGAAGTGGCGAGTTTGCGTGGATTACTCGAATTTAAAAAAAGCTTGTCCGAAAGACAGTTTCCCAGTGCCTTGGATCGACCAGTTAGTAGACAGCACGACGGGTCATGAATTACTTTCTTTCCTGGATGTCTACTCCGGATATAATTAGATCGCGATGCAACCCCCAAATAGGCAGAAGACCACCTTTGTCACTAACAAGGGACTCTACTGTTACTGGGTCATGCCATTCGGCCTGAAAAGCGCTGGGGCAACATATCAAAGGCTAGTAAATCAGATGTTCTCCAAACAGATCGGACGCACAATGGAAGTATATGTCGATGACATGTTAGTAAAAAGTATCAAAGCCGTCGATCATCTGACGGATCTTGGAGAAACGTTCGCCATCCTCCGAGAATATCAGATGAAGCTGAATCCAACAAAGTGTGTTTTCGGAGTCGGCTCGAGAAAATTCTTCAGTTTCCAAGTCAGCCAGAGAGGTATCGAGGCAAACCCTGATAAATTCAAAGCACTCCTCGACATGAGTTCACCTCGGACTATCAAGGAAATACAATGCCTCACAGGACGAGTCGCGGCACTCGGACGTTTTATATCCAAAGCAACGGATAAGTGTCTCCCCTTCTTCCAACAGTTGAAAGGTCATAAGAAGGCAGAGTGGACGTCGAAATGCGAACAGGCCTTTCAGCAACTGAAGTATTACCTGGGTTCACCCCTACTATTGTCCAAACCTGAAGAAGGTGAACCACTATTCCTCTACCTCGCAGTCTCAGCCTCGGCAGTAAGCTCGGCTCTGATCAAAGAAGTCGAAGGTAAACAGCACCCTGTTTATTATGTGAGTAAGGCTATAGTACCAGCAGAAACAAGATACTAGCCCTTGGAATAGCTAGCACTCAGCCTCGTTATTTCAGCTCGGAGATTGCACCCATATTTCCAAGCTCATTCGGTGATATGTTGACAGACTCCCCCCTCAGACAAGTTCTTCAGAGGCTCGAGGTGTCAGGTCGGATGACCAAGTGGGCCATCGAACTCGGCGAGTTCGACATTCAGTTCCGTCCAAAAACGACAATCAAAGGTCAAGCCGTAACTGACTTCATCATTGAATTCACTACTTCGAGCACTAGAGAGATCAGAACTAAGGTTGAGACAAGCCCAACCGCCCTTCCGAGTGACCAAAAAGCAGTATCAGATCCAGGATGTGTTCTCTATATGGATGGGACGTCAAATGTCAAAGGGGCCAGGGCCGAGACCGGGATCGTCTTGATCGCACCCGACTCCACGACCGTTCAGTACGCAATCAGGTTAGGGTTCAAAGCCTCGAATAATGAGGCGGAATATGAACCTTTGCTGGCCGGACTCAGATTGGCAGTGAGTTTGGGTGTCCAGTCTCTTCAAGTACGATCCGACTCTCAGTTAGTAGTAAATCACATCTCTGCCGAATACGAGGCTAAAGAAATAAGGATGATCGCTTATCTTGATGAGGCAAGGAAACTAATCGAGAAATTTCAGAATTGCACGATCCACCAAATCCCGATAGCAGAAAATTCATGAGTCGACGCCCTACCGCGGCTCGCCTCAACCGCGGAGAGGAAGATCCCGCGAATCATCCCCGTCGAATTCATAGAGCAACCAAGCATCAGCAAGTAGGAGAAGGAAGTCAACCCAGTCCAAGCAAGTCCGAGCCGGATGGACCCAATCTTTAACTATCTCACTACAGGTGAAATCCCTTCGGACAGGCTGGAAGCCAAACGTCTCAAAGTTTGAGTAGCCCGATACATCGTCCTGGATGGTATCTCATACAAGAAGGGACATTCCCAGCCCCACCTCAGGTGTCTCCGGGCCGACGAGGCGGAATACGTCATGCGAGAGATTTATGAAGGAATCTGCGGAAATCATTCCGGCAGTTGAGCCTTAGCTCTAAAGATACTCAGACAAGGGTACTTCTGACCAACTGTCAAGGAGGATTCCAAAGATTACATCCGGAAATGTGATAAATGCCAGTGATTCGCGGCTGTGCCGAAGCAACCCACGGAAGAAATGACCCCTGTGAGCGGCCCTTGGCCATTCGCTCAGTGGGGAATCAACATTATCGGCCCTCTACCCATGGGGAAAGGGCAAGTTAAATTCGCTATTGTTGCTTTGACTACCTCACCAAATGGGCCGAGGCTGAGCCCGTCACCAAAATTACGAGGCAGAAGGTGATCAACTTCGTTTGGAAAAACATCGTTTGCCGGTTCAGGATTCCGCGAACCATCGTATCAGACAATGGTCGGTAGTTCGATAACGACAAATTTCGAGGCATGTGTCGAGGGTTTGGTATCACGAACACAAACTCTTCTCCCCGACATCCTCAGTCGAACGACAAGTGGAGGCAGTCAATAAGGTCATCAAGCATCATCTCAAGATAAAACTGGAAAAATAAAAAGGTAATTGGGCCGAAAAACTTCCGTTCGTTCTCTAGGCCTACGGGACCACAGCTCAGTCCTCAACAGGAGAGACTCCATTCTCACTCTTCTACGGCTCAGAAGCGATGGTACTGGTGAAAATTGGTCTTCCTACAGCCCGAGTCAGGAGCTACCAAGAAAAATAGAACTCTGAGCAGATTGCCGCAAACCTGGATTTGCTCGAAGAAGTTAGAGATATCTCGAAACTCCGAGTTGCAGCTTGGCATCAACAAGTGGCACGGTTCTACAATTCGAAAGTCAGGGTTAGGCGGTTCCGACCAGAGGACTTAGTCCTTCATCGAGTGTTCCAGAATACTGCTGAGCCGGGGACTGACACACTTGAACCAAACTGGGAAGGGCCTTATCGGGTCGTCCGGACGACCAAGCCAAGCTCCTACTACCTAGAAGACCTCGAGGGTCATCAGCTCGCCCATCCCTGGAATGTCGATCATCTGAAAGTTTATTATCCATGACGGGCTAGCCTTTAAAACCTTCAGCAAAATGTACGCCTCCGAACGACAAGCCTTTAAGGCTCCTAATAAAATTCGTCTCTTCTCATCCACATGAATGAATCATCTACTAAAGAAAAGTTGCCTCTCACATGTAGGGGCGGACTCAATGGATTGATCCCTTGAGGAGGTTAGTACATTATCCCACAAAAAGTTCTACACGGTATCCCCAAGTTAGGGAAAAGCCTAAACGTTGACCCGACTCCTCTAACATAGGAATCGGCTCGCGAATTAATGGGTAGAGCGGAAGGTTCTCTCCAATTGTGGGACGAGCCGACCCCCTAGGGGTCCGGACTCAGCAAACTGGCCATAATGGCCTTAAAAACTCTACAAAGCGGCGTTGGAAAGGGGCTGACCTGTCAAAGGGTTGGCTCGGCCATACCCTAAAGAAAATCAGCCTATCAATGAATCAGTTCGGCGATCAAATAATCTACAATAGACATTCGAAAATCAATCGCAAATTAACATATGAGGAAAATCACTATTCATAAGCCCTCTTTAAAGGGTTAAAAAATCATTGCCCACAAGCCTTCATCAGAAGGTTAAAAAAATAAAAATAAATACGCACATGATCCGAGGTCGGGGAAAGATGCGAGTATATTATGCGCTAAGCTAAACGTGGAAACTACTATGAAAAGACGTGACCGGTCACTTCAGGCGCAGATACGCACGATGAGCATATTACAGCACATGATCCCTAGACATAATATCCCCACGATCTGAGAATATCTTTGAATGAGTAAATCATGCAATGATTAACGGACCCAGATCATTCAATAGTCAGGTATCAATACGCGAAGACTCCATTGCTACAGGTACGCAACATCTTGCACTCTCCCTCTACCTTTCAACTTAGACCCCGATTCCCTTAACCTGACTTAGGCATCGGAGGGTCCCCCGGCTTAGCCAGGGTCTCTTTTGCTCACCCTTTGTATAGGACTAATGTCTATCCGAGGAGTGGAGAGCGACTCAGATTTTGTCCTTAACAAGTGTCACGCTCCAAACTTAGGAATCGGGCTCATAAAATTTTCGGCCACCAAATTTAGTGCCGACAGCCTCCGTAGTAACCCATTCTCAGCTCCCAGCTCCCAAATGCCAAGTTCCGATCCTCGGATCCTACAAGGAGGATATTCAGGGTGTTTTTTTTTGTAAAGGAGCATAACCACAAGTGTACCCAAATCACAAAAACATCATCACCATGTATCTACTAATATTATCTTTGAGAACAATGTTGGGAAGGGAAATACAAGATGTAATCAAAACTCAAAAAGAACAGGCTCATGCTCCGGGCTCAATGTTGCTGATACGCCCTAGTGATTGCCTCCAAGTGCATAAGTTCGTAAGTAATATCCCTTGAATACATGGTCAATCCCATAGGGAGATGAATTGCGAAAGGTGAAAATTAAATGTAAAACAAACTAAGTAATAAAAACTAAACTGATGATTTGATTTTAGGAGTTTTGAATTGATGTAATTCAACTGAATTAAAACAACACCCAAGCTTCAAAGTTCCACACATAAGTTAATGTTCCAAAATCATGATGACTTGGATAACACAACTAGGATCCGAGCACTATGGTCGGCCTAATCAGAAAATAAAACAATTTAAATATTTTAAATAAATGATATAAAAGATTAGAAAATCATGAATTTGCACCATTGATATATATTCTCAAGCGCTAGTGATTTTAAGAATTCATATCTATAAGATAATGAATATCAAAGAAATGTAACAGGTTGAGAACCTCTCCTATCTAAGAAATCTAATTGCTTCAGGGTAAGCCTGTCCATCAATGTGGATCTCATATGATAGAAACGTATGGATCTCACATAAATATCAAAAACTAAACCTAAACAACGATAACATGCATTTACCATTCTTCTCATCATTAAAACAATCAATCATCAAAACTATGAAAATATTAAACTAATGTGCTTCCCTTCTAGCTTGGGCTAGAGGGAACTTAGAAAAACAACAAGAAAGAAACAAATGCAAATAGAAAAGATCTAAAAGAAAAAATAATTTATAAAACTTTCATAAAATTAAAAACTCTCTAAAAACACTAAATCTTACTCTTGAATGCTTTGAATGATGCTTATGAATGCTCTGGGAAGCCCTATTTATAAGTGCGGAATTCCAACTTTCACACCAAGTTGAAAAACTCTAGAAACTACCTCAAATTTACGCAGTTTGCTAACATAGACTTCACTCTGCGCAGTTTTTTAAAATAGACTTCAGAGTTTTAGAATACGCTTTTTCAGGACGATTTCAGGATTTATTTTCTTCACTTCAAATCTTTGATTCTCTTCATTACTCACTTGGTTTTCTTAAATCTTTGGCATGCAAATTCTTCAATCTTGATCTCTTAAGATCCATCCCTTGCCTTGATGATTCTTCAGTATCAAATTTATGCTTTTAGTACCCTTTTCAATTCAAGTTCTTAAATTCACATTGCAACACAAACATGAGTAAAATAAAACATTAAGCTAATTCATGTTCATAAAACCAAGATATAAATGGGGGAAATTATGCAATATTTGAGTCTCGACACACCCCCCAAACCAGCATTTTGCTAGTCCCGAGCAAAATAAGCGAAGAAAAATAAAAATAAGAATAAAAACTAATTGTAAAAATAAAATTAAAACGAAAACAAAAATTCTAACTACACTTTTGTAGCTAATCTTGATTGCATTTAGCATATGCAACAAGCCTTTAAACCCCTAGGTTTCCCTTAAATGAAACATATTTTTAAAGAAGATTAGTTAAGGGTCTAGTAATGGTACTAAAGTCCTTGATGAATCTTCTATAAAAACTAGCATGCCCTAGAAGTGATCTAATATCTCTAACGGTTTGGGGGATAGGAAGATTAACTATAATGTCCAGTTTTGAGTGATTTACCTCGATTCTATTTTTGGAGATAACATGGCCCAAAACAATATCTTTTTAAACCATGAAATGACATTTCACCCAATTTAAGACAAGGTGTTTCTCTTCATACCAAGACAAGATAAGAGATAAATTGTTAAGGTATTCCTCAAAACTAATCCCAAATACAAAGAAGTCGTTCATGAAAACCTCAAGAAACTTCCCAACCATATTTGAAAAATACTTAACATGCATCGTTGAAAAGTTGCTGGGGCGTTGCACAATCCAAATGGCATCCGTTTGAAAGTAAACGTGCCAAATGGACAACTGAACATAGTTTTCTCTTGGTCTTCCAAGGCTATCTCTATTTGGTTATATCCGGAATATCCATTAAGAAAACTATAAAAAGAGTGACCTGCTACCCTCTCTAAAACTTGATTAATGAATGGTAGAGGGAAATGATCCTTCTTTGTGATCTAGTTCAATTTTCTATAGTCAATGCAAACACGTCAACCTGTGGTGACACGTGTTGGTATGAGTTCATTATTAGAATTCTGCACGATAGCTATTCCAGATTTCTTTGGGATTACTTGAGTTAGACTCACCCAAACACTATCGGATATTGGGTAAATGATTCCCACATCTAACAATTTGATCACCTCATTTTTTACAACTTCCATCATGTTTGGATTGAGATGCCTTTTAGGTTGTCTAATTAGTTTAGCGTCCTCATCGAGGTGGATCCGATGAATGCATATGGAAGAGCTTATACCCTTAATGTCAGAAATGATCTAGCCCAAGGCTCCTTTGAGGTCCCTTAGAACATTCAACAATTTAATCTCTTGATCCTTATCTAAAAATGAAGAGATTACCACTAGATAAGTTTTATTTTCACCCAAGTATACATACTTAAGCTCATTTGGTAATGGTTTTAGATCAAACTTTTGAACATTGGTTGGTGATGACAGAGGTCACGAGTCCTCAATAGATAGGATTTGAGTGCGCGGTCTCCATTGGTACATACCAATATCCTGGGTGGTAGTGCTCTCATTATCATCACAAATTTCAACAATCACTTTTTCTAAATCAAGATTTTTCAAGTCCCCAAAGACTTGAATTAATTCCTTAGTCAGACTAGGTTCCAATTCATCTTCTTCTATCAAGTAGTCCATGAAATTCAGCTCATAGGTCTCATTATTGTCAATGGGCTGCTTACATAGATTGAAAATATTTAACTCTAGAGTCATATTACCAAAAGATAAGTTCATCATTCCATTCATGCAATTTATGATTGCATTTGAAGTTGTTAGGAATTGGCGGCCTAAAATGATGGGAATTTGTTACACATGATTCAGTGTCTAGTACAATAAAATTCACGGGGAAGTAGAATTTCTCCACTTGGACTAACACGTTCTCTAAAATTTCCCTTGGTACCTTAATGGAACGGTCAACAAGTTGGAGTGTAATCGTGGTTGGTTTAAGCTTACCTAACCCCATTTGTTGGTAAACCGAATAAGGTACTAGGCTGACACTTGCACCTAAATCTAGCAAAGCATGCTCAATATGGAAATTCCCAATAATATAAGGAATAGTCGGACTTCCCGGGTCTTTGTATTTGAGTATGGCCCTTTGTTGAATGATAGCGCTCACTTTCTCAATAAGGAAAGTCTTTTTGTGCACATTTAATTTTCTCTTTACAGTGCACAAGTCCTTGAGATATTTAGCATATGATAAAATTTGTCTAATGACATCAAACAGAGGAATATTGACATAACCTTTTTGGAGCACATCCAACACCTCTTGATATTTCATGGGGACAGTTGGGTTCCAAAGTCTAGATGGGAACGGAACTGAAGGTTCATATGACTTAGTCTCTTTGTCCTTTTGTTGTTGCGGCTCTTGAACCATAGCCGGTTCATCATTCTCTTGAGATGGTGGCTCATCCTCCGGTATTTCTACCGGTTGCATTATCTTGTTATTGACCTCTTTTCCACTTCTCAAGGTAATGATGACCTTAGCTTATTCATGATATAGCTCGCTTGGATTTGAGTTTCCAATGAAATGTGTATTTCTAGGGTTTGGCATAGGTTGAGAAGGAATGATGCCTTTTTCCCTAGCATTTAGTTAAGTCTCAATCCTAGCCACGATAGCCTTTAATTCCTAATTTAATTGGATTAGAGACTACTTTTTTTGAGCTTGAGAGCTCATGAATGCGGTCAATGCATCCTCCACAGATGATCGCTTTGATGGGGGCAAATATGGTTCATTATTAGGTGCCCCAAAGGAGTTGTTTTGTAGAGGGCCTTGAGGTGCATTGGGCGCATTAATTTGTGGTTCATTCCTCTAACTAAGATTAGGATGGTTACGGAAATTTGGATTGTACGTGTTTCCCATTGGTTGCATAACTGACCTTTGGTAGTTATTTATAGCAATGCGTGCTCATGCTCATGCATGATATTTTGTACAACTGGGATTATTGGACAATCCTTTGTGTCATGGTCCACACCACCACAAATGCTACAAAAATTACCTAAGGAAGTGTTTTCTTTAACCATATCAACCTTTCTAATTTCCAAGGCTTCGACCTTTCTAGCTAATGCAGCGAATTTTGCATTAAGGTCGTCTTCATCTCCTAGGACATATATCCCCGCTTTCTCTCTAGGAATGGGTCTAGTTTGGTTTAGTTTAGCAAAGACATCCCATATCTGCTATTCTCTGTTAACATGTCTAGAAAATCACAAGCCTCGTTATGATCTTTGTCAAGAAAGGTTCCACTACACATCATCTCTATGAACTAACAGGTATCCATGGTTAGCCCCTTTCGGAATGCATCAATCATGTGTCATGGTTCGTAACCATGATGTGGATTTCAAAAACTCTCTACTTAAGGCTTGCCGTGTAGTGATGGTATTAGGTCTTAAAGAGTTGATTCATGCTTTGGCTTGATCCTTTAGAAAAAATGAGAACAACCTAAGCTTAGGTGCATCCCTATTGTCATTGTTTACTTGTAATGTTGTAATTACTTCCTCAAAGTCCTTAAGGTGCAAGTAGGGGCTTTCAGAATCCGAAGCCATGAAATTTAGGAATCAATCGAATCACACCTGGTTTAAAATCAATGTTCCCTGTGTGAGCAGGGAACACTATGCAAGATGGTAAAGTTGATCTCTCAGGGTGCAGACGTTCACGTAAAGTCCGTGGTTGGTTTAAAACATTCCTATAAACTTCATTCTCATCCTCAAGAGGAGAATTACGTTAATTTTCTCTGTTTTGATTTATAGTTGGATCTGGCAGATTTGGATTTGGATTATCAACTGGGTCTGTCATGGAATCCAAGTGATGTTGAGTGCCTCTTCTAAGTGAATAATCAAGGCCTGGAACTAGTCCGCCTTTGGAGGAGAGTCGATTATTTTGATCCCTACTCAAACGGGACATAAATCATCCACGCCACAACAAATACCACTAATCAAATAATAAGTATGATACTTAAAATAAAAATAAAAACTTAACCAACAACCCAGGCGGCAAGGTCGACCATGAGTGTTCAATCCACAAAGTAAAATAAACCAATAACCCTGGCGGCAGATCCGACCATAAGGGTTCAATCCACAAAGCAAAATAAATCAACAACCCATACGGCAAGGCCGACCATGAGGGTTTAATTCATAAAGCAAAAATAAAAAATAAATCAACAAAGTAAAACTAATGTAGAAATTAAACTATGCTAATTTGAAAATAATTCAGCGGATGATCTTTGTGATCAACAGCAACTGTAGGACAACCATAGCACTTGAGTGATAAAATCTCAAGCAGGGCAACCTTATGTCACAGTTAGTGCTTGAAAGACCCAACTGAATTTATTTTCAAAGAAAAATAGAAAATCTACAGAAATTTTAGAGGGTTTAGAAGAGAACTTACCTTAGTTATCTTGCATAGATCTAATCTATCTCATCTCTCCCTGGCAACGACGCCAAAAATAAGATTGCTTGCCTCAAAGTGCAGAGATTCGTAAGTAATATCCCGTGAATACAGGGTCGATCCCATAGGGAGATGAATTATGAGAATGAGAAAATCAAATGCAAAACAAACTAAGTACTAAAAACTAAACTGATGAATTGATCTTGGGAGTTTTGAATGGGTGTAATTCAACTGAATGAAAACAACACCTAGGCTTCAAAGTTCCACACATAGGTTAATGTTCCAAAATCATGATGACTTGGATAACACAACTAGGATCCGAGCAAAAGTGCCCTGGTTTGTCAATAAGTGAATCGTTGAATCGAACGAGTCGTCGATATCATCGAAACTGCATCGATCCCATCGACGACCTCTCAAGAATCTGAAAGGTTGGGTCGATTGGTCTACCCTCGAACTCATCATCGATACGATTAGGGTATATCGATATCATCAAAACCAAGTTCAATGAAATCAAAGGTAACCGCCTAATAAAAAGCGGACGAGCGGGAAAATTTCATTTCTTTACTCAAAGCTCGTTCTTCTCTATGTTGCTTGTCCTCCTCGGCCGTTTTACATGTTTTTTTATCTGTGAGACTTCCAAGATCAGCCAAATCTGGTAATTCTTTGTCTATTCTTTTAATCTCTCAAGATTGCATCTTGTGTCTTTGGGTATTTGTAGATTATAGAGAGAAGTTCTGTCTAGAAGATCATCAATTCGTTTTCAAAATCTTTCAATCTTCTATCAAATCCCACTCTTAGTCACCCCATTCTAAGTTGTAAATGTTCAATGGGGAAGGACAAAGGAAAAACTTATGTTACTGGGGAATCCTCAAGATCCTCCAAACATAAAATCCTTGCACCTAAAAACGGGGCAAAGGCTCCTGATTAAGGGACTCCAACACACCAGCGAAGTTCCAGACAAAAATCGCGTGGTGGGTCTTAAAGTGCCGCACCTGTTCATCCTCCTGCTGCAGTAGATCCTAATCTGGCAAAATATCTTGGAAGACAGTTAGTACATGAACGTAAAGTTAACAGGGAGTGTCTAAAACCCTACACCTTGGAACCTTTGTTGGCTACAATAGATTGGCTACCTATGCTAGATTTTGGTGGCCCATGCCATAATGAAAGAACCTATAGATTCTTCGCTTCTAGCCATTCTCCTGTTGTAGAACCTCCTTCCATAACAGTCTCTGTTGGGGATACCGATGTCGAAATCACCATAGAATCGATTGCAAGTATTTTTGGTCTCACTCTGTCTCCCGTTGGTCTCTTTGATCTGGATCTTGAAAATCCAGTAACTCGATCTAAGATTACGTCATTTTTATGCCAGGGTAGGGATATTCCTTGGTACCAGGGTAATGCTTTAAAGGCGAAATATATGGCCCCCAAGTACCGAATTTCGCACGGGATATTCGCTACAAACATGTACCCTAGAGGTACAAACCGATCTGACCTTATAGGATTTATGGTCATGATCGTGTGTTATGTGGCTACTGGGATCAAAATGTGTCTTCCTTCTGTGATAATGCATCAGTTGGTGTACGCCATTCACACTTCTATAGACGTCCATCTACCCTTCTCTTGGATTGTTCATGTGCTAAGTGATTAGATCGGTCTTCCATTGACAAATGATCGGGAGCTACCTCTCCAACATTTTAACAAAATCAATATTAAGAAGATAGATTTGAAGTTTCATCGATATCCAGAAGATCAACCCGATGAGGAGATTCATGAAGAAGGTGAAATGGGTGAAGGATCAGCACAGGTTGAAGGAGACCCATTCGAACCGTAGCAAGATCCGCCTCCAACCGACCCTGTGCAGACCAAAAGATTCAAATTACATCAAGATCGGATTGAGACAACGTTGCGAGAAATAACCCAGATAAAGGAAACGATGAATGAACGATTCACTGTCCTGAAAAGGTTGGTGGCTGGGGTGCAACAATTGGTTGATCTGATGACCTGCCGACAAGACGACACCGCACCTCTTCATCAGCCCCTCCACCATAGTATCGATAGCCTTCATGCCGTCACACACACCAGCTACTCATCTTTGCATACGGGCATGGATATCTTTTTGAATGTCCTTTGTTCTTGTGTGTGTATGTGGTAGCTAGCTAACATGAAAAGTCTAACAATTTTTTTTTTTTGTGGTTTATGGATATCCTCTACATGAGGAAAATACTTGTATTTTTGTAGGCCCATGGTTGGGCTAGATATTTGGTTGTGTTGATTTGGGATGGATGATGAAATACTGCCAAGCTTGGGCAGTTTTCACTTTGGATATTTTCTTGATGGTTGTTTGCTAATTTATATATATTTGCTGCCATGACTATCTGCTCTCAATTCTTCACTATTCTCTATGAAATGCTGGTATAAATTATGACTACTTTCTCTTGCATATCCCTTACAGCTTGAGAATTGGTTTATGATTTATGTCGTTTGAAGCTATACTGTTTTCTTTTGAAGTCATAGCTCTCCTTTGACCTGGTATGCATGGATGGTTTCCATGAGTATAGAGATGTCATTATCTGTTATACATCTATTTCTTCCTGATTATGCATTTTAGAGATGACATTATCTGTTATGAATTGAGATATCTGGATCTCTATTGATTCTCCCATATCTTTATGCTACAACTTCAGTCAACTAATATTGAGATATTGCCCTTTGCCAATGACTGACAGAAAGGGGGAGAACAAATCCCACCATGGAGAAAATTGTGTGCATCTATATATGAATGGTGGTACAGGTGTTAGGGGGAGCAGCTACATGAAGACAGGGGGAGCAGCTACATATTTGTGTGTTTATACTTGCAGTAGCATTGTAAAATTGTGTAAAGAGTTATGTACACACAATTTAGGATGTTAGTCTAGATGTTGTTCTAGGATTTCAGGTGTTTTGTCACGTAATTGACAAAGGGGGAAAGTGCCCTGGTTTGTCAATTAGCATGAGTGTTGAGTCAGCAAGACAAGTGAGCCACATAGGAAGATCATTCAAGCGTCTGCCTCAACAGGATGTGTGCACGAACTTGTCAACTGTAAACTTATCCTCACATCCCATGACCCAAAACACCAGGTACGTAAAACCCTTAAAAACGGAACAAACAACATAGGGTTTAAGGTGTGAAAACTGTTTTGTAAAATCAGGAAAATCTCTAAGTTTTCAGTCTTTGTCAATTAATCGATATGTGCTTCGATGGAATCGGACTCTGTTATCGATGTCCTCGATACTCACTTGATGTTATTGAAATGAGGACTTCAGGTGTCCAACAACCAAAATGAATCTTGGATTGAATTATCGAAGAATCGATGACATGATCGATATCATCGACTTTGGAATCTTTAGTTCATAGAGACGGCTCGATAAAATTGACATTTGGTTAGTTTGTGTCCAATATGCGGTTAAGGAAAATCATGTGATTTTGATATCTCGAAGAGAGCCTCGATATCATCGAAATTCAAACCTCGATGATATGGACGGATCTTCGATGATATCGGATTAGGACACAAATCTGTCCAGCAAGTTTTCAAGTAAAATCTTTCAAAATGTTCGAAGTATTGAGAATCACTTGATGATATTGACATTCAAAGATCGATCATATCGAGACCAGGTCGATAGCATCGAATTGGGACACAAGACTGTCCAACAAGTTTATAGAAAAATTCCTTAAAAATATCAATGAATTGAAATTGGTATCGATATCATCGATATTCAAAACTAGATGATATCAAGGGATACTCGATCATATCGTTGCCTATTCAGTTCCAAAGGCAAGTCTGCTCTCAGGTTTTTCAAATATCGAGGAATCGATCCATGAGTTGATATTATCAGAGTTCGAAATCCGATGACATCGAAGCATGCTCGATATCCTCGATCAGTTGGCAAAAATGTTCAAAAGCGTTTGACAGACTGTGTGTCATCAAGGGGCCATTCGATGTTATAGAGAGTATATACTCAATGATATCGAACTCTATAAAAAATAGGACTATTTTATTTCTGTTGGAACTGTTTGCCTATTTAATGAGAGCTTGCCTGAGGTTGTTGGTAGAAAAAATAGATAGAGCTTTTGAGTGTTTAATTTAGATCACCTACCCTAAACCTTTTTCTCTCATGGGAGTTCATTCCTCAATCCACCCTCATCATTAATATTCAATAACGTGTATAAGTGAATGAACTTCCACATTCAAGGATCCTCCAGCTACCACCTTAATGGCAAATCATTGAGTTGGGATACCTTGAATGCATAGATGCTTGGAATCACTCCGTCTCTAATATAGGAAAACATTTAATAGAGTAAGATTCCAACATAACCTTTACCCAACCCGTCGCCTTACATTGAAGCATCATAAGTGTTGCGGATTAAGGGAGCTGAAGATTCTTCATCATCAAAGGAGGAGATCTTCATCAACGTGATAAATGGGGCTTATCTATTTATCTGTAAGTCATTAGAGTCCAGAGACCCTGCTGATCATTCCTTGGTGTAGCATTGGGTCATAGGTACTTCTCACCCCTTTCAAGTCCTCATAGGAGGCTGCGATGGGAGAATATGTGTGGGTGTTGTGTGTTGACCCTTGCTCTTGGTGAGCACAAACTTAGGTCCTTGGCCTGTGTGGCCTAAAACCCTGGGTGTTATGTGTTGACCTTTGCTCATGGGAGTATAAACTCTAGGTTCCTTATGTGGATCCTTGGCCTGTGTGGCCTAAAACCTAGGTGCTATGTGTTGACATTTGCTCTTGTGTAGGGCATAAACTCTAGGTTCCTGTGTGGCCTAAAATCTACGTGTTGTGTTTTGACCCTTGCTACTGTGTGGGGCATAAACTTGTGTCTCATGGAGACATGTTATATACCTTGTGTAGGTTGTACCGGTTTGAGGTTAACCTGATTTGAAACCTCCGTTAGTGAGATCTGGTACACTCAAGGGTTGAGTGCGTCCGCCGGAAGTAGAGTAGACACGTAGTCGAACCACTATAAAAACGACTGTGTTTGATTACTATTTACTTTTACTTCTTGTGTGATTTCGCTGAATGTTCTCATAATGCATGTTCACATGATTACCTAGAACTAATTAGAATCACACCTCACACACAGTCACATCCATCATGAACTATGTTCTTCATCTTGTTTATATTTTAAATAGTCTTATGATTGGATCTTCTATTTGTCTTGGAAGTCATTGGAGTTACATTGAAGAAATCCTGATACTTGCATATTGATTTAGGATAGGGTTGATAGGTTTTAAATCATCATAAAATTTTAAAAGTCCTATTCACCCCTCTCTAGGACATCTTGGCATATTCTCACTTCTACTAAAGCGGTCATTATCGCAATTTCAATTGGTATCAGAGAGGGTCTCTCTTAAGGGTTTTACCACCTAGAGAGTGATCTTGACTGAAGTTGATAATTGGCCAAAGGAGAGGGCTCATCTGTAACTAGACCTCCTGTATTTGATGAATTAAATTATGCTTACTGGAAGGCTAGGATGCACTACTTTTTGAGATCTTTGGATCATGATGTTTGAGACATTGCTGAAAAAGGATATGTGTCACCAACTGAATAAATAGTACTTGAAAATGGCACAACTATCGCAAAACCAAAATCTTAAAAAAATGTGGATAGCATTCGATAAAGAAAAACAAACGTCTGAAGCTAAAGCAATGGATGTTATCTATTGTGTTGTAACACCCCGTACTTTTTAGTACTCGGGTGTTACCATAAAGATCTAAATTAGTTTTCACGTGTATGGACGCACACGTGACTCACCTTACACATCATCATCGAGTGACCCACAACTTGTCCATCTCGACCAATAGGTACAGTCTTCATTCATATATAAAGTCATCTTACCATTGGGAGCGGGATTCACCTATAAACTAGACTAGAGACCCTGAGGATCACTAACGATCATATTGGCTTGACCATCAAATCTTTGTAATAGACTGTATAATGTCACCATTTAAAACCTAAACTTCAACTCGTGCAGCCCCTTGAGGAATGTAGCTGGCCATTTATCCATAGATTTGTGTCGTGGGCCACTCGGTCCATCCTTTATCAGGCTTATGTCAATCAACGTTGAAAATCATCACGTAAACAAGTAATTCAACCATCTGGTAATGGTAACCAACACTAGAATTTTCCCCTAAAAGTGATTAAGGACTCTTAGAAACATTAATGGTCAAATCTGAAGATAATCTGGCCGATGAATGTAAGACTCGTATCCTAGCTCGTACCGTTCTGTAGGCTTCCGCTGTCCTCCCGGTCTAATTCTGGCAGCTCGCGACCTATAATCGGCAGTTGCGCGCAACTCTAAGTTGTATCTCGTATTCTTGAGTCGGCTTAACCCAAGACCTTTAACGGTGCGACCGCGCCGTCGTCGCGATTCCGATGCCATGTCTCGTGCGCCGAGGCGATACTCAGGCTAGGAGATGTGGGCTTGCGTTCAGTTCAAAGAAAACACCGCACGTTGTCATTTCAAGAGAATCTCTACCACCATTAAATCAATCAATCAAATCAACCCAACCCACCCCTCTCTTACATCACCTTACCTAAAGTCAACTCTCCCTTGCATGTCAAGTACATCTATCCATCATTCACCATCACTTTTCTCCCATCATCTCTCTCTCTCTCTCTCATTTTTCCCAAACAAGGAACCGTCCATGGCATTCCATGGAAGAGAAACTAGTGTGGCCCACCTTCCTACCATCCAATCCCACCCTCTATGATCGATCTCAACCATTGAAGTCCATCCATTGGAGCTTTAAAGGCTATAGGAGGAAGAAGAAGATAAGATCCTAAGGTGGGTGCTCTCTCTCTCTCTCTCTCTCTCTCTCTCTCTCTCTCTCTCTCTCTCTCTCTCTCTCTCCTTCCTTAATTATTTAGTGGCCCACATGATGAGTGTATGTGGTGTCCCAACCGTCTATCAAGTGGACCCATGACCCCCTACCCTTTGATGTTGGAAAAACACAAATATCAGATTGACCCAAGCCAAGTGGGTCATGTCCAGGCGTGGGACCCACTAACCGTGGTCTCCAAGCGTGGGAACCACTTTGATAAACAAGTTCACGTCCACTGTCCCTGACGCTGGACATTGTGGGGATAGGAACCATTAGTGGGTGTACTGACAAGCACTAATATATATATATATATATATATTAAAGCTTTATTTCTTATGGAGAGGGCTGCTCACGTAGGCCCCACCTTGATGTATGTATTCAATCCACGCCATCCATCACATTCCCTAGATCATTTCAAGCGTTGAGCCGAAATTTGAAGTCAATCTGAATCTTTAGTAGGCCACACCAGTGAAAACAACGAATTTGCTATCAAAACAGTTACGGACCACTGTGATGTTTTGGTACATCTAAATATATTCAATATTGGACTCATGGGATTTGTCTCGAGCCCGGGAACACAACTGACGGACTGGATTGTCCTGATGTGGGCTCTACCTATGAAAAACCTTAAGAAAACAAAGAAAAAATAATTAATTAAACAGCATTGATGTTGTTGCTGTCAGACGCTGCAGCAACCAGCGTCAGCTGCTGGACGCTGGAGGGACGATGGGCCCCACCACAGGTCCCACCTTGATGTATTTCAGACATCTTCACCGTGCATTTGATGGGTCCCCTTTAAAGGATGGATCACCCCCAAAATCAGTTGTATGTGGTGCTCAGGTGGCCCACATCACAGGGAACAATGTGATTGAACGTCTGCCATTGAAACCTTTTTTTTTGTCCTAGAAGTTTTAGATAGTTATGAAATCTATTTTTCTTCTTTGTTTAGGTCTTTGTGACCCTCTGAACAAATTAAATGGAAAATAAACATTATGGTGGGCCCCACTTGGGACCCACCTCTATTAACGGTTTAGCTGGTGTACTGTATAGCAGCTACTTAGCTACTGTAAAGACGTCAACAAGTATATGGGTCTAATCGTGAGGTATATGTTATACTCGGACCATCCATCCCTTTATTGGACAGTGGGGCCCACTCTGCACGTGTGGTACATGTGGGGTGGGGCCTACCTTGAGTGTATGTATTGTATAATCCCACCATCCAGCAACATGGGACGTACCATGGTGTGCTTTATCCAAACCGTCCAACTGTGGACCAAATAACAAACAATGGTGATGGGCAGCTTGTCGTTGGAATCTCCTTGAGGCCCACCATGATATTCATTTACTATCCAACGTGGGGAGTAGGTCACGTGTGACTTGGCTCACGAGAAGCCACAAATGTCAGCTGGTTCATAGCTCTAGTGGACCCCACCGTTTCCTAGATAGTGGAGAAGGAATGGCTACCGCTGGAGCCTCCTTAGCATCCCCGTGATGTAGTGTTTTACCCAGCCGTCCACCTATTTTTCCCTGTTTTCTTTAGTGGGCCCTCTGGGCAGTAGGGTCCACATGATGTGTGCATGTAATCTACACCGTCCGTCCATTTTCTGGCGTGGACCCCACCTTAGATCAGTGGCAACGAGATGGCCACGTTGATCAACATTAGGGCGAGCAACAAGTGGACTGACCATCCAGCAAACGGCCTACCTTGCTGCATGTGTTGTAAATCCATGTTGTCATTGATTGTGGGGCCATTATTGATGCATGGGGGCTCCCACACCATGTATGTGTAACATCCAGACCATCCATCCAATTTCCATATCATTTTAGGCCATGGGCCAGGGAAATGAGACTAATCCATGTCTCAAGTGATCCACCACATGAAGCCGTGGGCAGATCGTCTAGCTGTGGCCCATCCGCTACATGTATTGTACCTCCATGCTACTCATTTGGTGGGTCCATTGATGATGTATGAAGCCCACTGATGAAGCCCACCTTATATTCCATCCAGCCCGTCCAGTAGGTCCAATGTCCTATTAGACTGACCGCCCACCAAATGGCCCATCTTTCTGTGAGTGTTGTAAATTCACACTGGCCATCGGTGTGGGGCCCATTGGTGTTGTTGTGGTATGGGTCGCTTTGTAGTGTGAGCCCACACAGCTGTAGCAGGTCCAAATATCAGGTGAGCGCCCATCAGGATGTGTGTTGGACTAGGGCATCACACCATGGGGCTGCCTTATGAGGCCCACTACGATGTATATGTTATATCCATACTATATACCCATTTGGCGACAGTGGGCTACCTTGCGAGGCCCACCATATATAAGTTTTATGCTCATGCCTGTCCATCCGTTTTCTAGATTGTGTATGGGCCGTGGATCCCATTATGAGTTTGATTCCATATTCCAAATGGGCCGCACCATGTTGAATGTACCATATCCGTGTTGGCCACCTTTTTGTGAGGCCCGATTTGATGTGTTTAAGGCCCACCAGTTGTATATATTTGAGGGCCATGTGTAAGGCCCACTTATTGTGTATTTGAAGCCCATGGGTTGTGGCCCATTATGATGTATTCGAGGCCCATGGGCGGGGCCCAATGTGATGTATTCGAGGCTATGGACCCACTATATGTTTAACCCTATGTGGGTCACTCCTTGGGAGCAATGTTGGTTGAATGTCCACATTGATGGGCAATGATGGTTGGATGTCCACATTATGACCTTCCCTTAGGCCTTTTTAGGCCCATTCTCACCGATTATTGTGGTCGGTTGCCGATTCCGATCATTGAGGCCGATTATTGATCGATTTCGATTGTCGTGGCCGATTGCTGATTAGCGATTGAGGCCGATTATCATGACCAATTGATCGATTCTGATTGTCGTGGCCAATTCCTGATTAGCAATCGAGGCCGATTATCATGACCGATTGCCGTGGCCGATTGCTGATTAGCGATCGAGGCCGATTATCATGACCGATTACCGATTCCGATTGACATGACCAATTTACCAACTTCGATTATCGAGGCCAATTCTGATGATTCCGATTATCGAGGCAGATTCCGATTGTCAAGGCCAGATATCAAGGCCGATTGATGAGGCCCAATGTGATGTATATGCGGCCCATATTTGAGGCCCATTGTGATGTGTATTCAACCCGTGTTTGGGGCCCAATGTGATGTATATGCGGCCCGTATATAAGGCCCGTTGTGATGTGTATTCAGCCCGTGTTTAAGGTCCAATGTGATGTGTGTGAGGCCTATGTGATGAGGCCCATTATGATGCATTTAAGGGCCAGGCGATATAGCCCATTGTAATGCATGTTAGGCCCATGTGAGAGGCTCATCGTGATGTGTAGTAAGCTCTTGAGAGAGGCCCATGGTGTTGTATAATTGGCCCTTGTGTGAGGTCATGGGTTCACTATATGTTAGGATCCATTAAGGCCATTCCTTGGGGGCAATGTTGGTTAATGTCCACATTGTCGAGGTCGATTGTTGATACCGGTTATTGATACTGATTATGAGTATGTGACAGCATAACATCATGATACATCCCCATATGCATCATCTGCATGTTTGTTATGAGATGTGGTTTATTATTGCATATGTCATTGAGCTTGTTGTTATGAGAGTCCCTGATAGGCGGAGGTTATCTCACGTGAGTGCATGGTATGCGCAAGATTGATGCATGACTGGATTGTATGACTCATGCATCTTCATTGTGTGCTGTGATTATTATATGCCCTAGCGACATCAGGGTCGTAGCCTCCATAGGCATATTGTGGATGGCCAGAGGAGACACCGAAAATGTTTAGTTCTAGCATACAGGCACCATAAATATCCCTGGGTGAAAATTCTTAAACCTCTATGGCCAGGAGATGCCCCAACGTCTAGACCGAGTGGATACATGAGCGCCCGAGTGCCGAATACCAGGAGGCCGTATCTCCCACTGTGTCGTGGTCGGTTAGGAGAGCGTGTGGCCTTACCTGCTCGAGGGTAGGGGGCATTGCTAGGCTGAGTTTGACCAGCTCGTGAATGGGTCCGCTATCAACGTGCCGGGTAAATCTTGACTGACTACTGGCTAGGCGGATAGTGAGGTCTCTTCTGCTTGCATGGTTGTGTGTCCAGTGGTGGCGATTGCATGTTGAGTGTACTGACCTCGGTGATGATCCTAGAGATGAACCGTACTAATATGTGGACTTATTGAGCAGGAGTTGCATACACATTCATTCATTCATTCATTATCCACTCGGACTGGTGGTGTGTAACTATTTGTTATGTGTACCTTCGCATGGCTAGGATTTCGGTTAGGTGCACGACTAACCTGAGATCAGGAGTTTACCACATTAAGTCTAACTATCCAAATTTAGGTATGGGACTGGTTTGGATATAAGTCCCTTGTGATGGACCCCATAACCTGCAATAATACGTACTATCATCCCGACTTCACACTCCAGCATGGTCATTTCATTCACACCGCATATTGCATTACATCCACGACATATGGTATTTTGGGTTACCGTGTTTCTGCATTTATATGGTCTAGATACGTTGACGTTATTCGTGGACTCATCTAGAATTACATACTACATCGCATCCTCGGCGTTTGATATTTGGTTCTTTATAACTCCTCATTTGTATAGCTGTTCTATGTTGCGTATTCTGATATTGATTGACTCATGGACTTGTCGTATTTCCGCTTACCCTGTTATCGTATAATTTATGATCTTGCCAGTATTTTTGTTTACTCTGATAATTCCTGCTCTTGTCAGTATTTCTGCTTCCTCTGGTAATTCATGATCTTGTTAGTAATTCTGCTTATTCTGCTATTGTACGATTTATGGATTACCAGTATTTTCGGTACTGTATGATGATGGCATTGTATTAAATACTTGGCACTTACCTTGTGCACATACTTACACTACCCTCTAAGCTTTCTATAAGCTTATGCACGATAGATGCGTGCAGGTGATGTTAGGTTGAAGCAGTTTTGAGCTTGGAGCATGCAATGATCTTCTAAAGCTTGATTTTCAATTTATGTATTTTCCTTTAGTATTGTAATCAAATGATTATATTAGTGGATATGTGATGATGATGTTGCCTTTGTGATTTGGGTATACTTGTGGTTATGCTTATTACGAGTTAAATGTATAAAAAAATCCTCCTTGTAGGATCCCAGGATCGGAATCTGGCGTATGGATGCTAGGAGCTGAGAATGGGGTACTACGGAAGTTGTCGGCACCGGATTCGGCGATCGGGATTCCTGTGAATCCAATTTCCGGGTTTAGGGCGTGACAACGAATTGACGGAACTCCACCAATATCATCCAAATCACGATGTGGGTCCCACCTAAGCTCTAAATCTATAAAATTTTCAGTCAAAGGCTTTTCCTATGAACCTCCAAATGGGATGGACGACGTTGATTGTCCAACCACCTCGGTGGGCCCCATTTTAGGGCAGCGTGCACACATAGAAGTTGTGCACCCACAGTGCACAAGGTCTTGGACCTATTCGACATCGTAAATGCATGTTAGGTCACCTATTCCCTAACCCAACCAATGATTCTCAAATAAGTGGTCCCTAGGACCATTTTAACCGCTGAAATTCAAATTCAAAATGATCCAACTTTTAGATCAACAAAAATCAACCATTAGAAGTCGAAACTTAAGAGTATGGCCCACCGGAGTTTTGGGTAAGCCTGATCTTTGGTCAAACGCTTTGATTTGGCCTTCCAAATGGAATGGACGGTGCCGATTAGCCCCACCACCCCTGTGGGACCCATTCCAGGGTGATGTGTGTGTGTAGCAAATGTGCACTCGAGGTGCACTAGATCTGTAAACACGGTCAAACCATGTTGACAGAAAATTTCTAAATAAAGAGAGCATTCTCTCTTTTCTAGTCCCGCCTGCGGGCGTTTTTAAAAAATCAGAGGGCATCTGTCTGCTGCGAATGTGGCCTACCATCGTACCCACGTGCACAATCCGAACCGTCCATCGTGTGCGCGTGGTGATGCTGATCAAAACCCCAGCTATTTCACATAAAGATGAGCACGGGTGTGACCACAAATCCTGACGCTAACGGGCTGAGAAAAACCAATGTTTCCAAAAAAGGAAAATGTTCTCCTTGCCACAAGGGCAATCTGCGTGAGGCTGGATCTGTCTATCTCAGCCCTCGTTCTCAAGCGATCCTAGCCGTTGTCATTATGGCTTTGCAAGGAAAGCATAAGATCCAAAATCTACAACCGGAAAAGAGCTCTCCCTTAACCGTTTCTCCTCCAGTTGAAACCCACCACTCAAACTTCCTCCAACCCTCAAAACCGTCATTCCACAAGCATTCTTGCATCTATCCTATCCGTTTATAACCACCAGATCAAAGGAAAACTATTCGGGTGGGATTTTGCCATTAACGGCCATGATTGTCTTCATCAAGTTACTGACTCGCTCGGACTCAGTTAAACCGAGTCCTAAGCTTGTTAGACATGTCAGAAAGGAAGAAGAAGAAGGAAGAAGAAAGAAATGGAAGAATTGAGAGAGAGAGAGAGAGAGAAGTGGAGATCGGGGGGGTGAGCTTGACTCGGGCTGTATTATGCTGTTTCAACTAACTGCCAAGCTGAGTCTGCTCCGGGTTTGCTGGATGCTAGGAAATGGAAGAAAGGAAAAGAGAAGGAAGAGAAGGAGAGAAGGGAGTAGTGAATGTGTGGCTGCACAGCAGCACGAACTGAACCGAACCGAATCGAGCCGAGTTGGGTCCAATTCAAGCCAGAAATGGGGTCTGTTTGGGACTGGGTCGAGTGTTGTTGGTTGCTACAACAGAGTAGAGAAGAGAGAAGGTTGAGGAGAGGAAGTACAGAGACTTGGAGGATTCAGTCCTCTGTTTGGACTTTCAATCCTAGTCCTACTCATTGTCAAAGCTGCTAAGCTCACACGCGTCTGAAATAAAGCTCATGTACGCACCACACACGCGAAATATGGCATGATAGGTACGTAATCCAATCCATCCATCAGAACGACATCATTGGGTTGATGCCTTAGCCCAAAAATTAGGATGATCCACTGGTCAGGTGGGCCACAGTTTGCAAAACAAATTTCTTGGTTATGGAAAAACTTGGCTGAAACTTCCCATCTCACCTGCTAACCCTGATTGGGTACTACCTCTCTGGGAATCTGAAGGACCCACATGATATCTGGCTCTGATCATCATACACATATATATATTCTGTGTGTGTGGCCAACATTACCTAGATCTTAGCTACATCAATGTTCAATCTGGCACATGGAATGGGGACTTGGGTGCGTGGTATGGTATGAAATGTAGGCAATACGGTTTAATAGACAATTATTATTTAAATTAATTACATGAGTCAGATTTCAAAGTTAGAGTGTGGGTCAAAGTCCACTAAGTGACATGATCAAGACCATAACCTTGATCCTAATGGTAGATAAATTGTAAACCTTTAAGCTATCAGGTTGACTATGGTGAGGCGACGCGTTCTTCCCAAATAGAAGTATTTCAATTTACAACTACCACCCTTATCACTATCATTATAATAATTTTTAATGTAGACATGATTAGCCATTGGTAGACTATTTACACTGATATTAAATATTATAAGCATAATTACAATTATTAAATAGTAATATTTTAATTACTATCCTTAAATATTACCATTGACAATGGACTGTACTAGTTATCACTATCATAACGATTATGATTACCAGATTAGCTAATACCAATCGTATCATTAATATTAATAAGTACCTGGTAGCTATTATATTAACATTTATCATAAAGATTATGATTACCATATTAGCTAATATTAATCGAATCATTAATGTTAATAAGCACCTCGTAACTATTAAAATGAACCTTTAATTAAATGTACACTAACTAGGGTCCAAACCCCAAGGTCCAAGTCTAGACCTAGACTCTTGGGTGAAACCCTAAAACCATGGTTATTGGAACCCTAGGTTAAGACCTTAACCATGGTTAGCCATTAACGAACTACTTACGCTAATATTATTTATTATAAATGAAACTACCTTTAGTGATCATAGCATAGTATCCATCACTTAAAAATATTATCTCTAATAATAGGTTGCACTATTTTATTTCAGTTGTAATACTAATTAATACCCTGGGATCACAAATAATAGTTATATCATTAACGTTAAATGGTAACTAATACACCAACTAGCATTTAAATCCTAGAAACTAAACCCTAAGATAAATAATTCAAACCCTTGGCCATGATCTTAAACCTAGGCAGTACGTAGAACTTAGACTTAATTGTACAAATTCACGATTTGTGGTAGGATATAAATTCTGAGAGCATAAGCACTTAGCGACACTAGAAGGATATAAATTCAAAGTATAAGGTGATGATTCTTCCCCTTGAGCTTTCCATTTTCTCATTAGCTTAAGTTATAGTTTTTATTTTAATCTATAATTTATATCTCTAATTTATAATTACATGTGTTAGCTAGTGGAAATTGAATTGCTATATTTCATGCTTAATGTTTATCCTGCATACTTATTTCATACTTGCGGATTATTTGTGAATTGCTTATGGAACTTGAATTGGTACATCAGTGGGAAACCCCTACCTGTAAATGTATACCCATACTTGTGATGTAACCCGACTGGTTGTGATTGTTATGGACCTACGGCTTAGTGGTTATTGAATGGTGGTTTAAATTGACCATTGATGTGGGCCTACCATTCAGGGTTGTTGTATCCAATGGTTTTTAAGGATGGTCTTTTATTGCATAGCTTTGATACTCGCCCTATGTGGCCTATTTTGATAACTGCCCTATGTGGTTTGTCCTGGTATTTTTCCTATATGGGTTTGACGTTTTATACTGTGCAACCATGCGATGGTAAGCCCCATATACTGTAATATGATTGGCCACTAATCGATGAGTTTCCATTAAATATCCTAAGATGGTAGTCTCATGGACCAGGGATGGTGGTCATGGGACACTATGCCCTAGTCATCAGCTTACGCTGGGCCATGTGCTCCCCCCAGTGACCGTGAACTTATTTAAATTGGCTGATTGTAAATAGACTAATAATGACTTAGCTAATCATGCATATATGACATATTTATGATAGCTTGGATCATTATGCCCATGCGATTACGCTAAATGTTGCGCTAATGACCGGTCATTTGATTTATGATGATGACTTGGATCATCATGCCTATGCGATTACGCTGAGTGTTGCGTTGATGACCAGTCATATTCACGGGTGACGAGCCCAATGTCTATCTGGATGTTTTACCAGGGGCACAGACCGTTTGGATGTTTTACCCGGGTCAATGTTGCATGGGTGACGACCCCAATGTCCATCTGGATGTTTTACCCAGGGCAATGATTGCATTCATGCATCCATGCATATAATAAGACTACATTTACTTTGTTTTGGCTGCCTGGATGTTTTATAATATTTCTTGCCTAATGTGGCGATGTGTAATTTTGAGGGGAATTCACACTGAGTTGGCCACTCATCCATCAAATAAATATAACCATACGGGTAGCACAAGTGGCTTAAGTGATTTTTAGGTGCGGGCTGATGAGGAGCCTGGGTCAAGTGTCAGGGTGGTATGACTGTATCTACCTTGCGAAGCTGAGGGGTCTTGCGGCTCAAATTTACTTGCATTCTACTATTTCTCATGTATTGGATCATGTAATTCTTGTATTTGTTAATTTTGGAGACATTGGTTTGTATAAGTCATTATGGGCAGCTTATTGTATATTTGAATGATAATGAAATTTTCCTTTATGTCGATTTGTCCATACTACGCTCATCTACTTACTTTGATAGAATGAAAAGAAAATGTACACTCGAATTTGACCATCCTTTAAGGTTAACACTTGGGTTTTTGGGACACGGGTCATATACTCGGGTCCTAAAAAGTTGGGGCATTACATGTCCTATGTCCCAAGAAGTCTTTAATTAAATCAGTATGTATGGAACAACTAAAGAAGCATGGGACTTGTTGGAAACAACTCATGAGGGAACCAGCACAGTGAAAAAATCCAAACTGCAACTCATAACATCACAGTTTGAAAGTCTCAGAATGAAAGAGCATAAGACCTTCATGGAGTTTTTCATAAAACTGAACATCATCTGCAACTCCATGGGTGGATTAGGAGAAAAAGTTCCGGTTCCCAAAATCTATAGAAAAATTCTGAGATCATTACCGGAACGGTTCAATTTAAAAGTTACAACTATTGAAGAATGTAGAAACATGGATGAAATGAAAGTAAAAGAACTAGTAAGTTCCCTACAAACATTTGAACTACACTTCAAACAAACTCCTAAACCCAAAAATACTGTCCTCAAAACTTCAAAGCTCACTAATGAAGAGGATGAAAGTGAAAAGGATAATGAGGATGAGGAAGTGGCTCTCTTATCTTAAAGGTTCAAAAGATTTTTAAACAAAAATCGTGGTCGACCATTCAAAGGCAAACAGATGGACAACAAGCACAATATAGGCAAACCTTCCAAAAAGTCCAAAGAACCTCAGTGCTACAACTGTAGGAAATTTGGACATTTGTCCACTGAATGCCTCATCAGAAAAGCCAAAGGAAAGGCCATGGCTGCAACCTGGGATGACACTGAAGATTCAAACTCTGATTTCAGTGATTAAGAAAGTGAGGGAGACCAAAAGTTCTTGAAAATACTCATGGCCTCCACATCTACAGACATCCCAGTGATACTTGAGGAAATTAATGAACCATGGATCGAAGAGACATTTCCATCAGATGGTGAGAAAGAAGAAGAAGAGGAAGAGAATGATAAATTACAGGATGCCTATAATCAACTTTATATACATAGCGTCCAGATCCTTAAAAGACTTGGGATTAGTGAAAACAAGAATAAATTGTTGCAAATGGATCTGGAAAAAACTTCAGAAATCAATACTCACCTGATCAATGATTGTCAACAATACCACTCTGAAAATGATAAGCTGGAAAGAATCAATTTATGCCTCAAATTTGAATCCTCAAAACAGACTAAACAGATTGAACTATTGAAAGATGAAAATGTGCATCTAAAGAATGAGAATCACACACTTAGGTTTGATGCAAAACAATCTAGGAAGTTTGTTGAACTTAATTATAAATTCTCCGAAAGCAGTGAAAAATTAGAAAAACTCTTAGGGATGGGAAGACCTAGAAAAGACAATAGTGGACTGGGATATGAAAAGTTCAAACCAAGTTCCAAAAATGCAGCACCAATAATTGAGAAATCAGCTGCATCAAGAAGTAAAACAAAAGCTACTTCTATCTATCATTTATGTGGAGACTCAGGCCATTTTAAATTTGAATGTATTGCACCTAGGTGGACTCAATCTAATTCTGGACCGAATCATATTGGTAAATACAAACAAATTGGAAAAACAGTACAGAATGCCAAGAGTCCACTAAACAATATGGCAAAAGGTACAACACGTCCATCTCCACCCAAAATAACCAAAAGAATGGAAGAGTTATTGAATGAAGTGGCTAACTTGAATCAGAAAATAAATTATCTAATGAAACAAGGAAAATTGATTCAGTTACCTAATGTACCTAAACATGCTTCTGACAAATCCTTAAGAAAACCTGTCACAACATGGGTAGTGAAAGAAAAGAAAAAATGTCTTGTTACTCACTCAAATCATTCAACAAGCAATAGTACCAAATGGTACCTAGACAGCAGGTGCTCACGACATGTAACAGGTGACAAATCCCTTCTCTCAAATTACTCAGATCTTGATGATGGGATAGTCACTTATGGTGATGGAAGCACCGCTGAGGTAGTGGGGTGTGGAACCATATAAGGAATGGAAATGCTCAAAAATGAAAAATGCTTTTTACATAAAAGGACTAACTCACAATCTATTAAGCATCTCTCAAATATGTGACAACAAACATGTGGTTACCTTTGATAAACTAAAGTGCAAGATCCTGGACTTATCAGGAAAATCTGTTATGGAGGGTCTTCGCACTAGAGACCACTGTTATGTCATTAAAGGAAATGAAAAGTTTGATCCATATGCTTAGTAACAATTGAGAATGGAAAACATGTCCAGACTATAGCATCTAAGTCTGGATGAATACATGCAAATGATGCATTTGTTATGATTATCATGATATATCAGAGGTTTCTATACCTCAGGAACTTCTTTTTATGCATAAACATTATTGATGTTTATAAGTTTGATGATTACAACTTTTTGTAAAGATTTTGATTGTATACTGAAGCTGACATGAAAATATTTGAAGATATACATATATGGAAGATTATCAAAAATTGGAGATAACATGTCCCATCCTTCTTCTCGATAAGTGAATCGTTGAATCGAATGAGTCGTCGATACCATCAAAATCGCATCGATCCCATCGATGACCTCTCGAGAATCTGAAACGTCGGGTTGATTGGTCTACCCTCAAACTCATCATCGATAACATCGATTAGGGTATATCAGTATCATCGAAACCAAGTTCGATGATATCGAAGGTTACAGCCCGATAAAAAGCGGACGAGCGGGAAAATTTCATTTCTTTACTTGAAGCTCGTTCTTCTCTATGCTGCTCGTCCTCCTCGGCCTTTTTACATGTTTTTTTTTTATCTGTGAGACTTCCAAGATCACCCAAATCTAGTAATTCTTTGTCTATTCTCTTAATCTCTCAAGATTGCATCTTGTGTCTTTGGGTATTTGTAGACTATAGAGAGAAGTTCTGTCTAGAAGATCATCAATTCGTTTTCAAAATCCTTCAATCTTCTATCAAATCCTACTCTCAGTCACCCCATTCTAAGTTATAAACGTTCAATGGGTAAGGATAAAGGAAAAACTCATGTTACTGGGGAATCCTCAAGATCCTCCAAACATAAAATCCTTGCACCTAAAAATAGGGCAAATGCTCCTGATCAAGGGACTCCAACACACCAGCAAAGTTCCAGACAAACATCACATGGTGGGTCTCAAAGTGCCGCACCTGTTCCTCTTCCTGCTGCAGCAGATCCTAATCTAGTAAAATATCTTGGAAGACGGTTAGTACATGAACGTAAAGTTGACAGGGAGTGTCTAAAACCCTACACCTTAGAACCTTTGTCAGCTGCAATAGATTGGCTACCCATGATCGATTTTGGTGGCCCATGTCATAATGAAAGAACGTATAGATTCTTTACTTCCAGCCATTCTCCTGTTGTAGAACCTCCTTCCATAACAGTCTCTGTTGGGGATAACGATGTCAAAATTACCACAGAATTAATTGCAAGTATTTTTTATCTCACTCTGTCTCCCGTTGGTCTCTCTGATCTGGATCTTGAAAATCCAGTAACTCGATCTAAGATTACGTCATTTCTATGCCAGGGTAGGGATATTCCTTAGTACCAGGGTAATGCTTTAAAGGCGAAATATATGGCCCCCAAGTACCGAATTCGTCACGGGATATTCGTCACAAACGGGTACCTTAGAGGTACAAACCGATCTAACTTTACAGGATTTATGGTCATGATCGTGTATTGTGTGGCTACTGGGATCAAACTGTGTCTTCCTTCTGTGATAATACATCAATTGGTGTACGCCATTCACACTTCTAGAGACGTCCATCTACCCTTCCCTCGGATTGTTCATGTGCTAAGTGATAAGATCGGTCTTCCATTGACAAATGATCGGGAGCTACCTCTCCAACATTTCAACAAAATCAACATTAGGAAGATGGATTTGAAGTTTCATCGATATCCAGAAGATCAACCTGAGGAGGAGATTCATGAAGAAGGTGAAATGGGTGAAGAAGCAGCACAGGCTGAAGGAGACCCACTCGAACCACAGCAAGATCTGCCTCCAACCGACCCTGTGCAGACTAAAAGATTCAAATTACATCTAGATTGGATCGTGTAACGCCCTGAAAATTGGGGGTCAAGCATAAACTCAACTCCCGAGTTCTAACGCATCACTTATGCAACAAAATGAATGATGATTGAATGTTGTCTGTATTTAAGTAGTGAACATGAGTGAGATTAAGCCAAAACAGCATATCATACTCCAGAGACAGTTAAATTGTAAGCGGAAGACTGTGATAGCTATATGTAATATATAAATTGTGGTGAGTCTCCAGAGTGTGATAACAATACCAGGTTAAATAATTACAAGTACATTTCAAAAAATACCTAAGGTGAAGTGTCATCTAGTCAACATCCCTGTAATCTCATCGATCAAGACACGACTCAAATGAAGTCACCATAAACAACATATACGAAAAAGCACCCTCATCGTCACAAAAGTCCAGCTCCGCCTCAGGAATATCGTCACCATCTGCAATCAGACAAAGTCTGGTGGGTGTTCGGAACACCGTCCCACAACGTGGGAATGAGTAGCTAACTCAGTGGAACAATAAAGCATAGGTTAACATGTTATCGACTCAGTCAAGCAGTAATGATAAAGCAGTACAATCAAACACTCCTAACTACTCTTATTAATGCAAGTATGAATGCAGTTATGATGGATGCCCTCACCGACATACTCCCTCGTGCGACACCCTCTTCGTTTGCGGCATGCTTACATTCCTCAGTGCTCCACATCTTCCAGGCACATGCAATGCATGATGAGCATGATTACCGAGTTGTTATTAATCCATTTCAAACAGCAGGATTGAGAAACTAAGGTACCTCCCTTGTATCATTCACAAACATGATCCATTCTAGGGTCATCAGTCCTAGACAATCTCATACGATGGTGTGTTTCTAGGTTATTGCAAGGGCTGTCAGGGCTGTTACACGGAATCGTTGCACCACTCCCCCATCACCTTATCAATACAGGCCTAGTTTATACCTTGTTACTATGGGAAGGCTCATCGCCTCACCGCAGATTTAGAGTATGCTCGAGGTCACTACACCGGGTACGGTCAGGGCTGTCAGGGCTGTTACACGGAATCATTATACCACTTCTCCATCACCCATCAAGTAGTGTAGGCCGACAGCTCAAATATAGTGTCTCATACCACCATAATCGGGTTACGAGTCTGGTTGCTCACTGGTCACTACGGAGAGGCACGTGGCCCCAGCGTAGGCCAACAGCTCGACCACGGTGGCCCATACCACCATGCCCGGCTCATGAGTCTTAGCGGATCGAGGTACCATGGTTAACATGATTCCACTGGTAACTTTAGTACCCTAGGTTCAAGCAGTAGCGACCAAACATGGTGAACATACATTAGACATATCGGGTTACTTGACGAGCCTGACTAGCTCGAGCACACAATCAACTGAACGACATGAAGTGCATAAGCACTTCGCGTGGCCTAACCACTGTCGCTAACTAAAGTACGACTCGGGTTCGTCAAACACATCCTTCGCGGTGAAAAGAATCTCAACCACGAACTCAAGTCTGGTACCAATTGTCTGGACTATAAACATAGTCCCAAACTCAATCAATCCGTATTCATAGCATGTGGAGTAAAGCATATTAAACAAAGTAATTCAAACAAGTTCACAAGCATGTCATAAAGCATGTTATAAAGCATGTTATAAAGCACTATATAAACAAGAATACAAACACACATATTTCATAAGCGGTTAAAATAAACAACCAACATGGAGAAAATCATACATGTCTCTAAGGTAGTTGAGAATCCCATCTCAACACCTACCTAAGACACTATCATCCATACACTTACTCTCACAAGCATTTTCACAAACACTTAGAATACACTATTACAACATACATAGTGTATATTAGCAAAACATGTATTAGGGCGAGTCCTTTCGCCAAGCAAGTATTTTATGCATATATAATATATTCATACAGCAACTAATCATGGCAAACACATCTCTAAAATTTATACGTATACGGTACTTTCTAGAATACACTATTCTACATACATAGTGTATATTAGCAAATCATGTATTATGGCGAGTCCTTTCACCAACTAAGTATTTTATCCGTATATATTATATTCATACAAAAAATAATCATGACAAACACATTTTCAAAATTTATACGTATACGGTATTTTCTACGAATACCTAGAATATGTAAAATTCCATATTCTACGTCTTTAATCGAAACAGAAAACAGAAAGCACTTTGTATATGTGCAATTGTATGCAGATTATAAATCTATCATTATCTGACATTGAAAACGTTAAAAACCATAACCTATCATAATGAATACAATAGGTTTGCTAAGCTTCCGTATTCGGCAGTTTGGCAACCTATAGAATGAAATAGGTTAGTTATTTCATAACCTACAACTATCAACACCCCAAATCAGATTAAGGTTAGGGTTTCTTACGTAGAAACGGGGCTGAAATCGCCGGAAAAGCGATGAGAATGGAGTGGTGGAGCATGGATGGCAGCAAGGAAGAAGGGAAGGAAGAATGGCAGGAAGACTCTCCCACATCTCTCTCACTTTCTCTCTCTTTTCTCTCTTCCCTCTCTAGGGTTTTCTCTCAAATTCGTATGGCTGTGAGAGAGAGGATTCTAAGGTCCTTATATAGCCTAAAAACTCTCCAAAATAGACTTCAGGTCAAGGTATACTTAGGTTATAACCAAAGCGACCCAGTTTCAGCTCAACGGAGGACTTCTGGCGGCCCCTTTTCTATGTGTGATCGAACTTAAGCTCACTAACACTGGATCTAGGTTTAGTTAAGTTTTCATTCCGGTCGAATTTCCAGATTGCATGTGGCGAACCAGTTTTAGTTCAACGGTCAGCAGATCTCGATCGGAGATTCTAAGTACATGGATATGTTTATGAAATTTTTCCTGATCCGAGGGTGTATTTGGGTTAGATTCTGACGGTCAGATTGCTTAATACTGACCCACAAGTAACAAGTCTCAGATTACTATTTAAGATATTTATTTTGTAAAGAAAACAAGCGTTCTCACACTCACACGCTCCGGACTCAAGCGAACAGCCGTGGGACACTGTCTGGATTTGATTTCCGAGATGGTTGTCAAGCCCAGCGAGGCGACCCTAATTCCTTAACTTGGTATTAATCAAACTTCCGACGTGCGGTCCAGATCTGATATGGAGTTTCGAGATACTCCCGAGAGCAGCCAGGTAATGAGATTGATCCTAGATTTTAAGGTAACCTAGCGTCAATAATTCTACAAGTTTTGGATCTTGCAGATCGTATTTAAAGTGATTCAAGTGGATTTCGTAACTAATCTAGTTTAGCACTTAGTTAACTTTGTCTCATTTCTAAAGGATTTAGTCCTATAAGATTTCTGTCTGAGGTGGTACTTAGTCCTTTGTAGTTTGTATATAGAGTGATCCAAGTTATACTACTTAGCTAGTTTAAGATAGTGTCTAGGGTGAAAGTACTTAGGAAAAATTGAAAGATCAAGGTGGTGAAGGGTGGGATTTGTGAAGGAAATGGGTTCAAATGCGGTTGTAGACTTTGGGATTGAGTTCTGACAGGTTCATAAAGTGTTAGGATCGACCCATTACCTAAGGACGTCTAATCCCAGGTTGGCAAAAATCTGAGATGTTACAGATCGGGACAACATTGCGAGAAGTAACCCAAATAAAGGAAACGATGAATGAACGATTCACTGTCCTGTAAAGGTTGGTGGCTGGGGTACAACAATTGGTTGATCTGATGACCTGCCAACGAGACGACACTGCACCGTCTTCATCAGCCCCTCCATCATAGTATCGATAGCTTTCGTGCCGTCACACACACCAGCTACTCATCTCTGCGTACAAGCATGGATATCTTTTTGAATGTCCTGCGTTCTTGTGTGTGTATGTGGTGGCTAGCTAACATGAAAAGTCTAACAGTTTTTTTTTGTGTGGTTTATGAATATCCTTTACGTGAGGAAAATACTTGTATTTTTGTAGGCCCATGGTTGGGCTAGATATTTGGTTGTGTTGATTTGAGATGGATGATGAAATACTACTAAGCTTGGGCAGTTTTCACTTTGGATATTTTCTTGATGGTTGTTTGCTAATTCATATATACTTGCTGCCATGACTATCTGCTCTCAATTCTTCACTAATCTCTATGAAATGCTGGTATAAATTGTGACTGCTTTCTCTTGCATATCCCTTATAGCTTGAGAATTGGTTTGTGATTTATGCCGTTTGAAGCTATACTGTTTTCTTTTGAAATCACAGCTCTCCTTTGACCTGGTATGCATGGATGGTTTCCATGAGTATAGAGATGTCATTATCTGTTATACATTTGTTTCTTATTGATTATGCATTTTAGAGATGACATTATCAGAAAGTGCACCTGCTAGTGCCTTGGTTTGTCAAGTTACGTGAATGGTGAATCAAACTGGCTACAGAGCTCGATAGGAAGAACAATTCAAGCGTCTGCCTCAACCGGATGTGTGGAAGCTCGCAATAGGTAAATCATAACCTCACATCCCATATCCTAAAACACCAGGTAATTAAAACCCTTAAAACGAGATAGAAATCTTAGGGTTTTGTGGTGAGAAAACTTTTTACAAAATAAGAAAACCTCTAAGTTTTTCTCGCCCTGTCGATTCTATCGAAGTACCCTCAATATGATCGACCTGCACTGTCGATGTCCTCGATACCTTAACGATACTATTGATAAGAGGACCAAAATGTCCAACAAATATATATTCATCTGGACGGATTTATCGATATATCGATACATCTATCGATATCATCGATAAAAGTACTAAATATGTCCAGCAACTTCATAATATATCTGGACGAATTATTGATGTATCAATACACATATCGATATCATCGATATTCAAATCTCGAGACCATCGAGAGTGGCTCGATAAGATCGACAGTGATTTTCTATTTTGCTTTTTAATGAAAATCTCAAAATTCTTCGATATATCGATGACCGTCCGATATAATCTGAATTCAAACATCGATAAGATCGGAGGTCCATCGATGATATCGACAGTGGGCGCGTATTTCTTACAACAGTTATTTCAGGTTATTTTTAACTATGATCGGGGGCCCTTCGATTTAATCGACATTTAAATATCGATGATATTGACACCAGATCGATTACATCGAACAAAGCCATAAACTGTCCAGCAAGTTCAAAGGTAAATCAACTGGATTTATCGATGCCTCGACTCTGATCTCGATATCATCGACATTCAAATTTCGATGACCTCGACGGTTCCCTCGATCATTTATGAAAACCTGAAATATCTCAAAGTCAAGTCTCTCTCATTTTTCAAGTGTCAATGGATCGAACTTGTCCTCGATGGAACCGGAGTTCGAAATCCGATGACATCGACAATAGCTTCGATTCATCGACCAATTGGCAAAGAGTTTCAAAAGCGTATGACATCGAGTCCGAGTCATTGAGCGGACCATCAATGCTATCGAGAGTATACTCTCGATGATATCGAACCTGCTCGATGATATCGAACTCTGTCATAAATGTGACCGTTTTATATCCGTTGGAACTTTTTACCTATTTATAGAGGACTTGTCTTTTATTGCTGCGAGAGAAAGCAGAGAGAGCTTTTGAGTGTTTCAACTTATATCCTATACCTAAAGCCCTTTCTCTCAAGGGAGTTCATCCTCCAATCCACCCTCATCATTGATATTCAATAGAGTGGATTGGGGAATGAACTTCCGCATTCAAGGATCCTCCAGCTACTACCTTAATGGCAAATTATTATGCTGGGATGCCTTGAATGCATAAGATTGGAACTACTCTATCTTCCTAACAGGAAAATCTTTAGAGAGTAGAATTTTATCTCACCCTTGACCCAACCCGAAGCCTAGCATTGGTATATCATCTTGTGTTGCGGTTCAAGGGAGCTGAAGACTCTTCGTCAACAAGGAGGAGGAGATCTTTGGCATTGTGCTTAACGGGACTCATCAACTTATCTGTAAGTATCTAAAGTCTAGAGGACACTTGGGATCATTCCTTCCTAAGTCTTGGTCTTAAGTGGTTCTCACCCTTTGAAGCCCTCGTAGGAGGCCTCCAGCGGGAGTGTACGTAGTGGGTGCATAATGTGGACCCTTGCTCTTGTGTAGGGCATAAACTGTTAGGTCCTTATGTAGGTCATTGACCTGTGTAGTCTAAAATTCGGGTGCATTATGTGTACCATTGCTCTATGGAGAGCATAAACATCTGGTTATGAGTAAACCAGTAAAACTCCAGGGTTAGAGGTGAACCAAGTACAAACCTCCGTGTAAAGGTTGAAGGTGAACATGATTTAAAACCTTAGGTTTGAGGTGAACCCTGGAAAACCTCCTTAGTGAAATCCGGTACACTCAAGGGTTAAGTGCAACAGCCGGGAGTGGAGTAGACTTATCGTTGAACCACTATAAAATGATTGTGTATGTGATTGCTTTTCTCTATGAGTGATTCATGACAATGCATTCATATTCATATATCTGATCACATCTCACACACATAGAGTCACATCCAACATAGACTAAGTTGCATATTACTATATCTTGGTTAGTTTATGTTTGGATCCTCTACTTAGCTTGGAAGCCGGTAGAGTTACATTTGAGTAATCCTGAAAATTGTATACATGATAGGATTAAAGTGATAGGATTTTTAAATAACTCATATATCTTTAAAAAGTCCTATTCACCCCCCTCTAGGACATATTGGCATATTCCGACTTCAACTCAAGCGGTCTTCACCGCTATTTCGATTGGTATCAGAGCGGGTCTCTCTTTAAGGGCTTCACTGCCTAGAGAGTGATCTTGACTGAAGTTGGAGATATAGACAAAGGAGAGGGCTCATCAGTCACCAGGCATCCAGTATTTAACGGCTCAAACTATGCATACTGGAAGGCTCGGATGCACTACTTTCTAAGATCTTTGAATCATGACATTTGGGATATAGCTGAAAGCGGATGTGTCACTTACTGAACAAATTGTACTTGATAGTGGCACAACAATCATAAAGCCCAAACCCAAAGAAAAGTGGACAGCATTCGACAAAGAAAGGCAAACATTTGAAGCCAAGGCTATGAATGCTATCTTCTGTGCCGTGTCCCAGAATATATTTAATCAGATAAGTATGTGTGGGACATCCAAGGAAGCATAAGATTTATTGGAACAACCCATGAAGGCACAAGCACTGTGAAGCAATCCAAACTTCAACTCCTTACTTCACAGTTCGAAAGTCTTAGAATGGTGGAGCATGAGACATTTATGGAGTTCTTTACAAAGCTAAATATCATTTGCAATTCCGACTTCAACTCAAGCGGTCTTCACCGCTATTTCATTATCTGTTATGAATTGAGATATCTGGATCTCTATTGATTCTCCCATATCTTTATGCTACAACTTCAGTCAACTAATATTGAGATATTGCCCTTTGCCAATGATTGACAAAAGAGGGGAGAATATAAGACCCGTATCCTAGTCCGTACTGTTCCGTATGCTTCCGCGGTCATCCTGGTCGAATTTCGGTGACTCGTGATCTGTAACCGGTGTCTGCGCGCGATCCTGAGACGGATCCTGTCGGTCTGAGTCGATTCCGATGCCGCATCTTATGCGCCGAGGCGATACCTAGGCCAGGAGATATGGGCCCGCATTTAGTTCGAAGAAAACACCGAGTGTTGCAACTTCGAGAGAATCTCTACGATACGTCACGTCAATCAATCAAAGTACACCCATCAAGTCGAGCACCCTATCCCATCCCCCAAGTACACAACACCATCCCCAAAGTCAACATTTCCATCCCATCTCTTACACACCCCATGTCACGCCCCAAACTCAGAAACCGGGCTCACAAAATTCCTAATCGCCGAATCCGGCACCGACAGCCTCTGCAGAACCCCATTCTCGGCTCCCAGCGCCCATACGCAAGGTTCCGATCCTGGGATGCTACGAGGAGGATTTTCAACATCAGTTTAATTCATAATAAGCATAACCAAAGGCATAACCCACAAACAACAACCAAAAACTCCATCACATTTCAACTATGATCAAAAACTTTATAAGTACAATGAGCATAAAGGGAAATACAATGATAATGAACAAAAAGCTCCAAAATGATCTGCTTTGCGCTCCTTCCTTAACGCTGCTGCGTCCCAACGTCACCTGCATGCAACGGTCGTGCATAAGCTTATAGAAAGCTTAGAGGGTGGTGAAAGTGTGTGCGTAAGGTAGTAATGCAATCATGCAGTATCAGAGTAATGTGGAACATGCTGATGAATCTATGAACACCTTAGCCGTACCGAGGCTATGTGATGCAAGGCATGAATGATGTTGGTCATACCAAGGTCATGCGATGCGAGATGCAACTCAAGCATACAAATCCTCATCTATATCCACATATCCATACTGATCAAATTTGGAATATCACCGGGGTTTAGTACACTCTAAACCAGATTGCCGCCCCATCGCGCGCAATAAGGTAAGTGGAAGAGACCTCACTACCCACCTGCCAATATCGGGCTCGACTCGTCGGTAGCGGACCCATTCCTCAAGCTAGTCAAACTCAGCCTAGCATTGCCCCCTCCTCTTGGGCGGGTAAGGCCGCACCCCCTTCCAACCGACCACGACATAGTGGAAAGCACGCCTTCTGGTAATCGGCCCTCGGCGCTCATGTACCCACTTAGTCTAGACGTTGGAGCAACTCTTAGTATCATAAAGGTTTAGGGACTTTCACCCAGAGATATCTATAGCACCCCATGTAGAACAAGATTTTTGGTATCCAATCTTGCCAACCACCATACTCCTGTGGAGGCTACAACCCTGATGTCACTAGGGCGTACGGTAACCATGTCACACAATGAGAAATGCATGAATCACCCTATCCAGTCATGCAGTAATCCTGCGTGTATCGTGCGCTCATGTGGGGCAACATCGCCTAACCGGGAGCCCCTAAACAATCTACTCAAAGGCATGTGTTATGATCAATCACTCATCTCATCACAAGCATGCAGATGATGCGTATGAATATGTATCATGATGCTATGTTGTCACATTCTCATAATCGGTATCGATAACCGGCGTCGGCCTCGAAAATCGGCACCGATAATCAGGGTCGATCATCGGCGTCGGTCGTAGTTTATGAAGTCATTCACCTACAGCGAATGGGGCCCACTTATTTGAGTTAACCGATGAAGAGAATGGGCCTAACAAGGCCTAAGGGAAGGTCACAATGAGGACGTCTAACCATCATTGTCCATCAATGTGGACGTCAAACCAACATTGCTCCCAAGGAGTGGCCCACATAAGGAATTCATAAATAATGTAACGGCCACATACATACATTCATTGGGCCTCGCTCATGGACCTCACGTATATCGCATCGGGCCGATCGAATGGGCCGATCAAATGGGCCGAATCAGTCGGGCCAAGTCAAATGGGCCGAGTCAAATGGGCCTCAGGTATATCAAATCGAGCCCACCCTCATATATTTTTGAGACCCGACCTATTCACAAGTTAACATAGAGATAGATAAAATGAAAACAAATATCAACTCAATTGGAAACTAATGCTGCCTAGAAGTTGAGCGGTGGATGCCACGGTCCACTATTTAAATGGTGGGGTCCATTTGGACTTTAGATCTGATTCACTCACTTTCCCATGTCTTAAAATGATCTCATAAATGGTTGGACGGCATGGATACAACACTTGCATCATGGTGGGCCCCACCGTTCAAATAAGGAACGGTGTAGATAACGCATATACATAGTGAGTGGGTCCCACCGTCAGATGGACGGTGTGTGTAAAACACATACATCATGCAGGTCACCACGTGCAGCCCGCTGCCCATTCTTGTAAGGCAGAGGTGGGTCCCATGTAGGGCCCACCAGCACATACATATAAAATATGCCTATATATATAATAATATATATAATATATATACATGACATGTATATGTCACGTGCAGCACTGCTGCGAGATCAAGGGAGAGGTGGTCCCACGTAGGGCCACCAGCACACTCACATATCACATATATGTGTATAAAATACATATGCATATAATATAATAATATATATTTATGTAAAATGTATAACGTCCAGGCCTTTGGACGGCCTGGACAGGGGATTCATCAAGGAGGCCCCCCACGTGGGGTGTGTCCCACCGTCCGTGGCATGCATCGCGGTGGGCCCAACTAAATGGACAGACGGTGGAGATGGGTCCCATAGACCCACGCTAGTTGCCACTTCCCTGTTAGCCACCGCCACTAGGGATAGATGTCAAGACCACAGCATTAAAATGAGGTATCTTTCACAGTCTACCACGTGAGCTTTGGGGCCACCGTTGAAACGAGGTACCTCCACTCAGTCTGCCAATGAGCTATGGATTTGGGAGGAGGGCCCCCCCTGGACGTGACCCCACCGTTAGAAGTGGTAGACGGTCTGGATTAACACATACGTGATGGCGTGGCCCATCTGGATGGATGGAGGACGGGGGTGTGTCCAATGGACCCCACCGTCACTCACAACACACGGCCAGCACACCTCCACTTACAGTACACTGCTACTGTCAGTGTTGAAATGTGGTATCTTTCACTCAGTCTATCACAAGAGCTATGGCTCTGCGTGTGCCAGGGAGGGCCCCACACGGACGTGGGTCCCACAGTCCTGAGTGGCGTACGGTTTGGATGAAGTGCACACACCCTGATGTGGCCATCTACAAGGATGGACGGCGTGGATGGGTGATGTGGGTGGGTCCCATGGACCCCACACCCTTGCACACACCTCACGTCAGTACACTCCCCATATTAGCCACCTCCACAGGGGTCAATACCAATACCCGCAGTGTGAAATGAGGCATCTTCACTCGGTCTGCCACCTGATCTAAGGAGCTGGGTGGCCCATGTCGGATCACACTTCACTGGCGGCCACACCCCCTCCTAGCCACATCAAGGTGGGCCCCCTATGGACGGTTGGGATGGCATAAAAACATCATGGTGTATTCCACATAGATGGGTCCACCGGTAGATGGCATGGATGAAATACACACATCGTAGGTGGCCAAGATCATAGAAAGAGAGAGGAAGAGAAAGACACTGGCAAAGATGGAAGGGCCCCGCCACTATGGGCCCCTCTTAATACAAAATCTACATCAAAGTGGGTCCCACTATATGTGGCCCTTAAATCAAACAAATGAATGAAAACAAAATCCAAAGATCACCCACCGGCTTCTTCTTGCACCCAAGGCTTCCTTAGCTCCTTAGATTCGCCAACAGAGGGGATGGGGTTTGGATGGTTGAGATGGGAGATGAAAGGGTAGGAAAAGTGGGCCACACTTGTAGGTTGGAAGAAATTGGGAGAGGCTTGGACGTGTGATGCTCTTGGGTTGCTTGGGAGAGTGGTTTGAAAATGAGAGAGAGAGAGAGAGAGAGAGAGAGAGAGAGAGACTTGTAAAGGGAGAGAGAGATGAGTGATGGATGTTTGATGTGGTGGTGATGATGTGTAAGAAGCTTTTGACTTTTGTGGTAGATGTTGTAAGAGAAGTATGTGCTTGTGTAAGAACTTTTTGACTTTGGGGTTGCTTGGGGAAGGGTGAGAGGTGATGTGTACTTGACATGATGGGATTGATTGATTGATGGATTGATGTGACATCTCGTAGAGATTCTCTCGGAATTCGCACACGCAGCGCTTTTCTCGCACCGAATGCTGGCCCATATCTCTTGGCTAGAGTATCGCCTCGGCGCACGAGTCGCTGCATCGAAACTGCGGCGACAGCGCAATCGCTATGGTAAGGGTCTTGGGTTGAGTCTACTCAGGTTGATGATATGTGAATCAAGGTCGCGCGCAAATACCGGTTAAGAGTCGAAGGTTGCCGAAATTCGACTGGGAAGACCGCAGAAGTCTATGGAACGGTACGATCTAGGATACGGGGCTTACAGCTCTCCCCTCCTAATAAATATTTTGTCCTCGAAATTTACACAATCATCGCAACTAGGCATAACTCCCAAGGAAGAAGAAACAAATTTAGGTATGGGATCGGTTTGGATAGAAGTCCCTTGTGCTGGACCCCATAGCCAGCGATACTACGTACTATCATCCCGACTTCACTCCAGCTTAGTCATATCATTCACACTGCATATTACATTGCATCCGCAGTACTTAGCATTGATGTGGTTGTTAGCATTCATGCCTTGCATCGCATAGCCTTGGTACGGCTGATGGCACTCATAGACTTATCAGTATATTTTCCCTTATTTCGATATTGTATGATTTATGGCATTGTATCCTCGACATCTAATATTTAGCTCTCTTTAACTCCTCATTTGCATGGCTGATTTGCATTGCGTACCCTAATATTGTATGGCTCATGGACTTGTCAGTATTTCTGTTTACTCTAATTACTCTGATATTGCTTACTTGGCACTTATCTTGCGCACACACTTTCACCACCCACTAAGCTTTCCATAAGCTTATGCACGATAGATGCGTGCAGGTGATATTAGGTTGCAGCAGTGTTGAGCTTGGAGCATGCAGCGGTCTTCTGGAGCTTGATTTTTTATTTATGTATTTCCCTTCAGGATTGTAATCAAATGATTATTAGTGGATATATGATGATGATGATGATGATGATGTTTCCATTGTGATTTGGGTATTCTTATGGTTATGCTTATTACGAGTTAAATGTAGAAAAAAAAAATCCTCCTTATAGGATCCCAGGATCGAAATCTGGCATATGGGCGCTAGGAGCCGAGAATGGGGTACTACGGAGGCTGTTGGCGATCGAGATTCCTGTGAATCCGATTTCTGGGTTTGGGGCGTGACACCCCATCACTCCTCCCCCATCATATCTCTCTCTTTCATTCTCTCTCATTTCTTCCAAGCAATCCCTCCATGGAGCAACCCACGTCCATGTCTCCCATGAGAAGCCATATGTGGCCCACTTCCCACCTCCTATCTCCACCATCCTAAGAACATCTCGACCATTGAAATCATCCCCTTGGAGCTCTAGATCATGTTGGCGGTGGAAGGAAGAGAAGATCAAAGGTGGGTGCTTTTCTCTCTCTCTCATTTTTGTGTGATGTGTGGCCCACTCGGATGGACCCCACCTTGATGTATGCCTTATCCAACTATTCAAGTCATGTGAACCCTACCTTATGGTGGTGGAAACACACAAGTATCGGATTGATTCAAATCAGGTGGGCCACGTTCATGTGGGACCCACCTTGATGAAATGTGGGCCACATCCGTGTGGGACCCACCACGAGGCTTATGTTATATCTATGACGTCCAGCGTCCCTGGACGCTGGACAGGGCATGGCTAACATGGAGTGCATGTATTGACATGGATGTGTACTGACAAGCTAATTAAAAAAGGGGGGGAAAGGTGCTTTAGGGTGTGGACCGCTCATGCAGGCCCCGCCTTGATGTATGGGACTGATCCACGCCGTCCATTCCATCCCTCGGATCATTTTAGACGTTGAGCTGAAAAATGAACCTAATCTGACTATCTGGCGGGCCATAACATAAGAAATAGCGATTTCTATCGTTAAAACCCACCTGATGATTTTGCACACCGAAACATACCCAATATTGGGCTTGGTCTGTCTGTTTTGAGCCATGGAACTTAATGGTTGGAGTGGATCTGCCTTATGCGGGCCCCACCTAAGGAAAACCGCAGAATTTCTTTATATATATATATATATATACACACACACACACACACACATTAGGCAACAGCAGGGGCTGCTGCCATGACACATCCAGAGGACATCCAGAGGACGTCCAAGGTGGAAATGGGCAGGGAGCACGGGTCCCAACCGTGGGCCCCACCATATTGTGTGTTGAACATCATGAACATCAACACCGGGCATTCGATGGGTCCCCTTTGAATACGAGGCGTCCCCAAAAATCAGCCATATACCAAGCTCAGGTGGCCCACGTCACAGGAAACAGTGAATTGAACTTCTGCCATTGAAACCCTTTTGGGTGTCACAGAAGTTTTGGATAATTATGAAATTTATTTTTTCACTTCATCTGAGTAGGCATGACCTTATCAACGGTTTGGATGGCATGTAAACATTATGGTGGGCCCCACATGGGACCCACTGATGTATGCCTTATATTCCACACCGTCCCAGGGTGGGACGGCTAGCATACCTCACTCCAGTTACTGGAGTAGCGTCACCAAGTTCCGTGGATCTCACCATGACATCCACGCTGTCCATCTGTGGGCCCTGGTCCACGTGACCTTATGAATAGATTGGATTGGAAATAAATATTATAGTGGGCCCTACCCTAGGTCCACGTGACCTTATGAACAGTTTGGATGTCATATAAACAGCATGGTGGGCCCCAGGACTGACTGACATTATCAACAGTTTGGATGTCATATAAACAGTACGGTGGGCCCTCAGGTCTAAGTGACCTTATCCATGGGTCAGATGGAAAGTAAACATTATAGTGGGCCCCACATGGGACCCACTGATGTATGTATTGTGATCCACACCTTCCATTAGTGTGGGCCCCACCATGAAATATGTACCTCATTTATGCCATCCATCCTTCCCATCCCCATGGGATCCACCATGATGCATGTGTTGCATCCAAACCGTCCAACCATTTGGCAAGCTTGTCTTATAGGCTTGTGACTAAAAATAAGACAGATCTAGGATCAGGTGGACTGCAATTCAGGAAACAGTGGATTTGAACGTCCACCATTAAAACCCTTGGACTACAGGGTTTGGACCAATATGATATTTGTTTTGCCTCTTAATCCAGGTCTTTAAGACCATATGATTAGATTGGGTGGGAAATAAACCTTAGGGTAGGCCCATCTTGATGTATTTTGTGGCCCATTTGTCGGGCCCACTTTGATGTACTTTGTGGCCCATCCGTCAGGCCCACTTTGATGTATTTTGTGGTCCATTCAAGGTCTGGACAGTGGGGCCCTCCTTATTATATGTTATTATATGTGTTGAATAAGCATACCGTCCATATGCAGTGTGGGCCAGCATGATGTATTTATCCACACCGCCCAATCTTTGGCCGTGGGATGTGGAACCCGTGTGACATATGTATTTCATTCCATGCAGTCCATCTGTGTGAGGCCCACCTTGATGCATCCGTTGTACACATGGATCCCACATAATATATATGTTTTCATATCCATATTGTCCAACTATTTGGATGGGATGCACCATGATGTATTTTTATCCACGCCATCCAAGGCAGGCACCCCATTGAGATGTATTTAGAGCCCATGGGTTGAGGCCCATTGAGATGTATTCAAAACCCATGGGTTAAGGACCATTGTAATGTATTTGGAACCCATGAGAAGAGCCCACCTCATATGTTCCATCCTAACCGTCCAGGTCATATAGGGCCAGCCTCGATGTATGTTTTATTCACACCGTCCGTGGGATGTGTGACCCACTAGATATATGCATTCTATATCCACACTAACCATCTGGTGGGGCCCATCTGCTGCATGTGCAGGGCCTACCTATTATGCATTTGTGCGGCCCATTGATGCAACCCACTTGATGTGTATGAGCTCCATTAGTGCGGCCCATTGATGCAAGGCCCGTTACGATATGTTAGAGGCCCATGGTTAAGGCCCATCAGGATGTGTTTATGGCCCATTTGGTAAGGCCCACTAAGATGTATTTTCGGCCCATGGGTCGAGGCCCATTGTGACGTATTCCTAGCCCGTATGTCGTGGCCCATTGTGATATGTTTCCAGCCTAGTTATCGAGGCCCAACTTGATGTGTACAAGACCCATTAGTGCAGCTCATTGATGCGGCCCACTTGTTGGATATGAGGCTCATTGGTGCGACCCAATGATGCGACCCACCGTGATGTGTATATTAGGCTAATGGTGCGGCCCAATGTATCAACCCGCCGTGATATGTAGGCCCACGTGCTGCATGTGTAAGGCCCACCTGTGATGACTATTTGAGGCCACTTGTTGGATAATTAGGCTCACCTTATGTTTGACTCTATGTGGACTACTGCTTGGGAGCAATGTTGGTTGAATGTCCACATTTTTGGGTAATGATGATTAAACGTCCACATGTTGACCTTCCCTTGGGCCTAGTTAGGCCCATTCTCATCGATATCAATTGTATAGGCCGATTCTGATTGCCGAGGCCGAGTGTTGAATCCGATTGTTAAGGCCAATTTCGATTGCCAAGGCCTATTGTTAAGACCTATATGATGTATATGCGACCTGTAGTTGAGGCCCATTGAGATGTGTATTCGGCCTGTGTAATGTTTGTGTAGCCCGTGTTTAAGACTTAATGTGATGAGTAGGAGGTCTATGTGATGGAGCCCATTGTGATATACTTGAGGTCCATGGGCGAGGCCCATTGTGATGTATTCGTGGCCTATGGGCGAGGCCCATTGTGATATGTAATAAGCCCATGAGGCATGGCCCATTTGATGTATTCGAGGCCCATGAGCAAGGCCCACCTGCTGTGTATATGTGGCCTTGAGCAAGGCCCATTGTGTTGTATATTTGGTCCTTCTGTGAGGTCATGGGTCCACTATATGTTAGGCTCTATGTGGGTCCTTCCTTGGAGACAATGTTGGTTAAATGTCCACATTGTAGAGGTCGATGGTCGATGCCTGTTATTGATACCGATTATGAGTATGTGACAGCATAACATCATGATACATGCCCACACGCATCATCTGCATGTTTGTTATGAGATATGGTTGATCATTGCATATGTCATTAAGCATGTTGTTATGAGGATCCCCTGATAGGCGAAGGTTATCTCACATGAGCGCACGGTATGCGTAGGATTGATGCATGACTGGATTGTATGACTCATGCATCTTGCATTATGATTATTGTACGCCCTAGCGATATCAAGGCCATAGCCTCCACAGGCATATCATGGATGGCCGGATGGGACACCGAAAATGTTTGGTTCTAACATACAGGCGTCATAGATGTCCTTGGGTGAAAATCCCTAAACCTCCATGGCCAGGAGATGCCCCAACGTTGAGACCGAGTGGATGTATATGAGCACAAGAGGCTCGTATACCAGTAGGCCGCGTCTCCCACTGTGTCGTGGTAGGTTGGGAGGGGGTGTGACCTTACCCGCCTAAGTGCGGGGGCAATATCTAAGTTGAGTTTGACCAGCTTGAGGAATGGGTCCGTTATCAACGAGTCGGGCCCGATATTGGCAGGCGGATAGTGAGGTCTCTTCCACTTACCCAGTTATGCGCTTGGATATGAGTGACAAGTTGGCGTAGAGTGTAATAGACCCCGGTGATGATTCCAGAGATGAACCGTACTGATATGTGGACTTATTGAGCAGGAGGTGCATACTCATTCATGCATTCACTCACTATCCACTTGGGCTGGTAGTGCGTAATCATTTGTTACGTGTACCTTCGCAACAGCCAGGAATTCGGTTGGAGCGCGCGACTAACCTGAGATTAGGAGTTTACCACATTGAGTCTGACTATCCAAATTTACGTATGGGACTGGTTTGGATAGAAGTCACTTGTGATAGACCCCATAGCCTGCGATACTATGTACTATCATCCTGAATTCACTCCAGCATGGTTATTCCATTCACATCGCATATTGCATTATATCCATAGCATATGGCATTTTGGGTTACTTGTTTCTGTATTTAGATACGGTTGACGGTATTCGTGAACTCATCAGGAATTTTATATTGCATTGTATCCTCGATATCTGATATTTGGCTCTTTATAACTCCTCATTTGTATAGTTGATCTGTATTGCGCATATTGATATTACTTGACTTATGGACTTGTCAGTATTTTCGCTTACTCTGATAGCATATGATTCATGACCTTGCACCTATTTCGACATTGTATGATTATGACATTATGTTGAATACTTGGCACTTACCTTGTGCACACACTTACACCACCCTCTAAGCTTTCTATAAGCTTATGCACGATAGATGCGTGCAGGTGATATTAGGTTGCAGCAGTGTTGATCTTGGAGCGTGCAGCGGTCTTCTAGAGCTTGATTTTTTATTTTATGTATTTCCTTTTCAGTATTGTACTCAAGTGATTATATTAGTGGATATGTGATGATGATGTTAGATGTTACCTTTGTGAATTTGGGTAATCTTGTGGTTATGCTTATTATGAGTTAAATGTACAAAAAAAAATCCTCCTTGTAGGATCCTAGGATCGGAATCTGGCATATGGACGCTAGGAGTCGAGAATGGGGTACTATGGAGTCTGTCGACATCAGATCCGCAAATCGAGATTGCTGTGAATCCGATCTCCGGGTTTTGGGGCGTGACAGAAGTTAGTATCAGAGCATAACTTGAGAATACCTTAAGATAGCATCACATATCCGCTGATAACTACCCTTCACTCTGTGATTGTTGAGAACTAGAATAATTAGATCCCCAAGTTCGAATAACTTAAAGATTTTTTGATATAGCTCCATACCGTTGAGATTTTGAGGCTGAATAGTATTCTATTTTCGATCATTTCTGATCCGGGATCCAAAGATTTGTAAGGTCACTATAGTGTTGATAATGCGTCTTGGGAGGGCGAGGTTAAGATTAGAGAGTGCTACCTCATCCTTTTGTAGATTGTTTTGTGCCTTGACATATATACTTAACAATGTTTCCTCTTCCCTCATATGTTCTATAAATTTCGAGGACGAAATTTTTATTAGGTGGGGAGAGCTATAAGACCCATATCCTAGTCTGTACTGTTCCGTAGGCTTCCACGGTCATCCCAGTTGAATTTCGATGACTCACAATCTGTAACCGGCGCTGCGCGCGATCCTGAGACGGATCCTATCGGTCTGAGTCAGCTCAACCCGAGACTTGTACCAGTGCGATTGCGCCATCGCCGCGGTTCTGATGCCGCGTCTCGCGCAACGAGGCGATACCCAGGCCAGGAGATATGGGCCCGCGTTTAGTTCGAAGAAAACATCACGTGTTGCAACTTCGAGAGAATCTCTACAATACGTCACATCAATCAATTAAAGTACACCCATCAAGTCAAGCACCCTATCCCATCCCCCAAGTACACAACACTATCCCCAAAGTCAACCTTTCCATCCCATCTCTTACATACCCCATCACTCCTCTCTTATCATCTCTCTCTCTTTCATTCTCTCTCATATCTTCTAAGCAATCCCGACTTCAAGTGTCCAGCAACCAAAATGAATCTTGGACTGAATTATCGATGAATCGATGACATGATCGATATTATCGACTTTCGAATCTCTAGTTCATCGAGACGGCTCGATAAAATCGACATCTGGTCAGTTTGTGTCCAATATGCAGTTAAGGAAAATCATGTGATTTTCGATATCTCGAAGAAAGCCTCTATATCGTCGAAATTTAAACCTTGATGATATGGACGGATCTTCGATGATATCAGATTGGGACACAAATCTGTCCAGCAAGTTTTCAAGTAAAATCTTTCAAAATGTTTGAAGTATCGAGAATCACTCAATGATATTGACATTCAAAGATCGATCATATCGAGACCAGGTCGATAGCATCGAATTGGGACACAAGACTGTCTAGCAAGTTTATAGGAAAATTCCTTGAAAATATCAATGAATCGAAACTGGTATCGATATTATCGATATTCAAAACCAGATGATATCGAGGGATACTCAATCATATCGATGCTTGTTCAGTTCCAAAGGCAAGTCTACTCTCAGGTTTTTCAAATATCGAGGAATCGATCCATGGGTCGATGTTATCGGAGTTCGAAATTCGATGACATCGAAGCATGCTCGATATCCTCAATCAGTTGGCAAAAATGTTCAAAAGCGTTTGACGGACTGGGTTTGTGTCATTGAGTGGTCATTCGATGTTATCGAGAGTATACGCTCAATGATATCGAACTCTATAAAAAATATGACTGTTTTATTTTCATTGGAACTTTTTACCTATTTAATGAGAGCTTACCTGAGGTTGTTGGTAGAGAAAATAGATAGAGCTTTTGAGTGTTTAATTCAGATCACCTACCCTAAGCCTTTTTCTCTCATGGGAGTTCATTCCTCAATCTACCCTCATCATTGGTATTCAATAAAGTGGATTGGTGAATGAACTTCCGCATTCAAGGATCCTCCAGCTACCACCTTAATGGCAAATCATTGAGCTGGGATACCTTAAATGCATAGATGCTTGGAATCACTCCGTCTCTAATATAGGAAAATATTTAATAGAGTAGGATTCCAACATAACCTTTACCCAACCCGTCGCCTTACATTGCAGCATCATAAGTGTTGCGGATCAAGGGAGCTGAAGATTCTTCATCATCAAAGGAGGAGATCTTCATCAACGTACTAAATGGGGCTCATCTACTTATCTGTAAGTCATTAGAGTCCAGAGACCCTATTGATCATTCCTTTGTGTAGAATTGGGTCACAGGTGCTTCTCACCCTTTCAAGTTGTCATAGGAGGCCTGTGACGGGAGAATAAGTGTGGGTGTTGTGTGTTGACCCTTACTCTTGGTGAGCACAAGCTTAGATCCTTAGTGTAGGTCCTTGGCCTGTGTGGCCTAAAACTCTAGGTGCTGTGTGTTGACCTTTGCTTATGGGAGCATAAACTCTAGGTTCCTTGTGTGGATCCTTGGCCTGTATGGCCTAAAACCTAGGTGTTGTGTGTTGACCTTTGCTTTTATGTAGGGCATAAACTCTAAGTTCCTTGTGTGGATCCTTGGCCTGTGTGGCCTAAAATCTGGGTGTTGTGTGTTGACCCTTGCTCCTGTGTGGGGCATAAACTTGTGTCTCGTAGAGACATGTTATGTACCTTGTGTATGTCCTAGAGTCAGCCTTGTGTAGGTTGTACCGGTTTGAGGTTAACCTGATTTGAAACCTCCGCTAGTGAGATCTGGTACACTCAAAGGTTGAGTGCGTCCGCCGGAAGTAGAGTAGACACGTAGTCGAACCACTATAAAAATGACTTTGTTTGATTGCTATTTACCTTTACTTCTTATGTGATTTCTCTTAATGTTCTCATAATGCATGTTCACATAATTACCTAGAATTAATTAGAATCACACCTCACACACAGTCACATCCATCATGAACTATATTTTTCATCTTGTTTATATTTTGAATAGTCTTATGATTAGATCCTCTATTTGGCTTGGAAGCCATTGGAGTTACATTGAAGAAATCCTGATACTTACATATTGATTCAGGATAGGGTTGATGGGTTTTAAATCATCATAAATTTTAAAAGTCCTATTCACCCCCCTCTAGGATATCTTGGCATATTCTCACTTCTACTAAAGCGGTCATTACCGTAATTTAAATTGGTATCAGAGAGGGTCTCTCTTAAGGGTTTCACCACCTAGAGAGTGATCTTGAATGAAGTTAGTAATATGGCCAAAGGAGAGGGCTCATTGTAACTAGACCTCCTATATTTGATGGATCAAATTATGCTTACTGGAAGGCTGGGATGCACTACTTTCTGAGATCTTTGGATCGTGGTGTTTGAGACATTGTTGAAAAATGATATGTGCCACCAACCGAACAAATAGTACTTAAAAATGGCACAACTATCGACATTTTCATTGGAGTTACATTGAAGAAATTCTGATACTTGCATATTGATTCAGGATAGGATTGATAAGTTTTAAATCATCATAAAATTTTAAAAGTCCTATTCACACCCCTCTAGGACATCTTGGCATATTCTCACTTCTACTAAAAGGTTCATTACCACAATTTCAATTGGTATCAGAGAGGGTCTCTCTTAAGGGTTTCACCACCTAGAGAGTGATCTTGACTGAAGTTGGTAATATGGCCAAAGAAGAGGGCTCATCTGTAACTAGACCTCCTATATTTGATAGATCAAATTATCCTTCTGGAAGGCTAGAATGCACTACTTTATGAGATCTTTGGATCATGATGTTTGGGACATTATTGAAAAAGGATATGTGCCACCAACCGAACAAACAGTACTTGAAAATGATAGCATTCGATAAAGAAAAACAAACGTCTGAAGCTAAAGCAATGAATGCTATCTACTGTGCTGTGTCCCAAGAAGTCTTTAATCAAATCAGTATGTGTGGAATAGCTAAAGAAGCATGGGACTTGTTGGAAATAACTCATGAGGGAACCAACACAGTGAAAGATCCAAACTGCAACTCCTAACATCATAGTTTGAAAGTCTCAGAATGAAAGAGTGTGAGACCTTCATGGAGTTTTTCACAAAGCTGAACATCATCTGCAACTCCATTGGTGGATTAGGAGAAAAAATTTCAGTACCCAAAATCTGTAGAAAAATTCCGAGATCATTATCGGAACGGTCCAATTCAAAAGTTACAACTATTGAAGAATGTAGAAAGGGGGAGAACAAATCCCACCACGGTGAAAATTGTGTGTATCTATGTATGAATGGTGGTACAGGTGTCCGAGCACTATGGTCGGACTAAATCGGAAAATAAAATAATTTAAACATTTTAAATAAATGATATAAAAGATTAAAAAATCATGAATTTGCACCATTGATATATATTCTTAAGTGCCAGTGATTTTAAGAATTCATATCTATAAGATAATGAATATCAAAGAAATGTAACAGATTGAGAACCTCTCTTATCTAGGAAATTTAATTGATTCAGGGTAAGCCTATCCATCAATGTGGATCTCATATGATAGAAACATATGGATCTCCCATGTGGATAAAAAAGTAAACCAAAATAACTGATAACATGCATTCACCATTCTTCTCATCATTAAAATAATCAATCATCATAACTATGAAAACATTAAACCAATGTGCTTCCCTTCTAGCTTGGGCTAGAGGGAACTTAAAAAAATATAATTAAATTGTAAAATAAAAAAAAATAACAAGAAAGAAATAAATGCAAATAAAAAAGATCTAAAAGAAAAAATAATTTATAAAACTTTAATAAAATAGAAAACTCTCTAAAAACCCTAAATCTTGCTCTTGAATGCTTTGACTGATGCCGAGGAATGCCCTGGGAAGCCCTATTTATAAGTGGCGAACTTCAACTTTTGCACCAAGTTGGAAAACTTTAGAAACCACCTTAAATTTACACAGTTTGCTAAAATAGACTTCACTTTGTGCAGTTTTCCAAAATACACTTCATAGTTTAAGAATAAGTTTTTTTAGGACTATTTCATGATTCCTTTTCTTCACTTCAAATCTTTAATCCTCTTCATTCCTCACTTGGTTTTCTTGGATCTTTGGCATGTGAATTCTTCAATCTTAGTCTCCTAAGATCCATCCCTTGCCTTGGTGATTCTTGAGCATCAAATCCATGTTTTTAGCACCCTTTTCAATCCAAGCTCATAAATTCACTTTACAACATAAATATGAGTAAAATAGAACATTAAGCTGATTCATATTCATAAAACCAAGATATAAATGGGGGAAATTTGCAATATTTGAGTCTCAATACCTAGCATCACCTACAACCTAAACAAACATACATAAGCTTCCTACGAAGCTTAATAGAGTGTGTGCATGCATACATAATGCATATAACAATAATATAGATATTAGAGTATGCAAAAGATGATAGAGGGTTAAACTACCGAGTCCATAAATGTTGTTAGTCATGCCAAGGCTATGCAATGTCAGGCCTACGTGGCCGAATGTCATATGCTAAAGATGCAATACAAGCATGTTAATCATCAACTAGTTCACGTATCAATACGGTTTATCATTGGAAATATCATCGGGGTCTAATACACTCCAACACTGGCTACTGCCCCATCGCGCACATGACCAAGTGAATGGAAGAGACCTCGCTATCCATCTTGCTAGTGGTATGCCAATGCCCACCCAGCTTGTCGATAGCGGACTCATTTGCAAGTTAGTCAAACTCAACCTATCTTACAGCCTCCTACCCTCAGGTGGATAGGGTCACACCCCCTTTCAACCGATCACGACATAGTAGGAGACACGGCCTACTGGTATTTGGCACTCGGGTGCTCATGTTATCCACTTCGTCTCGACGTTGAAACATCCTACTAGTACCACAAGGGTTTAGGGACTTTCACCCAAGGACATCCATGACACCCTGCTAGAACATATATTTTTAGTATTCAATCTAACCATCCACAATATGCCTGTGGAGGCCATAACCCCGATGTCACTTGGGCGTAAAGTGATCGTGACATACAAGATGTAAAATGCATGAGTCATACTATCCAAGTTATGCATCAAACCTACACGTACCACGTGATCATGTGGGACAACCCTATCTCATATGGGGTCCCTTAAGTATCTCAAGCTCAAAGACGTATGCTATGATCAATCATCATCCACAACATGCATGGTACAAAATTTCACAAAAATATTTTCAATAAAAACCAGCATCGACCGCGATCATCGGTTGGTGATCCAATGGATTGGATCCTTTCCAAAAATATCAAAACACCAGTTTCGATCGCGACCATCAACTCGCAATCCAATGGACTGGGTTCTTCTAATAAAAACTAGCATCGATCGCGACCATCGATTTGCGATCCGATAGACTGGATTCTTTTCAAAAAACCAAAATACTAGCATCAATCGCGACCGTCAACTCGTGATTCGATGGACTGAATTCTTCCAATAAAAACTAGCATAGATTGCGACCATCGATTTGTAATCTGATGGACTAGACCCTTTTCAAAAAACTAAAATACCAACAACGATCACAACCGTTAACACGTGATCTGATGGATTGGATTCTCTCGATAAAAACTCACGTCGATCGCAGCCTTCGATTCACGATTTGATGGACTAAATCCTTTTCAAAACCCCAAAATACCACCACTGATCATGTAAGTGCTTATATGTTTAACACACATGGATTGTCAAATTTCGTAAGATAAAAGTGTTATAAAACAAAAATGTTTCAAGTCAGATCGCAAGTATGGAATTACAACTATTCTACATGCCTCAAGACCAGCTCAAGATCGGCTTATGATCAGATCAAAATCAGCATATCTTCTCAAGTAGTCGATGCCCGATTTCAAGACAAGATCGATTCAAAGTTTAAGACAAGTTGTCCAATTTATTTACTAAAACACAAGTGGTATAACCCTGGAAAGACCTTAGGTTGGTACTTTCAAAAATTCATTGATTTTGGGTTTTTAATAATGTTTTGCTCTGAAGTTCGGCTAGTCTAACTTCTGGTTCAGCCAACATAACTTTCTTAGCTAACCTAACTTCAAGTTTGGACAAAACAACAAATTTTGTTAAAATTTTGGCCAGCCTAAGTTTTGGTTTGTCTAACCTAAGCTTTAAATTCGGCTAGCCCGAATGAGTTTGGGTTAAATTCCAGCAATGCAAACATTTAGTTTTTACGGGAATTCAGCCAGCTGAATTTGACCTCAAGCCAGCCGAATTTTGGATAATTCTTATCCCTAGCGATCCGATAGCCGTTGGAACAAATCCGGTGGAATCCGGATAGTCGAAGCCTTTATTAGGATAGCCGAATTTCCAACATTTTTTGCTATAAATAGAGGCTTTCTCTCAATCTAAATAACAACGAAAAATCACTTCAAACCTTCTGCAAGAGAGAGAGAGAGAGAGAGAAGCTCAAGTCCTTAGCAAGCTATTTGTGTGGTATTTATAATTTAATTTTTAGCTTATTCAATTCCCTTTTCTCAAGATCATTTCAATCTTATTCTAAAGAGTATTCTATACTCTCTTTAAGATATAAAGAGAATTGAATCAAGTAGCATTTGGGTATTTCATTTCTAAAAATCTATAGAATCATATACTCTTTCTTTTTTAGCGAATATTGCCTCCTCTACATTCAAGAAAGAAGTTCTTTTGCTACAAGCTTCTACTATGTCTTCGAATCTACTTTTTAAGATAAGTATTTTACTACTTTATTTTATATTAGGTTTATCTGAGATAACTTGTGAAAATCTCAGGAGATTTTATTTGTGATAGCCCGTCAAAATCACAAAAGGGGTTTTTATTGTGATAGCTGTTGAATGTCAAATATTGCATATTTTCCCATATTTATATCTTTGTTTTATGAACATGATACTGCTTAATAGTATATTTTATACATATTTGTGTTGCAAGGTGAATCTGAGAGCTTGGATTGAAAAGAATGCTAAAAGCATGAATTTAATGCTCAAGAATCACCAAGCCAAAGATTGGATCTTAGAAAACCGAGAATAAAGAATTCACATGCTAAAGATCTAAGAAAATCAAGTGAGGAATGAAGAGAATTGAAGAGTTGAAGTCAAGAAAAGGAATCCTAAAAATTCATGTACTTCGACCAACCCTGGCTCTGGCTCGACTAGTCGAAGATACTTTGGCTTGAACTTCAACAACATTATCTTTTAAATTCACATAATCCTCGACCAGTCGAAGGTGACCACGACCAGTTAAAGATTACCCTTGACTAGTTGAAGGTTACGCAAATTTTGTGGGGACTGCGTAAATTTAAGGCGGTTTCTGAAATTTTCCAACTCGATGCGAAAGTCGAAGTTCCCCAACTATAAATTGGAGTTCCTAGGATGTTCTTAGGCATCTTCTAGGGTTTAAGGAGTGGAGTAAAAGCATGGAGAGCTGCCACCAAGAATTTTTCTTCTTCTTCCTTAGTTATTTTTTATGCTTTTCTTAAGAGATTTTAGTTCATTCATGTCTATGGTTGGTTAAACTTCTTAGCTAGGGCTAAAAGGTGAAGCTTGTAGCGTGATTGGGATGTTTATTTTGCTTTGATTCATGGTTTTATGTTGAACTTCATTGATTTTTAGTTGATTTTAAGAAATATTTTTAGCTTTTAATGGTTTATTGTAATTCCAATTACAATAGATTTTGAATATCTTCTTTTCCTATTTAAGATTGTGGGATTGGTAAATCCTATTGTTCACCATCGTCCCTTAGGCATGGTAGGGTGACGGAATCCCTTCCAATCTCTACAATCCTCTTTCATTGAAGCTAGATCAATGAGAAGTTCAGAGATTTGATCATCTCTCTTTCCACTTGGATAAGATAAGACTCTGATTCCAATTGGATCTCTCGAATCAAATAAGTTAGCATCCCAAGATCTACAAGTGGATCTTTGGCACCCTAGTTCCCACCTTTAAATTCACAAGTTTCAATTACATTATTCACAATTACTCTTTCCAATTATTTATATTTAGATTTACATCTTCTTCGAGTTCTAGTTTTAGTTACTTTCAGAAACGTACAAGATTAGTCCCTGTGGATTCGACCTCGGTCTTATAGAGATTATTACTACATTGCAATCCTACACTTGGGGTTGTGAACAATAGCTCATGAAAATCACAAGGAACTGTATTAGATTGTTTAGGTGAACCTGTGAAAACCTTATTGTAGTGAAAGCCAAAATTACAAGGGTAATAATTTTGGGAGTGGAGTAGATGTGGTTATTTTAAGTACCGAACCACTATACCTCATTGTGCCTTGTAGTAATTGCTTTATTCTTTTGGTGGGGGATGTTATTTATTTTCATTCTTGTGGTGAATGCTGTAATCATTTTATATTCTCTTACTAGTTTGAAAGATTGATTTTAAAGACATTCGTGAAATAAGGTTGTCCTGCTTTATATTTTAGGTGAAGGTTGTCTTACGAATCATTTAAAATCAAGGTTACATCACTCAGGCGATTGAGATTTTTGTATTATTTATATATTCCACATTTATTTTGAGTATTTGGCATTATATTATTCACCCCCTCTAGGACATCGCTAGCTCTCCTTTTTAGTTCGTGACCATTAACTTGCGATCCGATGGACTGGATTCTTCCAACAAAAACTAACATCAATTGTGACCGTCGATTCGCAATCTAATAGACTCTATCCTCTTCAAAAATCTCAAAAACACCAGTATCGATTGCAACTATCAACTCGCAATCCAATGGACTGATCTCCCAATAAAAACTAGCATCAATCGCAACCGTCGATTCGTGAGCTGATAGACTGGATCCTTTTCAAAAAACCAAAATACTAGCATTGATCGCGGTCGACAATTCGCGATCTGATGGACTGAATTCATCTAATAAAAAGTAGCATCAATTGCAACCATTGATTCGCGATTCGATAGACTGGATCCTTTTCAAAAACTAAAATACCAGCATCGATCGCTACTATTAACTTGCGATCTGATGGACTGGATCCATTTCAAAAAACCCAAAATACCAGCATCGATCACAATCGTCAACTCACAACCCAATGGACTGGATTCTTCCAATAAAAACCAACATCGATTGCGACCGTCGATTCGTGATCCGATGGACTAGATCCCTTTCAAAAATCCCAAAAATACCAGCATCAATTGTGACCATCAATTATGATCCAATGGACTGGATCTTTTAATAAAAATTGGTATCGAACATGACCGTCAACTCGCAATCTGATGAACTAGATCATATTCCAAAAATACAAAACCATCTCCTCGGAGAGTCACACAAACCAGTGGAACGACAGATCCGATCAATCATAAATCAGAATCCTGACCACAAACCAGTGGGAGGACGGATCCAATCAATTATAGATTAAAATTTTGACCACAAAATAGTGGGACGACAGATCCGATCGATCACAGATCGAAATCTTTACCACAAATCAGTAGGACGACGGATCCAATCGATCACAGATCAAAATCTTAACCACAAACCAGTGGGATGATGGATCTGATCGATCATAGATCAGAATCTTAACCACAAACTTGTGGGACGACGGATCTGATCGATTATATATCAAAATCATGACTACAAACTAGTAGGACAACGGATCTGATCGATTATATATCAGAATCTTGACCACAAAACTGTAAGACGATGGAGTCAATAACGGATCGAAATCTTGATCGCAAACCATGGAACGACAAACTCAATTGGTCGCAAGTCAAAATCCTAACCACCATCCATGGATAGATTTGCATCATAAAAGCTGGAGTTAATCACAACCAACCTTTCAGATCAACCCAAAAATAATCAAGTTTGAATACCCTATGAGACGATGAAACCGATCAACCATCTCCAATCAAACTCTTATCATAACCACTAATCAGACTTGCATCAAATGAACCATCCCCAACAAATCTCAGTTGCAATTGCAACAACCAAAATTCAAGCAAAAAAATACAAATCTTTAAAACCCATAATCCCCAACTAAGTCAATCCCAATCACAACCAGCATGTGCAGTAACCCCTTACATGTTTCAAATAAAAACCATCTTACTTGAAGTCCCGTATGCATCCCCAGTGGAGACGACCAATAGCTTCACACATTTCAAAATCATCTAGTAATAAAAACCCCCCATGGAGTATCACTCTCGAAAGTGGGTTGACTTTCAAAACCACAAAACATTTTCATAATAAAGCGTCAGAATTTCGAGGCACTGAGAGATCTTCCATATCTCTGGGTAGGAGTCAACGCAAAATTAAATAAAACCTGGTATCTTGCGGTTTCCTCGTATATTATCGAATTTGATTGCACATCAAAATACGATTAGACTGAACTCCAGTGTTAGCTCCATTTTATCAATTTCTAATTCTTTAAAAGATGTAACATCCTGGATTTTCGCTAATTTGGATTTCCAAAAACTCTTAAAACTTTTCATTATAATTAACTTATATTGTCACTTATTCACCATTAACACTCGATGTTAGCCTATACGCGGGTAGTACCAATAAAGAACCACACAAATATGATTAATCAACCGTAGGAATCCAACGAATCCAGCCGATCACTTAAACACCAAGTTTAGCCAAATGATTTATTCACATGGAACCCACATCTAGCTGACCTATCACTAACTAATCAAGGCAACCGCAACTAAATAAAGACCCACTTAAAATCGAGACAACTAGGGATCGGATCTTAATTAACAGACTAAACTGACCCAATGTCCTTTTAGCCTAAAAATCGACGATTTAGAGTTGTTATAATCTAATCGTCATTTTCGCTAGTTGCGAATAGGCCACACTGTGAACTTAACTAATCTAGACCATAATCATTTTACACAATAAATCTCGTTACCTAATTCATTACAGAAATGTCCTGATTATCTGAAAGAGCTCTACATTGCTCGTTAGTGGGCCACTAAACCCGATTCTCTAAAAATATATTCATCTTAGTGGGCTTGACGTCCATCACGAGACATCGAATTGAGGTCGCGTCTTAAATCACTCAACTTGGACTCACAAGACGAGTGCTTGAGTTGTGCGAATACCTTAGATGAAAATCTGGAACTTAAGTGAAACTAGCCACTTTGTTATTTCATGAAGTTGTAGTTTTCAGAACGTAGATTCATGGCCAAAGTTGAGGTAGCGACTAAAGATATTTTCCTACACATATCCGTATAGCGTGGCCCCAATCGACCATCGGTAACCGTCAAACATACTTCTGATCATACCCCTCGATCAGCGCATCCAAATGGCAAGCCGATCATATCCATATGTAGATCATCATTAAGGCTAACTATCCTATGGTATATATTGACATATATACTCTATAATGAGCCCTAGAGGTTAGAAACACTCTTCCATAGGGATAATATAATGAAAACCTAGCCCTCAGGGCCATTTTCACCAATTTTGGCACTATATAAAACCTTCATTTGGGCACCCCATCTCCCCATACGAATTTACCTTTTCCAAAGGAGAGAAAGAGAGAAAGAGAAAGAGAAAGAAGAGGAGAACAAAGAGTGGAGAGGTTTTGGTGCTTCCCTTCATCGGTTTCCACAAATCAAAACCCTAGCCTCGATCGTTTTCCACTGCCGAATCTACCGCGCTCGCGATTGGGAGGTAAGAAACAAATCCTACTTCCCAACCTAGGCTTTTCTATATTAAAATGCATGAATCTTACCTAATTACTTCTAAATTGGTATAGGAATCATTTTTCCCAAATTCCTAATCCTTGAAGCGTTTGAATCAGGCAAATCATTATAAAGGTGCGGACCGTTAATGTTTAGGGTTTCATTTATTAATTCTACTATTCAGTCAATGATTTATGATTGCCAACTTGGAATTTACATGATAACCTATGTATTTCGATTTCAGTCCATGATTTACAAATCTTAAGATGGTAACACTTACGTGTTCGATGAAATGCCTAAATGAGAAAATTATTTATTTTGATGATTGAATGTGAATCTAATCATCTTTAATGTTCGTTGACTTGATTAGATTAAGAAGTAGGACTACAAGAATAGTCTGGTTAGTCGGCAAATTTTTAGATATGGGTTGACCAAATTAGTTTCCACCCTAGGCAAGTTCGATCGATTCGAGACAAACAAGAACGACCGACAGTGGCTAGGCCACGCAGGGTGCTTATATACTCCATGTCGGTTACGTCGGTGTTCGCCCGTATCAACTGAAATTGTCCAAAGAACTGGTTAACCCTATATATGTTCACCATGTATGATCACAATTGTTTGAATCTGTGACACCCCCCTTACCATTTGCAAAGGTATACTATTAACCATTATTATCGCAATCCTCAAGACTCGTGAGCTGGGCATGGTGGTATGCAACACCGTGTCCGTGAGGTCCACCTACGCTGGGGTGACAAGCCTCCTCGTAGTGACTGTGAGCATTTCTTTTACAACTTATCTTTCGTATGTATTCAGCTAGGAATGACAAACCTAGACAGATCAGGGATTACAAGCGTAAGACCGTTGTAGTCATCCTGTGCCTAGTGATTCAGTTGAAACCATGACTAAAAGGGAGGTGCCCTAACTTCCCCAACCTCTTGGATGAATAGGTATAATTAACCACTCTTCTAACATGATCATTCACCACATCACATTAATTTAGAATATGGTAAAACATGCGTTAAAGTCGCATGTTGAGGAAGTGTTGGCATTTGCGAACCAGGTGGTCGGAGTCGCATGTTGAGGGAGTGTCAATTGGTGAGAGCATACATCATTTCATAAACTCCATTATTCGCATTAAGAAAAGTAATTAAGAAGTGATTATTTTACATTGCTTTATCATTCCTGTAATGATAGACTTTATAACATGTGTAACCATTGCTTTAAAGAACCACTGAGTTGATCACTCGCTCCCACTCTGGGACAACGTTTTAAAATACCAACTAGACACTGATATAGATGCAGGGACCACCAAGGCCGATGCAGTGGATCAAGTGAGCATTGATGAGGAGTTCTCTTACTTCCAACTTTCTGATGGGCCGATGTAGGTTGCGCACTTCTTGACAGGGAGATTTGAGGGATCGGGCTTAGCTAGATGCCACATTTCCACATTTTTCTTAATTTCGGAATTGTATATTGAACCCAACTGGACTCATACTTTGGATAATCATACTACATGCATTTCGATTTATTTTCTTCTTTAATCATGTTTATTCTGGAGTAAGTTACACTTTTTAGTATAGCCCTACACGTGCTTAATTGCCTAATGTAGAAGTAACCGAGAAATCAGCTTCCACAAAGCATAAGTGATGCTCAAAATCTCAGGAGCTGAACATTTGCTCGACCCTTGAAATTCGGGGTGTTACAAGTTGGTATTAGAGCATGAGTTTAGGATTAAACTGGACTGTGGGCTATGGACTCACCATAATGCATTTGCTGACATAGATGGGGGCGCTAAAACTTAGCGACTGTAGACACCCCACCCAGGCTAACATCTTGAGAAGGCTAAGATAATCCGAGAACCATGATCATATTCTAAACCAAACCTAAATCCCAACTCAAACCTAAACCTAAACCCTGATCCAAAATCCCAAACCTCCAATCCGCAACCAAGAACCGTAATCCAAACCGTTCAAAACCATATACAACCCTGTCTTTACCCTATACCCTAACTAGAACCCTTCACCCAAACATAAGCCCACCTATCTAAGCCTCAAAAATCCCAAAAGGAGACCATCGGACGAACTAGTGCATCAAATAAAGCCCACACACTCGAGCTCAGCCCGAGCGCGACCTGGGTGGTAGTTGGACTACCGCCGGCAATAGTTTGACTACCACCAGCGGTACTTGGAGTGCCGCCACTTGCGGCCTGCGTGTGGACAGTTGTCCCAACGTCCAAAAGTCAACTCTCTCAAAAAACTACCCCTCCATCTGATCATTTTTACCTTTTTACCAATCCTATGAGCCAATGGGAATGCGCCACGTGGTGCCTCTCTCCCCTCAACCAATCACCACTTGCCACATCAGATTTCACCCCTACCAAACCCAAAAATTACCATAAAACCATTGAAGAAGGCTATAAATAACCCTCTCCTCTTCTCATTTTCACAACACACCTTCTCATCCAAGAGAGAGAGAGAGAGGGAGGAAGAGAGTGAAGAAAAGGGAAGGAGCTCCCAAGCCTCTAAAGTTTTGATCTTTTGGCCATCCATAGCCCTTCCTCTTGACCTTTCCAACCCACAAGTCTAGCCTAGAATGGTCATAGTTCAGTCTATGTCTTAGCTTACTCAAGATCAAACAAAAGATCTATTTATTTTACTTACAAGCATTCACCATGACATCTATTCCCTTCTCAACCCCCCTGCTTCTCTAGATCTCTAGTGAACGTATGCTTTATGACTTGTCGTACATTGAATCTTGTCATATCATAAATTTATAGCTATCTAGTCCACTTTTCTTTACCTTTATACATAAGCATCATTACATCCACCCATCTAGACACATTCTTGGACGTATGCTCTGTGGTTTGTCGAAATCTCGAATCTTTCCACATTAGAAATTCACATGTGCCTAGTCCTAATCTGACCGTATCATTCATCCCTTGAGATTTTTTACCACACTAAGTAGAGACTGTACGTTTGTACGGGCAGAGAGAGTGCCTAACACCTTCCCTCTTTGTAACCGAGGTCCCTTACCCGAAATCCCGAATCGTAGATCAGGAGTCAATCTAAGGTAGGAGAGTCTTCGGATTTCTCCAACCTTAAGTATTCCGTGGTTCTAGCCAACTGTGGGATTCTGAGATTATTCGGCTAGTGGCGACTCTAACATTCACAAACCAGCCTAATCACCCCCATCATAAAAACCATAAAATATATTATACAAATCAGCGTGGGCGCCGATTTCCAATGTCTACAGCGACATTAAAACTATAGGACCAAACCCTTAGTCATCTTGAATAATTGGATATTAGCTTTAAAAATTGATCTAGTAAAGGGTTGAATTAAGAGAGAATAGTCACGATGAGGGTAGAGTCAGGGTCTTGGAAACACTGAGAGGTGTTTCAGCCCGCACTCAGATGAGAACTCACAAATTATGTATCTTAACTCGGCGTAGTAGGATTAGGTGGCTAAAGTAGCTCGTCTTACCTGAAAATCATATATGGTACGTCCGATAATTCAATTCAGTTTAGGAGATACGTCCATTTTTAGTTCTAACGGCCCAGATCATTTTCGCTTCCGTTCGGGCCTTTATTTGGCTCACCTCGATCATGAGATGGGCAAAATGAAGTCGGATTTAGAAATAGGGGGAAGAATAGATTAAGAAAAATCTAACTTCGGCACAAACCAACAAAATTTTGCCCAAATGAGCCACAGCCAAATTAGATCCGATCTTTCGAACCATCTTGGGCCACCGCTAACTTCGACCGAGTCATTGAGATTCATCTTGACCCTAAAATAGTCAAAAGAGGTCGGAAATAGAAATAGGGGGAGACGTAGATTACGAAAAATCTAACTTCGGCGAAAACAGATACAATTTTGCCCCAATGGACCACCATCGTGGCATGAAATTTCATTTAGTCCCATGGAATTTCATTTAGTCTCATGGAATTGCATTTGGTACCATGAAGGATTTCCATGGATTTTGACATCCACTACACATGTGGGCCCCACATTGATACATGTGTTTATCCATGTCATCCATTCACATACACAGTTTACACATGACATTCTAATTATATATGTGTAAGTGGACTAAATCCATTTTAGATTTCGTCCGTTGAATAAAATTTCATGGTCCACCAAACATAATTTTGCTTACTCTCGGTGTTTTCGAGTAGCAAATCTTTTTTATTATCCCAAACATGGATTGGATGGCTACAATACCATGGAATTTCCCCACATGCAATCATTGTGCAATCATGATGTTAATCCCATCTAATACAATTTAATACCATTCAATTCTATGGACCAAACCCACTTTAATACTCTATAATGATCTTGGAAGATAGATGAACAGTGTGGATCTAATAAATGCGTCATTTTGGGGCCACGTAACTTTGATCTCCTTTGAACCATTCACAACAACTCAGTGCTTGAGGAGCATCAGCACTCATCTTCACGCCAACCATTGCTGCAGCAAGAGGGGCAACATGGCAGCAGCAGCACCACCAGCCAATCTGCCTCCTCTTCCTCAACCCCAACATCACCACCACCACAACAGGGCAGCAGCCATTGCTACTGCCGCAGGGGAGGCGCACCACCACTGTTTAGGGCAGGCAGGCGCGGCACCACCTGGGGCTCGGCGCATTGCCGTTGCCCCTAGCCATCCACGTAGGTGGCGTGATCCCGCCACTACTGCGGCGCTGTCGCCGCCGCCGATAGGCAGTAGCAGGCCGCGACGACGCCACCGCACCTACGGCATCGTGCCGCCAGGGGCAATAGCCCACAACGCCACCGCCAACTCGAGGTGCCACCGCCAAATCCTCTGCATTACCCAAAATAGTTGCACGTGTGGGAACCTCTTTTGGGCTTCCAAAACTTCCAAATCCCTACATCCTTTCTCATTCACCTTCAAAACCCTTCCCATTTCATGTCTCTTTCTCTCTCCCCGATAAATGGCCACCATAATGTATGTAGTTTATCCATACCATCCACCAAGTGGACCCACCTTGCTGCCCACTTTGGGGCCTATGTATGTAGTTTATCCATACCATCCACCAAGTGGACCCACCTTGCTGCCCACTTTGGGGCCTATATGACCGGTCGATCACACAAGCTCAATTGAAGGAAAATGCAAATATATCAGTTTGATCTCCAAGCTTGGTGGGCCATGCACGTGGTCCCCACCTAGATGTATGTTTATTGTATCCACGCCATCCATCTATTTTTTATTAGATAAGTTAAGGACCAAAAAAAAAAAAAAAAAAAAAAAAAAAAAGATGAAAAAGAAGGGGGGAAGACGGATCCACCCTTAAGGGGTCTGTCTGGTTGGCAGAGCCCGCCCTGATGTCTGTGTTTTATCCACGATGGCCATCTATTTTAAGGCCACTTGGGGCCTACCTCCCAGGTGGGCCACATCCCTGTGGGACCCACCATGATGTATGTATTTCACCCATGTTGCCCGTAGCGGAGGCCCGAAATGCAGGCAGATCCACCGCTTGGTGGACCCGGTTCTAGTAGCTACTGGGCCACCGTTGATGTATATGTTTTATTCAATTGGTCCATTCACTATTGGGCTCCCCCCCCCGGTAGACCGTCCCCAGAAGGGGCACACTGTGATGGATGTGTTTTACCAAGCCGTCCATCTGTTTTGATGTAATCGGATCCAGCAATATAGGTGGGCCGTTCAGCTGGCAGCAGGCCCAACTTGTTGTAAGAGTGGTATATCTATGATAGCCATCTTTTGTCGGGCCCACATGTATCATGTGGGGCCCTCACACCTGTCCATCCATTTTCCCAATTCATTTTACTGCATGGGTTCGAAATGAAGTAGATCCATAGCTTTAGTGGGTAACACATCAGGAAACAGTGGGTGTTGAATGTCCACCATTAAAACCCCTGGGTCCACCTTGATATACAATGTGTTATCCATGTTCTCATGGCCCACCATGGTATTTGCACATGTTCTAGTCGTTCCCTAGGACCACCTTGATTTTGGGCTAGATGTGCATTTTTATTTATTTTTATTTATTTTTTTTATTATTTTATTATTATTATTATTATTATTTGTATCCATGCTATCCAGACATGGACCCAGCATGATGCTTGTGTCTTATCCCTCCGTGTGGCTCGCGTGCTATCTGTGTCTTAGCTCAGCCATCTGCCTATTGTGTGGCCCACCTAGATACATGTGTTTGCCCCATATGAATCAGATTGAAGGCTAGAGTGGAGCACACCAAAGGAAGCAATGGTGACAATGACCCCACCATTGAAACCTTCATAGGGTCCACCGTGTTGTTTATTGCATTCTTAAGCTTAAGTTGGGTCTGGCGGGTTGGGTTGGGTCATGTAAGCCAACCCATTTACAATTAAATCGATCGGATGGAGCCAAGTTGGGCTTGATGAATTTTAAGTAGGTCTATTGGATGGTGATTCATGGTTCGGGTTTATGATAAAATTAACTCATAGAGATGTCCTTGGCAAATCCACTCCGTACATCTGTTTTATAAGACCATAATATGATAGTATTCTAAAAATCAGGCTGATCTAAAACTAATGTAGGCCATACCATATGAAACAGTGGGCATCGAAAGTTTTATATCAGGATGATATTTGTTCCTGCAGTTTATCTGAATGATAATAACCATTTGGATGGTATATAAACATCATAGCCAACTACAGGAAGTTTTCAATGGTAGACTAATCACATAATGGTTGAGAGTGATTCAATAGTATTAATTGATGTGATTAAAGAAATCTTCAAATTTGAGTTGAGTAAGACAGAAGCTGCATTAGACATTTGCGGTTAATGGGTGAGAAGGCTATTTTGCCAAATGTGGTTAGTTATACTTCGTTGATTAAAGCCTATGGTAAAGAAAGTGAGAAAAAATAAAAATAAAAAATAGTGAAGGTACTTCAAGACATTAAGGAAGTGGATTATTTGGTTGCAGATGAAGTAGTTTATGGTGTATTGGTAAATGGGTATTGCCAGATTGGGAGAATGGATGATGCTATTAGAATTTGGGATGGGATGTTGAGCGATGGATTGAAGGTGAATTTATCCATCTACAACACTTTAATCAATGGTAATTGCAAGCTGGGAAGAATCAGAGAAGCAGGGCGGTTGATAAATGGGAGTTTGGGGTTTGAAGCCGGATTTTTATAGTTATAATAGTCTTGTAGATGGGCATTGTAGGAAAAGTTTGATTCATGAGGCATTCAAGCTTTGTGATATAATGCTTTAGAAAGGAGCTTAGTTGGTCCAGACTTGGTTCAGGCGACCTCAGAAAAGATAGATATCATCAGGTGTCGACTCTTAGCAGCTCAGAGTAGACAAAAGAATTACACCGATTCCGGACAACGCTCGGCACGACCCCGCCGGAATTTTTTGCGTCCTTCTTAGCATTATTAGCACTTCAAACCTCCGAACTACCTTAGAACTTCCGATTCTTCCTTCCCTCTCGAAATTAATAAAAATAAGGCATGTTTTGCTCATAACCCGCTAGCCATAGGATCGAAACTGCAACATACAAATACAATCTTAGGCCCTTGCAAACCTCTCTGAGATAATCGCTTAATCATAAGCAACATGGGAGACTCATCACCCACTAAATTGAAAATGAATTAAATAAGAACCCTCCTTGAAAAGACCCGATAGACAATCTTATAAATGTGAAACTTGAACTTCTTAATAAATTTTGATATCTTCCAAATGTTAAGAATAATCAGACTATGGAATTACAGAACCATACACTTGTGAAGTATTCGCGGCTTAACCCAATTCTCAATCCTGGGTGACTACCAACGGACTCACTGCTTTAACTAAGTAAAAGACTGGGATTCAGCAGGACTACGAAGGGATACAATGAGCTTTCTGCCCTGGTCAGGCAGAGGATCGACATATTGGATCAAATCCTACCACAATTGTCTTTCCGTATTAGCCCAATCATGAAGAGTAGAATATACCGCCCTTAGGTAAACTTTATCATCAAACATTTAGTATGATAATAATGATTTTGACATTTGTTTTCAAACCTCAAAGGTGAAAACTTTTAAGGGGGGTAAAATATAATAAGCAAGCTAGTGTAGTTAGTATGCACCCTACCACGCATATAAACCATGTAGTTAGTATGTTCACCATGTATGATCACAATTGTTTAAATCTGTGACACCCCCCTTACCATTTGCAAAGGTCTAATATTAACCATTATTATCGTAATCCTCAAGACTCGTTAGCCGAGCATGGTGGTATGGGACACCGTGTCCGTACTGTCGGCCTACGCTAGGGTGACGAGCCTCCCCGTAGTGACCATGAGCATTTCTTTTACAACTTGTCTTTTATATGTATTCAACTGGGAGTGATGAACCCAAATGGATTAGGGATTATAAGCATAGGACCGTTGTAGTCGTGCCGCGCCTAGTGATTCAGTTGAGACCGATGACTAAAAGGAGGTGCCCTAGCTTCCCCAAACTGCTGGATAAATAGGCATAATTAACCACTCTTCTAACATGATCATTCACCGCATCTCATTAGTTAGAAATGTGACAAAACGGCGTTGAAGTCGCATGTTGAGAAAGTGTTGGCATTCACGAATCAGGTGGTTGGAGTCGCATATTGAGGGAGTGTTGATTGGTGAGAGCATGCATCATTTCATAAAGTCCATTATTCGCATTAAGAAGAGTAATTAGGAAGTCATTGTTTTACATTGCTTTATCATTCCTATAATGATAGACTTGATAACATGTGTAACCCATGCTTTATAGAACCACTGAGTTGATCACTCACTTCCACTCTGGGAAGCTTTTTAAAACACCAACCAGACGCTGATATAGATGCAGGGACCACCGAGACCAATGCATTGGACCAAGCGGGCATGGATGAGGAGGAGTTCTCTTACTTCCAGCTTTTTAATGGGCTGATGTAGGCTATGCACTTCTCAACAGGGAGAGTCGAGCAATCGGGCTTTGCTAGATGCCACCTTTCCACATTTTTCTTAATTTCGGAATTCTATATTGGACCCGACTGGACCCATACTCTGAGTAATCATACTACATGCGTTTTGATTTAATTTTTTACTTTAATCGTGTTTATTCCAGAGTATGATACATTGTTTAGTATAATCCTATATGTGCTTAATTGCCTAATGTAGAAGTAACTGAGAAATCAGCTTCCGCAAAGCATAAGTGATGCTAGGAATCTCGGGAGTCGAGCATTTACTTAACCCTCGAAATTCGGGGTGTTACAAAAGACGATAGACCAAGAATAATCAGAAGAAATCATCCAAATGGCGCAAAAGACAAATTGTAACCTGTGTCAAAACTAGAAGTTCGCATGGAAAGAGGTCAACCGCACATACCTAGGCTTGGATGCTTGCGAAATTTGATTGAGTCCAAGTCGACATAGTAAGTTCCCCGTAAGGCGGCAAAAAGCGTAGGGCAGCTGTCACGTCTGTACAAACCAGATTTCGGCAGCTAACTACTTTGACGATCAAACAAAACAAGTACTCCCAGGGTGATCTAGGAAGCAACGGACAATCTATTAATAATTCAATATCCTCATAAGGCCGCAGAAAGCGCAGGGGCTCTACTGTACATTTTCAATGTTTATATCGATCAGGAGTGAAAGGATTGTGATTGGCGGCCTACGCAAGGACATTGCAATGTTTTTCTCAAACCCTCGCGATATGGGCAAGTTATCTATTTACAAGCAACCAGCTAACACAGACATAAAGGCAGGCAACAAATTCATATTACAATTCATGAATGATTGGCAAATGCGGGGTGTCCACTCACTTTGGTATTCGATTGCATATAACCTTTGCAAAAGAGGGCATCTATAGACACCCCACCCCAGGCTGATAAGTTGATTTAGTTTTAATGGATGAATGGACAATCAAACCCCAATCATAAAACCCTAACCCTAAAGCCTAACCCATAGAAACCACAATACTAAACCCTAGACTTAACCCATTCAACCCAATCGGCCTAACCCTAAACCGTAGAGCCTTGAGTCAACTCGGTAAGTTAACTCACCCAGTCAACCTACCCAACCCCACAACCCAGTCAACTCATCTTGTTAAGCCCAAAATTAAACCCGAATCCAAGCCCAAGAGCAAGCCTAATTGGAGAAATGGTCAAAACCTCGAAGCATCAACCCTCACATTAGAGCCTTCACACACTTAGAGGATGTTTCCTTCCATAGCAGGGAGTCCAAGTGCGGATCGGCGATAGCCAAGCTGCCACCGGACATGTGGCACTCCACTCTTTGGCGCAGCATCCCTCAAACATGTGGAAATCTCCTTTTTCAGGCCTTAAGTGTGTGGTTGAGGTGCATTTACTCCGATGTCTATCTTCTTACCCAAAATTATCCTTTTACCACCCCATCCAACTCATGAGATGATGCCATGTGCCAATCTCCAATCCTAGTCATTCAACCACTTTTTACCCCTAAGATCATCAGGAATTACTAGAAAATCAGGTTGGGAGACTATAAACCGCCCCCTCCACTTCTTATTTCAATCATCAACTCTCATTTCAACCTACTTCCATTTCCAAAAATCCATTAGCATTAGCCTTAGCCTTAGCCTTAGCCATCCCTCCACTAAGGAAAGTGAGAGTGAGAAAGAGAGACCAGTCCTGGTGTAGCCTAGCCTAGCCAAAGTTTAAGTCTCCTGAGCCACTCAATTTAGCCTTGTGACACTACTATTCATCCAACTATTCAAGCCCTAATCAGTTTCATCGAATCTGCACATTAGGATCATGCAACATTCATTCCCTTCTCGACCTGCTTGCACCTCATATATATAATCATCATAGTGCGCTTTCATTATTTTCTCGTATCTAACTAGCGAGTGTATGCTCTAAGGCTTATCGATATAATCGGATATTGCCCATCAGAAAACTTAGCTAGTTAGCCGTCATTTTAGCATATACATTACATTTCATCATTTTTTTCTTATCTAACTAGCGAGCGTATGCTCTAAGACTTGCCGATACAATCGCAACAACTCCATCAGAAACCTTAGCTGGTTGGCCATCATTTTATCATATGCATTCACACAGCATCAAGCATCCCATACATATATACTTTGCACCCTACATTTGATCATTTCAAACATATGCTCTACGGGTTGTCAATATAGTCAAATATTGCCCATTAAAAATTCAAATCGATCAATCACTAGTATCATTACATCGCCTTACATTTTCTACATGTGAGAACTAGCATTATTCTTTCGAAATTAGTCATATCTTGTGAAGTAAAGATTGTACATACATACCAGCAGAATGGGGGCCTAACACCTTTCCTCTCTGTAACCATCTTCCCTTACTTGGAATCTCTGGAACGTAAACTCATGAGTCATCTTAGGGTTAAGTAGCTATGGTTTCTCAATCTTAAGCATTTCTACACGGTCTAACTGACTGTAAAATCGTAATAATTAGTTAGTGGCGACTCTGGTCAAATATAACACTCTTTTACCCCTTAACGAAAGCCCTCGAGTGAGGCAACCGGTGGAAAGAAGAGAGTCGATCTCCCGTCCCCTCGGGAAATTAGCCCTCCAGCATCCACATCCACATCAGGCTGAGGGTCTCTAAACACAAGAACACCAATGAGTTTAGCTATTCATGTTGGAGTGATGTGAATGAGATGCACATTAGCCTCCACATCAATCGAAGGGGGTTTAGCTTCATATTTTAACATTTGGAGGGGAATTTATACACTAATTTTTCATAGACCATACCCCCAAATTCTAGAACAGGATCCCAACCTATCCTAAGTAATAACTCCTATATGTCGTAAGGTTAGATACATCCCAAGTTAACACTACGCTCATGGATGATGGTGTGCCCTTTGCATCTTGTCAAAGAAGTATCATTGATGTACATTTCTAGCTCTGATGAAGATGGAGAGGGATGCGGAGCCGATGGAGGATGCGAAGCAGAAGTGACCCTTTTAGGCACCAACTGTTTTCTACGAGTAGGGCAAGAGGGCTCACATCAATTGGAGCTTTTCCTCGACGGTCTTTAGGCATGATTAAGAGAGTAAAGACTACAAGATATAGAGGAATCGACGCTACATGCAAGAAAAGGAGAAAAAAGAGTGTTAATGATGAAAAAGCTTCAAATCCAAGATTTCACAGTAAAATCGACCTCTCAAAGCTTCTAATTGATCATACTCGAGGGTTAGGACAACCTATCAAGAGAAAGAAAGAAAGAAAGAAAACCATGAAAAACACAAAAACGTAACAAGGCGAGGATAGAGGAACCCTACCAAGCGAGAAATATGAAAATTCAGGGGAGATGGTTATTGAAACAGAGATTTCATTGAAAACTCGAGCACTTGGAGCCACCAATCGATGAGTCTCGAGCATTGGGTGACCTATTAACATAGAGAAAAATGCCCAAAAATGAGAAATGCCAAAATAGACTACCATGCAAAGGGTTTTAATTTTTCAAACCCGACCTTCGATAGGATCAAAGAGGATTTTGATCCCATCAAAACCACTTAATAGACTTTTGATTCCATCGAGCTTCACTTGACAGATAGAAATGGGACACTCTATCCTAATACTCCAAGAATATGAGATTTTCTATACAATCTATACAAAATTGGGAGTTTTTAAATCTCGATACACACATGTATAAAAAGAAGAGATCCTCGAATTTAAAAGTAAGAACATTACATTATAAGCATATCTATACTGCACATACTCCAATGGATTTCCTAAGGTCACCAAACCTATTCACACCAACGACTTTGTTAAAATATCTGCTATTTTCTTCTTAATTGACACATATTCTAGCAAGATGACTTGCTCTTCAACGAGCTCTCGAATAAAATGGTGTCAGATATCGATGTGTTTTGTTTGAGAATGCTGGAAGGGATTGTTGGAGATATTGATTGCACGTGTATTATCACATAATAGAATCATAATCTCCTGCATAATCACATTATCTGACAACATCTGCTTCATCCACAATAATTGTGCGTAGAAACTACTGGCTGCGATATATTCACCTTCAATGGTAGATAATGAAATTGAGCTTTGCTTCTTACTATGCCTAGTAACTAAGCAGTTTCCTATGTAAAAACAACCACTACATGTGGATTTACTATCGTCACTATTTCCAACCCAATCGGCATCCGAATACCCCATAATCTTAGTCGAGGAATCATATGGGTACCATAAGCCGAACTCTATGGTGCATCCCACATATCTAATAATCCACTTAAAAGCAAACAGATGTGATTCTTTGGGGTCAGCCTGGAACTGAGCACAAGCTCCCACAATAAATGATATGTCCAGTATGCTGGTTGTGAGGTAGAGGAAGCTTCCTATCATACTCATATACAGGTGTTGATCCATACTTTTGCCTGATAAATCTTTAGATAGCTTAAGTGTGGTGTTCATAGGCGCATTATGTGATCTACCTAACTCAAGTCCAAATAGTTTTACCGATTCCTTTATATATCTGGTCTGGCTCACGAAAATGCCATTTTCGAGTTGCTTAACTTGCAATCTTAGGAAGAAATTCAGCTCACCCACCATACTCATTTCAAATACAGATTGCATCAACCGAGCAAACTGATGAGCCAACTCCTCACATGTGGAACTGAATACAATATCATCCACATAAATCTGAGCAATCAAGATCGAATCCTAGGTCTTTTGAACAAAGAGTGTTTTATCTACACTCCCCGTGGAAAAATTGTGGTCAACTAAAAATTTAATCAACCGCTCATACAAAGCTCGAGGGGTTTGTTTAAGACCATAGAGTGCCTTTTTCAGCCTGTAGACCTGTCGAGGACACTTATGGTCTATAAACCTTTTAGTTATTCAATATAAACTTTTTCCTCAAGCACACCATTCAAGAATGCACTCTTAATGTCCATTTAAAATCATTTAAACTTTAAATCACATGCTATGAACATAAGAATCCAAATCAATTTGAGGCGTGCAATAAGGGTAAATGTCTGGTCAAAATCAATACCCTCATTCTGAGAGTAGCCCTGTGCAACCAATCTAGCTTTATTTTAGATCACATTCCCATATTCATCGGACTTGTTATTAACTATCCACTTGGTTCCAATAACATTCTTGTCATGTGGCCTGGGCATCAAGTACCACACCTTATTTGTTTCAAATTTTTGCAATTCTTGTTGCATTGCCTGTATCTAAAATTCATCTTGTAGAGCTTCTACAACAATCTTGGGCTTAAATTTAGAGGTGAAGCACAAATGACTATTTATTGCCTCAAGTTGCCTCCTGATTTTCACACCAGTACTAGGATCTCTAAAGATTTGATTGAGGGGATGATCCTTGATAATCGGTAAGTCAGTCGAACGTTGAGATGCTTTAGGAGGAGGATTTTTCAATGGATTTACCTATTTATCCTCATCCTCTTCTATTAAGGACCTTGAGTCTTTGTTGGGTTGGTCATTAACAACCACATTGATGGACTCTTGAATAGAGTCAGTCAGCAGATTATAGACTTTATAAGCACGACTATTCATCGGATATCCCAGAAAAATGCCTTCATTACTCTTTGAGTCAAATTTTCCCAATTTTTCTTGGTGTCTCAAGATATAACTTTTACTACCAAAGACCTACAAGTACTTTATACTAGATGATTTCCATACCATAATTCATACACTTTTTATCTAGGCCTACTCTTAAGTATACGCAATTAGTTATGTAACAAGTCTTATTTACAAACTCGACCCACATATTTATAAACAAGTTTTTATCATTCGACATTACTGTGGCCATTTCTTACAACACCATGTTCTTCCTCTCAGCAACTCCATTTTGCTTAGGAGTTTTAGGAGCCAAGAACTCATGTCATATTCCATGTTCTTCACAAAATTTTTGTAACCGATCGTTCTCAAACTCATCGCCATGATCACTCCAGATTCTATCAATCATATATCATTTTTTATTCTGGAGTCACTTCACAAGTTTCTTAAATTCATCAAACGTGTCTGACTTTTCTCTTAAAAAAGTGACCCAGGTGAACTTGGAGTAATCATCCACAACAAATAAAAAATGTCTCTTTATGCCCTAGCTTTACACTCTAATGGAACCAACAAGGTCCATATGTAAAAGCTCGAGGGGCTTTGATGTAGCCACAAAGGATGTCTTTTTGTGGACAACCTTAATTTGTTTAACTTTTTGGCACTCCCCACAGACATTCCCAGGCCTCTTCCCAATCTTAGGTAGCCCTCTCACTAGATTCTTTGAGCTTAAAAGAGACATAGTTCTATAGTGGACTACCTTCTCACCAGATTCTTTAAGCTTAGGCAAGACAGATTTCTATAGTGGACATGTCTGAGTCTTTGGTGCCATAATTCCGTTTCATTATCTCGGGCCATGTGACAAACAATAGGAGACGCAGGGTCTCCAGTGTTGTCAATCACATAACAATTATCACTCTTGCACAGACCTCTAATGATCAATTTACTAGTAGAATATGAGATCTCTCACATCTCCTTAGAAAACCTCACTGAGGGCTCTCTGTCACAAATTTGGGAGATATTTAGAAGATTGTGCTTTAATCCATCTACACAAAGAACATTTTCAATCTTCGAAAGGCCTGGTCCAGCAATGGTACCACATCCAACAATCCATAGGGTGTTCCCATCTCCAAAGGTAACTAAACCTCCATCAAAATTAATAAAATGGAAAAACTAGGTCCTGTCACCAATCATGTGCATAGAGCAGCCACTATTTAAATATCATCTGGAAGTACTACCAGCGTTAAGCATTATATGAATCACCAGACAGTTTGTTAATAAAATGGAAAAACTAGGTCCTGTCACCAATCATGTGCATAGAGCAGCCACTATTTAAATATCATCTGGAAGTACTACCAACGTTAAGCATTATATGAATCACCAGACAGTTTGTTTTATCCTTTACTACCGATTTTGTCACAACTTTCTTTGGGCTCATCTCTCGAGGGCGAGTTTCTTTTAAGAGATCTCCTCTTGGTAGGAGACTAACTTTTCTTGTCAGACTGACCATAAAGGTTAAGGAGTTAGTTAGTTCTCTTCAAACTTATGAGCTGAATTTCAAAGCTCCTAAAATCAAGTCCATTGCTCTTAAATCTTCTAAATCTAATTCAAAGGATTCTAATGCAAATTCTAATATTGAAGAAAATGAAGATGATATGGACTATGTTGGCAAAGAAATTTTATAGAATTTTTTAAAATAAGAAAAGAATATATTTTCAAAAAACATTTGATAAAAGAAAAGAAAATTCTAACTTTTGAAAATCTAAAACAAAAGACACTCAATGTTTCAACTATTCTGAATATGGGCATCTGGCTTCTAAATGTACTAAAAAAAAAAGATAAATCTATAAGAAAATGCATGATAGCTACTTGGGATGAATCATCATAGTCTAAAACTAATTCAGAAACTAACGAATCAGACCAGGAAAATGCAAAAGAATTAAAAGCCTTTATGACTATAGCCAAAATCACTTCTTCAGATAACTGTGATATGTCGGATTATGAAACTCTAAGAAGTGCTCTGAAAATGAAGAAGACCTTAAAGATGCATATGATGCCGTATATAGAGAAAGTTGCAAGATTGCGGCTAAATTGAAATTTTAAAAAGAAAATTATGCTAAACTACAATTAAAACTTGAAAAAGTTGTTTTAGAAAAATCTCATTTTAAAAAAGATTAAGTTAGATTTGAGTTTAAAGATTTCTGAATTGTAAAAACTTAAATCTGAAAATGAGAAATTAAAACTTGAAATTTTCTCCCTTCAGAGTTCAAAGGACACTTGGAAATATACCCAAGGTGACCAGAAACTTGAAAAATTGTTTACCTCATTTAGGCGATGTAGTGACAATCTAGACTAGGTTATATTAAAAATAACTCTTTGAAATCTAAGGATTCTGCTCCTATCTTTGTAAAAGGAGAATCATCGAACTCTAAAGCGAAAACTCTAAAAGAATCGTACTGTTAAAGGAATGACTTCAAAAATTCAAAACCTTTTTAATCCTCTAATATAAAAAATAGTGTCAACTACCACAAATATCAAAGAAATAATAACAGTAATCCTCCTTTAGCTAATAAAATTGTGGACTTACTTAAAGAGTTATTGAAATCCAACTCTGGTAAGACTGGAGTATATAAAAACAAGAGAAATCCTAACTCCCAAACATAGCATAAAACAAGAGATCCTCCTAAACTTAGAACCGTAATGAAATGGGTTACAAAGGTTAAGTGTCTTGTAATCCACACAACTTTCAAAGAAAGTATTCATTCAAGATGGTACCTGGATAGTGGATGTTCTAGAGACATGACAGGTGATAAGGCTATACTCTTAAACATCAACTAAATAAATGGTGGCTCTGTTATATTCGAAGATGAAAGCAACTGCAAAATTGTCGACCAAGGTAATATACAACTTCCCAACTTACCTCTCTTTGAAAATGTTCTATATGTTGAAGGGCTAAAATATAATCTTCTGAGCATATCTCAGATCTATGATAATAAACATAATGTAAATTTTTCAAATCACAGATGTGAGATAATTAATGAGAAAGGAAATGTAATATTAAATGGTCGCAGAACTTCTAAAAATTGCTATATAATTGATGACTCTTGCTCAACAAATCATTCATGCTACATGGTCCAAACAGACAAGACTGAACTATGACATTAACGTTTTAGACATGTAAACTATAGAGATCTATATAAATTGAGCAAAAAAGATCATTTACGTAACCTACCCAAACTAAAAAAGAAAGAAAAAGTATGTGGCGCCTGTCAGATAGGCAAGCAAGTTAGGAGTAGCCACAAGAAAGTAAACTCCTTAGCCATGGCAAAACCTCTTAAACTTCTCCATATGGATTTGGTCGGACCAACTAAAATGGAGAGTTGACGTTGAAAGAAATATTTTCTAATTGAAGTTGATGACTACACTAGATATTCTTGGGTAGCGTTAGTCAGATACTCTTGATGAAGTAAGAAAACTTATAAAACGCATCCAAACTGAAAAAGAGTTATCTATGATCAGAATTAGAAGTGATCATGGAACTGAATTCAAAAATAACAATTTTGAGAAATATTGCAATGACCATGGAATAATGCATGAATTTTCTACTCCAAAAATACATCAGCAAAATGGGCTTGTTGAAAGAAAAAACAGAATTTTGTAACAAATGGCTAGTGTAATGCTAAATAGCATGAACTTATCTAAATGTTTATGGGCTGAAGCTGTTAGTACTGCATGTTATATAATTAATCATGTTTATATTAGAAAAACTAAAAATAAAATAGCTTATGAACAATGGTTTAATAAAAAGCCCACTATCAAATATTTTGGAATTTTTTGAAGGAAATGTTTTATTTTACGTGACCATGAAAACTTAGGAAATTTTGAAGCCAAAATCGATGAGGAAATGTCACGCCCCAAACTTGGAAAACAGGCTCACAGAATTCTCGATTGCCGAATCCGGTGCCGACAGCCTTCGTAGTACCTCATTCTTGGATCCCAGCACCCATACGCCAGGTTCCAATCTTGGGATCCTACAAGGAGAATTTTCAACGTGATTTTTTTTGTAAATAAAGGAGCATAACCACAAGTGTACCCAAATCACAAAGGCAACATCATCATCATCATATATCCATTAATATAAACATTAGATTACAGTACTGAAAGGGAAATACATAACAAAATCTCCTAAGTGATCTGCCACAAGCTCAGCCGCACGCTCCTGCCTCATCTCGGCTGCGTCCTATCGTCAACTGCACGCATGTATCGTACATAAGCTTATAGAAAGCTTAGAGGATGGTGAACGTGTGTGCGCAACACCGGTGCCAAGTATTCAATATAATTTCATAAATCATACAATGTCAAAAATACTAGCAAGTTCATGAATCATACGATATCAAAGTAAGCAGAAATACTGACAACTTCATGAGTCATACAATATCAGAGTATGCAATGCAGATCGGCTATGACATGCGAGGCCATGGTAAACCAAATGTCATGTACTAGGGATACAATGCAATATGCAGTGTGAAACAAATGACCAAGCTAGAGTGTGAAGTCAGGATTATAGTACGTTGTATCGCAGGCTATGGGGTCCACCACAAAGGACTTCTATCCAAACTAGTCTCATACCTAAATTTGGATAGCCAGACTCAATGTGGTAAACTCCTGATCTCATGTTGATCGTGCGCCACAACCGAAATCCTGGCCACAGCAAAAATACACATAACAAATTAGTTGTGCACCACCAGCCCGAGTGGATAGTAAATGAATGAATGAATGAGTAAAATGCTGAGTATGTAACTCCTGCTCAGTAAATCCACATATCAGTGCCGAACATCTCTGGGATCATCACCGAGGTCTAGTACACTCTACACCAGCTTGCCGCCCCTATCCAAGCATGCAACTAGGTAAGTGTAAGAGACCTCACTATCTGCCTGCCAATATCGGGCTCGGCCCATCGATAGCGAACCCATTCCTCAAGCTGGTCAAACTCAACCTAAACATTGCCATCCTCACTCAGGCAGGTAAGGTCATACCCCCTTCCAACCGACCACGACACAGTGGGAGACGCGGCCTACTGGTATTCGGCACCCTGCGCTGATGTATCCACTGGGTTTAGATGTCGGAGCATCCCTGGTAACAAGGGGTTTAGAGACTTTTATCCACGGACATATTAGATGCCCATATGCTAGAACTAAACATCTTGGGTGTCCCAACTAGTCATCCATGATATACCTATGGAGGCCATGACCCTAATGTCACTAGGGTGTACGGTGACCATAACACAAAATGTGAGATGCGTGAGTTATACCATACAGTCATGCATCGAACCGGCGCATACTGCGCGCTAATATGGGGCAACTCCGCCTCTCAGGGAGTCCTATAAACAATCAGCCTAATGGCACATGCTATGCTCAATCACTCCTCATAACAAGTATGCGGATGATGTGTATGGTTATGTGTCATGAAGTATACTAAGCATGATTATACATATAACATAGTGGGCCTATATAAGGCAGCCCATGGCCCGTGTAAATGAATGAGTGGTGTGCACATAATCACACACACACACATGGTGGGCCTCACACATCACAATACAATGGGCCCCACACATATAATCGGCCTTCCCAATCGACCTCATACAATCACTATGGGTCTCACATAATCACAATAGGCCTCATACAATGACAATGGACCTCATACAATCTTAATGGGCCTCACATGGTCACAATGGGCCTCATACATCATAATTGATCCTCACACAAGGGCCTCATATAATCATAATATTATACTATCACATACTCATAATCGGTATCGATAACTGGCCTTTATATAAGGCAAGGTCCATAGATGGACAGTAGATCCATAACATAAGGGTCAGTCCTCAACTGTGGATATACCAAATCTAATAACACGGATCCTTTCGTTTACGGTGAGGATGAACTCTCCTTATATCAAGGTTGGGCCTAAGTGGTCTTACCTATATACCTAAGGATCCATACTATCATAAAGCTCGCTAGATGCCCTAGGGGGGCCAAATAAGTCCTAGATGGACTTCAAGATTAAAAACAGCCCTACTAGCAACCAATGGGGGACCCATCATTTTGGGTTAGCCCAATGAGAATAGATGGATCATGCAATTATCAATGGGGCCCAATGATTAGGGTCAACCCACTTAGAGAATTATGAGAATGGGCCTAACAAGTCTAAGAGAAGGTCACAATGTGGACATTTAACCGTCATTGCCCATCAATGTGGACATTCAACCAACATTACTCCCAAGGAGTGGCCCTCATAGGGCCAAACATATAGTGGGGCCCATGGCCTCACATTAGGGCCTAATATACATCACAATAGGCCTCACTTAAGGGCCAGATATACATCACATCGAGCCTCACCATATCGCCCTCATATACATCACATTGGGCCTCACACATGGGCCACATATACATCATATCGGGCCTTATTATATAGGTCATAAATACATCACATTGGGCCTCATCAAATGGGCCACAAATACATCACATTAGGCCTTATCAATGGGCCATAAATACATCACATTGGGCCTCATGAGGTGGCCCATAATCCAACAAAATAGATGGGCAACATGCATATCATATACCTCAAGGTGGGCCTGTAAGATGGGCCTGAATACAATACACATCATGGTGGACCCCACGTCCCATGGACGGTGTAGATATACATCAAGGTAGGGTCCACGTCCAGCAACAGATGGACGGCTGGATATAGAATACATGCATCAAGAGGCCCACCGTCCCCAGTAAATGGACGATGCAGATATAGAATATATACATGAAGGTGGGCCCCACCCGTCCCAACCTATTGACGGTGTGGATAAGACCCATACATCACGGTCGGCCCCACACGGCACCATCCATGGATGGATGGTGTAGATACAGAATACATACATCAGCATGGGCCCCACCCCCACACGTGCAGCATGTGTGGGGTGGGCCCCACGTGACTGCCAAATGGAAGACGATATGGATATACACATACCTCATGGTCAGACCCAAAACTTGCTGAGTCAATGCAATGGGACCCACCATCCTAGCTCTGCTGGATGGACGGCTTGAATATATAATACATATATCTGGTGGGCCCCACCTTCACACGTGCAACACGTGTGAGGTGGGTCCACGCCCTAAAAATAGACGGGCAGCGTGGAGGTAAACCACATACATCATGGTGGGACCACATGTCCTCATGGACGGTTGGATAGTGTGGAAGTACAGATACATCAGGGTGCATCCAGCACCGTCCCACGTAGGACGGTGCATGATAGGTGGACCCCGCTGCTGCTAGGCAACATGGATAAACAGATACATGGTGTGGCCCCACTAACTAAAATGCCAGCTGATATTTATGTTTTCCCTTCGTCCGAGCCAGTCCAAAATGGACAGCATGGTAGGCCCCGAACATGGCAATGAGGTGGGCCCCGCTTGGACAGTGGTGTGTCCCACGTGGTGGACAGCATGGATAAAAACACATCATGGTGGGCCACAAGATGGGAAAGAGAGAGAGAGAGAGAGAGAGAGAGAGAGAGAGAGACGTGAGGCAGGGGAGCTCCGCCACTATGAGCTCCCCTAGGTGGGTCATATACAACACATACAATAAGATGGGTCCCAAATCATGTGGACCCTAAATCAAAATCACGATCTAGTACCATGAACACCCACCGATTTCACTTCTTCTAGGCTCCTTGATCTCTCGAGCTCCTAAGCTTCCTCTTTGATGGGGGATGATGAGAATTGAAGGGTTGGATGGTGAGATCTTGGGGTAGGAAGTAGGCCACACTTGGCTCCTTGCTCTCCTTAGAGCTTGGACGGTCCTCTCTCTTGGAATGGATAGAGAATGAGAGAGAGAATAGGATTTGTTGTAAGGGAGATGAGATGGGAGGAATGGGTGTTGTAAGGAAGGTATGGGCTTGGTTGACTTCGTGAATGGGAGAGAGATGAGTGTTATGCTTTGTTGGTAAGAGAGGGATGGGTTGTACTTGACTTGTGATTGATTGATTGATGTGATGGATGATAGAGATTCTTTTCTCGGGATTTGCAATACGCGGCGTTTCCTCAAAATAAACGCGAGCCCACAACTCCTAGCCTAAGTATCGCATCGACGTGCAAGACGTGGCGTTGGAACCACGACGACGGCGCGATCGTAAGGGTACAAGTCTCGGGTCGATTCGACTCGAGTTGACAGGATGTGACTTAGGGTCATGCGCAAATGTTGTCTACAAACCACAGGTTGCCGGAATTCAATGGAGAAAATTGCGGGAGTCTAAGGAACTGTACGGACTAGGATATGGGCCTTACAGAAAATATTTATAGGTTATGCTCTAAACAGTCGAACACACCGAGTACTTAATAAAAGAACTTGGGTTATATAAGAATTGATAAACGTTGTGATAGATGATCGACAGATCACACCCAGTCTTGATCAAGATGATGATGATATCAATTTGGTTAATCTACCTAAATCTTCATTTAAATCTAACAATACTAAGTTAAGGTTAGTCAAAGACCATCCGACTAATCAAATACTTGGTAACCCTCACACTGGCGTTCAGACAAGAAGACAGCCTAAAAATATATGTAATAGTGTATGTTTTACTTCTCAAATTTAATTGGGTAATGTAAATGAAGAACTCGCTAATAAAAGTTGGATAAATGCAAGATGAATTAAATCAATTTATTAGAAATGATGTATAGTATTTGGTTTTTAGACCTACCGACAAACATGTGATTGGAACCAAGTGGATTTTCAAAAATAAAACTCATAAAATGGAGAATATTATAAGAAATAAGACACGACTGGTTGTACAAGGTTATACTCAGCTTAAAGGTATAGATTACAATGAAACCTTGTGCACCAGTTGTGCATCTTGAATCAATCAGATTATTTATTTCCATTGCATGTCATAAAAAAATTCAAAATATATCAAATGGATGTAAAAAGTATTTTTCTAAATGGTGATCTAAATGAGAAAGTTTACGTTGAACAACTAAATGGTTTTGAATCTCCCAAACTTCCTAATCATATTTACCATCTTAAAAATGCTCTTTATGGTTTAAAACAAGCTCCCAGAGCATGGTATGAAAAGTTGACTAAATTTTTTCTCAGTCATAATTTTGTTATGGGTAGTGTCGACAAAGCTCTGCTTGTTAAGAAATATAATGATGATATCCTGATTGTTCAAATCTATGTTAACGATATTATATATGGATCTGCATGCGTTAATCTATCTACTGAGTTTGCAAATCTTATGAAATTCAAGTTTGAAACGAGTATGGTCGGCAAACTAAACTATTTCCTTGGATTACAAGTGAAACATCTTGAAGATGGCATATTCATCTCTCAGACAAAATATGATTGAACCTTGTAAAGAGGTTTGGTTTTGAAAATGGTAAGAATTTTAACACTCTTATGAGTAGAATTCTTAAACTCTCAAAAGATGAATCAGGTAAAAGTGTAGACTCTCGACTATATTGCAGTATGATTAGGAGTCTTCTTTATTTAACTGCTAGTAGACCTAATATTTCATTCGATGTTGGCATTTGTGCTAGATATCAATCAAATCCTAAAGAATCTCACTTATCTGTTGTCAAACGGATAATCAGATATGTGATATGTCGCAAGTTCTGCGAACTTGGGCTTATGGTATCCACATGATACGCCTGTACAAATCGCAGGTTATACTAATGCAGACTAAGCAGGTAATGTATATCATAGAAAATCTACCAACGGTGGATGTTTTTATGTTAGAAACTTCTTAGTATAATGGCTTAGAAAGAAACAAAATTTTGTATCTCATTCTACTGCAAAGGCTGAAAAAATTGTTGCAGGGAATGCTTACACTCAGCTAATGTGGATGAAAAGAATGCTAGCTGATTATGAATTATGCAAGATACGATGACGTTACATTATGATAATTTAAGTGCAATAAATATATCTAAAAATTCAATTCAACATTCTCGTACAAAGTATATTGACATAAGATGTCACTATATTCGAGAATTAGTTGAAGATAAGACTATCATGGTAGAATACATTCAAACTAAGAAGCAGCTTACAGATATACTGACTAAGCCTCTTGACAGTGTTAAATTTTCAAATCTAAAGCATGATATTGGACTTTGTATTGTTAAATGATTATTCTTTTCTTTGCATTTAGTTTTATGTTTATTTGTAATTAAGAAATGTATGAAAACTAAAATGAAAAAAAATATAAATGTTTTAAAAAAAATCAAAAATTTTGGGGATTTTTCGACCAGCCCGCTGCTAATCCAAAAATTTTTGGGGATTTTTGGGCTAGCTGAAGTTCACGCCGATTTATTAAAAAAAAAAAAAAAAAAAAAAAAAAAAAAAAGAATGAAAAAACCCCCAAAATTTTCATTCTCCGCTTCTTCTTCTTCGGCTAGACGGTGCTCCATTCGACCAACCCATCATCCCAACTCTCTTATAAGTGGTTTTATTTCAATTTCCTTCAAGATGTAGGTTATTCATTCCTAGATTTGCAAGTTTGTGTACCTTTTTCACCTTGAAACCATTTTCTTGCTGGGTTTTGTTCAAAATCTAATTTACATTTTCCCTTGCATTTTTCTTGTGCTATAAAATAGAACCAAGAGTTAAAAGAACTGTACATAAGTCAAGAGCTGGTTCATCTTCCCGATCCATCTATCTTGGTGTATGGTCGTTACGTTCACCGGAGGATGACCCAAAAAATCTTTAGGATTTCCGCACGATAAATATTATTATTGAAAAATCTATAAATCTAGACCATGTTGCTCGTTTTGGTGTGTAGAAATCCTTTCCGAGGTTGGATGGGAAAGAATTTTGCATTAGGGTGGGACAACTTACCGGTCCATTGTGCAAGGCATGTTTGCCTCCATTTGTGATGTCTCTCTTGAAGATTTATTATTCTTAGTTAAATTATTAGAAGAGACAATCATTATTACGCCTTTCATTATATCTACTTTAATGGACATTAACATAGAAGATGATGGAATACCAATCGCTACACTTTCAGAGAAAATGAGTAACTCTAAAAAACTGTCGATTACAAGGGTGTTGTATGGTTTCAATGCAGAATGGCGGTCCGATAACGCCTTACCCTCCGACAATTTATTTCCTAAATATGGCGTCATACATCGCATTTTTACATCTAATGTATATCCTAGAACTGGGAATAAAACTGATCTTACTCCCTTTATGCTTCGTGTTTTCCGTGTCGTTGTCACTGGTATTCGTATTTGTTTGCCTTCTTTGATCTATTACATCATTATTTAATTTCATTTGCATCTTAAGCATGGGTCGATTCTGTTTGGACATCTTATATCTAGTCTTGTTTTTCATTACAATGTCCAAATCCCTATATTTGAGGCACCGAAATCCGAACTCCCCTTCAATAATGGGAATTTGAATATGATAAACCTCACTCCCCTACCGGAACAAAGAGAAGGTCAAGAAGAACCGCGAGAGGCGGACACCACCATGGAAGATATCTTCAATGAATTAAAAGATTCAGATGATTCAGCTAATTCTGAGAAAGTAGACTGCATGCTCTCTCTGATCATCATCACATTACATCAGTAGGGCTCCGATTAACTTTGCAGAAGCCGTGACATATATCTTAAGCAGTCGACCTTTGACCGGCACCATCAACACCAGTGGCTTCATCAAGTTCTCATTGATTTTATCAAAAGCCAACTGATTTTCTACTTCCTATCTGAACTCATCTCCTTGTTTCAACTTAACCAACGGAGAAAACACGTTAATTTTTATGGTAAATTAAAAGTGAATCTGCACATAATGTTAATCTGACCGAGAAAGCATTGCAACTCTATTTAGTTCCTCGGTGGTTGAGCATCTATAATTTTTTATGCCTTGTTTTGATCTATCTCGATCCCTCAATGATGCACAAGGAATCCTAAGAAATTACCAACCGAGACCCCAAAAGCGCACTTAATCGGCAAATGAGTAAAATACTTTGCAACATCGCTTCACTTGACCACCACATCATTAATGTATACTTTCATAAAGTGGTCAATCATATCATGAAACATAGCATTCATTTTCCTTTGATAAGTAGCCCCTACATTTTTAAGCCCAAATGGCATAACCACCCAACAAAAGGTCACAAAAGGTTTGGCCATTTTTGGCACATTATCGGTGGTTATGCTTATTTAATTTACCTCGAATGGTCGTCCATAAAGGAAACCATCTAATGGCCAGCTACTCAGTCGATCAACTGATCGGTCATCAGCATTGGATACTCATCTTTAAGAGTGGCTTGATTTAGGTTCCTAAAGTAGATACGTACTCAAAGATTATCATTTTTCTTGATGACTGGAAATACATTAGAGATCCATTCAACATATTTGATGGGCTTAATAAATCCTACCTTCAACACCCACTCGATCTCCTCTTTTATTTTTTGGGTAACCTTTATTATCATCCAGATTGACAACTGTTTGTGTTGTCGATACCCCTCCTTTATCGGCAATATGTGCTCAACCAAGTTTCAGTTTAACCTAGGCATCTCATGATAATACCGCATGAAACAGACAACAAACTTACTGAGCAAGCCAATGAAGCCCATATTTACTTTGTGTTGTCCCCATATTTACTTTGACCAAGGGATCATGGAGTTAGGCTTGAGAATCATCTAGCTTTTATGAAGCCCTCTTTAGATCCTTCAAATCTAAACCATATTCGTCTACCCAATCATCGATTTTACAGTTTCGGTCAAGTTAACGAAGCAACCATTACAATATTCTTTCTAACTCTCCCCGAGCTTATTTATTCTAGTCATGAACTCGGTCATCCTCCCTTTGGTTGATAATACGTTGGTCATGGGATCTCTTCTATAGTGCAGCACGGAACTGCCCGATATGGTACTATAGCCTTCGGCATATCATTCTCTGGGTGTATCATAGCATCAATGTCTTGCACTATGCTGCCCAAATTAATTGAACTAGATATTCCAGTTGGATGCCCATATTTATTCCTTCCAGTGAAACGTATTGGCCCAACTTCATCTCCATAGAAATAAGCCTCGGCCATGTTAAATGTAGCCAAGAATGGCTTATTGTCAGCCAGCACCAATTTAACCTTGTCTTGGTTTCAGAAAATTATGAATTAGTGTAAGGATGATGGGATACATGATAAAGAGTGTATCCAGTATCTCCCCAGCAACGCATCGTAAGTGGATGATGTGTTGACCATGAAGAAAGCGGCCAACACTTTCTTAGTTCATACCATCAACTCGATAGGCAGGACACCACATATTTTTGTTACTCCCCCGGCAAAATTGATAATAGTGACTTCAGTTGCAATTAAGTCGGCCTCGGTTTTCTCCAATTTCATCATCATTCTGGCGGGGAGGATGTTCACAACTGCCCCATTATTGACCAGGACTCTAGTAACTGGACATCCCTCTAAATGGATAGATATATATATATATATATATATATATATATATATATATATATATATATATATAGAGAGAGAGAGAGAGAGAGAAATGCTCACACACAATTAGTTGGACACTGCATTTTGGTCGAACTAACTGGGCATTTAACGAGAAAATTTTCCTCTTAAATACAATATAAACACCTAGTTCGGATTAATTAATGCTAATTACTATTGAGAGAGAGGGGCATTTGCTTAACATTAGCTTTTCAATAGATCTTTTAAAAATTATTCTGGGCTTGGGTGGGCCCCACTATGGTGTTAACATAAAATCCACATTAACCATCACATGTGTCACCCCATGTTAGACCTAGGAACCAAAAATCAACTCCATCCACGGTTCAAGTGGACCGTACAATTGGAAATATTGTGCAAAAAAAAAAAAAAAAAAACTCAACTTTCAAAATGATTCCTTTGATGAGGCACACCTAAATCAAGTATAGGCTTGATTTTTGAGTTCTACACCTAACCTTTGGTGTGGCATCTAATAGTTGGAGTGGATTTTACTTACTCTTGACTGTGTGTCTTGTAAAAATAAAAGGTAGACGTCTCTCCCTCTATTGTTCTATTGGTGCAACCTAATTGAATCAAAAGTCAGTCTGATATTTTGTCTCAAGACATAAAATGAGATCACACATCTGATGGTCATAGTGGATCTCACATGCACATCATGACATCAATATGGGTCTAATAAAAATATGGTTAGGCGTTCCTCTTCCCCCATTGAGCTTCTTCCTCTTCGTCACGAGAAAAAAAAAAAAAGGCCATATTAGAAAAAAAAAAAAGTGGATTAAGTGCGGCCCCTTCCTCATGCAGCACAGTTCGTCCCTGACCATGCCACCCACCTTGATGTATGTATTGTATATCCATGCCATCCATTGGTTTTTTCAGCTCAGTTTAGAACATTAATCCAAAAATGAAGCAGTTATAAATTTCAAGTGGTCCACACCATAAGAAATAGTGGATATTGAACTCTTACCATTAAAAAATTCCTAGGGCCCACCGTAATTTTTTACTTGCCACCCAACTTATTGATAAGGTCACAAAGACCTTAATGAAGGAAAATAAAAATAAAAAACAAATTTCAGCTTGATCCAAAACTTTTAACCCGCAAAAAGTTTTTAATGGCCAATCACCACCGTTTTCGTGGTATGGTCCACCTGAGATCTGTATCTACTTCATTTTTAAAATCATGTACTATCATGAGCTGAAAATATGAATGTAGGGCATAGATATACAATATGTTTATCAAGGTAGGCCCCGGGGTCAAGGATGCACAATTCTGTGTGAGGACAAGCTGCACCTAATCTACTCCCACTTTTTTGGGAACTCGCACCTTTTTCTTTTGAAATTGGAAGAAGTTTAACAATAGGAGAGAAAGTCGACCTTGATTCTTAATATGGCCCACCGTGTCATGTACATAAGATCTACTCTGACCATCAAATATGCAATCTCATTATAGGTCTAGAGCCAAAATATAAGGCAGACTTGTAATTCAGGTGGAATAGTTGAGGGAGAGACGTCCACCTTTGATTTTTACGGGACCCCAATCATGAGTATGTGAAATCCAATCTAATCATTAGTTGTGAAAGAAAAGGCTAGGCGTGGGACCTAAAAATCATATCCATATGTGATTCAAGTGGGCCTCATCAAACAAACCATTTTAGAGGGTGAGATTTTTCAACACATTGTTTTCAATTGTGCAATCCACCTGACCCACCAATGGGGTTGATTTTCAATCATTAAGTCTAATATGGGGTGACACACGTGATGGTCTGGGTATATTTCACATTAATGCCACAATAAAGCCCACCCAAGCCAATAATCATTTTAAAAGACCTCTTTGAAAGTTAACGTGAAACAAAGTTCTATCTCTCTCTCTCTCTCAACATTAATTAGCATTAATTAATTTGAACTATTTAGACAGTCCGACTGGTTGTGGGTGAGCATTTCACACACACAAAAATATAACGGGTTTAAGTGTTGGGTCATGGTAATGTCAAGTCTTTTTATGACCACTTTCTCAGAAGACGTACTTGGCTCAACGATGACGGTTAATACGGCCTGGTCTCCTCCTTCAGGTAGAAGGAACCATGTTGTGTTATTGTCGGAGGACTAAGGTCCTCCACGTCTCCTATCATCTCATTAGGCTAAGATGGCTTGGCCTAAAAACTCTATGAGAGTGTGAGAACCATGTTGCAGTCCATTACGATTGGTGGAAGTGTTCCAAACACTATTTTAGAATTTGGACATTAATCCAGGTTTTTCCAAAGTATGTTGCTCTTCAGCACTCTGGATAGCGAGTACAGTATTTGGGCAATTCACCATCAGAGCTACGCTTATCTCTTCAGGACTAGGTGATGTTTCTTAAAATAATTTTTTTAGTAAGAAGCTCTTCGATCTACAAGTCTTCATCCAAGAAACACTCATTCTTGAGATACTCGGCTGAGCCCTCGAAGTTTTCAATATTCTTCCTGCCATTCGTATTAATTTGCTAGCTATCATTAGTGTGTGGTCGGCTTCTCGTAAATGGATCATTTGGGATGGGTTTCATAACCAAATCAATCATATTCACATCTAATTACTCATCTTCTAGTTGGGGAATCCTTAGTGTCTATTGTGGACGTATGACAACTGGCTGACACTCATTCTTTATGCAGGACAATTCCTTCGCTTAGCAACCTATCGTCTTTGCCAATGTCACTTCTAAGTACGAGTTATCCCTTCAGGTACAGTTGGGAATTTGGGATGACTCACCCTCTTTCAGACCTTCTCTTGGGTAGGGAGAGGTTTGACCATTCTTCATCTCAGTGATGGTGCTGACCGAGATTGATCAATGTGAGGCTGATATGTTCTTCGCTATTGATAAGAGCCTGCTCCTTTGATCATCTGTGAAAAATTGGGTTTCATCTAACAAGTTGGATGAAGTGATGGCTTGGTCAACTGGATCACCCTTGTACATCGATTGCACAGGTGTGATTCGTGATAGATGTGTGGTGTTGCTCTTGGCCATGCTTCTGCACTTGTGGCCATCTGCCAAGACATGTAGCATCTCTTACTGAGTTGTCATTCCACAACCTGATGATCACAAGGCCCAAGGTTAACCTTCTGTCACAGTTGAGATAGCTTCTGAAGATTGACTATGGTTATGTTGATCTCTAGGTTAGATGGAAACGGATTAATATCGATCAGCATCGCTTCCTTTCCATTCTCAGGGAGTTTCAGTAATCCCCCATCAATGTTGTCTTGTATGATATTCCAAAAAACCACGCAATTATTATTGGAGTGGGAACAGGTTTCATGCCACTTACAATACTCAATCTTTTTTAACTCCTCGACCATGAGTATTTTATGGTTAATGGAAATGTTAATAAACTTTTCGTCCAACATTATATTAAAGATCTCCCCAACTCGAGTAATGTCGAACATATATACCTTATGAGTTTTTAGTGTGGTCGATGCGGTTACTTCCATTCTAAAACCAACTCTAAAAACATGAATGGCTTCTTGGTCACTACCACGGCCACAGTCACCTCATAGTTAGGATCATAGTAGTATGTCCTAGCTGACGAGTTCTTTTGCATGATCCTTCCTTAAGAAGGGATTCATATCGGGATACTATTCTCGTCTAACCATATAAATCCACAAACTCTGTCTTGATAAACTTTTGCGAAGTTTTTATTCCAAGCCATCCTAGGCAAGTTGTACAAACTTAGCCTCAGTCATAACTACCTTGCATCGACTTTTTACTCTCTTGAACTCGACAATATAGTTTTTGACCGATTCACAAGACAATTGCCAGAATCGCGAAAGGTCGACCATAGAAATTTCCCTATCATTGTAGAAGAACTAGGAGTGAAATTTCTCCTTCATCTCTTACCAGGTTTGGATGGAGTTTGGCAACAAATTAGAATACCAAGTAAAGGCCACCGTGGCTAAGGAATGGCTAAACAGTTATAACTTATGATCATCATTGTTACCCAATTCACCACATTGTATGGTTAATCGACCTATATGCTCTATAGTTGATTGACTAGTGTCACTTGTAAAAACTGCAAAGTCTAGTCGATAATTCCTAGGCAAACAGATATTGTCGGTCGATCCATTTAAGATAAGGTTTGTGGTATACTGAGATAGTGGTACAGCCGAAAACATGACGTACCACTTACTTGACCAATTGCATAACCTAATCGCGACCCAGATGTTGAGGTTCAGCCATTGGTGGTAGATCTGGACCTACTGGGTTTGTCCCCCATTATAAGGCGGTAGGAAAAGGATGCCCCCAAGCATTCCTTGATTTCTAACTTTAGGAATGAAGTTTCTAGCCTCCTACTTTGAAATCATGTTTTCTCACAGTTTTTCATGCGTGGGGCCCTCATCGGAAGAATCCGCTCCAGCCATTACACTCTACGGCTCAAGATAGATCAAACGAGACCCATATTTGACGTGTTTCAGTGTGTAGGAAAATTTAAAGTGAATTTAAACGATGAAATTCGCTATTTTCAAAAGTATGGCCCGCTAGAAAATCGGATTGGCTTCATTTTTTGGCTCAATGCCTAAAATTAGCTGGGGAATAGAATGGACGGCGTGGATTAGCTCCATACGTCAAAGTGGGGCCTGTATGAGTGGCCTGCCCAAAAGTCCTAAAATCCCTTTTTTTTAGCAGAGAGTACACCTCACTGTCAGTTCACACTCCAGTGAAAGACGTCCAGCATCCAGGGACGCTGGACGGACTGTGTACACATATTACTCAAGGTGGGTCCCACGTGTGGGGACCACGTGGACGTGGCCCACTTGATTTGGGTCAACCTTATATTTGTGTTTTCCCATCACCGTTAAGTAGGGCCCACATGGCTTGGATGGTCGTGGGGTCCATTTGATGGACGGTTTGGACATCACATACATCAAGGTGGGGTACTCCGGGTGGGCCATACGACCACATCATCACACCAAAATAATGAAAGAGAGAGGGAGGGAGAGAGAAAGAAGCACCCACCGTTAGATCTTCTCCTTCTTCCGGCAATGCACGCTAGAACCCCAATGGACGGACTTCAACGGTTAAGATGGATCATGGATGGTGGAGATGAGAGTTAGGAAGGTGGGCCACACTAACTTCTCCCCTTAGAAGCCATGGTCATGAGTTGCTTGGAGAGAGATAGAGTTTGAAAAATGAGAGAGAGAGAGAGAGAGATGAGAGAGAGAGAGGTGTAAGAGAAGTGATGGGAGAGATGGTGAGGTAATGGGAAAGTTTACTTTTGATATTGCTTTTATACTTGGGAATGGGGAGAGTAATGGGTTAAGTGATGGGTGTACCTTTGACAAGTGAGGTGATTGATGCGATGGATTCTCTAGGGATTTGCAACGCGCGGCGTTTTTCTCAAACTGAACGCGGGCCTACATCTCCTGGTCAGGATACCGCATCGGTGTACAAGACGTGGCATCGGAACTGCGGCGACGGTGCGGTCGCACTGGTACAAGTCTCGGGTTGAGTTGACTCAAATACACGGGACACATCTCAGGGTCGCATGCAAACGCAGATTACCGATCGCGGGTCGCCGGAATTCAACCTGGATGACCGTGGAAGCCTATGGAATAGTATGTGCTAGGATAAGGGTCTTACAGAGGCCAATTCTGATTGTTGAGGCCGATTCCGATTATCGAGACCAATTCTGATTGTCAAGGCCAATTGCGATTGTCAAGGCTGATTCTGATTATCGAGGCTGATTCTGATTGTCGAGACCGAATCCGATTAAGGCTGATTGTATAGGCCGATTACCGAGGACGATTCCGATTGTCGAGGCCTAATGCGATGAATATGTGATCCGTATTTGAGGCCCATTGTGATGTGTAATCAGTCCGTATTTGAGGCCCATTGTGATGTGTATGCGGCCCGTGTTTGAGGCCCAATGTGATGTATATGCGGCTCGTATTTGAGGCCCATTGGGATGTGTATTCAGCCTATGTTTAAGGCCTAATGTGATGAATATGAGGTCTATGTGATGAGGCCCATTGTGATGCATTTGAGGGCCAGGCGATGAAGCCCATTGTGATGTATATTAGGCCCATGTGAGAGGACCATTGTGATGTGTATTAAGCTCTTGAGTAACGCCCATGGTGTCGTATATTAGGCCCTTGTGTGAGGTCATGGGTCCACTATATGTTAGGCTCTATGTGGGTCATTCCTTAGGGACAATGTTGGTTAAATGTCCACTTTGTCGAGGTCGATTGTTGATGCTGGTTATTAATACCGATTACGAGTATGTGACAGCATAGCATCATGATACATACCCATACGCATCATCTGCATGTTTGTTATGAGATGTGGTTGACCATTGCCTATGTCATTAGGTAGGTTATTATGAGACTCCCTGATAGGTGGAGGTTATCTCACATGAGCGCACGGTCTGTACAGGATTGATGCATAACTAGATTGTATGACTCATGCATCTTGCATTGTGTATTATGACTACTGTACGCCCTAGCGATATCAAGGCCATAGCCTCCACAGGCATATCGTGGATGGCTAGATGAGACACTGAAAATATTTGGTTCTAATATACGGGCGTTATAAATGTCTCTGGGTGAAAATCCCTAAACCTCCGTGGCCAGGAGACGCCCCAACGTCGAGACCGAGTGGATATATATGAGCGCATGAGAGCCGTATACCAGTAGGTCACGCCTCCCATTGTGTCGTAGTCGGTTGAGAGGGGTATGACCTTACCCGCCTGAGTGAGGGGGCAATATCTAAGTTGAGTGTGACCAGCTTGAGAAATGGGTCCGCTATCAACGAGCCAGGCCCGATATTGGCAGGCGAATAGTGAGGTCTCTTCCACTTACCCAGTTGTGCGCTTGGATAGGGGCGACAAGCTGACGTAAAGTGCAATAGACCCCAGTGATGATCCCAGAGATGAACAGTACTAATATCTAGACTTATTGAGCAGGAGTTGCATACTCATTCATTCATTCATTCAATATCCACTCGGGCTGGTGGTGCGTAACTATTTGTTACATGTATCTTCGCAATGGCTAGGATTTCGGTTGGGGCATGTGACTAACATGAGATCAAGAGTTTACCATATTGAGTCTGAATATCCAAATTTAGGCATGGGACTGGTTTGGATAGAAGTCCCTTGTGCTGGACCCCGTAGCCTGCGATACTACGTACTATCATCCCGACTTCACACTCCAACTTGGTCATTTCATTCGCATCGCATATTGCATTACATCAGCACGCATACGGCATTTTGGGATTGTATGTTTCTACACTTATATGGGCTAGACGAACTTAGCAAGATTTACATATTGCATTGTACCCTCGGCATCTGATATTTGGCTCTCTTTATCACTCTTCATTTGTATAGCTGATCTGTATTGCGTACTCTGATATTGTTTGACTCATGGACTCGTCAGTATTTTCGCTTACTCTGATATCGTATGATTCGTGATCTTACAAGTATTTTCAGTATTTTATAATTATGGCATTGTATTGAATACTTAGTACTTACCTTGTGCACACACTTACACCACCCTCTAAGCTTTCTATAAGCTTATGCACGATAGATGCATGCAGGTGATGTTAGGATGCAGCAGCGTAGAGCTTGGAGCATGTAGCTGACTTCTGGAGCTCTAATTTTGACATATGTGTTTCCCTTTCAGCATTGTATTCAAATGTTTATATTAGTGGATATATGATGATGTTGTTGCTTTTGTGATTTGGGTATACTTATGGTTATGCTTATTACGAGTTAAATGTACATTGGAAAATCCTCCTTATAGGATCCCAAGATCGGAATCTGGCGTATGGACGCTAAGAGCCGAGAATGGGGTACTACGAAGTTTGTCGGCACCGGATTCGGCAATCAGGAATTTTGTGAGCCCGGTTTCTGAGTTTAGGCCGTGACAAATTCCCTCCACTTCACGGTCAATTCAATTCATTTCATGGTTAATTCCCTTCATTTCATGGTCAATTCCATGCATTTTACAGTCAATTCTGGCAATTTCCCTTCACTTCACGGTCAATTCCCTTCACTTCATGGTCAATTCCATGCATTTCATGGTCAATTCCGGCAATTTCCCTTCACTTCACGGTCAACTCAATTCATTTTACGGTCAATTCCCTTCACTTCACTTATGTCCGAACTCATCTTTGTCATCCCTATTCCTTCTTTTCACCCATTTTCTTCATTAAATCTCCATAGAATCTCCATCCTACTATCACATTACATCTTCCATGTTCCATTCCACTCAAGGCTACCTGTCGTTAACCATTACTTGTAATCCACAGGTATCATAGCAATCAAGTTCACCACAATTGTCCAAGTAAGCTAACTTGTCCATGTAATGTTCCCAATTAACTTCTCTTTACCTATGATTATGACATCATCTTTACTCGCTATGAAAATTTAATATATTATATATTCAACTTCATAGGTATTGTTTGAAGATTTCGATGGTTTGTCTCTGTTAAAAACCGTTTTGATTGGATATTCAAACCTTCTAATCAATGGTTAGGGAGATTGATTGTCCATGAACTGATCGCCGTAATTGACCGTGAAATGCATGGAATTGACCGTGAAGCGAAGGGAATTGACGGTGAAATGCATGGAAATGACCGTGAAGTGAAGCGGAATCGCAGGAATTGACCATGAAATGCATGGAAATGACCGCGAAGTGAAGGAAATTGATAGTGAAATGAATGGAAATGACCTTGAAGTGAAGGGAATTGACGTGAAATGCATGGAATTGACCGTGAAGTGAAGGGGAATCATTGGAATTGACCGTGAAATGAATGGAAATGACCGTGAAGTGAAGGGAATTGACCGTGAAATGCATGGAATTGACCGTGAAGTGAAGGGGAATCGCCGGAATTAACCGTGAAATGAATGGAAATGACCGTGAAGTGAAGGGAATTGACTGTGAAATGCGTGGAATTGACGGTGAAGTGAAGGGAATTGACTGTGAAATGCATTGAATTGACCGTGAAGTGAAGAGAATTAACCGTGAAATGCATGGAATTGACCGTGAAATGAAGGTAATTGACCGTGAAATGAATGGAATTGACCGTGAAGTGAAGGAAATTGTAAGACCCGCATCCTAGCCCGTACCATTCCATAGGCCTCCGCGGTCCTCCCGGTCGAATTCCGGTGACCTGCGATCTGTTATCGGTGTTAGTGCGTGATCCTGAGTCGTGTCTCGTATTCCAGAGTAGGCTCAACCCGAGACTTGTACCCTTGCGACCGCGCCGTCGTCGCGATTCCGACGCTGCGTCTCGCTCGCCAAGGCGATGCCCGTGCCAGGATATGTGGGCCCATGTTCAGTTCGAGGAAAATGTCGTGCATTGCAATCCCTAGAAAATCCATCACATCAATCACTTCACTTGTCAAAGTACACACATTAATCTATCCTATCCCCAAGTACAAAAGCAACCCTTAAAATCAACTCTATCCCTTACCCAAGTACACCCATCCATCCCTCTCTCCCATCACCCCTCTCTCCCTCTCATTTTCTCTCTCCATTTTCAAACAACACCCCATGAGAGCACCCAACATCCATGGCTCCATGAGAGGTGCTAGTGTGGCCCACCTTTCTATCTCTCATCTCCACCCTCCGAAACTAATCTCAACCGTTGAAATTCTTTCTTTAGAGCTCTAAGACCTATTGGAGGAAGGAGGGGTCGATTTAGAGGTGGGTGCTTCTCTCTCTCTCTCTCTCTCTCTCTCTCTCTCTCTCTCTCTCTCTCTCTCTGTGATCAATGCCCCACCTATGATATGTGTATCTTATCCATGCCACCCGACAAACACAAGCCCAGATGAGGAAAAATACATATCAGCTTGATCCAATATGGTCCCACTACATGGGACCACCATGATGTATGAGTGTCATCCAACACCGTCCAGCTTGCTGGACGGTGTGCTGGACACGCTGAAGGTGGCACCGACCATGGGAATTGGAATGGCTAGCGTACGTCCCACACCAGCTGTTGGTGTCACCAAGTTCTGTGGGACCCACTTTGAAGTGGATTTCATCCACCTGATGAGTATGCAGTTCGTCCAGCCGTCCATCTGGACGTTGGACGTTGCAATCAGTTTCAAAAAAAAAAGATATATAATAATAATATTTCAAATATATACTTATATATTATAATATAATACCTGATGATGGCCCTACGTGGTACCCACCTATGATGTATATGGGGTACCCCAAATCCCAATCGTCCGATGTGGTGGGCTCCATTGTCTTCTGGTGCAGAACATGCACCGTCCAGCAGCAGTTGCTGCTGGACGTAGATAACCACAAATATCAGCTTGTCACAATGTTATGGGTCCACACGTGTGGACCCACCTCTGACGAATGTGTTCTATGCACACGGGACCCACCTTACACCCCAGCCGTCCATCTGGACAGGGGGTCCCATGCAGCATGTTGCCCTGGACACCAGCAAGTTACGTGGGCCCTACCACCATGACGCATGTGATTTATATCCACTCCGTCCGTATTAAGTGCAGCACGTGGGACCCTCCTTGTTGATGTTATCCACATGTCATCTGCTGGTGGGCCACCCTAATATATCTGATAATCTGGACCGTTCAGATTGTGTGGACCCACCTTGGTCACCTCGCGTGACTCCACCATCCAGCAGTTAGGACGGTGGGTCCCACATGGAGCTCATTGAAAAGGCGGTGAAGACCGCTTGAGTTGAAGTCGGAATATGCCAATATGTCTTAGAGGGGGGTGAATAGGACTTTTAAAAGTTTTTATAATTTATTTAAAATCCTATCGCACTAATCCTAGCAACGGACATATATTAGGATTACTCAAAAAATAACTCTACTGGCTTCCAAGCCCGGTAGAGGATCCAATCACAAACCATGAAAGAGGTAAACAGTTATACAAACTAGTTTATGATGGATATGACTGTATAAGTGTGTGAGGTGTGATCTCAGGTATATGAATATGAAAGCATTAACATAGAACACACACATAGAAGAATAGCAATCGCAAACACAGTCATTTTTATAGTGGTTCGACTACTTGTCTACTCCACTCCCGGCTGCCACACTCAACCCTTGAGTGTACCGGATTTCACTAAGGAGGTTTCTCAAGGTTCACCTCAAACCTAAGGTTTTAAATCAAGTTCACCTTCAACCTTTACACAGAGGTTTCTACTCGGTTCACCTCTAACCCTGGAGTTTTACTGGTTCACTCCTAACCAGATGTTTATGCTCTCCATAGAGTAAGGGTCCACACAACGCACCCGGATGTTTATGCTCTCCACAGAGCAAGGGTCCACACAACGTACCCACTACGTATACTCCCGCCGGAGGCCTCCTACGAGGGCTTCAAAGGGCGAGAACCACTTAAGACCCAATCCTAGAAAGGAATGATCACAAGTGTTCTCTTGGACTCTAGATACTTATAGATAAGTTGATGAGTTCCATTAAACACAACGCCGAAGATCTCCTCCTCCTTGTTGACGAAGAGTCTTCTGCTCCTTTGATCCGCAACACAAAAGATATACCAAGACTAGGCTTAGGGTTGGGTCAAGGTGAAGATGGAATCATACTTTCTAAAGATTTTCCTATTAAGAAGATAGAGTAGCTCCAATCTTATGCATTCAAGGCATCCCAGCTTAATAGTTTGCCATTAAGGTAGTAGCTGGAGGATCCTTGAATGCAGAAATTCATTCCCCAATCCACTCTATTGAATGTCAATGGTGAGGGTGGATTGGAGGATGAACTCCCTTGAGAGAAAGGGCTTAAGATATAAGATGTAAGTTGAAACACACAAAAGCTCTCTCTACTTTCTCTCCCAGCATCAAAGAACAAGTCCTCTATATATAGGCAAAAAGTTCCAATGGATATAAAATGGTCACATTTATGACAGAGTTCGATATCATCGAGCAGGTTCGATATCATCGAGCGTATACTCTCGATAGCATCGATGGTTTGCTCAATGACTCGGACTCGATGTCATACGCTTTTGAAACTTCTTGCCAATTGGTCGATGAATTAAAACTATTATCGATGTCATCGGATTTTGAACTCTGATTTCATCGATGACAGGATCGATCCATCGACACTAAAAATTGAGAGAGACTTGACTTTGAAATATTTCAGGTTTTCATGAATGATTGGGGAACCGTCGAGATCATCGGAATTTGAATGTCGATGATATCGAGATCAGAGTTGATGCATCGATAAATCCAACGGATTTGTCTTTAAGCTTGCTGGACAGATTATGTCCTTGTTCGATGCAATCGATCTGGTGCCGATATCATCGATATTTGAATATCGATTCTATCGAAGGGCCCCCGATCATATTTAAAAAATAACCTAAAATATCTGCTGTAAGAAATGCGCCCTCGATCGATATCATCGATGGACTTCCGATGTTATCGATATTTGAATTCAGATCATATCGGAAGAGCATCGATATATCAAAGGATTTTGAGATTTTCATTAAAAAAAATAAGGGCCCCAAAAAACTGCCTATCGATCTTATCGAGTCACTCTCAATGGACTCGAGATTTGAATATCGATGGTATCGATAGGTGTATCGATACATTGATAATTCATCCAGATATGTTATGAAGTTGCTGGACATATCTAGTGCTTATATCGATGATATCGATATGTGTATCGATACATTGATAAGTCTGTCCAGATGAATATTTAGTTGCTGGACACTTATGGTCCTCTTATCGATAATATCGTTAAGGTATCGAGGACATCGACAGAGCAAGTCGATCATATCGAGGGTGTTTCGATAAAATCGACAAGGCGAGAAAAACATAGAGATTTTCTTATTTTGAAAAAGTTTTCTCTCCTCAAAAACCCTAAGATGTCTATCTTGTTTTAAAGGTTTTTATTACCTGGTGTTTTGGGACATGGGATGTGAGGCTATAATTTACCTATGACGAGCTTCCACACATCCGGTTGAGGCAGACGCTTGAATTAATCTTCCTATTGAGCTCCGTAGACAGTCTGATCACCATTCACATAACTTGACAAACCAGGGCACTAGCAGGTGCACTTTCACTCATATCCCAGCCGTCCACCTACTGTGGGGCTACACTATGATGTATTTGTTTCATCCAGACCATCCAGACAAATCTAGACGATGCTGGACAGGTGGGACAGTCCTGTGGGATCACGCCATGATGTATGTATTCTCCATGCCATCCATTTATTCTGCCAGTGCAAGAGAATGGGACAGATCTGACGTTTAGATGGTCCCACACATGGTGCATGTGCCTGGAATCCAGGCCGTGCAGATTATGTGGGCCATACCAAGATGTATGTGTTAGATCACAACCGTCCAGTTGGACGTGGACCCCACTTGTTGTGTGGATTATAACCGCACGACCACCCATGCAGCCTAGCATGATATATGTATTTTACCTCCACGTCGTTTATCAGTTTTGCATCCCCACCGTCCATCTGTTTTTACTGGTGGGCCAGCAGTCAGCATCTTGTTGCTGCTGTATCATGTCAGCAAGTTCCAGGCCCACCATGATGTAGTGTTGTATTCATACCATCCAAATCTGGACAGATGCTATGTGGGATGCACCGTGATGCTTGGATCTCATCCACTCCATCCAGCTGATGGGCGTGGGTCCACTTTGATGTATGTAGTACATCCTCACCATCCATCTTCTGATCATGTAGGGCCGCTTGTTGGGCAAACCCAACGACCAGGAAGACCACCTGCCAACAGGCCTATTTGATAGGGGTCTCAATACCCACTTGATCTTTTGAGTGGGGTGGCCCATCTACGTGGACCCTCCATTCAAAATAGTGGGGACAGCGACATCCATTGTTCAAAACATTTTTAGGGCCACAGTACTTCCGATCAAGCTGATACTTTGTTTTTACTTCATCTATCTCTGTGATTAACCGACGGGTAGGTTGAATCTCAAAATACAACACGGCGGGTCCTATAAATGCTTTAACGGTGGGTGTGGCTGCTCTCACTGTTTTCTATGGTAGACCTTGTAGGGTTTTAACGGTGGAAATCATTATCTCCATTGCTAGTTGTAGTATGGTCCAGATGATCTTTCAATACGATTCATTTTGTGGGAATGTGTGCGGCCCACTTGATGTGCAAGGCCCATTTAGTGCGGCCCATCCATGAGGCCCACCTTTAATGTGTTTGTGGCCCATCCATCAGGCCCACTTTGATATACTTATGGCCCATTAGTGCAGCCCATTGATGCGGCCTACTTGTTGTATACGAGGCCCATTAGCGCAGCCCATTGATATAACCCGCTTGATGTGTATGAGGCCCATTAGTGTGGCCCATTGACGCAACCCACTTGATGTGTACGAGGCCCATTAGTGCGGCCCATTGATACAACCCACTTGATGTGTACGAGGCCCATTGGTGCGGCCCATTGATACAACCCGCTTGATGTGTACAAGGCCCATGAGTGCGGTCCGTTGATGCAAGACCCATTGTGATATGTATTAGGCCCATGACACGTGGCCCATTTAATGTGTTCAAGGCTCAGATATGTGACCCATTTGATGCATATAAGACCCATGTGTAGGGCCCACATGTTATGTATTTGAGGCCCATGAGCAAGGCCCACCGGAGGTGTATATATGAGGCCCATTGATGTAGCCCACTGGTTGTATTTGAGGCCCACGTGTTGCTGCCCATTATGATGTACTGGGGTCCATGGGTTGTGGCCCATTGAGATGTATACTCGGCCCATATGTCGTGGCCCATTGAGATGTATTTGCGACCCATTTAGTGAGGCCCATTGTGATATATTCATGTTCATATGACGAAGCCGAGTATCGAGGCCGATTCTGATTTGTCGAGGCCGATTTTAATTGTCGAGGTCGATGTGACTTAAATGAGGCCCATCGTGATCGTATGTGAGGCCATGGGCCTACCATATGTTTGGCCCTATGTAGGTTATTCCTTGGGAGCAATGTTGGTTGGACGTCCACATTGATGGGCAGTGATGGCTGGATGTCCTCATTGTGACCTTCCCTTAGGTTTTGTTAGGACTATTCTCACCGATACCAATTCCGATCATCGAGGCTGATTATTGATCGATTTCGATTATTATGGCCGAATACCGATTTTGATTATTGAGGTCGATTATTGACCGATTCTGATTGTCGTGGCCGATTAACCGATTAGCAATCGAGACCGATTATCATGATCGATTGCAGATTCTGCGTATCAAGGCCGATTATCGATCGATTCTGATTGTCGTGGCCGTTTGCCGATTCTGATTGTTGAGGTCGATTTCGATTATTATCAAGGCCGATTCCGATTATTGAGGCCGATTCCGATTATCGAGGCCGACTCCGATTATTGAGGCCGATTGCCGAGGCCCATCGTGATGTATATGCGGGCCGTATTTTAGGCCCATTCTGATGATCATTCGGCCTCGGCTTGATGCATTTGAGGGCCAAGTGATAAAGCCGTTGTGTTGTATATTAGGCCCATGTGAGAGGCCCATCATGACATATAGTAAGCTCTTGAGTGAGGCCCATGGTGTTGTACATTTGGCTCTTATGTGAGGTCATGGGTCCACTATATGTTAGGCTCTACGTGGGCCATTCCTTCAGGGCAATGTTGGTTAAACATCCACATTGTCGAGGTCGATTGTCGATGCCGGTTATTGATACCGATTATGAGTAAGTGACAGCATAGTATCATGACACATGCTCATACGCATCATCTACATGTTTGTTATGAGATATGATTGACCATTGCATATGCCATAGTTTCAGTGGTTTATGGGACTCCCTGATAGGTAGAGTTATCCCACATGAGTGCACGGTATGCGCAGGATTGATTCATGACTGGATTGTATGACTGATACATTTTGCATTGTGATTACTGTATGCCCTAGTGACATCAGGGTCGTAGCCTCCACAGGCATATCGTGGATGGTCAAATGGGACAACAGAAATGTTTGGTTCTAGCATACGGGCATCATAGATGTCCCTGGGTGAAAATTCTTAAACCTCCACGCTAGGAGACGCCCCAATGTCAAGACCGAGTGCGTATATGAGCGCATAGGGGTCGTATATCAGTAGGTCACGTCTCTCATTATGTCGTGGTCGGTTGGGAGGGGGTGTGACCTTACCCGCCTGAGTGAGGGGCAATATCTAAGTTGAGTTTGACCAGCTTGAGGAATAAGTCCGCCATCGAGGAGCCGGGCCCGATATTGGCAGGCGAATAGTGAGGTCTCTTCCACTTACCCAGTTGTGCGCTTAGATAGGGGCGGCAAGCTGGCGCAGAGTGTAATAGACCCCAATGATGATTCCAAAGAGGAACCGTACTGATATGTGGACTTATTGAGCAGGAATTGCATACTCATTCATTCATTCACTATCCACTCAGGTAGGTGGTGCGCAACTATTTGTTATGTGTACCTTCACGTGGCTAAGATTTCGGTTGAGCGCGCGACTAACCTGAGATCAAGAGTTTACCACATTGAGTCTTCTATCCAAATTTAGGCATGGGACTAGTTTGGGTAGAAGTCTCTTGTGATGGACCCTGTAGCCTGCGATACTACGTACTATCATCCCAAATTCACACTCCAACATGGTCATTCCATTCGCACCGCATATTGCATTACATTCGTGGCATATGACATTTTGGGTTACTTGTGTTTCTGCATTTATATGGTTTAGATATGGCATCTGATATTTGACTCTTTATGACTCCTCATTTGTATAATTGATCTGTATCGTGTATTTTGATATTGTTCCTCATTTGTATAGTTGATCCGTATCGCATATTCTGATATTGTTCCTCATTTGTATAGTTGATCCATATCGCATATTCTGATATTGTTCCTCATTTGTATAGTTGATCTATATTGCGCATTCTGATATTGCTTGACTCATGGACTTGTCAGTATTTTTGCTTACTCTGATAACATATGATTCATGACCTTGTGCCTATTTCAACATTGTATGATTATGACATTGCGTTGAATACTTGGCACTTACCTTGTGCACACACACTTACACCACCCTCTAAGCTTTCTATAAGCTTGTGCACGATAAACGCGTGCAGGCGATGTTAGGTTGCAGCAGTGTTGAGCTTGGAGCGTGCAACGGTCTTCTGGAGCTTGATTTTTTATTTATGTATTTTTCTTTCAGTATTGTATTCAAATGTTTATATTAGTGGATATGCGATGATGATGTTGCCTTTGTGATTTGGGTAAACTTGTGGTTATGCTTATTACGAGTTAAATGTACATTAGAAAAAAAATCCTCCTTATAGGATCCTAGGATCGAAATCTGGCGTATGAACGCTGGGAGCCAAGAATGGGGTACTACGGAGGCTGTCGGCCCAGGATTCGGCGATCGGGATTCCTGTGAGTCCGATCTCTGGGTTTGGGGCGTGACAGGAATTGACCGTGAAGTGAAGGGGAATCACCAGAATTGACTGTGAAATGTATGGAATTAACCGTGAAGTGAAGGGAATTGACTGTGAAATGCATGGAATTGACCGTGAAGTGAAGGGAATTGATCATGAAATGCATGTACTTGACCGTGAAGTAAAGGGAATTGACCATGAAGTGAAGGGGAATCGTCAAAATTGACCGTGAAATGCGTGGAATTGACCGTGAAGTGAAGGGAATTGACCATGAAATGCATGGAATTCATCGTGAAGTGAAGGGAATTGACCGTGAAATGAATTGAATTGACCGTGAAGTGAAGGGGAATCGCCGAAATTGACCATGAAATACATGGAATTGACCGTGAAATGAAGGAAATTGACCGTGAAGTGATTGATATTGGCTGCGAAGTGAATGAAATGAACCACAAAGTTAATGAAATTCACCGTGAACTGATTGAAATTGACCGTGAAGTGAATGAAATTGACTGCGAAATGAATGAAATTGACCGCAAAGTGAATGAAATGGATTTTCGATCATCGACCTAATGGAATCTTAGAAAATAACCAGGTTGGTTGGCTAAAGTAGCTTCTCCTAACCGAAAATTATATATGGTACGTCAAGTAACTAATTTTAGTTTAGAAGATATTCTTGTTAAATGAATAAAGAAATAAATGAAATTAAAAAAGAGATTAAAAAAATTATATATTTATATACATATTTATATAAATATGTATTAGAGAAAAATGTAGGTAGAATAAAGTTCTGCACGTGAAAAAAAAAATTCTAATAAAAATATAATTAAAAAAAAAAGTGTATAAATTATTCGGCACCATGGCTATAGCTACGGTTATAATCCGTAGCCACTGACCTGGTCAACCCGTCCACTCAACCCCGCTTGTTTTGTTTTTGCCAGTTGAAATCCTCGCCACTTTTTGTAGGTCCCATTATGAGGTATGTGTTATATCCAAACCCTCCATCTTTTTGGCAAACTCTTATTAATGCTTGAGAGGAAAATTAAGATAGATCTAGCTATCAAGTGGACCACACTGTAAAAGGCGGTGGAGGATTGAATATCTACCATTGAAACCGGGTCACAAAAGTTTTGAATCACTATGAAATTTTTTTTGACCCTTCATCCAGGTCTTCGTGACCTTACGAATAGATTGGATGGAAAATAAATGTTACGGTGGGCCCTACAAAATTTTTAATGGTGAAAATCAATTTTCCCGCGGCTCTTCGTGGTGTAATCCAGTTGATCTTTGGATATGATTTGTTTTTTTTTTTTAAATAATGTTCCGAAATGATCTCAAAATACGGATGAACGTTGTGGATATAATAAATACATAACTGTGGGTCCAACGTAACTTTGATATCTTTTGAACCATTCGTACAACTCGAGTTCGGAGAGCGTCAGCACTCGTCTTCGAGCACCTGGCGATCCGCTTCCGGAAGGAAAAGCAGGGGCATTTTCGACCTGAGAAATGAGGCCGTACGGCTGGCTCTTATTCCTGTGAGGTAAAAGCAAGTGGGCTTAAAAAGGTTACAGATGGGAATTTCTCTCTCAAATATGTCGGTTGTATATCACTCTCATACCGACATATGTCCTATTTTTAATTTGCGCTATCAAGAGCAGTAAAAATATAGGGTACCACAACATCTACAGTTGAATCATGTAAATAATGCTTAACATAGGTAGATTAACGAGATTCACGAGGTAGATTAACGAGATTCACGGTTTGGATTCAAAATTGGGCCCCATAAAACTCAAGCGTACCATACCTTAATGTGCATCCGAGGCGCATGTGAACAAAACTGGAGATTTCCACAGTCACCGTCACATCCACGTCACCGTCTCGTTTGGATAAGTACGAATTTTCCAGTCAATTTGCCCCATTCTGGAAACGGGTTGGCTACTCCCCCTGCCACCAGCCCCGTGGCTGATGGTCTGTGCGTTGTGGGCCCTACATGATGTAGGTGTTTCATCCATTCCGTTCATCTATTTTTAAAGATTATTTTAGGTCTTTATCTCAAAAATTAGAAGTATATAAATTTCAGGTGGTCCACACCACATGAAAAATGATTGGATATCCACCATTAAAATCGTCCTAAGGCTCACTGTACTGTTTATTTGATATCCAATATGTTAATTAGGTCATACAGGCGCAGAAGAACAAAATGTCTTTAATGATCCCCAAAATATTTTTAATGGTAAAAGCTCATTCAACAATGTTTCCTTAACTGTATTCCACTTGAGATTGGAATATGCCTCATTTTTTTGTCTCATATCTTAAATGATCCGTAAAAATATATAAACGGCATGGTGAAACACATACTTCATGGTGGGTCCACAGAGCACCGACCACCGGCCATTGGCTGGTGTCGGGGTTAGCCCATCCGTTCCATTCTTAAACCTGAAATTACTAAACTACCCCGGCATTTATTCAGTTAAAACGTGAGGATTGATCTTATGCATACAGTTGCATCACAGCTTGTCGTATCGTATCACCTTTTCCACAAACATACTACTTTCGTAGAAAATCATTACAGTTAAAAAGGCATGGGACACGTTTAAGATCAAACTTCTTGAAAATAATTCTAATTCGACCATTAGTAGGCCATATTTCTATGTTAAGCTAGACCGTTGGTTGTTCATCGTGTGGTCCACTCGATATGTATAACAACCTAAATTTTGTAGTGTATGATATCTGTGTTGTTTAAAATCGTTTTGATGGCATTGATATCCTAAAAATGGTACAATAGCGTCCGATGTTCAGTTCTCTTAATATGGATACAAAGAAACATTGGTTTTAGTTGAGCTTTTTCCGACTGTATTCGTGACTTTTAAGCCACACACTTTTTTCTTTAAATCCAAACTTATTTTACCAAACTAAGCCTCGGCTACATCAAACAAAAATGTCTATACAGCAGGTGGTACTCATAACCTGTGGCTACTGTTTATAACCGTAGCCATTGGAGAACATCATCGGGTCTAGAGCAGTAGTATCGCCCCCATTTGGATTCGTTGATGTTTTCCAATGGCTACAGTTATAATTCGTAACCATAGGTTACACAGTTCCACTCTAACTAGATTATTTTATTTACCTGATCTATATCATAAAAATGACCATTAAAAAAAATAATAAAAAAATTTATAAAGAGTAAAATGTAGGTGATTATATATATGGGAAATAGTACTATGAGGTCCGCCCCATAAGAACTTCCCATGAGGTCGAGCTGTGTAGGCCCCGCTGTAATGTGTGTCAAATATCAACACCATGAATTTGATGGTTCCCTTTTAGGTAATGGGATATCCCAAAAGTCAGCACTATACGAAACTTAGGTGGGTCATACCATCTAAAACCATGTAAAAGTGTGTGTGTGTGTATATATATATATATATGTGTGTGTGTGTGTGTGTGTGTGTGTGTAAGTGAAGGAAATTCACCGCGAAGTGAAAGAAATTGACCGTAAAGTGAAGGAAATTGACTGCGAAGTAGATAAATTGAATGGAATTCACTGCGAAATGAGCAAAATTCACCGCGTAGTGAAGAAAATTCTCCGCGAAGTAGATGAAATTAACCGCAAAGTAGATGAAATTCATTGCGAAGTAAATGAATTGAATAGAATTTACTGCGAAGTGAAGGAAATTCACTACGAAGTGAAGGAAATTGATCGCGAAGTAAAGGAAGTTCACCACGAAGTGAAGAAATTGTCGAGAATAATGATCTCTCGGTCTTGAGGGTGGATGACCATAAGGTACCAACAACTATTAGCATGGTTCACTGGTACGTATGTCTGTCCATGTTTGACAAGATAAGATATCATTAGAGAAATTATAGATTTGGTACACATCCATGAAGAGGATATACCCATTTCAATAATTTCTCTAGTAATATCTTATCATGTCAAACATGGACAAGCATACGTACCAATCAACCACGCTAACAGTCATTGGTACCTAATGGTCATCCACCCTCATGACCGAGAGATTGTTATTCTTGACAGTTTATATTCGAGGTCAGTCAGTCAATACAGGGAATATATCGAGGTGATGAAGGAGGGCTTGCCTTTAATATTTCATGCCACAGGAGGTACGTCTGCGTTAGACGGGAATGCTTGGACGGTCAGAGATGATACTTCTATACCAAAGCAGACGAACAGATATGATTACAGCATATTTGTCATGAAATAAATTGACATTTTGTGCAGCGATCGAATTTTGTCAAGGACAGACTTGCAAAAATTCACTCCCGTCTTTAGGAACTCAATATCCTATGATTGCCTGAGTGTCCACAAAAGATGATATATTTGTCTTAGGCATGAGAGGAATGAGAAATTTTGTGAAATGTTGTAATTTGTTATAAATGATGTCTTATATATTTCGTTGTAAACTTGTAGAAAATGATGTCTTATTAATAGTGATTTTATTATGAATGGTGATTTGTTTGTGTATTAGTTAATTTCATCTACTTCGCGGTGAATTTCCTTCACTTCGCGGTGAATTTCCTTCACTTCGCGGTCAATGTCTTTCACTTCATGGTGAATTTCACTCATTTTGCGGTAAATTTCATTCACTTCGTGGTCAATTTCCTTCACTTCGCGGTAAATTCCCTTCCCTTCACTTCGCAGTCAATTCCATTCACTTCATGGTCAATTTAATTCACTTCGCAGTCAATTTCCTTCACTTCGCGGTGAATTTTCTTCACTTTGCGGTGAATTCCATTTATTTCGAGGTTAATTCCATCTACAATTCATTCACTTCGCGGTGGATTTCCTTCACTTAGCGGTCAATTCCATTCACTTCACGGTCAATTTTCTTCACTTCGTGGTGAATGACCTTCACTTTGCGATCAATTCCATTCACTTCATTCACTTCACGGTCAATTTCCTTCACTTCGCGGTGAATTTCATTCACTTTGTAGTAAATTTCCTTCACTTTAGGGTGAATTCCATTCATTTCGCGGTCAATTCCATCTAATTCATTCATTGCACGGTAAATTTCATTCAGTTCGCGGTGAATTCTCTTCACTTCACGGTCAATTCCATCCACTTCGCGGTGAATTTCCTTCACTTTAAGGTGAATTCCATTCATTTTGCAGTCAATTACATTCACTTCTCGATGAATTCCATTTACTTCGCGAATGAATTTTCTTCACTTCACGGTCAATTTCCTTCACTTCGCGATGAATTCCATTCACTTCGTGGTGAATTCCATTCATTTCGCGGTCAATTACATCCACTTCATTTACTTCGCGGTGAATTTCATTCACTTCGCGGTTAATACCCTTCACTTCGCGGTCAATTCCATTCACTTCGCAGTCAATTCCCTTCACTTTGTAGTCAATTCCATTCACTTCATGGTCAACTCCATTCACTTCACGGTCAATTTCCTTCACTTCGCGGAGAATTCCATTCACTTCACTATCAATTCCATTAACTTCATTCACTTCGCGGTCATTTCATTCGTGGTGAATCAGGGGACCATTAAAGAAATCTATTAGCAACTTTTTTTCATAATGGTAAGTAGCTCTTAGCAACTTTATCTAATCATGGGAGAGATAGAGAGAGAGAGGGTTCGTTTTAATATGTGTGGGGCCCACCAAAACTTTAAATCTATGTGGGGCCCACCAAAACTTTAAATCAGTGTGGGGCCCAACAAACAATTCAATAGGTGTGGGGTCCACCAAAAGTATTCCAATAGGTGTGGGGCCCACCAACATTTAAATTTTCAAAAAAAAAGGGGCGGTGGCACTACCGCGGACGTCCAGAGTTCGGCGACATTGCCACCCGAACTCTGAAAGTGTCTGAGCGGTAGTGTCACCGCCCTTTTTTTGAAATTTTGGGTGGGTCCCACTATTCATTAATTTTACCGCGAAACATCGTCAAATTGACCGTGAACTTCTTAAAGTTGATGGTAAAATGCGTGAAATTGACTGAGTAGTGCATGAAATTGACCGATAAATTCAGTAAATTGCCGGGAACTACATGTAATTTACAGCGAAACTTTGTCGAATTAACCATGAACTTCTTGAAGTTTACGGATAACTGCGTGGAATTGACTTAGAAGTGCATGAAATTAACCGCGTGAAATTGGCCACGAACTTCTAGGTAAATTCTTCAGATTTCAAACATCCTTACCTCCCACAGCCGCCGTATCAATGAAATCTATGTTCAAGAAGAAGAATAAGAGTGCGTTGATGTGAAACACAATCTTCAGAGAAAAGCTTTTAAGATTTTACGCTTATCAATGCATTCATGTCCTCTCAGAAAAAGAATGAAGATAGCCTTGAGTAGGACGAAAGATTGAAGATGTAATGTGATAGTAGAATGGAGATTCTATAAAGATTTAATGAAAAAATGGGTGAAAAGAAATCATAGGGATGATAGAGATGAGTTCGGACGTGTATTTGGGTGTAAGGGAAAGAATAGAGTGAAATTGATAAAGCAGAAGCATTTTGATCCCGTGAAAAGTCATACATACGAAAGCGAAGTATTCTTGAAAGGTAAGTATGGACAAGCTTAGTAAGGTGCATAGCTCAAAAGTGAGGAGTACAGCATGAAAAAGCTCGTTTTATTGGAAACGGATCGGCTAATCCCCCTTACACCCGTCAATGACTGATGGTCGGTGCTCCGTGGGCCCCACAATGATGTATGTGTTTCATCCATGCCGTCCATATATTTAAACAGATCATTTTACAGTATAATAACAAAATTGAGTTATATCCCAATCTTAAGTGGACCACACACAGGAAAAAGTGTTAAATGAGCGTTGACCATTAAAAAAACATTTTGGGGCATAGAAGTTTTGGATCAAGCTGATTTTGTGTTTTTTCCCTTCATCTGGGGGCTGTATGACCTAATCAACCTATTGGATGTCAAATAAACAGTACAGTGGGCCTTAGGAGGATTTTAATGATGTTTGTCCAATCACTATTGTTTTCAAGTGGTGTGGTAAAGATGAGATTTATATACCTCTCATTTTTGGGCTCGAGCCATAAAATGATCTGTAAAAATGGATGAACAGAAAGGATGAAACACATACATCATGGTGGGGCCCACAGAGTGCCGACCATCAGCCACGGGGCTGGTGTCAGGGGGAGTAGCCAATCCGTTCCCGTTTTAGTTGCCCCGTGACATCTGCAGGTGTGTTCGGTCAATCGGGACTGTCCATTAGGTTCAGCACACCTGTTGAATGCCAATAAAAAATTGCACCGACGTTATCATCTGATTCCTCTGTAAGATATCCTTATTTAATATAGTCATTCATTTTCTAATCCATAGAATCTGAGCTGTCCATAAAAAACGTCAACAAGTAGACGATTCAGATCTTGGGTTTACCTATTGTCAAGTGATCTTTATCCTCCATTTTTTATGCATTTGATTAGAATACTCAGAATTATCTGATTGGTGTGATTTAAAGTGGTAGCCCATGAAGTGTATGCAGCATCAAATGAACGGTTCAGATTGATCAATCCAACTGCCCAAATGTACGGATTCAGTAAGAGCATCGTAACTTGCAGTGCTCCGAGACATATTACAAGTTCATCCACATGGTAACAGCTGTAATAGAGAGACGACGTCCAATAACATTTCCATGGGCCCCACTGTGATGTGTGTATGGCATCTACGCCGTCCATCGTTTGTGCCATCTTAGGATGCAGGACTGAAAAAAAAAAGATGTGAAACTCAAGTGAGCCACACTACAACGAAAAGTGAGGACGAACGCCTACCGTAGAAAGCTCTTGGGCCCACCATAGTTTTGGAAAAAACAAATATCAGCTTGATCCAAAACTTCTGTGGCCCCGACAAGTTTTTAAAGGTGGATTTCAATCTCCACCGTCTGCAAGTCAAGGTCCCAAGATCAGATTGGTTGAACAGTCCTATCATCTGATTTGAGTATCCTTGTCTGGGTATTAGAACCGTTCAATAAAATGTCCACGAATCTGATACTTATATAATCAAATAAGCTTAATTTTTCTGTTATGATACATGTGCACTGAGTAATATAATTTGGACGGTTTTATTGTAGTAATTGCCTACCAGATATGCAATTTCTAAGTGCGTGTGTATCATTAATCACAATCTGCCAGAGTACGAAAGTTTTTATCTATTTCCCTTTCTCTCACTGCATTCCTTCGTTACATAGATATATATTACATACACAACCAATCCGTTGCTGAAAGAACGACTCGAAAAAAAAAAAAAGCAGTTTTGGATTGAGAAAATCAGTAAGAGAGAAAAATGCTAGCATTGTTTGAGAAATCAGTGGCAAAGAGCCCAGAAGGGCTGAAGAGCCCACATGAAAATGGTGGAAAAGAAGGAAAGGGGGATCTGTTGGAGCATTTCTCATCTGTGAATTCTGCTGTCGTCTCTATAAACCTTGGCCCTCTTGCATCTATGGCTTACACCACTCAGAAACAGAATCCTCTCCTCCCAAGGTTGGTACGCATTCATTAATACATACATTTCAAAAAAAAAAAAAAAATCCAAAATCTCTTCAGTTTTTTTTTAAAAAATTTGTATTGGTGAATATGAGTTTTTTCTATAATTGAAAATAAAAATAAAATAATCCTTTATCTCTCATTTGTGTGTCTGTGTGTGTTTGCATTTGTTTCACCTTGGAAACAGAATCCTCTCCTACCAAGGTTGTTAAACATAAATACACATTCTTTTCAACAAAAAAGAAAAACCCAGATCCAAAATCTCCTTAATTTTGTATTTTTTATTTTATATTGGTGAATATGGGTATCATTGATTGTTGGGTTTTTTTTTGTTAAATCATTCAAAATAAAATTAGAACAACCTTTCTTTTCTTTTTTCTTTTTTCTTTTTTTCTTTTTTGTTTTTGTTTTTGTTTTCCCTTAATTAATTAATTTGTGGTATTTTTGTATTGATCTGCATCCACCCATTTTTCATTTTGGGTATTTAAATTTGTACTATCTTGATCCCCAAAATATAAAATTGGTGTTTGGAGATCAACCAGGGTGGGTGTACATGTCATTTTTCCGATTTGGTTTTTTCAAGTTATATTTATTGAATTTATTTTTTAGATGCCAATTCCAAATTAGGAATTCATTGTCCACAATCTCATTGTTTGGTTTCTGTTTTTGAGAAAGCATATCTTAATTTTGTTTTTAATTTGGGAAATCAAAGCAGTCATTTGAGGAATGATCCAGTACTCTGCAGGATCACCCGATACTGTAGTCCTTCCTTCTACTTTACATGTGGCCCACCTTGGAGATCGGATCGCTCCTGGTGATTCCTGTCATGGATGTCCCATGGTTCGAAAGATTTACCAAACAGATGATTGTTTTTAAGGACTTACCTAACAGATGTCCCACAGTGCAGATTGTGATGATTGATACACAGGCACTTAGACAGTGCTGTGTGGTGTACACTAACCCAAATGAAAATGTTCAAATTGTGGGACCCAGTGTAGGTATGCCGCAATCCAAAAATCAGATCGGTTGAACAATCCTAACCACTTATTCATGGACACTTGTTTGCTGAATTAGGACCATTTGTCTATTTTCATTTCAACCATCGAATAAATGTCCGCCAATTGGCTACTAGGTAAATCAATCAGGGTGAGTGATGTTGAATTGGGACTTGCATAAATCAGGGCTCCCGATGTGGACATCCAATTGAGTTATTTTGAGAGGAATGTATCCAATACAATATGTTTCTATCAAGTCGACACCAGAGTAATTGATGATACAAACTGATACAGACAATACATTCTGATACACTGCCATATCATGATATGAAAGATTTTATCTTATCATTCAATGTATTTACTATGACAAATTCCTGATGTGATACAATGCACTCGGATGTTTTGTTCCTTTCTCTACACTCTATAGCATTAAAGCTTCCGATTTCGGAGCTTGGGTCTGTATGGCAATGGCTTGTGCGAACTGATTGTCCTGCAGATACTATCATTCTTTTTTGCCTTCAGTTTTACTTGTTTCCTTTGAATTCCTTCAGAGATAACAACTGAAATAGAAATTTCCTTTTCTTTTAGGGGGCGTTTGGATCATTACTTAAGATAAGCTACTTATGCCTCAAGTAGCTTATCTTGGTTTCTACTTATTAAGCTGAAGTGATTAAGTAATTTTAAGTAAAAGGGTTACTTATAATTCATCTTAAACCAAACTTACTTATTTCAAATAAGTTACTTATCTACTGCTGTAAGTAGAAAAGGTAACTTATTTGGTGGTATCCAAACGGGCCCTTAATATCTTGAATTCTGCTGTAGAGGGCCCTGTTGTGGATTGAGTAAAGCCTGAAAATACATTGATCGTATAATCTTAACACTTACCGTTACATTTGGATTGCTAACTATTATCTATTTATACTTCCAATGATGGTCACCAATTGGGTTGTTAGGATTGTCTGGTCAATGTGGTTTTCAGGCCTCATTGCATCTAGATGGGGCCCATGGTTTGGACGATCCGGATTAGCATGCATGTATGTATGACACATGTAAGCTAGAAGATGGGTTGCATGCAACTGAGTGAGGTTCAATTTATCCTTTATTAATATCTTATTGCTACTACTACTGATGGTGGTTTTGTGGCCATGAAGGCATGTTACCTTGTGCCATGGTTGTAAGTTATAGAGGAGGTGACACTGGGAAACATATGAAATTTAAACATGCTTGAATCAGATTGCAATTAGCGACCACCAGTGACTCAAAAAAAAAAAAAAAAAGCGACCAGCAGTCTCACGATGCTAATCAGCTTCTCCAAGCTTCATATCTGTCAAAGAAACAAGTGCAATCATCATCATTATTCTTTCTTCCCTGTCCACCTTCATCCAATGCAAAACCCAAATGTAGAACTTTTGACTTCATATTGTTTCTGTTAGTTTATACCCCAATAGATTGTGGGTTCTTTGATAATTTAGTGTTTGGAACACTCAAGGTGCTTTCAACACAAATCAAACCTATAACTCATATTTTCATTAAAAAAAAAAAAAAAAAAAACAAATTGCTAATGAACTTGTAATATCCCGCATCCAGCTTGGACTCATCCAGTCCAACCGAACAAGTCCCCAAATGCACATTTGTGAACCATGATTCAGTGCTTTTTGTCCTTCAACTTCCCCCAATGCTATCCTAATATTTTTCACCTTTTATGAGAATTCTCCCATTCGTGGTTCTTCTGGTACAAATATATAATAGGAATTATATGTAAGATGAATTACATTTCATTTGTGGAAGTTTTGTGCACCCATTGCTGCTCCCAAGCCGGATAATGGAGGGTTGCATTAGTTTGGCAGCCGGCGTGAAACTTTTGCCATAACCTTCACCATGAATCCTTGGCAAAAAAGGATTCATGTGGCCAACCCTAGTTAGTTGGAATAAGGCTTAAACAATGATGAATTAAATGATATTTGGACCAAGATATGTTAGGCTTGAGTTATTATGGGGAGGGACCAGCGTTTGGTGCTGGGGAGTTGCTTATCTCATGGGCCACACCATCAATGGACTACATCTTGAAAATCTACTTAATTGGAAGGTTGTAACAATTCAACCTTAGAATTTATGTTGAATGTGGTGGATGCAGCAACTTGAGAAGGGAATCAAACTAGAAGCAATGATTAAAGTATGTACCCACGTCCACAATTGGTTCCAACACTAGGTGCCAAAATAGATCTCTAATCAACCCTAAAATCAGAAGTAGTTGCTAAAAACAACAAATAAATGGATAAATATGCAAAATTACTCCATGCAAACCCAATGGCATCGCACCATAGAGGTTTCTAGCTAGGGAAGGACACCACTAGTCACTAGAAATTGAATTCCATCGTAGGAAACAAAAGTACTAAAGCAAAGCTCTTTTCAATCGATAAGCAAAGTCCCAAAGCTTCAGATGGCTTTGCTCACGAGAGGTAGAGAACGTTCGAGAGCTGAAAGATCGAAGGGAAGATTCTTTCCCCCATCGCAGTAGATTGTGGATTCGCTTTAACGATCAAGACAATGGAGAACCCTCCTCCTTCAGTGATCATGAGGAAGTGCGCTATCAACAGTCTCTTAGTAAAACAAATTCGAAATTCGGGAGAAGGCAATTGGAGGTGTTGTTGGAGCGAATCCTGATGGTGGACTTTGGATCCCTGCTGAGAAAGGTAGGAAGAGAGATAATAGGAAGCAACAGAAGAGACCCCTTGTCAACCTCACGGAGCTCCCCACTCTTTATGTGGATCGCTTCCCAGAAGAGTGGATGGAGGTCAATTTTGCCCATTTGTTTCATCGTTTTGGTCCAGGGAGGGAGGTTGTCATCCGAAGGATCAAAGGTTCGACGATTATTAGGGTGTTTGCTTTCGTTGGGATGGAGAGTGAGGATGACCTTGCTAAAGCTATCGAAGATCTCAATGGTGTGAAGTTTAATAGGAAGGGCCTCGGAGTTCAGAACACTCATTATAGGCCGTCGGCAGTGAACCAAGAGGTGAATGAAGGTGGGGGAAGAAGATCATAAGGAGGGCATAATGGAGGTGCCACTTCCAAACCCTCTCCTCCTATGGCGAAGGGGGCTACGAGAGAGGATCCTCAATGGGAATTTGGTATCTTTCAAAGAAGCCCTTTTTGAGTGACCATCTCCCTATTGTTGTTCCAATTGAGGCCCATGCTCCTTCTTTGACAAGTCCCTCCTTGGAGGATGTTTTTGGCCCTGTGTTTGGTTCTAAATCGATGGTGGTCCTGGGGTCCGAGGTCAGGGTTCCTTTGTCAACAATTTGGTAGCCTGCTAAGTTCATAATTGCAGTCTAGGAGAGGGGGACTTCCTTTTCCGTTCTTTGTCGGATTATGAAGTATGGATCTCTCTTCGTTCGTCTGTGGACATAGATAAAGTGGTCTTCGCCAATTAGATATATCAAGACGGGCTCGTGTCTTCCCTCTCTAAGGGGGGTGATTTCTTGCTATTGGGTTGGGAGGAAGTTTGGTTACTCCAAGAGCTTTTGTTGGAATTTTGGTTCGAGGAGGCTCTAGTGGTGATTTGATCCTACTTTTGAAGGGTCACTGCTATCAACCAGGCCGCGGTGAGGTTGGTAGATCTCTAGTTGGCCAGGATCTGCATTCATCTGAAGAAATCAACAAAAGTCCTTCAGGTCATCTAGATCGTCGTCGAGGAAGAATCCTGCTCTTTTAAGGGGGTTTGTTGGTGTGTTCAAGGTCCTAGTGGTTTTCTTACTTCTTGTCTTGTTAGTTTCCATGGCATAGGGCATTTAAATGGAAAACATGTTAATATAATGTATAGTAATCTATACTAAAAATAACGCAAGCAATGTTTAGCTAACTTTACCCCCACAATTAGTTCGAATTGGGTGGAGAACCTTGAATATTTGGAGGACACGGAAAAGTCGGGGTGTTTTGGAAATTGAAAAATATAGTTGGTGTCCAACGTATGGTTTTTGGGATTTCAGCCACAAAAGGGATCCCAATCCTTTGAAAAAATTTGAAGCATTCTACTAGCACGATAAGGGATCCCAATCCTTTTGTTGATCAAGTGCCACCTAGATTTGAACTGGGTAGAAAGAGAATATGCAATCTTCCCGTCTTAAGACTCAACCATGCCTGATGAAAGGGTTAGGATTGTTCCATCCTATAGATGTTGGCCATGGTCCACCATAGGGGACCCATCAGAATGCAGGGGCATTTTCACACCGAGCTCGAGTGGGGTTGCCTATGGGACGCAGGGGCATACTCGAGGTGGGCGGCCCGTGTGAGGCGGTACCCATGTGATTTGGGGCCCACGAGGGGGGTTCGACCGAGGTCCTAACCTATGCGATGTGGGGCCTGGTATGAGATAAATGGATTAATTCGCCATGCTCTAACAGTTCGAGCTTTTAGAGCAAGTGGTTAATTGTCTTGTATCAAATTGGCATCAAAGCAGGAGGTCTCGTGTTCGAGACTCCTCACCGGGGGTGATTAATGCAAGGGCATTTATCAAACTGTTTGGGCCTCTATGTAAGAAGTTGAGACCTAAGAATACTACACACGCAAACATACGCAGTTAGGCAGAGGATCATGTAATTCCTCAACATGTCACCCAAGACATCGTATTTTTTTGCATGCCTCTAACCTTGTGCCCACATTTCCTTCTGCTTTTATCATTGTTCAAAAAGGAGTGGGATATCTAAAACACAATCTCAAATCCTAGCTTTCATATTCCTTGTTTCATTCCTTTTAATCCTAATATGGACTTGCTTTTCTTTTCTTTTTTCTTCCTTTGCTTTTTTGAAGTCATTAAAGTTCTTCTCAAACAAATCCCAAATTTAGAAACATACTTATTTTCCTTTTTTGGCTAGATTTCTCCCCAAATGTCTTTTGATCCCTTTCTTTCTTTTGTGCATCGAGAACCTGAATCCTTCTTCTTTTTTTCTTTTTTCAGCTTTCTCTTACTTGCATCACCATCATCTAAGCCTTATCCCAATTAATTAAGGTTGGCTTTTTCTCATTAGTTACATTCAGTGTTCGAAATATCGGTATCGCGTTACGTATCGCATTCTTGGGATACGGATACGTATCGGTTGTCGCATAGGATATATTGGTTGTATTGTGTAATGTATAGCTGTTGTTGGAAACATGGGGAAACATTGGGAAATTGGTTGAATTTTTCAATGAAACTTCGGTGATTGTTAAAAAAGACATCAATACACACTTATAAATAAAAACATTACAAAAAACAAGTACGCATAGTAGGTTTTCTTTGTATGGGGTCCTAATCTAAGCGTTGTCTAACCGAATTGATGCAAGTATATTCAATGTCTATTTATATAATTGTTAAATGTAAGAAGACGAGTGGAAACACAAGGAATACATTGAAAAGCAAAAGACGAATCACTAGATTATGTTACACACATGTTTGATTTGATGTTAGACAAAGATTGCAAACGATTTGCGAGAAATTGAGAAATTTTGATTTATTTTTTTTCAATTTTCTGCAACTCAGCCCATTTCCTCCAAATCTCGAAATCGAAGCTCCCAATCTATGAATTTTTTATGCAAAACATGAAAAATCATGAATTTGTAACAATTTGACACTAATTTAACATGATTTATAGAAAATATAATGATCAAAATTCGAAAATGCTCACCAGATCGAACACGTGGGATATATCGCACTACTTGTGTGTTTCGTATCGCACTGGTGGGGATACAAGATATATCGTGGGATATATCGGTCGATATTTAAAACACTGTTTACATTTCAAAAGTAAACTTAAATGGAAAAATAGAAAAGATTCCATATATAGATTTTTTTTCTCCTCTTTAGTTACATGTCAAAAATAATCTAGATGGAATCTTTTCTCTTGGACACAGTTGTGGTTTCAATCATGCCTTTCTCTGTTTCTTTTTGCAGGCTATTTGCCATTGTGGACGATATATTTTGCTTGTTCCAGGGACACATTGAGAACATTGCCACTCTAAAACAACAGTATGGACTGAACAAGACGGCAAACGAAGTTATCATTGTAATCGAAGCTTACAGGACTCTGAGAGATAGAGGTCCTTATCCTGCAGACCAGGTTGTGAGGGATCTAAATGGGAAATTCGCGTTCATTCTGTTTGATAGCTCTGCAAAAGCCACCTTCATAGCTGCTGTGAGTAAATCCCTAAAACTTCTTTGGTCTATGAATTTGATGTTTTCCTGATATGTGCTGTGCTTCTAATCATGATGTATCAAGGTTTACTCATATCTTAGCTTCATTACGTATTTAAATTGATGGGTTACTCTTCTTATGTGGATGGTAATGACAGTTTTAATAATTAAAAAACATATATACAACAAAATAAGTAGGGGTGTCAATGGGCCGGGCTCGGGCCTGAAGATCCCTAGACCCAGCCCATTGACAGCCCTAAAAACAAGTAGTACAGATCCGTTGATGAGGGACCATCAAGATCAAAACAACAAAGAGTCCATTCAATTGCTTGAAGAAACATGAGATGACTCAGCACATTCAATTACTTGTATTTTGTCTTTTTTAAGAAATGCAAAACTATACTAGGGAAATTGACCTCTTGATTCTTATCCATTTACTTCTTTTTCTGATGCGAGGGGACCCCTCATATTTATTGGGGATTTTCTAGTACATAATTCCTCCAGAATCCTGATTTTACCAGACGACATGTTGACTAATTGAAATGCTCAAAAAAAGTATGTTTGGGAGGTGGAATGATTGAAATGGCCTCATCTTTTCTTCTTCTTCTTCTTCTTCTTCTTCTTCTTCCTTTTTCCTTGAAGTTGAGCATTTGTACGACCCATGTGGCTTGTATATTACATCCTACCCTTCCAATAGATACACCTTATCATGATGATCAATTAAACCAAAAATCAGGCCAATCTAATCGTAAAGTGGACCACGGGTGAATTTGGAGGTCTTTAGGTAGTGTACATTTTTTTATGGCACGACCCATCTGATGATTGGATTGGACTGATTTTGGGATCATCTTGATGGGGTTCATCCATTCGATGAGTTGGATGTCATATACACACCAATGGGCCCCACAATGCTCACCTTCACTGCTTTTTAGAAAGCAAAAATAAAAAGGGGTTTTCCCCCAAATAGTTGGGATAAAGCTTAGATGATGACGACAATGATTATTAGGGTATTTCAGTCATTTTATCTCCCAAACAGCATTTTTTGGGCGTTCCAACAAGTTGAGGCATTGTTTTGGTAAAACCATATTTCTTGAAGGATTTTGCAGTTAAAAATAATAAATAAATAAGTAAAAACTATTTGTTTAGAAGTTTTTCTAGCCCCACCACCTACACCTTTAAATGCAACACGAGTACCAACTTGGCATGTGTGTGGGATATCCAAACCATGAATAAGTTGGACCCCACTATGGAAATGACATGCCATAAGAATCAGGCACTCTTATACAGAAACAATATTGTTTAATCATAGATTAAAAAGAGAAGAATTGATGCAGGCCCACGGCCCATCTAGGCCCACTATATGGCTCAACAAGAGGTAGGCCCATAGCCCATTGTAGGCCTAACATGTGCTGATTGTTTTGCTAATTATTTACAGATTTTGGGGCCTAAAATCAAGGATTATAATTTACTATTTTTGAGAGATATGGGGGGCTGATTTAAAGATGTAATGAAGGTGTAATTGATATGATTGAAGATATAATACAAGGGCATTTTCACAACGGGCTCGAGTGGGGTTGCCTGTGGGATGCAAGGGCACATTCGGGGTGGGCGGCCCGTGTGAGGCGGGTGGTTCGGCCGAGGTCCTAACCCATGAGATGTGGGGCCTGGGCTATGAGATAAAGGGATTGATTCTCCATGCTCTATCAGTTCGAGCTTTTAGAGCAAGTGGTTAATTGTCCTACATCAAAGTGATATCAGAGCGAGAGATCTCATGTTCAAGACTCCTATACAAGGGCATTTTCACACCGGGCTCGAGTGGGGTTGCCTGTGGGATGCAGGGCACACTCGGGGTGGGCGGCCCGTGTGAGGCTGGTGGCTCATGTGAGAAAAGGTTGATATCAATAAAAGTTCTCTACCTATCTACTCCATTGTTCTTGTGAGTATTCTTTTTTTTTTTTTTCTTTGCAATTTGGATATCGAGATCTCATTGACTCAATAACCAGGTTGCACCAAGAATAGAAGAAAAGAAAAGAGGAGAAGAGAAAGTTGGGAGAAAAGAGGAAAAAGAGTAGCTAGACATCTCCACTCTTCCTCGTAATAAAAATAAAAAAGTTCAAAAATATCATCACTAATAATGTTCATATTATAAACAAGTCCTAATCAAATATAAATACTAAATAAAAAAATGTGCAGCCCACATCCAGAACCATTAAGTGGGACGTACATAATATGGCCCACATCCTCATGTGTTAACACTCCCTCTTAAGCTGGAGCATAAATGTTGTCGATGCCAAGCTTGGAGCATATGCGTGTAGAGTGATTATGAGAAAGAGCCTTAGTGAACACATCAGCGAGTAGGTCCTAAGATCGGTCATATGGTGTAAATATTTCACGACTAAACCTCGCGTATAAAATGACATCCAACTTCATTATGTTTAGTTCTCTCATGGTAGACTGAATTGTTTGCAACGTGGGATGTTGCCTCATTATTACAAAAAGAAAGAAAAAATTCGCATAGGTAAATTCATCGCAAATCCCATTTCCTGCAACAGTTTCTTGATCCACATTAACTCATAAGCAGTATGAGCCATTGCTTTATATTCTGCTTAAGCACTTGATCGAGCCACAACACTTTGCTTCTTACTCTTCCACATGACTAGATTGACTCCCACAATCGTGTCATACCCAGTAGTAAGCCACTTATCTGTTAAAGAGCCTGCCCAATATGCATCAGAGTATCCCATATGATCATGATTGTTCTGTCTGTATATAATTCCTTGTTCTAACTCTCCTTCAGGATACCTGCAGAATTCAAACAATTGCATCCATGCAAGTTACCCTTGGAGAACTCATAAACTGGCTCATCACACTCACTTCGTAAAATATGTATAGCTGAGTGATAGTTAAATAAATAAATTTGCCAACCAATCTTTTATACCTCCCTGGGTCTTCAAATATATCTCCTTGATCATCAATAAGTTTATGATTTAGATCAATCGATGTATCAAATGGCTTAGTATCAAGAAGACTTGTACCAGAACGTATTCCCATTGAGATGGATTAATTCCTTCTTTGGATATGACAACTTATATACCAACAAAGTATTGAAGATGGCCAAGATCTTTTGTGAGAAAATGCCTTTGAAGATACTTCTTAACATCCTCAATCCCCCTGTTGTCACTTCCCATAACAACAATGTTGTCAACATATATCACTAACACAATAAGATCTGAGGTGTCTTTCTGTAAAAAGACAAAATTGTCAGCATGACTTTGAACAAAAGCCATAGTTCAAGACAACTTTGCTGAATTTTGTCGAACCATGCACATGATGACTGTTTCAACCCATAAATTACCTTGTGCAGTTTACATTACTTGTCTGACTCCCACTGATCAATAAATCTAGGCAGTTCAATGAGATCACCGTGAAGAAATAATGTATTTTTTTTTATGTCAAGTTAGAATAGGGACCAGCCATGATTAACGGCCATGAAGAGGATAACACGAATGGAGTTCAACTTGGCAATAGGAGAGGTCTCAATATAATCAATGCTGAGCGTCTAGGTATGTTCCTTAGCAACCAAGTATTTAAACGTTCAACTGTACCATCAAAATAAAACTTAATGATGTACACCCATTAATAACCAACAGAATGTTGATACACATTCTACTCCTCTTACTTTTTGTAAGTTTTGAATAACATTCACCCAATGATATATCTACTTGTTGAAGCTCAATTATTTCTTTAAATAACTAATACGTCCGAGGGATGTTTCAATCGGATGAACACGTCTCTCATAATGCATCCCATACTTCTCTTGTAGTATCTAAAAACATTATATTTGCACTAATTGAAGGTTCTATACTATTTCAGAACCACGTCATGATCTATTCATTCTCCTAGATCCATTAATCAAATGTACCAGCACTCTCATCAAGTTTTTCCGTGGTCAGTATTTTAATTTTTCCTTCATAGTTAAAAACACTAGAATGGATTTGGACCAGTGAAAGTAGTTCGTTCCATTTAATTTAATAGAGATTATTTGGGCCTTCAAAAAATTAGATGGATTTATGAATCTAATTTTCGAATTACTTCTCTCTTCCATCTGGGACAATGTTCTAGAATATATATTGTAAGCTTAAACGAACATAGGCTGACCTTTTGCGATTAACAAACACCCAACTTGTATGCTTCACACAGTATGCACACCATACTTGAAGAGGATAACCAACCAACCAATCACAAGGGTCAATGATCACAAACACGGCATCCGACAATGGCAATCAGCCTACAGATCCACACGTCCCACGCATGAAATGTGATGATCACAAACACTTTATTTCCCTTCTCACGCATGGACCATTACAAAGGCCTAACACAACAAAAAGAAAAGAAACCTTGAGTTTCTTAAAAGATTTTCAGCACATGAGGGATTAGAGACTAAGAAATAAAAGGAGGAAAAGAACTATAGGATAGAAGGGAGAAAATCGATTAGATTAGCAACAAGGATGATGCTGTAGAATCATAGATTAAAGACAAAAGAATATGAGAGAAGAAAAGAGGGAGGAGAGTTGGCAGAAGAGAGGAAAAAGAGTTCTTTCCCTTCATATTAGTAATAAAAAACAAAACATACAAAAATACCTTCACTAATAATGTTCATATTCCAAACAAGTTTTAATCCAATATAAACACTAAAATATAAAATAGAAAGAATCTTAAGTGGACCTTACAGTGGGATAGCTCACATCCACATCCATTAGGTGAGCCGTACAACCCCCATCCATTAGCTGGGTTGTACAGCCACACGGCCCACATCCTCATGCGTTAACAAATGTATTGTTAGAAACTTGCCGACAACATGCCATGTTTTAGCGTACACCCTCCTAATCAGTGGACTGTTGTAAGTTTGTTACCGGATCGTCTTCACGCTGAGGTCAACATTATGTGCACTAAGATGCCCCACACATGTACTAGTTTGTCACATGTTTGCGTGTAAAGTTGGTGTAGGGTTATCAAACCTCTGTTTTTTAATAGGGATGTCTTCTTCCTAATCTTTCTGCACTGATTTTTGAGAAATTTGATTTATGTGGATTGTGAAACTAACCTCTCAAATTCTTCATCACATTTCGGCATTTGCAAGCTTTAACCATGGTTTAAAACAGTGTCTAATACAGTGTTGTTGGATGCATTTTTTTTTTGACGCGGTGATATGATTCATTCTTGTGTGGGTCACTTAAGAGCACAAAAACTGTAATGAGGATGTTGAGATGGATGAGTGGCAAGACAAGGATAGAACTAGAAATGAACGCAATTGAGAGAATTTAGGAGTACCATCAATAGGCAATAAGATGAGGGAAAGTAGACTTGGATGGTTTGGCCATGTGCAACATAGACCAACATCTGCACCAGTTAGGAGTGTGTTGACAAGTTGAAAGTTCTAAAAGGGTAGGGTGAACACCCAAGAGGGCGTGGGTGGAGCTAGGAAGAAAAGATATGATGACCTATGGCCTAACTGAAGTTATGGCCCTTGATAGAGTGGAATGGTGCAGTTTAGATGGGAGAAGGCTTAGCCGATGATGTTGGTGAATTGCTTTGATCACTTGTATAATGATGTGTGGACTTTATGTAGTTTGGAGTATTCATAATCAATTGATCTCTGAATCTTTAAATGTTGTATTTGTCTCTTTAACTCAGGACGCTGATGGGAGTGTTCCCTTCTTTTGGGGCACCGATTCTGAAGGCCATCTTGTTCTCGCGGACGATGTGGAGATCATTAAAAAGGGTTGTGGGAAATCTTTTGCACCATTTCCAAAAGGTAATATGCAATACAAACAGATATTAAGCGCATCCTTTTTCCTTCTGTTTTACAACAAACCCATCTTGATCGCTGCAAAGCCTGCACACCTGAACAAGTCAGTTAATGCACACGCTACCACATATGCCGATGTGTCAGACAAGTGAAATATCCAAACCATCTAGTAGGTGGACCTCTTCATGTGGATGTGCCAAGACCTTATTCATGGGATATGGCATCTGTATAGTGGGACCTTCTGAAGGATGGTTTGGAAATTGCACCTGTCCGCCACACTAGCATATGTGATGGCACGTGCATCAACTGACTCGTAGATAAATGTAGGCTTAATAAAGCTCACCCACTCTTGTGCTCTTTTGGCAGGCTGCTTCTTCACAACCTCTAAAGGGTTGCAGAGTTTTGAACATCCACTCAATGAGTTGAAGCCATTGGTGAGGGTTGATAGTCAAGGCCAGGTTTGCGGTTCGAATTATAAGGTTGATGCAGAGTCGAAGAAGGATACCGGCATGCCTAGAGTCGGGAGCGCTGCAAATTGGTCTGCGCACTACTGATCTAATAACCACCGCCCTGATAGGCTTTGTTATAGGGGGGCCTCTGGCTGGTATTTATCATCCTATTCATAACATGGACATCATTTCTAGTTCTTATATGATTGACTTTGCTGCTTTTATATAAGAGGATGCTATGACTCCCGGGCATGTTTAAATTAATAGATTTTCTTTATATGAAGTTTTATCCCTTGATTTATAGGAAGTTTTATCCCTTGATTTGGGTCTTCTGAAATGCTAGATGTTGCTTAAGGTTATCTAATGTTCGAGTGGGAAATGAACTGGCTTTTCTTATTCTTCTTGCCGTATGATGCAGAATTTTATGGAGTTAAATTCCCAATGTGTATTGCCAGGTTTCTTGTGCTATGTTGGGAAATTCATTGTGTGGCTGCCTGGCTGGCATAAACAGAATGTTAAACGGCTCTGGGTTGAAATAACACCATATGAATTGCAAAATCCGCAGGTACATCGAACAGCTTCACTGTACAGGATCTCATCTTACCTTTCATCATCTACAGGTGAATTGAATTACAATTGACTTATCTTTAGTGAGGTTGTAGCCCATAAAAAAGCTGAAAGTACGGTGGATGCAATTTAGGAAATGAGTTATTGCATGCAAGCACACCCACACTGTGGGATGGTAGATAAGGACATTGGAAATCAAGCATTTCGATTCACCAAGAAAATGCCTATTTCCAACCTGAATGTTCCTAATTTATCCATTAAAGTGGGACACTCTTAAGGCCTGTTTGGACAGCGGTATTAAATGGTATGGAATTGCATTAGATGAAATTAACATCATTATTATGTCTGGAAATACCATGTTTGGGATCAAATTCAGTAACGAAATCGATGCTTTTCATTCATGATGCATGGGTTGCCTGATCAAGGGTTAGAATGGTGTATTTGTCTGATTTAAGACATGCATATATGAAGTTGGATGAAGCCTGGTCGGGCTAAGAGAACTTGAGCTCAAGTGCAGTCCAAAGCCAAGTCAAGCTCATTTGAGGATTGAAACCATGAAGTAGTGAAGCTTTGGAATCGGAACCATGGAGTATTAAAGAGGCCATTGATGAAATTTTTGATTGGTCTATCAATGTGAAGGCATTTTCACACCGGGCTTGAGTGGAGTGGCCTATGGGATGCATGGCACACTCGGGATAGGTTGCCCGTGGAACCCATAGATCTAGAGCTCACGAGAATGGTTTGGTAGGACTTAACCCATGGATTTGGGGCCTAAACCATGAGATAAAGGGATTAATTTGGGATACTTTATCAATTCAAGCTTTTAGAGCAAGTGGTTAATTGTCTTCCATCAAGTCTATGGTTATTAACATTTGCTTCCTAAACAAGTAAGCATTTCTCCTTGTGTCGTCGAGTCAACTTAGCCTCGTACTATGAGAACCATAACTTGGCTCAAACTCATTGAGTCAAGTTTGACTCAGCTAAATTTCAAGTCGAGTCAGCAGATTTTAGGACTGCACCCTAAATAGCTCACATGTGAAATAAACGAATGGCTACTCTCCAATTCTGCAACCTCTTCTGAGCTCCGATTGAGTCGGATTGAGTGGCCGAACGGCATCGATCATATATATACAAGTTTAACCATATACCCTACTGTCTTTCTTATTAATATACCACTTGTGTAGGATATCAATACGTGAAAATGATAGGACCCACCATGAGGATCAGCCTTATTGAAAATCAAGCTGATTGGCAAAATAGATGGGCCAGATCTGTATGTTGAATCAGACCATTAGCTGTCATTGATTACAATGGTGCAGCACACCTGACGCGTGGAAAGGCCTGAGTTTTGGGCCTACCGTTTCATGTTACTGATATCTACATAAGTGCCATGTTGGCAGGAAAGATGGCAGTGGCACCATACAACAAGGTGTGGTGCCTCGCCTGTATGTAATCACTTCTTACTGAACTGGCTCTAGAGTGCTATGGAATTACTTGCGATGCATGTCTAATCATTTTCTGTGGCCATTATGAAAATCGCGACTTCCTTTACATGCTGTCCAAAAAAAAAAAAACAGAGAATCAAATCAAATCATTTTCTCTTTTTCTCTTTGACTATGATGTAGGAACTTTATTACAATATTGGAAACAGAGAGGGGAAAGTAAGGAAAAAATCTATTCAGGTTCCATCTACTATTTCTGATTTTAGGGAAGAGCGAAAAATCAAACTTCAGTCCTTCGCATCTGCAATGCCTCCTGGGGTTATCTGAAAGACGTGCTTTTTTTTTTGTCAAGGCAAAACAACAAGTACACACCGACCACTGGAAATGCACAGCTGGGTCTTAAAGAGTAAAAGGTCACGCGGTGGCACGCTTGGAATAGTTAGAGAAGAGAGCAGGGCCGTGCAGCCCGACTCGCGAATGACTCATACGTGCCATTCCGATGGGCACGTGTGCGTGAGATCCAGACCGGTCATCACACGGGCTCACCATGCATGTGCCTTTGACAGAATAGTAACGCTGCTCTGCTCCTTAGATAGCCATAGGCCGCATATATACGGATGTACAGTTCAAACTTGAAAGATGGCCAATTTACGCCTGATGGAGGGACAAACCTATTTTTGGGCTATAAATTCACACCTGATTAATGGCTTGGATTATAAGTTAAACATGGGCGCTTTTTGGCATATGCGGCTCCAGTGCATCTGCGAGCCCGGTTTACTGGAATCCTCTGTAACAGTTGCTGTATGCAGAGCCCGAGCTCTGTAGGCCCACCGTGATGTTTGTGTGACATCCACTCTCCTCCGTCCATCAGTTGTGACACCTAATGTTAAGACCTCAGCACAATAATCAGGTGGGCCACACCACAGGGAACATTGAGGACCGCAAGGCGCGCATCTCTGTTGGGAGTACCAACTAGCGGCCCTTTCAGTAGAGCTCCTTCAGTCGTGGAATTCTAAAATTTAGGGGACGCCGATTGCATACTGACGCTCCCAGTAGCAAGATGGCTACTGGACAGTGCTCTGTGGGCTCCACCATGATGTATGTATTTTATCCATGCCATCTACTTATTTTTTCCAGATCATGTTATAGCATGAGCCCAAAATTGAGACAGACCCAAATCTCAATTGGACCACATCACAAGAAAACAGTGGTGATTGAACGCCCACCATTAAAAACTTCCTAGGGCCTTCTGTAATGTTTATTTTCCATCCACCCTGTTTATTAGGTAACACGGACCTGGATGAAGGGAAATCACAAATATCAGCTTCATACAAAACTTTTGCAGCTGGCCCCTGATACGTTTTTAACGGTAGGCATTCAATCACCACTGTTCTCTGTGGTGTGGTCCACATGCGATATGGATCTGACTCATTTTTTTGGCTCATGCCCTGAAATTATCTGTTAAAAAAAAAGATAGACGGCATGGATTTAGGCCCACAGAGCACCGTCCAGTAGCTTGTGGCTACTGACAAGGTCAGTAGGAAATGGAGTCCGCATTTCGGGAGCCTTGCTGATAAAGGTACCAGACCACCGGGCGCACATCTCTATTATAAAATACCTACTTGTGGCTTATATGCCAACTTGGCATATTTGTGCAATATCCATGCAGTCATAAGATAGACGCGGCTCTGTATGTGGCCCTGATCCAAAATTCAGGTAAAATATGTGAACACATGTCCATAATTTTAAAGAATTTTGACTCACGGACCACATTCTGCAGGAGTAACCCAACTCATGAGCAGGATGGCCTATTTTTTTTCCGGCGGGTTATCTGATGGACAGTCCAGATCTCCCACAAAATTGCCATGTCGGACATCTGTATGTGATTGGGTACGGCAGTAGCCATAGCGAATCTCAAGCGTTTAAAACAACAAAAGGTGAGGTAGTTAGAGAGAGGATATAGCCTCGGCCTCGGGCAGATTAGGAGCGTCGATGACCTTGCAGACGCGCTGCTCGCCTTTGCCTTTCCTAAACATCAGCCTATTGGTGGCAGCGTGTGCCAGCACGTGCCCTCCAGCCGGTTTCTTTGGATCCGAAATGAAAACCCCTCCTCCCGGATCGGCGATTACTGCATCAATCACGTGTATTCTAAGTTTAAATGCACTAAGCCTTTTCGAATGTATGGCCGCCAACTGAAGATAAGATAGGAGGGTCCCACAGTTTCCACCAATGGGAGCCCATGGAGTAAGTAATTTCGCACACCTGCGTGACACCAGCTTACCTTGATTGGTCATGTAAACCGCAACGTTGAACTCCTCCGCAATTTTTGTCATCCGTGAGAGCATCTGCGCCAGCTTTTGCTGCCAATTTGAAATAACCGTGGCAATGAGTACGTGACAAACGACACTAGGACAAGAAGAGCGGATGGGACAGAATGGACGGTCTAGATCAAACAATATCACCCCACGAGACGACAGGAAAACACATCATATACTAGAACAAGATAGTTAAAACAAAGAGGGGTTGGGATTACCTGCCGATCGGCGAGCTCACCTCTTCCCGTGAAATCCACTCGAAAGAGAGCGATTACCGAATCCACGATCTGAAATCCTTACGGTGTTAACAACGGTTTTCCTATTGCTCTTTATTTTAGTTGAAAGACGAAAATCAATGGAGGAAAAATGATTACCAGAAGTCGGAAAGGCTCTTCCGACATTTTGGCAGCGAGGCCAAGAAGCAAGTTGAACTGGTGCTCGTAAGTGTAGGCTCGCGCATAGATGATCTTCTCTTCAAACAAAACATATCAGTCCAACATATAAGATATAAAACGTGCGCTCGTGGTTTGTGCACTGGCCCTCCACTTGGCAAGATGGACACGTGGACCGTGATTATCATGCTCGCAAATGAGCTGGACTGGTCTGTCCCGGCCGGAGTCCAGCCTGCTTTGGAATGGATTCAGCTAAGGCTGTCAATGGGCCAAAATGTCAGCCCTAGCCCGCTTCGGCTTGGGTTGGAACAATTAATTTGCTTAAGTGAAAGGCCCATGACTTTAAGCCGGTCCAGTAACCAGGCCGGGGCTATGAGACCTCTCAGCGGGCCCAATCTCGGCCTGTCCCAGCTCGTTTAGGGTTTCAAGGGCATTTCTGTCATATGTCATTCATGATGGGCCCAGGATCTTGCACGACAGTGGGTTGCCAGGGTGGGACTCAGGCCCAGGAAAGGCTCCGGCCTAGGGTTCATTAGGTAGACTGCGCTTAGGACAGACCTCGGAGTGGCCTGTTGACAGACCTATCAGCGAGTGGACAGCCAGATAGGACGATCTGGATGACCATCCACGTGTCTGGACAGGAAAGCGCAGCTACCATGGATACGAGGTGAGGCTCACTCATCATACAACGGCCCCTTTTCCACCCTTGCATTTGAGACCATATATATGTTACCACAGTCTAAATGCAAATCAAATTCAGCCTTACATTGTCGAGAACAGCTCCAGCATCCATCCCAAACCGTTCTGCAATCGGTACTATTCGATCTGGTCGGCTGCAAGGGCACAAGGTATAGGAAATGCTACACGGAGTTGATGGCAAATGATCATATACAGACGAGGCATGCTAAGCATACTACCTAGTTTTATCCACCCACATGCCACGTGTAGGACAACCAATGCGTGTGGGGTCTCAGGTGGGCCACATATAAAGTCAATGGATGACGAATGATTGACCCAATATACATGTATGGGCCACTTGATGAGTAGGGTCGCCTATTTTTACGACAAGTGATCTCCTCTTGATGGGCCCACCTTTTCACGGGTCGGATGTCCTGCAAACGTGACAAGTTTGCAGGAAAATGGCGCAGCACTCTAGTGTAAGCGTGTGTAAGCGGAGTGGCTGGTGTACCGCACACCAGCGACCTCGCTGGTGTATTGACGACACCAAGTTCTGTAGGTGTTGTATTTATATCATCCGTCCATTTTTGTGAGATCGGTCTAAGGGTTAAGCCCAAAAATAATACAAATCCAAAGATCAAATGAACCACACTGAAAGCAACAGAGATTGAATGTCCATCATTGAAACCTTCTTGAGGGTAATAGAAGTCTTTGGATCAATCTTATATTTATTTCTTCTCTTAATCCATGTCGTGACCTTTTGAACAGATTAGATGAGGAAAAACATAATGTTGGGCTGAATGTTTTAACGATGGGAATCATTATCTCCACTGTTATTTGTGATGTGGTCCACTTGAGTTTTGAATATAACTCTTTTTTGGATATATATGTATTAAAACGATATCTCAAAATGTATACAGGGTGTAGAATTTAATAAATATATTTGATGGGCCCACAGAAGTTTGATATTCTTTCCATTGTTAGTAACAGTTGCGGGGTGCCGGACTCTTTGCATGCACCATGCACATAAACCAGCGAAGTCGCTGGTGTGCGCTACAGCAGCTAATCTGCTTCGAATGTAAGCATCACTGGCCGTAAAAGTTAGGGAGGACCACATGGAAAAAGATACAAAGTTCCTTCCGTGTCGATGTAGGCAACCTTCCCATTGCCTCCGTGCATGCTGATCGGAAGCTGCACAAAATGCAATTGGAAAATCAGCCAACGGCTTAACAACCGCGTGGTGGGCAACATCCTTATTGAATGTCATCAAACAGCTTAATCTATAAGTTAGCGTGCAAGCAATTGAATTGATCCTTCTAGGGGTATTTTAGTCTCTTTCCAACGTCCAATTCTGTCTTAACGTGATATTCTCGAATTTGAACCATCGGTGGTGTATTTATCTGGATTAATGATTGCAGGGTCCTAAGGTTTTAGCCATAGATAATCCGCGGACTAAATGATTTGGTACTCCAGACCGCTAAGTCACATTGAAGCTACAAAGAAAATAGCCAGTTACTGATAAGAGGTGAACGAAACCTGGGTAGACACGCAGAGCGTATGCGCCAGCTGAGTTTTTCCGGACCTGACACGTGTTCCAACGCCGTACGAATTAGGACCGGGGATCGGTTAAAAGAAAACGGAATGCTCGAGAGAAGTGATATGTGTGACAGTTGATACGCAGGCAGTTAGAAACTATACACGTGGCATCTATTAACTTCCGTTAAGCGTCTAAATTTTGCAGTTCAGTTCATAAAATCATAATCCCATGACCAGATTGGTTGAAAAATCATAACCTTTGATTCCTGATTCCTCGACCTTTTTGTTTTTATTTTTATTTTTATTTTGTGAAAATAAGACCAGTGGATATTTTCATTTTTTATTCATAAAAATCTAAACTCGAACCATAATTTGTTAATTTTACTTGATTGTATGCCACCTATGTAATTTCATTGTAATTTCTAGGCGCCTGCATATCATCCATCACACTCCATCAGACTATCAAAGTTTTCGGCAGAATTAAGCGAAGAATAAAAAAGACAGGACGGAAAACCATACGAACAGCAACGAATTCTTACCGGAATTCCCCAAATGCTTCTGTAATCGATAGAGTCTCGATCCCGCCTTCACAGATTCAAACTCATTGGAAACGAACTCCATTGAAAAACGAAAAACTAAAAACCAGAGGCCTTTTGCGAAAGGAAATACCGCCTAAAAGCTCGTCTAGGGCTTGGCTTCCGGTTGTAATTCGAATCACCGACTTCCTCTGTAGACAAAACGTACATAAATATAGGATGAGTGCTATCGTTCAAAACTTCAATTCCTCAGCATTGATCCAGAAGCATTTTGCTAACTCGCGCAGTAGACTCGCATCCCTAAACCGGAGGCACTCGATTTGAGCCGTTAGATTTATGGGACGCTGATCCAACGGATCAGATCGTCCAGCTCCGTTTAAGTGCCTTTGAATGCTGGCGCACGTTAGAAATTGGTAACTTACTCTGAGCAGAACCTCGCTTCCAGTAACATAACCGTAGTTCTGCGAAAAACGAAATTCAACCAAAACGCAGATTTCAGACATCGGGAGGAAAAAAATCTGATGAAGTCAAGAGCTAGTATTTGATTTTTGGAAGATCAGATCTCTAACCACAAGCTTTTCCGCTGCTTCACAGATCTTTTCGACCTTCGCCTCTGATAATCCCTTTATCCCCGTCAAGCTCTGGAAAACAAGAGGAGAAATCGTTCAAAACCTGATGAAAACCGCCATGGATCTTCAGATCTGAAGTCGTACATCATCTTACCTTCTTTGTATGCATCATCAGCCCGTTGCATGTGTAGATTCCCGCATCTTGAAGCTTCTTGACATCTCCTGCATTGATTCCTTGAGAAATCACTGCAGAGAAACACACATTGTGAAGAAAAAGAGGAAATCAATGTAAACAGCAGTGAAGTGAGAATTGGTTGAAACGAAGAGAAATGAGATTCTCGCTCATCTGGTTGAGGATTTTAACGCTTATATCTCGAAACGAAGTGAAATTCAGTTAAATTTTTCATGCGGCAGTGAAATGAAGCGAGAAGAGAGCTGGAGATCTCCATTCCAGTAGAGTGTTCTCCGGATACAATCGAAATGAAATGAAATTCAATTGAAATTGAAGGAAATGAGATGAGATTTTTTCACGTTTGTCGATCGATTCGAAGCAATCTTCCTCGTCCTCCAGATCGTCTCTTTCAACGAGCTGGAGCTGGGCTTGTTCTTCAGATCTGAGATCAAACAGATGCAGAGATTTAAGAGATGTTGATCTCTGAAACGCCATTTTCAAATGGAAAGAGAGGAAAAGGAGAGGATCTCTTACTTGAAATCGATCATTTTCGAGATCGAGAGAGAGAAAGAGAGTTTGAGTTTTGAGATACATGCACACTATACAGAGACAGGTATTTATAGGCGCTGAAATCAGCCGAGAGGGCGATTCCCGCCATGTATGTCTCTGTGCCCGGGTCTGTGTGGAGCCCATGGAGATGTAAGTCCTAAATCCACTCCGTCCATCTGTTTTGAAAGACCACAATAGGACAGAGTTTTCAAAATCAGGCATATCCAAATCTCAGGTGGGCCATACGACATGAAACAGTGGAGATTGGATGCCTGGCGGTGACATAAGTTCTGTATCAGAATCATATTTATTCGTGCAGTTTATCTTAGTGGTAGTAATTCCATGAACGGTTTAGATGGCATATAAACATCATGTTCAGATCTGTGAAGGTTTCAACGGTGGACGTTGCTGCTCCCATTTTGTTGGTGCGGCTCACCTGAGTTTTGGACTGCCTGAATCCTGTCCTATTTCGGTCTTTCAAAACAGATAGATGGAGTGGATTTGTCACCGAAATTTAAGTGGATCCCATGCAGCCCCAGGCAGGGTGTCACACGCCATCAGCCCAGCTCCCAGCGGATTAGGTGAGACCCCGGACAACGGTGCAGTCTTTACCTGGGACCCACTTTGATGTATATATATTTTGTGCCATTACTTGGGACCACCTTTGATGTATGTATTTTATACCCACACCATCCCCTTTTTTTTTTGGATCATTTTTGTTATCGGAAAACCTGAACAAAGATAATCAAGGATGCCTTGAACTACCCAAATCAATTAAGAAAGCCTCGGAAAGAGGATACCGCGCCAAGTATGAGCTGACCCTTGAGTTACAACAGTAGGTTAGCTGAGACAAGCTCTCGACTGATGAATCACGACTCGAAACTGCAGCCTCGATTGGCCGATCTGAACCCCCGTCTTCATCCGAAGAAGGATGGCTGAGCTGAGCTCTAATCCTCGTCCTCAGCTTTATTCGGCGAACTCTGGCCTCGGTGATTTACCGACGAACTTCGACTACTAGTACTTGGCCTCGTGTAAGACCCATGCCCTAGTCCGTACCGTTCCGTAGGCTTACGCGATCATATCGGTTGAATTCCGGCGACCCTCGACCTGTATCGGACGTTGCGCGCGATCTTAGGCCGAGTCTTACTTGCTAAACTCAGCTCGACGCGAAACTTATACCTTAATGATCGCGCCGTCGCCGCAGTTCTAACGCCGCGACTAGCGCACCAAACCGATACCCAGGCTAGAAGTTGTGGACCTGCGTTCAGTTCGAAGAAACGCCGCACGTTGCGAATATCGAGGGAATCTCTACGAGATGTCCCATCAAATCATGTCAAGTACAAACCATGCCATGTGTACATGCAACTCATCCCTCCCTTTTTAAAAGTCAACTCTCTCTCTCCTCTCACCATCCATCTTTCAACCATTTTCAAACCAAACCTTACCTCATTAAATACAACCACCCAAATCAACCCATCCATATTATTCCACTCTCTCTCTCTCTCTCTCTCTCTCTCTCTCTCTCTCTCTCTCTCTCATTTCTCAAACCCCCCCAAGCAACACACACGTCTAAGCTTCAAGTGTGGTCCACTTTCCCCACTCTCTCATCTCTCATCCCTACCTTCCATTCATCATCTACACCATCAAACGTGTTGGCAAGGAGCATAGGAAGCTAAGGAACCAAGGAGAAGACTGATAGGTGGGTGTTCTAACCATCGAAGTTGTTATTTGAGGGCCCACATATGGTGGGACCCATCTTGATGTATGCTTTGTATGTAGGGAGGGCCCATAGTGGCGGGGTCCCTCCCCTTCTTACCGATCTCTCTCTCTCCCCCTCTCTCTCAATCTCTTTTGTGTGATGATTGTGTGGCCCACTGTGATGTATCCATGCCATCCAGCCGTCCATCTGGACGTGCGTCTGATGGTGGACCCTATCTAAGTGGGACACACCTTGATGTTTATATGTTATCCACCCTGTCCGTGACGTGGGGTCCACCTTGATAACGTACGAGTGTAGCACGTGGGGTCCACCATGATGTATCTATCCATCTTTTGCACGGTGGGGCTGCTGCCCATTTACATCAGCAAGGTCTGTGGTCCCCAACATCCTGAGGACATGGACCCCACCAGAGATGTATGTGTTCTCCACTGACCATCCATATGGAGGCGTGGGCCCACCCCACACGTGCTGCACGTGTGGGATGGGACCCACCTAATGTCCGTACCTTAAGTCCCTGCCCCATTGCATGAACCCCATGTGGTTTAAATCCACACCGTCAGCCCAGACGCTGGGAACTCTCTGAATTTTTTTTATATATTATAATATTACTTAATATAATATATTATATAAGGTGGTGGGCCACACCCTCGTGATGTCTCCACCGAATACATCCAGCCGTCCATTGCTGGACGCTGGATGCTAGGTGGTTATATAATATATATTATTATATATTCTATATAATATTGTATTATATGTATATTAGATTTTATATGATTGTGGTGGCCCCACGTGGGACCCCACCATGATGTTTTATTATATCCATACCTTCCATCATGATGTGGATTACATCCACACCGCTGGATGTATTCCACACCGTGCATTTGATGGAAAGGAAACACAAATATCAGTTTGATGTACAACCGGGTGGGCCACGTGTCCTTGGACCCCACCATCATGTGAATACATCCACACCGTTCGTCCGTTCCATATCATCCCAGGCCCATGGGCTTGGGAATGAAGTAGATTCAAATCTCAGGTGGAACGGTCCAGCACGTGGATCCTATCTTAAGCTATGCATTTTATACCTCCACACGTGGCACCACGTGGTGTACGTGCTTCATCCATGCCGTGCATCCATGGGACCTACCTGCTGGGTGATGGCCGCACGACCACATGTGGGATGTGGGACCCACAGGATGTATGTATTTTATATCCACACGGTCCAGTTGTCTGGACGGTGGAAGCCACCTGTTATATGCGTTAAATCCACACCGTACATTTATGTGGCCCACACCATGATGTTATATGTTTTATCCCAGCCGTCCATCAACAGGACGGTGGAACACCACCCTGATGTATACGCTTTATATACACTGTCCATTCAATTGATGTGTGGCCCAGCAAGATGTATGTGTACATCCACACCTTCTGTCCACTTATCCTTGGACGTGGGGCACCTCACACGTGTGGCAATTGTGAGGGTCGGGCCCACCTTAACGTATGTATGTATTTTACCTACGCACCGTTCATCTGGACAGTGCATGTGAAGACACCCACCGCGATATGTGTAATGTGAGCTCCACCGTCCATCTGCTGGTGGGGCCCTGACCATGACATATATGTTATATCTTAACCGTCCATATATCTGGCCGTGGCCCCATATCATCCATATGGTTGCTATATGTCGTCAGTAGGTCAGGTGGGCCCTGACCTTGATGTATGTTTTATATCGAAACCGTGTACCCATGTGGGCACCTTATGATGTATGTATTTTGTATCTACATCGTCCAGATGATCGATGATGTGGACGGTGCCATGTGAGCCACACCTTGATGTATTTGTTCCATCCACACCGTCCAAATGAACTGGATGGTGTTGGGCTGCTTGGACAGTGCTGTCATGCCCCGTCTTGATGTACTTTGCAGCCACGCCATTCACCTGTTTTGACGGCCAATGTGAGGCCCACCTTAAATATGTATTATATATCTATGTCATCCACCAGTGCGGCCCACCGCGAGGTATGTTGTTCTTCATCTTGTGTATTTTGAAGCTCATGTGATGCGGCCCGACGTAACGTATATGAGAGGCTCATGTGATGTATATGAGGTCCAGGTGCAGGGCCCACTTGTTGTGTATTTGAAGGCCATATATTTCGACCCATTGGTGCGGCCCATTGATACGGCCACTTGATGTGTTTGAGGACCATTGGCGCGGCCCATGTGATGTGGTCCACTTGAGGTAATGCGGCCCGTTATGATGTAGCCCATGTGATGTGACCCCATGGAGATGTGTTTTCGGCCCATTGTGATGTATTTGAGGCCCATGGGCAAGGCCTGATGTGATGTGTTTATGGCCCATATGATGAGGCCCATTGAGATGTATTTTCGACCCATGTGATGCGGCTCATAGTAATGTGTATGTAGCCCTTGCATGAGGCCCATTATGATTATATCAGGCCCTTGTGTGAGGCTAAGGGGCTTACTATATGTTTGGCCCTATGTGGGCCACTCCTTGGGAGCAATGTTGGTTAAAACTCCACATTGATGGGCAATGATGGTTTAATGTCCACATTGTGACCTTCTCTTAGGCCTTGTTTGACTGATTATTGTGGCCGATTACCAATCATGGCCGATTGTTGATTGACGCGGCCGATTGCTGATTCTGCTTGACGTGGCCGATTGATCGATTACCGAACGTGACCGATTTGCCAACTCTGATTATCGATCGATTCCGATTAACTTGACCGATTTGCCAACTCTGATTACCGATCGAGGCCGATTATCGTGGCCGATTACCGATCGTGGCCAATTATCGATTGACGTGGCCAATTGACCGATTACCGATCAAGGCCGATTATTGTGACCGATTACCGATCGTGGCCGATTATCGATTGACATGGCTGATTGCCGACTCTGCTTGTCGTGGCCGATTGACCGATTGCCGATCGAGACCGATTACCGATCGTGGCCGATTATCGATTGACGTGGCTGATTGCCGACTCTGCTTGTCGTGGCCGATTGACCGATTGTCGATCGAGGCCGATTACCGATTGTGGCCGATTATCGATTGACGTGGCCGATTGTCGATTCTGCTTGTCGTGGCCGATTGACCGATTACCGATCGAGGCAGATTGCTGATGCCGGTTATTGATACCGATTATGAGTAGGTGATAGCATAGCATCATGATACATGCCCATACGCATCATCTGCATGTTTGTTATGAGATGTGGTTGATCATTGCATATGTCATTGAGCGTGTTGTTATGAGACTCCCTGATAGGCGGAGGTCATCTCACATGAGTGCATGGTATGCGCAGGATTGATGCATGCCTGGATTGTATGACTCATGCATCTTGCATTGTATGCTGTGATTACTATACGCCCTAGTGACATCAGGGCTGTAGCCTCCACAGGCATATCGTGGATGGCCAGAGGGGACACCGGAAATATTTGGTTCTAGCATACGGGCGCCATAGATGTCCCTGGGTGAAAATCCCTAAACCTCCGTGGCCAGGAGATGCCCCAACGTCGAGACCGAGTGGATACATGAGCGCCCGAGTGCCGAATACCAGGAGGCCGCGTCTCCCACTGTGTCGTGGTCGGTTGGGAGGGGGTGTGGCCTTACCCGCCCGAGCGCAGGGGGCATTACTAGGCTGAGTTTGACCAGCTCGGAAATGGGTTCGCTATCGACGTGCCGGATAGGTATTGGCTGACTATTGGCCAGGCGGATAGTGAGGTTTCTTACGCTCACTTGGACTGTGCTGCTTGGAGAGAGACAGTGCCATTTGGAGTGTACTAAACCCCGGTGATGATCCCAAAGATGAATTGTACTGATACGTGGACTTATTGAGTAGGAGTTGCATGCTCATTCATTCATTCATTCACTATCCACTCGGGCTGGTGGTGCGCAACTATTGTTGTATGCCTTCGTTATGGCAAGGATTTCGGTTGGGGTGCGCGACTAACCTGAGATCAGGAGTTTACCACACAGAGTCTTACTATCCAAATTTAGGTATGGGACTGGTTTGGATAGAAGGCCCTTGTGATGGACCCCATAGCCTGCGATACTACGTACTATCATCCCGACTTCACACTCCAGCATGGTCATTCTATTCGCACCTCATAGTGCATTACATCTACTGCATATGGCATTCCGGGTTACTATGTTTATGCGTTTATACAGTCTAGATACGACTGACGGTATTCGTGCACTCATCAGAAATTGCGTACTGCATTGCATCCTTCGCATCTGATGTTTGGCTCTTTATGACTCCTCATTTGCATAGATGTTCTATAATGCGTATTCTGGTATTGATTGACTCATGGACTTGTCTGTATTTTTGCTTACCCTGTTATCGTATGATTTATGACCTTGTTAATAATGTTGTTTACTCGGACAACTCATGTTATTGTCAGTATTTCTGCTTATTTCTGATATTGTATGATTTATGAGCTTGTTAGTATTCCCGCTTACTCTGATTACTCTGATATTGCTTACTTGGCACTTACCTTATGCACACACTTACACCACCCTCTAAGCTTCTATAAGCTTATGCACGATAGATGCGTGCAGGTGATGTTAGGTTGCAGCATTTTTGAGCTTGGAGCGTATAGCGGTCTTCTGAAGCTTAATTTTTATTTATGTATTTCTTTCCAGCACTGTACTCAACTGATTATATTAGTGGATATGTGATGATGATGTTGCCTTTGTGAAATGGGTAATCTTGTGGTTATGCTTATTGCGAGTTAAATGTACAAAAAAAAATCCTCCTTATAGGATCCCAGGATTGGAATCTGGCGTATGGGCGCTAGGAGCCGAGAATGGGGTATTACGAAGGCTGTCGGCACCGGATTCAGCGATCTGGATTCCTGTGAATCCGATTTCTGGGTTTGGGGCGTGACACCTCGGGTCTACATCTGTCATGCCCCAAACCCATAAATCAGATTCTCAGGAATCCCGATCGTCGAATCTGGTGCCGACAGCCTCCGTAGTACCCCATTCTCGGCTCCTAGTATCCATATGCCAGATTCCGATCCTGGGATCCTATAGGAAGGATTTATTTATTTTTCCTTATATACATTTAACTCGTAATAAGCATAACCACAGGATTACCCAATTCACAAAGGCAACATCATCATCACATATCCACTAATATAATCATTTGAGTACAATGCTGAAAGGAAAATACATAAATCGAAAATCAAGCTCCAGAAGACCACTGTACGCTCCGAGCTCAACACTGTTGCAACCTAACACCACCTGCACGTTTCTATCATGCATAAGCTTATAAAAAGCTTAGAGGGTGGTGTAAGTGTGTGCACAAGGTAAGTGCCAAGTATTCAATACAATGTCATAATCATACATTACTGGAAATACCGATAATCCATAAATCGTACAATGTCAGAATAAGCAGAAATATTGACAAGATCATGAATTATCAAAGTAAACAAAAATACTGGCAAGATAAAAAATTATCAGAGTAAACAGAAGTGATAACAAAATCATAACTCACACGATAACAAAGTAAGCGGAAATACTGACAAGTCCATGAGTCGTACAATATTAGAATACGCAATACAAATCAACTATGCAGATGAGGAGTCATAAAGAGTCAAATATCAGATGCAGAGGATGCAATGCAATATACATCTTTGATGAGTAACACAAATAGCGTCAACCGTACCATACGCCGCGAATATAATGCAACATGCAATGCGAATGGAATGACCATGCTGGAGTGTGAAGTCAGGATGGTAGTACGTAGTATCGCATGTTATGGGGTCCATCACAATGGACTTCTATCCAAACTAGTTTCATACCTAATTTGAATAGTCAGACTCAATGTAGTAAACTCCCGATCTTAGGTTAGTCACACGCCCCAACCGAAATCCTGGCTATTGCAAAGGTATACGTAACAAATAATTATGCACCACTAGCCCGAGTGGATAGTGAATGAATGAGTATGCAACTCCTGATCAATAAGTCCACATATCAGTACAGTTTCTCTCTGCGATCATCACCGGGGTTTAGTACACTCCAAATGGCATAGCCGCTCTCCCAACCGCACAATCCAAGTGAGCCTAAGAAGCCTCACTATCCGCCTAGCCAATAGTCTGTCAATACCTATCTGGCACGTCGATAGCGAACCCATTCATGAGCTGGTCAAACTCAGCCTAGCAATGCCCCCTACGCTCGTGCGGGTAAGGCCACACCCCTTCCTAACCGACCACGACACAGTGGGAGACGCGGCCTCCTGGTGTTTGGCACTCGGGCGCTCATTTATCCACTCGGTCTCGACGTTGGGGCATCCTCTAGTACCAAAAGGGTTTAGGGATTTTGGTTCACTCCCCAAGTATAGGGTTGTGATGTAGTAATAAACTCGGTGAGACCGAGGTTGAATCCACAGGGACTGAAACCTGTACGTAATCTGAAATCAATCAGAACGAGAACTAGAATAAGATGAAATCTAAATCGAGTGTTTTTAAGGGAATAATGGTGAAATAATAAACTAAAACTTGTAGAAATTTAGAGGTAGGAAACTAGGGATTAAGAGGATCCACTTGTAGAGATCAGGGAGATCTTATGCTTGATTCATGAACTCAACTGGACTTCGAGTCCCATCTTCATCCAGTTGGAAGATATAACGTGAAAATCAATTCTAAACTTCATTTAATCTAGTTTTCAAGTGATCATACGAGTGTAAATTATAATGGATTCCATCACAAAACCATGCCCAGGAGACAAAGCGAACAACAGAATTTAGCCAATCCACAACTAATCGAAGAGAGTTATGAACGTAGGGAAGGATTCCATCAACCATCCATGCCTATGAGACGATGGTGAACAACGAGGTCCTTACGATCATAACCTCCATACATGCATGAAAATACCAGAAGATATCGTCGATCTATTGTAATTTCAGTCACAACAAACCATTAAAACTAAAGGCATTTCATATATCAAAATATAATTAGAGAAGGTTCATCAACATGAATCAAAACAATAGGAAACTATCCATCACACTACAAGCTTCACCTCTTAGCCCTAGCTAAGAGGTTCAGCCCAACATGAATGGGCTGGATCCCTTAAACAAAAGCAAAATAAAAAGAAAAAGAAAAAGAAAAGAAAAACACTCTGCTATCTCTCTCACGTTGGAAACCTCCCAGCGGTCGATCCTTTCCTTTCCTTTATAGGCAACGTGAGACGGTGACTGGAGTCGGTGGAGAACCGACTCCAGGTTATACAGCACGAAACCGGAAGTTCGGACTCTGTTACGCACTACGCAGCAGAAATTCCTTGCGTCCAGATCGGGATCAACGCAAGTGTTGGTGCAATTTCCCAATCTGACTTCTAAGGTGTGGTCAGGACCACCTCCTCAAAGCCATGGACAATCAGGATCATCAGACCGATCCTGACCATGGTCAATAAACAGCCCAGAACGTCCGTTTCTTTCGGACGCAAGAACAGAGAAAAACCGACTGGTGTCCGTTGCACTGCTGGTGGAGCCCACGATCAACGTTGGATAGGAAATCCATTCTGACCATTGGATTGGTCTCGTAAAACCAGTTGGGATTGGTGCTGTTCGGATCACATTTGGTGAGGCCCCTCAAGAATGTCGTTCTACAGTCCGAACGGCGTTTGATCTGTATTCTTCTACGTGTGTGTTCATGGGTTTGAAAAAAACCCTCTTGTACGGTCAGTTCTACCTTATGGAACTAATTGATGGTTCGGATCATCCATATAAAGGATGATGGTGGCCCACTAACATCCAAACGCAACTCCTTGTTCCAACAGAAAACGGCAACTGTCGTTTTAGAATTATATTCGATCTACACGAGGTTGACCGACTTCAATGGCTCGGTGCACGGCGGGTGTTCATGTGCTGTGCACATGCACTCACATCAATGGGCTCCACCTTGATGTTTATGAGAGATCCATTCCATTCATCTGCTCTGCCACCCCCTTTAAGGGGTTGAGACCAAACTTGAAGCATATCAGGTATCAAGCAGGCCCCAAATCGGAGATTTGGTGGGCTGATCTAACCGTTGGACCACTTTCATAGGGATCTGAGGCCTGAATTTTAACGTGTATGGTTAATTTATGATCTTCAGGCCCTGTATGAAGTTTCAAGCCGATCAGATGGTGAGAACCCTGTGATCTTGCATTTTAAACATTTTTCAGGCCTGTTTGAAGTGAGCGGCTGGAATTTCGCTGATATCTCGTGTGTAAATCCTCGATTTTAGACCCATGGAATCTCGTCCAATGCCTTGGAGATGCCAAAGCATTAAATCCATGCTTTTAGCATTCTTTTCAGTCCCCGCTCGTAAATCCACCTTGCAGCACAAACACAATTAAAATGGGGCGTTAATTGGTATCATGTTCATAAATCCATGTAATAAATGGGTCTAATATGCAATATTTGACCCTCAACAATTTTCACTCAGGGCCATCTATGGCAGCCCGATGCTAGAACAAATTTCCGGTGTCCCGTCCGGCCATCCATGACATGCCTGTGGAGGCTACAGCCCTGATGTCGCTAGGACATACAATAATCATAACACAATGCAAGATGCATGAGTCATACAACCCGGTCATGCATCAATCCTATGCATGTCGTGCGCTCATGCGAGATAACCTCCGCCTATCAGGAAGTCTCGTATCATCCTGCCTAGTGACATATGCAATGGTCAATCACATTTCATAACAAATATGCAGATGATGCATGTGGGCATGTATCATGATGCTATGTTGTCACATACTTATAATCGGTATTAACGATCGGCCTCGACAATGTAAACATTTAACCAACATTGCCCCCAAGGATGGCCCACATGGAGTCAAACATATAATGGGCCCACGGCCTCACAAAAGGGCCAATATACAATACAATGGGCCTTACTCAAAGGCCATATATACACAACAGGTGGGCCCTGCTCATGGCCCTCAAATACATGACATGTGGGCCCTGCACATGGGTCTCGAATACATCAAATGGGTCATGCATCATGGGCCTAATACATATCACAATGGGCCCTGCCCATAGGTCACGAATACATCATAATGGGCCCCAACTACAGGTCGCATATACATCATATAGGTCTCGACAATCGTCCTCGGCCTCAACAATCGAAATTGACACTCGGAATCGGCCTCGATACTCGGCCTCGGCAATCGAAATCGGCCTCGACAAATTGGAATCGGCCTCGACAATCAAAATTGACCTTGATACTCGGTCTCGACATATCAGAATCGGCCTCGATACTCAGCCTCGACAGATCGGAATCATCGGAATTGGCCTTGATAATCGGAATCGGCCTTGATAATCAGAATCAATCAATAATTAGAATCGGCAAATCGGTCACATCAATCGGAATCGGCAATCGATCAAGGCAATCAGAATCGATCGATAATCAGAATCAGCAAATCGGTCACGTCAATTGGAATCGGCAATCGGTCATGATAATCGGCCTCGATCGCTAACCGGCAATCGGCCACTACAATCGGGATCGATCGATAATCAGAATCGGCAGATCGGTCACGGCAATCGGAATCGGTAATCGGCCACAACAATCGGAATCGATCGCTAATCAGATCAGTAAATCAGTCACGACAATCGGAATCGACAATCGGTCAAGACAACCAGAATCAATCGATAATCAGAATCGGCAAATCAATCACATCAATCGGAATCAGCAATCAGTCAAGACAATCAGAATCGATCGATAATCAGAATCGGCAAATCGGTCACGTCAATTAGAATCAGCAATCGGTCAAGACAATCAGAATCGATCGATAGTCAGAATTGGAAAATCGGTCACGTCAATCAGAATCGGTAATCAGTTATGATAATTGGCCTCGATCGCTAATCGGCAATCGACCACGATAATCGGAATCGGCCTCGATGAATGGTAGATCAAGGCTTAAGGGGAGGTCACAATGTGGACATTAAACCATCATTGCCCACCAATATGGACATTTAACCAATATTACTCCCAATGAGTGGCCCACATAGTGCCAAACATATAGTGGGCCCCAGGCCTCTTACAAGGGCCTCATACACAACATAATGGGCCTCATCGTATGGGCCGACAATATATCACAATGAGTCATGCATCATCAAGTCGGGCTTCATTCAAGGGTTGAAATATATGGTCTTCAAATACACAACTGGTGGGCCCTGCACATGGGCCATAAATACATCACATCAGGCCTACCCATGGTCCAGAAATACATCACAATGGGCCACAACCCATGGGCCTTAATACACAAGGGGTGGGCCCAACACATGGGCTTAATATACATCCAAGGTGGGCCTAATTCACATGGCCTCATATAAATTAAAGTGGGCCTCAACAATGGGCCACAAACACATCAAGATGGGCCTAATCACAGGGCCTCATATAAATCAAAGTGGGCCTTAACAACGAGCCACAAATACATCATAATGGGCCTCATATCTGTGTCGCATATACATCAATGTGGGCCGTATCAATGGGCCGAACCAACGGGCCTCATATACGTCGAATGGACCATATCAATGGGCATAATCCTCACAATGGGCCACGACCCATGGGCCGCAGATACATAGTAGGTGGGCCCTACACATGGGCCTCAAACACAAGGCAGGTGGGCCCCATCACATGGGTCTCAAATACATCATGATGGACCCCATGGATGGGCCGCACTAGTGGGTCTCGTAACATCAAGTGGGCCTCACTAATGGGCCATAAAAATACGTCAAGGTGGGCCTCATAAATGGGAGCTTGGATTACATCTAAAATCATTTCAATAGTTGTAGGTTGCAACATGCGTATCACTGTGCACAATCATTTCATGGGGCACACAACCCACCAATGATGATCAGCATCATCTAAACATTGCCCAGCACCGTCCAACATAATCTGGACGGTGTAGATTAAAATAAATAAATCAAAGTGGGTCTTGCTGCTGTGATCAATGTGGACGGTGAGGGGATATAGAATACACACCAAGGTGGGTCCACCCCCACACGTGCCACACGTGTGGGGTGGCCCCACGTCCTAAATAGAGGGACGGCTAGATGAACAGATATATCATGGTGGGCGTCACACCACCGTCCAGGTGGACGGTGTGGTTATTAAACATATACATCAAGGTGAAACCCACCAGCCCACACGTGTGGGGTGGGCCCACTGTAATGTTTATTTTTCATTCAATCTGTCCATATGGTCACTAAGACCTGAATAAAAATAAAATAAAATAATTTTATGATGGCCTAAAACTGCTATGACTCAAAAGAGTTTCAATGGCAGACATTTAATACCCCACTCCTTCTCACGGTGTGGACCACTTAAGCCTCATGTACGGTTGATTTCTAGGATATCCCCATGCCTAAAGGGGACCATCAAATGCACGGTGTGGATACTCCACTTGCATCATGGTGTGGCCTGAGGTGGGGCCCATTCTCCCTGGCGGTCCTAAGCAACAGGACGTCAGGGGCTACAACATCCAGAGACCCCATATTTTGTTTTGATGTGTGTGTGTGTGTGTGTGTGTGTATATTGAGGATTTTCATAGGCGGGGCCCACTTCAGGAGGATCCGACCCAACCGCTGGATTCTATGGCTTAAGATAGTCCAAATGAGCCCAATATTCGCATGTTTCGGTGTATGGAAATATCAGGGTAGATTTTAACGGTAAAAAACCACTATTTTCCAAGATATGGCCCACCAGATGCTCGGATTGACTTCATATTTTAGCTCAACGCCTAAATTGATCTGGGGAACGGGATGGATGGCATGGATTAGATAAATGCATCAAGATGGGGCCTATATGAGTGGCCCACCCAAAAGCCTTAAAATGAAAATGCTTTGTTAGTGCGAGTACACCTCACTGTCTGATCACACTTCACTGCTGGCTATGTCCAGACCGTCTGGATGGAACCCACAACACACGGTGGGTCCCTCTGTCCCAGATGGCCGATGTGGACGCCACATGTGACTCATGTGGGTCTCACTTCTGATGGACGGCGTGGGTAAAATACATACTTCAAGGTGGGTCCCACATGAACGTGGCCACCCGATTTGGATCAATATGATATTTGTGTTTTCCCATCACCAATAAGGTAAGGTCCACATGACTTGGACGGTTTGGATAAGACATACATCAAGGTGGGGTCCATTCGAGTGGGCCACACATCGCACAAAAAAAATGAGAAAGAGAGAGAGAAGCACCCACCTTAGATCTTCTCTTCCTTCTTCCGCCTATAGTCTCTAGAGCTCCATGGAAATGATTCCGACGGTTGAGATGGACTTTGAATGGTGGAGATGGGAGGTAGGAAGGTGGGCCACACTAGATCTCTCATGAAGAGCTTGGACGTGGGTTTGCTTGGGAGGAAAAATGAGAGAGAGAATGAAAGAGAGAGAGAGAGAGATGATGGGAGAGGAGTGATGGGAGAGAGGGATGGATGGGTGTACTTATGTAAGGGAGAGTTGACTTTTAAGGGTTGCTTTTGTACTTGGGGATGAGATAGATTAATGGTGTACTTTGACAAGTGAAGTGATTGATGTGATGGATTTTCTAGGGATTGCAACGCGTGACATTTTTCCTTGAACTGAATACATGCCCACATCTCCTGACCTGGGTACTGGCTCTGCGCGTAATACGCGGCATCGGAACCACGGCGACGGCGCGGTTGCAATGATATAAGTCTCAGGTCGAGCCTACTCAGACCGATAGGATCCGGCTCAGGATCGCGCGCAGACGCCGGTTACAGATCGTGGGTCACCGGAATTCGACCAAGAGGACCACAAAGGCATACGGAATGGTACGGGTTAGGATACGGGTTTTACATAGCTTGAGGCTGAGCCCAGGTGAGGATACTCTGTGTGCCAAGCTTGGAGACTAACCTAAATACGGGTGTGACCATTGATCTCGCCAGCAGATATGCATCCTTTAGACACGATAAGCTACTCGATCCATGGATTGCAGATAATACCTCCACGATCACAATATCTTGATGATTGAGCAAATCATGCCAAGATTAACGGACGTGGATCGTTCAATCCACATGTATAAATACCAGGGGACCCCATTGCTATAGGTATGCAATATCTCGCACCCTCTTTCTACATTCGACTTAAACCCAGATTCCCTAGCCTGACTTAAGTATCGAAGGGTCCCCCAGCTGAGCTAGGGTCTCCTTTGCTCACCCCTTTATGCAGGACCAGGGTTCGTTAAAGGTTTGCGGCATTGAGTGGAGGGTGGTCTAGATTTTGACCTCGACATTTTTTAGCGCCATCTGTGGGAAACGCAAACAAAAAGCTAGGAAGTTTATCATATATGGCAAGAGGAAAAAAAAAGGTGACAGCGGTGGAGCCCGAACCTAGCGGACAACATCAGTCTTCTTCGCTGTTGCATACCGAGTCGTCTTCAATAGGGTCGTCCCAACAAACTCGGAGTCGAGGAGGAAAGTATAAGGCACTGCAAAATGAAGTCCAAATGCTAAAGGACAAAATCAGTCGGATGAAGGCGCAGCAGAATCAACAGCCGCCTCTTAACCTGGTGGAGGCCACCTCGGTGCCCGAGGAACGACCGCAGCAAATTAGTTCCCGGGCCAGAGGTTCCCAGGGTCAAACATAATCAACTAATCCCAATGCAAAACCCTCGAAAGAGGTAACCCGTGGAGAAAGTGTCCTCGAGACGATTCTGTCATTGGATCCCAACGTCCACAACAGCTAATGTGTCGTCACAATTTGGTCATCCCGTGGCCCTAACCTTTTCACTTCCAAACTCTAAACTTGCTTGAAATTTAGCTCTCACACAATATAAATTCGATACCCTAGAAAATTTGAGCACAAATCATTACAAGAAAATCCCAACTCATGAGAAAATTGATGAAAAGATGAGAATTAGGGTTCGAGAGAAATATCAAAAGCACGAGATGAATAGGTGGGTGTTGTCAAATCAATACAGTAGAATTATCAAACTAACCAAGAATTGCAGGAATTGAAGAAGAAAACTAGTTCACAAACTTAATCAAGACAATATTGTAAGAATCCATCTATGAAATCTAGGGGTTTCCTTGGGATTCAATCAAGAGATATAGAGAGAGGCAGAGAGAGCCAGGGAGAGAAAAAATGAGAGTGACATGGAGGTTTTCCCTTCCCTACTTTGTACACACATGACCTAAATGCCTTTTCTTTCCCTAGCAAAGGAGCAATAAATGCTTCATTGACGGCTCATCAACCTACATTAAGGGCTTGTTTGATTTTCTAAATCCCCGTTAAATATGTGATAAATAGGCAATTATTACACTTTAACTTTGTATTTTCAATATTTCACTTCGAAGACCGATTTAAAAGTGTTGGTTTAAAATTGTGGGCTCTACCATGATATGCAATGACATATCCATGTCGTTCATCTATTTTACTATAATATTTTGAAATATGAGCCTGAAAATAAAACTGATCCAACACTCAAGTGGCCCACACCAAAGGAAAAAGCACCCCAAGGAAGTTTTAAACTATCGATGTTCAGTTTCCTTTTTCTTGTGGTGTAGTTTATTTGAGCTTTGGATCTGCCTTAGTTTTTAGCTCATGCTCTAAATTTAGTTGGCATAAGGGAAGGACGATGAGGTTAAGCCACATACATTATGACAGGCCCCATGTATGATCCCGACGTTAATTATTTTTGTGTTGAAAAGTAAGCCCACCAAATCAACCACGAGGAATCGTTTGGTAATTATTTAGGGCCTGTTTGTTTTTTATCATTTCACCTGGAAACGATAAATACTCTGGAAATGGGTGATTATTACCGTTTCACCTGTTTGAATATTCATAGGAATTTAATATTCATAGAAATTTCATTTTTTCGAAATCGGTTCAAAAGTAGCAATGGTCATTTTAGGACCCCATCTTGATGTATATGATATATTTGTTTCGTCCATCCATTTTATCACAACATTTTGAGATATAAGAAGAAAAATGAGTTAGATCAAACACTCAATTGGCCCATACCAAAAGAAACAATGGTCTCAGGAAGTTTTTAACAGTAAGTATTTAATTCACATTTTTCTATGGCATGGTCCACTTGAGCTTTGGATATGCCTCATTTTTTTTCGCTTATATCATAATTCATCTGGCATAATCGGTGAACAATGTAGATATATGATATGCATCATGGTGGGACCCACAAATATTTTACAATATTTACTATTTTTATACTGAAAAAGTAAGTCATCAAATCAATTATGGAAAAGAGTGCAACGATTAAGGGGAAATATTTATTACCATTCACGGGCATTTAAGGGGAAATATTTATTACCATTCACGGGCATTTTCATGGGAATTGGAAAATCAAACGTGCCCTTGGGAAAATAATCATTACCCATTTACAAATTTACAAGATATTCAAGGTGAATTTGGTGATTTAGTCGTCAATCACCATCCGCAAAATTCTAAGTTAGTTCGTAATAAAGGAGCCTTTTCCCAAAAAAAAAAAAAAAAAAAAAAAAAAAAAAAAAAACTCTAAATTCAAATTCAAATATTAAATAGAGAAAAAGAGATAGCAAATGGAATGTCGTGTTGGATGTCGAGCGTACATCTTTGACTTTATTAAAAGGTATTAAAACTGAGGACACTCTCACCTGCAGGGCCACACGTCTAGACCTGTCAACGTCTGTCCACCACCTAATAAGACCGGACATGACCTCATCCAACGGGCAAGATCAAATTGTTAAGCAAGTCGCAAGCGTATCATTTTCAGGCTCTACTCCATCTCAATGGGCCTCATGTGCTCTACGGCTGGATTGGCAAGAATGCATGAATGATTGCCACGCCTTTTTAAGGCCACGTGGCAAATGCGCATTGGATTTTATTTTCGAAAGCCTTTGGCAGAAAGTTACTGTAAAAAGGATGATGGGTGGGTCCACCGACATGTTTGTGAAAAATCCACTCCGTCCATCCGTTTTGAGTGCTAATTTTATAACATTATACAGCAAATTAGATAGATCCAAAACTCAACTGGGTCACACGAGAGGAAAAATTGGGGAAAGAAATGTTTACAATTGAAACCTTTCCAGGCTCTCCCCTGCCACTAGCCTGGTGGTGGCTGATGGCTGATGGTCGGTGGTACATGGCCCCACCATAATGTATGTATTTCAATCATGCCGTTTATCCACTTTTACAGATCATTTTAGGGCTTGATCCAAAAAAAATGAGAGGGATATAAATCTCAGGTGGACCACACCACAGGAAAACAATAATGATTGAATATCCACCATTAAAATCCTCGAAGGGCCCACTGTACTGTTTCTTTGACTTCCAATCTGGTGATTAGGTCATATAGACCTAGATGAGGTCCACTTGAGATTGGGATATACCTCAAAAGGCCCACTGTACCGTTTATTTGACTTCCAATCGGTTTCCATGATGAACTGGGTGTATTTCTCAGGAAACATATCGGTGGACCCACCCAGCATTCATGGGCAGGAACTTACTCGGAAATGCTTTTCAGGATATCGACATCCTTGAATTTTGAGCTGCTGAAGCGGTTTGGTTGGTGTACCATACACCATTAATGTGGCTGGTGTGTTGAGGTCGCTAAGTTATTGGGTCACTGTGAGGCATTAGTTATATCCAAACTGTAAGTTCATTTGGCCAGCTGGTCTTAAGGCTCGAGCCCTAAAATAAAATAGGTCTAAAAATAAAATGGACCACATTGTAAAAGGCAACCGGACATTGAACGGGTGCCATTGAAACACTTTTGGGGCCACGGAACTTTTGGATTAATATATGGTATTTATTTTTCTCTTCATCCATATGTGTGTGACTTTACGAACATATTAGATAAAAAGTAAACGTTACATTGGGCACTACAAATGTTTGAATGGTGAGAATCATTGTCTCCACTGCTATTTGTGGTGTGTTCCACTTGAGACTTGGAAATTACTTATTTTTGGTACCAAGATCTAGATTGATCTCTCAAAATGTATGAACCGTGTAGAAATGATAAATACATCATTGATGGGGCCATGTAACTTTGATCTCCTTTGAACCGTTGGTACAACTCGGAGCTCAAGAGCGCTAGCTTTCGTGTTTAAGCCACACCTACCCGCACGCTATAACATGAGAAATTTCATACTGTAATCCTACCTTTTACGCACCGTCTATTCCAAACGCTCCAAAACTTTACTTTCCCAGGCTAAATCATTCCGTACGGACACACTATTTTCAGACGAAAGTCCTTTGTAATCAGTATCGAATGTGTAGACTTATGGCTACGGATTATAACCATAGCTATTTGTAGCGTAGCCATTTGGCTCAGGAGCTTTTGGAAAGTATACTCCGTAACTATAACTATAGGTCTACAGGATGGGCGGTGCAACCTAGCTGAATACTAGAGTATTTTTGTCTAAAAATAATGTGTCTGTACGTAATGGCTTTGTTTGGAAAAGTATAGTTTAGGAGAATTTGGAAAAGACAATGGGTGAAAGGTGAGGTTTACGGTCAGAATTTTCTCCTACAACTTTGATGAATCTAAGATCTTGCTCGTCAACGTTTTTGTAGTTTGCTGACGCACGGGCTCCATTCATGTGGGGCCATTGTTTGGCAACTCAGACCGTCGATCTGATGGGCCCCAACATAGGAGTTGTGGGAAGACAAAATTTTACAGATTCCAAGATTGCAAACCTTTGATATGGTTGCCAATTACATAGGGACAGTTGAGAGAATTCGAACAGCAAAAATCAACCAAAAAACGAGGATATTGAAGGGCTAGGAATAGGATCTTCAAATCTCGATTTTTTTCTCCATCCACTTAGGGTCCCCTTAGATTAACGGCTTAAATCACTAACTTGTACGGGAGTACGTGTTTAATCCTGCACGTGGGTAAATTTAAAGTGTTATGGTGAACAACACCGCACAATTCATCTATCATTTTTGTTATTTTACAATCGGTAGGTGTAGACACTGAAATATCGGCACCCACGCTGATTAGTACGGTAATGTTTGGTGGTGGATGATTAGGCTAAGTATGAATATTGGAGTCACCACTAGCCGCAAAATTTCAGAATCCCGTGGTCGGCTAGAACCACAAAATTCACAAGGTTAGGGAAGCCCGAAGGCTCTCCTTCCTTAAATTGACCCCTGATCTGTGATCCGGGATTCTGAGTAAGGGACCTTAGTTACAAAGAGGGAAGGTGTTAGGCACCCCCTCTGCTCATACAAATGTACGGTCTCTACTTAGTGTGGTAAAATAATCTCAAGGGATGATGATGATGCTGTGGTCATGATGGGACTAGTCACACGTGGATTTCTGATGTAGCAAGATCCGAGATTTCGGCAGGTCACAGAGCATACATCCGACAATGTGTTTAAAGGGTGGATGTGATGATGCTTATGTAAAAAGGAAAAGAAAAAGAAAAAGTGGACTAGGTCACTAGGAATTTCTGATGTGACAGAATCCGATGTACGGCAAGTCACAGAGCATACATTCACTAGAGATCTAAAGAAGCAGGGGGGTTGAGAAAGGGAGTAGATGTCATAATGAATGCTTGTGGAATGATGGACCTTTGGCTTGATCTCGAGTAGGCTAAAACATAAAGTGGACCATGACCAATTTGGGTTAGGCTTATGGGTTGGAATGGTTGAGTTGAGGGCTAGGGGGTGGCTGGAAAAATTTATATTTTGAGGGGCTTGGGAGCTCCTTCCCTTTCCCTCACTCTCTTCCTCACTCACTCTCTTTCTCTCCCACTCTCTCTCTCACTCCCTCTGTTGGTTGTGTGTGTGTTGAAATGAGAAGAGGAGAGGGCTATTTATAGCCTTCTCTAATGGCAATGTGGTAATTTTGGGCTTTGGGAGGGGTAAATGTTGATGTGGCAATAGATGATTGGTTGGAGAGAGAGAGACGCCACGTGACGTGCTCTCATTAGCTAATGGGGTTAGTAAAAGGGCAAATAAGCTCGGATTGAGGGGTAATTTCAGGAGAAAGTTGACTTTCAGACAGTGGGACAGCTGTCCCCAGATGTCCATACGTGGGCCGCACTTGGCGCACTCTGAGTTACGCCTGCGGTAGTCTGACTACCACCCGGGTTGGGTTGGGTCCAAAATTCGTGTGGCTGGCTCCACACACATTTTTTTAGAGGAAGCGGTAGTTTGACTACTGCCTGCGGTAGTCAAACTACCACCTCGGGTATAGTTTCTCCCGAAATTTGGCCGGTGGGTCCTTTTTTGAGTTCTAAGGGTGAAACAAAGTCCATTTTGGATATTTGGCTTAAAAATGCTCAAAATTGGCTCGATTATGACCTAAAAATGGACCGAGAAATGAGTTGATTGTGGGTGAAGGTTTGGGTATGCTTTGGCTTGAACGATGGCTTGTGATGGCTTAGGTTTGGATCACGGTTTTAGCTAAGGTTAGGGTTTAGGCTGGTATTAGGGCTTGGTTCGGATTAGGGTTTAGGATATGCTCATGGTTCTAAGATTGTTTTAGCTTTCTTAAGATGTTAGCCTAGGTGGGGTGTCTACAGATGCCCCTCTTTTACCGAGGTTGTGGGCAACCGAAGGTCAAAGCAAGTGGACACCCCACCCTTCTGGTCAGAAAGGATAGTGATTCGAATCTGTTGTCTGTCATTGCATCATTATCAGTTGACCGTTTGGAAAAAGATGACTTGCACACATCACGAGGGTTGAGGAAAACATTGTGATTGTCCCCCGCGCATTCATCACGACTTTACGGGTCACCAATCACAACCCTTTCACGTCAGATTGTTGATAGCATCAGAGAGTAAGTCTGAAAAGTAAGGGCCTCTGCGCATTTGTCGCGGCTTTACGAGGATTCCCATACTGTTTAGTCTGTCGTTTCCTTTGCTACATAATCACCCTAGGAGTATTCGTTCTGTTTCATCGTTAAAGTGGTTAGCTGCCCCGCGCGTTGGTGCGGCCTTACGGGGAACTCACTACGCCGACTTGGACTCGATCAAATTTACCGAACATCCCAGACTAGGTATGTGCAAGTAATCTTTTGCCGTGCAGTCTGTTGATTCTGATACTTTAGTTGCAATGAATTGTTGTCATTTTGAGTTTGATTATTCTTCTCAGAGATGGATCCACTCATTTTACTAGCATTTGTACGACTGTCCAGATATAGAGATCGGGCCAATCATACATGTATCATGTACAGATTCGATCATCCTCCAGGAAACCGAAAGGGATCGAATCTTATTTAGCCATTGCACTGACCGTAACTAGGGAATATAGGAGATTCCTCAGTGTACTGCACGTTGCGTGCGTTTTTTAAAACTATCCTCTTTGGAGCTAGACTCCTTGGAGATTTTATTTGAAAATATTTTTAGATTTTTTTTAAAATATCCGTTCGATCTCGCGGGTGGGCGTCGTCGTTCGATTTTTATTTGCACGAATTAAGTAAACAGTCGTGTTGCCTCCACTGATGAGTTGGCGGGGCTAACGGTTTGAAATATTTTTAAATTTTTGAAATATTCGTCCGATCTAGCGGGAGGGCGTCATCGTCTGGTTTTTATTGTGCGGTGATCTGGATTGAATAGCCAGATGGCCTCCACTAATGAATTAATGGGGCAATTGGGGATCATGGGCCTGATTTGGTCATGTGGGCCTAGGACCATGGGCCTTGAAAACATGGGTTTTGAACCATGGGCCTTTGAACAATGGGCTTGGTGGGATTTTGACATGTGGGCCTTGTGGACTTTGAACTTGTGGGCCTTGTGGGTTTTGAAATATGGGCCTCTGGGGCTTTGAACTTGTGGGCCTTGTGAGCTTTGAAATGTGGGCTTGTTAGGCTTTGAACTTGTGGGCCTTGTGGGCTTTAAGATGTGGACTCTGGAGTTTTTAGACTTGTGGGCCTCTGGAGTTTTGAACTTGTTGGCCTTATGAGCTTTGACTTTGTGGATCCCCGACTTTGTTGGCTACTTATCCTGTACATGCATGTATTTTTTATTTTTTTTAAATGTAAAGAAAGGGAAGCGATTTATAGAAAGACTTTTTTGAAAGGAATGAAAATTTTTGTTTTTGCCAAATTTGTCGGTGTTTGCTTGTATTTGAATTTGTGTCTGGATGGTGGAATCAGAACATTGAACTTAGCCTATGTCGAATCCGGTATTCTTAGTTATTTGCTAGGGATCCCGATTCCCTGAGAGTAGCGCATACTAGGATCATGCCTCTTAGATTTGGATAGAGTCTGGCAGAATTCTGATTCGGGACTTATCTTTTCCTTGTGCTTCTTCACTTTGCTCGTTGCCTTGGCTTCTTCTGTACCTGTACTTTTTGTTTTCTATTTTTTTTTTAGTTATTTTTGCCCGTAGCACCTTTTCAGGTTTTCATCACGACCGCATTTCTCGTCATTTTTGCTCATGGCTTCCTTTCAGATTTTCACCATGTCCCGAGTTTCTGCTCTTGCCTGCCCCTTAGCAGTTGTGCTCTTTTTACCCTTGGTGCCTTTTCAGGTTTTCACCAAGTCCGTTACATGCCCGCTGTTTTTACTTGAGGCGCCCTTTCGTGTTTTCACCTCACCCGTTTTACTTAGGCATGTTACTTTTCTTTTGATTTCTCTTTTTCTTGTACAGAGGCAGGAAGCTAGACTCCATTCATTGCCAGCTAACTGGTGAGCTGCCTGACTTTACCTTCAATCACGATCGTGAATCTGTTGACATTGGGTTAAACTATCCTGAGGGGAAATGGGTTGGTGACTTGTGTTTTCACTCATTAGGTTCGACTCTTCTTTCTTTCTTTTTCTTTTTTCTTTTTTTATAGACTGCAAGCTTTATTCGTCCTTTTTTTAAAAATTTCTTTATCTTTTTTTTATCCTTCTTTATTTTTTGGAACACTTATTGAAGGGAAGAAATGATGATGGAATGTACCTCAGGATGCTAACATTTTGTCGTTTGACTTTAGCTTTACGATTGTGGTTGTTGATATAGTTAGGTAGGATTACCCATGATAGATATTCACGTTGTCAGCATTGATGGGCTCTGGAAGATCTTTGCCCCTAATGATGGCGAGATGAAGGGCACCTCCCAGAAGAACCTCGCAGATGATTAGAGGACCGTCTCAGGATGGCTTTTAGTTGCCCCCCCTGGGTCTAGTAGGCGCAATGATAAGATGTGCATGATTACCATGTTGCTAACCTTTCTTTCAAACTTGCTTGTCATTGGTCTTAGCGATCGTCGTGTGCTTTATGTTTGCGAGATGTAGTTGGTTGCATCAAGCTTACCACCAATCCTTTTCTTTGACTTCTTTTTCATTCATACCAATGATGTAAGATGTTGTTGGCGCCTGCCTTTATCTGCCATGAGAATATATTTATAACCATTAGATGCCTTTGGGTTTGTTGAGGGTCAAATATTGCATATCAGACCCTATTTATTTCCTGAATTTACGAACATAGTACTGATTAACGGCTCAATTTAATCGTGTTTTCGATGCAGGATGTATTTAGGAGCTTAAACTGAAATTGGGTATTAAAAGCATGGATTTGACGCTCCAAAGTCACCAGAGCAAGGGACGGACTCCAGGGACCAAGATCAGTGAATTTACACACCAGAGATCCGAGAAGATTAAGAAACTGAAGCTCAAGTGACCTAAAAATTATCAAAAATGCAAAATCACAGGGTTTCCACCATCCGTTCGGCTCAAAACTTCATCCATGGCCTGAGAACCATAAATTAACCGTACATGTCAAATTTCAGCTGTTGGATCGTTAAGGAAGTGGCCCAACAGTCAGATTAGCCCACTAATCGTCAGTCTGGGGCCCACCTGCTATCTGAATATACTTCAAAATTAGTCTTGACAGTTTAAATGATATGACAGAATGGATGGACGGGGCAGATCGCACTAAAACATCAAAGTGGACCCTATTCTGCAGTGCATGTACACCATAGTACACGCACCGGCTGTGCACCAGATCGTCAGCCCGGTCAAAGACGGGCTGACCCGTCTCTCTCCGCGTAAAACGTCCAGCTGACGGATTGAAGTGGCCGGTTTTGCGTTGTGGGCCCCACCCATCATGCGCTTTGAAGATCTAAACCGTCCATTCATCCCGTGGGACGGCAACAACCCACGCCTAGGTGGTACAATTCCAAGAAATAGCGAGATGGGTCCCCAACCTTTCAAAGACAGATCAGACGGACGTAAGATCAAGTAGGTGGGCCTTATCAAAATCACTCCAAAACCATTCATTCCCACCCGAAATCTCGCCACGTAGCTAATGGATGGAGTGGATTTTCTCACCGACGTTTCCTTCCACAAACGCATCCTCTGCTGCGTGCGTAACAGAGAGTTGCGTTGGATCGTTGTGCGCCACCATCTGAGATCTACGGGCAGATCTGGACCGTTCAGTAGACTCCAACAGCCCAGATAATGCAGATCTAGGAGAGAAAATTTGAAGAGAGCAGCAGGATCGGTTTTTCACCATTCAAATACAATTCGGACGGTGGTATGAAAAGTCTATGGGCCACACCAAAATCAGTCAAGAATCGCCCATTACTGACAGGATTTTCGAGCTGAAACCGGTGGACGGTGTAGATCCTTCCTTCATCGCTGATAATGGGCCCCGCCAGCAGCACAGCGGAGGAAATCTGCGTTCTCTCTGATTACGCAAGAACAGAGCTTGCGGTGATGCACTGTGGCCCACCATGGCCCATCAAAATGATGATCTGAACCGTTCACTTATCTTAGGAGATGGCTAAAACTAACGCCTAGGTGACCTTTTGGTCCCATGCATTCGATCACAAGAAATATCCGTTCAACATCAAGATGGACGGCGGAATGAAAATATCATGGGTCACCATGGCTTGGATCCAAAACCGATCATACCTGAAGGGTTTTTCGAGTACATTCTAATGAACAGAATGGATTTCTGAACCGATATCAATCATGGGCCCACCAAGCATCCAACGCAAGTGGGTTTATCTCCTTGTGCGTTTGGGAAAAGGATGTTTTTTCTCTGCCACCGATTCTAGGCTGATATAAAAGAGAGAGAGGACTGGAGGCTGGGGGGACGGCTGGAGCCTTAGGACGTCAACAGCAAGAGAGAGGCAGGGAGATTGAGAGTTGGGTTTTGTTTTCTTTTTCTTATTTATTTATTTTTATATATTTGGTTGAGAGATAGTCCATCTATGACGGGCTAAACCTCTTAGCTAGGGCTAAGAGGTGAAGCTTGTAGCGTGATGGGACGCCTCTTTGCTTATGCCTTTGTTTAGACTAAACTGATGTTGATTTGAGTTTTATTAAGGGAATGTTTTTAGTCTTTAATGGTCTGTTGTGACTGAAATTACAATGGGTCTGCGATGGCTTTGAGCATGTTCTTTTCTCTTTATGTTAATGACGTCAGGAAGCCCTGTTGTTCACCATCGTCTCCTGGGCATGGTCGGATGACGGTACCCTTCCTAACCTTCATACATTGATTGGTTGGTAATTAGTTTAATTCTGTTGTTTGCTTTGTCTCCTGGGCATAGTTTGGTGATGGAATCCATTCTAATTCATACACCTTTCATCTCTTGAAACTTATATCAATGGCAGTTCAGTAAATTTTCATAATTTGTGATACTGGCATAAGATCTCCCTGATCTCTACAAGTGGATCTTTGGCACCCTAGTTTCCTACCTTTTGAATTCCTAAAATTTTAGATTAATATTTTCACCATTATTCCCTTGATTTTTCCTGATTTAGATTTCATCTTAGCCTATTTCTAGTTCTAGTTACTTTCAGATTACGTACAGGTTTCAGTCCTTGTGGATTCGACCTCGGTCTTACCGAGATTATTACTACATCACAACCCTATACTTGGGGAGTGAACAGGGTTCATTCTTTCAATGATGTCCACACCCCATAATGAAGAAGGGCAAGAGTGTTGTCAGGTTATAAAGACTCGAAGCATGCACATGGATTCGTTATGCCAGCTTTGAATACTTGAAGCACTTCCTAGCATGCTGCAATAACTTATCTTCATTATTCATTGGTAGAACTCCATCATAAACTTCAGACATGATCTTAATAGCTTTGTTTGATAGGCTTGACTTCAGGCTTCATAACAGATGATGTATGATTGGTTCTTCATTTGATTTGAGTAAGGCTCCATAGGAGAACCCAAAATTAGATAGCCCTGGGCTTCAGGAATTCTGTCATTGTCTGCTTGTATTCAGGAGGCGAGGATCTCTTGATGCGTACTGTTCTAGGGAGTTCAAAGGATCTCAAGTTCACATCTTCAAAATCATCCATGACGACATTGGCCTTTGTTTCGAGCTTTCTGAGGGAATCCTCTAGCTTGAGAATTGGATCATTATTTTCCCCCATTTCGTTTAAACCCATGAGTTTGAAGTCTAATTCTAGATCGAAATCATATGAGTTGTCTTTAAACTCGGGTATTGTAACAGACGCATTTGACACATTATTGCTTGTGAGTTTTGAAAGATTTTCTATTGTTTTTGTGTTTTGAGAAATTTCTGTTGTTTTTGGATTTTGACAAGTATCTGAATTTTTTGACATTTCGAAAATATCGAATGTTTTTGGCTTTTCAAAATTTTCTGATTTTTTTTTTTTTTGGATTTTAACAAGTATATGATTTTTTTTTTGTTTCAGAAATATCCAGTGTTTTTGGCTTTTTGAGAATTTTCTGATTTTTTTTTGTTTTTTATTTTTTTATTTTTGAGAAAGACGGCGATGTGAATTAGGGATTGCCTGATTCTGTTCGAGGAGTCAAGCATTATTTTCTTTTATTGTGCCGTCTTGGGGACTGTGAACAAGCTATTGCCCTGCACTCCCTCCCCTTAGGTGGCAGGGCCAGACGGATAGTAGGTAGGCCCTCATTGTCGTGCCCAAATATCGTGATGAGTTTGAGATTGGGGTCTGAGTTGTGTTAGATGTCACTTTCCTCAGTTCATCCCCGATGCATTGAGAGTCTTTGGATTCTTCCTGCTCAGGTGGGACCCAGACCATGGTACAGTCGATAAGAGGAAATTCTTGCCCCTTGCCCAAGTCATTTTCAAATAGCTCAGTTGGCTCATTTTACTCATTTGATCCTCCATGGTGGATCTCAACCTGCCAACTGGACAGATGATTCCTTCTCTGATGGATTTGATTGATGTGTGGATGAAGGGACCATCCTCCTCTTGCCGAGTTTGCTCTCCTCCGATGCCTTTGTGCTTTGCTATCTCATCCTTAGGAGGCTGATATCCCATTCCTGTCATGCCTGCATTTTCTTGATATTTGAGCTGATAATAAAAATGTTGGTGCTCGACTGAAGGGAAGACATAGTTTGATCCAATGGGACACGCAAGAGACATGTAATTCATAGTCTCGAACTCGAGACCATAGTATGGGATATCCTCATCAGAGCATTGTATGTCTATAATCGGGATATCTAGCTCTTGATGGTTGACTGCTTCTATCGGAAAGATTTGTTTGGGATCATCCAAAACGGTCGGTGTCTTGTCTCCGAAAATGTATTTGGCCTTTTAATGAAGAGTCGAAGAGAGAGCCTTGATTCTATGGATCCAAGACCGATCAGGGAGGAGATGAAATGAAGCTGTGATGTGAAAGACCTGAAAAGTGATGGTTGATGTTTCGGGGCTAATCAAGATCTTGACATTAATCTCTTCCTCAACCTTTCTCCTAGAGGCGGGAACCACTCGTCCTAGACTTTTTTCTTGAAGGATTAAAGACTGAGTAAAGCTAGGCAAATCCCTTTGAGTAGCAGAATGTCCTTCTTGGAAAGTTACCACATGATTGAAGTTGGGCCCTGATTTTACTAGGGCATGCGGTATGTTGATCGAAAAAGGAGCATTTTCTTAGATTACGAGGGTTGGAGTAGGGGCCGGATAGGTAGGTGGTGCCCCTTGTGAAGCAAAGGATGTATAGACCGGATTGATTGGTGGTGGCTGCTGTAGACTTGGGGGCATGGAGATTAGACTCGATGGAGATGCCCCTTGCATATTTAAGAGTGAAGAGATTGGACTGGTAGGGTGTGCCCCGTGTAGACTTGAGGGCATAGAGACTGGACCGGCTGGAGATACCCGTTGCATATTCGAGAGCAAAGAGATTGGACTGGCAGGGTGTGCCCCTTGTAGACTTGGGGGCATGGAGACTGGACCGGCTAGAGATGCCTGTTGCATATTTAAGAGCAAAGAGATTGGACTGGCAGGGTATGCCCCTTGTAGACTTGGGGGCATGGAGACTGGACCGGCTGGAGATGTCTGTTGCATATTTGATAGTGAATAGATTAGACTGGTAGGGTGTGCCCCTTGTTGACTTAGGGGTATTATTGTTGGGCTGGTAGTGATTGAATGAATGCATTGGACTGGATTGACCGGGGGTGGCTCTCCTTGACTGATATTGTTAGTAGGGGTTCCTGATGAACTGTGATATACTTGATATGATAGTAGAGGATTCTGGAGGATGTAATTGGTGGTGGCAATAGCAGGAGAGGTAACCACAATAGTTTGGTTATCAATCAGATCTTGGACCACATATTTCAGGGGGAAACAACGATCTATTGTGTGGCCTCGGGATTGGTGATATGCACAATACTCATTCCCATTATAATTTGGTGGCAGAGGGTTTGGTGGGGACCTAGGCAGTAATGGAGTAAGTATTTGCCTTTGGACTAGCATGGCTAGTATTTCATGGTAAGTTTGGGCTATCGGTGTAAACTGCCTAGATTTCCGAGTCATCCTCATTTACTGACCATGATTGGGGTACTGAGGAATCTCCCTTTGATGTTGTTGTTGTTGCCATTGTCCTTCTTAAGGAGCGAATTGAGCACCTTGAGTAGAGGCGACAAAATTGTCTTTTTCTATTGGATGAAGGTCAAGAACACTTCTGTTACCATTTTCGTATCTAGTAAGCATTCCTTCCACTACCCTTTATACTGGGGAGGCCTGATGAGGCCACCAGGGGGAGATTGTCCCGACCCTTATTCCGACTTCGACTCGTTCCTCTGCACGGATGAGTTGGGTGAAGTTGGCATATGGATACGATACAAGGTATCCGGAGATACTCGAGTTTGCTGAGTAGATAATCATGTAGATTTGCTCCTCGTCATCAATAGGTGTTTTCATTCTAGCGGTCATTGCCTGCCACCGTCCAACGTAAGCTGACAATGACTCATCATTCATCTGCCTTAGGGCAGCAAGATCCGCCCTTTTAGGTACTATATTAAGATTGTATATGAAACGATCAATGAAAGCTTGGGAAAGTTGTTCCCAAGTATTAATTCGATGGTAGTTTAATGACGTGTACCAATCTAACGCATCGCCTTTCAAGGATTTTTTAAACAAACGGATCAACTCTCCTTCATTACTTACCATAGTATTAAGCTCTCTACAGAATGCTCTTAAATGGTCCATAGGACAACCCGTACCATCATATCTCTTGAATTTTGGTACCTCAAAGTTTTGAGGTATCCTGGCATCAAGAAAGGGACATAAGTCCCTGAATTTGGTGGATGAGAGATCTACCCCCTGCTGCTTCCGTAGCTTCCTCTGCATATCTTGCAATTGCTCTCGGAGCTCTTCAATTTTGAAGGGACCGGTCTAGAGGGGTTTTGCCCATTAGAATTGATTGGATCTCCTATTAGGAGGAAGGTGTGCGGGAGGGTTGCTCCTGTTTATATGTTGGGCTAATTTTGCATGAAGAGGGAGAACATGATTTACTGGAGGAATGAGAGAGAAAGTAAGAGGAGTTTGTTGGATTGAGCTGTTTTGCACACTGGGCTATGTTGCTTGCATGTTTGGTATGTCGCCTGGTACCAGGAGAAGTAATAACTCCTGCAATGTTTTGAGATTTTGGGTCATCTCATTTATTGCTACAGTAGCTGGCAAATCTGTTGGAGTTGTTGGAGGTGCCGGTGCCGGTGTTAGTACCAGTGCTGATGCTGATGTTTCAGGAGCTAGCAGAGCCGTTGGCTCTTCTCCATGGGTAGCCATAGTTGCATGAGATCGAGTGGTCATGGCTAGGATTGATGCCCAAACAAGTGTAGGCCAAAGATGTTTTTTTTTTTGTGAATGCAATGATGATGTCCCTTAAGATTAAAATACCACACACTTTCAGTCGGGTCTCAGTTAGTGCAAGCTAACAATCCCCAGTAGAGTCGTCATTCTGTAGACACTGAAATATCGGCGCCCACGCTGATTAGTACGGTAATGTTTGGTGGTGGATGATTAGGCTAAGTATGAATATTGGAGTCGCCACTAGCCGCAAAATTTCAAAATTCCGCGGTCGGCTAGAACCACAAAATTCACAAGGTTAGGGAAACCTGAAGGCTCTCCTTCCTTAAATTGACTCTTGATCTGTGATCCGGGATTCTGGGTAAGGGACCTTAGTTACAAAGAGGGAAGGTGTTAGGCACCCTCTCTGCTCGTACAAATGTACGATCTCTATTTAGTGTGGTAAAATGATCTCAAGGGATGATGATGATACTGTGGTCATGATGGGACTAGTCACACGTGGATTTCTGATGTAGCAAGATCCGAGATTTCGGCAGGCCACAGAGCATACATTCGACAATGTGTTTAGAGGGTGGATGTGATGATGCTTATGTGAAAAGGAAAAGAAAAAGAAAAAGTGGACTAGGTCACTAGGAATTTCTGATGTGACAGGATCCGATGTACGGCAAGTCACAAAGCATACGTTCACTAAAAATCTAGAGAAGCAGGGGGGTTGAGAAGGGAGTAGATGCCATAATGAATGCTTGTGGAATGATGGACCTTTGGCTTGATCTCAAGTATGTTAAAACATAAAGTGGACCATGACCAATTTGGATTAGGCTTATGGGTTGGAAGGGTTGAGTTGAGGGCCAGGAGGTGGCTGGAAAAATCTGTATTTTGAGGGGCTTGGGAGCTTCTTCCCTTTCCCTCACTCTCTTCCTCACTCGCTCTCTTTCTCTCCCACTCTTTCTCTCTCTCACTCCCTCTCTTGGTTGTGTTGTGTGTTGAAATGAGAAGAAGAGAGGGCTATTTATAGCCTTCTCTAATGGCAATGTAGTAATTTTGGGCTTTGGGAGGGGTAAATGCTGATGTGGCAATAAATGATTGGTTGGAGAAAGAGAGAGAGACGCCACGTGGCGTGCTCTCATTAGCTAATAGGGTTGGTAAAAGGGTAAATAAGCTCGGATTGAGGGGTAATTCCAGAAGAAAGTTGATTTTCGGACGCTGGGACAGCTGTCCCCAAATGTCCACACGCGGGCTGCACTTGGCGGCACTCCGAGTACTGCCTGCGGTAGTCCGACTACCGCCCGGGTTGGGTTGGGTCGAAAACACATTTTTTTGGATGAAGCGGTAGTTTGACTATCGCCCGCGGTAGTCAAACTACCACCTCAGGTACAGTTTCTCCCGAAATTTGGCCGGTGGGTCCTTTTTTAGGTCCTGAGGGTGAAACAAAGTCCGTTTTGGATATTTGTCTTAAAAAGGCTCAAAATTGGCTCGATTGTGACCTAAAAATGTACCGAGAAATGGGTTGATTGTGGGTGAAGGTTTTGGTATGCTTTAGCTTGAACGATGGCTTGTGATGGCTTAGGTTTGGTTGGGGTTTGGATCACAGTTTTGGCTAAGGTTAGGGTTTAGGCTGGTATTAGGGCTTGGTTCGGATTAGTGTTTAGGATATGCTCATGGTTCCCAGATTGTCTTAGCTTTCTCAAGATGTTAGCCTGGGTGGGGTGTCTACAGTAGGTCACGCTACGCATTGAATTTCCTTATAGGAACTATAATAATGCAAGAGTACAGAACATCATAGGCACAAAACCATATTTCTGCTCATGTTACATGTAGGAACCATGATCCAAATCGTCCAAATTGAGGATATATAAAATAAAGGGACTAGAAGATAAATAAAATTGATTGGATGGTCATGATTTTTCTTAATGATAATCAAACATAGCCTAGGTAGAAAACAATCCACCATTGAAATTATGAAAAAGGTCACAAATAAGATTGTCTATTATAACTAAATTACTTTGATTTATGTGTTACAGCCCATCTACAATGTGGTCCAAACCACATGATTTGAACGGCTATGATAGAGCTAAGTGACTCCAAATTTATATGATTGAGTATGATATACCAAGGTCTCGTAAAACATGACATAGTTTTTTTTTTTTTTTTTTTATCACAATGCACATTAGTTTTAGAGATTTTTCTATCGTAAATCTCACACTTCATCAATCGACTTTTCTGAATGCTCCCAAACTTTACTTTATAATACTAAATCATTGCCTTTTTCTAAATAAAAATACCTTTGCATTATAAATCCATTTTTTATAATCTTCTCTCCCCTCCTCTTATGCAAAAACTCATTTTATGCAAAAACCTATTTTCTGGATTCTTTTATCCTCTTTATACAGCAATACCCCTCTACTTAAAACTCATTTTCTGAAATCTTCTATCATCTTCATATAACAAAACTCATCTACTTAAAATCTATTTTCTGAAATCTTCTATCATCTTCATATAACAATACTCATCTACTTAAAATTCATTTTCTAAAATATTCTCTCTTCTTCATATAAAAATACCCTTCCACCAAACCATTACTTCTTTATTTTTATTTTAGTTTGTCAAGAAAGGACGAAAATGGTGCCTCCATTAAAGAAAGCAAGCACTATAGGTATATTTGATCAAATTGCCGTAAACCTAAACCGAAAAATTTTCTTGTGGGCCATAGAAGTTTTGGATCAAGCTTATATCTATGTTTTCTGTTCATTAATGTTTACATCATCTTATGAACAGGCTAGATGACAAATAAACCATCATTGTGGGGCCTAGCAAGGTTTTAATGATGGAAATGATTATCCCCACTGTTTCATGTGGTATGATCCACTTGATCTTTAGATATGCTTCAATTTTGGCCTTAACCCCTTGAATTAGATGGAAAAACAGATGGATGACGTGGATACACCACATACATTCATGTGAACCTCGGTCAATTTCATATTAGTCTCACTCAATTTCATTTGAAGCTCGCTCAATTTCATGTTAGGCTCGCTTAATTTAATGTGAAGCTCACTCAATTTCATGTTAGGCTCGCTCAATTTCATTTGAAGCTTGCTCAATTTCATATGAAGCTTGTTCAATTTCATTTGAAGCTCGCTCAATTTCATGTTAATCTTGCTCAATTTTTATTTGAAACTCGCTCAATATCATGTTAGGCTTGCCCAATTATCCGTAGTTGTATGTACTTTTCGCTACATAAGTGATTCGTAGCCATAAAACTAATGGCTACGAATCGAATGAAGCAATGGTTATGCTACCAATGGTTACAGTCTTGCTACGGTTATAATCCATAGCCATATGTCTTTAGTTACGACCTTTGACTCTTTTTCTGGTAGTGGACAATGTCACCGTGATATCCACGGTGCCACTATGGACAAGACAGAGTCCCACAGTGGCATCGTGGATATCATGGTGCCACCGTGAAAGCAATGGTATTTTCGTATACAAAGAGTTAATCCGTACAACAGTGGTTTTGTTACAAAAAGTAAAGTTTGGGTGATTCACAAAAGTCGATGGGTAAAAGGTGAGTTTACAATGGGAAAAATCCCATTAGTTTTTTTTTTTTTTTTTTTCGAAAGCGAAAAAGGATGATACTTTGGCGATGTGTGATGGATGATAAATAGGCACTAAAATTACTTAGAAATTTCAACCGGTAATTCAATGTAAACTGTCCATATTATGGGTTTAATTTTAGATGAATCATGAATAAAGAATTATGCTTTTTTATTTTCTGACTATTGGAATGATGGACATTTATTGGACGATTAGAAATGAAAATATCCAACGACTTCATTTCAACAAACGTGTGTCCATGAATCACTGGTTAGAATAGTTAAAACAATGTAATTTACCGAGTGTGGGTTCTAAATCTTAGTTGGTCTAATTTGAGTTAATTAAGGATATGTGGACAATTTTTGAGAAGCTGCATTTCAAGCATCATATTCGGTGCATCAAATAGCTCCCTTAGGGTTGTCAATGGGCCGGCTTGAGGTAGGTCTCGCCCGGATTTTGAGTTGTTTTGGGCGGGTTGTTGGGCTGACCTTATTCAAAATTCTAAACTTTAAGGCTCAAGCCCGACCCATTGACATCCCTATTTTTTTTTTTTAAAGCTTCACCCTTTTTCTTACATAAAACTATCCTTAAAAGTTTTTTTATAGGAAAGTCAAGCCATACATGGGATGAGTCAACTCGGCAGACTCAACTTGTCTGACTCATTCAGATCTGACTCGATCTGAACCGAGTGGGTGAGTTGATTTGAACTAAGTAGACTTTGTCCAATCCGAACTCAAACCAAGTCGAGTCCGGGTCACCCAGTAATTTGACTCGACCCAAAATCCTATTCGGTAACGACTCGACTCAATTTGAAACCTTACTCAACTCGAGTTTGGGTAGTGTGTGTGTAAACCTAAATATAATCTAACATACACGCTGCCTGCCCGCCCACCGTCACCTGACCTGACCTCTCCCTCCCTCCTCCTCCACCTCTCCTGCGCCTGACAGCCGCCCACCACCACCGGGTCACTATCTCTCTCTCTCTCTCACCCTCATCTCCCGCACAGTCGCACTCACTCTCTCTCTCTCTCTCACCCTCATCTCCCGCACAGCCGCACCCGATAACATTAACTCGGCCACTCGACTCAACTAAACAGCTTGTCCACACCCACCCGCTCGCCACCGACTCTCGATAGCCACCCAGCTCTCTAAATCAACTAATCAAAGTAATTGTGTGTTTTATAAGACTTTTATAGTTTTAGTTCATGGTTTTCATCTATTTTAATTTGGAGGTTTTGTGAAATTGGGCTTGGTTAGGGTTAAATGGACAAATCAGAATGGGTTAGGTGCTTGTATTTGGTCTAGGCTGGATCGGGTGAGTCTGGGCTGGCTGTTGTGTGTCTGGGTTAGCTCGGGTGCGGTCGGGCTAACTATGGTGTGTCCAGGCTAGCTCAAGTGTAGCTGGGCTAGCTCAGGCCGAGTCATTTCTAAACCCTAAACCATAAACCCATATCCTAAACGCTAAACCCTAAATCCTAAATCATAAACCCAAAACCTCAAACCATAACCCTATACATAAACCCTAAACCTAAAACTAAACCTAAACCAAAACCCTAAACCCTAAACCCCAAACCTAATCCCTAAAAGTTATCCCTAAATCCTAAATCCCAAAACCTAAAAAACTAAACCCTAAACCCAAGCCCTAAACCCTAAACCCAAGCTCTCATTCCCTTAATCATTTATTCCTTAGCTTATTATTGTGAGTTAGAAAATTAGCCTAATGTGATTTATTTTTGTGAATTAGATAATTATTTATTTATTTTTGTGAATTATGGATTACATTACTTATTGCTTGGCTTATTATTATACATTAGACGGTTAGTTTAATGTGGTTTATTGTTGTGAATTAGACAATTGGTTACAAATTTGAGAGTTTCTAGTGGCCAGACAAATATATGGTGTATTTTTTGTGGTATATAAATTGATCTAAAATGGAAAAAATAAAATAAAAAAGAAGTACCTTACCCCTATCATGGTGAACCTCTCATGATCAGGATTAGAGCTGGGCAGGATCTGGTCCGACCCGAACTGAAGGCCAGGATTGGGTCGGATCGAGTAGGCTCACTCAGATTCGACCGCACAACGAGTTGAGTTCGGGTCAGTAGCCAATCTGAACCGATCCGATCCGCACAATGTTCATTCAACATTGTTTCCTATAATGTTGTCCACTTGAGATTGGAATATACCTCATTTCTTGTTTAATACCATAAAATGATCTAGAAAAATAGATGAACGGCGTGGATGAAATAAATACATCATAGTGGGGTCCACAGAGCACCGACCACCAGCCATTGGTAAGTGGTAGGGGGAGTAGCCAATCCATCTCCTCTTAGGTCTCAGGTCTCAGCTCATGGTTCAAGGTGCTTCGAGCACCAAGTTCTGACTCCTGGTGTATTGACATGACGTCAAGAAGCGAATTGGCAAGTGTACCACGCACCAACTGTGTATTGATGTCAGCAAGTTCTGTGGGTCCCATCATGAGGTATGTGTTATATCCAAACCGTCCATCCATTTGGCTGGCTCGTCTCAAGGCTTGAGCTAAAAAATAAGACAGATCTAAAGATTAACTGGACCACACTGCAAAAAGTAGTGGGGGTTGAATGTTTACCATTAAAGCTCTTTTAGGGGTCACATAAGTTTCGAATCAATATGAAATTTGTTTTTCCTCTTCATCCATGTAGTTGTGACCTTATTAACAGATTGGATAGAAAATAAACATTATGGTGGGCCCTACAAATTTTTTAACGGTGAAAATCAATTTTAATTTTTTTTATAAAAATAAAATAGAAGACTCGATCCGAATTGTACCCAACCCGATCTGACTCGGTTTCCCTAACCGAGTCGGACTCGGTTCGGGTCGGCCAGCAGTTCAACGGATCGGATCGAGTCAGATGACCCAGACTCGATCCCGGATTAGATTGAGTTCGGGTCAATTCATTGAAAATTTCGGACCGAGTCGAGTTGGACCCAATTCGGTCCGACTTGACTCGATGTCCACCTCCAATCGGGATGGGGTAGATGCCTCCCAGTCGGGGGTGTGTATCGTATAATAGATGAATATAATTTGTGTATGTGTTCCCAAAAAATATATCAGTACTCTATTTCATTCTATTGATCAGGAGCAATAAAAAAAGTCATACCTCAAATTGTCCTATTTTGAACAGTTTAAGGTTAGATAAATAGTATTATTTCATATAACTTATTTAAACGCTCATGCATGTTATGTGTTCCATCTCTCCATTTCTCTATAGATATGTTTCTTCCTTTTTATTTCTCATGTCAGATATCTTCACATCACTTAGATATTTAATATGACAATGTAATGGAAGATCGGCTTATCTAGAGAGACACGAAGAGATGCTACTAGAATTTCGGCGTGGGATTTTAAATGAGAATATAAAAGTATTACTATATATCCAATCTTGGATTGTGACTAATTTAGGATTTAGTATACACTTTGAAGGCATTATATTGCTAGTCTAATTAAGTATCTTTCAATTAGTAGATGGCTAGTGAAGAAATTTCCAATACCCTCAGCGATTTGTTGGTCACTTCGTCGATGATCTTGTATGAAGGATTGGTCTAAGTGTAGTTGGTAATGGTCATTGCGGCCGTTCTTGATCCTCGATACAAGATATTCATGGTTATATTCATTTTTAAAAAGCCATATGGTGTGAAGAGTGCCATTGAGGTTGATGAGATTTGTGATGCATTCAGATATCTTTATAATTTGTATGTAGAAACTTTGGGAGCTGTAAAAGACAATACATTAGATCAGACTCCTCAAGTGGATTCTAGTTCTAGTGTTGTTGCATAACGAAACACGATCGATAAGTTCGTGTCTTTCATGACATAAGTTGAGACCCAAATGCAGATAACCCTAACAGAACTTGATCACTATCTTAAGGAGCCATTTATAAAGTACAAGGGTGAAGAATTTGATGTTTTAGACTGGTGGAAGTCGAAAACTCATGAATCACAGTACCCCATGCTATCGTTAATGGCACGAGATATATTGTTAATTTCAATTTCAACTGTGGCATAATAATTTGCTTTTAGCATGGGAAGTAGGGTCGTGAACAAGTATCAAAGCTTGCTTACACCATAATCAGTTGGAGCATTCATTTGTACACAAGATTGGTTGCGTCCGATATGAGAAAAATGCAATTATATTAATAACAAGTTCAATAAAGATGAGAGTGGAAAACAAGATGAGGTGGTACCTACAACAATTGTATGAAGCCGGATGAAATAGTACATTCTATTTCTCTTGCATTTGCTTATGATAAATTGACGATTATTATATGTGAAATTGAGTTTTAATATTTGATGGGTGGATGAATATTTTCTATGCTTATCATCTTATGTATTTATATATATATATATATATATATATTCTTATATTTTCGTTTATACTTTTAAATGACTTAATGTTGCCTAAATCTCATATGGTTGGTTGGTTGTGTTTGTTTATCTTCATTCCTTAATTACTTATATTGTCTCAACCTAACCAAATATTCTTTCATTCAAAATGCGCATGTATACACATGTCATTAAAAGATGATCCATTGATAAATATTTGGGATCATGGAGCCCAAGTCTTCTCATACGATGAAAATATAAAGTTGCAATGTAAGTTGTGTTAAAAACAACTTGTAAACAAAACAAATCTGTTTATTTTACATTTGGCTTGTCGGGAGAAGATGCTTCACGATGTAGTAAGGCTCCTAAAAAAGTATGAGATTTTTTTCAAGACATTCTCGACTCAAATATAAAGGCTTTCACTTCTTCCCCTACAACCAACATAACTATCTATATAAAATATAAAAATAGGCCTATTATAAATGAAGAATGGTCAAGCAGGGGAAGAGCCCCACACTTAATAGAGAAGAAGAAGACAAACTGTTATGGGAACAAGAAAAACAATATTATAAAAAAGCCGTAAAATTAAATCTGAAATTGACATCCAGTATCAGACAACATCAATCCCCTTCAAGACAACATGATGCTGAAATAGGTACAATTATGAGACATAAGTCAGACGATAAATCATTTAAGCTTCTTAAAAGTCTCACTGCATTCTATAAGCAGTTGAGAATCCCGTACAAATTAGATAATAAAAAGAGGTTAAAAAAACTCGTTAAATTTATGAATGAGGACAATGGAAAGGCATCTCCATCATTCAATTTAGAAGAGTAAACAACCATCTTTTAAATACCTCCAGTTCAGACTGAGCCCAAAGTTCTCCCCTCAGTCCAAGCTGTAAAAAGAGAACCAAATGATGATTCCAGCGACAAAAGTGGAAGAATGAGTTATTATTGTGGATAAGGTTATTTGGGTTACACACTACAAATGCATTAATCATGCAAAGCATATTGAATGAATGAATGGTTTGTATGTGTAAAGCCATATGAGATCCTGAATATACTTTTGAGTTTTGACAGTGTTTTTTAAATTCTTTTAGTTTTTTTTTTTTTTTTTTTTTTTTAAACGTTAAAAATTACTTTTAACAATGTTTATTATAAACAACTCAACTCAAGTACACTACTAAATTGATATAAAAAAAAGGTCAACATGAAAAAATATAAGAAGATCAACTTGGCTCTACTTGGTCTTGTGACTAGGTCGAACTCGGTTTGGGCTAGTCCGGGGCATACCCAAGCTCAGATCGGCTCAAGCATGCTAGACTGATACTGTGTCAAGTTCAATTCAAGTGATATTCATTTAAAAAATAAAGTCAAGTCAGGTCGACCCTAACGCAGTCGCGAGTTCATGCCCAACTCTAAAAGAAAGGTTTGTGGAGTACTTTTTAATTTCACATTGTTGTGATTAAATTTTGATTAAATCTATCTAGAGAAATTGTAGTACCTAACGGTGTACTCAGCAACCCAGCGAGCAATAGTACCCTGACCGTGTATTGAGCAACTCAGCACCATGATATATGTGTCTTATCCACGTTGTCCATCCCTTTTGGGATATCATTTTAAGCCGTAGGCCGAAAATTGAAACCTTCATAGGTTCCACAATAATGTTTATTTTTAATTCAACCCGTTAAAACGGTCGGAGGCTGAAGTTTTTAATGCTAGATGTTCAATTCCCATTGTGGTGTGGTTCACCTTAACTTTGGATGTGCTTTTGGGTTCATGCCCTGTAATGAGTTCGTACAACTACGGACGGAAGACATGGATAAGGCACCTACATTAGGGTAAGCAATCCGCGTTGGGATTTGTTAAAAAGGAGTTGGTTACGGTGGAAGTATTCCACCGTTGTGTGAATGGCTCTGAATCATCTACCATCCGCGGTAGTACAAATACACAAATCCTAACCGTTCAATCAGGCCCAGATTGAGACCATACGATGTTAACCGACATTTTGGGCCATTGAATTTAGAGATCATTGATCTGGTGGGTTCACGCTTCAATTGGATTGCCAGGAATGGAATGGTGCAATCGTTCCATCCCTTTGGTTTTGCTCCATCGAGGCCCACGATTTTCTATGGTATGGATTGCCATTTTAAATGGTGTTGAAACTATCCTCGTGATCTTACTCAGATTATCTCTTGGAAGTACACTTCATGGCACGATTTATCAATGGATACAGTCAACCTAAGGTCCTACCATGGATGACCCATGGTTTAAAAGAAACGGCTGCGATGTTTTCCTTCAGTCTTATTTACTCCCTGCCATATTCACATTACTAGTGTATAATCGCGGTTCGTTGATGATCCTAACCTTTGATTTTATCAGTTGAATAGGAGACGTTGAAAATTTTATTTTTACTGCTATAAATTCATCTGCAAAGAGCGACTGTCGAAATTCTCGGTTCAGCGTGAGTTCATTAGGATGGTCGGTACTGGACAGAGTCAAGAAAATGAACGGTTCCGATCATTGGTCGACTAAGTACGCGGGTCCAGTGTATCGCGACGCATGATAAAATCTCAATCGCTAGAGAGGAATAACGAACACATGACGTGAAAGAACGCACTGAGGGTATTTTCGGAAGAACCGCGCTTGCGTGGCCTGGTACAGGTTACCCGATGGGTCTCTCTCAGCAAGAGCCACGTCAGTGATCATAAGATCCACTCCGTCCATCGGGCAGGCAGCCTCATTTTCACCATACGACATTAAAAAAAAAATAAATCATGGTGAGCCAACACAGGTTAAGCCCCATAATAGTAAACGCTGGGATGGAACGGCTACCGTTTATTTTGTGGGCCGCGGCTTCAGTGGATTCCCGGATCCACCAAGGTCGGTTGATCCCTGAACGTGGGGCCTACCTTGATGCATGTAGATTAAATACACACCGTCCATTCATTTTGAAAGATTATTTTAAGGTATTATCCCGTATATTAAGAAGATCCAAGTCTCATGTGGTCCATGCCACACGAAACAATGGCGGTTGACCATTGAAAACATTTTTTGGGGCACAAAAGAGCTGATATCCCTTCATCCAGCTCTTTGTGACCTTATCAACAGGATATGGCAAACAAACATTCTGGTGGCCCCTTTGAAGTTTTTAATGGTGGGTATTCAATTATTACTCTTTCGTGTGGTGTGGTCCACCAAATATTTAGAGCTTCTTCGATTTTGGGCCATAACACTAAAATAATATTCCTAAACTTATGGACAGAGTGGATGTAAGGAAAATAAATCATGGTGGGCCCCACAGTCAGGATCGACCCACCTCGTTAGATACACACGGGGATCCAGCGAAAACGGCCACCCAACGTTTCGGTAGGCTATTTTCGTTATTAAGCAAAAAACCAGGGGCAATCAGTTATTATAATTTCGAAAGAAATATGGAAAGTTACAAAACCGTCCTTACTCCAAACCCTCGCTAGCTTTCCGTTGAATCTACTTGGAACCCTTTTCTTCTCCAACGTCTCCAAAAACCCTCATTTCGCTTCTTCTCCCTCAATTTCAGGGATTCTTCCGTCAATTTCCACAGGAAGAATCCTCGAAAACCTCTTCTTCTTCCAAATTCTATCTTTCCCCCCAATCTCTCTCCGAATCCTGTTTTCTATTTCTTCCTTTTCTACCCCTGACCAAAACCCTAATCCCCTGCCTCGGCTCCAATGGAGCTCTCAAACCAAATATCCTCTGTCGAAAAACCATCACAATCGAATGACGATGATGATCCAGAAGCCGACCCGGATTCCTCGAACAAAGTTCCCGGCGCCGACTCTGTCGCCGATGTCTCGGATCGAAGCCTGGAGATTTCTCTCTTCGACGGCCAGGATGATTCCGCTGAGAGCCTGTACGTGTACAAGAACGTCTTCAGCCTTCTACCGAGATCAGTCGGCGGGTTCCGGCGGCTGAAGACGCTGAAATTCTTTGCGAATGAGATTGAGGTCTTCCCGTCGGAGGTGGGGGATTGGGTCGAGCTCGAGTGCTTGCAGGTGAAGGTGGCGTCACCTGCGCTGTCAGGCCTGGCGCTTCGGCAGATGGCCGCTTTGAAGGAGCTGGAGCTCTGTCATGTGCCGCCGCGCCCGTCGGCCTTCTCGATACTGAGTGATATTGCGGTGTTGAAGTCCTTGACGAAACTCTCCATCTGCCATTTCTCAATCAGGTGCTGAATGCGTTTTTTTTTTTTTCTTTTTAATGTTGAATTCAGTTCCTTGTTTATGAAGCAAGAAATGTTACTGGCTGAATCATATCCCCTGTACTCATAATATGGTGATCAGAACCATTGATTGTGTGGACCACACAGACTAGAACTCAAGATGATTGGGCTATGGGGTTGCTTTGGATAAGTGGTGCTCAAATGGGCAGTTAATGAAATGTTGAGCCCAAAAGGGCAATGGTTCACACACTACCATTTGATGCTAAGCTTGCAATGGTTGGACGGGTTTGATTTTTGGACAATTTTTCTTTCACGGTGGGTCCATCAGCTAAATGGTCCATGGCATACACATTTTCCACATATACGGTGTTGATTGTGTTTCATGGATGTTCCATGAAGCGAAAATTGCAATCGCAATTTCGATATCATAACTTGATTAAAGCGAGAAGATAAATGTGGCAGTGCCAGAGAATTCATGTTGCATATTTTGGGTTTTGCTATTATAATGTCTGCTGCTATATTTAACTTGTTTTAGTAGCTTTGGGCTGCGGTTGGATGCACAAGCGAACTGAATCTTGAACATTCAGTTTAATCTAGAATTCGAGATGAAATGATAAAAGCTAATGATATTTCCCAGTATAAATAACAAGCAAGTTGCTCTTGAACTGCAGTTATATTTCTTTTGAGTCCAAATTGGAAGCAACAGAATTGAAATTGGTGCCCAAATGCTCAAAACAAATGCTGAGGAAGGAACACAATTTGGTCTTTTCCATCTTATTAGACTAATAATTTCGGTACAGTTGGATTGTACATACACGTTGCTAACATAATGTTAGTTTAGGATTAGTGAGGACTTGAATGTCAGATCAGAATCTTTTTGCTGGAGTGCTTTTCTTTTAAAATTGTTGCTGTTGCTACTTGCTAGTACTTTTAAGCAGTTAAAAATGGCAAATTTGATTCACAGTCAAGTCCTTCTAAAACGCTCTTGCCCCCCTTCAGATTCCTTTTTCTGCCCCCCTCCATCACGTTTGGTCTTACTCAGCCCCCCCCCTCCCCCCCCCCCCCCCCCCCAAAATCTTAGCTTTTGCTTGGTTGGTTGCCAACAAGAGGATTCTGACTGTCAACAACCTGAGGAAAAGAGGGATGATGCTGCCCAACATCTGCCTTTACTGCATGAAGGAAGCGGAATCGGTTGACCATCTTCTAGTCCACTGTCCTTTCATCTACCTCATATGGACAGTATTCACCAGAAGGTTCAACATTAAATGGTGCTTTCTTGGGTCAGTTGATCTGCTGCTCAAAGCTTGGCACGACGTCAGGATAGGGAAGCCAAAAACGCAGATTTGGAGAATGGCCATCTTGGCCATTTGGTGGTCAATTTGATTGGAAAGAAATGATAGATGTTTCCGCAACTCCTCCGCGGAGAAAGTTGCCTTCAAAGCTCTCAATTTGGTGATCGAATGGGCCACGTATGACACCTCCTTAAGGGAAGTGGATTTTATTTTCCTTGTTGCTTAATGGCTTATGCCAGCTCGGCGTAGCCTTCTCTTTGTTTTTCCGTTTTTCTCTTTCTTTTTGTTCTCTTTTCTCGTAGTTTCGCTACTTTTTAAAAAAAAATGAAATTGCGTTCTCTCAAAAAAAAAGAAGGCAAATTTGATGGAAAAGAATGGAGTCTGTGCTTGATTTTATCTCCCGGTAGAATGCGAGAAGTGAGTCATATGAGATGTGAGAAAATGTTCATTGACCGGACTGTCTTTTTGATCCTTCTGTGAGAATGTGAGAGTTTCACTATGGTCATGAGAAAAGACTTGGAGACAATCTCTTTCGTAGATTTATTCGAAAAAGGATATGCCAGACAACTTGTTCTCGCACCCTGAAGAAACATCTATCTTTTGCTGTTTCTTCTTTCCGCAGCTACTCTGAACAAGTTCTAAAATCGAAGAGAAAGAGTGCGACACAAATACCAAGCATTCTCTACCAAAAGGATTCTGGCTCCATTGCAGATGATGTATCAGATCCCTTCCTTAAATATGGTATCTGGCACTCTTAATATGGCTCGTACACATGCTGGTTTTTATATTTAATCAGTATTCCTAAACATGTCTCTTATGAGTCTATGACGACCTAATTTTTTAATGTTTAATAATTGTAAACTTATAGTTTCTGGATACGTTCTTATGTATAAATAACTGATGTTTAGTTAAATGATTGCCATTATTTAACGGAATTCCGATTGGATTTGGTGCACTAGTGCTGGTACAATCAAACCAAATTGGATGTGTTATGTCCAAGGGCCACAGGGTCGTAATGTGAGTTGGTATTATTAAGGAGAGGTGGAGAAGTTATCTTTAGAAGTGAATGAACAATTAGGTTTAGTTAGAACTAGAAGGAATATCAGACATCGGGAGCTTGGGAGGGCTTGTGTGTGTGTGTGTGTGTGTGTGTGTGTGTGTGTGTGTGTGTATTGTTTGGAGATATAACGACAACAAAAGGAGAACAACAAAGAAAGGACTGAGGACCTGATGGTGAGGATCAACAGGTAGACACAATGAGGCGCCTCATCCCCCACACCCTACAAAAGATTCAAAGGATAAACTAGAAAATACACGAGAAGACATGTCCCCGCTCAATCACCTGAAATGCCTTTAGAAACAGCTCTACCCAGGGACTGGACTTACTGCAAAATGCCCTATAATTGTGTTCCCACCAAAAAATGACCAAAGGCTTGCAAGCTTTGCTATTCTCCACAGAAATCCTCTTCTTATGCCTCTGCATCCATCATGCCATGGCCAGAAAAAATTGACTGTCGATCGAGGCATCATCCACACTACCTCAAAAAGGTCGAAGAACATCCACCATATAACTAAGCATGCATGGATGAGCCACTGATTTGTTGACTCGAAAGCATAGAATGCAAACTTTTGTAATGATCATGTCTTCTCCTTAGATTATTGAACGTAAGAACCTCATTTTTCCTGAGTAGTGAACAAGATGACGCAATATATCAACTCAGATCCAGCTCCCTAGAATCAGATCTAGAGATCATCAAGCGATAAAATGAAGTTACAAAACTCTTGCTCCTGCTAACCTCTAACTTTCTAGGAGTTGTGTGCGAGTTCTAGTTGCTCAAAAAAGCTAGCCAGCCAATTTAAGAATGAATAATGCTCACAACTAATGCTGTCAAAATCGTTATCGTATCGCAAATCCTGATAGGGGCCCAAAAAGATGATCGTTATCGTATCGCAACTATATATATATATATATATATATTTAAAAAAGTAAAAATCAGAAAAAATCTAAAACTCATCGATCATCTTTTTGCCATCAATATGCACCAAGCAATACCATATCATGATAGTATTAAAGGATTCTTATCTTCCCCCCCCTTCTTTTTTCTTTCAAGAATTTCCCTTAAGAAATGTACAAGGATCCTTTAATAATTTATGTTCTTCTAATCTTTCTTGAATGTAGAATCACATTGAAAAGGCGTCATTTGATATTGTAGACTGATGCAACAAGATAATTTGATTTCTAAACATCATTCACAATCAATGTTGTCGAATCGGATATGTGACCATGTGTGATCGCATATGCCTATGCGCATATGCGATTGCACAATTGCATGTGACCGCATATATATATATATATATATATATATATTTGAAAAGTTAAAAAAATGAAAAATAGGGAAAAATTCAAAAATATGTAAAAAGAAGAAGAAAATAAGCGGAACTTTCCTAAGTTAATAGATAACTAATTTTACATATTTAAAATACATTTGAGAGAAATAAAATTAATCAAACAATGAATTAAACATTAAGTCATCAATATTCAACAATATAGTTAACAAGTAAGAAGTAACAACAAAATCAACAAGCTATTATTTATTATTGTAGAAAATGGAAATATAATTTACAAGTCATCTACTTGTAACTTGTTGTAGGTAGGCTTGTAGCTTATGGCATACAGACACTTGAAATAAAATGTAAGAGAAAGAGGGAAAAATGTAGAATGTTTTATGTATGAGAGAGAGAGAGAGAGAGAGAGAGAGAGAGAGAGAGAGAGAGAGAGAGAGAGAGAGAGAGAGAGAGAGAGAGACCATTTGAAATTAAGAAATATTAGAGAAGAAGAAAGTTTTGGGGTGAGAATATTGCAAATGGAGGAGGTTTGGAAGCCTTTTTATAGGCAAAAAGTTGTTGTTTTTTTGTTTTGTTTATTTTATTTATTTATTTTTTTTTGCAAAAAAAAAGTGCCAATAGTTAGATTTTTAAACGTTGGCCAATATGCGATAACATACATCGCATATGCCACATGCGATCTGCATATGGATATGCACGTATGCGATCGCGCATGACAACACTGTTCACAATACATACAAGTCAATGTGATTGTAACCATCCATAAAAACATTTTAGATAAGTCATACATTGATTTGGTGTTTTGACCAGCTAAGAAGTAAGTAATCATAAAAAGCTTCATGATTTAACGTTGAATAGAATATTATATCATTTAATCTCTTATAAAGAACAAATAAAATCATTTATCTTCTCAAAACGATTCTTAGAGACCTCACCAATTTAAAAAACGTAAAATGAAAGCCCAGTGAAGCTTAAAATAGAAGAGGATGAAGTATTATTTGTATAGTAAATTGGTATTTGAATCGTAAATTGTAGGGTTTAAATAATTTTTCTTAAGATTCAACTCAAATTGCATATCATAAATTGTAAGATTTGACAAGGGAATTGATATATTTGCTTGCCCTTTAGATAGACATCCTTTCTTTCTACTCTGGCAATTAGTACAAATTGAAGTTGTATCTATCAAAAAGGTCGTGCGTAAGAATCTGCACATGAATGAACTAATGCAATCATTAATCAATATAATGCTCCATGTAGCTAGTTTTTAATTTCTCTAGAGATGCAATCAGGCCCAACTGCATTGCCTCTAGGGCTTGCTCCAGACTGTGGCACTGGCATAATCTTTGGCTGCATTGCTTTGAATGAACTCATGTCCTGATTGAACATGGCTAGCCGCCAGGATGGTTGCGACTGGCTTGCATGCCCCATCTGGTGGAAGTTGTCATGACAGGAGCCAATGAAAAGTAGATTAGTTTCTTGCTTCGATGAAGCATCCCATTGTTCGTGAAACTTGGTAAATTTGATTGCAGTTGCAAGAAATCATTTGTAGTTATAGACACTCTGGTACTTTGTAGACTTTTTTTTTTTTTTTTTTTTGGGTGGGAAGGAACTTGGCCTAAAGCCTATTCAATGCAAGGTATCCCAAATCGGTTACGTATTGGCCGTAACGGCCGATACGTAACGGTAACGGTGGGACCCGTTAAGTGATATGGGGTTGTATCGGCCAATCCCATTTTTTGTGCCCGTATCGGCCGTTACAGGGCCATAACGGCCGTTACAGACCCGTAACGGCTGTTATGGGCCCTTAAAAAAAAAAAAAGAAACCCTTACCTTTGTGCCCGTATCGGCCGTTACGGGGCCATAACGGTCGTTACAGACCCATAACGGCTGTTATGGGCCCTTAAAAAAAAAAAAAAAAAAACCCTTACCTTTTTTCTTTTTTTTTTTTTTTTTCTTTTTCTTCTTCTTCTTCTTCTCGGGTAGCTGCGGCTTTGGCTTCTTGTTCTTCTTCTTCTTCTTCTCTCTCTCTCTCTCTCTCAATATCTTCTTTCCCCCTTTCCCTCTTTTTTTCTTTTTGGTTTCCCTCTCTCCATTTTTTTTTAAATTTTGCAGCAGCTAGCTGCTGTAGGTACGTGTCACGCAAAGACGAGCGTTGACACTCCTCGAGCTTCGAGTTGTACGAACGGTTCAAAGGAGATCAAAGTTATATGGGCTACACAGTGATGTATTTATTACATCTACACCGTTCATCTATTTTCAGAGATCATTTTAGAGCACCACTCAAAAAATGAATTATATCCAGAGATCATCTGGACCACACCAAAAATAGCAGCGGAGATAATGATTTTCACGGTTAAACAATTCGTAAGGCGCACGGTAACGTTTATTTTCCATCCAATCTGATCAGACCCGAGTGGGCCCCACCATGATGTATATATTTTATCCATATCGTCCATCCATTTTGCCACGTCATTTTAGGTTAGGATCCAAAAAATTAGTAATATCCAAATCTCAGGTGGACCACACCATAGGAAGTAGTGGTTATAGAATGCTCACCATTAAAAATTTCTTAAGGTCCACTGTAATGTTTATTTTCAATCTAACCTATTAATTGGGTCACACTGACGTGGATGAAAGGAAAATACACATGTCAGCTTGATCTAAAACTTTTCTAGCCCCCAATAAATTTTTAATAGTGAACGTTTAATTATTGTTGTTTCTTATGGTGCAGTCCACCTTAGCTTTGGATGTGCCTCATTTTTGGGCTCATGCCCTAAAATTATTTGGCAAAATGAATTGATGGTGTGGATATAACACATCATGGGTGGGGCTCAAAAAACTTTGACACGTGTGCTGCACTTTACAATCTGAGTCCCTCCTAATTCAAGCCTTAAAAAATTGTACACGAGACATATATTAACTTAAAATTTGGCAATTAAATTATGGACTGCAATTGCTAACTCACAATGCCAAAATCAAATTGTTTGAATACTTTTAATTGTTAATTTGTGGACTTTTATTTTTTAAAATAGGGCCTTTTGATTTTTTTGATTTTTATTTTTTATGATTTACTATCCAATAAATGTCCACCAATTTATAAGTGGGATAATGACAATAAATGGCATGAATTTGAGGCTGATTTGGAGAATAGATTGGTCCTCCAAGTTAGCCCCAAATTGGCAACGCCATCTACCTAAATTTAATTTCATATTTTTAAAGAACTATTGGGAGAAATGATATCAAGTTGTTAAGTATATTAATTACATATTTAGATAATTAAATATATGAATTTTGTAGTCAAATTCAAGTTAACTGGTTAAAAAATTAATCAGACAGTCCGATACAACTTCTTACTAAAGAGTGGACCGTTACACCACCATAAACATGTTCCAATTTATAAATGAATGCATATTTAGAATGCTTAAAATATTCCAGATTTAATCCATATTTTTTCATATTTTTTAAGCAAAAAAAAAAAGTTGTGCCGTTACGCCCTCGTATCGCCGTTATGCCCCGGTATCTGTATCGGTTTCGTAGGGCACCGTTACGTCAACCGATACTGATGCGGGACACCTTGATTCAATGGAACTGCCTGAGTCAACCTGTAAGCAAACTAAGCGGCCAAAATCAGGTGCAGACCCTAATTGGTCTCATTTGGGGGAGGAATTTGGCCTAGCCTATTTAATGGAACTGCCTGAGTCAATGGAATTTGGTCTCATTTTTTTGGGGGGGGGAGGGGAGGGGGAGGGGGGGAGGTGGGAATTTGGCCTAAAGCCTATTCAATGGAACTGCCTGAGTCAACCTGTAAGCAAACTAAGCGGCCAAAATCAGGTGCAGGCTCTAATTGGTCTCATTTGGGGGAGGAATTTGGCCTAGCCTATTTAATGGAACTGCCCGAGTCAACCTGTAAGCAAACTAAGCGGCCAAAATCAGGTGTAGGCTCTAATTGGTCCCCCCCCCCCCCCCCTGTGTAATGTGGGAAATAAGGAAGGCTAGAAGTTAAAAAATCAGAAATTACAGGGTCCGAAGGTTATTAATAGCTAATAACAACGTGGGCTGGTTACAATCAGTGGCCTAGCCTATTTAATGAAACTGCCAGAGTCAACCTGTAAGCAAACTAAGCGGCCATAATCTGGTGCAGGCTCTAATTGGTCTCATTTCTTCCCCCCCATGTGGGAAATAAGGAAGGCTAGAAGTTAAAAAAATAATAATCAGAAATTACAGGGTCGGAAGGTTATTATTAACTAATAACATCGTGGGCTGGTTACAATCAGTGCTGGGAGGTTACATTCTTTCCCTCCTCTTAATGTAATTCTTTCCACTTGTGTATTAAAGTTTGTGTTGGTATCGCACTCTACTAAAATGAATGAATAAATAAAGAAGAAACTAAAATCAGCTGATTTTGGTATTTGAATAAACATGCCAAACTAGCATTTTGCCGAGTCTGCTGATCGAGTGAAATCATCTAGGACAGACTATTGCTAAATTTCTTTTTAAGTCAGTTGCTGATTCTGTTGTAGAATTAACTGATAACTGCCAGACTGAGGGGAGCTGGTTTTGTCATGAGTCTCTTAGGGCATGTTTGATTTTCCAGTGTAATGGTAAATGCATTGCAAATATGTAATAATTACTTCCCAGGGTAATTACCTCATCGTTCCGAGGGTTGATTTGACTCTTACTTTTTTCAACACTAAAATCGAGGTTGCTGACAAATGTATGTGGGGCCCATCATGATATATGTGAATTATTCACACTGTCCATCCATTATGCCAACTGAATTTAGGGCATGAGTCAAAAAATGAGGCAGATTCAAAGTTCAAGTGGACCACACCATAAGAAAAAGGGAATTGAACACTCACTGTTAAAAACTTCTTGAGGCCACTGTTTATTTTGGTGTGGGCCACTTGAATGTTGGATTTGCCTTATTTTTTGGCTCATGCATCAAAATGTCGTGGTAAAATTAATGGACGGAACGGATGTATAATATACATCACAGTGGGTCTAGAAATTTTAAACTACCTCTTTTAAACCGGTTTCCACAACAGAATTTCCGATGAATTTTCAGACGGGTGAAAGGGTAATAATTACGCATTTACAGGGTATTTACACCTGCTTTAAAAAATCAAACAGGCCCTTAGGATAATGGTGGAATGGCATCCAGGTTGAGAGTCAAGTTGGTTGTGTGTGCCCTGTCTACTCTCTAGAGGAAAGACCCAAGATTGAGTCCTGCTGATGGGGGTTTCAGCATGAAACCTGGACTAGACCAAAAAGGATAACAATGGAATTAATGAATCAAGATTGGCATATTAATGCACGCCAATTAGACCTTAAAAGAAATTATTTATCAAACTAGAACTGATAACTGGTTTGGACATTTCTTCTAATCAGCTAAGCTTCTTTCATCATAGAATCACATATACTAAGGGTTTGATTTGCAGTAATTACAAGGAATTCGGTATAAATAAGTAATAATCATTTATATATATATATATATATATTTGAAAGGTAACGTTCTATATATTAAAAGGAAAGATAATACAAAAGAGGAGAATTTGCTGAGAAGGCAGAAGCTCCTAAGAAACAAACACCATTACATGCCAATAAAACACAAGTCCTGACACTTTAGCCTATCTGTTTGGGACGCCCATTCCACCAGCAAATGCTTAGCCCTAGAGATAATGACGTGAGCATAACTATATATGTCAGAGAAACATCTCTAATTTCTTTCCTCCCACACTGCCCACCAGACTGCGAGGATGCCCATCCTCCATAGGATGGTTCTGAGCTTACCGAAGCTAACCCCATACCAAGCTTGAAAGAAATGAGCTGCCGACCTGGGAGCACACCAGCTGACGTTAAACCGGCGACAAAATTCACCCCAGATTTGTGAAGAAAAGGGGCAATGGAGCAGAAGATGATCCACGGTTTCTTCATTCCGCATGCAGCAAAGACATATATTAACAAGGACCATACCTCTTTTGCGTAGATTGTTGATAGTTAGAATTTTCTACTTGCATGCGAGCCAACCGAACACCTAAATTTTTGGCGGGGCCGGGGACTTCCAGATCCGATGAATCTTCTGAGCTTTAGGGGGGAACGAGCTAATGAGAAGAGAGTTATACAATGAATTAACCGAGAACCTACTATCTTTTGCCAAGCTCTAGGTTAAGGAATCTTCAACGGACTGATTTGGATAGGCTGCAGCAACGCAACTCAGCAATTCCGCGTATTCAGCAACTTCCCAATCCCGCAAGTTGCGCCTACTTGGCAGATTCCACACAATGTTATTGCCTTGGAGGTCATAGCAATCAGCTACACAACAGTCCTTTGAGGGGGCTAAGAGATAAATATTAGGGAATCTATCTTTTAGAGGGGAGGAGCCGATCCAGAGATCTGTCCAAAATCGAATTCTGGTCCCTTTACCCAACTCGAATGCCACTCCTCTCGACACAACTTGATGCTGCTTTTGGATTCCTTTCCAGATTGCTAACGCCTTGTAAAGTGAGGACTCCTTGGTCCACTAGCCACCCGCAGACATTCCCTATTTACCTTTAACGACCAAATTCCACAGGGCCCCATTTTCTGTCCCTAATCTCCAAATCCACTTGCCAAGAAGGGCCCGGTTCATCACCTTTAGGTCCTTCACACCAGCCTCTCCTGCTTTATATTGCTGGCACACCTCTTTCCAGCGCAAGAGATGGAACTTCCTCTCCTCCCTGCCGTGTCGGAGGAAGTCACGTCTTAGTTTATCGATGGATGATATAATCTTGCCTGGGCATCTGAATAGAGACATAGTAGATCGGCAAGTTCGAAAGGGCCGCCTTGATGAGAGTGACACCTTTAGGTCCTTCACATGATTCTTGGCACACCTCTTTCAAGAAGAGATGGAACTTCCTCTCCTCCCCCCGCCGTGTGAAGTCACGTCTTAGTCTATCGATGGATGATATAATCTTGCCTGGGCATCTGAATAGAGACATATAGTGATGACATTTCCATCTCACGATAAGTATTGACATTTCCATCTCACCAAGTAGTTCTGAATTCTGGAAAAAATCTTCTCCCAATAGGACTTTGGGGGACTGCCTATGCATAAAGGCAACCCACAAAAGTAGACGGAAGGGCAAGCAATGAAGGATACTAGCAAAAGATTCAAGCTCCTCAGGCTCAACGTTTATCCCGAATAATTTTGATTCAGCGAGATTAACTCTCAAACCTGACACAGCTTCGAAGCAGCAGATAGTAGTATGTAGATTTTGCAGTTGAACAGGGCTAGCTTCAGAGAAAATTAGCGTATCGTCTGCGAACTGAATGTGCGATAAGGGGCTGCTCATGCCTTTTATCTGGATGCCTCCCAGGATGCCTACTGAAAGACCCTTTAGAAGGAGCTTTGATAGGGCCTCGACCACCATGAGAAAAAGAAAAGGGGACAGGGGGTCGCCTTGCCTTAGGCCTCTAGAGCTCTTAAAAAACCCCTTGGGGGATCCATTTAGGAGCACCGAGAAATACGCTGAACCTATACATCCTCTTATCCACCTGCGCCATTTTTCCCCCAAACCCATCCTCTTCATCATGTAGTCAAGGAATTTCCAATCGACATGATCATAAGCTTTCTCGATATCTAACTTGCACACCAGACTCTTCACCCCGTTCTTGTGACTAGAATGAAGACACTCATTTGCTATTAACGCACTGTTGATTATTTGTCTCCCAACTATGAAGGTGCTTTGGTGGTCTGAAATTACCCTGCCGATCACTTGCTTGAGCCGAGAGGCGAGTACTTTTGCTAGAATTTTGTATGGCCCTCCGACCAGACTGATCGGTCTGAAGTCCTTGAAGGATGCATCCCCTGTCATTTTGGGAATGAGGGCGATAAAGGATGCTCCTAAACCTTTGGACAATCTGCCTCTATCAAAAAACTCCTTGAAGAAAGCCATCACATCTGCACTTATGACCTTCGAAAATCGTTGAAAGAACAAAAGAGGAAAATTGTCTGGCCCGAGAGCCTTTTCACTGCTGAGAGAATCAATTACAGACTTCAACTTTTCAACTGAGAACAGGGCTTCCAGATGAGAGGCTTCATCCGACGAGATGCTATCTATCTGGAGGTGATCCAGGCCTGGACGCTGCCATTCTTCGCTTTTTAGCAGGGAACTGAATTGTGAGATCGCCTCTTCAGCGATGGGATCCTCGTCTTCGATTCTGACCCCTTCCATGATAATACTGGAGATCTTGTTGCAGCTGGCATGGATGTTGGTAATTCTGTGGAAATAGCTGGTGTTCTTGTCACCCTCCTTGATCCACTTAGCTCTTGACTTCTGTTTCCAGGCTATTTCCTTTTCGAGAGCCCTCGAGGATCGGGTTTGGATCAGCTGGATTCTGCTTCTCATCGACACAGGGGACATGGGGGAAGTTTTGATTTTCTGATCTATCTTATGTAACTCGGCTAGCAGCTCCTCTGTTTCCTTCTCTCTAGTGCGGAGTTCTGTCAGCTTCCATTGCTTTAGGCGAGCCTTTAGCTGCTTCAGTTTAGAAAATAAGGAATACCCTGCGAAGCCATCATCCTGAAAGACAGCCCACCATTCAGCTATCATTTGGTAAAATCCTTCTATTTTAAACCAAGAGGAATCAAACCTGAAGGGCTTTGGCCCCCAACTGTGTTCCACGAAGGATGGGAGAGTGATCGGACGTAACTCTGGGAAGGACTGACTAGGAGGCCGCAGGGAAGAGGTCCAACCAATCATTTGATAGGAGAAATCTATCCAACCGTGATAGGATCGGGGAGGCTCTGCCATTAGACTAGGTGAATCTGGCACCTAGCAGAGGCAGGTCAACCAACTCCTGATCCTCAATCCATTGCGAGAAGGATGCCATTTCTGGAGTGCTGCGCTTCCCATGGGATTTCTCAGCTACTGATCTGATGACGTTGAAGTCCCCCGCGATTCAGAGAGGGCCTTGGAAGCTTTGACAAATGAGGCTCAGATCCACCCAGAAATCAGTCCTGCTAGCATCCGAAGTTGGCCCATATATTGCAGCAACCAGAATCTGAACTCCTGACCCTGTGTCTTGCAGAATAGCAGTGACAGAGAACTCGCCTATCCTGCTACTCTGCAGGGCCCACCGGGACGACCTCCATGCTAGAAGAATGCCTGCCAATCGAGTCCAGCACTATCCATTTTACATCTACTGCACTCCATAACGTGCCCATCAGACTGTCATAAAAAACAAGGACTTTGGTCTCCTGCATACAAATGATATCTGGATTCTGTCTGCTACATAGATCTTTGATGAGGCATCGCTTCTGCATGGACCTCACTCCCCTAACATTCCAGGAGATGATCTTCATTTGGTAACCCTACTGCCCCGATTACTTTGAATTGCCATTGATAAGCTGAACGGACTTGGCTCGCTGGATTGCGATTTTGGGTGCTGCCGATACCTGCTGCGCCCTGATCTGGAAGGTCGTTGACGAGGGGAATGTGAGGCTGAGAGGGGCCTCCCGCGCGATCTCTGTGGTATGATATTGACAGGTATGGTGGTGTGATATGCCGGTACCGTGTGTATGTAGCAAAAATGTGTGGGTCCAACCATAATGTTTATGTTTTTATACACGCCATCCATTCAACTTGCCAGATCATTTTAGGGCATGAGCCCAAAAATGAGGCCAAATCCGCAGGGAATAGGCTTGCCTTAAAATGGGGCAGGGACACCCTAACATCATAAAAAAAAGGGGCAGATCCAAAGCTCAAGTGGACCAACACCACAGGAAGCAACAGGAATAATGATGCCCATTGTTGAATCCACTGTTTTCTATGGTGTGGTCCACTTGAGCTTTGGATTTGCTTCATTTTTGGGGTCATGCCCTAAAATGATCTAAAAAATGAATGGATAGTGTGGATATAACACATATCATGGTGAGGCCCACATAGTTTTGGCTTGGAAACCGGTTATAAAATCCCCATGTTCGAGGTGAAATTTTACCTCACTTCCAAACAGTCCGCACTTGCAATTATTGTGCTTTGTCACTGTTTACTGGTATTTGCTGGCAACCAAACAGGCCCTAACAGAATCTGCATTTTGCAATGAAAATCACTTTGGACTTCACTTTTTTTTTTCTTTTTCTGAATCATGTCTCTGATGTGATATTCTCTTCTATTGCTGGTGAGACTGCGATGTTTCAAGCTTACGTTTGAAAATTTTCCTCAGATATTTGGCACGATGCGATACTTATGGAATAACCAGTGTTCGAGTTGTCGTTATCGCTACAAGTTTCGCTGGCCGGAGATAAAGATATAATATCGTTATCATTTGATAATACGATCATAACCGAAATGCAGGGAAAAAGGGAAAACATGGAGAAAATGGTGGAATTTTTGATAAAACTTAAGGACATGCCTAAATACACATATTTACATATTCAGAATGAAAAAATTGCAAAAAAAATGCATTAAATAATAAGTTTCCATTTAATGGGATCCAAAAGGCATGCGTTGTCGTAAGAAATCACTTAAATAATAACCAAAATGAGTTTATATAATACAAATGCAAGCTTATAAGAATTAAGATATGCAGAAGTAAATGAATTTAAAAAAAAAATAAAAAATACACATTTATGGCCATATTTCATTCCCACCTAGAGTGATGAGGTGGCTCATAATCATTGTCCGGATCCACTGTGAATGCGTGTGGTTTATTCACGCCGTTCATCCATTTTTCCAGATCATTTTAGGGGTTGAGCCCAAACTTGAAGCATATACAAAGCTCAAGTGGACTATACCACAAGAAACAATGGAAATATTAATTTCCATCGTTGAAACCTTTACAAGGCCTCCAGTGATGTTTATTTGTCATCCAACCTATTCATAAGATCACACAGATATGGATGAAGTGAAAAAACAATTATTAACTTGATCTAAAACTTCTGTGGACTCCAGTAACTTTTCAATAGTAGACATTCAATTAACACTTTTTTCAATGGTGTGGTCCACTTGATATTTTTATATGCTTCATTTTTGGGCTAACGTATTAAATTCATCTAGTAAAATATATGGACGGAGTGGATAAAATTCATGAATGAAGGTGGGCCCCACGAGTTTACTCGTACACTAAGCGTACTGACTTACTCAGTACGCAATCGCCTCCACGTTATGCAACTAATTCGCTTAAGTGGTACTATGTGGACCCCAATATGATGTATGTGTCTCATCCATATCATTTAATCCATTTTTCCAGATAATTTTTGGTTTGAACTCAAAACTGAGTTAAATCAAAATCTCAAGTGGGCCACATAGTGTTGATTGAACTCCCAGTTAAAAACTTCTTGGGGCTACAAAAGTTTTGGATGAAGCGATATTTGGCTTGATATTTGTTTTTTGACTTCATCTAGGACTGTATGACTTAATTTATAGGTTAGATGTCAAATAAATATTATAGTGGGCCCTAGCCCCTAGGAGGTTTTTAATGGTAGAAATTCAATCACTATTGTTTTCCCATGGTGTGGTCCCACCTGAGATTTTGATCTACCTATTTTATTACATTTAATATTAAAATGATGTGTAAAAATAGATGGACGGTGTGGATTAAATACATAGATCATAATGGGCCCACGGAACAACGATCAGCATTACTGACTAAACTGCCTCCCTACGTGTACTCAGTATGCAATCCGATTTTTATAAAAAGCGGACGGGGATTGCATCCTACCCCCACCAGGACGAAGTCCATACAGGCTCTGTGGGATCCCTTTGTGATGTAAGTATTTTATTTACACCGTTCATCGCTTTTCTAATATCATTTTAAGATATTATACAAAAATTGAAGGCATAGGCTCAAGTGGACCACATCAAAGCAAGCTAGCAGTAATACACCCACCGTTGAAACCTTTCTAAGGGCCAGTGATGTTTTTTACCACCCAACCTATCAATGAGGTTATACAAACTTGGATGAAGTGAATGAGATAGATCTAAAGTTCAAGAGGACCAACACCATTGAAAATAGTGGGAAGTGACATCCATAGTTCAAAATTTCTTGGGGACAGTAGTATAATGATATTTTTGTTTTCACTTCATCCATATGTTTTCACTTCATCCATCTCTATGTTAACTTATGAATAGGTTGGATCTCAAAAATACATCACGGTGAGCCTTATACATGTTTTGGGTGATTTGCTCCTACATTTTTGGTGGGTCCACTTGAAATTTAGATCATTCTCATTCTCTTTGTAATGTCATAGAACGATCTCTACAAGTGGTTGGACGGTATGGATACAACACATGCATTATGGTGGGGTCCAGAGCTTGGTGACGCCACTTCGATTTGGCTACTGACATGGTCAATATCGCCCCTTAAAACGGAAGCGGATCGCGTAGTGAGTAACTTAGTACACACTAAACTCTGCGGGGTCCACCATGATTTATATATTATATCCACCCCTTCCATCCACTTGAACAGATAAATTTAGGACTTGAACCCAAAATGAAGAATATCCAAATCTTAAATGGACCACACCACCTCAAGTGTGAACTGAACATCTACCGTTGAAATTTCTTGAGGGCCACTAAAGTTTTGGATCAAACTTATATTTGTGTTTTCCCTTCATCCATGCTTTTGTGACCTTATGAAGAGGGTGGATGACAAATAAACATCACCGTGGGGCCTATCAAGTTTCAACGGTGGAAATCATTATTCCCACCGTTTCACGGTCGACTTGAGCTTTGTATATACTTCAATTTTGGTCTCAACCCTTAAATGAGATGGAAAAACGGATGGATTTGTGTGGATTAACCACATACATTCACAGAGCCCAACAGAGTTTAATCAAGATGATGAGAGCGTCTTGAGAATCTGCGATCCGATTTCCTCAACTATAAAATCCGATCCCCAAAATCCTTAAACTCGAAAATCCCTCTCCCTCGTCCCAAATTTTTTAAAATTCCTCTCCTTCCCACCAAAATCTCCGGATTTTCATCCCGCAAATGACGGAAAAACCAATTTTTTTGGGGTAGAATCTTACCGGAAAGGTTCCGATCTGCACTTAACAACCATAAAACTCTTAAATTTCGTGGCTTCAAACAGATCCGAGCGTAAAACAGGTATTTCGTTGTGTTTTTTTTTTTTTTGAATTTTTTTATTATTATTTTGATTTTACATCTTTATTGGGAACAATGAAATTTTGAGACATTTGAAAATATCGACGATGAAATTATCGGCAAGATTATCGGCGAAATCTGGCACCGAAACGAATAAATGGGGTTTCGGTATCGCTGAGCCAGCGATACCGATATTATCGGCGACAATTCGATATTGTCGCCGATAATTTAAACACTGGGAATAACTAGTTAGCCATATTGACTGCTCTACAAAAGTAGACTTTGTAGGATTTACTCATAGTTGAAGCAGTCACGAGGATTTCCTTGTGCCAGGATATTGAAGATGGGCTTTACAATGTCTTGATAATGGTTTTTTCCAGCTAACTCAAGAGTCACAAACTTAGCAATGTTATATGCAGTCTGTAGTTGCACGAAGTGTGAAGAGAGCAACAGCAGATTCTGGTGCAGGTGTGGGTGGGGAAGTGTCTGATTCAATAATAGCTGAAAGCAGCTAGGAAGCGAGAGCAGGGGCACGAGACCTAAGCAGGATTCCCAGTGGGAGCAGCACCTAGGAAGGATCATGCGACTGAGATCCAACCCTTTGTTTTAAAAATATTAACAGAAAACAGAGACCTGAACTTGTCTGGAGGTTACTCAAACAGTGTAGATTTTACCACGCATTTTGTAGGAAGTCAAAATTTGAATGTACACTAACATGCTTTTACTGTTATTTAATTTAAACTTGGTTTAGTTAGGAGAGTGGTTAATGAAGACTTTGAGAAATGTGTGATTATATATTTAAATCAGTATCAATGGCTTTTTTGTGTTGAATTTAGTTATGAACCGGTGTTGGAAACATCTATATGATAATATTGCATCCATTTTTCTGCAGATACCTTCCTCCTGAGATCGGATGCCTAAAGAAGCTGGAGGATCTTGATCTTTCATTCAATAAGCTAAAGAACTTGCCTGATGACATTGCCGCATTGACTGCCTTGAAATCGTTAAGAGTTGCTAATAATAAATTGGTGGAATTGCCTTTGGGTCTCTCCTGTCTGCAAAGGCTGAAAAATTTGGACTTGTCAAACAATAGGCTGACATCGTTGGGTTCTCTGAGTCTTGATTCTATGCATACCCTTCAGAATTTGAATCTTCAGGTATCCTGCAACTCTCAATCTTACCAATCAAATGTACCATTTTTATATTATTCTTCCCTTTAGAATTCACACATTGACCAACAGCTTTGAGTAAGCAAGTTTTGAGGTGCTTTGTAAAATGCTATTTTCATATGTTAAGATTTTATTCTGACCATTGTGGTTACAAGTTTGGTACCTTGGGTAATCCAATGAGCGTGTAAAAGGCAGCCCATCTACATGCCAGCACATTTCCAACATGGTACATAGGTGCGAGATCCAAGCCATCAGTGCCCTGGCCAAAAATAGGCCGCTCCACTCATCAGGTGCGCCAGAGTTTACGAAACAAAATGGACAGCGAAAAGACTCAGCCTAGTTTTTCTGAGCCATGCATCTGCTTCTTACAGTGTGGCCCAAATGACGAGTGGACCAGCCTGATAATGAGACCAGGGTATCTTCACAGTGGACCCACCTGATTGACAACTTGGATCTCATACGTGTGCCATCTCGCACTTGCTGTGGCTGGTAGGTTGGCTGCCTTATGTTGTGGCCCACACAACTAATGGACCAACCATATATTTAGGCCAGGTTTATGTACACAGTGAACTCACCTGATCGAGATCTTGGATCTCAGACCTGTATGTCACAGTGGCGCTTGCTGTGGCTTGTAGGTGGGCTGCCTTTCACGTTGGAATTAGCAAACCTCTATATGGTTGCTGGTTGCACAAATATTGTTTCACCTTTGTTTTAATAATTCAATATGTATTTTTTCCCCATGTTTTCAGAGAGCTTTATATTGAGTGATTTTGCCTATATTTAGCAACTGTGTGGGATGCTATTGAGCTTACAATGTGCTGGTCTTGATGTTTTGGTTACTCGCTTCAAAGCAGTTTTATCTCAATGGTTGCATGTACATTTACTTTTGTGCATCTGGATAACCTGCTGAATTAATCCTTATGTAGTTTATTGCACCTTTCATTTTTCATGTGTGTACTTTCTCAAGGACTAACGTGTTAATTGGTGCTTTTTATTCTTCATTATGTTCAAGTACAATAAGCTTCTACATTGCTGTCAAATTCCTTCGTGGATATGCTGCAATTTGGAAGGAAATGGAAAAGATACTGCAAATGATGAATTCATAAGTTCTTCAGTTGAGGTGGATGTCTTCGATGCTGCCATTGATGAGGTTGACGCAAGTCGTTCCTGTAGTGGTGAGTCACTGAGGCCCATTTACTGCTCTGAAATTGGGTTTTTCTCTATGATTATGCACATACTTATGGAACTAACAAAAAATATTCATAAACTTATATCAGGTTGTCGTAGTACCTCTTCACCTTTATTATCTGAATCCTCATCAAGCTCCAGAAGTTCTGCAGCTCGGAGGATGAAAAAGGGGTGGAAGCGTCGTGATTATCTGCAACAAAAAGCTCGCCAGGAGCGTTTGAATACCAGTAGGAAGTGGAGAAGTGAAGATCGTTGTGAGGCAATGACCAGGAAGAAGGCTGCAATTGGTAACCCTTGCAAAGAACCCCTTGTGGAAAGCAGAGCCTCTGAATCGCAGTACCATATAAATGAAGAAAAGCAGTCATGTTGTCGGTTGGAATCAAGTCCTCTTGCAGAGGATGAATTGGGCATTATAAGAGATCTTAACGACGATGAGTGTGAACTTGCTGGTGAACATGATTCTCAGATTTTGCTTGGTCATGACGAGGATAATGACAGAAATGTTTCAGATAAGGGGTATTATGGGGATGATTGCTCATGCATTGTTGACTCTGTTTGCGTAAATAAAGAGCATGAATATGACTGCAATGAGGAGCATAATGCCTCCTCAGCCCGCCCCTTGAAGAAAAATGATGAGCAGGATGGGGAGTCTTCTTCAGAGGTGCCTAAAAATATGCCAAAGTCCAAAAGGCATTCTGATAGGGATCTTGATAGTCCTAAACCCAGAAAGTTTCGGAGACCTGTCGATGAATGCTTGAATTTTTCTTGCAAGTATAGCACTGAATCATTTTGTAGCAGCAATGACCATATGCCAGATGGCTTTTATGATGCGGGACGTGATCGACCATTCATGCCATTGCGTAGTTATGACCAGAGTCCATGTCCGGGTTCCCGTGAAGTAATTCTTGTGGACAGGTTAGTATTTACCCGTTTAGTTAAACAATGAAACTCCTATGGAACTTCAGTAGCATTTGCTTGCTGAGGAGTCCGCAGTTATGTTACATGAAAGATGTGAATAATTTCATGTGCTTTCTGTCTGTCCAAGTGGGGGCCAATTGTTGAGTAATTCATACTGTTCATCTGATGAGCCTCATGGTGGACAAACAATGCCCGGAAATTATTCTGTTTAGAAGATCCTCATGTTCTACTCTTTGGCCTTCTTCTCCAGATTGCCCCTCTAATTTTTTCATAACTGTCATTATATACTCCACTGTCCCAAGCAATGTTACCTAAATCCCTGACCCACCCATGTTTTCTGTTCTGTATTGTGCTGTCTGGGTTTTGGGTCAGTTCGGATCAGGAAGACTACTTTTACCAATCTGAAATCACTGTTCTATTCACTCACTTTATGGTTCTATACACTCGCAGTTGATTAAGTTGTAATTTTAATTTTTATTAAAATGTAGAAGTTTATCCTTTGATTTATGCAATGCAGGCACATGAGATGATACTATGCAATTCATGATTAAAATAGTAACAGACATTATATATAAATTACAATAGCATTCTGTATATATAACTAGCACATGTTTAAGGGTTCCAACCCATGGCTCAGTGGTAGACAGAGTGAGTTTAAACACTGAGGTCATGGGTTCAAGTGCCCATGGGGTGTGTGTGAGCCTGTGTTAAAAAATAAAAACAGCACATATGGTTACATTAGGTACTAGCAACCCACTTGACTTGATCCTAGCATACCACATATTGGGTGAGCTGTAGCATACCCATTAGCTGTTCCGGCATCATGTATGAAAGCAACCTGCCATCCAGGTGACTTATTGAACTATTATTGTTAATAATAATTTAAATATTATTATTGCTATTCTTATTGTTATTGCTGCTGCTGCTGCTATTATTATTATTTGAAGCATGGCAACCAAGAAACCTTGCTTCAATAGGTTGGCATCTTCCAATCTGGGAGACTTTTGGGCCACCCTTCATCAATGATAATGGGTGTCATTAGGTCAATATTCTTGATCACTGAACTATGGCCCTAACCCATACAGGCTGGCACATCGGGAAACTGTTCACGTTCTGAGCATCGGGACACTATCTCTCTGAATAGCATCTATGTGTTGCATTATGTAGTAGTTCATAGTGGTTTTGACTTTGATGTATGTGGTAGTTTAAACTAAAGAAAGTATTGCTCTATTTCAGAGAAACTGATGAGGAATTAGATGCAATTGCATTAACTGCACAAGTGTTGGCATCAAGTTTGAAACTATCAAGGAGTTCATCGGAAGAAAACGAACAATTTTCTGTTGACTTGCGGAGGGCGTCAGTGCTTGCACTCTTCGTTTCTAATTGTTTCGGAGGCTGTGACAGGAGTAACAGTACTGCAATGATGAGGAAATCTGTTGCTGGCTCAAATTATCAGAAGCCTTTCATTTGTACATGCTCCACTGGAAACAGTTACAATGACAAAGCAACCTCTAACCAGATTGATGGACCTGTTGAAAGTTTTAGTTTCATTGATCTATGTGAGAAATCTCTGCGATTTGTTAAGGAAATGAGGAATTCTAATGTTGTGCCTATAGGATCTGTGCGCTTTGGTGTGTGTAGACATAGAGCAGTGCTTATGAAGGTGATTTTCTGATAGCCCTTGTTTGGTTTTGCATTATCTTGTACATGTATTTGGAAGTTTTTTTTTTCTTCTCCCAAACTCATGACGATTACCTGCTGATGGATTGTTTATGTTGCACAGTATCTATGCGACAGGGCAGATCCTCCGATTCCCTGTGAGCTTGTGAGGGGCTATCTAGACTTCATGCCACATGCTTGGAATGTCATTCTTATTAGGAAAGGGGAATCATTGGTGCGCTTGGTTGTTGATGCATGCCATCCAACTGACATAAGAGAAGAGACGGATGTTGAATATTTTTGCAGGTCAGTAACTGTTCCTTTTGCTGCTTACTGTAGGATTATTGTTGCTAGTTGTGCTATCTTTTTGCAGACGAATGCGTAGTATTCAGTCATGCATTCTGAACAGATGTGGCCACCACTGTTGCCATGCAGCATTTGTAGATTGATCAGTGTTTTAAATAGCGGTAGCGTATTGCGTAGCGTTCAACCCTCCGTAGCGTGTAGCGAAATAGCGTAGCGTGTAGCGTAAGCTACACAATACTTCTATTTTTTAATTAAAAAAAAATATTATATATATATATATATAATATACATACATATATATATAATAAATATTAAATAGTAAGAAAAAATAAAATATTTTGGCATTTTGAGTTAGCAATTACAGTCCATAATTTAATTGGTAAATTTTAAGTTAATACATGTCTCGTGTACAATTTTTTAAGGGCCCGAATTAGTTAGGACTCATATTGTGAAGTGTAGCACACGAGTGTCAAAGTTTTTTTAGACCCCACTCGTGATGAATGTGTTATATCCACACCGCCCATCCATTTTGCCAAATAATTTTAGGGCATGAGCCCAAAAATGAGGCAGATCCAAAGCTCAGGTGGACCGCACCATAGGAAACAATGATAATTAAACGACTATCATTAAAAATTTATCGGGGCTACAAGAGTTTTAGATCAAGCTGACATGTGTGTTTTCCCTTCATCCATGTTAGTGTGACCCTATTAACAGGTTAGATGGAAAATAAACATTACAGTGAACCCTAAGAAATTTTTAATGGTGAGCATTTTATAACCACTGTTTCCTATGTTGTGGTCCACCTGAGATTTGGATCTTATTAATTTTTTGAATCATAATCTAAAATGATGTGGCAAAATGGATGAACGGCATGGATAAAATACATACAGTATGGTGGGGCCCATGTGGCATGTATACATTTTATTAAAATTTTGCAACGTTTGCGTGACGCCTACCAGTACATTCATTGTACGCACAAAATTCCTGTAGGTCTGATCATGAGGTATGTGTTATATCTAAACCGTCTATTCATTTGAAGAGGTCGTCTTAAGGCTTGAAAAATAATACAGATCTAATTATCAAGTGGACCACCTTGCAAAAGCAAAGTTGGGGAATTGAACGTCTACCATTGAAACCCTTTTGGGATTGAACTCTCGGATCAATATGAAATTTGTTTTGACTCTTCATTTAGGTCTTTTTGACCTTTTGAACAGATTGGATGGAAAATAAACGTTATGGTGGGCCTACAAATTTTTTAACGGTGAAAAATCATCATCCCGCTGCTATTTTTGGTGTGGTCCAGACGATATTTGATACGATTCATTTTTTTGCTAATGCTCTAAAATGATATTTAAAAATAGATGAACGGTGTAGATATAATAAATACATCATTTGTGGAGCCCATGTAACTTTGATCTACTTTGAACCGTTCAGTACAACTCGGAGCTCGAGGAGAGTGTCGGCTTCGTCTTAGCTCGACACGCACCATGACTATACCTACAGCAGACTATTCAAACTGCTTCCGATTTCAAAAAAAAAAACGGAGAGGGAAACCGAAAAGAAAAAGAGGGAAAGAAGAGGGAGGGAGAGAGGGAGAGAGAGGGAGGGAGAGAGAAGAAGAAGAAGAAGGAGGAGGAGGCCTGTCATAGCCGCAGCTGAAATGCCACCGCAACAAGAATCAAGAATCATAAGAATCGAAAGCATCAAGAATGTAATGTGACTGCAATGTAATTGGTGAGAAGAAGAAGAAGAGGAAGAAGAAGAAGAAGGAGAAGAAGAAGAAGAAGAAGAAGAAGAAGAAGAAAAGAAAAGATAAAAAGGTACGTTTTTTTTCTTTTTTTTTTTTACTAATTTTTTTTTTCTTTTTTTTTTTTTAACGCTATTTTATACGCTACGTAGCGTTTTTTGTACGCTACGCTACGTAGCGTACGCTACACGCTACGCTACCACGCTATTTAATACACTGAGATTGATCTGCAGCATTTACACTCATGTATGCTGAAAGACATGGACATCAGCATGATGAGCTTCCAAAAACTCTAGACGGTGTATTTTCCTATTGGATTATATGAGTATATAAGCAACAATGTAAACAACATCTAAGTTGTTATTTGATTAAATGGCACAACTTCAGCGCACGCAAGGAGCAACGAGAATCAGTGTGTGCATTGATCCTTTCACCCAAATACAGTTGATGGGAATTTAAGAAGCATCTGAAAATATGTATTTTGAAAACATAATTTGAAGTGCATGTTAAGATTCCCATCCGTCAATTTTGGATGGTTGAAGTATGCTTGCCTGGACTCTGAGTGCACACATAAAACCTTTTCTCATATTGCCGGGAATGATCAAAATCAGGTAGTCTCTTTTTACAAGATGTTCTCCCGATTTAGGGTGGAAAGATGGGAGTGGATTTTTGAAGATGCATCGGTGGGAAATGAATCTTTCTATCATGTTTAACAAGCTTGTACATATTGGAGAGAGAGGTTGTAGTGTGAGGTTGCTTTTGAATTATTGGGAGACAAGAAAGCTGCAATAAGACTACAAAGGCATTATTTCCTTGACTAATATACGCTTTTAATTTTTTATGTGGCATTGAGAACAATGTTGACTGCCACCGATTGGTAGCATTCTTCAGATCATAGGCTTGTTGCTGTAAACATCCTTGCCCGTGTTTTAAATAGCGGATTCTATGTAGCTTAGCTTACTCTTAACTCTATGTAGCTCATGAAAATAGCTCAAGTCACATGTAGCCTACGCTCACACTAATTTGTATACGCAACATGCTACACAACCTATGTTACACGCTATGTAGCTTACATTAAAAATTAATTTTCACTAAAACATTAAAATTGATTAATGTTTTAGTGATTTATTACATTTTTCTATTTCCAATAAAATTTAGTTAATCTTTTCAATGATTTTAGTAAAATAATATTACAGTATTAAATAAGTTACATTGCCCTTTCTTTATCTTTATACTTAATCTTAACTCTAATTTTTCTATTATTTTAGATTGTGTTGGCTTGCACCAAATGTCATGGAATTACATTAAATTTCATTATTGATCAGTCCAATTTTGTGCAAAATACCATGAGATCATAATATTTGGTGCAACCAGGTGCAACCTATATTTAAAATCTAAAAGTAGCATGTAACTTATGCTACACACTATATAGCTTATGCCTCATGCTTTAGAGGGGTGAACGCCTATGCTACATGCTGTTCACTATTTAAAACACCTATCCTTACATCCGTTTAGTTAAGACAAAGGTCCCTCCTAGTTAAGATTACAATCATTGAGGAATCTTCTCTGTAATTTAATCAGAATAAATTATTTTTGGGAGGACGGTTAGGAGGCATATATCATGCATAGATTTTTTTTGATATTATAGGCAATTTCATCCACACACCAAAAACTCAACAAGTGGTAAGAATTTCAAGGTGGGAAGATGGTTCGGATGCTGGGAATATCTGGGTGGCTCATCCATTTGAATTCCTTGGTAGAATGCTTCCTCATGCTATTTTTAGAATATAAGTAGGAAATGAAACAAGGGACTTTCTAATTGCACAGTGATGCCTATTGGTGGCTTAAAGTCAAAATTAAGCTTCTTCAAATTGATTGGGTGTAGATCAGGGGAAGAGTTTAAACGTGTATCCCCTTTTTGTCATTGATAAAAATGGAACAAGATTAATGAGTTAGGCAAACTGCAAAAAAAAATTCAGTTCTTTGGTGCCTTCATCGATGGGTTATCTCAATGCCATTTGTTGTTGTTTTGGAAATTGCGGGCCTTTGGGTGTAAGGGGGTTTTGTTAAGGTTTATCAAGGAAATTTCAAGCTTTTCTTTTCAGGGCCATGTAGGGGTGGCTATGGACTGAGAGCCTGCTCAACCTGACTTTTGGCTGGGCTTGGACCTACTAGTGCTCGGGCTTCTCATGCATGGTCTAATCAATTTTCTGGTAAGGCTCGTACGCAAGTCATTTTAGCTTGACCCAGCCGACCCGACTTTTTATGTACATGTTATATACTAAAAATATGCGATTCTAATCCTAACCATCCTACTGAATGTAGACTGTTTGGTTTTCATTTTAATCAAATGGCTATTTCTTTGTGCATGCGTGGCCCACTTGATCAGTGGATGAATTAGGAGCATTTAAGTGGGAAATAGGGATTTTATCAATTTTCTGGCCTAGTCGGGTTGGGCTCGGGCCAAACCAAAGTTTTCTGGCTCAGGCTTGGCCTTGTCGTGGTAGGCCTGTCTTGAGTGTCTGGCCTGGCCCAGACTTGGCCTATTGTCACCCTTAGGGCCACATGTGTTTAGGGGTGCTAATTGGGTGGAATTGGAAGTGATTGAGACAAGTTTGCATTTGTCTTAGGAGGCTCTTGGCTCCGTAGATCATCTCATTGTGGAAGGATACTGCAAAAGTGCTCTTTCTGGGCTAATCGATCTTATGTTGTATTGGTTTGCATTGGTTATAGACGAGTTAACGAGACATTTGCAGGAAGATCTCCTATGGTGTATGTTGTTTGCAAATGACATAGTTTTGGTTGATAAGACGAGGGAGGGACATAAATAGAAATCTAGATTTATGGATGGATGCTTTAGAATCTAAAGGATTTAAAATTAGTCAGACTAAAGCAGAGTATATGGAGTGCAATTTTGGTAATAATAACAGTGAAAACGAGGAATTGGTTAAGATTGTTGACCAAGAAGTTTTGTCAGTTACGGAACAACATGTTCATAAGATGTGTAGCAGAGATGGATGAGTGGCAAGATGACGAAGGATAAATTTAGAAGTGCATGCATTTAATGGAACTTAGGAGTAGCACCAATAAGTAATAAGGTGAGGGAAAGTAGACTTGGATGGTTTGGTCATGTGCAATGGTGACCAAGAACTATGTCGGTTAGGAGTGAGTTGGTACAAGTTAAAGGCTCTAAAAGGGCAAGGTGAAGACCGAAAAGGACGTGGATGGAGGTAGTAATAATAGACTTGGTGATCTATGGTCTAAGCAACTGAAGGTGTAGCCCTTGATAGAGGAATGGCAGAATAGGATTCATGTAGCTAACCCAATTAATTAGGATAAGCCTTAGAAGGTGATGATGATGTTATTTATTTATTTTGTGTGTATTGATCTCTGATTGTATGCAGCTTTTTTATATTTTTCTAATATTATTTTAGATTTTCAATATTTTAAAATCAAGAAAATCTTGCAATCTTGCAGTTTCCAGCTTACTAACACCATATGATTTTATGGTTTAATACATTTGAGCATTTCTTAATATTTTAATAATATTAAGGACGCGTAGTGCTGCATGCTTTTTTTGATGGGCAACCTTGTTATTTCAGGTATATCCCATTGACTCGGGTTCAGGTTCCTGTTTCAACTGAAAACATTGCCACCTCGGAGTACACTTTTCCTTGTGTGTCTCCAGGCATTGAAGCTGAGAAAGCAGCATCAGGCTCTGTCATCCAGTGCAAGTTTGGTACAAAAGTAGTTGCTGCAAAGGTGTGAATTTCTTTCCAGGATTAGAGTTTGTATTACTTGGCCATTACAAAAGACATTATAGCTTAAGAGTTCAGTTCTCCCATGCATCACTAAATCACTGATTTCACCATTAAATGAAGTAATGTACCAGTAGCATCAGTTTTTACATGCTCTCTATGTAATCTCTGTGCATGCCTGCAAGATAGTGTTGCTTCATTGTTGAACTCGGTGTCCTCTTCTGCTGTATACCAATTTTTAGGGTTGCAGAACCTATTTCTTATACTTCTAACAGTCATTATATCTTAAGAGTTCAATTTTTTCCATGCATGAGTTGATTATATGCATTGTTCAAAGTATCACCGATATTATTGAAATATCTAGCTTGGCGACGCCGATTACACTGGTAGCAATACCGATAACATTGGTGGTATCTGAAACTCCACGTATCAATGATATATCACTAGGTATCGCCAACGTATCGATATTGCCAACGTATTGATAATATTTTTTATTGCGTAAATTCTAGGTGTCTCTTGTATTGCTAATGTATCGATATCACCACTGTATTGCCAGTATTTTCGATGTGTAAATTCTAGGCGTCGCTTGTATCGCTAGTGTATCAGTGATATTTCAATAATATCGCCAATTTATCGGATCGCCAAAATCTGTTTATTAAAAAAGATCTTCTTTTTTTTTTAAAATTTTTAAATTTTGTAATTTTTAATTTTTTATGAGGGCATGCCTGTATGATAAAATGCATGTTTGTATGTGTATATATGTATGTATGCATGGATGGATGGATGGATGGATGGATCATGGATGGATGGATGGATGGATCATGGATGGATGTTTATGTATGTGTTTGCGTGCATGCATGTATGGTTGTATGGATGGATGGATCATGCATGTGCGTTTGTATGTATGCATGTATGTGCATGCATGGATGGATGGGTGGATCCACCATTTTTCCCATGTTTCCCCAATGTTTCCGTGTAACAACAACAATTGCTTTTAGGCCCCATTAAAGGGAAACTTATTATTTGATTCCTAAATATACAATGTCTTTTTCGCTATTATTTTATTCTTAAATATGCAAATATGTGTATTTTAGCATATCTTAAAGTTCCATTGAAAAATTCCACGATTTTCCCCATGTTTTCCCCCAATATTTTCCCGCATTTCCAGGAATTGGTGTTTTTATCGGCGATGATGATATTGTTTCTATATCCCCGGCCACCTAAACTTGTAGTGTTACCGATACTTTGAACACTGATTATATGAACTTATATGATACGTTGCTTGGATCTTTGCACTAGATTATACGAACTTATATGATAGGCAGCTCGCATCTTTGCACACTAATACTTGGGTATTCAAATCTGACAAGTAGGCCCATGGTCCGGTAATAAGAACTATTGCCCTGTTGTTTCCCACTGTTGGCATTAAAATTCTCTCTGGCAGGACAATCTTAACAATTCGCTTTGTGGCCTATAGATAGATGATTAAGGAGAGATACAAAAGGGTTCTGCATTCAACTGAAAAACATTCTTAGATAGGTAGCTGGGATCTTCCAATCTGGAGAGATTTGGAGCGTGCTCCATCTACGGCCCAACTGACCTATGGTCTGGATTACTGAACCATGCGCAAAACTTGTCATATTTGAAAAGCCTGTATATGCTGTGCAAATATCCGGATTGTCAGACAACCACTTTCTCTAAAAGCTTGTGCCGTCAGAGGATGGCGTATCAATGTATACCGAGGGACCTTAACACTCTTAACACTCCCCTGCACATGTGGGGTGGAACTCCGCACGGGAACATACTGAGAAGGGTGGAGGGACACTCACACCATAAACAGGCCGGGCTTGATTTCCCGGTCCCTGGGCTGGACCTGATTTTCCTGGCCCTCCATGGGAGAATATATACCGAGGCATGTTTTCTGCTCTTGGGATTCGAACACAGGACCTTCCTCTCTGATACCATGTCAAAACAACGGCTTTCTCTAAAAGCTTGAGCTGTCAAAGGATGGTGTATCAATGTATACGAAGAGCCACTTAACACACACACACACACACACACACACACACACACACACACACACACACACTTTACACTAACACTTTCTAGACGGGTGTATTATATCATTTCTCAATATTAATTTCATGCATTCTAGGATATCATTACACACAAACACACTCTTTTATGCGTGCATATCTCATTTGCTGGAAAATGTCATTTCATGAACAGTTTTACTTCCTAATTTGTTATAATTACTGCATATCTCATTTAGAACCTATTTGTTATATTTCTCATTGCTGTCCCATCTGTTACTCAATCATTTTGATGGTTTGCTTTAAACTGCTCCTTTGTCTGTTTTGTGCCTTTTTGCTACTTTTAAATCTTCTTTTCCCCAAAACTAATTTATTCTTTTCTGTTAATTTACATGCTGCAGTTGCGTACTTTAGAAGCATATGAGGCTTCAGAGCAGGAAATGAAGAAGTTTGAGTACAGTTGTCTAGGGGAAGTAAGAATTTTAAACGCTTTGAGGAATCACGATTGCATTGTTGAAATTTATGGACACCGGCTGTCTTCTAAGTGGATTCCTCAAACAGACGGAAATAAAGGGCATCGACTATTGCAGTCCACAATTATGATGGAGTACATAGGAGGGGGTTCTTTAAAGGTAATCCTGCAGTTGAAACGTTTGGTTTCTTGCATTTTCCACATACTTTTGATATATTTCTTAGCATTTGTTCTGCCTGTGCCCGACAGAATCACATCAAAAGATTATCAGAAGGGGGGGACAAGCATGTCCCAATTAATTCGGCATTATTTATCGCTAGAGACATTGCCTCTGCATTGGCAGAAGTTCACTCAAAGCACATCATTCATCGAGATGTTAAAAGCGAGAACATATTGATTGATTTAGATGACAAAAGAATCAATGATGCTCCTATTGTCAAGCTCTGTGATTTTGATAGTGCTGTTCCTCTCCAAGCCTCTCTACATGCATGCTGTATTGCTCATCTTGGCATACCTCCGCCTGATGTTTGTGTTGGAACACCTCGCTGGATGGCACCAGAGGTGTTGCAGGCAATGCATACACGGAATCGATATGGGCTGGTAAGCTTCCCTCTCTCCCCCAAGTTAGTTACGGGCATTTCTTAAATAGATACATGGTTGGCATCCTTTTACTCGACTAGCTTTCCAATAATTGTTCGAACATAACCTTTAAGCATGATATATGAAAGCAATTTGCTTGTGTATGTTCTATGTATAATAGAACGACACATCCATTTCTTCTACCGAAATTATATTTTCATCTGGTAGTTTCCAAAGAAGGCTAGGCTGCTCTAACATTTAACCATAAGGTTCATACTTCAGCCCTATTTATATTTGTGCTCTCATCTGTCTTATGGTTGCAATTGAAGATGGTATACAATGTTTCAATGTCTGCTGAACTGTTTGTGGGACCTGCATCAGAGTTCTGGTATGACTAGTGTCGCTTCTCTTAATCTCAAATCCCCAAGGCCTTTGCAAGCCCACCATCTATTAAAATATTGGATATTCAGGTGCAAAATATTAACTGGCTTGGGAAGCTATCAAGTGCCCTCTTCTTTCTCGTGTTTAGTGCTTGTTCTTCCAAATGAGCCCACACCTTTCAATATTAATATTAGACACAATTGGGTACGGATTGTGAACTCTGGGCCTAGAGATGAATTATGCTTCATGTGGTCTGATGCAGCCCAAGAGTAGACCATGATCAAATGTTGGACTCGTAGGTCTATCCAATAATTTTCACTAATCATAGATGAGTTTTGAACATTGATTCTAGTATTTTAGTTCATACTTTTTTATTTTAATATTTTAATATGTACTTGTAGGGTCTTAAGTCCTTTGGATCCCAAGTGGGGCCACACAAGTGCACGTGTAAAAAAAATGGACCATAATAGTTGTTTGGGTTTATTTTAGTGTCATGGGCTCTGAAAGTGGATCCCATATTTATAATATGATAATAGAAGCTCAAGGTTCACTTTCATACGAAGAATCCATTGTAGAGGGGATTTTTAGTTTATATATGGAAGAGGCTGGCTGCATTTATTTATTTATTAAAATAATGGTATATAGGTCCTATAACTAAATGGAGTAGCCGTGCTTCTGGAACGAGTGTGGGTCGGAGATCGATGTCTTTAGGAAAGCCTGGCTCGATGTAACAAGTTGGGTTTCCTGTCGAAGAGACTTTGACTAATTTGATTGGTCCTTGTTATCTGGGCTTTAGTTGCTGTATTCTTTGAACCTTTTGTGCTCCTTTCAATAAAATTTTGTCACTTAAAAGAAAGAGAGTTAGAAGCCTTGTAATGCTTGTGATTGGCTTTTCTTATAGTTTCTCATGTTTTCATTAGTTGGGGTTTGAATACGGCTTGTATTTTTAGTTTAAGGCTTTTTGTATCTGTTTTATAGTTGTGGTTTTTAATAAATTTCTCTTCGTTCACAAACAAAAAGTGTTTCAATAGAACTTCCAGATTTAGTTGATATTTGGGCTGTTTTACAATTGGTCTTTTATTTTTAGAAGTCCTTATGGCAGCTCTGACAAGAGTTTCCTGATGTGGAGTCTTTTAGGTGTCACTTGGTACCAAAGTGGTTATTATATATATATATATATATATATATATATATATATATATATATATATAAAAACTATTGCCTTAAGATAATTTTAAGAGAAGTTAAAAAAAGTAATTTATTAAAAGAGTGGCGAAGGTGAGCAGAAGCTACAAAGAAAAGCTTACAAAAGGCTAAGAGAAACAAATCTACAAAGGATTCCCAAACTAGAAGCCCAATTCTTTACATCTGATTTTGCCCACTCGAACATCTTCGAGACCAAATGATTCTTATCTCTAAAACATTGATTGTTTCTTTTGCTCCAAATAGCCCAAGGACCCACCAACAAGGAGAGCCTCCACAAAATCTTGCTTTCCTTCCCATTGCCGCCGCTATGCCAAGCTAACAATAGTCCTTCAACAGTCCCTGAAATCACCCATGGGAATTGGAACTCTTAAGAATCCCTCCCATATCGACCTAGCGAGTGGGCAATGAATATACAAATGGCTTACCAATTTCACATCACTATGATACATGGAGCATATATTGGGAACTGACATCGACCACTTTTGAAGCTTGTCAATTGTAAGCACTCTTATTTTTGCCAACCAACCAAGCGAAAGCGATCTGAGGGGGAGAAACATTTTGCCGCACAGAAGTCAGTGGACCCAAACCTGAAACTTTCACTGCTCGGCAAGCAATCTGTAGAAGGATCAAACAGAAAACCTACCTGACTTCTCTAGCTTCCATACCATGGAATATATCACACTGGGTGGGGGGTAAAAGCCATGAAACCTGACCATTACCCTAATGAACTCGTCTAACTCCTCATCCATTAGGTTTCTTCACCTAGTAACAACATTGCCGTTTCCTGCAATCCTCACCAACATATGAAACTCGGCTTGAAAAGTTCCCTCGCCTAGCCAAACATCTTCACAAAATTGAACCTTCTCCCCATCCCCGATTGAAAAAGGTAACCCTAATGCGGGGGCATTTTCACATTGGGTTCGAGTGGGGTGGCCTATGGGATGCAGGGGCACACTCGGGGTGGGTGGCCCGCATAACCCATGGATTTGGGGTCCGTGTGAGGCGGGTGGCTCGTGTAGGGCGGAACCCATGGATTCGGGGCCCACGAGGAGGGTTCGGCCGAGGTCCTAACCCATGGATTTGGGGCTTGGGCTATGAGATAAAGGGATTAATTCACCATGCTCTATCAGTTCGAGCTTTTAGAGCAAGTGGTTAATTGTCCTCTATCAAATTGGTATCAGAGTTAGGTTGGTCTCATGTTCGAGACTCCTCACCGGGGGTGATTAATGTGGGGACATTTTCACATCGGGTTCAAGTGGGGTAGCCTGTGGAATGCAGGGGCACACTCAGGGTGGGTGGCCCGCATAACCCATGGATTTGGGGCCCCTGTGAGGCGGATGGCTCGTGTAGGGTGGAACCTATGGATTTGGGACCCATGGGAGGGCAAAACCCACAAATTTGGGGCCCACCAGGAGGGTTCGGCCGATGACCTAACCCATGGATTTAGGGTCTGGGCTATGAGATAAAGGGATTAATTCGCCATGCTCTATTAATTCGAGCTTTTAGAGCAAGTGGTTAATTGTCCTACATCAAACCCCCTCGAATTTTGAACTCTTAAAAGGAGGGAGGGAGTGAGGCAGGGTGTATTTTCGCAAAGACTAACATGAAATTTGTTTTATTTGGTGTGTATGACATCCGTAGGAAACTCGGCTTGAAAAGTCCCCTCGCCTAGCCAAACATCTTCCCAAAATTGAACCTTCTCCTCATCCTCGACTGAAAAAGCTAACCCCCTCGAATTTAGGACTCTTAAAAGGAGGGAGGGAGGGAGCGAAGTAGGAAGTATTTTTGCAAATACTAACATGGAATTTGTTTTATTTGGCGTGTATGACATCTAAACCCATACGATGCTCTACAAAGATGTGTGCCTAGTGGGTTCCACGTGATATGTATATGGCATCGAACCCGTTCAAAAGATGTGACAAAATGTTGATGGACGGCCCAAAAATCAGGCTAATCCAATCATCAGGTAGGTCACTCACGCCATATTAAGCAAATTCTCAAAACCCCCAAATTGAAAGTGGGTTCCACTTGATACGTATATGGCATCCAACTTGTCTGAAAGATGTAACTACAATGTTGATTGACGCACAAAAGATAGGGTTAATCCAATCATTAGGTGGACATCACCAGTAGAGCTGGGCACGAGACGAGTTGACTTGGCAGACTCGACTTGTCTGACTCATTCAGACTCGACTTGACTCGACCCAAACCGAGTCGGTGAGTCAATTCGTACCGAGTAGACTTCACCCAATCCAAACTCAAACCGAGTCGAGTCCGTGTCACCCAGTAACTCGACTCGACTCAACTTGACCCGAAATCTAACTTGGTACTGACTCGACTCGATTCGAAACCCAACGACTCGATTTGAAACCCAACTCGACTCGGGTTTAGGTAGTGTGTGTGTGTATAAAAAAAACTTAAATATAATCTAAGCTACCCGTCGCACTCGACCCAACCTCCCTCCCTCCTCTCTCGAGGCCGACAGCCACCCACCCACCACCAGGCCACCCTCTCTCCTCCACTCCCTCCCTCATCTTCCACACCCGACGGTCTCGACCTAACAGCCACTAACTCGATTGCTCGACCGCTCGTCTCAACTGAGTAGCTCGTTTGCACCCACCCAGTCCACCCGCTTGTCGCTGACTTTCGATAGCCACCCAACTCTCCAAATCAACTAATCAATGTAATTTTGTGTTCGCGCAGACTTATATTTCATGATTTTCATCTATTCTTGTGAAGTACATCATGCTAGGATATTCTAATTTGGGGGTTTTGTGAAATTGGAGTCAGGTAGGGTTGAATGGACAAATTGGAATGGGTCGGGTGCTTGTATTTGGTCCTAACTGGTCGTGGTGCATCCGGGTTGGTTGTGGTGCATCTGGGTTTGGCTTGGGTGTGGCCGGGTTGGCTCGGGCTGAGCCATTTCTAAACCTTAAACCCTAAACTAAGCCCCAAACCGAAACCCTATCCCTAACCCTAACCTAACCCTAAACCCTAAACCCTAAACCCAGAACCCAATCCCAAGTCGAAGCCGAAGCCGAAGCTGAAGCTCAAACAATTAGTGGTTTTTTTTTTTAAAAATTGATTTTGTGGATTATGGATTACATTGCTTATTGCTTAGCTTATTATTGTGCATTAGATAGCCTAATGTGATTTATTTCTGTGAATTAAACAATTAGCAGTTTATTTTTGTGAATTAGACAATTAGTGGTTTATTTTTGTGAATTATGGATTACATTACTTATCGCTTAGCTTATTATTGTCCATTAGATAGTTAGCCTAATGTGGTTTATTTTTGTAAATTAGATAATTAGTTGCCCATTTGGGGATTTCTATGTGGCCAGGCATAGATATAGTATATTTTTGGTTGCATAGAAATCGCTTAAATTGTCCCATTTTGGACAGTTCAAGGTTAGATAAATAGTATGCTTTCATATAACTTATTTAAATGCTTATGCTAGTTTTGTGCTCCATCTCTTCATTTATCTCTGGATATGTTTTTTTTTTTTTTTTTTTTTTTTAATAATTATTTTATTATTTTTTAAATTATTTCTCATGTCAAATATCTTCACATTGCTTAGATATTTGGCATGCGAATGAAATGGAAAATCAACTTATCTGGATAGACATGGGGAGATGTTTGCCAGAATTTCGGTGTAGGCGTTTAAATGAGAATATGAAAGTAGTACAATTTATCCAACCTTGGATGTATAACTAATTTAGGGTTTATTATATACTTTTAAGGCATTTTAGTTCTAGTTTGATTTAATATCTTTTAATTAGTAGATGACTAGTGAGAAAATTCCAATACCCCCCACGGTTTGTCAGTCACTTCGCCGATGATCTTGGATGAAGGATTAAATCTACAAGATGAAGAGGTGCCCATTGAGATTAGTACCTCATAGAGTTCAGTAAAAGGGAAAAAAGATCGGTAGTGTGAGAATAATTTGAAGAAGTAACCCTAAAGAACGACATGGTGAAGATACAATGCAAGTATTGCAAGGCTCAATATGCTAAATAAGTAGACGGGTCAATCATAACTCTGAATAAACTCCTATTGAAGTGTCATAAGAAAGTGAGAAGTCATACCTCAAGCCAACAGACACTTTCATTTACCCAATCTATGGTGGATCCGTCGCAAGGTACCTTGTCCACCTATAAGTATAACAGGGACCATGTGAATGAGTTGATTGCCAGATTTATTATTGCAAATGAAAAACCATTTTAGATGGTAGAGTGTCTTTTGTCGAATTAGCCAGAGGCCTTAACCCGAGATATGAGGTCTCCCGTACAACAATAAAGAGAGTGTGTATGATGATGTATATAAGTGAGAAAGTCAAGTTGAAATGACAGTTGACATCGGTTTCTCGAATTAGCCTGACATCAGATTTGTGGACGGCATCCTATCAACGAAAGGATTATATGTCACTAACTGCTCATTATGTTGATGCTGAATTTAAGTTCTGCAAAAGAGCTATAAACTTCCGCTATCTTACACCTCCTCACACTGGTTTGATGATTTCAGATTACATTTACAGATGCCTTGTGGAGTGGGGCATTGAGAATAAAATTTCCTCGATAACTTTAGACAATGCTTCTGCAAACAATAGCGTGATAACGATTTTGCGGAACCAGTTTAGGGCCACCGATGACTTGTATTTCGGTGGAAAAATATTTCATGTTAGGTGTTGTGCCCGCATCCTAAATTTGATTGTGTAAGATGGGTTTAAAACAATTGAGCTAACATTCGAGAATATAAGAGTGCGAAGTACATATGGGGTCCACATACACGATTAAATACATGAAATGAGATCGTGAAACGGTTGAATTTGTCATCTCAGAAAACAATGAAGTTGGATGTCATGAAACGTTGGAATTCAACTTACGAAATGTTGGATTCAGCGGTAGGTTTCAGAGATGCATTCTTTCACTATGCGGAGCGTGATAATGCGTATCAGTGGTTGCCTTCTGATGATGATTGGACAAGAGTTGAAGCACTTCACAAGTTTCTTTTAGTTTTTACGACACAATGGTGATCTTTTCAGGAAACAAGTATCCAACAACAAATATATTTCTACCAGAACTTTGGAAAGTAAATGATGTTTTGCACAGAAGCTGTAGTGGACCAGACTTTCTACAAATACAAATAATGACTATGAGTATGCAGTTAAAAGTTTGATCAATATTGGTTTGAGCGCAGTTTGGTAATGGTCGTTGTAGTCGTTCTTGATCCTCGATACAAGATGTGCATGGTTATATTCATTTTTAAAAAGTCGTATGGTGAGAAGAGTGCAACTGAGGTTGATAAGATTCGTGATGCAATCGGAGATCTATATAATTTCTATGTAGAAACTTTGGGGCCGCAAAAGACAATATTGCAGGTTAGACTCTTCAAATGAGTTATAGTTCTAATGTTACTGCACAACGAAATATGATCGACGATTCCATGTCTTTTATGGCACAAGTTGAGACCTAAATGCAGACAACTTAAACAGAACTTGACTACTATCTCAAGAAGCCATTTGTAAAGTACAAAGGCGGGGAATTTGATGTTTTAGATTGGTGGAAGTTGAAAGCTCGTGAATCAGTGCGCTGTGCTCTTGTGGATGGCACGAGACATTGTCAATTTTAATTTTAATTTGGGCGTCATAATCTGCTTTTATCACGGGGAGTAGGGTCGTGGACAAGTATTGAAGCTCATTTACATCGGATCAGTTGAAGCACTCATTTGTACATAGGATTAGCTGCGTCCAATCTAGGGAAAAGGCAACTCTGTTGATGAGGAGCTTGAGGAAGAGGAGAGCGAGAACTATGATGAGACAATACCTGTAACAATTGCATGAAGCAGGATGAAATAATACCTTCTATTTACCTTGCATTTGCTTATGACAATTTAACAGTTATTATTCATGGACTTGAATTGTAATATTTGATGGGTGAATGAGTATTTTCTATGCTTATTATCTTTTGTGTGTGTGTGTGTGTGTGTGTATGTATATATTTATTTATTTATTATATATTTCTCCTATTTTCGTTTATGCTTTTAAATGACTTAATGTTGCTTAAATCTCATATGGTTGGCGGGTTGCGTTTGTTGATCTTCATTCCTTAATTATTTATGTTGCCCCAACATAACCAAATATTATTTCTTTTAAAATTCACACTTATAGATATGTTATTGGAAGATGATCCATCGGTAAATATTTGGGATTATGGTGCCCAAGTCCACTCATAAGATGGAAAGATAAATTTGCAATACAAGTTGTATTGCAAATAACTTGTAAATAAAACAAATCGGTTAAAATTACATTTGGCTTGTTGGGGAGGAGATGCTGCCTCATGTAGCAAAGCTCCTCCAGAACTCCGGGATTTATTTTGAGCCATTCTTGACTCAAATATAAAGGCTTCCATCTCTTCCCCTACAACCAATACAACCAGCCACAGAAGATAGAAGTAGGTCTATTATAAATGAAGAAAGGTTAAGCAGAGGAAGAGCCTCTACACTTAGTAGAGAAGAAGACAGACTATTCAAGAAGAACGAGATTATAAAGAAGCTGTAAAACAAAGCCTGAAATTGGCATACATAACTAGACAACATCAACCCCCTCCTAGACAACATGATGCCGAAGAAGGCATGAGTATGGGACATAAGCCACGCGATAAATCATTGAAGTTTCTTAAAAGTCTCACTGCATTCTCTATAGGTGATTATGAATCCTGTACAAATCGGATAATAAAAGAGGTTGAAAAAACTCGTTAAATCTATGAATGAGGACGATGGAAATGCATATCCACCATCCAATTCAAAAGAGGTAAACAATTATCTTTTAGACACCTCTAGTTCGGACTTAGCCCAGACGCAGTCCAAGCCGTAGGAAAGAGAACCAAATGATCATTTTGGCGACGTAGGTGGAGGGGGTTACTATTATGGACAAGGTTATTTGGGTTACATGCCACAAAGGCATTCGTTATACAGAGGATATTGAATGAATGAATGGTTTGTATGTGCAACTCCATCTGAGATTTTAAACATACTTCTGAGTTTTGACGATGTTTATTTACTTTGTTTGGTTTTTTTTTTTTTTTTTTTCAAATTACTTTTGACAATGTTTATTATGAACAACTCAAGTACACTACTAAATTGGGATTCAAACAGGAAAAAAAAGGTCCACTCGACCCGACTCGGTCCCCGTGACTGGGTCAGACTTGGTCCGGGCTAGCCTAGGTCAGGCCCGGACTCGGATCAGGTCAGGCATGCTGGATTCGGTACCGAGTCAGGTTGAGTTTGGGTCAGGTCTATTTCAAAACTGGGTCAGGTTGGGTCAGCCCTAACTCGGTCCGAGTCGACTCGACTCGATGCCCAGCTCTAGCCACCAGTTGAATTTTGGATGTTTGGGCATGTTATAAGACTCGACTCGATGCCCAGCTCTAGCCACAGTTGAATTTTGGATGTTTGGGCATGTTATAATTTTCTCTACGGTGTGGTCCACTTGATGGTTGGACAGGCTGACCATCATGATGGGATTCACCTTTTGTACGGGTTGGATATCATAGACACCATGTGGGTCCCCGCAACAACCTAGCACCACGATACTTGTAGTGGTACCAGTACCCCTGCTGCACACCTCTTTATTTTATGGAAATATAAATTGTTTCTTGATGCTCTATAGCTTGGATGACTGAACTGCTGGAATGGCGGAGTTGTTGCAGTGTGAACCCTTTGCTGGTTGTCTTTTATGTAACCATCTTGTTCCTACCTGAAATCTTTTTTCTTGACGGGTCTAAGTAGTGTATTGTAGTTATTGTGCTTGTTGGAGATTTTAGACTTGCATTTCTTTGATCAATTTTTCATCTGATGGGACTTTCTCAGGTTTCTCAGGCCTGATTATGCTGTGCCTAACACTTGTTGGAGATTCTAGACTTTTATTTTATTTAAAGAAATAGTTCATCTGATGGTGGCTTTCTTAGGTTACTGGGATGGTAATTTGTGCTTTGCGTGGTTGCAGGAAGTGGATATTTGGTCATATGGGTGTGTGCTATTGGAAATGTTAACACTGCAAGTCCCTTATGCGGGTTTACTAGATTCCAAAATCCATCACCTCCTACAGGTATAGTTCAATTTAAGAATATTGAATGGTTATATTGATAGTTAGAAGTGCAGCATCTTTCAGCAAAAAAAAAAAACAAAAACAAAAAAAACAAAAACAAAAACAAAAACAAAAAAAGAAGATAGAAGTGCCGCCACTCTATCAACCCTTGTAATGGCCTCTTCTGAATGATTGTACATCATGTTGGAACGTGGAAGTACCAACCACTCGGTGTTTTGGTGATTGTTCAATTGACCCTGTATTTACTTTTTTACTTGTACCCTTGTAACCCATAGAAACATGACAACACATAGTACCAACTTAATTTTGATTTCAGTTGTTTAGAGACGCAGTCCGACCTTTGTACCAAGATCTTAGTTGTGAACCTCAAAAGCAGTTCATGTAGGAATTGCCACTGTGGATGGGACGCCCCTGAAATCTTGCAAATCTGAAGATCAAGACCTTTGATCAGTGGCCTACGGTTAGACGGTTACCAAAGTACAACAGCCGTTCCCTTAACAAAAGATGGCCAAAGATTGGAGGGTTAGGATTTCCTACCTTGGGCATTTTTTTGGGCAATTGTCCCAACCATGATGGGGCCCCCATCATCACCAGATCAATGCTCTGGTCCCCAATTGCTTCCTATCTTCGGTTAATTGACAACCCCAGGAAATTGTAATCTTGCTGGGACTTATTACCTTGTTATTTTACTTCTTTTGAGTTTTTGGTCATATTTCCCTGTTTGTAAGGAGGGTGGGATGAGGAGAGCTATTTTAAACCGTTGCCAGAATGTTGGATTGCGCTACTATGCTACATAACGCCATGTTTTTGATGCAGTACCATTGGCTTAAATCTCTGGATAATGCCTTTTCAATTATATTTTTGATGTAATTCCTTGTGTTTCGAGGATTATAGTTTGTGGCTGAAATTTAAATGGTAATTGGCAGTCAAATCAGCGGCCACCACTAACAAACGAGCTGGAGGCGCTGGATTCATCGGATGAGTCCACAATGACTGGATCGGATTCAGTGCCAGCAGCACCATCTGAAGCTGAAGCCCAGAAATTCTTGATTGATTTATTCCGTGAGTGTACCAAGGGAAATCCAGCCGACCGTCCAACAGCCAGACAAATCTATGATAGGCTTTGTTGTTTCATCTCCTCTAGATCGGACGAACTCAATGGAAGTAGGTCCGCCACTACAGATTAGTTTCCACCATTTTTTCCCATCTGGTGAATCAAAATTTTGTAGCTTCTAACGCTAGGGTCTGTAGCTGTTTTTACGGGGTCCAACCTGCGAAACTAAGATGGTGCCCATTACAGAGCTACGAGCACCATATTACAGAGCTACGTCAAGAATAGGTTGTTTCAGTGAATAATCAGAATCTCAAGCTTATGTGGAAGGTTGATAGTAAGCATTTGATTGTTTAATTAGAAATAGGGAAGTGATTATAGTTACTCTGTTTGTGCAAGTCATTTATAATCTGTTGTAGCCATGAATGTTATGGGCACTGGGCCCCCCTTGTTTATGAAATGAAAAGAACATCAATATTTTATTTTCTTTTGGGCCTGTTTTAGTTGTTTTACTCTTTTATTTTATTTTAATTTTTTATTTTTAAAATTTCCTGGCAACAGTTGAAATCCCTAAAAAGGATTTATGATGATTTGGAAGGTAATTTATTATAATTACTAGCAGAGTGTATGGCATGTGGATAGAGTAGGGAGAGACAAGATCCAAGGGTATACGTCATGTGAATTATTATTATTATTATTTGTTTTTCTCATAAAGCATATAGGGAAAAAACTTTGACACTCTGGCAGTGTGATGGATGATATGCAAGCACTTGGAATTATTAGAAATTATTGGGTGTGGCATACAGGTAATTCAAATGAGACTGACCAAATTGTGGGTCCCAGTTTTAAATGTATCATGAACTGAACGTTAGGCTTTATATGACAAATGGATTGGGGGACATAAAAATACAGAATATCCGTTGGTCCTTTTTAAACAAGAAAGTGACAAACAAAGAGGTAAGATTTGGGACTGTCTGTACAAATGCTCTCTAGTGCTCTTGTTTGCATTGAACATAAAAAATCTCAATCCATTGATTGATATATAGAAGACTGTTCTGTAAGGCCAAAAAGCACATTTCATGCTCTTACCATCCAAATATTAGAACATTAATGTCACTATTAGAAGAAGCTTATTAAGTGATTTTACCATTTATGTATGAAAATTTTACTACCTGCTTTTAAGAGTCATCCACCTCTATCAGGGCCCTCCTCAAGTGAGCCCCACTTGGATAGAGGTAGGCCAGACCGGATTCGACCGACTTGGTCGGATTTGACTCAACCTGAACTGAATGCCGGGGTCAGGTTTGGATCGAGAAGACCCTCCCGGATCCGAATTCTGACCGAGTCGAGTTCGGATTACATAGTAACCCGACTCGATCCGAAATCCGAAACTCGACTCCGATTGGAATCGGGTACTATAAAAACAAAGTTTTAACTTTCCCTTTCACCCAGCCTTCTACCCTAATCCTACCCGCATATTGGAGAGAGAGTTGCAGAATGGAGTTTTTGTAATGGAGAGAGAGAGAGAGAGAGAGAGAGAGAGAGAGAGACTTTTAACTCTGGCAGCTCATGAAGCTTGATACGCAGGCAAGGCACCATATATTTTAGGTTGCGTGACTAACTCAAATTGAGCTAAGTCGGGGTTCCAAATTCAGATTGTTTTAACAATCCTAACCGCTGATTTATGGACACCTGTTTGTTGAAACAGGACCTTTAAAACGGTTTTTGACCCAGATCTGAACAAAGGCCAACTCGATCCGACTCGGTATCTCTGACCGAGTTGGACTCGGTTCGGGCCAGTCCAGCCAAGATGTGATTCGGATCAAGTCAGGCCTACTGGACTCAGTCTCGAGTTGGATCGAGTTCGGGTCATGGTTTTGACAATACCGGATTGGGTTGAGTTGGACCTAACTCGGTCCGACTCGACTCGATGCTCACCTCTACACTAGGATGACATGATGCTCCAAAAATCAGGCCTATCCAAATTATTAGGTGGGCCACATGGTAGGAAACAATTGAACCTCCAAATTCACATGATTGGATTTCCTTTTGACTTCTGTGATGTCCAACCATCACAGCAGGGTCACCCTTTTGGACAGGCTAGATACCACACAGACTCTGGGCCCTTTAGACTCTTCATCAATAGCCACTAATATTGACGGTTAAGATTGTTTACACATAAAACAGGTATAATAGAAATCCATCTGTTCCTCAGGGCCCATCATGAATTGCTCATGATTCTAAAATTAAAAATTGCATTTTTAGGCAATCCTGACCATCCCATCAATATCTTGGAAGGATGGCTACAAAAAATAATAAAGCCAATGATATGTATTTTGGACTTAAATGGGCACTTAATATTGAATGATTGGACCGTTCTAATGACTCTTATACAACTATAAGCATTGTAACTTAAAAAGTGCTCTCAGCTCAGTGATTTTAGCTGGAGTGAGTGTACTCCATGTGTACAACATGGGAGTGCCTGCGTATCGAGCATCATGCTCTGCCAGAGTATAAAATAAAACCCTGACAAAGAACGAGTTGCGGATAGGCATAGTGATGGGGGATGCCTAAAAACCAAGTCCATCCATTCCATGGACTGGACAGTAAGTATCATCTACTAAGTGGTAGTGCTCCTTCAGTGACAGGGCCCACGTTTGTAAGGTCTGGTTCAGCTTTCATGTGTGCATCTATACGGTATGGATCAGTTGCAGGCCTATAATGATGTGTGGCTCACTTCAACCTTGTCCAAACGTAAAATTAAAACAAAATCCACACCCTCATAGATCATATTTTCAATGCTGATTTTTGCCTAATTCAATAGAGCTCCCTTGAGAAGCCGCATTGGTGGCAACACGCTTCACACACTCCATGACAAATGTCCTTCTCAGCAATTTCTCGAGAGATTTCCAAAATTCAAAGATTTTTTTTTTTTTTTTTTTTCTCTTTAAATCTGGAAAATCTAAGCAAAAAAAAAATAAAAAAATAAAAAAAAATCTAAAAATTTAAATAACAAATTCCTTAAGGTTTTTTACTTAGCGCTGATAAAAATCTAAAAAAAAAAAAAAAAAAAAAAATCTAAAAAAAAAAAAAAAAAATCTTTAAAAAAAAAAAAAATCTATAAATTTAAATTCTTTTCAGTTAATACCCTGATAAAAATGTGGTATTTTGAAAATATCATGATAATATCATTTAGTTGTATTTTTTGCGATATTATCACCAATCTAAAAATCTTAGCGCTGTCAATGGGCTGGGACCCATGTTTGTCTGGTCTTGGGCTTAACCTAAAGCCCATGTATTAACCCTGGACTTGAATTTTTCAGCAACAAAAATATGAGATGGGCCTGGACTTTACTTGAAGGCCCAATGCGCTTTTCCTAGCTTTGTATTAGATAATAAAATGTTCCCATATTTACTTTAGAGAGATGCTCCGATGCTCTCACAGCACTATAAGTTACAGTCCTCCTAATTGCATTGGGACACTTAGTTCAATCCACTGATCTAGACTGTTAAATAAGTTCATCGCATATGTCAAGGCCTACCATGCTAACATTGCACCAATCAGACAAATATGGTCCATTTATCAATGGTCTTTAACATGGATGGTTGACGTAGGAGAGACCGTGTTGAGGTGAGCACCATCTTCCTCAAGAGATAACTATTCCGAATTCACGGAACTTCTCTGGACTCCTCAACATGGGTACCTTGAATTACAAGGAAAAGAAGAAAATAAGAAATAATTTCTAGAAATTCATAAATTAATTGATCAATGTGTATATGTTTGTTACACCATTAATATAAAAAAAACCAAAATTTGTAATTACCAAAAATAGCAAAATCATAACTCTAATAAAAATTATAATTCTAATAAAACAATTCTAAAGCCTAATTTCTAAAAATAAAAATTCCAAATAAACTTTTGCTAAAAGAGTTTTAGCATGATTACAAGTTGTTTCTAAAAAAGAAGAAAAATCTAAAACTCTAAAAATAAGAAAATATTAAAAAAATCAGAATTACTAAAAATAGTAATTTTTAATTTTTTCTTAAAATTTCATTTTTGACCTAAAAGTGCGAGTTTTCTAACAAAACGGACAAAAGTGACCCACTTTGTGGTTGGTTAACCTTAGATGGCCTGTTTTAGTAAAGATTGATAGGTTATGCGCTCCATAAAGATACCTGTATCAAAAGTTATGATCAATTTACAGTCCACAATCTTTTGGTCCAACCATGCTAGGAATGTATCGGTGCCATGTTCTACATTAAAACCCTCCACTTCAAAATAACTCGTCATTGAGTTATCCAAATGACTTCGCACATGATACCCTAACAATTTATAGCACTGCTGTTTATTAACTTTTTCTTTATACTTTGTATTAGGCTCTTGAGCTGACACAATATATGTATTTATGTTCTCCTTTACTTGACTAGTATGTATCACTTACTTTACTTGTGCATGTAAGATCTCACATCTTTCCTGATAATGTGGGCAATTAGGCAGACTTGCCCCTAAGACAAGATCAATATGGTTTTGTATATCTTGTATGAGAGACAATTTATTAGGAAGTTCAATGAGCAGAATCGCCTTGGACTCTTGAAATAATGGTTTTAAATCTTCTGGGATGTTCACAGGCTCCATATATTTTTTCTTTTCAACTAATGCATCTACATCTCTTGTTGCCTCAGATTATTTAACAAAATCTTGTTTAGTTATGAGAGACTGTCCATCCACTTTAGAAGTCTTGAGTTGGTTCTCCATTCCCATAGGAGCCACATATCCGCCACTGATGAATCTTGTGGCCTGTCGTGACTCCGTTTTGACGAGGTCATCTCTCGTTGACAAATAATGAGATTCCTCTGCATAACCGTTTACTGATCGGCTATCTTGCCAATAATTTAGGTATTGTTGGAATAGTACTTGATCTTAATTACTGAGGAATTGTACGCGTAGTAGTTGCTTCATCCACTGTCATGTGCGGATTAGTGCTTTCGTCTGTCTCATCCGTGCGAGTTGTAGTTGCTCTCACCAAGCTGAAGCTCCACTCTTCAACTTGTAGGCCACAAGTTTGATTTTCTTCATTTTGGAGATTTTCATATAGTTGAAGAAGTGCTCAACTTCAGAAAGCCAATCGAGGAAATCTTTAATGTAAAGTTGGCCATTGAAGATAGAGATATCGACGTTCATCCTGAACTCTCGATCTGATTGATCACCACCTTGTCTGATATGTTGGAGGATCATGTTATCGACCTCCTTGCTGATATGTTGAAGGATTATGTCATCGACCTCCTTGTCGCTAGATTCCCTTTTCTCAAGAATAATCCTTTGGTTCACTGCTAGCACCATCCTGCGGTTAGGGCAATTATGAGTTCCAACAATTATTAGCGGCAGATCACCACCAGGAACACAGAGTTGCCTATGGCATCCATCATGCAATCGATGGCAGCCTGCAACCCTTGCATGACTAGCCGATTTTCTCGTTGCGCTGCTTCGAAAGTCGTTGTCGTTAAAAGATAATTCCATGGAGCACCGTCCATGGAATTGTTACCCAACTCGTTGTTAGAAGACATAGATTCGAGGAAAAGTCTCGTGTTGAAACCAAACTGATGCAAGGGAGGACACGAGTTCGAGCACTGTCTTCCTCAAGGATAACTGTTTTGAATCTATGGAACTTCTCTGGACTCCTCACAGAGATACCTCGAATCCATAAGAAAAAGAAGAAAATAAGAAATAATTTCTACAAATTTGTAAATTGATTAATCATTATCTAATGTGTATGTCCGTTACACCATTAATATAGAAAAAACCAAAATTCATAATTACCAAAAATAGCAAAATTCTAACTCTAATAAAAATAATAATTCTAATAAAACTCTTATAAAGCTTAATTTTTAAAAATAAAAATTTCAAATAAACTTTTGCTAGAGGAGTCCTAGCATAATTAAAAGTTATTTTTAAAAAAGAAGAGATTTAAAAATCTAAAAATAAAAAAATATTAAAAAAATCAGAATGACTAAAAATAGTAACTTTTCTTTAAAATTTTGTTTTTGAGCTGAAAGTACGCGTTTTCTGAAGAAATGGATAGAAGCGACCCACTTTGTGGGTCGGTTTACCATAGATGGCCTATTTCAGTAAAGATTGATAAGTTATGCATTCTGTAACGATACCAAAATCAAAAGTTATGATTAATTCATAGTCCACCTTCTTTTGATCTAACCATGCTAGGATTGTATCCATGCCACGTCTTACATCAATGGTCAAGATCATTTACACAAAAATAAGTCACTAATCCATTAATTTGTTAAGGCCCATGATGGACTGCTTATGACTCTAAGAACCACGTTGTTAAGGCAATTGTAAACATTCCATACATGGCTTTGAAAATTGATACTGTAAAATATAATGCCAAATCAAAGATAGATTGGATCATCCAATCAGTATGATTTATGTCTTTTAGCCTATGAAAGGTATTGTGGACTTAATGAACAGTTCAGATCAATCAAGCGGACTATCGAAATGAATCATGAATGTAATGAGGAGCATAATAGTTTATTGTGCTCTAAGAGCACTAGGGCAATTCTTTTTTTACTGTTATTTTATATTTACGTTACAACTGGAATAAATTTTATACAATACTCTGCTCTAGGGTTTTATAGGGTACCGTTCAGGTTTTGGTTTTTATAAGTGGGGCCCATTATCCCAGTGATCTGAACCATCATGGCTACCCGTACCAAGAGATGACTGAGAGATGACTTATGCACCCAAAATCACCCCTATATATATATATATATATATATATATATATATATATATATATATATATATATATATAGGCATTGGTCCGGATCGGATCAGATTGTATCCAACTTGACCCGATCCGAAGTCTCAATGGCCTTACCAGAACTCGATCCGATCCGGGACTAAGTTTGGGTCGCCTAACTCGGACCGATCTGATGCATGGTTGACCTGACCCGAACCGAGTCCGACTCGGTCAGGGAAACCGAGTCGGATCGGGTTCGGTAGGATTCGGATCGTATAAATTTAATCTAACCATTTCATGTGGCGTGGTCTACTTCAATAAATATATCGCCTTTTTGTGTTCAAGGCCTAAAATGATATTTCAAAATGGATGAACGGCTTAGATAAAACATATACATCAAGTGGGCCCCACATGGCTCTGAAAGAACTCTCCCTACCGTATTCATGCTTTTATCAGATACATGTTGAAGACGTGCACTGCAAGAAAGTGGGCAGTGAGTGCTTTTCACGCAAGGACTTGCTGTAACGACGTTAGCAAGATATGTGGGTCTGATCATGGGGCATGTGTTATATCCAAACCGTCCATCTATTTGACGAGCTTGTAATAAGGCTTGTGACGAAAAATAAGACAGATCTAGCTATCAAGTGGACCACACAAAATGTTTAACAGTGAAAATCATTCTCTGCTGCTATTTGTGGTGTGGTCCAGATGATCTTTGGATATTATTCATTTTTTGAATAATGCTCTACAATGATCTTTAAAAATATATGAACGGTGTAGATATAATAAATACATCATTGTGGGCTCATATAACTTGATCCCCTTTGAACTGTTCGTACAACTCGGAGCTCGAGGAGCGTCCGCATCAGTCTTGTCTCTGCATGCCACAGCTAGCTGGCCTAGGCTGCAGCCTACGACACAGTTGGTGCTTGGTACTGGGACGCGGATTGCATACTGAGTAACTCAGAAGCATACTGAGTAAACTCTGTGGGGTCCACCATGATTTACTTATTTTATCCACTCCGTCCATCCATTTTAAAAGATAATTTGAGGGCTTCAGACCAAAAACAAAGTATATCCAAATGTCAAGTGGGCCTCACCATTGGAAACAGTGTGAATTGAAATTATACCGTTGAAAATTTCTTAGGGGCCATAAAAGTTTTGGGTCAATCTGCTATTTGTGTTATCCTTTCATCCATGCCTTTGTGATCTTATGAACAGGTTGGATGACAAATAAACATCACTGTGGGGCCTACCAAGGTTTCGACGGTGGAAGTCATTATTCCCACTGTTTCCTATGGTGTGGTCCACTTGAGCTTTGTGCATTCTTCAATTTTCGGCTCAACCATTAAAATTAGCTGGAAAAACGGATGTACGACGTGGATAACCCACACACATTCATGGTAGGCCCAACTGAGTTTACTCAGTGCCATAAAAGCTTACTGAGTATGCAATCCGATTTTGTGTTATTGACGGTGACGGAAACGGATTGGCTACTCCTGTGTACGGTGATCTGTGGGCCCCACCATGATGTATGTATTTCATCGATGTCGTTCATCCATTTTTACAGATCATTTTAAGGCTTGATAAAAAATATTAGAGAGATAAAAATCTCAGGTGGACGACATCATAGGAAAACAATAATGATTGGATATCCTCCATTAAAATCCTCCTCAGGCTCCGGATCGGGTCGGATTCATTCGGATCGGGTTTAGGATTGGATCAGTTCGGATTGATCACGATTTGAGTCCAATCCGAAAATCATTCGGATCTGAAATACCTAACCCGATCCGCATCGATCCTGGCCGTTGGTTCGGTTAGGATTGAGTCTGATCGGGTCGAATCTATCGGATCGAATCAATTTTGCCCATCTCTCTCTCTCTCTCTCTCTATATATATATATATATATATATATATATATATGGAAAAGGTTCTACACAATCGAACTCATGGGAACTCCCCATGAGGTTGAACTGTGTGGGCCTCACCATGATGTATGTCGAACATCTCCCCCATCACTCAGATGCACCATTTCATAGTGGGCCTAGATCTTAAAAATCAAGTCAATTTGTGACTTGTGTGGGCCACACCACGTACAAAAGTTGAGAGGGGTTACGCTCCATTAAAACATTCATAATAATTTTTTGGGCCCATTAAGATGTGATTCGCAAATCCAGCCCATCCATTATGTGTGTCCCACTTGGATGAGGGGTCAGACCAAGTTTCACAGATGCATCCAAATTTCATGTGGGCCCCACCAAGTGCTTTTATATATTTTAGGCATGTCTTCACATGATTTTAGATGGTATGGCCCACCTGAGTTCTGTATACGGCTGATTTTTGGGATATCCTATAACTTAAAGGGGACCCATCAAATGCACGGTGTTGATGTTTGACATACATCATGGTGGGGCCCACACAACTCGACCTCATGGGGAGTTCCCATGAGCTCGACAATATATATATATATATATATATATATATATATATATATATATATATATATATATATATATATATATATATATATATATGGGAAAAGGTACTATGCACTCGAGCGTAAAGCGGTCGTCCGTGAGGTCGAGCTGTGTGGGCCCTACCGTGATGCCGTTCAAAGATCCACATCGTCCACCAGATGCGCGAGCCCAGGATGGGCCCACACAGCCCAAAAAAAGCCGTCCATGTAACTCAGGTGGGCCATACCATAGGCAAACATAAGTATTCACGCAAAAACATGTAAATGCACTTGGTGGGCCCCACCCGAGTTGTGGATACCACCTGAAACTTGGTTTAAAATTATATTCAAGTGGGACACACATGATGGACGGTGTTGATCATCAAAAAACGTCTCGAAAGGTCCCCAAAAATGGTTTTGAATGTTTCAATGGTGCACGGCCCCTCTCAACTTCTGTACATGGTGGGGCCCACAAAAGTCACGGATTGACTTGATTTTCAGCCGTATGGGCCCCCTCTGGAATGGTGCATCTGGTGGACGGTGTGGATTTGCGAACGGCATCACGGTGGGGCCCACACCAGCTCGACCTCACGGACGACCGCTTTACGCTCGAGAGCGCACAGTACCTTTTCCCTATATATATATATATATATATATATATATATATATATATATATATTCTGGTTTATGGTTTAGGGTGAACCGTTGTTGTTTTTCTCTCTTGACCATCCTTTTCTTGAAATGAAGGATTTGGATGTTTTTGGTAAATGGACTATCTACGGTGGTTTTTGAACCATCTGATAATCTTGGTGTGGCCCACCTTGTGATCGGTTTGGATATTCTTGGAGGGATGGAAATGGCTGTACATGAGCATTGATCCATACCAACCAAATCGTGGGTCCCACTATAAATCAAATGATGTGAAGGCTTTCGTTTGGAATTTTAAGGAGACATATAAACCGTTCCATGCACCTAGTTGCATTGGACTCGTTGGCGTCCACATCACCTAGCTGGGCCACCCCATTAGTTACAGCCCACTCTTATTAGGCTGCCTTTAAAAAATTCAGACTAATCAGATGATCCAAACTGTTCAGTTAATCTGAACAGTTCAGCACATGATAGATCCCGTTACACAAGTTCACAATCATCAGTTGCATGGATTTTTGCCACGTAGCAGAATAGGAGTGAACTGGACCTAGTGGACGGTTCAGATACATTGCAGCTATATATATGTATGAGGGTCGTACACTTCAGCCCACTGAATCATTTCTCAAAAAAAAAAAAAAAAAAAACAAGTCCATGGTGGGGCTAGGATGGTATGAGTAATGGGCCGTGCGTGTGAGAGAGTAGCACGTGCGAATGATACATGACCGTACTGAAGGAAGCATGCTCTCACGGTAAGGCATGCGATGATGGACAGTGCATGAAAGGGATTGAAAACTTTGATACTCTGGCAGAGTGTGATGTTGACATGCGTGCACTAAAAATTTTAAACTGTAGCATAAAAGAAATTCAAAATAAACTTAAAAAAAAAAAAATACCCAATTTCAACAGATAAAGTGCAAGAATTGTATTTCTACACTTTACTCGGTTGAATTTTGAGTTAATGCATGTTAAGTCTACATTCTTTCAGTGCCTGAGTATCAAGCATCACACATTGCCGGATTATCAAATACCTCACTCATAACAGACTATGCCAGAGTATCAAGTACGTCCTCATCTATAGAGCTGTACACTAACAGAGTTCTTGATTCGACTCGAAATTGAGTTCATGCCGAGCTGAGCTGATTTTTCGACTCGAAATTGAGTTCATGCCGAGCTGAGCTGATTTTTTGAGCTTGTAAAAATTTCAAGTCGAGTTCGAGTTTGCCCGAGCTCAACTTGACCCGGATCGAACCCCAACTCGGATCAAATCAGTTCCGTGACTGGATTACTTTGATTCTGACGTTGCTCAGCAATCATTCGATGAAATGACTCAATGGAGTGTTGGTTAGTGACAAAGAAGGTATGGATATGAAATAAATATCTTTGAATCTTGATTTTTTTATGTTACCCACGGAGTGTTTGATTGAAATATGTAAATCCGGTGATGTTATTTTATATTCCCTGAGAAATTGAAGGTGCACTCATATATTTTTTAGAAAATGATACTCAATCTTGGCTCAAACTCCTCTTCACTCAAATTGGGCTCGATCTGGCTGTTGACCGAATCAATCCCAGCCGGCCAGTCAGGCTTAGGACTAAGCCGACCCGAGCTGGGTCAGCTAATGGGCTAGCCAAGTCGAGCTGTGTCTGTTCGACTGTTTACACCTCTAGTCATCCATCTATAAAGAGACAAAAATACAAAGCCAGGCATCCAACTACTGGGATACGCTCTTTCAATGGGCCTGACCAGCTGCATTCCCTTTGTTTTTAATGAGAAAGGCTACGTACACTTGCACGAGTACACTTTGTAAAAACCACTCGTCACACGTGTTGAAACGACCATTCCGATATGAGATCAAAACCATTAGTCCATGTATAAAAAAAAAAACCAGGTTTTTATGATATTCAGGTAAGATGCACATGCGAGACCAGACGTATATAAAAAAATAGAACCATTCCTATATGAGATCAAAACCAGACCGCTGGTTTTTTTTTTTTTTTTTTTAATAAAAATCTCATCCGTTCATTTCTCATTACGTACATCCATTGCCTACATGATGGAATTACCAACCCAAACTTCCTAGGCCTGGTAAATACGCATAGGGGATTGCATGATGTACGGCTCAGATACCGCACAAGTGTTCATCGTTGCAACGCGAGTGCACTTGCTGATTCTCCTTTTCATCATGGGTAACAATCAAAAGGTAGTCCGTGGACCACTGAAGTGAAACGTAGTCCCAGCAGGAAGCGGATTGCGTAGTGAGTACTGAGTAAAATGCATAAACTCTCTGATTTATGTATTTTATCCGCTCCGTCCATCCATTTTCCCAGATAATTTTAGGGCTAGATCCAAAAAAAGAAGCATATACAATGTTCAAATGGACCACACCACAGAAAACAGTTGAATTGAAATTCTACCGTTGAAAATTTCTAGGGGGCCACAGAAGTTTTGGATGATGCTTATATATATGTTTTTCGTTCATCCATGTCTGTATTATCTTATGAACAGGATGGATGACAAATAAACATCACTATAGGGCCTAGCAAAGTTTCAACGGTGAAAATCATTATTCCCATTGTTTCATGTGGTGTGATCCACTTGATCTTTGGATATGCTCCAAGTTTGAGCTCAACTTCTTAAATTAGATGGAAAATGGGATGGACGGCGTGGATAAACCACATACGTTCAAGGTGGGCCCAGCTGAGTTTACTCAGTACGATAAGAGCGTACTGAGTAACTCGTTACGCAATCCGATTTCCCGCCAGCTGGGTCATGTGAATAAGCAGAGTAAGATTAGGTAGGCCTACCATGGATATACCATAGATAGGATGATCCTAACCATTTAAAAAAATACAGAGAGTCAAAATGTAAAAAGTATCACCTATGCATGGATCCAACTAGTGGGAACATTTATAAATCCGGGCTTCTCCTGTGGGCCCCACTAAAGGTAGGACGTACCTCTTGAACTATTCCAAACGTCCATACGCATGACGTCACCAAATTCGGTGGACCCCACCTTGATGTATGTTTTGTACCTACACCGTCCATGCATTCGGAGAGATCATTCTAGGACATGATACAAAGAATGAGGCAGGTCCAAGGCTGGAATGGACCTCACCACAGAAAACAGCGGGGGAGAGTGACGCTCGCCGTTGAAACCTCCCGAAGGTCCACCATAATGTTGATTTGAGATCCAACCTGTTTATGTGTTAACTCAGACATGAAAGAAAGGAAAATATAAATATCAGCTTGATGAACTTTTTAACGGTGGGCATCACTCTCCTCGCTTTTTTCTGTTGTGGGCCGGGTCCACTACAGACTTGGATCTGCCTCATTATTTGGATCATGCCCTAATATAATTTATCTAAATAGATGGATGGACGGTGTGGATATAAAACATACATGGTGGGGCCATGGAACTTTGGTGATGTCACTTCAGTAGATAGTCTATCTACGCAACCTGTCAGTAGCTAATCCACGTCCCCCACTAGATGGCTATAAATGCAATTATAGTTCGTGGACTACAGTACAGGTCTTTTTTAATATTATACAATGAAATGAAATGATTATTCCAAAACAGATAACAGAAGTAAAACCCTAGAGAGTTTATTAGGTGTAGGACCACCTGCCCTACATCCCTTCTTTAAACACGACTCTCTCTCTCCTGCTGGCAAAGAGCAGAGGCTAAGGATAGGGAAACAAGGACCACTCACTGTCATATCTTTGTGATATATATTAGGTTTCTAGGGTTTTTAGGGAACTGCTTTGTCTGCATGCCTGCCTCCTATTTGCTTCTTGTACATGCCATCCTTCTTCCTTTTTTGATATCGACTTCTCCTTTGTAAGAGCGAGACTGGAACAGTTATGGAGCAAGGGACGTGAATTTCCTATGCGACAGTGGTAGTAGGAGAGCCCATGCACAAAAAGCTCTGTTAGGCCACCATGATATGCGTGTTTTCAACATCCACTCCATCCATCATTTGTGTCAGCTCATGTAAGGACATAAACCCAAAAATAAGACTAACCCAAAACTCAACTGGGCCACTCCACATGCAACAGTAGAGATGGTCATCAACATCCACCGTTGAAACCTTCTCAGGGCCACTAAAGTTTTGGATCAGGCCAATATTTTTGTCGTCCTGGTTCCACTCACCCTATGAACGGTTTAGATGATGTGCAAAGATGGTGTGCTCCACTTAAGTTTGATGACGGACGGAGTGGTCACACGTACACCTCACTCCCAAACAGCTTTTAGTTGCAGGTTTTGGTGTAGGAAATTCACGTCCGTAGAGCTTTTAGTTGCAGGTTTTGGTGTAGGAAATTCACGTCCGTGGTGCAGCATTTTGAATTTCATTAGGATTTGAATGGTATGGACACTTATATTATATTGTACAGTAAATCTCGTCCACTTATCAGGTGGTCCACACATGCATGTTGAATATAGGCCACACATCCTGAATCACATCAGATGATCAGAACAATCGTCTGGATAATTGAACCATGGGCCTCACAAGTACGGACATGTTCTTGGCTCGAGGATCCCATACAAGCTGTTGCATGCAATCCATGTCGCCCGTTCTGGGAACGTCGCATGTGGGCTGCCCGTATATTTTTCTGCATGCCTTATGCTAGTTTGTCTACTCTACTGTAATTTCTCTCCTTGTGTTTTTGATAGACTTGCCCTTTTTTTCTTTTTCTAACTTCAGCAATACAATAGTTCTGTCCACTCTGTAGTTTTGCACTTAAAACTACAAAGGGTGTATTTGTTAAAAAGGGTGGGTCTAAATTCATGTATCACAGGATTGTAGCTAGCTGTTGAATGCTTGCGCATGCAGATGGACTTGTGCACCTTCCCAAACGCATGCTCTCATAGCATGTGGATTCCTTTAAAGAGATTTGCAAGCCCTCACGCGTACCTCCACACGCAGCTACACATGCAAAGCTCGCGCGTGTGTTGGACATCTGATCCGTGTGTCAGTTGGGAATCTATCTCCAGATCATCTGCCTGACAATTCTTAAAATCTTTTAAAATATCAGGAAGGCCTCACTTACAAACGAACATGAACGGTTTTTTTTTTTTTTTGCTCTCGGTTGGATTTTGTACATGTGTGGTCCATCATCTCAGATTTATGGCCCTAAATTTTTGGACGGTGTGAACGCTGCTCCGCGTCTCGTCCTACAAAGAGGATGGAAAGAACGAAACTTCACTTTTTATAAGCGGTTCCTCTAGGTAAATGACTCGTTTCCGTCGGTTTTTTATACCTTAGCTATACAATATTTTTAGAAGAATGATACTTTTGGATTGTAAGAATGATACTTTTGGATTGTTAGTATGTTTTTGGAGTTTTATTGTTGTTAAAAGATGTCTTAAAATGGGAGAAGTTTGATTAGTCCAATAAATTTCGGCTCGAAGTCGAGCAACAAAGTATATTTGAATTTCTGAGATCCTCGACTCATCGAATATCTGCTTCGACTCGTCGAAGGTTATGCAGACAACACATAGACTGAGTAAATTTGAGGCGATTTCCTGACTATTCGAAGTAGGTGCGAAAGTGAGATTTTCTAAACTATAAATAAGAGTTCTAAGGGCCTTTCTAAAATATTCTAAGGCTTTCTAAAGGTATTCCAAGAGTTTCTAGAAGGGTTATAGGGTTTTCAAAGGGTGTAGTAAGGGTGAGATTCGAGGTTGTTTGAATCGGGTAAGTCCTCTCTCTTTGTAATTTATGCTTTCATAGTGGATTTCTTTTGATTTGTGCTGTGGTTTTTCTGAAAGGATTTTTCACGTTAAATTTGTATGTTCTCTTGTGTTTTCTTGGTGCTCTTAGATTGCTATCATAGATCCATCTTTGTGTGATTCCACAAAACAAATCCCAACAAGTGGTATCAGAGCTATCGTTGAGGCACAAATTTGAATATGCAGGATTAACATTAATGGGAAGCACTAGGTATGAAATTAAGAAGTATTTAGGGAAAAATAACTTTGGGTTATGGAAGATCAAGATGATCAGTTCCTTAACCAAGCAAGGTGAAGATGGTGCTCTTGAGGATCGAAAGTTTACTATGACTGATGATGATTGGAATACTCTTGATAAGAAGCCCTTATCATCAATCCGTTTATGTTTCACAGATGAGGTTCTCTACAATGTTTTAAGGGAGAAAACTACGGTTAGTTTATAGGCGAAGTTAGAGGATATCTATATGAAAAAATCCTCTTGAAATGGCCTACACTTGAAGCTACAGTGATATACTTCAAGATGGCAGAGGGTGGAGATCTGGAGGCCCACATTAGCAACTTTAATAAATTGGTTTGCAAATTACTGGATATGGAGGAAGTGATCAAAGATGAGGAACAAACATGTATGCTGTTGAATTCTCTTCCGGCATCATATGAGTCATTCAAGGACACAATGTGCACCACAAATAAAACCTTGAGTGTTGACACTGATATCTCAGCCCGTCAAGGGAAGGCCATGAGAAAGCTAAATGACGACATGAGGACATCTTCCAATGCGCTGTTTACGAGGGGAAGAAATACTAAGGTACAGGATCTTCAAGATCTAGATCTAAATCCAAGGGTAATGGCAAAGGAAAACTAAAGTGCTGGAACTGTGGGATGATTGGACACATGAAGAAGGATTGTACTAATCATAAATTGAAGAGATAAGACTCTGAGGCTTCTTCCAAGGAGGCCAATGTTGTTACATCTGATGAAGAGACAAGCACATGTGACGTATTATCTGCGTCTATGATCGGACACTTGTTCGATGATCGTAGAGACGAGTGGATCCTTGACACGGGGGCGTCATATCACATAGCTCCTCATTAGAGTTAGTTCATAGTTACAGAGAGTGCGATGGTGGACAAGTTTTTATGGGCAATGACATTGCCCGTAATGTCGTGACTATTGGTTCGGTGCACATCAAGATGTTTGATGGGGTAGAGCGTACCTTGACTGATGTCAGACACGTTCCTGATTTGAAGAAAAATCTGATTTCTCTTGGTGTACTTGAGCTAATGGGCTGCAAGTTCACCGAATTTGATGGTGTCCTTAAAGTATCTAAGTGGGCACTGGTAATTATGAAAGCACAAAGGCATGAAAACCTTTACAGGTTGATAAGGCGCACTTCAACAGTTGGAGCTGCAGTGACTTTAGTAGATTCTACCTCTGTACGTGTGTGGTATGCTGGGCATTGCCACATGAGAGGGCAGAGCATGAAAGCCGAGACGCGTGAATAGAGATATGGAGCAGGTGGAGCAGCCACCTGTGAGAAGAATCACACCACATAATCGTAGGTAATTTGTGAGGTATATGGACAACTATAATATCACATACACTCTCGTTATAGACGTGGGGGATCTGTCTGCTATTTAGATGGCTCTAGGTGAGCCTGGTGCTAAGAAGTGGAAGGTGACTATGGACGATGTGATGGACTCGTTATACCAGATCGACACATGAGAGCTGGTGGAGCTTTCAGTGGGCCAGAAAGTAATTGGATGCAAGTGGATCTTCAAAGGGATACATCATAGATACAGAGCGAGGCTGGTAGCGAAGGGTTATGTTCAGAGAGAATGGATCGACTTCTCAGAGATATTCGCACGGCAGTATAGCAGGTGTCTATTAGATTTGTATCGGCGCTGGTTACCCAATGCAATCTCGAGCTGAAACTGATGGATGTGGAGACTACACTTTTGCATGAAAAATTGGAAGAGCTGTTCTTCATGAAGCAAACAGAGTGGTTCAAAGTTTAAAGAAGCATAGAATAAAGTTTGCAGGAGGTCGTTGTACAACCTCTCGCTTAGGCAGTAGTATATAAATTTGATTCTTCATGGTGAGTCAGAAATTTTCTAAGAGTGAATACGATCACTGTGTCTATTGTAAGACACTGAGTGATGACACATTCATCATCCTGGAATTGTATGTTAATGATATATGGATCGCCAGTCATGATATGTCTAAAAACAACATACTGAAGACTAGGTTAATAGGGACATTTGAGATGAAGGATCTAGGGGTTGCAAAGATGGTTCTCGGTATTGATATTCATAGCGACTGGAAGAGGAGGTTATCACAGGTAGAATACCTTGAGTAGGTATTGATCAAGTATGCGATAGACCATGTAAAGCCGGTGAGCGTTCCCTACACGGCTTACTTCTAAATTTCCTCATGACAATGTCCCAAAACAGATGAGGAAAAGTAGAATATGTCTCATGAGCCTTATTCGAATACGGGCAGTGTATGCCATGGTTTGTATTAGACCGGTTATTTCATAGGTAATCGGTGTTGTGAGCAAATACCCCGGCAAACAATATTGGGAGGCAGTGAGATAGTTATTTCGATACATTTGAGGTACAAAAGACTACGTCTTAACTTTTGAGAAGACAGGAGCAAAGTTGGTAGGGTATGTGAATTCAGACTATGCAGGCAGTGTGGATTCCAGAAAGTCGACTTCAGGTTACTCATTCGTACTAGCGGGTGGAGTAATTAGTTGGATATTGAAGCTTTAATTCATGGTGACTCTTTCTACGACCGAAGTAGAATATATGATAGTGACGGAAGCATTTAAGGAAGGTGCTTGGTTAAGAGGCATGATAAATCAGTTGGGGCTTCAGCAAGAGGCTGTGCCGAGTAAATGTGACAGCGAGAGCACTATCAATTTGGTTAGAAATTCTGTTTATCACTCATGTACTAAACACATTGATGTTCGTCACCACTTTAGGTGCTTGGAGAAGGAGGTGTAACTTTGGAGAAGATTCACGCTAGCGTGAATCCAGCAGACATGCTCACCAAGGTCATTCCTATAGAGAAGTTCAGGTTCTGTGTAACTTCTCTGGGCTTGGCGATGGTATAAAAGAAAGACGGAGTATGCATGAGAAACATTAATTGAAACTATTATGCATCGCAGAGATAAGAGAAGAGGTCAAGAAGCTACATATTTGAAGATTGAAGACATGGTGGAGATTGTTGTTAAAAGATGTCTTAAATCTGCAAAGCTCGACTAGCCCAAGAAAGTTTGGTTCGAAGTCCAGTAACAAAGTATATTGGAATTTTTGAGATCCTCGACTCATCGAAGGTTACGTAGACAACACACAGACTGTGTAAATTTGATGCGGTTTCTGGACTATTCCAAGTCAGTGCAAAAGTGGGGTTTCCTAAACTATAAATACGAGTTCCTAGGTCCTTTCTAAAATATGCTAAGCTTTCTAAAGGTATTATAAGGGTTTCTAAAAGGGTTCTAGGGTTTTTAAAGGGTGTAACATGGGTGAGATTCGAGGTTGTTCGAATCGGATAAGTCCTCTCTCTTTGTAATTTATGCTTTCATAGCGGATTTCTGTTGCTTTGTGCCGTGGTTTTTTCTTGATAGCATTTTCCATGTTAAATCTGTGTGTTCTCTTGTATTTTCTTGGTGCTCTTGGATTGCTATCCTAAATCCATCTCTGTGTGATTCCGTAGAACAAATCCCAATAGTTACCAGTGAATCGTGACTTTAAAGTCTATTGTTGGTTGGAATCCATAGAATTGTCGATCGTGTGAGAGGTCTAAATGAACTCTCGATTAGAATGACTCCCTGTACCAATCTTTACCATAGATATTGAATAATGGTTACGGTTATGGAAAAGGAAGGCATCCTTTTTTGCTTGCACACCTGTACGTCCTATGCTTGATAGAGTTTTATTTGATTTCCTTGGGAGTTTTATAATAACTTGTTAGATAGATAAAATTGAAGAAAAGAAATGAGTAAAATAAAAAAAATAAATGGAGATGACTGCTTAAGGTGTGTGGAGTTGGAATGTATTTGTCTTGAAGAGGTAGGGAGAAAGGGAAAATCTGACACTCTTTCTTAAACGAGATGATCAGATGTCCCTGATCATACCCCCATACTTCACTTAAACTGCTTCGATGACCGGACATCATGTAAGTTGGTTGTAAACACTGCACCACTAGACTTCGGCAAGGGCCTTGATTAGTAAGTGGCTTGGGCTTAGTTTGGCTGCTGACTCTTTGGATGTTAGTAAACAAGTGAACCCTCACACCTCTTGCTCCCTTCTCCCCCCTCCTTTCCTTTAACGAGTGTGTGAGATTTATTAAGAAAAACCAACGGTCTTGCTTGGACCATCGATTTCCATAGCCTAGGCATAGGGGCATAACTGTTGGCAGGATTAGAAAACAAAGAATGTGTCTTGTCAAGGAGTTGAAGTCTATTGGTTAGGAAGGGTTCATGAAAATCGGCAGCTGGTGAATAACCACTGGTTTCTTTAGGCGGAGCGTCTACATATGGATAATCTATATAGTGGTTCTCATTTGATACATGGCTTATATGCCCTAGATGTTACGGAAAAACACCCGCACACATTATAAATGTGTCATTGATGTCTCAAATTTGTAAATAGCAGGGTTTGTCGATGCCATCGAAAGACCATTCGATGCCATCAAGCAGATGTCGATGTCATCGAAAGACCATCCAATGCCATCGAGCAGATGTTGATCCCATCGACAAATGCATCAACATGTGCTCGATGCCATCGAAAAATCCGATAAGTCCATGTTTTATTGCTAGAATGTATTAGTATTTTCTTGATGCCATTGAAGTCTAATTGAAGGTGCCATCGAGCATGTGTGCAGAATTGTGTAAGTGCGGGATTTATTTTCTATTTCGATTGTGATTCTCATGGTTGTAATCGGAATTTGGGAGTAGAAAGGGCTTTCTAATTCATTCTAGGTTTTCAAGGGCATAACTTGGGGAGATTTGAGGCTTGTTTGAATAAGGTAATCTCTATCTCTTGTAATTTTCTGCTGTCATGGTGCATTACTGTCGCTTTGTGCCATAGTTTATCCCCGCAAGGGTTTTTCCAGATAAAATTTGGTTTATTTGTGTTTGAACTTGGTTGTGCGATTGGAATACTTTGCTTGATTCATTTCTGTGTGCTTTTGCAGTTCCCTAACAAAATATTGGGAAAGTAAAATTGTGGAGAAAAGACTAAGCCAAAACCTAAAAGGCAAAATGAAAAACAAGAGACGAGAGGCACGGAGGATTATGTGGCTAAGCAGTATATAAGGAGAGGATGAAGGTGTTCCATGACAAGAACATTTTCAGAAAAACATTCGAGGCAAATTAAAAAATCCTCTTGTATAATTCTCGTCTTTATCTCTTTCCTGGAAAATTACGATATAGATGAACCAGTCCCTTTATATTAAAGAATATTTATCCTTATGGGGCCATGAAAGTTATGAATCTTAAAAATGGTAATATGTTTAAGGTAAATGGTCAGAGATTGAAACCGTTTGGGGAGAAATTTCCTTCAGAGGACATGTCCATATCTTTGGAAGATCTTGTGTAGTAGGATTGATCTCCTAGTTTGATGGAGATCCTTTCCCTTGCCTTTTTAAGATCTAGTTTTTTTTGGTAGAATATGATGTTTTGATTGTAATTTTTAGTTGTTGAAGCACCAATCTTGGAATTTTGTTCTCATATATGTTGTCATTCAGGTACTTGTTTCCACCTACTCCTCTTTATTTTGTTGCTATTATATTATTTATATTGCATATATTTCATACATCGAGGACAATGTAGAATTTAGGTTGGGGGTGGGTTTCCATAGGAAAAAAATTTGAATTTTGAATTTGAGTAAAAAATTTTAAAAATCTAAAACTCTTGAAAGAAGATTTCTATAATCTTAGGTAGTTTCAGAAAGAAAATGTGAGAGTTATAAGATTTTAACATTGAGTATTTTTGTAACCTAGATGATAGTTACCTAATGAATTTTAAGATTAAGTTCAGTTTAATAATCTTTACTTAAAAAAATTTGAACATTGATCAAGTCATGAATGTAATATGTTATATCTAGTTTGCACAATAGAGTTTTGGTTGGACATTAAATTGTTGATGTGATGATCATTGAGAATTTTAGGAACCAAGGTTGAGGAATTTGTCCATCATGTTCATTATGATAAGTGAAAGAAAAAAAAAGAGAGAAAAATACCCAGCTAAAAAATAGTTGTAAAAAAGGGCTACCTATTGAATTGTCCATGAAAAGACCGTTTGGTATATGAAAAAACAAGAATGTATGGACAAAAGGAAAAAAATTGATTGAAAATGAGAAATAGAGTAAAAGCCGTCAACGGAAAAATCAAGAGCTGGATAAATGCAGAGTTGAATTGTAATACAAGTTCTTGTTTGGGCTTTAGTTGATTTGATCATTCCTTCAATTATCATTGAGGACATGAAATTAGAAAAATTGAATATGTGGTAGTGTTAAGTCTAGATTATATAGTGCATTCAAGAAACTCAATGTGGGGATTTGTTCAGTTATATGATTATTACTTTGAACTTAATCGGGATATTCATTAGGATACTGGAACTTAGTTGTATATTATGCTTGATATTAATAGATTTGGTTCTTTCTGGATTGGATTGGTTTAAAATTATTTGAGATTTCAAGACTGACTCTTTTGAGAATTTATTTTTGGATTCAAAATTATTTGAATGTTTTGCTCGGGACTAGTAAAATGCTGGTTGGGGGTGTAATCAAGCCTAAATATTATATATTTATCCTTTCAATTGCATTAATTTTCATGCATTTACGTACAAAATTGATAAACTAACATATGTTTTATACATGTGAAGTAATTCAAAAGATAAAGTTGAAATCATACTTAATAAGGAAGGATTAAAGCTCAAAGACTAATCAAGTGAAGACTTGGATGTTTGGAGGTTAATATTGAAGAATTCACATCCCAAAGATCCAAGGAAACCAAGTATAAAGGATGGAGAAAAGAATGAGAAAATCACGCAGTACAATAACAAAAATAATAGACTGTTCAATCCCATTTAAGGTTGGTTTGGTCCGACTGAAAGTGCACAGAATAGTCCACCAAGAAGTTGTGATTTTCAGAGTTAATTTGGCTCGACATTCGGTTCGACTGAAGTTAGGTTTAGTGCCATTGAAAGAGGGTTTGGTCCAACTTGAGGGGGATAGAGACTTCAAAAGAATTTTGAGGAAACCGAGAAGCAAATTCAGTCCTACTATAGTGATTTTTTAGTGCAACAAAAGGCTACAACCAATACGACCGAATTGTAACAAATTGTGAATTATCGAAGTCGGTGTGAATTGAGTCTTTTTAAAAAGGTGTTTAAGCTCTTATAGTTACAAATTAGAGCTTTGGAGAGAGACCAAGGAGTAGGGGAGCTTCTTTAGAATTTTTACTCCTTCTCAATCCTTCAGTTCTAGTTTATTTTTCTAGTTTTTATTTTATTTTTGTTTAAGATGTTAGTCATGTTTAGCTAATCTCTTAGCTAAGGCTAGGGGATAAACTTCTTAATATATATTTAATATTTAATTTATTTTTAATAAAAGTTTTAGATTGTTTATGTTGAATTGTAATTAGATATGATTGAATTCTTAGTTAGGGGAATGAATCAATTGTAAAGTTGATTGATCTATTATCGTCTCTGAGTACATTGGATGCTTTCAAATCCTTGCAATGTGATTACCTATATCTTCATGAGAGATCAAGCCTATCGTAATTCTAATATATTTTAGATGTTTAAGATTGAGATTATTGTGTTATCTTCAAATTATAACGAATTGGAATTTGATTGTAGTTGAGTTATCGACTTGAGAAGACGAATTAAGTTTAAACATTAACTGGGGATTCCTGGATCCTTAGTAGTTTTCTATTGATTGTTTAAACCATTTTACTTCACTGGATTAAAAACCCAAACAAACCTAATTAGTTATAAGTGTGTCCTCACTAAAGTCCCTGTGGATGGACCTCGGTCACTTCGAGTTATTACTGCATTGCAACCTTGCACTTGGGGTTGTCAACCCTTGGGTTCGATCATTAGGCTAGCTAGACTGACCTGGGTTAGACTCCTCTTACTACTCTCTCCTTTCCTTGGTGGAGGGATGTGATGGCTAAGGAGGTGGAAGGGTGTTTTTTGGGTTTCCTAAGGTAGCAGGGTTATGTTGAAATGAGAAGGCGAGGGGGCTGTTTATATCCCTCAAGCTCGATTTTCTTGTAATTACTAGCAAGTGTGGGGGTTAAAACGGGGTTGGATAGCCTAGATTTGAGATTGATATGTGGCAAGATCTCAATGGTTGGATTGGATGGCATGGGTTGTAATTTTGGTGTAAGAGAGGGGTACTAGAGTCTTTTCTCATTTCCCACGTGATTATACGCTATTGAGAGAGGGTTCGTATGCATTGCAACTCCCTGCCAAGACGGGGAGTGTCACGTGACTGGTGGCACCCTAAGTGCCAATAGTGCCACACAATGCTCCTTGCTTTGGCAGGTGGGCTCCCATACTCGTGTGGAGCCTTTGATTTGATTGGTGCCCCTTTGCTGTTGCTCCAAATTTTTAATAGGCTTTGGATGTATCGGTTTGGTCTTGGGTTAGTCTTGGGCTTGACTTGGAAAGGTGAGTTGACTGGGTAGGTTGACCGGGTGATCTGATTTAGTGGGTCGTCGACTCGGCAAGTTAATTCAATGAATTGACTTGGTGAGTTTGACCTAGTTTTTAGGTTTTAAGGTTCCAGGGTTTAGGGTTCTAGGGCTAGGTTTTGGGGTTATAGGGTTAAGGTTTTGGGGTTTGGTGGAGTTGACTCGGTCCGACTTAATCAGCTTGTCGGTATGAGGTGGGGTGTTTACAACGATCCTATAGTATGTACCATTTTGTTCATTTTACATAGCTACGAAAAATATACTTCATGGGCCTTGCATCAAGTTTAGTCTTTTGCTCTTTAGGAATCCACATATAAGTATCACGATTAAAAATACAAAAGAATGAATAATTAATAGATTTTTTTAGATCATATCTTTTCAAGAATCTTACGATTTAGTGCAATCACAGGACAAGAATTCACAAAATAACAAGATGTGCTAACGACTTCCACCTCGAAAATATTATTGGATCCTAATGGAACTCGACATGCAACTAGCATGATCCATAAGCATATGGTCTATACATTAAGCGACTCCATTCTGTTGTGGAGTATTAGGGATCGTGTAATCCCTCTCAATGGTATGCTCGTTGCAAAAATCTTTGAATTGATTGGAGGTGTAGTTTCCTTCATTATCGGTTTTCAGATACTCAATCTTCTTCCTTTCTAGTTTTCAACCAATGCTCCAAAGTTGATGAAATAAGCAAAAGCATCACTCATCTTTTTGAGCATTTAAATCTATACATTTTAAAGAAATTGTTAATAAAAAATAAAATACTTCAAATATTCTAAAGATTTAATATGAGCCTCCCAACTGTAAGGATAAATTAGATTTAACATATCATTTCTTTAAGTACTGAAATAGAAAAAAATAAATTATATGGATCCTTCTAAATAAACCATTCTTACAAAAATTTAAATTAATAAATTTTGAATTAGGAAATAAATTTCAATAAATTAAGAAGTATCTTTCATCCTTGCTTGCTCACATGGTCTGATTTCTCTTGCTAGTACCTTTGTTAGTATATTTTTCTTTGATCACCATGTCATCATCAGAAGATCTCTCGTGTGTTTTTTGTGAGATTCTTCGATAAGAAACATGGACATGACTAACTCCTTATTGAGATTTTGACCGTTGCTAAGATTCATGATCAAATTATCAAACGAGTCTAACATTGAACAAAGTAGAAATGTGATATTTTCTTCATCATCAATATTTACATCAATCACCATCAATCTCTTAGTCAAGGTATTAAATCTACTCAAGTGTTCTTGCAAAGTAGACTTGTCATTTATCATCAAGTTGTATAGTTTCTGTTAGAGGTAAATCTTGTTTAACATTGATTTTCCTTCGTATAGATTTCACAATTTGTCCTACAAACATTTCACAATGGTTTGATTGGTCAAATTTTATAAAATCGAATAATTTAGTAAAAGAAAAAAAGATCCGCTATAACTAATTAATTTTTTCCTCAAATATTCCATCATTTATTTCTATATTCTTTTTTCCCCTTCTATTGCAATTGCACAACATTTTGATGTAGAGAGGGTCGCAGACAGTTACATGGCCAAGATGGATCAGAAAATGCCTGGTCGATAACAGAAGTGATCCGGATCGTCGGACCTTAAATCAGGCATATCTTGCAATCCGGAATGAGTTATTAGATGTAAAATATATGATTTTGGGGCGAGCTACTTTAGCCAACCAACCTGCTACGTCGGGTTTCTCAAGCTGAATTTGTGAAATACCGCCAGATCGACAGTCGTTTCCCTATTTTAATTTCATTTTTACTATAAATAGTAAGTTTTAGTTTGATTATAACTCTTCATCCGTTGGGCTTTAGGAGTTGCGTCCAACGTGAAAAGAGCTTAGAAAAATTAGGAGAACAACTTAGTGAAGCAAAATAGGACACATACTATTTTTTAGCCGAAAACCTTGCACACTAGTAGACATCATGACCGTCTATAAATAGTAAGTTTACTATTTATGGTAAGTCGCGAATTGTAGAAGTTTTAATTGTAGTTTGATTCTGATTTCTTTCCCATTGCTTGGTACCCCTATTTAAAGGGTTGTGAACTCATTTTTATTTATTCATCAATCAATTTCAAATTTATTAGAATTTATTTCTATTTTTCTACTTTATTTCCTTGTGGATTCGAGAAGTCTCTGTGAGGAGTCCAGAGAAGTTCCGTGGTTTCAGAATAATTATCCTATTAAGGAAGATGGTGCTCAACCTCACGTCCTTCTCTGCATTAGTTTGGTATCAAAGCGAGATTTTTTCTTGGATCGATGGCTTCTAATGATGGGTCGGACAACAATCCCATAGGCGGTGCTCCAAGAAATTTACCTTTAACGGTGGCAACTTTCGACGCAGGGCAGTGAGAGAATCGATAAGCCATGCAAGGGCTGCAGGCTTCCATCGATCGCATAGCGGATCTCTTAGCGGAAACCCTAGGGCAACTCCTTGTTCCTGGTGGTAATCCTCCGCCGCCAATTGCTGAAACTAGTAATCGCCTTGATCGCAGGATAGTACCGGCAGTACATCCAAGGGTCATTCCTGAGGAAGGGGGATCCAGCAAGGAGGAGATCGATGAAATAATCTTCCAACACCCCAGATAAGGCGGCGATCGAACAGATCAGGAATTCAGGATGCGGGTTGATATTCCTAGCTTTAATGGCCAACTACACATTGAGGATTTCCTCGATTGACTTTATGAATTTGAGCGATTCTTCAACTATATGGACATCCCTGAAACAAAGAAGGTCAAGCTTGTGGCCTACAAGTTGAAGGACGGAGCTTCAGTTTGATGGGAACAACAATAACTCGCACGAACCAGATAGATGAAAGCGCCAATCTGCACACGGCAGTGGATGAAGCAACTACTACGTGCCCGATTTCTCCCTAGTGACTACGATCGGGTATTATTCCAACAATACCAAAATTGCCGACAGGGTAGTCGGTCGATGAGAGAATACGCAGAAGAATTTTACCGCCTGACGGCGCGTAATGATTTGGTCAAGATTGAATTGTAGCAAGTCACCCGATTCAACGGTGGATTGCGTATGATGATACAGGATCGGGTATAGATGCAGTCCGTCTGGATGATGAATGATACAATCAAGTTAGCTACCTAGGCAAAAGTTCAACTTGAACGTCCTAACATACGGACCTATCCTACCGCAAGGGTTGCCGCGACAGGTCTGCTCCAGGGAGCTCCACAGCCCAAGGGGAAGGAGCCCATAGGAGCACGTACTCAACCTCCTACACCCATGAACTGGGATCAAGGAAGTGGTCAAACTAGGCCCTAAATGGGCGTATCGACTGCCGCTAGCCCAAGCAGGATCCCGAACACCTATGCGCGGCCAAAGAGAGACCATTGCTTTCGTTGTGGCTAACCGGGTCACCTGTCAAATACTTGTCCCTATCGACAAGTGGCAAACCTCGCCATCAATCATGGTAGTACTGAAAACGCCGATGAGAATCCATATATTGAGGAACTAGAGCACACCACAGAAAACGAGGCGGATGAGTCAGGTTGGGTTTAACAGGATCATGCGAATCACTCATCATGAGATGATTATTGTACACGCCAAGTACACCCATAATGGCATAACATCTTTTAAACTAGGTGTACGATGAATCAAAAAGTCTGTGATGTGATCATCGACAACGGGAGCAGCCAGAATATCGTATCCAGGGTAATGGTAGAAAAATTGTAATTGAAAATGGAGCGTCATCCCTCCTCATATATAATCAGTCGGATCAAGAAGGTCAGCAAAACAAAGGTAACCGAACGGTGCACCATATCTTTTTCAATTGACAAATATTATAAGGATGAAGTAGTATGCGATATGGTTGACATAGAAGCATGTCACATATTACTCGGTTGACCCTGACAATCTGATTGTGATGCCACTCATAAAGGGCGAGATAACACACACACACACACATATATTCGTCAAGGACGACCAGAAGACCATATTGGCCCCTATGGACCCAGAGAGACCACTTGAAACTTTTAAAGTGGAGGGTCATTTTCTCTTAACTATAAGGGACTTCATGAAGGAATCTAAAGAAATAGGACAAGCCTATGCACTAATTGTGAAAGGGAAAGAACTTAATCCCACCAACATCCTTGATGAACTAAAACTCTTACTGCATGAGTTTACAGAAATTTGACCTGACGACCTTCCTGATAGATTACCTCCCATGCGAAATATCCAACACCATATCGACCTTGTCTCTGGGTCCAGCTTACCAAATCGTCCTCATTATCGGATGAGTCTGAAAGAGTACGAAATTCTGCAAGGGCAAGTGGAGGAACTGATCCGTAAGGGTCTCATCCGAGAAGCGTGAGCCCATGTGTCGTACTTACTTTATTAACTCCTAAGAAACATGGGAGTTGGCGTATGTGTGTCGATAGCCGGGCTATTAATAAAATCACCATAAAAAATAGATTTCCCATACCACAGCTAAACGATATGTTGGATATGCTTGAAGGCGCGAAATTATTCTCTAAGTTGGATCTGAGGAGCCGCTACCATCAGATTTGAATACGGCCGGGTGATGAGTGGAAGATGACCTTTAAGACCAAGGAAGGATTGTACGAATGAATGGTCATGCCCTTCGGTCTTTCTAATACGCCTAGCACATTCATGAGATTGATGAACCAAGTTCTGAAACCTTTCATTGGGCGGTTCGTTGTGGTTTATTTTGATGATATTTTGATATACAGTCAAGACGAAATCACCCATATGGAACACCTCAAGAAGGTCCTTCAAGTGCGCACTGAAAATAAACTGTATCTCAATTTAAAAAAGTGCAGCTTCATGATTGATAGCCTGTTATTTCTAGGTTTTTTCTTATAACATCCACGGGCATTCGGGTGGATGAGGAGAAGGTGAAGGCAATCAGAGAGTAGCCGGTACCCACAAATATTTACGAAGTGCGAAGTTTTCATGGACTAGAGACATTCTATCATCGGTTTATGAAAAATTTCAGTACCATTATGTCACCAATCACAGATTGCATGAAGAAAGGACAGTTTCAGTGGATTGATGAAGCCGATAGGAGCTTTGCCAAAATTAAGCGCAGGTTATCTACGACCTCGGTTCTTGGACTTTTCAACTTCAACAAACTATTTGAAATCGAATGTGATGCCTCATATGTCGGGATTGGGAGAGTTTTATCTCAAGAAGGTAGGTTGGTAGCCTTCTACAGTGAGAAACTTAGTGATGTACGCAAGAAGTGGTCTACATATGAGATTAAGTTGTACACAGTGGTCCAGGTGTTGAGGGTCAAATATTGCATATCAGACCCCAATTATTGCCTAGAATTACGAACATGGTACTGTTTAATGCCGTATTTTATTCGTGTTTGTGATGCGAGGCATATTTACGAGCTTGGACTGGAAAAAGCTGCTAAAAGCATGGATTTAATGCTCTGATGACACCAAAGGCAAGGGACAGACCCTAGGGGACCAAGATCAAAGGATTTACATGCCAGAGATCCGAGGAAACCGAGAAACTGAAGCTCAAATGGCCTGAAAAGGGTCAAAAATGCAAGATCACGGAGTTTCCACTATCCGTTCCACTCGAAATTTCATACATGGGATGTGAGCCATAAATTAACCATACATATTAAATTCTAACCATTGAATATCTTGAGAAGTGGGCCAACGGATAGATCATCCCATTAATCTTCAATTTGGGACCCACCTGATATCTAGATCTGCTTCAATTTCGGTCTCAACTCATTAAATGAGCTGAGGAAATGAATGGACAGAATGGATTTCTCTCGCACATCACAGTGGACCTCGCATATACAGTGTGTGTACATGGGGTACACGATGCCCGAGCCGCACCGGACGGTCGGCCCAGTCAAAGACGGGCTACCCGTCTTCTTTCGTGCGCAGCAACAGCGGACGCACCAGCGTTCGCTGATTTTGATCAGTGGGCCCCATTCGTTGCCTGTGTTGATGATTAGGACTGTCCATTCAGTCCAGGAGGTGTTTAATACCCTCACCTAGGTGTCCTTTTAGACCCATGCATGGATAAACACGTAGATCTCTGGTTAAACGTAAGATGGACGGTAGACTAAATCAACTTGTGGGCCACACCTATTCTACCTCGAAAGTACTCCTCCCAGGTTAGTTTTTTGTCTTGGAATCAATGGACGGAGTGGATTCCTCAGACACCTAGAGGAATGGGCCCCATTGACAGCTAACGCAAAGACAGAAAGCCCTGTTTTGCGTCCGAAAAAATCGGACGCAACGTATCCATTCTGTGATCATGATTACGGTCGGATTCATGATCCGAACTGTTCACATGATGAAAAAGGGGGTCTGGTCCTCATCTAAGAAGTTAGATTTGAGAAAAGCACTCTAAAAGCAGCTGTCCAGGGGTGTGTAAATCGATTCCATTGCAAACTACGTAACAGAGTCGATTCGGCTCTAAAACGGACTCCAGCACCATCCGACCGACCGATGGGTGCTATAAAAGGGAGAGAGAGGCATGGAGAATGGATGGACGGCTGGGACGTGGAGCACCAGGGCGAGGGAAGAGAAGCTTAGAGTTTTTCTTTTTATTTTTATTATTTGTTTTATGATTTTTGGGAGATCTATCCCACTCATGCTGGGTTAAACCTCTTAGCTAGGGCTAAGAGGTGAAGCTTGTAGCGTAATGGGAGGATTCTTCAGTTTGGATTATGTTCATTGAACTGAATTTGATTTTAGTTTGATTATTAAAAGAATGTTTTTAGTTTTAATGGTCTGTTGTGACTAAAATTACAATGGGTCTGCGATAGCTTTGAGCATGTTCCTTTCTTCTTATGATTATGACGTCAGGAAGCCCTGTTGGTCACTATCGTCTCCTGGGCATGGTTAGATGTCGGTACCCTTCTTAACCTTCATAAACATGTTGATTAGTTGGTAATTAGTTTAATTCTATTGTTTACTTTGTCTCATGGGCATGGTTTGGTGATAGAATCCATTCTAATCATATACCTTTCATCTCTTGAAAACTATATCAACGACAGTTCAGTTAATCTTCATGATTTGTGAAGCAGGCATAAGATCTCCTTGATCTCTACAAGTGGATCCTCTGAATCCCTAGTTTCCTAACTCTAAATTCTTTAAAGTTTTAGATAATTCTTCCATCATTATTCCTCAAATTACAATCAACTTAGATTTCATCTTAGCCTAGTTCTAGTTCTATTTAGTTTCAGATTACGTACAGGTATCAGTCCCTTGGGATTCGACCTCGGTCTTACCGAGTTTATTACTACATCACAACCCTGCACTTGGGGAGTGAACACCAGGCTGCGACACTGGCAACATTATTTGATTCAAAGGGAATTCAAATTTTACACAGACTATCAAGCTCTCAAATTCATTAATATCTAAGCTAACATTAACTGTTTGCATACTAGATGGATCTCATTTTTGCAGGAATTCATGTTCATACTAAAACATAAGTTTAGGCAATAGAACAAAGTAGCCGATGCACTGAATCGTCCTACAACTTTGTTAGTCATTATGAGCAAGGAGGTTGTCAGGTTCGAGCGCTTCAAGGACATATATGTCGCGGCCGCCGACTTCAAGGGCGTATGGGTTAGATGCCAAGAAGGTCACTCTGGCGACTTACATATGCAAGATGGGTTCATTTTCAAGGAAAACCAACTGTGCATCCCCAAAAGTTCGTTAAGGGAATAGATAATTCAAGAGATATATGGAGGTGACCTTAGTAGACACCTTGGGCATGATAAGACGCGAGCTCTCTTGGAAGAGCGGTATTACTGGCCGCAATTGGTACGTGATGTGGGAAAGACAGTCCGACATTATTTTATTTGTTAGACCTCCATGGGGTAATCTCATAATATGGGCCTCTATACCCCGTTACATGTGCCTGACGGCCCTTGGGATGATTTATCTATAGACTTCGTGTTTGGTCTCCCATGAACACAACGTGGAATGGATTCGGTGTTCGTGGTAGTAGATCATTTTTCTAAGATGACGCACTTTATTCCATGCAAGAAGACTCTCGATGCAACACACGTAACAAATCTATTCTTTAGAGAAGTTGTGCGGCTACACGGGGTTCCCAAGACTATTACTTCTGACCATGACACGAAGTTCATTAGCTACTTTTGGTGAACTTCGTGGAATCGATTCGATACACGACTTTAGTTCAATAGCGCCTATTACCCACAGATTGACGGGCAAATCGAAGTTGTGAATCGCATGTTAGGTAACCTCCTTCGATGTATTTCAGGAGAAAAACTGAAGTAGTGGGATATGGCCTTGTCTTAAGCGGAGTTTGTATTCAACAATATGGTGAACTGTTCAACAGGAAAATCCCCGTTCCAGGTTATTTACGGACGAGTATCACCACGCACTTAATTTGGTCCCTTTGCCCAAGTTCCCAGGCATGAGCATTGCAGCAATACATATGGCAGATAGGATCATGGACATTCATGTGGAGGTACAAACCAAGTTACATGCCTCGAATGAAAAGTACAAGGAGCAAGCGGACAAGTATCGGTGACAGAAAGTGTTCGAGGTGGTCGACCAAGTAATGACCCATTTGCGCAAAGAAAGATTTTCAACTAGAACACACAACAAGTTGAAAAATAAGAAGATTGGACCAGTACCAATCGTTCAAAAAATCAATGACAACACTTATGTTGTTGATCTTCTTGATGACATGGTGATTTCACGGACTTTCAACGTCGCGGACCTAATCGAGTATCATGAACCAGAGCAAGACGAGAACTCGAGGACGAGTTCTTTTGAAGTGGAGGAGACTAATGTAGAGAGGGTCGCGGACAGTAACATGGCCAAGATGGATCAGAAAAGGGCTGATCGACGACATAAGTGATCCGTACCGTCGGACCTTAAATCAGGCATATCTCGCAATCCAGAATGACTTATTAGAGGTAAAATATATGATTTTGGGGTAGAACGATCTACTTTAGCCAACCAACCCGCCATGCCAGGTTGCCTAAGCCGGATTTGCGAAATATCTCCAGATCGATGGTCGTTTCTTTATTTTAATTCCATTTTTACTATAAATAGTAAGTTTTAGTTTGATTATAACTCTTCATCCGTTGGGCTTTAGGAGTTGCGTCCAACGCGAAAAGAGCATAGAAAAATTAGGAGAACAACTTGGTGAAGCCAAATAGGACACTTACTATTTTTGGCCAAAAACCTTGTGCACTAGTAGACATCACGACCGTCTATAAATAGTAAGTTTACTACTTATAATAAGTCGCAAAATATTCTAGGAGTTTTAATTATAGTTTGATTCTGATTTCTTTCCCATTGCTTGGTACCCCTATTTAAAGGGTTGTGAACTCGTTTTTATTCATTCATCAATCAATTTCAAATTTATTAGCATTTATTTCTATCTTCTTACTTTCTTTTCTTATGTATTCGAGAAGTCTCAGTGAGGAATATAGAGAAGTTCCGTGGATTCAGAATAGTTATCCTCTTGAGGAAGACGGTGCTCGACCTCACATCCTTCCCTACGTCACATTTCTACCAACATTGCATTTATCTTTAATTTTTACAATGCATAAAAGAATTTGCGAAACTTTAGCACATCGAATCAACCATCTGAAACACAAATTTAATACAAATGCTACCACTAATCTTGTACTAAAATGACATTTCAACCTTTTGACTCTGAGACCAATTAATGCTTGGAGATACTCGCACACGATCGATGTTAGCATAGCAAAATAACAAGGCAAAGCAAATATAAGAAATAAGAGGCACAAATATTTACATAGTTTGACAATATTTTTATGTCCACCGGCGAGCTTTTCTCTTTACTAATATAAGATAAATCAACAATATAAGGCTTACCTCCCTGTTAGAGTACTCTTCCATCGTGCAAATAATCTCTCCCTTAAAAATCCAAGTAAGATGATACTGCTCATAATACCATATTCCTCTTACATGAACAACACCTAAGAGAGAACATTGTCATGCAAGGTAGCAAAATCCTGCAAAACTGTAAAGGCGCACATGTGGAAATGGCAAATGTTGGGGGTTATATGATTTTCAATGCGATAACAATAGCATAGATAGTACTCTCATCTCTGTAGTTTGTTGAAGTGGAACCATGGCTTTGTGGTCAAGACCGTTGATTTGATGGGACCTACAGTGACTGGGCCATGGCTAAAGACTCTCACTCGAAACTCCTCAATCGATCCAGATCATCGAATCATGGGCCCCACTTGCACAAACTCAAGACCGAGGATACAATGCATATATGGTGAATTTAAGACCATGAAATTTGAAGACTGAGGATACCATGCACATGGTCGAGTTAAGACCATAAAACTTCCTAGTGGGCCCCACCTGTACAAACTCAAGACCATACACTTCACGGAATCAAGGGACCCACTTGTACAAAACTCAAGACCGAAGATACCAGGCCATGGTCTATGTCCTTGCTTTTGAATGTGGAATATTCCAAGTTCATGTCACCCTCACATTATTCTTCATACATTGAAATGGATGATCACCTAAACATGTACGAACATTCCAGTCTAAAGCTACTGAAATAGATTTAAATGTTGGAAAATCTGAGTCTCCTAAAAGGTGGAGAGGCCTAGCATGCAGTCTTTTGTCTCCGGAAACACGATCGTTTTCAAACTGGCTGAGTACGATAGATGATGATAGATATCATGTAAATGCATGAATCCGCTGCACTGTTGACCACTTTCTTCTTGGCCATCCATTTGATGGGTCCGAATCGGATGGTTAGGATTATCCAACCAATGTTCTCTTAGTCTCTAGTATAATTTGGATGGTTCAGATTGATTACATGTCTTTCATGTATACACTGCATGCATCCATGACTTTAGCCCATCCTGCTGTTTCCTGCGGTGTGGTCCATTTGAGCGTTGGGTATGCTTGAGTTTTGGGCTCATGCCGTGAAATAAGGTGGACAAACAGATGGACAGTGTGGATAAGACACATACATCACGGTGGGCCCCACGGTTTTAGATTTTGAGTTTTATTTTATTTTATTATTTTATTTTTTTCTTTGGATATCATTGGGAAATTTCGCTGTAAATAAATTTTAAAAATGATTATTATAAACTGCAAATCATTTAAAAATTTACTACAAAGTACATCATGAATTCTTATTTACCAACAAAGCCTTAAATAAATGAAACGCATAAAGGTGCTTTTCTGGGCATGAAATGACTAAATGCTCTCCTTTATTTAAAAAAGTAGTCAAGTGGAGCACGTGGGGCCCACCCGTCCAATAAGTGCAGCTACGTGATGAACGGTCAAGCCAAAAGTTAGGATGATCCAATCATAAGATGGACTACACCATAAAAATAATCTACACCACTTGAAAGCTGGACCATATCACGTAGGTGGGCCATATATATCATGAAAGAGACTCCATATCAAACTGGTTCACTTCGCATATGGCACTTAGGAACCACTACCTATATCTTTCAAAGTATGGAATACATTGTGGATGGATCATATCTAAAAAATCATACTGATCAAGAAGTCATAACCGTCCAATTGATGGCTATCAAATGCGTGGTGAAACGTAAAATAGTGATTTGTACAATAATCATGAGTTCATTAGATATCTGTAGAGCTGTACAAGAGTCGAGTTAGCTCCGTCAGCTTGCTCGATTCGACTGGGAAAAACTTGACTTGTCTCAGCTCGAAATTGGATTTGGACCCAGTTGAGCTGGTTTTTGGAGCTCAAAAAAATTTCAAGCTGAGTTTGAGCTTGCCCGAGCTTGACTCAACTCGGATCGAACCTCAACTTGAACTGACTCGGATCGAATCAGCTCGGTGACTCGGTTATTTTGATATGAATGTTGCTCGCCGAGTGTTTGATGAAATGACTCAATAAAATGTTGGCGAGGAAGGGATGGATACGTTAGCTGTTTGATTTTGATGCTGCTAGCCAGCCTGAGTGTTTGATTTTGATGCTACTGTATAGGTGTTTGATGAAATACCCGTAAAATATGACTACTGTTTTACATTTTGTGAGAAATTGAAGACGCATTTTACCTTTTTGAGAAAATGCTGAACAGCCTTCAACTCGGCTTGAATTGACCCGAGCTGCTGGCCAAACCGAGCTGAGCTACCAAGATAGGCTCGAAGACCAAGCCGAGTAGAGTTCAAGCTAGGGTTAGCTACTGGCCGAGCCGAGCTGAGCTATGCCAAGCTCGACCCGGTTCGACTTATGTACAACTCTAGATATCTGTGAGCCATGTGTTATATTCAAGAATCAGTTCGCATAAAAGTCTACCCCTAAAACAATTCATTAGATTTTGTCCAATCACTACAGTACATGCCACCAATCCCAAACATCCATGTGGCCCCATTTCATGTGGATGGATCATATGGTTGGAAATTTTAACCAACTAATTTTCATCTTAAATATCTAATTGTATTTTAGTTCATTTAAAGTCATTTACCATTTTATTTTTATCCATTTGATGGCCATCAATCATATAGTCATGCGATTACAAAGTGTAATTTTTGGGTAAATTTAAATCCATTTGATGGTCAGGATTATAAACTCCATATGATTTTCGGTCAATTTACATCCACAATGGAACCCATGGTATGAGCATTTAAATTGGTTTGATCCATTCACGTAACATATATGGATCCATATTTAATTTCTTTGTGATAAATTGCAAATAGTTTAGTATTATTTGATGAAAGTTATTTTTCAAAGAGATGGCCAATGAATGGTGGGATCACAGGGTGGGGTCCATACGAATGTGGCCAAATAGTTTATTGCATAGCACCTGTTGGAGTTTTATGCTTTCATTGCCTGAGTTTTAAGTTAAGGAAGAGGGTTATGTCAGGTTGATAATTGGCCTAAAACTTAAACCATAACTTTCGTAATGAATCAGTAAAAAATAATTCATATAGTAGACCTCAATTAATTGGGATAATTCTTAGATGATAATAATGATGTGTGGCTAATTTGTGTTTTTTTTATTTTAAGTAGGTTAATCATATTCACGTACGTTAAGCTTGTAAATGCACTTTTTCGAATGCAAAATACATTTATATATCATTTGTAATGATTTAATAATATTTCATTGGTTTTATCATTCAAACACATAATCTTAAGTTTCATGTAACTCTAGAGTTGCCATGCACAACTTTTCAAAATTTTCTTTGGAGCATCCAATTGAGGTGTAAATATTGGAAAATGTAAAATAGTAAATGATGGAGAAAAAAAGAAATTGAAGATGAAAATGTTATATTTGTGATTTCATGTCTTAACAGGCACAAAAAGAAGGGAGATGAAAAATTATCTTTAGGCTACAATAAACTTATAGATTCGAAATTCAACGTTAAGATTTAAATAGTGTTGAAAAATATTTTCAGGAGTAGATATTGATATGCTTTCACAACAAGGTCTTAAGAGGACAATTGCAAGAAGGCAGAGATGAGTTTAAAAGCCTTTAGATAGCTTGATTTAAGAATTTTTTTATATCCTCTTAGCCGTAATACTCAACATATATGGAAATGCCCGGGATGTATGGAAGAAGGGACATGAAGTCTTTTTTGGAAAGGCATTCTTATGCCTCTTAAGAACAAGGACACATCCATTCAAACATTTCTTGGTGAATGAAAATTACTTCTGTTTTGGTCGTTACTTTTGTCTTTTGTACAAAAATAGTTAAATAATAATATAAAATTATTGACACATGGCAACACTTATAACTACCACCAAAATCTTAATCAGCCCAATTGTCATTATGTGTACAATGTTTGACATATAGTTTATACATATAGCCATACATTAGACATACTTAACAAGCACTATGACTAGAACCTTAGATACCAACTAATTAAACATTTGGTTGAACTTTAATTCACTATTTAATTGCACCGTGACTCATATGGGTCCGAGCCTAAAGATTAGACTCTTTAGGCTTCTTATGAGAATACGTATGTGTATGTTAGTGCACTAATTCGTGAACCTTATATATCAATCATGTGAGTCCATGTGTCATGTAGTCGGTTGAGCCCTTGGAAGATGAAGGCCGAAGACACACTAGGACGTGGAACATCAAGGAGCAAAAAACAAGCATATAAGGTACCTTGGTGATCTTAATCTTGACCCATAACAACCTTATAATTTCTAGATGATTCTAACCTTTACATGCGAACCTTGTTGATTATCTCTTAGTCTTAAAAGCTTAATTGGAACATAATAAATAAGGTTACAAAAAGTGTGAAGTTTCTGTGAAATCATATGCTCACACTACCAAAAAATCGAGCAAAGGCTATGGAGGTTGAAAGCTTTTAGCTACGGATTTAATCCGTAGCTATAGCCTAAGTGCTCTGTAGCTAAAGCGTACCTTCCCACCTAAAACATATTAAATATAGATGGTGCTTAAGGGTATCCATGAGGTCCATTGGAATATATGTGTTTAATCTAAGCTGTCCAAAAATTCTGATATATAATTTTAGTGCATGGGACCAAAAATTATGTAGATTAAGTGTCTAAGTGGACCACACCATAAGAAATAATATAAATTGAATTTCTACTGTTAATATGTTGTGTGGTCTCCTTACAGATTCGATCTAACTAATTTTTTTTATCAGCACTTAAAATAATAATTTAAAATTAATGGACGGAGTGGATATATGAAATACATCACAGTGGGCCCCATAGTCCTACAACCATAAAATGTCCAGGGAGCCATCCGTCACGCACCCCTACAAAATGTTAAACCCCTCCAAAAACAAAACCCCCGTCCGCCATTTTCTCCCGCTCACTGACGAACCCATCTCTCCATCTCTCTCTCTCTCGCACTCAGTCTCTCTCTTTCTCTTACCCTCTCTCGATCTCCTGATCTCCCTCACCCTCTCTCCCCGTCTCAAGGCTGCATTCCCCTCTCTGTTTTCAAAAACCTATTTCGCTACAAGAAGGAGAAGAAGACAGAGCACGTACGGTTAGTTTATTTCTTTCTCCCTCTTTATCTCTTTCTCAATTCTTTCAATCCTTCAATCTGCATTCCCCTCTCTCTGTTTCTGAAATCTAAGGGCGCGTTTGGCTGGTCGGATTGAAAGGGATTGGATGTTATTGGAAGGGATTGGAAGTTAAATCCTAGGATTGGCAAGGCGTGCCAAACAGAGTCGGTGATCTGATCCCAATCCCTGAGACATGTTTGGCTTGAGGGATTGGAAGGGATGGGAAGGTTTAATCTCGGTATTGGCCGGGCGTGCCAAACAGACTGGATATATCAATCCAGGGATATAGCAATCCCATGTATCTGAAGATAATCCACTGACAACACCATCAATACCTAGAAATCCAGGCAATCCACCCTAATACCATTCAATCCCTTTCAATCCACCCTGCCAAACGGGCCCTAAAAATGCTTTGTGGGCTCCACCATAATATGTGTATGTAGGCCATTCATTTTTTCCAGCTCATTTTAGGGCCAAATCTCAGGTGGACCACACCATAGGAAACTATGGTGATTGAACGCCCACCATTAGGGCCTGTTTGGCTGGGCAGATTGGATGGTATTAGAGTGGATTGCACAAATTTCAAGGTAATGATAGCTGCGTCAGTGGATTGGTGCAAGATTTATGGGATTGCTAGGATTGTTATTTACGGTCTGTTTGGGACACCCAGCCAATCCCGGGATTTATATTTTGAAATATTTTCTCCTTCAGTTGGACAATATGTAGTTAGAATTTATGTGTTGCTTGTCGAGTTTACATTGGTGAGAATTAGTTAATTGTTGAGTCGAACTAAGGTTTAGGACCAGTTATGGTGCAAAGGAAATATGTCTAACACACTTTATAATTCTCAGTGCATAGGCTTTGAGGTTTATTTGGTGTATATTTCCTACCAGTGATTTAATATAGTGTGCTTTTTTAGACTAAGCACTTCCATGTTTCCAATTGTTTTATTTATTTATTTATATTCAGGAGAACTTTTGTAAGCTAAACAGGTGGCAGATAGCATAGAATAAAATAGAGGTTGTTTCTATTTTATCTGAGATATGCATTTCTATTGGGAAAAATGATAGTGGGGCAGGCATTCAAACAACAAATGTTCCTGTAGTTATAGCGGCCGCTGTAGCAGCTTCAGGAACAAGCTTAAGGGTAACAGAAGTGTTTTTCTTGGAAGTGCTCTCCACTGGCATGCTTAGTGCAGATGATAAGTCCAATTGTGTAGGGGAAATTGCTGGCATGAGAAGGCTGTATGAAAGCATTGGTGATTTCCAAGTAGTCAATTCACCATTTGGTTTTGGACTGGGAGTTGGCCTCCAAAGCTTGAATGCCGGACCATCTCCTCAGCAACCAAACCTTGAAAGCAATTCATTTGGTGAGTTTCTTCTTATGAAATGCTAAATGAGCACCCAATGAGTCTTGTTCCTTTTGGTCTACTCCCCCGAGATATTTTCTCCCTAATTCACAAGATCTTGGAGGTACTTCTCATCTGAGTTTATAGCATATGAGCAAGCTGGTTTTCATCATGTGCTTCTTAAAGAGCTGTCTTATCCTCTTAATTTTAGAAAACTGTGACCAGGGAATCGGTTGTTATTTCTGGTGGATGTTTGAGACTTATATTTCAGAAAGCTAGTTTAACTGGTTTTCTTTAAGAAAACTATGGTTACAGAGGATTTTCTCTCTAGCAAAATTTTCCAATTTCAGTTTAATTTTAGGAACTCATTAAATTATATTAATCTCATTAACTGTTCAATTTTATAAGGATGAATTGGAAGCATAGTTCTTGCCTCACTACCCAGGATTTGACTTTTTTTTTTTTTGAAGGGGACCAAATTTTAGAGATTTGTTTTTTTGCTGTGATATCTCGTATGAGTTGCGACCTTTGCATTTGATCCTGCCACTATGGATGCTCTTTGCAAATATGGTTGCAGCTTTTATCCTCTCATAAGGTGGGCCACACAATAGAAAATAATGAAGAACCATTGTAAAACCTCCAAATTCACTTGGTGGCCTGTATGATGGTTGGATCGGCTTGTTCTTTTGGGGTGTCCCATGTTTTTTGTGTGTGGAATGCTTGAAATGTAAATGCATACGAGTCTTTGGATGGGGGAAGAGTCTATTGACACTGACATGTTATTTTGTTTTGGGTACAGATTGCTTGTTGAGCAATTGGAAAAAGTCAATACAATCAACTTGAGCACAGATGAGAAGATGGCTTTCTAGATCAACTTATACAATGCTCTGATCATGCATGTTTCTCAATTTAGTTCTTATTTATGTGGATTTTAAAGGCAACTCACTATGAAGTATGGTGTGGTTTAGTGCCCCTCCATACAATTCTATAAATAGTTCTCTTTAGAGAATGGTGTGGTTTAGTGCTTGTCCTGTAATTATTAGTTCATATGCATGTGCTTTTGTAGATCTCAGTGGCATAATTGATGTATAAACTGTTTCACAGTTTTCTATGATTGAATTTGCATTTAATCTAATCATCTAACACTTCCCATTTTAAAATATGGGCGAAGGGACTACACATTCAGTCATATCTGGACCTCAATTGGATCACAAGGTCGTTGGGTGTCATCAATGTGGGCTGGTGCTGTTAACTTATGCCATACTTTTAGTGAAGCTGATCTAGTGTCCCTGGAGGTTAGGGTGCTTAGGTAGGCTTCATTTTGTCTATACCTTTACCATTGTTGGTGTATAGGCTATGGTTGAGGGGAACTCTAAACTCATTATCTTGATAGTAAAGGAACCTGGCTTTGTAGGATTGCTAAAGATCTGTAGAAACAGCCTATGATTCGGAAGTTCTTGCCTATGCCATTTTCATACTCCTTTTGGATTGGTTATTGTGAAATGGGCATGGGATCATCTTATGAGGCCACAATATCTATACATGCATGTGATTAATAAACTCTTACCAAAGAAAAAGTGTATCAAGCATATGATCAACATATCTTAAATATTCTTATGTCATTACTTATAGTGCTTGTATCATGTAGCCATTACCATTTTACAATCATGTGTTCGATGCCATTCTCTATTTCTTAAGTGTGCGAAACAATTGGCTATTTATGTTTTTTGGAAAATTCTTTTGATATAATTCTTTTTTTCAACATGACATAAATAACATCATGCAATGTGGTCCACTTAATTAGTGGATGTGGCTTCTTCATTATAAGTCCAACCTATTGAATGGGTTGGATGTCTCACACACATGAAAGGTTGAAGTTATCTCCATTGGGTGAACCATAACTTTTTGTCCAACTGTTTGGACTTTAGACCATCTCTTAGATATATAATTTTTCTTTTCCTTCACACATGCAAGACAAGAATGATAATGTTCATTTCATTTTCCATGTTAATAAAGATAATGGCAATTTGAAATCTATGTATATTCTACTAACAGAACAATTTACAACGCTGTTGAAGATGAACCATTACTCCAAAGCTATGGAGAATAGTTCAAGCCCTTTATTGTTGGCACAACAACAAATATCCAATTGGTGTAGCAACAACTACAGGCACATTTGAGACTCATAACACACGATGATCTTAGAACAGACTGCATTGACTCTGTTTCTTTTCAACAACACTTTACCTTACGAAAGGTGAATAATAAAATGAGCAAGTTATCTTTCTTTTCTACTTTGAAACTATCAATGCATTTACTCTGCTAGTCAAAGTTTTCTTGGATTTGTTAGTTATTTTTTATGACTATTATATGGAGGACATTTTATATTATTTTTTTAGGAGTATACTGAGACATTGACTGAAATATCCTATCAAAATATTTGAAATTTGGATGATATATTTGATTTTGATTTCTTCCATTTCTTTTGTGTAGACTTCTCAAATAGGTTGGTTTGTTTAGGGCTTCAGATAAATCTACTCAGGCATCGTCAGTATGCAAGTATAAATTTTTTTTTTTTACTGTATTGAGCTTACAATTATATTATAAACGCTAACAATACCAATGCCATTTTATGTGTAAATGTAGCCGGATATTATATATATCGATAAGAGATGCGACTTGCTTGGTTTTGGAAAACGTGGTGTAGTTACTTATGGTGAAGTACACGAAGTTAATCCAAATGCAATTGTCCATTGCGAACTGTTGGAGGACGGAGCTTTTGTTGTTGTCCTGACTAAGGTTATACAACCTCACGCTCCTTTGTGGAAAGAAGATGGGTTCGCATCTACACTTGGAGAGGCCGGTCCGGGATCATTTGTGTAATGGGGGAAAGAGGCTTTGAGAATTCAATAATTTGAACAAATTTGGTACTCTATAGTTGAACATGTGTAGTGTGCATTTTGAACTAGTTTTGAACGTGTAGTGTGCATTTGAACTAATTTGGCACTTTTTTTTTGTTTTTTTTTTAAAATAATATTAAATGAACTATTAGGCTCCATATTGAATGAACTATTAGGCTCCAAGGAGCTTTTGAACTATTTGAACGTATTTGTAGTCTTAGGCTCCATTTGGTCATCACATTAGTATTTATGAAAACATTAAAAAAAATAAAATCAAATAGAGCCTAAGCCCTTTTTTAACTCCGCAAATGCAACTCCTTACATTGCCGGTCCCAAGCCCGGGTAAAGGAGGAGGGAGAAGGGCTTTAGAATGAGATCGTTAACTATGAAGGAGATCCTGAAAAATGCAGTGAGTATCTCTGGTTTTATAGTTTTACTTGTACATTCCTGTATTGATTACTCAAGCATGACGGTTATGCACATTCTTTCAGCTGGATGTTGCATGTGGGAGGATTGGAGCTGCATATTTCAGATTTAAGCATTTGGTATGTCTCCTGTCAAGAATGCACATGTGTAGTTCATCAAACAATACATTATGTAATATCGTGTGCATGATATCTATGTTATAATTACAGTTATCTATAATAATAATAATTTGTTCATTATAGTGCATTCACAATAGTTATCATTGTGGTTATAGTCATTCATTATATAACAGGTTTTCAAGTGAGATGAACGAGTTTCAAAACAAAACAGTCTGCAATTTTGAGGAGTGATTCCCAGGATGTATGTGTTTCATGGGCCATCTGCACCTTGGAAGCATACAATGAAAAGTAAGGAAAACCCTCGAGTTTCCGTCTTTAAATTATGAAAAAGGTATTTGTGCTGAATCCCATGCATTGACAATATTAGGCATGCTCATGAGCAGGATATGCATAATTCCATAAAATTTGATGGAGTAGACCCGGATGTGCGTCGGAGCCATCTGGATGTTGAGCGGGGGTCCCTAAAAGGTGGGAACCGCTGTTATGACCATGATAAAGCTGTCCATTTCCTATGAACAACATTGGAGGGGCCTGGCCATTTGGACAAGCCATGTTTATGTATTTGCTTGAAATTAATGGAGTAGACCCGGATGTGCGTCGGAGCTATCCGGATGAGCGGGGGTCCCTGGAAGGTGGGAACCACTGTTATGACCACGATGAAGCTGTCCATTTCTTATGGACAACATTGGAGGGGCCTGGCCATTTAGATAGGCCATATTTATGTATTTGCTCGAAATTAATGGAGCAGACCCGGATGTGCGTCGGAGCTATCCAGATGAGCGGGGGTCCCTGGAAGGTTGGAACCACTGTTATGACCATGATGAAGCTGTCCATTTCGTATGGATAGCATTGGAGGGGTCAGACCATTATGATAGGCCGTGTTTATGTATTTGCTGAAAATTAATGGAGCAAACCTGGATGTGGGTCGGAGCTATCCGGATGAGCGGGGGTCGCTGGAAGGTGGGAACCGTTATTATGATCATGATGAAGTTGTCAATTTCCTATAGACAGCATTGGAGGGGCCTGACCATTTGGACAGGCCGTGTTTATTTCTGTGCTCAAAATTAATGGAGCAGACCCGGATGTGCGTCGGAGCTATCTGAATGAGTGGGGGTCCATGGAAGGTGGGAACCGCTGTTATGACCATGATGAAGCTGTCCATTTCCTTTGAACAACATTGGAGGGGCCTGACCATTTGGACAGGCTGTGTTTATTTCTGTATTTGAAGGTACCACACCCTTAACCTAAACCACACCCTAAACCTATAATCAAAACATATTCTCAATTCCCTAAAGCTATAACCTAAGCCTGAACCTTAACCTAAACTTATAACCTAAACCTATTCTCAAATCCCAAAACCTATAACCTAAACCTAAACCTTAACCTATAACCTAACCTAAACCTAAACCTAAACTTATAACCTAAACCTATTCTCAAATCCCAAAACCTATAACCTAAACCTAAACCTTAACTTACTACTCCTTACCCTAAACCTATACTTATAACCTAAACCTATACTCAAATCCCAAAACCCATAACCTAAACCTAAACCTTAACCTAAACCTATAACCTATAACCTAAACCTATAACCAAAACATATTCTTAATTCCCTAAAGCTAAACCAAAACCAAAACCAAAACCTAAAACCTAAATGTATTCTCAAATCCCTAAACCTAAACCTACACCTAATCCTAATCTCAACTTCCTAACCTAAACCAAAACCTAAACTTGAAAACCCAAACTTAAACCCGATCCCGAACCCGAACCCGATTTCTAAACCTAAACCTTAACCAATTCTTAATTCCCAAAAACTATAACCTATAACCTAAACGTAAACCTAACCTAAACCTATAACCCAAACCTTAACCTATAAACTAAACCTATAACCTATAACCTAAAACTTAAAACCTAAACCCAAACTTAAACCCGATCCCGAACCCGAACCCGATTTCCTAAACCTAAACCTTAACCTATAACCCAACCCGAACTCATACTTATAACCTAAACCTATTCTCAAATCCCAAAACCCATAACCTAAACCTAAACCTAAACCTTAACCTAAACTTATAACCTATAACCTAAACCAAAACCTAAACTTGAAAACCCAAACTTAAACCCGATCGCGAACCCGAACCCGATTTCCTAAACCTAAACCTTAACCAATTCTCAATTCCCAAAAACTATAACATACAATGTAACGCCCTGAAAATCGGGGGTCGAGTAGCAACTCAACACCAGAGTTCCAAAACATCACTTATGCAACGTAAATGCTTATGATTGAATGTTGTCTGTGTTAGTGCATTAATCATGAGTGGGATTATACCAAAACAGTAATTCATACTCCAGATCAAGTTATAAAACGCAAGCGGAAGACTGAAAGATGTATATAAATGCATATAAAGCCAGAAATGGTTACAATCGGTCTCCAGAGTATGAATACCTTACTGAGTCGCCACATACATGTATTAGTTTCAAAATTAAAATGCCAAAAAAAGGTACAACTATCATGGTGAACCCTGTAGTCCCGTCATCTGAATGACCTAAGCGTAGCCTCCAGAGAACTGCATGAAGGAGAACTCATCCTGATCATCGTAGTAATCAGGGTCAGCCTCCTACGCCTCATTGATACCTGCATCTAAGACAGAGTCTGGTGGGTGTGTATAACACCGTCTCGTAACGTGGGAGTGAGTAGCTAACTCAGTGGAACAATAAAGCATAGGTTAACATGTTATCAATTCAGTCAAACAGTAATGATAAAGCAGTACAATCAAACACTCCTAAATACTCTTGTTAATGCAGGTATGGAATGCAGTCATGATGCATGCCCTCGCCAATGCTCCCTCATGCAACAACATCTTACGTCCGCGGCATGCGTTCATCCTTCAGTGCTCCACATCTTCCAAGTACATGCAGTGCTATGTTATGAGCGTGATTACCGAGTTATTATTAGTTCTTTTCATACAGCAGTATTGGGAAACTAAGGTACCTTCCTTATATCATTCCCAAACAATGATCCATTCTAGGGTCGTTAGTCCTAGATAATCTCATACGATGATACGGTTCTAGGTCGCTGTAAAGGGCTGCCAGGACTGTTACACGCACTCATTGCACCGTTCCCCCATCACCTTATCAATACAGGACTAGTTTATACTCTGTGTACTATGGGAAGGCTCGTCGCCTCACTGCAGATTCAAAGTATGCTCAAGGTCACTACAAAGGGCTTCGAGGGCTGTTACACACAATGTTACACCACTCCCCCATCATCTTATCAGTGTAGGCCGACAACACGAATACAGTGTCCCATACCACCGTATTCGGCTCACGAGTCTGGGTTACTCACTGGTCACTACGAGGAGGCTCGTGGCCCCAGCGTAGGTCGACAGCTCGACCACGGTGTCCCATTCTACCATGCCTGACTCATGAGTCTTAGCGGTACTAAGGTTAACGGGGTTACACTGGTAAGTTTGGTACCTTAGGTTCAAGCAGTAGCGTCCAAACATGGTGAACACACATTTGACAGATCGGGTTACTTGATGAGCTCAACTAGCACGAGCGCACAACCAGCTGAACGACATGAAGTGCATAAGCACTTCGCGTGGCCTAACCACTGTCGCCAACCGAAGTACGACTTGGGTTCGTCGAACACATCCTACGTGGTGAAGGAATCTCAACCACGAACTCAAGTCTGTTACCGATCGCCTGGACTATAACATAGTCCCAATCATATTCAATCCTTAACCAGAAGCATATAGAGTAAAGCAGAATAAACAAAATAGTTCAAACATGTTAATAAGCATGTTATAAAGTACAAGGCAAGCAGGAAATACAAACACATATATTTCATAAGTAAGCAATTAATTTAAACAACTTGCATGGAGAAAATCATACACATCTTTAAGGTAGTTGAGAATCCTATCTTAACACCTATCTAAAGCACTATCATCTAAGTACTTACTCTTACAAGCATTTTCACAAACACTTAGAATACACTCTTTTAACATACATAGCGTATACTAGCAAAAACATGTATTAGGGCGAATCCTTTCCCCAATTAAGTATTATACATATATATAGCATGTTCATACAGTAATTAATCATGGCAAACACACTTTCAAAATTTGTACGTATACGATATTTTCTACAAATATACAGAATACACAATATGCCATAATTTGTATATGCAACTGAAACACAAAATGAACGTCGCATTGTGCATGTACAATAACACCCAGATCATGAATCTATCATTATCTGACATTGAAAGCGTTGAGAACTATAACCTATACGTCTAAAGTCCGCACCTTATGCCCTAGAAGCGAGTAAAGGACTTAGTTAAACACCAAGCCTTAATCATAAGCAGAACGGCAACCTAAGACATGAAATAGATTAGCTATTTCATCACTTGCAACAATTATAACCATAGAACGGATTAGGGTTAGGGTTTCTTACCTAAGAACAAAGACGAAATCGCTGTAAAAGCGATTAGATCGTGGTGGTTAAGCACGTAGATCGACATGGTAGAATAACAGGAAGATTCTCCCACTTCTCCCACACTTTATCTCTCTTTCTTCTCTTCTCTCTCCTAGGATTTTCTCAAATTCGTACGGTGAGAATGAGAGAGGGTTTAAGGTCCTTATATAGGCTTAAAACTCACTAAATTAGACCCAGGACTAAGGTATACTTAGGTTATGTCCAAAGGACATCTGTTTCAGCTCAACGGAGCACTTTTGGAGCCCCCCCTTGAGCCAAAGGTCGGACTTAAGCTTACTGACTATGGATCTAGGTCGAGTTAAGTTTTTAGTCCAATCGGGTTCTCAGATTATACGTGGCAGACCAGTTTTAGTTCAACTGTCACCGAAACTCGATCAGGGTTATAAGTACACTGACCTGTGTATGAAATTTTTCCTGATTTAAGGGTGAATTTAGGTCAGATTCTGAGGTCTGATTGATTATATCAGGCCCGCAAACGATAAGTCTCAGTTACTTAAATTAGGTTTAATTTCTCAAGAAAACCATGTTTTCTCACACACTTCACTCCGGACTCAAGCGAATAGCCCCGGGGCACTATCTGAATTTGATTTCTAAGATGGTTGTCAAGACCAGTAAGGCGGTCCTAATTCTATAACTTCATAGTCATCGGACCTTCGATGTGCGGTCCAGATTTGATACTGAGTTTCGTGATGGCCCCGAGAGCAGCCGGGTAATGAGATTGATCCTAGATTTCAGGGTAACCTAGCGTTAACGATTCCACAAGTTTTGGGTCTTGCAGATCATATTTAAAATGGTTAGTGCGGATTTCGTATGTAATCTAGTTTAACACTAGTTAATCCTCATCTAATTTCTAAAGGATTTGGTCCTGAGTGATTTCTGCCTGAGGTGGTATTCGGGCCATTGAACGAAATTTTTCAAGTCGTTACATATAACCTATAACCTAAACATAAACCTAATCTAAACCTATAACCCAAACCTTAACCTATAAACTAAACCTATAACCTATAACCTAAAACCTAAACCTAAACCCGATCCCGAACTCGAACCCGATTTCCTAAACCTAAACCTTAACCTATAACCCAACCTGAACCCATACTTATAACCTAAAACTATTCTCAAATCCCAAAACCCATAACCTAAACCTAAACCTTAACCTAAACCTATAACCTATAACCTAAATCAAAACCTAAACTTGAAAACCCAAACTTAAACCCGATCCCGAACCCGAACTCGATTTCCTAAACCTAAACCTTAACCAATTCTCAATTCCCAAAAACTATAACCTATAGCATATAACCTATAACCTAAACCTATAACCCAAACCTTAACCTATAAACTAAATGTCACGCCCCAGACTCGGTAACCAGAATCACAAGGAACCCAATGACCGGTTCTGGCCGTAACAACCTTCATAGTACCCCATTCTCGGCTCCTGAGGCAGGTTCCGATCTTGGGATCCTACAAGGAGGATTTTTCATAATAATATAATCATTACCAATACGAGCATAACGAAGATCACAACAAGTACATCTGAGAATAACAAAGGCACACATCGTAAAATCCACCAAACCTCGGGGGATCATGCTGCCATAACTCTCGGGCTATCGCAGTAGCACGCGGTAAGTCAGACTGCTTGGAAACCTCAGTGGTAGCTGGCTGACGGGTCTGCAATGCGGTGGCAACCAGCTGCATCAGCTGCTGGAAATGCTCAGCTCCTATGGGTACTGTCAGAAAAGCAGGGGCAGCATTCACCTCAGGCGGAGACACGGGTACGACCGTCGGAGCAGGAGCCTCTGAAACTGGAACAACAGACTGAGGAGGGGGAATAGGTGGGGGAACCGGAGTAACTAGAGCCTCTGTAACCGGAACAGCAGGCTGAGGAGAGGGGATAGGTGGGGGAACTGGAGCAACTGGAGGTACGGGCGCTACGGGCTCAACTGGGGGAGCAGACCGGATCGGGACATCAGGAATCAAATCCTCAACAACAGGAGCAGGATGTGCTCGAGTAGGATGGGTACCTTGGGCGCCTCATCCACGGGCACCACGACCACAGGCGCCACGACCACAGGTGCCACGTCCACGCATCATCGTCTACAAAATAATGACGTCGCAAGGAATCAAGACAATTATAGGTCCAATACGGAGCGAAGAGAAGAATCTCGGGACACTACTTGTCCTATGTTCTTGGCAGACATGCGATGTTATCCTGAGTTATTTTAGAATTACTTGTTATGCTCTGATACCAACTCCTCAACTATGCACAAATTTGGGCCCCTTACTGGAATTCCAGCCCACCCACTTCCTAGGCCTGCTGGAGTCCAGAAATTTATTTAATTTAAATGGGTTACTGACCCATAGTGACCCACATATATCACAGTGGGTCCCACTAGATAATAAGGGGGATATACAACACTTACTTCAAGTGGGCCATGCCGTTAGAATACAAGCCCAACGGCCCAAGGTAGGGGCATCCCATGGTGGTTAGTCATATGGGCCTAGGTATTTGGCCCAAAACTGACCCAATTTACAGGCCATACCACGGTCAGTCCAGGGGCCTGATGGCTCTGAAATTTGTAGTATGGTCCTTCCATAGGTGGACCACAACCCCACAAAATTTCAAAATTTTTGGACATCTAGAAATAATTTATTTAATTTGAATGAAACAATCTGTCTAGAAAATCGGACTGGCCTGGATGTCCCAACATGGTGGGCCAGTCCAGGCCTTGTCACGGTGTACACAGGGGTCCATTAGACCTAAAATTTGGTAGGTAGATCCCACCATGAGTGGAATACCTCCCTGTAAATTTTCATAATTTTTGGATACTCAGAAGTATTTTAATTAATTTAAAGAATACAATCTGTCCAGGGTGAAATATTGCTAGAATATAATTGTCCTGAGTTTGGGTCATCAAATGGGTGGATTCTGGGCCTCCAAAATTCTTGAAATTTGGACCCAAGGTCCCTCATCAAGACCACAATAAGGTGGGACCTAGAAATATGACCCACTTTCTGAGAAAATATTTTTTTAATTTATTTTTATGGAACTATGCTGCTGGACTGCATAGCAGAAATTTTTTGCAGCCCACTATATTGGCTCACCCTTTTGGATGCCCAAGTGGGGTCTATTGGCCCTAAAATTTTGTAGGTAGGCCCTACCATGGGTACGACACCTCTCTGCAAAATTTTAGAATTTTTGTGATAGTAAAAGTATTTTATTTAACTCCTAAAATTTATGGACAGCAAGGTATTTCAAAAAAAATTCTGCTACTGAAACAATGTTGCTGCCCCTGATTTGTGCACCCCATTAGAGTGGGCCCAGGTCTACCAAATTTTAAGAAAATGTAGGACCAACATCCCTACACAAGTATACAATAAGGTGGGGTCCACAAAGGTGGCCCACTACTTCAAAAACAAGCTGATATTTATGTTTTTACAGCAGCAGAATGGCTAGACAGTCAAGAAAAATCTGGACCGTCTAACCTTCTTGGCCTACCCTTTGGGTGATTTGTGGGCTAGCCTTAACCAGAATTTTTGATAGTTTTATAGGCCCAATGGGCTGAAAACCTATCCCTTGAGCCCAAGATTATGCAAGGGCTGACCTTATTGATTCATGGGCCCAATGGGCTGTCTACAAGATGTCATGTGCATTTATTAGCCTTGATGCCCTCATAAAATGCTTAATTGTGGGCTGACTTGCAAGGCCCACATAAATGTATATTGTGGAGGGCCTTGCTAAATCTTTGGGCTGATGTGCCAAGGCCCACACTGCCAGTATAGGCCTTGCCCATGTGTATTCTTGGGCTTACGAGCTGCTTTCAAGTCCACCATAATGTATGAATTGGATGGCTTTTGTTTGGGCCATTTCTTTTGGGCCCATTATGTGATATATTATATGCATGTTTGTGTTGGCAAGTAGGCCTTGTAGACTTAGTTCTTTTGGATAGGCCCATTGATCTTGGGCCTATACTCTCCTATCTATTGTGATGGGCTTAGGGGCAATAATACACAAGAGGTCGGGCCCTTGGCTACCCACTAAACTGACCCTGTACTTGGGCCAAAAGTGAGGCCCAACTCACTGTGTTAAATGTGAAACTTGCCCATGTAAATAAATTACTGGGCTGCCCATGAAGCCCACCACAATATATGGATTTATGACCTTTATGGTTGGGCCCAAACCTTGCTTAAGGGCCCACCATGCTACCTAAGTATTGGGCTTAGTGTATGGCCCACTAGGCCATGGATTGCTTAGGCCTTGGGCCTTATTCTATACTCGAGTAGTGGTGGGCTACCTCTTGGAAACTAGTTAAGGTTGGATGTCCTCCTGGGTGATCCTAAGGTAGGCCCATAGGTTTCTCTATGGATGGTTAAAGGCCCACCATAGACCCTAGGCCATTTGTTTAAGGCTCAATGTATATATATGTGAACCTACCTTAACACATGTGGTCCAGGCCGTCCAAGCCTTGGATCACCCGATCATGGAGGCACTCTCTGCCTTGGGTTGCTACTGGATTCACAATCCAGTAGCAGACCCACTTGATCTTTTCTTGATTTATACACACCCTCCATCTGGTGGGGCCCCCTATGAATATTGTTGGCCTTCATGAGATCATTCCCACTTATTTGACTAATTTTCGGGCTTTAGCAGGCCCAAGAAGCTGAGTGGGTCGAACGTTTATCAAGGGGCCTCAAATGTACATTGTTATAGTTGAAACTTTATTGGACATGAGACCCACCATATTGAGAACTTGTGTGCGTGTTATATGCTTATATTTTATAATCCTTGGGCTTATTTAGTATATTCTTTTGGGTCACCTTTACTGATCACATGAGGACCCCATTTTAGATTAGATTTTTGGGATATTCCTTAGGCTTAGAGTGGGCTGGGACGTCCTAACTTGGCCCAACCATACATTGGGCTGACTTCCACCATTTTGATGGACTTGTGGGCTAAGATAAGGATAGTATTGGGCCCTTGGTTACCCACTTAAATTACTAGTTCTTGGGCTGATGTAGTCGGGCCTATTTCATCATCCAAACTTAAACTTATTTTGGGCCATATATTGTGTATGCGGGCTGCCCACCAAGTCCAACTTAATGCATGGATTCTATGGCCATTGTGAATTGAGCCTTGGGCCTTAATTTCTCTCTTGGGGCCCATATTGTTAAAAGTGGTGTTATATCTTTTTATGGCCTATTATGAGGAATGTATGTATGTGGTTACCTGTGTTCTTATCTTGAATGTAGGGCCTTGGGTCTTGTATCCATATAGTTCATGGTTGAGATGCTTCTTGGGGAATGGTGGTTAAATGTCCCCATTATGGACCCCTCTAGGCTCGTTTGTATCTAAATGTGATTAGATGCTCATCTTAAACTCTTGCTAGACTCACTTCTGTGTTACTTAGACACGTAGTTGTATGCTTAGTCTCGTGGGCTACCCCAGGTAAATGGGCCCCCACTAAAGGTGGGATTCCTTATTGATATTGTCTAAATACCTAGTCTTTGTCCCTTCTTGGATAGGAGGAGTGTACTACTTTGTATATCGCCACCTAATGCGTCTAGACCCATATTCATGACCCACGTGCATCATTGTATGCTTGGATGACACTATGTGTGTGATTATGATTGTGCCATTGGACATTGCATGTTGCCTTTCTGAGGAATGTAGTATTCCCTCTTGAGCATGTTGGATGCTTGGAATTGATGCATAGTTGATGGTGTGATTCATGCATCTGACATTGCATAACATATGAGCATTATCACCCTCGCTTCATCAGGGTTATAGCCTCCACAGATATATCGTGTATGGTCATGTTTGGACACCGAAAATATTACTTGAGCATACCGGGTGCATAGGATGCCCATGGGTGAAATTCTCAAAACTTCCATGGTACCAAGGATCTGCTCCAACGCCGTGACCGAGTGGAATATATGAGCGCATGAGGGCCTTATACCTTTAGGCCGCGACTTCTACTGTCGTGTAGTCGGTTGGATAGGGGTGTGGCCTTACTCGCCTGATGCAAGGGGGCATTACTAGGCTGAGTCTGACTAGCTCGTGAATGAGTCCGCTACCTTCAGGCCTTGTTGGTGATTGACTGTCCACAGGCAGGGTAGTGAGGTCTTTTACACTCGTTTGACTGTGCGGGGTCTGTAGAGTGGCGGTCATCCAGTAGTGTAATGGACCCCGGTGATTTCCTTATGATGGAAATGTACTTGATATGTGGATTGGATATGAGCACTGACATTACTTCGTATGGCATTTACATCGACTATGTAAGCCTCATAATGCATTACAGTACTCATCGCATTACAGTACTCATTATATTATATAGCCATGGTATAGTTTCTTGCATTCATGATAGCCTTGGTAAGGCCAGTGGTATTGGTATTGATCATGACTTCCTTCTGCATTCTCTATCTTTTTCTGAGCACTATTGTCACACACTTTCACCACCCTCTAAGCTTTCTATAAGCTTATGCACGATTGATGCGTGCAGGAGATCCTAGGCACGTGTCGCAGTGACAGAGTTTGGATTTGAGCTGAGCTTGAGGACCTAATATTGCAGACTTCCTTTATTTCTTCTATTATCTTATGTATGTCCTTTTGGACCTTATGAATACTTGTAAAAGTTCAAATTCTTAGTGGATTTTGTGATGTGTGCCTTGTTATTTTCAGATGTACTTGTTGTGATCTTGGGTATGCTCGTATTGGTAATGATTATCTCTGCATAGAAATCCCTCAGAACCTAGGACTCACAAGGAACCCAATGGCGGTTCTGCGTCAGCAAACCTCCAGTAGTGCCCCATTCTTGGCTCCTGAGGCAGGTTCCGATCCTGGGATCCTACAAGGAGGATTTTTTGATAACAATATAATAATTTCTAATACGAGCATACCCAAGATCACAGCAAGGACATCTGAAAATAATAAAGGCACACATCATAAAATCCACTATAAATTTAAACTTTTACAATCATTCATAAGGTCCAAAAGGACATACATGAGATAAAAGGAAAAGAGAGAAAGGTCAGCAACACTAGAGTCCTCAAATGCTCAGCTCTACTCCATGCTCTACTGCTATGTTGCCTGCCTAGGGTATCCTACACACATCAATCGTGCATAAGCTTATAGAAGCTTAGAGAGTGGTGTAGAAGTGTGATAATGGTGCACAGAAGAGTAGTAGGAGATACAAGGAGAGAAGTATGATCAATGAGGATATCATTAGCCTTACCCAGACTTATCATGAATAAGATGCAATGAGTACTGGGTACCATGCCAAGACAATGGATGAAGGGGCTTGTACAACCAATGCTAATATAATACAAGTAATGTCAGTGCTCATATCCCAACCACAAGTCATGTACATTTTCGATCATAAGGAAATCACCGGGGTCCATTATACTGCTGGATGACTGCCGCTCTACAGACCCCGCACAGTCAAACGAGCGTAAAAGACCTCACTACCTTGCCTGCGTACAGCCAAGCATCAGCAAGGCCTGAAGGTAGTGGACCCATTCACGAGTTGGTCAGACTCAGCCTAGCAATGCCCCCTTACATCAGGCAAGTAAGGCCACACCCCTATCCAACTGACTATACAACAGTGGGAGTCGCGGCCTAATGGTATAAGGCCCTCGTGTGCTCATATATTTCACTCGGTCACGGCGTTAGAGCAGATCCTTGGTACCATGGAAGTTTTGAAAATTTCACCCATGGGCATCCTATGCACCCGGTATGCTCAACTAATATTTTCGGTGTCCACACATAAGGCCATCCACGAATACCCATGTGGAGGTAAGGCCCTGATGAAGTAAGGGCGGATATCCATAAGTTATGCAATGCCAGATGCATGAATCACACAATCACCCATGCATCAATCCCAAACATCTATCTCTCGGGGAGATACCAACATGTCCTACACAATGACACAACCATGGTCAATCATACCTCAACCAAGCATGCATATGATGCATATGGGAGTGGGCCATGAAGATGAATAGGGGTGCCAATGAGGTGAAGATGAACTCTCTACCTAACCATGAAGGGTCTAGGTACTTAACCAATTCCTTATAAGGAATACAACCTCTAGTAGAGGCCCATATACTTGGGGTAGCTCATGAGACTAAGGAGAACAATGATATAGGTCTAAATAGATGAAACGAGCCTAGCAAGGATCTATGGTGGGCCTTTAACCACCCATAGAAGCCCATGGGCCTACCTTAGGGCCACCAATGTGGATAACTCCTGTCACGCCCCAGACTCGGTAATCGGAATCACAAGGAACCCGATGGCCGGTTCTGGCCATAACAGCCTCCATAGTACCCCATTCTCGGCTCCTGAGGCAGGTGATCCTTGGATCCTATAAGGAGGATTTTTCATAATAACATAATCATTACCAATACAAGCATACCCAAGATCACAACAAGTACATCTGAGAATAACAAAGGCACACATCGTAAATTCTACTATAAATTTGAACTTTTACAATCATCCATAAGGTCCAAAAGGACATACATGAGATAAAAGGAAAAGAGAGAAAGGTCAGCAACACTGGAGTCCTCAAATGCTCAGCTCTACTCCATACTCTACTGCTATGTTGCCTGCCTAGGGTATCCTGCACGCATCAATCGTGCATAAGCTTATAGAAGCTTAGAGGGTGGTGTAGGTGTATGATAATGGTGCATAGAAGAGTGTAGGAGATACAAGGAGAGAAGCATGATCAATGAAGATATCACTAGCCTTACCCAGGCTTATCATGAATAAGATGCAATGAGTACTGGGTGCCATGCCAAGACAATGCATGAAGGGGCTTGTACAACCAATGCTAATGCAATGCAAGTAATGTTAGTGCTCATAGCCAAACCACAAGTCATGTACATTTCTGATCATAAGGAAATCACCGGGGTCCATTACACTAATGAATGGATCGCCACTCTACGGACCCTTGCGGTCGAAACAGCGTAAGAGACCTCACTACCCGCCGTGAGCTGACCAATCACCAACAAGGCCTGAAGGTAACGAACCCATTTACGAGCTGGTCAGACTCAGCCTAGCAATGCCTCCTCACATCAGGCAAGTAAGGCCACACCTCTATCCAACCGACTACACGACAGTGGGAGTCGCGACCTAATGGTATAAGGCCATCGTGTGCTCACATATTCCACCCGGTCACGGCGTTGGAGTAGATCCTTGGTACCATGGAAGTTTTGAGAATTTCACCGATGAGCATCCTATGCACCTGGTATGCTCAACTAATATTTTCGGTGTCCACACATACGGCTATCCACGAATACCCCTGTGGAGGTAAGGCCCTGATGAAGTAAGGGCAGATATCCATAAGCTATGCAATGCCAGATGCATGAATCACACAATCACCCATGCATCAATCCCAAGCATCCATCTCTTGGGGAGATACCAATATGTTCTATACAATGACACAACCATGGCCAATCATACCTCAACCAAGCATGCATATGATGTGTATAGGAGTGGGCCATGAATATGAATAGGGGTGCCAATGAGGTGAAGATGAACTCTCTAGCTAACCATGAAAGGTCTAAGTACTTAACCAAATCCTCATAAGGAATACAACCTTTAGTGGGGGCCCATATACATAGGGTAGTCCACGAGACTAAGGAAAACAATAATATGTGCCTAAATAGATGAAATGAGCCTAGCAAGGATCTATGGTGGGCCTTTAACCATCCATAGAAGCCCATGGGCCTAGCTTAGGGCCACCAATGTGGACATCCAACCACAATTGGTCCCCAAGAGGTAGCCCATCTCTAATTGATTACGGATCAAGGCCCAAGGCCCACACAACATTAGAAATAAGAAATGGGCAGCCATAATCATACCATATACATTCATGTTGGGCTTCAGAAAGGCGGCCCAAGGCCTATCCAAAACATGGGTCCAAGGGGAACACACATAGCCCAACCCATATATACCACTATGGGCCCATAGGAGAAAGGTTAGGGCCCAACCTAAAGGCCACTAATCCCATATATTGTGGTGGCTTAGTGGGCACATGGGCAATTGTCATGCTCTTAGTCAAGTAAGTTGGGCCTACAACCCGGCCCAAGTATAAAGTTGATTTGGTGGGCAACCAAGGGCACATATACTTATGTAATCTGGCCCACCAATCCAACACAATAGTATGGTAAAAATGGCCCAAGAGTTCAATGGGCCTATCTGGAAAATTCTAGCCCAATTGGGCTTAAAGAGTTCAACAACTAGCCACATTCATGGACCCAATTAAATTCAACTGTGGTGGGCCTCAAAAGTGCATTTATTAAGCCCAACATTTAAGGAACTAAAGGTATAAATTATTACCTCTAAGATTCTTCATAATGTGTTGGGCCCCACTCCTCAAAATTTCAGCCCAAAGGCCAAGCATAATTATGACATGTTGTTGTCCTAAATTTGTACACTCCATTGGAGTGGGCCCAAGGCCTCTAAAACTCAAGGAATTGAGGGCCAAGGTCCCTCATCATGCATACAATAAGAGGAAACCCAAAAAGGTAGCCCACTATCAGAGGAAACATTTTTGAATTATAATTTTTATCAAGGCATATTGCTGGACTGCACAGTAGAAAATTCTGGCAAGCCAACCATCTTGGCTCATTCTTTTGGATGCCCAAATGGGGTCAGTTGGGGCTAAAATTTTACAGAGTGACACTTCCATAGGTGGGCCACACCCCCACAAAATTTTAGAATTTTTGGATATACTATTTTATTTAAATTAATTAAAATACTTAGGAATATCCAAAAATTCTGAAATTTTGTAGGGGTGTGGCCCACCTATGGAAGTATCACTCTGTAAAATTTCAGCCCCAACTAACCTCATTTAGGCATCCAAAAGAATGGGCCAAGATGGTTGGCTTGCTGTAATTTTTGCTTCAGGCTGATCAAAGAATATGCCTTAATAAAAATTATAATTCAAAAATATTTTCTCTGATAGTGGACCACCTTTTTGGGTTTCCTCTTATTGTATGCATGATGAGGAACCTTGGCCCTCAATTCCTAGAGTTTTAGAGGCCCTGGGTCCACTCCAATGGAGTGCCCAAATTTAAGACAACAACATGTCATAATTATGCTTAGCCTTTGGGCTGAAATTTTGAGGAGTGGGGCCCAACACATTCTGAAGAATCTTAGAGGTAATAATTTATACCTTTAGTTCCTTAAATGTTGGGCTTAATAAATGCACTTTTGAGGCCCACCACAGTTGAATTCAATTGGGTCCATGAATGTGGCTAGTTGTTGAACTCATTAAGCCCAATTAAGCTAGAACTTTCCAGATAGGCCCATTGAACTCTTGGGCCATTTTTACCATACTATTATGTTAGATTAGTAGGCCAAATTACATAAGTATATGGGCCCTTGGTTGCCCACCAAATCAACTTTATACTTGGGCTGGGTTGTATGCCCAACTTACTTGACTAAGAGCATGACAATTGCCCATGTGCCCACTAGGCCACCACAATATATGGGATTAGTGGCCTTTAGGTTGGGCCCTAACCTTTCTCCTATGGGCCCATTGTGGTATATATGGGTTGGGCTATGTGTGTTCCCCATAGACCCATGTTTTGGATAGGCCTTGGGCCGCCTTTCTGAAGCCCAACATGAATGTATGTGGTATGATTATGGCTGCCCATTTCTTATTTTTAATATTGTGCGGGCCTTGGGCCTTGATCTGTAATCAATTAGAGATGGGCTACCTCTTGGGGACTAATTGTGGTTGGATGTCCACATTGGTGGCCCTAAGGTAGGCCCATGTGCTTCTATGAATGGTTAAAGGCCCACCATAGATCCTTGCTAGGCTCGTTTCATCTATTTAGGCCCACATCATTATTTTCTTTAGTCTCGTGGGCTACCCCAGGTATATGGGCCCCCATTAGAGGTTGTATTCCTTATGAGGATTTGGTTAAGTACTTTGACCTTTCATGGTTAGGAAGAGAGTTCATCTTCACCTCATTGGTACCCCTATTCATCTTCATGGCCCACTCCCATATGCATCATATGCATGCTTGGTTGAGGTATGATTGGCCATGGTTGTGTCATTGTGTAGGACATGTTGGTATCTCCCCGAGAGATGGATGCTTGGGATTGATGCATGGGTGATTATGTGATTCATGCACCTGACATTGCATAACTTATGGATATCCGCCTTTACTTTATCAGGGCCTTACCTCCACAGGGGTATTCATGGATGGCCATATGTGTGGACACTGAAAATATTAGTTGAGCATACCGGGTGCATAGGATGCCCATGGGTGAAATTCTCAAAACTTCCATGGTACCAAGGATCTACTCCAACGCCGTGACTGGGTAGAATATATGAGCATACAAGGGCCTTATACCATTAGGCCGCGACTCCCACTGTCGTGTAGTCGGTTAGATAGGGGTGTGGCCTTACCTGCCTGATGTGAGGAGGAATTGCTAGGCTGAGTCCGACCAGCTCGTAAATGGGTCCGCTACCTTCAGGCCTTGTTGGTGATTGGCTATCCACGGGCGGGTAGTGAGGTCTCTTACGCTCGTTTGACTGTGTGGGGTCTGTAGAGCGGCAGTCATTCAGTAGTTTAATGGACCCCAATGATTTTCTTATGATCGAAAATGTACATGACTTGTGGTTTGGCTATGAGCACTGACATTACTTGCATTGCATTAGCATTGGTTGTACAAGCCCCTTCATGCATTGCCTTGGCATGACACCCACTACTCATTGCATCTTATTCATGATAAGCCTGGGTAAGGCTAGTAATATCCTCATTGATCATGCTTCTCTCCTTATATCTCCTACTACTCTTCTATGCACCATTATCACACACCTACACCACCCTCTAAGCTTCTATAAGCTTATGCACGATTGATGCGTGCAGGATACTCTAGGCAGGCGACATAACAGCAGAGTATGGAGTAGAACTGAGCATTTGAGGACTTCAGTGTTGTTGATCTTTCTCTCTTTTCCTTTTATCTCATGTATGTCCTTTTGGACCTTATGGATGATTGTAAAAGTTTAAATTTATAGTGGATTTTGCAATGTGTGCCTTTGTTATTCTCTGATGTACTTGTTGTGATCTTGGATATGCTCGTCTTGGTAATGATTATATTGTTATGAAAAATCCTCCTTGTAGGATCTCAGGATCGGAACCTGCCTTAGGAGCCAAGAATGGGGTACTATGGAGGCTGTTACGTCCAGAACCGGCCATCGGGTTCCTTATGATTCAGGTTACTGAGTCTGGGCCGTGACACTAAACCTATAACCTATAACCTAAAACTTAAACCCAAACCTAAAACCGATCCCGAACCTGAACCTGATTTTCTAAACCTAAACCTTAACCTATAACCCAACCTAAACCCATACTTATAACCTAAACCGATTCTCAAATCCCAAAGCCATAACCTAAACCTAAACCTGTAACTTATAACCTAAACCAAAACCTTTAACCTAAACTCGAACCCGAACCCGAACCCGAACCCGAATCCCTAAACCTTAACCTAAACATATAACATATAGCGTAAGCCTATACCTAAACCTAAAACCTAAACCTAAACCTAAACCTATAACTTAAACCTAAACCTATAACCTATAACCTAAACCCTAACCTAAACCCTATAACCTTAACCTAAACCTAAACCTATACTCATAACCTAAACCTATTATCAAATCTCAAAACCTTAACCTATAACCCAACCTAAACCTATTCTCAAATCCTAAAACCCATAACCTAAACCTATAACCTATAATCTAAACCAAAACCAAAACCTAAACCTAAAACTTAAATGTATTCTCAAATCGCAAAACCTAAACCTACACCTAATCCTAATCTCAACTCCTTAACTTAAACTAAAACCTAAACTTGAAAACCCAAACTTAAACCCGATCTTGAACCCGAACCCGATTTCCTAAACCTAAACCTTAACCAATTCTCAATTCCTAAAAACTATAACCTATAACATATAACCTATAACCTAAACATAAACCTAACCTAAACCTATAACCCAAACCTTAACCTATAAACTAAACCTATAACTCGTACCTTAAAACCTAAACCCAAACCTAAACCCGATCCCTAACCCGAACCCGAACCCGATTTCCTAAACCTAAACCTTAACCTATAACCCAACCTGAACCCATACTTACAACCTAAACCTATTCTCAAATCCCAAAACCTATAACCTAAATCTAAACCTTAACCTATACCTATAACTTATAACCTAAACCAAAACCTAAACTTGAAAACCCAAACTTAAACCCGATCACGAACCCGAACCCGATTTCCTAAACCTAAACCTTAACCAATTCTCAATTCCTAAAAATTATAACCTATAACATATAACCTATAACCTAAACCTAACCTAAACCTATAACCCAAACCTTAACCTATAAACTAAACCTATAACCTAAAACCTAAAACCTAAACCCAAACCTAAACTCGATCCTGAACCCGAACCCAATTTCTAAACCTAAACCTTAACCTATAACCCAACCTAAACCCATACTTATAACCTAAACCTATTCTCAAATCTCAAAACCCATTAAACCTAAACCTTAATCTAAACCTATAACCTATAACCTAAACTAAAACCTATAACCTAAACCCGAACCCAAACCCGAACTCGAACCCGAATCCCTAAACCTTAACCTAAACATATAACATATAACCTATAACCTAAGCCTATGCCTAAACCTAAAACCTAAACCTAAACCTAAACCTCTAACTTAAACCTAAACCTATAACCTAAAACCTAAACCCTAACCTAAACCCTATAACCTTAACCTAAACCTTAACCTAAACCTATAACCTTAACCTAAACCTATATTATAATATAACCCTATTCTCAAATCCCAAAACCTTAACCTAAACCTTAACCTATAACCCAACCTAATTCTATTCTCAAATCCCAAAACCCATAACCTAAACCTAAACCTTAACCTAAACCTATAACCTTTAACCTAAACCAAAACCTATAACCTAAACCAAAACCAAAACCTAAACCTAAAACCTAAGGGCCCTTTTGGCCAGTCGGATTGGAAGGGATTGGATGGTAATGGAAGGGATTGGAAGTTAAATCCCCAGAATGGCTAGGCCTGCCAAACACGGTCGGTGATCTGATTCCAATCCCATGGATCTTCAGACAATCCACTGACAACACCATCATTACCTTTAAATCCCATCCAATCCACCCTAATTCGTTAAATTTTGCCTGGGACGCGTTTGGTTGGTGGGATTGGAAGGGATGGGAAGGTTGAATCCGGATTGGCAGGGCGTGCCAAACGGACTGGTTATAGCAATACAGGGATACATCCAATCCCATGGATCTCATGACAATCCACTGACAACACCATCATTACCTAGAAATCCACGCCATCCACCTTAATACCATTGAATCCCTTCCAATCCACCCGGCCAAATGGGCCTTAAATGTATTCTCAAATCCCTAAACCTAAACCTACACCTAATCCTAATCTCAACTCCCAAACCTAAACCTAAACATAAACTTGAAAACCCAAACTTAAACCCAATCCTAAACCCCAACCCGATTTCCTAAACCTAAACCTTAACCAATTCTCAATTCCCAAAACTATAACCTATAACCTATAACCTAAACCTAAACCTAAACCTAACCTAAACCTATAACCCAAACCTTAACCTATAAACCAAACCTATAACCTAAAACCTAAAACCTAAACCCAAACCTAAACCCGATCCCGAACCCAATCCCGAACCCGAATCCCTAAACCTTAACCTAAACATTTAACCTATAACCTTAACCTATAACCTAAACCTAAACCTAAACTTATAACCTAAACCTATTCTCAAATCCCAAAACCTATAACCTAAACCTAAACCTTAACCTATAACACAACCTAAACCTAAACTTATAACCTAAACCTATTCTCAAATCCCAAAACCTATAACCTAAACCTAAACCTTAACCTATAACCCAACCTAAACCCGAACTTATAACCTAAACCTATTCTCAAATCCCAAAACCTATAAGCTAAACCTAAAACTTAACCTATAACCCAACCTAAACCTATACTTATATCCTAAACCTATACTCAAATCCCAAAACCCATAACCTAAACCTAAACCTTAACCTAAACCTATAACCTATAACCTAAACCAAAACCTATAACCTAAATCCGAACCCGAACCCGAATCCCTAAACCTTAACTTAAACATATAACCTATAACCGAAGCCTATACCTAAACCTAAAACCTACACCTAAACCTAAACCTATAACTTAAACCTAAACCTATAACTTATAACCTAAACCCTAACCTTAACCTAAACCTATAACCTAAACCAAAACCTATACTTATAACCTAAACCTATTCTTAAATCCTAAAACCTATAACCTAAACCTAAACCTTAACCTATAACCCAACCCAAACCTATACTTATAACCTAAGATTCAAAAGGGAATTGGCTTGATTCGCACTTAAAAGATGATAAGGTAAATGCCAGTTTTTCATTTCCTCTTTTTTATTGTAATTATTATGAACTAGAATTAGGAGAGGTTAGCCCCTGTTTTTAACAGTCATGCCCCAAAAATGGAGCCCCAATTCCATCACATGATTGTGTGTTGTGTTCATAAGCATGTCATAGTATGAATATAACATTCAATCTGTTAAATGTATGCACTACAATATAGTTGTTTGTTTATTTATATATTATTTTAAGATGTTTAACTCGGAGGTCATGAGATTGATTTTCCATGTGGTGTGGTTGTGAGTGTGAGTTTGTGTAAAAAAAAAAATAAATTTTCATCCTTCATTCCAATTGGATTATTTTGAATACATTTTGCTGGAGATGGACAAATATCTTTCATGTTAAAATCATCATTGCAAGTTGTTGGCTTCAACTTGGGTTCTCTTTTAGAAAGATGAGTGCAAAATAAGTTTCACCGACTCCTTTGCCTATGGACTTTTGGCAGTGGACACAATTTCATACCCATATATAAATATGTTAGAATATATCTACATGCTATATGAAAGGAAGAACCTCTCTCTACATATATCTAATCTCTTCTAAAATCTACCTCTCATTTGTAGGGATATGAAGATATCAAGTGAAGAGGAATGCCAAAACTGTAAACATTTATCCCAATGTCCAATTTAGGTTAGTTTCTCAATTTTTTTATTTTATTTTTTGTTTTTGTTTTTGTTTCATGCAAGCATTCGACATTCCATGCTAGGCGTCACTTTAGGTGGTCCCCACATTGTAAGGATTTTATTAGACTTTTGGCATGCAACTGGATGATTAATAGCATGACTTGGCTGTAACTTGGAACCAAATCTTATGGTAGATGATGCAAATTTGACAGTATATGCACCTTTGGCCCACTTTGAACCATCTTGATAGTTTTGGAAGAAGTGGGCAACACACATGTCGACGGACATGAACGTAGAGAACATTAAATTAAGAGCAATGGCATTCAAAACTATTCTTGCTGAATTTTCTTTATAACATGTAGAAAATGAAGAATGATAACTCTTTAGATTTAGATGTTGAAATGCTTCATATTGTAGTTGATATAAACAACAATTTCTTTAGGATTAGGACCTATCTCCATCTTCCTCCAATGGCTCAACTGCTTTATGAAACTTAGTTAATAAAGCAGGATTAAAAGGTACAATAGAGACAAGCATCCCTAGTGAAGAGAGGTCGACGTCGACTATGGTAATTGGTCTGATGATTCACATAATGGTACAGACTGATTCTTTGTTTTTATGTTGTAGAGTCCTCTAGTGGTGGTTCGCCCTCGAATAATTACAGAAGACACATAAGCGAAGTTATTGGTATAGCTGTTGGATGTGCAGGTGGACTACTGATACTCGCATTCATTTTCTATTTATGGTGGATGAAGGATGCACCTGGCTATATGCGAGTGCACACAAACTCACCAAGATTTGTATTTTCAGCATTATTGTAATTATAATTGTAATTGATTGAATGAATGAATGATTGTAATTGAATGAATGAATGATTATGCAGGTGGTAATTGAATGAATGAATGATATAGCACGGATATTGACCGTAGTTATAGGTCTATAGCTAGGGATTAAATCCGTAGCCTTTGTTTTTTAAATGTATAAAATAGCTATGGATATTGACCTTAGCTGATAATCTGATAGCTGTAGCCATTATTAAATTTGGCATATTGCTACGGACTTTTAGCTACAAATAGTATCCGTAGCTGTTTATGCTTATAGCCACAGATATAATTGCTACAGATAATATCTGTAGCTAATATCCGTAGCTGTTGTAACCTATAGCTACGGACTAAATCTGTAACTATAGGTTTCAGACCTATTGTTATGACACCTACGACTACGATCGTGCTACGGACTAAAACCGTAGCCATAGGTCTATGGCTACGGATTTTATCCATAGCCTTTGCCTGTTTTTTTGGTAGTGCCAAAACAACAGTTTCTGTTTGGTTCTTGATCCCATAAAGCGATCCTCGATCAGCCTTGATGAATCGGGTTCGATCGATCGAAGGTGCCAAGAAATGTCTAATAATAAATTCTCTATTTTCTAAAATTTCTGGATGCCATTAACTATCTTTCTATCCCATCGAAGGGGAGTTCGATCGATTGAACCAGCTATTTTCTATCCATTTTTTGACCGTTGGAGCTTGGTTCCTTTATAAAGCACATACGAACATTGGGCATTTTGAGGGGTTTTTAGTGCAAATAGAGGTTAGATGTTTTCTCACTTATACTACACATCCTAAACCTCCATTCTAAGAGTTTCAAGGAATCTTCACTCTAATGAGCATTCCATGCTCTTATTTAAAGATGTGAATGAACTTTCACCTCTCTAGAGATTAGAAACTAAGTCTATAGTCAAATTCTTGTCTAGACTCTCTATATGACCCTTGTAGGTGAATCCCCTAGGATTATGACATTCTCATGAGTTGTAGGAGATTCACCCGTCCTCCCTTTCTTTGATCACCTCAATAACACTTCATATACATGACAAATGACTGTAGGAGCTAAAACATTGGCAATACATTAACATTAACGATTGATGGAGCAATTAAGGAGCTAATTTAAGCACGAGAGAGCTTTAAAGAAGCAATTCAAGCACAATGCAACAAAATGACTCAATTTGATAAGCGTCATTTAATGAGTCTATACTCTCTTTCCTTGTGTAGGATTGAGGGTAAGAGTTTGTGACCCAAATTCGATAGGTTCTTGTGTAGGACCTAGGCTTTTATGTAGGGCCGAATTCATCGGACATAGGTGTATATGTATTAGTCTCCCTGGGAGCTTCTAACGTAAGTAAGCATAGGTCTTTGGAATATGACCGTGATTGTTGTTTAGCCGATAGAAAACCAACTAAAGTCTCTTGCGGGAGCCTCCGGTGGGAGTGTACGCTATATGTGTTCTTGTGTAGGGCTGTAAAGGTTAGACATGAACCTAATTTAAAATCTTCGATAGTAAAATCTGTTATACTCATGGGTTGAGTGTGTTCACTGAGAGTGGAGTAGGGAAAACGAACTAATATAGGTGCTTGTGTTTGGGATTGTCTTTTGAGCACTTGTTTAACTATGCTTATGTGATTAATTAATGAATTATATATATGCATCATTAAATGAATGGTATGAATTAATAGTTAGCACATCCTACACACACATGTACACTGTCATATATAGACTAAGTTGCTTGAATGGCATATCTATTGTACTATCTGTGATTGGACACACTATTGGCTTGGTAGCCTTAGTGTTAAATTGCTTTACTTAGTTTAAATTGATATATTAATTAAGTAAGAAATTGTGTGTTAATTGACAAAAAAATTATTTAGTCCTAATCACTCTCCCTAGGACATAACCTTTATTCTATAGTTCTGCCAAGCTTCTACGCGTAACCATTATATCTTATACTACGTGAAAATTCAATTGGTATTTAAGATGGTATCTCTTGAAGGGCTTTACTGCCTAGAGTTGATCTAAATGAGCATTGGAATCACTACATGAAATATGGTTTTTACCGAAAAAATATTTACCTATGAAATGTTGTTCGTAGGTGAAGATGACTTTTACTGACGAAATTTATTTTTGTCGGTAAAAGTTTACTTTTACTGACGAAAAGTCATCTTTACCTACGAAATTTTTCATAGGTAAAGGGTGTATTGAATTTTTGAAAAAACAAAAAAATTGAAAAGGTTACTTTTACCTATGAAATTAGGTAAAAGCCATCTTTACCTACGAAAAGTTTCGTAGGTAAAGGGTGTGTTGAATTTTTGAAATACCAAAAAATTGAAAAGGTTACTTTTACCTATGAAATTATATTTCGTAAGTAAAAACCATCTTTACCGATGAACATTTTTGTAGGTAAAGGGTTTTTTGAATTTTTGAAAAAATAAAAAATCAAAAAGGTTACTTTTACCTACGAAATTAGATTTCGTAGGTAAAAGCCATCTTTGTGTTGAATTTTTAAAAAACCAAAAAATTGAAAAGGTTACTTTTACCTATGAAATTATATTTCGTAGATAAAAGCCATCTTTACCAATGAACTTTTTTATAGGTAAAGGGTGTTTTGAATTTTTGAAAAAACAAAAAATCGAAAAGGTTACTTTTACCTACGAAAGCAATCTTTGCCTACGAAAATTTTCATAGGTAAAGGGTGTGTTGAATTTTTGAAAAAACAAAAAATCGAAAAGGTTACCTTTACCTACAAAATTATATTTCGTAGGTAAAAGCCATCTTTATCGACGAATATTTTCGTAGGTAAAGGGTGTTTTGAATTTTTGAAAAAACAAAAAAATCAAAAAAGCTTACTTTTACCTACGAAATTATATTTCATAGGTAAAAGCCATCTTTACCAACGAAACTTGTCGTAGGTAAAGGGTGTTTTGAATTTTTGAAAAAACAAAAAATAGAAAAGTATGCTTTTACCTACGAAATATAATTTCGTAGGTAAAAGCCATATTTACCGACGAAAGTTGTTGTAGGTAAAGGGTGTTTTGAATTTTTTTAAAAATAAAAAATCAAAAAGTTTACTTTTACCTACGAAATATAATTTCGTAGGTAAAAGCCATCTTTACTGATGAACACATTTATCGGGAATAATGATTTAAATTTTACCTTCGGAGGTTTTCCCACTGCCTTGAAAAGGTTTCGGTAAGAATTTTACCAACGAATTCATTTGTAGGTAAAAATATTTTACAATACTTTTACCTACAAAAATATTTGTAGGTAATAAACGTGGATGGGACTTTTACCTATGAAAATATTCGTAGGCAAAAAACTTGTTTGAGACTTTTACCTATCAAAATTTTCGTAGGTAAAAACGTGGATGAGATTTTTACCTACGAAATATTTCGTAGGTAAAAGTCTTTTTTTTTTTTTTTGTTTTTCTATTTTCCAGCACAAAATTCCTGATATACACTTGTTACAATATATTTCATCATGATATACACCTGTTATATAATATATTTCATCATATTCACATTCACATCCATCCAAACCCAAACTAATGAAAAGAGAGAGAACATATGAGAGGTGATCCTTATCTCCTTTGATGGATTCAAGCCGCATGTGCCCTACCCAACTTCTTATAAGGAGAAGTTATCTGGGTCTTGGAATAATGTTAGTGACAAATCCACCTTGTCTATTAATATTATCATATTGTGTTAGGACATGACTAGTACAAAAAAGACGGTTTTTAGCGACGAAACTTTTAGCGACGAAACACATTTTCGTCGCTAAAAGTCACCTTTAGCGACGAAATAAATTTTCGTCACTAAAAGTGAACTTTTAGCGATGAAAATTTTCGTAGCTAAAAATCATACATTAGACTTTTAGCAACGAAACGTTTCGTTGCTAAATGCTCCAAACATTTTACTGCGCGTTGCAATACATATCTTTTAGCAGCTATAGCGACGAAAATTTTCATCGCTAAAGACTCAGAATATTTTCTTAAACTTTTAAGGGCAAAAATTTTTGTCACTAAAAAATACAAAAAACTTTCTGTTTTTAGCAGCGTTTAGCAGCGAAAATTTTCGCCGCTAATAGTCTTATACTGTACAAGACTTTTAGCAGCGAAAATTTTCACTGCTAAAAATAATAACATATCTTTTAGCGACGAAAAGTTTAGTAGCCAAAAGTTTCTTTAAAAAAAAAATCCAGCTCAAAATCCATACAAAATTCCTGATATACACCTCATAACAATATATTCCATCATATTCATCCTGATATACACATTTCATCATATGCACATTCACATCAAACTACATAAACTTTTAGCGGTGAAACTGTTTGTCGCTAAAAAATTAAAAAATCTTTCTGGTTTTAGCAGCGAAAGTTTTCGCTACTAAAAATAAACAACGTATCTTTTAGCGACAAAAAATTTCGTCACCAAAAGTTTCTTTTTTTAAAAAATAATCTAGCTTAAAATCCGTACAAAATTCCTGATATACACCTGTTAACAATATATTCCATCATATTCATCCTGATATACACATTTCATCATATTCACATTCACATTCACATCCATCTAAACCCAAACTACATCCACTTTCTGCGGCGAAATTGTTCGTCGCTAAAAAATTAAAAATCTTTCTGTTTTTAGCAGCGAAAAGTTTCGCTGCTAAAAATAAACTAACGTACCTTTTAGCTATGAAAAGTTTCGTCGCCAAAAGTTTCTTTTAAAAAAAAAATCTAGCTCAAAATCCGTACAAAATTCCCAGTATACACCTGTTAACAATATATTCCATCATATTCATCCTGATATACACATTTCATCATATTCACATTCACATCCATTTAAACCTAAACTACATACACTGTTAGCGGCAAAACTGTTCGTCACTATAAAATTAAAAAATCTTTCTGTTTTTAGCAGCGAAAATTTTCGCTGCTAAAAATAAACTATCGTATCTTTTAGCTACGAAAACTTTCGTCGCTAAAAGTTTCTTAAAAAAAAAAAATCTAGCTCAAAATCCGTACAAAATTCCTGATATACACCTGTTGACAATATATTCCATCATATTCATCCTGATATACACATTTCATCATATTCACGTTCACATCCATTTAAATCCAAACTATGTACACTTTTAGCGGCGAAATTGTTCGTCACTAAAAAATTAAAAAATCTTTCTGTTTTTAGCAGCGAAAATTTTCGCTGCTAAAAATAAACTACCGTATCTTTTAGCTACAAAAATTTTCGTCGCCAAAAGTTTCTTTTTAAAAAAAATATAATCTAGCTCAAAATTCATACAAAATTCCTGATATACACCTGTTAACAATATATTCCATCATATTCATCCTGATATACACATTTCATCATATTCACATTCACATCCATCTCAACCCAGACTACATAAACTACATTCGTCCAAACACAAACAATCTTATCTGCATCACATTCATTCACGCATAAATACATATAAACTTAACATAAACAAATAAACAAAAAATTACAAAGATGAAGGCGGAGGTGGTGGGACATCGGTGGGTAAGCGTGCAGCGAAAGCCTGAAACATCTCCGTCATCCGTCGCTCATGCTCCACCCGCATCTCCTACATCCTCCTCTCCTGCTCCTTCCTCTGCCTCACCAACTCCTCCTCCATCCTCCTCTGCCTCGCCAGTTGATCCTCTATCCTCCTCTCCTGCTCCTCCCTTTGCCTCGCTAGCTCCTCCAGGTTTAGGTTTAGGTTCAGGTTATAAGTATAGGTTTTGGGATTTGAGAATTGGTTTAGGGTTTAGGGTTTAGGGTTTAAGAAATCGGGTTTGGGTTCGGGATCGGGTTTAGATTTGGGTTTCAAGTTTATGCTTAGGTTAAGTTTAGGGAGTTGAGATTAGGATTAGGTGTAGGTTTAGGTTTAAGGATTTAAGAATACATTTAGTTTTTAGGTTTAGGTTTAGGTTTTAGGTTATAGGTTAAGGTTTAGGTTTTAGGTTTAGGTTACTATTAGGTTATAGGTTATAAGTTTAGGTTATAGGTAATAGGTTTTGGTTTAGGTTAAGGTTATAGGTTTAGGTTAAAGTTTAGGTTTAGTTTTAGGTTAAGGTTTAGGTTTAGGTTATAAGCTATAGGTTTAGGGAATTGAGAATTGGTTAAGGTTTAGGTTTAGGAATCGGGTTCGAGTTCGGGATCTGGTTTAGGCTTGGGTTTTCATGTTTAGGTTTAGGTTTAGGTTAGGGAGTTGAGATTGGGATTAGGTGTAGGTTTAGGTTTAGGGATTTGAGAATATGTTAATGTTTATGTATAGGTTTAGGTTTAGGTTTAGGTTTTAGCTTATAGGTTTAGGTTAAGATTATAAGTTTAGGTTATAGGTTATAAGTTTAGGTTATAGGTTTTTGTTTAGGTTGAGGATATAGGTTTTGGTTTAGGTTATAGGTTTAGGTTTAGGTTTAGGTTTAGGTTTTAGTTTATAGGTTTAGGTTTTGGTTTTAGGTTTAGGTTAAGGTTAAGGTTATAAGTTTAGGTTAAGGTTTAGCTTACAAGTTTTAGTTTAGGTTAAGGTTATAGGCTTTGGTTTAGGTTAAGGTTTAGGTTTTGGGTTTATGTTAAGGTTATAGGTTAAGGTTATAGGTTTAGGTTTAGGTTATAGGTTATAGGTTATAGCTTTGGGAAGTGAGAATAGGTTAAGGTTTAGGTTTAGGAAATCGGGTTCGGGATCGGGTTTAGGCTTGGGTTTTCAAGTTTAGGTTTAGGTTTAGGTTTAGGTTAGGGAGTTGAGATTGGGATTAGGTGTAGGTTTAGGTTTAGGGATTTGAGAATAGGTTAAGGTTTAGGTTTAGGTTTTAGCTTATAAGTTTAGGTTTTGGTTTGAGGTTTAGGTTAAGGTTATAAGTTTAGGTTATAGGTTATAGGTTAAGGTTTAGGTTATAGATTTTTGTTTAGGTTAAGGTTATAGGTTTTGGTTTAGGTTATAGGTTTAGGTTTAGGTTTAGGTTTAGGTTTTAGTTTATAGGTTTAGGTTATAGGTTTAAGTTTTGGTTTTAGGTTTAGGTTAAGGTTATAAGTTTACGTTACTGAGGTTTTGGTTTAGGTTAAGGTTATAGGTTTTAGATTAGGTTAAGGTTTAGGTTTAGGGTTTATGTTAAGGTTATAGGTTAAGGTTATAGGTTTAGGTTAGGTTTGGGTTTAGGTTATAGGTTATAGCTTCCGGGAATTGAGAATAGGTTAAGGTTTAGGTTTAGAAATCAAGTTTGGGTTCGGGATCGGGTTTAGGCTTGGGTTTTCATGTTTAGGTTTAGGTTTAGGTTAGGGAATTGAGATTGGGATTTGGTGTAGGTTTAAGTTTAAGTTTAGGTTTTGGTTTTAGGTTTAGGTTTAGGAAATCGGGTTCGGGTTCGAGGATCGGGTTTTGAAGTTTAGGTTTAGGTTTAGGTTGGGAGTTGAGATTGGGATTGGGATTAGGTTTAGGTTTAGGGATTTAAGAATACATTTAGGTTTTAGGTTTAGGTTTAGGTTTTAGCTTATAGGTTTAGGTTATAGGTTTAGGTCAAGCTTATAAGTTTAGGTTATAGGTTATAGGTTAAGGTTTAGGTTATAGGTTTTTGTTTAGGTTAGGGTTATAGGTTTTGGTTTAGGTTTAGGTTATAGGTTTAGGTTTTGGTTTTAGGTTTAGGTTAAGGTTATAAGTTAAGGTTTTGTTTAGGTTAAGGTTATAGGTTTTGGTTAAGGTTTAGGTTTTGAGTTTATGTTAAGGTTATAGGTTTAGGTTGGGTTTAGGTTTAGGTTATAGGTTATAGGTTATAGCTTTGGGATTTGAGAATAGGTTAAGGTTTAGGTTTAGGAAATCGGGTTCGGGTTCTAGATCCGGTTTAGGCTTGGGTTTTCATGTTTAGGTTTAGGTTTAGGTTAGGGAGTTGAGATTGGGATTTGGTGTAGGTTTAGGTTTAGGGATTTGAGAATAGGTTAAGGTTTATGTTTAGGAAATCGGGTTTGGGTTCGGGATCGGGTTTTGAAGTTTAGGTTTAGGTTTAGTTTGGGACTTGAGATTGGGATTGGGATTAGGTTTAGGTTTAGGGATTTGAGAATACATTTAGGTTTTAGGCTTAGGTTTAGGTTTTAGCTTATAGGTTTAGGTTTTTGGTTTTAGGTTTAGGTTAAGGTTATAGGTTTAGGTTATAGGTTTAGGTTCGGTTTAGGTTTAGGTTACTGAGTGTTATAGCTTTGGGAATGAGAATAGGTTAAGGTTTAGGTTTAGGAAACCGGGTTCGGGTTTGGGTTCGGGATCGGGTTTAGGTTTGGGTTTTCAAGTTCAGATTTAGGTTTAGGTTGGGAGTTGAGATTAGGATTTGGTGCAGGTTTAGATTTAGGGATGTGAGAATAGGTTAAGGTTTAGGTTTAGGAAATCGGGTTCGGGTTCGGGATCGGGTTTAGGCTTGAGTTTTCATGTTTAGGTTTAGGTTTAGGTTAGGGAGTTTAGATTGGGATTTGGTGTAGGTTTAGGTTTAGGGATTTGAGAATAGGTTAAGGTTTAGGTTTAGGTTTAGGAAATCGGGTTCGAGTTCGGGATCGAGTTTAGGCTTCGGTTTTCAAGGTTAGCTTTAGGTTTAGGTTTGGGAGTTGAGATTGGGATTAGGTGTAAGTTTAGGTTTAGGGATTTGAGAATAGGTTTAGGTTTTAGTTTTAGGTTTAGGTTAAGGTTATAAGTTAAGGTTTTGTTTAGGTTAAGGTTATAGGTTTTGGTTAAGGTTTAGGTTTTGGGTTTATGTTAAGGTTATAGGTTTTGGTTAGGTTTAGGTTTAGGTTATAGGTTATAGCTTTGGGAATTGAGAATAGGTTAAGGTTTAGGTTTAGAAATCGGGTTCGGGTTTGGGATCGGGTTTAGGCTTGGGTTTTCATGTTTAGGTTTCGGTTTAGGTTAGGGAGTTGAGATTGGGATTTGGTGTAGGTTTAGGTTTAGAGATTTGAGAATAGGTTAAGGTTTATATTTAGGAAATCGGGTTCGGGTTCGGGATCAGGTTTTGAAGTTTAGGTTTAGGTTAGGGAGTTGAGAATACATTTAGGTTTTAGGTTTAGGTTTAGGTTTTAGCTTATAGGTTTAGGTTATAGGTTTAGGTTATAGGTTTAGGTTTTGGTTATAGGTTTAGGTTAAGGTTATAAGTTTAGGTTATAGGTTATAGGTTAATTTTTAGGTTTAGGTTTAGGTTTTGGTTTTAGGATTAGGTTACTGTGTTTTGGTTTAGGTTAAGGTTATAGGTTTTGCTTTAGGTTAAGGTTTAGGTTTTGGGTTTATGTTAAGGTTATAGGTTTAGGTTGGGTTTAGGTTTAGGTTAGAAGTGATAGGTTCTAGCTTTGGGAATTGAGAATAGGTTAAGGTTTAGGTTTAGGAAATCGGGTTCGTTCGGGATCGAGTTTAGGCTTGGGTTTTCATGTTTAGGTTTAGGTTTAGGTTAGGGAGTTGAGATTGGGATTTGGTGTAGGTTTAGGTTTAGGGATTTGAGAATAGGTTAAGGTTTAGGTTTAAGAAATCGGGTTCGGGTTCGGGATCGGGTTTAGGTTAGGGAGTTGAGATTGGGATTTGGTGTATGTTTAGGTTTAGGGATTTGAGAATTGGTTAAGGTTTAGGTTTAGGTTTAGAAAATCGGGTTCGAGTTCGGGATCGAGTTTAGGCTTGATTTTCAAGGTTAGGTTTAGGTTTAGGTTTGGGAGTTGAGATTGGGATTAGGTGTAGGTTTAGGTTTAGGGATTTGAGAATAGGTTTAGGTTTAGGTTATAGGTTTAGGTTTTGGTTTTAGGTGTAGGTTAAGGTTATAAGTTAAGGTTTTGTTTAGGTTAAGGTTATAGGTTTTGGTTAAGGTTTAGGTTTTGGGTTTATGTTAAGGTTATAGGTTAAGGTTATAGATTTTGGTTAGGTTTAGGTTTAGGTTTAGGTTACTGAGTTATAGGTTATAGCTTTGGGAATTGAGAATAGGTTAAGGTTTAGGTTTAGGAAATCGGGTTCGGGTTTGGGATCGGGTTTTGGCTTGGGTTTTCATGTTTAGGTTTAGGTTTAGGTTAGGGAGTTGAGATTGGGATTGGGTGTATGTTTAGGTTTAGTGATTTGAGAATAGGTTAAGGTTTATGTTTAGAAATCGGGTTCGGGTTTGGGATCGGGTTTTGAAGTTTAGGTTTAGGTTGGGGAGTTGAGAATACATTTAGGTTTTAGCTTATAGGTTTAGATTTTAAGTTTAGGTTTTGGTTATAGGTTTAGGTTAAGGTTATAAGTTTAGGTTATAGGTTATAAGTTAAGGTTTAGGTTTAGGTTTAGGTTTTAGTTTATAGGTTTAGGTTTAGGTTTTAGGTTTAGGTTAAGGTTATAAGTTTAGGTTAAGGTTTAGGTTACAGGTTTTGGTTTAGATTAAGGTTATAGGTTTTGGTTTAGGTTAAGGTTTAGGTTTTGGGTTTATGTTAAGGTTATAGGTTTAGGTTGGGTTTAGGTTTAGGTTATATGTAACATCCCAGATTTTTGTCAACCTGGGATTAAACGTCCTTAGGCAATGGGTCGCTCCTAACACCTTATTAACCTGTCAGAACTCAATCCCAAAGCCTAAAACTGCTGTTGAACCCACTTCCTTCACAAATTCCACCCTTTACCACCTTATTCTTTCAATATTTCTAAGTACTTTCACATTAGACCCTATCTTAAAGTTTAGGTGATGAAGAACAATACTTAAATTAAACCTTACTACAAAGGACTGAGTACCACCTCGACCAGAAATCACTTAGGATTAAATCCTTTAGAAATTTGACAAAGTTAACCAAGTGCTAAACTAGATTAGCCTCGAAATCCATTTGAATCACTTTAAATACGATCTGTAAGACCCAAAACTTGTAGAATCATTGACGCTAGGTTACCCTAAAATCTAGGATCAATCTCATTACCCGACTGCTCTCGGGAGTACTTTGAAACTCCGTATCAGGTCTGGACCACACATCGGGAGTCCAATTAACACGAAGTTAAGGACTTAGGATCACCTCGCTGGGCTTGACAACTATCTCGGAAATCAAATCCAGATAGTGTCCCACGCCCGTTCGCTTGAGTCCGGAGCGAGAGAGTGTGAAAACACTTGTTTCTTTACAAAATAAATATCTTGAATAGTAATCTGAGACTCGTCGCTTGCGGATCAGTATTAAGCAACCTGACCGTCAGAATCAGGCCAAATTACACCCTCGGATCAGGAAAAATTTCATAAACATTTACATGTACTCGGAATCTCCGATCGAGACCCACTGACCGTCGAACTGAAACTAGTCCGCCGCGCGTAATCTGAGAACCCTACTGGAATGAAAACTTAATAGTACGTAGATCCAGCGTTAGTGAGCTTAAGTCTGACCTTTAGCTCAAGGGAGACCGCTAGAAGTCCTCCGTTGAGCTGAAACTGGCTCACTTTGGTTATAACATAAGTATACCTTGACCTTAGGTCTATTTCGGTGAAGTTTTAGGCTATATAAGGACCTTAAACCCTCTCTCATTTCAGTCATCCAAATTTGAGATTCAGAAGAGAGAAAAGAGAGAGAAAGTGAGGGAGAAGTGGGAGCTTCTTCCTGCCGTTCTTCCCTGCCGTATCCAAGCTTAAACCACTCCGTTCTTATAATTTTTCCGGCGATTCCGACATCATTTCTGGGTAAGAAACCCTAACCCTAATCTGTTTTGGGGTTTAGACAGTTGTAGGTTATGAAATAGCTAACCTATATCATTCTATAGGTTGCCAAACTGCCCTATACGGAAGCTTAGCAAACCTATCGTCTCCGTTACGATTCTACGACAAAAGGTGCGGACTTTAGGTGTATAGGTTATGGTTTTCAATGCTTTCAATGTCAGATAATGATAGATTCATGATCTTCATGCAATTGCATATGTACAAAGTGCTGTCTGTTTTCTGTTTTGATTAAAGATGAAGAATATGGAATTTTACATATTCTAGGTATTCGTAGAAAATACCGTATACGTATAAATTTTGAAAATGTGTTTGACATGATTATTTGTTGTATGAATATACGATATATGGATAAAATACTTATTTGGCGAATGGGTTCGCCCAAATACATGTTTTACTAATATACATTATGTATATAGAAATACTGTATTGTAGAAAGTACTATATACATATAGATTTTAGAGATGTGTTTGCATGATTATTTGTTGTATAAATATATTATATGTGCGTAAAATACTTGCTTGGCGAAAGGACTCGCCCTAATACATATTTGCTAACATACACTAAGTATGTTGAAATAGTGTATGTTAAGTGTTTGTGAAAATGCTTGTGTGAGTAAGTGTTTGGATGATGTTGCCTTAGGTATGGTGTTGAGATGGGATTCTCAACCACCTTAGAGACATGTATGATTTTCTCCATGTGGTTGTTCACTTGAACCACTTACTTATGAAATATATGGGTTTGTATTCCTATTTATATAGTGCTTCATAACATGCTTTATAATATGCTTTATAATATGCCTTATGACATGCTTGTTAACATGCTCAACTGATTGTATGATTTTATTTATGTAATGTGTATGTTTAAATTCATGTTTATGTTGTATGATCCGTCATGGGTGATGGGGGAGTGGTGTAACGATTCCGTGCAACAGCCCTAGCAGCCCTAAACGGATGATACCAAACTTTGATTGTATGATTTGAATCTTGATCCATTACTGCTTTACTTATCTGTAATTGAATGTGATTGGGGCTATGATTATAGTCCAGGCAATCGGTAACAATTCCTGTCTAAGTGGGCGATTTCGTCTCGCCATAATTGATGCGTTTGGTGAATCCGAGTCGTACGATGGTTGACGACAGTGGTACCTTGTCGGCTACCCCAGCGTATGCTCGTACTAGTCGAACTAGTCTAATAAACCGATTGGCCCATTGTATGTTAACCATGTTTGGACGCCATTGCTTGAACCTAGGGTACCGAACTTACCAGTGGAATCCCGTAACCATGGTACCTTGATCCGCTAAGACTCATGAGCTGGGCATGGTAGTATGGGACACCGTGGTCGAGCTGTCGGCCTGTGCTGGGGCCACGTGCCTCCCCGTAGTGACCATTGAGCAACCAGACTCGTGAGCCGATTATGGTGGTATGGGACACTATATTCGAGCTGTCAACCTACACTGGCACAACTTGGCTGTGGTCCCCAGTCGGGTTACATCCAGGTTCCATTCTCAATAAGCAGACCGGTTGGGCTTAAAAAATAGACTGCCAGTTGGTAGGGTGTCAGTGGAGTGGCCTCGAGCATACTCTAAATCTGCGGTGAGGCGACTAGCCTTCTCATAGTAACAGAGTATAAGCTAGGCCTGTATTGATAAGGTGATGGGGGAGTGGTGCAACGATTCCATGTAACAGCCCTGGCAGCCCTTGCAGTGACCTAGAAAACACACCGTCGTCTGAGATTAATTAGGACTGACGACCCTAGAATGGATCATGTTTGGGAATGATACAAGGGAGGTACCTTAGTTTTCCAATCCTGCTGTTTGAAATGGAATAATAACAACTCGGTAATCATGCTCATCATGCATTGCATGTGCCTGGAAGATGTGGAGCACTGAGGGATGAAAGCATGCCGCGAACGAAGAGGGTGTCGCATGAGGGAGTATGTCGGTGAAGGCATACATCCTGTCATTCATACTTGCATTAATAAGAGTAGTTAGGAGTGTTTGATTGTACTGCTTTATCATTACTGCTTGACTGAGTCGATAACATGTTAACCTATGCTTTATTGTTCCACTGAGTTAGCTACTCACTCCCACATTATGGGACGGTGTTGTACACACCAACTAGATTTGTTGAGTTTCAGGTGATGGCGATGCTTATGAAGCAGAGCCGGACTACTTCTATGATGATAAGGAGGAGATCTCCTATCTGTATCTCTCTGGCAGGTCAACGAAGACTTGGTATTGTATTGATGGGGCTATGGTACTTGGGATAGGAGACATTACACTTCCTCACATTTTGGTATATTTTAGAACTGTACTTGTAATTATTTAACCTGGTAACATTATCACACTTTGGAGACTCACCACTGTTTTTATATTATATATATCTATCACAGTCTTCCGCTTGCAATTTAACTGTCTTTGGAGTATGATAGGTTGTTTTGGCTTAATCTCACTTATATTCACTACTCTAATACAGACAACATTCAATCATCATTCATTTTGTTGCATAAGTGATGTTCTAGAACTCGGGAGTTGAGTTACTACTCGACCCCCGATTTTCAGGGTGTTACATTATAGGTTATAGGTTATAACTTTGGGAATTGAGAATAGGTTAAGGTTCAGGTTTAGGAAATCAGGTTCGGGTTCGGGATCGGGTTTAGGCTTGGGTTTTCATGTTTAGGTTTAGGTTTAGTTTAGGGAGTTGAGATTGGGATTTGGTGTAGGTTTAGGTTTAGGGATTTGAGAATAGGTTAAGGTTTATGTTTAGGAAATCGGGTTTGGGTTCGGGATCGGGTTTTGAAGTTTAAGTTTAGGTTTAGGTTGGGGACTTGAGATTGGGATTGAGATTAGGTTTAGGTTTAGGGATTTGAGAATACCATTAGGTTTTAGGTTTAGGTTTAGGTTTTAGCTTATAGGTTTAGGTTTAGGTTTTAGGTTTAGGTTAAGGTTATAGGTTTAGGTTCGGTTTAGGTTTAAGTTATAGGTTATAGCTTTGGGAATTGAGAATAGGTTAAGGTTTAGGTTTAGGTTAGTGAGTTAAGAATATGATTAGGTTATAGGTTTAGGTTTAGGGATTTGAGAAAAGGTTAAGGTTTAGGTTTAGGTTTAGGTTTTAGTTTATAAGTTTAGGTTATAGGTTTAGGTTTTGGTTTTAGGTTTAGGTTAAAGTTATAAGTTTAGGTTAGGGTTTAGGTTCTGAGGTTTTGGTTTAGGTTGAGGTTATAGGTTTTAGTTTTATGTTTAGGTTAAGGTTATAAGTTTAGGTTATAGGTTATAGGTTATAGGTTTTGGTTATAGGTTTTGGTTTAGGTTAAGGTTATAGGTTTTGGTTTAGGTTAAGGTTAAGGTTTTGGGTTTATATTAAGGTTATAGGTTTAGGTTGGGTTTAGGTTTAGGTTCTAGTTTATAGGTTAAGGTTATAGGTTTAGGTTTAGGTTATAGGTTATAGGTTATAGCTTTGGGAATTGAGAATAGGTTAAGGTTTAGGTTTAGGAAAATGAGTTCGGGTTCGGGATCGGGTTTAGGTTTGAGTTTTCAAGTTCAGGTTTAGGTTTAGGTTAGGGAGTTGAGAATATGATTTGGTGTAGATTTAGGTTTAGGGATTTGAGAAAAGGTTAAGGTTTAGGTTTAGGTTTTATCTTATAGGTTTAGGTTATAGGTTTACGTTTTGGCTATAGGTTATAGGTTATAGGTTATAGGCTAAGGTTTAGGTTATAGGTTTTGGTTTAGGTTAAGGTTATAAGTTTTGGTTTAAGTTATAGGTTATGATTTAGGTTTAGGTTTAGGTTTTAGTTTATAGGTTTAGGTTATCGGTTTAGGTTTTGGTTGAAGGTTTAGGTTAAGGTTATAAGTTTAGGTTAAGGGTATGGTACTTGCAAATATAGATATAAACATGGCTTGTCCAAATGGCCAGGCCCTTCCAATGCTGTCCATAGGAAATAGACAGCTTCATCATGGTCATAACAGTGGTTCCCACCTTTCGGGGACCCCCGCTCATCCGGATAGCTCCGATGCACATCCGGGTCTGCTCCATTAATCTCGAGCAAATACAGATATAAACACGGCCTGTCCAAATGGCCAGGCCCCTCGAATATTGTCCATAGGAAATGGATAGTTTATCATGGTCATAACAGTGGTTCCCACCTTCTAGGGACCCCTGCTCATCCAGATAGCTCCGACGCACATTCGAGTCTGCTCCATTAATTTCGAGCAAATACATAAACTTAGAGTGATGAAAATTTCTAAGTAAATTGTACGAGGTTTACAGTAATCTTAGAGTGCAGAAATTGACAAGTATGTGCATTTCAGTCCGAGTTATTTCTATCTGCATTACTCTCTCTCTCTCTCTATGTATTTATATATGACGTCAATAGTTCCACAAAAAGAAGGTTGTCGTGGTTCATCCACTTGGATACCTTCTTTAGAAATAACTCATGGTTCTTCATATGCTGCGAAAACAAAGAAGGTTTAAGTATTCCATCATCAATCCCCATGATTCAAACAATAAACCATGTGTATAACAACTCAAAAACCCACCACTCCAAAACACCTGGTTCTACATGTCTGCATGTATATATGTATGTATGTATGTATGTATGTTTAAACAAAATTGAAACTCACCTTGCTCCCTTGATTCCATACATATACACACATGCATATATGTATATTTGTATATACCTAAGATGTATGTATATGTATGTATGTACGTATGTACACAAACATCATTTCAAAAGCTGAAAACCATGTAGAGAACACCAAAAACCATTTTAAAACCATTAACTCACCTCTCTCACCTTTTCATCTTAAAAACCCACCATTCCAAATCTCACCTTCCTTTCTTCTTCCATACAAATACACATGTATGCATGTGTGTGGTATATATGTATGAACTCATCCACACATCATTTCCAAAGTTGAAACCATGTACACAACAACAAAGACCACTTCAAAAAATGATTAGAGGAAAACCTTTGTTTCCTTTTATGGAAGATTTACCAGTCACCGTAGAAAGGGAAAAAGGAACCAGAAGTGGGTTTCAAAGAGAAAAACAGAACATAATTTTTTACATACTTTCTAAATAGTTTATAGCATATACAACTTAGAGGTGCACACCATGGACATAAGGCGTTAGACAGGCAACCTTCAAAATCCCAACAGGCCACAGACCCCTATAGTATGCACAACAACTTTGGTCTGCACAGTATGCATCGGTTTTGGCGTGCACATTACCTCTCACCATTTAGATCTGGAAGCATTTCAAGACTCAAATTTGAAATGTATGTTAAGAAGATTTTCACCACCATACTTGGATAGTAGGTGTGTGCTGACTCTGGGTGCACACTGTACCCACAGAAACTTTTCCCATGGTTGTAAGATGATGCAGGAGCAATATATGTGTATCAGTAATGAGAAGGAAATTAGAACAACATAGACAACTATAAATCATATCAAAAATCAAGTAAACGATCAGGAAAGGAAATGGTGCAAGTAACTCGCTTCTTTTTCTTTCTTTTTTTTTTTTAGAGGCAACGAGAGAATTTCATTAAAATAGGAAAAAAAGAACATAAACCGAGGAAAGAAAGAAAAGAAAATGAAAACAGCTATCTACTGAGATAGTAGACAGACCATAGCACCCTAAGAAACCTTGCTAATCTATCCACACATGAAAATCTAGTTACAGGACTCACAACCATGTATTCCTTTTAAAACGCAATTCACTCAAGTTCGAATATAGAATTTGAGGCTATCTACATCTATCCTCCATCAGTCCTATATTCGCAACCCACCCCTAGACAAAACCATGATTTCAAGAGAACGATTGAAGGCATATAGGGTTGCATGAGAATATCCTAAGGCCGAAATAACCTAAACCACACTAATTAATGGGCCATCAACAATGCCTTAATCGCAATAACAATTATGAAGTAAAACTTCGAAAGTGGCATCCATTGCGTAACTCAATCCTACTGATTGTTGGTCATCTAAATGACATTTGAAAGGAAAATGGTCCTTGGGCAAAATCCACCAATTATTGTATGATTAGTAGGATGTTTAGGCCACACAAAACCACAATAGGACTCATGATTAGTATGATGTTTAGGCCACACCACTTGTACAGTGGTTGAATGCACTAGTATGAGCCTAAAATTGAATCAGATCAAAGGCTGAAGTAGATCACACCACAGGAAATATTAGTGATTGAACGCAAACCATTAAAAACTTATGAGCCACAAAATTTTTGGATTAAGCTGATATTTGTGTTTTTGGTCTGTGTAACCTTATCAACATATTGGATGGAAAATAAACATTACAGAGGCCTTAGGAAGGTTTCAACAGTGGAATTCATTGTCCCATTGTTTCCTGTGGTGTGGTCCACTTAAGCTCCGGTTCTGCTTTAATTTTGGTTTCATGTTTTAAAATGATCTGGAAAAATAGATATATGGCCTGAATATAAAACATATACTTCACGGTGGGCCTACCAATGGTTACCACCCTATCCTCTTCCCACTCGCTCATGCAAGTCTGACTTTTGGTTGGGCGTTTCTCAAACTTCAAAGTGCCCAATTGAAATCCTCAATGGTAACACAAAATCAATGGCTCCGATTATCCGATTGGATTCATGATGCGGTGCACAAAGTCCAGCCCAATAGATGAATGGTCTGGATTTTTTACATGAATTTAGGGTTTTGTAAAATAAAAAAATCCTCAATTTCAAAAGTCCTCAAATCCCCAAAATCTTAAAATCCCTAAATCCTCAATTTGTAAATTAGAAAAAATGAATTTGGGGTCCACATTCAAATCGAGAATCTACAAACTACTAACTCCCAATTTCTTAAATGGGAATTAATATTGAGAGAGATTAAGAGAGAGAGGGAGAGAGATACCTCACTGCCGTGGAAGACCTAGAACCGAGCTTCGTGAGAGAGAGAGAGAGAGAGAGAGAGAGAGAGAGAGAGAGAGAGAGAGAGAGAGAGAGAGAGAGAGAGAGAGAGAGATCGTAGGGCATTCGACACCTCATCCGCTCCCGTTTGGTAAGAAAGACAGAGAGAGAGGAAGAGACAGATAGTCTGGAGAGAGGAGGGACAGGAGGCGAGAGAGATAGAGAGAGAAAGAGAGAGATAGAGAGCGAGAGGAGGGATGGGGTGCGAGAGAAAGAGAGAGAGAGAGGGAATCGGATTGCGTACTGAGTAATCCGATGCTCTTATCGTACTGAGTAAACTCAGTTGGGCCCACTATGAAAATAAGTAGTTTATCCACACCGTCCATACGTTTTTTCAGCTCATTTAAGGGGTTGAGCCCAAAGTTGAAGCATATCCAACTCTCAAGTGGAACATACCATAGGAAACAGTGGGAATAATGATTTTCACCGTTGAAACCTTCCTAGGCCCTACAGTGATGTCAATTTGTCATCTAAGCTGTTAATAATATCACAAAGACATGGATGAAGGGAAAAACACAAATATAAGCTTAATACAAAAATTCTGTGACACTTAAGAATTTTACAACGGTATAAGTTCAATTCACACTGTTTCATGTGGTGTGGTGCATTTGAGCTTTGGATATCCTTCAATTTTGGACCCATGTCATAAAATTATCTAATAAAATAGATGGACGGAGTGGATAAAATACATAGATCATGGTGAACCCCACAGAGTTTACTCAGTATGCTGGGCGTACTGAGTTACTCAGTACGCCATCCAATTGGAGATATTATTTTAGGGCATTACCCAAAGAATGAGGTGGATAAAAACATGTAGTGGATCTCACCACAAAAAACAGTGGAGAGAGTGATTCCCACCATTGAAACTATCCTAAGGCCCACCATAATTTTTATTTGAAATCCAACTTGTTCAAAAGCTAAAAAAGACATGAAAAAGGTAAATCACAAATATCAGCTTGATCTAAAACTTTTGGGGCCTTTACAAGTTTTTAATGGTGGGTGTCACTGTCCCCATTGTTTTCTGTGCAGGGGTCCACTGGAGCTGTGGATTTAACTATGGATATTGCCCTAAAATGATCTCTCCAAATAGATGGAAGGTTTGGATATAAAGCCACTAGATGATGGTGGGGTCCAAAAATGAGAGTTATATAAATATCAGGTGGAGCACGCCACATGAAAACAATAGTGATTGGATATCCATCATTAAAATCCTATTCTGGCCCATTGTACTGTTTATTTGGCATCCAATTTGTTTATTAGGTCATGCAGGCCTAGATGAAGGGGAAAAACAAAAATCATCAACACTGTTTCATGGCCCTTACATTAACCACAAACATCAACATGGATTAAAAAAAAAAAAACAAAACAAACAGATCGACGGAGTGGATTTCTTGATGGTGCTGCCACTTGGCAACTTTCTAGCTGTTGGACTTGATGGTGTCAAGTTGGGTGTAAGCAGAGTGTGTGGCCCAGATGAAAATGAAACTGACTTATTATGATGTGGCACACCTAATGAACAACTTGGATCTTGCATGGGGTGAAAGGGGGAGGTGAACTCGGATTCAGTGGTGACCCTCTGGTAATAAGGTCTGGGTGCTGGTTGATGCAATGGGGCCTACACAATGATGTCTTTCATGGAAATGGATTGGCTACTTCCTTGGCCACCAATGGCTGGTGGTCGGTACTCTGTGGGCACTACCCTGATGTATGTATTTCATCCGTGCTGTTCATTTATTTTTCCAGATAACTTTAACATTAGAAAATATATCCCAATCTCAAGTGAACACATCACAGGAAACAGTGTTGAATGAGCGTGGACAATTAAAAACAATCAAGTTAATCTTTGTTTTATACCTTCATCTGGCCTAATCAACATATTGGATGTCAAATAAAGAGTACAGTGGGCCTTGGAGGATTTTAATGGTGGATATTCAATCATTATTGTTTCCCTTTAGTGTGGCCCACCTGAGATTTATATCCCTCCTATTTTTTGCATAAAACCCTAAGGGCGTGTTTGGACGGGCACGCTGGATGGGATTGGGTTGTATTAGGGTGGATTGCACACTCAAATCCCACGGCGTCAAAGCAGCCACCTGTTTGGACGAGCGCTGGATTCGCCACGGGATGAAAATCCCTTGGATTACGAGGGATTAGTCGCTGGATTGTAGGGGTAATTGGGCATACGGCGCAATCATGCAGGATTTGATGCTGGATAGGGGCTTTTTTGGAAACCATGATGTATGATGGGATTGGGTTGTATTAGGGTGGATTGCACACTCAAATCCCACGGCGTCAAAGCAGCCACCTGTTTGGACGAGCGCTAGATTCGCCACGGGATGAAAATCCCTTGGATTACGAGGGATTAGTCGCTGGATTGTAGGGGTAATTGGGCATACGGCGCAATCATGCGGGATTTGATGCTGGATAGGGGCTTTTTTGGAAACCATGATGTATGTGTTTCATCCTTTCCGTTCATCCATTTTTATGTATCATTTTATGGCTTGATCGAAAAAATGAGAGGTATATGCATTTCAGTTGGACCACACCACATGAAAACAATATTGATTGGATATCCATCATTCAAATCCTCGTAAGGCCCACTATATTGTTTTTTTGGCATCCAATAGGTTGATTAGGTCGTACAGCCCCAGATGAAGGGAAAAAAACAAAAATGAGCTTGATCCAAAACTTTTATGGCCCCAAATTGTTTTTTCAAGGTCGATGCTCATTCAATAATGTTTACTGTAATGTGGTCCATTTAAGATTGGGATATAACTTTTTTTGTTCTCAGATAATAAAATGATCGGTTAAATTAGATGGACGGCATGGATGAGACACATGCATTGTGGTGGGCCCCATGGAGCATCGACCAGCAGCCCGTCCAAACACCATCACTGCATGCATTTTGGAATGCAGTCTGCCCGTCTAAACACGCCATACCTGGCCGCTGGATATAGCAATACAGTGGGATTGCAGGCAATCCACTGACATCATCTTGAAAGGCGTGCAATCCACCCTAACACAACCCAATCCCATCCAGCGTGCCCGTCCAAACACGCCCTAAAATGATCTATAAAAATGGATGAATGGAATGGATGTAACACATACACATGGTGGGGCCCATGAACCACAGACCACCGGCCAGTAGTCAATCTGTCCTGTCTTTTATACATGCCATTCAACCACGGATTGGCTACTCCCTGCCATCGGTGATCTATGAGCCCCACCATGATGTATGTGTTTCATCCATTTATTTTTCTATATCATTTTATTTTATTAGACCGAAAACAAGGTATATCACAATCTCAAGTGGACCACATTACAAGAAACAATGTTGAATGAGTCGACCATTAAAAAAAACTTTTTAAAGCTTTGATTAACATGATCTTCATTTTTTTCCCTTATTTGGATCTGTATGACCTAATCAACATATTAGACGTCAAATAAACAGTACAGTGGGCTCTATGAGGATTTTAATGGCAGATATCCAATCACGGTTGTTTTCCTATTGTGTGGTCAACCTTAGATTTATATCCATCTCATATTTGAGATCAAGCCCTAAAAATATCTGTAAAAATGGATGAAACACATACATTATGGTAAGCCCACAAAGCACCGAACACTAGCAGTTGGGCCAGGGAGAGTAGCCAATCCGTTTCATGCCATTCATCCATTTTTTTAGCTCATTCTAACGCAAGAGCTTAAAAATGAGGCAGATCCAACTTAAAGTGGACCTCACCACAGCAATTAGTGGTGATTAAATGTCCACCGTTGAGTCTTCAGGAATATTGATTTCCACCGTTGAAACCTTTATAGGGTCCACAGTGATGTTTATTTCTCATCCAACCTATTCATAAGATCACAAAAACATGGATGAAGGGAAATCACAAATACAAGCTTAATCCAACACTTATGTGGGCCCCAAGAAATTTTCAATGGTAGCTGTTCAATTCACACTGTTTCTTGTGGTGTGGTCCAATCGAGGTTGGGATATACATCATTTTTTGGTTCAAGCCCTAAAATATCAAGGTAAAATGGATGGATGGAGTGGATAAAATACATCAATCAAGGTGGACCCCATGGAGTTTACTCAGCACAACGTCTACACGGTGAGTTACTCACTACGCAATCCGCGTCCTCCCAAACCTAAACTCAAAGGCGCCCTCCCAAAACCCCTCCTAAAAAACAAAAACCCGAGCCCTCCCCCCTCAAAACCCAAATCCCGTGCCCTCCCAACACCCAAATCCCCCTCTCCCAAATCCTCTCTCTCTCTCTCTCTCTCTCTCTCTCTCTCTCTCTCTCTCTCTCTCTCTCTCGCCAGCGCACCCCGCCTAACCGGTTTTCCAATCTCTCTCCCAACACCTCTCTCTCTCTCGGTAGGGTTTTGAAATCCTAGCACTCGAAAGAAGATGAAGAAGAAGAAGAAGGAGAGGAAATCCTGCGAACCCTATGATCTCTAGCTCCTCACCACAACGGTTAGTGTCTCTCTCTCTCTCTCTCTCTCCCTCTCTCTCTCTACCTCTCAATGCTAATTTATGGATTTGGGGGATTTAGTAATTTATGGATTATTATACTCTGGTTTCCTGTGGTGTGTTCTACCTAAGAGGGGGATTTTCTTCAATTTTGGAATCATGCCCTAAAATGAGCTTCATCCATTCTTAGAAATCGTTTTAGGGTGCAATCCCAAAAATGAAGCAGATCCAAATCTTAGGTCGACCATACCACGGGATACAATGGTGATTGAATTTCCACCATTAAAATCTTCATGGGGGTCATAGGAATGTTTATTTGCCATCCAACCTGTTGATAAGGTCACACAGATCTGGATGAAGGGAAAACACAAATAAATATTAGCTTTGATCTGAAACTTTTGTGGCCCACAACAAGTTTTTATGGTCAATCACCACCGTTTCTTGTGGTTTCGATCCCTGAGATTTGTATGTTCAACAATTACTCTGGCATGGTGTAATGGTTGATACTCAGGCACCAAGAAGCCTGTACACGTGGCACAATATTAAATCAATTTGTGGTGTGCTGGTAGATGTTTCAAGTACAGAAATACAATGAACGGTCCACATTCACCTATATAGGAGATCGATATTGAAGAACATATTTTTAAACCATAGTGGAGGAGTAGAACCCGAATATGGTAGAGCCAACTCAAGGTATTGAATCAATCGGGTCTGTCCATGTAGTTGACTCTACTTTGGATGGATAGTGTTTCCAAATATACAAATAACTAACTATTCTATTTTCAAAGGTGGTTTTTAAAGGAACTGTGTAAGAATAAAATAGTCAATGGCCGAGCATTCATTGAGAGAACTTGGACAAATGTGATGGACGAAATTGTGCAATTAATTGACTTTTGAACCATCCGATCCCTTAAAACCTACCCATACAAACCAAGATATGGATTTCTTGTAAACTTCTTTCAAAAAAAGTTATGTGGTGGAAAGCTACGGTTTACTTGGATTTTGTGATAAATCCACTCAGTTTGTATATCCACATTTTCAACTCATTTTAAGATAAGAGATAAGAAATGAGGAGAATTGAAAACTCAAAAAAGAGAAAACTGGGGAAAAAAATGTCTATTAATGTTGAGACCTTTTTGGTCCAGCTTGATATTTATATGCAATCCCAACTATTTATGAGATCATTCTCACTAGGATGAATTGAAAACGCAAAAAACTTAAACCTGTATAAAACTCAGTTGACCATACGAATGGTTCAAACAATAGTCATTTAATCCCCACGGTTTCCTCGTATGTGAGCCACTTGAGTTATAAATCCATCTCAATCTTATCTCATGTCCTAAAATGAGCTTAAAAAAAAGTGAGTGGATGGAGTTGATTTCTCACAAACATGAACGAGAGCTCCACCTAACTTCCCAGTGCAGAACTTTATGTGAAAGCTTTTGGCAAGAAACGGGTGTCCCTAGCTAGTGTTATAAAACCTTGACATGATGTGACTACCATGTAGTCTACAGCACCAAAATTTCTCTAGCCTGGAAGATCTAAATGAATGAAGAACTAGACTCTAATGAGCTTTTGACACATCTTTGAAATCAGGCATTTGTGATATAAAAGTCGTTTTGAGCAAAATCGAAGCTTGCATGATGTGTTAGCTAGACACACTACCACGAAACCCCTCCACTCATTAAAATAGGCACCGATGGTATCTTAGTCATCCATTTTCAGTAAGTCAACCGACCAAATTTTCTACACCACCTTATATATAGCTCCATCATATTCATCATATTGTTTTTGTTTGATATTCACCATGTTCATGATCAGGTATCAACCATATCCATGACTTTAGTGGGCCACACAAAAGATAACAATAAAAAGGGCCACATGTTTATGTGTAGGGCCCACCATGGTGTTTATTTACCATCTAAATGGTGCATTAAGTAAGACTCACAGGGATGAATATAAGAATTGGGCTGGCCATACGAATGGTTCTACTCCACATTTACAATATTTCTAAACCATACCTTGAGTTGGCTCTACCATATTCAAGATCTCTTAAAACTAAAGTTATATATATAACAGGTGGCATATTTTCTTCTTCATTAATCCTGAAATTCCTATTTTAGTTTGAATGTGCATGCACATGCATGCACATGCCCACACACAAACACATCAATTTGCCGTTAGAGCAAATCTGATCTCTCATGAGCTTGTTCAAGTTCAAGTTCTTGTTTAGACAATCTCTTGCCAATGAATCTATTCAAGCATCATCAATCGATCCAACATGATTTCCTGTTTGTCTATTCAAGCATCATCTTCTTCCTGTTATATGGCTCACTTGAGTTTTGGTTCACATACTTAGCATGAACTGGATAAAATGAACCTAAGCACAGAGAATGCCCTCATTCACCTAACAATAAATGATGGTCAGCACAGAGAATGATGTTGAGCGACACCAAGAAGCCTGTACACATGGCACAATATTAAATCAAATCAAACTAAAGTTTCTACAAAGGTCTGCAAGAATTCCTTTAGAATGCCATTTATATGTTATTGAAACAGTTCTACCTCCACTTGACCTCTAACTAGAAGTTGCAGAATTTCCACAAGCAAACACAAAATGTCAACAAGAAACTTCAAATCCGTAAACAAGCTTAAACACTTGTCTGATTGTGCAAATATTACTTACATCTTAATTTCATCCATGTCCCTCTGTTACTAAGGCAGCTAATATTGTTCCATGGTCATCTGTTGCCTATAATTGTCCTTGCAAACCTTCATGAGCTTGTATATTACAGTTGTTTGCCTTAAATTAGTATTGTGATTAGTTAGTTTATAGTTGTGACTTGTAATTTATAGATTTGTAAGTTAGATAATTAGTTACTCATTTGAGGATTTCTATGGGGCCATACATAGATATGGTGTATTTTTGGTGGCATAGAAATCGCTCAAATTGTCCCATTTTGGATAGTTCAAAGTTAGATGAAAAGTATGCTTTCATATAATATATTTAAATGTTCATGCTTGATCTGCAGTCCATTTCCTCGCTTCTCTCTAGATATGTTTCATTCGTTCCATATCCAATGGAAAATATCTTTACATTGCTTTATATATTTGGTATCGGAATGTAATGTAAGATCAACATATCTGGAGAAGCATGGGAAGATGCTGCCGGATTTTTGGCATGGATGTTTAAATGGAAATATGAAAGTATTACAAACTATCTAACCTTGGATGAGTAACTAATTTAGGATTTAATTGTATTAGCTTAGAATTAATGAAGCAGACCCGGATATGCGTCGGAGCTATCTAGATGAGCGGGGGTCCCTGGAAGGTGGGAACCGCTGTTATGACCATAATGAACCTGTCTATTTTCTATGGACAGCATTAGAGGGGCCTGGCCATTTGGACAGGCCGTGTTCATATCTGTATTTACTCGAGATTAATGGAGTAGACCCGGATGTGCGTCGGAGTTATCCAGAAGAGTGGAGGTCCCTGGAAGATGGGAACCGCTGTTATGACCATGATGAAGCTGCCTATTTCCTATGGACAGCATTGGAGGGGCCTGACCATTTGGATAGACCGTGTTTATGTATTTACTTGAGATTAATGGAGCAGACCTGGATGTGCGTCGGAGCAATCAGGAAGATCGGGGGTCCCTGGAAGGTGGGAACCACTGTTATGACCATGATGAAGATGCCCATTTCTTATGGATAACATTGGAGGGGTTTGACCATTTGGACAGGCCGTGTTTATGTATTTGTTCGAGATTATAGGAGTAGACCCGGATGTGAGACGGAGCTATCTGGAAGAGCGGGGGTCCCTAGAAGGTGGGAGCTGCTATTATGACCATGATGAAGCTGTCCATTTCCTATGGACAACATTGGAGGGGACTGACCATTTGAACAGGCCATGTTTATATCTGTATTTACAGGTACCACACCCTTAACTTAAACCTATAACTCCGTAACCAAAACCAAAACCTAAAACCTAAATGTATTCCCAAATCCCTAAACCTAAACCTACACCTAATCCTAATCTCAACTCCCTAACCTTAACCTAAGCTTAAACCTGAAAACCCAAACCTAAACCTAATCCCGAACACGAACCCGATTACCTAAACCTAAACTCAAACTAATTATCAATTCCCTAAACCTATACCTTATAACCTAAACCTAAACTTGAACCTAAAACTAAACCTAAACCTTAACCTAAACTAAAAACCTTAACCTAAACCAAAACCTATGACCTATAACCTTAACCTATTACCTATAACCTAAACTTATAACCTATTACCTAACATTCACCTAAACCTAAAACCTAAACCTTAACCTACAACCAAAGACCTAAACCTAAACCTAAAACCTAAATGTATTCCCAAATCCCAAAACCTAAACTTACACCTAATCTTAATCTCAACTCCCTAACCTAAACCTAAGCTTAACCTTGAAAACCCAAACTTAAACCCAATCCCGAACCCAAACCCGATTCCCTAAACATAAACACAAACTAATTCTCAATTCCCTAAACCTATACCTTATAACCTAAACCTGAACCTAAACCTAAAACTAAACCTAAACCTTAACCTTAACCTAAAACCTTAACCTAAACCAAAACCTATGACCTATAACCTTAACCTATTACCTATAACCTAAACTTATAACCTATTACCTAACATTCATCTAAACCTAAAACCTAAACCTTAACCTATAACCTAAGACCTAAACCTAAACCTAAAACCAAAATGTATTCCCAAATCCCAAAACCTAAACATACACCTAATCATAATCTTAACTCACTAACCTAAACCTAAGCTTAACCTTGAAAACCCAAACCTAAACCCGATCCCGAACCCGAACTCGATTCAAAACGTAAACCCAAACCAATTCTCAATTCCCTAAACCTATACCTTATAACCTAAACCTAAACATGAACCTAAAACTAAACCTAAACCTTAACCTTAACCTATAACCTTAACCTAAACCAAAACCTATGACCTAAAACCCTAACCTATTACCTATAACCTATTACCTAACATTCACCTAAACCTAAAACCTAAACCTTAACCTATAGCCTAAGACCTAAACCTTAAAATAAAACCTAAATGTATTCCCAAATCCCAAAACCTAAACCTACACCTAATCCTAATGTCAACTCCCTAACTTAAACCTAAGCTTAACCTTGAAAACTCAAACCTAAACCCGATCCCGAACCCAAACCCAATTCCCTAAACCTAAACCCAAACCAATTCTCAATTCCCTAAACCTATACCTTATAACCAAAACCTAAACTCGAACCTATAACTTAACCTAAACCTTAACCTTAACCTATAACCTTAACCTAAACCAAAACCTATGACCTAAAACCGTAACCTATTACCTATAACCTAAACTTATAACCTATTACCTAACATTCACCTAAACCTAAAACCTAAACCTTAACTTATAACCTAAGACCTAAACCTAAACCTAAAACCTAAATGTATTCTCAAATTCCAAAACCTAAACCTACACCTAATCCTAATCTCAACTCCCTAACCTAAACCTAAGCTTAACATTGAAAACCCAAACCTAAACCCAATCTCGAACCCAAACCCGATTCCCTAAACATAAACCCAAATCAATTCTCAATTCCCTAAACCTATACCTTATAACCTAAACCTAAACCCGAACCTAAAACTAAACCTAAACCATAAAATTAACCTAAAACCTTAACCTAAACCAAAACCTTTGACCTATAACCGTAACCTATTACCTATAACCTATTACCTAACATTCACCTAAACCTAAAACCTAAACCTTAACCTATAACCTAAGACCTAAACCTAAACCAAAAACCTAAATGTATTCCCAAATCCCAAAACCTAAACCTACACCTAATCTTAATCTCAACTCCCTAACCTAAACCTAAGCTTAACTTTGAAAACCTAAACCTAAACCCGATCCTAAACCCAAACCAAATTCCCTAAACCTAAACCCAAACCAATTCTCAATTCCCTAAACCAATACCTTATAACCTAAACCTAAACTCCGAACCTAAAACTAAACCTAAACCTTAACCTTAACCTATAACCTTAACCTTAACCAAAACCTATGACCTATAACCTTAACCTATTACCTATAACCTAAACTTATAAACTATTACCTAACATTCACCTAAACCTAAAACCTAAGCCTTAACCTATAACCTAAGACCTAAACCTAAACCTAAAACCTAAATGTATTCTCAAATTTCAAAATCTAAACCTACACCTAATCCTAATCTCAACTCCCTAACCTAAACCTAAGCTTAACCATGAAAACCCAAACCTAAACCCAATCCCGAACCCAAACCCGATTCCCTAAACATAAACCCAAATCAATTCTCAATTCCCTAAACCTATACCTTATAACCTAAACCTAAACCTGAACCAAAAACTAAACCTAAACCATAAAATTAACCTAAAACCTTAACCTAAACCAAAACCTTTGACCTATAACCGTAACCTATTACCCATAACCTAAACTTATAACCTATTATCTAACATTCACCTAAACCTAAAACCTAAACCTTAACCTATAACCTAAGTCCTAAACCAAAACCAAAACCAAAAACCTAAATGTATTCCCAAATCCCAAAACCTAAACCCGCACCTAATCCTAACCTCAACTCCCTAACCTAAACCTAAGCTTAACCTTAAAACCCAAACCTAAACCCGATCCCGAACCCAAGCCCGATTCCCTAAACCTAAACCCAAACCAATTCTCAATTCCTAAACCTATACCTTATAACCTAAACCTAAACTTGAACCTAAAACTAAACCTAAACCTTAACCTTAACCTATAACCTTAACTTAAACTAAAACCTATGACCTAAAACCTTAATCTATTACCAATAACCTAAACTTATAACCTATTACCTAACATTCACCTAAACTTAAAACCTAAACCTTAACCTATAACCTAAGACCTAAACCTAAACCTAAAACCTAAATGTATTCCCAAATCCCAAAACATAAACCTACACCTATTCCTAATCTCAACTCCCTAACCTAAACCTAAGCTTAACCTTGAAAACCCAAACCTAAACCCAATCCCGAACCCAAACCCGATTCCCTAAACCTAAACCCAAACCAATTCTCAATTCCCTAAACCTATACCTTATAACCTAAACTTAAACCCGAACCTAAAACTAAACCTAAACCTTAACCTTAACCTATAACCTTAACCTAAACTAAAACCTATGACCTAAAACCTTAACCTATTACCTATGACCTAAACTTATAACCTATTACCTAACATTCACCTAAACCTTAACCTATAACCTAAGACCTAAACCTAAACCTAAAACCGAAATGTATTCTCAAATCCCAAAACCTAAACCTACACCTAATCCTAATCTTAACTCCCTAACCTAAACGTAAGCTTAACCTTGAAAACCCAAACCGAAACCCGATCACGAACCCGAACTCAATTCCCTAAACCTAAAACCAAACCAATTCTCAATTCCCTAGACCTATACCTTAGAACATAAACCTAAACATGAACCTAAAACTAAACCTAAACCTTAACCTTAACCTATAACCTTAAGCTAAACCAAAACCTATGACCTAAAACCTTAACATATTACCTATAACCTAAACTAATAACCTATTACCTAATATTCACCTAAACCTAAAACCTAAACCTTAACCTATAACCTAAGACCTAAACCTAAACCTAAAACCTAAATGTATTCCCAAATTCCAAATCCCAAACCTACACCTAATCCTAATCTCAACTCCCTAACCTAAACCTAAGCTTAACCTTGAAAACCCAAACCTAAACCCGATCCGAAACCCAAACCCGATTCCTTAAACCTAAACCCAAACCAATTCTCAATTCCCTAAACCTATACCTTATAACCTAAACCTAAACCTGAACCTAAAACTAAACATAAACCTTAACCTTAACCTATAACCTAAACCAAAACCAAAACCTATGACCTTAAACCTTAACCTATTACCTATAACCTAAACTTATAACCTATTACCTAACATTCACCTAAACCTAAAACCTAAACCTTAGCCTATAACCTAAGACCTAAACCTAAACCTAAAACCTAAATGTACTCCCAAATCCCAAAACCTAAACCTACACCCAATCCTAATCGCAACTCCCTAACCTAAACCTAAGCTTAACCTTGAAAACCCAAACCTAAACCCGATCCCGAACCCAAACCAAATTCCCTAAACCTAAACCCAAACCAATTCTCAATTCCCTAAACCTATACCTTATAACCTAAACATAAACCTGAACCTAGAACTAAACCTAAACCTTAACCTTAACCTATAACCTTAACCTAAACCAAAACCTATGACCTAAAACCGTAACCTATTACCTATAACTTAAACTTATAACCTATTACCTAACATTCACCAAAACCATAACCTATAACCTAAGACCTAAACCTAAACCTAAAACCTAAATGTATTCTCAAATCCCAAAACCTAAACCTACACCTAATCCTAATCTCAACTCCCTAACCTAAACCTAAGCTTAACCTTGAAAACACAAACCTAAACCTGATCCTGAACCCAAACCAAATTCCCTAAACCTAAACCCAAACAAATTATCAATTCCCTAAACCTATATCTTATAACCTAAACGTAAACCTGAACCTAGAACTAAACCTAAACCTTAACCTTAACCTATAACCTTAACCTAAACTAAAACCTATGACCTAAAACCTTAACCTATTACCTATAACCTAAACTTATAACCTATTACCTAACATTCACCTAAACCATAACCTATAACCTAAGACCTAAACCTAAACCTAAAACCGAAATGTATTCTCAAATCCCAAAACCTAAACCTACACCTAATCCTAATCTTAACTCCCTAACCTAAACGTAAGCTTAACCTTGAAAACCCAAACCGAAACCCGATCACGAACCCGAACTCAATTCCCTAAACCTAAAACCAAACCAATTCTCAATTCCCTAGACCTATACCTTAGAACATAAACCTAAACATGAACCTAAAACTAAACCTAAACCTTAACCTTAACCTATAACCTTAAGCTAAACCAAAACCTATGACCTAAAACCTTAACATATTACCTATAACCTAAACTAATAACCTATTACCTAATATTCACCTAAACCTAAAACCTAAACCTTAACCTATAACCTAAGACCTAAACCTAAACCTAAAACCTAAATGTATTCCCAAATCCCAAATCCCAAACCTACACCTAATCCTAATCTCAACTCCCTAACCTAAACCTAAGCTTAACCTTGAAAACCCAAACCTAAACCCGATCCGAAACCCAAACCCGATTCCTTAAACCTAAACCCAAACCAATTCTCAATTCCCTAAACCTATACCTTATAACCTAAACCTAAACTCGAACCTAAAACTAAACATAAACCTTAACCTTAACCTATAACCTAAACCAAAACCAAAACCTATGACCTTAAACCTTAACCTATTACCTATAACCTAAACTTATAACCTATTACCTAACATTCACCTAAACCTAAAACCTAAACCTTAGCCTATAACCTAAGACCTAAACCTAAACCTAAAACCTAAATGTACTCCCAAATCCCAAAACCTAAACCTACACCCAATCCTAATCGCAACTCCCTAACCTAAACCTAAGCTTAACCTTGAAAACCCAAACCTAAACCCGATCCCGAACCCAAACCAAATTCCCTAAACCTAAACCCAAACCAATTCTCAATTCCCTAAACCTATACCTTATAACCTAAACATAAACCTGAACCTAGAACTAAACCTAAACCTTAACCTTAACCTATAACCTTAACCTAAACCAAAACCTATGACCTAAAACCTTAACCTATTACCTATAACCTAAACTTATAACCTATTACCTAACATTCACCAAAACCATAACCTATAACCTAAGACCTAAACCTAAACCTAAAACCTAAATGTATTCTCAAATCCCAAAACCTAAACCTACACCTAATCCTAATCTCAACTCCCTAACCTAAACCTAAGCTTAGCCTTGAAAACACAAACCTAAACTCGATCCCGAACCCAAACCAAATTCCCTAAACCTAAACCCAAACAAATTATCAATTCCCTAAACCTATATCTTATAACCTAAACGTAAACCCGAACCTAGAACTAAACCTAAACCTTAACCTTAACGTAAACCAAAACCTATGACCTAAAACCTTAACCTATTACCTATAACCTAATCTTATAACCTATTACCTAACATTCGCCTAAACCTAAAACCTAAACCTTAACCTATAACCTAAGACCTAAACCTAAACCTAAAACCTAAATGTATTCCCAAATCCCAAAACCTAAACCTACACCTAACCCTAATCTCAATTCCTAACCTAAACCTAAGCTTAACCTTGAAAACCCAAACCTAAACCCGATCCCGAACCCAAACCAAATTCCATAAACCTAAACCCAAACCAATTCTTAATTCCCTAAACCTATACCTTATAACCTAAACCTAAACGTGAACCTAAAACTAAACGTAAACCTTAACCTTAACCTATAACCTTAACCTAAACCAAAACCTATGACCTATAACCTTAACCTATTACCTATAACCTAAACTTATAACCTATTACCTAACATTCACCTAAACCTAAAACCTAAACCTTAACCTATAACCTAAGACCTAAACCTTAAAATAAAACCTAAATGTATTCCCAAATCCCAAAACCTAAACCTACACCTAATCCTAATGTAAACTCCCTAACTTAAACCTAAGCTTAACCTTGAAAACTCAAACCTAAATCCGATCCCGAACCCAAACCCAATTCCCTAAACCTAAACCCAAACCAATTCTCAATTCCCTAAACCTATACCTTATAACCAAAACCTAAACTCGAACCTATAACTTAACCTAAACCTTAACCTTAACCTATAACCTTAACCTAAACCAAAACCTATGACCTAAAACCGTAACCTATTACCTATAACCTAAACTTATAACCTATTACCTAACATTCACCTAAACCTAAAACCTAAACCTTAACTTATAACCTAAGACCTAAACCTAAACCTAAAACCTAAATGTATTCCCAAATCCCAAAACCTAAACATACATCTAATCCTAATCTCAACTCCCTAACCTAAACCTAAGCTTAACCTTGAAAACCCAACCTGAACCCGATCCTGAACCCGAACCCGATTCCCTAAACCTGAACCCAAACCAATTCTCAATTCCCTAAACCTATACCTTATAACTTAAACCTAAACTAGAACCTAAAACTAAACCTAAACCTTAACCTTAACCTATAACCTTAACCTAATCCAAAACCTATGACCTAAAACCTTAACCTATTACCTATAACCTAAACATATAACCTATTACCTACCATTCACCTAAACCTAAAACCTAAACCTTAACCTATAACCTAAGACCTAAACCTAAACCTAAAACTAAATGTATTCCGAAATCCTAAATCCTAATCCTACACCTAATCCTAATCTCAACTCCCTAACCTAAACCTAAGCTTAACCTTGAAATCCCAAACCTAAACCCGATCCGGAACCCAAACCAGATTCCCTAAACCTAAACCCAAACCAATTCTCAATTCCGTAAACCTATACCTTATAACCTAAACCTAAACCTGATCCTAAAACTAATCCTAAACCTTAACCTAAACCTATAACCTTAACCTAAACCAAAACCTATGACCCAAAACCTTAACCTATTACCTATAACCTAAACTTATAACCTATTACCTAACATTCACCTAAACCTAAAACCTAAACCTTAACCTATAACCTAAGACCTAAACCTAAACCTAAAACTAAATGTATTCCCAAATCCCAAAACCTAAACCTACACCTAATCCTAATCTTAACTCCTTAACCTAAACCTAAGCTTAACCTTGAAAACCCTAACCTAAACCCGATCTGGAACCCAAACCCGATTCCCTAAACCTAAATCCAAACCAATTCTCAATTCCGTAAACCTATACCTTATAACCTAAACCTAAACCAGAACCTAAAACTAAACCTAAAGCTTAACATAAACCTATAACTTTAACCTAAACCAAAACCTATGACCTAAAACCTTAACCTATTACCTATAACCTAAACTTATAACCTATTACCTAACATTCACCTAAACATAAAACCTAAACCTTAACCTATAACCTAAGACCTAAATCTAAACCTAAAACCTAAATGTATTCCCAAATCCCAAAACCTAAACCTACACCTAATCCTAATCTCAACTCCCTAACCTAAACCTAAGCTTAACCTTGAAAACCCAAACCTAAACCCAATCCCGAACCCAAACCCGATTCCCTAAACTTAAACCCAAACCAATTCTCAATTCCCTAAACCTATACCATATAACCTAAACCTAAACACGAAACTAAAACTAAACCTAAACCTTAACCTTAACCTATAACCTTAACCAAAACCAAAACCTATGACCTTAAACCTTAACCTATGACTTATAACCTAAACTTATAACCTATTACCTAACATTCACCTAAACCTAAAACCTAAACCTTAACCTATAACCTAAGACCTAAACCTAAAACTAAATCCTAAATGTATTCCCAAATCACAAAACCTAAACCTACACCTAATCCTAATCTCAACTCCCTAACCTAAACCTAAGCTTAACCTTGAAAACCCAAACCTAAACCCGATCCCGAACCCAAACAAAATTCCCTAAACCTAAACCCAAACTAATTCTCAATTCCCTAAACCTATACCTTATAACCTAAACATAAACACGAACCTAGAACTAAACCTAAACCTTAACCTTAACCTAAACCAAAACCTATGACCTAAAACCTTAACCTATCACCTATAACCTAAACTTATAACCTATTACCTAACATTCACTTAAACCTAAAACCTAAACATTAACCTATAACCTAAGACCTAAACCTAAACCTAAAACCTAAATGTATTCCCAAATCCCAAAACCTAAACCTACACATAATCCTAATCTCAACTCCCTAACCTAAACCTAAGCTTAACCTTGAAAACCCAAACCTAAACCCGATCCCGAACCCAAACCAAATTCCCTAAACCTAAACCCAAACCAATTCTCAATTCCCTAAACCTATTCCTTATAACCTAAACCTAAACATGAACCTAAAACTAAATGTAAACCTTAACCTTAACCTATAACCTTAACCTAAACCAAAACCTATGACCTATAACCTTAACCTATTACCTATAACCTAAACTTATAACCTATTACCTAACATTCACCTAAACCTAAAACCTAAACCTTAACCTATAACCTAAGACCTAAACCTAAACATAAAACTAAATGTATTCCCAAATCCCAAAACCTAAACCTACACCTAATCTTAATCTCAACTCCCTAACCTAAACCTAAGCTTAACCTTGAAAACCCAAACCTTAACCCGATCCCGAACCCAAACCCGATTCCCTAAACCTAAACACAAACCAATTCTCAATTCCCTAAACCTATACCTTATAACGAAAACCTAAACTCCGAACCTATAACTAAACCTAAACCTTAACCTTAACCTATAACCTTAACCTAAACCAAAACCTATGACCTAAAACCGTAACCTATTACCTATAACCTAAACTTATAACCTATTACCTAACATTCACCTAAACCTAAATCCTAAACCTTAACTTATAACCTAAGACCTAAACCTAAACCTAAAACCTAAATGTATTCCCAAATCCCAAAACATAAACCTACACCTAATCCTAGTCTAACTCCCTAACCTTAACCTAAGCTTAACCTTGAAAACCCAAACCTAAACCCGATCTTGAACCTGAACCTGATTCCCTAAACCTAAACCCAAATCAATTCTCAATTCCCTAAACCTATACCTTATAACCTAAACCTAAACTCCGAACCCAAAACTAAACCTAAACCTTAACCTTAACCTATAACCTTAACATAAAACAAAACCTATGACCTAAAACCTTAACCTATTACCTATAACCTAACTTATAACCTATTACCTAATATTCACCTAAACCTAAAACCTAAACCTTAACCTATAACCTAAGACCTAAACCTAAACCTAAAACTAAATGTATTCCCAAATCACAAAACCTAAACCTACACCTAATCCTAATGTCAACTCCATAACCTAAACCTAAGCTTAACCTTGAAATCCCAAACCTAAACCCGATCCGAAACCCAAACCAGATTCCCTAAACCTAAACCCAAACCAATTCTCAATTCCCTAAATCTATACCTTATAACCTAAACCTAAACTCCGAACCTAAAACTAAACCTAAACCTTAACCGAAACCTATAACCTTAACCTAAACCAAAACCTATGACCTAAAACCTTAACCTATTACCTATAACCTAAACTTATAACCTATTACCTAACATTCACCTAAACCTAAAACCTAAACCTTAACCTATAACCTAAGACCTAAACCTAAACCTAAAACTAAATGTATTCCCAAATCCCAAAACCTAAACCTACACCTAATCCTAATCTCAACTCCCTAACCTAAACCTAAGCTTAACCTTGAAAACCCAAACCTAAACTCGATCCAGGAACCCCAAACCAATTCCCTAAACCTAAACCCAAACCAATTCTCAATTCCTAAACCTATACCTTATAACCTAAACCTAAACTTGAACCTAAAACTAAACCTAAACCTTAACCTAAACCTATAACCTTAACCTAAACCAAAACCTATGACCTAAAACCTTAACCTATTACCTATAACCTAAAACCTAAAACCTAAACCTTAACCTATAATCTATGACCTAAACGTAAACCTAAAAGCTAAATGTATTCCCAAATCCTAAAACATAAACCTACACCTCATGCTAATCTCAACTCCCTAACCTAAACCTAAGCTTAACCTTGAAAACCCAAACCTAAACCCGATCCGGACCCCAAACCCGATTCCCTAAACCTAAACCCAAACCAATTCTCAATTCCCTAAACCTATACTTATAACCTAAACCTAAACTGAACCTAAAACTAAACCTAAACCCGATCCGAACCCGAACCCAATTTCCTAAGCCTAAACCTTAACCTATTCTCAATTCCCAAAGCTATAACCTATAACACATAACCTAAACCTAAACCTAACCTAAACCTATAACCTATAACCTAAACTTATAACCTAAACCTAAACCTAAAACTAAAACCTAAACCTATAATCTAAACCTAAACCTATACCTAAACATTAACCTATTCTCAAATCCCTAAACCTAAACCTACACCTAATCCCAATCTCAACTCCCTAACCTAAACCTAAACGTAAACATGAAATCCCAAGCCTAAACCAGAACCCATACCCGAACCCGATTCCCTAAACCTAAACCTTAACCAATTCTCAATTCCCTAAACGTATAGCTTATAACTTAAACCTAAACCTTAACCTTAACCTAAACTTAAAACTTAACCTAAACCTATAACCTTAACCTAAACCAAGACCTATTACCTATAACCTAAACTTATAACCTATTACCTGCCATTCACCTAAACCTAAATCCTAAACCTTAACCTATAACCTAAGACCTAAACCTAAACATAAAACCTAAATGTATTCTCAAATCCCTAAACCTAAACCTACACCTAATCCTAATCTCAAATCCCTAACCTTAACCTAAGCATAAACTTGAAAATCCAAATCTAAACCCGATCCCGAACCCGAACACGATTCCCTAAACTCAAACCTAAATCAATTCTCAATTCCCTAAACCTATACCTAAACTCGAACCTAAAACTAAACTTAAACACGAACCTAAAACTAAACTTAAACCCGATCCTAAACCCGAACCCGAACCTAAATCTCTAAACCTAAACCTATAACCTAAACGTAAAACCGATTCCTAAAACCTAAACCTATATCTTTTAAACCCTAACCTAACCCTATAACCCATAACCTATAACCTAAACACAAATCCCTAAACCTTAACCTATAATCCAACCTAAACCTATACTTAAAACCTAAAACTATTCTCAAATCCCAAAACCTATAACCTGAACCTAACCTTTCCCTAAACCTATAACCTACACTTATAACCTAAACCTATACCTTAAACTTAACCTATAACCCATACTTACAACCTTAACCTAAACTTATAACCTTAACCTAAACTTATAACGTAAACCTAAACCTATAACCTAAACTATACCTATTATCAAATCCTAAACATATAATATAACCTAAACCTATAACCTAGTATAATCTTAAAGCTATTTTCATAAACTGACTTTAGTCTTTTCATTGTAGACATGGATAAGAGTTGGATGCGACCTAAGAATAGGTTTGGCCCAGAGTATAAACAAGGGGTTGAAGAGTTCATGGAATTTGCGTGAAATCGGGCAGATTTAAGGAATAGGATTAGGTGTCCATGTCGAAAATGGAAGAACATGATATTTAAGACTTTAGACGAAGTAGGGGACGATTTGTTCATGGTTGGGATTGACCAGGGTTACACTTGGTGGATCTATCATGGTGAAGATATGACCCATAGAGTTGAGCCCCCTGAAGTCATTGCTGATCCAATTGTGTCGGATGACGAGGATGAAGACATTGACGAAATACAAGATATCATAGGGGATGTGTTTAGGGGAACAGCTATGGATACTAATTTTGTAGCGACAAGTAGTAGCCAAGATATTCCTCCAATGGGTGATGTCGAATTAGAAACGTTTAGTAGGTTGTTGAGTGATGTGCTACGTCCACTTTATCTGGGGTGTAAGAACTTCTCCAAGTTGAATTTTCTTACAAAGTTACTTCATTTGAAGGTAATAAATTGTTGAAGTAACAAATTGTTCAACATGTTGCTGATGTTATTGAAAGAAGCATTGGCGGACGGTGAGACATTGCCTAAGTCTCATTACGAGGCAAAATCCTTGATGCGAGACTTGGGCCTTAGTTATGAAATTATACATGCATGTATAAATGATTGTTTATTATATCGGAAAGAGCATAAGGATGCTGAAGAGTATTAAGAATGTGGAGAGTCTAGGTGGAAGTATGACAAAGCCAGGGATAAGAAAATCCCGCGAAAGGTGTTAAGGTACTTTCCATTGAAACCCAGATTGCAAAGATTGTTTATGTCTCGTAAGACTGCTGAAGATATGAGGTGGCATAAGGAGAAACGCGTTCATGATGATAGTACACTGAGGCACCCTGCGGACTTTGAAGCCTCGTAAAATTTTGACAAGCAACATGATTGGTTTGCAGAGGATTCTCGCAATGTTCAACTAGGTCTTATAAGTGATGGTTTTAATCCATTTGGTAATATGAGTAGCTTGTACAGTATGTGGCCAGTGGTACTTATGCCCTACAATTTACCTCCTTGGTTGTGTATGGAGTCATTTTTCATGATGTCATTGCTTATTCCTAGACCCAGGTCACCTGGGAATGACATTGATGTGTACTTGTGACCGTTAGTAGATGAGTTAAATGAGTTGTGGAGTCAAGGTGTACACACGTATGACACATTTGCAGGACAGACATTTCGATTGCATGCAGCAGTCTTGTGGACAATAAATGACTTTTTCGCCTATGAAAATTTGTCTGGGTGGAGCACGAAGGGCAAGTTCGCTTGTCCTACATGTGGTATTGAGACTTGTTCATTGTCATTGAAGCATGGTAGAAAAATGTGTTATATGGGCCATTGTTGCTTCCTTTCGAGCGTCATAGTTGGCGCAGGAAGACAATGATCTTTGATGGTAAATAAGATCATAGGCCACCCCCGAAAGAGCTTTCTGGAGAAGATGTGATGCAACAACTATGTAACATTGGAGAAGTTAGATTTGCTAAGGCATCGCACTTGAAGAAGAGGAAACGTACAATATTAGACTATAACTAGAGGAAGAAGAGCATCTTTTTTGAGTTACCCTATTGGAGTGATCTGAAATTGCGACACAACTTGAATGTCATGCATATTGAGAAAAATATGTGACAATGTCTTCGGAACAGTGATAAATATAGAGAAGAAAATAAAAGACAGTTTCAAGGCTGAATTAGATCTACAAGAAATGGGTTTAAGGAAAGAGTTGCACTTGCAACCACATGAAAATTCATATACTATACCAGCAGCCTGCTATACGTTGACCAAACTAGAGAGAAAGCGTTTATGTGAATGGTTGAGATCGGTGAAGTTTCCCGATGGGTATGTGTCAAACATATCTCGGCACGTAAACGTTATGGATTATAAGGTAACAGGAATGAAAAGTCATGATTATCACGTCCTTCTGCAACACCTACTACCGGTTGCGATCCATGGATTCCTGAGCAAGGATATCAGTGCGACGCTGATTGAGTTGGAGATATTCTTTAAGGATTTGTATTTAAAATCATTGAATGTGGATGTTATTAAAAGACTGGATAGGGACATTGTCATAATCCTTTGCAAACTTGAAAGAATATTTCCACTTACATTTTTCGATGTCATGGTACACCTAGCGATTCACTTACCGCACGAGGCGAAGCTTGCAGGCCCAGTACAATATAGTTGGATGTATCCGATCGAAAGGTGGTAGAACCTGTTAAAATTTTTATTCATTTCATAAAATACATATATCCATGTTTTCATACGTATAACACAGTGGTTTTATGTACAGATACCTTCACACACTCAAACAATTTGTGAGAAATAAGGTACGACCGGAGGGGTCGATAGCTGAAGCGTACATTGATAATGAGTGCCTTACATTTTGCTCTATGTATCTTCGTGGTATAGAGACTAGATTCAACTGAGAAGATCAGAATGCCGATGAAGGGCAGGAGCATGAACAAGGACTCATATCTATATTTGCACATAACGTTCGTCCTTTAGGATCCTCGACGTTTTAGGATATAGACCTTGGGGATCTAGCAAAGGCGTGGTAGTATGTGTTGCACAATTGTGAAGAAATAGAGTCGTACTTAGAGTAAGTCTTCCCTCGATTATTGTAATTCCTACATACGATGATCTTAATGTTTCTTACTGACGATGTGCCATTTATGTGTAATGAACACATAGACGAGATGAAGTCTAAATGCCTTACAAATTATGATCGGATGCATCAGGATTAGTTTCCAGAATGGTTCACCAAACGTGTAAGATTTCACATTGTATCTCACCACACTTAGAATTTTCAATGTATTGCACATTATTTCAACCTAAGAAAATCACTAAACAATTATATTTTGTACATGAAAATAGATAAAGACATTGCACACAAGCAACTCTGCGGATGTGTCTGATGCACTATACTCACTGGCGTGTGGCCCTGATAGACGTGTATCTAGATATACAGGTTGTATTATAAATGAGATTCAGTTCCATACTAAAGAACGAGAGAAGTACAGGACTACGCAAAATAGTGGGGTAGTTGTGAAAGGAACAGATGAGGAGGGTGAAATTGACTTTTATGGTATTTTGACTGATATTATTGAGCTGAGTTATTATACGAGAAAGCGGGTGTACTTATTTAGATGTGATTGGTGGGACATTGAAAATAAGAAGTTGGGAATACAGACTGATAATTACTTTACGAGTGTAAATTTATCTCGAAAGTGGTTTAAGGATGACCTATTTGTCCTCGCTAGTCAAGATGAACAAGTATTTTACCTCGCTGACACTAAGTTAGGCGGCTCTTGACACGTGGTGCAGAAAATAAAGCTTAGGAACGTATTTGACGTTCCCGTACCAGAAGTTGAAGATAGCGAGGATGGAAAAAATGACACGTCTAGGGTTGAACAAGCATATCAAGAAGACATACCATCTAGGGATACAGGGACTGATTCAAGTGTTGATATTGATGTGGTGCAATTAGACAGAGATGATGTGCCACCTGATCATGTTGATGCCTCATTAATACAAGACATTGTTAGAGATGATACAGGTTCATTGATGACAACATTGTAGACTATGAGGAGGAAATACTAATTAGCGATAGTGATGGTGAAGAAGAAATAGCCCTAATCGATAGTGATATAGACGACGATTATTAAATGTACACATGATTTACATGTCATTTTTCAATTCAAATAATTTATGTATTCCATGTATACGTGAAATTACAGTCATGATTAATTCCTTTTATTGACTTGTTTATAATCCACATTTACAGTTGAGACAATTTCTGATCATGTCATCCTCAAACTAGAGCATAGCAGAAGCACGTAACATACTTCATCAGTTGTTGCAGATGGATGTGTCGGTCCTATCTTCTTCTGGTAGGGCCATAGAGATACCCGGTCTGGAGTGAAATATATCGACGACGACTCAGACGAAAGATTATACAATCTCAAAGAAATTCTGGAGCTGATGGAGATATATAACCGTGGGAAACGAGACATGGAAGATGCGACTCTATCACTTGCACATCTGAATGGAGTCCCGATAGATCAGATTTCTTCTATTGTGATTGTCATGTTGGCTATAAAAATGTCCAATGCTTCACACAGGATGACATACACTTCTGAAGCATACGATAACTTACGCAGGGAGTACTTCGGATAGTTTACCTCACAGTTGTTTCGTATTACAACAAATATGTGTATTTAATATACAATGACAATGTGTAATGAAATTTTCAATGGTTATAGATTAAAGTTTACAGTTTTATTATATTATGCTTGCATTATAGTGTAATGGTCTAATCATATTTTATTCATCTCTCTGAGCATAAGCACAAATGCATTGTACAGTCAACACTACTTGTATAATGTTTTAGTATATTCCACTTATATTGACATTGTTTAAATTTATAAGTTTGTAGTTCGCATATATTCAGTGATGGCACCAGGTGGGAGAGTACGTCGTTCACGCACTGGATCTACCCCTTCTACCCGTTATGTAATGGAACCAGCATCGCCGTCGCATATTACATCGCAGGCGTCTGATCCCTCAGTCGCGCATGCATCAGGCACTGCATATAAGGTTAGACATATATTTCTTTCAATGATATCTGTTTATGTTTAAACTTACATAATTCTGTTGCAACAACGTCGTCGACCAGCCGGCGAGGACGTGGACCCACGCGTGGGTTACTTTTAGAGCGACTTACGCGTGAGGGTAGGGTGACGGTAGAATTTTCATAGGACTGTATTAGACTTGTTGGGAACAATGCCATGTTGTTTACGTCAGAGGTCGGTGTCTTATGCCGATCTCTGATTCCCCCCACCACCCCCCGTTGGAGAGACGTGACAGATGATGTTCGGAAGCTCATCCGTCAGCGCCTGCAGGTAAATTTTAGTCAATTAAAATTTATTTTATAAATGTTCATTTACAGTTAAGTTATTTTCTTAATGAGTTTATTGCCTTAATTTATTATTTACGAAACTGCAGGATAAATTTGATTTTGATTTGAGTGTTTCGCACATCTCCCATGCTATCGACGACATGATGAAGGACCGGTTCAAGGATTACCACACTAGGTTACACCGGCAGTACAAGCGGTGTGTGAGCTACGAGGAGGCCGTACAGTCTGCACCGCTGCACGTGACCGATGGGGACTTGCGGATACTCTGTGATAGGTTTTCATCTGATTCTTTTCAGGTAATATTTACATATTCACGATATCTTAACGTAATAATTAAATTCACAATTAATAACAATATACTATGAATAATGTATTCCAGAAAAGGAGCAAAATAAATTCTGACAATAGAGGAAAATTAGAAATGAACCATGTAGCTGGTTTAAAGTCATTCGTACGACTTCGTCACGACATAGTAAAAAAGAACTGGTAATTATTACGTTTATATATTCATTCCATGCATTTATATTAACTTTATTGTTCTTTCGATTGCGAAGCGAGATTCCGTCACTGGCCAAGAGCCTGGACCAGTAGACTTTTACAAAGGGACTCACTGTCGGTAGACAACGGGATCTTGGGTACATCCTGAGCCAGTGAGATTTGGATAAAAATCCTTACATTGTAAAATTTAATTGCATTAAATTATAATAATGTCATTTATTATGAAAATTCATATGTTTTCATTACAGGAGGAGATGTACACCTTACGCAGTCAGCCCACTCCCGATGATACTCAGCGGAGTGAGCCAGAGATCCTGAGTCAGGTGCTTGGCACCTGTTCTGGATATGTGCGTGGGTTTGGCCATGGTGCCAAGCTCATGGCACCCGTTAGAGTTGCCTCCAGCCGATCCATCATCGTTGACGACAGCGCCGTACGCCGAGCTGATACCGCAGAGAGAGAGGTTCAGCAGCTACGGGTCGTCGTCGATGACATCAAAGAGCAGCTGGACAAGCAGAGGGAGGAGCAGGAGAGGAAGATGATAGAGGAGCTGGCGAGGCAGAGGGAGGAGCAGGAGAGGAAGATAGAGGATCATCTGGCGAGGCAGAGGGAGGAGCAGGAGAGGAAGATGGAGGATCATTTGACGAGGCAAAGGGAAGAGCAGGAGAGGAGGATGGAGGAGATGCGGGTGAAGCATGAGCAACGGATGATGCAGATGTTACAGGCTTTCGCTGCACGCTTACCCACCGATGCCCCACCACCTCCACCTTCATCTTTGTGATTTTTTGTATATTTGTTTATTATGATAAGTTTATATGTATTTATGCGTGAATGAATGTGATGCGGATAAGATTGTTTGTGTTTGAATGAATATGGTTTATGTTTGGGTTTGGGTTTAGCTGGATGTGAATGTGAATATGATGAAATATATTATATAACAGGTGTATATTAGGATGAATATGATAAATATATTGTTAACAGGTATATATCAGGAATTTTGTGCGGAATTTTGAGCTGTATATTTAAAAAAAAGAGACTTTTAGCGACGAAAATTTTCGTCGCTAAAAGTGGAACGATTTTTTTAGCAGCAAAAGTTTTCGCTGCTAAAAATTCTTGGAAATTTTTTTGGCGGCAAAAATTTTCGCTGCTAAAAGTCTTAAAATTTTTTGGCAGTGAAAATTTTCGCTGCTAAAATCTTGGAAATGTTTATTTGCAGCAAAACTTTTCGCTGCTAAAGTCTTGGATATTTTTTGGCGGTGAAAATTTTCGCTGCTAAAAAGTCTTGGAAGTTTTTTGGCGGCGAAACTTTTTGCTGCTAAAAGTCTTGTAATTTCTTCGTAGCAAAAATTTTCGTAGTTAAAAGTCTTGGAAAATTTATTTTACCGCAAATATTTTCGCTACTAAAATCTTATGTTTTGCTGTTAAAAAGTCTTGTAATTTTTGGGTATTTTTGGAAAATATTTTTGGCAGCAAAAATTTTCGTTGCTAAAAGTCTTGTAAAATTTTTTTATAGCGAAAATTTTCGCTGCTAAAAAGTCCTGGATATTTTTTGGCGGCAAAAATTTTCGCTGCTAAAAGTCTGGGCAGTTTTTTTGGCGCCGAAACTTTTCGTTGCTAAAAAGTCCCAAATATTTTTTGGCGGAGAATATTTTCGCTCCTAAAAGCTGGGCAGTTTTTTTGGAGGCGAAACTTTTCGCTGCTAAAAAGTCCTGGATATTTTTTTGGTTGCAAAAATTTTCGCTACTAAAAGTCTTGGCAGTTTTTTTGGCGGCGAAAATTTTCACTGCTAAAAGTCTTGAAAATTTTTTTGGCAGCGAAAATTTTCGCTGCTAAAGGTCTAGGAAAATTTGTTTAGCGACGAAAATTTTCGTCGCTAAAAAGGTTGCATTTAGCGACGATTTGAATTTTTCGCTGATAAAAGCCTTGTACATCGGTCTTTTAACGACGAAAATTTTCGTCACTAAAAGTTGTTAGCTGTGAAAAGTTGACTTTTAGCGACGAAAATTTTCATCGCTAAAAGTGGTGTTTCTTGTGGTGGACTCTAAAAATGAGATAAATGCAAATCTCAAATAATCTATGCTATAAGAGATAGTGGAGATGGAAATAGATGCATTGTGATGCTTGAGTTCGAGTATGCTTGCTAACAAAGCAAGATTTTTTTGTTTGTTGCCATGTGATTGGGCTACATTATTACATCAATCAGGTTCAGGTTTGGGATCGAGTTTAGGTTTGGGTTTTCAAGTTTAAGTTTATGTTTAGGTTAGGGAGTTGAGATTAGGATTAGGTGTAGGTTTAGTTTTAGGGATTTGAGAATACATTTAGGTTTAGGTTTTAGGTTATAGCTTTAGGTTTAAGTTTAGGTTAAGGTTAGGTTATAGGTTATAAGTTTGGGTTATAGGTTATAGGTTAAGGTTTACGTTATAGGTTTTGGTTTAGGTTTAGGTTATAAGTTTAGGTTTAGGTTATAGGTTATAGGTTATAGCTTTTAGGGAATTGAGAATATGTTAAGGTTTAGGTTTAGGAATTTGGGTTTGGGTTCGGGATTGGGTTTAGGTTTGGGTTTTCAAGTTTAGGTTTAGGTTTAGGTTGGGAGTTGAGATTAGGATTAGGTGTAGGTTTAGGTTTAGGGATTTGAGAATACATTTAGGTTTTAGGTTTAGGTTTAGGTTATACGTTAAGGTTTAGGTTTTAGGTTTAGGTTAAGGTTAAGGTTAGGTTATAGGTTATAAGTTTAGGTTATAGGTTATAGGTTATAGGTTAAGGTTTAGGTCAAAGGTTTTGGTTTAGGTTAAGGTTATAGATTTAGGTTAAGGTTTAGGTTTAGGTTTAGGTTTAGGTTATAGGTTTACGTTAAAGTTTAGGTTAAGGTTTATGTTTAGGTTATAAGTTATAGCTTTAGAGAATTGAGAATAGGTTAAGGTTTAGGTTTAGGAAATCGGGTTCGGATTCGGGATCGGGTTTAGGTTTAGGTTTCAAGTTTAGGTTTAAGTTTAGGTTAGGGAGTTGAGATTAGGATTAGGTGTAGGTTTAGGTTTAGGGATTTAAGAATACATTTAGGTTTTAGGTTTAGGTTTAGGTTATTGGTTTAAGTTTAGGTTATAAGTGTAGGTTATAGGTTAGGTTATAGGTTAAGGTTTAAGGAATTGAGTTTAGGTTATAGGTTATACGTTATAGGTTAAGGTTATAGGTTTAGGTTAAGGTTTAGGTTTAAGTTATAGGTTTTGGGATTTGAGAATAGGTTTAAGTTATAAGTATAGGTTTAGGTTAATGCTGTAAGTTATAGGTTTTGGTTATGAGTTTATGTTAATGTTGTAGGTTATAGGTCTAGGTTTATAGGTTATAGGTCTAGGTTTATAGGTTTAGGTTTAGGTTTAGAAATTTGTGAATACATTTACATTTTAGGTTTATGTTTAGGTTAAGGTTACAGGTTTAGGTTTAGGTTTAAGTTTAGGTTATAAGTGTAGGTTGTAGGTTTAGGTTTAGGTTAGTTTATAAGTTAAGGTTTAGGAAATTGAGTCTTGGTCATAGGTTATAGGTTATACGTTAAGGTTTAGATTTAGGTTATAGGTTTAGGTTTAGGTTATAGGTTTTGGGATTTGAGAATAGTTTTAGGTTATAAGTATAGGTTTAGGTTAATGTTGTAGGTTATAGGTTTAGGTTATAAGTTTATGTTGATTTTGTAGGTTATAGGTTTAGGTTTAGGTCATAAGTGTAGGTTATAGGTTTAGGAAATCACGTTCGGGTTTAGGTTTAGGTTTTCAAGTTTAGGTTTAAGTTAAGGAGTTGAGATTAGGATTAGGTGTAGGTTTAGGTTTAGGGATTTGAGAATACATTTAGGTTTTAGGTTTAGGTTTAGGTTAAGGTTATAAGTTTAGGTTTGGGTTATAGGTTATAGGTTATAGCTATAGGGAATTGAGAATAGGTTAAGGTTTAGGTTTAGGAAATCGGGTTCAGGTTCGGGATCGGGTTTAGGTTTGGGTTTTCAAGTTTACGTTTAGGTTAAGGAGTTGAGATTAGGATTAGGTGTAGGTTTAAGTTTATGGATTTGAGAATACATTTAGTTTTAGGTTTAGGTTTAGGTTTAGGTTATAGGTTTAGGTTAAGGTTATAGGTTTAGGTTTAGGTTTAGGTTTGGGTTATAGGTTATAGGTTATAGCTATAGGGAATTGAGAATAAGTTAAGGTTTAGGTTTAGGAAATAGGGTTCGGGTTCGGGTTTAGGTTTGGGTTTTCAAGTTTAGGTTTAGGTTAAGGAGTTGAGATTAGGATTAGGTGTAGGTTTAGGTTTAGGGATTTGAGAACACGTTAAGGTTTAGGTTTAGGAAATCGGGTTCGGGTTCAAGATCGGGTTTACATTTGGGTTTTAGGTTTAGTTTTAGGTTATAGGTTTAAGTTATAGGTTATAAGTGTAGGTTTAGGTTTAGGTTTTAGGTTTAGGTTATAGGTTATAGGTTTAGGTTAAGGTTTAAGTTTAGGTTATAGGTTTTGGAATTTGAGAATAGGTTTAAGTTATAAGAATAGGTTTAGGTTATAAGTATCGGTTTAGGTTTTATGTTTAGGTTAAGGTTATAGGTTTAGGTTATAATTGTAGGTTATAGGTTTAGGTTTAGGTTAGGTTATAGGTTAAGGTTTTGGGAATTGAGTTTAGGTTATAGGTTAAGGTTTAGGTTTAGGTTATAGGTTTTGGGATTTGAGAATATGTTTAGGTTAAGGTTATAAGTTTAGGTTTAGGAAATCGAGTTCGGGTTCAGGATCGGGTTTAGGTTTAGATTTTCAAGTTTAGGTTTAGGTTAAGTAGTTGAGATTAGGATTAGGTGTAGGTTTAGGTTTAAGGATTTGAGAATACATTTAGGTTTTAGGTTTAGCTTAAGGTTATAGGTTTAAGTTTAAGTTATAGGTTATAGGTTATTAATTTAGGGATTGAGAATAGGTTAAGGTTTAGGTTTACGAAATCGGGTTCAGGTTCTGGATCGGGTTTAGGTTTGGGTTTTCAAGTTTAGGTTTAGGTTAGGGAGTTGAGATTAGGATTAGGTGTAGGTTTAGGTTTAGGGATTTGAGAATACATTTAGGTTTTAGGTTTATGTTTAAGTTTTAGTTTATAGGTTTAGGTTATAGGTTTAGGTTTAGGTTATAGGTTATAGGTTATAAGGTTAGGTTATAGGTTATAGGTTTCGGTTAAGGTTTAGGTTTAGGAAATCGGGTTCGGGTTTTTCAAGTTTAGGTTTAGGCTAAGGAGTTGAGATTAGGATTAGGAATAGGTTTAGGTTTAGGGATTTGAGAATACATTTAGGTTATAGGTTTAGTTTTAGGTTTTAATTTATATGTTTAGGTTATAGGTTTAGGTTTAGGTTTAGGTTTTAGGTTTAGGTTAAGGTTAGGTTATAGGTTATAAGTTTAGGTTATAGGTTAAGCTTTAGGTTATAGGTTTTAGTTTAAGTTAAGGTTATAGGTTTTGGTTTAGGTTTAGGTTTAGGTTTTAGGTTTTAGGTTTAGGTTATAGGTTTTGGTTAGGTTTAGGTTTAGGTTATAGGTTATAGGTTATAACTTTAGGGAATTGAGAATAGGTTAAGGTTTAGGTTTAGGAAATCGGGTTTGGGTTTAGGTTTGGGTTTTCAAGTTTAGGTTTAGGTTAAGTAGTTGAGATTAGCATTAGGTGTAGGTTTAGGTTTAAGGATTTAAGAATACATTTAGGTTTTTGGTTTAGGTTTAGGTTTTAGGTTTAGGTTAAGGTTATAGGTTTATGTTAGGTTAGGTTTTAGGTTATAGGTTATAGCTTTAGGGAATTGAGAATAGGTTAAGGTTTAGGTTTAGGAATTTGGGTTCGGGTTCGGGTTTGGGATTGGGTCTAGGTTTAGGTTTTCAAATTTAGGTTTAGGTTTAGGTTAGGGAGTTGAGATTAGGATTAGGTGTAGGTTTAGGTTTAGGGATTTGAGAATACATTTAGGTTTTAGGTTTAGGTTTAGGTTTTAGTTTATAAGTTTAGATTATAGGTTTTGGTTTAGGTTTTAGGTTTAGGTCATAGGTTATAGGTTATAGGTTATAGGTTATGGTTTAGGTTATAGGTTTTGGTTAAGGTTTAGGTTTAAGTTTAGGTTATAGGTTATAGGTTTAGGGAATTGAGAATAGGTTAAGGTTTAGGTTTAGGAAATCGGGGTCGAGTTTAGGATCTGGTTTATGTTTGGGTTTTCAAGTTTACGTTTAGGTTAAGTAATTGAGATTAAGATTAGGTGTAGGTTTAGGTTTAAGGATTTGAGAATACATTTAGGTTTTAGGTTTATGTTTAGGTCATAGGTTATATGTTATAGCTTTAGAGAATTGAGAATAGGTTCTGGTTTAGGTTTAGGAAATCGGGTTCGGGTTTAGGTTTGAGTATTCAAGTTTAGGCTTAGGTTTAGGTTTAGGTTAGGGAGTTGAGATTAGGATTAGGTGTAGGTTTAGGTTTAGGGATTTGGGAATACATTTAGGTTTTAGGTTTAGGTTTAGGTTTTAGTTTATAGGTTTAGGTTTAGGTTTTAGGTTTAGGTTAAGGTTAGGTTATAGGCTATAAGTTTAGGTTATAGGTTATAGGTTTTGGTTAAGCTTTAGGTTTAGGTTATAGGTTGTAGGTTATAGCTTTAGGAATTTGAGAATAAGTTAAGGTTTAGGTTTAGGAAATTGGGTTCGGGTTCGGGATCGGGTTTAGGTTTGGGTTTTCAAGTTTAGGTTTAAGTTTAGTTTTAGGTTAGGGAGTTGAGATTAGGATTAGGTGTAGGTTTAGGTTTAGGTTTAGGTTTTAGGTTTAGGTTAGGTTTAAATTTAGGTTATAGGTTATAGGTTATGGCTTTAGGGAATTGAGAATAGGTTAAGGTTAAGGTTTAGGTTGTAGGTTAAAGTTTAGGTTATATGTTAAGGTTTAGGTTTAGGTTATAGGTTTAGGGTGTGTTTTAGGTTAAGGGTGTGGTCCCTGCAAATACAGATATAAACACGGTCTGTCCAAATGGCCAGGCCACTCTAATGCTGTCCATAGGAAATGGATAGCTTCATCATGGTCATAACAGTGGTTCTCACCTTCTAGGTACCCCCGCTCAACATCCAGATAGTTCCGACGCACATCCGGGTTTGCTTCATTAATTTTAAGCAAATACATAAACACAGCTTGTCCAAATGGTCAGGCCACTCCAATACTGTCCATAGTAAATGGACAGCTTCATCATGGTCATAACAGCGATTCCTACCTTCCAGGGACCCCTGCTCAACATCCGGATAGCTCCGACGAACATCTGAGTTTGCTTCAACAAATTCGAGCAAATACATAAACACGGCCTGTCCTAATGGCCGTGCCACTCCAATGCTGTCCATAGTAAATGGACAGCTTCATCATGGTCATAACAGCGGTTCCCACCTTTCAGGGACAGTCGTTCAACATCCGGATAACTCCAACGCACATCCAGGTTTGCTGTAACAAATTTGAGTAAATACATAAACACGGCCTGTCCTAATGGCCAGGCCATTCCAATGTTGTCCATAGAAAATGGACAACTTCATCAAAGTCATAACAACGGTTCCCACCTTCTAAGGACCCCCACTCAACATTCGGATAGCTGCGATGCACATCCGGGTCTTCTTCTTCTGCGAGTAGATATGGGATTAATAGGCATGAACTAGCCAAGGTAATCTTTCATTTTCCTAATCTATCCTAATATGTTCAAAATATGTTTTAAAAATACTATGCAACTTCAAGTCTCTATCACATGTAGTGATTAGATAACACTTATGCTGTCCATAAAATGAGTCTGTTAAATTTCTCAGAAAATCACAAATGAATAGTTCATCAATCCTTTATGATGATGTGAGGAAGTCAATAGCATATGATTGCTTGTCTCTAGTCTGTAGATGATATTTGTCAAGGGCATGAGAGGAATTATAAAGAGATGTTGTATTATCTACATTATATTAATTTCATTGTTGAATATACATTGTACATTGTTGTCCCACTCATGTACTATTTCATGTTATATACATCGTTAAATATATATTGTATGAGGTTTACAGTAATCTTGGAGTGCAAAAAATTTTCAAGTCTATGCGTTTCAGTCCGAGTTCCTTCTCTAATCACGATAGCCTTGGGAGGGTAGATCCGAGGGATGGGTTGACTGCAAAAGGGCTAATTAAAAGTATATTAGGTTATCTTGCTGGTCCTGAAATCATTATACTAGCAAGATAACCCAATATAGTTTTAATCGGTTCTTTTACAATAAACTCATCCCTCAGATCAACCCTCTCAAGGCTATCATGATTAGAGAAAGAACTCGAATTGAAATGCATATATTTGAAAATTTTCTGCACTACAAGATTACTGTAAACCTTGCACAATTTACATGGAAATTTTCTTCAGTCATAAGTCATCTGGTATAAAGAGCTTGTCCTTCTCTAGTAACCGAACATAAAACATGAACTCAATGACAATTTTTCAGCCTATGAAACGAGGCATTGTAATAAAGCTAATTGCAAAATCATATTTTGCGTATACGCAGTCCATCATTCCTTTCTCCAAGTCTAATTAGAAGTAAATGTGACTCATTAGTCACACAGAATAACTACTATATAGATAGCTCCGAAGCACATCTGGGTCTGTCCATATGGTTTACAAGGACCATTTTAGGTAAAGAAGGCAATGGAACAATATACGCATTTTATCTTCATACTGAGAAGAGAAATACAATTCTAAGTAAACAAATTCCGATGACTTCTAAGAAAAAAATGTCTACCCAGTCACAAATGGAATCTTTAAGGCCTAATTTAAAAGAGAAGAGGTTGCATGTGTAAGAGACAAAAAATCCTTCAAAAAAGTGTTTACGGGATCTCCTATGATCCATTGATACAAACAGGGGTTACTAGGAGGAAAACAAATGGCAAATCACTTCAAAAAGGATACAAATAGGGGTTACTAGATGATTTCTTTCATTTATTGTCATTTGTTTAAGGTCAAAAGCTATGTGAGGCCCATAGGGTCAGAAACATAAACATTATGATGGATGTAGATTGTGTCCTACACTTGCCTCTGTAGCCATAAATAGGTAGTTGTGTAGGTGAGCCCACCTTGATGTATCCGTTTCTTAATGCCGTTTATCACTTCTCTCAAATCATTTTAAGGTATATGCATAAAAATGAAGTGTATCCAATACTCAAGCATACCACACTAAAGATGACTCTTGCATTTAATGCAACCAAGCTTATTATCTAGTATGATAGAGAATAGATGATGTGGATAAACAGAAACATCATGGCGAGACTGCCTACGGAACTGTCCATTTAATGCAACCAAGTTTATTGGTACACCACGCATATGGTGGATGGGCTGACACAATTTAGTCAACTGTAGCAAACACTTGTTTTAGTCTAGACACATATCTAACGTAGTCCCTGTCTAAAGCTCACTTTTTAACCATGCTAATGAAATACCCATGTTTAGTAATACTTATAGCCATGCCCACATTAACCAAATTAAGCAATGCCCATGGCCATGTATAAAACCCACAAAAGTTTTCTAACTTTTTTTTTTTTCTCCTTTTGGGTATTAGTTGAAGCATCATTAATAATAAATACATGGAGAAAATAAATATATACAGGTAGAACACATTGGTATTAGATATAATGAATTAATTTTTAAAGGAACTGTGTAAGGGCATGGCATCATTATGTCTTCCTCCAAAATTTACACATGTGTGCATGTTAGAAAATGCATGCTTGCCACCCGCTTATTTCCATGAATGCTAGCATGATAGTCCTCTCGAACATGGAAAACATTGCATTAGTTTCATATAAATGGCTTGAGACTAACAATAATACAAAATTTAAAAGAAACAAAAAAGAATAATCATTCAATCATTCTCAATCAGTGGAAATTGTAAGGTCGCATTTTAGATGCACCGTGAACCAAAACTACACTTTTTTAATTAGTTTATTTTGAGTTAATGCATGCCTCATGTACAAGCTTTGAATGCATGCATATTAAACATCATACTCTGCAATTGATGGCAAGTTCAAATCAGATTTTTATGCCAAAATATCACCTGATGCCAAGCTCAGATCTCACATCCCAATACATGTGCCCAAGTGGATGTGCATGCGTGTGGAATTAGCAAACCACATAAATTAAGAAATGCTATTAAACATTCTTTAAGGAATTTAATCGAACATTTGATGTGTAAGTGTAAGATGTTCTAAAGAGTTGCATGAAATTTGTGGTATGGTGTTGAACCTGAATTTTCAATGAGTCACATTATGCAGGTGGGTAGAATTCTGGCTGCCAATCTTAAGCCAATGCATCTCCAATCAACAATGGAACAGATGAAGTATGCCATATCCACAATGGGGCCAACCATTTATGTCAGAAGCCTACATCAAGGAGGCAATGCTTAACCTTCAACGACAATATTGAAATATTTTCTTTAATCCTAAAATCCCAAATTCCTAAAATCCTCACATCCTCGATTCCTAAAATCCCCAAACCCCCAATTTGTAAAATCAAAAAATTACCAATTTCAAAAGTCCTCAAATCCCTAAAATCTAAAATCCCTAAATCCCCAATTTGTAAAATCAGAAAAACCCAATTTGGGGTCTACATTCAAATAGAGAATCTACAAACTACCAACTCCCAATTTCCTAAAGTGGCATTAATATTGAGAGAGATTGAGAGAGAGAGAGAGAAATACCTCACTGTCATGAATGACCTTCAACTGAGCTTTAGAGAGAGAGAGAGAGAGAGAGAGAGAGGTCGTGCGTGGGTAGGGCGTTTGACAACGGTCCGCAAGAGAGATTAGAGAGAGAGAAAGAGAGAGACAGAGAGAAAGGAGGGAGAGGAGGTGAGAGAGATAGAGAGAGGACAGGGTGGAGAGATGAGAGAGAGAGGAAGAGAGAGATAGAGAGCAAGAGGGTGCGAGAAAGAGAGAGAGAGGAGGCTACTGCAGATTAGGGCAGTTTCTCTCACGGACATGGGTTAGGTTACAAGTTGAATAGCGAGTTGGCTACTAAAGTGACGTCACCAAGTTTTGTGGGCCCCACTATGATGTATGTGTTATATCTACACCGTCCACCATTTTGAGATTTTATTTTAGGACATGAGCCAAAGAATGAGGCAGTTAAAAAGATGTAGTGGACCTCACCACAAAAAATAGTGGGGAGAGTGATTCCCACCGTTGAAACTATCCTAAGGCCCACCATAATTTTTATTTGAAATCCAACCTGTTCAAAAGCTAAAAAAGACATGAAATAAGGTAAAACACGAATATCAGCTTGATCTAAAACTTTCGTGGCCTTTAGAAGTTTTTAATCGTGGGTGTCACTGTTCCCACTATTTTCTGTGCTGGGGTCAACTGGAGCTTTAGATTTATCTTTGGATATTACCCTAAAATGATCTCTCCAAATGGATGGAAGGTGTGAATATAAAACATACATCATGGTGGGGCTAAAAAATGAGAGGTATATAAATATCAGGTGGACCACACCACATGAAAACAATAGTGATTGGATATCCATCATTAAAATCCTCGTAAGGCCCACTGTACTGTTTATTTGGCATCTAATCTGTTTATTAGGTCATACAGGCCTAGATGAAGGGGAAAAACAAAAATCGTCTCGATCCAAAACTTTTATGGCCCCCAGAATGTTGTAAATGGTTGACACCCATTCAACACTATTTCTTGTAATGTGGTCCATTTCAAAATGGGATATGCCCCATTTTTTGTCTCATGCCATAAGATGATCTTTAAAAATAGATGGATGGCATGGATTAAACACATACATTATGGTGGGGCCCACATAGCACCAACCACCAGTCATTGGGTGGTGTAGGGGGAGGAGCCGATCTGTTCCCCTTATTTGTAGTGTGGTCCATTTAATCTTTGGATATGATTTATTTTTTGGATAATTCTATAAAATGATCTCGAAAAATTGATGAACGGTGTGGGTTTATCCCAAATTTTCTGTAAATCCAAAACTCAAGTGGACCATGCCACACAAAACAGTGTGGAATAATGATTTCCACCATTGATACCTTCCTTGGGCCCACCGTAATGTTTATTTGTCATCCAACATGTTCATAATATCAAAAGGATATGAATGAAGGGAAAACACAAACATCAGCCTAAATGTGGGCCACACCACGTAATATAATGGAGAGGGGTTTCCTTAAAACATTCATAATCATATATTGGGCATGCCTAAATGTGATTCACATATCCAACTCACTCATTATGTGTGTCCCACTTGGATAGTCAATTTAAGTGAAGTTTAATGGCATTCATAGTGGACCCAAAAGGATGAAGGGTTTTGATTAGATAGATAGATAGATAGAGAGAGATCATCTTGCCTAACTATTCTGCGTGTACAGTCTTTAATTAATTAAACTTTCCCTTTAAACTCTTACAAGTTGACGTAGACAAATAGTCTATCATATGGTCTCCCTTATCTACCACATTGATTTGGAGGTCCCTGAAGTGTGGAAAACATCTCTACCGTACACATGGCACTTCTACATTGTGATCAGGGCCGTTTACTTAACGGGCCACCACGTGGATGGACCATATACCAGAAAACAATAAGATTTATTTGTTGTAGGTATAAGGTAACTAATCTGCAGCCTGCAACTCTGTCTAGAATTCAAGCTTGTGGCCTAATTCACTAAAACAAGAAAAGACAAAAGCCCCATAGGTCTTGAACTTAGATTGACCTCATTTCATACTATTTAACACTATTTAAGATTCCAAAAAAGTATGAATATTGAGTATTTTTTTCCAGGCCTATTTGGATTAGTACCTTGGATTTTCCATTTTATCTTCTAACTTCGTGAATCTGGAATTTTCTATTCTAAAACTGTTTGGGGTCAGGATTTTGTGATATTTACATTTATTTTATTTTATTTTATTTTTTGTTTGGAATTTTGTGATTTTTCACTTCCACACCTCCATAAATTTATGAATTTTGTTCAAATTTAAATTATCAAAAATACTAAAGACTTGTCAAAATTTTAAAATTGAAAGACTTATTAAAAAAAATAAAAAAATACCACAAGATTCTACTAAGATATGGGTTTCACCAAATAGTACATCTAGGAACCGTTATTTTTAGGCTGTGTTTTTTAAGAAGAGAAATTACATTGTTACCTTCCTTTGCAATTTTTTTTAAAAAATAGTAAAATGGAGAATCAAAAGTTATGGGGCCCACATGGTATGTATCTCACATTCAACCCATCTAATAGATGCACACCATCATTATTATTATTAAACAAACAGAAAATACGGTGGATACAATCATAAGGTAGGAAAATCCATAAAAAGTAATTTACGCCCTTCAAAATATCGTAATTTAAGTGTATAACCCATATGATGATCCAATTGTCCTAATATTTTGATCATGTTATCACCATGGTGTGGTGCATACATTTGACAGATTGAATGTTATATTCATACCATGTTGACCACTGAGTCTCAAGTTTCATTACTTATTGAAAGAAAAATAAGTGAGAGCATTTCTGTAATTTCATCCCTCAAAAGCACCTCATAGAGACATTATTTGGTAAAACATAAATTTCCTGTGGTGTGGTCCACTTGAGATTTTAATCTAACTCATTTTTGAGCTCATGCCCTAACTTGATATAGAAAAATTGTAACGCCCTGAAAATCGGGGGTCGAGCATAAACTCAACTCCCGAGTTCCAGAACATCACTTATGCAACAAAATGAATGATGATTGAATGTTGACTGTATTTGTGCATTGAACATGAGTGAGATTAAGCCAAAACAGAATATCATACTCCAGAGACAGTTAAATTGTAAGCGGAAGACTGTGATAGACATATAACATATATAAACTACGGTGAGTCTCCAGAGTGTGATGATGTTACCAGGTTAAATAATTACAAGTACAGTTCTAAAATATACCAAGTGTGTAAGTGTAATATCTTCTATCCCAAGTACCGTAGCCCCGTCAATGCGTGCACTGTGGTCTTGAGAGACTCGTCGAGAGAGTTACATGATAGGAGAACTCCTCCTCATCACCATAGAAGTAGTCGGCTCGCCCGCTTCATAAGCATCGCCATCATCTGAAATTCAACAAATCTGGTTGGTGTGTACAACACCGTCCCGTAACGTGGGAGTGAGTGATCAACTCAGTGAAACAGCAAAGCATAGGTTAACATGTTATCAATTCAATCAAGCAGTAATGATAAAGCAGTACAAATCAAACAATTCTAACTACTCTTATTAAGTGCGAGAATGAAATGACATGATGCTGTATGCCCTTGCCAAACCACCCTCATGCGACATCATCTTACGTTCGCGAATGCTTAACTCCCTTAGTGTGCCACATCTACTAAGCACATGCGGTGCGATGATGATCATGATTACCGAGTTATTATTAGTCCATTTCAAACAGCAGTATTTGGAAACTAAGGTACCTCCCTTGTATCATTCCCAAACATGATCCATTCTAGGGTCGTTAGTCCTAGTTAATCTTATACGATATTATGGTTTGAGAGGCGTAGCGAAGGCATCACAAAGGGCTCGTCACCCGTCAGCACGGATACAGATCTCACCGTATGCGGCTCAATTGCTGACCGTCAGCTCGAGTACAGGTCTCACCATACTCGGCTCAATCACTAGCCGTCAGCTCGAATACGGCCGTACTCGGCTCAACTCATACTCAGGATTCTTTGTGAAAGACTCGTCGCCAATCACAGACCTTGGAGTATACTCGAAGATACTACGGAGGACTCGTCGCCCGTCAGCACGAGTACAGGTCTCACCGTACTCGGCTCTCGCCGTAAGTATCGACAGCTCGAATATAGTGTCCCATACCACCATAATCGGCTCACGAGTCTGGTTGCTCACTGGTCACTACGGAGAGGCACGTGGCCCCAGCGTAGGCCGACAGCTTGACCACGGTGTCCCATACCACCATGCCCGGCTCATGAGTCTTAGCGGATCGAGGTACCATGGTTAAAAGGGATTTCACTGGTAAGTTTGGTACCCTAGGTTCAAGCAGTAGTGACCAAACATGGTGAACATACATAAGACAGATCTGGTTACTTGACGAGCGCGGCTAGCTCGAGCGCACAACAAGTTGAACGACATGAAGTGCATAAGCACTTCGCGTGGCTAACCACTATTGCCAACCAAAGTACGACTTGGGTTCGTCGAACACATCTCACGTGGCAAATGAACCGCAGCCACGAATTCAATTCTGGTACCCATTGTCTGGACTATAATCATAGCCCCAAACATGATAACTTGCAGATAGATAAAGCAGTAATGGATCAAGATTCCACTCATACAATCAAGGTATGGTATTATTCGTTTAGGGCTGCCAGGGCTGTTGCACGCACTCATTGCTCCGCTCCCCCATCACCCATGACGGATCATACAACGTAAATATAAATTTAAACATATGCATTACATAGTTATAATCATAAAGCAGTTGAGCATGTTATGAATCACAACACAAGCATGAGTTTATACATGTTCAATTCCTAATCACACAACAATCCAAGGAGATCATACACATAGTTAAAAGAGTTTGAGAATCATATCTCAACACCCTTATACATTACAATTTGCTAACTACTACTCATTCAGACATTTCAAAAAAACACTTAAACAAACATACATCAACATACATGACATATGTCGATCACATAGGCATTAGGCCAAATCCTTTCCCTAGGGAGTTGCCCCAATCATAACACGCGTACACCCACGACGGATAGTCATGGCAAGCAGGAATCCAAGTTCCATATTCATTCAGTCATTTCCACAAACACTTGGGCCACACATTTTAGCATATATAGTGTATATTGGCCGTGACATGATTTAGGGCAAATCCTTTCGTCAAAGGGGTATCGCCAATACAACAATCATGAATCCATGACAACTAGTCATGGCGAGTACGAATGAGAATTCGGTACTCATTCAATCATTTTCACAAACACTTAGAATAAACTATTACAACATACATGGTGTATGTTAGCAAAACATGTATTAGGGCTATCCCTTAGCCAAGTGAGTATTTTATCCATGTATAATATATTACTACAGCAAATAATCATGATAAATTCATCTTCCAATATTTATACGTATACAGTATTTTCTAGAATACGCATTTTCAACATACATAGTGTAAACAAGCAAACATGTATTACGGCGATTCCCTTCGCCAAGCAAATGTTTTATACGCACATAATATATTTATACGACAATTAATCATGACAAACACATCACTAAAATATACATGTATACGGTACTTCTTACAATACCGTATTTCTACATACGTAGTGTTTATTAGTAAACATGTATTTAGGCGAATCCTTTCGCCAAATAAGTATTTTATCCATACGTCATATATCCATACGTCAAATAAACATGTCAAACAAATTTTCAAAAAAATACGTATACGGTATTTTATACGAATACCTAGAGTATGTGAATTTCCAAATTCTACATTTCTAATCGAAACAGAAAACGGAAAGCATTTTGTACATGTGCAATTGCATGCAGATCATGAATCTATCATTATCTGACATTGAAAGCGTTGAAAACCATAACCTATACACCTAAAGTCCGCACCTTGTGTCGTAGAATCGTAACGGAGTCGATAGGTTCGCTAAGGTTTCGTATACGGGAGTTTGGCAGCCTAAAGAACGAAACAGGTTAGCTATTTCATAACCTACAACCTATACAACCCTAAAACAGATTAGAGTTAGGGTTTCTTACCTAGAAACGACGAGGAATCGCCGGAAAGCGATGAGAATCAGGCGGTGGAGCCCGAATAGCGGCAGGGAACAGCAGCAGGGAGTTCCTCCCACATCTCCCTCACTTTCTCTCTCTTTTCTCTCTCTCAAATCCAAATTCGTATGGCTGGAATGGGAGAGGGTTTAAGGTCCTTATATAGTCTCAGAATTCCCCAAAATAGACTCCAGGTCAAAGTATACTTATGTTATAACCAAAGCGGACCTGTTTCAGCTCAACGGAGGACTTCTGGCGGGCCTCCTTGAGCCAAAGGTTGGACTTAAGCTCACTAACGCTGGATCTACGTTCTAGTAAGTTTTCATTTCGGTCAGGATTCCAGATCATGCGTGGCGGACCAGTTTCAGTTCAACGGTCAGCGGATCTCGATCGGAGATTCCGAGTACATGTAAATGTGTATGAAATTTTTCCTGATCCGAGGGTGTAATTTGGTCAGATTATGACGGTCTGGTTGCTTAATACTGATCCGCAAACAAATGATGCCAGATCACTATTCCAGATATTTATTTTGTAAAGGGAATAGTGTTTTTCACGCTCTCTCGCTCCGGACGCGATCGAATGGCCATGGGACATTGTCTGGACTTGATTTCCGAGATGGTTGTCGAGCCCAGTGAGGCGGTCCTAATTCCTTAACTTTGAGTTATTCGGACTTCCGACGTGCGGTCCAGATCTGATACGGAGTTTCGATGTGCTCCCGAGAGCAGCCGGGTAATGAGATTGATCCTAGATTTTAGGGTAACCTACCGTCAATGATTCTACAAGTTTTGGGTCTTGCAGATCGTATTTAAAGCGATTCAAATGGATTTCGTAGCTAATCTGGTTTCACACCTAGTTACTTTGTCTCATTTCTAAAGGATTTAGCCCTAAGTGATTTCTGGTCGAGGTGGTACTCAGGCCTTTGTAGTTTGTATATAAAGTGATCCAAGTTATACTACTTAGTTAGTTTAAGATAGTGTCTAGGGTGAAAGTTCTTAGAAAAATTGGAAGATCAAGGTGGTGAAGGGTGAGATTTGTGAAGGAAATGAGTTCAAAGGCGGCTTTAGACTTTGGGATTCAGTTCTGACAAGTTAATGAGGTATTAGGATAGACCCATTGCCTAAGGACGTCTAATCCCAGGTTGGCAAAAATCCGGGGCGTTACAAAAATGGATGGATGGTGTGGATAAAACACATACATCATCGTAGCCTATAGAGCTTTGACTAGTGGACTGCTGGTGTTGGGGTCACTTGCCAAACCGCGTGCAAATCCTACAAATCCACTCTGTCCATAATTGCGAGCTCATGTTAGTCTATGAGCCAAAAATGTGGTGGATCCAAGAGTCAAGTGGGACGCGATGCCAAACAATAAGGATTGAATGCCAAACAAGTGGGACGCGATGCCAAACACTTGGGCCTTGGATCTACCTCATTTTTTTTATCTGTTATCCCAAAATGATATGGAAAAATAGAACGGTGTAGATAAAACCCATACATCATGGTGGCACCATAGAACCTGCCTAGTCCGATTTGGTGGAGGCTGGCAGGATAATAATCCGTCCAGGCAAGAGGCTCTATGAGGCCCACTGTGATGTATGGGTTTTATCAATGTTGTACATCCATTTTGTCATGTCATTTTCGTGGACTTGGTTGCAAGGACATGCAGAAAATGCCTGCCATAAGGTTTCACCGAACCCACCTAGTGAACGGCTCCGGAGATTCAATTTGAAGCATCTATGAGCTTCTTACGGTAAATCTAAACCATCCAACAAAAGTAGATTGAAGGGAAACCAGTCAAAACGAAATCTACCATTAGATTAACAATTATCTTCTCCATTTGAACGTTGATTGTCAATCACTACGGCTACATCCTTCCATGATCAAATCCTTTCATTTGATGGCCCACCTAAAATTGAAATACTGGAAGAGATAAAATAACAATTGAGGCCGTAAGAGTAAGATCAAGCAACGTATAAATCTGTCGGCACAACCCATTTTTTGTATGCAGGCTGCACATGGACTTGAACTGTGTCGACTGACGAGTTAGTAAAAAAAAAATCAACTGCGGAGGAAAAAAAGTGAGAGGAAGGAAAGAGAAAGAAATAAGAGAGAAAGGGAGCTTGCGGATTGACTCAGTGAAATCAGTGAGTCCAGCAACAAGTCAGGTCCGAGTTGGAGTGATTTTAGCCAGCCACCTTAGCAGGTAAGATCCATGTGCCAAATTTCCTCCTACTTTGTATTATGCATCAAGCGCTCCACTAGGATTTGAGTTCAAAATTAAGTAGATTGATTAGCCAACGAGTCAAATTGAGTCGACTCAGTGTAAAAACACGCTGAACTGCAAATTTGCTGAACTAAGAACATTGGTTGATCAAGGTAGGTGAATATCTACAATTTAATCAAATTTTCTGTGTTCTATTTAATCCATCCATCTGTTTTGAAATATAATTTTAGGGTATCATCCCATAAAATGAGGTATATCGAAGGCTCAAGTGGACCACACGGTAAGAAACAAGGGAGATTAAATCACACGTGATTCCTATGGTGTGGTCCACTTGGGCCTTCAATATACCTCATTTTTGGGATCATTCACTAAATGTATTTATAAAAATGAATGGACGGAAGGGATAAACCATATACATCATGGTGGCTCCACATAGGTACCTAATCCACGCCCAAAATAATTAGGCGCGCGCTGAAAAGAGAGCCCCGCGCCCAAATCAATATACGACCATCTCTCTTCCTCTCTCTCTACCCAAAATTGATTCTCCCCCTTTACGCCAAAAACCATCTCCCTCCCTCTCTCTCCCTCTCTCTCTCTCTCAATCATCCCTCTCTCTCTCTCTCAATCATCCCATTTTCAAGGCCCTTGCATTCTCTCTCTCTCTCTCTATCTCAACGAACTTGGAAAGGTGAGCATTTCTTCATTTTCTTTTTATTGATTTTCTTATGTTTTGCAAATCTTCTTCGATTCTCTACTGAATATCTCGATTATCAGAGAAACTCATTCAAACTTTACTCTTCTTTTTCTTTGTTTACATCTGCAAGTGAAATTGCTGATTTTATAAATGGGTTACAGGTAAAGAAGGGCCTGCACGAGCCCATGAGCAGGGGCTGTAAATGTGGAGTGTTTTTGTGTTGATTCTGTATTGTAATTGGAGTGTTTTTATGTTGATTCTGCATATGGATTTTAATTGTTAGCATTTTCTAACGATTGTGGATGTCGTCGGTTCATTGGCTCTTGCAGTGGTTCATACGAGCTTTTGCATGGGTGTTACCTATTTTCAGAGAATCCATGCCAAATGTAAACTTGAAACCTGAAAAGATGCAATCTCTAGCAAAGGCCCTTCCAGAATCTTCAAGGCCCTTTGATGATGGGTTGTATAGAGCACTTGATATCTATTTCAAGGTTCGAATCCATTCATCGATATTTACTATAGCTTGGATTTGTAACTTGCTTTCCTTTTCACAATGTTTCACCTTAGCAGGTTCTAACTTGCAGAAAATGTCTTATCTAGCTTGTTTGTTTTTGCGCCATATAGAGATATATCATTAGGTGCTAAATGACTAGTTCCAGTAATTTAAATATGTAATGAAATAATCTTGTGCATGTAGAATCACTTCGATAACAATTTTTTTTTTTTTTACTTAGATAAATTATTTCATGCTTGCCAAAGATTTTCATTTGTTTCAAATATTTAGTCATTCTATTTCAAATACTTAGGGCCCAAAAGGACGTGGGCAGAGGTAGTAAGAAAAGACTTGATGACCTATGGTCTAACTAAAGTTTTGGCCCCTGATAGAGTGGAATGGAGCGGAACAGGATTCATTTGGCTGACCCCAATTAGCTATGAGCCTGGTATAATGCTTAGAGGATGATGAAGATGATAATAAATTTGATAAGATGTTTCTTTTTATCTCATTTGTTTCAAATATTTAATTATTCTATTTTTGTGGTTCATAATGATATAAGTTATCATCTTAATATATGTCATTTTCTTAACTGTCCAAGGGCACATCCTTTTTTATGAACTTGGAATTCCAATGACTACAAAGACTGCATTAGGCTGCCCATTTGCAAAATTGATAGCTGGTTGAACATCCATTGCAACGAGGATGTTTATCTGTTCCAGAAAAAAAATTGAAACCAGCAGAGCTTTTTCGACCACAAATTGATTATAAAACAAAATTGACCTGCTTTTCTGTCATTATTATTGAAATTCACCCTCCCTTTGATTGTTTCTCTAGACGTCCAAATGGGCCTTAAAATCAGCACTGTAAAACAAATGAATGTTGAAAAAAAATGGATGGTTTGACTATATTCATGTCTCCTACATTATTACTTATTCCTTTTCAGTTCTGAAAGATGCATAAAATTCTTACAGTTCATGGAACCATTTTGTTCTTACTCCTCCATTGTCAAATGCCACAAAACCAAAACCTATTTTCAGAGCATTGGGTAAGATTTTGTATGAGATTATTTTTAAATGGTTGCAGTGTTGCCTGTAGATTCTACGTGTAGTAGGTTTTGGTTTTGAGCATTTGGTGAATATTATGCATTACATGTTGTTTTTGGTTCTTCAGGGTGCGTTTGGATGCAATTTTAAATTGGATTGCAATTCTATTGTGTAATAAAGTGGAACTAAATATATTGTAGTTAGCCTTCCTATTGAGGGTTGAGCTCTAAATTGCAGTCCTGTTCCTCTCAAGTTGGACTGAAATGAAACATGAAGTTGAGGGCTTCTTTCCCCTAATGAATACTAGAAAACATCATTAGTTTTTCTCATTTCTTCTTGATTAAACTAAATGTTTGCTACAATTCAATTCACTTGATTTTAAAAAAAAAAATTCTGGATAAAGGTTTTGGTTTTCAAAGTTTTCGTGCCATTGTTCCTGCATATTGTATTTGATTAATTGGCCACCTCATTATGACTCGATTTAGGTTTTGGTTTTGCGGCATTTGGCGTGGATTCTCCTTGGTGAATTTTGATTCTATTGTGTATATTTTTTTTTTTGTTCATAAATAGTCTGGAGTATCTCCTCATTCATCGTGAGTTTGATTCAGCAATATGAGTTGGTTCTTGTGGCTCTCAATTGGTAAGAGAAGGAAACTTCTTTGGTAGCCCACCATGTGGGTTGTGGTGTTGTCAATTTGAAAGGAACAAAATCTTAGGACCTTCAATAACAGATTTGATAAAAAGGACACTGTTTTGCTTAGGGCCAAAGGAGAGTCATTTCTTGGGCGTTGGCACTGAACCTCTTTATGGGTGATGATAAGGTATATCTTTCACGGGACTTGGTAAATGTGTTGTAAATTCTAGGTACAATGAGGTTGAGGGATGCCCCCTCACTTGTCTTTGCTATGTGCTTCTTTGTGGTTGTATCTTTTGCTTGTTTTAATAAATTTTCTATGTTACTTTCCAAAACAAAAAAAAAAAAAAAAAAAAGAAGAAGAAAGAAAGAAAGAAAGAAAGAATCTTTTGCATTCTTATAGTGTCGTCTTGAATCAGCAATTGGTTTTTATTTTTGGTGTGTTTTGTTGGGATTCTTAGTTAGGTTTTGTTTAGTGATGTCTTTTATGCTACTTTTGATTCTTGATTCACTTTATAGTTATTCTGCTATGGGTATTTGATTCCTTCCACCTAACCCAGATTTGGTCATGTTGATGGTTATGGTTATTATTTGGATTTGGTGTGTTTTTAAACTGGTTTTGATTCTTTTGCAACATTTTGTAGTGTTTTGTGTTGATTTAGCAAATGGGTTTGGTGTTCTTATGGTGTTCCATGTTGATTCTGTGAATGGATTAATTTTTTTTTTAATGATTTTATAAATAGGCTGATTTTATAAATGTGTACATGATATCATTCTCCGTCTATTGGTTTTCATTGCCTAAGGTTTGGTTTGGGCTGATTTTTGGTCCCAAGGGCTAATGTCGATAAATGTACCTGGTGGATGGGTAGATATATGATGTATGCATCGAAGTCTTTCTTGATTTAAAACCGATCAGTATCATCCTACTTTTTTTTTTTTTTGTAGTATTGCTTCATGCTTCAAGAATAACCTCCCTTGCTTTAAAAAAGCACAATGTAAGTATACATGATGTGGCTTAACTATGTGGGAAGAGCTCTGCTATGGCTATTTAGATGAGTAGGATATGAGTAGAAATATAGAATCCTACTCTCCTCACATGTGACAATGTAGTACATGTCACAAGGTCCAGGCAATGTAGCAGTTGGGCATCACATGTCATAATTTTTAGTCCATGGAACCATCGGTTGATCTTGAAAAATCATTTGTATGGATAACATTCATATATTGGTGCTATCATATTTGCAAATTATTCCTTATTCATAAATTATGGAGGCAGTACAATGATTGTTGGGAAACAAGAATATGAAGGTGAATCATCAGAAATGGGACCCTCAGACATTCTCTTCTATTGACAGAAAAGTAGTTAGGATTTATCAATAGTTTATTCAACACTGCATCCTTCCTTAGGGTGTAACACGGTTTGTATGTGCATGTTGGTACCTTAATCCTTTGTACTAATTTGATGCACATGTTCATTTATGTTGCATGCATTTGGGTGTTTGCATGTATTTTATTTCTCAATGATTTCGTTGAGCCTCCATACTGATCTTTTATTTTTGTACGAAATGAGGGAATAAAATTCATGTAGCCAACTCCAATTAATTAGGTTAAGGCTGCGGCGGCGGCGAATGTGATTGATCACATGTTGGAGATCCACTTCTACTAGGCTGGATGTGGACTGCTACAAGTTTGGTGGTTGGATGTGGACGGCTACAAGTTTGGTGGTTGGATGTGGACTGCTACTCTAACTTATCAAATGGTTGTGTTAGTCCAATCCCTTGGCTTTTTGAGTATGACCTGATCATTTTTCTTGTAGTGTGGAAATGTCTCGTGCTTTTTTGTTTTGAATCTTCTGTCTCTTGCAGGATCGAGGTAGTTATTGAAAGATGGTGCAGAAATATATAGGTTCATATGTTACTTCAATGGTGACGCTGTGGGAATATGTTATTTGGAATTTGTTTGGTTAGAATATGTTATTCCGAGTGGACTCATATTTGTAAGTTTTGCCAAATCTTTAAAGTTGGATCTGGACCTGGAAGAAATGTTTTATTTCAGGCTACTTGCTCGGTATGAGTACTCAGAAACAACATTAGGTTTTGTCATTTCTTCTTGATTAAACTCAATGTTCACAATACAATTCACATGTGCATCCAAACATGCATATGAGTTTAGAAGCCAAACAAATCAATTTAAAACAGAACGATGATTGATCATGTTTTTACTTGCATGTATCTATATTAGTTGCTCTTAAAATTGAGTTTTGCTGTCATGGAGTCTTCATTGTTGTTATCTACTTTATGTGCCTCATGTCACTTTATGCAATCAATGGTGGTTTCCAATAGTTGAAAGCCTTTATTTAGGGTGCCACTTCTGTTTCAAAATTTAATGTTTTTGAGGAAATTCTAGATGTAAAGTTGCTTATCTCTGTATTTTAGCTATCACTATCAGGCACTGTTGGTAAATAATGGGTTTGCTCATATATAGATTGTAGGGTGGCGCTGAAAGGGAGCAAGGTCTGCTTCAAATACTAACTGAGATGGATGGGTTCAAAGTTTCAACATCACAGGTATGCATTAAGAACTGTCCTTTAAGTTTTAGAGTAAATATAATCTAAATTTCTGTTGAAATGGTCGTTTTAACAAGATTATAAGGGTTGGTTTACCATCCAGGGATGGAAGGCTGGCCATATTACAGGTATCCTGTCTTGGGAGTTGGTAGTACAATTCACCATGTCATAGGGATATAATATGAACAAACAATGACATGCCTTAAGGCATCCATCCCAACATCTTAGTCATAATCAACTCAAAATCAACCTATTACATAGAAGGAATATAGATACACTAGTAATTCCCCTCAATATCTTTATATGGATGTTTCTTGCTTACCTTTTATGTTGTTTTTAAATGTATTAGCTTGAAATTAATGGAGCTATCAGGATGTGCATCGGAGCTATCAGGATGTTGAGTGGGGGTCCCTGAAAGGTGGGAACCGTTGTTATGACCATGATGAAGCCGTCCATTTCCTATGGACAACATTGAAGTGGCCTGGCCATTTGGACAGGTCATGTTAATGTATTTACTCGAAATTGATGGAGCAAACCCGGATGTGCGTCGGAGCTATCGGGATGTTGAGTGGGGGTCCCTGAAAGGTGGGAACCGCTGTTACGATAATGGTCAAGCTGTCCATTTCCTATGGACAACATTGGAGTAACCTGGCCATTTGGACATGCCGTATTTATGTATTTGCTCGAAATTGATGGAGCAGACCCGGATGTGTGTCGAAGCTATCTGGATGTTGAGCGGGAGTCCCTAGAAGGTGGGAACCGCTGTTATGACCATGATGAAGCTGTCCATTTCCTATAGACAACATTGGAGTGGCCTAACCATTTGGACAGGCCGTGTTTATATCTATATTTGCAGGGACCACACCCTTAACCTAAACCTTAACCTATTTTCAATTCCATAAAGCTATAACTTATAACCTAAACCTAAACCTTAACCTAAACCTAAACCTAAACCTAAACCTATAACCTTAACCTAAACCAAAACCTATGACCTAAACCTTAACCTATAACCTATAACCTATAACCTAAACCTAAACCTTAACCTATAACCTAAACCATAACTTATAACGTAAAACCTATAACCTAAACCTATAACCTATAACCTAAACTCAATTTCTAAACCTTAACCTATAACCTAACCTAAACCTAAACCTATAACCTACACTTATAACCTAAACCTAAACCTAAAACTTAAAACCTAAATGTATTCTTAAATCCTTAAACATAAACTTACACCTAATCCTAATCTCAACTCCCTAACCTAAACCTAAACCTAAACTTGAAAACCTTAACCTAAACTCTATCCTGAACCCGAACCCAATTTCCTAAACCTAAACCTTAACCTATTCTCTATTCCCTAAAGCTATAACCTATAACCTATAACCTAAACCTAAACCCATAACCTAAACCTAAAACCTAAACCCATAACCTAAACCTAAAACCTAAACCTTAACCTATAACCTAACCTATAACTTAAACCTAAAACCTAAACCTAAACCTAAAACCTAAATGTATTCTCAAATCCTTAAACCTAAACCTACACTAATCCTAATCTCAACTCCTTAACCTAAACCTAAACTTGAAAACCCAAACCTAAACCCGATCCCAAACTCGAACCCAATTTCCTAAACCTAAACCTTAACCTATTCTTAATTCTCTAAAGCTATAACTTGTAACCTATAACCTATAACCTAAACCTACACCTATAACCTACACTTATAACCTAAACCTATAACCTTAACCTAAATGTAAAACCTAAACCCAAACCTAAAACGTAAATGTATTCTCAAATCCCTAAACCTAAACCTAAACCTAAACCTATAACCTAAAACTATAACGTACAACATTAACATAAACTTATAACCTAAACCTATATAACCTACAACATTAACCTAAACCTATAATTATAACCTAAACCTATTCCCAAATCCCAAAACCTATAACCTAAACCTTAACCTAAACCTAAACCTATAACCTAAACCTAAACCTTAACCTATAACCTAAACCTTAACCTATAACGTATAACCTATAACCTAAACCTATAACCTAAACTCAATTCCCTAAACCTTAGCTTATAACCTAACCTAAACCTAAACTTATAACCTACACTTATAACCTAAACCTAAACCTATAACCTAAACCTAAACCTAAAACCTAAATGTATTCTCAAATCCCTAATCCTAAATCTACGCCTAATCCTAATCTCAACTCCCTAACCTAAACCTAAACCTAAACTTGAAAACCCAAACCTAAACCCAATCTCGAACCCGAACCTGTTTTGGATTTAGTTTGCACTAGAGTAGGCACCAGGCTCCTTTTTATTTATTTATTCTTTATTTCAACGTACACAAGCAAAAACGTTTAAAAGAGAAAGAGAGAGAGAAAGATAGAGAGAGAGAGAGACAGAGAGAGGATGCATGATTCGATAGGATCATAGGAGCGGGTGAGGGAGTGGGACTTATCTAAGCCGAGCTGGTGTGGGTGTTGAGGTGTTGGATAGTTACCCCTCCGACAGTGATATCTCCGAAACATGGGACCAAAGAAATGACAACTTTCTCAGTGGCTTCAGCATCAATATCTTCCAGCAAGTTGGTGATCCCTAACTTGAGATTGACCTCGTGGCTCTTACTCTTAACTTTATTTTTGACATTGTGGGGCACATGATGAAAGTAGCCGGCCAACTCTGTCACGCCCCAACTCGAAAAATGGGCTCAAAAAATTCCTGATCACTGAATCCGGTGCCAACAGCCTCCGTAGTACCCCATTCTTGGCTCCTAGCGCCCATACGCCAGATTCCAATCCTGGGATCCTATAAGGAGGATTTCCAGTATGATTTTTTTTTTGTAATAGAGCATAACTAAGTCATAAAACAACATCACCACATATCCACTATATCAAAAACTTTAAGTACAATACGGAAAGGGAAATAGAAGGTGATTAAAACTCCAAAATAGTTTGACACGCACTCCTGCCTCAGCGCTATTGCTTTCTAATGTTACCTGCACGTAACGGTCGTGCATAAGCTTACAAAAGCTTAGAGGGTGGTGTAAGTATGTGCGCAAGGCGAGTGCCAAGTATACAATATCAGAGTAATGCAGAAATGTGCAGTAAGTCCATGAATACAACCAGCCATACCAAGGCTATGTGATGCAAGGCATGAATGCTACCGGCTATACCAAGGCCATGCAATGCGAGGCCTATGTAGCCAAATGTCATATGCGAGATGCAATATAAGCATGTCAGTACTCATCAAGTACACATATTAGTACAGTTTATCTCTGGATATCACCAGGGTCTAATACATCTCACATTGACTGCCTCCTCCCTAGCTGCACAGTCAATCAAGTGGAAGAGACCACACTATCCGCCTGACCAGTAGTCTACCAATACCTACCCGTCTCATCGATAGCGGACTCATTTGCGAGCTGGTCAAACTCAGCCAGCTTATAGGCCCCTCACTCGGGCGGATAAGGCCACACCCCTTCCAACCGACCATGACACAGTGGAAGACGCGACCTACTGGTATTAGGTACTCGGGTGCTCGTGTATCCACTTGGTCTAGACATTGGAGCACTCCTGGTACCAAAAAGTTTCTAAGATTTTCACCCAAGGACATCCTAAGTGCCCACAATGCTAGAGCTAATATTTTCGGTATCCGATACGACTATCCACGATGTGTCTATGGAGGCCACGACCTTGATGTCACTAGGGTGTGCAGTGATCAAGTCACACATATGCGAGATGCATGAGTCACACCGTACAATCATACAACAATCCTGCGCGTACCACACACTCATGTGGGGGCACTCCGTCTCCTAAGGAGTCCCATAAATGTCTCAGCCTAATGACTTATGCTATGATCAAACATTCCTCATATCAGGCATACATATGATGCGTATGGGCATGAATCATGGAGCTATACTAAGCATGTTATAAAGTGATAAATTATCAACAAGTATGGGCCCTAAGGAGAGTTACAATGTAGACATTTAACCAACATTGTACTTACAATGTGGACATCAAACCAACATTGTTCCCAAGGCATGGCCGGCCATAAAATATCATTACACAAACCATAGTGAATCACACATTGCAATGGACCTATATACATCTCATTGGGCCTCGACCCATAGGCCTTAGATATATTAAATGGGCTGCCTCATATGGGCTTTATATAAATCAAGTGGGCCACATCAATGGGCCTTATGTACATTGCAATGGGCCATAACCCCTGGGCCTTGAATATATCACAATGAGCCTTATAACATGGGCCTTACATTCATATTAAGGTGGGCCTCAACAACGGCCTCATACACATCAAGGTGGGCCTCAACAACGGCCTCATACACATCAAGGTGGGCCTCAACAACGGGCCATAAATAAATCAAAAAGTATATATAATATATACAAAAGATCAACTGGACCGCACCCCAAATAACAGTGGCAAGAATGATTTCCACCATTAAATTCTCAAGGCCCACCACAACATTTATTTCTCATCCAATCTGATCATAAGGTCACACTGACCTGAAAGGGTTTTAATGGTGGACAGTCAAACCCATTATTTTCTATTGTGTGGTCCACCAAATCCTAGATCTGTCTCATTTTTGTATCATGCCAAAAAAAAATATCTTTCAAAATGGTTAGATGGGTTGGATGCAACACATGCATCATAGTGGGTTCCATGAAGGCCCACCATCCTGTATATATTATGAAATATAATATATATAATATATAATATATATAATGTATATAATATGTATATACAATAATATATATATATACACACACACACATGCATGCACACACAGGTCCAGCCGTGGGGTGGGTCCCATCGTCCAGTGCGGACGATGCGGACAGAACACATAAATCATGGTGGATGCCACCATCCACCGTCAGTGGACGGTTCAAATGAAGCACATGCATCACTGTGGGTCCCACGTGGGGCCCACCATAATGTTTATTTGGCATTCAACCATTGATAAGGTCACGTGGACCCATATGTAGAGGAAAAACAAATTTCACATTGATTCAAAACTTCTGGACCCAAAAAGGTTTCAAGGGCAGATGTTCAATCCCACTGTTTCCTCTTATGTGGGCCACCTGAGCTTTGGATGTGGCTGATTTTCGGGGTGGGGCCCACTGCCCTAAGGGCCAACAAGACGGATGGTGTGGATATACCAAACACACATCATGGTGGGGCCCACAGTGGCGTGGGTCTCTCCGTCCGTCGGCCGCTAGCAAAGACGGCCGTGCACTTTGCGCCGACGGCAAGCAAGACAATTAACGCTAACGCATACATATATACATATATATTTTGAAATCTTCTTATTTTATAGTTTTTCATGTGTGGGGCTCGCATTGGAAGAATCCATCTCACCCAATGGATTTTATAGTCCAAAACCAATCCAACAAGCGCAATATTGGGCATCTTTCGGCGTGTAGAAAAGTTATGGTGAATTTAAATGGTGCAAATCATTATTTTCAATGCTATGGCCTGCCAGAAGGTCTGATTGGCCCCATTTTTTGGCTCAACACCTAAAATGGTCTGAGGAAAGGGATGGACAGTGTGGATTGAATTTATACATCAAGGTGGGCCCTGCATGGATGACCCACCCAATAAGCTTGAAATCAAGCTTATATTTTTGTTCTCACGTCCAGCGTTTGGACGTTTTGGGTATAACACATGCATTGAGGTGGGCCTTGTTTAGGTGGGCCATCAAATGGTGGGTGGTGTGGATACAACACATACATAAAGTGGGCCCCACCTACAAATGGCTTGGCTAAAATACATGCTTCATGGTGGGGTCCATTCGGGTGGGCCACATGGCCACATCATCACATGAAAAGAAATGAAAAAGAGAGGGAGAGAGAGAAAAAGAGAGTGGGACACGGGTGATGGAGGGCTCTGCCACTATGAGTCCTCCCTTGCAAGCATTCATACATCAAGTGGGTCCCTTTACATATGGGCCCACCGATCAAAATCAACGGTGAAGATCCTTTCTCCACCGAAATAAAAGGTCTAGATGACCCCTTTTTAAGCTAGAAAATAAACATCATGATGAGGTCCGTGGAGAATGGCCCCATCATGGAATGACCTTGAAGATCAAGGTGGGCCATCGGCCACATCTTAGGGTCTAAAGTGAGATCCATACCATCGATCGGTAGGCCTCACTTGGCCCATCACAAAAACATGAAAACTAGCCTATAGAAGCACCCACCGTTCGATCTTCTTGGTCCGTTGGAAAGTTGATCTCCTTGTGTCTCACTTTGATGGTGGAAGATGAGAAATAAATTGTTAGGATGGAGGATTTTGGAAGAGGAAGGTGGGCCACACAAATCACTTTTCTCTCTTAGAAAGGCTTAGACGTGCACTTCTTTGGTGCTTGAAAAATGTGTGAAGAGAAATGAGAGAGAGAGATGGGATGCAAGGAGAGAGAGTGATGGATGTGAGTGATGGGTGAGGTGATGTTGTACTTGACATGTATGGGTGTGTAAGGGAGAGGGTGAGAAAGAGTTGACTTGGAGGTTGCTTGACTTGGGGAGAAAGAAAGCATTGATTGATTGATTGATTTGAGTGATTGATTGATGAGACATGATGTAGAGATTCTCTTGGGATTGCAACCGTGTGACATTTCTTCAAAATAAACGCCGGCCTATATCTCTCGGCCAGGGTATCTGATCGGTCCGTAAGACGCTGCGTCAGAACCGCGACGACGGTGCAGTTGCAATGGTACAAGTCTCGGATTAAGCAGACTCAATTCTATAGGATACGACTTAGGGTCGATCGCAAACATTGATTATACGTTGCAGGTTGCCGGACTTCGACGGGAAGGATCACGGGAGTTGACAGAGTAGTACGAACTAGGATACGAGTCTTACAAATTTCCTAAGGTCGAGGCCCACCATATTATCTCCATAGGGCTTACTGACATAGACATTGCACCTGGACGAACCATTCGCTGGAACCTGAATGTCGGAGATGACCAACACCTCTACGACTTCCTCTTTCTCAGACTTGGTTCTAGACTTCTTGGGCCTAGAGACAAGGACTCAAATGGTGGTGGTGAGGGACTTTGACGTGGATCCGAATTTGGTGACTAGGACCAAAGCCAAATCTGCACTCTTCTTTTTGGCCTTATAAGATTGTTTGTGTTTGGATGAATGTAGTTTATGTTTGGATGGATTTACGTAGTTTGGGTTTAGATGGATGTGAATGTGAATATGATGAATTATATTATATAACAGGTGTATATCTAGTAACAGGTGTATATCAGGAAATTTGTAATGGAATCTTGAAAAAAAAGAGACTTTTACCTACGAAAAATTTCGTAGGTAAAAGTTTCATCCACGTTTTTTACTTACGGAAATTTTCATAGGTAAAAGTCTCAATTCCAAGTTTTGTATGGGTTTTCACCTACGAAAAATTTTGTAGGTAAAAGTCTCATCCACGGTTTTACCTATGAAAATTTTCGTAGGTAAAAGTTTTTGTAAATTTTTTTACTTACGAACAATTTCGTAGGTAAACGTTTTGTAAATTTTTTTTACCTATGAAAATTTTGGTTTTATAATTTTTTTTACCTACAAAATATTTCGTAGGTAAAAGTTTTGTAAAATTTTCTACCTACAAAAAATTTCGTAGGTAAGGGTTTTGTAAATTTTTTTACCTACAAAATATTTCGTAGGTAAAAGTTTTGTAAAATTTTCTACCTAAGAAAAATTTCGTAGGTAAAGGTTTTGTAAATTTTTTTACCTATGAAAATTTTCGTAGGTAAAATTTTTGTAAATTTTTTTACATACGAAAAATTTCGTAGGTAAAAGTTTTGTAAATTTGTTTACCTATAAAAAATTTTGTAGGTAAAAGTTTTGTAAAACTTTTTACCTACGAAAAAAATGCTTTTAGCGACGAAAATTTTCGTCGGTAAAAGTGAGTTTTCTTGTAGTGAATGATGTCTTCTTATAAAGGGAAACCTAAGGTTACACAAGGACATAAACTTATTTGTCAATATAGTATGGGTATGCCTATTGGCGACAATAGAGGTGTAATGTCCCAGATTTTTGCCAACCTGGACTTAGATGTCCTTAGGCAAGGGGTAGATCCTAACCCCTTTTGAACCTCTCAAACCTCAAATCCTTTAGAAATTAGACAAGTTTAACTAAGTGCTAAACTAGATTAGCTGTGAAATCTGCCTGAATCACTTTAAATACGATCTGCAAGACCTAAAATTTGTAGAATCATCGACGCTAGGTTATCCTGAAATCTAGGATCAATCTCATTACCCAATTGCTCTCGGGAGTACATTGAAACTCCGTATCGGATCTGTACCGCACGTCGAAAGTTCGAATAATACAAAGTTATATAATTTGGACTGCCTTGCTATGCTTGACAACCATCTCAGAAATCAACTCCAGATTGTCCCGGGGCTATTCGTTTGAGCCCGAAGCTAAGAGTATGAGAAAATGTGGTTTTCTTTATAAATTAAATCTAATTTAAGTAATCTAAGACTTGTCGCTTGCAGGCCTAATATAATCAATCAGACTATCATAATCTGACCCAAATACACCCTCGGATCAGGAGAAATTTCATACACAGGTCAGTGTACAATGGCCCTGATCGAGTTTCGGTGACCGTTGAACTGAAACTGGTCTGCCACATGCGATCTGGAAACCCGATTGGAACGAAAACTTAACTTGACCTAGATCCATAGTGAGGGAGCTTAAGTCCGACCTTTGCCTCAAGGGGGGCTCCAGAAATGCTCCGTTGAGCTGAAACAGACGCTCTTTGAACATAACCTAAGTATACCTTGGCCCTGGGGCCATTCCCATCAGTTTTGAGCCTATCTAAGGGCCTTAAGCTCTCACTCTCTCATCCCATATGAATTTGGGAAACCCTAGGAGAGAGAAGAGAGGAAAGAAAGAGAAAGAGAGAGAGTTAGAGTCCATCCCTGGGATTCAATCCCATCATTCCACGGACTGAATCAGCCCTTCCGTACTGCTCTACCGGCGATACCGTTCCCGTTCTTAGGTAAGAAAACCTAACCCTAATCTGTTTTCGGGTTTCAGGTGGTGTAGGTTATGAAATAACTAACCCAACTCATGCTATAGGTTGATATACTCTCGTTGACGAAGCCTTAGAGTTTCTAGCGAATTCGTTACGCTTCTACGGCATAAGGTGCGGACTTTAAACATATAGGTTATGGTTTTCAAGGCTTTCAATGTCAGTTAATGATATATTACTGACGTGGATGCTATTACACATGTACAAAGTGCTGTCCGTTTCAATTTTCAATTATACGTTAACTAGGTTGAATATACTGTATTCCTTGTATTTATAAAAATACTATATACGTATGAAATTCAGATTTGTGCTTGCCATGATTAATTGCTATCTATGTATACTAGATGCATGTGTATCAACTTCTGGGTGAACGGATTAGCCTAATACATGTTATCCCGACATACGTTGTGTATGTTATAACGTGTAGCCTAAGTGTTTGTAGAAATGTTTGAATGAATATGGAACTATGATTTATGCTTGCCATGACTATTATCGTGATTGCATGATCGTGGTTCATGTGGCAACTCCTTTGTGAAAGGATTCGCTACGACATGCGTTATAACTAGCATATTACAGGTATGTTGGAAGGTGTATTCTAAGTATTTGTAAAATTGTATGAATGAGTAAGTATTTATTAAATTACAATGAATAAGGGTGTTGAGATATGATTCTCAACTACTTCAACTATGTGTATGCTTTCCTCCATGTACCGTATATTATAGTGTTTATTTATCTATGTAATGCATATGTATAAATCTATGTTTATATTGTATTCCATAAAATGCAAAAACAAATCTGTGAAGGGTGATGGGGGAGTGGTGTAACGATTCCATGCAACAGCCCTGGCAGCCCTAAAGCGGACATGGTTACATGATTTGAAATCTTGATCCATTACTACTTTAACTATCTTTTAGGATATTTTGTTGTAATTGAATGTGATTGGAGCTATTGTATAGTCTAGGCAATCGATAACAGAACCTAGATTGGTGGATGATGTTGTTTCGCCGCACAGGATGTGTTCGACGAATCCGAGTCGTACTTCGGTTATCGACAGTGGTTAGGCCACACGGAGTGCTTACGCACTTCATGTCAATCAACTCGATGTGAGCTCGTGCTAGTCGAGCTCGTCAAGTAACCCGATTGGTCCTATGTATGTTCACCATGTTTGGACGCTACTACTTGAACCTAAGGTACCAAACTCACCAGTGGAAACCTCGTTAACCTTGGTACCTCGATCCGCTAAGACTCATGAGCCGGACATGGTGGTATGAAACATCGTGGTCAAGCTGTCGGCCTACGCTGGGGCGACGAGCCTCCCCGTAGTGACCAGTGAGCAACCCAGACTCGTGAGCCGAAAACGGTGGTATGGGACACTGTATTCGAGCTATCGGCATACACTGTTTTGGTGACAAAGCCGTGATAGGTGATGGGGGAGTGGTGTAACGATTTTGTGCAACAGCCCTGGTAGCCCTAGACGTGCCCTTTGTAGTGACCTCGAGCATACTCTGAGTCTACGTAGAGGCGACAACCCTTCCATAGCATCTAGAGTATAAACTAGGCCTGTAATGATTTGGCGATGAGCCCATTGCAACAACCTAGAACCGTAACTTCGTATGAGATTTACTAGGATTGACTACCCTAGAATAGATCATTGTTTGGGTATTGATATAAGGGCGATACCTTAGTTTCCCAACCCTGCTGTATGAAAAGGATTAATAAGAACTTGGTAATCATATGCATGCACCGCATTATGCGTGCGTTCAGGCATAACAGGTCAAGCATTGAGGCAGTATTGTTCATGCGCGAACGTGAGATGAAGTCGCTGAGGGAGCGTAGGCAAGGACATGCATCATACATTCATACCATTCTTGCATTAACAAGAGTACTTAGGGATGTGTGATTTACTGTTTTATCATTACTGCTTGATTCAATTGATAACATGCTAACCTTTTTTTTTGTTCCACTGAGTTGATCACTCACTCCCATGTTATGGGACGGTGTTGTACACACCAACCAGACCCTGTTTGAGTTTCAGATGATGGCGATGCTTGCAAAGAGGAGCCGGTCTTTATGATGATGAGGAGGGTTTCTCCTTTATGCAGTTATCAGGCGGGTCTATGTAGACCATCTTCTGATTGACGAAGTTACAGGGTTGCTGATTAGATGCCATTACACTTTAGTTTACTCTTTTGGAACACCCTTGTGTATTCATTTTGTCCAATTTTTTTTAGTATACATGGATATATTTAACCTGGTAACATGTTCACACTCTGGAGACTTACAACAGTTTATATATGTTATATATTTATCACAGTCTTCCGCTGGCGTAATTTAACTGTCTCTGGAGTATGATATGTTGTTTTGGCTTAATCCCATTTATCTTTAATGCACTAACATGGACAACATTTAATCATCATTATTTATGTTGCATAAGTGATGTGTTGGAACTCGGGAGTTTAGTTTATGCTTGACCCCCGATTTTCAGAGCGTTACAAGAGGATTTGAACTTGACAGTTACATCTTTGCCTCTACCCATTCGGTAATCTAAAGGGACTCTTCTACTTCAAGAAGTAGCTGGAGAGCCTCTCTTGTGTGCCATGCTTGTAGAGATATTGAGCACTTTAAAATGGTCAAATCTACCTCAGTCCCAAACTAAAGTGAAAAATTCTTCGTGACTGAGAAATTAGTATACCAATGGAGAAGCATCCATAAAGGATCGTTAGAAAAGAAGAGAGTTTCCAACCCTTCCTAAAAAGACTGATCGGATAAATCTGTTGCTGAAAATAATTGCCCAGCTTAATGAAAAGGCTAAGTCAATGCTAATCAGGATAAGAATTATATAGTTAAATCACCTATCGAACATAAATCTCGAACTAGGAAATCACCTAAGGGAGATAAATATAGAAAAATCCATTTCCTCTCTCGAACATGGTTCGGGTCCTAGGAAATTCACACCCAAGTGCATTGTGAAGAGTGATATGTGACCTTGGAAGGTCTATGGGTGCTAATTATTAAATCAGAAGATTTTATCGTCACGTGCGAGCTTATTGGAAAATCAGAAGATTTCAACATCTTCAATTGAACACCATAGGTATATCTGAGGATTCTAGACTCACCTAGTACTTAATAGATATATTCAAAGATTATAGTCTCATTTATTTTGATAGTTTAAGCTTCGAAGTTGATCAATTTTAGTATTATATATTTTTAGCTTAGATTATCATTAATCATTCCTATTTTCGAATGGTATATCTCTTGAATGACCATAATAAGCATGCTTCATGTTTTAATGTTTATATGCATTGACCTAACTTTGACCTAAAATAACCACATAACCTCTAGATGATCCTAACCTTAATAGGTAGATCTTGTTAATCATCTCTTAGCCTTAGAAGCTAAATTGGAACATGATAAATAAGACTCGAAGAGGTGAGAAGCTTCTGTGAAATCGTATGCCTAAAATAACAGTTTCTACTTTATTCTGAATCCCATCGAGCGATCCTCAATCGGTCTCGATCAATCGAAGGTGCCTAGAAATGTTTAGCAAAAAATTATCTATTTTCTAGAATTTCTTGATGCCATTGAACCAACCTTCGATCTCATCAAAGGGGAGTTCGATCGATTAAAGGCATTTCTTACTCCATCGAACCAGCCATTTTCTGCCCATTTTTTTACCACTGGAACTTGGTTCCTTTTTAAAGGGCATATGAACCTTGGGCATTTTGAGGGTTTTTATGTGCAAATAAAGGCTAGATATTTTTTCACTCATACCACATATCCTAGACATCAATCCTAAGAGTTTCATGTCAATCTTCTTGTGATCCTTCACTCTAATGGGCATTTTATGCTCATATTTGAAATGTGGATGAATTCTCACCTCTTTAGAGATTAGACACTATGCCTATGGTCAAATCATTGTCTAAACTCTCTAGAACACTCTTCTAGTGAATCCCCTAGGACTATAACATTCAAATGAGTTATATGGGATTAACTCATTCTCTCTTGCCTTGGTCACCTCAGTGACACTTCATATGTAAGGTAAACAACCGTGGAAACTGAAGCATTAACAATGCATTAGCATCAATGATCGATGGAGCAATTAAGGAGCTAATTCAAGCATGAGAGAGCTTTGAAGAAGCTACTTAAGAATAACGTATCAAAAGGGCTTAATTCGACGAGTACATGTCATTTAGTGAGTTAATACTCTCTTTCCTTGTGTAGGATTAAGGGCAAGAGTTGTAACCCAAACTCAATAGGTTCTTGTGTAGGACCTAGGCTCTTGCGTAGGGTCGAATTCACTAGATACAGGTGTGTACGTGTTAGTTTTCGTAGGAGCATCCAGTGGGAGTAAACATAGGTCTTTAGACTAGCACCAAGATTATTGGTTAGCTGATAAAAAATCAACTAAAGTCTCTTGTGGGAGCATCCAACGGGAGTGTACACTAGATAAGTTTTTGTGTAAGGCCGCGATCCTTGTGTAGGGCTGTAAATGTTAGAGGTGAACCTAATTTAAAACTTCTGATAGTGAAATCTGGTACACTCATGGGTTGAGTGTGGCCATTAGGAGTGGATTAGAGAAATTGAACTATTATACATGCTTGTGTTTGTGATTGTCTTTTGAGTACTTGTTTAATAATGCTTATATGATTGATTAATGAATTATATGTATGCATAATTAGATGAATGGTAGGAGTTAATAGTTAACACATCCCACACACACATGTGAAAGTGTCTTTGTTTGTCAATATATGTGAGTGTTGAGTTAGTCAGTTCAAGTGAACTATTAAAAGAAGACATCAAGACTAAGCTTCAACAAAAGACGAAGGCCATGTTCAAGTTCAAATATGTCAGCCACAACCTCATCATCCAACAACAAATCTTAGCAGGTATATGACCCCACATAATCCCAACTTACGCTTGAAATGATTAAAAACATCATCTGGTAGAGTTGGTATATATAGCACCAAGAGTAAAAAGGAAGAGAGAAGCAAAACATGAAAAATTACAAGTCCTAGTCGAGTGCATCGAACTATAATCGAGGGAATCTTCGATCCATTGAACATCACTCGATAGCATCGAATGATCATCCATTCTGTCCAGCAATAAAATGAAAGATATGCTGTAGATCTCAATAGCATCAACTGCTATTCGATATCATCGAAGTCCATTTTTCGATAACATCAAATGACCCTTCGACCTTGAATTTCTTCCAAAGAAACAGAAAATACTTTAAGTGCTCTTTGATGACATTAAAGCCTCCTTGATGTTATCGAGAGTAAGTTATCGATAGAACCGAAGTCTATTCGATAGAATTGAAACTTACTTAGTTTTGTCTAGTAAGTTTTTCAAAGAAAATCTATTTTGTTTGAGTTCATCAAAGACCATTTGATATCATCAAAATTCAAACTTCGATAGATCGAAGAGCGCCTCAATAGGATCGAACATGAGACAAAACTGTCCAGCAACCTTTGTGTATTTTAAAAAGAAAATCTCGATGGAATCGAGTGTCCCTCGATGAATCGAAGTGCACGTCGATATCATCGAAAGATGCTCGATTAAAAAACAATCAAAATCTATTATACTCTCAAATGAATATATATTAAGTAGAGAGTTGATGTAATCGAAGGTGCTTCGATGATATCAAAATTCAAATTTCGATAACATTGAACATCCTTGATAGCATCGACGATTTCAAAATTTTGCTCGTTTTTTGACCATTAAAATTTTTACTCTATAAATACACAAGTGTTGCTCTTAATAAAATGAGCTAGAATCCAAGAGAGTTTGAGCTTGTTATTCCATGATATATCTACCCTCTTACTCACTCTTTCCTTCTCATTAGAGTTCATCATTCAATCCCTTGCTTGAGCATCAACTCATATCATATATGCTTGGATTGAGTTATGAATTCTAACATTCATGAAGTTTTCAACTATTCATACTTTCTTTAGAACTTCTGAATGCCTAGCTCATGGGAACCTTCTCTATTGATTTAAATCCCATCATTTAAATAGAAAAGATTAAAAATCTTAAACCTCATAACCTCAGAGATTTCGTGAAATCATCATCAACAGGTTGCGGTTTAAGGGAGTTGAAGTTTCTTCGTCATCATTGAAAATCTTCACACTGTGCAAGAACGAGACTCATCAACTTACTTTGTAAGTACTTAGAGTCTAATATGTCCGAAGCCCTTTCCTTATGTAGGACTGGGATTCAGAGTTTGAGTGTCAGGCTCGCCAAGTCCTAGTTATAAGCCTCCGACGGGAGAATACGTTGTGTCCTTGTGTAGGACGTATAGCCTTACGTAGGCTGTGCCTTGTTTAGGCTTGGGTTGCCGTGTATGGGCGCCCAATGTTGAGTCCTTAGGTAGGACGTGTCCCCTTGTGTAGGTGTCCTAGTTTAACCTTTTGTATGTTGTGAAGGTTCATGGTTAACCTGATTTAAAACCATTGGATAGTAAAATTCGGTACACTCTAGGAGAGAGTACGTCCACTGGGAGTGGAGTAGGCAAGTAGCTGAACCACTTTACATGATTGTGTTTGGGATTGTTTTGAGTATATTTACCTAATTATGTTTATGTTCGTCATATGTTCACATTGATGCATGATTTAGTTTATGTATAAGTATTGATAGAAGGCACATCCCACACACGATACACACTATCCTTATAGGCTTTGATTTTACATATGTATCTTGTATAAGCCTATGTGAATTGGACCTTCTATTGGCTTGAAAGTCATAAAGTTACTTTGCCTTTCTTCATTGTTTGTAAAAGTTAGACATAGGTTGTTATTAATAGATACCAAATTAAAAAAAAAATCCTATTCACCCCCCCTCTAGGACAATTAGTCATACTTCATACTTTAGTACTAGCGGTTCTACCTCAATTTCAACATGTATACTGCTATATATAGACTAAGTTGCTTGAATGACATATCTATTATAGTCTATGTGATTGGACCTACTATTAGCTTGGAAGCCTTAGTGCTAAATTATTTTATTTAGTTTAAATTGGTATATTAGTTTAAGTAAGAAATTATGTATTAATTGATAAAAAAATATTTGGTCCTAATCACCCCCATTTAAGACATAGCCTCCATTCTATACTTCCATCGAATTTCCACGCATAGCTGTGGAATCCTGCACCACGTGTCATTTCAGTGCAAAGTATAAAGTACTCCTAATAAAACATAGAAAAGTTTCCTAGTAGCTCAAACTGCAAGTGGATAGAATGCACTGTCCCTGTTGAGATTTGAACGTAGATTCTTACAACAAAAATCACTCATCATACCACTAATTAAATTAGTTTTTTTAAAATATTTATATATATAATATATATACTTATTTTTTAAGAATAAATATTGTTTAAATTAACTGGCTCATCTCTCACACCACTTTAATATAAATCCAAGCCTACAACAAACCCAGATCAACCCTAAGTTTTAGAAATCAGGATCTAATATCATCATTAATCTGTGCGCATTATGAAAGTAGATTCAACAAATATAGAACAATCAAAATAACAAGAATAACTAAAATAATCAAGCAAACAAATACACAACACACCGATTTTATGTGGAAAACCCTTGTGGGAAAAAAATCATGACACAAAATAACAGAGATCTATAATATAATAAATAAGCCTTAGAATTTACATCACTTATCTTTTTCGATTACGGAATCACCTGATCTCTCCTTGCGATGCGCACCTAGAAAAGCCCTATCCTTTTGAGAAAATTCCTTCTCAAGCCCTATATAAGTGTAGAAAACTCTCTCCCTTAGAGAGAATATTCATATTGATTAAGCCCAATTAGACTTAAATAACCCGATTTATGCCAATCTGCATGATATTGATCCATCTCCAAAACCTAAACCATGAGAATCCAAGACATTACACACAACCAATATTTTATTTTGAAATTTAATTTTAAGTTGGCAGTCATCAAGTGGAACTAGCAATGACATTGAGTCCTACCATTGGATGAATTGATTTCAATGATGTAGCCGGCTTGCTAAGTGGACCATCTTGGTCTTGTCACAAATGATCTTTATGATGTGGCCCACCATTTGCCCGGTTGGGATGTTATACACGTGTCCGTGATGCACGTGAAAGTCGACCTACAATGTTGCTAGCGAACATTTCTCTCTTATACGGTGTAAGTCTCACAGGCAACTTAAACACAAGGTTACTTCGGCCCACATGACACCAGCATGATGTGGACCGTTCATCCACTGGTCTCTGCCACGTAATACAGATTAAATAGTTAGGATATATCATACATATTCAGCTACATGTATCCAAGGATGACGTGGCCGAGACTCATGCAACTTCCAGTAGCATCGATCGTCCCCTCACTGACAAAACACAAACAACTCCTTTCACTTTCTACTTGTGGTGAGAAAATTGCGCAGCTTAGGACTGTTGTATTACCAACAGTAGAAAAAGGTGGGTGCATCTATCAATTGGAGTAGGTGTAAAAACTCACTCCTTATTTTTTTAAGGACTTAATTGCAAAAACGGAAATTTTTTGGTGGGTGGGTTTTCACTGATAGGCAGGAAATACTTAAAAAGAGGTTTGCTGGAATACATCCAACGTATTGCGATAGGATTCAGCAGTATCTTAGCCGTTGGATAAAAAATGACCCCGACCATTTTATACATGATCGGCCTCACCAATCACCATGAATGAGGTATACCTAAAATAAATAAAAAAAAAAAAAAAAAGGAAAAACAATTCTCAGATTGAAATATGTAAAAATTTGATTATTCAAAGGTTAAGGTCGTCCAGATGCAGATGATCAAAATGTTGAAATAATAAAATCTAAAGTTTTTATTTCTTATATTTCTCCAATCCAACCTGCAGTCCATCATATGAACGGTTTGGATTATTGAAAGATGATGCAGATCAAAAGGGTAAAGTGCCTAAGAATCATGCAGCGGTACATTGCGATGTATTGTAGCAAAATTTAAGTAGCAAGTTGAGTTAGGTGGTCTTTAGATACAAGTGGGCAAAACAAAGAGCTATAAATGCTTGGACGTTTAATATTGGATGTGACTATGTTAAGCTAGTGGGCAGATATCCTTGTTTTTTTTTGCTAATTTTAGAATAGTTGAATGTTAGTGGTGCATAACTTTTAAAGGTGGGTCACCTTACATGGGTGCAGGTGGCCTTAAACCCAGTGCTATTTATTAAATCTATTAGCTAGGGACCACAGTACTACATGATCCTAGCATGAGTTGTGGGTCAGAAGTCGTAGGTGATCATTTCTTGGAAAACACATTTCCTTGCGTCGATGAGCATTCAAATTGTGAGAGAGGGTGGGCGACCGTCTGAATTTAGAGGTCTGTAGTGTGGCCCACCTGATTACTAGATCAGCCTAAATTTTGGAGTACTGTCTCATTTTCACGGCATGGCAACCCTGTCTGGGACGGATAGGTGTACACAGACCAAGTTGGCCCCACATGCGGCTAGTTCAGTAGGAAATACGTGTGAAAATGGTTTCTAGACTCGGACGAGTTGTAGCCCAACGCTGCTAGTTTCATGGGAATAAATGCAAAAATGGCTTCGGGACTATGAAGAGTCTGAAAAGTCGGCTGCCTAATGCAGTTTGATACCACACTTCCCCAAATCACCCTTATTCCGTTCCAAACAAGTTATGTATGTAGTCGAGTTTCAATTAGACGTATTTTTTGAATGCTTCTATGACTATCATGTACTCAGTTTCAATAGTGGAAGGTGAAATTATAGACTAGAACTTAAACATCCAATTGATTGCTACACCCGCTAGTACAAATGAGTAATCGGAAGTTAACTTTTTATTGTTCATACTCTCCACATAGATAAAATATATATAGCCTACTAACTTGACCCCTGATTTCTCAAAAGATAAGATATAATCTTGTATACCTTGAATGTATCGAAGTAGCCATTCCACTGCTTCCTAGTATTGCTTGCCGATGTTAGACGTGTATCTGCTAACAACACTACTGCATGTGAAATATTAGGTTTCGTACAGACTATGACATTCATCAAGCTGCCAACTGTGTTCGAATAAGGTACCACATGAGACATATCCTGATTTATTTCATTAGTTTTAAGACACTGTTCTGAAGATAGCTTGAAGTGAGCCACGTGGGGAACGCTAACTGGCTTAGCTTTGTTCATCCTATATTTCATCAATATCTTCTCAAGGTATTCTTCCTGAGATAACCATAGCCTACTCCTCTTTTTGTCTTTGTGTATGTCAATGCTGAGAACTCTCTTTTCAGCCCATAGATCTTTCATCTCGAATGTCCTTGATAACTGAGTCTTTAGTAAGTCAATCTCTGACATGCAACGACTGATAATAAGCATGTCATCGATGTACACAATCAGGATAATGAATTTTCCATCACTCAATATCTTGTAATAAACACAGTGATCATATTTACTCCTGTTAAACCTCTGACTCATCATGAAAGAATTACACTTTTTATACCATTGCCTAAGCAACTGTTTTAGGTTGTATAACGACCTCCTTAACCTACAAACCTTATTCTTTGCCATTTTTATTTTGTAAACTTCTGGTTGCTTTATGTAGATCTACTCTTCCAATTCCCATGCAAGAAGAGAATCTTCATATCCATCTGCTCCAATTCGAGATTGTATTGGGAAACCAATGCTAACATGAATCTGATAGATACTTGCTTCACAACTTGCACGAATATCTCAATGAAGTTGATATATTTTCTTTGAGCGAATGCCTTCGCTACCAACCTTACCTTGTACCTATCCCGTTTCTTCTCGAAAATCCACTTGTGCCCAATCTCTTTACGGCCGATAGGAAGCTCCACTAACTCTCATGTCTCATTTTTATATAAGGAGTCCATCTCATCATCCATCGTTGCTTTCCACTTCTCGACATTCGACTCATAAGAGCCTCGTGAAGAGTAGACGGATCAGCCTCATTTGTAATTAGGGAAAATACGATATTTGAGTCATCCCTGTATTTAACTGGTAACCTGCGATCCCTTGACGGATTTCTTCTCATAGGTGGTTGCTCCATCTACTCTTGTACCTTTGTCTGCATACATGTATCTGCTTGTATTCCATTTTTGTCTAATTGAACATTCACAACTAAATTTTCCAGTTCCTTATGCTCGTCTTTACGGAATAAGGATCCTTCGTCGAATTTGACATCACGACTAACGATGATTTTTTGTGTGACTTGGTCATATAGCTTGTACCCCTTCCCACCATCAGCATAACTGACAAAGATGTACATTTTAGCCCTTTGGTCTATCTTGTTTCTCTCAACTGACGGTACATGAGAATAAATGTCGTAACCAAATACACACAATCTCGAGTAGTCTACCTGCTGACCACTTTACACTTCCTCTGAGATTTTACATTCAATGGCCGTAGAAGGGGACCGATTCACCAACTAACAAGCCGTGTTAACGACCTCAGTTCACAGTTTCTTGTCCAACCCAACATTACTAATCATGCATCGGGCGCTCTCCAAGAGTGTCAGATTCATTCGCTAAAACACACTGTTTTGCTTTGGTGTGGCACACTGTGTTGTGCCTCACAATCCTTTCATCTTTGCAATAACTATTGAATTCCTTAAAAGTAAATTTCCCACCATTATTTGTCCTTAATATCTCCACCTTTCACCCTAATTGTTTTTCCACCATCGCCTTTCACTGCTTGAAGTTGGTGAAAATATTAGATTTATTTTTCATAAAATAAACTCATATTTTCATGGAATAATCGTTAATAAATGTGACAAACCATGGGCGCTGGCCCCCATGCATCATAATGCACATAATCAAGAACACACTTGCATACATGTTTTATAGATTTAAAAGACAACCTTAACTGTTTACCATATATATAATACTCTTGTATACTAAAATCAATACTTTTAAAAACTATAATTAAACAACGGTTAGAAAGTACCTTTATATCCCTCTCGCTCATGTGGCCCAAACGTGTATGACACTTACGTGTAGACGTTGAATCTACTACAGTTGCTACAACTCCACCCGATGAAGTGCTCTTCATCAACCTGTAAAGTTTCTCGTTTCTCCGTGCCTTCATGACTATGAGTGCCTCATTTAAAACTTTAAGGACATGATTAAACTCGGTGAATTTGCACCCAAACTCCTTGAGTGTTCCAAGAGATATCAAACTCTTCCTCAACTCAAGAACATGTCTCATCTTGGTTAAGATACGCTCCATGTCATCAAACATCTTGATGTTCACCGATCTGACACCAACTACTTTACATGCATTATCATTGCCTATAATAACCTAGTCACCATCACACTCACTGTAATTGGTGAACCAACTCCGATGATGAGTCATATGGTATGAAGTTACCATATCCAAAATCTATTTTTCGTCTAACTATCCGAATTTTGATGTGGTGAGCATATCACTACTGTTCACTTCCTCACTGGATTTTGCAGTGTTGGTTCCCCTGAAAGAACTTTTTGGATTCTCTTTTCTTGCCTTAGGATTCTGACAATCCATGACATCCCATAATTCCAGCACTTCAACTTACTTTTACCATTGCCCTTAGATTTTGACATCAATCAAAAAGATCTATGGTCCTGTTCAGAATTTTGCCCCCTTGTAACAAGTGCATCGTAGAGGCACCTACATCACCACTTTTCTTTCTCATCACCTTCGACTGAAGGGCTGAGATAATGGTTTCGACACTAATAGTTGATCTACCGGTGCACAATGAGTCCTTGAACGACTCATATGAAGCCAGAAGAAAATTCAATAAAATGCATGCTTGATCCTCGTCTTTCATTGTTTCCTACATATCCAACAATTTACAAATTAACTTGTTGAAGTTACTAATGTGAGCCTCAACATTACTCCCATCCGCCATTTTTAGATTGAATAACTGAAGCTTTAAGTACAAGCGATTCTTAAGAGATTTCTTCGCATATATGTTCTCTAACTTCACCCATGTACTCGCTTCATGACATTATAGATGACCTCATCCGTTAAGCACAATTGGATAGATGTTCTCACTTTCTTATCCATCTTATTCCATTCATCTTCTATCATAGATTCTGGTAGCTTTTCAAAGAGAGCATCGTTTAATTCTTGCTGAACTAGGAGACTCGTCATCTTGACCTTCTATAGTTCAACATTATTTTTCTGGAATATTTTTCAACATCAAACTTTGGATTAGAAGTCATTGATACTATGCATTTAAATTCAATCTACTTTCCAATGTTATCTCTAATACCACTTATTGGGGAACCGTGAAAGCACACGGAGATGAATCAATCAAAGTACTTCAATTGCACATCAAAGTTCAAACACAAATAAACTGAATTTTACATGAAAAAACCTTTTGTGGGAAAAAAAAAAACCACTGCACAAAGTGACAATAATGCACTATGAAAGCAGAAAATTATAAGATTACCGATTTGAACAAGCCTCGAATCTACTCTTCAAGCCCAAGCTATGCCCTTAAAACCCTTATAAACAAATTTAGAAAACCTATAACACCTCTTTATACTCCTAAGTCCCAATTACACCCGATATATATAGCCGCATTTAGTATTACAATCGGAATAGGAAACAAATCTTGCACTTATGCAATTCTACGTGCATTTGATGTCACCTTCGATGGGACTTCGATGGCATCTATGATCTATCGAAGATATCGAGTAAAACACCAAATCATTCTAGCGATAAAATATGTATTTTTCAGATTTTTTTATGGCATCGAGCATCTGTAAATGACATCAATATCTATTTGATGGCATCAAATGGTCTCTCGATGGCATCGACGGACCTGTTGTTTACGTATCTACGACATCAACAACACATACACGCTCAGCTACATGGGCCAAAGGATGACGTGGCCGAGACTCCACATGCTATTTCCAGTGGCATCATCCCCGCACTGGCAAAACACAAACACATCCCTTCACTTTCTACTTGTGGTAAGAAAATTGTGCAGCTTAGGACTGTTGTATAACCAACAGTAGAAAAAGGTGGCTGCATCTATCAATTGGAGCAGGTGTAACAGTAGTTCGTGAAATTTATCAGGACTTAATTGCAAAAAAGGGAATTTTTTGGTGGGTGGGTTTTCATTGATAGGTAGGAAATACTTAATAGGTTTGCTTGGAATACATCCAACGTATTGCAATAGGATTCAGCAGGACCTTAACCGTTGGATTAGAAATGACTCCGACCATTTATACATGATCGGTCTCACCAATCACCATGAATAAGGTATAACTTAAAATAAAAAAAAAAACCTGCAGATTGAAATATTTAAAATTTTGATTATTCAAAGGTTAAGGAGGCCGTCCAGATGCAAATGATCAAAATGTTGAAATTAAGAGTTTTTATTCCTTAATTTTCTCCAATCCAACCTGCAGTTCCACCATATGAACGTTTGGATTACTGAAAGATGATGCAGATCCAAAGGATAAAGTGCCTAAGAATCATTCTGCAGTGCATTGCGATGTATTGTAGCAAAACTTGAAGTAGAAAGTTGAGTTGGGTGGTCTTTAGACATATGTAAGCAAAACAAAGGGCTATAAATGCTTGGACGTTTAATATTAGATGTGACCATATTAAGCTAGTGGACAGACATCCATGTTTTTTCTTGCTAATTTTAGAACAGTTGAATGTTAGTGGTCCCTACCTTTTTAAGGTGGACCACCTTAAATGGGTGCAGGTGGCCTTAAACCCAGTGCTATTTATTAAATCTATTAGCTAGGGACCACAGTACCACACCCTAACATGAGTTGTGGGTCAGAAGTGGTAGGTGATCATTTCTTGGAAAAGAGATTTCCTTGCGTCCATGAGCATTCAAATTGTGAGAGAGGGTGGCCTACCATCTGAATTTAGAGGTCTGTAGTGTGGCCCACCTGATTACTAGATCATCCCGGAGTTTGGGGTGTCCCATTTTCACAGCATGGCAATTTTGTGGGACGGATGGATGTACACAGACCAAGTTGGCCCAGTTGCAGCTAGTTTCGTGGGAAATACATGTGAAAATGGTTTCAAGACTCGGAAGAGTTGCAGTCCAACGCTGTTAGTTTCATGGGAATACATGCAAAAATGGTTTGAAGACTGCAAAGATGTAGGACAAATGGCAGAAGACTTCATGGAACTATTGGAATGCCAACGGTCCAATCGAAAGGCACGGAAGCACTAGCAGAAATCAAGAGCCCTGATTGTGTGGAGGTTCCATTCTCGGATGAAGACAGCTGGGTCTCTATTTTTAGAAAAGTATTATTTGTTAATAAAAAAGTCGGAATCAATTTATGCCTTGATTGTAGGCTTAATTACTGTCCGTTTCCATTCCCTTCTCAATTAATCCTATTTTAGTATTCTAGCAGTTCCTCTATAAATAAAGATGTAATCTGAATAGCAGAAATATCTTTCATTTAATAAAATTCATCTCGTCTTTTTGAGAATCTTCTCTCTGGTTTGGAGGATTTTGACGTTGGTCTAATCCTTTTTCTGTTTCGTGCTGTGTTAGCAAAGAGTCTGACGAGTCGGCTACCAGATGCAGTTTGATACCACACTCCCCCAACTCACCCTTGACTCAGTTACAAACGAGTCAGGTCAAGCAGTCGAGTCTTTAAATCATGCATGCAAAGTCCAATCTTCCATAACGGTTGTCCATCTGGTCCACCACACCCTTAGGGTAGATGATTATGAGAAAATCAAATGGGTAGGATGGACAATAGTTTAAAAACATGAAACTCAATGCAATTTGAAATCTAGTTGAGTCGATCGAGTAAAAAACTCCTCGTATTTTTCTGAGCTTTTTCAGTATTACTAAATATATAAAAGTATAAACTATAATAAATAATGTCAAGTTGTGCTAATTCTTCAAGTTGAGTTTTGTCGATTTTTTTTCTTCTAGTTCCATCTAATTTTGACCAGTTTTTTCAAGTTGAGTCAACTCAGACAAGTTGAGTCTAGAGCTTAGAGCATAAAATCAGGCCATTCACACCTCATGTGGGCCGCAACATATCAAAATAAATGAAAGGTTAGAGAGAAAAAGATTGAACGATGAAATTTATTTTGTATGTCGTGGGCCATATGAAGGCTTATAGTATACATATGTACAACTACATAGTTATATGAATGAATTTATGCATAGATGTTAAGATTTCTTATAGACCTTTTATCTCTCTCTCTCTCTCTCTCTCTCTCTCTCTCTCTCTCTCTATATATATATATATATATATATATATATATATATATATATATATATATATATGGGAAAAGGTACAATGCGCTCGAGTTGATTTTAATGCCCCATGAGGTTGAGTTGTGTAGGCCCCACCATGATGCGTTTCGAACATCTACCCCATCAGTCAGATGCACCATTCCATCATGGGCCTAGGTCTCAAAAATCAAGTCAATCCGTGACTTATGTGGGCCACACCACATACAGAAGTGGAGAGGGGCTGTGCACCATTAAAACATTCATAACCATTTTTGAGGGCCCACCGAGATGTGGTTTGAAAATCCAGCCCATCCATTATGTCCCACTTGAATTTATTAGAATATATATATATATATATATATATATATATATATATATATATAATTTTCCTCTTGAATTCGAGAAATCTCTTTGAGGAGTCTATATAAGCTCCGTGGATTCAGAATAATTATCCCTTGAGGAAGACGGTGATCGGCCTTATCAAGTTTGTCCTTGCATCATATGGTCATCCGATATTATGAATTTGGGAACCCATCACTAGATTTGCACCGTATATCATCTCAATGCTTCTAATCAATATGGATCTCAAGTCTTAGAACTCCGTCATGTTCTTTAAATATAGGCCATCAGACTAAAATGCCCCTCTATTATCTTTATTGGCCATCTGAATGTTAGGGTCGAGCAGTCCAATCTATCAATAATTGTTCTTACAACACCCTATGCTAGCAACCATTAGCCCATCCCGACAAAAATTGAGAAAAGAGGTATGAATTTAGAGATTAATTTCTTGTATATTTATGTGTAGTAAATCTATAAAAAAAAATGTATATATAGAGAAAATGAAATAAAATTCCTAATCAAAGAAGGAAAAAATACAGCAAGGTGATTTTGTTGGAAATAAGAGTCACATATTTTACAGATTATTATAGCAAGTAGATCTAATATTACCCCTTAAGTTGGCACATGAAGATCCATAATGCCCAACTTGCAAAGTGGTAGATGAAATTGATCTCAACCAAGAGCTTTGGTAAAAATATCATGCAAGATGATGTTGAGTGGGAACAAAAGACGTTAGAATTTCATAAGATTGTTTTTCTTAAATGAGATGACAATCAATTTCAAAATATTTGGTAAGCTCATAGAAAATCAGATTGTTGTCAATGTGAAGAGCAGCTTGATTGTTACGGTATGTCACATAGGTTAAGAGTGTTGGATGCCTAAATCGAGGAGAAGAACCTTAAGCCAAAGAAGTTCACAAATTGTGTTCACTATAGCCTAATATTCAGCTTCAACATATGATTTTGAAATCATTGCTTTTTTTTTCCAAATGGGACTATGACCAAGCATAGTGAAGTAGTCCATGGAGGAACGTTGTGTTTGGGATAACTGGCCTAGTCAAAGTCACAGTAAGTAGAGAGTTGAAGAGAACTATTTGAAGACAAAAATATGCCTTAACTAGGGGAAAACTTGTAACGCACTGAAAATCGGGGGTCGAGCAAAGCTCAATTCTCGAGTTCCAACACATCACTTATGCAACATAGATAATGATGATTAAATGTTATCCATATTAGTGCATTTAAACATGAGTAGGATTATACTAAATTAGCATATCATACTCTAGAGTTAATGTAATTTGGCAAGTGGAATACTGAAATATATGCATTTAATTGTGAAAACGTTTCACAAATTTCAGAGTATGAGTATAAAATTGGGCTAAATATATACATGTGTTGTTTCTAACCATATAAAGTGTGGAAAATAAATGTGTTCAACTAAACAAGTATCCCAGTAGTCCATGCGCAATGGTATGAGATCTACATAGATCTGCCCGATAGATGAACGTAGGAGAACTCTTCCTCCTCGCCTACGAAGTCCAATTCTACTGTATACATCTCGCCATCACTTGCATCTAAACCAGAGTCTGGGTGGTGCTTTAAAACACCATCCTAGGTGGGAATGAGTAGCTAATTCAGTGAAACTATAAAGCAAAAGTTAACATGTTATCAATTCAGTCAAGTAGTAATGATAAAGCAGTATAACATGCATCCCTAGGTACTCTGATTAATGCAATGATGATATGCGTTAATGATGCATACCCTCGCCTACACTCCCTCTGTGACATCATCTCACGATCGTAGCATGCGTCCCTTCCACTGTACTCATCTCCTACGCCAAAGGCACATGCGATGCGGTGCATGATCGTGTTAGCCAAGTTCTTATTTAAGTTTATCTAAACAGCAAGTTCAGGAAGCTAAGGTACTTCCCTTAATATCATTTACCCAAACAATGATCCATCTAGGGTCATTAATCCTAGTTAATCACATACGATAGGCAAGTTATAGGGCAACGTCACCCCTGATTTAAAAGCAGTGGATAGGCAAGTTCAAGTCACTACGAAGAGGCTCGTCACCCTAGCGTAGGCCTTAGTTTATACTCGAGGTCACTACGGGAAAGGCTTGTCACCTTAGCGTAGGCCGACAGCTCGAATACAGTGTCTTATACCACCGTATTCGACTCACGAGTTTGGTTTGCTCACTGGACACTACGGGGAGGCTCGTCACCCCATCGTAGGCTGACAGCTCGACCACGGTATCACATACCATCATACCCGACTCATGAGTCTTAGCAGATCGTGATACCAAGGTTAAACGGATTTTCCATTGGTAAGTGGTACCTTAGATTCAAGCAGTAGCGTCCATACATGGTAAACATACATTAGGTCAATCGGGTTACTTAACAAGCTCGACTGATATGAGCGCACATTAAATCGATCGACATGGAGTGCGTAAATACCTTGCGTGGCCTAACCACTATCGATGATCAGTGTATGACTCGGATTCATTGAACGTGTCTAATGTGGTGAAATGACCTCAACCACTAATTTAGGAATCATTATCGATTGCCTGGACTACGCGGTAGTTCCAATTATATTCAAACATAATAGGCAGTCATGTGTGATAGTCAAACAACATGTGACAATCAATTCAAATATAAATCTTGTTTGGACATTTTAACAAATACATAATGCACATGTTATTATACATAAACATTTCTTCCATAAAGCACGTAGTAGTAAGATAGGTTATATAAAGGAAACTGTAGTTGTTGATAAGGTGATTAAGAATCCTAACTCAACACCCTCATTAAATACATTTAAACAAGCATTTTCTCATTCAGGCATTTTATCAAACACATAGGCTACGCATATTAACATACATGTAACAAATTAGTTATAACGTATATTATAGCAAATCCTTTCATAAGGGAGTTGTCACACATATAACTATCATATATTCTCAATCAATAATCATGGCAAACACAAATCATAATTCCATACTCATTCAGACATTTCAACAAACACATGGAATGCATTAAAATTAACATAGTTTACATATATGTGTAATATATGAAAAACATCGTATCTAAGCATATGTGATCGCAATCAAGTCAGACATTGAAAGCCTTGAAAACCATAACCTAAACATTTATAGTCCACATCTTTCGCCGATAAACCCGTAACGAGCTCAGTTTGAACACTACGTCTTTGTCTATGGCACAACGGCTACCTGAATCACGAAATAGGTTAACTATTTCGTTGATTCATTTACTTGAAAACGTAAAATAAATTAGGGTTAGGATTTCTTACCCATAAATGGATTCGGATTCGTCGGTGTAGCGACACGGGAGAAGGGATTCAGCCCTTGGAGTGGCGGGAACGAATCTTGACATCAAATCACAACTCTCTCTCTCTCACTTCTCCTCACTTTCTCCTTCTCTTTTTCTCTCTTCTCTCTCCTAGGGTTAGGAAATTCGTATGAAATGAGAAAGGGGTGGGTTAAGGTCCTTATATAGGCCCAGAACTGATGCAAATGGCCTCATGGCCATAGTATACATAGATTATAGCCAAAAGGCATTGTTTTGGTCCAACGGAACTCATCTGGAGGCCCATTCCCTACATACGGTCTGGGGAAAATTTCCTTACATTGGATCTATGCCAGTTTAAGATTTCGGTCCAATTGGTTTTGCGGATCGACCATGGAGGGCCAGTTTCAGCAACGGCTATCGTTACTCGATCAGGGCCACAAGTACACTAACCTATGTAGGGAAATTTTACTAATCCAAGGGTGTAGTTGGGTCAGAATCTGACGGTCTAAAATCTTAAATTTGGCCCGTAAGCGAACGATCCAAATAACTTAAATCTGAGTTTATTTTCTAAAGATATTCGTGTTTCCCACATACTTCACTTAGGGCTCAAGTTGTGCATTTTTAGACACTAGTTGGGCTCGATTCTCGTGCTAGTTGTCAAGCCCAATAAGACGGTCATAACCGTATCGTTTCGCGGTCGTCGGACTTTCGACCCACGGTCCAAGTCCGATACATAGTTCCAATGTGCTCCCGTGTGCAACCGGGTTTTGAGATTGCCCCTAGGTTTTTAAGTAATTTTGGGTTAGTGATTTTAATGGTTTTAAGTCTTGTAGCTTATATAGAAAGTGGTTCAAGCCAAATCCATCGATTGTTTAGTTTAGTACTTAATTAAATTCCGCCCTAATTACGATAGGATAAGGTCCCAGGGTAGTTCTATGTCCCTTTTTGGCATTTTCAGATAGTATATTATTCTAATTATTTTTTTGGTAGTTCATCATCAAGTCTACTTCATCTATGCCAAATTTCATTAGATTTTGTATTGTAGAAAAATTCTAAAAATTCTAGAAGCAGCAGCTGTCCAAACTAATAATTTTTGGATAGTTGTCATAACAACCTATATTTAAATATATTAAAGTTTTTATTATATTTTTCACTTATTTTTACATGAAACTAGACTTATCAAGCTTCAATCTATCTTTTGAATTACCTAAATCAGAGTTATATCGAGAGAGATATGACTTTTCGAAGTCGGTCAAAAAACTGTAGAAAACTGGCCACCCAGTTCGCTGTGGCCCTTCCGGCCTAGTGGACGGCGAGGCCTCGCCGTTGCGGCGATGCCATCGCTACTCGCTGTCCTGTTTGGTGGTGGTTTTGCCACCTGATATTTGAAACGGGTGTATTTTTCAATTCGGAATGAGTTATGCGACGTGCAATATATGATTTTGGGTATGACTTTTTGAAGTCGGTCAAAAAACTGTAGAAAACTGGCCACCCAGTTCGCTGTGGCCCTTCCGGCCTAGTGGACGGCGAGGCCTCGCCGTTGTGGCAATGCCATCGCTACTCGCTGTCCTGTTTGGTGGTGGTTTTGCCACCCGATATTTGAAAGGGGTGTATTTTTCAATTCGGAATGAGTTACGCGACGTGCAATATATGATTTTGGGTAGGAGAAGCTGCTCTATCCAAACAACCTATTTATTTCGTGAGATTCCAAAAGGTTAATGGTCAAAAACCCATTTTATTTATTTATTTACTATTTATAATAAATTTTAATTTAAGTATTGTTCTTCATCACTTAAACTTTAGGATTCGTGTTTAATACGAAAGTACTTTAAAAAATTTAAGGAATAAGGTGGTGAAAGGTGAGATTTTGAAGGAAATGGGTTAAAAGGGATTTTTAAAGTTTAGGATTGAGTTCTGAGAAGTTAATAAGATGTTATGATCAACCCATTGCCTAAGGACGTCTATCTCTAAGTTGACAAAAATCTGGAATGTTACAATCTACCCCCCTTAAAAATAATTTCATCCTTGAAATTGGCTAAGGGTAATAAATAAAGATTTTTATTATTTCTTTTGCCTAAGTTTTATTGATTTCAAGTTTATATGCATGGTAGGGTATATACTATCTATACTAGTCTGGCTCAATTTAGTCTGCCCTCCTTGAAACTTTTTCGCCCTGAAATTGGCTAAGGCTTCTATTAAGTTCATATTCAATGAGCACATTTGTGGATACACTGACCTCGGTTATTGTAATTCAGCTCATACCCATTGTTAGGCCTATTCTTTAATATGAATTGGTTTAATACTTGAACCCTAATTGCTTTCCTTCAATGACTTCATTATTGACATTCTAAGGAAGATTAAAATCCTATTTAGTGACCTATCTTTACGCACAGCCTGGATCAATTTCCTTCGATCCTGGGTCAGTGGGGCAGGGGCCCACCACGCTTCCGCTGCGCCACTCTGATCCAATGAATGTATAGACTGACTTAACTAGATTGGGCTCATAATGTTCTACCCCCCTTAAAAATTATTTTCACTCTCCAGGCTCAAGGATCTATGTCCTGGATCCGTACGTCGGAACAAGGTATAATTTAGGACTTATCCTTGACATGAAATGGGATACAATCTCCCAATACATTGGTCTTCTTTCCATTAATGATGTGTACTTGACATTGGTACCTATGGTTATAAAAAAGAGCTAAAAATGATGGGTGTTGTGGTTGATTCCAAGGACGGGTGTGAGTTTGTGACAAGATGCCTAATTCTACCAAAGAAGGACTTTTATTATAGTCCCGACTTATCCTCTTTAATCATGTCTAGTTTAATACTATAAGATAATCTATACATTATTAATACATGTGGAATTTGGATAAAATAGGTTAACGGGCAGACTATATTTCTAAGTTCATATGCACAATATGTATGCCAGAATGGTCTGTGATTCGCGATCTAATCCCTAACTATCTGTTGCCCATTTGAGAAATTTCTTCGGCCAAAACAAAATATCCCTATTGGCTATTGTTGAGGGTCAAATATTGCATATTAAACCCTAGTGATTATTTGATTTAACGAACATGATACTGTTTAATGGCCTATTTTAATCATGTTTATGTTGCAGGGTGGATTTATAAGCGTGAACTAAAATGGTTGCTTAAAGTATGGATTTAATGCTCTGATGACACCAAAGGCAAGGGACAGACTCCAGGGTATCAAGATCGATGGATTTACAAGCCAGAGATCTAAGAAAATCAAGAAACTGAAGCTCAAGTGGCTTGAAATTGGTCCAGAATGTAAGATTATAGGATTCAAATTATCTGTTCAGCTCAAAACTTCATATATGGCCTGAGGATCATAAATTAACCATACACGTCAAAATTTAGCCCTTGGATCAGTGTGTAAGTGACCCGATGGACAAGATCAGACAATTACCATTAAGAAAGCATCTTGGACATCCTTGGCATATCGGGACCTAAACTGAACCAATGGAAGGAGCACGAAAGACGGTGGATATTCGCCAAATTTCACTTCTTTTAGATGGTGCAGTAGGGAGGAATGAACGATAGATGTTTCTAGAATGCAGAGTGACAATTTTGTAAATATGACGAACTCCATATGCATGCACGTAAGAAAGAAGAGGCTTGCTTCCACAATGGGTATTAACTCATCACATGTGGATGGTGTGGCCCACCTAGTGTTCAGATCTACTTCATACTTTGACCCATGGGCTTACACGTTACAAAAAAGAGGATGAGCGGAGTAGATCTCCAAGAATTCCATCAAGAGTAGGCCCCACCTATTTTTTTTGTACAAAACTTCCAAACAATGTGAAAAACGTCCAATGACAGATGTATTTGCGATTGGGTTTTGACAGTGGGCCCCATCCATCATCCCTTTTCATGATCTGGACCATCTAATGTGTCCCAAAGGGCGGGCTTGACCCTCGCCTAGGTGGTAAAATTACAGAAGATAGCGTGAATTGGATTTCAACTATACAAATGGAGGACAGACGGTAAAATGGAAAATCAAGTGGACCACATCAGCAGAAATTTAAAACTAGCCATCTCTGACTGGTTTTTCCTTGTGATTTTAATGGACGGCATGGATTTCCCATTAGAATTGGATCATGGGTCCCACTGACACCACCGACTCCAACAGCGTATTCCATACACAGGATGTGCGTCCGAAAGTCACCAGTTTTCACGGCTGCTTGTGTGTTTATGGTGGTGATTGGACCAATGATCTGAACCGTCGATCATGTAGGGTGTTCAAAAACATCCCAGGGGACGTTCCCCTTTTCAACAGAAAGCGAGGGAAGATGGGGGTATTTGCCTGTGTTTTCGGTGCGAAAACTGTATGCGCGTCCGGCTGTGAAACGACTTGCTGGCTGTGTAAGTATTTATGGAGGCAGCTTCTAAAAACAACCTATCCACCGACTTAAGCAGTAACCGATCTCCTTACAGATGTCTATAAAGAGAGAAAGAGTGGAGAGCAGCGGGGGAGATCGGGCAGCCGCGGAGACAATGAACGTGGAGTAGAGAGAGTTTAATAGAGAAGTATTTATTTATTTTATTGTTCTTTTCATTATTATTTTCTTTTGATAGATAGTCCAGTCATGTTAGGCGAATCTCTTAGATAGGGCTAAGAGGTGAAGTTAGCATGATGGGAGAACTTTTTGCTTGAGCCTTTTGTTTAGACTGAACTAACATTGATTTTGCTTTAATTAAGGAAATGTTTTTAGTTTTTAATGGTCTGTTGTGACTAAAATTACAATGGGTCTACGATAGCTTTGAGCATGTTCCTTTTCTTTTTATGTTTATGATGTCAGGAAGCCCTGTTGTTCACCATCGTCTCTTGGGCATGGTCGGATGACGGTACCCTTCCTAACCTTCATATATTGTTGATTGGTTGGTAATTAGTCTAATTTTGTTGTTTACTTTGTCTCCCGGGCATGGTTTGGTGATGGAATCTATTTTAATTCATATACTTTTCATCTCTTGAAAACTATATCAAAGGAAGTTCAGTCTTGATTTCCATAGTTACACTCTTCAACTGGATGAAGATGGGAGTCTAAGTCTAGTTGAATTCTTGAAGCAGGCATAAGATCTCCCTAATCTCTACAAGTGGATCCTCTGAATCCCTAGTTTCCTTTCCCTAAATTCTTTAAGTTTTGGATAATTATTTCATCATTATCCTCAAATTACACTTTATTTGGATTTCATCTTATTTTAGTTCTAGTTCTTGTTAGTTTCAGATTACGTATAGGTTTTCAATCTTGTGGATTCGACCTCGGTCTCACCGAGTTTATTACTACATCACAACCCTATACTTGGGGAGTGAACAAGTTTTTGGCGCCGTTACCGGGGACTGACAGCTACGATTCTCTAAAATTAATTGGTTTTAGAATTAGATTAAGATTAGGATTTACTAACTTTAGTTTTAGATTTTTCTTTCTATTTGATTTTTGGAACTAACTTTTCTGTTTTGTAGGATCGTTGATAGATCGTCTAAATTGGTAACTTCGTCATAATTTCTTTACTTTCTCAATTTTTTTAAAAATTAGGTCTTATCTCCTAGATACTAACTTAGTTTGTTTTGTTTTGCAGGTTTTAACTTAGGAATCTTTAACCTGGTAACTTCTTTCTAACTTCTGCCCCTCTTACTTTCCATACTGTTGTAGGATCCTTTCTCTTAGGATTAGATTCAGAGTTAGGGTCTCACCATGTATATGCATAAGTAGGAACGTCAGTATGCTGAGAAGAATAATCTATATTGGGATGATGACGATGGTATAAATCAACCTATGTCTCAAAACTTTTCTAAAACTATCATCGAAACCAACCGGAATATAATGATCCACCGGTTAAGAAGTCCTTATGCGATCATATGCAGGAGAATAATTACACCCCACGGAATAACAAAACAGTACGTGAGTGTTGGGGTTATTATAATTATGGGCGTGAGGACTATTATCACCCATCAGATAAGAAGAAAACAATGCGTGATTATATTATAAGTGATAATAAGTATTACCAACCATCATATTCTCCCATGTATGATCAGTATGACTATAACCAGTGGAAACATCAAATTGGGAAAATGAACCAACAACATGTTATAATGAGTATTCTCTTGGATACCCTACCTTTGAAACCCAACCAGAAATAATCCAAGAGGATTCAATTCAGTACACAATGGAATGTCTTACGGAAATGAAAAAAAGTTATGGAAGCACTTAATTTGCACCTCAATAAGGTAGAGGAGGCTCATTCATCCCAGTCACAATTCATTCTAGAAATACAATGCGAGGAAAGTGATCATAAATCGCTTTTAGAGAACTTTGAAATTTGGAATGAAGAGTTGGATTCCACTAATGAGCATACGGTTCAAATTCCCGATGAGTCGATCTCGATGACTGTTCAAAAGAATGGTAAAGAGATATGGGTTTCTTTCAAATACAATGATGATAACACACTTCACTCACATGACACACTCGAGTTCAATGATAAGGAAAAGGTTAGTCAACGTGAACCTCAACCCAATCTGGGAATAGAATGTGAGGAAAGCGATCCCATCCGAAGTATGCACTGCATAGAATTAGACGATGATGCATATTGGGATGATGATCATGAATGTGCAGCCCAAATTCCCTTAGAATCAATCTTAAGTTTGGTCCAGGTCAATGATCAAGACGTACCCAAAGTGGTCGGTCATAATGAGCCACTCCCCTCACCTGAAATGTCTGATTTAAAGGTGGAGGATGAGCCCCTTATAACCGACCCAACTAACTCTTTTGAAACATGTTTGGACCACTCCTCTGAATCAAATGATGATGTGATTCGGGAGAACGATGAGTTGCTCGCTACGACCTTAGAATTTGAAACCACTCAGTTGAGGCCACCATCTGAGTTCTACATGTTTAACAATTCAACGCCTCGATTGAGTAGCTTCAATAAATAGAGTGATTACATCGATGCTTCCCCTAATGATCTTCAATCTGTCTGTGCAAGATTGGAACAAGAGAGCGTACCTCCTTCTACTTTCAAGGACAATGGATTTCTTGGGCAAATCATTACGAGCTCCAATGTGGAACATAAGTCACTCTCAATTGAAGTTCTCAATGAAATGGCGATGAAGACCGCACTATTTGAAGAAGGAATATGCTAATATGTCCTAGAGGGGGGTGAATATGACTTTTTAAAGTTTTTATGATTGATTTAAAAAATCCTACTTCACTAACCCTATGAATATGTAATTATCAGGATTACTCAAATGTAACTCTACTGGCTTTTAAACCAGGTAGAGGATCCAATCACAACTATTCAAGATATAGCAATATGCAACTTAGTTTATGTTGGATGTGACTGTGTATGTGTGTGAGGTGTGATCAGATATATAAATATGAATGCATTGACATAAATCACACACACAGAAGAGCAATCACAAACGCAGTTATTTTTATAGTGGTTCGACTAATTGTCTACTCCACTCCCGATAACCGCACTCAACCCTTGAGTGTACTGGATTTCACTAAAAGAGGTTACACAATGGTTCACCTCAAACCTAAGGTTTTAAACCAAGTTCACATTCAACCTTTACAACCTACACTGAGGCTAACTGTTTATGCTTTCACGAGCAAGGGTCAACACAACACACCCACTTTTAGGCACACTGGCCAAGGATCTTCCATAAGACCCTACTGGAGGTTTCTACACGGTTCACCTCAAACCCAGGAGTTTTACTGGTTCACTCCTAACTAGATGTTTATGCTCTCCACAGAGTAAGGGTCCACACAATGCACCCGTGGCGTACACTCTCGCCGGAGGCCTCCTTGAGGACTTCAAAGGGTGAGAACCACTTAAGACCCAATCCTAAAAAGGAATGATCACAAGTGTCCTCTTGGACTCTAGATACTTACAAATAAGTTGATGAGTCCCGATTAGCACAATGCTGAAGATCTCATCCTCATTGTTGACGAAGAGTCTTCTGCTCCCTTGATTTGCAACAACATGATGTACCAATACTCGACTTCGGGTTGGGTCAAGGTCAAGATAAAAACCTACTCTCTAAAGGTTTTCCTATAAGGAGGATAGAGTAGTTCCAATCTTATGCATTCAAGGCATCCCAGTTTAATGATTTGCCATTAAGGTAGTAGCTGGAGGATCCTTGAATGCGGAAGTTCATTCTCCAATCCACTCTATTGAATATCAATGATGAGGGTGGATTGGAGGATGAACTTCCTTGAGAGAAAGGGCTTTGGGTATATGATCTAAGGTTAAACACTCAAAAGCTCTCTCTACTTTCTCTCACAGCAACAATAGACAAGTCCTCTATATATAGGCAAAAGGTTCCAACGGATATAAAATGGTCACATTTATGACTGAGTTTGATATCATCAAGCAGGTTTGATATCATCGAGCGTATACTCTCGATAGCATCGATGGTCTGCTCGATGACTTGAACTCAAAGTCATACGCTTTTGAAACGTTTTGCCAGATGGTCGATGGATCGAAACCACTGTCGATATCATCGGATTTCGAACTCTGATTCCATCGATGGTAGGTTTGATCAATTGACACTTGAAAAATGAGAGAGACTTAACATGAAATATTTCAGGTTTTTAGGATATGATCGAGGGTCAGCCGATGTCATCGAAATTTGTATATCGATGATATCGAAGGCAGTGTCGATGCATCGATAAATCCAATAGATTTACTAGTAAACTCACCGAACAGTTTGTGTCCAGTTTCGATGCAATATCATCGACATATGAATATCAATTTCCTTGAATGGCCCCCGATCAAAGTTAAAAACAACCTGAAATATTTGCTGAAAGAAATGCACGCCCATGGTCGATATCATCGATGGACTTCCGATCTTATCGATATTTGATTTCAGATCATATCAAACAATGCATCGATATACCGAAGAAATTCAAAATTTTCTCTAAAAAATAGGGGCACCGAAAATCTGTTTATCGATCTTATTGAGCCACTTTTGATGGGCTCGAGATTTGAGTATTGATGGTATCGATAGGTGTATCGATACATCGATAATTCGTTCAGATATGTTGTGAAGTTGCTGGACATATTTGGTCCTCTTTCCGATCATATCGATGAAACATCGAGGACCCGACAGCGTAGGTCGATCATATCGAGGGTGTTTTGATAGAATCGATAAGGCGAGAAAAACTTAGAGATTTTTCTATTTTGAAAAAGTTTTCTCACTTAAAAGCCCTATGCTTCTCTAACTTATTTTTAAGGGTTTTATTCACCTAGTATTTTGGGACAAGGGATGTGAGGCTTTAAATTTACCTGTAGCGAGCTTGCACACATCCGGTTGAGGCAGACGCTTGAAATAATCTTCCTATCAGGTTCTATAGACAATCTGACTCAACACTCACGTAACTTGATAAACTAGGGCACTTTCAATCTCCCCCTTTGTCAATTACATGATAAAAACCCAAAACACCCTAGAATACTCTAGACAAACACACCCTAAATTGTGTGTACATGTTTTTACACAATTTTACAATTTCTAACCCATGTACACAACCAGTAGCTGCTCCCCCTGACTTGTAAACTCCCCCTTTCTTGTTGTAACTTGCTCCCCCTAAACACCTCCACAACCATTCAAGCAGATACGCAATTTTATGTTTGGGGTGTTTGCAAATATTCTCCCATTTTTTGTCAGTCATTGACAAAGATAGATCAAGTGATATTGACTGAAGAGTGAATTGCTTGGGAGAACTGCTCAATCAGAAGCAGATATAGATGTATGAAGATTAAACCATTGTTAAGTATACATCATTTTTAGAATGTATGGGTGCATAGTAGATCAGTTAAAACAGTGATATAGCAGATAGAATAATCCATAAGGAACAGTACTTGCATATCCATTTCAGAAACTTGATAAACCAGGGGAACTCAGAACAAAATCATGGCAGTAAAAATAAGATTATACTCAGCCATTATCAAAATGAACCCAAATTATCCAACTATCCAAAATAAACTGCCCAAGATTGACAGCAAATTAATAGTTATCTTGATCAAAACATCGTATAAAAAAAACTGCCCAAGGATTTTGCAGTAAAGTATTTAGTCAGGGCAAAATAGACATGCGTGGCAATCCGTCCGTAGTTGTACTCCTTGACATGAGCTCAATGTCCACAAGGATTGCTCTGTGTAAGCAAGTCCACCACTTTTTGAGTAGTGTGCTGGAGGACGTCGACCTTCTCTTCAATTGTGGTGAGGCGACTTTCACAGTTGTACAGCCGTTCCTCCATTCCAGCTATCTCATTCAAAAGGTGTCGTTCTAGATGATGGGACTAGCAGTTTGTGATTGACTCTGGGCTGACCATTGGCGTGCAATTGGACCCTCCATGTGTAGGCTGAGTCGATGGTTAAACATGTTGGACACCCTTGGCATAGAAAAGCGAACCCTGGGGGGAGACGAAGAGAGACACAATTATTGGGCTTCCTGGGCTGCATTACTGTCAAACCATGCTTTAGGATACACAACATCAGATGTGGCAGGAAGTCCCGCATGATGTGCTAATTTGGATATGAGTACGGGAAAGTATAGTTTCTCCCGATAATTGCCTTGGATGACACAGATGATTTGCTTAAGGAGAAGAGTCGGCAGGCACACTTGATTTTCTTGATGTATATCATACAACACATTAATCATAAATAGAGAGAGATGATTTCTTTCGACATCACATGGATATACATTAGACCTAAAAATGTTATGAAGAATTTTGAAAGTGGGTCCAAGATAGTTGATGTGAAGCAAATTGTCATCATTTCGTGGAACGGTAGTGCCTTGACATAATGCATGAGTAATTTCTCCCCATACACCCAGACCATTGAGATTCCTATTAGGTACTGGAATCCGAGTGACATCAAATCTAAAAGATGAGCCAGGGTGATCGGAGTGATGATCTTTAAGTAATGTGCAAGTTTGACCTGAATGCTAGGGGGATCATTACTAGTGACATGACAGTGATTGAAGAATTCTTGATCATCCCTAGTTGATATGATCCTCGAAGATTGAGGATGTTCTGCCAACCTATTACCACCAAAAGTAAGTCCAGTCCAAAAGATTCAATAGCACTATTGAGTACTAGACTTTCAATAATGGTGAATGGATGTCCTTCTATAGGAATAGGTTGACACATACTAGATTTGGATTGCATGTTCTTTGATTGTAATGAGTGAAGAGGCTTACCTTTCCCTTCGTTCATGATTTTTTAGTGTATGAGACAGGTAAAGGTAAGGATGGTTAACCAAAAGAATAGAAAATACCCGACCAAAAGTGAGGTTAGACTTTGGAGTGAAAGAATTGGAAGGATAATACTCGTTTCTTTTGAAGCTTCTGGGACCCACTGATGATCTTCTGGCTGAGGATTCGAGCAGAGGGCAAAACAAAAAAATTTTCAGAAAAATAAGATTTTCCCGCTCGACCGTTCTTTATTGGGCGGCAGTCTTCGATTTTATCGACCTTACTTTTGATTATATCGATGATCCTCATCCGATGTTATCAACAATTGCTTCGATAGTAGTCCCGATCATGTGACTTTCCACATTCTGAAGAGATGTCGATGATATCGACTCATGATCGATTAATCGGGAATGTTATATCGATAGACATATCGAAGAGGAATATTTTTCTTTTTAAGCATGCAGACGACCCTTCAAGTATACTTATAGTATTTCTGTGACTTAATAGCATACTCAGCAAAATTATGTACAATGACTGTACATATCAAAAATTATAAACATTTGAATGTTTATATACAAAAGATTGAGGTGAGGAATCTCAGATATATCATTTGACGCTCAACAAAATTGCATCTTTTTAGCAAATATTCAGATCTGGATGCATGATCTGGACTTGTCTTTTTATACTTAGGACTTCTAGGCATCAGTTCTCTCTATGCCTCTGATAGTGTAGCAATGATTGCTTATGTGATGACCCTTCATTACTGATTTTCCTGATAGGTCTAGGATTTCACACTCTTGTTTGTTAAATTTAACCATGTGCCCATTATCACAGATTTGAGATATGCTTAGGAGATTATGTGTCAGACCTTTTATGCAGAAAGCATTCTCATTTTCAAGCAACTGAATTCCTTTTATGATTCCCTGTCCAATTACTTTAGCAGTGGTTCCATCTCTGTAGGTGACTATCCCATTATGAAGGTTCTCATAATTTGAAAGAAGGGACATGTCACCGGTTACATGTCTTGAGCAACCACTGTCAAGGTACCACTTAGAATCATTGCCTGTTAAGTGATTTGAGTGAGTAGCAAGACAATTCTTCTTTTATTTAATTATCCACTTTGTGACAGGGTTCTTACTTGAAGTAGATTTAATTTTCTTATCTGATTCAACTACTTGATTAATCTTTGTGTTTCTATTGGAGGCATTAGAGTTTTCAAGTACTTGTGTTCCATACCCAGTTTTGGCTCTAACTTTCTCATATCCTAAGCCATTTTTGTTATTTCCAAATTTTCCCATACCTAAGAGTTTTTCTAACTTCTCACCATTTTGGGAAAACTTACAGTTTTGCTTGGCAGTTTTTTTGGACTCTTCTAGATCAAACAAGAGTGTATGATTTTCATTTTGAAGAAGCATATTTTTGTCTTTTAAGATCTCAACCCGCCTGTTCAATTTCTCAGACTCAGATTTAAGGAAGGAGTTAACTCTCTCAAGTTTATCATTGTAAAAGTGATATTGCTGTAAGTTATTGATTAGATGTGTATTAATTTCTAGAGTTTTATCCAAATCTTTTTGCAGCAATTCCAATTTGTTCTCAGATATTCCAAGTCTTTTAACCACTTTGATGCTATGGATATTTAGTTGATTGTAAGCATCTTGTAGCTTGTCCTTTTCTTCTTTTTCTTCTTCTTCAGTTCCCTCATTATCAGATGAAAATGATTCAGTGGCTAGCTGTTCTTTCTCATTCTCAGATTCAGTAAGAATGATTGAAGCAGTGGAGACCATGAGTATTTTCAATGATTTCTGATCTCCATCTCTTTTTGAGTCACTAAATTCTGAATTTGACTCCTTAGTATCATCCCACGTGGTAGCCATTGCCTTGTCCTTAGTTTTTCTATTTGGGCATTCAGTAGACAGGTGTCCATACTCATGACAGGCATAACATTGTGGTTCTTTAGTTCTTTTACCAAATTTGCCTACAGAAGGTTTATAGTTCACCTTTCTTTCTTTGGAAGGATGACCACAATTCTTTTGAAAGAATTTCCTGAATCGTTGGGCCAGCAAAGCCTCTTGCTCATCTTCATTTTTATTTTCGCTCTCATTGTCCTTATGTAATGTTTCCTTAGAGGTTTTTAGGACAGTTGTTTTGGATTTAGGAATTTGTTTGAAGTGTAGTTCGAAAGTTTATAGGGAACCTACCGGTTCTTCTACTTTCATCTCATCTATGTTTCTACACTCCTCAATGTTGTAACCTTGGGATTAAACCATTCTGGTAGAGATCTTAGGATTTTCCTACAAATTTTTTGTATCGGAACTTTTTCTCCCAATCCACCCATGGAGTTGCAGTTGATATTCAACTTTGTGAAAAACTCCTTAAATGTCTCATGCTCTTCCATTCTGAGACTTTCGAACTGTGCATTCAGGAGTTGAAGTTTAGATCTCTTCACAGTGCTTGTGCCTTCATGGGTTGTTTCCAATAGATCCCATGCTTCCTTGGATGTCCCACACATACTTATCTGATTGAATATATCCAGGGACACGGCAAAGTAGATGGCGTTCATGGTTTTTTCTTCAGCAGTCTGTTTTTCCTTGTCGAACGCCGTCCACTTTTCTTTAGGTTTGGGCTTTGTGATCATCGTGCCACTATCAAGTATGATTTGTTCAGTTGGTGGCACGTATCCATTTTCAACTATATCCCAAACATCATGGTCCAAAGATCTCAGAAAGTAGTGCATCCTAACCTTCCAGTATGCATAATTTGAGCCATCAAATACTGAAGGTCTAGTGACTGATGAGCCCTCTCCTTTGGCCATATTCCCAACTTTAGTCAAGATCACTCATTAGGCGGTGAAGCCCTTAAAGAGAGACCCGCTCTGATACCAATTGAAATGTCTGTGAAGACCGCACTAGTTGAAGAAGGAATATGCCAATATGTCCTAGAGGGGGGTGAATAGGACTTTTTAAAGTTTTTATGATTTATTTAAAAAATCCTACTTCACTAATCCTATGAATATGTAATTATCAGGATTACTCAAACGTAACTCTATTGGCTTCCAAGCCAGGTAGAGGATCCAATCACAACTATTCAAGATATAGCAATATGTAACTTAGTTTATGTTGGATGTGACTGTGTATGCGTGTGAGGTGTGATCAGATATATAAATATGAATGCATTGACATAAATCACACACACAGAAGAGCAATCACAAACGCAGTTATTTTTATAGTGGTTCGACTACTTGTCTACTCCACTCCCAATAACCGCACTCAACCCTTGAGTGTACTGGATTTCACTAAGGAGGTTTCACAATGGTTCACCTCAAACCTAAGGTTTTAAATCAGGTTCACATTCAACCTTTACAACTGACACTGAGGCTGACTGTTTATGCTCTCACGAGTAAGGGTCAACACAACGCACCCACTTTTAGGCACACTAGCCATGGACTTCCATAAGACCCTACTGGAGGTTTCTACACGGTTCACCTCAAACCCAGGAGTTTTACTGGTTCACTCCTAACTAGATGTTTATGCTCTCCACAGAGTAAGTGTCTACACAACGCACCTACCACGTACACTCTCGCCGAAGGCCTCCTTGAGGACTTCAAAGGGTGAGAACCACTTAAGACCCAATCCTAAAAAGGAATGATATCAAGTGTCCTCTTGGACTCTAGATACTTATAAATAAAATGATGAGTCCCAATTAGCACAAAGTCAAAGATCTCATCCTACTTGTTGACGAAGAGTCTTCTTCTCCCTTGATCCGCAACAGAATGATGTATTAATACTCGGCTTCGGTTTGGGTCAAGGTCAAGATGGAAACCTACTCTCTGAAGGTTTTTTTATAAGGAAGATAGAGTAGTTCCAATCTTATGCATTCAAGGCATCTCAGCTTAATGATTTGCCATTAAGGTAGTAGCTGGAGGATCCTTGAATGCGAAAGTTCATTCCCCAATCCACTCTATTAAATATCAATGATGAGGGTGGATTGGAGGATGAACTTTTTTAAGAGAAAGGGCTTTGGGTATATTATCTAAGGTTAAACACTCAAAAGCTCTCTCTACTTTCTCTCACAGCAATAATAGACAAGTCCTCTATATATAGGCAAAAGGTTCCAACGAATATAAAATGGTCACATTTATGACTGAGTTCGATATCATCGAGCAGGTTCGATATCATCGAGCGTATACTCTCGATAGCATCGATGGTTTGCTCGATGACTTGAACTCATAGTCATACGCTTTTGAAACCTTTTGCCAGATGGTCGATGGATCGAAACTACTATCGATATCATCGGATTTCGAACTTCGATTCCATCGATGGTAGGTTTGATCAATCGACACTTGAAAATTGAGAGAGACTTGACATGAAATATTTCAGGTTTTTAGGATATGATCGAGGGTCAGTTGATATCATCGGAATTTGTATATCGATGATATTAAAGGCAGTGTCGATGCATTAATAAATCCAATAGATTTACCAGTAAACTCGCTAAACAGTTTGTGTCCAGTTTCGATGCAATCGACTCGACCTCGATATCATCGACATATGAATATCGATTTCCTCGAATGGCCCCCGATCAAAGTTAAAAACTACCTGAAATATCTGCTGAAAGAAATGCGCTCCCACGGTCGATATCATTAATGGAATTCTGATCTTATCGATATTTGATTTCAGATCATATTGGACGGTGCATCGATATACCGAAGAAATTCAAAATTTTCTCTAAAAAACAGGGGCACCAAAAATCTGCCTGTCGATCTTATCGAGCCACTTTCGATGGGCTCGAGATTTGAGTATCGATGGTATCGATAGGTGTATCGATACATCGATAATTTGTCCAGATATGTTGTGAAGTTGCTGGACATATTTGGTCCTCTTTCCGATCATATCAATGAAGCATCGAGGACTCGACAACGCAGGTCGATCATATCGAGGGTGTTTCGATAGAATCGACAAGGCGAGAAAAACTTAGAGATTTTTTTATTTTATAAAAGTTTTCTCACCTAAAAACCCTATGCTTTTCTAACTTGTTTTTAAGGTTTTTATTCACCTGGTGTTTTGGGATAAGGGATGTGAGGCTTTAAATTTACCTGTGGCGAGCTTACACATATCCGGTTAAGGCAGATGCTTGAAATGATCTTCCTATCAGGCTCTGTAGACAATCTGACTTAACACTCACGTAACTTGACAAATCAGGGCACTTTCACTCAATTCTTTGAATGATTGTTTGGCACACTTTGCAGATTTAAAAGATCCCATGACAAAAGGCAAAGTGGATGCCTTGCAAGACAACATCTCAGTAGTCATCACTGACTAAGAAAACCCTTACTCTAAAGCTCCTCCTTCCCCAGGCCCTGAATGTTTACCATTAAAGGAAGATGAGCTAAAAATTGAACCGAAGTTTGCAACTTTGAAATATGTTGAGACTACATCACTTCTTAAGAAGTTTTCTGAACTTTATTTACTTGTAGTCTCTGATTCACCATGGGATACTAACTTTGAAACTTTCTCTGTCATAGGTTAATCATATATACTTTGGACACCTCAGAAAATTAAAAGGAAACCTTATGCTGAGGTTCATAAATTTCTCTGGGAAGTCATGCTCCAGGGTGTCCAAGCCTATTGTAAAAAAGGCTTTTGGATGATCCTGTTGAGGAACTTATTGAGAAACTTATTAAGATATTTGCTGAAAGAGGAACGTTACGGCATGATTGAGTAGTTTTTCCCTGCTTTCATAAGACTAGGGTAGTTTGCTTTATGCTATTCTAGGATAGATGATTTTATGCCATTAGGTTAGTTTGCTTCCTGCATTGTTGTAGGATAGTTTGCTTTTGTGTCTTCACTCTCATGCTGACTGGCTTTCATGCTGTGATCTCTATGGAACAGTCTCTCAATTCGTTATCTAGGTACTATCTTTCCATCACTTCTCCTTCACTTTCGTTGTCCCTTGTGCATTGCATGCTCATACCTTTTACATTGAAGACAATATAGATTTTAGGTAGTGGTGGGAGATTAGGTTGCCTAATCAGTATTTTCTTGGTCTTGAGCAGAAATTTGTGAAATTTTTTTAAATTTTTCTAGAAATTCTTGTGAATTTGAAGTGATTTTGATGGCCATCTTTGATTCAGAATTATAAGATACGTAATGTTGGATTTATGACTCTTAGATTCAGTTATCTATTATATTAAATTCACAGTAAAGTCTGAATTGTTATTCTATGATTAGAAGTTTTAAAAATTGATTGCGTTATGATTTCACATGTCACATCTCGCTTTCACATTAAGGTTTTAGTTTGATATTGAAAGCTTAACTTGGTAATCACTAAGCATGTAAGAAACTAGCTTGGAAATTTTGCCATCATGATCAATTGAAGAAAAAGAAAATACCTAGCTAAAAAAAAAAAACAAATACCTTTAGAAAGGGTTAAGTGAATAATCTTCACCATTGGTTTGCTCCCAATAGGCGTAAATTTAATTCCCCATGGATGATATGTGAAAAGGGTTGGGTGTACAATCTTCACCATAGGTTTGCTCCCTATAGGTGAGGATTTGATTCCCCTTCTTGGCGTTACTTTTAATGGAAAAAATTAAAAGTTGGAATAATGAAAAGATGATCTGTGAGGCAAGTTTTGGTTTAAGTCTTGGTTATCATGAATTCTCTTGTTGGTTACCAATGATATCCTGAAATAAAGAAGTGAATTTTAATGATGATAAGCCGAGATTAGACTATACACTCATGGATCCTAATGTTTAGAATTTTTTCTAATTGATGGATTAATACTTTGAACTTTATTATGAAGTTTACCGTGTGCTTGAGTCTAGGAGAGATTAACACCGAACATTCGTGAATCTTAAAATTCTAGTATTTGGTTTGTTTTTCAAAAATCACTCGAATTTATCGAAATTGACCTTTAATTCTCAACGTATTTTTCGCATACTTTGCTCGGGACTAGGAAAATGCTGGTTGGGGGTTGTGTTAAGGGTTAAATATTGCATATTAAACTCCAGTAATTACTTGATTTTATGAACATGATACTGTTTAATGGCCTGTTTTAATCATGTTTATGTTACAGGGTAGATTTATAAGCGTGAACTGAAAAGGTTGCTTAAAGCATGGATTTAACGCTCTGATGATACCAAAGGCAAGGGATAGAACCCCAAGAGACCAAGATCGACGGATTTACATGCCAGAGATCCGAGAAAATCAAGAAACTGAAGCTCAAGTGGCCCGAAATTGGTCCAAAATGTAAGATTACAGGGTTCAAATCATCTGTTCAGCTTGAAACTTCATATATAGCCTGAGGATCATAAATTAACCATACAAGTCAAAATTTAGCTCTTCGATCAATGTGTAAGTGACCCGATGGACAAAATCAAACACCTTGGGAGATCGGGACCCAAAATGAACCGATGGAAAGAGCACAAAAAATAGTGGATATTTGCCAAATTTCACTTCTTTTGGATGGTGCAGCAGGGAGGAACGAACGACAGACGTTTCTAGAATGCAGAGTGGCAATTCTGTAAATATAATGAACTCCATATGCATGCACGTAAGTGAGAAGAGGCTTGCTTCAATGATAGGTATTGACTCATCACATGTGGATGTTGTGGCCCACCTAGTTTCATATCTACTTCATACTTTGACCCATGGGCTTAAACGTTACTAAGAAGAGGATGAGCGGAGTAGATCTCCGAGAATGCCATCAGAAGTAGGCCCCACCTATTTTTGGTACAAAACATCTAAACAGTGCGAAAAACGTCCAATGACGGACGTGCTTGCGATTGGGTTTTGATAGTGGGCCCCACCCATCATCCCTTTTCATGATCTGGACCGTCCAATGTGTCCCAGAGGGGGGCTTGACCCTCGCTTAGGTGGTGAAATTGCAGAAGATAGGGTGAATCAGATTTCAACCATCCAAACGGAGGACGGACAGTAAAATGGAAAATCAAGTGGGCCACGTTAGCAGAAATTCAAAACTAGCCATCTCTGACTGGTTTTTTCTTGAGATTTTAATGGATGACATGGATTTCCCATTAGAATTCGATCATGGGTCCCACTGACACCACCGACTTCAATAGCGTATTCCATACGCAAGATGTGCATCCAGAAGTCACCGGTTTTCACAGTTGCTTATGCATTTATGGCGGTGATTAGACCAGTGATCTGAACTGTCCATCATGTAGGGTGCTCAAAAATGTCCCAGGGGACGTTCCCCTTTTCAACAGAATGCGAGGGAAGATGGGGGTATTTGCCTGTGTTTTCGGTGCGAAAACTGTATGTGCGTCTGGCTACAAAATGACTTGCTGGCTATGTAAATATTTGTGGAGGCAGCTTCTAAAAACAGCCTATCCACCGACTCAAGTAGCAACCGACCTCCTTACAAATGTCTATAAAGAGAGAAAGAGTGGAGAGCAGTGCGGGAGATCCGGCAGCCGTGGAGGCAGTGAACGTGGAGCAGAGAGAGTTTAACAGAAAAGTGTTTATTTTTTTACTGTTCTTTTCATTATTATTTTCTTTTGATAGATAGTCCAGTTATGTTGGGCTAAACCTCTTAGATAGGGCTAAGAGGTGAAGCTTGTAGCATGATGGGAGAACTTTTTGCTTAAGCCTTTTGTTTACACTGAACTGATGTTGATTTTGGTTTAATTAAGGGAATGTTTTTAGTTTTTAATGGTCTGTTGTGACTAAAATTACAATGGGTCTGCGATAGCTTTGAGCATGTTCCTTTTCTTTTTATGTTTATCATGTCAAGAAGCCCTGTTATTCACCATCGTCTCTTAGGCATGGTCGGATGACGGTACCCTTCCTAACCTTCATACATTGTTGATTGGTTGATAATTAGTCTAATTCTGTTGTTTACTTTGTCTCCTGGGCATGGTTTGGTGATGGAATCCATTCTAATTCATATACCTTTCATCTCTTGCAAACTATATCAAAGGAAGTTCAGTCTTGATTTCCATGGTTACACTCTTCAACTAGATGAAGATGAGACTCTAAGTTCAGTTGAATTCTTGAAGCAGGCATAAGATCTCCCTAATCTCTACATGTGGATCCTCTGAATCCCTCGTTTCCTTTCCCTGAATTCTTTAAGTTTTAGATAATTATTTCATCATTATCCTCAAATTAGACTTTATTTAGATTTCATCTCATTTTAGTTCTAGTTTTAGTTAGTTTCAGATTACGTACAGGTTTTCAGTCCCTGTGGATTCGACCTCGGTCTCACCGAGTTTATTACTACATCACAACCCTATACTTATGGAGTGAACAACTATATGTTCTTAACACTTCTGAAAGGCAAAGTGATAAACTTTTGGTTGTAAGTGGTCCGGACAACATGGAAGGAAAGTTGTGTAGTGGGTCTGAGCCAGATACATAGACCTTCTGCCAAGCTAGGACAAAATTTGTCGTATCAGTTCTTAATCCTAGTTGATCCCGATCTTCTGCTTGATCAGAGCATTGAGTTCATTGGTAACTACTAGGATTGAGAATTTGATTCAAACCGCGAATACTTCGCTTATATATAGTTTCTCTACTCCGTGTTCCCGACTGTAATAAGTCCTTGAGAAGACAATTCTAAGGGGTGTGTTGATTTGACCTAACATTCAATCCGAGGGATATATTAGTTTTCTCTGAGTGTGAATAGTTACTAATTAAAACAACATTCCTAAAGGTTATTAAAGAAGCCTATAAGTATTGAGGGGATCCAACGAAGGAATGAGGTCTCACTCCAACCTAATTAATCAAGCTAACTAAGTTTATCTTTCAATTATCTTAGTATAATCAGTCATTTACTTTCTTTAGTATAACTAGTAGTCTAACCTTAACTTGGGAGTAGCGGTAATCCAATAGTTATAATCCAAAGTCTACGCTCAAACGCTAGGTGATTTCATACCATTTCTAATACAAGAAATTGTTTTCTCGCTTAGGGTCAAAAGTTGTCTGATTGGAATTGAGTTGCCCGAACTTGAATTTAACTGCGCTCGAACACTTCACATATGCCCATACTAGCAAAGGAAGTCCTAGGGTTCACGTTATTAATTTATTAGATTTCCCATACTGTCAGATCTTTTGAAATCTAGGAGTACCAACTCTAGGTATAAAACTCCAAATGTCCCAACATTTGATGGTCATTGTGGTTTATATAATCCTCATTCCCAAGGTCCTAGTTATCTCATTACTTCGCTCTGAAATTCATGGTTTGGGTCCGTTTTTGTGGTCCAACGCGCCCGTATTCGCGCCATTTAGATCCATTTCAGGTTTGGAATTCATCAACTAATGACTCAAACCCATCGACTGACGACTTAGCGGCGACCTAGGTCGATTCACGTGATTGAAGATACGTTGTGGACTAAATTACAGTATTCGGTCTCGCCTGTCAGTGAAACCTTGGGATCTTAATGCCATCTCTAAATTCCATTGCCCCCTTCTTAAGTCAGAGTGCGTCGTGTTACCCATAACCCAGGTCCAGTTTAATCCAAATCATGCTCTGATACCATCTTGTAATGCCCTGAAAATAGGGGGTAGAGCAAAGCTCAGCTCCCAGGTTCCAACGCATCACTTATGAAACATAGATAATGATGATTAAATGTTGTCCATATTAGTGCATTTAAACATGAGTAAGATTATACTAAATTAGCATATCATACTCCAAAGTTAATGTAATTTAACAAACAGAATACTGAAATATATGCATTTAATTATAAAAACGTTTCACAAATTTCGAAGTATGAGTATAAAACCAGGATAAATATATACATGTGTTGTTTCTAACCATATAAAGCACTACGTGAAAAATGAAAAAAAAAATGACGGATTTAGAGACGGTTCTAGACCGTTTCTAAAATTGCTTGGTTTAAAGACGCTTTAGAGATGGCCGTAAACCGTCTCTAAACTTTTAGACGGCCCTTGACTGTCCTTAATATTGTCTTAAAAATTTGAATGTCTACAAATCATTTAAGACGGTAAAAAACCGTCGTTAACTGCGGACAAAAGACGACCATTGACCGTCTGGAATAAGAGATGGTCTCTGACCGTCTTATATGCAGCCATTTGAGACAGTCAAAGACCATCCGTATTAGAGACGATCATTGGCCGTCTCTTATTGGTAATATGAGACTGTCAAGGACCGTCTCAATTAGAGACGATCATTGGTCATCTTTTCCTGTAATCTGAGACTGCCAAAAATAGTCTGTATTAGGGATGGTCCTTAGCTGTCTCCATTTGATACTGTCTAAGACCGTCTCTATTAGAGACGGTTCTGAGCTGTCTTATAGTGGTCATTTGAGACTGTTGAAGACCGTCTGCATTAGAGACGGTCCTAAACCGTCTTTAATGCTCAGGTCAAAAATTAAGAACAAAAAAATTTATGAATTTCAATAAAAAAAATTAGAAAAATAATTAACAATATTTAAGAAAAAAATTTAGATTTTGAAAAAAAAATTTAAGAAATTTGAATAATGTTGATAATTTTGAAAAAAAAAAGATTTTGATAAAAAAATGATATTTTGAAAAAGAAAATTTATAAAATTAAACAAAATTGTGAAAAATTTGACAAATTGTATATATATATATATATATATATATATATATATATATATATATATATATATATATATATATATATATATATATATATATATATATATATAAAGAAAACTAGATTTTGTATTTTGACAAGAAAAATTAAAAAGTTATATAACAAGTTTCGATTAAAAAAATGATATTTTGAAAAAGAAAATTTTAAAAATTGAACAAAATTGTGAAAAAATTGATAAATTGTAAAAAAAAAAATATATTTTTTAAAAAAGAAAACTAGATTTTGTATTTTGACAAGAAAATTTGAAAAGTTATATAACAAAAGTGATATTTAAAAAATGATATTTTGAAGAAGAAAATTTTAAAAATTAAACAAAATTGTGAAAAAATTGACAAATTATAAAAAAAATATATTTTTTAAAAAAGAAAGCTAGATTTTGTATTTTCACAAGAAAAATTGAAAAGTTAGATAACAAAAGTGAGATTTTGATGATGTATTGTATATCCTTGCCGCCCCTATGTTTCTCCAACCCATTTTTGGGCTAGGTATAAAAAATTGTGTCGATTTAAATCTTAAGTGGACCACACCACTGGAAAGAATGATAATATAGTACCTCGTCATTAAAAATTATAAAGAGCCAATCGTAAGGTTTTAGTAATGTTTATTTGCAATCCAACTTGTTGATAATGTAAAGAAGATCTAGATGAAGGTAAACTACAAAGATTAAATTGATCCAAAACTTTTGTGGCCTTCAAAAGGTTTTTTATAGTTATTCATCATTGTTTTGATTGATATGGCCCACCTAAGATTATTGAGTTCTTATGATTTGAAATCACATCTTAAAATATGATGGAAAAATATATGGACGGTGTCGATATAAATAAAATATTTCAAGGTGGGCCCTACACGGTTAGAGTAACACCCATAAAGGAGTTACCTAAAATAGTGAAATGGAGGTCACCTCATGGGAACTTCCCATGAGGTTAATCTGTGTGCGCCCCACCATGATGCGTGTAGAACATCAACACCATGCATTTGATGTGTCCCCTTTAAGTCCAAAAATTAGTCATTTACGAAACTCAGGTGGGGCGCCATAACATCTAAAACTAAGTGAAGACATCCCTAAAACATATAAAAGCATTTGGTGGGGCCCACATGAGTTTTGGATGTGAATGAAACTTGGTCTGACTCCTCATCCAAGTGGGACACACATAATGAATGGGCTGGATCTATGAACCACATCTAGGTGGGCCCAATAAATGATTATGAATGTTTAATGGGAGGGTAACCCTCTCAACTATAGTAGGTGGTGTGGCCCACCCAAGTCATGGATTGACTTTATTTTTAAGCTCGTGGCCTACCATGGAATGGTGCATCTAACTGACGAGGCAAATCCAAAGTTCAAGTGGACCCACACCATAGAAAAGAGTGGGATAGTGACACCTACTATCGATACCTTCTTAGGGCCCACCGCGATGTTTATCTGAGATCCAACATGTTTATAAGTTAATACAGACATGGATGCAGTTGAAACTTGGTCTGACCCCTCATCCAAGTGGGACACAGGATATGTGAATCACATTTAGGCAGGCCCAATATATGATTATAAATGTTTTAAGGAAACCTTTCTCTACTACATTTAAGTGAGTTACTCGTTACCCTTACCAGAGTAATTAAACTCTATGGGATCCACTATTATTTATTTATTTTATCCTCTCCATTCATCCATGTTAACAGATAATTTGCTGTCTAAAGAACAAAAATGAAGCATATCCAAAGCTCAGGTGGACCACACCACAGGAAATAGTGTGATTGAACCTCTACCGTTTAAAATTTCATGGAGGCCATAGAAGTTTTGGATCAAGCTGATGTTTGTGTTTTCTATTCATTCATATATTTTTGATATTATGAACAACCCTTAACCGTTTTTGGATAATTTGATCAGTCCAAATTGAAGAGTAAATAACTTCAGATGTTTAAATCAAAATTCATTCAAATTGTTGATCAATCTTGTTTGCCCAATATCTTTCTCATATGTAGCATGATTGGGACGAGTAACTATAATAATTAGTAAAATAGAGTGAATGGACTAGACATGTAAAATGGGTCAAATATTCTAGTCAAAATTGTGACCCAACTTATTGACACCCTGAGACTCTAAGAATTAATGTTAGTAAGTTTTGTAGGGCTCATCATGATGTGTGTTGAACATCAACACCGTGCATTTGATAGAAGTTTTGGATCAAGCTGATGTTTGTGTTTTCCCTTCATTCATATCTTTTTGATATTATGAACATGTTGGATGACAAACATTACTGTGGGCCCAAGGAAGGTATCAACGGTGGAAATCATTATTCCACACTGTTTTGTGTGGCATGGTCTACTTGAGTTTTGGATTTACCGAAAATTTGGGATCAACACACACCATTCATCCATTTTTCAAGATCATTTTATAGAATTATCTAAAAAATGAATCATATTCAAAGATTATATGGACCACACCACAAATAAGGGGAACAGATTGGCTACTCTCCCTACACCATCCAATGGCTAGTGGTTGGTGCCGTGTGGGCCCCACCATGATTTATGGCCCCACGACCATTTTATTTTATTATTATTATTATATTTTTATTTTTTTATACTTTTGAACCAGTTGGATTTCAAATAAACATTACGATGGGCCTTAGGATAGTTTTAATGGTGGGAATCACCTCCCGTTGTTTTTTGTGGTGGGGTCCACTACAAATTTTTATCTGTCTCATTCTTTGGCTCGTGACTTAAAATGACATCTCAAAATGGACGGGCGGTGTGGATATAACAAATACATCGTAAGTTTTTATATTTTTAAAATATTATATATATAAGGTACAATGCGCTCGAGCTGATTTTAATGCCCCATGAGGTCGAGCTGTGTGGGTCCCCTTTAAATTATGGGATATCCCAAAAATCAGCCGTATACAGAACTCTGGTGGGCCATACCATCTAAAATCATGTGAAGACATGCCTAAAACATATAAAAACACTTGGTGGGGCCCCACCTGAAATTTGGATGCGTCTGAAACTTGGTACGACCCCTCATCAAAGTGGCACACACATAATGGATAGGCTAGATTTGTGAACCACATCTTTCCAAGCCCAAAAAATAATTATGAATGTTTTAATGGAGGGTAACCGACCCCTCTCAACTTTTGTGTTCGGTGGTCTGTGCACCCCACCATGATGTATGTGTTTCATCCATGCCGTCCATTTATTTTTATAGATCATTTTATGATATTACAAAAAAAAAGAGTTATAACCCAATCTCGAGTGGACCACACTACAGGAAAAAGTGTTAAATGAATGTCGACCATTAAAAACTTTTTGGGAGCCATAAAAGTATTGGATCAAGATAATTTTTATTTTTTTCCCTTCATCTGGGCCTTTATGACCAAATCAACAGATTAAATGTCAGATAAATAGTACAGTGGGGCTTAGGAGGATTTAAATGATGGATATCCAATCACTATTGTTTTCCTATGGTGTGGTACACCTAAGGTTTATATCCCTCTTATTTTTAGGATGAAGGAATAAAATTATCTTTAAAAATGGATGAACGGATTGGATGAAACACATACATCATGGTGGGGCCCACAGACCACTGAACATCATCCATTGGCTAGTTTCAGGGGGAGTAGCCAATCCGTTCGACCCCCAAAACGGACGCGGATTTCCTGCGAAAGCCTTTCGCAGGAAGTTCCTGTGCAGGGATTCTGGGTGGGGCCTACTGCGATTTTTGTGAGAAATCAAATCCGTCCATCCATTTTTCAACCTCATTTTAAGACTTCTACCAAAAAGGAGAAGGATCCAAAACTCAAGTGGGCCATAGGAGATGAAACAGTGGGGAAAGGAATGCCCACCATTGAAACCTTCCTAAGCTCCACCTTGCTGTTTATATGCCATCTAAACCGTTTAGAAGGTCATTTTCACTTAGATAAAGTGAAAACTCCAGAATTGTGGACCGTTACAAAACTTTTATGGCCATATAAATGTTTTGACGGTGGTCACTAAATCTTCACCTTTTCCTTTGGTGTGGCCCACTTGAGTTGTGGATCCTCCTAATTTTTGTCTCATTTCATAAAATGAGCTTAAAAACGGATAGAGGGGTTGGATTTCTCACAAACATCTAAGTGGGCCCACACAGAAACCTTGTGCAGGAACTTTTTGCGAAAGGCTTTCACAGGAAATCTGCTGTTGAGGGTCAAATATTGCATATTAGACCCCAGTTATTACCGAATTTATGAACATTCTACCGTTTAAAAGCCCAATTTAATTGTGTTTGTGATGCAAGGTACATTTGCCAGCGTGGACTACAAAAAGGTGCTAAAAGCGTGAAGTTGATACTTTAAAGTCACCAAGGCAAGAGACAGACCCCAGGAGACCAAGATCAACAGATTTGCATGCCAGGGATCCAAGAAAATTGAGAAATTGAAGCTCAAGTGGCCTGAAAGACGTCCAGAATGCAAGATCACAGGGTTCCCACTATTTGTTCAGCTCAAGACTTCATACATGGGATGTGAGCCATAAATTAACTGTACATATTAAATTCCAGCCATTGAACATTTCAGGAAGTGGGCCAACAGACAGATCAGCCCATTAATATTCAATTTGGGGCCCACCTGATATTTGGATATGCTTCAAGTCTGGTCTCAATCCTTAAAATGATATGACAGAGTAGATGGACGGGACAGATCGCACTAAAACATCACAGTGGACCCTATTTTTCAGTACATGTACACCATGTACATGGATGCTTGCAGCGCACCGAACAAACAAAAGCCGGTCAGCATGCGCTGACCGACGTTTCTTCAGCGCCTGCTTGGACTCTACTGCGAACCGAACAGAGACTCGGTTGTGTTTTTTTGTGGGCCCCACTCGTCTCATATTTGATGATTTGAACCGTCCAAGTGCCTCAGGGGGTGGCCACGACCCTGACCTAGGTGATATTTCGAGACCATGCAAGCTGTTGCGAAAGCCTACCCGTTAAACATCAGATGGACGACAAAGTAAACAAGCTCGTGGGCCGCACCGATTTTTCTCCAAAAATATTCTTTACCAGACGGTTTTTTGACATCGAACCAATGGACGGCTTGGATTTCTTCAGAATACATTGAAGTGGAGCCCACCAGCTTCGTCAGCGCAGGTGAATGAGCTCAGCTTCGCAGCATCCGTGAAAACCGGAAGTTGGTTTTACTAGTGGGTCCCACTCATGGCCCATATGATAAATCTGGACCGTACATTAGAATCCCATGCCCCATATTACCATTGCCTAGGTGACAGATTTTCAAGGGACAGCGGAGATTGATTTTTAACCGCCCAAACATGGGTCGGACGGCTAGGTGAAAATCTGGTGGGCCACTTTGAATCTGATCTAAAAACGATCAGGTCCGACCGTTTTTGTGAGGAGAAACCGATGGATGGAGTGGATTTCTTCTTCGGCATCAAAAACTTAAATCACTAGGAGTCAGCGTAAGAGTGCTGTGCGTTTTTCACTGCGGAAAGAGGAGGGCAGAACTCCTTCTCACAGCAGGTCAGCGACCAATTTTTTGGGCCTATAAAAGAAAAAAAGGAGGAAGAATCGGGAGAGGTGTGGAGCAGCCGTGGAGGCTTGGGCTTCAACGTGAATATGTGAGAGAGAGAGAAGACATTAGGGTGTTGTTTTGTTTTCTTTTTCTTTTATTTTTTTTTATATATTTGTTTAAGAGATTAGCCTAAACATGTTTATGGGCTAAACCTCTTAGCTAGGGCTAAGAGGTGAAGCTTGTAGCGTAATGGGAGAATTGATGCTTGTGCCTTTTGTTTAGACTGAATTGATTTTGATTTAATTTTATTATGGGAATATTTTTAGTTTTTAATGGTCTGTTGTGACTGAAATTACAATGGGTCTGTGATGGCTTTGAGTATTTCCATTGCCTTTTTATGTTTATGACGTCAGGAAGCCCTGTTGTTCACCATCGTCTCCTGGGCATGGTTGGATATCGGTACCCTTCTTAACCTTCATATCATGGGTTGATAATTAGTTTAATTCTATTGTTTACTTTGTCTCTTGGGCATGGTTTGGTGATGGAATCCATTCTAATTCATATACCTTTCATCTCTTTAAAACTATATCAAAGGAAGTTCAGTTAATTTCCATGGTTACATTCTGGATGAAGATGGGACTCTAAGTTCAGTCAGTTTTAATGCAGGCATAAGATCTCCCTGATCTCTACAAGTGGATCCTCTGAATCCCTAGTTTCCTACCTTTGATTTCTTCCACCTTTAATTTAATATTTCACCATTATTCCTTCAAATTCAATTGATTTAGATTTCATCTTAAGCTAGTTCTATTTCTACCTAGTTTCAGATAACGTACAAGTTCCAGTCCCTTGGGATTTGACCTCGGTCTCACCGAGTTTATTACTACATCACAACCCTATACTTGAGGAGTGAACAAGTTTTTGGCGCCGTTGCCAGGGACTGACGGCTACGTATTTCTGAAATTAATTGGTTTTGGAATTAGATTAAGATTAGGATTTTACTAACTTTAGGTTTAGGTTTTTCTGATTTATAGAAACTAACCTGTTTTCTTGTTTTATAGGATTCTAAGATAGAAACTTCTAATTAGGTGATATCTTTCTAATTTCTCTACTTTTTCTATTTTAGGCTTAGGGTTGTATTTTCTATTTTTAGGAATTCTTCCCAGTTTAGAAACTAACTTTCTATTTTCATCTTAGAATTTTCTAACTTTAGAATATCTATTTTTAGGAACTAATTTCTTTTGTTTTCTTTTGCAGGATCTTAACATAGGAATTTCTAATTGGTACCTTCCTTCTAACTTCTCCCTCTTTTACTTTCCATACTGTTGTAGGATCTTTTCTTTTATTTTACTTAGGATTAGATTCAGAGTTAGGGTTTCACCATGTATATGAATGAGTGGGCACGACAGTTTGTTGAGATAGCTTATGGAAAACAGCCTACGCCTCAAAATTTTTCTGAAAATATCTTCGAGAATCAATCGGAATATGATGCTCCACCGATTAAGAACTCTTTCGGTGATTATCTGCGGGAAAATAATTGCATTCCACGAGTTAAGAAAACAGTACGTGATTATTGGAATGATGACGCGTATCAACTCCCGACAGATGACCCGTATGGTTTTGATCAGTGGAAACAGAAATATGTCGAGGTTGAGTCAGTAAAACAACGTGGTAAGAACCCTCGTGGATCAACCACTTTTGAATATTCACCAGAAATGATCTGAGAGGAGTCATATCCGAGTTACACAGACTATATTACTAGCACGAGGAAATTAGTAGAAGCACTTGAATCACGCCTTGATAGGCTAATGAAGACTAAATCATCCCAACCACAACTCGTTGATCCTGTTGATTATTCCTTTGGATTCCCTACTTCTAATGAAATAACGGAGGCTAGTTCGTTTCAACTACAATCCAATCTAGAAATACAATGCGAGGAAAGTAATCCTCACTCACTTTTGACAAAATCTGGAATTTGGAATGAGGAGTTGGATTCCATTAATGGGCATACGGTTCAATTTCTCGATGAGTCGATCTCAATAACTGTTCAAAAGAATGATGGAGATACATGGGTGTCTTTCAAATACAGTGATGATGACACACTTTCCTTACATGATACACATGATCTCAATGATGAGGTAGAGGTTAGTTTATTCGAACCTCAACCAAATTTAGAATGTGAGGAAAGCGATCCCATCCCAAGTATGCACTGCGCAAAATTAGACGATGATGCGTATTGGGATAATGATCATGAATGTTCAGCCCCAGTTCCCTTGGAATTAATCTCAAGTTTGGTCCAGGTCAATGATCAAGAAGTGCACGAAGTGAGCGGTCATAATGAGCTACTCCACCCACCTGACATATCTGATTTAAAAGTGGATGAGCTCCTTACAACCAACCCTTCTATCTCTTGTGAGACATGTTTGGACCACTCCCCTGAATTACATGATGATATGATTTGGGAGATGAACGAGTTACTCGATACGACTCTGGAATTTGAAACCACTCAGTTGAGGTCACCATCTGAACTATCGAATTTTGACGATTCATCGCCTCTTCTGAGTAGTATCAATGAGCAGAGTCCACACATCAATACTTCGTACACTAACCCTCAATCTGTCTGTGCAGGGCTAGAGCAAGAGAACACACCTCTGTTTACCTTTAAAGACGATGGATTCCTTGGGCAGATCATGACGAGCTCTAATGTGGAACATAAGTCACACTCAACTGAATTTCTCAACTCTTTGGATGATTGCTTAGCACACTTTGCAGACTCAAATGATCCCATGATAAGAGACATAGTGAATGCCTTGCAAGACAATATCTCGGTAGTCATCATTGACCGAGAGAACCCTTACTCTGAAGCCCCTCCTTCCACAGATCCTGAATGTTTACCATTAGGGGAGGAGGATCTAAAAACTGAACTGAAGTCTGGAACTTCGGAATGCATTGAGACTACATTACTTCCTGAAAATTTTTCTGAATTTTATCTACCTATAGTCTCTGATTCACCATGGGATACTAACTTTGAGACTTTTTCTGACACAGGTGAATCATATATACTTTTGATACCTCAGGCGAATCAACGACAAATTTTTGCTAAGGTACATAAGTTTCTCTGGCCATTCATGCTTCAGGGTATCAAAGCCTATTGCAAAAAGGGCTTTTGGATGATCCTGTTGAGAAACCTACTGAGAAATTTATCACAGTATTGGTCGGAAGAGGAACCTTTGATGTTTTATTTAAACCAACATGATTTAAATGATTTTTAAACTCGCAAGCATACGAATCAGATGCAGATATGGTACGTATTACGAGATCGTTTCCACGGGGACTGATCGTCACAATTCAAATCTATGATTCTCCTTAACTAATCCAACAAATAATGGAGCGAATTACTAAACACAATTCTATGAAAAAAAAACAATTGAAAATAGGGAAGAAAATTCAATCAGAGAGAGAGCACTAGGACTTCCGAATCCATCCCTAATTATCCTAACCCTTGCTTTGTCTGTTGATTCACCTTGATCTAGATTGATACCACTTAAATAGAGAAAGCACAATCTGTGTCCTTAATCGGGCATACAGACTGTCTAATTCCTTTAAGCAATGCCATGAACAACATATCCCATGTCCTTGGTCGGGTACATGGAATGTACATTCATTAAAGCATCCTGTTTCTTCCTCTATAGGAAACCTGTTCTTGATCAGACCCAAGCACCTATAATAAGCATCCAAACAACATCTATATATATACTTTGATCAAGTTCATAGATGGAGAAGTATAAAATTTAAACCAATCAAGCCCACTTAGAGAAAGGAACAATTAATTAATATTCAAAGTAAATCAACCAATATAAGAGCTAATCAAATTAGGGGCTTCATCTCAGCCCTAGCTGAGAGATTAGTGACCCATAAAATCCATAAAAAAAAAATTAAATAAAATTCATAAAAATAAAACCAAACCAATCGATCTCTCTCTCTTCCTCCTTTTCTTTCTTCTCTTTCTTCTCTCCCTGGCTCTGGATCTCGAATTTCCTAGTTCTGAACGCCTTTCCCACGTCCAAAACTTCCCTTTTATAGCTGCTGGATGGCTGGAGTCGGTGGCAGAGTCGTAGAGGGACTCGGAGCACCAATTTTCGCAGCCGTGATCGGTGGGCCCCACAGAGGTGTTTTCTGGAAAATCCACCCCATCCATTGGATTCAGGACGAAATTTCAGTCAAGAATGGGTGGTTTTGAAGGTCCATTAACGCGGCCCACAGAAGAAAATACAAAAAGATCAGTTTCGAACGTCGCCGGGCAGTCCGTTTGTGGCCTCTGTATAGCACACGTGTGTACGCATGGGAGTGGAATATCAGCATGGTTTTGTAGTTCTCGAACCCATCTACATGATGGACGTCTTGGATCGGCCGTACGGGTGACGTACAGGGCCCACAATCCTTCGCAAAAACGGCAGCGGAAGACGCTACGCGGACGGCGGAAACGAGCTGCTGTGTTGATGGTGGGGTCCATGAATGATGGAAATCCCAAAATCCACTCCGTTCACTGGGATAAGAACGGAAAAACGGTCGGAAATGACCAGTTTTTCCTCTGTTTTGGCGTGTCCCACCTGATCTTTACTTCTGCCGTCAATCTGATGTTTGAACGGCTGGGATCTGATCTCTGCTTTCATTTCAATTTTTGCCACCTAGGCAATGTTAATGGTCGCCCCAGGAAGCGGATGGACGGCTTGGATTGTCCATTTGGACACAAGGTGGGACCCACAACCGACGACAGCGGTCGGTGCTTGCTGACGCTAAATGGCAGATGCCGTTTCGAGAAGACGGGCGCGGGTCAGCACCTCGCTGACCCGTCTGGCGGTGCGGTGCACAGCCGGTGCACGTGTACATTGCGCACGCTCCTAGTACACATGGCCCTCCGTGATGTTTACGAGAAATCTACTCCGTCCATCCTCTTTATCTCCCTAATTAATGGGCTGGGACCAAAGTTGAGGCATATCCTGCTATCAGGTGGGCCTGAAATCAACGATTCGTGGGCTGATTTGTCAGTTGGAGCACTTTTTGAGATCATCAATGGCTGAAATTTAATATGTACGGTTAATTTACAGCCTCCATCATATGTATGAAGTTTCGAGTTGATCGGATGGCAAGAAATACGTGATCTTGCATTTTGCACCAATTTCAGGCCTCTTTATCATGCTTTCCTCAGATCCCAGGCGTGTATATTCTTCACCATTGGTTTTCTGGAGTTCATCCCGTGCTCTGGTGACTTCAGAACGTCAAATCTATGCCTTTAACATCAAATTCCAATTAACGCTCCTGGTTTCGTCCTGTAATAAAAACACGAGAAAAATCTGGCATTAAACATTATCATGTATGTAAAATTAGGCAATTGCTGGGGTCTGATATGCAATATTCGACCCTGATCACAACCCCCAACCAGCATTTTGCTAGTCCCGAGCAAAACATGCGAAAATTAATTTCAGAAATAAAAGACAATTCCTGTAAACTCAAGTGACTTGTGAACAGATAGCTGAGATGTGAAAATTCTAAGATTCATGATTGGTGTGTGGAATTTTTCTCTTGGAATCAAGCTTACAGTAAACTTCATAATCAATTTCAAAATATTAATCCATCAATTAGAATATTCCTAACCATTGAGTTCCACAAGTGTATAGTATCATCTCAACTTACAATCAGTAAGAGATCCAATTGTCAATTTCATGATATCATTAGTAATTCGTGACAGCCAAACTTAAAACCAATACTTATCTCACAGATTAACTTTTCATTTTACTAGCCTTTGGTTTTCTTTATGAGCAGTAACGCAAATGAGGGGAATTAAATTCTCACCTATAGGGAGCAAACCTATGGCGAAAACTTGTCGCCTAACTTTTCTCTCTTTTTTTTTTTCATGTCAATTATGAGGAATCGAATCTTCATCTATAGGGAGCAAACCTATGATGACGATTATGCGACTTACTCTTTCAATTCTTCTTTTTGATGCTAAAATTTTTGTTCTTCAGGCTGGTTCCTTTCATGCCTAATGATTACCAAGTTACCATTTAATATCGAACTAAAAACTTAATGTGTAAGTGAGATCTGTTATGGGAAATCATGGCTCAATCAATGTTTACACCTTCTAATCATGGATTAACAATTCAAAATTGACTGTGAAATCAAGCAGATGGCCGAATCCAAGAGTCATAAGTTACCAATCACGTATCGTATAATGTTAGAATCACAATTATCCTTCAAAATCACTTAGAATTTAATAGAAATTCCAGAAAAAATTTAAAATTTTCACCAATTTTGCTCAAGACCAAGAAAATACTGATTAGGTAACCTAATCTCCCACCCCCAACCTAAAATCTACATTGTCCTCAATGTAAAAGAAATAAGCAAGCAATGCACATGGGACAACGAAAATAAAAGAGGAGTGATGGAAGGATAGTACCTGGACGGAGAATCAAGAGGCTTTACTCAAAAAAAATATCATCGTAAAACAGGTTAGCTCAAGAGAGAAATCAACATAAGTAAAAATAACAAAAAGAAAAACAAAAGAAGACCCTACCTATACCACTTTCGCAGGTGCTCTCGATTGCATTTAGCGCATGCAACAAGCCTTTAAACCCCTAGGTTACCCCTAGTGGACGAGTTGTAGTCTCGTGAGGGTTTGCAGTAATGTTACCCACAAACATTGAAGTAACTAACTAGGAAAAAACATAAAACAAAAGACTGGGTTGCTTCCCAGGAGCGCTAAGTTTACCGTCTATCTTAAAACAACATAAAGGAAACTACCCTAGTCCTAAGAAAGCAGGGAAAACTACTCAGTTATGCCGCAAGGATCCTCTTCCGGCCAGTATCTTGATAAGTTTCTCAGTAGATTTCTCAACAGGAGCATCCAAAAGCCATTTTTGCAATAGGCTTGGATGCCCTGGAGCTTGACTTTCCAAAGACACTTATGTACCTCGTCAAAAATTTTTCGTTGATTCGCCTGAGGTATCCAGAGTATATATGATTCACCTGTGACAGAAGAAATTTCAACGTTAGTATCCCATGGTGAATCAGTGACTACACATAAATGAATTTCAGAAAAATCTTCAGAAAGTGGTGTAGTCTCAACACATTCCGAAGTTCCAAACTTCGGTTCAATTTTTAGCTCCTCCTTCCTTAATGGTAAATATTCAGGATTTGTGGAAGGAGGGGCTTCAGAGTACGGGTTCTCTCGGTCAGTGATGACTACCGAGATATTATTTTGCAAGGCATTCACTATGTCTCTTATCATGAGATCATTTGAATCTGCAAAGTGTGCCAAGCAATTATCCAAAGAGTTGGGACATTCAGCTGAGAGTGACTCATTTTCCACATTAGAGCTTATGATGATCTGCCCAAGGAATCCATCATTTTTTAAAGTAAACGGAGGTGTGCTCTCTTGCTCCAGCCCTGCACAGACAGATTGAGGATCAGTATACGTAGCATTAATGTGTGGACTCTGTTCATCGATACTACTCAGAAGAGGCGATGAATCGTCATTATTCAACAGTTCAGATGGTGGCCTCAACTGGGTGGTTTCAAATTCAAGAGTCATATCGAGTAGCTCGTCCATCTCCCGAATCATATCATCATGTAATTCAGAGGAGTGGTCCAAATACGTTTCACAAGAGTTAGAAGGGTCGGTTGTAAGGGGCTCGTCCTCTACCTTTAAATCAGACATGTTAGGTGAGGGGAGTGGCTCATTATGACCGACCACTTCGTGTACGTCTTGATCATTGACTTGGACCAAATTTAAGATTGATTCAAAGGGAATTTGGGTTGCACATTCATAATCATCTTCCCAATATGCATCATTGTCTACTTCCATGCAGTGCACACTTGGGATGGGATATCTTTCCTCACATTCTATTTCCAGATTGGGTTGAGGTTCGTATAAACTAACCTCTTCCTCTTTATTGAACTCAAGTGTGTCATGTGAGTGGGGTGTGTCATCATCATTATATTTGAAAGACAACCATGTTTCTTCCCCATTCTTTTGAACAGTCATTGAGATCGACTCATCAGGGAATTGAACCATATGCTCATTAATGGAATCCAACTCCTCATTCCAAATTCTAGATTTCGTTAAAAGCGAGTGAGGATCACTGTCCTCGCATTGTATTTCTGGATTGGATTGTAGTTGGGATGAGCGAGCTTCCTCTATCCTTTCAATGCGCGAATTGAGTGCTTCTAATGATTTCATCAATTTCGCAACATGCTGGTTGAATTGTTCTGGATCAAAACATGAATCCTCTTGGATCGTTTCTGGTTGGATCTCAAAGGTATGGGATCCAAGAGAATAATTATTACAATATGTTGTTGGTTCATCTTCCCAGTTTTGATGGTTCCACTGGTTATAGTCATACTGATCATACATGGGAGAATATGATGGTTGATAATAGTCCTCATTCCCATAATTATGATCGTATACGGCCCTATTAACCGATGGAACATAACGTTCTAGTCGGTTCTCAATGTCTGTTCTCGATGGAGAGAAATCTTGAGGTATACGTTGAATTCCACAACCTTCAGGTATTTCCCAATATAACCTATCCAACTCAGCATATGCATGTACCCACGATTCCATGGTAGAACCTTAACTCTGAGTCTAATCCTAGAAGAAAGCAAAATCCTACAGCAATACCGAAAGTAAAGGAGAAGTTAGAAAGATGTTACCAGAGTAGAAGTTCCTATGTTAAAACCAAGTTAGAAGATCTATCAACGACCCTACAAGACCAGAAATAGGTTAGTTTCTAAAATAAAGAAAAGAACTATAAGTTAGTAAAATCCTAAGCTATGAATTATGATAAGAGAGAATCCTAAATTCAATTTGGAACGAAACAGTCCCCGGCAACGGCGCTAAAAACTTGATGTTTTATTTAAACCAACATGATTTAAATGATTTTTAAACTCGCAAGCATACGAATCAGATGCAGATATGGTACGTATTACGAGATCGTTCCCACGAGGACTGATCGTCACAATTCAAATCTATGATTCTCCTTAACTAATCCAACAAATAATGGAGCGAATTACTAAACACAATTCTATGAAAAAAAACAATTGAAAATAGGGAAGAAAATTCAATCAGAGAGAGAGCACTAGGACTTCCGAATCCACCCCTAATTATCCTAACCCTTGTTTTGTCTGTTGATTCACCTTGATCTAGATTGATACCACTTAAATAGAGAAAGCACAATCTGTGTCCTTAATCGGGCATACAGACTGTCTAATTCCTTTAAGCAATGCCATGAACAACATATCCCATGTCCTTGGTCGGGTACATGGAATGTACATTCATTAAAGCATCCTATTTCTTCCTCTATAGGAAACCTGTTCTTGATCAGACCCAAGCACCTATAATAAGCATCCAAACAACATCCATATATATACTTTGATCAAGTTCATAGATGGAGAAGTATAGAATTTAAACCAATCAAGCCCACTTAGAGAAAGGAACAATTAATTAATATTCAAAGTAAATCAACCAATATAAGAGCTAATCAAATTAGGGGCTTCATCTCAGCCCTAACTGAGAGATTAGTGACCCATAAAATCCATAAAAAAAAATTAAATAAAATTCATAAAAATAAAACTAAACCAATCGATCTCTCTCTCTTCCTCCTTTTCTTTCTTCTCTTTCTTTTCTCCCTGGCTCTGGATCTCGAATTCCCTAGTTCTGAACGCCTTTCCCACGTCCAAAACTTCCCTTTTATAGCTGCTGGATGGCTGGAGTCGGTGGCAGAGTCGTAGAGGGACTCGGAGCACCAATTTTCGCAACCGTGATCGGTGGGCCCCACAGAGGTGTTTTCTGGAAAATTCACCCCATCCATTGGATTCAAGATGAAATTTCAGTCAAGAATGGGTGGTTTTGAAGGTCCATTAACGCGGCCCACAGAAGAAAATACGAAAAGATCAGTTTTGAATGTCGCCGGGCAGTCCGTTTGTGGCCTCTGTACCGCACACGTGTGTACGCATGGGAGTGGAATATCAGCATGATTTTGTAGTTCTCGAACCCATCTACACGATGGACGGCTCGGATCGGTCGTACGGGTGACGTACAGGGCCCACAATCCTTCGCAAAAACGGCAGCGGAAGACGCTACGCGGACGGCGGAAACGAGCTGCTGTGTTGATGGTGGGGTCCATGAACGATGGAAATCCTAAAATCCACTCCGCTTACCGGGATAAGAACAGAAAAACGGTCGGAAATGACCAGTTTTTCCTCTGTTTTGGTGTGTCCCACCTGATCTTTACTTCCGCCGTCAATCTGATGTTTGAACGGCTGTGATCTGATCTCTGCTTTCATTTCAATTTTTGCCACCTAGGCAATGTTAATGGTCGCCCCAGGAAGCGGATGGACGGCTTGGATTGTCCATTTGGACACAAGGTGGGACCCACAACCGACGACAGCGGTCGGTGCTTGCGGACGCTGGACGACAGATGCCATTTCGAGAAGACGGGCGCGGGTCAGAGCCTCGCTGACCCGTCTGGCGGTGCGGTGCGGTGCACAGCCGGTGCACGTGTACACTGCACACACTCCTGGTACACATGGCCCTCCGTGATGTTTACGAGAAATCTACTCCGTCCATCCTCTTTATCTCCCTAATTAATGGGCTGGGACCAAAGTTAAGGCATATCCTGCTATCAAGTGGGCTTGAAATCAACGATTCGTGGGCTGATTTGTCAGTTGGAGCACTTCCCGAGATCATCAATGGCTGAAATTTAATATGTACGGTTAATTTACGGCCTCCATCATATGTATGAAGTTTCGAGTTGATCGGATGGCGGGAAATACGTGATCTTGCATTTTGCACCAATTTCAGGCCTCTTTATCGTGCTTTCCTCAGATCCTGTGCATGTATATTCTTCACCATTGGTTTTCTGGAGTTCATCCCGTGCTCTGGTGACTTCAGAACGTCAAATCCATGCCTTTAACATCAAATTCCAATTAACGCTCCTGGTTTCGTCCTGTAATAAAAACACGAGAAAAATCTGGTATTAAACATTATCATGTATGTAAAATTAGGTAATTGCTGGGGTCTGATATGCAATATTCGACCCTGATCAACCTTGTGCATGACTTAGTAGTTTTTCCCTGCTTTCTTAGGACTAGGGTAGTTTCCTTTATGTTGTTTTAGGATAGACAGTAAACTTAGCGCTCCTGGGAGGCAACCTAACTTTTTCATACCATTCCATTTTCTTAATTAGTTAGTTCAATGTTTGTGGGTAACATTGCTGCAAACCCTCACGAGACTACAACTCGTCCTCTAGGGGAAACCTAGGGGTTTAAAGGCTTGTTGTATGCGCTAAATGCAATCGAGAGCACCTGCGAAAGTGGTATAGGTAGGATTTTATTTTTGTTAGTTTTGTGTTGCTTTCTCTCTCGTGCTGATTGGATTCCATGTTGCGATCTCTTGGAAAGTCTCTCACGGTTCATCATCCAGGTACTATCTTCCCATCACTTCACATTTACTTTTGTTGTTCCATGTGCATTCCATGCTCATATCTTTTACATTGAGGACAATGTAGCTTTTAGGTTGGGGGTGGGAGATTAGGTTACCTAATCAATATTTTCTTCGCCTTGAGCAAAAATTGTGAAATTTTTTAAAATTTTTTCTAGACTTTCTGGTGAATTCGAAGTGATTGTGACAGCCATCTTGGATTTAGAATTATAAGATAAGTGATGTTGACAATTTATGACTCTTGATTCTGTATTTGTTAGATTTCACAGTTAAGTTCGAACTGTTAATCCTTGATTAGGGGTTTTAAACATTGATTGAGTCATGATTTCACATGTCACATCTTATTTATACATTGAGGTTTCAGTTCAATATTGAAAGATTAACTTGGTAATCACTAAGCATAGAAGGAACCAGCCTGAAAAATTGCCCGTGATGATCAATTGAAGAAAAAGAAAATACAAATGCCTTTGGGAAGGGGTGGGCGAATAATCTTCACCATAGGTTTGCTCCCTATAGGTGTGGATTTGACTCCCCATGGATGATATATGAAAATGGTTTAGGTGTACGGTCTTCACCATAGGTTTGCTCCCTATAGGTGAGGATTGGACTTCCCTTCTTGGCGTTACCTTTAATGGAAAAAAATCAAAGGCTGAAAGAAAGAAAAAGAATGATCTATGAGGGACCTTTTAGTTTAGGTTTTGGGTGTCCTGAATGCTCTTATTGGTAACCAATGATATCCTGAAATAACAAATTAAATCTTAATGTTGATAAGCCGAGAATTCACTATACACCCATGGAACTCAATGTTTAGAATTTTTCTAATTGATGGATTAATACTATGAACTTGATTATGAAGTCTACCATGCGCTTACCTCTAAGAGAAATTTATGCCCAACATTCATGAATCTTAAGATTTCTCATATCTGAATCGTTCTTCAAAAATATCACTCGGTTTCATGGAAATTGCCCTGTAATTCTCAACTTATTTTTCGCATACTTTGCTCGAGACTAGCAAAATGCTGGTCGGGGGTTGTGTTGAGGGTCAAATATTGCATATTAACCCCAGTTATTACCAGATTTATGAACATGCTACCGTTTAAAAGCCCAATTTAATCGTGTTTGTGATGCAAGGTACATTTGCTAATGTGGACTACAAAAAGGTGCTAAAAGCATGGAGTTGATACTTTGAAGTCACCAAGGCAAGAGACAGACCCCAGGAGACCAAGATCAATAGATTTGCATGCCAGGGATCCAAGAAAATTGAGAAATTAAAGCTCAAGTGGCCCGAAAGACGTCCAGAATGCAAGATCACAAGGTTCCCACTATTTGTTCAGCTCAAGACTTCATACATGGGATGTGAGCCATAAATTAACCGTACATATTAAATTCCAGCCCTTGAACATCTCAGGAAGTGGGCCAACGGACAGATCAGTCCATTAATATTCAATTTGGGGCCCACCTGATATTTGGATATGCTTCAAGTCTGGTCTCAACCCTTAAAATGATATGACAGAGTAGATGGACGGGATAGATCACACTAAAACATCACAGTGGACCCTATTTTTCAGTACATGTACACCATGTACATGGATGCTTGCAGTGCACCGAACAAACAAAAGCCGGTCAGCATACGCTGACCGACGTTTCTTCAGCGCCTGCTCGGACTCTGCTGCGAACCGAACAGAGACTCGGTTGTGTTTTTTTATGGGCCCCACTCGTCTCATATTTGATGATCCGAACCGTCCAAGTGCCTCATGGGGTGTCCACGACCCTGACCTAGGTGATATTTCGAGACCATGCAAGCTGTTGTGAAAGCCTACCCGTTAAACATCAGATGGACGGCAAAGTAAATAAGCTCGTGGGCCGCACCGATTTTTCTCCAAAAATATTCTTTCCCGAACGGTTTTTCGACATCGATCCAATGGACAGCTTGGATTTCTTCAAAATACATCGAAGTGGAACCCACCAGCTTTGTCAGCGCAGGTGAATGAGCTCTGCTTCGCAGCGTCCACGAAAACCGGACGCTGGTTTTACTAGTGGGTCCCACTCATGGCCCATATGATGAATCTGGACCGTACATTAGAATCCCACGCCCCATATTACCATTGCCTAGGTGACAGATTTTCAAGGGACAGCGGAGATTGATTTTTAACTGCCTAAACATGGGTCGGACGGCTGGGTGAAAATCCAGTGGGCCACTTCGAATCTGATCTAAAAATGATCAGGTCCGACCGTTTTTGTGAGGAGAAACCGATGGATGGAGTGGATTTCTTCTTCGGCATCAAAAACTTAAATCACTAGGAGTCAGCGTAAGAGTGCTGTGCGTTTTTCACTGCGGAAAGAGGAGGGCAGAACTCCTTCTCACAGCAGGTCAGCGACCAATTTTTTGGGCCTATAAAAGAAAAAAAGGAGGAAGAATCGGGAGAGGTGTGGAGCAGCCGTGGAGGCTTGGGTTCAACGTGAATATGTGAGAGAGAGAGAAGACATTAGGGTGTTGTTTTGTTTTCTTTTTCTTTTATTTTTTTTATATATTTGTTTAAGAGATTAGCCTAAACATGTTTATGGGCTAAACCTCTTAACTAGGGTTAAGAGGTGAAGCTTGTAGCGTAATGGGAGAATTCATGCTTGTGCCTTTTGTTTAGACTGAATGGATTTTGATTTAATTTTATTATGAGAATATTTTTAGTTTTTAATGGTCTGTTATGACTGAAATTAAAATGGGTCTGTGATGGCTTTGAGTATTTCCGTTGCCTTTTTATGTTTATGACGTCAGGAAGCCCTGTTGTTCACCATCGTCTCCTGGGCATGGTTGGATGTCGGTACCCTTCTTAACCTTCATATCATGGGTCTGTGATAATTAGTTTAATTCTGTTGTTTACTTTGTCTCTTGGGCATGGTTTGGTGATGGAATCCATTCTAATTCATATACCTTTCATCTCTTTAAAACTAAATCAAAGGAAGTTCAGTTAATTTCCATGGTTACATTCTGGATGAAGATGGGACTCTAAGTTCTGTCAGTTTTAATGCAGGCATAAGATCTCCCTGATCTCTAAAAGTGGATCCTCTGAATCCCTAGTTTCCTACCTTTGATTTCTTCCACCTTTAATTTAATATTTCACCATTATTCCTTCAAATTCAATTGATTTAGATTTCATCTTAAGCTAGTTCTATTTCTACCTAGTTTCAGATAACGTACAAGTTCCAGTCCCTTGGGATTTGACCTCGGTCTCACCGAGTTTATTACTACATCACAACGCTGTACTTGGGGAATGAACATCTGCATCCCCTCGAAACCATCCCGTGCAGAAACGGATTGGCTACTCCCCCTAACACCTGCCAATGGCTGGTGATCGGTGCTCTGTGGGACCCACCATGATGTATGTGTTTCATCCATGCCGTCCATTTATTTTTATAGATCATTTTACGGGATGAGACCAAAAATGAGGTATATCCCAATGTCAAATAGACCACATTACAGGAAATGGTGTTGAATGAGTTTCAACCATTAAAAACATTTTGGGGGCTATAGAAGTTTTGGATCAAGCTGATTTTTGTTTTTTTCCCTTCATCTGGGTCTGTATGACCTAATCAACAGATTGGATGTTAAATAAATAGTACAGTGGGCCTTTGGAAGATTTTAATGATGGATATCCAATCTCTATTATTTTCATGTGGTGTGGTCTACCTGAGATTTATATCCCTCATAGTTTCGGGATCAAGCCCTAAAATGATCTGTAAAAATGGATGAACAGAACGGATGAAACACATACATCATGGTGGGGCCCACAGAACATCGACCATTAGCTACGTGGATGGTGGCAGGGGAGTAGCTAATATGTTTCCTCCTGCGCGCGCCCACCCTAAATCCCTCAAAATCTCTCTCCCTCTCTCTCTCTCTGCAATCCGATCTCCCTCCCTCTCCCTCTCTCTCGCTCGTCGGTAGATAATCCGCGTCCCGCTCTCCTCTCTCTCGCCCTCCTCTTCTCCCTCTCTCTCTCTCTCTCAACTTTCGTCGTAGCTAATCCGCGCAGCGCCCCCCCTCTCAACCCGTCGTAGCTTATCCGCGTCCCCCTCTCTCTCTCTCTCTCTCTATCTCTCTCACCCTCCTCTTTCTACTCCAAACCCTAACCCATCATCCACCGACGATGTCCATGGTCTTCCCCATCGGCAGTAGCAGCAGATCAAGTCCCAATGCATGGCCGCCTAACCTCCATCAACAACAGCTACCGTCAAATCGAAGGTACTCTCTCGATCTCTCTTCCTTCATCTCTGTCTATCTCACTTCCCCTTTCGATTTGGGGATTTTAGGTCTTACCGATTTGGGGATTTTAGGTCTTACAAATTTGGAGATTTTAGGGCTTATAGATTTGGGGATTTTAGGGCTTACAGATTTTAGGGATTTTATGGCTTACAGATTTGGGGATTTTAGGGCTTACAGATTTGGGGATTTTAGGGCTTATAGATTTTAGGGACTTTATGGCTTACAGATTTGGGGATTTTAGGGCTTACAGATTAGGGGATTTTAGGGCTTATAGATTTGGGGATTTTAGGGCTTACGGATTTTAGGGATTTTAGGGCTTACAGATTTGGGGATTTGGGGATTTGAGAATCAGAGTCGTGATCATAGATATATGAATTTGAATGATTTTCGGTTGTTCTTAGATTTTGATTTTGTTTTTATAGCATGATGATATTCTATTGAGGTTGAATCATTAAGAGTCTGATGCATTAGATGTGAATATGTCCTGATTTAGCCATACTCCACAAGTGTTGTCCATGGTTCATTGACCCAGACTGTTGTGCTAGAGGCATCTCCTGCTCACTTGGAAATCACATCATCAACCTAGATGGCCCATGCACTGAAAATATTTCATATTCAGTTGATCAATAATTGTTGTATTTTTTAATGTCTTTTTTTTTTTTCACTCTCCTGAGCCACATTGTTTATGATATATAGCAGTGATGTCAATTCTTTAGTTCATTTAGTTGAAGTGTCCATTTTAGTTGATTGCCGGGTATAGGTAGGATTTTGAAGGGTCTTATTTTTTCATGGTATCCCTTTAAATATGTTATAAACTTAATAGATGGTCTAGATCTATCTCTTAAATTGTCCAAGTTACCTAATGCAACTAAAACCGTGTAATTCATAGTGCTTCAAAAGAGCATTGAATCATTTCTCAAACTTAGAAACTCCACCTATTTAGTAGCCTTTTAAATCTATCATCCAAGAAAAACTAACCACCCCATCTATTTTTAAGTACTTTAAATGAAAAAACAACCATTCATTTCTAAGTTAGTGGACCTCATATCTTTATAAATAGCCATTTCTTCCTTTATTTCATCGTTCAGCTGTCCAAACATACATACAAGAAAGAGAGAGATGGGATGTTTATAATAATATTAAAAAAATCAGTTTATATAAAAAAAATTTCATTTGATTTTTTTTTGTATGGATGCATCATGCATGGTTTTATGATAAAACACATGTATGTATAAAACAAATTATTTGTTCCAAACAGGACATTTATGATAAAACAAATTATTTGTTTCAAACAAGACATTTATCAAAGGAGCACTATCAGGATATATTTAAGATTTTCATTATAAATAGATTAAGAGCCAATGATAATTATAAGTAGACTTGCAGCCAAAAATAAAGAATTCGATTTTTTTCAAAAGAAGGAAAGACTACTTTAAATGGAGGGACTGCACAAAGATTTGGTTAGGGAGACTACTGATGGTGAACTAGCAGCTGCAACAAATATGAGAGTTACAAAGGTGAAAAGAAACATAAGGCGGTTGGTAAGATAAGATAGATTGACAGTACTTGTTTCAATTTTCTTGGATGTAAGATGAATGTATTTGGGAATGTAAATGAAAATAAAAAACTTATAATATATATATATGTTATCAATGGAGGATACCTTGTTTAGGGGGACATGAAATTCTTGTAGCTTATGGTATGGTGCCCCAATATTGGTTATATGTTACTAGTATGTAGTAGATAATACTAGGTTCAATAGTAGATAATACTAGAGAATCCCTAAACCTAAACCTACACCTAATCCTAATCTACTCCTTAACCTAAACCTAAACTTGAAAACCTAAACTTAAATCCGTACACAAACCCGAACCCGAACCCGAACCCGATTTCCTAAACTTAAACCTTAACCTATTCTCAATTCCCTAAACCGTAACCTATAACCTACACTTATAACCTAAACCTAAACCTATAACCTAAACTTATAACCTTAACCTAAACGTAAAACCTAAACCTAAACCCAAGCCTAAACCTAAACCTAAACCCGATCTCGAACCTAAATTTGAATCCCTAAACCCTTAGGGCGTGTTTGGACGGGCCCATCCCATGGGATTGGATTGTATTAGGGTGGATGACAAGTAATGATGGCTGTGTCAGTGGATTGCTGGCAATCCCATGGGATTACTTTATCTAGGGAATTCACCACCGAGTATGTTTGGCTCGCCTGGCCAATCCCAGGATTACGTCAGCCAATCCTGGGATTGCTCTGTCTAACTAAACATGTCCCAAGCAAAATAGATGGGATTAAGAGGGATTGGGTGGATTTCAAGGTAATGATGGTGATGTCAGTGGATTGCTGGCAATCCCATGGGATTGCTATATCCAACTTCTACCTGTTTGGCATGCCCGGCCAAATCCCGGGATTGCTCCTTCCAATCCATCCTAATACAACCTAATCCCATCCACCCTGCCCGGCCAAATAGGCCCTTAGCCTAAACCTAAAACCCAAACGTAAACCCGATCTCGAATCTGAACCTAATTTCCTATACCTAAACCTTAACGTATTCTCAAATCCCTAAACTTAAACCTACACCTAATCCTAATCTTAACTCTCTAACCTAAACCTAGACATAAACTTGAAAACTCAAACCTAAACCTGATCCCGAACCAGAATCTGAATCCCTAAACGCTTAGCCTAATCCTAAAACCTGAACGTAAACCGATCTCGAACCCGAACCCAATTTCCTATACCTAAACCTTAATGTATTCTCAAATCCCTAAACCTAAACCTACACCTAATCCTAATCTCAACTCCCTAACCTAAACCTAAACCTAAACTTGAAAACCCAAAACTAAATCGGAACCCAATCCCATTTCCTAAACCTAAACTTATGACCTTAACCTAAACCTATTCTCAAATCCCAAAACCTCGTAACCTAAACCAAAACCTATAACCTATAACCTAAACCAAAACCTATAACCAAAACTAAAACCTATAACCTAAACCCGAACCCATTCTCAAATCCCATAACATATAACCTAAACCAAAACCTTAACCTAAACCAAAACCAAAACCTATAACCTAAACCCAAACCCGAACCCAAACCCGAACCCGAATTCCTAAACCTTAACCTAAACATATAACCTATAACCTATAACTTAAGCCTATACCTAAACCTAAAACCTTATAACCTAAAACTATTCTTAATCCTTAAACCTTAACCTATAACCTAACCTAAACCTATACTTATAACCTAAAACTATTCCCAAATCCCAAAACCTATAACTTAAACCCGAATCCAAACCCGAACAGAACCCGAATTCCTAAATGTTAACCTAAAAATATAACCTATAACCTATAACTAAAGCCTATACTTAAACCCAAAACCTTACTTATAACCTAAAACTATTCTCAAATCCTTATACCTTAACCTATAACCTAACCTAAACATATACTTATAACCTAAAACTATTCTCAAATCCCAAAACCTATAACTTAAACCCAAATCCAAACCCGAACCCGAACCCGAATTCCTAAACCTTAACCTAAACGTTATAACCTATAACCTATAACCTAAGCCTATAACCCTAAAGCTAAACTTATAACCTAAACTCAAATCCCTAAACCTAAACCTACACCTAATTCTAATCTCAACTCCCTAAACCTAAACCTAAACTTGAAAACCCAAACTTAAACGCGATCCCGAACACGAAGCCGATTTCCTAAACCTAAACCTTAACCTATTCTCAATTCCCTAAACCTATAGCTTATAACCTAAACCTAAACCTTAACCTAAACCTAAAACCAAACCTTAACCTAAACCTATAACATTAACCTAAACCAAATCCTATGACCTAAAATCTAAATGTATTCTCAAATCTCTAAACCTAAACCTACACCTAATCCCAATCTCAACTCCTTAACCTAAACCTAAACTTGAAAACCCAAACCTAAACCCGATCCTGAACCCGAATCCGATTTCCTAAACCTAAACCTTAACCTATTCTCATTCCCTAAACCTTAACCTATAACCTAACCTAAACCTACACCTATAACCTAAACCTATAATCTAAACCTAAGCCTAAAACCTAAACCTATGACCTAAAACCTAAATGTATTCTCAAATCCCTAAACCTAAACGTACACCTAATCTTAATCTCAACTCCTAGCCTAAACCTAAACCTAAACTTGAAAACCCAAACCTAAACCCGATCCGAACCCGAACCCGAACCCGATTTCCTAAACCTAAACCTTAACCTATTCTCAATTCCCTAAACCTATAACTTATAACCTAAACCTAAACCTTAACCTAAACCTATAACCTTAACCTAAACCAAAACATATGACCTAATCCCTTAACCTATAACCTATAACCTAAACTTATAACCTATAACCAAACCTTAACCTAAACGTACACCTAATCCTAAACCTATAGCTTATAACCTAAACCTAAACCTTAACCTAAACCTAAACCTAAACATTAAGCTAAACCTATAACCTAAATATATTCTCAAATCTCTAAACCTAAACCTAAACCTAATCCTAATCTCAACTCCCTAACCTAAACCTAAACCTAAACTTGAAAACCCAAACCTAAAACTCGATCTCGAACCCGAACCCGATTTCTTAAACCTAAAACTTAACCTATTCTCAAATCCCTAAACTTAAACCTACACCTAATCCTAATCTAAACTCCCTAACCTAAACCTAAACCTAAACTTGAAAACCCAAACCTAAACCCAATCCCGAACCCGAACCCGATTCCCTAAACCTAAACCTTAACCTATTCTCAATTCCCTAAACCTATAGCTTATAACCTAAACCTAAACCTAAACCAAAACCTATAACCTTAACCTAGACCAAAACTTATGACCTAAAACCTTAACCTATAACCTATAACCCAAACTTATAACCTATAACCTAACCTTAACCTAAACCTACACCTAATCCTAAACCTATAGCTTATAACCTAAACCTAAACCTATAACCTTAACCTAAAACCTAAATGTATTCTCAAATCTCTAAACCTAAACCTAAACCTAATCTAAATTTCAACTCCCTAACCTAAACCTAAACCTAAACTTGAAAACCCAAACCTAAAACCTGATCCCGAACCTGATTTCCTAAACCTAAACCTTAACCTATTCTCAAATACCTAAACTTAAAACTACACCTAATCCTAATCTCAACTCCCTAATCTAAACCTAAACCTAAACTTGAAAACCCAAACCTAAACCCGATCCCGAACCCGAACCTGATTCCCTAAACCTAAACCTTAACCTATTCTCAATTACCTAAACCTATAGCTTATAACCTATACCTAAACCTTAACCTAAACCAAAACCTATGACCAAAAACCTAAATGTATTCTCAAATCTCTAAACCTAAACCTAAACCTAATCCTAATCTCAACTCCTTAACCTAAACCTAAACCTAAACTTGAAAACCCAAACCTAAAACCCAATCCCAGAACCCGAACCCGATTTCCTAAACCTAAACCTTAACCTATTCTCAAATCCCTAAACTTAAACCTACACTTAATCCTAATCTAAACTCCCTAACCTAAACCTAAACCTAAACTTGAAAACCCAAACCTAAACCCAATCCCGAATCCGAACCCGAATTCCTAAACCTAAACCTTAACCTATTTTCAAATGCCTAAACCTAAACCTACACCTAATCCTAATCTCAACTCCCTAACCTAAACTTGAAATCCCAAACCCAAACCTAAACCCGACCCCGATTCCCTATACCTAAACCTTAACATATTCTAAATTCCCTAAACCTATAGCTTATAAGACCTAAAACCTTAACCTTAACCTAAACCTATAAACTTAAAACCAAAACCTAAGACCTAAAAACTTAACCTATAACCTATAACCTAAAACCTAACCTTAACCTAAATCTAAAACCTAAACCTTAACCATTAACCTAAAACCTAAACCTATGACCTAAAACCTAAATGTATTCTCAAATCCCTAAACCTAAACCTACACCTAATCCTAATCTTATCTCCCTAACCTAAACCTAAACTTAAACTTGAAAACCCAAACCTAAACACGATCCGAACCTTAACTCGATTCCTTAAACCTAAACCTTAACCTATTCTCAATTCCATAAACACCGTAGCTTATAAACTATACCTAAACCTTAAACTAAACCTAAACTTAAACCTTAACCTAAACTTATAACCTTAACCTAAACCAAAACCTATGACCTAAAACCTAAATATATTCCCAAATCTCTAAACCTAAAACTAAACCTAATCCTAATCTCAACTTCAGTAACCTAAACCTAAACCAAAACTTGAAAACCCAAACCTAAAACCCGATCCCGAACCAGAACCCTATTTCCTAAACCTAAACCTTAACCTATTCTCAAATCCCTAAACTTAAACCTACACCTAATCCTAATCTAAACTCCTAACCTAAACCTAAACCTAAACTTGAAAACCCAAATCTAAACCCAATCCCAAACCTGAACCCGAATTCCTAAACCAAAACCTTAACCTATTTTCAAATCCCTAAGCCTAAACCTTCACCTAATCCTAATCACAACTCCCTAACCTAAACCTAAACCTAAACTTGAAAACCCAAACCTAAACCCGATCCCGAACCCGATTCCTAAACATAAACCTTAACATATTCTCAATTCCCTAAACCTATATCTTATAAGACCTAAAACCTTAACCTTAACCTAAACCTATAACCTTAAAACCAAAACCTATGACCTAAAACCTTAACCTATAACCTATAACCTAAACTTATAACCTATAACCTAACCTTAACCTAAATCTAAAACCTAAACCTTAACCAATAACCTAAAACCTAAACCTATGACCGAAAACCTAAATGCATTCTCAAATCCCTAAACCTAAACCTACACCTAATCCTAATCTTAACTCCCTAACCTAAACCTAAACCTAAACTTGAAAACCCAAACCTAAACCCGATCCCGAACCCGAACCGATTCACGAACCTAAACTTTAACCTATTCTCAATTCCCTAAACCTATAGCATATAACCTATACCTAAACCTTAACCTAAACCTAAACCTAAACCTAACCTATAACCTTAACCTTAAACTAAACTAAACCTATGACCTAAAACTTAAATGTATTCTCAAATCTCTAAACCTAAACCTAAACCTAATCCTAATCTCAACTCAGTAACCTAAACCTAAACCAAAACTTGAAAACCAAACCTAAAACCCGAACCCGATTTCCTATACCTAAACCTTAACCTATTCTCAAATCCCTAAACTTAAACCTACACCTAATCCTAATCTAAACTCCCTAACCTAAACCTAAACCTAAACTTGAAAACCAAAACCTAAACCCAATCCCGAACCCGAACCCAAATTCCTAAACCTAAACCTTAACCTATTTTCAAATCCCTAAACCTAAACCGACACCTAATCCTAATCTCAACTCCCTAACCTAAACCTAAACCTAAACTTGAAAACCCAAACCTAAAACCGAACCCGATTTCCTAAACCTAAACCTTAACATATTCTCAATTCCCTAAACCTATAACTTATAAGACCTAAAACCTTAACCTTAACCTAAACCTATAACCTTAAAACCAAAACCTATGACCTAAATCCTTAACCTATAACCTATAACCTAAACTTATAACCTATAACCTAACCTTAACCTAAAACCTAGACCTTTACCAATAACCTAAAACCTAAACCTATGACCTAAAACCTAAATGTATTCTCAAATCCCTAAACCTAAACCTACACCTAATCCTAATCTCAACTCCCTAACCTAAGCCTAAACTTGAAAACCCAAACCTAAACCCGATCCTGAACCAGAACCCGATTCCCTAAACCTAAACCTTAACCTATTCTCAATTCCCTAAACGTATAGCTTATAACCTATACCTAAACCATAACCTAAACCTAAACCTAAACCTTCTTCTAAACCTATAACCTTAACCTAAACGAAATCCTATGACCTAAAACCTAAATGTATTCTCAAATCTCAAAACCTAAACCTAAACCTAATCCTAATCTCAACTCCGTAACCTAAACCTAAACCTAAACTTGAAAACCCAAACCTAAAACCCGATCCCGAACGCGAGCACGATTTCCTAGACCTAAACCTTAACCTATTCTTAAATCCCTAAACTTAAACCTACACCTAATCCTAATCTGAACTCCCTAACCTAAACCTAAACCTAAACATGAAAACCCTAACCTAAACCCAATCCCGAACCCGAACCCGAATTCCTAAACCTAAACCTTAACCTATTTTCAAATCCCTAAACCTAAACCTACACCTAATCCTAATCTCAACTCCCTAACCTAAACCTAAACCTAAACTTGAAAACCCAAACCTAAACCCGATCCCGAACCGAACCCGATTTCTAAACCTAAACCTTAACATATTTTCAATTCCCTAAACTTATAGCTTATAAGACCTAAAACCTTAACCTTAACCTAAACCTATAACCTTAAAACCAAAACCTATGACCTAAATCCTTAACCTATAACCTATAACCTAAACTTATAACCTAAAACCTAACCTTAACCTAAACCTTAACCAATAACCTAAAACCTAAACCTATGACCTAAAACCTAAATGTATTCTCACATCCCTAAACCTAAACCTACACCTAATCCTAATCTCAACTCCCTAACCTAAACCTAAACTTGAAAACCCAAACCTAAACCCGATCCGAACCCGATTCCCTAAACCTAAACCTTAACCTATTCTCGGTTCCTAAACCTATAGCTTATAACCTATACCTAAAGCTTAACCTAAACCTAAACCTAAACCTTAACCCAAACCTATAACCTTAACCTAAACCAAAACCTATGACCTAAAACCTAAATGTATTATCTAATCTCTAAACCTAAACCTAAACCTAATCCTAATCTCAACTCCCTAACCTAAACCAAAACCTAAACTTGAAAACCCAAACCTAAAACCGATCCCGAACCCAAACCCGATTTCCTAAACCTAAACCTTAACCTATTCTCAAATCCCTAAACTTAAACCTACACCTAAACCTAATCTAAACTCCCTAACCTAAACCTAAACCTAAACTTGAAAACTCAAACCTAAACCCAATCTCGAACCCGAATTCCTAAACCTAAACCTTAACTTATTTTCAAATCCCTAAACCTAAACCTACACCTAATCCTAATCTCAATTCCCTAACCTAAACCTAAACCTAAACTTGAGAACCCAAACCTAAACCCGATTCCAAACCCGAACCCGATTCCCTAAACCTAAACCTTAACATATTCTCAATTCCCTAAACCTATAGCTTATAAGACTTAAAACCTTAACCTTAACCTAAACCTATAACCTTAAAACCAAAACCTAAGACCTAAAACCTTAACCAATAACCTATAACCTAAACTTATAACCTATGACCTAACCTTAACCTAAATCTAAAACCTAAACCTTAACCAATAACCTAAAACCTAAACCTATGACCTAAAACCTAAATGTATTCTCAAATCCCTAAACCTAAACCTACACCTAATCCTAATCTTAGCTCCCTAACCTAAACCTAAACCTAAACATAAAAACCCAAACCTAAACCTGATCCCGAACCCGAACCCGATTCCCAAAACCTAAACCTTAACCTATTCTCAATTCCCTAAACCTATAGCTTATAACCTTAACCTATACCTAAACCTAAACCTTAACCTAAACCCATAACCTTAACCTAAACCAAAACCTATGACCTAAAACCTAAATGTATTCTCAAATCTCTAAACCTAAACCTAAACCTAATCCTAATCTCAACTCCTAACCTAAACTTGAAAACCCAAACCTAAAACCCGATCCCAAACCCGAACCCAATTTCCTAAACCTAAACCTTAACCTATTCTCAAATCCCTAAACTTAAACCTACACCTAATCCTAATCTAAACTCCCTAACCTAAACCTAAACCTAAACTTGAAAACCCAAACCTAAACCCAATCCGAACCCAAACCCGAATTCCTAAACCTAAACCTTAACCTTTTTTCAAATTCCTAAACCTAAACCTACACCTAATCCTAATCTCAACTCCCTAACCTAAACCTAAACCTAAACTTGAAAACCCAAACCTAAACCTGATCCCGAACCTGAACCCGATTTCCTAAACCTAAACCTTAACATATTCTCAATTCCCTAAACCTATAGCTTATAAGACATAAAACCTTAACCTTAACCTAAACCTATAACCTTAAAACCAAAACTTATGACCTAAAACCTTAACCTATAACCTAAAACCTAAACTTATAACCTATAACCTAACGATAATCTAAACCTAAAACCTAAACCTTAACCAATAACTTAAAACCTAAACCTAAACCTAAAACATAAAAGTTTTCTCAAATCCCTAAACCTAAACCTACACCTAATCCTAATCTCAACTCCCTAACCTAAACCTAAACCTAAACTTGATAACCCAAACCAAAACCCGATCCCGAACCCGAACCCAATTTCCTAAACCTAAACCTTAACATATTCTCAATTCCCTAAACCTATAGTTTATAAGACCTAAAACCTTAACCTATAACCTATAACCCAAACTTATAACCTATAACCTAACGTTAACCTAAATCTAAAACTTAAACCTAAACCTAAGACCTAAAACCTAAATGTATTCTCAAATCCCTAAACCTAAACCTACACCCAATCCTAATCTCAACTCCCTAACCTAAACCTAAACCTAAACTTGAAAACCCAAACCTAAACCCGATCCCGAACCCGAACCCAATTCCCTAAACCTAAACCTTAACATATTCTCAATTCCCTAAACCTATAGCTTATAACCTATACCTAAACCTTAACCTAAACCTATAACCTTAACCTTAACCAAAACCTATGACCTAAAACCTAAATGTATTCTCAAATCTCTAAACCTAAACCTAAACCTAATCCTAATCTCAACTCCCTAACCTAAACCTAAAACTAAACTTGAAAACCCAAACCTAAAACCCGATCCCGAACTTGATTTCCTAAACCTAAACCTTAACCTATTCTCAAATCCCTAAACTTAAACCTACACCTAATCCTAATCTAAACTCCCTAACCTAAACTTAAACCTAAACTTGAAAACCCAAACCTAAACACAATCCCAAACCCGAACCCGAATTCCTAAACCTAAACCTTAACCTATTTTCAAATCCCTAAACCTAAACCTACACCTAATCCTAATCTCAACTCCCGAACCTAAACCTAAACCTAAACTTGAAAACCCAAACCTAAACCCAATCCGAACACGAACCCGATTTCCTAAACGTAAACCTTAACATATTTTCAATTCCCTAAACCTATAGCTTATAAGACCTAAAACCTTAACCTTAACCTAAACCTATAACCTTAAAACCAAAACCTATGACCTAAAACCTTAACCTATAACCTATAACCTAAACTTATGACCTATAACTTAGAACCTTAACCTAAACCTAAAACCTAAACCTTTACCAATAACCTAAAACCTAAACCTAAACGTAAAACCTAAATGTATTCTCAAATCCCTAAACCTAAACCTACACCTAGTCCTAATCTCAACTCGCTAACATAAACCTAAACCTAAACTTGAAAACCCAAACCTAAACCCGAACCTGATTTCCTAAACCTAAACCTTCACATATTCTCAATTCATAAACCTATAGCTTATAAGACCTAAAACCTTAACCTATAACCTATAACCTAAACTTATAACCTATAACCTAACCTTAACCTAAACCTAAAACCTAAAGCTTAACCAATAACCTAAAACCTAAACTTAAACCTAAAACCTAAATGTATTCTCAAATCCCTAAACTTAAACCTACACCTAATCCTAATCTCAACTCCCTAACCTAAACCTAAACCCATTCTCAATTCCCTAAACCTAAACCTTAACCTTAACCTAAACTTAAACCTAAAACCTGAATGTATTCTCAAATCCCTAAACTTAGACCTACACTTAATCCTAATCTCAACTCCCTAACCTAAACCTGATCCCGAACCCGAACCCAATTGCTGTAATAATGTAGCCCAATCACATGACAACAAACAAGAATGTATCCCTTTTAACACATGCCCCTTTTTACAAAGCTTTAATTTTTGTTGTTGTTTCTATTAATTGAAACACTTTTTTGCATTATTTGCTCGTATTAGTTTTATTTTAATGAATAGTTTTATTTTAAAAAAGTGCCCACTTTTTTAGATGAAGTTTCTGCAATTCTTCATGATTCTGAATTATAATGTTTTGTTGGTTGAATATTTTTTTATTAGATGAAAGACATAAAAAGAAAATTGTTGCTGATTTTTTTCCTTTTTACTTATGAAGTTAAACTTATATGTATTATGCATGGATGAATGTAATTTGGATAAGATTATTTGTGTTTGGATAGATGTAGTTTATGTTTGGATGGATTTACGTAGTTTGAGTTTAGATGGATGTAAATGTGATGAAATATATTATATAACAGGTGTATATCAGGAAGAATACTGTAACAGGTCAAATTTGAAAATGCCCTTTAAGGGTCAGAAGAGACGGTCCATAGTAGTCCTTTTAAAGGACGGTCTATAACCGTCCTTTGAAGGCTCATAAGAGACGGTCCATGACAGTCCTTTTTAAGGATGGTTCATGACCATCCATTTAAAGGACGGTCCATGGCCGTCCTTTGAAGGCTCATAAGAGACGGTCTATGACAGACCTTTTTAAGGACGATTCATGACAGTCCTTTTAAAGGACGGTCTATGGCCGTCCTTTTTAGGCTCATAAGAGACGGTCCATGACAATCCATTTTAAGGACGGTTTATGACCGTCCTTTTTTAGGACGGTTCATGACCGTCTTTTTTTCGTCAATAAGAATGATGGTTTTCAACCATCCTTTTAAGTAATAGGATACATCAAAATTTGACTACCTATGCGACGATCCATGACCGTCCTTTTTGGTCATTTGAGACGGTTTTGGATCGTCCTTTTTTCACTGTTTTGGCATAGTGAAGTGCGGGAAATAAATGTGTTCAACTAAACAAGTATCCCAGTAGTCCCTGCACATCGGTATGAGATCTACATAGATCCGCCCAATAGATGAACGTAGGAGAACTCTTCCTTCATGCCTACGAAGTCCAACTCTGCTGTATAGACCTCGTCATCACCTGTATCTAAACCAGAGTCTGGGTGGTGTTTTAAAACACCGTCCCAGGTGGAAATGAGTAGCTAATTCAGTGAAACTATAAAGCAAAGGTTAACATGTTATCAATTCAGTCAAGTAGTAATGATAAAGCAGTACAACATGTATCCCTAGGTACTCTGATTAATGCAAGGATGATATGTGTTAATGAGGTATGCCCTCGCCTACACTCCCTCTGCGACATCATCTCATGATTGGGGCATGCATCCCTTCCACTGTGCTCAACTCCTATACCAAAGGCACATGCAATGCGGTGCATGATCGTGTTAGCCAAGTTCTTATTTAGGTTTATCCAAACAGCAAGTTTGAGAAGCTAAGGTACCTCCCTTTATATCATTTACCCAAACAATGATCCATTTAGGGTCATCAATCCTAGTTAATCACATATGATAGGCAAGTTATAGGGCAACGTCACCCCTGATTTAAAAGCAGTGGATAGGCAAGTTCAAGTCACTACGAAGAGGCTCGTCACCTCAGCGTAGGTCTTAATTTATACTCGAGGTCACTACGGGAAAGGCTCGTCACCTTAGTGTAGGCCGACAACTTGAATACATTGTCCTATACTATCGTATTCGGCTCACGAGTTTGGTTTGCTCACTGGATACTACAGGGAGGCTCGTCACCCCAGGGTTGGCTGACAGCTCGGCCACGATGTCCCATACCACCATGCCCGGCTCATGAGTCTTAACGGATCGTGGTACCAAGGTTAAACAGATTTTCCATTGGTAAGTGGTACCTTAGATTCAAGCAGTAGCATCTATACATGGTAAACATACATTAGGTCAATCGGGTTACTTGACAAGATCGACTGGTACGAGCGCACGTTAAATCGATCGATATGGAGCGCGTAAACATCCCATGTGGCCTTACCACTGTCGATGATCAGCGTACGACTTGGATTCATCGAACGTGTCTAATGTGGCAAAATGACCTCAACCACTAATTCGGGAATCATTACCGATTGCCTGGACTACATAGTAGTCCCAATCATATTCAAACATAATAGACATTCATGTGTGATAGTCAAACAACATATGATAATCAATTCAAATATAAATCTCGTTTGGGCATTTTAACAAATACATAATGCACATGTTATCATACATAAACATTTCATCCATAAAGCACGTAGTAGTAAGATAGGTTACATAAAGGAAACTGTAGCTATAGATAAGGTGATTGAGAATATTATCTTAACACCCTCATTAAATACATTTAAACAATCATTTTCTCATTCTGGCATTTTATCAAACACTTAGGCTACACATATCAAAATACATGTAATAAATTAGTTATAATGTATATTATAGCAAATCCTTTCACAAGGGAGTTGCCACACGCACAATAATCATATATTCTCAACCAATAATCATGGCAAACACAAATCATAATTCCATACTCATTCAGATATTTCAACAAACACATAGAATGCATTAAAATCAACATAGTTTACATATATGTGTAATATACGGAAAACATCGTATCTAAGCATATGTGATAGCAATCAAGTCAGACATAAATCATTGCTGAAATTGAAAGCCTTGAAAACCATAACTTAAACATTTATAGTCCGTAACTTTCACCTGTAAACCCGTACTGAACACAGTTTGAACACTACGTCTTTGTCTACGGCACAACGACTACCTGAATCACGAAATAGGTTAGTTATTTCATCAATTCATCTACTTGGATACCTAAAACAAACTAGGGTTAGGATTTCTTACCCATAAATGGATTTGGATTCATCGATGTAGTGACACGGGAGAAGGGATTCAGCCCTTGGAGTGGTAAGAACGAATCCCGACATCAATCACAACTCTTTCTCTCACTTCTCCTCACTTTCTCCTTCTCTTTTCTCTCTTCTCTCTCCTAGGGTTAGGAAATTCGTATGGAATGAGAGAGGGGTGGGTTAAGGTCCTTATATAGGCCAAGAACTGACGCTAATGGCCCCAAGGCCATGGTATACTTAGGTTATAGATAAAAGGCAGCTGTTTCGGTCCAACGGAGCTCATCTGGAGGCCCATTCCCTGCATAAGGTCTGGAAAAAGTTCCCTGACATTGGATCTATACCAGGTTAAGATTTCGGTCAAATCAGTTTTGTGGATCGACCGTGGAGGGCCAGTTTCAGTTCAACAATTATCGTCACTCGATCAGGGCCACAAGTACACTGAACTGTGTAGGGAAATTTTCTTGACCCAAGGGTGTATTGGGTTAGAATCTGATGATCTGAAACCTTAAATTTGGCCATGAAACGAACGGCCCAAATTACTTAAATTTGAGTTCATTTTCTAAAGATATTTGCGTTTCCCACACACTTTACTTGGGGCTCAAGTTGTGTGTTTCCAGACACTAGTTGGGCTCGATTCCCGCAATGGTTGTCAAGCCCAATAAGACGGTCATAACTGTATAGTTTCGCGGTTGTCAGACTTTCGATGCGTGGTCCAGGTCTGATACGGAGTTCCAATATGCTCCCGTGACCAACTGGGTTTTGAGATTACCCTTAGGTTTTTAAGTAATATTGGGTTAGTGATTTTAATAGTTTTGGGTCTTGTAGCTTGTATAGAAAGTGGTTCAAGCCAAATCCATCGATTGTTTAATTTAATATTTAATTAAATTCTGCCCTAATTACGATAGAATAAGGTCAAAGGGTAGTTCTATGTTCCTTTTTGGCACTTTTAGTTAGTATATTATTTTAATTATTTTTTTAGTAGTTCATCATCAAGTCTACTTCATCTCTACCAAATTTCATTAGATTTCATGTTGTAGAAAAATTCTAAAAATTCTAGAAGCAGCAGCTGTCCAAACTAATAATTTTTAGACTGTTCTCACAACAACCTATATTTAAATATATTAAAATTTTTATTATATTTTTCACCTATTTTATATGAAACTAGACTTATCAAGCTTCAATCTATCTTTTGAATCACCTAAATCGGAGTTATATCGAGGGAGTATAACTTTTCGAAGTCGGACGAAAAACTGTAGAAAACGGGTCACCCGGCCCGCTGGACAGCGAGGCCTCGCCGTTGTAGCGATGTCATTGCCGCTCGTTGTCCTATCTAGTGGTGGTTTTACCATCTGATATTTGAAACGGATGTATCTTTCAATCTGGAATGAGTTACGCGACATGCAATATATGATTTTGGGTAGGAGAAGCTGCTCTATCCAAATAACCTATTTATTTCTTGAGTACAAAAGTTTAATGGTCAAAAACCTATTTTATTTATTTATTTACTATTTACATTAAATTTTAGTTTAAGTATTGTTCTTCATCAGTTAGCCTTTAGGATTCATGTCTAATATAAAAGTACTTAGAAAAATTTGAAGAATAAGGTGGTGAAATGTGAGATTTTGAAGGAAATGGGTTAAAAAAGGATTTTAGACTTTGGGATTGAGTTCTGAGAAGTTAATAAGGTGTTATGATCGACCTATTGCCTAAGGACGTCTATCTCGAAGTTGGCAAAAATCTGGGATGTTACAAAACTTGAGATATCGTAACACTTTGACAATATTGGCTGAATAAATGATGTCTAGTCTTGTAATAGTAAAGTATATGAGACGGCCAATGAGTCGTCGATATATGCTGGGATCCAGAAGTAGATTACTTCGATCTGCGGTCAAGTGTAAAATTTTCCCTATAGGGAAAGCATCACATCAAGTTCCTAGGTGACCACTATCTTTGAGGATTTAGAGGGCATATTTACATTGATTTCAGAAGATGCTTGTTGGATAACATACCACCTCAATGCCTAAGAAGTATTTCAAGGAGCTGATATCCTTAATGTGAAACTTTATATGAAATAAGTTTTTAAAGTAATGGCTGAAGGAGTATATCATCAACATAGACTTGGATCACCATGGAGTTGGTGAATAGAGAATGATTTGTGGAGGATTTGTGGGTGGCGTCGAGCAGCTATGATCATGGAAGAAGAGGATTGTGAGCTGAGTTGCAATTGGATCGGGGGGAGAGTATGGTTTGGGAATGTGATGCGATGTCAATTTCGGATGCTATCGACAACAATAGGCACCTATCGATGGGTTGCGGCTGTGGGACGATGGGGATGGAGATGATTGTGTTTGTCTCTGGCATAGCAAATGGGATGGTTGAGATGGGTTTTGCAGTGGGTAGGTCATGGTGATGGGTTTTTTGCTGTGGGCAGATGGGATGGTTGAGATGGGTTTTTACGGTGGGTAGGGCACAGAGATGGGTTTTGTGGTGGGTAGATAGAATGGTTAAGATGGGTTTTTATGGTGGGAAAGGCATTAAGTTGCAATGGGCTTAGCACAAGGTATTAAGGTACTTGCCAGTGTTGAGGTGGAGATGGTGATGTCGATCTGGGGTTTGAGATGTCAGTAGAGATTTTTCGAGGTCGGATGGTGTTTCGAGGTGGGTCTTGGCAACAATTCTTGAGATGGGCATGACGAGATGGTGGAGTGATGGCAGTGGTTGTTCAGTGGCTGGAGAAACTTCGCCGTTGGAGACAGAGATTTAGATATAAATTATCAAATCAGATGAGAATCACTCCCAATCCTTATGACTCTCATCCATTGAGAATTAGATCAAAGGAATTTCAGATTTGGTTTTATTGCTATATCTTCCAATTGGATAAGATAGGATCCAATTCCAGTTGTGTCCTTGAATCATGCATAGAATCACCTTGATTGCTACAAGTGGATCCTTGGAAACCCTAGTTCCCACCTTTGAATTATTAAGTTTCTAATTACCACTTCACAATTACTCCCTTTAATTCCGGATTTAGATTCATATCCTTTTCTAGTTCTACTTCTAGTTGCTTTCAGAATACACATGAGATTAGTCCTTGTGGATTCGACCTCGGTCTCACCGAGATTATTACTGCATCGCAACCCTACACTTGGGGTTGTGAATAGCTTCTTATCTTAATGACTCTCTTAACTTGACATTTTATATGCATATCTCTTGATATTTTCATCTTTTTATTCTATTTCTTTTGATATGATTATTTGCATTATTATTCTTTCCTTGGTCATATTATGACAAAAAGGGGGAGAGGATTATTATTGGTCGAATGAATGATGATATGAATGATATATATAAATGTTGAGATATGAATGATGAATGTTGATGCATAGCATATTATGAGGTTGATGTAATGAATATTACATTATTATACTTGGAGTATGCATTGGCATTAGAATGGAAAAACTATATGTCATAATACAGGGGAAGCTCACATTAAGGGGGAGTAGTAACTTTTCACACATTCATCAACTTCTACAACATGAGATCAAGAATAAAAGATGTCATTCTAGTTGTTGTAATAAGTGTTTTCTCACGAATTTGAGAAAGGGGGAGATTGTGTGTGCTATATTGTATAAAGCACACCTTTGTTTGTCAAATTTCGTCTAGACAAAACAGCTTATGAAGTAGACTTTCCAATCTGGATAAAGATGGAAAGTTCAGGATCAAGATGGAAAGTTCAAGACTCTACCGAAGTTCAAGATCAAGATGGAAAATTCAAAGACTTTATTGAAGTTAAAGATCAAGATGGAAAGTTTAAAGACTCTACTAAAGTTTAAGTTCAAGAAGATTGAGTTCAAGTTCTACTAAAGTTCTAGCAAAAGATCAAGCTCCATCTTCAACTTCAAGCTCTATTGAAGATTCAAGTAGAAGAACAAGTTCCATAAAGTTTAAGCTATTTTAAAGTTCAATCATATCAGGTATAACAAACCTTAGAAAGACCTTAGTATTAGGTTATTTCAAAATATAAAATTAAATGGGTTTTTATGCTTATGTTAGGCTAAAGTTTAACTAGTCTAAGCTGTGGTTCGACTAGTCTAAGCATTTCTCAACTAGTCCAAGTTTAAACTCATAAAAATGGATTTTTTTCATTACTTCTTCGACTAGTCGAACAGACTGCTCGACCAGTCAAAGATGGGCCTTCAACCAGTTGAGAGTTGCTCAACTCGAAGTCCAGCAACTGAATCAGTTCAAATTTTTAGCACTCTCGACTAGTCGAGTAGGGCCTTCAACTAGTCGAAGTTCTATTTTATCTTATCGCGCTCAAATTTAAAAATTTGTTAGAATGGAATCTGGTCCTTCGACGAGTCGAAGACAGTCTTAGACGAGTCGAAGCAACAACTTCTTTGCCTATAAATAGATGCCTTCTCTCAATTCGAAATTACCCATTTAAGTTGATAAAAGCCTTCATCAAGAGAGAGAAGTCCCCATTATTGTCAAGCCATTGCACGGTATTTATAATATTTTTTAATAGCTTATTTGTTTTAATTCATTGATCTCCTATTCTTTGAATCTTATTTTATAAAGAGAGTAAATACTCTTCTTTGAGATATTAAGGAATTCAAATAAGTAGCCTTTGGTTTGAATCTATTTAAAATCAATCTAAAACCCAGAACCCTTGTTTATACAACTGAACATTGAACAATCTACTACAATGTAACACCCCGTACCAATGATACACGGGTGTTACCCTTGTAAACCCACATTAACTTGAGTCAAGTTAGATTAATCAACTGACTTAAACTCGACACATGTAGGAAGGAGGTTCCGATCGAAATTAAAGCCATCCATCCAAGTTCTCCAGGAGCCAGAACGCGCCCTATAACATACAAAGGGTGAGATTACCTAGACACTTTAAATTAGACCATTTATGTTAGTGGAAGACTACTACAGCACACTCAGCACTAACGTCTGAGGATTGTTAGTGGCAAATCAAACCTTCATCATGACCGGTACGTCATATTAACCGTTGAAAATAATTGTCAGGCCCATTGGATCGGCTGGTCACGTCATATGGGCCGATAATAGCCCAAAGAGGAGTGTAACGGCCCACTTAGGCCCCGGGTCCACTACAAAATCGTGGACCAAAACCCCCTATGACGACTTACAGAGCGATTGAATGGATCTGATCTATCGTGATCATTCTAACGAACCTTACACAGCATGCATGTGCATCCTATGCACTGGCACGTGATGTGCACTGGAACTAATTGCTCGATCAGGTGAGCTTTGACCGAGCTCCTCCCAACATTTGAAATGAATTCCCTCCCGCCAAAACAGAGCCTCGAACAACCAACCTTTGAACCCCTAAGTGGGCCACCACGATCATTTTTTAAACCATCTGGTCTGTTCAGAGTCTCCACGAGGCCTCGCTTAATAAAACCCTATAGCCGTTTCACCCCATGTAAGCGGGCGAGGGAGATGGGCCGCCACCGTCCAACACCTAGCACATGGAAGGCATCCGATAGATGGGGCCATGATGAGATCACCTGGACGGTTCATGATCAGTCCAATCGCGCGACCCCAGCCGTTCATTTTCCCATTGGAAGCACGCTTCTCCTATTGCCAAAAATGGCCAAACCAGACCTATGGAAGAAAGAGAGAGAGAAAAGAGTTCCTATCTGGGAAAGATAAGGGCTGGTGCGATCTCGATCATCCGCTGTAGGGAGAAATCTCTATCATTCATGCTCTCTCCCTCAGTTATGAAAGGGCACTGTAGCCCTTGGGATTGACACCAAGAGAAAGAGGAAGAGGGGTGGAAAGAGATTTTAGAGAGGTAGAAATAGAGAGCTCTGAGCTGAGAGTGTGAGAGGATGAGAGAGAGACAGGCCTTGGTGCCGCACTGCGTCGACCCAACCCACGTAGGTTGAGACGAGTCAGTGTAGTCCGGTCGAGTCAAGCCGAGAAAGAGGGATGGAAGAGAGAAAGGGTGTGGTCGTGAGCACAGGTTGAACTTAGTGCACCCTGCATCGCCTCAGTCGTGGGAAAACCAGGCTGAGTCGGGTCAGTGTGGACCCATAGTGGCACCATAAGCAAGGGAGAGTGAGGGAAGGAAGGAAAAGAAATAGAAACCGACCAATGTAAGATAAGCTCCCTTGCTCATTTCTCATTTCTGGGTAGCTTTTCCTTAGTTGCTTCTTATCTTTCCCTTGAAGCACTAGCTAGTGGTGGGTAATGCTCACCTGAAACCGAACGGTGGCCGTAACTCGGGTCAGAGATCAGCCAAGTAATGGCTAAAATCAGATCAAGAGATAGGCTGGAAGACAACCCAGTCCCAGACCCTGATCAGCCAATCAATGGCTGTGGAACAGTCTGAGGAAATGGTGATGTTGGGTCCCTGTTTTGAACTAGAAACTGAGCCCCATGGCCTTGTTCTAGGCTAAAATCTGACCCCAACTGAAGCCCCGTTTCAAGCAGGAACTAGGCCAATCAATGGCCTTAGTTCTGAGTTAAAACCAGGACCAAATGATGGTCACGTGGGACTCTATTTTGGAACAGGAAGCATGCTTCAAACAGGCCATTTGGAGCGCTGTTTTGAGCTCTCTGTAGAGCTTCGAAACTAGCTCAGGTTCAGGTTGGAGACCAGCCAATCAATGACTGTGAAGCAGTTAAGGAAAAAATAGTAGAATGGGTCTCTGCTTTGGGTTGAAGACCAACCTCATGGTGACCTTGTTCGGGAGTTGGAAACGGCCAAATAATGGCCGATTTTGGACAGACTACAGGCCCTGCTGGCAGTTGAGAATGAAGCCTAGCATAAGCCCGGGTTGTGTGAGGACAAACCAAGCAATGGTTGTCTTCCCAACTGAGCAACCAAGCTCGTCAATGGTGGTGAAGATGAACTGGAACTAGCTCTTTCAGCTACTGCTGAGTTGCACTCCAGATAAGCTTTTCATCAGGCCGTGCTTGGGGCCGATCCATGACCCAAATGGTCTTAACTTGGGCTGAAAAATGGCCAGGATCGGACCATTCTCGAGCTGAAAACCGGAGCCCGGAATAGCTCCTATAACATGCAATAGAAGGACTGTTCCACGTCTAAAGGATGATGGGCTGCAGTAGCTCTGGGCCTCACCAAAAATGCAAGTGGGCCTCACTAATTGCAGGTGGGCTGCACTGAGGGCGGGCCTCACCAAACGTAGGAAGGCTGACTGTGGGTCCTGCTTTGACCATGGGCCCCACCAACTAATGGTGGGCCACCCTAAGCAGTATAGGTTTGGATCGTCCATCAAGTGACAGCAAATCCAAACCGTTCATCAGTAGCCGTCTAGTGCTAGATGTCACCAGCTAAACAACGGCTGTGGTTTCTTTAAATGTTTCTATACTTAGGTATATATATATATATATATATATATATATATATATATATATATATATATATGAGTAAAAAAGTACCCCAAGTTGTAGGCACCATCATGGCTTGGGCCATATCTGACCATCCACCCATCTGGATGAGGATATGGGGCCCACCTTGCATGTGATACACATGCAAGGGAGGGGTGCGCTCCAACGTCCAGACGCTGGACTCCCTCTCAACAATATGTTAGTCTATACATTCGTAATGTATCACATATGTATGTACGTATATGTATACGTTGGGCCTTATGTGGGGCACATGTACTTGTGAAAACCCACTTTGTACACGCTGGATATAGACCGTCCAGGCTCTAAACGTGGTGCACCTGGACGCACATCCACTCCATTCACCAGGTGCTCGCGTGACGCATGCTTAATGTATATGATATGTACATACCTACCATATGATGCAAATATAATATACACCTAGATATACTACATGTTACACCCATGATGTATATCATGTATGTATGTAAACTGTATAATGCAAATGTGATACGGATAAAGTATACATAGATGCACTATGGGATGGATATAGTGTGCTAGCTCATCCATATGGCGGTGGGCCATGTATAAGGGTCTCACCTTGATATAAATGCTTATCTACACGTCTGTGTAGTGGACCCCACCAACTAGATAATTGTATACTATGCCCACTCATTGGGACAATATTGTTAGGCATGGGCTCCTCTCTAATGAGGTCCAGACATCATGGCTTGGGCCATCCAACCAACCATTAGTGCACTAGGACTTTAGAACCTATCAGCTAATGTAAGGAATTTCTCTAGGGATCCATTCAAGCATCAGGGAGGAGCTAGCTTCTCAAGGGAACTTACAGGAAGGGAGGCCCTACAACTTGTTTAGTGATGAATTCCTCCCTGTAAGCTTTCCATCCCTAACTAGACTAGAAATAGTAGTTTTAGTAGTGTAAATGGCTAACTAGATTAATGATGAATTGCATATAGAAATAAATTATATTCACTTGATTTATCTGTTTAACACGATAATCCTCATGCCTACTATTGTTTAGAATATTTATTCCTTGAACTGCCTAAGTAAATAATCCAGTCATTTATGTCATGTATCTTATGCAATTTCAGTTGTTGTTCCTTATTTCCCCTAAAAAAAATGGTGATACTTGTTGCTATGACACACATATTGCTAAAATCTCTCCATGGAAATTCCTATCAAAGGAGAGTCCGTGCTTAGGGTGTAACTAGACTAGTTGTGATTTAAGTGGGCCCCTGACATGGAGGTTTTGGTTGTGGTATTTGACTCTAGGGTTTACCATCTATGTGGGGTTTCACCTAATGGACTTGGGATGAACTTCACAACTTTTCTAAATACCGCTGTATACTCGACTTTGCACCATTCATGCCGTCATGTTTGTCACCATGTTTGGTAATTTCAATGTTCCATTCCCAGTCGGCATTGGTGGTGGCCCTTTATATTGAATTGATTAGTCACATGTTAGTGGGTACTGCATACACCCTAAGACGGTAGTCTCATAGGTCAGGGATGGTGGTAATGGGACACTATGCCTGAGCCGTCGGCCTACGCTGGGCCATGTGCTCCCCGTAGTGACCTTTGAGCTTATCTAAATTAGCTGGTTGTAAATGGACTAATAATGACTTGGCTAATCATGCATACATGACACATATTTTTCTGACTGGATGATGTTTCCCAGGTTCGATGATTTCGACTGGATGATGTTTCTCAGGTTCGATGATTGCATGGGTGAAAAAGCCTAGCTATATGTCCTAGAGGGGGGGTGAATAGGACTATGCCAAATAAAACTTATAACAGTGGAATTAAAAAGAATATGATAGCCAAAATAAATCACAATGCAGGAAAGTAAAACAACCTCAAAATTTTGATCTTGAGGGGTTGATACAAATGTTGTTCTAAGGACAACCTTTCACCAAAAACCAGAGTTTATGGTAGGACAACCTTATTTCTAGAAAGATCTTTGTATCAAATCTCAAACCAAAGAGGAATACGGAAGTAAGCGCAAACTGAAATAAATTGTAATCACAAATGTATTGTTCTAGGGACAACCATACACCATAAAAATGACAGGGTAACCTTGCTGGAACAACTTTAAAGGAAACTGAATTTTAAGCAGATAAAGGAATAGTAGAAAGTAAATTCTAAACTATTACAAAATTTCCACAAAGCTTGAATTAAATGATTACAACATTCACCACCATACATACATCCCACAAATAAATAATTAAAGATTAGAAATGTAAATCATTCAATCACAACACAAGGGATTATAGTGGTTCACCTGTGTGTTCACCAACTGTTAAACAAATGACCACACAGAATCTTTACTCCACTCCTAATATCCTCACACAGGGGATATTAGCTTTCACTAACAAAATAGGTTTTCACAGGTTCACCCAAAACCTTTACAATTGTGTCTTTGTTTGTGGGCTTACACAATTAAAAAAAACTCCACTTCTGAGTTTTCCTGGCTCTCCTCAGAGAACGAATACAACAAGATTTTTCTGGCAAATCTTGAAAGAAACCAAAACAGAAAGGAATTTACAATTAAATGTAAAATACCTGATTATCTTCTTCATTGTAGCAGCCCGGTAGAACCAAATCAGAGTAAATGATTGAATGTCCAAGTTCAATGTCCAGTACTCAATTACAATGGTTCTAGTTCTAATAGATTTTAAATTAAACCAACTAGGGCTTGCCTTAATTGATTTTGATTCCAAAGAAAGGGAATAACAATTCCTCTTATCAAATTAGATTGGAATAGCAGAAACAAAATCAATTAAATAAAGCTAAAGAAAGAGAATATAAAATAAGCACACTTAGCTTAGATGAAGCACTGAATTATCACTCAGAAGTTTGACAAAGATTGGCTTAAATAGATTGATTAATTCACTCATTCTTCTGAGATTCGTGCTCAATTTATAAGTGAGCAGACCGCGTCTTCGACTGGTCTAGGGAGCTCTTCGACTGGCCTAGGGAGCTTTGACCGTTCTACGACTAGTTGAAGGTCTCCTTCGACTGGTCGTCGGTCACCTTCGACTGGTCGAAGACCCTGTAAATAATCGCTGGATTTTGAGTCGAAGATATTCGACCGGTCGACGATGCAGTCGACACTGTTCCTTCGACTGGTCGAAGATATTCCTAGACTGGTCGAAGGCTAATTGAAAATATCTGAATTTTGTAACAACCTTACGACTGATCGAGGAAATTCTTAGACTGGTCGAAGCAAGGTTAGGACTAGTCAAAGAAATCATAGGATAAGTCTTCGGACAGCCCAAACTCAAGTGACATATACATATGACTTATGTATCCAAAATAGCCTACTCCTAAGGTCAACCTATGGTCAATCAAACCTCAATTAGAAGTAAGGACATTGAAACATTAGGAACAAGTGACCTTGAAGTTTAAGTCTTGATGTAGTTCAATCTGATGTAGTTCAATCTTGAAATCTTGATGTAGCTCAGCCTTGAAAGTCTCTTGAGTTCTTTATGAACTACCTTGTACACTTCGTGAATCATACATTCTTGAGACTTGTCTTGTGTGCAGTACATGCAGTCAAGATTGATCTTTGTACTTGTGAGCTTTGCTTGTTGTGATCTTTGCTTGTACATGAATGTTGATCTATGAGAGAGCTTCACTTATCCAAGATATATAACAGTGATTTTGGCATCACAAATTTGACAACCGACAGGGATATAGACTATAGCACTTACAATCTCCCCCTTTGTCAAATTAGTGACAAAACACATAACCAAGATAAACATAGAGTAAAACAATTGGTTAAAGGATCATGAACCAGTTAACTGGCTTACCTGCAAATCAATATTCAACATTCAACCAGTTCATTTAACTATTCAACATTTAACCAGTTCATTCAACTAGTTTCAAATATAGATATACTCCCCCAATATTCAACATTCAACCACTCCACTCATAATCACATCGTTACTCCCCCTGAGTAACATAGCTACTCCTCTCACAACACATTGTTAAGAACAAACTATTCTCCCCCCTTTTGTCACAATATGACAACGGAAACAACAACAAGGAGAACTAAAAAGAGATATATGAGAGTAATAATGAGGATATTATAGCAGAAAAACAGATAGTATCCAACTCAAAATCAGTATAGTTTCACAAAGAACAAATACCCAGCATAAAACTAATCAGAAAATAGTATCCAATCTCCAAATCAGTCAACTTAGTGCAAAGTTTTAAAGTTATTACAGACCAAAAAATCCCATATAGACTAGTCAGAACTAGAACTAGATGACGGAGCAGGAATAGAGGGATCAAGTTGGTGCATGCCTTTGTTCAATCGCCTAAGATATTTGCGCATGTACTTGAATTGTAAATCATGAGCAACAGACATGTTTTCCATCTTTACATTTATATTCTCAACTTTACCCTCCAATGCACTCAGACGTGCATCAAAATCAGATAGTACAAAATCTGGATCATTTGTTGAATCAGAATCTAGTTCCTCAAAGATGTCATCCATATTAATGTCATCACCAGCTTCTTCATGACCACCACCACCATCACCACCTTGTTCAGGAAGTAATTCTAGCTTCATCTTATTAAGATTAGAATTGTTGAAAATCAGATGATGGATAGGTGCCTCATTAACCGGCATATCGACTAACATATGTGTAGCCAATACAGTCATTAAATAACCAAAAGGAATGTCACTATGACCAGGATGGAGTCTAAATTGAAGAATGAAATGACAGATTAAGGATGACAAACAAATCTGAGTACCACTGGAAATAGCATGAATAATAAGAACCATAAACGAAGTTAAGTCAGTTTTATTACCCGAACGAGGATACATATTAGACACAAATATTCTGTGGAGAACTCTGTATTTGGGTAACAAATACCTTGCGGGAAGCGCATTCCCTTTATGAGTCCAATGAACATCCATGTTGCACAAGTCTCTAGTGAGCATACGTTTTTCAGAAACTGAGGGTTTATCAGTCAAGTTATGAATATGAATGCCCTCATCATTCACAGGAATATCCATGAGGGCTGAAATTAAATGACGATCAATGTCAAATGGCCCTTTACTAGTAGATATTTTAAAAGTTAAATTATCCTGTGAAAAGTCACTAATACATGTAAACATGGATTGGGCAATGGCCAGTATGTGCCCACCCCAATGTAATAAGTTAACCCAACCTACAGCTTCAAGCATAGGAAGGATGTCAAAAGGTGCAATATGATTAATATCAACAGGATGTTCAACAATAACATTTCGTGATCTAATGTCTGTAACATAAGATGGATCATTATTGGGAACAAGAAGATGACGCTTGGCCTATCTGGAGGAAGAAGAAGGACCACGGGAAGTAGTTTTTCTACCTCTAGAAGCCATATGCAACAATAATAAGAAGGAAATAAGAAGTTGCAAAGGATTGAGAAATGAGTTTACTCAAAACAGATTTTTCAAAATCTAAACCCCAAATCACAGTGAAATCCTAAATAGAAAGCTTCAAATTAGAAAAGAAAGCAATCTAGACACAGATTTGTAAGAAAAACGTAAATGAAACACTAACCTTGAAGAACAAGAACAGTGGGTTTGACAAGTCGAAGCTCGGCTCCTTAAGAAAGAAAAACGAAATGAAGAAGAAAGCAAAAATCCCCAAATTTTAAGTGATTCCCGAGATCTACGACTGGTCGTGGGTATATACGACCGGTCGAAGGTCGACTGGTCGAGTATACTCACGACAGGTCGAAGGACGTCTAGAATTTCATATTTCTTGCAATTTAAAAAGAAATTGGAATTAAACCTAGCAAATATGTACACTATGATACACGTAGGCATAAATAATCATTTTAAAATACACATGCCAAGATCAAATTTCATCTTTTTAAACCTGCTTTTATCAAGAGGTTTTGTGAAAATATCATTTCATTGATCTTCTGGTAGGAATATATTCTAGAGATATAACTTTTTCTTCTACCAATTCCGAATATAATAAAATCTAATGTCAATGTGCTTAGTACGAGAATTTGAATAGGATTTTTGAAATATTTATTAGACTTTGGAATTATCACAATGTAATAACATAGAATCTGTTTAATTCCATAATCACTTAGCATTCGTTGCATCCAAACAAGTCTGTGTACATGCATTACCAGTGCGATATACTAAACTATCAGCTGTTGAAAGTGATATAGAATTTTGTTTCTTACTAAAACAGGAAACTAAACAATTTCCAATGTAAAAGCAGCCACCACTGGTTGATTTTCTATCATCTAGATTACCAGCCCAGTCAGCATCTGAGTACCCGGCAAGTTGGATACTAGTCTCATGAGGATACCAGAGACCAAGATTTACAGTACTTGCGACATATCTAATAATCCGCTTGACAGAATCAAGTGAGATTCTTTTGGATCAGATTGATATCTTGCGCAAATACCAACACTTATAGAAATATCAGGTCTACTAGCAGTTAAATATAACAAACTACCAATCATACTCCGATAAAGTTTTGAATCAACATTTTTACCATTAGAGTCTTTTGAGAGTTTCAGGGTAGTACTCATGGGAGTATCGAAATTCTTGCCATTCTCAAATCCAAATCTCTTGATTAGATTTAAAGCATACTTAGATTGAGAAATGAATATTCCTTCAGGTTGTTGCTTTACTTGCAATCCAAGGAAATAAGTCAATTCCTCAACCATGCTCATTTCGAACTGTGATTTCATCAAATCTGCAAACTCAGTAGTCAAGTCAGTACAAGTTGATCCATAAATGATATCATCAACATAAATCTGTACCATTAAGATATGATCATTATGTTTTTTAATAAATAGAGTTTTATCAACAGATCCCATTTGAAAATTATGACCTAAAAGAAATTTTGTTAGTTTCTCATACCATGCCCTAGGTGCTTGTTTTAATCCATAAAGTACCTTTTTAAGCCGATACACATGATCAGTATTTTTAGGATCTTCAAAACCCATTGGTTGTTCAACATATACTTCTTCATGTAAATCGCCATTTAGAAAAGTACTTTTCACATCCATTTGATATATCTTTATCTTTCTAAAACATGCAATGGATATAAATAGTCTGATAGATTCAAGACGTGCTACTGGTGCAAAAGTTTCATCAAAATCAATTCCTTTAATTTGAATATAATCTTGTACCACTAGTCTAGCCTTGTTTCTAATTATATTTCCACACTCCTCAGACTTATTTTTGAAAATCCATTTTGTTCTAATGATGTGTTTATCTTTAGGTCTTGGTACGAGATACCAAACATCATTTCTTACAAATTGGTTAAGTTCTTCTTGTATTGCAACAATCCAGTTCTCATCAGTAAGAGCTTCTTTTACATTAGATGGTTATATTTAGGATGTAAAACATACATAATTACATATATTCTCAAGTTGTCTACGGGTGCGAACACCGGTGAGAGGGTTTCCAAGAATTTGAGTAGTTGGATGATCTTTAATAGTCCTCAATTCAGAGTCAGTCTGATTTGATGAAGTATCGGGTTTATCAATGATTAGAACTTCATCATTATCTGAATTAGGGATTGGCATATTTAAGTGATCATCAATGACAACATTGATGGACTCTTGAATCACACCAGTTCTTTTGTTCAGAACCCTATAAGCACGACTGTTTAAGGAATATCCTAGAAAAATCCCTTCATCACTCTTTGTATCAAAATTTTCCAAATTTTCACGATCTCGTAAAATATAGCAATTGCTGCCAAAAACTTGAAAGTATTTGACAGTAGGCTTTTTATTGAACCATAATTCGTAAGCTGTTTTATTATTATCTTTGCTAGTGTAGACTCAGTTAATAATATAGCAAGCTGTGTTTACAGCTTCAGCCCAAAGATTTTTAGAGAGCTTCATGTTATTCAACATGACATTAGCCATTTCTTGAAGTACCCTATTCTTTCTTTCCACAATTCCATTTTTGTTGTGGAGTTTTAGGAGCTGAGAATTCATGTAATATTCCTTGGTCGGTACAGAACTTCTCAAAATTTCTATTCTCAAATTCAGATCCATGATCGCTATGAATCTTACTGATTTGAGAAGATTTTTCAATTTGAATCCTTTTGAGAACTTTTCTTACTTCTTCAAGGGTTTCAGATTTATCCCTTAAGAAGGCTACTTAAGTGAATCTGGTAAAGTCATCAACTATTACCAGGATATACTTTTTCCCACCATAACTTTCCGTTCTGGTAGGTCCAATTAGATCCATGTGGAGAAGTTCGAGTGGTCTTGATGTGGTATTTGAATTCACCTTTTTGTGTGAGTTCCTTGTTTGTTTGCCTATCTGGCACTCACCACATATTTTATCTAATTTCTGAAGTTTGGGTAAACCTCTTATAAGTTCTTGATTGCTCAATCTATATAAATTTCGATAATGTACATGTCCAAGACGTTTGTGCCATAAATCAGTCTCGTCTGTATGGACCATGTAACATGTTTGATTAGATGAGCTGGATTCGCTAATGATATAGCAATTTTTAGACGTTCTTCGTCCAGTTAATATTACAGAACCCTTATTATTTAGTATCTCACAGCTTTGATTAGAGAACTGAACACTATGGTTATTATCACATATCTGAGATATGCTAAGCAAGTTATGTTTTAAGCCTTCAACATATAAAACATTTTTAAACACAAGAAGATTAAAAAGTTGAATCGTACCTTGGCCTATAATCTTGCAGTTGCTACCATCACCAAATGTGACTGAACCATCAGTCATATCTTTTAGATCCGTGAATAAAGCTCTGTCACCTGTCATATGCCTGGAATATCCACTGTCTAGGTACCACTTTGAATGACTTGTTGCTTTGAAAGCAGTGTGAGCAACCAAGCAGGTGACTTTAGGAACCCATTTCATAACTGTTTTGGGTTTAGGAACATAGTTGGTCTTCTTTTGTTTATAGTTGTAAGAATAACCTATAGAGTTAGATTTTAGGAGCTCCTTGAGTAAATCTACTATCTTTTCAGCTAGTGGATTTCATTTTTTATTAAAGTTGACATGGCTGCTTCTAGGTTTTTGAAGAGTTTTTGAATTTCTAGAAAAACCTTGATAAGTACTTTTCCCTTTTGAGTTTAGGGACTCTCCTTTCACAAACATAGGAGGAGTACACTTTTGTTTAAGAGATAAATTTTTATCATAGCCCAACCCGGATAGATCGCCACATTTTCTTGATCCGGATAAAAGTTTTTCTAACTTTGGATCACCTTGGGCATATTTTCATGTGTCCTTTAGACTCAGGAGAGAAGATACTTCATTTTTGAGATTTTCAATTTCAGATTTCAAATCAACAATTAGGGAGTTTTTGAATTCCAAATCGCATTTTAATTTTTCAAAACAATCTGAAATTTGTGATTTTTCTAAGACAAGTGATTCAAAACATTCTTTGAGTTTAGAAAACTTTTCTTTTTGAAGTTTAAGTTTGACAGCAATTTTTGTAACGCCCTGAAAATCGGGGGTCGAGCATAAACTCAACTCCCGAGTTCCAGAACATCACTTATGCAACAAAATGAATGATGATTGAATGTTGACTGTATTCGTGCATTGAACATGAGTGAGATTAAGCCAAAACAGCATATCATACTCCAAAGACAGTTAAATTGCAAGCGGAAAACGATGATAGATAGATAAAATATATAAACTGTGATGAGTCTCCAGAGTGTGATAACATTACTAGGTTAAATAATTACAAGTACAGTTATAAAATATACCAAATGTGTAAGTGTAATATCTTCTATCCCAAGTACCATAGCCCTCAATCAATGCGGTACTGGTCTTCAGAGACCCGTCAGAGAGTTACATGATAGGAGAACTCCTCATCACCATAGAAGTAGTCCGGCTCTGCTTCATAAGCATCGCCATCATCTGAAATTCAACAAATCTGGTTGGTGTGTACAACATCGTCCCGTAACGTGGGAGTGAATGATCAACTCAGTGGAACAGTAAAGCATAAGTTAACATGTTATTAATTCAATCAAGCAGTAATGATAAAGCAGTACAAATCAAACAATTCTAACTACTCTTATTAAGTGCGAGAATGAAATGACATGATGCTGTATGCCCTTGCCAAACCACCCTCATGCGACATCATCTTACGTTCGCGAATGCTTAACTCCCTCAGTGCGCCACATCTACTAAGCACATGCGGTGCGATGATGATCATGATTACCGAGTTATTATTAGTCCATTTCAAACAGCAGTATTAGGAAACTAAGGTACCTCCCTTGTATCATTCCCAAACATGATCCATTCTAGGGTCGTCAGTCCTAGTTAATCTCATACGATATTATGGTTTGAGAGGCATAGCGAAGGCATCACAAAGGGCTCGTCACCCGTCAGCATGGATACAGATCTCACCGTATGCGGCTCAATTGCTGACCGTCAGCTCGAGTACAGGTCTCACCGTACTCGGCTCAATCACTAGCCGTCAGCTCGAATACAGGTCTCACCGTACTCGGCTCAACTCATACTCCGATTCTTTATGAAAGACTCGTCGCCAATCACGGCAGACCTTGGAGTATACTCGAAGATACTACAGAGGACTCGTCGCCGTCAAGACGAGTACGGGTCTCACCGTACTCGGCTCTCGCCGTAAGTATCGACAAGCTCGAATATAGTGTCCCATACCACCATAATCGGCTCACGAGTCTGGTTGCTCACTGGTCACTACGGGGAGGCACGTGGCCCCAACGTAGGCCGACAGCTCGACCACGGTGTCCCATACCACCATGCCCGGCTCATGAGTCTTAGTGGATCGAGGTACCATGGTTAAAAGGGATTTCACTGGTAAGTTTGGTACCCTAGGTTCAAAGCGATGCGACCAAACATGGTGAACATACATAAGACAGATCGGATTACTTGACGAGCTCGGCTAGCTCAAGCGCACAACAAGTTGAACGACATGAAGTGCATAAGCACTTCGCGTGGCCAACCACTATCACCAACCGAAGTACGACTCGGGTTCGTCGAACACATCTCACGTGGCAAATGAATCGCAGCCACGAATTCAATTCTGGTACCGATTGTCTGGACTATAATCATAGCCTCAAACATGATAACTTGCAGATAGATAAAGCAGTAATGGATCAAGATTTCACTCATACAATCAAGGTATGGTATTATCCGTTTAGTGGCTGTAGAGCATTGCACGCACTCGTTGCTCTGCTCCCCCATCACCCATGACGGATCATACAACGTAAATATAAATTTAAACATATGCATTACATAGTTATAATCATAAAGCAGTTGAGCATGTTATGAATCACAACACAAGCATGAGTTTATACATGTTCAATTCCTAATCACACAACAATCCAAGGAGATCATACACATAGTTAAAAGAGGTTGAGAATCATATCTCAACACCCTTATACATTACAATTTGCTAACTACTACTCATTCAGACATTTCAAAAAAAACACTTAAACAAACATACATCAACATACATGACATATGTCGATCACATAGGCATTAGGCCAAATCCTTTCCCTAGGGAGTTGCCCCAATCATAACACGCGTACACCCACGATGGATAGTCATGGCAAGCAGGAATCCAAGTTCCATATTCATTCAGTCATTTCCACAAACACTTGGGCCACACATTTTAGCATATATGGTGTATATTGGCCGTGGCGTGATTTAGGGCAAATCCTTTCGTCAAAGGGGTATCGCCAATACAACAATGATGAATCCATGACAACTAGTCATGGCGAGTACGAATGAGAATTCGGTACTCATTCAATCATTTTCACAAACACTTAGAATAAACTATTACAACATACATGGTGTATATTAGCAAAACATGTATTAGGGCTATCCCTTAGCCAAGTGAGTATTTTATCCATGTATAATATATTACTTCGCAAATAAAATCATGATAAATTCATCTCCCAATATTTATACGTATACAGTATTTTCTAGAATACGCATTTTCAACATACATTGTGTATACAAGCAAACATGTATTACGGCGATTCCCTTCGCCAAGCAAATGTTTTATACGCACATAATATATTTATACGATAATTAATCATGACAAACACATCACTAAAATATACATGTATACGGTACTTCTTACAATACCGTATTTCTACATACGTAGTGTTTATTAGTAAACATGTATTTAGGCGAATCCTTTCGCCAAATAAGTATTTTATCCATACATCATATATCCATACGTCAAATAAACATGTCAAACAAATTTTCAAAAAAATACGTATACGGTATTTTATACGAATACCTAGAGTATGTGAATTTCCAAATTCTACAATTCTAATCGAAACAGAAAATGGAAATCATTTTGTACATGTGTAATTGCATGCAGATCATGAATCTATCATTATCTGACATTGAAAGCCTTGAAAACCATAACCTATACACCTAAAGTCCGCACCTTGTGTTGTAGAGTCGTAACGGAGTCGATAGGTTCGCTAAGGTTCCGTATACGGGAGTTTGGCGACTTAAAGAAGCGAAACAGGTTAGCTATTTCATAACTACAACCTATACAACCCTAAAACAGATTAGGGTTAGGGTTTCTTACCTAGAAACGACGGGAATCGCGGGAAAGCGATGAGAATCGGGCGGTGGAGCCCGAATAGCGGCGAGGGAAGCGAGCGGGAGTTCCTCCCACATCTCCCTCACTTTCTCTCTCTTTTCTCTCTCTCAAATCCAAATTTGTATGGCTGGAATGGGAGAGGGTTTAAGGTCCTTATATAGTCTCTCGAATTCTCCAAAACAGACTCCAGGTCAAAGTATACTTATGTTATAACCAAAGCGGACCTGTTTTCACTCAACGGAGGACTTCTGGCGGGCCTCCTTGAGCCAAAGGTTGGACTTAAGCTCACTAACGCTAGATCTACGTTCTATTAAGTTTTCATTTCGGTCGGGATACCAGATCACGCGTGGCGGACCAGTTTCAGTTCAACGGTCAGCGGATCTCGATCGGAGATTCCGAGTACATGTAAATGTGTATGAAATTTTTCCTGATCCGAGAGTGTAATTTGGTCGATCGACTCGACGGTCTGGTTGCTTAATACTGATCCGCAAACAAATGATGCCAGATCACTATTCCATATATTTATTTTGTAAAGGGAATAGTGTTTTTCACACTCTCTCGCTCCGGACGCGATCGAATGGCCGTGGGACATTGTCTGGACTTGATTTCCGAGATGGTTGTCGAGCCTAGTGAGGTGGTCCTAATTCCTTAACTTCGAGTTATTCGGACTCCGACGTGCGGTCCAGATCTGATACGGAGTTTCGATGTGCTCCCAGAGAAGCGGCAAGGGTAATGAGATTGATCCTAGATTTTAGGGTAACCTAGCGTCAATGATTCTACAAGTTTTGGGTCTTACTGGATCGTATTTAAAGCGATTCAAACGGATTTCGTAGCTAATCTGGTTTCACACCTAGTTACTTTGTCTCATTTCTAAAGGATTTAGTCCTAAGTGATTTCTGGTCGAGGTGGTACTCAGGCCTTTGTAGTTTGTATATAAAGTGATCCAAGTTATACTACTTAGTTAGTTTAAGATAGTGTCTAGGGTGAAAGTTCTTAGAAAAATTGGAAGATCAAGGTGGTGAAGGGTGAGATTTGTGAAGGAAATGAGTTCAAAGGCAGCTTTAGACTTTAGGATTCGGTTCTGACAAGTTAATGAGGTATTAGGATTGACCCATTGCCTAAGGACGTCTAATCCCAGGTTGGCAAAAATTCGGGGCGTTACAATTTTACAACTTTCCTTATATAGGGCATTGTAAGCGTCTTGAAGATCATCTTCATTTTCATATTCACTACTCAGATTTTCTTCACTTGTTGAGTCATTATCTGAACATGTGAATTTAGCTAGAGTCATAAGAGCTTTAACTTCATTCCCTAACTCAGTTTCAGAATCTTCTGATTCAGAAGAAGCTTCAGAATCAGATGATTCATCCCATGTAGCCAACATACCCTTCTTCTTGGGTTTGTCCTTTTTAGGACATCTATTAGCTAAGTGCCCATATTCTTGACAGTTGTAACATTGACTATCTTTCAAAGATTTTCGAGTTTTGGGTCTAAACTTCTTTTTATCATTTGATTTTTGAAAATCAACCATTTTCTTACTTTTGAAAATCTTGTAAAATTTCTTAGCTAAAAGAGCCATATCAACTTCTGAATCAAAATTTTCTTCTGAATTATATTTAGAGGATTTTAGTGCGATAGATTTACCTTTAGGAGCTTTAAAGTTTAACTCGTAGGTTTGTAAAGAACCAACTAGTTCTTCTACCCTCATATTATCCATATCACGAAGTTCCTGGATTGCGGTTACTTTAGAATTGAACCATTCAGGAAGTGAGCGTAATATCTTTGCACACACTTTACTTTCAGGGATTTTATCGCCAAGACCCCGCATTGAGTTTACAATGTCATTTAGTCTAATGTAAAAGTCCATAAACATTTTATTTTCCTCCATATGAATTTCTTCAAATTTGGTTGTGAGGAGTTGGACTTTAGACTTTTTGACAATTGATGTACCCTTGTGTGTCATTTCTAGTATATCACAGGCTTGCTTTATAATATCACAGGATATGATTCTTTTGAATTCATCTGGTGATAGTGCGCAAGTGATTGCATTTAGTACTTTAGCATTGGCACTATACTCACTTTTCTGAAGGGTGGTCCATAAATAATAAGCAGGTACAGACATAGTTTTTGAACCGTCAGATTCAGTTACTTCAATGGTAGGAGTTTTCCATTCGGTCACTGTGGCTCGTCACACACTCTCATCCATTGATTTTAGGAAGATCCTCATTCTGGCTTTCTAATAGGCATAGTTGGAGCCATCAAATGGTGGAGGCCTAGTGACTGAAAGGCTATCAAAATTTGACATCTTTTTATATAGCTTAGATCGTTAGCTCAGGAAATAAATCTGAATAAAAAGCAATAAGAACAAGCTATTAGGCTTTGATACCACTTGAAAAGGCCTAGCTATATGTCCTTGAGGGGGGGTGAATATGACTATGCCAAATAAAACTTATAATAGCGGAATTAAAAAGAATATGATAGCCAAAATAAATCACAATGCAGGAAAGTAAAACAACCTCAAAAATTTGATCTTGAGGGGTTGATACAAATGTTGTTCTAAGGACAACCTTTCACCAAAAACCAGAGTTTATGGTAGGACAACCTTATTTCTAGAAAGATCTGTGTATCAAATCTCAAACCAAAGAGGATTACAGAAGTAAGCACAAACTGAAATAAATTGTAATCACAAATGTATTGTTCTAGGGACATCCATACACCATAAAAATGGCAGGGCAACCTTGCTGGAACAACTTTAAAGGAAACTGAATTTCAAGCAGATAAAGGAATAGTAAAAAGTAAATTCTAAACTATTACAAAATTTTCACAATGCTTGAATTAAATGATTACAACATTCACCACCATACATACATCCTACAAATAAATAATTAAAGATTAGAAATGTAAATCATTCAATCACAACACAAGGGATTATAGTGGTTCGCCTGTGTGTTCACCAACTGTTAAACAACAGCCACACAGAATGCTACTCCACTCCTAATATCCTCACACAGGAGATATTAGCTTTCACTAACAAAATAGGTTTTCACAGGTTCACCCAAAACCTTTACAATTGTGTCTTTGTTTGTGGGCTTACACAATTAAAAAAACCCCACTTTTGAGTTTTCCTGGCTCTCCTCAGATAATGAATACAACAAGATTTTTCTGGCAAATCTTGAAAGAAACCAAAACAGAAAGGAATTTACAATTAAATGTAAAATACCTGATTATCTTCTTCGTTGTAGCAGCCCGGTAGAACCAAATCAGAGTAAATGATTGAATGTCCAAGTTCAATGTCCAGTACTCAATTACAATGGTTCTAGTTCTAATAGATTTTAAATTAAACTAACTAGGGCTTGCCTTAATTGATTTTGATTCCAAAGAAAGGGAATAACAATTCCTCTTATCAAATTAGATTGAAATAGCAGAAACAAAATCAATTAAATAAAGCTAAAGAAAGAGAATATAAAATAAGCACACTTATCTTAGATGGAGCACTGAATTATCACTTAGAAGTTTGACAAAGATTGGCTTGAATAGATTGATTAATTCACTCATTCTTCTGAGATTCGTGCTCAATTTATAGGTGAGCAGATCGCGTCTTCGATTGGTCTAGAGAGCTCTTCGACTAGTCGAAGAAGTAACAGATTTGAAAAAAATCGGGCGCGATAAGCTTTGACCGTTCTACGACTGGTCGAAGGTCTCCTTCGACTGGTCGAAGACCCTGTAAATAATCGCTGGACTTTGAGTCAAAGATATTCGACCGGTCGACGATGCAGTCAACACTGTTCCTTCGACTGGTCGAAGAGATTCCTAGACTGGTCGAAGGCTAACTGAAAATATCCGAATTTTGTAACAACCTTACGATTGATCGAGGAAATTCTTAGACTGGTCGAAGCAATGCTAGGACTAGTCGAAGAAAGCCTAGGATAAGTCTTCGGACAGCCCAAACTCAAGTGACATATACATATGACTTATGTATCCAAAATGGCCTACTCCTAAGGTCAACCTATGGTCAATCAAACCTCAATCAGAAGTAAGGACATTAAAACATTAGGAACAAGTGACCTTAAAGTTTAAGTCTTAATGTAGTTCAATCTGATGTAGTTCAATCTTGAAAGCTTGATGTAGCTCATCCTTGAAAGTCTCTTGAGTTCTTTATGAACTGCCTTGTACACTTCGTGAATCATACATTCTTGTGACTTGTCTTGTGTGCAGTACATGCAGTCAAGATTGATCTTTGTACTTGTGAGCTTTGCTTGTACATAAATGTTGATCTATGAGAGAGCTTCACTTATCCAAGATATATAACAGTGATTTGGGCATCACAAATTTGTCAACCGACAGGGATATATACTATAGCACTTACAATGGGTGACGACCCACTATCTGCACGGATGAGCATCCCCGGGGCGATGATTGCATTCATATATCCATACATCTAATAAGACTGCATCTATTATATTTTAGATTATCTGTATGTTTTGTGTTATTCCTTATTTAGGGCAGTTGTGTGTAATCTTGAAGGGAGATCACACTGAGCTGGCCACTCATTCATCAATGTTCAACTGTACAGAGGACGCAGGTACGAGAGGCATTGAGAATGCGACAGATCTGGAGGTGGTGGCGGCCGAGGAAGAGCCATATGATGAAGAGTTGCAGCAAGAGGCAGCAGCCTACTTCGGGCTAAATCAATAGTTTAGCCCTTTATTTTATTTTAATACATTTGGAATTTATAGAAACATGAGGTTTTATATATAGCCCCCAGCTGAGTGAGCCTAAATATTATTCCAATTTTGAGGCTATATCTATGTTACGTTTTCATTTCCGCTATATCGCACTTTGATTCATTGGTTGATCGTCGTCATCAATAGCTAACTCCTGCGTTCTTGGAATTCAAGTCTTGTACTCGGGCTCTAAAAATCGGGGTGTTACATACAAGAAAAGCGGTTTTATGGCTACATCGACTGATATTTTTCAAAGGAGAAGATAAGTATTTTTTACCTTTATTTATTTGGTTTTATTAAGATAGCTAGAAAATCTCATTTGTTTGTTTTCCTGAGATAGCCAAAAAATTTCAGTGAGGGATTTTTTGTTTGTGATAACCCTTTAAAATCACAACTATACAGGTTTTAAGGTGACCCAGTGAAAACCTTGTTTATAGTGAAAGTCGATATCACATAGATAGTGATTATTGAGAGTGGAGTAGGTGTGGTTGTTTGAGAACAGTTGTTATACACACTGAACCACTATAATTCTTGGTGTTGTTGTGAATGTTTACTTTTTGCATTTGTGGAAAATGTTTGTAATTTCATTTATGCAAAAGTGGTAAATGTTTGTAATAAATAGATTTATTTACTCTTGCTTGGTTTGAGATTTTAATTCTTACAAACATTCGTGAAATAAGGTTGTCCTACCTGAACTTGGTTTGGGTGTAGGTTGTCCTACGAATCAGTTTGAATTAAATTTTCAATACTATTACGATTAATATTTTTGATTTATTTAATAGTTCAGCACTTTAATTTTTATTTGACAGTTCTATTCACCCCCCTCTAGGACTTCTTAAGCTCGCCTTTTCAAGTGGTATCAGAGCTAAGTTGCACTTTTTTTTTTGGATTAATTTCCTTGAGTTAAAAGATTTAGAGCTTTTATAATGTCAAATTTCGATAGCTTGTCTATTATTACTAAGCCACCACCTTTTGATGACTCTAACTATGCATACTAGAAAGCAAGAATGAGGATTTTTTTAAAAAAAAATCCTTAGATGAAAGCATGTTGCAAGGCACTGTAACTAATTGAAAACCTCATATGTTAGAAATATTAGGCAGTGATGGAACTAAATCTATGAGAGAAACTACATTCTATTTATGGACTGCAGCTCAGAAAAGCGAAAGCAGTGCTAATGGTAAAGCCTTAAATGCCATAACTTGTGCTCTATCACTTGATGAATTCAAGAGAATTATTTTATGTGATACAGCCAAACAAGCTTAGGATATTCTTGAAATGACACATGAAGGACTTTTCAGTTACTAATATATTGTAAAAATTATAGTAATGTATATAATGTAAAATAATAGTTGCTTTCTTAATATTGTTGTATTTAGCAGTCATATACATTTGGTTGTAATCAAATTTTTATTATGGTGATTGTATCAAGACAAGAATGATTGTAAATATTGTATTAATAAAACCTAATGAATTTAGATCATAGGTTTGGGATTCGGATCTTAAATTACTCTATTTGAATACCCAAATTTTGAGGTGTGACAGGTTGGTGTTAGAGTTTAGGTATTAAATCAAATTGAGGACTTAAGGTAGACACTAAAATAGAAAGTAAAACTTAAGATTTCTTCTCTTCATTGTCAAGTGGAATTCATTTAGGGTAGAAGTTGAACTAGAAATCCAAAGTCAAATCCCTGCTTCATCCATGATAATATAGAATTTCCTCTTATTTAGGTTTTAAACTAGATTTATAACTCAGATTAGGATAAAGACAAATTTCAAATTTTAAGTTACTATGTTCTATTAGACAATAATGGACAATAAAAAACTCTTGACTTTAGAGAATTTTATCTCTTAAATGGAACCTACGATCAAGGCAATTCAAAAGGTTAATTGAAGCCCGGCGAGTGTATTTTCAGGATAAAATAATTTCAAAATGAAAATCCAGACTTCCTATTAGCAATTTTAAGCTATTGTAAAAATTTCTAGAAAATCATGCCATGCCCTAAACCTGGAGATCGAACTCACAAGAACTCTGATCACCGAATCTGGTGCCGACAGCCTCTCTAGTACCCTATTCTCAGTTTCCAGTGCCTATACGCCAGATTCCAATCCTGGGATCCTACAAGGAGGATTTTTTTCAGTGTACATTTATCTCATAATAAGCATAACCACAAGTATACCCAAATCATAAAGGCAACATCATCATCATATATCCACTAATATAAACAGTTGAATATAGTGCTGAAAGGGAAATACATATGTTAAAAATCAAAGCTCCATAAGTCTGTTGTACGCTCCAAGCTTAATGTTGTTGCAACCTAACACCACCTACACGCATCTATTGTGCATAAACTTATAGAAAGCTTAGTGGGTGGTGAAAGTGTGTGCACAAGGTAAGTGTTAAGTAAGCAATATCAGAGTAATCAGAGTAAGCGGAAATGCTGATAGGCCCATAAATCATACAATATCAGAATAATGCGAAAGCATGCTGATAGGCCCATAAATACCATCAGCCTTATCAAAGCTATGTGATGCAAAAAATATAATAGCCAATATCATATACTGAGGAAGTAATGTAAATCAGTTATACAATGTGAAGACAGTAAGCCATATACTATATGCTGAGGATGTAATGTAATATGCGGTGTGAATGAAATGACCAAGCTGTGTGAAATCGAGATGATAGTACATAGTATCACAGGCTATGGGGTCCATCACAAGGGACTTCTATCCAAACCAGTCTCATACCTAAATTTGGATAGTCAGACTCAATGTGGTAAACTCCTAATTTCAGGTTAGTCGCCTGCCCAACTGAAATCCTAGCCATGCGAAGGTACACAACAATTAGTTGTGCACCACCAGTCTGAGTGGATAGTGAATGAAATGAATGCATGAGTATACTACTCCTATTCAATAAGTCTACATATCAGTACGGTTCCTCTCTAAGAAATCACCAGGATCTATTATACTCCAAACCAGATTGCCGCCACATCGCGCGCAACAAGGTGAGTGGAAGAGACCTCACTATCCACCTGCCAATATCGGGACTGGCTCATCGATAGCGGACCCATTCCTCGAGCTGGTCAAACTCAGCTTAGCATTGCCCCCTCCTCTCAGGCAGGTAAGGCCGTACCCCCTTCCAACCGACCATGACATAGTGGGAGATGCGGCCTAACGGTATACTGCACTCATGCACTCATGTATCCACTTGGTCTAGGCGTTGGAGCAACCTCTGGAACCAAGAGGGTTTAGGGACTTTCACCCAGGGATATCTATAACACCCTATGTAGAACAGATTTTCGGTGTCCCATCTGGCCATCCACGAAATACCTATGAAGGCTACAACCCTGATGTCACTAGGACGAACAGTAATCACAATACACAATGCAAGATGCATAAGTGATACAATTCAGTCATACATCAATCCTGCGCATACCGTGTACTCATGTGAGACAGTCTCCGCCTATTAGGGAGTCTCATAATAACATGCCCAATGACATATGTAATGGTCAAGCACATCTCATAACAAACATGCAGATGATGCGTATGGGCATATATCGTGATGCTATACTATCACATACTCATAATCGGTATTAATAACTAGCATCGACAATCAGCCTGGACAATGCGGACATTTAACCAACAATGCCCCCAAGGGATGGGCACATAGAGCCTAACATATAGTGGACCCATAACGTCACATAAGGGCCTAATACACATCAAGATGGGCCTCAAATATGGGCCGCATATACATCACATTGGGCCTCAAACAGGGGCCCCATATACATCATATAGGTCTCGACAATCGGCCTCGGCAATCAAAATCGGCCTCAACAATCGGAATCGACACTCAGAATCGGCCTCAATACTCGACCTCGACAATCGGAATCGACCTATACAATCGGCCTCCACAAATCGGAATTGGCCTCAATAAATCAGAATCGGCCTCAATACTCGGCCTCAACAATTAGAATCAGCTTATTCAATCGGCCTCGACAAATCAAAATCGGCCTTGATACTTGGTCTCGACAATCGAAATCGGCTTATACAATTGGCCTCGACAAATCGAAATTGGCCTCGATACTCGGCCTCAACAATCAGAATCGGCTTATACAAATCAGAATCGGCCTCGATACTCGGCCTTGACAATCGAAATTGGCCTATATAAATCAGAATCAGCTTCAACAAATCGAAATCGACCTCGATACTCGGCCTGGACAATCAGAATCGGCCTATACAAATCAGAATCGGCCTCGATACTCGGCCTCGACAATCGGAATCGGCATATACAAATCAGAAACGGCCTCGACAATCGGAATCGGCCTATACAAATTAGAATCGGCCTTGATACTTGGCCTCGACAATCAGAATTCGTCTATACAAATCAGAATCGGCCTTGATACTCGGCCTCAACAATTGAAATTGGCCATGACAATCTGACTCGGCCTAGACAATCGACCTCAACAATTGGAATCGGAATCGGCCTCGTCAATCTGACTTGGCCTCGACAATCGGCCTCGACAATCGGAATCGGCAATCGGCCTAACTAAGGGTCTAAGGGAAGGTCACAATGAGGACTTTCAACCATCATTGCCCATCAATGTGGACATTTAACCAACATTGCTCCCAAGGAGTGACCCACATAGGGCCGAACATACATTGGGCCCACGGCCTCACACAAGGGCCTAATATACATCATCATGGGGCCTCACTCAAGGGCCCCAAATACATCAAATGGGCCGAATCAAATGGACCAAAAATACATTACAATGAGCCTTACCAAATGGGTCTCGAATAAATCACAATGGGCCACAACCGTGGGCCCCTCATATATCTCATTGGGTCTCGCCATCTGGGCCTCACATACATCACATTGGGCCTCATTCATGGGCCACATATATGTCACAATGGGCCTCGACACATGGGCCATATACAACACAATGGGCTGCAATACATGGGCCTAATACGCATCACAATGGGCCGCAACACATGGGCCTCAAATACATAAATGGGCCGCATCAATGGGTTGCACCAACGGGCCTCATATACATCAAGTGGGCCGTATCTATGGGCCGTACCAACGGGCCTCATATACATTGAATGGGCCGCATCAATGGGTCGTGCCAATGGGCTTCATATACATCGAGTTGGGCCTCATCACATGGGCCTAATATGCATCGCAATGGGCCACTCACACAGGCCTACAATACATCTCCATGGGCCATGACCCATGAGCCTCAATACATCATGATGGGCCGCAACCCATGGGCCTCAAATACATCAAGTGAGCCGCATCAATGGACCGTACTAATCGGCCTCATAGATGGGCCACAAATATATCAAGTGGGCCCCATGGATGGGTCATAAATACATCAAGGTGGGCAGCATATATACATTAAGGGCGGGCCTTGCACATTCCAAATGGGTCCCACCAGATGGTCAGCTAGCATTAAACACGTACATCACGTGGAGGCCAAGTGAATGGATGGTGTGAATATACGATACATCACAAGGTGGACCGGACAGTGGGGATAAAGCAGATACATTATGGTGCGCCATACAGTATCCGTTCAAACGGACGGTGTGGATATAAATCACACATATTAAGGTGGGGTCCCACCTGCCCACACGTGAGGGCCCCACGTGCCCAAACGAACGGGCGGTTTGGATATAACACAACCTCATGATCCGGCCCACCGTCCTGGACAGATGGACGGTGCGGATAGGACAAATACATTGAGGTGGGTACCACAGCATTGTCCACCCTTGGATGGTGTGGGTATGAAATAAATACATTAAGGTAGGACCCACCATAATGTTATTTCCATTCAACCTGATCATACGGTCATAAAGACCTAGTTGAGAGGAAAAATAAATATCATTTGATCCAAAGCTGCTGTGGTCCTTAAAAAAGATTTCAATGGTGGACATTCAATCTCCACTGATTTGCAGCGTCGTCCACCTGATAGACAGTGTGGATATAGAATAACCACATCAATGGTGTGGACCACTGCACCTTCCAAGTGATCCAGCACTGTGCAGATAGTCTGGACGTTGTGGATTTAACACATAAATCATGGCAGGCCCCACACCATCCTAGCTCCTGGACGGTGGGGATATAATATGTACATCATGGTGGATATCCACCATCCAGATGTCTGGACGGTGTGAATGTAACATATGCATTGAGGTGGGGTCCCACCGTCCTTCAGATGGACAGTGTGGATAGCAGGTGAGACCCCTAGAATTAGCTGTTCCAATACAGCAGCTGAATAACTGGTGTAGGGGACTCCAGCCAACCTATGGGGCCCATGTGGGGCCCACCACTCATGATATTATATATATATATATATTATATTTTATATAAAAAAACACCCAGCCCCTAGATGTTCATTCCAGGGACAGTCTGGATGTGAGCCCCCACCATGATCTCCACATGTGCATGGGTTCCACAGAGCTTGCTGAAGACCAATCAGCAGTTAAGATACATAAATCATGATGGGTCATCACAGATGGATGATGTGAATGAAACACATATTATGGTGGGCCCCACCTGCCAAATGGATGGACGTTTGAATATACCACGTACCTCAGATCAGACCCACTGACTGACATCAGTACAACAGCTACACTGCCGGGGCCTGGGAGAAGGAAGGGGAGATCAAAGGTGGGTGTTCTATATCCTTGGATCAGAACCTAGTGTATGGGTGCTGGGAGCCAAGAATTGGTTACTACAGAGGTTGTCACACCGGATTCGGCGATCGGGAATTTTGTGAGCCCGATTTCTAAGTTTGGGGCGTGACAAGTTACTGGATGAGTTTTTGCTTTACATATTGACCGTAGGAGCCAAGTGCTAACTATCTTCCTTGATGTTTTGATTAGGTCATGGTTGCATGTTTATTGACTAGATTTGACGTTATTAGACTTTAGTCATGCTATCTAGTAGGCCACGCAACAAGATTGCTTGATCGAGGTGAGGACTCACCCTTTGAGCTTCCCACTTAATTTCATCAATCTGGATATAAATGATGGCATGAATCCTCTAATTGAGTTACTTGCCTTACTATTGAATAGGCTAAATTGTTGTGTAATTAATTCATGCGTTAGATGATAGACATCTCTCTTTAATTATAACATGCATAAATGATCTGATGAGAACATGTTAACTTTTGTTGTACATGTATTAATTAACTATATGCTACCACTTGCGCTAAATGATGGAATGAATGGAACCTATCTTGAATTTATTATCCTGCGGTCCATGTTTGTCTTACACGACTTGGATTGCATGTTTACCTTACACGACTTGAACCGCATATTTGCCCTCGTGGCTTTGATGGGTTATTGGTGCCCTTTTATGGCTTATTGGTTATATTTTCATATCTTGTTGATTTTCGGGTCATTATGCGGAGTTCGTTATGATTTTTGAGTGGAGCTGAAGTTTGCTTGCGATTTTCTAGCCATCTTGCGGAGTTCATACGATTTCCGAATGATGACGAAAGTTCCTATGTTGATTCTCTCTTTATCTTGCGGTGTTCAGTCGTATGATGATTTCTAGGTAGAGTTGAAGTTCACTTAGCGATTTTCTAGCCATCTTACAGTGTTCACATACGGTATGATTTCCAGGTAAAGTAGAGATTTAAAGGTTGACTTTCTATTCACCTTACAGATTTCGCCTGTATCATGATTCCGAGTGGAGCTGAAGTTTATTCACCGACTTTCTAGCCATCTTGCAGAGTTCACGTACAATATGATTTCGAGTGTAATAGAAAGTTGTATGATTGATTATTTGACAATCTGAATACTTTCTCTTATATTGCGATTGCTATTATATTTTACTTAGGATAATATTCTATTGATTGACTTAATTTTTGAGTATATGAGTATGATTATGCAATGCCCTTTTTAATGTATCAAATTTCATGACTTGCGATCTATATTGGACTATGAATGATGAGTGCGCAATCTTAGAGGGTGCTCCTCACTGTGATAGCCATTGACACTATCAAACCGTAACAGTTGATGCAGGTGTAGAGTGAGCCGATGCTGTTCACTGGATTGTTATAGCAGATTGGGTAGCTGAGGAGCTAGGCGGGGTCCCTGCGGCCCATATTGAGATACACCACTAGTTGATAGATTCCTGTTTTTTTTTCTTATATGAACCTTGTATTTGGGAGTGTATAAGTCTTGTATGGGTGCTACATATAGATTTTTATGATAATCAAAATATTTTTATACAATGCATGGTTTACTCTAACTTCGTTGCTGTTAACTCTGAGTAATGGTAAGTGGTTCAAATTTACACTGAATGTTATAGGCTAACACTCGAGTTTTTGGAGAACGAGTCATATACTCGGGTTTAAAAAATCGGGGCGTTACACAAATTTATATAGGTTTTTATACTTTTTTGTTAGGTTTAAGTTCGACTAGTCTAAGCTGTGGCTCGACCAGTCTAAGAAAATCTTCGACTAGTCCAAGTTTAAATTTCAAAAAATGAATTTCTCTGTTGCTTTCTCGATCAGTCAAGCAGGCTGCTCAACCAGTCGAAGAAGGGCATTCGACTAGTCAAGGGTTTCTCGACTCGAAGTTCAGCAACTAAAATTTGGCACCCTCGACCAGTCGAAGCCCATGCTCGACTGGTTGAGTGCCCTTTTCGACTGGTCGAAGGCCCTGCTCGACTGGTTGATTGCCCTTTTCGACTGGTCGAAGGCCCATGAGTTTCAACACCCGATCAAGGGTCCGGGTACCCATAGGTGGTGAAATCCCACTACGGCGTGAGTGTGTGGCGGTGTGTGTGTGTGTTTTTTTTAAAAGAAAAACTTAAAAAAAAAACTAAAAAAACTTCATGAATCTCGCCTCTGGATATCTATATTATACATTGCACTGTAGCATTTAGGTCCCACTTCTTGATGGTCCTATGGACCACAGAGGTGGACCATGCTCCCATACAATTCGCATTATGACCAGGTGGCTAAGAAACAAATACAGCAACTGCATTTCAATGGCAAAGGAACAAAGGCTGTCCGTGAATTTAATTATCTCAAAGGCGATGGTCCACACAGTTGAGGACTACTTCATCAATGGATCACTCCCAGTCTGGTTGGCCCGACTAAGTCACCCTGGTGGATTTTACCTAAACACCATGGTGGGGCCACAACCTATCCATTTACTCGTATGCTTGCCAAAAAAATTGCACCCGGCCCTGACAATTTTATCAATTAATGAGCAGCTTTATTATTATTATTATTATTATTATTATTATTATTATTATTTTCTTCAAAAAAGTATTTGAATGTAAGTTTCATATGAATTAGGTGGTTTTTTTGTGAAGTTTTCCACTAAAAATTAGCCTAATCAAAGTCTCATGTGGGCCACACCACCATAGGGAATGGTGTGAAATTAGTACTAAAAATTCTCATATGGGATAGATCACGCAACCCTTGAAATGTCACAAATTTTGTGGAATGTATTCATCCTAGTATAGTGTGAGATCCGACTCGAGTTCGCATGCGTGCATGTGTGTGTGAGTATGCATTCCGTCCACCTTGGTCCCGCGGTCCTACCGGTCAAATTTCGGTGACCTGTGACCCTTAGATAGTGTTTGTGGTCATCCGTGAGTCCCGTCGTGAAGACCCGACTCGGATCGAGTTGAGACTTCTGCCATTGCGACCGCTTCATCGTTGCGGTTCCAACGTCACATCTTGTGCGTCCATCCAGCGTGTAGATCATAAGTTGTGTGCATTTCATTTTCTAAGCCCTTGATCATGATCATGTGGCCCACCTAGGGGTGGTGTGCATGGATTTCTAGGTAGGTCCCATCTCTTGGAACTATTTCCAACACACACTACCCACACACTACCTAAACCCCATCCTCTACACCACCCATTACCCACACACTACCCATCCCTACCCCAAATCTATAAGTCTATGAACTTTGTTTATACCACCCTATTTTTCATGATGAGTTTCCCTGTCCAAGGTGAGAGAGCTCATGATTACTCTCTCTCTCTCTCTCTCTCTCTCTCTCTCTCTCTCTTTTATAGCAAATTTCCATACTCTCCCTCTCATTTCTCTCTACTCTCTTCTCTCCTTCTTTCTCTCTTGAAAAAAAAAATCCAGCCCCATTTTCCCTCTTTTCTAGTCCATTCTCCTCCTTTTTCCCCTCAATCCCTCCATTGAAAACCCATCTCAACCCTTCATCTTGCTTCCTTGGACAGTTAGAAGCTTGGAGTGGAGTTTTGATAGAGATCATAAGGTGGGTGTGCATGTAATTGCAAAAATTCAGATTTCTTCCATTTCTTACTTGTTCTTCCTTTCTTTTTTATGTTGAAGCTTGTGGGGCCCATCAAATGATGGTGGTGGTCCCCAAGATTTCATGCATGGGGCTCATAACTCATCTTACTTGCATGCATATTTCATGCAAGGGGCCATTCTTCATGGACCCCTACATGACTTTTCCTTTCTTGATTAGAGATCTTTGGGTCATCTAGACCCTTTATCCTTGGTGGAGATTGCATCTCCACCATAGATCTCAAGTAGAAATCTTATGATCATGTAGATCTTGTATATCCTATGATAGTGGAATGTGTGTGCATGAGTGATGAGGGGAAGGGCCTCAATGTGGCGGGGCCCTTCCCTTGTGGTTGAATCCTTATTTTTTCTTTGTTGATAACCTGCTGATCATGAGTGTGTGTCCCACCTTATGGACCAAAAATATTTAGACCATCCATGGAGGGTCGACGTCCATGACAGTCCACCCTTGGATGTTGGAGCCCCCTTATCTACCTATATGGAGCACCTGCAAGGGGTATTTTGTAATGGGAAGGGTCTGGATATTTGTGGGACCCACTGGGGTGGTCCATATCATGATTTTCTTGGATTAAATCCCCTTTTAAATAATGTTTATATTTATTTATTTTCAGTCATATGTTGCTGTCTAGAACTATCTAGACAGATTTTTAGGTCATTTTGAGGCCAGATTTTTGGGCATTTGGAGGGGTGTTTGATCCCATGTAATATATGTTTCTTTAAGGTGTGGATCCTACCTATAATCATGCCAAATTTCAGCCCCATCTGACTTTCATTGGGGTCCCAAAGGTGTGGTCCAAGTGAGGTGGACAGTCTAAATTTTCTGCACTATTCCAGCAACATTCCACCCTGGACAGGTTGGAATTCCGAAATTTTTTAAAATACTTTTGAGTGTGTAAAAATTATGAAAATTTATGGTGAAGTTGACTACTCATGTTAGGACCCGCCTATAAAATTTTGGGGCCAATAGACACCTGTACACACCATGGTGGTGGCTGGACCGGCCCACTATAATATGGTGTCCAGATCAGTCCGATTTTCATGACAGATTGATTTATTTAAATGAATTAAAATATTTATAGATGTCCAAAAAATTTGAAATTTTGTAGGGGTGTGTTCCACTCATGGTAAAACCTACCTACCAAATTTCATGGCCAATGGACCCCTGTACACACCGTGACGAGGGTTGGACTGGCCCACCACGTTGGGATGTCCAGGTTTGTCCGATTTTTTGGACAGACTGTATTATTTAAATTAATTAAAATACTTAGAAATATCCAAAAATTCTGAAATTTTTTTATAGGTGTGGGCTACCTATGGACTTGTCACTCTGTAAAATTTCAGCCCCAATTGACCCCATTTGGCATCCAAAAGAATGGGCCAAGATAGTTGGACTGCTAGATTTTTCTGCTGTGCAGTCCAGCAATATGCCTTGATAAAAAATATAATTAAAAAATGTTTCCTCTGATGGTGGGCCACCTTTTTGGGTTTTCTCTTATTGTATGTATGATGAGGGACCTTGGCCCTCAATTGTCAGAGTTCTAGAGGCCCTGCACCCACTCTAATGGAGTGCCCAAATTTAGGACAACAACATGCATTGCAGAAATTTCCTGTACATTATTGTCCCTTTTGTTATTTTCAGAACTTTTAGGCCCCAACCCATTGGGCTTTGTGTATGATTAGTTGGGGACTCATCCCTGATGTTCTAGGGCCCATTGGGGCCATGATTATGGGGTCCACCATATTGAGAAAATTGAGCATTTAATGCTCCCTTATAATTTAGAATACTCTTGGGCTTAATCAATGCCTTTTTGGGTCTCCATCGATGACCATTTGTGGGACCCAACTATAAACCAGATTTTGGGACTTCCTAGTAGGCCTAGATTAGGCTGGAACATCCTAGTTTGGCCTAGCCATATGTTGAACTGACTTCCACTATTTTGATGGACTTATGGGCCGAGATAAGGGTGGTATTGGGCCCTTGGTTGCTCACTTAGATTACTAGTTGTTACGCTGATGTAGTTGGGCCCATTTCACCTAACTTAATCTTATTTTTAAGTCATGTTTTTGTGCTCATGGGCTGCCCATTAAGTTCAACTGAATGTATGAGTCCTATGACCATTAGGACTTGGGCCTTGGGCCTTGATTCCCCTCCTTGGGCCCATGTTGTTGAATGTAGTATTGGACCATTTTTCTTATGCCTTTATGTAGGGATTATGTATGTGGTTTGGATATGAGCCTTGGGCCTTATAGCTATATGGATTATGGTTGGTTATGCCTTGGAAAAATGGTGGTTAAATGTCCCCATTATGGACCCCTCTGAGTGTGGTTAAATGCCCGCCTTAATCTCTTGCTAGGCCCATCTCTATATTATTTAGGCTCATAGCTTGTATGCTTAGTCTCATAGGCTACCCCAGGTAAATGAGCCCCCACTAGAGGTTGTATTCCTTATGAGGAATTGGTTAAGTACCTATACCCTTCATGGTTAGGTAGAGAGTTTATCTTCACCTCACTAGCACCCCTATTCATCTTCATGACCCACTCCCATACGCATCATATGCATGCTTGGTTGAGGTATGATTGGCCATGGTTGTACCATTGTGTAGGATATGTTGGTATATCCCCGAGAGATGGATGTTTGGGATTGATGCATGGGTGATTGTGTAATTCATGCATCTGGCATTGCATAGCTTATGAATATCCTCCCTTACTTCATCAGGGCCTTGTCTCCACAGGGGTATTCGTGGATGGCTGTATGTGTGGATATCAGAAATATTAGTTGAGCATACCGAGTGCATAGGATGCCCATGGGTGAAAATTTCAAAACTTTCATGGTACCAAGGATCTGCTCCAACACCGTGACCGGGTGGAATACATGAGCGCACGAGGGCTTTATACCGTTAGGCCGCGACTCCCACTATCGTGTAGTTGGTTGGATAGGGGTGTGGCCTTACCTGCCTGGTGTGTAGGGGGCTTTGCTAGGCTGAGTCTGACCAGCTCGTAAATGGGTTCGCTACCGTCAGGCCTTACTAGTGATTGGCTTTCCACAGGCGGGTAGTGAAGTCTCTTACGCTGATTTGACTGTGCGGGGTTTGTAGAGCGGCAGTCATTCAACAGTGTAATGGACCCCGTGATTTCCTTATGATCGGAAATGTACTTAACTTGTGGTTTGGATATGAGCATTGACATTACTTGCATCGCATTAACATTGGCTGTCAAGCCCCTTCATGCATTGCCTTGGTATGACACCCAATACTCATTGCATCTTATTCATAATAAGCCTGTGTAAGGCTAGTGATATCCTCATTGATCATGCTTCTCTCCTTATATCTCCTATTACTCTTCTGTGTACCATTATCACACACTTACACCACCCTTTAAGCTTCTATAAGCTTATGCACGATTGATGCGTGCAGAAGATTCTAGGCATGCGTCGTAGCAGCAGAACATGAAGTAGAGCTGAACATTTGAGGACTCCAGTGTTGCCGACCTTTCTCTCCTTCCTTTTTATCTCATGTATGTCCTTTTAGAGCTTACGGATAATTGTAAAAGTTTAAATTTATAGTGAATTTTGTGATGTGTGTGCCTTTGTTATTCTCAGATGTTTTTGCTGTGTTCTTAGATATGCTCATATTGGTAATGATTATATTGTTATGAAAAACGCTCCTTGTAGGATCCCAGGATCGGAACCTACCTTAGGAGCAAAGAATGGAGTACTATGGAGGCTGTTACAGCCAGAACCGGCCATCAAGTTCTTTATGATTCCGGTTACCGAGTCTGGGGCATGACATATAGCCCGTCAGATGAGTGGTTTGGATGGTATATAAAATTGGACCCCACATACAATTTGGACGATTTAATGGTGGGACTTCCTGTCTCAAAATTTCACTATGGTGTGGTCTACCTGAGTTTTGAATGGGAGTGACTTTTAGGCCTCAGTACAAACAGAGAGTGTCCCACCTGATGGACAGCTTCGATCTCATCCACATGAAGATCTCCATCCACGTCAGTGAATAATTACACCTTCATATTTCGATAGTATGCATGCAAATACATGGTGCAGTTAATTTGCACTTTCTTTGAAGAATATTGTGATGCACTTCGCATGCATAATAGACGTATATGTTCAATCGGAAATCTGGACTATTCATGACTTTTCCTGCTGTTGATGGTCCATCAGCTAATTGGAGATCCCTGAATGGAAAATTGATATAGATATTTGGTGAATAAATCTCAACCGTCTGATCATTATATCCCTCCATATTTCCAATCCAATGGCTACCTCTCGCATGGGTCATGGACCCAAATGCCACCAATCAAGTGTATCTAGCCGTCCACTATTGGATGGTCAGGATCAAATCCACTTAAAGATTGATCCTATACAAAAATGAGGCGATTTCACTCATGGGATCCGCCACAGGTGTACTCTGAATGTGTACTCTTGGATGCGAAGCTGGTAAACCGTCCAATGTTTCGTACGGATGACTTGCCTGATGAGCCGACTCACCTGGTTTTGATTCCGGATCATTAGCAAGGGAGGTTTTCCACCTCATGCAATGTTAAGATATTAGACTTCGAGGAGGCCAGGCAACCTCTGTGGGACCCACCATAATGTATGTGTTTCATCCATTATGTTCATCCATTTTTTAAGATCATTTTAGGGCTTGATCTTAAAAACGAGAGATATATAAACCTCAGGTGAGCCACACCACATGAAAACAATAGTGATTGGATATCCACCACTAATATCCTCCTAAGGCCCATTGTACTGTTTATTTGACATCCAATCTGTTGATTAGGTCATACAGCCAGATGAAGGAAAAAAACAAAAATCAGCTTGATCCAAAACTTTTATGGCCTCCAAAATGTTTTTAATAGTCAACACTCATTAAACGTCGCCTTTAATGTGGTCCAATTGAAATTGAGATATATAGCTGATCCAAAACTTTTATGGCCCCAAAATGTTTTTAATAGTCAACACTCATTAAACGTCACCTTTAATGTGGTCCAATTGAAATTGAGATATATATAAAATGATATGTAAAAATAAATCCATGGATGAAACACATACTTTTATGGGCTCCACAAAACATAGAATGCCATTTTTAGGGTAGCCAATCCGCACTGGCTTGGGAAACGGATTGGCTAAACGCCCATCATGGTCGGTGGTGTTAGTGGCCCCACCATGATATACATGTTTTATCTATATTGCTCATCTACTTTTAGAGATCATTTTACAGTACGAGACCAAAAATGAAGTACATCTTGATATCAAGTGGACCACGTTATAAGAAATATTATTGAATGAGCATTGACCATTAAAAACATTTTGGGGTTGATAAAAGCTTTGGATTAAACTGGTTTTTGGTTTTCCGTTCATCTGTACCTGTATGACCTAGTCAACAGATTGGATATCAAATAAACATGACAAGGGGCCTTAGGAGGATTGTTAATGTGGATATCCAATCACTATTATTTTTATATGGTGTGGACCACCTGAGATTTATACGCCTGAAATTTTTGGGATCAAGAAATAAATTGATCTTTAAAAATGGATAAACGGAATGGATGAAACAAATACACCATGGTAGGACCCACGTGGCACTGACTATCAGCCACGGGGCAGGTGGCAGGGGGAGTACCCAATCCGTTTCCCCTGGCTTCAAGCCTATCAGCAATTAAGGCCAGCATATGAACGGACTAGATGAACGGCCCACGAGACCTACTATAAGGTATTGTCACATCAGGGCAATTACTGTGCAGGGATGATAACCCTATACTAGCTACTCCACCTAAGCAACCTAGTCTGCAACTTTTTACTGCAGTACAGTGCAACATGCCAATGTAGCTCAAGGTACTCTCTCTGTCTCTCTCTTTCAACACTCACGAGTCTCCTCACCTACCTTAGGAAAGTAATGCACACGTACATGCATACAATGCCATGCAATCACATGACATTGGAAGGATAGATAACATCTCCCTCACACAAACGGATTGGAACAATCGTTCAATGCTCTCTACATTTTTCATTCTAATCCTTTGCATCGTTCTTCTCCAAATTTCAATCAAACTATTGCCGACCTCAACAACCAGTGGGTAGGTGTGTGGAAGCCTTTCGATACACATAGTTGTATTTAGACTCATTTGAAGTTCACATAATGTATCCTGACCGTTCACTGGGTTTAGGTCGCTATTTTTTTACTTGCATGTAAAATTTACTGCAATTGGACGGTTCTAAAGATTCATGGCTAGGATTATATCTTCCCAATGATCTTGTTATTATTCTTACATGCCCATGAATAACTGGTTTGATTTATCCAGAGGTTATGATTATTTCAGAGAGAGTGAGAAATGATGAGCAGACTGAACATAATGGACGGTCTAAATATGTGATGTGATTGCCAATGTGTTGAAATATAATCATGTGGATGGGAAGCTTCCCATAGGCATCACGAGTCTTTTGTAGAAAACGTGTGCTTCTTTCTCTTCTTTTGGCTTGAAAAGGATGCTGCCACTCTTTTATACGGCTCCTATCTTCTCATCCAATTACATGGTGTCCCCCACCCCTGCCGTGCCGTCCTATACGCTTGTAGGTCTTCCACCTCATTCCACTGCAAGTGTACTCGCGGTCACAAGTTCCCAGTCAAGATACCTAGGTGTTTAAAGCTGAGCCTAATGGTGTAGACTATGGACCGACGAGTTCCCAATTGAGAGATGTGGATCATTCAAAAGCTGGCCTAATGGTGTAGACTAAGGAAACGGATTGGCTACTCCCCCTGACACCAGCCCCGGAGCTGGTGGTCGGTGCTCTGTGGGCCCCACCATGATGAATGTGTTTCATCCATTCCGTTCATCCATTTTTAAATACCATTTTATATCTTCATCCCAAAAATGAGAGGGATATAAATCTCAAGTGGATCACACCACAGGAAAACAATAGTGATTGGATATCCATCATTTAGATCCTCCTAAGGCCCGCTGTACTGTTTATTTGACATCCAATCCGTTGATTAGGTCATAAAGACCCAGATGAAGGGAGAAAACAAAGATCAACTTGATCCAATACTTTTATGGCCCCCAAAAATTTTTTAACGGTCGAAGTTCATTCAAAACTATTTCCTGTAATGTGGTCCGATTGAGACTGGGATATACCCCATTTTTTGTGTATTACCATAAATTGATATTTAAAAATATATGGACGGAATGGATGAAATACATACATCATGGTGGGCCCACAGAGCACCGACCACCAGCTCCGGGGCTGGTGTCAGGGGGAGTAGCCAATCCGTTTCCGTAGACTAAGGACCCGTTTTAGTTTCTTGTAGGGTGGTCCATTCATGTGATAAACATGTTGGATGTCAGGAGAGTCAACCATTGAACTATATGTAAACTTGTGATTAAAAATATTAGTTAGCTAGACTTAATTTGATCGTACGGAATCTATACAGCATGGCAAGATTAACGGACTGGATCATGCACTTATGTATCGAGCTGTGAGAGTTTCGCTATCGGGTGTACGTAGGAAAGTGCACTCGCGCGAATGCAGTTGCTCTTTCCGGATCTCTCTCCGGGATTTGACATTTACACCCCACCTTCATTCATTTACCCACCCCATTTTTCCAAATTTGGGAATTGAAATGATACAAAAGTTAATTGTTTTGACTGACAAATGTGAAGTGGGTGTGTAAGGACATCAATTTTTGTTTCCATTAATGACTGGGCCATCTTAACTCTTTCAAATCCAACCGTTGGATCCACCAGACTCTCTCTCTCTCTCTCTCTTAAGCTCTATAAATAAGGAGATGAAGTGCCTGTTTTCTTACATTAAAGATTCCGTGTCAACTTCGCTCATCCATCTTCTTTTCTATGGCACATCTTTCATTCTTTATTTCCCATCTTCCCTTTTTAATTTTTTATTCCTCTCTCTCTCTCTCTCTCTATTTAGTTAGGATGACCATGGAACCTTGATGCTCTTCCTATTCTATTTGTTTATCTTGTTTTTCTTTCTCTTTTGAGTATACTGAAGTCGCACTTGAGCTTTGTTACTTCCATGGTTCGGAACTTGCACCTAAGCTCTCTCTCTCTCTCTCTCTCTCTCTCTCTCTCTCTCTCTCTCTCTCATGCATTTTGTAAGGGTCTTCGGTACGTGATCTTAAAATACTACAGAGAGAGCATTTCCTTTGTTTTTCTCCTCCTTTTCTTCATTGCTATTTCCTTATTTGAAGCTTTTCTCCTTATTTTCTGTCCTTTTTTCCTTTCCTTCCTTTCGATATTTTTTGGGATATTTATATGACTCTCTCTCTCTCTCTCTCTCTGTGTTGTTATTAGTTGTCAATAGGAGGGTCTTCTGTTTTCTATGATAGGTACTCTAGAAAATCTTTTTTTTTTTTTTTTAAAGGTGGAAGTTGCATTCGGATCTTGACATCTTCATTTCACATGAGCAATTTTGTACAAGACGTGCCTATGGAATAAGTGAAGCTGCCAGCATGATCTAGCTCGGTTTCTTCATAGCTCCATTAATAAAATAGAAGCCTTGCTAGGTCATGCTCGGACAGCCTCACTCCTTCCTTTACGTGGTACGACAACACCTCTCCATTCCTCACAGCAAGCTACAGAGAAACCACTGTTAGTATTCTTCCTTGACATATGCTTTTTCTCACGACAATTTACATAGATTTTCTTCTCTTTTTCACGTGTAGAATATCCCTTCCGTGCAAAAGGTGGCCCACCCAATGAGTTGATGATCAGATGGTCATCTTGATTTGTCCTACTTTTCCACTGATTGGTCATTATACAGGTACGAGTTGTGACATATTGGCAGGGAACAAACAGGTGTACTCTCTCTCTCTCGTTTTTTTTTTTTTTTTTTTTCTTCCAGGTCCCATTCCATTACCAAACACCACCCAGGGTTATGTTTCAATCGGAGCCGTCCATCTTCTGGGCTCTACCGCGGATGGTGTAAATCGTATATTTTGAAACCTGTGTCATCTGAATGATTCATATAAAGGGCCAGTGTTTAGGTTACATTCAAACATCAGGTCACATGGGCCACCGCTAGAAAAACTATTTTAACCGTTGATTCACGTATTACATTTTGACCCACTTCAGGAATGAAGGCGTGTGATTTTGGATGAGAAGCTCTTATCATAATTTCCAATCATTCGAAAGATCAGATCTCGTACCAGTGTTCTTTATTGACATGTGTGCCGACGAGTTGATGGGCTGTACTGGTAGATTTAAGACTACAATTCTCAAGGGTGGTTCAACAACTATATTTGGGACCCACCATGATATAAGATCCTCATCCACTAGTTGTTGAACCACTGGCGGCTAGTCTCTTGTATAATATTCCATCCAATCCATCAATGAATGCAACCCAGCAGGATGGTTCGGACCCAAAACACAGATGCATGGGTCACGCCACAGGGAATAGTTTGCCTATGGACGCCCACCATTTAAACCCTAAACCCTAGACAACTAACAAATAGGCTTCCAGACCATTGGTGGGCCATACCATGTAACTATAGAGGTTTCAAGCCATTGTTTACAAGGTGTGGTCCACCTGAGTTGCCCCCACTTGTATTATAATCCTATTCAACTAACGATGTCGATTGAGGGACTGGTTGCAACACGCATGTCCCACTGAATGGTGGTATGCTTGTTCATGCCATGGCCTTGTTTGAAATTTCTGTATTGAATGACCCATCACGTGGACCCCCGACGGTCTGATTCGACGGCCTGGTATAGTCTGCTTCTGTAGTTACTCAGCAGTCAACATGAATTCCCTCCAATTGGGCCCCAATCTTAAGTGATCAGATGATCCGAACCTTCCACGTCGTGTACTCTATGTCACCCGGAAGCGGATTGGCTGGTGTACCTCACACCAGCTATATAGCTGGTGTATTGACGTCAGCAAGTTTTGTGGGTCTGATCACAAGGTATGTGTTATATAGCTGGTGTATCTCCCTACTATTTGTGGTGTGGTCCAGATGATCTTTGGATATGGTTGGTTTTTTGGATAATGCTCTAAAATGATATCTAAAAGTAGATGAACGAGTGTAGATATAATAAATACATCATTGTGGGGCCATGTAACTTTGATCTCCTTTGAACTGTTCGTACAACTCGGAACTCGAGGAGCGCGCGTGCTCGTCCTCGACACGTGCCTACAGTAGCTATATAGCTGGTGTGTGGTACACCAGCCAATCCGCTTCCATGCCACCCGGGCTACCCTTTAGAAATAGATGACTGTGATCATCATCAAAAGAAAATTTTCAATGGATCACATTTTCAGCTCCAAATATCATAGGTTAGGATCATTGGTCATGTGATCATTTGAGAATGACTCGTGGACTATTTAAATCATTGTCCATCTCAGCAATTGGGCCCCAGTGAGGTGGCCACACATGGCACCTGAGTTTAGTTAAGCTCTTCCTAGTTTATTTCAGCTCTTGTTACAAATATTCTATCAACACATTAATATTTATTTTGTATTGGTTTGCATTGTAATAATAGTTTGTTATTGAGGTGGGGTCAGTATAAAATGTTTGCAGGATAAGCTACTGGACATCGCTCTGTGGGCCCCACCATGAGTGAATAAAAAAAAAAATCTATGTTTGGGGCCCACCGTGGCCTTTTACTGACCTAACTCGTTCACCATTTATTAAATGGTACCTAATGCTTTCCTAGGCCTTATATATCAGGCCAATCCAGAATTCGAGTGGGCCAACCTGCAGGGGATATCAGACCCATCCAGAACTCGAGTCGACCATTCTGCATGAGACAGTTATGTGGGGCTCACCATGTTTCCATCTTCTGCCCAACTGACTTTTGGTTGGACCTGAGTGAATAAATTGGAGTGAGTGCAGATGGATCGCGGATTGCCAACTGACGCTGCCTGTACTGAGGTGGCTAATGGACAAGGCTCTGTGGGCCCCACCATCATGTATGTCTTTTGTCTACGACATCCATGATCATTTGCATGAGCGTACAAATGCAACAGATCCATATCTTAGGTGGACCACATAATAAGAAAACAGTTCCTACGGTTAAAAACTTCCAAGGGCCCGCTGTAATGTTTATTTGCCATCCAACCTGTTGATTAGATCACACAGACCTCTCCAGGGATATAACACAAATATGAGCTTCATCCAAAAGTTGTGTGGCCCAGTAAATTTTTAATGGTGGGCATTCAATCACCACTGTTTCCTGTGCTGTTTTCCACACGAGTTTTGAATCTACCTAATTTTGGGTTCATGCATCACGGTGGGCCCCACAGAGCCCCTGCCTATGCCACTTCCATCACAGAACCTTACCTGATGAATGAATGTCGCAAATCTCTGAAACAACATCCGCCCCTTAATCACGATGTGAAATGTTCTAAAAGAAAAGCTTTGTTACTCTGGGAGGATATGATGGATGATTCAGGTGCGCTTCCAATACATTTAACTCAAATTAAACTGTCCAAATCGTGGATAGTGATTCCATTGTTTAGTCAGTTTAATTTGCATGAGAGAGTGACCCCTGTACGATTTCAGTAACTGTGTATCAAGCATCATACTCTTCCAGAGTATCACATAGCTCCGCATACTTCAATATCATAAAATTAAGATAAGGAGGTGGTTTAGGAGTAATGATTAGAGAGTAATGATTATATATTAATCCAATGGAAATGGTGCATAGTGAGAGATTGAAAGCTTGTGCCAATATGGTGCACAGGTGGAAAATCCGGGTCAGTCATTAATTGGAACCTACCTTCAACGATGGTCCAAAACCAACTTTCTTGACTGTTCATTTACTCAGCAAAAGTTTGCTGTGGCCCAACAAATGAGTGGACTGATTTGATCTTTGCTTCTGACATGGTAGGTTGTACCAAGTGGGAGGGTACGATGTTTCCCTAGCATGGTTGGACTAAACGAAGGTGGACTGTAAATTAAAACGCAGGTAGGACTGTAATTTAATCAAACATTTTGATACATGTATTGTTACCGGATGCACAACTTATTAATCTTTACTGAAATGGGCCCATCTGAGGTGAACCGACTCACCAAGTGGATCCATATCTCTGGTGCACTTTCAGCTTAAAAACTAAAATTTAAGAAAAATTACTTTTTTAAGTAATTCTAATTTTTTAATATATTTTTTTTTGTTAATTTTTAGAGTTTAAGATTCAATTTTTTAAAGAAAAATCTTAGACTTTTCTAGCATAAGTTTATTTAGAATTTTTATTTTAAAAATTAGACTTTAGAAGAGTTCTATTAGAATTAGGATTTTTATTAGAGTTAAAATTTTCTGTTTTTAGTAATTATGAATTTTAATTTTTTTAAAAATTATATTAATGGTATAATAGAGTCGCATTAAACAATTATCAATCAATATACGAATTTTTTGGAATATTATTTCTATTTTCTTACTTCTTTTCTCGTCCAATTGAGAAGTTTGTGAGGGTCCAGACAAGTTTCATGAATTCCAAGTAGTTAATCCCTGAGGAAGATGGTAATTGACCTCGAGTAGTCAATGCATAACTATCATCATCACGTAGCACCTATAGGTGTAATAACTTCTCATACATAGCCTGTGCATGTCGGCAATCCATGAGTATCATGTGATGAAAGATCAGAACGGTGCAATGGATTAGATAATAGGCCTGTGTAGGTTAACTGGCAGGAGCTGCTGCTTTAGTGTGTTTGGGCTAAGTTACAAGGTGATCAGGTTAGAATCTGGCCACGTGGGTATGAATGGGGTGGGTCAGGTAGCTTGACCCACCCAGCCTAAAACTCAAATGATGAGCCAGAGCAACCAGGTGGCTTGACCTTTAACCTACACCTGATACTTGTCATCTCTACATATTTTGGAGAAAGCTGAGATCACAAATACAAAATATAAGTCTATCTCAGTGAGATATGTTTCCAGTATCTTGTTTTAGTATATCATTCGATGTGAATCTGCTACTAAAATCCATTTTAGATGCCTACTCTTCATCACCATCGTCGGCGTATCTAGCAGCACCCAGCAATGCCGCCTCCAACAGCACCTCTAGAACCCCCTTCATTCTTTTAAATATTCCATGCTTTGCGGGTGCACTGATATATGTATGCATGCCTGATTTGCCTAGTTGGTTCTTTGGTATATCATCACTATAGATCCCTTCATCTTATGGTTACATCTTCACTATACTTAAGACTGATTAATAATGCATAATCTTCTCTCTCTCTCTCTCTCTCTCTTTTTTTTTTTTTTTTTTTTTTTTTTTTTTTTTTTTTTTTTTTTTTTTTTTTTTTGCATTTCTCTTACCATCTTGGTGTAATTCCTCTCATGGGTTCGAGTCCTTAACTCAGTGGTAGACTTTGAGGAGTTTCAACATGACGTCTTGGCTTTGATACCCATAGGTGGTGAAATCCCACTAGGGCTTGCGTGGGGGTGTGTGTCGGGTGCGTGTGTAAAAAGGATAAAATAATAATAATAAAATTATCGCACCTGGTAAATAGTCATGAAAAATAGCTTTAAATGCAAAAAATAAATTGAAATTTGTTAATCGTATTTAAATAAAGCCTCCTCAAACTCATAAGAACTTCCAAGTATAGGAGAGGTGTAATGATATGTTTCCTCTTGAATTCTCAGAACCTCACAAATAGCATTATCTATAGACGTACACCTTACGATATATGATTAGATATCGAGGAATGCTTTTCACAGAGAAAAAAGCCTCAAATTGTTTAATTGAAATGGGCTATTTATACTCTTCTACAAGATCAACAAGCTTTAGTCAATTACTACAATACACTTAAAACGTACTGGGATGAAATGAATACTCATATTATTATTTTTGAATGTATCTGGGGCTTTCTAGGAGCTAACAAACTTTTAAGAGAAAACAAGTTTATCAATTCATAATGGGCTTTAATAACACTTATTCTTCCATTAAAAATCAAATTCTAGCTATGGATCTCTTCCAAGTATCATTAAAGCCTATGTCTTCATCAATCAGAAAAAAAAAAAAAAACAGAAGCAAAGACTTCTTCATTTAGTGGGTCGGAATTCTCATGATAACATGCTATGGTCTTCCATACTCAATCGTAAAATGTTTCACCAGATACACTACAATTTGAATGCATTAAAGCAAAATGGTACACCCCGGTGAGATATCCACCTAATTGGGGTAGAGCTCAAAGCAACTTAGAAAAAATCATCTTATGGTTCAGTGCCCAAAGCATCTCTTCACACACTGTGTGCATGCCAACATCACTCTGTCATGGTTCTTCTCCATACAATTAGGTTCTTGCTACTTCACTACAGAGATTGACATGTCACCCCCTACGTGGAATCAATAACTGTTAACATTGCTAAATGCCAATGGGAACTCAGCTTCTGCAAATCTTGTTGGTAATCATCATTTTCTGGGGCATCTGATCACATGACACCCATCTTATTGTCTTTTATGGGCTTGTCTTCTCCTAATGTTGAGCCTGTTCATTTATCCAAACATCTGTCCTTACATGATGTTTTATGTGTTTTTAATTTTCATTTTAATCTTTTGTTTGTTAGCAAACTAACCGATTATATATATATATATATATATATATATATATATATATATATATATATATATATATATAACTTTCTGTGTTTTTTAAGACTTGACATTGAGGAAGCTGATTAGAGTGCATGAAGAGATGGACTCTACCATTATATTCTGCCACCAACCACTACACCCGTAGCCATGCCCACTACTCACCTTCTTGTCTCCAAACTTTGGCACATGCACCTAGGACACCCCTCTGTAGCCCTCCTCTCTTGTCTCTCTTCTACTTTTAGTATTATTTTTTTCTTATAATTTTGATTGTGATGTTTGTCATTTCGCTAAATAAATTCGTCATCCTTTTCACTTGAGTTCTAATAAAAGTAATCATGCATTTAATTTAATTCATTGTGATATTTCGGGTGGATATTCCACATCTTCTTACATTGGAGTGCCTTATTTTCTCACTATTGTGGACGATTACTCTCAATGTACTTGGGTTTACCTCATGAATTACAAATATGAAGCTTACTCCTCACTCAAGCGTTTTTATGCCATGGTTCAGACTCAATTCCAATGTTAAGTTCAACAAGAACCAATAATGGAACAAAATTTCTATCCCATAAAATGCAATCTATTTTTTATGCACATAGGATCAGTCATCAGCGTACTTGTGTTGAGACACTTTGACGTCAGCATATATACCTTGAGGTAGCTTGAGCTTTGCGATTTTAGGCACATCTACCCTTATCTTTTTAGGGAGAATGTGTTCTGACTGCCATTTACCTAATCAACCACATACCCACTCCTAACTTGGACAGAAAAACTGTGCATGAAATGCTTTACAATTGCTAACTTATGATCATCTTTGTGTTTTTGAATACTTATGCTATGCTCATACAATTAGCACCAATCGTCACAATTTTTTTATTCATGCTTCTAAATGTGTTTTTGCTGGATACCCTTTTTATCAACGTGGCTACAGAGTGTATGACCTTAAATGGAAATGTTGATTTACCTATTGGGATGTTGCCTTTATTAAACCACATTTGCATTCAAAGACACTCTTTCCACACCCAACATTGCCCCTTCTATCATTCTAATGCCCATTCTTGAACCACATCTGCATTCAAAGATACTTTTCCCACACCCAACACCACCCCTTTTGTCATTCCAATGCCCATTCCTAAACCACATCATGATGCTGACTTTCCAACTCTCGATACTCATCCATCATCAAATGACCCTCCCATCTCATAGATTATATTTATCCCACCCTTCCCCAACCTCCATCTCCTACTACATCACCTCCACAACCCTCAGCAGATAGTCTTTATCCTCTTTCCAATCATCTTTCATACAATTGTTTTTCTCTTAACCATTTAGCTCTCCTTTCAGCTATATCTTTTTATAATAAGCAAATATCATACTCTCAAGCTGTAAAATTTTCTCATTGGCATGAAGTAATGGCAGTAGAAATACATGTTTTGAAGCAAACCAATACTTGGACCTTGCAACATTTACCTCTAAGGAAGAAATTTATCGATTGCAAATGGGTGTACAAGGTCAAACACACCACTGACGGTACCATTGAACGCTTTAAGGAGAGATTTGTGATAAAAGGCTATAATCAAACGGATGGTTTAAATTATCATAAGACGTTTGTACCCATTGCCAAATTTATAACTATTCATTGCCTCTTGGTTGTAGCTACTATTCGTCATTGGTCACTTTATCAACTCAACATCTACAACACATTCCTTCATGGCGATCTACATAAAGAGGTTTATATGTTAAATTCTCCTGGTTTCTAACAACCGGGGGGGGTGGCATCTCCACAAGTCACTTTATGTCTCAAACAAGCTTCTTCATGAAACTAGTTTGAGAAATTTTTCTTTGCGCTTAAAAAAGTTGATTCACTTGCAGATTATTCCCTTTTCATATGTTCAACTAGACCAAGCTTACCACTGTACTTATTTATGTCGATCATATTATTCTAATGGGAAATGATCCATTTGCCTTCTCTTCATTGAAAGGCTTGCTCTACACCAAGTTCCACATTAAAGACCTTGGTCCTTTAAATTATTATTTTTTAGGCATTGAGATGGCTCGCTCACCTAAGAAATTTTTTTAAGCCAGCAGAAGTATGTTCTTGACATTCTAAAAAACAATGGTTATCTTGGAGTTCGACCTACCTCCTTTCCCATGGAACAAAATCTGTTTGAACGACAAACACGATGATCTCCAACCAGACACCACAATATATTGGTGGCTTATTGGACATCTCATTTACTAAACCACCACCAGACTTGGCATTGTTTATTCAGTCAACGCCCTCAATCAATTCATACACAAGTGGCGCTGACCTCATTATGATGCATCTATTCGAGTTTTATGATATCTCAAGTCCATCCTGGCAAAGTAAATTTTCTGTCATCCATTAGCTCTTTTCAACTCTCCACTTACTCAGACTTCACACGCTACTATGGGATATTTCAATTTGCTTGGACAAAGTCCCCTCTTGGAGAAAAAATAGAGAGAGAGAGAGAGAGAGAGAGAGAGAGAGAGAGAGAGAGAGAGAGAGAGAGAGAGACTTCCATTTCATTGTCTTCTGTTGATACTGAATATTAGGCCATGACTAATGCCACTTACAAATTTGTTTGGCTCAAACCTCTCATTCAAGATCTTGGAGTTTCTCATTCTCAACAAATGAGCCTTCACTGTGACAATCAAGCCACTCTTCACTTAGCAATAATCATGTTTTCCATGAGCGCACGAAGCATATAAAAATTGATTGTGACATCATCTGGAAAAAATTATCTTCTGGCATCCTCTGCACATGCTGCGTGCCCATGTATCAGCTTGTGAACTTCTGACCAAGGCACTTGGGTGAGACCATTTTCATCTCTTAATTGGCAAATTGGGCGTTTCTGATCTCCACACCTCAACTTGAGGGGGAGTATTAGGTAAATTCATTACTTTCCATTGCACTCTGTCTCTTTCCTTTCATATTCAATGTATTTAAATTTATTTTTTTTCTTGTTTAGCCTCCTAATCAAGGGATTTGAATTGTGGATTTGATTCAACCCCTCTTCTATAAATTCCATTGTTTAATGATACAAAATACATGAAAATATTCAATTATCTCCTTTAATTTTGTTTTTCCATTGTCTAAATTTTTTCAAATTCGTGGTGATGGTGAGATATACTTTCACTTCATATATTAGTATATTGGTTATTATGTATAACATGGCCTTACTCAATTTAACTTGACTTAACACAACCCAACCTGATATAACACAACCCAATTCAAATTTTGTTTGGGTTGAGTATTGAATACCTTGGGTTGGGTTGGATCTAGGGTTTAGTTCGTCCTTAGGTTGTCTCTTGAGGTTGGGTTAGGTTTGGGTTGACCATTAGCCTGACATAACCAGCCAGTGTTTCACCCCTACTCCTACGGTAGGTCTTGATCTACTATATCATTTTCCTAAATGAATTGGCACATTTCTGGAAGAAGTATATTTTATATATAATTTGAAAACTCTTACATGTCATGGAATTCAATTCTCACTTCGAGAGTTTATTTCTCTCAGGATGCATTGTTTGGCTTGAAAGATTCTGTTTGGGAGCAAGTGCAGATTTTCGTTAAAACGCAGTACCTATTTTCAAAAATTTTAGTGTATGGGAACCTTTCAATGCACAAGTTTCAAAAATTTTAGTGTATGGGAACCGTCCGTTAGTCCAGTTGCCTTAAAAATGTGTATTTATTAGATGATTCCAGTCATGGATGTTCAGAACTATCTGCTTGCTGTGAATGCCTACAAGTCCAGATGAAACTATGCACATGGCAAGGTTTCCCCTCATGTAGTCCTCTAGATCATTCCTCCTAAAAAAAGTCATGATTATTTCTCTATACTAAGAAAAGATTCAAGAACTTATCCTCCCTACCATTGCTAGTAGGGTTTTGATAGGGTACAGTGAACCTGACCACATTACAGTAATGGGGCAGGATTTTACGTCCGTGCATGGGTGCATCTTAAATGATGATCTGAACCGTTCTTGGTTTGAATTATATGTTGCACTGGCCATTGTAATAAACGTTTTTTTTTTTTTTTTGAAATAGATGAATGTTTAATGTCTCGTATTTAAATCCAAGATTCAAAGGGTCAAGATCATGAATGAAAAATGGTTATAGTAAGACCATAGCTTTCAAATGTTAGTAATGAGAACATGAACAGTTTGGATTAATATAAGGATGTAATCTGAATGTGAAAACTGGCCCCACACCTTGTGTGATAGGAGGCACCGGATTCTAACAAAATCTTGCTAGATAACTTTATAACATCTTTTTGATTCTTGAATGTGACACTTCATTATGCATGAAAAGCATTAAAGCAGGTTCAAACATATGGGCCAGCATTCTCCAATCAATGGTTTTTGAGAATAGTCTAATCAAGGGTCTATATTCAGTGGGTAAACATATAGGTCATCCAAGCAGTGTGATGTTTTGATAGAGCCGATTCATGGTGCGTCCACTAGGTCAGAGCCCCAGATTTTTTAGTGTGCCACAGGTACAAAAGATTAGTTGTTCAAATGGGCCAGGTCTTGAAGGGAGGTTTTTTAGACCAACCTTTCTGATTGTTGGGTTTAAATTTCTGGTCAAGAGCTGATCTGCGAATATTTGAGTAAGGCTGTAGTCCATTTGTTTAGGTTGAGTTCTTCAAGTTTACGATTAAGAGGATTAAAACCCAATTCATTAATTTACAATTGGGTTTGGGTGGGGAGAAAAAATTGTCATAATTTTATAATTTCACACGATGTTTTACCTAAACTCTAGTTTATTTAGGGTTATACACCCTGATCCATAGCTCAAGTGGTAGACTAAGTGAAAGATACTTTTTTTTTTTTTTTTTTATTTATTTTTTTATTTTATTACACATGCACACACACCCCACACACGCCGTAGTGGAATTTCACCACCTATGGGTACTCGAACCCTTGACCCGGTGTTGAAACTCCTGAGAGTCTACCACCCTCAGGAGTTTCAACTCCCGGTCAAGGGTTCGAGTGCCCATAGGTAGTGAAATTCCACTAGCGTGAGTGTGTGGGGTGTGTCTGCATGTGTAAAAAAAGTAAAAAAGAAAAAAGGAAAAACAAAAAAAGAAAAAGAGTAATGACTTGAGTGAAAGCTACATCGTTTCAACACTAGGTCTTGATATCGATTCCCTAGTGGGGGTGGCTAACAGTGATGTGTGAACTAATAGTCGAGTGTACTAACAAGCTAACAAAAAAAAAAAAAAAAAAATATATATATATATATATATATATATATATATATATATATATATATATATATATATATATATATATATATATAGGAAAAGGTTCTATGCCTTCAAGCTCATGCGAACTTCCCATGAGGTCGAGCTATGTGGACCCCACCATAATGCGTGTCAAATATCAACACCGTGCATTTGACGGGTCCCCTTTAAATTATGAGATATCCGAAAAATCAGTCACATACAGAACTCAGGTGGGCCATACCATCTAAAATCATGTGAAGAAATACCTAAAACATATAAAAGCACTTGGTGGGGCCCACATGAAATTTGTATGCATTTAAAACTTGGTCTAACCCCTCATCCAAGTGGGACACACGTAATGGATGGGTTGGATATGTGAACAATATCTCTGTGGGCCCAACAAATAAATATGAATGTTTTAATGGAGGCTAACCCCTCTCAACTTTTGTATGTGGTGTGGCCCACACAAGTTATAAGCCCCAGGCCCACCATGGAATGGTGCATCTGACTAATGTGGTAGATGTTCGACACATATCATGGTGGGGCCCACATAGCTTGACCTCATTGGAAGTTCCCATGAGCTTAACCGCATAGAACCTAATACACGCACACGCGCGTGCGCCCGTGGAAATGCTCACCTGCGAACTAGCTCGTACGTACTACATACGAACTTTTTTGAGAACTCATCATATCTGATGAGTCTTGCAAATCTGAACGGTTCACATGAAGCAGAACCCCATGAAATCCCCTGGTATGAAATTTTACTTTGATCCAAAACTTTGGTGGGCCATGAAAAATGTAAACAGTTATTTCCCTTGATTTGAATTTCTCTTTGCTATGGCAGACAAGAATCTTAGATCAGGGTGAAAATTCACCACCTAAGGTTTCATGAGATTTTGCATCTTACGGACTGCTCGGATTCGGCACCCTTGACACGTGTGCAAAGGTGCGCACGTGCGTAGGTGAGCACGCATATATATATATATATATATATATATATATATATATATATATATATATATATATATATATATATATATATTGCTCACCAATTCTCGCGAGTTCTTGTGAGAACTCATCTAACGTGATATGAGCCCAAAATTTGGACCGTGATATAGCACCCCATGAAACCTCCGAGGGCCAACTTTTACCTTGATCCAAAACTTTGGTAAGCCATGACGAAAGGAAACAATTTCGTCCCTTGATTTTCCTCTCTTTGCTACGGCCCACCAAAGTTTTGGATCGAGGTAAAAGTTGGGCCCTGGAAGTTTCAAAAGGTGTTGCATCACGTGGACTGTTTAGATTTTAGGCCCATGACACGTGTGCAAAGGTGTGCCAGTGAGCATGCCTCATATAGACACATATGCAAAGTCATGCTCGCATGCGCACCAGTTCTCACCAGAACTCATGAAAACTTTTTTGACAACTCATCTCACGTGATGTAAGCCTAAAATTTGAATGATCCATGTGATGCAGTGCCCCATGAAATACCTAGGGCCCAACTTTCACTTTGATCCAAAACTATAATGGGCTTTAACAAAAAGATAGAAGCAAATCAAGGGAGAAAACTATTTCCATTTGTCATGTGCCACCAGAGTTTTGGATCAAGGTAGAAGTTGAGCCTTTAGGATTTCATGGGGTACTGTATCACGTGGACCGTCTAGATTTTTGTCTCACTGATGGGTTTTGTGACCCATCGTCGACCAGTCGTGAGCCTCACTCGACCGGTCGAAGGCTGTGGTCGACCAGTCGTGGAATACAAGTCGTGACACGACTCAAAGTCCAGCGACTGTAGACTATTTTTCTCCGAGGTGCTCGACCAGTCGACCGAGGTGCTCGACCGATCGTGGGTGGCTCTTAACCAGTTGAAGGTTCGTCACAATTAGTCGAGGTTACGTAACTTCGTTCCGCGATTTTGGGTGGATTTCGTGTCGCAAGTCCTTTCGCAACTGGGGTGCAGAAGGGAGTTTCCTAAAACTATAAATAGGAGTTCCTAGGGTTTTCTATGTATGACAAGAGGGTTTCCTAAAGCTTTACAAGGGATTTGCTAAAGGGTTTAGGGCTATCAAAAGGTGAGAAAGAGGGAGAAAGAGAGAGAGGAAGCTTATAGAAGGGAGGTTCTGCTCGTGGAGGTTATCTACTGTGCAATCTATATCTTAGCGCTTCTATGTCCTCGTAATTGGTTAGATCTCTCCATTTTCTCTATTTCTCTTATTGTTTATCCACTCCTGCGTGAGTGAAGAAGGTTGTAACGTTCTACTTCATAGTGGATTGTTGATCTGGACGAGGTCCCGTGGTTTTTTTACCTCTTTAAGGGTTTTCCACGTAAAAATCTCTTGTGTGGTGTGTGATTGATGCATTGATTGTTTTCATTGCTTTATCATCCATAATTCTGGTTTGTTCTGGAGGGTTAGATCCTAAGGTTTTGTGTAAGGTCCCCAACAAAGTGGTATCAAAGCTAAGTTCACTGAATGGGTAGGATCGGTTTTGAATTATGGAAGGTGGCTCATCAAGGATGATCAGTCTCAATGGTTCTAACTGGACCATATGAAAGGCTAAGATGGAGGACTTGTTTTACTGCAAGGACCTATATTTTCCAATTTTAGGCATATCAGCAAAATCCAAGGATATGACTGATGATGATTGGAAGAAGATGGACCAAAAGGCGGTGAGGTTTGTTAGACAATGGTTGGATGATTCAGTATTCCACCATGTGTCTAAGGAAACCTCAGCCGCTAGCCTATGACTGAAATTACAAGGGCTGTATGAGAGGAAGACAGCCGGTAATAAAATTTTTCTGATAAGGCAACTTGTGAATCTCAAGTTCAAAGATGATGGTTCTGTGGCCGAGTACATGAATGAGGTTAGCAATATAGTGAACCAACTCACCTCTATGAAGATGGTCCTGGATGATGAACTGCAGGCTTTACTATTGCTTAGTTCATTACCTGACAGTTGGGAGACATTGGTGGTGTCTCTAAGTAACTCCGTGCCAGACGGAAAGATATCCCTGGAACAGGTAACCAGTTGTCTCTTCAATGAGGAGACAAGGAGGAAGTCTCAGGGGTCTACTCAGCAAGAGGCCCTTCTGACACAGGAACAGGGGAGAGGAAAGAACAGGAAGTGCGGGAAGGCCCGAGATAAATCAAGAGGCAAGTCGAGTAACAGGAAAGATGTTGATTGCTGAATTATGGTAAGAATGGCCACTACAAGCATGAATGTCGTGGTAAGAAGAACGACAAGAAAAGAAAAGTGAAGGAAGATGAATCAGATTCCATTGCGGTCGCTTCAGATGGCGATGTTGTAGTTATTCTTTCTGCAGATCATGATGTATGTCTCACGGCTACGAATTAGGACACTGACTGGGTGATAGACTCGGGAGCTTCTTTTTATGCGACTCCACGCAGGGACTCCTTCACAAGCTACAAGTCAGGTGACTATGGGACTGTGAAGATGGAAAATTCTGGCGTATCAAAAATCGTGGGAGTCAGTGATATTTGTGTGAAAACTGATGTGGGCTGCACATTGGTTCTCAGGGATGTGAGGCATATCTCAGACCTTCGCCTTAACTTGATGTCGACGGGAAGGCTGGATGACGATGGCTATGAAAGCCGATTTGCTGGTGGGCGATGAAAGCTCATCAAGGGTTTATTGATCGTGGCCAAAGGAAATAAGTGTTGCACCCTTTACAAGGCAAGTGTCAGTATGTGCAAGGGTGGGTTGAACGCATCGGAAGATTCAGCTATTGACATGTGGCACAGGCGTCTAGGTCACATGAGTGAAAAATGGCTTCAGCTACTAGCGAGGAAGCGGCTCCTTCCAGACGTGACAAGTACACCTCTCAAAACCTGTCTTGATTATTTATCAGGGAAACAACATAGAGTTTCATGTGTTAAATCTGTTTCTCATGTTAATAAAGTGCATGTATTAGATTTGGTTTATTCTAATGTTTGTGGTCTTATGAGGACAAAAACCTTGGGTGGGGCATTGTATTTTGTTACTTTTATAGATGATGCATCTAGGAGAGTTTGGGTTTATGCTTTGAAATCCAAGGACGAGGTCTTTGGTGTCTTTAAATTGTTTCATGCTATGGTCGAAAGAGAGACAGGCAGATCATTGAAGTGCATCCGCACTGACAATGGTGGTGAATACATTGGCGACTTTCATGAGTACTGCAAGTCCCTCGGTATACGGCATGAACAGACGGTTCCCAAGACACCCCAGCATAATGGTGTAGCTGAGCGAATGAATCGCACAATTGTAGAGAGAATCAGATGCATGTTATCCCATGCAAAATTGCCCAAGACGTTCTGGGGAGAAGCAATGCACACGGCAGTGTATTTGATAAACAGGTCTCCATCAGCCCCGTTGAATGGAGAAGTACTTGAGAAGGTGTGGACTAGACAAGATCCATCGTACAGTCATCTCAGGGTGTTTGGATGTAGGACATCCATTCACGTACCAAAGGATGAGAGGTCCAAGCTCGATATGAAGATCAGGCAGTGTGTGTTCTTAGGGTACGGTGATGAAAATTCGGTTACAGATTGTGGGATCCGACCGAGAGGAAGCTCGTCAGGAGCAGAGATGTGGTTTTCTTTGAAGATCAGTGTATAGAAGACATTGGTAAGCCAGAGAAGAACCAGCCTAGTTCAGGTGAGCTAGAGGACATGAATCCGGTTACTCCTCCCGTGGTGCCTGATGACGGGGGAGTACAGCAAGGTACAGAGGACGAGGGAGTTCCTTCAGAAGATGGACCAGGGGAGCAGCCCCCACTTGATCCACCTGTTGAGCCACAGGTGAGGAGGTCATCTAGGGACAGACAGCCGTCCAAGAGGTACTCACCACATGAGTACATTATGCTGACTGATGGGAGAGAGCCAGAAGATTACTCTGAGGCCCTAGCCAACGAGCATAAGGGGGAGTGGTTGAAAGCTATGCAAGAGGAGATGAAATCTTTGCATAAGAATCACACCTATGATATGGTGAAACTGCCTAAGGGCAAGAAAGCTCTGAGCAAGAAGTGGGTGTTCAAAAGAAGATTGAGCAGAAGAATTCACAGATAAGGTTTAAGGTCAAAATTGTGGTGAAAGGGTTTGGTCAGAGGAAAGGCATAGACTTCGAGGAGATATTCTCACCAGTGGTGAAGATGACAACCATACGGGTGTTGCTTGGATTGGCGGCTAGCATGACTCTGGAGATAGAGCAGTTAGATGTTAAAATTACCTTTCTCCATGGTGACCTGGAAGAAGAGATCTACATGAACCAACCAGAGGGGTTCGAAGTCTAGGGCAAGGAGCATATGATGTGTAGGCTGAGGAAGAGCTTGTATAGGCTGAAACAAGCTCCACGACAATGGTGCAAGAAGTTTAACTCGTTTATGTTGAGACATGGGTATGATAGAACGAAGTCGGACCACTGTGTGTTCACGCGCAAATTCTCAGATGGTGACTTCTTAGTTCTGCTCTTATACGTTGATGACATGTTCATCATGGGAAAATACATCAAGAAGATCGATAGGCTGAAACAGGAGTTGAGCAAGTCTTTTACGATGAAAGACTTGGGCCCGGCTAAACAGATCCTAGGAATGGAGATAACCCATGACAGAAGCAGCAAGAAGCTCTGTCTGTCACAAGAGCGGTATATTGAGAAAGTCCTAGAGCGGTTCAATATGAATGCAACAAAGCCAGTCAGTACTCCACTAGATGATCACTTCAGATTGAGCGACAGGCAGTGTCCTAAAACGAAGGCAGAGGTGGAAAAGATGCAGAAGATACCCTACGTGTCAGCGGTAGAAAGTTTGATGTATGCTATGGTGTGTACACACCCAGACATAACATATGCGGTTGGTGTTGTCACCCGGTATCTTGCCAATCCTGGCAAAGAGCATTGGGTAGCGGTGAAGTGAATACTGCGGTATCTAAGAGGCTCATCCAGGTTGAGCCTATGCTATGGTGACGGTAAACCTGTGTTAGAGGGCTACACAGATGCAGATGTGGCAGGTGATATAGACTCCAAGAAGTCTACATCGGGGTTCATGTTCACGTTTGTAGGGGAAGCAGTTTCCTGGCAGAGCAAGCTATAGAAGGTCGTAGCGTTGTTGACGACAGAGGCCGAGTACATTGCAGTCACAAAGGCATGTAAAGAGATACTTTGGATGAAGAGGTTCCTACAGAAACTTAGCCTGAAGCAGGAGGAGCACGTGGTCTATTGCAATAGTCAGAGTGCTATACAATTGAGTAAGAATCCAAGTCAGCATTCCAAGTCGAAGCACATAGAGATTCGGTATCACTGGATCAGGGATACTTTGGAACAGAAGGTGTTACAGCTTGAGAAGGTCCACACGGACGATAATGGGTTAGACATGATGACCAAGGCTTTGCTCAAGGGCAAGTTTGAGGTTTGTACAAACCTGGCTGGCTTTAAGAAGGTGGATCCCTCCTGGGTCAAAAAGGAGGAGATTTGATGGATTTTTTGACCCGTCGTCGACTGGTCGTGAGCCTCGCTTGACCGGTCGAAGGCTATGGTCAACCAGTCGTGGAAGACGAGTCATGACATGACTTAAAGTTTAGCGACTGTAGACTATTTTTCTTCGGGGTGTTCGACCAGTTGACCGAGGTGCTCGACCGGTCGTGGGTAGCTCTTGATCGGTCGAAGGTTCGTCACGACTAGTCGAGGTTACACAAATTCGTTCCGCAATTTTGCGTGGATTTGGTGTCACAAGTCCTTTTGCAACTGGGATGTGGAAGGGAGTTTCCTAAAACTATAAATAGGAGTTCCTAGGGTTTTCTAGGTATGACAAGAGGGTTTCCTAAAGCTTTAAAAGGGATTTGCTAAAGGGTTTAGAGCTATCAAAAAGTGAGAAAGAGGGAGAAAGAGAGAGAGAGGTAGCTTATAGAAGGGAGGTTCTTCTCGTGGAGGTTATCTACTGTGCAATCTATATCTCAGTGCTTCTGTCCTCGTAATCGGTTAGATCTCTCCCTTTTCTCTATTTCTCTTATTGTTTATCCACTCCTGCGTGAGTGAAGAAGGTTGTAATGTTCTACTTCATAGTTGATTGTTAATCTGGACGAGGTCCCGTGGTTTTTACCTCTTTGAGGGTTTTCCACGTAAAAATCTCTTGTGTGGTGTGTGATTGATGCATTGATTGTTTTCATTGCTTTATCATCCATAATTCTGGTTTGTTCTGGAGGGCTAGATCCTAAGGTTTTGTGCAAGGCCCCCAACACTCACAGAACATGAGGTGATGATGTAGAGCGGGTCGTGGATAGTTTTATGGCCAAGATGGATCAGAAAAGGCCCGGTCAATGACAAAAGTGATCCAAACTGTCGGACCTTAGATCGGATGTATCTTGCAATCCAGAATGAGTTAGCTGACGTAAAATATATGATTTTGGGGTAGAACGAGCTACTTTAGCCAACCAACCCTGCTATGCTGGGTTGCGACCCTCGAAATTGTGAGTAACCCCTGGATCGACCATCGTTTCCCTGTTTTAATTTCATTTTTACTATAAATAGTAAGTTTTAGTTTGATTATAACTCTTCATCCGTCGGGCTTTAGGAATTGCATCCAACGTGAAAAGAGCGTAGAATAATTAGGGGAATGGTTTGGTGAAGCCAAATAGGACACTTACTATTTTTGGCCGAAAACCTTGCGCACTAGTAGACATCACGACCGTCTATAAATAGTAAGTTTACTATTTATAGTAAGTCGCAAATTTTAGGAGTTTTAGTTGTAGTTTGATTCTGATTTCTTTCCCATTGCTTGGTACTCCTATTTAAAGGGTTGTGAACTCATTTTTATTCATCAATTAATCAATTTCGAATTTATTAGAATTTATTTCCATTTTCTGTTTTCTTTCCTCGTGGATTCGAGAAGTCTTTGTGAGGAGTCTAGAGAAGCTCCATGGATTCAGAGTATTTATCCTCATCACGTTCATCCCTGCGTCAAATGGTATCAGAGCGAGGATTCCGCTCGGGTTGATGGCAAACAATGAAGGTATGAATCAAAATCCTATGGATAGTGATCCAGGGATTCGTTATGTTTCAGAAAGAATGGAAGCTTTCCACCGGGAGAGTCAGTTGACCATGCAAGGGCTGCAGTCAACCCTCGATCGTCTTACGGAAGCGCTACTTCCGCCCCGAGCCCTAGGCGGTGCTTCACCACCTATGGTTACTTCACCACCCATGGTTGCTGTATGACGCAACCCCGATTTCCGTAGGGCACTACCAGTGGCAAACCGTAGAGCTACACCAGATGACTCAAGTTTTAGCGTCGAGGACTTTAATGAGGGTTTTGCCCAACGACCAATCTATGGAGGCGATCATCTAGATCGTGCTGAAAGAGACTATCGAGGTAAGGCTGAACTTCCTAGTTTTAATGGTTTATTACGTATAGAAGATTTCCTCGATTGGCTAGCCGAAGTAGAGAGATATTTTGAATATTTGGACGTGTCGGATCATAAAAGGATAAAATTGGTAGCGTTTAAGTTAAAATCTGGTGTTTCTGCATGGTGGGAACAATTACAACTCTCACAAGCCCGCCAGAACAAAGCACCCATCTCATCATGGCCACGGATGGGACGCCTTCTTCGATCACGATTTCTCTCCAGTGATTATGAGCAGATATTATTCCAGCAATACCAAAATTGTCGACAAGGAAATCGAACCATCACCGATTACACTGAAGAATTCCATCGGTTGGCTACACGAAATGATCTGTCAGAATCTGAGTCATAGAAGGTGGCACGATTTATAGGTGGGTTGCGATCGACAATTCAGGACTGAGTTCAGATGTACCTAGTTGGGACCGCAGATGAAGTAGTTTAATTGGCGGGTAGGGCAGAAACACAACTTACAAGAGTTCCTGTTCGTCCCTATCCTTCAACTCGACCCCCCATGACGTGTCCCATGTAGGATCCAGTGCTGGCATGAGGAAAAGATCTAGTAGGAGAACGTCCTCAACATCCTACAACCATGAACCGTGATACGGGGAGCGGCTCATCCAGACCTCAACGTACAACACCCACAACACCGGGTCCGAGTAGGATTCTAAATTCGTATGCTCGACCAAGGTCAAACAATTGTTACCACTGTGGCCAGTCAGGCCACTTATCAAACACCTATCCTCAACGTCCCACAGCACACTTGACTATAAACGAAGGGGGCACTGAAGATGAGGCCACAGAAGAAGACCATGGTTATGATGAACATGAACAAACCACTGAAGAAATAACAGGTGACAATGAAATGATAAGTGAGGATCGTGGCGAATTTCTAGTTGTGAGGCGATTACTGTATACTCCACGAAAGAAATTACATCCACAGCAACACAATATATTTCGTACTCGGTGCACTGTCAACGGAAAGGTCTGTGATGTGATCATAGACAGTGGTAGTAGCGAGAACATCATCTCAAGAGTGATGGTGGACAAATTGTGGCTACCAACGACGAAAAATCCTTCCTCGTACTCAATTGGCTGTATAGAAAAGGTGAATGAAACCAAGGTAACTGAACAATGCACTATCTCGTTTTTAATTGGTAAAAATTATAAGGATCAGATACTTTGTGATGTGGTTGACATGGAAGCTTGCCACATGCTACTCGGTCGACCCTGGCAGTCGGACCGTGATGCGACCCATCGGGGACGAGACAATGTTTACGTATTCGTCAAGGATAGCCGAAAAATAATCTTTGCCCCTATGGTACCAGAGAACTATCTTGAAGCCTCTAAAGTAGAGGGGAGTTCCCTCTTGACCATTCGGGATTTCATGGAGGAATCCAAGGAAACTAGCAAGGTGTACGCCATAATGGTGAAGGGCGAGGAAGAGGAACCCTCAAACATCCCTCCAAATTTAAAACTGTTGCTAAACGAATTCAAAGAAGTCTGGCCTGAGGATTTACCTGATAGATTGCCCCCCATGAGGGACTTTCAACATCACATAGACCTCGTCCCTGGGGTTAGCCTATCGAGCCGCCCTCATTATTGGATGAGTCCGAAGGAGTGCGAGATATTACAAGGGCAAGTGGAGGAATTGATCCGTAAGGGTCTCTTGAGAGAGAACATGAGCTTATGTGTCGTACCAGCATTATTAACGCCAAAAAAAAGATGGAAGCTGGCGCATGTGTGTTGACAGCCGGGTAATTAACAAAATTACCATCAAGTATCGGTTCCCAATACCACGGTTGGACGACATGCTCGATATGCTAGAAGGGGCCAAGGTGTTCTCAAAACTAGATCTAATGAGTGGGTACCATCAGATTCGTATCTGATCCGGTGATGAGTGGAAAACGGCATTCAAGACCAAGGGTTATATGAGTGGCTGGTCATGCTCTTTGGCCTATCGAATGCACCAAGTACTTTTATGCATTTGATGAATCAAGTTCTAAAACCGTTCACTGGCCGATTTGTGGTAGTATATTTTGATGATATATTGATATATAGCCAAGATGAGGTGGAGCACAGGAAACATCTTAGGCAGGTGCTGCATGTCCTACAAATTAACAAGTTGTACCTCAACTTGAAGAAGTGTAGTTTTTTAACTGACAGCCTATTATTTCTAGGATTTGTTGTAACGTCCACAGGCATTCGTGTGGACGATGAAAAGGTGCGAGCTATTAGGGAATGGCCAATCCCGACAAACATTCATGAGGTGAGAAGTTTTCACAGGTGGTGACTTTCTATCGTCGATTTGTGCGAGATTTTAGCACCATAGTCGCGCCTATAACAGATTGCATGAAAAAAGGACCGTTCCAGTGGACCGATAAAGCTGACAAGAGCTTTCATGAGATCAAGCATCATTTGTCTACAACACCGGTCTTGGTGCTTCCTAATTTCGACAAATTATTTGAGGTTGAGTGCGACGCTTCATACGTCGGAATTGGAGAAGTGTTATTACAGGAAGGCAAGCCGGTAGCCTGCTACAGTGAGAAGCTCAGCGAAGCCCGAAAGAAGTGGTCGACTTATGAGCTTGAGTTGTATGCAGTTGTTCAGGCGCTGCGACATTGACGCCATTGTCTAATTCAAAGAGAGTTTGTTCTGTACACTAACCATCAAGCATTAAAGTTTATTAATAGTCAGACTAACGTGAATCGTGTGTATGCTAGATGGGTTACATTTTTACAGGAATTCACGTTTGTTCTGAAGCACAAGTCAGGGCAGCAGAACAAGGTGGCTGATACACTTAGCCATCGTGCATCACTACTCGTTACGATGAGCAACAAGGTGGGTCGGCTTCGACTGTCTCAAGGAGCTGTATGCCAAGGATGAGGACTTCAAAGATTCTTGGGTAAAGTGCTAAGAAGGTCACCCCAGTGACCTTCATATACAGGACGATTTTCTTTTCAAAGGAAATCGATTATGCATCCCCCAAAGTTCTCTGAGGGAGTAGATTATTCAGGAGCTACATGGAGGTGGCCTCGGTGGACACCTTGGGCGAGACAAGATGCAATCTCTTGTGGAAGAGCGGTATTACTAGCCGTAATTAGTACGTGATGTGGAAAAAGCCGTACAATGTTGTCATGTTTATCAGACCTCCAAGGGACAATCTCAGAATATGGGCCTCTACACCCCGTTACCTGTGCCTAATGGTCCTTAGGAGGATTTATCAATGGACTTCGTGCTTGGTCTCCCACACACACAACGCGGCATGGATTCAGTGTTCGTTGTGGTAGATTGTTTCTCCAAGATGACGCACTTTATCCCAGGCAAGAAGACCCTCGATGCAACACACGTGGCGAATCTATTCTTCAAGGAGGTCGTACAACTACACGGGGTCCCCAAGACCATTACTTCTGATCGTGACATGAAGTTCATTAGCTACTTTTGGTGGACGTTGTGGGCTCGATTCGATACATGACTTCAATTCAGCAGTGTTTACCACCCACAGACTGATGGGCAAACCGAAGTTGTGAATTGCATGTTGGAAAACCTCCTTTGCTGTATTTCAGGAGAAAAACCGAAGCAGTGGAATTTGACCTTGTTCAAGTAGAGTTCGCGTTCAACAACATGGTGAACCACTCGACAAGGAAATCTCCGTTCCAGATTATCTATGGACGAGTGTCTCGCCACACTCTTGACCTGGTCCCTTTGCCCAAGCACCCAGGCACAGGCATTGCAGTAGAACATATGACAGACAAGATCATGGGCATCCATGCGGAAGTACAGACCAAGCTAAATGCCTCGAATGAGAAGTACAAGGAACAAACGGACAAGCACCGGCGACAAAAAGTGTTCGAGGTGGGCGAACACGTTATGGTCCATTTGCGCAAAGAGAGATTTTCAATCGGGACGTACAACAAGTTGAAAAGTAAGAAGATTGGACCCGTCCCAATTATTCGAAAGATCAATGACAACGCTTATGTTGTTGATCTTCCAGATGACATGGCGATCTCACGGACTTTCAACGTCGCGGACCTGACCGAGTATTATGAACCAGCGCAGGATGAGAACTCGAGGACGAGTTCTTCTGAAGTGGAGGGGACTGATGTAGAGTGGGTCGCGGACAGTTTCATGGTCAAGATGGATCAGAAAAGGCCCGGTCGACGACATAAGTGATCCGGACCATCGGACCTTAGATTGGACGTATCTCGTAATCCGGAATGAGTTAGCTGACGTAAAATATATGATTTTGGGGTAGAACGAGCTACTTTAGCCAACCAACCCCGCTATGCCGGGTTGCGACGCTCGAAATTGCGAGAAACCCCTGGATCAACAGTCGTTTCCCTATTTTAATTTTGTTTTTACTATAAATAGTAAGTTTTAGTTTGATTATAACTCTTCATCCGTCGGGCTTTAGGAGTTGCGTCCAACGTGAAAAGAGCTTAGAATAATTAGGGGAACGGTTTGGTGAAGCCAAATAGGACACTTACTATTTTTGGCCGAAAACCTTGCTCACTAGTAGACATTTCAACTGTCTATAAATAGTAAGTTTACTATTTATAGTAAGTCGCGAATTCTAGAAGTTTTAGTTGTAGTTTGATTCTGATTTCTTTCCCATTGCTTGGTACCCCTATTTAAAGGGTTGTGAACTCATTTTTATTCATCAATTAATCAATTTCGAATTTATTAGAATTTATTTCTATTTTTTGCTTTCTTTCTTCGTGGATTCAAGAAGTCTCTGTGAGGAGTCCAGAGAAGCTCCATGGATTCGGAGTATTTATCCTCATCACGTTCATCCCTGCGTCAGGCGAGTTCTCAAAAAGTTCAGAACTAGTGCGCAGGTGGGCATTTCCAAGAGAGAGAGAGAGAGAGAGAGAGAGAGAGATAAGGTAATTGTATTGAGAGCTACTTCTTCATGTTCTGACCTTTTAAGTATAGTGGATCCGCATGAGTACATAAACATAATGAAAAGAAATAATGTAAATCTCTATACTATGGTTTTGCCCATTTTCTCTATATTTTTTTAATTATTATTTCAATAGTATTTTTTTAAATTTCTATTGGTCAAAAAGAAATCTCTTCTTCTAATAAACTTACCATCTATCCGGTGGACAACTTTCAACATATCATGTGCATATGACGTTTATTCAATAGGTTGGTCCCACCATGAGGAACAGCCCCATCCACCCATCAAGTGAGCTTTGCTGATTAAAGATGAAATACAAGTGTGATCCGCGCTAGATGAGTGGATGGGGCTGATTTATGCTCATGGTAGCGAACCTACTTGATGGTTGAATGTTAATCCCACCTGACATGTTGAAAGTTACCTACTGGGAGATCTATAACTCATCATTGTCCAATCAATTAGATAAGAGGATTTCTCAATTTCTAGTTTGCTGTTTAATATAGATTTCTTATTAAATACATTCCCATCAATTTTCACTAGGTTAGTTTTTATAATTTATTTAATTGCCATAATCAAAGTAATTTAAAGACCGTGTCCATACTTAATTGAGGTGATCCAAACCTAAAGTGAGAAGAAAAATTTCTCGGTAACAAGATTTGCAAAATACTTTGAGAATTTAGAGTTCTTGCATACATTTGGATAAAATACTGTTTCAAAAATTTATTAACTAAATAAAAAAATAAAAAATAAAAAAGTGATTTTTAGCTCGTGGGAATTCAGATTTTACCAACCAATGCCTCCAACAAGGGAAAGTCCACTGTAACTAAATAAAAAAATAAAAAATAAAAAAGTGATTTTTAGCTCGTGGGAATTCAGATTTTACCAACCAATGCCTCCAACAAGGGAAAGTCCACTGCTGTGCTTTTTAAGGACAGCAATTACAAAATACCCTTAATTATTATTATTTTTATTTAAAAAGTGGTGAAACGAATAATTATTGGGCTTATGTGGTATGTGTATGACATACACCCCGCCCATTCTATCAAATCATAAGGTCAACCACACTATAAAAAATAACATACATTATAAGGTGGACCACGCTATAAAAAAACAGCCTACATTATAAGGTGGACCACGCTATAAAAAAAAAACAGCCTACATTATAACGTGGACCACACTATAAAAAAACAGCATACATGATACACCACCCAAAAGCATCTAAATTCACATTTAGCAGATTTGATCTGTCAGTTACTTTGCTTGTTGTGATTACCATAGTGGGATGTATAGACTACATGGGTTAGATGTCATATACATAGCACGGAGACCCCACAATTCTCAATTATTAATTAAAAAAATATTTTGGTAATTGCACCCCTTAGAAAGCATGGCCTATAAGAAAATTTTGGCATTATTTAGTAAGAGCTTTGTTAAGTGCGCATGGAGATGCAATGAAGCTCATGTACATGCCACACATGTGCCAGCATGCCATATATAGGTGATATCTAATGCATCTATCATGTTGGTCTAATCTTAAACATGTTTACCCAAAAATAAAATCTGCTCCAATCTTTATGTGGACTCCAAAATTGGAAACTGGTGGATGGGTTAGAAAACTTGCATGAGCCTATGTATTTTTTATGGTGTGAGGGAAATTTGGAGATCTTTTGAGTAAATGCTGTTTTGTGAATATATATATATATATATATATATATATATATATATATATATATATATATATATATATGTTGAATTTTAAACTATTTTAAAATAAGTTAGTGTTTCAAAATATCCTACGGATGTGTCTTTTCACTGAAAGGTTATATCCTTTCAATTTTTATTTTAAAAAGTTGTGTCTTTTGAAGCCTAAGGGTCACACCACTTGGGTTTAAACCCAATAGTCACAACCCTTTGTGAAAGGGTGTCTTCACAAAGTTTATAAATAGACTTCTGATTTTAAGTTTTTGAATGGATTAGAAAATCAGGTTTCTTCTTAAAAATGTGTTCAAGTATTTTCTAGTTCGGGTTAAGACTACAGGTGGTTCGAGCCCGTGTACAGTGAGTGCACCGCTGGGACCGGGTCATAGTCGTTGTATCCTGGAGGTCGATTGCTCTGGAAACTTGTTGCATTTGGGACGCTGTCCAAGGGGAGCAAATTCGATTTCAAGCCGAGTGACTCACGTCACGCCTCGACTTATACAAATTGATAAGTTTTTTTTTAACTTTCTTATTTTAATTTTATATGATTTTAAATAGTTTTCCAAACTCCAATTTCCAACAATCTTGAAATCGAATTTTGGTTTGGAAAATTATTTAAGAATTACGGTTGCATCTATTTGATTGGAATAGTCCAATATGAAACCACACCAACCTGATTTGTGGGCCATGACTCATATAATCTAGAGTTGTCATATCTCACATAATGGTCAAGATCTTATAGATACTTGTTATGTAAGTTCTTTGGACCACATGTACAAAAGTGAACGTATACACCGACTAAATAGGATATACACTGATCTTAACATTCCTGTATAATAAAGATCAACCCATATAATCTGGAACCCTCATATACCATCTAATAGTTAGGATCTTATACATATTTGGTATACATATTTTCTGGACCACTTGTGTAAATCATCTAAAAGTCTTAAAGTTATGCACTGATGTTATAGCCTATTGATTATTTTTATATTTATGTCATTGGCAATGTCAGTCTATCACACACAACAAGATCAAGTCATATGTGGTGCCACACCAAGTAGGTATCCACTAATATTCACCATTTGTGTACAATGAGGATTGATTTGTGATGTATATAAAACTATGATATCAGGATGGGACATAAGTATTAGGAACTTTTTGAACCACTATGCATGTATAAACAAAGGAGAGCCACTTTCACATAGAATCTTTTAAATATAAATAATGCGAACCATGTGAACCAATGATGGTACTATACATACGAACATTATTACATATGTGCAAACCAGAAGTAAAGAACATCATGATTATTTCATGTTATTAACCTTGCTAGTTATCTCTCTCAAGTCGTTGCTTGCTTATGCCAAACACACATGATGATCCAAACTGTTCATCTTGGGCTCGTTGTTGCTGTTGTTGTTTGTATATATAAATCTCGACCCGGATTCTGGATTTGTAACTTTGTGAATGGATGATAGTTGTGAATGTGGGGGGATCTAATGACTTTAAGGCCCTAAGATTTTAAAGAGAAAATAAAAGATTTCCTCATTTCTATTTTCATCTTCAAGGTTCTGTACGGTTAGGATTATTTTAATGTTTATCCTCTAGTTGTGTCTATTGTTGAACTTTTGCATGCACCAAAATTCTTGATGCTTAATATTCATTACATACATTAAGTGTGTCCTTTGATGTCATGTTATGGGTCAAAATATCATGTTTGGATTTCTAGTTACTATATAATAAGAAACGGTTCATGTAATTAAAAAAATAATAAATAAAGGTTTATCAATCGATGGCTGAGATTATTCTCTACTGTTCACCTATAAGAGTCCACTAAATGAACCATCTAAATCACTAGGGTGATTCTCTGTCTTTATAATATAATGCTATCTTGATCAAGAAACTGTGTTGATTCTCGCCGAGACTGTATATTAGGCACAAAGTTTATTAAACTTTTATCCTAAAAATTTTCAAATAAGCGGTCACAATCATCTCTTGGTGGGCAGAAGGAGCGAATCCCTTTAAAAGCAATATCTCCACAATTTTTGTTATAAACTGCTACATGAGTAGTGTACGTTCTATTTAATTTAATATAATTTAAGTTATGTTGATGTTAACATGCAGTTGGGTGATGTAACTCATGACTCATAAATTTTCTTTGTTGATTAATTGAGAAATGCAACAATCTCAAATATGGAAAGATTTTAAAAGTTCTCATGTTAGGACGGTGCATGTGTGAGAGATCCCGACCATCTACCAAGTAGGGCTATAGATAAACAGGCTCTGTCTAAAAGCCAAACATGAATGCTGATAAGAAATGCATTCTCTTACAAGTATATATAATAAGTGGATTGACCAAATGGGACAGGGCATTGTCTATAATCAAATGTATATATTGCTTAGATCAGATCTCTCACACATGTGTGGCAAGTCATGTGAAGTAAACATAACACTTCTCATTACTGGAATAGTTTTTTGTCACATGATTTCATGCTTACTTGGAATTATAATTTTAAATCATCTTTATGTCATCTATGGTGCCTACTGCATGCATAGAATCCATGATCCAAAACATCAATCTTAATCATGTCATTTTTCATATGGTACATGTAAGAGTGAAAATATTATTTAGTGTGTTTTGCCTTTAATGGCCTAAATGGAGGGGTATTCATATCGGACACATGACACATGTAGATGATGCATCAATGCTAGTCATTGATGGAAGTAGCATCATGTGAAGGCAAAAGGTCAAAAGGTGAATAGTAAAAAATAAAAATAACAATACTCTTATGGTTTTCAACTAGGATAATTGGTTGGAAAGACCCACTAAATGCATAGTCTGAATTCACCGCTAGATGATAATTGAATTATACTTACAATTTATTTTAGATGTAGCTCATCATTGGTTATTCTATAGAATGATGGTTCTCACATGCCTTGATTGGAATGAATTCAATGGGCATTATCAGATCGATAATTGAGTCAATTAAACTATGAGACTAGTTATAACTATATTCTTATATAAATGCTCACATTTTCTTTTTATACGAATAAATCCGCTTGTAATCACATCCATCATCAACATCATTCTATGGTAGGATCCAATACTTTTTAAGAAAATATTATTTTCATCCAATCATATGTCAATCTAGAACACATGTGTTAGATCTAGTCAATTCATATGATAGTTTCTATGAAATCCTCAAACTCAAAATTTAGTTAATAGATTTATCAGGTAGGCGGCTAAATCTGAAATTGAGGGGGTGCACTTGAATGCATTTAGATAAATCACTTAATCCATGTAGTACAAGTTTAGTAAATGAATATTTGATAAATGGATTGACATAAAGGTTTGTACCAAGAAAGGTATATGATGAATGTTGTGGATCAATACGCATATGTGTTACATTGACATCATGTAGGTTTTTGAAACAAGATATCTGGAATCAAACTAATTACATGTTTTGATGATCTAATTGGTAAATATCGAATAAATGTTCAGAAAGAAAAATTGTTAGTGTTTTGAATTCAAAATATAATTATTGGGTCAATGAGATTTTCAGACTATATTTTATTCTCATTGGATACTGGATTTGGACATTTGGGATTGGTATTCATATGAGACTATAAGTTCATTTGATGAACTATGTTGTTATACCAACAATAAATGTATCTATTGACTAAATTTATGCACCTATGGAGCCCATTGTTTAATCCATCGATCAAGATATTTAATAATGAACTTGAACATTTCTCCTCATATTCAGTTGCCAAACATCCATTGATTGTATTGAATTCTAATCACTAATTGATAAATTGGCCAAACTTTCATGTGTTAGGGAACATATGATAACATGATTATGTTGCGATATGATTATATGAAAGTTATACTATATTTTAATTGTCATATGTCTATGCATGACAGATTACTCTAGCCTCTTTATATTGCAGATACAAAAAGGTCGATTGATTTTACCACCAGTTAGTTGAATGGTGGGCTAGTGAAGTTGCTTCAATTGTAAGTGCCCAGTATCTGTTACTTGATGGAGTCATAATTATTGACTCTGTGAGGTTAGAAATGAGTTCAATATACTTTGGCTTGAGATATGAATAATCAAAGAGGCTGTAACTGACTGTCAAAGACTTGATTGAGGAGCAAAAGGAGAAATCATCTTAGGCAGAGGCTCATTTATGAGTAGCTAGTTGGTGAGGCAATAACTTGCCAATACGATGATCCCTAGCTGATCTGAAAGGATGATTAGCCACAATGAGATTAAGACATGACCAAACTTGTATGAGAAGAAAGCCTGATGGAGCAAAGACGGGTGGAGGTTAAAGGCCTACGGGTCATAAATCCTCTGAGCAAGTGACTATCTAAAAGATTAGTCAATGATACATCGAAGGGAATGGGGCTGAGCCTAATATATGAGCTACCAGTGTTAGCAACCCAACCTATACGAGTAGAGATCCTATTAGATAGGTTCAATGGGTAAACAACAAGACACGAGGTAGATGATTGCACTGATGTAAATGAGCTCCTTCTATGGTGTACAGTGCGAGCAGCAACGCATAAGGATGAGTTTTTAGAACTCTTAATAAATCCATAGCCATATATTTGGTGGTGTATACAATTGCTGCATACACTTGATGGAATTCACTTATATGGGTGTGGAGGTGGAAGCCGCTTCCTATGAGAATCTGGGCTAATTCTCTAGAGCACTCATGAAATCCAGGTAATGGTGCATGGCCGAAACGCACCGAACCGCAGAATCACTTGTAGCGGAAAAGTTGTGTGAGTGGCATGTACTTGCGATCTACATCAAAAGGAATCAGGTTCAAGACTATGGTGTCACCTAATTCCTGTAAACCTGTCATGTTTACTCTAATATCGGTTCAAGTCTATGGTGACACCGGCACCATTGCACAATTCTTCCATCTTAACCTGAAATGTTAAAAATTTTGAAACATGTGGGGGATTGTTGAATTTTAAACTATTTTAAAATAAGTTAGTGTTTCAAAATATCCTACGGATGTGTCTTTTCACTGAAAGGTTATATCCTTTCAATTTTTATTTTGAAAAGTTGTGTCTTTTGAAGCCTAAGGGTCACACCACTTGGGTTTAAACCCAATAGTCACAACCCTTTGTGAAAGGGTGTCTTCACAAAGTTTATAAATAGACTTCTGATTTTAAGTTTTTGAATGGATTAGAAAATCAGGTTTCTTCTTAAAAATGTGTTCAAGTATTTTCTAGTTCGGGTTAAGACTACAAGTGGTTCGAGCCCGTGTACAGTGAGTGCACCGCTGGGACCGGGTCATAGTCGTTGTATCCTGGAGGTCGATTGCTCTGGAAACCTGTTGCATTTGGGACGCTGTCCAAGGGGAGCAAATTCGATTTCAAGCCGAGTGACTCACGTCACGCCTCGACTTATACAAATTGATAAGTTTTTTTTAACTTTCTTATTTTAATTTTATATGATTTTAAATAGTTTTCCAAACTCCAATTTCCAACAATATATATATATATATATATATATATATATATATATATATATATATATATATAGTGAGAATATTACCATATTTTCAAAATGCCCTTGATATTTATTACATGACTCTAAAGCCAAACCATCTTGAAATTAAGGTATGGAAGGTTAGATTAGTCAACTTTGAGAGGTTTTAGATGCAAGAAATGATCACCTGCAGGAAACAAAACCCCAACTTGTGGTCCAATGAGAATTTTCCTGCCAGCATGCATGTGTGGGACATCCAAACCATTAAAACAGTAGGCCATGGCACAAAAATAAGGCTGGTCCGCTAATCAGGTAGGACAGCCTATGGTTTGACTCAACATACAAGCTGAAACTACTTAGTGAGCTGACCAGCTGATGTAGAGCGGGTCGCAAACAATTTCATGGCCAAGATGGACTAGAGAAGGCCCAATCGGAGGCAGAAGTGATCCGAACCATTAGAAACTTAAAACGGGCATATCTCAGAGATTCAATGGGATCAATGGTCAAAATCCTTTTTTTTTTTTTTCGTTTTTACTATTTATAGTAAGTTTTAATTTCATCGCAACTCTTCATCTATTGGGCTTTAGGAGTTGTGTCCAACATGAAAGTTCTTAGAAAAATTAGGAGAGTAACATGGTTGAGCCAAACAAGACACTATTTTTGGCTGAAAATCATGAGGTCTAGTAGAAATCACAACTGCTATAAACAGTAAGTTTACTATTTATAGTAAGTCATAATTTTTTGGAGTTTTAGTTGTAGTATGATTCTGAAACTTTTTCCCAGGGTTCATATTACTATTTATGGGGTTGTAAACTCCTTTTTAATAATCAATCAACTTATTTGTAATTTTTAGAAATTATTTTCTATTTTCTTATTTTCCTCATGAATTTGAGGTATCTTTGTGAGGAGTCTATATAAGCTCCCTGAATTCGGAGTAGTTATCCCCTTGAAGAAGACGGTGCTCAACCTCAATACGTCCTCTCTATGTCACCAGCCTATTTTTTGGAGAAAGGTGATCGGGATGGTGGATCTGGTTATTTCCGAACAGGTGCATGTTGGCGGGAAAGATGTCACTGTACAGCAAGTTGTGGTACAGTTGTTGGTTATGTGGACCTCTGCCGTATTTTGACCGTTGGTTTTCCAGACGAAAATTGAAAAATTATGATCTGCCACCTAGGTGACAGAACAACGGTACCGATCTTTGAACGGTTGACATTATCTACAGCCAACAGAAAATCTGAGAATAATGTGCATATCCTTAGGCATAGATGATGCATGCTGGGCATGCATTTCAGTCATGGACGCAACAGTAGAATGATATCACCAGAATAATCAGTTTTTTTTGAGTTTCTACAAGTGGGGGCCCATCATTAAGCAATCAAGACCATTGGTTCGTTGGGGCCTGTGATTGACCTTTGCTCTTAAAAATATCCTCAACAGGACAATCCTAACTTTTCAATTTTGTGACCCGCGAATAAACGGTTAGCATGAAAAGCACACAAAAAAGGGGGTCCACATTCAACTAAAAAAATGGGGCTGTGGCATGGTCCATCCATGGTGGGTGAAATATACCGATGTCTGGATGATCTAACAATGAGCCCCACTTGTACAAATTTAAAATCCATGTGTATCTTTGGATGCAAGATCCTATAACTCCCGTTAGACATAGATTTGATGTTTGTCTACTTAAATAAGTTGGTAACTCTATAATGTGTGTTTGGTTGCACCAAGTTTCATGAAATATCATGAAATCTTTTTGCACTAAATCAAGAAATTTCGTAATATTTGGTGCAACCAAACGCACCCTAGGTTAAAAGATGCTAAAATGACTTTAAAACGGCAATCAGCACCTTGTTTTACCTTTTTTTTTTTTTGTGGGGATGGAATCATCTCCTTGTTTTCTTTGACGTTGACATCCATGTTCCCAAAAGACTTTTTAGTTGAGAAATTGGGCCCGCCCATATCGATCAGAACCATCCATCTAGTGGCCCACATTGTGGATAGCTTATGTTGCAAAAAATTTCTGGAAACGAGGGTGTTTCCTGACCATTTAGATTATTTTTGCATGTAGAATGTAAACAATTGGATTTTATGTATGTTTTTGCTGATAATTTGAATGCATTAGTGGGAGTGCATGAGACAGGCTAGTTTATGCAATCAGTGGATTTTTGCATCATGGGCCATCAATGGTGGGACCTGCAGGATGAACAGCTCCACTGATTGAAGGTGGGGCCCATCTACAATGGAGGCCCCAGAACTACTCGCGTGGACTATTAAAACGTTTTCCCGTAGCGTAAGACATCATGTTTTGGACTTGGAAGAATTCAGGAAGATGATATGGTGAAGCTGGAAGAATCGGAGTACGGTACAACAATCTTTGTACATTACACATGGCGGGGTAATGTTCAAATCGGGTCCGCTCATATGCAACAGCTTATGATGGGTGGCTTCTGTCTCAAAAATGGTACCTGTGAGACAGTCCTATCCATCTAATCTGTGGCCATTAAAGTGACGGTAGAAGACAAAAACAGCTAACTGTAAACAAAGTAACTGACAGAATTGCTTGGGTTATATATTTAGAATTTAAGCCATCAATTGTGGTGCCTGGGATCCATCAATACAGTTGGGAACGGTGTAAGAACACATAGATGAATCAAGCAAAGTACTCTGATCATATAATTAAGTTCAAACACAAGCAAACCCAATAACCACGGCACAAAGTTACCGTAATTCATTATGAAAGTAAAACATTATAAATTATAGAAATTATTAATTTGAATAAGCCTCGAATCCTACTCACAAGACAAGCTATGCCCTATAAATCCTTAAGAATGAATTTAGAAAATATAGAATACATCTCTTAATATCCAAATCTTAATTACACCCGATATATATGGTAAAAAATTGTATCTTAATCGGAATAGAAAATAAATCTCGAACTTATGCAATTCTACGTGCACGCTTGATGACACCTTTGATGGGACTTTGATAACATTGAACATCCTTAATGTCATCGAGAAAACATCAAAACATTTCAACGATAAAACATGAATAATCTGAACTTTTTTGATGGCATCGAGTATCTATTGATAATATTGATATCTGCTCGATAACATCAAGTAGTTTGTCAATGGCATCATCAAACATTGCTGTTTATATATTTAAAACATCAACAACAAATACATCACCTTGCCATGTGTCTGGTGGAGAGATAGCTCCACCGTGTTCCAGTCCTTCCTGCTCTACCATGTCTCCCAACAAATCATTGCTACAACCCACGCATATGATCATCTTCAGTAGTTGGCAATATCATCCGGTGGGCCCAACTATAGATTACCAGCGCAATGCCAAATTCACGCCAATCAACCAATCATAACCATTCAATTAATTGACTTTTTTCCAATTGCATATAATGTATCGTTGGCCTTTTATTTTAATTGTCCAATTCAAAGCCGTGGCGGGTATCAGCTAATCAACAGATCTTTGTACTTCCAAGGTGGGCCTATTTAACGAATGATCCCGATCGACCAGGACTGGCCACATGCTGGGTTGCTGTCTCGCAGTTAGGGCTGTCAAGAGGCCGGGCTTGGGCTGGTCTCGGCCCGAATTTTGAACTGTTTCGGGTCTTGCTATTCAAAATTCCGACCCCTACTCGCAGAACACAATTTCGGGTGCTCCCTAGAATTAATCGTCCCCTTTTTCAACGAACGCTACCACTGGCTGATCAGATGGTATTTGGTGGTTGAGAGCACTAAAAAAAACTCAAGAAAAATCTTAAATTAAGAAGATGAAATGATAACCTACAAGTGCCTGCATGATTGCTCCCTACACCCTCTCATCTTTCCCGCCAATATGTCACTTGTGTGTTGAATCTGTACCATCAAAACTGTATGCCTCACCGTGGAGGTCACCTGGCAAAAAAATCAGCCTGTTCTTCTGATCAGGTGGGCCACATTTTTGTGACCAAAGGACGACCAACCATATAATTCAACATACAGATGTGACCCATCTAAAGAGTAGATCAGCCAGATCTCAGAGAAGGTTGATATTCATGATGGGTCTACCATTTGCACAGTACAGATTTCCTATAAATGTGGTATGCTCGGGGGAAGATGGGATGGCATGAGGAGTGATAATGGGGGCACCCTTAGGGGATAGGCTCTCATTAAGAAGGCCCTACACAAGACAATTCCTTTGTAACTTTTCCAGACAAGATGGTTACTTTTGGACCACTTAATGTATATAGCTATGCCATGATGTGGTTCTCTATACCTTATAAAGAATTAGATACAATTCAAAACAAAACAACACCAATGTCATGACAAAAATGAATTTTCTTCTAAACATGAGGGTGTTTTTAAAATTTTCTCAAAATCACTTGTATTTTAGTATCATTACAAAAAACCCCGCTTTAGTTTAAGTTTTGTCATTTACTGATATTGATTTGTAGTGGTTACCCATTCGGTCAATTACTAACTCTTTATCTATAGGACAAGTTAAAGGATAATTGTATGGGGGCTAGAATTGAGAGAAAATCAAGGTATGTGGATAATTGTATGGAGGGCTAGAATTGAGAGAAATCAAGGTACATGGCTAGAGAGGTGGCCCCATGTTATCAGTTGTCCACATCGAAGATTAGTTCCTAATGATGAATGGCTCACATTCAAGATGAGCCTCGCATAATCAACAACCCACATTATTGAAGGTCGGGTGCACATGATGGACAGTTCACATGAAAGGTCAGCTCCACATGATGGATGATCCACATCAAGGTGGGCCCCACATGATGGACGGTCTATATCAAAGGTTGGCCCTAATGATGAGTGGTCCATATCCAAGGTGGGCCCCTCATTATGGGCAGCCCACATTGGAGCTGGGGCCAACATGATGGACGGTCCACATAAAAGCTGGGCTCCACATAGTGAGCTATGGATATTGAAGGTGGGCCTCACGTGATGGACAATAACATTGATGGTAGTCTCCACATGATGGATGACCAACATCAAAGGTGGGCCCTACCTAATGGATGGTGCACATTAAAGGTTGGCTCATAATGATGAATTGCCTACATCTAAAGTGAGCCCCGCATGATGGATGGCTCACAGCCAAAGTAGGGCCCATAAAATAAACGATCCACATCAAAGGTTGGCCCCACATGATGGATGGTGGATGTGAGGGGAACTAAATGGACTTGTGGGATAAACACTTATGACGTTGGAAACCAAACATGTTTTTCTACTTTTTGCTGATTAGTTGTTTACCAAACATATTTACATGTTAAGAAAGTAGAAACCAAGATAAGCTACTTGTTCCTATGATCCAAATGCCCCCTTAAAATCATTATTTAAGTCATATCAAAGAAGTTGATTTAGTTTAGAAGTTTTACAATTTTTAATAAGTTTACTATTTTGGAAAGTTTACTACAATGGAAAGTTATAAATTTAGAGTTATATAAGGCATATCAACTACTATATAAAAATATTTTATCTATATTTCTAAATAATATTTTAATTTTCTTTTAGAAGCTTTCTTTACCTTGTCAATTCAAGGTTCCTAATGAATTCAAGGTTTATCATATAGAGAAAGCAGATGATGATCTTTTCCCTTCCCTTTCCTCCATACACTTGTTACCTCGATTTTTCTGCATCATCATATATATATATATATATATATATATATATATATATATATATATATATATATATATATATATATATATATATATATCTGTGTGTGTGTGTGTGTGTGTGTGTGTGTGTGTGTGTGTGTGGTAGGAAATCAAAATCAAGGGGATTTCATTTAAGGGGCCCTTGTCATTTCTTTTATGTTAAGCATAGTTTGAAAAACAGACTCATTCACTGTCCACTTGAAATTTAGATGAGTTTCTAAAAAAATTGGCCTGAGTTTTTTCAGAAATATATAATATTTAAAAGTCTAAACAATATATAGTTAATGCCATCTTACACCAAGTTGAGTTTTATCAAGTTTTGCCAAGTTTTTCCCAAGTCTAGTTGAGTTGACTTAAGATTGAGTCCTGACCAAATCGAGTTTTTCTCGAGGCATGGTAAAATCTAATAGAGTTGAGTTCACATGTAATTTTTTCTTTTTTAAATCTCATGAGAATCAAGTCAAGTGTTTTTTTTTTTTTTTTTTTTTTTTAAAAAAAAAATATATATAGATTTTAAAGTATGATCTTAACTACCTCTACAATTTGATTTTGGTACAGACTAATCTTTCAAAGCTTCCAAATTAATGATTGTGTCTCAAGTCCTTTTTTCTTTTCTTTTACATAATAATAGGGTCACTGACATGGAGGAAATGCAGGCTAAGGTTAGGAAATAAGTCATTATCCCTGAAAAAAGAAAAGAACTCTACGAGAAGGAAATGAATGAACATCACGTAACAAGGATGAGAGAGGGTGAGAGGGTCACATGATTTGTTAGGTTAAGATGCCTTTTTCCTTCTTTTTGTGTGAACCTTATGCAACACATAAGAAGTCATGCACTCATGGTCCCCCTTATATCCCTCGTATTTCTGAGCACTTTTTTGGGTTGAGAGAGAGAGAGAGAGAGAGACAGAGAGAATATCTTCCATTAGTGAGATGGGAAGATGCATGAAGCTAAAAGCTTCGATGATGATACTCAGCCGGATTATAACATCCATACTCTCGCAGCCAGGCACACAGCCACTGTAGACGTGGCATGCTTGTAAGCCTATTCATACAGTTCAAATAGTTGGGTCCACTGTAACCAGCAATAATACAAAAAACCACATTCAAGAACCAATTTGATATCCGGATTACTGGCCATAAAAATGGACGGTTGAAATGAAAAAAAGAAAAAAAAGAAAAAGAAAAAAAAGTGGTCAATAATATTATTGAGACATAGCAAATCTATATTAGGACTATTTTTAGGAAGGCATGGAGTAAGGTACATGTTTGCCAATTGCCCAATAATAGTATACAAGGTACAAAATAGTTATGCACAACCACAATATCAAATGAGTATATATATGCATGAAAGGGCCCCCCTCCAACCTTCCTAAAGTCATTAATAACATTAGCAAATATAAAAACCCTCATCTCTCGAACCTGCATGGTGGTGGCGTGGGTATGACAATATTCAATTACTCCTTTGTTTTTTAATGGGACCACATCCTTTTTATTTAGAGAGAGAGAGAGAGAGAGAGAGAGAGAGAGCTTTTCCAGTATACATAGCTAATAAACTAAAAACCAAGAGACTAATATAAGATATAAGAGCCATTCAACCCCTCATCCTCACCTCTATTATATTCCTCCTCCCCCTCTCTTCATGGATAAGGAGAATGAGAAGAAGGCTAGAAAATATAATCTCTCTCTCTCTCTCTCTCTCTCTCTCTCTCTCTCTCTCTCTCTCTCTAGTGTGGTGCGTATTCTATCATCGTGCACCACTAGCGGTTGAAGCTGCCAGCATGATCTGATTTTTCTTCTCTTCCACCACCCTCGTGGAAAGAACCAGGTCATGTGGTAGTTTCACCCATTGGTGGGAGCATGAGAAAACCTTAGTCTCGGTTTCACTGGTTTTCCTCTTCGCTCGCTTGTTAGGGCTTCCTCAGGAAACCCTATAATCTCACAGCTGAAGAAACGGAAAGGGTATGCTATTTTTAATTGAATTTTACCTTTTTGGGAGTGCCCCATCATTTCTTTCATTTTCTTTATAGTTGTTATTTATGTGGGTTCTTCTTTATTTATACTATTCATGCTACATAGTTGTACCATGATCCAGACTGTTCAATCATCATAAGGTTCCACAAAGGGACCATGGACTAAATATCGCATTGATCCAACAATCTAACCATGTAAAAATGTCATACAAGCACCACTTATCAAATTTTAGTAGCTTCGTGCCTTTTCTTCCCGGATCGATGATTGAACAGTTTGTATTGACATAAACATACACCATGTGCATGGTCTAGAACCTGTGAGGATAAATTTTCCCTAGCAGGTAGGATATGCTTTTGTTGTACATATGTGGAGAATATTGAGAGTTGGAGATTTCTAAGGTTTTGGGTTGGGGAGAATTTTATTTTATTTTTGTCTTGATGTGAGGTAGGAGCTAGGTTCTTGAGGTGTTGGCCTCAGGGGATGGACCTTGATAGTCGCTTCGCGTTCTATTATTTTTTGATGGGTGGTTTATTTTTGTATCATATAATCCTTTTTTGAATATGGTTCTGATGAGGCTTCGCGTTCCAATTATAATCTAGAAATTAAGTAGATAAAATTTTTATCCCGAATGTCTTGTGTCCTGCGTCTTAACAATATTTGTACTATGAATAGAAGTTTCATCTCACGTTTAATCTCCTCGTTATGGTACTCTTCTCACATCACTTGTCATGTAAAATACAAATAGATAAATAACAAAGAGGTTTGCTTGGATGTATCTTAATGTATTGAAATTGAGTTTTTGTTTTAATAAATGAACCAAACTGTTTATTGATATCCATAAAATTTACCAACTTAAATATTTCAACACTTTGATGACATAAAGGCTATGATGACCATCCATTTTCAAAGCGAAAGAGCTAAATGTCAAAGGGTTGAAATAATCCAATTTAATAGATTTTGCTTGTTATGTATCTATCAAACAAGCCGAGATTTAGATTCAAATGCTAAAGTCCTAAGGTTTGGGGACATATTGCAGCAAACCTCAACTGCAATTGAATCTCTTATTTCATAAAAATTTGTCCTGCTCAATGTGACGCAACTACGATGCCGGGGAGGATAATCTTTTCTTATTATTATTATTTTTTTCATATTTTGTTGGGAATGTTGTTCCTGCTGACTGTATACGTATAATACATGTACATTCAAGCATGTGGGATTTTTTTTTTTTTTTTTTCATGCTTTGGGATGCTTCTCTGTGTCTATTTTTACTGTGAGTTTTAGAAATTTTTTATCCATTTTTTCCCGATTTTACTTGTTTGGGGGCTTATGTTGTCTTAATTTTCTTACAGAAGGTTCATCCATGAAATATCCAAGCATTATTTATCATTTGGTAAATATTGAGGGCTCATCGGATTTGAAATTGGGTTTTGATTAAGAATCCCCATTGGATTTTTCTTCATGTTCAATTATGAGATGTAAGGAGTAATACATGGGACTGCATAAATCACGATAATTAAATACTAGTAGAATTTCATGGTGATGTTGTTCTGCAAATATAAGATTTTGCAGGGCTGAAGTTGATAATAAGATACGTTTTACTTTCTTGTTTCTTTTCCTTTTGCAAGGGTAGGCTAGAAAATGAAATAAAAAACAAAAATCCTCTCTCTCACTCTCTTATTTTTCTTATTTGCTTGTTTTTTTTTCTGGTGAAGCAACGATGAAACAAGGATGCTTTCTTTATGGTTGGAATTATTGACGAGTGATGAGATTAGGAGAAGGCATTATACAGTGAATAGATATATAGTCAAATATGTATGCTAATTGAGGTAATGGACTTGCCTAACTTCTGCCAACTTTTGCTCTCCTCTTTGACTAAATACTCCACTGTTTATTTGTCCAACAGAAATATTCAACATTCACATGTAGCCGACCTAATAAGTAGACTGCCTCAGTTTTGGGTCAATTCAAGTTCATAGTGGGACCCACATGATGAATGGTGAGCTCTACATCTCACTGGGGCTGAGTTCTTTGCATTCCTCTCCTACCGTGCTTGTTAGAACACACTTTTGGATTGAATACTATATATGTTATTAAAATTGAAGCTTTAGGGCATTTTGGTAGATACTTGATCATAATTTTGTTAGAGACTGTATTTGTTTTCAATGAAGATTAAAAAGAGCCTTGAGATCCAATAATCATAATCTCTAATTAATTATGATTAACTAAAATAATATGAATACAATTTTCAAGATTCTACCAAACATGCCCTTAAAATATCCAAAGGTTAAAAAATGGAAGTGAGGCTGGAGAGCGTTTGGGTATATTGTTAGTCACATGGTTGATTATGTCATTTCTTGTAATTGGATTGCTGTTTTTGGCGATGTAAACAATAGCCAAGGAAATCTAGTTATTCATGTAAATGATTTTAGAGCTGATTGTAAAAGGATGCAATGAGGCTTGAAATCTTTGCAGAGATGGTGGAATTGAATTTGCTGATAAAAGGATACAATTGAACGAAAAACGCTTTCATATGATCAAAAAATTGTTTTTGCTTTAGAGTTTCATGTTAATTTCACATATGTAGGTCTCAATTAAAGTAGTTCAAGTCATTGGAATGGTAATATTGTTTATTTTTCTTTTAAGGTGAATATTGTTTGTTTGGTGACACCAAATCGTTAATTTAGGCTATGAAAACCAAGTTATTAGAAGGATTTTTGATCAATTTGATTGACTATATCTGTTTGTGTGTATCAAGTTCCTGATCAAGCTGGTCAGGTTCATGGCCAACCAAGAGCTGAAGCCGCAAGGTTTGTGTTGAGGGTCAAATATTACATATTAGACCCCAGTTATTACTTGATTTTACGAGTATGATACTGTTTAATGCCTTGTTTTAATCGTGTTTGTAATGCAAAGTGTATTTAGGAGCCTAGACTGAAAAAATGTACTAAAAGCGTGGATTTCATGCTCTAAAATCACCAAGGCAAGGTACGGACCCCAGGAGACCGAGATTGAAGAATTTAAACGCCAGAGATCTGAGAAATTCACGCCACTCACGTTAAACGGGCCTGAAAACCGTCCAAAATGCAAGATCACAGGGTTTCCACAATTTGTTCAGCTCGAAACTTCATATATGACCTGAGGACTATAAATTAACCATACATATCAAATTTCAGCCATTAAATTCATGTGGAAGTGACCTAACGGACAGATCATACCCTAAAATCCTGATTTGGGGCTCGCTTGATATCTGAATATACTTTAATTTTAGTATCAACTTCGTAAATTGGATGAGAAGGAGGTTTGACGGAGTGGATTTTGTATATACGTCACTAGTGGACCCCAGTGGCAGTGCCAGTGCACAGTGTACACGTGCACTCGACATGCACTGGACGGGTACCACCAGTCAAAGGGCGCTGACCCGCCCTCTCTCGCGCAAGAAGGCCAGCGACGGACACTGGCTGATTGGGTTACGATTGTGGGCCCCAACCATCACACATTTTGATGATCCGATCCGTCCATTGCGTCCAGGGGATAGCTATGACCCTCGCTTAGGTGGAATTTTTGCCCCATACGCACGTACACATGTGGATCACCGGAAAGCATAGGATGAACGGCGAGTTGATTTTATACAGTGGACCGCACCAAAACTCGACTAAAACCACTCCTTCCAGATTGATATTTCTTCGGGAATCCGATGGACAGGGTGGATTTCGCTGTAAACATCACTGTTGGACCCACCAAGCATTCCAATGCAGTTCCGTACGCACGGCCGTGCGTCTGACAGATCCGGCCACTGTGGGCCATTCCGTGATCATAATCACTATCGGATTCGTGATCCATACCATTCAAATGATGGAAAATGGGGTCTTGACCCTTCCTATGAGGTCAGATTTCCAAGCTGAGGCTTTCAGTGTCCCAAAAACGTATCAAAACAAAAGACTCTCTTGCTGTTTACGTTTTTTGGATGCGTAAGTGCTATGCACGCAAGCTCCCACCAACCCCCTGCTCTTATAAAAGGGAGAGAGAAGAGAGAGAGAGAGAGAGAGAGAGAGAGAGAGAGAGAGAGAGAGAGAGAGAGAGAGAGAGAGAGGTAGCCATCATCAAATCCAGGTAGATAGGCAGCGGTGGAGGCATTTTTGGGGACGTGGAGCACAAGAGAAAGGGCGAGATTTGGCCGATTTCAAAGAGTTTTCTCCTTCATCTTTGTTTTTCTTCTTTCCCTTGATGTTTTTTTTTCTTGGTTTTAGCATGACCATGTCAGGCTAAACCTCATAGTTAGGGCTAAGTGGCGAAGCTTGTAGCGTGATGAGTTGGTTTATAAGGCTTTGATTCATGTGTTGAACTCGCTTTGATTCTAGTTTGATTTTAAGATATACTTTACAGTTTTTAATGGTTTATTGTGACTCAAATTATAGTAGATCTGTAATAGCTTTGAGTATGTTCTTTTCATTATAAGATTATGAATTTAGGAGGCCCTGTTGTTCACCATTGTCTCCTGGGCATGGTTGGATGATAGAACCTTCCTAACGTTCATAAATTCTTTAGATTGGATGTGGATTGGTTAAAATTCTGTTGTTTGCTTTGTCTCATGGGCATGGTTTTGTGATGGAATCAATTCTAATTCTTATTCTTCTCATCTCTTGAAAACTAGATCAAAGGAAGTTTAAATTTGGGTTTTAGTGATACATCTTCTAACTGGATGAAGATGGGACTCGAAGTCCAATTGAGTTCATAAATCAAGCGTAAATCTCCCTGATTTCTACAAGTGGATCCTTAGCACCCTAGTTTCCTACCTTTGAATTTTACATATTTTAGTTTACTATATCATTATTCCCTCATATTCACCTAATTTAGATTTCATCTTATTCTAGTTCTAGTTCTAGTTACTGTCGGAATATGTACAAGGTTCATTCCCTATGGATTCAACCTCGGTTTTATTGAGTTTATTACTACATCAAAACCCTATACATGGGGTGTGAACAAGTTTTTAGCGTCGTTGCCAGGGACTAACGGTTACGTTTTTATGAGATTAGCTAGTTTTAAAATTAGGTTAAGATTAGGGTTTTTCTAGATTTAGGTTTTTTTATTTCTAGAAACTAACCTAATTTTTCTGTTTTGTAGGACCCTGACATAAACTTTCTAAATTGGTAATCTCTTTTTGATTTTTTTAGTTTTTCTAACTTTCTATTTCTAGATTAGGATTTGTTTTATATTTTTAGGAATTTTCATGATTTGTTTCGTCTTTCCTTTTTTCTATTTTTAGTAACTTTCTAATTTTAGGATTTCTTCTGTTTTTAGAAACTAACATACTTTCTAATTTTAGGTTTAGAACTTTCCTAATTTTTTAGAAACGTTCTAATTTTAGGATTTCTATTGGTAGAAACTAATTTCTTTTGTTTTCTATTAAATGATCTTAACATAGCACTACCAAAAAATCGAGCAAAGGCTACAGACTTTGGAACTTTTTGGCTACGGATATAAACCGTAGCTAATTTGCTACGGATTTAATCCGTACCTAAAGCTTCCTTAATCTGTAGCTAAAAGCTATATGATCTTAGTAGAGATTGATGGTGTTTAAGGGGCTCCATAGGGCCCATTGGAATATATGTGTTTTATCTAACACGTCCATAAATTTTGATATATAATTTCATTGGATGAGCCCAAAAAGTAGGTAGATTGAAGGTCTAAGTGGACCACACCATACGAAATAATAAAAAAATAAATTTCTATTGTTAATATTTTATGTGGTCCGCTTACAACTTCAATCTGATTCATTTTTTGGATCAACCCTTAAAATGATCTTTTAAAATGAATGAACGGAGTAGATAAATAACATATATCACGGTGGGCCCGACAAGTCCTAAAAGTATGCACTTAAAAGTGTCGTCCGTCAACCCCCTCCCCAAACACAATCCCACGCCCGCCCCTCCCAAAACCCAAACCCAAACCTACGCCTGCCCCTCTCCCAAAACACAAACCTCTCTCTCTCTCTCTCTCTCTCTCTCTCTCTCTCTCTCTCTCTCGCACCTTTCCCAAAACCCAAACCCTCCATCGTCTTGCTCGTCGTGGTGGGGTCAAGAGACAACGTCCAAGGAATTACGAAGCCTGCCATCTGCCATCTCTCTCGTCGTGGTGGGGTCAAGAGAATCAGCAATCTGATCTAAGGAGACGAGAGGTGTCCTCAAGATCTTCCTTGAGAATGTCATCCGTGATGTTATCACCTACACTAAACATGCTCGCCGGAAGACCATCACTGCCTTGGATGTCGTCTACGCCCTTGTAACGCCCTGAAAATCGGGGGTCGAGCATAAACTCAACTCCCGAGTTCCAGAACATCACTTATGCAACAAAATGAATGATGATTAAATGTCGACTGTATTTGTGCATTGAACATGAGTGAGATTAAGCCAAAACAGCATATCATACTCCAGAGACAATTAAATTGCAAGCGGAAGACTGTGATAGATAGATAAAATATATAAACTATGATGAGTCTCCATAGTGTGATAACATTACCAGGTTAAATAATTACAAGTACAGTTCTAAAATATACCTAATGTGAGGAAGTGTAATGTCTTCTATACCAAGTATCATAGCCCCGTCAATACAATATCAGGTCTTCATAGACCTGCCAAAGAGATACAGATAGGAGAACTCCTCCTCATCACCATAGAAGTAGTCCGGCTCTGCTTCATAAGCATCGCCATCATCTGAAATTCAACAAATCTGGTTGGTGTGTACAACACCGTCCCGTAACGTGGGAGTGAGTGATCAACTCAGTGGAACAGTAAAGCATAGGTTAACATGTTATCAATTCAATCAAGCAGTAATGATAAAGCAGTACAAATCAAACAATTCTAACTACTCTTATTAAGTGCGAGAATGAAATGACATGATGCTGTATGCCCTTGCCAAACCACCCTCATGCGACATCATCTTACGTTCGCGAATGCTCAACTCCCTCAGTGCGCCACATCTACTAAGCACATGCGGTGCGATGATGATCATGATTACCGAGTTATTATTAGTCCATTTCAAACAGCAGTATTGGGAAACTAAGGTACCTCCCTTGTATCATTCCCAAACATGATCCATTCTAGGGTCGTCAGTCCTAGTTAATCTCATACGATATTATGGTTTGAGAGGCATAGCGAAGGCACCACAAAGGGCTCGTCACCCGTCAGCACGGATACAGATCTCACCGTATGCGGCTCAATTGCTGACCGTCAGCTCGAGTACAGGTCTCACCGTACTTGGCTCAATCACTAGCCGTCAGCTCGAATACAGGTCTCACCGTACTCGGCTCAACTCATACTCTAGTTGCTGTGAAAGACTCGTCGCCAATCACAGACCTTGGAGTATACTCGAAGACACTACGGAGGACTCGTCGCCCGTCAGCACGAGTATAGATCTCACCGTACTCGGCTTTCGCCGTAGGTGTCGACAGCTCGAATATAGTGTCCCATACCACCATAATCGGCTCACGAGTCTAGTTGCTCACTGGTCACTACGGGGAGGCACGTGGCCCCAGCATAGGCCGACAGCTCGACCACGGTGTCCCATACCACCATGCCCGGCTCATGAGTCTTAGCGGATCGAGGTACCATGGTTAAAAGGGATTTCACTGGTAAGTTTGGTACCCTAGGTTCAGGCAGTAGCGACCAAACATGGTGAACATACATAAGACAGATCGGGTTACTTGACGAGCTCGGCTAGCTCGAGCGCACAACAAGTTGAACGACATGAAGTGCATAAGCACTTCGCGTGGCCAACCACTATCGCTAACCGAAGTACGACTCGGGTTCGTCGAACACATCTCACGTGGCAAATGAATCGCAGCCACGAATTCAATTCTGGTACCGATTGTCTGGACTATAATCATAGCCCCAAACATGATAACTTGCAGATAGATAAAGCAGTAATGGATCAAGATTCCACTCATACAATTAAGGTATGGTATTATCCGTTTAGGGTGCGGGTACATTTGACGCACTCGTTGCTCCGCTCCCCCATCACCCATGACGGATCATACAACGTAAATATAAATTTAAACATATGCATTACATAGTTATAATCATAAAGCAGTTGAGCATGTTATGAATTACAACACAAGCATGAGTTTATACATGTTCAATTCCTAATCACACAACAATCCAAGGAGATCATACACATAGTTAAAAGAGGTTGAGAATCATATCTCAACACCCTTATACATTACAATTTGCTAACTACTACTCATTCAGACATTTCAAAAAACACTTAAAGAAACATACATCAACATACATGACATATGTCGATCACATAGGCATTAGGCCAAATCCTTTCCCTAGGGAGTTGCCCCAATCATAACACGCGTACACCCACGACGGATAGTCATGGCAAGCAGGAATCCAAGTTCCATATTCATTCAGTCATTTCCACAAACACTTGGGCCACACATTTTAGCATATATGGTGTATATTGGCCGTGGCGTGATTTAGGGCAAATCCTTTCATCAAAGGGGTATCGCCAATACAACAATCATGAATCCATGACAACTAGTCATGGCGAGTACGAATGAGAATTCGGTACTCATTCAATCATTTTCACAAACACTTAGAATACACTATTACAACATACATGGTGTATGTTAGCAAAACATATATTAGGGCTATCCCTTAGCCAAGTGAGTATTTTATCCATGTATAATATATTACTACAGCAAATAATCATGATAAATTCATCTCCCAATATTTATATGTATACAGTATTTTCTAGAATACGCATTTTCAACATACATAGTGTATACAAGCAAACATGTATTACGGCAATTCCCTTCGCCAAGCAAATGTTTTATACGCACATAATATATTTATACGACAATTAATCATGACAAACACATCACTAAAATATACATGTATACGGTACTTCTTACAATACCGTATTTCTACATACATAGTATTTATTAGTAAACATATATTTAGGCGAATCCTTTCGCCGAATAAGTATTTTATCCATATGTCATATATCCATACGTCAAATAAACATGTCAAACAAATTTCTAAAAAAAATACGTATATGGTATTTTATACGAATACCTAGAGTATGTGAATTTCCAAATTCTACAATTCTAATCGAAACAGAAAACGGAAAGCATTTTGTACATGTGCAATTGCATGCAGATCATGAATCTATCATTATCTGACATTGAAAGCGTTGAAAACCATAACCTATACACCTAAAGTCCGCACCTTGTGTCGTAGAATCGTAACGGAGTCGATAGGTTCGCTAGGGTTTCGTATACGGGAGTTTGACAGCCTAAAGAACGAAACAGGTTAGCTATTTCATAACCTACAACCTATACAACCCTAAAACAGGTTAGGGTTAGGGTTTCTTACCTAGAAACGACGCCGGAATCGCCGGGAAAGCGATGAGAATCAGGCGGTGGAGCCCGAATAGCGGCGGGGAACAACAGCAGGGAGTTCCTCCCACATCTCCCTCACTTTCCCTCTCTTTTCTCTCTCTCAAAACCAAATTCATATAGCTGAAATGGGAGAGGGTTTAAGGTCTTTAAATAGTCTAAAACTTCACCAAAATAGACTTCTGGACAAGGTTCACCTAAGTTATAACCAAAACGGAACTTTTTCAGCTCAACGGAGGACTTCTGGCGGGCCTCCTTGAGCCAAAGGTCGGACTTAAGCTCACCGACACCGGATCTACGTTCTATTAAGTTTTCATTTCAGTCGGATTTCCAGATCACGCGTGGCGGACCAGTTTCAGTTCAACGGTCAGTGGGCCACGATCCGAAATTCCAAGTACATGTAAATGTACCTGAAATTTTTCTTGATCCGAGGGTGTAATTTGGTCTGATTCTGACGGTCTGGTTGCTTAATACTGATCCGCAAACAAAAGGTGCCAGATCACTATTCAAGATATTTATTTTGTAAAGGAAATGGTGGTTTTCACACTCTCTCGCTCCAGACGCGATCGAATGGCCGTGGGACATTGTCTGGACTTGATTTTCGAGATGGTTGTCAAGCCCAGCGAGGCGGTCCTAAGTCCTTAACCTCGTATTGTTCGGACTCCCGGTGTGCGGTCCAGATCGATACGGAGTTTCAACGTGCTCAGAGAGCATCGGGTAATGAGTTTGATCCTAGATTTTAGGGTAACCTAGCGTCAATGATTCTACAAGTTTTGGGTCTTGCAGATCGTATTTAAAGTGATTCAAACGGATTTCATGGCTAATCTAGTATAGCACTTAGTTAACTTTGTCAAATTTCTAAAGGATTTTATCCTAAGTGATTTCCGTCTGAGGTAGTATTTAGTCCTTTGCAGTTTGTATCTAAAGTGATCCAAGTTTTACTACTTAGCTAGTTTAAGTTAGTGTCTAGGGCGAAAGTGCTTTGAAAAATTGAAAGCACAAGGTAGTGAAGGGTGGGATTTGCGAAGAAAATGGTTTAAAAAGGGGTTTGAGGCTTTAATTGAGCGTTTGGGAAGTTAAACCTGTGTTAGGATTGACCCATCGCCTAAGGACGTCTAATTCCAGGTTGGCAAAAATCCGGGATGTTACAATCTACCCCCCTTAAAACAAAATTTCGTCCCCGAAATTGGCTAAGGGTAATAAGGGAAGATTTCTATTATTTCATTTGCCTAAGACTTATTAATTCCAAGTTTCTACGCGTGGTAGGGTATATACCAGCAGGTTCATTTTAGTCTACCCCCCTTAAAACAAAATTCTTTATCCATTTCTCATACCCTGATGGTTTGCTACAATTTATTTCTTTACCTATTTGGAGTCTCGACGACAATTCCCACAATTTAGAGTAAGATAGTTGTTTTCATTGTTTGACCAACACGGAGAGACGGTAATAGTGGGCTCGATCCCGATACATCGATCATCTACCGGGCCAGGGTAGGAAGCTCATCGTATCCCTTCCGAATCCTGGTGGATCCTGGTCGTCCGCTCGTCAGCAGAGAGTCCATCGGTAGTCACTCAGGATTGGGAATTGGGTCAAGCCACGAAAACTTCGCAGTTGTAGATGTCAGTAACTCCGTAGTCTGATCACTCTCTAAGAGTAGAGAATGTCCATTATTGAAAGGCTCAAATTGTTTATTCTAAGGTTGCCCTTTAGGTCTTAGTCTAAGAGAGTCCTCGATATTATCTATGTCCAAGGAAAGGGTGAATCAAATCTTACTAAATCATCTTAAAACGGTTTCTCATAGTAGAACTTACTAGGGCTTCTATAATGTTCGTATTTATCGAGCACCGTTTCGATCCTGGGCCAGTGGGGTAGGGTCCACCACGTTTCCGCTGCACCACCCAGGTCAAAGAGGTGTATTAGGTGACCTAACTAGAGCGGGTTCATCATGTTCTACCCCCCTTAAAATTTATTTTCGCCTTCAAGGCTCAAGAGCTATGTCCTGATCCGTATGTCGGAACAAGGTGTAATTTATAACCTATCCTTGACATGAAACGGGAAATACATTGGTCTGCCTTTCATCGACGATGTGTACTATAGCATTGATACCTATGGGTATCGAGGAGCTAAAAATGACGGGTAATGTGGTTGATGTCGTCAAAAGGCGTGTGAGTTTGAGGCAAGATGCCTAATCCTACCAAGGGGTTTTATCGCGGCCCAGACTTATCCTATTTAATCATGTCTAGTTTAATAGGAATGCTATCTTTCTACGGTCATAAACATAATATGTATGTCGACATGGCATGCGACTTGGGACCTAATTCCTAACTATTTGTTGCCCATTTGGGTAATTCCTTGGGCCTAAAAGACAAAGTCTCTATTGGCTATATGTTCTTAACACTTCTCGAAGACGAAGTTATAAACTTTTAGTTGTAAGTGGTCAGGCCAACACGGAAGGAATGTTGTGTAGTGGGTCTGAGTCGGATACATGGACCGCCTGCCTAGTTAGAACAGAAAGTTGCCATATCATTTCTTAATCCTAGTCGATCCCGACCTTCTGCTTGATCAGAGCATAGGGTTCATTGGTCACTACCAGGATTGATGATTCGATTCAAACCGCGAATACCTCGCTTATATGTAGTTTCTCTACTCCGTGTTCCTGATTGTACTAAGTCCTTGAGAAGGAAATTATAAGGGATGTATTGATTGGACCTAACATTGAATCCAAGGGATATATAGGTTTTCTCTAATCGTGAATAGTTTCTACGTCAAACAAGCTCCCTAAGAGTTACTAAGGAAGCCTAAAGTATTAAGGGGATTCAACAACGGAACGGGGTCTCGCTCCAACCTATTCAAGCTAACTAACTACGTCTATCACTCAATTATCTTAACATTGTTAGTCGTTTACATTTCTTAGTCTAATCAGCAGCCTAGGCTCAACTTATGAGCAGCGATAATCCACTAGTTGTAATCTAAAGTCTATACTTATACACCAGATGATTTTATACCCTTTCTAAATAAAGAAATTATTTTATCGCCTAGGGTCAAAGTTGTCTGATTGGAAGAACTTGAATTTAACTACGCACAAGCATTTCACATATGTTCATACTAGCTAAGAAGATCTTAAGGGTCACATTATAAATTTGCTGGGTTTCCTATATGGTCAGGTCTGTCGAAATCCAAGAGCAACGCTCTTGGTCCAAAACTCTAAGAGTCTATTTGTCAAACAACCATTTACTCTAAAAGCTTAAGCTATCAGAGTGTGGTGGGTTAATGTGTATCAAGGGACTTTATCACTGCATCACTACTTGGCCAATGGTCTTAAGTTGTATTAAAATGGGACTGTATTGCTAATCCCACTTCAGGATTGGGAATGACATATTTGGCAGGAGGGTGGGCGGGGATTAAAATTACTTTATAGGCTTTGGAAAATGAGGATTGTGTTGGAAAGTGTGAGATGGGATTTCCATATCCCACGATGAGGAATTTCTAAGTGTAATTTGAAAGAAAATTTTGGGATTTACGTTTAACTGCCTACACTCCAAATATGGTATTGGAAAACATGGGATGCACCCAAATCCCATGAGATCGAGAAAATGGCCGTAACCAATTCGAATAGGGCCATGGAAAGTGAATGAAAAGTGAAGGGGAGAGAAAGTAAGGGTTGGAGGTTTGTTCCTCCATGAGTTTGAGCCTCAACAAAGATTGTAAAGGCCCCAACGGGCAGGGATTGAAGGAGGAAAATGAGTTGATGGGATGGGTTGAGAGCTTACCCGAATTTGAGCTCCAAATGAGGCATGTAAGTGCTCAAATGAAAGAGAATGGAGAGGGTAGGGGGTAGGTTATGTTGTAATCGTTGGAGGAGGATGTATGGTTGGACATGAAACAATGAAATGGGCGATTGGAGTGGAGGTTTGAGAGAGAAAAATCGGAAATGGAGGTTTGCGCGTTTGGAAGGGGTGATGTGAGAGAGAGGGGAGCTCCAGCCCCCAAAATCCTAAACCTTAGGCCAAACCGCGCGTGCCACGTGGTAGGGGAGGTCGGGCCGACCAACCCCAGCCCCGGCCCCACACCAGATGGGCCACCGGACCGCGGTCTGCCGCCGGAACCGCGGCTCCGCCACGGTCCGCCTTGGCCGGAACCGCGCCGCCGCGGTGGGTCCCTGTTCAGCATGCTCCCAGGGTGTCAGAAACATCCTGGTTCGACCCTGGGTCCCATCAGATTTAAGTGGGGAGACCCCCGACTCCAATTTGCTCCATTGCGGGTATTTTCGGGACAATCAGACATATCTTGCAATCCGGAATGAGTTATCTGACGTAAAATATATGAATTTGGGGTAGAACGAGCTAATGAAGCCAACCAACCTAGCTATGCCGGGTTGCGCAGCCCGGAATTGTGAGAAAACCCTCCGATTGACGGTCATTTCTCCGTTTCAATTTCGTTTTGCTAAAAAAAATAGTTTCAGTTTAATTACTCTTCATCGGTCGAGCTTTAGGAGTTACGTCCATAGTGAAAAGGGCTTGGAATAATTAGGAGAACGGTTTGGTGAAGCCAAATAAGACACTTACTATTTTTGGGTGAAAGCCTTGCGCACTTAGTAAACATCACGACCCAATAGTAAATCGCGAATTCCAGGAGTTTTAGTTGTAGTTTGTTCCTAATTTCTTTCCCATTACCTGGTATCCTTATTTAAAGGGTTGTGAACTCGTTTTTAGTCATTTATTAATCAGTTTCGAATTTATTACAATTTATTTCTATTTTCTGCTTTCTCATCTTGTAGATTCGAGAAGTCCAGAGAAGCTCCAAGGATTCGGAGTAGTTATCCTCATCACGTTTATCGCACATTTTACTAATTCTCAATGATTTGGATGAGGTGGATTGTGATCTAGACCCTTCACTAGACAACCTAGAAATGTTTTAAGGTCGACCCGTGTGACCATGGTTGAATACATACTCGACTTCGGCGTTCGTTTTCAGTGAACTAGCCGTTGGACGGAACAGGGATGCCTAAGACTGTTTCTACATTCCGTCGCTCCCTCCTAAGTCAGAGTGTGTTAGTGTGTGTCGTGTGACCATAACCCAGGTCCGGTTTAATCCAAATCATGCTCTGATACCAACTTGTAACGCCCTGAAAATCGGGGGTCGAGCATAAACTCAACTCCCGAGTTCCAGAACATCACTTATGCAACAAAATGAATGATGATTAAATGTCGACTGTATTTGTGCATTGAACATGAGTGAGATTAAGCCAAAACAGCATATCATACTCCAGAGACAATTAAATTGCAAGCGGAAGACTGTGATAGATAGATAAAATATATAAACTATGATGAGTCTCCATAGTGTGATAACGTTACCAGGTTAAATAATTACAAGTACAGTTCTAAAATATACCTAATGCGAGGAAGTGTAATGTCTTCTATATCAAGTATCATAGCCCCGTCAATACAATATCAGGTCTTCATAGACTGCGCTAAAGAGATACGTGATAGGAGAACTCCTCCTCATCACCATAGAAGTAGTCCGGCTCGCTTCATAAGCATCGCCATCATCTGAAATTCAACAAATTTGGTTGGTGTGTACAACACCGTCCCGTAACGTGGGAGTGAGTGATCAACTCAGTGGAACAGTAAAGCATAGGTTAACATGTTATCAATTCAATCAAGCAGTAATGATAAAGCAGTACAAATCAAACAATTCTAACTACTCTTATTAAGTGCGAGAATGAAATGACATGATGCTGTATGCCCTTGCCAAACCACCCTCATGCGACATCATCTTACGTTCGCGAATGCTCAACTCCCTCAGTGCGCCACATCTACTAAGCACATGCGGTGCGATGATGATCATGATTACCGAGTTATTATTAGTCCATTTCAAACAGCAGTATTGGGAAACTAAGGTACCTCCCTTGTATCATTCCCAAACATGATCCATTCTAGGGTCGTCAGTCCTAGTTAATCTCATACGATATTATGGTTTGAGAGGCGTAGCGAAGGCATCACAAAGGGCTCATCACCCGTCAGCACGGATACAGATCTCACCGTATGCGGCTCAATTGCTGACCGTCAGCTCGAGTACAGGTCTCACCGTACTCGGCTCAACTCATACTCTAGTTGCTGTGAAAGACTCGTCGCCAATCACAGACCTTGGAGTATACTCGAAGACACTACGGAGGACTCGTCGCCCGTCAGCACGAGTACAGATCTCACCGTACTTGGCTCTCGCCGTAGGTGTCGACAGCTCAAATATAGTGTCCCATACCACCATAATCGGCTCACGAGTCTAGTTGCTCACTGGTCACTACGGGGAGGCACGTGGCCCGGCAACGTAGGCCGACGGCTCGACCACGGTGTCCCATACCACCATGCCCGGCTCATGAGTCTTAGCGGATCGAGGTACCATGGTTAAAAGGGATTTCACTGGTAAGTTTGGTACCCTAGGTTCAGGCAGTAGCGACCAAACATGGTGAACATACATAAGACAGATCGGGTTACTTGACGAGCTCGGCTAGCTCTAGTGCACAACAAGTTGAACGACATGAAGTGCATAAGCACTTCGCGTGGCCAACCACTATCGCCAACCGAAGTACGACTCGAGTTCGTCGAACACATCTCACGTGGCAAATGAATCGCAGCCACAAATTCAATTCTGGTACCGATTGTTTGGACTATAATCATAGCCCCAAACATGATAACTTGTAGATAGATAAAGCAGTAATGGATCAAGATTCCACTCATACAATCAAGGTATGGTATTATCCGTTTAGGTCGCTGTGGTCATTGCAGACGCACTCGTTGCTCCGCTCCCCCATCACCCATGACGGATCATACAACGTAAATATAAATTTAAACATATGCATTACATAGTTATAATCATAAAACAGTTGAGCATGTTATGAATCACAACACAAGCATGAGTTTATACATGTTCAATTACTAATCACACAACAATCCAAGGAGATCATACACATAGTTAAAAGAGGTTGAGAATCATATCTCAACACCCTTATATATTACAATTTGCTAACTACTACTCATTCAGACATTTCAAAAAACACTTAAAGAAACATACATCAACATACATGACATATGTCGATCACATAGGCATTAGGCCAAATCCTTTCCCTAGGGAGTTGCCCCAATCATAACACGCGTACACCCACGACGGATAGTCATGGCAAGCAGGAATCCAAGTTCCATATTCATTCAGTCATTTCCACAAACACTTGGACCACACATTTTAGCATATATGGTGTATATTGGCCGTGGCGTGATTTAGGGCAAATCCTTTCATCAAAGGGGTATCGCCAATACAACAATCATGAATCCATGACAACTAGTCATGGCGAGTACGAATGAGAATTCGGTACTCATTCAATCATTTTCACAAACACTTAGAATACACTATTACAACATACATGGTGTATGTTAGCAAAACATGTATTAGGGCTATCCCTTAGCCAAGTGAGTATTTTATCCATGTATAATATATTACTACAGCAAATAATCATGATAAATTCATCTCCCAATATTTATACGTATACAGTATTTTCTAGAATACGCATTTTCAACATACATAGTGTATACAAGCAAACATGTATTACGGTGATTCCCTTCGCCAAGCAAATGTTTTATACGCACATAATATATTTATACGACAATTAATCATGACAAACACATCACTAAAATATACATGTATACGGTACTTCTTACAATACCGTATTTCTACATACATAGTATTTATTAGTAAACATGTATTTAGGCGAATCCTTTCGCCGAATAAGTATTTTATCCATACGTCATATATCCATACGTCAAATAAACATGTCAAACAAATTTCCAAAAAAAATACGTATATGGTATTTTATACGAATACCTAGAGTATGTGAATTTCCAAATTCTACAATTCTAATCGAAACAGAAAACGGAAAGCATTTTGTACATGTGCAATTGCATGCAGATCATGAATCTATCATTATCTGACATTGAAAGCGTTGAAAACCATAACCTATACACCTAAAGTCCGCACCTTGTGTCGTAGAATCGTAACGGAGTCGATAGGTTCGCTAAGGTTTCGTATATGGGAGTTTGGCAGCCTAAAGAACGAAACAGGTTAGCTATTTCATAACCTACAACCTATACAACCCTAAAACAGGTTAGGGTTAGGGTTTCTTACCTAGAAACGACGCCGGAATCGCCGGGAAAGCGATGAGAATCAGGCGGTGGAGCCCGAATAGTGGCAGGGAACAGCAGCAGGGAGTTCCTCCCACATCTCCCTCACTTTCCCTCTCTTTTCTCTCTCTCAAAACCAAATTCGTATGGCTGAAATGGGAGAGGGTTTAAGGTCTTTAAATAGTCTAAAACTTTACCAAAATAGACTTCTGGACAAGGTTCACCTAAGTTATAACCAAAACGGAACTTTTTCAGCTCAACGGAGGACTTCTGGCGGGCCTCCTTGAGCCAAAGGTCGGACTTAAGCTCACCGACACTGGATCTACGTTCTATTAAGTTTTCATTTCAGTCGGATTTCCAGATCACGCGTGGCGGACCAGTTTCAGTTCAACAGTCAGTGGGCCACGATCCGAAATTCCAAGTACATGTAAATGTTCCTGAAATTTTTCTTGATCCGAGGGTGTAATTTGGTTTGATTCTGACGGTCTGGTTGCTTAATACTGATCCGCAAACAAAAGGTGGCAGATTACTATTCAAGATATTTATTTTGTAAAGGAAATGGTGGTTTTCACACTCTCTCGCTCCAGACGCGATCGAATGGCCGTGGGACATTGTCTGGACTTGATTTCCGAGATGGTTGTCAAGCCCAGCGAGGCGGTCCTAAGTCCTTAACCTCGTATTGTTCGGACTCCCGGTGTGCGGTCCAGATCTGATACGGAGTTTCAACGTGCTCCCGAGAGCAGTCGGGTAATGAGTTTGATCCTAGATTTTAGGGTAACCTAGCGTCAATGATTCTACAAGTTTTGGGTCTTGCAGATCGTATTTAAAGTGATTCAAACGGATTTCATGGCTAATCTAGTTTAGCACTTAGTTAACTTTGTCAAATTTCTAAAGGATTTTATCCTAAGTGATTTCCGTCTGAGGTAGTATTTAGTCCTTTGCAGTTTGTATCTAAAGTGATCCAAGTTTTACTACTTAGCTAGTTTAAGTTAGTGTCTAGGGCGAAAGTGCTTTGAAAAATTGAAAGCACAAGGTAGTGAAGGGTGGGATTTGCGAAGAAAATGGTTTTAAAAGGGGTTTGAGGCTTTAATTGAGCGTTTGGGAAGTTAAACCTGTGTTAGGATTGACCCATCGCCTAAGGACGTCTAATTCCAGGTTGGCAAAAATCCGGGATGTTACAGCCCTTAAGCACCAGGGCAAGACTCCGTACGGCTTTAGTGGTTAGGGTTTTGATTCTTCTTCTTTTTGGGGGGATTGTAGTCATTTTGTTGGGATATTTTGGTCTTTTTTTGTGTTTGGAAATAGGGCTTTTAGGGTTAGAGATTTGGATGTTGATTTCAGGTGATCATGATACGTGAATGAAGAAAGTTTCATTTTTGATGAAAAAAAAGGTATCCCCTTTATTCTTTCGAACGCTCTTGCTATTTTTGATTGAGTTTCCTGGCCTATTTGGGTTTTCTGGGATTTTGGTATTGCTGATTTCATTGAGAATTTGATGGGTTTTTACAAAAAATAAAATAAAAAATGCTGACGATCTGAAATCTTCCATATGACATTTGTGTATTGCTTTCTGGTATGAACATATTTCATTTGCCCATTTTTCTGGTAGTGTTTAATGAGTTCATAAGAATGCCTAGTAGATGTTTGTGGAAATGCCAAGGAGAAGGCCGGTAGCCCTGGGGTGTACCGCCTTGATCACAATTTCTTCTCTTTGAATTTGGTTAGTTTGGATTCAATTAATTATGTGAATTTGTTGATTTTTTTTATTTAATACATTGGTCAGTTGATTTTTGTTTCTTGTTGGCTATAGTGGATGTTACTATCATTCTCTGTAAGTTGCTATGATTTGGTCAGCAAATGGGATTAGTGGGTTGGTTTTGAAGAGTCCTGTGAATCAGATATGGCATGATCTTCAAGCTTTAATGGGAGACATCATCCCACAAACAGGGTTTGGCAGCAACTATTAAGAAGGAAGGTGGAATTTTCAACTCCAAACCGAACAATCTGAGGTTGTTATATATCTAGGCTCTTCAGAGGGCATACGTACCTGGTTATGTTTGTGTTCTGAATTTCCTTTTGTTTTCTTTCTTTCATTTCATTTTTTTCCTTTGCTGCATTCTTTCTATTTCGTGTTTGGATAAACAGAATCCAAAATATGGAAATGGAAAACCCCTAAAGAATCCTTAAGGAATGGAAAACTGCAAAATCCAACCAAATCCAACCAACCTTAATTCCATTGTTTGGTTATTAGCGTTGTCTTTTGTGTAAATGTGAAAAGGTCAACAGTTGAACGGTGAGGCCTGTCTCTCGCATGGGGGAGTGTGGAATGGTTTTCTTCATTATGCGAGGAAAGTTAGGAAAAGGAAACTGATTTCCTCCTCATTGCATTCCTTTCAAATCCAACTTCAATCTTACATGATTACAATTTTGAGCAAAGAACCTGAAGATGCCAAATGAGGAAGGGTGGCTAAATTTAGCTGAGGAGCATTAATTTTCAGTACCCATTATGCTTATGGACCTACTTCTGACTATGTAGGATTCCAATTGTTAATTCCACCATCGGTTGAAATCTGTGTTTGGATACACTAGAAATTGCATTACAATTGTCAGTCTCATAAAGTGGAAATGCAATTATCTTGCTTGGCATACATATCAAGGAACTAGGCTCCACATAACTATAGTCTGACCACTGCTTCTCATTATTACAATTTGGTCACTCCTTTCGAAACTAGAGATCCAAATGATAATTTATTTAAATTTCATGTCATGTGCACTATCACATTGCAGGTTTTTGCCCACAAAAGAAAACCTAAAGAGAAAGGAAATCATCAGAGAAGTGCAAGATACTATGATGAGTAGGATCGAGAAGAGGAAGAAATGTATCAAAACAGGAGAAGCCAACAATGATGAATCCTTGCAATGAATCTTGAGTGGTATGAGATTGTTCTTCTTTTTCTGGTCTGTTTCTTTCTCTTTTCTTCCTTTCTTCGATTTGGGTTTTTTCATATTATTCTTAAACATGTATTTATGTATGTATTTATATGTATCTATGTATGTTTTATGCATGCATGTATGTGTGTGTATGATGCATTCAGAAGGTTGTCGAATTCTTAATTGGAAATGTGTCCAAAATTCCCCTATGCTTTCATGAAATTATCCAAAAAAATTTGCTTGTTTATAACTTGAGTTGATCTAGACACCCTTCATCATCTCTTCCCATAACCAACAAGAATCAGTTATTAACGGTGTCTAGTTGCACAAAAATATCACGATATTTGGTTCAACCAAACACACCTTAAATTACAATTTAATTAGGTTCACTTGGACGTAAGTGCCTCACTCAAAACAGGGTGAATGTTGGATTTCAATTAATATTTTAAATTATTTCACTTGCTTGAGACATTTTTCAAATTGCTAAAAGAAATCATTTTGTGTTACTTCTTATATAGTTACGAGGACTTATGAAAACATTGATTTATGGTACTACTATTTCAACAGGGCCAATGCTCAAACGGAGAAGCTATACAACAGAAGCTATACAACAGAGACATTTAATAATAGTTAAAAAAAAGAAGCAAGCAAAGTTATCAAATAATGCTTATGCATGGATCTCTTTTATAGGGTAATCGTAAAATGCATTGTACTTTTCTTAGAAATCATGTTTCAAATATTGGATACTCTTTAGTGCATAGTCACTGTTTTGTTCTATTCAGAACAAAATGTTGCGAGCTTAGATCTTTGATTTACTATTTATCTATTACAGTAGGCTTAATTTTTTGTCCATGACCTTCATCTAATGATTTGGCAAGTAATGCCAGTATGCAGAAAATGAAAGAAACTATTCTCTATTTCTGAAGAAGTAAAAGCAATTCTTTTGCACAATTGCATTGGTAGGTATTATGAAGGGGGGATTTCATTAGTATACATGTGGAAAGACAATGAAGACTTTGTGGCTTGCTTCTTAATAAAGAAAGGTCAGTTTTTCAACAAAGAATGCATGTCCTTTTATTTTTTAAAAAAAATTATATGATTGCCTTGATTTGTGATGGTTGTTGTGGATGAAGATGGCTCAAAGTCAGGGCATGGCCGAAGAAGTTATTTGCAAGAAGGTGCATGGGATGCTATTCATGTTATTGAAGTAAGCTCTATTTGCTTGTTGCCTTGTCTATTCTAATTTCGAAGTTCTTATGCATGCATAGTACTTCCCTTTCTATTTGATGGTTCCCATCATGGATTTCATCCAATCAATGCTATAAAAGATGAATTGTATAGTTCAAAGGTCTAGAGTTCACCTAGAATACTACAACTGGCAATCCAATAGCTACAAAAAGAGAGACTTGGATTTTGAAGGTTAGAATCTTGTGGTCACCTTAGGGTTGTTATGATAACCATGAGTAGTGGGGCTATCCTAATGGCCATTCATATGAATGATTTAACTGTGCACATGTCATGTTGTACTAGGGTCTACTACATAGCCTTATTGCAGGGTAGGGATCATGTGAGCTTTTCCCTCCTATCAAGGGAACTGATATTTACGCCCAATCTTGTTTCACTAATCAGGAAAAACATGAAAGTTATGGTATTGTTTACCGCTACCATCTGTGGTTCGGGTTCGGGATCGGGTTTAGGTTTAGGTTAGGGTTTGGGTTGAAAGTACGAGTGCTGGAGCTGATGCTTTCAAAATCCGAACTCATTCTTTTGAAAAATAGAAAAATGGGAATATTAATAAATATGGATTTTCTTGTTAAGAGGAAAATGGAAGATGGATTGAAAAAACATAAAAGAGATTTTTTTTTCTTCTTTTTTGCTTCAAGAGAGAGAGACGGAGAGGTGAGAGTGGGAAAATCAAGGGATGTTTGTCAACATCGTGAAAAGGTTGTATATGATCAGTGGCTCTAGGGCACTACTTTCTGAAGGATGCAATCTTAGCTGTGGCAATCTGACCCTATGTTTATGGTAGGTTATGATGCGTTTATTCATCCCTCGCAAAAAAACACTTCTCTTTGTGATTCGTAATAAAACGAAGGTTTGCATTTTCGAATAGTAAAAATTTTCAGCACCATCCTTGTCTATTTCCTGTAATAATACCCTGTTACTTTTTGTTTTCAATATAGAAGCCACTTGAGCATTTAGAACCACTGCTAGTAACTCTTTCTCTCTAGATCTACCGATTTCAATTTGTTGTTTTCTTGGCTTCCGTTGCCATATGATTGATGAATCTGGTGAATTATGGAATATTTTAGTTAAATTTTCAGATTTGTTTGTCTTCTTTCACAGTCGAGTTCATTCAAGAGGATGAAATTGCAGTTTTCAGCTACACCCTTTCTTTTTCTTTATTTTTTGCAGTACATTCTTCTTTTCGGTAGCATAACAGCACCAATGTGTACTTTTGTATTACTAAAAGCTGAGAAAGGGTGTAGCTATCAACCAGGAGGGCATAAATACTGGCCACAAAGAAATTTTGAATTGTAAACATTTCAACTGAGATGGTGATAAAGAGGTCAGGTCCTCATGCAAACATTGTAGACAGAGCTCTCTCTACAACTCTCTGTTCATATGCATGTTAAGGTTATTAAAGTTAATATAAAATTATTAACATGCCTAGAGCTTATTCACCAAGGTATAAGCTTTATTCAACTAGTATGTGGGTCCACCATATTGTATATATGCCATCCAAATCCCAATCTAATGAACTCTACCATGATGATGTGATGCCCCAAAAGTAAGGTCTATGCAATCATTAGATAGGCCATGCGTAGAAAGCAATGGACATCCACCCAAAAACTTTGAAATTCTCATAGTAGGCCATGCGATTGTTGAAGCCGCCTTATTTTTTGTACATCTCACTTTCTTGGTGAAAAGACTTATGAACAAGTGGGATTCCATACAGAAACAACAGTGGGCCTCTTAGGAAAAATTGAAGAGAGAGCTATGCCTTCAAACATTATGGAGGACCTGACCTTGTACAAACATTGGCCACATTATACACATGTGTCTTCTTTGTGACAGTTACGACCACGGTCAATAAATCCTTACTGTTAGATTATGCTCAAAAATCTCTTTGTCAAGTTTTAGTGCATGTTTGGATTGTGAGAAAAGGAAAACAAAAAATATCATGTTTATTTAATGATGATTTCTTAAGACTTTCAATATGAATGATCTTATGAATTATAAATTTTTTAGTTGAAAATAAAATTCTTGTGAATGGATTTTGTGATCCTATTAACTATTGTAAGCCTTTTCAAGACTATTTGTTGTGTACTCTCCTTTAATTAACACATTTTTCCCTTTTACTATTGCAGGTTTCCAGTGGGACTAGTTTTTAAGATACATATGTCCTTCTGAACTTGTCATACACTTGTGATCAGGTGATTACTCATCTGTCTCTTCTCCTTGATTGTCCAAAGAACCGCTGATTAGATGAGAAACTTGGCCGATTGTAGAAATTCTTAGAAAAAAAAGAAGAGTGGGAGGGAGGGTTTAACTGAGGATATGGTCCATTGAATGGCTCACCAGGAAATATTTTGTGTCAATGTTGAAATTGATTTAGATCAATGCTGAAATATTTTGTGTCAATGCTGAAATTGACTTAGATCAATGGCTCACCAGAGAAGCTTCTCCTTTCAAAATATTTCAATATAATTGATTTAGATCAATGCTGAAATTTTGTGTTATTTGTGTCAATTTCTGTAAATGTTATTTGACAAAGCATTTATGTAATTGAGCTTTGTTTTGCCAAAAACTTGTAACAGATTGTGGTTTAACCAGTTTTCTCGGGTTGTTTCTAACAAGCGGTGTTCCTTCTTTGGAAATGTATCTCTTAGAACCTCAGTATAATTGACTCTTGATTGAGACTGTGTCGACTCAAGTCGAAAGCAGAATAATCTCTCAAGTTTCTAAACCTTTCTTTTTTCCTTTTAAACTTTACTTCATGTTACGGCGTGCAAGTGTTAGTGTCATGTTCAATTGCAGTGGAATATGGAGTAACTTTTTCATATTCAGTCCATGTTTCTATTCTACTAGTATCCAATCGACTCAAGGTTAATTTAAATACAGTTTACATCAGGGGAATTTTATGTTTTCCTTGCATTTAGTTTTCATCATTCTCTACTTGTACATTCATGTATTGATTACTCAAGCATGACTATTATGCGCATTCTTTCAGGTGGATGTTGTATGTGGGAGGATTGGAGCTGTATATTTCATATTCAAGCATCTGGTATGTCTCTTGTCAAGAATGCACATGATTGGAGTGGCCTGGCCATTTGGACTGGCCATATTTATGAACCACTGCTCGAAATTGATGGAGCAGACTCGGATGTGCGTCGGAGCTATCCGGAAGAGAGGGGGTCCGTGGAAGGTGGGAACTGCTGTTATGACCATGATGAAGCTGTCCATTTCCTATGGACGGCATTGGAGGGGCGTGGTCATTTGGACATGCCATGTTTATGTATTTGCTCGAAATTAATGGAGCAAACCTGGATGTGCGTCGGACCTATCCAGATGAGCGGGGGAACCTGGAAGGTGTGAATCGCTGTTATGACCATGATGAAGCTGTCCATTTCCTATGGATGACATTGGAAGGGCCTGGCCATTTGGACAGGCCATGTTTATATTTGTATTTGCAGGGACCACACCTTTAACCTAAACCCAACCCATTCTCAAATCCAAAAACCTATAACATAAACCTAAACCTTAACCTAAACCTATAACCTATAACCAAAACCAAAACCTATAACCTAAACCTAAAAATCTAAACCTAAACCAAAACCAAAACCTATAACCTAAACCCGAACCCATTCTCAAATCCCAAAACCTATAACCTAAACCAAAACCAAAACCTATAACCTCAACCCGAACCCATTCTTATATCCCAAAACCTATAACCTAAACCCGAAGCCATTCTTAAATCCCAAAACCTATAACCTAAACCAAAACCAAAACCTATAACTTAAACCCGAACCCATTCTCAAATCCCAAAACCTATAACCTATAACCTAAACTAAAACCAAAACCTATAACCTAAACTCCGAACCCATTCTCAAATCCTAAAACCTATAATCTAAACCTAAACCTATAACCTATAACCTAAATCAAAATCTATAAGCTAAACCAAAACCAAAACCTATAACCTAAACTCGTACTCATTCTAAAATCCCAAAACCTATAACCTAAACCAAAACCTTAACATAAACCTATAACCTATAACCTAAATCAAAACCTATAACCTAAACCAAAACCAAAACCTATAACCTAAACCTATAACCTAAACTCAATTCCTAAACCTAAACCTAGACCTAAACCTAAACCTATAACCTAAACTCAAATCCTAAACCTTAACCTATAACCTAACCTAAGCCTATACTTATAACCTAAAACTATTCCCAAATCCCAAAACCTATAACCTAAACCTAACCTTTCCCCAAACTTATAACCTAAACTCAATTCCTAAAGCTAAACTACACCTAATCCTAATCTCAACTCCCTAACCTAAACCTAAACCTAAACTTGAAAACCCAAACTTAAACCCAATCCCAAACCTAAACCCGATTTCCTAAACCTAAACCATAACCCATTCTCAAATCCAAAAACCTATAATCAAAACCAAAACCTATAACCTAAACCCGAACCCATTCTTAAATCCTAAAACCTATAACCTAAACCAAAACCAAAACCTATAACCTAAACCCGAACCCATTCTCAAATCCTAAAACCTATAACCTAAACCTAAACCTTAACCTAAACCTATAACTTATAACCTAAACCAAAACCTATAACCTAAACCTAAACTAAAACCCGAACCCATTCTTAAATCCCAAAACCTATAACCTAAACCTAAACCTTAACTGTAACGACTCGTAAATTTCCGTACAATGGACCAAGTATCACCTCGACCAGAAATCACTTACGATTAAATCCTTTAGAAATTTGACAAAGTTAACTAAGTGCTAAACTAGATTAGCCATGAAATTCATTTGAATCACTTTAAATACGATCTACAAGACCCAAAACTTGTAGAATCATTGACGCTAGGTTACCCTAAAATCTAGGATCAAACTCATTACCCGTCTGCTCTTGGCAGCACCTTGAAACTCCGTATTAGGTTTGGACCGCACATCGGGAGTCCGAATAATACGAGGTTAAGGACTTAGGACAGCATCGCTGGGCTTGACGACCATCTCAGAAATCAGACCCAGACGGTGTCCCACGGCTGTTCGCTTGAGTCCAGAGCGAGGGAGTGTGAAAACACTTGTTTTCTTTCCAAAATAAATATCTGGAATAGTGATCTGAGACTTATTACTTGCGGTCATTTTCTAAGCAACCAGACCGTCAGAATCTGACCCAAATACACCCTCAGATCAGGAAAAATTTTATTAGCATATCCATGTACTTGGAATTTCGGATCGAGACTTGCTGACCGTTGAACTGAAACTGGTCCACCAGGTGTGATCTGGGTATCCGACTAAAATGAAAACTTAACTTTACCTGGATCCAGGATTAGTGAGCTTAAGTCCGACCTTTGGCTCAAGGAGGCCCGCCAGAAACCCTTCGTTGAGCTGAAACAATGCCACTTTGGTTATAACCTAAGTATACCTTGACATTAGGTCTAGTTTGGAGAGATTTTAGGCTATATAAGGACCTTAGAACACTCTCTCTCACAATCATACGAATTTGAGAGAAACCCTAGAGAGAGAAGTGAGAAAAGAGAGAGAAAGAGTGAGAGAAGTGGGAGAATCTCCCTGTTACTGTTTCCTGCCACTACCCAAGCTCCACCACTACGTTCTTGCCGCTTTCCCAGCGATACCGACTTCGTTTTAAGGTAAGAAACCCTAACCCTAATCAGCTTTGGAGTTGTAAGGGTTGTAGGTTATGAAATAACTAACATATTTCGTTCTTTAGGCTACCTAACTGCCGAATACGAAGACTTAACAAACCTATCAGATTCGTGACGATTCTATGGTATAAGGTGAGGACTTTAGGTGTATAAGTTATGGTTTTCAATGCTTTCAATGTCAGATAATGATAGATTCATGATCTGCATGCAATTGCACATGTACAAAGTGCTTTCTGATTTCTGTTTCGATTAAAGACGTAGAATATGGAATTTTACATATTCTAGGTATTCGTAAAAAATACTGTATACGTATATATTTTGGAAACGTGTTTGAAATGATTATTTGTTATATGAATATATGATACTTGGATAAAATACTTATTTGACGAAAGGATTCGCCCTAATACATGTTATGCTAATATATACCATGTATGTAGAAATAGTGTATTGTAGAAAATACCGTATACATATATACTTTGAAAATGTGTTTGACATGATTATTTGTTGTATGAATATATGATATATGGATAAAATACTTATTTCGAGAAAGGATTTGCCCTAATACATGTTTGGCTAACATACACTATGTATGTTGAAATAATGTATGCTAAGTGTTTGTGAAATTGCTTGTGTGAGTAAGTGTTTGGATAATGATGCCTTAGGTGGGTGTTGAGATGAGATTCTCAACTACCTTAGAGACATGTATGATTTCCTCCATGAGGTTGTTTACTTAAACCACTTACTTGTGCAATATATGTGTTTGTATTCCTATTTATGCAGTGCTTTATAACATGTTTTATAACGTGCTTTATGACATACGTCTTAACATGTTTGAATTACTTTGTTTATTATGCTTTACTCCACATGCTATGAACGAATTGATTGAGTTTGGGACTATGTTGATAGTCTAGATAGTCGGTACCAGACTTGAGATCGTGGTTGAGATTCATGTCGCCACGTAAGATGTGTTTGACGAACCCAAGTCGTACGTCAGTTGGCGACAGTGGTTAGGCCACGCGAAGTGCTTATGCACTTCATGTTGTCCAATTAATTGTGCGCTCGAGTTAGTCAGGCTCGTCAAGTAACCCGATATGTCTAACGCATGTTCACCATGTTTGGTCGCTACTGCTTGAACCTAGGGTACCAAACTTACCAGTGGAATCCCGCTAACCATGGTACCTCGATCCGCTAAGACTCATGAGCTGGGCATGGTGGTATGGGACACCGTGGTCGAGCTGTCGGCCCACCACGCTGGGGTCACGTGCCTCCCCGTAGTGACCAGTGAGCAACCAGACTCATGAGCCGATTATGGTAGTATGGGACACTATATTCGTGCTGTCGGCCTACATTGATAAGGTGATGGGGGAGCGGTGTAACCTTTGTACATAACAGCCCTGGCAGCCCTTGGTAGTGACCTCGAGCATACTCTGAATTTGCGGTGAGGCGACGAGTTTTGCCGCAGTGTAGAGAGTATGAACTAGGCCTGTTTCTGTATAGTGATGAATCGTTAAAGAGGTGATGGGGGAGTGGTGTAACCTTTGTGCGTAACAGCCCTGGCAACCTTTGCAGTGACCTAGAAAACACACCATCGTCTGAGATTGACTAGGACTGACGACCCTAGAATGGATCATGTTTGGGAATGATACAAGGGAGGTACCTTAGTTTTCCAATCCTGCTTTTTGAAATGGACTAATAAAAACTCGGTAATCATGCTCATCATGCATTACATGTGCCTGGAAGATGTGGAGCACTAAGGGATGAAAGCATGCCGTGAGCGTAAGATGGTGTCGCACGAGGGAGGGTGTGGTGAGGGCATCCATCATGACTGCATTCATACTTGCATTAATAAGAGTAGTTAGGAGTGTTTGATTGTACTGCTTTATCATTACTGCTTGACTGTATTGATAACATATTAACCTATGCTTTATTGTTCCACTGAGTTAGCTACTCACTCCCATGTTACGGGACGGTGTTGTGCACACCAACCAGACTCTGTCTCAGGTTTAGATGAGCTGACGACTCAAGAGGCTGAGCCGGACTATGATGAGGACCAGGACGAGTTCTCATTTATGCGATGTCTCGGGCAGCGATTTCGACTAGGCTATGGGATCGACGAGATTTCTTTGGGATTACATCCTTAGATGTATTTTTTTGACTTTTTGAACATTAAATAGATATATGTATATGATGACTCAGCTGGGTTCATACTTTGGAAAATGAAATGATTTTTGTTTCTTTTACATACATATATATACAGTTCAGTCTTCCGCTTGCCTTTATATAATTGATCTGGAGTATGAATTACTATTTTGGTATAATCTCACTCATGTTTATTGCTCTAACACAGACAACATTTAATCATCATTATCTATGTTGCATAAGTGATGCGTTGGAACTCAGGAGTTGAGTTATACTTGAACCCCGATTTTCAAGGCGTTACATTAACTGTCACACCCCGAACTCGGAAACCGGGCTCACAAAATTCCCGATCGCCGAATCCGGCGCCAACAGCCTCCGTAGTACCCAATTCTTGGCTCCCGATACCCATATACCAGGTTCCGATCTTGGAATGCTACAAGGAGGATTTCTGATAATCAATTTGATTCGTAATGAGCATAACCACAAGCTAACCCACGAACAATAACCACAAGAACACCATCACAAATTCCACTATGGTTAAAAACTTTTGAGTACAAGGCGTATGGAAGGGAAATACAATATACTGGAAATAACAAAAGCTCCAAAGCTCGACTACACGCTCCAACTGCAGCGAGACCACGGCTGCGTCCTAGCGTCACCTGCACGCATCAATCGTGCATAAGCTTATAAAAAGCTTAGAGGGTGGTGTAAGTGTGTGCGCGATATGAGCGTGCTCAGAATGCATGATCAGAGTAATGCAGAAATATGCTGATGAGTACATGAATGCAATCAGCTGTACCAAGGCTATGCGGTGCAAGATATGAATACTATCGGCCATGTCAAGGCCATGCGATGCATAGTGCAAGTCAAGCTTGCCAATCCACCTCCACATATCAATGCAGCTCCTCACTAGAGCATCAAATCAGTACGGTTCTTAGTCTGGATAATCACCGGGGTCTAGTACACTCTATGCCAGCTTGCGGTCCCTATCCGAACACACAACTGGGAGAGCGGAAGAGACCTCACTATCCGCCTGCCAATATCGGGCCCGACTCGTCGATAGCGGACCGATTCCTCAAGCTGGTCAAACTCAACCTAGAAATTGCCCCCTCACTCAGGCGGGTAAGGTCACACCCCTTTCCAACTAACCACAACACAGTGGGAGACGCGGTCTACTGGTATATGGCCCTCGCGCACTCATGTATCCACTTGGTCTCGACGTTGGAGTCACCTCTGGTACCATGGGGTTTAGGGATTTTCACCCAGGGACATCTATAATGCCCGTATGTTAGAACTAAACATTTCCAATATCCAATCCAGCCACCCACGATGTGTCTGTGGAGACTATGGCCCTGGTGTCGCTAGGGCATATAGTAACTACAATCACATAATGCAAGTGCATGAGTCACACTACCAGTCATGCAACAGTCCTGCGTGAACCATGCGCTCATATAGGGCAACCCGGCCTATCAGGGAGCTCATAAACAGTTCGCCTGAAGGCATATGCTATGATCAGTAACTTCTCATATCAGTCATACATATGATGCATATGATAATGAATCATGGATCTATACTAAACGTGTATGTAGGGATGGGCTCTGCGTATCACAAAGATGGGCCTAGACGGCCTACTTACTACAAGTATGGGCCTATCAGTGGGCCTTAGGGAGAGTGACAATGCGGACATTTAACCGTCATCACCTACAATGTGGACGTCAAACTAACATTGTCCCCAAAGCCCGGCCCGCCTTAAATACCATTAAATAAATCATGGTGGAATCACTCATTGCAATGTGCCTTAGGTACATCCCACTGGGCCTCAAATGCATCAAATGGGCCGTATCTCATGGGCCTTATATTCATCAAGTGGGCCACCTCAATGAGCCTCACCAATGGGCCTTAGGTACATTGCAATGGGCCATCACCCATGGGCCTTAGAATGCATTAAAATGAGCCCAATCACATAAGCTTTATGTGTGTCAAATGGGCCTAATCACATAGGCCTTATACATATATCAAAGTGGGCCTCAACGATGGGCCACAAATACTTCTGATGGGCCTCATAACATGGGCCTTATATATACCAAATGGGCCTAATCCCATGGTCCTTGTATATACCAAATGGGCCACACCAATTAGGCCCTATAGTACGTCAAAATGGGACCGATCACATGGACCATATGAATAACAAAGGGTGGGGTGATGTTTTATTTAAACCAACACGATTTAAATGACTTTTAAACTCGCAAGTATACGAATCAGATGCAGATACGGTACGTATTACGAGATCGTTCCCACGAGGACTGGTTGTCACAATTCAAATCTATGATTCTCCTTAACTAATCCAATGAATAATGAACTAAACTACTAAGCACAATTTTAAGAAAAAAAAAATAATTAAGAACAGGGAAGAAAATTCAATCAGAGAAAAAGCACTAGGACTTTCGAATCCACCCCTAATTATCCTAACCCTTGTTTTGTCTGTCGATTCACCTTGATCTAGATTGATACCACTTATTCAGAGAAAGCACAATCTGTGTCCTTAATCGGGCATACAGACTGTCTAATTCCTTTAAGCAATGCCATGAACAACATATCCCATGTCCTTGGTCGGGTACATGGAATGTACATTCATTAAAGCACCCTGTTTCTTCCTCTATAGGAAACCTGTTCTTGATCAGACACAAGCACCTATAATAAGCATCCAAACAACATCCATATATATACTTTAGTCAAGTTCATAGATGGAGAAATATAGAATTTAAACCCATAAAGCCCACTTAGAGATTGAAACAAATTGATTAATATTCAAAGTAAATCAACCAATACAAGAGCTAATCAAATTAGGGGATTCATCTCAGCCCTAGCTGAGAGATTAGTGACCCATAAAATCCATCAAAAAGATTAAGCAAAAATTCATAAAAAAACGTCAAACTAAACAATCTCTCTCTCTCTTCTTTCTTCTCTTTCTTCTCTTTCTTCTCTCCCTTGCTCTAGATCTGGAATTCCCTGGTTCTGAATGCCTTTCCCACGTCCAAAACTCCCCTTTTATAACTGCTGGATGGCTGGGGTCGGTGGCAGAGTCGTAGAAGGACTCGGAGTACAAATTTTCTGACCATGATCGGTGGACCCCACGGAGAGGTGTTTTGGAAAATTCACCCCGTCCATTGGATTCGGACGAAATTTCGATTAAGAATGGGTGGTTTTAAATGTCCATTGACGCGGCCCACGAAGAAATCTCAACAAAACAGTTTTGAACGTCACAAGACCGCTGTTTGTGGCCTCTCGTATCACGCACGTGTGTACGCATGGGAGTGAAATATCGCATGGTTTTGAAGCTCTCGAAGCCCTCACACGATGAACGGATCGGATCGTCGGACGAGGCAGACGACGTCTGGGCCCACTAATTTTCGCAAAAGCGGCAGCGTCCGTGCGTTTCGCGGACGCCAAACCGACGCTGCGATGATGGTGGGGTCCATTATTGGACTTTTCACAGGAATCCACGCCATCCATTGGTTTCAGCTCAAAAAATCAGTAGGAATTGACTGGTTTTGGGGTGGATTCGGTGCAATCCACGTGGCTTTCTGTCTTGCCGTCCAACCTGCGTTTATACGGTTAAAAACCGATCTATGCTATCATTTGAAATAAAGCCACCTAGGCGAGGGTTATGGCTGCCCCAGGAAGTGGATGGACGGCTTGGATTGTCCATTTGGACACTAGGTGGGCCCCACAACCTACGACCGGCGGTCGGCAGCGGGACGCTGGAACGCGATTTGCGTTTTTGAGGAGACGGGCGCGGGTCAGCCACTCGCTGACCGTCTTGGACGGTCGGTGCCTGGCCGTGCAGTGCGCAGTGTGAGCAATGCACACTCCTCATCAACAAGCCCTACCGTGATGTTTACGAGAGATCTGCTCCATCCATCCTTTTTCCCGTATTATTTAACCCGTCCAGGTAAATTTTGGAGAGGTTCCAGATATCAGGTGGGCCTGAAATCAACGGTTTAGGGGCTGATTTGTCAGTTGGGACACTTCCATTGTGATCCGACGGCTGAAATTTGAAACGTACGGTTAATTTATGTCCCTAATCCCATGTATAAGGTTTCGAACTGATTGGATGGCGGGAACCGTGTGATCTTGCATTCTGGACCCTTTTCGGGCCCCTTTGGCTTGCTTTCCTCAAATCTCAAGCGTGTAAAATCTTCATTATTAGTTTTCTGGAGTCCATCCCGAGCTCTGGTAATTTTGGAGCGCTAAATCCATGCCTTTAACATCAATTTCCAATTAACGCTCCTGATTTCATCCTGTAATAAAAACACGATTAAAACACTCCATTAAACCTTATCATGTACGTAAAATTAGGCAATTACTGGGGTCTGGTATGCAACATTCGACACTCATCATGGGGTCCACTTGAACTGTTAGATCTGCCTCATTCTTTAGCTCATGCAATAACATGAGCTTTCAAAATTGGATGGACGGGTTAGATGCAACAAATGCATCATGGTAGGACCCATAAAGCCCACCATAATATATATATGGAAAAAGGCACAATGCGCACGAGTTGATTTTTAACGTCCCATGAGGTCGAGCTAAGTGGGTCCCATTGTGATGTGTTTTCGAACATCTACCCCATTAGCCAAATGCACCATTCCGTTGTAAGCCCAGGTCTCAAAAATTAAGTCAATCCGTGACTTGTGCAGGTCACACCACATGCAGAAGTGGAGAGGGCCGTACACCATTTAAAACATTCATAACCATTTTGAGGGCCACTGAGATGTGGTTTTGCAAATCCAGCCCATCCATTATAGGTGTCCCACTTGCATTAGGGTTCAGCCCAAGTTTAAAGTGCATGCAAAATTTCAGGTGAGACCCACCGTCCACTGGACGGTGTACATGAAACACAAACATCACAGTGGGCTCCACCGTCCAGCACATACATTACAGTGGGCTCCCACCGTCTGCCTGAACAGTGGCAGCAAGGCACATACATCACTATGGGTCCCATGTGGGGCCCACCATAACATTTATTTTACATCCAAACTGTTGATAGGGTCGCACAGACCTGGGTGAACAGGAAAAACAAATATCAGATTGATTCAAAACTCCCGTGGGCCCAAAAAGATTTTCAATGGTAGAGTACAATCACCGTTGTTTCATGTGGTGTGGGTCGCCTGAGTGTTGGATTGGCCTGATTTTTTAGAGGGGGCCCACGTCAGGCAGTGGCCCACCTAATGAACGGCGTGGATGACAACATACATCATGGTGTGGCCCACGGCAGGGGACCTGTGGATCCCTGACCGTTTCACGCTGACGCGAGCAGCGTCCTGCTGCACAGCAGCAGCAGGCGCTGACCCTCTTATATATATATATATATATATATTTTTCAAATCACGTTTTTCTGTGGTTTTTCACGTGTGGGACCCACGTCAAGTGAATCCACTCCGGCCACTGGTTCCCATGGCCTGAGATGGACCGAACAAGACCAATATCAGATATTTTTCGACGTATAGGACCATCAGGGTAGATTTCCAACGGTAATGACATTGTTTTCAACGCTATGGCCCACTAGCTACTCCGATCAACCTCATTTTTCGGCTCAACGCCTAAAAGGAGTTGGTAAATGGAATAGATGGCGTGGATCAAATACATACGTCACGGTGGGTCCTATATGAGTGGCCCTTCTCCAATGCTTGGAAAGCCAAGCTCATATTTGTGTTTTCTTTCCAGCAACGTCCAGACGCTGGACGTTTTTGGGCTTAGCAATCCATATTTAAGGTGGGCCCTGTTTAGGTGGGCCACCACATGATAGACGGTGTGAGTTCAACACATATAAGATGGGCCCCACTCATGGACGGCTTGGATAAAATACTTATTTCATGGTGGGGTCCATCCGAGTGGGCCAATTAACCACATCATCACAAGAAAAGAAAAATGAAAAGAGAGAGGGAGAGAGAGAAAAAGAGTGGGACACACGTGTGATGGAGGGACCCCGACACTATGGGCCCTCCCTTGCATCCAATCGTACATAAAATGATAATCAAGGTGGGCCATCGGCCACATCTTAGAGTCCCAAGTGAGATCCGCACCATTGATCGGTAGGCCTCACTTGGTCCATCATAAAAACATGAAAAACCTAGCCTAATAAGCACCCACCGGTTGATCTTCTCGGTCCGTTGGAATGCTGTCACGCCCCAAACTCGGAAAACGGGCTCACAAAATTCCCGATCGCCGAATCAGGCGTCGACAGCCTCCGTAGTACCCCATTCTCGGCTCCCAGCGCCCATACGTTAGATTCTGATCCTGGGATCCTACAAGGAGGATTTTCAGTATGAATTTTTTTTTTGTAATGGAGCATAACCACAAGCATAACCAAGTCGCAAAACAACATCACCACATATCTACTATATCAAAAACTTTTAAGTACAATGTAGAAAGGGAAATACAGGGTGATCAAAAAGCTCCAAAAAAAGGTCTGATACGCCCTCCTGCCTCAGCGCTGCTGCTGTCCAATGCTACCTGCACGCAACGGTCGTGCATAAGCTTACAAAAGCTTAGAGGGTGGTGTAAGTGTGTGTACAAGGCAAACGCGAAGTGTACAATATCAGAGTAATGCGAAAATATGCGGTAAGTCCATGAATGCTATCAGCTGTACCAGAGCTATGTAATGTAAGGCATGAATGATATCGGCCATACCAAGGCCATGCGATGCGAAACATGAATGCTATCGGCCATACCGATGCAATGCAAGGCTTACGTAGCCGAATACCATATGCGAGATGCAATACAAGCATGTCAGTCCTCATCATGTACACATCAGTACAGTTCCTCTCTGGATATCACCGGGGTCTAATACACCTCACACTGACTGCCTCCTCCCTAGCTGCACAGTCAAGCAAGTGGAAGAGACCACACTATCCGCCTGACCAGTAGTCTTCCAATACCTACCCGGCTCGTCGATAGTGGACACATTTGCAAGCTGGTCAAACTCAGCCTAGCTTATAGCCTCCTCACTCAGGTGGATAAGGCCACACCCCTTTCCAACCGACCACGACACAGTGGGAGACGCGGCCTACTGGTATTCGGCACTCGGCGCTCATGTATCCACTCGGTCTAGACGTTGGAGCATCTCCTGGTACCAAAAAGGTTCTGGGACTTTTACCCAAGGACATCCTAAGTGCCCATAGTGCTAGAACAAGGTATTTCCGGTATTCGATACGGTCATCCACGATGTGCTTGTGGAGTCACGGCCCTGATGTTGCTAGGGCGTGCAGTGATCAAGTCACACATATGCGAGATGCATGATTCACACTGTACAATCATGCAGCAATCTCACGCGTACCATGCGATCATGTGGGGCACTCCGTCTCATAAGGAGTCCCGTAAATGTCTCAGTCCAACGGCTTATGATATGATCAAACATTCCTCATATAAAGCATACAAATGATGCGTATGGGTATGAATCATGGTAGTGCACTAAGCATGTTATAAAGTGGTGGACTATCAACAAGTATGGGCCTACTAATGGGCCCTAAGGAGAGTTATAATGCGGACATTTAACCAACATTATTCTTACAATGTGGACGTCAAACCAACATTGCTCCCAAGGCATAACCTGTCATCAAACATTATTACACACACTATGGAGGAATCACTCATTGCAATGGACCCTAAGGACATCCTGTTGGGCCTCGACCCATGGGCCTTATATTCATCAAATGGGCCGCATCATATGGGCTTTTTGTAAATCAAGTGGGCCACATCAAAGGGGCCTTATGTACATTGCAATGGGCCATATCCCACGGGCCTTTGAATACATCACAATGGGCCTTGTAACATGGGCCTCAAATACATTGAATGGGCCCCATCACATGGACCTTATAAATATCAATGTGGGCCTCAACAATGGGCCACAAATACATCAAATGTGGGCCTCAACAATGGGCCATAAGCAGGACATAATGGGCCTGATCACTTGGGCCTTATATATACACCAAGGTGGGCTACACCAAAATACAAGTGGTGAGGATGATTTCCACCATTAAAAATCCCTAAGGCCCACCAACAAATATATATTATATAATATAATATATAATATATACAATATAACATATATAATATAATATATATATATAAATATATATATATAATATATGATATATATATATAGATAATATAATATATATATATATACACACACACCACACGCACGCACGCACACAGCACGCATGCACACACGCACACACACACGCGCACACATACACACATACGCACACACCCGCACGCAACAGGGAGGGCTCATCGTCCACTGTCGGTGGACGGTGAGACGCACACACCACTGTGGGTCCCACGTGGGGCCCACCATAACGTTTATCTTCCATCCAACCCGTCCATAAGGTCGCATGGGCTTGGAAGAAGAGGAAAAAAAAATTTCAGCTTGATCCGAAACTTCTGTGGACCCAGAAATGGGTTTCAACGGTAGAGTTCAATTCACACTATTTCCTATAATGTGGGTCACTTGAGACGTGGATGGGCCTGAAATTTGGAGGGGACCCGTTTCAAGATGTGGCCCACAAAATGGACGGAGTGGATATAATAAATACATCATGGTGGGGCCCAAGGCTGAGGGCCGTGGGACCAGCTCGTCCGCCCGCCTACGCGTGAGCGGCGCCTGCGCCCTACGCTGTTGTCGTGCAGCAGCAAGCAAACTCTTGCCCTTATTTATATATATATATTTTTTTTGAAAATCACATTTTTTTGTGGTTTTTCGGTGATAGGGCCCGCATCAACAAAATCCACCCCAGCCATTGGACTCTGTATCCTATGACAAGTCCATCAAGTCCAATATTGGATATGGTTTGGGGTACAAAAACATCAGGGCGGAATTCAACGGTAGAAAATACCGTTTGTTATGCTAAGGCCCGCCAGGACATCGGATTGAGCCCATTTTTCAGCTCAACGCCTGAAATGATTTAAGGCATGGAATGGACGGCGTGGATTGACTACATACATCAAGGTAGGGCATAGACAAGTAACCCACCCCAAAAGCTTGTGAACCAAGCAATATTTGTGTTTTCATTTTAGTCCAGGGACGTCCCTGGACAGGGACGGCCTATGCATAGTGCATGCACAAGGTGGGCCTTGCTCCCGTGGGCCACCAAATGGATGAATGGTAAGGATAAAACATACATTAAGGTGGGGCCCATCCAAGTGGGTCACATGGCCACCCCATCACACACAAAGATAAATAAATAAATAAATAAAAGAGAGGGAGAGAGAGAGAGAGAGATAGAGAGAGAAATGGGACACGCATGATGGAGGGCTCCGCCACTATGAGCCCTCCCTTACAAGCATCCAATCATACATCAATGGGTCCTATTGCATATGGGCCCTCCAAATCAAAGATCAACGGTGGAGATCCCTCTCCACTCAAAAAGAACGGTCTATATGACCTCTATTCAAGCTAGGAAAGTAAACATCATGATGGGGTCCACGGAGAATGGCCCCATCATGGAATGATATTGATAACCAAGGTGGGCCATCGGCCAAATCTTAGGATCCAAAGTAAGATCCACACCATTGATCGGTAGGCCTCACTTGGCCCATCATAAAAATATAAAAACTAGCCTATAGGAGCACCCACCACTTGATCTTCTTGGTCCGTTGGAAAGCCTATCTCTTTGTGATTCACTTTGATGGTAGAAGATGGGGGTTAGATGGCTAGGATGATGGGTTTTGGAATGGGAAAGGTGGGTCACACAAACTCTCTCTTCTCTCACTTGGGAGCTTGGACGTGGGAGTGCTCTTACTTGGCTTGGGAATGTGAGTTTTGAAAAATGAGAGAGAAAGAGTGTATTAAAGAGAGGGAGAGAGTAGCTTAGGTAGGCCATGATTACTTGTAAGAGAGGGTGGCTTGCAATAAATGATTGTAAGAGGGCTAGGGGTAGGGTGGCTAGTCATAAGTGCTTGTAAGAAGGCTAGGGGGTAGGGTGGCTATAGCTTAGACTAGGGTGGCTATAGCTAGGCTAGGATGGCTATAGCTAGGGTGATGTCATCCATCACTCTCATAATTACCTAGGGGTTTGTGTCACATGGGATGGATGGGTCCCGCAATGTGCGGTCCATGGTTATTATAATGTATGGTCTACATCTTATGATCTAAGCGTCGGATTGGCGCATGAGACGCGGCGTTGGAATCGCGGCGACGGCGCGGTCGCAATGATACAAGTCTTGGATTAAGTCGACATGAATTTACAAGATACGACTTATGGTCGTGCGCAACGTCAATTATCGGTCGCTGACTGTCGGACTTCGACGGAAAGGATCGTGGGATTTGACGGAACAGTACGAACTAGGATACAGGTCTTACAGCTCTCCCCACCTAAAAAAATTTCATCCTCGAAATTTACACTACCATCGCAGCTAAACGTAAATCATAAGGAAATAGGAAACATATCATCATATATAATCAAAACACAGTACACCATGTAATCAAACATCGAAAAGATGGGGATAACGCTCGCGAATCTCCGCCTCGCGCTCCCAAGACGCCTCATCTAAACTATGATGGCCCCACTGCACCTTCACTAAGGGAATGATCTTAGTCCGTAGGACCTGCTCCTTCTGATCGAGGATACGAACTGGCTGCTTAATGTAAGAAGCGTCCTCACGAACCTCCAACGGCTGCCAATCGATAACGGGAACAATGTTTGACCCACACTTCCTCAACATGGAGACATGGAAGACGTTGTGGACGCCAGACAACTGAGATGGCAAGGCAAGCCGATAGGCCACGGCGCCAACGCGCTCGATGATCTCGAAAGGTCCTATAAATCTCGGGGCAAGCTTGCCCTTCACTCCAAAACGAACCACACCCTTCATGGGTGAGACCTTGAGATACACATGGTCCCCAACGATAAACTCCAAGGGACGACGCCGACGATCAGCAAAACTCTTCTATCGGCTCTGAGCTGTGCGCATCCTCTGCCTAATGATGTCGATAGCCTCTGACGTCTGTTACACAAGCTCAGGACCTAGGAGACGCCTCTCTCCAATCTCGGTCCAACAACTCGGAGATCTGCACGGTCCGCCATATAATGCCTCAAAAGGAGCCATGCCAATGGTCTCCTGATAGCTGTTGTTGTACGCGAACTCAGCCAATCGCAGGTGCTCGTCCCAACTACCCGAGAAATCAATCGCGAAAGCCCGAAGCATATCCTCAAGGATTTGGTTGACCCTTTCGGTCTGTCCATCGGTCTGCGGATGATACGCGGTGCTAAGCTGTAAATCAGTGTCCATCGCTCTCTGGAAGCTCCTCCAAAACTGAGATGTGAACCTCGAGTCTCGATCTGAAACTATCGAAACAGGAACACCGTGCAGCCTCACGATCTCATCAACAAACATCTTGGCAAGTCAGTCCGTATGCCAAGTCTCACGAATAGCAAGAAAATATGCCGACTTCGTTAGATGGTCCACGACAACCCAGATGGAGTCATGACCGCGCTAAGTCTTCGGCAAGCCTAGTACAAAATCGGTAGATATATGCTCCCACTTCCACATCGGGACGCTCAACGGTTGCAATAGACCAGGGGGTCTCTGATGGTCAGCCTTGACACGCTGGCACGTGTCACACTCGGCCACAAAGCTAGCTATCTGGCGCTTCATCCCCGACCAATAATACTGGCGCCTCATATCGCGATACAACTTCGTCGAGCCAGGGTGGATAGAGAAACGCGATCGATGTGCCTCGGTCATAAGATCTCGGTGCAACTCAGGAATATCTGGGACACATAATCGGCCTCTAAAGCGAAGTCCACCATCAGAACCAACCTGCCAGTCTGACTGACTCTCAGATGCTGCCTCTACTCGGTAATCCTATAACGACTCATCTGCCTGCTGAGCTTCGATCACCCTTGCGACAAGAGAGGGTTGAATCGACAGGCTCGATAACTGAACGATAGAAGACTGCAGACCAAACTCGAAGTCGTACTCAGCTACATCCTCGAGCATCCTTCACTCCCGAATCATCATGTGCGCCACCAGGCCTCGTGGCTGACGGCTGAGGGCATCCGCCACCACGTTCACCTTCCCCGGGTGGTACTGGAGATCAAAATCATAGTCCTTAAGGAGCTCCATCCAACGCCTCTACCTCATATTCAGCTCAGACTGAGAGAACAGATACTTCAAGCTCTTGTGGTCGGAGAAGAGCTCGAACCTCACCCCATAAAGATAGTGCCTCCACACCTTCAGTGCGAAGATCACTACCGCCAGCTCCAAATCATGCGTGGGGTAGTTCAGCTCATGGACCTTGAGCTGGCGAGACGCATAAGCCACCGGCTTTCCGTGCTGCATCAAGGCAGCATCCAAACCAACTCGTGAAGCATCGGTAAATACCACAAATCCATCACTCCCAGAGGGAAGAGTGAGGACAGGAGCGGACGTGAGGCGGTCCTTCAACTCCATAAATGCATGCACACAAGTGTCACTCTATACAAACTCAGCACCCTTCCGGGTCAACCTGGTCAACGGGGCTGCAATGCGAGAGAATCCCTCAATAAAGTGTTGATAGTAGCCCGCCAAACCAAGAAAACTGCGGATCTCGGATGCATTCGTGGGCTGGCCCCACTGACGCACGGCATCAATCTTCGATGGGTCCACTACGACACCCTGCCTCGTCACTACATGACCGAGGAACTTCACCTCCTCCTGCCAGAATTCGCACTTCTACCGCTTCGCGTAAAGCTGGTGTGCACGGAGGGTCTGCAATGTAATCTCTAGATGCCGCTCATGCTCCTCACGGGTCCTTGAATATATCAGAATGTCGTCAATGAACACCACAACAAACTGATCGAGATACGGACGGAAGACCTCGTTCATCAACTGCATGAACACTGCGGACGCATTGGTCAGTCCGAAGGACATGACCTGAAACTCAAAATGACCATAGCGCGTCCTGAAAGCTGTCTTCAGGATATCCTCATCACGAACCCGAACCTGATGATAACCAGACCGCAAATCAATCTTCGAAAAAAACTGCGCCTCCTGCAGCTGATCAAACAAGTCATCGATCCTCAGAAGGGGGTACTTGTTCTTGATCGTGACCTTGTTGAGCTCATGATAATCCTTCTTCTTCACGAAGAGTACCAGCGCTCCCCACGGCGAACTGCTCGGACGGATAAATCCTAACTCACGCAACTCGTCCAACTGCTTCTGCAGTTCCCGTAACTCCAACGGTGCCATACGATATGGGGCCTTCGAAATAGGCGCGGTACCGGGCACGAGATCAATCTGAAACTTGGTGTGCCGACGAGGTGGTAACCCCGGAATCTCTTGAAATACATCAGGAAAGCCACAAACAACTGGTAGCTGGTCGATACATAAAGTAACTGGCTCCTCAACGGCACACAATAACAGGCAAGAAAGCTGCTCTCCTCTGGGCTCGGCAACAAACTGGAACTCTGGCACGCCGGGTATACAGAACGTGACTATCCTCGTGGAGCAGTCCAATATAGCATGGTACTCGGCGAGCCAATCCATGCCCAAGATGACATCAAAATCGGACATCGACAATACGAACAGGTCAGCAGGCAAAAAGATATCCCCAACTAGAATGGGGCAAGATGCGCAAAATCTGCCCAACACTGCAGTCTTCCTTAAGGGCGTCGATATTGACAAACCCTCATGGGCAGACTCCATCGGCAAACCTATCGATCGGCAAAAATCATCGGCCACAAAGGAATGCGATGCACCAGAATCAAACAATACACGTGCAATGCATGCAGAAACAAGGAGAGTACCCTCGATAACCCCTCCGATGGTGTGGGTCTGGCGTGGCATAGAACTGCCCGGGCTGTTGGGGAGGTGCGGGTCCCCCTCGAGGTCTCTCTTCTTTGTTGTGGCCGTTGTGGGGGCCTAACTGCTATCTCGCTCTTGCTTGGGGGAGGTACTGGTGGCGATCTTTGCGGTCGGCATTTATTCTTCTTGTGGTGGCTGTCGTGGAGGCTGATGCGGTGTCCTCGGCTGCTGTCGCTGCGGATGGGGACACTCGTGCACACGATGTCCCGTCCTACCGCACCCAAAGTAAGTACCGGTGAATGGTCCTGAAGGTGGTGCTGGGGGTACTGCTGGTGCTCGGAATGTTGGGCGAGTCGTACGTCGCTGCTGTGAACGATGCTGCTGCGGCTGCGAACTACCAGAGGGCGCCTTCCTCTTCTGATGTCCCCTCTGATCACGAGCTCTCTGCATACCAGCCCAATCTGTCTCATATATCATGGTTCTCTTCACTATCTCCTCAAATGTCGGAAGCATGTGTCCGATCACAGGACTCCTGAGGGTAGGACGTAAGCCGTTCTCAAAACGGCGGGCCTTCCGCCCCTCATCATCCACAAGATATGTCGCGAACCTCGAAAGTGCAATAAAGCGTGCCTCATACCGGGACACAGTCATGTCCCGCTGGACCAGAGTCTCAAACTCTAGTGCGCGCTGCTGTCGCACATGTTCAGGAAAGAACTTCCGGTCTAACCGGTCTGCAAAGTCCTCCCAGGTCCACTCAAAGTCGGCCGCTACCGACCGGGCTACCGATGCCCACCAATGCTGTGCCTCACCCTGAAGGAGAAATACGGCTAATGGGACTCGCTGCTGGGTCGTGCATCTCATGGTGTCGAATATCTTCTCCACCTTAGAGCACCATATCTCGGCTGCAGTGGGGTCTGGCTCACCCCTAAAACATGGAGGATCGTGCCGATGAAAGTCTTTGAGAAGGGCGCTCGCATGCTCCTGCTCAGCCTCGGCTGGTGTAACAGTGGGACGCCTGCTCTGCCCCTGAAGAATGGTGGTCATCGCCTGAAGCATCTGCTGCACCTGGGTGGCACTCATAGGTACGGTCGGATCCGCACCAGTCTCAGGTAAAGGAGTGGCATCCTCGGGCTGAAAAGCAGGGATATCCAGTGGTGGAGCAGGAGTCGCAGGTGGTAAAGCGGGAGTAGCAGGTGGTCGAGTGGGAGTTGCAGGTGGTGGAGATGGATTCGCTCGGGTCGGTCTTCTAGCCATTACGTCCTACAGGAAGCAACAAGGGCCTATCAGCCTTGAGAATTTTCAAAGGCATAAACGTCAAGGGTTTATGTGGGAAAATTGTTAAGTTAGCAAGACTCGAAACCTATTCATTCTAAGTTCATAACAGATATGTGTTGTGATCTCAGGTATTCCCAAGTTATGCTCTGATACCAACTTCTGTCACGCCCCAAACTCGGAAACCGGGCTCACAAAATTCCCGATCGCCGAATCCGGCGCCGACAGCCTCCGTAGTACCCCATTCTCGGCTCCCAGCGCCCATACGCCAGATTCCGATCCTGGGATCCTACAAGGAGGATTTTCAGTATGAATTTTTTTGTAATGGAGCATAACCACAAGCATAACCAAGTCACAAAACAACATCACCACATATCCACTATATCAAAAACTTTTAAGTACAATGCAGAAAGGGAAATACAGGGTGATCAAAAAGCTCCAAAAAGAGGTCTGATATGCGCTCCTACCTCAGCGCTGCTACTGTCCAATGCTACCTGTACGCAACGGTCGTGCATAAGCTTACAAAAGCTTAGAGGGTGGTGTAAGTGTGTGTACAAGGCAAACGCCAAGTGTACAATATCAGAGTAATGCGGAAATATGAGGTAAGTCCATGAATGCTATCAGCTGTACCAGAGCTATGTAATGTAAGGCATGAATGATATCGGCCATACTAAGGCCATGCGATAAGAAACATGAATGCTATCGGTCATACCGACGCAATGCAAGGCCTACATAGCCGAATGCCATATGCGAGATGCAATACAAGCATGTCAGTCCTCATCATGTACACATATCAGTACAGTTCCTCTCTGGATATCACCGGGGTCTAATACACCTCACACTGACTGCCTCCTCCCTAGTTGTACTGTCAAGCAAGTGGAAGAGACCACACTATCCGCCTGACCAGTAGTCTGCCAATACCTACCCGGCTCGTCGATAGCGGACACATTTGCAAGCTGGTCAAATTCAGCCTAGCTTATAGCCCCCTCACTCAGGTGGATAAGGCCACACCCCTTTCCAACCGACCACGACACAGTGGGAGACGCGGCCTACTGGTATTCGGCACTCGGGCGCTCGTGTATTCACTCGGTCTAGACGTTGGAGCATCTCCTAACACCAAAAAGGTTCTGGGACTTTCACCCAAGGACATCCTAAGTGCCCATAGTGCTAGAACAAGTTATTTTCGGTATCCGATACGGTCATCCACGATGTGCCTGTGGAGTCACGATCCTGATGTCGCTAGGGCGTGCAGTGATCAAGTCACACATATGCGAGATGCATGATTCACATTGTACAATCATGCAGCAATCTCATGTGTACCACGCGATCATGTGGGGCACTCCGTCTCCTAAGGAGTCCCGTAAATGTCTCAGTCCAACGACTTATGCTATGATCAAACATTCCTCATATCAAGCATATAAATGATGCGTATGGGTATGAATCATGGTAGTGCACTAAGCATGTTATAAAGTGGTGGACTATCAACAAGTATGGGCCTAATAATGGGCCCTAAGGAGAGTTATAATGCGGACATTTAACAAACATTATTCTTACAATGTGGACGTCAAACCAACATTGCTCCCATGGCATAACCTGTCATCAAACATTATTACACACACTATAGAGGAATCACTCATTACAATGGACCCTAAGGACATCCTGTTGGGCCTCGACCCATGGGCCTTATATTCATCAAATGGGCCGCATCATATGGGCCTTTTGTAAATCAAGTGGGCCACATCAAAGGGGCCTTATGTACATTGCAATGGGCCATATCCCACGAGCCTTTGAATACATCACAATGGGCCTTGTAACATGGGCCTCAAATACATTGAATGGGCCCCATCACATGGGCCTTATAAATATCAATGTGGGCCTCAACAACAGGCCACAAATACATCAAATGTGGGCCTCAACAATGGGCCATAAGCAGGACATAATGGGCCTGATCACTTGGGCCTTATATATACACCAAGGTGGGCTACACCAAAATACAAGTGGTGAGGATGATTTCCACCATTAAAAATCCCTAAGGCCCACCAACAAATATATATTATATAATATAATATATAATATATACAATATAACATATATAATATAATATATATATATATAAATATATATATATATATAATATATGATATATATATATATAGATAATATAATATATATATACACACACACACCACACGCACGCACGCACACAGCACGCACGCACACATGCACACACACACGCGCACACATACACACATACGCACACACCTGCACGCAACAGGGAGGGCTCATCGTCCACTGACGGTGGACGGTGAGACGCACACACCACTGTGGGTCCCACGTGGGGCCCACTATAACGTTTATCTTCCATCCAACCCGTCCATAAGGTCGCACGGGCTTGGAAGAAGAGGAAAAACAAATTTCAGCTTGATCCGAAACTTCTGTGGACCCAGAAATGGGTTTCAACGGTAGAGTTCAATTCACACTGTTTCCTATAATGTGGGCCACCTGAGACATGGATGGGCCTGAAATTTGGAGGGGACCCGTTTCAAGATGTGGCCCACAAAATGGACGGAGTGGATATAATAAATACATCATGGTGGGGCCCACGACTGAGGGCCGTGGGACCAGCTCGTCCTCCCGCCTACACGCGCAGTGGGGGCGCTGCGCCAAGGCCTGTGTACAGCAACGGCAGCAGAAAGTCGCCGCCCTTTATATATATATATATATATATTTGAAAATCACATTTTTTTGTGGTTTTTCGGTGATAGGGCCCGCATCAACAAAATCCACCCCAGCCATTGGACTCTGTATCCTATGACAAGTCCATCAAGTCCAATATTGGATATGGTTTGGGGTACAAAAACATTAGGGTGGAATTCAACGGTAGAAAATACCGTTTGTTATGCTAAGGCCTGCCAGGACATCGGATTGAGCCCATTTTTAAGCTCAACGCCTGAAATGATTTAAGGCATGGAATGGACGGCGTGGATTGACTACATACATCAAGGTGGGGCATAGACAAGTAACCCACCCCAAAAGCTTGTGAACTAAGCAATATTTGTGTTTTCATTTCGGTCCAGGGACGGCCTATGCATAGTGCATGCACAAGGTAGGCCTTGCTCCTGTGGGCCACCAAATGGATGAATGGTAAGGATAAAACATACATTAAGGTGGGGCCCATCCAAGTGGGTCACATGGCCACCCCATCACACACAAAGATAAATAAATAAATAAATAAAAGAGAGGGAGAGAGAGAGAGAGATAGAGAGAGAAATGGGACACGCATGATGGAGGGCTCCGCCACTATGAGCCCTCCCTTACAAGCATCCAATCATACATCAATGGGTCCTATTGCATATGGGCCCTCCAAATCAAAGATCAAACATCATGATGGGGTCCACGGAGAATGGCCCCATCATGGAATGATATTGATAACCAAGGTGGGCCATTGGCCACATCTTAGGATCCAAAGTAAGATCCACACCATTGATCGGTATGCCTCACTTGGCCCATCTTAAAAATATAAAAACTAGCCTATAGGAGCACCCACCACTTGATCTTCTTGGTCCGTTGGAAAGCCTATCTCCTTGTGATTCACTTTGATGGTGGAAGATGGGGGTTAGATGGCTAGGATGATGGATTTTGGAATGGGAAAGGTGGGTCACACAAACTCTCTCTTCTCTCACTTGGGAGCTTGGACGTGGGAGTGCTCTTGCTTGGCTTGGGAATGTGAGTTTTGAAAAATGAGAGAGAAAGAGTGTAGTAAAGAGAGGGAGAGAGTAGCTTAGGTAGGCCATGATTACTTGTAAGAGAGGGTGGCTTGCAATAAATGATTGTAAGAGGGCTAGGGGTAGGGTGGCTAGTCATAAGTGCTTGTAAGAAGGCTAGGGGGTAGGGTGGCTATAGCTTAGACTAGGGTGGCTATAGCTAGGCTAGGGTGGCTTTAGCTAGGGTGATGTCATCCATCACTCTCATAATTACCTAGGGGTTTGTGTCACATGGGATGGATGGGTCCCGCAATGTGCGGTCCATGGTTATTATAATGTATGGTATACATTTTATGATCTAAGCGTCAGATTGGCGTATGATACGTGGCGTTGGAATCGCGGTGACGGCCGGTCGCAATGATACAAGTCTTGGATTAAGTCGACATGAATTTACAAGATACGACTTACGGTCGTATGCAATGTCAATTATCGGTCGCGGACTGTCAGACTTTGACGGAAAGGATCGCGGGATTCGACGGAACAGTACGAACTAGGATACGGGTCTTACAAACGCCAACCTCCTGATGCTTCACTTTAATGGTGGAGATGAGAAATGGATTGTTGGGATGAGAGATCTTGGGAAGGGAAAGTGGGCCACACAAACTCTCTCTTCTCTCACTTGAAAACTTGGACGTGGGGGTGCTTTTGCTTGGCTTAGGAATGTTGAGAAATGAGAAAGAGAGAGAGATAGAGTTGTGAGAGAGATGAGGGATGAGTGTGATGGGTAAAAGGGTGAGGTGAGTGATGGATGTGGTACTTGACATGTAAGGTGGTGTAAGAGAGAGGGTAAGAAAGAGTTGACTTTGGAGAGAGAAAGCATAGGTTGCTTTGTACTTGACATTGAAGTGATTGATTGATTGATGTGATTGATTGATTGATGGGATTGATTTGACATTGTGTAGAGATTCTCTTGGGATTGAGAAAGCGCGGTGTTTCTTCAAAATAAATGCCGGCTCATATCTTCTGGTCAGGGTATCGGATCGGTGCGTGAGTCGCGGCATTAGAACCGCGGCGACGGTGCGGTCGCAATGATACAGGTCTCGGATTAAACTAACTCGAATCTACAAGATACGACTTACGGTCGTGTGCAACGTCGATTATCGGTCGCGGACTGCCGGACTTCGAAGGAGAGGATCGTGGGATTCATTGGAACAGTACGAACTAGGATACGGGTCTTACATTAACCTAAACCTATAACCTATAACCTAAACCAAAACCTATAACCTAAACCAAAACTAAAACCTATAACCTAAACCCGAACCCATTCTCAAATCCAAAAACCTATAACCTAAACCTAAACCTTAACCTAAATGTTAACCTATAACCTAAACCAAAACCAAAACCTATAACCTAAACACAAACCCATTATCAAATCTCAAAACCTATAACCTAAACCGAAACCAAAACCTATAACCTAAACCCGAACCCATTCTTAAATCCCAAAACCCAAACCTAAACCTAAAACCTAAACCTAAACCTATAACCTAAACTCAAATCCCTAAACCTAAACCTAAACCTAATCCTATAACCTAAACTCAAATCCCTAAACCTTAACCTATAACCTAACCTAAACCTATACTTATAACCTAAAACTATTCCCAAATCCTAACACCTATAACCTAAACCCAACCTTTCCCTAAACCTATAACCTAAACTCAATTCCCAAAACCTAAACCTACACCTAATCATAATCCCAACTCCTTAACCTAAACCTAAACCTAAACTTGAAAACCCAAACTTAAACCCAATCTTGAGCTTGAACTCGATTTCCTAAACCTAAACCATAACCCATTCTCAATTCCCTAAAGCTATAACCTATAACCTATAGCCTATAACCTAAACCTAAACTTAAACCTATAACCTTTCCCTAAACCTTTAACCTAAACGTAAACTTAAAACCTAAATGTATTCTCAAATCCTTAAACCCGAACTTACACCTAATCCTAATCTCAACTCCTTAACCTAAACCTAAACTTGAAAACCCAAACTTAAACCCGATCTCGAACCTGAACCCAATTTCCTAAACCTAAACCTTAACCTATAATCAAGTTCCCAAAAGTTATAACCTATAACCTAAACCTAAACCTATAACCTAAACCTATAACCTTAACCTAAACCAAAACCTAATTATAACCTATAGCCTAACCTTAACCTAAACCTATAACCTAAACCTAAGCCAAAACCTATAATCATATGGTGAGACCATTTCTTTTGTATCAATTTCATTCCTCTTTGAGGTTTTATTTTATTTTATTTTATTTTATTTTATTTTAAATTCATTAAGAAAAAAAAGTGGTTATATATGATGCACTTCTTTCACTTTGTCTTTCTTTTCCCCAATGGGCATTCTAATTTATGAATGACATGACTGTTTGTAAGATGATGGAATATACGAAGCTGTTGAAATTTCAGGGTGAAGTCGAGCACATTTCTCTAATGAAGCCAAAGATTTGTATTTTCAGCATTATTGTAATTGTAATTGTAATTAATTGAATGAATTGGATTGTAATTGATTGAATGAAGGATTATAATTGTAATTGATTGAATGAAGGATTGTAATTGAATGAATGAATGAGTGTACAGGTGGTAATTGAATGAACAAATGAATGTAAATAATTTTTTAATGTATAAAATAGCTACGGATATTGACCGTAGCCACTAATCTGACAGGTGTAGCCTTTTCTATTTTGGCATATTGCTACGGACTTTTAGCTATAAATAATATTCGTAGCTGTTTGAAGTTTTCGCTACAGATATAATTGCGACAGATTATATCTGTAGCTGTTGTAACCTATAGCTATGGATAAAATCTGTAGCCATAGGTTCCAGACCTATTGTTATGACACCTACGACTATGGTCGTGCCACAGACTAACTACGAACTAAAAATGTAGCCATAGGTCTATGGCTACGGATTTTATCTGTAGCCTTTACCCATTTTTTGGTAGTGTAGGCACTCCAACCTGGTAACTTCCTTCTAACTTCTCCTCCTTTTACTTCCCATACTGCTGTAGGATTTTTTATATTTTTTATTTTAGGAGTAAACTCAGAGTTAGGGTTTCACCATGGAAGAGTGGGTACGTCATTATACTGAGATGGATAAGAGATATTTGTAAGACCTGATCTGAGTTCCTGCATGTGCATGTGTGTGTGTGAGTATGCATTTCATTTCTTGTGGTCTCACGATCCTACCAGCCGAATTTCGGTGACCTGCGACCCTCGGATTGTGTCTACGGTCATCCTTGAGTCCGGTCACTAGACCAGACTCGAATCGACCCGAAACTTATGCCACTTTGTTCGCATCATCGTTGCAGTTCCAACGATGTATCTTGTGCGTCCATCCGACTTATGGATTAAAAGTTATGAGCATTACATAGTATGACCCTTAATCATATGGCCCACTTTTATACAAAATGAATGTGGACCACCTCTATGGCACAAGTCCCCATACACACACCACACACCACACAAATTCTATGAAAATACCACCCATTTCAACAAACACTACCTAAGCCTAGTCTAAAAGCCTAAGCATTGTAAACTCCTCCCAATGCAATGATGACTTCTCTTATAAACTCATGATCTCTCTCTCTCTCTCTCTCTCTCTCTCTCTCTCTCTCTCTTTCTCTCTCTCTCCCTTCTTCTCATAGCTAGTAACCTTCTTCTCTAACATCCCAAAAATTTTCAAATTCTTTAGCCCTCTAAAACTCAAAACCCTTGCAATCCAACCCTTGAAAATACATCTCAACCATCAAAATCTTCTCCTTACTCTAAGATCTTCAGTATATAGAAGTTTGAGAGTTGGATTGTTTATGGGTGACTATTCCTTGTGCGGATTTCCTTTCTTTTCTTTGATCTCATTGTTTCTTCATAGTTAGATCATATGGGACCCACTAATCCATGGTGGGGATCCCATTTGATTCCATAGATGTGGTCCTTTGGCCCATCCTACATGCATGTCATGATCCATGATGAGGCCATTCTCCATGGACCCCATTATGATATATTTTATGATCCACTCTATCTCAAGGTTATCTAGACCTTAAAGATCATGTTGGGATGGCATCCCAACCATCTATTGTAGATATAGACCATGCATGTGATAGATTTAAGATCTTAAGTGTAAATCTATGAAGATTCATGTGTTTGATTGTTTTTGGGAGGGCTGATTAGTGGTGGGGCCCTACCCCATGGCTGGATTGTGCTTCTTCTCCATCTTTTTTTTTCCGTCTTTATAGTAAATCTGATGTATGTGTGGCCCACCTTATGTGCCATGCAACTAGGCCCAAGTGGTTGGACGCTCAGGCCCACCTTGTTGCCCCATGTTATTGGCATGATCTGGACAGCCTTTGGGCTTGATTTTATGGATGATATTAGAAGGGGCTTGGGTCTGAGAGTTGTGTGACCCATTTAGGTGGACCCCACCTTGAGAAAATGATGATTTATTTCCCTTTTATTTATCTTTTGGGCTGGTTTGGACAACAATATGTTGTTGTCCATATTGCTGGAAAATTCTGTTGTAGCTAATTGTTTGGCATGGGTTTGGTCTATAATTTTTCCACTGGTGGGCCACATCCCTAGACCCCACTTTATAGTACATATATGAGGGGACCTAAAACCTATTTTTCTCAATTTTTTTAAGGCTGTCGATCCACCCCGTTGGAATCCCAGATTAGGGTCTATTAAAATTCTGCACTTAGCATATTTACTAGATAGTTTGAATTCCTTGAATTAATTAAAATACTTCTACTAATCTGAAAATTACAAAATTTTGGGGAGGTGTGGCGCACCTATGGTAGGACCCACCTACCAATTTTTGGGTCCAATGGACCCCTGTGCATATTGTGGCAAGGGCTGGAGTGGCCCACCAAGTAGGGACGTCCAGGTCGGACAGATTTTCTAGATAGACTGTTTTCTTTAAATTAATTAAAATACTTCTAGTTATCCAAAAATCATGAAAATTTTTAGAGTATAACCCACCTATAAAAGTACCACCCTGCAAATTTTCAGGGCCATCGGGTCCCTGTATTGACCGTGGTGCAGCCTGGAGTGGCCCACTAAGCTAGGAAGCCTAAGCTAGGGCGTCTAGCCTTGGCTGGCCGTCCAGGCCACTTTGTGGACCCTCTTTAATGTATTTTATATCCCACCGTTCATCCATATGGGGTCCATAGGGGACTTGATCATTATCCCCTTCAGTAGCATCCAATTGGGGTCCATTGGATGAGTTTTTGGGCCAAATACCCAGGCCCATAGGACTGCCCACCTTGGAATGCCCAGCCCATTGGGCTGCTGTTGGAACGTCCAGTCTAGCAGCATAGCCCATTTGATTTATGTGTTAAATCCACTCCCTTCATCTGGTGGACGCCCTTGTGACATGTATGGGTCACCAAGAACTAAAATAAACATATAAATTAATTAATTTCTGAATTTCCAGCAATGCCAGATTGTGGGTGGGCCGAAATTTCAGCAATAGGCCCATGATTGCTGCCCATAAATGAATGTTTTGGGGCAGCATGGTCCACCAAATTTGAGGATATTTTACACATATCTTGCCTTATTTTTAATTAGATTTTGGGCTTAATTAGTGCATATTTAAGGCCCATTCCAATTGGATTTTTATTGGACTAGTCTTCTTAGTTATTTGTTGGGTTTTCCTAGGCCCATTGTCTTAGAATTTTTTGATAGGCCTGTTAAACCCTTGGGGCCTATATTATCATGCCATTGTGATGGGTTTTATGGGTCAAATATTTAAGTAGTTGGGCCCTTGCTTGCACATTAAAATAAACTCATACTTGGGTTGAGATGTAAGGCCCAACTTATTTGTTTTAAATATAAGGTTCACCCATATGTTGGAATAATGGGCTACCCATTAGGCCCACCACAATGAGTGGACCCATGATCTTTATGGTTGGGCCCAAACCTTGCTTGAGGGCCCACCATGTTGCCTATGTATTGGGCTTAGTGTATGGCCCACTAGGCCATGGAATGCTTGGGCCTTGGACTTTACTTTATATGCATAACAGGCAACCTTTTGGGACCCAGTTGAGGTTGGATGTCCTCCTTGGTGGCCCTAAGGTAAGCCTATAGGGTCCTCATTGGTGGTTGAAGGCCCACCTTGGATCTTGTTAGGACCGTTTTCCTCCTTGAGGCTTTATGACTCTCTTAGCTTGTGGGTCATCCCAAAGTATTAGGCCTCTACTAAAGGACTTCACTTCTCCTTAGAGTACCTGTCTATGTATCTATACCTTGTCCCTCACTAGGAAGGAGGAATATATTCTACAGGTAGTGCACTTACATCATTGTGATCCATATGCATCATCTGTGTGAATTAATTGCATTGTATGGTGGTCATAGAGGGATGGAGTTTCTCCCCTTGTGCACATTGAGTGCCTAAATCTTGTGTATGATCTGTATGTGTGACTCATGCATTGACATCACATTTCATGATGATACCTCCCTTATTTCACCAGGGCCTTGCCTTCACAAGGATGTTCGTGGATGGTCGTATGTGTAGATGCCGGAAATATTACTTGAGTATATCGGGTGCATAGGATGCCCATGGGTGAAATTCTCAAAACTTTCATGCTACCAAGGATCTGCCCCAACGCCATGACCAAGTGGAAACTATGAGCGTACGAGGGCCTTATACTATTAGGTCGCGACTCCCACTGTCGTGTAGTCAGTTGGGTAGGGGTGTGGCCTTACTCGCCTGATGTAAAAAGGCATTGCTAGGCTGAGTCTGACCAGCTCGTAAATGGGTCCACTACCGTTAGGCCTTACTGGTAATTAGCTATCCACAGGCGAATAGTGAGGTCTCTTATGCCTGTTTGACTGTGCGGGGTCTGTAGAGTGACAGCCATCCAACAGTGTAATGGACCCCGGTGATTTCCTTATGATTGGAAATGTACTTGACATGTGGATTGGATATGAGCAATGGCATCACTTTGCATTGCATTCGCATCGGCTGTATAAACCCCTTTATGCATTGCCTTAGTAAGGCGCACAGTACTCATTGCATCGTATTCATGACAAGCCTTGGTGAGGCTGGTGATATTGTTATTGAGCATGTTTCTCTTTCTATACCTCCTATTATTCTTTTGCGCACTATTATCACATACTTTCACCACCCTCTGAGCTTCTATAAGCTTATGCACGATTGATGCATGTAGGAGATTCTAGGCAGGCATCGTAAGGGCGGTGCTTGGATTAGAGTTGAGCTTGAGGACCCCAGTGTTGCTAACCTTTCTCTTCTTCTTTTATTATCTTATGTATGTCCTTTTGGACCTTATGAAAGCTTGTAAAAGTTCAAATTCATAGTGAATTTTGCGATATGTTCCTTTGTTATTTTCGAGATGTTACTTGTTGTGATCTTGGGTATGCTCGTATTGGAATGGTTATGGAAATCCTCCTTGTAGGATCCTAGGATCATAACTTGCCTCGGGAGCCGAGAATGGGGTACTACAGAGGCTGTTGCGATTAGAATTGGTTATTGGGCTCTTTGTGAGTCCGGTTATCGAGTCTGGGGCGTGACATATTGGGGAGGAACATTTAATGATTCTTATGGAATTCGACCTATATCTCAAGATTTTTCTCAAACCATCATCGAGAACAAATTGAAATATTATACTCCATCTGTTAATAAGTCCTTACACGACCATAATTATGGAAGTGAAAATTATTATCAACCATCGTATTCTCCCACTTATGATTTGTATGACTATAACCAGTGGAAATATCAAAATTAGAGAAATGAACCAACAACATATTATAATGATTATTCTCTTGGATCCCCTACCTTTGAGATCCAACCAGAATTAACCCAAGAGGATTCATTTTAGCGTAACATGATCTGTCTTACGAAAATTAGAAAATCGTTGGAAGCGCTTAATTCATGCCTTGAAAAGGTAGAAGATGCTCGTTCATCCCAGCCATAATTCATTCCAGAAATACAATGCGAGGAAAGTGATCCTAACTCGCTTTTGAAGAACTCTAAAATTACGAATGAGGAGTTGGAGTCTATTAATGAGCATATGGTTCAATTTTTCGATGAGTCGATCTCGATGACGGTCCAAAGAAATGATTAAGAGACGTGTGTATCTTTCAAATACAGTGATGATGACACACCTCCCTCACATGACACAGGATTTCAATGATGAGATTAAGGTTAGTTTATTCGAACCTCAACCTAATTGAGGAATGAAATGTGAGGAAAGCGATCCCATCGCAAGTATGCATTACTGCACGGAATTAGACGATGATGCGTATTGGGATGACTATTATGAACGTACAGCCCATATTCCCCTATAATCAATCTTAAGTTTGGTCCGGGTCAATGATCAAGACGTACACGAAGTAGTCGGTCATAATGAGCCATTCGTCTCGCCTGACATGTCTGATTTAAAAGTTGAGGATGAGTCCCTTACAAACAACCCTTCTAACTCTTGTGAAGCATGTTTGGACCACTCCTCTGAATAGAATGATGATGTGATTAAGGAGAAGGACGAGTTGCTCTCTATGACTCTGGAATTTGAAACCACTTAGTTAAGGCCACCATCTGAGCTGTACACGTTTGACAATTCAATGCCTTGATTGAGTAGTTTCAATGAACAGAGTTATCACATCGATGCTTCCCCTATTGATCTTCAATCTGTCTGTGCAGGACTGGAGCAAGAGAGCGTACCTCCATCCACTTTCAAGGACGATGGATTCCTTGGGCAGATCATCACAGGCTCCAATGTGGAAAGTAAGTCACGCTTGGTTGAATTTTCCAACTCTTTGGACAATTGCTTAACACATTTTCCAAATTCAAACGATCCTATGATTAAAAAAATAGTGGATGTCTCGCAAGACAGTACCTCAGTAGATGTCATGGATCAAGAGAACCCTTACTCTGAAGCCCCTTCCTCCACAGATCCTAATCGTTTACCGTTAAGGGAGGAGCTGAAAATTAAACCGGAGTCTAAAACTTCAGAATGTATTGAGACTACATCATTTGCTAAGAATTCTTCTAAATCTTATCTACTATAGTCTCTGATTCACCATGGGATACTAACTTTGAAACTTTTTTTGTCATAGGTAATTCATATATACTTTCGATACCTCAGGCGAATCAATGACAAATTTTTGATGAGGTACATAAGTTTCTCTAGAAAGTCATGCTCCAGGGCATCCAAGCCTATTACAAAAAACGCTTTTGGATGATCCTGTTGAGAAATTTACTGAGAAATTTATCAAGATATTGGCCGAAAGAGGAACCTTAAGGCATGACTGAGTAACTTTTCCCGTGTTTTCCTAGGACTAGGATAGTTTGCTTTATGCCGTTCTAGGAATAGTTGGTTTTATGCCATTAGGTTAGTTTGCTTCTTAGTTGTTTTAGGATAGTTTGCTTTTGTTGGGTTAACTCTCGTGCCGAGCCGCACTCACGCTGCAAAAATGCTTCTTGATTCCTTCATCCAAGTACTATCTTCCCATCACTTCTCATTTACTTTCATTGCCTCGTGTGCATTGCATGCCTATATCTTTTACATTGAGGATAATATAGATTTTTGGTTGGGGATGGGAGATTAGGTTACCTAATCAGTCTTTTCTTGACCTTGAGAAAAAAATTTGAAAATTTTTAAAATTTTTCTAGACTTTCTTGTGAATTCGAAGTGATTTTAAAGGATAGTCGTGACTAGAGAAGTATAAGATACAAAATGTTGGCGATTTATGACTCGTGGATTCAGTCATCTAGTAGATTTCACCGTTAAGTTCGAATTATTAATCCATGATTAGAAGTTGTAAACATTGATTGAATCATGATTTCACATGTCACATCTTACTTATACATTAAGGTTTCAGTTCGATATTGAAGGAATAACTTGATAATCACTAAGCATGAAAGGAACTGAAAAGGCCAAGCTATATGTAAATCAATTCAAATTTAAAATAATTACAGCGGAATTGAATAAAGAGATAGCCAAATAAAGTAAATCAATTCAAAATGCTGAAATGAAAAACAACCTCAGTTAACAAGTATTGAGAGGTTGATACAAAAGTTGTTCTAAGGATAACCTTACACCAAAAACCAAAGTTTATGGTAGGACAACCTTATTTCTAGAAAGGTCTTTGTATCAAGAACTCAAACCAAAGAGGAATAAATATATTCAAACTATACTAAGAATAAAATGCAATCTCAAATATTGATTGTTCTAAGGACAACCATGCACCATAAAAATGGCAGGGCAACCTTATTAGAACAAGTAGAGAAATTGAAGCTCAAACAAACAAAGGAATAGCAAGAGATAAATTGCAGAAATATAAATCTAAACTATTACAACATTCCTCACTGAGCTTGAAATAAAATGATTACAACATTTACATCCACATACATTCCACAACTGAATAATCAAAGATAGGAAAATGAAGCACACATCCACACAACACAAAGAGTTATACTGGTTCGCCTGTGTGTACACCAACTGTTCAACAACGCCACAAAGAATGTTACTTCACTCCTAACATCCTCACACAGGGGATATTAGTGTTCACTATCAAATAGGTTTTCACAGGTTCACCTAAAACCTTCATAATTGTGTCTTTTCAAAGGGCTTACACAATTCAAAAACCTTCACTTCTAAGTTTTCTGGCTCTCCTCATATAACCAACAACTTTGAGATTTTTCTGGCTTAACCTCAAATAAAACTAAAATACAGTAAATTACAAAATGTAAAATACCTATTTTTCTTCTTTGATGTAGCAGCCCGGAAGAACTAAGTTGGAGTAGAGATTTGAATGTCAAAGTTCAATGTCCAATACTCACTATGAAATGGTTATAAGTTCTTTTAGATTTTAAATTAAAACATATGGGCTAACTTTAATTGATTTTGATTCCAGAAAAAGGAAAACAACACTTCCCCTTTTCAGATAAGATTGGATTATAAGAAACAAAATCAATTTAAAAAGCTAAAGAAAGAAAATATTAAATATGCACACTTAGCTTAAATGGAGTACAAATGAATCTCTCAGAAGGCTGAATTAAATTAGCTTGATTTTTTTATATAGATTCGTGCTCAATTTATAGGTGAGTAAATCACATCTTCGACTAGTCGTAGGACCAACTGATATTTGAAAATTCGAGCGCGATAAGATAAGGCAGTTTCACGATTGGTCGTAAGTAGTCTACGACTGGTCGAAGTAAGTCGAATTTTGTAGTTGGACTTTGAGTCGTAGGTCTACGATGGGTCAAACAATCAGTCGACACTGTTCATACGACTAGTCGAACAGGCACCAGGACTGGTCGAAGCTTAACTAAAAATTCTGAATTTTTTCAACAAACTTATGACTGGTCCAGGCAAATCTTAGACAGGTCGAAACAGTGTCAGGACTAGTCGAATAAAGACCAGGACTTGTCTTAGAACAGGCCAAGCTCACTTATATAAAACATATGAACTATGTATCCAAAATGGCCTACTCTAAAGGTCAACCTAAGGTCAGTCATACCTCAATGGTGAAGCAAGGACATTAAAACTTAAAGATGAGTGACCTTAAGCATAATGAAGCTTGAGTTTGAGATGTTTATGTAGTTTAAACTTGAAAGCATCTAGAAATCTTGAGTCTTGAACTAAGTATTCCCACATTGTTAAGTCTTCTTGACTTGTGAACATAGCCTGTCTATCGAAGCTGATCTTGTGAGAATTTGTCTTAATTTGACATACCATTTGTAGAGCTTTGTTCTTCACATATGCAAGCTTCATAACAAGATACATACAGTGTCTTTTGGCCCTTCAAATTTAACAATATAGTGAAGCTATCAACTATAGCACTTACAATCTCCCCCTTTGTCAAATTAGTGACAAAACACTTTTACAAGATATATTTCATAAAATAGAATATTTGAATCAGGCACTAGTCAATAACGAATCATGCACCAGTTAATATCAACTGGGACATATACATAAGAATGAACCTGTAAATCAATTCAACATATATTCTCTGCGCAAATCAATTCAACATATATTCTCTACAATCTCTGCACATACTCCCCCTGAGTATAACATATATCCAACATACTCCCCCTGAGTATAACATATATCAGTATAACATATATTCATTAACCATTAAACATCCATTCATTCTCCCCCTTTTTGTCACAATAGGACAAAGGAAGCACAGAATAGATATCTGAGGAGAAAATAATTAAAAAGATATAGGAGAGGTAATAAGACAAGATATGAAAAATAACATAAGCAACACACATAATTCATAAACTGAAATAAGTCAGAGATAGCTACAATCTTCAAAATCAGTTAAGCTAATGTAAGAGAAATAAAGTTATTACAGACTGGTAAACACAAAAGAATAATCTAAACCAGATGAAGGAGCAGGAATGGAAGGATCAAGTTGATGCATGCCTTTATTCAAGCGCCTAAGATATTTGCACATATACTTGAACTGTAAATCATGGGCAACAGATATGTTTTCCATCTTAACATTCATATTATCAACCTTCACCTCCAAATCACGCAAACGCGCATCAACGTTTGATGGTGCATAATCAGGGTCATTTACGGAATCAGAATCAAGTTCTTCAAAAAATCATCCATATTAATATCATTAGAAGGAAGATCAGCGGCTTCTTCCTCATGTTTAGCTTCACTACCAACATTACCAACCCCTTGACCAGGAAGCATATCCAGCTTCATCTTATTAAGGTTAGAATTATTAAATATAAGATGATGGATAGGGGCTTCTAAAACAGGCATGTCGACTAACATATACATAGCCAACACAGTCATCAAATAAGCAAAAGGAATGTCATTGTGACCTGGATGGAGTTAAAACTGAATAATGTGGTGACAAATCAAGGATGATAAACAAATATGTGCACCTCTGGCAATAGCATGAAGAACACGAACTATGAAGGACGTTAATTTGGATTTATTACCAGATCGAGGATACAAGTTAGACACAAAGATTTTATGAAGAATTCTGTATTTAGGTAACAAAAACTTTGAAGGGAGCACATTCCCTTTATGTGTCCATTGAGCATCCAAGTTGCATAAATCTCTAGTGAGCATGCATTTTTCAGTGACTGAGGGTTTATCAAATAAGTTATGGATAGGAATGCCCTCATCATTCACAGGAATATCCATAAAAGCTGAAATCAAATGACGATCAACATCAAATGGTCCTTCTCTTGTGGCTATTGAAATAGTTAAATTTTTCAATGAAAAATTACTTATGCATGCAGGCATGGATTGTGCAATGGACCGGTATGCTGGCCCACCCCAATGCAATAATTTATCCTAACCTACAATTTGAAGAATGGGAAGGATATCAAATGGGGTAACATGATTAACATCAACTCGATGTTCCACAATAACATTACGCAATCTGATGTCCCGAATATAAGACGGATCATCATTGGAGGCCCGAAGATGACGCTTAGTAAGAGGAATAGATTTGGAAGAAGATGGACCACGGGATGTTGTCTTTCCACTTCTAGAAGCCGTTTGCAACAAATATTTTAAGGAAACAAACAGTTGCAAAGGATTGAGAAGTGGTTTTTTTAAAATCAGATTTTGGAGAAGAAAAACCCCAAATCTCAATGAAATTTGAAATAGACAACTTCAAGAAGAAAATAGAACTAAACTTGACACAAATCCACAAGAAATAAACAAATGGAACACTAACCTTGAAGGATTTGGAAGGTGGGTTCGACTGGTCAGGCGTCGACTAGTCGGAGAGGAAAGATGAAATAAGGAAGAAAAGAAATTTTCCCTAAAATAAGCCAATTATCGCGATCTAAGACTGATCGTGGTTATCTTCGACCGGTCGTGCCACGACAGGTCGAGTAAATCCTCGACAAGTTGAACATCACCAAAAATCTAATTTCAAGCATATTTCACAAAAAAATGAAATTTAACATAGCAAATATATACAATATGATAAAAAAAGGCATAAGTAATCATTTTAGAATGCACATGCCAAGATCAAATTTCATTTGGTTAAACCTACTTTTGTCGAGTGGTTTAGTGAAAATGTCAGCATGCTGATTCTCGGTAGGGATATATTCCATAGATATAACTTTTTCTTCTACTAATTCACGAATATAATGAAATTTAATGTTAATGTGCTTAGTATGAGAATGTTGAATTGGATTTTTTGAAATATTTATAGCGCTGGTATTATCACAATATAATAACATAGAATCCTGTTTAATTTCATAATCACTTAGCATATGGTTCATCCAAACAAGCTGTGTACACGCATTACCAGCTGTGATATATTCAGCTTCAACAGTTGAGAGTGATATAGAACTTTGTTTCTTGCTAAGCCAAGAAACTAAATAGTTTCCAATACAAAAAAAACCACCACTGGTAGATTTTCTATCATCAAGATTACCAGCCCAGTCAGCATCCGAATATTTAGCTAATTGAACACTAGTGTCATGAGGATACCAGAGATCGAGATTAACAGTACTTGCGACATATCGCATAATTCGTTTAACAACAATTAAATGCGATTCTTTAGGATCAGATTGATATCTAGTGCAAGTACCAACTCTTAAAGCAATATCAGGTCTACTAGTAATTAAATACAATAAACTACCTATCATACTCCGATATAATTTTGGATCCACATTTTTACCTGCAGAATCTCTTGAGAGTTTCAAGGTTGTACTCATAGAAGTATCAAAATTCCTACCATTCTCAAATCCAAATCTCTTAATCAAATTCATAGCATATTTAGGTTGAGAGATGAACATTCCATCAGGTCGTTGTTTTACTTGTAACCCAAGGAAATAATTCAATTCCCCAACCATGCTCATTTCAAATTGAGATTTCATCAAATCTGCAAACTCAATAGTTATGTCAGTACAGGTAGATCCATAAATAATATCATCAACGTAGATCTGAACCATTAAGATATCTTCGTTATGCTTCTTAATAAACAATGTTTTATCAACACTTCCCATTTGAAAGTTATGACTGAGTTAAAACTTAGTCAATTTCTCATACCATGCTTTGGGAGCTTATTTTAGATCATAGAGAGCTTTTTTGAGACTGTATACATGATCAGTAAACTTATGGTCTTCAAACCCGGTAGGTTGTTTAACATATACTTCTTCATGTAAATCGCCATTCAAAAAAGCACTCTTTACATCCATTTGAAAATTTTTAAACTTTTTAAAGCATGCAATGGATATAAAAAGTCTGATTGATTCAAGACGAGCAATTGGGGCAAAGGTTTCATCATAATTGATACCTTCAATTTGAGTGTATCCTTGAATAACTAATGTTGCCTTGTTTCGAATGATATTCCCAAGCTCATCAGACTTATTTTTAAAAATTCACTTTGTTCCGATAATATGTTTATCTTTAGGTCTAGGAACAAGATACCAGACATCATTTCGAACAAATTGATTAAGTTTTTCTTGCATAGCAACTATCCAGTTTTTATCAGCAAGAGCTTCTTTTTACGTTAGATGGTTCTATCTGGGATGTAAAACATACGTAATTACATATATCCTCAAGTTGTCTACGCATATGAACGTCAGTGAGAGGGTTTCCAAGAATCTGTATGGTTGAATGATCTTTAACAGTCCTCAATTCAAAATCAGTGTGATTAAATGAAGTATCAGGTTTATCAATTACAAAAACTTCATCATTATCTGAACTTGAGACAGGTGTGTTTAAGTGATCATCAATGACCACATTGATGGACTCTTGAATAACATCGGTCCTTTTGTTCAGAACCCTATAAGCTCGACTGTTTAAAAAATATCTTAGAAAGATCCCTTCATCACTCTTCATATCAATCTTTTCCAGATTTTCATGATCTCATAAAATATAGCACTTACTACCAAAAACTCGAAAGTATTTGACAGTAGGCTTTCTATCGAACAACATTTCGTAAGCCGTTTTATTATTACCTTTACAAGTGTAAACACGGTTAATGATATAACAAGTTGTATTGACTGCTTCAGCCCAAAGATTTTTAGGGAGCTTCATACTATTCAAAATTACAGTTCCCATTTCTTGAAGCACTTTATTTTTCCTTTCTACAATTCCATTCTGTTGAGGAGTTTTGGGTGTAGGGAATTCATGCGATATTCCCTGATCGTTACAGAATTTCTCAAAACTTCTATTCTCGAACTCAGATCCATGATCGCTACGGATCTTACAAACTTGAGAACCTTTTTCAGTTTGGATCTGTTTAAGAATCCTTTTAACTTCATTAAGGGTTTTTGATTTATCCCTTAAGAAGACTACCCAAGTGAATCTTGAAAAATCATCCACGATTACCAAGATATATTTTTTGCCACCTCGACTCTCCATTCTAGTATGTCCTATATGATCCATATGGAGAAGCTCGAGTGGTCTTGATGTGGCATTGGAGTTCACCTTTTTGTGAGAGCTCCTTGTTTGCTTGCCATACTGACATTCACCACATATCTTGTCTACATTTTGTAATTTAGGTAGACCTCTTATTAGTTCTCCTTTGCTCAATCTATATAAATTATGGTAGTGTACATGTCCAAGGCGTTTATGCCATAATTCAGTTTCATCGGTATGGACAATGTAACACGATTGATTAGATGAGCTACCATCGCTTACAATATAGCAATTTTCAGAAGTCCTGCGACCAGTTAATATTACAGAACCCTTTTTGTTCAAGATTTCACAACCTTTATTAAAAAATTTCACGTTATGATTATTATCACATATTTGAGATATGCTTAACAGGTTGTGTTTTATCCCCTCAACATATAAAACATTCTTAAATAAGGAAAGGTTATAGAGTTGAACCGTACCTTGGCCAATAATCTTGCAATTGCTACCATCACCAAATGTGACTGAACCATCAGTCATGTCTTTGAGATCAGTGAATAAACATTTATCACCAGTCATATGCCTTGAGCATCCACTGTCTAAGTACCACTTAGAATGGCTTATAGCTTTGAAAGCAACATGGGCAACCAAGCAACTTTAGGAACCCATTTCATTACTGTTTTGGGTTTAGGAGTATAGTTGGTCTTCTTGTATTTGAAATTTTTGTAAGAGTGACCCACTGAGTTAGATTTTAAGAGCTCCTTAAGCAAATCAACTATTTTTTCAGCTAAAAGGTTTTGGTTTTGATTTTTGTAAATGATATAGTTACCTCTGGTTTTGAAAGATTGAAAAGTTTTAACATTTTTAGAAAACTTTTGACTTGAGCTTTTCTCATTTGAGTTAGAGGATTCTCCTTTTACAAACTTGGGAAGAGTATTCTTCTGTTTAGGAGGAATATTTTTGTCGTAGCCCAAACTGGATCAGTTGCCACATTTTCTTGATCCAGTTAAAAGTTTTTCTAATTTAGGATCACCTTGGGCATACCTCCATGTATCCTTTAAACTCAAAAGGGAAGAGACTTTAAGTTTAAGTTTATCATTTTCAGATTTCAGATTTTCAATAAGGGTGGTTTTGAAATCTAGATCACATTTGCATTTTTTAAAACAATCTGAAAGATGAGATTTTTCTAAAACAGGAGACTCAAATCTTTCTCTAAGCCTTAAAAACCTTTCTTTTTGAAGTTTTAGTTTTACGGCAATTTTACAACTTTCCTTGTATAGGGCATTATAAGCATCTTGAAATCTTCTTCATTATCATGATCACTATTTAGATTTTCTTCACTGGTTGAATCATCATGATCTGAAAAAGTGAACTTGGCTAGAGTCATAAATCTATCACTCCCTGAAATTCGGTACCCGAGTTGGCCAGGCCCGAACCTGAATTCCAGGACTGTGAGTTGTACTTAAATAAAATATAAATCACAGCCCACATTATTTTCATGCATTTTTAAGGCAATCAGAGCAACTAAAAAGGGTCAAAATAATTATCATTAAAAACTTTCACAAATCAATCATTGAATATTTAGTTACATTAATATTTAAAAATAATTAATAACAATATACATTGATATTTAATTAACTTCTAAATAAATAAGGAAAAAAATCTTCAAATTTGCCCAACTAATTCTTCGTATACAAACCCTACAAAATAATCTATACGGGTGTGAGCGCGACGGCTCGTAGGGTCACATCCTTCCCAAAATTGAAAATTCTACGTTAACACAAATAAAACTCAATAATACAAATATGATTACTTACGAGTATTGAATCGTCATTTTACATAACAATAATAACAATTTATTTTCCATAATAAAAACAAAATAAGACAACGCAATTATCTAAAATCCTTTTTGGTTCAATCCAAGGCAGAGCACCCTGTGTGTTGATCCTTTTAGGGAATGACCCTCGGCAGAGCACCGATGTTGATCCTTTTAGGAAATGACCCTAAGCAGAGCACCTGGTGAATAAACTTTTAGAGTAAATACCCAGGGTAGAGCAGCCGTGTGTGTTGATCATTTTAGGGAATCGCCCAGGGCAGAGCACCTGTGTCGATCCTTTTAGGAATGACCTTGGGCAGAGCACCCGTACCGTGCTGATCCTTTTAGGAATGACCCTGGGCAGAGCACCCATAAAAATATAATGATCCTTTTAGAGTAGAGCACCCATAAATTCAAATACATTATTCATCATGTAATAATAAGGAATTAATTGTAATTTGAGCACATAACGATGATTAATTGAAATCAATTAATAACTTAAATAAATTACATTTATACTATGCAATTAAGAATCCAATAAAATAATCTACAACTAATGATAATAATCAAATAAATTGAACACATAACAAATAATCAAATCAATCTATATATTAACCTAAAATTTTCAATAGGGAAGATCACCTACCTGATTTAGTGTGACATATCCCATGTATGGCTAGATTAGGCGAGAAGATCTAAGATCGATACAAATGTGGTCCATTCGGCCCAAATGACTTCTGATTTGAATATGAAATAATGCTTCATGTAGATCATATGGTGGCTACTTGACAAAGGAGATGCCGCGGTCTTCAATGGCGGATTCTTGTATAAGATAGATCTCAACATGTCCTTTATTCTAGATGGCTCAGATGAGTCTCATGGGGCTGAATGAAGGTAGATTTTAAAGCTCCAATGAACTTGGTTAGTGGGTATTGTGGTTGGAAGCTTGCAGATGTCGCACATCTCTCGTCAAGTGTTAAGAAGAGTCGACATTATTTTTTGTTGAAGTCTGATGCTGGAGCTAGTGGTGGGTTGATGGCCAAAGATGGGTTTGAGTTTGCAGTTGTATTACAGAGAAGAAGGAGAGGAGAGAGAAAATTGGGAGGTGGGACGACGTGCACAAGCACGTCACTTTTGTTTTGTTGTTTTTTTTTAATACATATTTTTTAAAAGAAAACACGGTGGGCCCCACTCATGATGTTTATGAAAAATCCACTCCATCCATTTATTTTTCCAGATCAAGTTGGGCATTAGCCCAAAAATGAGGCTGATCCAAGGTTCAAGTGGGCTACACCAAAGGATATGGTGGAACCCACCATTTAAAAAAATGGGGTGTTACATTCTACCCTCCTTAACAAAAATTTCATCCCCGAAATTTACTACGCTAATGCCTAAACTAAAATTGCATGGTGGGTCTGCGAATGACGTAGTTTGCGTTGACATTTACGTTAGTTGTGGTGTCTCTTCAAGTGATGGTGTTATGAAATTATTAGTAAAAACCTACTCTTTTTTGATAGTGCGGAAACAGAACCAATGGTTGACGCTAGTGTCGTGGAGGTTTTTAATTTTGTTGTCATCATTGATGTGGTGGAGGTAGTTGTTGAGATTATCGAAGTGGTCCTTGACATGGCTATAATGTGATGGGTACAACGAATGTTGTTGCTAAGATACTTGGTATGGCCATGGAGAAACATGAAGTTACGGTTGAGTCTTTAAGGGTTGCAGTTGCAATTATGAATGTTGTGTCGAACTTCGAATCTTGTGGCTACCAGTGCGAGGATCGGTGATATCTACTTCCTATTCACTTGATCTGTTGTGGGATGGTTGGTGTGATCTCAAGATGTCTTGTAGGTGTCCTTATTGTTATGACCTCGGTTATGACCATAACACTTTTTAAAATATAGTGGAGGTGATCTCGAGATGCTGGTCTCGCTGAAGAGTATAGTGCAGAACTTTGTTGCATGGATGACAACCCATTCTGTGGAGGTGGCTTATAGACTTGGTTAGGTGGTCCCTGATTTTATGGTTGGCGAAGAGGAAGGGGTCGTGCATAGACATACAACATGGTCTTCATATCCACAGTTGTAGCAGAATTTTAACAGTAGTGATGTAGAAGTGTGATCATGGTCGGTATAACTAAAGCAACCTAAAAATACTTTAGGTCCTAACTACTCTATTTGCAAGTGATCCACTCTAAAGGCATCAGGTTCAGGCCTTCATGATAGAGTGACATGACTCGAGTCATTTATAAGTACAATATATGATCGGTTGAAGATGTGTTTCACAAAAGATTTATTCGATTTCCAAGGAAGGATTTGGTGGCTGGAGTTAGTATACATGATCGTTCAATAGGGACGGTGCTGAGATATATATTGAAGTTGAAGTAAAAAAATTTTGATGTTGAAGGTACTGTTCCATTTGACGCATTGGATAGTTTCAAATATTGGATTGGTTTAATTTTATTTTATTTTATTTTATTATATATATATATTTTTTAATTAGTATATTGAAGATTTTTTAAGATTGCAAGGAAGATTAGATAATCTAAAAGACTTATACATGAAGATCAAGAGAATAAAAGCTGTGATATGCACCAAGGTTGTTGTGGAAAAAAAAAATAAAAAATCAGATTATAAGGATATTGTTCCTACTAATGTTTCTGGTATTTGTAAGTATCGAATTGGTCTAAAACTTTTTATAACGATGCATCTATTAGTTTATTATAACCCTATAAAATTTCAGCTTAATCTATAGTTTATAAAAAATTCTAAATTTCAGAAAATTAGGTCTGCCCAGAAGCAGATGATTTCTGACTAGTATACACCTAAATTAAAATCGCTATAGGAGAAACCTAGAATTATATTTTTTTATTATTTTTCCATAAAACTGTACTTGTTAATCTACGACTAAAATTTTGAATAATCTTAAATGGAGCTAAAATTAATTAGTTATGATTTTTATAATTCATGTGTTTTCTGCTTACTATTGCAATCCAACTCACCGTAGTAGACTAAAAATTCTTAAAAATTTCTTAGGGTCCAGTTTTAGGCTATTAGTTCAATGTCAAGTCTAATTAATATCATATTTGATGTCATACAGATACATAGGGTTTGCTAAGTTCATATTTTATTTTTATTTTTTTATCACAAAAGCAAAAAATCTTATATTTGGTTCTCTAATTCAATCTCTACAATAGGCCCTCAAATTGATTCTAGCCAAGGCTTAATCTAATCATTTGTATAACATACATCTAAGGTCCTCGATAGAATCTAAAACCTAGGCTCTGATACCAATCTTTTGATGAGGCTTGTCCGTGAGAGGGCCACCCACGAAAATTGACGGTCCAAATATCAGGTAGGTGATCTTCCCGATTGAAAAGACTACATTAGTATATATATTTGATTACAATGAATTTTTATTTTGTATTATTGATTTAAATTATTTGATTTTGATTTTAAGTGATGTAGAATGCATTTATTTGATTTATGATATGTGAAATAAATTCATTTAGTCATTGTTAACTGCTTTAAATTGTATTTAAATTATAGGTGCTCTGCCTTAAAAGGATCATTACATTATATTTGTTATGGATGCTCTGCCCAGGGTCATTCTCGAAAGGATCAGTACGGTACAGGTGCTTTGCCCAGGGCATATCCGAAAAGATCGTCACGGGTGCTTTGCCCTGGGTAATTCCCTAAAAGGATCAACACATACGGGTGCTCTACCCTGGGTATTTACCCTAAAAGTTTATTCACTAGGTGCTTTGCCATGGGTCATTCCCTAAAAGGATCAACACCAGTGCTCTGCAGAGGGTCATTCCCTAAAAGGATCAACACGCACGGGTGTTCTGCCCTTAATTGAACCAGAAAGGATTTTAGATAACTATATGATATTATTTTATTATTATGAATAATAATTTTTTATTGTTGTCACGTAAAATGCCGATTCAATACTCGTAATTAATCCTATTTATCTTATTGAGTTATATTTATGTTAACGTAGAATTTTCAATTTTGGGAATGATTTAACCCTACCAGCCATCACGCTCACACCCATATAGACTGTTTTGCAGGGTTTGTATATGAAGAACCGGTTGGGCAAGATTGAAGACTTTTATATTTATTTATTTAGAAATTAATTAAAATTCAATGTATGTTGTTATTATTTATTTTTGAATGTCAATGTAATTAAAGATTTAAAGATTGATTAGTGGATAAAATTTAATGACAATTATTAGTATCCTTTTAGTTGCTCTGATTACCTTGAAAATGCATGAAATAATGTGGGTTGCGATATATATTTTATTTAAATACAACTCATAGTCCTGAAATTCGGGTTCGGGCCTAGCCAACTCAGGTTCCAATTTTCGGGGCATGACAGGGCCTTAACTTCATTATCTGACTCATTTTCGGAATCTTCTGATTCAGAAGAGGCTTCAGTGCCAGAAGATTCATCCTAAGTAGCTAACATTCCTTTCTTTTTAGGTTTATCCTTTTTAGGACACTTGTTTACTAGATGCCCATATTCTTGGCAGTTGTAACATTGACTATCTTTCAAAGATTTCCAAGATTTAGATCTAGATTTAGATCTTTTCTTATCACTTGATTTTTGAAAATCAACCTTCTTTTTACTTTTGAAAATCTTGTAAAACTTTTTCGTTAAAAGAGCCATATCATCTTTGGAATTTTTAAAATCAAAATTTTCTTGAGAAATACATTTGGAAGACTTAAATGCTATTGATTTACCTTTAGGAGCTTTAAAAGATAACTCGTAGGTTTGTAAAGACCCAACCAACTCTTCTACCTTCATATTGTCCGTATCACGAAGTTCTTGGATCGCGGTTACCTTAGAATTGAACCGTCCAGGTAGTGAGCGTAGTATCTTTGCACATACTTTACTTTTTGGGATTTTATCGCCAAGACCCCACATATAGTTTGCAATGTCATTTAATCTAGTGTAGAAGTCCATAAACATTTCATTTTCCTCCATATGAATTTCTTCAAATTTTATTGTGAGGAGTTGGACTTTAGATTTTTTTTACAATTGAAGTACCCTCGTGTGTCATTTCTAATATATCCCAAGATTTCTTGGCAGTATCATAGGATGTAATTCTTTTGAACTCATCCGGTGATAGTGCGCAAGTGATTGCATTTAGTGCTTTTGCATTGACACTACTCTCACTTTTCTGAAGAGTGGTCCATGAGAAAAATGGTGTTACTCTTATTGATTTTGAACCATCGATACGAGTCACTTTAGTGGTAGGTAGGTTCCATTCAGTCACTGTGGCAAGCCACACATTTTCATCCATGGATTTGAGGAAGATCCTCATCCTAGCTTTCCAATATGCATAGTTGAAGCCATTAAAGGGTGGAGGCCTAGTGGCTGAAAGGCTATCAAAATTTGACATCTTATATATAGCTTAGATCATTAGCTTAGGAATTGAATCCAAATAATAAAGCAATTAAAACAAGCTATTAGACTCTGATACCACTTGAAAAGGCCAAGCTATATGTCCTGGGGGGGGGGGGGGGGGGGGGGGGTAATAGGACAATGCCAAATTTAAAATAATTATAGAGAAATTGAATAAAGTGATAGCCAAAGAAAGTAAATCAATTCACAATGCTGAAATGAAAAACAACCTCAATTAACAAGTATTGAGAGGTTAATACAAAAGTTATTCTAAGGACAACCTTACACCAAAAACCAAAGTTTATGGTAGGACAACCTTATTTCTAGAAAGGTCTTTGCATCAAGAACTCAAACCAAAGAGGAATAAATATATTCAAACTATACTGAGGAATAAAATGCAATCTCAAATATTAATTATTCTAAGGACAACCATGCACCATAAAAATGGCAGGGCAACCTTACTAGAACAAGTAGAGAGACTGAAGCTCAAACAAACAAAGGAATAACAAGAGATAAATTGCGAAAATATAAATTTAAACTATTACAACATTCCTCACTGAGCTTGAAATAAAATGATTACAACATTCACATCCACATACATTCCACAACTGAATAATCAAAGATAGGAAAATGAAGCACACATCCACACAACACAAAGAGTTATAGTGGTTCGCTTCTGTGTACACCGACTGTTCAACAACTGCCACACCGAATGCTACTCCACTCCTAATATCCTCACACAGGGGATATTAGCGTTCACTATCAAATAGGTTTTCACAGGTTCACCCAAAACCTTCACAATTATGTCTTTTCAAAGGGCTTACACAATTCAAAAACCCTCACTTCTGAGTTTTCTGTCTCTCCTCAGATAGCCAACAACTTTGAGATTTTTCTGGCTTAACCTCAAATAAAACTAAAATACAGTAAATTACAAAATGTAAAATACCTGTTTTTCTTCTTTGATGTAGCAGCCCGGAAGAAGCAAGTTGGAGTAGAGATTTGAATGTCAAAGTTCAATGTTTAATACTCACTATGAAATGGTTCTAAGTTCTTATAGATTTTAAATTAAAACACATGGGCTAGCTTTAATTGATTTTGATTCTAGAAAAAAAAGAAAACAACACTTCCTCTTTTCAGATCAGATTGGAATATAAGAAACAAAATCAATTTAAAAAGTTAAAGAAAGAAAATATTAAATATGCACACTTAGCTTAAATGGAGCACAGACGAATCTCTCAGAAGGGCGAATTAAATTAGCTTGATTTTCTTATTTTTTTTTATAGATTCGTGCTCAATTTATAGGTGAGTAAATCACGTCTTCGACTGATCTTAAGTCGCTACGACTGGTCGTAGGACCAACAAATATTTGAAAATTTGAGCGTGATAGGATAAGGCAGTTTCACGACTGGTCGTAGTTAGTCTGCGACTGGTCGAAGGACACCTTCGACTGGTTAAAGGTTTCTCACGACTGATCGAAGCAAGTCGAATTTTGTCACTTGACTTTGAGTCGTAGGTCTACGACGGGTCGAACAATCAGTCGACACGATTCATACAACTAGTCGAACAGACACCAGGATTGGTCGAAGCTTAACTAAAAATTCTGAATTTTTTCAACAAACTTACGACTGGTCCAGGCAAATCTTAGACAGATCAAAACAGTGCTAGGACTAGTCTTAGAACAGACCAAACTCACTTATATAAAATATATGGACTATGTATTCGAAATGGCCTACTCTAAAGGTCAACCTAAGGTTAGTCATACCTCAATAGTGAAGTAAGGACATTGAAACTTAAGGGTGAGTGACCTTGAGCATAATGAAGCTTGAGCTTGAGATCTTGATATAGTTTGAACTTGAAAGCATCTAGAAATCTTGAGTCTTGAACTAAGTCTTCCACATTGTTGAGTCTTCTTAACTTGTGAACATAGCTTGTCTATCGAAGCTGATCTTGTGAAAATTTTGTCTTGACTTGACATACCATTTGTAGAGCTTTGTTCTTCACATATACAAGCTTCATAACAAGATACATACAGTGTCTTTTGGCACTTCAAATTTGACAATATAGTGAAGCTATCAATTATAGCACTTACAATCTCCCCCTTTGTCAAGTTAGTGACAAAACACTCTTACAAGATATATTTCATAAAATAGAATATTTGAATCATGTACTAGTCAATAACGAATCATGCACCAGTTAATATCAACCGACGCATATACATAAGAATGAACCTGCAAATCAATTCAACATTTATTCTCTGCGCAAATCAATTCAACATATATTCTCTGCAATCTCTGCACATACTCCCCCCTGAGTATAACATATATCCAACATACTCCCCCTGAGTATAACATATATTCATTAACCATTAAACATCCATTCATTCTCCTCCTTTTTGGCACAATAGGACAAAGGAAGCACAGAATAGATATCTGAGAGGAAAATAATTAAAAAGATATAGGAGAGGTAACAAGACAAGATATGAAAAATAGCATAAGCAAAACACATAATTCATAAACTGAACTAAGTCAGAGATAGCTACAATCTCAAAAACCAGTTAAGCTAGTGCAAGAGAAATAAAGTTATTACAGACTGGTAAACATAAAAGAACTAATCTGAACCAGATGAAGGAGCAGGAATGGAAGGATCAAGTTGATCAAATAAGCAAAAGGAATGTCACTGTGACCTGGATGGAGTCAAAACTGAATAATGTGGTGACAAATCAAGGATGATAAACAAATATGTGCATCTCTAGCAACATCATGAAGAACACAAACCATGATGAACGTCAATTCAAATTTCTTACCAGATCGAGGATACAAGTTAGCCACAAAGATTTTGTGAAGAATTCTGTATTTAGGTAACAAAAACTTTGAAGGGAGTGCATTCCCTTTATGTGTCCATTGAGCATCCAAGTTGCATAAATCTCTAGTGAGCATGCATTTTTCAGTGACTGAGGGTTTATCAGATAATTTATGGATAGGAATGTCCTCATCATTCACAGGAATATCCATAAGAGCTGAAATCAATGACGATCAGCGTCAAATGGTCCTTCTCTTGTGGCTATTGAAAAAGTTAAATTTTTCAATGAAAAATTACTTGTGCATGCAAACATGGATTGTGCAATGGACCGGTATGCTGCCCACCCCAATGCAATAATTTATCCCAACCTACAATTTGAAGAATGGGAAGGATATCAAATGGGGCAACATGATTAACATCAACTCGATGTTCCACAATAACATTACGCAATCTGATGTCCCAAATATAAGACGGATCATTATCAGAGGCCCAAAGATGACGCTTAGTAAGAGGAGTAGATTTGGAAGAAGATGGACCACAGGATATTGTCTTTCTACTTCTAGAAGCCATTTGCAACAATGATTTCAAGGAAACAAACAGTTGCAAAGGATTGAGAAGTGGGTTTTCTAAAATCAGATTTTGGAGAAGAAAAACTCCAAATCTCAATGAAATTTGAAATAGACAACTTCAAGAAGAAAATAGAACCAAACTTGACACAAATCCACAAGAAATAAACAAATGGAACACTAACCTTGAAGGATTTGGAAGGTGGGTTCGACTGGTCGGGCGTCGGCTAGTTGGAGAGGAAAGACAAAATAAGGAAGAAAAGAAATTTTCCCTAAAATAAGCCAATCACCATGATCTACGACTGATCGTGGTTATCTTCGACCAGTCGTGCCACGATGGGTCGAGTAAATCCTCGACGGGTCGGACATTACCAAAAATCTGATTTCAAGCATATTTCACAAAAATTGAAATTTAACATAGCAAATATATACAATATGATACAAAAAGGTATAAGTAATCATTTTAGAATGCACATGCCAAGCTCAAATTTCAATTTGTTAAATTCGCTTTTATCGAGTGGTTTAGTGAAAATGTCAGCACGTTGATTCTTGGTAGGGATATATTCCACAGATATAACTTTTTCTTCTACTAATTCACGAATATAATGAAATCTAATGTCAATGTGCTTAGTATGAGAATGTTGAATTGGATTTTTCGAAATATTTATGGCACTGGTATTATCACAATATAATAACATAGAATCCTGTTTAATTCCATAATCACTTAGCATACGATTCATCCAAACAAGCTGTGTACACGCATTACCAGCTACGATATATTCTGCTTCCATAGTTGAGAGTGATAGAACTTTGTTTATTGTTAAGCCAAGAAACTAAATAGTTTCCAATATAAAAACAATCACCACTGGTAGATTTTCTATCATCAAGATTACCAACCCAGTCGGCATCCGAATATCCAGCTAATTGAACACTAGTGTCATGTGGATTTGATGCTCTGAAGGCACCAAGGCAAGAGACAAACCCAAGGGGACTGAGATAGAAGAATTTACATGCCAGAGATATGAGAAAATCACGCCACTCACTTTACACGGGCCTGAAAACCGTCCAAAATGCAAGATCACAGGGTTCCCACCATCTGTTCGGCTCGAAACTTCATATATGACCTGAGGACCATAAATTAACAGGACACATCAAATTTCAGCCATTGGATCCTTGTGGAAGTTACCCAACAGAGAGATCAGCCCCTAAAATCATGATTTGGGGCCCGCCTGATATCTGGATATACTTCAATTTTGGTATCAATCTCGTAAATTGCATGAGAAGGAGGTTTGACGGAGTGGATTTTGTATATACCTCACTAATGGACCCCACTGGTAGTGCCAGTGCACATTGTACAAGTGCACTCGACATGCACTGGATGGGTACCACCAGTCAAAGGGCGCTGACCCGCCCTCTCTCGCGCAAGAAGGCCAACGATGGATGCTGGCTGATTAGGTTTCGATTGTGGGTCCCAACCATCACACACTTTGATGATCGGATCCATCCATTACGTCCAGGGGATGGCTATGACCTTGCCTAGGTGGCCTCTTAGCCCCATATGCACATACACACGTGGATCGTCGAAAAACGCAGATGAACGGCGAGTTGATTCTATACAGTGGACCTCACCAAAACTCAACCAAAACCACTCCTTTCCGACTGATTTTTTGTCAGGAATCCATTGGATGGGGTGAATTTCGCTGTAAACATCACTGTGTGACCCACCAAGCATTCCAGCACAGTTCCGTACGCACGACCGTGCATCCGATAGATCCGGCTTCTATGGGCCATTCTGTGATCATAATCATGGTCGGATTCGTGATCTAGACCGTTCAAATGATGAAGAATGGGGTCTTGACCCTTCCCATAAGGTCAGATTTCTGAGGTGAGGCTTTCAGCATCCCAAAAATGTATCCAAACGCAAGACTCTCTTGCGGTTTGCATTTTCTGGATGCGTAAGTGCTACGCACGCAAGCTCCCACCAACTCCCTGCTCTTATAAAAGGGAGAGAGAGAGAAAGGCAGCCATCATCAGATCTAGGTAGACGGGTAGCCGTGGAGGCATCTTTGGGGACGTGAAGCACAAGAGAAAGGGCAAGATCTGGCCGGCTTCAATGAGTTTTCTCCTTCATCTCTGTTTTTCTTCTTTCCCTTCATATTTTTTTCCTGGTTTTAGCATGACCACGTCAGGCTAAACCTCTTAGCTAGGGCTAAGAGGGGAAGCTTGTAGTGTGATGAGTTGGTTTATAAGGCTTTGATTCATGTGTTGAACTCGCTTTGATTCTAGTTTAATTTTAAGATATACTTTTAATTTTTAATGGTTTATTGTGACTCAAATTACTATAGATCTGCAGTAGTTTTGAGTATGTTCTTTTCATTATGAGATTGTGAATTTAGGAAGCCTTGTTGTTCACCATCATCTCCTGGGCATGGTTGGATGATGGAACCCTTCCTAACATTCATAAATTCCTTAGATTGGATATGGATTGGTTAAAATTTTGTTGTTTGCTTTATCTCATGGGCATGGTTTTGTGATGGAATCAATTCTAATTCTTATCCTTCTCATCTCTTGAAAACTAGATCAAATGAAATTCAGATTTGGGTTTTAGTGATACATCTTCCAACTAGATGAAAATGGGACTCGAAGTGCAGTTGAGTTCATGAATCAAGCGTAGATCTCCCTGATCTCTACAAGTGGATCCTTGGCACCCTAGTTTCCTACCTTTGAATTCTACATATTTTAGTTTACTATTTCATCATTATTCCCTCATATTCACTTGATTTAGATTTCATCTTATTCTAGTTCTAGTTCTGGTTACTGTCAAAATATGTACAAGGTTCAGTCCCTATGGATTCGACCTAGGTCTTACCGAGTTTATTACTACATCACAACCCTATACTTGGGGTGTGAACAGTTTGGTCCCTATGGTTATCGAATTCAAATCTAAGGATCAATATCGACACTTTTTTTTTGGGGCCAATGAGCCAACATCCATAAGTTAAAACATCCAAAAAACTTGTAGGGAGATATACCAAGGACATGGGTTGTAACTCCACATTAACACCTTTAACAATGGAGGGAAAATAGGTTTAATGAAGTTCATTGGCCAGAGGAAATGAGATCTTCACTCCTCACTGGCCATTATGCTTGTGGCCCATCACTGGATGGAGGAAAATGATTCCCCCTGACCCATAAATCCCTTATTTCAATCTTGTTTCCTATAGTTTTAGTTCTTAAATTGCTTAAGCTTATTGTTATTTTAGTATCTTTCCTTTAAATGAATTTATGTATGGTTAAGATTAAAAGTTGCAAAGGGAATCAATGAATGTTTATTAAGTTTAAGAGTTAGTATAAATACTTGCATGACATTTCATGAGTGGAGGTTTCTCTCTCTCTCGATAGTTGTTGTTGAAATTTGAGAGAATAAACTAAGGAAGAGAGAGAGGGAGAGAGAGAGAGAGAGAGAGAGAGAGAGAGAGAGAGAGAGGTGGACTCCTGCGTCAAAATAGTTATGTGATTTGGTTGGTTTTTGCTTGTTACAATTATGAATTGGTGTCTGTTGGTGGTTCTTGATGTTGGGAGAACACCTTGTAACGCCCTGAAATTCGAGGGTTGAGTAGCAACTCAACTCTCGAGTTCCAAAACATCACTTATGCAACATAGATAATGATGATTAAATGTTGTCTGTGTTAGTGCATTAAACGTGAGTGAGATTATACCAATACAGTAATTCATACTCCAGATCAATTGTATAAAGGCAAGTGGAAGACTGAAACTGTATATAATTGTATGTAAAAGAAACAAAACCATCACAATCTCCAGAGTATGAACCCAACTGAGTCACCATATACATGTATCTGTTTTACGATCAAAATGTCAAAAATACAACTAGAGAAGTAAGCCCTGTAAGTTCCGTCGATCCAGGCAGTCTAGTCAAAGCCACCAGAGTACTGCATATACGAGAACTCATCCTGGTCCTCGTCGTAGTCCGGCTCAGCGTCCTGAGTCGTCACCTCATCTGCACCTAAGATAGAGTCTGGTTGGTGTGTACAACACTGTCCCGTAACGTGGGAGTGAGTAGCTAAATCAGTGGAACAATAAAGGATAGCTTAACATGTTATCAATTTAGTCAAGCAGTAATGATAAAACAGTATAATCAAACACTCCTAACTACTCTTATTAATGCAAGTATGAATGTAATTATGATGCATGCCCTCACCGACATACTCCCTCATATGACACCATCTTACGTTCGCGGCATGCTTTCATTCCTCAGTGCTCCACATCTTCCAGGCACATGCAGTGCGATGATGAGCATGATTACCGAGTTGTTATTAGTCCATTTCAAACAGCAGGATTGGGAAACTAAGGTACCTCCCTTGTATCATTCCTAAACATGATCCATTCTAGGGTCGTCAAACCTAGATAATCTCATACGATAGTGTAGTTCTAGGGCACTGCAAAGGCTGCCAGGGCTATTACACGCAATTGTTACACCACTCCCCCATTATCTTTTTAACGATTCATCACTAACTTGATACAGGCCTAGTTCATACTCTATACATCGCGGCAAAACTCGTCGCCTCACCGCAAATTCAGAGCATGCTCGAGGTCACTACAAAGGGCTCGTCACCAATTAGTGTAGGCCGACAGCACGAATACAGTGTCCCATACCACCGTATTCAGCTCACGAGTCAAGGTTGTTCACTGGTCACTACGGGGAGGCACGTGGCCCCAGCGTAGGCTTACAGCTCGACCACGGTGTCCCATACCACCATGCCCGGCTCATGAGTCTTAGCGGATCGAGCTACCATGGTTAACGGGATTTCACTGGTACGTTTGGTACCCTAGGTTTAAGCAGTAGCGTCCAAACATGGTGAACATACATTAGACATATCGGGTTACTTGACGAGCCTGACTAGCTCGAATGCACAATTAACTGAACGACATGAAGTGCATAAGCACTTCGCGTGGCCTAACCACTGTCGCCAACTGAAGTACGACTCGGGTTCGTCAGACATGTCCCTCGTGGCGAAATGAATCTTAACCACGAACTCAAGTCTGGTACCGACTGTCTGGACTATAATCATAGTCCCAAAAAGCAATTAATCCTTATTCAAAGCATGTAGAATAAAGCATAATAAACAAAGTAATTCAAGCATGTTAACAAGCATGTCATAAAGCATGTTACAAAGCACAAAGTAAACAAGAAATACAAACACATATATTTCATAAGTAAGCGGTTAAATTAAACAACCAACATGGAGGAAATCATATACGTCTCTAAGGTAGTTGAGAATCCCATCTCAACACCTACCTAAGGCACAATCATCCAAGCACTTACTCTTACAAGCATTTTCACAAACACTTAGAATACACTATTTCAACATACATAGTGTATATTAGCAAAACATGTATTAGGGCGAGCCCCTTTTACCAAATAAGTATTTTACACATATATAATATGTTCATATAGCAAATAATCATGGTAGACACATTTCCAAAATTTATATGTATACGGTACTTTCTACAAATACCTAGAATATGTAGAATTCCATATTCTTCGTCTTTAATCGAAATGAAAAACAGACAGCACTTTGTACATGTGCAATTACATGCAGATCATGAATCTATCATTATCTAACATTGAAAGCGTTGAAAACCATAACCTATGCACCTAAAGTCCTGACCTTTTATCGTAGAATCGTAACAAATCCGATAGGTTTGCTAAGCTTTCGTATTCGGCAGTTTGGTAACCTATAGAATGAAATAGGTTAGCTATTTCATAACCTACAAACATCACAACCGTAAAACAGATTAGGGTTAAGGTTTCTTACCTAGAAACGAAGTCGGAATCGCCAGGAAAGCAATGAGAATGGGGTGGTGAAGCTTGTGTAGTGGCAGGGAAAGAGGGTAGGAAGAATCCTCCCACAACTCTCTAACTTTCTCTCTCTTTTCTCTCTTCTCTTAGGGTTTTTCTCAAATTCGTATGGCTGGATGAAAGAGGGTTCTAAGGTCCTTATATATCCTAAAAACACTCCAAAACAGACTTAAGGTCAAGGTATACTTGGGTTATAACCAAAGTGAGCCTGTTCCAGCTCAACAGAGCACTTCTGGCCAGCCCTCTTGAGCCAAAGGTCGAACTTAAGCTCACAGACTCTAGATCTAGATGGAGTTAAGTTTTCGTTTCAGTCAGATTCCCAGATCACGCGTGGCGGACCAGTTTCAGTTCAACGGTCAGCGGATCTCGATCTGAAATTTCAAGTACATGGATATGTTTATGAAAATTTTCCTGATCTGAGGGTGTATTTGGGTCAGTTCTGACAGTCTGGTTGCTTACAAATTGTCCGCAAGTAATAAGTCTCAGATTACTATTTGAGATATTTATTTATAAAGAAAAACAAGTGTTCTCACACTCCTCGCTCCGTATTCAAGCGAACAGCCGTGGGACACTGTCTGGATTTGAATTCTGAGATGGTTGTCAAGCCCAGCGAGGCCGTCCTAAGTCTATAACTTCTTATCATTCGAACTTTCGATGTGCGGTCCAGATCTGATACGGAGTTTCCATGTGCTCCCGAGAGCAATCGGGTAATGAGTTTGATCCTAGATTTTAGGGTAACCTAGCGTCAATGATTCTACAAGTTTTGGGTCTTGCAGATCGTATTTAAAGCGATTCTAGCGGATTTCATGGCTAATCTAGTTTAACACTTAGTTAACTTTGTCAAATTTCTAAAGGATTTGATCCTAAGCGATTTCTGCCTGAGGTGGTACTCGGGCCATTGTGCTGAATTTTTCAAGTCGTCACACACCTTTTCCTACACATAAGTTGGTATTAGATAAGGTTGCTCATTATGTGTTTGATGGACTTTTTGAGTTGATTTGAGGTGTTTGGGGAGTAGACCATATATATAACTATTTTTGGTTTCTTGGTAGAGAGATCAGTATTAAACTTCGTAGAGGTTGGCTGATTGTTGTACAACACTTCACTTGATGAAATTTCCGAACCGGTTTATACTTGGGAAATAATGGTAGTAGTTATGGCATTCTATGTTAGACATTGGAGTTCTCCACTGAAAAATTAATAACCGCTTAATGATCCACATAACACGTAGAAAAAGCAATATGAAGTAGATTAAACACTTCATGTTGCATCTGGCACCATATAAGCCACTCCCTAAATGGTCTCTTCAGGAATCATCATCACAATTATTACTCATGTCGACTTAATGACTATTTGTTGGTTTGTGTGCCCTAAAAAGCCAATCATGATGACTATGATCATGTAAATAGATGATCACATGTGTTTGGGTTATACCTTAGATGCTACAATTAGTGTATGACTTACATTTTATGAGCTATGAAATAAGAGTCCTTGGAGGTATTCTTTGAATTGTCCTAGGAGAATGTGAGTTTGGGCATGACAACTGCTAGCTAAGGGAGATTTGTGTTTAATCGATCTTAATACCCTATTTCCATTACCATAGTAATAGGATTGAGAAATAAATGAAAGGTTAAATGGTCATCACCTGTGACGTATTCGGATGAAAGGTCTCCATGATCTAGCTACAAGTGCCTTGCCTTACTCTATATGGGATTGTGAGTATTCAATGATGCATGTTTTTATGTTTAGGCTTGGTTAAGCAATTGCATTGGAGGATCATATTAATTTTTTGATTTGAGAGATTAGATTGGCTTAATCATGCAATAGTTTTTACTAATCCTTAACGCTGAGGATATATTGAGAGTCTGATCTCCTAGTTTTTTGTGCTTGAAGTTACCCTATAAGATTACATTAGTGGTTGACAAACAAATATATTTGATTACATGCATTAAATATGAGACCGTAGTCCATTTGCTCCAATATAGAACTAATGATTATATTGAGGAACTTATTAGCTGCTTTGATCATAGTGATTGGACAATCCATCAAATGATTTTCTTGGTCAGGTTTAGCCAAAGGTTTTTTAGCCATTAGTCTTTTATTTTAACAATTTAAGTATTTTAATATCTGAATGTTCATATCTTATACTCCACCTCTTTAATTGGCATGCCACTAGATAGTTTAAGGGTTATGTCAATTTAGGTCATTGATAATGCAAGTTTACAGACATTTAATATTATAAGACATATAAAAGTCCATATGAGTACCATAACTGGTGAGAGAGAGCTAAACATTGGATATCTAGTCCCTTGGATGTCCATTGTGAGAGAAGGAAAACCCAAAGAAGAAAAGTATAGAAAGAAGAGGATATCACTGGCTTCCCTCCATGCACACTTGTAAACGTTAGTGCACATGTCATGCCCTATAGTGTGTGCATAACTAAGCTCTCTTCTTTCTCTTCCCATTAGAGTAGATCGGGTAGAGACCATGTACGTTAGAGAAATATCATCACCAAAAAATCAATGCCCAAGTAAAAAAACAACTTAAGGAAAGATCTCCATCTTTTAATATTTGATTGCAAGTACATGGGATCCTAGGGATTCTAAAATATGAAATTTTCAAAACCTTTATTCTTCCATTACATTTATAAAAATTACAACATTGAATTTTAAAAAATGACCAAACCATCCTTCACTAAAAATCACATCCACTGACTTAGAGTGTCACGCCCCAAACTCAGAAACTGGGCTCACAAAATTTCTGATCGCCGAATCCGGTGCCGACAGCCTTCATAGTATCCCATTCTCGGCTCCCAGCGCCTATACACCAAATTTTCGACCCTGTGATCTTACGAGGAGGATTTTCAGTGTAAAATTTTTGTAAAAGAGCATAACTGCAAGTGTACCCAAATCACAAGAGCATCATCATCATCACATATCCACTAATATAAATTGTTGATTACAATGTTGAAAGGAAATATATGTATATAATAAAATCTCCACAAAGCTCGGCCACACGCTCCTGCCTTAACGCTACTGCGTCCTAGCGTCACCTGCACGTATCTATCATCCATAAGCTTATAGAAAGCTTAGATGGTAGTGTACGTGTGTGCGCAACGTAGGTGCCAAGTATATAATATAAGTCCACAATTCATACAATCTCAAAAATACTGGCAAGTTCATGAGTCATACGATATCGGAGTAAGCAGAAATACTGAGAAGTCCATGAGTCATACAATATCAAAGTATGCAATACAGATCGACTATGCAATCTGGGGTCGTGGTAAACCAAATGCCATGTGTTAGGGATGTAATGCAATATGCGGTGCGAAAGAAATGACCAAGCTAGGGCATGAAGTCAAGATGATAGTATGTAGTATCGCAGGCTGTGGGGTCCATCAGAAGGGACTTCTATCCAAACCAGTCACAAATCTAAATTTGGATAGTCAGACTCAATGTGGTAAACTCCTGATCTCAGGTTGGTCGGCGCTCCAACCGAAATCTTGGCCACTGTGAAGGTAGACACAATGATTTGATTATGCACCACTAGCCCGAGTGGATAGTTAATGAATGAATGAAATTAACCCTGAGTACGCAACTCCTGTTCAGTAGGTCCACATATCAGTACCGTACATCTCTCGGAACATCACCGGGGTCTATTACACTTCACACTGGCCGCCGCCTCCCTAGCCACACAACCAAGTGAGTGAAAGAGACCTCACTACCCACCTACCAATATCGGCCCGGCTCGTTGGTAGCGGAACTACTCATGCGCTGGTCAAACTCAACCTATCTTACAACCACCTCACTCAAGCTGTAAGACTCGTATCCTAGTCCGTACTGTTCTGTAGGCTTTCGCGGTCATCTCGGTTGAATTCTGGTGACTCGAGATCTATAACCGATGTTTGTACGTGATCTTGAGATGAATCTTGTCGGTCTGAGTCAGCTCGACACGAGACTTATACTAGTGCGATCGCGCCATAGCCGCTGTTCCGATGCTACGTCTCGCGCGCCGAGGCGATACCCAAGCCAGGAGATATGGGCCCGCGTTTAGTTCGAAGAAAATATCGCGTGTTGCAATTTTGAGAGAATCTCTACGATACGTCACATCAATCAATCAAAGTACAACCCATCACTCACTCACCATTCCTCTCTCCCATCACCTCTCTCTCTCATTCTCTCTCATCCTCCCAAGCAATCCAAGCCCCCACGTCCATGACTTCCATGGTGAAGCTAGTGTGGCCCACCTTCCTTTCTCCCATCCTCACCCTCCAAAAGCAAATCTCAACTGTTGAAGTCTAACATTTGAAGCTCTAAATCGCATCGGTGAAAGGAGGAGTTCAATATCTTGAGGTGGGTGCTTCTATAGGCTAGTTTTCATGTTTTTATGATGGGCCAAGTGAGGCTTACGATCGATGGTATGGATCTCACTTTGGACCTTAAGATGTGGCCGATGGCCCACCATGATTATCACTTGATGTATGATTAAATGCAAGGGAGGGCCCATAGTGTTAGGATCCCTCCACCACACGTGTCCCACTCTCTTTCTCTCTCTCTCTCTCTCTTTCCCTCTCTTGTTCATACTTTTTTGTGTGTGTGATGATGTGGCTATGTGGCCCACTCAGATGAACCCCACCATGAGCCACGTATTTCATCCAAGCCATCTCTAAGTGGGGCCCACTTACATGTGTTGTATCCACACCATCCATCATTTGGTGGCCCACCTGAGTAGTGCCCACCTTGAGTATGTGTTTCGCCAAACCGTCTAGCGTCTAGGGACGCTGGACGTGCAAGGGAAACATTAGCTGCATATTGGGCTCATTTGGTTGGTCTTGAGCCATGGAGTGCAATGGATGGGCTGGATTCAGCTGGTGCGAACCCCACGTATGAAAAACCTCAAATCTTAGTTTTTCAAAAAAAAATAAAAACTAAAAAATAAAAAATAAAAATAACAACAACAGCATTGCTGCTGCTACTAACAGAGAGAGAGGACGCGCAGGTATCCTGCGCTGTGGGCGGACGACCAGGGACCCACACCGTGGGCCCCACCATGATGTGTATTTTTCATCCATGTCGTTCAGTTGGTGGGCCCCTTCTTGAAGTGGGCTCCCTCAAAACTCAGCTTGATCTGGGACCCAGGTGGCCCACATCATAGGAAACAGTCTTAAATTAAACGTCTACCATTGAGACTCTTTGAGCGTCCAGAAGCTTTGGATCAACATGAAATTTGTTTTCCCTCTTCATCTGGGTCTATGTGACCTTATCAATGGGTTGGATGGCATATAAACATTATGGTGGGCCCCACGTGGTACCCATAGTGATGTACGTGTTTTATTCATACCGTCCAGGTGGGCGGTGGAGCCCACATAGATGTATGTGTTTTATTAATGTTGTCCAGCTGTTGCTGGATGGCTAGTGGACCCCACCAATGACATATGTGTTTATTCACACCACCGTCCACACCTGAACGGTGGGACCACCCCATGTGTGGGGCAGATGTGTGTGCGTGTGTGTGTGTATATATATGGTATTATTTTATATAAATTTTATATTATATTATATAATATATACATGATGGTGGGCCTTCATAGGACCCACCATAATGCATGTGTTGCATCCAAGTTGTCCATCCATTTTGAAAGCTCGTTTCATGGTGTGACCTAAATAATGAGTCAGATTCATAGCTCATGTGGACCCTGCCCTTGATGCATGTGTTGCATCCAAACCGTCCAACCATTTGGCAAGCTTGTCTTAACAGGCTTGAGACTAAAAATAAGTCAGATCTAAAGTTGAAGTGGACCCTACCATTTAAGGTAGTGGACAATGACGTCCACCGTTCAAAATTTCTAAGGGCCATGAGAGTTTCCTATTAAGCTGACATTTGTTCCACTTCATCTATCATTACATTAATTTATGAACATGTTGGATGGGAAACATATGTTATGGTGGGCCTTAGGAACTTAAATGGTGGAAATCATTATCACCACTTTTATTTGGGTGTGGCCCAGTTGATATACATGGGGCCCATTGGTGTGGCCCATTTGATGTACGTATGACCCATGTGAGGAGGCCCATTTTGATGTATTCTGGCCCGTTGTTGGGGCCCACTTGAGTATATATGAGGCCCATGTGACTAGGCCCATCGTGGTGTATTTGTGGCCCGTCCAGTGGGGCCCACCTTAATATATATAGGAGGCCCATGTTATGAGGCCCACCTTGATGTATTTTGTGACCCATCCGTGAGACCCACCTAGGCGCATGTGATGAGGCCCATCTTGATGTATTTTGTGGCCCATTTGTCAGGCCCACCTTGATGTATTTTGTGGCCCATCCGTGAGACCCACCAAGGACCATGTGATGAGGCCCATCTTGATGTATTTTGTGGCCCATTTGTCGGGCCCACTTTGATGTATTTTGTGGCCCATTTGTCGGGCACACTTTGATATACTTTGTGGCCTATCCGTCAGGCCCACTTTAATGTATTTTGTGATCCATTCGAGGTGCCCACCTTGATGCATGCATTCTATATTCACATCGTCTAGCAGCTACTGGACGGTGGGGCCCTCTTTATTATATGTTATTGTATGTGTTGAATAAGCATACCATCCATATGCAGTATGGGCCAGCATGATGTATTTATCCACACCGCCCAATCTCTGGCCGTGGGATGTGGAACCTGTGTGACATATGTATTTCATTCCATGCAGTCCATCTGTGTGAGGCCCATCTTGATGCATCCATTGTACACATGGATCCCACATAATATATATGTTTTCATATCCATACTGTCCAACTATTTGGATGGGATGCACCATGATATATTTTTATCCACGCCATCCAGGGTAGGCACCCCATTATGATATATATCAGGGCCCATTGGTTGAGGCCCATTGAGATGTATTCGGAGCCCATGGGTTGAGACCCATTGAGATGTATTCAAAACCCATGGGTTAAGGCCCATTGTAATGTATTTGGAACCCATGAGCAGAGCCCACCTCATATGTTCCATCCTAACCGTCCAGGTCATATAGGACCAGCCTCGATGTATGTTTTATTCACACCGTCTGTGGGACATGTGACCCACTAGATGTATGCATTCTATATCCACACTAACCATCTGGTGGGGCCTATCTGCTGCATGTGCAAGGCCTACCTATTGTGCATTTGTGCGACCCATTAATGCAACCCACTTGATGTGTATGAGCCCCATTAGTGCGGCCCATTGATGTAAGGCCCGTTATGATATGTTAGAGGCCCATGGTTGAGGCCCATTAGGATGTGTTTATGGCCCATTTGGTAAGGCTCACTGAGATGTATTTTCGGCCCATGGGTTGAGGCCCATCGTGACGTATTCCCGGCCTGTATGTCATGGCCCATTGTGATATGTTTCCAGCCTAGTTATCAAGGCCCAACTTGATATGTATAAGACCCATTAATGCAGCTCATTGATGCAGCCTACTTATTGGATATGAGGCCCATTGGTGCGACCTAATGATGCGAACCACCGTGATGTGTATATTAGGCCAATGGTGTGGCCCAATGTATCAACCCGTCGTGATGTGTAGGCCCACGTGTTGCATGTGTAAGACCCACCTGTGATGACTATTTGAGGCCACTTGTTGGATATTTGGGCCCACCTTATGTTTGACTCTATGTGGACCACTACTTGGGAGTAGTATTGGTTAAATGTTCACATTTTGGGTAATGATGATTAAACACCCACATGGTGACCTTCTCTTAGGCCTAGTTAGGCCCATTCTCATCGATACCGATTGTATAGGCCGATTTGTTGAGGCCAATTCTGATTGCTGAGGTCGAGTATCGAGGTCGGTTCCGAGTGTCGAATCCGATTGTTGAGGCCGATTTCGATTGCCAAAGCCTATTGTTAGACCTATATGATGTATATACGACCTGTAGTTGAGGCCCATTGAGATGTGTATTCGGCCTGTGTAATGTATGTGTAGCCCATGTTTAAGACCTAATGTGATGAGTAGGAGGTCTATGTGATGGGGCCCATTGTGATGTACTTGAGGTCCATGGGCAAGGCCCATTGTGATCTATTCGTGGCTTATGGGCGAGGCCCATTGTGATATGTAATAAGCCCATGAGGCATGACCCATTTGATGTATTAGAGGCCCATGAGCTAGGCCCACCTGCTGTGTATATGTGGCCTTGAGTAAGGCCCATGGTGTTGTATATTAGGTCCTTGTGTGAGGTCATGGGTCCACTATATGTTAGACTCTATGTGGGCCCTTCCTTAGAGGCAATGTTGGTTAAATGTCCACATTGTAGAGGTCGATGGTCGATGCCGGTTATTGATACCGATTATGAGTATGTGACAACATAACATCATGATACATGCCCATACGTATCATCTGCATGTTGATGATGAGATGTAGTTGATCATTGCATATGTCATTGAGCATGTTGTTATGAGACTCCCTGATAGGTGGAGGTTATCTCACATGAGCGCACAGTATGCGCAGGATTGATGTATGACTGAGTTGTATGACTTATGTATCTTGCATTATGATTACCGTACGCCCTAGCGATATCAGGGCTGTAGCCTCCACAGGCATTTCGTGGATGGCCGGATGGGACACCAGAACTATTTGGTTCTAGCATATGTGCGCCATAGATGTCCCTGGGTGAAAATCCCTAAACCTCCGTGGCCAGCAGATGCCCCAACATCGAGACCGAGTGGATATATATGAGCACAAGAGGGCCGTATATTAGTAGGCTGCGTCTCCCACTATGTCGTGGTCAGTTGGGAGGGGGTGTGACCTTACCCACCTGAGTGAGGGGGTAATATCTAGGTTGAGTTTGACCAACTTGAGGAATGGGTCCATTATCGACAAGCCGGGCCCGATATTGGCAGGCGGATAGTGAGGTCTCTTCCACTTACCTAATTATGAGCTTCGATAGGGGTGGCAAGCTGGCATAAAGTGTAATAGACCCCAGTGATGATCCCAAAGATGAATCGTACTGATATGTGGACTTATTGAGCAGGAGTTGCATACTCATTCATTCATTCACTCACTATCCACTCGGGCTGGTGGTGCATTATTATTTATTACGTGTACCTTTGCAACGGCCAGGATTTCGGTTGGGACATGCGACTAACCTGAGATCAGACATTTACCACATTGAGTCTGACTATCCAAATTTAGGTATGGGACTAGTTTGGATAGAAGTCCCTTGTGATGTACCCCATAGCCTGCGATACTACGCACTGTCATCCCGAATTCACTCCAGCATGGTCATTCCATTCACATTGCATATTGCATTATATCCATGACATATGGCATTTTGGGTTAATATGTTTTTATATTTAGATACAGTTGACGGTATTCGTGAACTCATCAGGAATTTTATATTGCATTGCATCCTCGATATCTGATATTTGGCTCTTTATTACTCCTCATTTGTATAGTTAATCTGTATTGTGCATTCTGATATCGCTTGACTTATGGACTTGTCAGTATTTTCATTTACTCTAATAGCATATGATTCATGACCTTGCTCCTATTTTGACATTGTATGATTATGACATTACATTGAATACTTGACACTTATCTTGTGCACACACTTACACCACCCTCTAAGCTTTTTATAAGCTTATATATGCATGATAGATGCGTGCAGGTGATGTTAGGTTGTAGCAGTGTTGAGCTTGAAGCTTACAACGGTCTTCTGGAGCTTGATTTTCGATTTATATATTTCCTTTTCAGCATTGTACGCAAATGATTATATTAGTGGATATGTGATGATGATCTTATATTTGTGAATTTGGGTAATCTTATGGCTATACTTATTTTGAGTTAAATGTACATAAAAAATTCCTCCTTGTAGGATCCCAAGATTGGAATCTGGCATATGGACGCTAGGAGCCGAGAATGGGGTACTACAGAGGCTATCGGCATCGGATTCAGCAATCAGGATTCCTGTGAACCCAATCTCCAGGTTTTGGGGCATGACACAAGCAGATAGGGCCACACCCCCTTCCAACCGACCACGACATAGTGGAAGATGCAGCCTAATGGTATACGGCCCTCATGCGCTGATGTATATCCACTCGATCTAGACATTGGAGGGTCATCATGTACCATGAGGGTTTAAGGAATTTTACCTAAGGATATCTATCGTACCCCATGTAAAAAAATATTTTTGGTGCCCCATCTGGCCATCCATGATATGTTTGTAGAGGCCACTGCCCTGATGTCGTTAGGGCATACGGTGGTCATATCATGAAATGCGAGATGCATGAGTCATACCATCCAGTCATGCATCAAACCTGCGCGTACCGTGCGCTTATGTAGGGTAACTCTATCTCACAAGGAGTCCCATGATTAACCAACCCAATGGCATATGCTATGATCATCACTTGTAACATCCTGGATTTTTGCCACTTGGAATTAGACGTCCTTCAGCAATGGGTCAATCCTAACACCTGATTAACTTCTCAAACACTCAATTTAAAGGTCTCAAATTTCTTCTTCAAACCATTTTCCTGAAAACCTCATTTTTCCTTCACAAATCTCATCTCTCACTATCTTGTCCTTCAAACTTGTTTAAGTGCTTTCATGTTAGAAACAAATCTTGAAGTTTAGGTGAATATAACGACTCAGAAAAATTAGGCTATGAAATAACTAACCGAAAGCATGTTATAGGTTACCAAACTGCTGTATACGAAAGCTTAGCGAATCCGTCGACTCCGTTACGATTCTACGACAAAAAGGTGTGGACTTTAGGTGTATAGGTTATGGTTTTCAACGCTTTCAATGTCAGATAATGATAGATTCATGATCTGCATGCAATTACACATGTACAAAGTGCTGTCTGTTTTCCTATTTATATGGTGCTTTATAACATGCTTTATAACATGCTTTGTAACATGCTTTATGACATGTTTGTTAACATGCTTGACTTACTTTGTTTATTATGCTTTACTCCACATGCTTTGGAATATAGATTGATTGCTTTTGAGACTATGATTTTAGTCCAGACAATCGGTACCAGACTTGAGATCGTGGTTGAGATTCATTTCGCCACGTAGGATGTGTTTGACGAACTCGAGTCGTACTTCAGTTGGCGACAGTGGTTAGGCTACGCGAAGTGCTTATGCACTTCATGTCGTTCAATTGATTGTGCGCTCGAGCTAGTCAGGCTCGTCAAGTAACCCGATCTGTCTAATGTATGTTCACCATGTTTGGACGTTACTGCTTGAACCTAGGGTACCAAACTTACCAGTGAAATCCCTTTTAACCATGGTACCTCGATCCACTAAGACTTATGAGCCGGGCATGGTGGTATGGGACACCGTGGTCGAGCTGTCGGCCTACGCTGGGGCCACGTGCCTCCCCGTAGTGACCAGTGAGCAACCAGACTCATGAGCCGATTATGGTGGTATGGGACACTATATTCGAGCTGTCGACACCTACGGCGAGAGCCGAATACGGTGAGACCTGTATTCGTGCTGACGGGCGACGAGTCCTCCATAGTGTCTTCGAGTATACTCTAAGGTCTGTGATTGGCGATGAGCCCTTCGCAACAACTAGTATGAGTTGAGCCGAGTACGGTGAGACCTGTATTCGAGCTGACGGCCCGCGATTGAGCCGAGTACGGTGAGACCTGTACTCGAGCTGACGGCCAGCAATTGAGCCGCATACGGTGAAACCTGTATCCGTGCTGACGGGTGACAAGCCCTTTACGATGCCTCTCGAACCATAATATTGTATGAGATTATCTAGGTTTGACGACCCTAGGATGGATCATGTTTGGGAATGATACAAGGGAGGTACCTTAGTTTCCCAATACTGCTGCCAATACTGCTGTTTGAAATGGACTAATAACTACTCGGTAATCATACTCATTATCGCACCGCATGTGCCTGGTAGATGTGGAGCACTGAGGGAGGTATGCATCCGCGAACGTAAGATGATGTCGCATGAGGGTGGTTTGGTAAGGGCATTCATCATGACTGCATTCATACTTGCATTAATAAGAGTATTTAGAATTGTTGATTGTACTACTTTATCATTACTGCTTGACTGAGTTGATAACATATCAACCTATGCTTTATTGTTCCACTGAGTTAATCACTCACTCCCACGATACGGAACGGTGTTCCGAACACCCACCAGACTTTGTCTGATTGCAGATGGCGACGCTACTTCTGAGGCGGAGCCGGACTTCTATGACAACGAGAATGCTTTCTCGTATATGCTGTTTTCTGGCGGCTTCATGAGAGCCGTGCCTTGATTGTCGGGGCTACAGGGATGTTGACTAGATCACACTACACAACTTGGTATAATTTAAAATTGTACTTGTAATTATTTAACCTAGTAATGTTATCACATTCTGGAGACTCACCACAGTTTATATATTTTACATATCTATCACAGTCTTCCGCTCGCAAATTTAACTATCTCTGGAGTATGATATGCTATTTTGGCTTAATCTCACTCATGTTCACTACTCTAATACAGACAACATTCAATCATCATTCATTTTGTTGCATAAGTGATGCGTTAGAACTCGGGAGTTGAGTTTATGCTCGACCCCCGATTTTTAGGGCGTTACAAGATGGTATCAGAGCATGATTTAGATTAAACCGGACCTGGGTTATGGTCATACGACGCACTCTAACTTAGGAGGGGGCGACAAAACATAGAAACCGACTTAGGATTTTCCAAATTCACCGAATGGCGAAACCGACCGAAATCGACTGCTGAGATTGGGCTCGTACACACCCATGATCACGCGAAACGATCCCGAATTACTTCTAGACCGTCAGTCGACGGGTTTGAGTCGTTCCCTAGAAACGAATGTCCTTAGGTTGTGGGTCAACCACAACACCTTACACTTCATCTCAAAGCCTAAAACCCCTTTTATCCAATTCCTTCAAATTCTCTCCTTGCACCACTTCATTCTTTAATTTTTTCTAAATCCTTTCATATCAGATATAAATTCTAACATATAAATGATGAAGAATAATACTTAAATAAAAAAAAATTTACTATAAATAGTGAATATATGTAGAAATTGGACTTTTGACCATTCAAATTATGGAATCTCGTGAAATAAATGGGTTAGTTGGAGAGATTAACACCTCCTACCCCAAAATCATATGCTACATATCATATAAACTCATTCTAGTTTGTAAATTGGCCCCGAAAATGCCTTAAATGGAGTCGGGGGCCAAACGGAGCACTTACAGGGGGACCCAGGGTGGGACCCATATTTTTTTGTGGGGCCTAGGGGAACCCCCTGGTATATGGGCCGTCCCTTAATACCTTTCCAAACTAGTACTTCCTTCACAAACTAGTACTCCCTTAAAACCTTCACAACCTCCCATTCAATCGCCCATTCCACTGTTTTCTGTTAAAACCCATACCCCTCCATCATTCATAGCAACACCTACCCTCCACCCTTTCCGTTTTTCCTCATTTGAGCTCCCACACCCCCTCATTTGAAGCTCAAAATCGTGTAAGCTCTCAACCCATCCTTTACAATCCCTGTTGAGGTTCAAACTCGTGGAGAATCAAAAGTTCCAGCCCCTACGTTAGGATCTTTATGTTTTCATGTTGATGGAATGTGTCGAATGCTTGGCAAGTTAGAGTTGTACGCGACAATTATGAATTCCTTCCACCCCTCCACCATTACTCCTCTTGGCTTCACCATTTCACACCCATATGAACTCAAAATCCATATATATTTTTTTTATCCCATAACTTTCATAACCTCCGAATGTTAGGACGTTTAGGTGACTAGAATTGTAAAAGTAACAATAAATGTATGTAAAATGTATGTGTAAGGTATGCTCACTAGATTGGGTGTATCCCATGTTTTCCAATACCATGTTTGGAGTGTATGCAATTGAGAGTAAATCCCAGAATTTTCCTTTCCAAGTACACTTAGAGATTCATGATCATGGGATTTGGAAATCCCATCTCACACTTCCAACACAAGACTCATTTTTCAAAGCCTATAAAATTAATCCCCTACCACCCTCCTACCAAACATGCCACTCCAAATCCTGAAGTGGGATTAGCAATGCAGTCCCATTTAAGATAATAGGCCCTAGAGTTTTGGACCTAGAGCGGTGCTCCTAGATTTCGATAGGCCTGACCGTGTAGGAAACTCAACAAATTTATAATGTGAACCTTAGGACCCTCTTCGTTGGAATGAGCATATGTGAAATGCTCGAGCGTCAAGTATAGGTAACTCAGTTCCAATTAGACAACTTTGACCCTAGGTGATAAGACCCTTTCTGTATCAGAAATGATGTGAACTCATCTAGCATAAGAGCCTAGACTTTGGACTACACCTATGGATTTCCACTACTCCTAAATTAAGACTAGACCACCGGTTACATTAGAAAATGCCAGAGACCGATAGATGTAGCTAGGTCAAATCAATACACCCTTTGATCTGGGTGGCGCAGCGAGACCCTACCCCACTGGCCCAGGATCGAAACTGTGCTTGTTGAATACGAACATTATAGAAGCCCTAACAAGTTCTACTATGAGAAACCGTTTTAGGATGATCTAGTAAGATTTAATTCACCATTTCCTTGGACATAGATAATAACGAGGACTCTCTTAGACTAAAACCAAAAGGGCAACCTTAGAAATAGGCAATTTGAGCCTTTCAATGATGGACATTCCCTAAGTTTTTAGAGTGATCGGTCTACGAAGATACTGAAATATAAACTGCGACACCTTCGCGGCTTGACCCAATTCTTAATCCTAGGCGACTACCAATGGACTCACTGCTTGGCCGAGCAGAAGACCAGGATCCACCAGGATTTGGAAGGGATACGATGAGTTTTCTACCCTGGCCCGGTGGATGATTGATGTATCGAGATCAAGCCCACTATAACTGTCTCTCCGTGCTGGTCAAATAATGAAAACAACTATCTTACTCTAAATAATTGAGGATTGTCGTCAAGACTCCAAATAGGTAAAGAAATAAATTGTAGCAAACCATCAGGGTATGAGAAATGGATAAAGAAATAAGTTTTAAGGGGGGTAGACTAAAATTAACTAGGCTAGTACATACCCTACCACGTGTAGAAACTCGAAATCAATAAAACTTAGGCAAAAGAAATAAGTAAATCTTTCCTTATTACCCTTAGGCAATTTCGGGGACGAAATTTTGTTTTAAGGGGCGTAGATTGTAACATCCCGGATTTTCGCCACTTGGAATTAGACGTCCTTCAGTAATGGGTCAATCCTAACACCTGATTAACTTCTCAAACACTCAATTTAAAGGTCTCAAATTTCTTCTTCAAACCATTTTCCTGAAAACCTCATTTTTCCTTCACAAATCTCATCTCTCACTATCTTATCCTTCAAACTTGTTTAAGTTCTTTTATGTTAGAAACAAATCTTGAAGTTTAGGTGAATATAACGACTCAGAAAAATTAGGCTATGAAATAACTAACCGAAAGCATGTTATAGGTTACCAAACTGCTGTGTACGAAAGCTTAGCGAATCCGTCGACTCCGTTACGATTCTACGACAAAAAGGTGCGGACTTTAGGTGTATAGGTTATGGTTTTCAACACTTTCAATGTCAGATAATGATAGATTCATGATCTGCATGCAATTGCACATGTACAAAGTGCTGTCTGTTTTCCTATTTATATGGTGCTTTATAACATGCTTTATAACATGCTTTGTAACATGCTTTATGACATGTTTGTTAACATGCTTGACTTACTTTGTTTATTATGTTTTACTCCACATGCTTTGGAATATGGATTGATTGCTTTTGAGACTATGATTTTAGTCCAGACAATCGGTACCAGACTTGAGATCGTGGTTGAGATTCATTTCGCCACGTAGGATATGTTTGACGAACTCGAGTCGTACTTCAGTTGGCGACAGTGGTTAGGCTACGCGAAGTGCTTATGCACTTCATGTCGTTCAATTGATTGTGCACTCGAGCTAGTCAGACTCGTCAAGTAACCCGATCTGTCTAATGTATGTTTACCATGTTTGGACGTTACTGCTTGAACCTAGGGTACCAAACTTACCAGTGAAATCCCTTTTAACTATGGTACCTCGATCAACTAAGACTCATGAGCCGGGCATGGTGGTATGGGACACCGTGGTCGAGCTGTCAGCCTACGCTGGGGCCACGTGCCTCCTCGTAGTGACCAGTGAGCAACCAGACTCGTGAGCCGATTATGGTGGTATGGGACACTATATTCGAGCTGTCGACACCTACGGCGAGAGCCGAATACGGTGAGACCTGTATTCGTGCTGACGGGCGACGAGTCCTCCGTAGTGTCTTCGAGTATACTCTAAGGTCTGTGATTGGCGATGAGCCCTTCGCAGCAACTAGAGTATGAGTTGAGCCGAGTACGGTGAGACCTATATTCGAGCTGACGGCCCGCGATTGAGCCGAGTACGGTGAGACCTGCACTCGAGCTGACGGCCAGCAATTGAACCGCATACGGTGAGACCTGTATCCGTACTGACGGGTGACAAGCCCTTTGCGATGCCATCGCGATGCCTCTCGAACCATAATATCGTATGAGATTATCTAGGTTTGACGACCCTAGAATGGATCATGTTTGGGAATGATACAAGGGAGGTACCTTAGTTTTCCAATACTGCTGTTTGAAATGGACTAATAACTACTCGGTAATCATGCTCATCATCGCACCGCATGTGCCTGGTAGATGTGGAGCACTGAGGGAGGTATGCATTCGCGAACGTAAGATGATGTCGCATGAGGGTGGTTTGGCAAGGGCATTCATCATGACTGCATTCATACTTGCATTAATAAGAGTATTTAAAATTGTTGATTGTACTGCTTTATCATTACTGCTTGACTGAGTTGATAACATGTCAACCTATGCTTTATTGTTCCACTGAGTTAATCACTTACTCCCACGATACGGGACGGTGTTCCGAACACCCACTAGACTTTGTCTAATTGCAGATGGCGACGTTACTTCTGAGGCGGAGCCGGACTTTTATGACGACGAGAATGCTTTCTCGTATATGCTGTTTTCTGGCGGCTTTGTGAGAGCCGTGCCTTGATTGTCGGGGCTACAGGGATGTTGACTAGATCACACTACACAACTTGGTATAATTTAAAATTGTACATGTAATTATTTAACCTAGTAATGTTATCACATTCTGGAGACTCACCACAGTTTATATATTTTACATATCTATCACAGTCTTCCGCTCGCAAATTTAACTATCTCTGGAGTATGATATGCTGTTTTGGCTTAATCTCACTCATGTTCACTACTCTAATACAGACAACATTCAATCATCATTCATTTTGTTGCATAAGTGATGCGTTGGAACTCGGGAGTTGAGTTTATGCTTGACCCCCAATTTTCAGGGCGTTACATCACTCTTCATAACAAACATACATATGATGCATATGGGCATGTATCATGATGTAATAAAGTACATAGCCATGACTATAAGGCAAACAACAATAATCCACAATCGACCTTCTCCGGCAGGTCACACATGAAAAGTATAAACCAAGTGACATACTCCCTTTACAACTATTGGAATCCATGCGGCATGTCTAACATTAGCCTTCCCAGGGCTCTGTATAATCCAAGACGGGGACAGTGGGCCTGGCCCATACGTCGAGATAGGTTTTATACACCTTATACCACATATTCTTCCATCTATAGTAAGGAGGTGATGATGATGTACTAATGTCAAGGATGGGCCTTACACTTGTCCCAAAAGGTAATGGACAATGCGGATGATACATACATAACACGAGGTCTTAACAATCGATTACAAGGTAGGATACATATCACGGGGTGAGTCAAGTGGGTATACAACAAGTGGGCTTTCTCACTCCCTTTATCACAACAACTGGGCTTTCCTATGAGGGCCCGATATGAATACAAGGTGGCCCTTGGTAAGATCCACACATCCATGACTACGTAACCTTGCAAACAGTCATGCTCATCATCTAAGTGGGCCTCGGGTATGGGTTATTAAGCTTGGATAAGCACATACATCTAGGTGGGCCACATTTCCTATGGAAGGACCGGTACTAACACAAGATGGGCTATAAGGCTTGGGTTGTCCTACAGGATATGGTGGAAAGCATCATTATCAAATGGGGGCCCAACGGATTGGGATAGCTTAATCAAGGGAAAGATGGGTAATATAATCATCAATGGGGGCCCAACGGTTTGGGGTAAGCCCAATAAGAGGAGATGAGAATGGGCCTAACAATGGGCCTTAGGGAGATTACAACGTGGACATTTAACCATCATTACTTCCAAGGTAATGGGCTTAATAACGGGCCCTAGGGAGGATTTCAACGATGAACATTTAACTATTATTGTCTCCTAGTGTGTAGTCCACTTGGGATTTGAATCTAACTCTCTATGGGGCTCATGACCCTTATACCAGTCAGGGAAATGGATGAACGGTGTGAATATAACACATACATCATGGTGGAATCACTCATCATAATTGGGCCTCATATAAGGGCCTTGTATACATCACATCGGGCCTCACACAAGGGCCATAAATACATCACTTGGGCCTCATACAAGGGCCACATATACATCACATCGAGCCTCACACAAGGGCCACAAATACATCACTTGGGCCTCATACAAGGGCCACATATACATCACTTGGGCCTCATATAAGGGCCACATATACATCACTTGGGCCTCATACACGAGCTGCATATACATCACAATGGGCCTCATTACATAGGCAGCATATACATCACAATGGACCTCAAATATAGGTCGCATATTCATCACAATGGACCTCATATACGGGCCGCATGTACATCACAATGGGCTATATCCATGGGCCTCAAATATATCACATTGGGCCGCATCATATGGGCCTTACATATATCATATTGGGCCTAATGGGGTAGCCCGTGATTTAGTAAAATGGATGGGTAACATGTATAACATATACATCAAGGTGGGCCTTACAGGTCAGCCCCTATAGTCCAGAAAAATAGATGGACAGTGTGCTTACAATACACACATTAAGGTGGGGTCCCATAGATATGGACGATGTAGATAAAATGCATCACGGAGGGATCCACATCTGTTGGGCAGCATGGATAAAATACATCACAGTGGGCCTACTGCCACTGGACCGCATTGATGAAACACATCAGGTGGACCCCACTGCCGCTAGACGGCGCAGATAGAATACATACATTACGGTGGGGTTTGTGTCTAGAAAATGGATAGACGGCGCGGCTAAAACACATACGGCATGGTGGACCCAAGTCCAGGAAATGGACGGACGGTGTGGCTATAGAATACATACAATCAAGGTGGGACCCACGTCCAGCAATGAATGGACAGTGCGGATAAGACCCATACATCCCGTGGGGTCCATACAGGTGGACGGTGTGGATTATACTTCACATGATGGTGGGCCACATGGATGGGATCCACGGATGGACAACATGTATGAAACACATACATTAAAGGTGGGTCCCACCGTCCATACCACTAGACGGTGGATGGGCGGTGTGGATATCACACATACCTCGTGATCAGGCCCACAGAACTTGCTGACATCAATCCAGTAGCTATATTGCTAGATGGTTTCCACCGTTCAGATGGACGGTGGGGATATAACACGTACCTGTGATCAGACTCACAAAACTTGCTGACGTCAATATAGCAGCTGTGTGGCTGGTGGTCCCTACAAAACTTACTGATGTCAATATAGCAGCTAGATAGCTGGTGGGACCCATAGAACTTGCTGACGTCAATACAGCAACTAGATAGCTGGTGGGTCCACAGATAGATGGTTGGATATCACACACACCTTATGATCAGGCCCATAGAAATTGTCGACGTCAATATAACAATCATATATCTAGTGGGACCCACAGAGCTTGCTGACATCAGTACAACAGATATATAGGTGGAGGTCCCCACCGTCCAAATGGATGGTGAGATAAAATACATATATCACAGTGGGTCACCACAGATGGACGGTGTGGATGCATCATGCATCAAGGTGGGGTCCACATCAGCGTGGCCCACCTATTGGACCAAACTGATATTTACGTTTCCATTCATCCACGCCCCACCATCTGGACGATTTAGATGGGGCACGTATGACAGGTGGGTCCCATGAACCAGGCTGACATTTGTGTTTCTTCTTTGGTCCCGGCCAGTCTAAATGGATAGCCAGTGGTGGGCCCCAGACATGACATCAATGTGGGCCCCGCTTGGACAATGGTGTGGTCCACTAAAATGCATGGTGTGAATAAAATACTTGCATCATGGCGGGGCGCAAACCGGGAAGAGAGAGAGAGAGTGAGAGAGAGAGAGAGAGAGAGAGAGAGAGAGAGACATGTGATGGAGGGGAGGGGCTCCACCACTATGAGCCCTCCCTAGGTGGGCCATGTAAATACAATACATACATCAAAATGGGTCTCAAATCATGTGGGCCCTAAATCATAAAAATCAATGGTGGAGATCCCTTTTCTACCAAAAATGAAAAGTTTAGATGACCTTTCTATAAATGAGAAAAATAAACATCAATATGGGGTCCATGGAGAATGGCCCCATTATGGGATGATCATATGAATCATGGTGGGCCATCGGCCACACCTAGGGTATAAAGTGAGATCCATACTATCAATCGGTAGGCCCCACTTGGCCCATCATCAAAACATAAATCTACTCCTATAAAACACCCACAGATTATCTTCTTCTTTAGCTCCTTGGAATCCTTGGCTCCTAAGCTCCATCTTTGATGGAGGATGAGGAAGATTGAAGGGTTGGATGGTGAGATATAGGGGTAGGAAACTGGGCCACACTTGGCTCTCTTTGGGAAGAGCTTGAATGTCCACTCCTTGGTTACTTGGAATAGTAGAGAGAATAAGAGGGAGAGAGAGGGTGATGGGATGAAAAGGGATGGGTGAGTGATGAGTGTGAGTGATATGAAGGTTGACTTTGGGGATGACTTGTGTAAGAGAGGGATGGGTTATTATGGGATTTGTACTTGACTAGTATTAATTGATTGATGTGATGGATTGGGTAAAGATTTTCTTGGGATTCATAACGCGTAGCATTTTTCTTGAGATAAACGCGGGCCCACAACTCCTGGCCTGGGTATCGCATCGGCGGGTAAGACGCGGCGTTGGAACCGCGGCAACGATGCGGTTACAATAGTACAAGTCTGGGGTCGAGTTGATAATGATCTATAGGATGCGAGTTAGGGTCACGTGCAAACACCGATTATAGGTTGTGGGTTGCCGATATTCGACGGGGAGGATCACGGGAGTCTAAGGAATGGTACGGACTAGGATATGGGCCTTACATAATGCATCGATTTCCCAAATTCGACTATGAGAGGAGGAGGCTTAGGACTATTTACACACAACCCAACAATTAAAGATATTGATGAAATCCTACAACTTCAAGTCAACATAATATCATAAATAAATCTCGAAGATATGATGTGAGTGTGTCATAGGTTCAAGAGCCTACTCCACCAAACCATTGATTGTTATGGTTGATTGGGTGGAAGGTTTTAGTCCCATCAACATTTGAAAATTGGTTTGGGTAAGCTATGTCGGATGCATTGGCCAATAGTAAACAATCCCCCACCCTGAATTTAGAGAGACGATCATCTTATATATAAACAATATCTCTTGTAAACACCCCCACATTGTGTAATTTTTACTCCAATGCTGATGTACATGTGCGCAATGCAAACTACAAATCATGTGTGGCATTCCATTGAGATATGAAGAACAAAAAATTCAAGCTGATCCAAAACTTTGGTGGGCCACACCAATAAAAAGAATGTAAACTTGCCCTAATACTTAAATTTAAGTGTGTGGCCCACTTGAATTATGAGTCATCCTTATATTTTGGGCATTTCTTAATCTTGATAGGGCACGCCTTATGAATGAATTGATGGGATAGAAAAATACCGATGGGTTAGAAGCATAGTTGGATATTGTTCTACTATGGGTGTTCTCCCCATTGGGGAGTCCACCATTGTGACCTACCTGACTTTAGATTTTTCTTCAAATTTAGGCTAATGATTGATAATTCATTGGTGCATAGGAAGAACAAAATTGTTCTTAAATATATATCATGAGTGGGTGTTGGATTTTTATGGAATGCGGAGAAATTTTAAAAATATTTTTCAAAAATCTAAATTTATTTTAACCATAGGATCTCTCACCTTTGATTATCTCATATTTTGGAACACAAATCCAACCAAAGGACTATTTAGATAAACCTGATGAAGTGCACATGATGTAGAATCCCTAACCATTGTTGTTGATAATCTTTTAAAATAGGAAGTTTCTCCCCAATCTATCCTAGATGATGAGAGATAGAGAGAGAGCTCCATGTCAGCCTTAAGGTAGGGCCAAGGGACACCACTAAAGTGGACCTCACATCCTTATGTGGTAAAGATGGGTGGACAAATGGACGTCTCTCTTTCTTACTCTCTTTTTCTTTCTTATTCTCTCTCTAGGTCATGCCCCAAGAGGGGGACCCCCCCTTGCTCTCCTCTTTAGGATATGACTTATTTATAAGGATAAGTTTAGGGTTACAGTTGTTAGATTGTCAATAGGCCAAGCTCAGGCATGTAAAATCAGAACTTTGAATAGGGTTGGGCCGAGTTCAAAATTCGAGCCAAGACCAACCCTCGGTTCATCCCGTTAACAACCCTAATAGTGGTATACCAAGTATGATACACTACCATCCTGTAATTTTTCACAATCCCTACACACAATGGAAACTTGTATACTATCATATTCATGCATGTTCATTTGATTAAATACTTCTATTATCATATCTATCCACTAAAGACCCTATTACGCTGATGTTGATCATATGGTGGATTATTAGATTTGGACCATGAGATCATCATTAAGTGAAATTAAAATAGTTTTCAAACATAACTATAATGGTTAAAAACCCTCATAAATCTGTTTAAAACCTTTCAAGTACCGGCTTGGTGAAAAAATTACTCGATGAGTCTTTGTTATATTAGATCTTCACCATAAACACATTCCTAGGAAAGCAATAGCCCATGCAAGGATCAACGAATCCTTATAAATGCACTTAGCCACATCTCTTTTCATTAGATACTTGTTAACCTTATAAAGTAAGCCAAAGCATATATAACCAATATCATGATCTTCACATATTCTCAAGTCTAAGGTTTAATTAAGTTCTAATACATCATCACATCTAATTTAGTCCAAACATATAGGCCCTTAGACTAGTGATGTGATCTTGATCCACCGATGCAAGTGCCTATCAGGTCATGGCATATTTACACTCTCATGTAAAGTAGGGGAAAGGAATACTGACACCAAGTCGGGCCCAATGGTGGAGACTGTCCATCCTGATCCAAGTTAGTCGTCTCATATAGGATGATCATATCTATAGGATGATCATATCTTTCATCATGTAATGACTATAGGTTTATCCTGAAATATATGATGATCACGATATAACAACTTACTAAGAGTCATGAACCATAACTCTCACTTGGTCAATGACTGTTATGTTCAATCTTGAGTTTCCAAGGACAATGAAAGGAATCACTTTTCTGTGTAACCAATATTCATGTAAGTTCAAGGTATCGGCACACATTAACTAAGGTGTAACAATCTGTCCACTCAGGACCCTTGGTCATCATAATCTACAAGCAAGATCATTACTATCATATCTATATGGCTAGTGGATTGGCCTCATATTGATTCTTCAAGAAACGACTTCAACAATTTTTCACTTGCCCTAAAACCAATTATTCTCCAATCCCTTAAAGTAGACATATTGAACAAGATTTCCTAGTTAAGAGGATTACTAAGCATACTATTCCTCTTATAGTCCACATCATCTCTCTAATGTTACTCCTATCTATAATAGACTAGATACATCAATCCCATAGTTGTCATATATATATAGCACGCATCATCATACCTAATTACCTGAAAACTCTTATTTACTTAAGAAATTTACGATCCACTAAGAGAGTAAACTTATGCATCTCGCACACTTGGATCATCATGAAACTTACCAATATGTCTCATGCTAAACCAATAATGTTACTACAAGAGTGACATAACTGAACTTATGTCTAATACATCACCACGAGAAGCCGCTCATCCATAAAGTGGATCCAAAACTGAGGTTGTGATAGGTTATTATCGGAGAACGCAGCGATTAAGTTTTTATCAGAGAATGTAATGGAATAAAACTTTTCTATGAATCATGAAAACAAACTCATGGGTCTCTCATGATCTCCCACAAACAATCATATCATATTTATAATTAAATATAAACTTAAATGATTCATATTATATGTAATTCAACGATCCGATACAGTAGAAAATAATTCGATACTGATTCTTATCCTCTTACTTAAGAGGCCTTTCATTGATTATCCCACCATGTAGAGTCGAGATCACCTTGTAAAAATCCTCTAGTAAACACTAAGGTAGACACACATAATGGGATTTGATGAAGAATGCAGTGGAATTATAATTCTTCTTTGAACAAAACACAAGAATCCCATAATCTAGGACCTCTCAATGACGTGTGCATAAGATTTTTAAAAGAATCTAAACATAGAGGGTTTAGATCATACCTGTGATAAAGATCTCATGGTCTAGAATACTCTAGAACCAATAAAAATCTTATAGCTTAGGAAATATCTTCTGGATCTATCCCAATGTGGAGAGTCAAGATTGTCTAAAGTATAATATTCTAGTAGGTATCAAGGATGACTTTGAGCATCCATAAGATGGGCTACACGCAGAAGCAAGAGAAGTTGATAGAGTATATCTCCTCTCCCTCTCTCTTTTCTTCTTCCCAACATCCAAGGGGCAAGGACATCTAAGGCTCTCTCAATTGAATGCCTTCCATCTGGGATATGATCCTATATATAAGGAGGAGGTTAGGGTTTCAAAGGAATCCTAATATGGCGCTTCACTATCATATGCATAACTTTGTAACATATTGTGAAAGTTCATCGATCTGCCAAATCTATGCATAGACTTACAATTTATTCCTTTTACTATGCCTTAACCATCCATGAGATATTTATATCCTATGTTGATCAAATGGTGGATCATTTATTGTGGACCATTAGATTATTATTAAATACAATCAAACAATTTTAACCATCAAAACAAAACTTTAACAACAAAAAAAATATTTAAAAAATGGATTAAAATATTTCAAGTATTACGCCTAGTGAAAAAAATCACTTGATCGGTCCATAATCTAATAGATCTAGCCATTAAATAGTTCCTAGGTAAAACCTTGTGAGTTCCTTATTGGCTCGTGCAAGAATCAAATGGTTCATAATGGAAGTACATAAGCATGTCAACTTTTAATAGCCTCTAGGTAGCCTCACAAGAAAAGTCAAAGCCTACCAGTCAGCGTCGTGACCCTTACACATCATTAAGTCAAAGGATTAATTAATTTCATGCATTATCAAGTCAAGATCATCATGATCATCTGATTCAGGCTAGTGGTTCCCCACATCAGTGAATTGAACTTAATCAATCCAATGTAAATGTCCCAAAGGTCTTACCCTATATCTTATATTATGGTACACTCACACTTCTATCTGAATTAAGGAAGAATGTACACTTACACCAAGTCATATCCGTGATGGTGGAGATTGTCCATATTGACCCTATCTATAACTACTAGTTCATGCTCATTTGGATGACGATACCTAAGAGATGTATTTTGTTAAGCTTAAAAGTGAGGAGCATGATCATAACTAACCCCTTGAGGAAGGTGATATCACAAAAATGTTACAGAATGCTAAGTGTACGGACACTATCACCTTCACCGATGAAGACCTAATACTTGAAAAGAAAGAACAAAATAGACCCCCATGGTCACTGACTATATCTAAGATGTCTGCATCAATCAACTTATGTTAGATAGTGGCTCTAGAGTTAAGTCATGCCACTCAAACTGTAGACACCCCACCCTAGGCTGACAACCTGATCAAGTTGGATCGAGTCAACTTGTGAAGCCCCGTCATTGTATGGTGACATGTGGGCAAGCACACGTGGGCAGATGCTAATGTGGGCGGGGCCTAGCGGGCCTGAGCGAGCTATCAGTGGTTGGCAGGCTACCGTGCTGGTAGGCTATTGTACCCACAGTGAAGGTGAAACTTTATCCCACATCGAAAGAATCGTCTAAAGTTGTGGTGGCTATAAGTTGAGTTCCTCCCTTAACAGACATGACGCATTTTAAAGTCGTGATCTTCAGAAAAGCGGACAATATCATGTGCTGTAGGGGTGGTCCTTACAAGTGGTATCAAAGCCGAGGATGGCTTTGCCCTCGGTGGGGGATATTGTGACGCCTCGCCATTGTGGTCACATGTGGGTGGGCACACGTGGGCAAGCGCACATGTGGGCAGACCCCTAAAGATGGTTGGCAAGCTACTGTGTGGCTGGAAGGCTACTGTGCACACAGCGAAGGTGAAACATTGTCCCACATCGGAAGCGCTGTCCTAAGTTGGGATTCCTTCATTAAGGATACAACACATTTTGGGGGCAATCCTGAGAATAAAGCTGTGAGCCATGTAGACAAAGTGGACAATATTGTGTCCCTGAGTTGGGCTGTATAAGTGGTATCAGAGCCGACGACGGCTCTGCCCTCGGTGGGGGATATTGTGACGCCCCGTCACTATGTGGTCACATGTGGGTGGGCATACATGGGTGGACGCTGATGTGGGTGGCGCCTAGCAAGCTTGGGCGAGCTACAGTGGTTGGTAGGCTACTATACTGGTAGGTTACTGTACCCATAGTGAAGGTGAAACTGTGTCCCACATCGGAAGAATTGTTCGAAGTTGTGGTGGTTATAAGTTGGGTTCTTCCCTTAACAGACATGACGCGTTTTAAAGACATGAGCTTCGGCAAAGCGGACAATATCATGTATTGTGGGGGTGGGCCTTACAAGTGATATCAGAGCCGAGGACGGTATTGCCCTCAATGGGGGATATTGTGACACCTCGTCACTGTGGTCACATGTGAGCAGGCACACGTGGACGGACCCCTAAAGGTGGTTGGCAGGCTACTGTGCACACAATGAAGGTGAAACTTTGTCCCACATCGGAAGCGCTATCCTAAGTTGTAGTGATTATAAGTTAGGATTCCTTCCTTAAGGATACAACGCGTTTTGGGGGCAACCCCGAGAACAAAGCCGTGAGCCCTGTGGGCAAAGCGGATAATATTGTGTCTTTAGGTCGGGCTGTACACAGATTCACCAAACCCTAAACATAAATGCAAACTCCAAACCTAAATCCAAACGCTAATCCTATAACCTAATCAAAGCTAGTCAAAACCCAACTAAACTTGACCCGGTCAGACCTAGTCGACCAGCTGAGTCAGCTCACCTGGTCAACTTACCCACTTTATCAAGTCAAGCCCAGAACTAACTCAAAACCAACCTAACACCCAATAAACCAGAGGCAGCACATGTGTGTGGGTGCTCACCTTCCAGAGTAGGGAGCTTCATGTGGCTTGGGTAGCACCTTGGGTATCGCCTTCCATGTGGAAACTACCCTAGCTTGGCTGGGAGAGGTGCAATGCATGTGGGGTTCTCCTAGTGTGAGGGGTAATGGTTTGGAGAACTAAAAGGATCCTAATACCCCTCCCTTTAGGCTAAATTACAATCCATCCATGGAGACCTTATCATGAGTCAATTTCAAATCCAGACCTTCCACCCCCTTCAAACCGTAGACTTGCCAAGAGTTGCAAAAAAAAAATGAGCTTAGGGGTTATAAATAACCCCCTCTCCTTCCCATTTCAAGCATTTAGAAGTATCCACAGAACCTCTCAAGTCCCAGATGCCCCCTTAACCTCCCATTTCCATCCCTCCATTGAGGAGAAGAGAGAGAGTGGGAGGAAGGAGTCCAGCCCAGGCCTGTTTAGTTTAGCCAAATCCCTAACTACCTAAGTAGCCTAAACACCTAGTCTAAGCCCATTAACTTGATCCTTACGATGCATCCGCCCATCATATTGTTCGACTCTAAATTAGCTTCATCCATCTTCGCATAAGCATCATGCAACACCCTTTTTCTTCTCAAACCACGTTCTTATCCCATCCATAACATTGCACTCATAGCATTGTGCACCCAATCAGTTCAAATGTATGATTTATGACTCATCAAGTTAAATCAGATCTTGCCCATCAGAAACTAGGACTAATTGGTACTTTCGTTGCTAAGTGGAAGAGTTAAGGTAGATTTATCCAGCTTGGGCAATAACTTGTCATAGGCGTTGCATCCAAACATTGCATTGTACACTCATAATATCGCACATATAACATTCAATACTTAGCATCGCATACATAGCACCCAACCCATTTAAACGTATGCCCTGCAGCTTGCAAGATAGTTAGACCCCACCCATCAGAAATTTGGATTGGCTAGTTATTGCTTTGGTAAGTGGGAGAGTCAAGGTGGATTTGTCCAGCCTAAGTTACAGCTTGCCATAAGTTCAACATCTAGTAAGGCATCACACACACTTTTCATCATTAGTACACAAGAACTAACTCATGGTCCTTTACTTGAAATTTTCAGTCGTAGATCAATGAGTCATTTTAGGACTGAGGTCCTTCGGATACTCACTCCTAATGTTTCTATAGGGTCTAAACAATTGTGGGAATGGAGTAATTGGCTAGTCGCGACTCTAGTCAAATTAACATATCTCTTACACTAATGAAAAGGCACACGCGTGAGCACAATCCGCCACCTGCGATCTAGTGCCCACATCAACATGCTAAAGAAATTGGGTTATAGGATTCTCATGATTCAAAGTTTCAACCAAGACTGACAGTATGCTTTAGGGGCCATCACCTTCATCCTTGAAATTAGTGAGCCAGTTACAAAGATCACAAGCCAAGTAATTGACTCGACCACCACTTATAATATATTACTCAGTCATGGATTCATTGTTACAACATTGTTCATTCATACTTCATGAGTGCTTTAAGTACTGCAACAATGATATTTAGAAAAGGGTCGTAACCAACATGAAACCTTATACCGTTGCAAAAATCATATTTCTTCGACTCTCACTATTGTGACAAGTGTGCTTCTATCGAGAAAGGTAGCACAAAGATACTAAAACCTTCTTAAGTAGTAAAGACTAAAGCAAAAAATCACTATTAACAAAGAGAAGACTAACAGGCCCAACAGTTCTAAGGTCAAAGAAGACAAAAGTAAGATGAAGATCCATGATCTTCTAAAATCCTCTAGGAAAATGACTATCATTCAAAAGTCTAAGCCACCGAAGAACTTTTACTTGATACCGTAACAGATTACAGCCAAGACAATCTCCTTTACATCTAGTATCACTCAAGACACTAGAAGCTTTAAAGATAGACTTCACAATCCCACTTCCCAAACTTGAAATGTTCTAGCCATTTTAAGAAATGCCTCGAACATTCTGCATACCTCCAAGGTTGTACACATTGAAGCCTATCAAATTCTATGAGAATCATGCATCGCCTCCTAAAAGCACTGATCACATTGTCAATGGTAAGCATAATGGAGAGAATGGGATTTGAGTATGTTTCCTCCAACAACTCATGAACCTACACGATGTTTGTTTTAAAAACTCACAAGCCTAAACTATGTTCGCTCAAACAACTTGCGAGCCTAAATTGTATGTTCACTCCAACAACTCATGAGCTTAAATTAGCATCCACTCCAATAACTTATGAGCATAAACAAGCTTAAATTGTAATTTACTCCAAAGCTACACATGAACCATAAACCATGTTAGCATTCAAGACCACCATGCAACCATTTAACAGCCTTGGTCATTGCCACTCTGAAGCTACGTACGACCTAAGCTACAAAACTACAACAACATCCACAATCCTCCATGTATAGTCTTACATCCCCAATGAAGAAGTCATGCTCTGAAGCTACGCACAGCCTAAAGCTGCGACAACACTCTCGGGTCCCTAGCACACTCTATTAATCTAACTCTTATTAAAACCCTAGTGAATAAACTCTCCTTCCACTCCCCAGTGAGTCGTTCAAAGAAGCGACACACATCTAGGCACATTAGCTATAAAGTAAATCCCCTACAAGTCAATTGCCAATGAAATTCTCACTCTCCTACACAAGGATAAACTACATAAAGACATCACTCAAAGCAACATACTTAAAAGGAGAGTGCAACTAAAGGATGGTGGTCATCTCAGACACCATGAAACCTTACATGGATTACTAAGGATGCCCAAGGTCCACAATCGACTTATAGATATAAGCAACAGGAGAAGCCCTTACCCACTACATAGATAGGCAAGATTCTTTCATATATTTTCCCTACATTGGGCCATGTTTCCCAAGAGAGAAGTCTATGCTGATTCAAAATATAGGTTCTTCTTTAATCTTAGGAGTTACATTGCCACCACGGCCTCCGCCAAGATCGGCCCATGAGCTTATGCCACCATAATGTCCATTGCCCCTAAATGAGTCGCCTCCCGTAGAGCATCAAACAACCCCAATACTAGTTCATTCCTAGCTGGGCCCTATGCCCAAGATCCCTCACACATAAAAAAAAATTGTGCCAACATCCTTTGGTGCCCTTCTCCCTTGGAGCCATGGAAGGTGACCAGCTCGCCTCTCTTCCAAGGGCCAATTCGCCTTCCAACAAAGACAAACACCATCTCAGAATAGTAGATGATCACCTGATTTCAGAAGTCTATCCCACCCAAGGGCAGATAGAAAAATCTCTCTAATAGCTTATGAGCCTAAATTGTATACTCGCTCCAATAACTTATGAGTCTAAACTGTATACTTGCTCTAATAACTTATGAGCCTAAACTATGTACTCGTTCTAATAATTTATGAGTCTAAATTGTGTGCTCGCTACAACAACTTACGAGCCTAAATTGAGTAATCATTCAAACAACTTATGAGCCTAAATTGTGTAATCACTCTAATAAATTATAAGCCTAAACTATGTAATCGCTCCATAACTTACAAGCCTAAATTGTGATGCTACTCCAAAGCTACTCATGAGCCCTAAACTATGTCAACCCTTATAAGACCATCATGTAACCATTAGACGGACTTGGTCATCTATGCTCTAGCTACTTACGAGCTTAAATTGTGTTCCTACTCCAAAGTATAAATGAGCTTAAACTATAGTAGCCTCTACGGTCCTCTACGAATACTACTATTCTTTTAGGTGAATAAGTCACACTTTGAAGCTATGCAAGAGCCTCAAAATACAACATCACCCCTAGGTCATTGTCACTTCTTTAGTGGTCTAACCCTAGCTAAATCCTCGGTGGATAACTTCTCCTACCACTCCCCATTGAGGGCGCAAAGAAGAGGTTCATACAGGCACCTAGGGCTAAAAAATCTCCAATGAGTTAATCCCTAGCAAAACTCTGACTCTCCTACACGAGGATAAATTACACTGTCAGATATAACTATTCCCACCTTTGACAACTACCAAGCATACAACATTATAATTCAAAGACTTAACTATGAAACCCCAATGGACGCTCATGTGCTAAGAAGTCGTCCAAGATGCAAAGACTCTTTCATACTTTTTAGCACCAATCTTGACTTGAGTCCTAAACTAACTCCTATACTTTAAGCTATACTAAGTCTCATGACCCATGTTTGCACGTACAACATCAAAAGACTCAAGAGTCTGTCTCTTTTATGCCAAAGCATGCCACCCTACTACACCCAAGAGTTGTACTCAACAATGTATAGTGATCAAGCATCACCCGAAATAGTGAAAGCTGTGAGATTGTAGTTTACACCATCACATGAGAAGCATACAACTGCTATGTACTCGACATCACTATAATAGACATATCTATGCTATAAGTACAAGCAAACACAAGAAGGAAGGGAAGAAAGGAAGATAAGGTTCTTTTCATTTCAAATATCTTATGAAGTACATCAGGTTACTATAAAGCAAGAGATCGGATCTTCAAGCCTGAAGATACCATTTCGACGATAAGCTTCAAAGAAGAGCACAAGAGGAAGCAAACCGAAGGTTAGTGGCAATGCTAGACACCATAAAACATGATGTTCAGGAATGACTTAAAGCAAAGAAATAAGAGAAGGGCATATATGGGTAAAATACATTCATGCACCCTATCCCTGAGATCAACAATGGCCAACAATCCCTGAGAGGTCTTTAATCATTCCCTTTTATCAGGATAGATAAGATCTTTGGGGAATGTTGGGTGAAGCATTACCCCACAAGTGGGTATAAGGGTGAAACCCATGCTGAGCAACGCTTCTTAAGGGAGAAGCCTATATAGAGTGATCAATTTGTAGCTTCACCTTTGTTGAGGGTCGAATATTGCATATTAACCCCAACTATTACCTGCTTTTACGAACATGATACTGTTTAATGCCCTATTTTAATCGTGTTTATGTTGTAAGGTGAATTTACGAGCATGGGCTGAAAAGGATGCTAAAGGCATGGATTTAACGCTCAAGAAGCACCATAGCAAGGGACGGACTCTAGGGGACCAAGATCGAAGAATCTACACGCCAGAGATCAGAGCAAATCACGCCTCTTACGTTAAACATGCCTGAAAACCGTCCAGAATGCAAGATCACAGGGTTCTCACCATTTGTTCGGCTCGAAACTTTTTAAATGGCCCGAGGACCATAAATTAACCGTACACGTCAAATTTTAGCGATTGGATCCTTGTGAAAGTAGCCCAACGAGCAGATCATCCCTTAAATCCTGATTTGGGGCCCGCTTGATATCTGAATAGGCTTCAATTTTGGTTTCAACCCCTTAAAATTGATAATGAAATAGATGGACAGAGCGGATTTGGCATATGCATCACGATGGACCCCATATTCAATTGTACATGTGCACCGCACATGCGCACTCGGCGTGCACTGGAAGTGAAGTCAGGTCAAACCAACTTTGACCCGACCCCAAGCCTCTTACGCACAGCATCCACACAGACCGAACACTGTGATCATAGTGGGCCACCACCGTGGAGTATTTCAGTGATCTGGACCGTTCATTTATTCTGTAGGGTGGCCATGACCCTCGTCATTGTTTCCCTTTGGTCCGATGTACGTGTACACATGTGGATCGATGGAAAACGCAGGATGAATGTTGAGGTGAGTTGATACAGTGGATCACACCAAAACCACTCCTTTCTGACTGATTTTTTACCAGGAATCTAATGAACGGGGTGAATTTGTTTGAAAACATCACTGTGGGGCCCACCAAGCATCACAATGCAAGTGTGTAAGGAATTCGAACGTCCGGACGTTATCCGACATCTCCGGCCATTCGGTGATCATGTGAGTGATCGGACAGTTGATCTGGACCGCCCATACGAAGGCCAAGGTGGGATTGACCATTGCTAAGGTGGTAGGTACCTAGGATAGGCTATACAAATGTCCCAAAAGTCCACCCAATACAGGTCTGTGTGTCTCTCTCTTGCGCATGTAGTTTACTGTGTAAAGAGCCACCGGTTTTTGCTGCGAAATTCTTCACAACAATGTCGATTCCACCCCCCTTGGCTCCCTATAAAAGGAAAGAAGAGAGAGTGCTTAGGGAGAGAACATCTGGACGTGGAACGGACGTGGAGTGAAGCGGCGGTGGAGTTTTCTTCCTTTTTATTTCTTCTTCCTTTCCCTTTTCTTTTTTCATTGTTCATTCCTTCCTTTTCTGAGGTTTTAGCATGACTATGTCGGGCTAAACCTCTTAACTAGGGCTAAGAGGTGAAGCTTGTGGCATGACGGGTAGTATTCTACAGCTCGGATTCATGTTTATGAACTAATGTTGATTCTAGTTTGATTATAAGGAATGCCTTTAGTTTTTAATGGTTTGTTGTGACTTAAATTACAATAGATCTGTGATGGCTTTGAGTATTTCCTTTTCATTATTATGATCATGAAGATAGGAAGCCTTGTTGTTCACCATTGCCCCTTGGACATGGTTGGATGATGGAATCCTTCCTAACATTCATATATCTATCGGATTGGTTGTGGATTGGCTTAATTCTGTTGTTTACTTTGTCTCATGAGCATGGTCTTGTGATGGAATCCATTCTAATTTACATCCTTCTTATCTCTTGAAAACTAGATTAAAGGAAGTTCAGATTTGATTTGCATGGTTATATCTTCCAACTGGATGAAGATGGGACTCTAAGTCCAATTGAGTTCTTGAATCAAGCATAAGATCTCCCTGATATCTACAAGTGGATCCTTAGCACCCTAGTTTCCCACCTTTGAATTTTCTATGTTTTAGTTTACTATTTCACCATTACTCTCTTAAAAGCCTCTAGTTTAGATTTCATCTTCGCCTAGTTCTAGTTCAAGTTACTTTCAGATTATGTACAAGGTTCAGTCCCTGTGGATTTGACCTTGGTCTTACCGAGATTATTATTACATCACAACCCTATACTTGGGGTGTGAATAGGTTTTTGGCACCGTTGTCGGGGATTGACGGTTACATTTTCTGAGATTAATTAGTTTTAGAATTAGGTTAAGATTAGGTTTTTTTCTTCTAATTATTAGGTTTGGATTTTTCTGTTTGATTTTTAGAAACTAACTTAACTTTCCTGTTTTGTAAGATTCTAAGATAGATCTTCTTAATTGGTAATCTATTTTTAATTTCTCTATTTTTAGAATTAAGGTTTTATTTTTAGAAACTTTCTAAATTTAAAAACTAACCTTCTTTCTATTTTAGGTTTAGAACTTTCCTAATTTGTTTTAGAAATTTTCTATTTTCTTTTAGGAATTTTTTCACTTTTTAGAAACTAGTTTACTTTCTATTTTAGGATCTCTTGCTATTTCTAGACTTTCTATCTTTAGAAACTAAATTGGTTTGTTTTATTTTGCAGGTTTTTAACTTAGGAACTTCGAATTTGGTAACTTGTTTCCAACCCTTTTCTCATTCTTTTTACATTTCTATTTCCTTTCTTTTCTTAGGTTTAGGTTTAGAATCTAAATTGAGGGCTGCGAGTGTTTCATACCCAAGTGGATCTGTGATAACACTCGACGTCTCTTGACTGAAGGAGGATTGGTTGAGGGATTGACTATCCATCGCAGGACTAGACACCACTCGAGATCCCCAGAGTTAATTGAAGTGATGGCTGCAAACTAACCTCTTCTACCTCAACCTAGGGTAGAGAACATCCAGGATGAGAATGAGGTGCAACAAGTACCCCCGCCTCGTATTTTACGAGATTATTTACAACAGGTAGGGGTGAGCACGCCCTCATGCATGGTTTTTGCAAAAAATGCGGGACACATGAATATCAAGCCAGGGGTGATCCAACTCCTTCCAAATTTTCATGGACTTGAATATGAAAATCCATATCTACACTTGAAAGAGTTTGATAAAATTATAGCCACTTTATACTTTCCTAACATGTCTGAGGACACGGTCAGGCTGAAACTCTTTCCCTTTTCTTTGAAAGAGAAAGCTAAGATGTGGTAACATTCACTACATCTCCGATCTATTGGCACATGGAATGACATGACAAGGGAGTTCATAAAGGATTTTTTTCATATCACAAAACGAACACCCTTAGAAAATTAATCATGAACTTCACCCGAAAGGAGGATGAAACATTCTTCCAATGTTGGGAAAGGTTTAAGGATCTTATCAGTTCATGCCCACAACATGGTTTTAAAACGTCACACATTACACACTTTTTCTATGATGGACTGACATCTTCCATGCGCCAATTGGTTGAGACGATGTGCAATGGGAATTTATGAATAAAAATGTCGATGATGTGTGGAATTATTTGGATAGACTTACTGAAAACTCAATCAAAGGAAAGGGGTGGAGTATACCTGCTGAGGATGATGATATTAATGTTAAAGTGGCTAATCTCATAAAGAATTCGAGGCCATGGAATCAAGGAAGGATAAGGGTAAGGAAGTTGTTTGCGGTATTTGTGGTTGTAACAGTCACACGACTGAAAATTGTCCAACTATATCTGCCTTTCAAGAGGTACTTAACTGAGCAATCCAATGCCATAAATAATTACCAAAGACCTTTCAATGGACCCACCTCTAATAAGTACAATCCCAGTTGGAGAAATCATCCAAACTTCAGTTGGAGGAATGGACAAACTGCTACCCCTCAAGGTTTCTTCAATCAAATTCCAAATCAAGGGAAACCTCAAGAGGATCCAGTTCTAAAACACATTCAAGACCAAGAACTAGTCAACCAAGATATCAGATCAGCAATAGGATCACTTACATCATCCATTCAAAGGATAGAGTCACACATAATGATTGGGGGAAAGGGGATGCTTCCTGCTCAACCTCTCCCCAATCCCATATGAGATAAGTAATCCAAGCTCTTCAAATCAGATGGAGCAGGCTAAATCTATCACCACTCTTAGGAGTGGGAAGACCATTGACAAAACTATTTCGATTAGGGCTGAAAAGCGTAAGGACCCAGAAGAGGATAACAATGATAGGCCTAGCATTGCTCCACAAGAATTAGAACTGGAACTTCAAGATAAGTCAGTTGCTCCATTTCCCCAATGGTTGGTTGCACCAAAACCTCTCTCTAACTCTCAGGATATTCTAGAGGTGTTGAAATAAATGAAGGTCAATATTCCTCTACTTGATGCAGTAAAACAAATACCTTCATATGCTAAATTTCTGAAAGACTTATGTACGACCAAAAGACGGTAAAATATTTAAAAGAAAATCTTCTTGACTGAGAAAGTGAGTGTCATCATAAAACAAGATGTGCAGAAGAAATTCAATAATCTCGGTAGCCCAACCATATCATGTTTAATCGAGAACTATCAAATTACGCATGCACTTCTTAACTTAGGAGCGAGCATAAATCTGATTCCTTACTCGATGTACAAATAGTTAGGTTTTGGTGAATTAAAACCCACCCCAACCATATTACAACTTTCCGATTGCTTAGTTCGTGCATCAAGAGGGGTAATCGAGGATGTGTTGGTCCAGGTTGACAAATTTTACTATCTAGTAGATTTTATCGACCTAGATATAGAACCCATCAGTAACATGAGCACTCAGATTCCTGTCATTCTTGTCACCCATTCCTTGCCACTTCAAACGCAATCATCAATTATAGGAATGTAGTCATGAGTATGTCTTTCGGGAATAGGACATTAGAGTTAAATATCTTTTTCAATACTTGCAGGCGGTTCGAGGATGATGACAATTTTCACGACATTAACATGATTGACTCTTTCGTAGAAGATAGAGCGCCTCTGACCCTCTAGAGATGTGCCTAGCCCACTCCCATGATTTTAATAATGACATGATTATGGAGATGGGTGCTATGTTTGATACTGCACCGGTATTTGAAGTTAACTGGTGGAGGCCACAATTTGAAGAGTTGCCCCAAACTGATGCAGTGCCTCTACCGTCTAACCTCAAAGCATTGAAGCTTGACCTAAAACCTTTACTCTCTAATTTGGAATATGCCTATTTAGGTCAAGATGAGACATACCTGGTGGTGATTTCTTCCCACCTTGAGTAGAAACAAGAGAGTATGCTCCTTTCTACTATCGGAAAAGATAAAGGAGTTATTAGACATATTATCACAGATCTCGATAGGATGAATGAACTCCTTTCAACTGAATGTTTTGACTCTTTGGATGATTGCTTAGCACATTCAAATGATCCCATGCTACAAGAAATAGTGGATGCCTCACAAGACAATACCTCGGTAGTTGTCACAGATCGAGAGAACCCTTATTCTGAAGTACCTCCTCCCCCAAATCCTGAATGTTTACCATCAAAGGAGGATGAGGAGCTGAGAATTGAACCGAAGATTGAAACTTTAGCATGTGTTGAGACTACACCACCTACTACGAATTTTTCTAAATTTCATCTACTTATAGTCTCTGATTCATCATGGTGTACTAACTTTAAAAAAATTTCTGCCACAGGTGAATCATATATACTTTGGACACTTCAGAAGATTAAAAGGAAATTTATGCTGAGGTCCATCAATTTCTCTGGACATTCATGCTCCAAGACATTCGAGCCTACTGTAAAAATGGCTTCTGGATGATCTTATTGAGAAACTTTCTGAGAAATTTACTAAGATACTGGTCGAAGGAAGAACCTAGATGCATGACTGAGTAGATTTCCCGTGCTTTCACAGTTGAGGATTAAAATTTGCTGCTTTCATAAGACTAGGGTAGTTTTCTTTATGTCATTCTAGGATAGTCAATTTTATGTCATTAGGTTAGTTTGCTTTTGTTGATTCCACTCTTATGTTGACCCGCTTTCATGATGAGATCTCTTTGGAAGAAGCCGTTTAATCTCCTCATCGGGTACTATCTTTCCATCACTTTATTTTCAATTTCATTGTCTCATGTGCATTGCATGCTCATATCTTTTACATTGAGGACAATGTAGATTTTAGGTTAGGGGTGGGAGATTAGGTTACCTAATCAACATTTTTTTTGGTCTTAAGCAAAAAAATTTAACATTTTTCTAGACATTCTTGTGAATTTGAAGTTTATGATATGGAGTGTTGGGGATTTAAGACTCTTGGATTTAGTTATCTTATAGATTTCACAGTTGAGTTTGAATTATCAATCTATGATTAGAAGTTGTAAATATTGATTGAATTATGATTTCAAATGTCACATCTCGCTTACACATTGAGTTTTCAATTCGATAGTGAAGGATTAACTTGGTAATCACTAAGCATGAAAGGAACCAGCTAGAGAAATTTGCTCATCATGCTCATAAAGAAGAATTGAAAGGGTTGGGCAAATGGTCTTCACCAAAGGTTTGCTTCCTATATGTGAAGGTTTGATTCCCCAAGGTTGACATTCGGAAAGTGTTAGGCAACTGGTCTTTGAAAAGCCCAAGCTAAATGTCCTAGAGGAGGGGGGGGGGGGAGATAGGACAATGCCAAATTTAAAAAATAAAGCGCGAAAATAAAGACTTAATAAGCAGTTGATAGCACAAGAGAAAGCAACCTTTAAAATCAAGTATTGAGAGGTTGATACAGACTTGGTTCTAAGGACAACTTGACACCAAAAACCTACGGTTTATGGCAGGACAACCTTACTAGAACGTGGGTGAGTATCAAAAACTCAAACTCAAATGGAGATGAAAGAAATAAGAACTAATCTATTACAACAATCACCACACAATGCTTGAAAAGTAAAGATTATAACATTCACATTCACAAATACATCCCACGAACTTAAACCACAAAATGATAAAGAAATAAATAAAACATCCACCAAACACTAGAGAATTATCGTGGTTCATGTGTGTACACTGAAAGTGCCTTGGTTTGTCAATTAACGTGAGTGTTGAGTTAGCAAGACAAATGAGCCCCATAGAAAAATTGATCAAGCATCTGCCTCAACTGGATATGTGCCCGAACTTGTCACAGGTAAAACTTAGCCTCACATTCCATGTCCCAAAACACCAGGTAATTAAAACCCTTAAAATTGAATAGAACATCCTAAGGTTTTTAGTTAGAAAACTTTTTCGAACAGAACAAAAAAATCTTTAAGTTTTCTACTTTTGTCGATTTATCAATACATGGCTCGATGAAATCGAACCTTGTTATTGATGTCCTCGAAGCTCACTCGATATTATCGAAATGAAGACTTATGATGTCCAGCAACCACAAGGATCTCTGGACTTTATTATCAATGAATCGATGGACTACTCGATATCATTGAAGTTTGAATCTCGAGTCCATCGAGTCGACTCGATAAAATCGACATCTAGTCAGTTGTGTCCAAAAAGCTACTAAGGCAAATCATGTGATTCTTGATATATCAAAGGGCTCCTCGATATCCCTAGAATTTAAATCTCGATGATATCAATAGACCTTCGATGATATCGGATGAGGACATAAATCTATCCAACAAGTTTTCAGGTTATTTTTTATTGGATCGATGGTCACTCGATAAAATAGATATTTAAATATCGATCATATCGAAACCAGGCCGATATCATTGAAATAGGATAAAAACTGTCCAGCAAGTCTATATGAAAATTCTTTGGAATTATCGATGAATCGACATTGTCATCGATATCATCGATATTCAAATTTGGGTGATATCGAGTGATGATCAATCATATTCCATACTTGAAATATTTCAAAGGCAAAGCGCTCTCACATTTTTGAATATCAAGGAATCGAACCTCGTGTCGATGAAATCGGAGTTCGAAATCCAATGACATCGACGCATGTTCGATTTCCTCGACCAGTTGGCAAAAAGTTTCAAAAGCATTTGACAGTTGAATTCGTATCACAGAGCGGCCAATCGATGTTATCGAGAGTATACGCTCGATGATATCAACCCTCCTCAATGATATCGAACTCTGTCAAAAAATTTACCATTTTATATTTGTTGGAACCTTTTGCCTATTTAATGAGAGCTTGCCCTTGGTTGTTGGTAGAGAAAATAGAGAGTGCTTTTGTGTGTTTAACCCTAGATCTTATACCTTCAGCCTTTTCTCTCATGGGAGTTCTTCCTCCAATCCTCCCTCATCATTAACATTCAATAGAGTGGATTGGGGAATGAACTTCCGCATTCAATGATCCTACAGCTATCATCTTAATAGCAAATCATTAAACTGGGATGCCTTGAATGCATAGATGATTAGAATCACTCTATCTCCTTTATAGGAAAACATTTAATAGAGTAGGATTCCATCATAACCTTGACCCAACTCGTTGCCGTATATTGGTACATCATTTGCGTTGCGGTTCAAGAGAGCTGAAGATTCTTCGTCATCAAAGGAGGAGATCTTCGACGACGTGCTAAATGGGGCTCATCTACTTATCTGTAAGTCATTAGAGTTACTTTGAAGAAATCCTGATACATGCATATTTTCTCAAGATAAGATTGATAAGATTTTAAAATATCATAAAATATGAAAAAGTCCTATTCACCCCCTCTAGGACATATTGGCATACACCCACTTCAACTAAAGCGGTCATTACCTCAATTTCAAATGGTATCAGAGAGGGTCTCTCTTAAGGGCTTCACCGCCTAGAGAGTGATCTTGACTAAAATTGGAATCATGTCCAAAAGTGTATTAGAGGCTGTGAAATATTGGAACAATTGCCTAGTAATCCATACTGCTTTGAAAGTTGGAAATAGTTCAAAATAGTACCTTGACAGTGGATGCTCCAGACACATGACTGGGTATCAAACTCATTTTTGTGAGTATTCATACTTTGATGGTGGATCAGTCACATTTGGAGATGGTAGCTCCGCCGGAATTATTAGACAAGGAACGATAGCTGTACCAGGTCTTTCAAAAATAAAAGATGTTCTCCATGTAGAAGGTCTGAAACATAATCTCCTTAGTATCTCCCAAATCTGTGACAAAGAACATTTAGTCACCTTCTCAAAGGATGTGTGTAGGATCTTAGACCATACAAGAAAATCTATCATAAAAGGTTTACACACTAGTGATAACTGTTACGTTATTGAGAGTACGATTGAGAGTGTATTATCCACAAAATGTAATATGGTTGTAAAGAGTGAATCCAAATTGTGGAACCAAAAAATTTAGCCATATTACATTTAGCCAAACTGTAATGTTCACTACCGAAATTTAGCCAAACTAAGTTCAAAAAATTTAGTTAGAGGACTTCCCAAGATTAGAAAAGAAGAAAAAGTTGTATGTGGTGATTATCTAAAAGGTAAACAGATAAAAGTTGGTCACAAAAAGATAACCACCATAACAACAACAAAACCTTTGGATCTATTACATAAGGACCTAGTTGGTCCGACCAAAGTGGAAAGTCATGAAAAGAAAAGATATTTCCTGGTGGTAGTAGATGATTACACTAGATTTACTTGGGTCACATTTCTTCAGGAGAAATCAGATGCCTTTGATGAATTTATAATTTTGGCAAAGCGACTTCAAAATGAAAATGGATATTATATAAATTACATCAGGAGTGATCATGGTGGCAAATTTGAAAATGAACGATTTGAAAGGTACTATGATGAGAAAGGAATCCGTCATGAATTCCCAGCCCCAAAAATACCACAGCAAAATGGAGTCGTTGAAAGGAAAAATCGAGTATTGTAGGAAACGGGGTCAATTATGTTAAATGGAAAAGATATGGCGAAGAGTTTCTAGGCTAAAGCTGTCAACACTATCTGCTACATCATAAATAAAGTTTATCTTAAAGCAGGTTTGAACAAAACTCCATACGAACTGTGATATGGAAAACAACCTAGTGTGAAATACTTTCATGTTTTTAGAAGTAAATGTTATATCTTGAGAGACAGAGATCACTTAGGAAAATTTGAGTCTAAAAGTGATGATGGTATCTTTCTAGGGTATGCTAGAAATGGTCGTGCTTATAGAGTGTACAATTTAAGCACCTTCACTATTCAAGAATCAGTCAATGTGGTGATTGATGACCAGCCTCATGAAGGAGATTGTCCCTTGAATGAATTAGAAGATGGTGTAGATTCATGCATTCTAGATAAATCAGATAACAAATCTCCATCATCTAATGAACCACAACTAGCATCCAACATACCCATCATTAAGGATCATCCTCGAGAGCAAATTATTAGAGATCCCAATGATGGTGTAAGAACTCGACGGCAAATAGAAAATATCTATAGTCATTTCTACTTTACCTCAAAGATTAAACCCAAGAATATTGTGGAAGCTCTTCAAGATGAACACTAGATAAATGCTATGTAAGAAGAACTTCAACAATTCTAGAGAAATGAGATATGGCAATTGGTTTTCAGGCCACTCAATACAAATGTCATTGGAACCAAATGGGTTTTCAAGAATAAATCCGATGAATTTGGCAATGTCATCAAGAACAAAGCAAGGCTAGTAGCTCAAGGGTATTCACAAATAGAAGGCATTGATTTCGATGAAACATTTTCTCCTGTAGCTCATCTAGAGTCTATTAGAATACTTATGTCTGTTGCTTGTGCGTTGAAATTTAAACTATTTCAAATGGACGTAAAAAGTGCATTTCTTAATGGGGACCTTGATAAAGAAGTTTATGTAGAACAACCTAAGGGATTTTCAGATCCTAAGTATCCCCATCATGTTTATCGTCTAAATAAAGCATTTTATGGTCTCAAACAAGCACCACATGCTTGGTATGAATGATTGACGAAATTTCTTTTAGATCATAAATTTTGCAGAGGAAGTGTGGATAAAACACTATTTACTCAAATGACAAAGGATTCATTGCTTAGCGCACAGATCTATGTGGATGATATAGTCTTTGGTTCAACATGTGAAGATACTGCATACAAATTTGTCGATCTCATGAAATCAGAATTTGAAATGAGTATGGTTGGTGAATTGAACTTCTTTTTAGGCTTACAAGTGAAGCAGTTAAATGATGGAATCTTCATATGTCAGACCAAATATGCAAACGACCTGGTGAAAAGATTTGGGCTCGAATCTGGTCGTACTTATCATACTCCTATGAGCACCACACTCAAACTCTTCAAAGTTGTTAATGGCAAAAGTGTAGATCAACATCTCTATCGGAGTATGATAGGAAGCCTACTATATCTCATAGCCAGTCGTCCAGATATATCTTTTAGCATGGGAGTGTGAGCTCGGTATCACGTAGATCCTAAGGAATCCCACCTAACAGCTGTTAAGAGAATCATCGAATACATAGCAGGAAGTACCTCTTTCGGGTTATGGTATCCATTTGAAACATCCACCACCATTGTTGAATACTCTGACGCCGACTGGGTTGGAAATGTGGATGATCGAAAATCGATAAGTGGAGGATGTTTTTATATTGAAAATTATCTGGTCTCCTGGCAGAGCAAGAAGAAAAATTCAGTATATATTGTCCACTGCTAAGGCTGAATATATTGTTACAGGTAGTTGCTGTGCACAACTTCTTTAGATGAAACAAATGTTGTTTGATTATGGAATTGAACAACCCACAATGAGTCTTTTCTGTGATAACACAAGTGCTATCAACATCTCAAAAAATCTTGTTCAATATTCTCGGACCAAACATATTGACATTCGTTATCATTTTATCTGAGAACTTATTGAAGATAAGATTATTGTGTTGGATTATGTGTCTACAGAAAAGCAACTTGTCGATATCCTAACAAAACCTCTTGATACAAACAGGTTTATTGATCTACAAAAATCAATTGGAGTATGTGCTCATTGATGATATCTCAGTAAAAATGATCCACATAGGTAAATCTTCAAACTGAGATATGCATGGTTAATTATCAGCAAATGAATTAACCAAGTTAGCTTTGGGAACAAAATGCCAAATCTTCACATTCTCGATGATATCTAAACGGTTTCGATATCATCGATATTCAAATATCGAGGTTCACTATCAATGCAATCGAAGGGTCTCGGGAATGCAGTGTTATAACCATCGGTCCTTCCCAACGGTTGGACTGCCTCAATTTCCATTGGATATTTACATCTTCCCAACCATAATTAGCATAGTCTTTAATATCATTATGAGCATGTTTTCGATTTCATCGATGAGGAATCGATATCATCGACGATTCTGCTATAAAAGAGAAGCGTGCATTCAATTTAAATCAACTCCTTCCTCCTCTTCTCTGGTTGTTTCTTCTTACCTTTGCCTGCCTTTTTAAGCTCTTCTCACAGACAAACCATGGTAAAAAGCAAAGATAAGAATATTCCTCACTCATCAAAATAAAAAAATAGCAACCTAAATCCAGTTAGTCTCATCTCAATCCGATGGAAGGGGGTCCACCTACTGTAGTTGAACGCCTTGTCCTTAACAGTGCCATTGAGCCATTTGGCGTGGATCTTCTCTTGGAGGTGATAGGATGGCAAAATATCCTAAATCTTGGTGGATCTTATCAACTGGGCTTGATTCATGAATTCTTCAATAACTGTCATATCATTCGTGATAATCCTCCTTGTATTCAAATGTAACTTGTGCATCACTCAAAACTTATCACTCTTGCACGTCTTCTAAACCTCTAAGTCACTCGAATCCCTGTGACAAATCGGAATCTAAATGGGTTGGGTGTTTAGGGAGAGATAACACGTGCATTATGTCATGGCACCACTGTTCCCCGGAATGATGAAAATTCTCTTCACATCAATAACCTTGGACCGTCTTTCAAAGTTCTCCATAGCATCCTAAGGACTAATGTGTATCCATGTGATGTAAGGGTAGTCACCTTACTCCCTTTATATTGAATGTCCTTTATGATGTGCATCAAGAGATTCAAGTATGCCTTCAGACACTTCTTCTGGGGCAGCTCATTTGTATAATCTGACGCGATCATCAGAATACGCTGCCATTTCCTGCACTCATATGCAAACCTGTTCATTATGCAGGCCTTCCAGCCACACTAGATGATGTTCATCCAAAAGCATGGTTCGATGACAACGCAGTGCCGGAGGCACAACAGTTATGTTTCACTTTCTCTCTTGCAGCGAATAGTCCTCCCATACAGCTGGCTGAACACAATGATCAACCCTCGTATCCATGGGGATCTAATCGTATGCCTCTGTTCAGTCCGGAGTTATCACCAAACGCCAGGATCATCACGTTGAATGTCATCTGTTTATCGGGATGACTAGTATTGAGGAACGGCTTTACAACTGTGAAAGCCGCCTCACAGCGATTGAGGATAAAGTTGATGCCCTTCAGCATACCAGTCAGCAAGTAGTGGACTTGCTCACCAATGGCGATACTCGCGAACGTTAGGTGCCGACTGGGAGGTGTGATGTCACTGCAGCCATATCTGGACATTTCGGCTAACTTCTTTTTGGTGTCTGCATATAGTTCTTCTTTTTTTACTGTGCTCATGTTTAGGACAGACTGGTTGGTTTTGTCGTTTTAGGATGGATGTTATACTACTGCCAACCTTGGGCAGTACATATTTTGGATGTTTTGTTTAATGGCTGGTTATAATTCATATCTGCTTACTGCCATGTTTCTCTAGGTTGCTTGAATTGATGTTTACCCCTATTTCCCTGTTATATCTAATTTATATCATCTGAGAATGGCTCCTCCTACATATTCCTTAACTGATTTGTGATGTTTGATCCTTATGTCCATACTATTAGTGTCGGTTAAAATTACTGATCTCCTTTAACTTAATATGCATACATGATTTCTACAAAGAGATGTTCTTTTACATCTATCTATTCTGCTTATGCTCTCTACGTTTTGGTTCTCCCATATGCTTCAACTTCATTCAATATCCATTGTTATATTTCCCTTTGCCAATGACTGACAAAAAGGGGGAGAACACATCCACACCCCTGAAGGAAAATTGTGTAGTGTGTATCTGCTTGGTTTGTGAATGATGGTACAGGTGATAGGGGGAGCAGACAGGTTTTAGAGGGAACAGCTGCAAGAAGAAAGGGGGACATTGCTGTTGAGGGGGATCAGCTACTGAATGAAATGGTCATTTGTGTGTGTGAACTAGATAGCATTGTAAAATTGTATAAAGTTCATGTACACACAATTTAGGGTGTTAGTATAGAAGTTGTTCTAGGGTGTTTTGGTATTTTGTCACGTAATTGACAAAGGGGGAGATTGAAAGTGCCCTGGTTTGTCAATTAGCGTGAGTGTTGAGTCAGCAAGATAAAGGTGCCCCATAAGAAGATTGATCAAGCGTCTACCTTAGCTAGATGTGTGCCCGAACTTGTCACAGGTAAAACTTAGCCTCACATCCGATGTCCTAAAACACCAAGTAATTAAAACCCTTGAAATTAAATAGAACATCCTAAGGTTTTTGGTTAGAAAACTTCTTCATACAGAACAGAAAAATCTTTAAGTTTTCTACCTTTGTCGATTTATCGATACATGGCTCGATGAAATTGAACCCTGTTATCGATGTCCTCGAAGCTCACTCGATAGTATCAAAATGAGGACTTATGATGTCTAGCAACCACAAGGATCTCTGGACTGAATTATCGAAGAATCAATGGACTGCTCGATATCATCGAAGTTTGAAGCTCGAATCCATCGAATCGACTCGATAAAATCGACATCTGGTCAGTTGTGTCCAAAAAGCTACTAAGGTAAATCATGTGATTCTCAATATATCGAAGGGCTCCTCGATATCCTTAGAATTCAAATCTCGATGATATAGATAAACTTTCGATGATATTAGATAAGGACACAAATCTATCCAAAAAGTTTTCAAGTTGTTCTTTCTTGGATCGATGATCACTCGATAAAATCGATATTCAAATATTGATCATATCGAAACCAGGTCGATGCCATCGAAATAAGACAAAAACTGTTCAGCAAGCCTATAGGAAAATTCTTTGGAATTATCAATGAATCGACACTTCATCGATATCATCGATATTCAAATTCCGATGATATCGAGTGATGATCGATCATATCCTATACCTAAAATATTTTAAAGGCAAAGCACTCTCACATTTTCAAATATCGAGGAATCGAACCTCATGTCGATGAAATCGAAGTTCGAAATCCGATGACATTGACGCATGTTCGACTTCCTCGACCAATTGGCAAAAAGTTTTAAAAGCATTTAACAGTTGAGTTCGTATCATCGAGCAGCCAGTTGATGCTATCGAGAGTATATACTCGATGATATCAACCTTACTCGATGATATCAAACTCTGTCAAAAATTTTACCATTTTATATCCCTTGCAACCTTTTGCCTATTTAATGAGAGCTTGCCCTTGGTTGTTGGTAAAGAAAATAGAGAGTGCTTTTGTGTGTTTAACCCCAGATTTTATACCTTAAGCCTTTTCTCTCATGGGAGTTCATCCTCCAATCCACCCTCATCATTGACATTCAATAGATGGATTGGAGAATGAACTTCCGCATTCAAGCATCCTGCAGCTATCATCTTACTGGAAAATCATTAAGCTGGAATGCCTTGAATGCATAGATGATTGGAATCGTTGTCTCCTTTATAGGAAAACATTTAATAGAGTAGGATTCCATCATAACCTTGACTCAACCCGTCGCCATATATTGGTACATCATCTGAGTTACGGTTCAAGGGAGCTAAAGATTCTTCGTCATCAAATGAGGAGATTTTTGACAACGTGCTGGATGGGGCTCATCTACTTATCTGTAAGTCATTAGAGTTACTTCGAGGAAATTCTGATACAGGCATATTTTCTCAGGATAAGATTGATAGGATTTTAAAATATCATAAAATATGAAAAAGTCCTATTCACCTCCCTCTAGGACATATTGGCATATACCCACTTCAAGTAAAGCAGTCATTACCACAATTTCATTCACCAACTGTCTGAAAACAGCCACACAACTACTCCATCTGAATATCCACTCCCTTAGGATATTAGCATTCACTAATCAAATAGGTTTTTCAAGGTTCACTTAAAACCTTCACAATTGTATTTTAAATGGGCTCACACAATCATAACCCCACACTCTGAGATTTTCTAGTTAATCTTAAAAAAAACCAAATGAGTTTTTCCAGTTTATCTCATAAACCAAACAAAATGAAATTACAAAAAAGGAAACACTTATCTGTATGAAGATTCTAAAGTAGCCCGGTAGAACCAACTTGATGATGATGTAGATGTTCAACGTTCAGTCCCACAAGTGTTTAAGGTTCTAGGTCTAGATGATTTTTAATTTAAATCAACATTGGCTAGCTTAATTTGATTTCGATCTCAAGAAAGGGTAAATCAAATGTCCCTTTTCAAAATTAGATTGGAATAGAGATCTAAAATCAAATAACAAGAGCTACTTATAAAGCATCTAAAATATACACAAAATAGCTTAGAATGAACACAAACTTATCTCAGATTGATTGCTTAAAAATAATTAGAATTGAATAGAAAACTCTGAAATTCGAGTGCTACTTATAGGTGAAAAATCTGTTCACTCGACTGGCCTTCGGTTCGCTTCGACTGGCCTTAGGTCCAACAGATTTTCAAAACTTCTGGAGCGATAAGATCTGACAAGTGCTCGACTTGCCTTGTGGGTCCCACGACTGATCGAGTGGTCAGCTCGACTGGTCATGGACTACACACGACTAGTTGAGTGGGGCCAAAATGCTTGCTGTAATTTGAGTCGACCCTGCACGACCGGTCGAGCACTGTTCACTCGACTGTTCGAGCAGTTTCCAGGACTGGTCAAGGACTAACAAAAAAATTTCAAAAAATTGTAACAAATCTTAGACTAGTCGAGCCAGTGCTAGGGCTAGTTGAACAAACAACCTGTTAACCTATAAAATGACCGATACCAAGTATGAAATGAACGTAACATGCCCTAAGGTCAATCTAGGTCATTCATACCTTACTTGTGAGATGGAATGTGTGAACCATCAAACTATCGATCACATCGGCAGCTTTAATTCTTGCGATATTCGAAGCTTGAACTCAACGTATCGAACTTAGTCTTCAATTAGGACTTGAGTACTTGGACATTTTCGGTTACAGAACTTAAACCGTAATATTGCGATTGGGTTCTTGAAAGTTGAGTCTTCAACCAACACTTGAACCTCATACACTTTCTTCAGCTTGAAGATCTTGGCAAGTTCATCGTAGATATCGGCAAGATTGATTTAGCATGAATGTCAAAAATTCAAAGCAAATCAAAGCACAAGCTTGATACATAAAACACATAAGCATGACACAGACTCGAATTGGTTTGGCACACCAAAATTTGACTAAACTTAGGGTTTCAACATAGCAATTTCAGTCTTCACCATAGGTTTGCTCCCTATAGGTAAGGATTTGATTCCCCTCGGTTTTACTTTTAATGGAAAAATCAAAAGTTGGAAGAATGAAAAGATGATTTGTGAGGCAAGTTTTGGTTTAAATTTTGGTTGTCATGAATTCTCTTGTTGGTTACCAATGATATCATAAAATAGAAAAGTGAATCTTAATGTTGATAAGCTGAGATTACACTATACACCCATGGATCTTAATGTTTAGAAGTTTTTTAATTGGTGGATTGAGACCCTGAACTTGACTATGAAGTTACCGTGTGCTTGAGTCCAGAAGAAAGTAATACCCAACATTCGTGAATCTTAGAAGTCTCGTATCTGGATTATTTTACAAAATTCACTCGAGTATATAGAAATTATCCTGTAGTTCTTAACTTATTTTTCGCATACTTTGCTTGGGACTAGCAAAATGTTGGTTGGGGGTTGTGTTGAGGGTCGACTATTACATATTAGACCCCAGTTATTACCTACTTTTACAAACATTAACATCTCGAAAAAATCCGTACAAAGACCCGACTATCACCTCAGGCAGAAATCACTAAGGATCGAATTTTATGGAAATTAGACAAGAATTAATTAAGTACTAAACTGAATTAATTGGTAGATTAGCTTGAACCACTTTCTATACGAACTGCGAGACCCTAAACCAGTAAAATCACTAGCCCAACACTACCTAGAAACATAGGATCAATCTCAAAACCCAGTTGCTCATGGGAGCACATTGAAACTCCGTACCGGACTTAGAGCGCACGTCGTAAGTCCGATGACCGCGAAACTATATGGTTATGACCACCTTACTGGGCTTGACAACCATCGCGGGAATCGAGTCCAAATATTGTCCAAAAATGCACAACTTGAGCCCATGGCGAAGTGTGTGAGAAACGCGAATATCTTTAGAAAATGAAGTCAACTTAAGTAATTTGGACCGTTCACTTGCAGGACAAATTTAAGGTTTCAGACTGTCAGATTCTGACCCAATTACACCCTTAGATCATGAAAATTTTTTGACACATGTCAGTGTACTTGTGACCCTAATCGAGTGACGATGATCGTTGAACTGAAATTGGTCCTCCATGTCGATCCACAAATCCAAACAGACCAAAATCTTAACCTGACATAGATCCATTGTCAGAGAACTTTCTCCGGACCGTATGCAGGTAATGGACCTCCAGATGAGCTCCGTTGGCCCGAAACAGCCACCTCTTGGCTATAACCTAAGTATACCATGGCCCTATGGCCATTGACATCACTTTTAGGCCTATTTAAAGCCCTAAACCTACCCCTTTCTCATTCCATACGAATTTCCTAAAACCCTAGGAGAGAGAAGAGAGAAAAGAGGAGGAAAGAGTGAGGAGAAGAGAGAGAGAGAGAGATAGTTGTTGGGATTCATTCCCACCACTCCATGTGCCGAATCATCTCCCTCGTGTCGTTACACCATCGAATCTGAGTCCGATTGGGTAAGAAATCCTAACCCTAATTTTTTTTAGGAATCCGAATAGAAGAAACGGTGAAATAGCTAACCTATTTCATGATTTAAGTAGTCGTTGTGTCGTAGACAAAGGCGTAGTGTACGAACCAAGTTCGTAATCGGCGTATCGGTGAAAGGTGAGGACTATAAACATTTAGGTTATGGTTTTCAAGGCTTTCAATGTCAGTTAATGATTTATGACTAACTTAATTACTATCATATGTAATTAGATGTAATGTTTTCTGTGTATTATACATATATATGAACTATGTTGAATATAATGCATTCCATGTGTTTGTTGAAATGTTTGAATGAATATGAAATTATGATTTATGCCTGCCATGATTATTGATTGAGAATACATAATTGTTGTACGTGTGACAACTCCTTTGTGAAAGGATTTGCTATATTATATGTTATAACTAATTTATTACATGTATGTCGGTATGTGTAGTCTAAGTGTTTGACAAAATGTCTGAATGAGAAATTGTTTAATGAAATGAATTTATTAAAGGTGTTGAGATGAGATTCTCAATCACCTTAGCTGTATGAATAGATTCCTTCATGTAATTTAAATTTGACTACGCGATTCATGTATGAAATGCATATATATGATATTATGTTCGCTATGTGTTTTATAAAATGCTAAAATAATTGCAATACCTGAATTGTTTGTTCGATGCTATTTTAACCATCATATATGAATGCCTATTATATTTAAGTATGATTGGGACTAATACGTAGTCCAGGCAATCGGTAATGGTTTACGATCAGTAGTTGAACTAGTTTCGCCACAATGGACACGTTCGATGAATCTAAGTTGTATGGTGATTAGCGACAATGAGTAGGCCACGAGAAGTACGTATGTGCTCCATGTCGATTAATTCAACGTGCGCTCGTACCAATCAAACTTGTTAAATAACCTGATTGGCCTATTGTGTGTTTACCATATATGGACGCTACTGCTTGAATCTAAGGTACCACTTACCAATATAAAGCCCATTTCAACCTTAGTACCATGATCTGCTAAGACTCATGAGCCGGGCATGGTGATATGGGACACCATGGTCGAGCTGTCGGCCTATGCTGGGGTGACGAGCCTCCCGTAGTGTCCATTGAGCAACCCAAACTCGTGAGTCGAACACAGTGGTATGAGACACTGTATTCGAGCTGTCGGCCTACGCTAAGGTGACGAACCTTTCCGTAGTGACCTTGAGTGTAAACTAGGCCTACGTTGAGGTGACGAGCCTCTTCGTAGTGACCTAAACTTGCCTATCCACTGCTTTCTAATCATGGGTGATGTTGCCCTATAACTTACCTATCTTATGTGATTAACTAGGATTGACGACCCTAAATGGATCATTGTTTGGATAAATGATATAAATGGAGGTACCTTACCTTCACGAATCTGCTGTTTGAATAAACCTAATTAAATATTGGCTAACACGACCATGCACCACATTGCATGTGCTTTAGCGAGGAAGTGCATGTGTCTGGAGTGGTACATGCGCGATCGTGAGATGATGTCACTGAGAGAGTGCAGGCGAGGGCATGTATCATTATCATATACCATTCTTACATTAACAAGAGTACTTAGGATATGATTACTGTATTGCCTTATCATTACTGCTTGACTGAATTGATAACATGTTAACCTTTGCCTTATATCTCCACTGAGTTGATCACTCACTACCAATCTGGGACGATGTTTTAAAACACCAACCAGACTCTGTTGTAGCTACAGCGATGGCGATGGCGAGGCTTACGAGATGGAACCCGACTTTTATGACGATGAGGAGGAATTCTCTTACATGCAACTCTCTGGCGGGTCCATGCAACTCTCTAGCGGGTCTATGTAGACCTAGAGTTACGTTGACAGGGTTACAGGGATACGGATTAGATGTCATTACATTGTATCATTTTATAAATTTTGGAACTATACATGTAATTATTTAACCTGTTAACATGTTCATACTCTGGGGACTTATAACCATGTATATGCTTTATATATTTATCACAGCCTTCCACTTACATAATCTAATTTTCTTTGAAGTATGATATGCTGATTTAGTGTAATACCATTCATGTTTAATGCACTAATACATATAATATTTAATCATCATTATCTATGTTGTATAAGTGATGCAATGGATCTCGGGAGTTGAGCCTTTGCGCAACCCTCAAAATTCGAGGCGTTACAAGTTGGTATCAGAGCATGATTTAGATTAAACTAGACCTGGGTTATGGTAACACGATGCACATTGACATACTTTGACTTAGGAGGGGGCAATAAATGTAAAAACAGTCGTAGGATTCCAAGTTTCACCGACAGGGCGAAACTGACCGTTGAAATCAGACCCGTATGCATTTGTGATCATGCGAGATGATCCCAATTCCCTTCTAAACCATTAATCGATGGATTTAAATGGCAATCCGGCATACCCAGAAAGCATGAATATGGGCGAGATAGACTCCGAAAACGTTTTAAATGGGCATACAGGCCCAAACCACATGAAACAGTGGGACTCAAGGTGGGTCCCTTACATTTTCAGCACCCCGGGAGGGGGATGTCAATGCCCATGTGGTGAACCATAGCCCAGAGGTCCAGCAGACCATGATGGCATCGCCCCTACCGCGAGGCGTCGCGGTCTAGGTCCAATGGGCCAAGTAGGCCGCGTCGGGCCGACGTTGTGCACTCGTGTGGGGACCATGAAATCATGTGGGGCCCCTTATTTCTACCCTTTTTGCCTCATTTCATCCCCATCTAACTTCTAAACCCTTTCAACCCCTCCAAAACCTTAATTTTTCACCTTAAATCCCCCCCCCTTTCTCATATCTTCTTCTTCTTCACTATATACACATCTCCACCATCTTCCTCAAAAATCCATCTTCTACAACCACCCATCTCCATCATTCTCCTTATTTGAGCACAAAGCCTATACCTTTGTGTCTCATAACTCAAAAGCCTCACAATCCACCCTATTCCCAAACTTTTCCGGCTTCCATGGCTCTCTTTGAGCTTATGGCTACAATCTTCTCCCTCTCCACACTTCTTTCCCTCATGGGGAAGAAGAGGGCTTCCACAGATGAAGTTGGGCCTAGCCGCCCAACCCATTCAAGGAAGAAATTGGGCGCCTAAGCAAGTACAAGCACCGCACGAGAGCTGAGCACTAAGCGGGATCTCGATCCCCAAATTCCTCTCGAAAGAGCCTACTGTCGGGCATCACACATGGTAGGTTCCAGGGTCTTAGAGTTCTCTATGAAGAGCACGTGGAAGAGAAGATATTTGGGCTTTATCCAGTGATGGACCTCCTTGTGAACGCCGGGTGGGGTCCCATATTTGAAGGCAAGACACACGCGTGTGAGAGCACCGTCTGACCCTTCTACACCCACATACGGGACCCGTTGCTAGAGCCTCTACAGTTCACTATTCCCGTGGGAAGGTGGGCAGCCACAGTTGATGTTGGTGTGATAGCTCGGATTATGGGGGTGGAGCGTGGTGAGGTTCATACTAGCGAGAAGAATCTCAAGAGTATGCGTTAAAGAGATCGCCACACGCAATTTCTTTATGGCCGACTGGTCCACTGGAATTGAGGTAATTTCCTTCTAGCGACCGAGATGACTCATGACTTTTGCCTACTCCACCATATATTCACACACAATGTGTATCCTAGGTGGAGCAATCGCAGCGAATGCACAAGTTTGATGGTGGACTTCCTATACAGAGTTGAACAAGGAGACAAGCTGTGTCTGCCTACATTTGTCCTACTACAGATAGTCCAGACCGCACACTCTATTATGACAAATATTTCACTCCCATTCGGTTGGCTCATATGTAAGATTGCTTGAGAGTTCAGCTACCGACTTGACAAGAAGCTTGTGCCGATCCACTACATCAATGACACCACACTTAACAACATGGGTATTGGGCCACAACAACGTCAAGCCCGACTCGATGAGAGTGGGGATGAGATAGAAAGTGAAGAGGAAGAAAATGATGAAGAAGAGGAGGGAAATGAGATAGAGGAAGGAAGTGAGGAAGAGGGAGAGCAGGAAGAGGAAGAAGAGGAGGCTCAAGACTCTAATGAGGGCTATCTTCCTACTACACATGGGCGCCACCATGATCGGGCTGCTTTAGAAGCCTGCTTGGCTCAGATTGAGGAGGGCCAAGTCACCTTGCGACAGGAGGTCAAAGAGACCTAGGACGAACTTGAAGAGAATAAGGCCTACATGAAACAAAAATTTGAGAAGGTGTCTCGCACCTTGAAGGCTCTCCTGTGCTGTATGTAGGACAAGGGTGCTCCTCCACCATCACCAGACTCGGACGACTAGTTGTGTGATGTAGTCGTCTTTGGCTTGTTTTTGTTTTCTTGTTTTCTATGTTTTAGCCTTAGTAAGCTTAGTGGTATGGTAGAGTTGTTTGTGTGTTTTAATGTTTGAAGCTTTGTTTAGATTAGCTCACATGCATCTTCTATCATGATCCATGTAGGACTACATCTCATGTATTGTGATAATTTTGGTTAAATGAAATGCATGAAGCTCCTTTTGTTATAGAATGTGTAGAATGCTTGACAAGTTAAGTATTGTTATACTAATCTTACACGTGTTGCACCCCATATTATGTATAGGGAATACCTCCGAAAGCTACTTGGATCACTACACGTCTAACACTTGGCGGATCATTTGACGGGGCATCTCCCCTAATCAATAGCCACATGGACCCCAGCTTGGGCCCTGACAGTGACACGATGTCAGATTCACAGCCGGCCACTGGCCCCACTAATGGGCCAACACCATTTGCGCCACTGATTTTTTAGCAGAACCGTGCATCTGCCTCGACGCCACACATGCCTCAGGTGGCTTCTCCTCCTAATAGGTTGGAGCAGATGATGCTCCTTATGCAGCAAGTCACCATCACTGAGGCCCTTGCCCAGAACATAAATGTGGTTCCACCTGCACCACCTGTGCACCCTAGTGGAAACATGAGTGTCAGCGGCCTATTTAAGCGATTTTCGTGCTTTCAACCTCCCACATTTGCGGGTACTCACAAACCCAAGGAGGCTGAATATTTGCTTGACCGCATCTCTAAGATGCTGAAGCCGCTGCACTGCACTGAGGCAAAGCAGGTTGAGTTGGTCACGTATATGTTTGAGAAGGAAGCCAGTCTCTGATGGGACAGCATCCTTCGGACCGTTCCCGAGTGTTATGTGTGGACATGGGTGTTTTTGAGGCCCGCTTCTACGGAAAGTATTTCCCCCTCACCTACCCTAACAAAAAGGAGAGAGTTCCTTCGCCTCCGTCAGGGAGGAATGACAGTGGCCGAGTATGAGAATAAGTTCACGGAGCTGGCCAAATACGCTCCTTTGATCCTAGCGAACGAACCGATGAAGATGCTGCAATTCTCCGATAGTTTATGGCCCGATATCCGCACAAAGATGTGTTGCGCTAGTATACCTAACTATGCTTAGCTAGTGAGCATGCCTGTTCGAGCTGAGCAGGACAGGAATAAGCTATCCCGTACATGTGTACCCGTAGGTCCTAGGCCTCGACTAGATTTGCCGAGCAGGCCGTTCCTCGACAAGAGGTCACGTGCAGACTCGCCTCCTAAACTTACGGCTCCACCAGCCCAGCTAAGGTGATCAGATCTGTGGTGCACCTACTACAAGAGGTCAGGCCATATAGATACTTACTATTTCACCAATATGAGGGATAACGGCTTCTCGCTACCTCAGAAGATCAATCGCTAGCTTCCTTAGGCTATCTCGGCTCCACCTCTACGTTCAATACCACCAGCACAACCTTTCTATAGGCCTAATGCGCCTTGTAGTAGGCCACCTCAATGACCTAGGTACCGTAACCAAATCGTCCTCAATAAGCTCGTGTGCACTCACTTGCAGCTGAGGCATTCGAGATAACAGTTATAGTACCATTGGCTTTTGAAGTCACAGCACATATCCAAGGTACACCAGTCTTCCTATTGGTGGACACTGGGTTCACTATTTCAATAATATCATGCGCAGCAGTCAAGCGACTAGCACTGAAAACTACTCATATGCTTGGGTTGAGACTCCTTACCGCTACAGGGACCTTCTCAAACACTACCAAGATTTGTAAGGGTTGCTTGATAGACTTAGGAAGCAAAACAGTACTCGTTGACCTGATTGTTGCCCCGCTGTGCCATTACAACGTCATCCTCGGCATGGATTAACTCGCTAAGATGAAGGCAGAGATCGATTGTGATACTAGGGTGGTAACAGCCCAAGGTCCTGAGGGCACGACCTTTACTTTTTCAGTTTAGGTCAGTTGGTACTATCGCATTAGTTGTTACGCTTCCTTGTTAGAGAATGTTGATGGTCCGACACTTGGAAACATGCCAGTAGTTCAGGATTTTATGGACATGTTTAGAAAGATACCTGGATTACCTCCTCAGCGCGAGTTCGATTTTACTATCGACCTAGTGCCTAGTGTGATACCCATTTCACTACCGACTTATCGCATGCCTCCATGTGAAGTGGAGGAACTGAGGAGACAGATTGATGATCTGTTGACTGCAGGTTTCATACGACCAAGTGTTTGTGAAAAAGAAGGACGGATCGCTGCGACTATGTATTGACTATTGCAGGTTGAACTAAGTGACAGTAAAGAACAAGTACCCTTTGCCCATGATAGATGGCATGTTCGACCAGTTCAAAGGGGCACAATATTTCTCAAAGATCGACTTGCAGTCTGGATATCATCAGTTGCGTGTCAGAGGTGAGGATGTGCAGAAAATAGCGTTCAGAACCAGCTTTGGGCACTACGAGTTCCTTGTGATGTTATTTAGGCTCACAAACGCATCAGTCGTGTTCATGGATCTGATGAATCAGATGTTTAGGCCGTATCTGTACCGATTCATCATCGTATTTATAGATGACATCCTGATATACTCTAAGAGTTAGAAGAATCATGAGGAACATCTGCGAGCAGTCTTTGATACTCTCAAGAAGAACCAGTTGTTTGCCTAGTACAAGAAGTGTGACTTCTAGAAAGAATAAGTCAAGTTCCTAGGACATGTGGTGTCCAAGGAAGGAATAGTTGTGGACCTTACTAAGGTGACGGCAGTTCAGGACTGGGAGAAGCCCGGTTCGGTCACTGAAGTGAGGAGTTTCCTTGGCCTAGCAGGTTACTATCGTCGATTCATTAGGAATTTTTCGAAGATAGCCAGACCGTTATCTCAGCTGACTCGGAAAGATCTTAAGTTTGCTTGAAATGAGAAGGCAAAAGCAGCCTTTCAGGAACAGAAGGACAAATTGACATCTGCATCCATGCTAGTATTGCCAGAGCAAGGGGTCAAATATACGATATACACTGACGCGTCTCGTGTTGGTTTGGGTTATGTTCTGATGCAGAAGGACAAAGTGATTTCTTATGCCTCGTGATAGTTGAAGAAGCACGAGGAAAACTACCCTACGTACGACTTGGAGTTAGTGGTCGTCATCTTTTTATTAAAGCTCTAGAGACATTACCTCTAAGGAGAGGAGTTCAAGCTCTTTTGCGATCACAACAGCCTTAGATACATATTCACACAGAGAGACTTGAATATGAGGCAGCGGCGATGGATGGAAACCTTGAAAGACTTTAAGTTCGAGATCTCCTACCATCCTGGCAAGGCCAACCTTGTGGTAGACTCGTTGAGCTGTAAGAAGACGATAGCATTTGCGGCTCCGCTGATGATAGAGGAGTGGAATATAGTAAAATTTATGTGAGATTTTGAGTAGAAGCTTATGGTAGAGGATCCGTTTGAGAGCGTCGCACATATTCATGTGCAGCCACTTATCGATGACCGAATTATAGTGGCTCAGGGGGGAAATGAATGGTTGGTAGAGTTGAGAAAACGAGCTAGTGACGATGAAGACTCTGAATGGAGAGTTGATTCGGACGGGGGTTTACGTTATCGTGGCCGCCTATGCGTCCCAAATCTTCGTGACTTGAGAAGGGAAGTTCTCGAATCTGCTCACAATTCGAAGATGGCGATGCATCCTGGTAATACGAAGATGTATCGAGATATGAAGCGTTCATACTGGTAGGACAACAGAAGGCCCACATAGCAGACTATGTATCCCATTATCTTATGTGCCAGTAGGTCAAGGCCAAACATCGTCGACCTCCTGGTTTACTTCAGCCCATGCCCATAGCTGAATGGAAATGAAATTTCATTTCTATTGATTTCATCTCAGGCCTATCAAAGGTGAGGAACGGACATGACTCCATTTGGCTGATTGTGGACCGATTGACGAAATCGACTCATTTCCTCCCGATTAGAGTCTCAAACTCAGCAGACGATTTGGCCAGGCTGTATATCAAGGAGATTATACGTCTGCATAGAGTTCCTATGAAAATCATGTCGGACCGAGACACACGATTCACATTTATCTTCTTGACTCATATCTAGGAAGCAATGGGTGTGAAACTGAAGTTCAGTACCACGTTCCACCCACAGATGGATGTTTAAACAGAACAGGTGAATCAGGTGTTAGAGGATATGTTACGAGCTTGTGTGCTTGATTTCAAGGACAGTTGGGATGACTGTCTTCCTTATGCTTAGTTCGCTTATAATAACAGCTTTCAGGCGAGTATTGGCATGCCCCCCTACGAAGCACTGTATGAGCGTCCGTGTAGAGCACCGCATTGCCGAGCAGAGGTTGGCAAGAAGAGTTTGATTGGCCCAAAGTTAGTACAGGCGACCTCAGAGAATATCGACATTATTAGGCGGCGACTTCTTACAGCACAGAGCAGACAAAAGAGTTACGCCGATACGAGACGGTGACAGGTAGAGTTCGAGGTCAGGGACCATATGTTTCTTAAGGTTTCCCCCCATGAAGGGAATCCTTTAATTTGGCAAGAAGGGGAAACTCACGCCACGATTTATTGGTCCATTCCAGATTCTAGATTGGGTGGGTGTGGTAGCGTACCACCTTACTTTGCCTACACCACTCGCATGCGTGCACAACGTATTTCATATATTGATACTGAAGAAATACGTTCCTGATCCTTCCCACATTATCAAATGGGAACAGGTACAGTTGAGTAACAATGCTACTTATCTACTGCGACCGACGCATATTCTAAACAGGAAGGAACAGGTACTATGTAATAAGGTTATCCTGCTTGTGAAGGTACTGTGGACACACCACATTGAGAAAGAGGCTACTTAGGAAACAGAAGTTGAGGTCCGTAAGAACTACCCTTGGATTCTCGAGGAGTACGAAAAGATACTAATTTCAAGGATGAAATTTTTCTTTAAGGGGGGTAGATTGTAACGTCTCAGAAAAAAATGTACAAAGGCCCGAATACCACCTCAGGCAGAAATCACTAAGGATTGAATTCTTTGGAAATTAGACGAGAATTAATTAAGTACTAAACTAAATTAATTGGTTGATTAGCTTGAACAGCTTTTTATACGAACTGTGAGACCCTAAACCAGTAGAATCACTAACCCAACACTACCTAGAAACCTAGGATCAATCTCAAAACCCAGTTGCTCATGGGAGCACATTGAGACTCTGTATCAGACTTAGACCGGGCGTCGTAAGTCCGATGACTACGAAACTATACGGTTATGACCACCTTACTGGGCTTGACAACCATCACAGGAATCGAGTCCAAATAGTGTCAAGAAATGCACAACTTGAGCCCGTGTCGAAGTGTGTGAGAAAAATGAATATCTTTAGAAAATGAACTCAACTTAAGTAATTTGGACTGTTCGCTTGCAAGCCAAATTTAAGGTTTCAGACCGTCAGATTCTGACCCAACTACACCCTTAGATTAGGGAAATTTCCCTACACATGTCAGTGACGATGACCGTTGAACTGAAATTGGTCCTCCACGGTCGATCAACAAATCTGAACAGACTGAAATCTTAACCTGATATAGATCCATTGTCAGGGAACTTTCTCTGGACCGTATGTAGGTAATGAACCTCCAGATGAGCTCCGTTAGCCTAAAATAGCCACCTCTTGGATATAACCTAAGTACACCATGGCCCTAGGGCCATTGACATCACTTCTGGTCCTATTTAAAGCCCTAAACCCACCCTTCTTTCATTCCATACGAATTTCCTAAAACCCTAGGAGAGAGAAGAGAGAAAAGAGGAGGAAAGAGTGAGGAGAAGAGAGAGAGAGAGAGAGAGAGAGAGTTGCTGGGATTCATTCCCACCACTCCACGTGCCGAATCATCTCTCTCGTTTCGCTACACCGTCGAATCTGAATCTGATTTGGGTAAGAAACCCTAACCCTAATTTGTTTTAAGAATTCAAATAGAGGAAACGGTGAAATAGCTAACCTATTTCATGATTTAGGTAGCCATTGTGCCGTAGACAAAGACATAGTGTACGAACCGAGTTCGTAATCGGCGTATCGGTGAAAGGTGAGGACTATAAACGTTTAGGTTATAGTTTTCAAGGCTTTCAATGTCAGTTAATGATTTATGACTAGCTTGATTATTGTCACATGTATTAGATGCGATGTTTTCCATGTATTACATATATATATATATATGAATTATGTTGAATATAATGCATTCCATGTGTTTGTTGAAATGTTTGAATGAATATGAAATTATGATTTGCACCTACCATGATTATTGATTGAGAATACATGATTATTGTACATGTGACAACTCCTTTGTGAAAGGATTTGCTATATTATATGTTATAACTAACTTATTACATCGATGTCGGTATGTGTAGTCTAAGTGTTTGATAAAATGTCCGAATGAGAAATTGTTTGATGAAATGCATTTATTAAAAGGGTTGAGATGAGATTCTCAATCTCCTTAGTAGTATGAATGTCACGCCTCAAACTCGGAAATCGGGCTCACAAAATTCCCGATCGTGGGTCGGCAAGGCCAGTAAATGACCTCAAGTAGTACCCCATTCTCGGCTCCCAGCGCCCATACGCCAGATTCCGATCCTGGGATCCTATAAGGAGGATTTTCAGCATGAATTTTTTTTTGTAATGGAGTATAAACACAAGCATGACCAAGTCACAAAACAACATCACCACATATCCACTATAACAAAACTTCGAGTACAATGCAGAAAGGGAAATACAATATGAAGATATCAAAGGAAATTCCAAAAGCTCCAGAAGACTGCTGCACACTCTGAGCTCAACGTTGCTGCAACCTAACGCCACTTGCACGCATCTATCGTGCATAAGCTTACAAAAGCTTAGAGGGTGGTGAAAGTGTGTAAGGTAAGTGTCAAGTATATAATATCAGAGTAATGCAGAAATATGCGGTAAGTCCATGAATGCTATCAGCTATACCAAAACAATGTACTGCAAGGCATGAATGCTATCGGCCATAGCAAGGTCATGTGATGTGAGGCCTATGTAGCCAAATGTCATATGCAAAATGCAAAGCAAGCATGCCAGTACTTATCAAGTACACATATCAGTACAGTTCCTCTCTGGATATCACTGGGGTCAAATACACCTCACACTGACTACCTCCTCCCTAGCTGCACAGTCAAGCAAGTGGAAGAGACCATACTATCCACCTGACCAGTAGTCTGTCAATACCTACCCGGCTCGTCGATAGCGGACACATTTGTGAGCTGGTCAAACTCAGCCTAGCTTATAGCTCCCTCACTCGGGCAGATAAGGCCACACCCCCTTCCAACCGACCATGACACAGTGGGAGACGCAGCCTACTGGTATTCAGTACTCTGCCGCTCGTGTATCCACTCGGTCTAGACGTTGGAGCATCCCCTGGTACCAAAAAGGTTCCGGGACTTTCACCCAAGGACATCCTAAGTGCCCACAGTGCTAGAACAAAGTATTTCTGGTATCCGATATGACCATCCACGATGTGCCTGTGGAGGCCACGACCCTGATGTCGCTAGGACGTGCAGTGATCAAGTCACACATATGCGAGATGCATGAGTCACACCGTATAATCATGCAGCAATCTCACGTGTACCACGCGATCATGTGAGGCACTCCGTCTCATAAGGAGTCCCGTAAATGTCTCAGCCCAACGGCTTATGCTATGATCAAATATTCCTCATATCAAGCATACAAATGATGCGTATAGGTATGAATCATGGAACTATACTAAGCATGTTATAAAGTGGTGAACTATCAACAAGTATGGGCTTACTAATGGGCCCTAGGGAGAGTTATAATGCGTACATTTAACCAACATTATTCTTACAATGTGGACGTCAAACCAACATTGCTCCCAAGGCATGACCTATCATCAAACATTATTACACACACTATGGAGGAATCGCTCATTGCAATTGACCCTAAGGACATCCTGTTGGGCCTCGACCCATGGGTCTTAGATATATCAAATGGGCCGCATCATATTGGCCTTTTATAAATCAAGTGGGCTGCATCAAAGGGGCCTTATGTACATTGCAATGGGCCATATCCCATGGGCCTTTGAATATATCACAATAGGCCTCGTTACATGGGCCTCATATATATTAAAGTGGGCCTTAACAACGGGCCACGAATACCTCAAATGGGCCTAATCACAGGGGCCTTATGTACATCAAGGTGGGCCTCAACAATGGCCACAAATACACATCAAGGTGGGCCTCAATAACGGCCACAAATACATCGAACGGGCCCCATAACATAGGCCTTATGTGTATCAGATGGGTCACACCAATTGGACCCCATGTATATCAAATGGGCCGCTCCAAATAAGTGGTGATAATGATTTCCATCATTTAAAATTCCTAAGGCCCACCATAACGTATATTTCCCATCCAACCTGTACCTAAGTTAACATAGGGATAGATGAAGTGGAACAAACATTAGCTTAATCGAAAGCTACAAAAATGGGTGGACGGTTTGGATGCAATACAAGCATCATGGTGGGGCCCATAGAGGCCCACTATCAGGTATATTATATAAAATATAATATATATAGCATATATATATAATATAATATATATATATATATATCTATATATACCTATATATATATATATACACACACGCTCACACATGCACTTACACCCGCACGCCCACCGTCCCTGGACGGTGGGACTACAACACATATGACATGGAGGGCTCCACTGTGTAGGCGGACGGTGGAACGAAACACGTACATCATTGTGGGTCCCAAGTGGGGCCCACCCTTATGTTTATCTTCCATCCAACCCATTCATAAGGTCAGGCAGGCCTAGACGAAGGGGAGAAACAAATTTCAGCTTGATCCGAAACTTCTACCCAAAAAGTGTTTCAATGGTAAACGGTTAAATTCACACTATTTCCTGTGATGTGGGCCACCTGAGCTTTGGATGGGTCTGAAATTTGGAGGAGGCCCACCTCAGGAAGTGGCCCATCAAATGGACGGTGTGGATATCAGAAATACATCATGGTGGGGCTCATGGCTGGGGCCGTGGGTCCCTACCTATTTTAACACTGACGCCAGGAGCGTCCTGCTGCACAGCAGCAGCAGGCGCTGCACCTTATTTTTTTTATATATTTTTTTGAAAATCTCATTTTTCCAAGGTTTTTCGCATGTGGGGCCCGCATTAGTGAAATTCGCCTCAGCCATTGGTCCCCATGGCTCATAACAAGGCCAACAAGCCCAATATTGGGTATGTTTTGGCGTCTAGAAAGTTAAGGTACTTTTAAACGGTAAAAATTGATCTTTGCTAAGGTAGGGCCCACCCGTTTCTCGGACCAGTCTCATTTTTTGGCTCAACGCCTAAAATGAGTTGGGGGAGAGGATAAACGGCTTGGATTGAATACATACATCAAGGTGAGTCCTATATAAGTGGCTCACTTCCAATGCTTTGAAAAAGGATAATATTTGTGTTTTGCTTTTACACATCCAGAGAGTCCCTGGACTCTCTCCTTTTTTTTGTTTGGGTATGCAATGCCTTTAAGGTGGGCCCTTTGTAGGTGGGCCACCACATGGTGAGGTGGTGTGGTTACATACATATGTAAGGTGGGCCCCACCTTTCGATGGTTTGAATCCCATACATGCTCCATTGTGGGGTCCATCCAAGTGGGCCATAAGGCTATAATATCATACACAAAGTAATAAAATAAAAAGAGAGTGGGACACGGGTGATGGAGGGACCCTGACACTATAGGCCCTCCATTTCAAGCATCCAATCATACATCAATGGGTCCCATTGCATATGGGCCCTCCAAATAAAAGATCAACGGTGGAGATCCCTCTCCACCTAAAATGAACAGTCTATATGACCTCTTTATGCAAGGAAATATAAACATCATGATGGTGTCCATGGAGAATGGCCCCATCATGGAATGATCATGTGGATCAAGGTGGGCCATCGGTCACACTAGGGTCCCAAATAAGATCTATACCATCAATTGGTAGGCCTCACTTGGCCCTTCATCATAAAAGTGAAATCTAGGCCTAGGGAAAACACCCACCTAGCGATCTCCTTGGTCCGTTGGAAAGCCTAACTCCTTGTTCTCCTCTTTGATGGTGGAAGATGGGAGATGGATGGCTAGGATGGGAGATCTTAGGAAGGGAAAGTAGGCCACACAAACTCACTTTTCTCTCACTTGGAATGCATGGACGTGTGGTGCTTGGAGAGAAATGAGGGAGAGAGAGATGAGAGAGAGATTGTTGTAAGAGAGAGGGAGATGGGAGATGTGAGTGATGTAGGATGTGTACTTGACTAGGTATGGGTGTGTAAGAGAGAGGATGAGAAAGAGTTGACTTGGTGGTTGCTTGGGGATGGGGTGAAAGGTGATGTATACTTGACATGAAGTGATTGATTGATTGATGGGACATGGTGTAGAGATTCTCTTGGGATTGTAAATGCACAGCGTTTTCCTCGAAATAAATGTTGGCTCACATCTCTTGGCCAGGGTATCGGATCAGTGCGCGAGTCGCGGCGTCGGAACCGCGGCGACAGTGCGGTCGTAATGGTACAAGTCTCGAATTAAGCCACTCAATTCTACAGAATACGACTTAGGGTCGATCGCAAATGTCGGTTATCAATCGCGGATTGCCGGACTTCGACGGAAAGGATCGCAGGATTCATCGGAATAGTACGAACTAGGATACGGGTCTTATAATGAATAAATCCCTTCATGTAATTTAAATTTGGCTACATGATTCATTTATGAAATGCATATGTATGATATTATGTTTGGTATGTGTTTTATAAAATGCTAAAATAATTGCAATGCTTGAATTGTCTGTTCAATGCTGTTTTGACTATCACATATGAATGCCTATTGTATTTGAGTATGATTAGGACTAATACGTAGTCCAGGCAATCGGTAACGGTTTACGATCAGTGGCCGAACTAGTTTCACCACGACGGACACGTTCGATAATCTGAGTCGTACGGTGATTAGCGACAGTTGTTAGGCCACGAGGATTTCTTATGCTCTCCATGTCGATTAATTCAGCGTGCACTTGTACCAATCAAACTTGTCAAATAACCCGATTGGCCTATTGCTTGTTTACCCTGTATGGACGCTACGGCTTGAATCTAAGGTACCACTTACCAATGTAAAGCTCGTTTCAACCTTGGTACCACGATCCATTAAGGCTCATGAGCTGGGCATGATGGTATGGGACACCGTGGTTGAGCTGCAGGCCTACGCTGGGGTGACAAGCCTCCCCATAGTGTCCATTAAGAAACCAAACTCGTGAGCTGAATACGGTGGTATGGGACACTGTATTTGAGCTATCAGCCTGCGCTAAGGTGACAAACCTTTCCTTAGTGACCTCGAGTATAAACTAGGCCTACATTGAGGTGACGAGCCTCTTCGAAATGACCTGAACTTGCCTATCTACTGCTTTTAAATCAGGGGTGATGTTGCCCTATAACTTGCCTATCGTATATGATTAACTAGGATTGATGACCCTAATTGGATCATTGTTTGGGTAAATGATATAAACGGAGGTACCTTACCTTCTCAAATCTATTGTGTGAATAAACCTAATTAAATATTGGCTAACACGACCATGCACCGCATTGCATGTGATCTGGCGAGGAAGCGCACGTGTCCGAAGTGGTGCATGTGCGATCGTGAGATGATGTCGCTGAGGGAGTGCAGGCGAGGGCATGCATCATTATTGCATTAACAAGAGTAGTTAGGATATGATTGTTGTATTGCCTTATCATTACTACTTGACTAAAATGATAACATGTTAACCTTAGCCTTATAGTTCCACTGAGTTGATCACTCACTCCCACTTTGGGATGGTGTTTTAAAACACCAACCAGACTCTGTTGTAGCTGCAGGCGATGGCAAGGCTTATGGATGGAGCCCGACTTTTATGACAACAAAGAGTTCTCCTGCATGCAATTCTCTGGCGGGTCTATGTTGACCTGGAGTTACGTCGATGGGGTTACAGGGATACGAATTAGATGTCATTACATTGTATCATTTTGTAAATTTTTGAACTATACATGTAATTATTTAACCTAGTGACATGTTCATACTCTGGGGACTTACAACTACTTATATGCTTTATATATTTATCACAGTCTTCCGCTTGCATAATATAATTGTCTCTAGAGTATGATATGCTAATTTAGTATAATTCCATTCATGTTTAATGTACTAATGCAGATAACATTTAATCATCATTATCTATGTTGCATAAGTGATGCAACGGATCTTGGGAGTTGAGCCTTTACTCGACCCTCGAAATTCGGGGCGTTATAGAACATGAATTGTTTAATGCCCTATTGTAAGTGCTATGATTTGATTTCTCTTTGCTTGTCAAATTTTATGTGTCAAAACTTCTCCGTATGTCATGTGTTTATATCTTGATAAATTTGTTCGAGACACCTCGTCAACACTTGAAGTCTAGCTCAAAGAATTCTTCAAGCTTCATGATAGTTCAAGCTACAAAAAACTTAGGGTCAAGACTTAAGTTCAAGTGCAAGTCGAAGTTTAAGATTCAAATCTAAATGCGGGACTAAAGTACAACTTAGAGTAACATTGAAGCTTCTGAAGTAGTCAAGCTACATCGAGAAGAAATCAAGCTTCGTAAAGATCAAAGTCTAAGCAAATGAAGTATTCAATGTCCATACTTCATGTTTCAGGTTTGATAGACCATTAGATTGACCTTAGGGTAGGTTACTTTGGATACATAATTCAAATGAATATTATTACATGATTTTGGTCTACTCTAAGACCAGTCCTAGACCCTGTTCGACCAGTCCTAATACTGTCTCGACCAATCTAAGAAGTTCCAAGACCAGTCCTAAAATGGTTGTAATTTATCGAATTTTTTGGTTCGCCTACGACCAGTCCTGGAGTCTGCTCGACCGGTTGTGAGATGGTCTTGACTCGACCTTTGACCAGTCATAAGGCTTCGACTCAAACTCCAGCAACTAAATTAATTATTGCACGACCAGTCGTAGAGAGATCTCGACCAGTCATGGACTGCTTTCAACCAGTCGTGGACTACCTACGACCGGTAGTACAACGGTCTAATGCGGTCGCGCTCAAAAATTTAAAAATCAGTTTATTCCAAGACTAGTCGTGGTGACCCTAGGACCAGTCGAAGACGAACTTTTTCAGCTATAAATTACATACGAATTTCAGAGTTTTTTATTGAATAATTAAGTGAATTCAAGGCTCCACTCTGAGATAAGTCTGCGTTTATTTTTAAGCTATTTTGTGCATAATTTCTTTCTCTTTTTTATAGCTTATTTAATTTGATTTTATTTTTGTATTCCAATCTGATTTGAAAAGAGGAATTGACTTATTCCTTCTTCTTGGAATCAAAATCAAATATAGCTACGCCCAACTGGTTTAAATCTAAAATCAATTAGAACTTAGAACCATATTAAAGTGAGTAGTGGACATTGAACTTCTATATGCGAACGTCTACACTAATTGGTTCTTCCGGGCAGCTACAAGAGGAGAAATCCAGGTATTTTACAATTCTGTAAATTCCATTCTATTTTGATTTTTGTTTGCGATTCGCCAGAAAAATCTCAATTTGTGTGGTTATCTGAGGAGAACCAGAAAACTCAGAAGTGTGGGTTTTTTAATTGTGTAAGCCCAAGTTAAAAAGATACAATTGTAAAGGTTTTAGGTGAACCTGTGAAAACCTATTTGATAGTGAACGCTAATATCCCCTGTGTGAGGATATTAGGAGTGGAGTAGCATTCTGTGTGGCTGTTGAAGAACAGTTGGTGTACACACAGGCGAACCACTATAACTCTGTCTTGTGGATTGAATGCTTGCTTAATTTTCATATCTTTTATCATTCAATTGTGTGGAATGTACATGTGGATGTGAATGTTGTAACTATTTACATTTCAAGTAAGTGTGGGGATTGTTGTAATAAATTAGATCTATATTTTTACATTTAATTTCAATTCTTTACTATTCATTTATTTCTATTAAAATTGAGTTCTTGATCCAAAAGATGTTCTAGAAACAAGGTTGTCCTACCATAAGCCCTTGTTTATTATGGTGTAAGGTTGTCCTTAGAACTGAATTTGTATCAATCTCTCAATACTTATTTATTAAGGTGATTTGATTTCAGCATTGTGAATTGATTTATAATTGTAAGGCTATTAATTTATTTTATTCTGCTGATTTTATTTTAATTTGGCATAGTCCTATTCACCTCCCCCCCCCCCCCCCCTCTCCTCTAGGACATATAGCTTGGCCTTTTCAAGTGGTATCAGAGCCTAATAGCTCGTTCTTATTGTTTTTTTTTTTTTGATTTATTTCCTGAGCTAACGATCAAAGCTATATTAATAAGATGTCAAATTTTGATAGCCTATCAGTCACTAGGCCTCCACCCTTTGATGGCTCTAACTATGCCTATTGGAAAGCTAGAATGAGGATCTTCCTCAAATCAATAGATGAGAGTGTGTGGCGAGCCACAGTGACCGAATGGAACTCTCCTACCATTGAAGTAACTGAATCTGACGGTTCAAAAACTGTGTCTGTACCTGCTTATTATTTATAGACCACTCTTCAGAAAGTGAGTATAGTGCCAATGCTAAAGCACTAAATGTAATCACTTGCGCACTATCATCGGATGAGTTCAAAAGAATTATATCCTGTAATACTGCAAAGTAAGCATGGGATATACTAGAAATGACACACGAGGGTACATCAATTGTCAAAAAGTCTAAAGTTCAACTCCTCACAACCAAATTTGAAGAAATTCATATGGAGGAAAATGAAATGTTTATGGACTTTTACACTAGACTAAATGACATTGTAAACTTTATGTGGGGTCTTGGCGATAAAATTCCAGAAAGTAAAGTGTGTGCAAAGATACTACGCTCACTTCCTGAACGGTTCAATTCTAAAGTAACTGCGATCCAGGAACTTCATGATACGAATAATATGAGGGTAGAAGAACTAGTTGGTTCTTTACAAACCTATGAATTAAATTTCAAAGCTCCAAAAGGTAAATCTATAGCTTTGAAATCTTCTAAAGGTATTTCTCAAGAAAACTCAGATTTATAAAATTCTGAGGATGATATGGCTCTTTTGGCGAATAAGTTTTATAAAATTTTCAAAAGCAGGAAAAGGGTCGACTTTCAAAAGGGAAATGAAAAGAAACGATCTAAACCTAAGTCCAAAACTTAGAAGTCTTTGAAAGACAGTCAGTGTTACAACTGCCAAGAGTATAGGCATTTAGCAAACAAATGTCCTAAAAAGGACAGACCCAGAAGGAAGGGTATGTTGGCTACTTGGGATGAATCGTCTGATTCTGAAGCATCTTCTGAATCAGAAAATTCTGAAACCGAGTCGGGCAGTGAAGTTAAAGCCCTTATGACTCTAGCCAAGTTTACTTTTTCAGATCACGATGATTCAACAAGTGAAGAAAATTTGAATAGTGATTATGAAAATGAAGAAGATCTTCAAGATGCTTATAATGCCTTATATAAGGAAAGTTGTAAAATTGCTGTCAAACTTAAGCTTCAAAAAGAAAAGTTTTCTAAACTCAAAGAATGTTTTAAAACTCTTGTTTTAGAAAAATCGCATATTTCAGATTGTTTTGAAAGATCAAAATGTGATTTGGAATTCAAAACCTCCTTGATTAATGATTTGAAATCTGAAAATGAGAAACTTAAAAATGAAGATCTTCTCTTCTGAGTTTGAAGGATACATGGAGATATGCCTAGGGTGATCCAAAGTTAGAAAAATTATTATCCGGATCAAGAAAATGTGGCGATAGATCCGGGTTGGGCTATGAGAAAAATACATCTCCTAAACAAAAGTATACCTCTCCCAACTTTGTGAAAGGAGAAACTTCTAACTCAAAAGGAGAAGGTACTAGTTAAGTTTTTTCTAAAAATACAAAAACTTTTCATAAACCTAAAAGCAGCTATATAAATTTTAAAAATCAGAACTGAAATCCTCTTGCTGAAAAAATAATTGATTTACTTAAGGAGCTCTTAAAATCTAACTCAGTAGGTCATTCTTACAACATCAAACAAAAGCAGACCAACTATGTTCCTAAACCCAAAACAGTTATGAAATGGGTTCCTAAAGTTGCCTGCTTGGTTGCCCACACTGCGTTCAAAGCAACAAGCTATTCAAAATGGTACCTAGACAGTGGATGTTCTAGGCACATGACAGGTGACAAGGCTTTATTCACCGATCTAAAAGATATGACTGATGGATCAGTCACATTTAGTGATGGTAGCAACTGCAAGATTATTGGCCAAGGTACGGTTCAACTTTATAAACTTCCCTTATCTAAGAATGTTTTATATGTTGAGGGATTAAAACCCAACCTGTTAAGCATATCTCAAATATGTGACAACAACCATAGTGTTAAATTTTCTAATCAAGGTTGTGAGATTATAGATAAAAAGGGTTCTGTAATATTAACTGGTCGCAGAACTTCTAAAAACTGCTATATAGTATGCAATGGAAGCTCATTTAATCAAACGTGTTACATGGTCCATACTGATGAGACAGAATTATGGAATAAACGCCTTAGACATGTACACTACCGAAATTTGTACAGATTGAGCAAAGGAGAACTAATTAGAGGTCTACCTAAAGTGCAAAAAGTAGACAAAATATGTGGTGAATGCCAGTATGGTAAATAAACAAGAAACTCTCACAAAAAGGTAAACTCCAATACCACATCTAGACCACTCGAGCTTCTCCATATGGATCTTATAAGACCAACCAGAACGGAAAGTCGAGGTGGCAAAAAATACATCTTTGTTATCATAGATGATTATACAAGATACACTTGGGTTTCATTCTTGAGGGACAAATTAGAAACCCTTGATGAAGTGAAAAAGATTATAAAACGGATCCAAACTGAAAAATGTTCTCAAGTTAGTAAGATCCATAGTGATCATGGATCCGAGTTTGAAAATAGCGGTTTTGAGAAACTCTGTAGTGATCAGGGAATATCACATGAATTCTCTACGCCCAAAACTCCACAACAAAATGGTATTGTGGAAAGAAAAAATAGAGTGCTTCAAGAAATGGGAAATGTTATGTTAAATAGCATGAAGCTCCCTAGAAATTTATGGGCTGAAGCAGTGAATACCGCCTGCTACATTATCAACCGTGTTTATATTTGCAAATCTAATAATAAAACGGCTTATGAAATGTGGTTTGAGAAAAAGCATATTGTCAAATATTTTCGAATTTTTGGCAGCAAGTGTTATATTTTACGTGACCGTGAAAATTTGGAAAAGTTCGACACTAAAAGTGATGAAGGGATTTTTTAGGATATTCTTTAAATAGTCATGCATATCGTGTTCTGAACAACAGGACTGGTGTGATTCAAGAGTTAATAAATGTTGTAATTGATGATCATTTGAATACACCTGCCCCTAGTTCAGATAATGATGAAGTTCTTATACTTGAAAAACCAGAAACTTCATCAAGTGAAACTAATTCTGAATTTAGGACTGTTAAAGATCATCCAACTTCTCAAATACTTGGAAACCCTCTCACTAGTGTGCGCACTCGTAGACAATTAGAGGACATATGTAACTATGTATGCTTTACATCCCAGATAGAACCATTTAACGTGAAAGAAGCACTTTCTGATGAAAACTGGACTGTTGCGATGCAGGAAGAACTTAATCAGTTTATCAGAAATGATGTCTGGTACCTTATTCCTAGACCTAAAGATAAACATATTATTAGAACAAAATGGATTTTCAAAAACAAGTCTGATGAACTTGGAAATATTATTCGAAATAAAGAAAGGTTAGTTGTACAAGGGTACACACAAATTGAAGGTATTGATTATGATGAAACGTTTGCCCCAGTTGCTCGCCTTGAATCAATCAGACTTTTCATATCTATTGTATATTTTAGAAAGTGTAGAATTTTTCAAATGGATGTAAAGAGCGCCTTTTTGAATGGCAACTTACATGAAGAGGTATATGTTGAACAACTGACTGGGTTTGAAGACCCTAAGCTTACCAATCATGTATACCGCCTTAAAAAGGCTCTCTATGGTCTGAAACAAGCTCCTAGAGCATAGTATGAAAAATTGACTAAGTTCTTATTAAGTCACAAGTTTCAGATGGGTAGTGTCGATAAGACGCTCTTTGTTAAGAAACATAACGATGATATCTTAATGGTTCAAATCTATGTTGATGATATAATTTATGGATCAACTTGTAATAACATGACTGTTGAGTTTGCAGATCTAATGAAATTTGAATTTGAAATGAGCATGGTTGGTGAATTAAATTATTTCCTAGGGTTGCAAGTAAAACAGCAATCTGATGGAATTTTTGTTTCACAAACTAAGTATGCATTAAACTTGATTAAGAGATTCGGATTTGAAAATGGTAAGAACTTTGATACTCCTATTAGTACAACTCTAAGACTCTCAAAAGACTCTACAGGTAAAGATGTAGATCCTAAATTGTATCGTAGTATGATAGGTAGCTTACTTTACCTACCCACAAGTAGACCTGATATTGCTTTAAGTGTTGGAATTTGCACTAGATATTAGTCTAATCCTAAAGAATCTCACTTAACTACTGTTAAACGAATTATTCGATATGTCGCAAGTTTAATTAATCTGGGTCTTTAGTATCCTTATGATACTAGTATTCAATTGGCTGGGTATTCGGATGCTGATTGGGCAGGAAATATAGATGACAGAAAATCAATAAGCGGTGGTTGTTTTTACATTGAAAACTGTCTGGTTTCTTGGTTTAGCAAGAAGCAGAGTTCCATATCACTCTTAACTACTGAGGCCGAATATATTGCAGCAGGAAATGTATGTACTCATTTGGTTTGGATGAAACGTATGCTGAGTGATTATGGAATCGCACAAGACTCTGTGGTTTTATACTGTGATAATTCAAGTGCGATAAACATTTCAAAAAACCCAATCCAGCATTCACGTACTAAGCACATTGACATTCAATTTCATTTTATTTGTGAATTAGTAGAAGAAAAAATAGTATCTTTAGAATATATTCCTACCGAGAATCAGCTTGCTGACATTTTCACTAAACCGCTCGACAAAAGCAGGTTTAACAAATTAAAATTTGATCTTGGTATGTGCAATTTTAAATGATTGATCATGCATATTTGTATCATATTGTATATAATGTTAATATATGTAAAATTTAAAATTCTGTGAAAATTGTATTTTTTTTTCTGGTCTAAGACCGGTCGAGAACGTTTTCGACCAGTCTTGCTACGACCGGTCGAGTATGTCACAAGACCGGTTGTGCGCGCGGTGATCTTTTTAATTTGGGGAAAACTTGTTTCCTCTTCATTCTAACCTTCTTCACCAACGAGCCGAGCTTCGACTAGTTGAACCCTTGTGTTCGATTCCTCCAGGTTATAGTGATTTTTCTTATTTTCTTAGAGAATCTTAATCTTTACTCTTAATTTTCTTGATCATTGTTGTCTATTTCTTATAAATCTTTAACTTTTTGGGTTCTTCTTCCTTTTTGTTGAATCTAGAGAAACCTATCTCTATTTTTTTGAACTTTCTTTCTTTTCTTCAAGAATATGGAATCTAGAGGTAAAAAGAAAATTCATAGAGGTGCATCTTCTTCTCATTCAAATGCAATCACTAGACGTCATCTTAGGGATCCTGAAGATGATCCTCCGCATGTACGTGACCTGCGTATGCGCAATGTTATTGTTGAGAAAGCTGTTAGTTTAAATCATATTGCTCCTTACGGTCTCCTTCCTCTCCTTCAATCTGTAGGATGGGAAAACATTTTACACTGGGGCGGACCGGCATATCAGTCCATAGCACAGGCCATGGTTGCATGCATATCTGACTTCTCTACTGAGCAACTGAATTTTACTATTGATACTAGAGAAGGGCCGTTTCATGTTGATCGACACTTAATTTCCGGCCTTATGGATATTCAAGTAAATGATGATGGTGTTCATCCTAGTGCACTTGCTGAGAAAGTGTTAGAATCGGAAAAACGTATTTTTACTAGAGCATTGTGTAACAATAATGCCCCATGGACTGCAAATGGAAATGCCCTTAAAACCAGATACTTGTTACCCAAATACAGAGTTTTACATCGTATCTTCACTTCTAATTTGTATCTCCGCTCTGAAAACAAGACTGAGTTGACTTTGTTTATGGTTCGTATTTTGTACTCTATCGTTACTGGTGCTAATATCCATTTGCCCTCCTTGATTTGTTCCTCTATCATACAAATTCGTAGTCATCCTGGTCATGGTGATATTCCATTTGGATATCTGTTAAATGTATTAGCCACTCACATGTTAGTCACTATGCCTGTCGGTGAGGCTCCTATCCAACACCTCATATTTAACAATTCCAACATGAATAAAATGAAGTTGGGTTTGGCTCCTGGTCAAGTTGATGTTGATGCGGGTGATGTTGCTCATTGAAATTTGAGATGGGTGTCGAAGGTGATGAGTTGCCGGCCGATGATATTGACATGGATGATATTTTTAATGAAATTGATTCTAATTCTGGAAATGATCCAGACTTTGAACCATCTAATTTCAATGCACGTCTTAGTGCATTAGAGGAAAAGGTAGAAAAGATGAATGTTGACCACAATCAACAATTTAAAAATATGCGCAAATATTTTAGGCGCTTACAGAAGAGCCTTCATCAAAGTGATCCTAACATTCTTGCTCCATCTTCTGGTTCCGATTGAGAATGTTTAATCTTTGATCTGTAACAAGTTTACTAAGTTTCTTTCCTTGGTTGTGTGGATTACTGTCTTAAAACATCATTTGTTAACTCTTTTAATATTACTCTAACTAACCTTACTTCTTTTGATTTGTTCTTCACTCTACACTTTTTATCATTCTATCTTTCTGAGTTGCTATCTCTATTTCTGTCTTTTATGTCCTATCTTTGTTTCTTCCTTTGTCATATTTTGACAAAAAGGGGGAGAAGTGTGCATTCTACTATGGAGAATGATTGATATGATGTATACCTACTCAGAGGGAGTTGAGGTGTATTAACTCAGGGGGAGTTGAGTTGTCTCAATTGCTTGTTTTATGACAACTGGTGCATGATTCGTTACTATATAATGTGATGCTTATCTTATTAAAGTATGAGAAGTGTTTTGTCACAAATTTGACAAAGGGGGAGATTGTAAGTGCTATGATTTGATTCCTCTTTAATTGTCAAATTTTGTGTGTCAAAACTTCTCCGTATGTCGTGTGTTTATATCTTGATAAATTTGTTCGAGACACCTCGTCAACACTTGAAGTCTAGTTCAAAGAATTCTTCAAGCTTCATGATAGTTCAAGCTATAAAGAACTCAGGGTCAAGACTCAAGTTCTCAGGGTCAAGACTCAAGTTCAAGTGCAAGTCGAAGTTCAAGATTCAAATCTAAATGCAGGACTGAAGTACAACTTAAAGTAACATTGAAGCTTTTGAAGTAGTCAAGCTACATCGAGAAGAAATCAAGCTTCGTAAAGATCAAAGTTTAAGCAAATGAAGTATTCAATGTCCATACTTCATGTTTCAGGTTTAATAGACCATTAGATTGACCTTAGGGTAGGTTACTTTGGATACATAATTCAAATGAATATTATTACATGATTTTGGTATACTCTAAGACCAGTCCTAGACCCTGTTCGACCAGTCCTAGTACTGTCTCGACCAGTCTAAGAAGTTCCAAGACCAGTCCTAAAATGGTTGTAATTTATCAAAATTTTTGGTTCACCTACGACCAGTCCTGGAGTCTGCTCGACCGATCGTGAGATGGTCTCGACTCGACCTTCGACCAGTCGTAAGACTTCGACTCAAACTCCAGCAACTAAATCAATTGTTGCACGACCAGTCGTAGAGGGATCTCGACCAGTCATGGACTGATTTCTACCGGTCGTGGACTACCTACGACCGGTAGTACAACGATCTGATGCGATCGCGCTCAAAAATTCAAAAATCAGTTTATTCCAAGTCCAGTCGTGGTGACCCTAGGACCAGTCGAAGACGAACTTTTTCAGCTATAAATTACACACGAATTTCAGAGTTTTTCATTGAATAATTAAGTAAATTCAAGGCTCCACTCTGAGATAAGTCTGCGTTTACTTTTAAGCTATTTTGTGCATAATTTCTTTCTCTTTTTGATAGCTTATTTAATTTGATTTTATTTCTGTATTCCAATCTGATTTGAAAAGAGGAATTGACTTATTCCTTCTTCTTGGAATCAAAATCAAATTAGCTACGCCCAACTGGTTTAAATCTAAAATCAATTAGAACTTAAAACCATATTAAAGTGAGTAGTGGACATTGAACTTCTATATTCGAACGTCTACTCCAATTGGTTCTTCCGGGCAGCTACAAGAGGAGAAATCCAGGTATTTTACAATTCTGTAAATTTCATTCTATTTTGGTTTTTGTTTGGGATTCTTCAAAAAAATCTCAATTTGTGTGGTTATCTAAGGAGAGCCAGAAAACTCAGAAGTGTGGGTTTTTTAATTGTGTAAGCCCAAGTTAAAAAGACACAATTGTAAAGGTTTTGGGTGAACCTGTGAAAACCTATTTGATAGTGAACGCTAATATCCCCTGTGTGAGGATATTAGGAGTGGAGTAGCATTCTGTGTTGCTGTTGAAGAACGGTTGGTGTACACACAAGCGAACCACTATAACTCTTTGTCTTGTAGATTGAATGCTTGCTTAATTTTCATATCTTTTATCATTCAATTGTGTGGAATGTACATGTGGATGTGAATGTTGTAACTATTTGCATTTCAAGCAAGTGTGGGGATTGTTGTAATAAATTAGATCTATATTTTTGCATTTAATTTTAATTCTTTACTATTCATTTATTTCTATTAAAATTGAGTTCTTGATCCAAAAGATGTTCTAGAAATAAGGTTGTCCTACCATAAGCCCTTGTTTATTATGGTGTAAGGTTGTCCTTAGAACTGAATTTGTATCAATCTCTCAATACTTTTTTATTAAGGTGATTTGATTTCAGCATTGTGAATTGATTTATAATTGTAAGGCTATTGATTTATTTTATTCCGCTGATTTTTTTTTTTAATTTGGCATAGTCCTATTCACCCCCCCCCCCCCCCCTCTAGGACATAGCTTGGCCTTTTCACCTATTTTTATCATGTTTGTGTTGCAAGGTGAATTTACGAGCGTGAGCTGAAAAGGATGCTAAAGGCATGGATTTAACGCTCAAGAAGCACCAAAGCAAGGAACCGACTCCAGAGGACCGAGTGTCACGCCCCAGACTCAGTGACCAGACTCACAAGGAACCCGATAGCCGGTTCTAGCCGCAACAGCCTCCGTAGTACCTCATTCTCGGTTCCAGAGACAGGTTCCGATCCTGGGATCCTACAAGGAAGATTTTCATGATCATTATATCCGTTCCAATACGAGCATACCCAAGATCACAGCAAGTAAATATCAGAAATAACAAAAGAAACACACAGCAAAATTCACTATGAATTTGAACTTTTCAAATACAAGGCTGAAAGGAAATACATAAGGTAACAGAAGAAAGAAGGAAAGATCTGCAACACTGGGGTCCTCGGCTCAACACCACTCCAAGCTCTATCACTACGACGCTGACCTAGGATCTCCAGCACGCATCAATCGTGCATAAGCTTATATAAAGCTTAGAGGGTAGTGAAAGTGTGTGACAATGGTGCATAAAAGAATGCTAGGGGATGCATAAGGAAAACATGATCAATGCTAATATCACTAGCCTTACCAAAGCTAAGCCATGAATAGAGGAAGCCATACCAAGGCTATGCAATGCAATAAAGTTTATACAGCTAATACCAATGTAATGTGAAGTAATGTCAATGCTCATAACTAGTCCACTTATCCAATACAGTTCCATCATAAGGAATATCATCGGGGTCTAATACACTATAGGATGACTGCCGCTTTATAGACATGCATAGTCAAATGAGCATAGGAGACCTCACTACCCACTTGTCAACAACCAATCACCAGCAAGGCTCAACGGTAGCGGACCTATTCACGAGCTGGTCAAACTCAACCTAGCAATGCCCTCCCACTCAGGCGAATAAGGCCACATCCCATCCCGACCGACTACACGATAGTGGGAGACGAGGCCTAACGGTGTAAGGCACTCGGGCACTCACGTTTCCACTCGGTCACGACGCTGGGGCATATCCTTGGTACCATAGAAGTTTAGGGGCTTTCACCGAAGGGCATCCTATGCACCCTAATGCTCAAGAAGAATATTTTTGCTATCCACATACGGTCATCCACGAATATACCTGTGGAGGCAAGGCCCTAGTGAAGCAAGGGCGATCATATCTATGAGATGCGATACCAGATGCATGAGTCGCGCATACCAATCATGCAATAGCTTCAAGCACTCAATGTGTATAAGAGGGGAACTCCATCCCTCTATCATATCAAGCCAATGACCACGCACAAATGAAATCTAAACACACCATGATGCATATGGGTCATGAGGGTGCACCATACGGCGATGACGACTTAGAACATACTCCTCCTTCTCAAGGAGGGAATCAAGTATAGGTACTTAGACAATTAATCTAAGGAACAATCCTCTAGTGGGGGCCCAATACTTTGGGGTAGCCCACAAAGCTAAGGAGGGTACTATATAAGCCTAAAGGAATAAGCGGTCCTAGCGAGGGCCTATAGTGGGCCTTAAACCACCCATAACAACCATGGCCCTACCTTAGGGCCACCAAGGAGGACATCCAACCTCAACTGGGTCCTAAAAGGTAGCCCGCCACTACTCGAATATGAAACAAGGCCTAAGGCCTAAGCAATCCATGGCCTAGTGGGCTATACACCAAGCCCAACACATATGCAATATGGTGGGCCCTCAAGCAAGGTTTGGGCCCAACCATAAAGGTCAAAAACTCACATATTGTGTTAGGCCTAATAGGCAGCCCAGTAATCCAACCATAAGGGCAATCCTTATACTTATTTTAAGTGAGTTGGGCCTCACAACTTGGCCCAAGTATAATAATTATTTTGGTGGGCAACCAAGGGCCCAACTACTTGCATGTTATGGCCCACAAACCCATCACAATTAGTAGTAAATGTAGGCCCAAAGGTCAAGGGGCCTATCTAGAAAGTTCTAGGACAAATGGGCTTAGGAAAATCCAACAATTAACTATGAACATTAATCCAATCAAAACTCAACTGGGGTGGGCCTCAAGTGTGCACTAATTAAGCACAAAGGCACATCGAGGAAATGGCGAGATATATGCATATAACATCCTTAAATCTGGTGGGCCATGCTACCTTAAAACATGCCATTAAGGGTAGCCAATTTGGGCCTATTACTGGAATTCCGGCCCACCTGTTTTCTGGGCCTGCTGGAGTCCAACCATAAAAAATCAATTTATAAAATTATAATTTACTCGTGACCCAAACACTTCACTATTGGCCCCACTAGATGAATGGAGTATATAAAACACATACATCAAGTGGACCAATGCTGTTAGATTGGACGTCCAACAGCAGCCCAATGGGCCAAGCGTCCTAGCTTGGACGGTCCTATGGGCCTGAGACGCCAGTCCCCAAAATATATCAAAGTGGGCCCTACATGAGGATGTCCCACATGGAGGTGGGCCACGTCCCATGTGGACCACATCATGGATGAATGGCATGGATACAAAACACATCAAGGTGGGCCTAAAATAGGGTGAATGGCCAGCCCATGCTGGACATCCCAACCTTGGGCGTCCAGCCTGGTGGGCCGGTCCAACCCTCACCGAAGATCGCTCAAGGGTCCATTGGACTCGAAATTTGGTAGGTGGGTCCTATCATGGGTGGATCACCTGACAAAATTTCATATTTTATTGAATTAGGAAAGTATTTATTTGAATTAAAAGAAAACTATCTGTCCAAAAATCTGGTTAGTGCAGAATTTAGACTAGCCCTGATCTGAGCTTCCAATGGTGTAGACTAAAGGCCTCCAAAAATTGGAGAAAATGGTTTTTACATCCCCTCATATGTATACCACAGGGTGGGGTCCATAGAAGTGGCCCACCAATGCAAAAGCTATTTTATAATCAAAGATTTTCAAACTGACAAGTTGTTGGAACAATCCAGAAAATCTGGATTGTCCACCTCACTTAGGCCACACCTTTGGGACCTCAATCACGGTCAGATGGGGTTGAAATTTGGGGGACATCAAGATGGATTCCCATCTTTCAGAAAAGAATATTTGATGGGTAAGAAAAGTCCCCCAAACAGTCCCAAAATCTGGTACAAAATCAACTAGAAACTGTCCAAAGAATTCTGGACAGCAACATACACTTCAATTAAATTAAATGTATGATTTGATTAAAAAGGGAATTAACCCAAAAACTAGGTGTTATGGCCCACCCTAGTGGGCCCCACAAATGTCCAAATCAAATCCCAAAGTTACCACACTTGCATGCATTATTAAAAGTCAGCAAATGAGACACCCAAAACCATAATATAGGGAGGTATGGGTGTCCACCCTAGCTGGGCCTTCTGGACAATCCAGGCCCACCAAGCGGGCCACACTCATCATCATCAGAAATAGAAGAACATCCTGGCCATAGGGAGAAGGCTCCACCACTATCGAGCCTTACCCAACACAATCACACCCACACATTTCATTCACATTCATATTACATCATGGATATTCATCATGCATGATCTATATTTAAGATGAATGGTTGGGATGCCCATCCCAACCATGATGCAAGGGTCTAGATGACCCATCATGCTATGGAATTAGGAGAAACCTCCATGATGGGGCTCATAAAGGAAAAACCCGAAGTATGGGACATGCATGCATAAGGTAGGCCATTTGGCCACATCCAAGGGATTGGGTAGGATCTCCACCATTGATTGGTGGGTCCTACACTTCCCAAAAGAAGAAAAGAGAAGAACTAAGCTATGGAAAAGGAATGTGTACATTTAGAGGAGCACCACCTAAAGATCTTCACCAAAACTTAGATCACCAAGCTCCAAATGCTCCAAGGAATCAATATTGATGGATGAGATGGGATTGGGATGGATGGAATAAGAGAGATTGGAGAAGAAAGGGGCTAGAATGGTGTGGACGTCCCACCCTCTCTAGTTTGGGAGAATGAGAATGAGAATGGAGAAAACGAGAGGGAGAGAAGAGAGAGGGATGGTTGAGTAATGTGATGATTACAAATGGCTAGAAAAGAGCAACCATGATGGTTTCTCTCTAAGAAAGGGTAACTTGGTTAGAGAGTTCATGATGAGCTAGCAAAAGAAGGTCTATATAGGGGCTATAGACTAGGGATGGGTGGTGTTTAGGTAGTGGGTAGTGTAGGATATGGAACTTTGGGTGGTGTGTATTAGAAATTGCACAAGAGGGAGTGGACCACCTTGAAAAATGTGCTCTTCACACTAGGTGGGCCACATGATAATGATCAAAGGCTAGAAATGAGATACACACAACTTATGATCCACACATCAGATGGATGCATAAGATGCAACATCGGAATCACAACGACTATGCGAATAAGATGGCATAGGTTTCGGCTTGATCCGAGATGGGTCTACATGACCGAACTTAAGGATGACTACAAACACTATCCGAGGGTGGCGGGTCGTCAGGATTCAACCGGTAGGACTGCGGGAAAAAGAGAAACGAAATGCACACTCATACATACACATGCACTCGGGTTGTGTCTTACACCAAGATTGAAGAATTTACATGTCAAAGATCCGAGAAAATCACGCCACTCACGTTAAACGGCCCTGAAAATCGTTGAAAATGCAAGATCAAAGGGTTCCCACCATCCGTTCAGTTTAAAACTTTCTATATAGCCTGAGGACCATAAATTAATTGTACACGTCAAATTTTAACCATTAGATCCTTGTGAAAGTGGCCTAACGGACAGATCATCCCCTTAAATCCTGATTTGGGGCCTGCCTGATATCTAGATAGGCTTCGATTTTAGTTTCAACCCCTTAAAATTGATAATAAAACAGATGGACAGAGCGGATTTGGCATATGCATCACGATGGACCCCATACTCAATTGTGCATGTGCACAGCACATGCGCACTCGGCGTGCACTAGCAGTGAAGTCGGGTCAAACCGACTTTGACCCGACCCTAAGCCTCTTACGCACAGCATCCGCATAGATCGCACGCTGTGATCAGTAGTGGACCACCACCGAGGAGTATTTAGTGATCCAGACTGTTCATTAGTTCTGTACGGTAGCCATGACCTTTGCCAAGGTTTCTCTTTGGTCCCATGTACGTGTACACATGTAGATTAATGGAAAACGCAGGATAAACGGCGAGGTGAGTTGATATAGTGGACCACACCAAAACTCGACCAAAACCACTCTTTTCTGACTGGTTTTTCGCCAGGAATACAATGAACGGGGTGGATTTATTCGAAAACATCATCGTGGGGCCCACCAAGCATCATTGCACAAGTGCATAAGGAATTCGCACGTCTAGACGTTATCCGACGTTTCCGGCCATTCGGTGATCATGGGAGTGATCGAACGGTCGATTTGGACCATCCATACGAAGGCCAAGGTGGGGCTGACCATTGCCAAGGTGGAAGATACCTAGGACAAGCTATACAGTCGTCCCAAAAGTTCACCCAATGCAGGTCCATGTGTCTCTCTCTTGCGCATGCAGTTTGCTGCATAAAGAGCCACCGATTTTTGCTGTGAAATTCTTCACAACAACGCCGATTCCACCGCCCTTGGCACCTTATAAAAGGAAAGAAGAGAGAGTGAGAGAACATATGGACGTGTAATGGACATGGAGTGAAGCGGTTGTGGAGTTTTCTTCCTTTTTCTTTCTTCTTCCTTTTCCTTTTCTTTTTTCATTGTTCATTCCTTTCCTTTTTTGAGGTTTTAGCATGACTACGTCAGGCTAAACCTCTTAGCTAGGGCTAAGAGATGAAGCTTGTGACGTGGCGGGTAGTATTCTACGTCTTGGATTCATGTTTATGAACTGATGTTGATTCTAGTTTGATTATAAGGAACGCCTTTAGTTTTTAATGGTTTGTTATGACTTAAATTACAATAGATCTGCGATGGCTTTGAGTATTTCCTTTTCATTATTATGATCATGAAGATAAGAAGCCCTGTTACTCACCATTGCCCCTTGGACATGGTTGGATGATGGAATCCTTCCTAACATTCATATATCTCTCGGATTGGTTGTGGATTGGCTTAATTATGTTGTTTACTTTGTCTCATGGGCATGGTATCCCTTGAAAACTGGATCAAAGGAAGTTCAGATTTGATTTGCTTGGTTATATCTTCCAACTGGATAAAGATGGGACTCTAAGTCCAGTTGAGTTCTTGAATCAAGCATAAGATCTCCCTGATCTCTACAAGTGGATCCTTGACACCCTAGTTTCCCACCTTTGAATTTTCTAAGTTTTAGTTTACTATTTCACCATTACTCTCTTAAAAGCCTCTGGTTTAGATTTTATCTTCCCTAGTTCTAGTTCAAGTTACTTTTAGATTACGTACAAGGTTCAGTCCCTGTGGATTCGACCTCAGTCTTACCAAGATTATTACTACATCACAACCCTATACTTAGCGTGTGAACAGTCTTAAATCTCGAGACTGTTGAGAATAATTTAAACCTGATTGAACGTTGTTGTCCAACGGTCATAAGAACGTTCGAAGTTCCATTGTTTTCTCACTGTTTGTTGTAACTGAATTAAATGTGGTCAAGCCACATGTCAATTGCTGATTAATTCTTTTAGTAAGAATCTCTCAAGTGTTAGTTTAGGCATCTACGTCATGTCTATAAAAGAGTCTTCTATGTAGTGTAGATGTACAGAAAAATTCAACATACTCTGTTATCCTACATTTTAAGAAAACATCCCTTATTGTTTTATGTGTGTTATTTGTGAAATATGTGTTATTTGTGATTGAGTTGTTGTTACTCCAACAAATTTGGTATCAAAGCTTGGTTATGCAGCAATCTAAGGCAAGGTAAAAGGTAATGGCAAACACAAGTAGCACGGTAAGTGTTAATCAAAATTTTGTTCCCATTTTCAAAGGAGAAAATTATCCATTTTGGGCTATTAAAATGAGTGAAAGTGCCCTGGTTTGTCAATTAGCATGAGTGTTGAGTCAGCTAGACTACAGAGCCTCATAGGAAGATCAATTCAAAGCGTCTACCTTAATCGAATGTGTGCAAGCTCGCCATAGGTAAACCTAAGCCTCACATCCCATGTCCCAAAACACCAAGTATTTAAAACCCTTAAAACTAATTAGAATATCATAAGGTTTTTGAGTTATAAACTTTTTCAAATTTTCAGAAAATCTCTAAGTTTTCTAGCTCTGTTGATTTTATCGATATAGTGTTCGATATTATCGACATGCGCTTCGATATCCTCGATGATCAATTGATACCATCGAAATGAGGACCAAAGATGTCCAACGACCACATATTCTTCTGGACTAAATTATCGATGTATCGATACCCCTATCGATGACATCGATATTTGAAACTCGAATCTATCGACATTGACTCGATAAAATTGACAGCAGAGAAAACGAGTCCTTGTTTTTACTAAGAAAAATCATAAGATCATCAATATATCGAGGTCCTCCTCTGTATCATCGGAATTCAAATCTCGATGATATCGAAAAGCCTTCGATGATATCGATCTTGGACTCGCATATATCCAGCAAAATATTTCAGGATAGTTTATATATGATCGAGGGTCACTCGATAAAATCGATATTCAAATATCGATGATATCGATACAGCATCAATTGCATCGAATAAGGACATAAACTGTCTAGCAAGCTTAATGAGAAATCCGTTGGATTTATAGATGCATCGACACGGGTATCGATATCATCAACATTCAAATTCCGATGATCTTGAAGGTCCCTTGATCATTCTTGTAAACCTAAAATATTTCAAGACATGTCTCTCTCATTTTCAAATGCCGAGGAATCAAACCTCGTATCGATAATATCGGAGTTCGAAATCTGATGACATCGATACTTGTTTCAATTCCATCGACCAGCTGGCAAAAGGTTTAAATAACGTTTGACATTTGAGTTTGTGTCATCGAGCGGCCTGTCGATACAATTGAGAGTGTACGCTCGATGATATCGAACCCGCTCGATGATATCGAACTCTGTCATAAATGTGACCGTTTTATATCTGTTGGAACTTTTACCTATATAAAGAGGACTTGTCTATTGTTGTTGTGAGAGAAAGAAGAGAGTGTTTTTAAGTGTTTTACCTTAGATCATATACCCAATACCCTTTCTCTCAGGGAAGTTCATCCTCCAATCCACCCTCATCATTGATATTCAATAGAGTGGATTGGGGAATGAACTTCTGCATTCAAGGATCCTCCAGCTACCATCTTAATGGCAAATCATTAAGCTGGGATGCCTTGAATGCATAGATGATTAAAATTGCTCTATCTTCCTTATAGGAAAACACTTAAGAGAGTAGGATTCCATCACAGCCTTGACCCAACCCGTCACCATGCATTAGTACATCTTCTGAGTTGCGGATCAAGGAAGATGAAGTTCTTCATCGAAGTAGGAGATCTTCAACAAATGCGCTGAAAGGGACTCATCCACTTATTGTAAGTAACTAGAGTCCAGAGGACCCTTGTGATCATTCCTTTGTAGGATTGGGTCTAAGGTGTTTATCACCCCTTGCAAGTCCTCTAGGAGGCCTCCGGTGGGAGTGTACGTGGTGGGTGCGTTGTATTGACCCTTGCTCTGTGGAGAGCATAAACAATTAGGGTCTTGTGGAAAATCCTTAGCTAGTGTGCCTAAAAGTGGGTGCGTTGTGTTGACCCTTGCTCGTGAGAGTATAAATAATGAGGTTCCTTGTGTGGATCCTTGGCCAATGTGCCTAAAACCGGGTGTTATGTGTTAACCCTTGCTCATAGAGCATAAACAGTCAGCCTAAGTATAGGTTGTAAAGGTTAAAGGTGAACCTGATTTAAAATCTTAGGTTTGAGGTGAACAGTGAAATTCAGCACACTCAAGGGTTGAGTGCATCTGCCGGGAGTGGAGTAGACAAGTAGTCGGACCACTATAAAAATGATTATGTTTGAGATTGTTATTGTCTTTCATTTATTTATATGATTTCCTTGAATGCTTTCATATCTGATTATCTGAGATCACATCTCACACACACGCATAGTCATATCCATCATAAACTAGTTTGCATATTGATCAGTTTTCAAATAGTTTATGATTGGATCCTCTACTAGGCTTGAAAGCCAGTAGAGTTACTCTTGAGTAATCCTAATATATGTTTGTTGTTAGGATTAGAGTGATAGGAGTTTAAATTATTATAAAATTTTTAAAAAGTCCCATTCACCCCCCTTTAGGACATATTGGCATATTCCTATTTCAAGTAAAGCGGTCTTCATCGCTATTTCAATTGGTATCAGATCGGGTCTCTCTTTAAGGGCTTCACCGCCTAGAGAGTGATCTTGACTGAAGTTAGTAATATGGCCAAAGGAGAGGGCTCATCGGTCACTAGACCTCCAGTATTTGATGGCTTAAATTACGCATATTGGAAGGCTAGGATGCACTACTTTCTGAGATCTTTGGATTATGATGTTTGGGATATAGTTAAAAGTGGATATGTGCCACCATCTGAATAAATTGTACTTAATAGTGGCACAACCATCACAAAATCCAAACCCAAAGAAAAGTGGACGACGTTCGATAAAGAAAAACAGACTGCTGAAGCTAAAGCTATGAACGTCATCTACTGTGTCGTGTTCCAAGATATATTCAATCAAATAAGTATGTGTGGGACATCCAAAGAAGCCTGGGATCTATTAGAAACAACCCATGAAGGTACAAGCACTGTGAAGAGGTCCAAACTACAACTACTAACCTCACAGTTCAAAAGTCTCGGAATGGAAGAGCATGAGACCTTCATGAAGTTCTTCACAAAGTTAAATATCATTTGCAACTCCATGGGTGGATTGGGAGAAAAAGTTCTGGTTCTAAAAATCTGTTGGAAAATACTTAGATCACTGTCGGAATGGTTTAATCCCAAAGTAACAACTATTGAAGAGTGTATGAATATTGATGAAATGAAAGTAGAAGAACTGGTAGGTTCCCTACAAACTTTTGAACTACACTTCAAACAAACCCAAAAATCCAAAAAAACTGTCCTAAAAACTTCAAAGAAAACAACGAATGAGGACAGTGGAAGTGAAAAGGAAGATGAAGATGAGGAAGTGGCTTTGCTAGCACAAAGATTCAGGAAATTCTTTCAGAAGAATAATGGTCGTCCTTCCAGAGGAAGATGGGTGGTCAACAAACCTTCTGCGGGTAAATTTGCTAAAAAAGGCCAAGGAACCACAATGCTATGCCTGTCAGAAATATGGACACTTATCTACCGAATGCCCAAACAGAAAAACTAAGGGCAAGGCAATGTCTACCACTTAGGATGATACGGAAGAGTCAAACTCAGAATCTAGTGACTGAGAGAGCAATGGTGGCCAGAAATCCTTAAAAATTCTTATGGTCTCCACCACTCCAATCACTCCCAGTGAAACTAAAATTGAGAAGGAACCATAAGCCACTGAATCATTTCCATCTGATAATGAGGAATCTGAAAAGGAAGAAGAACATAATAAATTACAAGATGCTTATAATAAAATATACATTCATAGCATCAAAGTTGTTAGAAGACTTGGAATATCTGAGAACAAAAAGGAATTGCTGCAAAAAGATTTGGATAAAACTCTGGAAATTAATACACATCTAATCAATGATTTATAGCAATATCATTCAAATAAGGATGGACTTGAAAGAATCAACACCTTCCTTAAAATTGAGTCTGAAAAACTAAACAAACAAGTTGAGCAATTAAAAGATAAAAACATGCTCCTTCAAAATGAGAATCACACACTCCTGTTTGATTTAGAAGAATCTGGAAAGGACAAGAGTGGCTTAGGATATGATAAGTTTAAATCAAAATCTGGAAATACAGCACCATTGGCTAAAAAATCTATTGCTTCAGCAAGCAACACAAGAAACACTCATGTTTGTCATATATGTGGTGATTCTGGACATTACAAGTTTGAATGCATATTGTCTAGGAGGACTCAATATAACTCTGGTAAAAAGCATATTGAAAAATTCAAACCAACCAGAGAAATACAAAATGTTAGGAGTCCACCTAAGAATATGAATAGAAGAAACACACATCCATCACCACCTAGAATGACTAACAGAATGAAGGAAGTAGTGAATCAAGTGGCTAAATTAAACAAGAAAACTAAATCTACCACAGTAAAAATTCCTGTCACAAAATGGGTTCTAAAAGAAAAGAATCATTGTCTCATTACTCACTCAAATCATATAACAGGCAATAATACTAAGTGGTACCTGGATAGTAATTGCTCAAGACATGTCATGGGTGACAAATCCCTTCTTTCTAACTATTCAAATCTTAATGATGGAATAACCACCTATAGAGATGAAAGCACCACTAAGGTAATTGGACAAGGAATTATCAAAGGAATAGATTTGCTCAAAAATGAGAATGCCTTTTGCATAAGAGGATTAACGCATAATCTTTTAAGCATTTCTCAAATATGTGATGATAAGCATGTGGTTACATTCAACAAAGAACAATGCGAGATCTTAGACCTCTCAGGAAAATCAATGATGAAGGGTTCTCGCACAAATAACCACTGTAATGTCATCAAAGGTAAAGAAAAGGATTATCCCTATGCCTAGAAAGATTGGGCATAGAAAAACAAGTCCAGGTCTTGCATCTAGATCTGGATAATTGCCAAAAAGATGTGATTTTGCTGAAGCCTTAAATGATATATCTGAGGATCCGTTCCTCAATCTTTTTATATATAAACAGTCTAGTGTTTATAATTTTGAGTTGCACAAAATTTTGCTGTGTATACTGTTGATAAATTAATATACTAAAAGTATACATGAAAGATTGTCCGAAAGCTAAAAATTGAAAACATTCAACTTTGATATGTCTGTCAATAATCCATGAGCATTTCTCGATTAATCGATAAAGGGTCGATATCATCGACGCCTCCATAGAATAAGAAAAGTCATGTGATCAAGAATGATATCGAAGATAGGTTCGATGAAATCGATCAGGGTCTCTTGATCTTATCGAGATTAGGATCTATGATATCGACAGATGCCGCCTAATATAAAGTGGTGGAGCGCGAAAAAGGGGTTTTTGACTCAGGGTTTTCTCTTCTTCTTCCCTGTTCGCTCCTCTCAATCGGACCGCTCGGAGCTTTGTCCGACAACCCCAAACGCTTCACAAAACCGGTAATACCCTTCTATACATCAAGATTCCATTTCCTTTTGGGTATCTTCTTTTTAGTGGGTTTTGTCCTCTTTCCCAAATCCTTCAAAACCTTTTTTGTCCTAATGGGAAAAGACAAAGGAAAAGTGTCCGGACCTGGTGAGTCATCAAGAACCTCCCGACAAAAAGTGCTTGCCCCTAAAGAAAAATAGGTGGCCCGGAACGTGGGACTCCTACGAGGAAGTGCACTAGATCGCGTGGTGGGTTCCAGTCCGAGGCACTGGCACCTTCATTGGTAAAAGCAAATTCGGTCTTGGAAAAGTTCACTGGGGGAAAGGTTATTTAGGAGAGAAAAGTCGATAGGAGTTGTCTAATTCCATATAACCTGGAACCTCTGCTTGCTGCCATAGATTGGTTGCCCATTCTTGATTTCGGTGGGCCTTGTCATCTTGAATGAACCTATAATTTCTTCGCCGCTTGTCATTCTCTAGTATCCGACCCTCCGTCCATCACTGTAACCGTAGATGGTGATGATGTGTTGATCACTCTCGGGTCTATTGCAGGGATATTCAATCTTACCTTATCACCTGTAGGACTCCCAGATATGGACATAGAAAATATTGAGGTTCGGTCCAAGGTCACCAAATTCCTCTATCATGATCGTGACGTCCAGTGGCACCAAGGGAATGCCCTAAAAGCCAGATTCATGGAACCACGCTATCGGGTCTTGCGTGGTATCCTAGCTTCAAACATCTACTCTAGGGGCTCGAACAGGGCAGATCTCACGGGCTTCATGACTGTGATAATTTATTCGGTCACCTCTAGGATCAAGATTTGTCTGCCTACCCTCATCATGCATCAGTTGATTTATGATTTTCATACGGTTAGGGATGTCCACCTGCCCTACCCCTGGATCATACACACAATGTACGACGCCATTGGTTTTCCGACTACGAGTGATCCGAAACTTCCACTTCAAGTCTTCAACAAAAGCAACATTCGAAGAATGGACTTGAAGTTCCATAGGTATCCTGAGGATCCTCAAGAGGAAGGCATTTAAATAAAAGGAGAAGGAGGTGTAGGTGACACTCTCATGGAAGGGACTGAGACGGCTGGAGACGAAGCTCCTGGACCCCATCAAGCACTGTCGACATCAACACCCAAGCATGTTGAACGATTTAAGCTCCACCAGGATTAGATTGGAGTGATTCAGCAAGATGTCTCACAGTTCAGGGAATCCATGAATGACTTACCATCCTGGAATGGCTGGTCCATGGAGTACAGCAGACTGTACAACAATTAGTTGATCTGATGACTTGCCGTCAAGACGACATGGCATCATCCTCCTCTACTCCGTAGTATGGGTCTCTGAACTCTATCACATTCACCCTCTCTTATTTCTGTGTATGAGCATAAGTATCTTTTTGATGCTCTATGCCCTCATGAGTGGATGGGATAGCTTCCTAACAGTTTGACAATTTTTTTTGTGTGTATATGCCCATGAGTGGGTTTGCTACTGATGGTTACTTCTGGGTGCCCATAAATGGGCTTGGTAATGTTGTTGGGATAACTGTTAATCTATTGCTAATCTTGGGTAGTAAAAACATGTTTCTGGATAATGTTTGAAATGGCTGCTTATAATTCACATATTTAATGTCATACTTATGCTTTAAGATCCCCTGGTTTATCTAGTGTCTGATATGGAATGCATGTGATGTTTTTTTAATGATTATGCTATCTACTTATATCACTGCTCCATTTTGTCTGATATGCATACATAGTTTCTGAATATGATATCTGATTAAACTCTGCTAATCATTATACATTTGTATGCTCTCTATCTGATTAAACTCTGCTGATATGCATACATATCTGTATGCTCTTTGAATTTTGGTTCTCCTACATTGTTGTAACTTCGGTCAATATCAACTGCTATACCTTTGCCAATTACTAACAAAAAGGGGGAGAACAGTTCAAACACCCCGATAGGAAAAGTGTATTTGCTTGTGTATGGTGTCACAGGTGTTAAGGGGAGCAGCTGCACTAAGATAGGGGGAGTTTACAGTCAGGGGGAGCAGCTTCTAAATGTGTTATGTATATGACACCGCTAGCATTGTACAATTGTGTAAAGAACATGTACACACAATTTAGGATGTCAATATAGAAGCTGTTCTAGGGTTTTTTTGTATTTTGTCACGTAATTGACAAAGGGGGAGATTGAAAGTGCCCTAGTTTATCGATTAGCGTGAGTGTTGAGTCAGCTAGACTGCAGAGCCTCATAGGAAGATCAATTCAAAGTGTCTGCAAGCTCGCCACGGGTAAACCTAAGCCTCACATCCCATGTCCCAAAACACCAGGTATTTAAAACCCTTAAAACCAATTAGAATATTATAGGGTTTTGTGTTAGAAAATTTTTTCAAAATTTTAGAAAATCTCTAAGTTTTCTAGCTCTGTCGATTTTATCGAAATAGTGTTCGATATTATCAACATGCATTATTGATATCCTCAATGATTAATCGATACCATCGAAATGAGGACCAAAGATGTCCAGCAACCACATATTCTTCTGGACTAAATTATTAATGTATCGATACCCCTATCGATGACATCGATATTTGAAACTCGAGTCTATCGACATTGACTCGATAAAATCGACAGCAGAGAAAACGAGTCCCTATTTTTGCTAAGAAAAATCATAAGATCATCGATATATCGAGGTCCTCCTCGATATCATCAAAATTCAAATCTCGATGATATCAGAAAGCCTTCGATGATATCAATCTTGGACTCGCATATATCTAGTAAAATATTTCAGGATACTTTATCTATGATCGAGGGTCACTCGATAGAATTGATATTTAAATATCGATGATATCGATACAGCATCGATTGCATCGAACAAGGACATAAACTGTCTAGCAAGCTTAATGAAAAATCCGTTGAATTTATCGATGCATCGACACGGGTATCGATATCATCGACATTCAAATTCCGATGATCTTGAAGGTCTCTCGATCATTCTTGTAAACTTGAAATATTTCAATACATGTCTCTCTCATTTTCAAATGCCGAGGAATCAAACCTCGTATCAATAATATTAGAGTTCGAAATCCAATGACATCGATACTTATTTCGCTTCCATCGACCAGCTGACAAAAGGTTTAAATAGTGTATGACATTTGAGCTTGTGTCATCGAGCGGCCCATCGATACAATCGAGAGTATACGCTCGATGATATCGAACTCTGCCATAAATGTGACCATTTTATATCCGTTGGAACCTTTTGCCAATATAAAGAGGACTTGTTTATTATTGCTGTGAGAGGAAGAAGAGAGTGAGCCTTTTCTCTCAGGAAAATTCATCCTCCAATCCACCCTCATCATTGATATTCAATAGAGTAGATTAGGGAATGAACTTCCACATTCAAGGATCCTCCGGCTACCATCTTAATGGCAAATTATTAAGCTTGGATGTCTTAAATGCATAGATGATTGGAATCGCTCTATCTTCCTTATAGGAAAATATTTAGGAGAGTAGGATTCCATCGCAGCCTTGACCCAACCTGTCACCATGCATTGGTACATCTTCTGAGTAACGGATCAAGGAAGCTGAAGTTCTTTCATAAAGGAGGAGATCTTCAACAAATGCGCTGAAAGGGACTCATCCACTTATCTGTAAGTAACTAGAGTCCAGAGGACCCTTGTGATCATTCCTTTGTAGGATTGGGTCTAAGGTGTTTATCACCCCTTGCAAGTCCTCTAGGAGGCCTCCGGTGGGAGTGTATGTGGTGGGTGCGTTTTGTTGACCCTTGCTCTGTGGAGAGCATAAACAATTAGGGTCTTGTGGAAGATCCTTGGCCAGTGTGCCTAAAAGTGGGTGCGTTGTGTTAACCCTTGCTTGTGAGAGCATAAACAATGAGGTTCCTTGTATGGATCCTTGGCCAGTGTGCCTAAAACTGGGTGCTATGTGTTGACCCTTGCTCAGGGAACATAAACAGTCAGCCTAGGTGTAGGTAAAAAAGGTTGAAGGTGAACTTGATTTAAAACCTTAGGTTTGAGGTGAACCACTGTGAAACCTCCTTAGTGAAATCCGGCACACTCAAGGGTTGAGTGCGTCTGCCGGGAGTGGAGTGGACAAGTAGTCGAACCACTATAAAAATGACCGTGTTTGAGATTGTTATTGTCTTTCATTTGTTTATGTGATTTCCATGAATGCTTTCATATCTGATTATCTAAGATCACACCTCACACACACGCACAGTCATATTCATCATAAACTAGCTTGCATATTGATTAGCTTTCAAATAGTTTGTGATTGGATCCTCTACCGGGCTTGAAAGCCAGTAGAGTTACTCTTGAGTAATCCTAATATATGTTTGTTGTTAGGATTAGAGTGATAGGAGTTTAAATTATTATAAAATTCTTAAAAAGTCCTATTCATGCCCCTCTAGGACATATTGGCATATTCCTACTTCAAGCAAAGCGGTCTTCACTGCTATTTCAATGAACATAATATTTATGTCTCACGATTTATGAGAATTAGTAGAGGCTGGTTTTACAGACTATAATGATCAAGAAAGAAGGGTGACCGCAACTCAAAAAGCGAAGATGAAAGAAAATAGAAAAAAAAATAGATGCAAAGGCTCTGTCATATATCCAGTAAGCTTTGGATGACACAATCTTCCCTAGAATACTCAGAGTTAAAACATCTAAAGAAGCATGGGACTTGATTCAAAATGAATTCCAAGGGTCAAGTAAAGTAATCACTGTAAGATTACAATTTCTCCGTCGTGAATTTGAAACCTTATTAATGAAAAATTCAGAATCAGTTCATGAATTTTTCACTCGAGTCACCTCAATAATAAATTAAGCTAGGTCTCTTAGTGAAGACCTATCTGAATAAAAAATTGTTGAAAAGGTGCTTCAGAGTCTTAATTCAAAATTTGATTCCATTGTTCCTGCAATAGAGGAATCTAAATATCTAAGCACTTTGCCTTTAACTCAATTAATGGGATCTTTTCAAGCTTATGAAGAGAGGTTACAAAAAGACACGAAAAATTCTGTTGAGCAGGCATTGCAGACAAAACTCACTTTGAAGGAAAGATGGAGTGAAGGTACTACAACTCACCCATTTAAAAAGGGTCATGGTGGTGAAGCTCGGTGTAACGACCCGACTTTTCAGGACCCAAGTATACGACCTGTTTCCCAAAAACTCGAGCATTAACTTATAAAGAGTCAAAGTCCATATATATATATATATATATACACACACACACACATATTTCATCAGAGTAAGCAGATGAGCGTAGTATGGACAAATAAGACATAAAGGAAAGTTGCATTATCATTTAAATACACAAGAAGCTGCCCATAATGACTTATACAAACCAATGTTCCCATTCTTACAATACAAAATGAAATAATATTACATGTGAAACAAGGTAAATTGCAATAATCTTGAGTTGTGAGATCTTGTAGCAGCCCTTAACAAATACAATAATGCACCCTTGTCAACCATATCCTACTCCTCACCAATATGAATGTAAACATCATCTGGGCCACCTGTGTTACCTGTACGATCATATATTTGATGGATGAGTGACCAACTCAATGTGAATTCCCCTCAAGATTACACACTGCTGCATTAGGTAAGCATAGTTATAAAACAAAGCATACAAACAATACATGATGCATGTCTTATTAGATGTATAAATGTGTGAATGCAGTCACACCCCGGGGATGCTCATCCGTAGAGAATTTAGGCTCATCACCCATGCAAATACACAATCAACGCCCCGGGGTCAACCGTGCGGATCAACCTGGAAAAAACATCCAGTCGGACAGAAGCTAGTTGTCAGCAAAGGCTTACTAAGTGCAGCGTAACGACTGTTTATCGTACATCACGTATGTTAGCGATAGACATTGGTCTATACCATATATGCATGATTAGCCAACCTATTATTAGTTCGATTACAACCAGTCAATTTACATAAGCTCAAAGGTCACTACAGGGGCTAGTTGCAAGCGTAGGCCGATAGCTTAGGCATAGGTCCCATACCACCATCCCCAACTCATGAGACTACCACCTTAGGATGTTTAATGGAACCCCATCGACTAGTGGCCAATCATATTACAATATATAGGACTTACCATCACATGGTTATATAAAAATGGTACATCGAATCACATAGGGCAAATACCAAAACTGAGTCACATAGGGCAAATATCAAAACTGAGCCACACAGGGCAAATGTCAAAACTAAGCCACATAGGGCAAATTTTAAAACTAAGCCATATAGGGCGATTATTAAAACCATGTGATAAAGACTATCCTTGAAAACCACTTAACACAACTGTGAGACCTAACCCGAGTTCGCATGTGTGCATGTGTGTGTTTGTGAGAGAGAGTATGCATTCCATCCATTTTGGTCCCACGGTCCTACCGGTCGAATTCCGGCGACCCATGACTTTCGGTTAGTGTTTGCGGTCTTCCTCGAGTCCGGCACGTAGACCCAACCTGAATCGACTCGAAACTAGTGCCATAGCGACTGCATCGTCTCTGCAGTTCCAATGCCGCGTCTTGTGCGGCAATCCGAGTTGTAGATCGTAAGTTGTGGTCCGTGCTCATTCTAGGCCATTGATCATGATTGTGGGGCCCACCTAGGATTTGGTACAAACCCCTGAGCATAGATTTCATCTCCCTAGCCATCATTAGGATAGGTAGCTTAGACTAGGTTGTTAGCCCCTACCTAGCTTGCTAGTAATGATGAGTTCTCTTATCAAGAGAGCTCCTTTTTCTCTACCCCATGCAAAAGTGCCTTTTCACTCTTCCCCAATCTGAATTTTTTTAAAATTTCTCTTCTCTAGGAAGAGAGAGACCATCATATCCCTCTTTTCTAGCAAACGTAATAATCCCTTTGAATAAAACTCCCTTTCTTGCTAGCAAATGCATCTCATTCCTCTCTCTTCTTCTCTTTCTCTCTATCTCTCCCTCTTCTCTCCCTCTTGCAAGCTTCCAACACTCCAGCCCCCTTCTCCTCCATTTTCCCTCAATCCATCCACCAAAATCACATCTCACCCCTTTAACCTTGCTTGCTTGGAACCTTAGAAGCTTAGAGTGGAGTTTTGATAGAGATCTTGAGGTGGGTGATTCATGGGATTAGTCTCTTTCCTTTCCTCTTGCATGAACCTTTTTCATTTGATTAGGAATGTGTAGGACCCACCAATCAATGGTGGAGGTCCTACATGACTCCATGAGTGTGGCCAACAACCTACTTTCTGCATGCATGATTGTCATAATGGGGCCATTCTCCATGGACCCCATCATGAGATTTCCCTTTGATTTATAGGTTTGTAGGTCATCTAGACCCTTGATCCTTGGTGGAGATAGCATTCCACCATTGGATTTTGATTAGAAGATGCATGCATGGTAGATCTTGTAATCCCATCAATATAGTGATATGTGTGGTTTGTGATAAAGGGAAGAGCCTCAATGTGTGGAGCCCCTTCCCATGTGGCCGATTCTTACTCTTCTTTTGTTGATCTATTATTCTCAGATGTGTGTGGCCCACCTTGTGGGCTGGAAGTATCTAGACTATCCAAAGAGAGTGGAAGCCCATGTCTGTCCACTCTATGAACATAGGTATATCATTTGCACCTTTTTAGACACATGCAATGGATTTTATGATATGGATTAGGTCTGGATATTTGTGGGGTCCACTAAGGTGGACCACAAATCAAATTCCATGGGATAATTTTCCCTTATTTTAGCTCCTATGCTCATTTTATTTCATGTTCATGTTGCTGCCCAGAAATTTTCTAAATAGATTTTTGTTGGAATTTAGGCTTGAATTTGGAACTGATTAGGGGACCTTTTGTACCCATCAAATATATTTTTCTGAAATTTGTGGATCTCATCTTGATGTCCCGCAAATTTCAGCCCCATCTGACCTTCATTGGGGTCCCAAAGGTGTGGTCCAAGTGAGGTGGACAGTCTGGATTTTCTGCACTGTTCCAGCAACATTCCACCCTATACAGGTTGGAATTCCAAAATTTATTAAAATAATTTTAGGTGTCTAAAAATTTTAAAAATTTACAGGGAGATGGCCCACCCATGGTAGGACCCACCTATAAAATTTTGGGGCCAATGAATGCCTGTACACACCATGGTGGTGGCTAGACCGGCCCACTATAATATAGTGTCCAGATCAGTCTGATTTTCTAGATAGATTGATTTCTTTAAATGAATTAAAATATTTTTACATATCCAAAAATTCTAAAATTTTGTAGGGATGTGTTCCACCCATTTTAGGACCCACTTACAAAATTTTAGGGCCAATAGACCCCTGTACACACTATGAAAAGGGCCGGACTGGCCCACCACATTGGGACGTCTAGGTCTGTCTGATTTTCTGATCAGACTGTTTTGTTTAAATTAATGAAAATACTTAAGAATATCTAAAATTTTTAAAATTTTGTGGGGGTGCGACCCACCTATGGAAGTGTCACTCTGTAAAATTTCAGACCCAATGAACATTTGATCTGGCTGTGGTGCAGCGGGGAGTGGCCAACTAGGTATGGATGCCCAGACTAGGGTGTCCAACCTGGGCTAGCCGTCCAGCCTGCTTTGTGGGCCCACCTTGATGTGTTGTATACTCCACCACCCATCCATGTGGGGTAATTTGAAAATTTTTCATCCTCCTTTTTTTGGTATTCAATTGGGGCCCATTGCGTGAATTTTTGGGCCAGATACCCCAGGCTCATAGGGCTGCCTACACATGGGACATCCCTGCCTTAGGCTACTGTTGGGCTTGCATTCCAACGGCCTGGCCCACTTGATATATGTGTGGCATATCTTCTCTCATCTGGTGGAGCCCACAATGATGTGTGTGGGCCATCAAGAATTAAATATACTAAGAAATATTTCTATTGTTGGGCTCCAACCAACCCAGAAATTTGGGTAGGCTGGAATTTGGCATTGAGCCTAATAATTGTTGCCTATAGATGTTCTTTTGGTGCAATGTGGCCTACTATATTTGAGGAGGATTTAAGTCAGCATTTTACCATCTTAATTTTATATTTTTTTAGCTTAATTAGTGCATGATTAAAGGCCCATCTCAAATGGGATTCTTCTTGGCTAGTCTCTTAGTTAAGTATGGGCCTTATAGCCTTGGTTAGGCTGGAACTTTTGATAGGCCCATTGAACCCTTGGGTCCTATATTAACCATGCCATTGTGATAGCTCTTATGGGCTAAATACTCAAGTATTTGGGCCCTTGTTTGCCCACTATAGTAAATCCATACTTGGGCCGAGATGTGAGCCCAACTAACTTGTGTTAAAAATAAGGATTTCCATATGTTTGGGATAATGGGCTGCCCATTAGGCCCACCACAATGAGTGAACCCATGACCTTTATCATCGGGCCCTAACCTTGCTTAAAGGGTCCACCAAGTTGCCTATGTATTGGGCTCAGTGTATGGCCCACTAGGCCATGAATTGTTTTAACCTTGGGCCTTATTTCATGCTCGAGTAGTGGCGGGTTACCTCTTGGAAACTAGTTGAGGTTGAATGTCCTCCTGGGTGATCCTAAGGTAGGCCCATGGGTTTCTCTATGAATGGTTAAAGGTCCACCATAGACCCTGGGCTATTTATTTGAGGTTAAACATGGATGTATGTGGAGCTTACCTCAACGTGTGTTGGTTCAGGACATTCAAGCCTTGGATCGCCGGATCATGGAAGCACTCCCTACCTTGGCTTGCTGCTGGACTCACAATCCAGTAACAGGCCCACTTGATCTTTTCATGATATATACACACTCTCCATCTGGTGGGGTCCCCCAATGAGTATAGTTGGCCTTCATGAGATTATTCCCACATAGTTAACTAATTTCTGGACCTTGGCAGATCCAGGAAGTCAAACAGGCCAAAAGTTTATCAAAGGGCCTTAAATGTACATTGTTATTATTAAGACTTTAGTTGGTTGTGTGGCCCACCATATTGAGAACTTGTGTACGTGTTACATGCTTATGTTTTCTTATAATCTTTGGGCTTAATCAGTGCATTCTTTTAGATCACCTTTAGTGATCACATGAGGACCCCAACCATACATGGGCCGACATTTACCATTTTGATGGACTTGTGGGCTGAGGTAAGGATAGTATTGGGCTCTTGGTTGCCCACTTAAATTGCTAGTTATTAGGCTGATGTAGTGGGGCCCATTTCATCCAAACTTAAACTTATTTTTTTGGGCTGTATATTGTGCACGCGGACTGCCTACCAAGTCCAACTTAATGCATGGATTCTATTGCCATTGGAAATTGAGCCTTAGGCCTTAATCTCCCTCTTGGGGCCCATATTGTTAAAGGTGGTATTATATCCTTTTCTCATGGCCTATTCTGAGGGATATATGTATGTGGTTACCTGTGTTCTTATCTTGAATGTAGGGCCTTAGGGGCTTGTATCCATATAGTACGTGGTTGAGATGCCTCTTGGGGAATGGTGGTTAAATGTCCCCATTATGAACCTCTCTAGGCCCATTTGTATCTAAATGTGATTAGATGATCATCTTAAACTCTTGCTAGACTGACTTCGGGGTTACTTAGACACGTAGTTGTATACTTAGTCTCGTGGGCTACCCCAGGTAAATGGGCCCCCACTAGAAGTTGGATTTCCTTAAGGATATTATCTAAGTACCTAGTCTTGGTTCCTTCTTGGATAGGAGGAATGTAATATACATTGTATATCGCCATATAGTGTAACGCCCTGAAAATCGGGGGTCGAGCAAAGCTTAGCTCCTGAGTTCCAACGCATCACTTATGCAACATAGATAATGATAATTATGATGAGAGCATTGAAACATGAATGGGATTATACTAAAACAGCATATCATGCTCCAGAGACAGTTAAATTGCAAGTGGAAGACTGTGATAGATGTATAAAATATATAAACTATGGTAAGTCTCCAGGGTGTGAGAAATGTTACCAGGTTAATGAATGACAAGTACAATTCAAAAATATACAAAATGTGTAAGGTCCTCTAGTCGACATCCCTGTAACCCCGTCGATCAAGACACGGCTCACATGAAGCCGCCAGAAAATAGCATATATGAGAATGCATCCTCGTTGTCACAAAGTCCGGCTCCGCCTCAGGAGTAGCGTTGCCATCTACAACCAGACAAAGTCTAGTGGGTGTCCGGAACACCGTCCCGTAACATGGGAGTGAGTGATTAACTCAGTGGAACAATAAAGCATAGGTTAACATGTTATCAATTCAGTCAAGCAGTAATGATAAAGCAGTATAATCAATAGTCCTAAGTACTGTAATTAATGCAAGGATGAGATGCGATTATGATGCATGCCCTCGCACCACGGTGTCCCATACTACCATGCCCGGCTCGTGAGTCTTAGTGGATCGAGGTACCACGGTTAACGGGATTCCACTGGTAAGGTTAGTACCTCAAGTTCAAACAAAGGCATCCAAACATGGTGAACATACATAAGACATATCGGGTTACTTGACGAGCTTGGCTAGCTCGAGTGCACAACAAGTTGAATGATATGAAGCACATAAGCACTTCGTGTGGCCAGCCACTATCGTCAACTGAAGTACGACTCGGGTTCATCGAACACATCTCACATAGCGAATGAATCTCAGCCACGCATTCATTTCCGTTTCCGATTGCCTGGATTATAATCATAGCCCCAAACACAATCAATCCTTAACCAGAAGCATGTAGAGTAAAGTAAAATAAACAAAGTAATTCAAGCATGTTAACAAGCATGTCATAAAGCATGTTATAAAGCATGTTATAAAGCACAATATAAACAGGAAATACAAACACATATATTTCATAAGTAAGCAATTAAATTAAACAAACAACATGGAGGAAATCATATATATCTCTAAGATAGCTGAGAATCCTATCTCAACACCTACCTAAAGCACAATTCTCTAAGCACTTACTCTTACAAGCATTTTCACAAACACTTAGGATACACTCTTTCAACATACATAGCGTATACATAACAAAAACAAGTATTAGGGCGAACCCTTTCGCCAAGTAAGTATTATACACATATATAGCATGTTCATACAGTGATTAATCATGGCAAACACACTTTCAAAATTTATATGTATATGGTACTTTCTACAAATACGGGGAATACAGTATATTTAACATAGTTAACGTAAAACCGAAAAATGAAATGGACGGCACTTCGTACATGTGCAATAACATACAAATCATGAATCTATCATTATATGACATTGAAAGCATTGAAAACCATAACCTATACGTCTAAAGTCTGCACCTTTTGCCGTAGAATCGTAACAAATACGCTAGAATCTCTAAGTCTTCGTCTACGGCAGTATATCAACCTATAGCATGGGATACGTTAGCTATTTCGCTACTTGAATCAATTCAAACCCTAAAACAGGTTAGAGTTAGGGTTTTCTTACCTAGAAATGAAGCCGGAATCGCTGAAAAAGCGATTAGAAAGCGATGGTTAAGCCTATAGATCGGCAAGGTAGAACGGCAGGAAGAATCTCCCACATCTCTCACACTTTCTCTCTCTTCTCTCTTCTCTCTCCTAGGTTTTCTCAAATTCATATGGGAGGAATGAGAGAGGGTTTAAGGTCTTTATATAGGCCCAGAACTCATGGAAAGAGACTCGGGGTCAAGGTATACTTAGGTTATAGCCAAAGTGGGTCCATTTCGATCCAACGGAGCACTTCTGGCGACCCCCCTTGAGCCAAAGGTCGGACTTAAGCTCACAGACATTGGATCTAGGTCGAGTTACTTTTTCAGTCCGATTGGATTTACAGATCGCCCATGGCGGACCAGTTTCAGTTCAATGGTCACCGGAACTTGATCAGGGTTACAAGTTCACGGACATGTGTATGAAATTTCTCCTGATCCGAGGATGTATTTGGGTCAGATTCTGATGGAATGGTTGCTTATATCAGGCCCGCAAGCGACAAGTCTCAGATTACTTAAAATGGAACTTTATTTCTAATTAATTTCATGTTTCTCATGCTCTTCACTCCGGGCTCAAGAAAATAGCACTGGGACACTATCTGGATTTGATTTCCGAGATGGTTGTCAAGCCCAGCAAGGCAGTCCTAACCGTTTAACTTCACATTAATCGGACTTTCGACGTGCGGTCCAGATCCGATACGGAGTTTCAATGTGCTCCCGAGAGCAACTGGGTAATGAAATTGATCCTAGATTTTAGGGTAACCTAGCGTCAATTATTCTATAAGTTTTGGGTCTTGCAGATCGTATTTAAAGTGGATCAAGTGGGTTTTGTAGCTAATCTAGTTTAGCACTTAGTTACTTTGGAAGGATAAGGTAGTGAAAGGTGAGATTTATGAAGGAAAAAGGGTTAAAAAGTGATTTTTAGAATATGGGATTGGGTTTTGACAAGTTAATAAGGTGTTAGGATAGACCCATTGCCTAAGGACGTCTAATCCAGGTTAGCAAAAATCTGGGATGTTACAATCTAACCCCCTTAAAAATAATTTCATCCCCGAAATTGACTAACGGTACTAAGTAAGAATTCTATTATTTCATTTGCTTAAGACTTTTGATTTCAAGTTTATATGCACAGTAGGGTGTATATTGTGCATGCTAGTCTAGTACATTTTAGGCACTACCCTCCTTAAAAATTTAGTTCTTTTCTCCCTTGCTTATCCCCTAACAGGTTGATACGATTTATTCTATCATCTATTTGACGTCTTGACGACAATTCCCACCTATTTAGAGTAAGATAGTTGTTTTCAATGTTTGACCAACACGGAGAGACGGTTATAGTGGGCTTGATCCTGATACATCGATCATATACCTGGCCAGGGTAGAAAACTCATCGTATCCCTTCCTAGTCTTAGTAGATCCTGGTCTTCTACTCAGCCAAGCAGTGAGTCCATTGGTAGTCGCCCATGATTGAGAATTGGGTCAAGCCACGAATACTTCGCAGTTGTATATGTCAGTAACTCCATAGTCCGATCACTCTAAAAACGTAGGGAATGTCCATCATTGAAAGGCTCAAATTTCTTATTTATCATGGTGTCCTTTGGGTCTTGGCCTAAAAGAGTCCTCGTTCTAATCTATGTCCGAGGTAAGGGTGAACTAATATCTTAATAACTCATCTTAAAAAGGATTCTCACATTGGAATTTACTAAGGCTTCTATGAAGTTTGTATTTAATGAGCACAGTTGTAGATGCGTTGACCTTGGCTATTGTAACTTAGTTCGCACCCGGCTTATTCTGTACTATGAATTTGTTTAATACTTGAACCCTAATTGATTTCCTTCCATGACTTCATTATTGGCATTCTAAGGAAGATTTAAATCCTATTTAATAACCTAACCTTGCGTATAACTGGAAGTAATTTCTTTCGATCCTAGGCCAGTGGGGCAAGGGCCAACCATGCAACCGCTGCGCCTATGAGCGGGTAGACGTGTATACCTACTTAACTCAACTGGGTTCATAACTTATCTACCCCCCTTAAAATTGTTTCTATTCTCAGGGTTCAAGAATTTGTACATCGATCTGCATGTCAGAACAAGTTGAAATTTGAAACCTATCTTTGGTATGACATGGGAAGCGATTTAGCAATACATTGGTCTTCTTTTCATCAATGATACATATTATGGCATTGGTACCTATGATTATAGAAAGGAGCTAAAGATGATGGGTATTGTGGTTGATTTCAGGGGCAAGTGTGAGTTTGAGGCAAGATGCCTAATTCTACCAAGGAGTTTTGTTACAGTCCAGACTTATCCTATTTAATCATGTCTAGCTTAACAGGCAGGCTATCTTTCTACGTTCATATGCACAATATGTATGCCGACATAGCATGTAATTTGGGACCTAATTCCTAACTGTCTGTTGCCCATTTGGGAAATTCCTTAGGCCTAAAAAGAAAATATCTATTGGTTATATGTCCTTAACACTCCTCAAAGATGAATTAAGAAACTTTTAGTTGTAAGTGGTAGGGCCAACACGGAAGGAAAGTTGTGTAGTAGGTCTGAGTTGGTTATGCCGAATAACTAAGTCTATCATGCAATTGGCTTAGCATAATTAATTAGTCTCTTACTTTCCTTAGCCTAACCAGTAGTCTAGTCTTAATTTAGGAGTAGCGGTAATCCACTGGTTGTAATCTAAAGTCTATGCTTATACACTAGATGATTTTATACCCTTTCTAATATAAGAAATTGTTTTATTGCTTAGGGTCAAAGTTGTCTGATTGGAATTGAGTTGCCCGAACTTGAATTTAACTACGCTCGAGCACTTCACACATGACCACACCAACTAAGGAGGCCCTAGGGTTCACATTATCCATCTAGGGTTCACGTTATCAATCTATTGGATTTTCCTTACTGTTAGGTCATTCGTATCTAGGAACACCACTCTAGGTCTAAAATTCCAAGGGCCTATTTGGCCAGTGGTCTTGAGTTGAGTTGTATTAAATGGGCTTGCATTGCTAATCCCTCCTTGAGATTAGGAGTGGCATGTTTGATAGGAGGGTGGGTGGGGATTAAAATTAATTTTATAGGCTTTGGGAAATTAGCCTTGTGTTGGAAAGTATGAGATGGGATTTCCAAATCCCATGATGACGAATTTCTAAGTGTCATTTGAAAGAAAATCCCAGGATTTATGTTTAACTGCATACATTCCAAACATGGCATTGGAAAACATGGGATACACCTAATCCAAGGACAATACCTTTACAATTCCATCCACCTTAAACTCACCTAATGCAGTTGGTCGAACGGGCCCTTAATGTCCCAAACATTTGGAGGTTGTGAAGGTTATGGGACACAAGATTGTTGAAGCACACTATGGTATGTGTGTGTTCACAAACAAGGAGGAATGCAGAGAGTTGAAGAAATGAAGAAGATTAGAAGAGGGATTGTTGGATTTTGGAATCTTGAGCTACAAAAGGGGATGTGTAAGCTCAAATGAAAGGGGTTGAAGAAGGAAATATGAAAGGATGGGATGGCTAACGGGTACTACACGAATTTGAGCCTTAAGTAGGGGGTATGAGAGCTCAAATGAGAAAGAATGGAGAGGGTAGGGGGATAGCTATTGCTGTGAACGATGGAGGGGTATAGGTTGTGACAGTAAACGATGGAATGGGCAATTGGAGGGACGGTTTAAGAGAGAAAACAGAAAATATTGAAGGAAAGGGAGAGCTTGGAGGAGTGTTTGAGAGAGAGGGGGAAAAAAGGACGTGAAATAGGGGCCGACACGTAATTTTGCCGGCCCCACACATGTCCAGGGGTCGGGCCGACACCAACTGGCACCGACCCGACCAGCCCGGGTAAAGGGGACAGCGGTCGACCGCGGTGAGCGAGGTGCCGCCGCGGTCTTCTAGACTAGGCGTGTGCCGCCATGGTAGGGCGGTGGCCACCCACCTCCCAGGGTGCCAATGGTATCCCGGGTCCACCATGGGTCCCCCCGGATTGCATCGATTCAGCCCCGACTCTGTTTCGAGTCGTTTCGGGTCATTTGAGTAAGTTTCTGATGTCTACTTGCATTTTCTGATTTTTAACAGTTGGGATGGGGTGAGTTGTGATCTAAACCCATCGTTTGACAGCCTAGAGGTGATTCGGGATCAACTCATGCGAACACAGATGAGTACAGGCCCGAGCTTGGCGACCTTTTTCAGTGAACTTTGCCGATTGGCGAAACCGGGATACCTATGACTATTCCTATGTCTTTCTCGCACCCACCTAAGTCAGAGTGCTTCAGAGTGCGTCGTGTGACCATAACCCAAGTCCGGTTTAATCCAAATCATGCTCTGATACCATCTAGTAACACCTTGAAAATCGGGGGTCGAGCAAAGCTCAGCTCCCGAGTTCCAACACATCACTTATGTAACATAGATAATGATTATTATAATGAGAGCATTGAAACATGAATAGGATTATACCAAAATAGCATATCATGCTTCAGAGACAGTTAAATTGCAAGCAGAAGACTATGATAGATGTATAAAATATATAAACTATGGTAAGTCTCCAGAGTGTGATAATGTTACCAGGTTAATGAATGACAAGTACAATTCAAAAATATATAAAATGTGTAAGGTCCTCTAGTCGACATCCCTATAACCCCGTCGATCAAGACACGGCTCACATGAAGCCGCCAGAAAACAACATATATGAGAATGCATCCATCCTCATCGTCACAAAGTCCAGCTCTGCCTTAGGAGTAGCGTCGCCATCTGCAATCAGACAAAGTCTGGTGGGTGTCCGGAACACCATCCCGTAACGTGAGAGTGAGTGATCAACTCAGTGGAACAATAAAGCATAGGTTAACATGTTATCAATTCAGTCAAGCAATAATGATAAAGCAGTACAATCAACATTCCTAAGTACTATAATTAATGCAAGGATGAGATGCGATTATGATGCATGCCCTCGCCAATATACTCCCTCGTGCGGCACCATCTTACATCCGCGGCATGCCGTTACCCTCAGTGCTCCACATCTTCCAGGCACATGTAATGTGATGATGAGCATGATTACCGAGTTGTTATTAGTTCATTTCAAACAGAAGTATTGGAAAACTAAGGTACCTTCCTTATATCATTCCCAAACAATGATCCATTCTAAGGTCGTCAGTCCTAGACAATCTCATACGATGGTGTGTTTCTAGGTCGCTGCAAGGGTTGCCAGGGCTGTTACACGGAATCGTTACACCACTCCCCCATCACCTTACCAATACAGGCCTAGTTTATACTCTGTTACTACGGAAAGGCTTGTCGTCTCACCACATATTTAGAGTATGCTTGAGGTCACTACATCGGGTACGATCAGGGCTGCCAGGGCTGTTACACGGAATCGTTGCACCACTCCCCCATCACCCATCACAGCAGTGTAGGCCGACAGCTCGAATATAGTGTCCCATACCACCATAATCGGCTCATGAGTCTAGTTACTCAATGGTCACTACAGGGAGGCTCGTGGCCCCAGCGTAGGCCGACAGCTCAATCACGGTGTCCCATACCACCATGCCCGGCTCATGAGTCTTAGCAGATCGAGGTACCACTGTTAACAGGATTCCACTAGTAAGGTTAGTACCTCAGGTTCAAACAGAGGCATCCAAACATGGTGAATATACATAAGACAGATCGAGTTACTTGACGAGCTTGGCTAACTCGAGTGCACAACAAGTTAAACGATATGAAGCACATAAGCACTTCGTGTGGCCAGCCACTATCATCAACCGAAGTACGACTCGGGTTCGTCGAACACAACTCCCATGGCGAATGAATCTCAGCCACGCATTCATTTCCATTTCCGATTGCCTGGACTATAATCATAGCCCCAAACACAATCAATCCTTAACTATAAGCATGTAGAGTAAAGTAAAATAAACAAAGTAATTCAAGCATGTTAACAAGCATGTCATAAAGCATGTTATAAAGCACAATATAAACAGGAAATATAAACACATATATTTCATAAGTAAGCGGTTAAATTAAACAAACAACATGGAGGAAATCATATACATCTCTAAGGTAGCTGAGAATCCTATCTCAACACCTACCTAAAGCAAAATTCTCTAAGCACTTACTCTTACAAGCATTTTCACAAACACTTAGGATACACTCTTTCAACATACATAGCGTATACTTAGCAAAAATAAGTATTAGGGCGAACCCTTTTACCAAGTAAGTATTATACACATATATAGCATGTTCATACAGTGATTAATCATGGAAAACACGCTTTCAAAATTTATATGTATACGATACTTTCTACAAATACGGGGAATACAGTATATTCAACATAGTTAACGTATAATCGAAAAATGAAACGGATGGCACTTTGTACATGTGTAATAACATACAGATCATGAATCTATCATTATATGACATTGAAAGCTTTGAAAACCATAACCTATACGTCTAAAGTCCTCACCTTTTGTCGTAGAATCGTAACGAATACACTAGAATCTCTAAGTCTTCGTCTACGGCATTATATTAACCTATAGCATGGGATACGTTAGCTATTTCGCTACTTGAATCAATTCAAACCCTAAAATAGGTTAGAGTTAGGGTTTTCTTACCTAGAAATGAAGCCAAAATCGCTGGAAAAGCGATTAGAAAGCGATGGTTAAGCCTATAGATCGGCTGGGTAGAACAGCAGGAAGAATCTCCCACATCTCTCACACTTTCTCTCTCTTTTCTCTCTTCTCTCTCCTAGGTTTTCTCAAATTCGTATGGGAGGAATGAGAGAGGGTTTAAGGTCTTTATATAGGCCCAGAACTCACGGAAATAGACTCAGGGTTAAGGTATACTTAGGTTATAGCCAAAGTGGGTCCATTTCGATCCAATGGAGCACTTCTGGCGGCCCCCTTGAGCCAAAGGTCGGACTTAAGCTCACAGACATTGGATCTAGGTCAAGTTACATTTTTGGTCTAATCGGATTTACAGATCGCACATGGCGGACCAGTTTCAGTTCAACGGTCACCGGAACTCGATCAGGGTTACAAGTTCACGGACATGTGTATGAAATTTCTCCTGATCTGAGGGTGTATTTGGGTCAGATTCTGATGGTCTGGTTGCTAATATCAGGCATGCAAGCGACAAGTCTCAGATTACTTAAAATGGAACTTTATTTTTAATTAATTTCACGTTTCTCACATTCTTCACTCCGGGCTCAAGCGAATAGCACTGGGACACTATCTGGATTTGATTTCCGAGATGGTTGTCAAGCCCAGCAAGGCGGTCCTAACCGTTTAACTTCGCGTTAATCAAACTTTCGACGTGCGGTCCAGATCTGATACAGAGTTTCAATGTGCTCCCGAGAGCAACTGGGTAATGAGATTGATCCTAGATTTTAGGGTAACCTAGCGTCAATGATTTTACAAGTTTTGGGTCATGCAGATCGTATTGAAACTGGATCAAGCGGATTTATAGCTAATCTAGTTTAGCACTTAGTTACTTTTGAAGGATAAGGTAGTGAAAGGTGAGATTTGTGAAGGAAAAGGGTTAAAAAGCGATTTTTAGAATATGGGATTGGGTTCTGACAAGTTAATAAGGTATTAGGATAGACCCATTGCCTAAGGACATCTAATTCCAAGTTGGAAAAAATTCAGAATGTTACATATAGTATGATTAAATTCATCCTCATAACCATGTACATCATTATATGCTTGGTTAACACTGTGCGTGTGTGGTCATATTGTGTCATTGGGCATTCATGTTACCTTCTCTGAGGGACGTAGTACTCCCTCTTGAGCACGTTGGATACTTGGAATTGATGCACGGTTGATTGTGTGATTCATGTATCTGGCATTGCATAACATGTGAGCCTTATCGGCCTTGCTTCATCAGAGTTGTAGCCTCCACAGATACATCGTGGATGGCCATGTTTAGACACCAAAAATGTTACTTGAGCATACCGGGTGCATAGGATGCCCATGGGTGAAATTCTCAAAACTTCCATGGTACCAAAGATCTGCTTCAACGCCGTGACCAGGTGGAATATATGAGCATACGAGGGCCTTATACCGTTAAGCTGTGACTCCCACTATCATGTAGTTAGTTGGATAAGGAGGCATTGCTAGGCTGAGTCTGACCAGCTCGTGAATGGGTCCCTACCTTCAGGCCTTGCTGGTGATTGGCTATCTGTAGGCAGGGTAGTGAGGTCTCTTACGCTCATTTGACTGTGCAGGGTCTGTAGAGCGGCAGTCATCCAGCAGTGTAATGGACCCCGGTGATTTCCTTATGATGGAAATGTACTTGATATGTGGATTGGATATGAGCATTGACATTACTTCGCATTGCATTTGCATCAGCTGTGTAAGCCTCACATTGCATCGCCTTGGCATGGCGCCCAGTGCTCATTACATTACAGTACTCATTACATTATATAGCCTTGGTATGGTTTTTTGCATTATTGTACTATCTTGGTATAGCTTCTTGTGTTCATGACAGCCTTGGTAAGGCTAGTGGTGTTAGCTTTGATCATGTTTCCTTCTTGTATCTCCAATATTCTTCTGTGCACTATTATTACACACTTACTCTATCCTCTAAACTTCTATAAGCTTATGCATGATTGATGCATGCAGGAGATCCTAGGCAGGCGTCGTAGCAATAGAGCGTAGAGTAGAGTTGAGCTTGAGGACTCCAGTGTTGTTGACTCTTTTCTCTCTTTTCCCATTATCTTATGTATGTCCTTTCGGACCTGATGTAAGCTTGTAAAAGTTCAAATTCTTAGTGGATTTTGTGATGTGTATCCTTTGTTATTTCCAAATGTACTTGCTGTGATCTTGGGTATGCTTGTGTTGGTAATGATTATACTATTATGAAAATCCTCCTTGTAGGATCCCAGGATCGGAACCTGCCTCAGGAGCTGAGAATGGGGTACTACGAAGGCTGTTGTGGCCAGAACAGGCCATCAGGCTCCTTGTGAGTCCGGTTACCAAGTCTAGGGCATGACAAAAACAACCCCGGATGGTAAGCCCACATCAATGTTCCATCTAGACCACCACTAAATAACCACTAGATCGAAGGTCCATTGTAATCACCATCAATCAAGTTATATCCCAAGTATGGGTGTACATTTATTAGTAGGGAGTTTCCACTGATGTACCAGTTTAAGTTCCATAAGCAATCCACAAATAACCCACAAGCATGAATAAATATGCAAGATAAACATTAAGCATGTAATGTAGCATTTCAATTCCAACAATTAACACATGTGACTATGAAATGGAGATATCAATTATAAATTAAAATAAAGACTATAACTTAAGCTAATGGGAAAATGGAAAGCTCAAAGGGAAGAATCATCACCTTATACTTTGAATCGCCTTCTAGTGTCGCTAAGTGCTTGCGCCCTTAGAATTGTATCTTACCACAAATTACGAACTTGTACAATTAGATCCAAGTTCTGCACACTACCTAGGTTTAAGATCACATCCTAGGGTTTGAGTTATCTATCTTAGGGTTTTAATGTAGAATTAGGGTTTTCGTCTTAGAGTTTAGTTTAAATGCTTAGATTCTAGGATTTAAATGTTAATTGAAGTATAATCACAACATCACCATTATCCTTAATGATGTGATTAAGATTAGCTATGCGATGTTAATAATCCTTACGATATAGTAAATAGTATGATCTACTATCATTGATTGTACGTAAGATTGATAAATAAAGTACTAATATTTAGTAATAGTGATCTTTATTTGTACTAGCAACTATTAGCATGGACAACCTACTAACGGTTAGGATCATGGCTTATGTTTTAGATTACTTAGGTCTGGGCTAGATTTAAGGTTTGAACTCTAATTTGCATGGCCATTAATGGTATTATTAATGGGAATCATTGATAAATAAAATTTATAAAATGAATTAGTTATTAATTTTAGGAATATTACAATGACTAATATTATATCAATTTATCTAATGATGCCCACGATGAATAATGATACTTATAATTTTCAAAACAATTATTAATATTAACAATGTTCTTAATATTAGTTAACATGGCCCTGAGAATCATTGTGGTGAATAGAAATAGTATGCTCTAACGTCAATAATAGTATCTTAAGAATGACGAATAAAATATTAATATTTTAATGATAATAACAATTTATATATATATATATATGTGTGTGTGTGTGTGTACGTATATCAATTAATATAAGTATGGACAATTACTAATGATTAATCATATCTAATTTAAAAATCCTAAAATGATGTTAACAATGATAATTAAAGTAATTTAAATCTGGAAAGAAAATATAGACTCACCCTTGTCAACTTGGTTTGAAACCGAGTTGACTCCATCTCCTCTCTCTTTCTTTCTTCTTTCCCTCTCATCCTCTCATACTTCCTTTTCTTCTTCCCTTTTCCTTTGCTGAAAATTTAGCACAGCTTTGAACCAGACTTGACTCGAATCGTGACTCGACCGAGTCAAGCTGGTGCACCACACGACAACAGCAATCTTTCTCTCTATTCCTTTCTCTCTTCTTTATTCTCCCCTCTCCTTTATTTCTTTCTTTCTTCTTCCATTTGCTTCACCTTTCTTTTTTTCTTTCTCTTTTTTTTTTTCCTTTTATTGCAAGTGAGTCCAGCCAGCACGCCCCGAGCTCGTCAGCGAGTCGGGTGTCTTGGTGTGGCATGAAATCGGCGGCGAGACAGCAGCCACTACTTCTCCCTTTGTCTTCTCTATTCCCTCCTTTTCTTTATTTCTTTCTTTCTTCTTCCTTCTCCTAAGAAGTCCAAGAGTGAGGATGGTCACAACCAGGGTCGACCTGGTGTGGTGGAACCACGGAGAAGATGACAGCCATAAATGGCAGATTTCCTCCCGCAGTTTCTTCCTCCAATCTGAGAGCATGGGATGGTTCGTATGAACCTTAGAGAGCTTATGGATAAGCTCATTTAAAGCTCTAAGAAGGTTTGGGTGGTGGGTTCAGAAGGAGGAGAAAACGGCTGATTTTCTTTCTCTTTTTCTTTTCTTTTTATTTTCCCTTTTATTCATACAATTGGATTGCCGGTATTGGATGGCCAGGATCTTCTTCCCATGGATGACTAAGATCCGAGGATGAGGGCGCATGTGGATTGCTTAGCTAGCGATGAACAGTTTCCCTTTTTTGGAACCTATGTGCTTCCAGGCCTTGTTTGCGTCAAAATCTGTATGCTTGTGTGGATGTCCCAACATGTGGGAATCACAGGGTTTTGGTTGAGCCCACCGCCCGAGTCAGATGGAAGGTTAAGATCACCCAGTTGGGTATCATGGTGGGCCATGGATGTCCCAAATGGTCGTTCGACTGTCAGTTGCAGAAAACAGAGAAAGAGAGAGAGAGGAGTTCTCTGTTTTGGGAGAAACACGAGTCAGCCCGTGCCGACCAATCTCCTGGGACCCGTGCACGCCAAGTGCACCACCTATGGTGCACACGCAACATTTGTGTCGGGTCCACCGTGATGTTTATGGGAAATCCACTCCTTCCATTCGTTTGTATGGGTCCTACTAAGGGCATCTGACTGAAGGTGGGCCATACGAACTGATTAAGGCCCTTTTATTGTCGATTATGTCAATCTAGTGGTCGGATTTATTCCAATTCAACCATCAATGGTCAAAATGTCTATGCTCAAACACACCATCCTATGTTTCTATTCACTTAATATATTAATTTTAATTCTTATTATTATTATATGTAAATATATATGTGTGTGTGTGTACATCATGTTGTGGATTAGGTTATTAGGGCCATCCATCTCATGTTTCATATTATTTAGGTATTTATCTAAATTGTTATTATTATTATAAATATTATTATTTTTATTTTCATTATTATTTCCCTCACATACGCGTGCATTTTTAAATCATGTTGTGGGTTCCACTCTGCGGGACTACCCATTTCATGGTTTTATATTATTAATATTTAATTATTACTATTATTATTATTATTTTCTTCTTAAGGCCTAATCTTATTTTATTTTATTTCATTTTGTTTCCTATCAGAGACATTTGTTAAGCCTATAAATTTCTTACTAGGCCTCGGTCCCAAATTTAAGTTGGATTACATGTATCAGTGGACCATACATGATAATTTTTATTATAGTTTCTTAATGCTAAGTTATAGATTTCCCAAAAATAAAGATTAAATTGATTTTGATTGGCTTCATGGGCGGATATCCTCTAATTTGGCCTAGAGTGGCTTTAGGGATCACGAACTAGTATAGGTGCATTTGAATGGTCGTCTTCACATGGTTCTTAAGTCATTAAACTTGTAGGTTGTAGTGTACCTCTCCATCTAACCATTTGATTAAGTAATCTTAAGCAACTCTGCACCTTCATGTTGTACATCGACTGTAACGCTTGCTTATAATTCAATGGTTGGTTTGCCTCAAAATTATTTATCAAAGGTCCTAGGATCTTAACGGGTGTTTAGGTGTGATACGGGGATTGAATATGGACGAGGATAACCTGATTGCATTTAAGAATGATGGGCCTTACAATGGTGACCCTAATGTTCGGTTTTTTACTGGAATGCACATGAACATTCGCTTAAGCTAGGTTCGTACTTACACTAAGTAGGGTTACTTGGTAACACCCGAGTACCGAGAGTACGAGGTGTTACACTCGGTCAAACCAACCCTTTAAAGGGAAAGGAAAAGGCCACTACAACAACTCTAGAAACTCCAATCGAGGTAACCGTGAATCACCTATTCAATGTTATAAGCGCGAAAAGAAAGGGCATATTGAAAGAGACTGTTGGTATAAAAATAAGCATTCCAATGTGCCTCATTGCTCAATTTGTAAAAATAAAAAATAAATAAAAAATGGGGCATGCTGGAAAAGATTGTTGGTATAAGCCAAAAGATAGGGCAAATTTCCATGAAGAAAAACTTAATGATGAAAAAACTGATGAAGAAAGCCTGTTTCTTTCATGTTATACTGCATGTACTGAAAATGTTTGGTATCTAGATAGTGGTTACAGTAACCATATGATAGGTGATAAATCTTTGTTTGTTGAGATGGATGAGACTATTAGGTCTTAAGTACGGATGGGAGATGATAATCAAGTTCAAGTGCGAGGTAAGGGAACTATTTCCGTAGACACTAAATCTGGTAAGAAGCTTATTCATGATGTTTTATATGTTCCAAGCATTGCTCAAAATTTAATCAGCTTGGGACAATTGATGAAAAGAGGACTTTATGCTATTTTTGCTGAAAATAAATGCATGATATTTAATAAGAAAAACAAGGAATTAATAGTTTCAGTTAAAATGACTGATACTAAAATGTTCCCTCTTAAATTTTCTGATCTCACCATCAATGCTTTTAATGTTGAATCTAGTGATGCCTCTAGGTTATGGCATAAACGATATGGGCATCTAAACTTTGGTGGGCTAGATTTACTCCATAAAACTACAATGGTTGCTGGTTTACCCATGGTGATAAATGATGGAAAGTTGTGTGAAACATGTGTATATGGAAAACATCATAGAACTCGCTTTCAAGTGGGTGAATCTTGGAGGGTAACTGAACCTTTGATGCTTGTACATGCTGATATCTGTGGTCCTATGAATACATCCTCTTTTAATGGATGTAGATATTTTCTATTATTTGTTGATGACTTTACTAGAATGTCATGGGTGTATTTTCTTGAAAAAAAGTCTGAAGCTCTTTCATTTTTCCTACAATTTCAGGCTTCTGTTGAAAAACAAAGTGGCTATTCTATTAAAAAAATTGCGTACTGACTGGGGTGGTGAATTTACATCCAAAAAATTCTTTATGATGTGTAAAAGTGTAGGTATAAGCAGAGAACTCACGGCAAGCTTTACCCCCACAACAAAATGGGATCGTGGAACGAAAAAATCGAATAATCGTTGAAACCGTAAGGTGTATACTGAAAGAAAAGGAACTACCAAAGACCTTTTGGGCTGAAGCCGTAGCAACTTTGGTTTATTTATTAAACCGATTTCCCACTAAGGCTGACACCGAAAAAACCCCATATGAAGCTTGGTTTAAGAGAAAACTAAATGTGATCCATCTCAAAGTATTTAGATCTATAGCTTATGCTCATATTCCTTCGCAAAAAAAGGCAAAAATTAGATGATAAGAGAAAAAAAATATATTTTTATTAGTTATAACGATGAAACAAAAGGCTATAGGCTCTATGATCCAAAAAATAAGATTTTGAGTATCATTCGAGATGTTATCTTTAATGAAAATGGTGCCTAGAATTGGGAAAGTAGTGCCGAAAATACTCATTTGGTTGTTGATCATGAAGAAACCACATCTAGTATACCACCAAATGAGTTTCAACCACCACCTTCACCACATATTAAATCAAGTGAATCACCTCCAAGAAGGGTAAGAAGTCTTACTGATATTTATCAATCATGTGATTTTGCCTTCTTTTCTTCAGAACCCACATGTTTTGAAAATGCAATGACAAAGGAAGAGTGGTATGATGCAATGAACGAAGAATTTGATGCTATTTAAAAAAATAAAACATGGAGATTGGTTGATTTGCCCCCAGGAAAAGAAGTCATTAGATGAAATGGATTTATAAATACAAATTCAATCCTGATGGATCTTTGAAAAGGCATAAAGCTCGTTTAGTAGCAAAAGGTTATGCTCAAATTCCAGGTGTTGATTTTTTTGAAACCTTTTCTCTTGTTGCTCGATTAGAAACCATTAGAACTATTTTATCTTTGGCATCTCAAGAAAGTTGGCATGTTTATTAATTTGATGTCAAATCAGCTTTCTTAAATGGTGAGTTACAGGAAAATGCATATGTAGAATAGCCTGCAGAATTTAAACTCAATGGGATGGAAAATAAAGTTTACAAATTGGCGAAAGCTTTGTATGGACTCAAACATGCTCTAAGAGCATGGTACAGTAAAATCGATAGGTACTTCCTTGACAGTAATTTTAAGAGGAGTGAAAGTGAACCTACTCTTTATGTGAAAACTCAAGGTATGGAAATCCTTATATTTTGCTTGTATGTTGATGATATAATATATACAGGCAATTTTATAAGTTTGATGATACAATTTAGAGAAAATATAATGTCTAAATTCGAAATGACCGACTTGGGCCTTTTACATTATTTTTTAGGCATGCAAATTATTCAAGATTCCAAAGGTATTTTTTTATGTCAAGAAAAGTATGCTCATGATATATTAAAAAGATTTTATATGACTAATTGTAATCTCACAAAAACTCCCATGAATACAAATGATAAACTTATGTTAAAAGATGGGGTAGATAAAACTAATGGTAAAGACTACGGAAGCTTGATTGTTGGACTAATTTATCTCACTCATACAAGGCCAGATATAATGTTTGTAATGAGCTTTCGATCCAGATTCATGCAAAATCCAAGTAAACAACATATGGGAGCAGCAAAAAGAGTCCTACGATATATTCGTGGTACATCGAACTTTGGAATTAGGTATCGCATGGTGAGTGATTTTAAACTTGTGACTTATACTGGTAGTGATTGGGCTGGTTGTGCAGATGACAGAAAAAGCACTTCGGGATTTTCGCTTAGTCTTGAATCTGGAATGATATCATGGGTGATTAAGAAGCAAGAAACTACCGCACTATCAAGTTCGGAAACCAAATACTTTACTACCACAAGTGCCACTTGCCAAACAGTATGGCGTAGAAGAATCTTATCCGATTTGAAGGTAAACAAGAAGAAGCCACAGTAATCTACTGCGACAACAAATCTACCATTGCAATGACAAAAAATCCAGCATTTCATGCAAGGACTAAACACATAGAAGTACGTCATCACTTCGTAAGAGAACTCATGGCGAAAGGAGAAATCAAGTTGGAATACTGCAACACCGAGGATAAATTACAGACATTTTCAATAAAGCACTTTCCTTGCAGAAAATTGTCAAATTATGAGAAATGCTCGGATTTGAGGTTGTTTGAATTAAGGGGGCATGTCGAGAATAGTTCAAACCTGATTGAACGTTGTTGTCCAACAGTCATAAGAACGTTTGAATTTCCATTGTTTTCTCACTGTTTGTCGTAACTGAATTGAATGTGGTCAAGCCACATGTCAGTTGCTAATTAATTCTTTTAGCAAGAATCTCTCAAGTGTTAGTTTAGGCGTCTACATCATATCTATAATAGAGTCTTCTATGTAGTGTAGATGTACAGAAAAATTCAACATACTCTGTTATCCTATATTTTAAGAAAACAACCCTTATTGTTTTATGTGTGTTATTTGTGAAATGTGTGTTATTTGTGATTGAGTTGTTGTTACTCCAATAGAGACTTCCGCTACCTCCATGGCCTTTGCCAAAGTTGGCCCATGAGCTTGTGTTGCCACAATGGCCACTACCCCTTAAGAAGTTGCAAAAGCCAGCGACTTATCGCTGAAACCTCAAACAACCCCAGTGCTACCTCGCACATAGCTAGGACATGTGGCCAAGGTCCTCCACAAGCAAGAGCCAACACCACCACCTTTCTTTATTGGAGCAATGGAATGCAGGCAACTCACAACTCCTTTAAGCTCTTAACGCTCTCTCCTGCACCACATTGCCACATGCTCCACCTTTCTTATTGCTTCCTGCATCATCCCTGTGTCTCTGTCTGAACCTCTAATAGCGTCAACACCTTTTGTCCTTCCTCTAGCACTAAACTTAGAGAGGCATGGCTATTACACTAAGGCCTTAGCCATGACTAAGGAGGAAGGTTGAGCCTTCATTGCTGTGATCACGCTTACTCAAATGACTTCATTGTCACACTATTTAAGGTTTAGGCACTAGCTCTGAAGCAAAAATTATAGTACAAAAAGTGATGAATAAGCCAATATTTATAACCAACGATTGAAATACAAAACGTTAACTGACGTTGGACACCTGCCTAGTGCTCTAACATCCCAGAGGCGCCAACAACACTTCATCACATCAAGCAAGTGGGGGCATCTATTGACATGCGAAAATTTTGTCACTTAGCCAAAATAAGCTTCAACGAATCTACAGGCACCATTGTGTCATGCTACTTCAGCTCCAGTAACATTATGTCAATAAATGATGTCATCACATCATCATAAGGAGAAAAATATTAGAAGGAAGCCTAACACCACACGCAAGACCACACCATAATCAATGCAAAGACATGAGCGCCAAGAAACCAACGTGAGCACAAAGAGTAGGCATCGAGAATCTCAAACCCATCCATGCCTATAAATACCTTAAATCATTCATTCAAAAGTGGTTGGACTTCGGACACTGTTAGATTTCGGACACTATTGGAGTTTAAACACCATTACACTTCAAACACAGTAGAACTTTAGACACTGTTGCACTTTAGATAGAGAGACAGAGAAACCTTAAAACCTTCATGCACCGACGCTCAAAGGTGAGCCTCAATATGCTGAACCTTCCACCCCTCTCATGGGAGAGCCTTGCACCATGTACCAGAGCAATAACGTCATACTCTATTTGGATCGATCTCTCCCCTTGCGTATGAAATATCTTTAAAAATGAAAAAAAAAAATGTTATATTTGGTAACCTACTATTTTTAAAAACTTTCAACTATATAACCTGCTTAATTTGGTTTACTTGTCATAGTTAAATCTAAAACCTAGTTCGATAATTTCAATCTCAAAAGAATAAAATTGAAATTTTCTCATGAGTTTATAAACTTGAGACCTCCATCTACCATCTAGTGCATGTGAGCCACACAATCATGAATCTTAGAAAATATCACAAATCATTACTCTTTTATTCTATAGATAGTACTTATGATATCTGTGAGGCCTGTATCCTAGTCCGTACCGTTCTTTAGACTTTTGTGATCCTCTCCATCGAATTCCGGCAACCCACAACCCATAATCGGAGTTTGCGCGCGACCAAGTCGCATCCCGTAGATCAGAGTCAACTCGACCCGAGACTTTTACCATTATGACCACGCCATCACCGCAGTTCCAACGCCGCATCTTGCGCACCAATGCGATACCTAGGCCAGGAGTTGTGGGCCCCCATTTATTTCGAGGAAATATTGTACATTGCGAATCTCAAGAGAATCTCTACCATCTATCACATCAATCAATCAATCAATCAATAAATCAAGTACACATCCCATCTCTAGCCCATATTTTCTTTTTTCCCAAGACAAGCAACCTACCCCCCTAAGTCGACTCTCATGTCACTCACTCCCATCACCTCTCTCTTACAACACCCTCTCCTCTCTCATTCCCTCTACCATTTTTCCAAGCAACCAAAGAGAGGGTGGATGTCCAAGCTTTCCAAGAGAAAATCTAGTGTGTGGCCCACTTTCTACCCCTAAACTCCAATCTCCATCCTTCAATTCTCATCTTCTACCATCAAAGTTAAAGCCTAGGAGATAAGGATTCCAAGGAGCTAAAGAAGAAGACCAACGGGGGTTATATTAGGATTTTCCACCCTTGAATTCTATTTGAGGGCCCACTTGTCGTGGGACCCATTTTGATGTATGTTTTGGAATGCATGGAAGGGAGGGCCCATAGTGGCAGGGTCCCTCCATCGCACATCTCTCTCTCTCTCTCTCTCTCTCTCTCTCTCTCTCTCTCTCTCTCTCTCTCTCTCTCTGTTTGCGGCCCACCATGATGTATGTATTTTATCTACACCAGCCGCCTGTGGGGCCTGCCTTACTGACCATCCAGACGGCCCAAGGGAAAATGTAAATATCAGCTTTATACCAAAGTTGTGGTGGGCCACACGTGTGGACCCACCAATGATGCATGCGTTTCATCCATGTTGTGGGGCCAGCCGTGATGTATGGGTCTATCCACACCATCCAGACCTTAGATAATGGGAACCACCATTGATGTATTTGTATATCCACACTGTCCAGCATTTTCTGGATGGTGGGGCCAGCCATGATACATGTGTTTTAATCCACACCATCCATCGGGTTGGGATGGTGGGGACCCCATATGATGTATGTGTTAAATCCACACCGTGCATCTATGTGGCCCACCTTGATGATATGTGCTTTATCTAAACCGTCCATTTGTTTTGACGTCAGCAAGTTGTGGACCTGATCATGAGGTATGTGTTATATCCCAACCATCCATCTGATGAGGCGTGGACCCTACCCACATGGGACCCACCTGCTCTGAGAAGACAATTGGCTGGTGTACCTTACACAACTATCTAGCTACTGTTTTGACGTCAGCAAGTTCTGTGGGTCCCACTAGCTATATGATGTCAGCAAGCTCTATGAGTCCCACCAGCTATCTAGCTGCTGTGTTAACATCAGCTAGCTGTGTGGGTTAGATCATGAGGTATGTATATCCACACCATCCAGATTGCTGGACAATGGGACCCACCGTTGATGTATTTATTTTATATCCAAACCGTCCCTTTCTGGACATGCAGCCCACCTTGATGTATGTGTTTTAGCCACACCGTCCAGTCTGTTGGACATGCAGCCCACCTTGAGGTATGTGTTGTATCCATACCGTCCAATCATATGTAGAGATCGTTTTATGGCATTACAAAGAGAATAAAATAGATCTAAAGTTCAAGTGGGACCCACCATATGAGTTTTATCCTCACCGTCCGTCTGGACGTGGGACTCCACACATGACGTATGTATTTTATCTTCACTATCTGGTCCCGACAGTGGGACCGCCATGATATATGTTTTGATCCACACCGTGAATCCATGGGACCCACGTGATGTATGTATTTTGTATCCACATCGTCCAGTTGTCTGGACGGTGGAAGCCACCATGATATATGTGTTTTATCCTCATTATCCATCTGTTGGGGCAGGTCACCTACTGGCTGTGTTGGGTCCATCTGCTGTGAGGCCCATTGTGATGTATTTGAGGCCCATGGGATGTGGCCCATTGTGATGTATTTGAGGCCCATGGATGTGGCCCATTGTGATGTACTTGAGGCCCATGGGTTGTGGCCCAATGTGATGTATATGAGGCCCTTGTATGAGGCCCAATGTGATGCATGTGAGGCCCATGAGTGAGGCCCAACATGATGTATGTGAGGCCCAACACGATGTATATGAGACTCGATGTAATGTGTGATTCCACCATGACGTATGTAATAGTATTTATGATGCCTATTCATCTTCCTAGTTGGTTCTAAATGGGCCATGCCTTGGGAGCAATGATAGTTTAATGTCCACATTGTAAGAGCAATGATGGTTAAACGTCCACATTGTAAGAGCAATGATGGTTAAACGTCCACATTGTAACCCTTCCTGAGGCCCATTGTTAGGCCCTGTAACGCCCTAAAAATCAGGGGTCAAGCAAAAGCTCTACTCCCGAGTTCCAACGCATCACTTATGCAACATAGATGATGATGATTTAATGGTGTCCATATTAGTGCATTAAACATGAGTGGGAATATACCAAAACAGCATATCATACTCCAGAGATAGTTAAATAAGCAAGCGAAAGACTCTGATAGATATATAAAGTATATAAACTGTTGTAAGTCTCCAGAGTGTGAACATGTTATCAGGTTAAATACATGCATGTATACTTCCCAAAATGGACCAAAAATGAATATACATGTGTGTTTTAAAAAGATAAAATAACAAGTGTAAGGGCATCTAGTCAACATCCCAGAAGTCCCCGTCGATTAGGCCACGGCTCACATGAACCCGCCTGGAAATTGCATGAAAGAGAATGCCTCCTTGTCATCCTCATAATCCGGCTCTTCCTCGTAGGCATCGCCTCCACCTGCAACTAAGACAAGGTCTGGTTGGTGTGTACAACACCGTCCCATAACGTGAGAGTGAGTGATCAACTCAGTGGAACAATAAAGCAAAGGTTAACATGTTATCAATTCAGTCAAGCAGTAATGATAACACAATACAATCAAACATCCCTAAGTACTCTAATTAATGCAAGATTGGCATGCCCTCGCCTACACTCCCTCTGTGATTTTCATCTAATGGTCGGGCATGTCAGTCACTTCCTCAGTGCTCTCTACTCAATGTCAAACGGCACATGCAGTGCGGTGCATGAATGTGATTACCAAGCTCTTATTAGATCTTTTCATACAGTAGGATTTGGAAAGCTAAGGTATCACCCTTTATATCATTTTCCCAAACAATGATCCATCTAGGGTCGTCAGTCTTAGCAAATCTCATATGATGTTGTGGTTCTAAGTCACTACAAAGGGCTCGTCACCTGACAGTGTAGGCCTAGCTTATACTCTAGTTACTATGGAAAGACTTGTCACCTCAACGCAGTCCTAGAGTATACTTGAGGTCACTACCACCGACGCCCTACCAACTGGCAATCTATTTTCGAAGGCTCATCGCCAACCCGACTGGGGACCACAGCCAAGCTGCACCGGAGTAGGCCTATTTCATACTTGAGGTTACTACAAAGGGCTTGTCACCTGATCAGTGTAGGCCGACAGCTCGAATACAATGTCTCATACCACCGTATTCGGCTCACGAGTTTGGGTTGCTCACTGATCACTACGAGAAGGCTCGTCGCCCCAGTGTAGGCCAACAGCTTGACCACGGTGTCCCATACTACTATGTTCGACTCATGAGTCTTAGCGGATCGAGGTATCAAGGTTAAACGGGCTTTTCACTGGTGAGTTTGGTACCTTAGATTCAAGCAGTAGTGTCCATACATGGTAAACATACATCGGGCCAATCGGGTTGCTTGACCAGTTCGACTGGCATGAGCGTATGCTGAATTAATCGACATAGTACCACTGTCGATACTCATCGTATGACTCGGATTCATCGAACGCATCAGACGCAGTGAGACTAATTCAGCCACCCATTGTAAACCATTACCGATTGCCTGGACTACATCGTAGCCCCGAATACACTTCAAGCAATTATATATACATGTAGTAACCTGTAACGACCCGTAAATTTTCGTACAAGGGCTCGAGTATCACCTCGACCAGAAATCACTTAGGATTAAATCCTTTAGAAATTTAACAAAGTTAACTAAGTGCTAAACTATATTAGCCATGAAATCCGTTAGAATCATTTTAAATACGATCTGCAAGACCCAAAACTTGTAGAATCATTGACGCTAGGTTACCCTAAAGTCTAGGATTAAACTCATTACCCGACTGCTCTCGGGAACGAATTGAAACTTCGTATTAGGTCTAGACCGCACATCGGAAGTCCGATTAACACAAAGTTAAGGAACTAGGACCGCCTCACTGGGCTCGATAAACATCTCGAAAATCAGGTCCAGACGATGTCCCACGGCCATTCGCTTGAGTCCGGAGCGAGGGAGTGTGAAAACCACTATTTTCTTTACAACATAAATATCTTGAATAGTGATCTGGCACCACTCGTTTGCGGATCAGTATTAAGCAACCAGACCGTCAGAATCAGACCAAATTACACCCTCGGATCAGGAAAAATTTCAGGAACATTTACATGTACTTGAAATTTCGGATCGTGGCCCACTGATCATTGAACTGAAAATGGTCCGCCGCGTGTGATCTGGAAATCCGACCGAGATGAAAATATAATCCCACGTAGATCCATGAGTTGTGAGCTTAAGTCTGACGTTTGGCTCAAGGGGGGCTGCTAGAAACCCTCTTTTGAGCTGGAACAACGCCAAAATGCTTATAATAGACGTACCCCTTGAACCGGGGTCTATTCTGGAGAGGTTTTAGGCTATATAAGGGCCTTAGAACAGCCCCTCTCACAGCCATACGAATTTGGGATAAAACCCTAGAGAGAGAGAAAGAAAAGGGAGAGAAAGCTTAAGAGTTGTGGGAGAATCTTCCTCCTACCTTAGGGTCACGTATGATACCCTTCATGTGGTTATTTACTCTAACCACTCACTTATGAAATATATGCATTTGTATCCCTATTTGTATAGTATTCTATAACATGCTTTTTAACATGCTTTGTAACTTGTTTCATAACATGCTTTATAATATGCTTTATAACATGATTGTTATTGCGCTTGAATTACCTTGTTTATCATGCTTTACTTTACATGCTATGGTTGGGAATTGATTGAGCTTGGGACTATGTCCATAGTCCAGACATCCGGTATCAGACTTGGAGTTGTGGTTGAAATTCATTTCGCCACACATGATGTGTTGGCGAACCTGTGTCGTACTTCGATTGGCGATAGTGGTTGGCCACACGAGGTGCTTCTGCGCTTCATATCGCCCAACTTGTTGTGCGCTCGAGCCAGCCGAACACGTCAAGTAACCCGTGTGTCTTATGTATGTTCACCATATTTGGTCGCTAATGTTTGAACCTAGGGTACCAAACTTATCAGTGAGAATCCCGTTAACCATGGTACCTCGATCTGCTAAGACTCATGAGCCGAGCATGGTGGTATGGGACACCGTGGTCGAGCTGTCGGCCTACGCTGGGGCTACGTGTCTCCCCGTAGTGACCAGTGAGCAATTTAACTCGTGAGTCGATTATGGTGGTATGGGACACTATATTCGCGCTGTCGGCCTACATTGATAAGGTGATGGGGGAGCGGTGCAACCTTTGTGCGCAACAGCCCTGGCAGCCCTTTGTAGTGACCGCGAGCATGCCTGAAATCGCAGTGCACCTTAGGGTTCGCCGCGATATATAGAGTATGAACTAGGCCTGTTTCTGTATAGTGATGAATCGTTTAAGGGGTGATGGGGGAGTGGTGTAACCTTTGTCCGTAACAGCCCTAGCAGCCTCTGCAGTGACCTAGAAAACACACCATCATCTGATATTAACTAGGACTGACGACCCTAGAATGGATCATGTTTGGGAATGATACAAGGAAGGTACCTTAGTTTTCCAATCCTGCTATTTGAATTGGACTAATTAATAATTCGGTAATCATGCTCATCATGCATTGCATGTGCCTGGAAGATGTGGAGCACTGTGGGATGAAAGCATGCCGCGAGCGTGAGATGGTGTCGCATGAGGGAGTATGTCGGTGAGGGCATCCATCATACCTACATTCATACTTGCATTAATAAGAGTAATTAGGAGTATTTGATTTACTGCTTTATCATTACTACTTGACTGCATTGATAACATGTTAACCTATGCTTTATGGTTCCACTGAGTTAGCTACTCACTCCCACGTTACGGGACGGTGTTGCGCACACCAACCAGACTCTGTCTCAGGTTTAGGCGAGCCGACGACTCTGGAGGCGGAGCCTGATTATGATGAGGACCAGGAGGAGTTCTCGTATATGCAGTTCTCTGGCAGCTTCGACTAGGCTGCAAGGACCGACGGGTTTTACAGGGATTGTTACTTAGTTTCATTTTCGACATTTTGTTTATAAAACAGACATGTATATGGTGACTCAGATGGATTCATACTCTGAAGAATGAAACGATTATTTTGGTTCTTTACATACATATATATATAGTTCAGTCTTCCGCTTGCTTTTATACAATTGATCTGGAGTATGAATTTCTATTTTGGTATAATCTCACTCATGTTTATTGCTCTAACACAGACAACATTTAATCATCATTAATTATGTTGCATAAGTGATGAGTTGGAACTCGGGAGTTGAGTTACACTCGACCCCCGATTTTCAGGGCGTTACATAACCAAAGTCAACATGTGACAACTAAAATCAAATATAAATCTCATTTGGGTATTTCAACAAACACATAGTATACATGTTAGCATACATAGGCATTTCAACCATAAAGCACATAGTAGTGAGGTAGGTTACATAAAGAAAACTGCAACCATAGATAAGGGGATTGAGAATCTTATCTCAACACCCTCATTACATACATTTAAATGAGCATTTTCTCATTCAGGCATTTTATCAAATACTTAGGCTACACATTTTAACATACATGTATTAGACTAGTTATAATGTATATCCTGGCAAGCCCTTTTACAAAGAAGTTGCTACATACACAACAAACATATATTCATAGTTAATAATCATGGCAAGCACAGATTCAAATTTCGTACTCATTCAATCATATCAACAAACACATGGAATACACAATATTCAACATAGTTCATATATATCTGTAAAGTGAAACAGGCATCGCATTTAGCATGTAAAATGGCACCCACATCAGTTACAAATCATTAACCGGCATTGAAAGCCTTGAAAACCATAACATATACGTTTATAGTCCGCACCTTTCGCCGGTAGACTCAGTTTAGACACTAAGCCTTTGTCTATGGCACAACGGTCACCTGTAACATGAAATAGGTTAACTATTTAAACACTTAGGTTTTCTTACCTACAAACGGAGTCGGAATCGCCGGAATAATGATGCAAACGCGGTAGCTAAGCCCGTGGAGCGATGGGATTGAATCCCAGGAATTCTCTCCCACTTTCTCTCTCACCTTCTCTCTCTTTCCTTCTCTCTTTTTTCTCTTCTCTCTCCTAGGTTTTCCAAATTTGTATGGAATGAGAGAGAGGGTTTAAAGCCCTTATATAGGCCCAGAACTAACCAGAATGGCCCCAGAGTCATTGTATACTTAGGTTATAGTCAAATGGGGGTTGTTTCAATCCAACGGAGCACTTCTGGAGGCCCCTTTTCTGCGTCCGGTCGGACTTAAGCTCCCTGGCATTGGATCTAGGTCGAGTTAAGTTTTCGATTCGATCGGATTTACAGATCGACCGTGGCGGACCAGTTTCAGTTCAACGGTCACCAGTACTCGATCAGGGCCACAAGTGTACTGACATGTGTGGAAAATTTCTCCTGATCCGAGGGGTATTTAGGTCAGATTCTAATGGTCTGAATCCTTATGTTTGGCCCACAAGCGACACGTCTCAGTTTACTTAAGTTTGGATTTTATTTCCAAAAATATTCACGTTTCTCACACACTTCGCTCCAGTCTTAAGTTGTGCACTTCTAGGTACTATCTGGATTTGATTTTCGAGATGGTTGTCAAGCCCAGTAAGGCGGTCATAATCATTTAGTTTCGTGGTAGTCGGACTTTCGACGTGCAGTCCAAGTCCGATACAGAGTTTCGTGATGCTCCCGAGAGCAACTAGGTAATGAGATTTATTCTAGATTATAGGGTAATATAGCGTCGATGATTCTGTAAGTTTTGGGTCTTGCAGTTCATATTTAAAGTGGTTCAAGAAAATTTCTCAGCTAATTTAGTTTAACACTTAGTTAATTTCGTCTAATTTCTAAAGGATTTAATCCTGAGTGATTTCCGCCTGAGGTGGTACTCGGGTCTTTGTACAGATTTTTCTGGGACGAGACTTGCCCTCAAACACGGGACCCTATCCGGCCTCACCCAGGGACTCCAATAATAAATAATCCCCAAAGAGCTTCTCATCCACGTGTGCTTCAAAGAGAACTCTACGGCCTTCAAATCTTTCATGTGACAGGTCCGTTAATAGAGCTCTTTCGAGGGAAGCTTGGGGATCGAGATCCCGCTTTGTCCTTATCTCCTGATCAATGCTTAAACCTGCGGCAGCGCTTTTCGGCCTCCTCGAACAAGTAGGGTGGCTAGGCCCGGCTTCATCCGTGGAAGCCCGCTTCTTCCCCATAAGAGAAAGAAGGGTGGAAATAGAGAACATGGTTGCCACGAGCTCAAAAAAATAAATCATTGGAGGGAAAGAAAAATGGAGAAATATGATGGGTTCTTAGATTTCAAGATCCTTGAGACACAAAGTGACATTTGTGTGCTCAAAATAAGAGGGAAAGAAGAAAATAGAAGAGGAGGTTGGCTGAAATCGGTGGAAGAGTGCAAGGGGTGGAAAAGGAAGAGAGGAAATGAACTTAGAGGGGTGATTTGAGAGGGGATTTTCAAAATTTTTGAGAGAAAGGAGAGCTTGGAGGGGTCGAGAATGAAGAAGAGCACAGGAGGGAGGGTTTAAAAACATCAAAACCCCATTCGGTGCCCACACAGCACCCTGGAAGTGTCGGCCCGCGTCGACCCAACCCACAAATCGGCGAGGCCTCACCGATCCAGCAAGGGCCTCGCCACTCTCTGAACATTTCAGCGAGCCATCGGCGGTGGGGCGAGGTCCTCCTGCCCCCTGGACCTTAAAAAACATGTGGGACCCACTCTGGGTCCCCCTGGACATAGCCCACTAGGCCCCCAACTCCATTTTGAGTCATTTCGGATCACTTTGAGTATTTTCTGATGCAGATTTGCATTTATCAATTGTTGAAGGCTGGGATGAGGTAAATCATGGTCTACACCCATCGTTTGACGATCTAAGGGTGATCCGGGGTCGTCTCAAGCAATCACCGATGTGCACAGACCCGATCTCAGCGACTGTTATCTGTAAATTTCGCCAATTGGCGAAACTGAGAAACCTAAGCTTGTCTCTACATTTTTCTTGCACTCGACTAGGTCTAAACGCGTCAGCGTACGTCGTGTGACCATAACCCAGGTCCAGTTTAATCTAAATCATGCTTTGATACCAACTTGTAACGCCCTGAAAATCAGGGGTCGAGCATAAGCTCTACTCCCGAGTTCCAACGCATCACTTATGCAACATAGATGATGATGATTTAATGGTGTCCATATTAGTGCATTAAACATGAGTGGGAATATATCAAAATAGCATATCATACTCCAGAGACAGTTAAATAAGCAAGCAGAAGACTGTGATAGATATATAAAGTATATAAACTGTTGTAAGTCTCCAGAGTCTGAACATGTTACCAGGTTAAATACATGCATGTATACTTCCCAAAATGGACCAAAAATGAATATACATGTGTTTTCAAAAAGATAAAATAGCAAGTGCAAGGGCATCTAGTCAACATCCCAGAAGCCCCTGTCGATCAGGCCACGGCTCACATGAACTCGCCTGAAAACTACATGAAAGAGAATGCCTCCTTGTCATCCTCATAGTCCGGCTTCGCCTCGTAGGCATCGCCTCCACCTGCAACTAAGACACGGTCTGGTTGGTGTATACAACACCGTCCCGTAATGTGGGAGTGAGTGATCAACTAAGTGGAACAATAAAGCAAAGGTTAACATATTATCAATTCAGTCAAGCAGTAATGATAACACAATACAATCAAACATCCCTACGTACTCTGATTAATGCAAGAATGGTATGTATAAATGATGCATGCCCTCGCTACACTCCCTCTACGATCTTCATCTAACGATCGCGCATGTCAGCCACTTCCTCAGTGCTCTCTACTCAACGTCAAACGGCATATGCAGTGCAGTGTATGAGCGTGATTACCAAGTTCTTATTAGATCTTTTCATACAGTAGGATTTGGGAAGCTAAGATACCGCCCTTTATATCATTTACCCAAACAATAATCCATCTAGGGTCATCAGTCCTAGCAAATCTCATACGATGTTGCAGTTCTAGGTCACTACAAAGGACTCGTCACCTGATCAGCGTAGGCCTGGTTTATACTCTAGTTACTATGGAAAGACTCGTCACCTCAACGCAGTCCTAGAGTATACTCGAGGTTATTACCACCGACCCCTACCAACTGGTAATCTATTTTCGAAGGTTCGTCGCCAACCCAACTGGGGACCACAGCCAGGCTGCACCAGGGTAGGACTATTTCATACTCGAGGTCACTACAAAGGGCTCGTCACCTGATCGGTGTAGGCCGACAGCTTGAATACAGTGTCCCATACCACCGTATTCGGTTCACGAGTTTGGGTTGCTCACTGGTCATTACGGGAAGGTTCGTGCCCCAACGTAGGCTAACAGCTCGACCACGGTGTCCCATACCACCATGTCCGGCTCATGAGTCTTAGCGGATCGAGGTACCAAGGTTAAACGGGCTTTTCACTGGTGAGTTTGGTACCTTAGATTCAAGTAGTAGTGTCCATACATGGTGAACATACATCGGGCCAATTCAGTTGCTTGACCAGTTCGACTGGTACGAGCGTATGCTGAATTAATTGACATGGTACCACTGTCGATACTCATCGTACGACTCAGATTTATCGAACGCATCAGATGTGGTGAGACTAATTCAACCACCCATTGTAAACCATTACCGATTGCCTGGACTACATCGTAGCCCCGAACACACTTCAAGCAATTGTATATGCATGCAGTAACCAAAGTCAACATGTGACAACTAAAATCAAATATAAATCTCATTTGGACATTTCAACAAACACATAGTATTCATGTTAGCATACATAGGCATTTCAACCATAAAGCACATAGTAGTGAGGTAGGTTACATAAAGGAAACTGTAACCATAGATAAGGAGATTGAGAATCTTATCTCAACACCCTTATTACATATATTTAAATGAGCATTTTCTCATTCAGACATTTTATCAAATACTTAGGCTACACATTTCAACATACATGTATTAGACTAGTTATAACGTATATCCTGGCAAGCCCTTTTACAAAGGAGTTGCTACATACACAACAAACATATATTCATAGTTAATAATCATGGCAAGCACAGATTCAAATTTTGTACTCATTCAGTCATATCAACAAACACATGGAATACACAATATTCAACATAGTTCATATATATCTGTAAAGTGAAACAAGCATCACATTTAGCATATGAAATGACACCCACATCAATTATAAATCATTAACTAGTATTGAAAGCCTTGAAAACCATAACCTATACGTTTATAGTCCGCACCTTTCGCCGGTAAACTCATAACGAACTGAGTTTAGACACTAAGCCTTTGTCTACGGTACAACGGTCACCTGTAACATAAAATAGGTTAGCTATTTCATCACTTACACTATTGAAAACCCTAAAACAGATTAGGGTTAGATTTTCTTACCTACAAACAGAGTCGGAATCGTCGGAATAGCGATGCAGATGCGGTAGCTAAGCCCGTGGAGTGATGAGATTGAATCTCAGGAACTCTCTCCCACTTTCTCTCTCACTTTCTCTCGCTTTCCTTTTCTCTTTGCTCTCTTCTCTCTCCTAGGTTTTCTAAATTCATGGGATGAGAGAGAGAGGGTTTAAAGCCCTTATATAGGCCCAGAACAGACCAAAATGGCCCCAGGGTCATTATATACTTAGGTTATAGCCAAATGGGGGCTGTTTCAATCCAACGGAGCACTTCTGGAGGCCCCTTTTCTGCGTGCGGTCGGACTTAAACTCTCTGGCATTGGATCTAGGTTGAGTTAGGTTTTTGATCCGATCGAATTTACAGATTGACCGTGGCGGACCAATTTCAGTTCAACGGTCACCGGTACTGGATTAGGGCCACAAGTGTACTGACATGTGTGGGAAATTTCTCCTGATCCGAGGGTGTATTTGGGTCAAATTCTGATGGTCTGAATCCTTATATTTGGCCCACAAGTGACACGTCTCAGTTACTTAAGTTTAGATTTTATTTCCAAAAATATTCACGTTTCTTACACACTTCACTCCGCGCTCAAGTTGTGTGCTTATGGGTACTATCTGGATTTGATTTCTGAGACAGTTGTTAAGCCCAGTAAGGCAGTCATAATCGTTTAGTTTTGCGGCAATCGGACTTTCGACGTGCGATCCAGGTCCGATACGGAGTTTCATGATGCTCCTGAGAGTAAGTGGGTAATGAGATTGATCCTAGATTATAGGGTAATGTAACGTTGATGATTCTGCAAGTTTTGGGTCTTGCAGTTTGTATTTAAAGTGGTTCAAGCGAATTTCTCAGCTAATCTAGTTTAACACTTAGTTAATTTCATCTAATTTCTAATGGATTTGGTCTTGAGTAATTTCTGCCTGAGGTGGTACTCGGGTCTTTGTACGGATTTTTCTGGGACGTTACAGGCCCATTCTCATCTTCCCTTAGTAGGCTACCCCAAACTGTTGGGCCCTCATAATTGTCAGGCCCATCCTTAATATGAGTTGGTCATCTAGGCTATCTTTGATATGAGGAGAGTACATCATCATCATATAACATCATGACTTCATGATACATGCCCATACGCATCATATGATGCTTGATACAAGGACTGACTAATCACAGTATATGCCATTAGGCATATTGTTTATGGGACTCCTTGATAGGTGGACTTGCCCCATATGAGCGCGCGGTACGCGCAGGATTGCTGTATGACTGATAGTGTGATTCATGCATCCCATATTTTTATGACATGATTACTATACACTCTAGCGATATCAGGGTCATAGCCTCCACAGACATGTCGTGGATGGCAAGATTGGACACCAGAAATCTCTTTCTCTATATGAGATGTGATAGATGTCCTTAGGTGAAATTTTCTAAACCCTTATGGTACCAAGAGGTCGCTCCAATGTCTAGACCGAGTGGATGCTTTGAGTGCAGAGTGCCGAATACCAGGAGGTCACGCTTCCCACTGTGTCTTGGAAGGTTGGAAGGGGGTGCGGCCTTACCCGCTCGAAAGGAGGGGGCAAAGTTAGGCTGAGTTTAACCAACTCGAGGAATGGATCCGCTATCGACGAACCAGGCCTGATATTGGCAGGTGGATAGTGACTCTCTTTTACTCACCTTGTTGCGCGCGATGTGACAGCAACCTAGTTTGTTGTGTACTAGACTCCGGTAATATTCCAGAGATGAATTGTATTGATATATGGATTCCGATGAGGACTAACATGCTTGAGTAGCATTACATCTTGCATATGACCTTTGGCCAGATAGGCCTTGCATCGTATAGCCTTGGTACAATTGATAACATTCATGGACTTACCAGCATGTTTCTGCAATACTCTGATATTGCATACTTGACACTCATCTTGTGCACACACTTACACCATCCTCTAAGCTTTCTATAAGCTTATGCATAACCATTGCATGTAGGTGACGTTGGATCGCAGCAACGCTGAGGCAGGAGTGTGTGGCAGATCATCTTGGAGCTTTTGTTTATCTTTGTATTTCACTTTCTGTATTTTACTCAAACTTTTTGATACAGTGGATATGCAATAATGTTGTTTTGTGACTTGGTTATGCTTATGATTATGCTCCTTTAAAAAAAAATCATATTAAAAATCCTCCTTGTAGGATCCCAGGATCAGAACCTGGCATATGGGTGCTGGATCAAAGAATGAGATACTACGGAGGCTGTCGGCGCCGGATTCGACGATCGGGAATTCTGTAAGCCCGATTTCTAAGTTTGAGACATGACAATATCCTTAGTTAAACTCTAGTAAAAATCACCTATTTGAGGTGACATATTATTTCTCAAATTGTCCATGGATCATTCATTCCTACGGCCCATTGATTTTAGGAGTAGATAAAATCTTGTGATCAATAGTGTTTTTTGGTATAAAAACAATAGTTGCCGTATGTAGAAGGATATCGTGTCATGCCTTAGTTAAATATTTTATTTGTCGAGATATTAGCTTAAAACATCTCTTTGGTTGCTTGGTTAAAGGCTTGAATGAGGGTATAAGAGGTTAGGCTTTCAAATCTTAAGCAATTTTTTTTTCTTTTATTTTTCTATAATACCATAAAACCAAGAGAATAACCTAATTAATTTCTTTTACTCTTTTAAAAGCAATTAATAGCTTAAGTGGTTAAAAGGATTTATTACGAAAATTAAGGTCGAAGGTTTAAGGGCCCTTGCCATTAAAAGAATATTTTTTTACCTCTCCCTCTCTCTCTCTCTCTCAAAATAGTATAAATCTATTTTCTTCTCTAAAAATAGAAGTGTACAACCCGTTCATACAAGGAAGATAGGGAGATTGCGTAAGAGTGTAGTTCATCCACTCCCTTGATCGTGCGTGGGGCCCAAAACTCTCAATTTATCTCAGCCCTTCAAGTAAGTATTTTCTTTCTTCTTTTTATGGTTTTAAATAGTAACTACATGTAGTTATTTTCCTTTCTATTCCCCATGTATGGTTTATGAGTTGATCTATAAAAACTAGAGTTTTTATATTATCTAAGATCGATCCAAACCCTTAATTATGCTTAGATGAGAGTCCTTGGCCCATGGGACCAACTGATGGAGAAACCCCTCTTGTTTGGATTTTTATGATCAAAAAATTTTAAAACCGAGTGTATCGGATGAATGGATGACATGGGAGGCTAAAGTGGCCCACCTTCATATAAAAAGTGGTAGGGACCACAATCCCATTGTGACCGTGAGTGCAGCCCACATTGCCCATAGTGGTCAGCGTGTGAACCACCGTGCAATTGGTTTTGGACTGGTTTTAGCCTGATTCGGGTCCCCTCTTGATAAGGCATCAAAGGCCCTTGTGGCCTTGGTTTATGAGCAATATGGGGCCCCATAAAAGACCATTCCCCTATTTTGAGTTTTTAATTAGTTTGTTAATGTGTAAAGCATGAAATTATTAGATTTGTAAAATCGGATTTTTGGGCATATACGAGACTAAAGTGGGACCCACTTGGTCATGATAAATCCCACCATGATCATCACAAGATTAAGTCGACAAGTGGACCATGGGATCATGGATTTGGATGTGTGGCTTAAATCCATTCGCCGCCACTGTTAAAGAAATCAGTAAAACGGGTCTCAACTCGATAAAAGTGATTTTTGGGTTAAATCAAGGGAATTGTTGTATGGCCCAATGTGGGGCCCGCCAATAGTCCTAAAATGCCCATAAAAATTAATTATGGGCCAAACTTTTAATTTGCCACCTTATTGGGCTTTATTGAGAATTTAGCTCATAAAGGGTTATTTAAGAGAAACTTTTCTTCCACTATGTTTTGTTGAAATTATTGGATACTAAAGTGAGCCCAATTTTGAAGGATGCATACGGAAATATATAACCCATTACCCAATATAGATTAGCAAGTGAATGCCCATGACACCATCCAATGGGCCTAAGTTAAGCCCACTATCTTATAAAATACGTGTCACTACAAAAAATATAGTCACCAGGGGCATTTTCATCACAGGCGGCCACAAAAAACCGCCACCGTTGATGAAATCTGGGGCGTGTTTAAGTGGTCGCCCGTGTACAAAACGGGCCACCTCCGCTGGTTGCAAATAAAATAAAATAAAACCTAAAAGCCCCATCCCCAAATCTACAAAAAAATATGATAATTAAGGGCGTTTTCATCACAGGCGGCCACAGAAAACCGCCATTGTACATGAAATGTGGGGCATTTTTAAGTGGCCGCCCGTGTACAAAACGAGCCACCGCCGCTGGTTTTAAATAATAATAATAATAAAAACCTAAAATCCCCATCCGCGATTCCAAAACGCCCGCGCCCTATCCCTAAGTCTCCAAAATGCCCGCGCGCCAAATCCCCAAATCCATCGCGCCTTCTTCTCCTCTTCTCTCCCAAAATCCCACCTCTTTTCTACCAAAACCCTTCTCCCCTCTTCTCTCCTCCTGCAATAACCTACCGAAAGTCTCTCTCTCTCTCTCTCTCTCTCTCTCTCTCTCTCTCTCTCTGTATCGCCTAATCCACAGAAGCCATAGCTCGAGAAGCCCTAGCTGCTGCCGTCTCAACCATTGGAGCTGTCAACAGAGTACCGGTACGTTGCTCTGTTTTTTTTTTTTTTTTCGACCATTTGATCCGTATCTATGCTTTGGAATATATGGATAGGATTTCTTCTTCTTCTTCTTTTATTTATTTATTTATTTGATGGGTACTTTGAATTTTTTATCTCGAGAAATGGGTTCTTGGCATTTTGATTTTTAGGTCTGTTTTTTGCTTGATTTTTTAAGAAGATCCAGTATTTTCCTTTCATTTTACTGCATATATGGCATGTGTTTGATGGGTTGCTGCTTTTGCTATAGTTTGGTGCTTTATTGAGAGATGGGTTCATTATAGAACCTCCTTTCTTTCTTTCTGTCCTTCCTTTTTGGGATGTCTGATGAGTTTTAGATGTGTTGATCTAGAACCTTTTAATTGTTTTTTTTTTGTTTTTTTTTTTTCTTTTGGGTGTTGAGGTAGTCTATGCTTTGCTGAAGTATAAATGGATTATTATTATTATTATTATTTCAAAATTTCCAATGTTGGTATTGTCAACAAGGTAGTAATCAGCATAAGCATATGAGGAAGGGACCTTTTATTGCTCAAATTGTTATAACATAAAAACTAATAATTTGGAAAGGAAAAAGAAATCATTTTAGATTTGTTGATCGGGAGATGATGGTCTTGAATGATGATATGACCACGTGTCGCTATTTCTTAAATCAGTCTTCTTGTTCACAGCACAAGATATGATGCATGTCATAAATTTTCATGAAGTTCTCAAGACCATTCCTTGAGAACAATATTGCATTGTGATATATGTGGCTTTATTATCAGCTTATGATTCAGAATATTTCAGGTGCCTGGATTGTAATGTGAGGCATTTTTTATTTTTTTTTTAAATTTTATTTTGGTAGCCATTGGATTTAGGCCTCACAAACTGTAAATAAATATAGAATTTTGGCTCTCAAGTTTACAGTCCCTGTATATGGTGTTTTTATGTGAGATGGAAATGAGAAATGAGTCCTAGGAGTTCCATGAAATTTGTGAAGTGTTTGAATCAAATTAACTGTGGGCACAAAACAAAAACTTTGGCTGCAGCTATACTTTCTAGCTCGTTTGACAGGTTTAGGGCCTGTTGGAAGTCCCATGTAACCATTGTGGGATTGAAGGATATCTAAAAAAGCAATGCCGGAAGATTTGTTTCCCCACTTCTATCAGTTTGGAGCGAAGAACTATTGGAAATGCTGCTTATTTAGATTCAGAATTTGGCAAATGCTTGTATGACAGATGAGCATCTGTTCTGCCTCAGATAGTCAGTTTGGAAGACGACCAAATGTGCCCTTAATTTCTTAAGTTTAGGATATGATAGTATGAGAACTCATGTACTTTCCTCAGCATTTGGCCAATATTATTGGAGGAAATTCTCGATATCTGCTGCGCACTGCAGTTCTTGGCTGATTGATGTATTTACTACTGTTCATGTTGCATTGCCATCTTTCATTTTTGTGCTTCTTTTCCTTTTTAATAAATTGTGGGGTATCCATAAACAAGGAACTTTCACACTGTCATCCATACTTTAGTTACTTGGTTTGTTGTCTGCATGGAAGTTTTTTTTTATTTAACCGTTTAATTTCTAGCAAGAGCTGCTTGACTTTCAGGTCCATGTATATAAACCTCTTTGTATTCCTACTCCTTTTTAACTCTAATAAATGTGGTTGGTGTCATGTATTTTTATTTCTATTTTGACTATTGTTAGAAAATGCTTAATAAATGTTTGATCATTTTCTGCATTGTCAAGTTTATTTTCTGCTTGAATTTCTTGGTGATGAGAATCCCATCTTGCAGGCTTTATGGTCTTGATGTACATCTTTGAGACATATCTGGATATACGGCAACATGCATCTCTAAAGCTGCCAATTCTTCCTAAACCTTTGGTTGGAGTGGTCAGTCAAGGAAAATTTGAGAAGTCTCGAGCATATAGTCTTGATAAAAGGTTTGTTTTTATCCATTGAGGATCATTCTGCATCCCATGTGTACGCGCTTATGATTCAACAATCTACTTTAAACATGTTGTCGATCCATTTCAGTGGTTGAATTAGTTTACAGCTTCATTGGTCTTCTTATTACATACTTGAAATTAAATTGGTTATATAGATTGGAATCTCTGGCTGGCTGAGACTAACTTCTTTGAGGTTTATATATTTCAGCAACTTCCACTTTATTCATGGGGCTATAACCATACTAATGGATACCACAATTTTGTTCTTTGGTGTGCTGCCATGGTTTTGGAAGGTGAGTCAAGAGAATTGTGTCACTGTTATTCTTTTAGCAGAAATTCATTTTCTGTGCTTTTTGGGCTGCAGAGATCTGGAGACTTTCTAGTGCACATGGGCCTTAATTCAGAGAATGAAATACTTCACACCCTTGCATTCTTAGGAGGTGTTATGATTTGGTCACAGGTGTGATATAAAATCTTCCAATGGTTCTCAAATAATTAAATTGCACTTCATTTTTAAAAAATTGACTATAGTTGTAGTACTCTTTTTCTTGTATTTGGTGTGGAAACTTGAATTTCATTCATGTAACCATCATGTGATGAGATATCTCTTTTTTTTTTCCCTCAGTTTGTGAAGTTAAGAAATCTTCTCTTGTAATTTTTTTTCCTTTTTCTAATGTGGATATATAAAACAGTACATGGATATCCATATCCAACTTCACTAGTTAAATAGATTGATTGTATGTCCAACACAATACATATTGTTATTTATTGTCATTAATATATGCGGGATTGCATGTACATGCTAAAGTCAGCAAGGAAGTTCATGCAAGGTCGAAGTCGTTTAGCAGGTGGCCCATTGCCCCAGCTTGTATGTGTCTTGGCCAAAAATTAGGATAGTTATGATGTTGCCTATATTGTGTAGTACAGTATATATATATATATATATATATATATATATATATATATATATATATATATATATATATATATATATATATATATATGGGAAAAGGTACTATGCGCTCGAGCGTAAAGCGGTCGTCCGTGAGGTCGAGCTGATGTGGGCCCCACTGTGATGCCTTTCGAAGATCCACCCCCTCAGTCAAATGCACCATTCTAGAGGGGGCCCACACGGCTAAAAATCAAGTCAATCCGTGACTTTTGTGGGCCACACCACGTACAAAAGTTGAGAGGGGCTGTGCATCATTGAAACATTCAAAACCATTTGTGGGGACCTTTCGAGACGTTTTTTGATGATCAACACCGTCCATCATGTGTGTCCCACTTGGATGTAATTTTAGACCAAGTTTCAAGTGGTATCCACAACTCAGGTGGGGCTCACCAAGTGCTTTTACATGTTTTTGCATGTATACTTATGCTTTCCGATGGTATGGCCCACCTGAGTTACGTGGACGGCTGATTTTGGGCCATGTGGGCACACCCTGGGCTCATGCATCTAGTGGACGGTGTGGATCTTCGAAAGGCATCACGGTGGGGCCCACACAGCTCAACCTCACGGACGACCGCTTTACGCTCGAGCGCATAGTACCTTTTCCATATATATATATATATATTGAGTGGTCCAACTGACCACCAAAAATATTTATTCGACTTGCATGCAAGCAGTTAATTAAGAGGGGAGAAGAACTAGTCAACTATTGAATTAAAAAGATCCCCCATTCCTCGAACTGCCAGTCTTCAAAGAGTTGTTGTTTGTTGAGGGGATGGATGGACAAGCGCATTTGATAATTCCATGTGATAATTCCGCTCCTTGGGGCTAATTTAGAGTTTCTAATGAAATACTGGGGCTAATTTCATTTTGTTAATTTTCAGATTTGATAGTCTTTTCTTTGCCTAGTTAGTAAGAGTGGGCAGTATAATGATTTTTAACCAAAATAGATGAAAACACTTGTACCATAAGGCTCTCTCACCCTTTCTACAAAGTTTATGCATGACTGAGAGTATTGCATCACATTTTCAGTAAGGAGAACCATTTGGACCTTCTAGGGTGTTATAAAAAAATGTTAACATCTGATTCTATATTTTAATGACGAAACAATTTGTAAATCATGTTCATTTGTGGGTCTCAAATAATTGTGACACTTAAATGATGACAACAATGACAAAATCTAATGTGAGTATTGTTTGTCATTACAGAAACCTATAATTCCTGCTGATTTATATAGAGCAATACGTGATTCTCAACTTATTGGACTGTCTGGATACTCAAAAGAGGTAAGCCTGTACAATATGTACTTGTAAGCCTTTACTTGCCATAAAATGCATGTTTTGGTCATACTATAGTCAGTTAAAATGCCTGTTGTGGTTATTTCATAATCTCAAATGTAACTTCAACCAACATGAGTCTCCTTTCTTTTTGGCAGGGCCTTCCTGTCTTTGCTATTGGTGTTGGACTCAGTACATTTGACAAAGCATCTGTAGGACCATGTTGTTTCAATCTTTTTCTTTAGAACTTCAATTGATGAATCTTAAATTGACTGCTTTGTTATTGATCAGAAAACTGTGGTTTGATATGCATTGTGGAAAGCATTTTCTTCATTGACGCCCTTCCCCTAAATGCTAGAAACATTTTCCAAGTCCGAAAGCTCAAAAGTGAGAAACTCATATCAATCTCTCCTCATTATTGTAATATCAAAAGCTTGTAGGCAAATAGTTTATGCGTTGGATTTTCCATGGCACTGAACTATTTCCATATTTGATCAAGAGATAGTTTCCTATTGGCAACTCATTCATAACAGAGTTTTGAATGCAATTATTTTTAGGCTGAAGCATGGGTGAATAATATGATTGGATCAACTACAGATGAATCAGTAGAAGTTGAATTTGATGGTTGTCCTTCCAGGTTTCTTTGATTGTGAATCTTGCATGTCTACATATTTCTCACTGTATCCACGCCACATTCTTGTAAATCGTAGCGCCATTTACATAGCCACCAAGACCAAGCTGGCACTCTTGTGGAACATCGAAGTTGTCCATCAGATGGACCACGACACATAAATTTCCAGAAGAACATGGTAAAGCTTAGTAGCTTTTTATTTGTTTTGTACATTGATACCCACATGTTGAGTAGACCCAGGCCTGATACTTGGAGATTTATGCTACCACTCTGGAAGTTATATTTCTATCATCATTTCTAGATCTAGGGGAGTCTCTAGATTTGTATCAGCTTAGTTGATTTTATATTCCCTGTATGCTTCTTTTCTTGGGTCTACTTCCTTTGCCAAATCCCTCGGACTGTTGTTTGTTGAAATTTTTTCAAAAGTTTGGACATTCTTCCTTCATTTGGGTGTTAATATTTTATTAACTGCAATTTCAGTCCTATTGAGGATGCTGATTAACTTATTATTTGCAGAACCGGGATGGTGTGGCAGTACAACTGGAGAGAAGGTTAGTATGTTGCTTCCAACATTTGTCGAACTATTGTTGAATTTCAAAATTGTGGAGCTTGGTGCACTTCCAAATGATTGCATTGGTAGTTGGCTCCTGCAGTAAGAGCAACTCAGTAACTGTTTTCCATAGAAGAAAGTTGTATAAGACTTCTGACAATAGAAAAATTCCTAGTAAGTATTTAAATGAGCTAATAGCACAGCACAATAGGTAAGAGGGAGAGAATAGAAAACAAAATGATATTAAATTGTCTCCTACTTCATCAGGTCTTGTCCTAAAGCCCTGTAGATATGTGCTTGACAAGAATTTCTAAAGATTTGTGTTGTTGTTATATAGGCAGCAACAAAAACTCTTTAAAGATTTTTTTAAAATCAACTGGTACATCTTAGATTTGCAGTTGGTACATCAGTTGAGGTTTGAAAACTTGAATGATTTTAATGAGGTTTTTCTTCTTCTTCTTCTTCTTCTTCTTCTTCTTCTTCTTTCTGGGATTCGAATTTCCTTGTTTGGTTTTGGATCTGTGATTGAATGGTGCAAGAATTTCCAGAGAATAGTGGCGACTTTGAATTGGATTTTGTTCTGTTGGGGTCTTTTCTATTGAACTATTGAGGTTTTTAGAGAGAGTTTTCTTTTTTTTTTTTTTAAGATACCAAAGCAGTCTACTTTAGAAGTCTGCAAGACTCATGTTTCTAGTGCTGCAAGTACAAATACAAAATTGCCGTTGAGCCAATGCCTTTCTGGATTATGGTAAGATACTGAGGAATCAACTTTACAGTACATCGCCACTTACTGATGAATGTAATCCTGCATCACCCTGAAGCTTTTATCATCTTAAACCTTTGGACTCCAAACCCGTCTCTTCACAAGAGACCTCTTCGAGCCGCTCAAGAAATCCTTTGCTTTTCTTCTCTTGGAAGAGGGAGACATCATACTGCAAGACAGTTGTGGATACCGATTCAAATTTAGTCCACAATTCCCTCTTAAGTGTGTTTTACCAGGCCACTTACCTTTTTGAACAGTGCTTTCAATGTCCTTCCACAGAGGAGTGCTCTCAGGAGCTGCAAAGGTTGCAGTGGAAAGTCCATGGTTGTAAGACTGTTTGGTTGGTTGACATCCACCAAGAACTTTCTTGTCCTGTGCACAAACCAAATGCAACGGTTCTACATCCAGTTCAGATTCAGCACTGGAGAAGTCAATATCCACTAGGTTTGTTGTTAACTTCTCATTGGGTGTCTCCATCAGAACACAAGTCTTCAGGGATGATAAAAACCAGTCCAGAGATGTTTCCATTTCTTTCCATACTTGTGGCTATAAGAGAAAATAAATTCTCTTTTTTTCCCCTTTTTTGTTGCACTACTAATTATATTGATGATAACATTATGTTTAGGATATGTTTGTACGCAGCCGGCTCTACTTGAATTAGATTGGAAGAACCCATCCTTTTGAGTGGAAGACAGTGCAAAAATAATTGGAAAAGGCGCCCATCTTAATGTGTTTCTACTTCTACATGAAACTTTATGGATAAACCAAATGCTTGATCTTTTAGATTGAAATCTCTTTGGATAAAAGAATCCAAAGGAGTCAAGATTCACCACCATCCCAAGCAGGACCCAAGTTCACAATTAGTTGCAATGTTGCTCTTCGAGAAAAAAAATCGCTATTATTAACTTGTTCTGTGTTTGTAACATTGTCTTGTAAGAAATAAAGTGCACTAATGTAACCTTATACTTTTTAATAATACCTTATAACAAGGTACATTACCAATCAGATTTAAATCTGCATAATGATGCTTCTTCTTTTTCTTCTTCTTACTATTTAATTCCCAAGTTTCTCTGTTTTGAAGAATGGGCTTAATATGGTGCATTCTTGCAGGTATGGGCAAACAAAGCCAGTTTATGCATATCGTTTGATGGCACATGGAACTATGGAAGAAAAAAAATATAAACGGTAGGTACAGACAAAACATGACTACTAATAAATGATGTGTATGAGGCTTTACTTACCATCAAATTGTGAATCTCTAGATCCCATTCACATGTATTTACTATATGGTTTATATGTGTATTTGGATGGTATCCTCATTGTTGCATGTTTAATATTTGCTCTGGTAGTTGGAATGCTGAAGTTTAAAGAATTAGTAGAGGCTTCTATTGTGGTTCTCAAATGTCGAAGAGCATCAAAGCATGCCTACCCACTTTCAGTCCCAACCGATGTACGGTTTTGCCTGTTTGGCTATATCAGGCTATGTGGCTGCATGGAAAGTTGAATTGCTATAAACAATTGCAACTTAATTGGGTATGAATCCAGATCAGTTGGGGATTGCTACTATGCAAAAATTATTTACATTCATTATTTAAAAGCCATAAAAAGGCATTTTCTACTATGCACCTGACCATGATTCTTAGACCTGAACCTTATTCTGAATTCTAATTCATGCTTGAAATAGACTTGATAGGACCTGATGGAGTTACTCAAATCATATCAGATTTGGATTGTGTACCTCATGTGTGTTACTATCCGGATATGGGAACACCAATAACTGACCTGAACCTGACAGTGACAGCCCTAGCTGCCACTGGCCTGAACCTGACAGATATGGGCTACAAGTTGTCACTGCTCCTCATCAAACGACTTTCGCCAAAGGTTGCTACTCTCATTTGTTAGCAGTTACAGAGGCATAAACTATGTGCATAGATTTTTTATTTGGATTAGGGATGGATTGGTTTGTTGCATGAAAGGGGAAAAAAGTTTGGATTTGAGTTGGGTTTTCTACACATTGTTACTTGCTTCATGATTCTCATTTCATGAATCTGTTCAGGTCATTAAAGACAGTCGTTGACTATGATTTGTTCTTCTTTAACAGATTGAGGGTTTCAAAATGAACCTCATATACTATGATCTGTATCAGGCCACTCGACTTGAGAAGTTTGTAACAGGCATATCTTCCTTTCTTCTTCTTCTTCTTTTTTTCCCTACCATTTTACTGTTGCCTGCCATTTCTTGTTAAGGTCAAACTAAAAATTGAATTTCTTTGTTGGTCCCTCCCTGTAATTCCTTTGCAGTGTATGGGCAGTTCTTGAAATCCAATGGTGAGCAACCTCTGATGTGGAAAAGACGTGCTACCATGGAAGATGTCCTCAGAGAGGCTGATGTGGTTAGTCCTTATGGTTTGAATTGTTATGTTTTTATCATCTTGATCATGATTTTCATAGCCCATGTAGTGGAACTTCTCGATTAGATAAAATTTTAAGTTTGCATTTAGGGGTTATTTAATAAAACACAAAAAATAGTTATTGTATCTACATGTGCCTACATATATTTTGTTTGTGATGCATCTGGTAAAAAAATAAAATCACCAAGCTTCATTGCACATCCAAATGTCTATCCTTGTCCTAGAGAGAGTATTTTGTGTCTTTCGGATAAAAGCAACTTTTGGTGAATTTTCTTTTGCAGATTAGCCTTCATCCAGTTTTGGATAAAACTACGTATCATCTGATTAACAAGGAATGCCTTGCGATCACGAAGAAGGTTGGAACTAGGTTCTACCAGCCTACTCTTTTTACTATTTTTGTATGAGTTGTTTTTATGCATGATTTTTGCAAGAAAATACATATGATGGATTAAGATAAAAGTAATCCTCAATTACTGGAAGCTATCCTTGTGAATGCAAGTAGGGGTCCTGTGATCGATGAAGCAGCCCTAGTGGAGCATCTGAAAGTGAATCTCCTCTTTCTATTTACTGATAGTAGAGTAGTGCACTATAGATACTGTAATAGTACCAAAACTAGAAGAAAATGGTGTGTGCATCAAAAAGATGGGTGTAAATGACACTTACCTAAGAAAATGGTATCTATGCATGAAAAGGGTCTAAAATATTTCTACTGAAATATGATTAGAAGTACCTGAACAGCTCTTGCATATGGAGTGCCTGGAATATATAGTGGAAAGGAGATAAGTCCTTTCATGAAAGTGAGGAAATCTTCTAGTATTTTTTAAGTTCGTGGCTCTTCTGGTGTCAACCCAAGAACTTGTTTTACTATCACATTGAATGTGAACTAAAGAAAGTAACCAAAAAAAATAAAAAATAAAAAAAGTCAGTGACTTGAATTTTATTATAATCACATAAGAGTAGAGGAATTGTACATCCACCCCCAAAAGTTGATAGCTCACCCCAATATGAATCATCTGACCACATAAGGTTTTGAAAAATGGGATGTACACACCATTCTTCTGATATATATACAAATATCCTTTTTCTATTTTTGGCATATGAGTAGTAGGACTAACTACCATTCTTATACCATAAGCATGAGAATAGTAATTTGGCCATTATAAGTTTTGGAACATGACATGCACACCCTATGTTTCTGATATATATACAACCTAGTTTCTACTTTTGTATATGAATAGTATAGATTTGTACTACTCATATACCCAAAGTACAAAAATGGTGTTTTCATTCAAAAGGAGTGTGGACATCAATTCCCTATTTTCTTTGGTTTGAGTGGCTCTAACAGTCTGGTATCAAAATTAATATTCGTGGTTGGGACACTCAATTTTAGGGGGTGGAAATATCAATGTCATATTGAAAGAATAAAAAATCTTATTTATAATCACGTCTTTAATGATATTTTATACTCTCTCTCTCTCTCTCATACCTTTCTAGCTTCTTCACAGAAAATAACTTCTTTTTTGTCTTTCCATGCATCCATTATCAGGATTGCTATTCTTTCTATATCATTGAGGTACTCAGGCTTTGATTTTGTGGTGCTGACTAGTGTCAGTGTCAAGCTTCTCAGCCTCTTGTGTGTGTCTCCAACGACTACAAGCATGGAGGATGTTCCTAATATCCGATGGATGGGCTTTGGATAGCTGCATTGGAATAGCTTCTCTTCATTTTGGAGTATGAAATTGTTCAGCTCCTGGTCACATGAGACAACAGTTGGGGAACAGAACAGATGAGATTTGAACACTTTCCCATACCTGCAAAACCAAAAATCCTTCTATCTATCAGCTTTTTACCCATACCTGTTTTGTTCTTTATGTTAGCACTCAAAACCACGGCAAAGATATTAAAAAATACACGCACACACATGACAGATATATAGATATATAGATTTATAAAACAGACCCATATCTAGTATTGGAATTTTTGAAAATTTTCATACAACATGCTTAAAATCAAAACCCCATATTGAGAAAAATCATGAAAATAAAGCCCATATAAAAGGAAGAAAAAAAAAGGCATCTAATTCGTTCCAAGTGTCATTGTTCCAGTGGAAGACATGGACCATTCTCTTTCTTTCAATTAAAAAAGAATAACACACATGCACATGTTGATGGAAGAAACCCATATCTATTGTAGCTTCTCTTTCTTCTTTAGCTTTGCACACTACATGCATAGAAATAAGAGCCCAAAATAAGAAAATATTAATAAGAAGAAAACCCATATAAAAAAATGAATCAAACTTACTAGAAAAATCACTTTTGTAAAGACAGACTTATGAAATTCTTAGTATGTACATGTTGAAAACTAACAATTCCATAACAAGAAAAACTAACTAAAAAGATAAATCATGTTTAAAATAAAAATAAAAATAAAGGTTTTGTTCTGCTCTGATGCTGTAAGGTGGCATAATTTTCCCATTGTCTGACAATGTTTTATAACAAATGGTCGTATCTGATGAATAAGAAGAGTAACCATGCATTTAAACTTTCATTTGTGTCTATCATAGGCTCTGTCAAAGACACTGACCGTTGATAAGCTCTTTCATCTGAAGGAGCAGTTTACACTATTGGAGTCGAACAAAAATGGGTGCATCTCTCTAGAGAACATCAGGATGGTTAGTTTCTTTCTTTTAATATTCAGATTTGTTCTGTGGATATGACTTTTGATGGTTGCAATGGTATCTTCCTCTGCTATTGATGTTTCCAACCATCATATTCTTGGCCAGGCCTTGTTGAAAAATGCAACTGATGCAATGAAAGAGTCCCACATTCAGCTATGCTTCTCAACCCATTGCAGGGAAACTTCCTAAGGAGGAATTTGGGCTCATTGCAAGAAAAGGGCCTACATCACATATAGTGGACACGTGATCATGGCCAGTGAGGTTGGTGTTGTAGACATTTGCCAGAAGATGTGGCTAGGAAAGAAAGACATATGATCGGTCCAGAAGGGGACCTTACTGAAACAGTGCATGTGGAAGGCTAGGAAAGGAAGACATTTATAGTTTGTTTTGAAAACTTTAAATAGACCATTAATTGTTTTGTTGATATTGTGCTAATTGTTGTCTTGATGAATGTTAAATTATTTGGTAATTCAAATTCGTGTCATTCAATTATAGGTTTTTTATAGTTATGCAGATAGAGATTTGATAGTTAGATCGATGGAGATTTGATTGTAGGACAGCAATTATAGGAAAGGATTAGTTAGAATCAACAGGAATTTGTGTGAAAGGATTAGTAAAGAATTAGTAGGAATTTCTATTATCGGCACTTTCAGCGGCGTTTTTCCAAGCTTTTGGCGGCACTTGTTTTGTCTTTTAGTGGCATTTCGGGTAACTTTTACCGACGCTTCTAACAAAAATTTGCATGGGTTTCTTCTAACGATTATAGGCCTTTTTTAGTTTTTAGCGGCGTTTTCATCGGCGTTGTCGTAGCTCTTTACCGGCGTTTTAAGAGACGCTTTTTAAGTTTTTAGGGGCGCTTTTCTACTTTTTAGCGGCAGTCACCAGAAGCGCCGCTAAGTATAGTAAGCGCCGCTAAAAATAGACTATTAGCGGCGGCCGTTAAAAATGCCGGTACCGCCGGTAAAAAATACAGCAATGCCCCCCTTTAGTGGCACGTGCCCAACCGCCAGTAATTCTTTTACCAGCGGTTTTTTAGACTTTTAGGGGCAATTTTGGCCGCTGGTAAAGGCCTATTTTCTTGTAGTGCAAAACGCCCGCGCACCCTATCCCCAAATCTCCAAAATGCCCGCGCGCCTGATCCCCAAATTCATTGCGCCTTCTTCTCCCTCCTCTTTTCTACCAAAACCCTTCTCACCTCCTCTCCTCCCCTGCAATAACCTACCGAAAGTCTCTCTCTCTCTCTCTCTCTCTCTCTCTCTCTCTCTCTCTCTCTCTCTCTCTCTCCCTCTCTCTCTCTCTCTCTCTCTCTCCAAGTCTCTCGATCTCAATTTTCCACTCCGGCCTCTCTTGATCTGCCTTCCATTTTCGTTGCTGGTTGAAGACGCTGATCTCTCGGCCGTTGCCGTCCTTCTCGCCGGAACACGCCAGAGTCCGAGAAGGCCCGCAAGAGGAAGTGCGTTGATCTCTCGGCAATGCCCTCCTCGTCGTAACACGTCTCTCTCTCTCTATATCGCCTAATCCGCGGAAGCCATAGCTCGAGAAGCCATAGCTGCTGCTGTCTCAACCATTGGAACTGTCAACAAAGTACCGGTACGTTGCTCTATTTTTTTTTCCACCATTTGATCTGTATCTATGCTTTGAATTATATGGATAGGATTTCTTCTTCTGCTTCTTTTATTTATTTATTTATTTGATGGGTCCTTTGAATTATTTTCCCGACAATTCAGGTGCTTCCAGTTATGATAATGGGAGCCTTCTCTCTCTCACCTCTAGTTTTTGGATTTTCGAGTTCTCTGTTGTCTTGAAAAAAGAAGAAAAGGGTGAAAAGCTTTGATCATTTACACTCTGCTGGATCAAACACGGCGTGACGAAATCCGCATTATTGGTTGCCAGACTCTTTTTGTCTTTGTAAATAGTCAGGTAAGCACTGTCTTATTCTTTTTGGCCTCATGTTTCTTACTCTGGAAGTCAGATCTAATCTCAAGAAATTAAGCACTGGGATCACTTGTGTGTGGTCTGATTGGTCATAGATCGTACACGCATGCTAGTAACTTTCTCTTAGAGAATCTAGATTCATGTCATTTTTCTTATTGTAACAGATGGATGGTACTTACATGTTCAACTTAGAAAGCTTGATTCCCAGGATCTGTCAGCTAGCCCAAGAAATGGGAGAGGATGAAAGGGCATGCCAACTGCATTCAGCAGGGCTATAGGCCCTTTCATCAATGGTATCTTCTCTCTCATGGCCATCTGATTGTATATTCAATATCATTTCCATAGAATGTGTCTTATACTAGCTATATATTTTGTAAAAAATCATTTATTTCTTGTAAATAGATTCTGTTCCTTTCCTGAACTAAGTTAGAAAATGTTCTCTTGATGGTTATGGGAAAGAAGTTTGGCAGTGTATGATGCTCTCTTATCATTCATGTCACCTGAGATAATGAAATTCTACAAAATGCAATTTCCTTTTAGCCTTTCGTTTCACTATTTATTAAATTGCATTCAGGAGTACACACCCAAATGAGAGCACTGAGGTTACTTTAATGTGATTTAGAGGGCCTAAGGGTCATCTTTTCTTTCTTTTTCCTTTTTCCCACATGAACACCAAGCTAGAAAGAGCCCAAAAAGTTCAGTAGAAAATTCACTTGCAGTCCACAACATATCTAACTAAGATGGGTTAATTCTTGTGATAGAATTTTCATTGGTCCTATTCGGAATGTTCTTCAACAATTGTTTTTAAAGCTTTTCCTAGTGTATCCCATTATTGTCTTCAATAAAAAGTTATTATTTCAGTTGGGTTATTTTGTTGTTTCTTGGTTTTACAATTTGCATTTTCTATAGTCAGATATTTCTCTAAGCTAAAAATATCTTCATTATCGTTGTCATCATTGTCATCATCATCATCACATCATTGTCCCTACTATTTGGGTTAGGCTCTTTGAATCTTTACTATAGTAGATATGTTGACTTGTAATATATTATCATTGTCGTCATCATCATCATCTTAGCCTTTCTATTAACACATTGGGGTTGGCTTTTAAATGGTGGATTGGCAGAAGTTTTAGGATCGGTTGCCACGTGGCATGAACCTTCCTATTTTACTCGGGCTCTTAAAATCAGCCATGGCAGAGTATCACATGCACAAACACAATTACAAGTTTAGAACAATATTAAAGTCATATGTTTCTTACTTTCACACAAAATACATATGATTCATGTATTGACTGATTTACAAACTACTGAGCACCTTGAAACTCTTGAAATAAAGTAATATGGTCAATGAATAAATCAAAACTTCACATTAAAGATTGAAAATACTAGCTGTGACAGGCCATGCCACAGTCTAGACCTTTACATGCTTAAAAACACAATGTATTCATGAAATGAGTGTTAAATAAGTATTGTCTAATTTACTTATCTCATATTTTTAGGTTTTTTATTTTATTTTTATTTTTATAACTTGAAAAGGTTCATGCATATTCAGCTGATACGGTCATTGGTACCACCAATATGCACTGATACATATTGGTTTTTGGATGACTGATATGGCTACAGAGTACAGATACCTATATCTTAAACCTTGTCATTAAGTGAACAAGCCTTCACATTAGGTATTTTCCTCATCTTTTTTCTAGGTCCTTTCAACGGTCATCAAAGCTGCCCTCATACTCAGCCTGTCTCCAGTTTTTTAGCACATGACTGAACCATCTCAATATGCTTCTATCATTTATCTCCCATTAGGGCTACTCTTAGCTAGTTAGATTACTTAGGTGGACCTCATTCTTGATTCTATCCTTCCTAGTCTTCCCACACATCCATGGCAAAATCCTTGTGTCTACAACGCTCTCACTCATTTCATGTTGCCTCCCAATTGCAAAGCACTTATCCCCATATGGTATTGTCAATTGAATAATGACGTACCTTTAGTTTCATTGGCATGCGGCGATCACACAACAATGTGAGGCACATCTCCACTTCATCCACCCATCTCTAGTTATAATGGAAACATCATTATAAATTTTTGAAAGTTCAAATGCTTACTGATGAATATTCCAACAAATTCATTTCATCGATGAATCCTGAATGCTTTTTTTATGGTGCTAGTGCCCTGATGACGTAGCACCACTTACATTAGGGCTTTCCAACAATATGCTTCTATCATTATAAATTTCTGGTTTTTGGTTGATTTCATATGAATGCATGGTGGAATGGGCATTCTCATTCCTTTGCTTCTTAGTATACTTTTCACACTATTTTGATAGTGGATTTTTGTTCTTTCAATCTATTCACATGTTTTTATTTTTATTTTTTATTGAATGGCAGGGAAAATTTCATTCTAGACAAAGTTTGTCTTTTAGCTGAAGTTACTACGAGGTCTATTCGTTGACTAATTTCTTTTTTAAATGATATTTGCTAAAGCTATCGATAGATTGCATAGGCCTGGTATTGACAACAGTTCTATTCAGAAAATAATTACCACCACCAAATGAAGTCCCCAATCATTTGTGGATTGTTCACATTCCATATCATATCTTTACCATCTCAAAGATTTCAGGTAAGACCTGCACTCATTTGCTGTTGCTATCATTCTGTTGTATCATTTTAATGTTGGACTACATTTCATGGTATGGAATCCCCACATAGCCCCCATTCTAACTTTAGAAGATTTGTCATCCTTGCACAAGTTCGGATCTATACTCATACGGGTTTGATTGAAGGAAACAGAACAGAGGCCTTATATGTGGTGACTTTTTTTTTGCCCTCTTCCTTATACTGACTTCAATGGGATGATTAGAGGTGAACATAGTCATATTTCTTTGATGGAACTTTAATTGTCATATTTCTTTATTGAAACTTTAATTAAATGATCATGAAGTGATTTAATATTCATGGCTTGTTTCTGAAGCATTTGCATTTTTCAATTTGGTTGGCTTTTGGGATGGCTTATAATTTGAGATCATCTTATCTTAAGGAGAAAGAAACAATTAAGCTTCCTGTTTCAGCTACAGGTACAAGTGGCTAGAAAGCATGTCTATAAGCTTAAAACTAAAGCTGCAGATACCAACTTTTGTATTATATTTGTATTAGCGAACAATATTGTTGGGGTTGTATTATATTTCTCATTGTCTGATGCACAGTTGTCCTTTAGTTCTTTGAAGAAATCATTCTATTTCAGTGCTAATCTGCTATATGACTATAATTGATATCCTAGAATGAGAAGTATAAAAATCATTAGTTGTTCAGATCTTTCATTTCTCAATGTTTCATGAAAATTTGTATTCTTCTCTCTCTCTCTCTCTCTCTCTCTCTCTCTCTCTCTCTCAGGTCAGGAGGAAGATGTTTAAATGCTCTCATGCTCATAGGTATTGCTTTATTCCTGGATATAGATATTTATTAAGCTGGTAGATTCGCTATATCTGTAGGCTTTCTAGGCTATAAAAACACGGTGAAGGTTTTCTTCAAGGTAAAAAATTAAATATAGAATTCAGCACAAGATGGCCATTTTTTTTGCAGCGCGCAGAGGAAGGCAAGGATAGGCTTTACATTGAGAAGAATTTGGGGGGAGCGCTTGAAATTGAAAAGGTTACAGGAAAAGAGCTATTTGTAATGGGCCAAAAGCATTGCAGAAGAAGCCAAGAAAGGTGGCTTGGATCAACAAGAACTAGATTAGGACAGCTATGAGAAGATGAAAGCAGAAATAGTTTGGCAACAGCTTCAGTGGTCAGCTGATAAGGCAAAGGCCAGAGAATTTAAGAAAAAGGCTGAAAAGAAATCAGAGGAAGAGAAAGAGGACTTGGCTATTTTTAAGGTTTTAAAACTCAAAGTGAAATTAACCAAGGTAAAACCATCAAAATCTCATGCCATTTGTGCATATCACATACCATTGCAGCCCAAAATGGGAATCACATATCTCTAAAACTTCAATGTTTTGATTCTCCCTTGTCTTGCAGACATGTTCATCTCTATGTTTTGGCAATGTTCCAGAGGGAACTTTCTATGTTTCATTTCTCTATATGTAGCCATGTTTTCATATTTCATACAGCAACAGTCTGGCAAGTGGGAGCTGCAGATACTAGAAGACCCTGTGGCGAGGCAATCTCACAGGTGGCCTATTGGGTTTGTCACGACAGGATTTGTTCGTGGAAGGTCTGCATTTCCTTTTGTGACATCTACATTATTGAATTGAATTATTGTAACTAAATAGGTTTTCTCTACACTTTATTCTTGTTTGAACTAACATGGTACGATACGATCATTGAGCTTTCTAATGCCACTATGATTAGCTCTTAAAGAGTATTGACACTTTAATTATTATTATATTTTCTATCATTATTGTTGTTGCTTCTTGGCACAAACATGCAATACTCTCTCTGTCTCTTTTGATAAGCATATTCTCGTTTATCACTATCTTATTTCTCTCTTCCATGTTTAACACACTGATAGCATACTGCTTGGTATTGTCTTCAGGTTAAGAGACTGGTAGATATTTTCTGAGCTAAAATTGTAGACATTTCAGAGCATTCACTAACTAATGCTTGGTTTTGTCTTCAGGTTAAGGGACTAGTGGATATTGTCAGAGCTAAAATTGTAGATATTTCAGAACATTCACTAACTGTTGAAGTAACCCTAGTCTTATTATTATTTTTTTCTGGCTTGATTGAATCTTATGTAAATGCGGGTTGATCAATCATGATCCCTACTCTCCTTTCTAGATCCTTTCTAGGGCTGTTCACGAGTCAAGCTAGCTCGAAAAGCTCGCTCGACTCGGCTCGAGTTAGCTCGGATTGACTCGGCTTGAATGGCCGATTCAAGCCGAGCCAAGCTAATTATTTGAAGCTCAACTTGAGTTCAAGCCAAGTTCGACCAGGGGGCATTTCAACTCGACTCGACTCGAACTCAACTCGACTCGAAGCTCGAACTCGAGCTCGACTCGGCTCGATTAATAAATATATTAAATATTATATGTATATTATTAATATAAGTTTTAAGTTTAAACTTAAAAATAAAAAAATAAAAAATAAACCCTAGAGTCTCTACCCGACCACACGCACCCCCTTCCCTTTCCCTTTCCCTTTCTTCTCTTTCTCTGCCCACTGCCAGCCGCACGCCCGCCCCGATCACCACCACCAGTTTTCATTTCAGCTCCATAATAGTATGATTTCAATCTCTTGAGATCTACTTCTTATGCGAGAAACCCAAAAAATTCGAGATGGGTTCTTCTCAGATTTGTTAGAGTTTCAAGGTAATCCAATGATCTGATTAGCTAGATTTCTTTACTTGGATTTTTAATCCGTGTTCTGCTCTGTTTCTTTTCTAGTAATTAGGTTTCTGCTGGTGAAAGAGGATCAAGAACATATCGGTTCTTAGCGGTTTCCTCATCCGATTCGAAGCTTTGTTTTTTTTTTTATCAGGTTTTGCTTTGATTATCTTAAGATTTTTGAATTTTTCATCAATGGATGAGGATCAAGAACAGAATCCATTACTCTCTCACACAACAAGCTCGAGCTCGACTTGACTCGAACAACTAGCTCAACTCGAACTTGACTTAACAGCTTTGACAAACAAGCCAAGCTTCAATGTTGAGCTCGAGGCCAAGCTCGAGCTCGAGCTCAAACTCGAGTACATCATGGACAAGCCAAGCCAAGCTTGGCCCACCTCGACTCGACTTGGCTCGATGCCCACCTCTAATCCTTTCATAATGCTAAAATGTTCATTTCTATAATTCTAACCATTCAAGTAACTGGGGATCCTGGGAAGATGGTTGCAGTCTAGAGAAATCTAACCAAATTTGGCATTAAGGAAATAGCCAGAACTTGAAAGGTTGTCTTAATTATCTTTTTGCAGGAATGCAACTTGCAGCTGGAAGCACCGAACATAATTTCCCTTCATGTGCCAAACTAGCAGGTGTGTAAGATCTTGACTTTTTATTTGATAGGCCCCAGAGGGGAAGTGACCTGGCCTAAAGCCAGGTTGGTCCACTTATCAATAGGGCTATAGGTGTATATTGAATGTGGACCATTGGTTTTTTAACCTAACATTTTCTTGTACGCATGTTTCCTACCTGACAAGTGGAGCTGCATGATTTTTGGGTGTGGATATTCACTGAGGGCCCATCTGATTAACAGCTAGATCTCGCACATGAGCACTTGTGTTTGGCTTATACATATGCATGACTCATTGCCTCATCACTTAATGTTTATGTAAAAACATTTTATTTTAATTATATATATTCAAAGCTAAAAAAGCACACCACATCATGATTGAAATATGAAAATAAAATTTGCATGATTAAAGCATTCTAGAGGCACAAGACCTTTGGAATTTTAGTTTTTTATTTGATTTTTCATCCACACAGCAACGTTTGGAATTCATATCGATTTTGTTGCTTCTTTCTTGATTGGTGGAAACAAAACTATCTCATTTCTCAAGGTTGCTTATTCCACTTGCAGGCACACATGTGCCAATACGGAATGCCTGTGAGAGATATGACTAGATCAATGTTTAAAGAATTGTCCAAAGCTGGTATGTATTGTTCAATATGTATGGCTTTTCATGATCTTGAAATTCAATCACCAAAGTTCAATATGTATATATGTCTTGTTGTTCTATGCTTAATATGTTTAGTGTTGAACATGGGTAGGTCTAGATGATGTGTCATATATCATGGTGGTATTAGTATGGGTGTTGGAAGATTTGAGCTTCAAGAGTCCAAAGGAAGACTAATGTATTTTCTGAATAATGTGGATATGATGAATTTGTTGTCTTTTGTTAGCACTACATTGAGGTTCTGTTTTAGGAGATTTCCTTGCCAGTATTTACATATTAATCGGTCCAACCAGATCACCCCATGAGTGAGAATGGGAAAACTCAAAATTAGGTGATCTAATCATCAGGTGAGTCAATTTTTGAATTTGATGTTTTTGGAGGTTATTCATTGTTTTCTAATGTGTGGCCCATCTGATGCTTAGATTGGCTTGATTTTTGTGTTGCCCCATTTTAATGGTAGGTGAGCCTGCTGGATGATTGGTTTCCATACAAACAACATGATGGGCCCCATATGTAGCTAGTTGCAAGAAATTTTCTATGATTGTTCTAGAGGAACCAGCCTCTAGACTTTGATTGAACATAATAGGCTACTTCCTCATTTGAATGCTAGTAATCATCACTAATCTTCATTCTTCTTCCTGATTAGATGGGACGCATCGAGTTTGCAATTCAGTTAACTTGTGCATTTAGATGCATCATTCCAGACTGTAAATGATCTTGATTCTAATCCGATTGAGAGATGGACGCAACTATAATTTCTTAATCCTTAAGACTCTAGATTCCCACAATTATAAATTACTAGAGCTGGCCTAATTATGGAAAATTTGAAAACTACCCTTATGGAACCAAACATCATTTTTAAGTCCCATTTGGGAGACCCAAAATCTAGTTCTAGTTTGTGTTTTTCTTTTTTTTCCAGCACAACCAATCCACCTTGTAAGCAGAATCTAAATCACAACTAAGGAATGGAAATGAGCCCTTCTTGTCTTGCCAACGATTTGAATGTGCCAAGTTTACTTGAAAATAGCACTACTAGTATAGGATTTCAATGTAGAACTCGTGTAAGCTATAGGTATGCTAGGAGTCTCTCGCACAATTAGAATTTCAGCTCAAGTCCATTTACCATACTCCATCCCCCTTTTGTTCAATATAAAACTGGTTATCCCCAGTTGGGTCAATTGCCAGGGACCCAAGCTTCCATGAACTACAGGCCCTCGAATACAGTCATGAACCCCTTCTGTACCATTGGATCAAACTAGCCTCCAAGGGATCCTGTCTATCTTCACTAGTCGAGCCCTGCTATGATGTACGCACAATCCTGTGAGCATTTCAGACAAGCTATTTTTCAGGCGCCCTTCTATCAGCAACCCTTAAGCTTTGATTATTCCCAGCACTACTAGGGAGAACAGAAAATGTTGCAGAATGGTTCATGTCATTTTAGGTTCCATGGAGTTAAGTAAATACATTATTGAGATTTGTCAGATTGTTGTGTTTCAGGTTCTGTTTTGTAGTCTGTGAGGGAGTAAAGGTATGCATATGACCCGATTTCTACATGTTTTGGTAAACTAGATGTTTTTGCTGGTAAAAAAAAAAAAAAAAAAAAAAAACAACACTTCTTAAACTGTTAAAGAAGTTCATCATGCCGCACATGAAAATTTTGGTGCTTAATATAGGGAAAAGATATAATCAGTCCATTTATTTGCAAAATGATCTGTTATGGGCACAATCACTAAGCAGCTGGTGGATAGTTATATTTGTTGCTTTTCTCAATGATGTCCATTAAAATGCTGCAGGTTTCTCATCTGTTCGCTGAATGGTGTCGGATTTGTGAACTTCCTGGTATGAATGATGCATCTTAGGCCCATTATATTTCACAATTGCAGCAAAGTGGGCTACTTAAAGGTGACGATATCACAGATCGCTTTTTCTGCATCCTTACGGTAACTTTTCATGCTTATAGTTATGTTTGCAGGAGATCTCCAAATCATTGGAAATTTGAGTTTTGTGTCATTATTCATTGGTCTTGAATTCCACTAAGTTCGTTTAGTCAAGCATTTGGTAATTACATATGATAGGAAACAATAGTTTTCGGAGCAATCCAGATTCCAGATTCCAGATTCCAGACAAAGAAGGGTTGAGCATTAGCATGGTTGATCTCCTTGGGCGGGCTGGTTGTCTCAATGAGGCCTACAATATGAAAATCTTAATTCATATAAGCAACCTTATTTCCGAAAATAATATTCACCACAGCGGATCTCTATGATAAGTGTTATGTTGCTTGTGGGGGTGGCTAACGGTGGAGTGTGTACTGACAGTGGGGTGTGTACTAACAAGCTAACCTAAAAAAAAAAAAACTTGTGCCAATAAGCTAAATACCCTCTTCTATGCTCAAAATTACTTCCAATGTCCTTTTAAAACCCAAGGTTCCGGAGTCACGACTCTCAAAGGAGTAATTGCATTGGTAAAATTGTCCAAAGCTACTCGTGCTATATATACTAGAGATATAGAGATGTTTGTTAGTTATGCCAATTGGGCAGTAAATTTAGTGCATGATCTCATTAAAAGTAGTTTAACATGATTTTATATGTGTGGACTTGAGAAGTGACCAATCTTGGTTTGACCCTTACTCTGCCAACGTACTTGAATATATTGGTTGCATTTATTCTTCCAGAGATCTGGTTGTTTTTGTTTTGAGAAAATCAAATGAGCCAATGTCTTGCAAGAGTTGAGTTGGTGTCCTTTTATTCAAGTTCATTAATTGTGGGATTGAGCTTTGGTATGGTTGCAATCACTTAATAATGTCTCCCTTGCAGGTTCCATTGAGAAGTGACCAATCTTGGTTAGTTATGTAAAATATAAATATTGATGAATGGGGCCAGTAGCTGCTGCGGTTACAAGTTTTTTGTTAGATGCGGCTTGTAGTTGACCTCATTGCAGGCTAGGCTGTATGATGTATAAATGAAGTGGATTTAGAGATAAGTTATTGTGGCCCTTTGTCAGGTGGTGGATGTATATGGCCTGCTTCACAAGTTCGATCCAAATCACTTAGAAACTCAAAAACTGCAGTTGAACACATATCAACTGTTAGGTTTTACCATAATTACATATGTAAACACATGTGAATCTATGGACATGGGGATGATATCACAGTTCAAGCTGGTGGTTGAAATTGTAGGGTGAACAGTTTGATCTCCAACTTTTTTTCTTTTTTTCATTTTTCCTTTCTTTTCTTGAAAGCATTGATTTGTAATGCAGTGTTCTCATTTGTTGTAGCACACTATTATACCTCTTCAGCACCTCGTAAGCTTTGGTCTTAACCTTGTCAACTGAGCTTTCGAATTTCAGGTATGTAAACAAGTAACTTAACAAAGCAATGTACCCTAAAATCCATATCTGTAGGATCTGTGCTGGGATTGTGCACATCTGTATCTGCAATTTGTCTCCTGTCATCATCATCATCTCAATTTTCTCCAATTCGTGGTTCAGTTTCAAATGATATATTGGCAAAAGTTCTACAGTTGGCTGTCCACTAGACATCAACCCTCTCTTTTACTGAACTTGCCACGACAGAGGCTAACATTACCACCACTCACATGCAAGCACGATTCCACCCAATATTGACCCCCAAGCCAACTATTAGATGCACACCCCAAAGGGTAAGCAAGCAGAGTTATTGGCATGTAGTTTCAATGCAAACCACTAAGCAGAATTATTCTTTTTATTGTAGGCTAATGCTTTTGCAAAGAAGCTTAGCTATGCCTCGCCACTTCAAGCAGGCCTAATGAAATTGCAGGTGACTAATTCTCATGCTTGTCACATTCAAGATCAGTTATTATTCTGATTTTTTGTGAAAGAGTTGTGGTTAGTGATGAGATAAATGTTACAGGCCCTTCTTTTGGGGTGAGGAATATATGTTACCTTGTGAAAAAAGCAGAGAAGAAATGGAGTAGGCTATTAAAGCAGGAAGGGAAGCCTCCTGTGTTTTTGAAAGTAGACTGGAACAAATGGGTCGATGAAGATGAAGAGCAAGAACACAAATGTAAGTTGTCCACCCCTTTTTTTTAATCTTGAACACTGACCTTTTTAAGTATTTTTTTGTATGCCAGGTTGCATTTTTATTTGTTGTTTTGTGCTAGATATCTGATTGTTTTTGTATGTCCCAGCTAGAGATGACATGGACTTCGGTGGCATGGATTTCTCGGTATGTAGCCAAGTCTACTTGTGAAAAGCCACAAGAATGTGCGGTTATACAAGTGAAGCTTTTGTTTGATGAAATTTTCTAATCCCATTGTCACTTCTATACATGGATGAGTAAGCAGTGCATCAGGTTTCTCTCCCTATTTAAAAATTACATGATGTTGTGCATCAAGTCATTAGGTGTGCCACACATGTATGGTACAATTTTTTGGTATCTGCCAATAGTATTTCTTTGCCTTGAGTAATAGGTGCTCCATTTCTGCATTACTTGATATTTGTTAGTCTTATTACCAAATAGGGGCTTGTCACACAAGTTTTGTACATCGATAAATATTTTTAATTCAAAACATTTGAAGCTATTTACCTTGTAGTTTTAAGACTTACTTTAATGATTAAAATAGGAGTTTGTTGAATTTTGGGCCGGGTTACTCATCTGGTTCACTGTCTTTTCATCTCTATTCTCATTTTAGTTTTTATGAAATCAGATTATTGGGTAATCCAAATTCTTGTCATTCAGTAATAGGGTTTTGATAGTTATGTTGATAGAGATTTGATAGCTAGACTGAATGACAGTAAAGAATCAATAGGAGTTTGTGTGAAAGGATTAGTAAAGAATTAGTAGGATGTTCTATTATCGACAGTTTTACCAGCGCTTTTAATAACTTATAGTGGCGTTTGTTTCAACTTTATCGTCATTTGTTACAAATTTACCTACATTTTTAATAACTTTTACGCACGTTTCTCAAATCTTTTAGTGGCGTTTATATAGTTTTTAGCGGCAATCAACAGAAGCGCCGCTAAATTCTAATAAACGCCGCTAGAAATTAGATTTTTAGCAGCAGCATAAAAATGCCGGTATAAAGGGCGACCGCCGGTAAAACACACAGTGACGCCCCCCTTTAGCGGCACGTGTCCAACCGTTGGTAATTCTTATACCAGCGGCTTTTTAGACTTTTAGGGGCAATTTTGGCCGCCGGTAAAGGCTGTTTTTCTTGTAGTATGTTTTGAGCCACTTTGGGCTTAACCTTTAAAATGGGCCTAAATGACTTTATAGGCTGGAGTAGGACTCACTAGTATTTCAATAATCATAATTGGGAATTTCGGTATACCTAAGTGCATGATTTAAGGAATATTATTTACTATGTTATAATTGGACCGTTAAGTATAAAACTGTCGATTTTGAGCATGGTGTTGTGATATTGGGTTTTTAATAGATTTATAAGGAATTCCCCACCTAAGTGGAATATTTGGAAAGTGGGACATAGATCATATGTGCATGTCCACTTGAAATTCCACATAAGAGGACAATGGTAAATCAGGTTTAATGTGGTCTTGGGCTACTTTTCTAGTAAAAGTCAACTAATTGCCCAATAGACCAACATGAGACCAAGTGTATGTTTTTCCATAGCTAATTATGACTCTCATGAGAGGTGGACCACTGGTGTTAAGTGGTCCGATAGACTTGACTTATGTAGGCTTTCTTATAGACCTGACTTCCAATAACTTAACTTAGACTAACTTGATATAGGAGCAATTCATATAAGTGATTAATGTAAATGCAACAAACTTAAGAAAAGTTAAGACTACTCAAAGGTCGGACTAATGGATTGACAGTACACCCAAGCGAGTCTATGTTAGATTAGATGACTTTCTTCTGGAAAGTATAATTTAGGAAAGAAATTCCAATTAGGAAAGTTTATTTATAGTAAGTTCCCTAGATTAGAATGGAATGAAAAGATCATTTCCAAAAGAATTATAAACAAACCTATAGAAAAGAAAAGAAAAAGACAAAAGGAAAATGAAACAAGAAGTATACTCCAAGAACATTGATGGACGTGCATAATAAGTGTGTGTGGAAACTTATTGGTGGGTGGTTCTAAATTCAAGATACTTTTGTTTTCTAATTGTGATATACTTGGAAAGATTTTATTTAAAAAGATTTATTTTTAGAAAATTCTATTTATAAAAAGTTCTAATTTTAGAAGGTTTTGAGAAAAGTTATTTTCGGAAAGCTATGCATTCTTACATGTTCAAAACACCAACACGAGAGACAGCGAGATTGATATGAGAGACACTGAGGTTGATTTTAAGTGATTATATGAATGATAGTGAGGCTTATTTATGAGAGATAATAAGACTGAAGGTGAGGCTTTATCATGAGTGATGCTATGAGTGAAAGTGAGGCTTTATTAAGAGTGAAAGTGGGGCTTTATCATGAGTAATGTTACGGGTGAAAATGAGTTATTATGAGTGATATGAGTCAAGGTGAGGATTTATCATGAGTGATGCTATGAGTGAAAATATTTGTTTATGATCAGTGATGATGAATGAATGAAAATAATGAGGGAACTATGGGTCCTCAAGATTGAAATCCCTATGAGTGAAGAGTGACCCCTGTGTGGAATTTAGGATTGTCGGGAGTTTATGTTAGTTCCTCAATTTGCCATTGACATGAGCTAGGGAGCCTTAAGTTAGTTGAGCCCTATTGGAAGACATTAAAAGATCAAAAACTCAATGACTTGAAGCATCAAGGCTTAAAAACAGGTAAAAGTGATGTGCCTTGGTAATCCTAACTTTAGACCCCTTTAGTTGTAAAACAACATACCTTAGATGACTTATTGTATACAAGAAAACTCTTAGTCATCAGGTGTATGCTAACTAAATTATGTGCAAAGTGCGTGTAAAGAATAAAAACTAAAATGCACAAGTTTGATCAATCAAGCGAACCTTTGATTGGACTTGATCGATTGAAGGCCCCTCGCTCAATTGATCAAAGGTACGCGAAAAAGTCCATCAACATTTTGCCCCTAAATCGAACTTAAGTTCGATCGATCGAATGATCACTCAATCGATCGATACTAGTCATTATAGATCCGTTGGAGCTTTTTCTTTATAAAATTAGCATTCGAAAATTTACAAAATTGATGGAATTTGATGTTTTAGAGACCTAGTATATCTCAAGCCTTACCAACACTTCTACACTTTATCCTAAAGAGATTTATGATATCTTCGTAGTGATTTTTCACTTAATGAGCTTTTCAAGCTCCATTACAAGAAGAACATTATTTCAAGCATTCTTTAGAGATTAGACTCAATCTCATCGGTAAACCCTTTATCTAAACATCCTCTAGAAAATGCCCATCTAATTGAATCTCCACTTAGAACCAACTATCTCATATTTGTAGGAGATTCAAAATCATATTTGTAGGAGATTCAACCATTCTCCCACTACCTTGTCACTTCATAAGCACATCCTCAAGGTAACTGATTCTTGAAGGGGGAAAAGATCGACTTCAAATATCGAGGTAATAAGAGAATTAGATTCAATGTTGAAGAATTCTCTAGCAATGCGCAATAACGGGACTCAATCTGATAAATACAGTTGTCCTTTATTAGAGTCTATATACTTATTCTTTGTGTATGATTGAGTATAGAGTTTGTAACCCATACTCACATAGGTTCTTGTGTAGGACCACCACCAGACATGGGTGCGTATGTGTTAATCTCTAATGGAGACTCCGGTAAGAATATACATGCTTTTTTTTAGGACTATAGAGATTGTTGGTAAACCCCTCAGAAAGCCAACTAAGTCTTTGAGGAGCCACCGACACAGGTGGAAACGTGGTCCACCGACATAGGTGTGTACGTGTTCCACCAACACAGGTGCGTACATGTAGGTTCTTATGTTTAACCGAAGGTTTGTGGTGAGCCTATTAAAAACCATTGTAAACCATTGTAAACCTATTGGAAACCTCTGAGATAGTGAAACTCGGTACACTTGAGGAGAGTGCGGTTGCCGAGAGAGGAGTAGGTATTTAACTAAACCATTATACATCCTTATATTTGTGATTATTGATGTTTGTAATTTTATTTATGCTTGTATTGAATCTGTGTATTATGAATATATGAATAGATTGTATGCCATGTATTTAATTGTAGCACACACAATTGTATTTTTATACCTCACATCATAAACCAATTACTCAACTTGATGTGTCTTTTGTAGTTTATGTTATTAGACTCACTTGACTTGGAAGCCTAAGCGTTAATTGTTTTAAATTGGCAAATATTTTAAGTGGTCCCCCCCCCCCCCAAGACGTAGCCATAATTCTAAGCTCTGTAAGCTTTCGCGTAGCGTGGTGTCGTGTTAGACAACCGACATAATTTTAATTGATATCAGAGCAGTTTTCTCTTCAAGGAGTTAACCGTTTATAGTAAAAATTGTAGGAGCTTTATAATGATGTCTACCTAAGAGGGGAGTACCATTTCACAACCATCTTATTTTGATTGATCTAGCTATGCCTATTGAAAGGCTAAGATAAGGGTATTCTTGAGATCCCCTGACTCTATGGTTTGGGTTATTATCGAACAAGATGGGATATGCATATAGAACAAGTTATGATAGACATAGCTATGATGCAAAAGTTCTCAATGTGATGTACTATGACATTTCTCCTGATGAATTTAAACGCATTTGTACATGTGAAACAAGAAAAGGAGAATGAGATATTTTAGAAACCACCCTCGAGGGAACTAGCATAGTAAAATGTTTCATGCTTCAACTCTTGACCACACAATTCGATAATATTAAAATGGAAGAGCATTAAACTTTCATGGAGTTCTATAGTAAACTGAATGATATTTACAACTCCATGTGGGGTTTAGGAGAAAAGATATTGGAGGGCCGTATATGTAAGAAAATACTTAATTCCCTTTTAAATATATTTACTCACAAGATAACATCAATAAAAGAGTATAGAGACATGGATGTGATAAAAGTAGAAGAACTTATATGTTCTTTACAAACATTTGAACTACACTCTAAAGAAACACCATTTAGAAAAAAACGAAACTCACTGCTCTTAAATCTTTACACAAGCATTCATATAGGTAAAAAAAATTAAATATGAAGAAGACAGTAATGAAGAAGATGAAAAAATGACTAGAAAATTTAATAAATTCATCAAGATTAGTAGAGGGAATGGTTGTATAAGAAGGGAAAAATGGTTGAACTCGAACATATAAGTAAATCTTTTAAACAACCTAAAGAAGTCCAATGTTACAACTGTGAGGGGTATGGTCATGTTGCCACGGAATGTACAAGCAAATCAAGATCCAAAGGAAAGGCTATGACAACAACATGGGACAATACGGAGGACTCCGAATAAGTTTTAGAAAACTCCCTTAATGATGAATACCTTGGACACTTAAGTGTTCTAATAGCCTCATATAGACACCCTATCCCATGCTGATAAGTTGATTGAGTTTAAACTGATGGATGGACAACCAAACCCCAATCCTAAACCTTAACCCTAGAAGCCTAAACCTTATGGACCCCGATCTTAAACCCTAAACTCAACCCATTCAAACCGGTCAACCTAACCCTAAACCCTATGATTCTAAAACCCTAGAGCCTTAAGTCAACTCAACGAGTCTACTCACCCGGTCAACTCATTGAGTCCACTCATCCGATCAGCTTGCCCAACCCCATAACCCAAACAACTCACCTAATTAAGCCCAAAACCAAGGCTAAACCCAAGCCTAAAAGCAAGCCCAATCAGAGAAATGGGTGAAATATCAAAGTAGCAACCCTCAAAGCAAAGCCTCCAAACGCTTGGAGGATGTTTTCTGCTAAAGAAGGGAGTCCAAGTAGGAACCAACGGCAGCAAGGTTGTCACCAATTATGTAGCACTCTCCCTCTTTAGGGAAGCATCCCTCAAGCATATGGAATTCTCCTTTTTCAAACTTTATGTGTGCGGTTGATGTGCATTTACTTTGATGCCCATCTCCTTACCCAAAATTAACCCTTTACCACCTCATCTAACTCATGAGATGATGCCATGTGGCAATCTCCGATCATAGACCTTCAACCACTTTTTACCCCTATGATCACTAGAAATTACTAGAAAACTGGGTTGGGAGACTATAAATAGCCCCCTCCCTCCCCTTCTCATTTCAAACATCCTAGAAACATCATAAACCTTCCCTTCTCATTTCAGAGACCATACCCATCAAGGTCCATTCCTTTACCAAGGAGAGTGAGAGTGAGAGAGAGCTCAACCCTAGTCTAGCCCAACCTAAACAGAGTCCAAGCCTCCTGAGCCACCAAGTTCAAACCTGAGCCACTCAATCTAGCCTTATGACATTACCATTTATCTAACCATTCAAGCCTCAATTAGTTTCGTTAGATCAGCAGATTAGCATCGTGAAATATTCATTCCCTCCTCAACCCCCTGCTCTTCATATACATTAGCATAATAGTGCATTTTCATTGTTTTCAAGTATCTGACTGACGGACGGATGCTCTGAGGCTTGCCGATATAATTGGACCTTGCCCACCAGAAACCCTAACCAATTAGCCGTCATTTTAGCATATACATCGCACTTCATCGTTTTCACGTATTTGACTGGTGGGCACATGCTCTGAGACATGCCGATATAACTGCATCAGGTCCACTAGAAATCTTAGTCGGTTGGCCGTCGTTTTATCATAAGCATCAATACAGCATCAAATATCCCATACATATATACTTTACACCCCACAGTTGATCTTTCGAACGTATGCTTTATGGCTTACCGATATAGTTGAATCCTGCCCATCAAAATTTTAGATTAGTCAATCATCACTTCTATTACATCACATTATATTTTCTACACGCGAGAACTACCCTTATTCTTCAGAAATTAGTCAGGATTTGTGAAGTAAAGAGCGTACATCCGTACAAGCAGAGTAGGTGCCTAATACCTTCTCTCTTTGTAATCGCGGTCCCTTACTTGGAATCTCTAGAACGTAAAATCACAAGTCATCTTCGGGTTAAGGATCTTCGAGTTCTCATCTTAAACATTTCTACGGGGTCTAACCGACTATAAAATCATAACAATTGGTTAATGGTGACTCTGGTCAAATATCACACCCTTTTACCACCTTAATAAAATCCCTCGAGCGTGGCAACTGTAAACAGAGAGGAGCTGAAAGCTTTTGTGTATTTGAGACAACCCAAAAGGGTTGAATATATAGAGATTACAGTCATCTATACAAGGAAAATAATAAAATTAGAATCTTCTACCTATGGAAACGAACTATACAAGGTATACTAGCTATACAAGGTATATATGTGAGTCTGTCTAACATCCCCCTCAAACTAATGCGGGTCATCGACAAGTAATAGTTTGCCAACTAGAAATGAGTGAAGTGCAGAATAATGGACTTGGTGAAAATGTCTGCAATCTGATCATGGGATGCAACAGTGGAAGAGAAATGAGCCCAGACTGAAGTTTCTCACGAATAAAGTGGCAGTCAACTTCAATATGCTTCGTCCGTTTATAAAAAACTGGGTTAGAGGCAATCTGAATGGCACTTAACTTATCAACATGGAGTGGAGTAGGATTCTGCAGAGGAATGCCCAAGTCAGAAAGAAGTCTACGTAACTAGACAAGCTCACTATACGCAGTGGACATCGCCCGATACTCGGCTTCTGTGCTTGATTTGGAAACAGTGGACTACTTCCAAGTGATGAGAGAAATGCTGAGAAAAACACAGTAGCCTGTGGTAGATCTTTATGTGAGAGCGCAATCGGCCCAATTAGCATCTAAATAAGCACGAAGATCCAGAGTCACGTTGGAGGAGAAGAACAGTGATCGATCTAAAGTTTCACTTAGGTACCGTAGGAAGCGCAACACCCAGTCATATGAAGAGTCCGAGGAGCAGAAATAAACTAACTGACGATTTGGATAGCGTAGGCAATATAAGGACGAGTCATAGTTAAGTAAACCAGACCCTCAACCAAACAACGGTATAAGTCGGGCTGTGTAAGTATATCACCATCGTCATGGCCATATTGAACGTTAAGTTCTAAGTGAGTCTGAACTGTCTTCTGATCTATCAATGATGCCAAGGCGAGAAGATCATTGGTATATTAACACTGGCTGACCAAGACCCCACATTTAGAACGTGAAATTTCAAGCCCAAGAAAGTATGTGAGATGGCCGAGGTCTTTCATCTTGAAGGAGGATTGCAGAACTTCCTTTAAAGCCGAGATGTTAGTAGCATCGCTACCAGTCAGAAGTAGGTCATCAACATAGACGAAAACAATGACAATTTCGTGAGCAGTGATGCACAAAAATAAGGATGAGTCATGGCTACTTTGAGTAAAGCCAGCACCGGTAACAACATCGTGAAAGCATTGGAACCATGCCCGATGTGCTTGTTTAATGCCATACAGGGCTTTCTTTAGGCGACATACCTTATTATCAGAGATTAAAAACCCATGAGGAGGTTTTAAATATATTATTTCTTGGAGGTCTCCATGAAGAAAAGTATTTTTCACATCCATCTAATCAAGTGGCCAAGAGCGAACGGAAGATATTGCCAAAAGAGTACGAACAATTTTCATCTTGGCCATGGGAGCGAATGTCTCATCATAATCAATTCCGTATTCCTGTTTGTATCCCTGAGCTACAAGTCAAGCCTTGTATCGATCTAATCCATCAAACTTGAGCTTGACAGAAAAATCCATTTGCTACCAATTAGTTGTTGATAAGTGGGTCAAGTGACAATGTCCCACGTATGATTATCATCCAATGCCACAAGTTCTTCTACCATAGCCTTCTTCCAACAATCATGAGTGGTTTCCTGAGAGTATGAAGTAGGAATAGAAACAATATCCAGAGTAGCATTCATAGCAGACATAAAGCATATCAAGCGATCAGGCGCTCGATGTACATATCAGAATGACATATCGAGGTAGGTTCAAGATCTGTAATAGGTACAGTAAGTTCGGGTTGAGTAATAGGTGGTGGAGTTATACATGATCGACGCGAGTAAACCTGCAACGGACGAGAGAAAGTACTCGAGGCAAAAGGAATATCGAGAAAGGTGATTAGACCAGGAGATTTTGGGGCATGCGGAGGAGGAAGAGATGAATGAAAGGCAATATGTTCAAGAAAAATAAAATGTCATGAAACCCGAACACGACGAAAAACTGAATCATAACATCAAAAACCCTTCTGAGTTTCTCCAAATCCCAAGTACATACATTTGATCGATTTGGGAGGTAGTTTGTTACACTTACGTGAAGCCAGGTGAATATAACAGACACAACTAAAAACATGAAATGTGAAATATGCAGGAGGGAAGCCGTGTAGAACAAAGTATAGAGATTTATTGTTCAGAACATTGGTGGGCATCCAGTTAATTAAGGAGACTGAATGTAACATTACTTTCGCCCAGAAAAAATGAGGAATACTCATAGCTGTCATCAGGATGTTGGCAGTTTTAAAAATATGACGATTTTTTCATTTAGCCACCCCGTTCTGTTGTGGAGTATCAGAACAGGTAGTCTGATGAATAATCCCATGACCCTGAATAAATGTATGAAAATCGGTTGAGAGATATTCCCCCCTGAGTCAGAGCGGAGAGTTTGAACTGAAACCCGAAATTGAGTCTCCACCATAGAGTTAAATATCTTGAATTTTTCAAAAACCTGTGACTTCGAGTGTAAAAAGTAAATCCAGGTGTAACATGTGAAATCATCAATGAATATAACATAGTAACGTAACCCAGAGAGTGACATAATTGGTGAAGGACCCCAAAAATCTGTATGCACTAGTTTAAACATAGAAGATGATTTTGTAATACTTAGAGAAAAAGAAATACATTTACTTTTTGAAAGATAACAAGATGAACAAGAATAATTCAAATTTTTTTATTAAGAGAAACATTCCCTAACATGCCAGAAGAAAAATAACTGAATTAACCGATCGGAATGTGGATGACCCAGGCGAAAGTGCCACAATTTATTTGCCGAACAAATATCTGATGAAGATGGAGAAAAGAAACAACGAACCGGAGTGACAGATGGATCAATGTCTAGCACGTACAGATGACCATGCCGCTTACCCATCCCAAGTATCTTCCCCATTGCCAGATCCTGCACAAAACAATAGTTGGGAAGAAATATGACTAAGCAGTTATTGGATGTGAGTTGACCAACTGAAATTAAATTGGAGGAGAGATTAGGGATATGAAACACATCACGAAGGCTGAACTGGCGATGAGCAGAAGGAGAGAAATTCAATGATCAAACGGACTAAATAGGTAGTCTAGTGTCATCCGCAGTAGAAATAGCCTGATTGTCGGTGTAGGGATGAATGTCACGAAGATGGGATACAGTACCAGTCATATGATTGGAAGCACCTGAATCGAAGAACCATGGAAAAGATGGGGATATACCTGACATACTGGCCGCAGAAAGGGCCTGAACGATTTGTTGGAGCATTGTAGGAGTCAAAGGTGATGAAAGACCTTCAGCAGAAATAGTAGATGCAGAATCACTAACAGACGACTCAGAAGAAATAGTGGCAGTAGTAGCAAAAAGAGCACGACTACGGCCACGACCACGACCACCACGTCCACGGCTGAAAGAAGATGCATAGGCACGTGTACGGCAGTCCTAAATACCATGACTAGTCCGTCAACAATAAGCGCACCATTCTTTGCATTGAGCAACAACACGACCCACCTTATTGCAGCTGCAACAAGTCAAGGAGTGGAACCACGAGTTGGTATAGTGGTGGACACAGCAAGCACCATATCAGATAATCTCGGAGTTAAGGAAAGAAGAGAGAGAACTTTCAGTCGTTGTTCCTTAGCCAATAGATCATTAATAACCAAATTCAATGAAGGAGTAAGGCTACAGTTCAAGAGAGCAAACCGATAATGGTAGAATTCTGGATGCAGCTTCATAAGAAATTGGTGAACTTGCGCACTCTCTGCATAGTTTGAAAAATCTTAAAGTCATGAGGATATGTTAGATCCATCATAGCCATCTCAGTCCAAATTATGACAATTTTGGAGTAAAATGTTTGAATACTGTCGTAAGGTTAACGAGATCCTAGTCCAGATGGTATAAGCGGGCCACATTACTCTATTGATAAATTGTCTGAAGATGCTCCCACATTGCCTTAGCCGTGCCATAATGTGTGAGGCTAACAACAATGGACCGATCGACTGAATCAAGAATCCAGGTAATGATCCATCCATTGTTCATATCCCAATCAGCCAATTTGTCGGCATCTGTGGATGTGGGGATAATAACAGATCCATCAATTAGTTTCTACAAACCACGACCCTTGAGGAAGTTCTGAAAATGGATGGCCCATAGCGAATAGTTAGTACCATCAAAACTACAACGTGGGCCTCTGTACGTGATGAGTTCTTGTCCATTGATCAGAAGTAATGTAAAGCACGTAAAGAGTTGTAGCAGAAGGAGGTTTTAGATGTACCGTACAGTAAGAGATACCCAAGGAGTTGTAATATTTGGATATGGCAGAATAGCAACAGCAACAGGGGTTATTAGATCTGAAAAATCTAGATCTAGAAAAGCTAGATCTGGATCTAGCAAAACAACAACAATAACAGGGGCTCTGGATCTGGAAAATCTAGATCTGGATCTGGCAGAATAGTAACAGCAACAGTGGATATGGATTTGAAAAATCTAGATCTAGATCTGGTGGTATAGCAACAGCAACAGGGGCTCTGGATCTGGAAAATTGAGATCTGGCACTAGATCGGGAAAAACGAGATCTAGAACAGCAACAGGGGTTGCTGGATCTCAAACATATCCAGCAATAGGGTTGGTCGGATGACGCAGGGGTGCTAGACGAGCAGAGGGGTGGTCGGACGAGTAGGACCGACGCTGTAGGGTGGTCGGAAGAGCAGGGCCGACGCTGTAGGGTGGTCAAACGACGTAGCTGGGGTGGCCGGACGATGCAGCAGGGGTGGCCGGACGACGCAGCAAGGGTGGCCGGACGACGCAAGGGCAGTCGGACGAGCAGGAATGGTGGCTAGACGCAGTAGGGATGGTCGGATCTGACAGGTGGTGTCAAATTTGGATCAGGGAAGCTCTGATACCATATAAACAGAGAGGAGATGAAAGCTTTTGTATATTTGAGACAACCCAAAGGGGTTGAATATATAGAGATTACAGTCATCTATACAAAGAAAATAATAAAATCAGAATCCTCTACCTATGGAAATGAACTATACAAGGTATACTAGCTATACAAGGTATATATGTGAGTCTGTCTAACAGCAACTAATGGAAAGAAGAGAGTCGATCTCCCGTTCCCTTGAAAAATCTGCCCTCCAGAGTCCACACCTCCACCACTGCTTCTCTCCCTAGAGACATGGGAGAAGATCCCAACTATGACACCTCAGAAGAAAAGCAAGAGTCCTTCTCCAATGAAAAAGATGAAGATAAAGGAGATGAGGACTTACAAGAAATCCAAAACTGACTTTATGTTACAAGTTTGAAAATCATTAAAAAGTTAGGTTTGGTAAAGGTTGAAAAGATTCAATTGGCTAGCCAATTAGAACAAGCTGAATATGAATATATCTCGTTGATTCAAATACAAGAAAATCTTAATTTTGACCTTGAGGAGACTTTAAGGAGATATTCGGTTTTTTAATTAGAACTTCATAAGTTACATCTGAAAATCAAGGCATGAAACTTCAAGTTAGCTAACTTAAATCTTATCTTGCTAATGTTAAGGTTGCCTAAGTAGAAGAACAAACAGGAAAATCTTTTAATGTGGGTAAGCCTTTTGGGGATATAAGAGGTTTTGAATAAAATAGAAACCTCATATTTTAACCTCTACTCCTTTGGTGATCCAAAATGACTCGTCTGCTTTAGGAAGTAGATCAAGAGCATCTCCTATGTGCCACAATTGTGGAGATGTGGACCACTTGAAGTTTGAATGCATTATCTTTAAAAGGTGACAATCCACCTCAGTTTCAAACCGAATAGGTAAATATATCATGACTAAAAAATCAACACACCAATGGAGAAGCCCCTTAGAGGATCGTTAGAAAAGAAGAACTTTTCAACCCCTCCTGAAATGACCGATCATATGATGGAGTTGAAAAAGTAAGTTGCCATTCTCAATGAGAAAATGAAGAAAATTTTAAATTTGGGTAATAACAACTAAGGTAGGAAACACATAGGTAAATCCTCTACCAAACAAAGATCTCTAATTAAGAATTCACCCAAGGGAGATGCATCTAGGAAAATCATTTTTCCTCCCAAAAACAATCATGGTCCTAGGAAATTCACACCCATATATGTTTTAAAAAATGATAGGTGATCCATAGAGATCTATATGAGCATAATAGGTATATCTGAGGATTATAGCCTCTTTTTCAGTTTGGTAGTTTAGCTTAAGTTGTTTCATTCTTATTTTTATCTTTGTTAAACTATTTTGGTCATGTTTCTTGATAGGTATATCTTTTAAATGACCATATTATACATGTTCCATGATTTTAATGTTTATATGCACCCTTTATACATTCCCTTGTTAGTATGTTCTTATAGGTAAATGTATGACTTATAAAGCTTTCCATATTTATGTATTTATTAACATATCCATGTAATTGTATCTTTGTTATTTACTTACAAAAAAAGGGCAAGAAATCAAGATCCCACCAAAACCAAAGAATATTGTTTTCTATGTTCTCTTCATTGTGGGGATATGATGAAGTTAGGGGGAGCATAACAAGTGTTTAAATGTCATGTCTTATATTTATGTTATAAATTATTGTAATATTGACATGTAATAATTTGAGTTGTTTAAGTTTGTCATTGGTATAGATCATGATAGGGTCTAGTTTAGTTTTGTCATGTAATTCACAAAGGAGGAGATTGTTAGTGCCTCGATTTGTCAATGACATGAGCTAGGGAATCTTGAGTCGGTTGAGCCCCAATTAAAAGACCAAAGATTCGAAAACTTGAAGCATCAAGCCTTGAAGACACAGATAAAAGTGAGGTGCCGTGGTAATCCTAGCCTTAGACCCTCTTAGTTGCAAAATAATATACTTTAGATGACTTGCTCCATATATGAAAACCCTTACTCATCAAGTGTGTGCCAACTAAATCATGTGTAAAGTGCGTGGAAAGAATGAAAACTACAATACATAGATTGATCTGCAATCAATCGAGCGAACCTTCAATAGGTCTCGATTAATTGAAGGCCCTTCATTCGATTAATTGAAGGTACGCAAAAATGTCTATCAACATTTTGCCCCTAAATCAAACTTAAGTTTGATCGATCAAAGGATCGCTCAATTGATTGATACTGGCCATTATAGATCCGTTGGAGCTTTTTTTTTATAAAATTAGCATTCAGATATTTACAAAAATGATGGAATTTAGTGTTTTAAAGACCTGGTGTATCCTAAGCTTTACCAACACTCTTACACTCTATCCTCAAGATATTCATGATATTTTCTTAGTGATTCTTAACTCTAATGAGCATTTCAAGCTTCATTACAAGTACAACATGATCTCAAGCATTCTCTAGAGATTAAAAACAATCCCATAAGTAAACCTTTTATCTAAACTATTGTGTAGCACGCCAACAACGCAGTGATCCGAGATCCAATCTCAAGCCTCACCCACAAACGATAAACAAGAAGAAATATAAACTAGAAACAGATCAAAGCAATCCAAACAAACCACAAAACAAGATATACGTGGAAAAACCCCAACAAGGGTAAAAAAAACCACGGATGCAATCTTCCACTATGAAGAAAAACAGAGATTATAAAGCGATATACTAACCTCTCCCTTGGAAATATAGATAAAAACCCTTTGCCCACACCTTAGAATTATTTCTTAATGCTTTCCAATACCCTAGAGAAACCCTAGGGACACCTATATATAGTTTAGGCAACTCCCCTTTCGCACCTTTGTAAAAGGCGACACAAAAATCCATAGTCTGCATCAGATTCAAAAATGAATCTGCGTAACCATGACCGGTCGAGCAGACTGTACGACCGGTCGAGCGGACCCCTCAACCGATCGATAATGACCCTTGACCAGCGAGCACCTCAGAACCAAAAATCTTATGCTCACTGGACTTTGAGTCGTGCCAGTCCACGACTAGTCATGACCGATCGAGTGGGCTCCACGACCGGTCGTGCATGGCCCTAGATGTGGCTCCACTTCTCAACAATCTCCCACTTGGAGACACATTACCATAAACCTTTATCTTCTTTATCCGGAGTGCACCACCTCCCCGTCTTCAAGCCTGAAAACCAATCAAAGCTGAACAGAGCTTCAGCTTCTCCAGCGTGACTACCTTGGTCAGCATATCCGCAAGATTCTCACTTGTATGAATCTTCTCCAGAGCAATCGATCCATCTTCCAGTAGCGAACGTATGAAGTGATATCTGATGGCAATATACTTAGTCCTTGAATGAAAGGCTAAATTCTTAGCTAAGTGTATTGCACTTTGATTGTCACTGTACAGCTTGCAATCTGCTTGCTTCTTACTCAACTCTTCCATGAAACCTTGCATCCATACCATCTCCTTGCATGCTTCTGTAGCTGCAACATATTCTCGCTTCGTCATCGTCGATAGATACTATCTTCGTCAGAATCGAGAGACCCAATTAATCGCAAAGACTACCTAGAGTAAAGACATAACCTGTAGTGTTTCTTCTACTGTCGATATCTCCTGCCAAATCTAAATCCACGTAGCCTTGTAGCTTGATGTTCGATCCACCATAGCAAAGCCCTACATCCTTAGTACTTACCAAGTATCTAAGGATCCACTTCACAGCTTTCCAATGTTCCTTCCCGGGGTTATTTATGAACCTGCTAACAACTCTCACTGCTTAAGCAATGTCTGGTTGCATGCTCACCATAGCATACATGAGACTCCTAATAACTAACGCGTATGGGACTTTAGCCATGTAATCACGTTCCTCCTGCGTCTTTGCACATTACTCCTTAGATAGCTTGAAGTGATTGGCTAATGGAGTGTTAACCCGCTTAGCACCTCCCATATTGAATCGATCAAGTACCTTGGCTATGTACTCTGCCTGTGACAAAACCAATTTCTTGTTTTCCCTGTCACACTTTATCCTCATACCTAGGATTTATTTTATAGCTCCCAAATCCATCATGGCAAATTCTCTAGACAGTTGTCTTTTGAGATCTGAGATGTCCTTCATGCTTGAACCAACCACAAGCATATCATCAATGTCCAGAAGAAGGATGATATACGACATATCAAACTTCTTCAAATAACAATAGTGATCAGCATGACATCTCCAATAACCATTTCCCGACATGAAACTGTCGAACTTCTTGTACCACTGCCTCGGAGCCTGCTTCAGGCCATATAGACTCTTCTTTAGTCTACACACCTTGTTCTCCTTTCCTGGTGCCACGTATCCTATCGGCTGATGCATATATATCTCTTCTTCAAGGTCCCCAAGAAGAAAGAGTGTCTTAACATCTAGCTGCTCTAGATGTAATTCCTCTGTAGCCACTATACTTAAGACCATGCGAATCATAAAAATTTTCACCACAGGTGAAAATATTTTAGTGAAATCTATACCTGCCTTTTGTTGAAACCCTTTCACAACTAATCTGGCCTTGTACAGTTTCGAACTATCGTGCTCGTCCTTCAGTCTGTAAACCCACTTGTTATGAAGAGCTTTCTTACCCTTGGGTAGAGTGACTAGCTCCCATGTACGATTAGACTCAAGAGAGTCCATCTCCTCATCCATAGCCTGCTCCCACTTAACCTGTGTATCTTACTGTAACGCCTCTTCAAAACACTCTGGCTCACAATTATCTATCAGCAGTAGATAATGTAAGGAGGGTGAGTATCGGACCATGGGGTCTCCTCTCCTGAGTAGACCTCCTCACAACCGGTGTATGCGACTCTGCCTCATAATGCTCCTATGCATGATCATCCTATGGCGCTGTAACATCAGTGTCTAGTAACTCTTCCATCTTTACGAATTCTTTCTCCTTAGCCTTATTTTCTGTCACACTGTCCTTATTCATCACTTTTTCATTGAAGACTACGTCCTTACTTCTGATGATTTTTTTATTTTTTATATCCCAAAACCTGTAGCCAAAATCATGCTGCCCGTAGCCTATAAACGTGCACATCTTGGACTTCGCATCCAGCTTGTTTCTATGCTCTAAATTAATGTGAACATATAAAGTGCAACCGAACACTTTGAGATTTGCAAGGTTCACTTCTTTCACAGTCCACGCTTCTTCTGATAGCCCACCATCCAATGGTGCTGAGGGACTTCTATTGATGAGATATGCAGCAGTATTCATAGCATTTGCCCAAAACGTCTTGGACAATCCTTCATGTAACCTCATGCTCCTGGCGCGCTCAAGGATGGTCCTATTAATGCACTCAGCCACACCATTCTGCTGTGGTATCCCTGAAATTATTTTCTGATGTTTAATTCCATTTGCTGCACAATACTGCTCAAACCTCTTATCACAGTACTCTCCCCCATTATCAGATCTAAGACATTTTACTATTTCACCTGTCTCATTTTCTACCATAAATTTTCACTTCTTAAATACATCAAATACATCAGATTTATGCTTTAAGAAATAGGCCCACAATTTTCTACTAGTATCATCAATAAAAGAAACAAAATAACGTGAGCCACCAAGAGATAATACATGTGCCAGTCCCCACATATCAATGTGTACAAGTTCCAACAGATGCATCTTTGGAGCGCGTCCCGTCTTCGTGAAGCTTACCCTCTTCTGCTTGTCATACACATAGTCCTCGGAGAATTCCAAGTCAATAGACTTTAGCCCTGGTAGCTTCCCTTTAGACAATAGTACTTTCATCCACTTCTCACTCATATGTCTAAACCTCTAATGTCATAACTGCTCATTCACTCCAGTTGATGCGACTATGAGAGTGAACTGTACGATCCTAAAGTCACGTACAAAGTACCTTCCTTTTTACCTCGAGATATCACTAAGGCACCTTTTATGATCTTTCAGGAATCACTAGTGATATCGTCACATAACCGGTATCGGTTAACTACCCCACTGAGATCAGATTACGTTTCAAACTCAGTACATGTCTGACATCCTTCAATTTCAAAACCATTCCGTCTTTCTGATTAACATGAACGTCTCCCTTTCCAATAATACTGCACGGCTCATCATCACTCAGGCAGACTCTCCCAAAGTCACCTGATACATAATCACGCAGAACTTCCTTACATGAGGTGGCATGAAATGAAGCACCCGAGTCTATAACCCAAGACTCATTTCTCACAGCAAGAGACAAGATCAACGCCTCTGTGTCACTCTCCTCGGATAGATTCACTGAATCCTTCCCACTTTTTTAGCTTCCTTCTTGTTTCTTGAGCGCCCTGCAATCACGTTTCATATGCCCCTTCTTACCGTAATGCCAACACCCGTCTTTGTCTTTTAGTCCCTTGGACTTCTTCCTCGACTTAGAACGTCCATGTTTATTGCCTTCTTTATTTAACGATCTTCCTCTTCCTTCAACATATAGAGCATTCCCTAAATCCCCTAAAACTCCTGATGCCTTTCTTCTAGATTCTTAGCTAAGAATTAGTCCGGCCACATCATCAAATTTCAGCTTTGTTGACCCTGAAGAATTGCTCACAGTAATCACCAAACCATCCCAACTATCTAGCAAACTGGATAAGATCAATAATGCCCTGACCTCATCCTCAAAAGCAATATCAACGGATTCCAACTGGCTCGTGACTGTATTGAACTCATTTAGATGTTCAGCCATGCTCCCACCATCTGACATCTTCATGTTGAAAGTTGTTTCATAAGATGAACCTTTTTAGATGCTGAAGGCTTTTCATACATGGTGGTTAGGGCTTCCATTAATTCTTTTGTAGTTTTCACCATATTGAAGGCGACGCTCTTAGACAAAGAGAGTCGGATCGTTCCTAAAGCCTTCCTATCCAGTAAAAACCATTCATCATCTGTCATATTTTCTGGTCTCTTCTCTTTTCCTCCTAGAGGAATATAGAGGTCCTTCTGATACAGATAATCCTCCATCTGCATCTTCCAGAAGGCAAAGTTTGAACCATCAAACTTCTCAATTCTTGTTTTTCCTTCTTCTGTCATCGCTCCCAATCGAACTAAACCAATAGCTTTGATACTAGTTGGTGTGCAGCATGCCAACAACGTAATGAGCCGAGATCCAATCTCAAGCCTCACCCACAAACGATAAATAAGAAGAAATATAAACTAGAAACAGATCAAAGTAATCCAAACAAACTATAAGACAAGATATACATGGAAAGACCCCAACAAGGGTAAAAAACTAGAGATGCAATCTTCCACTATGAAGAAAAACAAAGATTACAAAGCGATAAACTAACCTCTCCCTTGGAAATATAAAGAAAAACCCTTCGTCCACACCTTAAAATTATTTTCTAATGCTTTCCAATACCCTAGAAAAACCCTAGGGACACCTATATATAGTTTAGGCAACTCCCCTTTTGCACCCTTGCGAAAGGCGACACAGAAATCCACAGTCCGCATCAGATTCGAAAATGAATCTGTGTAACCACGACCGATCGATCAGACTGTATGACCAGTCGAGCAGACCCCATGATCAGTCGAGAATGAGCCTTAACCGGTCGAGCACCTCGAAACCAAAAACCTTATGCTCGCTGACTTTGAGTCGTGCCAATCCACGATTGGTCACGACTGGTCGAGTATGCTCACGATCGATCGAGTAGGGACCACGACCAGTCATGTGTGACCCTAGATGTGGCCCCACTTCTCAACATAAACATCCTCTAAAAAATGCCCATCTAAGTGAATCTCCACTTAGAACCAACTATCTCATAGTTGTGGGAGATTCAACCATCCTCCCACTACCTTTCCACTTCATAGGTACATCCTTAAGGTAGCCGATTCTTAGAGTGGAAGAAGATTGACTTCAAAGATCAGGGGAGCATAATAAAAGCGGATTCAAAATTAAAGAACTCTCTAGCAAGGCATATCAACGAGCTCAATCCGACAAATAAGGTTGTTATTTATTAGAGTTCATATACTCATTCCTTGTGCAGGATTTGTGTATAGATTTTGTAACCCAAACTCGCATAGTTCTTATGTAGGATCGACACTGGACACGGGTGCATATATGTTGGTCTCCGAGGGAGCTTCCGATGAGAGTATACGTAGGTCATTATTTTAGGACAATAAAGATTGTAAGTGAACCAATAGAAAACCAACTAAGTCTCCGCGAGAGCCACCAACACAGGTGGAAACGTGGTCCACCGACACAAGTGTGTATGTGTTTCACCAACATGGGTGAGTGCGTGTAGGTTCTTGTGTAGGACTGAAGGTTTGTGGTGAGCCTATTAAAAATCATTGTAGATGTTAGAGATAAACTTATTGGAAACCTCCGAGATAGTGAAATCTAGTACACTCGAGGAGAGTGCGTCCACTGAGAGTGGAGTAGGTATTTCACCGAACCACTATACATACTTGTGTTTTCGATTGTTGATGTTTGCAATTCTATTTATGTTTGTACTGGATTTTTGTATTATGAATACATAAGTAGATTGTATGTTAGGCACTTAATTATAGCACACTATTTTCATAACTTACATCATAGACTAGTTACTAAACTTGGTGTATCTCTTGTAGTTTATGTGCATAAGCCCACATGGCTTAGAAGCCTAAATGTTAATTGTTTTAAATTGGCAAATATTTTAAGTGGTCCTATCCTCCCCCCCCCCCCCCCATATAGGACTTTTAAACTCCATAAGCTTCCGCATAGCGTAGTGTCGTGTTAGACAACCAATGTTACTTTAGTATTAGCACTTGTGTGTCCAACTAGAGAAGAGTAATTTTGAGTAATGGATGATGAGAAATTGTATACCAAATCGAAATGAATTAGTCCTAGTGTTATAATGAAAACCGTAACTTGAGATGCGGAATATTCATGCATGTTGATTTTATTTTGAAAATATTTTTTCGCTTATTATTTTAAACGCTATATTAAAAAATTTGTTAACTATTCTTGTATTCAGAACTATTCACTAGGCAATTTTAGCTCCTAACATTTAATTGATGAAAAACATAGACTAAGAAGTTAAATTTCTCCAAGGTTGGCCCGATGATGGTTATAATATTGATGATTTACTTTAGTCATTATTTGGATTTAATGGGATGATGCTTAAACAGTTTAAATTTTTATTTAATGAGACAAATTTGAGTTTTAATAGTGGATGGTTGACATTGTTATTATCGTTAAGTCTTAAATAAAGTTTGTTACTTTTCTTCTAATTTTGTTTGGATGAATGTCTAATGTATTATTGAATGTTTAAAATTAATGCTTTAGCATAAGTCACATCTCTTAACCCAAGGCTAGGGTTAACCTTAACCATGGTTTTAGAGTTGGGAGCATAATAACGCAGGACTTCCAACACTTCCTATGTCTAGTAAGAGAGTTCTCCATTAGCCATAAAAACAACTATGGGTGAAAATAACCCACGGTAAAGCCTCTTTCACGACCATGTGTATAGCCAAGCACAGACCTAGTGATATTAACGCTAGGCACAGAGGGATTTAGCTTTTTTGGGTAATGCCCACCATGGTGACTCCAATTCTCAAGCATGAGAGTTCCAATCACATTATCGACACAAACATTCATGTACACCCCAAGCTATCACAACCTTCTTAGTTGGGACACTCCAAAGACGAAGAACCAAGTACCAAAGAATGTATAAAGCCACAATACAAGATAGTCCGCTCTGATTTTACCATCTAATCAAGGGTTTTTCTCAAATATGTAATTAAAAACTTGTGTCAAACCATGGCCTGTAATGTATGCACACCCAAATATCAATGAAAGCGCCTACTCTTACTTTCTGTGGGAATGTGACAAGTAGATATCTATATTCATGAACAAATAGAGATCAGAACATCCCACAAACTCTTGGAAATAATAGTAATTCCCCTCATGCAACCAATCCATTCAAGAGTCTCTACATTGAGCCATCGCTCTTTCATGAATAGCTAATTTAATTGACCATCTAATGCTACTACCTTTCACAATCAACTCATGATGCCAACCTTAGCTACGTAATACATCTAATGCCCTACTGGTAATAGAAAGGATTGGGTAGTACCCCTTTTCCCATCAATATAGCCTCCAACACAACTAACATGATATCAAAATATCCTTGACACAATTTCCCAACAAACAAACACACACCTACCCACGACACGCAATTTTTTGAAGTCCCTACTAAGAATTTCAGCTGCCAAGATAAAAATGCTCAACAAGAGAGGATATCTCTGATGCAGCCCCTGTGAGGACTTGAAAGAAATCAGAAACTACCATTTACCAAAGCTTGGAACCGATAATTTTTTTAAAGACAATTTACTCAGAACTTTCTCAATATTCAGCTTCAAGATCACATTTCTCCTCTAACCTTAGAGTGTATTTCACTTACTAAGACAATGCTTTTAGAAATACTCCATCCTTAGATGAAGGCTCCATTCTCATTAGACATCAGCTTTTAAGATTAACAACCCCAAATTTAGCAAACATCTTATAAATATAGCTGCATATGCTTAGGCACCTCTAGCTTACTTTTACTTCTTTTCATTACTTTTTTGGGTTTAGATTTGCCTTGATATTTGTTAAGCTTGATACATTTGTACTTCTTATAGTGTCTCCTTCAGCATATCTCTTGTAAAAATTGCTACTGCATTAGCTGAAAAATGGGATTGCTCTGTCTTGGTAGCCATATGTAATTCGGAGCACATGATTTGTAGAGCTGTGGGAGCACTAGATCATTTCTCTAATTTAAATTTCAGTTTACTCAGTTCATAATTTCCGTGTTCAGATATCCCAAATACCAAAAACATTAGTTAATGCATATAAGAAAGTAGCCTCTTTTAATATCATGTTGGTGTGTTTCAAGCCTTCTCAACCCATCAAGAAGCTCTTAATAATTTGGTTGAGCTTATTTTTGCTTAAGGTACTACAAAGTACAGAGATGCAAGGACTATGTGTGCTTGTGGGCTCTCCTGTCGTCAGGAACATGTGTTGGAGATCTGGTCCAATTGGGCCCCACTATTTACATATCTTGGCTGCTAAAATCAGCTTCATCCAGTTATCAGTTAGCTGTCTTTGCCTGTTGAATGTTGACCCTGGGTCAAATCTTTTTACAACCATCCATTTACAAGTGTGGCCTTCCCAATGAGTGTGGCTGGTCTGATTTTTACTGGATCATGTTTTTACTGCCAGGCCTACGAAAAAAAAAATCACGACAAAGGTTCAAAACAGTAAACTTTGATGCATTTAAAAAAAAAATCTAAAGGCTGTGTTTGGTTGCAAAATGAATCCTCTAAAACATGAAATAATTGTCTTATTTACCAATCATAAGGACTTTGTAAACAAGAATTAGTGTAGCTGTACCTAAACTGTCTTGGAGTTTTGTGTGGTGCCTTTAATGCATTTTTGCTTTCATTTCTGTTGCCTATTTGCTTATGCTTAATGGAACTTGTTGTTAGTGCTTTACCTATTTGATCTATTATGTTGTAGCCTCAGTCTGTCTAGTTAAGGATCTTGGCCTAACTCAGTCAACTAGCAAGTACTAGAGGCTTGGAGAGTTTAAATAAGTCACGATCGGTGAGCTTCTTAGGCCATTAAGAAGATAAAACCCTGGCCTAACCCAAATAATCATTAGCTTCAAAGCGGAATTCTCACCCCTGTTTGAATGTTTTTAGCTTTTAAGTTCTTTTTTTTTTTTGTTTGGTACTAGGGGAATATAATAAAATATTAAACTTCTAGGCAGATCTCTTGAAGTTTCTACTCTTACACTACTTAGTTTACCACACTATAATAATTTTACAAAATTTATATTTATTTCTCAACAATCCTTGGTGATTTGCATCTATAAAACTTGTTAAAAAACAAAAGTTGCCTTGGGTTTTTGGATATACCATTGAATTGAATTGAAATTTATTTGATTTATGAATTCAAAATAATCAAATTGTGATCTGCTTCCTTAGCTTTAGTATACAGGGTCTGGGGTGCGTACTGCAATTATGTTAATTTTTAATTAAATAGTAACAATAATTGAAATTTGAGGGTTAATATTTTCTTGATTAAACATGATATTTGTAACTCTATTTACGAGTACATCTGAACAAACTCATTTTGGTGCGCAATTCATCTAAGTCCAAAACAGATAAGGTTAGGTGGCTTTCCATTAATATATGATATTCCTCATTAGTTTTCAGAAAGGTAGTGCCTACAGTTTCACCCAGCAAAAGGTAAACCGCAACACATGTAACAGACTGTAACTTCCTATTCACATTGTTCTCTTTGTTATAGCTGAAAATTTTTATATTTATTTTTCATTGATTAGCTGCAATCTTTTATAGCTTTTTTTAATTTTTTTAATTTTTAATTTCTAATCAATATGCAATCTTTTATTGTTTGCTATTATCATGGATATGCTTAGATACTTAGCTTACTCCTGACTTGTAATAGATCATTCTTCTTTCCCACAGTTTCCTGGAACTTGTAACAAATCATTCTTTAGTAAGAGTGTTGTCTCAACCCATCTAATGATTTTATTAACTTGTAACAGATCATTCTTTAGTAAGAGTGTTGTCAAATTTTAATTAGAACAATTTTAATATTGTCAAATAACTTGTAACAGATTATTCAAGGTCTGCTTGGTAGTAAGTTTTAATGTTTTAAAACTCCAAATTCTCTAATATATTTCTCTAATTAAATCATCCATCTTCAACAATGAAACAAATGAAAAGGGGATATTTACAAACAACAAACCAAACCATTTACATAAAATGAAAAAGCAGGGCAGACAAACAAAATACATAAGACAATCTAATAGCCTGTCTCTACAAGCCTTACCTAGTACAAAGTTTCAGTCCATGTAAAACAGCAAACCCAAAAAAGAAAAAGAAAAGAAAAGAAAAAATAGAAATAGGGCTACCAAAGAAGGTGGGCCCCACAATGCTCCAACTCCACTTTTTAGATAATCTTGGCATTTACAGTTTATTCAAAATTGTTATATATGAGAATGAAGTTGCTAATCTTGATAACCATATGATGTATGCTTTGTATGTTTATTGAGTTGATTTATATTGCAAGGTCATATCAAAATTTATGCAAATCCAGTGCTCACATGAGTCACAATAGGAAAATACAAATTTGGGCAGTATGCTTTATATGTATTACATTTTTTTTCTTAAATTATTATTATGACTTGTTAGTTTATAATTGTCACTTGTGATTGTGATTTGTAAGTTAGATAATTAGTTACCCATTTGAGGATTTCTATGTGGCCATACATAGATATAGTGTGTTTTTGGTGGCATAGAAATCGCTCAAATTGTCCCATTTTGGACAGTTCAAGATTAGATGGATAGTATGCTTTCATATAATTTATTTAAATGTTCATGCCTGATTCGCGGTCCATCTCCTCATTTCTCCCTGGATATGTTTCTTCCATTCCGTATCCAATGCCAAATATCTTTATATTGTTTTAGATATTTGACATCGGAATGTAACGTAAGATCAACTTATCTGGAGAGGCATAGGGAGATGCTGCCGAATTTTTGACGTGGACGTTTAAATGGGAATATGAAAGTATTACAATCTATCCAACCTTGGATGGGTAACTAATTTAGGATTTAATTGAGTGGTGGTCCCTGTAAGGTGGGAACCGCTTTTATGACCATAGCGAAGCTGTCCATTTCCTATAGACAGCAATATGGGTGGCCTGGTCATTTGGACAGACCTGTGTTTATATATTAGCTCAAAATTGATGGAGTAGACCCGGATGTGCACGGAGCTATCCGGATGTTGAGCAGGGGTCCTTGGAAGGTGGGAACCGCTGTTTTGACTATTTAAGGTTAGATAGATTAGAATGCTTTCGGTTCCTTAATTTAAATGTTCATGCTTGTTCTGCGTTGCATCTCTTCATTTCTCTGGTTACGTTTCTTACATTTATTTCTAATGTCAAATATCCTCACATTGTGCGGATACTTGACGTGGGAATAAAATGCAAGATTAACATATCTAGAGAGACATGGGGAGATGTTGCCGAAATTTCGGTGTGGGTATTTAAATGGGAACATGAAAGCATTACAATCTATCCGATCTTGGTTAGGTGACTGATTTAGTCAATTTGTTAGAGATACCATTAGGGATTCTATTGGATGTCTAAATCTTTGACAATAGTGAATCATCAAGTGAGTCATTCTAGTTAATCTTTCGTAGGAAGCTTTGTCAGGCCCACATTGTATTTCCACCAACTTGTCTTTCGAAGTGGCTGAGGAACATAGTGATGGATAAGAGTTGGATTTGTATGTCAAGGTACCTCAATAACTTTTAGTTGTTATGGCCCATTGGTTAAGATGCATTTTTTTGACATGTCCTCTAATTTCATTGGATGGTTTAGGGTGAGCAACAAAAACTTAAGTGGAGCTATGAAATTCCTAGATTTTGTGTTTGCAAATGCAAGTAATAGGAGGATCTGATGTCCATGTAAGAAATGCAACAACAACTACTGGGTGTCTCGACAAGAAGCATACGATCATATTGTGTGTGATGGATTTAATACGAGTTACACCCATTGGCATTTTCATGGAGAAGCTACATTTTCTTTTATGCCTGCTACTACAAATATTGAAGGTGATGATCCGGATTCATGCGACGACATGCACGGATTGTTGGAAGATGTATTTGGTCAAGAGAGTGATGCAAAATATGGACCTACACTGGGGCTTAATACCGAAGCACAATAATATTTCAAATTAGTGGAAGACATCGATCGAGAATTATACCCAGGGTGCAAGAAGTTCACCAAGCTATCTTTCATTGTTTGACTATATCATGTGAAGTGCCTTGGTGGATGGAGTGACAAATCATTCACCATGTTGCTTAAACTGCTGAAGGAGGCACTCCCCGAGGGTGAAACTTTGCCAAAGTCTTTCTATGAAACCAAGAAGATCATTGGGGACTTGGGCTTGAAATATGACAAAATTATTACTTGTCCCAATGATTGTATATTGTACTGGAAGGAGGCTACTGGTGAGCAATCATGTGCTACATATGGTGCTTGTAAATGAACAATGGTTGAACATCAGTCAGATGACGAGGCAGCTTCTTCATCAGTAAAAGATCAAAAAATTCCAGCTAAGATATTACGCCATTTTCCTTTGAAACCAAGGTTATAGAAATTGTTCATGTCATCAAAAAACAGCTTCCTCTATGAAATGGCATTTCGAGAGTCGCACCAACGATGGAATATTAAGGCATCCTGCTAACTCCCCAATGTGGAAAAGTTTTGACCATGACCACCCGACATTTTCTTTGGACGGATACAATGTTAGACTCGGGTTCGCAACTGACGATTTCAATCCATTCAGGACAATGAGTATTGCCCATAGCACATGGCCTGTTGTTCTGATACCATATAACCTACCACCATTGATGTGCATGAAGCAACCATATTGTAACGCCCTGAAAATCGGGGGTCGAGTATGAACTCAACTCCCGAGTTCCAACGCATCACTTATGCAACATACACAATGATGGTTAAATGTTGTCTGAGTTAGCGCAATAAACATGAATGAGATTATACCAAAACAGTAATTCATACTCCAGTTCAATTGTATAAAGGCAAGCGGAAGACTGAAATTTTATATTCAAAATATGTAAAGTATCAAAATTTTGTGGACACCAGAGTATGAGTACTAACTGAGTACCAATATACATGTATTGTTTCTAAGTCAAATATCAAAATACAATCCTCAAAAGAGGCCCTGAAAGTCCCGCGATGCAGCCGGCCTAAGCGTAGCCGTCAGAGTACTGCATAAAGGAGAACTCCTCCTGATCCTCCTCATAGTCGAGCTCCGGCTCCTAAACAGAGGCACCATCTACACCTGCGACAGAGTCTGGTGGGTGTTGCAAACACCATCCCGTAACGTGGGAGTGAGTAGCTAACTCAGTGGAACATTAAAGCATAGGTTAACATGTTATCAAATCAATCAAGCAGTAATGATAACGCAGCACAAATCAAACATTTCTAATAACTCTTGTTAAGTGCAAAAATGATATGACATGATGCTGTATGCCCTTGCCAAAACACCCTCAAGCGACATCATCTTACGTTCGCGAATGCTAACTCCCTCAGTGCGCCACATCTACAAAGCACATGCGGTGCGATGATGCTCATGATTACCAAGTTTTTATTAATCCATTTCAACCAGCAGTATTGGGAAACTAAGGTACCTCCCTTGTATAATTCCCAAACATGATCCATTCTAGGGTCGTCAATCCTAGCCAATCTCATACGATGTTATGGTTTGAGAAGCGTAGTGAAGGCATCGCAAAGGGCTCGTCACCCGTCAGCGCGGATACAGATCTCACCGTATGCGGCTCAATTGCTGGCCGTCAGCTCAAGTACATATCTCACCATACCTGGCTCAATCACTAGCCGTCACTCAAGTATGGTCTCACCGTACTCGGCTCAACTCATACTCTAGTTCTTGTGAAAGACTCGTCGCCAATCACGGACACTTGGAGTACACTCGAAGATACTACGGAGGACTCGTCGCCCGTCGACACGAGCATGGTCTCACTGCGTACTCGGCTCTCGCCAGTAAATATCGATGACTCGAATATAGTGTCCCATACCACCATAATCGGCTCACGAGTTTGGTTGCGCAATGGTCACTACGGGAGGCACATGACCCCGGCGTAGGCCGACGGCTCGACCACGGTGTCCCATACCACCATGCCCGGCTCATGCGTCTTAGCGGATCGAGGTACCATGGTTAACGGGATCGCCACCGGTAAGTTTGGTACCCTAGGTTCAAGCGAGCGACCAAACATGGTGAACATACATATATACATATCGGTTTGCTTGACGAGCGGGACGACTAGCTCGAGCGCACCACAAGTTGAGCGATATGGAGCGCAAAAGCACTCCGTGTGGCCAACCACTATCGCCAACCGAAGTACGACTCGGGTTCGCTCAGACACGTCCATCGTGGCGATATGAATCTCGGCCACAACAGTAAGTCTGGTACCGAATGTGTGGACTATAGGCATAGTCCCAAACTCAATCAGTTGTAGAGCATAAAGTAAAGCATGAGGTAAAGCATGTATTATAAAGCATGAAGTATAGCATGTTATAAGGCATGTTGTAAAGCATGTTGTAAAGCATGTTATAAAGCACTAAACACATAGGGATACAAATACTTAGAGTTCATAGGTGAGTGGTTAGAGTGAACAACCACGTGGAGAGTGTCATATGTGACTCTAAGGTAGCGGAGAATCCCATCTCAGCACCTAACTAAGGTTCTAACACTTAAGCACTTACACTCACAAGTGATTTCACCAACACTTGGAATACACTACTTCAACATACATGACGTATGCTAGAGAAGTGTACACTAGGGTTGTCCCTTTACTAAACTAGTATTTTATACATATACATCATATTCATACAGCAATTAAACATAGCAATCACATCAGCAAATCTTATACGTATAGGGTACTTCCACGTATATCCAATTTCGACATACACAGTGTTTACAAAGGAACATAGATTTCGGCGATTCCTTTCGCCAAGCTAGTATTTTAATCATGTATTATATAATCATACATTAAATACATATGTCAAACATTATTCCAAAATAAATACGTATACGGTATTTCTACAATACGTAATTTCAACATACGGCGCATTTACAAGTAAACATATATTTTGGCGATTCCTTCCGCCAAACTAGTATTTTATTCATATGTTATATAATTATACATTAAATAAACATGTCAAGTATTTATCCAAAAAAAATACGTATACGGTATTTCTACGTATACCTAGAATATGTGAAATTCCATATTTCACACCGCTAATCAAAACAGGAAACGGAAAGCACTTTGTACATGTGCAATTGCAAGCAGATCATGAATCTACCATTATCTGACATTGAAAGCGTTGAAAACCTTAACTTATACACTTAAAGTCCTCACCTTTGCCTTTGGAAACGGAACGAATCAGCAAGGGTAACGGATCTTCCGTCTACGGGCGATTTCTAGCCTAAAGAGCGGAATCGGTTAGTCGGTATACATCCTACCTCGATTCCAACTCAAATCAGACCTAGGGTTAGGGTTTCTTACCTTCAAATGAGGTGGAAAACGCCGGGAAAGCGTCTAGAATAGAGCGGTGTAGGCCGTGTAGCAAGCCAAAGCAGGAGGAGGAAGATCGGCAACGATCTCCAAGTCGTTCTCTCTCTTTTCTCTCTCTTCCTCTAGGGTTTCTCCCAAAATTCGTATGGCTGTGAGAGGGGCTGCTTTAAGCTCCTTTTATAGCCTCAAACATTACGAGAATAGACTTAGGTTCATGGGGTACTGCTTATATAGGATATCCGCCGCTTTTCCAGCTCAAAAGGGAAGTTCTGGTGGCCCTCTTTGAACCAAACGTCAGACTTAAGCTCACCATCAATGGATCCACGTGGGATTACGTTTTTGACTCATTCGGATACGCAGATCGCACGTGGCGGTCCACTTTCAGTTCGACGGTCAGTGGGCCACGATCAGAAATTCCAAGTACATGTAAATGTTCCTGAAATTTTTCTTAATCCGAGGGTGTAATTTGGTCTGATTCTGACGGTCGGGTTGCTTACTGACGCGTCAACGAACGATGCCAGATCACTATTCCAGATATTTGTTTTGGCTTATGAATAGTGTTTTTCACACTACCTCGCTCCGATTCGAAACGAATGGCCGTGGAACATCGGATAAGGCTGATTTTTGAGATGATTGTTAAGCCCAGTGGGGCGGTCCTAGTTCCTTAGCTTCGGGTTAATCGGACTCCCGATGTGCGATCTAGACCTAATACGAAGTTTCGTTTCATTCCCGAGAGCAGACGGGAAATGAGTTTGGTTCTAAACTTTAGGGTAACCTAGCGTCACATGTTCTGCAAGTTTTGGGTCTTGCAGATCGTATTTAAAGCGATCCTAACGGATTTCATAGCTAATTGAGTTTAGTACTTAGTTAACTTTGTTAAATTTCTAAAGGATTTAATCCTACGTGATTTCTGGTCGAGGTGGTACTCGACCCAACGTACGGAAATTTTCAGGTCGTTACAATCTACCCCCCTTAAACAAAAAATTTCGTCCTCGAAATTTATACCTGTTCGTACTCCTCGAGAATCTGAGGGTAGTTCTTCCTGACCTCGGCCTCAGTCTCCCAGGTAGCTTCCTCTTCGGAATGATGTGTCCAAAGCACTTTCACAAGTGGGATGACCTTGCTACGCAGTACCTGCTCCTTCCTGTCAAGGATGCGCGTCGGGCGCAACTCATATGTAGCATCCTCGCTCAACTGTACCTGCTCCCATCTGATGATATGTGAAGGATCGAGAACGTACTTCTTCAAAGATAGATACATGAAATACGTTGTGTACGGAAGCAAGTGGTGTAGGCAAGGCGAGACGATACGCCACATCACCCACTCGATCCAGTATCTGGAAATGGACCGATAAACCTCGGTGTGAGTTTCCCCTTCTTCCCAAACCGAAGGACTCCCTTCATGGGGAAACTCGAAGGAACACATGATCACCGACCTCGAACTCCGGCGGTCGCCGTCTCGTATCGGCGTAACTCTTCTCGCTCGCTCTCTGCGCGTGAGTAATCGACGCCGATAATGTCTATCTTCTCGTAGTCGCCCGAACCAACTCCGGCCAATCGGACTACGCTCTCCAACCCTCGCCCAAGTGCGGTGCCCTACAAGGTCGACCATATAGAGCCTCATATGGCGCCATGCCAATAGTCGCCCGGAAGTCGTTATTGTAGGCGAACTCGCGTACGGAAGACAGTCATCCCAGTGTCCTTGAAGTCCAACACACATGCTCGCAACATATCCTCCTAACCGATTCACCCGCTCTGTCTGCCCATCAGTCTGAGGATGAAACGCTGTACTGAACCTCAACTTCACACCCATCGCCTCCTGGATACGAGTCCAGAAGATGGATGTGAACCGCGTGTCTCTGTCCGACACAATCTCCAAAGGAACCCCGTGCAGACGGACGATCTCCCTGATGTACAATCTAGCCAGCTCGTCTGCGGAGTTCGTAACTCTGATAGGGAGGAAATGGGCCGATTTGGTCAACCGGTCCACAATCACCCAAATGGAATCGTGCCCCTTCCTCGTCTTCGGCAACCCTGATATGAAGTCCATGGAGATGAAATCCCACTTCCACTCTGCTATAGGCATGGGCTGAAGGCGATCCGGAGGTCGGCGATGTTCCCGCCTTGACTCCGCCGGGCACGTCAGACACCGAGACACAAACTCAGCAATGTGGGCCTTCATGTTGTCCCACCAATACGTCCGTCTCATATCCTGGTACATCTTCGTGCTACCAGGATGCATCGCAAACTTCGAGTTATGGGCAGACTCGAGAAGCTCGCGTCTCAAGTCAGGCACATCTGGAACACATAGGCGGCCACGAAATCGTAAACCCCCATCAGATCCAACTCTCCACTCGGAGTCCACGGCGTCGCTAGCCTGCTCTCGAAGCTCAGACAGCCGTGTATCGCCCTCCTGGGCCTCAACAATCCTGTCGTCAATAAGTGGTCGCACCCGAACGTGCGCAACACACTCAAATGGCTCCTCGACAGTGAGTCTCTGCTCGAAGTCCCGCACAAACTCTACCATATCCCACTCGGCTATCATCAGCGGTGCCGCAAATGCAATCGCCTTCTTGCGGCTCAACGCGTCTGCCACAAGGTTCGCCTTGCCAGGATGGTAGGAAACCTCGAACTTGAAGTCCTTCAAGGTCTCCATCCATCATGTATTTGTCTCATATTCAAATCTCATTGCGTGAATATGTATTTAAGGCTCTTGTGGTCGCAGAAAAGCTCGAACTCCTCACCGTAGAGGTAATGTCTCCGAGCTTCAATGCAAAGATGATGACCGCCAACTCCGGGTCATGTGTAGGGTAATTCTCCTCGTGCTTCCTTAATTGTCTCGAGGCATACGATATCACCCTATCCTTCGCATCAAACACACAACCCAAACCAACGCGAGACGCGTCGATATACACCGTGTATTTCACCCCTTGCTCCGGCAATACTAGCACAGTGGGGCGGACGTCAACTTGTCCTTCGACTCCTTAAAAGCCGCCTCCGCCTTCTCATTCCAGCGAACTTCAGTCCTTCCGAGTCGGTGAGACAATGGCCCTGGCGATCTTCGAGAAATCCCGAATGAAACGTCGTAGTACCCACCAGGCCAAGGAAACTCCTCACCTCAAGAACCGATTGTGTCGCGCAATCCGAACATGCCTACCTTAGCAAGGTCCCTTTGCTATCCCATCCTTGGACACTACATGTCCCAGGAACTTGACTTCCTCCTGCGAAGTCGCACTTCTTATATTGCGCGAACAACTGGTTCTTCTTCAGTGTCTCCAATACCGCTCGCAAGTGCTCCTCGTGCTCCTCCCGACTCGTGGAGTATATCAAGATGTCATCGATAAAGACGATGACGAATCGGTAAAGGAATGGCCGAAATACCTGGTTCATCAGATCCATGAACACGGCTGGTGCGTTCGTCAGACCGAACGACATCACTAAGAACTCATAGTGGCCAAAGCACGTCCTGAAGGCTGTCTTCTGCACGTCCTCCTCTCTCACGCGCAACTGGTGGTACCCTGACTGAAGGTCAATCTTCGAGAAATATTTCGCCCCCTCAACTGATCGAACAGATCATCAATCCTGGGCAAAGGATACTTGTTCTTCACCGTGACTGGTTCAACTGCGGTAATCAATACACAACCGTAGGGACCCGTCCTTCTTATTCACGAACAACACAGTGCTCCCCAAGGAGACACACTAGGCCGAATAAAACCCTTCTCTACAAGTCCGTCAATACTGTTTCATGACTCCTCCATCTCACATGGAGGCATACGATAAGTCAAGAACGAGATGGGCATCGCACCAGGCGTAAGATCTATCGTAAAATCAATCTCACACCGAGGAGGTAAACCAGGGATAGTCTCAAACACGCCTGCAAACTCTCGAACCACCGGCGTACCATCTATGGTCGGACCATCAATCGGCACAAGTACAAGAAGATAACAATCAACGCGGCGGGGTAACCGACCGCACCGGAAACGTGAAAGCGTGCCGTCGTCAGTCCATGGCGATCACGATCCGAGTATCGCAGTCTACTTCCGCCCTCATCCTGGTGAGCCAATCCATGCCAAGGATAACGTCGTAGTGCCATAACGGAGCAACAATGAGGTCGACGAGCACTGTGCTGCTACCCAAAACTATCGCACAACCCTCGCATAATCGTGTGACCGTCGAGAAGGCCCCAGTAGCCATAATGAGTCTCGTTCCCTTAGTGGGAACAATATGCGAGAGATAGGCGTTTCACCGCCCCATAAGAAATAATAGAAGTGGTGGACCCAGTGTCCACCAATAAAGAGACGGGAGTGTCGTGAATAAAAGCCGTACCCTCGAAAGCCGTCGGAGCCGAAACCGACGTCTCGGGTGCCTCACCACGAGAGTATGAACACGAGCTGTTGCTGGCGGTTCGGCTGAGGAGCCAAGGGTCGCTGTGGCGGCCTGAAGGACGGTACGGGAGGTCGGAATGAAGGATGTGCAGGAACGGTCTGTAGCGGCGGAGCTGATATGGCCTGTGGATAAGGGCGACCCAATCTCTGTGGTGGCGCAAAGCCGCTAGCCCTCATGCGCGAGAAGCAGCTCTCAGCAGGGTGTCCAAGTTTCCCACAAAACGTGCAGGTCACCAACGGGCGTCTCATAAGAATAGTTGGCGCTGCGGCCCTGGGGGGAGAATCAGCCCGAGGCCTCTTGCCTAAAATAGGCCTGCTCTGTAAATCCTGTCGCGGTCTCGCAACCATAGTACCACGTGATCTGGCCAAACGGTCCACATCCTGCTCGGCCGTCATAGACATGTGGACCAACGCCGCATATGTAGGGATACTGTGGCAGCATATCCTCGACCGAATCTCCGGTCGCAAACCCAAGGAGAAACGACGCATCCGCATCTGCTCATCCACCAGTATAGTCGGGACAAAGCGGCCCAACTCTGTGAAGCGGTGCTCGTACTTCATGATCGTCATGCCTCCTTGCCTGAGGCGCAAAAACTCTTCCTCCCGCTCATGCCGATAAGTCTGCGGGTAGTACTTCTCATGGAACCGAGACTCGAAAGCCTCCCAGGTCCACACGAAATCTACTGCGACCGTGCGCAGCACGCTGTCCCACCATAAACTGGCCTCCCTCTCAAACATGAAGGAAGCCAGCTCGACCTGCTCTGCCTCTGAGCAATGTAGCATCCGAAGCATCTTAGAGATGCGGTCAAGCCAGAACTCTGCCTCCTCGGGTCTGTGAGAACCCATAAATGAGGGAGGCCTCAAGCGCTGAAATCGCTCGAGTAGACCACGAGTACTGACCTCACCAGTAGGAGGTGCGACGGGTGGGGGCAGAGGCACATCCTCAACCTGAGCAGGAGGCTCAGAATGCGCATCAGGATGTGCAGATGTCGTAGGTGGAGTCGCACTACCACCACGGGACAAGGCCTCAGCGATAGTGGCCATAAGCTGCTGATGCTGCTGCATATCTTCTTCTTCGCCGCCGATGCATCATCTGTTCTGTTGCATCTGCTGCCGCCGATGCATCATCATCATCAGCTGCTCAAACCTATCAGTCGGCGGAGCGGACCGAGAGTCATCTTCTTGCAGAAGAAGACGGCCGATACTGCTCACGGACAGGGGGCGTATAAGGTGGCTGTCCACCGATAGGACCAGCAGGAGGCTGATCAGATCCCAACCCTCGGTCTGCAGGACCGCTACTACCAGAAGGAGTCTGATCCATAGAGCTAGTCAGAAGGAGGCGTGCCGTTCTCCGCGTATACTGTCGCGGCATGCCCTAGACAACATAGGGTAGATCATTTGTGAGATAAGGCACAATACACTTCATAAAGCACTTAAGCACTCCACACATCATCAAAACAAAGCGGCTATATGCTTTTCATTTACCCAAAATTGTCATAATACATGGAATACAGAGTTACATGAATCACGACAGAAATCACATGATAGCCAATACATCCACTACATCAAACACCTAAAACATGTTACTATCTACTACATCATCTACATGAAAACATAAACCGCCTATCGCAGTAACCAAAGCAAACAACAACACACAACCACGTAGATGACTAAACATCCGAAGCAGGCGGTGGAGGAGGAGCATTCTTGTCCTGCACACAGCACAAAATGGCCTTCAACGTACGAGACACTTTCTTAAAGCTCCTCTTCATGTAGGCTTCGGTCTCTTCAAGCTTGGCTCGAGTCTCACCAAGCTCAACCCGAACTTGTCCAACCTCTTGCTGCAGGGCGGCTTGCCCCTCACAGAGACAGTAAACTGAAGAGGCTCTACTGATGAGTCCACGATGTGAGCGTAGAAAGCGCGAACCGTGTTCTCACATGCGGGGGACTCGCCTTCAAAAATAGAATTCCATCCGATATCCACTAAGTGGTCCATCATCGGGTGTAGCCCGAACATCCTTTCATCCACATGAGCTTCAAACACGACCTTGCGGCCCGCGAAGCGCCCATATTCCATGCCTATCGAATAAGCATTCCTGGCGGGGTGGTCAGGATCCAGTCTCGCTTCGACCTAAACTCCCGCACGGTGCTTGTGCCGGCCCCAACATCGGATCTCTTCGGGTATGGGCTGGCCTACTTGGGCCGGCGTCGTCGGCCGCGGTTTTCCTCTTTCCCATGAAAGATAGGATGGAGGAAATGGAGAAAATGGTGGCCACCACACCAAGGAGGGCCATGGAAAATTTCCAAAATGGGGGAACAAAGGGCTGACCTCTTTTATCTTCCACAATCAACAATCCGACGGTGTGGAAGAAGCCCTAGAGGTAGGAAATGAAGAAGAAACAAGAAGAAAATGGGATGGGTTAGTAGATTACCCGATTTTGAGCTCCAAGGAGGGTTATGAGAGCTCCAACTTGTGAAAATGGGAAAGGGGAGAGGCTAGGGCTGTTGTGGGAGGTAGGGGTGTGTGAGTTATGGAAGGAAATGGAGGGATTGAAGGTTTGGAGGGATGGGTTTTCAGCAAAATCGAAAATGGAGGTGGGGTGCTTGAAAAAGAGGGGAAATGGGAGAAAAGGGAGCTCCAGCCCCTTAAAACCTAATCAAATGGACATTTGGCACGTGCCATGGGGTAGGGGGGACTGAACCGACCAAGCCCACGTTTGAAACCACGCCGGAAAGTTAACCGGAGCGCGGTCCGCCGCCGGTGCCGCGGTGGCGCCGCGGTCGGACTTGGCCGGAACCGCGCCGCCGCGGTCTGGCTCTGTTCATCACACTCCCAGGGTGCCAAATGCACCCTGGCTTGGTCCAAACCTTTAACGGATTAGTCGTGGGGGCCCACGGACTCAGTTTTGTGCCAAAACGGTTAGTTCCGGCAAAGTTCTGATATAATCTAGTTTTTCCTGATTTTTAACGACTCATTTTTGGTAGATTGTGACCTAGACACGTCAATAGACGGTCTAGGAGTGACTTGGGGTCCATAAGTGTGGTCGGGATCGAGTACACACTCGATCAAACTGTCCATGTGCAATGAACTTCGCCGAACGGCGGAATCGGGAGACCCTAAGACTGTTGCTAGATTTTTGCGCACCCTCCTAAGTGAAATGCGTCAGCGTACGTAGTGGGGACATAACTCAGGTCCGGTTTAATCAAAATCATGCTCTGATACCAACTTGTAACGCCCTGAAAATCGGGGGTCGAGTATGAACTCAACTCCCGAGTTCCAACGCATCACTTATGCAACATACACAATGATGGTTAAATGTTGTCTGAGTTAGCGCAATAAACATGAATGAGATTATACCAAAACAGTAATTCATACTCCAGTTCAATTGTATAAAGGCAAGCGGAAGACTGAAATTTTATATTCAAAATATGTAAAGTATCAAAATTTTGTGGACACCAGAGTATGAGTACTAACTGAGTACCAATATACATGTATTGTTTCTAAGTCAAATATCAAAATACAATCCTCAAAAGAGGCCCTGAAAGTCCCGCGATGCAGCCGGCCTAAGCGTAGCCGTCAGAGTACTGCATAAAGGAGAACTCCTCCTGATCCTCCTCATAGTCGAGCTCCGGCTCCTGAACAGAGGCGCCATCTACACCTGCGACAGAGTCTGGTGGGTGTTGCAAACACCGTCCCGTAACGTGGGAGTGAGTAGCTAACTCAGTGGAACATTAAAGCATAGGTTAACATGTTATCAAATCAATCAAGCAGTAATGATAACGCAGCACAAATCAAACATTTCTAATAACTCTTGTTAAGTGCAAAAATGATATGACATGATGCTGTATGCCCTTGCCAAACCACCCTCAAGCGACATCATCTTACGTTCGCGAATGCTAACTCCCTCAGTGCGCCACATCTACAAAGCACATGCGGTGCGATGATGCTCATGATTACCAAGTTTTTATTAATCCATTTCAACCAGCAGTATTGGGAAACTAAGGTACCTCCCTTGTATAATTCCCAAACATGATCCATTCTAGGGTCGTCAATCCTAGCCAATCTCATACGATGTTATGGTTTGAGAAGCGTAGTGAAGGCATCGCAAAGGGCTCGTCACCCGTCAGCGCGGATACAGATCTCACCGTATGCGGCTCAATTGCTGGCCGTCAGCTCAAGTACATATCTCACCATACCTGGCTCAATCACTAGCCGTCAGCTCAAGTACAGGTCTCACCGTACTCGGCTCAACTCATACTCTAGTTACTGTGAAAGACTCGTCGCCAATCACAGACACTTGGAGTACACTCGAAGATACTACGGAGGACTCGTCGCCCGTCAGCACGAGCACAGGTCTCACCGTACTCGGCTCTCGCCGTAAATATCGACAGCTCGAATATAGTGTCCCATACCACCATAATCGGCTCACGAGTCTGGTTGCGCAATGGTCACTACGGGGAGGCACATGACCCCAGCGTAGGCCGACAGCTCGACCACGGTGTCCCATACCACCATGCCCGGCTCATGCGTCTTAGCGGATCGAGGTACCATGGTTAACGGGATCGCCACTGGTAAGTTTGGTACCCTAGGTTCAAGCAGTAGCGACCAAACATGGTGAACATACATATATACATATCGGTTTGCTTGACGAGCCTGACTAGCTCGAGCGCACCACAAGTTGAGCGATATGGAGCGCAAAAGCACTCCGTGTGGCCAACCACTATCGCCAACCGAAGTACGACTCGGGTTCGCCAGACACGTCCATCGTGGCGATATGAATCTCGGCCACAACAGTAAGTCTGGTACCGAATGTGTGGACTATAGGCATAGTCCCAAACTCAATCAGTTGTAGAGCATAAAGTAAAGCATGAGGTAAAGCATGTATTATAAAGCATGAAGTATAGCATGTTATAAGGCATGTTGTAAAGCATGTTGTAAAGCACACTAAACACATAGGGATACAAATACTTAGAGTTCATAGGTGAGTGGTTAGAGTGAACAACCACGTGGAGAGTGTCATATGTGACTCTAAGGTAGCGGAGAATCCCATCTCAGCACCTAACTAAGGTTCTAACACTTAAGCACTTACACTCACAAGTGATTTCACCAACACTTGGAATACACTACTTCAACATACATGACGTATGCTAGAGAAGTGTACACTAGGGTTGTCCCTTTACTAAACTAGTATTTTATACATATACATCATATTCATACAGCAATTAAACATAGCAATCACATCAGCAAATCTTATACGTATAGGGTACTTCCACGTATACCCAATTTCGACATACACAGTGTTTACAAAGGAACATAGATTTCGGCGATTCCTTTCGCCAAGCTAGTATTTTAATCATGTATTATATAATCATACATTAAATACATATGTCAAACATTATTCCAAAATAAATACGTATACGGTATTTCTACAATACGTAATTTCAACATACGGCGCATTTACAAGTAAACATATATTTTGGCGATTCCTTTCGCCAAACTAGTATTTTATTCATATGTTATATAATTATACATTAAATAAACATGTCAAGTATTTATCCAAAAAAAATACGTATACGGTATTTCTACGTATACCTAGAATATGTGAAATTCCATATTTCACACCGCTAATCAAAACAGGAAACGGAAAGCACTTTGTACATGTGCAATTGCAAGCAGATCATGAATCTACCATTATCTGACATTGAAAGCGTTGAAAACCTTAACTTATACACTTAAAGTCCTCACCTTTGCCTTTGGAAACGGAACGAATCAGCAAGGGTAACGGATCTTCCGTCTACGGGCGATTTCTAGCCTAAAGAGCAGAATCGGTTAGTCGGTATACATCTTACCTCGATTCCAACTCAAATCAGACCTAGGGTTAGGGTTTCTTACCTTCAAATGAGGTGGAAAATGCCGGGAAAGCGTCTAGAATAGAGCGGTGTAGGCCGTGTAGCAAGCCAAAGCAGGAGGAGGAAGATCGGCAACGATCTCCAAGTCGTTCTCTCTCTTTTCTCTCTCTTCCTCTAGGGTTTCTCCCAAAATTCGTATGGCTGTGAGAGGGGCTGCTTTAAGCTCCTTTTATAGCCTCAAACATTACGAGAATAGACTTAGGTTCATGGGGTACTGCTTATATAGGATATCCGCCGCTTTTCCAGCTCAAAAGGGAAGTTCTGGTGGTCCTCTTTGAACCAAACGTCAGACTTAAGCTCACCATCAATGGATCCACATGGGATTACGTTTTTGACTCATTCGGATACGCAGATCGCACGTGGCGGTCCACTTTCAGTTCGACGGTCAGTGGGCCACGATCGAAATTCCAAGTACATGTAAATGTTCTGAAATTTTCTTAATCCGAGGGTGTAATTTGGTCCGATTCGACGGTCAGGTTGCTTATACTGACGCGTCAACGAACGATGCAGATCACTATTCCAGATATTTGTTTTGGCTTATGAATAGTGTTTTTCACACTACCTCGCTCCGATTCGAAACGAATGGCCGTGGAACATCGGATAAGGCTGATTTTTGAGATGATTGTTAAGCCCAGTGGGGCGGTCCTAGTTCCTTAGCTTCGGGTTAATCGGACTCCCGATGTGCGATCTAGACCTAATACGAAGTTTCGTTTCATTCCCGAGAGCAGACGGGAAATGAGTTTGGTTCTAAACTTTAGGGTAACCTAGCATCACATGTTCTGCAAGTTTTGAGTCTTGCAAGTTTTGGGTCTTGCAGATCGTATTTAAAGCGATCCTAACGGATTTCATAGCTAATTGAGTTTAGTACTTAGTTAACTTTGTTAAATTTCTAAAGGATTTAATCCTACGTGATTTCTGGTCGAGGTGGTACTCGACCCAACGTACGGAAATTTTCAGGTCGTTACACATATCTCATGTTGTCCTTGCTTATTCCTGGACCTTCTGGACCTGGTAATAAAATCGACATATATATACAACCTCTGATAGATGAGTTGAAGGAATTGTGGGAGGTTGGCACAGACACTTATGATGCCTCAAGCAACGAGATATTTCGAATGCACGCGGCATTGTTGTAGACTATTAGTGATTTCCCTGCATATGCAAACTTATCTAGATGGAGCACTAAAGGACGCCTCACTTGTCCTTGTTGTAATAAAGACACTTCATCTAAATGGTTAAAACATGGTCGAAAGTTTTGTTATATGAGTCATCGTCGATTCTTGGAACCTGATCATGTTGAGGGTCAAATATTGCATATCAGACCCCAGTTATTACCTGGATTTATGAGCATGTCACTGGTCTAACGGGCTATTTTAATCGTGTTTGTGATGCAAGGTGAATTGACGGGCATGGATTAAAAAGGATGCTAAAGGCATGGATTTAACGCTCAAGCATCACCAAGGCATTGGACGAGACTCCATAGGACCAAGATAGAGGATTTACATGCCAAGGATCAGATAAAATCAAGCCGTTCACGTTAAAGAGGCCTGAAATTGGTGCAAAATGCAAGATCACATGGTTCCCGCCATCCGCTTGGGCCGAAACTTCATATATGGGATGAGGGCTATAAATTAACCGTACATGTCAAATTTCAGCCCTCAAATCACTATGGAAATGCCCCAACAGTCAGATCAGCCCCTTAATTCATTAAGTGGGGCTCACTTGATCTCTCGATACACCTCAATGTTAGACTCAACGCTTTGAATTATATGACAACACGGATGGATGGAGCAGATTGATCGGAACATCAAGCTGGGACTCATTTTACATAACGTGAGTATGCATAACTCACGTGTACAAGAGGAGCACAGGACCAAGGAAACATGGTCAGCAGTTGCTGACCCGACCCGACGCTTGCCTAAACAGCGTCCGTAAGATGCGGACACTGATTTCAGCTGTGGGTCCCACTCACCATCTTAATTAATGATCTGGACCGTTCATTTGTTCCATGGGGAAGCAACAATGCATGCCTAGGTGGCAGAATTGCAAAAGACCGCAACGATGGATTTTCAGACCTTCAAGCGCAATTCGGACGACAGTCTAAAAAAATCAATGGGCCAAACGGAATCTAATACAAAATCATCCATTTCTTACTAGATTTTCAAGAAGACCACAATGGACGGAGTGGATTGCGCATAAACTGAAAGGAGTGGGCCCCACCGACAGCCAGCGCAAGAAACGCTGGCTCTGTTTCGTGGTCCGTGAAAGCCAGACGCTGTGGGCCCCTATGTGCTTCTGATCACCGTCGGATTTCTGATCCTGACCGTCCATTCGTTCCCTGAGGCGGCTACAATCCATGCCTAGGTGGAGAAAGTTACAGAAGACAGCAAAGATTGGTTTTAACCACTCAAACTAAGGTTGGATGGTAGCACAAAAGATTGTGTGGACCACACCAAAACAAAAGAAAAATGGCATGTCTGACCGTTTTTCCATGTTGATCTCAGTGAACGGAATGGATTTTATATCAAGGATCATATGTGGGGGCCACCAATACATCAGCGTTATGAGTTACGCACGTAACCGACTTTCCGTCTCGAACTCTGCTGCGTAAACAAGCTTTCCTTCCTTTAAAACCCGATACAAAAGCAAGGAACGGAAAAAAGGGAAGGAGGGGAGAATTCCAGATCCATAGCTGGGGAGAGCAGATCCATAGCTTGAGGAGAGACAGGAAGAGAAGAAAGAGAAGGGAGATGTATTTCTTTATATTTTATTTTTCCTTCTTTTTATTTGAATTCATGGATAGCTAATTCTTTTATCTAGGGCTGAGATGAAGCCCCTAATTTGAATGACTTTTGTTATATGATTCCATCCTGAACTTGATTGATTTGTTTCTTTCTCTAAGTGGGCTTGATTGGTTTGAATTCTGTACTTCTCCATCTATGAACTTGACCAAAGTATATATATGGATGTTGTTTGGATGCTTATTCTAGGTGCTTGTGTCTGATCATGAATAAGTTTCCTATAGAGGAAGAAACAGGGTGCTTTAATGAACTGTACATTCCATGTGCCCGACCAAGGACATGGGATATGTTATTCATGGCATTTCTTAAACGAATTAGACATTCTGTATGCCCGATTAAGGACACAGATTGTGCTTTCTCTATATAAGTGGTATCAATTTAGATTAAGGTGAATCAACAGACAAAACAAGGGTTAGGATAATTAAGGGTGGATTCGAAAGTCCTAGTGCTCTCTCTCTGATTGAATTTTCTTCCCTATTCTCAATTGTTTTTTTCATAGAATTGTGTTTAGTAATTCACTCCATTATTTGTTGGATTAGTTAAGGAGAATCACATATTTGAATTGTAACGACCAGTCCTCGTGGGAACGATCTCGTAATACGTACCATATCTACATCTGATTCGTATACTTGCGAGTTTAAAAATCATTTAAATCATGTTGGTTTAAATAAAACATCAGATCATAAGTTTAGAACTGATAGCAGATCCTTTGATGGCACGGAAGATTTTTGTGAGGCGCCAACTTCGCTATCTGGGTCTGATGTGTTGGCTCAGTTGCAAGGAATTAATGTCACCTTTGGGAAGAAGATTGTAGGCAGTCATGGGCATAAGAGAAGATGAGAAGATAATGAGGAAGAAAGATATAACTGGAAAAAGAAGAGCATTTTCTTTGATTTGCCATATTGGGAGCATAATCTATTGCGCCACAATCTGTACGTGATGCATATTGAAAAGAATGTATGTGACAATGTGTTTGGGACATTGTTGAACATCGAAGAGAAAACAATGGACAATATGAAGGCATCTCTTGACATGCAAGATATGAGTATAAGACAAACATTACACCCAAGGCAGCTCTCATCAAATAAAATATATTTGCCACCTACATACTTTTCTATGTCATCCAGTGAGAAGGATAATTTCTACAAAGTCTTGAAGTGGGTGAAAGTTCCAGATGGTTATGCAGCCAATATTTCACGATGTGTGCATCTCAAAGAGCACAAAATTTTAGGACTCAAGAGCTATGATTGTCATGTAATGATGTAACAAATACTGCTATTGGCGATATGAACAACACTTCATCAGTGTGTGAGCTCAATCTTGCTTGAATTAAGCAGTTTCTTTAGGGAATTATGTTCCAAAGTAGTCCGAGTAAAAGATTTAGACGAACTGGAATCTCGAATTGTGCTAACACTTTGCCATCTAGAAAAGATCTTTCCACCAGCTTTTTTTAATATTATGGTGCATTTGCCTATTCATTTAGCGGGTGAGGCCAAACTAGCAGGACCGGTACAATACCGATAGATGTACCCCATCGAGAGGTGCGTACTAATATTTATAAATTAAATTTATTTTCCATATTATTCCAGTCATTCTAATCGACCATATATTTCTAAACTGTTTAATATTGGTGACCATAGGTACCTACACACACTGAAGTCCTATGTACGTAATAGAAGTCGGCCCAAGGGTTCAATTGCAGAAGGGTACTTGGCAAAAGAATGCTTAACTTTCTGCTCGAGGTACTTGCATAATGTACAAACAAGGTTCAACTGACCAATACAAAATGATGATTATGGCAACACCGTTACAGAACGATCATCTATTTTTCCACGAATAGGTCGTGCATTAGGGAAGGCTAAAGATTGTGTACTCGATGAAGTTGCATTTACACAAGCACATAGATATGTTCTATTTAACAGCAGCGCACTCATCCCATTTCTTGAGTAAGACAACTATGACACTTAATTTATACATGTGGAAAATAACTTCCCACTGTTTCTTACTGGAACCAATTTATATACAGAGAACACATGAATGTTGTTAAGCAGAAGAATCTTCGCTCATGACCAAAGAATATAGAACGCATTCACAATGAAACATTTCATGACTAGCTTAACGATCATGTAAGTAGTCGATGCAATAAGTTGACTGACATGTGCATGTTCATTTATTTTCATTGTCTAGACACGTGCTTCTGTTTTAACATTTTTTTTATATTCGAATAGGTTGAACAGTTGCGTTATGCAAAGAATGAGCAGGTCTCAGAAGACCTTAGATGGCTAGCTCCAGGTCCTAATATGGCAAGAAGATATAAAGGTTTTATAGTAAATGGCTTCAGGTTTCACACTAAAGATCGAGAGAAGAAAAGAAAAACTCAACATAGTGGAGTTGTGGTGACTGTAAAGACATCAAGCTTTGCTAGTGTTAATGATAAAAACCCTATTACAGGAGATGTAACTTACTATGTTGTCTTGACAGACATCATTGAATTGGAATAATGTGGTGATCAAAAGGTTGTATTATTTAGGTGTGATTGGATTGATGTTTTATCTCAGGGCAGGGGTGTGAATAAGGATAAGTTTGGGTTCACGCTCGTGAATTTAAAACGGCTATGCCATATTGGTCAACAGTTGTTTGATGAACCATTTGTGTTCGCATCTTAAGTTAAGCAGGTGTTCTATGTGCAAGACCCCGTCGAGAAAGATTGGCATGTTGTAGTAAGGATGAAACCTAGGGATTTGTTTGAGATGCATGGGGAAGAGTCTACAGATGATGTTGACACCAACTTAGAGAGTTCGTCATTCAATGATCAAAGTTTGGAGGAATCGAGTGATGACATTATTAGTTAGGAAAGGATAGATATCTATGGTACAACAATTGTCACACCTTCACTACCTGCCCAAAAGATGGTAGAGAACCAAACAGATGATACCGATTTTTTTGATCCCGATGGAGATGACATTATGTACAATAATTGATTTCTTATGTACCATATTGCCCTAATATATGAAAAAGAAATTCAAATGTTTTTTTTTCATGCGATTTTGTTATTATTATTACTGTGTTTTGAAATTTAAATGTCTTTTCATTAACTAAAGATGAAGAATATTTTATTTTCATACTGTCATATTACTAAACATATACAGGTGTTAAACCTGAGGTGCATTAAATGCATGGCTACGCGATCGATAGGTCCTATGACTGATGCGGGACCTAGCCAACCTCAAGTGACCCAGGCTACAACGGGTCCCTCTAGTGGTATGTTATGCATCGATTATTTCATGTGTTTTTATGCTAAGGAACTATACGAGTATCCATATTAATGTTGTTGTTTTAACAGATTTTCAGGGTGCGATAAAAAAAAGAGGCCACACACGATGCCTCAAAGTTTGGAAGATGCGTGAAGGACAATGCATTCTTATTCCCATCAACACTAAAGGACAACCCGTTGGTGACAATGTTAACAAGTTGACAAACTTCCTGGGGACTATAGCACGTAATGGGAAATATGCACCCCTTACATTTACTGATTGGAGGGCAGTACCGAATGAGAAGAAGGATGATATATTGGGACTTGTTATGGTAATGGTGACAATGCTTTCTTTTTTTCATTTTTCATTTTTTTTCATTATTTGATTGTCTGGTTTTAACATGTGATGCAGTCCAAGTTTGAGTTTGACGCGAATGCAAAGAAGTGGGGTGTTACAATCAATTGGTAGAAAATTGAAGGTTTGGAAATGTGAAGTGAAAAAACTCCACTATTCTCCTCATGAGACTGACAAAGAGCGGCTCGCGGACCTTGATGAGCGTGTTAAAGAGGATCAGTGGAAGGCACTCATTCAGTTTTGGAACTCTGAAGAGGGAAAGGTATTTGATGAGTAACTATTGATTATTTTATGTTTTAGAATTACACAATAATCTTTCGTTGATATCTTATAATTTACTCTGTCGGTGTGTTCACATATAGGCTCGTACTAAGACAAATTTAAAGAATCGAAACAGACAATTAATCAGACACGCTGCAGGCTCAAAGAACTTTGCACGGATACGTGAGGAAGAGGTAAATTTTCTTAATCACTCAATCAACCATGTTGGTCTATTTCTTATATATAACTTATTTACATAATGATAGAGGAAGAAAACGGCTAGTGGCGAGGATCCGAGCCGGGCAGATGTGTTTATATTGACCCATACGTGCAAGAGTGGTAGGCCTGTGGATGAGGCTTCATTAAGAGTAGTGGTATATCCATGCATCTAATTGTTATGTTTTATACTTTTAAAAAAAAATTCTCTCATTTATCGTTGTACAATCTAAACCGATATTTTTTCTATTGAAGGAACAACTTAATGAACGAATTTCTCAGTAGCCCGATACCTCACAGAATAGCACAAAAAGGAATGACTTGTTCTCTCAAGTAATGAGAGAAGATAGGCATGGCCGAGTCCGCACTTATGGGTTAGGCCCCACTCCAACTGATTTGTGGGGAACAACACCTAGCCAACAAAGAATTGCCTCCACTGCTCAGAATAGAAATGAAGAATATGATGGACTGCAGATTAAAGTAGCATCCCTAAAATCGAAAGTATCATCCCTAAAATTGAAATTTTCATCTTTGAAAGAATCTGTGGTGCAGCTGATATCCTCTAGGACAAATCTGAAATCTACAGTATTAAATAATTCAGCTAATCTCAACCCAAACCAACCAGCCTCATCATCAAGCCAGGTAATTATATGATATATATGCATATATTTACACGTGTATTATGTCCTATATTATATAGATTTTAGTCGGTATATGATAAGTTCAAGTAGGGGGTATTGAAACATAAAATAGAACATGTAGATATTCATTTGAAATCATCATAATTGATACATGCGCTCCAGTGAAACAATGAAGCAAAGGCAATAGTAGAAGTCAAATACAGATAATGTAGGACCACGCATGCATTTAAAGATCCTCTCACATGAACAATGTCAAATGGAGAACCACGATTTTATACGAATACGACTTTTTTTTTGCAACTAATAATTTCATAAAAGGAAACAAGGTGTGTCAAGTAAATGGAAGAGACTCTCCTATATTGAGGGACCAGTGCAAGAATTTCTCATCAATGAATTGGTCGATGAGAGTGGCTCTAGGAGTTCTAAACTAATCAAGCAGTAAATAGTTACTTTTACTTTTGGTAAAGTGCTCGAAATGTTTTGAATCATCACCTCCTTTGAGAAGCATATTAGCCCAGCCACTGTCAGCCTCTTTGGGCAAGACTGGCTGCAATTTCAATAGGAGGTCTCCAATGCGCACCCACACGTGTTGCTTATGGGATTCACAATCCGCAAATTTCTCACCACACAAGAACACGCCAATATCAAATGGAGAACCGCAAATTTATACAAATATAAGATTATTATTATTATTATTTTCAAATGACAATTAATAATCTTATAAAAGAAACCAAGATGCATTAAGGAAATTGAAGAGAGTCCCCTGTGAGGGAAGGTCGATAAAAGATTTTCTCATCAACTCATTGGTCAATGAGAGTGACTTTAGGAATTCTAAACTAATCAAGTAAGAATTAGTTACTTCTTCTCTCTCTCTCTCTCTCTCTTTTAAAGCTTAAGTGCTTGAAATCTTCATGTCTGCTAGTAGCTGGGAAAGCTAATAGTCCGATTGTAATCACATATCAACTTGAAATAAAAGAAAGGCCTAAATAGTTAATCTCAATTTAAACAAGAATGAGAAAAATGGGGGGGGGGGAGAGAGAGAGAGAGAGAGAGAGAGAGAGAGAGAGAGAAGAGAGTATACAAGGATGTGTAAAGTGATACGATATTTACCAAGGCTCTCTTGCACAGCTTTTGTAAGGACAGCTTCGAATCTTTCCTCATCGATTTGAGAAGGGTTGTCCTCATGGTGTTCATTCTCAGATAAGGTTTGGGAATGTCCATCACTGGCAGGGTTCTGAATATGAGCTTGCCTTCCACTTGGTGAAAGACTATCCTCCGAAATTCCTTGGTCTGTTACGCTTGAAAAGGTTCTTATACCTCAACCCTAACCCAACCCAACCTTGGGTTGAGAATTCTCAACCCAAGCCCAACCCAACCAGGTTCGGTTGGGTTGGCCGGGTTGGTCGGGTAAATATATGCTAATATTTTCATTATTACATTAGTCTCTTATATTTTTAATACAAATTTTATTTTTTATACCTATAATTTTATTAATTATGTATGTAGTTATTTATTGTAAAGAACATTTTTTCTAAACAAACAAGCTAAAATATACGACAACTACTTTAAAAGTAGTATTGTGTATCAAGCAATCTATTTGGGAGAGAGAAATCCAGTGTATCTTGTTAGCTTGAGTCATCAGAAATGACGTGGACCAATGAAACCTAACAACATTGGAATTTCCTATGCGTTCAACACAGACGATCGACACTCAATTATAATTAATTTATAAGGAACTTATGTATCAATCGGGTTCGGGTTGGGTCGGACAACCTAAGACCTCAACCCAAGCCCAACCCAAGTTTTATCGGGTTGGCGTTTGTATGGCCCAAGCCTGAGACCAAACCCGATATATCCTACCCAAGCCCAACCTAATGACGGGTCAGTCGGTTTATGCTTTTCATACGGCTAGGGATGTCCACCTACCCTACCCCTGGATCATACACATAGTATGCGAAGCCATTGGTTTTCTGACTACGAGTGATCCGGAATTTCTACTTCAAGTCTTCAACAAAAGCAACATTCGAAGAATGGACTTGAAGTTCCATAGGTATCCTAAGGATCCTCAAGAGGAAGGCATTCAAGCAAAAGGAGAAGGAGGTGTAGGTGACGCTCCCATGGAAGGGACTGAGACGGTTGGAGATGAAGCTCCTGGACCCCATCAAGCACCGTCGACATCAACTCCCAGGCATGCTAAACGATTTAAGCTCCACCAGGATCAGATTGAAGAGATTCAGCAGGATGTCTCACAGTTCATGGAATCCATGAACAAGTGACTTTCCATCCTAGAATGGCTGGTCCACGAAGTACAGCAGACTGTACAACAATTAGTTGATCTGATGACTTACCGTCAAGACGACACAACGCCATCCTCCTTTGCTCCGTAGTATGGGTCTCTGAACGCTATCACATTCACCCTCTCTTATTTCTACGTATGAGCATAAGTACCTTTTTGATGCTCTATGCCCTCATGAGTGAATGTGATAGCTTCCTAACAGTTTGACAATTTTTTTTTTATCATTTGTTGGGACACTTAGTGAAAAAGGGAAAGACTGCGACTTATAGTAGTACCGGGGTAAATTTTCACATTAATTGAATAGTTCTTTTATTATGTTTTGAGATTATTGTGTTCTTAATTAAATGTGGTATACAAATGATGCAATATATTGTGTTAAATAGTAAATTTTATTTGTAAGACGAGATCGAAGTTCTTCTTACTAGTATCTGTGGGGTTACTGTTGCTAGAGGAATTGTCTTGAGTAAGGATCTGCTCACAAAAGTAGGCGGTTCCCACTTGGAAATGGTTTTTGGGAAGTACATATTCAGGTGGCAATTGTACGTGAAGAGACTTTGATGAGACCCTATGGACGATACAGAACAATTGGGAATGCGGCTGGAACAAGTATTTATTGGCCTGATTGTTGTTTTTTGGTAAAATGATTTTATTTTTATTTTTTTTTGCATATACAATAGAACTTCTTATATAAGACTTTGATGAGACTAATTTCTTTGTTATTTTGTTTTGTAAGCTGTGACAGCTATAGATTGAGCTAATGGAGGGATCTCTCTCTCTCTCTCTCTCTCTCTCTCTCTCTCTCTCTCTTGTTATTTTTAAAAATAAAAAAACATGATTTTGGCAGTTGGTTGTGACAGCTGGTTTTGAAAACCGATTCTTGTCGAAGAATTGATTTTTGGGATTTTGGTTGAATGGGGTTTTAGCTATATTTTATTGATTTTGTGGAAGCATCGTGGTGAATTAGATGTTTGGTTTTGAAGATATTTTGCATTTTGATATCGCTTAGAAGGAATTGCAGCTATTTTGAATGTAGTGAATTGATTGAAATGTCTCAATTATGATATTTTCTGTAGTTTCTCTCACAATACAACTCTTTAGGGCCCGTTTGGCCAGTCGGATTGGAAGGGATTGGATGGTAATGGAAGGGATTGGAAGTTAAATCCCGGGAATGGCCGGGCCTGCCAAACACGGTCGGTGATATGATCCCAATTCCATGGATCTTCAGACAATCCACCGACAACACCATTATTACCTTTAAATTCCATCCAATCCACTCTAATCCGTTGAAGTTTGCCGAGACGTGTTTGGTCTGGTCGGATGGTAGGGATGGGAAGGTTGAATCCCTGGATTGGTCGGGCGTGCCAAACGGACTGGGTATAGTAATACTGGGATATATCCAATCCCATGGATCTCAAGACAATCCACTGACAACACCATCATTACCTAGAAATCCACGCCATCCACTCTAATACCATTCAATCCCTTCCAATCCACCCGGCCAAACGGGCCCTTACATATTTGTAGTGGGATTTTGTCGCTATGTTCTTGAAATATTTAGTAGTTTTGCTTGATTAATCTATAGAGATTTATGTTGTGATTTGTTTCAGCTTTTCATCTTCTTATACGTAACAGAAGGTATACATTTCTACTATGATTTGTTTTGATTTTTTCTCTGCTTATGCATAAAATGTTCTGATTTAAATATTAAGAACTACGTAGTGGCTAGATCCCAATCTTCCGAACATTGGGTATGTAGGCAGCCATTCATACTAGATCGTATCGGTGCAGCCACAAATTCTTTTTTTTCCTTCTTATAGTGTAGATGCATTTTCATCAGGACTACTTAGCAGTAAGAGGGAGGTGGATGTAAGTTCTTGAAACCTTAAATTAATCTTAAATCATTTATATCTTTATCGCTTCATTTATATGCTGTCGTCAGGGTCAACTTGTAATTCCTCAAAACCTGCTCTGCCGTAAGACATTACGGTGCATGACGGTTCCCAGTATGTTAAGATTTATGACTCTTCTAATAATTTCAGGTCTAATCAAGTTTCCACCCCATAAATGTCACTAACAGTAACATGCTATTGTATATAGTTGGTACTATTTATTGAATTTTCTATAATCCATATGTATGTATTAAATGCCTCAATGTCGGATTTGAATCACTGAAATTCCATCTAACCAGACCATGTTCAAAATAAATTTATGAGACTCTTCTCCATTCCCAAGTTACAATGCATTCAGTAAACATTTCTCTAATTTATCATTGTTGGTTTTTTAATGCCTGATTGTTTCAATTTGGAATGACTGATAGGCTAGCTGCAGCCGATGGGCTATGGCTCCATCTTAAAGTGGGAACATAAGGCCTATTAATAAGTCTACCTGGCAGATTATTCTTTGATTGGTTGATATGAATGCTCATCCAGGTTTACTGGGTTGCTGGATAATGATTTATATTACTGGGTTGCTGGATAATGATTTATAGGTGACCAAGTACTTCGTAACAGCCGTTGGGCAACCAGATCGTTTGTATTATATGGAGTTCTCCATGTACTCATTATTTTGACTTATTTTTCCAATACATGTTTGCTTATCTATGAGCTGGAACTTAAATTGAAGATAATTGGGTGGTTCTTGTTTTTCTTTTACAGTTTTAGTGCTCTTTTACACAATAAAACATTTATTGGATCTTATTTTTCTTTTTACAGTTTTAGTGTTCTTTGCTGCATTGCAGTGTGCACTCTTATCATTACGGGTTGAGCCGTGCATACTTTCTTCTCAATCGTTATGGGCTTTGCTCTTGCAGGTATCCAACCGGTTCTTTAAGCTATTTCATTACCACATTTACCATTTCTGCTTTTATTTAATTGAGAACTAGTTTATTTATTTTATAAGGGGCATGCATGTGTTTTTAAAAGTCCAGTCCAGTGTGCCTTAATTTGGTTGATTTTTGAACTTCTATTACAGTATGGTGTATCTCCAAAAAGATTCGAAGGTAATCTCGCACTATCAAGTTTCTTTAAAATCTTAATAACAAGCGCTGATACAAATGATAAGGGCCTATTCGGATGCCTATAACTTTTCTAAAATGTAACAAAGTTACAGCCTTACAGGTGACTTTGTTATAGTTGGTGTTTGGGGAAGGAAAGTCACAGGTAACTTTCTCTCAACCTGTGACTTTCATACAAGAGAAAAAGGCAAAAATCTTACAAGCGCTTGAGTCATTTTTCAAGTTACCTATATCTTTGATACAGGTAACGGTTGAAAATTTTGAAATGAAAATCGTTGGGAAGAATCGCACCTGCATTTCCCTCTCTCAGCCTCCGTTTCCCTCTCTCAAGTCTCCTTCTCCCTCTCTCAGTCTACTTCTCCCTCTCCCATCGAGCTTCCGCAAGGTAGGAAACCCTTTTTCTCTCTTTCTATTGCATTTTCCTTTCTTTCCTTCTTTTTTTTTTTAGCTTCTACGTTGACGGACGCAGCTTGGTGAAGTGGCGTGGATAATGCAGATGATCTATGGGGCCCACCATATTGTATTTGTTTTATCCATGCCGTCCATCCATTCTTTTGGATTGTTTTAGGGCTTGATTCCAAAAACGAGGGATATCTAAATCTCAAGTGGACCACACTACCGAAAACAATAATGATTGAAAGTCCACCATTAAAAAACTACTAGGGCCCACTGTAATGTTTGTTTCACATCCAAGCTGTTGATTAGGTCATAAAGACCTGGATGAAGGGACCAAAACAAATATCAGTTTGATCGAAAACATTGGTGGCCCACCAAAAGTTTTTAATGGTGGGTGTTCAATCAACATTGTTTCCAGTGATGTGGTCCACCCGAAATTTTGATGTACCTTATTTTTGGGCTGATGACTTAAAATGATCTTGAATAATGGATAGATGGTGTGGATGAAACAAATACATCATAGTGAGCCCACATAACACATCACATAGCCTTCATGGCTTACTTAAAACCGTAGAAGGCCAAAGCAATTATAATTGAGGGCTCCTGAATTTGTATTTTGATCCATTTTATAGTGATAGCATCATTTAAAGATCTTGGATTCAATTTCTTGGGTCGATTTGTTATCTTCTTTTGTTTCAATCACATGTTAGACTTCTGTTGTTTTTTTGTTTCTTTGGTATTGCTGTCGATCCGAAGATCTGGGTTTCTTAATATTGTTGTAATGAATTTCTTTTTCATGTTCTTCTTTTTTTTCTATTTAAAAATGAGGATCTATTTTTCAGTTTCCATTTGTGGGTTCTAATGATTTAAGATTAATGTTCTTGTTTCTTTCCATTTCTTGGGTAAGGAATGATAGGATCTCTTGTTTTGGTGGTGATCAAACAGTTGATCTGATGGGAGAATGTCCAAAGGTCTGTTTCATTAGAAGATCTTGACCATTTGATCTTTGGCCTTCATCAATTAAATGAGGATTGCTACCTTTTATTTTGTGTTAATCATCAATTCGTGGGCAGCTAGTCCAAAGGTTAGGATTTTCCAATCTGGAAAATATTGGGTTATCCAGTGTGTGCCCATCAGATCAACGGTCTAGATCTTCCACTTACTATCCTGCATACTGTACATTAGTGCAAGTACCTCAATTTCTGACCTTTATGTGCCTTTTATGTGGGCCACATTACTAGCATTTTGAAAACATGGGCCCACTTTTATGGCCCACCTGTTGATTAGTTTAGCCTAAGCATCGGCCAAACTATTCATTTACGTGGGCTTAATAAAATGGAATAATTTTATCCCCTCTTTTTTATGTGTCAATCTGATTTTTCAACGATTCCCTATTTCAACTCTATCTAGTGTAAATATCCAACTTATTACCTATAAGAAAGTTACAGGTTATCCAAACATAAAAACAAAGTTACTTGTAACTAAGTTACAACTTACATCCAAACAGAATTCCCTGTAACTTACAACTTAAGAAAGTTACAGCAACCCAAACAGGCCCTAAGGTAAAGAAACAAGCTATTTACTATGTGCATCTATTGTATACATAGAATGAGAGCTCTATTAATTGGCTTGTTGTTGCCTAGACATAAAAATTTTTCGTTGGCTAATTATTTTATCAGGTCTAGGTTTCTACCATTCAAGCCCGCAACTATCCTATAACTAGCTTCCAGAGGTATTCTCTAAGTTCCTTTGTCATTGGTTTTCCATCCATGGAAATTGTCCTAAAGTCTAGTACTATTATGATGTTTTCTCATAGGATTTAGTTTATGGAATTTTTTAGCATCTATTGTGCCTGATGCAAGCTCTACTTTGGAACTGATCTTTAGTACTTCACAAATCTTTCATTGATGATGAAAGTCAATTCCAACTCTATCTTCATTCAAGGTAGACTACTTATTTTGACCCAATCCAAGACAATTCTTGACCTATTTGGATGTTTCTTGTTTATCATCTAGTTTCATTTCTGTTGAGATATGGAGCCACATCTGGGGCCGTCTTCGACCGGCCGTAGGGGCCCGCTCGACCGGTCGTGGACCGGTTCGACTCAAAGTCCAGTGAGCATCGTTTTTTAGTCCTGAGGTGCTCGACCAGTCGTGGCCCATTCACGACCGGTCGAGCAGTCTGCTCGACCAGTCATAGTTACGCAGATTCGTTTCCGAATCCGATGCGGACTGCGGATTTTGGTGTCGCCTTTCACAAGGATGCGGAAGGAAATTTGCCTAAACTATATATAGGTATTCCTAAGACTTTTCTAGGTGTATTGGAATATTGGAGAAATAATTCTAAGGTGTAGGCAAAGGGTTTTCTATGTTCTTCCAAGGGAAAGGTTAGTATATTGCCTTGTAATCTTTGTTCTTCATAGTGAAAGTTTGCATCCGTAGTTTTTTCCCTAGTTTGGGATTTTTCCACGTATATCTTGTCTTATGGTTTGTTTTGGATTGCTTTAATCTACTTCTAGTTTATATTTCTTCCTGTTTATCATTTGTGGGTGAGGCCTGAGATTGGATCTAAGCTCACTGCATTGTTGGCGTGCTGCACAACAACTGGTATCAGAGCTATTGGTTTAGTTCTATTATGAGCGATGACGAAAGAAGGAAAAACTAGAATTGAGAAATTTGATGGTTCAAACGTTACCTTCTGGAAGATGCAGATGGAGAATTATCTGTATCAGAAGGACCTTTATATTCCTCTAGGAGGAAAAGAGAATAAACCAGAAAATATGACAGATGATGAATGGTTTTTACCGGATAGGAAAGCTTTAGGAACGAACCGACTCTCTTTGTCTAAGAACGTCGCCTTCAATATATCCAAGGTGAAAACTACAAAAGAATTAATGGAAGCCCTAGCCACCATGTATGAAAAATCCTCTACATCCAACAAGGTTCATCTTATGAAATAGCTATTTAACATGAAGATGTCAGATGGTGGGAGCGTGGCTGAACATCTACACGAGTTCAATATAGTCACGAGCCAGTTGGAATCTGTTGGCATTATTTTTGAGGATGAGGTCAGGGCATTACTGATCTTATCCAGTTTGCTAGATAGTTGGGATGGTTTGGTGATTGGTGTAAGCAATTCTTCAAGGTCAACAAAACTGAAATTTGATGATGTACCCGGTCTAATTCTCAGTGAAGAATCTAGAAGAAAGGCATCAGGAGTTTTAGGGGATTCAGGGAATGCTCTAAACGTTGAATGAAGAGGAAGATCGCTGAACAAAGGAGGCAATAAACACGGGCATTCTAAGTCGAGGAAGAAGTCTAAGGGACCGAAAGATAAAGAAGGGTGTTGGCATTGCAGCAAGAAGGGGTACATGAAACGTGATTGCAGGGCACTCAAGAAACAAGAAGGAAGCTCTCAAGGTGGGAAGGATTCAATGAATCTATCTGAGGAGAGTGACACAGAGGCGTTGATCTTGTCTCTTAATGCGAGGAATGAGTCTTGGGTTATAGACTCGGGTGCTTTGTTTCATGCTACTTCGTGTAAGGAAGTTCTACGTGACTATGTGTCAGGTGACTTTGGGAGAGTCTACCTGGGTGATGATGAGCTGTGCAGTATTGTTGGAAAGGGGGACGTTCATGTAAATTAGAAAGATGGAACGGTCTTGAAATTGAAGGATGTCAGACATGTACCGAGTTTGAAATGTAACTTGATCTCAGTGGGACAGTTGGCTGATACCGGTTATGTGACGACATTCACCAGTGACTCCTGGAAGATCACAAAAGGTGTCTTAGTAATATCTCGAGGTAAAAAAGAAGGTACTTTATACGTGACTTCGGAATCGTATAGTTCACTCGCAGTCGCATCAACTGGAGTGAATGGGCAGTTATGGCATCAAAGGCTGAGACATATGAGTGAGAAATGGATGAAAGTGCTATTGTCAAAAGGGAAGCTACCAGAGCTGAAGTCTATTGACTTGGACTTCTACGAGGAATGCGTGTATGGCAAGAAGAAGAAGGTAAGCTTCAAAAAGACGGGACGCACTCTAAAGACGCATCTATTGGAGCTTGTACACACTGATGTATGGGGACCAGCACAGGTATTATCTCTTGGTGGTTCACGTTATTTTGTTTCCTTTATTGATGATGCTAGTAGAAAACTGTGGGTCTATTTCTTAAAACATAAATCTGATATATTTGATGTATTTAAGAAGTGAAAAGTTATGGTAGAAAATGGACAGGTAAAATAGTAAAGTGTCTCAGATCTAATAATGGAGGAGAATATTGTGATAAAAGGTTTAAGGAGTATTGTGCAGCAAGTGGAATCAAACATTAAAAAACGATTCCAGGGACATCGCAGCAGAATGGTGTGGCTGAGCGCATTAACATGACCATCCTTGAACGCGCCAGGAGCATGAGGCTACATGTAGGGTTGCCCAAGATTTTTTGGGTAGATGTTGTGAATACTTCCGCATATCTCATCAATAGAAGTCCCTCAGCGCCATTGGATGGTGCGCTACCAGAAGAAACGTGGACTAGGAAAGAAGTAAACCTTGCACATCTCAAAGTGTTCGGTTGCACTTCATATGTTCACATTGATATAGAGCACAGAAACAAGCTGGATGCGAAGTCCAAGAGGTGCACGTTTATAGGCTACGGGCAGCATGATTTTGGCTATAGGTTTTGGGATGCAGAAAACAAGAAAATTATCAGAAGCAAGGACGTAGTCTTCAATGAAAAAGTGATGCATAAGGACAGTGTATAAGAAAATAAGGCTAATAAGAAGGAATTCGTAGAGTTGGAAGAGTTATCGGACACGGGTGTTACAGCGTCACAGGATGATCATGCACAGGAACATTATGAGGCAGAGCCACAGACATCGATTGTGAGGAGGTTTACTCAGGAGAGGAGACCCACGGTCCGATACTCACCCTCCTTACATTATCTACTACTGATAGATAATGGTGAACCAGAATGTTTTGAAGAGGCGCTACAATCAGATACACGGGTTAAGTGGGAGCAGGCCATGGATAATGAGATGGACTCTCTTGAGTTTAATCGTACATGGGAGCTAGTCACTCTACCCAAGGATAAGAAAGCTCTTCATAACAAGTGGGTTTACAAACTGAAGGAGGAGCATGATGGTTCGAAACGGTACAAGGCCAGATTGGTTGTGAAAAGGTTTCAACAAAAGGCAGATATCGATTTTACTGAAATATTTTCACCTGTGGTGAAAATGTCTATGATTCGCATAGTCTTGAGTATAATGGCTACAGAGGACTTACATTTAGAGCAGCTAAATGTTAAGACAGCTTTTCTTCATGGGGACCTTGAAGAAGAGATATATATGCATCAGCCGACAGGATATATGGCACCAGGAAAGGAGAATAAGGTGTGCAGACTGAAGAAGAGTCTATATGGCCTAAAGCAGGCCCCGAAGTAGTGGTACAAGAAGTTCGACAGTTTTATGTTGGGAAACGGTTACAAGAGATGTCATGCTGACCACTGTTGCTACTTGAAGAAGTTTGATACGTCGTACATCATCATTCTTCTGTACGTTGATGATATGCTTGTGGCCGGTTCAAGCATGAAGGACATCTCAGATCTCAAAAGACAATTGTCTATAGAATTTGCCATGAAGGATTTAGGAGCTGTAAAACAAATCTTACCCATGAGGATAAGGCGTGACAGGGAAAACAAGAAACTAGTTTTGTCACAGGCAGAGTACATAGCTAAGGTACTTGATCGATTCAATATAGGAGGTGTTAAGCCGGTTAGCACTCCATTAGCCAACTACTTTAAGCTATCTAAAGAGTAAGGTGCAAAGACACAAGAGGAACGAGACTACATGGCTAAAGTCCCATACGCGTCAGCTATTGGGAGTCTCATGTATGCTATGGTGAGTACGAGACTAGACATTGCTCAAGCAGTGGGAGTTGTTCGCAGGTTCATGAACAACCCCGAAAAGAAACATTGGAAAGTTGTGAAGTGGATCCTTAGATACTTGGTAGGTACTAAGGATGTAGGGCTGTGCTATGGTGGATCAGAAATCAAGCTACAAGGCTACGTGGATTCAGATCTGGCAGGAGACATCGATAACAGAAGAAACACTACAGGTTTTGTCTTTACTCTAGGTAATTCTGCAGTCAGTTAGGTCTCTCAGTTACAGAAGATAGTATCTATCAGTACGACAGAAGCAGAATATGTTACGGCTACAGAAGCATGCAAGGAGATGGTATGGATGCAATGTTTCATGGAAGAGTTGGGTAAGAAGCATGCAAATTGCAAGCTGTATAGTGACAGTCAGAGTGCAATACACTTGGCTAAGAATTTAGCCTTTCATTCAAGGACCAAGCATATTATCGTCAAATATCACTTCATACGTTCGTTACTGGAAGATAGATCGATTGCTCTGAAGAAGATTCATACAAGTGAGAATCCTGTGGATATGTTGACCAAGGCGGTCACATGAGAAAAGCCGAAGCTCTGTTCAGCTTTGATTGGTCTTCAGGCTTGAAACTGGGAAGTGGTGCACTCTGGATGAAGAAGACGAAGGTTTAAGGCGATGTGTCTCCAAGTGGAAGATTGTTGAGATATGGAGCCACATCTGGGGCCGTCTTCGACCGGTCGAGAGCTATGCTCGGCTGGTCATAGGGGCCCGCTCGACCGGTCGTGGACCGGTTCGACCAAAGTCCATCGAGTATCATTTTTTGGTCCCGAGGTGCTCGACTGGTCGTGGCCCATTCACGATCGATCGTAAGAGTCTCTCGACCGGTCATAGTTATGCAGATTCGTTTTCGAATCCGATGCGGACTGCTGATTTTGTTGTCGCCTTTCGCAAGGATGTGGAAGGGAAGTTACCTAAACTATATGTAGGTGTTCCTAGGGCTTTTCTAGGTGTATTGGAATATTGGAGAAATAATTTTAAGGTGTGGGCAAAGGGTTTTCTATGTTCTTCCAGGGGAGAGGTTAGTATATTGCCTTGTAATCTTTGTTCTTCATAATGGAAGTTTGCATCTGTGGTTTTTTTCCCTAGTTTGGGGTTTTTCCACGTATATCTTGTCTTGTGGTTTGTTTTGGATTGTTTTGATCTACTTCTAGTTTATATTTCTTCATGTTTATCGTTTATGGGTGAGGCCTGAGATTGGATCTAGGCTCACTGCGTTGTTGGCGTGCTGCGCAACAGTTTCTGCTGAATGGACTTACATGGCAGTTAAAAGAGGTCTCAGGCAGTATTGTGTAAAATCAGTTGGGGATGTAGTTCCTACAAAATTTGGGTGTTGGATTATAATATTTCCTTAGTAACTTGTAATTTCTTGAAATGGTTCATTTAACTTAAAACAGTAAAATGTGCTTTCTTTTGTAGGTGCCCAATGCATTGGCCAGTCTTTTATGTAGGTCGGGTATATCTGCAGAGATATTATGGGATGGTGGTTGCCTTCTACGCCAACTTCTTCCACACAGTGAGGAGGAATTTAACAGTCACCACCTTAAGCTATTGAAGAGAGACTTCGGGAGAGACGAAAGAGAAGCGAATCTGATAAATATGTTGCTTGCCAAAGATACTTACCTTCTTAATAAGTAGAAACTAAGATAAGCTACTTGTGTAATAACTAGCTTATCTTATTCATTTAGGAAATCCAAGCCATGGGAATGGTAGGCCCCACGATTATGATCACCCGGTGCAAAAGTTAAAGCTGGTACACTGAATTGTTAGAGTGTGCAGCCAATGGTCAGAGTCACCATAGAGGAGGTGAGGAATGGACCTGATTCCTGGACCGGTGATCTTACCCTTTAAGATTTCCTCTCTAGTCACCTCCAATACCGTGGTTCAATTTGGCCTTGGATTGCTTTTTAGTTCCATTTTACTCCTTTGATTATTTTCATGAGTTGTAAAATTTTGTTTTGTTGCCTCTCACAAAGCAGTCTCCAGTCTGACAAATATTGTCAGTGTTAATGCCAAAATCACAGAATTACTCACTATAGAGTGACGTTCTTTTAAAAAAAAAAAAAAAAAATTTAATCATATATTTCATGTCTTGTGCTTATCCACAAGGGGGAGCTGGTGACTGTGTTCATGTTTGTCCTAAATAGGCTTGAGAATTGGAATCAGTTGATTGATCTATCTATACATTGTGGAGACTTCTGTTTGAAGAAAACTTCCATTGAATAAATACATGCAAGTCTTTTTCCATATTAGAAAGGAGTTATCAAACAAATTCCCACTTCCCCGCCAAACTCAGGCACCGTGTCTTGCAACAGTGCCCATGGATGCCACGACGAGTGGAACCCCATCTGCTGACTGTCAGCAAAGGCTGCCGACCTCCATTTTAGTTCCCCCTATAGTGGCGGTAAGAAAAACCGTCAGGAAAGACTATGAACGCCAGTAACCCTTTTACCGACCGAGCCTTTACCTGCGGTTTGCTGACTGCCGGCAGTTTTTGGGACCTTACCGGCGGTTTCTACTTTCTTGTGGTGTCTAGCTTACTTTTACTTCTTAAGAAAAGTGGTTATGATGAGGAAATGTTCCTAAACACCCTTTATACTTTAGAATAACATCTATCAGAAAAGAGAATCTACTAAAAATAACATCTAGTAGTGTAACCAACGCATCATTTTGCATCGATCATTCGATTTGGAAAGTCCACTAAGTTTATTAAAGAATGGAAATTAGGAAAGTTTTGCCAAAACCATACTAAGGAATGACCTGCAGAGCTACAAACTATCTACATGCAACCGATGCATTCATGTGTCGAAGGAGAGTGGTCCTCTATTCTTTTACATTTATAGACAGCTACTATCTTTTTAATTCATCACTAGTGGATTGTTAGTGCTCTCATCTAGTTGGTCCATTTGCAGGAGAAAAATGGATGGCTAGGAAAAGATGTCTATGCTGAAGTACTTGTGCGGCCCACATAATCAGTGAAGACTTTTTCTTTCTTTCTTTTTTTTTTTTTAAATGAACTTTTTTACTTATTTTGTGGACTGCAATTTCATTTGAGGTTCATGGCTACTCCCTCTCACTCTGAGAAAGTGGGTTCCATGTCTTCTTGCATTATCCTATTTCAAATTCTACTATGGCCCAAGGTGAGCCCATATATGAGAAAGGAACACTGTCCATAGAACATGACCTCAGAATCAGCATGATAATATGACTGAAGCTATATGATTCAGGGCGCGAAAAATGAATAAGAAGAGGAAAAAATAGTCAAGTCGTCTATTTTATATGCACTTAATTGGACGGTTGTGATCGTCCAAATGGGCTTGGTCAGGCTCAAATGAAATCGATTGGGGAAACCTATTCAGGGGTCCACCATCGCACAAAATCAGGTTTGGTTGATTTATCGGAGGGCCGCAAGTCTAGTTGAACATGGACCGTCTATCGTTATGAGTGGAACTGGATTTATTTACTATGTCATTTGCTAGATCGGGTCGGGTCCACCTCAAGTAGATACTCATTTTTTTTTACGGCTGGGCCATGCCCATCTTACGCGGCCTAACTCTACGCTTCTCACAAGAACATTGAGAACACATCCGTGGTACATGTTCCCAAACTCATGTATGTGTGTGTGTATAGGGAAATGGTTATATAAGGTCGACCTCATGGGATCTTCCCATGAGGTCGAGTTGTGTGGGCCCCACCGTGACGTGTGTCGAAAATCAATACCATGCATTTGATGGGTTCCCTTTAATTTATGGGAACAATCAGCCGTATACAGAATTTAGGTGGGCCATACCATCGAAAACCATGTGAAGACATGCCTAAAACAAATAAAAGCACTTGGTGGGGCTCACCTGAGTTTTGTATGCGGCTGAAACTTGGTTCAACCTCTCATTCAAGTGGTACAAACACAATGGATGGGCTGGATTTGTGAACCACATCTCGATGGGCCCAATAAATGATTATGAATGTTTTAATAGGAGGGTAACCCCTCTCAACTGTTGTATGTGGTGTGGCCAACCCAAGTCATTGACTTGATTTTTAAGACCGTGGCCCACCATGGAATGGTGCATCTGACTGATGGGGCAGTGGCTAGAAAATGAACAGTTAAATATGTGACATACATAATATATATATGGAGCACTTGAAGCTAAATGGAGTAATGGCACATCTGAGGTGATTGAAGTTGTATGGTCACAAATGCGACAGAAGAAACATCGGTGCATTTGACACATATGGGCACTTGAACCAATATGATATCACTTGTATACATTGATACATATAGCATACATGGAGGCACATGTGGGTTGCTTTGCACATGAGCTACTATTCATCTTTCTTGATGGTAGTAGTGTGCAAGAAAAGAAGAATAGCAACTCATGTAGAGCATTAGCACACTTGGCATATAGACACGTGTAGCATAGAGCTACATGTGAGGGATAACCAAAGATATATAATAGCACATTTGATACATGAGAGGCAATTGAAGATTTGGGTTTACTTGTTGAAAAAATCATTTTAAGTTAACAAATGCACCATTTAATGGTTAGATGACATAACTGTTGCTTTTTATGTTTTAAATATGTTCAAAAACGGGGTCTAATGATGTCATCAACGGACCATTCGATGCCATCGAGCACTATTCGATGCCATTGAACAGTTGCTCTATCCCATCAAGATTTTCTAGATTTTATTCAGTTGGTTGCTAGATTTATTGGGTGCTTTTTCGATGCCATCGAGACCCATCGAAGTGCAATCAAGAACTTTTGGATTTTCACAATTTGTCTATAGATTGTTTTGGTGTTATTTCGATGCCATCAAAGTAGGTTTGATGCCATCGGCAGTCTGTCGATGACAATGAAGTCTCATCAAAGGTGTCATCGAACATGTCGATGACATCGAAGTCTCATCGAAGGTGTCATCGAACATGTCATAGATTTATGCAATCTACATATCTGCAGGAACTTGTTTCTGATTTTGTTTAGAATTCTTCTCATGGTTATAAATATAAGTTGTAATCAAAACAAGGGTATATCAGAGCTTTTGTTTAGAATTCTTCTCATGGTTATAAATATAAGTTGTAATCAAAACAAGAGTATATCGGAGCTTTCCAATTCATTCATAGGGATTCGAGGTTGTTCGAATGGGTATTCTCTAAACTCTTGTAATTTCAACAATGTAGTTTTTTCCAAGTTAAATTCAGTAAAATTGCATTGTGCTTGATTGGGTTGATTTATCTCTGTGTGCTTCCAAGGTCTCCTGATAATAACTTTTGCTTACCACCGTGATATCTAAATCATCCATCAGCGTAGTCTACCCTTTTACATGCTTTCTCAAAAATAAAATATGGTACAATAAGCATGTGGGCCCCAATATTGGAAAACGGTGGGGATGGGTTAGAAAACATCAACCAGACTTTTTAGAGCCGTACATTTGTTTCGCTAACTGTGTCCCACCTGACCATTGGATCAACCTGATTCTTGACCTAGGGCACAAATGTAACAGCATCGTTCTAATAGATGGACTGGATCTCGGACTTCTGGTGCCATGCTGGCACATGTATGGGGCTTGTACATAAGCTTTGGGCTCAGAAGAACGCGGATGATTCAACTGGAAATTGTTCTAATAGATAAATGGGATCTTCCAATCACAGATTTTTGGTACATGCTCCATACTTGGCGAGGCTCAAAAGATCAATGGTCTGAATTATCGAGTCATGGGTCCCACTTGCCTGAATTAAGAACATGCGGCATGGATCATATAATCAATCCCCTATATTATGATTTTTGTTCAGTGGCCTATCAAGAGTGAATCATATAAAATGAACGGACCAGATGAATTGATTTGATTGCCCACATATCCAAATGCAACTACTAATTCTCGGTTATATTCTTGCCAGTGGTTATGAATTATCGTCAACGAAGATTCATCTAGATTCATCTTTACTACTGGGAAGATATCTTTAGTGCAAGAAACACAGCATAATCCAGTTGAAAATTAGTTGGGTCTTGGTGGGCACATTGTTTGGTCGATCCAGACCATTGATCTGATGGGCCCCACTTTGAATGGGGGCACCATAAAATACCTTCAAGAATGGAATACCCGGCCTTTATGCTGTATCTGTCTTCTTAACTGTCCATGTGAAGGTGATCAAGTGGGTACAACTATCCAATGGACGAGATTTTTCGGGAATGCCCCATCAACATCGAGGCCCATCAGATCATCAATCTGGATCACCAATGTATGAACCCAGTTCAACAGAATGGATGCATCACAGGACCCTATAATCCTACCAAGAAAAGGTAATATGCTACAAAAGAACATGCTACAAGATCTAGATCATCAATGATTGAAAATGGGTGGGCCCACCATGAAGGCCCATCAACCACAGATGCATGATACATGGTAAGCAGGAGTTGGATGGAGCCACGAACCTCCCACTTCTCTTCCTAACAATAAAACATTACTTTCTTCACATTTTCCTTAAGGGCTGGCAACGGCCTCACAACTGTCTCCCCCGCCAAGCGTGTGGCCCGCGATGATGCTTGTCTTACACCGCCACAAGATGGGTTCTCTTGCATGTCAGGCTCCATGTAAAACCGAGCTCGAAATGCAGCTAGATGTGCATAATATGCGGGAGGAACTGCAGACATGCCGGAAAATAGTGTCCAAGTGAGTCACTACTAACAGTTACTAATAAATCACACATTTTGAGAAGAGATTATATAAGAAGCTGCATTTGCAGGCACTATTTTGATTTGAATTGAGATAATTAGTTTGATGAGAAAATTACCAAACTGTAATTACTCTACATAGAGTTCATAATGAGAAAGTAGCCCCCACATATCAGTTACATAACAGCTGTCACGGCCCATATCGTAATGATAACGAAGGTGGCCTTATGGAACACCTTGATAATTTCAGGCCATTATGGCCACCTTGACCCATAATCTGGATCGATCAGGCATCATCCTCTTACATGAGATTTTGTCTCTGAATTTTGAATTTCTTGTTCGCTTATCGAGGATGATGCCTGAGATACGATACAGTGGCGAAAAATGATTTGTAAAACTGACTCAGATGATGATGGCAACGACAAAGATGACGATGATGATGAATTCGATAGCATGACCAAACATCCTAAGTTAATGTAAACTTTTTGTGAACCAGTGTTTTAAGTAACTATGCTATGTAGTGTGTAGCTTATGCTACATAGCATAGCGTCTAACGCTATGTAGCTCATGAAAATAGCTTAAGTTGCATGTATCCTTATAATACATGATAATTTGTATATGCTACATGCTATGTAGCTCACGTTACAAGTTATTATTCACTACAACATTAAAACCAATTAATGTTTTCAATGATCTGTTACAATTAACTATTTTCAATAAAAATTAGCTAACCTTTTCAATGCTTACAAGTAACAATATTAAATCAGTTTTGTTGCTTTTTCTTCACCTTTATACTTAATCATCGCCCTTTCCTATTATATTAGGTTGCGTTTGGTTGCACCAAATATCATGAAATTTGTTAAATTTCATTATTAATTAGTCTAATTTGATGCAGAATATCATGAAATTGGTGTAACCAAGCACAACATTAAAAATATAGAAGTAGCATGCCATGTAGCTTCACCTCATGCTTCAAAGGGGTTAGGGCTATGCTATACGCTATTCGCTATTTAAAACACTAGTGCCAACATCAATGATGATTCACAAGCCACAAAGGACACTCTGGGAAGTCTATACTCCCTAATTTCAGGATACTTTTCTCTATGGGAACATCCATATGATTCATCCAAGGATATGCAGAGGATTCTTGGCCTCGAATCTGTACATGCATATCCCATGGCTCAATGATCCAAAGAGGCTCACCATGGATGGCATGCACCATTCCAGTATTTTCTCAACTCTGTTTGAAATCTTGAAACCCACAAAGCCTAGGGCTAGAGTAGTCCCTACAAGTAGGCTTTCAGGGAATGGTCCATTCGCAGTGGGACTCATCAATAATTGGTCTGGTTCACCATGGAAGGACACACTTGGACACAGACTTTAAGCTTGATGACATTATGCATATCCTCTGGCTGAGGATCATATAACTCCCCTCTTAAACCATATATATATATATATATATATATATATATATATATATATATATATATATATATATATATATATATATATGCTCCGTTAAAGGATTGCAACAACATCACCCAAAAGTTGATAATATAGATTGGTTAAATTCTGGGAGAAGGATATTTTGGACACTTCGAAAATGTATCTACATCTTTACTATATGCCCATAAAGATTCATGCGATTCTGACTTCTCTAAATGTCTAAATCTCCACTGCACCCACAATCAGTCATGTTTTTTCCCCCTCTCAACGAAGGAAGTGTAAGGTCTCAGGAATATGTTTGTCACGTCTTTTAAAATTCAGTGGCATAATGGTCAATATCACATGCATACATTATGGGGGGTGTGTGTGTGTGTGTGTGTGTTTGTCCAAAAAACTTAGCTAGTTGAATGCTGAACATTCACTTGCACTCCACACATCAATGCTACACACAACAGAGGCAAAAAGGCCATGCCTACAAAGATCCCCAGCTGCTCATCAGGTTCCCCATGCCGTGGATTTGAATTGGGGCTCAGAAAAGAGGCTGCTTGGACAACTGAAAATGCTAATTTTGAGAATTTGAGCTGGACCATCAGTTCACTTTCTTTTAGGGCTCATTTGGATACCACCAAATAAGTTACTTTTTCTACTTACAGCAGTAGATAAGTAACTTTGGTTTAAGATCAATTATAAGAGACTTTTTTACTTAAAGGTACTTAATCACTTCAGCTTAGTAAGTAGAAACCAAGATAAGCTACTTGAGGCATAAGTAGCTTATCTTAAGTAACTTAAGATCCAAATGCCCCCTTAACATCTAAAAGTTCCTTCTGTCCAACTAGTCTGATTTTTGGGACCAGTACAATGGTGCGATCCACCTGATAAGCAGCTCAGATTCTGTATAAGCATGCTTCATGTAAGAAAGAACTGGCCTGTAACATTAACGTTCTCCCCATAGTCATCTAAGGAAAAGCAACATTAAGAAAGTTTCAAAGAACTGATTCAAAAAGGAAACATGGACTTACCAACAGAGACAGAGCGTGTGCACCTTGCATACCTGTAAACTAAGGAATCAACAATACGAACCAAACATATAACACAACAAAGAAGGATATCCATACAGGTCCCACGATTTACACGCACTTTGACCGACCAATACACCCATCCTTTCTACTTATGGTGGTAACAATACTAAAAAGGTTGTATGAATGACTAACCGAAAGTAGAATAGATCGGTGTATTTATCAATGAGAACTGGTTCCAACAACAATATCCTTCTACATAAACTAATGTGTAAGAAGAAAAGACTTGGAATGAGATACACCCAAGGTTTATATTGGGTATCTTATCATTCACCACCAATACGGGGCTATTTCAGGCCGATACACCCATACCGTTCATGGACAATACCACTACGTACTGGTTTCAGAAGATATTTCAAACGTAATATGCACCCTCTACTTACGTATAACAAAGGTTGTTTGTCAAAGATTGAATCCCATCTGCCGTGAAATTGTTCTCATCCCATAAAACATGGTAATGAGCTGGTCGGCTTGTGCCCTGTTGCAAGAAGGAAAAGAAAAAGCTATTAGCACCACATTTCCCAAGCCCATGCAAGTTATTTAAGAAAACTACACTGAAAAATGTGTCTGTCCAAGTTATTTAATAAGAACTTCGCTAAGCCCACATGCACATACAAGTCAGCTAATGCACACGCCACCAAATATGCCAGAGTGGAAATATCCAAGCCATCCATCATGTGGAACTCACTGTGTAGATGCTAATCATGCTACTGTCAAAAGATAAAGGTGCTCCATTCGGTAGGTATGCCATGATGTTAGAAATGAGTGAACAGGTTACAAAACTTCAAACCATTTTTCACAACCATACATTTGTTCACTTAATTGGGGCCCACCTGACTAGTGGACCAAGCTGATTCTTGGGATATAGAATCTTACATAGGGGTACACTTCTGATGGATGGCTTGGATATTGCACCTGTATGCCACACCAGCATATGTGGTGGCATGTGCATTAGCTGACCTGTATGCACGTGTGGGCTCAGCAAAGCTCATTTCGTTATGTCATCAAATTGTCAGATGTGGACCAAGTGGTAGATCAACGCTTTCCATGTAAGTATTGGAGGAAATAGTCATGAATCGTGAATAAACATACAAATTCATCTATTTTCTTCTTTTCTTTTTTGTTTCCCTTTTTTTTTTTCTTTAGCTGAAAGATGATTGGTGTTACCTACCAAATACAAAATATTTCTAATAACTATGAAGTACTAAGAATCATATTCCGCCCGTGACGAATCATTTGGTTATTGACCAAACGAGGTGCAGTGTCTTCCATCCTCGAGTCTCAACAAATGGGGGCTATGTTTCGGTGATCCAGATCATCAATATAATGGGCCATACTGGCCAGGACATTACCCCAAAATCTCCCTGCTGCCATTCCTTACCATTCCATTGTCCAGCAGCAAAGTGACAAATGACTAATGAGGGATCCACATGCAACAGAAAAAGGGGCGGAGATTAACTAGGATCTCCCAGTATAGGAGACTTTTGGACAACCTTACTTTTACAGATTTGAGAACCAATACCAGTCTTGGATCATATAATTCCCACACCGCATACATTGTTCCTAGAAGATCTATTTTCATTCCAGACCATTGCCCCCACTTGCCAACCTTGTTTTTAGAAAATTTCAGCTTATCGATGTTGTGCCTGTCAATACCAACCCAATCTAGACCTGATTAAGTAAACTGGAATTACAATCTTGGTTGAGTAAATCGCTGGTAATATCCGTATATGTCATCAGATATCTCAACCGCATGGATGAACCTACTGCAAGAAAATCAGGAATCCCATTTGAGCAACAAACCACATAAATATTTATATTATTCTGTGCAAAATATTTCCTTTTGTTCTGCTTCTTGATTTGTCACTGCGATCCATCAATCTGACAAGATCCACCTATCTGATTGATGCTGTAATGTCATGGACATTGGCTGACGACGATGACATTGATGAACAGAACATGGTAAAACGGTAAAAGGACTAGGAAAACACTGCCTTTTTTGCTCAAGTATTGATGAAGAGAATTACGATGGTAACTTCAAAACCCTCCCTCATAACTAAATTTTAATTGGTCCAGCTCATAGTCTATTGTGTTTCCATCCGCATTCTTTTCTAAAGGATTTGGCATTTGTCGTGGCAATGCCCAAGTTCTTTTATGTGCCATTCTCGACTAGCTTTTCAATACAAGTTTTAGCCTGCCTACTATAAATAAATAAACATTTTAGAATAAATAAATAGAATTTAAGGGGATGGTGACTGGTAAGGTGCCGAGGCAATTCCCAGTTGTGGTGACCTTGGGTTCATGATCAGGACACAGTGCCAGCATCTGGTGGGGCAAGAATCAATGGAAACTTAGCAATTTTAGGCTTAGCTAGCGGTGATGGCAGGAACCAAGATTGAAAGTATAGCCCGAAACTGTTACGTATTGCCCAATAAAAACAGCTATCAGCCATAGACCATATGAGTGTAGCATCCTGATGCAGGTCCAAGAGGGAGCTATGTGAGGCAATACAACTCTATATTGGTGGTGAAGATATGATACACTAAAACTGATTTTTAAACCTTGGCAGGAACCACCACCACACTTCACCATCCCAAGTTCCCGACCCCTCCAGTGAGTGTTATAGTTAGTGATTAATCTCAGTAAAACTCACAAGTGTATTCAAATCACCTGAATTCCAGCATGGCTGCAGAGATAGAAATCAAACTCTGTTGGATGGCAGATTTTAGAATCGACCACCGTGCCTGGGAAACCAGAATTCTTTTCTTAGATAAACTTAGACTCGAAGTGAGGTTTATAATATGATTTGATATTTTAAGATGCCATTGTCTTTACCAGGTAAAATGTTTCCACTCTTGTCAGTACTGCTTCGATTATTGTGATTGTTGGCAAACAGTCTCGTGTGATGCCGTTTCTGGACCACGACAAATGTCACGGGCGGTTGGTAATTGGGTTCCAGAGAGGCACAAGCCTGTAAAGAAAAGAAAAACAATCAATTTCTAAGTTCTCATTACCCTAGCATCCTCAATTTCATTAATTGAAAACTTCAATTATTAGGAAAAAAAAATAAAACCAAAAGCCATCACACACCTTCCGGATTGCATCTAATTCGTAGAGAAGGACTTGATAGAACTGCCCTTCACTCACACCATCCCTGCCCACAAGACTCTCTACTTCAGTTGAAAAGATATATATGCGAGGTTTGCTAATTCTACACACATGTATATGCTTCCAATGTGGACACAAGTGAAAATATGAAACAATTGTGTGAGATGTGAGCTTTCTATAAGGTCGGAAATGATGACTAGGTCTTCTACCTAAAAAATCAGACAATTTCACCATTCAAATGGGCCATGACATACAAAGTAAATTGATGGATAAAACTTTTCTAGCCATTTGTTTGCTTTGACATGCTGTGGACCACCTGAGTTGTTAATTGGCCTGATTTTTGTTGCAAACGATCTAAACAGTGTATCTCACCTGACAGAAGGCTCAGATCTCAATAGCGTGACACATGCATGTGTGGAAGTGTACAGCTCCAACATGCTTGTGGAATTAGCAATCCTCGTGACTACGTATGTCTTTACGGTTCATGCATGCGCCCATGCATACATTCATTCATGGATGCATGTATTACATAGCTATGTTTGATTGATCGTATATGTAGTTGTGGGCATGATATATGCATGCATCATGCATGTAGACACCATTCTCGATAGGCATATTGACCTGTAGAAGATAATTCTCAATGGTTTTTGCCCTGTTGCCTTCCGAAACGAAACCAATAGATCCCTGCAATAAAAATGAAATAAGAATGGAATTCGAGAAAGGGAACTACCATTTCGGCCCACCTTGATTGATTTTCTTACACACGAAAATGTACTTTCAAATCCCAAAATGGAAAATGGGTGTAAGCAAATCAATTGGGAAAAGTGAAGATATCAATTTCCTCAAGAAAGAATACTATCACAACAAACAGTTGAAAGGACATTGTACCGGATCATGCCACCACTAACGGGGCCTCTGACAGGATCTTGCCATGTCTTGTACAAGTCCTGTATAAGTTCCTGCCTGTGGGCCTGAGCACAAACCAATCCGGCATATTTCGTAACCTCCGGCCAGTCCTGAGAGGCTACTACCTACAACAGAAACAAAATCTGTCAGCATTTGAGATATTAAATAGTTCGCATGGGAATTAAGGAGCTCAAAAAGGAGAAATGTTTTTATTAGTACAGCAGCAATTGAAGGGCTGGAATCTTCTCCATTCTCTGGGTGGGTCACATCCGCTCCAAATATTATAGTTGGTATATCACTAACCAATGGTATCCTCCAACTGATAGCATCCAAAAGAACAGTGTTTCTTCCTCCCATCTGCAGCAAGAGCATTCTGGTGTCATTTAACGGCTGCCTGTATGAACTTACAAGGCAAGCAAGCCTTGGGGATGAAGAAAAGAAAACATGCTTTTGACAAGTGGATGGATAAGATATTTATATAGATTCCTGATTGTTGCAAACCAGTGTGACTGCACGAGGAAATGATGCATTGTTTGCTGAGGCAGAGAGGATTCTGTACTGTGTCCCCATGATTCAGTGATCTAGATTGCCAATCTGATGGGCCCATGGTTCAGAGATCAATGGGTTCCAACATGGATGGGGCGTTTCCATAAAATCTCTCAGAATGAAAGATCACAAGCATTCAACATTTAACCTATTTCCACCACCCATCGGTATATTTATTTTGTCGCCATGTATCTTCATGTAAAAACAGTCAAAAGGTTACGATCTTCCAATCTGGGAGAATTTTTTGGGCATCTAGCATCCATGGTGAGGCCCAGGATATTCATATCAGCAGTATAGATCACTGAACCATGGACCAAACATCCCACAAATAAGGAATCCTCCACCTCAGAAAACTGTGCATTTGCTGAGTCTCAGTGCCCCTATAATTTCTCACAGTTGCATACCAGTGTTGCAGTACAAGGAGACATCACATCAAGGTTTTAGGAGCTTTACCAATTACAAATTAGCACCCGTAAACATGCCATACAATCCATCTTCGTGCAGCACGAACTTTACATAACACAAATACATGAATAAAAAAGGGTGAATTAATTTGCTTTTTCACCTTAACATTGATTTTTAGAGAGACATTAGCCAGATACTGTTTGCTAATCTTGAAGACATGCTTTGTGAGACAGCATTGTGATATTAAACCAAGGTCAGTTTCGCATATTCGCTTAAGATCGCCTGAAAAGAAAAGGAAAAAAAAAAAACAGATTTCAAATGTAAAAACAAGGAAGTCCATTATGCATGAGGTTATGACAAGGTATTCAGGCCATTGGATAACGATAATGGTGAGACCCACTACACAAACAGGCCTGTCAACACCCACTTGGGGAAAATAAAAAAGGATCCATAAATAACAGCATGTAGCAGACCATTAAAATTTTACTTTAAAGACAACTTCGGCCATTAAGGGGGCCGTTACAGGCCGTATTGTAACAGTCGTAAGGCAGGCCGTTACTGTTACCAAATACCTTGGCTTATGAGCTTTAGTTAACAAGCACAAAGTATATAAACTGCATACCATACAACGAGCCATTATTGTCGGGTAGAATAGCCAAGAGCAGCTCCAACTCTTTCCCCTTGAGTTTGTTCGTCGATACATGGTAGACATGCTTTAGAGCCTTCTCTACATGTTCAGGCTTCGCTGTGTAGATTGGAATTACAGGTTCTGGATTGAATTCCTACAGAAGAGTAGTTAATGCTAACTCAGTTCCAATCTGTGCGTGCATATCTCCCACCATCCAACAGTGTTGGGTGGCTTCTGAAAAAATAAAAGTTTGAAATGCTTATGGATTACACCAACCGTCTTTAAATTGTGGGAGATAATATGCACCAACTCTTGATGATAATTTGCTTTTTATTGAACTAATTATTGCAATTCAATTGAACAGTGCACCGAAACAGAGTCTTGCGCAAAAGCAAGGCTTGCGAACCAAGAAAATTACCATGCCAGACACTTGACACATTTGAGCCAGCTCACTACAAAACCCATGTGCTACATTCTCTTGAACGCTTCGTGAGAAGTTGATACAGGCCCACCGGCTGACAGTGCTCCCATTAATCATTTTCTAATTTACAATGGGCAGGAGACCAAGTGTCAATCAAAAAATATCATACGAAGCTACAGAAAGCACACTGGGAGATTGAGATCACAAATGAAGTGAAGTTTAGTGGGCCTGTTTTGGGCCCATCTCATGACAATGGATGGAAGCAGGAGTCATTTGGCGCATGTGGATCGTGGGACGCGCTAAACACCTCTGTTCACAACATGCATACGAAAATGAGAACATGATAGCTAGAGCTGTACACGAACCGAGTTAGCTCGGTTAACTCAAGCAATTCAACTCGGCTCGAAACTGAGTTCGAGCCAAGACGAGTTGATTTTTTTAGTTCAAAAAAATTTCAAGGCGAGTCCGAGCTAGACCGAACTCAAGTCGGCTCGGAACTTGACTCAAACTTGACTCGGTTCGAATTGATTCGACTCGGATCAAGTTCACTTAGTATGAATGTTTTATGTGTGTGCGTGTGTGTGTGTGTGTATTAAAAACTATAAAACCTAAACTCAAACTCAGCTCATAGGTTCGAACTCGAACTTGGCTTGAAAGATAGAGCTCAAGCTCGGCTCAAACTTGGCTTGAGCTGGCCCGAGCTGCCCAGTCAGGCTTGAGGACCGAGCCGAGCTGGGCCAAGCTCGACTAAGTTCGACTCGTGTACAGCTCTAATGATAGCTGGTCAGGCCCATTATAATTCCATTCTCATTCATGGCAGTGGATCCACACTCTCGTCCACATTCATTGTGCATTCCAAACAGGCCCCCAGCTTCAAAATAGGCTCAGCCTATTTGAATAAAAGAAGAAAACAGAACTTACAATATTAAAATGGAGAGAATAACAACAGGATTGAAATGTTTGAAGCCAAAAAGTTTCAACTCATTTTTTCGGTTGCTTGGAACAATGGAAACGATGCATCCACCTATGGTTTTTAGACTCAGCAACTCGGATCAACTAGTTGGGTCTCGAGCCGAGTTGTGACTCACCAAGTCTGGGCGGGGGTGTTGTGGTATCAAACCAGATCAAGTAGTACACCCTGATCCATAGCTCAAGTGGTTAGACTGAGTGAAAGATACCTCGTTTCAACACTGAGGTCTTGGTATCAATCCCTAGTGGGGGTGGCTAACAGTGAAGTGTGAACTGACAGTGGGTGTACTAACAAGCTAACAAAAAAAAAAAAAAACAGATCAAGTAGCACCAAATCCAAGTCAACTCGGACGAGTCATATCTAACTCATACAAGTCTTAAAACTGTGCACCCACCCAGTATAGAATGAAGTTAGTTGCAACTTGAGTATTAGTATGAAGTAGATGATCTGAAAAAGAAACTGCAACTCAGCTTGCAACCAACAGAGAAGTGGGGCACGCAACCACTGACTTAGGCAAGAGTTCCAATGCAACTTTATATGACAGCTCGGAAATACATGCCTTGTTCCTCATATTCCACTGACCAACTTGAGGCAAACAATCCTTTTCCTTCCCAGCATCGTGATATTTCAGCTAAAAAAACAGCATGAGAAGAACACAAAATTAGACCGGATGAATGAAAAGGTGCAATATTGTCTTAAAAAATCAACCATGATTGGATAAGCTATAGACTACCCAAGGAGCAGGAAGTATCCGAGCCTCTACAGAAGCTAGCTTTTCACTGATTTTGATCCCAAACTCTTTTGCATATGGGTCTTCATCATAAGCATTATGCTGAACTGTCTGCACAAATTATTCAAATTGTGTCATAGACAAGGCCCTTTACTGCATCAAGATTTCTTTGGAAGACAAGAATGGTTGTAAACATGAGAAAAGGAGTCTAGAAGAGGTAAGAAGCAAAGAAACAATACCAACACCAACAACACAAACACAACTCATAAATGAAAGAAATGAAACTCTCAAACCAAAATGATTAATATAAAATCTGTGTTGTTAGCGTAGCCCATGCATATTATGGCCCACATGCATGCATGTCCCCTCTTAGGGTTATGGAAAACTTAGGCTCTCAAGTCTGCAAAGCCTAATCATATTAGAAAAACCCCACGTCTAAAAGGCTAACATATGCAATGAATAAGAATCTTAGTAAGACTTCATTTCTATGATGAAAGAGGGTAACCAAAGCCTATAAATAAGACAAGACCCCTGGCCTTGTCCATACCAAGTTCAAAAATGTATGGGGCTTCCCATCTATAGCACACATCTAAAGGAGAGAATTGGAGAAAAGGTGAGCCAAAGGTGTCCACACTCTAGAAAGCATGGAGCAACGATAGGAGCAGCCCATCACCAAAGCCCAAATCCATAGAGGAGTGCAGTGCGTCACCAGTTCGAAATGGCTCCTGATTATGTGGTTTTTCTAGTTTGATAATATTGTGTATGTGTGTTTCACGATCCTGGATTGGGAATCATAATCGATATCGGATTCAAAGAAAGTTTACACACAAAACTTGGGAAGAAGTAGTTGATATCACAAATATGTTTTAACTATAAGAATGGGGGGAAAATATCATAACAATAAGAACGAGATGTCAACATTAAGCACCTGTGCATTTAGCTAGCTCCAACAGGTAATAGCATGCTGCCCAACAAACTAATGGAGAATATTAAAAATAATTCTCATCAATAAATGTAACAAGATTAAGCCCTTAAGTGGAAGTAAACATGCAACGGATCAAATTACCCCTTCAAAACAAAAAAGGAACCAATACAAGGGATGCTTATTATAAGGATGCGAACTACAAAATACTGATTGCTAATCTATACAAATGGAAAAACAAACTTCATCTGGCACAAGCTTGATGATTTCATGGTAATGGATTGAAGAGACTGATTTCATACCTGCAAAATGTCATTTTCCATATCCTTCGGCCTTTGGCATGTAACCTTCAGTAGAGCAGTAATTTGCCTCTCATTCAATCTTTTAGCATAACGTTGTCCCCCAACAATTTTGCAGGCCTAGCAAATCACAATCATCACATGCCTTCTTGGATATGGCCCAAAGGTTCATGGGCCATCTAGTAAATCAATCTCTAGGAAGGACATCAATGTCAAAACCCATACCTCCATTGGAAGATAGCTAGCTTTCTTTTGATTCCCCACTTGAAGGCATGGAAGATGTGTATGTTGGATAGTGAAGCCATACATCTCTTGAAAGTATTCAACAACTGATTTCATAGTTGAGTGGTCATCAACTGGAAACCTGTGGGATGAAATGGAATCATGAAAAATATCAATATGGAGCTTATTTCATCTCCTTGTGACAGTCATTATGTACAATTGAAGAGAGCCAGAGACTACTACATTATTCCATGCCATTCATTTATGAATGACATTCCTCATCCTATTTTCTTTTTTCTTTTTTATTCTTTTGGAATGAAGGGATGTCAACCTTGTTGGAACATGTTTTCTTCTAGTTCAAAGAAGTTCTCGATGTGACTACTCTGAGCATAAGCATTTGCCAAAATTTACTAAATTTTGGGAACTCATCAAATTGATAGTCAAAATTAAGATGATCAGATCTACAAGTCGAACAGGTAAAGTCAGATGGTAAAGATCATCCAACCAGTATATTGTTTGAGGCTATGCTCCATTAAAAGGGCACCCCAAAATTTAGATGGTTAGACGGACTCGCATTTCTACCTCACAGCGGTGGATCAATTGCCAAAAAATTAGTACTAAATTGTGGAAAGTGTACTGTAGCATAGCCCACTAGAGTTATCATCATCATCACCATCATCTAAGCCTTATCCCAACTAATTGGGGTCAGCCTTCTGCCATTAGCATTCTTGATAAAAGCTGTGACAGAAGTTTCATGCCAGCTGCCAACCTGACACAGCCTTCCTTTATTCGGGCTTGGGACTGGCAATGAGAGCACAAAAATCCCACAAGCATTATTGCAAAGAGTGTAATGTCACAACTAAAGTATTTCAGTCAAATTGTAAAGAATGTGACATCTAAGTTTGCAAAATTACTAAACTGGTGAGGAATGAGCAAATACAAGTAGAAAAGCATACACAAGTTCTCTTGTGGGTTGCGATGTCAATCCCGAAATCCGATATTTTCGCCTAACATTTCCTCGATGAGTCACCTCAACCTTCACTCCTCTGAGAGCCTTTTTGATCTGGTAGACATTTTTCAATGTTGTAAAGTGAATTTACATAAGTCCTATGAAAAGTAAATGACCACTATCACCAAAATAAGAGTTACGGTGCTTGATCAAATTGGAGAAGTGACATAATACCTTAATGCGGTCAGAATCAGACAACGGCCTCAACAATATATCTTTGCCCAGGAGTTGAGCTACAAACTCAATTACAGGGAGAGGCTCAATAAAAGCTGCCGAAGACATGTCTACAGAAGAGTGGAAAAAAGTCAAAATACTTGAACAGAGAAAGGATCAGGTGCTATGACTTGTAGCTAGCTAAGTTATCAAGCCCCTCTCTCCATGTACGTGGCACATATTTATGAGATCTGAAAACTTGATTTGCTGGTCCATAGGTGGGTCGTGCCCTAAAATCAAATATGTTGGATGATTGTAGCCACTGATTGGAGTTCTGATAATTACAAGCAGATATTAAGGGCATGTTTGATTTCCAGGTGAAATGGTAAATACCGTGTAAAAATAATAATTATTTCCCTGTGCATTTATATCATACCTGATTTGACTGCTTGCTTTTTGACACAAGAACCAAGAATATTGCAAAATACCTGTGGGTACCACTATGATGCATTTTGCTGATCCACACCGTTCATCCATTATTCCAGTTGAATTTATAGCCTGAGTAAAAAATTGAGGCATATCTAAAACTCAAGTGGACCACATCATACGAAAAAGGAAATTGAATACTGACCGTTAAAAACTTTGTGGGGCCACTGTTTCTTTTGGCGTGGGCCACTTGAGTATTGGATCTACTTCATTTTTTGTCTCATGCTTCAAAATATTGTAGTAAAACAGATGGCCGGAATGGATATATCATATGCATTATCGTGTGGTTCAAAAATTAAAGTTACCTCTTTTGAACCAATTTGAAAGACACGAATTCCTATGAATTTTCAAATACGTGAAATAGGGGGAATTACCGTTTACCGTGTATTTACCATCTCTTTGAAAAAACAAACAGGCCCTAAAAGAAAAGGTCAAACTAACCAGCGATGTGCAGTTGGCAAAAATCCTCCAATTGACTGAAACAAACATCTGACTGGCATTACCAATACACGTACGACACAACGGATGTACAAATAGTGCTGTCAAAGGACCGTTGGATTTTGACTGATCTGGCTGGGCCTGCGGGCTGTTTGGCCAGGCCTAATTGATATTTTGTACATGTTTGCCACATGTCTACAGAGATGAGTCCATCACAACTGACTTAGATACAAGCACTTAGTGCCTCTTCCTTTTATTGTTATAACATTCTAGCAAGAAAATTCATCAATCATAAGCCAATTCATCTGTGGCTCACATACCAATATTTAGAGACAACCCCATCTGTGTAGGCCTTATACTTTGATAAAATCCACACCACGACTCAAGACCATCACCAAGACGCTGTGGCGTTCTAATATCAGGTGAAAAGAAGGATCTCCCAACAGGACAATACCTTCAAAATACATCCATTTCAGGATAATTAAGAACTCAAGACTCCATCCAACATTCTACAAAATATAGAAAAATGAGAAGCACTTCCAAGAAGCAAAACCTTCTGGTGGAAAGTTCCCTTAAGACAATGTCAAGAATCTGAAGAGCTTCTTGTGGTGCATCTGCACGTCTGCCGGCTAGAAATTGGCCCAAATGGTGCAAGTCTGCTCGGGCAACGAACTTGATTGCCACATTATATTCTCTCTCTCGTCTGAGAAATATATAACAACAGTAATATATAGATGCTTTAGCAGTCGAGAAAACTAATAAAAGAAAATGTCAACCTGAAATTGAATACGAGTTCTATCAATCCGTGTAAATGATGCTTTCTGTGCATAGAAGAACCCAAAACATCCCTACTGAAGCTTAAAACACTTCTTCACAGTGATTAGGACCATTGATTTAGTGGGACATCACATGGAAGCCAGAACCACAAGGTTACCACACTGAGAGACATTGTCCATATTCAACAAGAAAATCACAACAATCAGATGTTCAAATCAATGAGTTTTGGGGTATGGCCCATCCACATAGTGCTCAACGGTCCAATCACCATACATGTTTTCCAGCGTGTAGTGGGGACAGCACTTCATACAGCTTCCATGAAGCCCATCATATGAACATTATTCTGTATTCATCACATGATTCCAACAAAAAGTGAAATTTTTTGAAAGCCAAAAGCAAGTAATTTATAAAAATAAAAAATAAAAAAAGTAAACAACAAAAAAGGAAGAGAAACAGGAGAAGACAAAGGGATCATTACTTTGGGCCATTGATTCCATCATCTTCATCCACAAGCTTGATTTTGAACTCCTTGGAGGTGAAAGGAAGCTCCCCAGCTGTGTAGAGACTCTTCCTCCCATCATAGGCAGGCAATCTCATTCCCAAATCAGACTCCTTATAGAGTCTCACAAGCTCTGCCATTATAGCTCTATTGACAGTTTTCGACACCACTTCAGGTGTTATAGTAACCTTCAACAATCATTTCATTAAAATTAAATATTAAAAAAAAAAAAATCAGTTTTCAGTAATTACAATCCTACAATTAAAAGAACTGCTCATAAACTTATATTAAAAGCTTATAAAAATAATAATAATAATAATAAATAGCTTACATCATATTGGTTTAAGTCCTTGTCCGGTAATTCGGCGAAAAAATGGTTGGCTTTTACTATACATTTCACCCCTGCTTGCCCCTGTCCTGGCCTAATGGGAAACCTCAGAGATTTGCTTGAAGAAGGAAAGCCCATCTCCATATCACACACATGACTTCCATTCTCCAAAGACCCACTTCCATTTTCCACCCCGACCACTCCATCCAACCGATGCCTGGAGACCGTGCAGACCTCAGAACTAGTGGATTTCTGCCCCCTTCTTCCTCTTCTTCTCCCTCTACTCTTCCCAGGAGATGGATCATGGGGTTGGAATTTAGCATTTCGGGGGTCTTGAGGGGGTGGCCCTTTGCCATTTTGGACAGTTTTCGACGGTTTCTGAGGTGGGTTCATTGAGCTTTGCACTTGGGTTTTGATCACAAGGTGCTGTTCTGAGCTCTCTTTCATCTGTCTAATAGGCATTTTGATGACGATCAAATCTATTTAAAATACAACCTTGTTCAGACACAAAAGAGAAACCCACCACATACAAACACCTATTGTATCTCTTCTCAAATGTTTCAACCTACCTATCCTGAAAAACCAAACACATGGCGAAGAAAAACCTTGTCAGTATGATATCTGCAATGAAATAGTACTTCAATACAATCACAATTAAGAAAACAACAATAAATGCTTCAATAGTATTATTTATATTATAAATAATGGTAATAATAGGATATGTAGCTTTCAATGAGGAGGTATATAAGGAATATAAAAAAACAACCTTTAATGCAGATTAAAAAGTATTACTATTCCTTCGCATTAAAAAATCCAAGGCGTAAAATGCAAACCTTTTCAAGATAGTTTCAGCTCAGAAACTCAGGAAAAGCCCAGTACCCAAAATCCAAACTCTTAGTTATAAAGCTCAAAACCCAAATCTTGCAATAAAGATCTTTCCCTCAGAATTTCAGCTCAACAGCTCAACAACCATGAAAAGTGAAGTTCAAGAATCAAAACTCAAAAAAACCCAAACAACAATCTAGCTATCTTCACAACAACTCAAAACAGAGAGATAGATTCCAACAAACCCAAGTATTAAAAATTTGAAATTTCAACTCTGAAATTTTATTTCAAAAAATGAAATTTAGCTATGAAAGAAACAAAAGCAATAAAATGAAACAAAACATCAAAACCCCAATACTCAAAATGCAATCTTTATGGAAAACTTGAGGCTTTTGAGCACACAAACCAAAAGAAAACATGGAGAAAGAAACACAAGAAAAACTCCAAACACTCACCTTACTTTAACCTTAAAAAGCATAAAAAACAGAAAACTGAAAGAACCCAATACCAAGAACCAAGACATAGATAGATATATAGAGGGTGGGAGATAAGGAGAAGATTCAAAAGAAAGAAAGAGAAAATCAAGAATCCAAATTCCCCACCATATATCCAGTCACCAACTCAAAGACCATGAAACCCAAAAGAGAAAAGAAGCAACCTTTTCCTTTCACCAAAGCCAATGCTCTTCAGGCAAAGAAGCTAAAAGGAAGGCAGCCAAAGAGCATGAAGAGAGAGAGAGAGAGAGAGAGAGAGAGAGAGAGCGAGAGAGAGGCTCTGCAGCTGATGAATCGCATACACGCATGCAGCATTGCTTTTGGTGGTTTCTTTATCACGTGTAAAAGGCTTTGGAGGAGTCATGCTTTTTAAACGGGGAAAAGATGGGTGCACTTCGGGAGCACCCCAAATACTGCTACCTAGGATCTGGGGTCGAATGATCACAACCGTTCAATGGTTGGGGTCCTTTTGTGGTTGCTTGTGAACCTTTGGCCACTTTGGTTTTTAGTGGTCCATTTGAAGAATGGTTACTATTGTTTGTAACTGGCTAACGGAAACCCATTGAGTAGTGGGGCCCACTAATACATGAGACTTTCACTATTGATGAATTGACAGGTGTTTCTGAATTTGGGGTTTTGACTGTCCATTTGTTGTCATTGAATGGTTGAGGAGGCGAATTGCATGGTGTGTCACGCACCACCAAACCCGACTGTGGGCCATCATGATATATTTGTTATATTCCATTCTTCTATTTTTTCGAGATCATTGCATGGCATTGGCTCAAAATGAGACGAGGCCAAAGTCCAAGTTGACCACATCACAGAAATTAATCCGAATTGGTCATTTACTGTTAAAAATTCTCAAAACTCTGCAAAAGTTTTGAATCAAGCTAATGTTTGTGTTTTTCATTTGTTCGTTTATGTGATTTTATGGAGAAGTTAGATTGCAAATAAATAATATTGTAGTCCTAAAAAGTTTTCAATAATTTGTGTTATTACCCCGTTGCTTACTCTAATACAATTCAGGATCGTTTGGCACCATGATTTTGGGTGGATTTGAGGGGATTTGATATCCCTAGTTGCGTGGCACCATAAAGTAATTGGAGGTTTCAAATCCAAAGGATTTTAAATACAAGGGATTTCAAATTCCCTCAAAGAGAAGGTTTCAAATCCATGGTGAAAGCTTGCATTACATATAAAATCTTTCTCATAGTTGTATGTATAACATGTGTCACTTAATCTATTGGACATGGCCCACTAATGATATTTTAAAACAATTAGATTATCAATTGCATACTATAATTACTTCAATACGATTGTCAATACCGTCCAAACATTGTATATGTAAATCAATGGTTAAAAATCAATAATTAGTCACTCAGACTTAATCTCGTGCTTGTGGTTCTCTGAGACTTGGAATTTTGTCATTTTCAGGCAAAGTATATGTTTTAACGGGCTTATAATAACCATTGTTTCAAATATTATATAAGTTCACTAATTAGAGATATTAAAATTAATTTAATAATTAAATTCAAAGCCCTGTAAATATGTTATGCATAGTTACTTTTGGATAAAAGTTGATTTTGAATCGCGGATGCGAAACACAATAGGAGGATTTAAAATTTAGGAGATTCTAAATCCAGGCTCCCAAACCAACCTTTAAGCTTTGAATCTATCTTAATTTTTAACCCATTCCTTAAAATGATAGTGCAAGATGGATGAACAATGTGAATATAACACATACATCATGATTGCTCTATAGAACTTGGTGACGTGAATACTTCAATGTTCCATAATACACCACAGAAGCTATTCTCCTTTGATGATTGTGTGCATGGTACATAGATTAGCATATGTGATTATGATGTTTGTGAGAAATTTACCTTATTTATTAATAATTTCAGTTTACTTTGAACATATGAAATGAAAAATGAGATACATCCAGAACTCCAATATTGAATATAAGGGTAGAAAAGTTTATCTAAAAAGAAATAACCCCATAGATGGCTTGGATGACAAATAATAGTAAGTAAAACCAAGTAGTAATTTATTTTTCACTTTTTTCTTCTAAAGTTATCCACTTGAGTTATTCACTCTCATTATTAGCCTCACATCCTAAAATTAGCTAAAACAAATGAGTTGAGTAGATTTCTCATCAACATCAATACGGGGCCACCTCACTTTCCAGCGCAATAACTTCAAGCAATCAAGTCATAATTTCTTAACGCCTACCAAGCAAACCGAAAATCGACAAAAATAATCAATATAGTCGGATCAACCTGATTTCTACTCTAAAGTGTCCACAGACGGACCTAATGAGCAGCTTAGATTTTTCACATGCGTGATACAAATAGACACGTGGGAAGTGAGCGCCAAGAACAGAGAAAATGCTCCCGAGGTACATGCCATCGGTCCTTTTATAAACAGGAGCATCAAAGATATGGGTCGTATTCTGCTCTCCTTCCCCTGACCTCTCTGCCTCGGACACATAACATTTATTATACTAGAAAATAAGGATTTCATTAAAATATCACAAACTATCATACAAACCACCCGTATTATAAGTTATTATATACCCATATCATTCACCCCAACATGCTTCTAATCTAGTAAATCCTAACTGTACATAAGGTGGAAACCAACATGATGATCACATTCTATAAAAATAAATCCAATCCACTCATTTTTTAAGCCACACCAGTACACAAATCGTTACCATTGGCTGTCAGTCGGTACAATGATTGCCACCCACTGTATGGATGGATAGGCCTGTTTCGATATTAGACTATCATAATAGTGTGGCCCACATTTTTCATGGACAGGATGAGCTTATGCATGTGACAGGTTGGTGGGAAAAAAATGGTTGCATCATAACTTATGATACAGCTGCTTTAGGAGACGATATATCTTTAAAAAAAGGAAGGGAGAGAGGAAGAGAGAGGGAGGAGTTATTGAAATCTCTGCAAGAAGGACTGCAAGTTCGAATTATTCTTCTTCGGTGTATGATTGCTTTTGAATCCTTATGGTCCTTTGGACTCTTCTCTCTCTCTCTCTTTCTCTCTCCAAAATCTCATGTGTGGGCCATCTAGACTCGCTCAACGGTCGAGAGTAGTTATTTATCTGTATGTTGTTTTCCTTGGTTTGGATGGATTTTGGACTATACTCATTTGGTATTCCTCATGATTTCTGGATTTCTCCTTTGCCTTTGTACTATGTCCATTGTTTTCATGCTACTCGCACGAACGAGCAGATCCATAACGTATCTCTACACACGGCATACACGTGTCTCAAATTAAACCGTTGATTTGTTGAGTCCGGATGGATGGGTCACAACCCATAAATTGTACTGGACATATAGTTTCTGGTTGGTTGATATGTGGACAGATATTGCTGGTCAAGATTAGATGAAAAGATGTCTAGGTAATCGTAGGTTGGTATTGATTTCGGGTCATGCTACTTGAAAAGTGGGCCCACGGAAATCAGTGACATGCAGGGGCCCTGATTGTGGGGCCATTGTAATGTACGTGGTTTACATCCATGCCGTGCATTTATTATGACAGTTCATTTTTATGGCATGAGCAAAAAACGAAACGGATTCACGTGAAATAGTGGTGATTGAATACTCACCGTTAAAACCCTATTGGGCCCACTTGGATGTTTATTTTCCATCCAATCTGTTGATAAGGTCATAAAGACCTGGATGTAGGGACCACACAAAGATCATATTTATCCAAAGCTTTTGTGGCCCACAAAAAGTTTTTAATGGTCAATCAGGCAGTTTCCTGTAGTGTGGTCTAACTGAGATTTGGATATGCATCCGTTTCGGTATCATGCCCTAAAATGATCATTTAAAATGGATGGACGGCGTGGATGTAAGTAAAATATATCAAGATGGACCCCAAAGTGCGCGGCCGTCATTTGCGTTGAATTGTAGGCTTTCTTAGGAAGTTCCCGCGCTGGAAACTTAGGTGGGCCTACCGTGATCTTTGTGAGAAATCCACCCCGGCCATCCATTTTTTGAGATTATTTTAGGACTTGAGAGCAAAATTGAGAAGTATCCAATACTCAAGTGGGCCGCAATAAAGGAAAATGTATACATGGAAATTCTTGTAGTTGAAACAATCCTGGCGTAGACAGTGATGTTTATATGTCATTTATACCGTTTGTAACGTCATTCATCGTGGGATGAAATGAAAACAAAAATATTACCCTGATTCAAAGCTTTTGTCGCCACACAAATATTTCAACTGTTGACGTCCAATACTCACATTTTTGGCCCACCTGAGTATCAGATACAGTTCATTTTTGCCCTTATGTCCTTGTTGAGGACAAAATCTGGACCTCCCTCCACACCATGCTATGCTCCTCAAATAGACCCTGGTCCTGCATAATGGGTGAGCAAAGGAGACCCTGGCCTAGCCAGGGGACCCTTCGATGCCTAAGTCAAGCCAAGGGAATCGGGGTCTACATTAAATTGCAGAGGGAGAGTGCAGGATATTGCGTACCTGTAGCAATGGAGTCTTCTTGTATTTATACCTGACTGCAGGATTATTAGGGTCCGTTAATCACGGCACGATTCTCTCAATCAGGGAGATTTTCAGATCATAGAGAGACTATTCGCAATCCAAGAGACGCGTCATGCGCATCATGCATATCTGCGGGCAGAGAAATCGGCCACGACCACTTATGATAGCTTCTAAATTCGGCTTGAGGAGCGTCCGCCTCTGCCTCGGAGTATGTAATTGGCTCGGACCTTTCAATAGGTGAGATTTCTGTCAGTGACTATAGGCCTTCGTCAACTATCGTCCGTTCCGATGATCTGAGCCGAGCTGTTAGTTATCCATCCGATCTGATCAACATGCCGCCAGGCCTAGAAATGATAGGGGACTCGGATCTTCCCATAACATAAACCACATGCTCTTCGAGGTTTACTAAAGACTCGAAGAGTAATCATATGGAAGATCAATCGCCTCGTCTACCGATTCCTCCGAGCGCGTTGCAACCTTCGTACTTGAAATCATTACGCTTACAGGGTTTCCCGCCCATGAGTCCATGCATAGTAGACGCGTGGCGATGGTTTAGATTTCGAATCATCGTCCGCCTATGACTTGTCGCCACGTACACCTGAAGTAATGCCTCGGACGGAAACTTTCCTTTTTTGGGCGTCGTTTCGCCTATCCGGAGCACGTCGCTTCGTGTCAGAGATGTGCTGCCTGACAGTGCCTAAGCCAATAGTGTGGGGCCACATCAGCTCTGAGGTCAACTTATGGCGATTCGGCTGCGGCCATCATTGCTAGTCATTAATGCAGAGATTTGTTGCGGTTTATATAAACCCTCCTTCGGAGATTTCGCTTCACTTCTATATGTTGTATTCGAGCTGACATCGGAAGAGGCGATTTCCGGCAAAGGCGATTCCGATCGATTAAGTATTTCCGGCAAAAGTGATTCCCGGTAGCCGTCCGGTAAGTCTTCTTGCACCTTTTTGCATTTCTTCCTTCCTTCTTAGGATGTCGTCCGACCTGGAGACCGTTCGAGATTACGGTAATGACTCCGAGTCGGAGAGTTCCGGCAACGAGAGAGGGGCCTCTGAAGGCCCCCTCGAAATTGTGCCCTTATACCCTCCGCCCCGAAGGCAAAATGAGACTGGAGCTTGGGCTCATAGAGCTGGCAGGAAGAAATCTGCTCGAGCCCCCCGGACCGCAACCACCGAGGCCGCTGAGATGCTAACGAGTGGGAGGGCCTCGGAGGTAGTCCCTGGAGGTTTCGTGCTATCGAAATCTCAAATAGAGTGGATCCGTATGAAATTTCAAATCCCAGCCTCAGTTTGGATAAGGGCCCCTGGGCCCCTCGATGCCGCTGGCGCGCTTGCCGAGGGAGAAGTCGTTATTTTTTTTTTGCGCGCTACAATGTGGGGTCCGACTTCCTCTGCACCCCTTCGTCTGAACTATGACAGCCTACTTAGGCTTAGCTCCCGGGCAATTAACCCCCAACGCTTAGAGGGGGCTCATTTCTGCCTTCATCTTCTGGTGGTAAATAGGGAACCCGGAGCTGACTCCATGAGAGTTAATGAGTTTATACTTGGTCAAACATGACAACAATGAGCCATGGTATTATTTTGCGACCCGAGGCAGTAAGGGGTTGGGAGTGGTTCTGAATCTTCCCTCTTCTAACAATGATTGACAGAACAAATGGTTCTGGGCTGCAGGCGAATGGGAGGCACCTATAGCCGAAGTTGGAACTCTGACAGCTCGCGTTCGCACTTGATTTTTAAAACCAAGTCGGACCAGTTAACTTCTTTTGTCTTCATACTTTCTTCTATTGTGTCGGTCGGACTGAACTTTTTTGTTCTTCCTTTTAGCAGACTTCCCTAGAGGTTCTCCCGTCCTTGATTCGGACCAGAAGAACCGAGTTGCCAAGGCGAAGGCGAGGTCAGGGGAGCTTCGTTCCTGGTCGGATCTGATCACTGCCACCAATCTTCATTGATCTGAGCTGTGCAAGTCACAACCTCTCCTGACATCTTTCAGTAAGTCCTCCTTCTGTTCCTTCGGAATTAAACCTATTTATTTAGTAGCTGATTTTTTTTCTTTGTGCAGGCATGGCCGAGGCTTCCGGTTCTCGGAAGAGGAGGGTGGCCCCGACTGCGGAGGAATTGCTGAGGCCAGTGCCCCGAACAAAGACTACCGCTCGGAGGAGGCAAACGACTCCTCGTGGAGAAGGTCCCTCAGGTCCGGGCGCTACAGCTACGACTCCAATCTCAGTTGTGGTCACGACTATACCTACGGTCGTGGTCACTATGCCCCATCTCCTGCCCCGACGGCTCCGGCTACGGCCCTTGCTGAGGATTAAGTCTCAACAGTCATTATTCCAACTCCTGCAACCATGGCCCTTTCCATTCCGCCCGCACTCGTTCCTCTCGTAGGAGCGGCCCATCCGTCGGCTCCCTATATAGTCATCTCTTCATCATCCGAGCGGGAGGAGGACGTTCGGATGGCTGATGCCATGATTACTCCACCCAAGATCGGAGGTAACATTGGAGCCGAGGCTCAGGCTTCGGTCGGTAGCAGAACGGGTTTTGTAGAGGCGACAGACTCTACTTGCGTGAAGACGAGCGGAGGAAAATTTGTACCGGGCTACCACCTTTCCTGCTTGACACCCTGGGCCGCGAAGCACGCCCCTGAGGAGAGCATAGCCAAACTCCTCGACAAGTAGGATAACTCTTTTCTGAATGACTTGACTTCTGTTTTTTACACGGTATCTTCACTGATTCGTCATTTTTTTCTTTTTTTTTTTACGGTTTTCAAGTGTTCATTCATCTGTTTTTATGCAGTCTGTCCCAAAGCTTTTATCAGCTTGGGAAAGAGCACGAGAGTCAGAAAAGAGAGAAGTTGAGTTGGAGGCCCTCAAGACCCAAATTGGAGCCTTGCGGGATGAGAACACCTCCTTCCGACTTGAGCAGGGTGAGTTGCGTCAGCAGCTTGAGGATGCGAAGGCTGGGGAACTTCGGTTGCAGGGGGTCGTGGTCGACCTCGAGGCTAGGGAGCTACGGCTGAAAGGTGTCGCAGATGATTTCAAAGCTCGATGTGATGCAGCGATCGTCGAGCTAACCCGCGCTAGGGCTCAGGCGGACTCGCTGGCTCAGGAGAACGTCCGACTGGGCGAGGATTTTAAGCGAGCTAAAGTTAGGGCAGCAGAAGAGCAGAACCGAGCCGTCGCTTAGGCTAGGGAAACCCAACAGGCTGAGGACAAGGCTTTTCTTGTCGAAGCGGTAACCGCTGCGGTAGAAGCATTTAAAATGTCCAAGGAGAGGGATGCTGAGGCAGCCAAGTTCTACGACCACGGCTATGACGATTACATCGAGGCGGTCCTGGGTTTATATCCGAACCTTAACCTCGACTCTTTACTCTCCGAAGAAGTTGAGGAGTTGCCTGTAGATGGAGTCCGCTCGGAGTAAGCCTCAGACGCCCAAGCTCCCCCGCCACCTGCATAACTCAGATTTACCTTTCCCTTTTTCTTTTGAACTAGTCGAGATCCTTCTTTTTTATTACTTTTTGATCTTTTGATATACTAATCCGTAGTTGAAATTTTTTTGGATGATGATTTTTGATATACTAATCCGTAGTTGGAATTTTTTTTTTGAATGTTAACTGTAAACCATTTGATTGTCGAACTGATGGTTGGTTAATCTCCTTTAAGGCATGGCTGAGCCGACCCTTTGACGGTTCAAGTTTTCCAATGCCATTTCGTAGAATTTTTAGAACTTTTATGGCTCGTTCATTGAGTCCAGACCCCTAGGGGGTCGACTCATCCCACAATTGGCAAGAACCCTCCGTTATATCCGTTAGTTCGCCCGACTCCTATGTTAGGAGAATCGGGTCAGCGTTTAGGCTTTTTCCCTAACTTGGAGATACCGTGTAGAACTTTTGTGGGATAATGTACTAACCCTTTCTTTAAGGGATTAATCCATTGAGTCCGTCCCTGCATATGAGAGGTAACTTTTCCTTAGTAGATAATTCGTAAAAGTGGATGAGAAGAGGCGAATTTTATTTGGGGCCTTAAAGGATTGTCGATCGGAGATGTACATTTATTGAGAGCCTTAAAGGTAGGTCCGTCATGGGTAATAAACTTTCAGATGCTTGACATTCCAGGAGTGGGGGAGCTGACGACCCTTGAGGTCTTCTAGGTGGTAGAAGCCTGGTTTGGTTGACCGGACGACCCGATAAGGCCCTTCCCAATTCGGCCCGAGTGTACCAGCCCCCGGCTCGGTGGTATTCTGGAATACCCTGCGAAGGACTAAGTCCCCTGGTCGGAATCGCCTAGTCTTGACCTTCGAATTGTAGAACCGCGCCACTTGTTGATGCTGAGCAGCGACTCGGAGCTTCGAGATATCCTAACTTCTTCGAGCAAATCCAGGTTAGCTACGATCTGCTCGGAATTGTGACTTTCTCGGTAGTTCTCAACTCGAGCTGTAGGAAGACCAATCTCAACTGGTACCATCGCCTCCAAGCCATAAGAAAGTGAGAAAGGAGTCTCTCCTGTTGATGACTGAGCTGTGGTCCTATAGGCCCAGAGAACGAACAAAGTTCTTCAGCCCAGCCGCCTTTTGCTTTTTCCAACTTTGTCTTGAGATAGTGCTCGATGACCTTATTGACTGCCTCTACTTGTCCGTTCGACTGGGGATGTCGGGGAGAAGAGTATGCATTCATGATACCGAGCCCTCGACACATGCTTCGAAATTTGTTGTTATCGAATTGTCAGCCATTGTCTGACACGATGGTTCACGGAATCCCGAACTGACAGACTATATTTTTCCATACAAAGTCAATCACCTTTTGCTCTGTGATTTTGGCGATGGGCTCGGCCTCTGCCCATTTGGTGAAGTAATCGACAGCGACGATGGCGAACTTAACTTGTCCTTTTCTTATGGGTAGAGGACTGATAATGTCGATTCCCCACTGAGCGAACGGGCAGGGGCTGCTCATGGGGATTATTTCTTCAGCAGGCTGCCTTAGCACGACCGCGAAGCACTAGCATTTGTCGCATTTTCGAACATAATCTTTGCAATCATCTTTGATAGTTGGCCAGAAGTACCTTTGCCGGAGTATCTTCAGGGCCAAGGCCCGATTGCCGGAATGATTTCCGCAAATTCCTTCGTGAATTCTCGTATAACGTATTCTACCTCGTCGGCGCGGAGACACCTGAGGTAGGGCTGAGAATGTCCCTTCTTATACAGGATACCATCCAGGACGATGTATCTGGTTGCTCAGATTCTGAGCCGCCTGACTTCTAGCCTGTCCGAAGGAATCTCACCTGTCGTGAGATAATTAAAGATCGGGTCCATCCAGCTCGAGCTTGCTCGAACTGGATTGACCTTTCTCCTTTTTGCTGATGCTTGGTTGCTCTATGAATTCGATTGGGATGATTCGTGGGATCTTCCCTTCTGCAACTGAGGCAAGTCATGCTAGGGCGTCAGCCCATGAATTTTTCGCTCTCAGGATTTTATGGACAGTGCAATTCCAAAACTTTTCGATCAGTTTCCTCGCTTCGTCGAGATAAGCAACCATCCTTATTTCCTTAGCCTCGTACTCGGCAGATATATGATTGACCACCAATTAAGAATCGTATCGGACTTAAAGGGATTTGACACCTAGTCTTGCTGCCAATCTGAGTCTGGCTAGCAAGGCTTCATATTCCGCCTCATTGTTTGAGGCTTTAAACCCCAATCTGATTGCATATTGAACTATCGTGGAGTCAGGCGTGATCAAGACGATCCCGGCCCCGGCTCCTTTGACATTGGACGATCCACATAAAGAACCCATCCCGGGTCTGGTGTCGCTTTTTGGTCATCTGGAGAGATAGGTGGGTTTGTTTCAACCCCGGTGCTGATTTCCTCGGTCCTCAGAGCAGCGAATTCGGCAATGAAGTCGGTCATGGCTTGGCCTTTGATCACTGTTTTCGGACGAAACTGAATGTCGAACTCACCTAATTCGATGGCCCACTTGGTTATCCGACCCGACACCTTGGGTCTCTGAAGAACTTGCCTAAGAGGGGAGTCTGTCAACAAGATTATTGAATGAGCTTGGAAATACGGGCGCAACCTCCGAGCTGAAACAACGAGGCTGAGCGCTAGTTTCTCCAAGGGTGGGTATCTCGTTTCCGCTGGTACCATGGCCTTGCTTACGTAATAAACGGGATGTTGTTTACCCACGACCTCCCTGATTAGAGCCGAGCTGATGGCAGAAGCTGAGACCACGAGGTAGAGGAATAAGGGCTCACCTTCTTCCGGTTTGGACAGTAGAAGGGGAGAACCCAGGTACTGTTTTAGTTGCTGGAAGGCTTGTTCGTACTCTGATGTCCATTCTGCCTTCTTATGACACTTCAACTGTTAGAAGAAGGGGAGGCATTTATCCGTTGCTTTGGATATGAAACGTCCGAGTGCCGCTACTCGCCCCGTAAGGCATTGTATTTCCTTAACAGTCCGAGGTGAACTCATGTTAAAGAGTGCTTTGATTTTGTCGGGATTCGCCTCGATACCTCTCTGATTGACTTGAGAACCCAAGAATTTTTCCCAACCAACTCCGAAGGCGCACTTCGTCCGATTAGCTTCATCTGGTATTCTCGGAGGACGGCGAACGTTTCTCCGAGATCCGTCAAGTGATCGGATGCTTTGATACTTTTCACTAACATGTCATACTTTTCACTAACATGTCATCGACATATACTTCCATGGTGCGTCCGATCTGTTTGGAGAACATTTGGTTCACTAGTCTCTAATATGTGGCCCCAGCATTTTTCAAGCAAAATGGTATGACCCAGTAACAGAAAGTCCCTTGTTTGTGACAAAGGTAGTCTTCTGCCTATCTGGGGGGTGCATCGCAATCTGATTATATCCAGAATATGCGTCCAGGAAAGAGAGCAACTCATGTCCCGCCGTGCTATCCACCAGCTGATCGATCCAAGGCAGCCGAAAACTGTCTTTCGGGCAAGCTTTGTTTAGATCTGAGTAGTCTACGCAGACCCGCCACTTCCCGTTGGCTTTCTTTACGAGGACCACATTTGCGATCCAATCAGGATAATACACTTCTTCTATAAATCCTGCGTCGAGCAGGACAGACTCCTCATCAGCTATTGCTTCATACCGCTCGGCATCGAATGACCTTCTTTTCTGCTTGACAGGTTTGTGATCTGGATCTAATTCAGCCTGTGGACCATGACTTTCGGAGAAATTCTGGTCATATCATGGTGGGACCATGTAAAGACATCCCTATGTTGTCACAGAAATGTTAAAACTTCAAGTTGTTGTTCAGGATTCAGTGATGTCCCGAGCTGAACTGTTCTGCTCGGATCGTCTTCATCGAGCGACACTTTCTCCAGGTCTTCCACGGATGAGTCTTCCGCCGGTCCTCGGGGGTCTAAAACGTTGATAGTGAGCGCCTGCTTAACTGACCCCTTCCTTACCACAACTGCATAAAATCTCCGAGCCTCTCGTTGATCGCCTCGGAGATAGCCTATCCCGCCCTTAGCGGGGAATTTCATCATCAAGTGATAGGTGGAGACGACTGCTCTCATTACGTTAAGAGACGGTCTGCCCAGGATAACGTTGTGTACAGATGGCACATTGACAACTAAAAAGTCCACCATAAGTGTGACTTGATATTGCCCTTCTCCCGCAGTCACGGGGAGGGAAATGGCTCCTTCAGAAATCACTTTTTCCCCGACAAAGCCATGCAGAGGGGTCTTCACAGGTCTTAGATGAGACCGTGGAATCCCCATTCTTTCAAAAGCTTCAGAATAGAGTACATCGGCCGAGCTCCCGGTGTCGACCAAAATACGATATACTTTGCGATTCGCTATAGTATGGTGACTGCTAGAGCATCGTCATGCGGGTGTTGAACCCCGCGCGCTTCTTCTTTCGTGAACGTCAGAGTGCACAAACTGACCCGAAGTTCTTTACTGGGTCATTCAGTTAAGTGAACGTAGTATTCCAGTTCAGACATCCTAGAGTGAGCCTTTCGCGCCCTATTTGAATCTCCTCCACCGGACGAGCCCCCGAAGATTGTACGGATTTCAATGGGCTACTCTTCGACATTATTTGGCTGCTTCCGCTCCCTTTCTTCTCTCCGAGCGGCTTTTTCTTCCTTTGTGTATCGACACAGGTGTCCTTTTCGAATAAGGGCTTCGATTTCATCTTTAAGGTCTACACAGTCATCCGTATTGTGGCTGTGGTCTCTATGGAAGCGGCAGTACTTACGCTTGTCTCGATGGTCCGGATCGGCTCTCATGCAGACAGGCCAGTTCAGTAGTTTTTCTCCTCGGATGTCTAGTAGGATCTGTTCGCGCGGACGTATTAAGGGGGGCGTAGGAACAGAACCTTCCCTCCGGCCTTCTGCTCGAACGACGATCGTGAGAAGCGCGATCGTCGGTCCCTTTGTTAGGCATCTGGGATTCCTCGTTCCTGAGCCTCTTCCCTTTACCGTTCGGCTCAGTCACCTGGACACTTTTCTAGGCATTGGTGAATTCCTCTGTGTTGGTATACTTTTGAGCTCTGACCACTAGTTCAGCCAGTGTCTTGGGCGGGTTCTTCCCGATTGAAAAGGTGAACTTCCCCTCTTTTAGGCCGCTGAATATAGCAGCGAGCGCCATTTTGTCATCATAGTTTTCTACCAGTAATGCTTCCTCGTTAAAGCGAGCGATGTAATCCTTCAGCGACTCTTTCGGCCCTTGCTTGATAGTAAGCAAGTGAGTGTTGGGCTTCCGACTTCTCTTACCACTGATGAACTGGGTAAGGAATAGTCAGCTTAACTCTGCGAAGGAGCCGATGAAGTTTAGCTTGAGTTGCCTGTACCAACTCCGAGCGGATCCTGTGAGCATGATCGAGAACCCCCGGCACATCATAACATTCGTTGCCGTCTGGATCTGCATCTAGGAGCGGTTCCACGTGCTCGGACGGGTCGCCGGACCCAGAGTACTGGATGACAGGAGGTACCCGGAACCTCTGAGGCATCACCTCGGTCATGATTTCAGAGATGAAGGGAGGTTCGGTCTCTTCCATCATCACTTGAACGGCAGTGGGAACCGACGTCGATTGCTGTTTCTTTTCCCTCGAACCGCTTCTCCCATGGATCTCTGTTTTCTGATACGATTTCTTGGGTGTTTCCTATCTCTGGGATTCTCCTTCCCCTCCTCTGTTCTAGCCAATGGCGAAGATCTGTTGGTGCTAGGGCCGAAGTAACCGAGGCATTGGTCGGAGCTCGCGTTGCGGTGTTCCAAGCTAAGGGCCGGATTTGGGTCGGGGGAGGATGCTGACCCGATATAGGCACCTGGGGATGCTGGGGTGCCTCAGGCCTCACACTCTTTGACATAGAGCGAGCTTCCACAACTGGGCCGACTGGTTCGGGGACAAGATTTTCTTGATCTGGATGTAATCGCGGCTCCTGTTGTTGCTTCATTCTGTTCACTTCATCGCGTAAGGCTTGTATCTCGCCTTGCATGGCGCGATACTTACTCGCCCGATTACGAGAAAGCTGGGAAGGCCCCGGGGCTGACTCTACGTGGAGTAGTGAGGAGGAACGAGTTTGTTCGTTCGGCTCTGGTTCTACAGCTATTGCTTTCTTCTTTCCTCTGGCCATTGCACTTGGGAATAAGAACCTGACTTTTCGTATACCTTCCCACAAACGGCGCCAAAAAATATTGAGGACAAAATCTAGACCTCCCTCCACACAGTGCTATGCTCCTCGAATAGACCCTGGTCCTGTACAATGGGTGAGCAAAGGAGACCCTGGCCTAGCCAGGGGACCCTCCCATGCCTGAGTCAGGCTAAGGGAATCGGGGTCTAAGTTGAATTGCAGAGGGAGAGTGCAGGATATTGCGTACCTGTAGCAATGGGGTCTTCGTGTATTTATACCTGACTGCAGGATTATTAGGGTCCATTAATCACGGCATGATTCTCTCAATCAAAGAGATTTTCAGATCGTGAAGAGACTATTCGCAATCCAAGGGACACGTCATGCGCATCGTGCGTATCTGCGGGCGAAGAAATCGGCCACGACCACTTATGGTAGCTTCTAAATTCGGCTTGAGGAGCGTCCGCCTCTGCCTCGGAGTATGTAATCGGCTCGGACCTTTCAGTAGGTGAGATTTCTATCAGTGACTATAGGCCTTCGTCGACTATCGTCCGTTCCGATGATCTGAGCCGAGCTGTTAGTTATCCATCCGATCTGATCAACATGCCGCCAGGCCTCAAATGATAGGGTACTCGAATCTTCCCATAACAGTCCTAAAATGAACTCACAAAACGGATGAATGGAGTTGATTTCTCACAAACATCACCGTAGGCCCAACCTAAAGTATTGATGTCAGCAAGTTTTGTGGCTCCCATTATGAGGTATGTATTATATCCAAACCGTCCGTGCATTTTTTGAGCTGTCTTAAGTCTTTAGGAAAAAAATTAGACAGATCTAAATATCATGTGGACCACACTTCGAAAAGCAATAGGGGAGTGAACGTCTACCATTGAAACCTTTACGAAAATTTTGGATAAATATGATATTTGTTTTTCCTCTTTATCAAGCTCTTTGTGACCCCATGAACTATACGTAACCTTATGAACGATATGGTTCGCCTAGGAGTGTTTTAACGTGAAAATCACTATCTCCGCTGCTAGTTATGGTGTGGTCCAATTGATCTCGGATATGATTCAGTTTTTGTCTCGGCAAAATGATCTCTAAAAATGAATAAACGGTGTCGGTATGATAAATATATCATTGAGGGGCAGTTACTTAGATCTCCTTTGAACCGTTCGTACATCTTGGAGCTCGAGGAGTGTCAGCGATCGTCTTCGCACGACACGTACGGAAATCAGCTACATCGTTGGTATGTGGTACACCAGCCAATCCCCTTCCGTTTCTGTCGGAAGCAATGTGGGGCCGACAGAGATGCTCCTAAGAAGTGCACTTCGTGCGTCGGTTTCTCTGTCTCAGTAGGATTAAAGATCAGGCATATTCAAAACTCAGGTGGGCCATGAAAGTAACAGCGGGATTTGGACGCCCAAGATTGGAACTTTGAGGGGCAATAGAAGTTTAGATCAGTATGATATTCGGGATGACAGTTTATCCCAGTGGTGATAATCTTATGAACCGTTTGGATGGCACATAAGCTTCATGGTCTGCCTCAGGAAGATTTCGGCGGTGCACATTTCTTTTCTCACTGTTTCCTATCATGTGGCCCACATGAATTTTAGATCTTCCTGAATTTTGGCATATTATCCTATTGCGATATTTAGAAACCGATGCAAGGATTGGATTTATCACAGGGATCCTTATGACCCCACGTAGCTTTCGACCACTGTGACTTGCTGTGGCCGGGGTGCACAGGCAATTCGCGTATGTTCCACGCTACTGGCTGAGTGCGTCGTACTAGGTCCGCATATCGAGTCAATCCTCTTTCGTTATTTGCTACTCTGGCTATGCTTGATACTCAGGTGATCCGATATTAAATGACCAGTGTACACTTTGCATGCACTGACTCAAATTAAACGGAAAAATTAGGAAATCACTGTCTAAGTTGGAAACGGATTGGCTACTCCCCTGCCACCAGTTTGGTGGCTGTAGGTCGGTGTTCTGTGGGCCCCACCATGATGTATGTGTTTCGTCCATGCCGTTCATCCATTTTTACAGATCATTTTATGTCATAACAACAAAAATGAGATGGATATAAATTTCAGGTGGACCACACCACAGAAAAACAATAGTGATTGGATATCCACCATTAAAATCCTTCTAAGGCCCACTGTACTGTACTGTTTATTTGACATCCAATCTATTGATTAGGTCATACAGACCTACATGAAGGTAAAAAACAAAGATCACCTTGATCCAAAACTTTTATGGTCCTCAAAAAGTTTTTAATGGTTGACGTTCATTCGACACTGCTTCCTGTAATGTGGTCCACTTGAAATTAGGATATATTATTTTTAGTCTCATATCATAAAATGATCTATAAAAATAGATGAATGGCATGGATGAAACACATACATCATACATCATGATAGGGCCACAAAGCAGTGACTACCATCCTTTGGCTGGTGGCAGGGCGAGCAGCCAGTCCATTTCCGTCTAAGTTAAGCTGAATGAGAATTCTAACTTTTGGTTGGTGGACTCTTGCGTGGTGAAAAATCTATTGAAATTTTCACTTTTAGCCGTCCAATAAATATCCACTAATCAAATAATACAATGATCAAATCATCATATATTTTAATCGGTGGTGCATCCAAATTGTGACCGACCATTTAAACCGTTTAATTCAAATTACCTTATACTACATATGCAATTTCTTAGTAATTTCTCTGTTTGCACGCGTATCATTCATCACCCGCTGTCAGAGTAACACGCGTTTCTCACAGCAGGGGGGCGAATTAGGCGTTACCCGGGTAACACCTGAGTGGGTGTGGTGTTACCCTTACTGTGGGCTCAACTTGTTGATCTGTTATATATCCGCACTGTCCATCCGTTTTTCCAGACCATTTTACAACGTTTTCCAAAAAATATAAGTAGATTCAAATCTCAGGTAGACCACACGTCAGGAAACAGTGGTGATTGAATGCCCACCACTAAAAGCTTCTCAGGTCCACCTTAACCAGATATTTATTGTTTATTTTCCATCCAACCCGTTGATAAGGTCAAACAGACCTTGATGAAGAGAAAATACAAGCATCATATTAATCGAAAACTTTTGTGTTCTACAAAAAAAAGTTTTTATTGGTCATTCGACACCTTTTCCAGTGGTGTGTTCCACTGGAGATTTTAATACGCTTAAATTTTGGCATAATATCCTGAAATGATCTTTAGAAACGGATGGACGGTGTGGATATAAAAATAAAATAATCAATGTGGGCCCCACATGGTAAGGGTAACAGTCACTAAGGTTACCCGGGTAACATCTAATCCATTCCCTCATGACAGATGGTAAGGACCTAGTCGCTCGTGAGTACGGACACTGTACGAATCAATCAGGACCGACCAACTGACAGGCCACCCAGCTGTTGCTAATGACAAAAAAACTGCACCGAATGCCCCACCTGTCAACATTCATTTTATAGATTTCTATTTCTGACCGTTGAAAAGCCAGGGATAATTTTATAGTTAATAAACTTCCCATCAGCCTCAGTTTGTGAAAATGTCTCATCAAAGAGGTGGCCCACTAGTTGACGGTTAGGATTCATTCCCAACTAATGATATTGGCGATGAACGGATAAATGAGTGTGTACAATCCGTAGTTATGGACACGGTGATACACCATATCTTTCGTCCAATCAGCACACGTGGTCATGATCGATGGCTCACGTCTTGGGATGTCCGCAGATAGAAGAAGCATGGGGTTGTTTTGTTTTATCTGAGACAGTTTGCAATGATGGACAAGGGAGAAGGATATTGGAAGGTGGGACCCACCTCTGATGATTCCATCTACGTTCAAAGGTGGGTGTTGGTCACTCTCTCGAAGTGTGGATAGTGCGTGGACTGGGACCCACCTCTGATGATTCCATCTCCGTTCAAAGCCTGGGGCTGTTCGCTTTTGAATGTATAAAGATGAAGTGGATATAAAGGTTCTTTTTTTAAAAAGCCTCTCTTTTCTTGAATTGACGTAAACACCCTTCTGTTTTATAATCGGAAGAAACTATACACTGAATTCTGGTGTATAGCTATCCTCCTGCAAGCCAAGTGAATATTTGCCCGTTGATCCACACCGTCCAATCATTAAAAGTCAATTCCTTTGTGGGCCTTAACTCAATGTTGAACCCATTTACTGATTCAAACTATGGATTCTCATTGCCCATTCATCTTATGGTCAAGATTGCATTGAACGGACAGTCAATTGATGGTTGGATCAATGAGGGATCAGCACCATGTGGGCAATTAGACATTGAGCTTCAGTGTATGGAAGGCTTTTAGCTTCCAGCCATTGAAGTGATGGGCTCACCCTCATTGATGGCCCTATATGAAACTCCAACGGCTAGAAATTCCTGCGCCTTACGTACATACATCACCAAGAAATTGACGGCTACCAAGGAGAGGATACAACCGTTTACAGTCAACCGAGCATTTTTGAGCGATAGAACCTTCTCATTTTTACTGTATGGACCGTCCATATAAGGCGCATCGTATCAAGGCCCTGGATCGCTGACCTGGTCCTCACTGGTACAAAATGAAAGCATTTGCGGGTGTACAAACATAGGGCCCAGCATTGTGGACTGGAATCCTAGATAACATCCGTGGGTGAAACACCCACGTCTGTGAGGCCCACCATGTTATATATGTCTATCAGGTTCTATCCTTGATGTGAGCCCTAATGCTATATATGCACAACTCACATGGGCCACACCTTATGGTAAAAAGCGTGTGGGGTTTGTGTCTTTGGTGACACCTTTGATTAAACCTGCTGATTAGACGTAGTTCACCGATCGACATGAAGATAAGATACAAAGATTAGTGTGATACAAAACTCAGTGCGCCACACGGTTTGAACTTAAAGTTTTAGTAGCAATTTTACATTGCTCCTGTGTGATCCATTAAGATGGGACATCCTCTGGATGTTGAAATTTGTGGTTTTTGAAAAAAATAAATCAAAATTAAAATTTCAAAATGGGTCATTCTGGTCCAAATTTACCATCTCAAATATCAATCTCTCTCATTCTATCAAATTCTCCAGATAACATCTCTTTCATAGAATACTCTTAAAATACATTCACTATTTGATTCTATCAAACAATCTGCTTCGTTGAATGGTTCTTAAGTGGACTCATCATGATTGCTGCATGCGCCAGATTCAGATGAGCTTGTCCTATCGTGAAAGCAATTTGCCTGTAACCCATCAGCAACTAATAAGGGGACGAATCACACTTTAAGAACAACGTATAATTTTACGTGATTCAGCTCAGTGAAACGAAACAATTGAAATTGAGTGAGGCCTCTCTCACAGTTCCTAGACATACTGTCCAAATGATGGGACACACTTCCCCATTGACATTCACGGTGGCCTAAGGTGGTGGGATTTGATTAGTAATGTCTTTTTTAGAGATACGGCCGCAACAAGGGCACCATGCAATAAATATCTACGTCACCATTTGATGGTTGTTTGGACATATAAGTTTTAAGTACGGTCCAGCGCATTCAGCTTCTAAAAGTCATTTAGCGTTATATAATTTATTGTAACTTATTTTTTGGAGTGCCATGGGAGAGTAAGGTGTGTCATTACATGAAGAATAAGAAATGAATAAAAAGATCTTTAAAGATTTGGAGTAATTTTTGTGGATTAGTAGATAGTAGACAGAGTTCTATGGTCGACATACAAGAAATGTAGTTGAGTTTTTTAAGACATAAATTGTGAATGAGGGCAACCAAAATAAAACTTTAGTCGACAAAAGTGATGTAGGAGAGGCATTCAGAAGTAGAATGGAAGAGAAATAGTCACAAAACAAGGATCTTGATAAGAAAAGAATTTGGAAAAACTTTTCAACTACCGTAATAGTTACAATAATGGAAAAAGGATCTGAAAAAATAAGCTACAACAAAACTTTATAAATAGCATAGGAAATCAACAAAGCAAAGGGTTCCACACCAATCAAATCAAACAAATTTATCAATTTACTTTATATCATCCTATTTTAGGAATAATGATAATCAAATAGCAGTAATTCTTAGCCATAATCTTTAATTGTAATTCAAGTCTACGCTCATATGCTGGATTTGTTCTAATATTAAGTAGTTATCTTAAGAGACGCATTCTTGTAGTTGCTTATGGTGATCGATTATGAGTTTTTCATTTTATTTAATTTGCACCGGTATTCTAAAAGTCCTTTCTTGTGTAAGGCATAAAAGTAACCCATCTTTGGAAGAAGAACCCTACTATCCGATTATCATTTAGTCGTCATAAACTTCTGCAAGTGGCTGAGTATGCAACTGATTTTCTCAGAATCTAGTCATATACGTTCATATTAGACGTATCTACTTATTTTGGTGCTTGGGGTTAAAGTTGATTGATTTGGATCGAGCTGTTGTATTGATTATGGCATGCCTGCACAACAGAAAACAAACCGAAGCTTTAACATTTTTGGCACGCTCGGGAAACTACAAATTACTTGGTTAACACAAGTATATTTGCCGGTGCATTAATCATTCGGAATCATGAGTTGAATGGTTAGTCGTAATACTTTAACATTTGTTGCTTTAGCTAACGAGCCTCCTACTAACGAGGAAGAGTTGTAAGTCCAATAAGTGCCTAATCAAGGAAATTCACCACATAATCCGGTACCTATTCCTCCAAATCCAAATAGACCATATACATTTCGAGTTGAACCTCTTGAGATTATGTCAGTCGAAATGGCTGATATGCAAATGGGGATTTAACACTATGCAAAACTATCGCGAGTTTACGCAGAGCACTCATAAGTTTAGACTGAGGCTTTCAATAAGTGGATGGTCGGCCACACCAAGAGCATGAATCGGTTTGTAGCTCTGTTCATTGATAGAGCACCTGTTGTGCCTCAATAATAGGCCGATAGTCTAATGTAAGTTCTGTCGAAAATTGGGCACCTGTACCACCAGTTCAGTTGATGCCACAAACACTTCCATTACAGAGAAACACGCCACCTCTTCATATCTTTGGTCCAATCCAAGATGTGCAAAATTCACTGATATAGGTAGATTTCAGACGTCTTGAACCTATTCTTGTTTGGGACATGCAAAATTCACCGCCACCAGTAAATTTCAGATGTCCTGAGAGTGAAAATAGGAACGTAATTCATGAAGCCAAGAATTAAATAATGCTTAGGGGCAACCCTTGCCTTAAAATCAACCATATAATAAAAAATAAAATCATTGTTAAAGCAGAGACAATGATGTCCTCTAATATGAAAATTCAAAGATCCTACACCTTTGATATTTCTCATGCTGATGAAATCTTTGATATTATGTTAACTAGAAAATTTATCAAAATTTCGGTTAATCATAAGATTCCGACAGCCAATGAATTAAAGAAAATTAATTAATATAAATGGCACGAAACTCGGTCACACTCTACTAACAAATGTATTGTTTTCAAGAATGTTATTCAGGATAATATCGATAAAAGGTTGCTAAAATTCCCTGAAAAAGAAAAAGAATCAATGTTAATCGATAATGATCTGTTTCCATCCAATATAAATTTCAATGTAGTCACCATTAATCCTCAAAGGCTAGTTCGACTATGACAAAAAATCAATCTTGGAGTTCAGATGAATCAACCCAAGGAGCAAAACGACATCAAGGGTATGAGACCTTAGACTACAGTCAACCAAGCCGAAGCATATCTAGGTCAAGCAATGTCAAATTATCAATACCTCTGTGAGAAATGAATTAGGTTAACTCGATTGAATGAGAGATTTTATCAATTGAAATATCCAGCAATATAATCAGTCAATCAGAATTACGAGGAAAAAGATGCATTTTACCCTTAAAAGGACAAACACTTTAACAATTATTCTCGAATTGTTCAAGGGCCAGTGATGGTTAAATCTTGGCCTGGCCAAGAAGGTGTTTGGAAAAGGCTAAGTTGTCTAAAATTTCTAGAAATACCCAATGAGATGATTTGTACTCAGAAGCTGTGCTGACAAAGATAATAGGCAACAAAGACAAGACTATTAGTCGTTGCTATGGATCAATCCCAAAAGTATCATCCAGCTTAATAAAGGATGGTAGTGCTAAAGTCAAAAGGAGAAAAACATATATTTGCTGATATGAGAGAATCAACCGAATCTCATGAGGTTTATGACTCGATCGAAGACCCTAAATATGATAAGATATGAATGAATATGGAATGATCGAGTAAATACTTCAGTGATGAGGAATTCTCGGATGATCTTCTGATTGAAGAGTTTCTTGCCATTGAAAGAGCATTATAATCATCTTCTTCTAAACTAAATAGAGGTAGCATAAACGAAGTAACATAAGAAATCGATACTCAACCAAATTTGGAAACACCTGGGGGTAGTGTCCGAATTTGGTCATTCAATTTGGTTCATTTCCACCTATTATATTGAATTGTAATATGGTGCTGAATCTGCCCTTAAATTTTCAGGCTAAACAATCTCTACTGAGCATGACAGAAGGATATGTGGAAGAATTTGGCTTGTCGATAATTATATAATATGAATATTTTGACTTGGATGAGTAAGCCAAAAAAGGTGTCAACTATGATGATCGAACTAAGGTACCCTTATGAAAAAATCATTATTGAAAGGCTGACTCTTACAATGACCCAACATTTAAAGCCGTTATATATCTCTGTTCACTTAGAATGATGTCTGACCACTTAGGTTCTGGTTAACAACAAATTTACTGTTAGCATTCTACTAGTCAGAATGATGGATAAATTGGGAAAGACTCATAATGACCTTATCTCGATGTAGACACTCCACCTCAGGATGATAAGTTGATAGAGTTTGAACAGACAAATGAATGACTGAACCCCAATCCTAAACCCTAACCATAAAAGCCTAAACCTTAGGAACTCTAATCCTAAACCCTAAACTCAGTCCATCCAACCCAGTCAACCCAGTCAACCTAACCCTAAATCCTATGAACCCTAAACCCTAGAGCCTTGAGTAAACTTAGTGAGTAAACTTACCCGGTCAACTCATTGAGTTAACTCACCCCGTCACCCTGCCTAAGCCCATAACTTAGTCAACTCACCTAGTTAAGCCTAAAACCAAGCCCGAACCTAAGCCCAAAACTAAGCCCAATAGGAGAAATGGTCGAAACCTTAAAGTAGCAACCCTTACATCAGAGCCTCCACACCCTTGGAGGATGCTACCTACCAAAGTAGGGAGTTCAAGTGGGGATTGGTGGCAGCCAGGTTACCGCTGGCCATGTGACACTCCCCCTCTTTCGAGCATCATCCCTTAAGCATGTGGGTTTCTCCTTTTTCAAACATTAAGGGTAAGGTTGAGTTGCATTTACTCCAATGCCCATCTCCTCACCTAAAATTACACTTTTACCATCTCATCTAACCCATGAGATGATGCCATGTGACAATCTATAATCCCAGCCATTCAAACATATTTTACCCATAAGATCACTAGACATTACTAAAAAAAAAACTAGGGTTGAAGGCTATAAATATCCCCATTCCCTTCTCATTTCAAGTATCCACTCTCATTTTCAGCAATCCATTTCCCTCCTTAAGCATCCCTTAGCCTTAACCATCCTTCCACCAAGGAGAGAGAGAGAGAGAGAGAGAGAGAGAGAGAGAGTGCAGCCCTGGTCTAGTCAAGCCTAGCCAGAGTCCAAGTCTCCTAAACCACCTAAGTTTATATTTGAGCCACTTAATCTAGCATTATGACACTACCGTTTATCTAACAATTCGAGTCTCTATCAATTTCATCAAATCAGTGCATTAACATCATACAACATTCATTCCTCTTTCAACCCTCAGTTCCTCATATACATCAGTATCATAGTACATTTTTATCGTTTTCACACATCTAAATAGCATGCGTATGCTCTATGGCTTCCCAATATAATTGGATCTTACCCATCAAAAACCTTAGTCAGTTAGTCGTCGTTTTATCGTATACATTGCATTCCATCGTTTTTCATCGTATCAGACTGACAGGTGTATGCTCTGAGACTTGCCGATATAATTGCAACAGGTCTATTAGAAATCTTAACTGGTTGGTTGTCATTTTATCATAAGCATCCATTAACATCATAAGTATCCTATACATATACCTTACACGTGATCGCTTCGAACGTATGCTCTGCGGCTTGTCAATATAGTCGGATCCTACCCATCAGAAATTCAGATCGATCAATCACTAGTATCATTGCATCACATTTTTAGCATGTAAGAACTACACTTATTCTTCATAAAGTAGTTAGATCTTGTGAAGTAAAGACCATATGGTTGTATGAGCAAAGTGGGTGCCTAACACCTTCCCTCTCTGTAATCGCGGTCCCTTACTCGGAATCTCTGGAATGTAAACTCACAATTCATCTTAGAGTTAAGGATCTTCAAGTCCTCAATCTTAAACGTTTCTACGAGCTCTAACTATAACGTCCCGGAAAAATTCGTACAAGGACCCGAGTATCACCTCAGGCAGAAATTACTCAGGACCAAATCCTTTAGAAATTAGACGAGAATTAGTTAGTGTTAAACTGGAGTACCTGTGAAATTAACACTAATCACTTTAAATATGATCTACAAGATCCAAAATGTACAGAATCATTGACGTTACTTTACCCTGAAATCTAGAATTAATCTCTAAACCCGGTTGCTCTTGGGAGCACCTTGAAACTCCGTATCGGACTTGGACCGCACATCAAAAGTTCGATGAGTGCGAAATTATACAAATATGACCGCTTTATTGGGCTTGACAACCATCTCGGAAATCAAGTCCTAACAGTGTCCAGAAACACACAACTTGAGCCCGAAGTGAAGTGTGTGAGAAACGCGAATACCTTTAGAAAATGAACTCAGATTTAAGTGATTTGGGCCATTCACTTGTGGGCTAAATTTAAGCTTTCAGACCGTTAAAATTCAACCCAATTACACCCTTAGATCAAGTAAATTTTCCAACACATGTCAGTGTACTTGTGGCCCTGATCGAGTACCGATGACCGTTGAACTAAAACAGGTCCCCCGGGGCCAATCTAATGATCTGATCGGGTCGGGATCTTAACCTAACCTAAATCCAATGTCAGGGAGCTTAAGTTCGACTGCACACAGAAAAGGGGCTACCAGAAGTGCTCCGTTGGACCGAAACAAACCCCTTTTGGCTATAACCTAAGTATACCTTGGCCCTGGGGCCATTCCCATCAGTTTTGGGCCTATATAAGGGCCTTAAACCCTCTCTCTCTCTCATTCCATACGAATTTGTAACCCTAGGAGAGAGAAGAGACCAAAGAGAAAAGGAAAGAGAGAAAGTGTAGGGGAAAGCTAGGGTTTGCTGCATAGAATCTTCCCTGCTGCTCTACGTATCGTATCACCGCTACCATATCGCTATACCAGCGATTCTGGTTCCATTTTCGGGTAAGAAATCCTAACCCTAACCTATTTTAGGGCTTTAAATAGAGTAGAGGATGAAATCGCTAATCTATTTCATATTGTAAGTTGCAGTCGTGCGGTAGACGATGAATTAGAGAACGAACTGAGTTCATTACGAGTCTACCGGTGAAAGGTGCGGACTATAAATGTTTAGGTTATGGTTTTTAAGGCTTTCAATGCCAGTTAATGATTTATGACTAACTTGATTGCTGTCACATGTGCTTAAATGCAAGGATTTTCGTTTATTACATATATATGTGAACTATGTTGAATATAATGCATTTCATGTGTTTGTTGAAATATTTGAATGAATATGAAATTATGATTTGTGCTTGTTATGATTGATGTGTAGGAATATATGATTGTTGTACGTATGACAACTCCTATATAGAAGGATTTTACTATAATATGTGGATTAACTAATTTATTACAAATATATAATATGTGTAGTCTAAGTGTTTGATGAAATGTCTAAATAAGAAGATGCTCGTCTATATGTATGTAATGAGGGTGTTGAGATAGGATTCTCAACCCCCTTACCTGTAGTTACAGTTCTCTTTATATAACCTATCTTACTACTATGTGATTTGTGGATGAAATGCCTATGTATGATAATATGGACCTTATGTGTTCATTAAATTGTTTATATGAGATCTATATTTGGGTTGGTTGCTACATGCTGTTTGACTAGTACATATGAATGCCTGTTGTATTTAAGGTGTGATTGGGGCCACGATGTAGTCCAGGCAATCGGCAACAACTCCTGTTTGAGTGGCCGAGCTAGTTTCGCCACATTTGATGCGTTCGGTGAATCCGAGTCGTACGATGATCGTCGACAGTAGTTAGCGCTCCATGTCAATTACTTCAGCGTACGCCTGTACCAGTCGAACTTGTCTAATAAAACTTATTGTCATATTGTGTGTTCACCATGTATGTTGTTACTGCTTGAATCTAAGTTACCAAACTCACCAGTGAAAACCTGTTCAACCTTGGTACCTCGATCCGCTAAGACTCATGAGCCGGACATGGTGGTATGGGACACCGTAGTCGTGCTATTAGCCTACGCTGGGGCGATAAGCCTCCCCGTAGTGACCAATGAGCAACCTAAACTCGTGAGCCGAATACGGTGGTATGGGATATTATATTTGAGTTGTCAGCCTACTCTTGTGCAGCCTGGCTGTGGTCCCCAATCGGGTTGGTGACAAGCCTTCGAAAATAGACTACTAGTTGGTAGGGTGTGGGTGGTAGTGACCTCGAGTGTACTCTGAGACTACGTTGAGGCGACGAGTCTTTCCATAGCAACTAGAGTATAAATTAGGCCTATAGTAATCAGGTGATGAGCCCTTTGTAGTGACCTAGAACTGCAATGTCGTATGAGATTTACTAGGACTGACGACCCTAGAATGGATCATTATTTGAGAATTGATATAAGGGAGGTACCTTAGCTTCCCAATTCTGCTGTATGAATAAACCTAAGTAAAAACCTTGCTAATCACGTGCATGCACCGCATTACGTGTGCCTTTGGTGTAGCAGGTCAAGCACTCAAGAAGGATTGCATACCGCGATCGTGAGATAAAGTCGCTGAAGGATTGCAGGCGAGGGCATGCATCATTATTTTATGTCATTCTTGCATTAACAAGAGTACTTAGGACCTGATTGTTGTATTGCCTTATCATTACTGCTTGACTGAATTGATAACATGTTAACCTTTGCTTTGTTATTCCACCGAGTTGATCACTCACTTCCACGTTACGGGATGGTGTTTTAAACACCAACCAGACACTATTTTAGTTTCAGATGATGGCGATGCTTGAGAAGCGGAGCCGAACTTTTATAATGTTGAGGAGGGTTTCTCCTATATGCAGCTATCAGGCGGATCTATATAGATGTTCTAATCGACGGGGTTACAGGAAAGTTAATTAGACGCCATTACACTTGTTATTTTGCACTTTTGGAGCACCCATGTATATTCTTTTTATTCATTTTTGGAGTATACATGTATATATTTAACTTGCTAACATGTTCACAATCTGGCAACAGTTTATATATTTTAAATATCTAACACAGTCTTCCGCTTGCTTATTTAACTATCTCTGAAGTATGATATGATGTTTTGGTATAATCTCACTCATGTTTAATGCACTAATATGGATAACATTCAATCATCATCATCTATGTTGCATAAGTGATTCGTTGGAACTCGGGAGTGGAGCTTATGACCTCTGGTTTTCAGGGCATTACACTAACCAACTGTAGAATCATAATAATTGGTTAGTAGTGACTCTGGTCAAATATAACACCCTTTACCCCTATCACAAAAGCTCTCTAGCAAGGCAACTAGTGGAAAAAAGAGAGTAGATTTCATATACCCTCAGGTAATTGCGCTCCCTCCAGTGTCCACAAAATGCCAACTTTGCTTGGGATGAACTAGTCATACTAGTCATGACCCAACTTAGAAAATAAGATCTTATGAATTCCTGAAGAATAACAATTGAAAGATGAGTTGTCGATATCCTATGGGGGGGGGGAGGGGGGGAGTAGGACAATACCAAATTCTTTGAGATAATACGAAATAAATAATCTCAATCGCATAAAGTATTTAAACCTTGATTCCAAATAATTCGTAAGACAACATTCACTTATAATATTTAGGTAGGACAACCTTATTTCACGATGTCTTTGAAATCAAGCCTTCAAACTAGCAAGAGACAATGAAATAAATACAATATTCATATATAATGAAATAAGCAATCACAACCAATGAACAAGGATTTATAGTGGTTCGGTGCTTAAACTCACACCTACTTCACTCATAAAATTACTACCCTAGTAATTTTGACTTTCACTATTTCAAAGCTTTCACAGGATCACCTTAATAACCTTATACAGTTCTTGTGATTTTCACGGGTTATCACAACAAAAACCCCTTTGTAATTTTCACGAGCTTATCACGAAACAACCCATTGAACTTTTTGGGTTATCTAAGAAATACTCAAATGAAATAGAAATGAATATAAGGTACTTATCTTCAAATGCTAATTTGAGGATGTAATTAAAGCTTGATTGCAGTGATCTTCTTTCTTGGGAATTGATGAAGCAGTATATGTCCAACTAGAAAGAATATAGGGATTTAATATATTTTAAAGGAAAAAAAGAAAACCCTAATGCTACAAATTCAATTCTCTAAATCTTAAGTAGAGTTTAGATTACTCTCTTAAATACGATTAAAGCTAACTTAAGAAAGAAAATAGAATAAGCTAAACAAATATTAGAATTACTATACAAATAGTTTGAGGGCCTCGATTTCTCTCTAACTTTGTGAATGATTTTATGTAATTTTTATTGTTGAAATGAATGAGAGAAGGCCTTTATTTATAGCCAAAGATATTAGAAATTAAGTCAGCCTGAAATTTGGTTCGGCAGGCCGAATTCTAAGGATTGTGATCCAATGAACCTTGGATTTCAAGGGATATGATAAATCAAATTTTCGGCTGGCCCGAGCTAAAATTTGGATGGCTGAATACAGGGTCGGCTAGTTGAAGCTTACTGAATTCCGAAGAATCCTATTGCTAGGAACTTGACCGAACAAACTTTGGGCTGGCCGAATATCAAGTTGGGCTGGCCGAACCCAAAGTTGGGCTAGCTAAACTTGTAACAGATTTTTTCAAAAGTTGTTGTATGCTTGCCCGAATTTTGTTAAGTTGGCCAAATTTGGTTAGGTTGGTTGAACTTGAAGTTGGGCTGGTAAAACTTTAGAGATTTTACATTATGCATATTATTTTTACGGCCATGATTTATAAACACCTAACCTAGGGTTTTTTTGGGGTTATACCACCTGATGGTTGATATATACAGAGATCTTTAATCTTAAAACCATGCAATGTCTTTACGGCTTGAGATGTTGAGCTAATCTTGAGTTGATTTTCATGAGTTGTCGAAGAATACTAGAGTGTACTTATGATCAATCTGGTACTTTGTCTACAAAATTTGACAACTCTAAGTGTTCTTTAAATACAAGCATGTACACCACTTCTCGTACATTTGCATCTGCATCTGCATCCATAGCAGTATTCATTCTAAAAACTAAAAAGAACAAAAATTGCATGTCTATGAGTCTGGTGTCCTAAAAACTCTCCCTTATCGTGACATAATCTGAACTAGATCATGAACAAACATGGCCAACCATGACGAAGTAGCTCTCCCTTCCTCCACTCTCGATATACAGGAAGGCATTCCCCCCTCAACTACATCCAGTAAGATCAGTGCTAGCTTCTTTCATCTAGGAGGTGGTCCATAATACAAAGATCATGCAAGAAATGCTTTGCCAGCTCACACTAGTGCAATTTCTAATATCCAGTACCCAAGTTGGCCCAGTACAACAACCGCAACAATCAAGGTTCGCGCAGGACTTCCGATACTCTCCCAGTGGAGACATCTGACCAGCACAACCATCTACCTCAGGAGATTTCTTCCAATATCCTCCCACGAATGAGAGTCGGTTCCATCATTTCACCCCTTAAACTCCCAATTAATTCCAAAATTATATCCCTTACAGGAATTCCATTTAATTTCAACAATCTCTTGTAGCCAGGATTTCTCTTCAGCCACCTTTTCTAATCCAAGTTTAATAAAGTCTCTATAACGGGATCAACCACTAGGTCCAGCCTCCTCCAAGTAGGGATCATAGAGGGGTTAATAATGCCAACTATTATAAGAAGGATATAGAGCATGCTTGACAATGGGTAAAACCTGTCCAATCTGGTCCCTCTGAAATTGAATAACTCCAGAAGCAATAGAGATAGATGGAGAGAAAACTGCAGAAGCAACGTGGGGTGGATCTCCCATCCACCATGTTCAGGGACATCTGTCCCTTCCCTAATGCAAAGGTGCCTCCAGGCTTTGAAACACCAAAATTTAAAATATATGATGGTACATGATGCCCTATAGACCACCTAAGGGCATTTTGTGAAGAGCTTAATGTCATGGCAGGCAATGATAGAGTGTTTGTGAGACCCGTATCCTATCCCGTACCGTTTTGTATGCTTCCGCGGTCCCTCCGATTGAATTTCGGTGACCTGCAATCTATTATCGGTGTTTGCACGCGATCCTGAGATGTGTCCTATATATCAGAGTTGGCTCGACCCGAGACTTGCACCCTTACGACCGTGCCGTCGCCGCAGTTCCGACGCCGTGTCTCGTGCGTCGAGGTGATACCCTTGTCAGAAGATGTGGGCCCGCGTTCAGTTTGAGTAAAAATGCCATGCATTCACAAACCCAAGAGAAATGTCCCGTCAATCGAGTACAAATCAATCAATCATGTCCCATCCCCAAGTACAACCACCCCTCCCCTAAAGTCAACTCTCCCTTACATGTCAAGTACACCCATCTATCACTCACCATCCCTCTCTCCCATCACTTTTCTCCCATCACCTCTCTCACTCTCATTCTCTCTCTCTCTTTCTCTCTCATTCTCCCAAGCAACTCCATGAGAGCAACGTCCAAGCTTTCCTCCATTTTTCACTCACCTTGAAGCTTCATACCTCATCATCCAACCTCTAAAATCTAATCTTAACTATTAATTCTTACTCCTTGGAGCTAGATCACCCTAGTGTGGAAGAAGGAGGAGCAATTTTGAAGGTGGGTGTTCTTAAGCACTTGATTTTGTTTCGAGGGCCCACTTGTCATGGGACCCATCTTGATGTATGTGATTGTAAGCTTGAGGGGCCCATAGTGGCGGGGTCCCTCCTATTTTCCACCGATCTCTCTATTTCTCTCTCTCTCTCTCTCACTCTCTCTCTCTCTCCCCTATTGCGACCCACTGATGATCATGTGCACATCGTCCATATGTTTTTGGACCCACCGTGCATGTGCCATGTGCATGGCGTCCAGAGTGCTGGACACGACCGTGGACCCCACCTTGATGGAGTGTATCCACATCGTTCATCCACTCCTTGGCCATGGGCCAGGGACCAGACAGATTCAAATCTCTGGTGGGTCACACATGTGGACCCACTTGGAAGTGGATTGGTTGGTGCGCCTCATACTAGAGATGTCACTAAGATCCGTGGGACCCACCTGATGCGTGTGGGTCTTGATCCACTCTGTCCACCCTTAAAGAATGAGTTAGATTCAAATATCAGGTGGAGCACACACCGTTCAGTACTTTGGACGGTGGGACCCACCTTAGGTATGTGTTGTATATCCAGTCCGTCCATTGTTGGACGTGGGACCCACCTTGCACGTGTGGGGTCTCCACTGTACAACTGGACATGGACCCCACTTTAGGTGCGTGGGTTGCAACCACATCGCCCACCTATGAAGTAGCTTCATGGACCACCTATGATGTATTATAAATCCAAGCCGTCCGTCCATCGTGGACCCACCTTTAATGTGTTTTAATCTAAGCAGTTCACCTGATGGGTCCCGTGCAGCAGCAGCTGCTGCTGCCATGTACGTCAGTAGCTGTGGGTCCCCGTTGAGGTATGTACTATATCCTAACCATTCACCCATGTGGGACTCACGATGTATTATCATCTGCACCGTCCCTCTGGATGGTGCTTGTAAAGCCCAACATGATATATGTTTCATGATCCAGACTGTCCATCCATTTCATGGACGTGGCCCACCCCCACACATATGGGTGGGATCCATATTAATGTGTTTATTATATTTGCACCGTCCATATCTTCTAGACGGTGGCCACACCTTGATGTAATGTTTTATATACACGTCGTCCATCAGATTTGCTGGGACCCACCTTATGTATGTATCATATATCCACACGACCGTGCAGACAGGGGCCACCTTGATGTATGTTTTGTATTCCAGGTCGTCCGTGCCTGGACGGTTCTTTGGGACCTCACCATGTTCTATGCATTTCATCCACACCGTCCACATATCTAGACGGTGCTAGATAATGTTTGGATGGTGCTGATTTACCTGGACAATGTTTGGACAATGCCGATCATAATTAGTGGGCCATGTGTCCCATGGAATGACAGTGTACAGTGATACACATGTTACACCTATAATTATTGAAATGATTTTAGATGTAATCCAAGCTCCCCCTTGAGGTCCGCCTTGATGTATTCTGTGGCCCATCTGTCAGGGCCCACTTTGATGTATTTTGTGGCCCATCCGTCAGGCCCGTTGATGCGGCCCACTCGACATATATGAGACCCATTGGTGCAGCCCACTCGACATATATGAGGCCCATTAGTGCGGCCCGTTGATGCAACCCACTAGACGTATATGAGCCCATTAGTGCGGCCCATTGATGCAACCCACTTGATGTTTATGAGGCCCATTGGTGCGGCCCACTCGACATATATGAGGCCCATTGGTGTGACCCGTTGATGCGGCCCACTCAATGTATATGAGGCCCGTTAATGTGGTCCACTTGACGTATATGAGGTGCATTGGTGCGGTGCATTGATGTGGCCCACTCGATGTATATGAGGCCCGTTGGTGTGGCTCATGTGATGCGGCCCACTTGATGTATATAAGGCCCATGTTGAGGCCCAATATGATGCATACCTAGCCCATGTGTTGGGGCTTGATGTGATGTATTAATAGCCCATGTGTAGGGCCCACCTGTTATGTATTTAAAGTCTGTGCGATAAGGCCAACTGCGATGCATTTTTGGCCCATAAGATGCAGCCCAATGTGAAGTATATAGGCCCAAGTATGTGGCCCGTTGTAATGTATTTGTGGCCCATTTGGCAACACCTGATGTAGTGTATATGTGGCCCATTGCGATGTGTATTAGGTCCTTATATGAGACTATAGGCCCATGATACGTTTAGCTCTATGTGGGCCACCCCTTGGGAGAAATGATGGTTAAATGTCCACATTGATGGGCGATGATGGTTAAATGTCCACATTATGACCTTCTCAGAGGCCGATTATCGAGGCCGAGCCAGATTGTCGAGGCTGATTCCGATTCTGATTGTCGAGGCCGATTGTATAAGCTGATTTCGATAGTCGAGCTTGAGTATTGAGACCGATTCCGATTGTATATGTCAATTTCGATTGTCAAGGCCGAGTATTGAGGCCGATTACGAATGTCGAGACCGATTGTATAGGCTGATTCTGATTGTTGAGGCCAATTGTATGGGCCGATTTCGATTGTCGAGGCTGATTGTATAGGCCAACTTCGATTGTCGAGGCCGATTGTATAGGCCGATTCCGATTGTCGAGGCCGATTCCAATTGTTGAGGTCGATTGTATAGGCCGATTCTGATTGTCGAGGATGAGTATCGAGGTCAATTTTGATTTGTTGAGGCCGATTGTATAGTCTGATTTCGATTGTCAAGGCCGAGTATCGAGGTCGATTCCGATTGTCGAAGCCAATTGTATAGGCCGATTCCGATTGTCGAGGCCGATTTCGATTGTCGAGGCCGATTGTATAGGATGATTTCAATTGTATAGGCTAATTCTGATTGTCGAGGCTGAGTATCAAGGCCGATTCTGATTTCGAGGCCGATTGTATAGGCCAATTCCAATTGTCGAGGTCGAGTATCGAGGCCGATTCCAAATGTCGAGGTCGATTATATAGGCCGATTCCGATTGTCGAGGTCGATTCTGATTTTTGAGGGCGAGTATCGAGGCTGATTGTATATGCCAATTCTGATTATTGAGGCTGATTCCAAGTGTCGGTCCCAATTGTTAAGGCCGATTTTGATTATCGAGGCCGATTGTCGAGGCCCAATGTGATGTATATGTGGCCCGTATTTGATGCCTATTGTGATGTGCATTCGGCCCGTATTTGAGGCCCATTGTAATGTGCATTCAGCCCACGTTTGAGGCCCAATGTGATGTATATGCGGTCCGTATTTGAGGCCTGTTGTGATGTGTATTTAGCCTGTGATTAAGGCCCAATGTTATGTATATGAGTCCCATGTGATGAGGCCCATTGTGATGCATTTAAGGGCCAAGCGATGGAGCCCATTGTGATGTATGTTAGGCCCATGTGAAAGGCCCATCGTGATGTATATTAAGCTCTTGAGTGAGGCCCACGGTGTTGTATATTTGGCCCTTGTGTGAGGCCGTGGGTCCACTATATGCTAGGCTCTATGTGAGCCATTCCTTGGGGGCAATGTTGGTTAAATGTTCACATTGTCGAGGCCGATTGTCGATGCTGATTATTGATACCGATTATGAGTATATGACAACATAGCATCATGATACATGCCCATACGCATCATCTGCATATTTGTTATGAGATATGGTTGACCATTACATATATCATTAGGCAGGTTATGAGACTCCCTGATAGGCAGAGGTTATCTTACATGAGCGTACGGTATGCATAGGATTGATATATGACTGGATTGTATGACTCATGCATTTTGTATTGTGTGTTGTGATTACTGTACGTCCTAGCGACATCAGGGCCGTAGCCTCCATAGGCATATCATGGATGGCCAGATGGGACACTGGAAATGTTTGGTTCTAGCATATAGGTGCCATAAATGTTCCTAGGTGAAAATTTCTAAACCTTCGTGGCCAGGAGACGCTCCAACGTTTAGACCGAGTGGATATATATGAGCGCATGAGGCCGTATACCAGTAGGCCACGTCTCCCACTGTGTCGTGGTTGGTTGGGAGGGGGTGTGACCTTACCCGCCTGAGTGAGGGGGCAATATCTAGGTTTAGTTTGACCAGCTTGAGGAATGGGTCCGCCATTGACGAGCCAGGTCCGATATTAGCAAGCGGATAGTGAGGTCTCTTCTACTTACCCAGTTGTGCGCTCGGATAGCGACAATAAGCTGGCGTAGAGTGTAATAGACCCCAGTGATGATCCTAGAGATGAACAGTACTGATATATGGACTTATTGAGTAGGAGTTGCATTCTCATTCATTCATTCACTATCCACTTGGGCTGGTGGTGTGCAACTATTTGTTACATGTACCTTCGCAATGACAAGGATTTTCATTAGGGCGCGCGACTAACCTGAATTTAGGAGTCTACTACATTGAGTCTGGCTATCTAAATTTAGGTATGGGACTAGTTTGGATAGAAGTCTCTTGTAATGGACCCCATAGCCTGCGATACTACGTACTATCATCCCGACTTCACTCCATCTTGGTCATTTCATTTGCACCGCATATTTCATTGCATCATCAGCATTTGATATTTGACTTATTATCCCCGCATTACATAACTGATCTACATTGCTTCATTAGTATATAATATAGTTTTATTATATTGTTGCATCGAATAGCCTGGATAAGGATGATGGTATTTATGGACCTATCAGCATGTTTTCGCATTATCCTGATATTGTATGACTCATGGACTTGTCAGTATTCCCCCTTACTCTGATACTTATGATCCATGATTTTGCCAGTATTTTCGATATTGTATGATTATGGCATTGTATTGAATACTTCGTACTTACCTTGTGCACACACTTGAATCACCCTCTAAGCTTTTTATAAGCTTATGCACGATAGATGTGTGCAGGTGATTTTAGGTTGCAGCAACGTAGAGCTTGGAGCATGTAGCAGACTTTTGGAGCTTTGATTTTCGACATATGTATTTCCCTTTCAGCATTGTATTCAAATGTTCATATTAGTGGATATGTGATGATGATGTTGCTTTTGTGATTTGGGTAAACTTGTGGTTATGCTTATTACGAGTTAAATGTACGTTGGAAAATCCTCCTTGTAGGATCCCAGGATGGACGCTGGGAGCCGAGAATGGGGTAATACGGAGGCTGTCGGCTCAGCCTCTAGATTCGGCGATCGGGAATTTTGTGAGCCCGGTTTCCGAGTTTGAGGCGTGACAGTGTTGATCTGTCTATTTCAAAAGTCTCTGAAAGGTGATGCATTAGACTGGTACACGTCACTGAACTACCATCGAATCAAAACTTAAAAAAAAACTTTCCCAAGCTTTCATTGATCGTTTCGCATACAATCTTAATGTAACATTCAAAAGAGCGAATCTTGCTGCCTTAAGACAGAGGGATGATGAGTCCTTGTCATCTTACATTGGATGATGGTGGGCCATGGCTGCCAAAATGAAGACACCCATCAACGACGAGGAACAAATCTCCATGATGGTCCACTCGGCAAACCTAAGTATCTCTGAATACCTTGTCTTGCATCCATATGCCAACGTCATCCAACTCATCCACGTCGGGGAACAAGTCGAAGCTGAAATAAGGACTGGGACGATCTCTCCTTGGTGGCCTCGTCAGGCCTCCCCAGTACAGCCAATAGTGGAAGGATAGCCTATTAAATGCAAGAACGGTAACAGAAGTGTTCCCGTCCCCCATCTAATGGAAGAAAACAATCCGGTCACCTTTACTGAAGGGGCATCACTCACCCCTCAGCAAGGACAACATCATCATCAACAACAACAACTAAGATAGAATTGACAGTACCCCAATCATAGGTGGCAAATGGGCATGTTCCGAGAGCCTCGGTAGTTCACATCGATAGATCGAACTTATAGTGAAATGCTAGTTGCATTAGTCCAAGGGAAATTTCTTACCCCACTACCACCTAGCCCCCACCAAATCCTTTACCACTAACATATCGTGAAAATGAGTATTGCACGTACCATCAAACCAGGGGCATACGATGGATAGTTGTTTCACCTTAAAACATGCAGTCCAAAACTTAATCGACCAAGGAAAATTTGCAATTGTGACTCCTGACATAGGTGAGGACAATATACTTTAGAATTCACCGCCATATCATCAAGCAAGTCCTAGTACATCGGGCACCCACACCATCGATATCTATAGGAAAGAATCTCCTCTCCATCCAGTCCAATTTGTCCATACCATTGACTCTCATTTAGAATTTAAACCCCTCATCCTGTGAGGGGCACTCCTTACCAGTCTAATCTTTATGCCCCTAGATGCACAAGGGGCATTTTCAGTCATTCCAGTCTTCGTACCATCAATCAATCAATGAGACAACCTCCCCGCTCTAGTAATCAACCAGGGACACACCCTGTTTGTCTCAACATCAATCAATTAGGGGACAACCTCCCTAACACAACAATAAACTAGGGTCACACCATGCCTGTCTCAGCTTTAATCGACCAGGGGCACACCCTGCCTATCTCAGCTTTAATCAACTAGAGACACACCCTGCCCATCTCAGCTTCAACCAACCAGGAGCACACCTTGCTTATCTTAACTTCAATCAACTAGGGGTACACCTTGCTTATCTCAGCTTCAACAAACCAAGGGCATACCCTGCCAGTCTCAGCTTCAACCAACTAGGGGCACATCTTGTCTATCTCAGCTTTAACCAATCAGGGGCACACCCTACCAATCTCAACTTCAATCAACTAGGGGCACACTTTGCTAGTCTCAACTTAATTTAACCAGAGGTAAAACTTGCTTGTAGCACTAGCACCACTATTCATGCCAGCATTGTTAGTCAACAACCAGGGGCAAAAGCATCCACCATCCACCCACAACAACGAGAGATAGAAGGAGCCTATCATATCAGCTATATACATACAATGCTCTAATGAGGACATACCATATCATAGTCTCGAGCTCAAAACTGTGAATTACATTCCTCTTGCATGTCCCATCGGATCAAACTATGTCTTTCTTCCTAGCGAGCACCGAATCTTCTACTATCGACTTGAATATCAAGGCTCGACCCTAGTCACTAAGTATTGAAAGATAGTAAACATGAGAAACATGAGAAGACTAAGATATCAGCATCCTCCAGGCAAGAAACTAAAGCACAATGGCACCAGAAGAAAACAAGGTCGTCAAAAGGAGGGCAGTCCTTTCACCTACACATTAATCCCATCTAATGACACCGAGGACTCGGAAAAGGGGGATGAATTTCTCCCAATTGACTGGACCACAATCTTGGTCCCACCCTAGCTAGAAGAACCTGATGAGTTGCAATCCATCAGGGATGAAAGAGGAGAAGTCACATCCAACACTGACTCGGAGCTCAACCACATACTCATCTTGACATTTGGGCACAATAGTGAGGGCCCATCTACTGATACCTTCGGCCCTACTCTTGAGGGGAATGAGTGCAGGGCAGTAAAAAGGTTTGTAGCCCCTTAATGGCAATAAAAGCCAATGTGAATAATGCTTGGCTCCCTGAGCTGGATGAGGCAACCCCTGGTTCGCATCATTGTCTTGCTCGGGGTCCCTTTTAATCAAAATTTTAAAAAAAGAGTCAAAAGATTTTAAAAATCCAAAGCATCAAATATTTCAAAACTTCAAAAAAAAAAAAAAAAAAACTAGATATTTGCAAAATTCTAAAAATCAATTTTTTTTTTCAAAAACTAGAAAAATTCAGAAATGCTTTAAAAAAATCCTAATTAATAAAGTGCCAATTCTGTCTGTCAAAAAACTTGAGTCTAAAGCCAAACTATATAATTTCGATCTAGAATTAGGCTTTGAACTTAAGGGTTCATACAAAGCCAATGATGTGAAAGATGATGAATCGACTCTTGAACTAAAGCCAAACTATATAATTTTGATCTAGAATTAGGCTTTGAACTTAAGGGTTCATACAAAGCCAATGACATGAAAGATGATGAATCGACTCTTGAACTAGAGGGTCTCCTTAAAAAGTTAAAATCCAAAAGCTAATATCATCCTAAATATTTCAAAGTTATAAACCTAAGATCTCGCATAACTCTTAAGGAAGTGCGCATTACAAATCCTTGTCCCCAGAAAATGAGTAGAGAATGATCGAATTCTTAAAACCATGGTTGCCCAATCTTGCATCCTATGAAGACTTATCCGGATTCGATCGAAAACTTGTCAACAAAGTTTGAAATGAAGCCTATCAAGTAGAAGCCGCAAAGACCATGCTTACATTCCACGTTAGAAAGTACTTTAAGTGTCAGGATCGCACACATTGGATTTATGTGTGTGCTTCGAAACTCTACATCCTGGCAAGGTCCTAGACATCCTTTGTGCAAGATATCGACATCAGTGGAAAAGTCAGCCTGACGACATTTAACGGTCATGAGTTCATACTCGTGACGATCAATTACTTCACAAGAGTGACTGGAAGCGCAATCCCGCATCTCACATGATGACGCTCGTGAAGAACAACATCATTAACCGCTACAAGAACCCACATGTCATCATCATCAACAATAGGACGCCCTTCATGAATCCAAAGGAGGACGAACTCCTCAAGAAATTAGAAGACATGGGGTCGCTTTCGTATGCTCTTTGGACCAACCAGACATCTTTACACACAATTATGGGTGAAACTCTTTATAAGCTAACTTATGAAATGGAAGCAGTCTTACAAGTTCAAGTTGAAATCTCACGAAGATTCAAGCCAAGGAAAGAAAAGTTAGATTGGGTTTACAACAAGTACCATCGCATCTATCAGACGCAAGGGGCAAGTTCAGATATCACATGAGATGGCTCAATGATAAGAAGAGTTCTTCTAGAAGGCACCCTTTGACTCACTAACCTAAGGCGAAGATCTTCCGGAGCCCATCGATTCTGATAACAGGTAAGCTTATCTAATTATGCCAAGATTTATAAGAAGTCAATTAACCAAGCTGGTCATCCTGAGAATCACTCACTCCTGTCACCAAATAAGTGCTTCAATAAGAAGGGTCGAAGAATAAAAAAAAAGAGGAAAAGAGAAAAATAAGAAACAATAAAAAAAAAAAGAGTGCACAGTTCAAGATAGTAGAAACAAAAAAGAAATGAGAAAAAGAAATGAGGACAAAATAAGAGTGCACAATCCAAGAAAGTTTTTTTAAAAAAAAGGAAGAAAAAAAGAAAAAGGAAAACATAAAAAGAATAAAAAAAATCGACCCAAGAAGCCTATCCCCACTCACATCCCTTCAGGATGATCTCATCTTGAGTTAACGGCTTTGCCATCGTGACTTAAAGGCAAGGAAGGAAGAGCTACAATTCGGCTAGCAAGGATGGAAGCTGATCCCTCAATCACTGTAAAAATCAAAGAAAAAGGAAAAGAAGAAGAAGAAAGCATGCCTAAGTAAAATGGGAGAAGTGAAAACTCGAAAGGGCACTTCGAGTAAAAATAGTGAGCATGGAGCGGACTTTGTGAAAATTCGAAAGGGTGCTAAGGGTAAAAATAGTAAAGCTGCTAAGGAGCAGGCAAGATCAAATACCTAGGATGTGGTGAAAATTTGAAAGGGCACTATGGTAAAAAAAATAACGGGCAAGCTGGACGTAGCGAAAACCTGAAAGGGCGCTGTGGGTAATATTGGCAAGATAAAAAAAAGAAAAAAAAGGTACATGGAAGATCCAAGGCAACACGAAGATTCAATAGATGTAAAGATGACAGGAATGAGTTGAGAATTCTTTTAGGCTCTTCCCAAATCCTAGGGGCAGGATACCATTGCACATACCTTAAAGGGATCGAGACCCTTGGTGAACAATTAGAAAACTGGGTATCACATCCATCTGAGTCAACGTTCTGATTTCTACATCTACGGGTAAAAGTACAAATCACAGATACACAGACAACACAAGGCACAAAATTTTCAAAAGATTTCTTTTCATTTCATCATATGTTTTATTTATGTGTATATGTCTTTCCTTCGCTTACAAAAATAAAATAAAATGCTCCCCACCATTTTCTGTAACGTCCCGGAAAAATCCGTACAAAGACCCGAGTACCACCTCAAGAAAAACAACCCACGAACCACATCCTGTCATATAAATTAGACGGGATTTAGTTGAATACTAAATAATCAGTGGATTAATCTTAGGCCACCATTTTCACAAGTGGGAAGGCCTAAAACTATGAGTACTGTTGAGGGTCGAATATTGCATATTAGACCCCATTTATTACCTGAATTTACGAGCATGATACTGTTTAACACCCGATTTTAATGGTGTTTGTGTTGCAGGGTGTATTTGTGAGCATGGGGATCGAAAAAAGATACTAAAAACATGGATTTAACGATCGAGAAGCACGAAGGAAAGGGACGGACTCCAGAGGACCAAGATCAACGAATTCATATGCTAGGGATCCGAGGAAATCAAGCCGTTCACGTTAAAAATGGCCCGAAACTGGTCCATAATGCAAGATCACAGGGTTCCTGCCATCCGATTGGCTCAAAACTTTATACATGGCCTGGGGACCATAAATAAACCGTACATATTAAATTTCAACCATTGGGTATCTCGAGAAGTTGGCCAACGGACAGATCAGCCCCTTAATTCATTAAATGGGGCCCACATGCTATCTGGATATGCTTCAAAATTGTCCTTGACGGCTTAAATAATAAGAGAAAAAGGATGGACGGTACAGATTTCTGATAAGCATCATAGTGAGCCCTGCATATGGTGCATGTACATCGTGTACATGGTATACATGCCGAGCACCACGCCACCTTCCGATTTTAAACAGCGCCCGCCCGCGTCTTCTCCAGAAATGGAAGTTGCCATTTTCGGCTTCCGTCTAACGAACGGACGAGTCCGTTTTTCGGATGATTGTGGGCCCCACACATGCCTTATACGTTTGATCCACACCGTTCATATTGTAGAGGGCCATGAACACTACAAAACCTTGCTGACCTTTGGCACTCATGCATACACATGTGCGAAATACAGAGGCCATAATCGGGCTGTCTCGCGACGTTCAAAAATAGATAGCGTGATTTCTTCTCTTGGACGCATCAAATGACAATAAAAACCATCCATCCTTGGCCGTTTTTCCGTCACGCATCTAATGGACGGCGTGGATTCCTCCGTAAAATTCGGTAATGGGCCCCACCAATCTCGGAGCAGAAAATGGAAATTTATGCTTTTGAAACAGCGTTAAATTTGTGCAGTTCGGTTCGAAATTGTGGGCCCCATCCGGTGTGCAAACGGACAATCGGAACCATTCATCCGTTTCTAGGGTAGCTACAACCTATGCCTAGGCGAGAAATTGAAGATGTGAAGTTCTTGGGATTTCACCGTTCAAAAGCAAAAGACGGTAGAGCGAGAAAACCTTGTGGGACACACCGAAATCAACCGGGTCTTGGGCTCTCCTAATGGTTTTTCGTTCGCATTGAATAGACGGATTGGATTTCTCGGGCTATATCAATTTTGGGGTCCACAGATTAATGCAAATAAAGGCTTAAGATTACTGATTCTGTGATCGGGCTATGTTACGAAGTGCGGAGAGATTGCGGCCGACTCCATCACGCGTCCGCACCTCTCCACATCGCCAGATATAAAAGAAGAAAAAGAGAAAGAGAAAGGGGTCTTCAAGCGGTAGTGGAGGCTTGGAAGAGAGACAGGGAGAGAGTAGTTTTGGTTTTGATTTGTTCTTATTTTTATTTTTTTGTTTAAGGGTTTCACCCATTCATGTTGAAATTTGAACCTCTTACCAGGGCTAAGAGGTGAAGCTTGTAGCGTGATGGATGATTTCTACGACACTGGATTCATGCACGAGCTGATGTTGATTCTCGTTTGATTAATAGGGTTATTCACGAGTTTTTAATGGTTTATTGTGACTTACATTACAGGAGATCTGCGATGGCTTGAGTATTTCCTTTTCCTTTCTTGTGATTATGAAGCCAGGACACCCTGTTGTTCACCATCGCCCCTTGGACATGGTGGAATGATAGAACTCTTCCTGACATTCATATATCACTCAGATTGACTGTGGATTGGTTTAATTCTGTTGTTTGCTTTGTCTCATGGGTATGGTTTTGTGATGGAATCCATTCTAAGTCACACTTGTCTGATCTCTTGAAAACTAGATTAAATGAAGTTCAGATCGTGCTTTAGTGATATATCTTCCAACTGGATGAAGATGGGACTCGAAGTCCAGTTGATTTCATGAATCAAGCGTAGATCTCCCTGATCTCTACAAGTGGATCCTTGGCACCCTAGTTCCCTACCTTTGAATTCTACATATTTTATTTTACTATTCCACCATTATTCATCAAATTCACCTAATTTAGATTTCATCTTTTTCTAGTTCTAATTCTAGTAATTTTCAGAATACGCACGAGTTTCAGTCCCTGTGGATTCGACCTCGGTCTCACCGAGTTTATTACTACATCACAACCCAATACTTGGGGAGTGAACAAGTACCAATGACTCAATGTCATCTTAAGACCTATGAGAAATCCTAAGGGCCTATCGCTTTGGGAGTACATTGAAACTCTGTAACGGACTTAGACCGTACGTCGGGGGCCCGATGACTGTGAAATTATAGGAAGATGTCTGTCCTGCTGGGCATGACAACCATCGCAGGAATCAAGCCCAGATAGTGTCCAGAAATGCCTAACTTGAGCCGTGAGTGAAGTTCATGAGAAACGCGAATATCTTTAGAAAATGGACTCAAACTTAAGTGAATTGGGCTGTTCGCTCTTACGCAAAGTTGAGGATTTCTGAGCATTAGTTTGTGACCAAACTTCATCCATGGGGAAAGGAAATTTCCCTGCACCTATCCATATAACCGTGGCCCCGATTGAGTACGTACGACCATTGATCTGACACCGGTTCTCCACGGTTGATCGACTTATCCGATCACACCGAAATCATTTCTTAGCATAGATCCACTGTCAGGGAGTGTACCGTATGATGTAGATGAGTTGTGGGCCTCCTTATGAGCCCTGTTCGTCAAAAACAGCCGTCCCCAGGGTATAAACAATGTATAAAGTGGCCTTGGGGCCATTTGCATCACAATTAGGCCTATAAATAGCCCTCATTTCATTCTCTCTCTCCCATATACGAATTTTGCAAAACCTTAAGGGTGAGAGAGGAGAAAAAAGGAGAAAAGAGGAAAGAGAGGGGAAGGACTTTAGGAGATCGGTGTAGAAACCTTCTTCCACGAATCCACAAGCCAAATCACCACCCCATTGCGTTACCAAATCTCGTTCGGCTATGATTTTGAGTAATAAATACTAACCCTAATATTGTTGTAGAGATCTAGGATAGTTGTTTGTCAACCTAGTTAACCATTTTCGTCATTTAGGTACCCAATGTTCCATTTTCGGAAATGTAGAGTTTGGACCGAGTCTGAGTCAAGCATACTAACGAAAGGTGTAGACTATAAACGCTTAGGTTGCAGTTTATCAATGCTTTCATGACAGCTAATGATTTATGTCTGTCTTGATTGCTGCTGTATTGTCTTAAATACATTGATTTCTATATGAGATACACCTATGAACTGTGATAAATAAATGATGCACCCTATGTATTTGTTGAAATGTTTAAATGAGCAATAGAAAATGATTAGTGCTTGCCATGATTAATAATTTAGGATTCATCATTGTCATATGCATGTAGATCTCTCTGTATAAAGAATTGATAAAACACATGTTGTAATTAACGTAGTCTATGTGTTTGATAAATTGTCTAAATGAGAAATTGTTGATAAATTGTATTTATTACAAGTATTAAGGTAGGATTCTTCATTGTTTTATGCATATGTATGTTTCCCTCTATGAAATCAATTGATAAAATGCAAGTTATATTTGACATGGTCTATGTGTTTGATGAAATGCCCAAATGAGAAATCCACTTGAATTGTTTTGTTGAATGTTGGGATAGATATTACACGTGGTTGTAGCAACATTTGGATAGCATTGGGGTAACAAACATAGCCCAGGCAATCAGTAAAAGTCCTTGTTTGGGTAGCCAAATTAGTCTCACCACCTTAGGTGAACTCGATGAATCCGAGTCACAAGACGATTGTCGACAGTGGCTAGGCCACAAGGGGTGCTTACGTGCTCCATGTCAATTAAGTCAGTGTGCGCCTGTACCAATCGAGCTTGCCTAATTAACTGATTGACCTATTTTGTGTTTACCATGTATGGACGCGATTGCTTGAATCTAAGGTACCCCTTACCAATGTAAAGATTCATGTTAACCATGGTACCACGATCCGCTAAGACTCATGAGCTGGGCATGGTGGTATGGGACACCATGTTCGAGCTGTCGGCCTACGCTGGGGTAATGAGCCTCCCCGTAGTGACCAGTGAGTAACTAAGATTCGTGAGTCGGGCATGGTGGTATGGGACCCGTGTCTGAGCTGTCGGCCTACGCTGGGGTGATGAGCCTCCCTATAGTGACTGCGAGAACAACTTCTTGTAACTTGCCTATCGTATGTGTTTGACTAGGAGTGACAACCCTATGACTTGCCTATCGTATGTGTTTAACTTGGAGTGACAAACCTAGATGGATCTAGAATATAGGAGTAGGACTACTGCGGTAGTCCGATGCCTAATGTTCGATTCGGGTCAATGATATAAAGGGACCGTACCCTAGCTTCCCAAACTTACTGTATGAATGAGCTTAATTAATTACTTGGCTAACACGACCATGCATCGCACTGCATTAATTAGGATGTGTTTAAAAGGCGTTGAAGTTGCACCGTTTTGAGGAAGTGTTGTCATATGCAAAATAGGTTGTCGGAGTCGCTTGTGAGGGAGCTTTGACGTGAGGGCATATATCATTACTTGCACTCCATCTTTGCATTAAAAAGAGTAGTTAGGAAGTGATTATTATGATTGCCTTATCATTACTGCTTTGATTGACTTGATAACATGTGTAACTTTTGCCTTATAGAACGATTAAGTTGATCACTCACTTCCACTCTGGGACGGTGTTTTAAAACACCAACCAGACTCTGATGTAGATACAGGTACTGATGGAGCCTATGCAATGGAGCAGGACTTCTTTGATGAGGAGGAGGAATTCTCCTACTTCCAACTCTCGGGCGGGTCGGTGTAGACCACGTGCCATTACGCAGGGACTACTGGGATATTTGGGCTTAGTTGGACACATTTACGCTACCCCTTTTTGTACATTTTGAAACTATACATGTATATATTGAACCCGGTTACGTACTCATACTCTGTAGGGAATTTTGTGAAACACCTGCATACTTAAATAAATATGTTTTAGACTTTCGCGCATGCTGAACTTAATTATATCCGGAGTATGATTTGTTGTTTAGTATAATCCCACGCATGCTTAACTCATTAACATGGACGAAATCTGAATATCATCATCCATACTGCATAAGAGATGTTTGGAATCTCAGGAGTAGAGCTTTGCTCGACCCTCGAAATTTAGGGTGTTACATTTTCGTACCATACAAAAAGTGTATACAGACGACTGAATAAATCAAAAGACCAAGCAATAAGCTCTCAGTCCTTGTCGGAATCTCCAAAAGGTACATATATCTCCCCCTAATCCCATACTTCAATACTCTTACTAAAAGTGCTCTCTCTCTCTCTCTCTCTCTCTCTCTCTCTCTCTCCTCACAGGTACTAAAGATCATCGACCAGAAAACAATTCACTTCCTGGTGCAAGCACAAGCCAATGCACGAAAATGTTTAGTTAGCATGCCATGACCTATAAAATCATCGTGTCAATTAAGAGAACACGAAGAGCCAAACATGATGAATAATTTTGCATTCCCAATAAAAATCATCATTGATCGCGACTGTCAATTCATGATCCGATGGATTGGATCTTTTTAAAAAACCTAAATACCAGCATTGATCACGACCGTCAATTTGTGATTCGATGGACTGGATTCTTTCCATAAAAACTAGCATCGATAGTGACCATCGATTCGCGATCCGATGGACTGATTTCTTTCCATAAAACCCAACATCGATCGCAACCGTCAATTCATGATCCGATGAACTAGATCTTTCTCAAAAATAAAAAACCCAGTGGGACGACAGATCTGATCAATCATATATCGGAATCTTGACCACAACACAGTGGGACGATGGATTTGATTGATCATGAATCGAAATCTTAACCATAACACTATGGGATGATGGATCTGATCAATCATAGATTGGAATCTTGACCACAACACAGTGGGACAACAGATTCGATCAATGGATTAACGATGGACTCGATTAGTCGCAAATCGAAATCCTAATCACTATCCATGGACAAATATGCATCATTCATAAAAGCCAGAGTTAATTGCAATCAACCTTCCGAACCAGCCCCTGTTCACAACCCCAAGTGTAGGATCGTGATGTAGTAATAACTCGGTAAGACCAAGGTCGAATTCACAGGGATTAAACTTGTACATATTCTGAAAATAACTATACTAGAACTAGAAAAAGATCTAAATTTAAATTTGAATAATTGAGAGTAATGTTGAATAATGTTGATTAAAACTTATGAATTTAAAGGTGGGAACTAGGGTGCCAAGGATCCACTTGTAGCTATCAAGATGCTACATTACTTGATTCAAGGAACATAATTGGAATTGGAGTCCTATCCTATCCAATTGGAAGATAAAGCAATTTAAATTAAATCTAAACTTTTCATTGACCTAATTCTCAATAGAGGAGAATTGAGATGATTGGAAGGGATTCCATCACCCTACTATGCCCAAGAGACAATGGTGAACAACAAAATTTACCAATCTCACAATCTCAAAACAGGAAAAGAAAATATCCAAAACTATCACAACATCTATTGTAATTTAAGCCACAATAAATCATAAAAAACTAAAAGTATTCTTTTAATATCAAACTATAAATCAATGAGGTTCAATAAGAATAAGAATCAAAGCAAGATAATCATCCAAACGCGCTACAAACTTCACCTCTTAGCCCTAGCTAAGAGGTTTATCCAACCATAGACATGATTGAAATCAAATCTCTTAAACAAAGCATGAAAAATAAACTAGGGAAGAAGAAAAACTCTTTGGCGGCTGCTCAACTCTTTGGCGGCTGCTCCACCCTTGTGCTATGCTCCTTGAGACCTTTCCAAACCTTAGAAGATGCTTTGGAACCTCCTAGAGAGTCCTATTTATAATTGTGGAACTCCAACTTTTGTACCGAGTTGGAAAAATCTAAAAATCACCTTACATTTACGCACTTTGGGCAGTTTTCCAAAATAGTCTTCCAGAACTTCATTTTTAGACTCAAAGTTTTATAATATGTTTTTTCAGGATAATTTTCAGGAATATGTTTTTTTGGACAAATTTCAAGATTCATTTTCTTTTTCTTCACTTCAAATCTTCAATTCTCTTCATTTCTCACTTAGTTTCCTTAAATTTTTGGCATGTGAATTCTTCATTAATGACTTCTAAATCTCCAAATTTCATTTAATAATCTTTTGAGCATAAATATTCATTTTGGCATCAATTTCACCTTAAGCCCTCGGTATCACCTTGCACATAAAAATATGCATAATTAGATCGATTAAGCACTATCATATTTATAAAACCAAGGTAAAAATAGGAGGAAATATGCAATATTTCATACTCAACACACCTCCCAACCATCATTTTGCTAGTCCTGAGTAAAACATGCGTGAAGTGATATTTAATCTTCAATGTTCAAATCACTTTTAGAAAATAATCTTTTATGCAATCAAGTATGAATGAGTACAATCTAAAGAAGTGAGAGTGCAAATTTGAAAACCTAGAGCCGAATCACATGAGCAATCAATTAAAAAATTTCTTTATCAATCATTTAAGAGCATAAGTTCATATATCAAGTTTTTCAATGTTCTTAGTGAATTCTATTTACTTTCCATAACATACTACTATTTCATAATGTTAGCCATGCTCATCACCTCAAGTTTTATTGAATAATCAAGTATTGATTCCAAACTTATTACATTTTCCTTCTTTTTTTGATTTTTGATTTTATATCGACGATCCCTTTTATGTATTCATTCTTTTTAGACTTTTCATTCATTTCCAGTCTTTTCATCATACATGACCTTTTTGTTGATCTATCTATTTTTTTACTGGTTCTTTTCATTTTTTTAAAAGGTAGATAAAATTCTCCAGACTTGATTCTCAATATCTTTTAATGATATACATACTAACAATCAGAAATTTTAGTATTACTCATAGAAAGCAAATTGAACGTATCTTGTGATTTAAATTATCATGATATTCGAACCTTCTCTTAATTGATTAATTGAAAGAATTTAAGCGATAGTCTTTCTCAGTTTATTAAACTCCAATAATTTTAAATTCAATCTCTTATCTTATCATCATACTCAATGTATTCTTAATTCCACAAATTATCATTTCCCAAACATGTTTTTGCTTGATAAATTGAAAATTTTCACAAATTTTGCTCAAAACTAAGAAAACACTGATTAGTTTACCTATTCCACACCCTCCAAACCTAAAACCTACATTATTCTCAATATAAAAGATATGGGCATGTAACACACATGAGACAATGAAAAAAATAGGAAGTGATGGGAAGATAATACCTTAAGAAAGAGAATTGAAGCTTTTCTAAAGTTTTTAACATGTAAATGGGTTAGCACGAACACTAAACAAACTGAAATCAAACAATCCTAATCTTGAATCCTATGAAAGTAATGAACTTAACTACACCTCTGTCAGACTAAAAGGTCAATCCTGGTACACAGGATCAGTCAGAGGCATCGATATGTCTTCTGAATCAAACTTCTCACCAAATGGCTTGAGACGATGTCCATTCACTTTGAAAGCATTTCCATTCGTCGAATTCTTTATCTCGACAGCCCCATGAGGATAGACATTACTAATAATGAAGGGACCGGTCCAATGAGATCGAAGTTTACCTAAAAAAAGATGTAACCGAGAATTATACAGAAGGACTTTTTGACCGGTTATGAATGATTTCCGAAGGATATTCCTTTCATGGAATACCTTCATCCCGTCCTTGTAAATTCTCGAGTTCTCATAAGTATCGTTCTGGATTTCTTTGAGTTTATTCAATTGAAATTTATGTATCAAGCCAGCTTTGTCCAAATTAAAGTTCAGATTTTTGATAACCCAGTAGGCTCTATGCTCTATCTCCACAAGTAGGTGGTAAGCTTTCCCATATACGAGTCTAAAGGGAGTCATTCCAATTGGGGTCTTAGAAGCTGTACGGTAAGCTCATAAGGCATCAGTCAAGCGAATTGACTAATCCTTATGGTCAGGGTTAACCGTTTTTTATACAGAATTTGTTTAATTTCCCTGTTGGAAATCTCGGCTTGCTCGCTTATCTGCTGGTGGTATGGAGTGCTAACTTTCTGAGAGATACCATATTTCTTCATTAAGTTCTCAAATAGCCTATCACAAAAGTGTGAACCTCCATCACTAATGATGGCCTGGGGGTTCCGAACCGGGAAATGATATTTTCTTTTAAGCATCGAGTAACCATTTTATGATCATTATTTTAGCACGGAATCGCTTCGACCCACTTAGTGACATAGTCTACTATTAACAAAATGTAAATATTCCCAAAGGATTGGGGAAATGGTCCCGTGAAATCGATGCCCCAGGAATTAAATGATTCGATAATAAGAATGGGGTTCAGAGGCATCATATTTCAATGGGATAACCCTTCTAATTTCTGACAATGCTCACAAGCTTTGCAATACTCATGAGTATCTCTGAACATTGTGGGCTAGTAAAAGCTGCACTGCAAAATTTTGGTTGTGGTTTTTTTAGTAGACACTCTGATGTTCATTGTCTGGCACACATTTCCTTAGAATTTAGTTTGGGCAATATTTAAACAAATAAGGATCATGTCAGAAAAACTTACGTACCTCAGCGAATAATTTTTTTTCTCTTGCACAGTCTAATATGTTGGCATGAAACCTATAACAAGATAATTTGTAATGTCAGCAAACCAATGCATTAGGAGAGTTTAACAATTGTTTATCAGGGAACATATCGTTTAACAGTGTCCGCTCAAGGGAATCAGGGAGGTCAAGTCGAGAAAGGTGGTCGGCCACTACGTTTTCTACTCCTTTTTTGTTTCGTATTTCAATATCAAATTCTTGGAGTAAGAGGATCCATCTTATCAGGCGGGGCTTGACATCCGTCTTAGAAAGAAGATACTTTAGCTCCGCATGGTCCGTGTAGATGATGATCTTAGATTCGATTAGGTAGGACCTAAATTTGTCTAAAGCGAATACTACGACTAAGAGTTCCTTCTCCATAGTAGAGTAGTTCACTCGGGCAAATTTAGAGTTCTACTTGCATAGTGAATAACGTAGGGCTTCTTTTATTTTCACTGGCCTAATATTGCCTTAATAGCATAGTCAGATGCATTGCACATAATCTTAAAAGGGATGCTCCAATCAGGTGGCTACATGATAGAAGCGGTAGTCAACATGCCCTTGAGCTTAGTGAAAGCTTCATGGCATGGTTCAGTCCACTCGTATGGTACATCCTTTTGAAGTAGATTACATAAAGGACGAGAGAGATGATTAAAGTCCTTTATGAATCGTTTATAGAATCTGTCGTGTCCTACAAAGGATCGAACGTCACGTACGCTCCTGGGTGAAGGTAGATTAGAGATAAGATCAATTTTTACCTTGTCTACCTCAATTTCCTTAGATAAAATTATGTGTCTAAGCACAATTCCTTGGGAACCATGAAATGATATTTCTCCCAATTCAGAATCAAATTCTTTTCCTCGCTTCACTTCCACACACATTTAAGTTTTTCCAAACACTCATTGAAGGATGGACTAAAGATAGAGAAGTCGTCCATGAAGAGCTCTAAATATTGTCCTACTATATCAGAAAAAATACTTAAAATGCATCTTTGAAAAGTGGCGGGGGCATTACACAGTCCGAATGACATCTTTCTGTAAGTAAATGTGCCAAATGAACATGTGAACATTGTCTTTTCTTGATCTTCAAGGGCTATCTCAATCTAGTTGTAGCCTAAATAGCCGTCAAGGAAGCAATAGTAAGAGTGACGAGCCAACCTTTCTAAAATTTGATCAATAAAGTGCAAAGGAAAGTGGTCCTTCCTTGTGATGGTATTCAATTTTCTGTAGTCAATACACATTCTCCAACTAGTAATAACTCTAGTGGTACAAGTTCATTTTCGGCATTGGCTACGATGGTGATTCTGGACTTCTTAGGAACCACCTGAGTTGGACTCACCCATTGACTGTCAGATATAGGGTATATTATACCCACATCCAACAACTTAAGTACCTCAGCCTTAACCACTTTTTTCATATTTGGATTGAGTTGACGTTTTGGTTGTCGGAAGGTTTTCGTATTATCCTTAAGATAAATGTGATGAATATAAATTAAAGGATCAATTCCCTTGAGGTCCGCAATTGACCATCCAATGGTTCATTTATGCTTAATGAGAGTAGAAATAAGCATACTCTCTTATTCTTTCTTTAGGTGAGAAGAAATCACCACTGGGTATGTCTCATCTTGACCTAAGTAGACATATTTAAGATCAGCGAGCAAAGGTTTTAGGTCAAGCTTCAGTGCTTTAGGTTAGACGGTAGAGGCATTACATCGGTTTGGGGCAATTTCTCAAATTGTGGCCTTCACCGGTTAACTTCAAGTACCAATGTAGTGTTATCATGTCATCATCTAAATCAAGGGAGTGGGCCAAATATGTCTCTAGAGTGTCAGAGTATAGAGTCAAAAGTACTCGATCTTCCACGAAAGAATTGATCATGATAATGTCATGGGTATTGTTATCATCCTTTAACTATTTGTTCATATTGAAAAAAATGTTGAGCTCCAATGTCATATTTCTAAAAGATAAATTCATAAATCCATTCCTACAATTAATGATAGCATTTGCTGTAGCAAGGAATGGGTGACCAAGAATGACGGGTATTTGAGTGCGCATATCTATGATGAGTTGAGTATCCAGGACAATAAAATCTACTGGATAGTAGAATTTATCAACTTGGACTAACACATCTTCAATCATCCCTCTCGGTACACGAACTGAGCAATCGGTAAGTTGTAATGTGGTCCGAGTGGGTTTCAATTCTCATATACTCAATTATTCGTAAACCGAGTAAGGGATCAAGTTAACACTCGCCCCCAAGTTAAGAAGTGCGTGCTCAATCCGGTGGTTCTCAATTACACAAGTGATGGTTGGGCTACCAGGATCTTTTGTATTTTTGTGTCACATCTTGCTTGAGGATGACACTCACTTTTTTTATCAAAAAGATTTTCTTTTGTATGTTTTGCCGTCTTTTAGTAGTGCATAGATCTTTTAGAAATTTGGCATATGAAGGTATTTGTTTAATGACATCCAATAGAGGAATATTGACATTCACTTGCTTAATACTTTTAGAATATCCTGAGAGTTAGAGAGAGGTTTTGGTGCAATCAACCGTTGAGGGAATAACGCAATCGACTTACTTTGAGGTTTCGGTTCTAACCCATGTGAGGTATTGCTAGGTCTATCATTCTCAATTTCTTCCAGGTCGTTAGGTTTTTCAGCCCTCGCTGGTTTTGTCAATAATCTTTCGACTCCTAAGAGTGGTGATAGACTTAGCTTGTTCCATCTGATTTGAAGAGCTTGGGTCACTTATTTCATATTATGGTTTTGGATTGGGGAGCGGTTGGGCTGGAAGCATCCATTTCTCCCCATTCATTAAGTGTGACTCAATCTTTTGAATTGATGATGCAAACATTTCCATTGTTGTTTTGAGATCTTGGAATGCTTGCAGCATATTTTAGTTGAATAGCTTTTAGTTTTACATGAACTTTTGAACCGTATCCTCTTGAGGCTTCTTTTGATTTAAGAATTGTGTAAGGGCCTCTTGTGGGTTAGCTATTTGTCCATTCCTCCAACTGAAATTTGGGTGGTTCCTCTGGGTGGAGTTATATGTATTTGAGGTTGGTCATCTAAAAGGTCTTTGGTAATTATTTATGATATTTGATTGCCTATTCAATATCTCTCGAAAAACAGAAATTTTTGGGCAATTCTCAGTTGTATGTATGTTACAAACATAAATACCACAAACAACTTTCGCAGCCTTTTTAGGTTCTACCTTCTTAAGTTCCATGGCCTCGACTTTTCTTGTGAGTTTGGCCATTCTTGCATTTATATCATCGTTCTCTTTTAAAACATAAATTCTTTCCCTTTCCTTTGATTGAGTAGTCTTAGAAGTGGTAGTTCTTGAGGAGGTATTCCATGATTGTGCATTTTTAGTAAGTTTATCAAAATAATCCCACGCATCATCGGCTTTCTTGTTCATGAATTCCCTAATATACATTATCTCCACAAATTGGCATATTGGTTAGGTCAATCCCTCATAGAAAAAGCTTGTTATACGTTATGTTTCGTAGCCATGTTGTGGACATGAATTTATGAGATCCTTAAATCACTCCCAACATTAGAAGAAGGTCTCATCTTTTTTTTGCACAAAATTCATGATTTCTTTTCTTAAGATGTTTGTTTTATGATAGGGGAAGAACTTTTTAAGGAACTCCGTTGTCATCTTAGCCCATGTGCTAATGGACCTTGGTCTTAAGGAATGTAACCATGACTTAGCCTTTTCTTTCAAAGAGAAATGAAACAATTTCAGTCTAATTTTGTCCTCAGACACGTTTGGTAAGTGTAATGTAGATATTATCTCATCAAACTCTTTCACATGCAAGTATGAACTTTCAAATTATAGTCCATGAAACTTATGGAGGAGTTGAATTACCCCTAGTTTAATATCCACAGTTCCTTCATTCAATGGAAATATCATGCAGGAAGGTGTATTATAAATAATCTCGTAGAGTACGAGCTGAGGGTGCATTATTGTAAGTGCTATGGTTTCCTGCTCCTTTGGTTGTCAAATTTTGTGGTGCCAAAAACACAAAGAATGGTGATCTACTTCAAGAAATGCAAGGTCAAGTTCTTTATCCACTTCTGTAAGCTTCAATATTTAGAATATTTCAAGAGCTGCATCAGAAGACGAGTGCTTGTTCAAGACTCAAGTACTGCTCAAGATAATGTTTAACTCAAGATGAAGTACAACTCAAGAACGACAAATCTAAGCTTTTGAAGATCTCAAGTTCAAGCTACATCTTGTAGAGATCTCAAGCTTTGTAATCTTCAAAGGTCAACCATCATCTAAAAAAATGGAGTTTCAATGTCCATACTTCACATTTAAGGTATGAATGACCTTAGATTGACCTTAGGGTAAGTCATTTTGTATACATAATTTAAATTGAATCTTTTTATAAGTGTTTGGTCTGCTCTAAGACTAGTCCTAGAACTGGCTCGACCAGTCAAAGAAATTCCAAGACCAGTCCTAAGTTGTTGTAAAATTTTGAAATTTTTTGGTTGAGCTTCGACCAGTCCTGGAGACTGCTCAACCGGTTGTAGGAACAGTGCCGACTCATTCACGACCAGTCCTGCAGCGACGACTCAAACTCCAGCAACGAATTCTGGTTTCTCTTGACCAGTCGTGGGTTTGTCACGACCAGTCGTGGAGGCTTCATGACCAATCATGGACTCCCTATGACCAGTCATGGAACAGTTTTATCCGATCGTGCTTAAAATTTCAAAATACAGTTTGACCTACAACCAGTCGTGGTGGCCACATGACCAGTCGTAGACATTGTTTCTGCATTTATACATAGAACACAAATTTCAGAGTTTCATATCTAATTTAAGTAAAATTAAGGCATCACTCTGAGATTAGTTTGTGTTATTTTAAAGCTACGTTGTGCATATTTAATATTCTCTTTTCTTAGCTTTGTCAATTTGATTTTATTTCAATATTCCAATCTGATTTGAAAAGAGGAATTATTGTATTCCTTGTTCTTGGAATCAAAATAAAATAGAGCTAGCCCAATTGGTTTAATTTAAAATCAATCTAGAATCTAGAACCATTTCAAAGTGAGTATTGGACAATTGAACTTCTATATTCGAACTTTTACTCCGATTGGTTCTTCCGGGCTACTACAAAAGGAGAAATCCAAGTATTTTACATTTGTATAAATTTCCATTGCTTTTGGTTTCTTTTGAGATTGAGCCAAAAAAATCTCATTGTGTTGGTTATCTGAGGAGAGCCAGAAAACTCGGAAAGTGGAGTTTTTAAATTGTGTAAGCCCATTTGAAAGACACAATTATGAAGGTTTTAGGTGAACCTGAGAAACCTATTTTCATAGTGAACGTTGATATCCCCTGTGTGAGGATATTAGGAGTAGAGTAGCAAGCTGTGTGGCTGTTGTTTAACAGTTGGTGTATACACAGGCGAACCACTATAATTCTTTGTGTCTTGTGGTTTGAATGTTTGTTTAATTTCTTTTATTACTCAAGTTTGTGGAATGTATGTGTGGATGTGAATGTTGTAATATTTACATTTCAAGCATTGTGGGGAATGTTGTAATAACTTATATTTCAATTCCTTGTTATTTATTTATTCCTTTGTATCTTGTTTGAGTTCTTGATATAAAAATCATTCTAGGAATCAGGTCGTCCTATCATAAACCTTAGTTTTTGGTGTAAGGTTGTCCTTAGAACAACATTTGTATCAATCTCTCAATACTCATACATTCGAGGTTGCTTTACATTTCAGTATTGTGAATTGATTATAGTGCTATCTTTCTTTTATTTGTTTATAAGGTTATCTTATTATTTATATTCCGCTGTTAAAGTTTTAAATTTGGCATAGTCCTATTCACCCCTCCTCTAGGATGTATAGCTAGGCCTTTTTAATTATGTACCTCATTTTCATCTTGAACTTCCTTAACTAGTGGTTAATGTTAAGGTTGAGGTTGATTTGCAGCCATAATTTCAATTAACTGAGAGGATCTTAAGTGGTGTCTAATCCTGTGATGGATAGGCAACCCTTCGACTAATCCTCCTTCACTCAAAAGACGGAGGGTGTTGTCACGAACTCACTTCGGCATAAACACTCTAAGCCCTCAAGTAACTAAACAATTAAACCTAAAAAGAAAACTAAAAAAAACTAAAACAAATAAGAGATTTGAAAAAAACATAAGAGAGAGGGTTGGAACAAAATTACTGAACAAGTGTTGCTATGTTAGGATCCTATAAAATAGAAAACAATGTTAGTTTCTAAAAATAATTTCAGAAAAAATCCTAACCTAAAAGCATATCAGAAAAATAAACCCTAATCTTAACCTAATTCTAAAACCAATTATTTTTAAAAAAATGTAACTTTAGTCCTCGACAACTGTGCCAAAAACTTGCTCACAACCCCAAGTGTAGGGTCGCGATATAGTAATAACTCGGTAAGACCGAGGTCGAATCCATAGGGACTAAACTTGTACGTATTTTAAAAATAACTAGAACTAGAACTAAAAAAAAATATAAATTAAAATCTGTAAGTGCTATGATTATTTGCTCCTTTGATTGTCAAATTTTGTTGTGCCAGAACCACAGTATGTGACTTGTGTAGCACATTGATATATATGGTTAAGATAATGCATCTGGACAATACTTCAAGTCAAGAACAAGATCTACTTCAAGAAATGCAAGGTCAAGTACATTGTTCACTTCTTTAAGCTTCTATGTTCAATGATTTTAAAGTGACGTTAAGAGACAAGTCAACTGTTCATACTCAAGACTCAAAGTGAAGCATGATTCAAGTACTACAAAGTTAATCTTTAAAAGATCTCAAGTACAAGCTTCATGAACTTCTACGATCTTTTATCATCTGAAGAAAAGAAGGTTCAATATTCATATATCATGGTAAAGATATGGAAGACCTTAGATTGACCTTAGGGTAGGTCATTTTGAATACATAATTCAAATTGAATCATTTTATAAGTATTTGGTCTGTTCTTCGACTAGTCCTAGACTCTGTTCGACTAGTCCTAGCACTGGCTCGACCAGTCCAAGAAATTCCATGACCAGTCCTAAGTTGTTGCAAAATTTTAGAATTTTTTGGTTGAGCTACGACCGGTCCTAGAGACTGCTCGACCGGTCATGTGAACAGTGCTTGACTCGTTCACGACCAGTCCTACAGCTATGGCTCAAAGTCCAACAAGCATTCTAGGTTCCTCACGACCAGTCGTGGACAGGTCACGACCAGTCGTGGAGGTCCCTCGACAGGTCGTGGATGGCCTACGATCAGTCGTGGAATGGTTTTATCCGATCGCGCTCAAAATTTCAAAATGTTGTTGGTCCTACGACCAGTCGTAGTGTCCTTCAGACCAATCATGGAAGCGATTTCTTCATAAATAGAGCACGATTTTTAGAGTTTGATATCTAATTCAAGTATAATCAAATTATCACCCTGAGAGATAAGTTAATATTCTTTTTAAGCTATATTGTGCTCATTTGATATTATCTTTTAATAGCTTTTTATATTTGATTTTATATTCTGCATTCCAATCTAATTTGAAAGAGGGTTTGAAGAATTCCCACTTCTTGGAATCAAAATCAAATACAACTAGCCTAACTTGGTTTAATTTAAAATCAATTTGGAATCTAGAACCATTTCATAAGTGAGTATTGGACATTGAACTTCTATTTGAACTTCTACTCTGATTTAGTTCTTACGGGTTGCAACAAAAGGAGAAATCCAGGTATTTTACATTTGTGTAAATCTTTTGTTTTGGTTTCTTTTAAGATTAAGCCAGAAAAATCTCATTGTTTTGATTTATCTGAGGTGATCCAGAAAACTCATAGTGTGGGGTTTTTAAATTGTGTAAGCCCACTTAAAAGACACAATTGTGAGGGTTTTAGGTGAACTTGAAAAAACCTATTTTTATAGTGAACACTAATATCCACTATGTGAGGATATTAGGAGTGGAGTAGCAAGCTATGTGGCTGTTGTTTAACAGTTGGTGTACACACAGGAGAACCACTATAATTTCTTGTGTTTTGTAGATGTGTGGTTTATTTTCTATATCTTATATCATTCAAGTTTGTGGGATGTGGATATGAATGTTGTAATCTTTTATATTTCAAGCATTGTGGGGAATGTTGTAATAACTTATATTTCCTTTTTATTCCTCTTCAGTTTGAGTTTTTGATACACAAACTGTTCTAGTAAGGTTGTTCTTGCCATAAACCCTTGGTTTTTATGGTGAAAGATTGTCCTTAGAACAACATTTATATCAACCTCTCAATACTCGAATTTGAGGTTGCTTTACATTTCCGTATTGTGGTTTATTTAAAGTGTTATATTTCATTTATTTCGTTATAAGGCTATCTCATTATTGAAATTCCGCTGTTATCAATTTAAATTTGGCATAGTCCTATTCCCCCCCCCCCCTCCCCTCTAGGACATAAGCTCGGCCTTTTCAAAATCTGAATAATTAAGAGTAATGGTGAATAACATTGATTAAAACTTATGAATTTAAAGGTGGGAACTAGGGTGCTAAGGATCCACTTGTAGCTATCATGAGGCTACCTTACTTGATTCAAGGAACACAATTGGAATTGGAGTCCTATCCTATCCAATTGAAAGATAAAGCAATTTAAATCAAATCTAAACTTTTCATTGACCTAATTCTCAATGGAGGAGAATTGTGATGATTGGAAGGGATTCCATCGCCCTACCATGCCCAAGAGACGATGGTGAACAACATGATCTACCAATCTAAAAATCTCAAAATAGGAAAAGAAGATATCTAAAGCTATCACAACATCTAATGTAATTTGAGTCACAATAAATTATAAAAAAACTAAAAGTATTCTTTTATATCAAACTATAAATCAATGAGGTTCAATTAGAATAAGAATCAAAGCAAGATAATCATTTAAACACATGTAACGCCCTGAAAATCGGGGGTCGAGCAAAGCTTAGCTCTCGAGTTCCAACGCATCACTTGTGCAACACAGATAATGATGATTATGATGAGAGCTTTGAAACATGAATGTGATCATACCAAAACAGCATATCATACTCCAGAGACAGTTAAATTATACAAGCGGAAGACTGTGATAGATATATATAATGTATATAAATTGTTATAAGTCTCCAGAGTTGAACATGTTACCAGGTTAAATATAAACATGTATACTCCAAAATTGAACAAAATGAATATACATGGGTGTTCCAAAAGTGAAAAATAATAAGTGCAATAGCGTCTAATCAACCTCCCTGTAACCCCGTCGATCAGAACATGGTCTACATAGACCTGCCTGATAGCTGCATATGGAAGAAACACGCCACATCATCATAAAAGTCTGGCTCCGCCTCAGGAGTAGCGTTGCCATCTGCAATCAGATAAAGTCTAGTTGATATGTACAACACCGTCCCGTAACGTGGAAGTGAGTAGCTAACTCAGTGGAACAATAAAGCATAGGTTAACATGTTATCAATTCAGTCAAGCAGTAATAATAAAGCAGTACAATCAACATTCCTAAGTACTGTAATTAATGCAAGGATGAGATGCGATTATGATGCATGCCTTTGCCAACATACTCCCTCGTGCGGTACCATCTTACGTCCACGGCATGCTGTCACCCTTAGTGCTCCATATCTTCCAGGCACATGCAATGCGATGATGAGCATGATTATCTGGTTGTTATTAGTCCAATTCAAACAGTAGTATTGGGAAAATAAGGTACCTTCCTTATATCATTCCCAAACAATGATCCATTCTAGGGTTGTCAGTCCTAGACAATCTCATAAAATGGTGTGTTTTTAGGTCGCTGCAAGGGTTGCCAGGGCTGTTATACAGAATCGTTACACCACTCCCCCATCACCTTATCAATACAGGCCTAGTTTATACTCTGTTACTATGGGAAGGCTTGTCACCTCACCACAGATTTAGAGTATGCTCGAGGTCACTACACCGGGTACGGTCAGGGCTGTTACACGGAATCGTTGCACCACTCTCCCATCACCCATTAAAGCAGTATAGGCCGATAGCTCGAATATAGTGTCCCATACCACCATAATCGGCTCACAAGTCTGGTTGCTCAATGGTCACTATGGGGAGGCTCGTGGCCCCAGCGTAGGCCGACAACTAGCCACAGTGTCCCATACCACCATGCCCTGTTCATAAGTCTTAGCAGATCGAGGTACCACGGTTAATGGGATTCCACTGGTAAGGTTAGTACCTAAGGTTCAAGCAGTAGCATCCAAACATGGTGAACATACATTAGACAGATCGGGTTACTTGACGAGCTCGGCTAGCTTGAGTGCACAACAAGTTGAACGATATGAAGCGCATAAGCACTTCGTGTGGCCAACCACTATTGCCAACCAAAGTACGACTCGGGTTCGTCGAACACTTCTCTCGTGGCGAAAGAATCTCAGCCACGAATTTACTCCCATTACCGATTGTCTGGACTATAATCATAGCCCCAAACACAATCAATCCTTATTCAGAAGCATTTAGAGTAAAGCAGAATAAACAAAGTAATTCAAGCATGTTATAAAACATAATATAAACAGGAAATACAAACACATATATTTCATAAGTAAGCGGTTAAATTAAACAAACAACATGGATGAAATCATATACATCTTTAAGGTAGCTGAGAATCCTATCTCAACACCTACTTAAAGCACAATCCTCTAAGTACTTACTCTTACAAGCATTTTCACAAACACTTAGGATACACTCTTTCAACATACATAGTATATACTAGTAAAAACATGTATTAGGGCAAACCCTTTCGCCAAGTAAGTATTATACACATATATAATATGTTCATACAGTAAATAATCATGGCAAACACATTTCCAAAATTTATACGTATACGGTGTCAAGCCCCAAACTCGGAAACCGGGCTCACAAAATTCCCGATTGCCGAATCCGGCACCGACAGCCTCCATAGCACCCCATTCTCGGCTCCTAGAGCCCATACACCAGATTCCGATCCTGGGATCCTACAAGGAGGATTTTCAGTATGATTTTTTTGTAATGGAGCATAACCACAAGCATAACCAAGTCACAAACAACAACACCACATATCCACTATATCAAAAACTTTGAGTACAATGCAGAAAGGGAAATACAATATGAAGATATCAAAGAAAACTCCGAAAGCTCCAGAAGACTACTGTACGCTCCGAGCTCAACGCTACTGTAAACTAACGCCATCTGCACGCATCTATCGTGCATAAGCTTACAAAAGCTTAGAGGGTGGTGAAAGTGTGTGTAAGGCGAGTGCCAAGTGTACAATATCAGAGTAATGCAGAAATATGCGGTAAGTTCATGAATGTTATCAGCTATACCAAAGCTATATAATGCAAGGCATGAATGCTATCGGCCATACCAAGACCATGCGATGCGAGGCCTATGTAGCCAAATGTCATATGCGAGATGTAAAGCAAGCGTGCCAGTACTCATCAAGTATACATATCAGTACAGTTCCTCTCTGGATATCACCGGGGTCTAATACACCTCACACTGACTGCCTCCTCCCTAGCTGCACAGTCAAGCAAGTGGAAGAGACCACACTATCCGCCTGACCAGTAGTTTGCCAATACCTACTCGGCTCATCGATAGCGGACATATTTGTGAGCTGGTCAAAGTCAGCCTCGCTTATAGCCCCCTCACTCAGGCGGATAAGGCCACACCCCCTTCTAACCGACTACGACACAGTGGGAGACGTGGCCTACTGGTATTCGGCACTCGGGCGCTCTTGTATCCACTCGGTCTAGACGTTGGAGCATCCCCTGGTACCAAAAAGGTTCTGGGACTTTCACTCAAGGACATCCTAAGTGCCTACAGTGCTAGAACAAAGTATTTCTGGTATCCGATACGACTATCCACTATATGCCTGTGGACGCCACGACCCTGATGTCGCTAAGGCGTGCAGTGATCAAGTCACACATATGCGAAATGCATGAGTCACACCGTACAATCATGCAACAATCTCACGTGTACCACGCGATCATGTGGGGCACTCCGTCTCATAAGGAGTCCTGTAAATGTCTCAGCCCAACGGCTTATGCTATGATCAAACATTCCTCATATCAAGCATACAAATGATGCGTATGGGTATGAATCATGGAGCTATACTAAGCATATTATAAAGTGGTGAACTATCAACAAGTATGGGCTTACTAATGGGCCCTAGGGAGAATTATAATGCGGACATTTAACCAACATTATCCTTACAATGTGGACGTCAAACCAACATTGCTCCCAAGGCATGACCTGTTATCAAACATTATTACACACACTATGGAGGAATCGCTCATTACAATGGACCCTAAGGACATCCTGTTGGACCTCGACCTATGGGCCTTAGATACATCAAATGGGCCGCATCATATGGGCCTTTTATAAATCAAGTGGGCCGCATCAAAGGGGCCTTATGTACATTGTAATGGGCCATATCCCATATGCCTTTAAATACATCATAATGGGCCTCCTATCATGGGCCTTACATATACCAAATGGGCCACACTAATTGGGCCCCATAGTACGTCAAAATGGGCTCGATCACATGGACCATATGCATAACAAATGGTGGGGTCCACTTGAACGGTTAGATTTGCCTCATTCCTTAGCTCATGCAATAAAATGGGCTTTCAAAATTGGATGGACGGGTTGGAGGCAATACATGCATCATGGTAGGCCCCAAAACAGCCCACCAGCCTACCATGATATATATACATAAAATATATATGGGAAAAGGTACAATGCGCTCAAGCTGATTTTAGGTCCCATGAGGTCAAGCTGTGTGGGTCCCACCGTGATGCGTTTTGAACATCTACCCCATCAGCCAGATGCACCATTCCATCCTAAGCCTAGGTCTCAAAAATTAAGTCGATCTGTGACTTGTGCAGGCCACACCACATGCAGCAGTGGAGAGGGCCGTGCACCGTTTAAAACATTCATAACCATTTTGAGGGCCCACAGAGATGTGATTTTGCAAATCTAGCCCATCCAGTCAGAGTGTCCCACTTGATTGAGGGTTCAAACCAAGTTTCAGGTGCATGGAAAATTCCAAGTGGGACCCACCGTCCACTGGACGGTGTGCATAAAACACAAACATCATCGTGGGCTCCACCGTCCAACAACACATACATTACAGTGGACTCCCACCGTTCGCCTGGACGGTGGGGATAAGACACATACATCACTGTGGGCTCCCACATGGGGCCCACCATAGCATTTATTTTACATCCAAACTGTTGATAGGGTCACACAGACCTGGGTGAATAGGAAAAATAAATATCAGATTGATTCAAAACTTCCGTGGGCCAAAAAGAGTTTCAATGGTAGAGTTCAATCACCACTATTTCGTGTGGTGTGGGCCACCTGAGATCTGGATCATGCTGATTTTCGAAGGGGACCTACCTTAGGGGGTGGTCCACCTCATGGACAGTGTGGATACAAAATATACATCATGGTGGGGGCCCACGGCTAGGGACCCATGGGTCCCTGCTCGTTCGTGCCAGGACGCCCAGCGTCCTCTCTCTATCGCTGACAGCAGCAGCAGCCATGCTGCTGTTATGTTTTTTTTTAAAATCCCTTTATTTCTAAGGTTTTTCACGTGTGGGGCCCGCTTCAGCCAAATTCACCCCGTCTACTGATTTCCATGGCCTGAGATGGACCCAACAAGTCCAATATCGGATATTTTTCGGCGTGTAGAAGAATTTAGGTGCATTTAAATGGTGAAAATCACTGATTTCACGGGTTTGGCCCACCAGAAAGTTGAATCAGTTTCACTTTTTGGCTCAACGCCTAAAATGAGTTGGTAAATAAGATGATCGGCGTGGATTGAATACATATATCAAGGTGGGACCTAAACAAGTGGCCATTCTCCAAGGCTCGAGAATCAAGCCAATATTTGTGTTTTCCTTTCCACGTCCAGCGTCCCTGAACGCTGGACGGTTGGACTCAACACATACATTCGAGGTGGGCCCGGTTTAGGTGGGCCACCACATGGAGGATGGTGCAGTTACAACACACACATAAGGTGGGCCCCACTTACTAATGGCTTGGATAAACTACATACTTCATGGTGGGGTCCATCCGAGTGGGCCATACAATCACATCATCACAAGAAAAAAATGAAAAGGGAGAGAAAGAGAGAGAAAAAAAGGTGGGAACATGTGTGATGGAGGGACCCCGACACTATGGGCCCTCCCTTGCATCCAGTCATACATTAAACGGTAATTAAGGTGGGCCATCGGCCACATCTTAGGGTCCAAAGTGAGATCCATACCATTGATCGGTAGGTCTCACTTGGCCCATCTAAGAAAACATGAAAACTACCCTATCAATCACCCACCGGTTGATCCTTTAGGTCCGTTGGAACGCCACCCTCCTTGTGCTCCTCTTTGATGGTGAAGATGGGAAATGGATGACTAGGATGGGAGATCTTGGGATGGAAAGTGGGCCACCAAAAATCACTTTTCTCTCTTAGGAAAGCTTGGACGTGTGGGCTCTCTCTTGCTTGGAAATGGTGTGAGAAAAGAGGGAGAGAGAGAGAGTTGTAAGGAGAGAGGGATGGGAGATGTGAGGTAAGTGATGGATGTGGTACTTGACATGTATGGTGGTGTAAGAGAGGGTGAGAAAGAGTTGACTTTGGAGAGAGAAAGTATGGGTTGCTTTGTACTTGACATTGAAGTGATTGATTGATTGATGTGATTGATTGATTGATAGGATTGATTTGACATTGTATAGAGATTCTCTTGGGATTGAGAAAGCGTAGTGTTTCTTCGAAATAAACGCTGGCTCACATCTTCTGGTCAGGGTATCGGATCGATGCGTGAGTCACGGCGTTGGAACCGCGGCGACGGTGCGGTCATAATGATATAGGTCTCGAATTAAACCGACTTGAATCTAAAGGATACGACTTACGGTCGTGCGCCACATCGATTATCAGTCGTGGATTACCGGACTTTGACGGAAAGGATCACAGGATTCATCGGAACAGTACGAACTAGGATATGGGTCTTACATACGGTACTTTCTACAAATACGAAGAATACAGTATATTTAACATAGTTAACGTATAATCAAAAAATGAAACGAACAGTACTTTGTACATGTGCAATGACATACAGATCATGAATCTATCATTATCTGACTTTGAAAGCGTTGAAAACTATAACCTATACGTCTAAAGTCCGCACCTTTTGTCGGTAAACTTGAACCGAAGCCAGTTTGAACCCAACGCCTTTGTCTACGGCACAACGATAACTTGAATCATAAAATAGGTCAGCAATTCCATCACCTACACTCTTGGAAACTCTAAAACAACTTAGGGTTAGGTTTTCTTACCTAGAAATGAAGTTGAAATCGCCGAAAAGGCAAGTAGGACGTGATGGTTAAGCACGTATGGTGGTAGGATAGAGCACTAGGATCCTTCACCCACTTCTCCCACACTTTCTCTCTCTCACACCTAGGGTTTTTCTCAAATTCGTATGGCTGAATGAGAGAGGGTTTAAAGTTCCTTATATATCCTAAAACCTCACCGAAATAGACTTAAGGTCAAGGTATACTTAGGTTTTAACCAAAGTGGGCCAGTTTCAGCTTAATGGAGGACTTCTGGTGGCCCCTTTTCTGCGTGCAGTCGGACTTAAGCTCACCAACCTTGGATTTAGGTGGAGTTAGGTTTTCGTTCCAGTCGGATTCTTAGATCACGCGTGGCGGACTAGTTTCAGTTCAACAGTTACCGAATCTCGATCAGGGTTACAAGTACACAGACATTTATGGGAAATGTTTCCTGATCCGAGGGTGTATTTGGGTCAGATTCCGACGATCTAATTGCTTATAATTGGCCCGCAAACATCAAGTCTCAGATTACTTAAATTCTATTAAATTTCTAAAGAAAACCAAGTCTTCTCACACTCCTCGCTCCGGGCTCAAGCGAATAGCCGTGGGACACTGTCTGGATTTGATCTCCGAGATGGTTGTCAAGCCCAGCAAGGCAGTCCTAATTCTATAACTTGTATTATTCAGACTTTCGATGTGTGGTCCAGATCTGATACGGAGTTTCAATGTGCTCCCGAGAGTAGCTGGGTAATGAGATTAATCCTAGATTTTAGGGTAACTTACTATCAATGATTCTATAAGTTTTGGGTCTTGCAGATCGGATTTAAAGTAATTAGTGCGGATTTCGTATGTGTTTTGGTTTAACTCTTAGTTAATTTTATCTAATTTTTAAAGGATTTAGTCCTGTAAGATTTCTGTCTGAGGTGGTACTTGGGCCTTTGTCAACAGAAGAAGATCCTAGGGCAGGAGAGGCTGATATTTTTAAATAACCTATTCGTTGATGATTCCATAAGGTTAATGGTTAAAAGCCCGTTTTATTTATATATTTACTATTTTCAGTAATGTTTAGTTTAAGTATTGTTCTTCATCACCTAAACTTTAAGATAGTGTGTAATGTGAAAGTACTTAGAGACATTTAAAGAACAAGGTAGTGAAAGGTGAGATTTTGAAGGAAATGGGTTAAGAAGTGATTTTAGACTATAGGATTCAGTTCTGACAAGTTAATAAGGCATTAGGATAGACCCATTACCTAAGGACGTCTGATTCCAGGTTGGCAAAAATTCGGGGTGTTACAATCTACCCCCCTTAAAATAAAATTTCATCCCCGAAATTGCCTAAGGGTAATAAGGAAAGATTTAATTACTTCTTTTGCCTGAGTTATATTGATTTACGCGTGGTAAGGTGTATCTTGTGCATTCTAGTCTAGTACATTGTAGGCTACCCCCCGTAAAAATTTATTTCTTTATCCCTTGCTTATATCCTGATGGTTTACTATAATGGATTTCTTTCCCTATTTGGAGTTTTGACTTCGATTCCCAACTAGTTAGAGTAAGATAACTGTTTTCAATGTTTGACCAACACGGAGAGACAATTGTAGTGCGCTCGATCTCGATACATCGATCATCTACCTGGCCAGGGTAAAAAGCTCATCGTATCCATTCCTAGTCCTGGTAGATCTTGGTCTTCTGCTCAGCCAAGCAGTGAGTCCATTGGTAGTTGCTCAGGATTGAGAATTGGGTTAAGCCTCGAATGCTTCGTAGTTGTATAGTTCAGTAACTCCGTAGTCCGATCACTCTAAAACCTTAGGGAATGTCCATCATTGAAAGGCTCAAATGTCCTATTTCTCGGGTTGCCCTTTAGGTTTTAGTCTAAGATAGTCCTCGTTATTATCTATGTCCAAGGAAATGGTGAGTCAAATCTTACTAGATCATCCTAAAATGGTTTCTCATAGTAGAACAGGCTTCTATTATGTTCGTATTCAACGAGCACAGTTGTAGATACGTTGACTTTGGCTATTGTAATTCAGTTCGTACCCATTGTTAGGCCTATTCTGTAATATGAAATTGTTTAATACTTGAACCCTAATTATTTTACATTCTAAGGAAGATTTAGATCCTATTTAGTGACCTATCTTTACGTATAGTTTGGATCAATTCCATTCGATCTTGGGCCAGTGGGCTATCGGCCCACCAAGTTTCCGTTGCGGCTATGAGTGGGTAGACGAGTATACCTACCTAACTTCGACAGCATTCATAACCTTTCTACCCTCCTTAAAATTGTTTCTACTCTTAGGGTTCAAGAATTTATACATCGATCTGTATGTTAGAACGAGTTGAAATTTGAAACCTATCTTTGGTATGACATGGGAAGCGATCTATCAATACGTTGATCTTCTTTTCATCGATGATGCATATTATGACATTGGTACCTATGAGTATAGAAAAGAGCTAAAGATGATGGGTATTGTGGTTGATTTCAGGGGCAGGTGTGAGTTTGAGGCAAGATGCCTAATTCTACCAAGGAGTTTTGTCACGGTCCAGACTTATCCTATTTAATCATGTCTAGCTTAACAGGCAGGCTATCTTTCTATGTTCATATGCACAATATGTATGCTGACATGGCATGTGATTTAGGACCTAATTCCTAACTATCTGTTGCCCATTTGGGCAATTCCTTAGGCCTAAAAGGCAAAGTCTCTATCGGCTATATACTCCTAATACTTCTCAAAGATGAAGTTATAAACTTTTAGTTGCAAGTGGTCGGGCCAACATGAAAGCAAAAGTTGTGTAGTGGATCTAAGTCGGTTAAGCCAAATAACTAAGTCTATTATTTAATTGGCTTAGCATAATTAATTAGTCCTTTACCTTCCTTAGCCTAACCAGTAGTCTAGTCTTAATTTAGGAGTAGAGATAATCCACTGGTTGTAATCCAAAGTCTATACTTATACACTAGATGATTTTATACCCTTTCTAATATAAGAAATTGTTTCATCGCTTAGGGTCAATGTTGTCTGATCGGAATTGAGTTGCTTGAACTTTAATTTGACTACGCTCGAGCAGTTCACATACGCTCATACTAGCTAAGAAGGTCATAGGGTTCACGCTATCAATCTAGGGTTCACGTTATCAATTTATTAGATTTCCCATACTGTTAGGTCGTTCAAATCTAGGAGCACCACTCTAGGTCCAAAACTCTAAGGGCCTATTTGGCCAATGGTCTTAAGTTGTATTAAATGGGCTTGCATTGCTATTCCCACTTTAGGATTGTGAATGACATGTTTGGTAGGAGGGTGGGTGGGGATTAAAATTAATAGTATAGGCTGTGAAAAATGAGCCTTGTGTTGGAAGGTGTGAGATGGGATTTCCAAATCCCATGATGAGGAATTTTTAAGTATAATTGAAAGGAAATCTTGGAATATACTTTTCATTGCATACATTACAAACATGGCATTGGAAAACATGGGATACACCCAATCTATGGACCATACCTTACACATACATTTATTATTACTTTTACAATTCTATCCACCTAATCTCACTTAATGTAGTTGGCCGAACGGCCCCAAACGTCCTCAAACATCTAAAACATTCTACCAACTACTACACCCATCAACATGAAAACATAACATCCAAAGGCGGTAACCAAGGCAAACTACAAGACAACATTATGGATGACTAAGGCATCCGAGGTTGGCGATGGAGGAGGGGCACCCTTTCTTTTTCCCATGAGAGAAAGAAAGGTGGAGATTGAAAATATGACTGTAATGAGCTCAAAGAAGGCCATGGAAAATAAAGACAAGGGGTAAAAGGAATGGGGTTTGATAGGTTGTTGAGTTGTGAGGAAATGAGCCACAAGGAGGGGTTTGTGAACTCAAGGCAAGTGAAAAGAAGAAGATGGGAGATGTATGCAACTGTGGAGGGCAGTTGGAAGCATAAAATGATGAAGGAAATCAATTTCCTGGAAAGGAGAAGATGGGATTTGAGGTTTGCATGATTTTGAGACCAAAAAGAAAGTGCAAAGGCTCAAATGAAAAGGGATATGAGGGAGACCGCAGCTGTAGGAGGGAGTTTTCAAATGGGTAACGACGGTAGTGCACTAAAACAGAAAAAAGAGTGATCAGAGGGGCGTTTTCTATGAAAAATCAGAAACTTTATGGGGAAAGGAGAGCTTGGTGGGGTGATTTGTGAAGGAGATAGGGGTTTGGGGGGGTTTCAATGGACGGGACACACATCAGGGGGGTCCCACAACCCCCAAACTCAATCGGCTCGACCGGCCCGCCCGGCTGAGCCCGCTGACCGGCGAGGCCTCGCCGACCGGGCGAGGGCCTTGCCACACCCTGGACAGATGGGCGAGGGCTCGCCACATGGGCGAGGTCCTTGTGCCCCCTAGGCCCCAAAAATATATGGGTCCCACCCTGGGTGCCCTTGGACAAGCGTGGGTACGCCCACGACCCCGATTTGCTTTATTTCGGGTTATTTCGGGTACTTTCTGATACATACTAGCTTTTGCTGATTTTTAACGGCTGGGATGGGATGAATTGTGATCTAGACTCGTCGTTTGACAGTCTAGAAGTGGTTTGGGGTTGATTCGTGCGATCACGGTTGTGTACAAAATCAAACAATACGACCTATTTTAGTGAACTTCGCCGATTGGTGAAACGGGGACAACCTACGACTACTATGTTTCGTCGCTCCTTCCTAAGTCAGAGTGCGTCGTGTGACCATAACCCAGGTCCGGTTTAATCTAAATCATGCTCTGATACCATCTTGTAACGCCCTGAAAATTAGGGGTCAAGCAAAGCTCAGCTCCCGAGTTCCAACGCATCACTTATGCAACATAGATAATGATGATTATGATGAGAGCTTTGAAACATGAATGGGATCATACCAAAACAGCATATCATACTCCAGAAACAGTTAAATTATACAAGCAGAAGATTGTGATAGATATATATAATGTATATAAATTGTTATAAGTCTCTAGAGTTGAACATGTTACGAGGTTAAATATAAACATGTATACTCCAAAATTGAATAAAATAAATATACATGGGTGTTCCAAAAGTGAAAAATAATAAGTGCAATAGCGTCTAATCAACCTCCCTGTAACCCCGTCGATCAGAACATGGTCTACATAGACCTGCCTGATAGCTGCATATGGAAGAAACACGCCACATCATCATAAAAGTCCGGCTCCGCCTCAGGAGTAGCGTTGCCATCTGTAATCAGACAAAGTCTAGTTGGTGTGTACAACACCGTCCCGTAACGTGGAAGTGAGTAGCTAACTTAGTGGAACAATAAAGCATAGGTTAACATGTTATCAATTTAGTCAAGCAGTAATAATAAAGCAGTATAATCAACATTCCTAAGTACTATAATTAATGCAAGGATGAGATGCGATTATGATGCATGCCCTTGCCAACATATTCCCTCGTGTGGTACCATCTTACGTCCGCGGCATGCTGTGACCCTCAGTTCTCTACATCTTCCAGACACATGCAATGCGATGATGAGCATGATTACCGGGTTGTTATTAGTCCATTTCAAATAGCAGTATTGGGAAACTAAGGTTCCTTCCTTATATCATTCCCAAACAATGATCCATTCTAGGGTCTTCAGTCCTAGAAAATCTCATACGATGGTGTGTTTCTAGGTCGCTGCAAGGGCTGCCAGGGCTGTTACACGGAATCGTTACACCATTCCCCCATCACCTTATCAATACAGGCCTAGTTCATACTCTGTTACTACGGGAAGACTAGTCGCCTCACCGCAGATTTAGAGTATGCTCGAGGTCACTACACAGGGTATGGTCAGGGCTGTTACACGGAATCGTTGCACCACTCCCCCATCACCCATTAAAGCAGTGTAGGCCGACAGCTCGAATATAGTGTCTCATACCACCATAATTGGCTCACGAGTCTGGTTGCTCAATGGTCACTACGGGGAGGCTCATGGCCCCAGCGTAGGCCGACAGCTCCACCATGGTGTCCCATACCACCATGCCCGGCTCATGAGTCTTAGCGGATCGAGGTATCACGGTTAACGGGATTCCACTGGTAAGGTTAGTACCTCAGGTTCAAGCAGTAGCATCCAAACATGGTGAACATACATTAGACAGATCGGGTTACTTGACGAGCTCGGCTAGATCGAGTGCACAACAAGTTGAACGATATGAAGCGCATAAGCACTTCGTGTGGCCAACCACTATCGCCAACCGAAGTACGACTCGGGTTCGTCGAACACATCTCACGTGGTGAAGGAATCTCAGCCACGAATTCACTCCCGTTACCGATTGTCTGGACTATAATCATAGCTCCAAACACAATCAATCCTTATTCAGAAGCATATAGAGTAAAGCAGAATAAACAAAGTAATTCAAGCATGTTATAAAGCATAATATAAACAGGAAATATAAACACATATATTTCATAAGTAAGCGTTAAATTAAACAAACAACATGGAGGAAATCATATACATCATTAAGGTAGCAAAGAATCCTATCTCAACACCTACCTAAAGCACAATCCTCTATGTACTTACTCTTACAAGCATTTTCACAAACACTTAGGATACACTCTTTCAACATACATAGTGTATACTAGCAAAAACATGTATTAGGGTGAACCCTTTCGCCAAGTAAGTATTATACACATATATAATATGTTCATATAGTAAAAAATCATGGTAAATACATTTCTAAAATTTATACGTATACGGTACTTTCTACAAATACGAAGAATACAGTATATTCAACATAGTTAACGTATAATCGAAAAATGAAACGGATAACACTTTGTACATGTGCAATGACATACAGATCATGAATCTATCATTATCTGACTTTGAAAGCGTTGAAAACTATAACCTATACATCTAAAGCCCGCACCTTTTGTCGTTAAACTTGAACCGAAACCAGTTTGAACCCAACGCCTTTGTCTATGGCACAACGACAACTTGAATCATGAAACAGGTTAGCAATTCCATCACCTACACTCTTGGAAACTCTAAAACAGCTTAGGGTTAGGTTTTCTTACATAGAAATGAAGTCTGAATCACCGAAAAGGCGAGTAGATCGTGATGGTTAAGCACGTATGATGGTAGGATAGAGCACCATGATCCTTCACCCACTTCTCCCATACTTTCTCTCTCTCACACTTAGGGTTTTTCTCAAATTCGTATGGCTGAATGAGAGAGGGTTTAAAGGTCCTTATATAGCCTAAAACCTCACTGCAATAGACTTAAGGTCAAGGTATACTTAGGTTATAACCAAAGTGGGCCAGTTTCAGCTCAACGGAGGACTTCTGGCGGCCCCTTTTCTGTGTACGGTCGGACTTAAGCTCACCAACCTTGGATCTAGGTGGAGTTAGGTTTTTGTTCCAGTCGAATTCTCAGATCACGCGTGGTAGACCAGTTTCAGTTTAACGGTTACTGAATCTCGATCAGGGTTACAAGTACACAGACATTTATGAAAAATGTTTCCTAATCCGAGGGTGTATTTGGGTCAGATTCCGACGGTGTGATTGCTTATAATTGGTCCGCAAACGTCAAGTCTCAAATTACTTAAATTTTATTAAATTTCTAAAGAAAACCAAGTCTTCTCACACTCCTCGCTCCGGGCTCAAGCGAATAGCCGTGGGACATTGTCTGGATTTGATCTCCGAGATGGTTATCAAGCCCAGCAAGGCGGTCCTAATTCTATAACTTTGTATTATTCAGACTTTCGATGTGCGGTTCAGATCTGATACGGAGTTTCAATGTGCTCCCGAGAGTAGCTGGGTAATGAGATTAATCCTAGATTTTAGGGTAACCTAGCGTCAATGATTCTACAAGTTTTGGGTCTTGTAGATCAGATTTAAAGTGATTAGTGCGAATTTCGTATGTGATCTGGTTTAGCGCTTAGTTAACTTTATTTAATTTCTAAAGGATTTAGTCCTATAAGATTTCTGTCTGAGGTGGTACTTGGGCCTTTGTCAACAGAAGAAGATCCTAGGGCAGGAGAGGCTGATATTTCTAAATAATCTATTCGTCGATGATTCCATAAGGTTAATGGTTAAAAGCCCGTTGTATTTATGTATTTACTATTTTCAGTAATGTTTAGTTTAAGTATTGTTCTTCATCACCTAAACTTTAAGATAGTGTCTAATGTGAAAGTACTTAGAGACATTTAAAGAACAAGGTAGTGAAAGGAGAGATTTTGAAGGAAATGGGTTAAGAAGCGATTTTAGACTGTGGGATTCAGTTCTGACAAGTTAATAAGGCATTAGGATAGACCCATTGCCTAAGAACGTCTGATTCCAGGTCGGCAAAATTCCGGAGTGTTACAACACGCTACAAGCTTTACCTCGTATACCTAGCTAAGAGGTTTATCCAATCATTGAAACCAAATCTCTTAAACAAAGTATGAATAATAAACTAGGGAAGAAGAAAAAATCTTTAACAGCTGATCCACCCTTATGTTATACTGCTTGTGAACTTTCCAAACCCTAGAAGATGCTTTAGAGTATCCTAGGGAGTCCTATTTATAGTTGTGGAACTCCGACTTTCACACCGAGTTAAAAAATCTAGAAACTGCCTCAAATTTATGCACTCTGCAAAATTTCCTAAAATAGACTTTTAGAACTTTTATTTTTTAGACTCGGAGTTTCATAATATGTTTTTTTAGGAATATATTTTTTAGTACAATTTTCATGATTCATTTTCATTTTCTTCACTTCAAATCTTCGATTCTCTTCATTCCTCACTTGGTTTCCTTGGATCTTTGGCATGCGAATTCTTCATTAATGACTTATAAATCTTCATTTAGTAATCTTTTGAGCATAAATCTTCCTTTTGGCATCAATTTCACCTTAAGCTCTTGAAATCTCCTTGCACATGAAAACATATATACTTAGATCAATTAAACACTATCATGTTTAAAAAACCAAGGTATAAATTGAGAGAAATATGCTATATTTCACACTCAACAGCCCCAAAACAATTAAGTCTGATTACCCTGTGAGATGATAGAACTGGTCAATCGTCTCTAAATTGGATTCTTGATCACAACCACTAATCAAACTTGCATTAGTAAAACCATCCCTAACATATCTTAGTCCTAGTTACGACAACCAAAATCTAAGCAATAAAAAATATAAAATCTTCAAAATCCATAATCACCAGCATGCACACTACCCATCGCAATTTTCAATAAAAATCAGCATACTTGAAGTCCCATTGGTATCCCCAGTGGAGACAACCAGTAGTCGGACACATTTCAAAATCATTTTGCAATAATAACCCCATAAAGTTTCACTCCATAGAGTCAGGTGACTTTCAAAATAAAAAAATTTGCAAAATAAGGCGTTAGACTTCCAAGGCACTAAGAGATCTTCCATATCATTGAGTGGAAGTCAACGTAAAATCAAATGAGATCCGACATCTTGCTATTTCCTTAGAGATTATCGGATCCCAATGCGCATCAAAGTACGATTGGACTGAACTTCGGTGTATCAAATGCTAATGCTTTAAAAAGACGATAGGCAAAACCTAATCAGAAGAGATCATCCAAATGGGGAACAGGATAAATTATAACATAAGTGTCAAAACTAGAACATTGTATGGAAAGAAGTCACTAGCATATACCTAGGCGTAAATTCTTGCAGAATTTCATCGAGTCTAAGTCGGCATAGTGGGTTCCCCGTAAGGCCGTAGAAAGCGCAGCGTAACTGTAACGCCATGAAAATCGCGGGTCGAGCAAAGCTCAGCTCTCGAGTTCCAATGCATCACTTAGCAACATAGATAATGATGATTATGATGAGAGCATTGAAACATGAATGGAATTATACCAAAACAGCGTATCATACTTCAGAGACAGTTAAATTGTCAACGGAAGACTGTGATAGATGTATAGAAGATATATACTATGGTAAGTCTCCAGAGTGTGATATTGCTGTCAGGTTAATAAATTACAAGTACAATTTCAAAATATACCAAAGGTGAGTGTCATCTAGCCAACATCCCTATAACCCCGTCAATCAACTCACGGCTCGCATGAAGCCGCCAGAAAACAATATACACGAGGAAACATTCTCGTCGTCACAAAAGTTCGGCTCCGCCTCAGGAGTAGCGTCGCCATCTGCAATCAGACAAAGTCTGGCGGGTGTCTGGAACACCATCCCGTAATATGGGAGTGAGTGATTAACTCAGTTGAACAATAAAACATAGGTTAACATGTTATCAAAACAGTCAAGCAGTAATGATAAAGCAGTACAATCAACAATCCTAAGTACTCTTGTTAATGCAAGTATGAAATGCTGTCATGATGCATGCCCTTGCCAACATACTCCCTCATGCGACACCATCTTACGTCTGCGGCATGCTTTCATCCTTCAGTGCTCCACATCTTCCAGGCACATGCAGTGCGATATGAACATAATTACCGAGTTGTTATTAGTCCTTTTCATACAGCAGTATTAGGAAATTAAGGTACCTTCCTTATATCATTCCCAAACAATGATCCATTCTAGGGTCGTCAATCCTAGACAATCTCATACGATGGTATGTTTCTAGGTCATTGCAAGGGCTGCTAAGGCTGTTACACAGAATCGTTACACCACTCCTCCATCACCTTATCAATACAGGCCTAGTTTATACTCTGTTACTACCGGAAGGCTCGTCGCCTCACTGTAGATTTAGAGTATGCTCGAGGTCACTACACCAAGCACGGTCAGGGCTGCCAGGGCTGTTACACGAAATTGTTACACCACTTCTCCATCACCCATCAAAACAGTGTAGGCCGACAGCTTGAATATAGTGTCCCATATCACCATATTGGGCTCACGAATCTGGTTGCTCATTGGTCAGTACGGGGAGGCACATGGCCCCAACGTAGGCCGACAGCTCGACCACGGTGTCCCATACCACCATGCCTGGCTCATGAGTCTTAGCGGATCGAGGTACTAAGGTTAATAGGGTTGCACTGGTAAGTTCGGTACCTTAGGTTCAAGCAGTAGCATTCAAATATGGTGAACATACATTAGACAGATCGGGTTACTTGACGAGCTTAGCTAGCTTGAGCGCACGACAAGTTAAACGACATGAAGTGCATAAGCACTTCGCATGGCCAACCACTATCGCCAATCGAAGTACGACTCAGGTTCGTCAAACGCATCCCACATGGCGAATGAATCTCAGCCACGAATTCACTCCCGTTACCGATTACCTGGACTATACAATCGCCCCAATCATATTCAATTACGGAATAGTTAAAGCAGTAATGGATTAAGATTTCAAATCATATAGTCAAATTCTAATATTGTCCGCATAGGGCTGTCAGGGCTGTTGCACGGAATCGTTACACCACTCCCCCATCACCCTTCATGGATGTTATGGAATACAACTTAAACATGTGAAGTAGTCAGAGCAGAATTAAATAAACAAGTAATTCAAACATATTAACAAGCATGTTATAAAACAAAATGTAAACAGGAAATCCAAACACATACGTTTTATAAACCAGTAAATGATTAAACTAAACAACTTACATGAAGGAAATCATACACATCACTAAGGTAGTTGAGAATCCTATCTCAACACTTACTCAAGGCACTACTAGATTAAGTACATATCTATACAAGCATTTTCACAAACACTTAGACTACACATTCCAACATACCTATAATATACTAATTAAAACACAAGTCGTAGCGAATCTTTTCACAAAGGATTACCACATGAACCACGATCATGCATTCACGACCAATAGTCATGGCAAGCATAAATCATAGTTACATATTCATTTGAACATTTCTGCAAACACTTAGGCTATAACTAGTACGTACACGACGTATGTTAATATAACAGGTGTTAGGCTAATCCGTTCACCCAGAAGTTAATACATATGTATCTAGCATACCTAGACAACAATTAATCATGGCAAGCATGAATTCATATTTCATACGTATATGGTATTTTCTACAAATACGAGAAATACAATATATTCAACATAGTTAACGTATAACCAAAAAATGAAACGGACAGCATGTTGTACATGTGCAATAGCATCCAGATCATGAATCTATCATTATCTAACATTGAAAGCGTTGAAAACCATAACCTATACGTCTAAAGTTCGCACCTTACGCCGTAGAAGCGTAATGAACTTGATAGATTTGCTAAGCTTCTGTCTACGGTGATGTAGCAACATATAACATGCTTTAGGTTAGTTATTTCATAACTTACAACTATCAAAACCCAAAAACAGATTAGGGTTAGGGTTTCTTACCTAGAAACGAAGTCGAAATCTATGGAAAAACGATTAGTAAGGGATGGTTAAGCATGTATAGCGGCAGGGTAGAGTGGCAGGGAGATGCTCCCACTTCTCTCACACTTTCTCTCTCTTTTCTCTCCTAGGTTTTTCTCAAATTCGTATGGGATGAGAGAGTGAGGGTTTTAGGTCCTTATATAGGCTAAAACATAACCAAAATAGACCCAGGATCAAGGTATACTTAGGTGATATCCCAAGTGGGTCCATTTTAATCCAACAGAGCACTTCTGGAGGCCCCTTTTCTGTGCGCGGTCGGATTAAGCTCCCCAACCTTGGATCTAGGTCGAGTTAAGTTTTCGTTCTAGTCGGGTTCCCAGATCACACGTGACGGACCAGTTTCAGTTTAACGGTCACCGGAACTCGATCAGGGTTACAAGTACATGGACATGTATATGAAATTTCTCCTGATCCGAGGGTGTATTTGGGTCAGATTCTGATGGTCTGATTTCTTATATCAGGCCCACAAGTGACAAGTCTCAGATTACTTAAATGAGATTTAATTTCTAAAGAAATCTACGTTTTCTCACACTCTTCACTCCGGGCTCAAGCGAATAGCCGTGGGACACTATTTGGATTTGATTTCTGAGATGGTTGTCAAGCCTAGCAAGGCGGTCCTAACCATTTAACTTCATGTTAACCGGACTTTCGACGTGCGGTCCAGATCTGATACAGAGTTTCGTAATGCTCCCGAGAGCAGTCGGGTAATGAGATTGATCCTATATTTTAGGGTAAACTAGCGTCAATGATTCTACAAGTTTTAGGTCTTGCAGGTCGTATTTAAAGTGATTAGTATGGATTTCGTAGCAAATCTAGTTTAGCACTTAGTTAACTTTGTCTAATTCCTAAAGGATTTGAGGTTTGAGAGGTTCATAAGGGGTTAGGATCTACCCCTTGCCTAAGGACATCTGATCCCAGGTTGGCAAAAATTCGGGATGTTACGGCAACTAACCACTTTGATGATCAAACAAAACAAGTACTCTTAGGGTGATCTGCGAAGCAATGAACAATCCAACACTGGGTCAGTATCCTCGTAAGGTTGTAGAAAGCTTAAGGGATCTACTATATCTTTCCGATGTTGGTACTAATCGGGAGTTAAAGGGTTACGATTGACGACATGCATAGGGATAGTCGCAACATTTTCCTCAAATCCTCACGATATGTGTGAGTTATCTATTTCAAGGCAACCACCTAACACAAACATGAAGGAAGGCAACGAATCCAGATCACATTTCATGACTAACTGGTAAAGGCAGGATGTCCACTTACTTTGGCATTCGGTTGCACACAACATCTGCCAAAGAGGGGCATCTGTAGACACCCCACCTCAGGCTGATAAGCTGATAGAGTTTGAATGGACAGATGGATGATCGGACTCCAATCCTAAACCCTAAACCTAGAAGCTTAAACCTTAGGAACCTCAGTCCTAAACCCTAAACTCAGCCTATCTAGCTCAATCAATCCAATCAGCCTAACCCAAAACCCTAAGAACCCAAAACCCTAGAGCCTTGAGTCAACTCGGTGAGTCAACTTACCTAGTCAACTCAATGAGTCAACTTACTTGGTCAGCCTACCCAAACCCATAACCAATCAACTCACCTACTCAAGTTTAAAATCATGCCCAAGCCCAAGCCCAAAACCAAGCTCAATAGGAGAAATAGTCGAAACCTCAAAGTAGCAACCCTCACATTAGATCCTCCATACCCTTGGAGGATGCTGCCTACCAAAGCAGGGAGTCCAAGTGAGGATTAGCTGCAGCTAGGTTGCCATCAGCCACGTAGAACTCCCCCTCTTTCAGGCATCATCCCTCGAGCATGTGGGTTTATCTTTTTTCGAACCTTAAGCGTGAGATTGAGGTGCATTTACTCCGATGCCTATCTCCTCACCCAAAATTACACTTTTACCATCTCATCCAACCCATGAGATGATGTCATGCGACAATCTCCAATTCCATCCATTCAAACATATTTTACCCATGGGATCACTAGAAATTACCAAAAAATTAGGGTTGGAGACTATAAATAACCTCATTCCCTTCTCATTGCAAGCATCCACTCTCATTTTCAACAATCCCTTTCCCTCCTTAAGCATCCCTTAGCCTTAGCCATCCTTCCACCAAGGAGAGTGATAATGAGAGAGAGAGAGAGAGAGAGCAACCCTGGTCTAGTCAAACCTAGCCAGAGTCCAAGCCTCATAAACCACCCAAGTTTATATATGAACCACTCAATATAGCCTTGCGACACTACCGTTCATCTAACGGTTCGAGCCTCTATCAATTTCATCAAATTAGTGCATCAACATCATGCAACATTCATTCCCCTCTCAACCCCCCTTCTCCTCATATACATCAGCATCGTAGTGTATTTTCATCATTTTCAAGCATCTAACAGGCGGGCATATGCTATATGGCTTGTCGATATAGCAGATCTTGCCCTTAGCGTATACAATGCATTCCATCATTTTCCATCACATCTAACTGGTGGGCGTATGCTTTGAGACCTCCCGATATAATCGCAACAGGTTCATTAGAAATCTTAGTAGGTTGGCCGTAGTTTTATCTTAAGTATCCATACAACATCATAAGCATCCCATACATACACCCTGCACGTGATCGCTTCGAACACATACTCTGTGGCTTACCAATACAGTCAGATCCTGCCCATCAGAAATTCAGATAGATCAATCACCAGTATCATTGATCACATTTCTAGCATGTGAGAACTACCCTCATTTATGTGTAGAGTGGGTGTCTAATATCTTCCCTCTTTATAACTGCGGTCCCTTACTCGGAATCTTTAGAACGTAAACTCGCGAGTTATCTTAGAGTTAATGATCTTTGGGTCCTCAATCTTAAGCGTTTTTATGGGCTCTAACCGATTATAAAAATGTAATAATTGGTTAGTGGCGACTCTGGTCAATATAACACTCTCTAACCCCATCATAAAAACCTTCGAGCGAGACAACCAGTGGAAGGAAGAGAGTAGATCTCCCGTACCCTCAGGAATCTCACTCCCTCCAACGTCCACACTTGACTGAGGTCACAATGGGTAATTTTGCTAGATAAATAATGTGAGTGAAGGACATTTTACTTATTACATTAATGGTGGGAACCAAGAAAGTGCTAGCCACTTTCTTTATGATTGATACTTTATCAAACTATAATGCTATGCTTGGACGAGATTAGAGTCATTCGTTCTCATGCATCCCTTTATCATTGCGCCAATTCATGATTTTCTATAATCAAGATAGCAAAACTGGTTTTGATTGATAATAAATGGTTCTTAGCTATGTCTAATGTAGTTGATGCTTATTTATATAGAGATGAGATCGGGCCTATATGATTTACAGGGCGAGTCAAGAATGGTAAATCAATCGGTATTGATGTTAGACTCTACCTTGATAATATCATGTAGGATATTGCTACCATGATTCAAGTAAGTGAGGAGTTGCCGAAGCCTATAATTCCATTCCATTTGACTACAAGATATACAATTGAAGAAATTCAATGATGAAACAATCGTATGTAAAGGTCGAGTTTATGGCCAGAGTGCAACAGATCGAGGAGAGTTTACAAAATTATGATAATGGATGTTTTGTTGATATGGCTAATATAGTTGTATCAGCTGATCAAGAAACTAAAGATGGTATTGAAATGAAGGATTTGAAGCCAGCTTTAGAAAAATTGGAGAATTCTCAGGCTCAAGTTCAAGATCCTCTGGTAGAAGTAAATTTAAGGACCGAGTGTAAGACCCTATGCTAGCTCGTACAGTTCTGTAGGCTTCCGCGGTCCTCTCAGTCGAATTTCGGCAGCTCACAACCTATAATCAGCAGTTACATGCGGTCTTGAGTTGTGTCCTGTATAACTGAGTTGACTCGAACCGAGACTTGTATCATTGCGACCGCGTCGTCACCGCGGTTCCGATGTCGTGTCTCGCGCACCGAGGCGATATCCGGGCTAGGAGATGTCGGCCCGCGTTCAGTTTGAGGAAAACGTCACACATTGCAATCACCAAGGGAATCTCTATGACACATCACATTACTCCATTAATCAATGTCAAGTACAACCACCCCTCTCTTAAAGTCAACTCTTTCTTACAACAAGTACACACCCTTCACCCATCACCATCCCTCTCCCCATCACTCCATCACTCACATCTCCTCCCTCTCTCTCTGACACCTCTCTCTCATCTCTCTCATTCTCCAAAAAAAAAAAGTAACCCACGTCCCAACCCCTCATGAGAGCTTGGTGTGGCCCACCTTCCTACCACTTAATCCAACCCTTGGATCATCATCTCAACCGTCGAAATCGTCCCCTTGGAGCTCTAGATTGCATAGGCGAAAGGAGTTCATCTAGAGGTGGGTGATTTTATGTTTTTCTACCGTTGATTTTGTCATTTGAGGGCCCACATATGGTGGGACCCATCTTGATGTATGCCTTATATCGAGGGGCCCATAGTGGCAGGGTCCCTCCACCATCTGATCTCACTCCCTTTATCTCTCTCTTTACCTTTTGTTATGGTATTGATGATAGTGAGGTGTGGCCAACCTGATGTGTGTTGTGGCCCACTTGATCCAGTTGGTGGAGCCCACATTGCTGTCCATGGCGGACAGACCCTGATGGAGGAAATCACAAATAATAGCTTGATCCAAACAGTGGTGGCCCATCCTTGTGGCACTACATAATGTATGTGCCTTATTTACACCGTCCAACCATGGACCCCACCCACGTGGAACTCACCTTGATGTACGTGTGACACCCACCCCGTCCATCCATCTTGCTGCCCAGATGGTGGAAACCACTGTGATATTTTTTTATGCACTCTGTGCATTTAGGGAGCCCAGCGTAATTTTTATATTTTATACATTTCACTGTCCACACACACATGGATCTGACCTTGATGTATGTATCCGATCCACGCCGTCCATTCTATTTCTTAGCTCATTTGAGGCGTTGAGCAAAAAAATGAATCCAATCCGAATCTCTGGTGGGCCATAATATAGAAAATAGTGATTTTGGGTGATTTAAATGGTTAAGGCCCGCTGTGATGTTTCTTTATGTCAAAAAAATACTGTTTATTGGTCTCGTTAGATCTGTTACAAGCCGGGGGGACTAATAGTCGGTGTGAATTTTATTAATGTGGGCCCCACCTATGAAATATTTCTTGAAATAAAAAAAAGGGAGCAAGATGCTGACGTTGTTGTTGTCAGCGTCCAGAGGACGCTGCAGCAAGCAGCGTCCAGCGTCCCAGCAGGGTGGGACGATGGCCCCACCACAGGCCCCACTATGATGTATGTTGAACATCCAAACCGTGCATTTGATGGGTTCCCTTTAATCAGCGGGTCACCTTAACAATCAGCCATTCACGGCACTTAGGTGGCCCACACCATCTTAAATCATGTGAAGATATGCTTAACATATAAAGCACTTGCTGGATGGCCTACCATGATGTATGGTTCTTGTCCACATTGTCCAAAATTCTGGGCAGATGGGACCCACCTATTGGACAGTTGGCTGGTGCTCCTCTCACCAGCATGATCTGGGAATCCCAATCGTCCATCTGTTTCATCTAGTTGTGGATGATGGCTGTTGTACATGCCTCATATGTGGTGTATATTGATATAATATAAATATATAATAATGTATTATATTGTATGGGGTGGGCCACACGTGTGGACCCACCCATGATAAATGATCCTTACATCTACATCGTCCATCCAGCATCTAGACCCTGGACGCTGGACACTTTTTAATATATATATATAATAATATATTATTATAATATATATGTATATAACATTTATATATATATATATATATATATATATATATATATATATATATATATATATATATATATGGTAGGCCCACGTGGAACCCACCTTCTCTTTATGGGCATCATCCATCCGTGGATTCCATCCACGTGACCCACCATCCCATCAGGAATATCTAAACCGTCCATCATCAAGACAGTGGGCCTGGCGTCATGGGTCTGTGTTATATTTAGACTTCCCGACCTTTTAGACATGGACATGGGACCCACCCCACATGAGATGCATGTGTGGGGGTGGGGCCCATAATGATGCATGTATTTTATATCCCCGTTCATCCATCCTCGGTGGGACAGCCTGATCATGAGGTTTGTATTATATCCAGACCGTACAGCTGGGGGCGGCCTGGTCTTGAGTGTTGTGATCCACACCATCCACTGTCTGGACGGTGGAAGATCCACCTGATGTATGGGTTTTATCCCAATCCCCCAATATTAGTGGGACCCACCTATATAATTACTGTCTGGACGTCCCAAGTGTCGTGGGACCTACTAACATATGGATTTAAATCCACACCGTCTACTCCTCTGTTAAAGGACCCCACCATGATATATGTTTTGTAATCCACGCCGTCCATATGTTGAAAGACCCACTGTAATGTCTTGAAAAAATCCGTACAAAGACCTGAGTACCACCTCAGGCAGAAATCACTCAGGACCAAATTCTTTAGAATTAGACAAAATTAACTAAGTGCTAACCTGGTTTACCTGTGAAATTAGTACTAATCACTTTAAATATGAACTGCAAGACCCAAAACCTACAGAATCATCGATGCTACATTACCCTATAATCTAGGATCAATCTCATTACCTTGTTGCTCTCGGGAGCACATTGAAACTTCGTATCGGACCTGTACCGCGCGTCGAAAGTTCGATTAGTACGAAAGTATATAATTAAGACCGCCTTGCTGGACTTGACCACCACCTCAGAAATTAAGTCCAGATAGTGTCCCGAAGCTATTCGCTTGAACTCGGAGTGAAGTGTGTGAGAAACGTGGACATCTTAGAAATAAAAATCTAAATTTAAGTAATCTGAGACTTGTCACTTGCGGGCTGAATATAAGGATTCAGTCCGTCAGAATCTAACTCAAATACACCCTCGGATCAGGAGAAATTTTCCATACATAATAGTGTACTTATGGCCCTGATCGAGTTTCGGTGACCGTTGAACAGAAACTAGTCCGCCGCGGTCGATCTGTAAATCCGATCGGACTGAAAACTTAACTTGACCTAGATCCATGGTCAGGGAGCTTAAGTCCGACCGCACATAGAAAGGGGGCCTCCAGAAGTGCTCCGTTGGATCGAAACAAGACTCCTTTGGCTATAACCTAAGTATACCTTGGCCGTGGGGCCATTTCCATCAGTTTTAGGCCTATAAAAGGACATTAAACCCTCTCTCATTCACTCCATACGAATTTGGAAGAAAACCCTAGGAGAGAGAAGAGAGTAAAGAGAGAGAAGTGAGAGAGAAGTTGGTAAAGATCCCTGAGATTCTTCCCTGCTAAAACACCACTCTCATGTGGTTCTTCTGGTGTTTTCAACGCCGTACTTGGGTAAGAAAACCTAACCCTAATCCGTTTTAGGGATTCAAATAGTCTAAGTGATGAAATAGCTAACCTATTGCATGTTATAGGTGGCCCTTGAGTCGTAGACAACGATTTGACTTATAAACTGAGTTCAATACGCGTTTACCGGCATAAGGTGCGGACTATATACGTTAGGTTATAGTTTTCAAGGCTTTCAATGTCGGCTAACGATTTATTATTGACGTGGATGCAATCTCACATGCCAAATACGATGTTTGTTTCGCTTTTCAACTATATACGTATGGTGTTAAGTATAGAGTAGTACATGAAATTGTTGAAATGTTTGTATTGGTTTGGAATCTGGATTTAAGCTTGCCATGATTATTGGTCGTGGATGTATGCTTGTTGTAGATGCGACGACTCCTTTTGAAAGGATTTGCCCTAATATTGTTTAAACTTGAGTCGTACTGTGTAGGTTGAAATGTGTAGTCTAAGTGTTTGTAGAAATGTCTAAATAAGTATGGAGTTTGTATTTGTATTTTCCATGAGTAATTGTCATGGATGTATGATCATTGTATGTGTAACAACTCCTTGGCGAAAGGATTCGCCCTAATTCATGTTATGCTAACATACGTTTGGTATGTTACAATGTGAAGCCTAAGTGTTGGTGAAAATGTCTGAATGAGTTAGGAGTTAGTAAAGTGTACTTATATGAGTGTTGAGATATGATTCTCAACTACCCTAACTATATGTATGATTTCCCCCATGTACTTTATATGATAGTTTTCGCATGTGTAGGAAATACATATGCAGAAATTCATGTTTTTTCCATGGAATGCTCAATTGATGGCATGATTTGATTTCTTTATTCATTACTGCTTTCACTTTCTCATATGATTACTTGTTGTAATTAAATATATTTAGGACTATTATATAGTCCAGGCAATCGGTAACAGGCCTTGATTTGGTGGCTGAGATTGTGTTACCACCAAGAACGTTTTCGCCAAATCCGAGCCATACTTCGGTCGACAGTAGTGGTTAGGCCACACGGAGTGCTTATGCACTTCATGTCGATCGACTCGAGGTGCGCTTGTGCTAGTTGAGCTCGTCAAATAACCCGATTGACTCGATGTATGTTCACCATGTATGGACGTTACTGCTTGAACCTAAGGTACCAAACTCACCAGTGGAAACCCTATTAACCTTGGTACCTCGATCCGCTAAGACTCATGAGCCGGACATGGTGGTATGAGGCACTGTGGTCGAGCTGTCGGCCTACGCTGGGGCGACGAGCCTCCCCGTAGTGACCTGTGAGCTACCCAGACTTGTGAGCCGAATATGGTGGTATGTGACACTGTATTCGAGCTATCGGCCTACACTGATTAGGTGATGAACCCTTTGTAGTGACCTCGAGCGTACTCTGAGTCTACGTGGAGGCGACGAGCCTTTCTTAGCAACTAGAGTATAAACTAGGCTTGTACTGATCAGGCGACGAGCCTTTTTGCAGTGACCTAGAACCGTAACATCGTATGAGATTTACTAGGACTGACGACCCTAGAATGGATCATTGTTTGGGAAATAATATAAGGGAGGTACCTTAGTTTCTCAATCCTACTGTATGAATAAACCTAAGTAAGAACCTGACTAATCACGTGCATGCACCGCATTGCATGTACTTTGGTGTGGAAGAGCACTTTCGGGTGGTTGTCGTGTGCGCCATAAGATAAAGATGCTGAGGGAGTGTAGGCGAGGGCATGCATCATTCTTATATATCATTTCACATTAACCAAGAGTATTTAGGACATGATTGTTATATTTTTTTATCATTACTGCTTGATTGAATTGATAACATATTAACCTTTGCTTTATTGTTCCACTGAGTTAATCACTCACTCCCACGTTACGGGACAGTATTTTAAACACCAACCAGACTTTATCTTAATTTCAGATGGCGACGTGACTCTTGAGGCGGAGCCGAACTTTTGTAATGATAAGGAGGCATTCTCGTACATGCAGTATTCAGGCGGGTTCATGTGAGCCATTTTGATCGACGGGGCTTCAGGGCTTATACATCGTAGAGGACCATCACATTTTTGACATTTTATATTTTGAATCGATACTTGTAATATTTCACCTGGGATGTATTTATACTCTGGAGGCATACTACAACTTATATGTTTATTATCTATCTATAACAGTCTTCCACTTGCGTGATTTAATTGTCTCTGGAGTATGATATACTGATTTAGCTTAATCTCACTCATGTTTAATGCACTAACATGGTCAACATTTAATCATCATTATCTATGTTACATAAGTGATGTGTTGAAACTCAGGAGTCGGGCCTATGATCGACCCCCTATTTTCAGGGCATTACACCCACTATGATGTATGTTTTGATTCCACACTGTCCATCTGGACGTGGGACACCACCGTGATGTACGTGTTTGTCCCACACCGTCCAATGGTGCAGTGGGCCACACCTTGATGTATTATTGTATCCACATCGTCCATCCCTGGATGTGGGGCCCACCTTAGTGATGTATCTGCCGCACCGTCCAACATGGGACGGTGGGCCTGCCATGATGTACATGTTTCATTCCATGCTGTCCATGCTGTCCATCTGTTTGATAGGTGGGAACCACCTTGATGGATGCACTTCATTCCATGCCGTCCGTGGGACATGGGCCCAACGTGATGTATATGTTTAATTCCAACTGCCCAATCTGATTTGTACATGGCCCATTTGACAAGGCCCGATGTGATGTACACGAGGCTCATTATGATGTATTTTCGGCCCATTTGGTAAGGCCCATGTGATGTATCTATGGCCTATGTGCTGGGTCCACCCATTGTGTATTTATGGCCCTTTTTAGACGTGGTCCATTATGAGGTATTCAAGACCCATGGATGAGGCCCACTGTGATGTATTCGAGGTCCATGGGCATGGCTTGATGTGATGTATTTCTGGACCGATGTGTTGTATATGATGCCCATGCATGTAGCCTATTGAGATTGTATGTGGCCACTATGTTGTCTATGAGGCCTTTGTGTGAGACCATGGGCCCACTATATGTTTGGCCCTATAAGGATCGCTCCTTGAGAGCAATGATGGTTAAATATCCACATTGATGGACAATGATGGTTGGATTTTCACATTGTGACCTTTCCTTAGGTCTTGTTAGGCCCATTCTTATCATTCTCTTAGTGGGTTAACCCTAATTAGTGGGCCTCATTCGCCATAGACGGATGGTTTTGTACTATCGGATTTGATATAACCACGGTCGAGGCCGATTCTGATTGTCGATTCCGACTCCAATTGTCATGACCGATTTGCCGACTTTGATTATATATCGATTCTGATTAAAGTGATTGATTACCGATTGAGGCCGATTATCATGACTGATTACCGATCGTGGCCGAATGCCGATTCTACTTGTCATGGCCAATTGACCGATTACCGATCAAGGTTGATTATTGTGATTGATTACCGATCGTGGCCGAGTGCCAATTCTGCTTGTCATGGCCACTTGACTGATTATCGATCGAGGCCGATTATTGTGACCGATTATCGATCATGGCTGATTGACGATTCTGCTCGTCGTGGCCGATTGCCGATTTCGATTTGTCGAGGCCGATTTTTGAATTGTCGAGACCTATATGATGTATATGCAACTCGTAGTTGAGGCCCATTGTGGTGTGTATTTGGCCTGTGTGATGTATATACGGTCCGTATTTGAGGCCTATTGCGATGTGTATTCAGCCTGTGTGTAAGGCCCAATCTGATGTATATGAGGCTTATGTGATGAGGTCCATTGTGATGTAGTCGAGGGTTTGGCGATGGAGCCCAACATGATGTATATTAGGCCCATGTGAGAGGCCCATCGTGATGTGTAGTAAGCTCTTGAGAGAGGCCCATGGTGTTGTATAATTGGCCCTTGTGTGAGGTCATGGGTTCACTATATGTTAGGATCCATGAGGGTCATTCCTTGGGGGCAATGTTTGTTAAATGTTGAGGTCGATTGTCGTATTGATACCGATTATGAGTATGTGACAACATAACATCATGATACATACCCATACGCATCATCTGCATGTTTATTATGAGACGTGATTGATCATTGCATATGTCATTGAGCGTGTTGTTATGAGCCTCCTTGATAGACGGAGGTTATCTCACATGAGCGCACGGTATGTGCAGGATTTATGCATGACTAGATTGTATGACTTATGTATCTTGCATTGTGTGCTGTGATTACTATACGCCCTAGCGACATCAGGGACGTAGCCTCCACAGGTATATCGTGGATGGCCAGAGGGGATACCGGAAATATTTGGTTCTAGCATATGGGAGCCATAGATGTCCCTAGGTGAAAATCCCTAAACCTCCGTGGCCAGGAGACGACCCAGTGTCTAGACCGAGTGGATACATGAGCACCCGAGTGCCGAATACCAAGAGGCCGCGTCTCCCACTGTGTCGTGGTCAGTTGGGAGGGGTTGTGGCCTTACTCGCTCGAGGGTAGGGGCATTGCTAGGCTGAGTTTGACCAACTCATGAATGGGTTTGCTATTGACGTGCCGGGTAGATGTTGGCTGACTACTGGCCAGGCGGATAGTGAGGTTTCTTCTACTTGCATGGTTGCCAGTCCAGTGGGCGACGATTGCATGTAGAGTATACTAGACCCCAGTAATGATCCCAGAAATGAACCGTACTGATATGTGGACTTATTGAGCAGGAGTTGCATACTCATTCATTCATCATTCACTATCCACTCGGGCTGGTGGTGCGCAACTATTTATTACGTGTACCTTCGCATGACCAGGATTTTAGTTGGGCGCACGACTAACCTGAGATCAGGAGTTTACCACATTGAGTTTGACTATACAAATTTAGGTATGAGACTGGTATGGATAGAAGTCCCTTGTGATGGATCCTATAGCCTGCGATACTTTGTACTATCATCCTGACTTCACACTCCAGTATGGTCATTCCATTCGCACCGCATATTACATTACATCAATGGCATATGATATTTTGGGTTACTGTGTTTCTGCATTTATATGGTCTAGATATGATTGATGCTATTCGTGGACTCATTAGAAATTACATACTGCATCGCATCCTCGGCATTTGATATTTGGCTCTTTATGACTCCTCATTTACATAGCTGTTCTATATTGCGTATTCTGATATTGATTGACTCATAGACTTGTCCATATTTCCGCCTACTCTGTTATTGTATAATTTATGATCTTGTTAGTATTTCTGTTTACTTCGATAATTCATGCTCTTGTCAGTATTTCTTCTTACTCTGGTAATTCATGATCTTATTAGTAATTCTGCTTATTCCGATATTGTACGATTTATGGATTACCAGTATTTTCGGTACTGTATGATGATGGCATTGTATTGAATACTTGACACTTACCTTGTGTACACACTTACACCACCCTCTAAGCTTTCTATAAGCTTATGCACGATAGATGCGTGCAGGTGATGTTAGGTTACAGCAGTGTTGAGCTTAGAGCATGCAGCGGTCTTTTAGAGCTTGATTTTCGATTTATGTATTTACCTTCAGTATTGTAATCAAATGATTATATTAGTGGATATGTGATGATGATGTTGTTACCTTTGTGATTTGGATAAACTTGTAGTTATGCTTATTACGAGATAAATGTATGTTGGAAAATCCTCCTTATAGGATCCCAGGATCAGAACTTGGCATATGGGCACTAGGAACCAAGAATGGGGTACTACGGAGGTTGTCGGCACCAAATTCGGCAATCAAGATTCCTGTGAATCTGATTTTCGGGTTTGGGACGTGACACCAAGCAACATGTCAAACCTATATTTTATCATTATATTAATATATTCCCAAACCCAGGCCGAACTCCTTAATTTACTTCGATTGCTTTTTTTTTTGGATTATCATGAGTTATCTGGATTAGACTGATATATTGTTGAATACATATTACCTATAAAGGAGGGATATCAATCACATAAGCAGCCGCCTAAGCGGATGATGAACGAAGTAATGCAAAATATCAATGAGGAAATCGAGCGGCTTTCAAAAGTAGGTTTCATTAAACCCATCAAATATATTGAATAGATTTTGAACATAGTACCGGTTATTAAGAAGAACAGTAAGTTAAGAGTGTGTATGAATTTTTTGGAATTTAAATCAAGCCACACGAAATGACGAATATCCCATGCCATTCAGTTGATCAATCGGACAACTGGTCATTAAATGGTATCCTTTATGGACAGCTATTCAGAATATGATCAAATAAATATTGTATTAGAGGATGTCCCAAAGATAAACTTTCGATGTCCTGGTCCCTTAGGTATATTTTGCTAGGTTGTAATGCCTTTTTGACTTAAAAATACCGGAGCTACTTATCAAAGGGCCATGAACTTCATTTTTCATGATATGATTGGCTGATTCATGAAAATTTATATCGATGCAGTGGTCAAATCGGCCAGCTTGGCTGAGTATATCGGTCATTTACAAAAGTTGTTCGAAAGAATGAGGATTCATAAATTGAAAATAAACTCTCTTAAATGTGCTTTTAGGTATATCAACCGAATTTTTTATTTTATTTTATGGTACATCGGAGAGAAATCGAGATCGATTAGCATAAGGCGCGAGCAATAGTAAAAGCTCGATCGTCAAAAACCAAAACTGAGTTACAATGGTTTTTTGGCAAGGTTAACTTTATGCAGCGATTTATCTCCAATTACCCTGAAAAAACTAATGTGTTTTCTTCTTTGTTGAAGTTGAAATAAGGGGATAAATTCAAATGGGAGTCAAGCATCATTTCGCTTTTGATGACCTTAAAAAGTGTTTGTACAAGCCACTAGTATTAATGCCACCAATAGAGGGTCGACGAAAGTGAAGTGAGCAACTGAGAGATGTTTAAAAGCTGAACGTAAGAGGAGCATTCACAAAAGAATGATCTAAATAAGAGAAGGATGTAGAAAGACTTTTTAACTGCTATAATCGTTACAGTAATGGAAGAAGGATTTATAAGAACAAGGTACAACATAACTCTATAAATAACAGATGAAATTAACAGAGCAAAGGGTCTCACACCGATCAAATTAAATAAATTTATCAATTTACTTTATCTCAACATATTTTAGGAATAGAGATAATCAAGTAGCGGTAATTCTTAGCTATAATCCATGTCTATGCTCATACATTGAATTTACTATTTATCCAATATCAAACGGTTTTTTGAAGAACTGCATTACTTCAGTTGCTCCTAGTAATCGTTTTTCCTTTTTCTTTTTGTTTGATTTGCACCGGTATTATAAAAGTCCTTTCTCATAGAAGACACAAAAGTAAACCATCTTTAGAGGAAGGACCCCACTTATCGATGATCACCTGATTATTATAAACTTCTTCAAGTGACTGTGTATATGATTGTTATTCTCATAATCTGGTCATATATATTCATAATGGACGTATTTACTTATTTTAGCACTTGGAGTTGAAGTTGATTGATTTGAATCTAGCGGCTCTATTGATTCTAATACTCTTGAAAAAAAAAAAAAAAAAAAAACCAAAGTGTCACTAGAATTCAAGGTATTTGAATACACTTTTTCATTATGTTTTGGAATCTCTTCTTTTTACTATCATTTAACCGTCCAAAATTACACCAGTCCCCACTATTTACATGCCCCCAAAAGGTTTTCATTTGATACTTTGGCGAGAGAATCGATGCTAGGGCACTAAGAAATGGCACATGTGATACACACTCAAACATTGGGACCCACTGTAGATAGGTAATCATTCCAAAATCAAATTGGTTCAACAAACGTACCCACCAATTCGTAGACACCTATTTGCCGAATCAGGACCGTTGGCTAATTTTCAATTCTAATTTTCTACCATCCACAAAATGTTCATGAACGAGCTACTTAGGGATCAAATAATAGCCATGTAAGCTTTAAACATCACACTTCGCCAGGCTGTCAAAGGTTTCTCTACCCCCAAAATCATGATACTCAAACGGTGCAAAATAAATGGACGGTTAAAAATAAATCAATCTACGGTCCATGCTTAATATGCTTAATTAGGAAACCACCTGAGCACGCTAGCTCAACATTTAGACCAGAGCAGTAGGGTTCACCTGATCAACGGACAGGGCCATTTACGTGCATTCATGTTAGCACGTGTGAGCAGATTATGCCTTCCCCAAGATACCCCAGGGGATTGACTTTATACTCTGGCAGAGCATGATGGTGGATAGGCAGGCTCTCAGAAACTGCACATCTGGCTAACATCAAAATAGACTGCCTAAATTGCAGTACTCACTATTGATAGGTCACCATTATAGAATCATATCCAATGAATGATCTTAACCTCTGATTAAAGGACATTGTCCATTGATTACATCATATAGTCTTCGTTTCAATTGTCCATTAAATATCCACCACATATCAATCTGGGTGCGCTCCAGTTTTATTAGTACCACCATAAGATTATGATGGTATTGGGCAGAAGAGGGGCCCACATGCATTATAACATCCAGTACATTGATCAATGTACCCCCTCAGATTACAATCAGGGCCTGAAAATAAGCTTGATCCAAAATTCTGGTGGGCCACATGGCAGGGAACAAGGTGGGAGAGGACGCCCCCACCATAGTTGCAGCACATACCTATTTTTGTCTTATTCCCTTCATCCATGGCAGGTGAACGGTCCAGAGGGTCTGGATTTCTGTATACACAAGATGATGGCTCAAGGAAAATCAAGGGCCGGTTTCCCCTTTTAACTTATCCCTGCACTGTCACCACCTTATATATAATGGCCTTCAAGCCCTTGTTGTACCCACTAGAATTTCCATTAGTGTTGATTGTAGGTTGACACATCCATTGAACGGATCAGATGTTGTGAATACATCACGTGGGCCCTGATTTTGCCGGCCATACATGTGGGCCCCACTGATGTCACTGGAGCACCAGATTGGGTTCTACCTCATTGGTCCCTAGCTAGGAACAGACAGGGGCTCCAAGGGGCTATTATGATCTATGTGTTTTATCCACACCGTCCATCCATTTTACCATATCATTTTACAAAATGAGCCTAGAAATGAGGCAGTTTCAAATTCAACTGGACCACATAGCATGATTAAATACCTACCTTTGAAAACCATTTGGAGGCTACAGAAGTTTTGAATCAAGCTGATAGTTGTGTTTTGCTTTCATCCAAGTCTACGTGACGTTATTAACAGGTTGGATGGAAATTATCCATCACGGTGGACTCTAGGAAGGTTTCAACAATGGTTGTCATTGTCACCGCTGCTTTCTATTATGTGGTCCACTTTAGTCTTGGAACTGACTCATTTTTAGGTTTATAAACTTAAAATTATATGAAAAAATGGATGGACAGTGTGGATAAAATCCACACATCACTGTGACCCATCAGAGCCCTTGTCCATTTCTACCCAACCATCCGCGGAAGTACTACCCAATCCACGTCCCTCGAGCACTGCACACTTGGTAGCAACATACCTTTTCCCATTGAGACGGTTTATCACCACCTCCGTATGAACCATCACACTCCGCCAGATTATGAAAGATTTTTACTAAAGAAATCAAAGACCACGTGGCACATAAGATGGGGGCCCACTAATTTGTATGTTTCATATTAATGTAATTATTTCCTTTTTGTTTGATACAGGAATGAAACCGAGGAAAGCACGCGTGTTAGCACCTGTTCCTTATAACTTTTTCAACACTTAGCTAAAAAAAGGAAGGACAGTGATGGTCAGGCGCACACCCATTCTGTGATAGTTTTTGTTGTTATTTTATTGGAGTTTGGATGGGTCGACTGTCAAAAGGTTAAATCCTAACGTTGGGTCCTGTCGTATTTCCCAAAGTGGCTCATTTCAGCAGTGTTCCCAATCATACATCCCTACCTCCTTGTCTCCTCCTTCCATGGGAAGTTTCAACGTCTACATGCCTCCCCTACCACCTCTAGGGACTTTTGTTATTGTTTTTTATTTTTATTTTTATTTTTTATTTTATTATTATTACTTTTTATTTTTTATTTTTGTCAATTTCCACATCTCGATGGGCCATGGATCCTATCTCACCGTACGCTACCGGATTGTTATTTGAAAGTCGGATGTGGACCATTGATGCATTCCATTATCAACCGATCAATTGTTAGTCGTTGGGATTATATCTACTGTTAAATATTTTTAACTGGGGCTCACAGGGCCTGGGCTGGGACTGCTAGGCTTGGCATGAGGGCCATGCCCCCGGCTAATGGAGAGTGTATTTGCTGTGGCTCCAGCCTCACCCAACACATGCGACCTTGATATATGTGTAGTATGTTATCATATACATCTGTTTTATTTTTTAAAGCTTATTTTAGGGCATGAGCTCAAAAATAAAGCAGATACAAATCTCAAGTGGAATACACTACAATAAATAATAGCTATGGACTATAAAAAACTTATCCTAGGCCATGAATGTTTTGGTATTTGTTTTTTCTACCTTCACTAAGTTCTATGTGAACTTATCAACAGGTTGGATGACAAATAAACATTTCGTATGGGTACTAGAGTGGGAGTTCAATCATAACTGTTTCCTATTTTATGGTTTATTTGAGATTTGAATCTGCTTTATTTTTGGGCTCATGAGCTAGAATGAGCTGGCAAATCAGATGGATAGTGTGGATATATTCTATGCATACATCAAGGTGGGCTCCCCGTCAGGGCCGCACTGTGTTGGGTAAGGCTCATGGGCACCTAATCCCCACTCCGGCTAATGATGCATGGCCTAGGCTAGTACAACCAGCATGTGAGCCTTTGTAAAATACAAAAGGAATGAATGGTTTAAAGTGGTGTAAAAGCACTTATGGACTGATGGCTGTGTTTCAGTGATAAAAATTATTTATATGATGGGAGTCAAAGTGAATGGTTGAGTAGAGCTAAGGCAAGACGATGAGAGTTGATCTCAGCCCAACCGTAGATCTACCCATTGCCAACCAATACTTTTAAGACATGGCCCATCTAGGAGGTGGCCCTATATTTCCAGGAGACATGGTCATGTGCAGCATCTAAGTAGGGTGCGGATTGGGTACTACCCCACATCCTAAATTAAGTTGGAAAAACAGATGAACGGTGTGGATATACAATGCATACATTGAGGTGGGCCTCTCCAGTAATAGTTTCACCCACAACACTGGTTCAGGGTCATAGTCAAGTTGTACTTAGGGGTATACGTCGAGTCGACGCTCGGCCACTAGCTAACCTCAGCTTGATCTTGGCTCGGCTCAGTCCTCAAGCCTGACTGGCTAGCTCAGCTCGGTTTGGTCAGCAGCTCAGGCCAGTTCGAGCCAAGATCGATCCGAGTTCTCCATTGTAGCATTTTCACAAACGCCTAGATTGCACCTTTAAAATTTCATTGCATTTGAGACAACAGCAATGGGTTTACAGGTATTTTTTATCAAACACCTTCTAAGCAACATAAAAATCAAGAAAAAAAGGGTGTTGGTTTCATATGCATACCTTCCTTGCCACCAGCCACACTTGGTGAGCAACATCAATGTCAAAGTAACCGAGTCACCGAACTGGTTTGATCCGAGTTCGATTTGAGCTGGGTTCGATCCAAGTCGAGTCGAGCTGGAACTCATTTTCGCGCTTAAAAAAGTCAGCTCGACTCGGATCGATCTCAATTTTGAACCAGTCGAATTAAGCTTTCTCGAGTTGAGTCGAGCGAGCTAACCGAGCTAGCTTGGTTCATGTACTCGGTACTCCTCTAGTCATACTCACATGTTATGTCAATTTTGACAGATCATTTTAGAACATGAGTCCAAAAGAGAGGCAGATCCAAGTCTTAAGCGGACCCCACCATAAAAATCAGCGGTGACAATGATACTCATGTTCAAACCTTTTGAGGGCCCGCTGTGATATTTATATGCCATCCAATCTGTCATAAGGTTAGATAGAAGTATATGAAGGAAAAAAGTAAATATCAGCTTGATCCAAAACTTCCATGGCCGGCTCCAAGAGGTTCCCCACGGTAGGCATTTCATCCTCACTGTTTCCTCTAGTGTGATCCACTTGAGCTTTAGATCTGCCTCCTTTTTGTTCTCATGTCCTAAAATGATCAGTCAAAATGGATGAACCGAGTGGATAAAACTCAAACAACAAAGTGAACCCTGTGCAGCCCTTCCGAGGACCGTCCATCTCTAGCTAGGTCCTTAGTGGGGATAGTACCCAATCCACGTCCATCTACGTATGGCCTTGGTCACAAATTTTTTGTAATATTATTCATGAAGCGAGGATAAAGGTTTGCTACAGTACATGACCTTGAATTTCTATGTTTACTTTTATGTGCGGACTATAGCTTTGGAAATTGAGGTCATGTTTCAGTAATCCAAACCATTCAATAGATGGTCGGGGATGAGAAATAAACAAGAGCTCTTGGATTGTGATTTCCAGCACATTCATCAATCATCATCTAACCTGTTTCCTTTGAATATGGACCGTATTTATTTTAACTTTATTTTAAAAAGAAAAAATTGGTGTGACCCCTCATCTAGGTGGGGCACAAACAATGGATGGCCTAGATGTCTAAATCACATCTCATTGGGCTTATAAACAATTTGGAAAGTTTCAATGGATGGGAATACATTTTCAACTTCTTCTTCTTCTTTTTCTTTTTTTCGGCTCACCAAAGCTAGTAATTGACTTGATTTTTAGGCCCATGGCCATCATGGATAGGTGCATTCAATTAATGCTGTGGATGTTCGACACACATCACGGTGAAGCCTCACCTACATTATATACATTCCACCCAGCGAATAAACTTCCACCCTAGCATGTTACGGTGAAATCCAATCCTTAGTAGAGGGCCGATCATGAGGATCACTTTCTGCAAAATCAACCCCATCCACTCATAAAGTAGGCCATACCATTAGCTGATAAATTGCCTCATGTTCACCTTAAAACTTAAAAATAATATCAGGTCAAGCTCTTGGAAATGAGTTGGAATGGGATAGGATGGGATGCCCAAGGATACCATTGTTGAGGATTTTGGTTAAGATAATATTTTTCAAAATTTAAATGAAATTTCAAATTCAATTTTTTTTTTTTAAAAAAATTTTATTTCCTTCTAAACATATTTTGAAATCTTCATAAAAATTGTAGTTTTTCATTTGTTTCACATCACTTAAAGATGGAAGTTATTCTGGTTTATAAGCTATATTGCGGTGTGTTTACTTGGAGAAATGGAGAGAGAGATTGGGGTTGCGTGTTCCGGTGCGGAGTACTAGCGCACCCATTAGTGTGGGTAGTGTGGCTGTAAAAGGGCTAGTGGCACACTTTGCACATGCGCATTGTGTCACTCCCTTGCAACCTTACACAAATTGTTGCGAGGCGGTGCCAAATGTACAAAATTTGAAAAGACCAGCTTATATAATTTCTGTCAAATGGTCAAATCCGTCCATTGCAGGGAACGGCTAGATACTGATGCTGATTAATGTCAACGTTCTAAAAATGGTTTGCAGCTAGCCATTCAGTGATCCAAATGATCAGATTAATGATCCAATGAATCCAAACTGTTAGATCACTGATCCAACGGTCCAAAATGTCTAGATTAATGAACCAACAGTTAGAAACATCTCTTGCAATGTTCTGACCATTGATGACTTCAGATCAACAATCCACTCGCCTCATCTACATGAACAGGACCTCTCCAGGTCTAGAGCATCAGAAAATTAACAAATTAATCCTTCTCTACAAGAACACGACTCTTTCATTTCTTGATTAGTAAGAAACAAACCGAGTTCTATAACTTATTGACTTATTAAGTTCTAAAACTCACTAAGTCTGCTAGAGACTAACCATGTTAGCTGAGTTCCTACGGTGGTCCCTTTCTGATTGTTGCATGTAGGATTAAAGAAGGCTTGTCATATCCTGGGAGTAATTTGCCTGCAACTCGTCAACGATCTCTAATCTAAGAGGAGGGGGTAAATCACGCTTTAAGGATAACATATCTAATACATGCTTTAGCTTGATTGAATCAATTTTCTATTTTTATTTTTTGATATCTAAATTATAAATTTGAAATATTTTTCCAACAAAATTAAAGAGTAATTTTGGAACATGGATACCAAATTTGTTGCATCAATCAAGCTAATGAACCAGGACCTAATATGGCTTGATCGGTTTGATGACACTAACTACACCAGCTGGTAAGACGAGTTAAAACTCCTTCTCACTGTACTAAAGATATTTTACATCCTTGTAACGTCTCGGAAAAATCCGTACAAAGACCCGAGTATCACCGCAGGTAGAAATACCTAAGGACCGTATTCTGTAGAAATTTAGGCAAAAATTAATTAAGTACTAAACTAATTAATCGGTAGATTTCGCTTGAACCACAATTTACACAAATGATAAGACCCAAAACCGTCAATATCGCTAACTCATCATTGCTTAAAAACCTAGGAGAAATCCCATGAGCCTGTCGCTCTTGGGAATACACTGAAACTCCGTATCGGACCTGGACTGCACGTCAAAAGTTCGATGACCGCGAAACTATATGGTTATAACCGTCCTACTGGGCTTGACAATAATCGCGGGAATCGAGCCCAAATAGAATCCAAAAACATACAACTTGAGCCCTGAGTAAAGTGTGTGAGAATTGGAACTTAATTGAATTGGGCCATTCGCTCACGCATGAAATTGAGGATTTTGGATCATCAGTTTCTGACCAAACTTCACCTAGGGGAAGAGAAAATTTCCCTGATCTTATCTGTATACTTGTGGCTCCGATCGAATAAGTACGACTGTTGAACTGACACGGGTCTCCCGCGATCGATCAGCTAATCCAACCGCACCGAAATCACATCCTGGCATAGATCCAGTGTCAGGGAACTTACCCTACGACGTTAGTGAATAATGGACCTACAGATAAGCCTCGTTTGCTCGAAACTGGCACCCTTTGGTTATAACCTAAGTATATCACGGCCTTGGGGCCATTTGCATCAGTTATGGGCTTATATAAAGCCCTTAAACCACCACATTTCTATTTCATACGAATTTCTCTAACCTTAGGAGAGAGAAGAGAGAAAAGAAGAGAAAAGAGTAAGAAGACGAGAGAAATAGGGAGATCGTTGCTGGGATTCTTTCCCACGACTCAACGCCACGGATTCACCTCCCCACTTCGCTACATAATCGTTTCCAGTTACAATTTGGGTAAGAAATCCTAACCGTAATCTTGATTTAGAAATCCAAATAGAGTAATCGACGAAATAACTAACCTATTTCATTGTTTAGGTGCTCGTCGTTCAATTTTCGGGAACGTAATGTTTGAATCGAGTCCGAATCGTATATTCCGATGAAAGGTTGTCACGCCCCAAACTCGAAAACCGGGCTCACAAAATTTCCGATCACCGAATCCGGTGCCGACAGCCTCCGTAGAACCCCATTCTCGGCTCCCACCGCCTATACGCCAGGTTCCGATCCTGGGATGCTACGAGGAGGATTTTCAACATCAGTTTAATTTATAATAAGCATAACCAAAGGCATTACCCACAAACAACAACCAAAAACTCCATTACATTTCCACTATGATCAAAAACCTTACAAGTACAATGAGCATAAAGGGAAATACAATGAGAATGGACAAAGAGCTCCAAAAAGATCTGCTCTGCGCTCCTGCCTCAGCACTACTGCGTCCTCACGTCACCTTCATGTAACGGTCGTGTATAAGCTTATAGAAAGCTTAGAGGGTGGTGAAAGTGTGTGCGCAAGGTAGTAATGCAGATATACAATATCAGAGTAATGCGGAACATGCTGGTGAATCCATGAATACTGTTAGCCGTACCAAGGCTATGCGATGCAAGACATGAATGATGTCGGCCATACCAAGGCCATGCGATCCGAAATGTAACTCAAGCATACAAATTCTCATCTAAGTCCACATGTCAATACAGCTCAAATCTGGGATATCACCGGGGTCTAGTACACTCTAAACCAGATTATCGCCCCATCGTACGCAATAAGGTAAGTGGAAGAGACCTCACTACCCGCTTGCCAATATCGGGCGCGGCTCGTCGATAGCGGACCCATTCCTCGAGCTGGTCAAACTCAGCCTAGCATTACCCCCTCCTCTCGGGCGGGTAAGGCTGCACCCCCTTCCAACCGACCACGACACAGTGGAAAGTGCAGCCGTCTGGTAATCGGCACTCGGCGCTCCTGCACTTACTCGGTCTAGATGTTGGAGCAACTTCTTGGTATCATAAGGGTTTAGGGACTTTCACCCAGGGATATCTATAGCACCCTATGTAGAACTAGATTTCCAGTATCCAATCCTGCCAACCACGATATGCCTGTGGAGGCTACGGCCCCTGATGTCGCTAGGGCATACAGTACCATATCACACCATGCGAATGCATGAATCACACTATCCAATCATGCAGCAATCTTGCGCGTATCGTGCGCTCATGTAGGGCAACATCGCCTATCCGGGAGTCCCTAAACAATCTGCCCGAAGGCATATGCTATGATCAGTCACTTATCATACCAAGCATACATATAATGCGTATGATCATGAATCATGGGACTATACTAAACATGTTATATGGGATAGATGTTGCTTATGAAGAGATGGGCGTAAATGACTTACAAGTATGGGCCTAACAATGGGCCCTAGGGAGAATCATAATGCGGACATTTAACCAACATTATTCGACAATGTGGACGTCAAACCAACATTGCTCCCAAGGCATTGCTCGTCGTAAACATCATTACATAAACCATGTTGGGATCACACATTGCAATGGACCCTAGGTACATCCCATTGGGCCTTAAATACATCAAATGGGCCGTATCACATGGGCCTTACATTCATCAAATGGGCCGCATTAATGGGCCTCACCAATGGGCCTTATGTACATTGTAATGGGCCATAACCCATGGGCCTTAGAATGCATCGAATGGGCCTTAGTCTCATGGGCCTTTTATTCACATCAAAGTGGGCCTTAATTGATGGCCACAAATAAACCAAGATGGGCCTAATAACATGTATCAAAGTGGGTCCACTTGAACTATGGATCTGGCTCATTTTAGCTCATGCCATAGAAATGAGCTTGCAAAATAGATGGACAGCTTGCACGCAACACATGCATTATGGTGAGTCCCATGAAGGCCCACCATCAGGTATATGTATATTACATAATATAATATATAAATATACATAATATATATATAACATATAAATACAATATGTATATATATAATATATATATACACACAGACACACATGCACACACCACACGCATGCACACGCACGCACCCAATGCACACACGCATACACACAGGCACACGTACACACCCACGCACACCACCCACCGTCCCTGGACGGTGGGGTTTAATACATACATAACTGTGGGCTCCACCGTCCGCCTAGACGGTGGAGGTAAAATACATACATCATGTGGGCTTCATGTGGGGCCCACCGTAATGTTTACAGGCCATCCAAGCCGTCCATAAGGTCACCCAGGCCTAGATGTACGGTGAAAATAAATTTCACCTTGATCCAAAACTTCTGTGGCCCACAGAAGGGTTTCAATGGCAAAGGTTCAATCCTACTGTTTCCTATAGTGTGGGCCACCTGAGCTGTGGATGGAGATGAAATTTTGAGGGGGCCTACTTCTGGGAGTGGCCTACCAAATGAATGGGTTGGATGAGAAATACACATCATGGTGGGGCCCACGGCAGGAGCCGTGGGTGCTGCCTATCCGTCCGCCGGCCAGCGCGCAGTGCAGGCCTACCACTGACGACATAGAAGAATGGGCTGCAGCGGCGTCGTCGCGGTGATATTTTTTTTTAATTTTTTTTTAAAAAATATTGTTTCCTGTGGTTTTTCACAGATAGGCCCCACATCAAGTAAATCCAACCCGTCCATTGCACTCCATGGCTCAAGACCGTCCAAACGAGTCCATTATCCGGTGTTTTTCGGCACATAAAACTGTCCGGGTGACTTTCAACGGTATAAACTACTATTTAACAGGCTATGGTCCGCATGAAGATCGGATGGACCCCATTTTTTGGCTCAACGCCTAAAATAATCTGGAGAATAGAATGAACGGCTTAGATTAGAATCATTCATCCAGATGGGGCCTATATAGGCAGCCCTCCCAAAAACTTTGAAAACAAAGCTGAAATTTGTGTTTTCACTCACGTCAGCGTCACTGGGCCCCCGGACGCCTGGATCAGATCTGTCTCGAGCTTACATAAGGTGGGCCCTGCTGAGGTGGGCCACCAAATGGAGAATGGTACGGTTCAACACACACATAAGGTGGGCCCCACCTACCGATGGCTTGGATAACTACATACTTCATGGTGGGGTCCAACAGGGTGGGCCACAAGGCCATTTCATCATACAAAAGGAAGAAGAAAAAGAGGGAGAGAGAGAGAAAAAGAGAGATCGGTGAGGATGGAGGGACCCCGCCACTATGGGCCCTCCTTGCAATAAATCATACATCAAGTGGGCCCTAAAGCATGTGTGTCCATAAGAAAAAAAATCGAAACGATGGAGATCCTTTCTCCACCAATATGGACGGTCTAGATGACCTATCTAAAGCAAGGAAATAAACATCATGATGGGGGCTATGGAGAATGGCCCCATCATGGAATGATCATGATGATCAAAGCGGGCCATCGGCCACATCTTAGGGTCCTAAGTGAGATCCAAACCATTGATCGGTTGGCCTCACTTGACCCATCTTAAAACATGAAAAACTACTCTTATCAAGCACCCACCGTTCGATCTTCTTGCTCCTATGGGTTCCTTAGCTCCTTAGCTTCAATTCCAATGGAGGAGATGATGAATGGATGGCTAGGATGGGGGATCTTGGGATGGAAAGGTGGGACACACTTGTGGTTCTCTTGGAAGGGCTTGGAGAGGCTCATACTTATGGTGCTCTCTCTCTCTTGATTGGAGAGGGGATTTTGAGAAATAGAGGGTTGTAAAGAAAGAGGAGTGATGGGTGATGGATGTGTTGATGTGGTGAGTGATGGGTGTAAGAACTTTTTGACTTTCATAGCCATTTGTGTAAGAAAAGTATGGGCTTTATAAGAAACTTTTAACTTTGGGGTTGCTTGGGGAAGGGTGAAAAGGTGATGTATACTTGACATGTTGAGATTGATGGATTGATGGATTGATGTGACACATCGTAGAGATTCTCTCGGAATTTGTACGCGCGGTGTTTTACTCGCACCAAACGCTGGCCCGCATCTCCTGACCAGAGTATCGCCTCGGCGCGCTCGTCGCGGCATCGGAACCGCGGCGACGGTGCGGTCGCATTGGTATAAGTCTCGGGTTGAGTCGAATCAGATTAACAACGTGTGAATTAAGGTCGTGCGCAACGCTGGTTGAGGGTCGAAGGTTGCCGGAATTCGACCGAAAAGACCGCGGGAACCTACGGAACGGTACGGTCTAGGATACGAGTCTTACAAAGGTGCATACTATAAACATTTAGGTTATGGTTTTTAATGCTTTTAATGTCAGTTAATGATTTATGTCTGACTTGATTGCTGCCATATTGTCTTAGATACGACGTTTTCGATATATTATACATGTGTGAACTATATTGAATACAAGATGCATTCCATGTGTTTGTTGAAATGTTTGGTTGAATGTGAAATTGTGATTTGTGCTTGCCATGATTTCTAATCTAAGATTCATGTTTGTCATATGCTTGATGACTTCTTTTGTGTAAGGAATTGTTATAGTTCATGTCGTAAGTAATCTAGTCTATGTATTTAGTAATGTGTAGTCAAGCGTTTGATAAAATGTCTGAATGAGAAATTGTTGATGAATTGTATCTAATAAGGGTATTGAGATAAGATTCTCGATTACCTTATCCATATGTATAGTTTCCTTCACGATATCTTAATTTTGTCTACATGATTTATGGATCAAATGCAAATGGTTGGTAATATGTTAAATGTGTTTGATAAAATGCTCAAATGAGGAATTGATTTGGATTGTTTCTTAAATGTTGATATGATTATCACATGTATTTACTTATTGCATCTGAGTAAGATTGGGTCTACAGTGTAGCCCAGGCAATCGGTAACAGTTCATGTACAGGTGGCTGAATTAGTTTCACCACAATTGGGTAACTCGAAGAATCCGGGTCACACGATGACAGTCGACAGTGGTTAGGCCACAAGGGGTGCTTATGGGCTCCATATCGATTAAGTCAATGTGTGCTCGTACCAATCGAACTTGCCAAACAAACCGATTGACCTATTATGTGTTTACCATGTATGGACATTATTGCTTGAATCTAAGGTACCACTTACTAATGTAAAAGCTCGTTTCAACCATGGTAGCACGATCCGCTAAGACTCATGAGTTGGGCATGATTGTATAAGACACCGTGGTTAGCGGTTGGCCTATGCTGGGGTGACGAGCCTCCTCGTAGTGACCAATGAGCAACCCAAACTCGTGAGCTGGGTATGGTGGTATAAGACACCGTGTTCGAGCTGTCGGCCTACCCTAAGGTGACAAGCCTTCCCGTAGTGACTGCGAGTATAAATTTTTGACTTTACCTATTGACTGCTATTTCATTAGGGGTGATGTCCTACAACTTGCCTATTGTATATGGTTAACTAGGATTGACGACCCTAGATGGATCATTCATTTGGGGTAATGATATAAAGGGAGGTACCTTAACTTCCTGAACCTGCTATATGAATAAGCTTAATTAAGAACTTGGCTAACACGACCATGCACCGCATTGCATGTGCTTTGGCGAGGAAGTTGTGCTTTAAGGAGGTTGTCATGTGCGAACTTGGTTGTCAGAGTCGCTTGTGAGGGAGCTTCGTGCGAGAGCATGCATCATTAGTGCACTCCATTCTTGCATTAACAAGAGTAGTTAGGAAGTGATTGTTGTATTGCTTTATCATTACTACTTGATTAACTTGATATCATGTTAACCTTTGCCTTATAGTACCGCTGAGTTGATCACTCATTCCCACCCTGGGACGGTGTTTTAAAACACCAACCAGACTATTATTTAGGTGCAGGTGACGACGAAGTCTACGTGACAGAGTCGAACTTCATGGACGTGGAGGAGTTCTCCTACTGCCAGCTCTCAGGCGGGTCTATGTAGACCTCGTGCTGATCTGACGGGATTACAGGGATATATGAATTAGTCAAACACTTTACATTTTGATATTTTGTATATTTTGAAACAACACTTGTATATATTCAGCCTGGTATATATTCATACTCCGGAGTTTGTGAATCACTTTCATGTTTAAATACACATACTTAAGACTTCCGCTTGCTTAATTTAATTACACTTGGAGTATGATATGTTGTTTTGGTATAATCCCACTCATGTTTAACTCATTAATATGGACAAAATCTGAACATCATTATCCATGTTGCATAAGTGATGTGCCGAATCTCGGGAGTAGAGCTTTTGCTCGACCCTCGAAATTCAGGGCGTTACAATCCTAGACACAAACCTGCCACCACTTTAAAAAATGACTAACAGCGATATTGCAAAATAGATTGCTGCTAGAATCAAGTGATAAGAAGAAGAGTTGCTATATCGCGGTCACATGCTGAATGCCCTATCCAACCGCCTCTATGACCTGTACACAGGAATACTTCGCCCAAAGAAATTTGAAATGAGCTAGAATTCAAGTACAAGGTTAAAGAAGAGGGAACACAAAAATTCCTAATTGTCAGGTACTTTGATTTCATGATGGTAGATAATAAGCCTCTTATAGCATAGGTCCAAGAATTGCAATTGATCATAAATAAGATAAAGGCCTTAATAATCAACTTGCTTGAATCCAAGTTGGGGCTATAATAGTGAAATTGTGTCTAAGTTGGAAAGATTGCGGGAAGAATCTATTGCATAAATCTGAAAAATTCACCTTGGAACAAATTCAAAAGCATTACCGGATTGAGCAAGAATCTTGTAACCGAGACAAGAAAGATAACACCAATGGTGAATACTCGTCCAAGGTGAATGCAGTAGAAAACCATCCCAAACCAATAATCCTAAGAAGAACGAATTCCTAAAAGCCAATAAGGATAAATGAAAATTCAAAAAGACCCAAAGAATGACAAATCCAAGAGTCTTTGTTATGCCTGTAGGAAGATCGAACACTTCATCCGAGTCTGTTGAGACCGCAAGAAGCCTAAAAAAGAGGCTAATGCAGTAGACGATGATATCGTGGCATGGAAGCGAATATGGTTTAAGGGAAAGTCCCCGGTTGGTGGTATGATACAAGTGCCACAATCCATGTATGCTATGACAGATCTGTCTTCAAAACCTATGAAAGCGTGACCAACAGTCAAGAGGCTCAAAAGAGGAACAAAGGTCGGTCGAAGGCCATCGACAAAGAACCGTGGAACTTGTGTTTACCTCTAGAAAAAAAAGTAACCTTGACTAATGTGCTCCATGTCCTAGATATGAGGAGAAATTTAGTTTTAGGGAGACTTCTGAGTAAATAAGGGATCAGGTTTGTATTTGAATATGGCAAGTTGATTTTGTCTATGAATGAGACTTTTATTAGGAATGTATATGCTTGTAATGAGATGATTACATTTTCCTTGAATGAAAATAATTCTTTTACTTATATAGTTGAGTCTATATCCTTGTATCATAGTATATTAACACATATAAGCTATAATACCACAAGACTCATGGCTAAGAATGCATTAATCTCGTATAATGAATGAGAGAATGATAAATGTGAAGTGTGCATACGGTCTAATATAACTAAAAAACCATTTCTAAGTGTTAAGAATCAACTTAAGTGTTGGATCTAGTGCACATTGACATATAAAAGTTGAATGACATTCTTACTGAAGAGGCAAAAGGTATTTCATAACACTCATAGATGATTGCTCTAGATATGTGTATGTGTACCTGTTAAAATCTAAAGATGAGGTGTTTAATATCTATACATTCGAAGTAGAAAACAAATTGAATAGGAAGATAAATATTCTCTGTAGTAACCGAGGAGGAGAAAAATTATTTAATGAATATTTAAAAAATTGCAAATAACATAAGATATTTCACTAGTGCATAGCACCTTACACACCACAAAAAATAAAAATAAAATAATGGTGTGGTTGAGAGGAAGAATAGAACCCTAGTTGAAATGATCAACTCAATGTTAATACAAGTAAAGTTCTCATTTAGTTTGTGGGGAGATGTGCTACTAGAAGCATGCCATGTCCTAAATAGGTTTCTATTTAAGAAGACAAAAACCTTTTCATATGGGATATGCAAAGAGAGAAAATCAAACTTAGGATATCTTAGAGTGTGGGGGTGTCTCGCTTATTGCAGAACACCTGATCCTAGAAGAAATAAGAATGATCCTAGGGTTGTTAAGTGCGCCTTTGTGGGTTATAATTTGGTTTGAGTAATCACTGATTGATTGACGAAGCCAACACATTTTATTCCCATCCGTATTAATTACTCTATGGATGTACTTGCCAAACTTTATATCAAGTTGTGCGATTGCATGTAGTACCGAGTTCTATTGTGTCAGATCGTGACCCACGTTTCACGTCGCTCTTTTAGACAAGTTTGCATGAAGCCATGGGTACTACCATGGACTATAGTACAACATATCATCATCAATCTAATGATAGACTGAATGTGTAACTCAGATACTTGAAGATCTCTTACATGCACGTGCCTTGGATTTCAAGGGAAGTTGGGACAACAATCTTCATTTCGTAGAGTTCGTGTATAACAACAGCTATTAGGCTAGCATCGGGATAAGCCCTTATGAAGCACTCTGAAAAGAAGAGCTTGTGATATCCTGGAGGGGGGGGGGGGGGAGGAGGGGAGGGGAGGAATATGACAATGCCAAATAATCGAAACAAGTGATGAATACGTAAATAATACAAATATCTCAATTGCTTGAGTAATGACACTTTGATTTCAAATAATTCGTAGGACAACCTTCACCTAAAATTTTAGGCAAGACAACCTTATTTCACGAATATATTTAAAATCAAAACCTCAAACTAGCAAGAGTAAATTAAAGAATTACAACATTCACCACATAATTGAAATAATTAAATACATCCAATCCACCAAAAATAAAAATAAGGCATTTACCACATGTCACGAAGAATTATAGTAGTTCGGTGCTTTAAAAACAACCACACCTACTCCACTCCCAAAATTACTTCCCTCGTAATTTTGGCTTTCACTATAAAAAAGGTTTCACAGGGTTACTTTAATAACCTGATACAATTTTTTTTTTTTAATTTTCACGGGCTATCACAATAAAACCCCAAACCGAGATTTTATCAGGCTATCTCAAACAAAACCTTAACTGATATTTTCACAGGAGATCTTAGAAAAACCTAAACAGAGTTTTAGAATGTATAATTATCTTCAACCGTAGAAGATGTAGTAGAAGTTATAGCCAAAAAGACATTTTTCTTAAATGTAATGGTGTCATATTCAGTCAGATAGAAATGGTCTAGGGTTCTATAAATTTCAATTTTGTTGAACCTAAAAGCCACTTAATTCAATTCTCTTAGATCTTAAAGAGGAGTATAGTTTACTCACTTAGATTAAACTTAAAAGATCTGAGATTAAGGGAATTGAAAAAGCTATTTAAATAAATTATAAATACCAACCAATAGCTTACTAATAACTTGAACTTATTTCTCTCTTGTAAAAGAATTCTGATAATTGACATGTATAATTCGGAATGAGAGAAGAACTCAATTTATAGACAAAGAAGTTAGAACTTCAACTAGCTCGAGATAGGATTTGACTAGCCTAAATTCAGCGGATTTTGTTAAACGGATTTCGGATTGCATGGGATACGAATTATCCAAAATTCAGCTGGCCCGAGGTCAAGTTTGGCTGGCCGAACAGCACAATTCGACTAGTCCCCGAATTCCAAAACTTGATGTTGCTGGAATTTGACCTGAACTTTTTAGGGTTGGCCAAATTTAAGCTCAGGCTAGCCGAACCAAAACTTAGGCTGTCTGAATTTGCAACAAAAGTTGTTATTTACTTTGGGCTTGAAGTTAAGCTAGCCGAGGAAGCTTAGGTTAGCCGTACCAGAAGTTAGGTTGGCCAAATTCTAGGAAAAAATAAATGTAAAAACCCATGATTAAACATTTTTGAAAGCACCTAGTCATAAAGTCTTTGTAGGGTTTATACCACCTAAGATATATCAAATATCTGATTCAATTTGGCTTGAACTTTGTCTCGAACTTCATCTTTAATTTGGGCTTGACTTCATCTTAAATTTAAACTCTATCTTTTCTTGAACATAACCCGATCTTGAACTTGATCTTTTCTTGAACATAGACCAATCTTGAGCTTGATCTTTTATTGAATATAAACTAATCTTGAGCTTGATCTTCTCTTGAATATAAATTGATCTTGAGCTTGATCTTCTCTTGAACATAGACTGATATTTGAAGATCTACTTTGAATTGGTTTTGTCTTACAAAATTTGACAACCTATGCGTGCTCAGCATTATAGCACTTACAATCTCCCCCTTTATCAATTTCGTGACAAAACACTTAATATTACAAATATACAATCATACACATCTTTAGATATTTGAAGTCTTTGTAGCTCTAATCTTCAGCTCACAATTGATGATGATGCTCAATTGTGTCACGCCCCAAACCTAGAAATCGGGCTCACAAAATTTTCGATTGTCGAATATGGTTCCGATAGCCTCTGTAGTACCCTATTCTCGGCTCCCAGCGCCCATATGCTAGATTCCGATCTGGAATCCTATAAGGAGGATTTTCTAACGTACTTTTGTCTCATTTTTGTCTCATAAGAAGCATAACCACAAGTTTACCTAAATCACAAAGACAACATCATCACACATATCCACTATTATAAACATTTGAATACAATGCTGAAGGGAAATACATATATCGAAAATCAAAGCTCCAGAAGACCGCTGTACACTCCAAGCTCAATGCCGCTGCAACCTAACATCACCTGCACGCATCTATCGTGCATAAGCTTATAGAAAACTTAGAGGGTGGTGTAAGTGTGTGCACGAGGTAAGTGTCAAGTATTCAATATAATACCATAATCATACAATATCAGAAATATTGACAAGATCATGAATCATATGATATTAGAGTAAGCGGAAATACTGACAAGTCCATGAGTCATACAATATCAAAGTACGCAATACAGATCAATTATGTAAATGAGAAGTCATAAAGAGCCAAATATCAGATGCTGAGGATGCAATGCAATATACAATTCCTAATGAGTTCATGAATACCGTCAGCGGTACCTAGGCCATATAAATGCAGAAATATTGTAACCCAGACTGCCATATGTCGCGGATGTAATGCAATATGCAATGCGAATGGAATGACCATGCTGGAGTGTGAAGTCAGGATGATAGTACGTAGTATCGCAGGCTACGGGGTCTACCATAAGCGACTTTTATCCAAACCAGTCTCATACCTAAATTTGAATAGATAGACTCAATGTGGTAAACTCCTAACCTCAGGTTAGTCACGCTCCCCAACTGAAATCCTGACCATTGCGAAGGTACACATAATAATTAGTTGCACACCACCAGCCTGAGTGGATAGTGAATGAATGAATGAACGAGTAAAATGCTGAGTATGTAACTTCTGCTCAATAGGTCCACATATCATTACTGTACATCTCTGGGATCATCACCAGAGTCTACTACACTCTACATGCAATCGCTGCCCACTAGACACGCAACCATGCAAGTGGAAGAGACCTCACTATCCGCCTGGCTAGTAGTCAGCCAATATCTACCTAGCATATTGATAGCGAACCCATTTATGATCTGGTCAAACTCAGCCTAGCTATGCCCCCTACCCTCGGGTGGGCAAGGCCACACCCCCTTCCAACCGACCATAACACAATGAGAGATGCGATCTACTGGTATTCGGTACTCAGGCGCTCATGTATCCACTCGGTCTCGACGTTGGGGTGTCTCCTAGACTGGACATTTAGGAATTTTCACCCAGGGACATTTATGGCACCCTGATGCTAGTAATAGATTTTTGGTGTCCCATCTGACCATCCACGACATGCCTGTGAAGGCTACGACCCTGATGTCATTAGGGCGTACAGTAATCACAACACACAATGTAAGATGCATGAGTTATACAATCGAGTCACACATCAATCCTGCGCATACCGTACGCTCATGTGAGAAATCTCCACCTATCAGGGAGTCTCATAACAACCTGCCCAATGACATATGTAATGGTCAACCACATCTCATAACAAACATGCAGATGTGTGTATGGGCATGTATCATGATGCTATGATGTCACATACTCATAATCGATATCGATAATCGACACCCATAATTGGCATCGATAATCGGCCTATATAATCGGCCTCGACAATCAGAATAGGCCTCGACAATTGAAATCGGCCTCGACAATCATAATCGACCTCGATAATCAGCCTTAACAATTGGAATAGGCCTCGACAGTCGGCCTAACAAAGAGCTTAAGGGAAGGTCACAATGTGGACATTTAACTATCATTGCCAATCAATGTGGACATTCAACCAACATCGCTCCCAAGGAGTGACCCTCATAGGACCAAACGTATAGTGGGCCCATGGCTTCACACAAAGGCCTCATACACAACATAAGGGACTGCATACAATCTCAATGGGCCTCATACAATCATAATGGGCCTTACACAAGGGTCTCATACATCAAGTGGGCTGGAAATATATCACATTGGGCCACGTCCCATGGGCCTCGAATACATCATAATGGGCCACACCACCTGGGCCTCAAATGTGTCACAATGGGTCATAACCCATGGGCCTCGAATACATCATAAAGGGCCACACCACCTAGGCTAGAAATACATCGCAATGGGCTTTACCAAATGGGCCGCTAATACATCACAATAGACCACATCCCATGGGCCACACATTCATCATATTGGGCTGTATCTCTTAGGCTTAATACACATCACACCGGGCTGCATGACATGGGCTTAATACACATCACGATGGTCCACATGACAAGGGCCTATATACAACAAGTGGGCCACATCAATGGGCCACACTAATGGGCTTAGAAAAGTGGATGAACTGTGTGCATGCAACACACACATCATGGTAGGATGCACAAATGAACGACATAGACAATACATGCATCAATGGTAGGCCCCACGTGGCACCGTCTAAAGGTAGACAGTGTGAATATAGAATACGTACACCAAGGTGGGCCCCATCACCTGGGCCTAACATACATGACAGGTGGTCCCGCATACACAGCAAATGAGCCCCACCAGATGGCAGTGAGGGTACAAGATACGTCGCGGTGGAGCCCACGGCACCGTCCAAACATTGTCCATATAAATCAACACTGTCTAAACATTGTCCAGCACCGTCCAGCACAATCTGGATGGTGTGGATGAAATAAATACATCATGGCGGTCCCATGCTGGCAAAACAGATGGACGGCTTGGAGGAATACATGCATCATGGTGAACCCTCGAGATGGACGGTATGGAAAGAAGTATATGCATCAAAGTGGGGTCCACGTCCCCTACATAGATGGATGGCGTGGAATAAATCACATATATCACGGCGGGGCATGTCAGTACCGTCCAACACATCTGGATGGTGTGGATGAAACAAATACCTCATGGTGTGGCCCACATGGCATGCTGATGTCCTCAATAGCTATACTTGCTGGGCTGTTGTCCAGCAGCCCAACAGATGGATGGTATAGATTAGGTGGGTCCACACGCATGGACACCTCATACCATCAAGGCGGGCCCTACTGTTGATGACCAACATGGATAAAATAAATACATCCTGGTGTGGTCCCACCGTCCATCATGATGGGACCTACAGTGTTTGTTGACGCTATGCACAACAGTTGGGAGTGCTGCTAGCCCGCTGTCCAGATGATGGACGACATGAAATCTAAAACATATCTATCATGGTGGTCCCCACGTGGATGGTTGGCATGGATGAAACCCACACCCGTGGTGTGTGCGTGCTACATAGCACCTTTCAGATGGACTGTGCATATTTAGAATAATTACATTAAGGTGGGTCCCATGTAAGGCCCACCATACTATTTATTATAACATATATTATATATTATATTATAATATACATCATGGTGAGTCTCATACAGGGCCCACCATAGTATATATTATATATTATATTATATTTATATTATTATTTTTTTAACAACCATCCAGCGTCCAGGGCCCCACATCAAGCCATGGACGGTATGGATGTCGTGGGTAAGACACATATATCATGTGGGCTCCACACGTGTGTGGCCCACCAAAGTATCAAGTTGATATTTATGTTTTCTCTTCATCCGGGCCCACCTGAAAACGAGCAGCAAGGTGGGCCCCGGATGGACAGCGGTGTGGATAAAATACATACATCAAGGTGGGCCACTAAATGGAAAATAGAGATAGAGAGAGAGACGGATGCTATGGAGGGATCCTCGCCACTATGGGCCCTCCCTTTAATTATGACACATATAACAAGTGGGTCCCATTAAATGTAGGTCCACCAATCAAAATCAATGGTGGAGATCCCTTCTCCACCAAAATGTAAGGTTTAGATGACCATAAAAAATGGAACATAAACATCATGATGGGGTCCATGGAGAATGGCCCCATCATAGGATGATCTTATGGATGAAGGTGGGCCATTTACCACACCTAGGGTCTAAAGTGAGATCCATACCATTGATCAGTAGGCCACACTTTGCCGATCAATAAAATACAAATCTAAGTTCATGAGAACACCCACCTTTGATCATGGACTTTTCCTTCCACCGATGCATTCTAAAGATCCAAGGGATGTATTTCAACGGTCGAGATGAAGCTTAGAGAGTGGGGTTGGATGGTAGGAAGGTGGGCCACACTAGCTCTCTCTCATGAAAATATCTTGAACGGTTGCTCACATGGAGCTTGGGAGGAAAATGAGAGAGAAAGAGAGAGAGAGAGAGAGAGAGAGAGAGAGAGAGAGGTGATGTAAGAGATGGGTGAGGGATGGGTGAAAGGTGATGAATATATTTGACATGTAAGAATGTGTAAGAGGGAGAGTTGACTTTGGGGGATGGGTATTGTACTTGGGGAAGGGTGTGAGTGATGGGATGTGTACTTGACATTTGATGTGATGGATTCTCTTGGGATTACAAAGCACGGTGTTTTCCTCAAACTGAACGCGAGCCCACATCTCTTAGCCTGGGTATCGCCTTAGCACGCGAGACGCAGTTTCGGAACCGTGATAACGGCGTGGTCACAAGGGTACAAGTATCGGGTCGAGCCAACTCTAGAATACGGGATACGACTCAGGGTCTCGCGCAAATGCCGATTACTGGTCGCGGGTTTCTGAAATTTGACCGGGAGGACCGCGGAAGCCTACGAAACGGTACGGTCTAGGATACGAGCCTTACAATTTCTCCTGTAAAATACACATATAACATTCCATACACAACATCCATGCATTCATTTGATACATTCCATACACATACCATCCATATATGCATTCCATACGTTCTCTCTAACATTCTCTCCCCCATACTATATAGCATTGCATATTACTAGCATCTCTCTTCCTTTTTGTCACAATTTGACAAAGGGAGAATAAAAGAAATAATATGAATTGAAGGAGCATGTGGTAAGAAAATCAAGGTAAGCATATACAATAGTCAACCATATTATCTAAAAAGGCAATTGTTAGCAACCACATCATCAAAGCATCCAAAGTATCAAGTCTTAAAATAAGTTTTAAGTATATAACAAGCATAAGTCTAAAAAATAAAGAAATCTAGCTTAATTTGACCTAGAGGAAGGAGCAGACATCGAGGGATCATTTAACCGCAAACTCCGGTTAATGCGATGAAAGTACTTTTTCATGTATTTCATTGTAGACTTTTGGGTTTAGGCCAATGAAGCCTGCGATACATGCAAAGACTCCACTTTCTCCTTCAATGTAGATTAGTCTCTCATCAAACTGAGAGGGATGGTGGTCAAAATCAGCTAGATCATCTGAATCATCCAACTCATTAAAAATATCTTCCACTGTTGTGTCTGCAACAGTCTGCGCTTTCTCTTCTTCTTCATTTTGTCTAGGAAGAGGAGTAAGGTTCATCTTATTTAGGTTGGAATTGTTAAATGGGAGTTCGGATTCTAGTGCCTCAACATAGGAATTTGAACGTTATAGTGAAAGGCAATGCAAGTCATAAGATGAGCATAGGGAATTGAATCATGCTTAGGATGCAAGTGAAATTGAATAATAATGTAACAAATTAAGGAAGGTAAATAGACACGAATACCTGATACAACGGAGTGAAACACTCTAAGCATGAAGGTAGTAAGATCAGTCTTATTCCCAGTTCGAGGATACACATTAGACGTAAAAATCAGATGTAAGACGAGGTATTTTGGGAGCATTTGGTTTGTAGGAAGGGCATTACCCGATCGCCATTCAGCAGTGAAGCGACATAATTTACGAGTGATGGTTTGTTTTTCAGAGTTTGACATCTTCTCTGATAATGTGGCGATTGGTATACCATTTTTGCAACAACTATATCCATTAACTCAGATACAATGTGAGACGTTATTGTGAATGTTTCTTCAACAAATTTAACTGAGAATGTTAGATTCTCAAGAGAAAAATCATATATGGAGGCATACATGCCTTGCACTATGGACTGGTAAGTCGTTCCAACCCAACTCAAAATGCGTTCCTATCTAACCTAAGAAAGAATAGGAACAAGACCAAACCTAGCAATGTGTTCTAAATTAACAAAATTTTCTATGATTATGTCTATTGTACGAAAGTCTCGAACATATTCTAAATCATCCTCCGGTGACCGTAGAGTCTGTACACCAAGAGGAGTTGTTTTAAAAGATGAACTGACATGATTCTTACAAGCCATTTTCTTAGTTCTATGCTCCATTTCAGAATGCACAAGCAAAATATCAAAGAAAAAGAGTAGATCAGTTTTGAAGCAAAACCCACAAGAAAAATGGGTTTCAAATGAAGAAAAATTTACTCAAATATGTTAATATAGCATGAGACCACTTAATACTTGAAGGAATTTGAAAATAAATCACTTACATGTGAGTTTGGAAGATGGTTTTTTAGAATGGGGGACCGGCTAGCCAAGGAAGAAGATGTGAAATGAAATAGATTTGGGGATTTTTCCCCTTTTGAGGCAAACCCGCGTGATCTTCGGCTAGCCTGAGCCCGTGCTCGATTGGCCGAATTCTTCGGCTAGCCCGAACTCATGCTCGGCTGGTCAAAAAATCCCCAAAATTCATTTTTTTTTTTCAATTTTTATTTTCATTTCATGCATTTCATCATAAAAAATAAACATAAGCATAAATACATAATCCGATATCATGCTTCAAATTTAAAAATTTAACTTTGTCAAGCGGCTAAGTCAGTATATTTGTAAGCTGCTCTCAGTTTGAATTTATTCCAACATGATGGATTTGTCTTCAACTAATTCTCAAATATAATGGTATCGTATGTCGATATGATTTGTATAAGAATGTTGAATCAAATTTTTAGAGATATTTATTGCACTAGAATTATTGCAATATAATGTCATCGTATTTTGCACAATTCCATAGTCAGCTAGTATTCTTTTCATCCATATTAGCTAAGTACAAGCATTTCCCGCTACAATATATTCAGCTTTAGCAGTAGAGAGAGATACATAAATTTGTTTCTTGCTGAGCCAAGATACTAAGTAGTTTTCAACAAAGAAATATCCACCGCTGGTAGATTTTCTATCGTCAACATTTCCTGCCTAGTCAACATCTATATTGCTTGCGATTTGTATAGACGTATTGTGTGGATACCATAGGCCTAAGTTCGTAAAACTTGTGACATATTCAATTATCCATTTAATAGCAGTTAAGTGTAATTCTTCAGGATCAGATTGATAGCTAGCACATATTCCAATACTAAATGCAATATCAGGTCTACTAGCAGTTAAGTATAGAAGATTACTGATCATACTACGATATAGTCGAGAGTCTACACTTTTACCTGATACATCTTTTAAGAGTTTAAGAGTTATACTTATTGGAGTATCAAAATTCTTACAATTATCAAAGTCAAACCTTTTTACAAGGTTCAATGCATATTTGGTCTATGAGATGAACATACCATCTTAAAGTTGTTTGACTTGTAATCCAAGGAAATAGTTTAGTTCACTGACCATACTCATTTCAAACTTGGATTTCATTAGATTTGCAAACTCAGTAGATAGGTTAGTGCACGTAGATTCATAAACAATATCGTCAACATAGATTTGAACTATCGGGATATGATCATTATATTTCTTGACAAATAAGGTTTTATCAATATTACCCATAACAAAATTATAACGAAGTAAGAATTTAGTCAATTTCTCATACCACGCTTTAGGAGCTTGTTTCAATCCATAAATAGCCTTTTTAAGACGATAAACATGATTTGAAAGTTTGGGATCTTCAAAACCCTTTGGTTGTTCAACATATACTTCCTCATTCAAATCACTGTTTAGAAAAGTACTTTTTTTTTTTTTATACATCTATTTGATAAATTTTACATTTTTTATGGCATTCAATGGAAATAAATAATCTAATCGATTTAAGGAGAGTAACTGATGTAAAGGTTTTATCGTAATCAATACCTTCTATTTGAGTATAACCTTGTACAACTAGTCGTGCCTTATTTCTAATAATGTTTCTCATTTCATCAGTTTTATTTTCAAAAATCCACTTGGTTCCAATCACATGTTTATCAGTAGGTCTAGAAACCAAAAACCATACATCATTTTTAATGAATTAATTTAATTCTTCCTGCATGGTATTAATCGAACTTTTATCAATGCGTGCTTCATTTACATTACTCGGTTCAATTTGGAAAGTAAGGTAGACATGATTACATATATTTTCTAGTTGTCTTCTTGTTTAAACGCCAGTGCGAGGGTTACCAAGTATTTGATTTTTCGGAAGGTCTTTGACTAACCTTAACTCAGTATTATCTGATTTAGATGAAGAGTCAGGTATATTAATCAAATTGACATCATCATGATCATCTTGATTAGAATTGGGTGTGGTCTGCTGATCATTTATCATAACATTTATAGATTCTTGTATCACACTAGTTCTTTTGTTAAGAACACGGTATGCCCGATTGTTTAGAGCATAACCTAAAAATATTCCTTCATCGCTCTTAGCTTCAAAATTTTCCAAATTTTCTCAGTCATGTAAAACAAAATATTTGCTTCCAAAAGTTTGAAAATATTTAACTGTGGATTTTTATTAAACCATAATTTATAAGCTGTTTTGTTTTTAGCTTTTCTAATATAAACATGATTAATTATATAACATGCAATGCTAATAGCTTCAGCTCATAAATTTTTTGGTATATTCATGCAATTTAGCATTATACTAGCCATCTCTTGAAGAATTTTATCTTTTCTTTTAACAACTCCATTTTGTTGTTGTGTTTTTGGAGTAGAAAATTCATGTAATATACCATGATCATTGCAATATTTCTCAAAATTCCTATTTTTGAATTCAGTACCATGATTACTTTTAATCTTGACCATAGATAACTCTTTTTCAGTCTGGATACATTTTAACATTTTTCTGACTTCATCAAGAGTATCTGATTTTTCTCTTAGAAAGACTACCTAAGTATATCTAGTGTAGTCATCATCAATTACAACCAGAAAATATTTATTTTCACCTCTACTCTCCATTTTAGTTGGTCCAAGTAAATCCATATGGAGAAGTTCAAGAGGTCTATCCGTGTCTAAAGAGTTCACTTTCTTGTGACTACTCCTAATTTGCTTGCCTATTTGAAATATGCCACAAACTTTTTCTATCTTTTTTAGTTTGGGTATGCCACGTAAGTGATCTCTTTTGCTCAATTTATACAGATCTCTATAATTTACATGTCCAAGACATTTATGTCATAGTTCTGTCTTGTCTGTTTGGACCATGTAACATAAATGCTTTATTGAGTAAGAGTTATCAATTATATAACAATTTTCAGACGTTCTGTGACCATTTAATATTACACTTCCTTTCTCATTTATTATCTCACATCCGTGATCTGAAAATTTTACACTATGCTTATTATCACAGATCTGAGATATACTCATAAGATTATGTTTTAATCCTTCAACATAAAAAATATTTTCAAAGAGAGGTAAGTTAGGAAGTTGTCCATTACCTTGGCCAATTATCTTGTAGTTACTTCCATCTCTGAATGTAACTGAGCCGCCATTTATTTCATTGATATTTGAGAATATAGCTTTATCACCTGTCGTGTGTCTCGAACATCCACTATCCAGGTACCATCTTGAATGACAATTAGCTTTGAAAGCTGTGTGGGCAACAAGACACTTAACCTTTGGAACCCATTTCATTACAGTTATAGGTTTAGGAGGATCTCTTACTTTATGCTGTGATTGAGAGTTAGGATTTCTCCTTTTTCTATATACTGCAGTCTTATTAGAGTTGAATTTCAATAACTTTTTAAGTAAGTCCATAAAATTTTTAGTTAAAGGAGGTTTATTATTCCTTTGATATTTATAGATGATGGCATTATTATTTATTCTAAAGACTTGAAAAGGTTTTGAGTTTTTGAAGTCATTACTTTTATTGTTTGAATCTTTTTTATTCTCTACTTTAGAGTTCGAAGATTCTCCTTTTACAAAGGTAGGAGCAGAATCCTTAGATTTCAAAGAGTTATTTTTAATATAATCCAGATCAGACTTGTCACCACATCGCCTCGATGTGATTAACGATTTTTCAAGTTTCTGGTCACAAAGGGCGTATTTCCAAGTGTCCTTTGAACTCTGAAGGGAAGAAACTTTAAGTTTTAGTTTCTCATTTTCGGTTTTAAGTTTTTACAATTCAGAAGACTTAAAACTCAAATCTATTTTTTTTTTTTTTTTTAACAATCGAAAAAATGAGATTTTTCTAAAACAACTTTTTTAAGTTCTAATTTTAGTCTAACATAATTTTCTTTTTGAATTTTCAATTTGACAACAATTTTACAACTTTATTTGCATATGGCATTATAAGCATCTTAAAGATCATCTTCATTTTTAGGGTCACTTATTAGAGTTTCGTAGTCAGGCATATTACAACTATCTGAAGAAGTGACTCTGGCTATCATCATAAAGGCTTTCAAATCGTTTGCATTTTTCTGGTTTGATTCATCAGATTCAGAATTGGTTTCAGATTCTTATGATTCATCCCAAGTAGTTATCATGCCTTTTCTTTTAGATTTATCCTTTTTAGGACATTTAGAAGCTAAATGCCCATATTCATAACAGTTGAAACATTGATTGTCTTTTATTTTAGATTTCTAAAAATTTGATTTTCCTTTTCTTTTATCAAATGGTTTTTGAAAATCTATTCTTTTCTTAATTTTAAAAATTTTATAAAATTTCTTTGCTAACATTGCCATATCATTGTCAATTTCTTCAAAATCAGAATTTGCATTAGTGTTTTTTGAATTCGATTTAGAAGATTTAATAGCAATGGACTTGACTTTAGGAGCTTTGAAATTCAGCTCATAAGTTTGAAGAGAACTAACCAACTCCTCAACTTTCATAATATTTGTATCCCTTAATTTCTTTATAGCAGTAGCCTTTAAATTAAACCTATCAGGAAGTGATCGAAGTATTTTTGCACAAACCTTGCTTTCAAGGATTCTATCTCTAAGATCCCACATGGAATTTATTATGTCATTTAATTTCGTATAGAAGTCCATAAAAGAATCATTTTCTTCCATATGAATCTTCTCAAATTTAGTTGTGAGGATTTGAATTTTAGATTTTTTTACTATAGTAGTTCCTTTATGTGTCATTTTGATAATGTCTCATGCTTGTTTAACTGTATCATAAGAAATGATTCTTTTAAATTCATTTGGTGATAGAGCGCAAGTTATTGCATTTAAGACTTTTTGCATTTGCATTGCTTTCACTTTTCTGAACCGTAGTCCAAAAAGTAAATGTGGTTTTTTCATTGATATGGTTCCATCATCGGCTACTACTTTCATCATAAGAGGGATTCATTTAGATACAGTGACTTACCACACACTTTCATCTATGGATTTGAGGAAAATTCTCATCCTGGCTTTCCAATATGAATAATTAGAGTCATCAAAGGGAGGTGGCCTGGTAATGGATAAGCTTTCGAAATTTGACATATTAAAGCTATGGATCTATCTCTAGGAGGTAAATCTAAAAAATAAAAAGAGCAACCCGCTCTGATACCACTTGAAAAAGAGAGCTTGCGATGTCCTAGAGGGGGATGAATATGAATATGCCAAATAATCGAAACAAGTGCTGAATATGTAAATAATACAAATATCTCAATTGCTTGAGCATTGAAACCTTGATTTCAAATAATTCGTAGGACAACCTTCACTTAAAATTTTAAGCAGGACAACCTTATTTCATGAATATCTTTAAAATTAAAACTTCAAACTAGCAAGCGTAAATTAAAGAATTACAACGTTCATTACATAATTGAAATAATTAAATACATCCAATCTACCAAAAATAAAAATAAGGCATTCACCACATGACATAAAGAATTATAGTGGTTTAGTGCTTGAAAAGCAGCTAAACTTACACCACTCCTAAAATTACTCCCCTCGTAATTTTGGTTTCACTATAAAAAGGTTTTCACGGGGTTACCTTAATAACTTGATACAGTTCCTTGTGATTTTCACGGGCTATCACAATAAAAACCCAAACTGAGATTTTACCAGGCTATCTCTGACAAAACCTTAACTGAGATTTTCATAGGAGATCTCAGAAAAACCTAAACATAGTTTTAAAAGGAATACTTATCTTTAACCGTAAAAGACGTACTAGAAGCTTGTAGCAGAAGGACCTCTTTCTTAAATGTAGATGGTGCAAAGTTTAGTTAGATAGAAAGGGTCTAGTGTTTTATAGATTTTAATTTTGTTAAACCTAAAAGCTACTTAATTTAATTCTCTTAGATCTCAAAGAGGAGCATAGTTTACTCTTAGATTAAACTTAAAAGATTTGAGCTTAAAGGGAATTAAAAAAGCTATTTAAATAAATTATAAATACCAACCAATAGCTGGCTAATAACTTGAGCTTCTTTCTCTCTTACAGAAGAATTCTGATAATTAATATATGTAATTCGGAATGAGAGAAGAACTCAATTTATAGGCAAAGAAATTAGAACTTCGGCTAGCCCGAGATAGGCTTTCACTAGCCTAAGTTCAGTAGATTCTGTTCAACGGATTTCGGATTGCGCGGGATAAGAATTATCCAAAATTCGGCTGGCTGAACAGCACAATTTGGCTAGTTGAATTCCAGTGAATTTCAAAAGTTGATGTTGCTGAAATTTGACCCGAACTTTCTCAGGCTAGATGAATTTCAAGCTCATCTTAGCCGAACCAAAACTTGGGCTACCTGAATTTGTAACAAAAGTTGTTATTTGATTCGGGCTCGAAGTTGGGTTGCCCTTGGAAGCTTAAGCTGTTCGAACTAGAAGTTAAGCTGGCCGAATTCCAGGTAAAAACAAATGTAAAAACCCATGATTGAACAATTTTGAAAGAACCTAGTCCTAAGGTCTTTGTAGGGTTTATACCACTTGAGATATATCAAATATCTGATTTAATTTGGCTTGAACTTTGTCTCGAACTTCATCTTGAATTTGGGCTTGACTTCATCTTGAATTTGAGCTCAATCTTTTCTGGAATATAAGTCGATTTTGAGCTTGATCTTTTCTTGAACATAAGACCGATCTTAAGCTTGATCTTCTCTTGAATATAAACTAATCTTAAGCTTGATCTTCTCTTAAATATAAACTGATCTTGAGCTTGATCTTCTCTTAAATATAGACCGATTTTTGAAGATATACTTTGAAGTGGTTTTATCTTACGAAATTTGACAACTTATGTGTGCTCAATATCCTAGCACTTACACACTCTATAGACATCCATGTCGAGCACCAAATTGCTAGATTAAAGTAGGAGAAAAGGGGTTAGTTGGACCCGATATTGTTCAAGAAGCCGTAGAGAAAGTAGAGATTATCAGGGAACGATTGTTAATAGCCCATAATAGGTAGAATAACTATGCGGATAGTAGAAGGTGTGACTTAAAATTCGTAATTGGAGGTCATGTATTTTTGAAGGTCTCACCAATGAAGGAATTGATGCATTTTGGAACTAAAGAAAAGTTAGCTCATCGATTAATAAGACATTTTTAGATCTTAGAGCGAGTTTGAGTTGTGACATATTGTCTCGCCTTTCCACCTTAGTTAGCTAGCGTACATAATGTATTGCATGTATCGATATTTTGGAAATACCAAAGAGATGCCTCTCACGTTATTGACTGGCAAGATCTTGAACTTCAGAAAGATACGACTTATATATTAAGAAGCTGATTCACATCATGGATTAGAAAGAACACGTTCTACTGACCAAGATTGTACCACTGGTTAAATTGTTGTGGACATATCATAGAATTGACGAAGCATCCTGAGCTTAAGAAGCAGAAATTCGAGAGAAATATCCTTAGTTATTTGATAATTAGATCAGGTAAATTTTGAGGATGAAAATTTTCCTTTTAGGGGGGGGGGGGGGGGGGTAGAATGTAACGACCCTGATTTTTCTGACCACCTTTAGACCCTGACTATACAAATTAATGATTTGATTTTTTTTTTCCTTTGTTAACAAAACTAAGCATGTAGCTAGTTAGTAAAAGCACTCTCACTAGTTGGATAGGTGAGTGGATCAATTCCACACCCCACAATAAATATATTTTTGCCAAAATTAGTAATTCTTGGTGGAATCTTCTAGAATTAGGGCTTTCTCTATTTAAAGGGTAAAATTGCAGGAAATTCCTGTAGAAAATCCTAAACTAAGGAGAAAAGAGAGAAAGAGAGAGAGAAGCCATATGAAGGAAGAGCTTTCACTGGTAAGTTTTCATCTTTTTTTCTTCTTTTTTATAATTTCTTACCTAAAAACCCTGGATTCAACCAATGGACATAATAGATTCACTCTACGTCCATCGTTTTGATCTAAGGGAGAAGTTTTGAACAACAGAAGTCTTTTTAACAAGTATTTCAACAAGGATGATCAATTGTGAGAAATTAAGTTGTTTCAGTCTAAGAAAATATGAATCTACGGATCTTAAGGCCAATTTGTGTTAAGGCCCTTAAAACGTAGATTGGACTAACAAATATATTTCCTACAGTGATCTACGCAATTTTATAGTTAATGATAATTTTGTTGAAAACAGTTTCAACTATCAAGTTGTAGATGTCAGTTGTTCAGATCTAAGCGATCTTTTGGTTTTTTCCGAATTCAGCTATGAGAAAAATCATTGGATGGGTTGGACACAATTTCATAATCAATGGAATCCATCAAAACTAAGGAAAAAGTATAAAAATCATAGAATTTTTTGAAAAGCAATTTGTGTAATAGAGCTCGTCCGACTTCGATTGATTAATCGAAGGGTTCGATCGATTGAAGATGGTCAATTTTTTTTCAGTGACCAAATTCCAAAATTTGTAACCTGCTTCGACTAATTGAACTCAAGGTTCAATCGATCAAGGGGATCCTTGAGCTATGTCGATTGATCGAACTCATTTGATCGATGGCGATAAAAAATTTCTTGCGAGCAAACTGATTTAATCCAACTACGCTCGATCGATCAAAGGTGGCCAAAAGTGTCTAGAGACTTAATTAAATTTGATTTTTCATCGATCCATGGTTGATTAATCGAGGGCCCTCAATTTGACTCAATCGATCGACTGCATTGATTGACAGTCCATGTTGTTTCCAAAATTTAACTAAGGGGTTAATGTTGGGTTAATCCCAACGTGTCTCATATCTACATAATTAAGATAGATGATTTGATGGTTGAAATTATTCTGATTGATATTGTTGTTGCATGATTGTGAAATGTTGTATAATTATGAGGTTTTGTTGACTGCTAAACATGTACAGATGCCAATAATTGATATTATAAATCTGTGTTTCCTCTTAGAGAGACATGCATCTTATTTATTGTACATATTGATACATGGACATTGAGCATAAATTACATGCATCCATTAAAAATGCATACACCTTGTGCCTTGAGTTCCTATGGGATATCTTTGGATGGTTTCTCCTAGTAGATTCGTTACTAGATGTCTACAATAGTGGGAGCCTACTCACAAAGTAGATGTATGATTCTGCGTGTCTACCAAGGTGGATGTCTGACGGGTACAAATTGCCCATACCTACCTACAATGGATGTCTAGAGGGTATAGTTTTTAGGTTGACGGATATCCATCCTAAGCAAGTGGATGATCATCCCACTTGACATGTGTGAGACCCGTATCCTAGCCCGTACCATTCCATAGGCTTCCGCGTCCTCCCGGTCAAATTCTGGCGACCTGCGATGCGTAGATAGCAGTTACGTGCGATCTTGAGCTGTATCCCGTGTTCTAGAGTCAGCTCGACCCGAGGCTTGTACCTTAGCGACCGCGTCGTCGCCGCGGTTCCGACGGCGTGTATTAAGCACCGAGGCGATACCCAGGCCAGGAGATGTGAGCCCACGTTCAGTCTGAGGAAAACACCGCGTGTTGTAAAATCCAAGAGAATATCCCATCAATCATATCAAATGTCAAGTACTCTATCCCATCCTCAAGTACAACCACCCTCCCCAAAGTCAACTCTCTCTCTTACAACCCATACCTAGTCAAGTACACCCATCCATCACTTACCATCCCTCTCTCCCATCACTTCTCTCCCATCACCTCTCTCTCTCTCTCATCTTTCTCATTTTTCCTCCCAAGCAACCCACATCAAACTCTCCATGAGAAGAGCTAGTGTGGCCCACCTTCCTACCACCCAATCCCACCCTCCAAGCTTCATCTCAACCGTTGAAATGCATTCCATGGAGCTTTAGATCGCATCGGTGGAAGGAGGAATCCAAGATCTAACAGTGAGTGTTTTCTAAGATTAGATTTATAATTTTGCTTGGATTTGATGATTTGAAGGCCCACTTGTGGTGGGACCCATCTTGATGTATGATTTGTATCAAGAGGGGCGACGGGGTCCCTCCACCATCCAACGTCTCTCTCTCTCTCTCTCTCTCTCTCTCTCTTTCTCTTTCTTTCTCCCTTTTGTGATGTCGTGTGGCCCACCTGATTTATGTGTTTCATTGAGCCATCCAGCTGGGATGGTGGGCCACATGCTGATGCATGTGTTTCATCACCGCCATCCATCTGTGATGACCCACCATGATTTATGTATTTTAGCTGCTGATTGGTCGTCAGCAAGCTCTGTAGGACCCATGCACATGTGGAGATCATGGTGGGAGCTCACATCCAGACCATTCGTGGAATGAACGTCCAGGGACTGGGTGTTTGTTTTATATATATATATATATATATATATATATATATATATATCATGAGTGGTGGACCCCACGTGGGACCCACCTGTCAAGATAGCAGGTTGGCAGAGCACCCTACACTAGCTATACAGCTGTTATGTTGAAACATCAAGTTCTAGGGTCTCACCTGCTATCCATATTGTCCATTTGAAGGACGGTGGGACCCCACCTCAATGCATATGTTGCATTCACACCGTCCAGACATATGGACGGTGGAAATCCACCGTGATGCGTGTATTCCTCCAAACTGTCCATCCTTTTTACTGGTGGGCCACATCTGTGGACCCCACCCTGATGTATCTGTTGTATCTGCCCGTCCAGAACACTAGACGGTGAGATCCACCTTGGTAGAATGTGTGAGATCCACACCGTTAAATCATGGGACCACCATGATATGTGGTTCATCTAGGCCGTCCGTCAAGAAGGTCCAAGGCCTGAATGTTAAAATAATAATAATACATATAATATTATATAATATGTATATATATAATATAATATAATATAATATAATATAATATAATATAATATATTATATTATATATAGTTGGTGGGCCCACGTGGGACCCACCAGATATAAACATTCATATAATATAATATAATATATATTATATATAGCTGGTGGCCCACGTGGGACCCAGCAGATGCATCTAGTTCATCACCCATCCTCACCGTCCATTGAATTGGACGGTGGGAATCCACCTTTGATACGTGGGACCACCACATCATGTGTGGATTTCCTCCACACCATCCGTCCATTGATCTGGACCATGGACCACACTATGATATATGTGCTTTATCTCCACCGTCTAGATTGCTGGACGGTGAGTTACTTGGTGATGCAAGTGTTCATCAACACCGTTCATTTGAGGGTGACCCCCACCATAATGTAATTGTTTTATCTATATTGTCCATCTGGGGACCCCGCCAGCCATAGTTGTCGATGACGTCAGCAAGTTCGGTGGAACCCACTGTTGTGATGTCGTCAGCAAGTTCTGTAGGTCCTATTGATGCTTGTGTTATATCCAAACCGTCCATCCGGATGGTGAGTTTATTTTAAGGCTTGAGATTAAAAATAAGACAGATTTATTTATCAAGTGGACCACATTGCAAATATCAGTGGGGGATGGAATGGCTACCATTGAAACCCGTTTGAGAGCACTAAAGTTTTGGATCAATATGAAACTTGTTTTTCCTCTTAATTGAGCTCCATGTGACCTTATGAACAGATTGGATGGAAAATAAACGTTATGGTGGGCCCGATGAATGGTTAACAGTGAAAATCATTATCTCCACTACTGTTTGTGGTATGGTCCAGAAGATCTTTTGATATGATTGGGTAATACTTTAAAATGATTTCTTGAAACAGATGAATAGTGTAAATAGTTCACCTAGAATGGTGGGCCCAACTTGATGTATTTATGACCCATCCATGGGGCCACCTTGATGTATTTATGGCCCATCCGTTAAGGCCCATCTTAATGTGTATGAGGCCCATTGGTGCGGCCCATGTGATGTATATGAGGCCCATTATGATGTATGTGCGGCCCATGAATGAGGTAATGTATTTATGGCCCATGTGCCGAGGCCCATTATGATTCATTTGAGGCCCATTGCGATGTATATGAGGCCTTGAAATGTGGCCCACTGTGATGTATATGCGGCCCATGAGTGAGGCCCATAGTGATGTGTATTAGGTCCTTGTGTGAGGCCATGGACCCACGATACGTTTAGCTCTATGTGGGCCACTCCTTAGGAGCAATGATGGTTAAATGTCCATATTGATGGGCGATGATGGTTAAATGTCCACATGACCTTTCCTTAGGCCCTTTGTCAGGCCGATTATCGAGGCCGATTGCGATTGACGAGGCCGATTCCAATTATCGAGGTCGATTCTGATTATTGAGGCCGATTCTGATTGACGAGGCTGATTCCAATTGTTGAGGATGATTCTGATTATCGAGGCCGATTTCAATTGTTGAAGCCGATTCTGATTATCGAGGCCAATTCCGATTGTTGACGTCGATTCTGATTATCGAGGTCGATTTTTATTGTTGAGGCCGATTTCAATTATTTAGGCCGATTCTGGTTATCGAGGCCGATTTTGATTATCGAGGCCGATTTCGATTATAGAGGCCGATTCCGATTGTCGAGGGCGATTATTAAGGCCGATTCTGATTGTTGAGGCTAATCATCGAGGCCGATTCCGATTGACGTGGCCGATTCCGATTGTTGAGGCTGATTCTGATTATCGAGCCCGATTTCGATTGACGAGGCCGATTCCGATTGTTGAGGCCGATTCTGATTATCGAGGTCGATTCCGATTGACGAGGCTAATTCTGATTGTTGAGGCTGATTCTTATTATCGAGGCCAATTTCGATTGACGAGGCCGATTCTGATTGTTGAGGCCGATTCTGATTATCGAGGTCGATTCCGATTGTTGAGGCCGATTCTGATTGTCGAGGTCGATTGTCAAGGCCAAATATCGAGGCCGATTGTCGAGGCCTAATATGATGTTTATGTGGTCCGTATTTGAGGCCCATTGTGATATGTATGAAGCCTGTGTTAAAGCCTAATTAATGTGTATGAGGCCTATGTGAAGAGGCCCATTGTGGTGCATTTGAGGGCCAGGCGATGGAGCCCATTGTGATGTATATTAGGCCCATGTGAGAGGCTCATCGTGATGTGTATTAAGCTTTTGAGTGAGGCCCATGGTGTTGTATATTAGGCCCTTGTGTGAGGCCATGGGTCCACTATATGTTAGGCTCTATGTGGGCCATTCCTTGGGGGCAATGTTGGTTAAATGTCCACATTGTCGAGGTCGATTGTCAATGCCGGTTATTAATACCGATTATGAGTATATGACAACATAACATCATGATATATGCCTATACGCATCATCTGCATGTTTATTATGAGATGTGATTGACCATTGCATATGCCATAGTACAGAGGGTCTACGGGACTCCTTGATAGGTGGAGTTATTCCGCATGTGCTCATGGTATGCGCAGGATTGATGCATGATTGGACTGTGTGACTTATGCATCTTGCATTGTGTGATTGTGATTACTGTACGCCCTAGTGACATTAGGGCCGTAACCTTTACAGGCATGTCGTAAATGGCCAGATGGGACACCAGAAATCTGTTACTAGCATCAGGTTACCATAGATGGCCCTTGGTGAAAATCCCTAAACTTTCTTGTACCAGAGGACACTTCAACATCAAGACCGAGTGGATATATATGAGCGCATGAGGGCCGTATACCAGTAGGCCTTGTCTCCCACTGTGTCGTAGTCGGTTGGAAGTGGATGTAGCCTTACTCGCTTGAGGGAGTAGGCATAGCTAAGTTGAGTCTGACCAACTTGAGGAATGGGTCCGCTATCGATGAGCCAGGCTCGATATTGGCAGACGGATAGTGAGGTTTCTTCCACTTACCCATTGTGCGCTTGATGGGGCGGCAGCAGGCGTAGAGTGTACTAGACCCCGGTGATGACCCCAGAGATGTACGGTATTAACATGTGGACTTATTGAGTAAGAGTTGCATACTCATTTATTCATTCATTCACTATGCACTTGGGCTGGTGGTGCGCAATTATTTGTTACGTGTACTTTCGCAATGGCAAGGATTTAGGTTGGGGCGCGCGACTAACTGAGATCAGGAGTTTACCACATTGAGTCTGACTATCCAAATTAGGTATGAGACTGGTTTGGATAGAAGTCCCTTGTGATGGACCCCACAGTCTGCGATACTATGTACTATCATCCCGACTTCACACTCCAGCATGGTCATTCTATTCGTACCACATATCGCATTACATCCGCGGCATATGACATTTTGGATTATTGTGTTTCTGCATTTATGTGGTCTAGATATGGCTGACGGTATTTGTGAACTCATCAGGAATTGTATATTGCATTGCATCCTCGGCATCTGATATTTGGCTCTTTATGACTCCTCATTTTCATAGCTAATCTGTATTACGTACTCTAATATTGTATGACTCATGGATTTGTCAGTATTTCCGCTTACTCTGATATCATAAGATTCATGATCTTGCCAGTATTTCCGATATTGTATGATTATGACATTGTATTGAATACTCAGCACTTACCTTGTGCACATGCACGATAGATGCGTGCAGGTGATGTTAGGTTGCAGCAGCTTGGAGCTTGGAGCATGTAGCTGACTTCTGAAGCTTTAATTTTGACATATGTATTTCCCTTTCAGCATTGTATTTAACTGTTTATATTAGTGGATATGTGATGATGATGTTGCCTTTGTGATTTGAGTAAACTTGTGGTTATGCTTATTACGAGTAAAATGTACATTGGAAAATCCTCCTTGTAGGATCTCAGGATCGAAATCTGGCATATGAGCACTGGGAGCCGAGAATGGGGTACTATGGAGGTTGTCGGCACTGGATTCGGTGATCGAGAATTTTGTGAGCCCGGTTTTTGAGTTTAAGGCGTGACAACATGCATATCATGGCATCTCTGCATCCATGGTTATACTGCATACACACTATTTCAGTTTGATTGTTTTATCCTATATTATATTGTGCTATGTGATCAAACCCAAGGGTTGACAACCCCAAATGTAGGGCCATGATGTAGTAATATCTTGGTAAGACTGAGGTTGAATCCACATGGAATGGAAAACACAACCTAAAACTAATCTAACAGTAAAGGTTTATTTGGATTTTCAATCCAACAATTAAGGAAGGAGTTTTAAAATATAAAAAATAAAAAAACTAAGGATCTAGGAATCCACTTGTAACAATCACGATATTCAATTTACCGATTCAATGTATATCTCAATTGAAATCGAAATCCTATCTTCTACAATTGGAAGATAATTCTGTTAAACCATTCATTAACACCAATACGAATATGAATTCAATTGAACGATTCTCTTATGAAGCACTCAGACATCAATCATATGGAATTAAATGTGTCTAAAGAACCCTTAGATGACATTAGATCAATCAATTATATATAATGAATCCTTCTTTAATTCAGACTATATAATTGTTAAATTACAACAGTCATTATACCCGGAGTGCATAACAAATCCAGAAATAAACTATTCAAAGACTTTAAAGTAAATCCAAACCAAATCAATCTACTATTATCATTCAAACCAATATTATTGAATCAAATAAAATAAATACTGTAATTGAACTATAGGCTTCATCCCTTAGCCTTAGCTAAGATATTAGCCTAACATGGTTAACATCTTAAAAGAAAGAAAAAATGACAAACTAGAATTGATGGTAAGCAGAAGAGGACGTCTCTGTAGAAGCTCCACCACCCCTAGGTGTTTCTCCGAAGCCCTAATTCATACCTAAGAAAGGATAAAACACTCATTCAAATAGAAAAAATCCACACCGACTTGGAATCGACTTCAAATTTATATACTTTTCTTATGCTTCAGTCACACTGACTGTATGCTTCGATCTTATCGAATATTACTTTGGTCGCACTAAATTAGTTTCTCAGTTTCTGCTGAATTTCGTTAATATTCATCTCAAGTCCCTGTTTCCCTAAGTCGCATCGAACTCTTCTTCAGTTGCAACGAACATGGTTTTGGTCGCACCTAAGTGTCGAGTCGAATTAGCTATAAAAATTACAATTTCTTGTTGGACTATTCTGTGCACATACGGTCGAACCGAACTAACTTCAGGTGGGACCAAATAGTCTGTTATTTCTGTTGATGTACTGCGTGATCTTTTTCATCAATTTCTTTATCCTTTGTACTTGATTTTCTTAAATCTTTGGCATATAACATCTTCATTAATATCTTCCAAATCTCTAATTCTTCATCATTTTCAACTTATTCTCTTTTTGAGCTTTAATCTATCTTTTTAAGTATGTATTCATCTTAGGCTTCCTAATCACCTTGCATGTAGAAAACATATATGATTATATCAAATTAACACTTAATTATAAGGAAAGCTAATGTATTTGAGATGATAAATATGCAATATTTAGGCATTATCTCACCCACAACCAACATTATTCTAATCCCGAGCAAAACATACGAAAACTATTTTGAAACCAATCGAATAATTTTCTATAAACTCAAACAATGATAAAAATAATCTAGATTCTAAAATATATTAATGTAGAGTACTACCACCTAAAATCTAGCACTTGGTAAATGTCTTAATCAAGTTCAAAGTGTTAATCCTATAATTAAAAAAAATTCTAAACATCGAGTTCCATGGGTGAATAGTGAAGGCTAGACTTAACACAACCAAAGGTTTAACTCTCTACTTTCATGATAATATTGACACTAATAAGAATATGAATTCAATTGAACAATTCTCTTATGAAACACTTAGACATCAATTAAATGGAATTAAAAGCATCTAAAGCACCCTTAGTTGACAATAGATCAATTAATTATACAAATTGAATCATTCTCTAATTCAGGCTAAAAAAATTATTAAATCAAAGCATTTATTATACCCGGAGTGCACAACAAATCTTGAAATAAACAACTCAAAGACTTTAAATTAAAGTAAATCCAAAGTAAATTAATCTATTATTATCATTCAAACTAATATTATTGAATCGAATAAACTAAATACTTTAATTGAATTACAAGTTTCATCCCTTAGACTTAGCTAAGTGATTAGCATAACATGGCTAGCATCTTAAAAGAAAAACAAAAACGACAGACTAGAATTGAGGGGAAGAAGAAGAAGGATGGCTTCGTAGACGCTCTGCCATCCTTAGGTCTTTCTCTTAAGCCCTAATTTGTGCCTAGGAAAGCCTAAAACACCCCTTTAAATAGAAAAAATCCGCATCGACTTGGAACCAATTTCAAATTTGCATACTTTTATTACGCTTTGGTCACACCAGCTGTATACTTCAGTTGTTCCGAATATCACTTCAGTTGCACCGAATTAGTCTCTTGGTCGCAGCCGAATTTCTTTAATATTCATCTGAAGTCTCTGTCTCCCATAAGTCACAATAAACTCTCCTTTGATGGCTCTGAACATGGCTTTGGTCGCACTTAAGTATCAAGTCGAATTATCTATGAAAATTCCAATTTCTTGTTGGACTGTTCTGTGCACATTTGGTCGAACCGAACCAACCTCAGTTGGGACTGATCAGTCAGTTATTTCTATTAATGTAATCTGTGAGTTTTCGGCCTTTTCTTCATCATTCGTTTTTTTTTTTTTTTTTTTTTGGATCTTTGGCATGTGAAATGTTCATTAATGTCTTTCAAATTTTCAATTCTTCATTATTTTCAACTTTATCTCTTTTTGAGCTTTAATTTATCTTTTTAAGCTCATATTCATCTTAGGCTTCCGAATCACCTTGCATGTGAAAACACATGTAATTATATTGAATTAATACTTAATTAAAAGGAAAGATAATGTAATTGAGAGGATAAATATGCAATATTTAGGAATTATCACTACGTATTAAGTGTGTTGAGTTCACTCATTAGCCTAGCCTGCTAGCGTTATGAATTAATAAATGTACAAAGACGGATGATACCAGACAATCTAATTAGGTACTGAAAAATGAAGTTGGATTGGTGGATGAAACTTAAGATCAATAGCCATATTTGATGGAAGACGAGCTCATTGCATAGACGGTTGAATTGATTTTGAGATTTATTTTAGGAATTTTAGTTTTCATTTATTCTAACCACTACTGGTTTGATTAACTTTGAAAATATTTATAGTTATAATTTTGTTAGACGATGATTGATTATTTTAGTTGAATGAAGTCCCAGATGGGTGGACTTACACTGGTTTTGAGAATTTTTTATTGTGAATGAAAATATTATGGATGAAGCTTTATTAAATGAAGTGGAAACAGTTGGGTGTATGAGTGTTAACGTTATGAGAATATTAAATACATATAATTTTGCCTCTTAATAACTTTATCATGGATGGATTTATGTTGACTTGGTGTACGAGTCATGGACCATAATTTGAGTAAGAGGGTGCACACTTTGTATTCGAAGTGCGGGGCATGACATCTTGGCCCTTCAGTCGAAATAGTTGAGAAAGAAGAATAGTGGCGAAGGTTCCTCTATGGATGCCTTGGTAGATAGGGGAATGAATTTTGAGCGGGAGACGAGAAACTCACGATCACGGTCTAAGTCTAAGTACAAGGGGAAGATGAAGTGCTGGAACTGTGGAAGATATGGGCATATGAAGAAGGATTGTCGGAATCCTAAAATCTAGAAAGTAGAGAAATTAGATGATTCATTGAGGGAGGCAAATTCAATAAAATTTGATGTAGGTACGAGTGGCTGTGATGTGTTGACAATGTACTAGGTTGGTTAATTATATAATGAATATAGAAATGAGTGGATTTTGAACATGAGGGCATCATATCACATGTGTTCTCGTTAGAGTTAGTTCAGTAGTTACAACGAGTACGATGGTGGCCATGTGTTTATGAGCAATGACATTTCTTGTAATATTATTGGTGTCAGATCAGTGCATATTAATATATTTGATAGGATGGAGTGTATCTTGACAGATGTGAGACATGTTCTTGATATGAAGAAAAATATGATATCTTTGGAAGCTCTCAAGGCACTTGGGTTTAAATTCACCAAGTTTGATCGTGTCTTAAAAGTTTCAAAAGTGGGGCTCACTGTTATGAAAGGAAAAAAGAGCGACAATCTCTACAGATTAATTGGGCATACTGTATTGGTTGGAACTATGACGTATGTAGCAAAATCCACGTTGACACGTTTGTGGCACACGTGCCTAGGCCATATGGGCAAGCGCGACATGAAGGTATTACTTGATCGTCGTTTGATTCCTGTATTTAAAAGTTTTGATTTAGATATATGTGAGTATTGCATGTACGGTAAATAGTCAAAGTTATCTTTTAAAATCGGAAAGCATAGTAGTAAAAAAAAATTGCTTAATTATATGCACTCGGATGTTTGGGGGCCGTTGCTCCTTATTTCTGGGGGAGGATCATCGTTCTTTGTTACATTCATACACAGTTTTTTCAGCAATGTGTAATTTTATTTTATTTATAAATAAATCTGATGTTCTCTCCACCTTTAAGATGTGGAAGGCGATGGTGGGAAATCAATCAGGGTGAAAATTATAAGTGTTGAGGATAGACAATAGTGGAGAATTCACTTCAAAAGAATTCAATTAGTTTCGTAAAGATGAGGGGTTCGTATGACATAACACAATCAGACACACACTAGAGAAGAACGGAATGAAGGAATTGAAATCAGACTATATTAGAGAGAGCCCGAAGTATGTTGAGCGATGCTAGGTTAGGCAAGGAGTTCTGAATTGAGAATGTTAACACAACTTGTTACTTAGTGAATTGGTCTCCGTCTATGCTGATTGGTTGTAAAATTTCAGAAGAAATATGGAGTGGTCATAATGTAGACTACTTGTGGTTGCAGGTATTTGGTTGTGACGCTTACTCTCATGTACCATCAGTTGAGAGAGATAACCTAGATCAAAGGTCGAAAAAGTGCACCTTTATTGGTATAACCAGATCACATTGAAGATCATGATTAGCCATTACGTTAAGTTTGATGAGGACTCCTTGTTTCGCAAGGATAAACATAAGGAAACAGGAAAGTCAGTGGTAATTGACATTGAAATAGAAAAGGGTGAGACATGAAAAGATGTACATGGGTAGGTCGAGCAGCCACCTATGAGGAGAAATCCACCTAGAGATCATAGATTATCGGCGAGATGCAGAGATGATATAAATATTGCATTCACATTAATTATAGATGAGAGGGATCCATCTACCTTTTAGGAAGCAATGGATGACTAAGATGTTAAGAAGTGGATGGTGGTAATGTAAGGCGAGATGGACTCTCTGTACAAGAATGAGACATGAGAGCCGGTGGAGCTTCCTGTTGGGTGTAAGGGAATTAGATTCAAGTGAATTTACCAAAAGAAACAAGACATACAAGTCAAGATTGGTTGTAGAGGGATATGCTCAAAAAGAAGACGTCGACTTCAGTGAGATATTTGCTCCCGTTGTAAAGTAGGTATTTATTAGATTTGTGTTGGCACTGGTTGCCTAATACAACCTGAAACTGGAATGAATAGATGTAAAAACTATATTTTTTTTAATTATTATTTTTTATTTTTTATATATTGAGTTAGAATAATAGATCTACATGAAGCAACTAGGGGGGTTTAAAATTTAAGGTGCAAAAAATAAGGTTTGTAGGTTAAAGGAGGTCATTATACGACCTGAAACAGTCACTTAAGTAGTGGTACAAGAAGTTTGATACTTTTATGGTGAGTCAGCGGTTTACTAGGAGTGAATATGATCATTGTGTCTACTTCTTGACAATGTGTCATGGATGACTCATCATATTAGTATTGTATGTTAATGATATGCTTATCGCCAGTTAATGCATGTATGAAATCAACATATTGAAAACTTAGTTATCAGAGACATTTAAAATGAAATATATGGAGGTTGCAAAGAAGACTCTCAGCATAAATATACACAAAGAGAGGACTAGATCATATTTATCTCAGGTGCAGTACCTTGAAAAGGTATTTGTGAAGTTTATGATGGACAAGGCTAAGATAGTTAGCACACCCCATACTGCTCACTTTAGGCTTGCTTTAGAGCAATATCTCATTACAGATGAAGAAAACCATGATATGTCTCATGTGCCTATTTGACCGCTGTTCGTAGTTTGATGTATGACATGGTCTGTACGAGACCAGATATTTTACATGCAATTGGTTTTGTGATTAGATACATACCAAATCACAGTAAGGAGGCAATGAAATAACCACTTTGTTATTTATGAAGAAATCAGAGGAAAACTTAGTAGGCTATGTGCATCCAGATTACACAGGAAATGTGGATAGCAGAAGGTCAACTTTCGATTACTTATTTATTTTTGCAGGCGAAGTGATTAGTTGGATGTCGAAGTTTCAGTCTATGCTTGCTTTTTCCATAACAAAAGTTGAGTATATGGCGGTGACAAATGCTTTCAAGGAAGGTGTTTAGTTAAGAAGAATTATGAACAAACTTGAGCTTCAACAGGAGGTCATGCTGGTTAATTATGACAATGAAAGCGCGATCAATTTGGCGAAAAACTCAATTTACCATTCTAAAACTAACATATTGATGTTCGTCATCATTTTATCCAACAAGTACTCTCGAGAAGATTCACACGAATGTGAATCAAACAAACAAGCTTACGAAGGTGGTTTTCACAGAAAAGTTTCAATTCTGTTCAACTTCTATGGGTCTGATGAAAGGTTGATGAAGACGGAGTGTGCACAAAAAGTGACGGCGATGGAGAAGCTATGATGGAAGTGATTAGAGATGGAGCTTGGAGTAATAGTTCATGATGATTGATCCATGGTGGAGATTATTGTCAGATTTCTTCAATCTGTACATGAAACAGGGGTTCTATCGATCGACCACCTTGGTCGATCAATCGAGTGAAGTCTGAATTATACAGATTAGTCTCTGGACAGTTTTGGATAGTCTCAATCAATCAAATTGTCGGGTCGATCGAACTATTGGGTGGTCGATCGACAAAATTCGAAAATACTTATAAACTCTCTTGACACTTTTGAGCATGTTCAAGCGAACGAACATGTTGGGCTCGATTGAATGAAGACTGCTCGATCAATGCTTATTTCAATGGCATGCACGATTTTGCATAATTGCACAGATTCTTTCCTATTTCGGGTGTTATACTATATATATGGGTGTACTTGCAGGATTAGGACATCTTAAGATATTCTAATTTGAGCTATGTTGTTTCTAGGATTTGGAGAGGAGAAAACAATGGTTTTATAAGTTCTTCCATCTCTCGTATTTATCATTTTCATAGTGATCGTTATCACTTTGTGCCATAGTTTTTTCCCATAAGAGTTTTTCCATGTAAAATTATGCGTAGTTGTGGATACTTTATTTGCGTTTGCTTATTGTCCCGTGATCCGAATTTGGGATTTGCTTCCACAGTCCCTGAACAATACCCACTAGTTATAATAAACTACTCCCCTTTCGTAGTGTGGATTTTCAACCCTCTTTGACTCTTCAAGTATAAATGAAGGGCACGTTGTTCAGTACTTTTGATGCCAACAACGCAAAACCTCAAAATGAAATATTCAAAACAAAAATCTACAATGCTAATCTAAAAGTAAGAGGCAAGACAGATTTATGTAGTTCGCTAATATATTTATGTTCATGGGAGAGTAATATGTGACTTTTTTTCTTTACTAACATAAGAGAAATTTAAAATATAAGATTTACTTGTAACTAGTATTCTTAAATTATAATCTTTCCCAAAAAATCTTAAGATATGCAATCACCCTCTTTACACGTGTAACTCTTTATACAAAAATACCCTATGAAATCACTTGAAAAAGCCTTAAAGAATCTATACTTCACTACACATGCAGTGGAGAGAGAGAGATGACGTGAGTCACTGCACAATAGGCCACAGCTTGGATGGCTAGCATTGCATGTTGGTTTATGTATACCGTGATCAATCTATAGTAGGTTCAATGAAACAGACGGTCAAGATTCAGCATGATCACCACAATATACGAAGGTAGGTTTATTGGGCCACAGGCTAGGGTTGTCCATGTATTGCCCAGCTCATCTAAGTTGGTTGTGACTCGTCTACTAGACTCGGACTTGATTGAGTCCTGCTCACACTACAACTAATTTTAGAGGGTGACTCAGCCAGACTCAGCTGAGTTATCCACAACTCGATTCAACTTTGGACAGAACGAGTCCATTTGAGTCACTGAGCCGAGTCTCAACTTAGGATAGGAATCCGTCTGAGTCACTGAGTCAATGCCCACATTTCAACTTCATGAATCAAGCTTAGCAACCCTAGCACGTCAGGCCTTGATACATCCAAACTTACACCCAGATCCATTAATTCTTGGGCTTTAAACTCATATCCAAGCCCATCCCTGAGTCATACATTTGTTGGGCCCACACCAGATTGGTCCACTTCCACCCCTAGCTAGAGCTGGGCATCGAGTCAAGTCAGACCGAGTTAGGGCTGACCCGACTTGATTCGGTTTTGAAATAGGCCTGACCTGAACTTGACCCGAACTCGGTAACGAGTCTAGCATGCCTGACTCAATCCAAGTCCAGGTCTGGCCTGTACTAATCCAGACCAAGTCTGATCCAGTCATAAGTCCCACGTTGCATTGAGTCGGGCTGGGTGCAGTAGGTATCCATGGGCTGAAATCACAACTCAAAACCTAGATTCACTTGCCGGAATTGCAGCCTCTCCATCAGCTACACAACATCTAGATCTGAAATGTTATATTTGAGTGTGTGTGTGTGTGTGTGTGTGTGTGTGTGTGAGTTGAGTTTCGGTCAAGTTGAGTTATTGGGTAACTCAAACTTGACACGGTTTAAGTTTGGATTGGACGAGGTCAAATTAGTTCGGAACGACTCACCTACTCAGTTCGGATCGAGTCGGATCCAAATGAGTCAGACGAGTCGAGTTTGCCGAGTTGTCCGTGCCCAGCTCTACCCCTAGCCAGCCTTATCATGTCAAAAAAATGACAAAATATATTTTAGACCCCCAAAAAAAAAAAAAAAAAAAAAAAAAAAAACGAAAGAAAAAAATATCAAATCGTCTTTCTTTCTAAATATGAGGTTATGTTTGTCATTCCATGAATTACACCATACGCATCTCATGCAACTGGGCCTTTCAAAGGTAACATCATTTCGTTGGCTTCCTCAAAAGCGTAGAGATTGCTTCCTGCCTATAATGATGACCACGTGATTTTACGAGAAAGTGAGGATGATTGGCCGCACCCATGCCGACTTCAGGCACATGTACGTCATCTGACCCATTTTTCAGATGTGGGCCCCGCAACATTCTCTTTCCCAGTTTCCCACTTACAAGATGATACCCACGTTCCTCACTTTCTTTTATAGGCATCCATCGCGGTAACCTTACCAGCCTTAATCGTATATAAGGGCATGTTCCTGGAGTGGCCCACCTAATGAACGGCCTTGATCTCACACACATTAGACCATTTTGGTGTATCACTGTGACCCACATCTTCAACAGTTATTTGAAGGTTGGCGGAGTATAACTACTCGTGTGCACACTTGGCAAACACGTGCTTCAATCCACATAGTCCAAGTTGTGTGGGTCATAATCTACTTTTGACGGTCGAGGATCGCATCTGATAATGGATGGCCTCAACACTAAAAATTCGTTATACATTCCGCGATTGGAAGTTAGGTTGTCCAATCAGTCTTATTTTCTACGGTGGGCGCACGTGTAAGATGGTTTCGTGCATGTGGTTATACTCTATTAGAATTTTCTAGCCATTCAACATTCTGGTGGGCTTATATGAGGGTGTAGATCCGACGTGCAGTCAATATAGAAGGTTGATCTTAGCTACGCCGGAACAAATGGTAAGGCGAGTAGCATTGGAGATTGAAGTAAGTGGTCCACTGGAAATGGGCCAATGAATCGCAAGTGTGCAATATCTGGACCATTGAAACCTCCGGTGGGCCAACGTTTACATTGAATATAGACCGTGGGTCATTTTTTCCATTCACGTTTTTGTATGACTGGGACCCGTATCTCAGCCAACCAAAACAGCGAGCTTACCGTGAATTGCTGTTGCATAAACGATCTCCGGATTGGAAGATCCTAGCCATGACTGGTTGAACCAAGGTTCTTAGATTATTATTATTATTTTTTCTTTTAAAATCCCATAACATCGTCAGATGTCATTCAGAGCCTATCATTCAACAAAAAAGCTGTGGGGCCCAGTTATTGTGTTTGTACAATCCACGCCAACCATCATTTCGCCAACTCAAGTTGGTACACGCGCCCAGAAATCGGACAGGAGATTCATGATGCAACCCAGTTATGGGGAGTTCTTGAGGCACAGAGGTCCTTGGGGCCCACCCTGATGTCTGTGTGAAATCTACTCCATCCATCCATTTCATAAGGTAATGTTAGGGCCTATTTGGCCGGACGGATCCCATGGGATTAGGAGGGATGAGAAAGGAAAAATGTGAGGCAAATTCAAGACTCAAGTCAGTCACACCGTAAAAAACAATTGGGATTGAATGTTCACCATTGATTTTTTGGGGTCCACAGAAGTTTTGGATCAGCTTGATATTTGTACTTTCCCTTCATCTGCTGAGAATCAGCTTATTAAAGGGTTAGATGGCATATGAATATCACTGTGATCTCCAGGAAAGTTTTAATGGAAGTCATTTCCCTGCCCACTGTTTCCTGTGGTATAGTCCATTAGTCTTGGATATTTCTTATTTCTTTTATTATTAATTTAATTTAATTTAATTTAATTTATTATTATTATTATTATTATTTTTGGCTCTAATCCGAAATGCATCGAAAAAATTGGTGAATGAGGTGGATTTCACATTGACATCACATTGGGTCCCAGGCTGCTTTGTGTTGCAAGAACTCCCTCCACAGGTATTGTAGGAACCTAGTCTGGAAAACACACCAAAAAAAAAACTTAGTCTGGAAAAATTAGGCGGATCTGAAACCCAAAGCGCCGGGTACAGTTATACTTGGAATGCTGTAGACACTTTATCTCAGGCCAATAAGATAAATGAGTTTGAATTAATGAATGGTTAACCTACACCATAATATTATACCCTACCCCTAGAAGCCGAAATCATAGGGACCCTAATCTTAAAGCTCTAAACTTAACCCCGTCTAGTCAACTCATCTGGTTTAGCCTACTCGGTCCAACAATCCAGTCAACTCAATTAAGTCCAAACCAAGTCTGAATCAAAGCCAAACATCAAGTCCAATTAGAGTACAATGCACAATGGCAATACAACATCCTTCATAATAGAGCCTCCATACAAGTATGGGCGGCTGCCTACCTAAGCAGAAATCCATGTGGATTGGCGGTACCCTAGTTGCTGCTAGCCACGTGGCATCCCCCCTCTTTGGGCTGGCACCCCTCAAGCACGTAGAATCTCTCTCCTACGGCTCTTAAGTGTGTGGTTGATGTGTATTTACTCTGATGCCCATCTTCATGTCCAAATTTATCATTGTATTATCTCATCCAACTCATGAGATGATCTTATGTGACAATATCAAATCCAAACCATTCAACCATACATTGTCCCTAGACTTGACAGGAATTACAGAAAAATTGAGCTTGAAGACTATAAATAGCACCATTCCATTCTCATTTGATCATGAACAAAAATCCAATGAATCTTTAAGCATCCAAAAATCCCTTAGCCATCTAATCATCCCATCCCTCTACAAGAGAAGAGAGAGAGAGAGAGAGAGAGAGAGAGAGAGAGAGAGAGAGAGAGAGAGAGAGAATCCGACCCTGGTTTAGCCTAGCCTAGACAGAATCTGAGTAGAGAGAATCCGACCCTGGTTTAGCCTAGCCTAGACAGAATCTGAGTCTCTTGAGCCACCTATGTCTAATACGTGCTACTCAACCTAGCTTTGCAACATTACCATCAGTCCAACCATTTAAATCTCAATTAGTTTCATCAATTCTAGTCATTAGCATTGTGCAACATTCATTCCTTTATCAACTCTCATGCTCCTCAAATACACTGCATTGCATTATATCTTATCGTTTTCTCATATCTAATTAGCGGGTGTATGCTTTGTGGCTTGCTGATATAATCAGAGCATGCCCACTAGAATCCTAGTCAATTAGTCATTGTTTTGTCATAAGCATTAATGTAAGGCCCGTATCCTAGTCCGTACCGTTCCGTAGACTCTCGCGATCCTCCTCATCGAATTTCGGTGACCCGCGACCTATAATCAGCGTTTGTGCGTGACCCTAAGTTGCATCCTATATATCAGACTCGGCTTGACCTGAGACTTGTACCCTTGCGACTGCGTCGTCACCGCGGTTCCAATGCCGTGTCTTGCCCGCCAATGCGATACCCAGGCCAGGAGTTGTGGGCCCACATATATTTCGAGGAAATACCGCACGTTATAAATTCCAAGAGAATCCTACAATCCATCACATCAATCCGTCACTCACAAGTCAAGTACAACCCATCACTCACCCATACCTCTCTCTTCATCAAGTCAAAGCAACCCATGCTTAGCCCATTCCTCTCATCCCAAAGTCAATGAGACCCATACCCTCCATGTCATCTCTCCTTACAATACCACTCATCTCTCTCTCTCTCTCTATCTCTCTCTCTCTCTCATTTCTCACTCCATCCCAAGCAATCCAAGGGAGGTGACCGTCCAAGTCCAAGAGAGCCTAGTGTGGTCCACTTCCTACCCCCCTCATCTCTCATCCTAACCATCCATACTTCATCATCTTCCATCAAAGGGAAAGCCAAGGAGTTTAGGAGTCTAAGGAGCCAAGAAGAAGCGAAATCGTTGGGTGTTCATGGCACTAGATCTTGATTGTGATTTAGGGTCTACACAATTGTTGGGACCCATTTTCATGTATGTGTTATAAGCAAAGAGAGGCCCATAGTGGCGGGAACTCTCTCTCTCTCTCTCTCTCTCTCTCTCTCTCTCTCTTTCTCTCTCTCTCTTGTGATGACATGTGGCCCACCTGATTCAGACCGTCTGATCACGAGGCCCACCTTGCTATTGCCCGTTTTGGGGCAGACCCTGGATGCGGGAAAATACAAATGTCAGTCGGATGGTGGGCCACGCATGTGTGGACCCACATGATGCAGGTGTTTTATCCTGGCCATCCTTCTTAGATAGACCCCAGATGAAGGGAAATAATAAATATCAGCTTGATATTCTTGTGGGCCACACACGTGTGGACCCATCGATGTATCTGTTATGTCCACACCGTCCAGATAGGCTGGACGGTGGGACCTGCTTGACATTTGGGTCTATCCACATTGTCTAACCGGACTGGACATGGGACCCACCTAGATGGATGTATCCACACTGTCCATGTGGACGGTGGGATTCACCGTTCATGTAGGGCCTACCTTGATGAGGAGTCAATTAGTTGGGGTACCTCACACTAGTATATAGCTGTTGATTGCATTAGCAAGTTCTGTGGGTCTGTGATCACGAGGTATGTGTTATACCGTCCACCCATTTGGTGCGTGTGTGGCCCATCCCACACATGCTGCACATGTGAGATGGGACCCACCTTGATGTATATGTTTTATATCCACACCATCCATCTGGATGGTGCAGGTGTGGGCGCACTGTGATGTATGTGTTGCTCCACGCTGTCCACCTATTTCTGCAAGATGGTGGGACCCACCCACACGTGCTGCACGTGTGGCGTGGGGCCCTACCTTGATGTATGAGTACTATATCCACAACGTCCATCTATAGATCACCTAAATCATGAGCCCAGATGGGCAGGTTTAATCGTGCAGGCTGTTATCCAGCAGGCCCACTATGATGTATTTGTTTAATCTTCTCGGCTCAACTGGTTGGGTGGATGTAGTTAAGCACAGCCCACCTTCCAGGTGACCCACATCTAAGTGGGACCCAAAGTGTTATATGTTTTAATCCAGGCCATCCGCTGGCTGGACGCCCAACTGGGCCAGGGCGCTGTTGGACTGATCGTCCAACAGCTGGCCCATATTGATGTATATGTTTTATATCCATGCCTGCCATCCACTGGTGGGGCCCCTTGGTGATGTATAAGGCCACCATGTGTATGTTTCACCCTAGCTGTCCATTCATTTTTGAACGGCCAGCAGGGTAGGGGCATTGGTCGGGCTGATTGTTCACCAGTGAGCCCACCTACTGTAAGTTTTGTAGGCGGATTTTCCTCGGCCACTCTTCAATGTGGGCCCATCTTAATGCAGCAGATCCATCTCAGGTGGACGCACTGCAGGGAGCAGTGGGAGCTGGGACGTCCGTTGCACTGCTGCCTTGTGCGGCCTGCCATGATGTTGTATTATATGCATACTATTCATCCATCTTTCTAGGCCATGGACTGCCTTATGAGGCCCACCATGATGTATGTGCTATATGTACACTATCCATCCATTTTCTCAGCCATCCTAAGGCCGTGGGCCCCGTTGTCTTGTGAGGCCCACCCTGATGTGTGTGTTATATACATGTGGATCGTCCATTCTTAGGGCTATGGGCTGCCTTATGCAGGCCCACTATGATGTATGTGTTATACGCACAACGTCCACCATGTTGGGGGCTACCTTGTAAGGCCCACCTTGATGTATATGATACACACGTTGTCTATCCATTTTTCCCAGATGGTATTAGGGCCTTGGGCCCATTGTGATGTATATTAGGCCTGTGTGAGAGGCCCATTGTGATGTGTATTAAGCCCAAGTATGATGCCTAATGTGATCTATATGAGGCCCATGAGTGAGGCCCAATGCGATGTATATAAAGCCCAAGTATGAGGCCCAATGTAATCTATATGAGGCCCATGAGTGAGGCCCAATGTGATGTATATAAGGCCCAAGTATGAGGCCCAATGTGATCCATATGAGGCCCAATGTGAGGTATATAAAGCCCTTGTGTGAGGCCCAAGGTGATGTATAGAGGCCCATTGTGATGTGTGATTCCACCAGGATGTATATAATGATGTTTATGATGCCCATCCATGTTCCTAGTTGATATTAAATGGGCCATGCTTTGGGAGCAATGATAGTTTAATGTCCACGTTGTATGACAAATGATGGTTAGATGTCCACATTGTAACTCTCCCTAGGGCCCATTGTTAGGCCCATTTTAATCTCCCCTTAATGGGCTAACCCAAACCATTGAGCCCCCCCATTAATGATTATATTACCCATCTTTTTCTTGATTAGGCTATCCCAATCCGTTGGGCCCTCATTTGATAATGATGCTTTCCATCATACCCTGTAGGACCACCTAAGCCTTAGAGCCCATCTTGTGTTCTTATTGAGCCTTCCATATGGAATGTGGCCCACCTTGTGCTTATTAGGCCCTTAGGAAGCCTAGATTGCTACGTGATGGAATGGGCAAGGAAGCCCACTCCTTATTGTAAGGCCCATTCTTGATATGAGTAGGTCATCTAGACCCATCCTTGATATGAGGAGAGTACATTATCACCGTAGGTGGAAAGATCGGTGGTATCAGATTTGGTATATCCACTGTTGAGGATCGATCCTCATGTTATGGATTAGATCTGTTGTCCTTCTATGAAGCCTGTTATATAGGTCGATTATCGATTTCGACTATGATTAGTATACGTACTGAGTATGTTTTAGCTTAACATTATGATTGTATGAGGCCCATTGTGACTATGTGAGGCCTCTCGTGATTGTACGGAGCTCATTGTGTGATTGTATGAGGCCCATTGCGATTATATGAGACCCATTGTAATTATATGAGGCCCATTGTGATTGTACGAGGCCCATTGTGTTTATATGAGGCCCATTGTGATTGTGTGAAGCCCCTTGTATGTGCGAGGCCCAATTGTGATGTGTGAGACCCACCATGTGTATGTGATTATGTGCACGCCACCCGTTCATTATTACGGGCCATGGACTGCCTTATACAAGCCCACTATGATGTATGTGATTATAATCATACTTAGTATACTTCATGATACATTCCCATACGCATCATTCACATGCTTGTTATGAGGAGTGATTGCGCATAGCATGTGCCGTTGGGCTGATTGTTTATGGGACTCCCTGAGAGACGGAGTTGCCCCACATGAGCACGCTGTACGTACATGTTTGATGCATGACTGGATGATATGGCTCATGCGTCTTACATTTTGTGACATGATCATTTGGCGCCCGAGCGACATCAGGGCTGCGACCTCCACAAATATATCGTGGATGGCCAGATGGGGCATCAGAAATATTTGGTTTATGCATGTGGGCACTTTAGATATCCGTGAGTGAAAGTCTCTAAACTCCCGTGGCCAAGAGATGCTCCAATATCTAGACCGAGTGAAAGACATGAGCGCCGAGTGTCGAATACCAGGAGGCCGCGCTTCCCACTGTGTCATAGTCGATTGGGACGGGGTGTGGCCTTACCCGCCTGAGGTAGTAGGCAATGTTAGGCTGAGTCTGACTAGCTTGAGAAATGGGTCTACTATCGACGAGCTGGGCCAATATTGGCAAGCGAATGATGAGGTCTCTTACACTTACCTAATTGTGTGCTTGACGAGGTGGCAGGTGGCGTAGTGTGTACTAGACTCCGGTGATGTTCCTAGAGAAGTACAATACTGATATGTGGATTTATTGAGCAGGAGTTGCATACTCAGCATTTTACTCATTCATTCACTATCCACTCGGGCTACTGGTGCACAACTAATTTGATATGTATACCTTCGCAATGACCAGGAATTTGGTTATACACGTGACTAACCTGAGATCAGGAGTTTACCATATTGAGTCTAGTTATCCAAATTTAGGTATGGGACTGGTTTAGATAGAAGTTCCTTGTGATGGACCTCACAGCTTGCGATACTACGTACTATCATTCCGACTTCGCACTCCAGCTTGGTCATTTCATTCGCACCACATATTGCATTACATCCGTGGCATATGACATTTCGGGTTGCTATACTTCTGCATTTATATGGCCCAGATGAGGTTGACGGTATTCGTGGACTCGTCAGAATTTACATATGGCATTGCATCCTCAGTATATGATATTTGGTTTACTATGTCTCCTTATTGCATAGCTAATCTACATTGCTTCCTCAGTATATGATATTGGCTTATTATATTTTTGCATCGCATAGCCTGGATAAGACTAATGGTATTTATAGACTTACCCGCATGTTTCCGCATTGCTCTGATATTGCAAACTTGACACTTACCTTACGCACACACTTACACCACCCTCTAAGCTTTCTATAATATTATGCATGATAGATGTGTGCAGGTGGCGTTAGGTCGCGGCAGCGTTGAGCTTGGAGCGTGCAGCTGTCTTCTGGAGCTTTGATTATTGATATATGTATTTCCCTTTCAGCACCGTATTCAACTATTTATATTAGTGGATATGTGATGATGATGTTGCCCTTGTGATTTGGGTAAATTTGTGGTTGTGCTTTTTACGAGGTAAATATATGTTGAAAAATCCTCCTTGTAGGATCCCAGGATAAGATTTTGGTGTATGGGCGCTTGAAGCAGAGAATAAGGTACTACGAAGGCTGTCGACACCAGATTTGGCGATCGAAAATTTTGTTAGCCCAGTTTCTGAGTTTGGGGCATGACAATTAATACAACATCAAACATTTCATATACCACAATTTCATATACATCGAACTCATAACTTGGTCATCTCAAACGTACGTTCTGCGGCTTGCTGGCATAGTTGGATCCTGCCCATAAAATTTCTTGACCGATTAGCCATTGTCACCATTGCATTCATTTCATCTTTTGTGTATATGAAATAATCCTATTCATTAGAAACTAATAAGATCTTGTGAAGTTGGGACCGTACATCTGTACGGGTAGAGTTGGTGCTAACACATTCTCTCTCTATAATAGTGGTCCCTTACTCAGAATATCTGGAATGCAAACTCAAGAGTTATCTTAGATCAAAGAATTTTCAGATTCTCATTCATAAACATTTCAACAGGGTTTAACTGATTGTAAATTCAAAGTAATTGGTTAGTGACAATTCTGGTCAAACGTAATACTCTCTTAATCACCCTCCTAAGCCCTCGAGAGAGGCACCACCTCATAGAAAGCGAGTTGACTCCACTTGGGATCCAGCATCCACTGAATGGGGACTTTACTGGAGATTCACTAGTCATACTAGTCACACCCCAACTTGAAAAATAAGATCTTACAAATACCCGAGGAATATCAGTTCTCACACACTTGTAATTCGCATATGCATCTATTCCAAATAATAATTTAAAAAAACCCAAAAAATTGCGCCTCTGTGAGTCTGACGTCCTTGAAAGAACTTCTCTTATCGTAGCATAATCCACACAAGATCACAGATAGCCGTGACTAACCATGAGGAAGATGTTTAAGCCTTCCACGCTCTCAATCTCGTAGAAGCGCAACCTGCTCTGCCATAGCAGGTAGAAGGCATGACAATTGCCTGCATCCAAGAATTGGCACAAGGAGTAAAAGCAATGCAGGAAATGCTCCCGCAACTCATGCAACACAAGCCATCACAGCCAGTAACCAGGCTGGCTCAATTCAGCAGCAATAACAACTAGCTATTAGATTCTTTCCATCTTCCAGTTCAAATCAAGCACAACCATCGAAGTCCACACAAGACTATCGTTAATAGTCAGTACAGCCCTCGACCATAAGACAATTCTTTTAATACCCTCCCACAATTAGCAGTTAATCTCAAAACCATCCCATAACAGGGATTCACAGTCAATTTTAAAACAGGCCTACAGCCGAGACTTCCAGTCAATTTCTAACCAGCCTTGCAATTGGGGTTTCAAATTAACTTAAAATTGATCCTACACCCAGGATCTCCAATCATTTTTAGCACATTTTGTAGCTGGGATTTTAAATCAATTTCTAGTAGCTTCCCCGACTAGAAGCCCATGTACAATAATGGGGAATGCCCACAATGGGGGGTCAATGTCAAGCCCAATTCAACCATCACAATGTGGTGAATACCCAGCAAGGGGGTCGCTTCCCATCAGGGAGGCTTTTCTCAGCCTCCCCTGATCAGAAGTGCTTTTCAATTTTAATTTTCCACAACCATGAACGCGGTTACATTTAAATAAGCTCCCCCTCATGAGAGCCATATGGTTAAACAAGTTGATCACTATACCGAAGAAGCGGAACATGGCTTACTGCGAAAGATGTTGGTCTCTCAAACAAGTTGCACAGAAATAGAGGAGTTGCGGGAGTAGCTCCAAACAATGCAAATAAGCTTCAAAGACAATAAGGGGTCAATCTTCGCTCGATAAAGTTCAGGGACCTATGTCCCTTCTTAAATGCACAAGTACCTTAAAACTTCGAGGTACCCAATTTTAATAGATACAATGGCAACGATTGCCCCATGGAACATCTCATGGCCTTATGTGGAGAAGTGAATGCAGTAGCGAGGAATGAAGGAACTCTTTAAAATTGCACGTGGTGGGCCCGCTGTGCGTAGAAGGTTGGTGGCCAACTACGGAATGACGGTTATCGTAGGGAGGATTATGACCAAATAAAATTTATTCCTTTTAAATACATAATTGCTTACTTAAACTAATCTCTAATTAAACAAAGTAAAGCAATTAACTCTAAAACTTCCAAGCCAATAAATGGTCTAATCACATAGATTACAAAACATGTGGCAATTAAGTAACTGGTCTATATATGATAATGTACATGTGTGTGCGGGATGTGCTACCTATTAATCCTAACATTCATCTAATTATACATACATATAATTAAACATTCAATCACATAAGAATAATTAAACAAGCGCTCAAGCATCAATCACAAACACGAGCATGTATAGTAGTTCAGTTTCATTACTAAACTCTTGACGGACGTACTTGCTCAATGAGTATGTCGGATTTCACTATCAGAGGTTTTTAATCAGTTTCACTTCTAATCTTTACAACCCTGCATAAGCATCCTAGCGTACACTCCCACCAGAGGCTCCCATAAGAGATTTGATTGGTTTTCTATTTGCTAACCAGCAACCTTGGTCCTAATCCAAAGACCTACATTTACTCTCGCTGGATGCTCCCTTGGATACTAACAAGTACACCCGTGTCTGGTGACCTACATAAGGACTTTGATTTAGGTCTTACACAAGAACCAATGTCCTACACAATAAATTAGTCAAGTTAATCAATTCAAACTCTCACACTCAATTCTAGTATACATGGACCCAACAATTGACAACTTTACTTGTTGGATTGAGCCCCATTGATGCACTTTTATGTTGCTTAATAGATGTTCTCCCATGCTTCAATAAGCTCCCTTTGCTCCCCCGATTATGATGACGTTGTGTTGTCAATGCTTCAACTCTAGGATTAAACACTTTGCCTGTAATACTCCTTTGAGGTGACCAAGGTGATTGAAAGTTGGATATTTCCTACAACTAATGGGATGTTGTAAAGCCGTGAAGATTCACCTAGATGGGTGTTCTAGAGAGTTTATACAAGGTATACCTATAGAGGTTGGATCTAAACTTTAGAGGCTTGGGATGGGAAATATTTTATTAAATCAACTAAGCTTCTATTATACTAAAAATCCATCCAAATGACAAAGAACAAAATGCTATTTATAAGGAGTTCAAGTTTCAATGGTAAAAAAAAAAGGACAGATAATGGCTCTGTCAATGACATCGAGAAAGCTTCGATGGCATTAAGAAAATCGTATTTCCAGCTGAATTGTTGTTGGATATACACTGCTACTCGATGCCATCGAGGGGTCTTAGATGGTATCAAGGGGACCCTTCGATGTCATCGAAGGTTCCTCGATTCTGTTGAGACACTCAGATCAAATCATTAAAACTTGCTAGACATATCTAAGTTACGTACTCAATTTCATCAAGTGGTCTTTGATGCCATCGAAGACCCCTCGAGGACTACTCGATGAGATCGAGCACAACTTGAAAGTTTGCTATTTTGGGCGTACAATTTCACAACGGCTTTGCACCTCATATATCCTTACTTATTATGTTGCAATTAAGTTTATAAGACTAAGAGATGATCAACAAGATTTACCTATAAGGGTAAGGATCATCTAGAGGTTCAAGGGGTTGTTTGGGGTTAATGATTAGATATACCAAGGCACCTCATTTACTTGTTATTTTCTCCTTAATGCTCATGTTCTCGTGTCTTCAATATTCAACTTCTAAGGGGTTAACTGACTAAATGACACATGGACTCACGTGATTGACAAACAAGATGCAGAAATCAGTGCACTAACAATCTCCCTTTTTGTTAATTACGTGACAAAAACCTAACCTAGATAAACTATGTCATCGTTCATGCCAATAACATACCAAAAAAAATTAAAATATTATATGCCAAATATAAATGATTAACAACTTAATATACTAGGGCATGTAACACTTGTTATGCTCCCTCATAATTTCTCCCTCATTCTTCATCAATCTCTGCATAGAACAAATAAATCTTGTAAAAGAGAATTCATTATTTTGGTGGGACTTGATCTTTCTCCCCATTTTTATAAGTATTTGATAAATAGTTAGTTCCACGAAATATACAATAAAAATATAACATGTAATAACTCTATAAGTAATAGATTTACTAATTATAAGGAACATACAGATAGGGGATTAAATGGTATATATAAAAATTAAAATATGGAGCATGCTTATTATGGTCATTCAAAAGATATAACAATCAAAGTAGAATGACCAATGATAGTCTAAACTAAAAATATATGATATCAAAATCCAACATCTTTAAAGCTTAAACTATCAATAATAATGAGGCTATAATCCTCGAATATATCAATTAAGTATAAGATGAGGCTATAATCCTCAGATTTTTTTTATATGCTTACTAAAGAGGCTTAATCCTCTTATTTAACTATAGAGCATATCATTGAGGCTGAAATCCTCTGATTTTCAATTCAGCTCATAGGGACCCTATAAGGTCACCTACTTGAGGTATTATGGTCTCTTAAGTCTCTAAGGAGGAATATCTTGGTGTAGGCCGTTAAGACATGACTATGGTCTTCAACACTAGAGGAATCTTTTGGAGCAGATTCAGACTTCTCTGTATCATCCCAAGTTGTTGTTATAGCCTTGTCTTTGGATTTTACTTTGGTAGGGTACTTGGTGATAATATGTCCATAACCCTCACAATTGTAACATTGGACTGACTTAGGTTGTTTAATAAATTTTCCTTTTCTTTTCTCAATTGTCTTGTCCCGCTTGTTACAACTCCTCCCTCTATTAAACTTGAGGAATTCCTCGTCCTCTTCCTCTTCAGCATCACTATCACTTTCAGATTTAACAATCATAAGTTTAAGTAAATGCATATGAGATATTTTAAAGACGGCTAATTTCTTTGCACTAAAGGGGGCCTTAAATTTCGGTTCGTATGTTTGTAGGGAACCTATGAGCTTTTATACTTTCATCTCATCTATGTTTCTACACTCTTTTATTGAGGTTATCTTGGGAGTGAACCTATCTGGTAGAGATCTAAGTATTTTTCCATATATATGCCTTTCCAAATTTCTCTCCTAAACCTCATATGGAATTGTAAATATCATTCAGTTTAGAGTAAAATTCTATGAAAGTTTTAGATACTTCCATTCTTATATTTTCAAATCAAGTCATTAAGAGCCGAAGTTTTAATCTTTTTACTATGCTAGTTCTCGCGTGGGAGACTTCTAATATGTCCCATGCTTCCTTTCCAGTTTCACATGTGCAAATGTATTTAAATTCGTCGAGAGAAATTACAGAGTAAATAACATTGAGATTTTTAACATCATATGTATTATTTCAACAAGAAATAATATCATCGATTGGGATATCATGTTTAATAATAACAAAGGAAGAATGAAAGAACAATCATCATCATGTATTTTATTGATTCTGAGTTCACATTACATCCTCATGTTTCCCTTGATTCAGAAACAAAGTACAGTGAATCAGTGTAATGAAAGAAAGGAAAATCAGTTCAATAGCAATTTCGACAACATTTCAACATATTTGGTGTCTGTCAAAACGACGGAGGGGTTGTGTGGGTCCAAGATCCTTGCTTCGATCCGACATTCAAGAGGTATATACATCAGAAATTGAACTGCGAAAGGAACCCACAAAATTGCAAAGCACAAGGTTGTGGAGGCCTTTTATTGCACGGGCATGCAGTGCATCCCTGTTGCATGGGCACAAAACACACTCCTATTGGGCGTGCACAACACGCAGGGTATCTTCTAATACTTGCTCCTTTTTTTTCTCTCTCTCTCTCGCTCTCTCCTTATTTTTGGCACCTCTTTGAAACTTCTGATGATCCAAATGAGAGGATGAAGGGGTATTTATAGGCTTTCACACGTGTAAAGCCTCGATCCATGTGCCATTGGCCCCATTACGCACAACAGAACCTCCATGATCTATGTGCCAATAAATTGTCCTTTAATATTGTTCCTACTATGACAATCCTTGAGTTATTAAATATCTCTTTCATCGAGAATGTCTACTTCATTCATAGCCCGCATATTCTAGGATCTTGAGTGATAATCTTTCTTGCTAAGTTAATCAGAATTAATGTCTCAGGATATCGTAATTTTTCAATTCAGTTTCATGATGTATTGGTAAATTCACGATATATTGAAGTCTTCAGAATAATTGTAATATATTGACAATTCTGAAATAATGACGATGTATTAATAACTTTAGCATAATTTGGAATGTCTATCAATTCTGAAATAATTGGTATGTATAACAATTTTAATTTCTTGTTCCCTTTAACTTGTGGTATATAAGATGACAATGATTTAGTCATTTCATTTTTCATGCTTGTCAGTGTACTTTGCGTTTCATTCTCTATCTTAGAGTTCAATTAGTAAGATTAGCATGTCAATTTTGAGTCAGGCTCGTAAGAGCAAACACAGTTTAAACTCATAAGGAGTTAGAGCGGATGCGACTTTGACTGAATGTACTCACTCATCGCCACCATAAATGATAAATTGCCATCGCTGATAATATAGGGCTTACGCGTGATTGGCCTCATTGGCGCTTTTCACTGCCGTAAATCATAAATCGTCATCGTTGATAATATAGGGCTTATGCGTGATTGGCCTTATGGGCACTTTTCACTGCTGTAAATAATAAATCGTCATCGTTGATAATATAGGGCTTACGTGTGGTTGACCTCATGGGTGCTTTCCGCTGTCGTAAATGATAAATCACCATTACTGATAATATAGGGCTTTTGCGTAGCTGGTCTCATGGGTACTTTTTGCTACCGTAAACGATAAAGTACCATCGTTGATAATATAGGGCTTACTTATGGTTGGCTTGATGCGCGCTTTCCATTGTCGTAAATGATAAATTGATAATATAAATGGTTTAATGTGGCTAGCAATGATTGATAATCGGCGATATAATTGATGTAACAATAATGTCAATATGGTGATGGGAGATAATAATGTCATTTTAGCAACGGCCGATAATAACAATAGTTTGATGATGATGTCTTTTTGTCGAAGTAATAATATTAGTTTTGTTGATAATAACATCGGTGATAATATTGTTCAGCTTAATCGATGACAATAATTAATGTCATTTTGGTTGTAGCCGAAGATAATAATAGTTCAACAATAACGATAATGTCTTCTTGCCAGAGTCATAGACAATAATATCAGTAGTAATTTATAATATTACTTCGTAATAGACAATATCACAATGATCGTTAATGCTTCATGATGATACTTCCGTGATCAATAATAATTGATAACAATGTTGATCAGTGATAATTGATGATAATGACTATAATCGACGGTATTTTTATAATTGGCGATGTTGATGTTTCGTAATATATATAAGGCCAATAATATTTTGGCAGTTTGTAGGTTGCCTGCTAACCATTAATGTTTATATCATCATTGTTATCAAAGATTTTTTAATTGTTGCTTTATCATCATTTGTTGATTCAAAAGGTCCTTATAGAGTTTTTGAAGCAATATTATATCTGTGAATATTCTTTATTCAGAATGACGTCCGGAGAGCACATATGTTTTATAGGAAGCTTCTTGCAGTCGTGAATCTATACTTGTCCTATCCCCTTTTGATTGGGTGAGATTTTTTTAAGAATCTTCACAATTAAAACTCCTTTACCTTTTGAGAAGTGTAGTTTTGATAAAATGAATATCTGCTGGCATCTCAATACCGTATTCATTTTGATTTATGACCCGATAAGTCTTGTTGATATAATCTTCAGTGATAATATACTGATTGTCTCATTTAGGATTTGAACTTGGCCCTGGTCTTATAAGTTATCTTCAATAAATCGCAGCATATTACCTTTCTTGAAGAATATATATGTTGAATCTCTTCGTGTCTTGATTGACATTATAAGCTTGATAAATAACGATAATATGGATATACGTATCACTCAATATATCTTTACAAATAACCGGCCTGGGCTCAGAGATAGTTGGCGGCAATCCAGAAATATTTTGCGATAGCCTTTTCAGAATATATAATTTCGAAGATACTTTTGAAGGTCGCATCAATAATCCAATTACAACAATAATCCCGGACTTGAGTGTCGATATATATAATAACTCAATCATAGTAATGATTCTAGCCCCAGTGTTGACCTGCAAAAATTAGTATTGGCAATTTTCATCTCAAAAAATCAACAATTATCTTCATTGAGATTAGGTGGATTGAGAATTTCATCCCGCTACTTAAAAGGTATATGAACAGATTTTTAGAAATTATGTCTTTATTTGACTCTTCCATTTACTAATCATTATTCATCTTTGCTTCACCGAGGAATAAAGACTCATAAAGATATATGACTGATGATTATTTTGTAACAAAATTACTTATCTTATTATGCTGTTACAAAGTCATTCTACTTTTCTTCTTACGTATAAGCATGATGAACTGTACCGACACTAGAATCTTGTTCCCATTCTCGAAAGATTATCAATGTTTTGGACTCACCATTCTTCTTTTTTTGTCACGTTCTTCCATCACAATTTCTCCCTTATTAATAATCTTTTATAGCTTTTTCTTGAGGGCATTACAACTTTCTGTATGATGTCCAAATATATAATGATAATGACAATAATTTTTTTCCCTTGTCTTTTCAATATCTCCGAGGTGTTTTAGCCAAGTTAATTCGATACTCTTTATAGCCAACAATTGATTTATAATAGGAAGTACATATTTTCTCAAGAATGCATACTTCATATGGTTTTTATACTGTCTAGACCTTTTATATGTTATCGTAATCGCACAACCGTTTCTATCTTCTTTATCACCATTTCTTTTGTCATCCTGATCATCTTCTCTCTTTTCTTCTTTGCTAGCGATGTTGGATAATGTTTCATGAAAACTCTGGTATAGTGACTTTATGTAAATAACATACACTTTTTCAACCATCTTTTTAAGAGCATGAGCCTTTGTAGCAAGATCACGAAAGGTCTGTATATCTGCATTAATCAGGTTATATGTCACTTCTGGTCTTATGCCTTCCAAACAAAGCTTGACCTGATCCAATTCTCTTGGAAGATATCGACATAATGCTCCCAAGTCTTTCCTTCTACTGGTGAATTCTTCGACTGATTCGTCTTCCCCTTGGCGGATAAAAGCCAATACGGTCAAACTAACTTCTTTGTTGGAAGAGAATAAGTTTTCTATAAAGATACTCTACATCTGTTCCCAAGTATGAATAGATCTTAGGGTTAAAGTTGAATACCATCTGAAGGCTTTCCCTATCAGAGAAGACCCAAATAATTACGAACAATATTAAGAAACTCTAGGGAAATTTCCCATCATTGTAATGAAATGCATCACATGTTCTTCAGGCAACCTTTTCCATTAAATTTCTAAAAGTCCAGGTGTTTGAAATTAGCGAGAAATGAGATTTCTTCTATTTCAAGGGGATATGGTGTCTGGTATCAGAATTTTTTGTTATGATTTTGTTTCTTCTCTAGATGTATGGTTTCGGCGACCATCTGTCGGATTTCTTCTTACATTATAATTTAAGTAATAGAAGGCATAGGTCCTTAAAACTTAACCACTCGTGATTGTAACCCATTCTGCTTGTGGTTCAACATTGTTTACGGTAATTGCTGTTGGAAGCTTAGGAACTTCTTTAACCATGTGCTCATATGGCATAAGCTGATTAAGCTAATTAATATATGCCGACAAGGATTCCGTTACTTTATTCTTTGATCGCTCTGATATCGAAGGAGGAAACGAGTGCTGCATCATTAGCAACGTCGAGGAAGTTAAACTACTGCTTGATTTAAGACTAGTGTACTATCGCTTCGAAGGACTAGTTGACTCAAATCATTGTTTCTTAATGCATAAGTTTGCTTTAAATCCTTTGTAGGGGTTACTGTAAGCGAACATTCACTTTTCGCAATGGTTTTCCCTTTATTCTTCTGAATTCATAATGATTATGCGAAAGATATCTTTATGATTGTAGTTGGCGGTACTGGAAGACCTTTTGGCGTATGGGCTTTTCTGTTATTCTCGAATGAAATGATTGCGTGACTGAGGTGAGACTGCGTCTCGCGACATTTCGCATAATCAACTATCTAACCGTAGTTGGTAGGATAATCCTTCTTGTAGGGGTAGATCGAACCCTTTGTCTTTCGGATGTCACTATCATCTATCCTTCATCGTCCTGCTACATTGCTAGTGAAGCAGAAACCATTCCGGACATCACATGACATCATCTATTCCTGATTGTATCTGATTTTACTTTCTCTAGTATTTTCTGTGGTAGTGATTACGTATTGCTGATATAATCCACATTGAATTTGTTGGTTGTGAAGGAGACAACCACGTTAATCGGGAGAATGCTATTATTATTATGTAAGAACGGAATACTTGCTATTCAAAATAGAGTATCAATTACTTTAATTAACTAAAATTGTATTTTGTTTTAGAGGTGAAGGGGAGGATGTTCCTGTTGAGAGTCTCCATTTTGGCGCCATTACGATGTCGATTGATAAATGTTCTTTTGATAATTCTGATATTAGTATTAAACATAGATATCCTAACCAGAGATTTTGGGTTCGATCCCTAGCAGAGACACCATTTTTTTTCGATAAGAAATAAAAGTATCGGTTGAGATACTTTGTTTAATAATAACAAAGGAAGAATGAGAGAACAATCATCATCGTGTATTTTATTGATTTTGAGTTCACATTACATCCTCATGTTTCCCCTGATTTTGAAACAAAGTACAGTGAGTTAGTGCAATAAAAGAAATAAAAATCAGTTCAAAAGTAAGTTCGACAACATTTCGGTATATTTGGTGTTCGTTAAAGCGACAGAGGGGTTGTGTGGGTCCAAGATCCCTTGCTTCGAGCTGACTTTTAAGAGGTATATACATCGAAAATTGAACCGTGAAGGGAACCCAAAAAACTACAAAGCACGTGGTTGTGGAGGCCTTTTATTGTACAGGCATGCGTAACAGGCAAGGCGTCTTCCCAATACATGCTCCTTCTTTCTCTCTCTCGTTCTCTCCTTGCTTCTGGCACCTCTTTAAAACTTTTGATGAACCAAATGAGAGGGGGAGGGGTATTTATATGCTTTCACACATATGAAGCCTCGATCTATGTGCCACTAGCCCCATTGCTCACAACATAACCTCCACACAATAGGACTTCCATGCAATAGGTCTACCCGCATAATAAGTCTCCTATGAAGTATGTTTTTGCACAATAGGTCTTCAGTGAAGTCTATTTTCGTGCAACAGGTCTTCTGTGAAGTCTATTTCCGTGCAACAATGGAGTCTGGCGCAACAGTTCTCTGGGACTGGGAGTCTGTTTCCACGCAACAGTCCTCTGAGACTGGGAGTTTGTAGATGCAACACTCTGAGACTGGGAGCAACACTTTTTATGCACCAACAAATATACCTTGCTCTCTCATTAGTACTCCATTTGGATTTATGTTTGGAAGTGTTAATGGTTCTACCATCAACCATGACTTGTTCAATGGGCATCGTCCATCCTTCTTCGACAATGGGTCAAACTATAGGGTCAAGAGATCTTAGAAAGACCCTCATCCTAGCCTTCCAATAAGTATAGTTAGATCCGTCAAAATATGATGGTCATGTGATGGCAAACCCCTATTGGGTAAACATCATTCTTAAGCCCATTGAATCAACTCAAGGTAGTTAAGCCCTTAAAGAAATACCTTACTCTGATACCAGTTAATGTTGCACGTGGTGGGCACATGGGCTATTCGCGGAAGCTTGACGGAGCTATGGAATGAATGCTATGTCCTAGAGGTGGTGATTAGGACCAAATAAAATTTACGTCTTTTAAATACACAATTGCTTACTTAAACTAATCTCCAATTAAAGTTAAGTAAAGCAATTAACTCCAAGGCTTCCAAGTCAATAAAGGGTCCAATCACATAGACTACAAAAGATATGATAATTAAGTAACTAGTTTGTATATGATAGTGTACATGTGTGTGTGGGATGTGCTACCTATCAACTCATAACATTCATCTAATCATCTATACATATAGTTAGACATTCAATCATATAAGCATAATTAAACAAGTACTCAAACATCAATCCTAAACACAAGCATGTATAGTGGTTTAGTTTCTCTACTCCACTCTTAGATGACATACTTAACTCATTAGTGTCTTGAATTTCACTATCGGATGTTTTAAATCAGGTTTGCCTCTAACCTTTATAACCCTACACAAGGAGCCTAGCATACACTCCTAACAGAGGCTCACATAAGAGACTTGAGTTAATTTTCTATCGGTTAACCAATAACCTCGGTCATATTCCAAGGACCTATGTTTACTCCTACTGAAGGGTCCCTCGGGGACTAAAACATACACCCTCATGTCTGGTGGCCTATACAAGGACTTTGATTTAGGTTATATGTAAGAACCTAGTCAAGTTTGAAAATTCAAACTCTCACACTCAATTTTACACAAATAAGGAGTATACATGGACTAAACAATTAACAACCTTACATGTCAGATTGATCCCTGTTGATGCACCATCTTGGGTTGCTTGATCGATGCTCTTCATGCTTTAATTAGCTCCCCTTTACTCCCCTTATCATGATGACGATGCATTGTTAATGCTTTAGCTACATGATTAAGCTTACATGTAGTGCTTCTTTGAGGTGGTAAAGGTGATGTGAGGTTGGGTAGAATCTTCTATAACTAATGGGATGTTGTAATGCCTATAAGATTCACCTAGATTAGTGCTTTAGAGGGTTTAGATAAGGGCATACTTATAGAGGTTGGGTCTAAACTATAGAAAATGGTGAAGTTTAATGACATCTTTAAGGTGGAGGTTGGAATCTTCATTAGAGTATTAATCTCAAGGAAGATGACTTAGAATTCATTGGTTTAGAGGCTTGGGATGAAGGATATGATCATGTAATCACTTTAGCTTCTATTATACCACAAACTCATCTAAATGCCTAAGAAACAAATAACCTTTACAAGGAGTTTGAAATCCAATGATAAACAAATTAGTAGATAATGTTTCTATCGATGGGATCGAGCACGCTTTGATGTCATCGAGAAAATTAGGTTTCCAGTTGAATTGTTGTTGGAAAGTTTACATACCACTACCCAATGCCATTGAGTGGTCTTCAAGGGCATCGATGGGACCCTTCGATGTCCTTGAAGGTTTCTCGAATCCATCGATAAAATTAGATCAAATCATAAAAACTTGCTAGACACATCTAAGTTACTTACTCGATTCCATTAAGTGGCCTTTGATGCCATCGAAGACCCCTCGAGAACTGCTCGATGTGATCCAGCATCACTTGAAAATATGTTGTTTTAGGCATATGATTTCACGACAGCTTTGCAAATCTTATGGCCTTACTTATCATGTTCTAAGTAAGCTTATAAGGCTAAGGGGTGATCTACAAGGTTTACTTATAAAACTAAGGATTATTTAGAGGTTTAAGGGGTTGTTTTGGATCAAGGGTTAGGTACATCAAGGCACCTCATTTATTTTTTTTCTTTGTTCCTTGATACTTATTTCTTTTGTGTCTTCGGTCTTCAGCTTTTAAGGGCTTAACCAACTATATGACACATAGACTCATGTGATTAATAAACAAGATGAAGAAATCAGTGCACTAAGAATCTCCCCTTTATCAATTACATGAAAGAAACCTAACCTAGACCATGTCATGGTCCATACCAATTGTGAGGCCCATATCCTAGCTTATACCATTCCGCAGGCCTCCACGGTCCTCCCGGTCTAATTTTGGTTACCTGCAATCTGTTATCGGCGTTTGCGCGCGATTATGAGTCGTGTCCCGTATATCAGAGTCGGCTCGACTCGAAACTTGTACCCTTGCGATGGCGCCTTCACCGCGTCTCGCGCGCCAAGGCAATACTCGGGCCAGGATATGTGGGCCGTGTTCAGTTCGAGGAAAATGCCATACTTTGCAAACCTAAGAGAACATGTCAAATCAATCAATCAAGTACACATCACTCCCATCACTCATACCCATCCCCAAGTACAACCACTCTCCTCAAAGTCCACTCGCTCTCTTACAACCAAGTACACCCATCCATCACTCACCATCCCTCTCTCCCATCACCTCTCTCTCTCTCTCATTCTCTCTCTCTATTTTCAAGCAACCCCAAGGAGAGGAGAAACTCCAACGTCCAAGCTCCATGAGAGAACTTTATGTGGCCCATCTTCCTACCTCCCATCTCCACCATCCATGCTTCATCTTAACCGTTAAATCGCACGCTTGAAGCTCTAGATCGCATTGGTGAAAGAAGGAAGAGGAGATCGACGGTGGGTAATTTTTTGTGTGTTTTGATGATTAGAGGGCCCACATATGGTGTGGGACCCATCTTGATGCATGTTTTGTATCAAGGAGGGGCCCATAGTGGCGGGGTCCCTCCCGTTTTCACCATTCTCCCCCGTTCTCTCTCTCCCTTTTTCTTTTATGGTGAAGATGATGATGGATGTGGCCCACTTGATCCACGCTGTACAGCCATGGGCCTACCTGATGTATGCTTTTTCATTCATGACATCCAACCGTCTAGATGTTTTGGACGGTGGGGCCCTGACCTGTATTCCATCTATGTCGTCCATCTTGGACGCTGGATGAAGGGGAAAATACAAATAGCAACTTGATCCAGCACGTGGGGCCCACGTTAAGGACGTGTTGCATCTAGCACATGGGACCCACCCTGCTATAGTGTTGCACCCACCACCGTCCAGTCCTTGGACGGTTGGACTAACCTTGATGTATATGTCCTATCCCCACCATCCATGAGACCCATGGGACCCACGTGATATGCGTGTCTTATCCTAGCCGTCCTGATCATGTGGGACCCACTAGATGAATGACCTTGCACGGACGCTGATTAGCTGCTGATCACAACAGACATCCACCTGTTAACCATTGATGCAGGCAGAACACAAATATCAGCTTTGTTAGAAGCTGGTGGGCCCCACACGTGTGGACCCACCTGGTATGTATGTTACATCCAGGCCATCCAACTTGGCCCACCTTGGATGAATATATTCTATATCAATGTCGTCCGTCCAGTTCAGCACCAGGACATGGGACCCTAGCAGCAGACAACTGCAGAATTAACGTCAGCAAGTTTTGTGTGTCCCACTTTGGTTGTATGTATTGGATATCCACCGCCCATCCATTTCACGTGGCCCACCTCACATGTGTAGTTGGGATCCACATTGATGTATTTATTGTATTTACACCATCCAGATCTTCTGGACGGTGGCCGCACCTGTGATGTTTGGGTCTTATCCACCCCGTCCACTATCTGGATGGGTGGGACCCCACCCTTGACGTATGTATTACATCCAAACCGTCCTTTCATTTGGTGAGCTCGTCCTAGGGCTTGAGGCTGTAACGAAGCAGTCCAAATCCCTGGTGGGCTACATATGTGGATCCCCACCATTATATATATATATAATATATATATATATATATATATATATAGAGAGAGAGAGAGAGAGAGAGAGAGAGAGAGAGAGAGAGCGCTCACCTGCGAACCAGTTCGTACCTAGTACGTACGAACTTTTTTGAGAACCCATCATACGTGATGAATCTCACAAATCTGAACCGTTCATGTGAAGCAGCACCTAGTGAAACCCCCTAAGACCAAGTTTTACTTTTATCTAAAACTTTTATCCATACCGTCCATAGCAAAGAGAAATTCAAATAAAGGAAAGAAACTGTTTGCATTTTTCACGGTCCACTAAATTTTCGGATCAAAGTAAAATTTTATACTATGAGGTTTCATGAGGTTCTGCTTCATGTGAACGGTTCAGATTTGCGAGATTCATCACGTATGATGGGTCCTCAAAAAAGTTCGTACGTACTAGGTACGAACTGGTTCGCAGGTGAGCGTTTTCCTATATATATATATATATATTAGCCATCCACCTATTTTGCCAGTATGGATAACACCATGATGTATTTGTTTCATCCACACCATCCAGACAGTGCTGGACGTGTTTGGATGGTGCCGTGAGCCTGACTGTGATGTATCTTGTTCCATCCACACTGTCTAGAGGGTCTAGACGGTGCTGGATAATGTTTGGATGGTGCTGATTTACCTAGACAATGTTTGTACGGTGCTGATTTACATGGATAATGTTTGGACAGTGCTGATTATCATTAGTGGGCCATGTGCTCCATGGAATGATAGTGTACAGTGATACACATGTTACATCTATGTTATACCTACACCTATTGAAATGATTTTAGTGTGGTCTAAGCCCATTTGAGGCCCATTGGTGCGGCCCATCCATGAGGCCCATCATGATGTATTTTTAGCCCATGTGCAGGGTCCACCTATTTGTATTTTTGGCCCATGTGATGGGGCCCACCTATTTTGTATTTAAAGCCCATATGATGAGACCCGACTTGATGTACACAGGGCTCATTGTGATATGTTAGAGGCCCATGGGATGCGGCCCATTGTGATGTATTTCTGGCACATTGGTACGACCCATTGATGTAGCTCAATTGATCTGTATGAGGCCCATTAGTGTGGCCCATGTGATGCGGCCCATTTGATGTATATTAACGCCTATGGGTTATGACCCATTATGATGTATATTGAGGCCCATGGGTCATAGCCCATTATGATGTATTTGAGGACCGTAGGTAGTGGCCCATGGTGATGTATATTAGGCCCATGAGTGAGGCCCGTCGTGATGTGTATTAGGCCCTTGAGTGAGGCCCGTCGTGATGTGTATTAGGCCTTGAGTGAGGCCCATCGTGAGGTACATTAGGCCATTATTTGAGGCCATGGACCTGAAATAGCGGTGAAGACTGCTTGAGTTGAAGAATGGATATGCCAATATGTCCTAGAGGGGGGTGAATAGGACTTTTAAAAGTTTGTTATGATTTATTTAAAATTCTATCACACTAATCCTAACAACAGACATATATTAGGATTACTCAAAAATGACTCTACTGGCTTCCAAGCCCGGTAGAGGATCCAATCACAAACTATGAAAGAAGTAAACAGTATATAAACTAGTTTATAATGGATATGACTGTGTAAGTGTGTGAGGTGTGATCTCAGATATATGGATATAAAAGCATTGACATAGAACATACACACAGAAGAATAATAATCTTAAATACAGTCGTTTTTATAGTGGTTCAACTACTTGTCTACACCACTCCCGGCTGCCACACTCAACCCTTAAGTGTATCGGATTTCACTAAGGAGGTTTCCCAGAGTTCACCTCAAACCTAAGGTTTTAAATCAGGTTCACCTTCAACCTTTACATAGAGGTTTCTACTCGGTTCACTTCTAACCCTAGAGTTTTACTGGTTCACTCCTAACCAGATGTTTATGCTCTCTATAGATCAAGGGTCCACACAACACACCCAGATGTTTATGCTCTCCACAGAGTAAGGGTCTACACAACGCACCCACCACGTTCACTCCTGCCGGAGGCCTCCTTGAGGACTGCAAAGAGTGAGAACCACTTAAGACCCAATTTTAGAAAGGAATGATCACAAATGTCCTCTGGACTCTAGATACTTATAGATAAGTTGATGAGTCTCATTCAGCACAATGCCGAAGATCTCCTTCTCCTTGTTGACGAAGAGTTTTCTGCTCCCTTGATCCGCAACACAAGATAATATACCTATACTAGGCTTCGGGTTGGGTCAAGGTGAAGATGGAATCCTACTCTCAAAATATTTTCCTATCAAGAATGTAAAGCGATTCTAATCTTATGCATTCGAGGCATCCCAGCTTAATGATTTGCCATTAAGGTAGTAGCTGGAGGATCCTTGAATGCGGAAGTTCATTCCCCAATCCACTCCATTGAATGTCAATGGTGAGGGTGGATTGGAGGATGAACTCCCTTGAGAGAAAGGGCTTTAGATATAGGATATAAGTTGAAACACTCAAAAGCTCTCTCTTGTTTCTCTCACAGCAATAAAAGATAAGTCCTCTATATATAGGCAAAAATTTCCAACGGATATAAAATGGTCACATTTATGACAGAGTTCGATATCATCGAGCAGGTTCGATATCATCGAGCGTATACTCTCGATAGCATCGATGGTCTGCTCGATGACTCGGACTCAATGTCATACGCTTTTGAAACTCTTTGCCAATTGGTCAACGAATCGAAACTATTGTCGATGTCATCGAATTTTGAACTCTGATCCCATCGATGACAGGTTCGATCCATCGACACTTTGAAAAATGAGAGAGACTTGACTTTGAAATATTTCAGGTTTTTATGAATGATCGGGGGAACCGTCGAGATCATCGGAATTTAAATGTCGATGATATCGTGATCAGAGTCGATGCATCAATAAATCCAGCGGATTTGTCTTTAAGCTTGCTGGATGATTTGTGTCCTTGTTCGATGCAATCGACCTGGTGCCGATATCATCGATATTTAAATATCGATTCTATGCCCCCGATCATAGTTAAAAATAACTTGAAATATCTTCTATAAGAAATGCGCGCCCTCTATCGATATCATCGATGGACCTCCGATCTTATCGATATTTGAATTCTTTTCATATCAGACGGTCATCGGTATATCGAAGGAATTTGAGATTTTCATTAAAAAATAGGGCGCCGAAAATCTGCCTGTCGATCTTATCGAGTCACTCCCGATGGACTCAAGATTTGAATATTGATGATATCGATATGTGTATCGATACATCGATAATTCGTCCAATTATGTTGTGAAGTTGCTAGACATATTTAGTGCTTTTATCGATGATATCGATAAGTGTATCGATACATTAATAAATCCGTCCAGATGAATATTTAGTTATTGGACACTTTTGGTCCTCTTCTCGATAATATCGTTAAGGTATCGAGGACATCGACATGCAGGTCGATCATATCGAGGGTGCATCGATAAAATTGACAAGGAGAGAAAAGCTTATAGATTTTTCTATTTGCAAAAAGTTTTCTCATCCTAAAAACCCTAAGATGTCTATCTTGTTTTAAGGGTTTTTAATTACCTGGTGTTCTGGGACATGGGATGTGAGGCTATGATTTACCTATGGTGAGCTTTTACACATTCGGATGAGGTAGACGCTTGAATTGATCTTCCTATCGAGCTCTATAGACAGTCTGACCAACCATTCATGTAACTTGACAAACCAGGGTACTAGCAGGTGCACTTTCAGGACCCACTATACATTTGGCTCTATGTAGGCCACTCCTTGGGAGCAATGTTGGTTAAATGGCCACATTGATGGGCAATGATGGTTTAATATCCACATTGTGACCTTCCCTTAGGCCTTGTTCGGCTGATTGTCGAGGCCGATTCCGATTGTCGAGGTTGATTCTGATTGCCGAGGCTGATCCTGATTGTCGAGGCCGATTTCGATTACCAAGGCTGATTGTCGAGGCTGATTCTGATTGTCAAGGTCAATTCTGATTGTCGAGGCCGATTATGATTGTCGAGGCCGATTCTGATTGTCGAGGCCGATTCCGATTGTCAAGGCCGATTCTAATCATCGAGGCTGATTTTGATTGCCAAGGCTGATTCTAATTGTCAAGGCCGATTCCGATTACCGATTCCAATTATCAAGGCCGATTCTGATTATTGAGGCCGATTCTGATTGTCGAGGCCGATTCCAATTATCGAGGTTGATTATCGAGGCTGATTCTGATTGTTGAGGCCGATTGTTGATGTCGATTATCGATACCGATTATAAGTATGTGACAGCATAGCATCATGATACATGCCCATACGTATCATCTGCATGTTTGATATGAGATGTAGTTGACCATTACATATGTCATTGGGTAGGTTGTTATGAGACTCCCTGATAGGCAGAGATTATCTCACATGAGTGTACGGTATGCGCATGATTGATGCATGACTAGATTGTATGACTCATGCATTTTGCATTGTGTGTTGTGATTACTTTACGCCCTAGCGGTATCAGGGTCGTAGCCTCCATAGGCATATCGTGGATGGCCAGATGGGACACCAAAAATATTTGGTTCTAGCATCAGGCCGCCATAGATGGCCTTGGGTGAAAATCCCTAAACCCTCTTGGTACCAGAGGACGCCCCAATGTCTAGACCGAGTAAATTCATGAGCGCCCGAGTGCCGAATACTAGTAGGCCACATTTCCCACTGTGTCGTGGTCGGTTGGGAGGGGGTGTAGCCTTACCCGCCTGAGGGAGTAGTCAATGTTAGGCTGAGTCTGACCAGCTTGAGGAATGGGTCCTCTATCGACTAGCCGGGCCCAATATTGGCAAACAGATAGTGAGGTCTCTTCTACTTGCCCAGTTGTGCGCTTGGATAGGGGCAGCAGCTGCTGTGGAGTGTAATAGACCCCGGTGACGATCCCAGAGATGTACGGTACTGATATGTGGACTTATTGAGTAGGAGTTACATACTCATTCATTCATTCATTCACTATCCACTCAGGCTGGTGGTGCGCAACTAATTATTATGTGTACCTTCTCAATGGCTAGGATTTTGGTTAAGGCACACGACTAACCTGAGATCAGTAGTTTACCACATTATGTCTAACTATCCAAATTTAGGTATGGGATTGGTTTGGATAGAATTCCCTTGTGATGGACTCCATAGCTTGCGATACTACATACTATCATCCCAACTTCACTCCAGCTTGGTCAATTCATTCGCACCGCATATTGCATTGCATCTTAGTATATGATATTTGGCTGATTATGATCTACATTGTGTACTGTGATATCGTATGATTCAGGATCTTGTTAGTATTTCCTTTTATTCCGATATTGTATGATTTATGACATTATATTGCAAACTTAGAACTTACCTTATACACACAATTTCACCACCCTCTAAGCTTTCTATAAGCTTATGTACGATAGATGCGTGCAGGTGGCGTTAGATCGCAGCAGCGTCGAGCTTGGAGCGTGCAGTGACTCATGGAGCTTTGATTTTGATATATGTATTTGCCTTTCAGCATTGTATTTGAATGTTTATATTAGTGGATATGTGATGATGATGTTGTCTTTGTAATTTGGTGTACTTGTGTTATGCTTCTTACGGGATAAATGTACATTGGAAAATCCTCATTGTAGGATCTCAGGATTGGAATCTGGCGTATAGGCACTGGATGAGATCTGAGAATGGGGTACTAAGGAGGTTGTCGGCACTGGATTCAGCGATCGAAAATTTTGTAAGCCTTGTTTTTGAGTTTGGGGCGTGACACTAATGACATATCAAAACAACTCAAAATATTACATGCCAAATATAAATGATTTACAGATTGAATCTTTCTCTAATTAAGCATTGTAATTGCACTTCAAGAATCCAATGTGCCCAGAGTCGACAATGTATCAAAGATGAAATAACACAAAAGTTTTAAAGTAAAATTCAAATATATTTCAATATATTATTATCATTCAACCCATTATTTATTGAATCAAATAAACTAAATATTATAATTAAGCTACAAGCTTCATCCCTTAGCATTAGCTAAGAGATTAGCCTGGCATGGCCAATATCCTAGATGAACAAAAGGAAAATATAAATGATAAATTAGAACCGAAGGATTGAAAAAGAAGGACGACCCCATGGATGCTTTGTCACCCCTAGGTCTCTCGCCCAAGCCCTAATTCATACTTAGAAAAGCCTAAATCACCACTTTAAATAGACTTTATTCGCACAGACTTCGGACTAACTTCAAAAGTTTGCACTTTGTTATGCTTTGGTTGAACCTATTGTAGCCTTTGGTCGCACTGAACATCAATTCAGTCGGATCAAATTATTTTCTCAGTTGTAGCCAAATTTTTTAAAATTTCTCTTTCTCCCTTAGGTCGGATTAAACCCTCCTCTGGTGGCATCAAACCTAAATTTGGTTGGACCGAATGTCGAATCGAATTAACCCTGAAAATCACAATTTATTACTTGACTTTTCTAAGCACTCTCAGTCGGACCAAACCAACCTCATGTGGGACCGAACTATTTATTATTTTTGTTAATGCACCGCGTGATTTTTCCAATATTTTTTCCATACTTTGTGCTTGATTTTTTTTTTTTTTTTTTTTTTTTAATCTTTGGCACTTGAATTCTTCAATAATGTCCTCCAAATCTCCGATTCTTCATTACCTTTAACTTGATAACTTTTTTACCTTTAAATCCTGAGTTTACGCACGATTCATCTATCTTCTGAATTACCTCGCACGTAGAAACCATATCTTATTAGATCAATTAAGTACTTGAATGCAACAGAAACTAGTAAAATTGAGAAGATAAATATGCAATATTTAGACGTTATCACAACCCAAATAACATTTTACTAGTTTCGAGTTAAACATGTGAAAGATATTTCAAAACCAATCCAGATTATAATTTTCTATAAACTCAAGCAATTCTAAAACCAATCCAGATTATAAAAATCTAAAAGACATTAATGTAGAGCATAACTTTCACTTAAACTCTAAAACTTGGTAAATTTCCTAATCAAGTTCAAAGCATTAATCCTATAATTGGAAAAAAAATTCTAAACATTGAGTTTCATGAGTGCATAGTAAAATCTAGACTTAACACAACCAAATGTCTAGTTCTCTACCTTCATGATAATACTAATAATCAAAAGAGAACTCAAGATAACCAAAACTTACCTTACAGTTCAACATTGTACTCTTCCAGCTTTTGTTTTTTCCATCGACGACTTTCTCACCATTGTTCCTCTTTTCTGTCATTTAAACATTTAAAAAAAAATATTTTCTTCATATAACTTCAATAGGTAGCCTTGTTCAATGACAATTATTATTATTAGGTGGGTATTTCTTTTTTTCTTTTCTTTTCTTAAACACGATGGACAAATTCTCCAGGCTTAGTTTCTATCATTCTCAATAATCATTAAGTTAACAATTCAATATCAAACTAAAACTTCGATGTGTAAGCTAGATACGAATTCATGACTCAATCAATGTCTGAACTTCCAATTAAATATTAATAATTTTAAACTTAACTTTGAAATCTATCAAATAATCTAGAATCGAAAGCTAAAAAATAAAATTGTCCACATTAAGTATATTGTCATTCTAATCTCTGGATTAATTTCAAAATCACTTAAATTTAAAGAAAATTTCAAAAATATTGAAAAACATTTAGCTCTAATTTTCAAAATTTTGACATAAATCCGAAGAATTTCCAAAGGAAACCTATCCCCTAACCTAAATTCTACATCGTCATTAATGTATAAATATATGCAATAAGAGCAAAATGAGAGTAACAAAAATAAAGAGGAGTTAATGAAAAGTACCTAAAAGGTGACAACATATAAGTGTTAGTGTGAACTTGCTATCAATGGATGTTTTAAGAACTAAACTAAACTAGTACATCTAACTAATCCTAAGAAAGTAATTAACTGCTAATCTAAGAAAGCAAAGGGAAAAACTACTTATTCTGGTGGATGCTTTCCTTTTCTAGCCAGTATATTAATATATTACTTAATAGATTTCTCAACAAATCATCCAAAATCTCATTTTACAATAGGCTTGGATATCCTGGGGCATGTTCGTCTAGAGAAATTTATTATTTCAACAAAATATCTTCTTTTAAAAGTTTAAGGTATCTAGCATGCATAAAATCAACTTGTGGCAGAAAAATTTTCTGTGTTAGTAAACCACAATGAATTAGAGACTACAATTAATTGTAGTGATTTATCTTTTATTGTTGTAGTCTCAATAAATTCTGAAGTTTCAACTTCGGTTTGGATTCTAGTTCCTCCACCCTTAATGGTAAACATTCATGATCTGTGGAAGGAGGCACTTTAGAACAACTTTTCATTGGTCAGTATCAACTCTTGAGGTAAGGTCTTACAAGGAATTCACTGTCTTTAATAATATCATCATTAGAATCCTCAAAGTGTGCCAAGTAAATTTCTAGAGAGTTGAAACAGTCAGAAAAAAAAGGACTCATTCTCTACACTAGAATCAAGTAAGTTTGTTCGTGGATTTTGTTAATATCACCATATTTGGAAATGCCTTGTATATCTTAATCGTTGTCTGGTCCTTTAGATGAGATCGACATTTGAGAAAACTGGATCATAGGCTCATGAACACACTTCGACTCCTCATCTTGTTGAACATTATTACTCTCTTCATCACCCTCACTACTTACAAGGGTGATGGTTAAATTAGTATGCTCAACAATGGAGTTGGGAGAATTGAGATCACTCACCTTAGTTTGTGTTTCTAGATTAGCCTACGGTTGAGTCAGAAAGGTCTATTCCTCATCAATGAGGCATGACTAAATTATTTGAATGGAGGATGCAAATATCCCTAACCTTAATGATGTTCTGATGTCTTGAAATACTTGCACAAAGTTTTGATTGAATTATTGTTGATCGATCCACCTTTGATTTGGATTCTCTTGGGTCTTCTTCGTTTGCATCTCATAAATAGGAGGCCCAAGGGGATAGTTGTTAAAATTTATAGTTGGCTCACCAAACCAATTTAAATTCTAATGATTCCTCGATGGTTGTTGATAAACATTTTGACCCATATAATAATTATGCATCGTCTTCTTAACCAGTGGAACATCATATTCCTCATTTTCATTGTCAATAGGTTGGTTCTTAATTGTAGTTTCACTTAATTTATGAGACAGGGCATTTCCTAACATAATGATCTGATAGATGATCAAACCCAAGGGTTGACAATCCTCCGGAAAGTGAACCAATCTAAAGGTAAAGGGTACGGGTTTTCAATTGGCTTGCGATCCAAGAATCCAAGTATTCCACGATATCTCATTGTAGTAATAACTCAATGAGATCAAGGTCAAATCCTCAGGGAATGGGGAACAGAACCTAGAACCAATATAAAGGTAAAGGGTTTGTCTGAGTTTTCAATTGAGCGAAATAGAAAAGGGTTTTAAAATAATGGAGAGCATAAACAACAATAAAAGATAAATCACTAATAGGGGCAACAAATTGTCAACTAGAAGACTTTATTAAATCAAAATTATTTCTATTATCATATTAGAAGTTATTTATAAAATTTTATCTAAAATCTAGCACTTGGTAAATATCATAAAAATCTATAATTCATTAATGGAGACATATTTTTATCTAAAATCTAGCACTTGGTAAATATCATAATCAAGTTTAAAGCATTAATCCTATGATTAGAAAAATTCTAGCATTAAGTTCCATGTGTGTATAGTGAATTTTGCTAGTTGAAGTAAAAATACCGTCTCTTCAAGTATTACTTAGGAGTGAAGTCGAGGAAGGGGAATGGTTTAAAGCCAGATACGATCAATTGCATTGTATAGACAAAAAGAGCATGTGTACGTTAATTTTGCAGCTTAAAGTAAAAATAATTCCCAATGCTATCGAGAAAAAGGATTGATACAATCAATTGGTATAGCTTAAGTAACAATAAGAGAATTTGAAAGAGAAGCTTCAAGGTGGGTGACATGTTAATGAAGTGTATCCTACCATTGCATCTCCTAGATCCTTGAGAAAAATTTAAACCCTCATGGGAAGGACCACTAAACATCAGAGAAGTACTTCTGAGAGGCACCCTCTGACTCACCAACATGAAGGGAGAGGATATTTTGGAGCCAATCAATGTTGATAACGTGCAAATCTTTCACGGGTAAGCCCATCTAATTTTATCTACAGTTACATTAATAAAGCCGAAGTCAATAGACCAAGACTAGTCATCCTAAAAATTGCCCTTTCTCGTCCACCAATAATTGCTTCAAATAAAGGCTCATACAATTTTATTTTTTTTTAAAAGAACAAAAAAGAAGAAGGAAAAAGAAGAGGGAAAATACAGAAAAAAGAGAGGAAATAAGGATAAAATAAATAGCGTGAAGTCCAAAAACAAGAGAGGACAAAAGAAAATTAACCCTAAAAGCATAAACAACCACCCCTTCACCCAAGGATAAGCCTGGTTAAGGTCAACAACTTTGCCATTCTAGTTCAAGACAAGGTTGGAAATGCTATCAATTGGCTGACAATGATGGAATTTTAACCCATCAGCTGATGTGAAAAAGAAAAGAAAAAGAAATGTGCAGAAACAAAGAGGACGGGGTGAAAACACGAAAGGGTGCTTTGAGTAAAAATAATGGGCACATGGCGGGCTTGGTGAAAACCTGAAAGGGTGCCAAGGGTAAAAACAACATAACTACTAAGGGGCAAGAAAGATCAAATACCTAGGACATGGTGAAAATCTGAAGGGGGTGCCACAGGCAAAAATGACAGAAAAAGACGGCTGTAGTGAAAACCTATGTAAGACTCGTATCCTAGTCCGTACTGCTCCGTTGACCTCCGCGATCCTTTCCGTTGAATTCTGGCAACCTGCGACGTATAATCAATGTTTGCGATAGACCCTAAGTCATATCTTGTAGAATTGAGTCGGCTTAATCCAAGACTTGTATCATTGCGACCGCACCGTCGCCGCGGTTCCAATGCCACGTCTTGTGCACCGATCCGATACCCTGACTAAGAGATGTGGGTCGGCGTTCAGTTTGAGGAAAAACACCACGCATTGCAAATTTCAAGAGAATCTCTACAACATATCAAATCAATCCCATCAATCACCCCTCATGTCAAGTACAAAGCACCCCCATGCTTCCTTTCTCCACAAGTAAAGCAACCACCAAAGTCAACCAATCCATCACCTCACCCATCACTCACATCCATCACCCATCTCCCATCAACTCTCCTTACAACCTCTCTCTTTCCCTCCACATTTTCCAAGTAACCATTCCAAGCAAGAGCACTACACGTCCATGGCTTTTCAAGTGAGAGAAAAGTGATTTTTGTGGCCCACTTTCCCATTCCAAGATCTTCCATCCTAGCCATCCATTTCTCATCTTCCACCATCAAAGAGAAGCACAAGGAGTTAGGCGTTTCAACAGACCAAGAAGATCAACAGTGGGTGCTCTATTAGGCCTAGTTTACTCTTTTTTCGATGAAGGGCCAAGTGAGGCCTACCGATTGATGGTATGGATCTCACTTTGGACCCTAGGTGTGACTGATGTCCACCTTGATCCACATGATCATTCTATAATGGTGCCATTCTCCATGGACCCCATCATGATGTTTATTTTCCTTGCACAAGAAGAGGTCATCTAGACCGTCCATTTTGGGTGGAGAAGGATCTCCACCGTTGATCTTTGATTTAGTGAGCCCACTTGTATTGGGACCCACTCGATGTATGATTGAATGCAAGAGAGGGCTCATAGTGGCGGAGCCCTCCATCACACGTGTCCCGTCTCTCTCTCTCTCTCTCTCTCTCTCTCTCTCTTTTCCCTTTTTTTGTGTGATGATGTCGTCGTGGGGCCTACTAGGATGGACCCCACTTTGATGTATATATTACTATGCCATCCAACCCCTTTTTGGGTGGCCCATGTCCATGGGTGGGGCCCACTTAACTGTCCGTGTTAAGACTAGATCGTCCAGCGTCCAGGGACGCTGGACATTGGAAATGGTAAATGCAAATATTAGCTTGGTAAGAAGCAATGGGTTGGGCCACTTGTATAGGCCCCGCCTTGATACATAAATGAAATTCATGCCGTCTATTCCGTTCTCAAGCCCATTTAAGGCGTTGAGCTGAAAAAGGAAGTCAATCTGACTTTCAAGCGGGCCATACCTTGAAAAACAATGATTTCCACCATTTAAATTCATCTTAATTTTACTACATGCTAAAACATGCCCAATATTGGGCTTGATGGATTTGTTATGGACTATGGGAAGCAGTGGACGAGGCAGATTCTTGCGACGTAGGCCCCGCACGTGAAAAACCTTAGAAATATGTGTCTTTAAATATAGAAAAAAAGGGGGGGAGGCGGCGCATGATGACGCCATCGCTTTGCATGTGCACGCTGACATAGGGCGGGCGGTCAGGGAGGGACCCATAGCCCCATCCGTGGGCCCCACCATGATGCATGATATATATCCACACCGTTCATTCAGTGGGCCCTTTCCTGAAGTGGGCCCCCTCCAAAGATCAGCCCAATCTGAAGTTCAGGTGGCCCACATTTTAGGAAACAACGACGATTAAATGGCTGCCATTGAACCCGTTTTGGGTGTCATAGAAGTTGTGTATCAATTTGAAATTTGTTTTTCTTGTCCAATCCAGGTCCGTGCGACCTTATCAGCAGGTTGGATGGATAACAAACATTATGGTGGGCCTCACATGGGACACACAGTGATGTACGTACCTTACTTCCACCGTCCAGATGGATGGTGGAGGCCCACAATGATATATGCGAATTATTCACACCGTCCAAGGGACGGTGGAACCCACCAAAATGTATGTGTTTATCCATGCCGTCCAACCATTTGGCTGGGCTACTAGATGGCTACGTGGGCCCCACCTGTTTCCCCCTTGCCATCCATCTATGGGCCCCACCATGATGCTTATGTTGCATCCCAACCGTTCAAACATTTGGCAAGCTTGCCTTGCAAGCTTGAGACTAAAAACAAGTCAGAACTATAGTTCAAGTGGACCCCACCTTGGTATGTATATATAAGGCCATGTGATTAGGCCCACTTTAATGTGAATGTAAGGCCTATGTTATAAGGCCCATTCGATGTATTTGTGGCCCGTGGTTAAGGCCCACTTTGACATATAAGGCCCATGTTACAAGGCCCATTGTGATGAATTCCAAGGACCATGGGATATAGCCCATTTCAATGTACATAAGGCCCCTTGATGCAGCCCACTTGATTTGTAAAGGCCCATACGTTGCGGCCCATTTGATGTATCTAAGGCCCTTGGGTCGAGGCCCAGCGGGTTGTCCTTAGGGTCCATTGCAATGAGCTATTCCTGTATGGTTTGTGTAATGATGTTTAATAACGGGCCATGCCTTGAGAGCAATGTTGGTTTGACGTCCACATTGTAAGAATAATGTTGGTTGAATGTCCGCATTATAACTCTCTTTAGGGCCCATTAGTAGGCCCATACTTGTTGATAGTTCACCACTTTGTAACATATTTAGTATATCTCCATGATTCATGCCCATATGCATCATACGTATGCTTGATATGAGGAATGTGTGATTATAGCATAAGCCGTTGGGTTGAGACATTTACGGGACTCCTTATAAGACGGAGTGCCCCACATGGTCGCGTGGTATGCATGGGATTATTGTATGACTGACGGTGTGACTCATGCATTTTGTATTGTGTGTTGTGATCACTGCACGCCTTAGCGACATCAGGGCCGTGGCTCTATAGACACATCATGGATGGCGGTATCGAATACCGAAAATATTTGGTTTTAGCACTGTGGGCACTTAGGATGTCCTTAAGTGAAAGTCCCAGAACCTTTTTAGTACCAGGAGATGCTCCAACGTCTAGACTGAGTGGATACATGAGCGTCCGAGTGTCGAATACCAGTAGGCCGCGTCTCCCATTGTGTCATGGTCGGTTGGAAGGGGTGTGGCCTTATCCGCCTGAGTGAGGGGGCTATAAGCTAGGCTGAGTTTGACCAGCTCGCAAATGAGTCCACTATCGATGAGCCGGGTAGGTATTGATGATGAGTGTCGAATGTTGCATACCAGACCCCAGTAATTGCCTAATTTTACGTACATGATAAGGTTTAATGGAGTGTTTTAATCGTGTTTTTATTACAGGATGAAATCAGGAGTGTTAATTGGAAATTGATGTTAAAGGCATGGATTTCATGATCCAAAGTCTCCAGAGCAAGGGATGGACTCCAGAAAACTAATAGTGAAGATTTTACACACCTGGGATTTGAGGAAAGCAAGCCAAAGGGGCCCGAAAAGGGTCTAGAATGCAAGATCACATGGTTCCCGTCATCCAATTGACTCGAAACTTCATACATGTGATGGGGGCCATAAATTAACCGTACATATTAAATTTCAGCCATTGAGGATTTCGGAAAATGGTCCAACGGACAGATCAGCCCATTAATATTCACTTTGAGGCCCACCTGATATTTGGAACTGCCTCAAACTTGGTTTTGGCGGTTGAAATTATATGAAGAAAAAGATGGACGGTGCAGATTTCTTGTGAACAATGCAGTGGACCCCACATGCAGGAGCGTGTGCATAAAGCGCACGTGCGCTGGCGCTACACCGGACAGCTGAAGGGTCAGCGCAAGCGCTGACCCGACTCGTCTTCTCAAAACCTGAAATAGTATGCAGCGTCTTCCGCTGCCGATCGTTGGATCGAGCTGTGGGTCCCACTCATCATCTTAAATGATGATCCGAACTGTTCATTCGTTCCATAGGGCGACAAAAATGCTTGCCTAGATGGCATAATTGTAAAATACTGCGAAGATCAATTTCCAATCGTTAAATCGCAAGTCGGACGGCAGCAAGAGAAGTCTTGTGGGCCACACCGAAATCAGTCCAAAACCGACCATTCCAGATTGGTTTTTCGAGCTGAAACCAATGGACGGCGTGGATTCCTGTGAAAAGTCCAATAATGGACCCCACCCATTAACCGTACGGAAGATCCGATCCGTCCATCTTGTAGAGTGGTTCGAGAGCTTCATAATCATGCTGATATTCTGTTCCCATGCGTGTACATGTGTGTGATACAGAGGCCACAAACAGGCGGTCTTGTGACGTTCAAAACTGATTTTGTTGTGATTTCTTCTCTGGGCCATGTCAATGGACCCCAAAACCACTCATTCTTGACTGAAATTTCGTCCTGAATCCAATGGACGGGGTGAATTTTCCAGAAAATATCTGTGGGGCCCACCGATCACGGCTGCAAAAAATTGCACTTCGTGTCCTTCTACGACTCTGCCGCCTACTCCAGCCCTCCAACAACTATAAAAGAGGAATTATGGACGTGGGAAATGGATTCAGAACCAGGGACTTCCAGATCCAGAGCAAGGAAGAGAAGAAAGAGAAGAAAGAGAAGAAAGAAGGGAGAGAGATCGATTGGTTTGGTGTTCCATTTTTTTATGAATTTTATTTATCCATCTCTTTTTATGGATTTTATGGGTCACTAATCTCTTAGCTAGGGCTGAGATGAAGCCCCTAATTTGATTAGCTCTTGTATTGGTTGATATACTTTGAATATTAATTAATTTGTTTCTTTCTCTAAGTGGGCTTGATTGGTTTAAATTCTATACTTCTCCATCTATGAACTTGACCAAAGTATATATATGGATGTTGTTTGGATGCTTATTATAGGTGCTTGTGTCTGATCAAGAACAAGTTTCCTATAGAGGAAGAAACAGGGTGCTTTAATGACTATACATTCCATGTGCCCGACCAAGGACATGGGATGTATTATTCATGGCATTGCTTAAAGGAATTAGACATTCTGTATGCCCGATTAAGGACACAAATTGTGCTTTCTCTATATAAGTGGTATCAATTTAGATCAAGGTGAATCAACAGACAAAACAAGGGTTAGGATAATTAGGGGTGGATTCGAAAGTCCTAGTGCTCTCTCTCTCTCTGATTGAATTTTCTTCCCTGTTCTTAATTGTTTTTTTCTAGAATTGTGCTTAGTAGTTCATTCCATTATTTATTGGATTAGTTAAGGAGAGTCATAGATTTGAATTGTGACGATTAGTCCTCGTGGGAATGATCTCGTAATACGTACCATATCTACATCTGATTCGTATATTTGTGAGTTTAAAAATCATTTAAATCGTGTTGGTTTAAATAAAACATCAATTAACAGACTACTGGTCAGGCGGATAGTGTGGTCTCTTTCACTTGCTTGACTGTGCAGCTAGGGAGGAGGCAGTCAGTGTGAGGTGTATTAGACCCCGGTGATATCCAGAGAAGAACTGTACTAATATGTGTACTTGATGAGTACTGACTTGCTTGGATTACATTTCGCATACAACATTCGGGTACGTAGGCCTCACATTACATCGGTGTGGCCGATAGTATTCATGTCTTGCATCGCATGACCTTGGTATGGCCGATAGCATTCATGCCTTATATCACTTAGCCTTGGTAATGCTGGTTGTATTTATAGACTTACCGCATATTTCCGCATTACTCTAATATCTATACTTGACACTTACCTTGCGCACATACTTACAGCACCCTCTAAGCTTTTGTAAGCTTATGCACGACCGTTGCATGCAGGTAGCATTGGACAGCAGTAGCGCTGAGGCAAGAGCGCGTATCAGATCATTTTGGAGCTTTTAATCACATTGTATTTTCCTTCCCGCATTGTACTTAAAGTTTTTGATATAGTGGATATGTTGTGTTGTTCTTTTGTGACTTGGTTATGCTTGTGGTTATGCTCTATTATAAAAAAAAAATCATACTGAAAATCCTCCTTGTAGGATCCCAGGATCGGAACCTGACATACGAGTGTTGGGATCCGAGAATGGGGCACTACGGAGGCTGTCGGCGCCGGATTTGACGATCGAGAATTTTGTGAGCCCGGTTTCTGAGTTTGGGGCATGACAGAAGTTAGTATCAGAGCATAACTTGGGAATACATGAGATCACAACACATATCTGCTATGAACTGAGAATGAATAGGTTCCGAGTCCGAATAACTTAGCAATTTTTCGATATAGACCCTTGATGTTTATGCCTTCGAGTATTCTCAACGCTGATAGGCCCTTGTTCCTTCCTGTAGGACGTAATGGCTAGAAGATCGACTCGAGCGAATCCCCCTCCACCACCTGCGACTCCCGCTCCACCGCCTACGACCCTCACTCTACCACCTCTGACTGCTACTCCACCACTGGATATCCCTGCTTTCTAGCCAGAGGATGCCACTCCTTTACCTGAGACCGATGTGGATCCAGCCGTACCTGTGAGTGCCACCCAGGTGCAGCAGATACTTCAGGCGATGACTGCTATTCTTCAGGGGCAGAGTAGGCATCCCACTGTGACACCAGCCGAGGCTGAGCAGGAGCGTGCGAGTGCCCTTCTTAAAGACTTTCGACAGCACGATCCCTCATGTTTCCAGGGTGAGCCAGACCCTACCGCAACAGAGATATGGTGCTCCAAGGTAGAGAAGATATTTGACACCATGAGGTGTACGACCCAGCAGCGAGTCCCCATAGCTGTATTTCTTCTTCAGGATGAGGCTCAACATTGGTGGGTATCTGTAGCCCGATCTGTAGCGGCGAATTTCGAGTGGACCTGGGAGGACTTTACAGACCGGTTTGACCGGAAGTTCTTTCCTGAGCATGTGCGCCAGCAGTGCGCATTAGAGTTTGAGACTTTGGTCCAGGGAGACATGATTGTGTCCCAGTATGAGGCACGTTTTGTCGCACTCTTGAGGTTCGTGACGTATCTTGTTGATGATGAGGGTTGGAAGGCCCGCCATTTTGAGAACGGTTTGCGTCCTGCCCTCAGGAGTCGTGTGATCAGACACATACTTCCGACATTTGAGGAGATTGTGGAGATGGCCCAGATCTATGAGACAGATTGGGCCATTGTGCAGAGGGCCCATGACCAGAGGGGAGATCAGAAGAGGAAGGCACCCTCTGGTAGTTCCCACCAACAGCGTTGTTCACAGCAGTGGCGCACGACTCGTCCAGCATTCCGAGCACAAGTGGCACCCCTAGCACCATCTTCAGGACCTTTCACAGGGACTTGCTTTGGGTGTGGTCGGACAGGACATCGCATGCACGAGTGTCCCCACCCTCAGCGGCGAGAGGAGGTCCACAACAGCCCTCCACCACACGTGCAGCGAGAGACCCCACAAGAAGCGGCAGCGGACAATGATGCCCCATGCACCGAGGCCACCTCGTAGACAGACAAAGCATCGAAAAGGCCAAGCTATATGTCCTAGAGGGGGGGTGAATAGGACTATGCCAAATTTATAAATAAATCAGCGGAACAAAAGTAAATCAATACCCTTACAATTATGAATCAATTCACAATGCTAAATATAAATCACCTTGATAAATAATTATTGAGAGATTGATACAAATTCAGTTCTAAGGACAACCTTACACCATAATAAACAAGGGCTTATGGTAGGACAACCTTATTTCTAGAACCTCTTTTGAATCAAGAACTCAATGTTAATATAAGTAAATGAAATAGCAAGGAATTGAAAATAAATGCAGAAGTAAAGATCTAAATTATTACAACAATCCCCACACTTGCTTGAAAATGTAAATAGTTACAACATTCACATCCACTTGTACATTCCACACAATCGAATGATAAAAGATATGAAGATTAAACAAGCATTCAATCCACAAGACAAAGAGTTATAGTGGTTCGCCTTTGTGTGTACACCAACTGTTTTACAATGCCACACAGAATGCTACTCCACTCCTAATATCCTCACGGGGGATATTAGCGTTCACTATCAAATAGGTTTTCTCGGGTTCACCAAAAACCTTTACAATTGTGTCTTTTTCACTTGGGCTTACACAATTCAAAAACCCCTTTTTTCGAGTTTTTGGTTTTCCTCGGACAACCAATACAATGAGATTTTTCGGCTCAATCTCAAACAAAACCAATACAATGAGATTTTTCGGCTCAATCTCAAACAAAACCAAAAATAAATGAATTTACAGAAATGTAAAATACTGGATTTCTCCTTTAGCGCCCGGTAGAACCAATTGGAGTAGATGATTGAATGTCAAAGTTCAATTTCCAATACTCACATTCAAGGTTCTAAATTCTAATAGATTTTAGATTTAACTTGTTGGGCGTAGCAATATTTGATTTTGATTCCAAGAAGAAGGAATAAGATAATTCCTCTTTTCAAATAAGATTGGAATAGAGAAACAAAATCAAATTAAATAAGCTAGCAAAAAGGAATATTAAATAAGCACAATTTAGCTTAAAATAAACACGAGACTTATCTCGAGTGATTACTTGAAAATTCTTGAAATGGAATGGAGTTGAGGATGTAAAAACTCAATTTCGTGTTCAATTTATAGAAGAAAAAATCGTTCCTACGTGGTCTTAGAAACCTAGGGTAGTCGTAGCTCTAACAATTTTTGAAAAATTGAGCGCGATCTTTGAAAGCCGTTCCACGATTGGTCGTGAGTACCCTACGGACCGAGTCGTGGGTCACCTACGACCAGTCGTGGGTCACCTACGGCCCGGTCGTGTAGGACCATGAAATAAGTTCAGCTTTGGAATTTCGGTCGTAGCTCCACGGCCCGATCGTGGACAAGTCGAAGCCAACCTACGACCGGTCGAAGGACCTCCGGATCGGTCGTGGGCGTTCAAAAAATCTGAAAAATCTTCAACTAATTAGGGCTGATCGTGGATTTTCTTGGACTAGTCGAACCAATGCTAGGACTGGTCGAACAAGGGCTAGGACTGGTCTTGGAATAGACCAAACTTATGTTAAATAAACATTTGATTTATGTATCCAAAATGACCTACTTAAAGGGTCCACCTAAGGTCATTTAAACCTGAAACATGTCGTATGGATATTGAACTTCAACCATTCAACGAATGTAGATTATTTGAACCAATATCAGGCTTGAAATCTTGAACAATATCAGGCTTGAAATCTTGAACAATATCAGGCTTGAAGTCTTGAACTTTGTTGTAGCTTCAACCTTGAGATCTTCATCAACATAGTAGCATTTTGAACTTCAACATCTTGAGCTTCAACTTGTAACATCTTGAAGAGTTCGACTTATAGCTTCTTGAAGTATTTAAACAAGGTGTCTTGAATAAAAATCATCATACAAGCACAAGACACAGATAGATGTTTTGACACAACAAAATTTGACAACCAAAGGAGTATGAGACCATAACCCTTACAATCTCCCCCTTTGTCAAATTTGTAACAAAACACCAAATAATAATACTTCCAATAGACATAAGAGAAGTACAAAGCAAGCACAGATGCACAGATGATAAGCAATGTATAGACATGATAAGCAATAATCATTTTCCCATAACTCTTGAGAAGTTTAACTCCCCCTGAGTAATACATAGAGAAGTTTAGCAAGAAAATGACATAAAAATCAAAATGACAAAGTTCACACACCCAAAAGTTCAAAAGTTTACCAAACCTCTCCCCCTTTTTGTCACAAAATGACAAAGGAAGAAGAATGAAATCAGTAGTTGAAGCAAGAGAAAAATGTCCAAAACAAAAAAAAAATTTTGAGATGCAATCTAATATCAAGTAAATATTACGGACCAAAAAAATTCGGTCGAGAACGGAAGAGGGTGCGAGGATTAGATGGATCAATTTTGTGTAAACCCTTAGCAATTCGCCTCATATATTTACGCATATAAGAAAATTGTGTGTCCTGAGTAACACGAATTTGAGCCACCTGCTCTTCAAGAGAATTCAATCTTTCATCAAAATCAGAAGGCTGAAAATCAGGATCATCAGCCGAGTCTGACTCAAGTTCTTCAAATAAGTCATCCATATTCACGTCTTCAGGAAGATCACTAGCTTGACATTACACCTTCACCACCACTGCTACCCGCATCCACTTGGCCTCTAGCCAAATCTAAAGTCATCTTATTAAGATTGGAATTATTAAAAGGGAGATGGTGGATGGGTTTTTCTCTAGTAGGCATAGCTATGAGCATATGATTTGCTAACATAGTCAATAAATAACCAAAGGGTATATCACTATGTCCAGGATGGTGGACGTGAGAATAATGGAATGACAGATTAAAGAAGGAGACATATTTTAGCACAGAGACAACAGAATGCAAAACACGAACCATAAAAGCGGTGAGTTCGGTTTTATTACGAACGTGGATAAATATTTGAAATGAATATCTTATGAAGTACTGTGTAATCCGGGTAACAAATACCTTGAGGAAGTACATGACCTTTATAAGTCCAATGAACATCCATATTACATAAATCTCTAGTAAGCATTCGTCGTTCGGATTACGAGAGACTATCATGTAAAATATTAATTGGAATGCTTTCATCATTGATAGGTATTTCCATAATATCTCGCAATCAAATGTCGATCTACAACAAACAAACCTTCTTGAGTATCAACTTTAAAAGTGAAATTCTCAAGAGAAAAATCTGAGATACATGCAAACATGGATTGGGCAATGGTAGTATGCGGCTCCACCCCAATGTAAGATGTTATCCCATCCCACAGATTCCAACAAAGAAGGAATACCAAAAGAAGCAATGTGATTGACATTAACATGACGTTCAACAATTACATTACGCATATGCAAATCTCGAGCATCAAGTAGGATCATTTTCAGGAGAACGAAGATGACGTTGAACAATAGAAGTTGATCTAGAAGAAGATGGACCTCGAGTAGTTTTCTTTTACCTCTAGCATCCATTTTCAAAGAAGAAATTCAAGGAAACAACAGGATGCAAGATAGAAGAAATGAGATTTAGATAGAACAGATTTTTCAAGAAAAACCCCAAATCCGCAATGAATGATCAAATAGATTCCACAAACATGAGTTTTGAATCACTAATAGCAAGAATCTACAAAAGAAATGTAAAAGAATCACTAACCTTGAAGAACAATGAAGATGGGTTGGGGCAGCCGTAGTTAGAAACGTTTGAGAGAAATGAAGAAATGAAGAAGAAGACTAAAATCCCCAATTTTAAGTGAAATCCGTGCTTTCTACAATTCGTCGTGTACATGTATTCGGCCGATAGGTAGGTAACGACCGTCGTGTATTCTCACGACAGGTCGAGTACGACAAAAAATTTACAAAATTTTTTTATTATATTTTTTTAATTTTTGAATAATTTCAAACATCAAACATATGTTCATTATGATACACAAAATCATGCAAACTTAATTTAAATTGCACATACCGAGATCAAATTTTAATTTATTAAACCTGCTTTTGTCGAGTGGTTTAGTGAAAATGTCTGCAAGTTGAATCTCGGTTGGAATGTAATCCAAATTTATTAATTTTTCTTCCACTAATTCACGAATGTAATGAAATCTAATGTCAATATGCTTAGAAAATGCGTGAATCTTGACTGGATTTTTAGAGATATTTATTGCCTTTGGAATTATCACAAAATAAAATCATAGAATCTTGAGTAATTCCATAATCGCTTAACATTCGTTTCATCCAAACAAGTTGAGTACATGCATTTCAAAGAACAATGTATTCAAATTTCAAAGATTGATAGCGATATAGAACTTTGCTTCTTGCTAAACCAAGAAACAAGACAATTTCCAATGTAGAAACAACCACCCTTGGTTGATTTCCTATCATCTATGTTTCCACCCCAGTCAGCATCTGCGTACCCAGCTAATTGAACATTAGTCTCATGTGGATACCAGAGACCCAATTTAGTAGAACTTGCGACATAACGCATAATCCGCTTAATGTGCAGTTAAGTGAGATTCTTTAGGATTTGATTGATAACGAGCACAAATACCAACACTCAAAGCAATATCTGGTCTACTAGCAGTTAGATAAAGTAAACTACCAATCAAACTACGATACAATTTAGGATCCACATCATTACTGTAGAGTCTTTTGAGAGTCTTACAGTTGTACTCATAGGAGTATCAAAATTTTTACCTTTCTCAAATCCAAATTTCTTAATTAAACTCTGAGCATATTTGGTTTGAGAAATAAAAATTCCATCAGGTTGTTGTTTTACTTGCAATCCTAGGAAATAGTTTAATTCTCCAACCATACTCATTTCAAATTTAGACTTCATCAAATCTCGCAAACTCAACGAGTCATGTTAGTACAGGTTGATCCATAAATAATATCGTCAACATATATTTGAACTATTAGAATATCATCGTTATGTTTCTTAACAAAGAGTGTCTTATCAACACACCCCATCTGAAAATTATGACTCAGTAAAAACTTAGTCAGTTTTTCGTACCATGCTCTGGGAGCTTGTTTCAGACCATAGAGAGCTTTCTTAAGACGATACACATGATCGAGTAAATTTAGGATCTTCAAACCCCGTAGGTTGTTCAACATATACCTCTTCATGTAAATCACCATTCGAGAAAGGCACTCTTTACATCCATTTGATAAATTTTAATTTTCCTAAAACATGCAATGGAGATAAAAGTCGATTGACTCAAGACGAGCTACGAGGGCAAATGTTTCATTATAGTCAATTCCTTCAATTTGTGTATATCCTGTACAACTAGTCTTGCTTTATTTCAAATAATATTTCCAAGCTCATCGATTTGTTTTTGAAAATCCATTTTGTTCCAATAATATGTTTATCTTTAGGTCTAGGAACAAGTTGCCGGACATCATTTCGACAAAGCTGATTAAGTTCTTCTTGCATCGCAAGAATCCAATTTTCATCGAAAGTGCTTCTTTTACGTTACGGTTCAATCGAGATGTAAAGCATACGTAGTTACATATGTCCTCTAATTGTCTACGAGTGCGCACACCGGTGAGAGGGTTTCCAAGTATTTGAGAGGTTGGATGATCTTTAACATGTCCTTAATTCGGGATTAGTTTCACTTGATGAAATTTCTTGTTTTTCAAGTATAAGAACTTCATCATTATCTAAACTAGGGACAGTGTCTTCAAAAGATCGTCAATCACAACATTTATTGACTCTTGAATCACACCGGTCTGTTGTTGAGAACACGATAAGCACGATTGTTTAAAGAATAACCTAAAAGATCCCTTCATCACTTTTAGTGTCGAATTTTCCCAAATTTTCACGGTCACGCAAAATATATAGCACTTACGCCAAAAACTCGAAAATATTTGATGAAGGTTTTTTCTCAAACCACATTTCATAAGCCGTTTTATTATTAGATTTACAAATATAAACACGGTTAATAATGTAGCAGTTTGTATTCGCTTAAGCCCAGAGATTCTTAGGAAGCTTCATGCTATTTAACATAACACTTCCCATTTCTTGAATCACTCTATTCTTCCTCTCGACAATTCCATTTTGTTGAGGAGTTTTAGTGTGAGAGAATTCATGCGATATTCTGATCGCTACAAAATTTCTCAAACCGCTATTTTTAAGTCGGATCCATGATCACTACGGATCTTTGTGACTTGAGAACATTTTTCGGTTTGAATCCGTTTTATAATCTTTTTCACTTCATCAAGGGTTTTGATTTATCTTTCAAGAATGAAACCCAAGTGTATCTTGTATAATCATCTACAATAACTAAGATGTACTTTTTGCCACCTCGACTTTCTGTTCTTGTTGGTCCTATAAGATCCATATGGAGAAGTTCGAGTGGTCTTGTGGTGATGTTGGAGTTCACCTTTTTGTGAGAGCTCCTAGTTTGTTTACCATACTGACATTCACCACAAATCTTGTCTACTTTTTGCATTTTAGGTAGACCTTTAATTAGTTCACTTTTGCTCAATCTGTATAAATTTCGGTAGTGTACATGTCCAAGACGTTTATGCCATAAATCTGTCTCATCGGTATGGACCATGTAACACGTTTGATTAGATGAGCTACCGTTGCTTACTATATAGCAGCTTTTGAAGTTCTGCGACCGTTAATATTATGGAACCCTTTTCATTTGTAATCTCACAACCTTGATTAGAAAATTTAACATTATGGTTGTTATCGCATATTTGAGATATGCTCAACAGGTTGTGTTTTAAACCTTCAACATATAACACATTTTTAAATAAGGGAAGGTTATAGAGTTGGACCGTACCTTTGCCAATTATCTTAGGTTGCTACCATCACCAAATGTGAGTGACCCATCAGTCATATCTTTGAGATCGATGAATAGAGCTTTATGCTTTGTCATATGTCCGGAGCATCCACTGCCTAGGTACCATTTTGAATGGCTTGTAGCTTTGAAAGCGGTAGTGAGCAACCAAACAAGTAACCTTGGGAACCCATTTGATCTTGTTTTGGGTTTAGGAAAATAATTGGTCTTCTTTTGTTTATAGTTATAAGAGTGACCCTCTTGAGTTAGATTTTAATAGCTCCTTAAGTAAATCAATAATTTTTTCACTAGCGGGTTTCGAATCGATTTTTGAAATTTATATATTTGCTTTTGTGTTTTTGAAAGGTTTTTGTATTTTTAGAAACAACTTGATTAGTACCTTTTCCTTTTGAGTTAGAAGTCTCTCCTTTCACAAAAATAGAAGGAGCATTCTTACGTTTAGGAGATGTGTTTTTATCAAAGCCCAACCGGATCGATCACCACATTTTCTTGATCAGGATAATAATTTCTCTAATTTTGGATCACCTTGGGCATATCTCCATGTGTCCTTCAAACTCGAGAAGAGAAGATACTTCATTTTTAAGTTTCTCATTTTTGATTTCAAATTTTCAATTAGGGAGGTTTTGAATTCTAGATCACACTTTGATTTTTTGAAACAATCTGAAATTTGAGATTTTTCTAAAACAAGGGTTTCAAAACATTCTTTAAGTTTAAAAACTTTTCTTTTGAAGTTTAAGTTTGTGACAATTTTACAACTTTCCTTATATAAGGCATTATAAGCATCTTGAAGATCTTCATCATTTTCATGATCACTATCCAAATTTTCTTCACTTGTAAAATCATCGTGATCTGAAAAGGTAAACTTGGCTAGAGTCATAAGGGCCTTAAGTTCCTTTGCCCGACTCGTTTCGAATTTTACGATTGAAGAGGCTTGAGAATCAGACGATTCATCCCAAGTAGCCAACATACCCTTCCTTTTGGATCTGTCCTTTTAGGACATTTGTTTGCTAAATGCCCATATTCTTGTGGTTGTAACATTGACTATCTTTCAATGATTTTCAAGTTTTAGACTTAGGTTTAAACGTTTCTTTTCATTTGCCTTTTGAAAATCGACTCTTTTCTTACTTTTGAAAATCTTATAAAACTTTTTCGCCAAAAGGGCCATATCATCTTCGAGACTTTTACGAATCTGAATTTTCTTGAGTAATACTTTTAGATGACTTCAAAGCAATAGACTTACCTTTAGGAGCTTTAAAACTTAATTCATAGGTTTGCAAAGAACCAACTAATTCTTCTACCTTCATATTGTCCGTATCACGAAGTTCTGGATTGCGGTTACCTTTGAATTGAACCGTTCGGGAAGAGAGCGTAGTATTTTTGCACACACTTTACTTTACGAGATCTTCTCGCCAAGACCCCACATAGAGTTTACAATGTCATTCAATCTAGTGTAAAAGTCCATAAACATTTCATTTTCCTCCATATGAATTTCTTCAAATTTAGTTGTGAGGAGTTGGACTTTAGATTTCTTGACAATTGATGTACCTTCGTGTGTCATTTCTAAAATATCCCAGGCTTGCTTTTTGAGTATCACAGGATATGATTCTTTTGAACTCATCCGGTGATAGTGCGCAAGATGATTGCATTTAGTGCTTTAGCATTAGCACTACTCTCATTTTTCCAAGTGTGGTCCATTGGAAATATGGTGTAATTTTCATAGATTTTGAACCATCAACACCGTTACTTTCATGGTAGGAGGATTCCATTCGATCCTTGTGGCTAGCCACACACTTTCATCCATTGATCGAGGAAGATTCTCATTCGGCTTTCCAATAGGCATAGTTGGAGCCATCAAAAGGTGGAGGCCTAGTAAGCGAAAGGCTATCAAAATTTGACATCTTTTATATAGCTTAGATCGTTAGCTCAGAAATAAATCCAAATAAAAAGCAACAAAAATGAGCTATTAGGCTCGATACCACTTGAAAAGGCCAAGCTATATGTCCTAGAGGGGGGTGAATAGGACTATGCCAAATTTATAAATAAATCAAGTGGAACAAAAGTAAATCAATACCCTTACAATTATGAATCAATTCACAATGCTAAATATAAATCACCTTGATAAATAATTATTGAGAGATTGATACAAATTCAATTCTAAGGACAACCTTACACCATAATAAACAAGGGCTTATGGTAGGACAACCTTATTTCTAGAACCTCTTTTGAATCAAGAACTCAATGTTAATATAAGTAAATGAAATAGCAAGGAATTGAAAATAAATGCGTAGTAAAGATCTAAATTATTACAACAATCCCCACACTTGCTTGAAAATGTAAATAGTTACAACATTCACATCCACTTGTACATTCCACACAATCGAATGATAAAAGATATGAAGATTAAACAAGCATTCAATCCACAAGACAAAGAGTTATAGTGGTTCACTGTGTGTACACCAAGCTTGTTTTTACATGACCACACAGAATGCTACTCCACTCTAATATCCTCACACGGGGGATATTAGCGTTCACTATCAAATAGGTTTTCTCGGGTTCACCAAAAACCTTTACAATTGTGTCTTTTTCACTTGGGCTTACACAATTCAAAACCACTTTTTCGAGTTTTGGTTTTCCTCAGACAACCAATACAATGAGATTTTTCTGGCTCAATCTCAAACAAAACCAATACAATGAGATTTTTCTGGCTCAATCTCAAACAAAACCAAAAATAAATGAATTTTACAGAAATGTAAAATACCTGGATTTCTCCTTTAGCAGCCCGGTAGAACCAATTGGAGTAGATGATTGAATGTCAAAGTTCAATTTCCAATACTCACATTCAAGGTTCTAAATTCTAATAGATTTTAGATTTAACTTGTTGGGCGTAGCAATATTTGATTTTGATTCCAAGAAGAAGGAATAAGATAATTCCTCTTTTCAAATAAGATTGGAATAGAGAAACAAAATCAAATTAAATAAGCTAGCAAAAAGGAATATTAAATAAGCACAATTTAGCTTAAAATAAACACAGACTTATCTCGAGTGATTACTTGAAAATTCTTGAAATGGAATGGAGTTGAGGATGTAAAAACTCGAATTTCGTGTTCAATTTATAGAAGAAAAAAATCGTTCCTACGATTTGGTCTTAGAAACCTGGGGCTGGTCGTAGCTCTAACAATTTTTGAAAAATTGAGCGCGATCTTTGAAAAGCCGTTCCACGGCGGTCGTGTAGTACCCTACGACCGTGGTCGTGGGTCACCTACGCCCGGTCGTGGGTCTACGACCGGTCGTAGGACCATGAAATAAGTTCTTTGGAATTTCGGTCGTAGCTCCACGACCGATCGTGGACAAGTCGAAGCCAACCTACGGCCGGTCGAAGGACCTCCGGGATGGTCGTGGGCGTTCAAAAAAATCGAAAAATCTTCAACTAATTAGGACTGATCGTGGATTTTCTTGGACTAGTCGAACCAATGCTAGGACTGGTCGAACAAGGGCTAGGACTGGTCTTGGAATAGACCAAACTTATGTTAAATAAACATTTGATTTATGTATCCAAAATGACCTACTTAAAGGGTCCACCTAAGGTCATTTAAACCTGAAACATGTCGTATGGATATTGAACTTCAACCATTCAACGAATGTAGATTGTTTGAACCAATATCAGGCTTGAAATCTTGAACAATATCAGGCTTGAAATCTTGAACAATATCAGGCTTGAAGTCTTGAACTTTGTTGTAGCTTCAACCTTGAGATCTTCATCAACATAGTAGCATTTTGAACTTCAACATCTTGAGCTTCAACTTGTAACATCTTGAAGAGTTCGACTTATAGCTTCTTGAAGTATTTAAACAGTGTCTTGAATAAAAATCATCATACAAGCACAAGACACAGATAGATGTTTTGACACAACAAAATTTGACAACCAAAGGAGTATGAGACCATAACCCTTACAATCTCCCCCTTTGTCAAATTTGTAACAAAACACCAAATAATAATACTTCCAATAGACATAAGAGAAGTACAAAGCAAGCACAGATGCACAGATGATAAGCAATGTATAGACATGATAAGCAATAATCATTTTCCCATAACTCTTGAGAAGTTTAACTCCCCCTGAGTAATACATAGAGAAGTTTAGCAAGAAAATGACATAAAAATCAAAATGACAAAGTTCACACACCCAAAAGTTCAAAAGTTTACCAAACCTCTCCCCCTTTTTGTCACAAAATGACAAAGGAAGAAGAATGAAATCAGTAGTTGAAGCAAGAGAAAAATGTCCAAAACCAAAAAAAAAATTTTGAGATGCAATCTAATATCAGTAAATATTACAGACCAAAAAAAATTCAGTCAGAACCAGAAGAGGGTGCAGGATTAGATGGATCAATTTTGTGTAAACCCTTAGCAATTCGCCTCATATATTTACGCATATAAGAAAATTGTGTGTCCTGAGTAACACGAATTTGAGCCACCTGCTCTTCAAGAGAATTCAATCTTTCATCAAAATCAGAAGGCTGAAAATCAGGATCATCAGCCGAGTCTGACTCAAGTTCTTCAAATAAGTCATCCATATTCACGTCTTCGGAAGATCACTAGCTTGACATTACACCTTCACCACCACATTGCTACCCGCATCCACTTGGCCTCTAGCCAAATCTAAAGTCATCTTATTAAGATTGGAATTATTAAAAGGAGATGGTGGATGGGTTTTCTCTAGTAGGCATAGCTATGAGCATATGATTTGCTAACATAGTCAATAAATAACCAAAGGGTATATCACTATGTCCGGGATGGTGACGTGTGAGAATAATGGAATGATGATTAAAGAAGGGAGACATATTTTAGCACCAGAGAGACAACGAGAATGCAAAACACGAACCATAAAAGCGGTGAGTTCGGTTTATTACCGTAACGTGGATAAATATTTGAAATGAATATCTTATGAAGTACTCACGTGTATGGGTAACAAATACCTTGAGGGAAGTACATGACCTTTATGAGTCCAATGAACATCCATATTACATAAATCTCTAGTAAGCATTAAATCGTTCGGATTGAGAGACTATCATGTAAAATATTAATTGGAATGCTTTCATCATTGATAGGTATTTCCATAATATCTGCAATCAAATGTCGATCTACAACAAACAAACCTTCTTGAGTATCAACTTTAAAAGTGAAATTCTCAAGAGAAAAATCACAGATACATGCAAACATGGATTGGGCAATGGACTGGTATGCAGCTCCACCCCAATGTAAGATGTTATTCCATCCCACAGATTCCAACAAAGAAGGAATACCAAAAGAAGCAATGTGATTGACATTAACATGACGTTCAACAATTACATTACGCATACGCAAATCTCGAGCATCAGTAGGATCATTTTCAGGAGAACGAAGATGACGTTGAACAATAGAAGTTGATCTAGAAGAAGATGGACCTCGAGTAGTTTTCTTTTTACCTCTAGCATCCATTTTCAAAGAAGAAATTCAAGGAAACAACAGGATGCAAGATAGAAGAAATGAGATTTAGATAGAACAGATTTTTCAAGAAAAACCCCAAATCCTGCAATGAATGATCAAATAGATTCCACAAACATGAGTTTTGAATCACTAATAGCAAGAATCTACAAAAGAAATGTAAAAGAATCACTAACCTTGAAGAACAATGAAGATGGGTTGGGGCAGCCGTAGTTAGAACGTTTGAGAGAAATGAAGAAATGAAGAAGAAGACTAAAATCCCCAATTTTAAGTGAAATCCCGTGCTTTACGACAGGTCGTGTACATGTTCGACCGGTCGTGGCACGACCGGTCGTGTATTCTCACGACAGGTCGAGTACGACAAAAAATTTACAAAATTTTTTTATTATATTTTTTTAATTTTTGAATAATTTCAAACATCAAACATATGTTCATTATGATACACAAAATCATGCAAACTTAATTTAAATTGCACATACCGAGATCAAATTTTAATTTATTAAACCTGCTTTTGTCGAGTGGTTTAGTGAAAATGTCTGCAAGTTGAATCTCGGTTGGAATGTAATCCAAATTTATTAATTTTTCTTCCACTAATTCACGAATGTAATGAAATCTAATGTCAATATGCTTAGTACGTGAATGCTGAATGGATTTTTAGAGATATTTATTCACCTTTGGAATTATCACAAAATAAAATCATAGAATCTTGAGTAATTCCATAATCGCTTAACATTCGTTTCATCCAAACAAGTTGAGTACATGCATTTCCAGCAGCAATGTATTCAGCCTCAGCAGTTGATAGCGATATAGAACTTTGCTTCTTGCTAAACCAAGAAACAAGACAATTTCCAATGTAGAAACAACCACCACTTGGTTGATTTCCTATCATCTATGTTTCCCAATTAAACATCTGCGTGCGGCTAATTGAACATTAGTCTCATGTGGATACCAGAGACCCAATTTAGTAGAACTTGCGACATAACGCATAATCCGCTTAATGATTAAGTGAGATTCTTTAGGATTTGATTGATAACGAGCACAAATACCAACACTCAAAGCAATATACGGTCTACTAGCGAGTTAGATAAAGTAAACTACCAATCAAACTACGATACAATTTAGGATCCACATCATTACTGTAGAGTCTTTTGAGAGTCTTACAGTTGTACTCATAGGAGTATCAAAATTTTTACCTTTCTCAAATCCAAATTTCTTAATTAAACTACGAGCATATTTGGTTTGAGAAATAAAAATTCCATCAAAGTTGTTGTTTTACTTGCAATCCTAGGAAATAGTTTAATTCTCCAACCATACTCATTTCAAATTTAGACTTCATCAAATCTGCAAACTCATGATCATGTTAGTACGGGTTGATCCATAAATAATATCGTCAACATATATTTGAACTATTAGAATATCATCGTTATGTTTCTTAACAAAGAGTGTCTTATCAACACACCCCATCGAAAATTATGACTCGGTAAAAACTTAGTCGGCTTTTTTCGTACCATGCTGGGAGCTTGTTTGAGACCATAGAGAGCTTTCTTAAGACGATACACATGATCAAGTAAATTTAGGATCTTCAAACCACAGTAGGTTGTTCAACATATACCTCTTCATGTAAATCACCATTCGAGAAAGGCACTCTTTACATCCATTTGATAAATTTTAATTTTCCTAAAACATGCAATGGAGATAAAAGTCGATTGACTCAAGACGAGCTACGAGGGCAAATGTTTCATTATAGTCAATTCCTTCAATTTGTGTATATCCCCTGTACAACTAGTCTTGCTTTATTTCAAATAATATTTCCAAGCTCATCGATTTGTTTTTGAAAATCCATTTTGTTCCAATAATATGTTTATCTTTAGGTCTAGGAACAAGTTGCGGACATCATTTCGACAATGATTAAGTTCTTCTTGCATCGCAAGAATCCAATTTTCATCGAAAGTGCTTCTTTTACGTTACCGGTTCAATCGAGATGTAAAGCATATGTAGTTACATATGTCCTCTAATTGTCTACGAGTGCGCACACACAGTGAGAGGGTTTCCAAGTATTTGAGAGGTTGGATGATCTTTAACGTAGTCCTTAATTCGGGATTAGTTTCACTTGATGAAATTTCTTGTTTTTCAAGTATAAGAACTTCATCATTATCTAAACTAGGGACGAGTGTCTTCAAAAGATCGTCAATCACAACATTTATTGACTCTTGAATCACACCGGTCTGTTGTTCGAACACGATAAGCACGATGTTTAAAGAATAACCTAAAAGATCCCTTCATCACTTTTAGTGTCGAATTTTCCCAAATTTTCACGGTCACATAAAATATAGCACTTGTGCCAAAAACTCGAAAATATTTTGACGAGGCTTTTTCTCAAACCACATTTCATAAGCCGTTTTATTATTAGATTTACAAATATAAACACGGTTAATAATGTAGCATTTGTATTCACCGCTTCAAATTTTGAGAGATTCTTAGGAAGCTTCATGCTATTTAACATAACACTTCCCATTTCTTGAATCACTCTATTCTTCCTCTCGACAATTCCATTTTGTTGAGGAGTTTTAGGTGCGAGAGAATTCATGCGATATTCACGATCGCTACAAAATTTCTCAAAACCGCTATTTTCAATTCGGATCCATGATCACTACGGATCTTGCTGACTTGAGAACATTTTTCAGTTTGAATCCGTTTTATAATCTTTTTCACTTCATCAAGGGTTTCTGATTTATCTTTCAAGAATGAAACCCAAGTGTATCTTGTATAATCATCTACAATAACTAAGATGTACTTTTTGCCACCTCGACTTTCTGTTCTTGTTGGTCCTATAAGATTCATATGGAGAAGTTCGAGTGGTCTTGTGGTGATGTTGGAGTTCACCTTTTTGTGAGAGCTCCTAATTTGTTTACCATACTGACATTCACCACAAATCTTGTCTACTTTTTGCATTTTAGGTAGACCTTTAATTAGTTCACTTTTGCTCAATCTGTATAAATTTCGGTAGTGTACATGTCCAAGACGTTTATGCCATAAATCTGTCTCATCGGTATGGACCATGTAACACGTTTGATTAGATGAGCTACCGTTGCTTACTATATAGCAGTTTTCAGAAGTTCTGCGACCAGTTAATATTACAGAACCCTTTTCATTTATAATCTCACAACCTTGATTAGAAAATTTAACATTATGGTTGTTATCGCATATTTGAGATATGCTCAACAGGTTGTGTTTTAAACCTTCAACATATAACACATTTTTAAATAAGGGAAGGTTATAGAGTTGGACCGTACCTTTGCCAATTATCTTGCAGTTGCTACCATCACCAAATGTGACTGACCCATCAGTCATATCTTTGAGATCAGTGAATAGAGCTTTGTCGCCTGTCATATGTCTGGAGCATCCCTTTGTCTAGGTACCATTTTGAATGGCTTGTAGCTTTGAAAGCAATGTGAGCAACCAAACAAGTAACCTTGGGAACCCATTTCAAGATCTTGTTTTGGGTTTAGGAAAATAATTGGTCTTCTTTTGTTTATAGTTATAAGAGTGACCTCTTGAGTTAGATTTTAATAGCTCCTTAAGTAAATCAATAATTTTTTCAACTAGCGGGTTTGAAACGATTTTTGAAATTTATATAGTGCTTTTGTGTTTTTGAAAGGTTTTTGTATTTTTAGAAACAACTTGATTAGTACCTTTTCCTTTTGAGTTAGAAGTCTCTCCTTTCACAAAAATGGAAGGAGCATTCTTGTTTAGGAGATGTGTTTTTATCAAAGCCCAACCCGGATCGATCACCACATTTTCTTGATCCAGGATAATAATTTCTCTAATTTTGGATCACCTTGGGCATATCTCCATGTGTCCTTCAAACTCGAGAGTAAGAGAAGATACTTCATTTTTAAGTTTCTCATTTTGATTTCAAATTTTCAATTAGGGAGGTTTTGAATTCTAGATCACACTTTGATTTTTCAAACAATCTGAAATTTGAGATTTTTCTAAAACAAGGGTTTCAAAACATTCTTTAAGTTTAAAAACTTTTCTTTTTGAAGTTTAAGTTTGATGACAATTTTACAACTTTCCTTATATAAGGCATTATAAGCATCTTGAAGATCTTCATCATTTTCATGATCACTATCCAAATTTTCTTCACTTGTAGAATCATCGTGATCTGAAAAGGTAAACTTGGCTAGAGTCATAAGGGCCTTAAGTTCTTTGCCCGACTCGATTTCAATTTTCTCGATTCGAAGAGGCTTCAGAATCGACGATTCATCCCAAGTAGCCAACATACCCTTCCTTTTGGATCTGTCCTTTTTAGGACATTTGTTTGCTAAATGCCCATATTCTTGACAGTTGTAACATTGACTATCTTTCAATGATTTCCAAGTTTTAGACTTAGGTTTAGAACGTTTCTTTTCATTTGCCTTTTGAAAGTCGACTCTTTTCTTACTTTTGAAAATCTTATAAAACTTTTTCGCCAAAAGGGCCATATCATCTTCAGACTTTTCTGAATCTGAATTTTCTTGAGTAATACTTTTAGATGACTTCAAAGCAATAGACTTACCTTTAGGAGCTTTAAAACTTAATTCATAGGTTTGCAAAGAACCAACTAATTCTTCTACCTTCATATTGTCCGTATCACGAAGTTCCTGGATTGCGGTTACCTTTGAATTGAACCGTTCAGGAAGAGAGCGTAGTATTTTTGCACACACTTTACTTTCTGAGATCTTTCGCCAAGACCCCACATAGAGTTTACAATGTCATTCAATCTAGTGTAAAAGTCCATAAACATTTCATTTTCCTCCATATGAATTTCTTCAAATTTAGTTGTGAGGAGTTGGACTTTAGATTTCTTGACAATTGATGTACCTTCGTGTGTCATTTCTAAAATATCCCAGGCTTGCTTTGCAGTATCACAGGATATGATTCTTTTGAACTCATCCGGTGATAGTGCGCAAGTGATTGCATTTAGTGCTTTAGCATTAGCACTACTCTCATTTTTTCAAGTGTGGTCCATTGGAAATATGGTGTAATTTTCATAGATTTTGAACCATCAACACCAGTTACTTCCATGGTAGGAGGATTCCATTCAGTCACTGTGGCTAGCCACACACTTTCATCCATTGATCGAGGAAGATTCTCATTCTGGCTTTCCAATAGGCATAGTTGGAGCCATCAAAAGGTGGAGGCCTAGTAACCGAAAGGCTATCAAAATTTGACATCTTTTTATATAGCTTAGATCGTTAGCTCAGAAATAAATCCAAATAAAAAGCAACAAAAATGAGCTATTAGGCTCGATACCACTTGAAAAGGCCAAGCTATATGTCCTAGAGGGGGTGAATAAGACTATGCCAAATTTATAAATAAATCAATGGAACAAAAGTAAATCAATACCCTTACAATTATGAATCAATTCACAATGCTAAATATAAATCACCTTGATAAATAATTATTGAGAGATTGATACAAATTCAGTTCTAAGGACAACCTTACACCATAATAAACAAGGGCTTATGGTAGGACAACCTTATTTCTAGAACCTCTTTTGAATCAAGAACTCAATGTTAATATAAGTAAATGAAATAGCAAGGAATTGAAAATAAATGCAGAAGTAAAGATCTAAATTATTACAACAATCCCCACACTTGCTTGAAAATGTAAATAGTTACAACATTCACATCCACTTGTACATTCCACACAATCGAATGATAAAAGATATGAAGATTAAACAAGCATTCAATCCACAAGACAAAGAGTTATAGTGGTTCGCCTGTGTGTACACCAATTGTTTTACAACAGCCACACAGAATGCTACTCCACTCCTAATATCCTCACACAGGGGATATTAGCGTTCACTATCAAATAGGTTTTTGGGTTTTCTCAGGTTCACCAAAAACCTTTACAATTGTGTCTTTTTCACTTGGGCTTACACAATTCAAAAACCCCTTTTTCTGAGTTTTCTGGTTTTCCTCAGACAACCAATACAATGAGATTTTTCTGGCTCAATCTCAAACAAAACCAATACAATGAGATTTTTCTGGCTCAATCTCAAACAAAACCAAAAATAAATGAATTTTACAGAAATGTAAAATACCTGGATTTCTCCTTTAGCAGCCCGGTAGAACCAATTGGAGTAGATGATTGAATGTCAAAGTTCAATTTCCAATACTCACATTCAAGGTTCTAAATTCTAATAGATTTTAGATTTAACTTGTTGGGCGTAGCAATATTTGATTTTGATTCCAAGAAGAAGGAATAAGATAATTCCTCTTTTCAAATAAGATTGGAATAGAGAAACAAAATCAAATTAAATAAGCTAGCAAAAAGGAATATTAAATAAGCACAATTTAGCTTAAAATAAACACAGACTTATCTCAGAGTGATTACTTGAAAATTCTTGAAATGGAATGGAGTTGAGGATGTAAAAACTCAATTTCGTGTTCAATTTATAGAAGAAAAAATCGCCTACGACTTGGTCTTAGAAACCTAGGACTGGTCGTAGCTCTAACAATTTTTGAAAAATTGAGCGCGATCTTTGAAAGCCGTTCCACGACTGGTCGTGAGTACCCTACGACTGGTCGTGGGTCACCTACGACTGGTCGTAGGACCTTGAAATAAGTTGCTGGAATTTCAGTCGTAGCTCCACGACTGATCGTGGACGAGTCGAAGCCAACCTACGACCGGTCGAAGGACCTCCAGGACTGGTCGTGGGCGTTCCAAAAAATCTGAAAAATCTTCAACTAATTAGGACTGATCGTGGATTTTCTTGGACTAGTCGAACCAATGCTAGGACTGGTCGAACAAGGGCTAGGACTGGTCTTGGAATAGACCAAACTTATGTTAAATAAACATTTGATTTATGTATCCAAAATGACCTACTTAAAGGGTCCACCTAAGGTCATTTAAACCTGAAACATGTCGTATGGATATTGAACTTCAACCATTCAACGAATGTAGATTGTTTGAACCAATATCAGGCTTGAAATCTTGAACAATATCAGGCTTGAAATCTTGAACAATATCAGGCTTGAAGTCTTGAACTTTGTTGTAGCTTCAACCTTGAGATCTTCATCAACATAGTAGCATTTTGAACTTCAACATCTTGAGCTTCAACTTGTAACATCTTGAAGAGTTCGACTTATAGCTTCTTGAAGTATTTAAACAGTGTCTTGAATAAAAATCATCATACAAGCACAAGACACAGATAGATGTTTTGACACAACAAAATTTGACAACCAAAGGAGTATGAGACCATAACCCTTACAAAGACATCGGCCTCCGAGATCTGCAGCAAGAAGCACGGTTTCGGCTTGACCAGCACACAAGCAAAGAAGGTATGCTCAGAGGGGACCTGTACCTCCCCAGCAGGCCCAGGGCAAATTTTATGCCACACAGCAAGACCCTCAATCATCGGGAGGGGTCGTTGAGGGTCCTCTCCCTGTTTCTACATGCATTGCACGTGTATTGTTTGACTCTAGCGCATCGCATTCTTTTGTGGCCGATGATTTCTGTTGATCAGCCGGTTTGCCAATGGAGTCTGCCCGTGAGGGTTTGTCAGTATCGACGCCCTTAGGGATGACTGTAGTGTTGGGCCAATTTTGCTCGTCTTACCCAGTTCTGATTGGGGATATCTTTTTGCCTGCTGACCTGTTCGTATTGCCGATGCCTGATTTTGATGTTATCCTGGGCATGGATTGGCTCGCCGAGTACCACACTATATTGGACTGCTTTGTGAGGACAGTCATGTTTTGCATACCAAGCGTACCAGAGTTCCAGTTTGTTGCCGAGCCCAAAGGAGAGCAGCTTTCTTGCTTGTTATCGTGTGTCGTGGAGGAGTCAGCTGCTTTGTGTATCGACCAGCTGCCAGTTGTTTATGGTTTTCCCGATGTGTTCCAGGATATTCCGGGGTTACCACCTCGCCGACACACTGAGTTTCAAATTGATCTCGTATCTGGTACTGCGCATATTTCAAAGGCCTCGTATCGTATGGCACCGTTGGAGTTACAGAAACTGCAAAAGCAGTTGGACGAGTTGCGTGAGCTAGGCTTTATCCGTCCGAGCAGTTCACAATGGGGAGCAAAGGTACTCTTCATGAAGAAGAAGGATGGCTCGTTAAGGCTTTGTGTATATTACCGCGAGCTCAACAAGGTCACGATCAAGAACAAGTACTCACTTCCGAGGATCGATGACTTGTTTGATCAGCTGCAGGAGGCGCAGTTCTTTTCGAAGATAGACTTGCAGTCCGATTATCATCAGGTTCGGGTTCGAGATGAGGATATCCCAAAGACAGCCTTCAGGACTCGCTACGGTCATTTTGAGTTCCAGGTCATGTCCTTCAGATTGACCAATGAGCCTACAGTGTTCATGCAGTTGATGAACGAGGTCTTCTATCCGTATCTCAACCAGTTTGTTGTGATGTTCATCAACGACATTCTGATTTATTAAAGGACCCGTGAGGAGCATGAGCGGCATATGGAGATTACATTGTAGACCCTTCGTGCCCACCAGCTTTACGCGAAGCTAGAGAAGTGCGAGTTCTGGCAGGAGGAGGTGAAGTTCCTCGGTCATGTGATGATGAGGCAGGGAGTCGCTGTAGACCCCTCGAAGATTGATGTCATGCGTCAGTGGGGCCAACCCACGAACGCATCTGAGATCCATAGTTTTCTTGGTTTGGTGGGCTACTACCGACGTTTCATTGAGGGATTCTCTTGTATTGCAGCCCCGTTGACTAGGTTAACCCGAAAGGGTGCCAAGTTTGTATGGAGTGACACTTGTAAGCATGCATTTATGGAGCTGAAGGATCGCCTCACGTCCGCTCCTGTCCTCACTCTTCCCTCTGGGAGTGATGGATTTGTTGTATTTACCGATGCTTCACGAGTTAGTTTGGGTGCTGTCCTGATGCAGCACGGGAAGCCGGTGGCTTATGCGTCTCGTCAGCTCAAGGTCCATAGCTGAACTACCCCCCGCACGACTTGGAGCTGGCAGCAGTGGTCTTCGCACTGAAGGTGTGGAGGCACTATCTCTATAGGGTGAGGTTCGAGCTCTTCTCCTACCACAAGAGCTTGAAGTATCTGTTCTCTTAGTCTGAGCTGAATATGAGGCAGAGGCGTTGGATGGAACTCCTGAAGGACTATGATTTTGATCTCCAGTACCACCCGGGTAAGGCAAACGTGGTGGCAGATGCCCTCAATCGTCAGCCACGAGGCCTGGTGGCGCACTTGATGATTCAGGAGTGGAGGATGCTCGAGGATATAACAAAGTATGATTTCAAGTTTGGTCTGCAGCCGTCTATCGTTTAGCTATCGAGCCTGTCGATTCAACCCTCTCTTGTAGCAAGGGTGATCGAGGCTTAGCAAACAAACGAGTTATCACATGATTACCGAGCAGAGATAGCATCTGAGAGTCAGACAGATTGACAGATTGGTTCTAATGGTGGACTTTGCTTTAGAGGCAGATTATGCGTCCCGGATATCCTTGAGTTGCACGGAGATCTTATGACCGAGGCACATCGATCGCGGTTCTCTATCCACCCTGGCTCGACGAAGATGTATCGCGATATGAGGCGTCAATATTTTTGGTCAGGGATGAAGCATCAGATAGCCAGTTTTGTGGCTGAGTGCGACACATGCCAGTGTGTCAACGCCGATCATCAGAGATCCCCTGGTCTATTGCAGCCGTTGAGTGTCCCGATGTAGAAGTGGGAGCACATATCTACCAATTTTATCATGGGTTTGCCAAGGACATAGCGCAGTCATGACGCCATCTGGGTTGTCGTGGACCGTTTGACGAAGTCGGCACATTTTCTTGCGATTCGTGAGACTTGGCATACGGACCGGCTCGCTAAGATGTTTGTTGATGAGATCGTGAGACTACACGGTGTTCTTGTCTTGATAGTTTCAAATCGAGATCCGAGGTTCACGTCTCAGATTTGGAGGAGCTTCCAGAGAGCGATGGACACTGATTTGCAACTCAGCACTGTGTACCATCTGCAGACCGATGGGCAGACCGAAAGGGTCAACCAGATCCTTGAGGATATGCTTCGGGCCTGCGCGATTGATTTCTCGGGTAGTTGGGACGAGCACTTGCGATTGGCTGAGTTCACGTACAACAACAGCTATCAGGCGATCATTGGTATGGCTCCTTTTGAGGCATTATATGGCAGACCGTGCAGATCTCCGAGTTGTTGGACCGAGGTTAGAGAGCGGCGTCTCTTGGGTCCCGAGCTTGTGCAGCAGACATCAGAGGCTATCGATATCATCAGGCAGAGGATGCGCACAGCTTAGAACCGACAAAAGAGTTTTGTTGATCGTTGGCGTTGTCCCTTGGAGTTTGTCGTTGGGGACCATGTATATCTCAAGGTCTCACCCATGAAGGGTGTGGTTCATTTTGGAATGGAGGGCATGCTTGCCCCTAGATTCATAGGACCTTTCGAGATCACCAAGCATGTTGGCGTTGTGGCTTATCGGCTTGCCATACCATCTTAGTTGTCTAGCGTCCATAACGTTTTTCACGTCTCTATGTTGAGGAAGTGTAGGTCAGACATTGTGCCTGTTATTGATTGACAGTCGTTGGAGGTTCGTGAGGACACTTCTTACATTGAGCAGCCAGTTTGTATCCTCGATCAGAAGGAACAGGTCCTGCGGACCAAGGTCATCCCCTTAGTGAAGGTGTAGTGGGGCCATCATCATGTGGATGAGGCGTCTTGGGAGCGCGAGGTGGAGATTCGCGAGCGTTATCCTCATCTTTTCGATGTTTGATTGTATGTTGTATTATATTTTGATTATATATGATAATATGTTTCCTATTCTCTAATGAGTGATGTTGAGTTATGATGGTAGTGTAAATTTTGAGGATAAAATTTTTATTAGGTGGGGAGAGCTGTAAGACCCGTATCCTAGTCTGTACTGCTCCGTTGACCTCCGCGATCCTTTCCGTTGAATTCCGGCAACTTACGACGTATAATCAACGTTTGCGATCGACCCTAAGTCGTATCCTGCAGAATTGAGTCGGCTTAATCTAAGACTTGTATCATTACGACCGCACCATTGTCGCGGTTCCAGTGCCATGTCTTGCGCACTGATTCGATACCCTGACTAAGAGATGTGGGCCGGCGTTCAGTTCGAGGAAAAACACCGCGCGTTGTAAATCCCAAGAGAATCTCTACAACATGTCAAATCAATTCCATCAATCACCCCTCATGTCAAGTATAAAGCACCCCCATGCTTCCTTTCTCCACAAGTAAACCAACCACCAAAGTCAACCAATCCATCACCTCACCCATCACTCACATCCATCACCCATCTCCCATCACCTCTCCTTACAACCTCTCTCTTTCCCTCCACATTTTCCAAGCAACCATTCCAAGCAAGAGCACCACACGTCCATGGCTTTTCAAGTGAGAGAAAAGTGATTTTTGTGGCCCACTTTTCCATCCCAAGATCTTCCATCCTAGCCATCCATTTCTCATCTTCCACCATCAAAGAGAAGCACAAGGAGTTAGGCGTTTCAACGGACCAAGAAGATCAACGGTGGGTGCTCTATTAGGCCTAGTTTTCTCTTTTTTTTTTTATGAAGGGCAAAGTGAGGCCTACCTATTGATGGTATGGATCTCACTTTGGACCCTAGGTGTGACTGATGTCCACCTTAATCCACATGATCATTCTATAATGGGGCCATTCTCCATGGACCCCATCATGATGTTTATTTTCCTTGCACAAGAAGAGGTCATCTAGACCGTCCATTTTGGGTGGAGAAGGATCTCCACCGTTGATCTTTGATTTAGTGGCCCACTTGTATTGGGACCCACTCGATGTATGATTGAATGCAAGAGAGGGCTCATAGTGGTGGAGCCCTCCATCACACGTGTCCTGTCTCTCTCTCTCTCTTCCCTTTTTTTGTGTGATGATGTAGTTGTGGGGCCCACTACGATGGACCCCACTTTGATGTATGTATTACTATGCCATCCAACCCCTTTTGGGGTGGCCCATGTCCATGGGTGGGGCCCACTTAACTGTCCGTGTTAAGACCAGATCGTCCAGCGTCCAGGGACGCTGGAAATGGTAAATGCAAATATTAGCTTGGTAAGAAGCAATGGGGTGGGCCACTTGTATAGGCCATGCCTTGATACATAAATGAAATCCACGCCATCTATTCCATTCCCAAGCCCATTTAAGCCATTGTGCCGAAAAAGGAAGTCAATCCGACTTTCAAGCGGGCCATACCTTGAAAAACAGTGATTTCCACCGTTTAAATTCATCTTAATTTTACTACACGCCAAAACATGCCCAATATTAGGCTTGATGGATTTGTTATGGACTATGGGAAGCAGTGGACAAAGTGGATTCTTGCGATGTAGGCCTCACACGTGAAAAACCTTAGAAATATGTCTTTAAATATTAAAAGGGGGGGGGGGGTAAGCGCTGCTTGATGAGGGAAACGGATTGGCTACTCCCCTTGACACCAGCCAATGGCTGGTGGTCGGTGCTCCGTGGGCCCCACCATGATGCATGTGTTTCATCGATGCTGTCCATCTATGTTTACAGATCATTTTACAAAATGATACTAAAAATGAGGTATATCCCAATCTCAAGTGGACCACATTACAGGAAACAGTGTTGAATGAGAGTCGACCATTAAAAACATTTTGGGGGCCATAAAAGCTTTAGATCAAGCTAATTTTTGTTTTTTCCCTTCATTTGGGCCTATATGACCTAATCAACAGATTGGATATCAAATAAACAGTACAGTGGGCCTTAGGAGGATTTTAATGGTGGATATCCAATCACTATTGTTTTCATGTGGTGTGGATCACCTGAGATTTATATACCTCTAATTTTTGGGATCAAGCACTAAAATGATCTTTAAAAATGGATGAAAGGAATGGATGAAACACATACATCATGGTAGGGCCCACAGAGCACTGACCACCAGCCACGGGGCTGGTGGCAAGGGGAGTAGCCAATCCGTTTCCCTACAGCAGACGCTATTGCTGCAGAGGAGCGCAGGCAGTAGCGCTGCCTGCGGCATATGGTGGGCAAACAGGCAGGGACCCACGGCCCCAGCCATGGGCCCCACCATGATGCATGATAATATCCACACCATTCATTCAGTGGGCCCTTTCCTGAAGTGGGCCCCCTCCAAAGATCAGTCTGATCTGAAGTTCAGGTGGCCCACATTTTAGGAAACAACGGCGATTAAATGGCTGTCATTGAACCTGTTTTGGGTGTCACAGAAGTTTTGTATCAATTTGAAATTTGTTTTTCCTGTCGTTTTTCCTGTCCAATCCAGGTCCGTGCGACCTTATCAGCAGGTTGGATGGATAACAAACATTATGGTAGGCCCCACATGGACACACAGTGATGTACGTACCTTACTTCCACCATCCAGATGGACGGTGGAGGCCCACAATGTTGTATGTGAATTATTCACACCGTCCAAGGGACGGTGGAACCCACCAAAATGTATGTGTTTATCCATGCCATCCAACCATTTGGCTGGGCTGTTGGATGGCTACTTGGGTCCCACCTATTTCACCCTCGCCGTCCATCTATGGGCCCCACCAAGATGCTTGTGTTGCATCCCAACCGTTCAAACATTTGGCAAGCTTGCCTTGCAAGCTTGAGACTAAAAACAAGTCAGAACTATAGTTCAAGTGAACCCCACCTTGGTATGTATATATAAGGCCATGTGATTAGGCCCACTTTAATGTGAATGTAAGGCCCATGTTATAAGGCCCATTCGATGTATTTGTGGCCCGTGGTTGAGGCCCACTTTGACATATAAGGCCCATGTTATAAGGCCCATTGTGATGAATTCCAAGGACCATGGGATATAGCCCATTTCAATGTACATAAGGCCCCTTGATGCGGCCCACTTGATTTATAAAGGCTCATATGGTGCCGCCCATTTGATGTATCTAAGGCCCTTGGGTCGAGGCCCAGCTGGTTGTCCTTAGGGTCCATTGCAATGAGCAATTCCTCTATGGTTTGTGTAATGATGTTTGATGACGGGCCATGCCTTGGGAGCAATGTTGGTTTGACGTCCACATTGTAAGAATAATGTTGGTTGAATGTTCGTATTATAACTCTCCTTAGGGCCCATTAGTAGGCCTATACTTGTGATAGTTCACCACTTTGTAGCATGTTTAGTATATCTCCGTGATTCATGCCCATACGTATCATATGTATGCTTGATATGAGGAATGTGTGATCATAGTAAAGCCATTGGGCTGAGACATTTACGGGACTCCTTATGAGATGGAGTGCCCCACATGATCGCGTGGTACGCGTGGGATTGTTGTATGATTGACAGTGTGACTCATGCATTTCGTATTGTGTATTGTAATTATTGCACGCCCTAGCAACATCAGGGCCGTGGCTCCACAGATACATCGTGGATGGCCGTATCGAATACCGGAAATATTTGGTTTTAGCACTGTGGACACTTAAGATGTCCTTGGGTGAAAGTCCCAGAACCTTTTTGGTACCAGGAGATGCTCCAACGTCTAGACTGAGTGGATACACGAGTGTCAGAGTCCCAAATACCAGTAGGCCGCATCTCCCACTGTGTCGTGGTCGGTTAGAAGGGGGTGTAGCCTTATCCCCCTAAGTGAGGGGGCTATAAGCTAGGCTGAGTTTGACCAGCTCACAAATGAGTCCTCTATCGATGAGCCTGGTAGGTATTGGTAGACTATTGGTCAGGCAGATAGTGTGATCTCTTTCACTTGCTTGACTGTGCAGTTAGGGAGGAGGCAGTCAGTGTGAGGTGTATTAGACTCCGGTGATATCCAGAGAGGAACTGTACTGATATGTGTACTTGATGAGTACTGGCTTGCTTGGATTGCATTTCGCATATGACATTCAGCTATGTAGGCCTCGCATTGCATCGATGTGACCAACAGTATTCATGTCTCACATTGCATGGCCTTGGTATGGCCGATAGCATTCATGCCTTATATCACTTAGCCTTGGTACGGCTGGTTGTATTCATGGACTTACCGCATATTTCCGCATTACTTTGATATCTATACTTGGCACTTACCTTGCGCACATACTTACACCACCCTCTAAGGTTTTGTAAGCTTATGCACGACCGTTGCGTGCAGGTAGCGTTGGATAACAGCAGTGATGAGGCAGGAGCGCGTATCAGATCATTTTGGAGCTTTTGATTACATTGTATTTTTCTTCTCGCATTGTACTTAAAGTTTTTGATATAGTGGATATGTGGTGTTGTTGTTTTGTAACTTGGTTATGCATGTGGTTATGCTCCATTACAAAAAAAAAAAAAAAAAAAATTCATATTGAAAATCCTCCTTGTAGGATCCCAGGATCGGAACCTGACATACGAGTGTCGGGATCTGAGAATGGGACACTACGGAGGCTGTCGGCGCCGGATTCGGCGATCGAGAATTTTGTGAGCCCAGTTTCCGAGTTTGGGGCATGACAACCTAAAAGTGCGTTACAGGAAAAAATGGATAAAAAAAATAAAAGGAAAAAAGAAAGTACCAGAAGATAAGTCTGAGACAGCTCAAATAGACTTCAACCAAGAACAAGAATAGTGTAGTCAAAGATAAGGGTTTTACAAGATTTGTCAGATTTCAGAAGGTAACAGTTTCAACGACATACTCCCTTAGGGAACTAAGGGTTCACCCATGGGTTAACCTTAAGTCACAAGTCAAGACAATAGTTAAGTCACAGTTCTGATTCCTAAAGCCTGACACAAAAACTTATACATTTGCATAAACAGACGATACAAGGCACAAAGTTTTTTAAAACTATTTTATCATTTCATCATATTTTGATCACATGCATGTCTTTCTCTAAAAAAAATACAAATGTTTTCCTAAGCCGTTCATTTACCAAACAAAAAGAGCATATAGAGGACTCAATAAAATTAAAAAAAAAAAAACTCTCAACTCTCATCCTTGCTAGGTAAGAACCACTCCCTTGCCTCATACTCTGCTAACATATGCAAGTAGTACAACTCCTCTCTCCTCATCATCCTCTTGATGAGAAGTTAAAAGCCGCTGAGACATCTCAGCACACAAGTAGCGCAATGAGGAGATCTCTGATAAGAGATGGCCATGTGTGGGAAGTCAGGATCAATGAATGATCGCTTCTCAAACGGCTCATAGAAAACAACAGTTGGTCCATCGTCACTAGGAAAATGAAGTTCATCAATCTCATCGGTCAAAAGCTGGCTCTGAAGATGACGGAAAACGGACTGCTTTGCCACCCATCAAATATATAGGATAGTCGCCAAGGGTGGACCCCAAGACTCGAATCCATGCACATCAGCTGTCAAACAATCATCCTAGAGCACCCAAACTTGAGAGCCAAGATCTCAGGTTAGTTAGGGATGAGGATAATGGCCAAAACCTAAAAATGCAAGAAGCTAGAATCTCCCACTAGTATCTGATTTGGCACAAAAATCTAATCGAGTGATAGGAAAAGTATGAATGCGACCCGACACTGATCAAAGGCTCCCGAAAGCTGTTACAAATGACCAGAGGACACACAAGCCAGGAAACTCCTAGTGGACCTCCTAAATTTGCAATTGTACAAATATCCTATGGTATAAAGACTCACTCATACCTATAGTATGCAGAAGCTTCCTCATGATGTTACGAGGAATGTCAGCACGAGAAATAGGTCGAGAAAGAGGAGCCGTCATTGCCAACCTCTCCCATAGCCACAACTGTCAAAATCCAGATAAGGGAATCAACAAGAGTGCCAGAGAAAATGAAAATGTGCGAAGGGACAAGAACACAAGGAAAGGAAAGTACTTGGGGGAAGATGCAACAGCCTTGCAAGACACACATACCTCCACGGGCACAATCAGTCAACCCCTCAAAAACCTCAACAAGAACTAAAGACACAATTCTTTTTCTGATGTATGCACAACTCAGCACATTGAAGAGTAGTGGAAGAGTGGATCTGCGCCACCCCAAAAAAATGGAGTTCAATGATCAAGTAAAAGATAAAGGTTGTACGTCTCTTAGATGAGCATGTAGACCCCGAAATGCCCCGATCCGCTGAGAAGACGTCATACAGAGCATCCAAGGAGAAAACAACAACATCATGACCATCAACTATAGCCTAAACGAAGTATGGGATGCCAAACCAATGATGAGGGTCAGCTAACTTCGCCTGACGCTTCCCTGGGCCGTGAGGAGAATAATCCAAAGGCAATCCGGTGAAGTGAGAAAGCTCCTCCAAGGACGGACCCATCTCTAGGTCATTGAACACAAAAAAGTTCAATGTTGGGATCCATCCACCTAAGGCTTCCTCTAGCATGCTCCAGCCATTGTCCACACGAATCAGCCGAAGGACCTCGTTAAAGTTGTAATACTCCATCTCATTGAGATCAAAATCAGACAAGCTCCTAACCTAGGGCCCAGTCGATCAGAGCACATCGAGCATGGACGCAGTTAACAAGTATGCACAGGAATGCCCTCGAGGACAACCCATCTTTGAAGGAACTGGCGGCTCATTAAACTGAGGCATCCACTCGTCACAAATATCAATGATAGCTACCTCCTAATGAAAGTTTGTAAATGTAGTCTTTGAAGTCAGATGTTAACCGAAAAGAATCTCAACATCAAGATTAACAGATGACGTTATGCCACCCTACCCTGCTATCGCATCATCAGATACTCCATAAGGCATGGTTAACAACTCAACTCTCTCCTCATCTGCCTTAGAAGACTCGCCTATCTCATATGTGGTCCGTGCAATATCTCAGCTAGACATATCAACCACTACAGATATGTGAATATATAATGGCTAAAAAAGTAGAGGATCTAGGAATAATGGACGATCGCCATCTTCAAGTGTTTAGGGTTAAATATTGCATATAAGACCCCAGTTATTGCTTGGTTTTATGTATATGATAATGCTTAACGTCCTATTTTAATTGTGTTTATGTTGCAAGGTGAATTTAAGAGCTTGGACTGAAAAAAGGTGTTAAAAATATGGATTTGATGCTCACCAAGACAAGGGATGAATCTTATGGGACCGAGATCGAAAAATTTACATGCCAAAGATCCGAGAAAATCAAGTGATCAGTGACAAAAAGCCTGAAAATCATCTTGAATGCAAGATCATAGGGTTTCCACCATTTGTTTGGCTCGAAACTTTATATCTGACCTAAGGAGCATTAATTAACCGTACACGTCAAAATTCAACCCTTGGATCCTTGTGGAAGTGGCCCAACAGATACATCAACCCATAAAACACTAATCTAGGGCCCACCCGATAACTGGATATGCTTCAATTTTGGTCTCAACCCCTTATATGGGATGATAAAACGGAGGGATGGAGCGGATTTATCACAAGCATTACAGTGGACCCCACATGTAATGTGGGAGTGCAAAGGCGGTGCACTCCCATTCCACACTAGTCAATCAGCTACGTCAAAGTCGAGCTGACCCAACACCTCTCGTGCAAACGCCCAACGAGCGAATGCTGTCTCACTTGGGGTGATCATTGGGCCTCCATGATCATCCTATTAGATGATCTGAACCGTCCATTCACTCCGGGGGGTGGCCACGACCCCATCCATGCTCTCCTTTTGGTCTCATGCACACGTACACACGTAGATCGCCATCAAATGCAGGATGAATGGTGAGGTGATTTAATATAGTGGGCCGCACCAAAACCACTCCTTTCCGACCAAAATTTTGCCAGGAATCCAATGAATAGAGTAGATTTCTCCGAAAACATCACTATGGGGCCTACCGAGCATCTCAGCGCAGGACGATTCGCACCTTACGCACGTTTGGTTTTTCCGAACGTTGCGGGGCATTGTATGGCCTAGATGACGGTCAGATCTATGATCCAAACTGTCCAAAAGCTCAGGAAGGGAGCCTTTACCCCAAACAGGGAGCCAAAATTCATTCTTGGAGGGTCCATTATCCGAAAACTCTATTCAAACGCAAGTTGCCTTGCGTTACGCGACTGCTGGCTACATAAAGAGCTTGCGCATGATCTTCCCACCGACTCCAGCCACGAATTGACCCCCTGATGCCTATATAAAGGAGAGGAGAAGAGAAGAAAGGGCATTATTTGACGTGGGAAGAGAGAGAGAGAGAGAGAGAGAGAGAGAGAGAGAGAGAGAGAGAGAGAGGACGGCCGACTTCAAGGAGTTTGTCTCCTTCTTTAGTTTTCTTCCTTTCCTTTATTACTTTTCTTTAAGTTTCCCTTAAGAGATGTTAGCTTCATTATGTCTACGATAGGCTAAACCTCTTAACTAGGGCTAAGAGGCGAAGCTTGTAGTGTGATGGGAGACTTTTCTTTATGCCTTTGATTCATGTTTAAGTTGACCTGATTTTGATTCTAGTTTGATTATAAGGAATGTTTTTAGTTTTTAATGGTTTATTGTGACTTAAATTACAATGGATCTGCGATAGCTTTGAGCATGTCCTTTTCAGTATTATGATTGTAAAGTTGGGAAGCCTTGTTGTACACCATCGTCTCATGGACATGGTTGGATGATGCACCCCTTCCTAACGTTCATAACTCTTTCAGATTGGTTGTGGATTGGTTAAATTTTGTTGTTTGCTTTGTCTCATGGGCTTGGTTTTGTGATGGAATCAATTCTAATTCTCATACCTCTCATCTCTTGAAAGCCAGATCAAAGGAAGTTCATATTTGGTTTTTAATGGAATATCTTCTAACTGGATGAAGATGGGACTCTGATTCCAATTGTGTTCTTGAATCAAATATAGATATCCCTGATCTCTACAAGTGGATCCTTGGCACCCTAGTTTTTCACCTTTGAATTTTACAAGTTTTTAGTTGAACCATTCACAATTATTCTCTCATATTCACCTGATTTAGATTACATTTTTGTCTAGTTCTAGTTCTAATTACTTTCAGCATACGTACAAGGTTCAGTCCCTGTGGATTCGACCTCGATCTTACCGAGTTATTACTACATCGCGACCCTACACTTGGGGTTGTGAACAAGTTTTTGGCTCCGCGTTTTTATGAAATTAATTAGTCTTAGAATTAAGTTAAGATTAGTTTTTTTTTTCTAGTTTTCTAACTTTAGGTTTAGGTTTTTCTGATTTTTAGAAACTAACATAACTTTCCTGTTTTGTAAGATTCTGAGATAAACTTTCTAAATTGGTAATCTCATTCTAATTTTTCTAGTTTTAGGATTAGGGTTTTATTTTTAGAAACTTTCTATTTTTAGGATCTCTTTTATTTTTAGAAACTAAATTACTTTTTATTTTTAGGATTAGAACTTTCCTAATTTGTTTTTAGAAACTTTCTATTTTCAGTTTTTAGAAAAATTTCTTTTTTAGAAACTAGTTTACTTTTTATTTTTAATAACTTTCTATTTTTAGACTTTCTATTTTTAGAAATTGATTTGCTTTGTTTTATTTTGCAAGATCTTGAGGAACTTCCAAATCGGTAACTTCTTTCTAACTCTTCTCTTTCTTTCTAGATTTACATTCTTTTCTTCCTTTTTAGATTTAGGTTATAATATGAGATTGAGGGCTGCGAGTGTTTCGTGCCCAAGTGGGTCTGTGGCAACATGTAAGACCCGTATCCTAGACCGTACCGTTCCATAGGCTTCCGCGGTCTTCCCGGTTGAATTTCGACAACCTTTGACCATTAACCGGCGTTGCACGCACCCTGATTCACACGCCGTCAACCTGAGTCGACTCAACCTAAGACTGGTACCTTAGCGACCGCGCCGTCACCGCGGTTCCGATGTCGCAGCTCGCGTGCCGAGGCGATACCCGGGCCAGGAGATGTGGGCCCGCGTCCAGTTCGAGGATAAATGCCACGCATTGCAATCCCTAGAAAACATCACATCAATCCTATCAATCACATCAATCAAGTACCCATCACTTCCATCACTCACACCCATCCCCAAGTACAACCACCTTTCCCTTAAAGTCAACATTTTCTTACAACAAAGTACATGCTTACATCACTCACCATCACTTCTCTCCTCTCTCTCTCTCTCTCTCTCTCTCTCTCTCTCATTTCTCTCTTATTTTTTCTCAAGCAACTCCCATGGAGAAATCGTCCATGGCTTCCATGGAGAGCAAGTGTGGCCCACCTTCCTACCTCCCATCTCCACACTCCAATGATCATCTCCACCGTTGAAATGCGTCCCTCAGAGCTTTAGGATGCGTTGATAGAAGTGGAGGACCAAGAAGATCTTGTGGTGGGTGATTTTTATTATTATTATTATTTTATTTTCAACCGTTGATTGAGGGCCCACTTGTGGGACCCATCTTGGGCACATTGTGGCGGGCCCCTCCCATATCCGCTCCCCGTCTCATATTTCTCTCTCTCTATCTCTCTCTCTCACTCTATGTTCCTATTTGATGGCCCACCATAACATATGAATCATGTCCACGCTGTCCACCCAAGTGGAACCCACCATGCATACGTCGTACCCAACGTCCAGCCATAGAGCGTCCAACAACTGAGGCTGTTGGACCGCATGCAGCAGCTGAGGCATGGAAAGAAAACCCCCCACCCTTCCTTCTTATTATTATTATTATTATTATTATTATTATTATATAATTCCCTTATACGATGGTGGCCCCACATGGGACCCACCTTGATGAGCATGCCTCTCATCCAAACCGTCCATTCATGTAGAGTCCACCATCTGACCATCCGTCCAGTGTTCAGAGACGCTGGACGCTGACGCTCCCACTCTCACACACACATTCACACGTATATATAATATATATATATATATATATATATATAAATATATTATATAAAATAAATAAAAATAAAAATGATATGGTGGGCCACACGTGGGACCCACCTGACGAACGGATTGGATGGTGTGTATACAGTAGGTGGGCCATGTACATGAGACCCACCTGATGAGCGGATTGGCTGGCGCACCTCACACGGCAATGCCTTCTGTGGGGTGACGTCAGCAAGTTCCGTGGGAGCACGCCCCTGGAGGTATGCGTACATCCAAACCGTCTATCCATTTGATGAGCTCATCTCAAGGTTTGAGATTAAAAATGAAGCAGATTCAATTCTCTGGTGGGCCACGCTCGTGGACCACCTTGATTTATGTGTTTCGTCTGCACCGTCCATTTGGATGGTGCCAGGTACGGCCTCACCATGATGTATGTTTTTCCATCCAAGCCGTCCATCCAACTGACGTGTGGACCCACCTTGATGAGCGTGTTCTCCATCCCCACCGTCCATTTGATTGGGACAGTGGGATGACACCCTGTTGTATGTGCCTTATTCACGCCGTTCATCAGTGGGGCCACCTTGATGACGGTCGAATCTGGACCGTCCAGGCCCTGTATTACCCCATCATTATATATGTGTTTTATCTCCACCGTCCAGTTGTTGGACGGTGGGTTGCACAGTGATGTTTATGTTACATCCAGACCGTCCAGGGTCTGGACGTGACACCCATCTACACGTGTGGTGCATCCACCCCAGCAATGTGTTGGATTCAAATATCTGGTGGGCCACCCCTCCTGATGTATATGTTTATTGCCACTGTCCAGACTGTCGGACGGTGGAGTTCCACCTGCCGCGTGTTTGTGGGTCCTGCTCTGATGAATGGTGGACCCCACGTGATATATTATATATTATATTGTATAATTTAATATTATATTGTGGTGGGTCCCACGTGGGACCCACCTGATGAGGAACGGTTTGGCTCGTGGGTCTCACACCAGCTACACAGTTTATGTGATTGGCGACAACAAGTTCTGTGGGTAACCTATGATGTATATTGGGCCCATATGTAGGGCTCACCTATTGTGTATTTGAAGCCCATTTGGTAAGGCCCGATGAGATGTATTTCGGCCTATATGTCGTGGTCCTTGGTGATGTGTATTAGGCCCATGTCGTGCGGTCCATCGGTGCGGCCCATGTGATGTGGCTCACTTGATGTATATGAGGCCCGTTATGGTATGTTTGAGGCCCATGGGTTAGGGCCCATTGTGACGTATTTGAAGCCCATGGGTGTGGCCATTGTGATACACTTGAGGCCCTTGTATGAAACCCAATGCGATATATATGAGGCTCCTTGGTGCGGCCCATTGATGCGGCCCACTTGCTGTATTTGAGGCCCAATGCGATGTACGTATGGCCCGTTACGTTGTGAATAAATCCCTTGTATGGGCCACTCATTGGGAACAATGTTGGTTACATGTCCACATTGATGGGCAATGACGGTTGAAAGTCCTCATGTGACCTTCCCTTAGGCTTTTGGTTAGGTCGATTATCGATTCTGATTGCCTTGACCGATTGCCGATTTCGATTGACGTGACCGATTTACCAATTCCGACTATCGATCGGTGCGATTATCGTGACCGATTTGCTGATTCTGATTACCTTGACCGATTTGCCGATTCTGATTATCGATCGATTCTGATTGCCTTGACCGATTGCCGATTTCGATTAACGTGACCGATTTATCGATTTTGACTATCGATCGGTGTGATTGTCGTGACCGATTTGCTGATTCTGATTACCTTGATCGATTACCGATTTCGATTAATGTGACCAATTTACCGATTTCGACTATCGATCGGTGCGATTGTCATGACTGATTTGCTGGTTCTGATTACCTTGACCGATTACCGATTTCGATTAACGTGACCAATTTGCCAATTCTGACTATCGATCGGTGCGATTGTTGTGACCGATTTGCCGATTTTGATTATCGATCGATTCTGATTTCCTTGACCAATTGCCGATTTCGATTGACATGACCGATTTACCGATTCCGACTATCGATCGGTGTGATTGTCGTGACCAATTTGCTGATTCTGATTACCTTGACCGATTACCGATTTCGATTAACGTGACCGATTTGCCGATTCCACTATCGATCGGTGCGATTGTCGTGACTAATTTGCTAATTCTGATTATCTTGACTGATTGCCAATTCCGATTGACCTGACCGATTTGTCGATTCTGATTATCGATCGATTCTGATTGCCTTGACCGATTGCCGATTTCGATTGACGTGACCGATTTGCCGATTCCGACTATCAATTGGTGCGATTGTCGTGACCGATTTGCTGATTCTGATTACCTTGACCGATTATCGATTTCGATTAACGTGACTGATTTGCTGATTCCGACTATCGATCAGTGCGATTGTCGTGACCGATTTGCTGATTCTGATTATCTTGACCGCTTGTCTATTCCGATTGACGTGACCGATTTGCCGATTCCGATTATCGATCAATTTCGAGTATCAAGGCCAATTCCGATGATTTCGATTTGTCAAGGCCGATTGTATATGTCGATTCTAATTGATGAGGCTAAGTATCGAGGCCAATTCTGATCTGTCGAAGACCGAGTATCAAGGTCGATTCTGATTGTCGAGGCTGAGTATGGAGGCCGATTATCGATGTCAATGCCGATTGAGGCTGATTCCGATTTTGATTATCGAGGTCGATTCTGATTTGTCGGGGCCAATTGTATAGGCCGATTCTGATTGTCGAAGCCAAGTATCAAGGCTGATTCTGATTGTCGAGGCCGATTCCGAGTGTCAATTTGATTGTTGAGGCCGAGGTTGATTGTCGAGACCTATATGATGTATATGCAACCTGTAGTTGGGGCCCACTGAGATGTATTCATGGCCTATGGGCAAGGCCCATTGTGATATGTATTAGGCCCATGATGCATGACCCATTTGATGTATTTGAGACTCATGTGTAGGGTCCACATGTCATGTATTTAAAGCCCATGAGCAAGACTCACCCATTGTGTATATATGGCCCTTACGTAAGGCCCATTGTGTTGTATATTAGGCCTTTGTGTGAGGTCGTGGGTCCATTATATGTTTGGCTTTGTGTGAGCCATTCCTTAGGGGTAATGTTGGTTAAATGTCCACATTGTCGAGGCTGATTGTTGATACCATTATGAGTATGTGACTGCATAGCATCATGATACATGCTCATATGCATCATCTACATGTTTGTTATGAGATGTGGTTGACCATTGCATATGTCATTAGGCAGATTGTTATGAGACTTCCTGATAGGCAGAGGTTATCTCACATGAGCGTATGGTATGCGCATGATTGATGCATGACTGGATTGTATGGCTCATGCATCTTGCATTGTGTGCCCTAGCTACATCTGGGCCGTAGCCTCCACAGGCATATCGTAGATGGCCAAACGGGACACCGAAAATCTGTTCTACATGGGGTGCTATAGATATCCCCGGGTGAAAGTCCCTAAACCCTCTTGGTTCCAGAGGTTGCTCAAACATCTAGACCGAGTGGTTGCATGAGCGCATGAGGGCCATATACCGTTAGGCCGCGTCTCCCACTATGTCGTGGTCGGTTGGAAGGAGGTACGGCCTTACCTGCTGGAGAGGAGGGGGCAATGCTAGGCTGAGTCTGACAAGCTTGAGGAATGGGTCCGCTATCGACGAGCCGGGCCCGATATTGGCAGGCGGATAGTGAGGTCTCTTCCACTCAGCTTGTTGCGCACGATGGGGCGGCAATCTGGTTTGGAGTGTAATAGACCCCGGTGAGTTCCCAGGGAGGAACCATACTGATATGTGGATTTATTGAGCAGGATTTGCATACTCATTCATCATTCATTCACTATCCACTCGGGCTGGTGGTGCGCAACTATTTGTTACGTGTACCTTCGCATGGCCAGGATTTCGGTTGGGCACGCGACTAACCTGAGATTAGGAGTTTACTACATTGAGTCTGACTATCCAAATTTAGGTATGAGACTGGTTTGGATAGAAGTCCCTTGTGATGGACCCCATATCCTGTGATACTACGTACTATCATCCCGACTTCACACTCCGGCATGGTCATTCCATTCGTACCGCATATGACATTACATCCACGGCATATGGTATTTTGGGTTACTGTGTTTCTACATTTATATTGTCTAGATACGATTGACGCTAGTCGTGGACTCATCAGGAATTACACACTGCATCACATCCTCGGCATTTAATAATTGGCTCTTTATGACTCATCATCTGCATAGCTATTCTATATTGCGTATTCTGATATTGATTGATTTATGGACTTGTCCGTATTTTCACTTACTCTGTTATCGTATAATTTATGATCTTGCCAGTATTTATGTTTACTTTAATAATTCCTGCTCTTGTCAGTATTTCTACTTACTCTGGTAATTCATGATCTTGTTAGTGATTCTGTTTATTTCGATATTACACCATTTATGGATTACCAGTATTTTTGGTCCTGTATGATGATGGCATTGTGTTGAATACTTGGCACTTACCTTGTGCACACACTTACACCACCCTCTAAGCTTTCTATAAGCTTATGCACGATAAATGCATGCAGGCAATGTTAGGTGGCAGCAGTGTTGAGCTTGGAGCGTGCGGCGGTCTTCTGGAGCTTGATTTTCAATATCATGTATTTCCCTTTCAGCATTGTATTCAAATGATTATATTAGTAGATATGTGATGATGATGTTGCCTTTGTGAATTGGGTAATCTTGTGGTTATGCTTATTATGAGTTAAATGTACATTGGAAAATCCTCCTTATAGGATCCCAGGATCGGAATTTGGCGTATGGACACTAGGAGCCAAGAATGGGGTACTATGGAGGCTGTCGGCACCGGATTCAGCGATCGGAATTCCTGTGAATCCGATCTCCAAGTTTTGGGGCGTGACACAACACTCGACGTCTCTTGACTGAAGGAGGATTGGTTGAGGGGTTAACTATCCATCGCAGGATTAGACATCGCTCGAGATCCACAGAGTTAGTTGAAGTGATGGCTGTAAACCAACCTCTTCTACCCCAACCTACAGTGGAGGACATCCAAGATGAGAATGAGGTGCATTAAGCACCCCGCCTCGTACTTTATAAGAATATTTACAACTGGTGTGGGTGAGTACACCCTCATGCATGGTTTTTCCAAAGAATATGAGAAACATGGATATCAAGCCAGGGGTGATCCAATTCCTTCCTAAATTTCATGGGCATAAGTCAGAAGATCCATACTTACACCTGAAAGAATTTGATGAGATCATAGCCACTTTATACTTTCCTAACGTGTCTAATGGCACGGTCAGGCTGAAAATCTTTCCTTTTTCTTTGAAAGAGAAAGCTAAGATATGGTTGCATTCACTACGTCCTCGATCTATTGATATATGGAATGATATGATAAGGGAGTTCATAAAGAAAAATCTTCCACATCATAAAATGAACACCCTTAGAAAGTTAATCATGAACTTCGCCCAAAAGGAGGATGAAACATTCTTCCGATGTTGGGAGCGGTTCAAGGATCTTGTCAGTTCATGCCCACAACATAGATTTGAAACATGGCACATTACACACTTCTTTATGATAGTTTGACATCTTTCATGCGCCAATTGGTCTAGACAGTATGCAATGAGAAATTCATGAATAAAAATGTCGATGATGTGTGGGATTACTTAAATAGACTTGCTGAAAACGCACAATCATGGGACACATACCCAAAACCAAGCATCTTGTTTAGGCCAACTCAATCCAAGGAGAGGGGTGGAATGTATCTCCTAAAAGAGCACGATGATATCAATGCTGAAATGGTTTATCTCCCCAAGAAACTCGAGGCCATGAAATTAAAGAAGGATAAGGATAAGGAAATTGTTTGTCGTATTTATGCTTGCAACGTTCACACAACTGAGAATTGTCCAACAATACTTGTCTTTCAAGAGGTGTTGAATAAGCAATCCAATACCGTGAACAATTACCAAAGACCTTTCAATGGACCTACCTCCAATACAAACAATCCTAGTTGGAGAAATCATCCAAACTTCAGTTAGATGAATGGACAAACTGCTACCCCTTAAGGTTTCTTCAATTAAAATCCAAATAAAGGGAAACCTCAAGAAAAACCGGTTCAAAATTCCACACAAGAGTTTACTCAAGCAATACGAGAACTTACAAAATTTATATAAAAGATGGATTCACATATGATGGTTATAGAAAAGGGGATGCTTCCTGCTCAACCTCTCCCCAATCCTAAACCATAATATGAGATAAGTAATCCTAGCTCTTCAAATCAGATGGAGCAAGCTAAATCTATCACCACTCTTAGGAGTGGGAAGACTATTGACAAAACCATTCCAGTTAGGGCTGAAAAGCCTAAGGAACCAGAAGAGGATAAAGATGATGGATCTAGCCATGCTCCACAAGAATTAGAACCGGAACCTCAAGGGAAGCCGGTTGCTCCATTTCCCCAACGGTTAGTTGCACCAAAATCTCTCTCTAACTCTCAGGACATTCTAAAGGTGTTGAAACAAGTGAATGTCAATATTCCTTTACTTGATGCCATAAAATAAATACCTTCATATGCCGAATTCCTAAAAGACTTGTGTATGACCAAAAGATGGCAAAATATTCAAAAGAAAATCTTCTTAACTGAGAAAGTGAGTGCCATCCTAAAACAAAATGTGCCACAGAAATTCAAAGATCCTGGTAGCCCAACCATTGCTTACGTAACTGGGAATTACCACATTGAGCAAGCACTTCTTAATTTAGGAGCAAACGTAAATCCGATTCCCTACTCAGTGTACAAACAGTTAGGTTTGGGTGAATTAAAACCCACCCTAACTATATTACAACTTACTGATCGTTCTGTCTATGTACCGAGAGGGATAATTAAGGATGTGTTGGTCTAGGTTAACAGATTCTACTACCCCATAGATTTTATTATCCCAGATACTGGACCCATCAGTAACATGAGCACTCAGATTCCTGTCATTCTTGGTCGCCCATTCCTTGCTACTTCAAACGCAATCATCAATTACAGGAATGGTGTCATGAGCATGTCCTTTGGGAATATGACATTGGAGTTAAACATATTTTTCAACACAGGCAGACAGTTAGAGGATGATGACGATTTCCACGACATTAACATGATTGACTCTTTCGTGGAAAAAATAGAACGCCTCTGACCTTATCCTCTAACCCTCTAGAGACGTGCCTGGCCCACTCCCATAATTTTAATGATGATATGATCAGGGATATAATCTCCATGCTTGATACTGTGCCGATACTTGAAGTTAACTAGTGGAGGCCACAGTTTGAAGAATTGCCCTAAACCGAAGAAGTGCCTCTTCTATCTAACCTCAAGGCACCGAAGCTTGACCTAAAACCTTTGCCCTCTGATTTGAAATATGTTTATTTAGGTAAAGATGAGACATACCTACCTGGTGGTGATCTCTTCCCATCTTGAGAAAGAACAGGAAAGTATGCTCATATCTACTCTCATTGAGCATAAGGGATCCCTTGAATGGACGATTGCGGACCTCAAGGGAATTGACCCTTCGATTTCTACTCACCGCATTTATCTTGAGGATAATACGAAGACTTCTCGACAATCACAACATAGACTAAATCTAAACATGAAATAAGTGGTTAAAGCTGAGGTTCTTAAACTATTGGATGTGGGTATCATATACCCTATATCTGATAGTCAATGGGTGAGTTCAACTCAGGTGGTTCCTAAGAAGTCTAGAATCACCATCGTAGCCAATGCTAATAATGAACTCGTCCCAACTAGAGTTACTATTGGTTGGAGAATGTGCATTGACTGCAAGAAGTTGAATACCATCATAAGGAAGGACCACTTTCTTTTACCCTTCATTGATCATATCTTAGAAAGGCTATCTAGTCATTCCTATTACTGTTTCCTTAATGGGTATTCGGGCTACACCCAGATAGAGATAGCCCTTGAAGATCAGGAAAAGACCACGTTTACATGTCTTTACGGCACCTTTGCTTACCGAAGGATATCATTCGGACTATGTAATGCCCCCGCCACTTTTCAGCAATGCATGATGAGTATTTTTTCTGATATAGTGGGGCAATATCTAGAGGTCTTCATAGATGATTTCTCTGTCTTTGGTCCATCTTTCAATGAGTCCTTAGAGAGTCTTAAATGTGTACTGAAAAGATGTGAAGAAAAGAATTTGGTACTCAATTAGGAGAAGTGTCATTTCATGGTTCGTAAGGAAATTGTCCTTAGACATATCATCTCATCCAAAGGAATCGAGGTAGATAAGGCAAAAATTGATCTTATCTCTAGCCTACCTCCACCTAAGAACATAAGAGACGTGCGATCCTTTTTAGGGCATGCCAGGTTTTGTAAAAGATTCAAAAAAGACTTTAGTTTTCTCTCTCGTCCTTTATGTAATCTACTTCAAAAGGATGCACCATACGAGTGGATTGAGCAATGCTAGGAAGCTTTCACTAAGCTTAAGGGCATGTTGACCACTGCACCTATCATGCAGCCACTCGACTGGAGCCTTCCTTTTGAACTTATGTGCGACGTGTATAATTATGATCTTGGGGAGGTTTTAGGCCAAAGAAAAGAAAAGAAGCCCTACATTATCCATTATGCAAGTAGAACTCTAAATCCTGCCCAAGTGAACTACTCGACTATAGAAAGGAACTCTTGGTCGTAGTGTTTGCTTTGGACAAATTTAGGTCCTACTTGATCGGATCCAAGATCATCATTTACATAGATCATGCATCCCTCAAGTATCTTCTTTCTAAGAACGTTGCTAAGCCCCGCTTGATAAGATGGATCCTCATACTCTAAGAATTTGATTTGGAAATAAAGGATAAAAAGGGAGTAGAGAATGTAATAGCTGACCATCTTTCTCGGCTTAATCTCTCTGATTCCCTTGAGATGTCACGTATTAATGATATGTTCTCTGATGAATAATTGTTCAAAGTCTCCCATTCACCTTGGTTCGCTGATATTGCCAATTATCTTGCCACAAGTTTCACACCGACACATTGGATTGTGCAAGATAAGAAGAAAATTTTCACCGAGATGCGCAAATTCTTCTGGGACGATTTGTATTTGTTTAAATATTGTTTAGACCAAATCTTAAGGAGATGTATGCCAGACGATGAGCATCAGAGTGTCATCTCCTTCTGTCACTCACAACCCTATGGTGCTCACTTTTCTTCTAAAAAGACCACGGCCAAGATTCTGTAGTGTGGCTTTTACTGGCTCACTATGTTCAAGGACACTCATGAGTTTTGCAAGGCTTGTGAGCGTTGTTAGAAATTGGGAGCATTGTCCCATCGAAATATGATGCCCTTGAACCCCATCCTTATCATAGAAGCATTTGATTGCTGGTGCATCAATTTTATGGGACCATTCCCCCAATCCTTTGGAAATCTATACATTGCTCGTCGTAGACCATGTCACAAAATGGGTCATTAAATTCTTAAAAGAGAACATCCTTTCCCGGTTCGAAATGCCTCGAGTCATCATTAGTGATGGGGACTCGCATTTTTGTATTAGGTCATTCAAGAATTTAATGAAGAAATATGGTATCTCTCATAAGGTGAGCACTCTATACCACCCACAAACAAGTGGGCAAACTGAAATTTCCAATAGGGAGATCAAACACATTTTGGAGAAAATGATTAACCCTGACTATACGGATTGGTCAATCCAATTAATTGATGCCTTATGGGCTTACCATACTGTATTTAAAACCCCTATTGGAATGTCTTCCTTTAGACTTGTCTATGGGAAGGCTTGCCACTTGCCTGTGGAGTTAGAATATAGAGCCTACTAGGTGATCAAAAATCTGAACTTCAATCTGGACAATACTAGCTCGCTATGCAAACTTCAGTTAAATGAACTTGAAGAAATCTGGAACGATGCATATGAAAACTCGAGAATTTCCAAGGACAAGATGAAGGCATTTCATGACCAACACATTCTGCGAAAATTATTCACGCCAAGTAAGAAAGTCCTATTGTATAATTCTTGATTACATCTCTTTCTGGGTAAGCTTTGATCTCGTTGAACTGGCCCTTTCACTGTTATCACTGTTTATCCTCATGAGGCTGTCGAGATTCAAAATTCTAGACAATGGCAATGAGTTTAAAGTAAATGGACATTGATTAAAGCCATTCGTTAAGATATTTGATTCAGAGGACATGTCCATGCCTATGAATGATCATGTTTACCAGGATTGATCTCCTAGTCTGATGGAGGTATAGGTAGGTTTATTGCTTTCATAGGATTATGTTAGTTTACTTTTTGACATTCTAGGATAGTCGGCTTTATGCCGTTAGGATAGTTTGCTTTCTAGTTGCTCTAGGATAGTTTGCTTTTTGTTGGTTTCACTCTTGTGATGACCCACTTTCACGTTGAGATCTCTTTGGAAAAAGCCTCTTGATTCCTTCTTCAGGTACAATCTTTCCATCACTTTTTCTTCAATTTCGTTGTCTCACGTGCATTGTATGCTTATATCTTTTACATTGAGGATAATGTAGATTTTAAGTTGGGAATGGGAGATTAGGTTACCTAATCATTATTTTCTTGGTCTTGAGCAAAAAAAGTGTGAAAATGTTTTCAAATTTTTTCTGAAAATTTTTCTGAATTCGAAGTGATTTTGACAGCCATCTTTGATTTAGAAGTATAAGATATGTAATGTTGGTAATTTATGACTCTTGGATTCAGCTATCTGTTAGATTTCACAGTTAAGTTCGAATTGTTAATCCATGATTAGAAGTTTTAAACATTGATTGAGTCATGATTTCACATGTCACACCTAGCTTACACGTTAAAGCTTCAGTTCAATATTAAATTGTTAACCTGATAATCACTAGGCATGGAAGGAACTGTAAGTGCTATGGTTTCTTGCTTCTTTGATTGTCAAAATTTGTAGTGTTAAAACCACAATCTGTGTCTTGTGTAGTACATTGATATATATTGTTCAAGACAATGCATCACATGTACAAGGACAATGCTTTAAGTTAAGAACAAAGATCTACTTCCAGAAATACAAGATAAAGGACATTGTTCACTCCTTTAAACTTCAAAGTTGAATGTCTTAAGTAAAAAGTCAAGTCAACTGTTCATTCTCAAGACTCAAGTACTACAAATTCAAGCTTTAAAAGATCTCAAGTTCAAGCTTCATCATGTGTCGAGATCTCAAGCTTCATGAACTTCAAAGATCATCTATCATCTGAAGAAAAGAAGGTTCAATGTTCATACATCTTGTTCAAGGTATGAAAGACCTTAGATTGACCTTAGGGTAGGTCATTTTGAATACATAATTCAAATTGAATCATTTTATAAGTGTTTGGACTATTCTTCGACTAGTCCTAAACTCTGTTCGACTAGTCCTAGCACCGGCTCGACCAGTCCAAGAAATTCCAAGACCAGTCCTAAGTTTATTGCAAATTTTCAGAATTTTTTGTTAACTCACGACCAGTCCTAGAGACTGCTTGACCGGTCGTGTGAACAGTGCTCGACTCGTTCACACCAGTCATGCAGTTATGACTCAAAGTTCAGCAACCATTCCAGGCTCCACACGACCAGTCGTGGACGTCCCTCGACCGGTCGTGGATGGCTTACAACCAGTCGTGGAATAGCTTTATCCGATCGCACTCAAAATTTCAAATTTTCAAAAATTAGTTGGTCCTACGACCAGTCGTAGTGTCCACAGGACCAGTCGTGAACGTGATTTCTTCAGCTATAAATAGACGACGATTTTCAGAGTTTGATATCCAATTCAAGCTAAATCAATACAATACTCTGAGAGATAAGTTTGTCATTATTTTAAAGCTATATTGTGCATATTTAATATTCTCTTTTATTAGCTTTTTATATTTAATTTTGTATTCTACATTCCAATCTGATTTGAAAGATGAATTGTAGTATTCGGAATCAAAATCAAATAGAGCTAGCCCAACTTAATTTAATTTAAAATCAATTTAGAACCTAGAACCATTTCATAAGTGAGTGTGGACATTGAACTTCTATATTCAAACTTCTACTCTGATTTGGTTCTTCCGGGCTGCAACAAAAGGAGAATATCTAGGTATTTTATATTATTGTAATTTCCTTTGTTTTAGTTTCTTTTGAGATTGAGCCAGAAAAATCTCATTCTTTTGGTTATCTGAGGAGATTCAGAAAACTCAGAGTGTGGGATTTTTGAATTGTGTAAGCCCACTTGAAAGACATAATTGTGAGGGTTTTAGGTGAACCTGAAAAAACCTATTTTCATAGTGAACGCTAATATCTACTGTGTGAGGATATTATGAGTGGAGTAGTTGTGTGACTATTATTTAACAGTTGGTGTACACACAGGCTAACCACTATAATTCTTTGTGTCTTCTGATTTGAATGTGTGGTTTATTTTCTATATCTTTTATCATTCAATATTGTGGGATGTATTTGTGGATGTGAATGCTGTAATCTTTACATTTCAAGCATTGTGGGGAATGTTGTAATAGCTTATATTTCCTTTCTAGCTATTTCCTTTTTATTCCTCTTCAGTTTGAGTTTTTGATACACAAACCGTTCTAGTAAGGTTGTCCTGCCATAAACCCTTGGTTTTTATAGTGTAAGGTTGTCCTTAGAACAATATTTGTATCAACCTCTCAATATTAGAATTTTGAGGTTGCTTTACATTTCTATATTGTGGATTGTTTATAGGGCTATCTTATTTTTTAATTCCACTGTTAATTTTTAAATTTGGCATAGTCCTATTCACCCCCCCCCTTCTAGGACATATAGCTTGTCCTTTTCAGGAACCAACCTAGGGAATTTATCCATCATGTTCAATAAGAAGAATTGAAAATAATAATAATAATAAAAGAATATCCAGCTAAAAAAATAGTTGTCATAAAAAATGGCTACCTGTTAAAGATCTTTAAAAAGGTTGATAAAAGTAAAGCCATCAGTGGAAAGATCAAAAGCTGGAAGAATTAAACAGCTGAACTGAAGGCAAGTTTCAGTTTAGGTTGGTTATCCAAAATGCTCTTTTTGGGGTATCAATGATATCATGAAAATTGACGATTGGACTTTTAATTGTGATAAGTCAAGGTTACACTATACACCCATAAAACTCAATGTTTAGAATTTTCTAATTGATGAATTAATACTTTGAACTTGACCTTGAAGTTTACCGTGCACTTGAGTTTAGGAGAAAGTAATGCCCAACATTCATGAATCTTAAAATTCTATTAACTAGATTGTTTTTTTTTTTTTTTTAATCACTCAGGTTTATAGAAATTGTCCCGTAATTCTTAAAATAATTTTCACATACTTTGCTCGAGACTAGCAAAATACTAGTTGGGGCTTGTGTTGAGGGTCAAATATTGCATATTAGCTCCTAGTTATTGCTTGGTTTTACGTGCATGATAATGCTTAATATATTATTTTAATCGTGTTTGTGTTGCAAGGTAAATTTAAGAGCTTGGACTGAAAAAATGGTGTTAAAGGCATGGATTTGATACTTAATAATCACCAAGGCAAGGGACGGATCTTAAGGGACAGAGATTGAAGAATTTACATGTCAAAGATCCGAGAAAATCAAGTGATCAATGATAAAAAGGCCTGAAAATTATCTTGAATGCAAGTTCACAGGGTTCCCACCATCTGTTTGACTCGAAACTTTATACCTAGCATGAGGACTATTAATTAACCATAAACGTCAGAATTCAGCCCTTGGATCCTTGTGGAAGTGGCCCAATGGACAGATCAACCCATAAAACACTGATCTGGGGCCCACCTGATATCTGGATATGCTTCAATTTTGGTCTCAACCCCTTAAATGAGATGACAAAACGGAGGGACGGAGCGGATTTCTCACAAGCATCATAGTGGACCCCACATGCAATGTGGGAGTGCAAAGGTGGTGCACTCCCGCACCACACCGGTTGGTCAGCCCGGTCAAAGTCGAGCTAACTCGACTCCTCTCTCGCAAACGCCCAGCGAGCAGACGCTGTCTCGCTGGGCATGATCAGTGGGCCACCATGATCGTCCCATTGGATGATTTGAACCATCCATTTGCCCCAGGGGGTGGCCACGACCCCATCAATGCTCTCCTTTTGGTCCCATGCACGCGTACACACGCAGATCACCGTTAAACGAGGGATGAACGATGAGGTGATTTGATACAGTGGGTCACACCAAAACTCGACCAAAACCACTCCTTTCCGACTGAAATTTTGCCAGGAATCCAATGAACAGGGTGGATTTCTTTGAAAATATCACTTTGGGGCCCATCGAGCACTCAGTGCAGGACGATTCGCACTTTACACACGTCCGATTTTCCCGGACGTTGCGGGGCGTTGTACGGCCTAGATGATGGTTGGATCTATGATTTAAACCATCCAAAAGCTCAGGAAGGGGGTCTTTACCCCCACTATGGAGCCAAAATTCATTTTTGGAGTGTCCACCGGCCAAAAACTTTATTCAAACGTAGGTTACCTTGTGTTACGCGACTGCTGGCCGCATAAAGAGCTTGCGCACGCTCTTCCCACCGACTCCAGCCACGAATCGACCCCCCCTAGTGCCTATATAAAGGAGAGGAGAAGAGAAGGAAGGGCATCATCTAACGTGGGAAGAAAGAGAGAGAGAGAGAGGGAGAGAGAGAGAGAGAGAGAGAGAGAGAGAGGATGGCCGACTTCAAGGAGTTTGTCTCCTTCTTCTTCAGTTTTCTTCCTTTCCGTTATTACTTTTCTTTAAGTTTTCCTTAAGAGATGTTAGCTTCATCATGTCTATGATAGGCTAAACCTCTTAACTAGGGCTAAGAGGTGAAGCTTGTAGTGTTATGGGAGACTTTTCTTTATGTCTTCGATTCATATTTAAGTTAAACTAATTTTGATTCTAGTTTGATTATAAGGAATGTTTTTAGTTTTTAATGGTTTATTGTGACTTAAATTACAATGGATCTATGATAGCTCTGAGCATGTCCTTTTTAGTATTATAATTGTGAAGTTGGGAAGCCTTATTGTTCACCATCGTCTCATGGACATGGTTGGATGATGGACTCCTTCATAACATTCATAACTCTTTCAGATTGGTTGTAGATTGGTTAAATTCTATTGTTTGCTTTGTCTCATGGGCATGGTTTTGTGATGGAATCAATTCTAATTCTCATACCTCTCATCTCTTGAAAGCTAGATCAAAGGAAGTTCAGAATTGGTTTTTAATGGAATATCTTCCAACTGGATGAAGATGGGACTCTGATTCCAGTTGTGTTCTTGAATCAAGCATAGATCTCCCTGATCTCTACAAGTGGATCCTCGGCACCCTAGTTTCCCACCTTTGAATTTTATAAGTTTTTAGTTTAACCATTCACCGTTTTTCTCTCATATTCACCTGATTTAGATTACATCTTTGTCTAGTTCTAGTTCTAGTTACTTTCAGCATACGTACAAGGTTCAGTCCATGTAGATTCGACCTCAGTCTTACCGAGATTATTAATACATTGCGACCCTACACTTGGGGTTATGAACATCAAGATTGATTGTGCCACGTACTAGGTCAATACAACTATCTAAAATTGCACAAGGGCCCATCAGAGCTAACAAACAATGATATGAGCCATCCAAGAGAGTATTTCAACCATCTAACTATGTCGTATAGGGCCGGATCGAAGAACCAAGGCTAAGATATCCACCGACCAGCTCCTCCTGGGAGAAAGAAGGTAGCCAACCAACATCGTAGCCATCCAAAAAGGCCATCCAATAATCCACACCGTCCAATGTCAAGAGAACAACTCCCTCGCCATCTACCATGGTTTGGATCGAATCATGACCACTCACATGAAGGGATCTTGTAAGTTCTTATAATTAAGTAAAATTAAGATTGTCAAATTTTGTAGTCCTGAAAGGAGCACAAGCACTCATGAAGATACACTTTGACAAGTTATGAAGACTTCGTAAAGACTCGATCAACATCTTAATGAAGACTCAACATCTCAAGCCTTTAAAGCCTTACTTGGTTCGAAGATTAGAACACTTTATATGTGTCAACCATAAGGTGGTATTACCTTAGATTGACCCTAGGTTAGGCGTATTTCACAGAATATCATGATAACATATTATTCTAAGTAAAATACACTAGAGTTAGCTGTGACGCCCCATCACTGTGGTCACATGTGGGTGGGCACACATGTGGCGGGCCCCAAGATGGCTGGCAGGCTACTGTGCACACAGTGAAGGTGAAACTTTGTCCCATATCGGAAGTGTCGTCTGAAGTTATGGTGGTTATATGTGGAGTTGCCACTCTATACTGTATGAGGCCTTTTGGGGGCGACTTCGAGAACAAAACTGTGTGGGCTGTGCCCAGAGCAGACAATATCATACAGTGTATGCGTGGGCTGTTACAAATGATATCAGAGCCGAGGACGGCTCTGCCCTCAATGGGGGATATTGTGACGCCCCGTCACTGTGGTCACATGTGGGCGGGCCCCAAGATGGCTGGCAAGCTACTGTGCACACAGTGAAGGTGAAACTTTGTCCCACATCGGAAGTGTCGTCTGAAGTTGTGGTGATTATATGTGGAGTTGTCACCCTATACTGTCTAAGGCCTTTTGGGGGCGACCCCGAGAACAAAACCGTGCAGGTTGTACCCAGAGCGGACAATATCATACAATTTGGGCGTGGGCTTTTACATTAGCCCAGCTTGACCTCAGGTTCGACCAGCCTAACTACCTTCGGCCAACCTAACATTATTCGGGCAAGTATATAGCAAGACAAAAATTTTTTGGAGCAAGTTCGTCCAGCCCAACCTTGGGTTTGGCTAGTTGAAATTTAGCTTAGGTCGGCTGAAGTTTTGAAAGATTTCATCCCACAAAATTCGAAGATCTGTTAGAATGCAATCGTTGGAATTCGGCCAGTCGAACCTAAAATCAGGCTAGCCGAATTTCCAATACATTTGGCTATAAATAGAGGCTTTCTCTCACTCTTTCAAAGAACGAAAAACATGGATTCATCTTCTTAAGAAAAGAGTGAAAGTCCAAGTCTCCTTAAGCTATTTGAGTGGTAATTCTTATATTTGATTTAGCTAATTTTATAATCTTTCTCAAGTTTGTTTAAACTATTTTAATAGAGTAATCCATACTCTACTTGAGATTGAGGGAATCGAATTTGTAGCATTAAGGTATTGTTCATTTCATTGAAAATATATTAGATCCCTACATTCTTTTTGGGTTGAACACATACATGGTTTCATCTATATCCTAAGAAAGAAGATTGTTGCATTCAAAACTACAGTTACTGTTTTGACAAGAAAACAAATGCGTTTGATTTGGGAGATTTATTCAATGATAACAAAGAAAGAATGAGAGAACAATGATCACATTTATTCTGAGTTCATTTACATCCTTGGATTCCCTTGATTCTGAAAACTGAGTGCAATCAATCAAAGCAACGAATGCAATATAAGACAGTCTGATGGCAATTTCGGCAGCATTTCGATGCTTTTTTTATCACATCTCTAGGGGAGATGGGTTGTGTGGGCTTGAAACCATCGATCTGACCGTTGAGATCAATTCCGATCATCTTTCCATTCATTTTTCCTTGATCCCTTGAAATGTGGAGCTTTCCCTTGAAATGTAGAGCACACTTGTGTTAGGACACACTTCCATGAAGAATGGTGCATAGAGCATCCATTAAGACATGAAAGCCTTTCCATTAGGACAAAGAGGAGAGAGAAGTGGCATGTGTAGTATTCGTCAAGACAACAAAAGCCTTAGGTTAGGACAAGCATCCATGTGAAGTGGTGTAGGAAGCCTTGCATCAGGACACATTTCCTTACAAAGTGGCGCACCAAGGAGCTCCTCAGGACAATCTCCCTCACAAAGTGGCGCAAGAGGAAAGCCTTAGGACAATCTCCCTCTTGAAATGGAGCAAGAGGAAAGCCTTAGGACAATGCTTCCTCACAAAGTGGCGTTAAAAGCTAGGTGTCAAGACATGTTCCCATCACAAGTGGCGTTGGAAGTCCAACTTTAAGACAAGCTCCCTTTAGATGTGACGCTCTAAGTATTTGTCACTGAGGTTGCGCAGAACCGCACAACGCCCCTCCATTACGCGAGTTCGCGCAGAAGCTTTTCTATCTGGACAAAAGTCCATGAGATATGACGTTTCACAATTTACTCTCCATTTCAATGCGCGGAACCACGCAAAGCCTGTCCTTAAGACAGGCTTCCACAAAAGGTGGCACCCAAGAGTTCCTTAAGGACAGGCTTCCACAAAAGGTGGCACCCAAGAGTTCCTTCCCATCCTCATTGCGTGAGTGTGCACAAAACTTATCTTGAAATTCCCTTGAAAAGTGGCGCAAGGCCCTTTCTCCACTTTCATTGCGCGGTTGCGTGCAAGCAACTTCCGTTGCGCGGGCTGGCGCAAAGACTTTCTTCTCTCCCTCTCTCACTTTACTTCTCTCTCCCTTTCTGGCCCACCAACTGATCAACCCCTCAAATGAGGCAGGGGGAGGGGTATTTAGAGGCCTCACTCTCTTATATAGTGGTGATCACTACCACCTTTCCATTCACATAATGTCCATCTTCCTTTCTTAAACAATGGTATTCACCAAGCCCTCTTTTAAATTGTGGTATACAACCACTTCTTCATTAAAATGACACCTGTGCACCCTTTTTTTTATTACCAAAACACCCTCTTTACTGTCTTTTACTGATATACCTAAACTACCCCTGGACATGAATTTTTTACCAAAATACTTAAAATACCCTCGGACTTGGATTTTTACCAAAATACCTAAAATACCCCTAGACATGGATTTTTACCAAAATACCAAGTGAATGACCATGGGAAAGATCTGCACCATGGAATTCTCTGACCACTGCAATGGAATATTTTTTGTGCTCAATAGTTACATCTTAAACTCGCCAATTGAAGATAAGTATTGTTATACTTACATTTTTATTTATGTTTTTCTGAGATAGCCCAGAAATCTCAGAAGAGTTGTTTTGTGGTGAATCCATGAAAATCACAAAGTGGGTTTTATTGTGGTGAGCTTGTGAAAATCACACAAACTGTACAAGGTTGTTAAGGTGAACCTGTGAAAACCTTGAATAGTGAAAGTCAAAATTACGAGGGTAGTAATTTTGGGAGTGAAGTAGGTGTGGAGTTAAGCCCCAAACCACTATAACTCCTTCCACATTATGGTGATTGATTTATTCTTTATATGCTTTGATGCAGGATAATTAATCACTTGCTCTAAAAGCTCGAACTGTTAGAGTATGGGGAATTAATCCCTTTATCTCATAGCCTAGGCCCCACATCTCATGGGCTAGGACCTCGACCGAACCCCCCTCATGGGCTCGTGGGACCCAAATCACATGGGCCGCCCACCCTGAGTGTGTCCCCGCATCCCATGGGCTACCCCACTTGAGCCTAGTGTGAAATGCCCCTGCATTAATCAACAATTTCCCCATTAATGGAGCCATTTAACTCAGCCCCAACTACTCTCTTACGATTCCATTAACACCATCATTAATACCTTTAACTAATATATCATCCAAGGCGTCAATGGGGAGGAGAATCACCACCAACCAAGACAAAAGGAGAATATGATGAATGAGACCCACAAACTCTAGCCATGACACCATCCAACAACCCATCTTGAGTGGCCTTTGAAGGAATGGCCAAGATGAAGAAATGTCAAAGAGAAAGAAGAGACAACGGGAGAATCCATACAGGAATCTAAGGTTTAAAGACAGGGAATGATAGGGACCAACAATAGTGGAATGTATGCATTATCCAAAGAAGAACGAACAAAGAAATCTCATAAGTAGAGAGACTGGTGGCAGCCAGGTTGCCATTAGTTCGCACCACTACCAAAAAAAGGGGCAAAGGATTCAGACCACGTTTGTTTTTTGCTACGGATATAAACTGTAACTACTATTGTTACGGTTTTAATCCGTAGTGAAAAGGTTCATTCACCGTTCCTGCTTAATAGTGTTGTAAGGGGCTCAATGAGGCCTTAAAAAAAACTATATGTTCTATCTAAGCCGTCTATATATTTTTAAATATTACTTTAGAGGATGAGAGAAAAAATTAGTTGGATCGAAGGCTCAAGTGGACCACACGATAGGAAACATTGATATTAAATTACAGTTGCTTCCTATGGTGTGGTCCAGTTGGATGTTAAATATACTTCAAATTTGGTGTCATACACTAAAATAATTTATTAAAATTATGGAGCGGAATGGATTAACGAAATACATCATGGTGGGCCCCACGGATCCCTTGATCATGCCTATGTTCGTCTGTCAGTACTAAACCCCGCCCACGAAATTTGGGCGTGCGCGGCCAAACACCCTAATTTCACCCCCTCTCTCTCTCTCTAATAGCCCACGCATCAACTCTCTCTCTCTCTCTCTCTCTCTCCAATAGCCCACGCATCGTCTCTCTATCTCTCTCCAACAGCCCACGCATCATCGCTCTCTCTATCTCTCAATCTCTCGACCCTCAACCACAAGGCAGTCGGTTCCATTTCGTCCCTAGCTAGTTGCGACAACGACCAGCCCTCTTGAATCGTCTCAGGTATCTCTCTCTATCTAGCTACATCTCTTCGATGCTGAAGATAATTGGAGATTTTTTTTCTTTTGTTTTGTAGTTTTTGAATCCATAAGTAAGGTTGTGCAATGGTGAATGTAATTGGGGATATTCGAATTCCTAATTAAGGATTTACAAATTTCAATCTGTAATTAGTATCGGGGATATTCAAATCCCTAATTAGGGATTTGCAGATTAGATATTCAAAACTGAAATTCGTTTTGGATGCCTGTAAATGGTTTAAGCTGTAAATGATTTATAGCCTGTCTGTTTGGCTTTAAGCTGGCGTTAAAATCTCTCCGTTCTTTTATAATTTTTTTTAATGTATGTTGTTGCTTATTGAATCATGAAATATTGTAAAAATTGAATATTTATTTATATTTTTTTTCATGAAAAATTAGAAAGGTGGAAATATGTAGTAGAGGCATTTATCTACAGCAAACGTGGTATAATGTAATGCATCAATCGAGGTTGTTCATCTAGTGGGCCCTATGATGGATGGGTTATGTTCCAAAAGTTACACCTATTAGATAATTCAATCCATAATGGAGCATACTCAGTGTGCGTCGGAGCTATTCGGATGAGCGGGGATCCCTGGAAGGCGGGAACCGCTGTCGTGACCATGATGAAGTTGTCCATTTCCTATGGATAGCATTGGAGTGGCCTGGCCATTTGGACAGGCCGTGTTTATGTATTTGCTCAAAAATAATGGAGTATACACTGATGTGCGTCGAAGCTATCCCGATGAGCGGGGGTCCCTGGAAGGTGGGAACCGCTGTTATGACCATGATGAAGCTGTCCATTTCCTATGGATAGCATTGGAGTGGCTTGGCCATTTGGACAGGCCGTGTTTATATCTGTATTTGCAGGGACCACACCCTTAACCTAAACCACACCCTAAACCTATAAATTAAACCTGATCCCGAACCCGAACCCGATTTCCTAAACCTAAACCTTAACCTATTCTCAATTCCCTAAAGCTATAACCTATAACCTAAACCTTAACCTAAACCTAAAACCTAAACCAAAGCCTATAACCTAAACCTATAACATATAACCTAAACCTAATCCTAAAACCTAAATGTATTCTCAAATCCCTAAACCTAAACCTACACCTAATCCTAATCTCAACTCCCTAACCTAAACTTGAAAACCCAAACCTAAACCCGATCCCGAACCCGAACTTGATTTCCAAATCCTAAACCTTAACCTATTGTCAATTCCTTAAAGCTATAACCTATAACCTATAACATATAACCTAAACATAAACCTTAACCTAAACCTATAACCTAAAACCTAAACCTAATCCTAAAACCTAAATGTATTCTCAAATCCCTAAACCTAAACCTACACCTAATCCTAATCTCAACTCCCTAACCTAAACCTAAACCTAAACTTGAAAACCCAAATCTAAACCCGATCCCGAACCCGAACTTGATTTCCAAATCCTAAACCTTAACCTATTCTCAATTCCTTAAAGTTATAACCTATAACCTATAACATATAACCTAAACCTAAACCTTAACCTAAACCTATAACCTAAAACCTAAAACCTAAACCTAATCCTAAAACCTAAATGTATTCTCAATTCCCTAAACTTAAACCTACACCTAATCCTAATCTCAACTCCCTAACCTAACCTATGGATTTTGCCATAGTTTATAAGATTTGTAGGTACATTTTTTATTTCTTCATATATAATTGTTTTTTTTTTTTTTTTGTCTTTCTTCCTTTTGAGATGTGTACAAAGGCATGCTTATTTAATTGTGTCTACAATTGCTGTTTTATACAGGCTGACAATCTAAAGAAGTCAGTGGAGAATGAAAGTGATTTTTTCAAGGGAAGGGTTTCAGAACTTCAAAGTGATCTTGTGTCGAAGTCCACAGAAGTTACATCTGCAGTTTCAAGGAAAGAAGAAGCTCTATCTTCTGTGTTTGCTAAAATTGACCGTCTGAAGGAAGAAATTTCTGTAAAAACGTGAGCATTATTGAATGCATATGGAGGGTGTTTACTGTGTTGGAGTGTATTTGTTTCTTGCACATGATGGCACGCCTAAGTTGTAATTCTTATAATAGGTTGAGCAAAGTGAAGTATTGTTTATTTAGAAATGTGAATGTAGGATGCATTATAGATTTGATTGCTATTGTAATAAATGCATCATTTTTTTTCTCTAATTGCATTTTATGTACTATTTCTATCATTAAGATGAGTTATCAATCACAGCAGGTTCTTGCAATGGAAACAGGTAAAAATAGCTACGAATATAATCCGTAGCTTTAGCTACGGCTTTTGTCCATAACTATTTTTATCTATTGCTACGGATATGATCCATAGCTATTGCTATCTATAGCTACGGATAGAATCTGTAGCTATTGGTATCTATTGCTACAGGTACTATCCGTAGCTATTGATATCTATTGTTACGGATAGTATCCGTAGCTATTGGTATCAATAGCTACGGATATAGTTCATAGCTATTTGTAGCTATTGCTACGGATATAATCCGTCGCTATTGGTGTCTATTGCTACGGATAAATTTCGTAGCTACTGATATCTATTGCTACGGATATAGTCCGTAGCTAGACCTTTAGTTACACCACCAATAGCGACGGACGTGCTAGGGCTTATGTCCATAGCAAAAGGTCTCTTGCTACAGATTTTGGCCGTAGCCTTTGCCCATTTTTCTTGTAGTGAACAATCCGAACCCACTCACGCGAGATTGGTCTATGGGCTCATTGTAGGTGGGAAATGCAGGTGACATCAGCAGGAGGTACACTGGTTGCTGTTCAAACTTCGAATGTGCCTCTCCTTTGGCTAAAATACAATCAAAATCACCCAAATCCTTCCCCAAGTGCCAAATCATGAAGATGTGGATCCAAAACAGGCATGTCAAATAAAAAAGTGCTCAACTGATGATTAAAGTGGACACTCGGTGATCTAAACCGTGGAAGCCTTATAAAATCATGATCCATACCATCAATCAACACTCTCAAGCCTTAAAATGTCAAGAGTAAGCATCAAAAGACCAAGGGATGAAGCAAAAGGGCACATTTCATTAATTCAAGTTGTGAAGGTCATACAAAATATGCTTTGACATAGGTCCTTTAAAGACGAATATGAGAACATTAAAGTGAGATACAAGAGCTGAAAAGGAAAGACAAAATGTAATCTGGAACATATAGAGGTCACCCACATAGTCATCATCGTCACCTCTCTCTTATTGCTCTACATGATACTCATATACTACATGTGCCATCATCAAATTGCCTGCATACTAGTGAGTTTGATGAGGAACGAAAAGGAGGGGAAAGATCATCTAGAGGTCACCCACGTAGTCATCATTGTTGCCTCTCCCCTACTGCTCTACATGATACTCATCTATTACAGGTGCCATCATCGAACCGCCCGCATACCGATGAGCTTGATGAGGAGAAAAAAGAGGGGGAAAGATTTGCCCTATGCTGAATTGCTGATACCATGAAGCGTAATCCCGGTTAGGCATGATGAAGCCTCGAGGTGGCATCCCAGCAAAGTCACCTACCATAATTTGACCCAAATGCGTTGCTTAGAAGGTGGTGAAAGGGGGACATAAGGAACCTTAGTCAGTTGACAAATAGTCGATCACTTAGGTACCACCTGTATGTATCAGGGTCAGTCAGTAAGAGGCATTGATGGGATGCCTCAAACACCATTCTAGCTGAAAAGGTTGAGAACATGCAAAGATGAGCATATGGTGTCATCCAAAACTATGCAAGAGTCTCATCGGTTAGTCAACAGGAAATCAGGAGGCAATAGTTTGTAATTAAACACTAGTACTTACATCATTCATGGTTAGAGCATCAATATTAGTCCTCCAATTGTCTTCTGAAATCAGAGGGGTTGGATAACGGTTACCAGGCACCACAATATGAAACGACAGCGAGATGGATCCAGGTCTCTCAGTAGAGGGGCCAAATGAGGGAAATGGTCATAAAAGTAGGTTTGAAGGTTTTTAAAATTTTATATATATATATATATATATATATATATATATATATATATATATATATATATATATAAGGGCAAGAAATGAGCACAGTCTATCTTAGGGACCCAAAAGAGTACAGAGAGAAGTAAGAAGTCACATCGATGAGTAACTAGAACCCATTAAGAGATTTGTGTTGAGGGTCAAATATTGCATATTATCCCCCATTTATATCTTGGTTTTATGAACATGATAATGCTTAATGTTCTATTTTACTCATGTTTGTGTTGCAAGGTGAATTTATGAGCTTAGATTGAAAAAGGCGCTAAAAGCATGGATTTGATGCTCGAGAATCGTCAAGGCAAGGGATGGATCTTAGAGACTAAGATTGAAGAATTCACATGTCAAAGATCCAAGAAAACCAAGTGAGGAATGAAGAGAATCAAAGATTTGAAGGGAATAAAAGGAGTTTTGAAATCGTCCTGAAAAGCATATTCTGAAACTCTGGGTCATTTTGTGAAATTGCGTAAAGTAAAGTTTATTTTGAAAAACTGAGCAGAGTGAAGTCTATTTTAGCAAACTACATAAATTTGAGGCAGTTTCTAGAGTTTTCCAACTAGGTGCGAAAGTTAGAATTCTCCAACTATAAATAGGACTCCCTAAGATGTTCCTAGGTGTCTTCTAGGGTTTAAGGAGTGGAGCAAAATGGTGGAGAAGCCATCACCAAGAGTTTTTCTTCTTTTTCCTTCTTTATTTTCTTGCTTTCTTTTAGGGTTTTAGATCCAACCATGTCTATGGTTGGCTAAACCTCTTAGCCAAGGCTAAGAGGTGAAACTTGTAGCATGATGAGATGTTTCTATTGCTTTGATTCATGTTTATGTTGAACTCATGGATTCTAATTTGATATTTAAGGAATACTTTCAATTTTTAATAATTTATTGTGACTCAAACTACAGTAGATCTGCAATAGCATTGAGTATCTTCTTTTCTTGATTTGAGATTGTGAAATTAGTAAGTCCTGTTGTTCACCATCATCCGTTGGGCATGGTAGGGTGATGAAATCCTTCTTAATCTTCACAATTCTTTCGCTTTGAGATTATGGGATTGGTAAATCCTGTTGTTTGTCATTATCTCTTGGGCATGGTTTGGTGATGGAATCCCTGCCAATTATCATAGTTCTCATTCATTGAGAATTAGGTCAATAGAAGTTCAGATTTGGTTTTATTGATATATTTTTCAATTGGATATGATAGGACTCCAATTCTAATTGTGTTACTTGAATCAAGCAAAAGGGCTCCCTGATCACTACAAGTGGATCCTTGACACCCTAGTTCCCACCTTTAAATTCTTAATTTTAATTACTTTATTCACAATTACTCTCTCAAATACTTTAGAATTGGTTTCACATCTTCTTCTAATTCTACTTCTAGTTAATTTTAGAAACGTACAAGTTTCAGTCCCCGTGGATTCGACCTCAGTCTTACCGAGATTATTACTACATCGCGACCCTACACTTGTGGTTTTGAACAAGTTTTTAGTGTCGTTACCGGGGATTGACGGTTGCGTTTTCTAGATATGATTGGTTTTGAAATTAGGTTAAGATTAAGATTTTTTTTTACTTTCTATTTTTAGGTTAGGATTTTTTTAGAATTATTTTAAAAACTAACTTAGTTTTCTATTTCTAGGTTTAGAAACTTTCCTTTTTTGTTTTTAGAAATTAATTTACTTTCCAATTCTAGGATAGAAACTTTTCTTATTTGTTTTTAGAAACTAATTTTTATTTTTTAGAAACTTTCCTGATCTGTTTTTAGAAACTAATTTCCTTTCCTTTTTCTGTTTTTAAAAACTAACTCACTTTCTATTTTAAAAAACTTTCCTTTTTCAGTTTTTAGAAACTAGGTTGCTTTCGTAGTTCTTTTTTATAAACTAATTTACTTTCTTTTTTCTTCTGCAGGATTCCAAAATAAAAACTTCTAATTTGATAAGTTCTTTTTAATTCTCTTTCTTTCTATTTCTAAATTTAGAAGCTTACTTAATTTTTAAAAAAAACTAACTTTCTATTTCTAGATTTAAAAACTTTCTTAATTTTTTTTAGAAACTAAGTTTTCTTTTCTATTTCTAGATTTAGAAACTACTTTTTCTTTCTATTTCTAGATTTAGAAACGTTTTTAATTTGTTTTAAAAACTAACTTTCTATTTCTAGATATAGAAACTTTCTTAATTTTTTTTTTTTATAAAAAAGACTAACTTTCTATTTCTAGATTTAGAAACTTTCTTAATTTTTTTTAGAAACTAATTTTTCTTTTCTATTTCTAGATTTAAAAACTAACTTTTCTTTCTATTTCTAGATTTAGGAACTTTCTTAATTTATTTTAGAAACTAACTTCCTATTTCTAGATTTAGGAACTTTCTTAATTTGTTTTTAGAAACTAATTTGTTTTTAGGACTAATTTTTTGTTTTGTTTTTAGGTTTGGATTTTTCTGGATTTTTTTTTAAGGGACTAACATTATTTTCTGTTTTGTAGGATCCTAACATAGAAGTCTCCAAACCGGTAAACTCTTTCTAACTTCACCTCTACTTACTTTCCATATTACTGTAGGATTTTTTTTCTTTTATTTTATGTTAGGATTATGTTCAAGATTAGGGTTTCACCATGTATATACAAGAGTGAGAATGTCAATATGCTGAGCTAGTTTTAGAGAATGCGAGAAATTGTGAAGGAAGGTCAGATGATTATGTTAGAAAACAACCTACATCTCAAAATTTTTCTGGAAACATCATCGAGAAGCAAACAGAATACAATGTTCCACCGGTTAAGAAATCCTTACGCGATCATATGTGGGAGCATAATTACACCCCACGGATTAAGAAAACAGTACGTGAGTGTTGAGGTTATCATAACTATGGGAGTGAAAATTATTATCACTCATCAGACAAGAAGAAAACAATGAGAGATTATATTATGGGTGATAATATGCATCAACAACCATCAGATTCTCCCACCCATGACCTGTATGATTGTAATCAGTGAAAACATCAATATTGGAAAGATGAACCAGTAATACATCATAGTGACAATTCTCTTGGGTCTTCTACCTTTGAAATCTAACCAGAAACGATCTAAGAGGATTCACTTCAGGGTTACACAAATGATTTTGCTGGCATTAGAAAAATGATAGAAACGCTTGCATCATGCCTTCGATAAGCTAATGGAGGCTAGTTCACCCCAGCCTCAACCCAATCCAATTCTTCATTCCTAACTCCCTACTTATGATCAGTGGAAACATCAAGATTGGGAAGTTGAATCAACAATGCATCATAATTACAATTCTCTTGGTTCCTATACCTCTGAGATCCAACAAGAAACGATCCAAGAGAATTCACTTCAGAATTTCACACAAACACTAGATCTCATCCAGTAAAACACACTCCAAAGATTACAAGAACTTATAAAAGATATACAACAATTAGGTTCACGTGATGCGATTATGGAGAATATTGAAATTGAGAATGAGGAGTTGGATTCTGTTAATGATCATATGGTTCAAGTTTCCCGAGAGTCAATCTCGATGACTGTCCAAAGTAAAGATTGAGAGACATGGGTGTCTTTTAAATACAATGATACTAACATACTCTAGTCACATGACACATTTGACTTCAACGAGGAGGAAGAGGCTAGTTTATTCAAGCCTTAACTCAACTTGGAAAAATAGTGTGAAGAAAGTGATCCCATCCGACATGTGTGCTACACTAAATTGGAAAATGATGAGGATTGGGATGGCAGTCACGAGTTTACAGCCCAAATTTCACAGAAATTGACCTCAAGTTTGGTCCAGGTCAATAATCAAGAGGTCCAGGAAGTTGTTGACCATAATAATCTACTCCACCCATCTAACATGTCTGATTTAAATGTGGAACATGAGCTCCTTTCAACCAACCCTTCCAACTCTCGTGATGCATATTTAGACCACTCCCTTGAGTTAAATTATAATATGGTTAGGGAGATGAACGAGTTGCTCGATAAGACTCTGGAATTTAAAACCACCTAGTGGAGGCCACTATTTGAGTTATCAACCCTTGATGATATAATGCCTTTACTAAGTGGTATCAATGAATAGAGTCTTCATATCAATTCTTCGCCTGCTGATCCTAAATCTATTTATGCAAGGCAAGGAAAGATACATCCGGTGACAATTTATTCTCACTGAGATGAAGAGCAAGAGAACATGCTTCCATATACTTTCAAAGACGATGGAGTTATTGGGCATATCATCACAGATCTTGATGTGGAGAACGAGTCTCTCTCAACTGAATCTCCTAGCTCTTGGAGATTGCTTGGCACATTTTGAAGATCCAAATGATAATATGATAACAGAAATAGTGGATGCCTTGCAAGACAATACCTCGGTAGTTGTTACTGACGGAGAGAACCCTTATTCTGAAGCCCCTCCTACAAATCCTGAATGTTGACCATTAAAGGAGGAGGAGCTAAAATTGAACTGAAGCCTAAAACTTCGGAATGTGTTGAGACTACATTACTTACTGAGAATTTTTATGAATTACATCTACTTGTAATCTTTGATTCACCATAGTGTTCTAACATTGAAACTTTTTCTATCATGGGTGAATCATATTTACTTTGGACACCTCAGGAGATTAAAAGGAAACTTTATGCTGAGGTCCATAAATTTCTTTGGAAATTCCTTCTCCAGGACATCTAAGCCTATTTCAAAAGGGGCTTTTAGATGATTTTATTGAGAAACCTATTGAAAAATTTATCAAGATATTGGCTAGAGGAGGAACCTTGCAACATGACTGAGTAACTTTCCCCTATTTTTGTAGTTAGGATTACTGCCTTTAAATAATTTAGGATTAGGATATTTTGCTTTCCGCTATTTTAGGATAATTTGTTTTCCGCTGTTTAAGATAGTTTGCTTATTGTCTATTGAGTCTTTTGTGCCAACCCATCTTTACACTGAGATCATAGGAAAAGCCTAAAAAATTCATTCTTCAGGTATTATCTTTCCATCACTTCCTTTTTCTTTTCATTGCCTCGTTTGCATTACATGCTTATTTCTTTTACATTGAGGACAATGTAGATTTTAAGTTGGAGAGTGTGGATTAGACAAGCTAATCAGTGTTTTCTTAGTCTTTGAGCAAAAATTATGGAAAATTGGAATTTTTAAAAAAAAAATAGAATTTTGAGATGCATAATGTTGATGCCTTATGTCTCTTGGAGTTTAGTCACTTAGGAGATCTCAAAATTAAGTTAAGTCATTAATCCTCTATTAGAAGTTTTAAACATTGATTGAGTCATGATCTCGCATGTCATATCTAACTCACACAGTAAAGTGTTAGTTTAATATTGAATTGTTAACTTGATAATTATTATGCATGAAAGGAACCAACCTGGGGAATTCGTCTATCATGTTCAATGGAAAGAATTGAAAAGAAAGAAAAAGAAAATATCCAGCTAAAAAAATAGTTGTCATATAAAATGGCTATCTATTAAAGATCTTTAAAAAGGTTGACATAGCGTATGAAAGCCATTGATGGAAAAATTAAAAGCTGGAGAAATAAAAGAGAGAACTAAAAGATGAACTATAAGGCAAGTTTCAATTTAGGTTTTAGTTGTCCTGAATGCTCTTTTAATTATTAATGTTATCATGAAAGTGATGAATTGAACCTTTGATTGTGAAGTCTAGACTTCAATATACACCCATGGAACTCAATGTTTGGAATTGTTCTAATTGGAGGATTAATGCTTTGAACTTGATTATGAAACTTACCGAATGTTAGATTTTAAGAGAAGGTAATGAACAACATTGATGTATTTTAGAATTTTATTATCTGAATTATTTTTTAAAACCACTTGAGCTTATAAAAATTGTCTTGTGGTTCTCGAAATATTTTTCATATACTTTGCTCGGGACTAGCAAAATGCTGGTTGAGGATTGTGTTGAGGGTCAAATATTGCATATTATCACCCATTTATATCTTGGTTTTATGAACATGATAATGCTTAATGTTCTATTTTACTTATGTTTGTGTTGTAAGGTGAATTTAAGAGCTTGGATTGAAAAGGGTACTGAAAGCATGAATTTGATGCTTAAGAATCACCAAGGCAACAGATGAATCTTAGGAGACCAAGATTGAAGAATTCACATGTCAAAGATCCAAGAAAACCAAGTGAGGAATGAAGAAAATCAAATATTTGAAGGGAAGAAAATGAATCCTGAAATCGTCCTGAAAAAACATATTCTGAAACTCTGGGTCATTTTGTGAAATTGCGCAGACTAAAGTCTATTTTAAAAAACTATGCAAAGCGAAGTCTATTTTAGAAAACTACATAAATTTGTTGCGGTTTCTAGAGTTTTCCAACTAGGTACGAAAGTTGGAGTTCCACAACTATAAATAGGACTCCCTAGGATGATTCTAGGCATCTTCTAGGGTTTAAGGAGTGGAGCAAAAGGGTAGAGAAGTCATCGCCAAGAGTTTTTCTTCTTCTTCCTTAGTTGTTTTCATGTTTTCTTCTAGGGTTTTAGATCCAATCATATTTATGGTTGGTTAAACCTCTTAGCTAGGGCTAAGAGGTGAAGCTTGTAGCATGATAGGATGTTTCAATTGCTTTGATTCATGTTTATGTTGAACTCCATGGATTTCAATTTGATATTTAAGGAACACTTTCAGTTTTGAATGGTTTGTTATGACTAAAATTACAGTATATCTGCAATAGCTTTGAGTATTTTTTTTTCTTGATTTGAGATTGTGAAATTAGTAAGTCTTGTTGTTCACCATTGTCCCTTGGGCATGGTAGGGTGATGGAATCCTTCTTAATCTTCACAATTCTTCTGCTTTGAGATTATGGGATTGGTAAATACTGTTGTTTACGATTGTCTCCTAGGCATGGTTTGGTGATAGAATCCCTGCCAATTATCATAGTTATCATTCATTGAGAATTAGGTCAATGAAATTTCATATTTGGTTTTATTGATATATTTTTCAATTGGATAGGATATGATTCCAATTCTAATTGTGTTACTTGAATCAAGCAAGAGGGCTCCCTGATCACTACAAGTGGATCCTTGACACCCTAGTTCCCACCTTTAAATTCTTAGTTTTAATTACTTTATTCACAATTATTCTCTCAAATACTTCAGAATTGGTTTCACATCTACTTCTAGTTAATTTAAAAAATGTACAAAATTCAGTCCCTATGGATTCGACCTCGGTCTTACCGAGATTATTACTACATCGCGACCCTACACATAGGGTTGTGAACAAGTTTGCTATCGTAGAAGACTTTATCTAAACTATGGTACAAACAAGCTAGTAGAGCCACATTCTAATTGCATGGAAATGTCCTATCTTTAAGCAGATGGATCAACCTAGGATTCATCCTCTCATTCCCATGGCAGAATGTGAGAGATCCTAGGAGGAACATCACCATAGTGATGGCCTTAAATACAATTATCTGGTCAATCTTAGGTATAATGTGGATGAACTAGTTGTCAACTGTTGTTGATATCTCAAATCTTTCAACAACAGGGTCTGTCGATGCCATCAACCAACTGTTCGATGTCATCGAGAGTTGTTCAATGTCATCAACAATTGCTCAATCCCATCGAAAAAATTCATAAGTCTCACGATTTGATGTTGGACACTTTTGGTGTCCTGCTCGATGCCATCGAAAGGGGTTCGCTACCATCGATGAATCGTCGATGACATCAAAATCCCATCAAAGTGCAACGAGAAAATCTAGAAAATACATATTTAGTCGTTGGAATGTTTCGGTGTTTAGTTCAATGACACTGAAGAGGTTTAATGCCATCGAAGGTTGTTCGATGCCAATTAAGTGCCATCGAACGATTGTGCAAAGTTACGCAGAATTGCGTAAGTGCGTGATTTATTTCCTATTTCGATTGTGATTCACCTAGAGGCTATATATATGGGTGTAATCATGAATAGGGGGTATCTAAGAGATTTCTAATTCATTCCAAGGGTTTCAAGGATATAGCTTGGATGATTCAAGGCTTGTTCGAATCGAGTAATCTCCATCTCTTATAATTTTCTGCTTTCATAGTGCATATATGTCGTTTTGTGTCGTGATTTTTTTCGAATGAGTTTTTCTATGTTAAATTCGAAGTCTTTGTGATTGGGCTTGATTGTGCTATTATAATACTTTTCTTAATTCATCTATGTGTGCATTTGTGATCCCCAACAAGTGGAATTAGAGTAAAACGTTGGGACATAAATTGAATCTGAAAAGCATAGTTGTTCACAGCCCCAAGTGTAGGGTTGCGATGTAGTAATAAATCAATAAGACCGAGGTTGAATCCACAGGTACTAAACTTATACGTATTCTAAAAATTAGTAGAACTAGAAAAAGATCTAAATTGAAATCTAAATAATTGATAGTAATAGTGAATAATGTTGATTAAAACTTATGAATTTAAAGGGGGGAACTAGGGTGCCAAGGATCCACTTGTAGCTATCAAGATGTTACGTTAATTCAATAAACACAATTGGAATTGGAGTCCTATCTTATCTAATTGGAAGATAAAGTAATTAAATCAAATCTAAACTTTTCATTGACCTAATTCTCAATGGAGGAGAATTGTGAAGATTGGAAGAGATTTCATTACCCTACCATGCCCAAGAGACAATAGTGAACAATGGGATTTACCAATCTCACTATGTCAAAACAGGAAAAGAAGATATCCAAAGCTTTCACAACATCTATTGTAATTTGAGTCACAACAAATCATAGAAAACTGAAAATATTCTCTTAATATCAAACTAGAAATCAATGAAGTTCAATAAAAACAAGAATCAAAGCACAATAAACATCCCAACATGCTACAAGCTTCACCTCTTAGTCTTAGCTAAGAGGTTTAGCCAACCATAGACATGATTGAAACCAAATCTCTTAAACAAAGCATGAAAAGTAAACTAGGAAAGAAGAAAAACTCTTTGGCGGCTGCTCCACCCTTGTGTTACTCCTTGAGACTTTTTCAAGCTCTAGAGGATGCTTTGAAACATCCTAGGGAGTCCTATTTATAGTTATGGAACTCCAACTTTCGCACCGAGTTAGAAAAATCTAGAAACCGCTTCAAATTTATGCACTCTACACATTTTTTCAAAATGAACTCAGTTTCAGAATGTGCTTTTTTAGGACAATTTTAGGAATATGTTTGTTTTTATGACAATTTCAGGATTCCTTTTCTTCACTTCAAATATTTGATTCTCTTCATTCCTCACTTGGTTTTCTTAGATCTTTGGCATGTGAATTCTTTATTAATGACTTTCAAATCTCTAAATCTTCATTTAGCAATCTTTTGAGTATAAATCTTCCTTTTGTCATCAATTTCACTTTAAGCTCTCGAAATCACATTGCACATGAAAACACGAATAATTAAATTGATTAAACACTATCATGTTTATAAAATCAAGGTATAAATAGAGAAAATATACAATATTTCACACTCAACAATAGTATCAATGGCTTCTAATCCTAAGTTCGATGTTGAGAAATACTCTGAAAAAATAACTTTGAATTATGGAAGGTCGAGATGATCAGTCTGCTAGCTCATCAAGGATTGGACGATGCCATCCTTGAGAACCAGTCAAATTCTATGACATATGAAGAATGAAACAAGATGGATAAGAAAGCAGGAACATCTATTCAATTATGCCTAATGAATGAGGTCCTCTATCATATCATGAGAGAGAAAACTGTAGTAACTACATGTGCGAAATTATCGGACATCTACGCAAATAAATCTCTTGAGAATCGCCTGTACTTGAAACTTCAGTTGTTCAATCTGAAGATGAAAGAAGGAGGTGATGTTGAGGCCCACATTAGTAACTTTAACAAGATGATTTGTAAATTATTGGATGTGGAGGAAACGATGAACGATGAGGATCAAGCATGCATCATGTTGAATTCTCTCCCTGCTTCGTATGAGTCATTCAAGGACTCATTATGCACTGGCAGATCGACCCTTAGCATTGATACCATTATCTTAGTCCTTTATGGAAATGCGACGAGAAAGAAAAGTGGTGACATGGGCGCCTCTACTGATGCATTGGTTATGAGGGGGTGGAATTCTAAGTGGATTAGTGGATCTTCTTAATCAAGATCTAAATCCAAGGGCAAGGGCAAAGGAAAGTTGAAGTGCTGGAACTGTGGGATGTCTGAGCATATGAAGAAGGAATGTACGAATCCTAAGGCAAGAAAAAAGAACTCAGAGGATTCTTCTAGAGAAGCTAACACTGTTGAGTCTGATGAAGGTACGAGTGGAAGTGATGTGTTGTCAATGTCCATGTCAGACACTTATACAATGATTGTAAAGATGAATGAATTTTGGATATTAGGGCATTATATCACATGAATCCTCATTAGAGTTGGTTCACCAATTACAGAGAATGTGATGGTGACCAGGTATTTATATGCAATGATAATGCCTGTAATGTGATGCGTGTTGCATCGATGCGTATCAAGATGTTTGATGGCATGGAGCGTACCTTGACTGAGGTGAGACACGTTCTTGACATGAGGAAAAGCTTGATATCTCTTGGTGTAGATTCACCGATTTTGATTGCGTCCTTAAAGTTTCAAAAGGGGCACTCGTTGTCATAAAGGCACAGAAGAACGAAAATCTTTACAAGTTCATCGAGAGCACTTCATTGGGTAGAGCTGCAACGTCTATAGCCCGAGGGGCATGAAGGTGTTTTCTGACTGTTGTTTAATTCCAGTTTTTAAAAGTTTTGATTTAAGTATATGCGAACATTGTATATATGGTAAACATTCATAATTATCTTTTAAATCTGAAAAATATGTGTGTAAAGGTGTTCTTGACTATGTGAATTCTGATGTATGGGGGCTAGCGCCCATTGTTTCTGCTAAAGGGCCATAATGGTTCATCATATTCATTGACCACTACTATAGGAAAGTGTGGGTTTATTTTATGAAAAATAAATCCGATGTTTTTACCAACTATAAGCAATGGAGGCGATGGTTGAAAAATAATTAGGGCAAAAGATGAATGTTCTAAGGACATATAATGGTGGAGAATTTATTTCAGGTGAATTTAATCAATTCTGTAAGAACGAAGGGATCGTGAGGCACAACACAGTGCACCACATACCAAAGAAAAACAGTGTGGCTAAGTGGATGAATCAGATTCTCTTGGAGAGGGCTTGATGCATAATTAATAATGTTGGGTTGGGCAAGGAATTGTTGACTGAGGCCATTAATACGCCTTGTTACTTAGTGAATAGGTCCCCTTCTACGATAATTGATTGCAAAATTACAAAGGAACTATGGAGTGGTCAGTAGGTAGACTAGTCCGGATTGTGTGTGTTTGGTGTGAAGCTTACACTCATGTACCATCAGTTGAGAGAGATAAGCTAGACGAAAGAGCCAAAAAATACATTTTTGTTGGATATGGTGGTGGTGTGAAGGAATACAGGTTGTATGACCGGGTCACGTGGAAAATTATCATTAGATGTGACGTCGAATTCAACGAAAGATTCTTATTCCGTAAGGATGAGCACGAGGAACCAAAAAAGTTGGTTGTGGACGTTCAGGTAGACACAAATGACACTTATGCCGATACTAATATGTAGATAGAGGTACAAGAGCAAGTGGAGAAGCCACTTGTAAGAAGAAATCTACTGCGAAATCGTAAATTACTAGCGAGATATAGGGATAATTCTAATGTTACATTTGTCATCATTACAGATAAGGGGAACCTGTCTACCATTCGGGAGGCTCTTAATAAGCTAGATGCCGAAAAGTGAAAAGCAGCGATGGACGATGGATGGACTCCTTGTATAAAAATGAGACGTGAGAGTTGGAGAAATTTTTCATTGACCAAAAAATGATCAGGTGCAAGTGGATCTTCAAACAAAAACATGATAGGTACAAGGTAAGGTTGGTAGCAAATGGATATGCTCAAAGGGAAGATGTCGACTTCACTAAGATATTCGTGAAGGTTGTTAAGCAAGTATCTATCAAATTCATGTTGGCGTTGATTTCCTAATACGATCTCGAGCTTAAATAGATGAATGCGAAGACTGCTTTCCTGCACAGGAAATTGAAAGAGTGGATTCACATGAAGCAGTCAGAGGGATTCGAAATAAAAAGGGCAGAGAACAAGGTTTAAAGATTGAAGAGGCCTTTGTACAACCTGAAACAGTCGCTTAGGCAATAGTACAAAAAAGTTTGATTCCTTCATGGTGAGTCAGAAGTTTACTAAGAGTGAGTATGATCATTGTGTCTATTATAAGACAGTGAGTGATGGAAAATTCACCATCCTGGTATTGTACATCGATGACATGCTTATCACTGGTCACAACATATTTGATATTGACTTACTGAAGACTCAGTTATCAGAGACATTCGAGATGAAAGATCTAGGGGCAGCAAAGAGGATTCTCGGCATTGATATATACTGATACAAGAAAAAGAGCAGACTTTAGTTATCTTAAAAGGAATACGGCATATAAACACAAAGTGAGACCTAGGAAGGTTTCCATCACCAGTGCTTCCATTGTTGTAGTCCACTTGAGTTTTGAATTCACTTATTTTCACGCTCACAACCGACCACAAGATGACACAAATGACATAAGAGCCAATTTAAATAAAATAATAATAATAATAATAATAATAATAATAATAATAATAATAAACATGATGCCCCACAATAATGCCTTTGCATGGCTCAACAGTTGTTTCAGGTATTTTGGCATCTTTTATCGAAAAATGCACTCAATTGTACAAACTAAAAAACCAAAATAGCCTGTACAATCACCCAGGCATGACCACGACAAACCGCCCGATCCATCAATGACTACAACTCTTTTCAATCTTTCCTTGTGCTACTACTTCTCCGTTCAAAAGAAGGAAAGAAAAAGAAGAAAAGCCGAGATGTGTGGTAGCTGAGTCGGCCCATCTTATTTCAAAGTAGGCCATACCTGCCGTTAATGTAGGGGAATGACTTTATCTAAATGCAGTTCATCCTCTCCAAAAATCCGCAAGATACAAGACAAAGGTCGTGACACCACAAGGAATGATTGTGTAAAATCATGCCCTGAGAGTAGGATTCTAAATTCATGTGATATGGCCCACCTCAACTTTGAAATAGCATGAATTTTGGTGTCTTCCTTCATCTTAGCAAGTTACATCAGATCAATCATCTTGATGATGACAGCATTAAAAAATAAAAAATAAAAAATGGTGAGACGACCCAGACCCATCTAATGGTGTCACCACCCCAACTGTTCTCTATGTTGTGGTGCACCTGAGTTTTGGATCAGCACGATTTTTGGATTCTATCGTGAATATGAGGAATCAAGCCAGATGGACGGTGTGGATCTCACGGTTTTTCTCCCCACGTAATGGTCGGTCAGTGGTAGGGAGTTGAGCTCGCGGAATTGCCTGTGAGTTGGGCTTAGGTACAGACACCAGTCCCAAAGGAGTCTGAATCGACTCGGATGAGTCAGGTACGACTCGGCAATCCATGGTTTGGGCCAAAAATTTCAAACCAGCTATGCAATGAGATAAGGAAACGAGCCTTCCGAGGCACCACCGAGTCTAGATGGACCGTCCAGCTTGTTAGCTGGCCCAAACTCAAACGGGCTCTACCAATAGATGCACCCATTGGATAATCCTGACCGTTAAATCTATGGGTTCTGTCTATTTGGCTAGTTATCCCTTGGGAAGATTCGGCTACTGAATAGTAACTTCCTCAGAGTATATAACTGGGAATATGATGATTACATCACGACCGTTCATCGACGGCTGTGGATGTATGCTCTCGTTTGCACCAAAAGGCCGTGGGCTAACGGAAGTACGGTACGTGGATGTGTGGAATGGGTCCCGTTGGGCTGCCGACATAATTTCATGCCAAAGGATATTCAATTGAGACATATCTGTGCGACATGCAGGCCATTAATTAGGTGGGCCCCACTTTGAACACGCCCCTGGCCCAGTAGTCAGGTAGTAGTCAGGTTAGTTAATCTGTTATGTCTGGTGGGCTAGGAAGCGGATTTGGTGCGTCCCGGCCTCACCCAACACGGTGCGGCCCTGTATGTGTAAGTATATCCATGCCGTCCATCTGTTTTTCCAGCTAATTTCAGAGCATAAACTAAAAATGAAGCAAATCCAAGTCTCATGTGGATTACGCTACACGAAACAGTGGTGATTGACCACTAAAAACTTCTTGTGGGCTGCAAAAGTTTTGGATCAATCTGATATTTATATTTATCCCTTTATCCAGCGGGCATTGACCTTATCAAAAGGTTAGATGGAAAATAAACATTAAGGAGATTCTAAGGTTCGTCATTCAACTAATATTGTTTCCCATGGTGTGGTCTGAGATTTTTAACTGCCATAAAAAACAGGTAGACGGTGTGGATATACTAAAAATACATTAAGGTCGGCCCCACGTTCAGGTCCGCACCGTGTTGGGTGAGGCTCAAGCAGCACCTAATCCGCTCCCAGTGGGCTAGACATTAGTACCGAATTATTTTAGTGGCACAGTACAGCCGTCTTGATGTGTCGACCAGCCTAAAAATTGGTATCATGTGTTGGAAATACCAAAAAATAAAATAAAATAAATTATTTTCATTTCACTATGCTGAACCACGTTGAAACATATGTTGTCCTAAAAGCATGATTCGCCCCTTATCAAATTGTTGATGGGTCATAGGCGAATTGCTTTCAGGATAAGACAAGCCTATTTGGATCTTTCGTTCAACAATTATGAAGGGTCTACTTAGGAACAATTCAACGTAACAGATCTTCTGGCATAATCAAGCGAAGGATGTGTTAATAGTATTTTAAAATGGAGATGCAATCCGAAGGATCTGATAGGTGAGGAGAGATGTGAGTTTGAGATGATGAAATTTGGATCGGAATGGTCCAGTTTATATAGGCACCAGGGAGTGGACCATTGCTAGGTGGCCATCAATGGTTCAGAATATTTGAAAAATGTTTCTAACTGTTGATTATTAATTTCAGCCGTTTTTTGTCATCAGATCGGACGGTCCACGTAAGGTCGCGAGAGAGTGACCACTCTATGATACGATGCGTACGTGCAAAGTGCAAAGTGCACTAACTAGCGCCACTACAGCCACACTGGCCATGCCCTTGCCCACGTCCGTGCTCGAGCACGAACGCATGCATGCGTGTAGCACTGAAACACGCAACCTGAGTGTTTCAATCTCCAAAAACTTGAAATAAGAATACTACACACACCTCCACATATAAACTATTATTTTTTACTTTTCATTTCCGATGTGGGACAAAAGCACACACTGCACTTTTCAATTTGAAATTTTCAAAAAATGTTTTGGCAGCAAAACAAAATTCTTGAAATTTTCGAATTTGATTTTTCAAAAAACTACAAATTTCAACATCATGTCCATGGTGGGGCATGCCCGATCAACGGCTTAAATCTAAAACTACAAGGACATCAAATTAGTCACAGAAGAGTGAATTATTACCATCCAATCGTTGTCCTTTAATTGGTTAATTTAAGTAACCAGATTACTTTAATTTTTTGCTTATTCAGCTTTGTTAAGCCCACACGTCTGTGCAATAAAGCTCATGTACACACCACAAGTGTGCAAGCATGGCATGATAGGTCAAAGATCCTATCCATCCATCAAAAGATCCTATTCATCCACTAGCCAAGTTGACAAACATTTACAAAACACACATACGGCTCGAAAACTTGGTGTTGGCTCTCGGTTTATTTTTGGTCACATGTGGTGTGTCCAGACATGTCAAAACTGATGGTGTGGTTCGAATCAAACCAAACAACTTTAAGCCCAAGCGCCAAGATAGGCTAATACCTTGAATGCGATCGTACATGACCAAGACCAAAGAAGATCAGTCACTTATTCAACTACTCGCACAAGATTATTATGAGAAGATCAGGTGACTGTTGGACGGTGGGGTTCTTACTCCGAATATGGGTTGCACTCTGCCCTCCATACAAAATGACTTTTGGTATATCAGGCCATCACAAACAATCACACAGAAAAAGGAATACTCACGAGCGACTGTGTGCGGAATTGAAAGGAGCTTTTCTGAATGAAGAAGTATTTATACTGAAACAAAAATAGTCCAGCGTACGAGCGTAGACTCAGATTATACATAAAGATTATCGTTAAAGATTATCGCTACTCCCAAAATAGATCTAGAGCTATGATAAGAAAAGATAAATTGATTGGTGTGCTTGGTTGGTATGAGACGATTTGTTAATGTTGATTTCCCTTTTATTTATAATCTTATCTGCTATGCAGATACTCTTCATCCATTTATGTTCTTTACTTCAATAATTATGGTAGTTAAATCGTTACCACGTTAGTCTTCTAGATCCTTTTGCCTCTTTATATTCTTCAAACCATTCATCTTCTCTCGACTGCTTTTTTTTCCTTTGAACTTCTCGGTCACTCCTCGTCATCAAATGACGTGTACTATATAGCTCAGTGCTATTTGTGCTTTTATAAAAAGCACTCTAAATATTTTCAAAGATCTTTCCATGTGTTATATCCTCTTTATGGAATGACACGTGACATTCCCTAATTGGTTATCTCAGAAATGGCCAAAAATACGATACATCATATCCCCCAATGTCGCTCTGTGTTTGGGCAAAAAGGTGAAAGCGACATTGGCTCATTATCCTATGTAATAAATGCGGTCGACCATGGCAATTCCCCATTAATTCTACTCGAACGAGGCGAAAATCGAATGACAATTTTGCCTCAGCCTCACGGCTATCATCATGACATGTAGCACACAATCATATCGTACAATGAGCCATGATTATCCTCTCATTAATGTGCATATCTCTGATCAATATATACATCATTTCAACCCAATTTTGTTATTTTACGACTCTTGCTCTTCTTCTTCCTAAGCTCTTTCCAACCAAGATTGCTACTATAATGGCTACTTCCTCTTCATCTGTCCCTACAACCTTCCGTCAAGAAGATGTAATCAGAGAGCAGAAGGCTCTTTCATCTGGAATATCAGACAACCTTATCTTTTCCACCCCTGTCGATATAGATAGAGCATTTTTCATGCTCAGTTTGGCATTTCATTATTAAATCTCCCTCGATCAACTACAATTGATGGATTAATTCTTCCCCTGCTACTTGAGCGAACAACTCATTGTTCATTCTCACTCTCTTCTATATCCTACAAATACCTTCAAGACCTTGAGATCCTGACTGAGAGGTTTGAGAGGATGACTAGAATGGTTTGCTCGTGCATCCCAACCACATGGCGATACATGGAATTTCTAAGTGCTATATTGTATAAAGCACACATTTGTTTGTCAAAATTCATTTAGACAAAACAACGTATAAAGTAGTCCATCTAATGTGGATCAAGATGGAAAGTTTAAGACGTTACTTCAAGTCAAGATAGTTCATAATCTACTAAGTTCAAGACTCTATTGAAGTTCACGTCATGAAGTAGATCAAGATAGAAAGTTAAAGTTTTACTAAATTCAAGTTCTACTACACTTCTAATAGAAGATAAGTTCCATCTTCAACTTCTAGTTCTATTGAAGATTCAAGTAGAATAACAAGTTCTGAAAAATTCAAGTTGCTTCAATGTTCAGTCATTTCAGGTATAAACAGACTCTAGAAAGACCTTAGACTTATGTTCTTTCAAGAGACAAACTTATATAGATTTTTATACTTTATATAGGCTAAACTTATACTAGTCTAAGTTGTGGCTCGACCAGTCTAAGAAATCTTCAACCAGTCCAAGTTTGAATTTAGAAAAATGGATTTTTCTGTTGCTTCTTCAACCAGTCGAGTAGACTGCTCGACCAGTCGAAGAGGGGCCTTCGACCAGTCGAGGGGTGTTTGACTCGAAGTCCAACAACTAAAATCTGGCACCCTCGACCAGTCGAAGCCCATGCTCGACTAGTCAAACAGGGCCATCGACTAGTCGAAGAACCATTTTATCCGATCACGCTTAAAATTTGAAAATTTGTTACTCCTTAGACGAGTCAAAGAACCGTTTTATCCGATCGCATTCAAAATTTAAAAATTTGTTAGTCCTTAGACGAGTCGAAGTAACAACTTTTCAACCTATAAATAGAGGTCTTCTCTCAATCTGAAATTATCAATCCAAGCTAATAAAAGCCTTCATCAAGAGAGAGAAGTCCCCATTATTGTCAAGCTATTACATTGTATTTTAAATATTTCTTTAATAGCTTTTTGTTTCAATTCTTAGATCTCTTGTTTTATGAATCTTATTCTATTAAGAGAGTAGATACTCTTCTTTGAGATCTTGAGGAATTCAAAGAAGTAGCCTTTAGTTTGAATGGATTTAAAATTGATCTAGAACCTAGAACCCTTGTTTATGTAACTGGACATGGAACAATTTACTTCAAGAGAAGTGGTTCTACAGGCTACATCAAGAAATACGTCTTCAAGGTGAAGATAAGTATATTCTATCTTTTGTATTTTAGTTTTATTGAGATAGCCAGAAAATCTCATTTGTTGGTTTACTTGAGATAGCCAGAAAATCTCTGTAAGGGATTTTTTGTCTGTGATAGCCTGTTAAAATCACAATTGTATTAAGTTTTAAGGTGACCTTGTGAAAACTTTATTTATAGTGAAAGCCAATATTACGTGGATAGTGATTATTGGGAGTGGAGTAGGTGTGGCTGTTTGAGAACATTTGTTGTACACAATGAACCACTATAACTCTTGGTGTTGTGGTGAATGTTTACTTTTTTGCATATGTGGAGAATAGTTGTAATTTTATTTATGTAAAAGTGGTGAATGTTTGTAATAGATAGCTTTCTTGTCTTTTGCTTGTTTTGAGATTTTGATCCTTACGATCGTTCGTGAAATAAGGTTGTCCTGCCTAAACTTTGTTTTGGGTGTAGGTTGTCCTACGAACTAGTTTGAATCAAATTTTCAATACTAGTGTGATTGAGTTTCCTGATTTATTTATTATTTCAACAATTTAATTTTTTTTGTCATAGTCCTATTTACCCCCCCTCTAGCAACAATAAAAGCGATCGATCCATTTCTCCCTCAGCCAAAGCGCTGAAAGGTCACAACTGAAGACATTGTTAGGTTAAGCACAATTCCTCAATCGGCCCAACCACCTATAGCGCCACTTGTTTTCAAGAAGATTGCCGATCTTGGACCTCTTCTAGGTCCTCCTGTTGTACCTACAGTTCCCGCCATCCTGACCATGCTAATAAGAGTTATTCTAGTAGCATAGACCAGCCGAGCTACAAGAAAAATCATAGGTATTTCTCCTGTGCCTGAGGTTGTTTCTTTTTTTTGAAACATACTATAAAACCAATTTTTACACGAGGATTCTCTCCCTTAAATTATTCATGGGAGATGGAAAAGGCTTATTAGAGACATGAAGAAGCTAATTTCAATAAAGCTTTCAATAAACGACAAAAAGAAATAGAGAGGTTGAGAGATCCCAACCTTCTTTTCGATTGGTATTCAACACCTTATCGGCCTAATCTACCACCTTTTCCTTCTTCTGCTTGTCCGTTTGCATAGCTATTGGCAATCCTACTAAAATTCAATCAATAATCCACCGATACTCCACTATTGTTGTTTTCTCAGATTTATGTGGATGTTTTTCTATTTTTATTTATTACTTGATTACTTTATAATTCATTTCTTTATTTGATATTTATTATCTATGTAGTGACCAGAGAGCTCTCGTCCACGGAAAAACACTCTACACAGCCCGAGTCAATCCCTATTGTTACTGCAGTCTCTAAGACTCGAACTCCTACAGAAAACCTTGGTGGCTCAGATTTTGATGAAACCATAAGCGATGTCCCTCGGCCTGAAGATCAAGCTCGAGAGGAGATAGAGATTGTATAACCAATGGAACCTCTCCCCGTCTTTGTCCATTTTGAGCCCTCAACAATCGCTCTTGATGAAGATGAGGATTAGCCCCTTGTGGCAACCCCACAGAATTCCCATAAAACCATGTCTTCTCGCTCTACACTAGCATTGGCCAACCAACCTGCACCATCCTTAGATTGAACTAAACGATAAGTTCCTGGTACAACCAGTAGGCGTAAAGTACTTATTTTTGAAGAAGAAGAAGAAGAAGTTCTTCGGCCAACTACAGGTTCTTCTGGCTGGGCAACAGCTACCAAGGCTCCATTAACCAATGACACTGGTGATGCTATTACACCAGTTGATATATATGTCAACCGTTTCCCCTTCAATAACTGAGGAAACACTCCTTATTAAAGACATAATTTCTTCCCTCAGCCAAGTCCTCACCAGTGACATTTCATTGGTCAAGTCTCTAGCACCTTCATCCGCACTTCAATAGCTTCAAAATGAATTACACACTCTAATATGTTCAAGAGCTGCTGAAATCATCTCTTTAGGGTCGGTCGAGATACTTGTCGTTCTCATCTACCATTAACATGTATTTTCTTATTTAGATGAAACGTTATCAGCCAGCATGCCTGCACTTTATGAGTTCCTGGACTTGGTATAAGAGTATTAGGACATCAATGCAATGGTCGATAGGATTCGGGCCTAGTACTTAGCTGCAACCCTGAAGATGAACGAAGTCATAACTACTGGAGAACAATTATCTGTTGCATATGCCGAACTGAAGGAATCAGATACAGAGATAACCAATCTGGCTGTTCATATTGCAATGATGGAGGAACAACTCAATGTGTTGAAGGCTTGCCATGAGGAACAAGTAATGATCAAGGCTCAAGAGAATACCAAGGTTAGCACATTGGCTGTCTTCGTCCAAGACAACACTCTGTCTATCATCCAAGCCATGTGTATGATTTCAAATACTCAAACAATCCTTGACTGACATGAGACTAGATGAATTTGCCTTTTCATAATTTGAGTTTTGATTTTTTTTTTTCCATTTATATCGACATGTACTACAATTCCAAAGAAATTGGCCAGAGTGCTCCTTTTTCTATGTCTCGATCATTTGGTATTTAGCTTCTGTTTTTTCCTCTATATGATTAAAATAATAACTGACCTGATGACATGGCTTATAAACGAAGAGTTGTTCGCCATCCTCAGCAATAACTACCTTTGCGAGTGCTCGTTTCCTCTTCCAAAGAGACATTTTGCATGCTATTAAGGGGCATATATATCGTCATGAAGCATTGGAAATGAACATGGTTGAAATCTCTAGTGGTTATATAAACAACACTTTGGATTTTCATTTTCTCCATGCTTCCAGCCCTTTTTGCATTCAAATTTTCTGAATTCTTTTACCCTTCAGCAACCATGTCTTATGCTGGAATTTCTACTCTTGTTTCTCAGGCCAGGGCATTCTTAGAAGAAATTTTAGCCATGGACCTTGCTTTTATGATCAATCTATGCTCTTGTTTAATATTAGCCACTTCATTCATCAGTAAGGTAATGCTGCCTAGTCTGACAATCCTCTAAAAGGAGTTTTAGAGTTTTTGAAGATGCTTCGTAGCCTTATAAAGTCTTACTTTAAGGCTAAAACTAAATTTCAACGTGCCAATTGTAAACTGAAATAATTAATTGTTGTCCAAGATAAAATAGATACACTCTATACTGACTACAATACTGCTTGGGCCGAGTGACTCCACTGGAATTAGATTCACCAATTCAATAAGATAATGTTATGCATGTTCCAGGCCCAATTTAAGGACTTGGAAAATGATGCCAAGGAAATCGAGCATGCCCAATGGAAGTCTCGATCGTTCACATTCCCAAGAATTGCTGAACTTTGTTAAATTTCAAATTTTTATCTTTTATGATTGGTCATAAGATAGTAGTACTCAAAAAATAGAAACAAATATCAAAGCCAAGACTCTCGATCATCGCATGGACAATGGTGTACATGTCCTCAATTGTGCTATGATCGAAGGCACATCTTGGGAAAACAAAAGATGTGAGTCCGAGGAAAGAATGGTGCGTGCACTCACAAAATTTGAAGAGATAGAGGTCGCTAATGCATGAATTGTACTTTGGCTAGGCTCCCCTTATTTCTTTATTATTTTCTTTTTTCACATGATTGGTTAGGTTCGGATTTGTGTTTTTTTTTCTCTCTTATCAATGTAAATTTTTTTTTTCTTCATATCTATCTCAAACCTTATCACTTTCTGTTAGTTTTTCTTTTCTTTTTTTAGCAGACATTACGATCAAAAAAATTACTTATCCTGATCTTGAACCATCTCCTACATGCTGAAATGTTAAGCTTTTAAGAATTGACCATTGATAGGATTCTTCGTAACCTTTCCTTACATATTGCGGAGAATATATGCTCCACCTTGGAGAACTTTCTTGACCGTAAATGGTCCCTCCCAAGTGGGTGACAAGTTTTTCACTGAGGCATTTTCTTTTGCCCCCAAAGGCAACACAACTTTATAGACCTTCTCTCCCTCTCCGAAAGCTTTGCATTTTACTCTTTTGTTATATGTTCGCATGACTTTAGTCTTGTTAGATATTAAGAAATCTAGAGCTTTCAACAACATCTCATATAGTCCTTCTAACTTGACCAACATTACTTTTATGAACTTGGCTAGCGTTAAAGCCATTTTGGTATGCAACCCTTAAAGATGGCACAATAACCTCCAAAGGTAATAGTGCATCATGACTATAAGTTACTACAAAAGGACGCATTCCAATACAAGTCCAAGGTGAATTCCTATAAGCCCAAAGGGCTTCGGATACTTGGTATGCCATTCTGGAGGATTTTTTTCCATAATCTGCCTTAAAATATTCCTGATAACCTTATTACTAGCCTCGGCCTGGCCATTATCCGGTGTGTAGTAAGGTGTTGATGTAGCAATTTGATTTTGTATTGCTCAGCCATGGCTTTTGTATTGTAGTCTGAAACAACTGGTAGAAATTAACCTAGTTGTATTAGAGAATTCAGAGATTCCCCCCCCCCCCCCCTCGGGCATTCCCAAATTCGGTCGTTCTTCTATTAATTCTGTCAACTGAGGTTTCTCTTTTATCCACAAGATTCGGTGAAGTTTCTTTTAATGAATTTTCTTTAATCAATAGATCATTGCTTGAAAAGCATTCATAGTTAAGATACTCGACCGATCCTTCAAAGTCAGTACTTTCCTTATCAAGACGCTGACTGTTCTTGGCCAACTTGTGAGGATGAGGCTCCATAGTCAAGTTTACCATGTTCACAGTTATATGTTCATCCTCTACTTGCGGAATCCTCGGCATCGACCGTGATCGCATCACCCACATTACCATTTTTGGGTTTTTGTTCTTTACATTAACCAATTCTCGTCACCTGGTAGCTTGTTGCCTTTGCCAACACCATTTCTGGGTGTGAGTCATCCCTTCACGTACAATTGAAAATTTAGGGTGACTAACCCTTCTTCAGATTCCTTCCTAGCTAGGGAGAGGTTTAACCATACTTCGTTCTAGTATTGAACTGGTCGAGGGTGGTTAAAAGGATGCTGACAAGATTCTACCTTTTTCAATTTTTTCTCAACCATGGTTTAGTTCGGTCATTCGCTTGGATATTTAGCCAAAGAAATTGTCTGGTTGGCTGAATTGATCTCGCAAATTTGTCGTATAAGTGTGGTTCACGATCAATAGGTGACACTACTTTTGGTTGTGTTTCTGCACTCATTACCGCTCACCATATCATTTTGAATCCTCTTTTAGGTTGTCCTTCCACATCTTGGTCGTTGCTCAACCCAAGGTCAATTTTTTATCGCGGTCAAACCAACTTCTGAGGATTAACCGTGGCCATATTAACCTCTATACTCGATGGAAACAGGTAGGTGTCAATTAACATTGACTCTTTTTTCTTCTCAGAAAAATTCAGTAATCCTCAATCGATATTGTCCTGGATAACATTCCTGATAACACACTTGTTAGTAGAATGTCACTAAGTTCCATACTATTTGCAGTATTCGGTCTTTTTCAATTCTTTGACTGTCGGTATCTTATGATTGATGGGAGTTTTAATAAACTTCCCAGCTGACATTATATCAAAGATTTCATCAGCCAAAGTAATATCAAATGTATATGTTCTTTAAGCTTAATTTTTGCATGGTTGGTGCGGTCACTTCTATTTTAACCAATGCCAAAAATATAAATGGTTGATTCGCCACTACTTTAGTCACTGCCATATCATAATTAAGTTTATAATAGTATGTTTCGGCCGACGAGCTCTTATGCCACGTTCCTTCTTGAAGAAGAGCTTCATACCAACATACTTTTCTAGTTAAATGATAAAGATAAGAAAACTCTGTTTTAATAAACTTTTTATGGAGTTTGAATTCCAGGTCATCTTTGCATCGGCTTTTGGCTCTTTTAAATCAAGTGATACAGTTTTCAACGATTCTCTTGGCAACTGCCGAAAACGTGCAAGGTCGGCCATAGAAATTTCTCTTTCCCTTAAAAAAAATTGAACGTGAAACTTTTCTACCATTTTTTTCTTTTTTTGCCAATTCTGGACAGAATTTGATAATAAATAAGAGTATTATTTCGACCAGAAACATAGGTTGGAGATTGGAATATCTACATTTAATAATAACGAAAGGAAAATCAATGAACAATTATTATCGTTTTATTTCATTAATCTGAATTATTGTTACATCCCTCACATTTTCCTTAATTCTAAAACAAGGTACATTCATTCAATTTAATTGAGAATAGTTCAATAATAATTTCGGCACCATCTCAACTTGTATGGCGTCTGTCATAATGACAGAAGAGTTGTGCGGGTTCGAAACACTCGCTTTACATCAATATACATAGAATATGTGCATAGGAGGGCGAATCCTGGATGAATCTGCAAAGATGCATAGCATATAATGTGTTAGGGACTCCTGTTGCACGGCTGTACAATAGGTTGGCCTTTTGCTCCTCACATCTTCTTCCTTCTTTCTTCTCGTGGCGCACCATGGAATGCCTAAATGCTATGACTCTCGGATCTGAAAAGCTTCTTGAATATCTCTCTTATCTCTTTGACGTTCCTTTCTTGTTGATGCTTCAAATGAGAGAGGGAATAGATATTTATAGGCCTTCACACTTGCGAACTGTCAAATCTATACAACTAAGTGTTGTTGCACGGCCATATGACATACCCCTATTGTGCTGTCACATAACAGGCTTTTGTATAGGTCAGATGCTTTCCGGTGCTCACAGGCATCCCAGCAATCTTTTTCAGTTGTGCGATCACGTAACCCATCTCTGTTACGTGACCACATAATAGAGCAACCTTGTTTGGATCTTCAACTCTTGTGCTCCAACATACAGCCCCTTCATCTTCCTTCGATTTTTCTGTAAATCAAATGGGGGATCGAACCTTTTCCGCATAGAACATCTTTTCTTTCCCTATCGTGCAACCATTAAATCTGTGTTGCGCTAGCGGGTCTGCATAACAGGCTATTGGATCCCATTGTCTATATAAGCTAACCCTAGACTCTGTCATAATTTCGGCACCATCTCCATTCGGTTTACTTTGCCCCCAATCATCCCTTGGACTCTGCTTCTCTATTGTGCAACCGCGCACTAGGCTCATTTTGCACGATCGTGCAACTATCTTGCATTGTGCGACCGCGAAACACCCATATGCTTGGACAGAAATTTTTCTAGGTATCCAGACTCCACAGGATTTTTCGTTTCACCTTCGCTTTTCTTCAATCAGATGTCTAAAAGTATTAGGGTTTCCGGCGCTTCTCAAGAACACACAATTCCCACTCATCAGTCTTAAAGATCAGAAGCTCAAAGCCATCGCCGTAGCAAAAGGGTCAGGACCACGGTCAAGCACCCTTCCCTCTTCAAAGAGCCGAACCCTCCAACGGTAGAGCCATGGTTCAGTAATCCATACCGTTGATATTGTGGGCCTCAACTTTTGATGGCTCATGCAAAAAAAAAAAAAAAAAAAAAAAAAAACCCAAGGTTGGAAGGTCAGGTTTTGTGCAAGTAGACCTATGGTTCAGTAATTAATACCGTTGATATCATGGGCCTTGCTTTTCATCTCGCATGCATAAAAATTCAAGATTGGAAGGTCAGATTTAGTGCAACTGTGGCCCATGTTTCAGAATCACCTTGATATCATGGGCCTTGCTTTAGATGGCGCATGCATATAAAAACCCCAGTACCGAATATTCTAGCGACAAAATATGTGGTCTTTTTTGAACTATTCTTGATTTGGCTGCACTATTGAAAATCTTGATCTTTTTGACCCACATGGAGCAACGACAACAAATCCAAGCCATTGATCGTAACTTTCCCATTTCATTGAATCACTATTGTATGAATCATACTAAAAAAATCCAATAAATTCTATGGAATAACATTATCAAAACCATTTGGCTAGGCCTGAATTAAGCATAATCATCCATTGTATTGAATGCAATCAAGGTGTCAGGCCCAACCTGTGACTTTATTGGCTGGCCTTGGTGGTTGTGGACTTGGACATGATTAGAGTTGCACACAAAGCAAGTTAGCTTGGTTAACTCGCTGGACTCGACTCGGCTCGAAACTTGGTTCGAGATGAGTTGAGCTAATTTTTTAAGCTCGAAAAAATTTTGAGCCAAGTCCGAGCTAGACCGAGCTCGACTCACTTCGGCTCAAAACTTGACTCGGTTCGAATTGATTCGGCTCGGATTAGGTTCACTTAATATAAATATTAATATATTTAAATAAATTATATATTATATATTATAATATTTAAAACCCTAAAACCTTGTTTTGAACTCAACTCTAGATTCAAACTAGAACTCAACTTGAAAGATTGAGCTCAAGCTTGGCTCAAGTTGGCCCAAGCTACTGACTGAGCTGAGCCGGGTTGGCTAGTCAAGCTCGAGGACTAAGCCGAGCCGAGTTCGAACTAGGGTAGCCTATTGACCGAGCCAATCCATGCTGGGCTAAGCTCGACTTGGTTCAGCTCATGTACAGCTCTATACATGATTCAGCCCATTCCAAGTAATTCAACAACTAATAAATGGACTGATGTACTTATGGGCTGGACTTGGACATGATTCAGCGCAGTTCAAATAATTCAACAATCAATGGATGGACTGATGTACTTAACTCATGGATTGTAGTAGCTGCCATGATTTAGCTGAGCCCAAATAATTCAACAACCAATAGATGGCTGGAGAGTGCAAAATGCACTTTGGTTCTTTATTAGTGGATATGTTGGAGTCGTTTTGACCGGTTATGTTTATTTGTAGTTATAGGTAAGTATGTTGGAAATATTTTGTTAATGCATCAAATAGAAGTCATACATGGAGTTGTGCTGCATTTGAAGTAACTTACAAAATTCTAGCTATATAGTGTTTGTAACTAATTACTACTACATTTGCGGTGTTAAGCTGCAAGATGAAATAGGAGTAGTGGCAAATGATCAGATGTCAATGATGATGTTTGAAGCCATGAACTAAGAAAGAGCATAAAGTTAGATGCTACATTCGTGGATGTTGATAAAGATGTTAACCTTAGTGATGATGATGGGTCAGTCACGCCCCAAATTTGCAACTCGAGCCTTATTACTTTTCTAGCTCTGAATTCGGGTCACAATAGCTTCCTCACCACTTGTCAAACTTGACGAACAAGTTAGTGAACTTCCCGAACACCAAATCCGGTTCAAGATAGAGGAATTTAAATAATTAAAAAAATATTTTTTAAAAAATAATTTTTTTAAAAAAAAAAAAAAAAAACGGTTAATCTGCTTAGGCCAGCTACAATCACATACTTGATATCACGACATACATCCAAGAAACGAACATTTTCGACGTATCATACATTAGATGGTGCATATATTCAATAATAGGGGAGAAGAGATAACAAAGCTCCAATAGCTCCTTCATTCAAGTTGGAAATAATAAAAACCTCATTTTTTCGGACCTTAGTTTGGATGATTCGGACGTGTTGAATTTTGAAGTGCCAGATACATATCAGTCATTGGAGAGCTCATTGGAGAGTGATTTTGATGATTCATGTCGAGAAGCTGACGTAGGGATGAACGTGATGAGGTCGATCACTGTCTTCCTCAAGAGGATAACTACTCCGAATCCACGAAGCTTCTCTGGACTCCTCACAGAGACTTCTCGAATCCACGAGAAAAGAAAGCAGAAAATATAAATAAATTCTAATAAATTTCAAGTTGATTAGTTAATTCATTAAAACAAGTTCACAACCCTTTAAATAGGGGTACCAAGCAATGGGAAAGAAATCATAATCAAACTACAACTAAAACTCCTAGAATCCGTGACTTACTATAAATAGTAAACTTACTATTTATAGACGCCGTAATGTCTACGAGTGCACAAGGTTTTTGGCCAAAAATAGTAAGTGTCCTATTTGGCTTCACCAAACCGTTCTCCTAATTATTCTAAGCTCTTTTCACATTGGGCGCAACTCCTAAAGCCTGACGGATGAAGAGTTATAATCAAACTAAAACTTACTATTTATAGTAAAAACGAAATTAAAACAGGGAAACGACCGTCGATCCAGGGGTATTTCGCAATTCCGGGATGCGCAACCTGGCATAGCGGGGTTGGTTAGCTAAAGTAGCTCGTTCTACCCCAAAATCATATATTTTACGCCCAATAACTCATTTCGGATTGTGAGATACGCCCGATCTAAGGTCCGACGGTCCGGATCACTTCTGTCGTCGACCGGGCCTTTTCTGGTCCATCTTGGCCATGAAACTGTCCACGACCCACTCTACATCAGAAGCACGATTGTGTCTGAGGAGCTGGCATTCCGTATTCAACAGGATTTTACAGATGTTTACGAGTTTCGTGAGAAGCTGCATGAGTATGCCATTTTTCAAGGAATTGAATTGAAGTAAATGAAAAATGATAGGATCCGAGAGAGTGTAAAGCTGATGGCTTTAATTGGAGTATTCATGCATCTGCTCATCAAAATGGTGTGTCATTTATAATGAAAACATTGTAAAAGGAATACAATGTACGTACATCAATCTTGATGGTAATCACATGGCATCAAGTTTTTGGGTTGCTAAGAATATAGAAGAGCATGTATGAGCAGATCTTAATGTGAAGATTAGTGCATTGCAAAAATATTTGCTGATATGCATGGATTAACGATGCTATAGGATATATAATGTGGCAGAGAGAGAGAGAGAGAGAGAGAGAGAGAGAGAGAGAGAGAGAGAGAGAGAGAGAGAGAGAGAGAGAGAACCCACAATAAGGTTCTAGGATCATTGAGGAGTCATATGCTCTGTTACCATCCTATATGTTGGCTTTACTATAGAAAAATTCTGGCACTCTTGTCCTATTTACTACTAATTCTTTTGAAGATCGTAGTTTCAAAAGAATCCTCATATGCCTCATTACATGTAAAGAAGGATTTTGATATTGTCGGTCATTTGTTAGCATTGATGGCAGTCACCTGAAAGGAAAATACAAGTGTGTTTTGCTTGCAGTCATTGTATTGGATGGGAATGGTGGTTTGTTTCCAATCACATTTGGGGTGGTTGAGAAGGAAAACTAGGACAATTGGACATGGTTTCTAAATGATTTAGACCTTGTAATGGGCACCTATGACAGCCTCACTTGTAATGTCAGATAGACAAGATAGACAGAAAGGGTTAGTAGCAAGGTGTTCCATAATAATAATGGTGGCCGTAATGGCCGCCGCCCTTACCAATATGGTAAGGCCCATAATGGGCATCAAGTTTTTTTTTATTTATTAAACTCTGTTTTGGGCCAATACAGGCAATTTTTTCTACAATCGTTTCAGCCCCATAATGCCTAATGGTTATAATTATTATTGCTACATGATGGCTGTTAAGTAACTGTTACAGCTGTCACGTAACTGTTAGTAGATGCAATAGAAGTATTTCCAAATGTTTTTCATAAATACTGTGCAACACATCTTTCAAAAAATTCAAGTAGCATTCCAAGGATTTATTTATTTATTTTAAAAGAATTTATGGTCTGCTTCATATGCTTACATGAGGAGCAAGTTTGAATAGGTGATGTGGATATTGAAAGGTAATCACCCAATGCCTATAATTGATTGAAAATGCCATGCCATGTTGTTGGAGTTGGTCATATTTTAATGAAGCAACAAAACCATCTTGAGAAAAAGGAATTCTGAGTCGTTTAACAAATACATAATGGGTGCTAGGCCATTAGCTCTTGTGGAGTGACTAGATAGAGTTTCTTTGAGAAGAAGGCAACGAATTGGAATATGAATATCGTGCCTAATATAGTTAAGCAATTGAATAAGATATCAAATGATGCGTACTAGCTAGGTTGTTATCTTCAATGTTCTGGTGATGAGGAATTTGAAGTTACCTAGACGTGGTGCTTTATATATTGTACATCTTCATCAGCAAGTGCACCTGTTGGTGAGGTTAACTTCCAAGGGTCCTTGCAAGCACATGGCATGCGTTATTTGTTACATGATGTGTAATATGCAAGATTATTGTTTCAAATAGTTACTGTTGTTAGTGCTTTTAAAAACATTTGCAAGGAGATGATCCACCTTTGCCCAACAAAAATCAATGGTCCAGTAACGATGTTATTATGATGGAATGTCTAGGTAAATTAAATTAATACATTGTTGTTACAGTAACTTCTTCTTCCACCACCACCACTACTTTATATGCTTCTCATGTTTATTTCACTTTCTATCATTTTCTTGCTTTATAGGCTTCACATAATATTCCTTTATCACTTTCTTGCTTTGTATGCTTCACATACTTCTCTAAAACTTTCTTACTTTATTTGCTTCACATCTTCTTACCTGTTGGCAGGTTCTGAAATGGCTGAAATGATGGTGCCTGAGTTTAAAGCAATCTTGGACGTGGCAGCCACCAAGAAGAGAGATTCTGAAACTGGTAGCAGATATTTACTGATGTAGAGCAGGTCGTGGACAGTTTCATGGCCAAGATGGATCAGAAAAGGCCCGGTCGACGACAGAAGTAATCCGGACTGTCGAACCTTAGATCAGGCGTATCTTACAATCCGGAATGAGTTATCGGGCGTAAAATATATGATTTTGGGGTAGAACGAGGTACTTAAGCCAACCAACCCCACTATGCTGGGTTGCGCAGGCCAGATTTGCGAAATACCCCTGAATCGATGGTCGTTTCCCTGTTTTAATTTCGTTTTTACTATAAATAGTAAGTTTGAGTTTGATTATAACTCTTCATCTGTCGAGCTTTAGGAGTTGCGTCCAACGTGAAAAGAGCTTAGAATAATTAGGAGAATGGTTTGGTGAAGCCAAATAGGACACTTACTATTTTTGGCCGAAAACCTTGCGCACTAGTAGACATGACCGTCTATAAATAGTAATTAAGTTTACTATTTATAGTAAGTCGTGAATTCCAGGAGTTTTAGTTGTAGTTTGCTTCTGATTTCTCTCACATTGCTTGGTATCCCTATTTAAAGGGTTGCGAACTCATTTATTAGGGTCATTAAATCATTTTCGAATTTATTAGAATTTATTTCTATTTTCTGCTATCTTTCCTCGTGGATTCGAGAAGTCTCTGTGAAGAGTCCAGAGAAGCTCTATGGATTCGGAGTAGTTATCCTCTTGAGGAAGACGGTGATCGACCTCATCACGTTCATCCCTGCGTCATTTACGCAGTTGATGATATCATATGATGAATAATTAATGGTTGTTTAGTACATTATAACTGGTTTTGAGACCTGATAGTTATGTGATTTTAGAGAACATTATGGTTACTTATTCAATATGATGGTTATTGTTGTGATGGTTTGAATGTCATTTGAATGTCTTTTATATGATTGTTATGAATATGATGGTTAAAATGTCTTATAAATTATCATTAGAATTTGAGCGGGGTTTCAAATTTGAGGAGGTTAGGAATGTAAGCTGGGTTTGAATGTCCTTAAATATCTTTTATATGATGGTTTGAATGGATTGTAAATGATTGTTATGAATTTGAGCAGGTTTTAAATTTGACGGTGGTTATGAATGTGAGCTGGTTTATTCTGGTTATGATGTGAGCAAGTTCGAATGTAATGGATAGGAATCTGATGCTTATGAATGTGTAATGTGAGAAGATTATGAATGTGAGCAGGTTTTGAATGTGGTGGTGGTTATGAATGTGAGTTAGTATTGAATTGGTGGTTATGAATTTGACCAGGTTCTGAATGTAATGTAGTTTATTATGGCTATAAAGGTGAGCTGGCTTGACTACCATGGGTATGAATATTAGCAGGCCTTGAATGTGATACTCATGAATGAGTAATGTAAGCAGATGATGAGTGTAAGCAGGTTTGTTGTGCACTAGTTTATGGTAGTTTATGAATGTGATATGGATTGATTTGTTGTGATTATGTTGGTGATTGTTTCATTATGGACTGATCTGTTGTGAATGTGTTGGAGACTGATCCATTATGGAGTGATCTGCCTCCCATGAATAAATTATGACGTGTAGGAAAAATAGACACTTGAGAGAGCCCACTACACAAAACTTCTAAGAAAAGAGCTTGCATTTGCAAAGCTCTAGGTTACAACTCTCTCAAGACTTGTAGAGAGAGAGAGAGAGTCCAAAATTGTTGGAATCTGTTAGTCCACCCAACAGATAAACATTGATGACTATCTTATACAAAAAAAAAAAAAAAAAACACGCTACATATATATGGTGCTTGTTGAGTCGACCACAATTGTATTTTTCTATTTATCAATGGCTTCAAATGTTGGATTTACTGTTCACATGGATGGCCCACTTGAAGAATTTTGGCTTAGATGTGCATTACAATGCCACTTCTTGAAGGAAGTTTAGGCCTCCCAAAGGTGCAACATAACTCTCGTGAACTGTCCATGCGATTCAATTGAGCCTAAACCCCCACAGAGTTTATATCTAGTTTCAGTATTAGAGTAACATCAATTGTTGGTTTGCACTATTGTGGCAATAGACTACTTTCTTTTAAATTAAGAAATAAGAGGAATTGAAAGAAAAGAGAATGAGAAGAGAAGATCTTCATAAATGATGAATACATAAATGGAATTACCCATTCATGCATCCCTTGCGGAATATGTTTGTGTCATCAAGAATGAATGCATCTTTTGGTGAATACATGTACATGTCACTGTGTACGTGTATGTATTTTATGGAAGATGCATATATGCATGTATTTTATGAAGGCAAATCAATCGCCTGTTTGGATGATTTGGAATTGGTGGGAAAGCTAACGTGATTCCACCATTACTTTCGTTTGGTAAAAATGTAGAAAAGCATGTGGGTGATCATTATGTGTACGTTCGGTGCACCTCACACAGTCGAAAATCCACTCCCTTAATCCTAGATGGAAGTTGACCAGGTCAACAAAAAAAGCAGTGCCTGGCCCACTCGGATGTTTGTGAGAAGTCCACCTAAATAGTCCATGATTATGTTAAGACACGATCTTGAAAAACGAGTCCCTATATATCCAAGACTACTACTAGTTGGCTGCACATTGGCAGAAATTCTGATGATTGAACATACTCCATTCAAACATTCGTGAGACGACAGAAGCTTTAGATGTGGCTAATAAATTTGAATTTTTCATACGAGTAGGATTGACCTTATGAACAGAATGGATGGTTACAAAACATCACTGTGGCCCCACAACTTGCGTCTAGGCATTTCCCAACCCACCATTTCCTATCCTATAACACACTTGAGTTTTGGATCTGTCTCAATTTTAGGCCCATCATCCTAAGTCTGGCAAAACGGTTGGAGATGGTGGATTTCAAATAGACATCACTGTGGGCCCCACGCCCATCTTCGTGGGCGCAGGGAGGAGGTGCACTTGTCGGGTACAGGAGGTTTTGCTGTGAAAACACATTGAAAAAATGGATCCATTATCAACCACCTTGATTTAACTAATATAAAGCAAGAAAGGTTCAGAATATATATATATATATATATATATATATATATATATATATATATATATATATATATATAGAGAGAGAGAGAGAGAGAGAGAGAGAGAGAGAGAGAGAGAGAGAGAGAGTAATGCTAACACCCAACTAGTGGGACCGTGAGTTTTGGTCCAACTAGCTGGGCATTTAATGAAAAAATTCTCCCATTTATACAATGCATACACGTATATTGAGGGATTTTAGAATGCATGTCATAGTTAGGTAAAGTGGCATATTTGCTAAGATCTAAGCCATTCATCAGTTAGGATCCACTAAGGAGAACTTATATAGAACAAAATTCAGATCTATTCACCTTTCAAGTAGGCCACGGCAACGTAAATAGTTTGGAAGGTGAACTTTTCTTTATCAATTATTTTCAGTTGTGTGGTCCACCCAAAGCATGGATGGGCCTGAAATTTGAGCCCTAGGTGTAAAGTGAGATGACCCATCAGATGTTCAGGGTAGATTTAAAATTAACACCATAGTCAGCCTACCCGAAGGGGCCACTCTTTTACAAAGCTGCGTTTAAATCACCCGTGGATAGGCATTACGAGAATTAATTACCAAAACAACGGACCCGGATTTCCTGCAAAAGTGCTCAAGGACGCTGGGTGGGCCCACTGATATGTTTGTGTGAAATCTATTCCATCCATCCTTTTTGAAAGATAATTTTAAGATGTGCAACCAACAAATAGATGTATCAAGCACTCAAGTGGGCCACATGAGAGGAAATAGTTGTTATTCAGTGAGCACCCTTGAAACATTTTTATGGCCATAGATTTCTGTATCAGGCTATATTTTTAGTGTTTTCACTTCATCCAATTTCGAATGACCTTATAAAGGGTTTGGATTGCATATAAACATCAAGGTGGGGTCCAGGAAGGTTTCAACGGTGGGAATTTCTTTCCCCACGTGTGTTCCCTTTGAGTCTTGTACCCACCTCATTTTTGGTATAACCTCCTAAAATATGTTCGTAAAACGGATGGACGGAATAAATTTCTGACATACATTGCACTGGGCCCCACCCAACATCCTTGCCCAGGAACTTCCCGCAAAGGCTTTCGCAGGAAATCCTCGTTCACAACGGCCCCCTCTATGCCAGCATTTCGAGCATTCATTACGCCAAATGGTAATATTTTGGGAATAGGTACCACACACGCTCCCACCTTAGATTTTTTATGGGCCCACTCTTAAATGTATGTAAGATCTACTCTGACCATTAAACATGTAATCTAGTGGTAGGCTCAAAGCAAAGAAATTAGGCTAATCAGTGGTTCAGATGGGCTACACCAAGAGGAACAATTAGGAGAGAGACATCCGCTCTTGATTTTTTTCACAGCCCATCGTAAAGAAACTATGAAATCCGTTCCAGCTATTAGATATCACACCAAAATTAAGCCTGAGTCCCAAAAACGAAGTCCATATATGATTCATGTTAGCCACACTGATGGAAATAGTTTAGAGGGTGAACCTTTCAATATACACTGTTTCTAATCATGTGATTCACCTGGACTAAGGATGGGAATGAAATTTGAGACCTTGATCCAACATGGGGTGACATACCTAATGGACGGGGTTGATTTTACATTAACGCAATGATGGGCCCACTCAAGCTGTGGACCCTTTTCCATGCCAAAATGTAATTAGTCTACCAGGGAAGCATTTACTTACATTAATTATGAGAGTTTTTTTTTTCATTAAATGTGGAATGGATTATACACTTATTATAAATTTGGACCATCCAACTAAAAATCAGATCCGTACATTAGATAAATTACGTTATCAACTTGTTAGGGGCAAAAAAAAAATGATGATCTTAAGATCAAACATGTCAAATACTTGTGAAAATAATGGGTTGTTAATAAAATAGTCCAATGATTTAGATTTAACATACACACTTGTACTTTTCAGTTTCTTAGTTTTTAGCATATAAGTTCTCTTTAACTGATGTGATCCTCCTAACTGATGAATGGCTTAGATCTTAACACATATGTCACTTTACATGACTATGACATGCATTCTAAAATTCCTCAATATAGGTGTATACATTGTATAAAAGGGGGAATTTTTTCATTAAATGCCCAACTACTTGGACCAAAACTCACGGTCCAACTAGTTGTGTGTGAGCATCTCTCTCTCATATATATATATATATATATATATATATATATATATATATATATCAATGGAAAAGGATGCGCTCGAGCATAAAGCTGTTGGGGTGGTCATGATTTTCGAAGATCCACCATCACGGATGCATCGTTTTAAATCAAAGTCCACCGTGATCGTAGGCCATACCATCTCGAAAACATTATACAAGCAAAAACATGTAAAAGCACTTGGTGGGCCCCTTCTGAGATGTGGATACTACCTTAAAAGTGGTTTAAAATTACTTTCAAGTGGGACACACATGATTTTGATCATGAAGAAACCCATCAACGGTTTTGAATGTTTGATGCACGGCCCCTCTTCTATACGTGGTGTGGCCCACAAAAGTCAATTGAGGTGATTTTACTACGTGTGGGCCCCACACCAACTCGACCTCATGGACGTTCAAGCGCATATAGCTTTTCCCTATATATATATATATATATATATATATATATATATATATATATATATATATATATATATATATATATATATATATATATATATAGAGAGAGAGAGAGAGAGAGAGAGAGAGAGGGGAATGCTCACTCAGAATCTGAACGGTCCACATGACGCAACACCCCTTGAAACCTCATAAGCCCAACTTTCGGCCCTATAAAAAACACTAGTGGGCCATGGAAAAAGGAAAAAGTTTCCTCCCTTGATTTGCATTCTCTTTGATATGGCCTACTAGATTTTTGGATTAGGCTGAAAATTGGGCCTTCAATGTTTCAGGGGGTGCCGCATCACGTGGACCGTTCAGATTCTGTGACCATGACATGCATGCAAATGTGGGTACGGGTACTCACCTAAGAAGCTGCACAGGTGAGCATTATAAATACATTAAAGCATTCTCACCTACACACCTTTGCACACCTGTCATGGGAGTCTAATCCAAACAATCCATGTGATGTGGAATCCCGTGAAATACTAAGGGAGCAATTTTCACCCTGATCTAAAACTGTGGTGGTCCATAGCAAAGAGAGATGCAAATGAAGGAAGGAAACGTTTTTCCTTTTTCATGGCCCACCAAAGTTCTGGATCAAAGTTAAAGTTGAGCCCCGGGGGTTTCATGGCCCACCAAAGTTCTGGATCAAAGTAAAAGTTGAGCCCGAGGGTTTCATGGGGTGCTCAATGCATCACATGAATGCATCACATGCAGTTGAGTGCATATATATATATATATATATGGGAAGAGGTACTATGCGCTCAAGCTCACGATAAGCTCCAATGACGTCGAGCTGTGTGGGCCCCACCGTGATGTGTGTTGACCATCAACACCGTGCATTTGATGGGTCCCCTTTAAATTATGAGATATATATCCCAAAAATCAGCCGTATACGGAACTCAAGTGGGCCATACCATCTAAAATCATGTGAAGACATGCCAAAAACATATAAAAGCACTTGGTCGGGCCCACCTGAGTTTTGAATGCTGCTAAAACTTGGTCTGAACCCTCATCCAAGTGGGACACACATAATGGATGGGCTAGATTTGCAAACCACATCTCGGTAGGCCCAAAAAATGATTATTAATGTTTTAATGGTGCACAGCCCCTCGCAACTTTTGTATGTGGTGTGGCCCACACAAGTCACGGATTGGCTTGATTTTTGAGACGTAGGCCCATGATGGAATGGTGCATCTGATTGATGGGGTAGATGTTCGAAACGCATCACGGTAGGGCCCACACAGCTCGACCTTATGGGACGTTCCCATCAGCTCGAGTGCATAGTACCTTTTCCATATATATATATATATATATATATATATATATATAGAGAGAGAGAGAGAGAGAGAGAGAGAGAGAGAGAGAGAGTCATGCTCACCTACACACGTGCGCACCTTTGCACACGTGTCATGGGTGTCTAATCTGAACGGTCCATGTGATGCGAAATCCCATGAAACCCCATGTGACAAATTTTCACCCTGATCTAAAATTCTGGTGGGCCATAGCAAAGAGAAATGCAAATCAAGGGAGAAAACTGTTTTCATTTTTCATGGCCCATCAAAGTTTTAGGTCAAAGTAAAACTTGAGCTTAGGGGGTTTCACATGGTGCTACTTCACATCAACGGTTCAGATTTTGGATCCACATCACGTATGATGGGTTCTCAAAAAAGTTTGCACTAGTTCCGTGCAAATTGGTGCGAAGGTGAGCATTTCCCATATATATATATATATATATATATATATATATATATATATATATATATATATATATATATATATATATATATATATAAAGAGAGAGAGAGAGAGAAAGAGTCATGCTCCCCTGCGCACCTACGCACGTGCGCACCTTTGTACACGTGCCATGGGTGTCTAATCTAAACGATCCATGTGATGCGGAATCTCATAAAACCTCATGTGACAAATTTTCACCCCGATCTAAAATTCTTGTGGGCCATAGCAAAGAGAAATGCAAATCAAGGGAGGAAACTGTTTTCATTTTTCATGGCCCATCAAAGTTTTAGATCAAAGTAAAACTTGGGCCCGGGGGGTTTCACTAAGCGTTTCTTCACATGAACGGTTCAGATTTCGGATCCACATCACATATGATGGGTTCTCAAAAAAGTTCGTACATAGTACGTACGAACTGGTTCGCAGGTGAGCGTTATACATATATATATATATATATATATATATATATATATATATATATATATATATATATCTGAAAAGGTTCTGTGCGGTCGAGCTCATGGGAACTTCCCATGAGGTTGAGTTGTGTGGGCCCACCATGATGGGTGTCGAACATCTACCCCATTAGTCGGATGCACCATTCCATGGTAGACCTAGGGCTTAAAAATCAAGTCAATCCGTGACTTTTGTGGGCCACACCACATACAAAAGTTGAGAAGGGTTACCCTCCATTAAAACATTCATATTCATTTGTTGGGCCCACCGAGATGTTGTTCACAAATCCAACCCATCCATTATGTGTGTCCCACTTGGATGAGGGGCCAGACCAAGTTTAAGACGCATTCAAATTTCAGGTGGACCCCACCAAGTGCTTTTATATGTTTTAGGCATGCCTTCACATGATTTTAGATGCAATGACCCACCTGAGTTCTGTGTACGGCTGGTTTTTGGGATATCCCATAATTTAAAGGGGACCCATCAAATGCACGGTATTGATGTTCGACATACATCGTGGTGGGGCCCACATAGCTCGACCTCATGGGAAGTTCCATGAGCTCGAGCATAGAACCTTTTCCATATATATATATATATATATATATATATATATATATATATATATATATATATATATATATATATATATATATATATATATAGCTAACAGTTGCGCACCAGTTCGCACGAAACTCATGCGAACTTTTTTGAGAACCCATCAGATGTGATGTGGATCCAAAATTTGAACGGTCCACGTGAACTTGAAACCCCTCGGGCCCAATTTTTACTTTGATCCAAGACTTTGGTGGGCCATAAAAATGAAAACGGTTTCCTCCCTTGATTGGCATTTCTCTTTGCTCTGGCCCACCAGAATTTTAAATTAAGGTAAAAATTTATCCTTAAGGGTTTCATGGGATTCTACATCACATGGACTATTCGGATTAGACACCCATGGCACGTGTGCAAAGGTGCGCACGTGCTAGGTGAGCATGACTCATATATATATATATATATATATATATATATATATATATATATATATATATATATATATATATATATATATATATATATAAGTCTCCTGTGCACCGTACCTCAGGAGAACATTTGCGCACCAAATTACCACCGGTCTTGCCAACTTAAACAAGTGTGTTGTAAGAGAGCTTCACAATAATGTTTTCCTATAATCCATTCCGACAATTCAGTCCGTATATCAATTGAACCGTAGGGTGCCAAAAATATGGCTGATTTGTGATTTACTAGGCCACAAAATAGAAAATAGTAAGAGCGGAAAAGCCTACCTTTGAATTTTTACCAGGCTCACTATGATGTTTATGTGAAATTCATTCCATCCATTAATTGCCTGGTAGAGGTTAACTCATGGAGACCAAACATTAGACCCATACCTGATTTATGTTGATTACACCAAGTGAAGTGATTTTGATAGTGAGTGTTCCTTACACGGTTTCCACTCATGTGGCCCACTAAAATTATAGATGTGGCTGATGTTGGATCAATACCCCTAAATTATCATATTGACTCATTATGGTTGAAGTGGATTTTATATACATGTCCAGGTGGGCCCACCTTCAGTTGATCCAGTATTGGTTGGGACGTTGTCATAGGTTGTGGATTAGATGCCATGACGGCCATCAGTCACCTAACAGCCGGTTGGTGCTAGTTGGCCCAACAATGACTTATGTATTTAATCCAAGCCGTCCATCTATTTTTCCAGTTGAATGTATGACATGTTCTAAAAAAATGAGTCAGATCCAAATATCAAGTGGACCATGCCACAAGAAAGATTGCTGGAAAGCCCACCATTAAAAATTCCTTAGGCCAAAGTAAGCTTTGGGTCAAGCTAATATTTGTGTTTTTCCTTCATCCAAGTCTCTATGACTTAATCAATAGGTTGGAAGGCAAATAAACAATACCTAAAAAATTTTAATGTTGGGCGTTTAATCCATTTAATCACCACTCTTATTTTCATGTGGTGTGGTCCACTTTAAATTTGGATCTTATGCATTTTTGAGATCATATCATAAATCGAGCTAGAAAAGTGGATGGACAGATTGGATTAAATATATAGATCATCGTTTAGCTCACTAGCACCAACCAGTATCAAGGTTGTTAGTTACTGATAGGGTCGGCATGCAATCCACGTGTCTGACACATCCGAACCACTACTAAGTCCGCTAGGGGTTGGTCCACCTTGATGTTTATTTGAATCCACTCCATCCATAATGTGTGTGAAAATAATTTAGTTACAGTTATAAAATATCGGCCACATTTATAATGTTGGTGGGCCACATGAGTAAAAATAGTGTAGGGGATACCAACTATCCAAACGGTTTCACTTGGTGTGACCGATATGAATCACGAATCTACCTAATTTTTAAAATATACTACTAAATTTCTATCACAGACCTAATGATTGGGGTGGATTTCATGAACGCATCATGGTGGGGCCTAATCTCAGCCCATCATGGTTGGTGCGTAAAATATCTCCTGTGATACCGTGTGCATGAGACCGGGACTCTCTCTCTCTCTCTCTCTCTATATATATATATATATATATATATATATATATATATATATATATATATATATATATATCGTCCCACAAACATCAGCCATAGCTCCAAAAGTCCAGAGTCATACAAGAACAGTCTAAACTATGACAATGGCATGTACACGCCAGTTATTGAAAAAAGTCAGAAGTAAACAACGTAACATGCAATCCAATAGATGAAGGCTACAACGACCAGCCGGACAAATCATTCGATATCTCTCGACACAAGGGACGCACTACTCCCGACTCAACAACCTCTCTAGAAGATGAGGCAGTTCCCACCTGTGGAACAATCCCCAGAGATGGGACATTACAAATCGACCTGACATTATCTATATGCAGATGATGGTAATTTCCAAGATGAAGCTGGCATGCAATGTATATATCCAACCATGAGCAAAGGGACGATTAACTGTTTCCTGAATATCAAAGGACCAGCTGCTCGCGATCTTGTCAGTCGTCGAATATGCTCGTCTTCTCGCCTACAAACACTACACTGTACTTTTCCATCGGAACATCTACCTAGACATCAATGAATAATGTTAAGTACAATGATAATATGTCATTTTTATGCCAGCAATAATAAGTGTACATATTACGGGATAATCAGAGTAAAGGAATGTACATACCACCGCTTACAACCAAGTAATGTATTAATTGAGGATAGAGTATAGTAAGGGGCTGTGCGCCTATTTGAAATTTATGCATGTCCCATTAATCTTCAATAATAAACAGGTCATGTTGTTGTTTCTACTCTGTTTTTGGCTGCAGGTATTCGGGCATGATAGAATTAGATTTGCGGCTCAATTCAAACTGAACAACTATGACCGGCCCCAAGCATCAAGATATGTAGACACGTAGTGTATGATTGAGATCTGATGAGATCGATCGCTTATTTAGCCACTTGCTCAATGTGTAAACAGAATTAGGCGACATTTAGAGGGTAAGGTTCATCCTCTGATGATGGGTTATAATTTTGTCTTTCGTATGAAAGGACTTTCTAATACAGATAAAGAAAAAAAAGATTCTTATGGTCAGTGGTAAAGAACAGCTGTGAAACACCTTTCCGAGTGAAGAACTGAATCTAGTATGCCAGCGTGGACTCAAATTATAGTTAAAATTTTCAGCTACTTGATTAGCACTAGGGATTACACTACAGAATGTAAACAACAAGTTGAAAGTAAAGATTTAAACTAAGAAATAAAATTTACTTAGCATGAAAAGTAAAAGATTACACTAAGGAATATAATTGACTGGTAACTCAAAGATAATGTTTGGTTTTGATTCGGTTGGCATGAGATGGGCTCTTCCTATTGAATTTTTCTTGTATTTATAGCTTTATCCTTACTATCTAGATTCTTTTCACTTCTCGACGGTTGTTATAACCGTTCCGCATCACAACCTTATGCTCCTCTTTCTGCCGTTTACCTTGTAACCACTCTTTCACGGTCAACCATTTTTACAATGGCGTAGCATTACTCATTGCATTCCAGCTATATTATCAAGAAATCTTCTCCATACATCTCTGCATATCTTTAAAAACACCATGTAGATCTGTACAAATCACACGTAACCTACTCTAATTGTTTCTCATGAGGAATGGCGACCATAGGGATGAACATTACCCCCCACGTCACTTTTCCTTCGGAAAAGGTGAAGGTGATGTGTGACCCTTCATTAATGCGACATTAACTATTTACACGTGTCATCACCCCGATAACCATTTTTGGCCTACTTATCGTAACACGTTAGCGGCAACGACCCATTTTCAAAACAAGGGTCAAACCTCCTCTCGACACGTGTTTTTACATTTGTTGTTATTCAAATCTAGTTGATCCTGTTCCACCTCCTATGAGCCACTAAATACTTACAAATTAATGGAAAACAATGAGACACTGGGGGCGCTGGTTGTGGGCGAGGACCCTCCGATGCCTAAGTTAGGTGTATGGACTCACAGTAGGTGTAGTAGAATCAAAATAGTTGTGTGTACCTTATCTTTGAAGAGAGCGATGTATTTATAGGTATCCTTAGACAATTTCTGTATCCAAGTAGATATATATCCACTAGAAGTAGATATATAAGATACTTTGATTATGCCTCTAGAGGGGACGTATTGGAATCGAAATCTATGTTTCTATGAGCACGAAGTATTTCTTTCGATTATGCCTCGATTAAGCGTGATCTTCATAGTCGAGGTGAGATCTCACTTGAGTCGCTAAAGGTTTAGCCGGATTCGGTTCGGTGATTGAGTCTTCTTTTTGCTCTAACCTTTATATGGTGCAAGATTTTCTACGGATGTTTAAGTTACTGACAGTTGCCCCTACTTCCGAGCTTCATGTCATGTATATATCCGACATCGAGGTCAACATCTGACCTTGAGGTCAGTCTTTAAGGTCAAGGTCGAGGTCGGTACTCATAGTCGAGGTCAAGTCGTGGAAGTGTGCACTCATGGTCGAGTTAATTGCCGAGGTCGGTTGATGAGTCTTCCTCTGGCAAGTGCCGCTTCGCCTTTGGGTGAATCATAGGTTTAACTAGTTCATTAATCGGCCCTGATTTAGTCTTCTTGCTCAGCTCATCTTCTCTAACCTTTTGGTAGTTCAGAGAGTTTGTTCTGATTGCCATTTTTCCACGTATCCCATACATCGTGTCGTCCAATCACTTATTTTGTACGTTCCTGCTGTGTTCTTTTCTTTCTTCCTATTCTTACTATAAGCTTCAGGGTTGTTCATGAACTCGAGTCCAAGTAAAGTGGCTAAGATTTAACCATCTGATGTATGGGATGGAAGTTCTTCCACCCCGACTTCTTCATTCTGGACCGACTCCATCATTATGTTCCTTCAGTTCAAAGCTCGGCGTGGGATTTTGTTGTCAGTTCTAGATTTGACTCTATGTGACAACCCCCTAAGTGAACTTTCGGGTCATCCTCCCTGAGGGGGACGGTCACAATGTAGTAATAATCTCCACCCATTGGTGGGAGGTAGTGCACCGAGGTCGAATCAACTTAATGGACATGTGGTGAAACCTTGTATGTTTGTGGCACAAAAGTGGTGACTATGGGCGAGCTCCCAGAAGAAGATGTAATCTAAATCAAAAGAATTTAAGAGAATAATTATAAATTATATAAGTAAAACTTGTAAAATTCAAAGGTGGAAAAGTAGGGTTTGTAAGGATCAAAGCACTCACTTATAGACTCTTACGATCAAACCGCCAAGAGATCGAGAGGAGTGTTCGCGACTCAACAAAATGGAAGAAGCTAATCACTCATTCTTAGAGTAGAACACAATTGGAATAAGAGTCCCATCTTCATCCGATTGTAAGATATGTCATCGCCAAAAAATCAACTATGAACTTCCTTTGATCTAGTCGAGGCTCGATGAATGAAAGAGGTTATGAGAATGTTGGGGTGGCTAGAAGTGACTCCATCAGCTTGGATGGTTCAGGGTTCCTCCTTCCATGAAGGAGGTTTTGACAAGCGTGAACAACAAAATTAAACCAATCCATAACTAGAAGAAGATGTAATCTAAATCTAAGAGAATAATTATGTGTAAACATTAGGAAGGGTTAGGATCTTGTCCAACCATGTCATTCAATACAACGATGAGTGAACAAAAGAGTTTTTAATTTCACAATTAGGATAATGAAAAAAACATACTCAAAGCTATCGCAGATCCATTGTAATTTAAGTCACAATAAACCATTAAAAATTATGAGTATTCCTTATAATCAGAGTAGAATCAAAGTTAGATCAACTCAGACCTAAATCAAAGTCATAGAAATGATCTCATCACGTTACAAGCTTTACCTTTTAGCCTTAATTAAGAGGTTTATCCACTCGTAGATATGATTGAACTAAAAATCTTTTAAAAACATTAAAGGAAGAAACTACTAGGGAGGAAGGAAAAACGCTAAGCCGGCCATCCGCTCCTTCTCTCTCTCTTCCTTTTCATCCACGGCCTCCTTTTTCAATGATTTTTCTTTTCTTTTTCCTTTTTCTTTTTTTTTTTTCTCCCCTTCAGATGGTGCGCCGTTAAGCCCTTTTATAGGCGTGGGAGAACCTTCCGGCGTTACCCTGCGTAAGAGTTACGCAGTCCTCCTCTCGGCTCCTCTGTCTTTCGCAGGAAAACCGTAACCGACCTGCGCATGGCCCTAGTTGTTGGGATTGTAGTGCTGATCGGTCCCATCTGATCTACGGGTGAAGTTATCTTGAAAGGAATCTATTCACGGGACGTTTCCGATCATTTAAATTGTGGTACGATGGCCCCCATTGTCAAGCGTTTTTCTTGGGACGGGAAGCTCTGTTTTGATGGCAGATCCACTTCTGGTCACCTACCGCCCGATCGGATCCTCTGGACGGCTCTGATCTACTGTCCGCTGATCTCTGGTGGTTCCATCACGTTGTAACGTCCGGAGAACTGCGAATGTGCGCTCCAGGAGTGCGTTTCTTGCGTGAAAAGCGGCGGAAGACTCCTCTTTCCGCTTTCTTTCTTTCGTCCGGACGCCTTGGGTTTGGTCGGATCTTCATCTGGAGTGGATTGAGCGGCCAATATGATCCCTGTTTGGTGGTGGATGTTACCAGATCGCCGATCTTCTCGGCGTTTTCCGTTTCCTTACGAGATCCCTCCTGCGCACAGTTTAATTGCGACAGGACTTGTGCCTTCGAGTGATCCCGTCTTTACTTGAAACAAACCAGCGTTTGGTCAAATTTGGGGTTTGCTCCTGATGGACGGTCTGGATTATCCTTTCGGACGATCATTCTGGCCCACCACTCATTCCAGCGGACGATGAGTGCGAACAGCGAGAGAGGTTTTCCTGTCCTTTTTTAGTGAGAAATTTGCGACTATACGACCCATTTATGGCCCATTTGCGAGACGAAGTTCACCTCATTTTACCTTGGAGAATATACCCTGGCTGTACGGACGCCTTCCCAAAGGTCGAAAATGCCCCTGCTTTTTCCTCCAAGCGGATCGGCTGGTGCTCGAAGACCAGCGTTGACGCTCCTCGAACTCCAATGAACGGTTCAAAAGAGATCAACGTTACATGGGCCCCACAGTTATGTATTTACAACGTTCATCCATATTTTGAGATCATTTTGGAGCATTATACAAAAAAATAAAAATAAAAAAACAAAAATCATATCCAGAGATCAACTGGACCACACCACAAAGAGCAGCCGAAAATTGATTTTCACCGTTGAAACTTTTTTAGAGCCTACCATAACATTTATTTTCCATCCAATCTATTCATAAAGTCACGAAGACCTGGATGAAGAGGAAAAACAAATTTTGTAATGATCCAAAACTTCTGTAACCCCTAAAAGGGTTTCAATGGTAGACGTTCAATTCCCTAATGCCTTTTAAAGTGTGGTCCATTTGATAGTTAGATCCGTCTTATTTTCCGTCTCAAGCCTTAATATGAGCTCGCAAAATAAATGAACGGTTTGGATATAACATAGACCTCATGATGGGATAAAAAAAAAAAAAAAAAAAAAAAAAAAACCTTGCTGTAAAGTCAAAAAAAAAAAAAAAAAAAAACTTGTTGTAAAGTCATTTGCAACAAGTAACAAATTTTAGTTTAGAAGATATTCTTGTTAAATTTTAAAAAAAAAAATGAAAAAAGAGAGAATTTTTTTTTATATGCTTATATATAAATATTTATATAAATATGTGTTAGAGAAAATTATAAGTGGAATAAAGTTCTCCATGTAAAAAAAAAATGTACTACGGTCAATGGCTACGGTTATAATCCGTAGCTATAGGGCTCCCAGCTGGGCGTGGCCCCGCCAGATTGGCGTGGCCATGCCGAACTCTCCAGCAAGTGGCCCGGGTACCACTAGTTTGGCGCGCCCACCCCGATTTAGACATTTTTGGCTACGGACTGGGTATCTATGGATACGGTTATAATCCGTAGCGATAGGTCTGACCGTAGCAATTGACTTTACAGCAATTTTTTTTTTTCGAATCTTTGTTTTTTTTTTTTTTGGGGTCCCATCAGGTCTATGTTATATCCAAACCGTCCATTTATTTGGCGAGCTCATTTTAAAGCTTGAGATGGAAAATAAGATAGATCTAACTATCAAATGGACCACACTTTAAAAGGGAGTGGGGAATTGAACGTCTCTCTTTCTTTGTGGTGTGGTCCAATTGATCTTTGGATATGATTTTTTTTTTTTGGATAATGCTCCAAATGATCTCGAAATATGGATGAACGTTTTGGACATAATAAATACATAATCGTGGGGCCCACGTAACGTTGATATATTTTGAACCGTTTGGTCACAACTCGAAGTTCGAAGAGCGTCAGTGCTCGTCTTCGAGCACCTGCCGATCCGCTTGAAGGTAAAAGCGAGGGGCATTTTCAACCTTTGACAAGTCGTCCGTACAGCTGGGGCGTATTCTCGCAAGGGAAAATGAGGTGGGCTTGGTCTCGTAAATAGGCTATAAATGGGTCGTACAATCGCAAATTTCTCCTTTTTAATTCTGTCAGGTCAAACCAAGTTTGACCGGACATTTAGTCATGTGATCCACTAGTGCATGTGTAACGTGCTCATGCATTGCAAGTGGGGTCCACTCGTGGTGTTTGTGGGTGAATCCACTCCATTCATTCATTTCTCCACCTAATTTAAGGAGTTGAGTCCTAAGTTGAGGTATATCTAGAGATCAGGTGGGCCCCAGGATCAAGGATTTATGGTTGATCTTTCCGTTGGACCACTTCCACAAAGATCCAAGGGTTGTAATTTTATGTGTACAGTTACTTTATGATCCTCAGGTCAGATATAAAGTTTTGTACCAAAAGAATGGTGGAAACCCAGTGATCTTGCATTCAGGACAATTTTCAGGCTTCTTTATCTTCAATCACTTTGTTTTCTCGGATCTTTAGCATGTGAATTATTCAATCTAGGTCTCCTAAAATTTGTCCCTTGCCTTGGAGATTCTTGAGCATTAAATCCATGACTTTAGTACCCTTTTCAATCCAAGCTCTTAAATTTACCTTGCAACGAAAATATAATTAAAATAAAATGTTTAAGCATTATCATATTCATAAAACCAAGTAATAATTGGGGTCTAATATGCAATATTTGACCCTCAACACAATCCCCAACCAGCATTTTGCTAATCCTGAGCAAAATATGCAAAAAATATTTCGAGAACCATAGGATAAATTTTTATAAACTCAAGCGGTTTTTGAAAAGTAATCCAAATAATAGAATTCTAAGTTACAACAATGTTGAGCATTACCTGTTCTCAAACTCAAGCATATGGTAAACTTCATGGTTGAGTTTAAAGTATTAATCCATCAATTAGAACAATTCTAAACATTGAGTTCCATGGGTGTATAGTGCAACCTCAACTTATCACAATTAAAGGTCCAATTCTCAATTTTCATGATATCATTATGTAATAACCCCAGTTCTGGCAACTAGTGGTATACGTTCATACATACAAACAACCTTCATAGGAAAATAACAAATGCTTGGAATCACCGCACATGATATTATAATTGTCCCTACACCTATTATAAGGACCGAGGACGGGATTTTCTTTAAGGGGGGTAGATTGTAACACCCCGTATTTTTCTTTACTCAGGTGTTACCGTGAAGATCTGAATGAGTTACACATGTGTGGGAACATACTAAGCTTACACTACACACCACCATCCAATGATTCATAATATATCCATCTTGACCATGAAATGAGACCATGCGCACAATCGACCTCAAGATTTGCCATCCATACACCAAATTGCAACGTAGCCAACATTAAACCATCAAAGGACTGAATGATGGCAATTAAATTACACTGAAGTTTCGCATAATGCCCTACATATCAAGTGAACCATACCTCGTTAGTTTCGGGACCAGATTCGTCTACATAACCCCATTAGACAAGTCAACCATTAGATGTTATCGTTAGTACACTTTCTAGTAAATCCAACCGTTGGATCATTGTAATCGTCAAGAATTTGAGATTTGGTAACTAAACATTCATGTGTTGTGGCCCGCTAAACCGTTACAATATTTTAAGAATTAAGCTCACGGCTCATAGACGTTGATCTACTGCAAGGGCAACTATGTTTAGAAGCAAACCCTACAATTTTAAATTTTAGATAATAATAATAAAATAATAATAATAATAATAACTTATATTATGGATGATGCTATAATAAAGACATTAGAATTGAAAGTTCATAGAATGAGCGGTCCCGATCAATCCGAACAATCTCCAAGACCGTTGAAGTCCAGACTCGAGTCAATCCAACCGTTAAATCAACCAAAATGATCAATTAGACACATAAATGGATAGGTTTGGGCCACCTGAGTTTTTAATCTATCCCATCTTCGGTCCATGACCCTAGAATAACTGGCCAAGATAGACAGACGGAGTAGATCCCACAAATACCTCATGGTGGACCCCACCCGAGATTGAAGTCCATATTACTTACACAATGTGTGTACACTCGCCGTGCATCGAATCGGTCAGCCACTCAAAATGAGCGCTGACCCAACGAAATCCCAAAAAAGGAAGAATTCCTTCCTCTTTCCCGCCGTGCAGAATTTTAAACGGACTGAGTCCATTCTTTATCATGAGATGGCCCACCATCAAGGACTTTTAGCAAGATCCAAGCCATCCATCGCACTCCGGGTGGGCTACCAACTAAAACCCAGCAAATCCCATATGTGGGAGCACGTGTGTGTGAGCACAAAAACCAACCTAGGCAGAGGCGTGCGTGCGGCATTCCAAAAATGGAAACGTTGCTTTCCTCTCCGACAATTCAAGAGCGATATTCTCCTACCTTTAAGACCATTGGATGCAAAGCATCTCAACCCTTGTGTTGAGGGTCAAATATTGCATATTAGACCCCATCTATTACCTGGATTTACGAGCATGATACTGTTTAATGCCCGGTGTTAATCGTGTTTGTGATGCAGGGTGTATTTGAGAGCATGGACGGCAAAAAGTTGTTAAAAGCATGGATTTAATGATTTGAAGACACCAAGGCAAGGGACGAAGATCGAAAAATTTACCCGCCAGAGATCCGAGAAAACGGACAGATCGAAGCTCAAGTGGCCCGAAATTGGTCCAGAATGCAAAATCACAGGGTTCCCACCATCTGATTGGCTTGAAACTACACACATGGCCTGAGGACCATATATTAACCGTACACATCAAAATTCATCCATTGAATCCTTGTGGAAGCGGCCCAATGGACAGATCAGCCCATTTAATCATTAAGTGGGGCCCACTTGATCTCTAGATACACTTCAATATTAGACTCAACGCCTTAAATGAGGCCACAAAACGTATGGACGGATCGGATGCCTCATGAACATTACAGAGGACCCCACCTTAGGTCGTGTGCGCACGCAGCACACGTGAACGTGCGGTGCATTGAACTAGCCAAACCGGTCAACAAACTGTTGACCGATGAAATTGAGAAGGATTTGGAAATCCTTCTTTCCGCTGCTCAAACCGAAACAGAGACCTTCGTCGATCTTTGTGGTCCACCATCATGACTCGATGGTCTAATCCGAACCATCCATTAGAATTATATGGTCCATATTACCAAGGCCTAGGTGAAAGAATTCTAGAAGACAGCGAGGATCGGATCTTAACCATTCAAACGGAGGTCGAACGGTCGTATGATCAATCACGTGGGTCAAATCGAATCTAATCTAAAATCAGCCATTTCCAATTTGTTTTTCGAGGAGAGTGCAATGGACGGAGTGGATTGCCATGAAGACATCAATCAAGGGCCCACCGATCATCACAGAGACTCCCTGTGCATGTGTTATGCACGGGGTGCATCCGGACACTGCCCGGTTTCTCCGGCCATCGTGCAACTTTGGTGGCGATCGGACCACCAATCCGGACCGTTCATATGGAGCACAAGCACAGACTGACCCTAACTGTGCGGAACGATTCAAAGGAGAAGCTGTCAAACATCCGAAAATCTTCTTCAAACGCAACTGATTTGCGTTTCTTCCGACTGCGAAATAGAGTCGGTTGCGTAAACCGACTCACTTACGCATGCCCGCACCGACTTAAGCAGCAGAGGAGGCTCCTTTCCACCATCTTTTCACGTCTATAAAGAGACGAGGGAAGAGAGCGGGGGAGATCGAATTCGGAGGAGACGTCAGTGAGAGAGAGAGACAGGGAAAGTATTTTGTTTTATTTTATTTTTCTTACTTTTATGCTTTATTTTTCTAAGGGATTTTAGCCTCATGGTCATTTGAGTTTAAAAGTAATATCAATGCCATCATCACCACCATGTGTGGCTAAACCTCTTAGCTAGGGCTAAGAGGTGAAGCTTGTAAGCGTGATGGGATGACTCTTTGCAAGTGCCTTTGTTTAGACCGAACCGATGTTAATTTGGGGAATGTTTTTAGCCTTTTTATAAGGACCAGAGGTGTTGTTGTATTTTTTCGAAATTACAATGGGTACACTACACACCACCATGACTTTAAGCATGTCCTATTCTTTTTATGTTCATGATGTCAAAAACCTGTTGTTCACCATCGTCTCCTCGGGCATAGTCGGATGGTAACCCTTCCTAACCTTCATACATTGATTGATTGGTTGGTAATTAGTTTAATTCTGAGAATTTGTTTGCTTTGTCTCTGGGCATGGTTTGGTGATGGAATCCATTCTAATTCATACACCTCTCATCTTTGAAAACTATATTAATAGCGCCGATTTTTGATCCGGGCATAAAATCTCTCTCGATCTCTACAAGTGGAGAATCCCTACTTTCCTATTTAGAATTCTTTTAGTTTTAGATAATTATTTCACTCAAGAGCATTATTCATCAAAACTCATTCGATTTAGATTATGTCTTATCCTAGTTCTAGTTCTAGTGAATTTCGGGATCACGCATCGCCCAGTGGATTCAACCCTTGATCCCAGGCTTAGTTTATTACTACATCACAACCCTATACTTGGGGAGTGAACACCTTGATAGGCTTAGGGTTTTCTCACAAAGGATGCACAGCTAGAGGCACTTTTTGTCATAATCGGTTGCCCTAAAAAGAATCTTAGTCGTCCGTGGGTTTCTAGAAGCCACTCCAGATCAATCTCGGCCCTTCAAATTGGGGTATAATATCCCAAATAATCCCAGAACCCTAGCTACTAGGAGAGAATCCGCAGCTACAATCGGTTCTTCCCAGTTTTTCTGAAAACTACCCGATTCCTTCTTCATTCGAACCCACGAAGAAAACTCATCTGGAACTTCAAGTTCTTGCATCCACAAGCTTCAGTGCGATGATTTAGACCACTTAGAAACTCCATTTTGAAGAAATACTCACGGAGTCAAGATCCTCCATTAAAGACAGTCTTCTTCTTCGTCGTTTTTGCACCACCACATGTTCTGGTGGGAGCTTTAATCTGAAATCCAATCCATCCAGAAAGAGGCCTACATGATATGCAACTAATTGTCATTCATCAAGCCAATATAAAACCCATCAGTAGTTTACCCCAATCCAGAGGGAAATCGAGAGAGTCGAGTTTATTACAGCAACCTTGCAAGAAAGTTCTGAGAATGAAAGAAGAAGAGAGAGGAAAGAAAAAAGAAAAGAGAGTGAGAGAGCTGTTGTTGCCCCACCGCCTTGCCGCATCACTGAGTGACTCGAACTGAGTCTCACGCCGAGTCGAGTGCTACTTAACCCAATCCGATTTAGGTAGGGGCGAAACCAGCTTTGCCCAGCAGAGGAGAAAGAAAAGAAGAAACAGAAAGAGAAAAACAGAAGGAGAGAAAGAAAAGGAGAAAAATCTGAGAGAGAGGGAGGCTGGGATGTTGCTATCGAGTCAGCTGCCTCAACCCACTGGGTCGTGGACGCTGGTTGGGGTTGCCAGTTTGAATGGAGAAGGAAGGAGACGAAGAAGAGAGTTGCACGTGGTTGTTGCAGATATGGGGAGACTAAGTAGTGCTTGGCTCGCTACCGAGTTTAAATGGATTGACTCACCGAGTCGGTCTGTCTTGTAAATGGCCCATGTCCAACTGTTGCTGAACACCTTAGGGAAGAGATGAAAGAAAGAAGGAACGAAGAGGGAAATAGGAGAGGAAGTTGGGGCTTGCAGCTGACCCAAAACCGAGTTCGCTGGGGCGCTGTTGAGTTAACTCTGACAGTCACCAAGTTCGGCTCCTAAATCGGCCCATCACTGGTACATTTTTATTACAAAACTCTGATAACATATTATGTTGAGTTCGAATCTTTAGCTATTGTAGGAAATGAGTTGTTGTTACTAATTTGTTGTAAATAAAGCAGAACCAGTTTCTTGTGTTGACTCAGCGAACACCACTGAGTCAAGCCTCTCGTAGAAACCGAGTTGGGTCAGCGTCCACTGTTGGGCCTACCAAAAGGAGAAGAAAAAAAGGGAAATTGAGGGAAGAAGTAAGTATGAAGAAAAAGGAAGGAAGAAAGGAGGAAGAAAGAAGAAAGGAGGAAGACCGAGTGACTCACTTGAGTCGACTCATCGAGTCAGCCCCTGAGACACATTAGCTGGGCTTTATTTAGGTTAGTTCAGCCCCTGTAAGGTCAAGAATTCTATTGTGGTGTTACATTGTGTTTGATTAAAGTTAGGGAGCCAAGTTTCGGCACCGAGTCGAGTTAACTCCGTTTGGACAAGGTAATTGATCTCATAGATTTTGAAATTTTAGCTTAAATTCCAAGATATCAATCATTGAACTATGCTATTCTCATATTGAATTTGAATCACCTTCTCTAAATAATAGATTCATATTATATCATACACTATCTAAAATTTAGGTTTGATCTTAGGGAATGGCGTTGCGATCTAACTAAACAAACGGTTTAAAGTATGATTGAAATTGGATTCATGAACATGTGCGATCAATTCCAACTGCATAGGAAGTCGATTCGACTCTTGAAAGGTGAGGACCACCCTTCAAGCGTCTCTACATCTTGATAGTTAACTTAGTCTGTTTATTTCGTTGATTGCGTAATATATTGCTATTAAATGTTAATTTCTAATTGAAAGATTCTTCATAAATGATTGATCGTTGGATTTACTTTCAATTATTTGAACATGTGATAGATCTTAAATATCTCACGTTATATGTGTAATACTATTGATATCGTACATGACTTGTTTTACCAGTTGTGAGTATTGTATGGTGTATTTAAAGGCCCTTGAAATAGTGGCCATTTGTAAAATGGATTAAATGAAATTATACGATGGAATTTCCATTTATGGATCATTTGTTGCCTAAGTGGCTTTAGGGATAATCCATTTTTATCACATCCTTGGGATGGATTGTTCACCCTATGCGGCTTATTGGGATACTTGCCCTATGTGGCTTTAATAGATCGTCTTCGTATAACCTTGCGATGGTAAGTCTCACTTGTAGAACTATAATTGGCCACTAATTGTGTAGGTTACCTTTAAAACATCCCGTTTGTTAGTCTCATGAGTCGGGAATGGTGGAATGGGACACTATGCCTGAGCTGTCGACCTATGCTGGGTGACAAACCCCCTATAGTGACCTTTGAACTTTCCTAAATTGATTATTTGAAATTGGAATAATAAGGGTTGGGTTAATCATGCATTTTCATGGCATGTGGTTTTTTCCAGGTGACTAGTCCTCCTTGGGCGTACCTTGAGTACTTTTTCGGGTGGTTAGATCTCCTTGGGCGACCTATATATTATTATGGTCTTTTCCAGGTGACTAGTTCTCCTTGGGTGTACCTTGAGTACTTTTCCGGGTGGTTAGATCTCCTTGGGTGACCTATATATTATCATGGTCATTTCTAGGTGACTATTTCTCCTTGGGCATACCCTGAGTACTTTTCTGGGTAGCTAGATCTCTTTGGGCGATCTATATAGTATTTTGGTCTTTTCCGAGTGGTTAGTTCTCCTTGGGCGTACCTTTGTATACTTTTCTGGGTGACTAGTCCTCCTTGGGCGATCTATATATCATAGTCTTTTTCAAGTGGTTGGTTCTCCTTAGGCGTACCTTTGAGTACTTCTTCGGGTGGCTAGTTCTCCTTGGGTGACTTTTTACCAGCTGAATGTGCATTCCCAGGTCTGTGAGCATGTGCATGCATCTATACATGTAAACAAGATTATCTTGGTGAAATTTATTTAATGAATATATATCTGATAAACCTTACCTGATTTTCATGATAATCATTGTGTAATATTTGTTATTCACTGCCTTTGATAACTGTGCTTAATTATCTTGATGATACGATAAATCTTGAGGGGTATACCTCACTGCGATAGCCAATGACGCTATCGAACTGTATTCAGTGTGCAGGAGACATAGAAGATGTACATATTGTGTTCATATGGATTAAGAGGAGCCAAAGGACCTTGCGACTCTCTTTCCTAATTTCAGTTTATTTTAATTTGTACATCATGTTTTGTAATAAGTTAAGACATTGGTTTGTATAAGTTTTTGGATGACCACTTGAGATCTTGGTTATGTATATTTTGACTCCCTCTTATACTTAAATTGTTTCCATCCCACTATATTGCTAACTTTGATTGAAAAAACGTACATGAAATTTACTATCTTTAAAGGTTAACACTCAGGTTTTTTGGAAAACGAGTAGTGTACTCGGGTTTCAAGAACTGGGGTGTTACACATTGGTAACCAAAAAGAGCATTCTGAATAACCAAACCTAAATCAAAACCTGCTTTACAGCTCAACCTTTTTATTCTTCCAGCTTTTGATTTTTTCATCGATGGCTTCACGCTGTGTCAACCTTTTTAAAGATCTTTAACAGGTAGCTGTTTTCGATGACAACTGTTTTTAGCTAGATATTCTCCTCTTTTTTTTTTTTCCAAAGAACATGATGGACAAATTCCTCAAGCTGGTTCCCTCCATACTTAGTGATTACCAAGTTAGCCCTTCAATATCGAACTGAAACCTTAATGTGTAAGCTAGATATGACATGTGAAATCATGACTCAATCAATGTTTAAAACTTCTAATCATGGATTAATAATTCAAAATTAATTGTGAAATCTAAAAGGTACTGAGTCCAAGAGTTATAATTCATCAACATTACGTATCTTATACTTCTTAAATCAAGGATGGCCTTCAAAATCTCTCGAATTCATAAAATTTCCAAAAAAAATTAAAAAATTTCACTATTTTTGCTCAAGACTGAGAAAATACTGATTAGGTAACCTAATCTCCTATCCCCAACCTAAAATCTACATTGTGTTCAATGTAAACAATATAAGCATGCAATGCATATGAGACAATGAAAATAAAGGAGAACCGATGGAAAGGTAGTGCCTGACGAGGAGACTGTATGACTTTTCCAAAAGATATCAGCGTGAAGGTGGGTCATCACAAGAGTTAAAACCAACAAAAAGCAAACTATCCTAAAACAAACAAAAAGCAACCTATCCTAACAGCATAAAGCCGACTACCCTTGAATAATATAAAGCGAACTACCCTAGTCCTATGAAAGCAGTAAACCGACTTATACCTCCATCAAACTAGGAGATCAATCCTGGAACACAGGATCAGTCAAAGGTATGGACATGTCCTCTGAATTAAATTTCTCAACAAATGGCTTTAATCGATGTCCATTTACTTTAAATTCATTGTCATTGTTTGGATTCCGAATCTCGACAGCCCCATGAGGATAAACATTGATAACAGTGAAAGGGTCGGTCCAACGAGATCGGAGTTTACCCGGAAAGAGATGTAATCAAGAATTATATAAAAGGACTTTTTGACCTGGCGTGAATGATTTCCGAAGAATGTGTTGGTCATGAAATGCCTCCATCCTGTCCTTATAAATTCTCGAGTTCTCGTACACATCATTCCAAATTTCTTCAAGTTCATTTAATTGAAGTTTATAAAGCGAGCCAGCGTTGTCCAGATTGAAATTCAGATTTTTTATCGCCCAATAGGCTCTATGTTCCAACTCCACAAACAAGTGGCAAGCCTTCTCATAGACAAGTCTAAATGGAGATATTCCAATAGGGGTCTTAAGTGCGATACGGTAAGCCCATAAGGCATCGGTTAATCGGATTCACCAATCCTTACGGTCAGGGTTAATTGTCTTTTTCAAAATGTATTTAATTTCCTTATTGGAAATCTCAATTTTCCCACTTGTTTGTGGGTGGTATGGAGTGCTCACCTGATAAGAGATGCCATATTTCTTTATTAAGTTCGCAAATGGCCTATTACAAAAATATGAGCCCCCATCACTAATGATGGCTCGAGGCATTCTGAATAAAAAAGGGATGTTTTCTTTTAAGAATTTAATGACCGTTTGATAGTCATTGTTTCGGCATGGAATCGCTTCAACCCATTTAGTGACATAGTCTACGGCGAGCAAAATATATAAATTTCCAAAGGATTGGGGGAATGGTCCTATGAAATTGATGCCCCAGCAATCAAATGCTTCTATGATAAGAATGGGGTTTAAGGGCATCATATTTCGATGAGACAATGCTCTTAATTTCTGATAATGCTCACAAGCTTTGCAAAACTCATGAGTGTCCCTAAACATAATGGGCCTGTAAAAGCCACACTACAAAATCTTGGCCGTGGTCTTTTTAATAGAAAAGTGACCACTACAAGCCTGAGAGTGACAGAAGGAGATGACACTTTGATGTTCATTGTCTAGCATATATCTCCTTAAGATTTGGTCTAGGTAATATTTAAATTAATATGGATTATCCCAAAAGAATTTGCGCACCTCGGTGAAAAAAATTCTTATATTAAGCAGTCTAATGTGTCGATGTGAAACCTGTGGCATGATAATGAGTAATATCAGTAAACTAAGGTGAATGAGAGATTTTGAACAATTGTTCATCAGGGAACATGTCATTCATATGTGTCATCTCAAGGGAATTAGGGAGATTAAGGTGGGAAAGATGGTTTACTTCCTTTTTATCTTTTATTTCCAAATCAAATTCTTGGAGTAGGAGGATCCATTGGATCAGGCGGGGCTTAGCATCATTCTTAGAAAGAAGATACTTGAGCGTCACATGATCTGTGTAAACGACAATCTTGGATCCGATCAAGTAGGATCTAAATTTGTCCAGAGCGAACACTACGACTAAGAGTTCCTTTTCTGTAGTCGAGTAGTTCACTTAAGCAGAATTTAGAGTTTTACTTGTATAATGAATAATGTAGGGCTTCTTTTTTTTTTTCTCTGGCCTAAAACCACCCCAAGAGCATAATCAGATGTGTCACACATAAGTGGAAAAGGAAGGCTCCAGTCGAGTGGCTGCATGATAAGCACAGTGGTTAACATGCCCTTAAGCTTAGTGAAAGCATCCTGGCATTGCTCAGTCCACTCGTATAGTATATCCTTTTGAAGTAGATTACATAAAGGACGAGAGAGGAGACTAAAGTCTTTTATAAATCTTCTGTAAAATCCGGCGTGTCCTAAGAAGGATCGCACGTCTCGTATGTTCTTGGGTGGAGGTAGGCTAAAGATAAGATCAATTTTAGCCTTATCTACCTCGATTCCTTTGGACATGATGATATGTCCAAGCATAATTCCCTTACGAACTATGAAATGGCACTTCTCCCAATTAAGTACCAAATTCTTTTCTTCACATCTTTTCAGTATACATTTAAGATTCTTTAAACAATCACTGAAAGATGAACCGAAGACAGAGAAGTCATCCATGAAGACCTCTAGATATTACCCCACTATATCAGAAAAAATACTCATCATGCATCGCTAAAAAGTGGCAAGGGCATTACATAGTCCGAATCGCATCCTTCGGTAAGCAAAGGTGTCGTAGGGACATGTAATCATGGTCTTTTCTTAATCTTCAAGGGCTATCTCTATCTGGTTGTAGCCCGAATACCCGTCAAGGAAACAATAGCACAAGTGACCAATTAGCCTTTTCAAAATTTGATCGGTGAAGGGCAAAGGAAAGTGGTCCTTCCTCGTGACGGTATTCAACTTCCTGTAGTTAATGCACATTCTCCAACAAGTAGTAACTCTAGTTGACATGAGTTTATTGTTGGCATTGGCTACGATGGTGAATCCAGACTTCTTGGGAACCACCTGAGTTGGACTAACCCATTGACTATCGGATATAGGGTATATGATACCCACATCCAATAGTTTAAGAACCTCGACCTTAACCACTTCTTTGTATTTAGTCTACGTTGTGATTGTCGAAAGGTCTTCGCATTATCCTCGAGATAAATGCGGTAAGTACAAACTGAAGGATCAATTCCCTTGAGGTCTGCAATCGTCTATCCAAGGGCTCCCTTATGCTTAATGAGAGTAGATATGAGCATACTCTCCTGTTCTTGCTCAAGGTGAGAAGAAATCACCACCGGGTATGTCTCATCTTGACCTAAATAAATATATTTCAAATCATAGGGCAAAGGTTTTAAGTCAAGCTTCGGGCCTTGAGGTTAGACGGTAGAGGCACTTCATCAGTTTAGGGCAACTCTTCAAATTGTGGCCTCCACCGGTTAACTTCAAGTACCAACATAGTATCAAGCATGGCAACCATCTCCCTAATCATGTCATCATCAAAATTATAAATGCCATTCTATCTAGCTCCTATGATTGCCAAATATTGTAGTGCCAAAACCTCTTGGAATCTGTATCTTGTGTAGCTCATCTTCATATTCAAGATCAAGCCATTCAAGTACAAGTTCAAGATGTTCTAATTCAAGATTCAAGCATCACAAGTATAAGAACAAGAGTTTCTTATACAAGTTCAAGTACTAGATCAAGTTTTCAAGCTTCAACTATATCAAGACAGTGTGCAAACTCAATTGATCTTCTCAAGCTTAAAGCTCATATACTCAAGTTGAAACACAAGTCATAAGTACTTCAAGTTCAAGCTTCAAAGTACTTCAAGATGTCAAGTTTCGTGTACTTTAAGATCAACTATCAACCAAAGCGAATGATGTTTCAATGTTCATATATCACATATAAGGTATGAATGACCCTAGATTGACCATAGATTAGGTCATATGGATTGCAAACTTAATTTGGGTCATTATATAATTTTATAAGCTTTCACTCGACTAGTCTTAGCCTATGCTCGACTAGTCCTAGTACTGGCTCAACCAGTCCAAGAATTTCCTCGACCAGTCCAAGGTTTGTTACTAATTTTTGGAATTTTTTGTTGGACTATCGACTAGTCCTAGAGACTGCTCGACCAGTCGAGTGAACAGTGCTTGACCAGTTAGCAGGCTCGACTCAAAGTCCAGCAACCATTTTTTGTCCCATTCGACTAGTCGTGGAATGGTCTTATCTTATCGCGCTCATATTTTTAAAATATTGTTGGTCCTTCGACCAATTGAACCAACCACTGGGCCAGTCAAGTGAACAGTAATTTTGCCTATAAATTGATCACGATTTTCAGAGTTTTTCATTCCATTCCAAGATAATCAAGACACCACTCTGAGAGATAAGTTTGTGATATTCTTAAGCTATATTGTGTTCATTTAATATTCTCTTTAATTTAGCTTTTTATATTTGATTTTGAATTCTCTATTCCAATCTTAATTGAAGAAGGGATTTAAGTTTTCCCCTTTCTTGAGATCAAAATCAAATCAAGCTAGCCCAAGCTGATTTAATTTAAAAATCATTTAGAACTTAGAACCTTTTCATAAGTGAGTGTGGACATTGAACATCTACGTTGAACATCTACACCGAATTGGTTCTACCGGGCTTCGACAAAGGAGAATATCCAAATAAGTATATTTATATTTTTGTAAATTTCTTTTTTGGGTTTTGAGGTTGTGCCAGAAAAATCTCTCTTTCTTTTTTTTTCGGTTTGTCTGAGGTAATCCAGAAAATCTCAGAGTGTGGGGGTTTTTGAATTGTGTAAGCCCACTTGAAAGACACAATTGTGAAGGTTTTAGGTGAACCTTGAAAAACTTATTTCATAGTGAAAGCCAATATTCACTGTGTGAGGATATTGGGAGTGGAGTAGTTGTGTGGTTGTTTTTTAACAATTGGTGTACACACAAGCGAACCACTATAATTGCTGGAGTTGTGAATGGTTGAATGTGCCTAAGTGTGTGAATATTGTAATTTATTTTTCAGCATTTGTGGTGAATGATTGTAATTTACTTTCAGTACATGTGGTGAATGTTGTACTAGCAGTAGAATTTTATTTTATTTTTATTCTTTATTCCTCTGTATCGATTTAAGATTTTGATACATAAATTGTTCTAGGAATCAGGTTGTCTTACCATAAGCCATTGGTTTTTGGTGTAAGGTTGTCCTTAGAACAACATCTGTATTAACCTCTCAATACTTATGCATTTGAGGTTGCTATTTATTTCTGCTATTTGAATTGCTAAGTGCTATCATTGTTAATTTCTTTATTATTCCGCATTTAATTTTTTAACTTGGCATACCCCCCCCCCCTCTCTAAGACTCTTAGCTCGGCTTTTTCAAAAATCATAGGAATGGGCCAGACATGTCTCTAGAGGGTCAGAGGATAAGGTCAAAGGTGTTCTACCTTCCATGAAAGAGTCAATCATGTTAATGTCGTGGAAATCATCATCATCCTGTAACCGTCTGTCAATATTGAAAAAGATATTTAACTCCAATGTCATATTCCCGAAAGACATACTCATGACTCCATTCCTACAATTGATGATTGCATTTGAAGTGGCAAGGAATAGGCAACCAATAATGATGGGAATCTGAGTGCTCATGTTACTGATGGGTTCCGTATCCAAGACGATAAAATCTACAGGGTAGTAGAATTTGTCAACTTGGACCAGCACATCCTTAATTATTCCTCTCAATATACGAACTGAGCGATCAGCAAGTTATAATGTGGTTAGGGTGGGTTTTAATTCACCCAAACCTAACTGTTTGCTGACCGAGTAGGGAATAAGATTTACGCTCGCTCGTAAATCAAGAAGTGTGTGCTCAATATGGTAATTCCCAATTACACAATCGATGGTTGGACTACCGGGATCTTTGAATTTCTGTGGCACATCTTGCTTTAGGATGGTACTCACTTTTTCAGTTAAGAAAATTTTCTTTTGAATATTTTGCCATGTTTTAGTAGTACACAAGTCTTTCAGAAATTTGACATATGAAGGTATTTGTTTTACGGTATCAAGTAGAGGAATATTGACCTTCACTTGTTTCAACACCTCTAGAATGTCCTGAGAGTTAAACAGAGGTTTTGGTGTAACCAACTGTTGGGGGAATGGGGCAATCGGCTTCCCTTGAGGTTTCGGTTCTAGTTCTTATGGAGCATGACTAGATCTATCATTATTGTCCTCTTCCGGGTCCTTAGGCTTTTCAGCCCTAACCGGAATAGTTTTGTCAATAGTCTTCCCAATCCTAAGAGTGGTGATAGATTTAGCTTGCTCCATCTGATTTGAAGAGCTTGGGTCGCTAACTTCATATTGTGGTTTTAGATTGGGAAGAGGTTGAGCTGTAAGGCTCCCCTTATTCCCAATCACATTTTTAGTATTAAGTCCTTGTATGGCCTTTGTGAGGTCTCGAAAGGCTTGTAGCATACCTTAATTGAAAAGCTCTTGCTTTTAAAGATGTTTTAAAACCGGGTCCTCTTGAGGTTTCTCTTGATGTGGAATTTGATTGAAGAAACCTTGAGGGGTAGTAGTTTGTCCATTCCTCCAACTGAAGTTTGGATGATTTCTCCAATTAGGATTGAATGTATTAGAAGTAGGTCCATTGAAAGGTCTTTGGTAATTGTTCACAGCATTGGATTGCTCATTCAACACCTCTTGAAAGGAAGGTATTGTTAGACAATTTTTGGTTGTGTTAATGCTGCAAGCACAAATACTGCAAACAGTTTCCTTAGCCTTATCCTTCTTTAATTTTATCGCCTCGAGTTTTCTGGTGAGATTAGCCACTTTAACACTGATATTATCGTCCTCTTTCAAGAGATATATTCCACCCCTTTCATTGGATTGAGTCGGCCTAGACCTGGTGCTTAGCTTTGGGGAAATGTCCCATGATTGTGTGTTTTCAGTAAGCTTATCAAAGTAGTCTCACACATCATCAACACTTTTATTCATGAATTCCCCATTACACACTGTCTCGACTAATTGGCGCATGGGAGATGTCAGTCAATAGAAAAAGTTCGTGATGCCCCATATTTCAAAACCGTGTTGTGGGCATGAACTGACAAGATTCTTGAATTGCTCGCAACATTGGAAGAATGTTTCACCTTTCCTTTGAAGTTCATGATCGACCTTCTAAGGGTGTTCTTTTTATGGTATGGGAAATTTTTCTTTATGAACTCCCTTGTCATGTCATTCCATTTACCAATAGATCGAGGACTAGTGAATGCAACCACAGCTTAGCTTTCTCTTTCAAAGAAAAAGGAAAGAGTTTCAACCTGACCATTGTTCACTCCCCAAGTATAGGGTTGTGATGTAGTAATAAACTCGGTAAGATCGAGGTCGAATCCCACGAGGACTGGTCGTCACAACTCAAATCTATGATTCTCCTTAACTAATCCAACAAATAATGGAACTAATTACTACGCACAATTCTATGAAAAAAAAACAATTAAGAACAGGAAGAAAATTCAATCAGAAAGAAAGCACTAGGACTTTCGAATCCACCCCTAATTATCCTAACCCTTGTTTTGTCTGTTGATTCACCTTGATCTAGATTGATACCACTTAAATAGAGAAAGCACAATCTGTGTCCTAAATCGGGCATACAGACCGTCTAATTCCTTTAAGCAATGCCATGAATAACAAATTCCATGTCCTTGGTCGGGCACATGAAATGTACATTCATTAAAGCATCCTGTTTCTTCCTCTATAGGAAACCTGTTCTTGATCGACACAAGCACTGTAATAAGCATCCAACAACATCCATCTATATACTTTGATCAAGTTCATAGATGGAGAAGTATGGAATTTAAACCCATAAAGCTCACTTAGAGAAAAAAATAAATTAATTAAAATTCAAAGTAAATCAACCAATACAAGAGTGATCAAATTAGGGGCTTCATCTCACCCTTTGAGCCGAGATTAGTTACCCATAAGATCCATAAAAATATTAAATAAAATTCATAAATTAGAACTCCAAACCGAACAATCTCTCTCTCTCTCCTTCTCTTTCTTCTCTCCCCTGCTCTGGATCTCCAATTCTCTCGGATCCGAATGCCTCTCCCACGTCCAAAACTTCACTTTATATAGGCTTTGGATGGTGGAATCGGTGGGTGCGAGTCGTAGACGGACTCGAAGTGCAAATTTTCGCAACCGTGATCGGTGGGCCCCACAGAGGTATTTTCTGGAAAATTCACCCCGTCCATTAGATTCAGGACGAAATTTCAGTCAAGAATGAGTGGTTTTGAAGGTCCATTAACGTGGCACACAGAAGAAAATATGAAAAACTCAGTTTTGAACGTCACAAGATCGCCTGTTTGTGGCCTCTGTACCGCGCACGTGTGTACGCATGGGAGTGGAAGATCAGCATGGTTTTGTAGTTCTCGAACTCATCTACACAATGGACGGCTCGGATCGGTCAGAAAGGTGACGGGTGGGGCCCACAATCTTCCGCAAAACGGACCTGGGCCGACCGTTTCGCCGGCCACGAAATGTGTAAACAGGGCTGATTTGCCGTCCGTTCGGTGGGTCCCATTCCTCGATCAAACGGAAAATCCACTCCGTACACTGCGATGAGAAAAAAACCCGGGAATGACCGATTTTGGATTGTTTTGGTGTGGTCCACAGATTTTGAAGTCGTCGTCCATCCCTGCGATTGAATGGTTAAAAATCCCACCATCGATGATTTTACATTTAGTCAGCTAGGCGTGGTGTATGTCCGCCCCAGGAAGTGGATGGACGGTCCGGATTGTCCATTTGGACACAAGGTGGGCCCCACAACCGACGACAACAGTCGGTTCCGCGGGACGCTGGAACGACTGTTCGCGTTTTTGAGGAAGGCGGTGCGTGGGTCAGCGTCTCGCTGACCGAGATACGGGTACAGTGCACGGCGGCGCGCATGTGCATGGTGTACATGCATCACGTGCGTGGCCCACTGTGATGTTTGTGCGAAATCTGCACCATCCATCTTTTTCCTCATATTATTTCACCTGTCAAAACCCAATTTGAGACAGTTCCAGATATCAGGTGGGCCTGAAATCAACGATTCGTGGGCTGAATTGTCAGTTGGAGCACTTCCCGAGATCATCAATGGCTGAAATTTAATATGTACGGTTAAATTATGGCCCTCATCCCATGTATGAAGTTTTGAACTGATTGGATGGCGGGAACCATGTGATCTTGCATTCGGACCCTTTTCGGGCCCTTTGGCTTCAATTTCTTGATTTCTAGGATCTCGAAGCGTTGATCTTAGTTCCCTGGGTCGTTCTCGTGCTCGATGACTTGAACATGAAATCCATGCTTTTAACATTATTTTGCAATAATACTCCTGATTTCATCCTGTAACAAAAACACAATTAAAATATGAAGTTCGACGTTATTATGTTTGTAAAATCAGGTAATAGCTGGGGTCTGATATGCAATATTTGACCCTCATCACAACCCCCAACCAGCATTTTGCTAGTCCCGAGCAAAACATGCGAAAAAATAATTTTAAATAAAGACAATTCTCAGTAAACTCAAGTGACTTGCGAACGGATATTTGAGATGTGAAAATTTTAAGATTCATGATCGGTGTGTGAAATTTTCTCTTGGAATCAAGCTTTACAAACAAACTTCATAATCAAGTTCAAAATATTAATCCATCAATTAGAGCATTCCTAAACATTGAGTTCCACGAGTGTAAAGAATAATCTCGACTTACAATCAATAAGAGATCCAATTTGTCAATTCCATGATAATTCATGACAATCAAAACTTGAAACCAACACTTATCTCACAAATTAACTTTTCATGTTACCATCTTTTGATTTTCTTTACGAGCAGTAACGCAACTGAGGGGAATCAAATTCTCACTTATAGGGAGCAAACCTATGGCGAAAACTTGTCGCTTAAAAAATTGTTTTTTTTTTTTTTTTTTTTTTTTTTTTTTTTTTATATGTCAACTATGGAGAATCAAATCTACACCTATAGGGAGCAAACCTATGGTGAAGATTTAGCCTTTTAATTCTTCTTTTTACCAAGTTAATCATTCAGTTATCAAATCAATACTTAATGTGTAAGCGAGATGTGATATGTGGAATCATGGCTCAATCAATGTTTACAACTTCTAATCATGGATTAACAAATCAAAATTGACTGTGAAATCAAGCAGGTGGCCAGATCCAAGAGTCATAAGTTACCAACATCACATATCTTATAATGTTAAAACCACAACTATCATTCAAAATCACTTAGAATTTAATAGAATTCCAGAAAAAATTTTAAAATTTTCACAAATTTTGCTCAAGACCAAGAAAATACTGATTAGGTAACCTAATCTCCCACCCCCAACCTAAAATCTACATTGTCCTCAATGTAAAAGAAATAAGCATACAATGCATATAGGACAACGAAAATAAAAGAGGAATGAGGAAAGATAGTACGGATCGGAGAATTAAGAAGCTTTCTCAAAAAAAAATTTCAACGTAAAAGTGAGTTAGCACAAGAGAGAAATCAATGAAGCAAAAAAATAACAAAAAAGAAAAATAAAAGAAGATCCTACCTATACCACTTTCGCAGGTGCTCTCGATTGCATTTAGCGCATGCAACAAGCCTTTAAACCCCTAGGTTACCCCTAGTGGACAAGTTGTAGTCTCGTGAGGGTTTGCAGTAATGTTACCCACAAACATTGAAATAACTAAGAAAAAGCAATACAAGAAAGCAAAAGGCTGGGTTGCCTCCCAGGAGCGCTAAGTTTAACGTCTTTAGCCAGACAAGAACGGACCATGAATGAGCTTAATCGTTATAACCAAGGTCCGCCAAAGAAATTACCTTACCACCTTAATTAACCAATCCCAGATAAGTGATGTGAGTTCCCATGAGCTGTGCTATCTGCAAGGAGGTAACTGACACTGTCGTCAAAGAATTTAAGAACTTCTGCTCGCACGACTTCTTCCATATGAGGATCACGCTTCCTTTGTATTTCACGCGACATTTCCACGGCATGATCCATGCATATCGTGGGGCATACTCCCTGTATTTCCACTATCTTCCTTTCAATTGCTGCCTTATATGTTCTAAGAAAATTAAGCAGCCTGCTTGCCTTTGTCTTCTCAGAGTTCGAAACTGTGCTGTCAGGAGGCGTCTCAGAGAGATGAAGAGGTTCCACTTTCGCTCTCCATTTTTCAGTCTCCAAGATAGGAGTAGAGTCGAGCAGTGCATTGACTTCATGGATGGGACTATCGATGTCAAAGTCCATGCCAGCTTGTGCTAAGCAGGTCTCAAGTGGATCTTCAAAAGATGTACGGAAGGAGTCCTGCACAAGGCTCTTGATCATGTCCACTTCAAATATATCATCCAAATCTGCGGATTGTTGTCCTGCATTAAAAACATTGAGTTTAATATTCATGTTACCAAAGGACAATTTCATAACTCCATTCCCAAGAATTTATAATAGCATTAGATGTGGCCAAAAATGAACGACCCAAAATGACTGGGATCTGACTATGAAGATTCTGAACAGGCTGAGTATCAATGACTATGAAATCCACTGGAAAATAAAATTTATCAACCTGGATTAACACATCTTCAATAACACCCCGGGATACCTTGACAGATCTATCAGCCAGTTGTAATGTTACCTTAGTCGGTTTCAACTCACCAAGTCCTAGCTGCTCATAAACCGAATAAGGTAACAAATTAACGCCGCCCCAAATCAAGTAATGCCTTCCCGATCTTATGATCTCCTATGCCGCAAGAAATGGTGGGAGCTCCTGGATCCCTAAATTTAGGAGGAGTGTTATGTTGAATCATGGAGCCGAAAGCCGCTCGCAATGAAGACCTTCTTATGAACATTTCGCTTACGCTTTTGAGTGCATAAATCTTTCAGAAACTTAGCGTAAGCAAGGACTTGTTTAATAGCGTCAAGCAGACGGGATGTTGACTTGCACTTTTTTGAACACATCCAAGATCTCATCAAAGTTATTTCTTTTCTTCATTGGTGCCAGACGTTGAGGAAAGGGTGCTTTGGGCACGTAAGGTGGCATATTAGTGGCTCCTGGAGAGTCAGAGAGTTTTTGAACTTTGGATGCATTGGTATGACTCTCTGCTTCATCTTGATCTTTTGTTTTAGAATTTGATTCATCCCCAGGCATCTCTATTCTATTATCAATCTGCTTGCCTGACCTAAGGGTAGTAATCGATTTGGCCTGTTCATGATATTGCCCTTGGTTAGAATTAGAGCCAATCTCATACTGTCCCTTTGGGTTAGCCTCAGGTTGGCTAGGGAACTTGCCCTTCTCTCTCTCACTCAATGTGGGAGCTAGTTGACCCATTTGAATTTCCAGCTTAGCAATGGATTGTGCATTTGCATGTAAGCTTTGCTGGTTAGCCAGTAAGGTGTGTTGGGTATCTTTTTGGAATTGGAGAGAACTCTGCATAAAAAGATGGAGTGTATCCTCAAGAGATGGGTTCCTTGATTGCGTAGGCAGTTGTTGATATTGTGGAATTTGTTGACTGCCAACTTGGAGGTGCGATTGCATGGGAGGATTTCGGATGGTCCTCCTTGATGTGGTCCCTTTGCCCAAGAAAAATTTGGATGTCTAGCCCACCCAGGTTGTATGTGTTCGAGTAAGGATCATTCCTGTGTTTTGAAAAGTGTTCATAGCATGAACTTGTTCGAGAGAAGTCTCGGGGATTTGCGCCCAGATGGACAAGACTCAAGGCGGGTGACTAGAACATGTGGCACATGCCTCCACTTGAGTCAGTTTGTGGAGGTCCATTATTTAATACCAGAGCATCAACTTTCTTTGTCAGGTTATCAAGTTTGGCGCACAACTCTGGCACGAATCCTATCTCATATATACCACCTCTCTTTTGTGGTTGGGAACTTCTTTCACCTCTATCTGAATAGTCCCATTGCTGGGAGTTTTCACACAAGGTTTCAAAAAATTTCCATGCTTCGGTATCGCTTTTGGTCATGAAGGACCCTCCACTGGTGGCATCAACCATGCGACGGCTAGGGTGTCGACCGTCATAAAAGTATTGCACTTGTTGCCACTTCTCAAAACCATGGTGAGGACATTTAAGAAGCAAGTCCTTCCATCTTTCCCAACATTCATGAAAGTGCTCGCCCTCTTTTTGTGTGAAGTTAGTAATTTCTCTACGGAGGGCATTGGTTTTGTGAACGGGAAGAACTTATTTAAGAACTTCTTAGACAGTTGGTCCCATGTAGTGATAGTTCCAACTTCTAGAGAATTCAACCATGCTTTCGCCTTATCCTTCAAAGAAAACGGAAACAGACGTAGGCGGATTGAATCGTCTCGAGAAGTTTTGGAACTTAAAAGTGGAGCAAATGTCTAAGAATTCTTTCACATGATGATATGGGTCCTCCTTGTCCAATCCATAAAAGGATGGCAAAGAATTGTATGATTGCTGAGTTTAAGTTCAAAGTGTCTTTCCGTAGTGGTTGGCAACACTATGCATGAAGGCGCATTAAATTGACAGAGCCGAATAATCTTTGAGAGCCTTAACCCGGTCTCGGTCGCCATTTCAACGAGAATTATTTCTCAATCTTTCACGCAGTGTTCTTTCTATTTCAGGATCAAACGTTGCTAGTTCTTTATCTAGAGATTTACGTCCTAGCATAAACTAAGTAACAACCTAAGAGAAAGAAAATTAGAACTAGAAATTATGCTATTAAAAAAAAACAAGTTAAAACTATGTAAGTGAGAATGGGAAGAAAGAACCCGAAAAAGGAGATGATTGGTGTTAAGAAGCTTCTCCTCACTTAGTAGCTTTCTTCCTCAATTCCTGTAAAAAAAAAAAAAAAAAAAAAAAAAAACAAATTTAGGTTTCCTAAAATAATGATAGAAAAATCCTAAGCAACGGTTAATTTCTAAAAATAAAATTAAAACTTTAACCTAAGTTAGTAAAATCCTAAGCTATGAATTATGATAAGAGAGAATCCTAAATTCAATTTGGAACGAAACAGTCCCCGGCAACGGCGCCAAAAACTTGTTCACTCCCCAAGTATAGGGTTGTGATGTAGTAATAAACTTGGTAAGATCGAGGTCGAATCCCACGAGGACTGGTCGTCACAACTCAAATCTATGATTCTCCTTAACTAATCCAACAAATAATGGAACTAATTACTACGCACAATTCTATGAAAAAAAAAACAATTAAGAACAGGGAAGAAAATTCAATCAGAAAGAAAGCACTAGGACTTTCGAATCCACCCCTAATTATCCTAACCCTTGTTTTGTCTGTTGATTCACCTTGATCTAGATTGATACCACTTAAATAGAGAAAGCACAATCTGTGTCCTAAATCGGGCATACAGACTGTCTAATTCCTTTAAGCAATGCCATGAATAACAAATTCCATGTCCTTGGTCGGGCACATGGAATGTACATTCATTAAAGCATCCTGTTTCTTCCTCTATAGGAAACGTTCTTGATCGAGACACAAGCACTGTAATAAGCATCCAACAACATCCATCTATATACTTTGATCAAGTTCATAGATGGAGAAGTATGGAATTTAAACCCATAAAGCCCACTTAGAGAAAAAAATAAATTAATTAAAATTCAAAGTAAATCAACCAATACAAGAGCTGATCAAATTAGGGGCTTCATCTCAGCCCTAGCTGAGAGATTAGTTACCCATAAGATCCATAAAAAATATTAAATAAAATTCATAAATTAGAACTCCAAACCGAACAATCTCTCTCTCTCTCTCTCCTTCTCTTTCTTCTCTCCCTGGCTCTGGATCTCCAATTCTCTGGATCTGAATGCCTCTCCCACGTCCAAAACTTCACTTTTATAGGCTATTGGATGGTGGAATCGGTGGCAGAGTCGTAGACGGACTCGAAGTGCAAATTTTCGCAACCGTGATCGGTGGGCCCCACAGAGGTATTTTCTGAAAAATTCACCCCGTCCATTAGATTCAGGACGAAATTTCAGTCAAGAATGAGTGGTTTTGAAGGTCCATTAACGTGGCACACAGAAGAAAATATGAAAAACTCAGTTTTGAACGTCACAAGATCGCCTGTTTGTGGCCTCTGTACCGCGCACGTGTGTACGCATGGGAGTGGAAGATCAGCATGGTTTTGTAGTTCTCGAACTCATCTACACAATGGACGGCTCGGATCGGTCAGAAAGGTGACGGGTGGGGCCCACAATCTTCCGCAAAACGGACCAGCGACCGTTCGTCGCTGCCGCGTAAACAGGGACGCGGATTTGCTGTCCGTTCTGGTGGGTCCCATTCCTCTGATCAAACGGAAAATCCACTCCGTACACTGCGATGAGAACGAAAAACCGGTCGGGAATGACTGATTTTGGATTGTTTTTGGTGTGGTCCATAGGATTTTGAAGTCGTCGTCCATCCTGCGATTGAATGGTTAAAAATCCCACCATCTGATGATTTTACATTTAGTCAGCTAGGCGTGGTGTATGTCCGCCCCAGGAAGTGGATGGACGGTCCGGATTGTCCATTTGGACACAAGGTGGGCCCCACAACCGACGACAACAGTCGGTTCCGCGGGACGCTGGAACGACTGTTCGTGTTTTTGAGGAAGGCGGTGCGCGGGTCAGCGTCTCGCTGACCGAGATACGGGTACAGTGCACGGCGGGCGCGCATGTGCATGGTGTACATGCATCACGTGCGTGGCCCACTGTGATGTTTGTGCGAAATCTGCACCATCCATCTTTTTCCTCATATTATTTCACCTGTCAAAACCCAATTTGAGACAGTTCCAGATATCAGGTGGGCCTGAAATCAACGATTCGTGGGCTGAATTGTCAGTTGGAGCACTTCCCGAGATCATCAATGGCTGAAATTTAATATGTACGGTTAAATTATGGCCCTCATCCCATGTATGAAGTTTTGAACTGATTGGATGGCGGGAACCATGTGATCTTGCATTCGGACCCTTTTTTACGGCCCTTTGGCTTGACGGTTTCTTGATTTCTAGGATCTCGAGCGTTGATCTTAGTTCCCTGGGGTCGTTCTCGTGTTCTGATGACTTCAGAACATGAAATCCATGCTTTTAACATTATTTTGCAATAATACTCCTGATTTCATTCTGTAACAAAAACACAATTAAAATATGAAGTTCGGCGTTATTATGTTTGTAAAATCAGGTAATAGCTGAGGTCTGATATGCAATATTTGACCCTCATCAACCATGTCATTAGATACGTTAGGAAAGTATAGAGTGACTGTGATCTCATCAAATTCTTTCAGATATAAATATGGATTTTCTGACTTAAACCCATGAAATTTTGGAAGGAGTTGGTTCACCCCTGTCTTAATATCCATGTGTCCCATGTTTTCTGGAAAAACCATACATGAGGGTGTGATCGGGTAAGACCTGTACCCTAGTCTGTACTGTTCCGTAGGCTTCTGCGATCTTACCGATCGAATTCCGGCAATCCTCGACCCATTTCCAACGTTGCACGTGAGCCTAAGCCGAGTCTTGCATACTAAAGTCGGCTCGAACCGAAACTTATATCCTAGCGACCGGGCCGTCGCCGCGGTTCCAACGCCGTGACTTGCGCACTGAACCTATACCTAGGTGGGAAGATGTCGATCTGCGTTCATTCTGAAGAAACACCACATATTACGAATTACGAGGGAATCTCTACGAGATGTCCCATCAAATCATGTCAAGTACACTCCATGCCATGAGTACAACAACCCATCCCTCCCTTTTCAAAAGTCAACTCTCTCTCCTCTCACCATCCCTCTTTTACAAGTTTTCAAACAAAACCATCCATCTTTACAAAAAAATCAAACTCACTCATACTTCTCATCCCCTTCCTTACATCATCCCATCCATATCACCCCATCACCCATTTTTCTTTCTCATTTCTCAAATCTCCTAAGCATCCCACGTCCAAGCTTCCTCTCTCCCAAACCACAAGTGTAGCCCACCCTCTCATCTCTCATCCTCACCATCAAAACTCTATCGCCACCGTTGAACGTTGAGCATAGGTGTATACAAGCCTTAAGGAGCAAGAAGGAGTGCAAGAGGTGGGTGATCTACCGTTAAATTCTTTTTTTTTTTGTGACCACTTGTTGGTGGGATCTATTTTTTTATGTATGAATTGTATAATGTGGGGCCCATAGTGGCGGGGCCCCACCATCACCGTCTCTTGTCTCTCTCTCTCTATTATATATATATATATATATATATGATGATGATGACGTAGGGGTGTGGCCCATCTAGTGTATGTCCCACCAAGAAGTATATATTTTAATCCATGTGGGACCCGTCGTTTGGATGTGTTGGATCTACACCATCTAACCCATTAGTGGGCCCGGATGGAAGGAAAAACACAAGTATCAGGTGGTCCAAATGGGTGGGCCACGTGAATAAGGGACCCACCATGATGCAGTGTTTATCCATGCCGTCCAGCGTCCCTGGACGCTGGACTAGGGCTGGCTAACATGGAGTTGTGTACTGACATGGGCGTGTACTTCCAAGCTTTAAAAAAAAATTTACTTTTTGGGATGGGCTGCTCATGCAGGCCCCACCTTGATGTATGTATGTGATCCACGCCGTCCAATCTATTCTCCAGCCCATTTTAGGCGTTGAGCCGAAAAATGAGGCTGATCTGATTTTCTGGCGAGCCGTGGGATCGAGAATACTAGTATTTCCGTTAAAACTCGGGAAAAAGGATTGCTGGGATCCACCAGGAGCTTGGACCCGCCTGAAACTTGATATGGACCCTTAACTTTGTGGAGCTCATGCAATGGACGGGTTGGATCTTGCTGGTGCGGGCCCCACAGGTGAGATGCCTAAAACATTAAAAAAAAAAAAGAAAGAAAGAAGGCAGCAGTGCTGCCGTTGTCACTGGCGGGCGGGTGGCCAGGGCTGGCCCTCACGCCCCAATTGTGGACCTCACCATGATGCGTTTCGAGCATCAACACCGTCCATCGTGGGACCCCCCTTCTAATAGGGGTCTGCCCCAAAAATCAGTCATATATGGAATTCAGGTGGGCCACACCCTCTAAAATCATGAGAAGACATGCCTAAACGTATAAAATCATTTGGTGGGGCCTACCTGAGTTTTGCATGTGGCTGAAACTTGGTCTGGACCGTCAGCCAGGTGGGACACACATAATGGGTGGGTTGGATTGTGAGTCACATCTCGGTGGGCCCCAATAATAAAAAAAATTAAAATTAAAACAACAACAGCAGCAGAAGCTGCTGCTGCTGACAGAGGACGCGGGCCGCGCCTGCGGCTGGGAGGTAGAGGTAGACCCACGACTCCTGCCGTGGACCCCACCATGATGTATGTGTGTCATCCACGCCGTCCATCTATTTTGTCAGATCATTTTAAGGCATGAGCCCAAAAATGAGGTAGATCCTAATCTCAAGCGGACCACGTTACAGGAAAACAGTGTTGATTGGAGGCTCAACCGTTTTCACAGATGAGTGTCGAATGGATATCACGGTGGGCTCTGGTCTGCGTGATTGTGTGAACAGGTTTGATGGAAAATAAATATCACGGTGGGCCTTGGTCCCATGACCTTATGAATAGGTTGGATTTCAAATAAACATTACAGTGGGCCCCTAGGTCTGTGTGACCTCATCAACAAGTGGATGGAAAATAAATATGATGGTGGGCCCCTTATTCATGCGACCTCATCAACAGGTGGTTGGAAAATAAATATTATGGTGGGCCCCCCTTCTCATGTGACCTTATCAACAGATTAGATAGGAAAATAAACAATATGGCGGGCCTCACATGAGGCCCACTTAGATGCATATGGGTTGATGTGTTTAGGCCCATCTTGATGTATTTTTAGGCCCATTATTGAGGCCCACTTTGGTATATACGGGTCCATATATTTAGGCCCATCTTGGCATGTATATGGGCCCAATATTGAGGCCCACTTTGATGTATATGAGGCCCATATGATTAGGCCCACCTTATTATATTTGAGACCCCATGTGTTATGTGACTAATGTGATATATGCAAAGCCCATGGGTTATGGCCCATGGCAATGTACGTAAGGCCCGTTGGTGCGATCCAATGATACAGCTCACTTGATGAATATAAGGCCCATATGATACGGCCCAATTAATGTATTTAAGGCCCAATCGGGTGCAATTAGGTTCATTACAATGCGTGATCCCTCCATGGTGTAGATAATGATGTTTATAATAAGTAGTGCCTTGGGAACAATGTTGGTTTGACGTCCACATTGTAAGGATAATGTTGGTTAAATGTCCGCATTGTCACGCTCCCTAAGGCCCATGGATGGGCCCATACTTGTAGTGAGTAGGCCATCTAGGCCCATATCCGTTATGCACAAGCTCATCACTATATAACATGTTTAGTATAGATACATGATTCATGATCATACGCATCATATGTATGCTTGGTATGAGGAGTGACTGATCATAGCATATGCCTTCAGGCAGACTGTTTATGGGCTCCCTGATAGGTGGAGTTGCCTACATGAGTGCATGCCACATGCAGGATGGTTGCATGACTGATAGTGTGATACATGCACTTGCATTCGTGTGATTGTGATATGCCCTAGCGACATTAGGGTCATAGCCTCCACAGATATATCGTGGGTGGTTGGTTGTATACCGGAAAATCTTGTTCTAAGCAATTGGGGCGCCATAGATGTCCCTAGGTGAGAGTCCTTGAACCTGATGGTACTAGAGGATGACTCCAACATCGAGACCGAGTGGATATACGAGCACACGAGGGCCGAATACCAGAAGGTCGCGTCTCCCACTGTGTCGTGGTCGGTTGGAAAGGAGTGGTGGCCTTACTCACCTGAGAGCAGGGGGCATTACTAGGCTGAGTTTGACTAGCTCGGAAATGGGTTCGCTATTGACGTGCCGGATAGGTATTGGCTAACTATTGGCCAGGCAGATAGTGAGGTTTCTTACGCTCACTTGGACTGTGCTGCTTGGAGAGAGACAGTGCCACTTGGAGTGTACTGAACCCCAGTGATTATTCAGATTGAGAACTGTATTGACATGAGAATTTGGAAGAGGATTGACATGCTTGAGCTACATCTTGCATCGCATGGCCTTGGTATGGATGATAGCATTCACATCTTGTACTGCATAGCCTTGGTACAGCTGGTTGCATTTACGTACTTATCAGCATGATTCCGCATTACTCCGGCATTGTATTCTGAGCACGTTCGCACACACTTACACCGCCTTCTAAGCTTTCTATAAGCTTATGCACGATTGATGCGTGCAGGTGATGCCAGGACACAGCTATAGTCTCGCCGCAGTTGGAGCATGCTGCCGAGCTTTTGGAGTTTTGATATTACCACTATCTTGTATTTCCCTTTATACGCACTGTACTCAAAGTTTTTAATCATACTGGATTTTGTGATGGTGTTCTTGTGGTTATTGTTCTTAGGTTATGCTTGGTTATGCTCATTTCAAATCAAATGGATTATTAGAAATCCTTCTTGTAGCATCCCAGGATCGGAACCTGGTATATGGGTGCCGGGAGTCGAGAATGGGGTACTACGGAGGCTGTCGACGCCGGATTCGGCGATCGGGAATTTTATGAGCCCGGTCTCCGAGTTCGAGGCGTGACAGAAGTTGGTATCAGAGCATAATTTAGGAATAACCGAGAACAACATCACATGTTTACTATGAGCTAGGAAAATTAGGTTCCGAGTGCATAACCTTTCGATTGAGTTCCTTAACGCGCGATTCTCAAGATTGATTGGTGCCTCATCTTTTCCATAGGACATGCCGCCTAGGAGAGCGACCCGAGCGCACCCCGATCTACCATCTGAGGCTTCAGCTTTACCACCTGTGCCTCCCGTTCCACCGCCAGAGATCCCTGCTCCCTTTCCTGAGGATGACGTTCCTCCACCTAATACCGGTGCGGATCCGACCGTGCCTGTGAGCGCCTCGTAGTTACAAAGATATGTTACAGCCGTGACACGTACATTTTCGGGGCGGGGCGTACGCCCGATTGTTTTCTACTCAAGCATAGCAGGAGCACGCGAGTGCCCTTCTTCGCGAGTTCAGATGGATGGATCCTCCACGATTTCAGGGTAAGCCAGATCCGTCAGCAGATGAGAGATGGCGCTCCGATGTGGAGAAAATTTTTGATATTTTGTCATGTACAACCAAGCAGCGAGTCCGATTGGCCACATTCCTTCTCCAGGGCGAGGCAGAGCACTGGTGGACCTCTGTTACCCACGTTGCAGGACCCGATCATGTCTGAACATGGGAGGATTTCATCAGCCGATTCGAGGAGCAGTACTTCCCCGACCACATTCGTCGTCAGAGGGCACGAGAGTTCGAGACTCTAATACAGGGAGACATGTCCGTGGCGCAGTACGCAGCTCGCTTCATGACGCTGTCACGATTTCCACCATATATGGTTGATGATGAGTGGCGAAAGGCCCGCCGTTTCGAGAGAGGCTTACGTTTCAGTCTTCGAGGCCGTGTTATTGGGCATGAGCTCCCGACCTTTCAGGTGGTAGTACGAAGGGCCCAGATCATGAGACTGAGTGGGCTGGCTCTTAGAGCGATCGAGATCAGAGGAGAGGCCGGAAGAGGCCAGCCCAGTCCAATAGCTCTCAGCAGCATCGACGACCACAGAGGTATCGGGGTCATCCACCTGCTAGAGCACCAGCAGCGTCAGCGGCACCTTCTGCGCCACCCCAGCAGCTGTTTCCAGGGACGTGTTTTGGATGTGGCGGTTCTGGACACCACATATCTGAGTGCCCCCGTCCTTATCTGCGAGCAGTCTAGAGGGCCACAGCGGTCTCGGGAGCGGCCACGGCCACGGTGGCGTTCTTCAAAGACAAAGAAGAAGCGGCCCATCGGCGGCGACCTCGGCCACCTCGATCCGAGGCCCAAAAGAAGCTAAAGAAAGACAAGAAAGATAGGCCGCCGCAGGTAGGTAAAGAAGAAGACTGAGGGACCTCGAAGGGACAGCACCTCCCGGCCGGCTCGAGCCAGGTTCTATGCAGCTCAGCAGGACCCGCAGACTTCCGGAGGAGTCATAGAGGGTATACTTTCAGTCTCCTCATGCATCGTACGAGTATTATTCGATTCCGGCGCTTCGCACTCATTTATGTCTGAGGGTTTTCGTCATTCGACTGGATTGCCAACCGAGTCTTCTAGCGAGGGATTGACCGTATCGACGCCTTTAGGGAAGACTACAGTATTGGCCCGTTTCTGTCCATCTTGCCCCTGTGCAGTCGGTAATATATTCTTATCTCGTCGACTTATTTGTGGCTTTGTCGATGACAGATTTTGACGTTATCTTGGGCATGGATTGGCTTACCGAGTACCACGCCATCATGGACTGTTCCGCGAGGACAGTCATGTTCTGCATACTAGGCTTGCCGCAGTTTCAGTTTGTTGCCGAGCTCCGAGGAGAGTCATTCTCATGCTTGATGTCCTGTGCCGTTGTGGAGCCCGGTGCCGTTGTGGAGCCCTTTACCATTTGTATCGATCATATTCCGATTGTCTGCGACTTCCCCGACGTGTTTCGAGAGATTCCGGGACTGCCGCCTCGTCGCCATGTTGAGTTCGGGATTGATCTTGCTCCTGGTACCGTGCCTATCTCGAAGGCCCCGTACCGTATAGCACCGACGGAGTTGCATGAGTTGCAACGGCAGTTGGACGAGTTGTGTGAGTTGGGATTCATTCGTCCGATCAGTTCACCTTGGGAAGCGCCAGTACTCTTTGTCAGGAAGAAGGATGGCTCGTTAAGGCTTTGCGTCGACTACCGCGAGCTCAACTGGGTCACGATTAAGAACAAGTACCCACTCCCGAGGATAGATGATTTATTTGATCAGCTGCAGGGTACACAGTTCTTCTCGAAGATTGACCTACGTTCCGGTTATCATCAGATTCGTGTCCGAGAGGAGGACATCCCGAAGACAGCTTTCAGGACGCGTTATGGTCATTTTGAGTTTCAGGTCATGTCCTTCGGACTGACCAATGCACCCGCGGTCTTCATGCAGTTGATGAACGAGGTCTTTCATCCATATCTCGATCAGTTTGTTGTAGTCTTCATCGACGACATTCTGATATATTCGAGGACTCGTAAGGATCATATGCAGCATTTGGAGATCACTTTGCAAACCCTCCGTGCCCACCAACTGTATGCGAAACTAGATAAGTGCGAGTTCTAGCAGGAGGAGGTGAAGTTTCTCGGTCATATGGTGACGAGGGAGGGTGTCGCAATGGACCCCTCGAAGGTTGAGGCAGTGCGTCAGTGGAACCAGCCCACGACTGCGTCCGAGATCCACAGTTTCCTTGGTTTGGCGGGCTCTTATAGGCGTTTCATTGAGGGCTTCTCCCGTATTGCTGCCCCGATGACCAAGTTGACTCAGAAGGGCGTAAATTTTGTTTGGAATGATGCATGCGAGCAAGCATTTATGGAGTTGAAGGATCGTCTGACGTCCACTCCTGTCCTCACTCTTCCCTCTGGGAGTGATGGATTCGTTGTATTTACTGATGCCTCACGTATTGTTTAGGTGTTGTCCTAATGCAGCACGGCAGACCTATAGCCTTCGCGTCTCGTCAGCTCAAGGTTCATGAGCTGAACTACCCCACGCATGATCTGGAGCTGGCAGCAGTCGTCTTCGCACTGAAGGTGTGGAGACACTATCTCTATGGGGTTAGGTTCGAGCTCTTCTCTGACCACAAGAGCTTGAAGTACCTATTCTCTCAGTTCGAGCTGAACATGAGACAGAGACGCTGGATAGAGCTTTTGAAAGACTATGATTTTGACCTCCAGTACAACCCGGGTAAGGCAAACATGGTGGCAGATACCCTCAGCCATCAATCGCGAGGCCTGGTGGCACACATGATGATTCAGGAGTGGAGGATGCTCGAGGATATAGCAGAGTACGACTTTAATTTTGGTCTGCAGTCTTCTATCGTTCAGCTATCGATCCTGTCGATTCAACCCTCTCTTGTCGCAAGGATGATCGAGGCTCAGCAGACAGATGAGTCGTTATAGGATTACCGAGCAGAGGCAGCATCTGAGAGTCAGACAGATTGGCAGATTGGTTCTGATGGTGGACTTCACTTCAAAGGTTGATTATGTGTCACGGATATTCCAGAGTTGCGCAGAGATCTTATGACCGAGACACATCGATTGCGGTTTTCTATCCACCCTGGCTCGACGAAGATGTATCGTGATATGAGGAGACAGTATTTCTGGGCGGGGATGAAGCGCCAGATTGCCAGTTTCGTGGCCGAGTGTGACACATGTCAGCGTGTCAAGGCCGATCATCAGAGGCCTCCTGGTCTATTGCAGCCGTTGAGCGTCCCGATGTGGAAATGTGAGCACGTGTCGATAGATTTCATTATGGGCTTGCCGAGGACTCAGCACGGTCATGACATCATTTGGGTTGTTGTGGATCGTCTGACGAAGTTGACACATTTTCTCGCGATACGTGCAACTTGGTTTATAAACCGACTTGCAAGGTTATTTATTGAGGAGGTTGTGAGACTGCATGGTGTTCCAGTCTCAATCATTTCTGACCAAGATTCGAGGTTTACGTCTTAGTTTTGGGGGAGCTTCCAGAGAGCTATGGGGACTGATTTGCAGCTCAGCACCGCGTACCATCCGCAGACCGATGGCCAGACCGAGAGGGTCAACCAGATCCTTGAGAATATGCTTCGGGCCTGCGTGATTGACTTCGGGGGTAACTGGGATGAGCATCTGCGATTAGCTGAGTTCGCATACAACAACAGCTATCAGGCGACCATTGGCATGGCTCCTTTTGAGGCATTGTATGGCACCATGCAGATCTCCGAGTTATTGGACCGAGGTTGGAGAGCGGCGTCTCCTAGGTCCCGAGCTTGTGCAGGAGACTTCAGAGGCTATTGATATAATCAGGCAGAGGATGCGCACAGCTCAGAGCCGGCAGAAGAGTTTTACTGATCACCGACGTCGTCCCTTGGAGTTTGATGTAGGGGACCACGTGTATCTCAAGGTCTCGCCCATGAAGGGTGTGGTTCGATTTGGAGTGAAGGGCAAGCTTGCCCCGAGATTCATAAGACCTTTTGAGATCACTAAGCACATTGGCGTTGTGGCCTATCGGCTTACCTTACCACCACAGTTGTCTGGCGTCCACAACGTCTCTATGTTGAGGAAGTGTGGGTCAGACATTGTTCCTGTTCTTGATTGGCAGCCGTTAGAGGTTCGTGAGGACGTTTCTTACATTGAGCAGCCAGTTCGTATCCTTGATCGAAAGGAGCAGGTCCTCCGGACCAAGGTCATACCCCTAGTAAAGGGGTCACCATTCTGCTGATGAGGCATCTTGGGAGCGTGAGGCCGAGATTCGAAAGCGCTATCCTCATCTCTTTGATGATTGATTGTATGTTGTATCTGGTATGCTGTCTTCGATTTTATATGGCGATGCCTTGTTTCCACTTCTATTGTGAGTTATGACTAGTTGAGATGATTGTGTAAATTTTGAGGATGAAATTTTTATTTGGAGGGGAGAGTTGTAAGACCTGTACCCTAGTCCGTACCGTTCTGTAGGCTTCCGCGATCTTACCCGTCGAATTCCGGCAATCCTCGACCCATTTCCAACATTGCACGCGAGCCTAAGTCGAGTCCTGCATACCAAAGTCGGCTCGAACCGAAATTTGTATCCTAGCGACCGCGCCGTCGCCGCGGTTCCAATGCCACAACTCGCGCACTGAACCGATACCTAGGTGGGAATATGTCGATCTGCGTTCACTCCGAAGAAACACCGCATATTGCAAATTACGAGAAAATCTCTATGAGATGTCCCATCAAATCATGTCAAGTACACTCCATGCCATGAGTACAATAACCCATCCCTCCCTTTTCAAAAGTCAACTCTCTCTCTCCTCTCACCATCCCTCTTTTACAAGTTTTTAAACAAAACCATCCCTCTTTACAAAAAAATCAAGCTCATCCATACTTCCCATCCCCTTCCTTACATCATCCCATCCATATCACCCCATCACCCATTTTTCTTTCTCATTTCTCAAATCTCCTAAGCATCCCACGTCCAAGCTTCCTCTCTCCCAAACCACAAGTGTGGCCCACCCTCTCATCTCTCATCCTCACCATCAAAACTCTATCGCCACCGTTGAACGTTGAGCATAAGTGTATACAAGCCTTAAGGAGCAAGAAAGAGTGCAAGAGGTGGGTGATCTACCGTTAAATTCTTTTTTTGTGACCACTTGTTGGTGGGATCCATTTTTTTATGTATGAATTGTATAATGTGGGGCCCATAGTGGCAGGGCCCCACCATCACCGTCTCTTGTCTCTCTCTCTCTATATATATATATATATATATGTATATGATGACGTAGGGGTGTGGCTCATCTAGTATGTGTCCCACCAAGAAGTATATATTTTAATCCATGTAGGACCCGTCGTTTGGATGTGTTGGATCTACACCATCCAACCCATTAGTGGGCCCGGATGGAAGGAAAAACAAAAGTATCAGGTGGTCCAAATGGGTGGGCCACGTGAATAAGGGACCCACCATGATGCAGCGTTTATCCATGTCGTCCAGCGTCCCTGGACACTGGATTAGGGCTGGCTAACATGGAGTTGTGTACTGACATGGGCGTGTGCTTCCAAGCTTTAAAAAAAAAAATTTACTTTTTGGGATGGGCTGCTCATGCAAGCCCCACCTTGATGTATGTATGTGATCCACGCCGTCCAATCTATTCTCCAGCCCATTTTAGCGGTTGAGCTGAAAAATGAGGTTGATCTGATTTTCTGGCTAGCCGTGGGATCGAGAATACTAGTGTTTCCATTAAAACTGGGGAAAAAGGATTGCTGGGGTCCACGAGGAGCTTGGACCCACCTGAAACTTGATATGGACCCTTAACTTTGTGGAGCTTATGCAATGGACGGGTTAGATCTTGCTAATGCGGGCCGCACAGGTGAGATGCCTAAAACACAAAAAAAAAAGAAGGCAGCAGTGCTGCCGTTGTCACTGGCGGGCGGGCAGCCAGGGTTGGCCCCCACGGCCCAATTGTGGACCTCACCATGATGCGTTTCGAGCATCAACACCGTCGATCATGGGACCCCCCTTCTAACAGGGGTCTGCCCCAAAAATCAGCCATATATGGAATTCAGGTGGGCCACACCCTCTAAAATCATGAGAAGACATGCCTAAATGTATAAAATCATTTGGTGGGGCCTACCTGAGTTTTGCATGTGGCTGAAACTTGGTCTGGACCGTCAGCAGGTGGGACACACATAATGGGTGGGCTGGATTGTGAGTCACATCTCGGTGGGCCCCAATATAAAAAAAAATTAAAACAACAGCAGCAGCAGACGCTGCTGCTGCTAACAGAGGACGCGGGCCGCGCCTGCGGCTGGGAGGTAGAGGCAGACCCACGGCTCCTGCCATGGGCCCCACCATGATGTATGCGTGTCATCCACACCGACCATCTATTTTGTCAGATCATTTTAAGGCATGAGCCCAAAAATGAGGTAGATCCTAATCTCAAGCGGACCACGTTACAGGAAAACAGTGTTGATTGGACGCTCAACCGTTTTCACGGATGAGTGTCGAATGGATATCACGGTGGGCCCTGGTCTGCGTGATTGTATGAACAGGTTTGATGGAAAATAAATATCACAGTAGGCCCTGGTCCCGTGACCTTATGAATAGGTTGGATTTCAAATAAACATTACAATAGGCCCCTAGGTCTGTGTGACCTCATCAACAGGTGGATGGAAAATAAATATTATGGTGGGCCCCCTATTCATGCGACCTCATCAACAAGTGGTTAGAAAATAAATATTATGGTGGGCCCCCCCTTCTCATGTGACCTTATCAACAGATTGGATAGGAAAATAAACAATATGGCGGGCCTCACATGAGGCCCACTTGGATGCATATGGGCTGATCTGTTTAGGCCCATCTTGATGTATTTTTAGGCCCATTATTGAGGCCCACTTTGGTATATACGGGTCCATGTATTTGGGCCCATCTTGGCATGTATATGGGCCCGATATTGAGGCCCACTTTGATGTATATGAAGCCCATATGATTAGGCCCACCTTGTTATATTTGAGACCCCATGTGTTATGTGACTAATGTGATATATGCAAAGCCCATAGGTTATGGCCCATGGCAATGTACGTAAGGCCCGTTGGTGCGATCCAATGATATGGCCCACTTGATGAATATAAGGCCCATATGATAAGGCCCAATTGATGTACTTAAGGCCCAATCGGGTGCAATTAGGTCCATTGCAATGTGTGATCCCTCTGTGGTGTAGATAATGATGTTTATAATAAGTAGTGCCTTGGGAACAATGTTGGTTTGACGTCCACATTGTAAGGATAATATTGGTTAAATGTCCGCATTGTCACGCTCCCTAAGCCCATGGATGGGCCCATACTTATAGTGAGTAGGCCGTCTAGGCCCATATCCGTTATGTACAAGCCCATCACTATATAACATGTTTAGTATAGATACATGATTCATAATCATACGCATCATATCTATGCTTGGTATGAGGAGTTACTGATCATAGCATATGCCTTCAGGCAGACTGTTTATGGGCTCCCTGATAGGTGGAGTTGCCTACATGAGCGCATGCCACATGCAGGATGGTTGCATGACTGATAGTGTGACACATGCACTTGCATTCGTGTGATTGTGATATGCCCTAGCGACATCAGGGCCATAGCCTCCACAGATATATCGTGGGTGGTTGGTTGGATACCGGAAAATCTTGTTCTAAGCAATTGGGGCGCCATAAATGTCCCTGGGTGAGAGTCCCTGAACTCGATGGTACCAGAGGATAACTCCAACGTCGAGATCGAGTGGATATACGAGTGCACGAGTGCCGAATACTAGAAGGTCGCATCTCCCACTGTGTCGTGGTCGGTTGGAAAGGAGTGGTGGCCTTACTCGCCCGAGAGCAGGGGGCATTACTAGGCTGAGTTTGACCAGCTCGAAAATGGGTTCGCTATCAACGTGTCGGATAGGTATTGGCTGACTATTGGCCAGGCGGATAGTGAGGTTTCTTACGCTCACTTGGACTGTGCTGCTTGGAGAGAGACAGTGCCACTTGGAGTGTACTGAACCCCGGTGATTATCCAGACTGAGAACTGTATTGACATGAAAATTTGGATGAGGATTGGCATGCTTGAGCTGCATCTTGCATCGCATGGCCTTGGTATGAATGATAGCATTCACATCTTATACTACATAGCCTTGGTACGGCTGGTTGCATTTACGTACTCATCAGCATGATTCCGCATTACTCTGGCAGTGCATTCTGAGTACGTTCGCACACACTTACACCGCCCTCTAAGCTTTCTATAAGCTTATGCACGATTGATGCGTGCAGGTGATGCCAGGACGCAGCTGTAGTCTCGCCGCAGTTGGAGCGTGCCGCCGAGCTTTTGGAGTTTTGATATTACCACTATCTTTTATTTCCCTTTATACGCACTGTACTCAAAGTTTTTTATCATAGTGGATTTTGTGATGGTATTCTTGTGATTATTGTTCGTGGGTTATGCTTGGTTATGCTCATTTCGAATCAAATGGATTATTAGAAATCCTCCTTGTAGCATCCCAGGATCGAAACCTGATATATGGGTGCCGGGAGCCGAGAATGGGGTACTACGGAGGCTGTCAGCGCCGGATTCGGCGATCGGGAATTTTGTGAGCCCGGTCTCCGAGTTCGGGGCGTGACAGATCGCCCCCACCTATTGTAAATAATCTCGTAAAGTATGAGGCAGGGGTGCTTGATGCACCTCATTCTCATCTTGGACTTTCTCAACCCGAGGTTGAGGTTGTCTTCCCGGTTGATTTATAGCCATAACATCAATTAACTATGGGGATCTCGAGCGGCGTCTAATCCTGCGATAGATAGTTAACCCCTTAACCAATCCTTCTTCAATTAAAAGACGTCGAGTGTTGTCACGGACCCACTTGGGCATGAAACACTCTTAGCCATCAATCTCATATTCTAACCTAAACCTAAAAAGGAATAAAGGAAATAGAAATCTAGAAATAGAAAGAAAGAGAGAGTTGGAGAGAAGTTACCAAGTTAGACGTTCCTAATTAAAATCTTGTAAAACAAAACAAAACAAGTCAGTTTCTAAAAATAGAAATTCTATAATTAGGAAGTTCCTAAAATAGAAAGTAAACAAGTTTCTAAAATGGGAAAACTTCTAAAAACCGAAAATAGAAAGTTTCTAAAAAATTATTAGGAAAGTTCTAAACCTAGAATTAGAAAGTTTCTAAAAATAGAAAATAAAACCCTAATCCTAAAAATAAAAAAAGTAAAAAAATTAGAAAGAGATTACCAATTTAGAAAGTCTATATCAGAATCCTACAAAACAAGGAAGTTGAGTTAGTTTCTAAAAATCAAACAAAAAAAATCTAAACCTAAAATTAGAAAACCCTAATCTTAACCTAATTCTAAAACTAGTGAATCTCAGAAAAACGCAACCGTTAGTCCCCGGTAACGGCACCAAAAACTTGTTCACAACCCCAAGTGTAGGGTCGCGATGTAGTAATAATCTCGGTAAGACCGAGGTCGAATTCACAGGGACTGAACCTTGTATAACTAGAACTAGAAGAAGATGTAATCTAAATCAAAAGAATTTAAGAGAATAATTATAAATTATGCAACTAAAACTTATAAAATTCAAAGGTGGAAAACTAGGGTTTCCAAAGATCTACTTGTAGAGATCAGAGAGATCTATGCTTGATTCACGAACACAACTAGAATCAGAGTCTCATCTTCATCCAATTGGAAGATATGTCATTAAAAATCAACTATGAACTTCCTTTGATCTAGTTCTCAATGGATGAGAGGTATGAGAACATGAGAACTAAAAGTGACTCCATCACTAAGCCATGACCATGAGACAAAGCAAACAACAAAATTTAACCAATCCACAATCAATCTAAGAGAATTATGAACATTAGGAAGGGTTTCATCATCCAACCATGTCCACGGGACGATGGTGAATAACAGGGTACCTAATTTCACAATTACAATAATGAAAAGAACATACTCAAAGCTATCGCAGATCCATTGTAATTTAAGTCACAATAAACCATTAAAAACTACGAGTATTCCTTATTATCAAACTAGAATCAAAGTTAGTTCAACTTAAACATGAATCAAAGCCATAGAAATAATCACATCATGCTACAAGCTTCACCTCTTAGCCCTAGCTAAGAGGTTTAGCCAATCATAGACATGACTGAACTAAAAATCTCTTAAAAACATTAAAGGAAGAAACTACTAGGGAGGAAGGAAAAACGCTCAGCCGGCCGTCCGCTCCTTCTCTCTCTCTCTCTCTTCCTTTCCCTCGTCCGTCTGCTCCTCACGTCCATGGCCTCTTTTTTCAATGATTTTTCTTTTCTTTTTCCTTTTTTTTCTTCCCCTCAGACGGTGCGAGGTTAAGCCCTTTTATATGCATGGGAGAACCTTCTGGCATTCCCCTGTGTAAGAGTTACACAGTCCTCCTCTCGGCTACTCTGTCTTTCGCAGGAAAACCGCAACCGACCTGCGCATGGCCCTAGTTGTTGGGATTGTAGTGTTGATCGGTCCCATCTGATCTACGGGTGAAGTTATCTTGAAATGAGGCTATTCACAGGACGTTTCCGATCGTTTAAAGCGTGGTAGGATGGCCCCCGTTGTCAGCCATTTTTCTTGGGACGGGAAGCTCTGTTTTGATGGCAGATCCACTTTTGGTCACCTACTGCCCGATCGGATCCTCTGGACGGCTCTGATCTACTGTCCGCTGATCTCTGGTGATTTGATCACGTTGTAACGTCCGGAGAACTGCGAACGTGCACTCTAGGAGTGCGTTTTTTGCTTGAAAAGCGGGGGAAGACTCCTCTTTGCGCTTTTTTTCTTTCGTCCGGACGCCTTGGGTTTGGTCGGATCTTCATCTGGCATGGATTGAGAGGCCAAGATGATCCTTGTTTGGTGGTTGATGTTACCAGATCGCCGATCTTCTTGGCGTTTTCCGTTTTCTTATGAGATCCCTCATGCGCACAGTCTAATTGCGACAAGACTTGTGTCTTCGAGTGATCTCATCTTTACGTGAAACAGACCAGGGTTTGGTTAAAATTGGGGTCCGCTCCTGATGGACGGTCTGGGTCATCCTTTTGGACGATCAATCTGGCCCACCATTCATTCTAGCGGATGATGAGTGCGAACAGTGAGATAGGTTTTCCTCTCCTTTTTGAATTCTGTCGGGTCATGTGATCCACTAGTGCATGTGTAACGTGCTCATGCATTGCAAGTGAGATCCACTCATGGTGTTTGTGGTTGAATCCACTCCGTTCATTCGTTTCTCCACCTAATTTAAGGAGTTGAGTCCCAAGTTGAGGTATATCCAAAGATCAGGTGGGCCCCAAGATCATGGATTTATGGCTGATCTTTCCGTTGGACCACTTCCACAAAGATCCAAGAGCTGCATTCAGGACAATTTATGATCCTCAGGTCAGATTGGAGGACAAGGCCACCAACGCTTTATCTCAATCACTTTGTTTTTTCGCTAGTCACGAAGCAGCATGGAGAAGGCATGATTAAAATATAACGTTTAAGCATTATCATGTTCATAAAACCAGGTGATCTAAGTGGAATCTCACCTTACTAAGGCAAGTGGTCGAGCAGGTGGAGATAATGCGGAGACTAGGCTCAAAGGGGCTAGGGACGTCGAGGCCTCAATCCTTGTGAGGGGAAGCAATGTTAGGAGGGGTGGCGGAAGTGTTCAAGGCTTCGAGGAGTGCAAGACCGAGCTGAGAGTAGATTTTCAACGCCTAGGGTCGGCTTCAAGGCAAGTGATGATAGGAAGTCGTGAGGCCTTGAGTTAGAGAGATACCCCGACCTCGGACCTAGGTGATTGAAGTGGAATCTCACCTTACTAAGGTCGAGCAGTCAATGCGGAGACTAGGTCGGTGGACGTCGAGGCCTCGATCCTTGTGAGGGAAGCAACAACCACGGAAGTGTTCAAGGCTTCTGAGGAGTGCATGATCGAGCTAGAGTAGATTTTCAGAAGACCCTCCTGTTGTTACTACCCATGAGACCGAGGTGCTTCCTTAGGGATAGATATCCCTTTCTTATACTTCCTTTGTACATTTTTTATGGAATAGAAATATACTTTTTGTTTATTCAACTTTGTGCCTCTATGTGATTAGTCGGTATGGTGGTTGCGTGTGTAACTTTTTACTCGATAATCGAGCGTGTAGATTTTTAATCATTAGTCAAGCATGCAGATCGTTAGGTCATGTAACTTAGTAGATAAAACAGTATAAACGTAGAAAAGAACCTTTTTCCCTTTAAATAAGGGAGGTTTCTTATAGTCATGCACGAGTAGCTTTTTTCGAGGTGAACAGTCGAGTATAGTCGTAATGCTCGTAGAAATCCTTCATAGGTAGTAGATCTTTAGGTGCTCAGCATTTCATGGGTAAGGTGAGAGTTGCCCATCCATATCTTCCAGTTGATAGGTCCCTTGTCAGAACATACTGGCCACCGTGTACGGTCCTTCCTAGTTCAGCCGTAGGGCTCTTGAGCCAGGTTCCTTAGTATTTTGGAAGTTTTGTTGAAGAACTAAGTCCCCTGCTCGAAATTTGCACACTTTACCCCTTGAGTTGTAGTACCAAGTAGCCTTATGTTGATAAGTGGCGACCTTTAGTTACGTCCTTTCTCTTAGTTCTTCAACCAATTTGAGACTTAAAGTCATCTATTTGTCATTTTCACCTAAGTCAAAGACCTCTGTGTGTGTGTGTGTGTGTGTGTGTGTGTGTGTGTGTGTTAAAGGTACTCTAGTCTCTACTAAGATGACCGCTTCTGCACAGAAGGCCAGGGAGAACGGGGTTTCCCCAGTCATCATTTGAGTGGCCGTTCGGTACGCCTATAGGACATACGACAACTCGTTGGCCCAAGCCCCTTTGGATTTTTCGAGTTTGGTTTTCAAGTGGTTCTTTATGATTTTGTTAACGGACTTGTCCATTATACTAAGGGTACCAAGGTGAAGAGAAAGCATTATGGATGCCAAGCTTTTCACATAGTCCTCGGAAACGGGCATTTTCGAACTACCTAAGGGCCTGTTTGGATTCGCATATTGTATCATATTAAGGGTCGGTGTTTACAATATACCATGTTTGGATAGGAGCTGGCATTCGAATGTACACATGCGCGCGAATGCAATAAAATACCAAAAATTACGAAAGGCGGTAGAGTAAAAGAAGATGTCACTGCATCGTGCAGTGTAGCGTCTTTAATGCGTTGTATTTTTGCGTGCAAGGACGCGGATTCGGCACTACCCTGCTGTACCGGCCTCAGCACAGTCAGCGGCTCTGAGAGGTCCACCTTGATGTATGAATTTTTATCTATACCATCCATTCATTTTTTTTCATATTATTTTAAGAGATATTTCTAAACAATAATCAGATCCAATGGTCAAATGGACCACACCAGATGAAGCAGTAGTGACGATGATGCCCACCGTCGAAACCTTCCTAGGGCCCACCATGATGTTTATCTTCCATCTAACCCATTCATAAAGTCACATATATGTGATGCAAGGAAAACACAAATATCAGCTTGATCCAAAACTTGTGGCCCCCAAGAAGTTTCAATGGTAAACGTTTAATCACCACTGTGTGGTCCACTTGAGCCTTGGATCTTCCTCATTTCTATACATAAAATCTCAAATAGTATGGAAAAATGTGTGGATGGAGTGGATGAAACCCATACATCACGGTGGCCACCCAAGATGTGGGGCACGTCGTGGGTGGAGCATATCACTGAAATACACTGATCAAGCAATCCTACCTAGTCCTTATACATCGTTTCCAAACATTGATATGTACAAAAAATTGTATACTTGCCTGAACAATACCTCCTATATAAACATTGGTTAAAGGCATCTTGATTTGGATGTATTCTAAAAATGGTCAAACGTATACATGAACAGTAGCAAAATACAATACAATATAGCCTTATACACGAATCCAAACAGGCCCTAATGTTGTCCGTAATGATGGTGTGGGAGATGTCGTACCTACAGATGATGCTCGTCAAGATGAACTCGATGGTTTTCTGCTCAATAATTTTAGCTAAGGGCTCGAGCTTAACCCACTTTGAAAAGTAGACGACAGCGACGATGGCAAATCTGGTCTGTCCCCTACCCATAAGCAGAGGTCCTATGATATCGACCCCTCATTACACGAAGGGCAAAATGCCGCTCATCGGGGTCGACTGCTCGGGCAGTTGCTGCAGTATTGCAGCGAAACGTTAGCAATTGTAGCATCTCTTTATATATTGCTTTACATCTTTATGTATGGTAAGCCAATAGTACCCTTATCAAATTACGTTATGAGTCAGGGCTCTCCTGCCTGAATGGTTGTCGTAGATGCCTCGTGAATTTCTTTTAGGACATATTTGGCCTCATCTAGTCGCAAGCATATTAAGTATGGCAATGAAAAGTCCCTCTTATAGAGTACGTCTCCCAAGATAATATATCAAGCTATGAAATTGTGACTATACCGCTAATTGAAGTATGAAATTATGTCCAAGTGTCCTAGAGGGGGGTGAATAGGACTTTTAAAAATGTTAATCCTACTTAATGCAAATATTAAATTCCAATCACTAGTAAGCAGGATTAATTCACAATTATGCATAATCAAAAATAGAATAGTGAAATATATATTTCCTACATTTTATCAAACATGTAATGTGCATAAATTAAGCATAACAACAAACAACAAGAAAAAAAAAACATCCACAACACTCATCCAAACGCAGCGATATATAGTGGTCGTGCCTACTCCACTCCTGGCAGACGCACTCTCTCCTAAAGTGTACCTAATTTCACTATGCCATAGTTTTAAAATAGGTTAACCATAAACCTTTATAACCTACACAAGGTTAACTAAGGTGCCTACACAAGACAACCTTAGGTGCCTACACAATGCAACTGACAAATCCTACACAAGGAAAACACACTTGCCTACACAAGGCAATGTATTCTACACAAGGACACTCAACATATTCTCCTGTCGGAGGCCTACGAAAGGTCTTGGCGAGTTTGTCAACTCAAACTCTGAATCTCAATCATACACAAGGAAAGGGCTTCAAACTTAATGGACTCTAGATACTTACTTGTAAGTGAGTGAGCCTCGTTTCAGTACATACTGAAGGTGATCTTCCTTGTTGATGAAGAGTCTTCAGCTCTCTTAATCCACAACAAAAGTAGATGCTCCAATACAAGTTGTCGGGTGTTGGGTCAAGGTATTTGGTGAATCTTATCTATTAAATGTGGTTCTTTAAGTCTAGATGAGATTCTCTAAGATTAGGCATTCAAAGGATCTCGACTCAATGATATGCTAATAAATAAACTGTTGGAAGATCTTTGAATGCTAGAGTTCATTTTTCAATCCAATTTATTGATTTTCCAATGATAATATTTAACATAGGATTGAAAGATGAACTCCCATGAGGAAAAAGGATTTAAGAGGGTAGGTGGTTTTCTCCTAGTAATAACTCTCTCAAATCTCTCTCTTTTTCTCACCGGAGAACTAAGGAAACAAGCCTTCAATAGATAACCAAAAAGTCCTAACGATTTTTTTTTATTTTAAAGGGTAGATTTTTATCAAGATTTGGTGTCATTGAAGGGCTTCGATGTCATCGAATCCCTACACTAAGAATTTTATATAAGTACAGTACAGTTCTGCTCGATGTCATCGAGTGTCATTCAAGGGCAGTACAGTTCTGCTCGATGTCATCGAATGTTAACTCGATGTCATTAGGATTTTCTTGAAAAATGCTTGGAGCTTACTGGACAATTTAGTTCACTTTTTCAATGTCATTAAACATTCTTTGATTTCATTGAAATTTGAAATTAGATGTCATCGAAGATTTCAGGATTTTCTTTAAAAACTCTTTAGACAAAATTGGTCCATTTCTGATGTCATCGAACATAGTTCGATTCATCAAGACTTTTACTGATTTTCCTTTTAAACTTGTTGGAACATTGAGTACCCATTTTTTGATGTCATCGAGATAGGTTCAATGTCATCGAACTTAAGTTCGATGTCATCAAAACATGTTCGATGTCATCAAGAATTTCTCCAGTAATATACGTTTGATTACTGGACAAATTGGGGCACTTTTTCGATGTCATCAAGTAGTGTTCGATGTCATCGATTGTTGCAGAAAATACATGTACCTGTTCAATTTGCTTGTAACTTGATTTTTCTTTTTCTAACCTTACCAAGGTGTTTTCCTAGTTAGTTTTAAGTAAGATTGGACCACTTTTAAAGGGATTATTACCTGGGGTGTTTTGGTCATAGGTGTTGAGTGTCAAATATTGCATCTTTTCCCCCATTTATATCTTGATTTTATGAACATGATACTACTTAAAGGTATATTTTATACATGTTTGTGTTGCAAGGTAAACTTGAGAGCTTAGAGTGAAAACAATGTTAAAAGCATAGATTTGATGCTCAAGAATCACCAAGTAAAAAAATGGACATTTGGAGACCAAGATTCAAGATTTAAAGACCCCAAGAGTCAAGAAAACTAAGTGAAAAAGGAAGGAAGTGTAGAAATTAGTGTAAAAATTCGTAGGATCTGAGCTTAGATGACATCGAAGCTGTCATCGAAGCCAGTCTTCGATGACATTGAAGCCCTTAGATGACATCGAAGAATTACAGAAAAATCAAGTTTAGTTGCTGGACAAATTGGATGCAGTCTAAGATTCATCAAAACAGTTTCGATGACATCGAAGCCCGTCTTCGATGACATCGAAGGATTTACGCGGAGCCTATGCGAAGTGAGTAGTTTTGAAGCAGTTTCTGATTTTTTTCAAACCAGTTTGAAGGAGGGAGTTTCCCACTTATAAATAAGGCTTCCCATGGCATTCCTAAGCATCATTCAAGGCATTCTAAAGCAAGATCTATGGTTTTTATATAGTTTTATCTAGGGTTTTGGGAAAGTTTCATAGTTTTAATTTTTTTTTCTTTACAAGTTTTTTATTCTTTCTTGTTGCTTTTTATTTCTACAATTTAATTATGTTTTTCTAAGTTCCATCTAGCCCAAGCTAGAAAGGAAGCACATTGGTTTAATGTTTTCATAGTTATGATGATTAATTGTTTTAATGATGAGAAAAATGGTGTATGCATGTGTAGACACCCTACCCAGGCTAACATCTTGAAGAGGCAAGGACAATTCGCGCCATAATCAACAATCTGAACCCGAAACCCTAATCTAAACCATACTTGAACCCGAAACCCTAATCCAAAACCATACCTGAACCCAAAACCCTAATCTAAACCATACCCGAACCCAAAGTCCTAATACAAACCCTACCCGAACCCGATACCCTAATCCAAGCCCTTAGAACCCCCCAAACCCAGCCCGAAGTCCCAAATCTAGGACCTATTCAAGCCAGGTCAGCCTAGAAATACACCGAACCAAGCTGAAAAAAGGACCACCGGATAAACTAGCGCGCCACATGAGGACCGCATTGAGCTCGACCTGGGCGGTAGTTTCACTACCGTCGGCGGTACTCCGATTACCTCCGCTCATCGAACACGTGTGTCCTCCAAGCAACAGCTGGCCCAACGTCCAAAATTCACCTTTAACCCCCTATCCGACCTTATTTACTATTTTACCAACCCTAAGAGCCAATGGGAGTGCACTATGTGGCGTTCCTCTGCCCTCAACCACTCACAACTTGCCACATCATCTTTTACCCTTTCCAAACCCCACATTTACCATAAGACCATTGGAGAAGGCTATAAATAGCCCTCTCCTCTTCACATTTTCATAACAACACATCTGCGTCTAAGAGGGAGAGAGAAAGAGAGAGAGAGAGAGAGAGAGAGAGAGAGAGAGAGAGAAGGAAGGAAAGGGAAGGAGCTCCCAAACCTCCAAGTTCTGATCTTTTAGCCACCCCCTAGCCCTACCTCTTAGCCTTTTCAAACCCCAAGCCTAACCCAGATTGGTCGTGGTTCTGTCCATGTCTTAGCATATTCAAGTTCAAGCCAAAGATCAAATCATCTCATACAAGCATCCACCATCATGACATTTATTCCCTTCTTAACCCCCCTGCTCTTCTAAACTTCTAGCGAACGTATGCTCTGTGACTTACCGTACTCTGGATCCTGTCACATTAGAAATTCTTAGTAGTCTAGTCCGATTTTCTTATCCCTTTGCATAAGCATAATCACATCCGCCTTCTAGACATGCCGTTGGACTTATGCTCTATGGCTCGCCGAATCTTCAAATCTTGTCACATCAAAAATATGCGCGTGTGTCTAGTCCTATCCCAACCATAGCATCCATCTTCCTTTGAGAGTATTTTATCACTCCGCGTAGAAACCGTACATTTGTATGGGTAGAGAGGGTGCCTAACACCTTCCCTCTTTGTAACCGAGGTCCCTTACCCAGAATCCCGGATCGCAAACCAGGAGTCAATCTAAGGTACGAGAGTCTTCGAATTTCTCCAACCTTACGTATTCCGCAGTTCTAACCAACTGCGGGATTCTAAGATTATTCGGCTAATGACGACTCCAACATCCATAAATTAGCCTAATCACCACCACTGCAAAAACCAAACACCCAAATCAGCATGGGCGCCGAATTTCAGTGTCCACATAATGGCAACTCCACCGGGGATGTGCTAGCTTATACTAGCTGAGACCCGACTTAAAAGTTTGTGATACTTTACTCTCAAGGGACATTCATCACTGCATTCATAAAAAAAAAAAAAAAATCTTTAGCTTACATTTTCTTAGGCACTGATTCGAACCATGACCACTCGATCCTGCGTAGCCATGACCTCTAAGGTTACCCATTAAGAAGAGCCGGTAGCTCAGCCAGCTCCCAAAACATCAGCACCTGCACCTACACCGACACCCGCGTCGTTACCTCCAGCAGCTCCAATAGACCCACAAGTTAATGCAACCATGCAAGAGGTGGCCCAAAGTCTCTGGGTAATGCAAGAACTATTACTTCGCCTGGTACCAAGTGTCACACCGAATACATAGGCAACCCAGCCTAGTGTACAGAATAGTTCAATCCCTCAAACTCCTTTTGCCTTTTCCCTCATTCCTCCAGCAAATCCTGTCCTCCCTCTCCCAGAGGAATTAGCACAAGATCAACAACAACTACTAAACAAGAGCAATCCTCCCACACTACATTACTCAACACATCACAATAATCAGGTTACAACATCCGTTCCCCCCTAACGGGAACCACAAACAAGAATTGACGGATGCCCATGAAGGGGGTCAATTTCGAGTCCAATTCACTCCCCTTAACGGGAGTAATATTTTGGAATTGGCAGATACCCCAGGCGGAAGACATTTCTGTACATCACACCCTCCTCTGAAGGGGAGCGGTGTTCAATTTCAATTACCTCCCACCGTTAGGAGTTCATCTTCTTTCCAACAACCCCCATTCTAACAAACCAAAGGATCGAGGAAGTCGATCCTTACGAGGAGGAGGTAGCACAAGCCCTACAGTAAGGGGCAAGATACGCACAGCATAACAGAGCGGAGATTGAGGAATTATGGGAACATCTACAAATGGTGCAGAACTAGCTGCAGAGGCACTAGGGGGTGGATCATCCATCCACCAAGTTCAGGGACCTATGTCCTTTCCCAGATGCTCGGGTACCTCCAAACTTCGAGGTGCCCAAATTTAAAAGGTATAACGGTAGCGGGTGTCCCACAGCACACTTGAAAGCTTTTTGTGGGGAACTCAATGCGATAGCAGGGAATGATGGAGCCTTGATACGGCTCTTCTAGAAATCCCTTAAAGGTGATGCTTTGGATTGGTACACCTCGTTAGACAGTCATCAAATCAGAATCTAGGAAAGACTCTCCCAAGCATTCATCGACAGATTTTCATATAACCTAAACATGGCTTTGAGAAGGTCGGACCTGGCGGCCTTAAGACAGAAAAGTGATGAGTCTTTATCAGCATACGTAGGGCGATGGTGGGCCATGGCAGCCCGAACAAGAAACCCCATTGATGACGAAGAGCAGATATCCATGATCGTCCATTCTACGAATCCAAGCATTTTTGGATATTTGATCTCATACCCATACGTGAATTTCTCCCAGCTCATCCGAGCTGGGGAAAAGGTGGAAGCTGGGATCAGAGCCAGAACCATTTCTCCATGGCCGCACCAGGCTCCCTCAATAAAAAGGAACAAAGTCGAGGGGAAGCCTGTTGGATGTGGGAATGGAAACGGTATTGCTCCCGTGCAACGTACCACTGAAGTCAGCAATATCGTCGCTAACACTCAAGGCAGCCAGTATGCTCCGCAACCGGAACCACGATCACACAGGCAATACCCACCAGAACAAACCCAATAAGGATATCAGGCACAGCTGCCTCGACAGCAACAGTAGCAACAACCTCGGGGAACTGCGTAAGGCCCATACAAGCAGGCAATGCTAGGCAGAAAGTTTACCCCTCTAGCACAAACATACAATCAAGTCCTGACAATGCTGATACAAAGGCAACTCTTGACACCACTTCAGCCTCGGCTTCTGCTAAATCTCCTGCCACTAGGCTACAATGAAAACCAGTATTGCGCATATCATCAGGCTCCCAGTCACCTAACAGACCGCAGTTTTACCCTGAAATATGCGGTTCAAGACTTGATCGAGAACCAGAAGATCGCAATTACCCCGCATGCTGGCAATGCCAATCAGGCCAACATTCTCCAGAATCCCCTGCCATCGCATCTCGCGAGACCCAACACATCTGACACCTCTACCATCAACAACATCGAAAGAAAGCATTCCACATACTCTTTCCCACATCACTCCATACAAGCAATCATGCCCGATACAGCAGATCGGATGTGGAGATACCAATAGGGGCCTCCGCCTGGACCATGAATATACTCGAGGCAATACCGATAGCTTCACCTCTCATCCTTGAAGCAGCACCCACCATGCCTCTGCTCATACTCAAAGCGGCATCGGCAGCACAAACCTTCACCCTCCAAAGGGCATCAACGTCATCCAGGTTACAATCTCAATCTTTCACTCTCCAAGGGGCACAACTAGTGCCACCCCCAGCACATCCAAACAGGTCAGGTCCTGAACTATCATCCTCCCAATCGGGCTTCCCGATCTCACCTCATTGACCTTGCAAGGGGCACCCCCTGTCCAATCTCCAAATCTCCTCTTGCCCCACCAATTGGCACATGCCCAAAGGATCCCTCATTCACAAAGTACACATCAAAAGGAGGAGGAAAATCCCACTATTAAGCCCTATGAGGATTTAGTTGCATCCCAGGAAAAGTCCTCGAGTCTATCACAGACAGATCCCACCCCTCAACCTCAAGAACTGGTGATATATCTGGAAGGGAGGATGGTTCCCTCCTATAACCATCCTCCCATGGCACTATCCTGAATGTGCTGAAGTGGTCAACAACTGCAGGTATTTCAGACGAGATAACCAGAACCCGAAAGAAACCCATGGAACTATGGCAAGAACAACCCATAAAGCTGACGCCGCTTATAACATAGCGGCTTAACTCAAGTCCATTCCCGCACAGATTTCCATCTGGGAACTCTTATGCACATCGAGGTCACACCGAGAGATCTTTACAAAGACCCTGAATGATGAGCACATCTCTCTTGACGTACCACCTGAAATGGTGGCAAGTATGATCAGCCAACTTCTCGCACCACGAGTGATCACATTCTCAGACGAGGAGTTACCACCCGAGGGCCGTAAACATGGACGCTCATTAAATATAGCTGTCTGTTACAAGAACTTTAAAGTCCCACTTGTGCTTATAGATAACGGATCGAGCCTAAATGTTTGCCCTCTAAGGACGGTCAAATGTTTAGGGATAGAACCATCCTCTTTTCGACCCAGCACCATGAGTGTCCGAGCTTTTGATAACTCCCGAAGGAAGGTAGAAGCGAAAATTGACATTAAGTTATAGATTGGACCAAACATAGCTCTAGTCACATTCTAGATTATCGATATTCCTGCCTCTTTCAATCTTCTATTAGGATGGCCATGGCTCCATGTTGTTGGAGCCATCTCATCCACTCTCCACTAAAAGGTCAAATTCCCATCGGGAATCAAATCGTCTTGGTACTGGCTGAGCCAGAAGTCATCCTACCAATGGCAGTCAATACCCTAGAAACTGACATTCCAATGATTGACGTTCAGCATGCAGAGGTTGACATATCATATCACAGTTTCGAATTCGAAATTGTGAACTCCATTGCCAACCCTCACCCACTTGCAGTCGAATATGTCATCCCTCCTGTTGAACGTCTGATCCTGAACTACCGCACCGAATTCCATGAGAAAGGTATGGTAGTAAAACCAGCCTGTGCCAACATACAAAGATAGGGACTGGGGTATCAACCGACACCGGAAGATCAGGCCGCAAGGTCTAAAAAGAGGCAACCATTCAAGTGCACACCCATCAAATTCATCAAGGCCGGAATAGTCTGTGGTGACACAATGATCTCCCTTGAGGACCACCTCCAGCGGCTTAATCTAACAAAACATTCTAGCCAAAAGTCCATTTAGCCGCCGATAAGGTGGGACAAGATCCTTAGGGCATAAAAAACACATCCAATGCTAGGGGCAGAACCCCCAGACCCATCACATGAGGCTAGGGGCATGGAAGCAGGGCCACCCACAGAGGACCCAGACTAGAGGTGCCCCTTACAAAGGACACGGGAAAGAACGGAGAGGCACCCATCCCCACCAATAGTCAAGGAGAAACACCCCCATCAACAACTCAGAAGCATAAGGGTCAAAAGAAGCTTATTCATTGGATCGCGAAAGGGAAGTGGCCTTCCTTTGATTGGACAGACGTCAAGATCCACTGTAATATGGACCTAATGAACCGTAGGAGCTCCAACTTCTGAGCGAAGAGATCAAATTAAACTCTGACTCTGAGGCCAGCCCAGCAAACATCATGGTCATCGGGACGGATGACCCACAGGAACAAATAAAGTAGAACATCAAGATCAAAAGGGGGAAAGAGCCGGGCTGGACAGCTATCCCTCTAATGATCGAATCACCGGCCTAAAAAAAATGCCAATGTAAATAGCAATTGGTAGCCCGAATCAGGACAGGACCAATCATGGTTTGCAATACCATCCTGTTCGAGACCCCTAGGGAACACAAAAAAAAAATTAAAAACCTTTAAAACACAAAAACATCACATATTCCAAAAGGCACAAAAACATCACATATTCCAAAAAGCACAAAAACATCAAATATTTCTCAAAATCACAAAACATTGAAAATTCTTCAAAACACAAAAACAACCAAAAAACTTTCAGAAATCACTGTGCCAAACACTTCACGCACAGCGCCAGAGTTCAAGGTCGACTTGTATGATTTCGACCTAGATTTGGATTTCAAGCTCGTGGGTTTGGATGAGGCCCTAGATGAGGGAAATGATGATACAGCTCTCGAACTTGAGGATTCCCTTGAAAGGTTCGAAATAAAGGCCAACGTTGTGCCAGATGACTTCGAAATTATGAACTTGGGATCAACGGAACTCCCTAGAGAAGTACGCATCGGTAGATCACTATCTCCAGAATACAAACAGACGATGATGGAATTCCTGAGACCGAGGTTGTCCAACTTTACTTTCTCTTATGAGGAATGTCAGGGCTTGATAAAGACTTGGTAGTACACCACTTGCCAATAATGCCAGACATGAAGCCTATCAAGTAGAAGCTACGAAGAATGAAACCAGAATGAGCCCTAAAGGTCCGTGATGAAGTCATCAAGCAATACAACGCGGGGTTCCTGGTAGTCTCCAACTATCTGAAATGGCTCACAAATATCATACTAGTTCCAAAGAAGGATGGCAAAGTCAGGATGTGCATCGACTTTAGGGAGCTCAACAAAGCGAGTCCTAAAGACGATTTCCCTCAGCCTCACATTGACACACTGGTAGATAATACTGCTGGACACAAGATCTTTTCCTTCATGGACGGCTTCTCGGGCTACAATCGGATCAAGGTGGCCATCGAAGATCGAGAGAAGACTTCTTTCATCACACCATGGAAAACTTTCTGGTACCGAGTTATGCCTTTAGGGCTAAAGAACGCGGGAGCTACGTATCAGCGAGCCATGACTACCTTGTTCCACGACATGATAAATAAGGAAATGGAAGTCTATGTGGACGATATGATCGTTAAATCTCGCACAATCGAAGGACATTTTGAAGACCTCAAGAAGCTCTTCGATAGGTTGGATAAGTTCAAGCTCTGCCTCAACCCGTAAAAGTGTGTCTTTGGCACAACCGGAGGCAAGTTGTTAGGCTTCATCGTCAGCGAAGATGGTATACGAGTGGACGAGACCAAGACCAAAGCAATCATCGAGATGCCACCTCCCAATATCGAAAAAGAGATTCGGGGTTTCCTCGGAAGGATCCAGTACATCAGTCGATTCAATGCATAGCTCACGCCCATCTGTGAGCCCACATTCAAGCTTCTAAGGAAGAATTCACCAAAGGAATGGAATGACGACTATCAAGTGGCTTTCAACAAAATCAAGAAGTACCAGCTAAATCCTTTAGTGCTCATGCCACCTACCCCAGGTAGGCCACTATTGCTGTATATCTTTATCACAGAAGAAGCATCGGATGCCACCTCGGCCAACACGACGACACAGGAAGAAAGGAGCAAGCGATCTACTATCTAAGCCGACGGTTCACAGCTATGAAGCCAAGTACTCCAGCTTAGAGAAAATGTGTCTCGCCTTAGTTTGGGCAATACAACGACTACGACAGCACATGATCACTCACTTAATCCTACTACTCACTCACATGGACCCGTTGAAGTACTTGTTCCAAAAACCAGCACTAATGAAAAGGATCACAACATGGCAACTACTGCTTTTCAAGTTCGACATCACCTATGTCACTTAGAAGGCAATCAAGGGGCAAGCATTGGCCAACCACCTAGAGGCACACTCTTTGCCTGATTACCAACTGTTAAAGACCTTCTTCCCTGATGAGGACATCCTCCTGATTGAGCAAGAAGAAGAAAGAAAGGTAGGAGAGTGGACACTCTTCTTCGATGAAGCCGCAAACTCAAAGGGGAGTGAAGTAGGTGTCATACTCTACTCTCCCGATGACGTCCCAATTCTCATATCCAGGTGATTGGCATTCCAATGCACCAACAATGTAGCTAAATATGAAGCATGTATTGCTGGTTTGAGAGAAGCTATCATCCTTAACGCGAGTCTTCGGAGATTCACAGCTCATCATCAATCAGACGAATGGCGACTAGAAGACCAAGGATGAAAAGTTAATACCTTATCACGTCTATCCAGAGAATCTAACCAATGAATTCGAAGAGATCACGTTCTCTTACATGCTCCGAGCCAAGAACCAGTTTGTGGACACTCTGGCTACCCTCGCCTCAATGCTGAAAATCCCAAAAGGAGTTGCCGAATGGGAACTCACTGTTATGCTTCAGGAGGAACCCGCGTTTTGCCTATAGATAAATGAAGCTGAAACTTCCTCGAATGATCAGCTGTGGTACATAAACATCAAGGAATATCTCAAGCATCAGAAGTACCTGGAATGAGCGACATTAACTGATCGTCAGACTATCCAGCAGCTAGCAGCCCAGTTCACGATCACCGGGGGCATCCTATACAAGCGATCCTTCAACTAAGTCCTTCTTTGTTGCGTGGACGAAATAGAAGCAGCACAGATTATGTCGAAAATCCACGAAGGACTATACAGCCCACACATGAACGGACATATGATGGCAAAGAAGATCTTACGACTTGGTTACTACTGGCTGACAATAGAAACTGATTGCTGCAAACACGTCAGGAAATGCTTCGGGTGTCAGGAACATGCGAATCAGATCCATGCGCTTGCTTCTGAACTCTACAACCTGATGATACCTTGGTCCTTCTCCATATGGGGACTTGACATCATCGGCAAAGTCAGCCCCAAAGCATCCAACGAGCATGAATACATCCTGGTGGCAGTAAATTACTTCACCAAGTGGATAGAGGTAGTATCCTACACCACCATCGCAACATCTCACGTAGTCAAGTTTATAAAGAACAATATCATCAGCTGATATGGGATCCCTCAGGCCATTATTACAGATAACGAAACTCCGTTCGTCAATAAAAGGATGGGCCACTTCCTCGACAAATTCAAGATTCGACATCATCGATCAAGTCCCTACCATCCTCAGATGAATGGTGGGGTCAAAGTGTTGAGGGTCAAATATTGCATATTAGACCCCAGTTATTACTTGAATTTACGTGCATGACGATGTTTAAACAGTTTATTTTAATCGTGTTTGTGTTGCAAGGTTTATTTAGGAGCTTGGACTAAAAAAGGGTACTAAAAGTGTAGATTTGACGCTCTGAAGTCATTAAGGTAAGGGATGGACTCCAGGGGACCGAGATCGAAGAATTTACACACCCGGGATTCAAGAAAATCCAGTATTTCACGTTAAAGAGGCCCGAAATTCATCCAGAATGCAAGATCACAGGGTTCCCACCATCCGTTCGGCTCAAAACTTTATATATGGCCTGAGGACCATAAATTGATCGTACACGTTAAATTTCAGCTCTTGGATCCCTATGGATGTGGCCCAACGGACAAATCATCCCATAAACCGTCAATTTTGGGCCCGCTTGATATCTGGATATGCTTCAATTTTGGTCTCAACGAGTTAAATGAGCTGACAATATAGATGGAGGGAGTGGATTTCTCATGAACATCTCCTTAAGACCGCATGTACATCACATGTGCATGGTGCACAAGTGCACCAGCCGTGCACTGAATTTCTCAAAGTTAGTCAGCACACGCTGACCGACTCTCTCTTCTCCAATTCAAAAATGGACATAGCGTCCTCACTGTGTCCACCAGTTTTTTATTGTGGGCCCCACCCATCGTTCATATGGACAATCAGAGCCATCCAATGTGACCAGAGGGAGGGCTTGACCCTCGCTTAGGTGTCCTTTTGGCCGCATACACACATATACACATGGATCGTCAAAAAATGCAGGATGGATGGTGAATTGATTTTATACAGTGGACCGCACCAAAACTCAATAAAAGCCACCCCTTCCCGACTGAAATCTCGCCAGGAATCCAATGAACGAGTCAGATTTCATCAAAAACATCATTGTGGGGCCCACCGATCATTGCAACATCAGTTTTTCATAGGTTGTGGGTCTAAAAAATCTGGATGTTCCGGGCCATTCTGCGATCATGTTCGTGATCGGATTCACCATCTGAACCGTCCAAAGGCGAGATAGGGTAGCCATAACTCCATCCAAGAAGTCTTTTTTGAGGGATATGGACGATCAGCCTTTCAAAATTCAGTTCAAACACAGCTGTTTGTGCATTTCTCGCTGTGAAAAATAAAGGAACCGACCGACCTACCAGCTTTATAAAAAGAGAAGAGAGCAGAGAGAGAAGGGCATCCAATATTTTTTATCAGATCTGTGCAACCGTGGAGGCTTGGATGTGAGCCAAGGAAGAGGAGAGAGGGAGAGGGTATCGGTCAGCTAGGAATTCTTCTTCCTTTTAGGTTTTTTTTTCATTAATATTTGTTAAGAGATTTCAGTTAATCAGATCCATGGTTGGTTAAACCTCTTAGCTAGGGATAAGAGGTGAAGCTTGTAGTGTGATTAAGATGCTTTCATTATTTTGATTCATGTTTTATTGAACTCTCTTGGATTCTAGTTTGATTATGAAGGGATATTTTTAGTTTTTAATGGTTTATTGTGACTCAAATTATAATAGATCTATGATAGCTTGAGATATCTTCTTTTCCTGTATTGAGATTGTGAAATTAGGCAATCCCGTTGTTCACCATCGTCTCATGGGCATGGTTGGGTAACGGAATCCTTCCTAATTTTCACAATTCTCTTATAATTGGTTGTGGGTTTGGTAAATTGTTGTTGTTTGCCATAGTCTCCTAGGCATGGTTAGGTGACGGGATCACTTCCAAATCTTCACCACTCTTATCTATTGATGATTAGATCCATGAGAAGTTCAAAGATCTGACAAATCTCTTCCTACAAATTGGATAGGATAGGACTCTGATTCCAGTTGTGTCCTTGAATCAATGCAAGGCAGCTTCCCAATTGCTACAAGTGGATCCTTGTCATCCTAGTTCCCACCTTTATTTTTATTAGTTTTTAATTAATCTATTCACAATTATTCCCTTCCTTTTAGCTAATTTAGATTTCATCTTATCCTAGTTCTAGTTTGAGTTACTTTCAGATTACGTACAAGGTTCAGTCCCTGTAGATTCGACCTCAATCTTACCGAGATTATTACTACATCACAACCCTATACTTAGGGTGTGAACAAGTTTTTGGCACCGTTGTCGGGGACTGACAACTATGATTCTCGAAAATTAATTCGTTTTAGAATTAGTTTAAGATTAGGATTTTACTAACTTTAGTTTTTAGATTTTTTTTCTTTCTATTTGATTTTTAGAACTAACTTTCTTATTTTGTAGGGTTGTTGATAGATATTTTAAATTGGTAACTTCATCCTAATTTCTTTGCTTTCTCTATTTGTAATGCCCTGAAAATCGAGGGTCGAGCAAAGCTCAACTCCCGATTTCCAACGCATCACTTATGCAAAAAAGGTAATGTGATGTTTAAGTATTGTTCATATTAGTGCATTAAACATGAGTGGGATTATATTAAAACAGCATATCATACTCCAAAGTTAATGTAACTAGGCAAGCGGAAGACTGTGATAGATATATAAAATATACAAGTTTTCACAACCTCTAAAGTATGAGTATGTTACCAGAATGAATATATACATGTATGGTTCCAAAACTTACAAAATATCAAAGTGTAAATGTCCAACTAATCCATGTAACCCTGTAATCCCATCGAATCAAAACAAGGTTTATGAAGACCCGCCTGATGCTGAACATAGGAGAATTCCACCTCCTCTTCCATGAAGTCCATTTCAGCTACATTTACCTCACCATCACCTGCATCTAAACCAGAGTCTGGGTGGTGTTTAAAAAACCGTCCCATGTGGGAATGAGTAGCTAATTCAGTGGAACTATAAAGTAAAGGTTAATATGTTATTAATTCATTCAAGCAGTAATGATAAAGCAGTACAACAATCATATCCTAAGTACTCTTGTTAATACAAGAATGATATGTTCTAATGATGCATGCCCTCGCCTACACTCCATCAGCGACATCATCTCACGATCGCACATGCAACACTCCCACTGTGCTTAACTCCATCGCCAAAGGCACATGCAATGCGGTGCATGTGCGTGTTAGCCAAGTTCTTAATTAGACCTATTCATACAGCAGGTTTAAGAAGCTAAGGTATCTCCCTTTATATCATTTACCCAAACAATGATCCATCTAGGGTCGTCAATCCTAGTTAATCACATACAATAGGCAAGTTTGAGAGTTTACACTCTAGGTCGCTACAAGAGGCTCGTCACCGTCAGCGTAGGCCTATTTTGTACTCGAGGTCACACCACCAACGCCCTACCAACTGACAATCTATTTTCAAAGGCTCGTCACCAACCCGACTAGGGACAACAACTAGGCTGCGCCTGGGTAGGCCTCGTTTATACTCGAGGTCACTACGGAAAGGCTCATCACCTTAGTGTAGGCCGACAACTCGAATACAGTGTCCCATACCACTGTATTTAGCTCACGAGTTTGGGTTGCTCACTAGTCACTATAGGAAGGCTCGTCACCCCAGTGTAGGCCGACAGCTCGACCACGATGTCCCATACCACCATGCCCGGCTCATGAGTCTTAGTGGATCGTGGTACCAAGGTTAAACGGGCTTTGCACTAGTAAGTGGTACTTTAGATTCAAGCAGTAGCATCCATATATGGTGAACATACATTAAGCCAATCAGGTTACTTGACAAGTTTGATTGGTACGAGCACACACTAAATTAGTCGACATAGAGCGCGTAAGCACTACACGTGGCCTAACCACTGTCGATAATCACCGTACGGTTCAGATTCGTCAAACGTATCCAATGTGGCGAAACTAGTTCGACCACTCAAACGAGAACCGTTACCGATTGCCTGAACTACGTAGTAGTCCCAATCACACTCAAATGCAATAAAAAATACATGTGATAAGAATTTCGGCATTTGACAAACAATCCAAGTAAATACCTCATTTGAGCATTTTATCAAACACCTTAAACATATTAACAAACACTTGCATTTTATCCATAAGTTTCGTAGAGGCAAATATGATTATATGAAATAAATTATACATACGTACAAGGTAATGCAAAATACTATCTTAATACTCGTAATAAGTACAAATCATCAACAATTTCTCATTCGGACAATTTAACAAACACTTAGACTACACTATACCAAATACATAGACTAGGTTAGTTATGACATGAACCATAACAATTTCCTACACAACATAGGTTATAAAGCATATAACAAACATGGATCTTATATTAGAAATCATGACAAGCACAAATCAGGATTTCACTCTCATTCAAACATTTTATCAAACACTTCGGCTACATATTACCACATATATGCACTAAATCAGTTATAGCATATATTATGGCAAATCCTTTTGACAAAGGAGTTGTCATACATACAATAATAATGTATTCTAGGTTAATAGTCATGGCAAACACAAATCATGATAGCAATTTCACTCAAATATTTCAACAAACACATGGAATGTGTTATATATTCACATAGCTTACACACATGTATAATTTATCAAATACATCGTAACTAAGATCATAGGCAGCAATCAAGTCAGATATAAATCATTACTAACATTGAAAGCCTTGAAAACCATAACCTAAATGTTTATAGTCCGCACCTTTCGTCGATACACCAATTACAAACTTGATTCATACACTACGCCTTTGTCTACGGCACAACGGCTACCTATAGCATGAAATAGGTTAGCTATTTCACCATTTTTCTTATTTAGATTCCTAAAACAGATTAGGGTTAGGATTTCTTACCTAAAAATGGAGTCGAAACCACCGGTGTAGCGACACAAGAGAGGCGATTCGACACATGGAGCGGTGGGAATGGATCCCAGCAACTATCTCTCACTCTCTCTCACTTCTCCACACTTTCTCCTTCTCTTTTCTCTCTTCTCTCTCCTTGGGTTTAGGAAATTCGTATGGAATGAGAGAGGAGTGGGTTTAGAGCATTATATAGGCCCAGAAGTGATGTCAATGGCCCTAGGGCCATGATATACTTAGGATATATCCAAAAGTCATCTGTTTCGGGCCAACAGAGCTCATCTGGAGGTCCATTGCCTGCATACGGTCTGGAGAAAGTTCCCTGACAATGGATCTAGGTTAGGTTAAGATTTCAGTCCGATCGGATTAGCAGGTCGACCGTGGAGGACCTATTTCAGTTCAACGGTCATCGTCACTCGATCAAGGCCACAAGTATACTGACATGTGCAGGAAAATTTTTCTGATCCAAGAGTGTAGTTGGGTCAGAATTTGACGGTTTGAAACCTTAAATTTGGCCTACAAGCGAATGGTCCAATTCACTTAAATCTTAGTTCATTTTCTAAAGATATTTATATTTCCCACACACTTTACTTAGGGCTCTAGTTGTGCATTTCTAGATACTATTCAGGCTCGATTTCTGTGATGGTTATCAAGCCCAGTAAGGTGGTCATAATTGTATAGTTTCGTGGTTATCGATCTTCTGACACACGGTCCAGGTCCAATACAGAGTTTCAATGTGCTCCCGAGAGCAACTGGGTTTTAAGACTGATCATAAGTTTTTAGGTAATGTAGAGTTAGCGATTTTACTGGTTTTGGGTCTTGCAGTTCATATAGAAAGCGGTTCAAGCTAATCTACTAATTATTTCAGTTTAGTATTTAATTAATTTTCGTCTAATTTCTACATAATTTGACCCTTAGTGATTTCTACTTGAAGTGGTACTCGGGTCTTTATACGGATTTTTCCGGGACGTTACATTATTCTTTAGATTAGGTCTTATCTCTTAGATATTAACTTGGTTTGTTTTATTTTGCAGGATCTTAACATAGGAACTTCTAATTTGGTAACATCCTTCTAACTTCTCCTCTGCTTATCCTCCATATTGTTGTAGGATTTTTCTTTTATTCTAGGATTATACTTAGAGTTAGGGTTCTACCATGGAAGCGTGGGTACATGTATATGTTAAGATGGATAAAAGATATTGGGAAATGCCTGAGGGTTATGGAATTCAACTTCTACCTTAAGATTTTTCTCCATCAAGAACCGGCATTGAGAACCGACTAGAACGTTATACTCCATCGGTTAATAAGTATGCACACGATCATAATTTTGGGAATGAGGATTATTATTAACCATCATATTCTCCCACGTATGGTCAGTATGACTATAACCAGTGGAAACATCAAAACTGGGAAGATGAACCAATAACATGTTATAATGATTATTCTCTTGGATACCATACCTTTGAGATTCAACCAAAAACGATCCAAGAGAATTCATTTCAGCATAACATGAAGTGTCTTGTGGAAATTAGAAAAGTAATGAAAGCACTCAATTCGTGCCTCGATAAGATAGAGGAAGCTCGCTCATCCCAATCACAACCCAATCCAGAAATACAATGCGAAGAAAGTAATCCTCACTCGCTTTTGAAGAAATCTGGAATTTGGAATGAGGAGTTGGATTCCATTAATGAGCATAAGATTCAATTTCTTGTTGAGTCGATCTCGATCACTATTCAAAAGAATGGTGAGGATACACAGGTGCCTTTCAAATATAATGATGATGACACACTTCACTCACAGGATACACTAGATTTCAATGATGAGAAAGAGGTTGGTTTATGTAAACCTCAACCCAATTTGGGAATAGAATGTGAGGAAAGTGATCCCATCCAAATATACACTACACTGAACTAGAATATGATGAGTATTGGGATGACGATCATGAATGTGCAGCCCTAGTTTCCTTGGAATTAATCTCAAGTTTGGTCCAGGTCAATGATCAAGAAGTACATGAAGGGAGCGGTCATAATGAGCTACTCCACTCACTTGACATGTCTGATTTAAAAGTGGATGAGCTCCTTACAACCAACCCTTCTATCTCTTGTGAGACATGTTTGGATCACTCCCCTGAATTGAATGATGATATAATTCGGTAGATGGATGAGTTGCTTGATACGACTCTAGAATTTGAAACCAACCAGTTGAGGCCACCATATGAACTGTCGAGTTTTGACGATTCAATGCCTCTTCCGAGTAGTATCAATTAACAGAGTCCGCACATCGATGCTTCGCCTACTAACCCTCAATTTGTCTGTGCAGGGGTAAAGTAAAAGAATGTCCCTTCATCTACTTTTAAAGATGATAGAGTCCTCGAGCATCTCCTTACAGATTTCAATGTGGAATTTTCCAACTCTTTGGATGATTGCTTGGCACACTTTGCAGATTTAAACAATCCTATGATAAAAGATAATGAATTCCTTGTAAGACAATACCTCAATAATTGTCATGGATCGAGGGAACCCCTACTCCCTTCCCTCCATAGGTCTTGAATGCTTACTATTAAAGGAGGAGGAGCTGAAAATTGAACTGAAGTTTGTAACTTTGGAATGTGTCGAGACTACATCACTTTCTGAGAATTTTTCTGAATTTCATCTATGTGTAGTCTCTGATTCACCATGGGATACTAACTTTGAAACTTTTTTTAACCTAGGTGAATCATATATACTTTGGATACCTCTAGCAAATCAACGGTAAATTTTTGATGAGGTACGTAAGTTTCTCTGAAAAGTCATGCTCCAGGGCATCCAAGCCTATTACAAAAAGGGCTTTTAGATGATCCTATTGAGAAACCTCCTAACAGATTTATCACAATACTGGCCGGAAGAGGAACATTGTAGTATGATTCAGTAGTTTTTCCCTACTTTCATACGACTAAGGTAGTTTGTTGTATGTTGTTCAAGGATAGACGATTTTATGCCATTAGGTTAGTTTGCTTCCTACATTGTTTTAGGATAGTTTGAGTTCGTTGTTTTCACTCTCGTGCTAACCCGCTCTCATGCTGAGATCTCTATAGAAAAGTCTCTCTCAATTCGTTATCCAGGTACTATCTTCCCATCACTTCTCATTTACTTTCGATGTCCCATGTGCATTGCATGCTCATATCTTTTACATTGAGGACAATGTAGATTTTAGATTGGGGGTGGGAGATTAGGTTACCTAATTAGTGTTTTCTTGGTCTTGAGCAAAAATTGTGAAATTTTTTAAATTTTTCTTGAATTTCTTGTGAATTCGAAGTGATTTTGACTGTCATCTTTGATTTTAGAATTACAAGATACGTGATGTTGGTAATTTATGACTCTTGGATTCAGTTATCTGTTAGATTTCACAGTAAGTTTGAATTGTTAATCCATGATTAGAAGTTTTAAACATTGATTGAGTCATGATTTCACAGGAAACATCTCGCTTCACATTGAGGTTTTAGTTCAATATTGAATTGAAACTTGGTGATCATTAAGCATGAAAGGAACCAACCTGGAGAATTTGTCCATCATGTTTAATAAGAAGAATATAGAAAAAAAAAAGATTTTGAAAAAAAAAAGAATGAAAGAAAAGAAGAATACCCAGCTAAAAACAGTTATCATCAGAAAAGGGTTGGGTGTACGATCTTCACCATAGGTTTGCTCCCTACAGGTGCAGATTTGATTCCCCTCCCCCTCGATGGAAAAATCAAAAGCTAAAAGAATGAAAAGAAGAACTATAAGGCAAGTTCTGGTTTAGGTTTTGGTTATCTTGAATGCTCTTTGGATCATCAATGTTATCATGGTAATTGACAATTGGATATCTTAATGTTGTTAATCCGAGATTACACTATACACCCATGGATCTTAATGTTTAGAAGTTTTCTAATTGGTGGATTAATACCTTGAACTTGACTATGAAGTTTACCATGCATTTTTAGTCTAGGAGAAAGTAATACCCAACATTCATGAATCTTAGAATTCTTATATCTGGATTGTTTTTCAAAAAACACTCGAGTTTATAGAAATTGTCCTGTAATTCTCAACTTATTTTTTGCATACTTTGCTCGGGACTAGCAAAATGCTGGTTGGGGGTTGTGTTGAGGGTCAAATATCGCATATTAGACCCCAGTTATAACTTGAATTTACGTGCATGACAATGTTTAAACAGACTATTTTAATAGTGTTTGTATTGCAAGGTGTATTTAGGAGCTTGGACTGAAAAAGGGTACTAAAAGTGTGGATTTGATGCTCTGAAGTCACCAAGGCAAGGGATGGACTCCAGGGGATTGAGATCAAAGAATTTACACGCCCGGGATTCAAGAAAATCCAGTATTTCATGCTAAAGAGGCTCGAAATTTGTCTAGAATGCAAGATCACAGGGTTCCCACCATCCGTTCGGCTCGAAACTTTATATATGGCCTGAGGACCATAAATTGATCGTACACATCTAATTCTAGCTCTTGGATCCCTGTGTAAGTGGGCCAACGGACAAATCAGCCCATAAACCATCGATTTTGGGCCCGCTTGATATCTAGATATGCTTCAATTTTGGTCTCAACGCGTTAAATCAGCTGATAATACGGATGGACGAAGCGTATTTCTCACGAACATCTCCTTAAGACCTCACATACATCACGTGTGCACGGTGCACAATTGCACCAGTCGTGCACAGAATTTCTCAAAGTCGGTCAGCGACGCTGACCGACTTGAAAGTGCCCTGATTTGTCAATTAGCATGAGTATTGAGTCAATTCGTCTATAGAGGCTGATAGGAAGATCAATTCAAGCGTCTGCCTCAACCAGATGTGTGCAAGCTTGCCACAGGTAAATCTGAGCCTCACATCCCTTGTCCCAAATCGCCAGATATACTAAAACCCTTAAAAAATGCTAGAATATCATAGGGTTTTTAGGGTAAGAAAACGTTTTCAAAAATAGGAAAATTAGCTAAGTTTTCTTGCCCTGTCGATTTTATCGATACACATCTCGATATGATCGACCTGCTCTGTCGAGTCCTCGATGCTTCATCGATACCATTGAAAAGTGGACCAAATATGTCCAGCAACCTCATAACATATCTGGACGAATTATCGATGTATTGATACACCTATCGATATCATTGATATTCAAATCTCGAGTCTATCGAAATCAACTTGATACTATCAACAGGCAGATTTCCGGCGCCCCTGTTTTTCTTAAAGAATATCATATAAGCTTTGATATATCGAAGCTTCCTCGATACCATCGAAATTCAAACCTCGATAATATCGATAAGCCTTCAATGATATCGATCTTGGGCGCCAAGTTCTCCAGCAACATATTTCAGGGTGTTCTAACTATGATCTGGGGTCACTCGATAGAATCGAAATTCAAATATCGATGATATCGATGCCGTATCGATTACATTGAACATGGACAAAAACCATCCAGCAAGCTTTATGAAAAATTCTTTTGATTTATCGATGCATCGACAAAGCTATTGATATCATTGACATTTAAATTCTGATGATCTCGAAGGTCCCTTGGTCACTCATTCAAACTTGAAATATTTCTAGTCAAGTCTCTCTCATTTATCAAGTGTCGATGGATCGAACCTCTCATCGATGGAATCGGAGTTCGAAATCCGATGACATCGACAATCATTTCGATTCATCGACCATCTGGTGAAAGGTTTCAAAAGCGTATGACATTGAGTTCGATTCATCGAGCGGACAATCGATGCTATCAAGAGTATACGCTCAATGATATCAAACCTGCTCGATGATATCGAACTCTGTCATAAATGTGACCGTTTTATATCTGTCGGAACCTTTTGCCTATTTAACGAGGACTTGCCTTTTGTTACTGTGAGAAAAAGAAGAGAGAGCTTTTGAGTGTTTAACCTTAAATCTTATACCTAAAGCCCTTTCTCTCAGGGAAGTTCATCCTCCAATCCACCCTCACCATTGATATTCAATAGAGTGGATTGGGGAATGAACTTTCGCATTCAAGGATCCTCCAGCTACCACCTTAATGGCAAATCATTAAGCTGGGATGCCTTGAATGCTTAGATGATTGAAATCGCTCTATCTTCCTTATAGGAAAATCTTTTGAGAGTAGGATTTCATTATAACCTTGACCTAACCCATCACCATGCATTGGTACATCTTTTAAGTTACGGATCAAGGAGACTGAAGACTCTTCATCAATAATTGAGGAGATCTTCATCAATGTGCTTAATGGGACTCATCCACTTATCTGTAAGTATCTAGAGTCCAGAGGACACTTGTGATCATTCCTTTGTAGGATTGGGTCCTAGGTGTTTCTCACCCCTTGAAGCCCTCGTAAGAGGCCTCCGACGGGAGTGTACGTGGTGGGTGCGGTGTGTGGACTCTTGCTCTGTGGAGAGCATAAACATCTGGTTGAAGGTGAACTAGTCAAAACCTTAGGTTTGAGGTCAACTGCTGTGAAACCTCAGGTTTGAGGTGAACCATGTAGAAACCTCCGATAGGGTCTTATGGAAGATCCTTGGCCAGTATGCCTAAAAGTGGGTGCGTTGTGTTGACCCTTGCTCGTGAGAGCATAAACAATCAATCTCAGTGTAAGTTGTAAAGGTTGAAGGTGAACTTGATTTAAAGCCTTAGGTTTGAGGTGAACCGCTGTGAAACCTCCTTAGTGAAATCCAGTACACTCAAGGGTTGAGTGCGTCTGCCAGGAGTGGAGTAGATTAGACTGATCGTCAAACCACTATAAAAATGACTATGTTTGAGATTGTTAATTTTTGAATGTATGATTTACTTTAATACTTTCATACGTAAATATCTGAGATCACACCTCACACATAAACACAGTCCTATCCATCATAAACTAGTTTGCAGACTGTTCACTTATTAAATAGTTTGTGATTGGATCCTCTACCAGGCTTGGAAGCCAGTGGAGTTATTTTTGAGTAATCCTAATATGAGCCTGTTGTTAAGATTAGTACAATAGGATTTTAAATAAATTATTAAAAACTTTAAAAGTCCTATTTACCCCCCTCTAGGACATATTGGCATATCGCTATTTCACGACTCTCTCTTCTCCAATTCAAAAACGGATTAAGCGTCCCCACCGTGTCCATCGGTTTTTTATTGTCGGCCCCACCCATCATCCATATGGACAATCAGAGCTGTCCAATGTGACCAAAGGGTGGGCTTGACCCTCTCCTAGGTGTCCTCTTGGCCGCATACACACATATACATGCGGATCGTTGAAAAACGCAGGATGGACGGCGAATTGATTTTATACAGTGGACCGTACCAAAACTCTATAAAAACCACCCCTTCCTGACTGAAATCTCGCCAGGAATCCAATGAACGGGTCAAATTTCATCAAAAACATCACTGTGGGGCCCATCTATCATCGCAGCGTCAGTTTTTCGTAGGCCATGCATCCGAAAAATTCGGATGTTTCGGGCCGTTTCGCGATCATGTCCGTGATCAGATTCACCATCTGAACGGTCCAGAGGCAAGATAGGGTAGCCATAACACCGTCCAAGAAGTCTTTTTTGAGGGATATGGACGGTCAGCCTTTCAAAATTCAGTTCAAATGCAGCTGTTTGTCATTTCTCGCTGCGAAAAACAGAGGAACCGACCGACCTACTAGCTTTATAAAAAGAGAAGAGAGCAGAGAGAGAAGGGCATCCAATCTTTTTTATCAAAACTGTGCAACCATGGAGGCTTGGATGTGAGCCAAGGAAGAGGAGAGAGGGAGAGGGTATCAGCCGACCAGGAATTCTTCTTCCTTTTCTTCTTTAAATTTTTTTCCATTAATATTTGTTAAGAGATTTCAATTAATCAGATCCATGGTTAGCTAAACCTCTTGGTTGGGGCTAAGAGGTGAAGCTTGTAGCATGATTTGGATGCTTCCTTTGTTTTAATTCATGTTTTATTGAACTCTCTTGAATTCTAGTTTGATTATGAAGGAATATTTTTAGTTTTTAATGATTTGTTGTGACTCAAATTACAATAGATCTGTGATAGCTTGAGATATCTTCTTTTCCTATATTGAGATTGTGAAATTAGGCAATCCCATTGTTCACCATCGTCTCATGGGCATGGTTGGGTGACGGAATCCTTTCTAATTTTCACAATTCTCTTATGATTGGTTGTGGGTTTGGTAAATTGTTGTTGTTTGCCATAGTCTCTTGGGCATGGTTAGGTGATAGGATCACTTTCAAATCTTCACCACTCTTATCTATTGATGATTAGATCCATGAGAAGTTCAAAGATCTGACAAATCTCTTCCTACAAATTGGATAGGATAGGACTCTGATTCCAGTTGTGTCCTTGAATCAATGCAAGGTTGCTTCCCAATTGCTACAAGTGGATCCTTGGCACCCTAGTTCCCACCTTTATTTTTATTAGTTTTTAATTAATCTATTCACAATTATTCCCCTCCTTTTACCTGATTTAGATTTCATTTTATCCTAGTTCTAGTTTGAGTTACTTTTAGATTACGTACACGGTTCAGTCCCTGTGGATTCGACCTCGGTCTTACTGAGCTTATTACTACATCACAACCCTATACTTAGGGTGTAAACACGAAGCTGTAAACAAGACTATCATCTGTATATTAGAGAAAATGGTGAAGACATATCGCGACAGGTCGGAGACGATCTCATACGCACTTTGGGCTTATCGAACATCCGTACGGTCTGTTACAGGCGCAACTCCATACAAACTTGCATACGGAAGGGAAGCAGTTCTACCAGTGGAAATCGAAACCCCATCACTCCGAGTATTGTTGGAGAGTGAGGTTGAGGAAGGTGAGTGGCAGTAAGCAAGATATGATCAACTGCATCTGGCAGATGAAAAGCGCATGGGTGCACTGAGTCACTCACGATACTACCAAAGAAGGATCGCACGAGCCTACAATAAGAGGGTCCGAAAAAGAAGTTTCAAAGTCAGCGACATGGTCATGAAGCACATCCTACCACTGCACTTGCCAGATCTCAGAGAAAAATTCAAACCCTCGTGGGACGGACCGTTGATCATTCGAGAAGTACTCCCAGGAGATGCTCTTCCACTCACTAGTCTGAGAGGAGAAGATCTTCCTGAGTCCATCAACACCGACAACGTGAAAATCTATCACAGGTAACTATACCTAACCTTGTCAATGATTACAATTGCAAAGTTGTATCCATCACCTCTCCCAAAAAAAAAAAAAAAAAAAAAAAAAAAAAATTCCCATCACTCCTCCCACCAAAAAGATATCCATCCTTCCTCCCGCCAAGTACAAAAATAAGAATACCCATCATTTTTCCCATCCAAGAAGAAGTTAGCACCCACTAAAAAATAACAACACCACAAACCAAAAAATAAATAAATAAATAAGAAAACGACAGGAAATCTCAAAAAGAAGGTCGAGAAGGAGAAGAAAATAAGACCATCCCACATCCCCAAACAATTCAACCAAAAACAGCTTACGATTGTGATTAAAGATAAGGACAGGAAGGTAACCAGTTGGCCGACTATGAAGGAAGTCTCTCCGTCTCTTCCGGCATTCCAAAAAAAAAAAAGATAAAAAAAGCATGCCTAAACAAAAAGGGCGAGTTGAAAACATGAAAGGGCAGCTCGAGTAAAAATAGCAGGCATGTAGCAGACTTGGTGAAAACCTGAAAAGGCGCCAAGGGTAAAAATAGCACAGCTGCCAAGGGGTAGGCAAGATAAAAAACCTGAGACGTAATGAAAATCCGAAAGGGCACTACGGGCAAAAATGACAGGAAAAGCCTGTCGTAGCGAAAACCTGAAAGGGCACTATGGGCAAAAATGGCTAACATATATATATATATATATATATATATATATATATATATATATATATATATATAAGTGCAGGTACAAGAGAGGCCAAGGCAACAAGCGCAACAAATAGATATAAAGAAAGGATCAACTTCGGATCAGTGTTCTATCAGACTCTACTTAAATCCAAAGGATGAGATCTTGGATATGCTCTTAGGGAACCAAGATCCCAAGTGCATAACCCAGACTACTGTGCACAACATGGGCTGAGCCTAATATTCTAATCCCAATCATCCTAAAGCATAAATCCAAACATGAGCTGGCACCCACGAGTTTTGGCACACACAAAAAAATCTTTTTCTTTTCAAAAAGTCTTTTACATCGTTTGTCTTTCTACTTATAACACTACAAAAAAAAAAAAAACAAATAAACAAAAACAAAAAAAAATAAACAAACAAAAGATACATATCCATCCATACAAGACAAATAGCTAATCAGATCGAGGACCCCAGGTAAGTCCCTATCACTCATACATCGACAGTCTCTGCCTGAGCCTCTATACCTCCATGTGTAGGTAAAAGACCTCATCCCTCTCCAGGTGATGCGTAGGGAACATGCTCTCATTGTACCGCCTCCCCACTGCTAGCCGACAGGCCATGTCCTCACAGGAGTGATGAAGGATAGTAATCTCTGATATCAAGTAGTCGTGTGCCGTAAGAAGAAATGACGGATCAATGAAGGGTCGCTCCTTGAACGCCTCCAGCGAGTCATCAACACACGAGGAAAATGAAGTGGTACCGACCATATCTCGATCAGCGGCCTCATCTGACAAGTGCCAACCTGGGACCTGACGATAAAGCAACTGCTCTGCCACCCATCGCTAATATGGCACTGTCGCTAAAGGTGGAGCCCAAGACTCAAATTCCAGAACTGCTGCATCCAAGCAACCCTGCCAAGATATCTAGACTCGTCAATACAAAGATATCAAGTCGAAAGGAAGAGGAGCATGTCCAAATCCAGAAAAGGCGAAGTCCGGGACATCCTGCTAGAAATCGAACTACCGAAGAAATTGCACAGGATGGTAAGAGTAGTAGCCTCGAAGACTGAGCAACAGCAAAGGAGTGTAAGTTGTGCTACAAATTAAAGGCGAGCGGCAAAGCTATGGAGCTTCCCAGCCAACCTCCCATCCCTAGAGCTAGGAAAACATACGACGGTATAGCGACTCAGTGGCCTTAGCACTAGAAGGAACGCCATCAAGCAACAGATACAGCACAGCGTCACAAAGAGACTCATGCCACACAAGCGAAAGAGTCATATGGAGGTGCTCCCACAGTCATGCCTGGATGGAGGTATGAATCAAGTTCAAAGGCACAAACAGGCATCAGAATAGAAAAAAAAATCAAAAAATGAAAGATACCTGTAGGAAGGAACAACAGCCCCAGAGGATACAAGTCTGACCGAGAGAGCAATCTGTCAAGCCCAGAAAGAGCTCCACCAGTACCACAGAAACAATACTCCTGCGGCCCAGGACACGGCAGAACACATCCAGTAGGACTGCCAATGAAGACTGCCGCCAGCCTGAGAAGAGCAGCTCAGCCAGGACACAAAATATCAGTGCATTCAAGAACTGGAGCTGGCGATCGAATCCAGGTCCCCCTCGAGTAGTCGAACAACGATCATATAGAAGCTCGATCAAAAACACATCAGCTCCACCCTCTATAGTGGGAAAAATAGCTGAAAATCCATACCAAGGGATCAGATTGACAGGACGAACTGGCTCATATGAAGGAACATAAGGCTTCCTAGCGAGAGGAAGACCAGACAAGCGCGCACACTCCTCCAAAGATGGGCCCAAGTCCAAATCATTGAAGGAAAATAGGTTCAATGCTGGAACCCAATCATACAAAGCCGCACTCAACAGTCGCCAATCTAGGCGAACTCGGTGGAAGTGAAGAACCTCGCGAAAACCCAAAGAACCCAGCTCAAAGATCTCAGACTCGGTCAAGCTCTCGATCCAGATATGCAACCGCTCAGAGCAGGTGTCACATGGCTGCAATCAGTAAGTCCGAACAAGCACGCCCTCTACAATCTGAAACCCTGGATCAACACATCCCCTTGTCCAACAGATCTATCTCATGGTGACGGAAGAAACCAGACTCCCCCATCGCGACCCGCAGAGTGCCCTGAAAAGCTGCAATAGGTGGGCCCGAGCCGCCAATCATCGCCACGTCAGGAGCAATCTGGAAAGCACATGCCCCAGGAACTACAACGTCTAAAGTATCCCAGTAGCTGACTAGACCAGTACCCTGATCCCTGACAATAGCTGCCTGTCCCATCGCGACCTCAAAGTTCGCATCGAATATCTAACCTAGGTCATCCGCAAGGAGTCCATCACCCGTCAGACCCAAACCGCTTGAACCACCAAGATGGGGCCCACCTCCCATCCGAACCCGATCTGTCACATCCACACTGTCCATCATTACCATCCTATCATCCACACCGTCCATACCCATCACTCCCATGGGCCCACCAATCGAACCATCCACCACCATCATTGCATCATCCATACCATCAAACCCATCCACCCTCATCACACCAACATCCATAAACCCTGGTGGCCCATCTAGCGTAGATCCACCAAACCCATCCAGTCCAATCAATCCATTCCCATGACCACCATCAATGGAGGTAGGAGTCATGCCATAAATGGCATTAACCTCCTCCAAAGAGCCCGTCATTCCACCACCAACCCCCATTAATCCATCCATAAATGGATCCTGACCACCGTAAATAAAGGATGATCCACCAACCTCTCCACCATTCATAGACCCACCAACCCCCTCATCATGGCTAGCCATAATAAATAAATAAATAAAAGGAGAGAAAGGGAAAAAAGAGGAAGAAGAAACAAAAAAAGAAGAAGGAAGGGACAAAGGGAATGATCAGAGGGCATGGACAGATGAGAATGTCCAGAAAGTGACTAGAAGAATAAACAAAGAAGGGGAGTAGTCGCTAAAAGAAAAGATGGACAAAGGCGGTAATTGAATTACCACTAGCGGTACTTGAAGTACCATTGCAAGTACTGACACCCCTGTATCACTGTTGCACCTAACAAGATAGGGGAACAGGCAAAAAGTCAGTGGGCGGTAGTCCGTAAAAAGTCAGCGGGCGGTAGTTGGACTACCACCCTGGCCCACAATCGCACAGAATCAATGGTAGGGTCCAATTCCGAGACCCCGGATCCCAATTCATCTCCAAAAAAACTGTTTGGGCCATCTACAACAATGTTTCAGAGTCTGAGGGCAGAGAAGATAGGCAAGAAATTTTTTTATATCTAAGAAAGATTATATAAACAAGCATACAGATCACATGATACAACAGAAGATAGTCATCCTCATCGGGTATATATTCGTCTCTACCCTTTCGGTGGACATACGGACCCAGGAGACCTCCACCGGCAAAGCGCGCACCATCACTGGGAGCATAAGCAGGCTGCAGTATAGGACCAATACCATATTTCTCGCACCAGGAGCTATACTCCCTCACTGGGTCGACAAAGGCACTAGCATCGAAGCCCTCCAAAGCAGCAGTCAGCTCTCGCTCAGGCACTGCTCTCCAATTAGATGGACTAAATGGTGGACTAAATGGGACGACCGGACTCCCATCCAACTGCCAGAAGAGCCTCTCACCGAGGTACCACTTTTTCACTTGAGGGTCTTCTAGGATACGATGCCGCTTCGAGGCCTGGAAAGCCTCCTGGGCAGCAGGAGTAAGGGCCACATTCGATCGAAGGTACGGCCAAGTATGAAACTGTGAAAATAGAAGGCGAACATAAATTAAACAGTACAGTGCAAAACAACACAGGGCAATACAAGATAAGGGCAGTTACTTACATCATCAGGGACCAGGGCATCTATGTTGGACCTCTAAGAAAGATCAGAAAACATGCGCGTGCAGTTACAGTTATCCGTGTACTACATCATCATGCGAGGAAAAGGAGGCGAATGATCAATTAGAGTGGGCGCAAAGTGAGGGAAATGGTCAAAAAATCACACCTGCATGCAATCACAGTCAGAAGCCGACTTCAATAATCCTAAAAGCCGAAAGATGTGAAGGGACAGATCCAAAGGATACCTCAACGACCAGATAAAAGCCAGTCAGAGACCTGCTGACACAGCGGCTGGCCTTGTCCAGTCCTTCATACAGATGGGTGAGGAGAGCCGCATTCCAATTGTATGGTGTGGGGAAGGTGATATCTACCACCAACGTCAATAGACAGGAATTCACCAGCTCATTCCCGTGGCAGAAGATCATCGCCCCCATAGTGTACAGTATCAGGGCGCGGGCCTTCACGATGGTTGCGGCCTCGATCTCAGGAATACGCCGAGCAAAGTTCGATGACAGCCAGAGTAACCTTAACCGATGGCCAGAAAAAACTAAAACATCTGGCATCATCCCCAATAAACTCATCCAATCATCCTCAGAAGGTATTGGAAGATCATCCTCAAAAGGGACAGATCCCCCGTCATACCTAAGGCCCAGCTACATATAGATATCATATGGGGTGATCCCCCACTCTTCGAAGGGCAGATGAAAGGTATGAGTCCCAGCGTGTCATCGCTCCATCAAAGCCGATAGAAGAGACATGTTCGTCTTGCTCAGACGAACCTGGAATAAACTGGCAAATGGGGTGCGCTCCAGCACATCAAAAAATAGAGGCTGAGGGTTATGAAACCAGTCTAACTAGTGGGTCCTGACTCCTCGCCCCCTTAGGATCGTAGGAGCACCACCCTCACGGGCCATATCAGATAAATGGCGACCCTCATGAGGCACGAAACAAGGATTGGCCGACTGGTGGGAAGAGCCAGCGTCACTCCTACGAAGAGGCATGCTGCACAAGCAAAACCCACAGACAAGCAACTCCTTACTATCAAGCTCAATTTTAAAGCCCATTCTCAAGGCCCATCCCAAAGGCCCATTTTCCAAGGCCTATTCCAAAGATCCATTTTCCAAAGGCCCAAGGTCAAGGCCCATTTTTCAAGGGCCCAATTCTAAAGCCCATACTCAAGGCCCATTCCAAAGGTCCATTTTCCAAGGGGCCATTCTCTAAGACCCATTCTCAAGGTTCATTTCCCAAAGGCCCATTTTTCAAAACCCATCCTCAAGGCCCATTTCCCAAAGCCCATACTCAAGGCCCATTCCAAAGACCCATTTTCCAAAGGCCAAATTTTAAGGCCCATTCTCAAAGCCCATTCTTAAGGCCCATCCCAAAGGCCCATTTTTCAAAACCCATTCGCAAGGCCCAATGTCAAGGCCCATTTTTTCAAGGGCCAAATTTCAAAGCCCATTCTCAAGGCCCATCCCAAAGGCCCATTCCAAAGATCCATTTTCCAAAGGCCTAATGTCAAGGCCCATTCCCAAGGCCCATTTTTCAAGTGCCCAATTTCAAAGCCCACTCTCAAGGCCCATCCTAAAGGCCCATTTTCTAAAGCCCATCTCCAAAGCCCAATTTCCAGGCCCATCTTTTAAAGGCCCAAACCATTTCTCAAGGGCCATTCCCATAAGAGTCCATGAAATCACATCCATGGACCACATCTCCAAATCAAGGTCCACCTCATCTTGACCAAATCAGAATCATGATTTGGGGCCCACTCAAGGAAAGTCATCCATACATCAAATCAAATAAATCACATGGGATGTACTACAAATGGCGGCCAGCCATCAAGATCCACACCATAAAAAATGCTCAAGTGGGCCCCAGATCATCCATCCTAAGGTCTAGATCGTCCAAAAAATAAAAATATATAAAAAGACAAAAAAATTCTAAATAAAAGAGTGGGGCTTCCTTTCTTATCACACCCCACTCTAATAGACATTATAAAAAAAATTAATAATAATAATAGAAAAATCCAGCCAAATCTTTGGCCCAAAACAAAAAATCCAGCAAGATCCAACGGTTGAGATCTAGCCCAAATGATCAAGGGTCTTGATCATGGTTCTCTAAGCCTAAAAGGAAAATCCAAACCCACCAATGGATCCTCTAAAAAATGATCCAGCAAAAATCCAACAAAAACTCCTAAGCTTCAAATACATGATCAAGTCACCTGAAAATGTGAGAAGGGAAGAAAATACAAGAAAAAAATTAAGAAAACCACCACTAAGGAGCTTCCAGGAACCACAATGGAGTCCCTGGACCTCCAAGGGGCAGTTTCAAATAGAGGGAGAAGCCCCACCGTTCGGACCAGTGCATAACCTAGACCATCGGACAAAAACTCGGACCGGCGGTAATCCGATTATCACGCCGTGGCAAGATCTACCGCGCCCGACTGGGCAATTGCATTGGACAGCGTGCTTGTCCCCTATGATGAGATGGGATGCCTAGACCTTTCTTTAGTCCATTGGATAATAACCCAAGAAAAAAAAATTTAAAAAGGGAAAAAGTAAAAAAGCAAAGATTCTCTTTTAAAATCTCACAATCAATTCAATTTCTCGCGAGAAAGTGAGAATCTCCATAAAGCATATCTTAAAAATTACTGGAAAAATGGACAAAAAGAAGAATAAAACAAAGAAAATGCAAATAAACGGTATTTAATGTCCCATTAATTTATTAGTGGAAGCCATCCACCGTACAATAAAAATCGGACGATCACGACCATCGTAAGATCGAACGGATTTTAAAAAAAAAAAAAATTTAATATTTCAAACCTTTAGCCCCATTAATTTATTAATAGAGGCCATCTGTCAATTTATTACGAATAAAAACCGAACGACAACACCCACCCGTGAGAACGAACGGATATTTTTCAAAAAAATCCAAAATATTTTCAAATAAAATCTCCAAGGAGTCTAGTTCCAAAGAAATTAGTTTTCAAAATAAAAATTTTCAAAAATCACACGGAGCGCACAGTACACTGAGGAATCTTTCATATTCTCAGTTACAGTCAGTGCAGACAGCTAAATAAGATTCTATCCCTTCTGATTTCCCCGAAGGATGATCGAATCCATACATGATACATGTACGATTAGCCCGATCTCTATATTTGGACAGTCGTACGAATGCTAGTAGAAATAAGTGGATCTATCTCTGGAAAGAATAATCAAACTTAAAGTGACGACAATCTATTGTAACCAAAGTATCAGAATCAGCAGATTGCATGGCAAAGGATTACATGCACATACCTAGTCCGGGATGTTCGAAAAGCTTGATCAAGTCCAAGTCGGTGCAGTGAGTTCCCCGTAAGGCTGCACCAATGCGTAGGGTAGCTAACCACTTTGACGATCAAACAAAACGAATACTCCTAGGTGATTACGTAACAAAAGAACGACAGACCTAACAATACGGGAATCCTCGTAAAGCCGCACCAACACGTAGAGGCCCTACTTTTCAGACTTACCCTCCAATGTTATTAATAATCTGATGAGAAAGGGTTGTGATTGGTGACCCGAAATGTCACACCAATGCGTAGGGACAATCACAACGTTTTCCTCAACCCTCATGATATGTGAAAGTCATCTCTTTTTCAAATAATCAACTGACAATGATACAATGGTAGGCAATAGATTTGAATCACTATCCTTTATAACCAGAAGGGTGGAGTGTCCATCACTTTGACCTTCGGTTGCTCGCAACCTCGGCCAAAGAGGGGCATCTGTAGACACCCCACCCATGCTAACAACTTGAAGAGGCAAGGACAATCCACACCATGATCAACAATCTAAACCTGAAACCCTAATTCAAACCATACCTAAACCCAAAACCCTAATCCAAAACCATACCCAAACCCGAAACCCTAATCTAAACCATACCCGAACCTGAAGCCCTAATCCAAACCCTACTCGAACTCGAAACCCTAATCCAAGCCCTTAGAACCCCCCAAACCCAGCCCGAAGTCCCAAATCTAGGACCTATTCAAGCCAGGTCAGCCTAAAAATACACCTGGCCAAGCTAAAAACTCGAAAAAAGGACCACCGGACAAACCAGTGCACCACACGAGGACCACACATTAGGGCCCGACCTGGGCGGTAGTTTGACTATCGTCGGCGGTACTCCGATTACCTCCGCTCGCCGAATGCGCGCGTCCTCCGAGCAATAGCTGGCCCAACGTCCAAAATTCACCTTTAACCCCCTATCTGACCTTATTTACTGTTTTACCAACCCCAAGAGCCAATGGGAATGCATCATGTGGCATTCCTCTCCCCTCAACCACTCACAACTTGCCACATCATCTTTTACCCTTTCTAAACCCCGCATTTACCATAAGACCATTGGAGAAGGCTATAAATAGCCCTCTCCTCTTCACATTTTCACAATAACACATCCACATCCAAGAGGAAGAGAGAATAAGACAGAGAGAGAGAGAGAGGAAGAGAAGGAAGGAAAGGGAAGGAGCTCCCAAACCTCCAAGTTCTGATCTTTTAGCCACCCCCTAGCCCTACCTCTTAGCCTTTTCAACCCCCAAGCCTAGCCCAGATTGGTCGTGGTTCTATCATGTCTTAGCATATTCAAGTTCAAGCCAAAGATCAAATCATCTCATATAAGCATCCACCATCATGACATCTATTCCCTTCTTAACCCTCCTACTCTTCATGACATCCATCATCTGGTGACTCTAACATCCATAAATTAACCTAATCACCCCCACTGCAAAAACCAAACACCCAAATCAACGTGGGCGCCAAATTTCACTGTCCACAGCATGTTATTAATTGTTTAGGTTTAGGATTTTTATCCTCATGTGAGATCCGTATATTTCCATCATATGAGATCCACATTGATGGATAGGCTTACCCTGGATCAATTAGATTTCCTAGCTAGGAGAGGTTCTCAACCTGCGACATTTCTTTGATTCATTATCTCATGGATATTAAATGTTTAAAATCATTGGCGCTTGAGAATATATATCAATGGTGCAAATCCATTATTTTCTAATCTTTTATATCATTTATTTAAAATGTTTAAACTATTTTATTTTCCGATTAGGCCGACCATAGTGCTTGGATCCTAATTATGTTATCCAAGTCATCATGATTTTGGAACATTAACCTATCTGTGGAACTTTAAAGCTTAGGTGTTGTTTTAATTCAGTTGAATTACATCTATTCAAAACTCCCAAAATCAAATCATCAGTTTAGTTTTTTATTACTTAGTTTGTTTTGCATTTAATTTTCTCCTTCTCGCAATTCATCTCTGAAAAGGCCAAGCTATATGTCCTAGAGGGGGGGGTGAATAGGACTATGCCAAATTTAAAAATAAATCAGCGGAACAAAAGTAAATCAATACTCTTCCAATAATGAATCAATTTACAATGCTAAATATAAATCACCTTGATAAATAATTATTGAGAGATTGATACAAATTCAGTTCTAAGGACAACCTTACACCATAATAAACAAGGGCTTATGGTAGGACAACCTTATTTCTAGAACCTCTTTTGAATCAAGAACTCTGTTAATATAAGTAAATGAAATAGCAAGGAATTGAAAATAAATGCGAAGTAAAGATCTAAATTATTACAACAATCCCCACACTTGCTTGAAAATGTAAATAGTTACAACATTCACATCCACTTGTACATTCCACACAATTGAATGATAAAAGATATGAAAATTAATCAAGCATTCAATCCACAAGACAAAGAGTTATAGTGGTTCGCTTTGTGTGTACACCAAGCTGTTTTACAACATGACCACACAGAATGCTACTCCACTCTCTAATATCCTCACACGGGGGATATTAGCGTTCACTATCAAATAGGTTTACGGGTTCACCAAAAACCTTTACAATTGTGTCTTTTTCACTTGGGCTTACACAATTCAAAAACCCTTTTTCGAGTTTTGGTTTTCCTCGAGACAACCAAAATAATAATGACAATTCAAACAAAACCAATCTCTCAAACAAAACCAATACAATGAGATTTTTAGCTCAACTCAAACAAAACCAATACAATGAGATTTTTACGGCTCAACCTCAAACAAAACCAATAACAAATGAATTTTCTGAATTGTAAAATACGGATTTTTCCTTTAGCGACCGGTAGAACCAATCGGAGTAGATGATTGAATATCAAAGTTCAATTTCCAATACTCACATTCATAGGTTCTAAATTCTAATAGATTTTAGATTTAACTTGTTGGGCGTAGCTATATTTGATTTTGATTCCAAGAAGAAGGAATAATATAATTCCTCTTTTCAAATAAGATTGGAATAGAGAAACAAAATCAAATAAAATAAGCTAGCAAAAAGGAATATTAAATAAGCACAATTAAGCTTAAAATAAACACGAGACTTATCTCGAGTGATAACTTGAAAATTCTTGAATGGAATGGAGTTACGAATATCAAAACTACGAAATTCGTGTTCAATTTATAGACGAAAAAAATCGTTCTACTTTGGTCTTAGAAACCTAGGACGGTCGTAGCTCTAACAATTTTTGAAAAATTGAGCGCGATCTTTGAAAGCCGTTCTACGGCGTGGTCGTGTGAACCCTACGCCGGTCGTGGGTCACCTACGGCCCGGTCGTAGATACCTCGGCCTGGTCGTAGGACCATGAAATCGATTCTTTGGTCTTTCGGTCGTAGCTCCACTGACGGATCGTGGGGACGGGTCGAAGCCAACCTACGACCGGTCGAAGGACTTCGGGGACGGGTCGTGGGCGTTCCAAAAAATCGAAAAAAACTTCAACAACTTAGGGTGATCGTGGGATTTCTTGGACTAGTCGAACCAATGCTAAATTTGGTCGAACAAGAGCTAGAATTTGGTCTTGGAATAGACCAACTTTATGTTAAATAAAGATTTGATTTATGTATCCAAAATGACCTACTTAAAGTGTCAACCTAAGGTCATTTAAACCTGAAACATGTCGTATGGATATTGAACTTCAACCATTCAACGAATGTAGATTGTTTGAACCAATATCAGGCTTGAAGTCTTGAACAATATCAGGCTTGAAGTCTTGAGATCTTGAGCTTCAACATCTTGTCGCTTTTTATGGCTTTTTGAACTTTAACATCTTGTGCTTCAACTTGTAGCATCTTGAAGTACTTAGGCAGTGTCTTGAATAAAATAATCATCATACCAGCAGAAGACACAGATAGATGTTTTGACACATCAAAATTTGACAACCAAAGGAGTATGAGATCATAACCCTTACAATCTCCCCCTTTGTCAAATTTGTGACAAAACACCACACCAAGTAATAATTCTTCCAATAGACATAAGAGAAGTACAAAGCAAGCACAGATGCACAGATGTATAGACATGATAAGCAATGTTTAGACATGATAAGCAATAATCATATTCACATAACTCTTGAGAAGTTTAACTCCCCCTGAGTAATAGAACTAAGCACAGAAATAAGTTATAAGTTAAGCAACATGACGTAATTTCACCAAACTTTAATGATTCTTCACCAAACTTCTCCCCCTTTTTGTCACAAAAGGACAAAGGAAGAAAAACGATAATAAGATAGTAGAAGTAGCAAGAAAAATGTCAACAAAAAGTTTTGAGAGGCAAGCAAATATTAGTAAATATTACGGACCAAAAAAAATTCGGTCGAGAACCGAGAAGAGAGGCGCGAGGATTAGATGGATCAATTTTGTGTAATCCTTTAGCAATTCGCCTCATATATTTTCGCATATAAGAAAATTGTGTGTCTTGAGTAACACGAATTTGAGCCACCTGCTCTTGAAGAGAATTCAACCTTTCATCAAAATCAGACGGCTGAAAATCAGGATCATCAGCCGAGTCTGACTCAAGTTCTTCAAATAAGTCATCCATATTCACGTCCTCAGGAAGATCACTAGCTTCAGCATTACCTGCTGCACCACCACTGCTACCAGCATCCACTTGTTCTCTACCCAAATCTAAAGTCATCTTATTAAGATTGGAATTATTAAAGGGAAGATGGTGGATGGGTTTTCTCTAGTAGGCATGGCTATGAGCATATGATTTGCTAACCTAGTCGGTAAATAACCAAAGGGTATATCACTATGTCTGGATGGTGACGTGTGAGAATAATGGAATGACAAATTAAAGAAGGGAGGCATATATTAACACCGGAGAGACAACGAGAATGCAAAACACGAACCATAAAAGAAGTGAGTTCGGTTTTATTACGAACGTGGATAAAGATTTGAAATGAATATCTTATGTAGTACTACGTATGCTGGGTAACAAATACCTTGAGGAAGTGTATGACCTTTATGAGTCCAATGAACATCCATATTACATAAATCTCTAGTAAGCATTCGTCGTTCGGATTACGAGAGACTATCATGTAAAATATTAATTGGAATGCTTTCATCATTGATAGGTATTTCCATAATATACGCAATCAAATGACGATCTACAACAAACAAACCTTCTTGAGTATCAACTTTAAAAATTAAATTCTCAAGAGAAAAATCACGGATACATGCAAACATGGATTGGGCAATGGACTGGTATGCAGCTCCACCCCAATGTAGGATGTTATCCCATCCCACAGATTCCAACAAAGAAGGAATACCAAAAGAAGCAATGTGATTGACAGTAACATGACGTTCAACAATTACATTACGCATACGTAAATCTCGAGCATCAGTAGGATCATTTTCAGGAGAACGAAGATGACGTTGAACAATAGAAGTTGATCTAGACGAGGATGGACCTCGAGTAGTTTTCTTTTTACCTCTAGGATCCATTTTCAAAGAAAGATTTCAAGGGAACAACAAAATGCAAGATAGAAGGAATGAGATTTAGATAGAACAGATTTTTCAAGAGAAAAAAAAAACCCCAAATCCTGCAATCAATGAGAAAATAGATTCCACAAACATGAGTTTTGAAGCACTAATAGTAAGAATCTACAAGGAAAATGTAAAAGAATCACTAACCTTGAAGAATAATGAAGATGGGTTGGGGCAGCCGTAGCTAGGACGGTTGGAATGAAATGAAGAAATGAAGAAGAAGACTAAAATCCCCAATTTTAAGTGAAATCCGTGCTTTCTGACAAGTCGTATGCGTGTTCGGCGGTCGTGGTACGACCGTCGTGTATTCTCACGACAAGTCGTGTATGACAAAAAATTTTTTTTTTTTATTTTTATTATTATTTTTTTTAAATAATTTCAAGTTTAAGCAAATAAAACATCAAACTTATGTTACACAAAATCATGCAAACTCAATTTAAATTGCACATACCGAGATCAAATTTTAATTTATTAAGCGGTTTTTGTCGGCGGTTTAGTGAAAATGTCATGCAAGTTGAATTTCGGTTGGAATGTAATCAAATTTATTAATTTTTCTTCCACTAATTCACGAATGTAATGAAATCTAATGTCAATATGCTTAATGCGTGAATCTTTGACTGGATTTTTAGAGATATTTATTGCCTTTGGAATTATCACAAAATAAAATCATAGAATCTTGAGTAATTCATAATAATCGCTTAACATTCGTTTCATCCAAACAAGTTGAGTACATGCATTTCAATGACAATGTATTACTTCGGCCGTGATTGATAGCGATATAGAACTTTGCTTCTTGCTAAACCAAGAAACAAGACAATTTCAATGTAGAAACAACCACCCTTTGGTTGATTTCCTATCATCAATGTTTCCGGCCAGTCGACATCTGCGTGCAGGCTAATTGAACATTAGTCTCATGTGGATACCAGAGACCCAATTTAGTAGAACTTGCGACATAACGCATAATCCGCTTAGCAATGAGTTAAGTGAGATTCTTTAGGATTTGATTGATAACGAGCACAAATACCAACACTCAAAGCAATATACGGTCTACTAGCGAGTTAGATAAAGTAAGCTACCAATCAAACTACGATACAATTTAGGATCCACATCATTACTGTAGAGTCTTTTGAGAGTCTTACTGATTGTACTCATTGGAGTATCAAAATTTTTACCTTTCTCGAATCCAAATTTTTTAATTAAACTCGAGCATATTTGGTTTGTGAAATAAATATTCCATCGGGTTGTTGTTTTACTTGCAATCCTAGGAAATAGTTTAATTCTCCAACCATGCTCATTTCGAATTTAGACTTCATCAAATCTGCAAACTCAACTTGATCATGTTAGTACGGGTTGATCCATAAATAATATCGTCAACATATATTTGAACCATTAGAATATCATCGTTATATTTCTTAACAAAGAGTGTCTTATCAACACACCCCATCGAAAGTTATGACTCGGTAAAAACTTAGTCAATTTTTCGTACCATGCTACTGGGAGCTTGTTTGAGACCATAGAGAGCTTTCTTAAGGCGATACACATGATCGGTAAATTTAGGATCTTCAAACCACTGTAGGTTGTTCAACATATACCTCTTCATGTAAATCACCATTGAGAAAGGCACTCTTAACATCCATTTGATAAATTTTAATTTTCTTAAAACATGCAATGGAGATAAAAAGTCGATAGATTCAAGGCGAGCTACGAGGGCAAATGTTTCATTATAGTCAATACCTTCGATTTGAGTATATCCTGTACAACTAGTCTTGCTTTATTTGAATAATATTTCCAAGCTCATCAGATTTGTTTTTGAAAATCCATTTTGTTCCAATAATATGTTTATCTTTAGGTCTAGGAACAAGTTGCGGACATCATTTCGACAAGCTGATTAAGTTCTTCTTGCATCGCAAGAATCAATTTTCATCGAGAAAGTGCTTCTTTTACGTTACCGGTTCAATCTGGGATGTAAAACATACGTAGTTACATATGTCCTCTAATTGTCTACGAGTGCGCACACCGGTGAGAGGATTTCCAAGTATTTGAGAGGTTGGATGATCTTTATGAGTCCTTAATTCGGGATTAGTTTCATTTGATGAAGTTTCTTGTTTTTCAAGTATAAGAACTTCATCATTATCTAAACTAGGACAGTGTTTTCAAAAGATCATCAATCACAACATTTATTGACTCTTGAATCACACCGATCTGTTGTTGAGAACACGATAAAAGCACATTTGTTTAAAGAATAACCTAAAAAGATCCCATCATCACTTTTAGTGTCGAATTTTCCCAAATTTTCACGGTCACGCAAAATATAGCACTTCTTTGCCAAAAATTGAAAATATTTGTGAAGGCTTTTTCTCAAACCACATTTCATAAGCCGTTTTATTATTAGATTTACAAATATAAACACGGTTAATAATGTAGAAATTTGTATTCAACTTGCTTGACCCGAGAGATTCTAGGTAGCTTCATGCTATTTAACATAACATTTCCCATTTCTTGAAGCACTCTATTCTTCCTTTCGACAATTCCATTTTGTTGAGGAGTTTTAGGTGCGAGAGAATTCATGCGATATTCACGATCGCTACAAAATTTCTCAAAACCGCTATTTTCAAATTCGGATCCATGATCACTACGGATCTTCTTGACTTGAGAACATTTTTCGGTTTGAATCCGTTTTATAATCTTTTCACTTCATCAAGGGTTTCGATTTATCTTTCAAGAATGAAACCCAAGTATATCTTGTGTAATCATCTACAATAACTAAGATGTACTTTTTGCCACCTCGACTTTCCGTTCTTGTTGGTCTATAAGATCCATATGGAGAAGCTCGAGTGGTCTTGTGGTGATATTGGAGTTCACCTTTTTGTGAGAGCTCTAGTTTGTTTACCATCTTGGCATTCACCACAAATCTTGTCTACTTTTGCATTTTAGGTAGACCTTTTATTAGTTCACTTTTGCTCAATCTGTATAAATTTCGGTAGTGTACATGTCCAAGGCGTTTATGCCATAAATCTATCTCATCGGTATGGACCATGTAGCACGTTTGATTAGATGAGCTACCGTTGCTTACTATATAGCAGTTTTCAGAAGTTCTGCGACAGTTAATATTACAGAACCCTTTTCATTTGTAATTTCACAACCTTGATTAGAAAATTTAACATTATGGTTGTTATCGCATATTTGAGATATGCTCAACAGGTTGTGTTTTAAACCTTCAACATATAACACATTTTTAAATAAGGGAAGGTTATAGAGTTGGACCGTACCTTTGCCAATTATCTTGCGATTGCTACCATCACCAAATGTGGTGACCCATCAATCATATCTTTAAGATCAGTGAATAGAGCTTTGTCGCTTTGTCATATGTCGGAGCATCCTTTGTCTAGGTACCATTTTGAATGGCTTGTAGCTTTGAAAGCGGTGTGAGCAACCAAACAAGTAACCTTGGGAACCCATTTCTGTACTGTTTTGGGTTTAGGAGAATAATTGGTCTTCTTTTGTTTATAGTTATAAGAGTGACCTACTGAATTAGATTTTAATAGCTCCTTAAGTAAATCAATAATTTTTTCAGCTAGCGGGTTTCGAATCTGATTTTTGAAATTTATATATTTGCTTTTGTGTTTTTGAAAGGTTTTTGTATTTTTAGAAACAACTTGATTAGTACCTTTTTCTTTTGAGTTAGAAGTCTCTCCTTTCACAAAATGGAAGGAGCATTCTTTTGTTTAGGAGATGTGTTTTTGTCAAAACCCAACCGGATCGATCACCACATTTTCTTGATCAGGATAATAATTTTTCTAATTTTGGATCACCTTGGGCATATCTCCATGTGTCCTTCAAACTCGAAGAGAGGATACTTCATTTTTAAGTTTCTCATTTTGATTTCAAATTTTCAATTAGGGAGGTTTTAAATTCTAAATCACACTTTGATTTTTCAAAACAATCTGAAATTTGAGATTTTTCTAAAACAAGGGTTTCAAAACATTCTTTAAGTTTAAAAAACTTTTCTTTTTGAAGTTTAAGTTTGTCACAATTTTACAACTTTCCTTATATAAGGCATTATAAGCATCTTGAAGATCTTCATCATTTTCATGATCACTATCCATATTTTCTTCACTTGTTGAATCATCGTGATCTGAAAAGGTAAACTTGGCTAGAGTCATAAGGGCCTTAAGTTCCTTTGCCAGGACTCGGTTCTGAATTTCGATTCAGAAGAGGCTTCAGAATCAGACGATTCATCCCAAGTAGCCAACATACCCTTCCTTTTGGATCTGTCCTTTTTAGGACATTTGTTTGCTAAATGCCCATATTCTTGACAGTTATAACATTGACTATCTTTCAATGATTTCCAAGTTTTAGACTTAGGTTTAGAACGTTTCTTTTCATTTGCCTTTTGAAAGTCGACTCTTTTCTTACTTTTGAAAATCTTATAAAACTTTTTCGCTAAAAGGGCCATATCATCTTGAGACTTTTTGAATCTGAATTTTCTTGAGTAATACTTTTAGATGACTTCAAAGCAATAGACTTACTTTTAGGAGCTTTAAAACTTAATTCATAGGTTTGCAAAGAACCAACTAACTCTTCTACCTTCATATTGTCAGTATCACGAAGTTCTGGATTGCGGTTACCTTTGAATTGAGCCGATTCGGGAAGAGAGCGTAGTATTTTTGCACACACTTTACTTTCTGAGATCTTTTCACCAAGCCCACATAGAGTTTACAATGTCATTCAATCTAGTGTAAAAGTCCATAAACATTTCATTTTCCTCCATATGAATTTCTTCAAATTTAGTTGTGAGGAGTTGGACTTTAGATTTCTTGACAATTGTAGTACCTTCGTGTGTCATTTCTAAAATATCCCAGGCTTGCTTTGCGATATCACGAGGATATGATTCTTTTGAACTCATCAGGTGATAGTGCTTGTAGTGATTGCATTTAGTGCTTTAGCATTAGCACTACTCTCATTTTTACGAAGTGTGGTCCATTGGAAAAATGGTGTAATTTTCATAGATTTTGAACCATCAACACCGAGTTACTTCCATGGTAGGAGGATTCCATTCGGTCACTTGTGGCTAGCCACACACTTTCATCCATTGATCTGAGGAAGATTCTCATTCTGGCTTTCCAATAGGCATAGTTGGAGCCATCAAAAGGTGGAGGCCTAGTAACTGAAAGGCTATCAAAATTTGACATCTTTTTAAATAGCTTAGATCGTTAGCTCAGGAAATAAATCCAAATAAAAAGTAACAAGTAATGAGCTATTAGGCTCTGATACCACTTGAAAAGGCCAAGCTATATGTCCTAGAGGGGGGGGTGAATAGGACTATGCCAAATTTAAAAATAAATCAGCGGAACAAAAGTAAATCAATACTCTTCCAATAATGAATCAATTTACAATGCTAAATATAAATCACCTTGATAAATAATTATTGAGAGATTGATACAAATTCAGTTCTAAGGACAACCTTACACCATAATAAACAAGGGCTTATGGTAGGACAACCTTATTTCTAGAACCTCTTTTGAATCAAGAACTCAATGTTAATATAAGTAAATGAAATAGCAAGGAATTGAAAATAAATGCAGAAGTAAAGATCTAAATTATTACAACAATCCCCACACTTGCTTGAAAATGTAAATAGTTACAACATTCACATCCACTTGTACATTCCACACAATTGAATGATAAAAGATATGAAAATTAATCAAGCATTCAATCCACAAGACAAAGAGTTATAGTGGTTACTTTGTGTGTACACCAAGCTGTTTTACAACATGACCACACAGAATGCTACTCCACTCTAATATCCTCACACGGGGATATTAGCGTTCACTATCAAATAGGTTTACTGAGTTCACCAAAAACCTTTACAATTGTGTCTTTTTCACTTGGGCTTACACAATTCAAAAACCCCTTTTACGAGTTTTTGGTTTTCCTCGAGACAACCAAAATAATGAGATTTTTAAAACAAAATCTCAATGAAACCTCAAACAAAACCAATACAATGAGATTTTTTTTACAATGAGATTTTTACGGCTCAACCTCAAACAAAACCAATAACAAATGAATTTTCTGAGAATTGTAAAATACGGATTTCTCCTTTAGCGGCCGGTAGAACCAATCGGAGTAGATGATTGAATATCAAAGTTCAATTTCCAATACTCACATTCATAGGTTCTAAATTCTAATAGATTTTAGATTTAACTTGTTGGGCGTAGCTATATTTGATTTTGATTCCAAGAAGAAGGAATAATATAATTCCTCTTTTCAAATAAGATTGGAATAGAGAAACAAAATCAAATAAAATAAGCTAGCAAAAAGGAATATTAAATAAGCACAATTAAGCTTAAAATAAACGAGACTTATCTCGGAGTGATAACTTGAAAATTCTTGAATGGAATGGAGTTTGAATATCAAAACTACGAAATTCGTGTTCAATTTATAGACGAAAAAAATCGTTCTACGGCGGTCTTAGAAACCTAGGACAGTCGTAGCTCTAACAATTTTTGAAAAATTGAGCGCGATCTTTGAAAGCCGTTCTACGGACCTGGTCGTGTGAACCCTACGACCGGTCGTGGGTCACCTACGGCCCGGTCGTAGATACTACCTCTGGCCCAGTCGTAGGACCATAATCGATTCTTTGGTCTTTCGGTCGTAGCTCCTGACAGACGGATCGTGGACGGGTCGAAGCCAACCTACGGCCGGTCGAAGGACTTCGGGACGGAGTCGTGGGCGTTCCAAAAAATCCGAAAAAAAACTTCAACAACTTAGGGTGATCGTGGGATTTCTTGGACTAGTCGAACCAATGCTAGGGCCCAGTCGAACAAGAGCTAGAATTTGGTCTTGGAATAGACCAACTTTATGTTAAATAAAGATTTGATTTATGTATCCAAAATGACCTACTTAAAGTGTCAACCTAAGGTCATTTAAACCTGAAACATGTCGTATGGATATTGAACTTCAACCATTCAACGAATGTAGATTGTTTGAACCAATATCAGGCTTGAAGTCTTGAACAATATCAGGCTTGAAGTCTTGAGATCTTGAGCTTCAACATCTTGTCGCTTTTTATGGCTTTTTGAACTTTAACATCTTGTGCTTCAACTTGTAGCATCTTGAAGTACTTAGGCAGTGTCTTGAATAAAATAATCATCATACCAGCACAAGACACAGATAGATGTTTTGACACATCAAAATTTGACAACCAAAGGAGTATGAGATCATAACCCTTACAATCTCCCTATGGGATCAACCATGTATTCACGGGATATTACTTACGAACCTCTGCACTTGGAGGCAAGCAATCAATGGGATGTGAAGGTTAATTTACCTTTAGAATACCTTAAACATCCTTCACCTTGCTGAGTCTTCAATCTTGTAATCTTCCATATGGGGCTCACTTGACTCTTTGACTCATCATCACGTTAATTGACAAACAAGGACACTTTCAAACTAATCTATTTTTTTACTTTGTGGGCTTCGAGCTTATCGTCGGGTAGCTTCCCCTACTGCAAGTAGTATATGATCAGATCTGTTTATCTCAACTACTGGTTTATTGGGAGTCTCCCTCTAAAAGGGTTGACTGATATTGGGCTTAAGCAAGAACTCGATCTGTACGGTCCTAGCAAGGTCATCATTAACCAATGAGGATAGTTTGGATAGAGCATATGCCTTGGAATTTTCTGACCTGGGGACCAGGATGACCTTGCACTTGTCGAATTCGTTGAGCAATTCTCGCTCTCTTTGTAAATAGGCAATCATTCTTTCTCCTCTGGCTTGGTATTCTATGGTGACCTGGTTGACTATGAGTTGAGAGTGACTATAGATTTTCAAAATTCAAGCTTCTATTGCCTTACCTAGCTTGAGCCCTACGAGGAACTTTTTGTATTCCGCTTTATTGATAGAGGCTGAGAATCTGAACCTCGAGGCATACTCTACATTGGTCTGGTCAGGTGTAACGAGGATCAAACCTACCCCACTTCCCTTCGAGTTTGATGATCCATCGACGTAGATGGTCCATTCCTGTAGGTTGACTACTTGTTTGTTCTGTACCTCCTGTACGGGAATGGGATAGGTGAATTCGGTAATAAAGTTGGCAACAGCTTGGCCCTTAATTGTGACTTGGGGTCGGTATATGACATCAAATTCACTGAGCTTGATCATCCACTTTGTTAGTCGTCCTAATCCTTCAAGCTTTTGGAGCACTTGACGGAGCGGCTAATCAGTTGAAACAATGATGGTGTGGGCCTAAAAGTATGGTCGAAGACGTCGAGACGATATAATTAGTGTCAGCGCCAATTTTTATATGTCAGGATATCGCATCTTGACCTGAACCATAGCTTTGCTCATGTAGTATACAGGGAGCTGTTTATTCCTGACCTTGTGTATTAGGGTTGAGCTGACTATTGTAGTCGAGATTGTTAAATATAGAAATAGTGGTTCCCTCGACTCGAGTTTGGAGAGTAGCGGAGGCGATCCTAGATACTGCTTAAGCTATTGAAACGCTTGTTCGCAGTCGCTTATCTAGGTTGGCTTCATGTTCCCTTTCAATTGTTTAAAGAATAGTAGGCACCTGTTCGTAGCTCTAGATATGAACTTGTTCAGAGCTGTTATCCTACCTATGAGGCATTGGATTTCTTTCATTGATCTCGAGAAGTTCATCTCCAGAAAATCTCGGATCTTGTCGAGGTTGGCCTCTATCACTCTCTGATTAACTATGAAGCCAAGGAATTTACTCGAGCTGACACCAAAAATGCACTTATTTGAGTTCAATTTCATTTGGTACTTTTTCAGGATCATGAACATTTCTTCCAGGTCTGTCAGATGATCTGTCGCTTTAGTACTTTTGACGAGCATGTCATCGACGTAGACTTCCATCGTGATACCAATCTGTTTGGCGAACATCTTGTTGACAAGGTGCTGGTAGGTCACCTTGACGTTCTTCAATCCCAAGGGCATGACTTTATAGTAATAGAGTCCCTTATCGATGTCAAGGTGCCGAAAAATGAGTGTAAACAATGACACATGTCCCTTTGTATCGAGATATGTGATGGGATGTTTGATATCTGAGTTTTCAATGGTCGTACAACATGTGTCAGTGTGGGATTTGCATTTGACTATTGTGTGAGTTAATGAAAGCATTAGAACTGTAAATGGTTCATAGCTGGAAAAGATGCTCTTTGTTAAAGGGTGGTGGCCCGAGCATAGTACTCAACCACTATTTATGGAATAAAGATGGGATTCAAAACCTAGTTCGACTGCAGACAGTGTCTCCTCCTTATCACGGCCGCTCATCCCAATTTAAGTGATTCCTCACTCTCCATCTTGGCCAACTTGATTAACGACTATTTTGTTTTCATCCAAATTGTCTCCCACAACATTGGGTACCATTTCTTCAAGTACTAGCCATTATTTGGATTCCTACTTTCCCAATCGTTCATATCTTACAGGAGATATGCTCCTCCATGTAGGATTTTCTTTACCTTTGGTGGCCATTCCCATGTTACTGACCACTTCTCGTGTTGTAACACCCCGTACCTTTCAATACTCAGGTGTTATAATGAGGACTTAATTTAGTATAAACACAAACCCGATTCATCTACATATTCATTTTCATTCTAATTTAAATCTGACCATTAGAAATATCTTCATCCATAAATCGAGCCATCCCTCCATTGATTTCCAAAAATGGACAATCACGTTATGTGAAGAACCCATTTTTTAGGACTTGACCTCCTTGATAAGTGAATCTAACCATCCACAAGTTACCTATAGTGTTGTATCATTAAATCCATCAATCATTAGCCTTAAAAATAGGTTATGAATGTTACATGACTATATTGTAAGAATGGGACCCTAAATCCCGCTGTAAATCACTAGGTATATAGTCCTTGGGCCCTTAGAACCCTTTGGATTGGTGATGATCAAATCTAAAAGAAATACGACCATTGGATTAGTTGGAATCAATAGTTGACCTTGAGATCACTATGTATGGCCCATCTGAGTTTAGGATCTGCCTCATCCTTTGGGTTGGGTCTTAATTCGAGCTGACAAAACGAATGAATGGAGTGGATTTGTCATATTAATAACAGTGGACCCCACATTAGGGTGTGAGTGCGTAAGGTATTTGTGCACCTATGGTACGCCAGGCTGCGAACCCGATTAAATCAGGCGCTGACCAAGCTCGCTCGAAAAAGAGAAATACTTTCTCACTTTTTGCAGTTTTCTCGCCAACAACCATTTAACATGGATAGTGTCCGTTGACAACGCTGGGCCCACCGCGATCAACCATCAGGATAATCTAAACCGTCCATCTTATAGAGCACCCGAAGCCGACCAAAACCATATTCTTCCCATCCGATGATACACGTGCATATGCACACGAGCACCAATGCAAGTGAAGTGTTACGTGTAGCCATTTTTTCAAAAATGAAAAAAGATGTTTCCGTTTGAGCATCATGGTCATCCGTTTGAGCATATCTGAACCCTCTAGGTTAAGGTTTTCTTGGTCGAAATAGAGTACAGAGGAATCTTCTCTATTGTACCTCAGTTATTGGCGTGGGGAGCTGGGATCGCATCTTAACCATCCGTGGCCCCTTCAATCCATCTCATGCGTCCACGTAAGCCCTAAGTTGGAGCCTAGTAGTGTCCCTTGAAGTGATTAGGGTTTTAGCCGCCATTTAGAACTCTTCTTCATGAGCCGTAGGATGAGCTTAACCCATCATAGGAACTTACCTACTGTAAGGCCCATATCCTAGACCGTATCGTTCCGTAGACTCATGCGGTCCTCCTGGCCGAATTCTGGCAACCCGCGACTTGTAATCGGTGATTGTGCGCGACCCTAAATCATATCCTATATATCTATGTCTACTCAACTCGAAACTTGTATCATAGCGACCGCACTGTCGTCGCGGTTCCAACGCCGCGTCTTACGCACCTATGCGTACCCAGGCCAGGAGTTGTGGGCCTGCCTTTATTTCAAGAAAATGTCATGCGTTGCAAACCCGAGAAGAGAATCTCTACAATCTATCAAATCAATCTCATCAATCAATCAAGTACAACACCCATCCCTCTCTTACCAATAAGGCATGGCAACCCATACCTCTCTCATCCAAAGTCAACTCTCTCTCTCTCTCTCTTCACCCACCCCCTCCTTACACCCATCACCATCCCTCTCTCCCATCCACCACTCTCTCTCTCTCTCATTACTCTCTTCACTCCCAAGCAACTTAAGAGTGTGGACGTCCAAGCTAAAGAGAGAAAAGAGATGAGCCTAGTGTGGCCCACTTTCTACCACCCAATCTCCCATCCTAGCCATCCAACCCTCATCAACTTTCAGCAAAGGGAAAGCGAAATCGGTGGGTGTTTTATGGGCTTAGATTTATGTTTTGATGATGGGCTAAGTGGGGCCTACCGATTGATGGTATGGATCTTATTTAGGACCACTTTGATGTATGTTTTGTAACATAGGAGGGCTCATAGTGGCGGAGCCCTCCATCATACGTTCTCTCTCTCTCTCTACTTTTCTTTTGATGATGATTATGGTATGTGAAGTGGGACCTACCATGCTGTACGTGTGAAATCCACACCATCTAGGCCATGAGGTCGGGTGATGTATGTGTTTTACCCACGCTGGTCATCAGCTGTGGGGCCCGCCTTGATGGCATGTGGTGTCCACGCATGTGGACCCACCTAATCTGCACCGTCCATCTGTTGGGCTACTGGGCAGCAGCCCAGCAGCTTATAGCTGCTGCAATTGATGTCAGTAAGCTCTGTGGGCTAACTGATGTATGTGTTTTATACACCCGTCCATCTATGTTATGTGGACCCCACTTCAATCATGTATTTCACATGTGGGGTGGCCACGTGTACATGGACCCCACCTGAAGCATGTGCCCATCCATGCTGTCCACCATCTAGGTAGGGACGGTGGAGCCCACATTATGTATGTATTTCATATCCACATCATCCACCATCCAGTCCCTGGACGGTGGAACCCATATGTAATAGGTGTTGTATTCACACCGTCCATCCATTTTCCTTGACGTGGGACCCCGCCTATATGTATGTTATATCTCCACTGTCTATCCAATTTCTCAGCTCATTTTAGGCATTGAACTGAAAAATAAAGCCAAACCGAGTCTCTAGCGGGCCACATCGTAGAAAACAGTAGTTTTGGGGATATAAATTGTTACGGCCCATTGTGATGTTTCTATACACTGAAATACATCGAATATTGGGCTCATTATATCTGTCACGAGCCTAGGAACCCAATAGACAGAGTAGATCGTCATGATGTGGGTCACACCTCATGGAAAAATAAAACTAAAAAAACATGTGCCAGACGCTACTGCTGCAAGCGTCCAGCTGCTTGGAATGGCTGGGTCCCAACAGCAGCGTCCAGCTGCTTGGAATGGTTGGGTCCGTGGGACCCAGCAGTAGGCCCCACGCTTAGTCTAGTTCACGATACATGCCCATACGCATTATTTGTATGCTTGTTATGAGGAGTGATTGAACATAGCATGTGCCATTGGGATGATTGTTTATGGGACTCCCCGAGAGACGGAGTTGCCCCACATAAGTGCGCGGTATGTGCAGGTTTGATGCATGACTAGATGGTATGGCTCATGCGTCTCACATTTTGTGACATGATCATTTGATGCCCTAGCGACATCAGGGCTATGGCCACCACAGGCATAACATGGACGGCTAGATAGGACACTGAAAATGTTTGATTTGAGCATATGGGCACTTTAGATGTCCGTAGGTGAAAGTCTCTAAACTCCCGTGGCCAGGGGATGCTCCAACGTCTAGACCAAGTGAATATACATGAGCGCCCGAGTGCCGAATACCAGTAGGCCAGGTCTCCCACTGTGTCGTGGTCAGTTGGAAGGGGGTGTGCCTTACCCGCCTAAGTGAGGGGGCTGGAAGCTAGGCTGAGTTTGACCAGATCACAAATGGGTCCGCTATCGATGAGTCAAGTAGGCATTGGTATACTACTGGCAGGCGGGTAGTGAGGTCTTTTTCACTCGCTGGGCTGTACGGCCGGCAGGGGTAGCAACCAGCTTAGAGTATACTAGACCCCAGTAATGATCCCAGAGATGTACGATACTGATATGTGGACTTACTGAGCAGCAGTTGCATACTTAGCATTTAATTCATTCATTCATTCACTATCCACTCAGTCTGGTGGTGCGCAACTAATTGTTGTGTACCTTGCAATGACCAGGATTTTGGTTAGGGCGCACAACTAACCTGAGATCAGGAGTTTACCACATTGAGTCTGGCTATACAAATTTAGGTATGGGATTAGTTTGGATAAAAGTCCCTTGTGATGAACCCCATAGCTTACGATACTACTTACTGTTATCCTGACTTCACACTTTAACTTCGTCATTTCATTCGCACCACATATTGCATCACATCCGCGACATATGACATTTTGAATTGCTATGTTTCCGCATTTATATGGCCTAGATAATCTTGACGATATTCATAGACTATTCAGGATTTGTATATTGCATTGCATCCTCAGTATATGATATTTGGCTTATTTTGTTTCCGTATCGCATAGCTGATTTATATTGCTTCCTCAGTATATGATATTGACTTATTATATTTTTGCATCGCTTAGCCTAGATAAGGCTGAATGCATTTATGGACTTACCAGCATGTTTTCGCATTACTCTAATATTGCATACTTGGAACTTACCTTATGCACACACTTACACCACCCTCTAAGCTTTCTATAAGCTTATGCACGATAGAAGCGTGTAGGTGGTGTTAGGTCGCAGCAGCATTGAGCCTGGAGCATGCGGCTGTCTTCTGGAGCTTTAATTTTTGATATATGTATTTCTCTTTCAGTATTGTATTCAACTGTTTATATTAGTGGATATGTGATGATGATGTTGCCTTTGTGATTTGGGTAAACTGGTGGTTATACTTCTTACAAGATAAATGTATGTTGAAAAATCCTCCTTGTAGGATCCCAGGATCGGAATCTGGCGTATGGGCGCTGGGAGCCGAGAATGGGGTACTATGGAGGCTGTCAACACCAGATTCGGCAATCGAGAATTCTGTGAGCCCAATTTCCTAGTTTGGGGTGTAACACCTACCGTTCAAGAGATGGGCCCCACAAGGTCTTTATGACCTATCTGAACCACCAGTGGCCATTGGTTTTATGAAAGTTAGGGCTGATTGAAATCTATCATGATCAAGGAGATTGTTTTCCCTGCTCCTTTGAAAAACCCACCGATCTGAGATGGGCCCCATTGCTCATCAGGGACATCTATTAGGTGGGTCGAGGTCCCATAAATTCATCCTTGGGGTTTAATTGAAGTCATGCAACAATATAATGGTAATCAGCATCTGATGAGTAATAATAATGCTGGGTTCGGGTGCGGATTAGAGTTTGACTCATAACTAATCCAAAGATTAGTTGTGGACTGAGAAAGGGGTATAAATAGCCAACCTTTAGGGTTTTTGTAAGGCCCGTATCCTAGACCGTACCATTCATTAGGCTTCCACAGTCCTCCTGGTCGAATTTCGGCAACTCGCGATCTGTAACCGATAGTTGCACGCAACCCTGAACCGTATCCCGTATTCCAGAGTCGGCTTGACCAGAGACTTGTACCCTAGCGACCGCGCTGTCGTCGCAGTTCTGACGCCGCCTCTCGTGCTCCGAGGCGATACACAGGCCAGGAGATATAGACCCGCATTTAGTTCGAGGAAACGCCGCACATTTGTAAACTCAAGACAACCTTTTAAATCATGTCCCATCAAACCCATCAATGTTAAGTACATGTCAAGTACAACACATCAATCAACCCATTACCTAACACATCACTCACCCCATCACAACCCATACCTCTCTTACACAACAACCACAAAAGTCAACTTTCCATCACTTCACCATCCCTCTCTCTCCCATCACTTTCCTTACATCACACTCTCTCTCATCTCTCTCATTCTCCAAGTAATCCCAAAAACTCCCAAGTCCAAGCTTTCCTCCATTTTTCACCTACCATGAAGCTTCATAACCCATCATCCAACCTCTAAAATCCAATCTCGACCATTGATTCTTTCTCCTTGGAGCTAGATCGCCCTAGTGCGGAAGGAGTAGTTTTGAAGGTAGGTGCTTCTCTTTCTCTCTCTCTCCCTCTCTTTCATTTTTCCTTGGTGATGATGAGTGGCCCACCTATGATATATGTATTACATCCATGTCGTCTACCTAGTGGACCCACCTAGCGGTCCGTTTAGGTGGGCCTAATTGGAGGACATACACAAATACCCATTTTATCCAAGGCTGGTGGGTCCCACACGTGTGGACCCACCCCAATGTCAAGTACATGGTGCCACGTGGGACATACCTTGATGAAATAGGATCCACACCGTGATTTTGTGAAGCGTGTACAGACAGTGGGATGCACTACAGCGCCTGCACGTGTCTTGTATAAACAAAAATATTAGCTTATTCCAAATTCTTGGGTGGGCCGCTTATGTAGGCCCCACCTTGATGTATGGGTCTAATCCACGCCATCCATTCCATTATTCAGCTCATTTTAGGCGTTAAGCCAAAAAAGAGCCAATCCGATTTTCTGGCAGGCCATAGCGTAGGAAATTATAGTTTTTACCATTAAAACCCACTTTAATGTTTCTACACACTGAAACACGTTAAATTTTGGGCTTATTTGGTCCATCTCAGGCCATGGAATGAAATGGGTGGTGTGAATTTGTCTGATGCGGGTCCTACCAGGAAAAAACCTCAGGAAATCAAAAAAAATTTATATAAGCAGCAGCGCCTGCTGCTGCTGACCGTCAGAGGCCGTGCCGCGCAGGACGTTACTGCACGTGCAATGGCGGGAGCGAACCCAGGGATCCCATACGTGGGCCCCATCGTGATGTGTCTTAACATCCACATCGTGCATTTGATGGGTCCCATCCATATATGGGTACCCCCAAATATCAGCCGTATACAAAACTCAGGTGGCCCACACAGCAGGAAACAGTAGTGTTGAACGTCTACCATTGAAATCATTTTTTGGGCAATAGAAGTTTTGGATCTTTGTGAAATTTGTTTTTCCTCTGTACTCAAGTCCCTGTGTGACCTTATAAATGGATTGGATGGAAGATAAACATTATGGTGGGCCCCACGCGGGACCCACCTTGATCCATGCGCCATGTCAAGGGCCCCACCATCCAGAGAAATCTGGACGGTGTGTTGTGGGCCACTATGATGTATGTTGTATATTCACGTTGTCCATCCATCCTGACGGTGGGGCCACCTTTAGGATGCACTACATCCACCGTCCAGGCCATGGACGGTGGATCCCAGCCATGATGAATGTGTTTTACACATGCCGACCATCTGTTTTTTTATGGTGGGACCCACTGCCATCTGGCGTCAGCAGTTCTGTGGGTCCCATATGAGATCAAGATCGTCCAGAGGGTGGGACCCTGGTCCATAGCTCAAATGGTAGGCTGAGTGAATGATATCTCGTTTTAACACTAAAGTCTTAGCATTGATTGCCGTGTATGGTGGCTAGTAGAGAGGTGTGGACTGACGGTGGGGTCCATGGTCCCACCCTCGTTGTCCATCCATTTAGGTGGGCCACCCCACTGTGTACGTGTTATCTAAACCGTCCAGTGTTCTTAGACAGTGGGACCCACCCCACGTGTGGGCTACCATGATGTATGTGTATGTCCAAGCCATGGACGGCCTGAAGGTTGTTCTATATTAAATATAATATTAATATACGATATTATATTATATTAACATATAATATAATATATTAAATATTATTTCATAATATAATATTTTATATACATAAGTGGGTGGGCCCTATGTGGACCCACCTCTGTTTCTTTTAAAAATAGCAAAAGCTGTAGGTGTCTTTACCTATATTATATATGTACTATATATATATATATATATACACACACGTAACGGTGGACCCTACATGGGACCCACATCTGCATCTTTTAGGCAGCAGCAACTGCCCTATTGTTGCTATACACGGCAGCAAGTTTCGTGGGTCCCACCTATTCCATCCATGCTGTCTATCTATGGACCCACCATGATACATGTGTCGTATCCAAACCGTCCAACCATTTGTGAGATCATTTTATGGCATGGGGTAAATGAGTGAGATCCAAAGTTCAAATGGACCCCACCAGTTACAATAGTAATGGGGTACAATGGCATCCACCATTTAAAACTTTTTAGGAGTCACAGTGGGTCCCACCCAAGCTGATATTTGGTTTTCACTTCATCTATCTCTATGCTAACTTATGAATAGGTCGGATCTCAAAATACATAGGGGTGGGCCCGATTTGATATGCATTCGACACCCATTTGATTCGGCCCATTTGAATAGGTCCATTGATTCGGCCCAATTCGAATCGCCCGTTGATTGAGATTCCACCATGATGTATGTGATGATGTTTTTGGCGGTCATGCCTTGGGAGCAATGATGGTTTGACGTCCACATTGATGGGCAATGATGGTTAGATGGCCTCATTGTGACCTTTCCTTAGGCCTTGTTAGGCCCATTCTCTTCATGGGTTAACCCAAATAAGTGGGCCCCATTCACCATGGATGGATGGCTTCGTGCTACCAGATTTGATATAACCACGGCCGAGGGCCGATCTTTATATTAGGGTTGATCGGCTGTTCATCCATGGACCCTGCCTTGTTTATATGCTAGTTGTCGATATCGATTATCGATTCTGATTGACGTGACCGATTTACCGATTCTGATTGTCGTGACCGATTGCCGATTCTGATTGACGTGACCGATTGCCGATTCTAATTATTGACCGATTTCGATTGTCGTGGCCGATTGCCGATTAGCGATCGAGGCCGATTATCATGACCGATTGACGTGACCGATTTGCCGATTCTGATTATCGATCGATTCCGATTTTTGTGACCGATTGCCGATTTTGATTTACGTGACTGATTGCTGATTCTGATTATTGACTGATTCTGATTGTCGTGGCCGATTGTCGATTTTGATTGACGTAACCGATTGCCGATTTCGATTGACATGACCGATTTGCCGATTCTGATTCTGATTATCGAGGTCGATTTTGATTTGTCGAGGCCGATTGTGTAGGCCGATTTTGATTGTCGAGGCCGAGTATCAAGGCCAATTTCGAGTGTCGATTTCGATTGTTGAGGTCGACCTCGATTGTCAAGGCCGATTTCGATTGCCTAGGCCAATTGTCAAGACCTATATTGTTACAAGTGACCCGCAGTTGAGGCCCATTGTAGCACGTATTAGGCCCATTATGCATGGCCCATTTGATGTATTCAAGACCCATGTGTAGGGCCCATATGTCATGTATTTGAGGCCCATGGGCAAGGCCCATTGTGATTTATTCATGGCCCATGGGCAAAGTCCATTGTGATGTATTCATGGCCTATGGGCAAGGCCCATTGTGATATGTATTAGGCCCATGAGCAGGATCCGCCTGTTGTGTATATGTGGCCCTTAAGTAAGGCCCATTGTGTTGTATATTAGGCCTTTGTGCGAGACCATGGGCCCATTATATGTTTGGCTCTATGTGGCCATTCCTTGGGGGCAATGTTGGTTAAATATCCACATTGTTGACGCCGATTGTTGATGCCGGTTATTAATACCAATTATGAGTATGTGACAGTAGAGCATCATAATACATGCCCATACGCATCATCTGCATGCTTGTTATGAGATGTGATTGACCATTGCATATACCATAGGGCAAGTTATTCATGGGGCTCCCTGATAGGCGAAGTTACCCCACATGAAAGCACGGCATGCACAGGATTGATGCATGATTGGACTGTGTGACTCATGCATCTCGCATTTGTGTGACATGACCACTGTACACCCTAGCGACATCAGGGTCGTAGCCTCCACAGGTATTTCATGGATGGCCAGAAGGGACACCGAAAATCTGTTCTACATAGGGTGCTATAAATATCCTTAGGTGAAAGTCCCAGAACCTTCTTGGTTCCAGAAGTTGCTCCAACATCTAGACTGAGTGGATGCATGAGCGCATGAGGGCCATATACCGTTAGGCCGCGTCTCCTACTGTATCGTGGTCGGTTGCAATGGGGTACGGCCTTACCTACCCGAGAGGAGGGGGCAATGTTAGGCTGAGTCTGACCAGCTCGAGGAATGGGTCCGCTATCGATGAGCCAGGCCCGATATTGGCAGGCGGATAGTGAGGTCTCTTCCACTCACCTTGTTGTGCACGATGGGGCGACAATCTGGTTTGTAGTGTAATAGACCCCAGTGATTTTCCAGAGTTAACTATACTGATATGTGGACTTATTGAGTATGAGTTACATACTCATGCATTCATTTTATTCACTATCCACTCGGGTTGGTGGTGCGCAACTAATTTTTGTATACCTTCGCATGGCCAGAATTTCGGTTGGGCGCGCGACTAACCTGAGATCAGGAGTTTACCACATTGAGTCTGACTATCTAAATTTAGGATGAGACTGGTTTGGATAGAAGTCCCTTGTGATGGACCCCATAGCCTGCGATACTACGTACTATCATCCCAACTTCACTCCAACATGGTCATTTCATTTACACCGCATATTACATTACATCCGCAGTACTTAGCATTTTGGGTTGCCATGTTTCTGTATTGGTATGGCCGTTAGCATTCATGTCTTGCATCGTATAGCCTTTGTATGGCTGAAGGCACTCATAGACTTATTAGTATATTTTCGCTTATTTCGATATTGTATGATTTATGGCATTGCACCTCGGCATCTAATATTTGGCTTTCTTTGACTCCTCATTTGTATAGCTGATTTATATTACATACCCTGATATTGTATGACTCACGGACTGTCAGTATTTCCACTTACTCTGATTACTCTAATTACTCTGATATTGCTTACTTAGCACTTACCTTGTGCACACACTTTCACCACCCACTAAGCTTTCTATAAGCTTATGCATGATAGATGCATGCAGGTGGCATTAGGTTGCAGCAGCATTGAGCTTGGAGCGTGCAGCGGACTTATTGAGTTTTTATTTTTGTCATATGTATTTCCCTTTCAGTATTGTATTCAACAGTTTATATTAGTGGATATGTGATGATGATGATGCCTTTATGATTTGGGTATTCTTGTGGTTATGCTTATTACGAGATAAATGTATACTGAAAAATCCTCCTTGTAGGATCTCAGGATCGGAATCTAGCGTATAGGCGCTGGGAGCCAAGAATGGGATACTACAGAGGCTATCGGCACCAGATTCGGCGATCAGGGTTTTTGTGATTCTGATCTCCGGGTTTGGGGCGTGAGAGCTTCCTTTCCAAAAATTAAAAATGAGAGAGAAAAAGAAAAGATCAAAAGAGAGGAGCCTCTTGTTGTTGAATATGAAATATTGCATATTTCTTCCTAGTTATGCCTTGGTTTTATGAACATGATCATGCTTAATCGATCTATTTATACATGTTTTGTCTTATCAAGTGATTTTGAGAGCTTAAGGTGAAAAGGATGCTAAAAGCATGAATTCGAAACTCAAAATATTACCAAAGTGAGGAGTGGATCTTTGGAGGTCAAGAGTGAAGATTTCAAGAATCCAAGATCCAAGAAAACCAAGTGACGAAGGAAGAAATTCGAGCTTGCAAAGTGTAAAAATCTAAAACTGCTGAACTCGATAGTTCGATGCCATCAAACACAGCTACAATGCCATCAAAGTAAGTGTTCAAAGCCATAATGGAAGCTCGATCCCATCCAAAAAAAAATCAAGTTTGGTTGCTAGACATATGGGTGCAATTCTTGATGCCATCGAGGGAAGGTTTAATCCCATCAAAGATGTGCTCGAAGCCAACGAAGCCAGTTCGATGACATCGGATAAATCAGAAAAAAAAAATCGATTTACTTGCTGGACAATTTTGGACATTTTTCGATCCCATTGAGAACATGTTCGATGACATCGAAGCCAATTCAATGTCATCGAAGGTCAGGCGATCTAATCGAAGTACTTACGTAGACAGTTGTTAATAGTTTTCAAATTTGAATTGAACTTGGCAATGGAATTTCGATCCCATCGAAGTTCCATCAAAGCTATGTAAACTGCGTAAATTTGAGGCAGTTACAAAGTCGGTTCGAGCAAAGCCTATATAAGAAGGGTTGGAGGAGTAGAGTAAGGTATCGGAGAACTTCAAGGAGTCTTCCATCTTCTTTAATCCATCCATTCTAGTTAGTTTTTCCTATTTTCTTTTAAGAATTTTAGTTCAATCCTGGTTTTTGTTGGCTAAATCTCTTAGCAAGAATTAAGAAGTGAAGTTCGTAGTTTATTTTAACGTCTTTCTTACTTTGATTTAAGTTTATGATCTTCATGTTGGATACTTCATAGTTTATGGTTTAATAAAGAGGTATCTTTGAATTTACTTTGATCTATCATCGACTCCGGGCATGGTGGATGCTTAAGAACTTCCTAAATACTTTCTTTTCTATTTTGTGATTGATTGATCTGTAGGATTCCTTAATCTACTATTGACTAAGGGCATGGTAGATGCTTTGAACTCTCTACAATCAATATAATAAGATTGTTATAAGTGAAACTGTTGCTATGAATGTTCAGAATATATTTTGAATATGTTTATGATGTTTTAACCGCTCTATCATCCAATTGGATAGATTAGGACTTTGATTCTAGTTAAAGTATTGATTAAATCAAGTAAGATGGCATTAAGATGGCATTAAGATGGCATTAAGATGACTACAAGTGGATCCTTGGCACTCTAGTTTCTTTTACATTGATAGTTTCAATTCACAACAACATTCTTCTTAAATTCCAGATTTAGTTTATAGCTAGTTCTAATTCTTAAGTAGTTCAAAAAATCACAACACATTCAGTCTTTGTGGGTATGACCTCAGTCTTACCGAGATTATTACTACTTTGCAACCTTGCACTTTAAGTACAAGCGAACAAGTTTTTGGCACCATTGTCAGCAACTGCGCTGTATTTTCTGAATTATTTTAATTTTAGAATTAGTTTAAGATTAGGATTGAATTTTCGCTTCTTTTTAGATTAGTTTTGAATTTCCTAGATATAGTTGTTCTATTGTTAGTACCAACCTTAGTTTTTCTATTTTGTAGCATCTAACTTAGCGATTCGTCTTCGGTAATATCTTTCTAACTTTTCTCTTTCTCAGATTTTCTAGATTCTGAAATTTTATTTTTAGGAGTAGTTTGTTTAAAACTAAAGAGATTTATAGTGTTTCATGCCCAAATGGGTACGTGACAACACTCTACGTCTTTTGAGCGAATGAGGATTAGTCGAAGGGTTGCCTATCCATCACTGGATTAGACATCACTTAAGATCCTCTTAGTTAGTAGAACCAATCGCTACAAATCAAACTCAACATCTAGTTGAGGAGCTTCAAGATGTGAATGAGGTACATCAAACGCCCCTGCCTAAAACCTTATGCAATTACCTACAACCTACGAGGGTGAGTACACCTTCCTGCATGGTTTTTTCACTCAATGCAGGAAACATGGATTTCAAGCCAAGAGTGATACAACTCCTTCCTAAATTTCATGGATTAGACTCTGAAAGTCCGTACTTGTACTTAAAAGAATTTGACAAGGTCGTCGCTACTCTACACTTTAACAATGTTTCTGAAGATACTCTAAGATTGTAATTGTTTCCCTTCTCATTGAAGGAGAAGGCTAAGTCATGGTTGCACTCCTTAAGGGCACGATGCATTGGTACATGGGCCGACATGACCCGGGAGTTCCTTAAAAAGTTCTTCTCGGTTCATAAGACAAACAACTTGAGGAGGGTGATCATGAATTTTGCTTAAAAAGAGGAAGAGACCTTCTTTTAATGCTGGGAGAGATTTAAGGATCTCTTGAATTCGTGTCCATATCGTGGCTATGAAACATAGTGGGTAATAAGGTTTTTCTATGATGGATTAACTTCGCCCATGCACCAGTTTGTAGAGAGATGTGTTATGGCGAATTCATGAACAAGGAGGCTGATGATGCGTGGTATTACTTTGACCTACTCACTGAAAATGCACAATCATGGGACACCTCCTCAAGGCCCACCACTTCTAAGCCAACTCAGTCAAGATAGAAGGGAGGAATGCATGTCTTTAGGGAAGATAATGACATGAGTGCTAGGGTGGCTAATCTCACAAGGAAAGTCGAGGCCATTAAGTTTAAGAAGGTAAAAATGCTCAAACCCGACGAGGCCATAGAAGTTGCTTGCGGTATTTGTGCTAGCAATATACACTTAACATAGGATTGTCTTACAATTCATGTGCTTCAAGAGTTGCTGCATGAATAATCAAACGTCGTGAACAACTACCAACAACCATTTAGCGGACCCATCTCAAATATATATAATCCCGGCTGGAGGAACCATCCAAACTATAGTTGGAGGAGTGGACAAACGAATACCTCTCAAGAGGCCCTTACTCAACTTCTTAATCAAAGGAGGCCTCAGAGAATACGGTTCAGAAATTCATACAAAATCAAGAGCAATTTAATCAGAATACATTACAAGCATTCTAAGATATCAAGACAAATTTAAGAGTGTTTGCATCGTCTATCCAAATAATAGAGTCACAACTAGCCATTATGGAGAAAGGGACTCTTCCAGCCCAACCTCTTCCTAACCCAAAACAACAATGTGAATTAAGTGACCCTAGCTCTTTGAATCATATGGAGCAAGCTAAATCCATCACCACCCTCATAAGTGGAAAGACAATCGATAAGACCATGTCGACAAGGGCTGAAAAGCCTAAGGACTCAGAAGAAGCTGAGAGGGATGGTGGACCTAGCGATGATCCACAAAAAAAAGAATTGGAAAAACAATACAAGCCGATTGCGTCATTCCCCCAACGGTTGATTACACCGAAACCTTTGTCTAACACTCAAGATATCTTGGAGGTTCTAAATAGGTGAAAGTCAACATTCATCTTTTGGATTCCATCAAACAAATACCTTCATTTGCCAAGTTCTTAAAAGACCTTTGTACAGCCAACAGACAATAAAGTATCTAAAAGAAATTTTTTCTAACTAAAAAAGTGAGTGACATCCTAAAGCAAGACGTGCCATAAAAGTATAAGGACCTAGGTAGCCCAACTATCTCTTGTGTAATCAGGGACCACCGGATTGAGCATGCACTTCTTGACTTATGAGCAAGCATGAATTTAATTCCTTATTCGGTTTACAAGTAGCTTGGTCTAGGTGAATTAAAACCCACCCGGACTACATTACAACTTGTTGATCATTTGGTTTATATACCGAGAGGAATGATCGAGGATGTGCTAGTCCAAGTTGACAAATTTTACTATCCAGTAGATTTTATTGTCTTGAATACATAGCCCATCATGAACACAAGCACTCAGATTCCAGTCATCTTAGGTCGTCCATTCCTAGGCACGTCAAACGCTATCATCAATTATAGGAATGGAATCATGAAATTGACTTTCGGGAACATGACATTAGAGCTGAATATTTTTACATGTGCAAACAACCCGAGGAAGTTGACGATACCCGCGAAGTTAACCTGATTGATTCATTCATGGAAGAAATAGCCCTCTTGACTCTTTACTCTAATGCTCTAAAGACATGCTCAGCCCACTCCCCTGATTTGGATGATGAGATTATCAGGGAGATAGACGCCTTGCTTGATGCAACATTGGTCCTTAAAATTGACCGGTGGAGTCCATAATTTGAACAATTGCCCCTTAATGTGATAAAACCTTTAACACCGAAGCTTGACCTAAAACTGTTGTCGGCTGATCTTAAATATGCCTGCTTAGGTCAAGATGAGACACCTGATGGTAATTTCTGCTCACCTAGATGAAGAACAAGATAGTATGCTAATTGCTACTCTAAAATAATACAAAGGAGCCCTTGGATGGATCATCATGGACCTCAAGGGAATTGATCCTTTGACTTGTAGTCACCACATTCACCTCGAGGATAATGTAAAAACTTCTAGACAACTATAACGTCAATTAAATCTAAATATGAGAGAAATGGTTAAAGTTGTGGTGCTTAAGTTGTTGGATATGAGTATTATATACCCAATATCTGATAGAAAATGGGTGAGTCCAACTCAAGTGGTTCCCAAGAAGTTCAGGATCACCATCGTAGCCAATGCGGAAAATGAACTCGTGCCAACCAGAGTTAGTACTGGTTGAAGAATGTGCATTGACTACAAGAAATTAAACACTATCACTAGGAAAGACCACTTTTCTTTGCCTTTTGTTGACCAAATTCTAGAAAGGTAAGCTGGTCATTCCTACTACTACTTTCTGGATGGTTATTTGGGTTATAACTAGATAGAGATTGCCCTTGAAGACCAAGAAAAGACAACTTTTACATGTCCCTTAGGCACTTTCGCATACTGGAGCATGCGATTTGGGCTATGTAATGCTCCCACCACATTCCAATGATGCATGTTAAGTATCTTCTCAGACATGGTGGGCCAATTTCTAGAGGTCTTCATGGATGACTTCTCTATTTTTGGTACATCTTTCAGCGAATGCATTAACAATCTTAAACTTGTGATGAAAAGATGTGAAGAGAAGAACATTGTGCTTAATTGGGAGAAATGTCACTTCATGGTTTGTAAGGGAATAGTGCTTGGACGTATCTGTTCACAACCCCAAGTGTAAGGTCACGATGTAGTAATAATCTCGGTGAGACTAAGGTCGAATCCATAGGGACTGACTTATGTGTCTTTTGAAAGTAACTAGAACTAGAAATATAAGAAGATATAAATTTAAATCTAAAATATTTGATGTAAGTAATTGTTATTAAAGTGATTAAAACTAACAAATTCAAAGGTGGAACTACAGTTTCCAAGGATCCACTTGTAGAGATCATGGAGATCTATGCTTGATTCAAGGACACAACTGGAATCAAAGTCCCATCTTATCCAATTGGAAGATATCTCAGTAAAATCAAATCTATACTTCCTTTGGCCTAATTCTCAATGGATGAGAGGTGTGAGAACTGAAAGTGATTCCATCACAAAACCATGCCCAGGAGACAAGGCAAACAACAAGATTTACTAATCCCACAACCAATCATAAGAGAATTGGGAAGATTAGGCAAGATTCCATCACCCAACCATGCCTATGAGACGATGGTAAACAACAGGATTGCCTAATTTCATAATCTCAATACATGCAATGAACATACTTAAAGCTTTCGCAGATCTATTGTAATTTGAGTCACAACAAACCATTAAAAATTGAAAGTATTCCTTAAGAATCAAACTAGAATCAAAGAAAGTTCAACATAAACATGAATCAAAGTAATAGAAAACATCCCATCACGCTACAAACTTCACCTCTTAGCCCCAGATAAGAGGTTTAGCCAACCATAGACATGATTGAACTAAAATCAATTAAGAAAAGTATAAAAATAACTAAGAAAAATAAAGAAAATCTCTTGGCAACAGCTTCTCCATGCTTTTGCTCCACTCCTCAAACCTAGATATCCCTAAAAGTTCATAGGAAAGCCATATTTATAGCCTTGTCCGGATAAATTTAAATCCGCCTCAAATTTACATGGTTTTACAAAATAAACTTCACTCTGCACAATTTCACAGAATGACCCAGAGTTTCAGAATATGCTCCTTCGGGACACTTTCAGGAATATGTTTGTTTTTAGAACAATTTCATTATTATTTTCAGGACAATTTCATGATTCCTTTTCTTCACTTCAAATATTTGATTCTCTTCATTCCTCACTTGGTTTTCTTGGATCTTTGGCATGTGAATTCTTTATTCTTGGTCTCACAAGATCCATCCTTGGTGTTCATGATTCTTGAGCATTAAATTCATGCTTTTAGCATCCTTTTCAATCCAAGCTCTTAAATTCACCTTATAACAAAAATATGATTAAAATAGATCATTAAGCATTATCATGTTCATAAAACCAAGTAATAAATGGGGGATAATATGCAATATTTGACCCTCAACAGTATCATATCGTCCAATGGAATTGAGGTAGATAAAGCCAAAATTGATTTTATCTTTAACCTAACTTCACCCAAAAGCACACGTGACATGCATTCCTTTTTAGGACACGCCGGCTTTTATAAAAGATTCATTAAGGACTTCAGTCATATATCTCATCCTTTATGCATTCTTCTTCAAAAGGACACCCTATTCGAATGGTCGGAAGAATGCCAAAAGGCTTTCTCTATGCTTAAGGGCATGTTGACTAACACTCTGATTATGCAGCCACCCGATTGGAGCGTCCCTTTTGAGATTACGTACGATGCTAGTGATTATGCTATTTGGGTATGTTAGGCCAAAGAAAAGAGAAAGAGCCATATGTCATCTATTACGCAAGTAGAACTCTTAATTATGCCCAGACGAATTATTCCACTACGGAGAAGGAACCCTTAGTCGTAGTCTTTGCTCTAGACAAGTTTAGGTCCTACTTGATTTAATCCAAGATAATACTATTCATGGACCAATCGGCACTGAAGTATCTTCTTTCTAAGAAGGACGCCAAGCCCTGTCTGTTGAGATGGATCATATTACTCTGAGATTTTAATATAGAGATTCGCAATAAGAAGTTAAGGAGTAGAGAATGTAGTAGTTGACCATCTTTTCAGGCTAGTCCTATCGAATTCCATCGAGATGACTCACATTAATGACATGTTTCCTTACGAATAACTTTTTAAAGTCTTCCATTTACCTTGGTTTACTGATATTGCCAATTATCTTGCTACAAATATCACACCGACACATTAGATAAAGTAAGATAGAAAGAAATTTTTCACCAAGGTGCGTAAGTACATCTGGTATTATCCATACTTATTCAAATATTGCCCAGATCAGATCATGAGGAGATGTGTTCCTGACAACAAACATCAAAGCATAATCTCCTTTTGCCATTCACATGCCTGTGGTGGTCATTTTTTGTTTAAGAAAACCACAACGAAAATTCTGTTGTGTGGCTTTTACTAGCTCACTTTTTTCAAAGACGCTAACAATTTTTGCAAAGCTTGTGAACATTGTCAAAAGTTGGGTGGGTTGTCCTGTCGAAATATAATGCCTTTGAACCCCATTCTTACCATTGGAGCATTTGATTAATGATCTATTTCATGCGACCATTCCCTCAATCATTCAGAAATCATTACATATTGCTTGCAGTGGATTACGTTACTAAATGGGTCGAAGTGATCCCATGCCGAAATAATGACCATCACACGATTGTTAAATTCCTAAAAGAAAACATTCTCTCTCAGTTTGGAACGTCTCGAGTCATTATCAGTGATGGAGGAACCCACTTTTGTAATAGGCCATTTGACGCAGTAATGAAGAAATACGACATTTCGCACAAAGTGAGTAATCTATATCACCCACAAACAAGCAGTCAAGCTGAGATTTCTAATAAGGAAATCAAACAGATCTTGGAGAAAATGGTAAACCCCGATCATAAAGATTGGTCAATTCGATTGACCGATGCATTATGGGCATACCGTACCGCATATAAAACCCCTATAGGAATGTCTCCCTTTAGACTAGTCTATGGGATAGCTTACCACTTGCCTATGGAGCTGGAGCATAAGGCCTACTAGGAAATTAAGAATTTCGATTTTAATTTGGACAACGCGAGCTTGCTGTGCAAATTACAACTCAATGAACTTAAAAAGATCCAGAACGATGCATACGAGAGTTTTAGAATTTACAAGTACATGATGAAGAAGTTCCATGACTGGAACATCTTTCGAAAAACTTTTGAGCCAAATTAAAAAGTCCTTGTGTACAATTCTAGACTTCATTTATTTTTGAGAAAATTGAGATCTCCCCTTTGTTGTTAAAAAAATCTATCCTCATGGGGCTGTCGAGATAAAGAATCCAGTAAATGGTAATATTTTTAAAGTGAATGATCATGGACTCAAACTATTTGTTGAGAATTTTGTTTCAAAGGTCATGTCCATCCCTCTGAGTGATCCTATGTATCAGGATTGACCTTCTAGTCTAATGGAGGTCCGGTTAGAATAGAATTATGCTTATTACTTTCTTAAAATTTAGGACTAGGACAATTTGCTTTATTTTTGTTTTATTTCTTGTTAATCCCTTTAGATGATGAAAATTTTGAACCGATTCGATTCTTCTCCTTCAGGTACTATCCTTCTTCCTCATTCCTCTTTTATCTTCATTGTCTCGTGTTACTTTAATTGCTCATGTGTCTTTTACATTGAGGACAATGTAAAATTTAGGTTGGGGTGAGATTAGGTAAATTAATTAGTGTTTTCTAATTGTTGAGCAAAAATCTTTGAAATTTTTTTCAACTTCAAAACTCTTTTGGAAAGTGAAAATCTGTGTTGTTGAGTATATATTTGAGTATAATAAAGAAATATAAAATAAATTTAAAATTCTAGAGTTTAGCTAGTTAGTAAACTTTGGAATACATCCCCCTAATAAACTGATTAATAGAAAGTTTAAACATCAATTGAGTCTAGTCCACAATTCACACTTGACTCGTATTTTGTAGAAATAACTTAAATTTCTTATTTTAATATGATTATTACTGAAAAGTGCTAGGAACCAAGTCTGGAGATCCTTATCTACCTTTAAAATATTGAAAAAAAAAAAAAAGAAGAAGAAGAAGAAGAAAAGAACCAGCTAGAAAATAGTGATATCGAAAAGGGCTACCTATTCTATGTGTTTCAATGCAAAATCTGTGAAAAGAAGAAAAAGACTGAACATAGTGTGAAGCCGTCGATATAAAATTGAAAAGCTGGAAACTAAGTGAAAATGAAATAAGTTCGGAATCAGTAACTTGTGTTGATCTGCTACTTTAAAGTAATGAACAGGGCTAATATTATGAAACGAAGTTAACTTCTATGGAATGTGAGTTGTGAACCACCAAGCACACTAGGAACTTGACGTTTAGATGAATTCTACTAATCAATTCATGAAAGAGGACTTACTTCATTTGTTACTAATTATGTTATGCTATAGATTGTCATTGTTTCATTCTTACATCTCAGAATTTTACTCATATATACTAGATTGCATAGAATGTTGTTTTATGAAGAAAAAAAGTTTGAATTTTGGAAGTTTGAATGATTGTTTCACGCCTGTTTTGCTCAAGACTAGCAAAATGATGGTTGAGGGGTGTGTTGAGTGTGAAATATTGCATATTTCCCCTAGTTATGCCTTAGTTTTATGAACATGATAATGCTTAATCAATCTATTTATATATGTTTTGTCCTACAGGGTGATTTTAAGAGCTTAAGGTGAAAAGGATGTTAAAAGCATCGATTTCATGCTCAAAAGATTACCAAAGTGAGGAGTGGAACTTTGGAGGTCAATAATAAAGATTTCAAGAGTCCAAGATCTAAGAAAAGCAAGTGAAGAATGAAGAAATTCGAGATTGCAAAGTGCAGAAATTTGGAACTGCTGAACTTAACAGTTCGATGCCATTGAATACAACTTCGATGCCATCGAAATAAGTGTTCGATGCCATCGAAGGAAGCTCTATCCCATTAGAAAAATTAGAAAAATCAAGTTTGGTTACTGAACATATGGGTGCAATTCTCATTGCCATTGGTGGAAGGTTTGATCCCATCAAAGATGTGCTCAATGCCATCGAAGCTAGTTCGATGACATCGGATAAATTAGAGAAAAATTGATTTACTCGTTCGACAGTTTTGGATGTTTCCCGATCCCATTGAGAATATGTTCGATGACATCAAAACCAGTTCGACGCCATCAAAGGGAAGGTCAGGTGATCTCAACGAAGGACTTACATAGACAGTTGTTGATAGTTTCTAAATTCGAATTGAACTCGACAATGGAACTTCGATCTCGTCGAAGTCTCATCGAAGTCCCATCGAATCTCCCATTGAAGCCGCATAAACTAAGTTTAAGGTTGTTTCAAAGTCGGTCCAAGCAAAGCCTATATAAGGGGATCTTCTAAGTTCTTCTAAGGACAAATTAGGGTAGGAGGAATAGAGCAAGGTGTTGGAGATCTTCAAGGAATCTTCCATCTTCTTTAATCCATCCATTCTAGTTAGTTTTTCATGTTTTCTTTTAAGAATTTTAGTTCAATCATGCTTTTGGTTAGCTAATCTCTTAGCTAGAGCTAAGAGGTGAAGCTTGTAGTTTATTTTAATGTCTTTCTTGCTTTGATTAAAGTTTATGATATCCATGTTAGATATTTCATAGTTTATGGTTTAATAAAGAGGTATCTTTGAATTTACTTTGGCCTATCATCAACTCCAGGCACAATGGATGCTTAGGAACTTCCAGAATGCTTTCTTTTCTATTTTTTGATTGATTGATCTGTAGAATTCCTTAATTTACCATTGACTAATGGCATGTCAGATGCTTTGAACTTTCTACAATCAATATAATAAGATTGTTATATATGGAACTGTTACTATGAACGTTTGGAATCTCTTTTGAATTTGCTTATGATGTTTTAACCGCTCTATCATCCTATTGGATATATTAGGACTTCGATTCCAGTTGAAGTATTAATTGAATCAAGTAAAATGGTATTAGGATGACTACAAGTGAATCCTTAGCACTATAGTTTCTTTTACATTGATAGTTTCAATTCACAACAATATTCTTCTTAAATTCTAGATTTAGTTTACAGCATTTCTAATTATTAAGTAGTTCAAAAAATCACGACACATTTAGTCCTTGTGGGTACGACCTCGATGTCACCGAGATTATTACTACTTCCCAACCTTGCACTTGGGGGTACAAGCAAACACTTGTGCCTCATTGTCCCAACTCGTCTTTGTGTAATAATAGTCGATCGCCATAATAAGTTGAAAATCTAATCTATGATGTTGATTGATCCTTGAAAAGCCATGGTTTCACAATTGGGTGAAATTCTAAAACTAGGATGTGTTGTAGTGGGGTCATGTCTGACATGTCCAGCATCCATTCGCGATATATGGTGTGTGTACACTTGAGATTGATTAGTCCTTAATTTACCATTGACTAAGGGAGAAGGTAGAGAAGCAAGGGAGAGAAAAGTGAAGAAGAAAAGAGAAGAAAGAGAGGGGGAAGGTGCTTACATTGATAGTTTTCACAACAATATTCTTCTTAAATTCTAGATTTAGTTTCTGACATTTCTAATTATTAAGTAGTTCGAAAAATCACGACACATTTAGTCTTGTGCACTATGTCGCTACCTTGCACTTGGAGTCGCAGATTGTGCCCGAGTCACTGGGTCGCAAGATGCTAGACAAGGAAGTTGAAAAAAAAGTAAAGAGAGAGAGAGAAGAGAGAGGAGGGTTGTGACTCGGGTTGCTGGGCAAACCGAGTTAAGTTCCGACTAGGTTTGTTTTAGCCGAATCGGTGTGTTGGCCGTGGAGTCTGGGGTCAACTCACTGTGCTGGGCGAGCTCAATCACGTCCAGGAATTGCTAGACGTTCCAGCAAGAAGAAAGGAAAGAGAAGCAAAGAAGAAGAGAGAGAAAGGAGAAATGAAGCTTTGTGTAATAATAGTCAGTCGCCATAATAATGAAGCTTTGTAGCTTCAAAGAAGCTAAGAAAATCTAATCTATGATGTTGATTGCCCATCCTTGAAAAGGCCATGGTTTCACAATTGGGTGAAATTCTAAAACTAGGATGTGTTGTAGTGGGGTCATGTCTTTGACATGTCTAGCATCCATTCGTGTACTCTATACAATCCTTCTGTATATATGGCTGAAAATAGCCATGTTTTCGAATCAGCTAGCTCATCTTTTGTCCCCACACCCCCCTCGGTGGGCTCATGTATTTCCTTGATTACCACCATCGCTTCGTCTCGCCCTAGACACTTGAGAAGGGAGACCATGAACTCCTTTTCTTTATAGGTCCTCATCCAGAATTAGGTAGTGAAAAGATTTTTATTTCACTGATATTTCTGTCTTTGGGTCACGCCATAGTAAATATTAGACGATGGGGCATCACCAATCATCGTTTGTCATCTCTAATGATGCTGCTTCGATGACTAGAAGCCTTTGTTGCGTGGATGGCAATGAGCACTTTTGTACAGTGATGAATCTTTTAAATAAGCCTTTTGGGAGCTTCGATCCAGTCACAATTTGCGTCATTTCATTAACATCTTCATCGAGTTCTTGAGAGATGCACTTTAGATCTATGTCGTCAAACTGCACCAACAATTATATCACTATACCATAATAAGGCAGAAGGGCCCAGCTGGTGCATCTATACTTTCCCATGAGTTGACTTAAGACTAATTGAGAATCACTTATAACTTGATATACTTAGCCCCCAGCTCTCTTAGAATCACCGAGCTAATTATTAATGCCTCATATTCATCCTGGTTATTGGTACAATCAAATTTCAATTAGAAAGCACATCTTCTCTCCTTCCTCTATGAGAGATTATGATGATTCCTGTTGTAGAGGAACTCTCTGTGAGGGACCCATCAAATACCAATTTCCACGAAACAAGATGGATGGCATGAAGACCTACCTCCTCTATCGTGATGTGGTTTTTGACTTGTGAGGCCCGTATCCTAGACCGTACCATTCCGTAAGTTTCCGCGGTCCTCCCGGTCGAATTCTGGCGACTCGCGACGCATAGATAACATTTGTACGCATCCCTGAGTCATATCCCGTATTCCAGATTCGGCTTAACCTAAGACTTGCACCCTAGTGACTGCGTCGTCACCGCAGTTCCGATACCGCATCTCACGTGCCGAGGCGATACCTAGGCCAGAAGTTTTGGGCCTTAGAATAAATCGAGGAAATACCGCAGGCAATGTGTGCATCATTTCCAAGAAGATTCCTGGTTGAGAGAATGAAATCTCTACCCTTACCCCCCTCTTTCCACCAATTCAACCAAGACCTTACCTCTCTCATACCTTTCATACCAACAAGGCAATGCTACCCTTACCCCATCTTATCTCATGCCCAAAAAGTCAATTAACCATCCCTCACTCTTACACTCCATGTCATCCATCCTTACAACTCCCATCACTCTTTCATTTCTCTCTTCACCCCATTCAAGCAATTCCCAAAGGAGGAAATGTCCATGGCTTCCAAGGAGAAAAAGAGAGGAGCTAGTGTGGCCCACCATCCTACCTCCCATCTCCACCATCCAAAGTCCATCTCAACCATTGAATCTCACCCCTTGGAGCTCTAGATTACATTGGCGGAAGAAGGAAGTGGAGATTTAACGGTGGGTGATTTTATGATTTGATTTTTTGTGATTTGAGGGCCAACATGGTGGGACCCATCTTGATGTATGCCTTGTATCAAAGAGGGACCCATAGTGGCGGGGTCCCTCCCATCTCCACTGTTCTCTCTCTCTCTCTCTCTCTCTCTCTCTCTCTCTCTCTCTCTCTCTCTCTCTCTCCTTTGATGCATGTGGCCCACCATATGATGTGTTGAATATCTGAGTCGTCTAGTAGCTCATCCTGTTATTGACGTCAACAACTATGGGCTGACCATGAGGCATGTGTTTCTCTAAACCGCCGATCACTGGAAGGGACACACCGTGATGTATTTATTTCAATCCACACCGTCCAGGCTATTTGGACGGTGCTGGATTAGTTTGGACGGCACCAGGCCCACCTGCAGCTTGCAGGGCCACCTTGATGTATTTATTCTATACCCCACACTGTCCATCTGGACGATGCAGGTGTGGGGCGCACCGTAATGTATGTGATTTATACATGCCATCCATACACTTGGCAGGCGTGTGGGGCCCACCCCACTCATGCTGCATGTGTGGAGATGGGCCCACATCGATGTATGCATTCCAACATCTAGACCGTCCGTTCAGACCGGATGCTGGACGCTAGAGCCTCACATATGCATTTTAATATATTATAATATATATTTATAATATAATATATTATATTATTTTAAAATAAGGCTGACAGGTATTATGGTGGGCCCCACGTGGGACCCACCTGATGTGGAACGGATTGGCTGGATGGTGGTGATCTAGCTCGTCCAGTCTCACACGTGGTGTGGGGCCCACATGACATATGTGTTTTATCAAGACCGTCCATCCAGCAACAGATAGCTGTTGGACTGACGTCAGCAAGTTCTGTGGGTCCCACATAATGTATGTACTATATCCAACTGTCCATTGTATGGACGTCATTAAGATGTGGGTCTGATCATGGGTATGTATTATATCCCTACCGTCCATCTGTTTGGACATAAGCAAATTCTCTGGGCCCCGATCATGATGTGTTTATCCAACTGCCCACTTGGCAGCAGGTGGGGCCCTTCTTAATGTATGTATTTTGTATCTTGGTCGTCCATCTGCTGGACAGCCAACAGTTTTTGTTGTCGCTGCAGTTAACGCCAACAAGTTCTGTAGCCCACCATTGATGCATGTGATATATATCCTAGCCATCCTTCAGTCAGATAGGCATGGGGCCCACTTAGGTTGTATGTATTGTAGCCTTACCATCCATCTGAGGACGTGGGCCCTGATGTATGGGTTTTACCCTCACTGTCTATAGGATGGTGGAAACCACCGTGATGTAAGTGTTTTATCCACACCATCCGTGGACCACACCATGATGTAGGTGTTGTATCCACACCGTCCACCAGTTCCAGATCATATTAAGGCCTGGGCCTCAACAGTCAGGCCCAGATATGCAGTCAGCAAGGTCATATGATGCAGCCCAGTATGAGGCCCAATGTGACCTATATGAGGCCCACTTGATGTATATGAGGCCCATTAGTGCGGCCCATTGATATGGCCCACTTGATGTGTATGAGGCCCATGTGCAAGGCCCACCTATTATGTATATTAAGCCCATGTGTAGGGCCCACCTATTGTGTATTTGAAGCCCATGGGTTATGGCCCATTACGATGTGTTTCCGACCCATATATGCGGCCCATTGCGATGTGTATGGTGATGTATATAAGCGGCCCATTGTGATGTATTTCCGGCCCATTGTGATGTATTTCCGGCCTATATGATGAGGCCCATTGTGATGTATTTATGACCCATATGATGAGGCCCCTTATGATGTGTTTTTGGCCCATGTATGCGGCCCATTGCGATGTGTATGGTGATGTATATAAGCGGTCCATTGTGACGTATTTCTGGCCCATATGATGAGGCCCATTGTGATGTATTTTCGGCCCATATGATGAGGTCCATTATGATGTATTTCCTGCCCATATGATGAGGCCCATTGTGATGTATTTATGGCCCATATGATGAGGCTCATTATGATGTGTTTCCGGCCCATGTATGCGGCCCATTGTGATGTGTATGGTGATGTTATAAGTGGCTCATTGTGATGTATTTTCGGCCCATATGATGAGGCCCATTGTAATGAATTTCTGGCCCATATGATGAGGTCCATTGTGATGTATTTTTTGCCCATATGATGAGGCTCATTGTGATTTATTTTCGGCCCATATGATGAGGCCCATTGTGATGTATTTTCGGCCCATGGGTGCGGCCCATTGTGATCTGTATTAGGCCCTTATGTGAGGTCTTAGGCCCACTATATGTTTGGCTCTATGTGGGCCACCCTTAGGAGTGATGTTGGTTAAATGTCCACATCGATGGCCAATGATGGTTAAACGTCCACATATAGTATAGAGGTCGATTTCGATTATCAAGGCCGATTCCGACTGTCGAGGCCGATTTCGATTGCCAAGGCCGATTCTGATTGTCGAGGCCGATTTTGATTGTCGAGGCCGATTTCAATTGTCGAAGCCGATTTCGATTGTTGAGGCCGATTATCGAGGCCTATTTCGATTATCGAAGCCGATTCCGATTGTTGAGGCCGATTCTGATTGTCGAGACTGATTTCGATTGTTGAGGCCGATTATCGAGGTCGATTTTGATTGTCTGGGCCGATTCCAATTGTTGAGGCCGATTCCGATTGTCAAGGCTAATTCCGATTGTTTAGGCCGATTCCAATTGTCGAGGCCGATTCCGATTGTCGAGGTGGATTTCGATTGTTGAGGCCGATTTTGATTGTCGAGGCCAATTCCGATTGTCGAGACCGATTCCGATTGTCGAGGTCAATTATAACTGTTGAGGCTGATTCCGATTATCGAGGCCGATTCTGATTGCCATGGTCGATTGTATAGGCCGATTATCAATGCCAATTATTAGTGTCAGTTTTTTATAACGATTATGAGTATGTGACAATATAGTATTATGATACATACCCATACGCATCATCTGCATGTTTGTTATGAGATGTGATTGACCATGACATATGTCATTGGGCGGGTTGCTATGAGACTCCCTGATAGGCGGAGATTGTCTCACATGAGTGCATGATATGCGTAGGATTGATGCATGACTGGATTGTATGACTCATGCATCTTGCATTGTGTGTTGTGATTACTATACACCCTAGCGACATTAGGGTCATAGCCTCCACAGGCATGTCGTGGATGGCCAGATGGGACGCCGAAAATCTATTACTAGAATCGAGCCGCCATAAATGGCCCTGGGTGAAAATCCATAAACCCTCTTGGTACTAGAGGACGCTCCAACATTGAGACCGGGTGGAAAATAAGAGTGCCCGAATGCCGAATATCAGTTGGCGACACTCCCACTGATTGTGGTCGATTGGAAAGGGGTGTGGCCTTACCCGCCCGAGCGTAAGTGGCATAGCTAGACTAAGTTTGATCAACTCGTAAATAGGTTTGCTATCGACGTGCCGGGTAGATATTGGCCGACTACTGGCCAAGCTGATAGTGAGGTCTCTTCCACTTGCATGGTTGTGCTTCCAGTGGGCGGCGATTGTATATAGAGTGTACTAGACCCCAGTGATGATCCCAGAAATGTACAGTATTGATATGTGGACTTATTGAGTAGGCGTTGCATACTCATTCATTCATTCATTCACTATTCACTTGGGCTGGTGGTGCATAACTATTTGTTACGTGTGCCTTCGCAATGGCCAGGATTTCGATTGGGGCGCACGACTAACCTGAGATCAGGAGTTTACCATATTGAGTCTGACTATCCAAATTTAGGTATGGGACTGGTTTGGATAGAAGTCCCTTGTGGTGGACCCCATAGCCTGCGATATTACGTACTATCATCCCGACTTCACACTCTAGCTTGGTCATTTCATTCGCATCACATATTGCATTACATCCGCAGGCATATGGCATTTTGGGTTGTTATGTTTCTGTAGCTTATGGCCTAGATGGAATCAGCAAGATTTACATATTGCATTTCATCCTCAATATCTGATATTTGGCTCTTTATGACTCCTCATTTGCATAGCTGATCTATATTGCGTACTCTGATATTGTATGACTCATAGACTTGTCAGTATTTCCGCTCACTCTGATAACGTATGATTCATGATCTTGCCAATATTTCCAATATTGTATGATTATGGCATTGTATTGAATCTTGGCACGTGCATCGCACACACTTACACCACTCTCTAAGCTTTCCATAAGCTTATGCATGATAGATGCGTGCAGGTGACATTGGTCGTGCGGCGTTGAGCTTGGAGTGTGCAACTGTCTTCTGGAGCTTTGATTTTATTTTGACATACGTATTTCCCTTTCAGCATTGTATTCAAAGTTTATATTAGTGGATATATGATGATGATGTTGCCTTTGTGATTTGGGTAAACTTGTGGTTATGCTTATTACGAGATAATGTACGTTGGAAAATCCTCATTGTAGGATCCCAGGATCGGAATCTGGCGTACAGGTGCTGGAAGCCGAGAATGGGGCACTACGGAGACTGTCAACACCAGATTCGGCGGTCGGGAATTTTGTGGGCCCAGTTTCTGAGTTTGGGGCGTGACAGACCTGCCTGGGGTGATCGGGCAGGAAATTTGCCAATGCTTGACCCTTCAACGCCTTCTAAGACACATTTGAAAGAGAATTCTAATACGGCCAGAATTCATTTTTCGATCCTTTCTCACAAAATTGGTTGTGTGAGCATGTATTAAATAATGTCAGTCAAAAAGATGACATTGACTAATCCTGTCATCAAATAGCAAAGGAGCTTGACTACAACAAAGTACAACGATAAGCCGAGCTTCTCAATAATAGGTATCTCCACTCAGCATCATGCAAAGTTCTAGAGAGTTAATAGATGACATGCTCATTTCTGTCATCATTTTCCTGTGTGAATAACAATATGATAAATTTATGTGAAACCGAAATATACAGAAGAAACGATTTATCACTTCTTAGGAGAATCAACACCGCTAAAGATTTTATATATTCCTTTAACCAGTTGAAAGTGGCCTAATACTCTAGTATCCAAACGAATTTTTTGTCAACTTTTAGTTTAATTAATGATAAGAAAGGGCTGATATTTCATGTAAATGTCAAGATAAATTATGTATAAAAAAAATGCAAAAAATTAACCTATCGGCAGGGACAATGATTCCCAACGTTAAAACATTCTAAGGCCTACCATAATGTTTATTTTCATCTAGTCTATTCATAAAGTCACACACGACCAGGACGAAGTGGAAAAACAAATATCAGATCGATCCAAAACTTGAGAATTTGACCGTACTGACTTTAAAGTTTGGGCAAATTACCTAGAAAGCTATGACATTCCATATATCCTAAGAGTCGCCTTCTGACAAGCTTCCGAAAATTATCAGACCAAAATGTCCTTGTCCTTGCTTCAGTAGTTGTACAGTTTTCTAGGGAATAAGAAGTTACGTCGTATTTAATGCCAAGAAAGTGATGTGTATGGAACCCTTTTTTGTGCGTGGGTAAGGACCAAACTTGTAGGGCCCACATTGATGTATGCATATAATTCGTGCCACCCATCCTTTTTGTCATGTCATTTTAGGGCTAGGGCCCAAATATCAGCCTGATCTATAGATCGTGTGGGTCACATATAGAAAATAACGGTGACAATGGAACTTAATGTTGAAACCTTCCAGGCTAACAATGATGTTTATTAGAAGTGGACATTGCCCAAGTCAGGACTTTTTGGGCCCACGGCGAGCTGGCCGACAAGGTGGATGGAACGGATCTCCTCATTGTTGACCTTAGGCTATTGTACCAATGGCTATCCTTTCATTCCGTAGTAAAAGAAGTGAACATGTAACAACTATGACCCATATAACATGAGAATCACGACCCATGACAACTACGACCCTTACCACATTACAACCATGACCCTTATGGGGTCGTGGTTGTCATGAGGTAAGGGTCGTGGTTGTCATGCTATAAGGGTCATAGTCTTCATTTTATAGGCCTTCGCGAGGAGCAACGAGTGGGGCCTACATCAATGTATGTGAATAATCCATGTCGCCCATCCTTTTTGTCGTGTCATTTTAAGTCTAGGACCCAAGTATCAGCTTGATCCAGAGCTCGTGTGGGCTCAAATATCAACGGTGGGTGCCATTGTCACCATTATTTTTTATTACGTGGTCCACACGAGCTCCAGATCAGGCTGATATTTGGAACCTAGCCCTAAAATGACACGACAAAAGGATGGCGGCATAGATTATTCGTATGCATCAATGTAGGCCCCACTAGTTGGTCCTTGACAAGGCATATAAAATGAAGACTACGACCTGTATAGCATGACAACCACGACCCTTACCTCATGTCAACCACGACCCTTTCCTCGTGAAAACCACGACCCATATAACATGGCAACCAGGACTGGGTCATGGTTGTCATGTTATATAGGTCGTGATTGTTATGGGTCGTAGTTGTCATGGGTCGTAGTTATCATATTATATGGGTCGTGGTTCCCATTTATATGAGAACCATAACCCATAAAACATGAGAACTACGACTCATATAACATGAGAACCACGACCCTTACCACATTACAACCACGACCCTTACCGCATTACAGCCATGACCCGGGTATGGGTCGTGATTTTCATGAGAAAAGGGTTGTGTTGTCATGAGGTAAGGGTCGTGGTTGTCATGTTATACGAGTTGTAGTCTTCATTTTATAGGCCTTGGCAAGGACTAACTAGTGGGGCCTACATTAATGCATGTGAATAATTTATCCCGTCTATCCTTTTTGTCGTGTCATTTTAGGACTAGGTTCCAAATATCAGCCTGATTCAAAGCTCGTGTGAGCCACATAATAGAAAATAATGGTAATAATGGCACCCACTATTGATATTTGAGCCCACACGAGCCCTGGATCAGGCTGATACTTGAGTCTTAGACTTAAAATGACATGACAAAAAGAATGGGCGGCATGGATATTCACATACATCGATGTAGGCCCCACTAGTTGGTCCTTGCGAAGGCTTATAAAATGAAGACTACAACCCGTATAGTATGACAACCATGACCCTTACCTCATGACAACCCGACCCTTTCCTCATGAAAACCTCGACCTATATAACATGACAACCACGACCTGTACCCGAGTCGTGGTTGTCATGTTATATGGATCGTAGTTGTCATGGGTCGTAGTTATCATGTTACGTGGGTCGTGGTCACCATATAACATGAGAACCACGACCCATATAACATGAGAACCACGACCCTTTCCACATTCAAACCACGACCTGAGTATGGGTCGTAATTTTCATGAGAAAATAATCATGGTTGTCATGAGGTAAGGGTCGTGGTTGTCATGCTATACGGGTCGTAGTCTTCATTTTATACGCATTGGTAAGGACTAACTAGTGGGGCCTATATTAATGCATGTGAATAATCTATGATGCCCATCCTTTTTGTCGTGTCATTTTAGGGCTAAGTTCCAAATATCAGCCTGATCCGGAGCTCGTGTAGGCCACATAATAGAAAATATTGGCGACAATGGTACCCACTATTGATATTTGAGCCCACACTAGCTCTGGATCAGGCTGATACTTAGGTCCTAGACTTAAAATGACACGAAAAAAAGGATGAGCTGCATGGATTATTCACATACATTGATGTAGGCCCGACTAGTTGGTCCTTGCGAAGGCCTATAAAATGAAGACTACGACCCGTATAACATGACAACCACAACCCTTACCTCATGACAACCACGATCCTTTCCTCATGAAAACCACGACCATATAACATGGCAACCACAACCCATACCCAGATCATGGTTGTCATGTTATATGGGTCATAGTTGTCATAGTTCGTAGTTATCATGTTATATGGGTCGTGGTTCCCATGTTATATGAGAACCACGACCCATATAACATGAGAACCACGACCCATGACAACTACGACCCTTACCACATTACAACTACAACCTGGGTATGGGTCGTGGTTTTCATGAGGAAAGGGTCGTGGTTGTCATGCTATATGGGTTGTAGTCTTCATTTTATAGGCCTTAGCAATGACCAACTAGTGAGGCCTACATTGATGCATGTGAATAATTTATGTTGTTCATCCTTTTTGTCGTGTCATTTTAGGGCTAGGTTCCAAATATCAGCCTGATCTGGAGCTCATGTGGGCCACAAATAGAAAATAATGGTGATAATGGCACCCACTGTTGATATTTGAGCCCACACGAGCTCTGGATCATGATGATACTTGGGTCCTAGACTTAAAATGACATGACAAAAAGGTTGGGCGGCATGGATATTCACATACATCGATGTAGGCCCCACTAGTTGGTTCTTGCGAAGGCCTATAAAATGAAGACTACAACTCGTATAGCATGACAACCTCGACCCCATACCTCATGAAAACCATGACCCATTCCTCATGAAAACCACGACCCATATAACATGGCAACCACGACGTCGTGGTTGCCATGTTATATGGGTCGTAGTTGTCATGGGTTGTAGTTATCATGTTATATGGGTCATGGTTCCCATGTTATATGAGAACCATGACCCATATAACATGAGAACCACGACCCATGACAACTACGACCTTTACCACATTACAACCATGACCCTTACTGCATGAAAACCACGACCCGAGTATAGGTCGTAGTTGTAATGCGGTAAGGGTCGTGGTTGTCATGAGGTAAGGTCGTGGTTGTCATGCTATACAGGTCGTAGTCTTCATTTTATAAGCCTTGGCAAGGACCAACTAGTGGGGCTTACATTGATACATGTGAATAATCTATGCCGCCCATCCTTTTTGTCGTGTCATTTTAGGGCTAGGTTCCAAATATCAGCCTAATCCGGAGCTCGTGTGGGCTACATAATAGAAAATAATGGTGATAATGGCACCCACTATTGATATTTGAGCCCACATGAGCTTTAGATCAGGCTGATACTTGGGTCCTAGACTTAAAATGACACGACAAAAAAGATAGACGACATGGATTATTCACATACATTGATGTAGGCCCCACTAGTTGGTCCTTGCAAAAACTTATAAAATGAAGACTACGACCCGTATAACATGACAACCATGACCATTTCCTCATGAAAATCACGACCCATATAACATGGCAACCAGGACCCATACCCGGGTTGTGTTTGTCATGTTATATGGGTTGTAGTTGTCATGGATCGTAGTTATCATATTATATGAGTTGTGGTTCCTATGTTATATGAGAACCACGACCCATATAACATGAGAATCACGACCCATGACAACTATGACCCTTACCACATTACAACCATGACCCTTACTGCATTACAACCATAACCTAAGTATGGGTTATGGTTGCCATGAGGAAAGGGTCGTGGTTGTCATGAGGTAAGGGTTGTGGTTGTAATGTTATATAGGTCGTAGTCTTCATTTTATAGGACCAACTAGTGGGACCTACATCAATGTATGTAAATTTCCATGCCACCCATCATTTTTGTCGTGTCATTTTAAGTCTAGTACCCAAGTATCAGCCTGATCCAGAGCCCGTGTGGGCTCAAATATCAACAGTGGATGACATTGTCACCATTATTTTCTATTATGTGGCTCACACGAGTTCCGGATCAGGCTGATATTTAGAACTTAGCCCTAAAATGACACGACAAAAAGGATGGGCGGCATGAATTATTCACATGCATCAATGTAGGCCCCACTAGTTGGTCCTTGCCAAGGCCTATAAAATAAAGACTACGACCCATATAGCATGACAATCACGACCCTCACCTCATGACAACCACGACCCTTACTCGGGTCATGGTTATAATGTGGTAAGGGTCATGGTTGTAATGTGGTAAAGGTCGTAGTTGTCATGGGCCGTGCTTTTCATGTTATATGGGTCGTGGTTATCATGCGTCGTAGTTCTCATGTTATATGAGTCATGGTTCTCATGTTATATGAGTCGTTACATGTTCACTTCCTTTACTACCAAATGAAAGGATAGCTATTGGTACAATAGCTTAAGGCATTCGTTCCATCCACTTTCTCGGTCAGCTTGTCGTGGGCCCAAAAAGTCCTGACTTGGGCAATGTCCACTTTTAACAAACATCCCAGTTAGCTTGGAAGGTTTCAACAGTGGATTCCATTGTCACCATTATTTTCTATTATGTGACCCACATGAGCTCTAGATGAGGTTGATATTTGGGTCCTATCCCTAAAATGACATAACAAAAAGGATGGGTGACACGGATTATACGCATACATCAATATGGGCCCCACGAGTTTGGTCCTTGCTCACGCGCAAAAAAGGATTCCATACACATCACTTTCTTGGTAATAAATACAACGTAACTTCTTATTCTCTAGAAAATCATACAACTACGGAAACAAGGACAAGGGTATTTTGGTCCAAATAATTTTTGGAAGCTTGTCAAAGGTCATTCTTAGGATATATGGAATGTCGTAGCTTTCTAGGTAATTTACCCAAACTTCGAGGTCAGTACGGTCAAATTCTCCAAAACTTCGTGACCTTCTGTAACGTTTCAATGAAAGCCGTTCAATCCCTCACTACTTTATTACTTTATGCAGTGTGGTCTACTTGAACTTTGAATGTGTCTTATTTTCGGGATCAAGCCTTAAAACGATCTCGCCGAATGGACGGACTGTTTGGATATAACGCATACCTCAGGGTGGGGCCCACATAACTTGGTGACGTCAACACACTACCGAGTTCGGTGGTGTGTGGTACACCCGCCAATCCACTTCCCTCAGAAAACGGATAGGACGGATTGCATTCCAGCTTGAGAAGATAAATAAAAAAAAACTCGATTACCTCTCGCTCTCTCTCTCTGGACGAATTTAGATGGCTTCCTCGACCGTTGCTTCTCGCCACGTCCCCCAAAATCCTCATTATTTCTCTGCAAAGGGAAGCCCTTGGAATCCCAAAATGAGAAGGAAACTCGTCATTTCATCGAAGTTCGCCTCTTCCTTCAAGACTTCCACTCTCTCCATCCAATCTCCCTCGACAAATCCATTCACGGCAAGTTCAAAAAAACCAAAAGGAAAGAAGTCCTCTCTCTCTTCTTCTTCTTCTTCTTCTTCTTTTTCTTCTTTTCGATTTCCTTCTCAAAGTCTTGGGCATTCGAGTCGCAGCTGTGTGCGTTTGGGTGTGTTCTGTTTTCTTTTAATTTAATTTTATTGGTTTGAAATTCAGAGAGAGATATGGAGTTCGCTTTACTCCAAGAGTCGGAGTGTTAAGAGAGGAATGTTCATCGTACGGGCGGAGATGTTTGGACAACTGACGAGCAGCCTCGAAGCCGCTTGGAACAAACTCAAAGGAGAAGGTCTCTTCTCTCTCTCTCTCTCTCTCTCTGGATATAGCATGTCCACCACTCTGCCAAAACAAAAAGGAAAAAAAAGAAGAAGAAGAAGAAGAAAGAAAACAGAAAGAAAGAAAAAATCACTAATCAAATGATCCTAATTGTCCAATTGCTAGGGGTTATGCTAATCGTCCAATTGCTACAGGTTGAGCAAAATAAGATTGTGAATAGGTCAAGCTGACAAGCCCATCCTCAACAATTCAAATTCGAGGATAAAACCAACCCAGCCCCCTCCTGGCTGATTTACACCCCTACCCACTGATAATGTGAAATGGACAGCAACCCAAGTTCAGTAAGCAAAATCAAATGGTTAAGATTGTTTGATCAGTCTGATTTTGGGCTATGCCGCCACACTTTAAACCATTACGGGAACCATCATTTGGATGGTCCTGATGGATGCGTACATATGCCACATTCATGGTGGATGGAAACACCATAAGTTAAGAATAGCTTGACCTATCACCAAAGTTGTCGCTTTTTGGTATTATTTGATTTTTCTTCTTCTTCTTCTTCTTCTTCTTCTTCTTCTTCTTTTTTTTCTCTTCTGGAGTTAGCTGGGTCAAGCACAACTTACCAAAAGATTTTGAGCATCATAAGATTAAATTTTAGGTAGAGAGTAAATGACATTGCTCTGTAAATATGCAATGTAATTAAATATGGTAATTTGTAATTGATGTCTGATACTCCCTGCTCAAACTTGATCAGAGATGAAGACAATAGTTTTATGTGCCTTGTAAATCTTAATGACCTAGCACTGGGATTAGGCAGAATTGCATGGTTGGTTTGTAGATTGCCAGATGTTGTAGATTTTGAAATTCTAGTATAATGAGTGGTTGTTAATTCATGATGCTATTGTAGTTTTAGAAGCCTCCTTCTTAATGTTTTTCATCTAATATTTCATTTTTGTGTTCTTGTCATTGTGTTTGTTAAATGCCTGCTGAAGTGGCTCAAGCTGATCATGATCCTAGCTATAGATGTAGCTCATTTCCTTTAATACAGAAAACCAATCCTTCGATTGTGAAAATCTTCTGAGCTCGAAAAATTAATCTAGCACTTGGAGAATTCACAAAGTAGGTTTAAGTAGATATCTTGGGTTCAAGTCAATTTCTTTAAAATCCAGAAAATTATGTCAGATAAACTTGGAAAATCATAGTGCACCTGTTTTCTTTTCTTTTCTTTCTTTCATTTTTCTTGAGGATATAAGAACTGAGTGTGTGAATGGTGCAAATACAATGTATGGAGGATCTGTATTTTATTGTATATCTCAAAACCCTATATATACAACCATATAATGAATCTATACGGAAACCCAAATCTACCACCTAAATCTCCTCAGATTTACAAATCTTCACAATGTACACACACAACTGTACTCCCACCACACACACACACACACACACACACACACCGTATGCACAACATATGTTCATTCATCTCAATACTTCCCCTCACACTGAGGCTGAGTAACCAGCAACAGTTTGCCCACAAGATAATTGTGTCAAGCACATGTCATTGCTTTAGTAAATATATCAGCAAGTTGATTTCTGAGACAATGTGAGGAAGCGTTATTTCTCCATCCAAGTATTTCTTACACATGAAGTGACAATTACCCTTAATGTGTTTAGTCGCACGTAGAAGATTGGATTAGAAGCAATACATAGGGCTCTCTTGTTATCCCCTTAAGGGGCGTAGGGGACAGGAGATTGATATCCAAGTCTTGTACGTGTCCTTGTAACCATGTAACCTCAGTGCAAGCTGAGGACATAGCCCTATTTTTTGCTTCAAAGGATGACTTGGACATTTTCACGATAAAAGGCCATCATGTCATCCCTATGAAGCGGCATAGGGATCAAGTAAATGAAAAGAAACATGGCATGTTTCAGAAGTTAAAAAAATCGAACTTTTTTCTAGCCTTTTAAGCTCGAAAAAATTGATCGCGTACTTGTAAAACTTATCTGCTTCAATTCAATCTAGGCTCGGGAGGGATTTAAATGAGCAACTAATCTTCTTTTTAAAAATTTTCTTTAATAAGGAAAAAAATACAAGATAAAGTACATGAAAAGCTCAAAAGATATTATCATACATGAGCTGTTCAATTTGAAAAATTCAAATGAGTGCTCTATCAGGTTTAGAGTCCACCTGGAATCAGGCCCTCATTGAGTTCGAGTTTTCCACCCTGTTTGCGTTGATCAATAAAAGAAAAGGATAAGATTAAAATAAATAATAATAAAATCTTTCTGTTGATGTGAATGCCTTCTTTGTAATTTCATACGTTTCAGATGTTTTGACCAAGGACAACATTGTTGAGCCTATGCGAGAGATTCGGAGAGCTCTTTTGGAAGCGGATGTAAGCTATCAAAACATTAAGATTTACTTATCACAGGATTAATTCATCTTCTGTTACTTTAAGAAAGACTACTATGCTGATTTGTGGTACAGGTAAGCCTACCAGTCGTGAGAAGGTTTGTGCAGGCTGTAAGTGAACAAGCTGTTGGTGTTGGTTTGATCCGTGGGGTGAGACCTGATCAGCAACTAGTGAAGGTATTAATAGTAACTGGATCATTGTTTGAAGATACCTTGTCAATATTTGCTCAAAACCAGAAATTCCAATAAAAATGAGTGAACTAATTAAACTGAATGAAATGAAGCTGAGGTCCAACCTCAGTAAGTGTTAGAAGTTAACAAATAGAACTGCTTCTTGTATACTTTTATCAATCTGGCACTCTTGGGCATGGGGTCAAAATCATAGTTGAGTCAAGCTTGAGCCACCCGGTTTGACTTGTCAAAGTGATGCCTCGAGCTAAGTCGGGTCCAATGTTCCAAGTATTGGTGATATTATTGATAATTTCACATATATTATTGCTATTGCTGGCTTATCAATATTGAAACCCAAGTAATATAGAAAATTCCAAATATCATTGATAATTTTGACATTTTTGGTGATATGTGGTGATACCAATGATTTTTGGTCTCTAGACAATGTAAAATATTAAGATTGCTGATACCAGGGATACTTTCATGAAATGACATAACTTAGTTGCAGGATGCTTCTAACTAGGTGCCACGCCCACTTTGAATTCCCTCTTCGGACTGTCACTCTTGTTCCTACTTCCCACCTATTTATACTTGTTTACGTTTTGAAAGAGACGCTTCCCCGCTCCCACACTGGCATTTGTTGCTTCTTTGCTTCATGCTTCGTGCAACTATACGTTGATAATTAGGGAACCAGCCAACTCATGGACCACTTTTTTTTTCCCCAAAGTTTCAGCAAACTCAGTCTGACCTAGTCCAAGAATGTGGTCCAAGTTCGAGGTAAGTATTTACACATTCTATGATTGCAAGACCTTCAATTGTTAACATAACTTACCTAACTAGATTACGGAGACAACTTGATGCAGGACCGATGTATGAACTAAGTAACATGTGAGATCAAATAGCCGAATCAAGATATTTAATAAAAAACACAAACGTCGCTATAATAATCACAAATATCATGAAAATCAAAAGAAAACCATGCATAATCCTAGCCTAAGCTACCAACATCGTAACTCAAGATCATTAAAATAAAAAAAGAAACTAGGATCTAATGGATGTAGGGACATCCAATTAACATAGGATATAGTTTATTTCAAAATAGGAAACCTAATACAACCTAGGGTGAAAATTAGGGTTTTAGTAATTTGGGAAAGTAGGAAATTTAGGTTTAGGGTTAGGGTTTCGGGGATGGAAGAAAGGGGTTTGGATATAATGATGATGGGAAACCAAAAGGGGCAGGTGGGTTTCACACATGTGGTCGTACGGTCACACGTGTGGCGTGGGAGGATGGGTTTAGGTCAGTTAGGGTTTGGATTGGGGATGGGCATGGAAAAGTTGGGTTGGGGAGAAGACGAAGATTTGGGATGGGAGAATTAAGAATATGAAGAAAATACCTAGATGGGGAAGAAAAAAGATGGGGTGGGGATAGATTGAGACCTCGTACCTTTGTTGATGAAGATTAGCCTCGCACCAATATCCCTTTCAAATCGCATGGAAGTATCTTCAAATTGCATAAAGATTGGAAAAGAAAGCAAGAGTTTTTTTTTTTTTTAATCACGAAATTCAATGAGGGAGAGGTCACACGCCCTCCTCTTTTTATAGATCTAAGAAGTTTTAAAAATTACAAAAATCCCCGTCTTGTGAGCTTTAATAAAAATAGTCAGTCTAAATAAAATTAACTAAAATACTCATAATGTGTCTAAATATAAAATAATAAAAAACTAAATCCTAAAAATATGATAAAGTTTAAAACTGATGTGGACGATCAATGATCAAGTGATCCATGCAATCCAATGGCCTGATCAAGTGATCCATGCAATCCAATGGCCCAATCGTCATGTCCCTCCGATCCAACGATCTGGATCACTCCATAAAGCAGCCCATGTGCATCTTCCCAGTGTGGGGTCTTCCAGATACTCGCACATGCACGTGAGGTCTTCAGCACGATCATGGATACTCGCCTAGCCACAAGGAAATCGGCGCAGCCCGCTTCCTCCTTTGATACGTACGTAAGGGCAGTGTTTGAAATATCGATACTATCGGCCGATATTATCGTTATCGCACCACTGCGAGACGATACACTCGCGATAACCCCCAGAAGATACCAAAAAATCTAAAATCCAGATATCGGCCGATATATCGTCGATATCGCACCAAAAAACCCAAAAATTTGAATTAGAAAAAAAGAAAAAGAAATCGGAGAGTACCTGGCTGTAGCGGTGATCAGAGGTGGGCCATTCGTCAGGTAAGTACGATTTTCTTGCCATTTTCTTCAACTTCCCCCTTTCTCAGAGATTTTGGCGAGGAATCGGGCCGGATCGACGAATCGTTCCTTCCGGAACGAGATTTGAGGGGTTGTGTGCGTGAAAGACAGGTCGGACTGTGTGGATGAGGGTAAAAATGGAGAGGGAAAGTAAAAGAGGGACGCGGATGGGGAAATCTCAGTACGCATTATCGTACTGAGTAAACTCTGTAGGGCCCACTGTGAATTCATGTGGTTTATCCACACCGTCCATACGTTTTTCCAGATCATTTTAGGGGTTGAGCCCAAAAATAAAGTATATCAAAATCTCAAGTAGGCCATACCAAAGGAAACACTGGAAATTTGATTTCCACCGTTGAAATATTTATAAGGCCCCCGATGATGTTTATTTGTCATCCAAACTGTTCATAATATCACAAAGACATGGATGAATGGAAAAAACAAATATAATCTTGATCTAAAACTTCTGTGGCCCCCAAGAACTTTTCAACGGTAGACTTCAATTCAAACTGTTTCAGGTGGTGTGGTCCACTTGAGCTTTGGATATGATTAATTTTTCGTTTAAAGCCATGAAATTATATGATAAAACGGATGGACGGATTTGATAAAATGCATGAATGACAGTGGGCCCCATAGAGTTTACTCAGTACACAGTGTGCAATCCGCTTCCGCGGATGGGGTAAAGGTGGGTCGTGGTGCGTTACTCAGTACGCTCTTATCGTACTCAGTAAACTCACTTGGGCCCACCTTTAATGTATGTGGTCCATCCACGTCGTCCATCAATTTTTCCATCTTATTTTAACGGTTGAGCCCAAAATTTAATCATACCCAAAGATCGAGTGGACCACACCATAAGAAATAGTTGGAATAATGATTTCCACCGTTGAAACCTTTTTAGGGCCCACAGTCATGTTTACATGCCATCCATACCGTTAATAACGTCATTCTTACTGGGATGAACTGAAAACACAAATATTAGCATGATTCAAAACTTCTGTTGGCCCACGAATATTTCAACTGTGGACGTTCAATTATCCTGTTTTCGGCCCACTTGAGTATTGAATACGGTTCATTTTTGGCCTCATATCCTAAAATGCACTCACAAAACGGATGGACGGAGAGGATTTCTCACAAACATCACAGTCGAGCCCACCTGGGTTCCCAGCGCAGGAACTTCCTGCGAAAGGCTTTCGCAGGAAATCCGCGTCCAAAACGGATTGGCTACTCCCACGGGCACCAGCCAATGGCTGGTGGTTGGTGCTGTATGGGCCCCACCATGATGTATGTTTTTCATCCTTTCTGCCCACCTATTTTTATAGATCATTTTATGTTATGAGAGAAAAAATGAGGTATATCGAAATATAAAGTGGACCACATTACAGAAATAGTGTTGAATGAACGTTGACCATTAAAAATGTTTTGGGAGCCATAAAAGCTTTGGATCAAGCTGATATTTATTTTTTCCCTTCATCTGGGTCTTTATGATCTAATCAACAAATTGGATGTCAAATAAACAGTGCAGTGGGCTTTAGGAGGATTTAAATGGTGGATATCCAATCATTATTGTTTTCCTGTGCTGTGATCCACCTGAGATTTACATTCCTATAATTATTTTTATTAAATCCTAAAATGATCCGTAAAAATGGATGAACGGAATGGATGAAATGAATACATTATGTTGGCCCACATAGCACCGACCGTGGCTGGTGTCGGGGAGTTCTCCCGCGTAAGGATGCGGATTAGATATCGACATGTTGTGTAGCCGATCAAGCTCGAATTGACGTCACCAAGTTCTGTGGGGCCCACCATGATGTATGTGTTGTATTTATACCGTCCATCCATTTGGTTAGATAATTTTAAGGCATGAGACAAATAATGAGTCAGATCCATATCTGGAGTGGACCCCACCATAGAAAACAATGGGGAGAGGGACGCCCATTGTCCATCCATTTCTCAAAATTTACTTCTTCAGTTCTTCTTTTGTTTTTCAATGAATTGGTTGTGTTTTCATACATGACTATGATATATTTATAAATATCATGCATCCAATTTAAATATAGTTGCATTAGTTCAGTTAAACATCACATAGCTTAGGATCCTATACAAAGGAAACTTATTATGTGCATATTTTTTTTTGAGATGTTATGATTTAAAAGTGTATTAAGGGCTTTTTTAACAATCCCCAAAGTTTCATTAAAAAATTCAACCATTTTCTCAATGTTTCCCCATGTTTTCCAAAAAGTGCGATAAACTATGCGATACAAACGATATATCCCGTGCGATAACCGATACGTATCTGTATCTCAAGGGTGCGATACCGATATTTTGAATACTGCGTAAGGGTGTACGTGACGTGATGTCCTCATCAACTCTCCTCGGCTGAGAAGAGTTCGTCTCTGGTAGACTAAAACTCCTGTAGCGCTCCAAAATGTATGGATCTAAATGTTGTAGCTTGTCCTCTGTAGTCCACGTACTGTCGGAGATCAGCCTATGCTTCCACTTGATAAAGAATTTCTAAATCCTCCATGTCGAGTGGAAACTGCTTGAGTATCCAGTATGTCTTCTATCTATTCCCTTCGAGTAGGAAAGGAAGGTAAAGGTGGTAATGGCTCGGATGATTGGTCAGGTAAGGGCCATGGATTTGGGACTAGGTCACGGTCTGTGGGAGGGTATGTGGATGGATCAACAGGTGAAGTGACAAAACCCTTGTATTATACTAGATCTTCCACATTAAAAGTAGAACTAATTCCCATGGTAGGTGGAAGGTCTACTACATACGCATTAGGACCCAGTTTCTACATTATTTTGTATGGTCTTGCGCTACGCGCTTGTAACTTTTAAACGGCCCCATGTGGAAACCGCTCAGGCCTCATGCGAACCATGACATAATCTCCTACTTGGAATTCATGAAACTTGCGATGAGAATCAGCTTAAATTTTTCATTACTTACATTAATTCGCTTCCTGACCTCACTATGCAACTCATGTATATGACATGCAAACTCGTGCGGACTTAGATGGCCTATGGGACACAGACATAGGTATGGGATCTACATGTTTCTTAGGTTTGTAGCCATGCACAACCTCAAATGGACTCACGCCTATGGACCTATTGATGGAACTATTGTATGTTAACTCGGCTATAGGCAAAACGGTATCCCAAGTTTGGACGTGATCACCCACAAGACATCTAAGCAAATTTCTAAGACTCCTATTGACAACTTCAGTTTAAGCTTTGTCCCCATCATGTGCCATAGTGTCTTCCGAAAATAGCTCATAAAACACACATCATGATCAGACACTATGGTCTTAGGTAGACCATGTAAACGCACTACCTCCCCAAAGAAAAGCTTAGCCACATTGGAGGCATCTGACATTTTCGAGCACGGAATGAAATGGGCCATTTTGGAAAAACGGTCCACAACCACGAATACGGAATCGTGTTTCTTGATAGTTTTCGATAAGCCCAATACGAAATCCATACTAATATGCTGCCACGGAGCATGGGGTACTGGCAAAGGCGTATACAATCCTGTATTTTGCTTTCTCTGCTTTGCCAGTTGACAAGTCTTGCATTGCCCAACAATCTTGGCTATATCTCGCTTGAGACTAGGCCAATAAAATCTATCCTCCACAAGGGCAATGGTATTATCCCTTTTCCAAATGACCGGCTACCCCTCCTGCATGAAGTTCCCAAGCTAGTAAATCACGGAGGGATGTAGAGTCTGCCACCTTTAAATAGGAACTCATCGATGATGACAAACCCGGGACCGTCGGTTGACTGACCATTTCGTAGTGACACATACAAATCTCCAAAATCTGGGCATGTAGGATACTCCTCTCTCAGTCGATCAAACCCAGTCACTTCCACTCTCATACTTTGGAGAAGTGTTACTCGACGACTAAGAGAATCAGTAGGTTTGTTCTCGACCCCAACCTTATGTTTAAGAACGAAAGAGTATTCCTGAAGAAATTGGACCCATTTAGCATGCCTAGAGTTTAGTTTCTTCTAGGAACTGAGGTAACGTAAGGCCTCGTGATCAAAGAACAAGACAAATTCTTGCGGTAAAAAATAATGCCGCCAATGGCGCAAGGATTGGACGACCGCATAGAACTCTTTGTCATAGGTGGAATATCGTTGCTTTGCTTCATTCAACTTCTCACTAAAATAAGCAACGGGGTGCCCTTCCTGACTGAGCACACCACCTATACCTTACCCAGATGCGTCACATGCGACCTCAAAGACTTTAGAAAAGTCTGGAAGGCGCATGGCGGGGGCTTCGCTCATCTTGCCCTTAATCTCCTTAAAAGCTTTAGAGGCATCTTTAGTCCATACAAACTCCCCTTTCTTGATGTAATCCATGATGGGAGCCATAATGGAGCTAAATCCTCTAATGAACCGCCTATAAAAAGTTGTCAAGCCATGAAAGCTTTGCACCTCATGAATATTGCGCGGTTCAAGCCATTCAACTATGGCACGGACTTTCTCAGGGTCCGCTCTCATGCCCTCAGATGATATAATGAACCCTAAGAAGATAACGCTCTTTGACATAAATGTGCACTTCTTAAGGTTGGCGTATAGTTTTTCAGTTCTGAGGACCCCGCAAACTTGCCTTAGATGGTGGAGGTGTTGTTCTTTTGATATGCTATGGATAAGAAGGTCATCAAAATACACCACAAGGAACTTACCCATAAAGGGTCTTAACACCTGAGTCATCACTCTCATAAATCTGCTTGGGGCGTTACTCAAGCCAAAGGGCATGACTAGCCATTCATATAGCCCATCCTTTGTCTTGAAGGCTATCTTCGACTCATCTCCTAGGCGTATACGTATTTGGTAATACCCGCTCTTGAGGTCAATCTTCGAAAAGATTGTGGCACCCGCCATCATGTCTAAGATATCATCAAGACGTGGTATGGGAAACCGGTACTTGATCGTGATTTTATTGATGGCTCGACTGTCCACACACATGCGCCACATACCATCTTTCTTGGGCGTGAGAAGCTTTGGCACGACACATGGACTCCTACTCTCTTGAACGAAATCCTTTCTGAGGAGCTCATCTACTTGCTTCTTCAACTCCGCATGCTCCGTAGGATTCATTCGATAATGAGGAAGGTTTGGTAGAGTCGACCTAGGGACAAGATCGATGGCATGCTGGATGTCCCTCATGGGTGGAAGCTCATCTGGTAAGTCCTCTGGAAATACATTAATTGGCTTCACCTCAGGGGGTCCCTCTACACTAACTTCGGGTGTAATTTCTCTTGCCGCTAAGGCGTACACCATAGTCTCTCTCTCAAACTCCTTGGTGTTGATTACATGGAGAGACTTAGGTTGGGATTTCCTCGTATCTCATGGGTTACCCGACTTCCCCTCAGTTTTCTTTTCTGCATTGCTCTTTGGTGGGAGAGGAACTAGAGATAATTTTTTACCTTGATGCATGAATGAACACATTTGAGCGGCCGTATATCGTCACATCGTGGTCAAATAGCCAAGGTCGTCCTAAAATGATGTGTCTAACATCCATAGGTAAGACGTCGCACCACAGCGAATCTGAATAGGATCCAAAATTAACGGGCACGACCGAGACATCGCTGGGTAACAGGTATGGAAGATGCATCCACCCATAACACTCTATAAGGTTGAGGGTGCGGTTCAGGTTTCAACCCCAAATGGGACAAAGTGCTAGTGCAGACTACATTGGTACAACTGCCACTATCGACGATCACCTCGCAATTCTTCTCTCCACATTTTGCATAGGTGTAAAATATCGTAGTCCGACGCTAATCATCGTTCTCCTTAGCATTGGTCAAGGCTCACCTAACTACTGCAAGTGGTGTGGTCTCTTCTCCTTCTACTTCTTCATCACTAGAATCATTGATGTTGGGCTGATAAAATTCTTCTTCAAGATCGCCCTGTTCATCTCTTTCTTTCTCACCATCATCAATTACCAGGGTTTTGTTCCTCTCTTTTGATGGACATTGATGCGCAAAGTGACCAATCCAATGGAAATTGAAGCATTGCGTTTGCTCACCTCCCTTAGAGCTAGCACTTGTTTTCCCCTTTCCTTTGACATCTCTAGGGTTGGGTTGGGATCCAATTTGGAGCCTAGACTGATTCCCCATGTTAGGCTTGGCCCCTTGAGAGTAAGTCTTGACACTTGGATCCCGAGAGTCATAACGCTTACCAACTAGTGCCTTGAGGTAGTGTTCGATGTCTTGCACCACTTGGTACATGTTCTCCAATGTACCAACATCACAAGAATAAAGTTCTCGTTGGATCTCAAATCGGAGGCTCATCCTAAATCTAGACAATGTAACCATCTAGTCCTCAATGTCACATCGCATCATGTACTCCTCAAACTTAGCGATGTAATCTGGAACAGTCATGGATCCATGGCACAAAGCCTGTCACTGGTCTAGGAGGCTCTGATGATAAGAAAGAGGGAGATACTTTTCTTTAAGGACCTCTTTCATCTCGGCCCAATGCACAACTATGGGCTCTCCTCTCCTTTCAATTTTACGCTCCATGTTGGTCCAAAAAAGTTTGGCCTGGCCCACCAACTTCATCTTGACAAATCTCACTCAACGGGCATCAGACATATCATACCACTCAAAATAGTAGTTCATGTCTACCAACCAATCAAGGAATGCTTTGGGGTCCAAGCGACCATAAAAAATGGGGGCATCAACTTTCACACCTTTCATGACTTGTGCATCTAGATCATAACGCTCCTCACGTAGTGGCGGCACGTGTGCTCGACCACGGCTAACGCCTTGGCCACGGTCATGCTCCCGCCTATCAACTTGATTTCCAGCCTGAGATTGATCGTCATCCCCAGTGTCAGGGTTTGCCTGTAAGGAGGCCTCAAGTTGATTGACGCGCTCATTGGTCGCGGTTAATTGAGTGGCAGTGGTTCTATTGTGCGCTTCAATGGTCATCAGATAGTTATTGATAGCATTAAGGGCCTCGAAAATCTGCTCTAGATTCATATTGGGATGTAAACCAAAACCACGTTTTGAACGAGTGGGCATACACAAGGAAACCCTAAAAGGAAACCCTAGATGTGACTCTAACCTAGATGCGACACAAAAATCCTATATGGCCTAGATCTATATGGGGATTCAACGAAACCTAGAAAAGGGGATGACTAACTCAACGAAATATATCCCCTTCGCAGAGCTGATCACGCGGGTCGAGCTTGCCGGGGGTGCAAGGGGTGGCGTGCCCCTGCCCGGGTGCCCAAAACCTAAACGATTTTTTAAATTTTAGTTAAATGGTTTCTGTAGAAAATTTTCACCGCAAAGACGGATTGACAATAAACTGACCTACGCTAAAACTGTTCTCTGATACCAAATTTAATGTAGGACCGTTGCATGAACTGAGTAACATGTGAGATCAAATAGCCGAATTAAGATATTTAATAAAAAAACACAAACATCGCTATAATCATCACAAATATCATGAAAATCAATAGAAAACTATGCATAATCCTAGCCTAAGCTACTAACATCGTAACCCAAGATCATTAAAATAAAAACAAAAACTAGGTTCTAATGGATGTAGGGACATCCAATTAGCATAGGATATAGTCTATTTCAAAATAGGAAACCTAATACAACCTAGGGTGAAAATTAGGGTTTTGTCAATTTGGGAAAGTAAAAAATTTAGAAAATTTAGGTTTAGGGTTAGGGTTTCGGGGATGGAAGAAAGGAGTTTTGATGAATTGATGGTGGAAAACCAAAAGGGGCAGGTGGGTTTCACATGTGTGGTCGTACGATCACACATGTGGTGTGGGAAGATGGGTTTAGGTCGGTTAGGGTTTAGATTGAGGATGGGTATGGAAAAGTTGGGTTTGGAAGAAGACGAAGATTTGGAATGAGAGAATTAAGAATCTGAAGAAAATACCTAGATGGGGAAGAAAAGAGAAAATGGGGTGGGGATAGATGGAGACCTCATACTTCCGTTGACGAAGATTAGCCTCGCACTAATATCCCTTTCAAATCACATGAAGATGGGAAAAGAAAGCAAGAGCTTTTCTCCTTTTTAAAATTTTTTATTTTTTTAATCATGAAATTCAATGAGGGAGAGGTCACACGCCCTCCTCTTTTTATAGATCCAAGAAGTTTTAAAAATTACAAAAATCCCCGTCTTGTGAGCTTTAACGAAAATAGCCCTAGTCTAAATAAAATCAACTAAAACACTCATTATGTGTCTAAATGTAAAATAATAAAAAACTAAATCCTAAAATATGATAAAGTCTAAAATTGATGTGGACGTTTAATGATCAATGGCCCAATCATGTGATCCATGCAATCCAATGGCCCGATCGTTGTGTCCCTCCGATCCAACGGTCTGGATCACTCCATAAAGCAGCCCATGTGCATCTTCCCAGTGCAGGGTCTTCCAGGTGCTTGCACATGCACGTGGGGTCTTTAGCACGATCACAGGTACTCGCCTAGCCACAAGGAAATCGGCACGGCCCGCGTCCTCATCACAACTTCAACAAGCTGACTTGGCATGTTCTTGGCAATGTTGAATCATGATTGACTTGTTGTTTGCATTAGGTTTTTAAACCTTTTTCATGAGTAATTTTATATGCATTTTTTTGGATTCATCCTGTTCTTTGAGTAATTTTCCTGAGTAGAACTTAATCTAATACTTAGTAATCATTATAGAAAGAAACTCATTGTCCAAGTGGGGAAAGGGCCACACAACTGTACGTTTGGGTGGGGTTGGTAACTCTTTAACTGTGGATAGGCACAAATGCACCAAAAAAAAGTTATTTTATTTCATTTTATGGTTTAGAGATACTCTTCCAAATTTGCGAGACCGCAAATGCACCCAATGGTTGATGTAATTGAGTTTTCTCTCTGTTTTACTCTGTTTAGTGTAATTCTAACATTTGGAATATCTTCTTCTACTTCTCACTGCATTAATGGGCTGAGCGATGACAATTGGATTTTTCTAAGTTGAGAATTTGAGAACAGTTTCATGCAATAGCAGTACCCACTGAAAAGTGACAAACATGTAATCTGGTTTTTAATTGTGTAGATTGTTCACGATGAACTAGTGAAACTGATGGGTGGAGAAGTATCTGAACTGGTTTTTGCAAAATCTGGTACTACAGTGATATTACTCGCAGGTCTTCAAGGTGTTGGAAAGACAACTGTTTGTGCAAAGCTAGCCTTTTATCTTAAGAAACTGGTTGGTCTGCCAACATAATTTTTCTTGCGATTTTCTTTTATCTAGATGAATCCTGCTTAACCCGTTGACACTAGTAAATGTAACACGGAGTACAGGGAAAGAGTTGCATGCTAATAGCTGCAGATGTGTACAGACCTGCAGCAATTGACCAACTTAAAATTTTGGGCGAACAGGTATATGATATATCATATTCCATTGTTTATGAATGTTGAGATGTTTAGGGTTTTTCTTTCCAAAGTATTGCATCTTTTCTTAATATTTTTGTACTCTTGTATTGTCTTCTATATTTCATTTTATGGGATACTAGGATTTTATTGCAAAAAGAAAAAGGAGAGGCTAGTATCCATTAAGGCAATTGATAGCAATTGCTAATTACAGATCAGTTTGGAAACTCTGCCTTGAGCAAGAGAGTAATTAATGTCTTTTGGCACAAACAAAAAATAAACAGGTTGGCCAAACCAGTGTTTTCAGTATCTTGTGATATCATCGTTGTATCCCATGATATCTCTCTTATCCTAGTTGGGCGATACAAAACCGGCTTTAATATCCATTTTTCATGGTGTCATGCAATATATTGCACGATATCGCGATATATCATGGATATTGCGATATCATGCGATATATCCACACTCACCCATTATAAATTCTTAATGTATCGTGCGATATATCAATATCAAAAGGGATAAAAGGAAACCAGTCGTGTTTTGTCTGAAAATTCCTTAAAAAATTCACAAAAATCAATTTTAAAAAAAAAAACTTCTTCCTAGTGCATTGTAAGGTGATTTCAACCAGTTTACTCTAGTTTGTTGGAAGAAAATCTTCGAAATTTCTTTGAAATTGTGATCGGAAGTTTCTTTGGGGCAGATTATGAAAGGTGCTTATTTTTGAATTTTGATTCGGGTTTTTTTATTTGTTGTAAATACTATCAATTGGTAAGAAATTCATGATTCTTCATGTTTTGCATGAAAAATTATGGATTTGGGGCTTTGATTTTGAGACTCGGGGGAGATGGGTTGAGTTGTGGAAAATTGGGAAAATTTCTCAAATCGTTTGCAACCTTAGCATCTAAACATGAAATCAAACATGTATACAATCCGATTTACACATTCTTGGCAATTTGGGAATTTTTTTAACAAAGTAAAATTTTAATTAAAAATAATTAAAAAATGTTAAAAATAATTATTTTTTCCTAAATCCACAAGTATATTTTTAGTTTTCTACTTCCTTTGCTTTTGAATATAATTCTTGTGTTTCTATAGATGTCTTCTTACATTTACAAATTTTATGAATTGACTTTGAATATAGTTGGATCAGTTCAGTCAAACAGCGCATAGATTAGGACCCTATACAGAGGAAACCATTTATGTGATTTAAAAAAATAATAATTTCTAAGTGTTTTTTGTTGTCTTTTTTAACAATCCCTAAAGTTATATTGAAAATTTCAATCAATTTTCCAATGTTTCCCAACAACAACAATAAATTATGCGATACAACCGATATATCTTGTGCGATAACCGATGTGTATACATATCCCAAGGGTGCGATACATTACGCGATAAAGATACGGAAAACATTGGACCAAAAAATGGCTTTGGCGGCCATCTTGTTAAGGATGAAACTTCTTCTCCACAAGGCTATATAAGATGCAGAAGCCCAAGAGATCATGCAACAAGAGTCACCCTCTCACCAAAAGCTTCCAAAAAAGACTTCATGAATGAGCTAAATCCTCTTAAGGATGGCTTACAGTTCAGCTTTCTTTGAATCCCCAATACCCATTGGGCTAGGGAAAACCAACTTGGTTGCACCATTCTCATCATGAACCACACCTCCAATACTGGACATCTCGGGATTGCCCAACAAGCATCCATTGTTATTTAACTTCCACCATCAAGCTAGTGGTGCTTTCCACTTTTCTTTTCTCCTTATGCTTATAGCTACACCATTGATGATATTAGGCGAGCATCTCAACAAATCTAAATGCAAGACAAGACCTACATTGCCATATTTGTTTTAATTTTCTCTTTCACATGAATCATATAGAGAAACACCATCGATAACTTATACTACAATCCTTCCATATGTGATATGCCCCACATGATAGCATATGTCAGCTAGCGCTGAAGGATCTTCCTTCTCTACTAGAATGGTCTGAATGACCATCCCACATTAAATTAGAAGTCGAAGCTAGGATAATCCACTTAATGTGAAGCAATTGAAAACAATGGCCAGATACCCACCACAAATTTTTAGTGTAAAATAATGTGATCAAGCAACTCCTTAAATTCTAAACATAAATAGTAGTCATTCGGAAGAGACCAAGTCGTTATCTTCACTTCTTCAATAGCAAGGATTTTTTTTTGAAAGGTTCAATAGTGAGGATTTGTTGGCTAATGCCATCCAACAAAAAAGCTTCCAGCAAAAGGTGCTTCACAACCTAGATGCCAAAACTTCATAAGTGATTTGAAGAATTCCTTGACCATGAATTTACCTAGTATGGTATCGGGCTCGATGCCGCGAGAGTAGACAAACTCAAATCGATAAAAAACCGGGAGTCACCACAAGCTCATTTGCCACAACACGTGTAGAGAGTTAGAACCATTGCTTGGAGTATCTTTGATATTGTTAATAATATCCACGATATTATATGCATCTCTAGGTCTGCGATACCAATAACATTGGTAGTCTAAAAAATTCCAAGTATCGGCGATATATTGTTAATATCATCAATGTATCGATATCACCTCTGTATCGCCAATATTTTCAACTGTGTAAAGTTTAGGCGTTGTTCATATCACCAATGTATTGATATCGTCAAAAATTTGTTTATTAAAAAAAAATAAATTCCATTTCAATTTGTTTTTTTTAATGGGTGCATGGCTGTATGATGAAATGCATGTTTGTATGTATATGTACACATGCATGGATGGATGGTTGGTTGAATGGATGGATGTGTGCGCGCGCGTGCATGCATGCATGCATGGATGGATGGATGGACGGATCCACCATTTCCCCCGTGTTTCCCCAATGTTTCCCTGAGTCAACATTACATGCTTTTAGGCCCCATGAAACGAAAACTTATTACTCAATTCCTCAATATGCAAATGTGCATCTTTTTCGCTATTATTTGATTATTAAATATGTTTATTTTAATTTTTAACATCTCCTAAAGGATCATTGAAAAATTGCACCATTTTCCCCATGTTTCTCTAATGTTTCCTAAGTCAACGTTACATGCTTTTAGACCCCCAGTAAAGAGAAACTTATTATTCATGCTCCTTTTTTGCAATTATTTTATTCCTGAATATGTAAATATGTATTTAGCATCTCTTGAAGTTTCATTGAGAAATTCCACCATTTCCTCATGTTTCCCTAGTCAGCGATGCATTTCTGGTTATCAGTGATATTTCCATATCCCTAGTCAGCGATACATTTCCAGGTATTAGCGATATTTCTATATCCCCAGCCAACGATACTGATACTACGAACACTGGTTAGAAGTACACAAAAGTGGTGAAATTGATTCCCAATCTTTGATCTATCGGAGAATTTTGGTGTAAGGGATCTGGTTACAAGAGGAGGAATTAGGCACCTCTTGCTTGTTCTCTGTCTGCAACACCAAAACCTAAAAAACATTTAAAAAAAAATAAAAAATAGAGAGAATTCAAAGCAATTTCATAGAAATTTCAAATGACAACAACTAATATCAAGTGACAACAAAAATTGAAGAAAAGCAGTCTTCTAAATCTTCATTTGCCAACCTTGATCTTGTGTCTCCAATCAACTTGTCCTCATATTTGTTTTTTGTTTTTTGTTTATCAGAGTGGAAAACTCTCTTAATCCCAAAGGGGCACTCGTCCTTATGCCAACTTTTCCTACTTCTCTTCTTCTCCATCTCTTCTTTCTCTCTGTTTTTGAAATTGCGGTTAGACCGCTACTATTGAAGTATGGATGTATGACCAAGTGTCCTACAGGGGGGTGAATAGGACTTTTAAAATTTTCTAATTCTACTAAACAACAAATTCTACCAATTCAAGTCTAGTTGAGAAGGATTATTAAGAAATCATCTACATTCATGTTCTAAGATAGTGAGAGATCAAAGTGTTACATTTATCAAACATATATTGTGCATAAGTAAACATTTCAACAATCAATCCAATATGAACAAGAATAATCAACACAAACACAGTAATATATAATGGTTTGGCTATGTGCCTACTCCACTCTCGGCTGACGCACTCCACCCTAGAGTGTGCCGGATTTCACTATCCAATGGTTTTAAATCAGGTTAACCATAAACCTTTACAACCTACACAAGGTAGACACTGGTTGCCTACACAAGACAAACACACATGCCTACACAAGGCAAATAACACCTACTTAAGTTATTGCTTACACAAGGCAATCACACATGCCTACACAAGGCAAATAGGTCCTACACAAGGACTGTCTATACGTATTTTCCCGTGGGAGGCCAATGAAGGTCTTAGCAAGTTTGTGAGATAACCTCTTAATCCCGGTCCTACACAAGGAAAGGTTTTTAGGATCTTTGGACTCTAAAGACTTGTAAGTAGGTGAGCCCTGTTTCTAGCACATGCTGAAGATGACCTTGTTGATGAAGTGTCTTCAACTCTCTTGATCTGCAACAATATAGATGCTCCCAATGCAAGTTGTCGGTGTTGGGTCAAGGTATTCTAAGAAATCTTCTCTATTAAACGTTGGTCCTTAAGTGAAGGAGAGATTCCAGAATATTAATCATTCAAAGGATTCCAGCTTAATAATTTGTCATTAAATGTGTTGCTGAAGGATCCTTGAATGGTGGAGTTCATTCTTCAATCCAATCTATTGATTCAACAATAATTGCATTTAAGAAGGGATTGAAGGATGAACTCCCATGAGAAAAGGGATTTAAGATGGTAGGTAGATCTTCTACAGTTAATAACTCTCTTAAATCTCTCTCTTTTTCTCAATGCAAACCAAGAAACGAAGCTTCTGTATATAAAGGCATAAATCCCAACGGTAAAAAAACGGGCAAATTCTGTCCACATTCGATGTCATCGAGTGAAAGTTCGATGGCATTGGGATTTCTATTTAAAGTTTGCTGGACAATCTCACTTAATTGTTCGATGTCATTGAACATGCTTTCGATGTCATTAAATGCAATTTGATGAACTTGAAGAGTTCAGTTCATTTTCCTTAAAACACTCTGGACACGTCTGGTCCATTTTCGATGTCATTGAACATATCTTTGATATCATCGAAGTTTGAATTCCGATGTCATCGAAGGAAATTCGATGTCATCGAAGAGTTCATGATTTTCTAATAGAACTCTTTGGACAAGTCAGGCTCAAGTTCGATGTCATTGGCCATATGTTCGATGTCATCGAAATTTGAATTTCGATGTCATCGAAATTTGAATTTCGATGTCATCGAACATAGTTCGAGTCATCGAGTATTTAAGTGGTTTTCAACCTGAGCTTGCTGGACATGAGTGCTTATTTTTCAATGACATCGAGATAGGTTCGATGTCATCGAACATGTAAATTTGATGTCATCGAACTCTATTCAATGTAATCGAGTATTGTCCCAGAAAATTGATTTGGTTGCTGGACAAAATTCAGACCTTTCTCGATGTCATCGAGTACCATTTGATGACTCGAAAGTTGCATAAAAGTTATGATTTTTGTAACTTGATTTTCTAATCTATCCAAGATGTTTTCCTAGTTGTTTTTGGGAAAGATTAGTTCATTTTTAGGGGAATAATTACCTGAAGTGTTTTGGTCATGGGATGTGAGGTTTCATTTACCTTTGAAGATCTTTTTAACACGTCCTCTTTGTTGAGTCTTTAGCTTGAAGTCTTCATGTCGGGCTCACTGGATTCTATTGACTCAAACATCACATTAATTGACAAACAAGGGCACTTTCAATTTTCTTTCTTAATTTCAGTAGAGTCTCAACACAATAGATCAAATTACCATTTTCTTAAAGGAATCTCCTTTACTTATAGAGCTCTTAGATTGCAAAATGCAAAATTGGAGACTATTGAGATCATTAACAAACGATACAACCAAAATTTGTCAGGGAATTCTCAAGGTTGCAAGGACAAGATGGCAATTTCTCTAAGTAGAGAGGTTAAGGTTTGTCAGAGAAGGAATATAGATAAGCTTCTTAGATATTGCCAAATTGGGGTTATTGTGAGATTTCACCCCATGCATGGCGTTTTTGCAATTTTTAGCAAGCTTCTTGGTTAATAATCTGGTTTAAGGGAGTCTAAATCACGTTTAAATGATACAATTCCTCTTAAAACTTGGAGGGAAACTGATTGGGATTTTGATCATACTAGCATTGTGGCATGGTCAAAATCTCTAAATCGAATGGAAGTTCAAGTATTCTGAAGGTCTTAAAAAGTTTTTCAGACCAAATTGCCCTTGTCATTGTATAAGTAGTTGTGCAGTTTTTGAGTGAATAAGAAGTTAAGTCATATTTAATCTTGAGAAAGTGACGTGGCAGAAGCCCTTTTTGGGCGTGGGGAAGGCCCAAATCGTGGGGCCCACATTAATGTATGTGTATAATCCATGCCACCCATCCTTTTGCCGTGTCATTTTAGTGCTAGGGCCCAACTATCAGCTTGATCCAAAGCTAGTGTGGGCCACATGATAGAAAACAATAGTGACAGTGTCACCCACTATTGAAACTTTCTGGGCTCATTGTTATGTTTATTGTAAGTGTACCATGCCCAAGTTAGGACTTCTTGGGATCATGACGAGCTGGCCGACAAGGTGGACGGAACAGATCACCTCATTATGGGCCTTAGGCTATGGTACAGATGGCTACGGACTAAAACATTCTTTCACTGCGGATTTAGTCCATAGCCTTTCATCTATTTTTGGTAGTAAATGAAGTGAACATATGACAATCATGACCCTTAACACATCCCAACCGCGACCCTCCCAACCGCGACCCTTAACACATGACAACCCTTATCCCTAACACATGAAAACCTCGACTGATGCAGGACAATTAACCACTTGGTTTAAAAGATCAAACTGATAGAGCATGGTAGATTAATCCCTTTATCTCATAGCCCAGGCCCCAAATCCATGGGTTAGGTCCTCAACCGAACCCTCCTCGTGGGCTCCGCCTCACATGGGTCACCCGTCTCACAAGGGCCCTGAATCCATGGGTTCCGTGAGTCTCCCACCCCAAGTGTGCCCCCTGCATCCCACAGGTCACCCCACTCGAGCCCGGTGTGAAAATGCCCCCGCATTAATCACCCCCGGTGAGGAGTCTCGAACACGAGACCTCCCGCCCTGATACCAATTTGATGCAGGACAATTAACCACTTGCTCTAAAAGCTTGAACTTGTAGAGCATAGTGAATTAATCCCTTTATCTCATAGCCCAGGCCCCAAATCCATAGGTTAGGTCCTCGACCGAACCTTCCTTGTGGGCCCCAAATCTATGAGTTTCGTGGGCCACTCACCCCGAGTGTGCCCCTGCATCCCACATGCCACCCCACTCGAGTCCGGTGTGAAAATGTCCCCACATTATCAACCCTCACAATATCGACCCTTAACACATGACAACCTCGACCCTTAACACATCACAACCTTGACCCTCCCAACCTTGACCCTTAACACATCACAACCCCGACTCTTAACATATGATAACCTCAACCCTTAACACATGACAACCAACCCTTAACATATGACAACCTCGACCCTTAACACATGACAACCTCGAACTTGATAGCCTTTCATCCATTTTTGGTAGTAAAGAAAGTGGACATATGACAACCCTGACCCTTATCACAACCTTGACCTTGACAACCTCGACCCTTAACACATGGCTACCTTGAGGACGTGAGGGTCGAGGTTGTGATGTGTTAAGGGTCGAGTTTGTCATATGTTCACTTCCTTTACTGCCAAAAATGGATGAAAGGCTATTAAGGTCGAGGTTGTCATGTGTTAAGGGTCGAGGTTGTCATGTGTTAAGGGTCGAGGTTGTGAGGGTCGAGGTTATCATGTGTTACGGGCCGGGGTTGTCATGTGTTAAGGGTCAAGGTTGGGAGGGTCGAGGTTGTGATGTGTTAAGGGTCGAGGTTGGGAGGGTTGGGGTTGTGATGTGTTAAGGGTCGAGGTTATGATGTGTTAGGGGTCGGGGTTGTGATGTGTTAAGGATCGTGGTTACCATATGTTCACTTCGTTTACTACCAAAAATGGATGAAAGGCTATGGACTAAATCCACAGTGAAAGAATGTTTAGTCCGTAGCCATTGTACCATAGCCTAAGGCCCACAATTGGGTGATCCGTTCCGTCCACCTTGTCGGCCAGCTCGTCGTGGTCCCAAGAAGTCTCCAATAAACATAACAGTGAGCCTAGAAAGTTTCAACAGTGGGTGACACTGTCACCAATTTTTTCTATCATGTGGCCCACATTAGCTCTGGATCAGGTTGATATTTGGGCCCTAGCCCTAAAATGACACGGCAAAAGGGATGGGTGGCATGGATTATACACATACATCAATGTGGGTCCCACGAGATGAGCCTTCCCCACGCCCAAAAAGGGCTTTCGCCACGTCACTTTCTCGGGATTAAATATGACTTGACTTCTTATTCACTCAAAAACTGTACAACTATTGATACAAGGACAAGAGCAATTTGGTTTGAAAAACTTTTTAAGACCTATCAGATGACTATCTTCAGAATATTTGGAACTTCCCTTCGATTTAGAGATTTTGACCATACCAGAGTGCTAGTATGGTCAAAATCCCAAACTGATTTAAATGAAGAATTTTCTGAAAGTGGCAAAACAGTAAAAACAAGGACTGCATATTCATCAAAATGGACCCTGAGTTTTGCTTATAAATCAAAATCATGAGATCTTAGTACTGTTGGAAAGTTTTTTCTGATGCCTTCACGATGTATAAAAGATTGAACCAATTGATGTCTGATTTTCTGGAATGTTCTGGATAGCAGGATATTGTCCACATGTGCATCATAATTCAAATCATACACATCTGATTTGGGAAATATCACTACCATTGCAGATATTTCAAGTACCATACAATAGAACCCGAGATCATTAAAATCTAATTTAAGATGAGGGAGAAATCAATGTGGGCCATTCGTTGTAAACTTACTCTTCCCAACAGAGGTTTTCATGTTAGAAAGCAATGTGGGCCATTCGATGTATATGTGGGCAGAACATCTTCACAATTTATCCAAATAAACTTGAAATTTCATCAAATTGAGTTCAAATTTGTAATCTAAGGTTAGTCTCTAGTGGGGTGTCTACGGTAGATAGGTAGGGGCCCAAATACTTTCGTTGGGTTCATTGAGGGGAATAAAAGCATTACCAGAATACCTAATAATTCCGATATCATAAGAATTTCATCACTAATCAATCTCCTTAATGGAACATTAACACCATTTTCCTCCCGAAGGCTCATATCAATCCTTGATTAGAATGTCCTTTTGAGAGATGTGATACAACCTTAGGTTTTCATGAGCCATCATAGTCCCCGAACCAAAGGTACTTCCAAAATATGACTTTGTCACCAGTGCCAATCTTGTATCTAATCCCCTCCACAAAAGTTTTTCCCACTACATTTACTTTACTGAAAAATTAGTTAAGATTGCTGACCAAGTACCCCAAAATGGCCATTTTCAATGCCTTGGGACGATAATTTGAGAGAGTAGAGAGATTGAGAAGTACGTTGCTCATAAAATTAGACCTTGGTGGGTCGAGTGGAGATGTGGCTCTAGAGTTTGTGATATTTGCATGCAAGCAAAACTAAAGGGGAAATTTTATAGGATAGCTATAAGACCAGTCATGCTTTATGGGAAGGAATGTTGGAAAGCCAAGGAAGAGGATGTTCAGAGAATAAACATAGCTGAAATGAGAATAAGGAGATAAACTAGTGGCAAGACAAGGATATAAGAGATGAATGCATTTGAAGGATCATAGGAGTAGCAATAATAGGTAATGAGATGAGGGAAAGTAGACTTAGATGGTTTTGCCATGTGCATCAGAAACCATGAGCTGCACCGGTTAAGAGTGGGTTGGTTCAAGTTGAATGCTCTAGAAGGGTATGGAGAAGACCCAAAACAATGTAGGTGGAAGTGATAAGAGAAGACTTTGTAGAGAAAGTATTGAACAAGTCTGGAATGGTTTAACTGAGGATATGGTCCTTTATAGAGTGGAATGATGGAACAAGATTCTTATAGCTGATCCAGTTAGTTTGGGTTAAGACTTAGATGATGATGATTTCGGTTACTGAAAACAGAGATGTTCTTCCACACCAATGAGCCCCTAACTCTTCTGATTTTTCCTTGGGGTCCATCTCATAGCTTTCTCTTTATACTTTCTGGTAATAACTTTTCTCCACAGAGCTTCATGTTTGCTGCCAAAGCCAGGACCACTTCAAGAGCAACACCCAATATTTTTCTCTTATTCTGTCAATACCAATCTCCCTTCGTTTGGCTTTTGCATATCCTCCCATTTTATCAAGTGGTATTGTCTTCCGTATTTGAATGGATTTTGTATCCATGAAAAGGGCAATGAATTGTGGACTGAACTAGCCATTTTTATCTATATTGTTCATATTGAGTGCTTTAGCATCATATGTTAATGATCATGAGGTTTAGGCTCTTGGGAGACTGCTCGCATGTTTGACTCATTGAATTTCTTTTTGTTTCAAATAAATCTTGTTTACTCAATTAGAAATGTGAGCTTTTAGAAGGGATGTTCATACCCAACACAAGCTTCTGGCTGGTTTAAATCCTTGTTTTCAATTGGTGTTTCTAAGCTCACATGCATCCCTCAACATGCTCCTCCACATGCAACCTCATGTGCCAGCCAAGCACATAGTGGGATATCCGAGGCATGACACCCCACTGGGTAGATAACTTGGCCCAAAATCAGGCCATCATTCAAAGCAGGCATACATAGATAGAAATAGTAGATAATAAATTGCCAAGAGCCCACATTCAACCTAAACTTGTCGTGCTCCTAATGACTGGTGTACTGGGAACTGAAAATAGTAAAAATAAGATAGCAAAATTTATTTATAACTTGGTGAATTGAGATCCACCCAAACCCTAAAAATAATCTTGTTAGCATCTAATGATTTCCCAAAATCATAGGTCTTTCTATTCTATGAATATGTATATTTTGGAAACAAATCCATATACAATGGCCTAAATGTAAATGAGCTACATGATCATAACAAGTGGGCAAGCCTGATTGTGGGTGAGGTTATCTACATGTCATGGCCTACCTAATGAACATCTTCAATGTCCATTTATGGAGGTGCATTGTGGAGAGTTACATGGGGGTGTGGCAAAGCTCTTCAAGCATTCAAGTAACACAAAAAACAATTATTTTGTTGAGATAGTTGTAGAGGTTCTGTGACATGCATGTATGCACAACCTAATCCAGGAACCATCTAACATTATACACATTCACCTTAGTGGGTTAAGTAATAGACAAAATGGGATGTCCCATTGAGCATAGATTGAACTTTCAAGTGGTGGTGCCATTTCAGATCAGCTTTAGAATATAGAATCAGTGAATAATTCTATCATCTATTCTTACTAGCAAATTCAAAGATGGGCTGTATTTGTATTTCCACCATTTCGGCCTTTGAACCTTCCAATTCATGCTCATTTTCTTTGTAACTGTATGATAGGTAGATGTGCCTGTTTATTCAGAAGGAACTGATGTAAAGCCTTCAGATATAGCTAGACGAGGCCTGGAAGAGGCCAAAAGGAAGATGACCGATGTGGTCATTGTGGATACAGCTGGAAGACTTCAGGTTTTATGAAATCTTTAATTTTCTGTTTATTTGTTTACTTTGTGGTTGACTGAAGACTTTATATTTTGTGAGGTTTTGGTTTGATAAATGGAAATAGTAAATTTGGTCTATGATTTATAGCTACGAACGAAGTGAAGAAATTATAACAATCTTGTTCCATATGTAGTCAGTAGATCCTCAATAAGCTACAAAATATTTTCTTGCCTCACAGAATAAAGTCCTTCTAACCTGCAAAGGTCTGATTATGCAAGCGCATTGGTAGATCGTTTAGTTGTTTACAGATACATTCTCATGATTACACTTCTTATCCATATAGAGACATAACAGGGTTTATATTTGGTGGAGCTTTGATCAGACTGGTCTGATATGATTCAGCGACTGTGTTTATAAACTTGAACTCAATGATTGCTTTAGTGTTCAAGTTTGTTTCATGACAGAATGTGTGCCTGATGTCAGCTTATTTGACATTTTTTTAATCAGATAGACAAAGCTATGATGGATGAGTTGAAGGAAGTGAAGGCGGCAGTAAATCCTACAGAAGTTCTGCTTGTGGTTGATGCGATGACTGGACAAGAAGCTGCAGGTACTTTTGAGTTTCACTTTGAAAAACTGTCAATAAATTAATTTAAGCTGCAGGTATTTTAGAATTCCACTTTGAAAAACTGTCAATAAATTACTTTCGGATCTTCGAAGAACTATGGCATGGGATATATGTAGCTTAGTAGAAAATTTTGGACTATTACGAGAGTACTAATCGGGTTAGTTCTCGAGCTTTTTATTGGCAAAGGTGTCAAGATCTCGAAATTCATAAGCATATTCACAAACTTGTACTGAAATCATTCAGGATGGATGTTTTTGATCTTTTGACCATGTGCAAGTCCGACCATTGGAGAGCTTGGTTTTGTTCCTTGTATCTCCTCCTATACATGATGCAAAGTTGTTCAATCAAACAAACGAAAACAAACGTGTATAATGAATATCTGGCTGTCTCATTTCTCATCAAGTTGTGGATATGACTTACCACCGCATTGAGAGCTAGTTTGACTAGTTACAACACTGGTGATATATTTACAGGCTAATCACAAAGACAATATGTAGTTTAAAAGGCTACTCCATCTATCCTCTTGTTGATCGGGGTTTGTATTGAGTATAAATATTGGATAAATATTGCACCAGGGATTGTATTCATTGTCATTCATTCATAAGACATTCTCATCACATTGCCATATTCACACAGGAGATGAGAATGCATGTAGTTAGAAAGCTTTTATTATAATATGGGTTCTTAATACATTTTGGGTTGTGATTTAATGTAAACCCTTAATTACATTTCATAAAATAACCCTTGATACTAAGTAAGATACGGTGACAAAACAGTGATACATAGTGACAAAACAGTGATACATAATAGAATGTAATAGATGCATGATATGCAAAGATGAATGCAAGGATGTTGCCTTTAGACAATTCATGGATCAACCGTGCGATCATTAGTCTAAGCTCTATGGCTCCTCACATAGTGAAATATCAATGTTCTTAATACATTTTGGGTTGTGATTTAATGTAAACCCTTAATTACATTTCATAAAATAACCCTTGATACTAAGTAAGATACGGTGACACTGATTGATACATAGTGACAAAGACGTTGATACATAATAGAATGTAATAGATGCATGAGTGCAAAGATGAATGAAGCTCCTCACATAGTGAAATATCAATGATGAAGACATTCGAACACCATACCGGAGGAGGGCTGAGTCAGTCTCCTTATTGCTAGACGACTATTACATGGGGCCCACTTGGCCCAATTCACATTCCTAGCCACGTTGAAGACCCCATGTTCATGTTCGTGCATCTTTGAAGACCCCACACTGGGAAGATGCATGTGGGTTGCATTTAGGAGCTTGATGGAGACATCAAACCGTTGGATCGAGTGGACGCGATGATCGGACCATTGAATCATCATCATTGGACATCTTGATCATGGACTCCTATGGGTCATGAAATAGTTTAGTTATTTAGATTATTTACATGCTTCGTTATTTTGGTATAGCTTATTTTTGTGTTGAGATTAGGAAGTTAGGAATAACTTTTAATTTATTAAGCGTCTTTATGTGGAGAATCTTATCTGAGAGCGCCTTTTGCAAAAGGTCTTTTTTGATACTATAAAAGAGAAATGGGGGTGTGTGGAGCCCTAATGCCATTATTTTGAAAAGAAAAAAGTTGTGTTTTCTCTTTTTTATATGATTTGAAGAATACTTCATGTGATTTGGAGCTTGGGTGTGGTGTGATTCCATTCCCCATTCAACGGAGGTGCGAGGCTTCCACTTATCTTCTTTCTCTCTTCCTTTCTATTTAAAAAGAGTTATTTTTTCAAAAAACGTCATCCCTCTTCTTCCCTTCCCATCCAAATCATCTTTTTCTTCAACTTTTCATTATCCAACTTCAACCCCAACTAAAATCAATTATTGAGGATCCCAAAATCCTAGCCAACAACCCACACGTGTGACCGTACTGCCACATGTGCAAGCTCCTAGGCTGACCGTACGAACAACCCCTCAATCCCTTGATTTTCCCTTGCTTCCCCCATCAAAATCCTTTGATTCTCCATTCCTAACACTACCTATAAACCCTAACCCTAACCCTAGATTTTCTAATTCCCTAATTTCCCCAACTTCCCAAACCCTAAATCTCTAATTTTCTTAATTGACCCAAAATCCCTAACTTTCCTTCATTCAAAACTTTAATTCCCCTCTACCAATACCTAAATCCATTGATCCCCTTTACCAATTCACACAATTTAGCCCTAATTTCATCTTTTTCCCAAATTCTAAAAAATCCTAATTCCAAAATCCCCAATTCCCACAAACTCTAAATTTTCAAATTTCAGATTTTCCCCTTCCTAACCTTAATCATAGAATGTACAAGTCAGTCCCTTGATTGTGGAACGTGCATATGCTAAATTGGAAGTTCTATTCTTCTATCGGGCCTAATTTTAATTGATTTATGTGTTTTCTTATCATGCGGGCATGTGATTTAGGTTAAATCAGATTTTATTTCCTATTATTTTGTAACGCCCCGAGTTTTCAGAACCCGAGTATATGACTCGTTCTCCAAAAACTCTAGTGTTAACCTTTAAAGATAGTCAAATTTAGGTTTTTTTTTTTTTTTTTTTCTTTTTCTTTCAAAGTTAGTAGTTTAGTGGAAGATAGAAAAATCAAACATAAAAGAAAATTTGCACTTACATTCAGAATATACGAGCGGCTACCCATAATGACTTATACAAACCAATGTCTCTATATTAACAAATACACGAATTACACAATTTACACATGAGAAATAATAAAATGCATATAAACTTGAGCTGCAAGATCACGCAGCTTCTCTTAGTAGATACAATCATGTATCCCTGATAATCGTACCCAGCTCTTTATCAATATAAACATGAATGTCTTTTAAGCCACCTGTATTACCTGTACGGTTATATATTTGATGAATGAGTGACCAACTCAGTATGAATTCCCCTCAATATTACACACCGCCGCCTTAGCTAAGCATAGTTAAAAACAACAAGGCTTTTAAAACAATACATGATGCAGTCTTGTTTAAATGTATGGATGCATGGATGCACATCAACCTGGGGATGCTCATCCAATCGAACTTGGGGTCGTCACCCATGCATAAGGCTGGTTACCACCGTAGCACATCACGTGCGTACATCATGTACAGCATAACGACCAGGCCATCATACATCACGTACGTGGGTCGATGGTCAATAGTCTGGGAGCTAGCGAAACAATACCCCACTAAGCCTAAGGGCACGTGCTACGACATCCAGAATTAGCCACCCGTCATCGCCCGTATGTTATAAATGCATGATTAGCCGAACCTTTATTATTTCAATTAGAACCAGCCAATTTAGGTAAACTCAAAGGTCACTACGGGGGGTTCATCACCCAGCGTAGGCCGACAGCTCGAGCATAGTGTCCCATACCACCATCCCTAGCTCATGAGGTTTCCCGCCTTAGGATGTTCTATGGATACCCATCAACTAGTAGTCAATCAAATTCAGTATATAGGAATTACCATTGCATGGGTATATGGGAATGGACCATCGAAGCCACGCGGGGCAAATATCAAATCATGGGACAATTGCTTAAATTGAAGCAGTAAAAGGTTGCACAAAGTAAATACCAAATCGAAACGGTAAAGAGGTTATGTAGGGCAGTATTAAATCAGAGCGGTAAAGAAGTCATTCCCAAGGCCGTGTAGGCAAGACAACCTATGGATGGTAAACCCACATTGGTATTCCACATCCTAGATAACCTCCAAGCTGAGGGTCCATCTCTAACACATTCTGTCTCGTTACATCCTAAGTGTGGGCTCACATACACAAGTGGAAATTTCTCACTAGTAGGTGTAGTGAAATGAGTTCCAAGCGACTTACAACAATTCATTGACATATAAAAATGTATGGTTACAACATACAAAATATATGTTAATCATTTTAAGTTCATAACTATCACAATAAATCATAAGTCAAATATATAAGCTATCAATTAGAGTTTAGATGGAAACTAACATGTAAGTAACAAGCTATCAACTGTAATTCAAATGTAAGCTAACCCTTGAGATTCAATAATTAGTGTAAGTAATCACAAGTTATAAGATAGCAACTATAATTCAACAAAAACTATCCCTTAGACTAATTAGGAAGTGGAAAGCTTAAGGGGAAGAAGTCATCACCTTAAGTGTCGACTCGCCTTTTAATGTTGTTAGGAGGTGCGCATGCCCTTAGAATCTTCCCAAAATGGACTTGACTCGGCTCGCTCTCGGCTTGAACAACGTGAAACTGAAAATGCAATATTAGGCTACATTTACATTGAGATTAGGAAATCTATTAACCAACCGAACTACTAACTAGAATTTCAATGCAAAGTTGGGAGAAAGACGCACCTCGTTGATTTGAGTTGAATCAACTCAGTTCGGCACCCGAGTTAGCTCAACCTAGCACAACTGCCAACCCTATTCTCTTCCACTCTCTCTCCTTGCTTCTCTTAACACAACCACGACTAGCAACTAGCTAGACCCAACCGACTCCAAGAATCAATGAGTCAAGGCCCGACGAACTTGATAGCAAGTCAAGCAACCAACTCAAACTCGACGTGTCGAGTCTACTTGACCCAACTCTCCCATCCTTCTTTGTTCTCTTTCCACCTACTCTATTCCTCTCCCTCTTCCTTGGGAGTCTAACATGTCTAGGACTCACCTCGTCGTGCCACCCAACTCAACCCGACTCGATTCAGTGAGTTAACGACTCAATGGTTTGGAGAGGCATTGAACCCATACCTGTTTTCTGCTCTCTCTCTATATATATCTTTCTCTCTCCCATTGGCATGTCCAGCAAGGATGCTAGGCCATAACTCACCCAACAAGACCCAAACACGAACCGCAACTCCCCCCGTTTCCAGCCCTGACTCGACAGCAACCCCCAACTCGCTAAAACAACCCAAGTACATGTTGTTGCTGCCATTGACGGAGTTTGGAGCTCCACCCAAACACAGGACACTCTCCGAGAAGATCCGATGATGCAGGACATGAAAATTAAATATGATATGCGAGATTTCAGGCATAAGATCACGTTAGTTCAGAAACAATTACACAAATTTCATATCCCACATGAAAGTCCAAACATTCAATTAAGGGGAATCTATGCGGGTCCAGACCTACACATGATAGGGCTAGATCAATAAAAATTATGAACCAAACGATACTCAAAGATAAGAAATAATCATCCAGACATGCATAGTAATCAGTCCCTAATCCAAGGGATTCACCAATTTCAAATCAAGAAATCTTAGGGTAAGAAAAGGGGCATAAAATTGGAGATTTGAGTAATTTAGGGTTAGGGTTAGGTTTAGGGATTTTGGGTGAAAGCGGAGTGAAAGAAAGGAGAGAGACGAACTAGAGAAGTACCGCATGCGTGGACAACAACAATGACCCAGACGCACATGCGTGTGATCTCGGCCACACGTGTGTGGGGCCCACTATTCAGAAAAGGCCACCTTGGCCCTGGTCGGCTAGGGATGGACTCCAAAACCCCCAAATCTCAGCTTGATCCGATGTACGGTTTGTGCGTGGTGCTCCGCCGAAGTTTCAGCCCTCCTATAGGGCCAGATTCTGAAATTTTGCCGTGGGGAGGAGAATTGCTACAATAGATGATTGATTTGAAGTGTAGACGATAGGGTGAGATGAGAAGAAGGGATGGTAGAAGATAGGTAGTAGAGATGGCGATGGATGGGGGCGAATCGGGATAGATGTGGCATCGCACCACGGTAGTTAACCCTTCGATGAAGGGAGGGCTTCGCACCCAATTAGGCTTTACAACTCAGAGAGTAGGAAAACGCAGAATTTTTATTAATCTTCAATGAATGAAAAAACCTATAAGGGGTGCCTATTTATAAGAAAATCCTATACTCCCAAACTCGCTCCATGTGCGCAACCTATTACTTGGCGATGAAGTAAACCAAAATAAAAACTAATCAAAGAAATTTAAAGCGTCTATGATGTTCTAAATAACATTAATAAGCAAAACCTAAAATATGAAATCAATCTGACTAGTGGGCCACGATTATGAGATCCCATGATGGGCTTTTCTTGACTAACGGGCCCACTCTTTTGAATCAAAACTTCATCTTCTAGCTAGGAGGCCCTCCCTGGACGTCGTCATCGATCCAGATCAACGGTGGGGCCCTCCTTCTTCTGGCGTACGAGCGTAGGGAGGGTGGCGTGCGTGCACTTGTGGACGACGTGCGCGGGATGTCCCCATCATCCGAAGGGCCTGGGGGACCTCAACTTGCCCATTTTGGACCTAGACTTGGTCGAGTCAGCCATGACTGGCACAAACTCAGACCCAAGCTCGACAACAATTCCTCCCTGGCCCAGCTCGGTGTGGCAACACAGCCGCACTCTCTCTCTCTCTCTCTCTCTCTCTCTCTCTCTCTCTCTACTTTCCATTGCCATCTAACAGTTCTGGACTGAGACAAGGCTCGACCAGACCCAACTCGTGGTTCAGGCAAGTTGAGTCGGTGCAACACAACGAGCAACATCACCCTCTCACTCTCCCTTCTTCCTAGTTTCTTTTTCTTTCCTTCTTTCGGCTATCTCCTCCTTCTTCCTTCTTGTTTGGGAGCTCAAGAGGGTCTGAACGAACCCAGACTCGGTGTGGTGAACAGCGAGGAAGAAGAAGTGGCTCTAATGACGGATTTGGATGCGGGCCACCTTCCTTCGAAACGATGCTGCTGGAGGGTCTAGACCTTCCGTGTGGTGTTAGTAGGTGCAAGAAAACGAAGTTCCAAGTTCGTTTGGTTGGTGGGTTCGAATGGAGAAGGTGACAGCTGTTTTCTAGGGTTTTTGTAAAAGACGGGTGGATAGGCACTTCCCTTTTTATGGGAAAACCTAGCTTTCCTAGGCCGTTGGATTGACAACGAACGTTCCAGATTTGATCTGGTAGAAACCACCTCCAAAATGGTAGGTAGGGCCGAAACCGGCTGCAGTTTCTTTCTCTGGTATTGAGGGAGTGAAGCCCTAGCTAGGACAGTCGAGATCCAACAAAAGGGAGGGTTGAGATTGCACAGATCTCCCTCACACGGATCGCCAGCGTGGCAGCTAGACGTGCATTCCATTTTTGGAAGACATTGTGCGTGCAAGCCTTGTTTGCATCAATAATTGTGTGCATGCACACGAGCTCCAAGGCACGGGATTAGGTGGGGTTTGGTCAGAACTCGCGTCCGCACCAGATGGACGGTTCCGATCTAGTTGCTGGCCATGATGGTGGGCCACAAACCGAGCGCCAGTGGCAGCTCGTTCGAAAGCCTTACAGGCGGGAAAAAGAAAAAGAAAGGAGAATTCTCTCCTTTCTCGACTAGTCATCGGGTCAAACCCGCTTGACCGATACCATGGATCTGGTGCACAACGAGTGCACCACCCATAGTGCCCATGCAACACTTGTGTGGGGTCCACCGTGATGCGTACATGAAATCCACACCATCCATTTGATTCATTGACCTATATAAGGCCATGAGCTCAAGAATGGGGCTGACCTAAATCTTAAGTGGGCCATACTCTTAAATTTCTAGTTCTAATGGTGGATTTCTGTCAATCTAACGGTTTGATCATTCTGAATTTGAATATCAGTGGTTAAAATGGTCTAGGGACCACTTAGTTGAGAATCAGTGGTTGAGTTAGGGAATAGATGACCTAATATGCATTTAGAATGTTGAATATTATTATTACTATCATTTATATATATTAATATTATCTTATTTTATTTTTCTCTAAATTGTTGTTGTGGGCCATGCCCATTCATTCACTCACTCAGCACCCATAGAGCTTTGATAAATAAAAATAAAAATTTAATCGATTATTTTAGTTTGTAAGTGGGCCACAGTTCATTTTAAATTAACAATTAGATTTAAAAATTCAATGTCTCGAATATTGAAATTAAGTGGCGGTCACCCTATAGGAAATTGGGATCCTAATGGATGGTTTGATCCATCTATCAAAGTGATTGAGATCCTAAAATAGACTTCCCTGAAGCTATGATGGACTATTTGGAAAATCAATCGGATGGATGGCTTGTTATACAAACGAATGTCGTATTAGACAGTTGAGATGGATGAATTAAGGATCACTGGATGTTGATGTGTAAGGAAAGCTACGTGTGTTTCCACACACATGTAAACTGATTTAGATTTTTACGGTAACCTTCGAGTACTGAAAAGTACAAGGTGTTACATGTTTACTCTTAATTACGTGGTGGGTTAGCATCTTTTGTTAATTGAATTACTTTATGGACTTTTTCATAATCTCCACATTGCATGCTAGCATTAAATCATGTGTCCTGCATCAATTAATATATGAGAACCCCTTTTTAGGTTCTCCTTTCTAGTACAAATCCACAATAGTGTAGAGAGGATTCGGGATAGGGGAGTATGCGCATTTTGCATATAAATCTTTAAGATGGGGAGTGAAGCATTGTGTTTGCATTAGAGAACGCATTGTTTGCATATAGGGATAGTGCTAGGGCATTGAATTGGATATGTATTGGATAGATTCCATGAGTCAGTACTGGATTAAAGAATAAAGAATGTCTCTCTTGATAGTGTATTTGATCACCATGTGAGTGGTAATAGAGATGAAATTGATAGTTTTGATGTAATGAGCTCATTTGTGGAAGAGGATTACAGTTAGGGGTGTCAATGGGCCGGGCTTCGGCCTGGAAAAATAGAATTTTGAATAGGGCTGGCCTGACGTCCTGGCCTGAGATAGTTCAAAATTCGGGTCGAGACCTACCCCAGGCTCGACCCGTTGACAACCCTAGTTACAGTAATGGAGAGTAGGAAGCTCTCGTAGTGTGATGAATGAGATGAAATGAAGATGTAAAAAAAAGGAGAGGAATGAGGATAGCCACGTCCCTAGAGGAATTGGTGCGGCTGTGCTAGAGACTTCGACAACCTCCCAACGTAAATGTGCACTCAAAGGGAGTTGACGTGGTTCAACATAAGAGTCAGTGCGGTTCTCCCTCGGGCTACACCAACCTCGAAGTTGGTCATTTCCCTTGGAAGTGTCCCCAAGTTTCACATGGGGATGGCCACACTAGCCTATAAGAGAAAGACTTGGCGAAAATGGAGAAAATGTCCGAAATGAAGGCATCAATGGTGTATTTATAGGCATCTAGGGAGAGCTGTGGATAACTTGCCTACTTTCATTGGTTGAAATTGTGCCACGTGTCAGTTGTACCATGTTAGGAGGGGCTAATCATGATGTGGCAGTGCGACGAATCACATTCGTCCACATGGCAAGAGGCTGCCACGACTCAGATTATGGGCTGCACAAAGCACCTTACTTAGCTGGAGTGCACCAATAATGATGAAGTTCGCGCCAACTTGTAACTTGCACTCTATTTGACCGCGCTAGCACCATACTTAGCCAAAATTTGAAAAATACAAAGTTAATACCTTTCCAGTCCCAACCAATGCCTCCACTTGTGTCCGATATGATCTCATTTTCAATGTAGATTGGAGATGTATCGTGTGTTGGATGTGAGTACACCGAATCTATCGAATCCGATCAAACCTTCTTGCAAAAATGCATTTCTAAAGTAACTTTAAAAATATTCTAAAATGTACTATAAATAGTTGACTTAAGATCATTTCCCACATTCTATAACTTCAAATTGCGTAACCGTGGTGCGACCTTCCTTTGGATAAATCCCTTTAATACAACCGGCATGGCCGCACCAATGTCCATATTTATTTAAGCTTGGGTGCACTAGCGCTACTTAAAATGGTTTAGCATTGATTTTCATCTATAAAGCTGGTGTGGCTGCACCCTTGCATAAATTGGCCAAATTTTGCCTTTCTAATTGGCCTTCATTTCCATTATTTCTACTTTTTCATTGTTATTAACCAAAGTGTACCTTGTTTGCTGATGCAGAAAAATGGTTAGGACTAAACGTACTGCTAGGGGTGGTGGAGAAGTGGTAAATCCCCTTCTTCAATATGGAAGGGGATAGCCTCATTTTCTAGTCATGGTAGAGTAAACCATCCTCCACTCCTACCACATATACAACAAGCAAAATTGAGAGAATTGTTGAGCGCACTGCCCCTAGATGATCATCTCATACATCGCATTCGACTCCTTTATCGTCCGATTCTTCTGATACTAAGTTCAAAGTAGAAATAAATATTTGGAAGACCAAAAAAGAGAAATGTCGATAAATCACTGTCAAAAGGCTCAGGTGAACATGCTTAGGAAAAAGAGCCAAGCAATATGGCATAGTGTAGGTTGGAAGTAGGAACAAGTTTGTTTGAAGATGCCTCCTGTGGAAGGGTCATTACTTTGGGTAGGGACCTCTAGAGACAATGTCCGTTGGCCGGCAAAGGTTCTTTGGATAATGGAGATGCATTGCGTTATAGAGACATTTGAGCATGGTGTCATCAGGAGACAAGGCTTCTTTTTGGCTCGTTGGAGAATGGTGGTAAGGATCAAGTAATTAAAGGTGTTAACGAAGCCATCCTAATGTACCCATTCTATAACCCTCATGAAGTGAACCCACTTCATTATTTTGAGACATACTAACAAATATATCAGGAAGTTGACAATGAACTATGGGCTAGTGAATTTAGAATTTAAGGCCTTGCGAATCGTTGAGCTGGTTATGGTGCATGGGCAAGCGCCATTTTGAATATAGAGGTATACTAGAGGCTACAAATGTTTATAATGCGATCATGGCAACAAGTCAACATTTCAAGAGGGAACCCGCTGTCATCAAAGTTGTTACAACTTCTGGTCCCCGATCACAAACTCATTCCACTTCCCTATTAGTGAGATAGCACCACCTTGTGGGATTTGTATAAGATTGTCAGTCTAAGTTCTGTCGGCATGCTTTATGAAGAATATGTCCCTTGTAATGCCGAATTGAATCATGAACAGGAAGAAGATTGCCCCTGTAACATCCCAAAAATCGGGGGTCGAGCATAAACTCAACTCCTGAGTTCCAGGACATCACTTATGCAATAAAATGAATGATGATTGAATGTTGACTGTATTCGTGCATTGAACATGAGTGAGATTAAGCCAAAACAGCATATCATACTCCAGAGACAGTTAAATTGTAGCGTTTAAGCTTGTGATAGATAAATAACATATATAAACTATGGTGAGTCTCCAGAGTGTGATGATGTTACCAGGTTAATTAATTACAAGTACAATTCTAAGATATACCTAATGTGAGGAAGTGTAATGCCTTCTATCCCAAGTACCATAGTGTGAACGTTACAATACCAGTTCTTCATAGACCTCGCCCGAGAGATACAGATGGAGAACTCCTCCACATCATAAGTAGAATGGCTCGCTTCATAAGCATCGCCATCAATTGAAACTCAACAAATGGGTTGGTGTGTACAACATCCCGTAACGTGGGAGTAAGTAGCTAACTCAGTGGAACAATAAAACATAGGTTAACATGTGATCAATACAGTCAAGCAGTAATGATAAAGCAGTACAATCAAACACTCCTAACTACTCTTATTAATGCAAGTATGAATGTAGTCATGATGGATGCCCTCACCACACCCTCCCTCGTGTGATACCATCTTACGTTCGCGGCATGCTTTCATCCCTCGGTGCTCCACATCTTGGGCACATGCAATGCATGATGAGCATGATTACCCGTAGGGCGTCAATTGGGCTTTTATTAGTCCATTTCAAATGAAACGAAGATTGGGAAATTAAGGTACCTCCTCAGATCATTCCCAAACATGATCCATTCTAGTGGTCGAATACCCTAGTTAATCTCGAGACGATGGTGTGTTTTCTAGGTCACCGCACGAACGCGCTGTGGTTTACGCACAAAGGTTACACCACTCCCCCATCACCTATTAAACGATTCATCACTATACAGAGAAACTTGAGCCTAGTTCATCTCTCTACATCTCGGCAAAACTCTAAGGCTCACCGCAATTTAAAGTATGCTCGAGGTCACTACAAAGGCTGTCGCTTCAAGTTTCCTTCATCCACTCCCTCATCACCTTATGGTTGGACGACCATACCACCATAATCGGCTCATGAGTCCGGTTGACACTAGTCACTACGGGAGGCACGTGGCCCCAAGAAATGGTCGACACTCGACCACGGTGTCCCATACCACCATACCCGGCTCATGAGTCTTAGAGCGGATCGAGGTACCATGGTTGAACAAAAAGGGATTTCACTTGGTAAGTTTGGTACCCTAGGTTTAAGCAGTGGTAACCAAACATGGTGAACATACATTAGACATATTGGGTTACTTGACGAGCCTGACTAGCTCGAGCGCACAATCACTTGGACGACATGAAGTGCATAAGCACTTCACGTGGCCTAACCACTGCCGCTAACCATGAATAGCGATATGGACAAACACATCTTACGTGGTGACACGAATCTCAACCACGATCTCAAGTCTGGTACCGATTGTTTGGATTATAGACATAGTCCCAAACTAAATCAATCCTTATTCATAGCATGTGAAGTAAAGCATAATAAGCAAAGTAATTCAAGCATGTCATAAAGCATGTTAGTAAGCATGTTATAAAGCACTACATAAATAGGAATACAAACACATATATCGCACAAACAAGCAGTTTAAGTAAACAACCTCATAGAGGAAATCATACATGTCTCTAAGGTAGTTGAGAATCCCATCTCAACACCCTCCTAAGGCATCAACATCCAATCACTTACTCACACAAGCATTTTCACAAACACTTAACATACACTTTTTCAACATACTTAGTGTATGTTAAGAAACATGATATTAGGCGAGTCCATTCGCCATGTAAAGCAAGTATTTTACGCATATATAATATATTTATTCAACAAATAATCATGACAAACACATCTCTAAAATATGTATGTATACGGTACTTTCTACAATACAAAAGATTTCTACATACATAGTGTATATTAGTAAAACATGTATTTGGCGAATCCTTTCGCCAAATAAGTATTTTATCCATATATCATATATTCATACAACAAATAATCATGTCAAACACATTTCCAAAATTTATACGTATACGGTATTTTCTACGAATACCTAGAAATGTAAAATTCTATAATCTACATCGTTAATCGAAACAAAAAACGGAAAGCACTTTATACATGTGCAATTGCATGCAGATCATGAATCTATCATTATCTAACATTGAAAGCATTGAAAACCATAACCTATACACCTAAAGTCCGCACCTTGTGTCATAGAATCGTAACGGAGTTGATAGGTTTGCTAAGCTTCCGTATTCGGCAGTTTGGCAACCTATAGAATGAAATAGGTTAACTATTTCATAACCTACAACCTTAACAACCCCAAAACAAGTTAGGGTTAGGGTTTCTTACCTAGAAACGGAGCCGGAATCGCCGGAATGCGATTAGAATGGAGCCAAGTTAGCATGGATAGCTTGGAAGCAAGGCAGGTGGAAGAATCTCTCACATCTCTCTCACTTTCTCTCTTTCCCTAGGGTTTTTCTCAAATTCGGATGGCTGAAATGAGAGAGAGGTTTAAGGTCCTTATATAGCCTAAAACTTCACCGAAATAGACTTGGGAACAAGGTATACTTGGGTTTTGTCCAAGGGCATTTTTGATTTCACCAACGAGAGGACTTCCGGTGGGCCTCCTCGAGCCAAAGTCTGACTTAAGCTCACAAACTATGGATCTAGGTTCTATTAAGTTTTTGTTTTAGTAGGGTTCTCGATCACGCGATGGCAGCCGAGTTTCAATTCATCGGTCGGCGGATCTAGATCCAAAATTTCGAGTACATGTAAATGTGTATGAAATTTCTCCCGATCCGAGGTGTAATTTAACGATTCGACGGTCAAGTTGCTTAATACCGACTCAGAAGCGACAAGTCTCAGACATTATTCAAGATATTTATTTTGTAAAGAAAACAAGTATTTTCACACTCCCTCGCCGGACTCAAGCGAAGAACAGGTTGGGTGGGACACCTCTGCAGGTCGAATCCCGAGATGGTTGTCAAGCCCTAGAGGCGGTCCTAATTCCTTAACCTTGTATTATTCGGATTCCCGATGTGCGATCCAGATCTGATACGGAGTTTCAACGTGCTCTCGAGAGCAGTCAGGTAATGAGTTTGATCCGAGATTTTAGGGTAACCTAGCGTCAATAATTCTACAAGTTTTGGGTCTTGCAGATCGTATTTAAAGCTATTCTAGCGGATTTCATAGCTAATCTAGTTTTGCACTTAGTTAACTTTGTCAAATTTCTAAAGGGTTTAATCCTAAGTGATTTCTGGTCGAGGTGGTACTCAAGCCTTTATAGTTTGTATATAAGGTGATCCAAGTTATACTACTTAGCTAGTTTAAGATAATGTCTAGGGTGAAAGTACTTAGGAAAATTGAAAGAACAAGGTGGTGAAGGGTTGGATTTGTGAAGGAAATGGGTTCTTGTAAACGATTTTAGAGCCAGGGATTCGGTTCGATGGTTCATAAGGTGTTAGGATTGACCCATTGCCTAAGGACGTCTAATCCCAGGTTGGCAAAAATCCGGGCTGTTACAGCCCCCCACATAAGAAGGCCACTTTGGAGCTACTTACAAAGTTAGGTTTCTTCAATAGCAAAAAGGTCCATCTTAAGAAATGGCTCGGTAATTTCACCCGCAAACTATAGCAAGCCTTTAATTTCTATATGCCTTCAGTTTCTAGCTACGTTTTCTTTTTAGACCACCCTTAACTAATCTTCATCCTTCATGTTTATCTATAGTTTGGATTTCGACTAGTTCTTCACTAGCCAGTTAGAGAGAGAAGAGGTTCTTAAAGACTGCAAGTTGGCTTTAATTCCCCTGAATATTCGGATGAGTGTGAACTCGCGGCTTTTCTTGCCTATTGGCTAAGTGGTATTGTATTTCTAAGTTCCCAACAGGCGAATGGCGTCTAACCCTCTAATTTGTCGTGAATGGCATTATGGCGAATGTTTCTAGGATCGCCCTTGCCATAGTTGCATTGGCTACTATCTACAAAGGCTTGGGTGACTTAGCTAGTCACAAGAGAGGGCCGACGTGGATTTCTCCTTTCTTCACCCTGCATTATCTTTTTGGGTGGTTAGGAGTTTATTTACATTGGCACTATAATGCAAATGAAGAGGCATTTTTAAGCTATTGCCCTATCCCTCTATGCTTCTTTCAATTAAGGCCCATGGCTAAGTTCCATTATAGGGACGTAATTGGGCATTTCCGCAACCTCGATGACATTATCTTATCTTTTACTAATTCGACATTTCAAATGAAGACGAAGATTTGGATCTTATTGATTCTGCTGAGTTGTCAGAGCAAGAGTGTGAATATCTAGTATCTCTTCGTTCATGTTCTCTACCCATCCACGAACGTTTAAAATTTTGGAGGGAACCGTACATTCCCAGTCGTTTTGCCATCAATTTGGGCTTGATCAAACAATCCTAGAGACACTGGGTCCTGTCCCGCGACCATCTCAGGAATTTGGACAAGCCCAGCTTATTGAGGTTACATATGGTGGCATATCCTATCATTTGATACTGAAGTTTCCTTCATCCTTCCCAATCGCAATATGGTTGGTTCGACCATTTATCGGTTGATGAGGTAGTGGATATGACACTTCAATTCAGTTTGCAAGAAATGGTCCACTAACTATTGTTCTTGTGCATCTCCACCACAAACCCTCTTAAGTGGTCGACACTCATAGAGATATTGGGTTCATTATTGTTGAACAATAATATGATACTGTCGGGGATAGCAGTAAGGCCTAATCTCAACTAATTCTTCATATTGCTCCAGAAGTCTTGATACAACACTTGAGGGCCGGATTGCCTGCAGTGATGTTGGGAACTTGAAGGTCGTATCTACATCTGCACAGGGTTGGATTGCCTCAAACTATCGTAGCATCCCGTTCTACCATGAATAGCGAGATGGACCATCCAATCAGTGGTGAGCACAACAATATTGTTACTCTCAGAGAAGGTACAGAGAGGGATGCCTATCGAGACATCAATTCTCCTACTCAACTCCTCCCTTTCTAGTGTTCTCCTTTCCTGAACGAATCCATGATGGTTTAAAGAGGATTTAGGATAAGGGAGTATGTGCATTATGCATATAAATCTCTGAGGCGGAGTGAAGCATCATGTTTGCATTGGAGAACGCATTGTTTGCATATAAAGGATATTGCTAGGGCTTTGAATTGGATATGTATGGGATAGTGTCCATGAATCCGTATTGAATCAGAGAATAGTGAATATTTCTCTTGATAGCATATATGATCACCACGTGAGTGGTAATAGAGATGAGACTAATAATTCTGATGTAAAGAGCTCATTTGTAGAAGAGGATTAGAGCAATGGAGAGTAGGAAACCCTCATAATGTCATGAACGAGATGAAATGAAGAGGCAAAAGAGAGGAATGGGGGTAGGCGCATCCTTAAAGGAGTCAGTGTGGCCGTGTTAGAGAATTTGGCAGCCTCTTGGCATCAATGGGCAGCCAAAGGGAGTTAATGCGTCTCAACATAAGAGCCAACGTGGCTCTCCCTCGGTTAGGGGTTTGTGCCGACGCGCCAACCTCGAAGTTGGCCATTTCTCTTGGAACTTTTCCCAAGTTCCACCTTGGGATGGCCACACTAGCCTAAAAGAGTAATACTCGGAGAAAATGTGGGGAAAATGTCCTAAATGAAGGCATAAATGGGGTATTTATAGGCATCTTGGGAGAGTTGTTGATGGCATGGTGAGCTCCCATTGGTCAAAACCGTGCCACGTGTCAGTTGTACCTAGGGCTGAAAGTTGGGCGGGTTCAACCCGATTGACCTGTGACCGACCCGACATCGGGTCCGGTCTCGGGCTTGGGCTATACAAACACCAACCCGATAAAACTTGGGTCGAGCTCGCGTTGAGGTCTCGGGTTGCCCAACCCAATTTGAATCCAATCGATATATAAGTTACTTATAAATTATAATTGAGTGTGTATCGTCTATGTTGAAGGCACAGGAAATTCCAGTGCCGTCGGGTTTCATTGGTCCACGTCATTTTCGATGACTCAAGCTAACAAGATACGCCGAATTTCTCTCCCAAATAGATTGCGTGCTACAAAACATGACTTTTAAAGGAGTAGTTGTCCTATATTTTAGCTTGTTTATTTAACAAAAATGAAGTTCTTTACAACAAATAATTACATATATAATTCATAAAATTATAGATACAAAAAATAATCGTGTATTGAAATATAATAGACTAATGTAATAACGAAAATATTAGCATCTACCCGACCAACCCGACCGAGCCCACTTGGGTTGGGCTTGGGTTCAGAATTCCCAACCCGAGGTTGGGTTGGGTTAGGGTTGAGGTATAGAAACCTTGGGTTGGGCTAGGGTTAAGCACTCGCCCGATCCAATCCGCCCGACTTTCAGCCCTAGTTGTACCTCGTTAGGAAGGGTTGATGATGATGTGGTAGGGTGATTAATCACATCCGTCCACGTGGCAGGAGGTTGGCGCAACTCAGATTATGGGTCGCGCTAGCGCCTTAGTTGGGTTGTGCCAACATCAAAATAGTTTTCACTTCGAGAGCCACACCAAGTTGTAACTTGCACTCTATTTGGCCGCACCAGCACCATACTTAGCCAAATTTGAAAAATACAAAGTTGGTACTTTTTCAGTCCCAACACTTCCTGTTAATGGATGTGGATTTCAGTCCCAACGCTTCCTATTAATGGATGTGGATGTGGGCCGTAACTAGGCTCACTTTGATTTGTTTCTATACTTGCTCTTTTGTTAATGGTGGTTTAGAACATGATGGGGTTTCTTGCTTTTGTTTTTAAGGGAACTTTGTCATTATGAAAAATCATTAATATGAAAGAGGGAAAGTGGGGCCGTGGACCCTAATTTGGTCCCTCTCCTCCTAATGTTCTCCTCTTATTTTCTTTCGTTCTCTATATTTTTCATAGTATCAGAGAATCCTTGTTTCTAATTTAACCTTTTTCTTTCTCCTATTCTTTCCTTTCTCCCTCTTTTATCTTTTGGAAACTTCTTATCCCTCTTGTGCTGAAAATCTTGTAAGAAACCTAGGCTTTCTTATTTCTGTTTTTGTATCGGGCCTTTTATAGTGGTCCCTGTGTGGGTAGGTGAATGAAGCCCATGTGATCTCACCTCTCGTGTGATTATCAGAAGTGTGTGGGCTGGTTGCCTATGTTAGATTGGATGTCATGTTTGAGATCATCTTCATTTGTAGCTGGTTGGAAAGTGTTAATGCTTGTGTTGATTTCTCTCCAAGCGTGGTGTGCACATTATGTGAAGCGTAAAAGTGGGGTGTTCGTCGATCATACTAGATCAGCTCGTGTTTGTGCAAGACTTGTAGTATTCTCTTTTTCACTTATTCTGATGGAGATGAAAAGTGATATGAAATCTAGATTTATAAATCCATATGATTTTTTAAGGGTCCAAATAACTTCTATTAAATTAAATGGAACAAACTCTCCAGTGGTCTAAGTCCATCCAAGTGTTTTTAACGGCCAAGGGAAATTAAGATTTTTGATAATGGAGAAACCTGATGAGAGTTCTAATACTTATGATCAATGGATCCAAGAGAATGCCTAAATTATGACATGGTTATGAAATAGTATGGAACCATCCATGAGTGCAAATGTGATTTTTCTGGACATCACAAAGGAAGCGTGGGATGCATTGCGAGAGATTTATTCATTCGGCGACAAGGTCTCTTGTGCATATCAGTTATATGAAGAAATATTTGATTTTCAACAAGGTGAGAAATTTCTGGGTGAATACTATTCTAAACTGAAAAGGAATGTGTGAGGATTCGAATGTGTATTAGCCTCTCACTATTTATTTATAGAAGCTACGTCAGCAATGTGAAATGTTTTGTGTGTCCATGTTCTTATTAAGGTTAAAACATGATTATGAACCAGTTCGTGTACAGATTTTGGGTGGCAAAGTTGTGCCATTTCTGAATAAGGTGCATGCTCGCCTCTAGCATGTTTCGATGGGCTCTACAGGTGGAGCCAATGATAGTTCGATTTTAGCATCTTTTATTAGTCAAGGCCGTGGTGGTGACTGTGGTGGAAGAGGTAATCAAGGTGGTCGTGGCGAAATGGGATGACTTAGGAAGTGCACATGTTGTGGACTCTCCAATTACTCTGTTGGAAAATCTTGGTCTCCATGTAAAGTTAGTGTGGGCTAATCAAGCATCTTACATTAGCGAGAATAGTGGGCCTCATTTGGTTAGTTCTACATTTTCAACCCCACAGCCACGTATGACTAGTGAAATGGTTACACTGACTTAAGAGGACTACTCTAAATCTCTGAAAAATCTACAGAATTAGCCAATTCCCACCACTTTTTAAGCTACTTCCACCCATTTAAGATCAAAGTCCATGCTTCATGGGTCATTGACTCTGGAGCATCTAATTATTTGACAAGTGAGTCCAATGTGTTTTCTTCCATTGATACATTATTAACAGGTTTATCTGTCATTCTAGCAAATGATACCCAATCCAAAGTATGTGGAATGGGTATTATTCATGTTAGTCTTTCCCTTTTATTATCATTATCCTGTTTGTTTTAAAATTTCCTTGAGTCTTATGTTTGTTAGCAAACTTGCCAAATCTCTTAATTGCTTTGTCACTTCTTATTCTTCATATTGTGTTTTCCTGGATCTAAAGACAGAAGAAGATTAATAGAGGACGTGAAGATGACGAACTGCACTATGTTGATTGTGATGTCGTTGGCACAACAACACATCTCCTTATCAGTGGCATTGCCATCTCGATAACCCATTCTTGAAGATTCTTAAGGGCATCATTCATTTTTTGACATCTATGTGATGTCTAGATTATGATGTGTGTGAGTTGCGCAAACATCATCGTACGGCATTTCCACTATGTGTGAAAACATATTTTAGTCATTTCTCTTTAATTCATTCAAATGTTTGAGGACCACTCAGTAGGTCGGGGTATAAGTATTTTATTACATTAGTTGATGATTTCTCGAAAATCATGTAGATATATTTAATGAAAGATAGATCTGAATTATTTTCCATCTTTTTTTTTAAAATATTTTTCACTAGGAAATACAAAATTAATTTAATTCAAAATTGTCTATGTTTCGTTCTGGCAATGCCAAGGAATATATGTCGCAAGCTTTTAGTCAATATTTTTCTTAGACAAGTATCATACATTAAACATCATGTGTACACACCCCATAACAAAATGGTGTTTGTGAACAAGAAAATAGTCACCTACTTGAGGTAACTCATGCTCTATTAATTTACATGAATGTTCCCCAAAGTTTTTGGAGTGGTGTAGTGTTCATGGCATGCTTTTTGATAAATCTAATGTCCTTGTCTATTTTAATGGGTCAATCGCCTCATCAAATGTTACTTCTTGATACTCCAATATATTCTTTACCACTCATTGTATGCTTTGTTCATCATATGAAGTTGGACCATGATAAACTAGATCCTCGACTAGTAAAATGTAGTTTTCATGGATACTCTCAGACATAAAGATGTTATCGTTGTTAGTCCTTCACTTCAAGGACAAATGTATGTGCAGATATTACTTTTTCCAAGTCTACTCTACTCTTCTCAAAATATGGTAAATTTCTTTATGCGGACGTTGTGCTTGTAGTTGTTGCAGTTGACGAAGGCATCATTCAACCTTCTTTGTTGACTCTTCCATTCCCACTGTGCCTTAGTTGAAGGTCTACAAATGATCAAACAGGAAGATAGTGCAACCAATCATGATGTGTCATCCATCATATTTTCTCCTAAGCTTTGTAATCCATTGAGATCTCCATATAGGCTTGATATTTCTATTGACTTGAGAAAAGGCGTGTGCATGTACCAATTACACTATTCGTAAAATGTTTGTTTTCATTGCTTATCTCCAAATTTTCGTAAGTTTGCCCTATCCTTGTCCTCTCACTCTATTCCCAAGTCATATCAAGAAGCATTGTTATATAAAGTGTGGAAGTAAGAAATGGAGGAGGAAATGGCTGCCCTTTATTGGAATAAGAGTAGGGAATTAACCAGTCTACCTGCCAATAAATGTATTGTTAGTTGCAATGGGCCTACACAATTAAGTTTCATTTGAGGGTACGATTGAAGGCTCGCTTAGTTGCTAAAACCTTCTCTCCTATGGCCAAGCTGAACTCCATTCATGTTATATTGTCCGTGGTTGTCAATTATAGTCGGCCCCTCTTCCAACTTGACATAGTAATCTCATAGAAGAAGTTTACATGAAGCAAGCACATGGATTTGTTGCTCAAGGAGAGTGACAAAGTGTGTAAACTGTGTAAGACAATTATGACCAATGTCTCAAATAGCTCTCGTAGTGTACACTACGTATCATAGCACCATGTGGCTAAATAACATAAATCCTCTATAGCGTACAGTACAGGGGTCATAGCATATGCTACAACTACGTAGCGTGTAGGGTATGAAGCATACGCTATGATGTATTTTTTATTATTTATTTACATTTTCTTTGTATTTAATGTTTAGGAATGTGACACTTATATTATACTTAATACTTTTGACCTGCGTGGTTTTTTTATTTATTGTCATACCTTATGGTTTCAATTAGACATTATTAACCTTTCGAGACCAAGGAACACCCAACTTGTAGGCTTCACGTGGTATGACACCACACTTGAAGAGAAGAATGAGCCCACACACGAGAGGGATGATCACAAACACTTCATCCACTTTTCACGCACATACCATCACAAAGGTCTAGCACACCAAAGAGAAAAATGAAATCCTAGGTTTCTTTTAAAAAAAAAAAATAGCACAGGAGGGATGAGAAGAACAAAAAGCAAAGGAAGAGAGAATGGAAGTAGAATAAAAGGAAGATGAATTGGATCAGGAACACGGACGCTCTACTACCATGTAGCACAATCTACTTGTTATTGTTGCATGGTACTACAATAGCACTGTAGCAGGCACTATAGCGGGTCTTGTAAATGCATTGTAGCACATGGTAAGGAATCAAAAGAAGATAAGAGGAAAGCCCTAATTGAGTTGGATGATCCCATTTCTCCCTTTTTATTTATTTATTTATTTTATGACGTCTCTCCCTTTTTTTTTAACTAAACAAATTCAATATGACAATTATATCCTTTAAGTAACAAAAGCCAAAAATACCTAACAGATCCTAATCAACATAAACCAAAGATAATAAGAGAATAAGAGCTAGGTGGGCCATATCTACTTCCATTAACATACTCCAAGCTTGGCATTGACAATATTTATGCTCCAACTTGAGGGGAAGTGTTAATGGATGTGGAAGTAGGCCGCACCAATGTACAATCCACCTAGGCTCACTTAGATTTGTTTCTATACTTGCTCTTTTGTTTATAGTGGCTTAGGAAATGATGGGGCTTTTATTATGAAGGGCACTTCTGTTGTTATGAAGATTCATTAATATAAAATAGGGAGAGTGGTGGTATCAACCCTAATTTGGGTCCCTCTATACTTTTACACCTCCATTTGATAATATCCATATGCTTCGCACATGTGGTTGGACACAAGGTGCATGGCACTCGTGCCTTCAACGCAATAAAACTCAAGAGTTTTTTGTTAACTCATTAAACTTAAAGAGCACAAAATCCAAGATTTGATTTTTTTAGCATTAGAATTGTTGCGGAAGGTAGTAATATTTCTACATCTTTTGTGCATTTTTTGAAAAGATGAATTGATGCAATAATTATCATGGATATGGGTGAAAAATCTCCTCATCTCATGGTACCATCTTCTCATGCCTATGCAGCCCTTGTCACATCTTTCAATCTTGAGATTGGGATTACTGGCGCCATACTGACAAAGCTAGATGGGGATTCTAGAGGTGGAGCAGCTTTGAGTGTTAGAGAGGTTGGCTTTAATAACCTGAAACAGTTTCCTCACCATTTTCTTTCCTTTCCAATCAGTAATTCCCAAAAATTTAAAATAAAAAGTTCTAATACTGTGTACTTCACTTCAGTAAATACTGTTCTGTAGAATCGATCACACTGATTTTTTAGCTCTCTCAAGGGAAATACACGAGTCCTAAATCACTAGTCAGAATTCTCTTTTTATCCATTATTTATAGATCCTGTGGCATAATATGTATTGGTTGCACTTGTCTTCATCAAATGCTCCATAACTACCACTCCCACAGGAATTGAGGATTTCTTTCTTATATTTGTTGTTTGCAGACTCAAAGTTCAGTGCTCATTTCAGTAAATGTGCAGTTTTCATTCCACCCTACTATTGCTTGAAATCTGATCTGAGTTTCTGAGTGAAATCTTCAGGAATTTTAGGTTCTTTTGAAATCAGTGAGAATCTATGTTTATAGTCGTGGTGAAGGCATTACTCATGTCATAGTTGGCTATGGATCTTTTCTATTATATATATATATATGTATGTGTGTGTGTGTGTGTGTGTGTGTGTGTGTGTGTGTGTGTGTGTGTGTACACACACACGCACGCGCACACACACACACACACACGGGCCCCACTAGAAGGATCATCTAGTACAAAAACCATCACTAATATAATTATCAAGTGGACCACTCCATAGGAAACAATGTATAGCCATGGATAAATATCAAAATACATGTATGGTCAACTCAATGAGTGGATATGGCTGGTTTTTGGATAAGGTGATCCCAGTGGTGGGGCCAACCTATTGAATGGGTTGGATGCCACATGCACTTAATTGGTTGGAAGTTTATCTTCTGGGTGGATCATAGCTTGCTGTCCAACTGGTTGGATTTTAGACCTCATCCAAAACTCTGGTGGGCCATAGCAAAGAGAGATGCAAATCAAGGGAGGAAACTGTTTCTTTCGCCATGGCCTACCAAAGTTTTGAATCAGGGTAAAAGTTGGGCCTTGGTGGTTTCATGGGGTGCCGCATCACGTGGACTGTTCAGATTTTGGGATCACATCACGTGTGATGAGTTCTCAAAATTTTCTCACGATAACTTGTGAGAACTGGTGTGCAGCTGAGCATTGGGCTATATATATATATATATATATATATATATATATATATATATATATATATATATATATATATATATATATATAGATAAATTTTCTCATGGGAACTGGTTCTCATGAGAACTTGTGAGTTGTGAGAACCCTTTGAGAACTCATCGCACGTGATGTGTGCACAAAATCTGAACCGTCCACTAAACGAGTCACCTCATGAAACCCCTAGGGCCCAAAAGTCAGCCTGATCCAAAAATCAGGTGGACCATAGCAAAGTGGGAGGGAATTCTCACCCTTGATTTTCACCGAGGTCCACCTGAGTTGCTAAACAAAGTGATTTTTTCTCAACCTTTCATCCCAACTAGATGGGCCCGTATGGCCTAGATTGCACATACACATCACGTGAGATGAGTTCTCAAAGGGTTCTAATGGGTTCTCATGAGAATCGGTACCTAGGAGAAATTTTCTATATGCATATATGTGTGTCTGTTCCTAGGAGACAATTTTTGTATGTATATATATCCATGCGTGCGTGTACATACATACATATGCACACACACACACACATTTATAACTGCGAACTTGGCAAGATTGACTGATCATAACAACTGATGAGCCAGAGGGAACTGTTCAAAAAAATTTCTGCAGATGTAGCTCATGTCTATTGGTTCACTGTATGAAAATAATTACAATTATACTAATGCTTTGACAGAAGCCATAAAATAAACTGGGGCAAATCTTTCTCTGATTCAGTTCGTATGGTGGTTTGGCCATAACAGGTGTCAGGAAAGCCAATCAAGCTTGTGGGACGGGGAGAGCGCATGGAAGACCTTGAACCTTTCTACCCTGATCGCATGGCCGGGCGCATCTTAGGAATGGGCGATGTTCTTTCATTTGTGGAAAAAGCACAGGAAGTTGTGAGTGCCCGTCAATTTTCTTCTATTGTTTGGTTAAAGGATGGTACCGTAATTTGATTTTGATTCAAATTACGTAGATGCGTCAAGAAGATGCTGAAGATTTGCAGAAGAAGATAATGAGTGCAAAATTCGACTTCAATGACTTCCTAAAGCAGACCCGTGCTGTTGCACGAATGGGGTCTATGTCCCGTGTAATTGGAATGATTCCAGGCATGGGGAAGGTATGTCTGCCTGACTTTCCTCTTTGTTCTTAGCTAGGATTTCTTTGTTAGTGGTCACTGATATGTAGCCATGTTTTCCATATTCATCTCATGAAATGGTCAAACAATGGGAATCAGTTCATGACTATCAGTTATGATTTTGAAAATGAACATACCGACACTCTGTAGAACTGCTGTTCTAGTCACCACCATTTATGTTGTAGGGGAAAACTCTGATTAACTTTCCATTGTCTATGTATGAAACAGGTGACTCCTGCACAAATTCGAGAAGCGGAGAAAAGCTTAAAGATAATGGAGGCAATGATTGATGTAATGACCCCTGGTATGTCTTATAATATGCTTCTTTCCACCACTCTTCACCTGATAAAATTTTAGTTCAGTGGTTACAGCCTAAAAATTACTGCCATTCTTTATGCAGCTTGCTTGTTTGTTTTTGTTTCATTTACATACACATAGTTTGGTTACTATATTGGTTGCAGGGTATTATTTGTATGAGGTTCATTTGGAATTTGGAATTTAAGGATCATCATTTTCCAACTGAGCATGTAGAACTTGAGAATAGCATGATTGACAGGCTTCATAAGAGAAACTGATTTTGTATCATATATTCAGAGTTTATATTAAGATAAAAGCTGATTGTCCTTAAATAGATAATGAAATAAAGAGAATGACAAGACTTAGAGATCATTTTCAAGTCCATTGGTTGGTGAGGGTGCATGCAACCATACAACTATCAACACTTTCTTCAAGGTGGTGGGAAAGCATTAACTGCTCCCTCTTCCCTCTTTGGCAACCCTCAAAAGTCAGAGTTTGTCTAATATCAGTTGTTCCACAATGTATTGGTTTTGTTGAAACTCCTTTCTTCTTTTCTTCATAATTCACATCTGAGACCCTGGCCTTTATTCTAAATTGTTTTGCATCAATAATCCTAACAATATGACAATTCAAACTAATGCTAGGGTGTTCCCTTTAAGAGGGAGTTGTACCAGCACCCAAGTGCAGTGAGAAATAGGCAAGGGTTGGCTAGGGTGTTCCCTGTAAGCGGTACACTGCATTGGAACACACTTGTAGTAGAAATGGGCAAGGGTTGGCTAGTGTGCTTCATGGAAGCAACTTACTACAACAATGTTCAATTGTAGTAAGAATTAGGCAAGGGTTCCTATGCCATTTTGAACGAGTGCAAGTAAAGAAGCTAGTATAGGAGAATAGGATTCGTCTTGCCACATGGAATGTAGGAACGTTGATAGGTGATTAAGAGTGATGACTAGAGGGTAAGGATGATGATATCAATGAGAGGTGGAGAAGCTATATCCATAACTTGCTAAACGATGACCGTTTTGAGAGCTTAGGGTAGAAGGAATCATTAATTCAAATGAGGTTGGAGGCCAAAGATACTTTCATGGGAATAGGATATTTGAAGTAAAAGAAGCTTTGAGAAAAAGTTGGGAAAGGCCCTCAATCTAGATGATATACCAGCTGAGTTTCGGAAGTGCACGTGAGATATTGGTTTATTTTAATTGACTAGTTCTTCAATAAGATTGTCAGATTGAAGAAAATGACAAACGAATGGAAGAAAATTACTGTGGTACCAATTTATGAGAATAAAGGAGACATACAGTGTGTTGTCCTCAGCCCTATCGAGTCTCATGGGTTGATGCGTCTTCGATTCCGGTTTCTCAACGTTGTCTCATTACCATCCAGTTTGGTTCTTATACGGACATGTTGTGGTGTGATGTTTTACCTATAGACATAGGCCACATCATTTTGGGTAGGCCTTGGTTGTATGACATGGACGCAACACTATTCGGTCACTCGAATATGTATTCGTTTCTATATGAAAGCAAAAGGATTGTCTTGAAGTCCCTCCCGCCCAAAAGTACCCTGGAAAAGGAGGACGTCAAGAAACGTGGTTCTAAAAATGTGACAAAACTCCTGGTTGAGTCTCTTCCTATAGTTAATGCCAAAGAGGCTAAAAGAGAGACTAAAACTGATTTGACGATATATACACACGTGGCAAGTGAGGTCACACCTAAGGTTATTATGGAGATGCCACCTATGGTTACACTCGAAGGTAGTGTAGAGTTACCACCTGAGGTGAGTCCGTTATTGGAGGAGTCTAGTGTTGTTATTCTAGAGGACATACTGGATGAGCTTACACCCGTGCAGGACATTCACATGTTGACTCTGCCAAACCTTTGTCACAATCAAATGAGTCCCGGGGAGGAAGTGGATCTGGAAAGACAAGTAGATGAGCCTAGAACCCCTATAGATTGCATACCTTGTCAATGTTCCATAGGACTTCAAAGTCTGCACTACGGGTGTACATCGAGTCTAACCGAGTCGAGCTGGCCTCAGCTCGACTCAGCTCGGCTCGGTTCAGTCAGCAACTCAGGCCAATTCAAGCCGAGTTCGAGCCAAGTTCAAGTTGAGTTCACTTGTGCAGCATTTTCACAAACACATGGACTGCACCTTCAAAATCTCATTATATGTAAAACAGCAGCAGTGGTTTTACAGGTATTTTATCAAACACCTTCTAAGCAATATAAAAATCAAGAAAAAAAATGGTATTTGTTTCATATACATACCTTCCTTGCCACCAGCCACACTTCGTGGAGTCATTTCATCAAACACTTGGTGAGCAACATCAATATCAAAGTAACCGAGTCACTGAACTGGTTTGATCCGAGTTCAATTCGAGTTGGGTTTGATCTGAGTCTAGTCGAGCTGGGGCCAACTCGAACTCATTTTCAACCTCAAAAAATCAGCTCGACTCAGCTCGAACTTAGCTTGGAACCAAGTCGAATCGAGCTTTTTCGAGTCGAGTTGAGCGAGCTAACCGAGCTAGCTCGGTTCGTGTACAACCCTAGTCTGCACATGCATATACATGACATATGCATGACTTGCATGTGGAGATTAAGAAAAAAAATCAATATAAGTAATGAAACATACAAAATGATTGCTGACTCACACCATAGGTTTAAAGAGTTTTTCGTGGGTGAAGTCATGATTAGAATACGTCCAAAAAGGTTTCCCCGAGGAACCATAAAAAATAAAAATAAAAATAAATTAAATTAATATATTGTGTGTGTGTGTGTATACACAAGCCCGTAGTACTGGACTATATAAAATCTTGAAAAGACTGGGTTCAAATACTTGATAGATCTTCTATCTAACATGGGTATCAGTTACACATTTAATGTGGAAGATCTTGTATCGTTTCATAAACATTCTCATAACTCTCACATGAACTTTGATGATGATGCCTTGACCTGTCCCATAACCCATGGCCATTAACCGACCCCTCTTCTCAACATTTACCACCCGTACCATCCATATCTATGAGAAGAGAGGAGATAGAGGATATCTTAGATGAATAAGCAATTTCCACACGACATAGAGGTTACCAAGAGTACATTGTCAAGTGGAAGGGCAAACCAAAGTCAGACAATACCTAGATCACAGAGGTAGAGCTTCAACAACGAAACCCGGATCTCCTTGAGCATCACTGCAGCTTTATTTCACCAGAGGCAAAATCTCCTCAGTTGAGGGGAATTGATGAGGACATCCGAGCACCATACCAGAGGAGGGCTAAGCCATTCTCCTTATGGTTAGACGACCATTACGTGGGGCCCACTTGACCCAATTCAAATTCCTAGCCACACTGAAGACCCCACGTGCATGTTCATTCATCTTTGAAGACCCTACACTGGGAAGATACACGTGGGCTGCATATAGGAGCTTGATGGATACATCGGACCAGTGGATTGGGTGGACACAATGATCAGACCGTTGAATCATCATCATCGGACATCTTGATTGTGGATCCCATGGGCCACAAAATAGTTTAGTTGTTTAGATTGTTTACATGCATCGTTATTTTTAGTATACCTTATACGTTAGGGAGTTAGGAACAACTTTTAATTTATTAAGCGTCTTTACTTTGAGAATCTTATCTGAGAGCGTCTTTTTGTAAAAGGTCTTTTCTGAGACCATAAAAGAGAAAGATGGGTATGTAAAGCCCTGATGCCATTATCTTGAAAAAATAAATAAATAAAGCTTTTTGTTTTCTCTTCTTCATGTGATTTGAAGAATACTCCATGTGATTTAGAACTTGGGTATGGTGTGATTCCATTCCCCAGTCAACGGAGGTACGAAGCTTCCATTTATCATCTTCTTTTTCTTTTCATTTATATCCAAAAGAGGTATTTTCCTAAAAACTTCATCTCTCTTCTTTCATTCCTATTCAAGACCATCCAAATCATCTTTTTCGTCAACTTTTCATCATTCAACTTCAACCTCAATTGAAATCAACCATTGAGGACCCAAAAACCCTAACCAATGATCCACACATGCGAGCCCCTAGCCTGATCGTACAGACAACCACTCAATCCTTTGATTTTCCCTTGCTTCCCCCCATCAAAACCCCTTGATTCCCAATCCCTTAAACCCTAAATCCCCAATTTCCTATTTTCTCCAATTTCTAAAACTCTAATTCCAAAATCTCCAATTCCCATGAACGCTAAATTTTCAAATTTCAGATTTTTCTCTTCCTAACCCTAATCATAAAACCTACAAGTCATTCCCTTGAGTGTGGAACGTGCCTATGCTAAATTGGAAGTTTTATCCTTCCATTGGGCCTAATTTTAATTGATTTATGTGATTTCTTAGCATGCGGGCATGTGATTTAGGTTAAATCATATTTTATTTCTTATTGTTTACTCTTAATTACTTGGTAGGTTAGCATCTTTTGTTAATTGAATTACTTTATAGACTCTTTCATAATCTCCACGTTCTATGCTAGCCTTAAATCATGTATCCTGCATCAAATTTGGTATCAAAGCTATAGGTTTAGCATAGGATTTTTGTGTTGCACTTAGATTAGAGTCACATCTAGGGTAGAACTTGCAACATGAAAATCCTATGATAAACCTATGGCTCTGATACCAAATTTGATGCAGGACAATTGATTTAATGCTAGCATGTAACATGGAGATTATGAAAGAGTTCATAAAGTAACTCAATTAACAAAAGATGCTGACCCACAAAGTAATTAAGAGTAAATAATAGGAAATAAAATACAATTTAACCTAAATCACATGCCCGCATGCTAAGAAATCACATAAATCAATTAAAATGAGGCCTGATGGAAGGACAGAACCTCCAATTTAGCATAGGCACGTTCCACATTCAGGGGAATGATTTGTAGGTTTTATGATTAGGGTTAGGAATGAGAAAATCTGAAATTTGAAAAATTAGAGTTCATGGGAATTGGAGACTTTAGAATTAGGGTTTTAGAAATTGATGAAAATAGGAAATTGGGGATTTGGGGTTATGGATGGGAAATCAAGGGGTTTCGATGTGGGGAAGCAAGGGAAAATCAAAGGATTGAGTGGTTGTTCATATGATCAGGCCAGGGGCTTGCACGTGTGGGTCATTGGCTAAGGTTTCTGGGTCCTCAATGGTTGATTTCAATTGGGGTTGAAGTTGAATGATGAAAAGTTGAAGAAAAAGATGATTTGGATGGCCTTGAATAGGAATGGAAGAAGAGAGATGAAGTTTTTAGGAAAATACCTCTTTTGGATATAAATGAAGATGATAGATGGAAGCCCCGCACCTCCATTGAATGGGGAATGGAATCACATCATACCCAAGTTCCAAATCACATGGAGTATTCTTCAAATCACATGAAGAAGAGAAAACACAGCTCTCTTTTTTTTTTTAAATAATGGCATTAGGGCTTCACACACCCATCTTTCTCTTTTATAGTCTCAGAAAAGACATTTTACAAAAAGACGCTCTCAAATAATATTCTCAAAATAAAGATGCTTAATAAATTAAAAGTTGTTCCTAATTCCCTAATCTCAACACAAATATAAGGTATACCAAAAATACTGAAGCATGTAAACAATCTAAACAACTAAATTATTTCGTAGCCCATGGGGTCCATAATCAAGATGTCTGATGATGATGATCCAACAGTCTGATCATCGTGTCCACCCAATCCAACGGTCTGATGTGTCCGTCAAGCTCCTATATGCAGCCCACGTGCATCTTCCTAGCGTAGGGTCTTCAAAGATGCATGAACATGCACGTGGGGTCTTTAACGTGGCTAGGAATTTGAAGTGGGCCAAGTGGACCCCATGTAATGGCCGTCTAACCACAAGGAGACTGGCTTAGCCTATCGATTTCGGCGATAACTTGAAATGCCGCAAAACATGGGAAAATTTTTCAATGGAACTTTAAAAGATGCTAAAATACACATTTGCATATTTAGGAATCAAAAATTGCAAAAAGAATGCATACATAATAAGTTTTCATTTAATGGGGGCTTAAAAGCATGTGTTGTTATACAAAAATCAGTCCAACCATCCCATCAATCCCATCCTACCTTCCATCCATACATCCATCAAATTTCAGAATATCGACACCACATGATATTTTACTGAGAAATCGTCGACAACTATATAGGAGACAAAAGAATGCGGTCTTGATATCACCCATATTACATTAATGATAATATTTTCGACAATTTGATCACTGCATACAACCATGCACTCATTAAAAAAAAATGAAATGGAAATTTTTTTAATAAATAGATTTTTGGCAATATCGATACATTGGCAATATTATCAAAATATCACAGATACACTGGCGATACAAGCGACACATGGAATTTACACAGTCAAAAATATTGGCGATACATTAGAGATATCAATACATTGGCAATACAAGCGACACATGGAATTTGCATAGTAAAAAATATTGGTGATGCATTGCCGATATCTGGAATTTCTTATACTACCGGTGTTATCGGTGTCGCTACCAGTGTTATCGGTATCACTGAGCTAGAGATAGAGATAATATCGGGGATACTTCGAAACATCCCCTGAGAATGATAAAGAATTCTATAGTATGGTAGAGTTGTGTAGAGTAGTGTAGAGATCTCTGGAAGATTCTAGAGTCTTTCTAGCCATGCGGCATCATCTTGCCATCATCTATGGAGTAGAGATCTCTAGAAGTTTCTAGAGTCTTTCTGGCCATCATGTATGGAATAGAGATCTCTGGAAGTTTCCATAGTCTTCCTAGCCATTGATGATTGCAATTCTTCCGATATCTCTTTTCTCTCTCTTGCATTTTAGTGACATTCGGTGCATAGCGCATGGGGTGTGCACTTGGGAGATGGGCTGACTCATTCATGTTGAAACTGTGAATTGAGTGCCACTGTCTACGTTTGGGGGAAGCACTAGGGCTGTGACAACATGCTGCCTTCCGATGACCATACCAGCTTGATTACCGGACCTTAAAACAAATAAAAGGTGGGGCCTGCCTGATAGAGCCTGGGCCTCATACGCATTGTGAGTGTGTAATTCAAATTCAAATCCGACCCTCACAAGTGGCCTTGGCATTTGCCATGCACTCATCATGAGCTACAGTGGATTCCGGTTAGTGTTTCTCTTCCATATCTTATCATCTTTCTCATTGCTTTCTTGCAGAGGAAAGAGAGAAGCCTGAATTGTTAGCAGAATCACCTGCAAGGAGGAAGCGAGTTGCTGTGGAGTCTGGAAAAACAGAGCAGCAGGTACATTCCATGTCAACATTTTCTAGCATCTCTCCCTGTAAAAGTAAAAATAATAATAATAATAATAAATAAATAAATAAATAATTGTTTCCATCAAGGTTACATGCTGTTGAGTATTGAGAATATATGCTTAATTTAGATTCAGGGTAAAATGGTTGGCCTTTTAAAACCGTTTCAGGTGAGCCAACTCGTCGCACAGCTTTTCCAAATGCGAGTGCGGATGAAGAACTTATTGGGGGCCATGGAAGGAGGGGGATCTATTCCTGCATTGAGCAATATTGAGGAGGCACTTAAAGCCGAGCAAAAGGTTGTTTTTCTTTTCACATGACCACACATTTACTCATGCAACTCCCATGTGCACGCATGTGCATGCACTTGCACATGTATGCCCTGCAATCCACATGACCACATCGCATGCTTTCACTTGCCAACATGCATGTGCATGTACAGATGCATTTGGTTGAGCAGGGATGGTGGTGAGTTCCATGCTTTTGTACATACATGCACATGCTTGTATTGTATCGATACATCTAGATCTTTTGATGCTTGATTGCTGGTATAGTTGCACCTTTGCATTCATTTCCATGGAGGGATTTCTTTTACTCAACATATCATAATGTGAATGCTTAATAACCTTTGTTGTCTTCAAAATATTTTGGACCAAATCTCACAAACTCAATGGAATTCTTGACATATTTTACATGTATGGAGCAGTTTTGTGGGGAAAGTTCCATGAAAAAGAGTAGCTGTCTTTTTCTTTTTCTTTTTCTTTTTATTTATTTATTTATTTTGTCGGTGAAATGGGTGAAGAGACCGTGCCATCACTCTTTATACAGGAGAGAGGAGAAGGGTGTGGTGCTGGTGCATAACCAAATATGTTTTAAAATTCTCCGAAGCATTAACACAAAAGGCCATCTGGGCCATGAATCCGATGAACCGCACCATTTAGATGACATGGCCTAAAAACCAAACTGTTCAACTTATCAAATGGATCAAATGTGTACGAACACAGTAGGTGGTATGGAAGAACTTGCCAGCATCCACATTCAGTGTATACATGTTGCTTGCGAGATGAGTGGACTGGCCTGTTTCTGGGCCAGGTTGTCTACACTTTTTGGTTCTACCTGATATGCACAGCTCAGATGGCCCATATGCATGCAATGTCAGTGCATGTACCCTTTATGATATATGTTGTAACTTTAACTCTCAAGAGTGGTTCATTTTGATTTATTTTAAATGTGTTCTTTTTATTATTATTATTAGGCTCCTCCTGGCACTGCAAGGAGGAGGAGAAGATCAGAATCACGGCGCCAGTTTGCAGATTCAGCCCCAAGGCCGAGCCCTCGTGGTTTCGGGACCAAGGCTTGAAAGCCAACTCATTGAAAAGTGCAGCCCCCTAAAAATGCCTTCTTGGTAATTGTCAGTTTCAGCTCTTCTTTTCTTTCTTTTTATTTCTTCCAATCTACAAAATATTTAGTGTGGTTCATCCAGTGGTGTCCATAACATCAACTGTTTGGATCAATGAACCATAGAACCCCACATTGGTTTGGTTTTTGAGAAGTCTTTTAAGCATATTATTGGAATAGAGACTAATTCCTTTGGTTTGGTTAATGAAAATTGCTGAGCATTTGGATGTAGATCTTCCCTTGAAATGAGTATAATAGTATTAATTGATGTCAGAGTAGGTTCCCTCTTGGAAATTATGAATTGAATGCCAACTCCCATAAACCCTAAATCCTAACCTTACTCCTGATTTCCATTCTAAACCGCTAGTCTTTTTCCACCCCTGAACCAACAAGTGCTTCTTGTCCATCTGAGCGAGCCATGGTTTCTATGCAATTTGTGCTTATTAATGTGATTGCACCCTCACTTGCACATTATGAACAAGCGGAAGCCGTGGTTGCATGATTTTTTTCCTTCATTTGTTGACTATTTATGCAAGGGCCTGTTTGGGTTCAAGGAAAGGAAATATAATTTCCTATTAAACTAATTTTCTATTGTTTGTGAAAACTCTTGTGGGAATTTGTGGGAAACATCATTTCTCACTTCCTCTTTTGGTTGGAAAATCAATAAATTTATTTTCCCACCTCTCCCCCTAAGAAAGGAATTTTCTCAAAATTGAAGGAAAATGAATTTATCAGGAGTTAAACACATATATGCCTCTTTCCATCTCTAATTGCTTCACATGTGACCCATATCCAAATGTTCCATTGTCCATCTTCTATTTTGTCACAAATGCACCAATGTGTCACATGTACCACCATTCATTTTCACTTGGGCCCCAAATGTACGAAGCACCTCAAATGTTCTGGAAAGTGCTGACTTACTCTTGTCCATCTTCTGTTGTATTGCATGTGTGCCACCATCCGTCTTCACATGGGCCTCACACGTACAAAGCACCTCGCATGTGCTACATGTGCCAACTTTCCATTGTCCATCATCTTTTGCGTCGTACACATGCAACAATCCATCTTTCAATTGCGCCCCACACATGCAAAAGCACCCACGTGCCATTGTGCCACATGTGCAATTGTCCATCTTCAATCACTCGATATGTGCTACATGTGACAACATGCCACTGTGTCAATGTGCCTATGCCCACATTTTCCACCATGCCCACGTGTTAATGTGTCGCTTGTGTCACGTTTGCTGTCATGCAACTTCAAGCACCCCTATGCATCATCTGTGACACCATTAAGGTTAAGCACCCACAAGTGCCATTGTTTATCTTCGAGTGTTCCATATGTATCACGTGTTAATTTGGCATATGCCAATAACTACTAGGAATTTATCTATTTAACCAACCAATAAAATGAGAAACATACCCCAAATGTTTTAGGAAAATCTTATTTAAAAACAAACATGAAAAAAAAAAAAAAAAGGTTTTCTTTTTTCACAGTTTCTTAGAAATAAGGTTTCCTAAGAAACAAAGTTTCCTTTCCCACACTTTCCACATATCCAAACAAGCCCTAAAGGACACGGATCTAAATGGGTTTTATTTTTGAACAATAATAGCCAATTGGTCTGGCGTACATTTCATGGGTTACCATGCAAACATCACAGTGATCTGACAAATATAACCATTTGATCAATAGCCTTTAATACGGGCGTTCAAGATCATTCACACAAAAATAGGTCCACTAACCAACTTGATCCATCTATTTTTTAGGATCCATCAGAGAATGCTTCATATTCTAAAGAATCACTTTTGTTTGGTAATTGTAACCATCCCATCCATGGCTTGGAAAATGTATTGTTGTAAAAATAAGGCTAAATAAAGAATAGATTGCATAGTCTGCTCAGGGTCATTTTTGCATCATAGCCCATGGAATGTGTTCTTCACTTGATGCATAGTTCACATAGTTAATCATAGTTGATTGTCCAAGTGAACCATTGCAACTGCGAGCACTATGATTTACAGTGCTAGAGAAGTGGCTCTCCCCCCCCCCACCCTCCCTCCCTCCCCCCTCTCTCTCTCTCTCTCTCTCTCTCTCTCTCTCATTGGTTCAGGTGTGGAAAAAGAGTAGTGGTTTAGGAAGGAAAAAAAAAAGCATACAAATCAGAAACTTTGGATTCAGGACATGAAGAACACACCAATGTCTCTCTGATTGGTTCGGGTGTGGAAGGAGTAGCGGTTTAGGAAGAAAAAAAAAAAAAATCAGAAACTTCGGATTCAGGACATGAAGAATACACTAATGTTAGCACGCGCGCGCACACTCTCTCTCTCTCTCTCTCTGATTTGTTCAGGTGTGGAAAAAGAGTAGCGGTGTAGGAAGAGAAAAAAAAAAAAAAGAGCAAAAAAATCAGAAACTTCGGATTCAGGACATGAAGAACACACCAATGTTAGCACACTCTCTCTGGTTCAGGTGTGGAAAAATAGTGGTTTGGGAAGACTAGGAAGAAAAAATAAATAAATAAATAAATAACTTCGGATTCCGGACATGAAGAACACACCAATGTGTTAGCATTCCCATTAACATGTTTTTTTTTTTTTTTTTGTTAGCTTGTTAGTACACCCACTGTCAGATCACACTTCACTGTTAGCCACCCCCACCAGGGAATCGATGCCAAGACCTCAGTGTTGAAACGAGGTATCTTTCATTCGGTCTCATTCCCATTAACATGTTGCACTGCAAGAGGGTCATTAGTTCCTGTTGAACACACCAATGCAAATGTTAACCTGAATTTTATTTTATTTTTGTTAGCTTTTTAGTACACCCCACTGTCAGTTCTCACTTCACTGTTAGCCACCCCCACTAGGGATCGATAGCAAGGCCTCAGTGTTGAAACAATGTATCTTTCACTCAGTCTACCACTTGAGCTATGGATCAGGGTGTTGTTAACCTGAAGTTGTATTTAACTGGAAATAATGTTACAAGAATCTTTCAAAAATAGAAAATAGAATCTCCAGATAAAATTCCATGTATCATAAACCTGATTAGAGAAATGAAATGGCTCCTCAAGCCAGGAGCGTATGCATCTTTCTTTTTTAACCACACATGCCTGTGTTGCAAGTGCAGGTGAGATTCAGGTTGTATCTTTCAGGGGGAAAAAAAAAAAAAAAAAAAAAAAAAAAAGGTGAGATCCAGATTGTCTATCTGGCGGGGTCCCTCCATGTATATTTTAGTAATCCGAATCCTGTTCAGTCTGGTCATCAGGTGGGACAAGTAAAAAATGGACAGTTTGGACAACTTGATCAATGACCTCAATTCAAGACAGGAACTGATTTTGGTGCCATGAAACATGAGTTGGACCTACCTGATGAACAGTTCAGAGATCTCATGCATGTGACATGGCACGTTCGGGGCATATGATTTCGTTACTAGGCCACAACACCACTCACCGAATTAAGAACATCAGAATCTGAAGCAGACGAAACAAATGTGATTGCAAGTGTCTTGGTACCAAACCGCCTGGCCCTGCTGACCTGCAACGAGAAAAACAACACTTCAGTCAACCAGTTCAAGGTAGTGATGACTCCAAGCATCTCCAGTGTAACGACTCGTAAATTTCCATACAATGGCTCGAGTACCACCTCGACTAGAAATCACTTAGGATTAAATCCCTTAGAAATTTGACAAAGTTAACTAAGTGCTAAACTAGATTAGCCATGAAATCCGTTTGAATCGCTTTAAATACGATCTACAAGACCCAAAACTTGTAGAATCATTGGCATTACCCTAAAATCTAGGATCAAACTCATTAAATTGCTCGGAAGCTTCCTAGAACACATGAAACCCAGACGTTCAGTCTGGACACCACATCGGGAGTCCGAATAAGACAAGGTTAAGGACTTACAATCGTGCACTTTGGGCTTAACAATCATCTCGTAAATCGGACCCAAACAACAGTGTCCCACGGCTGTTCGCTTGATCCGGAGCGAAGGAGTGTGAAAACACATGTTTCCTTTACAAAATAAATATCTGAAATAGTGATCTGAGACTTGATAGTTGCGGTCAATTTGTAAGCAACCAGACCGTCAAAATCTAACCCAAATACACCCTCGGATCAGGAAAAATTTCATAAACATTTACATGTACTTGGAATTTCGGATCGAGACCCGTTGACCGTTGAACTGAAACTGGTCCGCCACGCGTGATCTGGGAATCCGACTGAGACGAAAACTTAACTCAACGTAGATTCAAGGTTGGTGAGCTTAAGTCCGACCTTTGGCTCAAGGAGGCCCGCCAGAAATCCTCCGTTGAGCTGAAACAAAGCCGTTTTGGCTATAACCTAAGTATACCTTGTTCTCAAGTGTAGTTTGGAGAGGTTTTAGGCTATATAAGGACCTTAGAATACCCTCTCTCACAGTCATACGAATTTGATAAAAACCCTAGAGAGAGAAGTGAGAAAAGAGAAAGAAAGAGTGAGAGAAGTGGGAGAATCTCCCTGTTGCTGTTTCCTATCCCTACCCTAACTCCACCACTCCGATCTTGCCGCTTTCCCGATAATACCAACTTCATTTTGAGGTAAGAAACCATAACCTTAGATCTGTTTTGGGGTGTGAAGGTTGTAGGTTATGAAATAGCTAACCTATTTCATGTCTTAGGTTGCCGTTGTGCCTTAGACAAAGCGAGAGTGAACGAACTGACTCCGTTACGCGTTTATCGGCGTAAGGTGAGGACTTTAGGTGTATAGGTTACGGTTTTCAACGCTTTCAATGTCAGATAATGATAGATTCGTGATCTGCATGCATTGCACATGTACAAAGAAAGTGCTTTCGTTTTACTGTTTCGATTAAAGTTGTAGAATATGGAATTTTACATATTCTAGGTATTTACAAAATAACCGTATCGTATATTTTTGGAAATGTGTTTGACATGATTATTTGTTGTATGAATATACGATATATGGATAAAATACTTATTTGGCGAAAGGATTCGCAAACAAATACATGTTTTACTAATATACACTATGTATGTAGAAATCTTGTATTGTAGCAAATCGTATACATGTATATTTTAGAGATGTGTTTCGCCATGATTAATTGTTGTATAAATATATTATGTATGCGTAAAATACTTGCTTGGCGAAAGGACTAACGCCTAATACATGTTTGTTCATTGTTAACATACACTAAGTATGTTGAAATAGTGTATGTTAAGTGGTTGTGAAAATGCTTGTGTAAGTAAGTGTTTGGATGTTGATGCCTTAGGAGGGTGTTGAGATGGGATTCTCAGCTACCTTAGAGACATGTATGATTACCTCCATGAGATTGTTTGCTTAAACCGCTTACTTTGCAATATATGTGTTTGTATTCCTATTGATGTAGTGCTTTATAAACATGCTTTATAACATGCCTTATAACATGCCTACTAACATGCTTGAATTACTTTGTTTATCATGCTTTACTCCACATACTACGAATAGGGTTTGATTGAGTTTGGGACTATGTATATAGTCACCTTACGCAGTCAGACTTAGACTTGAGACCGTGGTTGAGTTTCATGTCACCACGTAAGATGGGTTTGGCGAACCCGAGTCGTACGTCAGTTGGCGACAGTAGTTAAGCCACGCGAAGTGTTTATACACTTCATGTCGTCCAGTTGATTGTGCGCTCGAGCTAGTCAGGCTCGTCATATAACCCGATATGTCTAATGTATATTCACCATGTTTGGTCGCTACTGCTTGAACCTAGGGTACCAAACTTACCAGTGGAATCCCGTTAACCATGGTACCTCGATCCGCTAAGACTCATGAGCTGGGCATGGTGGTATGGGACATCGTGGTCGAGCTGTCGGCCTACGCTGGAGCTACGTGCCTCCCCGTAATGACCAATGAGCAACCAGACTCGTGAGCCGATTATGGTGGTATGGGACACTATATTCGAGCTGTCGACCTACACTACTTGATGGGTGATGGGGGAGTGGTGCAACGATTCCGTGTAAATGCCACAGGACAGCCCGACCGTATCGGTGTAGTGACCTCGAGCGTATTTCTGAAATCTACGGTGAGGCGCAGCTTTTCCGTAGTCTACAGCAGTATAAGCTAGGCCCGTATTGATAAGGTGATGGGGGGAGTGGTGCAACGATTCAGCGTAATGAAACCTCGACATTGCCACTTGCTTAAGGTGACTCTAGAAATACACCATCGTATGAGCATGTCTAGATCGACAACCCAGAATGGATCATGTTTGGGAATGATACTGAGGAAGGTACCTTAGTTTCTCAATCCTGCTGTTTGAAATGGACTAATAACAACTCGGTAATCATGCTCAACATGCATTGCATGTGCCTGAAAGATGTGGAACACTGAGGGATGAAAGCATGCCGCGAACGAAGATGGTATCGCATGAGGGAGTATGTCAGTGAGGACATCCATCATGACCGCATACATACTTGCATTAATAAGAGTAGTTAGGAGTGTTTGATTTTACTGCTTTATCATTACTGCTTGACTGTATTGATAACATGTTAACCTATACTTTATTGTTCCACAGAGTTAGCTACTCACTCCCACGTTACGGGACGGTGTTGCGCACACCAACCAGACTCTGTCTCAGGTTTAGATGAGCCGACGACTCAGGAGGCGGAGCCAGACTACGATGAGGACCAGGCCGAGTTCTCATATATGCAGTACTCTGGCGGCTTCAACTAGGCTGCCGGGATCGACGGGTCTTGCAGGGATTACTCCTTAGTTTAATTTTTGACATTTCGTTCATAAAACAAACATATGTATATGGTGACTCAGATGGGTTCATACTCTGGAGAATGGAATGATTTTTGTTTCTTTTACTTACATATATATACAGTTCAGTCTTTCCGCTTGCCTTTATACTATTGATCTGGAGTATGAATTACTGTTTTGGTATAATCTCAATCATGTTTATTACTCTAACATAGACAACATTTAATCATCATTATTTATGTTGCATAAGTGATGCGTTGGAACTCGGGAGTTGAGTCATACTCGACCCCCGATTTTCAGGGTGTTACATCCAGTCATCAAGGAAAGAATGTAGAAGGTAATTTGGGTAATGATCCTATGCAAGTAGGTGTCAGCAGAATCTGGCATGTCGTATGGGTGTCTTGTAACGCCCTGAAAATCGGGGGTCGAGTAAAGCTCAGCTCCCGAGTTGCAACGCATCACTTATGCAACATAGATAATGATGATTATGATGAGTGCATCGAAACATGAATGGGATTAGGTGAAATGAAGATATCATACTCCGAGAGAGTTAAATTACGCTATACGAAGATCGTGATAGATATATAACATATATAAATTCTTGTAAGTCTCCGTGAGTGTGAACATGTTACAGGTTAAATACATCAATGTATACTCCAAAATGAACAAAATAAATATACAAGTGTATTCCAAAAGAGCAAACTAAAGTGTAATGGCACCTAATCGCAACCTCAGAACCCTCGTCGATCGAGAAGATGGTCTACATAGACCACCGATCTCAGGCGTATAAGGAGAAACCCTCCTCATCATCATAAAATCCGGCTCCACTTCGCAAGCATCGCCATCATCTCGAAACTCAAACAGTGGCTGGTTGGTGTGTACAACACCGATCCGTAACGTGGGAGTGAGTGATCAACTCAAGTGGAACGTGGGATGTCTGGACAGAGGTTAACATGTTATCAATTCAATCAAGTGGTAATAATAAAGCAGTAAATCACACATTCCTAAGTACTGTTGTTAATGCAAGAATGGTATGGATGTATGATGAATGCTCTCGCCTACGCTCCCTCAGAGACTTCATCTCACGTTCGCGCCTGACAACACTGCCTCAGTGCTTGACCTGCAACCCCTGAATGCACGCGTAATGCGGTGCATGCATATGATTACCAAGTTCTTATTAGTCCTTTTCATATAACAGGATTGGAAAACTAAGGTACCTCCCTTATATCAATATCCAAACAATGATCCATTCTAGGGTCGTCAATCCTAGTAAATCTCATATGAAGTTGCGGTTCTAGGTCACTACCATCAACGTCCTACCAACTGGCAGTCTATTTTCGAAGGCACGCCACCGAAATTGACGGGGACCACACCAGGCTGCGATGGGGTAGGCCTAGCTTATACTCTCGTTGCTACAGAAGGCTTGTCGCCTCAACGTAGTCTCAGAATATGCTCGAGGTCACTATAAAGGGCTCGTCACCAATCAGTGTAGGCCGACAACTCGAATACAGTGTCCCATACCACCGTATTTAGCTCACGAGTCTAGGTTACTCACTGGTCACTATGGGGAGGCTCATCTCCCCAGCATAGGCCAACAGCTCGACCACGGTGTCCCATACCACCATGTCCAGCTCATGAGTCTTAGCGGATCGAGGTACCAAGGTTAACGGGGTTTCCACTGGTGAGTTTGGTACCAAGGTTCAAGCAGTAGCGTCCAAACATGGTGAACATACATAGGGTCAATCGGGTTACTTGACGAGCTCGACTAGCACGAACGCACATCGAGTTGGTCGACATGAAGTGCAATAGCCCTCCGTGTGGCCTAACCACTGCCGACAACTTTAGTACGACTCGGGTTCGTCAAACACATCCTACATGGCGAATGAATCTCAACCACGACTTCAAGTCTGTTACCGATTGCCTGGACTATAACATAGCCCCAATCACATTCAATCCTTAACCAGAAGCATGTAGAGTAAAGCAGAATAAACAAAATAATTCAAACATGTTAACAAGCATGTTATAAAGCACAATGTAAGCAGGAAATACAAACACATATTTCATAAGTAAGCGATTAAATCAAACAACTTGTATGGAGGAAATCATACACATCTCTAAGGTAGTTGAGAATCCTATCTTAACACCTACCTAAAACACTATCATCTAAGTACTTACTCATACAAGCATTTTCACAAACACTTAGACTACACTTATTTAACATACATAACGTATATTAGCCAAAACATGTATTAGGCTTAATCCTTTCTAGAGTAAGTATTACACATATATATAGCATATACCCACAGTAATTAATCATGGCAAACACACTTCCATATTTTATAAGTATACGGTATTTTCTACAAATATACAGAATACACTAAACGTCATAATTTGCATACGTAACTGAATCGCAAAACGAATATCGCATTTTGCATATGAAATAACACCCAGATCATGAATCTATCATTATCCGACATTGAAAGCAGTGAAAACCATAACCTAAGCATCTATAGTCCGCACTTTATGCCGTAGAAACGAGTAACGGACTCAGTTTAATCACCAAGTCTTTACCAACGGTAGAACGGCAACCTATGGCATGAAATAGGTTAGTTATTTCATCACTTACACTAGTTGAATCTCTAGAACTGATTAGGGTTAGGATTTCTTACCCGAAAATGGAATCAGAATCGCCGGAAAAGCGAAACAGTTGTGATGAATAGACACAGAGAACGGCAGGGATCGATTCTCAGGAATGACTCCAACTTCACTCTCCCTTTCTCACACCTTACTCTCTTCTCTCTCCTAGGGTTTTCTCAAATTCATATGGAGTGAATGAGAGAGGGTTTAAGGTCCTTATATAGGCCTAAAACTGATGGAAATGGCCCCAGGGCCAAAGTATAATTAGGTTATGTCTAAAGGGCATCTGTTTCAGCTCAACGGAGCACTTCCGAAGCCCTCCCTTGAGCCAAAGGTCGGACTTAAGCTCACTGACTATGGATCTAGGTCAAGTTTTCATTCCAATCAGGTTCCCAGATCACACGTGGTGGACCAGTTTTAGTTCAATGGTCACCGAAACTTGATCAGGGTCACAAGTACACTGACCTGTGTATGAAATTTTCCCTGATCCGAGGGTGTATTTGGGTCAAATTTTGATGGTCTGAATCCTTATTTTCGGCCCGCAAGTGACAAGTCTCTGATTACTTAAATGAGATTCAATTTCTAAAGAAAACCACATTTCCTCACACTCTTCACTCCGAGCTCAAGCGAATAACCCCGGGACATTATCTAGATTTGATTTCCGAGATGGTTGTCAAGCCCAGTAAAGCGGTCCTAAACGCTTAATCTCGTGGTCATCGGACTTTCGACGTACGGTCCAGATCCGATACGGAGTTTCAATGTGCTCCCGAGAGCAACTAGGTAATGAGATTGATCTTAGATTTCAGGATAACCTAGCGTCATGATTCTACAAGTTTTGGGTCTTGCAGATCGTATTTAAAGTGGATCAAGCGGATTCCATAGCTAATCCAGTTTAACACTTAGTTAAACTCGTCTAATTTTTAAAGGATTTAAGGCTTGAGAGGTTCATAAGGGGTTAGGATCTACCCCTTGCTTAAGGGCATCTAACTCCAGGTTGGCAAAAATCTGGTGCGTTACATGTCTATTCCCCGTCACAACAAGAATCCTTTTGTGGTCCTCCTTGAAGCCCTTGTACGACGTCAACCTGGAGAATGACATGCACTGCCTACTTCAGAATCTAAGAAATTGATGTAGTACATGCAAAATGTTGTTAAACAGATGTCTCCAATCTTGGAGTCCGAGAACCTCGACCAGTCGAGGGACTGCCTCGACTAGTCGAGGGTTACACAGACGGTGTGCAATTTGTGTACGGACTGTATAAATTTGAGGCGATTTCTAGGGATGTGCGTAAGTGGGAAATCCCCATCTATAAATAAGAGTCGCTAGGGCCATTCTAAGATATTTTAAGGCTTCCTAAAGGTATTCCAAGGGTTTCTAAAAGGGTTCTAGGGTTATTAAAGGGTGTAGCAAGGGTGAGATTCAAGCTTGTTTGAATCGGGTAAGTCTTTTCTCTTTATAATTTCTATTTTCATAGTGAAGATCTGTCGCTTTGTGCCATGGTTTTTTCCTGAAAGGGTTTTTCATGTTAAATCTTTGTGTTCTCTTGTGATTGCTTGGTGCTCTTGGATTGCTATCCTAGATCCATATATGTGTGATTCCGCAACACAAATACCAACAAGTGGTATCAGAGCTATCGTTGGGGCACAGATCTGAATCTACAGGATTTGCAATAATGGGAAGTACTAGGTATGATATTAAGAAGTACTCAGGCAAAAATAACTTTGAGTTATGAAAGATCAAGATGATCAGTTCTTTAACCAAGCAAGGCGAGGATGGTGCTCTTAAGGCGAAAAAGTCTACCATGACTGATGATGAATGGAATACCCTTGATAAGAAGACCTTATCCTCAATCCATTTGTCTCATGAATGAAGCTCTCTATAATGTTTTGAGGGAGAAAACTGTGGCTAGTTTATGGGAGAAGTTAGAGGATATCTATGCGAAAAAATTCTCTGAAAATCGCCTACACTTGAAGCGGCAGTGGTATAACTTCAAGATGACAGAGGGTAGAGATTTGGAGGCCCACATCAGCAAATTTAATAAATTATTTTACAAATTGCTGGATATGGAGGAAGTGATCAAAGATGAGGAATAAGCATGCATATTGCTGAATTCTCTTCCGGCATCGTATGAGTCATTCAAGGACAATGTGCACCATAAATAAAATCCTGAGTGTTGGCATCGTTATCTCGGTCCTTCAAGGGAAGGCCATGAGAAAGCTAAACGACAACATAGGGACATCTTCCTATGCACTGATTATGAGAGGCAGGAATTCTAAGTAAGATACAGGATCTTCAAGACCTATATATAAATCCAAGGGCAAAGGCAAAGGAAAACTAAAATGCTGGAACTGTGGGATGTCTAGACACATGAAGAAAGATTATATCAATTTTAAAGCGAATAAAGAAAATTCAGCTGCTTCTTCCAAGGAGGCCAATGTTGTCACATCTGATGAAGAGTCAAGTGGTGGTGATGTATTGTCCGTGTCCATGATCGGACACTTACACGGCAATCATGGAGATGAGTGGATCCTCGACACAGGAGCGTCATATCACATGACTCCTCATCGGAGTTGGTTTGCCAATTATAAAGAATGCGATGGTGGACAGGTCTTTATAGGCAATGACAATGCCTGTAACATTATGGTTATTGGTACGGTGAGCATCAAGATGTTTGATGGGATGGAGCGTACTTTGACTGATGTCAGACACGTTCCTGATATGAAGAAAAGTCTGATTTTTCTCGGTGCACTCGAGGCTATAGGGTGCAAGTTCACTGGTATCAATGGTGTCCTTAAAGTAACGAAAGAGGCACTTGGAGTTATGAGAGCGCAAAGGCATGGAAACATTTACAGGTTGATCGGGAGCACTTCAATAGATGGAGCGGCAGCGGCTGTTACAGATTCCACTTCTGCACGTCTGGGCCACATGAGCGAGCGGGGCATGAAGATACCATCTGATCGTTGTTTGATTCCAGTTTTTAAGAATTCTGATTTAGATATATGCGAGCATTATATATATGGTAAACAATATAGATTATCTTTTAAATCTGGAAAACATGTATGTAAGGGAGTGCTCGATTATGTGTAGTCTGACGTATGGGGGTCATCGCTAGAGATTTCCGTTGGAGGGTCGTCATAGTTTTTTTCATTCATTGACAACTACTCAACGAAGTTTTCACTATATTCAAACAATGGAAGGCAATGGTGGAAAAATAGTCAGGGCGAAAAATAAAGGTTTTAAGGACTGACAATGGTGGAGAATTTACTTCTACTGAATTTAATGAATTTTGTAAAGATGAAGGGATCATTAGGCACAACACAATGCGACACACGCCCAAACAAAATGGTGTGGCTAAGCGAATGAATCGGACTCTCTTGGAGAGGGCTCGATGCATGTTAAGTAATGCTGCGTTGGGTAACGACTTATTAACTGAGGCTGTTAACACGGCTTGTTATTTAGTGAACCGGTCTCCTTCTATGGCAATTGAATGTAAAATCTCAAAGGAAGTATGAAGTGGTCATAAGGTTGACTACTCAGATATGTGCATATTTGGTTGTGAGGCTTACTCTCATATACCGTCAGTTAAGAGAGATAAGCTAGACTATAGAGCCAAAAGTATATATTTATTGACTATGATATTGGTGTGAAAGGTTACAGGTTATTCGACAAGGTCACATACAAGGTTATCACTAGTCGTGACGTTAGTTCGATGAAAGCTCTCTATTCCGCAAGAATGATTAAGAGGAGCAAGAGGAACTAGAAAGGTTGATTGTAGACATCCAGATTGACACAGATGATACTTAGGCAGAAACAGATGCGCAGACAGAGGTACAGGATCAGGTGGAGCAGCCTCTTGTGAGAAGGAACCCACCGCGTGATCGTAGGTTACCGGCAAGATACAGGGATGACTCTAATATTGCATATGCCCTCGTTACAGATGAGGGAGACCTGTCTACTATTCAGGAGGCTCTCAGTAAGCCTGATGCAGAAAAGTGGAAGGCGACTATGGACGATAAAGTGGACTCGTTGTACAAAAATCATACATGGGAGCTAACGGAGTTTCTAGTGGACCGAAAATCGATCGGATGCAAATGGTTATTCAAAAGAAAACAGGATATATTCAAAGCTAGATTGGTAGCGAAAAGTTATGCTCAGAGAGAAAGAATCGACCTCACGGAGATATTCGCGCTGGTGGTTAAGCAGGTGTCTATCAGATTCATGTTGGCAATGGTTGCCCAATGCTATCTTGAGCTGGAAAAAATGAATGTGAAGATTATATTCCTGCACGGGGAGTTGGAAGAGCAGATATATATGAAGCAACTAGAGGACTACGAAGTTGAAGGGGCAGAGGAAAAGTTTGCAGGTTAATGAGGTCGTTATACGGCCTGAAATAATTGCCTAGGCAGTGCAGTGGTATAAAAAAATTAATTCTTTAATGGTGAGTTAAAAATTTACTCGGAGTGAATACGATCACTGTGTCTATTACGAGATACCGAGTGATGACAAATTCATCATCCTAATATTATATGTTGATCGTCAATCATTATATGTTTGAAATCAACGTACTGAAAACTCAGTTATCAGAGACATTCGAGATGAAATATCTGGGGGCTGCAAAGAGGGTTCTCGGCATAGATATTCATAGAGACAGGAAGAGAAGCGGGCTTTGGTTATAACAGGCAGAATATCTTGAAGAGGTGTTGATCAAATATGGGATGGATCAGGCAAAGCCAGTGAGCATTTCCCATGCAGCTCACTTCAAGCTTTTCTCAGAATAATGTCCTAAATCAAATGAGAAAAAGCAAGTTATATCTCATGTGCCTTATTCGAATGCGGTTGGCAGTTTAATGTATGTCATAGTCTGTACGATACCAGATATTTCACGGGCAGTCGGTGTTGTGAGCAGATACATGTCAAACCCTGACAAACAACATTGGGAAGTAGTAAAATGGCTACTTCGATACATTCGAGGTACAAAAGACTACGTCTTAACTTTTGAGAAGACAATAGAAAAGTTGGTAGAGTATGTGGATTCAGACTACGCAGGCAGTGTGGATTCTAGAAAGTCTACTTCAGGATACTCGTTTATACTAGCGAGTCGAGTAATCAGCTAGATGTCGAAGCTTCAGTCCGTGGTGGCTCTTTACAGGACCGAAGCAGAGTATATGGCGGTGACAAAAGCGTTTAAAGAAGGTGTTTGGTTGAGAGGCATGATAAATCAGTTAGGGCTTTAGCAGGAAGTCGTGCCGGTTAATTGTGATAGTGAAAGCGTTATAAATTTAGCTAAAAAATCTGCTTATCACTCTCGTACTAAACACATTGGTGTTCGTCACCACTTTATCCGACAAGTGCTTGAGGAAGGAGGCATAACATTAGAGAAGATTCACACCAGCGTGAATCCAGTAGACATGCTCACCAAGGTTGTTCCTACAAAGAAGTTCAAGTTCTGTGCAACTTCTCTGGGCTTGGAGATAGCATAAAAGAAGGACGGAGTGTGCATGAGGAGCGTAGATTGAAGCTATAATGTGATGCAGAGATAAGAAAAGATGTCAAGAAACTAAACGGTTAAAAATTGAAGACATGGTGGAGATTGTTGTTAAACAGATGTCTCCAATCTTGGAGTCCGAGATCCTCGACTAGTCGAAGGTCCCTTCGACTGGTCAAGGGTTATGCAAATGGTGCGCAGTTTGTGCGCGGATTGCATAAACTTGAGGTGGTTTCTAGGGATCTGCATAAGTGAGAGTTCCCCATCTATAAATAGAAGTCCCTAGGGCCATTCTAAGATATTCAAAGGCTTCCTAAATGTATTCAAAGGGTTTCTAAAGGGTTCTAGGATTATCAAAGGGTGTAGCAAGGGTGAGATTCAAGCTTGTTTGAATCGGGTAAGTCTTTTTTCTTTGTAATTTCTATTTTCATAGTGAAGATCTGTCGCTTTGTGCCATGGTTTTTTCCCGAAAGGGTTTTCCACGTTAAATCTTTTTGTTCTCTTGTGATTACTTGGTGCTCTTGGATTGTTATCCTAGATCTATATCTTTGTGATTCTGCAGCACAAATCTCAACACGAAAAAAGACTGCAAATGGCTCTCTTGTTGAAGGAACTTCAATTAGAATTGAAGACCTAAAATACTTAGATTAAGGAGATGGTGAGAAGAAATATGGAGTCTGTTGATTTTTAGGGGGATAGGTTGGCAAAACAGGAGTACAGACTCTGAACATTCATCTACTTGAAAGAGTTACAAAACAGGATACAAAATGACTTTCTTACAATTGCCGTTACGTTGGTATAAAAAAAAATTTCAAAAAAAAATGATTATGATTATGAATGTTTTAATGGGAGGGTAACTCCTATCAACTGCTGTATTTGGTGTGCCCACCCAAGTCATGGATTGATTGGATTTTTAAGTCCGTGGCTCACTATGGAATGGTGCATCTGGAAGATGTCCATAGTGCATCTGGAAGATGGGGTAGATGTTCAACACACATCATGGTGGGGCCCACACAGCTCGACCTCATGGGAATTCCCATGAGGTCGACCGCATAGTACCATTTCCATATATATATATATATATATATATATATATATATATATATATATATATATATATATATATATATATATAGGAAAAGGTACTATGCGCTTTCGAGCGCATACGGCCGTCCATGAGGTCGAGTTAGTGTGGGGCCCACCGTGATGCCGATTCGAACATCTACCTCCTCGCCGATGCACCATCCCTGTGGGGCCCACACGACCTGAAAATCACCTCAATCCGTGACTTTTGTGGGCCACACCACGTACAAAAGTGGAGAGGGGCCGTGCACCATATGAAACATTCAAAACCAGTTGTGGGGGCCTTTCGAGAGGTTTCTTCATGATCAAAACCGTCCATCATGTGTGTCCCACTTGAAAGTAATTTTAAACCCATTTTCGGGTGGTATCCACATCTTAGGTGGGGCCCACCAAGTGCTTTTACATGTTTTTGCTTGTATACTTATGTTTTCGGATGGTATGGCCACACGATCATGGTGGATGGACGATTTTGGGTCGTCCACACCCAAAATGGGACGGTGCATACGGTGGACGGTGTGGATCTTCGAACGGAATCACGGTGGGGCCCACCCCAGCTCGACCTCACTGAGCGACCGCTTTACGCTTTAGTTCGAGTGCATAGTACCTTTTCCCATATATATATATATATATATATATATATATATATATATATATATATATATATATATATATATATATATAAAATCTTCCTAGGAATCTATTTTCTGCTTCAACTTGGTATGGAATGGTACAGCAAAGCTCAACGGCAACTCCATAAATAAGTCAAACATTTAGACCCCTCTAATGTCAGTAATTCACCTAATCCAGCAAATAATACCAACCCCCTAAGATCAGTCATATGAAACAGACGATTCCTACAGTCATCCAGCTATGAGCCTTCCCAACTTGTAAAAGACTCGTTCAGTTCTAATCATGTTAATAGCATAGATGCCACCTTTCAAATCCTGATAACTTATTAAAACTTCAGTTAAAAATATTAACTTTAGTGTAGATATCACAGGTACAGGAACCAACTAATAAACTAGAAGCAAGAAGGGCAGTAACTCCATTCTATAAAGAAACTATACAAATTTTTTATTTTATTTTTTATTTTTTTTAATGTTACCATTTCATTGCCTGCTAGATTCACCTAACGTTTGAAAACAGTGCCAGTGATCACTGTCTGCCCAAACCTGCCACTATATAAAACAAACCATTTCCAACAAGAAAACCTTTTCAACTAAAACATCCAAAAATGGGTGTCATTGCTCCCGCAAAGATTTATATTTAAAAATATAAAAAGATCACCGTTTCCTTGAAATACTAAGGCTGTGGTTGGTTGCCCCAAATATCATGAAATTTCATGGTTAATGAAATTTCTTGATATTTGGGGCAACCAAACACTCAAACACTGACCCTCACAAGTTGCTGGAAAGACAACACAAACTCTTTGCATAATGGTAGCACTGTAGCAGAGAGTAAGTGCTTACTTTACAAACTTTGCGACTACAATGTGTAAGTGGCATATTAAGAGGCCTACAGATATTAGGACAGATGCCCAACAATAAGATCAGAGTCTATGTTGACTCTTGGTTTGTTTTTTGGTCACGTGTGGTGTGTGCAAGCGTGAAAAAACTGATTATGTGGCTCGATTCAAACCGAACAACTTGACCCCGAGTGCCAAGATCGGTAGATACGTCGAGTGCGATCGTGTACGATTAAGATATTAGAAGATCGGTCACTATTTAGCCACTTGAAAAATGGTCATAGGATAAGCAGGCGACTATTGGAGGGTGCGTTTCTTCCTTCGAAGATGGGTTGCACTTTGCTTTCCATACGAAATGACTTTTATAAATGGAAATAATCAAACAAGAAGGAAATACTTACAATCAATCACAGGGAGCAACTGCAAGATATCTTTATGAAAGATGAAGTGATTATATTGATATCGGGAATAATCTAACATAAAAGTATAGACTTGAATTACAGCTAAAGATTACCATTACTCATAGGATAAAGCATAGCTATGATAATGAAATATAAATTTAATTAGTTTGTTGGATTAGTATGAGATGTTTTACTTTGTTGAATTCCTTGATATTTATAGATCTCTGTTGTAACTTCCTTTCAAGCGTTTTTCTTCTTTATTTCAACAGTTATGACAGCTGAATCATTGCTACATTGGTCTTTCAAATCTTTATGTCTCTTCTTTTCTTCCTAACACATGTTCTTTTAACCGTTCCTTTTGCTCGACCACTTTTCGCTTCTTAGACTTTTCTCGACTGCTCATTTTGCTTTTGGATATCTCTCGGCCGCATCTTGACCCATTGGCCACCCAAAGTATCCTTACTCTCATGCTACATCTTTCTATACAATGGCACTTATCCGTTCTCAACTGGTTGTTCCATAAATGGTAAAAACATAGAATACAGTAATATGGCATCCAGAGATTCACAATAGGATTACTTTACACAGCAACTGTCATGAAGGCTTGACAAAATAGGCAGTCAAATTAACTTTCAACCTTGTTTAGGTTTTTAGCATAAACCCACCAAAAGTTCCACCAATCTGTAAAACTGATACAAGTCCAATGAGAGGCCTATGGCCTTAATCTTTAACATGCATTTTCATTTAAACCCAATAACATAAGCAGGCGTAGGACATTAATAATTAGCTCCTTCTTATGGATAATTTCCTCGATGTACTCAAAACATCTGCATTCTTTTACCATGTTACTTCAATTTATTATTATTTTTTTTAATCCTTGATAGTATCTACTAGAAGCATGGTGGTAACATGAGGTTAGGACAGATAGATCCACCGAGGCCAATAGCATAGTCATAAAAAAATGTTCACCACTGAGGCCCACAGCATAGTTATAAAAAAAAAAAAATGTTTGCAACCCAATATAGCAGTAACAGAGAACCCTTCTCTCTCTCTCGGAAAAAAAAAAAATAATAATAATTTCTTCTTTAGTTCTTGCAAAATAGAAATTCTCAGGAGATCAACCAGAGGAAATTCGCTACACATGTGCCAAACAGGCATACAATGCAAGATCTGGTCCATGCAACAGGTGGCTCCCTCCAAAACAAGTCCTAGCCTTGAAATCCAGTAGGTCCAATCATCAAGTGGGTGACACATGCTTGAGAGAAATGGACAGTTTGTAAAAATATGACCAATGGTCTACGCTAGACATACATATCAAGCGCGACTGATGAATGGAAATGCTTGATATTTGAGTTAGGGCATGCTCACATGACCCACCTGATGAATGACCTGAATTTCTAACATGGATGCTAGGCTGGGATATGCAGCATTAATTTCTATGTGCAGTTCTCCTAGCATAAAACAACTAATGGGTCGTTTGGCACCATGAATTTGGGGGAATTTGACAGGATTTCAAATTCCTTAGTTGCTTGGCACCAGAAAGTAACCGGAGGTTCCAAGTCTATGCGATTTCAATAAGAATGGTTTGAAAACCACGCAGAGAGCTTGGGTTACATCTAAAATCCTTTCAAGAGTTGCATGCGTAACATGTATGTCATCAGACTATTATTCTATTAGGCACATTGTCCACTAATGATGTCCCAAAACAATTAGATTATCAATCGCATCAATATAATTACTTTAATATGATTATTAGCACCGTTCAAACATTGTCCATGTAAATCAACGGTTAAAAATCATTGGTTAGTCACTTGGACATGATTTTATACTTGCAGCCCATCCGAGACTTGGAATTTCATCATTTTTGGGCAAAACATATATTTCAATGGACTTATTGCAACCATTGTGTTAAATATTACATACGTTCACCACTAATTAGATATATTAAAGTTGATTTAGTAATTAAATTCAAGCCCCTGTAAATATATCATGCATAGCTACTTTTGGATTAAAGTTGATTCCCAATTTAGGGTGCCAAACACAACAGGAGGATTTCAAATCCAGGCGGTTCTGAATCTAGGCATATTCTTGTTCAATTCATTCAAATCGTGTTAGGAAATTCTCAGAGACTTAATAGGCCATACAGATTCAACTTACATGTCATAGTTCTAACCCTCCACAATAATGTGCTCTATATCAAATCGACTGAGGAATGATGGCTTGGAAGTAAAGGTAGACAAATGCTAAGTAAGATGTGACTCTGAGCAACAAAAAGCATCAGAATTAGACTTCAAGAATCATGTGTAAGCGTCCTATTAGAAAACCATAAAAGATGTTATAGCATGTGCTTACAGTCATTTCTGGCAATGAGTTAAGCTTCTTGAAAAAATCCTTCAACTTGGATATTGTAGGTGTCTGTATCCATTATTTAAAATTCATTATATATGCTTCTTGAAAGTATTAAAAATATTCATATCAATAAGAACAAAGATGAAAATGATGTGACATGAAAATATTTGGTTAAAAAGGGAATAAAGTGTAAATTTTAATAAATAATAGCAGTTCTCTGCATATTTCAACATGCATCAGAGGAATTTTAATTGTAAGTGGGAACGTGAAATTACTTGGTAATATATGGATAAAAAATATATAAGAAGTTTTGAATGGTGACGCCCACTGTACCCACTGTTTTCTGTGGTGGGTCCACTTGAGCTTAGGATCTGGCTCAATCTTTGTATCATGCCCTAAAAAACTCTCTCCTGATGATTGGACGGTGTGGATATAACACATATATCATGGTGGCCCCACAGGCCACAGAAGTAGCTAATTTGCGTCCAATGTAAACATAAAATAGAGGATTAAGTGAGACGGGATGCGGACTTCCTGCCAAAGCCTTTCGGAGGAAGTTACTGGGACGACAGGTGAGGTCTACGATGATATTTATTAGAAATCCATTTTGTCCAACCGTTTTTCGAAGACAGTTTAGGACATATGGTGGAAAATGAGATAGATCCAAGACTCAAGTGGGCCACACACGAGAGGGAAAACTGGGAAAAGAGTTTCCTACTGTTGAAACCTTCCTCGGTTTCACCTTATGTTTATATGCCATCCAAACCGTTTATGAGGTCATTCCCATTGGGATGAAGTGAAAACATGGGAAAGTTATCCTGATGAGTAACTTTCGTGGTCATGAAAATGTTTCAACGGTGGTCCCTGAATCCCCACTGTTTATTCTCACACGGCTCACTTGAGTTTTGGATCCACCTTAGTTTTGGTCGCATGTCCTAAAATGATCTAAACCAATGGATGGATTGGGTGGATTCATCACAAACATCATGGTGGACCCACCTCGCATCATATCGGTGGATATTCACGCGACAGGCTTTAACAGGAAATCCATATCCGGTGGGTCTCACTCAAGACGTGAAGTCGGTGCGCCCCTTACCGTGGGGTTTCTGTAGGGCCCACCTTACCGTATGTATTATGTATCCACGCCGTCTATCATTTTTTCTTAATCATTTCAGGACATTATCCCAAAAAATAAGCATATCCGGTTATCAGGTGGACCATATCATAAGAAACAGTAATAATTGATTCTTAATGGGCTAAGAAAGTTTTAGATCACGCTGATATTTGTTTTTTCTCTTCATCAGTCATATATGACCTTATCAATAGATTGGATGGTAAACAAACACTACATAAACATTAAAGTACGCCCTAAATAAATTTTAATGGTAGAATAATCAATCACCACTGTTTCTTATGAAATGGTCCATCTGATAAAGGGATCTTCTTCGTTTTTGGGGTAATTCACTAAAATGATCTGGAAAAACGGATGGTCGGCGTGGATACATAATACATACATCCACGGTAAGGGCACCGTGGTCTTGGTGAGGCCGGGTTCTCACCTAATACGGGAAATGGCTACCCCCAACACCCCCCCTACCACATTACAAGTGCTGAATGACCGTCGACCATTAAAAACATTTTAGGGGCATAAAAGTTTTGGATCAAGCTGATTTTTGTTTGTTCCCTTCATCTGGGCCTGTATGACCTAATCAATAGATTGGATGTCAAATAAACAGTACAGTGGGCCTTAGGAGGATTTTAATGATGGATATCCATTCACTATTGTTTTCATGTAGTGAGATTTATATCCATCTCATTTTTAAAATATAGCTATAAAATGATCTGTAAAAATGAATGAACGGAATGGATGAAACAAATACATCATGATGGGGCCCACAGAGCACCGACCACAGGCACGGGGCTGGTGTCTGGGGGAGTAGCCAATGGACGGGGATTCCCTACAAAAGCCCTTAAGTTCCTGCGCGCTGGGAACCTAGGTGGGGCCCGAGGTGATGTTTTTGAGAAATCCACTCCATTAATCTGTTTTGTTAGCTCATTTTAGGATGTAAGACCAAAAATTAGCTGTATCCAATACTCAGATGGGCAAAAACGTGAGCATTGAACGTCAACAGTTGAAATATTTGTATGGCCACATAAGCTCTGAATCGGGATAATATTTGTGTTTTAATTTCATCCCAATATGAATGACATTATAAACAGTATAGATGTCATATAAACATCACTGTCGAAGCCAGGAACGTTTCAACGGCAGGAAATTCCCCACACATTTTCCTTTAGTGCGGCCCACTTAAGTCTTGGATCCTGCTTAATTTTGGTGTCAAGTCCTAAAATGATTTTACAAAACGGATAGACGGGGTGGATTTCTTACAAGCATCACGGTAGGCCCTACCTAAGTTTGCAGCCCAGGACTTGCGGCGAAAGGCTTTCACAGGAAATCCGCGTCGTACCCAATCTCCCCTAATTCGTTCTACGTATGCGAAAGCTTTCGCAGTTAGTTCCAGCGCTGGGACCGCAGTTGGACCCACTTTGATGCTTGTGATAAATCCTCACCGTCCATCCATTTTGTGAGTTCATTTTAGTATGTAAAGCTAAAAATGAACCGTATTCAATGCTCAGGTGGGCCGAAACGACAGTTAAAATATTTGTGGGCCCACAGAAGTTTTGAATCATATTAATATTTGTATTTTCAGTTCATAACGGGGAGCGGATTAGATACTGACAAGATTAGTATCCAAGTGGCTACTGAAGTGACGTCACCAAGCTTTGTAGACCCCACCATGATGCATGTGTTGTATCCATACGGTACATCCATTTGGAGAGATCGTTTTATGGCATGATAAAAATAACAAGATAGATCTGAAGTTCAAGTGGACCCACCATAGAAAACAGTAGGACAGTGACATCCACCGTTCAAAACTTCTCAGGGGTCATAGAAGTTTCTGATAAGCTTATATTTTTGTTTTCACTTCATCCATCTCCATTTTAACTTATGAATAGGTTGGATCTAAAAAAGACATCATGATGGGCCCTATAAATGTTTCAACGGTGGGTGTGACTGATCCCACGATTTTCTGTGGTGGGTCCACTTGAACTTTTTATCTATCTCATTCTTTTCTCATGCCATAAAAGATCTCTACAAATGGTTGAATGGTATGGATACAACACATGCATCATGGTGGGTCCCAGAGCTTGGTGACGTCACTTCAGTAGCCATTTGGATACTGACCTAACGTTATTAACGGTATGGATAGCATGAAAACGTTACTGTTGAAACCAGGGAGGTTTCAACGGTAGGAAATTCCCTAACTACCTTTTGAGAAATTTAGGACCGTGGACCCCACCTTTTTTCCAGCTGTTTTTACTAAAGAATACGAACTTTCTTTTGCAACTTGGACCTCCACGCGGAGACCGAATTTCAAGACAAAAATACCCCTCATTTTCCGTACTCTTTTCAATGCAATGCTTTTAGGGCTGGTTTGATTTTCTAATTACACTAGTAAATACACGGAATTACCTTATTATTACTTACTACACCTGTTTGAAAGTAGCCGGGAATTACGTTTCAAAAATTGGGCCATACAAATGTTGTTATTACTGAGTTAAATATGTGGGCCCCACCATGATATATATGAGTTATCCACACCATCCATCCTTTTAAAAAATACATTTAAAGCCTGAGCCCAAAAATGAGGAAAATAAAAAGCTCAAGTAGACCACACCTTATGAAACAATGATCATTAAAATGTCAATGGTTGAAAGTTGTTTTCTCCTTAGGGCCCACGGTGATGTTTATTTGCCATCCAACCCGTTAATAAGGTCACACAGTCATCGATAAAGTAGAAACAAAAATATCAGTTTGATCCAAAACTTTTGGGGTCTTCAAGATGCTTTCAATGGTAGGAGTTCAATTCCCATTGTTTACAGTTGTGTGGTCCACTTGATCTTTGGATCTGCCTCTTTTCTTGGCTCTTGCCCTAAAATGAGTTAGCTAAAGGGATGGACGGTGTGGATAATACATAAACATCAAGGTGGGCCCCACTATTTAACTTTTTTCTCATCAGGTGACGTGAAGAGTGCTATAAAGGAAAACCAACCGGTAACACAGGAGGTAAATAATTATTACCCATTTACCTGCAATTACCTTTGTAATTGGAAAACCAAACAGGCCCTTAGCATTGCTTTCACTCCCCTTAACGAAAAAAAAAAAAGCTGCTTCCAGCCCCACACTCTCTTGGAATGAAGAACTGAAGTACGAAGGGTTTGCTTCTTATTTTCCTAACTGAAATCTCTGTGAAGCATCTAGATATCGTCATTTTACGGTTGCCATTTTTCATCTTGGCTAGGGTTACGTGAAATCCCACGAAATGGTTGCATCTCCTTGAAAAGGTTCAAAATATTCCCTCACTCGAAAGCACCTCTCTTCAACTTGCATTTGACCGGTACTGCGGCAGTCGGAGGTATAAATCTTGAAAAAAAATGCTAGACTCGTACAATGGCATTACATGCGAAGTTTGGTCAATTCCATGTGTTAGGCTTAGTCAATTTCATGCGTTAGGCTTAGTTAATTTTATGCGTTGATCGATTGAATCCACGTCAAACTCGCTCAATTCAATTTGAATTCCATGTTAGGGCTCACTTGATCTCATGCTAGGCTCGCTGAATTCCATGTTTACCATGCTCAATTTCATGCTAGGCTCGCTGAATTCCATGTTTACCTTGCTCAGTTTCATGCTAGGATCGCTCAATTTAATGTTTGCCCAGCTTAATTTCATGGTAGATAAGGTTAATTTAATGTTTGCTGTAATAAATTTCATGCTAGGATCGTTCAATTTAATATTTGCCCAGCTTAATTTCATAGTAGATAAGGTCAATTTAATGTTTGCCTCGATAAATATAATGCTAGGATCGCTGAATTTAATGTTTGCCTAGCTCAATATTATCCTATGCTCACTTAATTTACAGTTTGTTCATTCAATATCCATGCAATGCTCGCTCGATTTAATGTTTGATGGGCCATACCACAAAATCCTCATCATCTTATACTATCGCAAAAGAGCATGCTTTTTTTCTTTTGAAATAATAATATAACGAATTTTATTAAAAGAAAATGCCAAAAACTAAAAAATAAAAACAAGACAAACTGATTGATACCCAACATATTAGTTGCATGAGCCCATTCTATAACAATTTTTTTGCCTGATTAAAAGCTCCCATTGGACAACCCCTGCTATTTTTGAAACTATTATAATTTCTCTCCATCTATATTCCCCAAATACATGCTAATAAACATAGATGTCAGATTCATCTCCGAACTTTACCCCATCAATTTCTAGTTTACCTTGCTCAGTTTCATGTTTGCCCCGCTCAATTTCTAGTTTGCCCCGCTCAATTTTCAGTTTGCCCCGCTCAATTTCATGTTTGCCCCTCTCAATTTTTAGTTTGCCCCGCTCAATTTCATGTTTGCCCCGCTCAATTTTCAACTTACCTCGCTCAATTTCATGTTTGCCCCACTCAATTTCATGTTTGGCCCGCTCAATTTCTAGTTTGCCCCACTCAATTTCATGTTTACCCCGCTCAATTTCTAGTTTGCCCCACTCAATTTGTAGTTTTCTCCCCTCAATTTCAAGTTTTTCCCGCTCAATTTCTAGTTTGCCCCGCTCAATTTAAGTTTGCCCGCTCAATTTCTAGTTTGCCTCGCTCAATTTCTGGTTTGCCCCGCTATTTCTAGTTTGCGCCGAATTTCTAGTTTCTCGCTCAATACCCTTCCTTTTCACTGCTGTCCACTTTTCCTCTCCCTTTCCACTGCTTGCTTTTCATCTTTCTTTCCACGACTACTTTCACTGTCGTTGCTTTCACCCCCTTTCCTCACTCTGTTTCCACAAGAAAGACAAAAAAATACTCATTTTGAAGGCTCCTTTATCAGCATTTTGTCTTCTTCTGAAAATGGTCGCTCCAATGAAGAAATCACGCACCACAGGTATATTTTAAACTTAGTTGGACCCACGTTGAATGTATGTAGTATAGGAAATGAATTAGCTAATCCCCCTGACACCAGCCCCGTGGCTGGTGGTCGATGCTTTGTGGGCCCCACCATGATGTATGTGTTTCATCCATTCCGTTCATCCATTTGTAAAGATCATTTTAGGGCTTTATCCTAAAAATAAGAGGGATATAAATCTTAGATGTACCACACTGCAGGAAAATAATAGTGATTGGATATCCATCATTTAAATCCTCCTGAGGCCCACTGTACTATTTATCTGAAATCCAATCTGTTTATTAGGTCATAAAGACCTAGATGAAGGCTAAAAACAAAGATCATCTTGATCCAATACTTTTATGGCCCCTAAAAAGTTTTTAATGGTCGATATTCATTAAACACTGTTTCCTATAATGTAGTCCAATTGAGATCAGGATATATCTCATTTTTTTGTATAATATCATAAAATGATCTATAAAAATAGATGAACGACATGGATGAAACACATACATCATGATGGGGCCCACAGAGCACCGAACACCAGCCATTGGCTTTTGGCAGGGGGAGTAGGCAATCCGTTTCCTGCAGTATATCTACGTCGTCCATCGGTTTTTCCATCTAGTTTAAGGGGTTGAGCCCCAAATTGAAGCATATCAAAATATCAAGTGGATCATACCACTGGAAACAGTGGGCATAATGATTTTCTAGTTTGCCCCGCTAATTTCATGTTTCCCAGCTCAATTTCATGTTTGCCCCGCTAATTTTCTAGTTTGCCCACTCAATTTCATGTTTGCCTCACTGATTTTCAAGGTTGCCCCGCTGAATTCATAGTTTCCCCTGCTGAATTTTCTGTTTCCCCCGCTAAATTTCATGTTTGCCCCGTTCAATTTCATGTTTGCCCCGTTCAATGTCTAGGTTCCCTCCCACATATGGGGTTTTGGTGTATACGTAAACCGATGATCATGATGTATTATAACCAAAACATCATTGTGGGGCATAGCAAGCGTAATTGGATTGCGTACTGAGTTTGTAACATCCCGAAAAATCGAGGGTCGAGTAGTAACTCAACTCTCGAATTCCAGAACATCACTTATGCAACATAGATAATGATGATTTAATGTTGTCTGTGTTAGTACAATAAACATGAGTGACATTCTACCAAAACAGTAATTCATACTCCAGATCCATGTATAAAGCGTAAGCGGAAGACTAAAAGGTATATATAGATATATATAAAATAAAACATTTCGATCTCCAGTATGAACACTAAGCGAGTCACCGTATATATATATATATATATATATATATATATATATATATATATATATATATATGTTGGTTCGAATCAAAAAGTCAAAATAGTACAAACCGAAATTATCAACCTTGTAGCCTGCAGCCAGACGCCAATTATGCAGCCCAAATAACTGCGCATGTGGAGAACTCCTGATCGTCATAGAAGTCGAGCTCAGTCTCCTGTGCTCCAATAATACCTGCATCTGATACAGGGTCTGGTGGGTGTTTTAAAACACCGTCCTGTAATGTGGGAGTGAGTAGCTAACTTAGTGGAACAATAAAGCATATGTTAACATGTTATCAATATAGTCAAGCAGTAATGATAAAGCAGTACAATCAAACACTCCTAACTACTCTTATTAATGCAAGTATGAATGCAGTCATGATGGATGCCCTCACCGACATATTCCCTCATGCGACACCATCTCACGCTTGCGGCATGCTTTCATCCCACAGTGCTCCACATCTTCCAGGCACATGCAATGCATGATGAGCATGCTTACCGAGTTTTTAATTAGTCCATTTCAAACAGCAGGATTGAGAAACTAAGGTACCTCCCTTGTATCATTCCCAAACATGATCCATTCTAGGGTCGTCGGTCTATTTAATATCGAACGATGGTGTGTTTTCTAGGTCACTGCAGATAAAAAAGTCGCTGTGCATTCTTATAGCACATGTACGCACAAAGGTTACACCACTCCCCATCACTTCTTTAATGATTCATCACTAAACTAAGCAAATGAGGCCTAGTTCATACTCTACACATTGCGGCAAAACTCATCGCCTCACTGCCAATTGTCGAGACTCGAGGTCACTCACTAACGTCTATTGAGTCTATTTTCGGCTTAAGCCCGGAGTTCACTTATGACAATGGGACTCGGATGCAAAAATGGGGACCACGGCCAGAGCTACGCCGGTGTGGGCCGGCCTCGAATATAGTGTCCCATACCACCATAATCGGCTCACGAGTCGGTTGCTCACTAGTCACTACGGGAGGCACGTGGCCCCGGCGTAGGCCGAAACTCAACCACGGTGTCCCATACCACCATGCCCGGCTCATGAGTCTTAGTGGATCGAAAGTACCATGGTTAAAAGGGTTTTCTTCGGTAAGTTTGGTACCCTAGAAGTTGACGTGTAGCAACCAAACATGGTGAACATACATCGAGACGGTCGGGTTACTTGACATGAGCTCGGCTGGCTCGGCGCACAACGAGAAAGTTATACGACATGAAGTGCATAAGCACTTCGGCGTGACCCAACCACTATCGCCAACTGAAGTACGACTCGAGTTCGTCGAACGCATCTCACATGGCGACATGAAACTCAACCACGATTTCCAATCTAGTACCGATTGTCTGGACTATAATCATAGCCCCAAACACAATCAATTGTCATCCATAGCAAGTGGAGTAAAGCATGATAAATAAAGTAATTCAAGCATGATAAACAAAGTAATTCAACATGCTAGTAGACATATTATAAGCATATTATAAAGCATGTTGTAAAACACTACATCAATAGGAATACAAACACATGTATTGCAAGTAAGCGGTTTTAAGTGATCAACCTCATAGAGGTAATCATACATGTCGCTAGGGTAGTTGAGAATCCAATCTCAACACCCTCCTAAGGCATCTACATCCAAACACTTACTCACTCAAGCATTTCCACAAACACTTAACATACACTATTTCACATACTTGGTGTATGTTAGCAAACATGTATTAGGGCGAGTCCTTTTGCCAAGCAAATAATTTACGCATATATAGTATATTTATACAATAAATAATCATGGCAAACACAACTCTAAAATACATATGTATACAGTACTTTCTACAATACAGTATTTGTACATACATAGTGTATATTAGTAAAACATGTATTTGGGCGAATCCATTCACCAAATAAGTATTTTATCCATAGATCATATATTCATACAACAAATAATCATGTCAAACACATTTCCAAAAAATATACTTATATGGTATTTTCTACGAATACCTAGAATATGTAAAATTTCATAATTTGCATCTTTAATCGAAACAGAAATCGAAAAGCACTTTGTACATGTGCAATTGTATGCAGATCATGAATCTATCATTATCTGACATTGAAAGCGTTGAAAACCATAACCTATACACCTAAAGTCTGCACCTTGTGTTGTAGAATAAATGTAGTCGGTAGGTTTGCTACAAGCTCCGTAAGACGGTTTAGTAACCTGAGAATGAAATAGGTTAGCTATTTCCTAACCTACAATGTTTAAACCCCAAAGCAGTTAGGGTTAGGGTTTCTTACCTTAAAGCGGAGTCTATATATCGGAAAAACGTCGAAAAGGATGGTGCGGCGGGTGGTGGCGGGGGAACGATAGTAGGGAGATTCTCCCACTCCTCCCTCACTTTCTCTCTCTTTTCTCTCTCTCAAATCTCAAATTTGTATGGCTGTGAGAGAGGGTGCTCTAAGGCCCTTATATAGCCTAAAAAGTCTCTAAAATAGACTTATGTTCAAGGTATACTTGGGTTATATCCAAATCGGTTCTAATTCAGCTCAAAAGAGGGTTTCTGGCGGCCCTCCTTGAGCCAAAAGTCGAACTTAAGCTCACCGACACCGGATCTACATTCTATTATGTTTTTGTTTCGGTCGGGATTCCAGATCACGCGTGGCGGACCAGTTTCAGTTCAACGGTCAGCGGATCTCGATCGGAGATTCTGAGTACATGTAAATGTGTATGAAATTTCTCTACGATCCAGGGTGTAATTTGGTCCGATTCGACGGTTTGGTTGCTTAAAGCCCGATCGCAAGCGAGATATGCAGATTACTATTCAAGATATTTATTTTGTAAGGAAATAAGTGTTTTCACACTCCCTCTCTCCAGACTCAAGCGAACAACCGTGTAGGACCTTTGTCGAGTTTGATTTAGAGATGGTTGTCAAGCCAATGGCGGCCCTAAGTCTTTAACTTCATGTTAATCGGACTTCCGACGTGCGGTCCCGGATCCGTCTGACGGAGTTTGAGATGCTCGAGAAAGCGGGTAATGAGTTTGATCAGAGTTTTTGGGTAACCTAAGCGTCAATGATTCTACAAGTTTGGGTCTTTGAGATCGTATTTAAAGTGATTCTAGTGAATTTCAGTAGCTAATCTAATTTATGACGTGGTTACTTTGTCTCATTTCTAAAGGATTTAGTCTATAAGATTTACATGCAGGTGGTACCTAGGCCTTTGTAGTTTGTGTATAAAGTGATCCAATTTATCTTTGCTTAGCTAGTTTAAGATAGTGTCTGCAGGTGCAAGTACTTAGGAAAATTGAAAAGAACAAGGTGGTGAAGGGTGGGATTTGTGAAGGAAATGGGTTGAAGCGATTTTTTTGCGTGGGATTCGATTCACATTGGTTCATACGGTGTTAGGATTGACCCATTGCCTAAGGACGTCTAATTCCAGGTTGGCAAAAATCCGGGTTGTTACAGAGTTAGTCAGTACGCTCTCATTGTACTAAGTAAACTCAGAAGGGCCCACATTGAATGTATGTAGTATATCCACAACGTTCATCCGTTCTTCCATCTAATTTTAGTGGTTTAGCCCCAAACTGAAATATATCAAAAGATCAAGTGGATCATACCATGGGAAATAGTGGGCATAATGATTTCCACTGTTGAAACTATAGTGGGCCAAACAGTGATATTTGTTTGTTATCAAACCTATTTATAAGATCATATAGACATGAATTAATAGAAAACACAATTATAAGTTTGATCTAAAACTTCTGTGGCCCCTAAAAAATGATCAATATGAGAAGTTCAATTCAAAATTTTTATGTGCTGTCGTCCATTTGAACATTGGATATGCTTAGTTTTTTGGGCTCAATCCATGAAATTATCTGTTAAGTTTGCACCGCTGATTTTCTAGTTTGCCCTGTTGAATTTCATATTTCCCTTGCTCAATTTCATGTTTGTCTCGCTGATTTCCTAGTTTGCCCCGCTGATTTTGTAGTTTGTCCCGCTCAAATGTAAGTTTCCCCCGCTGAATTTCTAGTTTGCCCTGCTCAAATTCAAGTTTGTCCCACTGAATTTCAAGTTTGCCCCGCTCAAATTCAAGTTTCCCTCGCTGAAATTCAAGTTTGCCCCGCTGAATTTCTAGTTTGTCCCGCTTAATTTAATGTTTCCCCTGCAGAATTTCTAGTTTGCCCCGCTCAATTTCATGTTTCCCCCGCTGATTTTCTAGGTTGCCTTGCTGATTTTTTTGTTTGCCCCGTTGAATTCATAATTTGCCCCGCTGAATTTCATGTTTCCTCCGCTCATTTTTCAGTTTTTCCCGCTGAATTTTCTGTTTCCCTCGCCGAATTTCATGCTTGTGCCGTTCAATATCTAGGTTCCCTCCCTTAATGTCTAGGTTCCCTCCCACATATGAGGTTTTGGTGTATACATAATCCGATGAACATGATGTATTACAAATAAAACATCATGGTGGGGCGTAGTAAGCGTAATCGGATTGCGTACTGAGTTAGTCAATACGCTCCCATTGTACTAAGTAAACTCAAATGTATTACAAATAAAACATCATGTATGTAGTATATCCACGCTGTCCATCCGTTCTTCCATCTACTTTTAGCGGTTTAGCCCCAAATTGAAACATATCAAAAGATCAAGTGGATCATACCACGAGAAAAAGTGGGCATAATGATTTCCACCCTTGAAACCATAGTGGGCCCAACAATGATATTTGTTTGTTATCACATCTATATAAATTGGCCAACCTAATCACTATTTGTGATAAAAAAAAAAGAGTCTATATTCTTTAGCACACATAAAAATATCATAATCAAGTATACCTTTTGTAACGCCCTGAAAATCGGGGGTTGAGCATAAACTCAACTCCCGAGTTCCAACGCATCACTTATGCAACATAATGAATGATGATTATGATGGGAGCATTGAAACATGAATGGGATTATACCATAACAACATATCATACTTCAGAGACAGTTAAATTTGCAAGCGGAAGACTATGATAGATATATAAAATATATAAACTGTGGTGAGTCTCCAGAGTGTGATAATGTTATCAGGTTAATTCATTACAAGTACAATTCCAAAATATACCAAATGCGTAAGGTCCTCTAGTCAACATCCCCGTAACCCTGTCGATCAAGACACGACTCACATGAAGCCGCCAGAATACAGCACATACAAGAAGGCATCCTCGTCATTGTAAAAGTCTGGCTTCACCTCATAAGCATCGCCATCACCTGCGGCTACAACAGGGTCTGGCTGGTGTGTACAACATCGTCCCGTAACGTGGGAGTGAGTGATCAACTCAATGGAATAATAAAGCATAGGTTAACATGTTATCAATTCAGTCAAGCAGTAATGATAAAGCAGTACAATCAACATTCCTAAGTACTGTAATTAATGCAAGGATGAGATGCGATTATGATGCATGCCCTCACCAACATATTCCCTCGTGCGGCACCATCTTACGTCCGCGGCATGCTGTCACCCTCAGTGCTCCACATCTTCCAGGCACATGCAATGCGATGATGAGCATGATTACCGAGTTGTTATTAGTCCATTTCAAACAGCAGTATTGGAAAACTAAGGTACATTCCTTATATCATTCCCAAACAATGATCCATTCTAGGGTCGTCAGTCCTAAACAATCTTATACGATGGTGTGTTTCTAGGTCATTTGTAAGGGTCATTAGGGTACATTACACGGAATCATTACACCACTCCCCCATCACCTTATTAATACAGGCCTAGTTTATATTTTGTTTGCTACAGGAAGGCTCGTCGCCTCTCCGCGGATTCAGAGTATGCTCGAGGTCACTACTACTGGCACGGTCGGTCGTCAGTGGTACATTACGAATAATCGTTGCACCACTCCCCTATCACCCATCAAAGCAGTATAGGCCGACAACTCGAATACAGTGTCCCATACCACTATAATCGGCTCACGAGTCTGGTTGCTCAATGGTCACTACGGGGAGGCTCATGGCCCCAGCGTAGGCCGACAGCTTGGCCACGGTGTCCCATACCACCATGCCCGGCTCATGAGTCTTAGTGGAGCGAGGTACCACGGTTAACGGGATTCCACTAGTAAGGTTAGTACCTTAGGTTCAAGTAATAGCATCTAAACATGGTGAACATACATTAGACAGATCGGGTTACTTGACGAGCTCGGCTAGCTTGAGCGCACGACAAGTTGAACGACATGAAGTGCATAAGCACTTCGTGTGGCCAACCACTCTCGCCAATCGAAGTACGACTCGGGTTCGTCGAACACATCTCACGTGGCGAATGAATCTCAGCCACGAATTCAATCCCATTACCGATTGCCTGGACTATACAATAGCCTCAATCACATTCAATTACGGAACAGTTAAAGCAGTAATGGATCAAGATTTCAAATCATACAATCAAATATCCAATATTGTCAACTTAGGGCTGCCAAGGCTGTTGCATGGAATCTGTAACATCCCGAAAAATCGAGGGTCGAGTAGTAACTCAACTCTCGAGTTCCAGAACATCACTTATGCAACATAGATAATGATGATTTAATGTTGTCTGTGTTAGTACAATAAACATGAGTGAGAATCTACCAAAACGAGTAATTCATACTCCGGATCCATGTATAAAGCGTAAGCGGAAGACCGAAAGGTATATATAGATATATATAAAACAAAACATTCTCGATCTCCGAGTATGAACACTAAGCGAGTCACCGTATATATATGTTGGTTCGAATCAAAAAGTCAAAATAGTACAATGAAATTATCAACCTCAGCCAGCCCCGTAGCCTTTGGACGACCTATGCGAAGCCTCCAAAGCTTGCATGTAGGAGAACTCCTCCTGATCGTCATAGAAGTCGGGCTCAGTCTCCTGTGCTCCAGTAATACCTGCATCTGATATAGGGTCTGGTGGGTGTTTTAAAACATCATCCCGTAACGTGGGAGTGAGTAGCTAACTCAGTGGAACAATAAAGCATAGGTTAACATGTCATCAATGCAGTCAAGCAGTAATGATAAAGCAGACAATCAAACACTCCTAACTACTCTTATTAATGCAAGTATGAATGCAGTCATGATGGATGCCCTCACCGACATACTCCCTCATGCGACACCATCGCACGCTCGCGGCATGCTTTCATCCCACAGTGCTCCACATCTTCCAGGCACATGCAATGCATGATGAGCATGATTACTGGGAAGTTTTTAATTAGTCCATTTCAAACAAACAGGATTGGAAAACTAAGGTACCTCCCTTGTATCATTCCCAAACATGATCCATTCTAGGGTCGTCAGTCCTAGTTAATCTCAGACGATGATGTGTTTTCTAGGTCACTACAAAGGCTGCCAGGGCTGTTACGCACAAAGGTTACACCACTCCCCCATCACCTCTTTAACGATTCATCACTATACAGAAACAGGCCTAGTTCATACTCTCTACATTGTGGCAAAACTCATTGCCTCACTGCAAAATTCAGAGTATGCTCGATGTCACTTTACTAACATCCTACCAACTGGCAGTCTATTTTCGAAGCCCGACCTGTCCACTTATTGACAATGAGACTCGGATGCAACCCGACTGGGGACCACAGCCAGGCTACGCCAGTGTAGGCCGACAGCTCGAATATAGTGTCCCATACCACCATAATCGGCTCACGAGTCTGGTTGCTCACTGGTCACTACGGGGAGGCACGTGGCCCGGCGTAGGCCGAGGCCGACACAAACTCGACCACGGTGTCCCATACCATCATGCCCGGCTCATGAGTCTTAGCGGATCGAGGTACCATGGTTAAAAGGGATTTCACTGGTAAGTTTGGTACCCTAGGTTCAGGTAGTAGCGACCAAACATGGTGAACATATATACATTAGCCAGATCGGGTTACTTGACGAGCTCGGCTAGCTCGAGTGCACAACAAGTTGAACGACATGAAGTGCATAAGCACTTCGCGTGGCCAACCACTATCGCCAACCGAAGTACAACTCGAGTTCGTCGAACGCATCTCACGTGGCGACATGAAACTCAACCACGATCTCCAATCTGGTACCGATTGTCTGGACTATAATCATAGCCCCAAACACAATCAATTATCATCCATAGCATGTGGAGTAAAGCATGATAAACAAAGTAATTCAAGCATGATAAACAAAGTAATTCAAACATGCTAGTAAGCATGTTATAAGCATATTATAAAGCATGATATAAAGCATGTTGTAAAACACTACATCAATAGGAATACAAACACATGTATTGCAAGTAAGTGGTTTTAAGTGATCAACCTCATGGAGGTAATCATACATGTCGCTAAGGTAGTTGAGAATCCAATCTCAACACCTTCCTAAGGCATCTACATCCAAACACTTACTCACTCAAGCATTTCCACAAACACTTAACATACACTATTTCACATACTTGGTGTATGTAGCAAACATGTATTAGGGTGAGTCCTTTCGCCAAGCAAATAATTTACGCATATATAGTATATTTATACAATAAATAATCATGGCAAACACATCTCTAAAATACATATGTATACAGTACTTTCTACAATACAGTATTTGTACATACATAGTGTATATTAGTAAAACATGTATTTGGGCGAATCCATTCACCAAATAAGTATTTTATCCATATATCATATATTCATACAACAAATAATCATGTCAAATACATTTCCAAAAAATATACGTATACGGTATTTTCTACGAATACCTAGAATATGTAAAATTCCATAATTTGCATTTTTAATCGAAACAGAAATCGGAAAGCACTTTGTACATGTGCAATTGCATGCAGATCATGAATCTATCATTATCTGACATTGAAAGCGTTAAAAACCATAACCTATACACCTAAAGTCCGCACCTTGTGTTGTAAAAATAAATAGCAAGTCGGTAGGTCCGCTAAGCACGTATTCGGCGGTTTGGCAACCTAGAGAATGAAATAGGTTAGCTATTTCCTAACCTACAACCTGTCTAAACCCCAAAATAGATTAGGGTTAGGGTTTCTTACCTTAAAATGGTCAGATGTCTAGGAAAAGCGTCAAGAAAAGGATGGTGCGGCCAGGTGTGTGGTGGCAGGGAACGATAGTAGGGAGATTCTCCCACTCCTCCCTCACTTTCTCTCTCTTTTCTCTCTCTCAAATCTCAAATTCGTATGGCTGTGAGAGAGGGTGCTCTAAGGCCCTTATATAGCCTAAAAAGTCTCTGAAATAGACTTATGTTCAAGGTATACTTGGGTTATATCCAAATCGGTTCTAATTCAGCTCAAAAGAGGGTTTCTGGCGGCCCTCCTTGAGCCAAAAGTCGGACTTAAGCTCACCGACACCGGATCTACGTTCTATTATGTTTTTGTTTCGGTCGGGATTCCAGATCACGCGTGGCGGACCAGTTTCAATTCAACGGTCAGCGGATCTCGATCGGAGATTCCGAGTACATGTAAATGTGTATGAAATTTCTCCTGATCCGAGGGTGTAATTTGGTCTGATTCTGACGGTCTGGTTGCTTAAAACTGATCCGCAAACGAGAGATGCCAGATTACTATTCAAGATATTTATTTTGTAAGGAAATAAGTGTTTTCACACTCCCTCGCTCCGGACTCAAGCGAACAGCCGTGGGACACTGTCTGAATTTGGTTTCCGAAATGGTTGTCGAGCCCAGCGAGGCGGTCCTAAGTCCTTAACCTCGTATTATTCGGACTCCCGATGTGCGGTCCATATCCGATACGGAGTTTCGAGATGATCCCGTGAGCAGTCGGGTAATGAGATTGATCATAGGTTTTAGGGTAACCTAGCGTCAATGATTCTACAAGTTTTGGGTCTTGCAGATCGTATTTAAAGCGATTCAAATGGATTTCATGGCTAATCTAGTTTAGCACTTAGTTAACTTTGTCAAATTTCTAAAGGATTTAATCCTAAGTGATTTCCGTCTGAGGTGGTACTTAGTCCTTCGTAGTTTGTATATAGAGTGATCTAAGTTATAATACTTAACTAGTTTAAGATAGTGTCTAGGGTGAAAGTACTTAGGAAAATTGAAAGAACAAGATGGTGAAGGGTTGGATTTGTGAAGGAAATGGGTTCAGAAGCGATTTTAGACTGTGGGATTCAGTTCTAATAGGTTAATAAGGTGTTAGGAGCAACCCATTGCCTAAGGACGTCTAATTCCAGGTTGGCAAAAATCCGGGTTGTTACAGAATCGTTACACCACTCCCCCATCACCCTTCACAGATTTTATGGAATACAATTTAAACATGTGAAGTAGTCAGAGCAGCATTAAATAAACAAATAATTCAAACATATTAACAAGCATGTTATAAACACAATGCAAGCAAGAAATCCAAACACATACGTTTCATAAACCAGTAAGTGATTAAACTAACCAACTTACATGAAGGAAATCATACACATCACTAAGGTAGTTGAGAATCCTATCTCAACACCCTTATACATTTCAATTTACTAACTACTACTCATTCAGACATTTCATCAAATACTTTAGACTACAAACATCAACATACATAACGTATGTTGATCACATAGGTATTAGGCTAAATCCTTTCACTAGGGAGTTACCCCACTTATAACACGCGTACACCCACGACGAATAGTCATGGCAAGCAGGAATCCAAGTTCCATATTCATTTAGTCATTTCCACAAACACTTGAGTTACACATTTTAACATATATAGTGTATATTGGCCGTGGCGTGATTTAGGATAAATCCTTTCTTCAAAGGGATATCGCCAATGCAACAATCATATATCCATGACAATTAGTCATGGCGAGCACGAATGCGAATTCTATACTCATTTGGTCATTTTCACAAACACTTAGAATACACTCTTTTAACATACATAGCGTAGACTAGCAAAAACATGTATTAGGGCGAATCCTTTCGCCGAGTAAGTATTATACATATATATAGCATGTACATACAGTAATTAATCATGGCTAACATACTTTCAAAATTTGTACGTATACGGTATTTTCTACAAATACGAGGAATACAGTATATTCAACATAGTTAACGTATAACCGAAAAACGAAACGAACAACACTTTATATAAGTGCAATTGCATGCAGATCATGAATCTATCATTATCTGACATTGAAAGCGTTGAAAACCATAACCTATACATCTAAAGTCCGCACCTTATGCCGTAGAATCGTAACGGACTTGGTAGGAGCGCTAAGCCTTCTTCCATGACAGTATAACGACCTAAAGCACAAGTAGTGTTAGCTATTTCGCTAATTGAATCAGTTGAAACGCTAAATCAGATTAGGGTTAGGGTTTTCTTACCTAGAAATAAAGCCGTAGTCGCCGGGAAAGCGATTAGAAGGAGGTAGTTAAGCTCGGATAACGGCAGGGTAGAGTATCAGGGAGATCCTCCCACATCTCCCACACTTTCTCTCTTTTCTCTCTTCTCTCTCCTAGGGTTTCTCCCAAATTCGTATGGGCTGAATGAGAGAGGTTTTAAGGTCCTTATATAGGTTAAAACATCACTAAAATAGACTCTAGGTCAAGGTATACTTAGGTTATAACCAAAGTGAGGCTGTTCCGTCTCAACGGAGCACTTCTAGCGGCCCTTTTTCTGTGTGCAGTCGGACTTAAGCTCACCAACCTTGGATCTAGGTGGAGTTAAGTTTTCGTTCCAGTCGGATTCTCAGATCATGCGTGGCGGACCAGTTTCAGTTCAACGGTCACCGGAACTCGATCAGGGTTACAAGTACATGAACATGTGTATGAAATTTTCCCTGATCCGAGGCTGTATTTGGGTTAAATTCTAACTGTCTGATTGCTCATATCAGGCCCGCAAGTGAAAAGTCTTAGATTACTTAAATGAGACTCAATTTCTAAAGAAATTTACGTTTTCTCACACTCTTCACTCCGGGCTCAAGCGAATAGCCTTGGGACACTATTTGGAGTTATAACGAGAGAGATATGACTTTTTGAAGTCGGACCAAAATTACAAAAAATGTGGCCGAAAATGGGCCAGCCAATGAACTGTGGCCCGCCCTAGCCCGCATTTTTGGCGAGGCCTCGCCAACTCGGCGATGCCCTCGCTGGTCACTGACCTGTTTGGGGTGATTTTGCCATCCAATATGTAAAATTGATGTATTTTACAAACCGGGATGAGTTATTCGACGTGCAATATATCGATCCATGTAGCCTACTTATTTCGTGAGATTCTAAAAGGTTAATGGTTAAAAACCCATTTTATTTATTTATTTACTATTCATAGTAATTTTTAGGTTAAGTATTGATCAATATCACCTAAACTTTAAGATTTGTGTCTAATATGAAAGCACTTGAAAAATTTTGAAGGACGAGGTAGTAAAATGTGAGATTTTGAAGGAAATGTGAGATTTTGAAGAAAATTGTTTGAAAAGGGATTTGAGACTTTTGAATTGAGCGTTTGAGAAGTTAATCAAGTGTTAGGATCGACCCATTGCCTGAGGATGTCTATCACCAGGTTGGGAAAAATCCGGAATGTTACACCTTTCAAATGATGCAAAATCTTTTTCCCTACTTGTAGATGAATCTAACTTAGAAATTTCATGTGCTAGTTAAGTAATTCCAATGCATGTCCCCATCAAAATCACTATTTGCTATCTCATCTGCCAATGATCGCGACCCTTTGGTTGGAGAGAAAATAATATATTTAGAATTTCCAACAACATTTATCAAATCCCTAATGTAAGTCGCAGTGACAAGATGGATATCTCCAAAGTATATACTAATATATTTCCTGAGATTTGCCCATTCTCTCGGTATTTTAATGAGAAATAAAGCATGGAAATGTTAACTAGGTAATAAATGCAAATATATCACATTAGTTTAAAACAATCAGATGAATCACATAAACAGAGTAATATAGCAAAAAAATTACAAATAGATTAACACAAATTTTAATAGCTTTTAGCATTCCAGTTGGATCTGCAGTTTCCATAAAATAGTAGCACTCACTGGCATGAAGCTTTTCTCCCTTGAGACTATTCAATTCTTCTCTCATTAGCATTGACAAGTGAGCTTTTAAATACGGTTCATCAAGAGAAATTCCATAGAGAATCATTCTCAACGCAAGAAAATCATTCATGTCTCCGGGATTCAATGCAGCTGCAATCGTAAGGACTAGTATTTAGTGGAATTTATCATAGATGGTGTCAAAAATATTTTTTTTAAAGAACAAATTGCCCAAAGAACATTTTTTAGGTAATTTAGCTGGAACAAGTGGATGACAACATATTCAATTTCCTGTTTGCCCCGCTCAAACAAGTGGATGACAACATGTTGAAGTAATATGGAAAAAAGTATGATGATTAGTAAATCAGTTGTTTTTGTCATTCCTTTGAATTTCAGATGTTCCAATTGTGCAACTATATAGTTCCTTATTTGATATTTATTTGTCAACACATCAACGAACAATATCTTCAATAGGATGTATCAATGATACAAGTAGGCACTAATTTCGAGTAAGGAAGTGGACCCAAATTTACAAATGTCATGTGAGACTCAACCATGGATAGACTTTCAACTAGCATCAAGTTCAGCTTTGGTATTGTAGAAAGTCACGTGATCCACTACTTCCCACCTCTTGTGATGAGTGCAATTATACAATTGATGAACTGATCTTCTATCGAGCTGTGTACTTCGTATCTTCTGCAAATGTTTAATGTAGTTAACTGCTCAATGTGTGTTTAATGTGGTTAACTGCTCAATCTGTGCAACGTTCTTCAATTTTCTTTTCTGGTTGCTGGTCTCTCTTGTAGGAATACTTAGTTCCTCAAGAGTACGTACAGACAATTGACAGTCCATGCTAAATTGATGCCCGGTTTCTTCTTACAAACATGAGAAGTTTAATTCAAAATTTTCATGTGGTGTGGTCCATTTGAACATTGGATACGTTTAGTTTTTTGGACTCAAGCCATGAAATTATCTGTTAGGTTTACCCCGCTGATTTTCCAGTTTGCCTCACTGAATTTCATGTTTTCCCCGCTCAATTTCATGTTTGCCTCGTTGATTTCCTAGTTTGCCCCGTTCATTTTCTAGTTTGCCCCACTCGATTTCATGTTTGCCCCGGTCAATTTCATTTTGCCCTGCTGATTTTCTAGTTTGCCTCATTGAATTTCATGTTTGCCTCGCTCAATTTCCAGTTTGCCCCACTTAATTTTCAGGTTGCCCCGCTGAATTTCATGCTTACCCCGCTCAATTTCTAGGCAATATGCTCGAGTTGTTGCCGACATTCCCAGTTCATGATTAGTTGAATTCTCCGAGTAATGACCTTAAAATTTGATGTTTGGCTAGTTCAATCGCATTTCAAGTTCACTGAAATTCATGTTAGGATAGTTCAATTGCATTTCAATTATGTGTTAGGCTAGTTCAATTACATTTCAAATTCATTGAAATTCATGTTACTCTCGCTGAATTTTCAGTTTATATATATATATATATATATATATATATATATATATATATATATAACCGCTCAATTTCATGTTTGCCCCGCTCAATTTCATGTTTGTTCCACTCATTTTCCAGTTTGCCCTGCTCAATTTCATGTTTGTCTCACTCATTTTCCAGTTTGCCCCGCTGAATTTCATGTTTGCTCTGCTGAATTTCTAGTTTGCCCCGCTTATTTTTCAATTCGCCTTGTTGAATTTCATGTTTGCCCTGCTCAATTTCTAATTTGTCTCGCTGAGTAGCAAGCGTAATCGGATTGCGTACTGAGTTAGTCAGTACGCTCCCATCGTACTGAGTAAACTCAGTTGGGCCCACATTAAATGTATGTAGTATATCCATGTCGTCCATCCGTTTTTCCATCTAATTTAAAGGGTTAAGCCCTAAATTGAAGCATATCAAAAGATCAAGTGGATCATACCACAGGAAATAGTGGGCATAATGATTTCCACCGTTGAAACCATATTAGGCTCAACAGTGATGTTTGTTTGTTATCAAACATGTTCATCCATTTTTTAAAAGAACTTTGCAATGGAATTGCATGGAATGTGTTGTTTAGAATTGGATTGAGTCCATTATCTAAATTAGTCCTATATGCATGCGTAATTTTATTTTGAAATTACATTTATTCACGAGATGTAGTGGGTTTTTTACTTTACATCGTATCCTACACTATTGCTACTGAAATGATGTCTTGGGTTTGTTGCAATTTTAAAAATAAATTGAGAGTTTTTTCTCTTTCATGGCAAGTGATAGGTTTTAGGTGGCCATGATTGTTGGCTATGAAAAAGATGGACTTTTCTGGAATCTCAAGAATAGCATTGTGTGATCGCCATATACAATCAAAACCACATGCCTGTATCTGTATCTATATGTGCATATGCATATCTATATATTTGTATAAGTATGTATATTTGTATATGTGTATGAATTTACAAATGCATCATCATCACCATTATTATCTTAGTCTTCTCCTAAGAATTTGGGTTGGCTTTTAGGAAGTATATGGCAGAGTTTTCTACATGGAGCACTCTTTATAACCAACTCCAACCATGTGAACTACCAAAGCAACTAGAGTAACATTCATCACATTGGGCATTTATTGAAGTCAGGTAGATGGAAGTTAGAAACCGAGCCAGACTTCAAATTACATGAGTTATATTATAAAATATATTATATTGTAATTCAAATATTGGTTTAATTGCATTCTCATCACTGCACCATCCTATTCTGGAATAAGACAAGAATCCTGTTGATACTTGCTTCTTTTATAATTTAAGCCTTCTCATGTTATAGGAAGATGTTGCTCACGAAGCTCAAACGGGCAAAACATTGCCTTTTAAGGTTACATTCTCTATGGTGTCATAATGCTTTGTTTATTTCTTATTTTATTTATTTATTTATTTTTGCATCAGGTGTGAAAAAGAAAGTTGATAAAGTAATAGTACTTGCGGGGAAAAGTGAGGAGAAAATGACCGTAGACCTATGGCTACGGATTATAATCGTAGCCATAGATTATCGATAATATTGACCATACTTCGATAATATCAAAGATGAATGCCAAATTGTCCAGTAACAAAACTTGAAAAATGGATGAATTATCGATATTATCGAGATATGCTCGATAGTATCGAGCATAAGTCATCGATAATATCAAGACATGATCGATAGTATTAATAACTAATGTCGAGTAATTACCATAGACCTATAGCTACGGATTATAACCGTAGCAATAGATACCGTAGCCGATCTGACATCAACTACAATAGGAAAAAAATCTAGACTTTTACAACTACAGTTATCAATACGGCTATAATCCTTAGCTATAGCTGTATCAAAAATTAAACTCGCTGGACAGTTCTGGACCTTTTTCGAACATATTGAAAGACCTTCGATGCATGACAAAGGATATATCGAAAAAGCATGGGCTCTAGTTATGGCTACGGTTATAATCCGTAGCTATAGGTTCCTGACACTTTTTTTTTCCTATTGTAATCCCCACCGCTTTTTGTGGGTCCTTTTATGAGGTATGTGTTATATCCAAACTGTATTGGAGAACTCATATTAAGGCTTGAGGCGAAAAATAAGATAGATCTAACTATCAAGTGGACCACACTGTAGAAGGCAGTGGGGAATTGAACGTCTACCATTGAAACCCTTTTAGGGGTTACAGAAGTTTTGGATAATTATGAAATTTATTTTTCCTCTTCATCAAGGTCTTTGTAACCCTATGAATGAACTTAGACGGGGAGGATTTCTCACAAAAATCACAGTGGCCCCCAAAAAGTTTTTAATGGTCAACGCTCATTCAACACTGTTTCCTGTAATGTGGTACACTTGAGATTTGGATGTACCTCGTTTTTGGTCTCATACCATAAAATGATCAGGAAAAATATATGAATGGCATGGATGAAAATCATACATCATGGTGGGGCCCACAGACCACTGACCATCCACCATTAGCTGGTGGCAGGGGGAGTACCCACTCCGTTTCCATGAAAGGAGGGGTATTTTCGTCCTCAAATTCGCCGTACGAGCAGGTCTAAGTTTCCAAACGAAGTTTATAATGTTTCATAAAACCCGCTGTATAAAAGGTGGGGTCTACCGTCCCAAATTTCTCCTACCTTTTCCTTTAATACGGCCCACTTGAGTACTGGATCCTGCTCAATTTTGGTATATTCTCCTAAAATTATCTAAACAAACGGATGGACGGAGTGGATTCCTGAAAAACATCACGGTGGACCCCACCTAATTTTACAGCGCAGGAATTCCCTGCGAAAGGCTTTCGCAGGAAATCCGCGTCCATAAATACCTCCCATGAAAGCTGCCTGTATTCTTTTTCGTTTTTTCTGAAATAGAAACCCTAGCCGCGCTATACCCATCTCACTCTTGTTCTCCTCACAAGGTGTCTTCCACTTCTTCTTGATTCCCTCGCATCAAAGAAAATGGTAATCGAATGCTCTCTCTCTCTCTCTCTCTCTCTCTATATTATATATATATATATATATATATATCCTTGAATTTAAGTATGTTTGTTTTTGGTGGTGTAGGCGCCTAAGAAGGAGAAGGCTCCCCCTCCATCTTCCAAGCCTGCAAAATCCGGCGGTGGCAAACAGAAGAAAAAGGTACGTCCTCATCTTCTTCTCTTTTCCTTGTTTGGATTAGGGTTTTCTGGCTTTTTGATGCTTTTCCAGATTATTTATGGTTACATTACGCTTCTCTGGCTTTTCCGTACCTTCTCTGCTGCATATTAGTGTCATCGTAAGGTTTTTTCCTTTTTATTCATTCTTTCTGCTTCATATTAGGGATTTATTATTATTATTATTATTATTATTTCTGTTTTTTGGCTTTTTCATTCATTCTTCTTCTTTCTGCTGCTGCCGCTACTGATTAGGATTAGGGTTTTCTGACCTTTTGGTGCTCAATATACGTGTGGTCGTGAATTGGGGTTATACACACGGGATCATGGTTTTTTGGAGATACGGAGGGTTGAATGATGGGGATCCCCAAAAACCCTGTTGGATGGGAATATCCTACCAACCCTCCCCTTCAATATTTGGACCTCCTCTATATTGCTACACTTAATTCAATACATTGTTTATGGGATGCATATAGCAAATTCCCTCCCCTCCCACTAGTATTAGATGCTCCCTCACATGTAATTCCTTTCAAAATTAAATATAATATCCCTGTAACTGCTGCAACACTGCAGATCTTTTATTTACCTAAAAATAGCTCTATTTTATTATTTAGAGGTGACAGGATTGAGTAGCTGCGTATGCTGTATGCTGTATCAATTATCTGGAACTTCAAAAAAAAGAAAGAAAGAAAGAAAACAATAATCTACTGTACAAAAATCCTCATCTTGTTATATCACTTCCAAAATTAGTGTAACGGTTTCTAAGAATTGAAGCTGTTCGAATTTCTTCCAATTAATAGTCTGCAGCTGCTGCAGTTTTTCCTATGTGTAAACAAAAAAGCCTACTTGCGAAAAAATAAAGCAATTGGGTCATGGACTATCTAATCTGTACTGTTTGTTGTGTCACTGTGAGGGACCCACTTGCCTGGTTTTGTTCATTCTTGGCCATAATTTTTGGAGTGTGTGAAGTACTTGTCGACTTCTCTTAAGATTTTCACTGCGTCTTTGGTGTTGACTAGCAACTTTAGATGTCTTGGTCTCCTTTCTCTCTGATTGATTTTTTTGGGGATTTGATTCTAGAAATGGAGCAAAGGAAAGCAGAAGGAGAAGGTGAACAACATGGTTCTCTTCGATCAGGCTAGTTATGACAAGCTTCTTTCAGAAGTTCCGAAGTACAAGCTCATCACCCCTTCGATCTTGTCTGACAGACTGAGGGTATGATCACATCTTTGCATTCAATTTTTCTTTGTGAAACTCCAATATGTTGAGACTAATTGTAGTGTTGGCTAGCAAGTCTTAATGAGAACCTTCATTTTATTATGAACCATGTTTGCAAGTTCTTAAAGAATTTTGATTTGTCAAGAAAAATCGAGGTTCTAAAGAGTTCTAACCTTTTCATGATCCATCCTTTATATTTTGAATGTGGTTGGTCATATTTTATTGTGGTTGGGATCTAGGCTTTGTTGATGTAGGCTATGATCCTTGGGCAGCCACAGTCCAACCATGACCACAATCACAAATGCGTATGTAAAAAGAGAGTGACAAATGGAAAAATAGGAATGGTTGAATTTGCAGACAATGGTCTTACTGCACATATCATAGTATTTTAACCCAAGGTGTCCCGTATCGGTGTCGGTTGGCGTAACGGTGACCTCCAAAACCGATACGGATACGGGGGCGTAACGGCGATCTGGGCGTAACGGCGATACGGGGACAACGGCCCTTAACGGCGCAATTTTTTCTTTTTGCCAAAAAAATATAAAAAAATATGGATTAAATCTGGAATATTCTAAGCATTCCAAATATGCATTCATTTATAAATTGGAACATGTTTATGGTGGTGTAACGGTCCACTCTTTGGTGAGAAGTTGTATCGGACTGTCTGATTAATTTTTGAACCAGGTAACTTGAATTTGACTACAAAATTTATATATTTAATTTTCTAAATATCTAATTTATATACTTAACAATTTAATATCTTTCTCTCAATAGTTCTTTAAAAAAATGAAATTAAATTCAGGTAGATGGCGTTGCCAATTTCGGGCTGACTTGGAGGACCAATCTATGCCCCAAATTAGCCTCAAATTCATGCAATTTAGTGCCATTATCCCACTTATGTATTGGTGGACATTTATTGGATAGTGAATCATGAAAAAAAATCAAAAGGCCCTATTTTAAAAAATAAAAGTACACAAAATAACAATTAAAACTATTCAAATAATTTGATTTTGGCATTGTGAGTTAGCAATTACAGTTCATAATTTAATTGGTAAATTTTAAGTTAATGTCTCGTGTACAATTTTTTAAGGGCCCGAATTAGGCGGGATTCAGATTGTGAAGTGTAGCACACGTGTAAAAGTTTTTTGGGCCCCACCCGTAATGAATGTGTTATATCTAAACCGTCCATTCATTTGACAAGATCGTCTTAAGGCTTGACACGAAAAATAATACAGATCTAATTATCAAGTGGACCACACTGCAAAAAGCAGTGGGGGATTGAACGTCTACCATTGAAACCTTTTTTGGGATCATACAACTTTTGGATCAATATGAAATTTGTTTTTCCTCCTCATGCAGGTCTTTTTGACCTTATGAATAGATTGGATGGAAAATAATGTTATGGTGGGCCTACGGATTGTTTAACGGTGAAAATCATCATCTCCGCTGCTATTTTTGGTGTGGTCCAGACGATCTTTGGATACGATTCATTTTTTGGGCAATGCTCTAAAATGATATTTAAAAATAGATGAACGGTGTAGATATAATAAATACATCACTGTGGAGCCCATATAACTTTGATCTCCTTTGAACCGTTCGTACAACTCGGAGCTCGAGGAGTGTCAGCGCTCGTCTTAGCATGACACGTACCTACAGCCGCTTGCGCCTACTGAAAAAAAAAAAAAAACAGGAGGGAAACCGAAAAGAAAAAAGAGGGAAAGAAGAGAAGAAAAAAAAAGAAAAGAGGAAAGAGGTAGAGAGAGAGAGAGAGAGAGAGAGAGAGAGAGAGAGAGAGAGAGAGAGAGAGAGAGAGAGAGAGAGAGAGAAGAAGAAGAAGGCTCTAGCCGCAGCTGTCCGAAGGGGGAAGAAGAAGAAGAAGAAAAGTTGTTTTTTTTTATTTTTTATTTTTTTTATATCAAGGCCCGTAACAGTTGTAACGGGTCAGTAACGGCCGTTACGTGTACAAAAACGAGACTCGGCCGATACGGCCCCGTATCGCGTAACGGGTATCACCGTTACCGTTACATATCGGCCGATACGTAACCGTTTTGGGACACCTTGTTCTAACCATTTGATCAATAGCTGAAAAATGGGTAGTCAAGATCAAGTGGGGAAACAATATAGGTCAACTCATCATCTTCAAACATCCATTCAATATGAATCACCATGGTTTACTTATGATTTGAGTGATGGTCCTAAACATATGATCTATGGCTCGTAAAAAACTGGATGATCATAAAAAAGTATGCCGAAATCTTGAAGGGGTTGAAATTAGTTGTAGGATCCTTCTGTTCTAACTAGGTGTCATTGCTTTAAGTTGCCTTCGGACTCTTTCTCCTAAAACTATTTTTAACTAAGGAAATAAAACTAAGTATAAAGTTATTACGTATTTTAAATAGAGTGATAGTTAGACACCACTTCCAAAAGCTTACACCCTACTCCAATATTCCATTGAATTTATGGAACTATAAAATTTCAAATTTATTCAATTTCTCAGACAGTGACCTTAGTTACATAAAATTTCCAAATTCTATTAGCTCAAAACCCATCCTTTTCCCCAAATTCTTCATAAATTCTCAATTTCTAAACCATAAACTTTCAATTCCCTAAATTCTAACACAAAATTTCCTAAACTCCCTAACATCCCCAAACTCCCCAACTGAAAATCATAATTTTGTTAAAGTTCCTAAAATTTCCAAACCCTAAAAAATTCAAAATTTAATATCCCCAAATCTTGTAACCTATAATTTTCAATTCCCTTACATTTCCAAAAAGAAGCCCAATGCAGTACTTGAAACACCAATAGAAGAAAGAAATCAAGAAGATTTCACGAGTTTATATATTATCTAAGAAATTTGGGAGAGGAGGTATTTTTCATAAATCAAAGCTTTGATATAATCGAAATTTGGAAAATATGTGCCAAGGGGGTTTATAAAATGTCTTTCTACTCTTAATGGGTTTCAACATCCCAACATACCAAGCATTAGGTCTTTTGAGGTATCCAAAAGGGTATTTGATAACATCATGCAGGTGGCAACCGGATGCAGCCAGGTGTTAGGCACTAGGCTCACGCATGGGTATAGCGCCTCGCCTAGGGCTCACTCATGGCGCAGGTGGCCCAAAAACGCTACTTACATGTCCAAAATGTCTTTGACCACACTGCACATCAGTTAATGATTACTTTGGAGACAATACTAACATCCAATGGTGGGATGTTAGCATTTTCCCCTATATTTATAAATGGTGATTGGTGATGTGGTTCACATGTTACTACCTAGACAATAAGAAACCGTTGAACTAGTAGATAGTGCCAACTTGTCTGCATGCCATCTGATCCATCCATCATTTGCACCCCTGTGAGGGGAATGATGCAACCATGTGACTAAACACACAAGTGGGCCAATCAAATACTTGTAGCATCCATTCACTTGATTGATGATTTGGACCAGATACATGGTTTGATGAGATCAAATGGGTGTTACGGTTAGTGAGGAGAAATGCTCCAGTATGATCATTCCTTTATTGGTTTTTTTGAAAGGTGTACGATCGGTCCATTTGGACAGTTCAATCTGATCCTTTATATGAGTTGAACCAGTTACGAGCTTCTAGCTCTTTAGTAGCATCTGTCCTCTTGACACTTATAGTTAAAAATGAGCTAGAACTTTTATGAAGAATTGTGTAGGGACCTTTGATGCCTTGAGTTGTTAGGTGTGGTTATACCACATTTTAAAGAGCGTCTTAGTGCTTAATGCCATCAATCATAGACCTAATAGGGGATAGTGACCAGGCAGATGGGAATGGACTTGGGAAAGAAGACTTAAACTGTTGACTTTCGATCTCGATTACTTAGCTTGAGAAGGGAAAGTCCGAAGAAGTAAGGGACATAGAGGCTAGTTTTCATAGATTAGTGAGTAGGGTTGACTCGAATGTGAGAGTTGACTGCCTTTCTAGTCCCAGTTGTTCTAGGAATGCTTGTTGCCAATTCTTTATATGAGACAAAGCGGGTTGCCAGTGGTTGTTGTGCCTTTGCTGTTTGGAAGGAAGGTTATGAAAAATAGACTTATAAAGGCATGGGACTTTTCAAGGGGAAGATGATCAAAGCCTAGTGTTTGCATGGTAGCCCATTAAATATAGGTTGGACCTGATGAACAATATAGATTGATGAATTGGAATGAATTAGACTGTTCAAGTGGACAAATGCAAGTAGGATCATTGGAACATTTCTCATGAGTCAAGATTGGTTTGACAAGTTTCTCTTTAATATCTTGTCAGTCTCTTTGGCGGGCCATTTTCCTGGTATCAAACGTGACATGAAATTGACCAGTTTTGAAATCCTATTGAGTTAGCTTGAAGGTTATGCAATTCTGATACCATAAGCAATTTTGAGTAAGTTATGACCAATTTACTATAAGCATTTTGCTGATTTCCTACTGTATTAGGGTTTTTATTTCTTGTGATTTTCTTTGAAGTAGTTTGATAACCAACTGGCCACTGTCTACCCTCTTTTCCTACTATTGGGTCCAGGACCAGGTGTGTGTGATGTTTTGTTGATAAACAAGGCTGAATTCAGATTTTATTTTATTTTATTTTTTTATTTTTATTTTTTTATTTTTTTTATTTTGTTTTAAAATTGATTACCTATGGGAAAAATGGCCGTTGAAATCAATTTTTGCAATACAAGAATGGCTCATAATGGTGAGTTTTCATTGGTTTGACAAAGGAATCATACCCCTGCTGGGGATGCTGTTGAGATTTCCCAAACTGCCTAATAAATGAGATACCGTAGGCAAGGGTCTTCATTAAAGTGCTTATTCTGTTTAGGGATTGTGCTAGAAGGGCTGTTTGTTTGTCGGGTGTTGTGTCAGCTGGGGGGCTGACAGTTGTATAGTTCTAGGTTTTTTAGTTTTTTTTCCTTCTTTTCTTGTATGGTTTCTGTTTTTGGCCTTTGGCTCTAATAATTTTGTCATCTTTCAAAAAAAAGAAGAAAGAAAGAGACCATTATGCAGTGTGGAAATGAGGTACGCCAAGCATTGTTCGGAGTATCCTGGATATTACTAAATATACCTGATATTATCCCTATATCCAGCTTGGCGATATTGATAACACTGGTAGCGATACCGATAACATTGGTAGTCTTAGAAATTCCAAGTATTGACAATTTATCGCTAAGTATCGCCAATATTTTTTATTGTGTATCACTAAATGCATCCCCGATATGATCTGTATCTCCAGCTCGGTGATATCCATAACAATGGTAGCAATAGTGATAACATTGGTATTCTTAGAAATTCCAAGTATCAATTTATCGCTAAGTAATGCCAAATGTATCACCAATATTTTCGATTGTGTAAATTCCAAGTGTCACTTGTATCCCTAATGTGTCGATATCGCTAATATTTTTAACTGTGTAAATTATAGGTGTTTGCTTGTATTGCCAGTGTATTAACGATATTTTGATAATATCTCCAATGTATCGATATCATAAAAAATTCTATTTAGTAAAAAATTTCCATTTCAAAATTTTTTTAATGGGTGCAAGGTTGTATAAAATGTTCATATTGTCGATGATAATATCAATCGTATCACAATAATATCATTATCCTAACATGGGTGATATTGAGACCACAATCTTTTGTTTTCTTTCCAGTTGTCAATGATTTCTTGGCAAAATATCGTGTGTTTGTCGATATTCTGAAATATCGATAGATGTTTGGATGGAAGGTTGGATGGATGGATGGATAGATGGGATGTATGTGATGGTTGGATTGGTTTCTTTCGATAATGCATGCTTTTAGGCATCCATTAAATGAAAATTTATTATGTAGGCATTCTTTTTGCAAATTTTTTATACCTAAATATGCAAATATGTGTATTTTAGCATCTCCTAAACTTTTACTAAAAAATTCCACCGCTTTCCCCATGTTTTCCCGCATTTCTTGTTATTGGTGATTATAATTATATCAGTGATATCGATATTGTTTCTACATTCCCGGCTAGCGAAACTTGTAGCGATACCGATATTTTAAACACTGATGACAAACCCTTTCTTTTGTGTGTTAGTGTCCATCCACTTCATTTTTCATTATACTGTTTGATTCTACTGTTGACACACTCCTGCCAGAAGTTCCAATAGGTCTATTGTCAGGTGGCCACATTGTATGTGCCATGCCTGTCAAGTCATCAGGTGGGCCAGACTGTATCTTGGATATGGACTTTTAGGTAATCCTTTTCAACTGTCCTTTGTTTGATATGTGTGGCCTCCTGATGATCAAATGACCCTGATTCTTAGGCTACAGCAGCAGGTCATGCATTGGGACTTAGAATGGCTGGATCTCATGCATACATTTTAGACATGTGCAATGAGTTTGCAATGCTCAACATGCATTTTGTGATGTTTGTATATGTGATCTGTTGATGGGTGCCATTTTCTCTGTAATTGCAGATTAATGGATCGCTTGCAAGAAGGGCAATCAAAGATCTGATGGCAAGGGGTTCCATCAGGATGATTTCTGCTCACTCAAGTCAGCAGATATACACCAGAGCCACCAATACCTAGAAGCAGCTAGCGCTTCTTCTCACTTCTCGCCTTACACATTTCTTTTCTGTTATCACAAACAAAATGCCCTGGTTTCATTTTTGGATTGCATATTAACTCTATCAGTGCTCAGTTTTGGTGGTTGCTGCCATCCTAAGTAATTATTTTGCTACTTTAGTTTCCTCCATTTAGACTTATTATTGATTGTAGTGCATTAAAACGATTGAGCTTTTGTTTCTTTAACTTTGCCCTATTTGCATATCATAAAAAAAGGGGTATCGGTTGGGTGGACCTGACAAGGACACGGATGAAAAACTTGTGGCTCATGTCAGCTGGTTAACTGGTTTGCATGTGTTGTCTCCAACCATTCGGTTGTTATGCCCCCGTATTGGCTGTTATGGCTGATAGCTGTATCGGTAATGGCGGTAACCGTTAAGGCCACATTGGTTGCACCTCTATGATCTAACAAACAACAATTGTAACAGCAGTTAGTAATTGGCACCTTGGTTTTAAGTCTCGGAAGAGTCTCATGTGACTCAATTTGGTCAGGACCCCAAGTTCTCCCCAACTTGGGCAAGTCGGGCTGATTGACCCTGACTTGGGTGAGTCACAACTCAAATAGGGACCAAATGAGGCGATCAGAGTTTTGGTCTTTTTAACTTTTTAAGAACTTTGATTTGAACTGGTGGCCATTATTCCATATTCCTTCAATTCCTGGTGACCATGGCCTTATTGCCCTGGCATGATGTTCTCGGTAATAGACGGCCACATGGGTTCCTACACTTTGGAATGGAATGCGTTGAGCAGTTCAGTTGGTGTCATTAGCTCTCAGATGTTGCCAGGATGAGATAGTTGAGCAGTTCCGTTGGTGTCATTAGCTCTCTCAGATGTTTGCCAGGATGAGACGGAAGGCTGTCAATAGCAAGGTGGTCAGGGAGCTAGAGTGATGCCAGAAGCTGGCATTGCGCCAGCCCCAGCATCCTTGGCGACCTCAACAATCATCCCTAAACCTCGTCATCAGATATCTCAGGAAGTGACCTTAGCGGTGTCATCCCTACCAAATTTACCTTTGAAGGTGGAAATAACAAATGCAGCTGTGGAACTATCCAAAGATAATTTGCATGTGTTTTGAAGGTGGTGGAAATAACAAATGCATGTGTTTTGGAAAGTACAAACGTTTTTTTTTTCTTTCTTAATTGTGCGTCTGTGTAATACAACAGTAGTATTTGTAATTTTAGAATAATGTTAGTCAGATAATAGGATGAAGATGCAGTTGCTTCATCTATAAAAGGCTTATAGTTTTAGAGGTATTATACTATTATGTCTTCCCCAGTTTTAGAGATACTATTACGTATTTCCTGAAACAGGGCATGTCCTCGGGGGCCCATTCCCTTCAAGTGGGCCTGATGGGGGGTAACCTAGACCCTTGATTTTGACATGCCACCTTGTTGATACATTGGAATATTTAATTTGTCCAATCTGTAGCTTTTCCGCAGTGTGCGTGGATTGTTTGTTTGTTTGTTTGTTTTTTTTTTTTAAGAAAAAGAAAACAAGATCAGCCCATCAGTGAAAAATGGGGCATCCCTATCCAGATTGCCGCTCAGATAGTGGCCTACCACTGAACCATGTGACCCACTTGTAGTTTGCTTTGGAGGGCAGGCGCCCCGGGCTGGGATCACCATACCCCATGATTACTTGATGGGGATTTATTTGATACTTAGGGAGAGTGTAATGGTTGATACTCAGGCACTCAACAAGTGTACGTGGTGTAAATCAAGTCCATAAATCAACTGGAAATAAACCGTTGGAATTGTGTGAAGAAGTTCAAAGGATAGGTTACCATCCGACATTCAAGATTCATTGAAGGATGCTACCTCTGAGCAATTGATGGGTATCTGTTGGCTGAAGTTGGACCATCAGATACTTGTAATTTTTATTGTCCACCAACAACCATTTAGGAAATTAAATCGGTTTTATCTTTATGTGGTTGATCCAATCGACTATTTAATTCTAACTTACTCACATCACATGCCACCTATGCAATTTTGTAGAGCCTGTGTATTAACCATTAGGGTTGCAACTTGGGCCAGATGGGTCAGCCTCAAGAGGACCCACCCGCAAGTCGACCTGACCTGAGTTCCAACACGAAGTTCTCTTTACTCCACCCAATTCGACCTCAACCCAACTTGAACCCAATCTGAGGACCTTGACAAGGTTTTACCCAAACTCGAATTTCAGCCCTATTAGAATTAAGACAAGGAAAACTTACGTGGAGGTGTGGTGCACATGAGTAACATGTTCTTGATATTCCCGCATGTGTCACGTATGTCATCATACATCTCAAGCTCTCCACATATGCCACATGTGTCATACTCCATTTTAATTCATATTCCGAGGCGTTTGACCAAAATGAACAAAAATAGCTAATTCAAGAAAGCATATAGCTAATTCAAGAAAGCATATAGCTTATATGGCCTAATCCTATCCAATACAAAACGACCCATACAGTGTATAGACTACGACTTTTCTTTCATTCAAACGACTCCTTTTGGTTTGTGGTGAACACAACTATTCTTGAATCTAGGCAGCTCCTAGCTGCAGGCTCAACTGCAGTTTAGTTGGTAAGGAATGATTTTTTGGGATTTTAGTGTTTCTTTCTGTTTATATCTTGGGCTCTTCTACGACATTGAAATCCTTAATTCTATTCGGTCTATATCATGGTTTCCCTGTGGCTAATACGTAATTTGGTTGGTCACAGTGTCTCCATCGTGTTAGCCCCATATTTCCATTTTTAATTGACCATGAATCTCAATAAGGTGACATCTGTTGTAAAAAATGGTGATGTTACAATTAATCAATATTGGAAAAATGTCACGGTTGGTACTTGGGTTTGTTTTCTGTCATGTGTAATATGCGTAGGTGTAGTAGAATCAATAAAGCGGCTTGATCCAAATTAATAAACTTTGACTCCAAGTACTAAAATAAGCTAATACATCTAATATGAATGTATATGAACAGATTATGAGAATATCACTCGCTTACTTAGTCACTTGCAAAATTTTTTAACAATTAAGCGATAATCGGAAGGTAGGGGTCTTCCTCCGAAGATGGGTTGCTTTTTGCCTTATGTAAGAAAGGACTTTTCAGAATACCATGTAATTTAAAAAAAAAAAAAAAAAAATCAAAATCGGTCATCAAGAAAAACTACAAGAATGCGTCTCTTAAAAGAACTGCGTGATATCGAATAAATGACAAATCTTACATATGAGTGTATATTTGGATTATAACTAAGAATTATCGTTACTCATAGGATAAGTTTGAATAAAAGTAAATTGATAGATTGGTTGTTTTTATTTTATTGTGTTTGGATATCTTGTTGTTGATATTGTTCTATTGAATTACTCTACTATTGATAGTGTTCTGCAATGTAGCTTATTATTTTGGATCATTCTTCCATTACTACAATGGTTACAACAACAAAAAAAAAAATATTTCTCTAGATCCTTCTTTTTGTTATATTTCTCTTTTGCAACTGATCCTCTTCCGTTGCCCAAGTTTTGCTCTTCTCGATCGTCTTGGGTACCTCGGACTGCTTTGACTGTGTTTCTCTCTTCGCTCATTAGACTTTTGAGTAACTCAACCTTATCACTTTGTCGACCATCCGCTGACGTGTAATATTAAATTTACGCTAGCTATGATTATACAAAAAGCGCTCTAAGTATCTTAAAGATCTTTTCATCCATATCCTATTTCTCATACAATGCGACATGTCGCTCTCCTATTGGTTTTTTCCAGAATGGCAAGAAATAGCGTACAATATTGCCCCCACATCGTTTCACCTTTGGAGAAAGGTGAAAGCAACATTATTCTTTTGTCCAATGCAATAAATGCAGTTGGCCATTGTTCCAGGTGTTATATCCCCATTGATTCTACCTGACTGAGGCCGACCAAGGAATACATTCATCTGGCCTAGGCACTCGCTCAAGGACGTCAACTTGCTCTCACTCCTTTCGTGCTTGACCATCTTTACCCCAACATGTTTGGAGCAACCACCAAGGGATTTTCCCACTCTCGCAGGCCTATCTGGCTTGTCCAGATATGGTTTTATGAGTACTTTGGAGTAAAATTCATTAGATCTGTCATAATAGATGTAGAATTTACCTCATTCGGTCACCACGACTTCCTTTGCACCAAAATCAAGTATTCTTTTGCCAAGTATTTGAAGTTTTTTTATTTTTTTTTTCACCCTTGAGAAATCCAACTATTCTTTCTACCCCTTTAAATATAAAGAGTTCGGACCGACCTGATTTCTGAAGACTATGAGTTAACTGACACCGAGATGACAAGTCTCATGGATGCAGCTTGGAAAAGGTACCTGTTCTACAGAGACCTTCCATATGGCGGCATAATAGATATAGGTATTAATGCCAATGCTAGCATGGAACAGTATTGCCCCAATATTCTTGTGCGTCAATTTGGTTTGGCTCGAGATATCACTTTTTCATTTATTCACTGAACTTGCAACCAACTTCCGACTCATCGACCAGTTGCAGACTCGGTCATTAATTTTCACTCTCTCCACGGGGGGGGGGGGGGGTTCCATAATTCTTCTTTCATACTCCCCATCTTCTCCAACTATTTGCAATAGATAGAGTCATTCCACTCATGGTTGAAAAACTACTATGAGACTTTGATTAGCGGGTCCCATAAATTGGTCATCACCCGACTTTCTTCTTCGTGTAAGATGGAGAAACCTATGGCCGAGAAGAAGAAAAAAAAAAGAAGGCACCAAGAAATCGATTGCTCCTTAGTCGGTCGTGTCTCCTTCCTGGAGGAAGACATGATCAAAGAAGACAACATCGGTTATATCGACCGTCCCATCCCCAATACAAATAAAGACGGTCGGGCTTTCCTTCACATTAATAAGAGTAATGGAGCCAGCTCAACCTGAGTTGAAGCGTCGGAAGACCACAATGGTAGGTCTAACTAAAGTGGTTCCGACAACTACTTCAACTGCAACATCTACAACTCATCCAACTGTTTTGATGATTTCTGAGCTCGGGCCTCTCGTAGCTCCTCTCCCTACTATACTTACATTGTCTGGTTGATCTGTGCCAGGCATTTCTTCTTTGGCCAAAGCCATAATAGAGTTAAAAAAAAATATAAAACCAAATTCTAATCGGATATTCCACCTTCAAAGTATTCATAGGAGATGGAAGAGGCACAAAGATGCTCACTTTAAGATGGCCTTTGATAAATGAAAGATTAAATGATCCTAATTTTCATTTTGATCGATTTCTCAAGTTATATTAACTTAACCCTCCACCTTTCCCTTGTTACAATCAAGGTTTGGCTTTGGTTGTCGACCCCACCAAAATTTCACCAGCAGTCAACCGATTTACCATTGTTGCTGTTCAGTCAAATTTAGGTGGATGTTTCTTCAATATTTCGTTCTCTTCCTTTATAAATATATTGCAATTCTCTAGTCTTACTTTCTCCTATTTTGGTTGCAGTGACCAGAGAACTTTTCGCCTCTGAGAAGTTAGTCTTTATACTAGTCTTTCAAGCTGAGGTAACTGTTGCAGACACTTCGGTTGATGCTACTCAGTCTCCTACAGAAAGACTTGAAGTTTCTAACTTAGAAGAGACTACAAGTAAAATTCGTTGGTTAGAGCATCAGATAGAAGGTCAGGCTCAGAAGGTAATAATATATCAGCCTGTGGAGTCCTTCATCTCCTTTTGTAATATATAACTTCATCGCTCACACCTAATCAGGCTCAGGGAGTTGTGGAGTCAATCGTGCCGACGACCCTCTCCTCTATTAAGCCTGCTCCATCCATAGAACCGACCAATCAAGTGGCCCATGCCTCGGTAGATGAACACATGATGATTCCTTTAAACGAAGTAGAAGTATTGGAAGAGGAAACATCTCGGCCAGCTAAAGTTTCTTCTAGTCGAGCTACAAAGGTTCTTGCGGCTGTTATTCTTGCTTCTCTAGCCCCTTCAGCCGATATTTCTCATTCTTTATCTTCTTCCTCTGAGGAGTTGCTTCCCATACAAGACATCTTATCCTCATTCGATCAAACCTTCCCATTTTACATCCTTGTGGTCGAATTCCCTGCACCGTCATCAGAGATTTAGCAGCAGTAAGAGTAATGAAGAACTCTTGTTCATTCTAGTGATGCTGATATCATTGCATCGGGATCGATCGAGAGACTTAACTTTTTCATTTGTTGATACCAAACTCTCACTCGATTAGATGAGTTCCTATCAACTTAACTACTTGTACTCTATGAATTTCTGAGCTTGATCCATGAGCATAAGGATATAGTAATTGTGGTTGACAAACTTCAATATGAGCATTTAGTTGTCTCCATCAAAATGACTAAAATTGCAATTGCCAAGGAACAACTTGTTATAGTATACAATAATTTGAAGGAGTCAGATGCAACCTTGATAGATCTGAAAGCTTAAATCTCGATCATGGAGGATAAACTGAGATTGCTGAAGGAAGAAGAAACATCTCTAACCAAGAGTAGACAATCAAAATATTGAAATTAATCATTTGGTCGCTTATATGCAAGAGCACACTCCTTTGACTGGTGACATAACACGCTCAGAAGCTAAAATTAGGGCTGCTCTCCATCAATAATCAGCCAAGCGGTCAAAGCTTAAAGAAGTGATTCTCTTTTTGTCTTTTAAATTTTGATTGCTTTGTATTTGTCTACTATCGGTCTATAATTTTCTCTATCTTTAATACAATTGGCCAAAATATTTTCTTTCCACTGTCTTGCATTATTTCAAGTATTTGGATTTTCTCTGCATAGAATAACTGTATTAATGATACGACACATTCATGATAATTCATGTGCCAGTTCATTTCCTTTTCTTAGGGAACATTTCATGCAAGTAATAGGGCACCTCAACCATCACAGTGCCTCATCTTTAGGCATGACTATTCATTTCAAGTGCCTAGATAAGAAACTCTCTGGTACTTATTCCCCTATGCATTTAAATTTCCTCTCTTCCCATCTTCACAAACTTTTTTTTTTCTCCAATGGTTTCTGCTCCCATACCTACTATCAATCGGGCTCAAAGGTTTTTGAGGAAAATCTTTACCTTGGATATTGAAGCTTTCTCTCACTTCACACTTCAATAAGACATTTATTTATTCACTCGCGACCTTTGGTTCAGTATTAGTGATGATGTTCCCTTGACTGTGTAAACAAAGAGAAAACGATGAAGGCTTTTAGGATAATGATTATCCTTTTGGTTTTCTGTGTATTTAAGACAACCCTGAAGGGTTGAATATATAGAGCTTTACAACGACTATACAAGGTAAAATGATAAATACAAAATCTTCTACTTATACATCATCTATCTATAAAATCGGCTATACAAGGCATGTGGCTTGTCTAACATCGCCCCTCAAACTAATGCTAGTCATCGACAAGTAATAGTTTGCCAACTGGAAATGAGTGACATGCAGAAGTGAGGGACTTCGTGAGAATCTTTGCAATCTGATTATGGGATGTGACATGTGGAAGAGAAATGAGCCGAGACTAAAACTTCTCGCGAATGATGTGACAGTCAACTTCAATATGTTTTGTCCATTCATGGAAAACCATATTAGAGGCAATCTGAATGACACTCATATTATCTACAAGGAGTGGAGTAGGATCTTAAAGATGAACGCCCAAGTCGAAAAGAAGTCCACAAAATCAAATAAGCTCACTACAAGCAGCTGACATTGCTCTATACTCGGCTTTTGTGCTGGATTTGGAAACAGTGGCCTGCTTTTTACACTTCTAAGAGATAAGAGAAGTGTTAAGAAAAACACAATAGCCAGTGGTAGATTTGCGTATGAGAGTACAACTGGCCCAGTCAGCATCTGAATAAGCACAAAGATCTAGAGTGGCCGTGGAGGAGAAGAACAAAGATAGATCCAAAGTTCCATGTAGGTACCGTAAGATGCGCAATACTGCAGTCATATGAAGAGTTCGAGAAGCAGAAACAAATTGGTTGACAACTTGGACTGCGTAAACAATATCAGGATGAGTCATTATTAAGTAAACCAGACTCCCAACCAAATAGCGGTATAATGTGGGTTTCGCAAGGAGATCACCATCGACACAGCCATATTAAATGTTAAGTTCTAAGGGAGTTTGAACAATCTTCTGATCCGTCAATGAGGTCAAGGCAAGAAGATCCTTGGTATATTTATGCTGGCTGACCAGGATTCCATGTTTAGAACGTGAAAATTCAAATCTAAGAAAGTATGTTAGATGTCCCAGGTCCTTCATTTTGAAGAATAACTTCAGAACTTCCTTTAATGCTGAGATGCCAGTATCATCACTACCAGTCAGAAGTAGGTCGTCAACATAGACGAGAACAATGACGATTCCACACTCAGTGGTGCGCAAAAATAAGGATGGATCATGACCACTTTGAGTAAAGCCAGCTCCTATAACAACATCATGAAAGCGTTGGAACTATGCCCGAGGGGTTTGTTTGAGGCCGTATAGAGCTTTCTTCAGGCGACAGACCTTATTGGCAGGGATTAAAGATCCAGGAGGAGCTTTCAAATATATTGTTTCTTAGAGGTCTCCATGAAGAAAGATATTTTTCACGTCCATCTGAGTGAGTGGCCAAGAACGAACTGATGATACTGTCAGAAGAGTGCGAACAGTTTTCATCTTGGCTACAGGAGTGAATGTCTCATCATAATCAATTTCGTGTTCCTTTTTGTATCCCTGAGCGACAAGCCGAGCTTTGTATTGATCCAATGATCCGTCAGACTTGAGCTTCACAGAATAAATCCATTTATGACCAATTAATTGTTGGTCAGGAGGTCGAGTGACAATGTCCCACGTATGGTTTTCTTCCAATGCTTCAAGTTCATCTGCCATAGCCTTCTTCCAACAATCATGACTGACTGCCTGATGGTATGAAGTAGGAATAGATACAGTATCCAGGGTAGTATTCATGGCAGACATAGAGTATATCAAGCGATCAGGTCGTCGATGTACACGAGTGGAACGTCGTACAAAGATAGGATCTAGATCGGTAACGGGTACATTAGAGAGAGTAGGAGGTAATGGATCTGTATATTGTCGTCGTGAATAAACCTATAATGGACAAGGAGGTGTACTCGAAACAACCAAAATGTCAGGAAAAATAACAAGACCAGGAGAGTCTGGTGTGGGCAAATGAGGAACAGATGAATGGAAGACAATATGCTCAATAAAAACATCATGTCGTGATACCCGTACATGACGAGATACCGGATCATAGTAACAAAATCCCTTCTGAGTTTCTCCAAATCCCAAGTACATATATTTGACTGATTTTGGAGAAAATTTGTTACATTCACGTGATGCCAGATGAACATAACATATACAACCAAAAACATGAAATGTGGAATATGTAGGAAGTGAACCAGTGAGAACAAAGTAGGGAAATTTACTATTCTGAATTGTGATTGGCAACTGATTAATCAAGTAGACTAAACGCATTATAGCTTCCGCCCAGAAGGAAAGAGGAACACTCATAGCCGTCATTAAGGTATTGGCAGTTTCAACAATATGGTGATTTTTTCGTTCAGCCACCCCATTCTGTTGTGGAGTATCAGAACAGGTGGTCTGATGAGTAATCTCATGACCCTGAAGATATGTACGAAAATTTATGGAGAGATACTCTCCTCCTGAGTCAGATCAGAGAGTTTGAATTTTTACTCGAAATTGAGTGTCCACCATATAATGAAATATTTTGATTTTTTATAAAACCTGTGACTTAGAGTGCAGAAAGTAAATCCAAATGTAATGTGTGAAATCATTAATGAATATAACATATTATCGTAGTCCAGAGAGAGACGTAATTGGTGAAGGGCCCCAGACATCCGTATGCACTAGTTCAAACATAGATGATGATTTTGTAGTACTTAGAGGAAAGGAAATACACTTACTTTTTGAAAGGCAACAGGAAGAACAAGAATAATCCAAATTACTTTTATTAAGAGAAATATTCTCTAATATGTCAGAAGAAAAGAACTGAATCAAACGATCAGAATGTGGATGACCCAGGCGAAAGTGCCAGAGTTTCCACATTTTATTTATCGAACAAATATCTGAGGAAGATGGAGAGAAGAAACAACGAGCTGGAGTAACGGATGGCTCTAGAACGTACAAACATCCATGCCGCCTACCCTTTCTAAGTACCTTCTCTGTTGTCAGATCCTGCACAAAACAACAATTTGGAAGAAATATGACTAAGCAGTTATTGGATGTAAGTTGACCAACAAAAATTAAATAGGAAGAGAGTTTAGGTGCATGAAACACATCACGAAGGGTAAACTGGTGATGGGCAGAAGGAGAGAAAGTTAAGGAACCAACGGACTGAATGGGTAGTTTAGTACCATTTGCAGTAGAAATAGTCTGATTTTCAATGTAGGGACGAATATCACGAAGATGTGATACATCACTAGTCATATGATTGGAAGCACCTGAATCGAAGAACCATGGAGAAGATGAGGTTATACCTGACATACCGGCCGCAGAAAGGGCCTGCATGATCTACTAGAGCATCGCAGGAGTTAAAGGTGAAGAAAGACCGTCAACAGAACCAGTGGATGCAGTATCACTAACAGAAGGCTCGGAAGAAGTAGTCGTAGAAGTAGCAGAAAGAACACGACCACGGCCACGACCCCGACCACCACGTCCATGGCCGAATGAGGATGCATAGGCACGTGAACGACAATCCTAAATACCATGACCAGTCCGTCGACAATAAGCGCACCAATCTTTACACTGAGCGACGACATGTCCCACTTTGTGATAGCCGCGACAAGTTAAAGGAGTGGAACCACAGTTTGGTGTAGAGGTGGATACAACAAGTGCCAGGTTAGATGGTCCCTGAGATGTCACCTGAGAGAGGACCTGCAGTTGTTGTTCCTCGGCTAATAAATCATTAATAACTGTATTCATTGAAGGAGTTGGGCTACGGTTCAGGAGAGCAGCCCTGCAATGCTCAAATTCCAGACACAGTTTCATAAGAAACTGTCTAACATGCACACTTTCGCACATTGTTTGGAATATTTTAAAGTCAGTTGGGAATTCGAGATCCACCATAGCCATCTCTATACAAATTGTAACCATTGTAGAGTAGAAGTGTAACGTCCTGAATTTTCACTGTTTTGGATTTTCAAAAATTCTTAAATTTTTTTTATTAATTAACTTATAATATCACTTAATGACCATTATCACTCAATGTTAGTTTATACACAGGTGGAACCAGTAAAGAACTGCACAAGTTCATTTAATCAACCGTAGGAAGCCAACGAATCCACCCGATCACTTGAACATGAAGTTTAGCCCCATGGCTTACTTACATTGGGCTCAAATCTAACCGACCCATCGCTAACTAATCAATACAAGCATAACTAAATTAAAGATCTAATCGAAACTGAATCAGATAAGGCCCAGATCTTAACTAATAGACCAAATCAACCCCGTTACTCTTTTGCCTAAAACCGACGATTTAGAGTAATCATGACCAAATCTCTACTTTCACTAGTTATAAATAGGTCACACTATGAACATAGTTAATCCAAACCCTAATCATTGCCCGCGAGAAATCTCACTACCAAATTTATTCCAAAAATGTCTCAATTTTTCAAACAAGCTCTAGACCGCTCGTTAGTGGGCCACTAATTTCAAAACTATAGAATAATGTCTGTCATACTGGGCTTGACATCCATCACGGGAGTTAGACCTGGGTACCTTCCAGAACTGCTCAACTTAAGCCAAATGACGAGTGCATGAGAAGTGCAAATACCTTAAGGGAAGAAGTTGAAACTTAAGTGGAATTGGGTCGTCCACTCTTATGTAAAGTTGAGGATTTCGGACTGTTAGTTTATGACTAAACTTCACACGTGGAGTAAGGATATTTCCCTGCTTATATCCATATAGCCGCGGCCCCAATCGATCATCGGTGACCGTTGAACAAACTTCTAATCATATCTGTCGATCGGCGTATCCAAATGGCAGGCCGAACATGTCCATACATAGATCATCATTAGGGCTAACTATTCTATGGTGTATATCAATATGTACACCCCGTAGTGGGCCCTAGAGGTTAGAAAGAACCTTCCATAGGGCTAATATAGTAAAAACCCAACCATTGAGGCCATTTACACCAAATCTGGCATTATAAAAGGGCTTCTTTTGGGCACCCCTCTCCCCATACGAATTTGCCCTAGAGAATGGAAAGAGAGAAGAGAGAAAAGGGAGAGAGGAGAGAAAAAGGAGAAGGAAGAGAGGAAGAAGAGAGTGAAGGAGGGTGTTGTTGGTGGAGGAGCCAAGGAAACTTGGAACCTTAGCAAATCTCCTTCCTTTCTCCCACATCCACAACTCCAAGCTCCATTTCCATCTGATTGGGGAGGTAAGCATCCATCTTTTTGTAACCTTTTGTGTTGAGCTAAGATTTGCATGTAACCCTAACATGCAAGTTCATTTGACTCAGGATCTCTACGAATCTACCACGAGTTTGGCAACCCTAGATCGTTTCCTAGAGCTCTTATCGATTCATAGGTGCGGACTATTATCCTTAGGTGGCCTAGCACCAATTTTAGTATGAGTTTAATGATTTTGATTGTTTGGATGATGTATTTGGAGAATCTAGAGAGAACCTAGGAAAGACCTTACTGACCTTACCATGATTCTTCAAATCGACATAGAATAGATATGGAATGTTGTCTCTCACATAAATGATATAAATTTGATGTTGCATGTGCATGTCTTGTGATTTGTGTATGATGTTACCTTGTAGCATGTATGATTTATTAACCCATGTGCATTTATTCCTATGATATATATATGTGTGTGTTTGTGTGTGTGTGTGTGTGTGAAGTGCTTAATTTGTGTATGATGTTACCTTATAGCATGTATGATTTACTAACCCATGTGCATTTGTTCCTATGAAAAACATATATGTGAAATGCTTAGCTTCCTCACTAATCCACACAACACACATTCACTTTAATTTCACAACAACGTTAGCTTGCTTGGTAGAAAAATTGAGTCCTATGTTGAGAAATATGAATGCGTGATATTGAATATGCTAGATGATAACCCTGAATGTTGGCATGTTACGGATCATCATCAGGACCCTTGGGTTGTCAGGAATATGAGGCGAGTGAAGCTGGTCCCATTGGTAGGAGTATCTTGAAGCTAAACCCATGGACTTGGGCAGGTGCGTGTGGGCGACAGTAGTTAGATTACATGGGACGCTCGTACCCGATGTCGTTTGTCATGTGCTTGCCTGAACTCGTGCGATCTAGTCTACTTACTGACCAATCTTGTTTGTTAACCCTGTTTGCTCACAACCGTTGTAGCTCATTGATAACCAATTAAAGCCGATCCACCGACTCGTGAGCTGGACATGGTGGAATGGGACACTGTGGTCGAGCTGTCGGCCTATGCTGGGGTGATGAGCCTCCCCGTAGTGACCGCGATCGATCCCTTTCTTAGCACTCCCCATGTGCTTGAAGTCGGGGATGGGGAACCCGACGGAATCACGGATCGTGAAGCCCTGACCTCGCGTGTTGAGGGGCCTTGGCATCGCAACTAGTTGAGGGCATTGAATATGTGAGGTGTATCAGTTTCCCCAATCTGCTGGATGAATGGAATAAATTAAGAACTTGGCTAACATTATTATACCGCATCGCACTAGTTAGGTTGGCGACTCGGCAGTCGAGGTCGCTAGGAGGGAGTGTTAACATATGTGATCGTGAGACGGTGTCGCTCGAGGGAGTGTTATTGTGAGGGCATGCATCATATCATCTATCATGCATGTGCATTAATAAGATAAGTTAGGTGTTTGTGAATGATTGTCTTTCATTAAGTTCATAATATAATTGATGCTTGTTACAACTTAAGACTAATAGCATCCACTGAGTTGATCACTCACTCCCACTCTGTGACTGTGTTTTAAAACACCAATCAGACTCTCCCGTAGATGCAGGTGATGCAAGGTATGAGAAGCTTGGAGACGCGAGTCTTGAGGAGGAGGACGAGCTGTCCTACTTCTATCTGATGGACGGTCCTCCACTGGCTTAGATGACGGGATTCTGGATCACTGAGTTGTAGACTTAGCTCTATTCTTTTGGACATGCTATTCTTTTTGTGATTTTATTGGGTGATGCCTTGAGTGACCCATTTACATTCTTTTGGACCTGTATATATTAACCTCTGACATTCTCGGTAGACTAGTTGTGATTATGCTTCATGTTTCAAGAAATTCCATGTTGTGCATTTAGACTTGTTTAAACGCAAATTAATAAAAATCGGTCATAAGTGATACCCGGGAACTTGAGAGTCGAGTGTATGCACGACCCCCAATTTCTAGGGCGTTACAAGTTGGTATCAAAGCAATGGTTTGGAATTAATTAGGCCATGCGTCATGAACTCACTAACGCGTCCGCTGACTCGAGAAGAAATGCAATAGAGACTTAGAACGCTAGAAAACGCGTCTGTTGATATATTGTCTGGAGATGCTCCCACATTACCTTAGCAGTGCGATGTGGCGTGAGGCTAACAACTATTAATCGATCGACCGAATCGACAATCTAGGTAATAATCCATCCATTTTTCATTTCCCAATCAGCCACTTTGTCGGCACCGGTGGAAGCGGGGACAGTAACAGATCCATCAATTAGTCCCCACAAACCACGACCCTTAAGAAAACTCTGAAAGTGGATGGCCTATAGATTGTAGTTGGTGCCATCGAAACTACATCGTAGGGCCTCTATACGGGAGTCTTTGTCCATAGATAGGAAGAGATAAGAACTATGCTAAAGAAGAAAGTACCGTGCAGCCACAGATTAGAACAACAACCAGCAAAAGACAGAGACAACAGTAGATCAGAACAACAGATTAGAATAGCAACTAGCAGTAGATCATAACAGCAGACAACAACAGATCAACAAATAGTGACAGCAGGATGTGCAGTAGTAGGTGCAGTAGGAGGTGCTGCAGGAGGGATCGGATGCAGCAGAGATGTGCGAAGAGATGTGCTCAAGGTCGTGCACAGGGGCGTGCGTGCGCAGGGGCATGCACAGGGACACGCGCATGTGTGTGCATAGAGTCGGGTGTAGGGGTGTACGTGTGTAAGGACGTGTAGAGAGGCCAGACGAGGGTTGTTGACGCAACAGGATAGCAAGGCAGGGCAGGATCTGACAGGGGAGGAGCCAGATTTGACAGGGGAGGAGCCGGATCTGACAGGGTAGGGCCAGATCTGACAGGAGAGGAGCCAGATCTGACGAGGTGGGCCGGATCTGACAGACGGTGGTGTCAGTGATGAAGAAGATGCCAGATTAGGATTGGTATTTCTTTAATACCATGTAAATAAGGAGAAAACGATGAAGGCTTTTAGGATAATGATTCTCCTTTTAGTTTTCTGTGTATTTGAGACAACCCTGAAGGGTTGAATATATAGAGCTTTATAACGACTATACAAGGTAAAATGATAAATACAAAATCTTCTACTTATATATCGTCTATCTATAAAATCAGCTATACAAGGCATGTGGACTGTCTAGCAGACTGAACTTCTAGATGCTTTGACCAAATTTCAGAGCATCGGTGATGCATACTTCGTTGTTGAGAAAGACCTAAACACTTGATGCTCATGTGGATGAGCTCGCTGCCATCTACATAGAAATGAACATACTCTTCAATCAATATGATTGAGTATAATACAACCGCATGCACTGGACTTGACACAATCATTTCAACAAAGTGATGCTGAGAACTATATAAGTTTAGCGCATAGAAATCAATGACAATCTCCAAGAGACCGAGCAAATCTACCTTAGATGGTGCACGCACTGCTCCTAGACTTTTCTGAACTTCATCAATCCTCATATTGATCTTTATCAGACTCGGTCGCGTGAGTGTAACGAACATAAGAGAGAAGCTGAGCACAAAGCCGATATGATCGACTGCCGTATCGACCAAGTTTTATGCTTTCTCGGACGAGTTCTGGAAAGTGGAGAGTCCTGAAAGATTTAAAGGCAAACAACTAAACTCATCAGAGAACACATTGCTAAAGACTTTGATGAGATGAAGGGTATTTATGACTAATACACACTCAGGCCAAGCCATTTTCTTCGTTTTTTAAAAAATAAAGATGTAATCGGCCCATTGGCAACATTTTTCTTATTCATGGCCTTATAATATAATATCGACCGATTTCGGTCTTTACAAATCCTTTGTGATTACTCCAACCATCGCTTGGCTCGATCTTTTCATATCTCCCATAGATTGAGATGATATGCTTTTAAAAAGTGACCATATATTAGATTTTCACTATTTTCCTTTCGATATCACAAATGATATAAGCTCCTCCATGGAGAACTTTTATCACCGTATATGGTCCATTCCATATAGGTGACCATTTACGAAATTCAACATCTTTACTCTCGAGAGGAAATATAACTTTTCAAACCATATTGCCTTCATTGAAAGCTTTCTTTCTCACTTATTATTATTATTATTATTATACGTTCGAGCTACTCTAGTCTTCTTCGTCATGATGGAATTTAAAGCCACTAGCCAAATTTCATCTAAGTCATCGAGTTCAACCAACATGCCCTCTGTGAACTTAGCCAGAGTCAAGTTAGCCTGATAGGCTACCCGTAATGATGCCACAATCACTTTTAATGGTAACACATCATCATATCCGTATACTAATATGATGGACTCAGCCTTATGCTTGTTTGAGATGAGTTACGATAAGCTCAAAGATCTTCTAAAAACTTAAGATATTATTGTATAGGATTTCCATCAATAATTTTCTGTAAAATATTCTTAATGACCTTTTTTTTGTTAGCATGTTAGTACACCCCATTGTCAGTTCACACTTCACTGTGAGCTACCCCCACTAGGGATCAATACCAAGACCTCAGTATTGAAACGAGGTATCTTTCACTCAGTCTACCACTCGAGCTATGGATCAGGGTGTTATTCTTAATGACCTTATTACTAGCCTCGGCCTGACCGTTGGCTTGAGCATAATAAGGTGATGAATGCATCAACTTGATTTTATATTGATAAACCATTGTCCTGACCTGTTTGGATCGAGCACTTTGGATGCTTAGGAATACTTTTAATATGTTCTTACTTGTTTTGCAATTGTGTGATCTTTAAAATTCATTGATCTCATTGACTCCGGACATGATAGATGCTTTGAAATACCAGCGATCATTACATTGATGCTTTAAGATGGAACCAATTCGATGAATGTTTAGAATCTGTTTTAATATATGAATGATGTTTTAGTCGCTCTATTATCCAACTAGATAGATTAGGACTTTGATTCTAGTTGAGTTATATTACTTGAATTAAGTAAAGTAATGTTAAGATGACTATAAGTGGATCCTTAGCACCATAGTATTTCATCCTTGATAGTTTTACTTCATGATCATTCGCTTCAACAAATCCAGTGTTTAGATTAGTTTCTAGTTCTAGTTTTAAAGTAGTTCAAAAATGGTACAAATAGCAAGTCCTTGTGGATACGACCTCGGTTTCACCAAGATTATTGTTACATCGCAATCCCGCACTTAGGGTTCATGAACAACCGCTAAGGATAGAGATCCAATGCGCATATACAAATTTTTTTTTTTTTTTTTTAAAATCTCCACTTTTAAATGCGGGCATTTTAAAAGCTAACAATACTTAACTTTTGCACAAATACTTAGAGTTTTAAAAAATGTACTTTGTAATTGAGTATGATCTAAAGCAATTTTCTCGATTATTTTTGTGGTGATTTTTTTAATAGTTCTATATATTTTTTCATTTTTTTTTACACCCTGATCCATAGCTCAAGTGGTAGACTGAGTGAAAGATACCTCGTTTCAAGATTGAGGTCTTGGTATTGATCTATAGTGGGGGTGGCTAACAGTGAAGTGTGAACTGATAGTGGGGTGTACTAAGAAGCTAACAATATGTATTTCATTTTTTTGAAAAGTTAAATAATTATAGCATGTTTTGGCTAACATGGAATGTGAAAACAACTACAACACTGGAACATTCCATTAAATATGAAAATCAAAATGGCTGCCAAAATGAATGGACAACTAAGGTGAAAATTGTTCCTAGAATGATTCAAGTACATTCTTTGTGTCCATACTTGTCATGATTTTGAATGATCTAATAACTCTTAAGAATCAACTTTCATCGAGGGAAACCATTATTCAAGTTGACACTATTAATTGGATTTAGTAAAAAAAATGCATTGCATGTTTCATTACACTAGAAAATTTTTTATTAGGATTTTGACATATGAATTCGTATATTATGTTCCATTGTCGAAGATCCCCCTACCTTATTACTATTTCCAAATAGCCCCTCTTTTTCATAGCTAGTAAAAAAGGTCTTATAATCAGTTGGCCAAATAAACCATTTGCCTTATTTTGTATTTGATGAAAATACCCATACCTACTAACAGATCTAACAATTCTTGGGGCCAACAATTATGTTTACATCCAATCCAACCCATTCATAAGGTTGTTTCCGCTAAGGTGAAAGAAAAACTCAATGATTAGCTTGATCTAAAACTTCTGTAGGGTCCAAAATAATGGGCCTTCAATAAAAGCTCTGTGGGATCCACCGTGTCATATATGTGAATTCAATTTGCGCATCATTTTTGCTAGCACATGTTAGGACATGGGCTAAAAATGAGGGAAGCCTAAGACTCAAGTGGGCTACACAACAAAAGAATAGAGGGTATATAAACGCCTACCATTGAAACATTCATGGGGACTTCGCCAATTTTATATGCCATCAAACCCTTTTAAAAGGTGATTCTAACTGATCTCCGAATTTCTGGAGTCGAGTATACACTCGATCCCCTACATTTCATGTATCACTTTTATCATGTGAAAGTATGATTTCTCATTATAGTCATGACAACATCACATCAATCATAAAAGAGCTAACCTAAAAAATGTATATAAATTTGGAAGCGAACTGGAATCATGATAATCACAAAATAAATAAAATTAATCAAAATAACGGAGTCCACTTAGCTAGGGACTCAAATATACATGTCCAAGAATGATGGTCGTTTAAATAGTACATTGGCATTTAACAGTCAGCCAGACACCCGAGAATGCCCATACAACATGTATGCATGCTTTAGTTAATCCTTTATTAATCCAAGTTCAAACACTATATCGAGCATATTAGAGTACCACAATTATCAAGGCTTAAGTAGGATCACGTGACTCATCACCAATGTCCCATATTCCAAATCAAGGTTCATCACCCAATATCAATTATAAATAAATAATTTCAAATGTACGATATGATGTCCAATAGTATGTAAATCTACAAGGTAAGGGTCGTCACCTAAATATCAAATATGGAAAGATCTTGTCACCTAATTCCAACAATAGAATGGTAGGCTCATCAACTCTATTAATGCTCACTGGTCACTATGAGGGGCTCGTTACTCAGCATAGGCCGATAGCTTGGATATAGTGTCCCATACTACCATGCCTAACTCATGAGTCTTTTTATATAAGATTATAGTTCACACTCATGGGTGTAAGTGACGACTACAAACCAATTAAAATTATGGTACACTAGATCCAAAGAGGTGTGTGACAGTAATAAATCTATTCCAACTAGTTAATAATCAACTTTGATTGGAACTTATCCAACAAATCAAGGGAACCTCGGCCAAACCGACATTGGCCGATGTCAGTCGACTGTGTTCTATCTCGGTCAGTTGAACAAAGCCCACGATAGCCAACCAAAGTCAAGCCATCCACTTACTTAGACAGTTTTCATATCTTGATCCACAACAATAATGATACATCTCATCCAGAACATGATTTCAAGCATGAAGCAATTTAATAACACAACATGGTAAGCCAATTGGATATGTATACAAATCCTCAATCAATAATGCAATCGATTCGTATAAGTGTGACTTAACAAGCAACACAAAGTATTTTAATTTTAGAATTTCATATTATTCAGGCATTTCGTCGAGTATATTGTCACCCAACAACAAATAAAATAAGGGTTATGATAATAAATAAATTCTAGCATTCATAAATATGGAATCTCAATAGAATCATGGATTCACTAATTGAGACTATCAAGGATTGATAAAAAAGAAACTTACAAGAAATGGTCCTCACTTTAGTAGGGAATTAGTTGATCTACTTGTACTTAGGGTTAGGGATTTTGAGGAAAACTTTTATACCTTAAACCAAATTCAAGGACATTCGATTAAGAATATGGAATGCATAAATTGAAAGTGTAACTTTCATTATTAGGTGCAAGTTTACCTTCGATTCTCGATAGACTTTTATTAGATGGAGGGATAGGTAGTGATTCTCCTTCCTCAACCAAGATCACAACACTATCTCTCTCTTTCTCAAGCACAATCTCTCTCTCTCTCTCTCTCTCTCTCTCTCTCTCTCTCTCTCTCTCTCTCTCTCTCTCCAAAACCTATGGTGAATTCATGAGGGGAGGGACTACCCAATGAAGGGGGTATTTATAGTCTTAGAAGGGTGTTTAATGGCCCTAGGAACAAAGCTATTGGTTAGATAACCTTATCGTATGTGGATTTCAATTGTTGGGGCCCATTATGGAGTGCATAGGCCAATTTATGTCATGTAATGTTTGTCCCAAGTGGTGATTTACGCAAGGCTACGATCACCCTATAATTTGGACACAACGATCGAGATACATGATTATGAGATTAGTTCGATGGTTGCCAATTGTCTATTGGGGTCATGACTGTGGAGATGTTAATAGAATGGTAACTAAAGTTAGTGCTCTTAATTTGATCACAAACTAATGGTGCAAAAGTTTCAACATTGGATAAGTTCGATGAGAGCAATTAACTTACCATTAAGGTGATTTCAAGAAAACTCACGGTTACTGTATTGATAACTGCATATATGGCTGTATTTTCTTGTAGTGATAACTGCATATATGGCTGTATCATTTATTTTCGGATGTGAACTCACGGTTACTTTAAATCATAATCTTTTTCCCGATAATATAGTCCTAACAGTTACTAATTTTTATTCAGAAATTACACGAGCATCCCAACTTCTAAAAGATTTGGTCATTAATGAACTGTACATTATATATAGTGTGCGCCTCACGAAAATACCGCGCTTGGCACATGATTACCATTACCCGTTGCTGTCGGATCATGCCTAAAACATCCGACCACACGCACCACGAGCCACAACCTCCAACGGAGAACAACTGAACTTGTCACATAATCTACCTTAGCACGTGTAAAGAGATTGGTTTGTATGGGAGCGTGCGCCGCCTGAAACGTGGGAGCGGGAGACAAGGCGCGTAGAGTTTATATTCTAGAAGTACCGCTACCACCTTCCAATATTAATTCTCGACCTTTAAAAAAACAAAAAAAAAAAAGTTCTTATTCTTTTCTATCTCTCTTCGCAGAAACCTCTCCTCTCAATATTAATTCTCGACCTTAAAAAAAAAAAAAAGTTCTTCTTCTTCTTCTTTTTTTTCTTTTTTAAAAAAAATCTCTCTTCGCAGAAACCTCTCCTCTCTCTCTCTCTCTCAGATTCCGATGCCACAGGTCGATTTTGACCATAAGATCATCTGCGAAACAACCCTGAATGATGACGGTGATGAGAGACCAGATATCCCAGATCCACCGCCTGATATTCCTGTTGATTCATTTCGACTCCCAATCGAAGACGAGCTGGATTGGGTTGACAGAAACGCATACTACGAACGGAAACTATCAACCAAAGGGAATTCAAATTCTGGTAATCTCAAGCCAATACCAATCAATTTGAAATCAAAAGCATCATCCATCATCGGACTCCCAAAGCGCCCTGATTCCTGTCAACTCTCTCACACCACGCGCCGTAACTGCCAGCCTACCACCGTCCGTTTCTTCCCGAGATCTGTACCAAAGCCAACCCTGCCGGAGAGTGAGCCTGCATCTCCAAAGGTCTCCTGCATTGGGCGGATCCGTCCAAAAGATAATAAGAGAAACGCCGCTTGCGTGAAATCGCCGCCGCGAAGGTTCGGTTTCTGGGCTAGTTTTCTGACCGTTATCCGTTGCCATGGAAAGCCGCAGGATCGAGAGGAAGAAAATTCTTCTTCTAAGAATAACAAGAATATTCCGGCAGGTTTAGTTCAGATACAAGCAACCGTCCAGGCGCCGGGTTTGGTGGGGTTGAAGAATTTTGCGTCGGGTCGACGATCGTCGTCCTGGGGCGGCGATGCTGAGCTGGAATTGGAAATGGACTTACAAGTGGCTGAACCTCATTCGTCTGAGAAGGATACGGTCGGAAGACGCCGCGCAGTGGGCCCGCCTCAGCCCGTTGAATGCGCCCGGAATTGGGAGTGCTCGGGGCCCGCCTCAGTATGAGACAGCTGTATTGCGCTGACGTCGTAGAGGAGGCGCCTCTTCTCATCTGCTGTTTGTTTTCTCCCCGCTATTATTTTTTTGAGTTTTTTTTTTTTTTTTGAAATGGACCGTACTGGCCTCTACCTATGGTCAAATTCCTTGAAGAGATTCAACTATTCAAATATTCCGAGGGTAGCCTTGTGATAAGCTTTTGAAAATTATTTAAACCAAAATGCCCTTTGTCCTCCATTCAATAGGTGTATGGTTTTTCAATGAATAAGAAGTTAGGTCATATTTGATGACATGTACGGAATCATTTTTTAGGTGTAGGCAAGGCCCAACTCGTGGGGCTTGGGGCCCACACTGATGTATGTGTATAATCCATTCTTCCCATCCTTCTTGCCATGTCATTTTAGGGCTAAGGCCCAAATATCAGCCGATCCAGTGCTTGTTGAAAACCACGATCCATACAACATGACGACCACAACTCATATAACAGGGCAACTACAACCCATATGGGCCCACATTGATGAATGTGTACAATCCATGCCACCCATCCTTTTTGCCTTGTCATTTTAGGGGTATGGCCCAAATATCAACCTAATTCAGCGCTCGTGTGGGCTACAAAATAGAAAATAATGGTGACTATTGAAACTTTCTAGGCTCATCGTGATGTTTGTTAAAAGTGGACACTGCCAAAGATAGGCTTTTTGGGCCCACGACAAGTTAGCCGACAAGGTGGATGGATCGAATTACCCCCATTGTAGGCCTTAAGATATGGTACTAATGGTTTGGTATAAAAGGAAGTGAATACGTTGAAAACCACGATCCATGCAACATGACAACCACGACCCATATAACATGACAACTACGACCCATGCAAACCACGACCCAAATGGGCCCACATTGATGTATGTGTATAATCCATGCCACATATTCATTTTGTCTTGTTATTTTAGGGCTAAGGCCCATGTCACGCCTCAAACCCGGAAATCGGATTCACAAGAATCCCGATCACCAAATCCAGTGCCGACAGCCTCCGTAGTACCCTATTCTCAGCTTCCAGCGCCCATATGCCAGGTTTCAATCCTGGGATCCTATAAGGAGGTTTTTTAACATGAATTTGTCTTATAAAAAGCATAACTACAAGTATACCCAAATCATAAGAACAACATCATCACCACATATCCCCTAATATAACCATTTGAGTACAATATTGAAAATGAAATACATGCATATAATAAAATCTCCAGAAACTCTGCCACACACCCTTGCCCCAGCTCGATTACGTCCTATCATCACTTGCACACATCTATCGTGCATAAGCTCATAGAAAGCTTAGAGGGTGGTGTAAGTGTGTGCACAAAATAAGTGCCAAGTATCCAATACAATGCCTTAATCATACAATATCAGAGTAAGCAGAAATACTACAAGTCCATAAAAATATCATCAACCTCATCCAGGATATGCGATGAAAAGACATAGCAAGCCAATGTCATATACTGAGAAAGTACTGTAAATCAGCTATGTAATACGGAAACATAATGAACCAGATATCAAATATCGAGGATGCAATACAATATGTAATTCAGAAGAGCTATTAATACCATCAGCCTTATCTAGGTCATATAAATGCAGAAATATGATAACCCAAAATGCTAAATGCTGCGGATGTAATGCAATATGCGGTGCGAATAAAATGATCAAGCTGGGGTGAAGTCAGGATGATAGTACGTAGTATCGTAGGCTACGGGGTCCATCACAAGGGCGTTCTATCCAAACCAGTCCCATACCTAAATTTGGATAGATAGACTCAATGTGGTAAACTCCTGGTCTCAGGTCAGTCGCGCGTCCGACCGAAATCCTGGCCATGCGATGGTACACAACAATTAGTTGCGCACCACCAGCCCGAGTGGATAGTGAATGAAATGAATGCATGAGTATACAACTCCTACTCAGTAAGTCCACATATCAGTACGGTTCCTCTCTGAAAAATCACCGGGGTCTATTACACTCCAATCAGATTGCCGCCCCATTGCGCAACAAGGTGGGTGGAAGAGACCTCACTATCCGCCTGCCAATATCGGGCCCGACTCATCGATAGTGGACCCATTCCTCGAACTAGTCAGACTCAGCCTAGCATTGCCCCTTCCTCTCGGGCAGGTAAGGTTGTACCCCCTTGCAATCGACCACGACATAATGAGAGACGCAGCCTAACAGTATATGCCCATCATGCGCTCATGCATCTACTCGGTTTAAACGTTGGAGCAACCTCTGGAACCAAGAAGGTTCTGGGACTTTCACCCAAGGATATCTATAGCACCCCATATATAACAGATTTCCGGTGTCCCATCTGGCCATCCATGATATGTATGTGGAGGCCACAACCCTGATGTCGGTAGGGCATATGGTAATCATAATCATACAATGCGAGATGCATGAGTCACACAGTCTAATCATGCATCAATCCTGCGCATACCGTGCGCTCATGTGGGGTAACTCCGCCCATCAGGGAGTCCTATGAACAACCTGCCCCATGACATATGCAACAGTTAACCATATCTCATATCAAACATGCAGATGATGCGTATGGGCATGTATTATGATGCTATGCTGTCACATACTCATAATCGGTATCAATAACCGGCATCAATAATCGGCCTCGACAATCAGCCTCGACAATGTGGACATTTAACCAACATTGGCCTCAAGGGGTGACCCACATAGAGCCTAACATATAGTGAACCCATGGCCTCACAAAGGGCCTGATATACAACACCATGGGCCTCACTCAAGAGCTTAATACACATCACGATGAGCCTTTCATATGGGCCTAACGTACATCACAATGGGCTCCATCGCCTAGCCCTCAATTACATCATAATGTGCCTCATCACATAGGCCTAATATACATCACATTGGGCCTTAAACACGAGCTGAATACACATCGCAATGGGCCTCAAATACTAGCTGCATATACATCACATAGGACTCGACAATCGGCCTCGGCAATCGAAATCGGCCTCAACAATTGGAATCGACACTCGGAATCGGCCTCGACACTCGGCCTCGACAATCGGAATAAGCCTATACAATCGGCCTCGACAAATCAGAATCGGCCTATACAATCGGCCTCAACAAATCAGAATCGGCCTCGATACTCGCCTTCGACAATCAGAATCGGCCTATACAATTGGCCTCGACAACTCAGAATTGTCCTCGATACTCGGCCTCGACAATCGGAATCGGCCTCGACAAATCAGAATTGGCCTATGCAATCGGCCTCGACAAATCAGAATCAGCCTCGACAATCGGAATCAGCTTCAGTACTCAGCCTTGACCATCAGAATCGGCTTCGATACTCGGCCTCGACAATCGGAATTGGCCTATACAATCGGCCTCGACAAATAGAATCGGCCTATACAATCGGCCTCGACAAATCAGAATCGGCCTCGATACTCGGCCTTGACAATCGGGATCGGCTTCGATACTCGACCTCGACAATCGGAATCGGCTTACACAATCGGTCTTGACAAATCAGAATCAACCTCGATACTCGGCCTCGACAATCGGGATCGACTTCGATACTCGGCCTTGACAATCCAAATCGGCCTATACAATCGGCTTATAAACAAGGTTGGGTCCATAAATGAACAGCCGATCAACCATAATATAAAGGTCGGCCCTGGACCATGGTTATATCAAATCCGATATCATGGAGTCATTCGTCTACGGCGAATGGGGCCCACTTATTTGAGTTATCTCACTAAGGGAATGATGAGAATAGGTCTAACAAGGCCCAAGGAAAGGTCACAATGTGGACATCCAACCATCATTGCCCATCAATGTGGACATCTAACCAACATTGCTCCCAAGGAGTGACCTACATAGGGCCAAACATATAGTGGGCCCATGACCTCACATACAATCACGACGGGCCTCATTTACGTCACATAGGTCTCGTCATATAGGCCAATATACATCACATCGGGCCTTGAATACACAACAGGTGGGCCTCGCACCTGGGCCTCAAATATATCACAATGGGCCTCTTATGTCAAGCGGGCCACATCATATGGGCTGCATTATATGGACCTCACCTTATGTATATTTGAAATCTAACCTATTCATAAGTTAACATAGAGATAAATGAAGTGAAAACAATATCAGCTTAATTGGAAACTACCATGGCCCTTAGAAATTTGAACGGTGGAAGTCACTGTCCACTATTTAAATGGTGGGGTCCACTTGAACTTTGGATCTGACTCACTTATTTTCTCATGCTATAAAATGATCTCACAAGTGGTTGGACGGTATGGATACAACACATGCGTTATGGTGGGCCCAACCACCGAAACTGTGGGCCGTGAAGATAAAACACATACATCCTGATGGGGCCTGCACGTCGAATAGCAGTGGGACCCACAGAACTAGACGGTGTGGATACAATATATATATATATATATAATATATATATATATATATATATATAAATAATGTCAGCTGCTATACATGCAGCTTTTTTGCATTAAAAGGGAGAGGTGGGTCCCACATAGGGCCCACCACAACATTAAAGATATAATGATATATTATATTATAATATGCTATATAATATATTATATTAACATAATATAATATATTAATATTATATTAAAATATTAACAACGTCCAGGCGGTCACATACATCACATGTAATCCCACACATGGGGTGGGTCCTACCGTCCAGGGATGGTGGACACGCCGCATGCATCATGGTGGGTCCCGTTTAAATGGATGGACGTTGTGGATGGGTCCCATGGACCCCATTGACCTCAGCGTTGAAATGAGGTATCTTTCACTCAGTCTACCTCTTGAGCTATGGATCTGGGTCCCACCGTCAGCTCACACTTCATTGGCAGCCACCCATACTAGGGAATCAATGCCAAGACCTCAGCGTTGAAATGAGGTATCTTTCACTCCGTCTACCATTTGAGCCATGGATCTGGGTCACACTATCTGGACGGTCTGGATCTCATGTGGGACCCACCGGACTGCTGATGTTTAAAAGGCAGTGGGTCCCACATGGGGCCCACACGTGCAGGTATGTATTTATATGTACATATATATGTAATATTATATCATATTATATTGTATAATATAATATAATATAATAATATATACATACCTTATATATACATAAATTATATAATATATATTATATCCAATGTTCAGCCACTGTCCAACAAGCTAGACGGTGCTGGACTGTAAGTGCTATAGTTTATATCCCTGTATGTTGTCAAAATTAGTGGTGACAAAAACACTGTTATATAACTTGCATTAGTGAAGCTCTTTCTAAAGTTTAACATTCATAACAAGCAAAGCTCACAACAAGTGAAGATTACTAGCACAAAGATCAACCTTGACTTCAAGTATTGCTCTCAAGACGTGACTCAAGAATGCAAGACTACAAGAAGAGTACAAGGCAGTTCTTATAGAACTCAAGACATTTTCAAGGTTGAGCTACATTAAGATTTCAAGGCTTAAACTTCAAGGTCACTTGTTCCTAATGTTTTCAATGTCCTTACTTCTTTATTGAGGTTTGAATGACCATAGGTTGACCTTAGAAGTAGGCCATTTTGGATACATAAGTCATATGTATATGACACTTGTTTTGGGTGTTTTGGGGACTTGTCCCAGGCTTTCTTCGACTAGTCTGGCCTCGACAATTGACCCAAGAAGTTCTTCGATCGGTCGTAAGGTTGTTACAAATTTCAGGATAAAAATATGTTGAAGCTCGACCGGTGAAGGAGGTCTTCGACGGTCAAGGAACAAGTGTCGACTTCTTCTCGACCGAATCGTAATTCTTCGATTCAAAGTCCAAATGATAATTTACGAGGTCTTCGACGGTCGAAGGAGACCTTCGACCCGGTCGAAGGTGACTACGACCAGTCGAAGGAAGCCTTCGACATCGTAGAACGGTCAAAGCTTATCGCTACCGATTTTTTTCAAATTGTTATTTCTTCGACTAGTCGAAGAGCTCCTTAGACCAATCGAAGATGCGATCTGCTCACCTATAAAGAGTACTAAACTCGAGAAGAATAAAAGCAATTTTATTATTCCATTTAAAGCCAATCTTCGTCGAACTTCGAGAAATAATTTTGTGCTCCATCTAAGCTAAGTGTGCTTATTTTATATTCTCTTTCTTTAGCTTTGTTTAATTGATTTTGTTTCTACTATTCCAATCTAATTTGATACGAGGAATTGTTATTCCCTTTCTTTGGAATCAAAATCAATTAAGGCAAGCCCTAGTTGGTCTAATTTTAAAATATATTAGAACTAGAACCATTATAATTGAGTCTTTGGACATTGAACTTGAACATTCAATCATCTACTCGATTTGGTTCTACCTAGAAATTCAAGCATAACGAAGGAGTTAATAAGGTATTTTACATTTAATTGTAAATTCCTTTCGTTTTGGTTTCTTTCAAGATTTGCCGCAGGAAAAATCTTGTTGTATTGGTTATCCGAGGAGAGCCAGAAAACTCGAAGTGGGGTTTTTTTTTTATTGTGTAAGCCCACGACAAAGACACAATTGTAAAGGTTTTGGGTGAACCTGTGAAAACCTATTTTGTGAGTGAACGCTAATATCCCTGTGTGAGGATATTAGAGTGGAGTAGCATTTTGTGTGGTATTTGTTGTTTAACAAGCCAGTGAACACAGCGAACCACTATAATCCCTTGTGTTATGGTTGAATGGTTTACATTTCTAATCTTTAATATTTATTTATGGGATGTATGTGTGGTGGTGAATGTTGTAATCATTTAATTCAAGCATTGTGGGAATTTTGTAATAGTTTAGAATTTACTTTCACTATTACTTTATCTCGCTTAAAATTCAATTTCTTTTAAAGTTGTTCCAAAGAAGGTTGCCCCGCCATTTTTATGGTGTATGGTCGTCCCTAGAACAATACATTTGTGATTACGATTTATTTCAATTTGTGCTTAATTTCAGTATTCTCTTTGGTTTGAGATTTGATACAAAGATCTTCTAGAAATAAGGTTGTCCTACCATAAACTCTGGTTTTTGGTGAAAGGTTGTCCTTAGAATAACATTTGTATCAATCCCTCAAGATCGATTTTGAGGTTATTTTACTTTCCCGCATTGTGATTTATTTTGGCTATCATATGCATTTTAATTTCATTGTTATAAGTTTTATTTGGCATAGTCCTATTCACCCCCTCTAAAGACTTATAGCTAGGCCTTTTCAAGTGGTATCGAGCCTAATAGCTCGTTCTTATTGCTTTTTATTAGGATTTATTTCCGAGCTAACGATCTAAGCTATTTAAAAGATGTCAAATTTTGATAGCCTTTCACACGTCAGGCCTCCACCATTTGATGGCTCCAACTATGCCTATTGGAAAGCCGAATGAGAATCTTTCTAAAATCAATGGATGAGAGTGTGTGGCGAGCCACAAAGGACCGAATGGAAAACTCCTACCATTGAAGTAATCGACCGATGCTCAAAAACTATGTACTGCTTATTATTTATGGACCACTCTTCGAAAAGTGAGTATAGTGCCAATGCTAAAGCACTAAATGCACATTACAAGCACTATCACCGGATGAGTTCAAAAGAATCATATCCTGTGATACTGCGAAACAAGCCTGGGATATACTAGAAATGACACACGAGGGTACTTCAATTGTCAAAAAGTTTAAAGTCCAACTCCTTACAACTAAATTTGAAAAAATTCATATGGAGGAAAATGAGATGTTTATGGACTTTTACACTAGACTAAATGACATTGTAAACTCAATGTGGGTCTTGCGATAAAATTCCGTAAAGTAAAGTGTGTGCAAAGATATTACGCTCACTTCGAATCCGTTCAATTCTAAAGTAACCGCGATCCAGAACTTCGTGATACGATAATATGAGGGTAGAAGAACTTGTTGGTTCTTTACAAACCTATGAGTTAAACTTTAAAGCTCCTAAAAATAAATCGATTGCTTCTAAAATCCTCTAAATGTAATTAGGAAGAAAATTTCGATTCAAGATGATATGGCTCTTTTGGCTAAGAAATTTTACAAGATTTTTAAAAGCAAGAAAAGGGTTGATTTCCAAAAATCAAACGATAAAAAGAAGTCTAGATCAAAATCTCGAAAATCTTTGAAAGATAGTCAATGTTACAACTGTCAAGAATATGGGCATTTGGCAAATAGATGTCCCAAAAAGGACAAACCCAAGAAGAAGAGTATGTTGGTTACGTGGGATGAATCATCGATTAGAAGCTACTCGAATCAAGATTTCAAACGAGTTAGGGAATGAAGTTAAAGCACTTATGACTCTAGCCAAATTCACATTTTCAGATAATGACTCAACAAGTGAAGAAAATCGAATAGTGAAATGAAGATGATCTTCAAGATGCTTACAATGCCCTATATAAAGAAAGTTGTAAAATTGTCACAAACTTAAACTTCAAAAAGAAAAATTTTCTAAACTCAAAGAATGTTTTGAATCACTTGTCTTAGAAAAATCACAAATTTGATTGTTTTGAAAAACAAAATGCGATTTGGCATTAAAAAATTCTTTAATTATTGATTTGAAATCCGAGATTGAAAATCTCAAAAAGGAAGTATCTTCTCTTCTAAGTCAAAAGGACATATGGAAATATGCCCAAGGTGATCCAAAGTTAGAAAAACTTTTATCCGGATCAAGAAAATGTGGCGATCTATCTAAGGTTGGGCTATGATAAAAATGTAACTCCTAAACAAAAGTATACTCCTCCTATGTTTGTGAAAGGAGAGTCCTCAAACTCAAAAGGGAAAAATACTTATCAAGGTTTTTCAAAAAATTCAAAAACTTTTCAAAACCTAGAATACCATATCAACTTTAACTGAAACGAAATCCACTAGTCGAAAAGATAGTAGATTTACTCAAGGAGCTCCTAAAATCTAACTCTTTAGGTTATACTTATAACTATAAACAAAAGAAGACCAACTATGTTCCTAAACCCAAAATCATATGAAATGGGTTCCAAAAGTCACCGCTTGGTTGCTCACATTGCTTTCAAAGCAACAAGTCATTCAAAATGGTACCTGCAAATGGATGCTCTAGACATATGACAGTGACAAAGCTTTATTGACGGATCTAAAAGATATGACGATGGTTCAGTCACATTTGGAGATGGTAGCAATCGCAAGATTATAGGCCAAGGTACTGTTCAACTTTTTAATCTTCCCGTATTTAAAAACGTTTTATATGTTGAAGGCCTAAAACATAACTTACTTGAAGATATCTCGATATGTGATAGTAACTATTGGTTCGGTTCTCTAATCAAACCGTGAGATATCTTTTGAATAATAAGGGTTCTCAGAATATTAACCGGACGTAGAACGTCCGAAAATGCTATATTATTAGCGAATCCAGCTCATCTAATCAAACATGTTACATGGTTCATACTGACGAGATGATTTATGGCACAAACGTCTTGGACATGTTCATTATCGAAATTTATATAGATTGAGCAATCAAGAACTTATAAGAGGTTTACCCAAACTTAGAAATTAGATAAAATATGTGGTGAATGCCGATAGGCAAACAAACAAGGAACTCTCACAAAAAGGTGAATTCAAATACCACATCAAAACCACTCGAACTTCTTCACATGGATCTAATTGGACCTACTAGAACGGAAAGTCGTGGTGGTAAAAGTATATTCGTAATAGTTGATGACTTTACCAGATACACTTGGGTAGTCTTCTTAAGGAATAACCGAAACCCTTGAAGAAGTAAGAAAAGTTCTCAAAAGGATTCAAATCAAAATCTTCTCAAATCAAGAAGATTCGTAGTGATCATGGATCGAATTTGAGAATAGCAATTTTGAGAAGTTCTGCATCGATCATGGAATATTACATGAATTCTCAGCTCCCAAAACTCCACAACAAAATGGAATTGTGGAAAGAAAGAATAGAGTACTTCAAGAAATGGCTAATGTCATGTTGAATAGCATGAAGCTCTCTAAAAATCTTTGGGTTGAAGCTGTAAATACAACTTGCTATATTATTAACTCGGTTTATACTAGCAAAGATAATAATAAAACGACTTACTTAATTATGGTTCAACAAAATGCTCATCACAAATACTTTCGAGTTTTTGGCAAAGAAATGCTATATTTTACGAATCGTGAAAATTTGGAAAATTCGATACAAAGAGTGATGAAGGGATTTTTCTAGATATTCTTTAAATAGTCGTGTTATATGGTTCTCGAACAAAAGAATCAATGGGCGTGATTCAAGAATCTATCAATGTAGTCATTGATGATCACTTAAATAAGCCAATCTCTAATTCAGATAATGATGAAGTTCTAATCATTGATAAACCCGATACTTCATCAAATCAATGAATCGATTTGAGGACTATTAAAGATCATCCAACCACTCAAATTCTTGGAAACCCTCTAACCGGTGTTCGTGACTGTAGACAACTTGAGGATTTATGTAATTATGTATGTTTTACGTCCCAAATAGAACCATCCAATGTAAAAGAAGCTCTTCATTGATGAAAATCGGATTGTTGCTATGCAAGAAGAACTTAATCAATTTGTAAGAAATGATGTTTGGTATCTCTTACCAAGACCTAAAAATAAACACATCATCGAACAAAATGGATTTTCAAAAATAAGTCGGATGAATGTGAAAATATTATTAGAAACAAGGCTAGACTAGTGGTACAAGATTATACTCAAATAGAAGGAATTGATTTTGATGAAACTTTTGTACCAGTAGCACGTCTTGAATCTATTAGGCTATTTATATCCATCGCATGTTTTAGAAAGATAAAAATATATCAAATGGATGTGAAAAGTGCTTTTCTAAATAGCGATTTACATGAAGAAGTATATGTTGAACAACCAATGGGTTTTGAAGATCCCAAAAATACTGATCATGAGTATCGGCTGAAAAAGGCACTTTATGGATTAAAACAAGCACCTAGGGCATGGTATGAGAAACTAACAAAATTTCTTTTAAGTCACAATTTTCAAATGGGATCTGTTGATAAAACTCTATTTGTTAAAAAACATAATGATCATATTTTAATAGTACAAATTTATGTTGATGATATCATCTATGGATCAACTTGTACTAACTTGACTAATCGAGTTCAGACTTGATGAAATCTCAGTTTGAAATGAGCATGGTTGGGGAATTAACTTATTTCCTTGGTTTGCAAGTTAAGCAGCAACCTGAAGGAATATTCATCTCTCAATCTAAGTATGCCTTGAATCTAATTAAGAGATTTGGATTCGAGAATGGCAAGAATTTCGATACTCCTATGAGTACTACCCTGAAACTCTCAAAAGATACTAATGGTAAAAATGTTGATTCAAAACTTTATCGGAGTATGATTGGTAGTTTGCTATATTTAACTGCTAGTAGACCTGATATATCTCTAAGTGTTGGTATTTTGCAAGATTTCAATCTGATCCAAAAGAATCTTACTTGATTCTTTGTTAAGCGGATTATTAGATATGTCGCAAGTACTATAAATCTTGGTCTCTGGTATCCTTATGAGACTAATGTTCAACTTCTTTGGTACTGGATGTCTTTGATTGGGGTAATCTAGATGATAGAAAATCAACCAGTGGTGGTTGCTTTTACATTGGAAATTGTTTAGTTTCCTGGTTTAGTAAGAAACAAAATTCTATATCACTTTCAACAAATGTAAGATTCAGTATATCGCATATTGGTAATGCATGTACACAAACTTGTTTGGATGCAACGAATGCTAAGTGATTATGGAATTAAACAGATTCTATGTTATTGCATTGTGATAATTCCAAAGGTAATAAATATTTCAAAAATCCTATTCAAAGATTCTCGTACTAAGCACATTGACATTAGATTTCATTATATTAGGGAACTGGTAGAAGAAAAAGTTATATCTCGAATATATTCCTACCGAAGATCGAGAGTCGATATTTTCACAAAACCTCTTGATAAAATCAGTTTAATAAGTTGAAATTTGATCTTGGCGTGTGTATTTCAAAATGATTATTTATGCCTATATGTATCATAATGTATATATTTGGTAGATGTAAATCCATTTTCTTTAAAAATTGTAAGAAATATGTAATTTTGGACTTCCTTCGACTGTCGAGAGTATACTCGACAGCCGACCTTCGACCTGTCGTAGATACACTGACCAAGTCGTAGATCTCGAAATCACTTAAATTTGGGGATTTTTTGCCTTCTTCCTCATTTCATCTTTTCTTTCTAAGAAGCCGAGCATCGACCTGTCAAACCCACCATTTTCGTTCTTCAAGGTTAGTGTTCCATTTATGTTTTTCTTACAAATCAGTGTCTAGATTGCTTTCTTGTCTATCTTGAAACTTTCTATTTAGGATTTCATTGAGATTTGGGATTTGATTTTAAAAACTGTTTTGAGTAAACCCTTTTCTCAATCTCTTGTATTTCCTTATTTCCTTATTATTGTTATTGCATATGGCTTCTAAGTCGAAAATCTACTTCCCCGTGGTCCTTCTTCTTCTTCAAGATTGACCAAACGTCATCTTCTTGAGCCTACTAATGATCCATCGGGTGTTATAGACCTTAGAGCTCGTAATGTTATTGTTGAACATCCTGTTGATGTTAATCATATTGCTCCTTTTGATATCCTTCCTTTGCTTGAAGTCAGTTTAGGTTGGGTTAACTTATTACATTGGGGTGGGCCGCATACTGGGTCCATTGCTATATCCATGTTTACATGTATTAGTGACTTCTCCTTGGATAATTTAACTTTTAAAATATCTACTAATGAAGGGCCATTTGAAATTGATCGTCATTTAATTTCACTCTTATGGATATTCTAGTGAATGATGAGGGTATTCCTATTCATAATTTGGACCGATAAACCTTTGTATCGAAAAAGAATGCTCACTAGAGACTTGTGTAACATGGATGTTCATGGACTAAAAGGGGATGCGCTTCCCAATGAGTATTTGTTACCCAAATACAGAGTACTTCACATTTTTTGTGTCTAATCAGTATCCTCGCACAAATGTAATAAACTGACTTGACCTCATTTATGGTACGTATTATTCATGCTATTTCCAAGTGGTACTGATTTACACCGCCATCCTTAATCTGTCATTTCATTCTTCATTTCGACTTCATCCTGGTCATAGTGACATTCCTTTTGGTTATTTAATGATCAGTATTACACATATGTTGGTCGATATGCTACCAATGAGGCACCTATCCATCATTTGATTTTCAACAACTCTAATCTCAATAAGATGAAGTTGGAATTACTTCCCGAACAAGGTGGTGATGGTAGAGGTTGGTCATGAAGAAGTTGGGGATGATATTAATATGGATGATATCTTTGAAGAACGGATTCGATTCAACAAATGATTGATTTTACACCATCTGATTTTGATGCACGTCTAAGTGCATTGGAGGAAAAGTTGAGAATTTGAATGAAAAACTGGAAAACATGTCTGTTACTCGTGATTCTCAATTCAAGTACATGCGGAAATACCTTAGGCGATTGAACAAGGGCATGCACCAACTTGATCCCTCTATTCCTACTCCGTCTTCTAGTTCTAATTCTAACTAGTTTATATGTTTTTTTTGGTTTGAAATAACTTTAAATCTTCGCACTTTGTCATCTAATTTGGAATTGGATTCTATTTTTCTTTTATGCTAGATTGTGACAAAAAATGTTTATTTTGAGTTGACAGTTTCTGTTTTACTGCTATTATCTCTTCTCTCATCATATTTCCTTTTACATATCCCTTTATATTGTTCTTTTCCTTGTCATATTGTGACAAAAAGGGGGAGAATGGTTATGTTACTTAAGGGGAGTATGTTTGGTAGGGGGAGTAATGTTGAGTAATGTTGAGTTAATAACTTGCTAAATGTTACATGTTGATTTAACTTGCAGTAAGCCTGAGTTAATTGGTTTATGTTGCTTTAACTACTTTGATTATATCTTGTTATGTGTTTTGTCACTAATTTGACAAAGGGGGAGATTGTAAGTGCTATAGTTTATATCCCGTATGTTGTCAAAATTAGTGGTGACAAAAACATCTTGTTATATAACTTGCATTAGTGAAGCTCTTTCTAAAGTTCAACATTCATAACAAGCAAAGCTCACAACAAGTGAAGATTACTAGTACAAAGATCAACCTTGACTTCAAGTATTGCTCTCAAGACGTGACTCAAGAATGCAAGACTACAAGAAGAGTACAAGGCGTTCTTATAGAACTCAAGACATTTTTAAGGTTGAGCTACATCAAGACTTCAAGGCTTAAACTTCAAGGTCACTTGTTCTAATGTTTTCAATGTCCTTACTTCTTTATTGAGGTTTGAATGACCATAGGTTGACCTTAGAAGTAGGCCATTTTGGATACATAAGTCATATGTATATGACACTTGTTTTGGAACATTCGGGGACTTGTCCCAGGCTTTCTTCGACTAGTCCTACCGCTTCGACCGGTCAAGAAGTTCTTCGATCGGTCGTAAGGTTGTTACAAATTTCGGATAAAATGTTAGGCTTCCGACCGGCCGAAGGAGGTCTTCGACAGCCGAAGGAACAAGTGTCGACTTTTTACGACCACCGTAATTCTTCGATTCAAAGTCCAAATGACGATAATTTACGAGGTCTTCGACCGGTCCGAAGGAGACCTTCGACCGGTCGAGGTGACTACACGACCGGGCCGAAGGAAGCCTTCGACGGATCGTAGAACGGTCAAAGCTTATCGCGCCCGATTTTTTCAAATCTATTATTTCTTCGACTAGTCGAAGAGCTCCTTAGACCAGTCGAAGATGCGATCTGCTCAACTATAAATAGAGTACGAAACTCAGAAGAATAAAAGCAAATTTATTATTCCATTTAAAGCCAATCTTCGTCGAACTTCTGAGAAATAATTTTATGCTCCATCTAAGCTAAGTGTGCTTATTTTATATTCTCTTTCTTTAGCTTTGTTTAATTGATTTTGTTTCTACTATTCCAATCTAATTTGATACGAGGAATTGTTATTCCCTTTCTTTGGAATCAAAATCAATTAAGGCAAGCCCTAGTTGGTCTAATTTTAAAATATATTAGAACTAGAACCATTATAATTGAGTACTGGACATTGAACTTGAACATTCAATCATCTACTCGATTTGGTTCTACCAAGCACTACAATGAAGGAGTTAATCGTGTATTTTACATTTAATTGTAAATTCCTTTCGCTTTGGTTTCTTTCAAGATTTGCCGTAAAAAATCTTGTTGTATTGGTTATCCGAGGAGAGCCAGAAAACTCGAAGTGGGGTTTTTTTTTATTGTGTAAGCCCACGACAAAGACACAATTGTAAAGGTTTTGGGTGAACTCGTGAAAACCTATTTTGTGAGTGAACGCTAATATCCCCGTGTGAGGATATTAGGAGTGGAGTAGCATTTGTGTGGTCATGTTTAATGATTGGTGAACACACAAAGTAACCACTATAATCCCTTGTGTTATGGTTGAATGGTTTACATTTCTAATCTTTAATATTTATTTGTGGGATGTATGTGTGGTGGTGAATGTTGTAATCATTTAATTCAAGCATTGTGGGAATTTTGTAATAGTTTAGAATTTACTTTGCCTATTACTTTATCCGCTTAAAATTCAATTTCTTTTAAAGTTGTTCCAGTAAGGTTGCCCCGCCATTTTTATGGTGTATGGTCACGTCCCTAGAACAATACATTTGTGATTACTGATTTATTTCAATTTGTGCTTAATTTCAGTATTCCTCTTTGGTTTGAGATTTGATACAAAGATCTTTCTAGAAATAAGGTTGTCCTACCATAAACTCTGGTTTTTGGTGAAAGGTTGTCCTTAGAATAACATTTGTATCAATCCCTCAAGATCAAATTTTTGAGGTTATTTTACTTTCCTGCATTGTGATTTATTTTGGCTATCTTATTCATGTTAATTCCGTTGTTATAAGTTTTATTTGGCATAGTCCTATTCACCCCCCCTCTAGGACTTATAGCTAGGCCTTTTCAACGATGGACCTACATCATGGTGGTCTCACGTAGTGGGCCACTAGATTTGGATCAAGCTGATATTTATTTTTTTCCCTTTCATCCGGGCCTATGTGACCATCCGGTCATGCGGGCCCCGAATCGGGATCAAAGTGGCCCACTAGTTGGATGGCATGGGTAAAGTACACACATCATAGGTGGGTCATGATCATAGAAAGAAAGAGAGAGAGAAAGAGAGAGAGAGAGAGAGAGAGAGAGAGAGAGAAAGAGAGAGAGAGAGAGAGAAAAGGAAAGAAGAGAGAAGAGAGATCGGAGATAATGGAGGGGCCCTGCCATTATGGGCCCCTCTTGGATACAAGCATACATCAAAGTGGGTCCTATAACAAGTGGACCCTTAAATCACAAAAGTAAGGATGTGGGTCGAAGATCACCCACCATCCACTTCTTCTTACTCCCTTGGCTTCCTCGTTCCTTAGCTTTGATCCTAACTGAAGAGATGGAGTTTTGATGGTTGAGATAGGAGATGAGAGGGTAGGAAGTAGGCCACACTAAAGCTCCTCCATGAGAGCTTTGGGAGAGCTTAGACGTGTGGCTCTTTGGTTGCTTGGAAATGAGTTTGAGAAATGAGAGAGAGAGAGAGTTGTAAAGATAGAGAGAAAGATGGGTGATGGAGTGATGGATGTGATGAGTGATGGGTGTGTAAGAACTTTGTTGACTTTAGGGGTAGATGGTGTAAGAAAGGTATGGGGTGTGTAAGAAATTGTTGACTTATAGGGTTGCTTGGGGATGGGTGTGAGGTGATGGTGTACTCGATATGTACTTGACCCTTGATGGGATTGATTGATTAACTGAGGTGACATGTTATAGAGATTTGCTTGGATTTTGCAACACGCGGCATTTTCCTCGAACTGAACGCGGGCCCACATCTCTTGGCCTGGTTATCACCTCAGCGCGCGAGATGCGACATTGGAACCACGGCGACGGCACGGTCACTAGGGTTTAAGTCTTAGGTTAAGTCGACTCAAGTTTGCAGAACTCGGCTTAGGATCGCACGCAAACGTCGGATAAAGGTCGAAGGTTGCTGGAATTCCACCGGGAAGACGGCAGAAGCTTATGGAACGGTATGGTCTAGGATATGGACCTTACAGCTCTCCCCTCCTAATAAAATTTCATCCTTGAAATTTAAACCACAACATAACCAATACAGAGCTTACCAAGGGAGGGAAACTACACTACTATATATATAATTAGAATACAACATACCAACATAATCAAACACCTAAGAGATGGGGATAACGCCCACGAATCTCAAGCTTTAACTCCCAAGATGCTTCATTCATGAACAATATAGGAAGACGGTGCAGGGGCCAAGTCACACGAATCATCAACAACTTCTCCTAATGTCTGAGGATCCTCCTGCTGCTGATGTTGCCGCTGCTGGGGTCCCGGTGGCAGATACTGCCGTCGCTGCTGCTGTTGGGGATGGGGACACTCGCTCCTACGATACCCTATCCCACCACACCCAAAGCAAGCATCAGAGAACGGTCTGGGTGGTAGGGGCTGCCGAGGGTGGGGGCACTCACAGAAGCGGTGCCCTGCCTCACCACATCTGAAGCATACACTTGAGGACTGACATATAGGTGGTGCAAATGCTCGGAAGGATGGGCGGTTCCTGTGCCTCTGTGGCCGTCGATACTATTGGGAACTACCGAAGGGGGCCCGCCTCTTCCAACCTCCTCTCTGAAGAATGGCGGTCATTGCTTATAACATCTACTGTAGCTGGTCCACACTTACGGACACGGTTAGTGCTGCGCTAAACTCGGATGGGGGTACAGAAGTCTTAGGTGAGGGAACAGGAATCTCAGGGGAGGAAACGGGAGTCACTCAGGTCACTTGCTTGGGGGCCATGTCCTACAGGAAGGAACAAGGGCCTATCATCCTTGGACACTCTCGAATGCACATATGATAGGGAGCTATATCAGGAAGTTTCTAAGTTACTCGAATTCGGGGATATAATCATTCTAAGTTCGCAACAATCATACATATAAGGTAGATATCAGCAGATACGTGATGTTATCCTTAGGTATTCCCAAGTTATGCTCTGATATCATCTTCTGTCACGCCCCAAACCCGAAAATTGGATTCACAGGAATCCTGATTGTCAAATCCGGTACCAACAGCCTCCGTAGTATCCCATTCTCGGTTCCTGGCCCCCATATGCCAGGTTCCGATCCTGGGATCCTACAAGGAGGTTTTTCGACATGAACTTATCTCATAAGAAGCATAACTACAAGTATACCCAAATCATAAGAACAACATCATCACCACATATCCACTAATATAATCATTTGAGTACAATACCGAAAAGGAAATACATGCATATAATAAAATCTCCAGAAGCTCTACCACACGCTCCTGCCCTAGCTCGACTACGTCCTATCATCAACTGCATGTATCTATCGTGCATAAGCTCATAGAAAGCTTAGAGGGTGGCGTAAGTGTGTGCACAAGATAAGTGCCAAGTATCCAATACAATGCCTTAATCATATAATATCGGAATTACTGGCATGAATCATACAATATCAGAGTAAGCAGAAATACTGTAAGTCCATAAAAATATTATCAACCTCATTCAGGATATGCGATGAAAAGACATAACAAGCCAATATTATATACTGAGAAAGTAATGTAAATCAGCTATGTAATGCGGCAACATAATGAACAAGATATCAGATATCGAGGATGCAATACAATATGCAATTCAGAAGAGCTACTAATACCATCAGCTTTATCTAGGTCATATAAATGCAGAAATATAGTAACCCAAAATGTTAAATGTTGTGGATGCAATGCAATATGCGGTGCGAATGAATTGACCAAGCTGGAGTGAAGTCGGGATGATAGTACGTAGTATCGCAGGCTACGGGGTCCATCACAAGGGATTTCTATCCAAACCAGTCTCATACCTAAATTTGGATAGATAGACTCAATGTGGTAAACTCCTGATCTCAGGTTAGTTGCGCGCCCAACTGAAATCCTGGTCATGTGAAGGTACACAACAATTAGTTGCGTACCACTAGTCCAAGTGGATAGTGAATGAAATGAATGCATGAGTATACAACTCCTACTTAATAAGTCCACATATCAGTACGGTTCCTTTCTGGGAAATCACCGGGGTCATTACACTCCAACCAGATTGTCGTCCCATCGCGCGTAACAAGGTGAGTGGAAGAGACCTCACTATCCACCTGCCAATATCGAGCCCGGCTCGTTGATAGCGGACCCATTCCTTGAGCTGGTTAGACTCAGCCTAGCATTGTCCCCTCCTCTGGGGCAGGTAAGGTTGTTCCCCCTTCCACCCGACCACGACACAGTGGGAGACGTGACATAACAGTATACGGCCCTCAGCGCTCATGCATCCACTCGGTCTAGACATTGGAGCAACCTCTGGAAGCAAGAGGGTTCTGAGACTTTCACCCAAGGATATCTATAGCACCCCATATAGAACAGATTTTCGGTGTCCCATCTGGCCATCCACGAATGCATGTGGAGGCTATAGTCCTGATGTCGCTAGGGCGTATGGTAATCATAATCACACAATGCGAGATGCATGAGTCAGACAGTCCAATCATACATCAATCCTGTGCATACTGTGCGCTCATGTGGGGTAACTCCACCCATCAGGGAGTCCCATGAATAACCTGCTCCATGACATTTGCAACGGTCAACCATATCTCATATCAAACATGCAGATGATGCGTATGGGCATGTATCATAATGTTATGTTGTCACATACTCATAATCGGTATCAATAACCGGCAACAACAATCAGCCTCGACAATGTGGACATTTAACCAACATTGCCCTCAAGGGGTGGCCCACATAGAGCCTAACTTATAATGGACCCATGGACTCACAAAGGGCCTGATATACAACACCATGGGCCTCACTCAAGAGCTTAATACACATCACGATGGGCTTTTCACATGGGCTTAACGTACATCACAATAGGCTCCATTGCCTAGCCCTCAATTGCATCACAATGGGCCTCATCACATATGCCTCATATACATCACATTGGGCCTTAAATACGATCTGAATACACATCACAATGGGCCTCAAATACGGCCCGCATATACATCACATAGGTCTCGGCAATCGGCCTCGGCAATCGAAATCGGCCTCGACAATCGAAATCAGCTTCAACAATCAGAATCGGCACTCAGAATCGGCCTTGACACTCGACCTCGACAATCGGAATAAGCCTATACAATCGGTCTCGTCAAATCAGAATCGGCCTATACAATCGGCCTCGACAAATTAGAATCGGCCTCGATACTCAGCCTCGACAATCGGAATCGGCCTATACAATCGGCCTCGACAACTCGATACTTGACCTTGACAATCGGAATCGGCCTATACAATCGGCCTCGACAACTCGATACTTGACCTTGACAATCGGAATCAGCCTATACAATCGGCCTTGACAAATCAGAATCGGCCTCGACAAATCAAAATCAGCCTCGACAATCGGAATCGACTTCGATACTCAGCCTCGACAATCGGAATCGACCTCGACAAATCAGAATCGACCTATACAATCGGCCTCGACAAATCAGAATCGGCCTCAATACTCGGCCTCGATACTCAGCCTCGACAATTGGGATCGGCTTCGATACTCGGCCTCGACAATCGGAATTGGCCTATACAATTGGTCTTGACAAATCAGAATTGCCCTCGATACTCGGCCTCGACAATAAAGATCGGCTTGATACTCGGCCTCGACAATCTGAATCGGCCTATACAATCGGCTTATAAACAAGGCAGGGTCCATAGATGAACGGCCAATCAACCATAATACAAAGGTCGGCCCGCGGCTGTGGTTATATCAAATTCGATATCATGGAGTCATTCATCTACGGCGAATGGGACCCACTTATTTGGGTTAACCCACTAAGGGAATGATGAGAATGAGCTTAACGAGGCTCAAGGGAAGGTCACAATGTGGACATCCAACCATTATTGCCCATCAATGTGGACATCTAACCAACATTGCTCCCAAGGAGTGACCTACATAGGGCCAAACATATAGTAGGCCCATGGCCTCACATACAATCACGATGGGCCTCATTTACGTCACATAGGCCTCGTTATATGGGCCAACATACATTACATCGGGCCTTGTATACACAACAGGTAGGCCTCGCACTTGGGCCTCAAATATATCATAATGGGCCTCTTATGTCAAGTGGGCCACATCACATGGGCTGCATTATATGGGCCTCACTAACAGGCTTCATGTATATCAAATAGGCCGCACCGATGGGCCTCATTTATATCAAATCGGGCCCAACCTTATGTATATTTGAGATCTGACCTATTCATAAGTTAACATAGAGATAAATGAAGTGAAAACAATATCAGCTTAATTGGAAACTACCATGGCCCTTAGAAGTTTGAACGGTGGAAGTCACTGTCCACTATTTAAATGGTGGGGTCCACTTGAACTTTGGATCTGACTTACTCATTTTCTCATGCCATAAAATGATCTCACAAGTGGTTGGACGGTATGGATATAACACATGCGTCATGGTGGGCCCCACCACCAAAACTGTGGACCATGAAGATAAAACATATACATCCTGATGGGGCCTGCACATCGAATAGCAGTGGGACCCACAGAACTAGACGGTGTGGATTGTATCCACACGTGCAACAGGTCCCACGGACCTAGATGACGCTAAGGGAGCAACTACATAGCTGTTGTACGTGTAGCTTGCTGCCTTTAAAAAGAGCAGAGGTGGGTCCCACGTAGGGCCCATCACAAAATGTAATATAATATATATATATATATATGTGTGTATAATATAAAAAAATGTCAGCTGCTGTACATGCAACTTTTCTGCATTAAAAGGGAGAGGTGGGTCCCACGTAGGGCCCACCACAACATTAAAGATATAATGATATATTATATTATAATATGCTATATAATATATTATATTAACATAATATAATATATTAATATTATATTAAAATATTGACAACGTCCAGGCTGTGGATGGTCGCATACATCACACGTAACACCACACATGGGGTGGGTCCCACCGACCAGGGACGGTGGACACGCCGCATGCATTATGGTGGGGCCCGTCTAAATGGATGGATGTCGTGGATGGGTCCCATGGACCCCATCGACCTCAGCATTGAAATGAGGTATCTTTCACCCAGTCTACCTCTTGAGCTATGGATTTGGGTCCCACCGTCAGCTCACACTTCACTGGCAGTCACCCGTACTAGGGAATCAATGCCGAAACCTCAGCGTTGAAATGAGGTATCTTTCACTTCGTCTATCATTTGAGCCGTGGATCTGGGTCCCACTATCTGGACGGTCTGGATCTCACGTGGGACCCACCGGACTGCTGATGTTTAAAAGGCAATGGGCCCACATGTGCAGGTATGTATTTATATGTACATATATATCATATTATATTGTATAAATAATATAATATAATATTATAATATATACATACCTTATATATACTTAAATTGTATAATATATATTATATCCAAAGTTTAGCCACTGTCCAACAAGCTAGACGATGCTGGACGATGGACCTACATCATGGTGGTCCCACGCAGTGGGCCACTAGATTTGGATCAAGCCGATATTTATTTTTTTCCCTTTCATCTGGGCCTGTGTGACCGTCCGGTCATGCGGGCCCTGAATCAGGATCAAAGTGGCCCACTAGTTGGATGACATGGGTAAAGTACACACATCATAGGTGGGTCATGATCATAGAGAGAGAAGAGAGATCGGAGATAATAGAGGGGTCGTCTTGGATACAAGCATACATCAAAGTGGGTCGTACAACAAGTGGACCCTTAAATCACAAAAGTAAGAATGTGGGTCGAAGATCACTCACCGTCTACTTCTTCTTGCTCCCTTGGCTTCCTTGCTCCTTAGCTTTGGTCCTAACGGAAGAGATGGAGTTTTGATGGTTGAGATGAGAGATGAGAGGGTAGGAAGTGGGCTACACTAAAGCTCCTTCATGAGAGCTTTGGGAAAGCTTGGACCTATGGCTCTTTAATTGCTTGGAAATGAGTTTGAGAAATGAGAGAGAGAGAGAGAGGGTTGTAAAGAGAGAGAGAGAGAGAGAGAGAGAGAGAGAGAGAGAGATTAGTGATGGAGTGATGGATGTGGTGAGTGATGGGTGTGTAAGAACTTTGTTGACTTTAGGGGTAGATGGTGTAAGAAAGGTATGGGGTGTGTAAGAAATTGTTGACTTATGGGGTTGCTTGGGGATGGGTGTGAGGTGATGGTGTACTTGACCCTTGATGGGATTGATTGATTGATTGAGGTGACATGTTGTAGAGATTCTCTTGGGTTTTACAACGCGTAGCATTTTCCTCAAATTGAACGCGGGCCCACATCTCTTAGCCTAGTTATCGCCTCGGCGCGCGAGACACGGCATCGGAATCGCGGCAACGACGCGGTCGCTAGGGTATAAGTCTTGGGTTAAGTCGACTCAGGTTTGCAGGACTTGGCTTAGGATCGCGTGCAAACGTCGGATAAAGGTCGAAAGTTGCCGGAATTCAACCGGGAAGACTGCGGAAACCTACAGAATGGTATGATCTAGGATACGGGTCTTACAACCCAAATATCAGCCTGATCCGACGCTCGCCTAGACTATAAAATAGAAAATAATGGTGATTGTTGAAACTTTTCAGGCTCATTGTGATGTTTGTTAGAAGTGGACAATGCTCAAGTTAGGACTTTTTGAGCCCATGACAAGCTAACCGACAAGGTGGATGGATCGGATCACCCCATTGTGGGCCTTAAACTATGATACTAATGGTTTAGTAGAAAAGGAAGTGAACACGTTGAAAACTACAATTCATATGATATGACAATCATGACCCATATAACATGACAACTACGACCCATGCAAATCGCGACCCAAATGGGCCCACATTGATGTGTGTATATAATCCATGCTGCCCATCCTTTTTGTCGTGTCATTTTAAAGGTAGGGCCCAAATATGAGCCTGATCCAACACTTGTGTGGGCCATAAAATAGAAAATAATGGTGATTGTTGAAACTTTTCAGGCTCACTGTGATGTTTGTTAGAAGTGGACACTGCCCAAGTCAGGACTTTTTGAGCCCACAACAAGCTGGCCGACAAGGTGGATAGATCAGAACACCCTATTGTGGGTCGTAAGCTATGGTACTAATGGTTTGGTAGAAAATGAAGTGAATACGTTGAAAACCATGATCCATACAACATGACAACCATGACTTATATAACATGGCAACTACGGCCCATGCAAACCACGACCCAAATGGGCCCACATTGATGTATGTGTATAATCCATGTCGCCCATCCTTTTTGTCGTGTCATTTTATGGTTAGGACCCAAATATCAGCCCGATCCAGTGCTCCTGTGGCTCACATAATAGAAAATAATGGTAACTGTTGAAACTTTTCAGGCTCACTGTGATGTTTGTTAGAAGTGGACACTGCCCAAGTTAGGACCTTTTGGGCCCATGGCGAACTGACTGACAAGGTGGATGGATCAGATCACCCCATTGGCCTTTAAGCTATGGTACCAATGGTTTGGTAAAAAAGGAAGTGAATACGTTGAAAGCCACAATCCATACAATATGACAACCACGACCCATATAATATGGCATAAACGACCCATGCAAACCATGACCCAAATGGGCCTACATTGATGTTTGTGTATAATCCATGCCGCTCATCCTTTTTGCCGTGTGTTCACTCCCCAAGTATAGGGTTGTGATGTAGTAATAAACTCGGTAAGATCGAGGTCGAATCCCACGAGGACTGGTCGTCACAACTCAAATCTATGATTCTCCTTAACTAATCCAACAAATAATGGCACTAATTACTAAGCACAATTCTAGGAAAAAAAATAAAAACAATTAAGAATAGGGAAGAAAATTTCATCAGAGAGAGAGCACTAGGACTTTCGAATCCACCCCTAATTATCCTAACCCTTGTTTTGTCTGTTGATTCACCTTGACCTTGATTGATACCACTTAAATAGAGAAAGCACAATCTGTGTCCTAAATCGGGCATCTGGTGTCTAATTCCTTTAAGCAATGCCATGAACAATACATCCCATGTCCTTGGTCGGGCACATGGTATGCAAAATTCATTAAAGCACCACTGTTCCTTCCTCTATAGGAAACTTGTTCTTGATCGGACCCAAGCACTGTAATAAGCATCCAAACAACATCCATCTATACTTTGGTCAAGTTCATAGATGGAGAAGTATGGAATTTAAACCCATAAAGCCCACTCAAGAGAAAGAAACAAATTAATTAAAATTCAAAGTAATCAACCAATACAAGAGCTGATCAAATTAGGGGCTTCATCTCAAGTCCTAGTGAGAGATTAGTGACCCATAAAATCCATAAATAAAAAAATAAAATTCATAAAACTAAACACCAAACCGAAAAATCTCTCTCTCTTTCTCCTTCTCTTTCTTCTCTCCCTGGCTCTGGATCTCCAATTCTCTGGATCTGAATACCTTCCCCACGTCCAAAACTTCCCTTTTATAGCTATTTGGATGGTGGAATCGGTGGAGAGTCGTAGACGGACTCGAAGTGCAATTTTTCGCAGCCGTGATCGGTGGGCCCCACAGAGGTATTTTCTGGAAAATCCACCCCGTTCATTGGATTCAGGACGAAATTTCAGTCAAGAATGGGTGGTTTTGAAGGTCCATTGGCGCGGCCCACAGAAGAAATCTCAAAAAGATCAGATTTGAACGTCGCCGGGTAGCCCTTTTGTGGCCTCTGTACCGCACACGTGTGTACGCATGGGAGTGGAAGATCAGCATGGTTTTGTACTATTCGTGGCCCTCTACACGATGGACGGCTCGGATCGGCCGGACAGATGACGGGTGGGGCCCACTATCTTCCGCAAAACGGCCAGCGGCCGGACGTCGTTACGCGGACTTGCGTAAACCTCTCCCGCTGATCTAATGGTGTGGTCCACTTTACAATTTCTTTGAGAAATCCACTCCGTCCATTGCAAGGAGGAGAAAATTCCGGTTGGGAATGACTGATTTTGGATTGCTTTTGGTGTGGTCCACAGGATCTCTTGCTTCACCGTCCGAACTGTATTCAACGGTTTGGATTGTCCGATGACTCTTATGATGGAGAAAGGGCACCTAGGTCTTGGTAAGGTCCACCTTAGGAACCAAATGGACGGTCTGGATTGAAGGTTTGATGGATGTGTGGGCCCCACAACCGAAATCAGCCCGTCGTATCGCAGACGCTGGAAAGAAAATTCGTCTCTAGAAGGAGGGCCGCGGGTCGGTGATGTCTGTTTGACCGGTGCGGTCCCATAGCGCATATGCATGGTGTACATGCATCACGTGCGGGGCCCATTGTAATGTTTGTGCGAAATCTGCACCATCCATATTTTTCCTCATATTATTTCACCCGTCAAAACCCAATTTGAGACAGTTCCAGATATCAGGTGGGCCCCAAATTGAAGATTAATAGGCTGATCTGTCAGTTGGAGCACTTCCTAAGATCATCAAGGGCTGAAATTTAACATGTACGGTTAATTCACGGCCCCCATCACACGTATGAAGTTTCGGACTGATTGGATGGCGGGAACCATGTGATCTTGCATTCTGGACCCTTTTCGGGCCCCTTTGGCTTGCTTTCCTCCGATCCCAGGCATGTAAAATCTTCATTATTGGTCTTCTGAGGTTCATCCCGTGCTCTGGTGATTTTGGAGCATCAAATCCATGCCTTTAACATCAAATTCCAATTAACGTTCTGATTTCGTCCTGAACGAAAATATAATTAAAATCCGGCATTAAACATTATCATGTATGTAAAATTTGGTAATTACTGGGGTCTGATATGCAATATTCGACCCTGATCACAACCCCCAATCAGCATTTTGCTAGTCCCGAGCAAAACATGCGAAAAATAATTTCAGAAATGAAAGACAATTCCTGTAAATTCAAGTGAGTGGTGACAGAGATAAATTTGAGATGTGAAAATTCTAAGATTCATGATTGGTGTGTGGAATTTTTCTCTTGGAATCAAGCTTACAGTAAACTTCATAATCAAGTTCAAAATATTAATCCATCAATTAGAGCATTGCTAAACATTGAGTTCCACGAGTGTAAAGTATAATCTCGACTTACAATCAGTAAGAGATCCAATTGTCAATTTCATGATATCATTAGTAATTCGTGACAACCAAGCTTGAAACCAACACTTATCTCACAGATTAACTTTTCATGTTACCATCTTTTGATTTTCTTCTGACGAATTGCAATCGAGGGAAATCAAATTCTCACCTATAGGAGCAAACCTATGGCGAAAACTTCCTTCGCCTAACACTTTTTTTTTTTTTTTTTTTTATTTTTTATGTCAACTATGGAAAATCAAATCTACACCTATAGGGAGCAAACCTATGGTGAAGATTATGTGACTTAGCCTTTTTAATTCTTTTTTTTTTTTTTTTTTTTTTTTAACCAAGTTAATCATTCAGTTATCGAACCAAAACTTAATGTGTAAGCGAGATGTAATATGTGAAATCAAGGCTCAATCAATGTTTACAACTTCTAATCATGAATTAACAATTCAAAATTATTTGTGAAATCAAGCAGATGTAGAATCCAAGAGTCATAAGTTACCAACATCACGTATCTTATAATGTTAAAATCACAACTATCCTTCAAAATCACTTAGAATTTAATAGAAATTCCAGAAAATTTTAAAATTTTCACAAATTTTGCTCAAGACCAAGAAAATACTGATTAGGTAACCTAATCTCCCACCCCTAACCTAAAATCTACATTGTCCTCAATGTAAAAGAAATAAGCATGCAATGCACATGGGACAACGAAATTAAAAGAGGAGTGATGGAAGGATAGTACCTGGACGGAGAATGAAGAAGCTTTCTCAAAAAAAATTGCAACGCAAAAACGGGTTAGCACAGGAGAGAAATCAACATAAGAAAAAATAACAAAAAGAAAAACAACAGAAGATCATACCTATACCACTTTTGAGCAGTGCTCTCGATTGCATTTAGCGCATGACAAGCCTTTAAACCCCTAGGTTACCCCTAGTGGACGAGTTGTAGTCTCGTGAGGGTTTGCAGTAATGTTACTCACAAACATTGATGGAACTAACTAGAAAAATGAAAATAATCAAACAAAAGACTGGGTTGCCTCCCAGGAGCGCTAAGTTTACCGTCTATCCTAAAACAGCATAAAGGAAACTAACCTAGTCCTAAGAAAGCAGGGAAAAACTACTCAGTCATGTTTGAGGTTCCTCTTCCCGAGATCTTGATAAGTTTCTCGAAGAGATTTCTGGGATCATCCAAAAGCCATTTTTGCAATAGGCTTGGACACCCTGGAGCTTGACCTTCCAAAGAAACTTACGTACCTCATCAAAAATTTGTCGTTGATTCGCCTGAGGTATCCAGAGTATATACGATTCACCTGCGACAGAAGAAGTTTCTAAGTTAGTATCCCATGGTGAATCAGAGACTACATATAGATGAAAGTGGAAAAATTCTCAAAAGTGACGTAGTCTCAACACATTCGAAAGCAAGAGACTTCGGTTCAATTTTAGCTCCTCCTCCTTAATAGTAAATATTCAGATTTGTGGAAGGCGGGGCTTGAGTATGGGTCCTCTCGGTCAGTGATGACTACCGAGATATTGTTTTGCAAGGCATTCACTATGTCTCTTAACATGGGATCGTCTGAATCTGCAAAGTGTGCCAAGCAATCATCCAAAGAGTTGGGACATTCAGCTGAGAGTGACTCATTTTCCACATTAGAGCTCGTGATGATCTGCCCGAGGAATCCATCATTTTCGAAGGGACACGGAGGTGTGATCTCTTGCTCCAGCCCTGCACAGACAGATTGAGGATTAGTATATGTAACATTGATGTGTGGACTCTGTTCATCGATACTACTCAGAAGAGGCGATGAATCGTCATTATTCAACAGTTCAGATGGTGGCTTCAACTGGGTGGTTTCAAATTCAAGAGTCATATCGAGTAGCTCGTCCATCTCCCGAATCATATCATCATGTAATTCAGAGGAGTGGTCCAAATACGTTTCACAAGAGTTAGAAGGGTAGGTTGTAAAGGGCCCGTCCTCTACCTTAAAATCAGACATGTTAGGTGAGGGGAGTGGCTCATTATGACCGACCACTTCGTGTACGTCTTGATCATTGACTTGGACCAAATTTGAGATTGATTCAAAGGGAATTAGGGCTGAACATCCATGATCATCATCCCAATACGCATCATTGTCTAATTCTGTGCAGTGCGCACTTGGGATGGGATCACTTTCCTCACATTCTAAATTCGGTTGAGGTTCGAATAAACTAACCTCTACCTCATCATTGAGATCCTGTGTGTCATGTAAGGAAAGAGTGTCATCATCACTGTATTTGAAAGATAACCATGTTTCTTCCCCATCCTTTTGAACAGTCATTGAGATCGACTCATCGGGGAATTGAACCGTATGCTCATTAATGGAATCCAACTTCTCATTCCAAATTCAGATTTCATCAAAAGCGAGTGAGGATCACTTTCTTCGCATTGTATTTCTGGATTGGATTGTAGTTGGGATGAGCGAGCTTCCTCTATCCTTTCAATGCGCGAATTGAGTGTTTCTAATGATTTCATCAATTTCGCAACATGCTGGTTGAATTGTTCTGGATCAAAACATGAATCCTCTTGGATCGTTTCTGGTTGGATCTCAAAGGTATGGGATCCAAGAGGATAACTATTGCAACATGTTGTTGGTTCATCTTCCCAGTTTTGATGGTTCCACTGGTTATAGTCATACTGATTATACATGGGAGAATATGATGGTTGATAATAATCCTCATTCCCATAATTACGATCGTATACGGCCCTATTAACCGATGGAACATAACATTCTAGTCGGTTCTCAATGTCTGTTCTCGATGGAGGAAAATCTTGAGGTATACGTTGGATTCCACAACCTTCAGGCATTTCCCAATAAAACCTATCCAACTCAGCATATGCATCTACCCACGATTCCATGGTAGAACCTTAACTCTGAGTCTAATCCTAGAAGAAAGCAAAATCCTACAGCAATGTGGAAAGTAAAGGAGAAGTGAGAAAGATGATACCAGAGTAGAAGTTCCTATGTTAAAAACCTGCAAAACAAAACAAAACAAGTTAGTTTTTAAGAATAGTAAGTCTAAGGTTAGAAATTTTTTTTAAAAAATAAAACCCTAATTCTAAAAATAAAAATAAAAAAAATAAAGAAATTAGGAAGATATCACCAAATTAGAAGTTTCTATCTCAGAATCCTATAAAACAAGAAATAGGTTAGTTTCTAAAAATAAAAACTTTAACCTAAAGTTAGTAAAATCCTAAGACTATGAATTATGATAAGAGAGAATCCTAAATTCAATTTAAGCGAAACTCTCAAAATGGCGCCAAAAACTTGTTCACTCCCCAAGTATAGGGTTGTGATGTAGTAATAAACTCGGTAAGATCGAGGTCGAATCCCACGAGGACTGGTCGTCACAACTCAAATCTATGATTCTCCTTAACTAATCCAACAAATAATGGCACTAATTACTAAGCACAATTCTAGGAAAAAAAATAAAAACAATTAAGAATAGGGAAGAAAATTTCATCAGAGAGAGAGCACTAGGACTTTCGAATCCACCCCTAATTATCCTAACCCTTGTTTTGTCTGTTGATTCACCTTGACCTTGATTGATACCACTTAAATAGAGAAAGCACAATCTGTGTCCTAAATCGGGCATCTGGTGTCTAATTCCTTTAAGCAATGCCATGAACAATACATCCCATGTCCTTGGTCGGGCACATGGTATGCAAAATTCATTAAAGCACCACTGTTCCTTCCTCTATAGGAAACTTGTTCTTGATCGGACCAAGCACTGTAATAAGCATCCAAACAACATCCATCTATACTTTGGTCAAGTTCATAGATGGAGAAGTATGGAATTTAAACCCATAAAGCCCACTCGAGAGAAAGAAACAAATTAATTAAAATTCAAAGTAAATCAACCAATACAAGAGTGATCAAATTAGGGGCTTCATCTCGGCCCTAGGCGAGAGATTAGTGACCCATAAAATCCATAAATAAAAAAATAAAATTCATAAAACTAAACACCAAACCGAAAAATCTCTCTCTCTTTCTCCTTCTCTTTCTTCTCTCCCACGGCTCTGGATCTCCAATTCTCTCTGGATCTGAATACCTTCCCACGTCCAAAACTTCCCTTTTATAGGCATTTGGATGGTGGAATCGGTGGCGGAGTCGTACGGACTCGAAGTGTAATTTTTCGCAGCCGTGATCGGTGGGCCCCACGAGGTGTTTTTCGGAAAATCCACCCGTTCATTGGATTCGGGACAGAAATTTCGTCAAGAATGGGTGGTTTTGAAGGTCCATTGGCGCGCGGCCCCTGAAGAAATCTCAAAAGATCGATTTGAACGCCGTCCAAGGGTAGCCCTTTTGTGGCCTCTGTACCGCCACACGTGTGTACGCATGGGAGTGGAAGATCAGCATGGTTTTGTACTATTCGTGGCCCTCTACACGATGGACGGCTCGGATCGGCCGGACAGATGACGGGTGGGGCCCACTATCTTCCGCAAAACGGCCAGCGGCCGGACGTCGTTACGCGGACTTGCGTAAACCTCTCCCGCTGATCTAATGGTGTGGTCCACTTTACAATTTCTTTGAGAAATCCACTCCGTCCATTGCAAGGAGGAGAAAATTCCGGTTGGGAATGACTGATTTTGGATTGTTTTTGGTGTGGTCCACAGGATCTCTTGCTTCACCGTCCGAACTGTATTCAACGGTTTGGATTGTCCGATGACTCTTATGATGGAGAAAGGGCACCTAGGTCTTGGTAAGGTCCACCTTAGGAACCAAATGGACGGTCTGGATTGAAGGTTTGATGGATGTGTGGGCCCCACAACCGAAATCAGCCCGTCGTATCGCAGACGCTGGAAAGAAAATTCGTCTCTAGAAGGAGGGCCGCGGGTCAGCGGTCTGTTTGACCGGCTGGCGGTCCCATGCACGGCGGGCGCGCATATGCATGGTGTACATGCATCACGTGCGGGGCCCACTGTAATGTTTGTGCGAAATCTGCACCATCCATATTTTTCCTCATATTATTTCACCCGTCAAAACCCAATTTGAGACAGTTCCAGATATCAGGTGGGCCCCAAATTGAAGATTAATAGGCTGATCTGTCAGTTGGAGCACTTCCTAAGATCATCAAGGGCTGAAATTTAACATGTACGGTTAATTCACGGCCCCCATCACACGTATGAAGTTTCGGACTGATTGGATGGCGGGAACCATGTGATCTTGCATTCTGGACCCTTTTCGGGCCCCTTTGGCTTGCTTTCCTCCGATCCCAGGCATGTAAAATCTTCATTATTGGTCTTCTGAGGTTCATCCCGTGCTCTGGTGATTTTGGAGCATCAAATCCATGCCTTTAACATCAAATTCCAATTAACGTTCCTGATTTCGTCCTGTAACGAAAATATAATTAAAATCCGGCATTAAACATTATCATGTATGTAAAATTTGGTAATTACTGGGGTCTGATATGCAATATTCGACCCTGATCACCGTGTCATTTTACGGGTAGGGCCCTAATATCAGCTTGATCCAACGCTCATGTGGGCTACAAAATAGAAAATAATGGTGACTGTTGAAACTTTTCAGGCTTACTGTGATATTTGTTAGAAGTGGACATTGCCCAAGTCAGGACTTTTTGGGCCCACGACAATCTGGCCAACAAGGTGGATGGATCGGTCACCCCATTGTGAGCCTTAGGCTATGGTACCAATGGTTAGGTAGTAAAGGAAGTGAACACGTGTAAACCATGATCCATATAACATGACAACCATGACTCATATAACATGACAACTACGACCCATGTAAACCACGACCCAAATGGGCTGTAGTTGTGTGGATCCGAGCCATGATTAGGGTCGCAGTTGTAAGGATCCGCAGAAACCAAAGCTTGAAAAACCTTAAAAAGCCTGATTTGGGCAAAAACATTCCAAGATCCGAGCCATGATTAGGGCAAAAACATCACACGATCATAATACCGAAGGAGAAAGCATTGCAGAGAGAACGAAATATAAATTTGAGAGACTTACCATCATACCGCTCGATTTTCTTGGCAAGCTTTGAGATGCAGACATCGTTCTCTCTCCTTCTCCGTCGACATTGTGGCTCGGAATCCCTTTGAGAGATACTTTCTCTAAAGTGAAGAAAATGAAGGAGCAAATGTAGAGAGAGAGAGAGAGAATCATTTTAGGAGACAATTTTGATAGAGAGAGATGAGTTATGGAAGGGAGCGGGAGGAATGAAAATAGGCTGGATGTGGTTTGGCTAGCAACGCTGGTCAATGCTCTGTGGCCCCTCCATGATGTATGTATTTTATCCAATCTGTCCATCCATTTTTACAGATCATTTCATGTCTTGATTTAAAAAATGAGGCAGATTTAAAACTCATGTGGACCACACCACGGGAAAACAATAGTGATTGAATGTCCACCATTAAAAACCTCCTAGGGCCTAACGTAATGTTTATTTGACAAACAACCTTTAGATTAGGTCATAAAGACCTTGATTAAGGGGAAAAAGAAACATTAGCTTGATCCAAGACTTTTGTGGCCCGTAGGAAGTTTTTAATGATGGCATTCAATCAACATTGTGTGGTCCACTTGAGATTTGTATCTACCTCATTTTTGGGATAATATCATAAAATGATCTGACAAAATGGACGGATGGCATGGATGAAACACATACATCATGGTGGGGCCCACATAACACTGACCAGCTAGTGGCAGTGTCACTAGCCAATCCCTTTGCAAATGGGCTTTGAAAGGGAGCGTCAGTTCTAGGAGGAACGAAAATGAGTTTTGCTAGTGGCGTTTATTTATTGGGAACTTTGGCCCTGACATCATGTTAGCCCCACACAAGGTAGAGTTAGAGCTTTCATTCTATAGGTTGGAATGGTATAAAACCATACTCATTAGGAATGGCCTAAATCCGTTCCTAAACCAAAAACTAAACCGTTCTTAATAAGGGATTTTGGTGTAGTGACCGACTTGGCAACTATTCGACTGCTATAAACTACGAGATAATAAAGAAGAAACATTTAAAGGGAAGCCGCAACAGATATATATAAATAGCAGGAAGATATGCAAAGGAAGGACAACCAAATCAACAAATCCTATTAACTTTATTATCTTAGAATAATCAATAGCTTTAGCCCTATTTTAGGAGTAGCGTTAATCTTTCAGCAATCATTTTTAACTGTAATCCAAGTCTACGCTTCTACGCTGGCTCTATATGTTTTCAATACAAATAATTCTTCTTTGAGAAAGGCACCTTGAAGTTGCTCCCTATGACTGACTGTAAATATTTCCTTTGTGTTTGGTCATTATTGGGTAGTAAAAGTCCTTTCGTATGAGATGGAAAGCGCAATCCATCTTTGGAGGAAGAACTCCGCCCTCCAATAATTGCCCGTTTACTTTGTTACAATTAAAGAGTGGCTGAATAAGCTGTAGATCTTCTAAGATGTCGGTCATCTACGATCGCCATTGACATATCTACCTATATTGGTGCTTGGTCAAATTGTTCAGTTGGAATCAAGCCACACAGTCGATTCCGGCGCTTCTGCACACACCACACGTGACAAAAAATTAAACCAGAATATAGAACCACCAACAGTTTTTGGCACACCCGATGGGACCTAAAACTACTTTGTTGTCATAGATACTCATTGTGCTAGTCACACTAGTACAATATGAGCTGAAGAACATACTCATAATTCTTTTAGGGCTAATGAACCATCTCCTGCTCTAGAAATGGAAATGCAAGTTCAACCAGCTTTTAAGTGAATCTAGTACCCACTCCTCCAAACCAGGATGGGGCATCCTCATTTCGAACAGATCATCTTGAGATAATGTCAGCTGGGTAACACGATACGCAAATGGAGATTCAACATATTGCAGAGCAGTCACGAGTTCAGGTCAAGCATTCGCAAAATCCAGCTGAAACTTTTAATAGGTGGATGGCAAGTTAGACCGAGAGTTTGAATTAGATGATGACCATTTTTGCTAAAAAGAATGCATATCGTGTTTCAACAAATTGTGCCTCGGCCTATTATCCCTCAACAAATATGAATCAGTTAACTGTTGACACTAGATCTATCGAAAATATGGTGATATGACTCTTACACAGAGGAACATGCATCATGCTCCAGTTCAGTAAGTGAGGAATACTACACCTCCTATGATGCAGGAAGTGCGGAATGTTCCCCCACCTATTGAGATTAGATGACCTGAACGAGAGAACATGAATTTCATTCCTAATGTTAGTAATTTCTTTCTTGGTGTTAGGAATCAAGGAATACCTGGGGGCAACTTTTCCTCAGAAACATTCCACATATTGGAAAACGGTACTAATTAGGTCTTGAGCTACCTCCAATGACCAAACCTTGCCATGTAGATCACGAACAAATTCTGCAATTAGTCCAAGAGATGGTAGGACAAATGCTTGACTAAACCACCACTCCCGTTTATCATAAACCTTATCTTGAATGGATCGATCGATAATATCTATTACCAATAAATTTTCAACTAAATTTTATTACCTTCTTTACAAGTGACATTGATCAATCGACCATAGAACATATAGGCCGATTTACCATGCAATGTGGAGAATTGGCCAATAATGACTATTTCAAACTATAGTTATTTGGCCATTCTTTAATGATAGTGGCTTTTACCTAGCACTTTAATTTGTTGCCAAATTCTATCCAAACACGGTAAGAAATGAAGGAGAAATTCCATGCCCTGTTCTTTTATAGGGTTAGGGATATTTCTATGGCCGACCTTGCTCGTTTCTGGAAGCTACTGGGAGAGTCGATTGAAAATTATATCACCCAATTTAAAAGAGTGAAAAGACGATGTAAGGTGGTTATGACCAAGGCTGAATTTGTACAACTGGCCCAAGATAGTCTGGAATTTAAGCTCTAATTTTTTTTAATTGAAAAAGGTTTGTTAATCGTTACGATTTAACTAGAAATGTATCTTGGTATGAAGCTTTTCTTCAGGAGAGAACTAAGTAAAATAATTCATCTGCTAGTACATACTATTATGATCCCAATTATGATGTGGCAGTGGCCAAACAACCGTTTGTTTGTTTGTTTTGCGTTGGTTAAAACGGAGGTGATCGCGCCGACCACACAGAAACCTCAAAGGATGTATACCATTGATATCACCTGTGTTGATGAGATATTTGATATAATGTTGGCAGTGAATTTTATTTTAACTCCATGTTAATCACAAAATACCTATGGTCGGAGAGTTGAAAAAGACCAATTATTGTAAATGGCATATAACTTGGTCTCATTCCACTAACAATGTGTTGTTTTCGAAAACATCATCTAGGATAACATTGATTGGGGATTGCTAAAGTTTCCTGAAAAAGAGAAAGAAGCTATGATCATTGATATCAAATTCATTAATAGACAAACTAACGTGAATCGTGTGCATGTTAGGTGAATTTCATTCTCGTAGGAATTCGATTTGTATTAAAGCAAATGTCTAGATAGTAGAACAAAGTGTTTGATGCACTTAGCCGACATGCAACTTTATTAGTCACGATGAGCAATAAAGTTGTCGGGTTCGAGTGCCTTAAAGACATATATGTTGACGACAACGACTTCAAGGATGCATGTATTAAATGCCAAGAGGGTCATCCCAATGACCTACATATGCAAAACGGTTTCCATTTCAAAGAGAATCAACGTATCTCCAAAAGTTCTCTAAGGGAGCAGATTATCCAAGAGCTACATGGAGGTGTCCTTGGTGGCTACCTAGGGCAAGATAAGATGCAAGCTCTTGTTGAATAATGGTATTACTGGCCACAATTAGTACATGACGTGGGTAGAGCGGTGCAGTGTTGTCATGTTTGCCAAACCTGCAAGGGGTAGTCTCATAATATGGGTCTCTACACCTCGTTACCTGTGTTTGAAGGCCCTTGGGAAGACTTATCTATGGACTTAGCGCGACATGGATTCGGTGTTCGTGATGGTAGATCATTTTTTAAAGATGATGCACTTTATCCCATGCAAGAAGACCCGCGATGCAATGCACATGGCAAATATATTCTTTAGATAGGTCGTGTGGCTACACAAGGTTCCCAAGACTATCACGTCTGACTGTGACACGAAGCTCATTAACCACATCTGGTAGACTTTGTGAAATCAGTTCGGTATATAACTTTTATTCAGCAGTGCCCACCACCTACAGCCCGATGGGCAGGTTGAAGTTGTGAATCACACATTGGGAAACCTTCTTCGGTATATTTTAGGTAACTAACCAAAGAAGTAGGATTTGACCTTGTCTCAAGCGGAGTTTCATTCAACAACATGGTGAATCGCTCGATAAGTAAGTCTCCGTTCCAGATTGTTTATGGTTGAGTGCCTCGCCACACACTTGACTTGGTCCCTTTGCCCAAGCTCCTAGGTATGAATATTGCAGCAGAACATATGGCAGACCGAATCATGGGCATTCATGTGGATGTGCAAGCCAAGTTGCATGCCTCGAACGATATGTACAAGGATCAAGCTAAAAAACATCGAAGATAAAAGGTGTTTGAGGTGGGTGACCATGTTATGGTCCATCTACGTAAGGAGAAATTTCCGACCGGGACCTACAACAAGTTGAAAAATAAGAAGATTGGACTGGTATCAATCCTCAAAAAGATCAATGATAATGCTTACATTGTTGATATTCTGGATGACATGGAGATCTCACGTACTTTTAACATCATGAACCTGACCGATTATCATGAGCCGAAGCAGTACGAGAACTCGAGGACGAGTTCTTTTGAAGTGAAGAGGAATGATGCAGAGGAGGTCGCGAATACTTTCATGGCCAAGATGGACCGGAGAAGGCCCGATCGGAGATGAAACTGATTAGGATCGTTATAACTCTAAAGTAGGTGTATCCTGCAAACTAGAATGAGTTATTTGATGTACAATATATGATTTTGGGATAGGAGAAGCTAATTTATCCAATCAACCCACTATGTCGGGTTGCCCATGCTGACTTTGCGATATTCCATCAGATCGATGGTCAAAAATCCATTTTATTTCCATTTTTACTATTTTTAGAAGTTTTAGTTTGATCATCACTTTTGATCCATTGAGTTTTAGGAGTCGTGCCCAACATGAAAAGGGCTTAGAAAAATTAGGGGATTAACGTGGTTAGGCCAAATTAGACACTATTTTTGGCTAAAAACCATGAAGTCTAGTAGAAATCATGACCATCTATAAATAGTAAGTTTAATATTTATTGTAAGTCACGATTTTAGGGATTTCAAGTTGAAGTTCGATTCTTAAACTTCTTCCTAGGTTTGATATCACTATTTAAAGGATTCTAAACTCATTTTTATCATCAATCAAGTTGTTTTCGTTTTTATTAGAATTTATTTCTTTTCTCTGATGGATTTGAGGAATCTCTGTGTAGAGTGTAGAGAAGCTCCGTGAATTTGGAGTAATTGTCCCCTGAGGAAGACGATGATCGACCTTGTCACATCCTTCCCTGCGTCAACATCACCTTCCAATAATCGCCTTATCACTTTGTTACAATTTGTGAGTGGATGAATAGGCGACCGATCTTATCATATCTCGATCATATGCAATCTCCATTAACGTATCTGCCTATATTGGTGCTTGGGGTTAACTTGTTTGGTTGGAATTGAGCCGTACAATCAATTCTTGCATGCATAGATGCACCACATATGACCAAAAACCAAATCAAAACATAGAATCGCTAACATTAATTTATCCTTGGTATGTGTTGCAGAAGTGTCAATTTTGTTAGCCATCATCAATCAACGGTTCATATTAAATCAATTAGACTAGCAATCATATCTTTAGTGTATGAGGATGTGGTGGCCCATTACTCGTGATCATATAAACAAGATTAGAAGGTAACATTATCATTCTTTGTCATGTACAAGTACTATAATTGTGATGTTTATTGGAGAATGGATACTTATAGAGTTGTACACGAGTCGAGCTCGAGTCAAGCTAGGCTAAGCTCGGCTCAGCTCGACCCCACCATGACCCAAGCTCGAGCTCAGCTCAACTCGGTCTTCGAGCTCACCCCTTTAGCTCAACTCTGCTTGCTGGTTCGAGTTGAGTCGAGCTAGGATCAAGTCGGGTCAAGCGAGCTATTCGAGTCAAGTTAAGTTGAGTCGAGTTAATATTATTTTACAAATTATTATAAAATAATTAAAATGATAAAAAAAAATAAGATTGTTAGAATGGAGATAGGTGCAATGGCAGTGCATAACAAGTTAATACAAGCTAGCAAATAACAATATGAGAATTTATAAGAAAACCATAAACTCACTCAAAATTCATTGGCATCTTGTTAATATGGTCCATATGAGGAACGCCTTCCCGACTGATGGATAAGAGAGTTATCACCTTCATCTGAACCCAATCCATCAGCATCGCCTTCGTCGACAGGAAATATGTTTGCAGATCCAGATATGTTATCTTCTCCAGGGTAATTGTTTACTTCTTCTGAATCGGAAGGTGGTGAAACTTCACCATCATGTTCCTGTATAGATTTAGCTAACTTTTTCAATCCTTCTTTATGAGCCGATTTATAAGGAGTTCCCAACATCTTATAGAATGATGAGATCCTAGAGAGAAACTTTGATGTTTTGTGGCTCTTCTTTGTTTCCATGCTCGGCCCTACCTCGATGTTCAAATATCGATATCTAGATGCCTCCGCCTCTTCCCTACTTATCTTTAAGGAAAGTTTCAGTTGTTCTCCTTTTATAGCTTTTAATCTGACAATTTTCTCTTCTTCTTTCTCACTAATTTGTTGCACTCTCTCGATTTTTGAATCTTCATCTATTATAATAGGCTTGTTATGATATTTTTGTGGCTATTTGAATTTGGTGTGGAGGGGGTGGGAGTTTTCTTATTTGAGTCTACGAGAGCCTGGAATAGAATTCGTACTTCCCGTGAGGCATTAGGACAGTTTTGCGTCTCCTCCCCAATCAGATAAGTGTATTCTTAGCCGATTTATTTTGTTGACGAATTTATCTCCACACAAATGACATTTAATCTTCATTCTTCCAAATGTTGGGGAGTAGACTTGGGTACCATGATCCCACATGTCGGCGGATGGGTCATCGGACAACATTTCTGCACAAGGGTTTTTATTAATAAATGATTTTTTTAATAAAGAATAACATTTTTAGGGGAATATAATTTTCAAAAAATAAATTATAGCACATTCAAAATTTCAATGTCAATGACAATGTCAAGTACTCTACTATAAAAATAACAGAAATTAAAGTCTTACAGAATGAGTAATAAGATTAAGATGTCCAAAATATTTAAAACAATGTTTAAACTTTAAACATATGAAGGTGTAGTGTCAGTCTCGTCTAGACTCTCGGTCTCGTCCTCTTCATCATTCTCTTCATCAAATGAACTGTCACCGCAAACTGGACGTTACCAATCTTGCGTACAAACGAGCCCTTCAACTATTTTAGGTGCAAGAGAGCTTCTATACTTGTTCACCACCCTACTACCAATGCCAAATGCAAACTCTGATGCCACTGTTGTTATCGCAATTGATAAAATATCTCGAGCCATCAACGACAGTGTATGGTATTTTCCTTCACGAGCTCTAGTCTTCCACCAGTCTAAAACGTCAAAGTCTTGGCTGGAGACTTTCATGACTGGCTCATTGAGATATACATCTAATTTCGACTCATTTGTTTGCTGACTTGCTTCATCTTGTTCTAAGGCTAAGAAGTACTCATCGAGAAAATTGTCATCACCTATAGATAAACTGGAGCCATATTCATGCATAAGTTGTTTGTCCTGATTTCTGGTAGAATTACCCACATAAGAAGAGTACAATTCTTCAATTGCCACACGAACATTAGATGTTTCAACCACTACCTTGTCAAACAGATAAATCTTCTTATAAACATAACTAACCAGTCCCATTTTGTAGCGAGGATCAAGTACAACGACTAAAACCATTAATATGTGACATTCGCTCTAGTACTTTTCAAATTTCACTTGCATGCTTAGCGCCATATTCTGAATATAATCTGGATTTGTTGTGACACTTCTTTGAATAACATCCTTAATCTTATAAAGCTTTAGAAGAAACAAATTTGCAGTTGGATATTTATTTTCGAAAAATAGCTTTGTGCAGTCTGTTAGAGCATGGAATTTGATTAAGAAAAGAAGTGAAGAAAGAAAGAAACTAAAGAGGGATTTGAAGAAAATTCGAGTCGTGCAAGAAGTGGAGTTGCGCAGGACAACAAGTTACGCACACCTGCGCAATTCATATAACCAGGAATTATGAAGCGTGATCTAGTATGAACCTTCAAAAGCTGCTTCCCTATCAAGGCCCAATTATATGGTCTAACGCCATAACTCCTCATTGTTCTAGTGACGATATTACAGGTTTATGGCACTGTCATCAAAACCAAATTGACGAGCAAATCTACTTGGATAATATGGTTTGTGCCAGAATGTGCCGCCTTCCCTCAATGGAAGAGTATTAGACTTGATGGAAACAAGGAATGAATGTTCGCCAGAAGAAATGAAATCATCATCGATAACTTCTGTCCTCTGGAAAACTAGTGAATGGGAATTGAAAAAGGTCGATAGGATCACTATTTTCTATTTTCCTGGTGACCCAAACATTTGATTTTTCAATCATCTTTCTCAGTTGATAATGTTGAACGGGAAACCGATGAGGATTTAAATAGGCTCTTTCAGAATCAGCAAATGTCCAAGGAAAGTATACTCCTAGCCAACTTATGAAGAAATGTCAAGGAGCACAAACTAGAAAAGGGTCGGAGGTAGAACTTTCAGAACCAGAAACGACTTCACCAAAATCACAATATAATGAGCAAAGAACTGGAGGAGCTAATGAATATTTCTGACCCTTTGCCATTGCACCAATGACCACGAAGAAAGCTGGTTTGATGATTCCCGCTTGTTTTGAATTGGGAAATATCACCAAGCTTAGCCAGTAAGTTAGGAAAGCGGTCAATTTGCAGGAAGAACTATATTCGACGATACTCTTAATATTCTCTCGAATAATCTTGAGATCTTAATGATTCTGGTCTGCAAAACTGCCAAGATAACAACTTAGTTATTAAAATAAGATGATATGAATGTATGTAAGATGAAGGCTCCGGAAAGGGATAGAAAGAAAGAAATATACGTTAGTTTTCGGGAGAAACGAACCAGCCATTCAAGGAAATTAATTTGATTGGGTTGTGGGAAATTAGCCATTTCTCTGAAGAGTTCGAGAGTGGTCTTTGAAATCTTAGACTTATTATCTCCTGCAGAAGTGAGAGCAAACTCTTCGTTTGAAGGAATATATGCATCGAAGATATTGGCCATGATAGGAAGGCTTGCTATGCAAAGAAGATCCCACAAAGTGATTCTGATCTCACCTAAAGGAAGGTGAAATGAATTGGTAATTGGAGACCGGTGGTTAAGGAAGCCTCTAAAGATAGTTGCATCTCCACAGAAATATCTTGACGTACCTATGATAGCGTCAAAAAGGTTAATCTGCTCCAGAACGGCAGTATGTTTCCAAGCCCAAGCACAATAGAAATTGTGAGGATACAAAAAGACCCATTGCCAAGAATTGTTCTGTATTCCAAGACGATTTGTCAGTAAAGAAGTGTTGTTGAGCAGTTTCAAAGTAATGAGCAGGAAAGGATTGCTGAGAGTCATAACATGGGTGTAAGAATCGTATTTTATGAATTCTACTAACTCTTTGATGGGGTATATTCTCTTTTAGATATCCTTCTAAAATCCTTGATTTTGTCATAATCCAATTATCCACAGAAACTAGATTGTTTCGAGCCATTTGATTAAATGGTTCGCTGTGTAGAATTGACCAATGACGTCACAAATTGATGGGGATAACAACTGTTTCGTTCTCAAAGGAGTTAGAGAATTCCAAAACTTCTTCATGAATTTCTATACGATCCCAAGTATTTTGGAAAATTTGTTTAGATTCTGAAGAAGATGAATAATTCCTCCTTCTTAAAGATGAAGCCTTTGAGTGTTTCATATCTACGAATCAAAGATTATCAAGATTAAAGATTTTGAGAAGAAAAAGAAAGAATTCAAGACTCAGAAGAAAATTCGGCAGAGTTTCAGAACTCGTAGAAATTGTACTAAGTACAGGAGAGTTGCGCGGGTGATGAGTGGCGTGGATAGCAAGTTGCGCGGGGAGTAAGAGTTGCACGGATAATGAGTTGCGCGAAATGTCAAGTTGTGTGACCGAGAGCTCTATTTTGGAAGAATTTTCGAATGGAGGAAAAGGTTAAAGGTGTAGTATTTATAGGAAGAGCGGACCCGAGAAGAATTGTGCGAGACCCATTTCAGAGGAGTTGTGCGGGTCCACGCAACTCGATTTCTGAACAGAAGATTTTTAACCCTTCATTTGACCTGATGATCAGGCAAACATCGGATCAAGGGAGCATCTGTTGGAGCATGAAATTTGATTAAGAAAAGAAGTGAAGAAAGAAAGAAACTAAAAAGGGATTTGAAGAAAATTCGAGTTACACAAGAAGTGGAGTTGCGCAGGGCAACAAGTTCCGAGAGGGGTTAAATTGCGCAGACCCACTCAACTCATCACAGTTGTGTGGACCCGCGCAACTCATCAATATGATATTCGTGCCCACGTAACTTGCTATGAGTTGCGTGGGTCCGCGTAACTTCTCAATCCATGCAACTCAGTAAGGAGTTGCGCGGATGACTTCAGAGCAGCATCTGTACATTATTTTTTGGAGTTTTCTCCAGGGCATTCCAATATTCTTTTATAATATGGTAGACATGTATGAAAGAAGATCCACACAACTCTTCTCTCATGAAGACTCGAAGGATATGAGCCGAAATGCTGCCGGAATCAATATTGAAATCCATTCAATACTTGTATTTTTATCGTGAAGACCTTATCTTGGAGTCAAAGGATAAAAATGATGTAAATGAATTCAGAACGAATAAAATGTTATGATTATTCTCTTCATCTCTTTTCTTTGTTATTATTAAGTGAGATAATTCCCAAATCAAATACCTTTCATTTCTGGTCAAAACACAGTCATAAAAAACTCAAAGAAAACTACGAACATCTTCATCTCTTCTCCAATCATCTTTACTAGGCAACCAAGCATATGCTTTATCACGAACTGCAAATTCTATGAATGTAATTTTTAACTCCACTGCTGCATCCAACATTTCATATGTTGAATTCTAATGAGTGCACATATCTAACTTCAATAATTTTTTTAGTTCCAATATTTAAACGTTGGAGTAGGTCATTCTAAATATTAAGTCTTGATGGTGACCCTCGTATATACTTCACTCTTTCTCTCTCATGTTCTCAATTGTGCCGTCAATTATTTTAGCCCCTCTTGCACAATTAGATTCAGAATGTACGCACATCTCACTTGGAAAATTTCCCTCCCAAAATAAAGATTCTCTGCTATCTTAAATTGGCTCCGCAAAAAGAAATCACAACATCATTTGTAGATGCATTATCTAGCGTGATTCTCCTAAAGACAATTGTATACGCAGTCTGAAATAACCAAATCAGTATGAGGGGGAGGAAGGTGACAAAAGTTTAAAATAGTCTTACGTATATTCCAATCTGCATCCACATAGTGTGCAGTTAGCGACATGTACCCATTCCTTTGGTTCGATGTCATCCACAAGTTTGAAGTAAGACTTATACGTGAGATTGATGACAGAATGGTTTTCATCTTTTGTCTTCTCATTCATATACATCTCCATGCATTCTCTTTTCACCGTGACACGTGAACACTTCTCAAATCTTGGATTCAAGTATTTGTTGTATTCACTAAAAACTTTGTTCTCTATAAATTTAAATGGTTTCTCTTCAACAATAACTATTCTTGCAAACCACTATTTTAATTTGTCTTTTTCAAATTTATGAGTAATGAGAGTAGCTTGAATGTTGGAGTCGCTTCCTCCAGATGAGGCAATTGAGAGAAATTGTTGGCCTGAACGTGGGATTTTTGGACTCTTAGCACAATTAATAGTATGTCTGCGATAATGTGAAGTTGATCCCCTAGAATGCTTTGCGAATGTTGACTTACAATGCTTACATCTAACTTTCATAACACGGTTCGAACATTCTTTCACCTCAACCTCTTCAAAATTGTCCTAAACTGTTGATCTTTTTTTTCCCTTTATTCGACGTATCTGAATTTAAGTTTCTCTCATCTTGTTCCACATCAACAACTACAGGGGATGTGACAGATACACCAACACCAGGGGTAGTAGGGACATTCTCATTAGTCATATTTAAATATGAAAATAAGAAAACACGCGTAAGATATGTGAAGTTCGTAGGTGTGATTGTAATATGTGATTTGTAAGTAGGAATTTTCTAACATCTCCTAACTTTTAATTTCACTTTTTATCCCATTCAAGAATATATCATGTACTCTACTCACACAATTTACATGCGACTCGAAAATTTGGTAGCATCTTCCCATAATTCTCCAAATATATGTAAAAATTCTCTACTGTTTGAGTGTCATCACCATTATCTATTATTCACAGATGGGAGACAATCAACCAGTTGAGAACCATATATTCAGAGAATAAATTGGGTTGATGCACCGAATCTCGATCTCTATATAAATTGTGTAAGCAACATTAATGTACATGATATATTACCAAACTGTCCAACATAGACAATTTAAGAATTTATATATATATATATATATAAAATATCAAACCAACAATTGATTTGAATATAATTTATTGTATATGAATTCTTAAATGGTTAGGTAGATTATTAAATTCATTTGTCAAGTGTGTCAAGTGTCAAATGAAGTCGCTTTAAAACTAATTGATTTGTGTTTAATTGAAGTATGCAACTATAAATTATATATTTAATATATGATTTGTAGTTGAATACTTGAATTAAGCATAAATCAATTTCAAGTAATCAAATACAAGTATACACAAGTTTAGAATTTCTCAAATAATCTCAACTTTAAGTATTCAAGTAATAAAAAATCATATCCAATCTAAGTAAATTACTTTAATAAAATAAAAATCTGACGCAACCCAACCCAACGCTGACCCAACCCACACCCTGACCCAACCCGACGCTGACCTAACCCTGACCCAACCTGACACTGACCTAACTCGACCTAACCTAAAGTTGACCCAACCTTGACCCAACCCTGACCCAACCCAACGAAACCCAACCTAAACCCTGACCCAACCCGACGCAACCCTGACCCAACTCGATTGCATTTAAAAAAATAAAAATATTTACCTAAAGGAGAGTAGAGAGTAGAGAGTAGAGAGACTGAGAGAGAAAGAGAGGTGGGGTGGGGTTTACGGACGCTCGGAGGTCGGGTGGTGCCTACTGGATTTCTGCTTGGAAGTCGGACACTTGGCTCGTCAGTCGGGTAGTGCTGCAGGATTTCAGATATTTCGAGCGAGTCAACTTCAAGCTCTGTTTCGAGTCAAGTCGAGTCGAGCTTAACCAAGCTTGAACTCGACTCGATTTTATTCGAGCTATCGTTACTTGCGCTCGGCTTGATCCGAACCTTTTGCGAGTCGAGTCAGAACGAGCTCAAATGAGTCGATTCAAGCGAGTTTATCGAGCTAGCTCGACTCGTGTACAACTCTAGATACTTAGGGAGAAATTAGTGGGCTACAACTCTCTTCCCTTATATATATCAGTCTCCAGTGCCCTTATCATGTTTGCACACCTCTCCTCTTCAAAGTACCTTAATGAAGAGAATGCCATGTTGTCTTTTTCTCTCAAAAGGAGTAAATTTTCAAAAATAAAATATCCTGTTTTAGAAGGTAAATACATTATATTTGGTAACATTTTCAAAATATCCATATGGATTAGTAGTAATGAGGCAGATTTCTCTACAAGTGATGCCTTATTTATACGTATTTACATCGCAGTACCTTTTAAAATTAAGTTTTTGTTAAAGTACCCCATTAATCAAGTTACTGTAAAAGGGAGCCTTCTATTAGTTGTCTATAACTTCCATTGTCATTTTTCCTAAATGGACTAAAATGACCACCAATTAAAAAGGTGGCGTAAGTAGGAGCTATTATATATATATATATATAAACATTTCTAGAGAGAGAGAGAGAGAGAGAGAGAGAGAGAGAGAGAAAGGAAATCAACTAACACGGATTCCATTGTTGGGACTGGTTACTGGTCGCTTCTCTTTAGGCCATCATGATCATTTTCTTATCCACGCCGTCCATCCATTTCTTCATGTCATTTCAAGCATGAGCCCAAAAATGAGGTAAATATGAACCTCAGGTCGACCACACCATAGCAAACAATTGTGATTGAATGCCCACAGTTAAAAAACTTCTTAGCGCTCGCCGTAATTCCCACTGTTGAGGTCAAAATCTGGACCACCCTCCACTCAATGTGGTGAACCTTCGATGGACCCTTGTCCTGCACAAAAGGGTGAGCAAATGAGACCCTGGCTAAGCCGGGGGACCCTCCGATGCCTACGTCAGGCTAGGGAATCTGGGTCTAAGCAGAGTCTAGAGAAAGGGTGCGAGATATTACGTACCTGTTTCCTCCCCACGAGATACTATTTATACCCTTTGGCCTGAGATGGGCATGTCCGCAAAACTCGGTGCGTCTTGGGGCATTCACCACTTCCCACTAGAGATTCAGCTACCCAACCGTCGTGTGGTTGTGCTAATGTGGGTGGTTGAGTAGCCGTTGCTAATAGTGCGGTAATGGAACACGTCGAGGTCCCACGAGTAAATTCCGATCCGAGTCTCAAATCGACTGCCTTGGCCTCAGATTACTCTGATCCAATAGCCCTGGTCCCAGCTCGTCCACCCAAGGCCTCGAAGTGAAAGCACAACTGATGTCGAGCTGGGAGTCTTTCCCCTCGGCCGTTCTCATGACTTTAGACTTAGTTATGCATTTTGAGTTGACTCTGAATAGCATCAGACCTTGGAGTTGAGAAGGCTCGAATCTTCCCATAACAGAAGCCCCCACTCTCTGAGTTCGGGCATGGACTCAGAGAGTAAACCCATGTAGAAGATCAACAGCTTCCACTGTTGCGCCCTCAATGCATGTAGTTGCAATCGTGATTTCCATATACGAAGAGATACGCCCTCGGGGCTTTTCGTCTGCGGGTTATTCTCGAGCAGACGCGTGACGACGGTTAGGATATTTAATCGTCAGAGACATCATGAGAGACCGCCACGTAAGCCCCGAATGGCGGCTAGGCGACGCTTCCACTGCTCGGAGCCCAATGCTAGGGGCACGTGACTTGGCAGTGCTCAGATCAGTGACATCCAACCACGTGTCCTCTGAAGTCGGCTCGCGACGGTTCGACTGCGGTCATCATATCTCACCATTAATGCGAGAATCATCCATAGGTTATAAAAACCCCTGGCGCTCAAAGACGCCTTCATTTTTATTCTCCGAGTTTTCTGTTGTTGCGCTGCCTGAGGAGGCAATTTTCAGCGAAGGCGATTTCTGGTGGACAAGACCTGCGGGAAAGGCAATTCCGACTGACTAGCAATTTTCGACAGAAGTGATTTTCGGCGACTATTCCGGAACAGCTTCTGATGAGTTGTCTCTACAGTTCCAGATTACTCTTATTTCCTTCGCATCTATAGAATGTCGAACGACTCGGAGATGATCCGAGGTGATTATGCCTACGATGATGATTCCGGGCCAGAGAGCTCGGACGATAGACGGGAAACCTCCGAAGGCCCCCTCGATGCTGTACCGCTCTACCCTCCGCCCAGGAGGAACAAAGAGGCTGGGGCTTGGACGCGCCTTAAGGGCGAAAAGAAGGCCTCCCGAGCCCCCCGAGATTCAACGAGGGGGGCTACCTAGATGCCCGAGAGAGGGCGAACTGCAGAGACCATCGAGACCATCCCTGGAGGCTCCATACTGGTCGATCTCAGATGGAATGGATCCGATTAGAATTCAAGATCCCAGACTCCGTACTGATACGAGCACCAGAGCCCCTTGACATTGCTGGAGCTCCTGCAGAAGGGGAAATAACGATCTTCCTCTGTGCCCTGCAATGCAGACTCCGCCTTCTGATGCATCCATTCATCCTAACCCTGACGGCTTATCTAGGACTGGCCCCAGGCCAGTTTACTCCCAACGCTTGGAGGGTTCTGATATCTTCGTACAGCATCAGACATCAAGTCAAGAACCCGGAACTGACACCAGAAGAGCTGATGAGTTTATACTTAATCAAGCATGATGTTATGAGCCGTGGTACTATTTCGCGACTCGTGGAAGCAAGGGCTCAGGGCTGGTCCTGTAACTTCCGTCCTCTAATAAGGATTGGAAGAACAAGTTGTTTTAAACTTCGGGCGAATGGGAAGCGCCGGCGGCAGAGCTCAAGAACCTAAGGACTCGGGTTCCTACCTAATTTACCCTTCCAGGTCGAATCCCGGACAATCTTTCTAAGTTGCTTCCTTAATGATGTTGTTTGATCAATGTTTTCATTCCATTTTTACAGATTTCCCGAAGGGCTCGCCTCTCATCACCTCGGACCAGAAGAATCAGATTGCCAAGGTCAGGGTGCGTTTAGAAGATCTACACTCCTGGTCAATTTTTATCACTGCTGATAATCTTCATCGATCCGGGCTCTGCAAGTCCAAGCCGCTCCCCACCTCATTCAATAAGTGCTCTATTGTGATGAAATTGAAGGTCTCTCAGCTCGAACATTAACTCACTGTCCTGTATGTAGGCATGGCCGAGGCTTCTGGATCTTAGAAGAGGAAGGTTGCTCTGTCCGTCTAGTAGATGCTGAGGGCTGAACCGCGAACGAAGACAACTATTCGGAGGAGGTAGGCAACTCCTCGCGATGGGGACCCCTCTACCCTAATTCTGTCGCTGCAACTCCGACTCTAGCTTCAATTTCTGTTGCTGCAGCTTCAGCACACGTCGCGGTAGGGGTCGCAGTCGATAATGCTCCGGCTCCGATTCCCCCTCCGGTCGTCGCCCCTAGCGCTCCTCACGAACCTCCACCAGCCCTTGAACCTTGTATAGCCATCCCATCTTCTTCCGAGCGGGAGGAGGCCATTTAGATGGCCAACGCAATGCTCTCTCCTCCTGAAGGCGGGGATGACCCCAGAGCTGAGGCCCAAGCTTCAGAAGACAGCGGGATCAGGGCAGGGGAAGCGGTGGGGTTGTCAGCTCGGGTCAGAGACGGTGGGGACGAACTTCCGTCAGGCTATCATATGTCAGGGTTAGTTTACTGGGCTGCGAAGCATGCTCCGGAGAAGGAGATAGCAGCCCTTCTTACTAAGTCGGAGGAGTCCTTCGTCAACGATATGGCCTCTGTCTTCTACTCGGTATTTTACTAACCTTCCTTGTCTTGATTCTCCTCTCATCATGTCCATATGCTTATATTCTTTTTTTTTTTGAATCAGTCGGTTCCAAAGCTCCTGATGACTCGGGAGAGATTGAGAGAGATCACGTGGAAGGACAAGGAGATAGCGGCTCTCAGGGGCGAGGTTGGGACCCTTCGAGATTATGCTACATTCCTCCGAATAGAGCAGGAGGAACTACACCGACAGCTTGATGATAGAGCGGCGTGAGAGCTGTAACTCCAGGGGGTCATCGACAACCTTTAAGCAAGATGCGTGGCTGTCGCGACCGAGCTGACGGGAGCCAGAGCCCACGCCGACTCTCTCGTAAAGGACAATGCCTAATTGGGGGAAGTGCGGGAATGAACAACGGTCGAGGCAGCAGAAGAGCCGAGCCGAGCAGTAATGCTGGTAAAGGAAGCTCAATAAGCTAAAGATGAGGCCTCCCTGGCATTGGCGGTGGCAGCTGCAGTGGATGCGTTTAAGTCCTCCGAGGAGAGGACTACCGAAGCTACCAAGTTTTATAACTGCGGCTTTGATACTTGCATTGATGCGGTATAGGAGCTCTATCCGGATCTCAACCTTGATCCCCTGCTTCTCGAAGACGCTGGGGAGAAACCTACTGAAGACGTCCCTCCGGGCCCGACTCCTGCCTCTCAATCTCCTTCGATTGAATAGTTCTCCCTCTTTAAAAAAAAAAATCTTTGAAACAATTGTTTAATGGATGATTTTGTGGATGATTTTTTTTTTTACCCTCTAGAGAGGGTGTGATATGACATAGTCAATTTTTTGAATGATGATTGCACTGATGATCACTAGATATTTGCTATATGTTAAGGGCCTGTTTGGATTCGCGTATAAGGGTGCATTGTATGGTATTATAATAGAATATTCTCGAATATACCCATTAACAGTGTTTGGATTAAAGCCGGCTTCCAGCGTTTACCATGCGTGCGAATACACCAATAATCCAGAACTTTCAAAAGGCGGTAAATTGATTTGAGACACCATTGCATCGTGAAGTGAAGTCTCTTCAATGCATAGTATTATCGGGTGGCGTCTATCTCTTTGGATATTATGCGTTTCAACTGTGGAGAACGGAGATATCTTACTCCATCATGGCATTTTCTCTCTCAGGGATCTGGATCCCTACTTCTATTCAACACTTCTTGCCTTCCACTAAGAAGAAAATGCCAAGCATGCGACAGAAGCTAATAAGGAGAGGATAGGCGAGTTCTCCAAAGAGATTGCAGCTGCGCAGGAGTCGCTGGTGCATGTGAAGCTGACCTCTGTGCAAGCCCAAGAAGAGCATGCAGAGATCCTTTCAGAAAAAGATGCTGAGCGGCAGAGCGCAAGACATGCAATAGAAGAAACCCAGATGAAATCGGAGTCTTTGAAGAAAGAATTTGATCCTGAAATGGGCATGAACCTTGATAAGAAGCTGGCTGAAACAGCTGCTGAGATTGAAGCCTTGCAGAAAGAGTTTGAGAATGCCAAAAATTCTAATCTTCATGCAAAGTAATAACGTCTGATCTTGATGATGGGAAAGAGACACTGCAGAAACTCGCAGACGAGGGGAGCTCTCTTAGATTTGTGAATTTATTTTTTTTTTAAGTTCATTTTTGCTCTTGGAGGGAAAAAGGAAAAAACCCGAAACCATCGGAAGGCTAGCAAATTGGACGGCCTGGATTGAGGTCACTGCTCCTCCTCCATGGGGTAATAACCCTCCAGATGTTATAGGACAGTACAATACGCAGGCTCAATACATCATATCCAAACATTGCATAGTACAAGAAATTGTATACTTGCCTGAACAATACGTCCTATCCAAACATTGAACAATGGCATGCTAGTTTGGGTGTATTCTCAAAACCGTCCAATGTATACATGAACAGTACCCAATTACAATACAATACAATACTATACGCAAATCCAAATAGGCCCTAAGTTGTTGATTGACGAGCTGATTTCTTAACAGGTCGACTCATCCCAGGGTCATTTTCTCGTACTTAGGGGAGACCCCTTAATTATTTCGTAGAATCTTATGATGTTGACATTATTAGGACCGACCCCTAGAGGGGTCAATCCTCCCCACGAATGGCGAGCGGCTTTTTGTAGATCCGTTGGTTGTACGACGAGTCGATTCCTTTGCCAAGGAATCGGGTCGTCCATGGGCTTTTCCCCTAAATATGAGGGGATCCCTTGATGAGTTTTCGTGGGTTAACATACTAACCCCTTCTCTAAGGGATCAGTCCGTTGAGTCAGCCTCTGCTTGTGAGAGACAACTTTTTCTGTTTGTTGACAGGTTGTTCAAGTAGATATGTAAAAACATAGATTTTTATTGAAAGCCTTAAAAGGCTATCGCTCCAAGGTGTACACTTATTGAGGGCCTTTAGCGGCCAGTACATCAGGGGTAATAGATTTTTCGATGCTCGGCATTCCAGGGGTGGGGGAGCTGATGGCCTTCGAGATCCTCCAATTGGTAGGAGCCAAGCTTGGTCAATCGGACCACGCAGTGGGGCCTCTCCCAGTTACATCCGAGCACCCTAGCCCTCGGCTCCGCAGTGTTCTGGAAGACTCGACGAAGGACCAGGTCTCCTGGACAGAATCGCTTAGTCTTGACCTTGGAATTGTAGAATCGTGCCACCTGCTGATGTCGAGCAGCAACCCAGAGTTTGGAGACATCTCTAGCTTCCTTGAGTCGGTCCAGGTAAGCTGCAATCTACTCGGTATTTCGATCTTCCTGATAGTTCCTGAGCCGAGCTGTAGGGAGACCGATCTCGACCAACACCATCGCCTCTGAACCATAGGAAAGTGAAAATGGAGTCTCTCCAGTAGATGACTGAGCCATAGTCCTGTAAGCCCAGACGATGAATGGGAGTTCCTCGGCCCAGTTGCCCTTCACTTTCTCTAATTTTGTTTTGAGATGGTGCTTGATGACTTTGTTAACTGCCTTCACTTGCCCATTGGATTGCGGATGCCGATGCGAGGAATACGCATTCGAAATGCCGATGGAAATTTTATAGTCCGAGGTGAGCTCATATCGAGGAGTGCCTTGATCTTGTCAGGATTTGCTTCAATGCCCCTCTGACTGACCTGAAACCCGAGGAATTTGCCAGAGCCGACTCAGAATGCACACTTCATGGGATTCAACATCATACGATATTCTCGGAGGATGAAGAAGGCCTCCCCGAGATATGCTAGATGATCAGACGTCTTGATGCTCTTGACGAGTATGTCGTCAACATAGACCTCTATGGTGCGCCCTATCTTCTTGGCGAACATCTGATTCACCAATCTCTGATATGTAGCCCTAGCATTTTTCAGGCAGAACGGCATGACCCAGTAACAGTAATGTCCCTTGTCAGTGACGAAGGTAGTCTTCTGCCTGTCTGGGGGGTGCATTGCGATCTGGCTATACCCGGAATAGGCATCCAGGAAGGAGAGCAATTCATGTTGTAAGACCCATATCTTAGACCATTCTGTTTCGTCGACGTCCGTGATCCTTCTCGACGAATTCCAGCAACCTGCGACGTATAACTGACGTCTGCGCATAATCTTACGTCGTATCCTGTAGATTTGAGTCGGCTTAATCCAAGACTTGTACTAGTGCGACCGCAATGTCGCCGCGGTTCCAACACCGCGTCTCGTGCGTCAATTCGACGCTTAGATCATAGTTGTGGACCATGCATTATAATGACCGTGGACCATGGATTGCGGGACCCACCTATCCCATGTGACATCAATCCCTAGGTAATTATGAGGGTGATGGATGACATCACCCTAGCTATGATCACCCTACCCTAGCTATAGTCACCCTAGCCTAGCTATAGCCACCCTAGCCTAGCTATAACCACCCTACCCCTAGCCCTTCTTACAAGTACTTATGGCTAGCCACCCTACCCCTAGCCCTCTTATAACCATTTATTGCTAGCCACCCTCTCTTACAAGCCATCATTTCCTACCTAAGCTACTCTCTCCATCTCTTTACTACACACACTCTCTCTCATTTCTCAAACCCACAATTCTAAGCACAAAAAAAAATCCCACGTTGGAGCTCTTCCATGTGAGAAGAGAGTAAGCCAAGTGTGACCCACCTTCCTACATTCTCATCTCTCATCCACACCATCAAAAGTTCATCATCCACCATTAAAAGTCAAGCAAAGGAGCATAGGAGTGCAAGGAAGCAAGAAGAAGACCTAGAGGTGGTGATCTTGAGTTTTACCGTTGATTTCATGATTTGAGGGCCCACTTGTTGGTGAGACCCATTTTAATGTATATGATGTATCCATGAGGGGCCCATAGTGGCGGGGTCCTTCTATCACCGTATCTCTCTCTCTCTCTCTCTCTCTCTCTCTCTCTCTCTCTCCCTAGAATGAAGTGGGCCCCACCAAATCATGTTAAATTCACTCCATTCATCAAATGGTGTGGCCCACCACATTTTAGGCGAAATCCACCGTTCGGTGGAAAGTCCACAGGCAATATAACATATGATATTTATTTTATATTAATATTATACTATATATGTATATATATGCATGGTGGGCCACATGCATGTGGGACCCACCATGAGGCCTGTGTGTATATCTTGTCCGTCCAGAGACGCTGGACGTGAGGTTGGCTAACATGGAGTCCGTGTACTGACATGGGGGTGTACTTACAAGTTAAAAAAAAAAAGAAAAAGAAAAAGGGGGTTTTGGGATAAGCCACCCTTGGAGGCCCCACATTGATGCACACACTTAATCCATGCCGTCCATCCCATTTCTCAGCTCAGTTTAGGTGTTGAGCCGGAAAATGAGTTCAGTCTGATCATCCAGCGGGCCTTACCATAGGAAACAGTGGTGTTTGCCGTTAAAACTTTGGAAAATGATTGCTGGGGTCCATATGAAGCTTAGACCTACCTGAAATTTGGTTTGAACTCCTAATTTTGTGGGACACATACAATGGACGGGGTAGATCTGGTTAATGTGGGTCCCACCTAGGGTAAAAAAAAAAAAATACATGTTACAAAAAGGTGGCAAGCACCTTGCTGCCATGACGTACGAAAAAGGGGTGGGTCCCATTGGCCCTAGTTGTGAACCCCACCATGATGTATATTTGATATCCACACCGTTCATCGGGTGGGCCACTCCCTGAGGCGGACCCACTTCAAAAATCAGCCGTATACGGAACTCAGGTGGGCCACTCCCTGAGGCGGACCCACTTTAAAAATTAGCCGTATACGGAACTCAGGTGGGCCATACCATCTAAAATCATGTGAAGACATGCCTAAAACATATAAACTCACTTGGTGGGGCCTACCTAGAATTTGGATGCGGCTGAAACTTGGTCTGAACCCTCAGCCAAGTGGGACACACATAATGAGTGGGCTGGATTGGTGAACCACATTCCAGTGGGCCCCATGGCCACGTGACCATATGAACAGCTTGGGTGGCATTTAAACATCACCGTGGGCTCCCTGCCCACGTGACCTTGTGAAGAGGTTGGGTGACAAATAAATATTACGGTGGGCCCTCTTGACCGTGTGACCTTGTGGTGAGCCCAAGGTCCACGTGATCTCATGATTAGTGTGGGTGATAGGTAAATAGTATAGTGCGCCCCATGGCAATGTGGCCCTATCAACAGGTTGTATGGAAAATAAATATTGCAGTGGGCCCTACCCAAGGTCCATGTGACCTTATGAACAGGTTGGATTGCAAATAAACATTACAATGGGCCCTAGGCCCATGTGACCCTACGAACAGTTTGGATGGGAAATAAACATCACGTTGGGCCCCCGTTGGATGGAAATAAACATCATGTTGAGCCCCCGTTTGAGTGGAAAATAAACATTATGTTGGGCCCTAGGTTAGGTGGAAAATAAACATTAGGGTGGGTCCTACTTAGGACCCACTTATATATGTATGGTGTCCACACCTTTCATCAGTGTGGACCTCCACCATGAAGTATGTGATTTATTTATGTCTTCCATCCCGATGGGACCTACCATGATACATGAGTTTCATCCAAACCGTCCAACCATTTGGAGGTTATTTTAAGGCTATAAGGCCCATCTTGGTATGTTTGTGGGCCATCCGTTGAGGCCCACCTTGATTGATGTTAGGCCCATTATGATGTATGCAAGACCTATGTAAGTAGGCCTATCTTGATGTACTTGTGGCCCGTTGTTGAGGCCCACTTTGACATATTAGAGACCCATGTTATGAGGCCCATTTGATGTATTGGAGGCCCATGGGTCGAGGCCCAATAGGACATACATAAGGCCCATTATAACGTGATTCCACTATGGTTTATGTATGATGATCATTATAGTGGGCTATGCCTTGAGAGCAATGATGGTTTGACATTCACATTAGAGGGACAATGTTAGTTAAATGTCCGCATTGTTACTCTCCCTAAGGCCCACTGATAGGCCCATACTTGTAGTGAGTAGGCCGTCTAGGCCCATATTCGTTATGCACAAGCTCATCACCTTATGACATGTTTAGTATAGATCCATGATTCATGATCATACGCATCATATGTATGCTTGATATGAGAAGTGATTGATCATAGCATATGCCTTCGGGCAGATCGTTTATGGGCTCCTTGATAGGCAGAGTTACCCTGCATGAGCGCGCAGTATGTGTAGGATTGTTGCATGTCTGACAGTATGATTCATGCACTTTGCATTTGTGTGGTTGTGATTATTGTATGCTCTAGCGACATCAAAGCCATAACCTCTACAGACACATCGTGGGTGGTTGGATTGGATACCGGAAATGTTTGGTTCTAGCATACGGGCGTCATAGATGTCCCTGGGTAAAAATTCCTAAACCCGATGGTACCAGAGGATGACTCCAATGTTGAGACTGAGTGGATACATGAGTGCGCGAGGGCCGTATACCAGTAGACTACGTCTCCCACTGTGTCGTGGTCGGTTGGAAAGGGGTGTGACCTTACCCGCCTGAGTGAGGGGACAACTTCTAGGTTAAATTTGACCAGCTTGAGGAATAGATCCGCTATCGATAAGCCAGGCCCGATATTGGTAGGCGGATAGTGAGGTCTCTTCCACTCTCCCAGTTGTGCGTTTGGATAGGGACGACAAGCTAGCGTAGAGTGTACTAGACCCCGGTGATTATCTATAATGAGAATTGTACTGATATTGATGAACTATACTGATATGTGAATTTGGATTGGCATGCTTGAGTTGCATCTCGCATCGCATGGTCTTGATATGACCGATAGCATTCATACCCTGCACTGCATAGCCTTGGTACGGTTGTTTGCATTCATGTACTTATCAGCAGGTTTCCGCATTACTCTGACCTTACATTCTGAGCACGTTCGCACCCACTTACACCACCCTTTAAGCTTTCTATAAGCTTATGCACGATTGATGTGTGCAGGTACGCAAGGACGCAGCCGTAGCTTCGCTGCAGTTGGAGCATGCAGTCGAGCTTTTGGAGTTTTGTTATTAGCACTATCTTATATTTTCCTTTATACGCATTGTACTCAAAGTTTTTGATCATAGTGAATTTTGTGATGGTGTTCTTGTGGTTATTGTTTGTGGGTTATGCTTGTGGTTATGCTTATTACGAATCAAATCATATTTAAAATCCTCCTTATAGCATCCTAGGATCGGAATCTAGTATATGGGTGCCGGGAGTCGAAAATGGGGTACTACGGAGGCTGTCGGTGTCGGATTCGGCAAATGGGAATTTTGTGAGCCCGGTTTCCGAGTTTGGGACGTGACACATGTCCAGTTGTACTGTCCACCAACTGGTCAATCCGAGGTAATGAGAAACTATCCTTGGGGCAGGCCTTATTCAGATCTGAGTAATCCACACAGACCCGCCACTTTCCGTTTGCTTTCTTAACGAGGACCACGTTCGCGATCCAATTTGGATAGTGCACCTCCTCGATGAAACTAACACTGAGGAGTTTGGAGACCTCGTCGGCTATGGCTGCATATCACTCGGCGTAGAACGGTCTCCTCTTCCGTTTCACTGACATGTGATCTGGATCCACATTCAATTGATGAACCATGATGTCGGGAGAGATTCCCGCCATGTCCTCATGTGACCATGCGAAGACATCTCTGTGTTGCCGCAAGAAGGCTAACATCTCAGATCGTTGATCGGGATTTAATGACATTCTGAGCTGAATTGTTTTGCTTGGATCTGCCTCATCAAGCGACATGGCCTCTAAGTCTTCCACTGATGAATCCTTAGTAGGTCCCCTAGGATTGAGGACATTGATGGTGAAGGCTTGCTTCACTGACCCTTTCTTCACTGTTATTGCGTAACATTTCCGAGCTTCGCGCTGATCGCTTCAGAGATAGCCTATTCCGCCCTTGGCGGAAAATTTCATCATCAGATGGTAAGTGGAGACAACTGCCCTCATTGCATTCAGGGCAGGATGACATTGTGCACTGACGGCACATTAACGACAAGGAAGTCCACCAGGAGGGTAACTCGATGTCGTCCTTCTCCTACAGTCACAGGGAGGGAGATGGCTCCTTCGGAGATCACCCTTTCTCCGGCAAAGCCATGTAGAGGGGTCTTCACAAGTCTGAGGCGTGACCTTGGAATCCCCATTCTTTCAAAAGCTTCCGAGTAAATGACATCAGCTAAGCTCCCAGTGTCGACCAGGATGCGATACACCTTATGGTTAGCTATGGTCATAGTCATCACTAAGGCGTTGTCATGCGGATGCTGAATTCCTCGCGCATAATCTTCTGTGAAGGTCAGACTGCACGGGCTGACTCGAAGCTCTTTGCTCGACCTCTCGGTCATGTGGACTCCGAATCAGACTTCCGAGAGTGGGCTTTACGGGCCTTGTTTGAGTCCCTCCACCAGTGAACCACCAAAGATGATACGGATTTCAACTGGCTCTTCTGCAGCGTTGCTTGGCTGATCTTGCTCTTCTCTCCAAGATGTTCTCTCCTCCTTTGTATATCGGCGCAGATGACCCTTACGGATGAGGGTCTCGATCTCATCTTTAAGGTCCACACAATCAGTCGTGTTGTGGCCGTGATTATGATGGAAACGACAATACTTGCACTTGTCTCGATGATCTGGGTTGGCCTTCATGCAAATGGGCCAATTTAGGAGCTTCTGTCCTCTGATGTCCAGCAGTATTTGTTCAGTAGATGTGTTAAGGGGAGTGTAGGAACGAAACTCGCCGTCAGGTTTTCTGCTCAGGCGACGATCACGAGGAGCACAGTCTTCAAATTTCTTACTGGATGACTGGGGTTCTTCGTTCCTAAGCCTCTTCCCCTTAGTAGTCGGCTTTGCTACTTGAACATTTTTGCGAGAGTTGGAGAATTCCTCAGCGTTAGTGTACTTATGAGCTCTAGCGACGAGCTCAGTCAACATCTTCAGCGGATTCTTTCCAATGGAGAAGGTAAACTTCTCATCTTTCAAACCGCTGAACACAGCATAGAGTGCCATTTTATCTTCATAGTCCTCCACTTGCAATGCTTCCTCATTGAAATGGACGATAAAGTCATTCAACGATTCTTTAGGCCCTTGCTTGATGGTGAACAGATGAGTATTCGGCTTCCGACTTTTCTTACCGCTTATGAATTGGGTAAGGAATAATCTGCTAAGCTCTGCGAAGGAACCAACGGAATTGGGTTTAAGTTGCCGGTACCAACTCCGAGCGGATCTAGTGAGGGTGATTGAAAATCCCCTGCACATCATTGCGTCCGTTGCTGTCTGGATTTACATCCACGAGCGATAAACCTCTACGTGCTCGAACGGGTCGCCAGACCTAGAGTATTGGATGACGGGAGGTATCCGGAACCTCTGTGGCATCACCTCGCTCATGATTGCAGAGGTGAAGGGAGGTTCGGTCTCTTCCATCATCGCTTGAACGACGGTGGGAATAGATGAATGCTGCTGATTCTGTTGTAGTATCAAAATCTTATTATTGAGTTCTGCAAACCGTGCCTCCCATGAATCTTTGTTTTCAGCCACTATCTCTTGTGGAGCCTTCGCCTCAGGAGTTCTTCTTCCCCTCCTCCTCTATAGCTCATGACGGAGATCCGTCGGTGCCAGAGCTAAGGTAACCGAATCATTCGTCAAAGCCCGGGTCGTTGTGTTCCGAACCGAAACTTGGTTTTGGGTCGGCGGGGGAGGATTCTCGACTGAAGCTGGAACCCGAGCAGATTGGTGTTATGACCCTTCGTGTCTCATACTCCGCAGCGCGGACTGGACTTCCACCACCGGTCCGACTGTTTCCTGAACAGGATGTGGCTGCGGCTCTTGTCGTTGTTTCATCTTATTAATTTCATTGTGTAGGGCTTGTATCTCGCTCTACATAGCTCGATACTTGCTAACCCGATTGCGAGAGCGTTGGGAAGGTCTTGGAGCTGACTCGGCGTGAAGTAGTAAGGAAGATCGAGTCTGATCATTCTACTCCAGTTCCACACTACAGATTTCTTCTTTCCTCTTGCCATTGTACTTGAGAATAGGAAACTGACTTTTCGTATCAGATTTCCATAGACGACGCCAAAAAATGTTGAGGTCAAAATCTGAACCACCCTTCACTCAATGCGGTGAACCTTCGACGAACCCTAGTCTTGCACAAAAGGGTGAGCAAAGGAGACCCTGGCTAAGCCGGGGGACCCTCCGATGCCCAAGTCAGGCTAGAGAATCTGGGTCTAAGTAGAGTGTAGAGAGAGGGTGCGAGATATTGCATACCTATTTCCTCCCCACGTAATACTATTTATACCCCCTCGCCTGAGATGGGCATGTCTGCATAACTCGGCGCATCTTGGGGCATTCACCACTTCTCGTGGTAGATTCGGCTACCCGACTGTTGTGTGGTTGTGCTAACGTGGGTGGTTGAGTAACCGTTGTTAATAGTGCGGTAATGGAAAACGTCGAGGTCCCACAGGTAAATTCCGATCCGAGTCTCAAATCAACTGCCTTGGCCTCAGATTACTCTGAGCCGACAGCCCCGGTCCCAGCTCGTCCGCCCAACGCCTCGGAGTGAAAGCACAACTGATGCCGAGCTAGGAGTCTTCCCCTCGGCCGTTCTTGTGACTCCAGACTTAGTTATGCATTTCGAGTTGACTCTGAATAGCATCGGACCTCGGAGTTGAGAAAGCTCAGATCTTCCCATAACACCCACCACTGTTTATTTTCCATCCAACCTTTTGATTTGGTCACACAGACCTGGATGAAGGGAAAACACAAATATCAGCTTCATCCAAAGCTTTGGTGGCCCCAAGAAGTTTTTAACCGTGGGCGTTAAACACCTCTTATGGTGTGGTCCACTTGAGATTTGGATCTATTCCATTCTTGGCTAATGCCCTAAAATGATATAGAAAAATGGATGGATGGCATGGATAAAACACCTATATTATGGTGGGCCTACATTGCACCGTATGCAATCCGCGTTACATGGGTGTCTTTGCTGGAAACGGATTGGCTAGTGACCCTGCCACCAGCCAATGGCTAGTAGTTGATGCTACGTGGGCCCTATCATGATGTATGTGTTTCATCCATGCCATCCTTCCATTTTTTCATATCGTTTTATGATACGAGCCTAAAAATCAGTTAGATACAAATCTCAAGTGGACCACACAGTGTTGATTGAAAGCCTACCATTAAAGTCTTCATGCAGGCCACGAAAGTTTTGGATCAAGCTGATGTTTCTTTTTTCCCTTCATCCAGCTGTGTAGGACCTAATCAACAGGTTGGATGTCAAATAAACATTACATTGGGCCCCGGGAGGTTTTTAATGGTGGACATTTAATCACTATTGATTTTCGATGGTGTGGTCCACCTGAGTTTTAGATCTCCCTTATTTTTAGAATCAAGCCCTAAAATGATATGTAAAAATGGATAGACCGCATGGATAAAACACATATCATGGTGGAGGTTGATAGAGCACCTAGCACTAGCCACCTGGCTAGTGGCAACTCACTAGCCAATCCCTTTCCATACTTTCGTAGGAAGTTCATGGGCTGAAAATCTACGTGGCCGTGATGTTTTTTAGAAATCCTTAAGGGCCCGTTTGGACGGGTGGATTGGAAGGGATTGAATGGTATTAGGGTGGATGGCATGGATTTCATTGCTATGATGGTGTTGTCAGTGGATTGTCTTAAGATCCATGGGATTGCTATATCGAGCCTGTTTGGCACGCCTGGCCAATCCCGGGATTAAACCTTTCCATCCCTTCCAATCCCTTGAACCAAATACGTCCCAGGCAAATTTGAATGATTAGGGTGGATTGGATGGGATTTGAAGGTAATGATGGTGTTGTTAGTGGATTGTCTTAAGATCCATGGGATTGCTATATCCCGAGATTAGATCACCCAGTCTGTTTGGCACGCCCTGCCAATCCGGGATTTAACTTCCAATACCATCCAATCCCTTCCAATCCGCCCGGCCAAATGGGCCCTAATGTTTTGAGAAATCTATCTATTCATACGTTTTGTGAGTTTATTTTAGGACTTGATAAAAAAGTAAGGAGGATTTCTAGACATAAGTGGGCTTACTAAGGGGTTTGATTTTTGAGAAAAGAAGTAATTACTTGGTAAATAAGCAATAATTACTTATCAGGTAATTATTTCATCGCTTCTTGCACAACGCTGATGGCTTAACATTTTGATGCTAAAACCGAGGATGGTTGCGAAATGAATACGGCACCGTGATGTATTAATACCGTTCATCCTGTATTTCAGCCTCATTTAAGCCATGAACCAAAAAATGACACGGATGCAAAGCTCCAGTGGACCACACCACAAAAAAAGGTGGGTATAGAAATTTTTACCGTTGAAACGTTTTTGAATATTTACATGCCATGTACACACTTAATAACGTCATCCTAAGAACACAAATATTAGACTAGTTTAAAACTTTCTTAGCCCTGCAAATATTTCAACGGCGGATATTCAATTCTCACATTTTCGGCCCAATTGAGTCTTGGATCCAGACGGATGGACGAGATGGATTTCTCGTAACGTATAAATATTATGGTGGGCCCACCTAAGTTTCCAGCACAGGAACTTTATGCGAAAGGCCGACATCCGCGTCCCGAACCCGTCACACAGAAATCTTTCGAATTGTGCCTTGAAACCGTGATGCGACCCAGCACGGCCTGCGACTGCCAGCACGTCGCTGCTGCCTGGCAAACGGATTGGCTACTCCTAGGCCGCCAGCCAATGCTAGTGGTCCGTGCTCTGTGAGCCCCACCATGATGTATGTGTTTCATCCATGTCGTCTATCTATTTTTATAGGTCAATTTATGATACAAGAACTACAATGAGGTATATCACAGTCTCAAGTGGACCACATTCAGGAAACAATGTTGAATGAACCTCAACCATTAAAAAAATTTTGGGGCCCATGAAAGTTTTGGATCAAGCTGATCTTTGTTTTTTCCCTTCATCTGGGTCTGTATGACCTAATCAACAGATTGGATGTCAAATAAACAGTACAGTGGGCCTTAGGAGGATTTTAATGGTGGATATCCAATCACTATTGTTTTCCTGTGGTGTGGTCCACCTGAGATTTATATCCCTCTAATTTTGGTATTAAGCCTAAAATGATCTGTAAAAATGTATGAACGGCATGGATGAAACACATACATCATGGTGGGGCCCACAGAGCACCGACCATCAGCCACCGGGCTGGTGGCAGGGGGAGTAGCCAATCCGTCGCTGCTGCCCTTAACGGTCGGAAATCCGACCGTTGCAGAGGTGGATTCAACCGTTGCAACGTCCGTTCCGCCCCCTATAGCTGATATGAGATCTGCGGAAACCTGCCGAAGACGCGGAGGAGAAGGGGAAATGTTACCAGAGGGAGCTCTCGCTGCTGGAGAATGGGAGAGGTCACCAGAGTGAGCAATCGTAGCCGGAGGAGCCGCTGCGAGAATGGAGGAATCCGGAGTGGCTATTGCAGCAGAAACGCCGGATCGGAGTTATCAGCACCATCTGTAACTGAAATGGCAGTAGGTGATGGGTTCGTCTTCCCCATCGCCGGTGATGGGTTGAGCAGGCGAAGGATCGAGAATGGCTCCCGCTTCAGATACTATTTCCGGGTCCTTATCCATCGGAATCAAAGACCCCACCTTCAATCGAATGGCTTAAGCCAAAATACAGACTTGGTCTGCTCTTGTGGACTTCAAAAACGCATCAATGTCAATCGAGAAGGCTCAGCTGTCGGAGATCGATGGGCCTGAACATCTTCCGAACTAGCCGGAGCTTAGCTTCCTGAATCATCTCCTTCGACAGATTAAGAGGTAGAAGAGCTTCATTGACAGATTTAATGGCATTCCGAACAACGGCTAGCCTGTCCTCGTCATCAATCGCAATAAAGATTGAAGTGAAGGCAGCAAGCTGCTTCTCTGCATCTGATAGCTGAGGAGGGCCCCGTTCGCCTTTGCTTGGAGATTTTTTGTCCTCGTCTCAGAGGGTTGCGGAGGGCTGTGGGGGCCCCTCTTTGGGGATTTCATCTTCCCCTTGGGAAGCATGGAGATGGCAGCGCTGGAGGAAGATAGCAGGGGCAGGAGCAGAGATTCCATCCGGGGAAGAGGATGTAACAGATCCTCAGGCAGGAATGGCACGGAAGGCTGGAAGGAGCGCCACGACGGAGAGAAGGTTGCCGGAGGAAGCTCTTTCACCGGGCAGAATGGGGGGAGAACAGCGAAAGAATTCTCTCACAGAAGTAACATTGGGTAGAGAGGAGGAATTCGCTAGGACTTGCCGCCGACATCAAAACCTTATAAATCCAATAGCTTGGTTCCCAATCGCTTGTGTTGAAGATCCGGTTTCTCATTGAAGTACCGCGAGCGAGAGGAGGAAGATCGACGTGAATTGTCAGCTTCTCCGTTGACCTCTGTTGCCGGCGATCATGGCAGATAACCCACAGATGTCAGGTAAGGCTCGTAACCACGTTCCTTTGATGCACAACAATTTCTGCCATTGGTACCGATCGGTATCAGAGCTCACCTTTGGTTGTGAATCGATGGCTGTTTTGGGTTTGTTTTTGCTGCGCCCATCAGTTTCTGCCATTGGTACCGATCGGTCTCTGCTGCGCCGATCGGTTCTGTCATTGAGCTGTCATCAATTGGCCATGATCTTCATCTCCCTCTCTCTCTCTGTGTTTTCTTCACGCGGTATCAACGGCATACAGAGAGAGACGGTATTTCTTTTCAACCATGGCTACCGGCGTTGATAGCAATCACCGTCTTAATGGCAGATATATCTGACCTATATGCCCTTTGTTGAATTCATTTGAATCAGACACTGTGTAATGTGTTAATGGTAGATTTCTCTGACCTATATCCCTTTGTTGAATTCATTTGAATCAGACACAGCGAGGGTCCTCACTCATAACTCAGCGGTAGACTCAGTGAGTTTAAGCACTGAGGTCATGGGTTCCAGTGCCTATGTGTTGAATGTAAAATGATTGATGATCTGGATCGACTGATTACCATGCCCTAATGATCTTGATCCATGATTCGGACGTCTGATATTCTATGCTTTTAACCCGTGTTTAATTTTTGTATGGAACATGTGTGGATCTCGGTTTTGTATCTTATTCTAAATAGTAAATTTGTTGTCAATTGTAGATCATTCAGGCCTAAGCACTTATCCCGGCCAATTCACATTAGACAAAATTTATGGGTCATATCCATTCGGATATTAAATAACCATTACCCGTTATAGTTGCTAGAATGTCTAGATCATTCTATATACATGTTTGATTTTCCTGTTTGGACACTAAGAGATTGCAACCTATTTGGAAAAAAAAAAAACAAAAATAGAAAATTAGAAAAAATTTTCTGCAAGTTGGCCCATTTTCCCCCAAATCTTGAAATCGAAGTTCCAAATTTATAATATTTCATGTAAAACATGAAGAATCATAGATTTCTTACCATTTGAAATTAAAAAATACATACCTTTTAGAATCCGGCCCCAAGAAAATTTCGATCATGATTTTAGAGAAATTTTAAAGTTTTTTTTTTTTTTTTCGACAAACTAGAATGGGCTGGTCAAAATCACCTTACGATGTGCTAGGAAGATTATTATTATTTTTTTAAAAGAAGAAGAAGAAGAAGAGATTATATATATATATATTAAATTTGAGAATTTTCCAGACAAAACAACAACGGTTTTCTTTTATTCCTTTTGATATTGCACTTGGTATTGATATATTAGAATTTATAAAGGGGGGAGTGGATATATTGCAGGATATTGCTATATTGTGGTATCACACGATATTAGAAAAAATAAATATTAAAGTTGGGTTTCATATTGTTGGAATTGCAATCCAAAACCCTGCATTTACTGTGTCTGTTCATCTTCCAATGAATAGCAGGAGTTCCCATGTAGCTGTTTTGGAAGATGAAACTGCGCGTGTATTTTTCTATGAATAGTTAATGTTGGAAGCTCCTAGTAGGGGCAGTCTTGTCATTTCACCTAACATTCAAATGCCTATAAATTGGCATCCTGTGTATCCGGTTGTAGTAAGTTAAGTCAAGACAGCAAGCTTGTAAGCTACATTAAAAATACAAAGTCTCTTCTCTTCTACGTGTCCAGTGAGCTCAAACCCAAGGCTTTGTAAAGCCAAGTAAACTCGGCTAATATAGCCAACAAAGCGGTATCGAGTACGCTGATTTTTTCTCCTACGGGGAAGTTTTTCCATGCTTTTTGAAGTGAAGTCTGATTTTTACGAAAAAGAATCTGTTTAAGAAAAGTTTACATTTCCTGGTTGGAGATTGTGTGCTTTTTTTCAAGAAAAAATTGATTGGAGGGGAAGCTTTTTTTGTTTGAAGTCAAGCAAATTGTTCCCAATGAAAAAATCCGTTAAAAATCATTTTCTTCCAAGCCAAAATTTGAAAAAAATACATTAAAAAAAAAAAAAAATTTGAAGAAAAATCTATTTAAAAAATTCACATTAAAGTTCTTTTTTTTTTTCTACGAGTTTCAAAGCATTTTGCACCAAGTCAGATTTTTTGAAAAAAAATGCAGAAAGCCAAGTTTTTTTGAGTTCCTGTTGAAGTTGCAGACCAAAGAAAGAAAAAGCTATTTCATCGCTTTTTTCGCAGTAGAAAAGTCAAATTCCAATAGTTTTGTTTTTTCGGTGAAAAAAAAATTGTTAAAAGAAAAATTCGGATTTCAACGCTTTTTTACGCCAATCTGTTTTCTATTTCATCTCTCTTTCTCTTCATTTAAAAAAAAAAAAAAAAAAAAATCAGTTCATCCTTCCTTAAAAATAGAAAAGATGGCCAGCTCAATCCAGCCACAGGTTCCTACGTTGTCTAAGGACAACTATGAAAGGTGGTGCATCCAAATGAAAGCGTTGTTCGGGTCGCAAGAATTATGGGAGATCGTCACGATGGGTATGTAGAACCCACTATGGAGGAAGAAGCCGCCTTCACCAACGAAGAAAAGACGGCTCTAAAAATCAAAGGAAGAAAGATAACAAGCGTTGTTCCTCCTCTATCAAGGGTTGGATGAATCAACCTTTGAAAAGATTGCCGAAGCGACATCAAGCAAGCAAGCTTGGGATACTCTTCGCACCATCTTCAAGGGTGTTGATCGAGTGAAGCGGGTTCGCCTTCAAACACTAAGAGCGAGTTTGAAGCAAAGACACATGAAGGAAGGTGAGAGTATCTCGACTACTTCTCACGTCTAATTGTTATTATTAACAATTTAAAAAGAAAATGGTGAAAAAGTTGAAGACATACGTACGTTCATTGAAAGGCATCACTTTGCGATCTCTCACAACCAAGTTTGAGCATGTGGTTGTGGCGATCGAAGAATCAAAGGACCTTGAAAAACCGTCATTGAAGAATTGATGGGATCGTTGCAAGTGCATGAGCAACGAATGCAAAAATCTTGGTTCAACACTTGAACATGCCTTAGAGTCTAAGTTGACTCTAAATGAACAAAAGAATGGCCATACACAACGAGGCGGCCGTGGCACTAGCAATCGTGCAAGAGGCGAGGGCGTGGATATCATCCAAGCCATCAATAAAATCAACAAAAGTTTACCAGTTTCCGTGGAAGAGGAAATGGTAGAGGCCGATTCACACGTGGTCGTGGAAACACAAAGAATGTTCAATGCCACAATTGCAAGAAATTCGGTCATTATGCCTAAAGTGTTGGAGCAAAGTGGATCAAGATGAACGATCCAACTATGAAGCATCACACCATGAACAAGAAGTCTCCACACTCCTCGCACAAGAAAAGGCATGTGAACAACGGATGTGTGGTATCTTGACACGGGTGCAAGTAACCACATGAGTGGTAACAAAGAACATTCGTGGAACTCACAGAAGGAGTTCGTGGGGACGTGAGTTTTGGCGACTCATCAAAGGTACCCGTGATTGGCAAAGGAAAAATTAAAATCTATCAGAAGAATGGTGAGCCAAATTATATCTCTAATGTGTATTACGTACCAAATATGAAAAATAATATCCTCAGTATCGGCCAACTCCTTGAGAAGGGTATGTTATACACATGGAGAATCATTCTCTCTCCATAAGAGATGCTCACAAGAGACTTGTGGCTCAAGTCCAAATGGCGAAAAATCGCATGTTTCCGCTCCATATCAACACAAAGGCTGAGAAGTGTTTTTATGGACTCGTGAAGAATGATTCATGGAGATGGCATCTTCGTTTTGGGCATCTCCATTTCAGTGGTCTTAAACTCTTATCCTCATCAAGCATGGTGCATGGCTTGTTGGCTATTGAAGCTCAAGAACATGTGTGTGAGGCGTGCACACTCGGCAAGCAACAAAGGAACTCCTTCCCAAGTGGAGTGTCTAGAAGAGCAAAGGAACCACTTCAGTTGGTTCACACTGATATTTGTGGACCACTTGAAACATCCTCTCTTGGAGGTAATAAATATTTTATTACCTTCATTGATGATTTCATAAGAAGACTTTGGGTGTATTGCATCAAAGAAAAATCTTCCGCTTTCACCATCTTTAAGATGTTCAAAGCTCGTGTTGAAGTTGAAAGTGGTCACAAAATTAAAGTACTTAGATCTGACAGAGGTGGAGAGTACACCTCAAATGCATTTCGAGATTTTTGCAGGGAGCATGGCATTAAGCAACAACATACTGTAACTTACACGCCACAACAGAATGGAATTGCGGAACGGAAGAACCGCACCATCCTCGACATGACGAGGACCATGCTGAAGGAAAAAGGCCTGCCAAAGAGCTTCTGGGCAGAGGCAGTTGCATGTACTGCCTACTTGCTCAATCGGTGTCCAACCAAGAGCGTCAGAAACATGGCACCACAAGAGACATGGAGTGGCTACAAACCGAGCGTGGCGCACCTAAGCATCTTTGGGTGTGTCGCCTACGCTCAAGTTCCAGAAGCAAGAAGAAGGAAGCTTGATGATCGTGGCGAAAAATGCATTTTCATCGGCTACAGTGAAACATCTAAAGCCTACAAGCTCTACAATCCACTAACCAATAAAGTAGTGGTGAGTAGAGATGTGGTCTTTAGTGAGGAAGAAGCTTGGAAATGGAATAATGAAGAATCGACCAAAGATATTCTAGTCGAAATAGAAGAACATGAAGAAAGGCATGACCATCAAGAGCAAACGCCCGCAGCACCTTCTTCGGCCGCATCATCAGTTCGCAGAAGTCCAGGAGTACAGTCCATCACTCCTGAAAGCACTCCAAGTCAAAATTCAGCCAGCTCATCCTCACCCATGGCACCCATAAAAATGAAAAGCTTAAGCGACATTTATGAGCAAACTGAAGAGATCAATCTTTTCTGCCTGTATGCAGATCATGAGCCTCTGACATTTCAGAGGCTATAAAAGAAGAATGTTGGAGAATTCTTTATGAAAGAAGAAATTCATGCCATTGAGAAAAATGACACATGGGAGCTGACTACGCTTCCTAATGGCCAAAACTATTGGTGTCAAATGGGTGTACAAGATCAAGCGAAACGCTGATGGCGAGATCGATCGCTACAAGGCAAGGCTCGTAGCAAAGGGTTATAAACAGAAGTATGGGGTGGACTATGAAGAAGTCTTCGCCCTAGGTTGCTCGCCTTGACACCTTTGTGAGGATGATTATCTCCTACAGCCCATCACGGTTGGATGATCACCAACCTTGGATGTGAAATCGCATTCCGAATGGAATTCTGGAGGAAGAGGTCTATGTTGACCAACCGAAGGCTTTGTTATGCAAGGGGAGGAACACAAGGTGTATCGGTGAAGAAAGCCCTCTATGGGTTGAAGCAAGCTCCACGTGCTTGGAATGCACGCATCGACAAGTATCTAGAGAACGGCTTCGCTCAATGTCCATATGAGCATGCAGTCTACATCAAGAAGAATGCTCATGGCGATATACTTATAGCATGCCTATACGTTGATGATTTGCTGTTTACAGGAAATCAGTCGATCAATGTTTGATGAATTCAAGAAGGCTATGTTTAAGGAGTTCGAGATGACCGACGGAGGTCTCATGTCATTTTTCTAGGCATTGAATGCAACAACATGGTGGCATCTATATATCTCGGAAGAAGTATGCCAAAGAATTGCTTGAAAAGTTCAAAATGGCCGAAATTCGTAAACACGCACAGTAGCAACGGGCTTAAAGTTGACAAAGGATGGAGAAGGAAGAAGCGTTGATTCGACTATGTTCAAGAGTCGATTGGAAGCCTAAGGTACCTCACAATCACAAGGCCGGATATTGTCTAGTAAGGTGTTGGGCTTCTAAGTAGGTACATGGAAGCACCAAAAGAATCACATTGGTTAGGCTGAAAAAGAATCCTCAGGTACGTCAAAGGAACAATAGAATTCGGTCTTTTCTATCCATACAATGATGAAGCAATGCTATATGGATACTCAGACAGTGATTGGGGAGGTGACCAAGATGAAAGAAAAAGCACTACTGGCTATGTATTCTATCTTGAACGAGCTTTCACATGGAATTCGAAGAAGCAGAGTGTGGTCGCCCTGTCCACATGTGAAGCGAGTACGTGGACATCGTCACTTTGTTTGTGAAGGAATTTGGTTGAGAAACTGCTAAAGGAGCTGAAGCATGGGAAGGATCTCTGATCATTTATGTGGATAACAAGTCGGCAATCGAACTAGCAAAAAATGACATGGAAGAAGCAAACACATTGATACCCGTTATCATTTTCTGAGAGATCATGTGAAGCAGAAAACGATAAAATTAGAGTATTGTCATACTACGGAACAGGTGGCCGATATTTTCACGAAGGCATTACCGACAGATGCATTCAAACGACTAAGAACGATGCTCGGAATGAAGCGGTTTTGGTTTGAAGGGGAGTGTTGGATTGCAATCAAAACCCTGCATTTATGTGTCTGTTCATCTTCCAATGAATAGCGGGAGTTCCCATGTGTTGTTTTGGAAGATGAAAGCTCATACGCGTGTATTTTTCTATGAATAGTTAATGTTGGAAGCTCCTAGTAGGGGCAGTCTTGTCATTTCACCTAACATTCAAATGCCTATAAATTGGCATCCTGTGTATCCGGTTGTAGTAAGTTAAGTCAAGACAGCAAGCTTGTAAGCTACATTAAAAATACAAAGTCTCTTCTCTTCTACGTGTCCAGTGAGCTCAAACCCAAGGCTTTGTAAAGCCAAGTAAACTCTGGCTAATATAGCCAACACATATTGCATAGTTGGGATAAAAGATATATCAGTGAGATCGCAAGATACTGAAAACACTTGCATGTGACCAATGTTGTCAAATGCATTATCGTATCGCAAATTGTAATAGGGGTTATATCGTATTGAATAGCAAATTGTATCGTAAATTGTAAGATTTTTTTTTTCACAATTTTCTTAAAAATTGAAAAAAATAATATGAAAAATATAAATAAATTAAAAACTTTGCCATCATATGCACCAAGATATATATCGTGTCATGATAGTGTTTAAGGATTCATATCTTTCCTTCTTTTATTTTTTATTTTTATTTTTATTTTTTATTTTTTTTTGTCTTTCAAGAAATTTCCCTTAAAAAGTATACAGGGACCCTTTAATAATTTATGTTCTTGTTACTTTTCTTGGATGTAGATTCATGTTTTAAAAGTGGCATTTGATTCTGTAGACCGATGAAAAAAGATATTTTGGTTTCTAACTATCATTCTAGAATACATATAAGTCAACATGACTGTAACCATCCACGAAAACATTCCTAACAAGGCATACATCAATTTGATTTTTCGAGCAGTTCAAAAAAAAAAAGCTCTCTAATTTAATGTTGAAGAGATTTTTTAAAAACATTTATACATCATTCTCTTATAAAGGAAAAATAAAATAATTTACCTTTTCTTAACGATTCTTTTTTCTTTTTTCCTTTCGAAAGGTTTTTTCTAAACGATTTTTACAGCCCCCACCAATTTAAAAACATAAAATGAAAGCCAAGTGAAGTTGAAAAAAGAAGAGAATAAGTGTATAAATTGAGTTGTTAATCAGGATTTGAATCGTAAATCGTAGGATTAAAATCATAGAATTATAGGATTCATATGAAAAGGGATTCAAGTTACGATTCAAATTGTTTTGCTCAAGTTTGACTCAAATCGTCGGATTTTGACAACACTGCATGTGACAAAAGATTAGGACCTATATAGACACAAGATCTGGAGGTGGACTAGTGATCACCTGGATTTCCAGCCCAAGTAGCATCCAAGTAGACTGTTACGGAGAATTGTTAAGCAGGATGGAGACATGCCAAAGTGGGTAATACATTTAAGAAATTGCAAAATATCCTTTAGAGCAACAATGCACATTGGTTGTTTGGTACATAAATTGGCAATACTTGATTCACGGAGTAAGTGATGTCGGGCCTTGTTACTGTTAGATGTTGAAGATCTCCTACAATGCTCCAGTACTTTATAAGCTTGGAGCCAATGAGAAGCGGGGTGCTCGGAGGCTTGGTGCCAAGAATGTTGGAGTGCTATAAAAGATCCAAGCCATACTTTGTTTGAGATGCATGGCAGATGAGGATTCATGAACTTCCATACCAAGGAAGTAGCGAAAATCATTGATTCCCTTCATATGAAAGTGAGAGCTAAGAGTAAGAATTATAAGGTGGTAGGGAGCTGTGGGGTCATTGCTAATGAGAATTATGTCGTCAATGTAAAGTAATACGATGATGCATCGATGGGAGTTACATTGGACAAACGTCGAGTTACCCTGACTATAGATGAAAATGATCTCTAATAAAAATGAACACTATGTGATGAAATGCGAGGCTTGCTTTAGGCTGTAAATAGCTTTGTGGAGGTGACATACATGGGTAGGATGAGTAAGGTCCACAATGCCCGGCGGTTGGCACATATATACTTCTTCAAAGAGAATAATACCATGAAGGAATACATACTTAATGTCAAGTTGCGGAACTGACTATCCACGACATACAATAGTGGAACGAATGGTATGAATAGTGTGGTGGGTTTGACATCAGGGCTTCCAAATGGGCTTTGTGACGTTTAATGGTACCATCAACATGTTGCTTAAGCTTAAACACCCATTTACTGTCCATAATATTAAAGAAAGGATCAGCTATAACCAACAAGTTTGATTGCACAGAAGCATATTGAAGTTGTCTTGCATCCCCCCTTTGTAATGGGGTGATGGCTTGGATAAAATAAGTGGGCTCGGGAGGAAATTGAGCAGTGAGACTAGAAGAGAGGCAAGTGGGGAGAGTGTGTCAGTGGTGAAGATCTTGGGGCAATGGATCCACTACAAAAAAACTGGTCTTTGCCAACGATTGGGGGCAACCCTTTGTCGTCGCTAGCTAAATTTGGGTCCTAGCAAAGGGTCCCTATAAATACAAAATTCACAAACCCTACAACATTTCTCTTATCTCCCCTGACCCTCTCCCTGACTCCCCACCCCTAAATCTCGCCGAACTCGTCATCTCTCTCTCTCTCTCTCTCTCTCTCTCTCTCTCTCTCTCTCTCCTCCCTCCCTCCCATCTGCCAAGCAAGCACTCTCCCTCTCCTTCTACTAGGCAAGAACTCTCTCTCTCTCTCTCTCTCTCTCTCTCTCTCTCTCTCTCGATCTAGCACTCATTCTCTCTCTTGAGATCGAGCATCTTCAATGTTGAAACCCTAATTGGGGTTTTGCAATGGTGAATTCCTAATTAGGGATTTACAATGTTGAAACCCTAATATCGAGTAGCCCATCCATAATGGACTCATTGTGATTATGATCCATGGTTAGAATCAACATTGTCTTCTTAGGGCACCCAACACTAACAATATCCGGCCGAGGCATTCGTGATTATCTCTTTGCTTCTTTGTTTGTGATGTCTGACACGCTCGTTGAACTCATGTCTATTGAAGTTGTGATGGTTGTCATATAAACCTTATGGCTTCATTGGACCATGGTATATGGTGCCATTGTGTTTGCTTATTGATCATTTTTCCGTCTTGTATATTGTATTTCCCTTAGTTTTGCTGGTGGGAGGTAATTTTGTGATGGGTGATGACAAAGTTGCTTTATCCCGAGGCTTAGTTTTGAAGATCAACATTTGACATTGCTAATTACCACTAGGAAGTTGGAGGGAATGAATAATCTAACTTGGTCATAGTCAGCCAAGATGTTAATTGGTGGGCAAAAGAAGTTGGTGGGGTATATCACTAGCAAGGAGCCCGAAGAAGATGATCCCTCACATGAAGACTGAGAAACTGAGAATTTTATAGTTGATGATTTAGCTGCTCACTCCATATAGCCGAATATTATTAGAGGCTTGATGTTGTGTAAAATGACTGAAGAAATTTGGTACACAATTGTAGATATGTTCTCTGAATAGCCACTTATGCAGCCCTTTGTTTGCAGTGAAGGAGTTACACAGTTGTATGCTAGAAGTTGCAATTGTAGACGAACTCTCCAAGTGGCTAGAGAGTGAGAGGGTATTAGAAGCATGATTCTTTAGTACATTTCTAATTGGACAATTATTGGTACTTTGGTAGAGTGATACTAAATACACAGTTGCTTAGAAATTGTACACGTGGCATAGATGAACTCAATTTAAACAAAATAAATTGTGGAACCCATTGTCGCTAAAGTTATAGTCTCAAAATCATATTGGTGAAGGATCCTAACCTCTGACATGGGCACTTGTTGAAATAGGACCATTGGATATTTTTCATTTTTACGATCCAAAAAATGTCCACCAATTTGATAGTTAGATAATTGATTGAAATGTATGTGTGTGTGTGGATACATCTAATGATACATCTTTAATAGGGGCATGGAATTTCTAAGACCTTTCTATCATCCATTGCATTGCCAGAGTATCTAAGTTTTTCTCTTCATAATGTTGCTTATTCTAGCGAATAGCTTAGCAAAAAGGGAGATTCTTCTATTTTGTATTAATTTTTGGTAACCTTTTTATTTATTAAACTCTCCCTACAATGACACTATTAGATCATAGTAATTTCCTCTTTTTAATAAGACATGCCCTAACACATGAAGCAATTTCGTTTTTGTTCTATTTTATTATGTCCTTAGTTTAGTTATAATATTCAGCCACTCATAAAAAAAAGTTGTAATATTTTGCTATTTGGTTTTGTCTTTCCATATTTATATCATGTATACCTCAAGCCATTGTAAAGAAGCCCATTTTATTATGACAAGATAAGTGAGCTCATTTTGTTATCACCATTCCTTTTCCAAGTCACATATGCCAATGCCTTGATTTAAATTACTACTGTTCATAATTGCCATTTTATAGTCCTAATAGAGTAAATTTAAAGGTTTTGTGGTATTAAATGTTCTAAAGTAAAAATATGATAGGATTGAAAGATGGTACCAATGATTTTCTTGCAAGTGTTGTAGTTGTTGCCTTCCTTTGCCAGAACTATTGAATTCAACATATGGTCAGATGATTTTGCTAACATAACTATATGTAATTGACATAATCTTTAATTGGCATCTTAAAAGCTCAAAAATTTTGATACCCAAACTACCTTTTAGAAAAAAAAAAAAAAAAAAAAAAACTCAATCTGTTCAATGTAAATTAAAGTGTAATAACGGTTTTTATGTCTATTTAGTGCTAATAAAAACTTTAGGTGCTAAAATATATTTATTTACTTATACTTTGTTCTCTATAAACACGTAAGATTTTTAGTAGCACCTGTATGCTCTTCTATATTTCTAGGAGAACTATACCATTTTGTGTTGACATGCATTTATATATTAGTTAGCACATGCAGCAAATGTAACAAAGTTCTTCAATGAAATAAATTGGTAAATTATATAAAAAAAAATGCTTTAAATTATATTTACTTTGTTTTATTCTGTTATATGCCCATTCAACATAAATTTAGACAGTTCTATTAGGAGTGACAAGGGCTTATATTGCTCTCATGTAGAGTCAACACATTAAGTCTAGGACAATCAGTTGCCCATTTGAGAATTTTTATGTGGCCAAGCATGTGCTTTTGGAGGCATAGAAAATTTTCAAATTGTCCCACGTTTGGATAGTTAAGGTTGGATAGATTAGAATGCTTTCGATTTTCTGATTTAAATGGACATGCTTGTTCTGCTCTGTATCTGTCCATTTCTATCTGGTTATGTTTCTTATATTTATTTCTAATATCAAATATCCTCACATTGTGCGGATACTTGATGTGGGAATCAAATGTAAGATCAGTGTATCCATAGAGACATGGGGAGATGTTGCCGGAATTTTGGCGTGGGCATTTAAATGGCAACATGAAAGCATTACAATCTATCCGATCTTGGATGGGTGACTGATTTAGTTAGTCAGTTAGAGATACCATTAAGGATTCTATTGGATGCCTAAATCGTCGTCGCTTGTGGGGTGATGAATATTATTTAATCTACGATGTTATTGAACTGTCTTATGACATTTATCTTCCTTGGTGAAGAATGGGTTGAAAGTAAGTCTTTTTATGTAATGAAAAAAAGAATAAGAAAATGGAAATGAACTACAATGACCTGATGGGGAGATGTTGCCGGAATTTCGGCGTGGGCATTTAAAATGGGAACATGAAAGCATTACAACCTATCTGATCTTAGATGGGTGACTGATTTAGTTAGTTAGAGATACCATTAGGGATTCTATTAGATGCCTAAATCATCGTCACTTGTAGGGTGATGAATATTATTTAATCTGCGACGATATTGAATTGTCTTATGACATGTATCTTTCTTGGTGAAGAGTGGACTGAAAGTGAGTCTTTTCATGTAGTCAAGTGAGTCTTTTCATGTAGTGAAAAAAGGAATAAGAAAATGGAAATGAACTACAGTGACCTGATCATCTTCCTCTGAAAGAAAGGATGATAATGTTGCTTGTTTCATTCTAATTTATCTCTTTAATACTCTTTCTTAAATTTATCTTATAAGCATTCTAGTTTCTCTCTCTTGGAAGCTTTGTCGTGTATTTCATTTGTCATGGCCGAGAAACATACTGATATATAAGAGTTGGATTCATTTGTCAAGTTACCTCAGTAACTTCTCCTTCCAGTTGTTATGGCCCGATGGTTAAGATGCATTGTTTAACATATCCTCCAGTTGTTATGGCCCGATGGTTAAGATGCATTGTTTAACATATCCTCCAGTTGTTATGGCCCGATGGTTAAGATGCATTGTTTAACATATCCTCCAATTACATTGGATGATTTAGGGTGAGTAATGCATACTTAAGTGGAGCTATGAAATTTCTAGACTTTGTATTTACAAATGTAAGTGATAGAAGGAGGATCTTATGTCCATGTAAGAATTACAATAACAACTTCTGGGTATCTTGACAAGAAGCATATGATCATATCGTGTGTGACAGATTTAATACGAGTTATACCCATTAGCATTTTCAATGGGAAGCCATGTCTTCTTTTATGCCTATTACCGTAAATGTTGCAGATTATTATTTGGATCCACATGATGATATGCATGGATCATTACACGATGCGTTCGATGTTTCGGGTCCGGATGAAGAAGAGAGTGATGCAACATATTGACATACACAGGGGCTTAATACAAAAGCACAACAATTTTTTATATCGGTACAAGACACCAATTAGGAATTATACCCATGCTGCAAGAAGTTCAGTAAACTCTCTTTCGTTGTTCGACTAGAACACGTAAAGATGGAGCGACAAATTATTCACGATGTTTCTTGAATTGCTGAAGGATGTACTCCCCGAAGGTAAAACCTTGCCAAGGTCTTTCTATGAAACTAAGAAGATTAGTGGGGACTTGGGCCTCAAATACAACAAAATTGATTCTTGTTCCAACGATTGTATGTTTTGGAAGGAGAATGTCGATGAGCAATCATGTGGTATATGTGGTGTTTTCAGATGGAAAACAGTTGAACATCAATCAGATGATAAGGCGACTTCTTCGTCTGCAAAAGATTGAAAAAATTTAGCCAAAATATTACGCCATTTTCCTTTAAAACCAAGGCTTCAGAGGTTATAAATGTCATAAAAAATAACGTCCTCTATGAAATGGCATTACGAGGGTCGCATCGAAGATGGGATTTAAGGCATCTGGCTTACTTCCCAATGTGGAAACCTTTAGACCACCACCCAACCTTTTCGTCGGATAGTTGCAATGTTAGACTTGGGTTAGCAGCTGATGGTTTCAAACCATTCAAGACAATGAATATTGCTCATAGCACAATGCCTGTTATTCTGATACCGTATAACTTGCCCCCATAGATGTGCATGAAGCAACTTTTTTTCATGTTGTCCTTGCTTATTCTTGGTCTTTCTGGACCTGGTAATGACACTGGCGTGTATTTGCAATATTTAATAAATGAGTTGAAGAAATTGTTGGAGGTTGGCGTGGACACTTATGATTCCTCAGGCAATGAAATATTTCGAAAGCGTGTAGCATTACTATAGATTATTAGTGACTTCCCTGCATATGAGAACTTGTCTAGATGGAGTACTAAAGGACATCTCGCTTGTCCTTATTGTAATAAGGACACTTCGCCTAAATACTAAAACCATGGTCGAATGTTTAGTTATATGGGAGATCGTCGATTTTTTAAACTTGATTATAGGTTTAGAATTAATATCAGATCTTTTGATGGTACAGAAGAATTTAGTGAGGCACCAACTTTACTATCTGGTTCTGATGTATTGTCTCAATTAAAAAGAATTAATCTCATGTTTAGGAAGAAGACTCCTGGTAATCATTGACACAAGAGAAGACGAGGGGATACTGCAAAAGAGCGATATGACTAGAAGAAGCAGAGTATCTTTTTTTATTTATCGTATTGAGAGCATAATTTGTTGCTACACAATCTAGATTTGATACATATTGAAAAGAATGTGTGTGACAATGTGCTGGGGACACTATTGAACATCGAAGTGAAAACAAAGGATAGTGTAAAGGCACGTCTTGGCATATAAAATATGGGTATAAGACAAACATTGCACTGAAGGCAGTTTTCATTGAACAAAACATATTTGCCACCTACATGCTTTACTATGTCATCAAGTAAAAAGGATGATTTTTGCAAAGTCTTGATGCGAGTGAAAGTTTTAGATGGTTATGCGGCCAATATTTCACAATGTGTGCATCTCAAAGAGCTCAAAATATCAGGACTCGAAGAGTCATGACTGTCATATTATGATGCAACAAGTACTCTCGTTAGCGATACGAACAACATTGCTTAGGTGTGTGAGCTAAGTCTTATGTCTCACATTTGGAAAGAAGACTCCTAGCAATCATGGCCACAAGAGAAGACAAGGGGATAATGGGAAAGAGCAATATAATTGAAAGATGCAGAATATGTTTTTCGATTTATCACATTGAGAGCATAATTTATTGTTGCACAATTTAGATGTGATACATATTGAAAAGAATGTGTGTGACAATGTGCTTGTGACACTGTTGAATATTGAAGGGGAAAACAAAGGATAGTGTAAAGGCACGTCTTGACATGCAAGATATATGAGTATAAGACAAACATTGCACCGAAGGCAGCTTTTATCGAATAAAACATATTTGCCACCTACATGCTTTACTATGTCATCGAGTGAGAAGGATGATTTCTACAATGTCTTGAAGCGAGTGAAAGTTTCAAATGGTTATGTGGCCAATATTTCATGATGTGTGTGTATCTCAAAGAGCGCAAAATTTCATGGCTTAAGAGCTATGACTGTCATGTTATGATGCAATAAGTACTTCCGTTAGCGATACGAACAACATTGCCTAAGTGTGTGAACTCAGTCTTGCTTGAATTGAACAGTTTCTTTAGGAAATTGAGTTCCAAAGTTGGCCGAGTAAAAGACTTTGATTGATTAAAATCTCGAATTTCAGTAATACTTTTCCATCTAGAAAAGATTTTTCCATTGACTTTTTTTATATTATGGTGCATTTGCCTATTCATTTAGTGGGTGAGGCCAAAATAGCAAGATCGGTACAATGGATGGATGTACCCCATCGATAGGTGCATGTTAATGTTTATAAATTAATTTTATTTATCATGGTATACCAGTCACGCTAATCGACCATATATTTCTAAATTCTTAATATTTGTGACCATAGGTACTTGTTCACATTGAAGTCATATGTATGTAATAGAGGTCGACTCTAAGGTTCAACCGCAGAAGGGTACCTGATGGAAGAATGCTTAACTTTCTGCTCGAGGTATATGCATAATGTAGAGACAAGGTTTAACTGACCAAAATGGAATAACGACTACGGTAAACAATCCGCTATTTTCCCATTAATAAGTCATGTATTAGGGAAGCTTCAGGATTGTGTACTAGATAAAGTTGCATTTACACGGGCACATCGATATGTTTTGTTTAATAGTGGCGCACTCACCCCATTTCGTGAGTAAGACAACTATAATACTTAATTTATATATAGTGGAAAATAATTTACTACTGTGTGTCTTACTGAAACAAATTCATATGCAGAGAACACATGGATATAGGATGATTCACAATGAAACATTTCATAAATGGTTTAGCGATCATGTAAGCAGTCGATACAGTAATTTAACTGGCATGTGCATGTTCATTTATTTTCATTATCCAGACATGTGCTTCTGCTTTAACATTTTCAAATAGGTTGAACAGTTTCGGCAAGTAAAGAATGAGCAGGTCTTAGAAGACCTTAGATGGCTAGCTCGGGGTCCTTGTACAACAAGAAGATATAAGGATTTTTATTATAAATGGCTTTAGATTTCACACTAAATACCAAGAGAAGAAAAGAAAAACTCAATATAGTGGAGTTGTGGTGATTGGAAAAACATCAAGCTTTAGGACTGCTAATGACATCAAGCTTTAGGAGTTGCAGTGATTAGAAAAACATCAAGCTTTAGGAGTTGCAGTGATTGGAAAAACTCAACATATTGCAGGAGATGTATCTTGCTATGGTGTCTTGACAGACATAATTAAACTAGAAGATTGTGGTGATTGGAAGGTTACATTATTTAGGTGTGATTGGGTTGATGTTCTATCTCAGGGTAGAGATGTTAGGAAGGATGTGTTGGGTTCACGCTCGTGAATTTGAAACGGTTATGCCATTCTGGTTAACAATTGTCTGATGATCCGTTTGTGTTTGCATCTTAAGCTGAGCAGGTGTTTTATATGTAAGACCCCATCGAGAAGGATTGACATATTGTGGTGAGGATGAAACCTAAGGACTTGTTTGAGATGCATGGGGAAGAGTCTGCAGATGATATTGATAAATACTTGGGGAGCTCGCCATTCAATGATTAAAGTTTGGAGAATCCGAGTGATGACACTGATAGTTGAGAAATGACAAATATCGATAGTACAATAATTATCACACATTTACATCTTACCCTGACAATTGTAGATGACCAAACAGATGATACTGAGTTTTTTGATCCCGATGGAAATGACATTATGTACAATAATTGAATTCTTATGTACCAAATTGTCATAATGTATGAAAAATAAATTCAAATATATTTTTCATGTGATTATGTTATTATTATTTTTTGAGAAATTCAAATGTCTTTTACTTGATATAATGATTTTAGAATTTGTTCCATTGAGAATGTTCAATCATATCAAGTAAAAGACATTTGAATTTCTCAAAAAATAATAATAATAAAATAAACACATGAAATAGACATTTGAATTTCTTTTTCATGTATTAGGAAAATCTGGTACATAAGAAATCAATTATTGTACATATTGTCATTTCCATCAGGATCAGAAAACTCAGTATCATCTATTTGGTCATCTACCATTGTTTGGGTGTGTGATAAAGGTGTAATAATTGTTGTACCATCTATATCTGTCATTTCCCATCTATCAGTGTCATCACTCAGATCCCCCAACATTTGATCATTGCATGGCGAGCTCCCAAGTATGTATTAATATCATCTGCAGACTCTTCTCCCATGCATCTTAAACAAGTCCCTAGGTTTCATCCTCACTACAATATGCCAATCCTTCTTGACGGGGTCTTGCACATAGAACACCTGCTCAGCTTGAGATGCAAACATAAATGGTTCATCAGACAACTGTCGACCAGAATGGCATAACCATTTCAAATTCACGAGCGTGAACCCCAACCCATCCTTTCTAACACCCCTACCTTGAGATAGAACATCAACCTAATCACACCTAAATAATACAATCTTCCAATCACCACAATATTTCAGTTCAATTATGTCTGTCAAGACACCATGGTAAGTTACATCTCCTGCAATATGGTATCTGTCATTGGCAGTCCCAAAGCTTGATGTCTTTACAGTCATTACAACTCCACTATATTGAGTTTTTCTTTTCTTTACTCGGTCTTTAGTGTGAAAGTTGAAGCTGTATAATAAAACCCTTATATCTTCTTGTTGTACAATTATCCCGAGCTAGCCATCCAAGGTCTTTTGAGACCTGCTCATTATTTACCTGGTGCAACTCTTTAACCTATTTGAAAAATGTTAAAACAAAAGCCACATGATTGGACAATGAAAATAAATGAACATGTATATGCCACAGTCAACTTATTGTATCGACTACTTACATGATCACCAAACCATTTATGAAATATTTCATTGTGAATGCATTCTATATATCACATGGTCGTGTGTGAAGATTCTTCTGCTTAACAACATTCATGTGCTCTCTGCACATGAATTTGTTTTAGTAAGACATACGGTAGTAAGTTATTTTCCACCATGTATAAATTAAGTGTTATAGTTATCTTACACAATAAATGGGAAGAGTGTACCACTATTGTGAGACCCGACTCTAGTTCCCATGTTTACATGTATGTGTGTGAGTATGCATCTTGTTCATCATGGTCTCGCGGTCTTACCGGTCGAATTCCGGCGACCCGCGACCTTCAAATTGTGTTTATGGTCACTTTGAGTTCAGTCACGTAGACCCTACTCGGATCGACCCAAGACCTATGTCATCTCGTTCGTATCGTCGTTGCGGTTCCAACGACGCGTCTTGTGCGTCAATCCGACCTATGGATCAAAAGTTATGAGCATTTCATCATGTGGCCCACTTTTGTACAAAAGCATGTGGACCACCTCCATGGCACAATTTCCCATGCACACCACACACACACACTACACTATTGCATGGAATAAACACTACCCACCCTAAACACTACCCATACCTAACCTACCCTAGCAACATTGTTATTGTCACCATAGGTTATTATTACTTCCCTTAAAAAGATTTTCCCTCTCTTTCCCTCTCATTTCTCTCTCTCTCTTCTCTTCTTCTCCAGCAACTTCTCTCCCATCTCCCTCTCTTCTCCAGCCCCATTTCCCCTTTAATCTTCCAAATCCAACCATCTAAATCCAATCTCACCCATTGAGATGGATCCCTTGGTGCACTAGGAGCTAGGAGGTCCAAATTTGGAGAATCTAAGGTGGGTGTAATCCTAGAAATTAGGATTTCTATTTTCATGTACTTAGATTTCTTTTGTGGGAAGTGTAGGACCCACCAATCCATGGTGGAGATCTTACATCATCCCTTAGTTGTGGCCAAATGGCCTTTTTGATGCATGCATGTCCATGCATGGGGTTTCCCTTCTATAGGCCCCCATCATGGAGGATTACTTAGAGTTTATAGTATGATGGGTCATCTAGACCCTAGAATCATGGTTGGGATGGCATCCCAACCATTGATCTTGAATCTATAACATGCATGTGGTAGATCTTTGTTGTAACCTATGAATAAAAGGAATGTATGGTGTGATTGATGAAGGGAGGGCCTCAATGTGGCGGAGCCCCTCCTCTTGTGGCCGATTCTTCATTTATTTTATTTTATTTTATTTTTTTCTTTATGATAGAATTCTGATCTTGCATGTGTGGCCCACCTTGTAGGCCAACAAAAATCCAGACCAACCATGGAGCTTGGACACCCATAGCAGTCCATCCTTAGACATGTGGCCCTAAAATCTACCTAAATTGGACACATGCAAGGGGTATTTAATGATGGGGAAGGTCTGGACATTTGTGGGGCCCACTGGGATGGTCCACTACACAAATTCCTAGGGTTAAATCCCATGAAAAACCATGTTTATATTTTAATCATTTCTATTACATATTGCTGTCCAAATCTGCCTGGACAGATTTTTGGGCCACTTTGGGGCCTGACTTATGGGTCTTTGGTGGGAATAATGAAACAAAATAATATGTGATTCTTGTAGCCTTATGACCCATCTACAACCATACCAAATTTCAGCCCCATCTGACCTTCATTGGGGTCCCAAAGGTGTGGTCCAAATGAGGTGGACAGTCTGGATTTTCTGCACTATTCCAGCAATATTCCACCCTGGACAGGTTGGAATTCCAAAAATTATTAAAATATTTTTGGGTGTCTAAAAATTATAAAAATTTACAGGAAGGTGGTCCACTCATGGTGGGACCAACCTACAAAATTTTGGGGCCAATGGAAACCTGTACACACCATGGTGGTGGCTGGACTGGCCCATTACAATATGGTGTCCAGATCAGTCCGATTTTCAGGACAGATTGATTTCTTTAAATAAACTAAAATATTTTTAGGTGTCCATAAATTCTAAAATTTTGTGAAGTTGTGGTCCACCCATTTTGGGACCTACCTACCAACTTTCAGGGCCAATGGACCCCTGTGCACATCGTGGCGAGGGCCGGACTGGCCCACCACATTGGGATGTCCAGGTCTGTCCGATTTTCTGGACAGACTGTCTTGTTTAAATCAGTTAAAATACTTAGGGATATCCAAAAATTCTGAAATTTTGTGGGGTATGTCCTACCTATTGAAGTATCACTCTGAAAAATTTCAGCCCCAACTGACCCTGTTTGGGCATCCAAAAGAATGGGCCAAAATAGTTGGACTGCCAGATTTTCTCTGTGCAGTCCAGCAATGTGCCTTGATAAAAACCATAATTCAAAAATATTTCCTCTGATGGTGGGCCACCTTTTTGGGTTTTCTCTCATTGTATGCATAATGAGGGCCTTGGCCCTCAATTTCCAGAGTTTTAATGGCCCTGGGCCCACTCCAATGGAGTGCCCAAATTTAGGACAGCAACATGTTATAATTATGTTTGGCCTTTGGGCTGAAATTTTGAGGAGTGGGGCCCAACACATTGTGAAGAATCTTAGAGGTAATAATTTATACATTTAGTTCCTTAAATGTTGGGCCTAATAAACACACTTTTGAGGCCCACCACAGTTGAATTTAATTGGGTCCATGAATGTGGCTAGTTGTTGAACTCTTTGAGCCAATTGGTGGAACTTTCTAGATAGGCCCATTGAACTCTTGGGCCATTTTTACCATACTATTGTTGTTGGATTAGTGGGCAGATTACACAAGTATATGGGCCCTTGATTGCCCACCAAATCAACTTTATACTTGGGCGGGTTGTAGGCCCAACTTACTTGACTAAGAACATGACATTGCCCATGTGATTTGAGCAATGGGCTGCCCACTAGGCCACAACAATATATGGGATTAGTAGCCTTTATGTTGGGCCCTAACCTTCCCCCTTGTGGGCCCATAGTGGTATATATGGGTTGGGCTATGTGTGTTCCCCATGGACCCATGTTTTGGATAGGCCTTGGGCCGCCCTTCGAAGCCCAACATGAATGTATGTGGTATGTAATGGTTTGTCCATTTCTTATTTCTAATGTTGTGTGGGCCTTGGGCCTTGATCCGTAATCAATTAGAGATGGGCTACCTCTTGGGGACCAATTGTGGTTAGATGTCCACATTGGTGGCCCTAAGGTAGGCCCATGGGCTTCTATGGGTGGTTAAAGGCCCACCATAGACCCTTGCTAGGCTCGTTTCATCTATTTGGGCCCATATCATTGTTCTCCTTAGTCTCATGGGCTACCCCAGGTATATGGGCCCCCACTAGAGGTTGTATTCCTTATGAGGAATTGGTTAAGTACCTAGACCCTTCATGGTTAGGTAGAGAGTTCATCTTCACCTCATTAGCACCCCTATTCATCTTCATGGCCCACTCCCATACGCATCATATGCATGCTTGGTTGAGGTATGATTGGCCATGGTTGTGTCATTGTGTAGGACATGTTGGTATCTCCCCGAGAGATGGATGCTTGGGATTGATGCATGGGTGATTGTGTGATTCATGCATCTGGCATTGCATAGCTTATGGATATCCGCCCTTACTTCATCGGGGCCTTGCCTCCACGGGGGTATTCGTGGATGGTCGTATGTGTGGACAGGAAATATTAGTTGAGCATACCGGGTGCATAGGATGCCCATGGGTGAAATTCCCAAAACTTCCATGGTACAAGGATCTGCTCCAACGCCGTGACCGGGTGAATATATGAGCGCACGAGGGCCTTATACCATTAGGCCGCGTCTCCCCCTTGTCGTGTAGTCGGTTGGATAGGGGTGTGGCCTTACACACGATGTGAGGAGGCATTGCTAGGGTGAGTCGACCGGCTCGTAAATGGGTCCGCTACCTTCGGGCCTTGTTGGTGATTGGTTGTCGCGGCGCGGGTAGTGAGGTCTCTTACGCTCGTTTGACTGTGCGTGGGTCTGTAGAGCGGAGTCATTCAGCAGTGTAATAGACCCCGGTGATTTCCTTATGATCGGAAATGTACATGACTTGTGGTTTGGATATGAGCACTGACATTACTTGCATTGCATTAGCATTGGTTGTACAAGCCCCTTCATGCATTGCCTTGGCATGGCACCCAGTACTCATTACATCTTATTCATGATAAGCCTGGGTAAGGCTAGTGATATCCTCATTGATCATGCTTCTCTCCTTGTATCTCCTACTACTCTTCTGTGCACCATTATCACACACCTACACCACCCTCTAAGCTTCATAAGCTTATGCACGATTGATGCGTGCGAGGATACTCTAAGCGGCGACACGACAGCGGTAGAGCATGGAGTAGAGGCGAGCATTTGAGGACTCAGTGTTGCTGACCTTTCTCTCTTTTCCTTTTTTTTCTCATGTATGTCCTTTGGACCTTATGGATGATTGTAAAAGTTTAAATTTATAGTGGATTTTGCGATGTGTGCCTTTGTTATTCTCGGATGTTCTTCTTTGTGATCTTGGGTATGCTCATATTAGTAATGATTATATTGTTATGAAAAATCCTCCTTGTAGGATCCCGGGATCGGAACTTTGCCTCGGGAGCCGAGAATGGGATACTATGGAGGCTGTTGTTGAGCCGGTCATCGGAATCCTTGTGAGTCCAGGTTCTCGAGTACGGGGCGTGACAGGAGTTGGTATCGAGCATAGCAAGTAGTGGAATAACTCAGGATAACATCACATGTGCCAAGAACATAGGACAAGTAGTGTCCCGAGATTCTTTCTTCGCTCCGTATTGAGCCGATAATTATCTTGATTCCTTGCGACGTCATTATTTTGTAGACGATGACGCGTGGACGTGGCGCCCGTGGTCGTGGCACCGTGGTCGTGGCGCCCGTGGTCGTGGTGCCGTGGACGAGGCGCCCGAGGTACCCATCCTACTCGAGCACATCCTGCTCCCGTTGTTGAGGATCCGATTCGAGGTCCCGTCCGGCTGCTCCCAGTTGAGCCGTAGTGCACTGTACCTCAGTTGCTCCGGTTCGCCACCTATTCCCTCTTCTCGGCCTCTTTGTTTCGGTTCTGAGAGGCTCCGGTTACTCGATTCCCCACCTATTCCCCCTCCTCGGTCTCTTCATTCGGTTTCGGAGGCTCTGCTCCGACGGCCGTACCCGTGCCTCACTTTGGCGAGTGCACCCCTTTCCGACCCATACCTATAGGAGTGAGCATTTCCGGCGGTGATGCGGTGGTTGCCCTGCTTCTGGAGACCCGTCGCCAGCTACTACCTTGAGGTTTCGGGCGGTCTAACTTACCGCATGCTAGTGCGATAGCCGAGTTCAGTTGACATGATCCCCAGAGGTTTAGTGGTGATCCGACCCTTCTGCGGTGAGGCTTGGCGCCGAGGTTGCGAGGATTTTGACACTATTCGGTGTCTGCGGGCAGAGAGTATCCCTTGCCACCTACCTTCTTCGGGGTGAGGCCCGACACGGTGGTCATCCGTGTCCGGGATGGTCGGGGCTCGGTTCGTTTGGACATGGGAGGAGTTTGTGACCCGCTTCGACGAAGTTCTTCCCGAGCATGTTCGGATCCGGCGGGCGATCGAGTTTGAGACCCTAGTGCGGGGCGATATGATGTATCTCGGTATGAGGCTCGTTTCTTGGCCTTGTCTAGATTTGCTCCTCATCTCACCGGCGATGAGAAGATGAGGGCCGTCGTTTTGTGGCCGGTTTGCGTCACGCCCTTCGCGGTCGTGTGGTGGGGCATTGCTTGGAGACATTTGACCGGGTTGTGCATCGGGCACTAGTTTATGAGGAGGGCGGGCTATGACCCGAGAGATCGAGAGAGCGAGTTCGGTGGAGAGCCAGGAAGAGGAGTGCACCGGCCGGCGGTTCTGGCGGCATCGTCGGCGAGGCGGAGGGCGATCGGGGTATCGGCGACTGCGGCTCGGTCGGTAGCCTCTTCATCGTCATCGCACACGCCGGTGCTTCATCTTCGGCCCCTTTTCGGCGTATGCTTCGGTTGTGGACGGGCGGGACATCGGAGGCGTGAGTGTCCTCTCCCCATTCGGCGGCGGCGGCCGCGCGATTGCCCCCTCCTCGTCCTCCTCGGCGGCGGCGAGAGAGCACGGCTTCCACCGGTGCTCCTGGGGCTCCTCCACGGCGAGGCGGCCGGGTAGACCACCTCGGCGAGAGAGAGCGGCGGCGACGAAGCGGCGGCGGCGGCCGACGAGCCGCGCCACGGCACCGGCGAGAGGGGATATCCGTATGTTGTTCGATCACAGGTCCGGTGTGTGTAGCGCCCGGCGGGCTCGATCGGGACCCTCGGTCTTCCGGTTTGCTTCCCCTACCGGCTCGGGGCCGTTTTATTCTACGCGAAGCGCGGAGCCGGAGACCGCGGTCATCGGCCGGTGGAGTCGTTGAGGGTATTCTTCTTGTTTACGCTTGTGTTGCTCATGTTTTGTTTGATTACGGTGCTTCCCATTCTTTTGTGGCCGAAAGCGTTTTGCCGATCGACCGGTATTCCGTCGGGAGGCTGTGTACGAGGCCTTGACCGTTTCGACTCCCATGGGGAAGTCTATTGTGCTAACCGTGTTGTCCTTCTTGCCGGTGTTAGTGGGCGAGATGTTCCTCCCTGCCGATCTATTCATGATGTCGATGGCGAGGATTTGATGTGATTACGGGTATGGGCGGCTTGCGAGTATCGTGCCATCTTGGAGCGTGCCGCGAGACGATCACGTTTCATATCCCGAGCTTGCAAGTGTTCGATTCGTCGCCGAGCCCGAGAGGAGAGCTGCTATCTAGTTTATTGGCTTCGGTCGTTGAGGATTCTATGGCGAGAAGTATTGACTTGTATTTGCCGAGTTGTTTGTGAGTACCGGATGTGTTTCGGGAGATATCGGGTTTGCCGCCGCGTCGGCGGTGGAGTTCAGATTGATTTGGTGGTGCCGCACCTATCTCGAAGGCCCCCTACCGGATGGCACCGTTAGAGTTGAGGGAAGCTGCGGGAGCGATTAGATGAGCTCGGGAGTTAGGTTTTATTCGTCCCGGCGGTTCGCCTTGGGAGCCCGGTATTATTTGTGAAGAAGAAGGATGGTTCGTTGCGACTCTGTGTAGATTATCGTGAGCTCAACGAGTCACCATCAAGAATCGATACCCGCTCCCCGTATTGATGATCTGTTTGATCAGTTGCAGGGTGCGCTGTATTTTTCCAAGATAGACTTGCGTTCGGTTACCATCGGTCGGGTCCGAGAGGAGGACATTCGAAGACGGCTTTTCCGAACACGCTATGGTCACTTTGAGTTTTTGGTCATGTCATTCGGACTGACCAACGCGCCCGCCGTATTCATGCGGTGATGAACGAGGTTTTCGGCCGTTCCTCGATCGGTTCGTGGTGGTATTCATTGATGATATTCTTGTATATTCGAGAACCCGAGAGGACCATCTTTGAGCACTGCGGATTGTGCTTGAGACCCTCCGTGCCCACCAGCTGTATGCGAAGCTAGAGAAGTGCGAGTTTTGGCAGGAGGAGATGAAGTTCCTCGGTCACGTAGTGACGAGGGAGGGTGTCACTGTGGACCCCTCGAAGGTTGATGCAGTGCGTCAGTGGGGCCAGCCCACGAACGCGTCCGAGATTCGCAGCTTCCTTGGTCTAGCGGGATATTATCGACGGTTTATCGAGGGTTTCTCCGTGTGCGGCCGGCCGGCCGGTTGACGCGGAAGGGCGTCGAGTTCGTCTGGAGTGACGCTTGTGAGGAGGCATTTGCGGAGTTGAAGGACCGCCTCACGTCCGCTCTGTTCTCACTCTTCACGATGGGAGTGAGGGTTTTGTTGTTTTCACCGATGCCTCTAGAGTTGGCTTGGGTCTTTGTCTTGATGCGATGCGGCATGGGAAGCCGGTGGCGTATGCCTCGCGCCAGCTCAAGGTCCATGAGCTGAACTACCCCACTCATGATTTGGAGCTTGCGGCAGTTGTCTTCGCCCTGAAGGTGTGGAGGCATTATCTATATGGGGTCGGGTTCGAGCTCTTCTCGGATCATAAGAGCTTGAAGTATCTATTTTCTGTCGAGTTGAACTGCGTGACGGAGGCGATGGATGGAGTTCTTTGAAAGATTATGATTTTGACCTTCGGTACCACCGGGTAAGGCAAACGTGGTGGCGGATGCGCTCGGCCGTCGACCCGAGAGGCTTGGTGGCACATATGATGGTTCGACGGTGGCGGATGCTCGAGGATGTTTGAGTTTGACTTTGAGTTCGGTGCGGTCTTCCATTGTTCGGCTTTCGAGCTTATCGATTCAACCCTCTTTGGTGGCTAGGGTGATCGAAGCTCGTGACGGATGAGTCACTTCGGGAGTATCGAGCGCGAGAGGCCGCATCCGTGGAGCGGTCGGTAGCGGTGGTTCGATGGTGGATTACGCTTCGAGAGGCCGATTGTGTGTCCCGAATGTGCGAGTTGCGTCGTGATCTAATGACCGAGGCACACCGTCGAGACTTACTATCCACCGGGCTCCACGAAGATGTATCGTGATATGAGGAGGCGTGCCGGCGGGGGATGAAGCGTCGATTGCAAGTTTTGTGGCCGAGTGTGACACATGCCGGCGTGTCGAGGCCGACCATCGAGACCCCCGGTCCCTTGCGGCCGTTGAGCGTTCCCGAGTGGAAGTGGGAGCACGTATCGATGGACTTTATTGCGGGGTTGCCGAGGACTCGGCGCGGTCATGATACCATCCGGGTTATCGTCGATCGTTTAACAAAGTCGGCTCATTTCATTCTGTGCGTGCTTCTGGTCATGGACCGGTTAGCGAGATATTCATTGAGGAGATAGTGAGGCGCACGGCGTCCCGGTTTCGATCGTTTCGGGCACCGAGACTCCATTTACGTCTCGGTTTTGGAGGAGTTTCCGGCGGGCATTAGGGGTCACTTTGCGCCTCGGCACCGCTTATCATCCGCATGAGACGGATGGGCGGGCCGAAAGGGTCGACGGATCCTTGAGGATATGCTTAGAGCTTGTGTGATTAACTTTGTAGGCAGTTGGGATGAGTATATGCGCCTCATCGAGTTCACGTACAACAATAGCTATCAGGCGACTATCGGCATGGCTCCTTTTGAGGCACTTTATGGTAGGCCGTGCAGATCTCCTAGCTGTTGGACCGAGGTAGGAGAGCATCGTCTCTTAGGTCCCGAGCTTGTCTTTGCGACGACGTCGAGGCTATTGATGTTATCGAGGCAAAGGATGCGCCGCGCTCGAGCCGGCGAGAAGAGCTTTCTTCGATCGTCGGCGTCGACCCCTCGAGTTCGCAGTCGGGGACATGGTATATCTCAAGGTCTCCCTATGAAGGGTGTGGTACGCTTTGGTGTGAAGGGCAAGCTCGCCCCAAGATTTATTGGACCTTTTGAGATTACCAAGCGCATAGGCGGTGTGGCCTATAGGCTTGCCTTACCTCTGAGTTGTCGCGATCCACAATGTATTCCATGTTTCTATGTTGCGGAAATGTGGGTTGGACACTATTCCGTGATTGATTGGCAGCCACTTGAGGTCCGTGAGGATGCTTCCTACATTGAGCAGCCTATTCGTATTCTCGATCGGAAGGAGCAAGTCCTCAGGACCAAGGTCATTCCCTTGGTGAAGGTGCAATGGGGTCATCATTCGGAGGCCGAGGCGTCTTGGGAACGCGAGGCCAAGATTAGAGAGCGTTATCCCCATTTGTTTGATGATTGATAGATATAATGATTATTTGTATTACCTTTCTTGTAAGATGATTGTTATATGATGGTGGTGTTTTATTTTTTCTTTTGTCCTGGATTGGTCAATTTCGAGGACGAAATTTCTTTGTTGGTGGGGAGGATTGTGAGACCCGACCCTAGTTCCCATGTTTACATGTATGTGTGTGAGTATGCATCTTGTTCATCATGGTCTCGCGGTCTTACGGTCGAATTCGGCGACCGCGACCTTCAAATTGTGTTTATGGTCACTTTGAGTTCAGTCACGTAGACCCACTCGGATCGACCCAAGACCTATGTCATCTCGTTCGTATCGTCGTTGCGGTTCCAACGACGCGTCTTGTGCGTCAATCCGACCTATGGATCAAAAGTTATGAGCATTTCATCATGTGGCCCACTTTTGTACAAAAGCATGTGGACCACCTCCATGGCACAATTTCCCATGCACACCACACACACACACTACACTATTGCATGGAATAAACACTACCCACCCTAAACACTACCCATACCTAACCTACCCTAGCAACATTGTTATTGTCACCATAGGTTATTATTACTTCCCTTAAAAGATTTTCCCTCTCTTTCCCTCTCATTTCTCTCTCTCTCTTCTCTTCTTCTCCAGCAACTTCTCTCCCATCTCCCTCTCTTCTCCAGCCCCATTTCCCCTTTAATCTTCCAAATCCAACCATCTAAATCCAATCTCACCCATTGAGATGGATCCCTTGTGCACTAGGAGCTAGGAGGTCCAAATTTGGAGAATCTAAGGTGGGTGTAATCCTAGAAATTAGGATTTCTATTTTCATGTACTTAGATTTCTTTTGTGGGAAGTGTAGGACCCACCAATCCATGGTGGAGATCTTACATCATCCCTTAGTTGTGGCCAAATGGCCTTTTTGATGCATGCATGTCCATGCATGGGGTTTCCCTTCTATAGGCCCCCATCATGGAGGATTACTTAGAGTTTATAGTATGATGGGTCATCTAGACCCTAGAATCATGGTTGGGATGGCATCCCAACCATTGATCTTGAATCTATAACATGCATGTGGTAGATCTTTGTTGTAACCTATGAATAAAAGGAATGTATGGTGTGATTGATGAAGGGGAGGGCCTCAATGTGGCGGAGCCCCTCCTCTTGTGGCCGATTCTTCATTTATTTTATTTTATTTTATTTTTTTCTTTATGATAGAATTCTGATCTTGCATGTGTGGCCCACCTTGTAGGCCAACAAAAATCCAGACCAACCATGGAGCTTGGACACCCATAGCAGTCCATCCTTAGACATGTGGCCCTAAAATCTACCTAAATTGGACACATGCAAGGGGTATTTAATGATGGGGAAGGTCTGGACATTTGTGGGGCCCACTGGGATGGTCCACTACACAAATTCCTAGGGTTAAATCCCATGAAAAACCATGTTTATATTTTAATCATTTCTATTACATATTGCTGTCCAAATCTGCCTGGACAGATTTTTGGGCCACTTTGGGGCCTGACTTATGGGTCTTTGGTGGGAATAATGAAACAAAATAATATGTGATTCTTGTAGCCTTATGACCCATCTACAACCATACCAAATTTCAGCCCCATCTGACCTTCATTGGGGTCCCAAAGGTGTGGTCCAAATGAGGTGGACAGTCTGGATTTTCTGCACTATTCCAGCAATATTCCACCCTGGACAGGTTGGAATTCCAAAAATTATTAAAATATTTTTGGGTGTCTAAAAATTATAAAAATTTACAGGAAGGTGGTCACTCATGGTGGGACCAACCTACAAAATTTTGGGGCCAATGGAAACCTGTACACACCATGGTGGTGGCTGGACTGGCCCATTACAATATGGTGTCCAGATCAGTCCGATTTTCAGGACAGATTGATTTCTTTAAATAAACTAAAATATTTTTAGGTGTCCATAAATTCTAAAATTTTGTGAAGTTGTGGTCCACCCATTTTGGGACCTACCTACCAACTTTCAGGGCCAATGGACCCCTGTGCACATCGTGGCGAGGGCCGGACTGGCCCACCACATTGGGATGTCCAGGTCTGTCCGATTTTCTGGACAGACTGTCTTGTTTAAATCAGTTAAAATACTTAGGGATATCCAAAAATTCTGAAATTTTGTGGGGTATGTCCTACCTATTGAAGTATCACTCTGAAAAATTTCAGCCCCAACTGACCCTGTTTGGGCATCCAAAAGAATGGGCCAAAATAGTTGGACTGCCAGATTTTTCTGCTGTGCAGTCCAGCAATGTGCCTTGATAAAAACCATAATTCAAAAATATTTCCTCTGATGGTGGGCCACCTTTTTGGGTTTTCTCTCATTGTATGCATAATGAGGGCCTTGGCCCTCAATTTCCAGAGTTTTAATGGCCTGGGCCCACTCCAATGGAGTGCCCAAATTTAGGACAGCAACATGTTATAATTATGTTTGGCCTTTGGGCTGAAATTTTGAGGAGTGGGGCCCAACACATTGTGAAGAATCTTAGAGGTAATAATTTATACATTTAGTTCCTTAAATGTTGGGCCTAATAAACACACTTTTGAGGCCCACCACAGTTGAATTTAATTGGGTCCATGAATGTGGCTAGTTGTTGAACTCTTTGAGCCAATTGGGCTGGAACTTTCTAGATAGGCCTATTGAACTCTTGGGCCATTTTTACCATACTATTGTGTTGGATTAGTGGGCAGATTACACAAGTATATGGGCCCTTGATTGCCCACCAAATCAACTTTATACTTGGGCCGGGTTGTAGGCCCAACTTACTTGACTAAGAACATGACATTGCCCATGTGATTTGAGCAATGGGCTGCCCACTGGGCCACAACAATATATGGGATTAGTAGCCTTTATGTTGGGCCCTAACCTTTCCTGTGGGCCCATAGTGGTATATATGGGTTGGGCTATGTGTGTTCCCCATGGACCCATGTTTTGGATAGGCCTTGGGCCGCCTTTACGAAGCCCAACATGAATGTATGTGGTATGTAATGGCTGTCCATTTCTTATTTCTAATGTTGTGAGGGCCCTTGGGCCTTGATCCGTAATCAATTAGAGATGGGCTACCTCTTGGGGACCAATTGTGGTTAGATGTCCACATTGGTGGCCCTAAGGTAGGCCCATGGGCTTCTATGGGTGGTTAAAGGCCCACCATAGACCCTTGCTAGGCTCGTTTCATCTATTTGGGCCCATATCATTGTTCTCCTTAGTCTCATGGGCTACCCCAGGTATATGGGCCCCCACTAGAGGTTGTATTCCTTATGAGGAATTGGTTAAGTACCTAGACCCTTCATGGTTAGGTAGAGAGTTCATCTTCACCTCATTAGCACCCCTATTCATCTTCATGGCCCACTCCCATACGCATCATATGCATGATTGGTTGAGGTATGATTGGCCATGGTTGTGTCATTGAGTAGGACATGTTGGTATCTCCCCGAGAGATGGATGCTTGGGGATTGATGCATGGGTGATTGTGTGATTCATGCATCTGGCATTGCATAGCTTATGGATATCTGCCCTTACTTCATCAGGGCCTTGCCTCCACGGGGGTATTCGTGGATGGTCGTATGTGTGGACAGGAAATATTAGTTGAGCATACCGGGTGCATAGGATGCCCATGGGTGAAATTCCCAAAACTTCCATGGTACCAAGGATCTGCTCCAACGCCGTGACCGGGTGGAATATATGAGCGCACGAGGGCCTTATACCATTAGGCCGCGTCTCCCACTGTCGTGTAGTCGGTTGGATAGGGGTGTGGCCTTACCTGCCTGATGTGAGGAGGCATTGCTAGGCTGAGTCTGACCAGCTCGTAAATGGGTCCGCTACCTTCAGGCCTTGTTGGTGATTGGTTGTCGCGGGCGGGTAGTGAGGTCTCTTACGCTCGTTTTTGACTGTGCGGGGTCTGTAGAGCGGCAGTCATTCAGCAGTGTAATAGACCCGGTGATTTCCTTATGATCGGAAATGTACATGACTTGTGGTTTGGATATGAGCACTGACATTACTTGCATTGCATTAGCATTGGTTGTACAAGCCCCTTCATGCATTGCCTTGGCATGGCACCCAGTACTCATTACATCTTATTCATGATAAGCTGGGTAAGGCTAGTGATATCCTCATTGATCATGCTTCTCTCCTTGTATCTCCTACTACTCTTTACGTGCACCATTATCACACACCTACACCACCCTCTAAGCTTCTATAAGCTTATGCACGATTGATACATGCGAGGATACTCTAGCAGCGGGCGACACAACGAGTAGAGCATGGAGTAGAGCTGAGCATTTGAGGACTCCAGTGTTCTTGACCTTTCTCTCTTTTCCTTTTTTCTCATGTATGTCCTTTGGACCTTATGGATGATTGTAAAAGTTTAAATTATAGTGGATTTTGCGATGTGTGCCTTTGTTATTCTCAGATGTTCTTGCTGTGATCTTGGGTATGCTCATATTAGTAATGATTATATTGTTATGAAAAATCCTCCTTGTAGGATCCCAAGATCGGAACCTGCCTCAGGAGCCGAGAATGGGATACTATGGAGGCTGTTGCGTTCAGAACCGGTCATCGGAATCCTTGTGAGTCCGGTTACTGAGTCTGGGGCGTGACAACTATTAAACAAAACATATCGATGTGCATATGTAAAATGTAACTTTATCTAGTAGACAATCCTCAGGCTTCCCTAATGCACGACCTATTCGTGGGAAAATAGCAGATTGTTTACCATAGTCGTCATTCCGTATTGGTCGGTTGAACCTTGTCTCTACATTATGCAAGTACCTTGAGCAGAAAGTTAAGCATTCTTTTGCCATGTACCCTTCTGCAATTGAACCCGTGAGACGACTTTTATTACTTACGTACATATGACTACAGTGTGAGTAGGTACCTATGGTCACTAATATTAAGAAGTTTAGAAATATATGGCCGGATAGCAAGATTGGTATGACATGACAAATAAAATTAATTTATAAACATTAACATGCACATCTCAATGTGGTACATCCATCGGTATTGTACCGGTCTTGCTATTTTGGTCTCGCTCGCTAAATGAATGGTCAAATGCACCATAATATATAAAAAACGGCGGAAAAATCTTTTCTAGATGGCAAAGTGTTACCGCAATTCGAAATTCCAGTCAATCAAAGTCTTTTACTCGGCCAACTTTGGAACACAATTTCCTAAAGAAACTGCTCAATTCAAGTAAGACTGAGGTCACACACTTAGGTAATGGTGTCTGTATCGCTAATAGAAATAGTTGATGCATCATAACATGATAGTCATGACTCTTGAGTCCTGAAATTTTGCGCTCTTTGAGATGCACACATTGTGAAATATTGGCTGCATAACCATCTGAAACTTTCACTCGGCATGTAGGTGACAATTATGTTTTGTTCAATGAAAGCTACCTTCGATATAATGTTTGTCTTATACCCACATCTTGCATCTTGCATATCAAGATGTGCTTTTACATTGTCCTTTGTTTTCCTTTTAATGTTCAACAGTGTCCCAAACACATTGTCACACACATTTTTTTCAATATGCATCACATCTAGATTGTGCAACAACAAATTATGCTCCCAATATGATAAATCGAAAAAGATACTCTGCTTCTTCCAGTTATATCGCTCTTTTGCATTATCCCTTGTCTTCTCTTGTGCCCATGATTTTCAGGATTCTTCTTTCCAAATGTGATATAATACTTAGCTCATACACTTAGGCAATGTTGTTCGTATCGCTAAAGGGAGTACTTACTGGATCATAACATGACAGTCATAGATCTCAAGTCCTAAAATTTTGTGCTTTTTTAGATGCATATATCATGAAATATTGGCTGCATAACCATCTAAAACTTTCACTCGCTTTAAGACTTTGTATAAATCATTTTTCTCACTCATTGACATAGTAAAGCATGTAAGTGGCAAATATGTTTTGTTTGATGAAAGCTACCTTCGGTGCAATGTTTGTCTTATAACCCATATTTTACATGTTAAGACGTGCCTTTACATTGTCCTTTGTTTTCCCTTCAATGTTCAATAGTGTCCCAAGCACATTGTTACACACATTCTTTTCAATATTTATCACATCCAGATTGTGCAATAACAAATTATGCTCACAATATGGTAAATTGAAAAAGATACTATGCTTCTTCTCGTTATATCGCTCTTTCGCATTATCCTATCATTTTCTCTTGTGCCCATGATTACTAGAAGTCTTCTTCCCAAATGTGACATTAATTTCCTGTAACTGAGCCAACACATCAGACCCAGATAGTGAAGTTGGTGCCTCACTAAATTCTTTTTTACCATTAAAAGATCTACTATTAGTTCTAAACCTATGATCATGTTCTAAGAATTGACGATGGCCCTTATAACAAAACTTTTGACCATACGTGTTACGTATTTAGATGAAGTATCCCTATTACAACATAGACAAACAAGGCGTCCTTTAATGCTCCATCTAGACAAGTTCGCATATGCAGGGAAGTCAATGATAATCCACAACAATACTGCACGCATTAGAAGTATTTCATTGCTTGAGGCATTAAAAGTGTCTACACTAACCTCACACAATTCCTTCAACTCATCTATTAAATGTTGCAAAAATAAATGTCCATGTTATTTACCATGTATAGAAGGACCAGGAATAAGCAAAGACAATATGAAATAAGGTTGCTTCATACACATCCATGGAGGCAAGTTATATGGTATCAGCATAACAAGCCATATGCTATGAGTAATACTCATTGTCTTGAATGGATTGAAACCATCAGCTGTTAACCCAAGTCTAACATTGTGACTATCCGACGAAAAGGTCGGATGCTATGAAGTTGGTGCCTCACTAAATTCTTTTTTACCATCAAAAGATCTGCTATTAGTTCTAAACCTATGATCATATTCTAAGAATCGACAATAGCCCTTATAACAAAACTTTTGACCATACGTTAAGTATTTAGATGAAGTATCCTTGTTACGACATAGACAAGCAAGGCGTCCTTTAATGCTCCATCCAGACAAGTTCGCATATGCAGAGAAGTTAATGATAGTCTACAACAATACTGCATGCATTCGAAATATTTCATTGCTTGAGGCATTATAAGTGTCTACGCTAACCTCACACAATTCCTTCAACTTATCTATTAAATGTTGAAAAAATAAACGTCCATGTCATTTACCATGTATAGAAGGACCAGGAATAAGCAAGGGAAATATGAAATAAGGTTGCTTCATACACATCCATGGTAGCAAGTTATATGGTATCAGAATAACAGGCCATATGCTATGAGTAATACTCATTGTCTTGAATGGATTGAAATCATCACCTATTAACCTAAGTCTAACATTGTGACTATTCGACGAAAAGGTTGGATGCTAGTGGTTAAAAGTTTTCCATGCTGGGGAATAGTCGGATGCCTTAACATTCCATATTCGGTGCGGCCCTCGTAATGTCATTTCATAGAGGACGTTGTTTTTTATCACATGTACGACCTCTGAAGTCTTGGTTTTAAAGGAAAATGACGTAATATTTTAGCTGAAAATTTTCAATCTTTTGTAGACAAAGAAGTCATCTCGTCATCTAATTATTGTGCAACTGTTTTCCATCTAGAAGCACCACATTTACCACATGATTGCTCATCAACATCCTTCTTCTAATACAACATACGTTGGAACAGGCATCAATTTTGTTGTATTTGAGGCCCAACTCCCCAATCATCTTCTTAGTTTCATAGAAAGACCTTGGAAATGTATCATATTCAGAAAATGCATCCTTCAGCAATTCAAGCAACATCGTGAATGGTTTGTCACTCCATCTACCAAGGCACTTTATGTGATATATTTCAACAATGAAAGAGAACTTACTGAACTTTATAGCTTGGGTACAATTCTTGATCGGCGTCTTCTACCAATTTAAAAACTTGTTGTACTTCGATATTAAGCCCATGTGTAGCTCTATATGCTACATCACTCTCTTCATCATTCAGGCCCGAAAAATCGAACTTATCGTGTAACAAACGGTGCATTTCATCTTGTGGATCTATATAATTATCTACAACATTTGCAATAATAGGCATAGAAGAATATGTGATTTCCCACGAAAATGTCAATGGGTAGAACAACTTGTATTAAATCCGTCACACACGATATGATCGTATGCTTCTTGTCGAGATACCCAGAAGTTTCTATTACAATTCTTACATAGACATAGGATCCTCCCTCTACATTTATAAATGTAGAGTCCAGAAATTTCATAGCTCTACTTAAGTATGCATTGCTCACCTTAAATCACATCCAATGCAATTGGAGGACATTTCAAATAATGCATCTTAACTATTGGGCCACAACAACTGGAAGGAGAAGTTACTAAGGTACCTTGATAAATGAACCCAACTCTTATCCATCACTACGTTCCTTGGCCACTTTGACAAGTTAGTAAAAATACAATGTGGGCTCGACAAAGCTTCCTAGGAGAGATAAACTAGAATGGTTATAAGAGAAATTTAAGAAAGAGTATTAAAGAGACAAATTAGAATACAATGTGGGCTCGACAAAGCTTCCTAGGAGCGATAAACTAGAATGGTTATAAGAGAAATTTAAGAAAGAGTATTAAAGAGACAAATTAGAATGAAATAAGCACCATTATCATCCTTTCTTTCAAATGAAGATGATTAGGTCACTGTAGTTCATTTCCATTTTCTTATTCCTTTTTTTTTTTCTCATTACATGAAAAGACTTACTTCCAGTCCACTCTTCACCAAGGAAGATACACGTCATAAGACGGTTCAATATCGTCACAGATTAAATAATGTCATCACCCCACAAGCGATGACGATTTAGACATCCAATATGGGATCTCTAATTGACTGACTAAATCGGTTACCCATCCAAGATCGGATAGATTGTAATGCTTTCATGTTCCCATTTAAAGCCCACGCCGAAATTCCGGCAGTATCTCCCCATGTCTCTCCGGATGTGTTAATCTTACATTTGATTCCCATGTCAAGTATCCGCACAATGTGAGGATATTTTACATTAGAAATAAATATAAAAAACGTAACCAGAGAGAAATGGACAGATACAGAGTAGAACAAGCATGTGCATTTAAATCAGGAAACCTATCCAACCTTGAACTGTTCAAACGTGGGGACAATTTGAGAATTTTCATGCCTTCAAAAAATTCTATGTTTGGCCACATAAAAATTCTTAAATGGGCAACTGATTGTCCTATACTTAATGTGTTGACTCTACATGAGGGCAATATGAGCCCTTGTCACTCTTAATAGAACTGTGTAAATTTATGTTGAATGGGTATATAACAAAATAAAATAAACTAAATATAATTTAAAACATTTTTTTTTTGATAATTTACTAATTTATTTCAATGAAGAACTTTTTTACATTTGTTGTATATGTTAACTAATATATAAATAATGTATGTCAACACAACATGGTATGGTTCTCTTAGAAATATAGAAAAGCATACAGGTGCTACTAAAAATCATACACGTTTAAAAAGAACAAAGAATGAGTAAGTAAATATATTTTAGCACCTAAAGTTTTTATTATTATTAAATAGACACAAAAACCATTATTACACTTTGATTTACATTGAATATATTGGTTTTTTTTCTTTTTTCTTTTTTAATTTCTAAAAGATAATTTGGGTATCAAAATTTTCGAGCTTTAAAGATGTCAATTAAAGATTATGTCAATTGCAGATAGTTATGTTAGCAAAAGCATCTGGCCATGTGTTGCATAGACTAATCTTGGTACTATTATTGGTAAAAATGGACTGATCAGACAACTAGAATTGTATGAAAGCAACACAAGGATAATAGCTCAAAAAAGAGGTTATGAACAAGATTGGCCTCAGACGTTGACCACGATCCTTGCGACCCATCCGAACACCAACCACAAGTTGTGATCTTGGCTCTGGCTGACATCTCACTATTGCGCGACCAACAAACGACTATGAGTATCGACTCGAGAGAAATGGATAGATACATCATTGAACAAGCATGTGCATTTAAATCAGGAAACCTAAAAGCATTCTAATCTATCAAGTGGGAAGAAGGAAATGGGAAGGGAGAAATGAGAGGGAGAGAGGAGAGAGAGGGGTGTTGTAGCAAGTCCATAATTACAAGCAGCTTGAAAAGAGCAACCATCATGCACTCTTTCTCTCTTGGGAAGAAAAAATCTGACTTTTCTAGGAAAGAGCTACTTGGTTAGAGAGTCTTATGATGAGCTACAAAAGAGAGGCTAGATGGTGGCTATAGGGTAGGTGTGGGTAGTGTTGGTAGTGTGGGTGGTGTAAGAGATGTAGGTTTAGGTGGTGTTGGTTGGAAAATGTGTAGATGGAATGGGCCACCTTAGGAAACATGTACACCACTCTAGGTGGGCCACACAATCATGATCAAAGGGCTAAAATGATGAAATGCCTACAACTTATAATCTACACATCAGATGAATGCACGAGACGCGGCATCGGAACCGCGGCGACGATGCGAACAAGATGATATTGGTTTCGGCTCGATCCGAGTCGGGTCAACGTGACCGGACTTAAGGATGACCACAAACACTCTCCGAGGGTCGAGGGTCTCTGGAATTCTACTGGTAGGACCGCAGGACCACAAGAAATGAAATGCATACTCACACACACACACATACACATGCAGGAACTCGGGTCAGGTCTCACACTCGCCCCCACTACTTTTCAAGCCCGAGCATGAAGAGTTGCTGCTGCTCTACTAAGCTGTCTCAGCCGTAGCGGTTAGCTTGACCTTGGTACGAGAGGTCCGAGGCAAGCAGCTTCCTGTCTACTATGTCAACAAGGCACTGGTCCAAGCTGAGACCGAATACCCCGATATGGAGAAGCTTGTGTGTAATAGCCCACGCCCACACTGTATGATATTGTCCGTTCTGGGCAGAGCCCGCACGGTTTTGTTCTCGGTATCGCCCCCAAAAGGCCTCATATAGTATAGGGTGGTAACTCCACATATAACCACCACAACTTCAGACGACACTTCCGATGTCGGACAAAGTTTCACCTTCACTGTGTGCATAGTAGCCTGCTAGCCACCTTGGGGCCCGCCCACATGTGCGCCTGCTCAACTGTGCCCGCCCATATGTGACCACAGTGATGGGGCATCACATGTGCACCCACCCACGTGTGCCCGCCCACATGTGACCATAGTGACGGGGCATCACAATATTCCCCCACCGAGGGCAGAGCCGTCCTCGGCTCTTATACTATTTGTAATAGCCCACACCTACACTGTATGATATTGTCCGCTCTGGGCAGAGCCCGCACGGTTTTGTTCTTAGGGTCGCCCCCAGAAGGCCTCATACAGTATAGGGTGGCAACTCCGCATGTAACCACCACAACTTCAGATGACACTTCCGATGTAGGACAAAGTTTCACCTTCACTGTGTGCATAGTAGCTTGCCAGCCACACAGTAGCCTGCCAGCCACCTTGGAGCCCACCCACATGTGCGCCCGCCCACATGTGACCATAGTGACGGGGCGTCACATTGTGCTAGTCCGAGAACCAGAGGTGATATTCACCGGTTGAACGTCAACCTCAACCACCGACCAATGAGGTAGAAATGACGAACATTCGAACCCGAACGGTACACCATTATTGGAGAGGAGGTCGGCAAGCTCCTTAAGGCTGGATTCATTGAAGAAATATACTACCCCGACTGGATAGCAAATGGTGTGCTGGTAAAGAAGTCGAATGGAAAATACGAGTATGCATTGACTACACGGACCTGAATAAGGTGTGCCCTAAAACCAGTTTCCCTCTTCCGAGGATCGACCAGCTGGTCGACAGCACGACAAGGCACAAGCTCCTTAGCTTCATGGACGCCTACTAAGGTTTCAACTAGATTGCCATGCATGCGCACAACAAGCAGAAAATGACTTTCGTCACCGACAAAGGGCTCTACTACTACAAGGTCATGTCTTTCGGATTGAAGAACGCCAGAGCAATGTACCAACGACTCGTCAACAAGACTTTCATTAAACAAATCAAACACTTTATGGAGGTCTATGTCAATGACATGCTAGTCAAGAGCGTCAAGGTGGCTGACCATGTGAGTGTCCTCGAAGAGATGTTCATCATGTTGAGAAAGTATCAGATGAAGCTAAACTCGAGCAAATGTGCCTTCAGAGTAAGCTCGGGAAAGTTCCTCTAACTCTTGGTCAACCAGAGAGGAATTGAAGAAAATCTCAACAAAATCCAGGCATTGCTGAACATGAGCTCACCCAAAACAACAAAGGAAATTCAGTGTCTCACGGGCAAAGTTGCAGCCCTCAACAGGTTCGTCTATAGAGCTACCGACAAGTATCCCATTCTTTCGATAACTGAAGGGCAAGGCGAAGCCGACATGGACTGATGATAACTGTGAGCAAGCTTTACAGCAGCTCAAGCAGTATCTGGGCTCGCCCCCACTACTTTTCAAGCCCGAGCATGAAGAGCTACTGTTGCTCTACTTAGTTGTCTCAACCGCAGCGGTTAGCTCGACCTTGGTGCGAGAGGTTGGAGGCAAACAACTTCCTGTCTACTATGTCGGCAAGGCACTGGTCCAAGTTGAGACCAGATACCCCGATATGGAGAAGCTTGTGCTAGCCCAAGAACCAGAGGTGATGGTTCACTGGTTGAACATTAACCTTAACCACTAACCAATGAGGCAAAAATGACGAACATTCGAACCAAAATGGTATGCCACCATTGGAGAGGAGGTCGGCAAGCTCCTTAAGGCTGGATTCATTGAAGAAATATACTACCCCGACTAGATAGCAAATGGTGTGCTGGTGAAGAAGTTGAATGAAAAATGACAAGTATGCATTGACTACATGGACCTGAATAAGGCGTGCTTTAAAAACAATTTCTCCCTTCTGAGGATCGACCAGCTGATCAACAGCATGACAGGGCACAAGCTCCTTAACTTCATGGATGCCTACTAAGGTTACAACTAGATTGCCATGCATGTGCACGACAAGTAGAAAATGACTTTTGTCACTGACAAAGGGCTCTATTGCTACAAGGTCATGTCTTTCAGATTGAAGAACGCTAGAGCAATGTACCAACGACTCCTCAACAAGATGTTCGCTAAATAGATTAAACACTCTATGGAGGTTTATGGTTCACTGGTTGAACATTAACCTTAAGAGCATTAGGCAAAAATGACCACGTGGTTGAAAATGAGTATGTTCACCATGTTGAGAAAGGAGGAGATGAAGCTAAACCTTAAGGCGGATGTCATTGAAGAAATATACTACCCCGGGATAGTTCAAATGGTTCTTGGTGAAGAAGAGGAATGAAGAAAATGACAAGTATGCATTGACTACAAGACGAACTCGCCCATAAAACAATTTAGTGTCTCACGAGGAGGATCGGCCCTCAACGGTGATCAACAAAGATGATCAAGCTTAGAACAATGTCCAACGACTCTTCAACAAGATGTTCGCTAAATAGATTAAACACGACATGGAGGTGATGCAAGCTTTACGGCTGAACATTAACTGGGCTAACCACTAACCAATGAGGCAAAAATGAGCGAAGCTATTCTTTAACCAAAATGGTATGCCACCATTGGAGAGAGGTTGGCAAGCTCCTTAAGGCGATTCTTGAAGAAATATACTACTATGATAGCAACAAGGTAGTCTGAAGAAGTTGAATGAAAGATACCTCGATACATGGAGCTTGAATAAGGCGTGCTTTAAAAACAATTTCTCCTTCGAGGATGATGGATCAACAAGGGTTAAATGTCAAGCTCCTCAACCATGGATGCCTACTAATGATTAACATTAGATTTCCATGCATGTGCACGCATGTAGAAAATGAGTTTTTGTTGCTTTAAGGGCTCTGTCTACAAGGTTCTCGTCTTCAGTACGAGAGGTTGGAGAAGCGCTAGCTTCTTGTCACTATGTCAACAAGGCACTAGTCAACAAGATGTTCGCTAGACTAGATTAAACCTCGATGGAGGTTTATGTGAAGACATGCTAGTCGAGAACATAGAGGTGATGGTTCACGTGGTTAAATGACCTCGACCAAGAGATGAAATGATGAACATTCGAGAAAGGAGCAGATGAAGCTAAACCTGGAGAGGAGAGCAAATGTGCTCTTTAAAGTGGATTCATTGAAGAAATATTCCCCGAGCTAGAGGGTCAACCAGATGAAGAAGAAAATCTGGAAAATGACAGTATGAAGATTGAACTCGCCCATAACGGACAAAGGAAATTTAGTGTCTCAAGGGCGAGTTTCCCTCTTCCAAGGATCTATAGAGGCACAAGTGTCTCTCCTTCATTTACTAAGGTTACAACTAGATTGCCATGCATACGCACGACAAGCGATGACTTTCGTCCGTGAGCAAGGGCTTACACTTGCTACGAGGTCATGTCTTGTGGATTGAAGAACTACTTTTCAATGTACCCGAGCATGAACAAGATGTTCACTTGGATCAAACACTCTACTATGGAGGTTATGTCGAATGACATGCTACAAGAACAGAGGGTGGAGGCAAGCACGTGCTTCTTGACTATGTCAAAGAGCATAGTTCACCATGTTTTGAAAGTATCGGATGAATAAACTGTGAGCAAATGTGCTTCCCGAGTAAGCCGGAGGTGAGTTCACGGGTTTAAATGTCATGTCTTTCGGATTGAACCACCAACCAATGAGATGTAAATGATGAACATTCGTTCGCTAAACAGTCAGAACACTCTATGGAGAGGATGTCAATGACATGCTTAAGGTCGGATTCATTAAGAAATATAATACCCCGACTAGAGGTCGACTTGAAGAGATGTTCACCATGGAAAAAGTACCAAATGAAGCTATTGACCAGAGCAAATGTGCCTTCGAGTAAGTTCGGGAAAGTTCCTCTTCCGTGGATCACGACAAAAGAAAATCTTAACAAAATCAAGCATTGCTAAACACTAAGTTTACAACTAAAGGAGATTCTATGTCTCATGCGCATGACAACGGGTTTGACTTTCGATCACCGACAAGTGTCTCCTGCTTTACTACTACGAGGTCAAGTCGAAGCCAACATGGATTGAAGAACTCTAGAGCAATGTACCAACGACTCCTCAACAAGATGTTCACTAAACAGATCAAACACTCTATGGAGGTCTATGTCGATGACATGCTAGTCAAGAGCATCAGGGTGGCAGACCACGTGGCTGACCTTGAAGAGATGTTCACCATGTTTTGAAAGTATCAGATGAAGCTAAACTTGAGCAAATGTGCCTTCGGAGTAAGCTCGGGAAAGTTCCTCGGGTTCTACTGCTACAAGGTCATGTCTTTCGGATTGAAGAACGCCAGAGCAATGTACCAATGACTCGTCAGCAAGACGTTCGCTAAACAGATCGAACACTCTATGGAGGTCTATGTCAATGACATGCTAGTCAATTGCATTAAGGTGGCTGACCACGTGGCTGACTTCGAAGAGATGTTCACCATGTTGAGAAAGTACCAAATGAAGCTAAACCCGAGCAAATGTGCCTTCAGAGTAAGTTCGGGAAAGTTCCTCGGGTTCGTGGAATTAAAGAAAATCTTAACAAAATCCAAGCATTGCTAAACACGAGCTTGCTCAAAACAATAAAGGAGATTCAATGTCTCACAGGCAGAGTTGCGGCCCTTAACAGGTTTGTCTACAGATCTACCGACAAGTGTCTCCTGTTCTTTCAATAACTGAAGGGCAAAGCGAAGCCAACATGGACTGACAACTGTGAGTAAGCTTTTCAGCAGCTCAAGCCGTATCTGGGCTCACCCCCACTACTCTTCAAGCCCGAGCATGAAGAGCTGCTGCTGCTCTACTGAGCTGTCTCAGCCACAGCGGTTAGCTCGACCTTGGTATGAGAGGTCGGAGGCAAGTAGCTTCCTACTATGTTAGCAAGGCAGCTGAGACTAGATACCCCGATATTGGAATGCTTGTGCTAGCCCTAATCGTGTCATCACATCACCTCCACCCCTACTTTTAGGCCCACACCATTGTGGTCCCGACCAATCGGCCCCTTCGTCAAGTACTACAAAAACCTAAAGTATCAGGGAGGCTGACAAAATGGGCGATTGAGCTCGGTGAATTCGATATCAAGAACTGACCTCAAACCACTATCAAGGGCCATGCAGTGGCTGACTTTATTGCTGAATTCACTAGTGCCGAGCCATCGGAAGAGGTCATAAATGAAGAAGAAATCAACTTGCAAGTATGGACCCTTCAGGTTGATGGGTCTTCCAATTCAAAAGGCAGTGGGGGTAGAGATAATCCATGTGGTACCCGACCAGACCTGCGCACAGTATGCCTTGAGATTTGGGTTCCCGACATCCAACAACGTGGCAGAGTATGAAGTACTCCTCGCCGGTTTAAGGTTGGCGAAACTATGGGAGCCCAAACCCTGAAGATGTACAACAACTCCCCAGCTCATCATCAACCAAGTTGCAAACGAGTATCAAGTGAAGGGAGAGAAGATGATTGCCTACCCTCCAGAAAGAGAAAGAACTCATCGGCAGATTCAGTAAGTGTGAAGTCACCTTGGTCCCTCGAGCAGGAAATTCTCGAGCAGATGCCGTGGCAAAATTAATTGCGGCATTAAAGTTCCCTTGTTTGTCAATGTACGTGAATGTTGAGTCCTAGTGTCAAGTGAGCCCTGTATGAAGACTAGACCAAAGCTCACCAAATTGAAGAAGTTTGAGTGCACTATACAGGTATCTTAATCCTCTCTTCCCAACCAAACCTTATCAGGTAAAAGACCCACTTAAAATTAGTCTAAACTTGCCCAAAACCATGTTTGTAAAACCCTTAGTAAGCTTAGATTAGAGTTTGTTTAAAGTTTATGGAGATAGAAGCAAATAGGTAAATTTCATGTTCTGTTAATTACAATCGAAGTGCAATTGAGCATCTTCGATGGCATCAGACACCTGTTTGATGGCATCGAAACAGAGGCCTAACAATCCAACAACCAAACTATGAAAATCATGGATAAGTTCGATGGAATCAAAGGCAGTTCGATGACATCGAAACTTAAGGCCAAATATCTCGAGCAAGCTTTGAAAAATTCTAAGACCAAAGCTCACCAAGTTGAAGAAGTTCGAGTGCACTATACAGGTATATTAATCCTCTCTTCCCAACCAAACCTTATCAGGTAAAAAACCCACTTAAAATAAGTCTAAACTTGCCCAAAACCATGTTTGTAAAACCCTTAGTAAGCTTAGATTAGAGTTTGTTTAAAGTTTATGGAGATAGAAGCAAATAGGTAAATTTCATTTTCTGTTAATTACAATCGAAGTGCAATTGAGCATCTTCGATGGCATCAGACACCTGTTTGATGGCATCGAAACAGAGGCCTAACAGTCCAACAACCAAACTATAAAAATCATGGATAAGTTTGATGGAATCAAAGGCAGTTCGATGACATCGAAACTTAAGGCCAAATATCTCGAGCAAGCCTTGAAAAATTCTAAGACCAAAGCTCACCAAGTTGAAGAAGTTTGAGTGCACTATACAGGTATATTAATCCTCTCTTCCCAACCAAACCTTATCAGGTAAAAAACCCACTTTAAATAAGTCTAAACTTGCCCAAAACCATGTTTGTAAAACCCTTAGTAAACTTAGATTAGAGTTTGTTTAAAGTTTATGGAGATAGAAACAAATAGGTAAATTTCATTTTCTGTTAATTACAATCGAAGTGCAATTGAGCATCTTCGATGGCATCAGACACCTATTTGATGGCATCGAAACAGAGGCCTAACAGTCCAACAACCAAACTATGAAAATCATGGATAAGTTCGATGGAATCAAAGGCAGTTCGATGACATCGAAACTTAAGGCCAAATATCTCGAGCAAGCTTTGAAAAATTCTAAGACCAAAGCTCACCAAGTTGAAGAAGCAATGGAATTAATCCTCTCTTCCCAACCAAACCTTATCAGGTAAAAAACCCACTTAAAATAAGTCTAAACTTGCCCAAAACCATGTTTGTAAAATAGTAAGCTTAGATTAGAGTTTGTTTAAAGTTTATGGAGATAGAAGCAAATAGGTAAATTTCATATGTTCTGTTGATTAAAATCGGTGAATTGAAGCACCTTCGATGGCATCGACACTGTTTGATGGCATTGAAATATCCCCAACAAGCAACAAAAATTCTATGAAAATCATGAATAAGTTCGATGGAATCAAAGCCTTTCGATGACATCGAAACTTAAGCCAAATATCTATGTAAAATTCTAAGTATACTCGATCAAAATCCTTTCGATGACATCAGTAAGTTATTGATGGAATGGCACGGTTCGAATAGTTTAGAACAGCTTGTCCAAGGCCAAATATCTCCAACAAGCTTTGAAAATCATATATTCTCGATGATTGGAATCTTTCGAAACCATTAAGTTATCGACACATCAAATTCAAATTTCGATGGCATCAAAATAGGCTTTTCAATGCAAGCTTTCAAGGAAAATCATATAGGTTCAAAAACCATTCGATGACACATCGAAATTCAAATATGGACCAAACATTTTAAATTTTGATGGCATCGAAATATGGACCAAACATTTTAAATTTTGATGGCATCGAAATATGGACCAAACAATCCAGTGAGTTTTCATAGGAAAATCTATTTATGCTCGATGACATCGAATCATATTCAATAGCTTTGAAAAAGAGCTCAATGTGTCCAGCAATCAAGTGTATTTTTCAAGGAAAATCCCGTTGGCATCAAGCCATCTCTCAATGACATTGACGGGCCCTTCGATGGCATCGGACAGAATCTATTCTGCACCTATTTGAAAATCTTGGTGAAGGTAGTCGATGACATCGAAGACCCTTCGATGGCATCGACAGCGACAGATTTCTGTCCGTTTTTTTACCGTTGAGGTTTGAATTTATATATCACTTGGATTGCTTCTTTGGCTTTTGAGCGACCAGCTTCGAGAGAATTATTACCTGAGTTATTTCCCTTCCTCTCAAGCCCTCTTTCCCATAGGAGTTCATCATTCAATCCATGGCTTAAAGACATTTATTGGTATGTTCATAGCTTCGAGAAAATTATTACCTGAGTTATTTCCCTTCCTCTTAAGCCCTCTTTCCCATAGGAGTTCATCATTCAATCCATGGCTTAAAGACATTTATTAGTATATTCATAACTTGGATTGAACAATGAACTTCGGCCTTAATTGATCACCCGACAACACTTTTTAATGGCAAATCATTGTGCTGAGATCCTTGAATGCTTAGCTTCTGAGAAGCTCTAGCCCTTAAAGATCCATCATTAATTAGAGAAGATCGAACCAAACCCTAACCCAACAACCTTGTACCTCGATTGGAGCATCTGCAAGCTGTTGTGGTTGAAGGGAGTTGAAACACTTCATCAGCAAGAAGATCGTCATCAGCTTGTGCTAAACGGGGCTCACTCACTTACAAGTAGTAGAGTCCATTAAGTCTGAAGCCCTTTCCTTGTGTAAAGATTGGGATTCAGAGTTTGGTTCTTAAACTTGCTAAGACTTTGTGTAGGCCTCTGACGGAAGAATACGTGTAGAGTCCTTATGTAGGATCTACTGCCTTGTGTAGGTACCTAGGGTTGTCATGTGTAGGCACCTTAATTAAACCTTGCGTAGGTTGTATATGTTTATTGTTAACTTGATTTAAAACCATTGGATAGTGAAATTTGGTACACTCATGGGGATGAGTACGTTAGTCGGGAGTGGAGTGGGAACATAGCCGAATCAATATATATCATTGTGTTTATGATATATGCTTTTGTCTATGTTATGTTGATTCATGACATGATTAATTTCCACACACCACATGTTTGATGCATTGTAGCTTTTGTATATTTCACTATCCTATCTATTGAGTGTGAATAGCTTAATTTTAATCCTACTTAATTTTGTTTAGATTAGTAGCATTAATTTTTAAGTAGGATTAAAGTTAGAAAAGTTCTATTCACCCCCCTTTAGGACACTTGGGCATAACTTCGTACTTCACTAATAACGATTTACCGCAATTTCAATTGGTATTAAAGCGGGTTCCTCTTCAAGGGTTTAACAATCTAGAGAAAGATCCTTCCTGAAGTTGGAAATATGACTAAGGGAGAGAGAACATCAATTTCTCGATCCCCAAGTTTTAATGGTTTAAACTACACATATTGGAAAGCTAGAATGAGCATATTCTTGCAATCTTTGGAACATGAAGTATGGAAAATTGTCAATAATGGATATGAGACACCAATGGAACAAGTTGTACTTGATAAAGGCACTACCATATCTCGACTAAAACAAAAGGCATTTGGATTGATTATGAAAAACAAAGGAAAACATGTGATGCTAAGGCCATGAATGCGATTTACTGTGTTGTTTCACAAGAAGAGTTTAAACGTATATGTATGTGTGAAACATCTAAACAAGCATGGTATTTATTGGAAAACACCCATGAAGGAACTAGCATCGTAAAACCCTCAAAGCTACGGCTCCTTATTGTCCAATTTGAGAATATAAGAATGGAGGAACATGAGATCTTCATGGAGTTTTACACAAAATTGAATGACATATGTAACTCCATGGGGACTTAGAGAGAAGGTTTTGGTACCTAAAATATGTAGGAAAATCTAAAATCCCTACCGGAACGCTTCAATTCTAAAGTCACCACCAAAGAAGAGTGTAAAAATATTGATGAGTTGAAAGTAGAACTCATAGGTTACCTACAAACTGTTGAGCTAACTCCCACAAAATCGAAAGAAAATGTCTCAACCGTAGCGGTTAGCTCGACCTTGGTACGAGAAGTCGGAGGCAAGCAACTTCCTGTCTACTATGTCAGCAATTATATAATGTTTCCTTAGACTGAACAATTATATAATGTTTCCTTAGACTCTACTCCTATACAATTTTCGTGTGGTTTGAATAGGGGTGTTTGATTGTTAAACTGACTCAGAAGAATCGTTATATAATTGCTACTGAACAATTCGTGTGGTTTGAATAGGGTTTTTTTTTTTTTTTTTTTTTTAATTGATTACCTAAAAAATCAATTACCTAAAAAATCAGTTACCTAAAGAATCAATTATCTAAGATTGTATTCTTAGGTTTGAGAATACAATCAATTAAAAAAATCAATTACCTAAGATTGTATTCTTAGGCAATTAAAAAAATCAATCTTAAGTTTGAGAATACAATCATAGGTAATTGATTTTTTTAATTGATCAATATTTTTAATTGCTGAATACAATCAATCTTAAGTTTGAGAATACAATCTTAGGTAATTGATTTTTTTTAATTGCTGAATACAATTAAAAAAATCAATTACCTAAGATTGATTGCTGAATACAATCAGTTTGAGAATACAATCTTAGGTAATTGATTTTTTAAATGCTGAATACAGTAGTTTAACAAAATCAATTAAAAAAAAAAAGCCAAAATCAATTGATTTTTTTTTAATTGATTTATTGAGGAGATTGTATTTAGCACAAGTTTTCTCAAAGTTTGATATGAAGTCAGGATTTTGGCAAATACAAATCGCAGAAGAAGATAGGTATAAAAATGCTTTCAATGTACCTTTTGGTCAATATGAATGGAATGTCATGCCCTTCGGATTAAAAAATGCACCATCAGAATTCCAAAACATCATGAATGATATTTTCAATCCCTATATTAACTTCATTATAGTTTATATAGACGATGTATTAGTATTTTCAGATTCTTTAGAACAACATTGGAAACATTTAAGAATATTTCTAAATGTTATCAAAATAAACGGGTTGGCTGTTTCAGCAACCAAAATTAAATTATTTCAAACCAAAATCAGATTTTTAGGACATCATATATCTCAAGGCACAATCATACCCATAGAACGGAGCCTAGAATTTGCAGACAAATTTCCCAATGAAATTAAGAATAAGACGCAATTACAAAGATTCCTTGGAAGCCTTAACTATATAGGAGAATTCTATCAAGACCTGCATAAAATATGTAAACCATTATATGAAAGATTAAAAAAGAACCTACCTCCATGGACCCAACAATACACTAATATAGTAAAAACAATTAAACTCAAAATTAAACAGTTACCATTATTACATATAGGCGATCCATCAGCTCCTAAGATTGTAGAGACCGATGCATCAGAAATAGGATACGGAGGAATCCTAAAATAAAAGAAAAATGAATCAGAACATTTGGTAAGATTTACTTCTGGCTCTTGGAATGAAACCCAAAAAAATTATAGTACTATCAAAAAGGAAATCCTTTCTATTGTGTTATGTATCTCAAAATTTCAAAGTGATCTTCTAAACCAATGTTTTCTTCTCCGAATAGACTGCAAAAGTGTAAAATATATTTTAGAAAAGCATGTGAAAAATCTAGCTCATAAACAGATTTTTCCCAGATAGCAAGCTATTTTATCAAGTTTTGATTTTCAAATTGAATTTATTGAAGGAGATTACAATTCTTTACCAGATTTCTTATCCAGAGAGTATTTATAAGGTAACAATAGCTGATAGATCGAAGCCCACAAGTAAACAAGATTATGCTATGCCCTCTCCATTGAATACAAGACCCATCTCTCCTACTCCAGCAAAATCAAGAGTGGGAAGTCCTCTTGGAGGACAATCAAGATCTCTTATAGGAACAAGACTAAGACCCACTATTCCTCTTTCCCCCAATCCTTTTAGTCCATTAACCTCTCTAACCTCTTCTTCTTCTACTCCCCAAACATTTGCAAGTAAACTGGTTGATACTAACCCAGGCTTACAAGATGCTCCCTCTTTCCAATTAATCTCTCATTCCCCTCCATCACCTACCAATGTTTTCACTTTAGAACCACAGTATTTTTATAAACCAGAAGCTTATCCTATGATGCTCATTGAAGCAGAATTCAAAAACAAGCCTATCCCCTTCATTATACAGCAATGCTTTCCCCCATCCTGACATTGGCCAGCAACCATCGGAAGTAAAATACAAAAGTACTATGAATTTATTCTAGTAGACACTGATTCCTGCATTTTCACTCATGTACCAGATAAACAAGATAATTCAAAGATTGCTTATTCAAAATGCTAAATTTTAAAAGTTCTTACTTACTCAGACTGGGGGCCAAATCCCAACTCAGCACGACAATTTTCTCAAGTATTTAGTCCACCAAGTTTTACGTATTATGATTACCAAAAAGCATGGTTGTATGCATTTTTCTACCAAAACCCAAATCTTTCACATTCATAGTTCTTCCATTTTCATCAAAAAATAACCCTAAATTTTCCTTTATGGTTTCACACATTTTGGAATTATTTTGGACATGATACAAGAATTTTACCTCCTCCAGTACAAGAAGGATTTACTTACTTTTTAGACACGTACAAGTTTTCTGACCAACAAAACCAACTACCAAAATCTTTAGTATTTTTCTCATTATTCTCAATCGCATGGATTAGTGCATGGGAATACCATATTCAGCAAGTTTCTTTATCTCCTGCTTTATATTTAGTCAGACGCTTTAAAAGCAATTGATGGAAACAACTTAAACAAGATAGATTTCTAAAACCAGCACTTCAAAAGTATTTTCAAAAAAATCCTCATTTTTCAAAAAATGAAATAGTTTCTTCACAAGATCAGCAGTTCTTAGTTTCGAAGTCCTCCATTCAAGCAAAATTAGCAGCCGCCAAGACCAAAGCTGAGTACATAGCAATACTAAACGAAGCAGCATCAGCCCTAAATCCAGAAGAAGATTCAGATGTTTCAAGTATTTGTCATTTACAACCAAATGAAGACGACTGTTATGGGATAAACGTCATACCTCAATTATAAGATAAGATAAAAGTACCGTTGTAGCATGCCTACTCTGCAACAGGACAAGCATACTGTAGCCATCATTATTACAGCAACAAGAAGACAAGTTCGGCACCTTTTTCGAAGATCCCAGACTCCATTCTAGTTTAAATCCATAATATTGTACGAGCGGAATTGAAAGGTTATCAAATCTCTAGAAATCGTGTACAAGCTTTCGGACCTCAAGAGCATTCAAATCCGTCGGAACTCAAGCCTGTTCAAATCCGCCGGACTTCAAGACCATTCAAGTTCGCCGGATCTCAAGCCTATTCAAATCCGCCGGACTCCAAGCATACAAAAATCCAACGCCTATATAAGCATAGCTCGAAGATGATTCAAGGGGACTGAACTCCGAAGATAAAACCATCCTTCTCATAACCATCTCCTAAGCCTCTCCTTTTCTGTCCTAATTAACTCTTGTAAACTAAAATAGTGAATCTTCATAAGCTTGTAGTGGTCGATTAAGTTTGTAAGTATTTTATTAGATGACGTATTTCCTTTTGAAATCTTTTAGTAAGAAGAAGTTTTTTCAAAGTTTTAATCGATAAGTATATAAGCGAAGATGATTCCTCAAAGATATATTCCTTTAATTATTTTCCTATCGATTGTTTCAGAAGTATTTTCTTGGTTATATCTTTCCAAGAAGAAAACTATTATTTTATAAAACAATAAACTATTATTTTATTATTTATAAAACATAAATAATAAATTCCATAAGATATAACCAAGAAAACGCATAGGAAAATAATTAAAGGAATATACAGAGGCATTGCTAAACTTTGATAACTAAAACTTCTTCTTACTAAAAAATTTCAAAAGGAAATATGTCATCTAATAAAATACTTACAAACTTAATCGACCACTACAAGCTGATAAAGATTCACTATTTTGGTTTACAAGAGTTAATTAGGACAGAAAAGGAGAGGCTTAGGAGATGGTTATGAGAAGGATGGTTTTATCTTCAGAGTTTAGTCCCCTTGAATCATCTTCGAGTTATGCTTATATAGGCACTGTATTTTTGTATGCTTGGAGTCCGGCGGATTTGAATAGGCTTGAGATCCGGTAGACTTGAATGGTCTTGAAGTCCGGTGGATTTGAACAGGCTTGAGTTCCGACGGATTTGAATGCTCTTGAGGTCCGAAAGCTTGTACACAATTTCTAGAGATTTGATAACCTTTCAATTCCGCCCGTACAATATTATGGATTTAAACTAGAATGGAGTCCGGGATCTTCGAAAAAGGTGCTGAACTTGTCTTCTTGTTGCTGTAATAATGATGGCTACAGTATGCTTGTCCTGTTACAGAGTAGGCATGCTACAACTGTACTTTTGTCTTGTCTTATAATTGAGGTATGCCATCTATCCATAACAGTCGTCTTCATTTGGTTGCAAATGGCGAGTACTTGAAACATCTGTATCTTCTTCTGGATTTAGGGCTGATGCTGCTTCGTTTAGTATTGCCATGTACTCAGCTTTGGTCTTGGCGGCTGCTAATTTTGCTTGAATGGAGGACTTCGAAACTAAGAACTACTGATCTTGTGAAGAAACTATTTTATTTTTTGAAAAATGAGGATTTTATTGAAAATACTTTTAAAGTGCTGGTTTTAGAAATCTATCTTGTTTAAGTTGTTTCTACCATTTGCTTTTAAAGCGTCTGACTAAATGTAAAGCAGGAGATAAAGAAACTTGCTGAATATGGTATTCCCATGCACTAATCTATGCGATTGAGAATAATGAGAAAAATACTAAAGATTTTGGTAGTTGGTTTTGTTGGTCAGAAAACTTGTAAGTGTTTAAAAAGTTAGTAAATCCTTCTTGTACTGGAGGAGGTAAAACTCTTGTATTAGGTCCAAAATAATTCCAAAATGTGTGAAACCATAAAGAAAAATTTAGGGTTGTTTTTTGATGAAAATGGAAGAACCATGAATGTGAAAGATTTGGGTTTTAGTAGAAAAATGCATACAACCATGCTTTTTGGTAATCATAATACGTAAAACTTGGTGGACTAAATACTTGAGAAAATTGTCGTGCTGAGTTGGGATTTAGCCCCTAGTCTGAGTAAGTAAGACCTTTTAAAATTTGGCATTTTGAATAAGCAATCTTTGAATTATCTTGTTTATCTGGTACATGAGTGAAAATGCAGGAATCGGTGTCTACTAGAATAAATTCATAGTACTTTTGTATTTTACTTCCGATGGTTGCTGGCCAATGCCAGGATGGGGGAAAGCATTGCTGTATAATGAAGGGGATAGGCTTGTTTTTGAATTCTGCTTCAATGGGCATCATAGGATAAGCTTCTGGTTTGTAAAAATACTGTGGTTCTAAAGTGAAAACATTGGTAGGTGATGGAGGGGAATGGGAGATTAATTGGAAAGAGGGAGCATGTTGTAAGCCTGGGTTAGTATCAACCAGTTTACTTGCAAATGTTTGGGGAGTAGAAGAAGAAGAGGTTAGAGAGGTTAATGGACTAAAAGGATTGGGGGAAAGAGGAATAGTGGGTCGTAGTCTTGTTCCTATAAGAGATCTTAATTGTCCTCCAAGAGGACTTCCCACTCTTGATTTTGCTGGAGAAGGTGTTGCTGGAGTAGGAGAGATGGGTCTTGTATTCAATGGAGAGGACATAGCATAATCTTGTTTACTTGTGGGCTTCGATCTATCAGTCATTGTTACCTTGTAAATACTCTCTGGATAACAAATCTGGTAAAGAATTGGAATCTCCTTTAATAAATTCAATTTAAAAAATTAAAACTTGATAAAATAGCTTGCCATCTGGGAAAAATCTGTTTATGAGCTAGATTTTTAACATCCTTTTCTAAAATATATTTTGCACTTTTGCAGTCTATTCGGAGAAGAAAACACTAGTTTAGAAGATCACTTTAGAATTTTGAGATACATAACACAATAGAAAGGATTTCCTTTTTGATAGTACTATAATTTTTTTGGGTTTCATTCCAGGAGCTAGAAGCAAATCTTACCAAATGTTCTGATTCATTTTTCTTTTGTTTTAGGATTCCTCCGTATCCTATTTTTGATGCATCGGTCTCTACAATCTTAGGGGCTGATGGATCGCCTATATGTAATAATGGTAACTGTTTAATTTTGAGTTTAATTGTTTTTACTATATTAGTGTGTTGTTGGGTCCATGGAGGCGGGTTCTTTTTTAATCTTTCATATAATGGTTTACATATTTTATGTAGGTCTTGATAAAGTTCTCCTATATAGTTAAGGCTTCCAAGGAATCTTTGTAATTGCACATTATTCTTAATTTCATTGGAAAATTTATTTGTAAATTCTAGGCTCCGTTCTATAGGTATGATTGTGCCTTGAGATATATGATGTCCTAAAAATCTGATTTTGGTTTGAAATAATTTAATTTTGGTTGCTGAAAAAGCCAACCCATTTATTTTGATGACATTTAGAAATATTCTTAAATGTTTCCAATGTTGTTCTAAAGAATCTGAAAATACTAATACATCGTCCATATAAACTATAATGAAGTTAATATGGGGATTGAAAATATCATTCATGATGTTTTGAAATTCTGATGGTGCATTTTTTTATCCGAAGGGCATGACATTCCATTCATATTGACCAAAAGGTACATTGAAAGCAGTTTTATACCTATCTTCTTCTACGATTTGTATTTGCCAAAATCCTGACTTCATATCAAACTTTGAGAAAACTTTTGCTGAATACAATCTCCCCAATAAATCTTTTTTAATTTGGTATTGGATATTGTATCCATTATAATACTTTATTTAGTGGTTTGTAGTTTATTACTAGTCTTGGAACTCCTCTTTCTATTTCAGCTGATTTGTTAACATAAAATGCTGAACAACTCCATAATGATTTACTATGCCGTATCAAACCCTTTTGTAATAATTCGTTTATCTCTTTTTTACAATGCTCTAATAATTCTTTTGGCATTTGGATCGGTCTGGTTTTTGTAGGTATTCGTGATTCATGAAAATCTGATTCATATGGTAATTTGACTATGTGCCGTTTTCTACTCCAAAATGTTGTTGGTAGATCAGAACATATTTCCCTTTTTACTAATTCTTCAAAACCTTGGATTCGATTTTTTGTTTCAGGTAATTTCAGATCTTTGTTGATTTTAATATATTGGATTTGATTTTTAACTTGTTTAATATATTCTTTTTTATGCGTGATTAAATTTATAGATTTTGTTATCAAAACTGATTTTAACTGGTTTATATCCCTGATTTTTGGAGTGCTGATAAATTCAAACGTTAAGTCTTGACATAGTAAGCTAGTTTTTATTCCAAAGTTATCTACGTTGAATGATTTGATTAATTCTAAAAATGGTGTTCCAAGTATAACAGGTTGTGTTAAGTCTTTAATCAATAGAAAAGTTGTTTTTAAACATATTCCTTGATTATATACTTCTGCTTTTGATAATTTATAATTGATTCGTAGTTTTGATCCACTGACAGTTGTTAATTGTTTTAAAGTTCTCTCAAAATATTTACTGGGTACTAAGCCTTCTTGAATACAATTCATGTCTGCTCCGGTATCTATTAAAGCAATTGTTTGGATATGAAATTCTTTATTTATGACAATAGTTAGGTTGACATGCCATTTTTGATAATCTATGTTGGTAATTATATTTAGTACATCTACTTGGTTATCAGTAGCATTGTCTATAGGAGGCTCTTTGTTAGATTTAAGAGTAGACTTACTCTTTTAAACTATTATGGTTTTCTACTAAGTTTTTTATCTGTCTTTTTAAATCTTGTATTTCTCTTTTGTTTTCTTTTACTTCTGAATATAAATCATTTAAAGTTAGCGTTTTTTCTTGAATTGGTTGAAATCTGTCTAAAATTTCTGTAATATTATATGGTGTTATTGGGTTATTTATTTCTACTGGTTTAGATAGAGATTCTTGTAAATTTTGTAAATACATTCATTTTAGATCTGGATCATGTAAGTGTTCTGCAAAATCTAATAAAGTTCTCTGTTCTCTTGTTAGTGTGCATATGGATTTTGTTGAGCACTTTAAACATGTACCAATTTTTTCTTCTTGTTTTGGTTTGTCCTCTTCTTCTAAACTAGAATTTGCTTCTTGTTCAAAGTCTATTGTTTCTATGTTACTTATATTTTCATTAATATTTTGGATCTTATTTTCTAATTCTTCTGAGTCAGTTTGGCAGGATTCTGAAGAGTCAGAGGATGAATGCTCTTTTAAAATATTATATAACCCTTGTTTGAGGTTTTTATTTATTTCTAGTTCATTAATTTTATTTTTTAAGCTGCAGTTTTTTGCAAAATGGCCTATTTTACCACATTTGTAGAAGGTTGGTTTTTTCTGGAAATAGGATTGAAATTGTCTTTTCTTGTTAAAGTTAGGCTGGTAAGCTTTCTTATTTTTGTGTATTTTTCTTTTAGGAGTTTGGTATTTTTGTTTTCAATAATATATTTTATTAAATTTTTGTTTGTGTTTTTTCTTTCTAAAATAAATTTGTTTCTCCTTTTTCTTTCAGAATGACCTACAATTTTTTGGTATCCAAATTGTTCATAGAAATTTCCTAATTCATGTCTAGTTAATTTTCTTTCTTTTTTCATTTTAGCTTTAAGTCTAATATCTGTGCATAAGGCTAGTCCTTCATTTGTAATAAATGTTATTAGATCTCCGTATGTTATTCGATCATAGGGTATATTTCTATTATAAAGTTGTCTTAGTTTTTGTCGGATTGTTTCTGCAAATAGTTTTGGTAATCCTGCAATAAAACGTTCTTTCCAATATGACATGTTACAATCTTGTCGTATCATTACTTTACTGATAAAAGTATCTTTGTACCATCTGAAGTCATCTAATGTCGGACATCGAAGATTATTTAAGATCTCACTAGTTCTTTATCTAATATTATTTGGATCTCCTACAAAATGTTTAACGATGGTATATAAAAGGGTATTTACTGCATCTTGAATAGGTTGTCCTTGGTTTAAAATAGGTTGTCCTGTGGCTTCGAACTTAATAGTAGATAATAAATGGTCTCGATCTTGTAAGGTTAGATAGTTATCCCACCAGCCTTTGAGTTGGCCAGTAAAGCCAGAAACAATTAATTGGGTGGCAGTGAAATCATCAACGCCACGGTTTCGCTTATAAACAGTAGCGACCATGGTGGTCATTTCATGAACTAGATTAATAATATTGTATTCAGACATTCCATCTATGTTCCATTCATATACAGAACCACTGGAATAAGAACTTTGAGTTATCTGATTTCGTTCTTCAAATTGGAGATCTACTGGAGTGGGTCTGGAGTAATAATTTCTAGTTGTGGGAAAAGGGGTGGTGTATTTAATTTTATTATATTCGAGATCAGGGAGAGTTCGTTCTAAAGGGGATATGTGTTTGTCAGTATGGTTAATTGGTTCGGGAATTGAGATATTAGCTATTTTTTTGTGTGATTTCTTCTAGCATTTCTTCTGTGGAGTCTTTAAGTGCAAATTGCATATTCTTAGGAAATTCGTGTGGTTTGAATAGGGGTGTTTGATTGTTAATGTCAGAAGAAAATTGTATAGGAGTAGAGTTTAAGGAAACATTATATAATTGTTCAGTTAAATGTTCTATCTTATTTATAATATTTTCCATTCAATTAGTTTGTTCGCCTATGGTTTGTAAATATTGATTTGAGTAATTATTTTGGTCTATTATAGTTTTTATCCCTTTCATAATAGTATAGTTAATTGGGGTAATGAGATCTCTATTTTGTATACTTCTAAAAGGGGTAGCCTGTATTTCAGTATTTTTTATATTTAGTTGAATCGCATCAGAAGGTGGGTGTATGGACGTAATGGTTTTGTTTTCGGTTGTCTTCCATTCTTGAGTTGTTTTTGTTGTTACATTTACTTGTCTATGTTTGGTTTGTGCAGAATAAGATTTATTTTGCCAATTAGCAAACCATCAGAAAAACGGGATATTTTCTTTGTATTGTTTGCAATATTTAATATATAATTCTTTTATATATTCTTGTTTATATTGTTTTGGAAATATTTTGAAAATTTTCTCTATTTTATTTATTATATTCTTGGTTAAACTCATAACTTATATTTTCCTCGTCTATGATAAATTCCTTTTCTAGGGCAAATATTCCTAGGTCCATTTGAGACTGTTGGTGATAGAGTTTCTCGGTCTTCTTGATGTGTTGTATAGTATGGCTGAGTGATATTAGATTGTGTCCTCGTTCCTTGTATTCGTGGTTCATCGGTAGTATTGGTTCTTGTTTCATCATCTAGTCGTCTACTTCGTATTATGATGTCTGGTTGCAATTGCGGTATTTCTGTTGCAGAAAATGGTCTTCTACTATTGTCAATATTTTGTATGTTTAAGGTGACATGTCTAGTTGGATTAAATCGGATTTCTACAGATCCATCTGAATGTTCTATTATTTGTTCTAAGTTTCTATTTTCAACTTGTGGGGGGGTTGTAATTGTACTAGATTCCAATGTTGTGGTAATTGGATTTGATTCCAGGTAATTGCTTTTGGAACTACTGTATTAGCTTTATTCATGTCTGTTTGTAATAATATAGTTTGACCTTTTTGGCTTGCTTTAATTGATCTTGGTTCTATGCTAATATTCATTACTTTATAATAGATTCGGTATACTAGAGCTAATGGTAAATTTCCGTCCATTAAGTGGTACCCGCTTGTCTTAATATTAAGTGTTAAGGCATGTAAAATATTAGGGTCCTTTAGACTGACATTGAAATTTGGATAGCAATTAAAATAAATAGGTCCATTACATAAGCTGGACTCTATAATTCCTAATATAGAATCATGAAAATTTAAATGCCTACAGTCTCGTAAACATATTAAAGTACTAGCATTTAATCCATCTCTGGTCAGTGGTTTAATTGCTACTTGTACTAATCCTATATGGAGATAACTATATTTCTTTTTCATATGTTCTATGATTGCTTCTTCACTAAACAATTTTAAAGTTTGGTATTCATTATTTAATCCTATAGTTTATTCTCTAGTTTTAATAGCATAGTCTGACATGAATTCAAATGTTCCAATCTTATAAATTTCTTTGGTTGGTACTTTTGGTAAATGCCAATTTGCAAGATTTTTGTTTATATTTTTCATAATTTATTTGACAACTGTTGATTACATTGTCAGACTAAGAGAGAAGAAGAACTTGCTTCTGATAAGTGTGAAATATTGCTATTAGTGCGGAATAGCTTATCCATCATACCACTATATATAATACTGTTTAGAGACTAAACTGTCCACTTAAGGATCCCTTCCGGCATTTTTGCTTTTTGGCCCTGGAGCCAACATGGGTCCTCACTTTAGAATAGTAGATCAATCTAAACAGTTATCAAAAATAGTGTTGATCACAGGGCTGCGACCTTGGTACGAGAGGTCGGAGGCAAGCAGCTTCCTGTCTACTATGTCAGCAAGGCACTGGTCCAAGCTGAGACCGGATACCCCGATATGGAGAAGCTTGTGTGTAACAACCCACGCCCACACTGTATGATATTGTCCGCTTTAGGTAGAGCCCGCACTGTTTTGTTCTCGGTGTCACCCCCAAAAGGCCTCATATAGTATAGGGTGGCAACTCCACATATAACCATCACAACTTCAAACGACACTTCTGATGTGGGACAAAGTTTCACCTTCACTGTGTGCATAGTAGCCTGCTAGCACAGTAGCCTGTCAGCCAGCTTGTTAGCACAGTAGCCCGCCAGCCACCTTGGGGCCCGCCCACATGTACGCCTGCCCACGTGTGCCCGCCCACGTGTGACCACAGTGACGGGGCATCACATGTGCGCCCGCCCACATGTGCTAGCCCACATGTGACCAGAGTGAGCCCACGTGTCACATGTATCGCCCACGTGTGCCCACCCACGTGTGCCAGCCCACATGTGACTAGAGTGACGAGGCATCACAATATCCTCCATCGAGGGCAGAGCCGTCCTCAGCTCTGATACCATTTGTAACAGCCCACGCCCACACTGTATGATATTGTCCGCTCTAGGCAAAGCCCGCACGGTTTTGTTCTCGGGGTCGCCCCCAAAAGGCCTCATACAGTATAGGGTGGCAACTCCGTATGTAACCACCACAACTTCAGATGACACTTCCGATGTAGGACAAAGTTTCATCTTCACTATGTGCATAGTAGCTTGCCAGCCACACAGTAGCCTACCAGCCACCTTGGAGCCCGCCCACATGTGACCACAATGACGGGGCGTCACATTGTGCTAGACCGAGAACCAGAGGTGATATTCACCGCTTGAACGTCAACCTCAACCACCGACCAATGATGTAGAAATGATGAACATTCGAACCTGAACGGTACACCATTATTGGAGAGGAGGTCGACAAGCTCCTTAAGGCTGGATTCATTGAAGAAATATACTACCCCGACTGGATAGCAAATGGTGTGCTAGTGAAGAAGTCGAATGGAAAATACGAGTATGCATTGACTACATGAACCTGAATAAGGTGTGCCCTAAAACCAGTTTCCCTCTTCCGAGGATCGACCAGCTGGTCGACAGCACGACAAGGCACAAGCTCCTTAGCTTCATGGACGCCTACTAAGGTTTCAACTAGATTACCATGCATGCGCACAACAAGCAGAAAATGACTTTCGTCACCGATAAAGGGCTCTACTACTACAAGGTCATGTCTTTCAGTTTGAAGAACGCCAGAGCAATGTATCAACGACTCGTCAACAAGACATTCATTAAACAAATCAAACACTCTATAGAGGTCTATGTTAATGACATGCTAGTCAAGAGCGTTAAGGTGGCTGACCATGTGAGTGTCCTCGAAGAGATGTTCATCATGTTGAGAAAGTATCAGATGAAGCTAAACTTGAGCAAATGTGCCTTCAGAGTAAGCTCGGGAAAGTTTCTCTAGTTCTTGGTCAACCAGAGAGGAATTGAAGAAAATCTCAACAAAATCCAGGCATTGCTGAACACGAGCTCGCCCAAAACAACAAAGGAAATTCAGTGTCTCACGGGCAGAGTTGCGGCCCTCAACAGGTTCGTCTACAGAGCTACCGACAAGTGTTCCGTTCTTTCGATAACTAAAGGGCAAGGCGAAGCCAACATGGACTGATGATAACTGTGAGCAAGCTTTACAGCAGCTCAAGCAGTATCTGGGCTCGCCCCCACTACTTTTCAAGCCCGAGCATGAAGAGCTGTTGTTGCTCTACTTAGTTGTCTCAGCTGCAGCGGTTAGCTCAACCTTGGTAGGAGAGGTTGGAGGCAAGTAGCTTCCTGTCTGGTATGACAGGTTCAAGGCAAGTAGCTTCCTGTCTACTATGTCAGCAATGCACTGGTCCAAGCTGAGACCAGATACCCCTTTATGGAGAAGCTTATGCTAGCCCAAGAACCAGAGGTGATGGTTCACTAGTTGAACGTCAACCTCAACCACTAACCAATGAGGCAAAAATGACGAACATTCGAACCAAAATGGTATGCCACCATTGGAGAGGAGGTCAGCAAGCTCCTTAAGGCTGGATTCATTGAAGAAATATACTACCCCGACTGGATCGCAAATGGCATGTTGGTGAAGAAATTGAATGAAAAATGATAAGTATGCATTGACTACATGGACCTGAATAAGGCGTGCCTTAAAAACAATTTCCCTCTTCTGAGGATCGACCAGTTGGTCGATAGCATGACAGGGCACAAGCTCCTCAACTTCATGGATGCCTACTAAGGTTACAACTAGATTGCCATGCATGTGCACGACAAGTAGAAAATGACTTTTGTCAATAACAAAGGGCTCTACTGCTACAAGGTCATGTCTTTCAGATTGAAGAATGCTAGAGCAATGTACCAACGACTCCTCAACAAGATGTTCGCTAAACAGATCAAACACTCTATGGAGATTTATGTCGATGACATGCTAGTCGAGAGCATCAGGGTAGCTGACCACATGGTTGACCTCGAAGAGATGTTCACCATGTTTTGAAAGTACCAGATGAAGCTAAACCTGAGCAAATTTGCCTTTAGAGTAAGCTCGGGAAAGTTCCTCGAGTTCTTGGTCAACCAAAGAGGAATTGAAGAAAATCTCAACAAAATCCAGGCATTGCAGAAGACGAGCTCACCCATAACAACAAAGGAAATTTAGTGTCTCACGGGCAGAGTTGCGGCCCTCAACAAGTTCGTCTACAGAGCTTCCAACAAGTGTCTCCCGTTCTTTTAATAACTGAAGGGCAAGGCGAAGCCGAGACATGGACTGATGATAACTGTGAGCAAGATTTACTGTTACTCAAGCAGTATCTGGGCTCGCCCCCACTACTTTTCAAGCCCGAGCATGATTGTGAAGAGAGAACCAGAGGTGATGGTTGTTGCGTTAACCTCAACCACCGACCAATGAGACGAAATGATCATTCGAAACCAAGAATGGTTAGCTCGACCTTAGTCACGAGAGGTTGGAGGCAAGCAACAAGTGTCTTGTCTTTTAATACTATGTCGACATGGGTGATGATAAGTGAGAGCAAGGCACTAGTCCTACTTTTCATGCAGAGCATGAAGAGACATTGTTGATACTTAGTCTCGCAAGAATGGTTAGATATTCAAGACAAGGCACTAGTCCAAGCTGAGACCAGATACCTCGATATTGTGAAGCTTGTGCTAGCCCGAGAACCAGAGGTGATGGTTCACAGGTTAAACATTAACCTTAACCACCGACCAATGAGACAGAAATGATGAACATTCGAACCGGAACGGTACACCGTCACTGGAGAGGAGGTCAGTGAGCTCCTTAAGGCTGGATTCATTGAAGAAATATACTACCCCGACTAGAAGCCGTGCCGGTGAAGAAGTCAAATGGAAAATGACGAGTATGCATTGACTACACAGACCTGAATAAGGCTAGCCCTAAAACCAGTTTCCCTCTTCCAAGGATCACGACAGGGCACAAGCTCCTCAACTTCATGAACGCCTACTAAGGTTACAACTAGATTGCCATGCATGCGCACGACAAGCAGAAAATGACTTTCATCACCGACAAAGGGCTTTACTGCTACGAGGTCATGTCTTTCGGATTGAAGAACTCCAGAGCAATGTACCAACGACTCCTCAACAAGATGTTCACTAAACAGATCAAACACTCTATGGAGATCTATGTCGATGACATGCTAGTCAAGAGCATCAAGGTGGCAGACCACGTGGCTGACCTTGAAGAGATGTTCACCATGTTTTGAAAGTACCAGATGAAGCTAAACCTGAGCAAATGTGCCTTTGGAGTAAGCTCGGGAAAGTTCCTCGAGTTCTACTGCTACAAGGTCATGTCTTTCGGATTGAAGAACGCCAGAGCAATGTACCAATGACTCGTCAGCAAGACGTTCGCTAAACAGATCGAACACTCTATGGAGGTCTACGTCAATGACATGCTAGTTAATTGCATCAAGGTGGCTGACCACGTGGCTGACCTCGAAGAGATGTTCACCATGTTGAGAAAGTACCAAATGAAGCTAAACCCGAGCAAATGTGCCTTCGGAGTAAGTTCGGGAAAGTTCCTTGAGTTCTTGGTATTAAAGAAAATCTTAACAAAATCCAAGCATTGCTAAACACGAGCTCGCTCAAAACAATAAAGGAGATTCAGTGTCTCACGGGCAGAGTTGCGGCCCTTAACAGGTTTGTCTACAGATCTACCGACAAGTGTCTCCCGTTCTTTCAATAACTAAAGGGCAAGGCGAAGCCAACATGGACTGACAACTGTGAGTAAGCTTTTCAGTAGCTCAAGCCGTATCTGGGCTCGCCCCCACTACTTTTCAAGCCCGAGCATGAAGAGCTGCTAGTACTCTACTTAGCTGTCTCAACCACAGCGGTTAGCTCGACCTTGGTATGAGAGGTCGGAGGCAAGTAGCTTCCTGTCTACTATGTTAGAAAGGCAGCTGAGACTAGATACCCCGATATTGGAATGCTTGTGCTAGCCCTAATCGTGTCATCGCATCGCCTCCACCCCTACTTTTAGGCCCACACCATTGTGGTCCCGACCAATCGGCCCCTTCGTCAAGTACCACAAAAACCTGAAGTATTAGGGAGGCTGACAAAATGGGCAATTGAGCTCGGTGAATTCGATATCAAGTACTGACCTCAAACCACTATCAAAGGCCATGCAGTGGCTGACTTTATTGCTGAATTCACTAGTGCCGAGCCATCGGAAGAGGTCATAAATGAAGAAGAAATCAACTTGCAAGTATGGACCCTTCAGGTTGATGGGTCTTCCAATTCAAAAGGCAGTGGGCGCAGGGATAATCCATGTGGCACCCAACCAGACCTGCGCACAGTATGCCTTGAGATTTGGGTTCCCAACATACAACAACGTGGCAGAGTATGAAGTACTCCTCGTCGGTTTAAGGCTGGCGAAACTATGGGAGCCCAAACCCTGAAGATGTACAACAACTCCCCAGCTCATCATTAACCAAGTTGCAAACGAGTATCAAGCGAAGGGAGAGAAGATGATTGCCTACCCTCTAGAAAGAGAAAGAACTCATCGGCAGATTCAGTAAGTGTGAAGTCACCTTGGTCCCTCGAGCAGATGCCGTGGAAAAATTAATTGCGGCATTAAAGTTCCCTTGTTTGTCAACGTACGTGAATGTTGAGTCCTAGTGTCAAGTGAGCCCTATATGAAGACTAGACCAAAGCTCACCAAATTGAAGTACAACAACTCCCCAGCTCATCAACAACCAAGTTGCAAACGAGTGTCAAGTGAGGGGAGAGAAGATGATTGCCTACCCTCTAGAAAGAGAGAACTCATCGGCAGATTCAATAAGTGTGAAGTCACCATGGTCCCTCGAGCAGGAAATTCTCGAGCAGATGTCGTGGCAAAATTAATTGCGGCATTAAAGTTCCCTTGTTTGTCAACGTACGTGAATGTTGAGTCCTAGTGTCAAGTGAGCCCTATATGAAGACTAGACCAAAGCTCACCAAATTGAAGAAGTTCGAGTGCACTATACAGGTATATTAATCCTCTCTTCCCAACCAAACCTTATCAGGTAAAAGACCCACTTAAAATAAGTCTAAAATTGCCCAAAACCATGTTTGTAAAACCCTTAGTAAGCTTAGATTAGAGTTTGTTTAAAGTTTATGGAGATGGAAGCAAATAGGTAAATTTCATGTTCTGTTAATTACAATCGAAGTGCAATTAAGCATCTTCGATGGCATCAGACACCTGTTTGATGGCATCGAAACAGAGGCCTAACAGTCCAACAACCAAACTATGAAAATCATGGATAAGTTCGATAGAATCAAAGGCAGTTCAATGACATCGATACTTAAGGCCAAATATCTCTAGCAAGCTTTGAAAATTTCTAAGACCAAAGCTCACCAAGTTGAAGAAGTTCGAGTGCACTATACAGGTATATTAATCCTCTCTTCCCAACCAAACCTTATCAGGTAAAAAACCCACTTAAAATAAGTCTAAACTTGCCCAAAACCATGTTTGTAAAACCCTTAGTAAGCTTAGATTAGAGTTTGTTTAAAGTTTATGGAGATAGAAGCAAATAGGTAAATTTCATGTTCTGTTGATTAAAATCGAAGTGCAATTGAGCACCTTCGATGGCATCAGACACCTGTTTGATGGCATTGAAATAGAGGCCCAACAGTCCAACAACCAAACTATGAAAATCATGAATAAGTTCGATGGAATCAAAGGCAGTTCGATGACATCGAAACTTAAAGCCAAATATCTCCAGCAAGCTTTGAAAAATTCTAAGTATACTCGATGCAATGGAATCCCTTTCGATGACATCGAAGTAAGTTATTGATGGAATCAAACACAGTTCGATGGAATCAAAGGTAGTTTGATGACATCGAAACTTAAGGCCAAATATCTCCAGCAAGCTTTGAAAAATTCCAAGTATACTCGATGTATTGGAATCCCTTTCGATGGCATCGAAGTAAGTTATCGATGGTATCAAACACAGTTCGATGGCATCAAATATAGAACCAGTTTGTCCAGCAAGCTTTCAAGAAAAATCATATATTCTCTATGACATCAAAAACCATTCGAGGACACATCGAAATTCAAATTTCGAATGCATCAAAAGGCTTTCAATGGTATCGAAAGGTTGTTCGATGGCATCGAAATATGGACCAAACATTTTAAATTTTGATGGCATCGAAATATGGACCAAACAAACCAGTGAGTTTTCATAGGAAAATCTATTTATGCTTGATGACATCGAATCATATTCAATAGCATTGAAAAAGAGCTCAATGTGTTTAGCAATCAAGTGTATTTTTCAAGGAAAATCCCAATGGCATCGAGCCATCTCTCAATGACATCAAAGGGCCCTTCGATGGCATCGAACATAATCTATTCTGCACCTATTTGAAAATCTTGGTGAAGGTAGTCGATGACATCGAAGGAAACTTCGATGACATCGAAGACCCTTCGATGGCATCGACAGCGACAGATTTCTGTCCATTTTTTTACCGTTGAGATTTGACTTTATGTATCACTCGGATTGCTTCTTTGGCTTTTGAGTGACCAGCTTCGAGAGAATTATTACCCGAGTTATTTCCCTTCCTCTCAAGCCCTCTTTCCCATAGGAGTTCATCATTCAATCCATGGCTTAAAGACATTTATTAGTATATTCATAGCTTTGAGAGAATTATTACCTGAGTTATTTCCCTTCCTCTCAAGCCCTCTTTCCCATAGGAGTTCATCATTCAATTTCCCTTCCTCGAGAGAATTATTACCTGAGTTATTTCCCTTCCTCTCAAGCCCTCTTTCCCATAGGAGTTCATCATTCAATCCATGGCTTAAAGACATTTATTAGTATATTCATAGCTTGGATTGAACAATGAACTTCGGCCTTCATTGATCACCCGACAACACTTTTTAATGGCAAATCATTGTGCTGAGATCCTTGAATGCTTAGCTTCTGGGAAGCTTCTCTAGCCCTTAAAGATCCATCATTAATTAGAGAAGATCGAACCAAACCCTAACCCAACAACCTTATACCTCAATTGGAGCATCTGCAAGCTGTTGTGTTTGAAGGGAGTTGAAACACTTCATCAGCAAGAAGATCGTCATCAGCATGTGCTAAACGGGGCTCACTCACTTACAAGTAATAGAGTCCATTAAGTCTGAAGCCCTTTCCTTGTGTAAAGATTGGGATTCAGAGTTTGGTTCTTAAACTTGCTAAGACTTTTTGTAGGCCTCTGACGGGAGAATATGTGTAGAGTCCTTATGTAGGATCTACTGCCTTGTGTAGGCACCTAGGGTTGTCATGTGTAGGCACCTTAATTAAACCTTGCGTCGGTTGTATATGTTTATTGTTAACTTGATTTAAAACCATTGGATAGTGAAATTTGGTACACTCATGGGGATGAGTGCGTTAGTCGGGAGTGGAGTGGGAATATAGCTGAATCAATATATATCATTGTGTTTATGATATATGCTTTTGTCTATGTTATATGATTAATTTCCACACACCACATGTTTGATGCATTGTAGCGTTTGTATATTTCACTATCCTATCTATTGAGTGTGAATAGCTTTATTTAATCCTACTTAATTTTGTTTAGATTAGTAGCATTAATTTTTAAGTAGGATTAAAGTTAGAAAAGTTCTATTCACCCCCCTTTAGGACACTTGGGCATAACTTCGTACTTCACTAATAACGATTTACCACAATTTCAATTGGTATTAGAGCGGGTTCCTCTTCAAGGGTTTAACAATCTAGAGGAAGATCCTTCCTGAAGTTGGAAATATGACTAAGGGAGAGAGAACATCAATTTCTCGACCCCCAAGTTTTAATGGTTTAAACTACACATATTGGAAAGCTAGAATGAGCATATTCTTGCAATCTTTGGAACATGAAGTATGGAAAATTGTCAATAATGGATATGAGACACCAATGGAACAAGTTGTACTTGATAAAGGTACTACGATATCTCGATTAAAACAAAAGGCATTTGGATTGATTATGAAAAACAAAGGAAAACATGTGATGCTAAGGCCTTGAATGCGATTTACTGTGTTGTTTCACAAGAAGAGTTTAAACGTATATGTATGTGTGAAACATCTAAACAAGCATGGTATTTATTTGAAAACACCCATGAACTAGCATCGTAAAACCCTCAAAGTTACGGCTCCTTATAGTCCAATTTGAGAATATAAGAATGGAGGAACATGAGATCTTCATGGAGTTTTACACAAAATTGAATGACATATGTAACTCCATGTGGGGACCTGGAGAGAAGGTTCTGGTACCTAAAATCTGTAGGAAAATCTAAAATCCCTACCGGAACGCTTCAATTCTAAAGTCACCACCATAGAAGAGTGTAAAAATATTGATGAGTTGAAAGTAGAACTCATAGGTTCCCTGCAAACTGTTGAGCTAACTCCCACAAAATCCAAAGAAAATGTCCTCAAAACCTCCAAAAACAAAGTTGAATTCGAGGAGGATAGTGAAGAGGATGATGGAGATGAGGAGGTGGCCCTTTTGGCCAAGTGGTTCAAAAAAATCTTCAACAAGAACCATGGAAGGACATTTAACAACAAGGGGAAACAACTGGACCATAAGTGCCAAATAGGCAAATCATTCAGAAGGTCCAAGGAGCCTCCATGTTATAATTTCTGAAAGTATGGCCATCTATCTAATGAGTGTCCCACAAAGAAATCAAAAGGAAAGACTATGGCAGTCACATAGGACGACACCGCAGACTCAGAATCAGAAACAAGTGAGTCTGAAAGTGATGGAGACAATGAGGAGATAGATGAGCAACAAACTGAAAAGGCCTCCTCCTCAAACGAAGAAGTTGAACAAGAAAGTGATAGCATCCAAGTGGCCTATGACCAGCTTTATACTCACAGCAAAAACATTCTTAGAAAGCTTGGGCAAGCCAACAATGAGAACAAATAGCTACAAACAGACTTGGATGAAGCATTGGCTGTAAATACAAACTTGGCTGATAGCCTACAAGAGTACTATGTTGAAAATGCCAAGCTTGAAAGGGAAGCAGCTGATGATGGCTTTAAAATCGAAAAATTAATTAAGAAGATTGAACATCTAGAATTTGAAAATGAAAAACTGAAAACTGAAACTAGATGTTGAAAAATTCAAACATATAGCTGAACTTAGTCATAGGATTTCCAAAGTGATGAGAAACTAGAGAGACTCCTAGGCATGAGTAGAAACTCTAGGGATAAGAAAGGTTTAGGTTATGAAACTTGCAAATCTAGTCCTTCTCTTGCTTCACATATGATTAAGAAAATAGTAGTATCAAGCAGTAAAACAAAAGCTTCCTCTATCTGCCATTCTTGTAGAGACATGGGGCATTATAAATTTGAATGTCTTACACTTAGACAGCCCCATTCCGCTTCCGGTTCATACTATATTGGCAAATTCAAACCAACGGGAAGAATGATGCAGAAAAAAAAGAGTCCTCCCATGAAAGCTCACACATTGAAAGGAGGAAATATCCTACTCCTCCAAAAATGACAAAGAGGATGGAGGAGTTGCTACAACAAGTTGCTCAACTGAATCAGAAGACCAAAGAATTGTTGAATCAAGGAAATCTGGATCAATTGCCTCAAAAGTCCAAAGCACTCATAAACAACCAGTCAAATGGAGAAATAAAAAAGAAAACCTCATCTCCAAAGAAGGTTGTTACCAAATGGGTAGTAAGAAGTAAAACTACCTTGTGATTCATACAGCACTTAAAGCGGGCAATAGTTCGAAATGGTATCTTGATAGCGGTTGCTCTAGGCACATGACTGGTGATTGGACCCACTTTTGCCATTACACCGAATTTGATGGTGGGTCGGTTACTTTTGGAGATGGGAGCACCGCCAAGATTATTATTGGACGCGGGACAATAGTTGGGCCTGGATTGCACAAGATTGAAGATGTTCTGTGTTGAGGGACTGAAACACAATCTCTTAAGCATTTCCCAAATTTGTGACAAAGAACACTCAGTCACTTTCTCCAAGGATGTGTGTGAGATCTCGGACCACATAGGTAAATTAATTATGAAAGGTCTCCGCACAAGTGACAACTGTTATGTGATAGAAAGCAGTGGAGAAAATACCTTGTCCACAAGATGTAATATGGCCTGGGATAAAATCGGGGGTCAAGCAGAAGCTCAACTCCCGAGTTCCAATGCATCACTTATGCAACATAGATAATGATGATTAAATGTCGTCCATATTAGTACATTAAACATGAATGGGATTATACCAAATCAGCATATCATACTCCAGAGACGGTTAAATTACGCAAGCGGAAGACTGTGATAGATATATAAAGCATATAAGTGGTAGAAGATTACTCTATATTCACTTGGGTCGCATTTCTTAGAAAGAAATTTGATGCATTTGAAGAATTCAAGAAACTCTCTAAGCAACTCCAAAACAAAAAAGGATATTATATCAATAGAATTCAGAGTGATCATGGGGGAGAGTTTGAAAATGACCGATTCTCAAAATATTGCGATGAAAATAGAATCCGGTATGAATTTTCAGCTCTAAAGACTCCATGATAAAACAGAGTGGTTGAAAGAAAGAATAGGGTGTTACAAGAAATGGGCTCGGTAATGCTAAACAGTAAAAACATGAGAAAAAGTTTTTGGCCCGAGGCCATTAACGCGGCCTACTATATAATTAATAGGGTATATCTTAGAGTAGGTTTAAATAAAACTTCGCATGAACTTTGATGTGAAAAACAGCCTAGTGTGAAATATTTTCGTGTCTTTGGTAGCAAATGTTATATTCTTAGAGATAGGAAACAACTAGGTAAATTTGACTCTAACAGTCGCACCTATAGAGTCTACAATTTGAGGACCCTTACTACACACGAATCAGTCAATGTGGTTGTTGATGACCAACCACATGACAAAAATGGTCCTACCATTGATGTGGAGTATGACATGGGATTAAGGGGATGATCATTGATATGACATGGAACTGTGCATTATAGGTAAACCAAATAACAATTCCACTCCTCCACTTGAGTCTCAGTTGTTGGGTAACATACTAGTTATCAATGATCATCCCCTTAATCAAATCATCGGATATCCTAAAGCCGATGTGAAAACTCGGTGATAGCTTGAGACCACATCAGTCATCTCCGCTTCACCTCTAAAATTGAACCTAAGAATGTTGTGGAGGCACTTAAAGATGAATATTGGCTTGCAGTAATGCAAGATGAATTGCAAACCAAATAACAATTCCACTCCTCCACTTGAGTCTCAGCTGTTGGGTAACATACTGGTTATCAATGATCATCCCCTTAATCAAATCATCGGAGATCCTAAAGCCAATGTGAAAACTCAGTGATAGCTTGAGACCACATTCAGTCATCTCCGCTTCACCTCTAAAATTGAACTTAAGAATGTTGTGGAGGCACTTAAAGATGAATATTGGATTGCAGCAATGCAAGATGAATTGCAACAGTTTGAAAGGAATGAAGTGTGGCAGCTAGTCCCTAGGCCACAAGGAACAAATATCATGATCACAAAATGAATTTTCAAGAACAAGTTTGATGAATCTGGGAACGTAGTAAGGAACAAGGCAAGAATCATTCCGCAGGGTTACTCTCAAATTGAGGGCATTGATTTTGATGAAACATTTGTCCCGGTAGCACGTCTTGAGTTTATAAGAATACTCATGTCCATTGCATGTGCTTTACAATTCAAATTATTTCAAATGTACGTGAAGAGCGCTTCCTCAATGGTGTACATGTTTAGCAACCTAAAGGATTTCTTGATCCTAAATATCCTCAACTTGTATACAAATTGAGTAAAGTGCTCTATGGTCTTAAACAAGCACCCCAAGCGTGGTATGAGCATTTAACGCAATTTTTGCTAGACCACCATTTTTGCAAGGAGAGTGTTGATAAAATGCTGTTTACGCAAAAGATTAGGAATGCCTTGCTAATTGCCCAGATTTATGTGGATGATATTTTTTTTGGATCCATTTGCGAAGATATGGCTCACGAGTTTGTTGAATTGATGAGCGTGGTTGGCGAGTTAAATTTCTTTCGGGGACTACAAGTGAAACAAATACAAAATGGGATTTTTGTATGCCAGTCCAAGTATGCTAAAGAATTGGTAAAAAGATTTGGCCTTGAATCTAGCCATACTCATCATACTCCCATGAGCACCACAGTCAAACTTTCTAAGGATGCAAATGGCAAGAGTGTGGAACAACGCTCACGAGTTTGTTGAATTGATGAGCGTGGTTGGCGAGTTAAATTTCTTTTGGGGACTACAAGTGAAACGAATACAAAATGGGATTTTTGTATGTCAGTCCAAGTATGCTAAAGAATTGGTAAAAAAATTTGGCCTTGAATCTAGCCATACTCATCATACTCCCATGAGCACTATAGTCAAACTTTCTAAGGATGCAAATGGCAAGAATGTGGAACAACGCTTGTATCGCAGCATGATAGGGGAGCTTACTATACCTAACAACGAGCCAACCAAATATTTCCTTTAGTGCAAGTGCATGTGTTAGGTTCCAGACCGATCTTAAAGAGTCACATTTGACCACTTTTAAGAGAATTATAAGGTATGTAGCTGGGACTACCAATTTCGGCTTATGGTACCTGATTGACACATCAACTGTTATTGCCGGGTATTGAGATGCCGATTGGGCTGGAAACATTGATGATCGCCAATCAACCAGTGGTTGTGGTTTTTTACATCAGAAATTGTCTAGTATCTTGGCATAGTAAGAAACAAAATTCAATATCTTTATCTACTTCCGAGGCCAAATATATTGCAGCCGGTAGTTGTTGCACACAACTTCTTTAGATGAAGCAAATGTCGCTGGATTATGAGATTGATCAATCAACAATGACACTATTTTGCGATAACACTAGTGCCATTAACATTTCAAAAAATCCAGTTCAACCATCAAGAACAAAGCACATTGATATCCAACACCATTTTATACGTGAGCTTGTAGAGGAAAATGTGATAGTACTGTTGGATCATGTGCCTACCGAGCGACAACTTGCTGATATATTGACGAAACCGTTGGATGCCAATAGATTTGGAGATCTCTAAAAATCTATTGGAGTATGCGTGGTCTAATCTCGTTTATGCCCCATTTTGCTTTAAATGTTATATTTGAGGATTTTTTTTCCTCATTGTTCTTTTTGAATATATGTGTTTTTATTTTTTGTTAATTTTTATATTTTTGTAAATTTTGATTAGGTATACAAATGCTAATTTATTGGTAAATATTAATGTACATCTTAGTGTATAGGTCAGTGCATGCTAAACTGACTAAGTGTTTCGATGGCATCGAAGGTGTTTTGATGACATCGAAAATCCTTCACACCAGACTAACCTAACTGGACACTTTTCGATGACATCGAAGATGGTTCGATAGCATCGAAAATCCTGCACACCTCACTAACCTAATTGGACACTTTTCGATGACATTGAAGATGGTTCGATGGCATCGAAGACCCTTCTATGGCATTGAAATGTCAGGGTCTATATAAAGTGGGTGTAGGTGGGATTTTCATTTGCATTCTATTTATTCTCTCTCTCTCCTCCACGTTCGGTCGTCTTCCAGCCCTTCTTAGAGCTCCGGTGGCTGTTTTTTTTTTCGCTCTTTTTCTCTCCACCATTCTTGCTCCGTTGTGGTTAGGCTTCTCATTTGTGAATCCCATTTCCATTTTCCTTCTATTGGGTTGCCTTTTTAAGGTTGTTAGAGACGATTTGGGGTTTTTTCATTGGTTTTGTGCATTTCTTGGTTGTCCTTCTTGGCAATCTTGTTTATTTCGAGACCCTTCTATGGCATTGAAATGTCGAGGTCTATATCAAGCGAGCGCGGGCGGGATTTTCATTTTCATTCTATTTCTTCTCTCTCCTCCGCGTTCGGTCGTCTTCTAGCCCTTATTAGAGCTCCGGTGGCTATTTTTTTCGCTCTTTTTCTCTCCACCATTCTTCCTCCATTGTGGTTAGGCTTCTCATTTGTGATTCCCATTTCCATTTTCCTTCTATTGAGTTGCCTTTTTAGGGTTGTTAGAGCTGATTTAGGGTTTTTCATTGGTTTTGTGCATTTCTTGGTTTTCCTTCTTGGCAATCTTGTTTATTTCGAGACTCACAATATGCCGAAAGAGAAACAAAAAGCCCTGGTCCACAAGGAACAACCTCGATCCACGAGATTCAAACAATGTGCCCCGTGGCAAAGGGCTAAGACTACTACGGAGTCCTCGACACCAGCGTCTCCTGCTTCATGGCAGGAAACGCCTACTCGAGGGCCATTGCCAGTCGAGATAACCCATCCCGACGATTCCACCCCCTAGCGACACGCTGTTGGAAAAATACAAGGGGCAGACAATCGTTTAAGAGTGCCAGGTAGACATGACATGCATTGAACCGTTTGGGATCTAACAAATACTTGAGACTGTGGGATGGACCAAGCTCCTTAGTTTCAGTGGGACAATATGCAATGAACAAGTATACAAATTTCTGGCATACTGCCACTCGCTTGTCTTGACCCCCCCCCCCCCTTCTATCTTGGTCACTATCGGACGGGCCACTCGCTTGTCTTGCCCCCCCTTTCTATCTTGGTCACTATCGGACAGACCACTACGGTCTTCACCACTTCACATATCGCTCAGCTTCTTGGTATACCGGCTTCATTGATTGGTCTAGGGGATCTTGACATTGATTCCCCCACAATCCGTTCCTCAATGACCAGGGCTCTATGCAATGGCAAGGACGCTCCCTAGCGTGATGGGAATGCCCTTCAATCCATAGACATGTCAGCACAGTACAAAGTCCTCCATGCCATTTTCTCGTCGAATGTGTACCCTAGGGGTACCAATCGTAGAGATTTGACTCCTTTCATGGCTGGTATCCTTTATTGTGTCATCACGGGTCGGCGTCTGTGTCTTCCTTCCATCTTACTTCATCAAATTGTATTCATTGTTCTTGGCACCCATACTACAAACCTTTTGTTTCCCCATTTACTTTGCCTACTTTCTTAGGAGTGCGGACTGCTACCTACTCTAGGCCAAGACTGAAATTCATGAAGATCAACTTCCAGCGAATGAACCTAACTGAGGTACTGGTGGACCGCCATGGCATTGACTCATCAAGAGGAGATGGAGACCCAAGGAGAGAGAGGGAGCTGACACGGACATACGCACGGCAGATGACTCCCAATCACGACCCTCCCATCCTCCTACTACGGACTCGGCGTGCACGTGTAGACATCGGCGCCACCATGACCGCATTGGTACCATTCTCCTCGGTCAGGAGAGTATGGAAGAGAGGCTCGGTCGGTGTGAGACACGGCTCTCTGCCATGGAGCAGATGTTGGAGTCCCTACAGCGCACGACGCAACATATGGTGGAGCTGATGATGTGTTGTCACAATAATACCACTCCGAGAGAGGGTGGTCCATCCAGTTAGAGTCAAGTCCAGTCTGCACTGTTAGGATTTTTTTCCTATGGCATTGGTATCTTTTTGGATGCCCAGGACCATCTGACCGATGTTATTTGTATATGTTTTTGGTCAGATGTATGGATGTTTGTGTGTTTTGTTTGTGGTTTGTGGATATTTTTGCCCTACTTGGGCTTATGATGTGTGGATGATGATTTTTTTCTTGATGTTTTGGATGATCATGCCATATTTGGACATTTTTTTATGATATATCTATATCTTTGTGGCATGTTTTGTTCTTATCGCATAATTCCTTACACTTAATTGTTATTTTTGAATTATGTGATGGTTTGATTGTTTGCACTATCTTCCAATTATGAATAGGTAATTGATTCTCCAACTTCAATTATGTATGGCATGCTGTTTATGTTACTAATCCTTTGCCAATAACTGACAAAAAAGGGGAGAACCATACTCCCACCATTAGGTGTGAATCTGTTGTGACTTAATGGTGATGCAGGAAGATAGGGGGAGTATCAACTCAAGTTAACTCAACTCAAGCACCACGATTGAGTCTTTGTATATTCTTTGTAATTGAGATGTAATATTGAAAATTATGTAATCTTGAGTTGTACGTAAGGGTTTGTTATGGTTTTGTCACATAATTGACAAAGGGGGAGATTGAAAGTTCCCTTGCTTGTCAATCTATGTGAATGTTGAGTCCTAGTGTCAAGTAAGCCCCATATGAAGACTACAAGACCAAAGACTCACCAAGTTGAAAAAGTTCGAGTGTAATTATACGAGTATATTAAGCCTCTCTTCCCAACCAAACCCTATCAAGTAAAAGACCCACTTAAAACAAGTTTCCCAACCAAACCCTATCAAGTAAAAGACCCACTTAAAACAAGTCTAAACTTGCTTAAAACCATGTTTGTAAAACCCTTGGTAAGCTTATATTAGAGTTTGTTCAAAGTTTATTGAATAGAAGCAAAATAGGTAAATTTCATGTTCTATCGATTGCAATAGAGCAGCTTCGATGGCATCGAACACCTGTTTGATGGCATCGAAATAGAGGCCTAACAGTCCAGCAAACCAAATCATGAAAATCAAAATAGAAGCAAATAAGTAAATTTCATGTTCTGTCAATTGCAATAGAGCAGCTTTGATGACATCGAACACCTGTTTGATGGCATCGAAATAGAGGCCTAACAGTCCAACAACCAAATCATGAAAAATCATGAATAAGTTTGATGGAATTGAAGGCAATTCGATGACATCAATATAAGGCCAAATATCTCCAGCAAGCTTTGAAAATTTCTAAGTATACTCGATGTAATCAAATCTCTTTCAATGGCATCGAATATGGAACCAGTTTGTTCAACAAGATTTCAAGGAAAATCATATATTCTCGATGTCATCGAAAGCCATCCAATGACATCGAATTCAAATTTTGATGGCATCAAAAGGCTGTTTGATGGCATCAAAACATGGACCAAATATTCCAGTGAGTTTTTATAGGAAAATCTATTTATTCTCGATGCAATCGAAATGACTTCGATGACTTCGAGATTCAAATCTCGATGGCATCGAAAAAGAGCTCAATATGTCCAGCAACCAAAGTGTATTTTTCAAGGAATATCCTGATGGCATCAAGCCATCTCTCGATGACATCGAAGGGCCTTGATGGCATCGAAGGATGTTCAATGGCATTGGACAGAATCTGTTATGCACCTATTTGAAAATCTTGGTGCAGGTAGTCGATGACATCAAAGGAAACTTTGATGGCATCGACAACGACATATTTCTGCCAGTTTTTTTACTGTTGGGATTTGACTTTATATACCACTTGGGTTGCTTCTTTGGCTTTTGAGCGAGCATGGAAGAGATATTCGAGAAAGTTATTACCTAAGTTGTTTCCCTTCATCTCAGGCCCTCTTTCCCATAGGAGTTCATCATTCAATCCATGGCTTAAAAGCATTTACTAATATATTCATAACTTGGATTGAAGAATGAACTCCAGCCTTCATTGATCACCCAATAGCACTCTTTAATGGCAAATCATTGTGCTGGGATCCTTGAATGCTTAGCTTCTAGGAATCTTCTCTAGCTCTTAAAGACCCATCACTAATTAGAGAAGATCGAACCACACCCTACCCAACAACCTCGTACCTCGATTGGAGCATCTGCAAGCTGTTGTGGTTGAAGGGAGTTGAAGACACTTCATCAGCAAGAAGATTGTCATCTCATGTGCTAAACGAGGCTCACTCACTTACAAGTAAGTAATAGAGTTCATTAAGTCTGAAGCCCTTTCCTCGTGTAAGATTGGGATTCAGAGTTTGGTTCACAAACTCGCTAAAACCTTTCGTAGGCCTCCGACGGGAGAATACGTGTAGCGTCCTTGTGTAGGATCTATTGCCTTGTGTAGCCATTGCCTTGTGTAGACATTAGAGTTTGCCTTGTGTAGGAATTGTGAGTTGCCTTGTATAGGCACCTAGGGTTGTCTCGTGTGGGCACCTTAGTTAACCCTATGAAGGTTATAAAGGTTTATGGTTAACCTGATTTAAAACCATTGGATAATGAAATCCGATATACTCATGAGGATGAGTGCGTCAACCAGGAATGGAGTAGGCACATGGCTAAAACATTATATTTCACTGTGTTTTTTATGCATGCTTTTGTCTATGTTGTATTGATTCATGATATGATTAATTTCTATACACTACATGTTTGATGCATTACAACTTTTATATATTTCACTATCCTAAATTTTGAGTGTGAATAGTTTTATGTTAATCTTGATTACTTCTGTTTAGATTAGTAACATTAATTTTTAAGTAGGATTAAAGTTAGAAAAAGTCTTATTTAGCCCCTTATAGGACACTTGGGCATAACTCCGTACTTCACTAATAACGGTTTACCGCAATTTCACGACAGCCGTTGATGGCATCGCAAGATCAATTCTTTCCCGAGCCTAGCATCAGCCAACCTGAACCTGAGGAAGCACTTCCTGTCATCTCAACACCGAGCTGGATGGACCCGATCATAGGCTACCTCCAGCATAACAAGCTACCCAATAACAAGCCTGAAGTACAAAGGATTCGGAGCAAAGCAGCTTGGTACACCATAATAGGGGATGCCCTCTACAAAAGAGGATTCTCCTTACCATACCTGAGGTGCCTCTGACCCGATAAAGCCTAGTATATTCTAAGAGAGATCCATGAAGGGGTCTGCGGTAATCACTAGGGTGGAAGAGCACTCGCCCATAAAGTAATCTGACAAGGGTACTACTAGCCGACCATCCATGAGGATGCCAAGCAGTATATAAGGAAGTGCGACAAATACCAACGATTCACCTCGATACCTCAGTAGCCATCCAAGCAGCTGACCCCTATGATTGGCCCTTGGCTATTCGCCTAGTGAGGAATTGACATCATAGGACCTCTGGCAGAGGTCAAGCTAAGTTTGCTTTCATAGCTGTCGACTACTTTACCAAGTGGGTTGAGGTTGAGCCGCTAGCCAAAATCACTGAGCAAAAGAGAACTGACTTTGTCTGGAAGAGCATCATCTGTAGATATGGGATCCCACACATTATTTTCTCGGACAACAACAAACAGTTCAATAACATGTGATTACGAGGTCTGTGTGAATGATTTGGCATTCGCAACACCTATTCATCACCTCGGCGTCCCCAGGCCAATGGACAGATAAAGGCAGTCAACAAGATCATACAAAAATCACCTTAAGACCAAGCTCGAGAAGTCTAAAGGGGGCTGGGCCGAGGAGCTCCTCTGGGCATACCGGACATTTGCTTGGACTTCAACTGGGGAGAGTCCTTTTTCCTTGGCTCTCGGCGGCGAAGCAGTGGTACCAATCGAAGTGGGACTTTCACTTACACGCATTGAATCATTCCACGAAAGTCAGAATGTTGAGCAAATGGCCTTGAGTCTGGACCTCCTCGAAGAAGAAAGGGGACTAGCACAGTTGAAGATCGCCGCCCATTAGCAATGGGTTGCCTAGGTACTATAATTCCCAGGTCAAGGTGTGAAGATTTCAAGTAGGAGACCTAGTCCTTCGTGAAACCTTCCAGAGCACCAAGGAGCCTAGCTCGGGGACATTAGGGCCAAGTTGGGAAGGACCCTACAAGATAACGGGTACGATGCGATTGGGTGCATATCGACTCGAGAGGACATGGATGGTCAGCCCTTGCCTCATCCCTTGAACGTCGAGCATTTGAAGATGTACTATTCCTGAGGATTTAAAAAGTCCTATGGGCACGTCGGTTGATTAATCTACTTGACAAAAGCTAAACCTACCAAGAGCAACCCCCCGTCTCAAAGGAAAAAAGTTGCTTGGGACATTGTTACTTTCTTTCTACTATTTTTGTGAATTCTACAACAAAAGAACTTATCCAGGTCAGGGGAAGAAAATTTCTTTTAAATATTATTTATCTCGACTACCCGAGCTACATGATCGACCATGGGGACTTCCCTTAGTTTATGGGAACAAAGTCTTTAATGCTCGGCCTACTACTATATCTACTACTATATGGTCAGCTAAATCGATTCTACCTTGCATGACCTACCACTACATAATCTACTTATCAATGCTACATTGCTCGGCCTACTTGCTCTACTTTGTTCGACTGACTAAATCTACTTAAGAATATCATACACAACACCTAGGATCAATCATAACAAAAGAATTTATCTTTTCATTGATAGAAAAGGTCATTACAGCAAGAAACTAAAATATTTTACAAGTATAGGGGGGGAGGCTAAATCTACCCTCGAGAGGGGGGCTGCTTGGCTTTGGCTTCAACAGGGGACTAATCTTCGGAAGCCTCATTGACCAAGCAGTCAAAGTTGACCTCCGGGGACTACTGACGAGCTCGGGACTACTTGATGAGCTCAACCTACCCTCAAGAGGGGGCGATCTTCGGAAGCCTCATCGACGGCTCAAAGTCGAGCTCGGGGTGGCGAGCTCTAAGCACCGCCGTAGTCGATATTGAGCATTCATCCAAAGGGGGGGGGGGGGGGCGCTCAACCTATCCTCAAGAGGGGGCCGATCTTCGGAAGCCTCATCGACCAAGCTCAAAGTCGAGCTCCGGGTACTACTTGATGAAAGCACTACCGTAGTCGATATTGTAGCATTCATCGGCGCTCAACCTACCCTCAAGAGGGGGCCGATCTCGGAAGCCTCATCGACTTGAGTCGAGCTCTACTACTGACGAGCTCTAACTTGCCGTAGTCGATATTATAGCATTCATCCAACTCGCCGTAGTCGATGTTGTAGCATTTCATCCAACGTGGGGGGGGGGGGGGGGGCTCGACCTACCCTCAAGAGGGGGCCGCTGGCTTGGCTTCAATAGGGGACTAATCTTCGGAAGCCTCATCAACCAAGCAGTCAAAGTCGAGCTCTGGGTACTACTTGACGAGCTCTAGGCACTGCCCATAGTCGATGTTGTAGCATTCATCCAACTCTGCGGTTTGCTCCCCTAATGCCTTGTACACCTCCACTACCACTGCCCGAACTGCAGGGACGAAGGCGTCCACCTTTGCCAACTTGTCCTCGACCTCTGCTAGCTTGGCCACAACTTACGCTGACCCGACCGCCAACTCAACCATCCCGGCCTCGGTCCTCACGGATTTGGCCTTCGCTTCTACCCACCCGACCTCATAAATAAATAGGCGCAACTTGAGCCGCTCCGATTCGGCCCACATCGCAACACTATCCCACTAGGCCTCCAATTGGGCCCTGAGGGTCGCTCGCTCCTCCCCCGATATCCGCAAGGCCCCTTAGAGAGCCTTTGCCTGAGCTATGGCCACATCCCTAGCAGCTACAGAGACTTCAAGCTAGGCATTCTTGGCCTGGAGGTCTGCCTCCATCTTCGCAAAGTTGTTTCCCACCTCTCGGAATGCTCGGTGGGCAGCTAGGAGTGCAAGAGCAGTCTGAATAAAGAAACAAAAGACAACGAATGAGAAAGAGAAAGACAAAAAGAACAACGTACTAAAATGAGAAAAATAAAGACCTACCTTAAAGAAGGAGGCCGCTAAGTCACCCAGGAGAGTCATTGGTTGGACATTCAAGTGGATGAAAATGTCCTCTCTCGGGAACATCTTGAGCCGCCCATTGGGCTAGAAGAGACATATGATGGCCCTAAGAATAAGGGCTCGACCTACTAGCCTGGGAAGTCTAACGCCCTGAAGTACTACCCTCCTCGGCTTGTGGGATGTGTTCAGCGGAGGGCCCCTCGACTTGGCGAGCCTCATCCTGAGTCGGGGACGGTTCAAAGTCTACTACCTCCATAGCCATTGTCTAAGGAGGGACTTCGCATGGGGGAGCCTCCAAAGCTGCCCCACCTGCAACCGCCGAGGTTGGTTGCTAGCTAACAAGCCCACCGAGGACAGGCTTGGGTCTGTCCTCCGCATGATAGATGACACCCTTCAGCGGACCGAAGGGGGGATGGGAGCCTTTTTTACCATCTTCTTCAGACGGTTCAACTCAACCCCGGAAGGAAGCTTGATTTTCTTTGGAGGGCAAGGACGATCATCCATGTCTACAAAAGAGAATAACTGTTAGACAGAGAAAATCCGAGCACAGAAGATGGTAAAAAAGTCCTCCACCCGCAATGATGGTTGATGTAACAAGCCCACCCGGGCTCAGTCTGTCCTCCGCAGTGATAGATGACACCCTTCAGCGGACCGAAGGGGGGATGGGAGCCTTTTTTACCATCTTCTTCAGACGGTTCAACTCGACCCCGGAAGGAAGCTTGATTTTCTTTGGAGGGCAAGGACGATCATCCATGTCTACAAAAGAGAATAACTGTTAGATAGAGAAAATCCGAGCACAGAAACTTAAAGAAAAATTTACTAACTACTACGTACCTGCCAGCTGAACTAAGGACAAGCCGAATTGGTATAAAGATTGGGGGGTGATTAGACTCCTCCAATTCCTTTCAGCAACGCTCTGCTCCTTTATGCGAGTGATTTGTTGAAGATGCTGTGGAAAAATCTTGGGTGATAGCTAAGGAAGAGCCGCAAAGAAACAAGGCTAAGATTAGAAAGATAAGCTATAAAATTATAATGGAAAATCTACAAGTCTGTAGCTCGGCAACTTCCAACCTAGGTATGCAAAGTTGGTAGGGACTCAAGAGTGACCTCCCACTCCCTCGATGCAAAAAATCATTTGTCCTTCTAGCCCTTGTTGGAGGAGTTATCAATAATGAGAGATGGCCCTTTGTTCGCCCAAGTGGAGAAATAGTACCAACCCCGATGACTAGGGCTGGCCTTCACTCTATACAAGTAGAGGAACTCATTCACGGAGAGCTCAACATAACCAAGATGACGCCATAGAATGAAGTTCCCAAATAGGGCCCTCCAAGCATTCGGAATCAACTGGCCTAGAGGCCACACTGGAGGTGTAAGACCCGTGATCCCAAAATCTGGTTCGTACACTGGATCGACGTTGACTATAAGTCCATTGGCCTCGAGACTGTTTTGACCTGATTATAATGTTGTTCTGTTATCAAGCCGCAAGCCGTATTTCAACCCGATGTCCGAATGTTAAGATACGGACTTAAAATTAAACAATCTGAGAAATGACCATTATGTCCTTATTTTAGGTGGGGCTCCGCCATCATCGAGTTTTCAAAATCCGTTAGGTCGGAGAGCCTAACCGTTGTGGTCGTAGTCAAGTTACGGAGTTACTGGCGAAAACGGCATGTCAATAAGACAACATAGAGATGCACATATATATTTTGAGAAAATATACTCAAATAACCTTGATGTTTTTCAAATCCTTGGAATACGTTAGTTTAAATCACTTAAATAACCTTTTGTTTATTGCTACCATAAGTTTAAATTTCTCAAAATCAACACAAAACATCCCACAACCCTCATTTATAGACAAAAGCCAATTTAAGACCCTTTTTAAGCCCATAAATAGGAAAACCTCTTTCAAACATTTCATTTCTAGCACTCTAATTGGGGAAAAGAAGAAGAAGAAGAGGAAAAGAAGAAGAAGAAGAAGAAGAAGAGGTTGAGAGTCAATCCTCTGCTAGTTAAAGGTGAGTGCATAGATTAGGAGCACGCATGTGTATGTTGGGGTTTCCTTCAAAACCTTATTGCTGGAATTGTTGTATTAGGGTTAGGTTATCGCTGAATTTCATTTAAGGTTAAATTCTTGCTAGATTTATTGCTGGAATTGCTGTATTAGGGTTAGGTTATCGCTGAATTTCATTGTAGGTCAGATTCTTACTAGATTTATTGCTGGAATTGCTGTATTAGGGTTAGGTTAGAAGATTGCTGGATTTTCGTTTGGGTTATGTTCTCGCTGGATTTAGGTTAGAAGATTACTGGATTTTCATTTGGGTTATGTGCTCGCTAGATTTAGGTTAGAATATTGCTGGATTTTCGTTTGGGTTATGTTCTCGTTGGATTTTTCTGAAGGTTATTGCTGGATTTTTCTGATTTAATTAGTGGATTATTAATGGAAGGTTGGATGATAGAGATGAGTTAGTTTTGTTTAAATTCATACGAATTGCTATCGGTTTCTCGCTGTCCCTTACAAAGTACGCCCACTACCTGTTTGACAAACTATTTCAAAGAAATATCCTTCATCCTTTCTAAGTCATGTACATATCAAATGCATGGTTCATAGTTGATGTATCATTGTATGATTGAGCATTGATCATAGTGGGTTGTGTTGTAGTATGTAAATCGTCTGTGAACCGTTTAGATACAGGATGCATTACATGAGACCCCTATGAGGAACTTAAATATATGAGGAGACCACATGAAGGAGGTCGTCTTATGCTTGCTTTGAAAACCATGACATATTGTGCTTGTATGTGGGCTTATGCATATGAACATACTTTGTTATAACTTGAGTTGGACACCACACCGGAAATGTGTAATTCGACAGGACATGATTAGAGAGTCCGTGGGTGAAAGTTCCTAAACCCCGATTGGTACCATTGGGAGCGACTAATGCTTAGACCGGGTGGAAGAACAGAGCGCTGAAATGCTAAAATACTAAAGTAGGCAGCGACTCCCACCGACGTCTGTCGATTGGTTGAGAGGTTTGACCTGACCTGTTTATGGGCAAGCAAAGATAGGTTGTGTGTGACGAGCTCGTAAATCGTCCGCTATCGTTTTGCCAGGAGACTTATGACTTCTTGCTGTTAAGCAGATAGTGAGGTGCACCACAAGTGGGTTAGACTAGTTCGGCCCGTGAACTATGTAGTCCCACCTCTGTAGTTGACCATGGTGGAAAAGGCTATACAAGTGGGTAGAAGTCCCACCTCTGTTTTAGACTTTGGTGATCCTTGGGAAATATGGAAAGTTGTGGAAATGTTGAAAGAGTGTGTATGTTACAAGTGAGTAGAAGTCCCACCTCTATATATAAAAATGATTTGGAAGCCTGTGCATTCATGTGCATTAAATGAGCATGACGTGAAATATGCATTTTCACTGCACACACGCACTCATTGGACTTAGTAGCTCAAGCTTTCCTTTCTTTTTTTTTTTTTTTTTTTTTTTTTGCAGGTGAGAGTAGGGAGCTACAGGAGTAGAGGCTACAGACTCCAAATGTCCTTTTTGTTTTGTACATATCAGTGTGTATATTGTTTTTTTTTGTAATACCCTGCATATGTACATCAGGTATAGTAAATATGTCGTGGTTTATGTTTTGGTTTTGCCCTGAGCTGCTCAGTTGTTCACAGTAATATATACTGAATATGATGAAAATTTTGAGATATGCAACGTGTTTATTGGTTTTACTTTCAAAAATCCTCCTTGTGGAGCCCCGCTTATGGGACTTAGTATGTGTTACTTGAAAATCCTAAGAATCAGAGTTCTACGGAGGCTGTCAACCAAAATTTGGTGTATAGTAATCATGGATTACCAACACTAGATTTAGGGTCGTGACAGGAGGGCCACAACATATATGGCCACCTCTTCCTCCCAAGGATGACCTAGGCCTTCCCCTAGTTCAGGATCTCGGAGTACCACAAACTCAGGAATATGGTACTTCGACCTGATCTGAACTAGGTCAGCATCCTACAAACAGGGCCCAAATAGGGCCCTCCAAGCATTCGGAATCAACTGGCCTGGAGGCCACACTGGACGGCCACAACATATATGGCCACCTCTTCCTCACAAGGATGACCTGGGACTTCCCCTAGTTCAGGATCTCGGAGCACCACAAACTCAAGAATATGGTACTCCAACCTGATCTGAACTAGGTCAGCATCCTACAAACTCGACCCGAAGATGCCGACCTCCCGAGATAACCCCACGGCAAACTGAGCTACCGGACTTATCAGGGCAAATGTTATCGCATCCTCCTAGCCTTCTGGCATAGGAGACGATACATCTGAATGTGTGCCCAACTGGGAGTCCACACTTTCTGGTATGGACTCCCCATGGAACGCTCCAGAGATAGAGAGTCTGTCAGAACCGTTCGACATCCCGACCAAGATAAAGAAAAAAGGAAAAACAGAGAAGGCCAGAGAAGGAAGAAAATGGCCGGAGCAGCAAGAATGGGAAGGGTTTCTATTAACTTACCGGAAATCGCCTAGTTCGATAGTCAGAGAAAGCAATAGAGGGAGAGAAGCAAATGAAGTGACGCTCCAGAGATAGAGAGTCTGTCAGAACCGTTCGACATCTCGACCAAGATAAAGAAAAAAGGAAAAGCAGAGAAGGCCAGAGAAGGAAGAAAATGGCCGGAGAAGCAAGAATGGGAAGGGTTTCTACTAACTTACCAGAAATCGCCTAGTTCGATAGTCAGAGAAAGCAATAGAGGGAGAGAAGCAAATGAAGTGATTCTAGGGCATTCCCCCATATTTATAATCTCCTTGGTTGTGGCATTGATTGCCCGCATTTAATGCCGCAATCCAAAGAGGCGCTCTACAGCTCACGCCTCTCTCCACGTGGCAGTTGCTGGTTTGCGGACCAACCTGACTAGCCAAGCAAAGGCACGTGTGCACACATTATTCACCAAGAGACAAAGAGGCGCCACTTCAACGCATGTCTCCTCATACGACTCGTCACGAGCATTGTTGGATCCTCCTTGATTCTCACATTTACCGCCATTCTTTCTTCTGTTATAATGACAGATGGATCCGACCTCCCAACCTCTTCCACGTGAGGCCTCACACTCGGGTGTTAGTCCAAATCAACTTACTTCCTAAGCTTCTGAAAAGCGCTCGGAACTAGGGAGGCCACTGTTATGGGTAAAAATGGACTGACCAAACAACTAGAATTGTATGAAAGCAACACACGGCCAACAGATCGGAAAGGAGGTCATGAACAAGATCGGCCTCAGACATCAAGCACAATCCTCGCAACCCATCCGAACACCAACTACAAGCAGTGATCTCGTCTCTGGCTGACATCTCACCATCACGACCAACGAACAACTATGAGTACCGACCCGATTTCTAAGATAGGCACCGACCACAATCAACAGTTTAGCTCAGTCTACAAGACCTCGGCCAACCCGACTTAGAGGTCGGTGTTGGCTGTCAACCATGATCTCCTCGGAAGCCAACCACTGGGAGGTCTCCTTTGTATATGAGGAGGATTAATTCCCCGAGATCTTCGCCGAGAATCATGCCAAGGATAATGCCTTATATCTCAGGGAGGATCCCTTGCATGATATGCGACTGTATGCAGATTCATTACCATATATGTAACAACACCTAAGGACTATAAATAAAAGCCCCACTTATGGTAGAATGCATGCACAAAAACTCTAATTTGAATAGAACTAAAAGGCCGGTTCTAACTTTGGCATAGGAGGGTCCCCTACTACATTCAAGGTCTCCATTATTGTTTGGTTTTGCAGGTACACGATGGTCTAGTAGGGACGACCATATTTAAGCATCAACAGGTACCATATTTCAATCCTATCATATTTTTACTTTAGAACATTAATTACCACAAAACCTTTAAATTTACTCCATTAAGACTATAAAATGTCAATGATGAATAGTAGTAATTTAAATCAAGGCATTATTGGCCTATGTGACTTGGAAAAGGAATGGTGATACAAAACCGAGCCCACTTATCTTGTCATAATAAAACGGGCTTCTTTACAATGGCTTGAGGTATACATGATGACAAAAACAGACATCTGAATATTATAACTTTTTTGGGAAGAGTGGCCGAGTATTATAACTAAATTAAGGACACTAAAATAGAACAAAAACCTAATTGCTTCATGTGTTAGGACATGTCTTACAGAAAAGAGGAAATTACTATGATCTAATGTTGTCTTCAATAAATGAAATGGTTACCAAAAATGGATACAAAATAGAAGAACCTCCCTTTTTGCTAAGCTATTCCCTAAAACAAGCAACATTAGGATGAGAAAAACTTTGATACTCTGGCAGTATAATGGATGATAGACAAGTCTTAGAAATTCCATGTCCTTATTAAAAATGTATCATTAGATGTATCCACACACACAAACATACACTTCATTCAATTATCTAACTATCAAATTTGTGGACATTTTTTGGATCGTAAAAATGAAAAATATCCAATGGTCATATTTCAACAAGTGCCCACGTCAGAGGTTAGGATCCTTCACCAATTTGATTTTGAGACTATAGCTTTAGCGACAATGGGTTCCACAATTTATTTTGTTTAATTTGAGTTCATCTATGCCACGTGTACAACTTCTGAGCAACTATGTATTTAGTATCACTCTACTAGAGTTTCAATAATTGTCCAATTAGAAATTTACTAAAGAATCATGCTTCTAATCCCCTCTCACTCTCTAGCCACTTGTAGAGTTTGTCTACAATTGCAACTTCTAGTATACAACAGTGTAAATACTTCCATTGCAAACAAAGGGTTGCATAAGTGTCTATTCAGAGAACGTATCTACAATTGCGTCCCAAATTTCTTCAGTCATTTTACACAACATCAAGCCTCTACTAATATTCAGCTACATAAAGTAAGCATCTAAACCATCAACAATAATTCTCAATTTCTTAGTCTTCTTGTGAGGGATCATCTTCTTTGGGCTCCTTGCTGGTGATATACCCCACCAACTTCTTTTGCCCACCAATTAACATCTTGGCTGACCATGACCAAGTTAGATTATTCATTCCCTCCAACTTCCTAGTGGTAATTAGCAATCCCAGATGTCGGTCTTCAAAACTAGGCCTCGGGATAAAGCAACTTTGTCATCACCCATCGCCAAAGTACCTCGCAATCAATATAAGCAAACACAATGACACGATATACTACGGTCCAATGAAGCCATGGGGATTATATGACAACCATCATAACTTTAATAATCTCAAATTCAACGGGCACATCAGACATCGCAAACAAAGAAGCAAAGAGAGTTCTAATCACGAATGCCTCAGCCTGGATACTGTTAGAGTTGTGTACCCTAAGAAGACAATGTCGATTCTAACCATGGATCATAATCACCATGGGTCTATTATCGATGGGCTACTCGATATTAGGGTTTCAACATTGTAAATCCCTAATTAGGAATTCACCATTGTAAAACCTCAATTAGGGTTTCAACATTGAAGATGCTCGATCTCAAGAGAGAGAATGAGCGCCTTAAGAGAGAGAGAGAGAGAGAGAGAGAGAGAGAGAGAGAGTGCTTGCCTAGCAGAAGGAGAGAGGAAGAGTGCTTGCTTGGCAGAAGGAGAGAGAGAGAGAGAGAGAGAGAGAGAGAGAGAGAGAGAGAGAGAGAGAGAGTGTGTGTGTGTGTGTCGCGGTGAGTAGCTGCTGGAGTTGTAGCAAAAGGTGGTTCTGCCGAGAAGATGGGTTATGTGGAGTTGCAAAGAGAGAGAGATGACACTACAAGAAAAGTAAGAATTACCGGCTCACTTTTACCGGCAGCCAACATAAACCGTCCGTAAGAGTCTAAGATAAACACAAATTCGCAAGCTTTTCTCTCTTTTCTCTCCTCTCAAAAAAACTCTCTCTCTCTCTCTTCTCTCTCTCTCTCTCTCTCTCTCTCTCTCTCTCTCCAAAGATGATAACATATCTTCCTTTTCCTTCATCTTTTTCATCACTTGATCAGGGCTGCTTTTATGATCTATAATGCTTAGAGAGGCACTACTGCATGCCAAAGCTCGAGCCTTTCGGTAGGAGCAAAAGTAATCGATGTGTCAAAGAGCCTTCCTCCAAAAATCAGAAAACGAGCTTGCCAGTATGATTTCCTTTTCTAGTTTTCTTTTGCAATTTTTTTTTATATACAATTTTTGAACTTGAATCAGCATACCTTTCGCACGTTTGATGTTTCGAAATCGAAGGAATCTGAGGCTCCTCCCCGCAGGTTCGATCTCTTCCTCTATGTTGTTCTCTTGCCGAAGACCTCGTTTTCTCTGTTCTTTGTTGATATCAAGGTTCTCTCTCTCTCTCTCTCTCTCTCTCTCTCTCTCTCTCTCTCTCTCTCTCTCTCTCTCTCTTTGTTGACCTAAACAATGGTACACTTGTAAAAACTAAAAAGTCCCTTGTATAATATCTCTTATATTTCATGCATGCTAACTATTTGATGAAATGGCTCAACAAGGAATGTTTTGTGTGGATATAGCTGAGCAGAGGGTTGCTCTGCTTTGATTATGTGTGTTGGAGTTTGTGTTGTAGCAGTAAGAGGTGGTTGTCATTAGCATTTACAGATGCATGCTAACAGCATTCCTACTGTTAGATTCTCCTTCTTGTTAAAGCATTGTTGTTGTAGAAAGTTACAACATGACATTCAAAATTTGAAACGTTTATTAAATGGAGTTGAGGAGGGAGATTGGGCCCTAGAGTGTTGTTCAAAAATAGAAACGTGTACTATTAGACATTGAGTTAATGATAGCCTACAAGTGGTTGATCAACTAGGCTATAGGAAGGGCGGATAGAAGTTGGATCATGATGTTATGTATGTTAAGATTAATCTTGGAGAAATCTGCATATTTTGGAAGCCCATTTTGGTAGTGATGAAATCTGTCCATGACTATTATGGTGGTGACTAGGAAGTTTGTGGGATTATCCTTTATGGTTTCATGAAAAAAGGAATGTAAGCTCATGGGCCAGCTAGCTGGAGTGTCATCCCTGTTTGGTAGCATTCTCCCCTGTTTTGCTTCGTCCTTTGATTGCTTCTAGTATTAGTATTTGAAGATGCCTATTCTGCCAATATATGCTATTGTGGGGTTGATTGCTTCAGGGCTGGTGGTGTAATGCAGGGGCATTTCCACACCGGGCTCAAGTGGGGTAGCCCGCTGGATACGGGGACACACTCGGGATGGGTGACCCATGTGATTTGGGGCCTACGGGGAAGGTCTCGTGTTCGAGACTCCTCACCGGGGGTGATTAATTCGCCACACTCGGGCTTGAGTGGGGTAGCCCGTGGGATGCGGGGACACACTCGAGGTGGGCAGCCCATGTGATTTGGGGCCCACGAGGGGGGTTCGGCCGAGATCCTAACCCATGAGATGTAAGGCTTGGGCTATGAGATAAAGGGATTAATTCGCCATACTCTAACAGTTCGAGCTTTGCTCTCGAGGAAGCCTGGCTTTTCCTGCTTTCGGGTCTTTTGTGCAACGGAGAAGGTTTGGTTGGGAGTTGTAGCTTTTCCCAAGTGAAGTGAGCTCCTTTTAAGCCCAAGAAGAGATGGTAGAAAGATTTTTTTTTTCTTGGATCATGTAAAAACTATGGCAGAACTCTCATATATATGGTATAAGTTTGGCGGAAGTAATCTAAAAATCATGATAAGCTGAAACGATTTAACTGCCGGAAATGGAGACCTTACAGGCTTGTTATTATCATGAAGAGCCTATGGTTCTGTACATTGGCTAAGTTATGAAGTCTCTAACGTATGTGGGTTTAGAGTAGTGAATTTTGAAGATATTTGATAGTATTGATACGTCTAAATGGTTTTTGTGATCTTGGACATTAAGGTGGGACTGCTTACCTCAAAGATATCTGAAAATAAAGAATAAGGATAACACCGCTCTTAAGTTTAAAACTATGATAAAAGTCCAGTGGACCTATGACGAGGCTACAATCATAAGAATGGCATAGTGGGGCCTAAACAGTTTACCAACCAAATAGGTTTATGCCTTAGTTTGCGATGAGTACTTGTGCCATGGTGAGATCAGGTATGTCAATAGTGGAAATAGTCTGTTTCTATATCTGGCCTCTTCTCATTCGATAAAATGCCTGAAAAGGATGTTTCTTGTTAATGGTTGTTGCTAATTGAAGCCATGCATCAGTCCAACTGAGGATCCCAACTAGCCTTGAACAAATATGAATAAATAAATAGTTTTGTATTGGTTGGAAATGAATTTCCATTGTACGCATAAGGTGGCTATTCAAGTGGTTTGCTCACTTGCACAAAATCATTTACAACTTAAACCATTTACCACCATCCAAACAACCACTTAGGTATTGATTTGTTTCAAATTTTCAGATATTTGGCATGGAAACCTACCCGTCTTGTCAAGTTTTGTAGACGTCAGTTTGTTAGAATGCAATCCTTCATCTAGACCCCCGTTGGTTCCAAAGCCTATTTTTAATTGTAGGTTTCAATATGAATCTTCATTTTTGGCTTTTGGTTATGGAAATTGTTAATACCCGTTGTTAACCTCAGTTTTAGAAGTCTTACAATTTCATGTCTGCATTTTGTTTGCTGATTCTCACTGTATTTTAGCTTCTCTCTTCTTCTTTTTTTCCGCTTTCGTGAGGCAGATTTCCAGATCTTGCAGACCTTGAACATGTTAGCTTACTTGAATTTCTTTGTTTTGTTGTTTACATAGTTTCCTGTATCATTGCAGACCTTTAACATGTTAACTTACTTGAATCTCTCTTCTTCTTTGTTTTGTTCTTTACATAGTTTCCTGTATCAGTTGTGCAAAGGAGCTGCTCATTGTCACAACCATGGAGTGCTACACAGGTTACCTTTTTGTTGGTTATTCACTGGCGGGTACAAGTCTTTGCTAATCTATAATGCATGTTTTGAGATTATTTGTTGAAAAGAGTTGAATTGCCTGCAGGGCGGAATCTGTGGGAATCTTGGTTTACATTGAAGATGATGTGGTTTTCACTGACTTTGTTGGTGACAGCATGTAATCAAAAGCTATATCGCTTTTACCTTAGTTTGCTTTTCTTTTGTGGGGACCTATGATACCACCATACCCACAAGATCTGACAGTGATGTATAGCTATCTAGACCCATCCAAATTGTGGGTCCCAATTGTGGACGGAGCATATAATCACATGAATCAAACAATCCTAGCTATCCAATTACGGCTACCTAGCAATCGGCTAGAAGATAGCAAGTGGTCCAACTTCAAAAGTGAAAATCGAATGTTATTTTCTCATTGCTTTTTTTTTTTTTTCGTTATGCTTCATCCACAATTGGGTCAGCAATTTGGACAATCTAGATTTCTGAACAGCTAAAACTATGCGGATGGTTGAAGAGTGACTGCCCCTTTCTAGATTATGCAATCTTAATTTAGGAGTCTAACCCCTATTACCTTGATAAAGATCAGGGAAATGATCCAAGTTTTGAAATAACCATGTGAAATCTTGTTATTATTGAATCTTATCCATGTCAAATGAAAGTGGCAAGTAGTTGGCCCTTTGTAGTGACAAGTTACAAAAGCAAAAATTCTTAAAAAGGGTTGCTGCACATTAAATCTTAATAATTGGAAGAGGGTCTTGTTGTTGGTCAATTTTGGTATGGCCCAAGAGGTATGGTTTATTTCTTATATAACATCCTACATCATTGTGGTTTCCTAAATATTTTGTAGAAGAAATGTGGTGGGTCAAGAATTTGGTGGGATGGATTGTGCAGTTTTAACTGTAAAGTAAGAGCTGGCAACTTCATACCAAAATAAAATTTTGCAGAAGATTCAAACTTTTACATTCCCATCTCTATGCACCTTTTGTATTCCAGATCATAACTGTTTTGATAATTGCATTTTTCATATGTAGTTCATATGTAGTATCAGCTGGAATCCTTGGAATATTTGGTCAGGAGGTTGTTGAACTTCCTTTGGTCACTATAAGTAAAGAAATCCAAAGAAAGGTAAGGCATTCAACTTAAAAAAGAAAAGTTTATTACGATGCACTTAGTAAAGCCTTTAAATAAGCCGATATATCAGTAAAAAGATACACATTGTCACATAGATGATGTTTTTTCTGAGCCAATATATCAGTAAAAAGATACACATTGTCACATAGATGATGTTTTTCTGAGGCTTGCTAAGCCCCATGTGTGTGCAGGGCATACCATGTACAAGCTACAACATCCACCATCATGGCAGGCAGGTGGTCTGTTAGAAACAGGTGGATAGCTTAGAAAAATTCTGCATTTTTTTAGTCATATATCTGTTTCATAATCTTTGGCTCACTTCATTATTGGATTGACCTGATTCTTTGACTGTGGATGTCAGCATAATGGGACCCTTGTGATGGATGGTCCGATCTCGTACCTTTATGCAACCATTCAGACGTGTAGGCTTAGCGAAGCTCCTTTTTTCTTGCAATATGGCTTTTCTTTCTTTTCTTTTTTTCATTCTTTTTTCTTCTTCTTCTGCCGCTCTGTCGCCCTTGTCTCCAATGATAGTCCAAGTACTGAACAATCAACTCCTTGTGTGTAACAACTGAAACATTTCAAGCTTTATCCTCATTTATTCAGAGTTTCTCTTCCAATTGCTTTTGACCTCATTCTATCAGATTCTTTCTGCTGTTTTGTTATCATACAACCTACTAATTGGTGGTGCGTGGTATTTCAGTTGTTATATCAGTGACGAAAGAAGGCGTAAAGTTCTCAACTAGAGGTGATATTGGCAGTGCAAATATAGTATGCAGGCAGAACTACACCGTAGACAAGGTATGCAAGTGATCCCTTTGATTCAATTATTTCTATGGTGTGTAGGAAGAGAGGGAGGTCATTCTTCTAGAGAAAGAATTACAAAAGGTTATTCTACCCATCACCAGATGGCCAAAAAGCCTCTGGTTTCTTGGAATTTGTTACTGTTGTAAATTTTGCCGAAACCTCTCGAAAAAAAAAAAAAAAAAGGGAATTAAAAAGTCAATTTTGCTGAAATACACTATTTAAATGCGGCTCGATTTAGTAATCCTTGTGGAGAATGGTCCTCCCATTTGCTGCTGCAATAGAACCATTTTGACCCACCAACTTTAAGATTTGGGGCACGTGATCCTTGCAGGAGTACAATTTCAGAGGACCACTGACCTTTTCACTTATTACATACACAGTCTATTATGTCTCGTGCATTCAAGAATTGACCATCTTTATTTATTTATTTATTTTAGCATGGACATCATCGACTTTGTTGGTTTTGCATTGTCTTAGTTGTTAAGTTTATTTTGGCAGACTTGCATTTAGCTTGTATCAATTCCCATGACGGTGTTCTCATTCTGAACTTTTGCATAAAATCATTGGGTTTTCATTGTGATCTTCCAGAATTCATATGACCCGGTTTCAAGTAGTTTAACATATTTTCAATAATCTTGTGGATTGAGAGGCCATTCTGGAGCTCATAAACCTGTGTGCCAGAACGTTGAAGAAACCGTTAATGGCTTTTATAGCATTCTCTCACCTGCTCCACATTGTGAGGTTTCTAATCCAGTATACCTGTATAAGCAGCCCCTCATTCATACCTCCATATATGCCAAAAATCCCACCTGCCCGTTAGGTGGGACCCACTTTTTTCATACAGTATGCTCCATCAAGTGAGTGGATCAGGCCAATTCATGGACCATTGTATCTACACGATGTGGCCTGCCGCTTGCTTGATGACAGATGTTAAGGGGACTCAGGAGGATTAAAGCCTCTATTGAAATTGGTTGATTGCCAACCATTGAAGGCCTTATTTCACTTTTGTCAGTGTAGAATGAAGAAAGAACACTTTGGGAAGCTACTAATACTTATGTTGAGATGAGCCCCTTCATGTCAACTAACAAAATCAAGAAACCGATTTTACTTATGCATGGAGAAGAAGACAACAATCCAGGAACACTCACAATGCAGGTAAGAAAAGTTCAAACCTTTTCAGATGCTCTGCCCTCTTATAAGCAATGAACTTAATGTTATTAGTTCATTTTAGGTTTTTTTTTTTTTGGGGGGGGGGGGGGGAGGGGGGGGGTGTTCTGTTTTAAAATTTTCTCTAGCAAATAGATTATGACCAGTTCCAGTGGTATTACTCATGGTTCAAAAACCCAAAAACTCGACTCAACTTGATGTTCAACCAGGTGGGGTCGAATCGAAAACTAGACCTGACTCAACTTAATATTTATTAATTAGAATTAAAAACACTAGGTATGCCAATATATGTCAAAAACCCTGTGCTTGGATATAATGGTATATTTAATATGTTATGTGACTTATGTCTGTAGGTCTTGGCTATAGAGGAGCTCTTCAAGCACAGGGTGACAAATGTTGTGTTCATGGGAATGGGTGAGCCAATTCTGAATCCGAAGTCAGTTTTGGAAGCACATAGGTGCTTGAATAAGGTCCGTATATGTACATTATAGCGTTTTATACTTGCTAATGTACAAAATACACTCTTTCACTCTCCCACACCCAGGTTTGATGCTGCTTTTTTCAAGCTTCATAACAAGAAATGTGTAACATCCCAGATTTTTGCCAACCTGAAATTAGACGTCCTTAGGCAATGGGTCGCTCCTGACACCTTATTAACTTGTCAGAACTCAATCCCACAATCTAAAATTGCTTCTTAACCCATTTCCTTCACAAATCTCACATTTCACCACCTCGTTCTTTAAATCTTTCTAAGTACTTTCACATTAAACACTATCTTAAAGTTTAGGTGATGAAGAAGAATACTTAAACCAAACATAACTACAAAGGCCCAAGTACCACCTCAGACAGAAATCTTACAGGACTAAATCCTTTAGAAATTTGACAAAGTTAACTAAGTGCTAAACTAGATTAGCCATGAAATTCGTTAGAATCGCTTTAAATACGATCTGCAAGACCCAAAACTTGTAGAATCATTGACGCTAAGTTATCGTAAAATCTATGATCAAACTCATTACCCGACTGCTCTCGGGAGCACATTAAAACTCCGTATCAGATCTGGACCGTACGTTGGAAGTCCAATTAATATCAAGTTAAGGAATTAGGACCGCCTTGCTGGGCTTGACAACCATCTCGGAAATCAAATCCAGATAGTGTCCCAGCGCTATTCGCTTGAGCTCGGAGCGGAGTGTGTGAGAAATGTGAAAATATTTCTAAATTAAATTCAAAATAATGAAATCTGAGACCAGTCGTTTGCGGGTTAGTATTAAGCAACCTAACCGTCAGAATCAGGTCAAATTACACTCTCGGATCAGGGATATTTTCTCAAACATATCCATGTACTCGGAATTTCCGATCGAGATCCACTGACCGTTGAACTGAAACTGGTCCGCCACGTGCGATCTGGAAACCCAACTGGAACGAAACCTTAGCTGAATCTAAATCCAATGTCTGTAAGCTTAAGTTCGACCTTTGGCTCAAGGGGGCCGGCCAGAAGTCCTCCATTAAGCTGAAAGGGACCCGCTTTGGTTATAACCTAAGTATACCTTGACCTGAAGTCTATTTTGGAGAGTTTTTAGGCTATATAAGGACCTTAGAACCCTCTCTCTCACAGCCATACGAATTTGAGATTGAGAAGAGAGAAAAGAGAGAATGTGTGAGAGAAGTGGGAGCATCTCTCTACCATGCTTCCCTGCTGCTACACGAGCTCAACCACCCCTATCTTGTCACTTTTCCGGCGTTTTCAGCATCATTTCTAGGTAAGAAACCCTAACCCTAAACTAATTTGAGGTTTTGATAGTTGTAGGTTATGAAATAACTAACTGAAAGCATGTTATAGGTTACCAAACTGCCGTATACGAAAGCCTAGCAAACCTATCGAACTCGTTACGATTCTACGACAAAAGGTGCGGACTTTAGATGTATAGGTTATGGTTTTCAACGCTTTCAATGCCAGATAATGATAGATTCATGATCTGCATGCAATTGCACATGTACAAAGTGCTGTCTGTTTTCCATTTCGATTAAAAATGAAGAATATGAAATTTTACATACTCTAGGTATTTGTAAAAAGTACCGTATACGTATAAATTTTGGAAATGTGTTTGCCATGATTATTTGTTGTATAAATATATTATATATGGATAAAATACTGGTTTGGCGAAAGGACTCGCCCTAATATATGTTTTGCTAATATACACTATGTATGTGAAAAATAGTGTATTTTAAGTATTTGTGAAAATGACTGAATGAGTATAGAATTCTCATTCGTGCTCGCCATGACTAATTATCATGGATATATGATTGTTGTATTAGCGATACCCCTTTGACGAAAGGATTTGCCCTAAATCACGCCACGTCCAATATACACTATATATGTTACAATGTGTGGCCCAAGTATTCGTGGAAATGACTGAATGAATATGGAACTTGGATTCATGCTTGCCATGATTATCCGTCGTGAGTGCACACGAGTAATAATTGGGGTAACTCCCTAGTGAAAGGATTTGGCCTCATGCCTATGTGATCAACATATGTCATGTATGTTGATGTATATAGTTTAAAGTGTTTGTTGAAATGTCTGAATGAGTAGTAGTTAGTAAATTGTAATGTATAAGGGTGTTGAGATATGATTCTCAACTTCTTTAACTATGTGTATGATTTCTTTAGATATTTGTGTGATTAGGAATTGAATATGTACAAACTCATGCTTATGTTATACTTCATAACATGCTCAACTGATTGCATGATTTTATTTGTGTAATGCATATGTTTAAATTCATGTTTATGTTGTATTCCATAAGTGCCGTGAAGGGTGATGGGGAGTGTGTGAAAAGTGCGTGCAATGTACCGACACCCTAAGCGGATGTTATCGACTTTGATTGTATGATTTGAATCTTGATCCATTACTACTTTACCTATCCGCAACGTAATTGAATGTGATTAGGGCTATGATAGTCCAGGCAAGGGTAATGGGATCGACCGAAATGAGATTCATTCGCCACGTAGACGTGTTTGACGAACTCGAGTCGTATGCGTTGCTTGTCGACAAGTGATTAGGCCACACGAAGTACTTATGCACTTCATGTCGTACAACTCAACGGACTTCGTGCTAGTCGAGCTCGTCATAACCCGATCTGTCTTATGTATGTTCACCATGTTTGACGCCATCGCTTGAACCTAAGGTACCAAACTTACCAGAGAAACCCCATTAACCATGGTACCTCGATCCGCTAAGACTCATGAGGGCATGGTGGTATGGGACACCATGGTCGTCTTTGCCGCCTCTGGTACGGGGCCATGTGCCTCCCCGTAGTGACCAGTGAGCAACCAGACTCGTGAGTCGATTATGGTGGTATGAGACACTATATTCATGCTGTCGGCCTACATTGATAAGGTGATGGGGGAGTGGTGCAAGGAATGCGTGTAACAGCTCTAGTAGCCCTTTGTAGTGACCTCGAGCATACTCTGAATTTACGGTGAGCCTTAGAGACTGACGACCCTAGAATGGATCATGTTTGGGAATGATACAAGGGAGGTACCTTAGTTTCCTAATCCTGCTGTTTGAAATGGACTAATAACTACTCGATAATCATGCTCATCATCGCACTGCATGTGCCTGGTAGATGTGGAGCACTGAGGGATGAACGCATGTCGTGAACGCAAGATGGTGTCGCATGAGGGTGGTTTGGCAAGGGTATTCATCATGTCATTTCATACTTGCATTAAATAATAGTTAGGATTGTTTGATTATACTGGTTTATCATTACTGCTTGACTGAATTGATAATATGTTAACCTATGCTTTATTGTTCCACTGAGTTGATCACTCACTCCCACGTTACGGGACGGTGTTGTACACACCAACCAGACTTGTTTGAGTTTCAGATGATGACGATGCTGCGAAGTGGAGCCGGACTTTTATGAGGATGAGGAGGATTCCTCTATGCAGTTTCAAGCAGGTTCCTGTGAGCCGTGTCCTGATCGACGGGGCTTCCTGGGATATTGACTAGATGACCTTACACATTTGGTATATTTTAGAATTGTACTTGTAATTCATTAACCTGGTAACCTTATCACACTCTGGAGACTTACCATAGTTTATATATTTTATATATCTATCATAGTCTTCCGCTTGCAAATTTAACTATCTTTGGAGTATGATATGCTGTTTTGGTTTAATCTCACTCATGTTCATTATACTAATACAGACAACATTTAAATATCATTCATTTTGTTGCATAAGTGATGCGTTGGAACTCGGGAGTTGAGTTTATGCTCGACCTCCGATTTTCAAGGCGTTACAAGATGGTATCAGAGCATGATTTGGATTAAACCGGGCCTGGGTTATGGTAACACGACACACTCTGACGCACTCTGAATTAGGAAGGGAGCGATAAAACCTAGAAACCATATTCGAATCCCAAGTTTCACCGACAGGTGAGACTATACGGTAATTTAATCCACAACGCATCTTTGGTCACGTGAAACGACCTAAGTTTGCTGTCAGTCGATGGGTTTGAGTCGTTCCCTAGAAACGAATGCCCTTAGGTTGTGGGTCAACCACAACACCTTACACTTCATCTCAAAACCTAGAACCCATTTTTATCCAATTCCTTCAAAATCTCTCCTTACACCACTTCATTCTTTAATTTTTTCTAAATCCTTTCATACCAAATATAAATTCTAACGTATAAATGATAAAGAATAATACTTAAACAAAAAGTTACTATAAATAGTAAATATATGTATAAATTGGACATTTAACCATTCAAACGTTGGAATCTAACCAAATAAATGGGTTAGTTGGATAGATTAGCTCCTCCTATCCCAAAATCATATACCACACATCACATAAACTCATTTCGATTTGCAAATTAGCCCCAAAAATGCTTCAATTGGAGTCAGGGGCCACACTATAAAATTTGAGGGGACCCGGGACAAACCCGGGGTACCATTGGCACCATGGGAGGGTGGTGAACACCGCCCTACCGCGGCAGCACCGCGGCTGATCCGGTGGACCATGGTGGAACTGTGGTCCCCGCTGTCAGGTTGGGCCTGGCTGGTCGGGCCTGTGCTGGTCATGGTCGGCCCGACCCCTAGGCACGTGTGGTGCCTACCAAATTTTGTGGGGCCCCTCTTTCTTGTCCGTTTGGCCCCTCCCTCTCTCAAAACACCCTACAAGCTCTCCATTTTCCCTCAAATTTCAGTTTTTCTCTCCCAAACCTCCCTTCCAATCATCCTTTCCGCTGTTTTCTGTTAAATCTCGCACCCCTCCATCGTTCACAGCGATCCCTACCTCCCTACCCTCTCCATTCTCTTTCAATTGGGCTCTTACATGCCCCATTTGGAGCTCAAAAACGTGTAAGCTCTTAACCCATCCCATCTTTCAATTTTCTCTCTTTATTTCCTTTCATTTGAACCTATGTAGGCTCAAGATTCCGAAACCTAACAACCCCTCTCCTATCTCCCATGTTTTCTAATGTCATGTTTGGAATGTATGCAATGAAAAGTATATCTCGGGAGTTCCTTTCAAATGACACTTAGAAATTCATCATCTTGGGGTTTGAAAATCTCATCTCACACTTTCCGACACAAGGATCATTTTCCAAAGCCTATACCATTAATTTTAATCCCCACCCACCTTCCTACCAAACATGTCATTCACAATCCTGAAGTGGGATTAGCAATACAGTCTCATTTAATATAACTTAAGACCACTGGCCAAATAGTGTTGAAGTGATAAAGTCTCTTGATATACATTAACTCACCACACTCTGACAGTTTAAGCTTTTAGAGTAAATGGTTGTTTGACAAATAGGCCTTTGGAGTTTTGGACCTAGAGCGGTGCTCCTAGATTTCGACAGACATGACTGTATAGGAAATTCAACAAATTAATAATATGAACCTTAGGACCCTCTTAGCTGGTATGAGCATATGTGAAATGCTCGAGCGTGAAGTACAGGCAACTCAGTTCCAATTAGACAACTTTGACCCTAAGTGATAAGACCATTTCTGTATTAGAAATGATGTGAACTCATCTAGCGTAAGAGCATAGACTTTGGACTACACCTATGGATTTCCACTACTCCTAAGTTAAAACTAGACTACCGGTTACATTAGAGAATACCAGAGACTGATAGATGTAGCTAGGTCAAATCAATACACCTCTTTGATCTGGGTGGCGCAGCGAATGCGTGGTGGACCCTACCCCACTGGCCCAGGATCGAAACTGTGCTCGTTGAATACGAACATTATAGAAGCCCTAGCAAGTTCTACTATGAGAAACCATTTTGGGATGATCTAGTAAGATTTGATTCACCATTTCCTTGGACATAGATAATAACAAGGACTCTCTTAGACCTAAAGGGCAACCTTAGAAATAGATAATTTAAGCCTTTCAATGATGGACATTCCCTAGGTTTTTAGAGTAATCGGTCTACGGAGTTACTGAAATATACAACTGCGAAGCATTCGTGGCTTGACCCAATTCTCAATCCTGGCCGACTACCAATGGACTCACTGTTGACGAGCAGAAAACCAGGATCCACCAGGATTCGGAAGGGATACGATGAGCTTTCTACCCTGGCCCGGTAGATGATCGATGTATCGGGAGCAAGCCCACTACAACCGCCTCTCCGTGTTGGTCAACATTGAAAACAACTATTTTACTCTAAATTGTTGGGAATTATCGTCAAGACTCCAAATAGGTAAAGAAATAAATTGTAGCAAACCATCCGGGTATGAGAAATGGATAAAGAAATAAGTTTTAAGGGGGGTAGACTAAAATGAACCAGGCTAGTATATACCCTACGCAATAAAACTTAGGCAAAAAAATAATTAAATCTTTCCTTTTTACCCTTAGGCAATTTCGGGGACGAAATTTTGTTTTAAGGGGGTAGATTGTAACATCCTAGATTTTTGTCAACCTGGAATTAGACGTCCTTAGGTAATGGGTCGCTCCTGACACCTTATTAACTTGTCAGAACTCAATCCCACAGTCTAAAATCGCTTCTTAACCCATTTCCTTTACAAATCTCACCTTTCACCACCTCGTTCTTTAAATCCTTCTAAGTACTTTCACATTAAACACTATCTTAAAGTTTAGGTGATGAAGAAGAATACTTAAACCAAACATAACTATAAAGGCCCAAGTACCACCTCAGACAGAAATCTTACAGGACTAAATCCTTTAGAAATTTGACAAAGTTAACTAAGTGCTAAATTAGATTAGCCATGAAATCCGTTAGAATCGCTTTAAATATGATCTGCAAGACCCAAAACTTGTAGAATCATTGACGCTAGGTTACCCTAAAATCTAGGATCAAACTTATTACTCGACTGCTCTAGAGAGCACATTGAAACTCCGTATCAGATCTGGACCGCACGTCGGAAGTTCGATTAATACCAAGTTAAGGAATTAGGACCGCCTTGCTGGGCTTGACAATCATTTCGGAAATCCAATTCAGATAGTGTCCCAGCGCTATTCGCTTGAGCTCGGAGCGGAGAGTGTGAGAAATGTGAAAATATTTCTAAATTAAATTCAAAATAATGAAATCTGAGACTTGTCACTTGCGGGTCAGTATCAAGCAACCTGACCGTCAGAATCAGGCCAAATTACACCCTCGGATCAGGGATATTTTCCCAAACATATCCTTGTACTCGGAATCTCCGATCGAGATCCACTGACCGTTGAACTGAAACTGGTCCGCCACGTGTGATCTGGAAACCCGATTGGAACGAAACCTCAGATGAACCTAGATCTAATGTCTGTGAGCTTAAGTTTGACCTTTGGCTCAAGGGGGCCGGCCAGAAGTCCTCCGTTGAGCTAAAAGGGACCCGCTTTGGTTATAACCTAAGTATACCTTGACCTGAAGTCTATTTTGGAGAGTTTTTAGGCTATATAAGGACCTTAGAACCCTCTCTCTCACAGCCATACAAATTTGAGATTGAGAAGAGAGAAAAGAGAGAGAATGTGTGAGAGAAGTGGGAGCATCTCTCTGTCATGCTTCCCTGCTGCTACACGAGCTCAACCACTCCTATCTTGTCGCTTTTCCGGCATTTTCGGCGTCATTTCTAGGTAAGAAACCCTAACCCTAAACTGATTTGGGGTTTTGATAGTTGTAGGTTATGAAATAACTAACTGAAAGCATGCTATAGGTTACTAAACTGCCGTATACGAAAGCCTAGCAAACCTATCGAACTCGTTACGATTCTACAACAAAAGGTGTGGACTTTAGATGTATAGGTTATGGTTTTCAACGCTTTCAATGTCAGATAATGATAGATTCATGATCTGCATGTATGCAATCAGCACCGTACAAAGTGCCGTCTCGCTTTTCCGTTTCGATTAAAGATGAAGAATATGAAATTTTACATACTCTAGGTATTTGTAGAAAGTACCGTATACGTATAAATTTTGGAAATGTGTTTGCTATGAGTATTCGTTGTATGAATATATTTTATATGGATAAAATACTGGTTTGGCGAAAGGACTCGCCCTAATATATGTTTTTGCTAATATACACTATGTACGTGAAAAATAGTGTATTCTAAGTGTTTGTGAAAATGACTGAATGAGTATAGAATTCTCATTCGTACTCGCCATGACTAATTGTCATGGATATATGATTGTTGTATTGGCGATACCCCTTTGACGAAAGGATTTACCCTAAATCACGCCACGGCCAATATACACTATATATGTTACAATGTGTGGCCCAAGTATTCGTGGAAATGACTGAATGAATATGGAACTTGGATTCATGCTTGCCATGATTATCCGTCGTGGGTGCACACGAGTAATAATTGGGGCAACTCCCTAGTGAAAGGATTTGGCCTAATGCCTATGTGATCAACATATGTCATGTATGTTGATGTATATAGTTTAAAGTGTTTGTTGAAATGTCTGAATGAGTAGTAGTTAGTAAATTGTAATGTATAAGGGTGTTGAGATATTATTCTCAACTTCTTTAACTATGTGTAAGATTTCTTTAGATATTTGTGTGATTAGGAATTGAATATGTACAAACTCATGCTTATGTTATACTTCATAACATGCTCAACTGATTGTATGATTTTATCTGTGTAATGCATATGTTTAAATTCATGTTTATGTTGTATTCCATAAGTGCCGTGTAGGGTGATGGGGCAGTGGTGTAACGAGTGCGTGCAACAGCCCTGACACCCTAAGCGGATGTTATCAGACTTTGATTGTATGATTTGAATCTTGATCCATTACTACTTTACCTATCTGCAATTGAATGTGATTGGGGCTATTGTATAGTCCAGACAGTCGGTAATGGGATCGATTTCGTGGCTAAGATTCATTCGCCACGTGGGACGTGTTTGACGAACTCGAGTCATGCGTTGCTTGTCGGCAGTGGTTAGGCCACACGAAGTGCTTATGCACTTCATGTCGTACAACTCAACGGACGCTCGTGCTAGTCGAGCTCGTCAAGTAACCCGATCTGTCTTATGTATGTTCACCATGTTTGGACGCTACTGCTTGAACCTAAGGTACCAAACTTACCAGTGGAAACCCCGTTAACCATGGTACCTCGATCCGCTAAGACTCATGAGCCGGGCATGGTGGTATGGGACACCGTGGTCGTGCTGTCGGCCTACGCTGGGGCCATGTGCCTCCCCGTAGTGACCAGTGAGCAACCAGACTCGTGAGTCGATTATGGTGGTATGGGACACTATATTCGTGTTGTCAACCTACATTGATAAGGTGATGGGGGAGTGGTGCAACGAATGCGTGTAACAGCCCTGGCAGTCCTTTGTAGTGACCTCGAGCATACTCTGAATTTGCGGTGAGCCTTAGAGTTTTATCGCGGTGTATAGAGTATGAACTAGGCCTGTATCTGTATAGTGATGAACTGTTAAAGAGGTGATGGGGGAGTGGTGTAACCATTATGCGTAACAGCCCTGGTAGCCTTTGCAGCGACCTAGAAACACACCACATATGATATTAACTAGGACTGACGACCCTAGAATGGATCATGTTTAGGAATGATACAAGGGAGGTACCTTAGTTTCCTAATCCTGCTGAGTTTCCTAATCCTGCTGTTTGAAATGGACTAATAACTACTCGATAATCATGCTCATCATCGCACTGCATATGCCTGGTAGATGTGGAGCACTGAGGGATGAATGCATGTCGCGAATGTAAGATGGTGTCGTATGAGGGTGGTTTGGTAAGGGCATTCATCATGTCATTTCATACTTACATTAAATAAGAGTAGTTAGGATTGTTTGATTGTACTGCTTTATCATTACTGCTTGACTGAATTGATAACATGTTAACCTATGCTTTATTGTTCTACTGAGTTGATCACTCACTCCCACGTTACGGGACGGTATTGTACACACCAACCAGACTTGTTTGAGTTTCAGATGATGGCGAAGCTACGAAGCGGAGCCGAACTTTTATGAGGATGAGGAGGATTCCTCCTTTATGCAGTTTCAGGCAGGTTCCTGTGAGCCGTGTCCTGATCGATGGGGCTTCCTGGGATATTGACTAGATGACCTTACACATTTGGTATATTTTAGAATTGTACTTGTAATTCATTAACCTAGTAACCTTATCACACTCTGGAGACTTACCATAGTTTATATATTTTATATATCTATCATAGTCTTCCGCTTGCAAATTTAACTGTCTCTGGAGTATGATATGCTGTTTTGGCTTAATCTCACTCATGTTCATTATACTAATACAGACAACATTTAATCATCATTCATTTTGTTGCATAAGTGATGCGTTGGAACTCGGGAGTTGAGTTTATGCTCGACCCCCGATTTTCAGGGCATTACAAAATGTGATTGCTTTCAAGGTCTATGATTTTGTGTTATTTGTGGAACTTAATGCTGTGTAACGGTTTGATTGAGTTTGTTTTGAAAACTTTAAATAGACAGTTGTTTACTGTTTTGTTGGTATTGTGCTTTCATGATTGATTGTTTCATTAGTGGATCGAATAAATGGATGAGTAGTTTAAACAAATATTTAATGGTTGAATGTTGTATGTTGAATGGTCCATAGCTCTGTTATGTTGTTTCAACACTGCAATTAATGGCTTATTTTTTTAATTCATTTATTCTATCTTCGTGGAATGCTACTTTTTTACTCTCTTTTTTTTTTTTTTACCTTATGTGTGCAGGATTTTGATCAATTGCACCTAAATTTAGGCCTACAACTACTTTAGCCTTTTGACGTCACTCGTGCTTAGGAGTAGACCACATGGAGGATTTGTTTTTTTTTTTTTTTTTATAATTTATTCAAGACCATTTTCAACTTATTGTTGTAAATATTATAAATTTTTTTATTGCAAAGTAATATAATTTTTGTTTAATATTCATTTTTAATTGTATTGCAACATTTTTATATTTTAAATATGAAAAAAAAAATACAGGTTTCAATTTAAATTTTATATATATATATATATATATATACTGGCCTATGCTACAATCGGGCCTCTCAAATCTATACAGCCCTATGGAAGACTTTTTACCAGCACTTGAATAAACTTTAACCAGCGCTTTTCCGCAATTAAAAGTGTCCAAAAACCGTGCTTTGGAATACTTTACCAACGCTTGGATAGACTTTTTGCCGACGATTTTTTAACCTTTGCAGGCGCTTCTTCAAAAATACTAGTGGCCACCAAAAGCGTCAGTGAATTCAGAATGGGCTCCAGAAAAGTGTACACAATTACCGGTGCTCAGACAAGCGCCAATAAAAGTTGATTAGCGCCAGCTAAAGTTTTGCTGACACACCCCCTTACCGGCGCTTGTCTAGCACCGGGAAAAGTAATGCCGGCAGTTTTTTGGGCTTTTACTGGTGCTTTTGACCGCCGGTAAAAGTCTATTTTCTTGTAGTGACGAGTTCGGTGAGATTAGGTGGCGCCGGGGAGTTGGGGAGAGAGTCGGGCCGAGTTACAATTAATGAGCCTTCAACAGCACTAAGTACATTCATCGCACTTGTGCTGCCCAATGTGTTTTTTTATTTTGGACCTGGGCTGCTACAATGGGCCTACTCTGGGCATGGTTGGGTTTGTACTCGAGTCTACTAGCCTAGGTCCACTTTGGACTGGTGCTGGACTTGGTTCAGGCTCCGTCCAGCCTGAGCTAGCCTGGTCCAAACCTAAGCCATCGCCAGCTCTATCAGTTACACGTGAAGATGCATCCTTGCACACGGGTTTGTGATTGATACGCATCGCATGCCTTACAAAGTGCATCTAATATATTTGAGGATCCTAACTGTTGCAATTTAATCGAACTTCTTTATTATACTGTTCTTTATTTTATGTTTTTTCAGAAATTCTATAGTTCCTGAATTGCAAACATATGGTAGGGGCCGGATGCAGTTGATCGACCTGCATGGCTTGCATGTGAGTGAAGCCATACATGTGTTGAAGCATGACCTGAAAGTCTTGAGGAGCTTGGGTAGGTCCACCAGGCAACGGCTGCAGGTCATGATATGTGTGGGGACAAGCCACCGCGCCAAAGCTCCTGTGCAGCATCAATGCTTCCGGTTGCCATACAGCGTTACCTGTTGGAAGAAGAGGGCCTTGACTGCACAGAGCCGTAGCCGGGGATGCCATGCAAGTTGTGATATATTGACATTGTAACATATACAAAATTCCATACCTGGGTGGAAAGGAAGAGGAATAGGAAGCAAATCATGGGAGAAAATGTTTATTTATTTATTTATTATTATTTTATTTATTTATTATTTTTTTTAAGGTGTACCATTAATGTTAAAACAGCTGTTGCATTGACATCACGTTTTGGAATTTTCACCGGGCTGCACTAACGTTTTCTTTCTCTACACTTCTTTTGGGCCAAAGATGTTCTTCAATACACATATAACTACTTTAAATATTCCCTTGAGCCTGAGTTTGCTATTTGTTTATCACAGGTAAGTTCATTGAGTTGGGGCCATGGTTGGTTTATCCAAACATTGATATGATGGTCCCATCATGGATGGACCATTTTCAAAAAAAAAAAAAATCCCAAATCAGAAGATCCTAGCAGTCAAATCGTTGGTTTTTCCTCCATTAAATGTGGCTTGTTCAAGCATTTCTTTTCAGTAATGATTTTGAATTAAAATCCCATTAATGGGAAGGTTAGAGCTGACTGAGGTGATTTTGGGGAATGGTCCATCTATGATGGGGCTGTTAGGTCAATGGCTTGGATAGACCAACCTGAATTAAATACATCTTTTATGCACATCAACATGAATTAAAAACGTCTTATGGGTATATCAAAACTGTTGCTCCCATCTTATATTTTAGATTACAGGTGCCTATATGGGTATTCTTCAGTCAGTGGTCTACTCTTATTTAGGGGTGGTGATGGGCAGGCCATGGATAGCCCTAGCCTGAATCCTTAAGCCCTAGCCATGACCCTAATTGAGTGGATGAGGCCTATTGTATTTGATATCTTAAATCCAATTAGATACAGGGTTTGTCGATGTCATCGATAGTCTGTTCGATGGCATCGAACATTGCACGATCCCATCAATATTTTTTGGAATTTCTTCAATTGGTCGCTACTAGACTAATTGGGCACTTTTTCGATGTCATCGATGAGTATTCAATGCCATAGAAAATTTTTGAAAAATCATGTTTTATCTCTGAACAGTTGAGGTGTTATTTCGATGCCATCAATAAGTGTTTGATGCCATTGAATGATTAGTTTTGATGCCATCTATGAGTGTTCGATTGCTTTGACAAATTCTGCGTAGATTTTTCGCAGAGTTACAAATTTGCAGGATTTATTTCTGATTTCGTTTGGAATTCTTTTCAAAGCTATATATATATGGGTGTAAACGGGATTGGGAGGTATTCCTAGTGTTTGTAAATCGTCATAGGGTTTCAAAGGATGTAATAAGGGGGAGATTCGAGGTTGTTCGAATTGGTAAGCTCTTTCTCTTTGTAATTTCTGCTTTCATAGTGATTATTTGTCACTTTATGCCGTAGTTTTTTTTTTTTTCAAAAGGGTTTTTCCACGTTAAATCGTTGTGTTCTCTCTGTGTTTGCTTGGCACTATTGAATTTTTATCTTAGATTCTTCTCTACGTGCTTCCGTGGTCCCTTAACAAGTGGTATCAGATATAATGTTGGAGTGCAGGCTTGAATTTGAAGGATTGGTATCAATGAGAAATACTAAGTATGATATCGAGAAGTACTCAGATAAAAATTGATTGTAAAATCCCAGAGGAAGTATAGAGTGGTCATAAGATGAACTACTCAGATTTGCGCATATTCAATTGTAAGGCTTACTCTCATGTACCGTCAGTTAAGGGAAATAAGCTAGACCATATATCCAAAAGGTACATCTTTGTTGGTTATGGTGTTGGTGTGAAAGGTTACAAGTTATTCGACAAGGTCACACGTAAGGTCATCACTAACTGTGCCGTGAGATTCGATGAAAGCTCTTTATTCCACAAGAATGATCAAGAGGAGCAAGAAGAATAAAAAAAGGTTAATCGTAGACGTCCAGATTGACACAAATGATACTCAAGCAGAGACAAATGCACAAATTGGGGTACAAGAGTAGGTAGAGTAGGCACCCGTGAGAAGAAATTCACTGCGAGATTGTAGGTTACCGGCAAGATATAAGGACGACTTTAATAACGCATATACCCTTATTACAGATGAGAGGGACCTATCTACTATTCAGAAAGCTCTTGATGAGCCTGATGTAAAAAAGTGGAAGGCGACTATGGATTATGAGATGGACTCTTTGTACAAGAGCCACACATGAGAGCTAGTGGAACTTCCAAATGACCAAAAAGCAATTGGATGCAAATGATTATTCAAAAGAAAACAGGATAAATACAAAGCAAAGCTGGTGGTGAAAGGTTATGCTCAAACAGAAGGAATCGACTTCACAGAAATATTCACATCGGTAGTTAAGTAGGTGTCTCTCAGATTCGTGTTGGAGCTAGTTGTCCAATACGATCTCGAGCTGTAATAGATGGATGTGAAGACTACATTCCTGTACAGGGAATTGGAAGAGAATATATACATGAAGAAACCAGAGGGCTACGAAGTTAATTATACAGATAACAGAGTTTGCAGGTTAATGAGATCGTTGTACAGCCTGAAACAGTTGCCTAAGCAGTGGTCTAAAAAAATTGATTCTTTCATGTTAAGTCAGAAATTTATTAGGAGTAAATATGATCACTGTGTCTATTACAAGACACTAAGTGATGACAAGTTTATCATCCTTGTATTGTATGTTGATGATATGTTGATCGCCAGTCATGATATGTCTGAAATCAGTGTACTGAAGACTCAATTATCAGGGACATTCGAGATGAAAGATCTGGGGGCTACAAAGAGGGTTATCGGCATAGATATTTATAGAGACAGGAAGAGTACACTTTGGTTATCACAAGCAGAGAACCTTGAAAAGATGTTGATCAAGTATGGAATGGACCAGGCAAAGTCGGTGAGCATTCCCCACGCCGGTCACTTCAAGCTTTCCTCAGAACAATGTCCCAAAACAGATGAAAAAACAAGATATGTCTCATGTGCCTTATATGAATGAGGTTGGCAGTTTAATATATGTCATGGTTTGTACAAGACTGGATATTTCACATGCAGTCGGTGTTATGAGCAGATACATGTCAAACCCTAACAAGTAATATTAGGAAGCGGTGAAATTGTTACTTCAATACATTCGAGGTACAAAAGACTACATCTTAACTTTTAAGAAGACATGAGCAAAGTTGGTAAGGTATGTGGATTCAGATTACACAGGGAGTGTGGATTCCAGAAAGTCAACTTCGGGTTACTCGTTTGTAATAACGGGTAGAGCAATTAGTTAGATGTTGAAACTTTAGTCTATGGTGGATCTTTCCATGAACAAAGTAGCGTATATGGTAATGACGAAAGCGTTTAAGAAAAATATTTGGTTGAGAGGCATGATAAATCAATTGGGGCTTCAGTAGGAGGTCGTGCCAATTAATTGTGATGGCAAGAGCACTATCAATTTGGCTAAAAATTTTGTTTATCACTCACGTACTAAATACGTTGATATTCGTCACTATTTTATCTGACATGTGCTGGAAGAAAGAGGTGTGACTCTGGAGAAGATTCACATGAGCGTGAATCTGGCGGACATGCTCACCAAGGTAGTTGCTAAAGAAAAGTTCAAGTTCTATACAACTTTTCTAGGCTTGGTGATGGTGTAAAAGAAAGACGAAGTTTGCACGAGAAGCGTTGATGAATCTATGATGTAAGGCAGAGATAAAAGAAGAGGACAAGAAGCTACTCGTTTGATGATTGAAGACATGATGGAGATTGTTGTATTTGAGGTCTTAAATCTAGTCAGATATAAGGTTTGTCGATACCATCGACAATATATTTGATGTCAACTTCAATGCATCGAATAGTGCACGATCCCATCGATATTTTGTTGGATTTTCTTCAATTGGTTGCTAGACAAACTGGGTACTTTTTTGATGTCATCGATGGGTGTTCGATGCCATCGACAAGATTAGTTCGATGTGTTCGATGCCATCGATAATTTTTGAAAAATCATGTTTTGTCTCTGGACAGTTGAGGTGTTAGTTCAATACCATCGAAGGATTAGTTTCGATGTCATCTATGAGTGTTTGATGACATTGATAGATTCTGCAACAGATTTTAAAGTCAAATTCTGAGATTTGTTTCCAATTTTATTTGAGATTCTTTCCAAAGCTATATATATATATATATATATATATATATATATATATATATATATATATGGAGGTTGAATTTGAAATCTGAAATTAAAAAAAAAAAAAAAACTTATTTGGTAATTATGGTTGAAGTCTGAAAATTAAGTACTGAATTTGAAACAACCTATTTGTTAACAAACATATGAAATATCTGAAATATGTTAATTTGACACATTTGCCTCCTATCTCCTATTTGAAAATGTTTTACATAAAAAAAAAAATTATTTTTATTAAATGAAAATAAAATTATTCTATTTAATTCAAATAAACTAAAGTACTTAATAGAAAATTAAAATATTATTATTTATAAAAAATAGAAAAATAATAATAATAATGATTTGCATGTATAAGTGTGGCGGAAATTTCTTGCTACTTAAGTGACGTCACCAAATATTGTGAGTCCCACCATGATGTATGTTTTGTATCCACACCGTCCATCTATTTGGAGAGATCATTTTAGGGCATGAGCTAAAGAATGAGTTTGATCCAAAGCTCAATTGGACCCTACCATAGAAAATAGTAGAGAGAGTGACACTCCCCATTAAAAACTTCTAAGGGCCACAAAAATTTTATATCAAGCTAATATATGTGTTTTTCGTTCTTTAATGTCTGTGTTAGCTTATAAACAGGTTCGATCTCAAATAAACATCACGGTGGACCTTAGGAAGTTTTCATTAATGGGCGTCACTCTCTCCATTGTTTTCTGTGGTGGGTCCCATGCAGCTTTGGATCTACCTCATTCTTTTTCTCATGCCCTAAAATGATCTTTTCAAATGGATGGACAGTGCGGATACACCACATACGTCATGGTGGGGCCTACACAACTTAGTGACATCACTTCATTAGCTACTCTCGCTATTCATTCTGTCAGTAGCTAATCCGCGTGGGATTGCTGGACGCGGATTTCCGGCTAAAGATTTGGCCTGCGCAAGGATGCTGGGTGGGGCTCACTGTCATGTTTGTGAGACATCTACCCCGTTCATCCTTTTGGCGAGCTTATTTTAGGTTATTTGATAAAAAATGACGTGGATCCAAAACTCAAGTGGGCCACACGAGAGGAAAAAGTGAGGATTCAGTGAGAACCGTTGAAACATTCTTATGGCCATACAAGCCTTGTGTCAAGCTAACTTTTCTGTATTTTCACTTCATCCCAGTGGTAATTACCTTTAAATGGTTTGGATGGCATATAATCATCACGGTGGAGCCATAAAGGTTTCAACGGTAGGTATTTCTTTCCCCAATTTTCCCTCTCCTATCGCCCACTTGAGTTTTGGCTCCACCTTATTTTTGCTCTTTTCTCCTAAAATGAGCTCTCCAAAAGGATGAAAGAGATAGGTTTCCAAAAACATGGCGGTGGCCCCCACCCAGCATCCTTGCGCAGGAGCTTTCTGCAAAAGGCTTTCGCAGGATCCGCGTCCGGCATCGCTGGAAATGAAATCGGATTGCGTACTGAGTTACTCAGTAGGCTCTTACCGTACTAAGTAAACTCAGTTAGGCCCACCTTGAATGTATGTGGTCTATCCACGCCATCCATCCGTTTTTCCATCTAATTTAAGGAGCTGAGCCCAAAATTTAAGCATATCCGAAGATCAAGTGGATCATACCACTGGAAACGGTGGTGATAATGATTTCCACTGTTGAAACCTTTCTAGGCCCCACAGTGATGTTTGTTTGTCATCTAACCTGTTCATAAGATCATGCAGACATGGATGAAGGGAAAACACAAATATAAGCTTGATCCAAAACTTCTGTGGCCACCGGGAAATTTTCAACGGTAGACATTCAATTCAACTGTTTCCTGTGGTGTGGTCCATTGGAATAGAGGATTTGCCTCGGTTTTTGTTTCAAGCCCTAAAATTATCTGGTAAAACGGATGGACATAGCAGATAAATTACGTAAATCATGGTGGACATCACAGATTTTACGCAGTACGGTAAGTGAGTTACTCAATACGCCATCCGCTTCCGCTGGAAACGGATTGCCTACTCCCGCCACCGTCCCTGTGGCTCGTGGTCGGTGCTCTGAGGGCCTCACTATGATGTATGTGTTTCATCCATTCCGTTCATCCATTTTTACAGATCATTATAGGGCTTCACACCAAAAATGAGAGGGATATAAATCTTAGGTACACCACAAGAAAACAATAGTGATTGGATATCCACCATTAAAATCCTCGTAAGGTCTATTGTACTGTTTATTTGACATCCAATCTATTGATTAGGTCATACAGGCCCAGATGAAGGGAAAAGACAAAGATCAGCTTGACCAAAACTTTTATGGCCCCCAAAAAGGTTTTTAATGGTCAACGCTTATTTAACATTGTTTCCTGTAATGTGGTCCACTTGAGATTGGGATATACCTCATTTTTTGTCTCATACCATAAAATGATTTGGAAAAATAGATGGACGGCATGGATGAAACACATACATCATGGTGGAGCATAAAGAAGTTTCACATGGTAAAAGTTGGTTTTGTAATGTGCAAGTAATTTAAAGAGAAAAAATTTCCGTAATAACTTGAAAATGGGTAATTTTGGAAGCAAAGCAAAAAAATTTTCTTTATTGAAAATTTTATGGAGCACATTTTACATTCACCATTAAGTCAGACTCCTATCATGGAAAGAATTTAATGAAAAATCACTTGGCGCTTTCCTTCTTCCATGTTAACAAACACCAATAAACATTGAACAATTTTCAAATTCCACATTAAGTGCAAAAATTCAGCATTAACAAATAGGCCCTTAGTATTTCTAAATCATCCTAGCTTTTCAAAGGGTGTAACAAGGGGAAGATTCAAGGTTGAATAAGGTATGCTCTTTCTCTTTGTAATTTCTGCTTTCATAGTGATCATTTGTTGCTTCGTGCTGTGGTTTTTTCTTGAAAGAGTTTTTCCTCGTTAAATCGTTGTGTTCTTCTCTATGTGCTTTCACGGTCCCCCCAACAAGGCCTTGGCCCTACTAAGGTGGTGGACTCAATGATTAGATTGGGACAACAAATCAGGCCCGACAATTCTTCATTGGCTTTAGCACATCCTAGCCTGAGCATTGGTCCTAGATTTCATGTGGAGGCCGAGCCCTTGGCCAAGTTTGGGAGCCCAAGCCTTGGCTCTCTATTGTTGGGTTGTCGGGTGCATTGCCACCCCTACTCTTATTGGCTAACATGGTGAGATTCTTTTGTTCCATTGTTGTAGGGTGGATCCCACGTTCAGAGCCTATGAGGACTGTGGACCTTTCTTCTTTTGATGTCATACCATATACATGGGAAATAACCATGTATGTATATGGGATAATGCATAAACATGGTTGATTACTGCACATTTATGCATATGCAACAACGTAGACCCTCCCAAATATGTTTGGGGTCTTATTTAAATGATCAAAATTGTTTTTACAATGGCTCTACCATGCATGAAATGATTATACAATGGATCCATTTATTCTTGATATAATGTTGTTAGATCAGACGACTCAGAAGATGTCACGAAGCAACAATATCTCAATTAAGAAAATCACTACAGCCGTTAAAATAGCGAAACAATTATTAAAATGACAAAATTAGCTGTAAAAGACAACTACGGACAATGGCCATGACAACTATCAATGACTATCACAATCATTGCAGTGGAAGGAAGGAAGATCTTGAGAGGCCAGATGGATGAGAAAAGGTGGCCACCACATATAGGTGGTGAAATTAAAATTAAAATTTGAAAAGTGGAAATTGTGAAGTAAGGACTACAAAGATCTCTCCAACTGTACAATGAATGCAAATGAGCGATAAAGAAAAAGAGCAATAAATGAAAATTGATGATAAAGGTAAACTCTTTAGCAAAGTAATAAATTCATCATTCATTTCTACATGTGGTAAGATGTGAATAACCATAGTTAAGAAAATAGTCAAGGAAAATGTGCACAAACAAATAATTTGTTTGAAAAGATATCTTCTATGACTTGAAATAGTAAACACAACCACGTAACTTGATGGAGAAAATGTTTTCTTGTGCATGTAGCAGGATGTGAAAGATCATACTTATGTGAAGGCTTAAAAGTCTTGCGTGTGACTGTGCGACCAGCTAAGGCGGTGATCTTCTGTGACACATGGTGTAACAAGATTGGGGGAGCACAAAGATCGTAAAGAATCATCTTAAGGTAGAAGTGTAATCAACCATGTTTACTAATTGACTAGTTGATTGATCTTGAATACCATGGAGATTGCACATAAGCGACTACCTTTAAAAGCTTATAAATTCAGCAAAGAGCGAAGAGCTTAGGGCCCTATACCAATCCAACACAACTTTCCCATATAGCGCAACGCTTCCTATCCATAGTCCCTCATGGACGCCTATTTTAGTTTAGATTTGATTTAACTCTTCCACTGCTAGCTAGTGCAGTGCTGCAGAAAACATGGATTGATTAGATAAATCCACCATATGTCCACAAACACACCATTGGATCGATAAAAAGATTCCTAAGTTTCAAACATATGGCCAACGGGGCCTTCTTACCTATGTGCTTAGAGATACCGTTGGTTGTCTCACCTACAAAGTTCGGTTTTACAACGAACAAATTACCTTTATCCACGGTCGTCTTGCCTACAAAGCTTAATCGAGCAACGAACAATTAGTCGAATCATGACAGTCTCTCCTACGAAGGGAGGTTATGAGCAATGAAGAAATAACCATTCCTACGACTATCTCACCCACAAAGTTTAATTCCAAGTGACAAACAGACTATCACCCCATCGAACTTCTCTCCTACGAAGTACATGGCTAAGTGAAGAACAAATTTTCATTCGTAATGACCATCTTGTACATGAAGCCCAGTTATACGGGGTAACGAACAAATCATCATAATTGACAATTGTCTTGTTTACAAATTCCAGTTGTGCGACAAATGGATTGTCGAAGATTTGCCCACCATTTATTATCTCATATATGAAGCCCAGTTCACGCCATCCGAGCGACGAATAAACGACCATTCCCTCGAACTATGATTGTCTCGCATAATGAGGCTTAGCCATGTAATGAACAAATAGTTGTGTCCAAACGACCTTCTTTCCATGAAGCAATCTGAGTAAGTGATTCAGCTTTTGTGCTTGAAGACCTTCTTGCTATAAAGCTTGGTATTTTACTAGACAACTAAAGTATTCTCATTACTTTTTTTTTTCCTTTTATCTTTCGGCTGATTATAGTTATAAATACGATATTAGTATTTTCAGCTTTGGCCTCATTCATCTTTTATATACATTGTCATATCATTAAATGATGTAAGCTATCACATACTTAATTGATAGTCCTTTTGCCTAAAAGGTTGAAAAACTCATTATAATGATGGACCCTCACCTTCATAAATTGCCTGATTCTATATAATCGATGCTTGGATGGCCAACCAATCTTTACAGGTCTAGTTTTAATCAATCTATTTCGGCACATGGTGTCACAAGGCGTTTGATTTTATTCAAGCCGCATTTGACTTTAGTACGCTCGACATGTCATACATGCACAAATAACACATGCGACTAAATTCGAAACCAACACCATTTTTTACACGGCCAGTAGGATGCATATGCTAATACTAGTTCAACAATATAACAATATGGTTAGAAGGCCAATAGGTGTGAGACCTCATTCCTTTCGTACCCTTTGTACATGTGTGCGCAATGTCCGATGCCCCTAGTCGGCCCCATACTACCTGTGCATAATATGCATCCAACTGACTGAAACCACGTGACTTCAAGACTCTAACCATATTGAACGTCTTATTGCTGCAGTCATGGAGGTGCCACCCACACGTCTGTGCAGCGCTTCTTAGTGAGATACCCTACAAAGAACCTCTCCTCATTTATGTGCACATGGTGTCACACACAACATACTCACACATGCCTACCACACACATCACCCACACATGCATGTCTAGCCACACATATAAAGGAATTCTATGACACCACCTACTATAATATCACTACCATATACCCCCTCTCTCATGTATAAGCAAATGGCATTGGCACAACCTGATATAAGCTTACCTGTCTGAGGTCTCACTAGTACTTACATCAATGATATACCTGGTTGGTGTTTTAAAACACCATCCCAGGCAGGAGTGAGTAGCTAACTCAGTGGTTTCATTAGTTCTACGTCACACATGCTATCGACATAATCAGCGCAGTTAATGATAAACAAGAAATCAAACAATTCCTAAATACTCTTGTTAAATGTGCATATGAAGATATGAAATGATGCATGCCATTTCCAAACAACACTCCCTCACACACGACTTCAACGCCTATTTCGCAAATGCCAACACTCCTTCATCACGCGACATCAATGCCAGTCGCTACATCCTATCTAATGCGATGCGATTAATGCGTATGTTAGCCAAATAAGTATTAAGTTTCATTTATCCAGCATATTGACAAAGTTAGGATACCAATGTTATATTACGAGTTCTTATCTGGATCATGTGGCTCATTGCCATACATAGCGACTCCTAACCAGTATCCCTTTATCCAAATTTAGGTGTCACCAGTTTATCTCATAAATCAATAATTCTAAAGGTACTGTATGATACCTAAATGTATGAGGATCAACCCGGTATGGGTCGTCACCCAAACTGAGTATGATCACTCAGTTCTAAGGTTGTAACAGCCCACAACACGCTACCCTGACTGACTGGAGCGCTATTTTCGAAGGGGGTTCGTATCAAACGGCTCACCCCAACCCACATTCAGACCACAACCCCGATGAACAGTGGATGAGACCTTATAGAGGTGCGGTCTTATCACATAAAACCAAATTACCACAAAGAAAGAGTTTGTCACCCAATTTCATTCACGCCCTGGTTGTTCGAACGTTACCCTAGCACGAAACCATCGGCCGGGTAATTTGACAGGAGTCGTTCGAACAATGACCTATCACCTCCATTAGTGCTCACTGGTCACTACAGGGAGGCTCATCACACAAGCATAGGCTGATAACTCAGATATAATGTCTCATACTACCATACCCGGCTCATGAGTCTTAGGGAAATCGTATCGTATTAACGGTTTTGAATGGACTATCTATTGGGAATGTGGTATCCTAGATTTAATTTAGTCAAGTAATACATTGTGAACAATATAATCAGTCGGCTAATGGATTAATTTGATTAACCTTAGAGAACCCTGACGCAACCGACATTGGGTGCAAGCATCCCGTGTAGTCCAACTACTATCGGTCGTCCGTGTTCACCCAGGTCAATCAAACAAGCTTAGGGTAGCCAGCCTAATTAGGGTCAGCCCTTGGTTTGGGCTATTTATCGACTAACCCAACATTGTAAGCAACCTAAGCATCACTACAAATTTAGCAATTCGTCATGCCGTCAACATAGATTCAACGACACAACCACATAGGCATTTTATCAAACATGAGATCATATATAAAACGCTCATCTAATCATCTAGGCATTGTATCAAACATGTGAGCCTCTATGGAATAATACATTCACTAGAGCATTTAATCAAACATGTAAACATCAACAAATCAACACATCTAATCAAGCATTCAACCAAACATGTGATCATCATTAGAATAACGCATTTAATCACCTAGGCATTTTATCAAACATGTTAGCATCCATATCCAACCAATAACATATAATACAATCAAACATGAAATATGAACATGCTAGCTATTGCAACCCATTCAGCACAAGACATCATTAACTGAGATCCTCAAGGGTTGATAAATGGAAACCTAGGCATAATGGTTCACACCTTTTGACGATCCGCTCGACTCACGGCGCTCGTAGGGTTAGGGTGTTAGGAAAATATCGTTGAAAGACCTAAACAAGCATAAAGGCTTGTGAGATTAGGGATAAACACATATTTAAGTCCTAAATTATAAGTGAGATTCAACGCTTACCTCTAACCATTGCCGGAAAAGCTCCAATGACGACTCCGGCTACGGCGAGGCGGCTAAAGTGGAGATGGGAGGGTGGAGATGCATCAACACCCACTCCCCAAGTTCTCTCTCTCTCTCTCTCTCTCTCTCTCTCCTCCTTTCTCCTCTTTTTCATCTCCCTTTCTCCCTTTTTCTCTTGTTGAAATTCGTATGGGAGGAGGGGATGCTCAAATGAAGGCTTTATATAGTGCTAGATTTGGACGCGAGTTAAATTAGTTGCAACATATCCACTCGGAAGGGGATTGCATAGTCAGTTACTCAATATGCTAAGCTTATTGAGTAAACTCCGTGGGGTCCACCGTGATTTATATATTTTATCCATTCCTTCCATCCATTTTACTGTATTATTTTAGAGCTTTAGCTCAAAAATAAAACATATACAAATCTCAAATGGACCACACCACGGGAAAAAGTGTGAATTGAACGTTTACCGTTGAAAATTTTTTGAGGGCCACTAAAGTTTTGGATCAAGCTTATATTTGTGTTTCCCTTCATCCATGTTTTTTTTATCTTATGAACAGTTTGGATGACAAATAAACTTCAATGTGGGGCCTAAAAAGGTTTCAATGGTGGAAATCATTATTCCCATTATTTCCAATGGTATGGTTTATTTGAGCTTTTTATATGCTTCAATTTTGATTTCAACCCCTTAAATGAGCTGGAAAAACGGATGGATGGTGTGGATTAACCACACACATTCCCGGTGGGCCCAACAGAGTTTATTCAGTACGACAGTAGGCAATCCGATTTCTGTCCACTCACACATCTACACCCTTTCACATGCACACATGAAAAGAATAATAAGAAGAAGAAGAAGAACTGAAGTCCTCTCTTGACGCACGTCCAGAGAGACGTTTGTCTCTTTTTGGATTAAAGAATTGTGGGCCACTATGCGCCACCATGAAATATGTGTTTTATCCAAGCCGTTCATTCATTTCTTCAGACCATTTTATGGTAGAAATCCAAAGTTGAGGCTGATCGATCCGAGTCTTGTGTGGGCCATGGGTGGGGGTCAAACACTCACCGTTGGAAACCTTGTAGGGGCCACCGTAGTGTTGATTTTCCGTGCACCTCTTATCACATCAAACCTGTTAGAAAGGGAAAAAGTATAAAAAAATCAAAACATGCAAATCCAAAAAAATAAAAACACAGGAGATGGCGCATGTATATCTGGACCACCCACCCATTTCTTCAGATCCGGTTAGGGATAGGCTTAAGTAATCAGGCTGATCCAAACCTCAGGTGGGCCACATCACCTATAAACAGTGGGAATTGAACATTTAGCATTGAAAACTTCTTGTGGACCCATCATGGAATATGTATCATATCCATGCCGTTCAGCCCATTCTCCATATTATTTTGGGACATGAGCCCCAGATCAGGGCTGATCCAAATTTTAAGTGAGCCATACCAGTGGATGGAGAGGTCCATTGAATACTTCCCATGGCCACCGTGATGTTTATCTCCCTGCAATGAATGCAGATGTTAGTGGCCAAATCCTCTCTAATATTTTAAAATAATAATAATAAAAAAATTTTTTAAAAAGAAAAAGAGAGAGAGAGGAAAAGAGTAAAGAAATAATAGGGCGAACAGATGTCCGTACAATGCCTTTAGGTTTTTGGCTGGAGAAACTTTTTATAGGTGAATAGACTTTTTAGGGTTCGGCACCTGCTTAAAAGACTAAAATACCCCTTGACTGCTAGGATAAACATCTGAAAAAGGAAGGGTTTTTTGGTCTTTTTGGGTTCAGCTGTACATCCCTATGTCTAGTTTGCAAATTAAGGTTTGCATGCGGCAAGTAAACTTGGTGGGTGATACCTGAGGCCTATACGCCTCAAGAACCCAAGAGTAAAAGATGGAGCCATCATTCTGACCTTTTTGAGCTACTGGACCTCAACGTGATACATGTGACTTAGGAGTCGGGATCCTCTGTTATCTTATCGGGTCAACAGGGATTTGCTATCACCCTAATGGTTTGGCGTCCGAAGCTTTTTATTTATTTATTTTTATTTTTTTAGTGAGCGATGACGTGGGCCAATAAGGATTAGGGTATCAGGAAATCTCTGTTGACCAGATAACAGAGATCCGGACTCGTGATTTATCCATCGCCTTCTCGATTGTGGGGCCTGCTACTGGAACCCACCTTGATGCCTGCAGTGTAGGTTGAACATCCACCATGACCTTTCCTAAGGTCCACCTCGTGGCATATGCACGTGTTTTCTCCGGGCTGTTCATCTAGTCCAGGGTCCACCATGGTGCATATATATCATCCACGCCATCCAATGGGTAGTACACACTATAATGTATGCGTCTTTCATCCGTTTTGACGCCAAGTGGGTGGGGCCACGTACTGTGATCCACGTGTTTCATCTGAACCACCCATCTGTTTTAACAGCTCATTTAGAGCATGTGCCCATAAATGAAACTCAAATATCGGGTGGACCCTACCACTAGCAGGAGACGGTTGAAACTCTGTACGACCCGACAATCTGGACCCCGACTGAAATGTTTATTTGCCACCGATCTGGGCCTCACCTACGAGTTATATGTTTTATCAATGCCATCAACACCGTCCATGAAGTAATGCCCATTAATGAACTGAAAACGCAAAAATACTAGCCTGATTCAAACTTGTGTGGCCCCTTAAGCGAGGGGCCCACTGTGCATATATTGGGGCACGTTGTCTGTTGGGCGGTAGCCCACCTTCTTGTTGTATTGAAGTCCATGTTGTTCATTGGATAGTGGGCCCACCTGACTATGGGACATTGTGATTTTGGGTGGCCCATCTAAATTAGGTGAATTCCTGTCTTTCTGGGCAAACTTTACTTCTGGTGGCCCATCTCGTGGTGTGGATTTGTGGTGCTTTGGGGCGTACCAAGCTAAGTGAAAATTTTGACATTTTGGTGGCTGCAAATCATGGATCATGCATGATGTGGATAGCCCTAAATCATGTGGATATGTGCGGAATATGTGGCATAAGCCATATGATTGTGTGATGTCTAGGCGACCGCTAAAATATGTGAACTTGTGTGCACACGGCCTCTGAACTATGTGAACTTGTGATATGCATGCTGCCTTAAATAGTGTGAATTGTGTGTCATGTGCAGTCCACTACCATGTGATTATGTGGTGTGCGGTTGGCCATAAACTATGTGGGATTAACTTTCAACCCTTAATTAAGTAATTATATAATGTGTGGATAGCCCTTAATCACATGGAATCATGGCTAGAGTGTCGCCCTAAGTAATAGGATCGTGTAACGTGTGTTTTAACCTTAAACATGTTTGAGTATAGCAAATTGGTGGTGTAAGGGTGCGATATACATGTCTAGTCCATTAATCATGTGGGCATATGATGTATGTGTGACCATCTAACCATGCGCAATGGTAGTATACTAGCTATTTAATTGTACCATTGTGAAATGCATACAAGGCCACCTAACCATATGAAATCAAGTGGCATTGGTAGTCGACCATGTGCTTATGGACATAGGTATGGCTACCCAATTCATGTACAACCGGATTGTATGTGCCAATTATGTAGTCATATGAATTGTGGTATAAGGTCATATCGTAAAACTTGATTTTAACATGGCCCTCGATTAGGTACAATGTGACATGAATATGATCCTTGCGTTGTGCTCGTCAGTAAGGTGGAAGCAGGGGCCATTCAACAATATGCAATATGACAAGATGTAGCCCTTGGCCCCTTAATGACATGACGTCAAATTTAGGTCTGTTACCATGTGAAGTGTGGGCCAGTTGTAACCTAAGACTTATTGTAATGTAGTGTAACCTTGTATTCGTATGTAAGATTGTGATTTTTTAATTATGTTTGGATGTTTTGAAATGTGAACATTAAACAATGATAATAATCATATTTCCACTAAACCATGTGAAATTATGGCATTGGCTGCCTGATAATGGGGAAGTTTAATAAAGCGATTACCACCTAGATATGTAAGTTATGGCGTAGTGAGAACAAGTAATCATGTGACCCTTAATTTTTAATTATAGCAATTAGAGTGATATTCGTGTGGCCACTCATTCATATGAACTTATGATAATTGAGCAACCACCTGACGATGTGTACTAATTATGATAATTGTGTGGTCACTTGGACTTGTGAGCTATACTAATCGCGCAGCCTCTTAAGCATGTGAACTTGAGATGATTTATTAGAGCTAACTTGTTGATGTTATGAGACCACTTTGTGATCCCTAATGATGTGCTCACTATGGCATTAGAATGGTGGGCTCACTAGCCTTAATGCCCACCTTAAGCAAATGCCTTTGGGCCCATTAGTGGCAGGTGTATTGGGCCTATGTTTGGGCCTCTTGGCAAGTGAATGAGACTCATTATGATGTGTGTATGCCAAGTCGCATTTGGACCTTGTGAATGAGTTATGATTGAGTCCATGAATAGACCGATTGTGGAGATCAAATGGATCAACCAACAAGAAAAAAAGGTTAGGATGTAGCAACCCACTAATCGACCCATTTAAGTATGGCGATGAACTACATGTTGAGGTGTTGGATTACAATTGAACTATGCACGTGGTGATGGCACATGTGATGTGATACATGTGGTGATGATGATGTATGTGTGATTGGATGTGATGATTGTATGTGTATGGTAATGCTGGCTTATGTTCACATGCCTAAATGGTGATCAAGTGGACTTAAGAACGAAGTAGACCACCGTATGTATTACCTTGAGTCATAGAAAGTGCACCTAGCACTATATGGTGGTGCAACACTTGTGCACCCACTTACCATGGGGATGATGAGGTGGACCACTTAACCCTTAACCGTGAATGGATATGTTGGCAATACGTCCTAGCGTCCAAATGGTTATGGATTTTTACATATTTGAAACACATTATGGTATGTGTGCATCCCCTGCACGTGTATGATATATAGCTTATTGTAGTGACATTGTATGCGGTTTCGGCCATGCGATTAGTGTTGAGTGATGGATTGATACTAGTCGTGCTATTGTGCGGTTGGTGCACACTTGTGACGTGGAATGTGTGGACACTCGCGTAACCCCATGATCATAAGGGAGAGTGCATATTAGACCATTGTTTTTCCTAGTTGGCATTGTGATAATTTTCGACTGATTTTTGGGATATATGTTGCATATTGCTTTTACATGCATGTATACATGTACATGCATCATGGATGAGGAGTACATGGTGTGATCATGCGGAGATCATATACATGTGGGAGAGGATGTTGGTGCGTGGTGCACATGATGGAGCACATGCAGATGTTATATGGTCTGAGAGACCATGGGCTTGGTCCCTGGGTTGTAGTCCACAAAGCGAATATATGGCTTGGTCCCTAGGTGGATGTCCCTAAAGCTTACTTGATATCGCATTGTAATTTATATTTATCATGGTGCAGATGTTACACGTATATCCTTTTCATGATGAGGGTGGATTGAGGTTAGATGTAGTTGGCAAAGGAGCCCAGTTGGTATTAGGAGCTGCCTCATATGTATATATAGCTTAAATTGATAACATTGCTTGAGTGCGATTATACTACATGGCGTGCTTGTGAATTATCATTGCATTTCACATAATATCTTTGTGTGATGGATTGAATACCACAGTAGCATCGTGGTTGTACTAATGAAACCACTACATCGGTATCGTGGTTGGTATTATGGATACCGAAAATTTAGATTTCTTTATACTGAGTCCCAGACTCCTGGGTGAAATTTCCTAAACCTCGAGTAGTACCCTCAATCCTCATCGTCAAGACCGACCGGATACCATGGGTCACCTGGTGCCGAAGAGCATAGTAGGCCTAACTCCCGCAAGCACGATCTGGTGAGAAGAGGTTCGGTCATGCCTCGCTAAATATGTGGAGTGAATGTAATTAGGTTTGACTAGCCCCTGAAATGAGTCTGTTATCGGCGTGGCAGTGGGTATTGGCATGGTTATAGGCCTCCCACCGACAAGGCAGGTATGCAAGGTCTATATTCAACAAGTTTCAGACTTGCTTTCGACACCAAGCCTCGGTAATTTCCAATAATGATAATTGTATTGAGAGGTGGACTTTTAGAGGAGGACTTACATGCCTACATGCACCTTGCATACTTTTGCATTACATCCTCTTCTTGGCATCATGCGACATTGCATTGTTACTATGCTTCAGTGTATATTTTGATATTTCAATTGTTGGTACATGCTTGTACACCACGCACACATGAGTGTACTCACTAGGCTTTTAGCCTAAGCCTTCCTTTTCCCCATTTTTTCCAGAGCAGGAGTAGCTGGAGTTAGCTTTTTGGATGCATGCTATCTATTTTGTGTTTTGGCAATATCTATGTTTTGTACATTTTGGAAAGCATTGTACTTGTAGCTGTCTGAATTTATAATGAAGACTGTTGCTTGGTATTGTGATCATGGATCATCGTGCTCAGGTATTATATTAAAACAAAAATCAGTAAAAAAAAATAAAAATTCCCTGTGGTGCGCCGAACTTGGGACTTTGTGTATAGGAGCTAGGTGGCAGAATCGGAGCACTAACGAAGTTTTCCGTTTCTAGATTTTGTGCGTGACAATAGGTATAGTGAAAATCTAAACGGCCGATTAGATCAAATTTTCCTTAATCGACATTTTGTCACCTCAAGTTAGTAGCGAAAAAAGGGGCTAAAATAGCTGACTCACCTGTTGAAATAGTTAACCCAACGGTCATTTTGACTAAAACGCCATTTATAATGAGAATCCTAAGAGGTGTGGGGGTTAGAAGGCAAGATCATATGCCTCTGGTTCTTCCATTGGTGAATCTAGCGGCTCAAGATCCATAAGTAGTTGCATAATCATATCAAATAATTCAGGCCGATAACCAGCCATCCATGGGTAATTCTATCATGATTGATAAACGATTTTGAAATGAAAAACTATGAAAAGTAGTCATGAAAGTAATGGGGAGCTACCATGTAGAGCCACCAACACGATTTAACATCTCTTGACATTCTACGAATGAAAAGAGATGTGGGGGGATGCAATGTTTACACCCGATTTGATATTATTAGATCATACGACTTGGAAGATACGATATGACAATAGTATTTCAATTAAAAAAATCATTATGATCGTTAAAATGGTGAAAATGTGTTAAAAATGACAAAATCAATCGTGAAGGACAACGACGGACAACGACTCTACGAATAAAGGAAGATTGTGATAAGCTAAATGGATGAGAAAAGGTAGCCACCACATACACATGGTAAAATTAGAATTCAAATTTAAAAAATAAAATATAGTGAAGTAATGACTACAAACATATCTTCAAAGGAGTAAAAAATGCAAAGGAATAATAAAACAAATGAGTAATAAATGAAAATGCGCAATAAATGCATTATTCCCTTCTACGCATGGTAAGAAGTGAATGGCCATAGTTAAGATAATGGCATAAAAAATGTACACAAATACGTAACTTGTTAAAGAAAATAACTTTTATGGCTTGAAATAGTAAACACAACCATGTAACTTGCTGAAGAAGATATTGTATCATGCATGTGGCGAGATGTAAAAGGCCACACTTGCGTAAAAGCTTAAGATTTTTGTGCATTACTGAGCGACTAGCTAAGGCGACGATCTTTTGTAACACATGGCAAAATATGATTGGGGAAGCACGGAAGATCATGAAGAATCATCTTAGGATAAAAGCGTAATCATCACATCTATTAATTGAGTAGTTGATTAATCCTGAAGACAATGAAGATTGTATGCAAGCCACCACCTCTGAAAGCCTATAAATCCAACAGAGAACAAAGAGCTCAGGGCGTCACGCCAATCCAACACAACTTTCCCATACAACTTGGGGCCTCATGGACGTTTATCTTAGTTTAGATTTGATTTAATTCTTTTAATGCTAGTTAGTACAATGTTGCAGAAAGCATAAATTGATTAGATTACTCCACCCTATGTTCATGAACACACTATTAGACTGCTGGTAAGATCTGTAAGTTCATAATGGATGCCCAACAGAGCCTTCTGGCCTACGTACTTAAAGATACCATAAGTTAACTTGCCTATGAAGTTCGGTGATATGACGAACAAATTTCCATTATCTATGGATGTCTCACCTATGGAGCCTAACTAAGAAATGAATAATTAGTTGAATAATGACAGTCTCGCCTACGAATGGAGATTCCGAGCAACAAACAAATAGTCGTTTCTACGATTATCTCGCTTATAAAGTTTAGTTCTAAATGACAAGCAAACTGTCACCTCATTGACCTTTTTACAAAGTATGTGTCTAGTTGAAGAATAGATTGTCGTTATTTACGACTGTCTCACCTATGAAGCCTAGTCGTGCGAGATAACTAACAGATTTTTATCATTCACAATAGTCTCACCTGTGAAGCCTAGTCGTGCAACAAACAGATTGTCAAAGATTCTCCCATCATCAATTATATCTAGCCTACGAAGCCTAATTCACGTCATTCAAGTAATGAAAAAATAACCATTCCCACGAACCACGATTGTCTTACATAATAAAGCTTAGCAAAGCGATAAATAGATTGTCATCTCCTGACAACCATTTTACTATGAAGCCAGCTGAGTAGGCAATCTGGCTTTCGTACCCGACGATCCTCTTACTACGAAGCATGGTATTTTACCAGATGACGAACAGATTGTCATTACATATCCCCTATTTTTTTTCTTTATTTTTCATCTACTTATAGTTACAAAAATGATATTAATATTATTAGCTTCGACTTTGTTCATCGTTTATATATATTTTCATCATTATTCATAGTATCCTCAATATTATCTGTATTTCCAACTCGACGATACCGATAACACTCGTAATCTCAGAATTTCTAGATATCGGTGATGTATCAGTAAGGATCACTAATGTATTGCTAATATTTTCAACTATATAAATTACAAGGGCCGGTTTGTGTAATGGATTTTAAGTGGATTAGGAGGGATAGTATTGTAATATCTCTCCATCCCCCTTCTTTAAGCATGTGTTTAGGCAGACAAATTAGGATGGATTACGAGGGATGGGATCACGCGATCCCACGTGCACATTTGTTTCGGCCGGGATCTAGACAACCCGTCTTTATCCCACGATTATTACTTGTGTACGGTGGGATAAGGATGAGAAATCTCATCCCGTCTCCTCAAGTCCACCATCCAAATCTTGCGGGATTGCTAGCTACAATCTCTTGCTGGATTTTTCGTCCGTACGAAGATACGAAACGGCGACGGTGCCTACAGCATCCTGTCCCTGCTTTCAAATCCATACAAGGCAGAGATGAATGATCTCTGGTATGGGCTTTCGTCAGTGACAACCATCTCCGGTTATATAGCTATGGATGAATGTTATGGAGCTCCATTGATCGAAGCAAGGGGAGAAGGTAAGGTCTGTCTCTCGAAGAGGGTTACCGTTCGTGATTGAGGTATGTCTCCCTATACCCTGATTTCCCCCAATCTGTCTCCTGGATATGGATTGGCCGTTTCAGGACTTTCTATTCTTATCCTGACTTGGATCGGATGTCATCCCTTTTCAAAACTTGTAATCCTCTCATGAATTCATGTTTGGAATGAATTTTATGTGTGATTAGGAGTTGAGTTCTAAAAATCCATTTGACACCCACATGCATTGCAATGTGAAGCTACGGCTGTTGGAGCTGTAACTTGGCATGCATGCACGTTAAAGGCCTCTTTTGGCTGAGAGGAGGACTTGGATAGGAAACGGATTTGGGCATGGAATCCATCATCTAAGGGCTTCTACACACAATTGTTCCGTCTGTTGGTATTTCATACCGTATCAGTGGGTGTTGTTAAGCTTGACTTCTTGCATGACGCAGAAATTTATGGTGTATACCTCGCGGATGGACATGGTGGTGCATTAAAATGGATTTGGTTTAAATAGGAAGCAAAAAACTTTTTTATTTTTATTTTTATTTATTTTTATAGTTAGTTTTCAAAGATTACTTGATTACTGTTAGTGTCTTCTAGTTTTGTCTTGCTATCACATAACCGAACAATATGGTTTTCATGAAGGGCCACGGACATTTGTTGGAACTTAAACTCAATGTTCCATAAAAGTATTTTTTTTATTTTTTTTGTTTTTGTGGGTGAAAATGTTCTAATAGCTGATCTCTATTACCAGCACCAATTATCTATTTTAATGCGTGGAATTGGATCTGGAGACAGTTTTTATAGATGGCTTAGACTTTGAAATTTGTTTAAAGGTCTCCTAGTTCTCATTATTATGATCACCAGTTGTACAATTAGGATGTTCCTGTTTTGAAGTAGCTGAGAACAGTGAATTCTATTGCTACCGTATGGGATGCACTGTCTTCATGTTTCCCTGTGTTTTAGTTGTATTGTAATAGGGAGTCATTATGGAATCTCAAATTCAAGAAAAATTGATATTGTATGAAAGATTTAATTTGCTAAATAGTTGACTGTTCAGCAAGTGGATAAAATCTGAAATATGGAATAACTATTTTAGATTCACAGTTCAAGTTTCTTTCAATTGTGTTGTGGATTGTTTTAAAAAGTATACTAATACTGAACATGGCCTGAAATGGATTGGTACGGTTTTACTCTTCACTACTTTCTACCTTTGATTTCAAGAAATCCTTTCATATAAATTAAATTGCTTTTTTATTGTATATGAAATTCAGGTGAACGGAACTTTGGAAAGATCGTTTATAGGTACACCTGTAATATCTTCTCTGGCCTAAAGTACTCTGATAATGTGTAACATCCTACTAACTTTAAATTGATGATTTTTTTTATATTTTTTTTGTGTTGCTTCACATGTTATTCCGCCTCCTACTCATTTCATTGCAATTTTCAGTTTGAGATTGACTGAGACATTGATGCATATCGCTTCTTCTTATTGGTAATGTTTTTCATTTGTATGTATTTTTTGAATTTAATGGCACATTGCAACCCCCATTTGCAAACATACTTGGGTCCTTGACTGTGGAAGAGGTAATTTCTTTTATTTGTGGATTTTTGCAATGCTGTTAGAAATCCCTGAGTGCAGCTGGTCGAAAGGTTCCTCTACTAGTGTGAACTCACATATATCTTCACTTCTGTTTCTCATCCACATTATACCCATTAACTATGTGGGCCGCATTGTGATGATCCTGTGACTGGAAAACCCGGATGATCCCCTCGTTGGATGCTTTGTGTTTGTGTTGGTAAAGTGTTGAAATGAATAACAAAGTGTGTTGTGATTTGTACAATCCTTAATGAGAAATTCATTTGTTAAACGATAGTTTGTAATCTACATTTGGGTGATATAGTATATTCAATTGAACATTTTCTAAATCTTCTGTCTTCTGCCAAGCTGGGGAAACAAGTTAATTGTCTTGGAGTGGCTCTTCCCCTGTTTGTTGTTCTGGTGAATCAACTCAGCCAACGATATGCAGGGTCATTGTGTGTCGGCTTTCAGTTGTACAATCAGGGTCCATGCTCTGTGATCTAGATTGTTGATGTCATGAGACCCACGATGGATTGACTACTACTTGAAAACTCCTAGACAGGGAGTATCATGGCAATTAAATATGTTAAACGGTTTTTTTTTTTAATGTGGATGGTCATTTGTTACTACTCTTAACCATTTATTTGCATCCACTTGATGGACACTGGTGATTCATTATCTGAGATCTTCAATGTGTTTTCATCTTAGGTGCATTGTATCTTTTTTGGTAGCATGGTCAGAAAGATCTTTAAACAGAATTTGATTATTTTATCAAATTTCGAAATGATTTTCTTTATATGGTTCTTTGACATGTTGAAAGTTGGAATTAACATGTTTTGTGCCTTAAAATCTTCTCAACAAATGGATTTGGTTTAATTAGGAAGCAAAAAAGCTTTTTTTTTTTTCAGTTAGTTTTCAAAGATTACTTGATTATTGTTAGTGTCTTGTAGTTTTAACTTGCTGTCACATAACCGAACAATATGGTTTTCGTGAAGGGCCAATGACATGTATTGGAACTTAAACTCGATAGATGTTCCATAAAAGTCTTTTTTTTTGGGTGAAAATGTTCTAATAGCTGATCTCCATTACCAACACCAGTTATCTATTTTAATGCGTGGAATTAGATCTAGAGACGGTTTTTGTAGATGGCTTAGACTTTAAAATTTGTTTGGAGGTCTCCTAGTTCTCATTATTATGATCACCAGTTGTACAGGATAGCCTTCTTAATATGCATGTGGTGCATGTTTCATTTAGGATCAGGGAGTTGGAGCTTGGATGATTGGAGGTTTGAATCTTTGTTGATTACTATATTAGGACTATTTTTGAGATTCTCGTCCTTCTATGGATGGAAAGGATTTGATGTGACTTTTAATAGTTTGCAACTCATAGCAGAGTTTGATTTATAAGTTCTTTAATTATGTCAAAAGTGTGTATTCCTACCATTTCGGCTCATGTGGATGTAAAATAGATGTTTGTGTCAATTGGGGATTTTATTTTAACAATTTATTTCGATGTACGTTTCGTATGGGAACCTATATGAAAACTTGTATTGATACAATGATCATAGAATCACCGTCCGAAATTGATTCATTGTGTATGTTGAAGTGATTTCATCCAATCCAAAAAGTGGACCAATGAGTAGGATGGGCATATTTGTATTTGATCTTGCGCTTTAAGTCAGTCAGCAATATAGGTATGTATGCATTGACTGGGAGAATTAGTGCTACGTCTTCAAACAGATATTGTGAATGCTCTTATTTCACTTTGAGATATATTTTGATGGTCAACTGGTTTAAACACTGTTAATATTTCAATAATTTTTATTAGTTTTTTTGCAGATTATAGTGAGACATTCGCCTATAGCGACACAACGTTCATATACCTTGTAACACCCCAGATTTTTGCCAACCTGGAGTTAGATGTCCTTAGACAAGGGGTGATCATAACCCCTAATTAACCTCTCAAACCTCAAATCCTTTAGAAATTAGATAAGTTTAACTAAGTGCTAAACTAGATTAGCTGTGAAATCCGTTTGAATCACTTTAAATATGATCTGCAAGATTCAAAACTTGTAGAATCATTGACGGTAGGTTACCCTAAAATCTAGGATCAATCTCATTACCCAGTTGCTCTCGGGAGCACATTGAAACTCCGTATCGGATCTGAACTGTACGTCGAAAGTCCAATTACTACGAAATTATATAATCAAGACCGCCTTGCTGGGCTTGACAACCACCTCAAAAATCAAGTCCAGATAGTGTCCCAAAGTAATTCGCTTGAGTCCGGAGTGAAGTGTGTGAGAAAACGTGGTTTCCTTTATAAATTAATTCGAATCTGAGACTTGTCATTTGCGGGCTGAATATAAGCAATCATACCATCAGAATCTGACCCAAATACATCCTCGGATCAGGAGAAATTTCATACACAGGTCAGTGTACTTGTGGCCCTGATCGAGTTTCGGTGACCGTTGAACTAAAACTGGTTCGCCACATGTGATCTGGGAACCCGACTGAAACGAAACCTTAACTCGACCTAGATCCAAGGTCAGTGAGCTTAAGTCCGACCTTTGGCTCAAGGGGGGCTCCGAAAATGCTCCATTGAGTCGAAACAGACTGGTTTTGGACATAACCTAAGTATACCTTGGCCCTGGGGCCATTCTCATCAGTTTTAGGCCTATATAAGGGCCTTAATGTAACATCCCAGATTTTTGCCAACCTGAAATTAGAAGTCCTTAGGCAATGGGTCGATCTTAACACCTTATTAACTTGTCAAAACTCAATCTTAAAGTCTAAAATCGCTTTTGAACCCATTTCCTTCACAAATCTCACCTTTTACCACCTTGTTCTTAAATTTTTTTTTTTTTCAAAGTACTTTCACATTAGACACTATCTTAAAAGTTTAGGTGATGAAGAACAATACTTAAACTAAACATTACTGTAAATAGTAAATACATAAATAAAATGGGCTTTTAACCATTACTCTTATGAAATCTCACAAAACGAATAGGTTATATGGAACATCAGTCTCTCCTGCCCTAGGACCTTCTTCTGTTGTAATTAGGACATGTTTTAATTAAGTATTAATAACCTGGATCACTTTATATACAAACTACAAAGGCCTAAGTATCACCTCAGACAGAAATCATGCAGGACTAAATCCTTTAGAAATTAGGCGAGAATTAGCTAGTGCTAATCTAGAGTGCCTGTGAAATTAGCACTAATCACTTTAAATACGATCTGCAAGACCCAAAACTTGTAGAATCATTAATGCTAGGTTACCCTAAAATCTAAGATTAATCTCATTAACCAGTTTGCTCTCGGGAGAATCATGAAACTCCGAATCAGATCTGGACCGCACATCGAAAGTCCGATTAACGCGAAGTTAAATAGTTAGGGCCACCTTGCTGGGCTTGACAACCATCTCGAAAATTAAATCCAGATAGTGTCCCAGTGCTATTCGCTTGAGCCCGGAGTGAAGAGTGTGAGAAACGTGAAATTAATTAGAAATAAAGTTCAATTTTAAGTAATTTGAGACTTATTGCTTGCGGGCTAAATATAAGCAATCAGACCGTCGAAATCTGACACAAATACACCCTCGGATCAGGAGAAATTTCATACACATGGCAGCATACTTGTGGCCCTGATCGAATTTCAGTGACCGTTGAACTGAAACTGGTCTGCCACGGGCGATCTGTAAATCCGATCGGGGTGAAAACATAACTCGACCTGGATCCAATGTCTGTGAGCTTAAGTCCGACCTTTGGCTCAAGGGGGGCTTCCAGAAGTGCTCCGTTGAGATGAAACTGTCCATATTTGGACATAACCTAAGTGTACCTTGGCCCTGGGTTTAATTTGGTGAGTTTTGGGCCTATATAAGGACCTCAAGCCCTCACTCTCTCATCCCATACAAATTTGAGAAAAACCTAGGAGAGAGAAGAGAGAAAAGAGAGAAAAAGTGTGAGAGTAGTGGGAGCATCTTCCTGATACTCCATCCCCCTGCTATACGTGTTTAACCATCGCTATCTAGTTACTTTTTCAGCGATTCCGGCTTCATTCGTAGGTAAGAAAACCTAACCCTAAGCTATTTTAGGATTTCCAAGAGTGTAGGTGATGGAATAACTGACCTGTTTCATGATTCAGGTTGTCGTTGTGCCATAGACAAAGGCGTTGGGTTCAAACTGGTTTCGGTTCAAGTTTACCGACAAAAGGTGCGGACTTTAGACATATAGGTTATGGTTTTCAATACTTTCAATGTCATATAATGATAGATTCATGATCTATATGTTATTGCACATGTACAAAGTGCTGTCCGTTTCATTTTTCGGTTATACGTTAACTATGTTGAATATACTGTATTCCCTGTATTTGTAGAAAGTACCGTATATGTATAAATTTTAAAAGTGTGTTTGCCATGATTAATCACTGTATGAACATGCTATATATGTGTATAATACTTACTTGGCGAAAGGGTTCGCCCTAATACTTATTTTTGTAAGTATACACTATGTATGTTGAAAGAGTGTATCCTAAGTGTTTGTGAAAATGCTTGTAAGAGTAAGTGCTTAGAGAATTATGCTTTAGGTAGGTGTTGAGATAGGATTCTCAGCTACCTTAGAGATGTATATGATTTCCTCCATGTTGTTTGTTTAATTTAACCGCTTACTTATGAAATACATGTGTTTGTATTTCCTATTTATATTGTGCTTTATAACATGCTTTATGACATGCTTGTTAACATGCTTGAATTACTTTGTTTATTCTACTTTACTCTATATGCTTCTGGTTAAAGATTGATTATATTTGGGGCTATGATTATAGTCCAGGCAATCAGAAACGGAAATGAATGCGTGGATGAGATTCATTCGCCATGCAAGATGTGTTCAACGAACCCGAGTCGTACTTTGGTTGACGATAGTAGCTGACCACACGAAATGCTTATGCACTTCATATCGTTCAACTTGTTGTGCACTCGAGCTAGCCGAGCTCGTCAAATAACCCAATCTGTCTTATGTATGTTCACCATGTTTGGACGCCTCTGTTTGAACCTGAGGTACTAACCTTACCAGTGGAATCCCGTTAACCGTGGTACCTCGATCCGCTAAGACTCATGAGCCGGGCATGGTGGTATGTGACACCGTGGTCGAGCTGTCGGCCTACGCTGGGGCCACGAGTTTTTCCGTAGTGACCGTTGAGCAACCAGACTCGTGAGCCGATTATGGTGGTATGGGACACTATATTCGAGCTGTCGGCCTATACTGCTTTGATGGGTAATGGGGGAGTGGTGCAACAATTTCGTGTAATAGCCCTGATAGCCTTGACCGTACCCGATGTAGTGACCTCGAGCATACTCTAAATCTGCGGTGAGGCGACGAGCCTTCCCATAGTAACAGAGTATAAACTAAGCCTGTATTGATAAGGTGATGGGGGAGTGGTATAACGATTCCGTGTAATAGCCCTGGCAGCCCTTGCAGTGACCTAGAAACACACCATCATATGAGATTGTCTAGGACTGACGACCCTAGAATGGATCATTGTTTGGGAATGATATAAGGGAGGTACCTTAGTTTCCCAACACTGCCGTTTGAAATGGACTAATAACAACTCTGTAATCATGCTCATCATCGCACTACATGTGCCTGGAAGATGTGGAGAACTGAGGGTGAAAGCATACGCGGACATAAGATGGTGTCGCACGAGGGAGTATGTTGGCGAGGGCATGCATCATTATCGCATCTCATCCTTGCATTAACAAGAGTATTTAGATTTATTTGATTGTACTGCTTTATCATTACTGCTCGACAGTTTTGATAACATGTTAACCTATGCTTTACTGTTCCACTGAGTTGATCACTTACTCCCACGTTACGGGATGGTGTTTCGGACACCCACCAGACTTTGTCTGATTGCAGATGGCGACGCTACTCCTGAGGCGGAGCCGGACTTTTGTGACGACGAGAATGCTTCCTCGTATATATTGTTTTCTGGCGGCTTCATGCGAGTCGTGTCTTGATCGACAGGGTTACAGGGATGTTGACTAGTTGACACTACACCTTTGGTATATTTTGAAATTGTACTTATAATTCATTAACCTGGCAACATTATTACACTCTGGAGACTTACCATAGTTATATCTTCTATACATCTATCACAGTCATCCGCTTGCAATTTAACTCTCTGGAGTATGATATGCTGTTTTGGTATAATCTCATTCATGTTTCAATGCTCTCATCATAATCATCATTATCTATGTTGCATAACTGATGCGTTGGAACTCGGGAGCTGAGCTTTGCTCGACCCCCGATTTTCAGGGCGTTACACTTAAGCCCCCACTCTCTCATCCCGTACGAATTTGGAAAACCCTAGGAGAGAGAAGAAAGAAAAAAGAGAGAGAAAGAGGAGAGAAGTGGGGATTCTTCCTGGGATTCTTCCCTGCTAATCCACCTGCTGAAACACCACTCCCGTGTAGTTCTTCCGGTGTTTCCAACGCCGTATTTGGGTAAGAAATCCTAACCCTAACCTATTTTAGAGATTCAAGAGATTCAAATAGAACAGTTGATAGAATAGCTAACTTATTCCCTGTTATAGGTTATTCTGGTGCTGTAGACAAAGGCTCAGTGTTTAAACTGATTTCGTTACGCTTTTACGACGTAAGGTGCGGACTATAGACGCTTAGGTTATGGTTTTCAATGCTTTCAATATTAGATAATGATAGATTCATGATATGGATGCTATTGCACATGTACAAAGTGCTGTCCGTTTCGTTTTTCAGTTATATGTTTATTATGTTGAATATACTGTATTCCATGTATTTATAGAAAATATCATATACGTATAAAATTTGAAATTGTGTTGGCCATGATTAACTGCTGTATATGTATGCTAGACTTACTAGCATTAACTTCTGGGTGAACGGATTTGCCCTAAGGCATGTTATATCAACATACGTTGTGTATGTTATATTGTGTAGCCTATGTGTTTGTGAAAATGACTGAATGAGTATAGAATTCGCATTCGTGCTTGCCATAACCAACAATCATGGATATATGATGGTTGTTTAGGCAATAACCCTTAGCGAAAGGATTTTCCCTAAATCACGCCACGGCTAATGCACGTATATATGTCTAAGTGTGTAGCCCACGTGTTTGTGGAAATGATTGAATGAGTATGGAACCCGGATTCATGCATGCCATGATTATCCGTCATGGGTATATGCATGTGGTATACGGGATAACTCCCTAGTGAAAGGATTTGGCCTACTACCTGTGTGATCAACATACGTCATGTATGTTGATGTACGTGTAGTCTAAGTGTTTGTTAAAATGATTGAATGAGTAAGTGGTTAGTAAATTAAAATTTATATGGGTGTTGAGTTATGATTCCCAACTCCCTTAACTATGTGTATGATTTCCTCCATGTACCGTATATTATAGCGTTTGTTTTATCTATGGAATGCATATGTGTGGATTTATGTTTAAGTCGTAGTCCATAAAATACAGAAACAAATCCGTGATGGGTGATGGGGGAGCGATGTAACAATTCCGTGCAACAGCCCTGACAGCCCTAAAGCGGACATTATTGAACATTTGATTATATGATTTGCAATCTTGATTCATAACTGCTTTAACTATCTTCTAGGATATTTTATTGTAATTGAATGTGATTGGGGGCTATTGTATAGTCTAGGCAATCGGTAACAGGCCTTGATGTTGTGGCTAAGGTCATTTCACCACAAAAGACATGTTCGATAAATCTGAATCGTACGATGGTTGTTGACAGTGGTACCTTGTCGGTTACTTCAGCGTACGCTTATACCAGTTGAACTTGTCTAATAAACCGATGGGCCTATTGTGTGTTCACTATGTTTGAACGCTACTGCTTGAACCTAAGGTACCAAACTTACCAGTGAAACCCTGCTAACCTTGGTACCTCAATCCACTAAGACTCATGAGCCGAACATGGTGGTATGGGATACTGTAGTCGAGCTATTGGCCTACGCTGGGGTGATGAGCCTCCCCGTAGTGGCCAGTGAGCAACCAGACTTGTGAGCCAAATACGGTGGTATGGGACACTGTATTCGAGCTGTCGGCCTACACTGATCAGAAGACGCGTTGTGTGTGAGCCTCGTGTGGGCCATTGCCGAACAAAACCACTGCTGCACACTCTGATACCTGTTGGTTGGACAATATTTGAAGGAGTGTTGTGATTGCGTCAGCCCCGGATGACGCGTTGGTGTAGTGACCTCGAGCATACTCTGAACCTGCGTTGAGGCGAGGAGCCTCTCTGTAGTAACTAGAGTATAATTAGGCCTGCATTGATAATGCGACGAGCCCTTTGCAGCGACCTAGAACCGTATCATCATATGAGATTTACTAGGACGGACGACCCTAGAATGGATCCTTGTTTGGGAAGTGATATAAGGGAGGTACCTTAGTTTCCCAATCCTGCTATATGAAAATGACTAATAAAGAACTTGGTAATCACGTTCATGCACCATATACGTGTGCATTTGGTGTTGATGGTCAAGCACCGAGGGAGTGTGGCATGCCGAGAACGTAAGGAGTCGCTGAGGGAGCGCAGGCGAGGGCATGCATCATACATACATACCATTCTTACATTAACAAGAGTACTTAGGGATGTGTGATTTCCTGCTTTATCATTACTGCTTGATTGAATTGATAACATGTTAACCTGTGTTTTATTGTTCCACTGAGTTAGCTACTCACTCCCACGTTACGGGACGGTGTTGTACACACCACCAATCAGACCCTGTTGTAGTTTTAGATGATGGCGATGCTCGTGAAGCGGAGCCTAACTTTAATGATGGTGAGGAGGAGTTCTCCTACATGCAATAATCTGGCGAGGCTATGTGGACCTGAAGTTGCGTACCGGGGCCACAAGAATATGGATAGTTGAACATTACACTTTATTATTTGGTAAATTTTAAAATTTTACATGTAATTATTGACCTGGCAACACATACATGCTTTGGGGACTTGTACTGGTTTAAAAGGTTTTATATACTCATCTTGCTTATCACAACTGTCCCTGAATTATGTTTGTGGTTTTGGCTTAATCTCATTCATGTTTCATGCACTAATACAGACAACATACAAACATCACTTCATTTGTTGCATAAGTGATGCGTTGGAACTCGGGAGTTGAGTTTCTACTCGACCCCCGATTTTCAGAGCGTTACATACCTGCAACACGTAGTCTCGGTATGTTCTAATACATTCTACTCAATTTGGACACTGCTAGGTTGATAATGTGCATGGGCAATATGTGAACTTCATGTGTATACCTCTTTGATACTCAATTTATTTATTTTTTTAAAACTTCCTCGCAATTAGAAATTTATAAACAGATGCCACCAATTACAAGTTTGTATGCATGCATCTTTTGTTGATTGGGTTTTCAAAAATAAAGTAAATGATTTTTTGAAGGTTTGGACCATGTGTTCAAATTTTAGATTTTATTTTTATGAAAATCAAGGTAATTCTAGGGTCTTACTTGGCATGGCCACCTGAGGCCAACTTCATGTTTATATTTCGTGTTGTTTGGAGTGTTGCTTTCATCTTAAAACCGAAATTCCACACACACTTTATTTAGACAAGTTAGCTTATTGTATCTTGAAAGAAGATTAATTATAATCTGCAAGACGTTTTCATGTTTCTACCTCTTGTGAATCGCAGGAGGCCAAGATTGAAACATACACAATGGGGCTAAAATCAAAGGCTTGATTATTAACTGAGCTAGGCACAGCCGTACTTCCCAAGTAATAACTGGGTTGGAGCTTAGTCTGACCCTAACATGACATGTTGCCTTCCTTAAGAGTGCTTACATAAAAGATTGATGGTCTCCTGCAAGTAAATAAAGGGTTTGGGCTTCAGGTGGGCTCTTCCATAGTGTGGTTCTAAATTTTCTGCAATTCACTTTCAAGTGCATGACCCATATTAGCCCATACAGGGTCAAAAAACCAGTTGAATGTGTGATTCAAGTGAGCACACTCCAAGGGAATTAATCAGTTGAGAAGGGGATGAAACCCTTGTTTGTAAATGATCCATAGTCTTGGTGTGTTCTCTTTAGATTTCACATCAAAAGTTAGACCTGGTGCTCAAAAATATATCCATCTATTTTTCAGGTGGGCAGCACTAAGGGAAACAATTTCAAAATATGATTTGAAAAAAAAAAGTAATTTTAATTGGGAGGTTCACGCTAATTTTAAAGTCCTCTACTTCCACCTGTATACGTAGGTAGGTGACAGGTGATGGATGATGAAGATGAGGAAGAGATGGCTGATTTCATTGCGGTTCTTGCAATGGTTGCATGTGTTGCAGCTGTTGGGGAATACTGTCGACACTACATGTTTAGAGAACCGGCTTGAATAGGGGATGATGTGCGTGTCAGATTTATCAATTTCGTTATTTGAATAGGTGATAGGTATTGCATTACTCAACTTAGGATAAAGCATGACGCATTTTTCCATCTATGTGAAGTAGTGCGTGATAAGATGACCCTACGCGATACACATAACATTAGTTTAGAGGAACAACTAGTCATGTTCCTACATACAGTCGGCCACAACGTCTGAAATTGTGTGATAAGACACAGATTTTGTCGTTCTGGTCAAACTGTAAGTCGTCACTTTCACCGAGTTCTAGATGTGGTCATTTCCCTATACCCTGAGTATGTTAAACAAGCAGGCGCACAAACACCGATTAAGATTCAGGAAAATACACATTGGGCCAGTTGTTTCCAGGTATCATTATAGACCAACTGATTGTTCATTAATCTAAACGTAAAAACATATATCATTTCATACTAATCCTATAGGCTCAAAAACTCTTCCACTATAGGATTGCGTAGGTGCAATTGATGGGACACATATTCCGGCACACATAGCGGCATCAGAACATGCAAGCTTCCGCAACCGAAAGGGTATCTTGTCGTAAAATGTACTTTGCTACTTGTTCCTTTGATATGCTAATATTGTACGTGTCAGCTGGATGGGAAGGTTCAGCGTCGGATGCAAGAGTCTTACATAAGGCCCTGACGCTAACTGATGATCCTCTTATTGTGCCCCACGGTAACTAATATTCATTATCATTCACAGATTCATTGGTGCGTATTATCTTCTTCATGCAAGACTGAAAGAATCATTTCTGCAATTGTATAGGAAAATACTTCGTCGTCGACACTGGTTACGCTCATTCACCAGGGTTCATGGCCCCTTATCGTGGAATTCGATACCATTTGAAAGAGTACCGTACCGGGAGATCACCCATGAATATAAAAGAATTATTTAACTATTGACATGCGCAATTACGAAACGCAATTGAGCAATGTTTCGGTGTGATGAAGGGGAGATTTCCAATTTTAAAGACAGCTATGCAATATCCTTTTGATACACAAGTTAAAATTATCGTTGCTTATTGTGTGTTATATAATTTCATATGGAGAGAAGATGGATCAGACCAAGACTTGCATGACATAGGTGTACTAGTGGGTGACGTTGAGGCTAATCTCACCCCAAATGAGGTATCAACAATTGATGAAAGGCAATGGCTAGTCTAAGTTACTCAACGAGCGAAGGATGAGTGGATCAGAACTCATGACAGGATCGCCGAGCGCATGTGGGCAGATGCCCAAAACAATAGTAAGATTCGATAGACTTACTCAATTTTTGTGATAATAATGACATACTGGATGACTGAACTAATGGATACATCGAGTTTTTTGTACAAGTTCAAAATATTAGTTTTTGCTATTTGTACAACCTTTTACAAAAAAAAGTTTCTGCAAACATCAACAACTGTTTATTTGTCTACCTATAATGTTGGGAAATCTTCTACTTGACACATACGGTGTCCGCATGATTCTCTTTGTGTAACTGCCTTCCCATTTATACATAGGTGATATGTCGGCCAGTTTGGAAGGTTCCACTCTGACTCCGACGTAGTCGCCACTGCATAGCCTGGTTCTACCGACACGTTGCTCACCACATGAGAAGTTCGTAAAATCCCTGGCAGATCCTTCCTCTCACGCTGTCAAGATCAAATGGATTGGAACTATGGATTAAGTTTTGTTCGATGCCCTGATTGAGCAAATTACGCTAGGTCGAAAGGTAGGTAATGACTTCAAATGAGAAGCATATCAAGCGGCCACCGACGAGGTCCATAAACGGACACAGATTCTTATCACCTTGTAAAATGTCCAAAACAGATTAAGGTATCACAAGAGGGAGTACGGTGATGTAAATGACATGCTAGCTGCGAGCGGCTTCGGTTGGGACAGTGAACGTATGGTCGTGACGGCCACAAATAATGTTTGGGAGGAGTATTTAAAGGTAACATAACATGTAGTTTTTGTTGTATAAAAAATTGATAGTCAACTGACATTTACTGATTTTCAAAATTATCGTATGTTTGTAGTCTCATCCGCGAGCTGAGAGGTCGCATGGCAAGCGAATTGAACGGATGGATGATTTAGCGGTGATTGTCGGGTCTGACCAGGCTACGGGCAGATATGCGCAAGGAAGTAGGAACATTGCGGCACCCCCGTCTCATGTTTACAGAGACTTGAATGAGTCGTGGAGAGAGCCGGACAATGACACGGATGCTACCATGGACCTCTCTGAGGAAAATCTCTATGAATCACCTGGCAATTATGGCCAATCAACTGATTGTCAAATAAGGGAAAATAGGCCATTTCAGGACACTCCTAATCGTAGAACCGAATCCCATAGTAGTCGTGGTGGGAGTGCGACAACAAAAAGGATGCGACCTGCTTGACCTTGTGATGTCGTAGGCATGTCTCTCATGAGTGTCGCAGAGGCTATGCGTAACTTTGGACTTAGAAAGGAGGTCAACCGAACGAGTAAGGTCTTAGACATACTGGAAGAGGTTCAGGGGCTAACCAATGCTCAGTTTATTGAGGTTGGTCAGCTCTTAAATAAGGATGAGAAGCTTACATCCTTTTTTGTTGCTCTACGGCTGGAACATCGTGTCGATTGGCTTAAAAAAACTTTATCCAATTTGAAGAGTAATGATGGTGGTAGTTCTGTTTGATGGTTGTTGATCTTTGGGATTTCAAAACTTTGAAAGTTGGGTACGGTTTATATAGTAATTCAGGTGGTCGAACATTTACTACAAGAAACTTTCTCTTGTTTTTTGGGCATGTAATAACTTTCACATATTTTTTGTTACGGCTTCTATTTTTGGATTCTTCATATCTGGTAGGGACAGTGTTATATACTGGCTTTGGACCGGTCCTAGGATGATATCCTTGATATGTAATTATTTAATCTAATTCTGGATCAATTGCTTTTGTTATGTAACTTTTTTTCTGATAGGACCACACACTTTGTATGGAGAAAAGGTATGCTCCCCAAACATATGTCAAATGGTTTTATTAAATTATATATTTTTCATACTATTGGATGTGTCTCTTTCTTTATAAATGCATATGACTTTCAATTTGTTACTATTCATTGCGATAATGGACCTCTCCTTGCAGATGGCGAAGGAAAAATACCATGTTGTCCTGGTTGGGCGTCGGCCAAGATTTTATCTTACATGAGATGATGCACGAGTCGAGGTGGAGGGATACAGTGGGGGCCACCATCAAGCGTTCAAGAATTGGAGAGAGGCTACGGCATGCTGGGACAGTTTTTTCACTCTGGCGAGTGCACCGCCGACACATGGACGTGGATCTCCCTTGGGAGATGTGGCCACATCAGTGGACGCAGTTGATGTCCATCATTCTGTAACGTTGTTTATCCAACTGACAACCTGGGCCACTATTTCTAGGCCCACGTCTATTGATGATCTCCCCCCTTTAGTTGTGGAGAGATTTTTGGCACTCCTGATTGGAATTATGGTTGTTTTTTTTTTTTCTTTTTTGCATTGCATATTATGATTAAATTATAGATATTGTTGGGAATGTGTTACTGAAACTGATACTTTGATTTCAAGACATTAGTGTAGTCAAGGTAGGTGCTGCAGTATTAGTTGATATCATAATCATTCATACGGATTTGATATAGTACTTCCACACGTATGCATAAATTTCGTACCGAATGTTGCATATGGATGAGATCATGTGGTGTGGCCGCAAATGATCCAGTAAAACATATGGACAGTTTAGATGATACATATACATCATTGTGGGTCCCACAGAGCACCGACCACTAGCTACAGTGGACTGGTTTGGGTGTGATAGCCAACTCAGTTTGGACTAGTCAAAGCTGTACGTGCGAACGACTGATCCCACAGTCCGCATGGGACCAATCGGACGTCCAAACGTGCAGGGTGGAATTGCAGTTGGTTTCATATTCAATCCCATCTGCATCCAAACAGGATTACTCACGTGATCCCAGGATGGCTGTGACAATCCAAACAAGCGGGGGTTTTGGTTCCGGGATATAAGAATCCCATTGGACGTCCGACCATCCACTGACACCGCCATCACTACCTTAAAACCCATCCCATCCCTCCTAATCCCATGGGATAGGTCCGACCAAACACGCCCTAAGGTGTTTGGATGGCGATGGATATCTGTCTCCATCATGGAGATGACGAATTCATTGAAAAGGGGAGGGATTGCGAAATCCCTTCTTGGAATCATCGCCCGGTCACTGCCCATCCTTGAGCCCATCCCGCTATCTTCCCCAATCCATCGTACGGACTATGGGATGGGAAGTTTCAGCCAGCTATGACCGACTATAACGGTGGGGAAGGAGTTCTTTAGCGCAAAAATGGGGTTTATTTAGTGGGGGTGGGTGGCCTTGGTCCTAATTAGATGGAGAAGAGAGCTAAATCATCAGTTGTTGGTGGTAAACAAAAGAGGTAAGTTTCCTTCCTCTTTTCTGTTGAGGAATAATCCGTTTTCCCAAGAAATATGGTATCTTGTGTGTCCTCAGCGTCGATTTTTTGGCGTGAAATAAAAATCCCGGGATACATTTGCATTTCCCAACACTCTCCTGTGTTACGGCTGTAGGATTGCTGAATCCCATGCCCCGGCCCATCCAAACAAATTTCCCAGATCGTCCCAGGATACTGCAATCCATCCAAACAAATTTTCCAGATCGTCTCGGGATATTGCAATCCGATGAAACTCTTTGACATCCACCGACAACACACATCATTACCTTAAATCTCATTCCATCCCTTTTAATCCACTATAATGCAATGTCACAAACTGGCCCCAAGTGTTGCTTGCATCACTAATGTATCTATATCATTAATAGTTTTTTTTTTTATTATGTAAATTCCATGTGTTGCTTGTTCGCTAGTGTATTGGTGATATTTCGATAATATCACCAATGTATCGATATTGCTAAAATAAAAAAAAAATTATTTATTAGAACATTTCTATTTTAAAATTTTATAGGCTGATGGTTATATGTAATGTTCAAATTATCGAACATAATATCAATCATATCACAATAGCGCAATATGAGCGGTATTGAGACCATAGTCTTTCATTTCCTTTTTAATTTCTAACAATTTCTTAAAGAAATATCATGTTGTCGATATTCTAAAATATTGATGGATGCTTGAATAGAAGGTTACATTGATAGATGAGATAATTGGATGGATAGATAGGATTTTTTAAGATCGAATGTGCTTTTACGCCCTCATTAAATGGAAACTTATTACATATGCATAGTTTTTTTAATTTTTATTTTTTTTTTAAAGGATCCTTTCATTCTCATTTGCAAAATTACAAGGAAGATTTCGGGCCCTAATAGGAAAAAGATCTGTCAAGGCCTATCGTAAGAGAAAATACCACAGACATGTACACTAGAAGAAAGGGACTCAAGTTAGCCTAAATGGGTCAGCCCGTCAGTTGAGCCAAGTTAGGCAGAGGAAGTCCTATCAGGTCCCAGCCGAACAACTCCAAGACCCACTTTGTCTAGGAGTAGGCTGCCTTTGACCAGGCGAGGGAGGAGAGAAGAACGCGTGATGAACGTCGATTCTTGAGAGCTACTACCAAAACGGGCCATCCCATTCGCCGGGCCGTTACCCTCTCTAAAGATATGGGAGAAAACTAGTTGAGAGTTGGATCCGAGTCTCCTGATACGAGCTACCCAGTACGCTCATTTCCAGCTAGGATGTATTACCCCATTTAGGAAATCCACAACTAGTTTGGAGTCCGATTCGACGATAACCTTCCGATGGCCAAGAGTAGCACAGTAGGAGAGCCAATCATGAATTGCTCTCAGTTCAGCAAAAACGTTTGAGTCAGGCCCATACCCTGCAGAGAAACCAAAGATAAAATCACCTAATTCGTTTCTACAGATGCCCCCGTCGCCCGAGGGGCCCGAGTTCCCTCTTGCTGAACCGTCGACATTTAGTTTGAACCACTTGGACGGTGGTTTTGTCCATTTGACAATGATAGGAGGTGTAGAGATCTGGCGGATGGTTGACATACGCAAGTCTACTGTTGTGAATCTGCTAACATATGTAAATATGTAATTTTAACATATGTAAATATGTGCATTTTAACATATCCTAAAGTTTCACTAATTTTTATTTAATACTATTTTTCGTAGTTTCTCCAATGTTTTTCTACCTATCCAATTATTAGTGATATTATCGGTGATATCGATATTGTTTTTGTATCTCCAGCTAGCAAAACTTGTAGTGATACTGATACTTCAAATTCTGATTATCATATCATTGAATGGTGTAACCTATCAGGCACTTAATTGAATGTACTTTTGCTTGACAAACAAAAGATTTCATCAGAAGGACGAACTCCCTCCTTTGCAAATCATTTGATTCTTTGTAAACAGTAGCCAAATACACAACCGATCTTCTTATATCTAGTTTGAATCAATTTATATCTGCACCTGAAGCTATAACACGTTAGATTCTATTTGAGTCGCATTCAGCTTTGGCATGCCTACGAATCATAGGCAACATAACACGTGTGACCGAATTCAAAACCAAAAGGACATCGTCCATGCGTGCCACTTGTGCTGGTGTGCGCATGGACACTGTACCGTTGAGAGAAAATAGACACTTATGGAAGATGGGAATATAGAAGAAGGTTGCGCCAGTCGGTAGCAGCCATAGGCCACGTGCCATAACTTCCATAATGAATTAGAACAATAAAACATTGTAAATTCACTTTAGAGTGGGTGCGATAATCAATAATAGTTTAACTGAAAGAAGGGCCCACGATAGAGTGGATGGGTGGAATAGGATTATGCAGCCGACCACAATAATCTGAGATCAGGTTCAGATGATGATTGAGTAGCATAGGGCGATTGGATAATTAAATGAGTTATGATGGCCCAGCCCACTTTATCACCGGCTCACTTTAAGCTGGGTCCCTCGTGCTATGTGGAATTTGACCCGGGCCTGACTTTTGGCTTATTTTTTTAATTGGGCTGTATCCGGTTTTCATCTGCTTGTCTGGTGTGCCGCACACCACCCACATCCCTGGTCGGTTGACGTGGCAAATTTCTGTGGGCCCACCATGATGTGTGTTATATCTACACCGTTCATCTATTTTGCAAGATCATTTCAAGGCATGAGCCCAAAATTAAGGCAGATCCAAACCCCAAGTAGTGGGGACAATGATCCCCACCGTTGAAATTTTCCTACGGGCCACCATGCTGTTTATTTGCCATCCAACCTATTCGTAATGTCACACAGACTTGATGAAGGGAAAACACAAATATCAGTTTCATCCAAAACTTGTGGCCCCCAGGAAGTTTTCAATGGTAGGTGTTCAATCCTTACTACAATATGTGAATCTGCCTCATATTTATATAACATATACATTATGGTGGGCCTACAGAAATTTGCCACGTCAACATACCTCTAAGGTCAGTGGGGGTTCATATATATGCCTGTACCAGCCGGCTAATTCAACAATGGCGGCTTAGCATTTGGATAGTAGGGCCGGCCCAGTCTAACCGTAGCCAAATTGAATATCTTACATGCTGAGATAAGCCCGAATTCAGGTACATAACTCGTGGCTCATCTGTTAATGGGTCAATCGGGTCCATCCATCTACCGTTTCAACTATCAGATAAAAAACCAACAACCGTTCATATCAAATGGATTAAGAGCCAAAGAATGGATGGTTGGGATCTTCCATAATGAAATTTTAGGGCGTGGTCCACCCGCAATTCACCCATTAGATCATTCATTAGAAACAGTAAACTATAGATTCAATGTTTGTGGACACCCCATGTTTGCACGGTTTGGACATCACGAGTGGGCCCCACACAACTCGAAATGGTGCATCTTTGAATTCAAGAAAGGCATAAGCAGATTCAAACGAAGCATCTTCTCCGAAATACCCAATAAAAAAGCAAAGAATCCACGTCTTCTTATAAAAATTATCAACACTAATCTGAGAGTTAACCACCATTTTAAAATTATGGTGAGCCAAGTACATACACGTCGCGTTCAATGCCCATTCTTATTCGGAAGCGGACTGGCTGGTGTACCACACATCAGCTATACAGCTGATGTATTGACGTCAGCAAGTTCTGTGGATACCATCACGAGGAATGTGTTATGTTCAAACCGACCATCCATTTTGCGAGATCTTCATGAGGCTTAAGAGGAAAAATAAAACATATCTAACGATCAAGTGGACCACACTGTAAAAATCAGTGGGGGATTGAACATCTGCCATTGAAACCCTTTTGGGGTTCAAAGAAGTTTTGGATCAATATGAAATTTGTTTATCCTCTTAATCCAGGTCTTTTTGACGCTATGAACGTATTAGATGGAAAATAAACGTTATGGTGGATCCTATAAAAATTTTAACAGTGAAAATCATTATCTCGGCTGCTATTTGTGGTGTGGTCCATTTGATCTTTGGATATGATTTATTTTTTGGATAGTAATCTAAACTGATCTCAAAAAATGGATGAACAGGGTGGATATAATAAATACATCATTGTGGGCCATGTAACTTTGATCTCCTTTGAACCGTTCGTACAACTCGGAGCTCGAGGAGCGTCAGCGCTCTCGTCTTTGCACCACACGTACTTACACCAGCTATATAGCTGGTGTGTGGTACACCAGCCAATCCGCTTCGTATTCTTATTCACGGACCGGGGTTTCCTGATTTCCTGCGCCTTTCGCAGAAAGTTCCTGCTCTAGGATGCAAGGTGGGCCCACCGTCATGTTTCTTGGGGAACGGATTGGCTACTCCCCCTGACACCAGCCCCGTGGCTGGTGGTCAGTGCTCCGCGGGCCCCACCATGATGTTTGTGTTTCATCCATTCTATTCATCCATTTTTACGTATCATTTTAGGGCTTGAAACAAAAAATTATAGGGATATAAATCTTAGGTGGACCACACTACAGGACAAAAATAATGAATGGATATTCACAATTAAAATTCTCCTAAAGCCACTGTACTGTTTATTTAACATCCAATCTATTGATTTGGTCATAAAGATCCAGATGAAGGGAAAAAATAAATATCAGCTTGATCCAAAACTTTTATGGCTCCCAAAACGTTTTTAATGGTCAAAATTTATTCAACACTGTTTCCTATAATGTGGTCCACTTGAGATTGATATATAATTCATTTTTTTTATCATATCATAAATTGATATATAAAAATAGATGGACGGCATGGATGATACACATACATCATGGTGGGCCCCACAGAGCACCTGACACCAGCCAATGGCTGGTGTCAGGGGGAGTAGCCAATCCGTTCCCTGTTTCTTGGATGAGAAATTTACAACTGTACGACCCATTTATGGCCCATTTGCGAGACGAAGCCCACCTCATTTTACCTTGCGAGAACAAAAGGATGCCTTCCCAAAGGTCGAAAATGGCCCTACTTTTTCCTCTAAGCAGATCGGCTGGTGCTCGAAGACCAGCGTTGACGCTCCTCAGAACTCCTACGAACGGTTCAAAAGAGATCAACATTACATGGGCCCCACAGTTACGTATTTATTATATCCACAACGTTCATTCATATTTTGAGATCATTTCAGAGCATTATAAAAAATAAAAAAAAATCATATCCAGAGATCAACTGGACAACACCACAAAGAGCAGCAGAAAATTGATTTTCACCGTTGAAACTTTTGTAGGGCCCACCATAACATTTATATTCAATCCAATCTATTCATAAGGTCACAAAGACCTGGATGAAGAGGAAAAACAAATTTCGTAATGATCCAAAACTTCTGTAACCCCTAAAAGGTTTCAACGGTAGACGTTCAATTCCCCAATGCCTTTTAAAGTGTGGTCCATTTGATAGTTAGATCTGTCTTATTTTCCGTCTCAAGTTGTAATACGAGTTCGCCAAAAAGATAGACGGGTTGGATATAACACATACCTCATAATAGGACCCACAAAAAGCGGTGGGATTACAACAACAAAAAATAATAAAATAATTAAAAAAAAACAAAAAAAAAAACCAGGAACTTATGGCTACAGGGCTGTCTATGGCTACGGATAATAACCATAGCCATAGCCCTCACCCCTACCATTTCGATATGTCCTTTTATATGTATCGAAGGTCTTTCGATATGTTATAACACCCCGGATTTTTGCCAACCTGGAGATAGACGTCCTTAGGCAATGGGTCGATCCGAACACCTTATTAACTTGTCAGAACTCAATCTCAAAGTCTAAAATCGGTTTTTAACCCTTTTCCTTCACAAATCTCACTTCGCACCACCTCGTTCTTTAAATCTTTCTAAGTACTTTCACATTAGACACAAATTGTAACATCCTATATTTTTGCCAACCTGATATTAGACGTCCTTAGGCAATGGGTCGCTCCTAACGCCTTATTAATTTGTCAGAACTCAATCCCACAGTCTAAAATCGCTTGTGAACCCATTTCCTTCACAAATCCCACCCTTCACCACCTTGATCTTTCAATTTTTCTAAGTACTTTCACCCTACACACTATCTTAAACTAGCTAAGTAGTATAACTTAGATCACTTTATATACAAACTACAAAGGCCTGAGTACCACCTCGACCAGAAATCACTTAGGATTAAATCCTTTAAAAATGAGACAAAGTATCTAAGTGCTAAACTAGATTAGCTACGAAATCTGTTTGAATCGCTTTAAATACGATCTGCAAGACCCAAAACTTGTACAATCATTGACGCTGGGTTACCCTAAAATCTAGGATCAATCTCATTACCCGACTGCTCTCGGGAGCACGTTGAAACTCCGTATCAGGTCTGGACCGCACATCGGGAGTTCGAATAATACGAAGTTAAGGACTTAAGACCGCCTCGCTGGGCTTGATAACCATCTCGGAAATCAAATCCAGATAGTGTCCTAGTGTAATTCGCTTGAGTCCAGAGCGAGGAGTGTGAAAACACTTGAATTTCTTTTCAAATAAATATCTCAAATAGAAATCTGGCACCTCTCGCTTGCGGATCAGTTTTAAGCAACCAGACCGTCAGAATCAGACCAAATTACACCCTCAGATCAGGAGAAATTTCATACACATATCCATGTACTCGGAATCTCCGATCAAGATCCACTGACCGTTGAACTGAAACTGTTCTGCCACGTACGATCTGGAAACTCGATTGGAACGAAAACTTAACTAAACCTAGATCTAATGTCCGTGAGCTTAAGTCTGACCTTTGGCTCAAGGGGGGCCGCCAGAAGTCCTCCGTTGAACTGAAACAGAAGCCCTTTGGACAAAACCTAAGTATACCTTGTTCCCAAGTCTATTTCAGTGAAGTTTTAGGCTATATAAGGACCTTAAACCCTCTCTCATTTTAGCCATCCGAATTTGAGTTTGAGAAGAGGGAAAAGAGAGAGAAAGTGAGAGAGAAGTGGGAGCTTCTTCCTGCCGTTCTTCCCTGCCATATCCAAGCTTAAACCACTCCATTCTTATCGCTTTCCCGGTGATACTGACTTCGTTTTTAGGTAAGAAACCCTAACCCTAAACTGATTTGGAGTTTTAAGAGTTGTAGGTTATGAAATAGCTAACCTATTTCATCATATAGGTTGTCGTATCGCCGTATACAAAGCCTTAGCAAATCTATCGACTCCGTTACGATTCTACGACAAAAGATGAGGACTTTAGGTGTATAAGTTATGGTTTTCAATGCTTTCAATGTCAGATAATGATAGATTCATGATCTGCATGCAATTGCACGTGTATAAAGTGCTTTCTGTTTTCCGTTTCAATTAAAGACCTAGAATATGGAATTTTACATATTCTAGGTATTCGTAGAAAATACCGTATACGTATATATTTTGGAAATGTGTTTGACATGATTATTTATTGTATGAATGTACGATATATGGATAAAATACGTATTTGGCGAAAGGATTCGCCCTAATACATGTTTTGCTAATATACACTATGTATGTAGAAATACTATATTGAAGAAAGTACCATATACGTATATATTTTAGAGATGTGTTTGCCATGATTATTTGCTGTATAAATATATTATATATGCGTAAAATACTTGCTTGGCGAAAGGACTCGCCCTAATACATGTTTTGCTAATATACACTATGTATGTTGTAATAGTGTATTCTAAGTGTTTGTGAAAATGCTTGTGAGAGTAAGTGTTTGGATGATAGTGTCTTAGGTTGGTGTTGAGATGGGATTCCCAACTACTTTAAAGACGTGTATGATTTCCTCCATGTGGTTGATTTCTTTAACCACTTACTCATGAAATATATGTGTTTGTATTCTTGTTTATATTGTACCTTATAACATGCTTTATAACATGCTTCATAACATGCTCAACTGATTGTATGATTTTATCTATGTAATGCGTATGTTTAAATTCATGTTTACGTTGTATGATCCGTCATGGGTGATGGGGGAGTGGTGTAACGATTTCGTACAACAGCCCTGGCAGCCCTAAACGGATAATGCTAGACTTTGATTGTATGATTTGAATCTTGATCCATTATTGTTTTACCTATCTGCCATTGAATGTGATTGGGGCTATTATATAGTCTAGGCAGTCGGTAATGGGATCGAATTCATGGCTGAGATTCATTCGCCACATAAGACGTGTTTGAGGAACCCGAGTCATGCGTTGCTTGTCGGCAGTGGTTAGGCCACACGAAGTGTTTATGCACTTCATGTCATACAACTCGCACTTCATGTCGTACAACTCGACGGGCGCTCGTGCTAGTCGAGCTCGTCAAGTAACCCGATCTGTCTAATGTATGTTCACCATGTTTGGTCACCACTGCTTGAACCTAGGGTACCAAACTTACCAGTGAAATCTCTTTTAACCATGGTACCTCGATCCGCTAAGACTCATGAGCCGGGCATGGTGGTATGGGACACCATGGTCGAGCTTTCGGCCTACGCTGGGGCCACATGCCTCCCCGTAGTGACCAGTGAGCAACCTACTCATGAGCCGATTATGGTGATATGGGACACTATATTTGAGCTGTCGGCCTACACCGACGTAGCCTGGCTGTGGTCCCCAGTTGGGTTGCATCCGGGTCCCATTCTCAATAAGTGAACTGGTCGGGCTTCGAAAATAGACTACCAGTTGGTAAGACGTTAGTGGAGTGACCTCGAGCATACTCTAAGGCTGCGGTGAGCAAATGAGCCTTCCCGTAGTAACATAGTATAAACTAGGCCTGTATTGATAAGGTGATGGGGGAGTGGTGCAACGATTCCGTGTAACAGCCCTGGCAGCCCTTGCAGTGACCTAGAAACATACCATCGTATGAGATTGTCTAGGACTGACGACCCTAGAATGGATCATGTTTGGGAATGATACAAGGGAGGTACCTTAGTTTCCTAATTCTGCTGTTTGAAATGGACTAATAACAACTCGGTAATCATGCTCATCATGCATTGCATGTGCCTGGAAGATGTGAAGCATTGAGGAAAGCAAGCATGCCGCGAATGTGAGATGGTGTCGCATGAGGGAGCATGTCGGTGAGGGCATACATCATGACTGCATTCATACTTGTATTAATAAGAGTAGTTAGGAATATTTGATTTTACTGCTTTATCATTACTACTTGACTAAATTGATAACATGTTAACCTATGCTTTATTATTCCACTGAGTTGATCACTCACTCCTACGTTACGGGACGGTGTTCCGAACACCCACCAGACTTTGTCTGATTGCAAATGGCGACGCTACTTTTGAGGCGAAGCCGAACGTTCGTGACGACGAGAATGCCTTCTCATATATGATGTTTTCTGGTGGCTTCAAGTGAGTCGTGCCTTGATCGACGAGATTACGAGGATGTTAACTAGATAACACTACACCTTTGGTATAATTTGAAATTGTACTTGTAATTCGTTAACCTGGTAACCTTATCACACTCTGGAGATTCACCACAGTTTTTATATTTTATCTATCTATCACAGTCTTCCGCTTGCAATTTAACTATCTCTGGAGTATGATATGTTGTTTTGGCTTAATCTCACTGATGTTCAATGCATGAATACAGTCAACATTCAATCATCATTCATTTTGTTGCATAAGTGATGTGTTGGAACTCGGGAGTTGAGTTTATGCTCGACCCCCGATTTTCAGGGCGTTACACAAATCTTAGAGTTTAGGTGATGAAGAACAATACTCAAACTCAAAATAACCTTATGGAATCATCGACGAATAGGTTATTTAGAAACATCAGCCTCTCTTGCCCTAGGACCTTTTTCTGTTGTAATTAGGGCGTGATTTAGTTAAGTGTTAATTATTTGAACCACATTCTATACAAACTACCAAAAGCCCAAGTACCACCTCAGACAGAAATCTTACAAGACTAAATTCTTTAGAAATTAGACAAAGTTAACTAAGTGTTAAACTAGATCACATACAAAATCCGCACTAATTACTTTAAATCCGATCTACAAGACCCAAAACTTGTAGAATCAGTGACGCTAGGTTATCCTAAACTTTAGGATCAATCTTATTACCCAGTTGCTTTCGGGAGCATCACGAAACTCCGTATCAGATCTGGACCGCACATCGAAAGTCCGAATAATATGAGGTTATAGAATTAGGACGGCCTTGCTGAGCTTGACAACCATCTCGGAAGTCAAATCCAGATAGTGTCCCACGACTATTCACTTAAGCCCGGAGCGAGGAGTGTGAGAAAGCCTGGGTTTCTTTAGAAATTAAATTAAATTTAAGTAATATGAGACTTGATGTTTGCGGGCCAAATATAAGCAATCAGACCGTCGAAATCTGACCCAAATACACACTCGGATCAGGAAACATTTTCCACACATGTTCATGTACTTGTGGCCCTGATCGAGTACCTGTGACCGTTAAACTAAAACCGGTCCGCCACGATCGATTTGGGTATCCGATCGGACTGAAAACTTAGCTTGACCTACATCCAATGTCAATGAGCTTAAGTCCGACCTTTGGCTCAAGGGGAGGGGCTCCAGAAGTGCTCCGTTGAGCTGGAACAGATGCGCTTTGGACATAACCTAAGTATACCTTGACCTTGGGTCTATTTTGAAGAGTTTTGGGCCTATATAAGGACCTTAAACCCTCTCTCATTCTCACCATACGAATTTGAGAAAATATAGGAGAGAGAAGAGAGAAAAGAGAGAGAAAGTGAGAGAAGAGTGAGAGGTTCTTCTTAAAAGTTGTTCTGCTAATCCACGTGCTTCTTTCCTGCTATCAAATCGTCATTCCAACGATTCTAACTTCGTTCTTAGGTAAGAAAGACCTAACCCTAACTTGTTTTAGGATTTTCATTGATGCTAGTAGTTTGATAGCTAACCTAGCTTGTATTACAGGTTGATATTCCACGTATACGAAGACTTAGAGTCTTTGTTGAGTTTGTTACGCTTCTACGGCATAAGGTGCAGATTTTAGACGCTTAGGTTGTCAGTTTTCAAAGCTTTCAATGTCAGATAATGATAGATTCATGATCTGGATGCTATTTCACATGTACAATGCGATGTTCGTTTTACGATTCAGTTACGTATACAAAATATGGCGTATAGTGTATTCTGTATATTTGTAGAAAATACCATATACGTACAAATTTTGAAAGTGTGTTTGCCATGATTAATCATTGTGTGTACATGCTAGATATATGTGTAATACTTACTCGGCGAAAGGATTCGCCCTAATACATGTTTTTGCTAATATACGTTATGTATGTTAAATAAGTGTATTCTAAGTGTTTGTGAAAATGCTTGTATGAGTAAGTATTTAGATGATTGTGCTTTAGGTATGTGTTGAGATAAGATTCTCAACTACCTTAGTGATGTGTATGATTTCCTCTATGCAAGTTGTTTAAATTGATTGCTTACTTATGAAATATATATGTGTTTGTATTTCCTGCTTGCTTTGTGCTTTATAACATGCTTGTTAACATGTTTGAATTATTTTGTTTATTCTGCTTTACTCTACATGCTTCTAGTTAAGGATTGATTATGATTGGGGCTATGTTATAGTCCAGGCGATCGGTAATAGACTTGAGTTCGTGGTTAGGATTCCTTCGCCGTGTAGGATGTGTTTGACGAACTCGAGTCGTACTTCGGTTGGAGACAGTGGTTAGGCCACGCGAAGTGCTTATGCACTTCATGTTGTTCAGCTGGATGTACGCTCGTGCTAGTCGAGCTCATCGAATAACCCGATTTGCCGATGTATGTTCACCATGTATGGACGCCTCTGTTTGAACCTTAGGTACCCAACTCACCAGTGAATCCCGTTTAACCTTGGTACCTCAATCCGCTAAGGCTCATGAGCTGGGCATGGTGGTATGGGACACCGTGGTCGAGCTGTTGGCCTACGGTGGGGCCACGTGCCTCCCCATAGTGACCAGTGAGCAACCCAAACTCGTGAGTCGAATACGGTGGTATGGAACACTGTATTCAAGCTATCGGCCTACATTGATTGGTGACGAGCCCTTTGTAGTGACCTCGAGCATACTCTAAAGCTGTGGAGAGGCGATGAGCCTTCCCGTAGTAAACAGAGTATAAACTAGGCCTATATTGATAAGGTGATGGGGGAGCAGTGCAACGAGTGCGTGTAACAACCCTGGTAGCCCTTTACAGTGACCTAGAACCGCATCATCGTATGAGATTATCTAGGACTGACGACCCTAGAATTGATCATTGTTTGGGAATGATATAAGGGAGGTACCTTAGTTTCCCAATACTGCTGCATGAAAAGGACTAATAACAACTTGGTAATCATGTTCGTATTGCACTGCATGTGCCTGGAAGATGTGGAGCACTGAGGGATGAAAGTATGTCGTGGACGTAAGATGGTGTCGCACGAGGGAGTATGTTGGCGAGGGCATGCATCATTATTGCATCTCATCCTTGCATTAATTACAGTGCTTAGGAATGTTTGATTTGCTTGCTTTATCATTATCGCTTGATTGATTTGATAACATGTTAATCTTTGCTCTATGATTCCACTGAGTTAGCTACTCACTCCCATGTTACGGGACGGTGCTTGCAACACCAACCAGACTGTCTTAGCTGCAGGTGATGGCGATGCTTGTGAGGCGGAGCCAGACCTTTGCAACGACAAGGATGCTTTCTTGTATATGCTGTTTTTGGCGGCTTCATGTGAGTCGTGTCTTGATCGACGGGGTTACAGGGATGTCAACTAGATGATCTTACACACTTCTGTATATTTTGGAATTATACTTGTCATTCATTAACCTGGTAACATTATCACACTCTGGAGACTAACTATAGTTTATATATTTTATACATCTATCACAGTCTTTCGCTTGCAATTTAACTGTCTCTGGAGTATGATATGCTGTTCTGGTATAATCCCATTCATGTTTCAATGCTCTCATCATAATCATCATTATTTATGTTACATAAGTGATGCATTGGAACTCGGGAGTGGAGCTTTGCTCGACCCCCGATTTTCAGGGCGTTACATATGTACTTCGATATATCAAATGTCTTTCGATTAATCGAAAAAGGTCCACAACTGTCCAGCGAGTTTGCCTCAAAAATCCTGCAATTTTCGATTAATCGAATTTCTTTCGATTAATCGAAAAAGGTATTTTGTCTTTAGCTACGGATTATAACCGTAGCCATAACTGTAGTCTGTGCCAATTTATGAAATTTTTTATTTTTTTATTTTTATTTTATTTTTTACATGGAGAACTTTATTCTACATACAATTTTCTCAAATACATATTTATATAAATATGTATATATAAGCATATAAAAAAAATTCTCTCTTTTTTTCATTTCTTTCTTTATTCATTTAAAAAGAATATCTTTTAAAGAAAACTTAGTTACTTGATGTACCCTATATGTTTTGGGGTAGGAGAAGCTACTTTAGCCAACTAACTTAGTTATTTTCCAAGATTCCATCAGGTTGATGGTCGAAAATCCATTTCATTCACTTTGCGGTCAATTTCATTCATGGAAATTCACGATAATTTCCGTGCATTTCACTTCACGGTCATTTTCGTGCATTTCGCGGTCCAATCGCTTCACTTCATCTCCATTTCCATGCATATCACGGTCATTCCCGCATGTTCCGTGTTGATTCACGGTCATTTCGAGGCATTTCGCGGTCCCGCGTCTTCACTTCACGGTCACTTCCGTCTATTTCGCGGTCCAATTGATTCACTTCACCTCCATTTCCATGCATATTACGGTCATTCCCGCATATTCTGTGTTGATTCGCGGTCATTTTGACGCATTTCGTGGTCCCGCGTCTTCACTTCACGGTCACTTCCACGCATTTCACGGTACAATCGCTTCACTTCACCCACATTTCCATGCATATCAAGGTCATTTCCGTATATTTCGTGTTGATTCACAGTCATTTTGATGCATTTTGCGGTCCCGCGTCTTCACTTCACGATCATTTTCATGCATTTCGTGGTCCAATCGCTTCACTTCACCCCTATTTCCAAGCATATCACGGTCATTCCCGCATATTCCGTGTTGATTCACTGTCATTTCGACACATTTTGCAGTCCCGCATCTTCACTTCACAGTCATTTTCGTGCATTTCATGGTCCAATCGCTTCACTTCACCTCCATTTCCATGCATATCACGGTCATTCCCGCATATTCCGTGTTGATTCACGGTCATTTCGACGCATTTTCGCAGTCCCGCGTCTTCATTTCACGGTCACTTCCGTGCATTTCGCGGTCCAATCACTTCACTTCACCCCCATTTCCATGCATATCACGGTCATTCCCGCATATTCTGTGTTGATTCACAGTCATTTCGACGCATTTCACGGTCATGACCCTTCACTTCATGGTCACTTCTGCGCATTTCGTGGTCTAATCGCCTCACTTCACAATCATTTCCAATGCATATCACGGTCATTCCTACCTATTCCGTGTTGATTCACGGTCATTTCGACGCATTTCGCGGTCATGACCCTTCACTTCACGATCACTTCCATGCATTTCGTGGTCTAATCGCCTCACTTCACAATCATTTCCAATGCATATCACGGTCATTCCCGCCTATTCCGTGTTGATTCACGGTCATTTCAACGTCACTTCATAGCCATTTCCCTAAATCTTAATCTACACCCTAACCTAAACCTATTCTTATAACCTAAACCTATTCTTAAATCCCAAAACCTATAACCTAAACCTAAACCTTAACATAAACCTATAACCTATAACCTAAATCGAAACCTATAACCTAAACCCGAACATAAACCCGAATCCGAACCCGAACCCGAATTCCTAAACCTAAATCTATACTTATAACCTAAACCTATTCTCAAATTCTAAAACCTATAACTACAACCTAAACCTTAACCTAAACTTATAACCTATAACCTAAACATATAACCTAAACTCAATTCCCTAAACCTTAACCTACAACCTAACCTAAACCTATACTAATAACCTAAACCTATTCTCAAATCTAAATCTACAACCTAAACCTAAAACTAAACATATAACATTAACCTAAACTTATTCTTATAACCTAAACCTATTCTCAAATCCCAAAACCTAAACCTTTAACCTATAACCTAAACCTAAACCTTTAACCTATAACTTAAACATATAACCTATAACCTAAACCCAAACCTAAACCTATAACCTGTAACCTATAACCTAAACCTAAATCTTAACCTATTCTCAATTCCCGAAATCTATAACTTATAATCTATAACCTAAACTAAACCTAAACCTTAGCCTAAACCTAAACCTAAACCTTAACATATAACCTATAACATATAATCTAAATCTATTCTTAAATCCCTAAACTTGAAATGTGCGGAAATGACCGTGAAGTGAAGGGGCATGACCGTGAAATGCATTGAAATGACCGTGAATCAACACAGAATAGGTGGGAATGATCGTGATATGCATGGAAATGACCATGAAGTGAAGCGAATTGACCGTGAAATGCATGAAATGACCGTGAAGTGAAGGGAATTGAACGTGAAATGCGTCGAAATGACCGTGAATCAACACGGAATAAGCGGGAATGACCGTGATATGCATGGAAATCACCGTCATTCCTGCCTATTCCGTGTTGATTCACGGTCATTTTGACACATTTCACGGTCATGCCCCTTCACTTCACGGTCATTTTCATGCAATTTATGGTCTAATCGCCTCACTTCACAATCATTTCCATGCATATCACAGTCATTCCCGCCTATTCCGTGTTGATTCACGGTCATTTCGACGCATTTCACGGTCAATTCCCTTCATTTCACGGTCATTTCCATGCATTTCACAGTCAATTTGCTTTACTTCACGGTCATTTCCACGCATTTCATGGTCATTCCCGCCTATTCTGTGTTGATTCATGGTCATTTTGGCGCATTTCACGGTCAATTCCCTTCATTTCACAGTCATTTTCATGCATTTCATGGTCAATTCGCTTCACTTCACCCTCATTTCCATGCATATCACGGTCATTCCCGCCTATTCCGCGTTGATCCACGGTCATTTCGACGCATTTCACGGTGAAGTGTAGCGATTGGACCGTGAAATGCCCGGAAATGACCGTGAAGTGAAGGGGCATGAATGTGAAATGCGCCGAAATGACCGTGAATGAATCAATCAATGACCGTGAATATGCATGAAATGACCGTGAAGTGAAGCGAATTGACCGTGAAATGCACGGAAATGACCGTGAAGTGAAGCGAATTGACCGTGAAATGCGTTGAAATGACCGTGAATCAACACGGAATAGGCGGGAATGACCGTGATATGCACGGAAATCATGGTCATTCCCACCTATTCCGTGTTGATTCACGGTCATTTTGGTGCATTTCACGGTCATGCCCCTTCACTTCACGGTTATTTCTGCGCAATTTATGGTCTAATCGCCTCACTTCACGATCATTTCCATGCATATCACGGTCATTCCCGCCTATTCTATGTTGATTCACGGTCAGTTCGACGCATTTCACGGTCAATTCCCTTCATTTCATAGTCATTTTCATGCATTTCATGGTCAATTCGCTTCACTTCACGGTCATTTCCATGCATTTCACGGTCATTCCCGCCTATTCCGTGTTGATTCATGGTCATTTCGGCGCATTTCACGGTCAATTCCCTTCATTTCACAGTCATTTCCATGCATTTCATGGTCAATTCGCTTCACTTCACCCCCATTTCCATGCATATCATGGTCATTCCCGCCTATTCCGTGTTGATCCACGGTCATTTTGACGCATTTCACGGTGAAGTGTAGCGATTGGACCGTGAAATGCGCGGAAATGACCGTGAAGTGAAGGGGCATGACTGTGAAATGCGTTGAAATGACCGTGAATCAACACAGAAAAGTCAGGAATGACCGTGAAATGCATGGAAATGACCGTGAAGTGAAGCGAATTGAACGTGAAATGTATGGAAATGACCGTGAAATGAAGGGAATTGACCGTGAAATGTGCCGAAATGACCGTGAATCAACACGGAATAGGCGGGGATGACCGTGAAATGCGTGGAAATGATCATGAAGTGAAGCGAATTGACCATGAAATGCATGAAAATGACCGTGAAATGAAGGGAATTGACCGTGAAATGCGTTGAAATGACCGTGAATCAATACGGAATAGGCGGGAATGTCCATGAAATGCATGGAAATGACCGTGAAGTGAAGTGAATTGACTGTGAAATGCATGGAAATGACTGTGAATCAACACGAAATAGGCGGGAATGACCGTGAAATGCGTGGAAATGACCGTGAAGTGAAGCGAATTGACTGTGAAATGCATGGAAATGACCGTGAAATGAAGGGAATTGATCGTGAAATGTGCCGAAATGACCGTGAATCAACACGAAATAGGCGGAATGACCGTGAAAAGCATGGAAATGACCGTGAAGTGAAGCGAATTGACCGTGAAATGCATGGAAATGACTGTGACATAAAGAGAATTCATCGTGAAATGCGCCGAAATGACCGTAAATCAACACAGAATAGGCAGGAATGACCGTGAAATGCGTGAAAATGACTGTGAAGTGAAGCGAATTGACCGTGAAATGCATGGAAATGACCGTGAAATGAAGGGAATTGACTGTGAAATGCGCCGAAATGATCGTGAATCAACACAGAATAGGCGGGAATGGCCATGAAATGCGTGGAAATGACGGTTAAGTGAAGCGAATTGACCGTGAAATGCATGGAAATGACCGTGAAATGAAGGGAATTGACCGTGAAATGCGCCAAAATGACTGTGAATCAACACGGAATAGGCGGGAATGACCTTGATATGCATGGAAATCACCGTCATTCCTTCCTATTTCGTGTTGATTTACGGTCATTTTTGTGCATTTCACGGTCAATTCCCTTCACTTCATGGTCATTGCCATGCATTTCACGGTCCATTCGCTTCACTTCACGGTCATTTCCACGTATTTCACGGTCATTCCCGCCTATTCCGTGTTGATTCACGGTCATTTCGGAGCATTTCACAGTCAATTCCCTTCATTTCACGGTCATTTCCATGCATTTCACGTCAATTCGCTTCACTTCACGGTCATTTCCATACATTTCACGGTCATTCCCGCCTAATCCGTGTTGATTCAGGGTCATTTCGACGCATTTCACGGTGAAGTGTAGCAATTGGACCGTGAAACACGTAGAAATGACCGTGAAGTGAAGGGGCATGACCGTGAAATACGTCGAAATGACCGTGAATCAACACGGAATAGGCGGGAATGGCCGTGATATGCATGGAAATGACCGTGAAGTGAGGCGAATGGACCGTAAAGTGCGCGGAAATGATCGTGAAGTGAAGGGGCATTACCGGAAAATGCGTCGAAATGACTGTGAATCAACATGGAATAGGCAGGAATGACCGTGAAATGCGTGGAAATGACCGTGAAGTGAAGCGAATTGATCGTGAAATGCATGGAAATGACCGTGAAATGAAGGAAATTGACCATGAAATGCGCCGAAATGACTGTGAATCAACACGGAATAGGCGGGAATGACCGTGATATGCATGGAAATAACTGTGAAGTGCAACGATTGGACCGTGAAATGAATGAAATTGACCGCAAACTGATTGAAATTATCCGCGAAGTGAATGAAATGGATTTTCGACCATCGACCTGATGGAATCTTAGAAAATAACAAGGTTAGTTGGCTAAAGTAGCTTCTCCTACCCTAAAATCATATATGGTATGTAAGTAACTAATTTTGATTTAGAAGATATTCTTGTTAAATGAATAAAGAAATAAATGAAAAAAAAAAGGGGAAAAAAATTTATATGCTTATATATACATTTTTATATAAATATGTATTGGAGAAAATTGTAGGTAGAATAAATTTCTCCATGTAAAAAGTAAAAATAAAAAAATAAAAAATAAAAAAATAAAAAAATTTTGCATAGACTTTTAGGGGCTACAGTTGTGGCTACAGCTATAATCCGTAGCTATATCTTCGATACATATCGAATACACTTTGATATATATTGAAAATTGCAGGATTTTTTAGGCAAAATGGTTGGACTATTCTGGACCTTTTTCGATTAATCAAAAGACCTTCTATACGTATAAAAGGACATAACGAAGTGGCAGGGGCTACAGATACGGCTAGGGTTATAACCCGTAGGTATAAGTTCCTGTCTAAAAAAAATAAAAAATAAAAAAATTTGCTGTTGTAATCCCCACTGCTTTTTGTGGTCATATTATGAAGTATGTGTTATATCCATACCATACATCTATTTTGAAAACTCGTATTAAGGCTTGAGACGAAAAATAAGACAGATTTAGCTATCAAGTGGACCACACTGTAAAAGGCTTTGAAGAATTGAACGTGTCTACCGGTGAAACCCTTTCAAGGGTCACGGAAGTTTTGGATCATTATGAAATTTGTTTTTCCTGTTCATCCAGGTCTTTTGGACCCTATGAATAGATTGGATGGAAAATAAATGTTACGGTGGGCCCTACAAAAGTTTCAACGTTGAAAATCAATTTTCCGTTCTTTGTAGTGTGGTCCATTGATCTTTGGATATGATTTTTTTTTTTTTACATAATGCTCGGAAATAGTCTCCAAATATGGATGAACGTTGTGGATATAATAAATATATAACTGTGGGCCCATGTAACTTTGATATCTCTCGAACAGTTCGTACAATGCGGAGTTCGAGGAGCGTCGGTGCTTGTCTTCCCGCTTGAAGGAAAAAGCAAGCGCATTTTCGACCTTTGGGAAGGCGTACAGTCGCGAATTTCTCTTCTTGGATATTCACTAGGCTATCTCTTTTGCTGTAGGACATGTTACCGAAAATGACGTCGATCGAAAACTCATGGGGCTGCACAAAAGAAATTATATCAGAATAGATTTTCCTTGATTTCATTTCTCACCAGTGGGAATGACCTTATAAACGGTTTGGATGGCGTATAAACCTCAAGGTGGAGGCCATGAAAGTTTAAACAGTAGAAAACTCTTTTCACAGTTTTCCCTCTCGTGTGGCCTACTTGAGTTTTAGATTTATCTAATTTTCAATCTCATGACTTAAAATGACCTAGCAAAATGGATGGATAGGATAGATTTCTAAAAAATATGACGGTGCCCCACCTAGCATTTTAGCGCAGAAACTTATGCGGAAGGCTTTCGCAGGAAATCCACTCTCACGAACTACGGGAGCGGATTAGCTGTTACCCGGGTGATAGCTTAGTGGGTGTTAACCCAACCGTACTAGGCCTACCTTGATCTAATTGTTGTATATCAACGCCGTCTATATTATTTTTCATGTCATTATAGTATGCGATTCCAAAATTTAAGAATATCAAATTTTCAGGTGAACCATATCACTAAAACAAATGATAAATGATTATTAAAAACTTTTTATAGGCCACAAAAGTTTTGGATAAAGTTAATATTTGTATTTTACCTTCATTCAGATCTTCCTGATATTATCAACATGTTTGATGGCAAATAAACATTAGGAAAACCTTACAATGGGTCCTTTGGAATTTTTGAGGGTGAACCATCAGTCAACACTATTTCCTGTGGTGTGGTCACCTGAGACTTGGTTCTTCTTATATTTTTGGGACCACACCGTAAAATAAGCTTGAGAAACAGATGACCGGCGTGGATATACAACACATCATCAAGTTAGACCCACGGTAAGGGTAACACCCACTAAAGTGTTACCCGGTAACACCTAATCCGCGGTGTGTGGGAAGCGGACTGCGTGTTGTGCCGCACACCACCGACCTCCATCATGACCAAGTCCAGTGGGTCCCACCATGATGTATGTATAATATTCAAACCGTCCATACATTTGGCAAGAAAATTTTATGCTATGAGCCTAAAAATGATGAACATCCAAAGCTCAAGTGGACCACACCATACAAAGAAGTGGGGACAATAACGCCTACCGTTGGAACCTTCTTAAGGTCCACCACGATATTTATTTGCTATAAAACACCGTTAATAAGGTCATGCAGAGCAAGATGAAAGGAAAACACAAATATCAGCTTGATCCAAAACTTCCGTGGCCCCGAGAAGTTTCTAGTGGCCCCGAGAAGTTTCTAATGGTAGACATCCAATTCTCACTGCATTCTTTGGTGTGGTCCAATTAATTTTTGGATCTTACTCATTTTTGGGCTCATGCCCTATAAGGATCTCACAAAATGGATGGACGGTTTGAATATAACAAATACATAATGGTGGGCCCACAGAACTTGGTGATGTAAACACGTCGGGAGGTAGGCACACCACGCAATCGGCTTTGCGTAACTGAAAATGGACGCGGATTTCCCGAGTTCCCGTGCTAGGAAGCTAAGTGGGGCCACCTTGATGATGTTTGTGAGAAATCCATCCCGTCCGTCCATTTTGTGAGCTCATTTTAAGACGTTTGACAAAAAATAAGGTGATCTAAAACTCAAGGAGGACATTCGAGAGGGGAAAAAAAAAGAGAGAGAGAAAAATGCTTACCATTGAGACTTTCCCGTGTTCAACTTGATACTTATATGTAGAGGTGGGCATCGGTCCGGATCGGAGCGGATTGGGTTCAACCCGATCAGATCCGAAATGACAATAGTTTGACCTGAACTCGATCAGATCCGGAATCAAATCCAGGTCACCTGATCCGAACAGATCCGATACATGATTCGCCTGACCTGAACTGAGTCCGACTTAGTCAGAGAAACTGGGTCGGATCGAGTTGGGTACGATTCGGATCCGTGTGAATTTAATTTAACTTTTCATATAATGTGGTCTACTTCAACCTTTAATATATATGCTATTTTTTAGCTCAAGGCCTAAATTGATATGTCAAAATGGATGAACGGCCTAGATAAAACATGTACATCAAGGTGGGCCCCACATGGTTCTGAAAGAGCTTTTCACCTGCGTATTCAGGTTTTCACCGGACGTTACTTTACGTGCACGGCAAGAAATCTTGCTTTTCATGCAAGCACATGCATAGTTTTGATTTTGTATCTATATTAGCAAGTTGTGTGGGTTTAATCATGGGGTATGTGTTATATCCAAACCGTCCATCCATTTGGTGATCTCGTATTAACGCTTGAGATGAAAAATAAGACAGATCTAACTATCAAGTAGACCATACGAATTGTTTAACAGTGAAAATCATTCTCTGTTGCTATTTGTGGTGTGGTCGAGATGATCTTTTGATATTATTCATTTTTTGGATAATGTCCTATAATGATCTCTAAAAGTTTATAAACGGTGTAGATATAATAAATACATCACTGTGGGGGCCATATAACTTTGATCTCCTTTGAACCATTCGTACAACTCGGAGCTCGAGGAACGCCCGGAGCTCGAGGAGCGCAGATGGTACTGACGGATGGGCTACTCGCCTACTCCCCTGCCACCAGCAAATGGCCCATGGTTGGTGCTCTGTGGGCCCCACCATGATGTATGTGTTTCATCCATGCCCTCCATCTATTTTTATAGACCATTTTATGTTATGAGAATAAAAATGAGGTACATAGAAATCTCAAGTGGACCACATTGTAGGAAATAGTGTTGAGTGAACGTTGACCATTAAAAACATTTTGGAGGCCTAAAAGTTTTTGATCAAGTTGATATTTATTGTATACCCTACGTTAAAACCAGTTCGGGTCAGTTTGGACTCATTCGGTTCGGGTATTCGGACCGGATCTGTTCGGATACAGTGTTATCCAAACCTGATTTGAAATACTTTCAGATTTGGACCATCAGAATCGATCAGGCCCGATCAGACCGTTGATTCTGTTCAGAACGGTACCGAGTCGGGTCTGGTCGGGTTAGATCCACCGGATCGGGCCTAAGTTGCCCACCTCTACTTATATGCCATAGACACCGTTTATAAGGTCATATGAATGGGATGAACTGAAAACACAAAACACGTAAAACTTAGTCTGATACAATTTTGTTGCATATAAATGTTTCAATGGTAGCCATTCAATATTCGCGGTTTCCTCTCGTCCGACCCACTTGAGATTTTTGATCCATTTGATTTTTAATCGAATGCACTTAAATGAGACTCATGTAACAGCTGGACGGAGTGGATTTCTTACTAACATCACGGTGGGTGCCACTTAGCCTCTCTGCACTAACCGGGGGGGGGGGTAAGCCTTTAGCAAAAGTTCTTGCTCTAGGAAACATGGGCCACCTGATGTCTGTGATAACTCGACTCTATCCATCCATTTTTACTATTTATTTTAAGATAGCCATACCTTATTTCAGGCTATTATGAGAAAGCCAATAGGAGGAAGACACGTGACATTGCCTAAGAATATGAAGTCAATAAAAAGATTTTTAAAATTTTAGATTACTTTTTTGGCCGGTGTAAAGTTAGTTCTACACATTTGTGGTTGGTCTACAGAGTATTGTGGTCGATATATAGAAAGTACAATTGAGCGGTTGAAATGGAAAGATGCAAAGAGCCATCGAGTGGAGCGCGGACGAGATGTTTAAGATATAAAAGACGATCGAGGGCAACCACAACAAAGTCTTGACTGATAGAAGAGGGACTGTCATAAAGAGAAATGTACTACAAGAAGGATATAGAGAAGAGAAGAATCTAGAAAGATATTTCAACCGTTGTAATTATTGTAGTAACAGAAGCAAGATTTGGAAGAATAAGCTATAACAAAAATCTATAAATAGAGGAATGTAACAAAGAAAAATCTAACAACACAACCAATCTAAAAAAACAAACAACAATCAATCAAATCTATCCATTTATCTTTTATCTCAGATTATCCTAAGAGTGGTGATAATTCTTAGCCATAATCTTTAGTTGCAATCCAAGACTATGCTCATATGATAGATTTGTTCTTTATCTAATATCAAGCAGTTCTTTTAAGAGACATATTCTTGCAGTTGCTCCTTGTAACCGATTGTGAGTTTTTCCTTTTGTTTGATTCGTACTGGTATTCTAAAAAGTTATTTTTTTTATGGAAGACACAAAATAACCCATCTTCGAAGGAAGAACCTTACCCTCCGATTATCGCCTGATCATGATCAAATTCTACAAGTGGTTGAGTAAACGACCGATCTTCTTAAAATCTGATAATATACATTCATATTAGATGTATCTACTTATTTTGGGGCTTGGGGTCAAAGTTGGTTGGTTTGGATCGATCTGTTGTATCGATTTTGGCATGCCTACACAATAGAAAACAAACCGAGCGACCAACATTTTTTTAGCATGCTCGCACAATGGAAAACAAACCAAGAGACCAACATTTTTTAGTACGCTTGGTGGGACTACAAATTACTTGGTTGACACAAGTATAATTGCCGGTGAAGTAATCATTCAAATCACGAGCCAAATGCGTGCTCACAATACTTCAATAGTCGCTATTGTGGCTAGTAAGCCTCCTATTAACGAGGAAGAGTTGTGAGTCCAATAAGTGCCTGAGCAAGCAAATCTGCCACCTATTTCGGTGCTTGTTCCTCTAAATCCACATAAACCATCGACATCTCGAGTTGAACCTCTTGATATTATGTTAGCCAGGATAGTTGAATCATATCCAAATGGGGATTCAACACATAGCGATACAAGAATAATACCAGCCACACTCCTTAATCGTTAAAAGCACCATCAAAGTACATGCTCAATTTCTCATGCTCATCTTCCATAGCGAAAAGTACATCTTCACCTGGGAAGTCAGTTCTTACGGATACATACGAGGGCAGCAGATGCGAGACAAGATGATCTGCTATAATGTCCTGGATTTTCGCTATTTTAAATTTTAAAAAATCCTTAAAAATTTTCGATATAACTAGCCTACATTGTCACTTACTGACCCTTGATGCTCGAAGTGAGCCTATACATAGGTGATACTAATAAAGAACCACATAAATCCAATTAATCAACCGTAGGAAGCCAACAAATCCGCCCGATTACTTAAACATCGAGCTTAGCCTCGTGATTTGTTCACATAGGGCCCAAATTTAACCGACCTATCTCTGACTAATCAAGACAACCGCATCTAAATAAAGACGTACTAAAAGTCAAGACAAGTAGGGTTTGGATCTTAACTAACAAATCAAACTGATCCAGTTATCCTTTTAGCCTAAGAATCAACAGTTTATGGTGGTTATGATCGAATCGTCATTTTCGCTAGTTATGTATAGGCCACACTATGAACTTACCTAATTCAAACCCTAACCATTGTGCACAATGTTCATAACCCCAAGTGTAGGGTCGCGGTGTAGTAATAATCTTGGTAAGACCGAGGTCAAATCTACAGGGACTGAAACTTGTATGTTTTTAAAATTAACTAGAAGTAGAACTAGAAGAAGATGTGAATATTTGAGAGAGTAATTGTGAATAAAGTAATTAAAACTAAGAATTTAAAGGTGGGAACTAGGGTGCCAAGGATTCACTTGTAGTGATCAGGGAGCCCTCTTACTTGATTCAAGTAACACAATTGGAATTAGAGTCTTATCTTATCCAATTGGAAGATATATCAATAAAACTAAATCTGAACTTTCAATGATCTAATTCTCAAAGGAGGAGAATTGTGATACTTGGAAGGGATTCCATTACCAAACCATGCCCATGGGACGATGACCAACAATAAGATTTACTAATCCCACAATCTCAAAGTAAGGAAAAGAAGATACTTAAAGCTATTACAGATCTACTGTAATTTAAGTCACAATGAATCATTAAAAATTAAAATTTTCCTTTCAAATCAAATTAGAATCAAAGAAGGTTCAACATAAACATGAATTAAAGCAAGAGAAACATCCCATTACACTAAAAGCTTCACCTCTTAGCTCTAGCTAAGAGGTTTAGCCAACCATAGACATGATTGGACCAAAGTCTCCTAAGAAAAATATGAAAACAACTAAGGAAGAAGAAGAAAAACTCTTGGCGACGGCTTCTCCACCCTTTTGCTCCACTCTTTAAACCCTATAAGATGCTTAAGAACATCTTAGGGAGTCCTATTTATAGTTGTGGAACTCCAACTTTCGCACTTAGTTGGAAAACTCTAGAAACCACCTCAAATTTATGCAGTTTGCTAAAATAGACTTCACTCTGTGCAGTTTCCCAAAATAGACTTCACTCTGCGCAATTTCACAAAATGACTTAGAGTTTTAGAATATGCTTTTTCAGGACGATTTTAGGATTCCTTTTCTTAACTTCAAATATTTGATTCTCTTCATTCCTCACTTGGTTTTCTTGGATCTTTAGCATGTGAATTCTTCAATCTTGGTCTCCTAAGATCCATCCCTTGTCTAGGTGATTCTTAAGCATCAAATCTATGTTTTTAGAACCCTTTTCAATCCAAGCTCTTAAATTCACCTTGCGACACAAACATGAGTAAAATAGAACATTAAACATTATAATGTTCATAAACCCAAGATATAAATGGGGGATAATATGCAATATTTGACCCTCAATACATAAGAAATCTCGATACCCAATTCATTCCAGAAATACCCTGAATATCGAAACAAGCTCTAAACTGCTCGTTAGTGGGCTACTAAACTTATGATTATAGAAAGACATTCGTCTTAGTGGGCTTGACGTCCATCGTGGGACATCGAGCCGAGATCGTGCCTCGAGTCGCTTAACTTGGACTTGCAAGGTTAGTGCATGAGATGTGTAAACATTCCTGAAATTAATCAACAACTTAAATTACTTGTCTGCGTTCGGTCTTTGCCCAACTTGTGGCTTTCGGATCGTTATATCACAACCAAATTTAGGGCAATAATCTAAGTTAATACCTTACATATATTTGTATAGTCGCAGCCCCGATCAACCATTGATAACCGTCGAACAGACTTCTGATCATACCCGTTGATCGGCATATCCGAATGGCGGGCTGATCGTATCCATACATAGATTATCATTAGGGCTAACTATCCTACGGTGTATATTAACCCTTACACCCCGTAGTGGGCCCAAAGGTTAAAAACACACTCTCATAGGGCCAGTATAATGAAAACTTAGTCCTCAGGGCCATTTGCACCACTTCTGGCACTATATAAAGCCTTCATTTGGGTACCCCCTTTTCCCATACGAATTTTGCCTTAGAAAGAAAAAGAAAAAGAAAAAGAGATGAGGAACATCTTATAAAGGAGATCTTAGAGTGTTCTTGATGGATTCCCTTCTACCAATCCCTAACCTTGATCGTTCTCCTCATTGAATCCATCCTACTCGCGATCGAAAGAAGAAACGAAACCTACTTCCAAACCTAAGTTTTTCTAAAGTGAATTGCATGAGTCTCACCTAGTTGCTTCGAAATTAGTGTAGGAATTGTTTCCCTCCAAATCCATAACCCTAGGAGCTCAAAATCGAAAAGTCCTTCTTAAAGGTATAAACCATTATCTCTAGGTTATCATTTATCAACCATTGATGGTCTCAGTTAATGAGTAGATGCTTGTAGATAAATTTGTGCATGCTAATATGTTAACATTTTAATTTGTATATAATATATGTTATTGATTGAATATGGATGCTTACATGTTTGATAACATGTCTATATGATTGAATGTGTTGTTTTATGGATGGTCATATGTTTAATTGAATGCTCAATTGAATGTGGTATTTTGTTGATGCCCATATGTTTGATAAAATTCCTAAGTAGATGTGTTGTTTCATTAATGCTTATATGTTCGATAAAGTGCCTAAGTAACTATATTTCTATTGATGCTCACATGTTCGATGAAATGCCTAAATGATTATGCAGTAGAACTTCTGCTATGATTACATGAAGTAGTGTTTAGTCCATTGTGATACTAATGATTGCTACGATGTTGGATCAATTGGCTAACTTCTAGAACAAAAGGGGTGGCCCGAGTTGGGGCAGCCACCCTAGGCTTATTCGATCAACTTGGGTTTAACACGGAAGACCGACAATAGTTGGACTACACGGGATGTTTTCACCCAATGCTAGTTGTGCTAGGGTTCTCCCAGGTTAATCAAATTAGTCCACTAGCTGAATGATCATGTATGTTCAAAATGTATGACATGACTGAATAGAATATAGAATACCCTGTTCCCAATGGATGAGTCCATTCATAACCTTAGTGCAATATGATCCCACTAAGACTCATAAGATAAGCATGGTTATATGGGATACCGTGTCTGAGCTGTCGGCCTATGCTGGGATGACGAGCCTCCTTATAGTGACTAGTGAGCTCTAATGAAGGTGGTAGATCATTGTTCGAATGGCCTCTGTCAAATTATCCAGCCGATGGTTTCGTGCCAGAGTACTGTTCAAATGACTCGGACGTGGATGAAATTAGATGACGAGCCCTTTCCTTTGTGTGATTTGATTTTATGTAACAAGCCTGCACATCGGAACTGAGTGATTATACTTGATGTTTGGGTGACGACCCGTACCGAGTTATTCCATATATATTTGGGTATCATGCCGTATCTTTGAAATTATTGATTTATGAGATAAATGAATAATACTCAAATTTGGATCAAGAGACATTGGTGAGGAGCCACTATGTGCAGCAACGATCTATGTGATCCGGATTAGGACTCGTGATATGACATCGGTATCCTAGCTTCGCCAATCTGTTATGTGAATTAGAATTAATAATCACTCAGCTAATGATGAATACTCTAGGATAGATTGCGATTTAGCATTAAAGTCGCTTGTGATGGAGTGTTGGCATTTGCAAAATAGGCATTGAAGTCGCTTGTGAGGGAGTGTTGGATTGTAAGATGCATGCATCACTTCATAATCTCATTCGTGCATTTAACAAGAGTATTTAGAAATTGTTTGATTTCTTGTTTTATTATTACCTGTACTAATTAGGTTGATAGTATGTGTAACTTAGAATTAATGGAACCACAAAGTTAGCTACTCACTCCTACCTAAGACAGTGTTTTAAAAAACCAACCAGACATTATGTTGATGCAGGTCTTATCAAAGCCTCCGACTGGTAGGCTTAAATTAACTTACACTTTCGCCGTGATGCCTTAGGAGCGCAGGCAAAGCTGGGAAACTTTGTTTTTATTTTAGTTTTATGCATGTATATATTAGAGCCCCGATCGTGCGTGCTTTATATGTTAATTTTGTTCTATGTTTATTGTGGCTTGTATAATTCTCATTTTGAGCAATCACCACTATTAGAATTGTATTTTGAACTCTTAGCCCTATATTTATTAATTTTTGCTATTTTTACCTCACTTTAGATCCGCTAATTTGAATTGCGCTACTCTGATTGCTCATGTGTGAAATGAATGTGAATCTGAACGATGTCACACATGCATTTTCATTTAGTTCACACTCGGAAACTCGGGACCGAGGTCTTCGTACTCGGGTGCTGAATTTTCAGGGTGTGACATCCGCAATAATCTGCCCTTTAATGGCCTTTTGGGTCACATATGGTTTGTCGTATTTTGACAAAACAAAATGAGGTGTCATTAGGCCGGTGTAGTGATTATTCAGAACACGAGTAGAAGGAGTGGTCATAATACTTCAATAGTTGTTGTTGTGGCTAACGAGCCTCCTATTAACGAGGAAGAGTTACAAGCCCAACAAGTGCCTGAGAAAGGTAATCCACCAACTAGTCTAGTGCTTGTTCCTCCAAATTCAGATAGGCCATCGACATCTCGGGTTGAACCTATTGATATTATGTCAGCCGAGATGTATACAAATGGGGGATTCAACACATCGTAGAACTATTGTGAGTTCAAATCGAGGCTTTTAATACGTGGATTGTCGGCCATATTGAGAGCATGAATCAATTGGCGGCTTCATTCATTGATAAAGTACTTGTTGCATCTCAGCAATAGGGTGATGCAAGTTCTATTGGAAATTGAGCACTTGTACCACTAGTCTAGTTGATGCCACAAAGACTTCCATTACAACAAAAAACACAACTTATTCCTATCCCTTGTCTAATACAAGATGAGAGAAATTCACTGATACTAGTAGATTTCAGACGTCCTAAACATATTCTTATCCAGGACATACGAAATTCACTGCTGCCGGTGGATTTCAAAAGTCTTAAACGTGAAAATATGAACGTAATTCATAAAGCCATGAATCAAGGGATGCCTAGGGGGAAACCCTTGCCTAGAAATCAACCGTATAATGAAGAACGGTATCAGGATGGCCTTGAAGTACCTCCAGTTGCTCACAACAATACTGAGTGCGTAACCAAAATGTTCAACTGATTCAGGAAGTAATAGGTCAAATTCTTGACCGAAATACTATTCCAGTTTATCATAAGCCATATCATGACTGGATCGACAGACAATATCCATTGTCAAGGAACCGTCTCTAATAACCCTTTTTTTTTTTACGGTAGGTATTCTAAGTCCACTATTTCCTTTGGTGTGGCCCACTTGAACTCTGGATTGGCCTCATTTTTAGGCCCATGCCTTATTTTGAATGGGAAAAATTGTTGGATAGAGTGGATTTGAAAAGTCATCTCTTTGAGGCCATCGTGTATTTAAAAAAAAAGTCACTATGAAACCCAAACCATCTCGAATATCTCTCTTTCTCCTTCTTCTTCATTCACAATGGGTGGGTCTCAAACCCTTCTTCGACCACTCATCGTAGCGGGACCCACCTTAATAATCCAAACCATCAATCTTCTACTCCTGAAGACCCTCAACGGCTAGGATTTCTGTCCCTGTCATCCCTTGTAGTGTAACCCAATTGAGTAATGGATCTGTCTCATTTTTCTACTCTTAATCTTTCTTGTTCTGATGAATCTGATGAACGAATTGGATTCTGGATTCCGCTCAAACATCATGGTTGACCCCACTTATTCTTCCGTTTCAAGAGCTCTTATGAAAGGCTTCCATAACAGTTTCTCATGCACAATAACTGTTTCAAACGTGTTCCTCTCCACTTCTTCCTTTCATTTTGGAAACCCTTCATGATACGAGAGAACTCATGTTATCAAATTCAAGCTGTCTAACTAATAAATCTCAGTCGTCTGATCATAACCAATAATCCAAGAAATCTCAACTTTGCGCTTTCCTCGTTCTTCTCGTTTTAGTGCGATAACCGAGAACCATTTTCTATGGAGAACCCATCACTTAAACATATCTCAACCTTTAAAATTTATATTCCCAAGCTTCATCTGTGTAACACCGGTTCTTGAATGTAACGCCCCAAACTTTTCAATACCCGAGTATTGAAAGTTCTCGAGCGTTACCAAGAAATTTACTTAGTATGTACACGTGTACGATACCAATCCAACTATCCTAGCGTTACATTCTCGCCCTAACACAAACCTAACCATTGGGAATGATCTCCATTCAATAGATTAAGCCATCTGACCTTTGATTTGTAAGAAAAGACCACCCATCGTGTAGTTTGAAATATGTACACTCTCTTAATTAAATTGGGCGAATAGTTCTTTATCCATAATGAGTTAGACATAAGTTCTATTATAAGAATTACTTAGAAATGTACCTACAACCATGTAAAACTACTAGACTTTCCAAAACTCTCATATCTGCAATAATTACAAAAATGCCATTTAGACTCTTGAATTCTAGATCACATGATTTTCACGATCTGTTTAATGTGAAATTTTACACCATGCCTATGTATCATAAATTAGCCGTATACATCGAATGTTAACCCTTAGATCATGACAAAAGTGACCCAATTGATAGATCAACCCCATAACCATTGATTTTGGTGTCCATTAAGTGAAGAGAGGCCATGGGCAGCTGTAGTAGGATATTTCTCTTCATCTATGTCTGTATGATCTTATGAATAGGTTGGATGACGAATAAACATCACCATAGGGCCTAGGAAGAATGCGATAGATATTAGAAGAATGTGTTAAAGAAAAATCCATCAATATAACCATTCCCCAATAACAAACAATAATCAATCAAATCTACCAATTTATCTTTTATCTCAGTTAATCCTAGGAGTAGTGGTAATTCTTAGTCATAATCTTTAGTTGTAATCCAAGTCTATGTTCATACGTTAGATTTGTTCTTTATCTAATATCAAGTAGTTCTTTTCATAAATGCCTTCTTGTGATTACTCCTAGTGATCGAATGTGAGTTTTTTCTTTTGTTTGATTTGCACTAATATTCTGAAAGTCATTTCTTGTGGGAGGCACAAAGTAATCCATCTTCGGATGAAGAACCTCATCTTTCAATTATCGTCGGATCATTATCAAATTCTACAAGTAGCCGAATAAGCAATCGATCTTTTCAGAATCTGGTCATATAAGTTTATATTGGACATATCTACTTATTTTGATGTTTGGGGTCAAAGTTGATTGATTTGGATGGAGCTGCTGTTTCGATTCTGGCACGCCTGCACAATAGAAAACAAACCAAGTGACCAACAAAGACATGAGACAAAAATTGAGGAATATGATTTTTGGAGGGAACAAGAGAGGGAAATTTGGGGAAATAAAACATTCCTAAGGCCCACCTTGATGTTTATATGCCATCATAACCCTTTATAAGGTCATTTTACACTAAGGAGGAATTGAAAAAAAAATAAAAAACGTAGCTCGATATAGAATTTTGAGGCCATACGAGTGTTTCAAAGGTAGTTATTCAATTCTCACCGTTACTTATTGTATAGCCTACTTGAGTTTTGGACCAATCTCATTTATGAATTCAGAACGGAAAATTAATTTTTGTTGCAATCTAATTGGGATGCATCATCACACATTGCATTTGATGTATCAGTAATGACCAACGTGCGGTGCAAAAAACATAAAAATTTTCTACTTGTGACAAGAAGATGACTTGGATTCCTCGTTATTTTTTCCTCCTGTCATAAAATGAGAAGTAAAAAGGATAAACATGGTAGATTTATCAAACATCATGGTGGCCCCCACCTAGCTTCCCAGCAGGACTTGGTTTGACTAGTGAGGCTGCCATTAGCCATGTTGCCAGCAGTCGGTGATATGTGAGCCCCACCATGATTTATATGTTTTATCTGATTCCGGATCCTCTGTTATCTGGTCAACAGAGATTTCTTGATGCCCTAATCCTCATTGGTCCATGTCACCGCTCACTAAAAAAATAAAAATAATAAAAAAAGCCTCGGACGCCAAACCATTAAGGTAACAGGAAATCCCGGTTGACCAGATGACAGAGGATCCCGACGCGTTTAATCCATGTCATTCCTCCATTTCTACGTATCATTTTAAAGCTTGATCCCAAAATGGAGGTAGATATAAATCTCGGTTGGACCACACCATGGAAACACAGTAGTGATTGAACATCTATCAATAAAAACCTATTATGTCCCACTGTAATGTTTATTTGGCACCGAACCTATTGATTAGGTCATACAGTCTTAGACGAAGAAAATACAAATATCAATTTGATCGGTAACTTTTGTAGCCCAAAGAAAATTTTAATGGTGAGAGTTCAATTAACACTGTGTGATTCACTTGAGATTTAGATCTATCTCGTTTTTAGGATCACATTGTAAAATGACATGAAAAAATGGATGCACGGAGTGGATGAAACACATGCATCATGGTGGGGCCATGGAGCACCCACTAATGGCCATTCGCTGGCTTACCCCCGCGTGGGGTCCTTATTCTTACCCGGGTGGTACACTACCCGGAGTTTCAACACCGGGTCAAGGGTTCAAGTACCCACGGTGTGTGCGTGTGGCGTGAGTGTGTGTGCATGTGTAAAAAAAAAAAAAAAAAAAAAACTGGCTTACCCGCGCAGGAACTTCCCGCGAAAGCATTTGGCAACGGCCTCGAACAATTCTAACCATATAATATTAGACGTCGGAATGCTGAACAGTCTAGATTTATCCGTCCATTAGATGGTACGCGGAGGTTGAGTAGCGAGACTCGCTACTGAAATGACGTCATCTTGTTTGGTCGCCCAACCATGATGTATGTGTTGTATCCATACCGTCAATTCATTCGGAGAGATCATTTTAAGGCATGAGCTAGGGAATGAGCTAGATCCAAAGCTCAAGTGGATCTACACAGAAAACAGCTGGGAGAGTGACGCTCACCGTTCAAAACTTACACAAGTTTTCGATCAAGCTGATGTTTGTGTTTTCCCTCCGTGTTGACTTATGAACAGGTTAGTTCTTAAATAAACATCAGGGTGGACCTAAGAAGGTTTCAACAGTGGGCTTCACTCTCACCACTTTTTTCTGTGGTGGGGTCCACTCGAGCTTTCGGATCTTACTCATTCTTTGACTCAAATCCTAAAATGATCTCTCCAGATGAATGGACGGTGTGGATACCATACATACATCATGAAGGGACCCACAGAACCTGGTGATGTCCCATCAGTAGCTAATCTCGCTGCTAAACCTGTCAGTAGCTAATCCGCGTCCCATTAGATGGCCACCAGTAATTGGCGTTGCTCTTTTCATTAACGTACTCCACAACCGGACGGCCCAGATCACCGTCAATATGTGAGACGCAAAGAGTTCATGAGTCACCACCATTTTACAAATGGTGTTAAAATATCACTATTGGCTACACTAATAAAAATATTGTAACGGAGAAACCACATCACAATTTTCAATGAGAAAATGAAAAGAGAAAGCAAGAAAGAACACCAACAGAAACCAGTCCAGGTTCATCCCCCCGACATTTCCTTATTTCCATAATTACCCCTATCCTTTTAAAATAAGACCTCCCAACTCTCCATTTTCCCATCCTATAAATATCCTCGCAAACCTCAACCCTTTCCCAACCAGATTTCCTTTCCTCCCTGACAGAAATCTCTGAACTTCAATCATTCCCAAAAGATCCTCCAGACGAAGAAAAACAGTAACAAGAAGCTAAAAGAAGCTCAATTTCCACCCATTAATGGCGTCCATGGCTACCCTTTTCCTCCAATCTACAAACCCAACTCACCCATTTCACAAAACCAACAAAACCCATCTCCATTTCAATCCCAAATTCTCAGTTCCTATCCTTTCTGGGAAAAAAATAAGGAAGCATCATCGGATTTCTTGCGGATTGATTGAACCCGACGGTGGAAAGCTCGTTGAGCTCGTCGTTCGGGAGTCAGAGAGGGATGAGAAGAGGAAGGAAGCGGCGTGGGCCCCACGGATTGAGCTGTCGCGGATCGACCTTCAGTGGGTCCATGTGCTCAGTGAGGGGTGGGCCAGCCCTCTCCGTGGGTTTATGCGAGAGAACGAGTTCCTCCAAACACTTCATTTTAATTCCCTCCGGCTCGATGATGGGACGGTCGTTAATATGTCGGTGCCTATCGTGCTGGCAATCGATGATGAGAAGAAGCAGGCGATCGGGCAGTCCAGAAAGGTCGCTCTCATGGATTCCGACGAGAATCTAGTTGCGATTTTGAACAAGTAAGGAAGTTCGTTTTTCATTTGTATGTATTTGATTTTATATCATCTTTAAGATACTTTATGTTGTCTGAATTACATATTTGTAGTCCGTAAAGGTTGGGCACATGTTTCAGTGATTGATATTGTTCATCTGGGTGGGCCCACCATAGATGAGTAATGGACCAAAATGATCCGAAGTTGAAAGATCCCAGCCATCAGAGCAATGGGATTCTCCTGTAGCATATGGACCGTTAACTATACTTTCTTTTAGTCATGCATAGAAGATCAAATATTTATGGGTAGGATTGTCCGATGGGGTTATGGTCTTTCCAGGTTTATACATTAATGATGAATGGTCTGGATCATTGAAAGGTGGGTGGGTCCACAAACTACTTACCAAGCTGTATATCTCCTCCACTATTGGTGTGGAATTCATTTGGGTTTTTGGTTATCTTGTTTAATTTCCTATATGAGATATCCCATGAATCTTTTAATTTTTATGTTTGGGCCATAAAATTAGTAGTGTTGTTTCAAGAATATGTTCGGTTTAGTCCGCTGACCTCAATTTGTTTGGTTAAAGCTTAGATGATGATGATGAAGTTGTTTGGTTTAGTATGCTTTTATTTTGTGTTATTTCTATCAATTTTTATTTTTCAACTCAGATGGATTTTCTAAGGCTTTTATATGACGTCTCGGATATACTTGGTTGGTTCTTTTCCTTTCAATTGGTTGAATTATTTTGAATTGCCTTCTCCAACAGAAATCCTTGTGATTAAAAAATTTCTTTTGAAAGTAGGGATGCAAGTTTAGCTATTTATTGTGGCTTAAAGTTGTATATTTTTCTCTTTTCTTTTTGATTAAAGGAAAAAAAAACTCCCTTAGCCTCTTCGTTTTACTTGAAAATCGTTGTGTCAGATGCATCTAATTTTCTTACTGGAAACTTAACCTGAATGCGATGCATCAACTTCCTTGTTTGGTATGCTGCACTTTAATTGTACCCATCTCACGGTTGTCTATAATCAAAACCGAACATTAGGGTGGGTCCACTGTGAATCATCAACAATGAAAAGATTGCAATGATTGGACAATTTTAAGGATCCAATCGATGACCAACAAATGGATGATTAGAAAAGTATTGCAACGGTCAGCATTGAAAGTTAACAGGTCCACCAAGTGAGTGGGTAGGATTTACAATGCATGTGATTTTGGACAGTGGTAGGACCCACCTGATGAACGGTGAGGACAATGGACATTTTGCACGAGTGTAGCACATCAGGTAAGGAAATTAATCCGCTGTTCTGGTTACATGAAACTATTGATGTTCGATAGAGAAATAACTTGTACCGGTTTGCAATTTTATTTCGTGCTGAAACGTCAACCTGTTATGTTGGATGTAGTAATTGCCCTGATTATGTAACTGTCTCAGTCTTGAATTGGTTGTGCACCTCGTATTCAAAGAATTTGGAAGTTATCTGTTGCTGGCATGTGCTTAGAGTGTCCCATCGAACATCTTGCTATATTTCTTTATCTCCCATTATTATTTCTCTAGTATCAAGTTTTTTGATCTATTTCACTGTATTTTTCCTTACATTTTTTTGAAATTGCATCAATTTCCCAATTAGTCATGGAACTACTACTTGTCTAATTTCACTTATATTTGGCAGTGTTGGTAGAGTTCTAGGATTGAATTCCCAAGGTTTCTTGACAGAGTGCTTGGAAAGATCTCTGGTCTATATTATTTCATTAAATTGATCTATTTTCATTCGTTGTCACTAGTTTCCATGCTTCTCTAGCAGTTACAGGATTTAGATACTATATAACAAAACTCACTCATGTAATTAGAGATTCAATGCAAAATAGGTGGGATTCTTGCTAGACTAATCTTTAGGGATGCAAAATTCACTTAGATTGTTGTTGCTGAAGTAGTTGGACTAGCACTTGAAGGGATTTGATATGAAGGAGGGAGCACTTTGCAATCACTGTCGTGGATTTTGCTGCAAGTTACTGAATACCTGTATAACTTGGATGCATTTCATGGTGTCAGGCACGTGTGGCAGTGTCAAATGTCTCTATAACCCTAAAAACCAATTATTTACAAGTAAAAAAGCATAAAAAATAAATGAAACATGTGAGTAGAAAATTTTACATTTTCTTATATGAGTGCTATCCGGGAGTATTGGACACAAACATGTGTTGACAGGGCACAATTTGAAATAGTGCCATTTCCTTGTTACATGGATGAAGTGCCTTGTAAAGAGGATGTATTGTATCTTTGGGCCCTGAGTTCCTACATGTGAGGCCAAGATCGGTGATCTAAACTATTGATCATATGGGCCCTGACATGGATGGACCATGCCTGAAAGAATCTCTCTGTAGGGAAAGATCCAAACCCCTTTGGTCAGCAGCCTGAAACTAAGGTCATGGAGAGAAAATAATAATAATAATAATAATAACTCAATGGTCAACATTCAACAGAAACACCCATTTTGAAACTCCTGACCCATACATCAAAAATCTCAACCATCAAACTGTTGATCCCACTTGTTGGAACTTGGGGATCAAGGATGTCATCGATATGCCTTGGTAAACTATCATATAGTTTCTAATTTCTGAACCTTTAATTTCGAAGAGGAAATGACTCGATGATTCAACTGAAGAGAGACACTCCATATAATTCTGTTCGTTTCCTTAACTCGAACATGTTCCAAGTCAGTCTTCTTGCCACAAATCAAATGACATTTCAAGGCTGTGCTAGCTGCATATTACACTCCTGGCTTAGGCCATAAATCTGTAAATGATTTTCTATATGAATGGTGGCGACATTCTTGTTCTTATCAGTTGCAGGAAAGGATCTTTACAGTTGGCTTCGAATCATCATTATGGATAATCTAGTGTAAATTTCAAATTTATGTGTGACGATAGGTATCCAGTATACTATAAGCTAAATGACAAGTATTATTTTGGGTGCGTTTGGATGCACCATCAAATCTGCATGTGGTTATTAGTCCAATAGAGTGCAAACAACCAACTTGAGGGCTACTTCCTCATTATGAATACTAGGGAAATTATTAATTTTTATCAATTCCTCTTGATTAAACTCGATGGACATAATTCAATTCATTTGTGCACCCAAGTGCAGCCTTTAGGAATTCTGTGTTCGATTGCATCTGATTCAGGCTTAGCTGCAGTTCCTTCTCTGGATACCCAACAACCAAGTTCATGGTAAACATATAGCTTAAGCAGATTACTTCCAGGACATGTCTGGTGGCTGTATATAATTCTGCTTTCTCAGAATGCAGATTCTCTGTTTGTCTTGAACTAACTATTCTCATTCTTTTTTGCCTATCTGGATTTTCTGCAAATCTAGTTACCCCTCAGGCTAAAATATTAAATCAAACTTTCATTTCTGCATCCTTGTACCAAACAATAACTCAGCCTAAACCAACAATTTAGATTTTGCAATTGTCTAACCTTAATAAGATGTATTAGTACAACTGTTTGTTATGACTATTTTATCTGAGTTATTGTTCCACTTTTCTTTCTGAGATTAGTCCTGAAGATGCATGTATATAATGGAGTGAGGATTAACTAGAGCCTATTCTCATTTCATAGAGTTATAGAACAATGTTGCAGTTGAGATCTTCATTGCTCCTTTATTGAATTAGGCATTTCCAGCATCCTTGATTCCTGCCGTGCAAGCTGTCATTAGCATTATCTATTAAGTTGTCAATGTAGTTGTTTTTAGTCTAGATGCTACGTTTCGGCTTCTGAACGGCATGTGCGTGGTGTGATTCTTCTAATATATTTCTTCCATGGCCAATCTGGACCATTCAGATATGGAGAATTCCCACGAATCACACATTGGATGAGCTTAAAAATCTGATTTTGCCCATTTAATATCAACTGCTGACCATCTTCTTTTCAACCATTCAGTTAATTCTAATTGATTGGATGGTAAGGATCATCAGGTCAGTGTGATATTTTGGGTATAATCCATGCACATTGGGGCCATGATTGATTAGGATGGACTGGATTGGGATGCATATATGCCACTTGCTATGGTGATTGGTGGTTGAGTAGCTGCACCTAGCGTTCAGCACGCCAGTTTCTTTGGTCTATTATCATCTGTCAACAATGGGGACCCATTTCTTTTTGACTACTCCTTTGATGCTTACCAATTGGACGAGGATCAGGAGGTCAGTGTAACTGTTGAAAGCAAGAGGAGGGGGCCTGCTGGAAACCTTCACCTTCAGCTCCATACTGATCAGGTAATTCTTGCACCGTGCTTCATCCAGACTGGTGATCACGATTGGGACTTTCTGGATCAGCAGTTGTGTATGATGTATGCCATGTGCAAGGTGGATGAATTTCTGCATCTATTACCTTCTGTTCATTTAACTCGAACTAGATACTAAATACATGGGGAAATAACCATTTTAAACATTAGCCATGTCGATGTGTCAGGTGGTCCCAGCATAGTTGAAGTAAAAGGGTTGATCTCAGATGGGTACCTAGTCATAGAAATTTTGCTATGCAATTATGAGAATCCATTTCAGAAGTGATTGGTGACATAGGATTTGAAAGGTTGAACCCAAATAGTTGGGACAAGGCTATGATGATGATGATGGCCAACGACAATGATAATAATGATGATTCATTGCCTAGTTCTAGACATTGTCATCAAAGCTACAAGGCTATTTAGAAACTTAGAATATTGCTGTAATTCAAAGTTCCATAGAGTTCCATTTAGATACTTGGAGTAGAACATTGCTGGATGGTTTTAAATATTGCTCTTGTAGGCAAGATTCCCCATTGTTCTATTTAGAAACATAGAGTAGAAGATACCTTCCAATTGAAGGTTATATTGATAGCTCTCTTTCCTTTCATTTCTTTCTTTTTGTCATGCTTATCTTCAATATTATACATACAGGCATGTTTGGATTCCCTATCAAATTGGATTGCAATTATCTGTCATTAAAAAGTGTTAATGCTGCAACACCATAAGTTGTGGTGCCGCTGCCTGTAGGTGTGATTAAAAAACGGTGTTATCACTCTTATTAAGCTTCTCATTGGTCAAATATTTTAATTTTCCCCTGGCAGTTAAAAACACACTTGGATGGATTTGGACCATAGAAGATAGTTTGTTCCATTTAATTTAATAAAATTTATTTGGACCTCCAAAAAATTAAAGGGTCATGAATCTAGTTCTTGAATCACTTTTCTCTTCTATCTAGAACAAGGGACTAAAATATATATTGCAAGCTTATACAAGCACGGTTGACCTTTTGCGACCAACGAACACCCAACATGTACACTTTACATGGTATGCACGCCACACTTGAACTGAATAACTAGCCAACATGTCCACATGTTCCAACTAATCATGAGGTTGGTGATCATGAATACTTTTATCCCCTTCTCACGCATAAACCATTACAAGGGCCCTAAACAACAAGAAGAAAAGAAACCTTGAGTTTCTTAAAAGATTTTCAACACGAGGGATGAGAGAGATCAAAATAAAAGAAGAAAAAGAATTTTATTAAAGAATGGAGAAAGATCGATTAGATCAACAAAAAAGTGATGTAGGATAATTAGTCACTTGCTCTAAAAGCATCATATGGGCCCACCTCACACGGGCCGCCTACCCCGAGTGTGTCCTCGCATCCCACAAGCTACTCCACTTGAGCTCGATGTGAAAATGCTTCTATATTAATCACCCCCGGTGAGGAGTTTCGAACATGAGACCTCCTGCTCTGATACCAATTTGATGTAGGATAATTAGCCACTTGTTCTAAAATCTTGAACGGATAGAGAGTGGTGAATCAACCCCTTTATCTCATAGCCTAGGCCACACATCTCATGGGTTAGGATGTCGGACAAACCCTCCTCGTGGGCCCCACTTCACATGGGCCCGCCTCACACGAGCCACCCACCTAACACGGGTTGCCCACCTCGAGTGTGTCCCCACATCCCACAGGCTACCCCACTTGAGCTTGGTGTGAAAATGCCCCTGCGTTTCAAAGATGCTATGATACTACGTATACTCATAGATTAAAAAGAGAAGAAGATAAAGAGAAGAAAAGCGAGAGAAGAGAAAGTTGGGAGAAGAAAGGAAACAGAGTTAGAGCTCGACATCCCCACTATTTCCCTCTATATTAATAATAAAAACCAAAAGGTACAAAAATATCTTCACTAATAATGTTCATATTCCAAACAAGTTCCAAACCAATGTCCTAATCTAATATAAACACTAATATAAAACAAAAATGGCTAAAGGTCTTGTGGTTTGTGGTCATTAGTGTAGAAAGGTGTGGTCCATTTGTGTGTTGTAATCAAAGCGATGTGTAAAAATTGTCCTTTAAATAGAAGTTAGATATCTTGTGTGACCCATCTCAAGCGTCCATCAAAAGAAGAAACATCAAGTTATGTCTATCAGAAACATCATTGAGTTTTTGTTATTTCTGTTTGATTAAGCTGAATGTTAGTATTCCACTTCACTTGTGCATCCAAATGCAACCTAAATTGCATGAATCTGATATTGCTACATGAAATTCTACATTTCCATAATGTGAAAGTACATGTTTTCATGCTGGCAAGTGTTGAAATGGATGTGATGAAGTTACAAGCATCACATTTTGGTTTCATTGAAATCTCATTTCTCCTTGGTCTACTATATGTAATTTCAGCATTGAGATCTACAAACACAATAAAGAAGAACGGATTGCAAGAACTTGGGGAACAACGGCACCTGGACTACCATATGTTGAGGAGGCCATTGCCAATGCAGGAAACTGGCTCATTGGAGGGGACTTGGAAGTTATACAGCCAGTCAGATACAATGATGGTCTTGATCAGTACCGGCTGTCTCCTGCAGAACTACGTGAAGAATTCAAGCGGCGTGACGCAGACGCCGTTTTTGCTTTTCAGCTTAGAAATCCTGTACACAATGGGCATGCTTTGCTTATGACTGATACACGCAGACGTCTACTAGAGATGGGATACAAGAATCCCGTCCTGTTACTTCATCCATTGGGAGGCTATACAAAAGCAGATGATGTACCCCTTAGTTGGAGGATGAAACAACATGAAAAGGTACTTTCACTCTCCTTGCACGACAAAAAACATGAATATTGGGTCGTACTCCCTTCACAGCCATTGTGGCATGTCTTCAAGATTCAGGCCATTTGTTAGGTGGGCCGATTATTTATGTGCCTTCATCCATGAATTTGGCTGGTTGAATCACAAGTGGATATTGAATGTGGTACGTTGGTCATTTTTTAACGATAAAATTTTCTGGTTGTCCTACTTGATGACCAATCGGCCTATTTTTGGTCCCATGACAGTTACAAGATGGGCCCACCTGATGCACACGCTTGTAGTGTTGCCATGTATGGGAAGAGTAGGATTCAACATCCTAATTTCAAGAGTAGCCATTGCATTTCTCTACTATCCTTTTTTAGGAAAGAACGCCTACAAGGTGGGGCCAACCTGATGAATGAGCCAGAACTTGTACAAAAATGCCATGTTGTCACATTTGGGGAGGGTAGGATTGAAATGCTGGTTCCCAGCATATCCTATGAATTTCTCTGTTACTGCTATGCTAATATTGAAACAGGATTTTATTCCAGCTAATTGATAATGATAACATGTCCTTAAACCATGAATTAGTTCCGATAACTAAAGAATGTATTCCACAGGTGCTTGAAGAGGGTGTTCTGAATCCAGATACAACAGTCGTTGCGATTTTCCCATCTCCCATGCATTATGCGGGCCCAACTGAGGTGCAGTGGCATGCCAAATCACGGATAAATGCAGGGGCCAACTTCTACATTGTTGGCAGGGACCCAGCTGGTATGGCCCACCCTGTTGAGAAACGGGACCTCTACGATGCTGATCATGGGAAGAAGGTTCTCAGCATGGCTCCCGGACTCGAGAGGCTCAACATTCTTCCTTTTCGTGTATGTGAACCGCTCCACTTCTTTTTAGCCTCTCACTCATAGAGGTTCTCACTTGATTGTTCATTAGGCTTAATATCTCAGACATGATACCTGTACATGTGGCATACATGTACGTCTGAGTACGGCATCAGACCTTTCATCTGGTAGGACATAATGGATGGGCCGTACCCAAAAATTCACCGATCAGACAATTATAATTATCCAATCCATGGACTTGTACCAAGTGTACGATGTCAGTCGGACTTCTTACAAATAATCCACTGGAAATCTCCTCCAATGGGATGGTTAGGATCAGCTGGCCATTATGATTTTGGGTCACAGGTAATCCAGGGTGGGGCCCGGTCTTAACATACCAGATCTCATAAATGTGTGCCACATGTGGACGGTCACGTCCTGAATATCTAAGACAAGAACAAGTTTTTGACATTGTATCTGTGCTCCTTACATGAAGCTTGGTATTGATCTTTGCGAGTATAAATGCAGGTGGCTGCCTACGACAAGAAACAGAAGAAGATGGCTTTCTTTGATCCTTCCCGGCCTCAAGATTTTCTGTTCATTTCAGGCACTAAGGTAACCGTTCAGCATACAAAATATTCCGTTTATACAATTACGAAGAGTGGAAGCATCTGGCTGTTGCAAAGTCGCTAAAATTAAGCTTGTTTTGGTTCTACAGATGCGGACTCTTGCGAAGAATAGAGAAAACCCACCAGACGGATTCATGTGCCCCGGTGGATGGAAGGTGTTACTTGAATACTACGATAGTCTGGCAGCCTCAGAGAATGAGAAGTTCCGTGAAGCCATTCCCGCCTAAAGGCCTTGTGCTTTCTATGTATTCTGGGTTGCATATGGGTCACTTGTGTATTAGTTTGGACAGTGGATTTTGCATTGATCGAGCTGTTTGCATATTTCAAAACTTTGGTTTTGATCAGCATAGGTCTGGCATTATTGTTGTCTGCCTGTTTCCATGTTAATTCAGCCAAGCATGAATAAGCAGTCTGTAAATAGCTCAGTTTTCATTGCAATCTCAAATTCATTTGGGTATATCATTTCTCTTAACTATGATGATTCTACAAGGGACATTAATGGGGTGTTTGGGTCATAAGTTACTTTAGCTACTTATGCCTCAAGTAACTTATCTTGGTTTCTACTTATTAAGCCGAAGTGATCAAGTAACTTTTAAGTAAAAAAGTTGCTTATAATTAATCATAAACCAAACTTACTCATCTCAAATAAGTTACTTACCTACTTCTGCAAGTAGAAAAAGTAACTTATTTTGTAGTCATAAATTGCTTAAGATAAGTTACCTATGCCACAAGTATTTATCATAGTATCTACTTATTAAGAAGATAAGTATGTTTGGTAAACAACCAACTTTTCAGCTTCTCCTCTCTTTCGTCTCTCCTATGTCTCTCTTCAGCGACTTATGAAAAATAGAAAGCTAAAAAAAGATAAACTGAAGTGATTAAGTACTTTTTAAGTAAAAAAGTTACTTATAACTAATCATAAATCAAACTTACATATCTGAAATAAGTTACTTATTTACTACTGTAGATAGAAAAAGTAACTTATTTGGTGGTATCCAAACAGGCCCTCAGTTAAGCCGCTGTGGTCAATTGTAAATATAAAAAACTAGAGTGAATCTTTGCATATTTCACACCAGCAATGAATGATAAGCGTACTTGCTCATGTGAGATAAGAAGGGGAACTTTCTGTTACACGTGCCAATGTGGGAACATGTGTGTGACACATGGACCATTCGTCAGGTTGGATGCACTGTGAGCATGATCCGGCCCAGAAAGAAAAATCATGAGGAAGGCAACAATTGAATGAGAACAAATGGATGGTTAGAAAATGTGACTGGTGGGTCCACTATGTTTTTCGTGTGACATCAGATGCATCCCCTCCACGTCACTGTATATCTCAAAAAGCAGGCAGGGCCACGCTACCAGTAACAGTGTAACTCAAAAACTGACTAAGTTACACGTGGTGTGGCCGATTTTTGGAGCATCCCTTCATCCTGTTGAAAGATGAACACACCATGGTGGGCTCGGATTCAAACCTCTGGTTGGTTTCCCCTCTCCATTGTTCTCGGTGCTGTGGCCCACATGAGTTATGAATCAGGATGATATATTTCCTGAAGCCCTAACATCAAGAGGCACACCAGATGGATGGAGTAGATGTTACACATGCGACATGTGCGCTATATCTTGGGTGTTGCACTGACTGTACAATAGGTGTTGTGGAAGATTCTGGTTAGGGGTGTCGATGGGGCTCAGGCCTAGCCCGCATCGGATGGGATTCGGCTGGAGTATCAGGCCCGAGGGCTGAGCTCGGGTTTACATTTGAAGCCCGTTTTCTAAATGGGCTGTGGTTGGACTTGGATGTCCAAGAGCCCATCAGCCTGGCTTGGCCTGTTAGGGTTGACAAAAGATGTTACTCATTTTAATGGCGGGAGTTCAATCCCTACCGTATGGTTCACCTGAAATTTGGATATGCCTCATTACTGGGATCTATGTCCTAAAATGAGCTTTTAAAATGGATGGACGGCATGGATATGCAAGACATATATCATATGCCTCATTATTGGGATCTATGTCCTAAAATGAGATTTTAAAATGGATGGACGGCATGGATATGCAAGACATATATCAAGATGGGGCCACCCAAGACATACATCAAAGTGGAACCACATTGGGCCTCACCTGCTAAGTTATTAACCGGACGCGGATTGCGTCCTACCCCCGCCCGGACAGTAATCCGTCCAGGCAGGCTCTCTGAGGCCCACTGTGATGTAAGTTTTTTATCCACCCCGCTGATATTTTCTCTCAGATCATTTTAAGGTATGAGATAAAAAATGAAGTAGGTTCATACCTTCAGTGGACCACACCAAAGGAAGCTGCAGTGATATGACACTCACCGTTGAAACATTTCTAAGGGCCACCGTGATGTTTTTTTTTACTATACAACCTATTCATAAGGTCACGTAGACGTGGATGAAGCGAAAACATAAATATCAGCTTGATCCAAAACTTCTCCAGCTCCTAAGAAGTTTTTAATGGTGAACGTTTGATCCCCAATTTGTGGTCCATTTAAGACTTTTGCATGGCTATATTTTTGTGTCATAGCTTAAAATGATTTGAGGGAAAATATCAACGGCGTGGATAAAATTATTACATCACGGGGTAGGACGCAATCCACGTCCGTTATTAACCCGCCTCACATAACCCGCGTTCCACTTCCAATGGGCTGTACTTCAAACGCTGGCAAAGCTCCGTGGGATCTGCCATGATGTTTGTATTATATCCATACGGTATATTTATTTTTTCATGTTATTTTAAGAAATGAGACAAAAATTGAGGCAGATCCAAATTTCAACTGGACCACACTTACATGAAATAGTGGGTATTGAATGCCCACCATTGAAAACTTGTTGGCGGCCAAAGAATATTTAGACCAAGCTGATATTTGTGTTTTCCATTCACCTAGGTCAGTATAACCTTACAAACAGGTTTGATGGAAAATAATCATCATGATGGCCCTAGGAAGGTTTCAGAGCTAGGCCTTATTGTCCCACTACTTTCTACGATGTGGTCAGCTTGAACTACCTCATTTTTTGGCCCATAATCTAAAATTATCTGAAAATATTGATAGACGGTGTAGATATAACACACATCATAGTGAGGACATCGGAACTTTGATACGTCAACACGAGGCCAACTACATCACCCGCGTGGGACTGGACTTAGCCATTACTGCTAATAAAGAGTAAGGGAAAACCTCGAAAAAGGGTTGCCGGCTTGGGTTGGCCGACCGTGAAATCCAACTGGACTGGTGTTTCACCCATGCTAGGCATAGGACCAAATATTAGATTTATCCGTGTTTTCTATGGACTACAGTGTAGTGTACAGGATAATGCTCACCCTCCAAACTCTTTCCCTTTTATACTACTCACTTAAACAACATATGTAATTGATTATTGGGCAACAGGCTTAAGTTTTGGTGTGATATTTAATGGTTGGAGTGGATTTTATATAATTATCATGGCGTCACTATAAATATCAGGGATGAATGTCCCTCTCCTAGCTGTTTCCCTTGGCATGGCCCCCCTGCACTTGAAGCATAGGTAAGAATGATTTAAATTTTTTTTTTTTTTTTTTCTTTTCCATATGTTAATGTAATATTACACATTTTATAGTCGGAGTGGATCTCATGTACACATTGAAGTGGCTTCTAAAAATTAAAGAGTGGGCTATATTTTATATAATCATTACAGTGGGCCTGGTAATAATTAATGGTAAAAGTTTCTCTAACAACTATTTCCTTTTATGTAGCTCATTTAAATAATAATTAAACCTAAATTTTTAAATCAATAGACTAAGATAGGATTATACATCCTAATGGTTGGAGTAGATATCGTATGCATATTATAGTGGCCCCTTAAAAAAACTAAGGGTGTGTATCGTTTGATTTATAAAATTCTCATCAGGCTGGTTCTTTGTACGAGCTGGACTTTTTTGGCCTGTCACGACCCAGGCCAGGTTTGGGTTTTAGCCTGATTATGCGGGCGGGTTTTAACAATGCTTCGCCTGGCCCTAACCCAACCCGTTGTCACCACTAACTCCAGTCCTTCCTATTGTGCATGAAACTGAAACGGTTCCGTATTTTAATCAATTGAGTGAGAATTGTAATTCAGTTGGGTTTAGCATCCAAACACATCCTTGGTTTCTCGAGGAAAGCTCTAGTGTATAACTCGCCTAGGCACCTAAGAGGGGTTACTTTCTCAGGGAAACAATTTAGGGTGCAGGAAATCCACCCAGTCCATCCGGTGGACCATCATCGTCTGGCCTTGATCCCAAAAAATTAGGCTGACTCAAAAACTTTGAATGCTCGTGGTATGGCCCATCTGAGTTTTAGAATACTGGGATTTTTTGGTAGTCTTTTCATCCCCTCGTTATATGAATGGATAGGATGGCTAGACACCATAGTCGGCTCCACACAAACATGGTGATGGACTGCCCAACTGTTTCTTATGGTGTGGCCTACCTGAGTTTTGAATTATCAAGATTTTTGTGATCGAAGCTGAATAGGACGCAGTCTACCTGATGGACGGAGTGGATCTCATGAAACTTCCACCGACGTGGATCTGGTAAATTCTTAAGCAGGGTTAGTGTCAGGTACCCATGGTAAGTAGGCTAGTGTTATTCTCTGAATGCTTTAGCCCATATATGCAATGCTATATATATTAAAGTGAATGACGTTTTGGCCTAAATTGACAAAACCTCCCTGAAACAACAAGCGGGAGTTTGGATGGTAAACTACTTTAGAGAAGCAACTTATAAAACAAGTAATTTATCTTGGTTTTTTACTTATATAATTTTTAATACTCAAATGTTACCATGAATGCTTAGCTTAGAGCACCTCTTCACTTCTAATTTAACCATTGATATGGAAAATCGATCATCAATGAACAATCTTGAAGCAATCTAACCGTTCTACTTCAATATGATCGTTGAACTTAGAAACTAACTTATACCATACGATTAGGATCGTTTCACAACTATTTAACCAATCACTAGGTAGCTCAGAAGATGCCAACCCCACGGAATAAATAATATCCCAACCCGTAACAGAATCACATACCTGACTCGAGGGCAAGAGGAATTTGATCACCTAATTAATTATAAAAACAAGAAGCCAATGAAATTCTTTTAGGTTAGACTAGAAGCCCAAATAACCATTGATAATCAAACCGAGTAATGATTGGACCATCGGTTCTCTCTGAATCAGCAGTAAAATCTATTCATCAGGTCTGTAACTTATTGTATAACGATCCATCATTTGTTCATGCCTATCTGTCCACCAGGATACTAAATTAACTATTAGTAAATCCCCAAAACAGTTGTTAAAACCTTTAACTCTATGGATGAATAGTTTAGCACCAATCTAACCGTAGGATTATTTAGAATCAATAATTTCTTTTAAATGTTACAATGGGTGGCCCACCCGAGCTATGAATCTGCTCTATCTTTGGGTTAATACACTTTTATGAGTAGTAAGAGCCGTTGGACAATGTGGATTGGATCACATATCGCTGTGGACCTTACCTTATGTGGGTGTGTACACCAGCGGGTTTGCATCCGTGGTCTACTAGAATGGGGTCAATCGGGTTTGACCCGTAAACCCGAAGAAGAAATTCTTCTTTCTGTTTCCCTCTTGCACGGATGGCCATTTCTTCGTAGTGTGGCCCACCATCAGGGAGCAGAGAAATAATCTGAGCCGACCATCATGTTCATCTGAGGGTCTTGACCAAGACCGTGTTGTTCTCACGCGTGGATACTCACGCATGTGAGAACAATTTCCAGCGTAATATCATATGGCAATGAGAAAATTTCCAAAAATCGGAAACTGTTGTCTTGGCAGGCTGGCCAGCCGTGTGCGCCTCTCTCTCCCTTCATCTTAGCTGCCCATTCGAAGCATCCTAAACCTCTGTTCGCAACAAACTTATTAGGGTTTCCTTGCATGAAAATCGACGTCATACTCTTTTCCTCAACTTTTAGAAACCAATCACCCTAACTAAATCCAGATCATCCATTCTTCATCCGATGGTTCTGTGAGATTAAGGGCTTACTATAAGAAAGGGAACATCTAACAACAGGGCCACGGCTCCATTCCTTGCAGCTGCTCGAGAAAACTGGCCGTTTCCTTGAAAGCTTGAACCCACCACCCAAACAGACTCGGAGCTTCGAAACATCTCTCCTACTAGCTTCCTCGGACTGATCCTTGACGTCCACAAACATCATAATGAAGAAAATCCCATCGGATAGAGATTCGCTATTGGAGGAGCTCATCTTCCTCATCGGAAATCAGCCCCCACATGATCTGTTGTAGATTCTGATTCAAGGTCCGTTTCTTCCACCAGGTAGGCCATGTATGCTACATTAATTCAATCGTTAATTGCAGCCCTGAAACAAATTTCAAAGATGGTTCTAAGACAGTAAGCGAAACTAGTTAAGTGCGAAGCTTGCTGTCAAGTCGAGTTCGGGTTGACTCGCTGAGTCTTGTGAGCTGGTCAGAGTTGTGTCGGGCCAATTAGAGAAGAAGAGGAAGATAAAGGAAAAGGAAGAAAGAGTAAAGAAAGAAGAAGAGAGGAGGAAAGGGACTCGACGTTTGTTGAGTCGAGTTTTGGAGCTGGACTCGCTACCGAGTCGGGGGGTTGCCGACTGAGTTGTTTCGAGTCAGTCCATCGAGTCTTGTTTGAGTACTGTTAGACTTCCAAAAGTAAGAGAAGGTGAGGGAGAAAGAAAGAAAGGAAAAGAGGAAGATGATTAGAGAGAGAGAGAAGTGGGAGTTGTTTGCTTGTTGCCGAGTCAACTCGGCCGAAACTCGTCGAACTCGTCAAGTCCAACCGAGTTTAGCTATATCAGGAGGGTTTTTGTTTAGCAGGCTGAGGTTAGAGTCGTCTTTGTACAGTTTCTATGGTAGGCTCAGTCAGTTTCAAGAAAATTTCAGTAAAAGTCGAGTTAACTCGAAGCCAAGTCTGTTCGGGTTGCACCTTTTCATTTTTGAAGTTGACTCAGTGAGGTTCCAAAGTCCAGCAACATTTGAGATCTGATTCTGGTCCCTTCCAGTCAGCAGCTCCTTAGGTCGTACCGGATGGATCGTGAGCTCATCAGATTTCAGAGTGACTCCGTTTAGCACCAAGTCAAGTCGATTCATAACTTGCTGGGTCAATTCCATAACATCATTGCGTTGAACTTGCTGGGATGGAGTTCAATTCAGCTACATCAGAATCATCATGATTTTTTGTAAAATCATCGGCAAAGAGCTGAGGATTCCTTTAGTTTAAGTCCGAGTTGAGTTGGATCCTTACTCTTGGACGGGTGGTAGACTCCTCGGAGTTTCAACTCCCGTTCCAGGGTTCGAGTGTCCATAGGGGGTGAAATTCCCAAACGTGTAGGGAGTGAGTGTGTGCGTGTGTGTGCGTGTGTAAAAAAAAAAAAAAAAAAAGAAGAAGTCCGAGTTGAGTTGAATCAGGTGAGCAAGAAATTGTAAGTTTGCAATCACCTCAATTGGATTCCTAGATTGAAGTCGATTTAAATTGAAAATTGGGTCAATCAAGGTATGTATTATCTCAACCCTTCTTTTGACTTCAAATTAGAGGCTAATCTAATTTTATTAAATGCCAATCTGGATGGTTAAATGTAGGACTTGTGCTTTCTCAAAACTCCTCCTTGAAGTGTATTTTAGTCATCGAAATTTTACCCACTACAAGAAAGTAGGCCTTTAGCCTCGGTTGAAAAAATGGAGGCTAAATGTGAAGAAATTGAGGCTAAAAGGATTCTTTATGGAGGCCAAAAGCTAAAAGTATACTTTATAGTCTCGGTTGCGAGATTTCCACTTAAATTCGTTAGCCTCTTGATAGAACCAAGGCGAATGGACTGGGCTTGCACAGATGTTTTAAGTTTACATTTTAGCCTATTTGAATTTTTCTCTCGATTGCATAGAAGAGTCTAATTTTTAGCCTTTGCATAGGAACCGAGGCAAAGCGAAAAGTTTGCTTTTAGCCTCGGTTGCAGGAACAGAGGCGAAAGGTCTAATTGTAGCCTATACAAATATAGGCCGAGGTGAAAAATCTACTTTTAGCCTCTGGTTGCATAGAACCGAGGCGAAAGGTCTAATTGTAGCCTCATTTGCATAGGAAAGGTGAAAAATCTACTTTTTGTTGCATAATTGAACCGAGGTGAAAGGTCTAATTTGTAGCCTGATAGGAACCGAGGTTTAATAACAATTTTGTAGCTAATTTGTCTGGGTTGCATAGGAACCGAGGTGAAAAATCTACTTTTAGCCTCGATTGCATAGGAGGCTGGCGAAACATTGCACATAGAATACAGGCGTTTTAACCTCAGTTGCATAAGAACCGAGGTGAAAACTCTATTTTTTAACCTCAATTACACAGAAACCGAGGTGAAAAGTTACCTTTTAGCCTCAGTTGCATAAGAACCGAGGCAAAAAGTCTACTTTTAAGCCTCCATTGCATAAGAACCGAGGCCAAAAGTCTACATTTAAGAATATTTTTAAAAAATTGAGAATATTGAAAGAATTAATAATTTTTAAAATTTTTGATAATTGTGAAAAAATTGAGAATTTTGGAAAAAAAATGGAGACAATTGGGAAAAAATTGAGAATTTTGAGAAAAAAATTGAGAGTTTTGAAAAAGATTTGAATTTTGAATTTTTTTAAGAACTAAGAATTTTTTTTAATTTTGAGAACTTTTAAAAAAATTAAGATTTTTTTAAATTTTGAGAACTTTTAAAAAAAATTAAGAATAAAAAAATGTTAATTATGAAAAAGTATGAATTTTTTTAAATTGAGAATTTAAAAAAAATTAAGAATTTTAAAAATTTTTGAAATTTTTTTTTTTAAAATAAGAATTTTGAATTTGAGAATCTCGAAAAAAATTGGAATTTTTTAAAAATTGAGTAATTTCAAATAATTGAAAATTTTTAAAAAAATAAAAAAAAATAAAAAAATTTAAGTTAGAAATGAAATCGGACTTTTTAGCCCCGGTTGCATAGGAACGAGGCCAAACGACTACTTTTTAGCCTCGGTAGCATAGGAACCGAGGCCAGAAGTCTAATTCCGAAATATAAATTAGTGCAGCACGTCGCTTTTTCCCCCGACTCCTTTTTCTTTTGATGAGCGAGAGAGATATTCGTTCTCTTTCTAGGGTTTTCCGCTGGGATTTTCACACCTTGATCGGCCCTCCTTTTTTTTGCATAGAAAACCCTAGCTCCGGCTCCTCTTCCTATACTGAGATTCTCCAACGCCGCCGCCTGGCGTAGTTTCCGCCGAAGTAGCTAAAGCAGAACCCTTCCATTGCAGCGGAATCCGTTGCTCCATCTGCAAGAGACCTCCTGTCGGAGGTCTTTGGGACGGAGACTCGCGTAGGAAAAGCCCTGGTCGGGTTGTCCCATCCGGATGTTGTCATTTGGAGCTCGGACCCTCTCGAGCATAATGCAGAAACTATCCAACGGAGACGAACTTGAAAGCTCGCATGATCGGTATGAATTTTGATTTCTTTAGTCGGTGATAGGGTTTCTGCTTTGAGATGATTGTAGATTTAGCGTTTCTGAAGGTTTGTAATTGTTTATGGTTGTTCATACATGCTGTTGAATTCGAATTTGAGTGCGGATTACAGAAATAGGAATTTGTTTTAAATCTAGATTGTTAATATTGTTAGTTTGTTCACGTGAATTTGATAGCACCGATTTGGGATACGTTTGTTCTCACTGAAAACATGGAGGGCAAAATCGACTGGCCTCTGGAACGGTCCAAGGCCTATTTCGTATTATAAAATAAATAGGCCAATATAGAGTGAGCTCTGTTCAGTCCAAATCAGATAGTTAGGTTTTTTTTAATAACTGTTTTCTTAGAGATCCTCTACTTGGAGTGAATTTGGAGAAAAATGTGGCTTTAAAGCAGGATGCAGCCCACGGTAGCATTTCAAATCCCAACTGTATATTTGGAGTGGATCCACATCAAGCCTCATTTGTTTTAGAGAAGAAAAAACCCATGTTTCTTTCTAAGAAATGGAGAAATCTTCTTTGCAGGTGTAATGCTTGCACAGAATTCTATGTCCAAAAGGGCATCGGCTATCTAATTGATGAGGACTGAATTGAGGAATATGAAAAGGTGGTAAAGGAAAAGAGGAAGGAGAAATTGGAGCAACAGGAAGGAGTGGAGTTAAGTTTTCTCAGCAAACTTGGTCATGTCCAAAAGATTGAGATTCTGAACGGCATTGCTGACATGAAGAATGAGCTCAGGTCCTTCATGGTATGGGTTCTATGTTCCGAATTTCCTGTTTTTATATGTGATTCTATCTATAATTCTGAATTCTTATTTTAAAGGGGCTACTATAGGGGAGGGCCACAAATTTCATTTTCTTTCATATGAAATTTCTTTTTTATCGGTTTATGGTTTACAGTGCATTTGGTTGCATCAAATATCATGACTAGGTGCAATCAAATGCACAGCTAGTGAGAAAAGGGAGGTGTCATTTTTAGGTCTTCCATTTAATTAGTATTGAGCGTTTGCAGAGTTTTGTTATTTGCCATTATCATAATTTTTTATTGTATCTTGTCCTCACTGTTGCTTTCTTTTTCTTTGAGACTATATCCTACGCAGTCTCTTACTCATTTTCATTGTTTTTTTTTCTCTATTGGCTTTCTGAATCCATGGCTTCCTCTATCAATAATAAAGAAATAGTATAAGCACTTTATTTGTCTGTGTCTGTTTTCCAACATTGCCAACTTGAGGCAAATTTACTTCTCAGGATATGTTAACGCTGTTGATATTGTGCAGAGTGTTCCTGTGCAAGCTGGGCAAACACCACCACTGTTACAGTACTTTGGGACATTGTTAACTAGAGGAGAACTCAATGCCTTTGAATCTTTGGAATTATCCCGCCTAGTTGTGAACCAGAATAAAAAGAATCTTTTGGAGAATTGGTTGGCTGAGAACAAGCTTGAGTGTAGTGAGGAACTAGGGGATCTGTTTTGCTTTCGGATCTGATTATCTGAAGCTTTGGTTTTTGATTTTTGGTTTTGAGCTGATGATCTTTACATGTTGCCTTCCTTGGGATTCGTGTTTGTGATGGAAAATCTGTGATAATGTACTGGTAGATGTTGTAGACCTTCTGGCACTAGTGATCGGTTGTGTTGTTTTTTCTGCATTTTTGGTATGGAATTTTAGATCCAGGAGGATCGGCAGCTATATTGCTTTTTCTGCATTTTTGTTTTGTGGTGACAGATGTAGTTTCCTTGTGATTCTGTTATTGAGCTGAAAACTGATCTTGTTATATGATTGTCTTTAGATCGAGTTTTGCATTGGAGTCATATGCTGGTGATGTACTAGTTCGGTTCGGTTGTTTGATGTACTAGTTTCCATCTTATTCTGGATTATCATTAATGTGTTATTTGAGGCACTAGTATTCATGTTAGTCTTAAATGTCATTTCTTTTACTGTAATTTTGCTTACATCACTTATATGCAGATGCTCTTCTGCAATATGACTAAGTTTCTATTATATTATTTCCCTGGTATCATTTAATTGAAAAGGTTAAAATAAATGAGATTGTTCGATGATAGTTAGCATCACCTTTCAATAGGGAGGAAAAAAAATAAGAAAAGAAGAAGGCAAAAAAAAAAACCTTTGCCACTGGTGCAATGGTGCGCCGATGTCTAACTGAAAATCCAATTTTGTATACTCTTAGCAACACTGGTTCTTGATCCTGTGGATGACTCCCCTGCATCAAGAGAATAAGGTCAATGAGAATATTTTTCATAGTCATGCGAGTAATTGATAGGTCATGCTCCTTTAGCACCTACAATACGTTTTTTTTTTTTTTAAATTTAAATCTAAAGGATGCATGTGCTACTTGTAGATATTTCTTATTATAAAATAAATAAAAACCTTCGTTTGATAGTATTTCGAATTCTATTATTTAGTTTAAATTTCTTCAGAACAACAACCCGTTTGGTAGAAGAGGTAACACCTCTAGCTGTGCTACCTGAGTAGTAGCTCCTTTGGAGCCTGCTTTCACGTCGACCCAAGGGTCCTACCGTGGAACTACCAAATTTGCTTTCACACAATACAAAATTGTATATTTATATGGGTTGCATGGCTAATTCGTACTCGTGGAAACTGCATTGCGTTCAGATCTGCTATTTCTTTTATAAGAATATTTTATTTTGCAGTGATTTTATTTTGCAAGATGAAGGTCAAATTGGCAATACAGAGCAGGTCTGTTCAAATGTCTGCACGCATTTGTATAAATACAGAAACATGATACACATTGGCAATGAAAGACGGCCTCCCACCAAAGTCTCCCAATGAAAAATCTTCTTCAAAACTCAGGCGTCCGCAGCCTCTCATCAAACTTGTAATGAGAAGGTTTGAGAAGTTCATTGGTTGTGTATTTTATTTTATCTTATTTTATTTTTTCTGTCATTTTTTTGGGGAGATTGATTGTTGTCAAACTCAAAGCTACAGTTGTGTATGCTTGTGCTTTTATTTATTTGTTTATTTATTCTGGCATCCTTTTGATTTTCTTTGCCTTCTTTGTTAGACTTGAGAGTTCTTTCCGAAGTTTCTCTTGGTCTGTTCTTCGTGCAGCAACAAGAGTTGTGCAGGAGATAGGGAAAAGTAGGGCTGCGGCATTTTCTTTAGGTGTCTATGACATGGATGAAGGAACCCATCTTCAAGGATATTCTGAAAACACTGATTCAATTGACCCAAATCTCAACGAAAGCTCACAACCTGAAGGTAGCCTCTTTCAGATGTACTACTACATGTTTAATGCCCTTTGTGCAGTTTTGTGCTTCATCCTTGAATGTCTGATAATTGATGTTTTCTATGAGGTAAGTGATTGGATGCATTTTTATTTTTGTAATTTTGATTGGTGGCACAGTACTCTTGATTTGTCTAATTAACATACCAGAGGTATCGTCATGGCCGAGTCTGATGTAGTACAACTTGAATGTTTTGAATAGGATAGATCACATACCAATTAGAAGATCAAATCTCCAAGATTGTTCCCCAAGATTAATAAGATTTTCAATTGCAGCAGAAAATAGGAAAGAAAAGAACTAAAAGAAGAAGGGAAAGAAAATACCACCACCAAGCAATAACTGTAAGTAGCTATCTCACCATAGGGGCCTAGAGGAGTCTTACCTCTGGGCAAAATTTCTCACTAGGAAAAACATCAATCAAAATCCCATAATAATATCCCTCCATCCCATATGCATGGCTATGTATAGTCTTTAGTTTAAGCCAAAGAAGCAAAGGCTTGATGTCTATTGGCCCAAATAATATAACCCTCCCTATATATATATATTGTCTCAAAACTTGGAATGAAACAGAATACATAAAGAAGGAAACTGAAATAAGAGTTCAAATAATCCAGAATTTATTATATACCAACCATATGGGGGCTGTAGCCATATGGTGTAGATAGGCCATATGGTTTCTGCAAAACCTCAAAACCTACATACAGTTAGTATATAAAGCACTATAAAGATATCCAATTGATCCTGGGATCTAGGGGTGCCACAGGTCGATTGTTCTGTCAGATGAACCATTTGACAATTATCTATTTCTTCTATCAATTCAAAGGTAATTTTTACTTTTCTTATGCCTGTCAGTGACATATGATACATGGTGGTGGTTATATCACAAACTAGCTCATCAATCATCATTGATATTGTATACATTTCCTTCATTCTGCTCATTGTTGCTACTTTGGCTAATAGGTAAAAGTCATTTGCTTCTCAAAGACTGAGGAACATGCTTCTCTGTTCTTGCGGCAAGCTGCCAAGGACTTGTGCCTCTTTTGCATTCGTGCTATGGCGAGAAGAGGAATCTTCTATATGGTGGAACTTGTAGGTCCCAAAGTTGGCAACAATTGAATCTGCATATGATTTCATTATCCATTTAATCTTTTGCAGTTCCTAGTTGAACACTTTTGACAAGCATAGTGAATTATCATCCTCATATTTCAACAGAGTTTTCATTCCAAGCATCACACTTTCTTCATCAGGGGTGACATACTTTGCTGATCTTCTGTTCTGAAGAAAATCAGGTTGGTTCACTCATCAGATGTGGCTAGCATACAAAAGTAATGTGTAGCTAGAGAGAGATTCTTTTTCTTAGCAATCCACTATTTTGTACACTATGAACCACCTTTTTTGTGTTGTTTTCTTGCTCATCTATGAAAAATGAAATAAATCATTGAGTTTCCTTCTTCAGATACACTGTAGAAGCCCTGGAGATGCTATTGTTGCCCATGGCAAAAGATGGTACTGAGGCTCTTGGCTCAATGGGAAATGATGCTCCTTTGGCTGTGATGTCCAACAGAGAAACTTACATTTGAGTATTTCAAGTAGATGTTTGCTCAGGTTACAAATCCACCTATTGATCCAATCCGAGAGAAAATAGTCACGTGGAAGGGGACCTTACTGAAACAGTTCATGTGGAAGGTTATGTGGCAGTTTGTTTGTTTTGAAAATTTTAAATAGACCATTAATTATTTTGTTGGTATTGTGTTGATTGTTGTCTTGATGGATGTTAAATGGGTGAAACATGCACAGGTTCAATCATTGGTTGATTATAATATTGTTAGCTTTTGTTGATAGAAACTAGATTTAGCCTCGATTATATATTAATAAATGATGTTAAAAATTGAATTTGGCCTCGGTTGATGCCAAAAGAGGCCAAATCCATCTTTAGTCTCAGTTTTGCCTCAGCTACCTAAACTGAGACTACAACTCCCGTGGCTAAAGGCTTTAGCCTCGGTTGTTGAGAACCAAGGTTAAAAATAGTTTTAGCTTCGGTTGGAGGCAATTGAGGCTAAATTTAGATTTAGTCTCAGTTGGAAACAATTGAGGCTAAAATTTTGATTTAGCCTCATTTCGAGAAAACTGAAGCTAAAAAGGTCTTTTAGCCTCACTTGAAGAAGCGAGGCTATAAAAGTTATTTTAGCCTCGGTTGCTAAAACTGAGGCTAAAGCCTTTAGCCATGGGGGTTTCAACCTCGGTTTGGATAACTGAGACAAAACTAAGGCTAAAGGCTTTAGTCTCAGTTTTTAACCTTTTTAGCCTCAGTTTTGAATCGAGGCTAAAGCCCCCTTTTCTTGTAGTGACCGGAAGCTGAGGATTCCCTTTAAGCTTTCCACTTAAATTCGTTAATCTTGATATGGATGATGTTTTAATATCTTATATTTAGAATCTCTTGAGCTACTTGATTAATCTATTTGTCTTACTATACAAATATGCTAATATGTTGCACAATTGACTCTTGAATTGAATAATTGACATGTCTCTTTGATTTTAATAACAATGAATGGTTTGATTGCTACATGTTATTTCAAGTTGAGAATTGACTAATCAATTAGACGTTTGCCATTTGTGATTACTTGATGATATTTTTGGAGGTCCTCGAACCAGTGGACATTTTTGTCTGATGGATTGAATGAAATTATGTTATATACTTACTATCTTGTGGATCATTCGTGCCTATGTGGCTTTTGAAGATAACCCATTTTATCGCATCTTTTGATGAATTATTTGCCCTATGTGGCTTTGATTAAATATTTGTCATTTGTGTCTTTGATAGAATAATTGTCCTTTTACGGTTTTCATAGTTTAATTTGTATAAACTTGCTAATTTTTGGGTCATTATGCAGAGTTCCATATGATTTTCGGGTGAAGCTGAAGTTCATTTATTGATTTTTTTAGTCACCTTGCGGAGTTCCATATGATATCTAAATGACGTCAAAGTTCACATGTTGATTTTCTGTTCACCATACGAAGTTCACTTGTATTGTGATTTCTGGGTTAAGTTGAAGTTCAATTGTTGATTTTTTAGTCACCATGTGGAGTTCTATATAATTTTTAAGTGAAGTTGAAGTTCATTTATTGATTTTATAGTCACCTTGCAGAGTTCCATATGATTTTCAGGTGCAGTTGAAGTTCACTTGTTTATTTTCTAGTTATCTTGTGGAGTTTACGTACAATGTGATTTTCGGGTGAAGTAAAAGTTCACATGTTGATTATCTGATTATCTTGATATATTCACTTGTATTGTGGTTCATATCACATTCTATTAAATGTGAAATCATGTTAATTGTTTATACTCTTTGTGTATTTGATAATGATTTAGAATTTCATTGTTGAATGTATTTCTTTCTCTGTCTTGCGAACTATACTTGATTATGAATGTTGGGTGTGCAATCTTATTCCTCACTATGATAGCCATTGATGTTATTAAAACATATTAGTTGATGCAGGTGCAGATTGAGCTGATGCGGTTCACCTGGATGCTAGAAAGGATCATCGGTAATTGGAGAGCTAGATGAGGTATTAATGGAGCATGTTGAGATTCATCATTAGGTGATAAATTTCCATTTCAGATTAGTGTGCTTTTAATATTTGGGTTGTATGAGTCCTGTATGTGTACTACATTTGGATTTTTATTATGAATGAAAAACTTTTACTCGATGAAAGGTTTACTCCTATAGTAATTGTTGTTAATTTTGATTAATGACAAAAATTGTTTAAATTTAGACTTGAATTTTAAGGTTAATGCTCAGATTTTTGGAAAACGAGTGGTATACTCGGGTTACAAAAATTAGGCTGTTACATAAATGTGTTTAGTAAATAATATACTTAAGAGTCTAAAATTACTCTAGCTGCACAAGCGTTCGCTTTTTTGCTTTTACTTATCAATTGCATGAATGGAATGTGGAATTGACTCAGACATAGAAGGTGTGTTTGATTTTTTGAGTTGTCATTAGGCAATTAAAGCTTAAAATCTATTGTCGGTTAAAAATCATAGAATTGCTTATGGGTTAGAGAATTATGAAATCCCCTTGAGTGAATCCTGTGGTTGACCTGGAATTGTCAATTTTTAGTAAGGGTAAGAACAAGGGGTTATGCATCCTCTCCTATTTGCATAACATGTGGTCTCTATTTCACAAGATTTTATGATTTTTTGCAGGGATTCAACAAAATTTTGATATTATATATTTAGCCTTACTTTGCATAACCAGAAGGGGCTGGGTAAGTAAAAAAAAAATGATCATACCATTGTTCAACTATTGTTTTTCTCACCCTGCCCATCCATTTTGCCAAACCATGCTAGGACATGGCTAAAAAATGATACAGATTGAAAACTAAACAGGGCCCATGACTAAATTTTTTTTGTAGGAAATGCCTACATTGAAGCCTCCTTAAGCTCCACCATTTATATGCCATCCATTCCGTTGATAAGGTCATTCTTGCTGAGATGAATTGGAAATATAAAATGATTAGCCTAATCCAAAACTTCTATGGCCCCACAGTTGTTTCAAGAGTGTATGTTCAATCCTCACTATTTTGGAAGCGGATTGGCTGGTGTATCAGACGCCACCAACTTAGCTGGTGTGGGTATGTGTCGTGGGAAGACGATTACAAGGACCCAGAAGACGATTACAAGGACCCACAATGATGTATTTATTATTCCATGCCATTAATGGATTCAGAGTTATCATTTTAGACTATGAGCCCATAAAAAGAGTCATATCTAAAGCTTGAGTGGACTATACCACAAATAGTAGTGGGACAATGATTATTATCACTAAAACATTTGTATGGCCCACCGTAACTTTATTTCCATCCTTCTTTTCATATGGTGACACAGACCTGGATAAAGAGGAAAGGCAAATATCGTATCAATCCAAAACTTCTGTGACCTCCAAGAGGGTTTCAATGGTAAAAGTTCGATCCCCCACTGCATTTTCTAGTGTGGTCCACTTGATGTTTGAATCTTTCTTATTTTTGTGCTCAAGCATTACAACTAGCTCGCCAAATGGACGGACGGTTTGGATATAACACGTACCTCATAATGGGACCCACAGAACTTCGTGGCATCAACACACTAGCAATGAAGGTGGTATGTGGTACACCAGCCAATTTGCTTCCGCTTGAGTCTTGGATCTGCCTCAGTTTTGGGCTAAAGTCATAGCATATATGACAAAATGGACGAGCAGATTGGATTTGTAACAAACATCATAATGGGCCCACCTAGCTTCCCATTGTATAGTGCTCGTTACTTTGACAAGAGTAAAATAAGAAAGGATAGGTAAAAGATATCGGAGGCGAATGCCGTCACATAGAGGTGTCTATTGGACAGTGGTCTGAGGAGCAGATTGCGTCCTACTCCACCCGTCTCTAGCCATGAACAGGATAGTTCAGTTCTGTTGGCGGGCATGTTTACTCTCACTTTTTATCTCTCCCCTTCGATAATTTTATGGTAAAAGCACAAAAATAAGGTATGTTTAAGTGGACCACATCATAGATGATTCTTGCTATTAGATTGTACAGTTGTAAATATTATATTATAGAATTTTCCTTATTAGATTGAGTAGTTGTCAAATCTCTTATTATAGGTTTTTCTTTATTAGATACAACTAGCAATAGGTTGTACTATGCCTATAAGAAAGGTGTAAGACTCGTATCCTAGTTTGTACTGTTCCGTTGAATCTCGCGATCCTTTTTGTCGAAGTCTGGCAATCCACGACTGATAACCGACGTTTACAATTGACCATAAACCATATACTATAGAATCGAATCAGCTTAATTTGAGACTTGTATCATTGCGACCGCACCATCGCTGCAGTTCCGACGCCGCGTCTTACACACTGATCCGATACCCTGACCAGAAGATGTGAGCCGACGTTTATTTTGAAGAAAACGCCGCGCATTTGCAATCCTAAGAGAATCTCTACAACATGTCAAATCAATCCCATCAATCACCCCTCATGTCAAGTACAAAGTACCCCCATGCTTTCTTTCTCCACAAGTCAAGCAAACCTCAAAAGTCAACACATCTATCACCTCACCCATCACTCACCCTTTCACCCATCACACCCATCACACCCATCACTCCCTCTCCTTACAATATCTCTCTCTCTCCCTCTCTTTCACTTCACATTTCTCAACCATTCCCCAAGCAATAAGAGAGCTCACGTCCAAGCCCTTCTCAAGGGAGAAAAGAGTTTGTGTGGCCCACTTTCTCACCCCAAGATCTTTTATCCTAGCCATCCATCTCTCATCACCCTCCATCAAAGTGGAGCACAAGGTGACCGGCTTTCCAATGGACCAAGAAGATCGAAGGTGGGTGCTTATTAGGCTAGATTTTTCATGTTTTTATGGTGGACCAAGTGAGGCCTACCGATCAATGGTATGGATCTCACTTAGGACCATAAGATGTGGCAGATGGCCCACCTTGATCTTCATGATCATTCCATGATGGGGCCATTCTCCATGGACCCCATCATGATGTTTATTTCTAGCTTAAAAATGGGTCATCTAGACCTTACATCTTGGTGGAGAAGGGATCTCCACTGTTGATCTTTGATTTGGTGGGCCCACATGCAATGGGACCCACTTGATGTAGGATTGGATGCTTGAAACGGAGGGCCCATAGTGCCGAGGTTTCTCCAACACGCGTGTCCCTCTATATCTTTCTCTCCCTCTCTTTTTATTTATTTATTTATTAATTTATGTGTGTGATGAGGTGGCCATGTGGCCCACTTGGATGGACCCCACCATAAGGCATGTATTTCACCCAAGTGATCCATAGATGGGGGCCCACTTATATGTGTTGTATCCAAGCCATCAGTGCATTTGGTGACCCATCTGAGCAAGGCCCACCTTAAATGCATGTGTTATGGCAAGTCGTCCAGCGTCCAGAGACGCTGGACGTGAAGTGAAAAACCGAATATAAGCTTGATTCAACAAGCTTTTGAGTGGACCGCATCATGCAGGCCCCACCTTGATGTATATGCTTAATCCATGCCGTTCGTTCCGTTCTCCAGATCGTTTTAGGCATTGAGCCGAAAAATGGAGCCAATCCTAGGTTCTGGCGGGCCATAGCATAGAAAATGGCGGTTTTCACCGTTAAAACCCACCCTGACATTTTGATACACCAAAATATACTGGATATTGGGCTCTATTAGACGGTGTCGGGCCATGGAATCCAATGATTGGGTCGGATCCACCCGATGCGAGCCCCACATGGGAAAAACCTCAGAAAAATTCAGTTTTCAAAAAAAAAAAAAAATGCATGCGCATGACGGCTGTTCTTTCTTTGTCGAGCATGGCCGGCCTTTCTTCTGGTGGGGTGGGCGGAAGGTAGGGACCCACGACCCTTACCGTGGGCCCCACCATGATGTATATTTGATATCCACACCGTTCATCAGGTGGGCCACTCCCTGAAGTGGACCCACTCCAAAAATCAGCCTGATCTAGGACTCAGGTGGCCCACATCATAGGAAACAGTGTTGATTAAATGTCTACCATTGGGGATCCTTTTTGTGGTCCAGAAGTGCTGGGTTAACATGAAATTTGTTTCTACTCTTCGTCCAGGTCTACTTGACCGTATGAACGAGCTGGATGGAAAGTAAACGTTATGGTGGGCTCCACATGGGACCCATAGTGATGTATGTGTTTGCCTCCCACCGTCCAGGTGGACGGTGGAGCCCACTATGATATATGTGTTTTCTTCACACCGTCCAGGCAGGCGGTGGAAACCCCCCAGCACGTGTGTACTTTATTTATGCTGTCCATCTATATGGGGTCCACCATGATGCATATGTTGCATCCAAACCGTCTATCTATTTCGGAAGATCATTCTGTGGCATGGGCTAAAGAATGAGTCAGATCCATAGTTCAATGGACCCACCCTTGATGTTTGTGTTATATCCAAACCATCCATTACATGGTGGGCCACGTGTGTGGACCCTACCATGATGCATGTGTGGTATCCAAACCCTCCAATCATTTTGAGAGATCATTTTTTTATGGCATTAGAGAAGAATGGGACAGATCTATAGTTCAAGTAGACCCCATCCTTGAAAATAGTGGAGACAGTGACTTTCACCGTTCAAAATTCCTAAGGGCCACAGTATTTTCCTACTAAGCTGATATGTGTTTCCACTTCATCTATCCCTATGTTAGTTTATGAATAGGTTGGATCTCTAATACGTTAAGGTGGGCCACACCTTATGTATTTATGGCCGTTGTTTAGGCCCACCTTGATATATACATGGGGCCCATGTGAGTAAGCCATCTTGATTTATATGTGGCCGTCCATTGAGGCCTACCTTGGTATGTGTATAAGGCCCAAGTGATTAGGCCCATCTTGTCATATTTATGGCCCGTTGTTGAGGCCCACCTTGATGTGTATGAGTCCGTTGTTAAGGCCCACCTTGATGTGAATGTAAGGTCCATGTTGTGAGGCTCATTGTGACGTATTTCAAGGCCTAGGGGTTATGACCCATTGCAATGTATATAAGGCCCATTGATGCGGCCCATTTGATGTATCCAAGGCCCACGAGTCGAGGCCCAACAGGATGTCCTTAGGGTCGATTGCAATGTGTGATTCCCCCATGGTTTGTGTAATGATATTTTATGGCGGGCCATGCCTTGGGAGTAATGTCAGTTTGACGTCCACGTTGTAATAATGTTGGTTAAATGTCCACATTATGACTCTCCCTTGGGCCCATTGATAGGCCCATACTGGCTATGTGTAGCTCGTCTAGGCCAATCTTCGGTGTAAGGATAGTTCATTACTTTATAACATACTTAGTACACTTCCATGATTCATGCGCATGCGCATATGCATCATATGTATGCTTGATATGAGGAATGTTTGATCATCGCATAAGCCGTTGGGCTGAGACATTTACGGGACTCCTTATGAGACAGATTGCCTCACATGTGCGCATGGTACGCACGAAATTTCTACATGATTGTACGGTGTGACACATGCATCTCGCATATATGTGACTTGATCACTACACGCCCTAGCAACATCAGGGTTGTGGCATCCACAGACACATCGTGGGTGGTCGTATCGGATATCGAAAATATTAGCTCTAGCATTGTGGGCACTTAGGATATCCTTGGGTGAAAATCCCAGAACCTTTGTGGTACCAAGGGATGCTCTAACGTCTAGACCGAGTGGATACATGAGAGCCTGAGTGCCGAATACCAGTAGGCCGCGTCTCCCACTGTGTCGTGGTTGGTTGGAAGAGGGTGTGGCCTTATCCGCCCAAGTGAGGGGGCTATAAGTTAGGCTGAGTTTGACTAGCTCGTAAATGTGTCTGCTATCGATGACCCGGGTAGGTATTGGCAGACTACTAGTCAGGCAGATAGTGTGGTCTCTTCTACTTGCTTGACTGTGCAGTTAGGGAGGAGGCAGTCAGTGTGAGGTGTATTAGACCCCGGTGATATCCAGAGAGGAACTGTACTGATATGTGTTCTTGATGAGTAATGGCACGCTTACTTTGCATCTCGCATATGACATTTGGCTACATAGGTCTCACATCGTATGGCCTTGGTATGGCCGATAGCATTCATGCTTTGCATCACATAGCTTTGGTATAGCTGATAGCATTCATGGACTTACTGCATATTTCTACATTACTCTGATATTGCATACTTGGCACTTGCCTTAAACACACTTTCACCATCCTCTAAGCTTTTTATAAGCTTATGCACGATAGATGCGTTCAGGTGGCGTTAGGTTGTAGCAGCGTTGAGCTTAGAGCGTGCAGCCAAGCCTCTGGAGATTTTGTCACTTCCATTATATTGTATTTTCCTTTCATACACATTGTACTTAAAGTTTTTGATATAGTGGATATGTGGTGATGTTGTTTTGTGACTTGGTTATGCTTGTGGTTATGCTCCATTACAAAAAAAATTCATACTAAAAATCCTCCTTGTAGGATCCCAGGATCGAAATCTGGCGTATGGGTGCTGGGACCCGAGAATGGGGTACTATGGAGGCTGTCGGCACCGGATTCGACGATCGAAAGTTTTGTGAGCCCGTTTTCCGAGTTTGGGGCATGACAGAAGTTAGTATCAGAGCATAACTTGGGAATACCTGATGTCACATCACATATCTGCTATGAACTTAGAATGAATAAGTTCCGAGTCCGAATAACTTAGCAATTTTCTGACATAGACCCTTGATGTTTATGCCTTCGAGAATTCTCAAGGCTGATAGGCCCTTGTTCCTTCATGTAGGACGTAATGGCTAGAAGAGCGACCCGAGCGAATCCCGCTCCACCACTTGCGACTCCTGCTCCACCACCTGCTACTCCCATTCTACCACCTGCGACTCCTACTCCACCACTAGATATTCCTGCTTTCCAGCCTGATGATGCCATTCCTTTACCTGAGCCCGATGCGGATCCGACCATACCCGTGAGTGCCACCCAGGTACAGCAGCTGCTTTAGGCGATGACCCCCATTCTTCAGGGGCAGAGTAGGCGTCCCACTGTTACACTAGCCGAGGCTTAGCAGGAGCGTGCGAGCACCCTTCTTAAGGACTTTTGAAAGCACAATCCTCCACGTTTCCAGGGTGAGCCAGACCCTACTGCAGCAAAGATATGGTGCTCTGAGGTGGAGAAGATATTCGACACCATGAGATGTGCGACCCAGCAACGAGTTACATTAGCTGTATTTCTTCTCCAGGATGAGGTTTAACATTGGTGGGAATCTGTAGCCCGATCAGTAGCGGCCGATTTTGAGTGGACCTGGGAGGACTTTGTCGACCGGTTTGACCGGAAGTTCTTTCCTGAGCATGTACGACAGTAGTGCGCACTAGAGTTTGAGACTCTGGTCCAGGGAGACATGATTGTATCCCAATACAAGACTCATTTCGTCGCACTATCGAGATTCACGACGTATCTTGTTGATGATGAAGGGTGGAGGCCCGTTGTTTTGAGAACGGTTTGCGTCCTGCCCTCAGGAGTCCTGTGATCGGACACATGCTTCTGACGTTTGAGTAGATTGTAGAGAGGGCCTAATTCTACCAGTCAGATTGGGCCAATTTGCAGAGAGCCCGCGACTAGAGAGGAGATCAGAAGAGGAAGGAGCCCCCTAGTAGCTCCCAGCCACAGGAGCATTGTTCACAGTAACGACGCACGACCCACCCAACATTTCGAGCACCAGCAGTACCCCCAGCACCACCTCTGGGACCGTTTACATGTACTTGCTTTGGGTGCAGTAGGATAGGACATCGCGTGCATGACTATCTCCATCTGCAGTAGCAGCAACCGAGGGCACCGCATCTACCTCAGTGACAGCCAGCACAACATCAGCAGCCCAGGGCACCATATCAGCCTCCGCGATAGCCCCCACGGCAGTAGCAACGACCGCAGCACCAGCCTTAGGGACCTCCCTTGCAGCAACAGAGACCTCAGAGGGGACCTGCACCTCCCCAGCAGGCCCAGGGCAGATTTTATGCTGCCCAGCAGGACCCCTAGTCATCAGGAGCAGTCGTCGACGATTCATGTGACTTGGCCCCTACACCGTCTTGCTAGATTGCTCATCAATGATTTATTTTAGGAGCTAGAGCTTGAGATTCGTGGGCATTATCCCCATTTCTTAGGTGTTTGATTATGATAATATGCTGAAATTGTGATGTTTTGATTATACATGATGTTATATTTCCTATTCCCTTATGATTTACGTTTAGTTGTGATGGTTGAATAAATTTTAAGGATGAAATTTTTATTAGGTGGGGAGAACCGTAAGACCCGTATCCTAGTTCGTACTGTTCCGTCGAATCCCTCGATCCTTTCTGTCGAAGTCTGGCAATCCACGACTGATAAACAACGTTTGTAATCGACCCTAAGCCATATCCTATAGAATCGAGTCAGCTTAATTCGAGACTTGTATCATTGCGACCGCGCCATCGCTGCAGTTCCGACGCCGCGTCTTACGCATTGATCCGATACCCTGACCAGAAGATGTGTGCCGACGTTTATTTTAAAGAAAACGCCACACGTTTGCAATCCCAAGAGAATCTCTACAACATGTCAAATCAATCCCATCAATCACCCCTCATGTCAAGTATAAAGCACCCCCATGCTTTCTTTCTCCACAAGTCAAGCAAACCTCAAAAGTCAACACATCTATCACCTCACCCATCACTCACCCTTTCACCCATCACACCCATCACTCCCTTTCCTTACAATCTCTCTCTCTCTCTCCCTCTCTTTCCCTTCACATTTCCCAACCATTCCCCAAGCAACAAGAGAGCTCACGTCCAAGCCCTTCTCAAGGGAGAAAAGAGTTTGTGTGGCCCACTTTCTCACCCCAAGATCTTTCATCCTAGCCATCCATCTCTCATCACCCTTCATCAAAGTGGAGCACAAGGTGACCGGCTTTCCAACGGACTAAGAAGATTGAAAGTGGGTGCTTATTAGGCTAGATTTTTTATGTTTTTATGGTGGACCAAGTGAGGCCTACCAATCAATGGTATGAATCTCACTTGGGACCATAAGATGTGGCAGATGGCCCACCTTGATCTTCATGATCATTCTATGATGGGGCCATTCTCCATGGACCCCATCATGATGTTTATTTCTAGCTTGAAAATGGGTCATCTAGACCTTACATCTTGGTGGAGAAGGGATCTCCACCGTTGATCTTTGATTTGGTGGGCCCACATGTAATGAGACCCACTTGATTTAGGATTAGATGCTTGAAATGGAGGGCCCATAGTGCCGAGGTCTCTCCATCACGCGTGTCCCTCTATCTCTTTCTCTCCCTTTCTTTTTATTTATTTATTTATGTGTGTGATGAGGTGGCCATGTGGCCCACTTGGATGACCCCACCATAAGGCATGTATATCACCCAAGTGATCCATAAATGGGTGCCCACTTATATGTGTTATATCCATGCCATCAGTGCATTTGGTGGCCCACCTGAGTAAGGCCCACCTTAAATGCATGTGTTATGGCAAGTCGTCCAGCGTCCAGAGATGCTGGACGTGAAGTGAAAAACCAAATATAAGCTTGATTCAACAAGCTTTTGAGTGGACCACATCATACAGGCCCCACCTTGATGTATGTACTTAATCCATGCTGTTCATTCCCTTCTCTAGATCATTTTAGGCGTTGAGCCGAAAAACGGAGCCAATCCTAGGTTCTAGCGGGCTATAGCATAGAAAATGGCGGTTTTCACCGTTAAAACCCACCCTGACATTTTGGTACACCAAAATATGCTGGATATTGGGCTCTGTTAGACGGTGTCGGGCCATGAAATGCATTGGTTAGGTCGGATCTACCCAATGCGGGCCCCACATGGGAAAAACCTCAGAAAAATTCGGTTTTCAAAAAAAAAAAAAAAAAATGCATGCGACGACGCCATTTCGGCTTTGTCGAGACGCATGTGCGGTGCCTTCTTGTGGGCGGGTGTGGTGAAAGGGGGACCCGTGGCCCCTGCCGTGGGCCCCACCATGATGTATATTTGATATCCACACCGTTCATCGGGTGGGCCACTCCCTGAAGTAGACCCACTCCAAAAATCAGCCTGATCTAGGACTCAGGTGGCCCACATCATAGGAAATGGTGTTGATTAAATGTCTACCGTGGGGGACCCTTTTTGTGGTCCAGAAGTGCTGGGTCAACATGAAATTTGTTTCTACTCTTCATCTAGGTCTACGTGATCGTATGAACGGGTTGGATGGAAAGTAAACATTATGGTGGGCCCCATATGGGACCCACAATGATGTATGTGTTTGCCTCCCACCGTCCAGGCGGACGGTGGAGCCCACTATGATGTATGTGTTTTATTCACACCATCCAAGCGAGCGATGGAAACCCCCCAGCACGTGTGTGCTTTATTCATGCTGTCCATTTATATGGGGTCCACAATGATGCATATGTTCCATCCAAACCATCTATCTATTTCGGAAGATCATTCTGTGGCATGGGCTAAAGAATGAGTCAGATCCATAGTTTAATGGGCCCACCCTTGATGTTTGTGTTATATCCAAACCGTCCATTACATGGTGGGCCACGTGTGTAGACCCTACCATGATGCATGTGTGGTATCCATACCCTCCAATCATTTTGAGAGATCATTTTTTATGGCATGAGAGAAGAATGGGACAGATCTATAGTTTAAGTAGACCACACCCTCGAAAATAGTGGAGATAGTGACTTTCACCGTTCAAAATTCCTAAGGGCTACAGTATTTTCCTACTAAGCTGATATGTGTTTCCACTTCATCTATCCCTATGTTAGTTTATGAATAGGTTGGATCTCTAATACGTTAAGGTGGGCCACACCTTGATGTATTTATGGCCGTTGCTTAGGCCCACCTTGATATATACATGGGGCCCATGCGAGTAGGCCATCTTGATTTATTTGTTGTCGTCCATTGAGGCCCACCTTGGTATGTGTATAAGGCCCAAGTGATTAGGCCCATCTTGTCATATTTATGGCCCGTTGTTGAGGATTACCTTGATGTATATGAGGCCGTTGTTGAGGCCCACCTCGATGTAAATGTAAGGCCCATGTTGTGAGGCCCATTGTGACGTATTTCAAGGCCCAGGGGTTATGACCCATTGCAATGTACATAAGGCCCATTGATGCGGCTCATTTGATGTATCCAAGGCCTATAGGTCAAGGCCCAACGGGATGTCCTTAGGGTCGATTGCAATGTGTGATTCCCCCATGGTTTGTGTAATGATGTTTTATGGCAGGCCATGCCTTGGGAGTAATGTCAGTTTGACGTCCACATTATAATAATGTTGGTTAAATGTCCACATTATGACTCTCCCTTGGGCCCACTGATAGGCACATACTGGTTATGTGTAGGCCGTCTAGGCCCATCTTCGATGTAAAGATAGTTCATTACTTTATAACATGCTTAGTACACTTCCATGATTCATGAGCATACGCATCATATGTATGCTTGATATGAGGAATGTTTAATCATCGCATAAGCCGTTGGGCTGAGACATTTACGGGACTCCTTGATGACGGATTGCCCCACATGAGCACATGGTACGCTCGAGATTTCTGCATAATTGTACGGTGTGACTCATGCATCTCGCATATGTGTGACTTGATCACTACAGCGCTAGCGACATCAGGGCTGTGGCCTCCACAGACACATCGTGGGTGGTCGTATCAGATACCAGAAATATTAGCTCTAATATTGTGGGAACTTAGGATGTCCTTGGGTGAAAATCTCAGAACCTTTTTGGAACCAGGGGATGTTCCAACATCTAGACCGAGTGGATACACGAGTGCCCAAGTATCGAATACTAGTAGGCTGCATCTCCCACTATGTCGTGGTCAGTTGGAAGGGGGTTGGCCTTATTCGCCCGAGTGAGGGGGCTATAAGCTAGGCTGAGTTTGACCAGCTCGCAAATGTATCCGCTATCGACGAGCCGGGTAGGTATTGGCAGACTACTGGTCAGGCGGATAGTGTGGTCTCTTCCACTTCTTGACTATGCAGCTAGGGAGGTGACAGTCAGTGTGAGGTGTATTAGACCCCGGTGATATCCAGAGAAGAATTGTACTGATATGTGTTCTTGATGAGTAATGGCACGCTTGCTTTGCATCTCGCATATGATATTTGGTTACATAGGCCTCGCATCGCATAGCCTTGGTATGTCCGATAGCATTCATGCCTTGCATCACATAGCTTTGGTATAGCTGATAGCATTCATGGACTTACCGTATATTTCCACATTACTTTGATATTGCATACTTGACACTCGCCTTACACACACTTTCACCACCCTCTAAGCTTTCTATAAGCTTATCCACGATAGACGCTTGCAGGTGGCATTAGGTTGCAGCAGCGTTGAGCTTGGAGCATGCAGCTGAGCCTCTGGAGATTCTATCACTTCCGTTATATTGTATTTTCCTTTCATACGCATTGTACTTAAAGTTTTTGATATAGTGGATATGTGGTGATGTTGTTTTGTGACTTGGTTATGCTTGTGGTTATGCTTCATTACAAAAAAAAATTCATTTTGAAAATCCTCCTTGTAGGATCTCAGGATCGGAATCTGGCATATGGGCGCTGGGAGCCGAGAATGGGGTACTACGGAGGCTGTCGGCACCGGATTCGGCGATCGGGAATTTTTTGAGCCCGTTTTCCGAGTTTGGGGTGTGACAAAAGGCTTCTCTCCTTCGTATGATAGATTGAGAAATAAAATTGATTTATTCTCACCTTACATGGTATTAGAGATAACTTTCCTTTGCTTATTTTCTGTCTATTTTTTTGTGCTTCGTAAAAGCACAGAAATCTGGTGTTCCTCTTTCAGATTAGTCCTAAATGGCTACTTCATCTGACCCCAAATCCACTTCCACTAATGTTCAAGCAATTCATGATTCTTCCAATCCATTGTACCTTCACCATTCTGATCAACCAGGTATTACATTTGTCTCCCAACAACTCAATGGTGACAATTATGCCACTTGGAGTTGCGCCTTGATCGTTGCGTTAAGTGCCAAGAACAAGCTCTATTTTATTGATGGATCTTATCCACAACTATCCATCTCCTCTCCTGACTTTGCATCCTGGACTCGTTGTAACAATATGGTCCTCTCTTGGATCCTAAATGCTCTTATAAAGGAATTGTCCAATTCGGTCGTCTACACGGAATATGCTCATGACGTGTGGACAGATATGTGAGATCGTTTTTCTCAAAGCAACGGCCCCCACCTCTTTCAACTGCAATGATCCATCTGCTCCCACACACAAGGACAGACTTCCCTTGTAGTCTATTTTTCTGGATTGAAGACATATTGGGATGAACTATCTTTTTTTACTACTCTCCCCATGTGCACTTGTAACGCTGCCAAGGTTATCATTCCTCATTAAAATCAAGAGCGTCTTATGCAGTTCCTCATGGGACTCAATGAAAGCTATTTAGCAATCCGAGGTCAGTTACTTTTAATGAATCCTTTCCCTACTGTCAACAAGGCATACTCCCTTCTTCTTCAAGAGGAAAAACATCGTGAGATCTGTGCTCCCATCCAGCCATCTGATGATGCAATAACACTTGTGGTCGGCGCCGATCTCCCCTCATTTGTACCAATTGTAGATGGGTTGGTCATACAAAAGATAGGTGTCATGCACTCCATGGTTATCCTCCATGTTATCGTCTCCATGGCATTACTCCGATAAGACCCCCTGAAACATCCGCTCCTGACAATCCAGGCTCTTCCAACCACGCCGTGTTTCCCCCCACTTTTACTCCCGATCAGTACCGCCAAATCTTGAATCTCCTCGATAAAGGTACTACATTACCCACGGCCAACCTTGCAGGTATCTCCTCTTCCTCTACCATTTCTTCTTCTCCTTCTTCATGGGTCATTGACACCGGGGCAACCACTTATATGTCTCCTTCATCCTCTCCATTTCCCACCATTTTCCACTCTCCCAAAGTCTCTTCAGTTACCTTACCCACCGGCCAACTTGCACCTGTTTCCCATATGGGCACTGTCCATCTCACACCATCTATCTCTCTTAAAAATATTTTATTTGTTCCCTCCTTTCGTTTAAACCTTTTATCTGTTAGCCAATTAACCCGCTCTTTAAACCGCTGTCACATTTTATCCTGACTTTTGCATATTTTAGGACCTACTTATGAAGACGACGATTGGACCGGGTAAAGAGTAAGGCGGCCTTTATCACTTTCTACCACAATCCCCTGCCGCCTTCACTGCTTTACATTCTTCTTCGGCCTCTTCAGCCCTTTGGCATCAACGTCTTGGACATCCCTCAAATGTTTGTCTTCACCATCTATCAAATACTTTTTCTAGTATTTTATTTTCTAATAAATTTCATTGTAATGTTTGTCCTTTAGCCAAACAAACTTGTTTACCATTTCCTTTAAGTTCTATTACTACAAATGATCCTTTTGATTTAATCCATGTTGACATTTGGGGACCCTATTCAGTCCTTACTCATTTTGGTGCACGTTATTTTTTAACAATTGTCGATGATTTTTCACGTGCAACTTGGACCTTTCTCATGCATCACAAATCTTTCACCAATTCCCTTCTTCGCACTTTTTTTGCTATGGTTGCCACACAATTTCATAAGAAAGTTAAACAAATTCGTACGAACAATGGTATGGAATTCTTTTCACATAACTTTCAATCACTCCTCAAGGAACTTGGTATTATCCATCAACATTCATGCCTCGCAACCCCACAACAGAATGGGGTCGTTGAAAGAAAACACCGACATATCCTTGAGGTTGCACGTGCCTTGCGATTTCATGCACATCTTCCTCTCGCTTTTTGGGACGATTGTATTCTTACAGCTACATATCTCATTAACCGCCTTCCCACCCCCATTCTTTCAGGAGCAACCCCAATCCAAAACTGACCTGTACACCTCCACACTACTCTCATCTTCGTGTTTTTGGTTGTTTATGCTATGCTTCAAGCTTATCTCAACATCGTGATAAATTCTAACCCCATTCCTGTAAGTGCATCTTTGTGGGCTACCCATATGCACAAAAAGGTTACCACGTTTTTGATATTTCCTCTCGTGAAACTTTCGTTTCAAGAGATGTTGTATTTCGTGAATATATTTTTCCTTTTGCCAATCTTTCCACTCCTGACATGCATGTTTTCCCTCTTCCTTCTGCAGAAGCAGATGACTCCAACATCCTTGCCCCTACCCCCTCTACCGAATCCCCTACTATTCCCCCTCCTGTAATCTCCCCACCTCCATCCCCTACTCCTCCATCCCCCACGTCTACCCGTCGTAATACTCGTCCCCGCCATCCACCAGTTTGGCTGTGTGATTTTGAGTGTTTAAATGCCGCCATGCCTTTTTCCCCAGCATCGTCCATTTCAAGTAAGGTTCTTTCCTTCCCAATTTCCCTATTTTTTTCATATTCTCATTTCTCACCACCTCATCAAGCTTTTCTCGCCAATATCTCTTCCCTTGCCGAACCTACTAGTTACTCTCAAGCTGTCAAAGCTCAATGTTGGTGTGATGCAACGGCAAAAGAAATCAAGGCCCTTGAACAAAACAATACCTGGACGCTCACTCCTCTACAAGCTTAAATTCCATTTTGATTGCACTCTTGAACAGCACAAAGCTCATCTTGTTGCTAAAGGATACACCCAACAAGAAGGTCTTGATTATCACGAGACCTTCACCTCTATTGCCAAGATGGTCACCATCCGCTGCTTACTCGCGATTGCTGCTATCCGCAAATGGCCGCTATATCAACTTGATGTCAACAATGCCTTCTTACATGGTGATTTAGATGAAGAGGTTTACATTTCTCTTCCACTAGGCTTTTCTAGCAAGGGGGAGACTCGGGTCTGTCGTCTTCTCAAATCTCTCTACGACCTCAAATAAGCTTCTCACCAATGGTTTGCCAAGTTTTCCACAACTCTACTCTCTGCAGGCTATACTCAATCCAAAGCTGACTATTCTCTTTTCACCAAATGTCATGGTGACTCCTTCACTGCTCTATTGGTCTGTGTTGATGACATTATCATAACTAGCAATGATACTTTCGCCATTATCTCCTTAAAGACATTCCTTCATCGTCATTTTGAAATTAAAGGCTTAGGCCCAATTCTCACCTTACACTTGCATTTAATGCTTTGTGTATGTAATGCAACCAAGCTTATTATTTAGTGTGGTCCACTTGAGCGTTGGATCTGGCTCATTTTCATGCACGTTCCATAAAATGATAGGAGAGGAGGGATGGACGGCGTGGATAAATGATACATCACAGTGGACCCGCCTATATCATTATTGGGTGGGCACTACAACAATCGGGACTTTTTTTGACGCTTAAAAGCGCCCCCGACTATATCATTATTGGCACTAGACAAGCATGGGGGTATGTGTAACGCCCCGAACTTTTTAATACCCAAGTATTGAAAGTTCTCGAGCGTTACCAAGAAATTTACTCGTAAATACATGTGAACAATATTGATCCAACTATCCTATCCTTACAACTTTATCTTAATACAAACCTAATCGTTAGGAATGGTCTCCAGTAATAAATTAAGCAATCCGACCGTTGATCATGTGGCTAGATAGACGTACTTGCCCTTGACTAAAACTGATGAATTACTCTTTACCTATAATGAGTTAGATGAAAATCATTTTATAAGAAGTGTGTAGTAATGGGCATGGAACCGTGTAGAATTATTAAATCTCACAAAACCATCACATCAGCAATAATTACAAAACGCCATTGCCTAGGCCCCTAGACTCTAAATCACGTGTTTTTCATTGTCCGTTTAGTACGAAATTGTACACCATGCCTTTATATCATAAATCAACCGTACACGAAAGATTTAAATCCTTGGATCATTTTAAAACGGACCCAACGGACAAATCAACTATAAATAATTAAATTGGGTCCATCTGATATTGGATATGCTTTAAGTTTGGGCTAAATCCCTTAAACAAGATAGAAAAACAAATGAATGGTATGGATTTTACTAGACAGCACTGTGGACCCCAAACCCATTGAACGTGTGCATCAGAGCTGTGCTCCAGCGGTGCACCGGATCTGGTCTCTCGGTCGCGGCCAGCCAACCCGATTCCTACTTGAACACGGAGAGAGTTCCTCTCCTCGCTGCGTAACAAACGGACCACGTCCGTTTTGAGGAAAGTTGTGGGCCACCATCATGACCCACATGGACGATCGGAGCCGTCCAACGTGTTCTGGAGTGACTTGGTACCAAAACCATGTTGTCAATAGTCCTCCATGCACACAAAGAAACCCACCTCGACAAGGAATGCTATGCGTGGTCAGTTGATGGTGCGGTCCACTCAAAACCCGGACCGTTTTCAAATTTTGGAGTTTGGGTTAAATCGACCCAATAGAACCAGTAAGCGGCTCTGATTCACCTAAGGGTCGTCTTAAGTGGACCCCACCAATCCCAACAGAAAGAGGAAACCGGAGGGTTCCGCCGTTTTCGCCGTTAGAAGTCGCTGTGGCCCACCACGTTGACCAACTGGGAAATCTGACCCGTTCAACGTGTTGCCCATGCGGAATTGGTCCTTCCCACGTAGAGCAAAGAATCGGGACTGTCGCAGCAACGGTCCAAGATGTCTGCCACGTAAAGAAAGAATGCATAAAAACAAGTTCCGCACCCGATTACGGAACAGAACCCCGTCTGGATTCGCGTAGAAGAGTCTAGAGACTCTCTCCGTCTATAAAGGGCCTTCACCCGAAAAGGAAAAGGAAGAAAAGAAAACGAGAAGAGAGAGAGAACGAGAGGAGTCACCGTTGGTGAAACAAATGTTGAGAAGGAGGTGGGCCTTCTTCTTGTCAACGTGAGGAAGAAAGGAAGGAAATAAAAGAGGAGGAAAGAAAAGAAAGGAAGAAAGAAAGAGAAAGAAAAGAAGGAAGGGAGAGAAGGAAAAGAGAATAAGAAAGAAAGAAAGGAGAAATCCGAGTTGAGTCGAGCCGACTCACTGAGTTTGGCTCGAGTTCAGGTAGGTTGCTAACTTTGTTTGGTTTATTTTCTTTTTTTTTTCTTTTCCTTCTTTTTGTTCCAACTATAGGAGTGGTGAATTCCACTGAGGCGAACCGAGTCGACTCGGTGGGATAACACTCGTATAACTTGGGATAGATCTAGATAGATACATAGATTCTAAGTTGGGGGATATAAAGCCGAAATTGTAAATTATCAAATTAAATTGAATTCAATAGTAATATGTATTAAGCCTTAATCTTAATCGTTTGGGCCTTGTGAATGAGGACAAGATTTAATTCCAAGGAGCACTTCTTAATATCTAATTTTGGTAATAACAGACGGATAACTAAAGGTGAGGGTTTTATCCTTTAAGCTTACAGCAACTTAAGTTATCTGTCATGCTTTTACATGCCTTCCTGTATTTTATCTGTCTTCATATTATTTTATTTTGGCTTTTATACATGCTTTCATGAATTTATTATTGCCTTTACATTTATTCTTTTCATATATCAATTTGAATCTTCTATTTTATTATATGTTTCACCATCAATTATGGCCTTTTTGTGCCTTTTACGATATGAATTATCATGTATTCCATGTTTATATGTCTATTGGGAATTATCCCATCAATTGATCATTGGTCCTTTTGGGATTATAACATGATGTCAAATACAAGAGAATTTCTCTGAATTTATGTGAGGCCGTGGGTACAAGCCTTGCCCTGCCTTATCCATTATTGAGTTGGCTCTGCCACTCGTCTTTATATTTGAGTTGGTTATGCCACTCGTTTCTTTATTTGAGTTGGCTCTACCACTCTTCTTTTGAGTGGACCATTGTCACTCTCCTCTTGTTATGTTGGCCATTGCCACTTCTGCTGAGTTGACCATTGTCACTCTTCTCTTTATTATATTAGCCTTGTGCCGTCTATCTTTAAAGGCATGGGCATGTGTTTTGTTATTTCAGAACCTCCATGATTCAGTTTATATTCTTCATGATTCAGCTATATTCTTTATAAGTGCAAGTGATGTGTTATGAGGTATCACAACTAGTGAATCGATTATCTTACCATGGACGTAATACGTTACGGGTAGCGGCCCTCTTGGTTGGCACGTAATTCCGTGGGTTGGTTGGCGTGGTGCACAATCGATGTATGTAAATCGGTATACGTGTTACATCAACTTTTCGGGATTGGATGTCGCAATTAGTCGCTCCATGAACACATCGTGTTACGTAAATCCCCCAATCGCGTGTTGTGTTGCCATGAGATGTTCGCATAAATCCACGCTAGCGTTGGCCATGCCGGCGAATATCCGTAGTTATGGGATGTGGGTCGAGCCGGGTTTCCTATAATTTTATATTCCACATTGTGACGATCACTAAGTATGATGAGCCACATACACTATACTAGGCATGCATCTCATGTAGATTGATTGCGCATCATGATATCCTTGTATTAGTGGACTGCGAGGCATATCAGAACATTCTTCATTTCTTATTATGAATCTCTTGAATTGGTGTTAATCTTAAGGGATGACTTTCACTATGAGTAGGGCATTGACCCTCTCCCAACCACATAGATGATGCAGGTGACGAACAGATGGAAGAACCAGAGGAGCACCGACTCGAGGGAGAACCCGATGATTAAGATCGAGAATAGGAATTAGTTTTGCTTGCATTTTTATTATTAATAGAATTTGTGTTATGCTCCTATTGTGAGAACTTTTGACGATTTATTTATTTTCATTTGGAATGAGAAAGATAGTTAATTTCATTCTTATGGGTGGTTTCCCTCAAATATGTAGATGAATGTAATGTCGATGGGAGAAAATCTCAAGGCAAGTCCTTGAGACACTCTCACTTTATAATATTAACAACCGGTTTCCTCGGATACGAGTACATACTCTGGCCGTGAAAATTCGGGTTGTTACAGTATGTTGGTAAAAGAAATGGCGGCGCTTGGTAGATTTCGCGGCGCTTGTCTGAGCACCGACAATTGTATAAGCGCCGTCACTCTAAGCGTCGGGAAAAGTGGTTTCTGGACACTTTCTCTCACGGAAAAGCGGCATAAGATGTCTACAAGCGTCGGTAAAAGCCTTGTTTGGATTTGAGAGGCCCTAGCATGTGAGTAATATATATATATATATATATATATATATATATATATATATATTTTTATATATATATATATATATAATTCAATCAAAACCTGTATTTTTTAAATATTTGAAACATAAAAATGATGTAATATAAATAAAACTGAATATTAAACAAAAAGAAATGTTCTATGTACAAGATACAGAAAGAATGCATCAAAATACAAAGCAAAGTTCAAAAGAAATGTTCTTTTGGTGCACTACTCCTATGATACAAAGAAATGTTCAAAAGAAAGCCTTGTGGAAACTGCTTTGAATCACCGCAATAGTTGTAGATCATGGGTATGCAACACCGTTGGACTCCATGTTCTTGTATTTTCTGATGGGGGTTCCATCCACAGAGAATCTGAAAAGTAGGGCCACCAAGCCAATGTTAGAATAATACACACACCATTGAATGATGGATTAGTTCAGTGTCAAACACTTATAGTAAAACTTTGCTATGAGTGAATTGGAAATGGGCCTTTCTTCAGTAATGTGTGTATGGATTAAGAAAATAAGATGGCTTACATGATGTGCTGAGGATTCCAGAGGATGGAGCATGTGTGGAAGTCGGCAGTTGGGTCGAACCATAGGTAGAACTGTTGCTCTCTGTTTCCCTTTCCTTGTGTGAACACATAGATGTGGAGAATGTAAGGATCTCTCTGTTGCCCAGGAATCAATTGCAATAATCCTATTCACTATAGTAGAAATTACCATAATGAAATATGGTTATTTCCACTTTACAGAATCAAATTGTATTTCAAATCAATTCAATTCTATTGTCCATCCAAACAAGCTGAAAAGTGGTCTGGGGCATTGAAACTTACATAGTATGCTGTAACGGTGCCAGCAGAGTTGCCAGGGACAAGCTTCAGCTGCATATCGATATTTCCAAAGTGGTATTCGTTCTTGGATTTGAATCCGGAGCCAAATGCCTTGTCGAGGGAAAGTGCCAGTAACTCGCTATTGTTTAGAATTCTGACACGGCTCTCACCGAATGTGCTATCGAAAGCTTGGTAGAAATTAGCAGCATAAGCAGGTATTATAGAGAATGCATCAAAGAAATGTTCTTTTGGTGCACTACTCCTATGATAGATAATCACCATTTTAACATTAGTGTCTCTTCGACCATACACACAGAATTGTTGTATGGCATACCAGACCATCCAAATCACTGAATCTAATTGTAGATTTCTAACCAAATATAACTTTGAATTTCCTATATTTCCTTTCTTCACTTCAAGCACACAAGTTTCAATAAGGTGCCCCCATTAAATCTCAACATTTCTGTAGATAGATTCATAAATTAGAATTACGTTCATATGACAGGATTAAGCAAACTTAAATGGGTAACAACAAGATATTAATGCAATCTACAACTGTCACCTAAATTCAGTTCATCGAAGTCTACAACATTTTCTTTAACCCTTCACAAGGAGAGAACATCAATTTTACGTAGAAATGAAGACTGCACAGAGCATACCTGCTCCTCCAACTCAAGAATCTGGCTCTCTTTTTCCTGAATATGTTCTTTGAGGTCATGTATTTGTTTAAGATGTTGGGATCTTTCAGCTTCGAAGTTATCATGCTCCCTTCTGCAAACACACGAGCAAATGGCAATTAGAACCCAATTCGGTGTTTCTAACATCCAAATAAAATGCAGGTTCATCAGAACTTTTTGTTGGAAATAAATATAACCAACAATGGGTTCCTTTTTATTTTAAACAATTACAGATGGAAGCATCTCATTAAAATGGCTAGGTAGATGTAAAATACATACAAATATACATGATTTGCAATGATATACATTTCGTCATACAACTTAAGCTTCATAAAACAAATACACTATTTGGATGTCCCCAAAATGCAGAGAGCGCATTACCTGCACTATGGCAGAGAACACCCAAAAATTTTGGAAAAAAAAAAAGTATTAGAATACCTGATAACAGGTTTGCCACATGAGAAAGGAAGTGGCTGAGAAATTAAATAAAATAAGGTGACTCCCGCAATAGTGTGGTCCTCCAGCACCATGTATGAAGAGAAGGAATGTGTGACAATATGGATGTAGGCAACTTACTTATAAACAACGATTAATTGGCAGTGAGCTATTGCTGCCTCCGATAAATCAGCAGATATTTTGGAAAACCCTGAACACAAAAGTAAGGTGTAAGTAGAGTCTGTGAAAACAGCCCACCATATTAATCACAGTATCGAAAACAACAAAACACAAGATCTGTGAAGATAAAAAAAAAAGTTTCTGCACATTTGAATGTAAGCGTTGAAAAACATGCTTTTGGGATCCTCATACATATTCCCAAAAAATAAAACGGGTGGCACAGGGCCGGTGCGCTGGCCGATTCTGTTATGTAATACCTTGCCCTGTCAAGAAGAAAAGAAAGAAAGTAGAATTTGATATGTCTTGCATTGAGATAATTAGATAGAAAGAAAGCCACAAACGCCTATCTCTCGAACAAGGTGCAATCCTTGATGCTGTACTGCTTGCATTTCTGGGTGTAGCTAAATAACTGCTAATATAGAGAGAGGAAAAAAAGGAAAAAAAACATGAAAACTGTAATTCCAGTCGATGTTAATTAAGGATTGATTTTGAATGGTGGTTGTGCCCTGGCCGAAACCATCCTAAACAAAGATGAAATTCTGGTGTCCAAAAGATTCTTGAAAAGTATGAAAACTTATCCCAAGAAATGGAAAATATTATGAATGTTTTAAAAAGGAAATAAGAGCTATGTTTGTTAGATATTACATCATCATCATGATGCAGACTCTGGTTGTTCTATCATGTATAGAGTGAAGCATGCATATATCACGACATTGAAAAATATAGAAACTGAGTCGAATGGTTGAAAGAAGATTATTAGCAATGTGGATCATCATGGAATGGACTGAAATGGGGAAAGTACCTACATCTGTTTGAGAAGTGGGGTAGTTTATTTATTTTTATTTTTATTTTTAACCATGGCTTGGAACTTGCAGATGTGGATAGTGCATGTGTGCAGAAGCAAGAATGTTTGTTTCCACACTTGCACACAATGATACTTCAAAATTTTGGAGAACTTCTAAAGAAATTAACTGAAATACTAGAAAACCATAAAATTTATAATATACAGATAAAAAAAAAAAATACTAGAGGACTTTGAATGAGATGTTAGGCTAAAAGGTTGTACAAGAACAAGAACACAACCCATATTCAGATTAAACTCAGTTAGAAAAAAAATCTAATGGCAAAAGGTCATGCCTGTATAGTGCAACCCCATTACAGTACTGACATCATTAAAGATCTTATAAATCAAACTCTGATATTACTTATAAACTACTGAAACTCGAATCAAATCCTAGTGCAGCCCTCTAAGTCTAAGCACAATGCTGACCTAATTAAAGAACTTATAAATCAAACTCTACTATGAGTTGCAAACTATTAAAACTCACATCAAATCCTACCCATCTATAGAAGGACAAGAATCTCAAAAATAGTCCTAATATAGTAATCAACAAAGAATCAAGCCTCCAATCATCCCAATTCCAACCCCCTAATCCTAAATGAAACATGCACCACATGCATATTAAGAAGGCTATCCTATACAACTGGTGATCATAATAATGAGAACTAGGAGATCTCAAAACAAATTTCAAAGTTTAAGCCATCTACAAAAACCTTCTCCAGATCCAATTCCACGCATTAAAATAGATAACTGGTGCTGGTAATAGAGAACAACTATAAGAACATTTTCACCCAAAAAAAAAAAAAAAAGACTTTTATGGAACAACTATCAAGTTTAAGTTCCAGTAGATGTCCTTGGCCGCCCTTCAAGAAAACCATCTTGTTCGGTTATGTGATAGCAGGACAAAACTAGAAGACACTAACAGTAATCAAGTAATCTTTAAAAACTAATTGAAAAAAGGGCTTTTTTGCTTCCTAATTAAACCAAATCCATTTCTTGAAAATATTTTAAGGCACAAAACTAGAAGACACTAACAGTAAGACTCTTACATTATTTTTGAAAGGAAAACTAACCTGCAAATTCTGATAGTATAATGTCAATCTCAAGAACATGTTAACTATAATTAAGTTTCATATATTAAGGTCAGTTCTTTTGAAAGATAAACTTCAATCGAGTTTCATATATCAAGTTAACAAAATTTACTGCCTTGCGTATACAGTTTGTGTAATGAGAACTAACTTGCAAATGATGTGTTTCTTAATCCTGCAAAAATGGCAGATAAAGAATTCATATGAGCATATGTTAGCTAGATTGGATCACAATTAAAAACAGAAAGCAAATATGTCAATAGAACTTGATGGAATACTACATACGCACTACTCCAAGTAATTCACAGCACGAGTATACCAGATAAAAGAAGATCAGCAACAAAAACATCTCTATCAAGGTCTAAAGGGAAAATTAATACATGAAACATGTACATTATGTATCAATAGCTACGCAAATAAGCAAGGCTCAAGAATATAAGAATGCTTGTTTGCATTGCAATAGGCCAAAAAGTAAGGTGGATAGATGTCAACACCTCCATTAACAAAGGAGCAAGACATCTGATCTCGCTTCCAAAGTGTGGGGCTGATTTTTCACACTATTTCATGAGGGCTTTCCAAAGATTTTGAATTGCATGTTATGTATGCTCCTCAACATACATAACAATTGTTCCTTCCACTACTACCTCCAATGTTTGCATTTGGGAACAATTCATAGCAGCAATTAATTTCAATTTACAAACAATAAAAAAATTTAAAAGTATGTATACTATGAACTACAATAAGTAGAAAAAATGGAATCAATTGATGACAGATCTTCTCCATGTCATCCCAATTACAGTCCTATGCTCAATGGGATATTTCAAAGTGAGAATACCTCTCTTGGATTGTGTCTCATCACCAGTACAACCATCTTTCTGTCCCATCCCAACTATAACACCTGTATGATGAGGCCAACCAACGATGCTTGCGAGTTATAGAGCTGATTTAAAGAACACAAAAAATATTACACTAAAAAAATAATTAAATGCGAAGCTACCAATAGGAATAGATAAAGGAAAGCCGTACTCACTGAGAATTTCATATCAATGTGTAGACACCCCACTCGAGCTAGTATCTTGAGAAAGCTAAGATAACCCGGGAACCATGATCATAACCTAACCTTAACCCTAATCCCATCCTAGACCTAACCCTAATCCCAATCCTAGCCTACACCGAATCCTAACCCTAGACCCTAGTCCAAAATCCCCAAAACTCCCTAGTTGCAACCTGAAACTGCGATCCGAGCCGTTCAGTATACACACAGCCTCGCTTATACCCTATACCCCGGCCAAAACCCTCTATCCTTACCTAAATCCACCACTTTTGAGTCCTAGAAACCCAAAACGGAAACCACCGGATGAACCAGAGCACTACACGAAGCCCACACGTGCGAATACGGCCTGAACCAGGCCCGAGCGATAGTCTGACTACCTCCTGCGGCACTCTAACTGCCGCCGCTCGTGGCCTGCGTGTGGACAGCTATCCCAGGTCCAAAAGTCAACTTTCCTTCAAAATTACCCCCTACCTTCATTATTTACCAATTTACCAGCCCCATGAGCCAATGAGAGTGTGTCATGTGGCATTTCTCTCCTCTCCACCAACCATCACTTGCCACCTCAGCTTTTAACCCTCTCAAATCCAGTAATTGTAGCAATGCCATTGGAGAAGGATATAAATAGCCTTCTCCTCTTCTCATTTCCACACACCTCATCCAAGGGAAAGAGAGAGAGAGAGAAAGAGAGTGAGGAAGAGAGTGAGAAAAAGAGAGAGAGAGAGTAAGGAAGAGAGTGAAGGAGAGGGAAGAAGCTCTCAAACCTTCCAAGCCCTGATCTTTTGAGCCACCCCTAGCCTTCCTCTTGACCTTCCCAATCCATAAACTTAACCCAGTATGGTCACAGTTCAGTCCATATCTTAGCCTATTCAAAGATCAAGCCAAAGATCTATCATCATACAAGCATTCATCATGACATCTATTCCCTTCTCAATCCCCCTGCTCCTCTAGATCTCTAGTAAATGTATGCTCTGTGACTTGCCGTACACCGAATCCTGTCACATCAGAAATTTCTAGTGATCTAGTCCACTCTTCTTTACCTTTTTACATAAGAATAATCACATTCGCTTTCTAGATATGCCGTTGGACGTATGCTCTGTGGCTTATCGAAATCTCGGATCTTGCTGCATTAAAAATTCGTGTGTGTGCCTAGTCCCATCTTGACCACAACATCCATCATCCTTTGAGATTGTTTTACCACACTAAGTAGAGACCGTACATTTGTACGGGCAGAGAGGGTGCCTCACCCCTTCCCTCTTTGTAACCAAGGTCCCTTACCCATAATCCCGGACCGCAGACCAGGAGTCAATTTAAGGGAGGGGAGTCTTCGGGTTTCCCCAACCTTGCGTATTCTGTGGTTCTAGCCGACTGCGGGATTCTGAAGTTTTTTGGCTAGTGGTGACTCCAACATCCATACTTAGCCTAATCATCCACCACAAACATTACCATACAAATCAGTGTGGACGTCAATTTTCAGTGTCTACACAATGAACTATCTCGAAATTCAAGTAACTTCTAATAATTTTCTTACTAGATGTTTGAACTTTAAGGAGCTGTCAGTATGTGTTTTCTTCATGATAAATTATGACATATGTTGCCTTTGAGAATTATGATTTTAGGATTTTTACAAATTTTTATGGTTTTCTGCCTAGTCCCTCAATTTTTGAATGTTAAGGAAAGTGATTACAATTTAGTCATTTTCACTTTCTTACATTAGTGGTGAAACAGAGCAAGAAAGTTATCGTAGTACCCATCTACAATCAATAGCCCAACTTGTTCGAAATTCAAAAATTTAAATAAAAATAAAAATCAATACCCATCTTTCCAAATTCTTTAAAAGACAAACAAATATAAGAACATATTAAAAAATAGGACCTTATGTGTCGCGTCCCAAACTCGAAAATCGGGCTTGCAAAATTTTTGATCGCTAAATCCGGTGCTGATAGCCTTCGTAGTACCCCATTCTCAGCTCGTAGCGCTCATACGCTAGATTCCGATCCTGCGATCCTACAAGGAAGATTTTCCAACGTACATTTGTCTTGTAATAAGCATAACTACAAGTTTACCCAAATCACAAAGGCAACATCATAATCACATATCCACTAATATAAACTTGAATACAATGCTGAAAGAAAGATACATAGGTCAAAAATTAAAGCTCAAGAAGACCGCTGCACGCTCCAAGCTCAATGCTGCTGTAACCTAATGCCACCTACACGCATCTATCGTGCATAAGCTTATAGAAAGCTTAGAGGGTGGTGTAAGTGTGTGTAGGTAAGTGCCAAGTATGTAATAAAGCCCATAAATCATACATCATCAGAATAAGCAGAAATACTGACAAGATCATGAATCATACGATATCAGAGTAAGCGAAAATATATTGGCAAGTCCATGAATGCCATTAGCCGTACCAAGGCTATGCGATGCAAGACATGAATGCTAACGGCCATATCAAGGCTATGTAATGTAAAACATAATAAGACAATAACATATATCGAGGATGCAATGCAATATGCAAATCCTGACGAGCTACGAATACCATCAACCTCATCTAGGTCATACATCAAACCTACGCTATCGCGCAATCATGTGGGGACAACTCCGTCTCACAAGGAGTCCCATAATCATCTCAGCCCAATGACATCTGCTTTAATCAATCATCCATCACAACATGCATACGAATGATGGGAGGCCACAGAAGGACGACCGATTTAGTCCAAATATCAAGATAAGCTCACTGATTTAAAACGCTTCACGATAGTTAAGGAAAGAATCCAACTTATAGCCGCCACAATATCGGACGATGCTCCCGATGTGAGACAAAGTTCTGCCTTCACTGTGTGCACAGTAGCCTACCAGCACAGTAGCCTATCAATCACTAGTAGCTCGCCCAGGCTCCTCAAGCCCTGCCCACATCAGTGTCCACCCACGTGTGCCCGTCCACATGTGATCATAGTGACGGAGCATTAGGATATCCCCCACCGAGTGCAGGGCCGAATCTAAGTCCAATAAGTGGGCTCTCTCACCCTCTCTATCGCGTAATAAACTGGACTTCTTATGGGGCCCAATAATTAGGGTCAATCCATAAAGAGAAGAATGAGAAAGGACATGTATCATGATGCTATGTTGTCACATACTCATAATCGGTATCAATAATCAGCATCGATAATCAACCTCGACGTAAGGCGGGGTCTGTAGATGGACGACTGTTGATGGGTCAATTAAAATTAGTGGGGCCCAAGCGTTGGGTTAACCCACTAGAGAATGATGAGAATGGGCCTAATAAGGCCTAAGGGAAGGTCACAATGTGGACATTAAACCATCATTGCCCAACAATGTGGCCATTTAATCAACATTGCTCCTAAGGAGTGGCCTACATAGAGCCAAACGTATAGTGGGCCCATGACTTCACACAAGGGCCTAATATGCAATATCATGGGCCTCATACAAGGGCTACATACACATCATTATGGGCTGCATCACCTGAGCCTCGAATATGTCACAATGGGCCATAACCCATGGGCCTCAATACATCACAATAGGCCACAACCCATGGGCCTCAAATATATCATGTCAGGCCTTACCACATGGGCTTCAAATACATCAAATGGGCCACATCACATGGGCCTCATATATTTCAAGGTGAGCCTCAACGGACGGGCCACAAATACATCAAGATGGGCCTTATCACATGGGCCTTATATATATCAAGGTGGGCCTCAACAACGGGCCTCATACATCACATCAAGGTGGACCTCAACAACGGGCCTCATATATCACATCGGGCCTAATCAAATGGGTCGAATCAGTGGGCCGAATCAAATGGGCCAAGTCGAATGGGTCGAGTTGAATGAGCCAATTCGAATGGGCCGAGTCCAACTCATCTATTTTTAGAGATCCATATAGAGTATTATACAAAAATGAACCACATCAAAAGATCAACTAGACCGTACCATATTTAACAGTGGTGATAATGATTTCCATGCTTAAATTCTAGTGGGCCCCATCATAGGGTTCATTTCCCATCCAGTCTATTTATAAGGTCACAACGGCCTAGATCTAGAGGAAAAATAAATATCATATTGGTCTCATCTTGTTAGCCCAAGGATTTAATTGTGGACGTTCAAACCCACTATTTTTTATAATGTGGTCTGCCTGATCCTAGATCTATCTCATTTTTAGCCTCAAGCCTTAAGAAGAACTTGCCAAATGGTTGGACGGTTTGGATGCAACACATGCATTATGGCGAGTCCCATAGGGATGGATGGCATAGATAAATCACATACCTCATGGTGGGGTCCACATGTGTGGCCCACCAGATGGAAGGACGGTTGGATACAACATATACATCACAGCAAGGCCCACCGTCCAGCTATCGGGACGATGGAACAAACACATACATCTTGGTACGGCCCACCATCCAGCCATCTGGACGGTGTGGACCAAACATATACTTCAAGGTGCAGTCTCACGTGGGGCCCACCTTAACGTTTATTCCACCCAATCTGTTGGTAAGGTCACGCAGACCCGGATGAAGAGGAAAAATAAATTTCATAATGATCCAAAACTTCTGTTAGCCAAAAAGGGTTTCAATGGCAGACATTCAATCACACTGTTCCCTGTGATGTGGGCCACCTGAGCACCACATACGGTTGATTTAAGGGGGCCCGCCAAATGCACAGTGTTGATGTTCTCACATATCACAGTGACCCATTGTCCTTGCCTCTGAAGCACGCCACACCGCAGCAGCGCCTGCGGCTCTGGACGTCAGCGGCAGCAGGTGCTGCTGCCTATATATATATTTATTAAAAAAATGGTTTTCTTAAGGTTTTTCCGTGATAGGGCCTGCATCAGGTGGATCCACTCCACCCATTATATTCTACAGCTCATAACAGATCCAACAAGCCTAATATTGAGCATGTTTCGGTGTATAGAAATATCAGAGTGGATTTCAACGGTAAAAACACTGTTTTCTATGCTATGGCCTGCCAGATAGTCGGATTGGCTTCATTTTTCAGATCAACACCTAAAATGATCTAGGGAATGGGATAGACGGCGTGGATTAGACCAATGCATCAAGGTGGGGCCTGCATGAGTGGTCCACCTAAGGTTTAGAATCAAATTGATATTTTTGTTTCCCGTCAGTGCACCACACTGTCATTCACACTTCACTGTGAAGCCACGTCCAGCGTCCATGGACGCTGGACAACTTGCATACAACACATATCTAAGGTGGGCCCCACCTATAGATGGCTTGGATAAAATACATGCTTCATGGTAGGGTCCATCCGGGTGGGCCACACAGCCACATCATCATATAAAGATGCAAAAGAGAGGGAGAGAGAGAGAGAGAGAGAGAGAGAGAGAGAGAGAGAGAGAGAGAGAGAGAGAGACACGTGTGATGGAGGGACCCCGCCATTATGGGCCCTCCCTTCCATACATCACAACATATATCAAGTGGGCCCCATTACATGTGGGCCCACCGATCAAAAATCAATGGTGGAGATTACCTCTCCACCAAAATGAAAGGTCTAGATGACCTCTTTCAAACTTAGAAAGTAAATATCATGATGGGGTCCATGGAGATTGGCCCCATCATGGAATGATCATGAGAAGCATAGTGGGCCATCGGCTACATCTAGGATCCAAAGTGAGATCCATATCATTAATCGGTAGGCCCCACTTGGCTCATCATCAAAAGAATGAAATCTAAGCCTATAGAAGCACCCACCGTTTGATCTTCTTGGTCCGATGGAACGCCATCTCCTTGTGTCTCATTTTGATGGAGGGTGATGAGAAATGAAGGGCTAGGATGAAGGATTTTGGGGTGGGAAGTGGGCCACAAACGCATGCACTTTTCTCTTTTGGGATGCTTGGATGTCCATCACTCTTTTGGTTTCTTTGTTGCTTGGAAATTGTGAAGAGAGAGAGAGAAAGGATGGTTGTAAGAGAGGTGATAGTTATACTTGACATGTATGGGTGTGTAAGAGAGAGGGTGAGAGAGAGAGTTGACTTTGGGGTTGCTCTTGTACTTGACATGAGGTGATTAATTGATTGATTTGAGTGATTGATTGATGGGACATGTTGTAGAGATTCTCTTGGGATTATAAACGCACGGTATTTTTCCTCGAACTGAACGCGGGCCCACATCTCCTGGCCAGGGTATCGAATCAGTGTGTAAGACGCGACATCGAAACCACGGCAATGGTGCGGTCGCAATAGTATAAGTCTCGGATTGAGCCGACTCAGATCCGCGGGATATGTCTTAGGGTAGTGCGTAAACATCGATCATAGGTCGCGGATTGCCGGAATTCGACGGGAAGGATCGTGGGATTGAATAGAACGGTACAGACTAAGATACGGGCTTTACATTATGCCTTTAGAAATTAGTTAAACATTTCCATTTAACATCCACAAGCTGCCTCATTTGAACTGTCCCAAATGGACTAGTTTTTATTCTGAGAGTTCCTCCGATTGGCTATGATAGATTAAAGTTGAACACATAAAATAAAATAAGAAACCATGAGAAACAATCAATTAGATATAATCAAACATAAAAAGGCATCCTGATGGATCAGTGGGGCTAGAAACTACTCAAACATATTTAGGTTTACTAGTAAAAAAAAGGGGTAGGACCCATTTCTGTCATAGATCCCATACGCATACTCATAGTCATATCCGTCATGTCATATGCAATATGGGTATGCCAGTGGGCTTGAAGAATCTGGGGTATTTGTTAATTGTTAGTTTCTCTACCCCTATGGTTTATTATTATTTTTTATTATTTTTTATTGGGTGAATCAGATTTTGTTGCCCTATAGTTGATACTTCTTGATTCATCCTCTTTACCGGTTAGTTGGAAATCAACATTTTCTCTCTTTAGAAGCATATTAGAGTTTGTTGAGGAGAGTTTAGTTGCTATTTTGAATAAGAAAAGTTAGAAGGCATTATAAACAGAATTTGGTTTATTTTCTACAACTTTTTGATTCAAATCCTATATTTTTCTTGTATGAGGTTTTGAGCTGCACTAATGTTACAAGCGAGGTTTAAAATCAGTGTATTGGGTATCGTATTGTTCACCATCACCTATTAACTGAATTAGAAGCCTTTCACTTATTGAAGCCTGGATTGTTTGCAATGTGGATTTCCAATTGTCTGGAATAGTCAAAGTTCACCATTGTTAGCAAGTACTGCATGGGGCCTGATAACATCTATAGGTGATATTTAGTCTTGGCTATATCTGCGGTAGGACCGAAAGTTTTAACGGTTGGATTGAAATATGCGTGTGCATGAGCAAATTTATCAAACTCGAGCAGAGTACCATACAATTCATGAAGGGAAGACAGTAAGACAATGATAATAGACAGTAAAATTTATATGTAAGAAGAAACTTGAAGAACTAAAGAGACTGACCACATCACCAGCAGGCAGTAAACCTTCAGCCTTGTACTAGAGTTCACAGAATTATCCCATCTCCAATACTCCTACCATGAAAAAAACAAAGCTACAAAAACTTCTTTCTAATTAGTGTGTGTTACTATGAGCCATGTTTATGGAGGTGACTACACAGTTTCCTTTTTGCTTCACAAAACTACACTTTCCAGGGGCAACAAATAAAGCCTTCTAATGCACCTGGACTTTCTAAGATACTGTAGTAATTAAATAAGGGAATATTCATAATAGAGTTTCTAAAATAAAATCATGCATATAAAAACTACTCAGATAGGAATTCTTGCCACATGTGATTAAGTGGACCCCATTTGGTCATTTTCTTGTGCATACATAGGAAACATGGGTGTTTGGGTGAGGTGTAGTTGCATCACACACCATTCCACTATTTTTGGGGCAACACAGAAAAATGGAAAGTGCATTAACCGGTCCCCTTTCCTTCCTAAAATCAATATTCAAAATAGTTCAACCAAGGAATTATTCAAATAAATGTTTGGAATCCTTCTATACATTTGCACCTAATTAATATGAAACCAAAAAAAAAAATAAAAAATAAAAAAAGGAAACAAAACAACAGTCAGAATTCAAACCTCTTCTGAGAAATGAACTCCAACGCATGTAAAACCAAAGAATATAGATATTCCACTTTCTGACTATACACCTGAATCGAACCTTGAATAAGCAGAGCAGTTACAAACAGGAAAACGAAAATTTTCAAAAGAACCCCCTTGACGGAATGAGAAATCATGGAAAAAGCAATGAGAACAAAGGGGATCCGAATAAGAACAGGACCTTTGATGAAATTCACAGAGGGGTGTCTGTCTTCATCTTCAACCGTGATTTCTCCGGAATAGATCTTAAAAAGATAGTCTTTGAGGTTCTTGGCGAGATTAACGACCAGTTCGATTCAGGGTCACGATTGGGTTGCAAGATGTGGAAGCTAGAGCCGCTGGAGCTGCCGTGCTCTTCTTTTTCTATCATCTTTAGTGGGACGGTTGCTGATGCGATTCCATGGACTGTTAGTTGAATGCCATTTTTGAAAGAAACCCTAGATATGGAATGGAGTGGGAGAAACGAGAGAGCTGGAATTGGGCAATTAGGGTTTTGAAAATGGAACCCTAGAAAAATGCAGGAGAGGGATAGGGAGATATGGTTGAAATGGGGTTGGAAGAGAGAGAGAGAGAGAGAGAGAGAGAGAGAGAGAGAGAGAGAGAGAGAGAGAGAGAGAGAGAGAGAGAGAGTCGGGATAGAGAGAGAGTTAGAGAGAGTGTCGGGGGCGGTGAGAGGGAGGGAGTCGGGAGAGGGGAGAATAGGAGGGTTAGGGCTTTTGGTAGGGTATTTATACCTAATTGTTAACCGACGCTCGATCTTAGTTAGCGGCGGCAAATGAGCCACCCACAGCGTCGTCTAAGCAGACTCTTGTTGTAGTGGGGGTAGGACGCAATCAGGGTTGGTATTCTTAGGCTCACCATGATATATGTGATTTATCAATGCTGTCTATCTATTTTTTTCCAGATAATTTTAGTGCATGATCCCAAGAATGATACAGATCCTATTTTCAATGGGCCACACCAAAAAAATAGTGGTAATTAAATGTGCATCGTTGAAAACTTTCTAAGACTCACTGTGATATTTATTTACCATCCAACTTGTTGAGTACGTCACACATACCAGAATAAATGAAAGATATTGTTATGGGTAAAAATGGATTGGGCAATAAGATGAGGTCAGGTTGGACACTCATGCACGACATGAGTTCGGCCAAAACCGATCATGACCAAGGAGCTCCTAAACAACTAGAGAAGTAACACCCTTGAGTTTCAATTGAATGATGTTGAGATCGTCCAAGATCTCGTTCGTGGTGAAGTTGACGTCTGAATCTTCTAGAAGAGCCTCCGAGGCACAATCCCGTGTAAGGCCGAGCACGCCCTACTCGAAAGACTTGAGGAAGAGCCCCCACATTGAATGATAAGATGAAAAGGATGGTCGTCTTGAGCTTTATCTTGTGCCCTGCTAAAAAAGGGAGCTCAGTCTCTATGTTCGGGTATAACATCAGCTCAATAGGTCGGCAATTCACTCAATGTTAAAGGAGATCTCGACCATAACTCATCACTAGCTTAGCTCTGCAGGACGAGATCATGGATCTCCTCCGACGACACGCCGACGTATTCGCATGGTCCCATTAGGACATGCCCGACATTAATCCAAAACTCATGGTCCATAAACTAAATGTGAACCTCGACCACTGACCAATGAGGTAGAAGTGACGGGCGTTTGAACCAGAACACTACACCATTATTAGTGAGGAGGTCGGCAAGCTCCTCGAAGCAGGTTTTATTGAAGAAATCTACTATCCCGACTAGATCGCCAATGTCGTCTTAGTGAAAAAGTCTAGTGGGAAGTGGCGGGTCTGTATTGATTACACTGACTTGAACAAAGCCTACCCCAGGGATAATTTTTCCCTTCCACGGATTGACCAGTTAGTCACAGCACGGCCAGACACGAACTCCTAAGCTTCATGGACGCTTATTCGGGCTATAACTAGATCTCCATACATCCACACGACAAGCAGAAGATAACCTGTATCACTAACAAAGGGCTCTACTGTTACAAGGTCATGCCCTTTGGGTTGAAGAATGCCGGGGCTACATACCAGCGACTCGTCAATAAGATGTTCGCTCAACAGATCAGATGCTCCATGGAGGTCTACGTTGATGACATGCTCGTTAAGAGCACCAAAGTTACAGGCCACACTACCGACCTCGAGGAGGTGTTCACAATCCTGCTAAAATACTAGATGAAGTTGAATCCGAGCAAGTGTGCCTTCGACATCAGGTCGAGAAAATTCCTCGAATTTCTAGTCAGCTAAAGGGGAATAGATGTAAATCCCGACAAGATCCAAGCTCTACTGGACATGAGCTTGCCTAAAACGACTAAGAAAATTCAATGCCTTACCGGTAGGATTGCTACCCTCAATCGTTTTGTCTCTCAAGCCATTAACAAGTGCCTCTCATTCTTCAAGCGATTGAAAGGAAAGCAGAAGGTAGAGTGGATCGAGGACTGTGAGCTGGCCTTCCAACAACTCGAATAGTACATAAGTTCACCCTCATTACTCTCCAAACCCGAGCAAGGAGAGATGCTACTGCTATACCTGACTGTCTCAGCCGCGGCGGTCAGCTCGACCCTCATCTGAGAGGAAAAAGGGAAACAATTACCTGTGTACTATGTTAGTAAAGCCATGGTCCTGGCCAAAACCAGATATCCAGATATTGAAAAGCTCGCCCTGACCCTGGTCATCTCATCTCGTCGTCTCCGACCTTACTTATAGGCCCATACAATCATAGTCTTGACCAATCAACCTCTCCAGCAGATACTCCGGAGGCTCAAGGTATCGGGAAGACTTACGAAATGGGTGATCGAGCTTAGCGAATTCGACATCAAATACCAGTCACAGACTGCTATCAAAGGCTAAGCAGTGGTCGATTTCATTGTCGAGCTCGCTGTCGAGCAAAACCTGGAAGTTGATCCGAGTAATAAAGACGACTGGCCAAGCAAGGATGGATGGATGGTCAGGCCCGACCCACCAACCTGGACACTATACGTTGATGGCTCATCCAATTCTAAAGACAACGGGGTTGAGGTAATCCTTAAGGCTCTTGATTAGACCTGTATGCAGTATGTTTTAAGATTTGGATTTCAAACATCAAATGACCCAGAAAAGTACGAAGCATTGCTCGTTGGACTTAGGCTGGGAGCAGCAATGGGGGCTCAAAACCTAAAAATCCACAGTGATTATCATCTCATCGTCAACCAGGTCATCAATGAGTATCAGGCCAAGGAGGAAAGAATGATCACCTACTTACAGAAGGCATGGGAACTTATCACCAAAATTTTCAAGTGTGACGTCAGCCTGATCCCCAGGTTAAAGAACTCCAAAGTAGATAAAGTAGCAAAGCTAGCCACAGCGACCGAGGACAACTGTAACATTTGGAAAAAATCCATACAAAGACCCAAGTACAACCTTAGGCAAAACAACCTAAGGACTGTGTCTGGTTATATAACTTAGATGGAATTTAGTTAAGTAATTGGTGGATTAAGCTTGGGCTACCATTTTCACAAATGAGAAGGCCAAAAATCATGGGTACCACTGGACTAATACTATTTAAAAACGTAGGAGAAATCCCAAAGGTCTGTCACTCTCGGGAGTACACTAAAACTTGGTAACAGACTTAGACTGCATGTCGGGGGTCCGATGACCATGAAATTATAGGACTATGTCTGTCCTCTAGGGCTTGACAACCATCGTGAGTTAAGAGCTTGAGAAACGCGCATATTTTTAGAAAATGAAATGAAACTTAAGTGAATTGGGCCATTCACTCTCATGCAAAGTTGAAGAATTCGGACCGTTAGTTTGTGACCAAACTTACCCATAGGGAAAGGAAATTCTCTTGCACATATCCGTATAACCGTGGCCTCGATTGGACACGTATAACCATTGATCTGACACAGGTTCTCCATGGTCGATCGGGTTATCCGATCGCACCGAAATCATGTCTTGACATGGATCTATTGTCAGGGAGTGTACCCTATGACATAGATGAGTCGTGGGCCTCCCTATGAGCCCTGTTCATAAGAAACAGCCGCCCACGGGGTTAAAGTGGCCCTGGGGCCATTTGCATCACGTTTGAGGCTATAAATAGCCTTCATTTCACCCCCTCTCTCCCATATATGAATTTCACAAACCCTAGAGGGAGAGAGAGGAGAAAAGAGGAGAAAAGGGGAAAGAGAGAAGGAGAACTTTGGGAGATCGCCGCAGAAATCTTCTCCCATGAATCCACGCACTTAATCATCGCCTCGTTGTGTTACTAAAACTCTTTCGGCTACAATTTCGAGTAAGAAATACCAACCCTAATGTCGAGGTATAGCTCCAGGATAGTTTTTTGCCAACCTAGCTATCCAGTTTCATCGTTTAGGTGCCCGATGTTTCATTTTTTGGAAAAGTAGAATTTGGACAAAGTCCAAGTCGAACATACTAATGAAAGGTGTGGACTATAAACGCTTAGGTTACGGTTTATCAATGCTTTCATGATAGGCAATGATTTATGTCTGTCTTGATTGCTGCCATATTACCTTAAATACGTTGATTTCTGTATGAGATACACCTACGAATTGTGATAAATAAATGATGCACCCTATGTGTTTGTTGAAATGTTTAATTGAGCAATAGAAAATGATTAGTGCTTACCATGATTACTAATCTAGGATTCATCATCGTCATATACATGTAGATCTCTTTGTATAAAGAATTGATTAAACACATGTTGTAACTAACGTAGTCTGTGTTTGATAAATTGTCTAAATGAGAAATTGTTGATGAATTGTATTTACTATGAGTATTAAGGTAGGATTCTTCATTGTGGTATGTGTATGTATGTTTTCCTCTATGAAATCAATTGATAAATGCATGTTGAATTAGCATGGTTTACGTGTTCGATGAAATGCCCACATGAGAAGTCCACATGGATTGTTTGTTGAATGCTGGGATAAATATTACACATGGTTGTTAGCCGCATTTGAGTAGAATTGAGGCTACAAACATAGCCCAGGCAATTGGTAAAAGTTATTGTTCGGGTGGCTGAATTAGTCTCGCCACCTTGGGTAAACTCGATGAATCCAATTCGCACGACGATGGTCGACAGTGGTTAGGCCACGAGGGGCACTTATGCGCTCCATGTCGATTAAGTCAGCGTGCGCCCATACCAATCAAGCTTGCTTAATGAACCGATTGACCTATTGTGTGTTTACCATATATAGACGCGACTGCTTGAATCTAAGGTACTCCTCACCAATGTAAAGATCTGCTTTAACCATGATACCATGATCCACTAAGACTCATGAGCCAGGCATGGTGGTATGGGACACCGTGTTCAAGCTGTCAGCCTACGCTGGGGTGACGAGCCTCCACGTAGTGACCAATAAGCAACTAAGACTCGTGAGCCGGGCATGGTGGTATGGGATACCGTGTTTGTCTTGTCAGCTTACGCTAGGGTGACGAGCCTCCCCGTAGTAACTGCGAGCACAACTTCTTACAACTTGCCTATCGTATGCATTTGACTAGGAGTGACGAACCTACAACTTGCCTATCGTATGTGTTTAACTAGGAGTGATGAACCTAGATGGATCTAGAATATATGAGTAGGACCACTACTGTTGTCTGATGCCAAATGTTCGATTTGGGGTCAGTATTAAAAAAGGGAGGTACCTTAGCTTCCCAAACTTGCTGTATGAATGAGCATAATTAATCACTTGGCTAACATGACCATGCATCACACTAAATTAGTTAGGATGTGTCAAAAAGGCATTGGAGTTGCACCGTTTGAGGAAGTGTTGTCATATGTGAAATAGGCTGTCGGAGTCATGTGTGAGGGAGCATTGGTGTGAGGACATGCATCATTACTTGCAACCCATTCTCGCATTAAAAAGAGTATTTAGGAAGTAATTGTTATGATTTCTTTATCATTACTGCTTTGATTGACTTGATAACATGTGTAACTTTTGCCTTATAGAACCACTAAGTTGATCACTCACTCCCACTCTAGGATGGTATTTTAAAACACCAACCAGACATTGATTTAGATGCAGGTACAAACGACGTCTATGCTCTGGAGCAGGACTTCTTGGATGAGGAGGAGGAATTCTCCTGCTTCCAACTCTCGGGCGGGTCGATGTAGACTATGGACCATTGCGTAGGGGACACTGGGCATCGGGGCTTAGTTGAACACATTTACACTACCACTTTTTGTACATTTTGAAGTTATATACGTATATAATGAACCCGGTTTAGTACTCATACTCTGGAAGAAATTTTATGAAACATCTGCATACTTATATAGACATGTTTTAGAATTCCGCACTGGCTTAATTTCATTAAATCTGGAGTATGATGTGATTTTAAGTATAATCCCATGCATGCTTAATTCATGAAAATGAAAGAAATTGAATATCATCATCCTTAATGTATAAGTGATGTTCTGAATCTTGGGAGTAGAGCTTTGCTCGATCCTCAAAATTCGGGGCGTTACAAGTTGGTATCAGAGTATGAATTGGATTAAACTGGACTTGGAGTAATAGGCTAACATGATGCACTCTGACTTAGGAAGGGGGGCGATGGAATTTAGAGACGATATTAGAATCCCAAGGTTTCACTGATAAACGAGACTGAGCACCGTAGCTTCTGAGGGACTTAGATCATGAGTAGTGACCCAAGTCACCTCTGGGCCGTCAGTTGACGGATTTGAGCCATCAGTTGATGAGTTTCGAATTGGAGATGAATCTAAAAGACACGAATACATGCCCGTTAGACCACGATAAGTGGACCCGACTAGTTTAAAACTCAAACCAACGAGTTTAGTGGGGGTCCAGGGGGCCCCACAGAGCGTAAACAATCACCAGAGGGGGTGGCCACCACCGATCGTGGGTGGACCGCCGGAATGTCCAGCGGGGCGTGACGGAGCCTTGGGATCGGTGGCGTACCACCGCTGGTCTGATGATGTGGGCCCCTCCCACGTGTGGAGGTCCACATACATGACCCCAATCCCCTCCCTAGCTCATTTTTACCCATTTCTATGCCCTCTACCCTTCCTAAGCCTCTCCAAACCCCATTTTCACTCTCAAATCCTCATTCCCAAGCTTTGAATCCCATCTCTTTATTACTTTTCCTATTCACTACACCCCTCCACCTCTATCTTTCTAAATCATCTTTTTCATTTCTCCCTTTTTGCTCATTTGGGCACAAATCCAACCCCTAGGGCTCTTAAAACACTCATCTTCTCAAAAATCCCTTTTTGTTATATCCCTTCCACTTCCATGGCCCTTTACGAGATAGTGGCCATCATTTTCTCCATTTATACACTCCTTTCCCCTATGGGGAAGAAGCAAGTTGCCTCAGATGAGGCCGGGCTAAGCCGTCTGACCCGTTCCAAGAAGAAGACGAGTGCCGGAGCAAGTTCGAGCGCCGAACGGAGGTCGAAACTGGACTTCGACCCTCAAATCCCGATAGAGAGGTCTCTATCGGCGGGCATTGAACTTGGTAAGTTCTGCCATCGATGAGTTGTTTTTGAAGTTCACGTGGATGAGAAATTGTTTGGGATGTATCCAGTGATCGACCACCTCCTGGAGAACAGATGGGGCCCCATATTTGAAGGAAAGACACATACTAGTGAGGCCATCGTGCGGGCCTTTTATGCACACATAAGGACCCAACTCTTGATCCTCTCCAGTTTACCATCCCTTTGGGGAGAATAGAAATCAGGGTCGATGTGGACATCATGGCCCGCATCATGGGAGTGGAGTGTGGTGTTGTGCATGCCAGTGAGACTAATCTCACTAATGGGTGGGAGAGAGATCGCTGCACTCACTTCTTTTGCAGCCGACTCATTTAGTGGAGGTGAGAGAACAACCTCAGAACAACGTACATGACTGACAATTATCGTCTGCTTCACCATATATGCACGTACAATGTGTATCTTAGATGGAGCAACCGCACAGAATGCACTAGGTTTATGGTAGATTTCTTGTATCGAGTTGGACAGGGAGAGAAGGTGTGCTTGCCCACTCTTGCCTTGACTCAAATAGTGAAGGCGGTGCAATCTACTCAGGGGGATTCGTCCCTCCCATTTGGCCGACTGGTTTGCAAGATTGCCCGCAATTTTGGATTCAGGCTCCATATGGAAAATCTCACCCCTATCCATTTCATCAACAAGACCACCCTCAACAACATGAAAATAGGTCCCAGGCAACGCCATGCCCGACTTGAAGAATTCGGGGATGAGATAGAGGAAGAGACATAAGAAGAGGAAGAAGGTGAGGAAGACGAATGGGAAGAAGAAAGGAAGGCTTAGGACTCCGACTGGGAGCCTCCCACCGCTCGTGATGACCGCTAGGATCGGACCGCCCATGACGCCTACCTGGTTAAGATCAAGGAAAACCTAACCTATCTAAAGCAAAAGTTTAAGAGAATGTCCCGTACTCTGAAGGCCCTCCCGTGCTGCATGCAGGATAAGGAAGCACTTCCGCCTTCTTCAAAATCGGAGGATTAGTAGTATAGTTTGTAGTTGCTTTTTTTTTTTTTGTTTGTATGTAATAGCCTTGGATATGCTTAGTTTGGATGCTAGGTTAGTAAATGTCAAAGTCTTTTGTTAGTCAGCTGTCATGTGTTCTCTATGATAGTACATGTAATGCCATATCATATGTATCTATAATAAATTTTGTTGAATGAAATGCATGGAGCTCCTTTTGTTTAGTAATGTGTGGAATGTTTGGGAAAAGATGATGATATCACCCTAACTCTATGAATATTGTACCCTATGTTGTATATAGGGAATTCCTCCTAAAACCACTCGGAACATGGCACGTCTCCCATGATGTTTTATTTAAACCAACATGATTTAAATGATTTTTAAACTCGCAAGTATACGAATCAGATGTAGATACGGTACGTATTACGAGATCGTTCCCACGAGGACTGATCGTCACAACTCAAACTCACAATTCTTCTTAACTAATCCAACAAATAATGGACTGAACTATTAAGCACAATTCTAGGGAAAAACAATTAAGAACAGGGAAGAAAATTCAATCAGAGAAAGAGCACTAGGACTTTCGAATCCACCCCTAATTATCATAACCCTTGTTTTGTCTGTTGATTCACCTTGATCTAGATTGATACCACTTATATAGAGAAAGTACAATCTGTGTCCTTAATCGGGCATACAGACTGTCTAATTCCTTTAAGTAATGCCATGAATAACATATCCCATGTCCTTGGTCGGGCACATGGAATGTACAATTCATTAAAGCACCCTGTTTCTTCCTCTATAGGAAACCTGTTCTTGATCAGACACAAGCACCTAAAATAATCATCCAGACAACATCCATATATAGACTCTGATCGAGTTCATAGATGGAGAAGTATAGAATTTAAACCAATCAAGCCCACTTAGAGAAAGAAACAAATTAATTAATATTCAAAGTAAATTCAACCAATACAAGAGCTAATCAAATTAGGGGCTTCATCTCAGCCCTAGCTGAGAGATTAGTGACCCATAAAATCCATTAAAAAGATGGATAAACAAAATTCATAAAAAAGAACATCAAACCGATCGATCTCTCTCTCTTCTTTCTTCTCTTTCTTCTCTTTCTTCTCTCCTTCTCTCCCTTGCTCCGGATCTGGAATCCTCTGTTTCTGAATACCTTTCCCACGTCCAAAACTCCTCTTTTATAGTTGCTGGAGGGCTGGAGTTGGTGGTGGAGTTGTAGCAGGACATGGAGTGTAACTTTTCGCAGCCATGATCGGTGGGCCCCATAGAAGTATTTTCTGGAAAATTCACCCCATCCATTGGATTCAGGATGAAATTTCAGTCAAGAATGGGTGGTTTTGAATGTCCATTGACGCGGCCCAGAGAAGAAATCACGAAAAGATCAGTTTTGAACATTGCAGAGCAGTCCGTTTGTGGCCTCTGTATCATGCACGTGTGCATGCATGAGAGCAGAATATCAGCATGGTTTTGAAGCTCTCGAAGCCCTCTACACGATGAACGGTTTGGATCGTCCGGAAGGATGACGTACGGGGCCCACTGACTTCCGCAAAAGTGGCCAGCGGCCGTCGTTACGCGGACGCCAAAACGGGGACTGTGGTGATGGTGGGGTCCGTGATCGAATCCTTCAGCGAAATCCACTCCGTTCACCGAATTTCTATCAAAATTTTGGTCAGAACTACATAAATTTTCTCCGTTTTGGTCTGGGCCACAGAAGATCTCATTACACCGTCCATTCCATGTTTGAACGGCTGGATTCCATTCTTGATGATCATTTGTAAATCTGCCACCTAGGCAGTGATAATGGTCTTCATTTAGACCTGATGAACGGCCTGGATTGATGGTTTGATGGACGTTGTGGACCCACAACCGGCGGCCATGGTCGGTTTGCGAGACGTTAGGGGCACCTTGCCGTGTTGATGAACGCGGGTGCGGGTCCGCGGCTTGCTGACCAAGATGGTGATGCGGTGCGCAGCTGGTGCAAGTGTACAGTGTACACTCTCCTCTTACACAGGCCCTACCGTGATGTTTACGAGAAATCTGCACCATCCATCCTCTTTATCTCCCTGATTAATGGGTTGGGACCAAAGTTGATGCATATCCTGTTATCAGGTGGGCCCCACTTACTAAATTAAGGGGCTGATCTAGCCATTGGAACACTTCCCGAAATATCCAGAGGTTGAAATTTAATATGTACAGTTAATTTATGGTCCTTATCCTATGTATGAAGTTTCGAACTGATCGGATGGCGGGAACCATGTGATCTTGCATGCTGGACCAATTTCGGGCCTCTTTAATGTGAACGGCTTGATTCCCTCGGATCTTTGACGTATAAATTCTTCAATCTTGATCCTCTGAAGTCCGTTCCTTGCTCTGGTGACTTCGGTACATCAAATCCACGCCTTTAACATCAATTTTCAATTAACGCTCCTGATTTCATCCTGTAACAAAAAACACAATTAATACACTCCATTAAGCCTTATCATGTACATAAATTTAGGCAATTACTGGGTCTGATATGCAATATTCGACCCTGATCACAACCCCCAACCAGCATTTTGCTAGTCCCGAGCAAAACATGCGAAAAGTAATTTCAGAAATAAAAGACAATTCTTGTAAACTCAAGTGACATGTGAACAGATAGTTGAGATGTGAAAATTCTAAGATTCATGAATGGAGAAAAGATTTTTTTTTTTTCTCCTGAAATCAAGCTTACAGTAAACTTCATAATCAAGTTCAAAATATTAAACCATGAATTAGAATAATTCTAAACATTGAGTTCCATGAGTGTATAGTGTAATCTCGGCTTACAACCATTAAGAGATCCAATTGTCAATTTCATGATATCATTGGTAATTAACAACGAAACTCATGACACTCAAACTGAAACCAACACCTGCCTTACAGATTAACCTTTCATTTTACCATCTTTTGATTTTCTTTATGAACAGTACGCCAAGGAAGGGAATCAAATCCTTACCTATAGGGAGCAAACCTATGGTGAAAACTCGTCGCCTAAATCTTTTCTCATGTCAACTATGAGGAATCAAATCTTCATCAATAGGGAGCAAACCTATGATGACGATTATGCGACTTACTCTTTCAATTCTTCTTTTTGATGCTAAAATTTTTATTTTTCAGGCTGGTTCCTTTCATGCTTAATGCTTACCAAGTTAATCATTTAATTTTCGAATCGAAACCTTAATGTGTAAGCGAGATGTGCTATGCAGAATCATGACTCAATTAATGCTTAAAACTTCTAATCATGGGTTAACAATTCGAACTGAACTGTGAAATCTAACAAATGGCTGACTCCAAGGGGCATAAATTATCACATTCTGTATCTTGTAATATGAAAATCACAACTATCCTTCATTAGCACGTCAAATTCACAAAAAAATTCCAGAAAAATTTAAAAATTGTCACAATTTTGCTCAAGACCAAGAAAATATTGATTAGGTAACCTAATCTCCCACCCCCAACCTGAAATCTACATTGTCCTCAATGTAAAAGAAAAAAAAATGCAATATACATGAGACAATGAACAAAAAAGAGTGATGAAAAGATGGTACCTGGATGAAGAATCAAGAGGCTTTCCCAAAATTATCAATGTAAGAGCGAGTTAGCACAAGAGAGAAATCAACAGAAGCAAAAATAACAAAAAGAAAAATAAAAGAAGATCCTACTTATACCACTTTCGCAGGTGCTCTCGATTGCATTTAGCGTATGCAACAAGCCTTTAAACCCCTAGGTTACCCCTAGTGGACGAGTTGTAGTCTCGTGAGGGTTTGCAGCAATGTTACCCACAAACATTGAAGTAACTAACTAGGAAAAAGCAATACAAGAAAATAAAAGGCTAGGTTGCCTCCCAGGAGCGCTAAGTTTAACGTCTTCAGCCAGACAAGAACGGACCATGAATGAACTAATCTTTATAACCAGGGTCCGCCAAAGAAATTACCGAACACCTTAATTAACCAATCCCGGACAAGTGATGTGAGTTCCCATGAGTTGTGCTATCTGCAATGAGAATGTAACCGACACTTTGTCGTCAAATAATTTAAGGACACGCTCGAACGACTTCTTCCATGTTAGGATCACGCTTCCTTTGCATTTCATGCGACATTTCCACAGCATGATCCATACATACAGTGGGGCATACTCCCTGTATTTCCGCTATCTTCTGTTCAATTGCTGCCTTATATGCTCTAAGAACATTAAGCGACACCTTTGCCTTTGTCTTGTCGAGTTAAAAGCGTGTCTTTGTCAGGAAGAGTCTCCGAGGGATGAAGAGGTTCCACTTTTGCTCTCCATTTTTCAGTCTCCAATATAGGAGTAGAGTCGAGTAGTGCATTGACTTCGTGGATGGGACTATCGATGTCAAAATCCATGCCATATTATGCTAAGCAGGTCTCAAGTGGATCTTCAAGAGATTTACGGAAGGAGTCCTGCACTAGACTCTCGATCATGTCCACTTCAGATATGTCATCCAAATCTGCGGATTGTTGTCCTGCATTAAAGACATTGAGTTAATATTTATGCTACCAAAAGACAATTTCATAACTCCATTCCGGCAATTTATAATAGCATTAGATGTGGCCAAAAATGGATGACCCAAGATGACTGGGATCTGACTATGAAGATTTTGGACAGGCTGAGTACCTATAACTATGAAATCCACTGGGAAATAAAATTATCAACCTGGATTAACACATCTTCAATAACACCCTGGGCACCTTGACAGATCTATCAGCTAGTTGTAATGTTATTTTAGTCGGTTTCAACTCACCAAGTCTTAGCTGCTCATAAACCGAATATGGTAACAAATTGACGTTCGCCCCTAAATCAAGCAATGCCTTCCCGATCTTATGATCTCCTATGCCTCAAGAAATGGTGGGAGCTCCTGGATCCCTAAATTTCGGAGGGGTGTTATGTTGAATCATGGAGCTGAGCTGCTCTGCAAGGAAGACTTTCTTATGAACATTCTGCTTACGCTTTTGAGTGCATAAATCTTTAAGAAACTTAGCATAAGCAGGGACTTGCTTGATAGTGTCAAGCAACGGGATGTTGACTTGCACTTTTTTAAACACATCCAAGATTTCATCAAAGTTATTTCTTTTCTTTATTGGTGCCAGACGTTGAGGAAAGGGTGCTTTGGACACGTAGGGTGGCACATTAGTGGCTCTTGGAGAGTCAGAGAGCTTTTGGACTTTGGATGCATTGGTGTGACTCTCTGCTTCATCTTGATCTTCTGCTTTAGAATTTGATTCATCCCTAGGCATCTCTATTCTGTTGTCAATCTGCTTGCCTGACCTAAGGGTAGTGATCGATTTGGCCTGTTCATGATATTGCCCTTGGTTGGAATTAGAGCCAATCTCATACTGTCCATTTGGATTAGCCTCAGGTTGGCTAGGAAACTTGCCCTTCTCTCTCTCACTCGATGTGGCAGCTAGTTGACCCATTTGTACTTTCAGCTTGACAATGGATTGCGCATTTGCATGTAAGCTTTGCTGGTTGGCTAGTAAGGTTTGTTGGGTGTCTTTTTGGAATTGGAGAGAACTCTGCATAAAAAGATGGAGTGTATCCTCAAGAGATAGTTTCCTTGATTGTGTAGGCAGTTGTTGATATTGCGGAAACTGTTGAAGTTGTTGACTGCCAACTTGGAGGTGCGGTTGCATGGGAGGATTTCCAGATGGTCCTCCTTGTTGTGGTCCTTTTGCCCAAGAAAAATTTGGATGTCTAGCCCACCCAGGTTGTATGTGTTCGAGTAAGGATCATTCCCAGGTTTTGAAAAGTGTTCATAGCATGTACTTGTTCGAGAGAAGTTCGGGGATCTTTGCACGGATGGACAAGACTGCATAGGATGGGCAGGACTAGAACATATTGCACAAGCCTCGGCTTGAGTTGTTTGTGGGGGTCCATTATTTAATACCAGAGCATTAACTTTCTTTGTCAGGTTATCAAGCTTGGTGCACAGATCTGGCATGACTCCTATCTCATATATACCACCTCTCTTTTGTGGTTGGGGACTTCTGTCACCTCTATTTGAATAATCCCATTGCTGGGAATTTTCGCACAAAGTTTCAAAGAAGTTCCACGCTTCGACATCACTTTTGGTCATGAATAACCCTCCACTAGTGGCATCAACCATGCGACGGTTCTGGGGTGTCAGACCGTCATAGAAGTATTGAACTTGTTGCCATTTCTCAAAACCATGGTGAGGATATTTAAGAAGCAAGTCCTTCCATCTTTCCCAACATTCATGAAAGTGCTCGCCCTCTTTTTGTGTGAAGTTAGTAATTTCTCTACGGAGGGCATTGGTTTTGTGAACGGGGAAGAACTTGTTTAAGAACTTCTTAGATAGTTGGTCCCATGTAGTGATAGATCCAACTTCTAGAGAATTCAACCATGCTTTCGCCTTATCCTTCAAAGAAAAAGGAAACAGGCGTAGGCAGATCGAATCGTCTGAGAAGTTTTGGAAATTAAAGGTGGAGCAAATGTTTAGGAATTCTTTCACATGATGGTATGGGTCCTCCTTGTCTAAACCATAAAAGGAAGGCAACAACTGTATGACCCCAGTCTTGAGTTCAAAGTGTGCTGCCGTGGTGGTGGGCAACACTATGCATGAAGGCGCATTGAGTTGGACAGGAGCTGAATAATCTCTAAGAGCTTTAACTTCATTGTCATTCGCCATTTCAACAGGATTATTTCTCAATCTTTCACGAAGTGTTCTTTCTATTTCAGGATCAAAAGGTGGTTAGTTCTCTGTTCAGAGATCTACGTCCTAGCATAAACTATGTTATTGCAATGTAAGAAAGAAAACTAAACTAAGAAGCAACCTACGAGAAATAAAACTAGAACTAGAAACTATGAGATTCTAAAACAAGTTAAAACTATGTCAACAAGAATGGGAAGAAAGAACCTAGAAAAGGAGATGATTGATTTTAAGAAGCTCCTCCTTCACTTAGTAGCTTCCTTCCTCAATTCCTGTAAATAAAAACAAAAACAAATCAAGTTTCCCAAAATAATGATAGAAAAATCCTAAGCAACTGTTAATTTCTAAAAAAGAAAGTTTCTAATTAGAAAATAGAAAGTTTCTAAAAAGAAGAATCCAAATCTAAAAATAGAAAATTCAAAAATTCAAAAAAAAGAAATTCTAGAATTGGAAAATTTCTAAAAAAAAAAATCCTAATTCTAAAAATAAAAATTAGAAAAAGTAAAGAATTTAGAAAGGGATTACCAAATTAGAAGTTTATTTTAGGACCCTACAAAACAGGAAATAGGTTAATTTCTAAAATAAAGAAAAGAACTCTACATTAGTAAAATCCTAATCTATGAATTATGATAAGAGACAATCCTAAATTCAATTTGGAACGAAACAGTCCCTAGCAACGGCGCCAAAAACTTGATGTTTTATTTAAACTAACATGATTTAAATGATTTTTAAACTCGCAAGTATACGAATCAGATGTAGATACGGTACGTATTACGAGATCGTTCCCACGAGGACTGATCGTCACAACTCAAACTCACAATTCTTCTTAACTAATCCAACAAATAATGGACTGAACTATTAAGCACAATTCTAGGGAAAAATAATTAAGAACAGGGAAGAAAATTCAATCAGAGAAAGAGCACTAGGACTTTTGAATCCACCCCTAATTATCCTAACCCTTGTTTTGTCTGTTGATTCATCTTGATCTAGATTGATACCACTTATATAGAGAAAGTACAATCTGTGTCCTTAATCGGACATCTGGTATCCTAATTCCTTTAAGCAATGCCATGAATAACATATCCCATGTCCTTGGTCGGGCACATGGAATGTACAATTCATTAAAGCACCCTGTTTCTTCCTCTATAGGAAACCTGTTCTTGATCAGACACAAGCACCTAAAATAATCATCCAGACAACATCCATATATAGACTCTGGTCGAGTTCCTAGATGGAGAAGTATAAAATTTAGACCAATCATGCCCACTTAGAGAAAGAAACAAATTAATTAATATTCAAAGTAAATTCAACCAATACAAGAGCTAATCAAATTAGGGGCTTCATCTCAGCCCTAGCTGAGAGATTAGTGACCCATAAAATCCATTAAAAAGATGGATAAACAAAATTCATAAAAAGGAACATCAAACCGATTGATCTCTCTCTTTTCTTTCTTCTCTTTCTTCTCTCCTTCTCTCCCTTGCTCCGGATCTGGAATCCTCTGTTTCTGAATACCTTTCCCACGTCTAAAAATCCTCTTTTATAGCTGCTGGAGGGCTGGACTCGGTGGCGGAGTTGTAGCAGGACATGGAGTGCAACTTTTCACAGCCATGATCGGTGGGCCCCATAGAAGTATTTTCTGGAAAATCCATCCCGTCCATTGGATTCAGGACGAAATTTCAGTCAAGAATGGGTGGTTTTGAATGTCCATTGACGCGGCCCAGAGAAGAAATCACGAAAAGATCAGTTTTGAACATTACAGAGCAGTCCGTTTGTGGCCTCTGTATCATGCACGTGTGCACGCATGAGAGCAGAATATTAGCATGGTTTTGAAGCTCTCGAAGCCCTCTACACGATGAACGGTTTGGATCATCCGGAAGGATGACGTACGGGGCCCACTGACTTCCGCAAAAGTGGCCAGCGGCCGTCGTTACGCGGACGCCAAAATGGGGACTGTGGTGATGGTGGGGTCCATGATCGAATCCTTCAGCGAAATCCACTCCGTTCACCGAATTTCTATCGAAATTTCGGTCAGAACTACATAAATTTTCTACGTTTTGGTCTGGGCCACAGAAGATCTCATTACACCGTCCATTCCATGTTTGAATGGCTGGATTCCATTCTTGATGATCATTTACAAATCTGCCACCTAGGCAGTGATAATGGTCTTCCTTTAGACCTGATAAACGGCCCGGATTGATGGTTTGATGGACGTTGTGGACCCACAACCGACGACCGCAGGTCGGTTTGCAGACGGCATTTGGAGGCAACCTCTGCCGTGTTGATGAACGCGGGCGCGGGTCCGTGGCTTGCTGACCAAGATGGCGATGCGGTGCGCAGCTGGTGCAAGTGTACAGTGTACACTCTCCTCTTACACAGGCCCTACCATGATGTTTACGAGAAATCTACACCATCCATCCTCTTTATCTCCCTGATTAATGGGTTGGGACCAAAGTTGATGCATATCGTGTTATCAGGTGGGCCCCACTTACTGAATTAAGGGGCTGATCTGGCTATTGGAACACTTCTCGAAATATTCAGAGGTTGAAATTTAATATGTACAGTTAATTTATGGCCCTCATCCTATGTATGAAGTTTTGAACTGATCGGATGGTGGGAACTATATGATCTTGCATTCTGGACCAATTTCGGGCCTCTTTAACGTGAACGACTTGATTCCCTTGGATCTTTGACGTATAAATTTTTCAATCTTGATCCTCTGAAGTCCGTTCCTTGCTCTGGTGACTTCGGTACATCAAATCCACGCCTTTAACATCAATTTTCAATTAACGCTCCTGATTTCATCCTGTAACAAAAAACACAATTAATACACTCCATTAAGCCTTATCATGTACGTAAATTTAGGCAATTACTGGGTCTGATATGCAATATTCGACCCTGATCATCCCACTTGGTGGGTTGGTTGATGGAGCCCCTTTTTCGAATGATAGCCAATAGGGCCCTAGTCTGGGTCCAAGTAGTGAGGCAATGCCGGACTCGCAATGGGCCACGACCCCACAGATGGGCCAATGCCAAGTGCGCCACCGATTTTAGGTCAGAACCATGCTTCTTCGTCGGCACCACATATACCTCAAACAACCCCTCCCTTGGATAAATTAGAGCAGATGATGCTCTTGATGTAACAACAACAACAGGTCCTAGCGATTATAGCGGGGGCCATTGCACAGAATATGTATGTGGCCCCACTGATGCAACATGTACAGGCTACTGGGACAATGGCTGCAAGTGGCCTGTTTGAACGTTTTCAACGCCTCCGTCCTCCTACGTTCGCGGGTACCCATAGACCCAAGGAGGCCGAGTATTGGTTGAATAGAATATCCAAGATGTTAAGGCCATTACATTACTTTGAAGCAGAGCAGGTCAAGCTTGTTACATACATGTTTTAAAAGGAAGTTAGCCTGCGGTAGGATATTGTCCTTTGAACCGTTCCTACAGGGTTTGTGTGGATGTGGGATGAGTTTGAGGTACGTTTCCACGAGAAATACTTTCCTCTCACCTATCGCAATGAGAAAGAGGGTGAATTCCTCCACTTCAGGTAAGGGGGAATGACGATAGCAGAGTATGAGAATCGCTTCATGGAGCTAGCTAGATATGCTCCCCTGATTTTGGCTAACGAGCCGATGAGAATGTGGCGATTCTCGGAAGGGTTGCGGGCTGACATCCGCACCAAGATGTGTTGTGCTAGAATTCTCACGTATATTGAATTGCTAGAATTCTCACGTATATTGAATTGGTGAACATGTCCTTGCGAGCTAAGCAAGACGGTGAGCGGGTGTCCCGAACACGCTTGCCAATAGGCCTGAGGCTTAGGCCCGAATTGCAAACTCGGCCGTTTCTCAGCAAGAGGCTACGTATGAACTCACCCCCAAGACCATTGGTTCTGCTGGCTCAGCAAAGGCGTTTTGATCTTATGTGTACCTACTATAGCAGAGTGGGCCACACTGACCCCTTCTGCTTTACTAAGATGAGGGATAACGGCTACACGTCGCCTCAGAGGGTCAACTGTCAGCCACCGCACACTATTTTAGCCCCAACTCTACGATCTATGACACTGGCGCAACCATACAACCAACCTCCTGTATCCCGAAATAGGCTGCCTCAATGGCCTATAACAGGGCCTCCTAACCGCCCGCAACAAGCTCCCATGCATGCACTCGCCACCGAAGTAGCTGAATCAGCGGCTACAGTACCGCTAGCATTTGAAGTCACTGCCCACGTCCAAGGTACACCTGTATTCCTTTTGGTGGACACCGGGTCCACTATTTCTATGATAGCATGCTCTACAGTCAAACGATTAGGGTTAGACATTACCCCTATGATCGGGGTGAGAGTCATCACCACAACAGGAACCTTCTCTGATGCCACTAAGATTTGTAAGAGTTGCCCGATAGACTTAGGGAGTAGAGTGGTGTGCATTGACCTGATTATAATCAAGATATATCATTATGATGTCATCCTCGACATGAATTGACTCACCGATATGAAGGCAGAGATTGACTATGAAACCAGATTGGTGACAGCCCATGGGTCCGAGGGCACGACCTTCACCTTCCTAGTTCAGGTCAGTTAGCCCTACTGCATTAATTGTTATGCTTCCCTGTTAGAGAATTATGATGGTCCATCACTAGGGGACACGCAAGTGGTCTAAGATTTCACGGACGTATTCTGAACGATCCTTAGACTACCTCCTTAGCGCGAGATCGATTTTACCATTGACCTTGTGCTAGGTGCGACATCTATCTCCTTACCAATATACCGCATGCCTCTGTGTGAAATGGAGGAATTGAAGAAGCAAATTGATAATTTATTGGACTCAAGTTTTCTAATGCTGAGTGTATCTCCTTAGGGAGTTCTTGTGTTATTTGTGAAAAAGAAGGATGGATCGCTGCAGTTATGTATAGACTATCGCAAGCTGAATCACGTTACAGTAAAGAACGAGTATCTTCTGCCTAGGATAGATGACCTGTTCGACCAATTGAAGGGGGTTAGTATTTTTCTAAGATAGACTTGCAGTCCGAGTATCATTAGTTGCGCGTCAAAAATGAAGACTTACAGAAAATAGCTTTTAGGACCAGCTTCGGGCACTACGAATTCCTTGTGATGCCGTTTGGACTTACAAATGCACCGGCTGTATTCATGATTCATGAACCTCATGAACCGGGTGTTTCGGCCATATCTTTACTGATTCATCATCGTATTTATAGATGACATTTTGATAAACTGAAAGAGTCGGAAAGATTATGAAGAACACCTGCGAGCAGTCTTTGATACTCTTAGGTAGAATCAGTTGTTTACACAGTACTAAAAATGCGACTTCTGGAAGGAAGAAGTCAAGTTCTAGGACACGTGATTTCCAAGGAAGGAATCGCCATGGACCTTGCCAAGGTGACCGTGGTACAAGACTGGGAGCATCCTAGGTCAGTCACAAAAGTTAGGAGTTTCCTCAGACTTACCGGCTATTATCGCCGATTCATTAAAGATTTCTCTAAGATAGCTCGAGATTTTAAATTTGCTTGGAACGAGAAAGCAGAGGCAGCTTTTCGGGAATTAAAGGACAAGATGACCACTACACCCGTATTAGTGCTGTCAGAGAAAGGGGTTAAATATATTATTTACATTGACGCCTCTCATGTCGGTTTGGGTTGTGTACTTATGCAGAAGGATAGGATGATCGCCTATGCCTTGCGACAGTTGAGAAAACACGAAGAAAATTACCCCACTCATGATTTGGAGTTGGCGGCAGTCATTTTCGCATTAAAGCTTTGGAGACATTACCTCTACAGCGAGGAGTTCGAGCTCTTTTGCGACCATAAGAGTCTCAAGGACATCTTTACACAGAGGGACCTGAATATGAGTCAGTGTTGTTAGATGGAGACATTGAAAGACTTCAGGTTTGAAGTCTCCTACCATCCTGGCAAGGCCAACCTTGTGGCCGATGCGTTGAGCCGTAAGAAAATTATAGAATTTGTAGCCCCACTGAAGGTAGGAGAGTTGAATATGGTGGAGTTCGTGCGAGATTTCAAACAAAGGATGACAGTGGAGGAGCCGTTCGAGAGCGTCGCACACTTCCAGGTGCAACCACTTATTGATGATCGAATCATTGTGGCTCAGAGAGAAGATGAGCTATTATTGAAGATGAGAGAGCGTGCAAGCGAAAGTGAAAAATCAGAATGGAGGATTGGCTTAGATGGAAGTTTACGATATCATGGCCACCTATGCATCCTGGACTTTCACGACTTGAGGAAAGAGGTTTTAGAGGCCGCTCACAATTCAAAGTTGGCAATGCATCTGGCCGTATGTGTTTGACTAGAAGTAACAAACCTATAACTTGCCTATCGTATGTGTTTAACTAGGAGTGACGAACCTAGATGGATCCAGAACATAGGAGTAGGACCACTGCTGTTGTCCGATGCCAAATGTTTGATTTGGGGTCAGTATTAAAAAAGGGAGGTACCCTAACTTCCCAAACTTGCTGTATGAATAAGCATAATTAATCACTTGGCTAACACGGCCATGCATCACACTACATTAGTTAGGATGTGCCAAAAAGGTGTTAGAGTTGCACCGTTTGAGGAAGTGTTGTCATATGTGAAATAGGCTGTCGGAGTCGTGTGTGAGGGAGCATTGGTGTGAGGACATGCATCATTACTTGCACCCCATTCCCGCATTAAAAAGAGTATTTAGGAAGTGATTGTTATGATTGCTTTATCATTACTGCTTTGATTAACTTGATAACATGTGTAACTTTTGCCTTATAGAACCACTGAGTTGATCACTCACTCCCACTCTGGGACGGTGTTTTAAAACACTAACCAGACGTTGATTTAGATGTAGGTATAAATGATGTCTATGATCTGGAGCAGGACTTCTTGGATGAGGAGGAATTCTCCTGCTTCCAACTCTCGGGTGAGTCGATGTAGACCACGGACCATTGTGTAGGGGACACTGGGCATCAGGGCTTAGTTGAACACATTTACACTACCACCTTTTGTACATTTTGATGCTACACATGTATATAATGAACCTGTTTTTGTACTCATACTCTGGAATAAATTTTATGAAACATCTTCATACTTACATAGACATGTTTTAGAATTTCGCACTGGCTTAATTTCATTAAATTCGGAGTATGATGTGTTATTTAGTATAATCCCATGCATGCTTAATTCATGAAAATGAAAGAAATCTGAATACCATCATCCTTAATGCATTAGTGATGTTCTGAATATCGGGAGTAGAGCTTTGCTCGATCCTTGAAAATCGGGGCGTTACAGCAACATCCCAAGGTCAATCCCAGTCGAGTTCCTTGTCGAGTTAAGCATTGATAAGCTTGACCCAAAGGTAGTTCTCCTAGTAAATTTAGTCCTGAGCTGGATGGACCTGGTAGTCGACTACCTTCAGGGAGGCAAGCTGCCTGAAGATCAGCTCGAAGCACACAAACTCCTATCCAGGTCGGCCCAATATGCCATGGTTAGAGATACTTTATACAAAAGGGATTTTCTCTACCATAACTCAGATGTCTTCGACTTGATGAAGTCGAGTACGTTCTGAGGGAAATACACAAAGGTATTTGTGGCAACTACTCCGTTAGTTGTGTCCTCGCCTACAAAGTCATCTAGTAAGGATGCTCTTGGTTGACCATACAAAAAGATACCAAACAATACACCCGGATGTGCAATAAATGTCAGAGATTCGTGGCGATACCTCACTAGCCTCCTTAGTAGCTGACCCCCATGTCCGGGCCCTGTCCATTGCACAATGGGATATAGACATCATCATCTCTCTGCCAATCGATAAAGGACAGGCCAAGTTCGTAGTCATCATGATCGACTACTTCACCAAGTGGGCGAGGTCAAGCCGTTGGTTTAGATCACTGAGCATAAAATTACCGACTTCATTTAGAAAAACATCATATGTTGGTAAGGGATCCCGCACATGATCATCTCAGATAACGGGAAGCAATTTAACAACGACCGTTTTTGAGGTATGTGCGAGAATCTTGGAATTTGAAATGCCTACTCATCACCGGCACCCTCAATTTAATGGTTAGGTTAAGGCAGTCAACAAGATCTTCAAGAACCACCTTCGAATCAAACTTGAGAAAGCCAAAGGGGCCTGGGCCAAGGAGCTCCCCCATGTCCTCTGGGCAGACCGGACCATTGTCTAAACGACCATAGGAGAAACTCCATTCTCCTTGCCTTTAGAGCTGAGGCCTTTGTCCCAGTCGAGATTGGGCTCCCTACTGCTCGGATCCTCTCCTACGATGAATATCAAAATGCCGAGTAGATGACATTGGACCTTGATCTGCTCGAAGAAAAAAGGGAGCATGCCCAACTCAAAAGTCACAGCTTAGCAATAGCAGGTCACCTGGTTTTACAATTCCAGAATGAGGACGAGAAGGTTCTGAATTGGAGATCTAGTCCTCCATAGAACCTTCCAAAACACCAAGGAGCCTGGCTCGAGGACTCTGGGACTGAATCGGGAAGGGCCCTACATGATAACAAGCACAACCTGACCAGGAACCTATTGGCTCGAAGACATGGAAGGGCGACCTCTACTACATCCATGAAATGCTGAACACCTGAAAATCTACTACCCGTAAAGACCAAGCAGGTCTATGGTTGAAATCTACATGTCTCCTATTTAAAATCTATAATAAGAAATCGACCAAGTCGGAATCCATATGTTTTCTTTAAAATCTACAATAAAAATCCCGAGGTTGGGAAATTTTACTTTCTACTCATTCTCTACAACATTTAGTCTACAAGAATTTACTAAGTGCTTTCCTTAGTACAAGGGAAAAATAACCCTCACTAACCGTCCGGCCCTTAGAGAAGAGGTCAGATTGTTGATTAAATTTACTACGTGGTCTACTAGGGACTTCCGTTAGTGTAAGGGAGAAACAGTCCCCGACTAGTCGCCCGACCCTTGAAGAAGAGGTTAGACTACTAACTAATAATGCTACTCAGATTGTGCAATCTACGATGAGGATCCCCTATTACAAGGGAAAACAATCCTCTTAAACATACTACTCGGCCCTCCATGAAGGGATCATTGTAGTTCATTTGTTTACTTTACGAAGGAAAAATTTCCTTAATAAAAGGATGAGCTCAAAGGCTCGGCTAATATACTCAGCCTATTAGCACAATGCCGACGAAACATCAGACTGACCTACCAAGTCTACTAAAATCTCATACTTAACAGATATTGCAAAAAAATCCCTTTTCATTGATCAGATGGAGAAGTACATATGGGAAGAATACAAAAAAAAAAAGAAAGAAATTATACAAGTATAAGTGGGGGTGGTGAGGCTCAGTCGACTCAAGAGGGGGGCTGTTGTGTGGCTTCGACATCAGTCGGAGCAGGGCCCACCGGTGCAAGGTCTGCCTGCTAGTCGTCACTGAGGCCGAGGTTCAGCTCGGGGTATAGACCCTTGACATCCTTTATGCAGTGTTCATAACTGCAGTTATAGATCACCTCCACCTCGTCGGCTCATTCCTTCGAGGCTTTATACTCCTCTATAGTCGCAGCCTTGATCGTTGGGATGGCCGTCGTGGCCTCGGACAACTGAGCGATCAAAGTTGCCTCAACTTCGGCCAACTTGGTCATCGAATTCTCCCTATCCCACACTAGCTCTGCTTTTAGTTTCGCTGCCTTAGATTTCAACATTGCAGCCTTAACCACCGCCTTAGATCGCTCCTTCTCGACTATAGAAAGATGCGACCTTACCCCCTGTAATTCGGCCTGCGTCGAACGTTCCTTCTCTAGGCTTCGCTCAGTTGAATCTTCAGAGTGTCGTGCTCCTTCCTAGTCAGCTCTAGATCTCATCGAAGGGCCTCAACTTCGGTAGTCTTGCCCTGAAGCTCAACCTCCACCTGCTCACATTCATTCGCCACTTGCCTCATTTTTTGGCGAGTGGATAGAAGAGCATGGATGAGCTGAAACAAAGAAAGCATGTTAGAAATCAATAAAAATAGACAAACACAGCGATAAGGAAACGATGTACCTTGTAGCAGAATGTTGCCGCTTTACTCAGGAGGGTCTCCAGATGAGTGTTGATCAGATTGGAGATCTGATCTTCCAGAGCATGCCTAGCCATCTAGTTGGTTAGGCCATTCATATGATACCCGGGGGGTAGGGAGCTCGGTCCCTTAGCCTCAGCAGCTCAGGGGCCTGAGGTACCACCCTCTTCAACCACTTGCGGGCCCGAGGTATCACCCTCTTTGGCCTCGGCTTAAGCGACTGTAACCCAAGGATCCTCTGCCTCTTGAGCCTCTCGAGCTGAGGAGGTCCTCTCCAAATCTAGCACCTCCACATTCGCCTTCTATGGAGGTATAGCTAGGGCAGGAGTGTCCTAAGCCCTAGATGTGGTCAGAAGTGACCGCCCCGCCGAGGACCCCCTAACGTCAGGTTTCGACCTCACCTCCACTGTGGCCAAGGCCCCGTCTAGAATAGTCAGAGGGACAATCACCTTCCTCGTTATGGTCGACTCTCACCTGACCATTTTAGTAACAGGGGGAGGACGGACCCTTTTGTCAGACCTCAACGTCTCGACCATGTTTGCACAAAAGAATACTCAAAGTTAGTAAAAATTCCACGTCACCAAAGCATATCTCAGATTCATTAACTACCGGGAGCAGCGAAAGAAATAATTCTGTAAAGCACGGACCGACGAAGAAGGTTCAGGGTGATCAACACGATTCAGAGGCAAAGTTCCTCCTTTATCACATTTGCCTTATTCACCTGCCTAAGTTACAGGTTAGAAAGATTAGGCAAAGACTTGGGAAAGCCTGCAAGAGAAATCAAATGGTCAGTGAATTAGCTACAAACGCATAAAGAAAGATCCTAAGTCCGATGTTTCGATAATATCTGACCTGGAGTACCAAATTTGTGGGGACCAGAGCTTGTAGCCGAGCTAGGTTAAGACTCAAATATTGCATATTTAACCCTTCAATTACATCAGTTTTCCTGGCCTTTGATTGATAATTTGATTTAATTGTATACATTTTTGTCATGCAAGGTGATTCAGAAGTTTATGATAAATATACGCTTAAAAGGATCGATTTAGAGCTCAAAAGAAGATAATGAAGAATTAGAGATTTGGAAGTCATTAATAAAGAATTCACATGTTAAAGATCCAAGGAAACCAAGCGAGGAATGAAGAGAATCGAAGATTTGAAGTGAAGAAATGGAATCCTGAAAATTATCCTCAAAAAAGATATTCTGAAATTTCGGGGCCAGAAAAACATAGTTTTAAAAAAGTTCTAGAATAGACTTCAATGCAATCAAAGACACTTATATAACATTGAAGGTGCAATCGAAGCTAGTTCGATGCAATCAAGAATTTCAGGATTTCTCAAGTTAAACTTGTTGGATAGTTCTAGATGATTTTTTGGTGCAATCAAAGACACTTAGATAGCATCAAAGGTGCAATCGAAGACACTTCGTTAGCATCGAAGGCGTTAAGAGGAGCTTACACAAAGTGCGTATAATTTAAGGTGGTTTGCGGATTTTTCTAACTCGGCGTGAAAGTTGGAGTTCCACAACTAAATAGGAGTCCCTAGGATGTTCCAAAACACATTTTAGGCTTTGAAAAGGGAGAGAAGGCCTAAGTGGAATGTCGACAACGTTCTTCCTCTTCGGTTTCTTCACGGGTTCTAGTTGATCTTTTTATTTTTCTTCTAGGATGTTAGTCTTCTTAGGCTAATCTCTTAACTAAGGCTAAAGGGATGAAACCTATAGTTTATTTAGATGTTTAATTTGCTTTGATTCAAGTATATGTTGACCTTCCATTAAGTTTTGGTTTGAATTAAGATATATTACCAGTTTTCTATAGTTTCTTGAGACTGAAATTATAGTAGATGTTGTGAAAGCTCTTGATATAATCTTATTGACTTTGGAATTGTGTGATGTGTAAAAGTCGTTGTTCACCATCGTCTCCTGGGCATGGTAGGATGATTGAATTCCCTACCATCATTCAATTAGATGAATCTTTGGGAACTAAATTAATGAAAAATTCAGATTTTGTTTTAACCGCTCCATCATCAGGTTGGATAGGATAAGACTCCGATTCCAATTGAGTTATCATTGAATCAAGTTGATTAATGTTGAGATTGTTATAGGTGGATTCTTGGAACCTTAGGCTTTTTATCTTTAATATTTCAAAACATTTTTCTAAATCACTGGATTAAAAACCCAGACCAACCAAGTTAGACTTAGATTAGTTCTAGACCATGTTCCCCATTCCCTATGGATTTGAACTCAGTGTCACCGAGTTATTACTACATTGCCACCGTGCACTTAGGGTTGTGAACAAGTTTTTGGTGCCATTGCCGGGGAGTGGTATTGAACACGATTAGGTTTAGGTTTTTCTAGGTTTGTTTTTTGTTTTAATTTAGATTTTTCTTATTTTTTGAAATTTTCTAATATATGGTTTTTAGGATTTTTTCGTTTTTAGAAATTGTTTTTAGGATTCATCTTATTTTTTTTCTCCTCTTTCTTCTTCTAACATTGCTAACATAGTTTGATTGTTTTGATTTTGTAGGATCTTCAATTATAGTTCTTATCTTTTGGTAAATTCTTCCCTTTACTTGCTCTCCATATTTCTGTAGAATTTTTTTATAGGAATTTATTTTAGGATTAGATTCAGAATTAGGGTTTCACCATGTATATATAAGAGTGGACATGTAAGTATGTTAATCTACTTCTAGAAGATGAGAGATACCGTGAAGGGTTGTCAGATGATTATGTTCGGAAATAGCCTGTCTCAAAATTTTTCTGAAACCATTATCGAGAACTGATCGAAATATAATTCTCCACAGGTTAAGAAGTCTATACGCGATCATATGCGGGAGAATAATTACACTCCACGGATTAAGAAATCATTATGTGATTATTTGAATAAGAATAATTATTATCCATCTGGCAAGAAGAAAATAATGGGTGATAACGCGTACCAACAACCATCAAACCCTCCCACATATGACCAGTATGACTATGATCAGTGGAACCATTGTGACTTACGGAACACCGACTATATCTTGGACGCTTACAGACGCTTATGTTTCCAAATGTAGAACATCAACAAGCTGTCCCCATACGGATCATCGACTATATCTTGGAGCTTCTTCTCTGGGACTCCTTCACTTTATCCCTTAACTTTTTTTTATCCCTAATCCTTGTTTTCTGTTTTTACTGGTTTTGAATCTTCTTCACTGGGCCCCTCCATCGCTACTCAGCGAGCACATTTATAAGTTCAGTGCATCTCAGTGCAAATCAAAGTAATGGTTGACAGGGTTGGTGTATGGTGGTTATTATGTTATGTGGGTCGTGGGTGTGAACCACGACCCAATGCATATGACTATAATGAAATATATAGCATGACAATCAACACTCAATGGATCGTGATTGACATGGTCACTGGTCAGTGTATCGTGGCCCACACGTTATGTGGGTCATGGCTGTGAATCACGCCTCAATGTAGATGACGTCAATGATATGTATGGTATGACAACCATAATATGTATGATATGCAATTGTTTGTGGTTGCCGTCCATGATGTTTCGTCGCAAACAACCACGATCTTATGAGAACACGACCCATATAACATGACAACCATGGTCCACCTGTCATGAGTGACACGACCTGTTGTTAAGCTCACCGTTTCCACTATGGGTCGTGGTTTAAATACACAATAATTCATGGATCGTGGTTAACACGCTCCGTAGTTCATGTACCATGAAGTATATATATTACAGTTCAAATGACATTATCACAAATAATGTAAAATATAAACCAACATATTAAGTCATCATCAGCCTCGAAATCAGCCAGCAGGGACAAAACATTTTACATCTAGAGCATTTAGGTGTTGTCCTATCTTCTGTGGGTCGTGACTATGAATCATGGTAGTAGTGCTATATGGGTCGTGGTTATGCCAACATAGATCACAATAATAACCATAATATCATTGTTGTAATTATTTATCAATATTCTGATTTTTTGTATTGTTAAAAACTGAGTGTAGATATGTTGTCATCTTACCCATCGTCAGACATTTGGGACTACGCTTCCCTTGTTGAATCACCACCAAGGTCTGGAAAAATAAAGATTAAGTGTGGTTTGTGTGGCGCAAAGTTTGTGATCAATACTAATCAGTTTCGGTTACACTTGTCATGTCGAGGTGGTGATGCAAAACCATGCCCCAATGCCCCCAACGATGTCCGAAATCTTTTTCAAGCCCTGTTAGATTCGAATAGAAAACCTTCCACTCCATCCAAACCATGTGCTTCTGGATCTAGTACATGAATGACATCTACAAATGATGCAGAGGAGGATTCGAGATTAAAACCTTTGGAGGAAGAACAATTCCAACTCTCCTTAAAATGCAGTATGGAAGAAGTTTCTAGACCTCAGCGATATTTGAGTCAAAGACAACACGATATTGAAGCCGGATCGAGTGCGACAAACAAGAAGAAGAAAAAGAGTAACAAATTCAAATTCTTGACCCGTCTCAGTGAATTTTATAGGGCATTGGGTACTACATACAATTCTTCACACAAAAGAAAGTTTGAAAAATCTAGTTCGAAGTATAAAAGAGCATGAAGGAAATATCTCTTCGCCTTCTGACTCAGAGGAAGTGAACCAATATGTATATTGATCAAATGATAATACAGGAAGGCACTCCTCCTATGGAGGTTATTAGTTGTAAATTGTCATTTTGAACAATGTAAATATACAATTATGGAAGCTTTTTAATAATAAATTATGCATTATATATATATATATATATATATTTTATTGCTTTGTTCAACTTCGAATTTGACAATCGAGTGGTTAATGTCAGTAGGATGTCATGCGACTATTGGATTTCCAATGTTAGAAATATTGTTTTTAACATTGCAACTACAAACCACTTGGCATTACAATCATAATCCATATAACCTAAAAACCGTGACCCTTATGGATCCTGGTTGTCCATACATGACATCTTACTGCACCAAAAAATCACATTATTCGTGAACTCCGCAAGATGACTATAAATTCAACCAGTGAACTTTCGTTTAATTGCAGTAATAACAGGACAAGGAAGAAGAATAGTGACTAGATGGGAGCTACAGGTAGGCCAATTTAAGCTCTTCAAATCTTTTAGCGACCCTAGCTTTCTCTTTCTTTGCCGCGTCGTACTTCTCGATTTAGTGTAGCCTTTTCTCATTAAAGTCCTGATTGCGAGACCAAGCGGAATGACACCGCTTGATTTCTATGTCCGCCGCAGAAAAATTCTCTACGAGTTGCCGGACTTCTGAAATTGTCTTTAGAATTTCCTGTGGAGGCCGTTGATCTTCAGGAAGATCGTGAACATCCCTGAGGAAAGGGAAGGGATCTCTCATAAAGGATGAACGCGAGAAGGACTCGATGCCTTCTTCAAATATCTCCTCCACTATTTTGATTCAAAGAGCAACGAAATTCATGAATGCTTGTGAAAATTTGAAACCCAATTACCACTTTTATAAGCTGGTCAAACATTCTGAAGGGTTGTGCTGATTCCAAGGGGATTAATGGGAAGTAGCGACATTAAAGAAAGTAATTGAAACCAAGTACCACTCTCATAAGCTTGTGAACGAGTGGTTAATGTGAGTAGGATGTCGTAGGACTATTAGTTTTCCAAGGCTCGTGGCTGTTAGCCATGTTTGTTGACATGCACAATGGATCGTTGTTATATACGTATAGTTGAACATGGATGGCAAACACAATTGATATATCGTGACAACCACCGCCCCTGTAACACTATAGCAACAATATATATTATCTTACAACCACGATCCGTCGAACATCATAACCACGACCCGGTTGAGACGAAAACCATGGTCCATAACAACAATGCTACAGTCTGTATGACAACCACGAAACTGTCATGTGATCTGATCCCGTGGTTCATGTGCATGTTAGATCGTGGTTATTGTCCACGTAGGTTCTTGGTTCACAACCACGACCCTAATCCGATCCCCAGAAAAGCCTACATGATATGTATACACGACATGACTCATATGGATCGTGCTTATGTGTTTCGTCCATGACGTACATAATCCATAGATCATTACAATCACGACCCATATAACATGACAAACACGACCTATATAACATGATAAACACGTTCTATGCAACATGGGACTACCACCCAAGCAACCCACAACCCATATAACATGGAAAATCATGAGCCATATAACATAAAACCCACGACCCACCGCTTAGTGACAGGTGCTCTTCTTACAATCACGATCACATGGTATAATCGTTGATGCCATACACATTAGATTGTGATTCCCAACCACTATCGATGTGGAAGACAACCACGACTCTTTGTTCGTCCTATCCATGACCATTCTCTAGGAATTTAGTTCGACCCAGCGCCACATTCTTCTTCTTCATGATATCACACCAAAGTCGCTACTTCCTCACAATCCATTGGATACCGAGTGCGACCCTTCGTTATTGGTGCGACCGTATCGAATCTGTGTGACCCTTTGGAATCAGCACCTTGACCATTAAATGGCTAGCTTATAAGAGTGGTACTTTGGTAATACTTCCACAAGCCAATTCATGAATTTATTTGCCCTCTCATTCAAAAAATGGAGAAGATATTCGAAGAAACAATAGAGCCACTATCACATTCTTCCTTTATTCGTGATCCCTTCTCCTTCCTTAGGTATGTTCATGATCTTCTTGAAGCTCAACGGCCTCCATAGGAAGTTCTAAAGATAATTTTAGAACTCTGCCAACTAGACAATTTCAATGGGCACCCAGCCAGTGGAAAAACGTTAACTAGTTTGTGGCTTTTATTCATGTAGCAGAAATTAGAACGGTGGCGTTATGTTCCCCACTGTATATTAAATGGGTCGTGGCTTGCATGCTACATGTGGCGCTTACTCTGGACGCTCGCTCTGAATCTGAATGAAAGGCTTGTAGTTTTTAACCACCGAAGATGAGAGTGATTGTCAGTGAAATCGGTCGTGGATGTCTTATAATGTTCGTCGTTTATTTGTTAAATTGGTCTTGGCTATCTTACAATAGATCGTGATTTTCAGTTTATATGGTTCATATTTGTAATGTAGGATGGGATGTATTTGTCATGTTAGATCGGTCTTGGCTGTCTTATCATAGACAATTCTCTTCAACGTGCACCCAGCGAGGTTTGGTCGTGAAGATGACATGGTCATTTTTCACATGAATAGTGGGTCGTGACTGTCAGGGCATATGGGTCATCGTTCTCATATGCCAACAGCGATCCACTATTCATCATAACCACGACACAACGCAAGGGACAATTACGACCCACTATTGATCAAAGTTTCATGGGTCGTGGTATCGTTTGATATGAGTCGTTGTTGTAAAATTGTATATATCTTGGTTCTGATGAAATTTGGATCCTGAATGAAAGTATCAGAGGGTTGTGGTTTTCGTGTAATATGTTTCGTAATTGATGTGAAGCATTGATCGTAGTTGTCATTTGATATGGTAAGCTCCTAGTTTCTTGCACTGATTTTTTGCACTACCCATTTACAACTACGATCATTATATAATGAAAACTATGACCTATTGTTGTGTACACTATTTTCATCGTTCTGTTTGTAGCTCAGATACATTAAGGCCTGTGATTATCATACACGTTGGGTCATGGTTGACATGAAATATGGGTCGTGACTGTCATTGTATAGGTCTTAGTTTTCATGATACATGGATCATGAAATGGATTGACACATAGGTCGTTGTTGTTGTTTTATTTTGGTCATGCTATACGTGAAGCAATGGTCGTTGTTGATTTGGATCGCGGTTGTCATGTTAAATTGGTCGTGGTTCGCAGTTGTAATTGTTTATGGTTGCCGTCTATGTTGGATCGTCGCAAACAACCATGATTTTATGAGAAACACGACCCATAGAAAATGACAATCACAATCCACCCGTCATGAGTGTCATGACCCGTTGTTAAGCTCACTATTTCCTCTATTGGTCATGGTTCAAATGCACAAGAGTTCGTGAATCGTGGTTAACATGCAGTAAGGTTCATGAATCAATAACTATATATATTACAGTTCAAATTACATTATTGCAAACAATAAAAATATAAACCAACATATTAAGTCATGATGGTGGTAGCTATGCAAATATGGTTCGTGGTTGACATGCACAGTATATCGTTGCTCACATCTCACATGGGTCGTGGCTGTGAATCATGGTAGTAATGCTATATAGGTCATGGTTATGCAAACGTATATCATAATAACGAACTGTATAGCATGATAACCACGATAGTGGTTGGTTCTCTTAAGGTTGTGGTTGTCAACAATGACCCAACATGGATGACAACCACAATCCATTGCAACTATGAACCATGATAATTTTACCATGACAACCACAACCCATATCGACCATGACCAATGCTTCATGTATACCCCCCAAACCATACTATACAAATTAGCAAATGTAACGTGCACATCCATATGACAGTAATGGAGGTAAATTTAGTATATATTACACTACTCATTCATACGACAGTAACGCAGGAAATCAGGTGAGAACCACAACCCCTATAACATGATAACCACGATACATGAGAACTACAACACATACAACATGAAACCATGACTCGTACGTTCTAGGTTTTCTTACTCACTTTCCAAATCCAATGTCCTTTTCTGGTACAATTTCATCTCCCGACATCGTATTTACAGAAAGCCTGGCTGAGAAATTATCTCATGAGCAAGAAGTGTATGCAAGCTCCACTTTTAGTTGCTCACTTTCTAAATCCAATGAAGAATTTTATATAGTAAAGCTTCCTTTTCCATCTCCGTATATCTCCAAAGGAAATGGTTTCTTTTCCACTGGCTGGGTGCCTGTTGATATTGTCAAGATGCCGGAGTTCGGAAGATGTCTTCAGAACTTCCTGTTGAGGCCGTTGAGCGTCAAGAAGATCGTAAACATCCTTGAGGAAAGGGTAGGGATCACACGTAAATGAAGAATGCTAGAAAGACTGGATGCCTTGTTTAAATATCTCATTCATGGTTTTTTTTCTAAAGATTCTTGAAACCCAAGTACCACTTTTATAGGCTGGTCAAATAGATGGATCAACATGCCATTTCCGAAGGGTCGCACATTTTCTGAACGGTCGCAGGGATTCTGAATGGTCGCGTTAATTTGGTACGGTTGCACGGATAATGATGGGTCGCGCTCTGTGCCCAATGGATTCGGGGAAGTAGTGACTTTGGTGTGATTGCATGAAGAAGAAGAATGTGGCACTGTTTCCGGAGGGTCACGTTGAATTCCAAGGGAATGGTCATGGATGGTACGAACAAAAGGTCGTGGTTGTCTTCCACATTGATAGTGGTTGGGAATCACAACCCACTATGTATGACAACAATGATCGTTCCATGTGATCGTGGTTCGCTTGAACATTGGGTCGTGATTGTGTTACATGGATAGTGATTGTAAGAAGGACACTTGAAATTAAGCAGAAGATAATGAGGGAACATGTTTATGTAGGATCCATTCCATCCATCTGACAATGAATCATGTTTTTACCATGTATCATTGAGACTTTTCAGGACCCAAGTATACGACTTGTTTCCCAAAAACCCGAGTGTTAACCTTAAAGGATGGTCAAATTCAAGTATATATATATATTTTTTCTTTCATCTATCAGAGTAAACAGATGAGCGTAGAATGGACAAGTCAGTATAAAGGAGAATTTGCATTTAAATTTAGAATATACAAAGGTTGGCCACAATGACTTATACAAACCAATGTCTACAAAATTAATAAATACAAGAATTACATGATCTAATACATGAGAAATAGTACAATGCAAGTAGAATTAAGCCTTAAGAGCCGTCAGCTCCTCAAAGTAGATACAGTCATGCAACCTTAGGCACCTGAACCCGGCTCCTTATCAACCCGAACTTGAAAATCACTTAAGCCACCTGTGCTCCTGTACAGTTATATATTTGATGGATGAGTGGCCAACTCAGTGTGAATTCTCCTCAAGATTACACACCGCCACATTAGGTAAGCATAGTTATAAAATAAAGTATACAAAATAATACATGATGCAGGTCTTATTAGTTGCATGGATGCGTGAAATATGCAATCACGCCCCGGGGATACTCATCCGTGCAGACAATGGGCTGTCACCCCTACAATCATCGAACCTGGGTACATCATCCAGTTGGGATCATCGAATCTAGGCACATCATCTAGTCGGAACAATACGTACATCATGTACGATAGCAATAGATGCTGGTTTATGTTATGTATGCATGATTAGTCAATCCGTTATTAATCCAATTATAACCAGCCATTTTAATAAGCTCAAAGGTCACTACGGGGAGCACATGGCCTAACGTAGGCCGACGGTTAGGGCATAGTATCCCATGACTACCATCCCCGGCCCATGAGGCTACCATCTTAAGATGTTTAACGGAAACTCATCGACTAGTAGCCAATCATATTACAGTATATGGGGCTTACCATCGCATGGTTGTACAGTATAAAACATCTAACCTATATAGGGAAAATACTAGAACAAAGCCACATAGGGCAATATCAAAGTAAGCCACATAGGGCAAGTATCAGAACCATGCGATAAAAGACCATCCTTAAAAACCATTGGACACAACAACCCTAGATGGTGGGCCCACATCAATGATCCCTCTAGACCACCACTCAATAACCACTAAGTCGAAGGTCCATTGTGATCACAACTAGTCAAGTTACATCCTAAGGATGGGTGTACATTCATATGTGGAAATTTTCTACTAATGTACCAGTTTAAGTTCCATAAGCAATCTATAAAAAAAAAGAAATCCACAAGCATGAACAATTATATAGGATAAGCTTAAAGCATGTAATACAACAATTCAATTTCCACCAGTTAACACATGTGATTATAAAGGGAGATATCAATTATGAATAAAAACTATAACTTAAGTTAATGAGAAGATGGAAAGCTCAAGGGGAAGAATCATCACCTTATAGTTTGCATCGCCTATCAACATCATTAGGGAATATGCATTCCCTTAAAATCAAGTCCTACAATAAATCAGGATGTACAATTAGATCCAAGTTCTACACACCACCTAGGGTTTAAGATCATAGCCTAGGGTTATCTTTTAAGGTTTTAGTGTAGAATTAGGATTTTATCCTAGGGTTTAGTTAAATGTTTAGATCCTAGGATTTGAATTCTAGTTGGTGTACTATTAATTATAATGTAAATTAATAATTAGAAAATAACTATCATTATTGGTGTTATAATTCATATTAACAAACATAGTAATAGTAATCGTCATGATGATAATTAATATCATGATCTACTATCAATGATAATGTTTAAGAGTGATAAAAACCAAACACTAGTGTCTAATAATGATATTATTTTATTTTATTTTATTTGTCTAACATAACTAACATTAGTATAGATAATTTACTAATGGCTATTCTTAGCTAATATTCATAGTAGAAGTATTAATTAGTCAATATTAATAATGATAATTCACAACACAAGAGGGTGGAGGGTTTATACCTCAGCAGGAGTTGAGTGTGGCCCAACTCCTATTCCAGTGAGTTAACTCGGTCCTGAGTCAACTCCTTGACTCGGTCGAGTCAAGCTAGTGTGGCTTCACTCCTACTCACTTGTTCTCTTCTTTCTTCCTTTCTCTTTCTTTTCTCTCACTTTTCCTCTCTTTATGCTAGAGTCTAGCCATGCCTAGACCAGTCCCAAGCTTGACTCAAGCCAGTCAGACTCAGTTTCAGCTGAGTTAACTCAGCAGTGAGTCAGGGCTCAACTCCCTTCTTTCTCTTTTCCTCTTTCTCCTCTCCTTTATTTCCTTCCTTTCTACTAATTATTATTATTATTATTATTATTATTATTATTATTATTATTTTAAATTTGTAGAGAGGCTGGAGGCCCTTGGTAGTGGCTCGACTGGGCTCAAAACTCAGCCTGACCCAAACTCCCAACTCAGCAGAGAGTCAGGCTCGGTTCGGTTCGAGTTGACTTAGCAACGCACCCACTCTTCCACCATTTTCTTCTTCTCTTCTTCTTCTCCTTCTTTTACATTTTTGGAAAGTTCGGATGTGGCTGGACTCATTGTAGGGGTGGCCCAACTCAGTGTATCTTGTCAGCTCGTAGGACCGAGTCACCAGCAGATGACCCTGACTCATCAGTGAGTTGGTGCAGCACGAATTTGCACCTTCTCCCTCACTTTCTTCTTTGTTGAAAACTCAGCATGGCCCAAGTCGGTAGCATTCCATAGCATTGAGCTCAACTTAGATGTGGCCCAGACCTAACAGACTTGGATCTGACTCGGTCCTAGCTTGAACGAGAGTGCGGCAGTTGCACTCACTCACACCCAATCCGTTTCCTCCTCTTATTTCTTCTTCTATCTCCTTCCCTTCTTCATCTTCTAACATCAGGGATGTCTCCATATGGTGAGAGGCTGGAGATGGTATGCCCGAACCAACCTCGACTCGATTTTGAACGGTGGAGAAGATGACTGCCATTAATGGCATCTTTGAAAAAGGGGCTTCTTCCTCCGATCTGTTCCTTCTAGATCGTCCTAATGGACCCTAGGAAGCTTGTAGATAAGCTTCATCAAAGCTTCGTGGAGGATAGACAGGTGGGTTCGAATGGAGAAGATTTTGAAGGGCTTGCGGCTGTAAGAGGTGGAGAGAGAGAGCAGTTGCTACTCGATCCTCACTTCTTTATAGAGAACCCTAGTTCTCCTGAGTTGTAGGATTGGAATCAGATGGCTAGGATTGGATCTTGCTGTCTGGTTTCGTGAAACTGCTGTGCAAAATGGTGGTCTTGAAGTCGGTTCTCCTCTCTCACGTGAACAACGCGTGGATGGTTTGGGTTCGTCCAAAATAGAGGCGTGTGATTGGTGGAAGGATCCTCACATGGATCGCCCTTGTTGGCAGCAACGAATTCCTATTTTTGGGAAGGCATTTGAGCTATTGGGTCCTGCTTTGGTCGATTCTCGTATGCACGTCAGCAAGTAAGATCACCTAGGGTTTGTTCAGGATCACTGTCTGGCCATGATGAACGGTCTTGATCATTGAAATGGACCTTGATCGAATCTACAGACATCGGTCCGTTCACTGGCAGGAAGAAAACCGAAAAGGAGGGAGAGAGTTTCCTCCCTTTTTAGGCATGGGTCTGACCCGTTTGACCAGGTCCTCTGGTCCAGTGCACAGTTGGTGCACCTCCCCTAATGCGTACACACACCAATGCGGGGCCCATCGTGATGCAATTCACAAATCCACCCATTCCACTTAGAGGACTCCATCAAGGCCCCTGGCCAAAGATTGGGCTTACCCAAAACTCCGGTGGGTCATACTCTTAAGTTTCGACTTTCAATGGTTGATTTTTGTTGATCTAATAGTTGGATCATTTTGAATTTGAATATCAATGGTTAAAATGGTCATAGGGATCATTTGTTTGTGTTCCAGCCTACTCTCTCTATGTTAATGACTCCATTATTGTTATTAAAATCCCTTTAATAATATTATTCATCTTATTATGCCATTATCACTTGTTTTATATTTTGTTATCATATATTTATACATATATACTTATTTATTTATTTGTAGGACCTGCCTTTTTTAAGACTCATAACAGATAATGTCATATTGAGCTAGTTTGTTGTTTCGAGTTAAGCCGATGGTTGGATCAAGCCTACATTTGATTTGAGTGGTCCCTAATCTAGTTTAGATGATCCTCAACAATACTCCTATCTGTCGGGCCACTACACTATAGTATTCAAGTGTTAAATCATTTGATGTTACTTATACATTAGATGGATGGTGGATCCATCAATCCAAGGTTTAAATCAGCTAATCCATATCTTCCATCTATTTTGTCAACTCGAATTGGTGCTGACCTAAAGGATGAGGTGTATCCTAAACTTAGATGGACCATGCTTAGTGATCTCACGGCCAACTAATGATTCCTGCTAGCCCAATGGTCAGATTATGGGAATTTATCGTTGGATCGATCTATGGAATGTTGTGATTGATTCATAGTTTATCTAAGGAGCCCTAAAATGGGTTATACTGATGATGTGATGGTTCATCTCAACAATAGTGGATGGATGGCTTAATATATGGATTGTGATTATTTTCAACGGCTGGATTTAAACTGTAATGAACGTGAATGTTCAAGTCAAGTTGGTATTTGTACTAAGTTAAGATACTTTGTAACACTCGAGTACTGGAAAGTATGGAGTGTTACATATCATAAATTTCATTGAGTACTTCAATGAGAAGTACGAAGTTATCCTCCACGACCATAATTACAATGCAGTATGGGTCATGGTGAACATGCAACAACTACGACCAATATTACATTACAACAATGACACATATTACATGACAACCATGACCCATGGCAACCGCGACCATATAACATAACAACAACGATCGATATAATTGCAAACCACGATCCATAAAACACATTGAGTGCCAGATGAGAAGGTAACATTGTAATCTCACTTTTGTCACTGCCAGAAGAGAAGCTAAAGCTGCTGACAAACACAACCATTATTACAATATAGTATGAAGATCAGTTCTCTTCAATAGGTACCCAGTGAACTGAAAAACTCGGTTGAGAAGGTGTCTTCAGAATTTCCTGTGGAGGCCGTTGATCTTGAGGAAGATCATCAACATCCCTGAGGAAAGGGAAGGGATCACCCATAAAGGAAGAACGCGAGAAGAACTCGATGGCTCCTTTGAGTATCTGCTCCATTACTTTGACTGAAAGAGTAAAGAAATCCATCAATGCTTAAAGTGTTGCAATAGGATTCTGCTTCGGATTGGCTTGTAAAAATAATTTTAAACCCAAGTACCACTTTTATAGGCTGGTCAAACATTCTGACAGGTGGTGCTGATTCTAAAGGGATTATGGGGAAGTAGCATAGTGCGATTTCCTGAAAAAAGAGTGTGGCATTGGTTCCAACGGTTTGCTCTGATTCAGATGGGAAAGGTCATGGATAGGAGGACCCATATAACACGACCCAGTGTGTATGACAATCACAACACTGTCGTGTGATCATGGTTAACATGCACAGTGGATTGTGGTTTTTATCTACGTTGGATCGTGAATAAAAACATGAGAACCACGACCCATATAACACCAGAACCACAATCCATATACCTATTATAACACCCTGAATAACAATATACTTGTTAAATTTGTCGTAGCTCACGGTTGTCGTGGATCGTGGTTCTCGACCTTGTTGGATCGTACTCGACAACCACCACCTTATGAGGAACACGACCCATACAACATGGAAACCACTCCAGGTGTCATGAGAACCACGACCCATACAACTTGCAGAATCTTTCGCAGCACAACCATGATCAAGGCAACATGACAACCATGATTTATATAACATGGCAACTATAACGCATATAACATTACAATCACGACAGTATAACATAGAAACATTGACCCTTATAACATTACAACCACGACCCATATAACACAGTAACTGCCAGAAGTAAAGCACAGTGATGCGCAAGACTCTGCTAGCTTCTTCCACTTAAGTTTACAATATAATAAGAAAACACGGCCCTTGTAACCACTTTAACGGGTCGTGGTTGCCATGACATGGGGATCGTAGCTGCCATGATGTATTGATCGTGGTTTCCATGATGTATGGATCGTGTTTCTCTTAGTTTTGTGGTTGTCAACGATCCAACATGGATGATAACAACGAACGATTACATGTATGAACCACGAAAATATTAACACGACAACAACAACCAATATTAACATGACCAGTGATCCATTTGTTCCTTCTGCAAAATTCTCAAACGACCAATATACATATATATATTTATATGGTCATGTCAACTATGACCCATCTAACATTAACACCACAACCATATATCATAATAACCACGATACAAAATTGTGGGATGAAGAATTGGGCTTCAACACGGCCCCATGAATGTGGGTCATGGTTATGACGGAACATGGTTCATTGGTTTTAGTAGATATCGATCGTACATGTCATGTTATATGTGTCGTGGTTTCCATGTTAGAAGGGTCATTGTTGTAAGATGACATGGGTCGTGTAACAACCACGAACCCATTAAATGACAACAACGACCCATTATCACGACAACCACGAACCCATTAACATGACAACCACGACCCAAACTTCGTCATGAAACAATCGTTTCCCCATACCTGGAATGTTTTAGGAAAAGGAAAACTACCGTTCCCCATACAGAGAATGTAATGTAATGGATTTACTAGTGGAAAAGGACTGTTTCCCTATACGGGGGTGTATCTATTTATCGGACCTTCTTGTAGACACTTGCTACGGATCGCGAAGATCAAACATGGTATGGTGAGGGCTTTCGCGGTCAGGTGAAGGGGGCTTATTATAGGGCACACTTTTAGAAAAGTTATCTTAACCTTCTACATTAATATACACGACCCCTCGTATATGACAACCACGATCCTTCACATTGTTAACAAACGATCCAGACAAAGGATTGTTGTTGACAATTTTCCTTTATCGTGGTTTTCATATGAATTTAACTGTGGTTGTTATGATATATGGATCGTGGTTGTCAAAGTTACATGGGTCATGGTGTTGGTTGCTATGGGTCGTGGTTTTCATGTTTTATGGATCGTTGTTGTCGTATTATTTGGTTCATTGTTGTCATGCTACAAAATAACAAGTTCTTTTGTAGAGCTTTGATGTAAGCCTAGAACCCAGAAGAAGCCAAGTTATATTAGCCTAGAATCCCGAAGAAGCCATTACACACCAGGTCCGCCAACTGTGAGTAGCTGCTCATCCACAAAATATCAATTTCTTCTGAAGGGCTTTTACATCAGCCTTGAACTCGGCAAAGCTAAGACGGAAGGATTCATGTAAATTTATCTGTGGTTGTTATGATATATGGATCGTGGTTGTTAAAGTTACATGGGTCATGGTGTCGGTTGCTATGGGTCGTGGTTTTCATGTTTTATGGATCGTTGTTATTGTATTATACAGATCGTTGTTGTCATGCTAAGTAACCTTCTGGCTTTTACATTCATAAGAACAATTGAATGTGTTTAGAGACTTTTTACATGTCCATTGCATCATTTTATAATAATCACTATTACATTAATGTTTTTTAGCTTATTGCATGTTATGTGTTTGCAGGTAGTACAGGGACTATTTCGCGCCTTTGTTGGAGTATTTAGTATCTTTTTTCATACAGACAGAACCCTTGCAAGACCTGGATAGATATTTTTAAAAGGTTCTCATTTTGTCTCTTGAAAGTGCTTGGGCTATTTCCATACACTTTATCTTGCTTGCTATTATGGTGAAAATTTCTCATTCTGTCGTATTATACGGATTGTTGTTGTCGGGCTGGAATCCCGAAGAAGCCATTACACACCAGGTCCGCCAACTCCGATTAGGTGCTTATCCACAAAATAACAATTTTTTTACAGGGCTTTTACATCAACCCGAAACTTAGCAGATCTAAGACAGAAGGATTAGACTATAAGGTCATGATGAGACAGAGACAAGCCCTATCATTGCGCTCGAAACATGATATATGGGTCGTGAATGTCATTGAATATGGTTTGTGGTTGTCATGTTGTATATATAGGTCGTGGTTTTCATGAAATATGGATCCTAAATGTAATTATATATGGGTCGTGGTTGTTGTGTAATGAAAATCGTGGTTGTTGTATTATAAGGTTCATGGTTGGCGTGAAGCATTGATCACAGTTGTCATCCGATGTGGTCGTCATGTTATACGGATTGTGGTTATCGTGTTACATGGGTCGTAGTTGACATTTAGAATGCGTCATCATTGTCATTGTTTGGGTTGTGGTTCAAAAAAGGCATTGAATGAAAGCAAGACACATTAACATGACAATCACGACCCATGAATCACGAAAACCACAACCTATTGTTATATAAAATACACTATTTCCATATTTGGGTCGTGGTTCAAATGCATAAAGGCTCGTGATTATCATCAAAATTTGGATCATGATTAACATGATACATGGGTCATGACTGTCATTATATATGGGTTATGGTTGTAAGGATGTATAAGTCATGGTTGTCATGATACATGGACCCTGAATGGTATGATATATGTGTCGTTGTTGTTGTGTTATATGGGTCGTGATATACGGGACAAATGGTTCGTATTTGATATGGGTCGTGTCATTATCTTAAATTTGTCATGGTTTAAAGTTGTAATGGATCATGGTTCTTATCTAGGTTGAATCGTATTCGACAACCATGACCGTATGAGGAACACGACCCATACAACCTAGAAACCACGATCCACATGTCATGAGAACCACGACCCATTATTAAGTTCATGATCCATTGTTGATGACAACCAAGATCCACTCAACATGCAGAGACTTGCACACCACAATAACAATCCAGACAACATGACAACCATGATCCATAAAACATGGCAATTACAACCCATATTGTATTACAATCATGACAATGTAACATGAAAACATCGACCCTTATAACATTACAACCACGTTTCATATAACATAGTAACTGCTAGAAGAGAAGCTCAATGATGCGCAAGACTCTGCAAGTTTCTTCTACTGAAGTTTACAATATAACAAGAAGACGCGACCCTTATAACCACTTTAACCGGTCGTGGTTGCCATGACATGAGATTTGTAGTTGCCATAACGTATAGATCGTGGCTTCCATGACGTATGGATAGTGTTTCTCTTAAGAACATTTGTCAGCAATGATCAAACATGGATGACAACTACGATCTATTACATATATGAACCACGAAAATATTAACTCACAACAATGACCAATATTAACACGACCACCGATTTAGTTGTTCTTTTTGCAAATCTCTCAAAAACTACTCTAATGGCAACAATAAATTCACCGACGAACATGTTCTCCACATGTTCATAACCATGACACATATATATGCATGAGATTTTTTATATCTACGTGTGCCATGTCCTAACTTTGATGGGCAGATTTCCATACACTTCAATGAGAACAGATCAAAATATGTGGATGGGTAGATTTTCATACACTTATAGCTCATAAGATAATTTTCCAACCACACCTCTATATAAATAAATACGACGGTGGGTAGAAAACTCTCCACCCCTTCAGAGGGAGAAGGGATAGTAACCTTGCTGTGTTATATGGGTTGTATTTGCCATGTTATATGAATCGTGTTTGTCATGTTGCATAGATCGCTATTGTTGTTTCAACATGTATGATAGGGCATGGATTATGTACGCCACAGACGATTTACATAAGCACCGAGCCGTCTAAGAGCCATGTCATGCACATAATTTGCGGTTGTCAGGTTACATAGGCCGTGGTTGTGACGGTAAATGGATCATGGCTTGAAGGCTGTTACGGATCGTCGTTTTCGTGTTATATGAGTCGTGGTTTTCATGCTTAGGGGTCGTGGTACTGCACTCACTTACATGACTTCCCATAACGTACATATATCTTGCAGGCTTTTCAGGGGATAAGAACCACGAACCAATATGCGTGACAACCACGATCCAATGTGTACAATAATCACGATCTAACATGCATGTGAACCACGGGATCAGATCACATGACAGTTTCAGGGTTGTCATAGAGACTGTGTTGTTGTTCTTTGGACCGTGGTTATTGTTTTAGACAAGTCGTGGTTATGGTGTTAGACGGATTGTGGTTGTAAGATGATATGGATCGTGTTTGGCATACACGTTCAACCACACATATACAACAATGATCCATTGTGCAGGTCAACCAACGTGGCTGACAGCAAAAGTTCAATACAACTTTGAATTATTCACAGACAATTACGACCCATCTCATTCACCAACCCATCATAAATATCATTAAGAAGAAGAAACATTAAATACACCAATCCATTCATCATTCAACATCAAATCAGTGTTTAACTTTCTTCATTAGTCTACCTGACACCTCTTCTCCTTATTTTTTTGGAAACGCAGCACAATCTTCTCTTGTCTGCAGCAGACAGTCATATGCAATCGTCTTTCTAAATTTTAGAATTTCCTCCTACGGAATCAAAATGAACTAATATTAAAACAAGGTACAAAGCAATCAAGATTGAATGTAGACAAATATATATATACTTACATGCGTAAAGTCAATTGCACTCATACTGCACAAGAATACATTTCAGCATGAATACGCCACAATCGTCCGAGTTCTGTTGCATAGGCTTGTCAGCAGATGGCTTCACAATCCATGGCTTCTCCCACCTAACTAATCCATCATCAGAAACATGGAATAACCACCTCAGTCCGTCCATTAACTGCATGACGGCTAGCTCGTTTTTCTCTTCCAATTCGGTACTCAAGCTATTGTACAAAGTGACCTCTTTCTTACTCGGATGAACAACTGCCATCAGCCAGTGCTGCCCCCTCGCATTAAGAGTGATGTATAACTATGAAGCACAATAAATACGACAACAGTTAAAGCATTGCCCTTCCAAAAATCGATCTAATCATTTAAGTCTATGTACATGTGTAAGAAACTAAGATCTTACCACATCATACTTCCATAGAGGTTTCGGTTTACAGTTGACTATTTCTATAAGCACTTCACACAGGTCCCACGATCCTTATGGTTCCCAATGCCATAAGTTCACAATAGGTCAAGTTGTTGTTCCATGCATTGTTATTGATATATTGAATATTGTTAGAAACAAAAATGATTAATGACCTTTTAAAGATAAATATGGTCCTCAAATTCACATTACCAAAAATAGCGACGAGACGAATGCACAGTCCTGTCTACCTCGTGGTCGATCATCCTGACGTGATGATAGGTATCTTAGGTATTGGGGTATGGCCTACATAATGAGAAAAATATATGATGTAATTATAATATTCATACATTGATATGAAACAATGAAGGAGAAATGGTAGAAACTTACCTCAGAGTCGACCCATGAATTTAGGTCATAGACACTTTTCAACCAGACGAGTGAACCTGACTCTCTGATAACTCTTAACTCATCCTCTTCGGCATCGATTAGAGCTCGGTGGAGTTTACTAAGCCCCTGACGAGGCTCTTTTATAGTTAGAGCCCTGTTGGGATCCGTTGTATCGCGACGTGGTCTCCCTTCCCCACTCAGTCGCGGGGCAACGATGTTGAGCTATAATAAAATGACATATTATCTATGGAGATCATAATATAATGTTCGATTTAAACCACAATCCGAATGTAATTTCACATACAATTCTCTTATTAACTTCATCCTTTAGCAGGTTCATCTCCTGCTTCATTTGCGCCCGTAGCGCAGCATTTTCATCTTTAAGATGGGTCATCCCAACTTCAAAACTAGAGAGCTGACTGATCCCAGCCTTGAAATTAGAGCTGTTGACCTGTTATAAAATCGTATTAGAAGATGTTACATATATGATGACTTGTTAGCTATTAAACCAAAGATAAATCACGTACATATTTTGTATGTATATCCTATCTCGTCCACATTGGGTCGTGCATCAATCGACCCATGGTGGATGATAACCACGACCAAGTACACATGATAACAACGATCCAGTATTGACATTAACCGTTGTCCATGGTGGAGCACAACAATGACCAAATTTCCATTTCATATACATTTATGGTTTCTACCTCCTCTCTAAGATGCGTCATCTCCTCATTCAAGTAAGTATTCTCATGCCTAAGAGGACTCGTTGAATGGGCAAGGGCATGTAACAGCGACCCTCACTGGATCATAATCACGACCAAAAAAGGAACACAACAACGACCAAATGTGGCAAGGGAAACATTCAATTTTATATACCTTTATTCCTTGTATTTCCTCCCCAAGCTGTCTCATCTGGTTTAGCAGTGAAGCATTCTCTATGATCAGAGGGCTGGTCCAAGGAACATTATCTTGTAATGAAATCGTATATCAGAAATGGTTATTACGGTCACTGGAGCCTGGTTGTTGTCCATAAGGGGTCGTGGTTCACATCCATGGAGGTTCATGGATGTCAACAACGATCCACTACGTATGATAATCACAATCCACATTGGATGAGAATAACGATCGTGACAGATGATAATAACAATTCACACTGAACGATAATCACGATCCACATTTCATAGAAACCACGTCACTTGTGTAGATAGAAGACTATCATGTTATATCGATCGTGACTCATCCACGATCCAGTGTGCATGTCAACCACGATCACTGGTGTATGATAACAACAATTCAGGATAGATTCAACTTCGTATACCTTCATTGCCCGAATCTTTTCTTTGAGTTTCTTCACCTACTCCTGCAGTGAAGAATTGATCTCCTCTCTGAGTTGCTTCACCTAATCCTGCGATGAAGCATTGATATCCTTTTTGAGTTGCTTCACCTGCTCCTGTAGTGAAGCATTGATCTCGTCCTTGAGTTTCTTCACCTGATCCTGCAGTGAAGCACTGATCTCCTCTATATGCTGCTTCACCTTCTCCTGCAGTGAAGCATTGATCTTCTCTCTATGTTGCTTCGCTTGCTCATGCAGTAAAGCATTTTCTGCTCTGAGAGAGTTGATCGAAGAGACAATGTCTTGTAATAAAATCACTATTATTATGTATTTCAAGATGTCTTTCTACAAGGAACCCAACCATGATATCGTGTATGTGAACCACGACACACTGTAGATGACAACAACGATGAACTAAGTGTCGTAGCCATTATAAACACTAGATTGTGTTTCTCGACCATATTGGGTCATGGTTGAAACCGATGTGGGTGACAACTACAATCAAGATTAGGGTCGTGGTTATTATGACCAATGGGGCGTGGTTGTCGTCCATGTTAGGTCGTGGTTCATCCACATGAACCATCGTGGATGAAAACCACCACGATCCACTATGTATGATAACAACGATCCATATTTCATTTAAACCACGAACTACGTTACACAGAAACCACGACCCTAGGCCATCAATGTTGGGTCGTGGACCCTAGGTGCATGAAAAGGACGACCCTTCCTGTATGGTAACAACGATCTTATGTGGACGACAACCACGATCCATTTTCCATTTTCCTTCACAGTGAGCTATTAACAAATAAGTTAGATAAAGCAAGGCGATTTTACGTACCTGGTTTGTATTAATATAATCTCTCATCAACGTCACTTCTCGTATAGAAGCATAATCTTCCTTGAGGTGCTTTATTTCTACTCCAAACTCATCAATCCGCTTCAATTCACCCTTTATTTCTTTCAGTTCAGTGGTGAGTAAATCATTCCACTTATTATATTTTCTTATTGCGGATCTTTTTTTAAAAAAATATCTTTCAATACATTCCCAAGATGGGTAGATTTCCCATCAAGCTCAATTGTAATTTTCATTTCCAAGAGAGAGGCTGTAAGATTAGCCTCAACATTATTTCTTCCATCATCCTCCGTTGTCTTTGCCGTGGGTGCTGAGCACATAGCCTTGTCCTTCATATGAAAGTCATCGTCAGTTATACTCCTGACAGCCTCGGTCTCTGCTTCTTCGATCGTTGGTTGAAGCCGTGGAGTTAACACCACCTACAGGAGCAAAATTGATATATTAATTATAAACATACTGCATGATTCAAATTACACTACTAACTAAATAAATCTTACTGGCACAACTGTGAAGATGACGAATATGGTTTCATATCTGCTTTTTTTCTTGGTATCCCAATTTAGTATTCGAGGAATCCTTGTAGGTAGTCTTCTAACAGCCCACCTACGGTCATTAGTGAGTTGAGGGAACCGTTCGTAGGCCAAAATCTGTTTAAAAACAATCATCATGCATTACATATTGGTTGACATGTATGGAGGAAAAAGGAAAAATTTTGAACTCAAAGTATGATTCAGGATAAGAATAATGTACTTGTAGGGCAAACAATCATCCGCATATGTTGTATGATTTGGGGTGCTGGCCAGTCGCCCTTTCCCCCCAAATAATGTTAGACGCAGCGTTAACCCCTTCTTCAAATAATCATACCCCACACTGCCCCAGGGGTAGTTATTAAAATAATCAAAGTCATCGACCATGTCGATAAACTTATCAACACAGTTATTCTTTTGCGGAGATCCAACTAATAGACTCTCAATAGAAATTAATAAAGCTAGCTTCACCACATCCATATGTTCGTCTTTATCGACAAGTGACAAATAGGCTTCTCTCAGTTTTTGTTTACTAACACCCCCTCCTCTCAAGTAGGTCTCCCTAATGCCTTTTTCTGCCTCTGCTCTTTCGGCCTCGGCATGACCGCCGCTATCTATCTTAAGTGGTCCAAACTTAAGACTCATTATTAACGCAAAATCGAGCGTTGTAAATTTTATCTTGGTGCCCTGAACATCGAATTTCAGATCACCAACATGCCTTTGCATCAGGCAATGCATGATCTGAGACTGTGCTGTCCACTCGGCCACTGGCCAGTCAAGTAGAAATCCAAAACAGGTGTCTCTAAATAGTTTCTTTCTATCAGGTTTCTTCTCCATATCGTCAACTAAGACTTTTAGAAAACTGACGGAGCACTTGGGAGAGACCTGTGCCTTTTCAAAGTCTAAACATGTAGTCATGATTAACTTATTTCGACCTACATTCCAATATGGTTGTGGATTGTTAATCAATAATAAGATGGTCTTGCAAAATCTAACATGGGTCGTAATTGTAATACATAGTGGATCAGGGTTGTAATCCACGAAGGGTCGTGTTCATCACGACTTCTAAAGGAACGTGGTTATCATGCTACACCCACATAACAGGTGGGCCACGATACATATCATTGATGTCATCTGCATTGAGTTGTGGTTCACAGCCACGACCCACATAACAGGTGGGCCACGATACACTGACCTGTTAACCACGATCCATTCGGCATATCAACACTGATCACAACAACGTTCGTGATTGTCATGCTATATATATTGTTATAGTCATATACATTGGGTTTGGTTCATAGTCACGATCCACATAACATAATAACCACCATACACCGTCCCTTTCAATCATTAGCTTGCTTTGCCATTTATATTGACTGAGCTGCACTGAACTTGTAGTTGTACACGTTGAGTGACGATGGAGGGGCCCAGTGAAGAAGATTCAAAACTAGTAAAAAGAATAAGGTTAGGGATAAAAAGTTAAGGGGTCCTAGAGAAGAAGCTCCAATATATAGTTAGCGTTCCGTACGGGCACAAGCGGTTAATGTTATGTGTTTGGAATAGTAAGCGTTCGTAAAAGCGTCTATTGATGTTCTGCGTTTGGAATAATAAGTCTCCGTAAAAGCGTTCGTTGATGTTTTGCGATTGGAATCATAAGCGTTGGTAAAAGCGTCTGTTGATGTTCTGCGTTTGGAATCGTAAGTGTTCATAAAAGCGTCCGTTGATGTTCTACAATTGGAATCGTAAGCGTCCGTAAAAGCGTCCGTAAGCGTCCAAGATATAGTCGGTGTTCTGTAAGTCATATTGAACTGCAAATATTCTCTGATCCGCACCGTCCATTTAATTTGTAACATCAAGAAACCCAAACAATGGACAAAATATTCGAATCCAAAGGACCACAACAGTTCAACCAATAGTTTCTGTAAAAGCCCATAATTTGTCATCTTTACACAGTGTGGGCCACTTATGGCTCGATACATGTCACTAAATTTTTTTTGAAGGAATCCATCATCCACGAACAATTCCAATGGATTAGATTCGATTTATGATGGGCCATAAACTTGAACCAGATGATCGACGATTGATCTTCTGCGTTTGGAACCGTAAGCGAACTTCCCGCCTTTAACATGCCATCTTTAGTGTATGTACATGCGACATATTACTTCAGTACAAACTAAGATATATGGGGTCCACAGTGATATATAAATGCGACCATCGTATGTAATGTACGTGTATAAAGGCATGTCATAAAAGTAAGTTTTATCGGGTGGATGTACAACCCACGTAGTTCTTAACACCTTTTAACCGTTTATTTTGGTGTGATCAACTACACGATATATACAATGAAAACTACGATATATATCGTCATGTCAACTATGACCCATCGAACATTGACACCATGACCCGTATAACATAATAACCACGATACAGAGTTTTGGGCCACAGACTTGGGCTTCAAACTGGATATGGTGAGGGCTTTCGTTGTGACAACTTTATCAAATTCATCTCTACCTTGCACAATGACAAACACGACCCTTCGTAGATGAAAACCACGATCCTTCACATTGGCAACGGATCGTTTTGACTGTCTGTTTTTTTTGTGTGGTTTTCATGTAAAATGGGTTGTGGTTGTTATGATATATGGATCGTGGTTGTCAAAGTTACATGGGTCGTGGTGTTGGTTTCTATGGGTTGTGGTTTTCATGTTTTATGAATCATTGTTGTCGTATTATGCGGATCGTTGTTGTCATGTCGTATGGATCGTGATTTTCATGTATTATGGATCAGGGTTGTCGTGCTGTATGGATCGCTGTTGTCATTTTACAATCTATCGAGTTCGTTTGCCTAGAAGCCAGAATAGGCCGTTTCACATCAGCCTGGAATATGGATTGTGGTTGTAATGTTGTATAAGTTGTGATTGTCATGAAATATGGATCTTGTATGTCATGTTATATGGGTCGTGGTTATCGTGTTGCATGGAACGTGGTTGACGATTTACATGCGTCGTGGTTGTCATATTTGTAATGGATCGTGGTTATGATTCAGACCGGATCGATGTTGACAACTATGACACTGAGTAAACCACAACCGATTAACATGACAACCACAATCCATATATCACGAAAACCACGACCTATGTTGTGTACACTATTCTGATATTTGGGTTTGTGATTCATATGCATAAAGGCCCTTGATTATCGTCCACATTGGGTCGTGTTTGTCATGATACATGGGTCCCCATTGTCATTGTATATGGGTCAGGGTTGTGAGATTGTATAGGTCGTGGTTGACATGATACATGGACCCTGGATGATGTGTGGGTCATTGTTGTCATGTTATATAGGTCGTGGTATGCGTTAATCATTGGTTGTAGTTGATATAGGTTGTGGCTGTAATGTTAAATAGGTCGTGGTCACAGTTGTAATGGATCGTGGTTGTCATCCTTGTTGATCCAGTGTTGACAACCACGACCCTAATGAAAAACACGATCCATATAACATTTCAATCACGATCCTTTTGTTATGAAAACCACGACCCGTTGTTAAGTTGACATTTTCCTATATGGGTCATGGTTCAAACACACGTTGGAAAGTAGTTAACATGTAGCAAAGTTCATGAGTTAATAAGTATATTATAGTTCACATTACCTTATCACAAGCAATAAAAACAATAAGTCATCATCAGCTTCCGCCTCCTCCTCGGCCAGCAGGGATGAAAGTGCATCGAGGCCGGTTGTCATCTATTCATTTGCATCTCCAGCATCTGGGTGTTGGCCTATCTTCTCGCTGGGATGTAATAAAAACTTTTTTGGTTCTTCCATCAGATCTTCTAGTTTCTGGAGGCTCATATTCTCAAATAAAACCTTCACTTCGGCTGAAATGTCCATTTGTGTCTTCTTAAGCACTGTATAAATTAACCGCACGTACACTTCATTTCTCTTAGATTCACTACATCGGCCATTCCCCGTGTGCATCACCGTACACAACTTTAATTATCAAATCGAATTCAACCGACAAGTCTTCGTAATCTTATGGTAATGAAGCACACTGGGTCATAATCTTATGGTAATGAAGCACACTGGATCATGGTTCTCATACACTTTGGATCGTGGTAATGAAGAACACTGGGTCGTAGTTGTATCCAGTGCCATATCCCTGACGAGCACGATCCATATAACATCACAACCACGGTCGTGACAAGTGGCAGCCACGATCCAAATACCATCATAAACATGATGCCGTGGTTGTCCACCATCTAATGGTGGAGGTTTGATCAAAGTGTTGCCTACGTTACACTCCCTTTCACGTGACAACCGGAACCCTCGGCTTCTCGACTCTGTTCTTTCTTTACCTTGGCAAATGCCTACGTAGAGTTGAAACAAAATAAAATACAAACCTCGTAGTGGAAGAGGCTTTCAGACGAGCGAAATGACAAGGAGAAACAACGTCGCTCTCTGGCCGTTGGTCCCTGGATCTTGGCTTCTGTAGGAAAACAAAAGAAGAGGAAGGAGAGGGTCTTTCAAATGTATATAAGTGCGACATTTGCCTCTTCCGAAGCTCGTGGTGCAGGTGATCAGTGGTTTGTGGGCCCCACCATGATGTATGTGCTTCGTCCAGGCCGTTCATCTAGTTTAAAATATCATTTTATGGCTTGAACTGAAAAACAAGAGTGATATAACTCTCCGGTGGACCACACTTTAGAGAAATTATAATTATTGGATATCCACCATTAAAATCATCCTAGGGCCAATCTTGATTAGATTATGCTTGTTTTTCGTCTCCTACTATAAAATGATCTGGAGAAATGTATGGACGACATGGATGAAACACGTACGTGGTGGTGGGTCCCACAGAGCACTGAGCACTAGCCATTGGCCGATGTCTCGGGGAGTAGCCGATCCGTCCGTTTCTTGGGGGTTGCAGCAGTGGGTGACTTATGCTTCAATCTAAGACCGTACAAGTTCTGAACCAAGGTTAGGGGCATTTTCGTCCGAAACAAATTCTAAAAGTTATCAGAAGGCCCTTTAGGGAATATATGGAGTGTCGTAGCATTCGAGATAATTTTCCCAAACATCGAGGCAATTACGGTCAATTTCCCAAATCAATAATCAAAAGTGCTTGGACCTGAGATATAGTCCAACCGGATGGACGTGAGAGAGCATCCTTTCATCCTGATAAGGTGCATGCGCCTTAATCGGTTGCTTGGCATATAAACACCATACTGGCCCCTACACAGAACTAGTAGCTGGCATTTTGTCCCAACTATTTCTTATGTCAGTGCGTCCCTGAGTTTTCGATTATCATGACTTTCGAGCCCAACAGTTAAAATGATGAAGCGCACCGGATGGACGAGCTGGATCTCATATAGTTTCATCCATGCGGCTCTTGGTTAGCAGAAGTTAGTAAGTACCTACTATGTAAACTAGTGCAGTTTTCCTCACGAAGTTTGGATGCGGATTTCCTACGCTGGAAACATAGGTGGGGCCACCCTGATGTTTGTGAGAAATCCACCCCGTCCATCCGTTTTTTCAGCTAATTTTAGTATTTGAGACCTAAAGTGTACAGGATACAAGGCTCGAGTGGGCCGCACTAAAGGAAGAGGTAGGTAGGAAAACTCTTACAGTTGAAACCTCCCTGGTCGACAGTGATGTTTACATGTCATCCATACCGTTCATAACGTCGTTCCTACTTGGATGAACTGAAAACACATTATATCCTGATTGAAAACTTCGTGGCCCCACGAATATTTCAACTGTGGAAGTTCAATCCACACGTTTTCCGCCCACCTAAGTATTGGATTCGGTTTATTTCTGGCCACATGTCGTAAAATGAACTTACAAAACGGATGGAAATTAACTTACAAAACGGATGAACGGGGTGAATTTCTCACAAACATCACAGTGGGCCGCACCTAAGTTGCCAGCGCACTAACATAGTGTAAAAAGGCTTTCGCAGGAAATCCGCGCACGGATAGATAAAACGCGTACATCACAGAAGTTTGCTCGGATACATAAAACGCATACATCACAGTGGGCCCCACAGTCGGGTCACGAGGGATATCCCTGAGAAATCCGTGTCGTAGCAAGTGGGCATGTGGCGCACAAAGAATCAGTGGGACGGGCAGAGAATCACGATGTTGACCGTCCAATGACTACTGACGACGGCTGACTGTGTTTGTAGCGATTGCAGCGACGGACGATCAAGAACGACAGAATGTCCTTGCCGTACGGAGCTATCACCTAACGTCAGCCACCGTCATCTCTGTCAGCTTCCGTACGCGTGGAGCCCGACCAGGATCGCCTGATTTAGGCAGCAGCGCGTTAAACAACCAGACAACGTCGGGTCCACCGTGATGAAATTGTAAAATCCAGTCCCTTAATCAGCTGAGAACTATTATTTTCACTGTACATATATAATATGAGCCTGATTAAAACTCAGGTGAGCTATGCTAATGAAAACAATGTAAAATTGCTATCAAAACAGCAACATTCACAAGGTGTGGCTCGTCTGAGCTTTTTACCATGCTGATTCTTGTATCGTTTTATTCTTTCTTTCTTTCTTACTGGTAATTCATACCTGATTAATGGGTTTGATGAAAAATACACAGCATGGTGGTCTACACACAAGCCTACGGTTGGCATACCATCTCCCATTGTTACATGTGATGTGGCCCATCTGATTTGAGGATCTAACTAATTCGTGGCCTGTCGTCCTAACATCGAAGCTAGAACCTGATAGACAGAGTGGATTTTACGTATCCAACATGGTGGCCACACAGACCTGGCATTTTATGCACTGCCTTAAAAACAGATGAGCAGAGGATTCCAGTCTCGTCAGGTCACGCCAGCTCGGGAGCGCCGCCAGGTGCATAAATTCTCCAGAGGCGAGTTGCGTGTGGTAGCCCGTATAATCCAACCAGGTCATGTGGGTCCGCCCTGTTCCTGTGACATCCACTGTTTTCAACAGTTTCACCCGATTCGCTTAGCATGCGAGCCGCAAAGGAAACGGGAATTGAATGCCATTGAAACCTTATTTGACTTCATATAAATTTTGGATATGACTGATATTTGTATTTCCCACGTCAAAGTGGAAATTATCTTATAAAGGAGTTGCATGGTAGTGGTAAACGGACTCTATTTCAACACAGATCCTGACATCTAGGGACCATGTAGAGTATGTGTGTGTATATGCCATAATAATAATAATAATAATAATAATAATAATAATAATAATCAAAGTAGGCTCAAAGAAAATTCCAACATTATTTAGGTTTGTATTAAATAATAAGGTATTTGTAAATATTTTGGTATAAATAAATAATTTATATATAATTGTTGCTGCTAAAATCTTGACTACCCTCCACTTGGAGCTCCGAACCGCCTCTAAGCTTTGAACCTGCGCAACAACGGTGAGAAAGGAGACCCTGACTTAAACAGGGGACTCTCCGATGCCTAAGTCAGGTCAAGGGAATCTGGATTTAAGTCGAATTGTTGAGAGAGTGCAAGATATCGCGTACCTGTCTCCTTCTCAAAAGGTATTATTTATACCCCCTCACCTAGGATGGGTGTGTCCGCACACGTAGGCGCATCTTGGGGCATTCACCACGTCTCGCGGATAATTCGTCACCCAGTTGTTCAATGGTCATGCAGCCTTAGGCAGTTGAGTAACTGTCGCCAGTCATGTAGTAGTGGGACACCTCGTGGTCCCCCTCATTAGTAGATTCCGATTTGAATCCCGAGTTGACCACCTCGGCCTCGGATCACTCCGAGCCAACCGCTTCGATCTCAGATCATTTCAAGCCGACCACTTCGGCCCTAGATTAATCCGAGCCGACCGCCTCAGTCTCGAATCACTCCAAGCACTGAATTAGTCGTCTGGGCCTAGGGCCTCGGAGTGAAGGTATAATAGTTGTCAGGTTGGGAGTCCGTCCCTCACCTATTCATGTAACCCTAAGCTTAGTCTTGCGCCTTAAGTCGGCTTTGAATAGCCTCTGGCCTCGAAGTTCAGGTGTCTCTGATCTTCTCATAACAATAATTATATTATTAATTCATTATTATTGCAAATCCTCGTATTTTTCATTAGTTTTTCATAACTTTTGTTAGCAGCTATTAAATTGAAAAAAAAAATAAAATCAATATAAAACATACTATAAAATTCTTCCTCATAAGAGCATAAATCTTTTAATTTTCTTTAATATAGATCATACCATGAAATAATTTTAATTAGATTTTTCTGATTTGTAAAAAGAGAGAGGTTTTAAGATAGGGGTAGTTTAATCATTTTTTAAAAAATACTAAAAAGGTTTAATATTAGTTTAAAAAAAACTAAAAATAAGTATTTACAATAATTATGAATCAAAGTAGTTATTTCCAAACATATTATTTTTATGTGGGTATTTGTAAATATCATATTATTCAACATTTTATTATAAGATGTCTTTTCATTAAGAAAAAAATTTATATACAATGCAAATTGTGATGAATTATTAGGCACTTAGAAAATGCATACATGGCATATAAGAAATGGAAATCTCGAGTTAGTTTCCTTAGATTCATTATTTCTCTCATAAAGCATTCTAGTGCTCTTTTTTTGGTGCGTACTTAAAAAACAAAGGTTTAGAAAAACAAAGGTTTAGAATGTTTACTAAAATAATCCCTAAGTATGGTCTTTTCACTTATTTAGAACCCTTTTGAAATGCCTAATAGTTTTTTTTTTTTTTTTTTCATGGTGGAATTACCTCTGGCATCGAGACATACGTCCATACTTGCCTTTAAAGTGTGGGAGAAGATATGGGGCTCCACCGTGATGTTGTTCATTTAGCCCACTATAGAGGAGATCTAATATGTTTATTCTCTTCATGGCCCATAATTTCAACAAGAAGACACTAATTTAGCCTAATTTGAGTTTTTTGTGGCCTGCAACAATCGATAATAGTGGCCATTTAATACCAACTCTTTCTTATGGAATTGTATACATTTTCAGTGAATGTATCTCATTCTTAGGTGTTGAGTGTCAAATATTGTATATTTTTCCCTACTTATATCTTGGTTTTAGGAACATGACAATGCTTAATGGTATATTTTATATATGTTTGTGTTGCAAGGTTAAAAAACAAAGGTTTAGAATGTTTACTAAAATAATCCCTAAGAAATGGAAATCTCGAGTTAGTTTCCTTAGATTCATTATTTCTCTCATAAAGCATTCTAGTGCTCTTTTTTTGGTGCGTACTTAAAAAACAAAGGTTTAGAATGTTTACTAAAATAATCCCTAAGTATGGTCTTTTCACTTATTTAGAACCCTTTTGAAATGCCTAATAGTTTTTTTTTTTCATGGTGGAATTACCTCTGGCATCGAGACATACGTCCATACTTGCCTTTAAAGTGTGGGAGAAGATATGGGGCTCCACCGTGATGTTGTTGATTTAGCCCACTATAGAGGAGATCTAATATGTTTATTCTCTTCATGGCCCATAATTTCAACAAGAAGACACTAATTTAGCCTAATTTGAGTTTTTTGTGGCCTGCAACAATCGATAATAGTGGCCATTTAATACCAACTCTTTCTTATGGAATTGTATACATTTTCAGTAAATGTATCTCATTCTTAGGTGTTGAGTGTCAAATATTGTATATTTTCTCCAAATTATATCTTGGTTTTAGGAACATGACAATGCTTAATGGTATATTTTATAATGTTTGTGTTGCAAGGTTAATCTAAGAGCTTGCATTGAAAAGAATGCTAAAAGTGTAGATTTGGTGCTCAAGAATTACCAAGGCAAATGATGGATCTTAGGATACTAAGAATGAAGAGTTCACATATCAAAGATCCAAGGAAACCAAGTACAAAGGATGAGGAAAGAACTTGAAAGACTTTAGAATCCGCAGCAGAAAACAGATAAGTTCGGTCTGACCGAAATCGCACAAAACAATCCAGCGACCAAAGATGAAATTCAGAGGCTAATTTGGTTTGACCGAAGTTTAATTTGATCCGACCGAAGGGAGGATTCAGTGCGACCGAAAGTGCACAAAAAGCTCCAACGAAGAATGATGAATTTCGGAGATAATTCGATTCGACCAAAAATTAATTCGGTTCGACTGACAACTTAAGTTCGGCCTGACCGAACCCAAGCTTGGTCCAACCAAAATTAGGCAACTGATAAAACAGAATCCTGTCATGCTTCGGAATCGACTTCGGTCCTACCGATGCGTAACGCGGCTGCGTAAATTGAGGCGGTTTCAAGGTCGGTTTGCAGAAATTCCAAGGCGGTGCATAAGATGGTGATTCACAACTATCAATAGGAGTCCCTATGATGTTCCTATGTATCATTTAGGGTTTAAGGAGTAGAGCTAAAGGGTGGAGAGTCGCCGCCAAGATTTTTTTTTGCCTTAGTTTATTTTCATGTTTTATTTAAGAGATTTTGATTTAATCATATTTATGATTAATTGAACCTCTTAGCTACGGCTAAGAGGTAAAGCTTGTAGTGTGATTGAGATGTTTATCTTGCTTTGATTCTTATTTATATTGAACTTCATTGATTTCTAGTTGATTTTAAGGAATATTTTCAGTTTTCTATGGTTTGTTGTGACTCAAATTACAGTGGACACTGCAATAGCTTTGAATATCTTCTTTTCTTATTTGAGATTGTGAGATTGGTAAATCCTGTTGTTCACCATCGTCTCCTGGGCATGGTAGAGTGATGGAATCCCTTCTAATCTTCACAATCCTCCTCTATTGAGACTAGATTAATGAAATGTTCATTGATTTGATCATCTCTTCTTCCAACTGGATAAGATAGGACTCTGATTCCAGTTGCATCTCTTGAATCAAGTAAGGTAGCATCTTGATAGCTACAAGTGGATCCTTGACACCCTAGTTCCCTGTTCACAACCCCAAGTGTAGGGTCACGATGTAGTAATAATTTCGGTAAGACCGAGATCGAATCCACAGGGACTGATCTTGTGCGTTTCTGAAATTAACTAGAAGTAGAACTAGAAGAAGATATAAAACTAATTTTGAAGTGACTGAGAAAGTAATTGTGAATTAAGTAATTAAAACTAATAATTTAAAGGTGGGAACTAGGGTGCCAAGGATCCACTTGTAGTGATCAGGGAGCCCCCTTGCTTGATTCAAGTAACACAATTAGAATTGGAGTCCTATCCTATCCAATTGAAAAATACATCAATAAAACCAAATCTAAACTTCCATTGACCTAATTCTCAATGAAAGAGAACTATGATAACTGGCAGGGTTCCATCACCAAACCATGCCCAGGAGATAATGGCAAACAAAAGGATTTACCAATCCCATAATTTTAAAGCAGGAGAATTGTGAAGATTAGGAAGGATTCCATCACCCTACATGCCCAAGGGACAATTGTGAACAACAGGACTTACTAATTTCACAATCTCAAATCAGGAAAAGAAGATACTCAAAGCTATTACAGATTTATTGTAATTTGAGTCATAATCATTAAAAACTGAAAGTATTCCTTAAATATCAAATTAGAATCCATGAAGTTCAACATAAACATGAATCAAAGTAATAGAAACATCCCATCATGCTACAAGCTTCACCTCTTAGCCTTAGTTAAGAGGTTTAGCCAACCATAGACATGATTGAATCTAAAACCTTAGAAGAAAGCATGAAAACAACTAAGGAAGAAGAAGAAAAACTCTTGGCGACGGCTTCTCCACTCTTTTGCTCCACTCCTTAAACCCTAAAAGATGTCAATGAACATCCCAGGGAGTCCTATTTATAGTTTTGGAACTCCAACTTTCGCACCTAGTTGGAAAACTTTAGAAAATGCCTCAAATTTACACAGTTTGTAAAAATAGACTTCACTTTATACAGTTTTCCAAAATAAACTTCACTTTGTGCAATTTCACAAAATGACCCAGAGTTTCAAAATATGCTTTTTAAGGATTCCTTTTCTTTACTTCAAATCTTTGATTCTCTTCATTTCTCACTAAGTTTTCTTAGATCTTTGGCATGTGAATTTTTTAATCTTGATCTCCTAAGATCCATCCCTTGCCTTGGTGATTCTTGAGCATTAAATACATGCCTTTATCATCCTTTTCAATCCGAGCTCTTAAATTCACCTTGCAACACAAACATGAGTAAAATAGAATATTAAGTATTATCGTGTTCATAAAACCAAGATATAAATGAGGGATAATATGCAATATTTGACCCTCAACACAATCCCCAACTAGCATTTTTCTAGTCCCGAGCAAAGTATGCGAAAAATATTTCAAGAACCATATGATAATTTCTATAAGCTCAAGTGGTTTTAAAAAAATAATCCAGATAATAAAATTCTAAAATACATCAATGTAACGCCCCAGATTTTTGCCAACCTGGGATTAAATGTCCTTAGGCAATGGATCAATCCTAACACAGGTTTAACTTCTTAAACACTCAATTAAAGCCTAAAATCGCTCCTTAACCCATTTCCTTCACAAATCCCACCCTTCACTGCCTTGTTCTTTCAATTTTTCTAAGAACTTTCACCCTAGACACTATCTTAAACTAGCTAAGTAGTATAACTTGGATCACTTTATACACAAACTACAAAGGACTAAGTACCACCTCGACATTAAATCTTATAGGACTAAATCCTTTAGAAATGAGACAAAGTAACTAAGTGCTAAACTAGATTAGCTACGAAATCCGTTCGAATCGCTTTAAATACGATCTGCAAGATCTAAAACTTGTAGAATCATTGACGCTAGGTTACCCTAAAATCTAGGATCAATCTCATTACCCGGCTGCTCTCGGGAGCACGTTGAAATTCCGTATCTGATCTGGACCACACATCGGGAGTCCGAATAATACGAGGTTAAGGACTTAGGACCGCCTCACTGGGCTTGATAATCATCTCTAAAATCAGGTCCAGCAGATGTCCCACGACCATTCGTTTCGATTCGGAGCGAGGGTGTGTGAAAAACACTATTCCCATTCCAAAATAAATATCAGGAATAGTGATCTGGCACCATTCGTTTACGCCTCAGTATTAAGCAACCTGACCGTCAGAATCAGACCAAATTACACCCTCGGATTAAGAAAAATTTCAGGAACATTTACATATACTTGGAATTTCGGATCGTGGCCCACTGACCGTAAGAACTGAAAGTGGTCCGTCACGTGCGATCTGGGAATCTGATCGAGTCGAAAACGTAATCCCACATAGATCCATGTGTGGTGAGCTTAAGTCTGACGTTTGGCTCAAGGGGGGCCACCAGAAACACTCATTTGAACTGGAAAAGTGACGAAATACCTATATTAGCAGTAACCCTTGAACCTGAGTCTATTTTGGGAAGGTTTTAGGCTATAAAAGGACCTTAAACCCTCTCCCATTCCAGCCATACGAATTTGGATTTGAGAGAGGGAAAAGAGAGAGAAAGTGAGGGAGTTGTGGGAGGAATTACCTGCTGCTGTTCCCTGCCGCTATTCGGGCTCCACCGCCTGATTCTCCTCGCTTTCCCGGCGATTCCGGCGTCATTTCTAGGTAATAAACCCAACCCTAACCTGTTTGGGGGATTAGACAGTTGTAGGTTAGGAAATAGCTAACCTATTTCGTTCTCTAGGTTGCCAAACTCCCGTATCTGAAGCTTAGCGAACCTATCGACTCAGTTACGATTCTACGACACAAGGTGAGGACTTTAGGTGTATAGGTTGCGGTTTTCAAGCGCTTTCAATGTCGATAATGGTAGATTCATGATCTGCATGCAATTGCACATGTACAAAGTGCTTTCCGTTTTCTGTTTCGATTAGAATTGTAGAATTTGGAATTTCACATACTCTAGGTATTCGTATAAAATTCCGTATACGTATTTTTTATGGATATGTATTTGATATGTTTATTTGTCGTATAAATATACGGTATATGAAAAAAAGACTTATTTGGCGAAAGGATTCGCCGAAATACATGTTTTACTAATATACACTATGTATGTAGAAATACTGTATTGTAAGGAGTGCCGTATACATGTATATTTTGGAAATATGTTTGCCATGATTATGTGTCGTATGATTATATGACATATGGATAAATTACTTATTTGGCGAAAAGAATCGCCGTAATACATGTTTGTTTGTATACACTATGTATGTTGAATATGCGTATTCTAGAAAATACTGTATACATATAAATTTTGGAGACGTATTTATCATGATTATTTGCTGTAGTAATATATTATACATGGATAAAATACTCACTTGGCTAAAGGATAGCCCTAATACATGTTTGCTAACATACACCAAGTATGTGGAATAGTGTATGTTAAGTGTTTGTGGAAATGCTTGAGTGAGTAAGTGGTTGGATGTAGATGCCTTAGGAGGGTGTTGGGATTGGATTCTCAACTATCCTAGCGACGTGTATGATTACCTCCATGAGGTTGATCACTTAAACCACTTACTTACAATACATGTGTTTGTATTCCTATTAATGTAGTGTTTTACAACATGCTTTACATCATGCTTTATAATATGCTTATAACATGCCTACTAGCATGTTTGAATTACTTTATTTATCATTCTTGAATTATTTTGTTTATCATGCTTTACTCCACATGCTATGGATGACAATTGATTGTGCTTGAGGCTATGATTATAGTCCAGACAATCGGTACTAGATTAGAGATCGTGGTTGAGTTTCATGTCACCACGTGAGATGTGTTCGACGAACTCGAGTCGTACTTCGGTTGGCGATAGTGGTTGGCCACGCGAAGTGCTTATGCACTTCATGTCGTTCAACTTGTTATGCGCTCGAGCTAGCAGAGCTCGTCATGTAACCCGATTTGTCTAATGTATGTTCACCATGTTTGGTCGCAACTGCTTGAACCTAGGGTACCAAACTTACCAGTGAAAATCCTATTAACCATGGTACTCGATCCGCTAAGACTCATGAGCCGGGCATGGTGGTATGGGACACCGTGGTCGATTTGTCGGCCCTACGTTGGGGCTACGTGCCTCCCCGTAGTGACCAAAGTGAGCAACTTAACTCGTGAGCCGATTATGGTGGTATGGGACACTATATTATCGCGTCTTTGTCGGCCTACATTGATAAGGTGATGGGGGAGTGGTGCAACCTTTGTGCGTAACACCAGCGACCCTTTGTAGTGACCGCGAGCATATTCTCGAAGTCACAAATGCGCCTTAGGGTTCGCCGCGATATATAGAGTATGAACTAGGCTGTTTCGTATAGTGATGAATCGTTTAAGGGGTGATGGGGAGTGGTGCAACCTTTGTGCGTGCGTAACAAGCCACCTGGCACCTCTGCAGAATGACCTAGATTACACACCATCGTCGATATTAACTAGGATGACGACCTAGAATGGATCATGTTTGGGAATGATACAGGGGAGGTACCTTAGTTTCCCAATCCTGCTGTTTGAAATGGACTAATTAAAAACTCGGTAATCATGCTCATCATGCATCGCATGTGCCTGGAAGATGTGGAGCATTGTGGGATGTAAGCATGCCGTGAACGTGAGATGGTGTCGCATGAGGGAGTATGTCGGTGAGGGCATCCATCATACCTGCATTCATACTTGCATTAATCAGAGTAACTAGGCGTGTTTGATTTACTGCTTTATCATTACTGCTTGACTGCATCGATAACATGTTAACCTATGCTTTATTGTTCCACTGAGTTAGCTACTCACTCCCACGTTACGGGACGGTGTTGTACACACCAAACAGATTTGTTGAATTTCAGATGATGGCGATGCTTATGAAGTAGAGCCGGACTACTTCTATGGTGATGAGGAGGAGTTCTCCTATCATGTAACCCTCGACGGGTCTCTGAAGACACAGTATTGTATTGTCGGGGCTGTAGTACTGGGGATAGAAGACATTAAACTTACACATTTGGTATATTTTAGAACTGTACTTGTATTTATTTAACCTGGTAATGTTATCACACTTTGGAGACTCATCATAGTTTATATATTTTATCTATTTATCATAGTCTTTCGCTTACAAAATTAACTGTCTCGGAGTATGATATGCTGTTTTGGCTTAATCTCACTCATGTTCAATGCACGAATACAGTCAACATTCAATCATCATTCATTTTGTTGCATAAGTGATGTTCTGGAACTCGGGAGTTGAGTTCATGCTCGACCCCGATTTTCGATGCGTTACAAGATGGTATCAGAGCATTATTTGGATTAAACCGGACCTGGGTTATGGTCACACGACGCACACTGACGCACTTTGACTTAGGAGGGAGCGACGGAATGTAGAAACAGTCATAGGTATCCCGACTTCACCAATTGGCAAAGTTCGCTGAAAACAAACACCGAAATCAAGTCCGTATTAACCCTTGGTCGCACGGGTCGACCTTATAATACTCCTAGGCCGTCTATTAAAGAGTCTAGATTACAATCCACCTCACCCCAAAATAGATAGAATACGGGATAAACATGATGAGGATAACTACTCCGAATCCTCGGAGCTTCTCTGGACTCCTCATAGAGACTTCCCAAATCCACGAGAAAAGAAAAGCAGAAAGTAGGAATAAATTTTAATTAATTCGAATTGATTAATAAATGACAAAAAAAAATTTTTTTTTTGAGTTCACAACCCTTTAAATAGGAATACCAAGCAATGGTAAAGAAATCAGAAATAAACTACAACTAAAACTCTTAGAATTCGCGACTTACCATAAGGTGGTGATGTCTACCAGTGCGCAAAGTTTTCAGCCAAGAATAATAAGTGTCCTATTTGGCTTCACCAAACCATTCTCCTAATTATTCTAAGGTCTTTACGTGATGAGCGCAACTCCTAAAGCCCAATGGATGAAGAGTAATTAAACTAAAAACTACTATTTTAGTGAAACGAAATTAAAACGGGGAAATGACTGTCAATCGGAGGCTTTTTTCACAATTCTGGGCTGCGCAACCTAGCACAGCTAGGTTGGTTGGCTTCATTAGCTCGTTCTACCCCAAATTCATATATTTTACATCAGATAACTCATTTCGGATTGCAAGTTACGTCCGATTACCCCGAAACTACCCGAAATGGAGCGAATCGGATTCGGGGGCCCCTCCACGTTAATACACTAAGCCTCTAGATCGAACCAGGGTGCATTTGGCACCCTGGGCATGTGGGAAACAGGTCCCCACCGCGGCGCGCGGCTCCAAGTCCGGCCGCGGCGGAGCCCTGCGCGGCGGACCGCGGTCCGGTGGCCCATCTGGTGTGGGGCCAGGGCTGGGGTTGGTCGGCTCGACCTCCCCTACCCCCTGGCGCGTGCCATTTTGGCAAATGTTTGAGATTTTGGGGGCTGGAGCCCCCCTCTCTCTCTCACATCTTTCCTTTCAAACGCCCTTCCCTTCTACTTTCGAATTTCCCTCTCAACCCTTTACCCAAGTATGTCAATCCATCATTTTCGCCTATGATCCACCCACTCCCATCGATCACAGCAGCCCTAACCTCCTACCTTTCCCCTTTCTTCCACATTTAAGATCTCACACCTCCCATTCGAAGCTCACATTCGTGCAAGCTCCCTAAGCCATCCTACTTTTCCATTTTCCTTCTCCATTCATCTGTCTTTGGGGCCTTTACAACATCTGTTGAGGCTCACATCCGTGGAGAACCAAACCTCCACCCTTTTCTCTCTCTCTCCATCATTTTCCATTCACTTTTCCACAGCGCTATCAGGGCTTAGTTCGGCCACCTTCGCGGATGTTTATGCTTTTGTGATTGATGAGTGTAGTAGTTGGTATGATGTTCTAGATGCGTGAGGACATTTAGGGCCGTTCAACCAACCGCATTAAGTAAGATTAGGTGAATGGAATTGTAAAAGTAATAATAAATGTATATGTAGGGTATGGTCCCTAGATTGGGTGTATCCTATGTCTTCCGACACCATGTTTAGAATGTACGTAATTAAAGTAAATTCCGAGAATTCCTTTCCCATAACACTTAGAAGTTTTACCCGTCGTGGGGTATGGAAAATCCCATCTCACGTTTTTCCAACACAAGGCTCATTTTCCAAAGCCTATACCAAATTTAATCCCCACCCACCCTCTTACCAAACATGCCACTCCCAATCCCGAGGTAGGATTAGTAATGCGGTCCCATTCAATACAACTTAAGGCCACCGGCCAAATTGTGTTGAAGTGATAAAGTCCCTTGATATACATTAACCCACCGCACTCTGATAGCTTAAGCTTTTGGAGTAAATGGTTGTTTGATAGATAGGCCCATAGAGTTTGGACCCAGAGCGATACTCCTAGTTTTCAACAGACCTGACCGTATAGGAAATCCAACAAATTAATAATGTAAGCCCCGGGATCTTCTTAGCGGGTGTGAGCATGTGTGAAATGCTCGAGCGTCAAGTACAGACAACTCAATTCCACTTAGACAACGTTTGACCCTACACGATGAATAATTTCTTGTATTAGAAATGATCTGAAATCATCTAGTGTGTAAGCATAGACTAATAGATTACCACTATTCATAAATTGAGACTAGGCTACTGGTTCTACTACGGAACGTAAAAGACTGATTATGCTAAGATAATTGCAAGATAGTTGAAAGATGGACTTAATTAGTGGGCTGGATTAGGTTGAAGTGAGACCTCACTCCTTCGTCGGACCCCTTAATACTCATAGGCTCCTTTAATAATTCTTAGAAAGGTTGTTTGATTAGTAACTATACACGCTCAGTATCCCATTGATTTAATGTTAGGTCAAATCAATACACCCCTTAGAATTGCCTTCTCAAGGACTTAGTACAATGGGAACACGGAGTAGAGAAACTACATTTAAGCGAGGTATTCGCGGTCTGAATCGAATTCTCAATCCTGGTAGTGACCAATGAACCTTATGCTCTGATCAAGCAGAAGGTCGGGATCAACTGGGATTAAGAAATGATATGACAATTTTTTGTCCTAGCTAGGCAGAAGATCCATGTATCCGACTCAGACCCACTACACAACATTCTTTCCGTGTTGGCTGACATTTACAACTAAAAGTTTATAATTTTGTCCTTGAAAAGTATTAGGAGTATATAGCTGATAGAGAGTTTGTCTTTTAGGCCTAAGGAATTGCCCAAATGGGCAACAGACAGTTAGGAATTAGGTCCCAAATCACATGCCATGTCGGCATACATATTGTGCTTATGAACGTAAAAAGATAGCCTGCCTATTAAGCTAGACATGATTCAATAGGATAAGTCTGGACCGCGACAAAAATTTCTTGGTAGAATTAGGCATCTTGCAAACTCAACCGCAAATCAACCACACCCTTCCGTGATAGCCCCTTTCTATAATCCTAGGTATCAATGTACCATTGATGAAAAGAAGACCGATGTAGTGGAGATCGCATCTCATTTCATGTCAAGGATAGATTGTAAATTACACCTTGTTCCGATGTACGGAGCAGGACATAAATCTTAAGCCTTGAGGGTGAAAATAAGTTTTAAGGGGGTAGAACTAAGCCCAATCTAGTTAATGCATCTCTTGATGGTACAGCCAAAGCGTGGTGGACCCTACTCCACGGCCCGGGATCGAAATGGTGCTCGTTAACATATGCACATTATAGAACTCTAAAAGTTCCTATGAAAATGTTTTAGGATGATCTAGTAAGATTTGATTTAGGACATAGATAATAAAGGAAATAAGCCTTAAAGGGCAACCTTAGAATCAATTTGAACCTTATGACGGACATTCCCTACATTTTAGAGTGATCGACGAATTTTGTTTTACAAGGGGGGTAAGCATTGCGACTTGACCCCGGATTCTCAATCTGGCGACTAGATGGACTCACTTTGGCAAGACCGGGATTCACTAGATCCAGAAGGGATACGATGAGCCTCCTACCCGGTCGGGTAGATGATCGATGTATCGGGATCAAGCCAACCATTATCGTCTCTCCGTGTTGGTCAAACATTGAACTCTATCTTACTCTAAATTGGTGGGAATTATCGTCGAGACTCCAAATAGGTCTGAGAAATAAATTGTCAAACTATGATCGAGAAATGAATAAAGAAATATGTTTTTAAGGGGGTAGACTAAAAGGAACCAGACTAGTATATGCCCTACCACGCTTAGGAACTCGAAATCAATAAGTCTTAGGCAAATGAAATAATAGAAATCTTTCCTTTACCTTGCAATTTCGGGGACGAAATTTTGTTTTAAGGGGGTAGAGTAACCCCGGATTTTTGCCAACCTGGGATTAGATGTCCTTAGGCAATGGATCAATCCTAACACAGGTTTAACTTCTTAAACACTCCAATTAAAGCCTAAAATCGCTCCTTAACCCATTTCCTTCACAAATCCCACCCTTCACTGCCTTGTTCTTTCAATTTTTCTAAGAACTTTCACCCTAGACACTATCTTAAACTAGCTAAGTAGTATAACTTGGATCACTTTATACACAAACTACAAAGGACTAAGTACCACCTCAGACAGAAATCTTATAGGACTAAATCCTTTAGAAATGAGACAAAGTAACTAAGTGCTAAACTAGATTAGCTACGAAATCCGTTCGAATCGCTTTAAATACGATCTGCAAGACCCAAAACTTGTAGAATCATTGACGCTAGCTTACCCTAAAATATAGGATCAATCTCATTACCCATTTGCTCTCGGGAATGAGCACGTTGAAATTTCAGTACTTCGAGGTCTAGACCACACATCGGAGTCCGAATAACACGAGGTTAAGGAACTAGGACCGCCCTCACTTGGGCTTGACAATCATCTCAAAAATCAGGTCCAGCCGATGTCCAACGGCCATTCGTTTCGATTCGGAGCGAGGGTGTGTGAAAAACACTATTCCCATTCCAAAATAAATATCGGGAATAGTGATCGGCACCATTCGTTTATGCGTCGGTATAAGCAACGGACCGTCGAATCGGACCAAATTACACCCTCGGATTAAGAAAAATTTCAGAACATTTACATGTACTTGGAATTTCGGATCGTGGCCCATGACCAGATTGAAGCGAAAGTGGTCCGCCACGTGCGATCTGGGAATCTGATCGAGTCAAAAACGTAATCCCACATAAATCCATGTGTGGTGAGCTTAAGTCTGACGTTTGGCTCAAGGGGGGCCACTAGAAACACTCATTTGAACTGGAAAAGTGACGAAATACCTATATTAGCAGTAACCCTTGAACACGAGTCTATTTTGGAAAGGTTTTAGGCTATAAAGGACCTTAAACCCTCTCCCATTCCAGCCATACGAATTTGGATTTGAGAGAGGGAAAAGAGAGAGAAAGTGAGGGAGATGTGGGAGGAATTCCCTGCTGCTGTTCCCTGCTGCTATTCGGGCTCCACCGCCTGATTCTCATCGCTTTCCCGGTGATTCCGGCGTCATTTCTAGGTAATAAACCCTAACCCTAACCTGTTTGGGGGATTAGACAGTTGTAGGTTAGGAAATAGCTAACCTATTTCGTTCTCTAGGTTGCCAAACTCCCGTATACGGAAGCTTAGCGAACCTATCGACTCCGTTACGATTCTACGACACAAGGTGAGGACTTTAGGTGTATAGGTTGCGGTTTTCAACGCTTTCAATGTCAGATAATGGTAGATTCATGATCTGCATGCAATTGCACATGTATAAAGTGCTTTCCGTTTCCTGTTTCGATTAGAATTGTAGAATTTGAATTTCACATACTCTAGGTATTCGTATAAAATACCGTATAAGTATTTTTATGGAAATATGTATTTGATATGTTTATTTGTCGTATAGATATATGATATATGGATAAAATACTCATTTGGCGAAAGGATTCACCGAAATACATGTTTTACTAATATACACTATGTATGTAGAAATCTTGTATTGTAAAGTCAGTATACATGTATATTTTGGAAATATGTCCATGATTATGTGTCGTATGATTATATGACATATGGATAAATTACTTATTTGGCGTAAAAGAATCGTAGTAATACATGTTTGTTTGTATACACTATGTATGTTGAATATGCGTATTCTAGAAAATATTTATACATATAAATTTTACGTATTTATATGATTATTTGCTGTAGTAATATATTATACATGGATAAAATACTCACTTGGCTAAAGGATGGCCCTAATACATGTTTGCTAACATACACCAAGTATGTGGAATAGTGTATGTTAAGTGTTTGTGGAAATGCTTGAGTGAGTAAGTGGTTGGATGTAGATGCCTTAGGAGGGTGTTGAGATTGGATTCTCAACTATCCTAGCGACGTGTATGATTACCTCCATGAGGTTGATCACTTAAACCACTTACTTACAATACATGTGTTTGTATTCCTATTAATGTAGTGTTTTACAACATGCTTTATATCATGCTTTATAATATGCTTATAACATGCCTACTAGCATGTTTGAATTACTTTATTTATCATGCTTGAATTACTTTGTTTATCATGCTTTACTCCACATGCTATGGATGACAATTGATTGTGCTTGGGGCTATGATTATAGTCCAGACAATCGGTACTAGATTGGAGATCGTGGTTGAGTTTCATGTCACCACGTGAGAGGTGTTAGACGAACTCGAGTCGTACTTCGGTTGGCGATAGTGGTTGGCCACGCGAAGTGCTTATGCACTTCATGTCATTCGACTTGTTGTATGCTCGAGCTAGCCGAGCTCGTCATGTAACCCGATTTGTCTAATGTATGTTCACCATGTTTGGTCGCTAATGTTTGAACCTAGGGTACCAAACTTACCAGTGAAAATCCTATTAACCATGGTACCTCGATCCGCTAAGACTCATGAGCCGGGCATGGTGGTATGGGACACCGTGGTCGAGCTGTCGGCCTACGCTGGGGCTACGTGCCTCCCCGTAGTGACCAGTGAGCAACTTAACTCGTGGCCGATTATGGTGGTATGGGACACTATATTCGTCTTTGTCGGCCTACATTGATAAGGTGATGGGGGAGTGGTGCAACCTTTGTGCGTAATGCCACAGCACCCTTTGTAGTGACCGCGAGCATATATTTGAAGTCGCAGTGCGCCTTAGGGTTCGCCGCGATATAGAGTATGAACTAGGCCTGTTTTTTATAGTGATGAATCGTTTGAGGGGTGATGGGGAGTGGTGCAACCTTTGTGCGTAATGCTGACGGCAGCCTCCTCTGCGATGACCTAGAAAACACACCATCGTCGATATTAACGAGGACCGACGACCCTAGAATGGATCATGTTTGGGAATGATACAAGGGAGGTACCTTAGTTTCCCAATCCTATTTGTTTGAAATGGACTAATTAAAACTCGGTAATCATGCTCATCATGCATCGCATGTGCCCGGGAAGATGTGGAGCACGTGTGGGATGTAAGCATGCCGCGAACGTGAGATAGTGTCGCATGAGGGAGTATGTCGGTGAGGGCATCCATCATACCGCATTCATACTTGCATTAATCGAGTAACTAGGAGTGTTTGATTTACTGCTTTATCATTACTGCTTGACTGCATCGATAACATGTTAACCTATACTTTATTGTTCCACTGAGTTAGCTGCTCACTCCCACGTTACGGGAAGGTGTTGTACACACCAAATAGATTTGTTGAATTTCAAATGATGGCGATGCTTATGAAGCAGAGCCGGACTACTTCTATGGTGATGAGGAGGAGTTCTCCTATCATGTAACCTCTCGACGGGTCTCGAAGACTGTACTTGTACTATGCCTGATATCGGGGTAGTAATCTTGGGATAGAAGACATTAAACTTATACATTTGGTATATTTTAGAACTGTACTTGTATTTATTTAACCTGGTAATGTTATCACACTTTGGAGACTCATCATAGTTTATATATTTTATCTATTTATCATAGTCTTCCGCTTGCAAAATTAACTGTCTCTGGAGTATGATATGCTGTTTTGGCTTAATCTCACTCATGTTCAATGCACGAATACAATCAACATTCAATCATCATTCATTTTGTTGCATAAGTGATATTCTGGAACTCGGGAGTTGAGTTAATGCTCGACCCCCGATTTTCAGGGCGTTACAATCAATGTTATGCATTACCTTCTCCTAAACTTGAGCACTCGGTAAGTTTAATAATCAAGTTTAAAGCATTAATCCTCCAATTAGAACAATTCTAAACATTGAGTTCCATGGGTGTATAATAAGTCTAGACTTATCACAATCAAAGGTTCAATTCATCACTTTCATGATAACATTGATAATTAACAGAGCATTTAGGACAACCAAAACCTAAATCGAAACTTGCCTTACAGTTCATCTTTTAGTTCCTACTTTTATTCCTCCTGCTATTGATTTTTCCATCGATGGTTTTTACGCTATGTCAACCTTTTTAAAGATCTTTAATAGGTAGCCCTATTCGACGACAACTGTTTTTTAGATGGGTATTTTCTTTTTCTTTCTTTTCAATTCTTCCCATTAAACATGATGGACAAATTTTCTAAGTTGGTTCCTTCCATGCTTAATAATCATCAAGTTAATAATTCAATATCAAACTGACACTTTAATGTGTAAGCTGGATGTGACATGTGAAATCATGACTCAATGTTTAAAACTTCTAATTGATGATCAATGACTTAACTTAATTTTGAGATCTCCCAAGTGACTAAAATCCAAGAGACATAAGGCATCAACATTAAGTATCTTATAATTCTAATTCATGAATTAACTTTGAGATTACTTAAAATTGCAGAAATTTTAGAAAATTTCTCAATTTTTCACAACTTTGCCTAAAGTCTAAGAAAACATGTGATTAGCCTACCTAATCCACACCCCCAACCTAAATCCACATTGTCCTCAATGTAAAGGAGATAAGCATTCAATGCAAATGAAGCAATGAAAAGAAAAGGGAAGTGGTGGAAAGGTACTACCTGGAGAAGGAATTTTGAGTTTTTTTTTTTCAAAATATCTCAATGTGAAGATGGGTTAGCATAAGAGCTAAACTATCAGAAAGAAAATTTTCTTAAACGGTTAAAAGCAAACTATCCTAAACGGTGAAAATAAACTATCCTAAATGGCGAAAAGTAAACTATCATAATTCTAAATTCTTTGAAAGCAATAAACCTATCTAGAAAAACAGGGAAAAACTACTTATTCATGCCGCGGGTTCCTCCTCCAGACAGTATCTTTATAAATTTCTCAGTAAGTTTCGTAATAAGATCATCTAAAAGCCCTTTTTGCAATAGGCTTGGATGCTCTGGAGCATGATTTTTCAGAGAAATTTGTGGATCTCAGCATAAAGTTTCCTTTTAATCTCCTGAGGTATCCAAAATACATATGATTCACCTAAGACAGAGAAAGTTTCAGAGTTAGCGCAATATAGTGAATTAGAGACTACAAGTAGATAAAATTCAGAGAAATTCTCAGTAGGTGATGTCACGCCCCAAACTCAGAAACTGGGCTCATAAAATTTTCGATTGCTGAATCCAGCGCCGATAGCCTCCGTAGAACCCCATTCTCAGCTCCCAGCGCCCATTCGCCAGGTTCCGATTCTGGAATGCTACAAGGAGGATTTTCAACATCAGTTTAATTTGTAATAAGCATAACCAAAGGCATAACCCACAAACAACAACCAAAAACTCCATCACATTTTCACTATGATAAAAAACTTTACAAGTACAGTGAGCATAAAGGGAAATATAATGATAAAGGACAAAAAGCTCCAAAACGATCCAATATGCGCTCCTGCCTCAGCACTGCTGCGATCCAACGTCACCTGCACGCAACGGTCATGCATAAGCTTATAGAAAACTTAGAGGGTGGTGAAAGTGTGTACTCAAGGTAGTAATGCAGACATGCAGAATCAGAGTAATGCGGGACATGCTAATGAATCCATGAATACCACTAGCCGTACCAAGGCTATGCGATGCAAGGCATGAATGATGTCGGCCATACCAAGGCCGTGTGATGCGAGATGTAACTCAAGTATACAAATCCTCATCTATATCTACATATCCATACTGCTCAAATCTGGAATATCACCGAGGTCTAGTATACTCTAAACCAGATTGCCGCCCCATCGCGCGCAATAAGGTAAGTGGAAGAGACCTCACTACCCGCCTGCCAATATCGGGCTCGGCTCGTCGATAGCGGACCCATTCCTTGAGCTGGTCGAACTCAGCCTAGTATTGCCCCCTCCTCTCGGGCGGGTAAGGCCGCACCCCCTTCCAACCAACCATGACACAGTGAAAAGCGTGACCTTCTGGTAATCGGCCCTCGGCGCTCATGCACCCACTCAGTCTAGACGTTGGAGTAACCTCTTGGTACCATAAGGGTTTAGAGACTTTCACCCAGGGATATCTATAGTACCTCATGTAAAATAAGATTTTCGGTATCCAATCCTGCCAGCCACGATATGCCTGTGGGGGCTATGACCCTGATGTCGCTAGAGCGTACAGTACCATATCACATAATGCGAATGCATAAATTACACTATCCAGTCATGCAGCAATCCTGTGCGTATCGTGCGCTCATGTAGGGCAACACCGCCTAACTGGGAGCCCCTAAACAATCTGCCCAAAAGCATATGCTATGATCAGTCACTGCTCATATCAAGCATGCATATGATGCATATGATCATGAATCAGGAACTAGACTAAACATGTTATACGGTGATGGATGATGTTCATAATAAAGATGGGCCTAGATGGCCTACAAGTATACGCCTAACAATGTGCCCTAGGGAGAATCATAATGCGGACATTTAACCAACATTATTGTATAATGTGGACGTCAAACCAATATTGTGTAACATCCCGAATTTTTGCCAACCTAGAATTAGACGACCTTAGGTAAAGGGTCGCTCCTAACACCTTATTAACTTGTCAAAACTGAATCCCACAGTCAAAAATCGCTTCTTAACCCATTTCCTTCACAAATCCCACCCTTCACCACCTTGTTCTTTCAATTTTTTTAAGTACTTTCACCTAGACACTATCTTAAACTAGCTAAGTATTATAACTTGGATCACTTTATATACAAACTACAAAGGCCCAGGTACCACCTCAGACTGAAATCACTCAGGACTAAATCCTTTAGAAATGAGGCGAGAATTAGCCAGTGTTAAACTAGAGTACCTGTGAAATTATCACCAAGCACTTTAAATACGATCTGCAAGACCCAAAACTTGTAGAATCATTGACGCTAGGGTACCTAAAAATCTAGGATCAATCTCATTACCCGGCTGCTCTTGGGAGCATCTCGAAACTCCGTATCAGATCTGGACAGCACGTCAGAAGTCCGATTAACACGAAGTTAAGGAATTAGGACCGCCTTGCTCGGCTTGACAACCATCTCGGAAATCAAATCTAGATAGTATCCCAGCACTATTCGTTTGAGCTCGGAGCGGGGAGTGTGAGAAACGTGAAATTAATTCAAAATAAAATAGAAATTTATGAAATCTGGCACCTCTCGCTTGCAGATCAGTATTAAGCAACCAGACCTTCAGAATCAGACCAAATTACACCCTCGGATCAGGGATATTTTTTCAAACATATCCATGTACTCAGAATCTCCGATCGAGATCCACTGACCGTTAAATTGAAACTGGTCTGCCACACGTGATCTGAGAAGCCGACTGAAATGAAAACTTAGCCAAACCTAGATCTAATGTTAGTGAGCTTAAGTTCGACCTTTGGCTCAAGGAGGCCCCCCAGAAGTCCTCCGTTGAGCTAGAAAAGGGTCGCTTTGGTTATAACCTAAGTATACCTTGACCATAAGTCTATTTTAGTGAGTTTTTAGGCTATATAAGGACCTTAGAACCCTCTCTCTCATAGCCATACGAATTTGAGAGAAACCCTAGAGAGAGGAGAGAGAAAGTGTGAGAGTTGTGGGAGCATCTCCCTGCCACCTAATCCTGACGCTCTGCAAGCTTCACCGCTCCATTCTCATCACTTTACCGGCAATGCCGGTGTCATTTGTAGGTAAGAAACCCTAAACCTAATCTGTTTTGGGGTTTTGATAGTTGTAGGTTATGAAATAGCTAACCTATTTCATTCTATAGGCTACCAAATTGCCAAATACGGAAGCTTAGCAAACCTGTCGTATTCGTTACGATTCTACGACAAAAGGTGCAGACTTTAGGTGTATAGGTTATGGTTTTCAACACTTTCAATGTCAGATAATGATAGATTCATGATCTGCATGTAATTGCACATGTACAAAGTGTTGTCTGTTTTCTGTTTCGATAAAAGATGAAGAATATGGAATTTTACATACTCTAGGTATTTGTAGAAAGTACCGTATACGTATAAATTTTGGAAATATGTTTGCCATGATTATTTGCTGTATTGATATGTGATATATGGATAAAATACTTGTTTGGCGAAAGGACTCGCCCTAATGAATGTTTTTGCTAATATACACTATGTATGTTAAAATAGTGTATTCTAAGTGTTTGTGAAAATGACCGAATGAGTATAGAATTCACATTCGTGTTCACCATAACTAATTGTCATGGATATATGATCGTTGTATAGGCGAAGCCCCTTTGACAAAAGGATTTGCCCTACATCACGCCACGGCCAATATACATTATATATGTTAAAATGTGTAGCCCAAGTGTTTGTGAAAATGACTGAATGAATATGGAACTTGGATTCTTGCTTGTCATGACTATCCGTCCTGGGTGTATGCGTGTTATGATTGGAGTAACTCCCTAGTGAAAGGATTTGGCCTAATACCTATGTGATCAACATATGTAATGTATGTTGATGTATGTAGTCTAAAGTGTTTGTTGAAATATCTGAATGAGTAGTAGTTAGTAAATTGTAATGTATAAGGGTGTTGAGATATGATTCTCAACTCCTTTAACTATGTGTATGATTTCCTTGGATAGTTGTGTGATTAGGAATTGAATATGTACAAACTCATGCTTGTGTTGTGCTTCATAACATGCTCAACTGATTGTATGATTTATCTATGTAATGCATATGTTTAAATTCATGTTTACATTGTATGATCCATCATGGGTGATGGGGGAGTGGTGTAACGATTCCGTGCAACAGCCTTGACAGCCTAAAACGGATAATATCAAACTTTGATTGTATGATTTGAATCTTGATCCATTACTGCTTTAACTATCTGAAATTAAATGTGATTGGGGCTATTGTATAGTCTAGGCAGTCGGTAATGGGATCGAATTCGTGGCTGAGATTCATTCGCCACGTAAGGCGTGTTTGACGAATCCGAGTCGTGCGTTGCTTGTCGGCAGTGGTAAGACCACACGAAGTGCTTATGTACTTCATGTCGCACAACTCAAAGGGCGCTCGTGCTAGTCGAGCTCATCAAGTAACCCGATCTGTCTTACGTATGTTCATCGTGTTTGGATGTCTCTGCTTGAACCTAGGGTACCAAACTTACCAGTGAAATCCCGTTAACTATGGTACCTCGATCCGCTAAGACTCATGAGCCGGGCATGGTGGTATGGGACACCGTGGTCGAGCTGTCGGTCTATGCTGGGGCCACGTGCCTCCCCATAGTGACCATTGAGCAACCAGACCTGTGAGCCGAATACGGTGGTATGGGACACTATATTCGAGCTGTCGACACTTTCGGTGAGAGCCAAATACGGTGAGACCTGTATTCGTGCTGACGGGCGACGAACCCTTCGTAGTATCTTCGAGTATACTCTAAGGTCTGTGATTGACGATGAGCCCTTCGCAGTAACTAGAGCATGAATTGAGCCGAGTACGGTGAGACCTGTATTCGAGCTGACTACCAGCGATTGAGCTGAGTACGGTGAGACCTGTATTCGAGCTGACGGCCAGCAATTGAGCCACATACGGTGAGATCTGTATCCTTGCTGATGGGTGATGAGCCCTTTGCGATGCCTTCGCAATGCCTCTCGAACCATAATATCGTATGAGATTATCTAGGTTTGATGACCCTAGAATGGATCATGTTTGGGAATGATACAAGGGAGGTACCTTAGATCCCAATCCTGCTATTTGAAATGGACTAATAATAACTCGGTAATCATGCTCATCATGCATTGCATGTGCTTGAAAGATGTGGAGCACTAAGGAATGCAAGCATGCTGCGAACGTAAGATAGTGTCGCACGAGGGAGTGTGTGGTGAGGGCATATATCATGACTGCATTCATACTTGCATTAATAAGAGTAGTTAGGAGTGTTTGATTGTACTGCTTTATCATTACTGCTTGACTGTATTGATAACATATTAACCTATGCTTTATTGTTTCACTGAGTTGATCACTCACTCCCACGTTACGGGACGGTGCTCCGAACACCCACCAGAATTTGTCTGATTGCAGATGGCGACGCTACTCCTGAGGCGGGGCCGGACCTTTATGATGACAATGCTGCTTGTTCGTGTATGCTGTATGCTGACGGCTTCAAGTGAGCTGTGTCTTGATCGACAGGATTATAGGGATGTTGACTAGATAACACTACACCTTTGGTATAATTTGAAATTGTACTTGTAATTCATTAACCTGGTAACATTATCACACTTTGGAGACTCACCACTATTTTTATATTTTATATATCTATCATAGTCTTTCGCTTGCAATTTAACTGTCTCTGGAGTATGATATGCTGTTTTGGCTTAATCTTACTCATGTTCAATGCACTAATATAGACAACATTCAATCATCATTCATTTTATTGCATAAGTGATGCGTTGGAACTCGGGAGTTGAGTTTATGCTCGACCCCCAATTTTCAGGGTGTTACAAGATGGTATCAAAGCATGATTTGGATTAAACCGGACTTGGGTTATGGTCACACGACGCACACTGACGCACTCTGACTTAGGAGGGAGCGACGAGATGTAGAAACAGACTTAGGTTGTCCAATTTCTCCAAATAGCACATTTGGATGAGATCAACTGTAGAAATTGGACCCGTATGCCTCGATGATTGCATGAAATGATCCCGGAACACTTCTAGACCGTCAAACGATGGGTCTAGATCGCAATTCACCTCATCCCAACCGTTGAAAATTGGTAGAATACGGGATAAACGTGATGAGGATAACTACTCCGAATCCTCGAAACTTCTCTGGACTCCTCACAGAGACTTCTTAAATCTACGAGAAAAGAAAGTAGAAAATAGAAATAAATTCTAATAAATTCAAAATTGATTAATGAATGACTAAAAAAAAAATAAGTTCACAACCCTTTAAATAGGGATACCAAGTAATGGGAAAGAAATCAGAAACAAACTACAACTAAAACTCCTAGAATTCGCGACTTACTATAAGGTCGTGATGTCTACTAGTGCGCAAGGTTTTCAGCCAAAAATAGTACGTGTCCTATTTGACTTCACCAAACCATTCTCCTAATTATTCTAAGCTCTTTTCACGTTGGGCGCAACTCCTAAAGCCCAACGGATGAAGGGTAATCAAACTAAAACTACTATTTATAGTAAAGATGAAATTGAAAGAGGGAAACGACCATCGATCCAAGGTTTTTTTACAATTTCGGGCTCCGTAACCTAGCATAGCTAGGTTGGTTGACTTCGTTAGCTCGTTCTACCCCAAAATCATATATTTTACGTTAGATAACTCATTCCAGATTGCAAGATACGTCCGATTTGACCTGAAATGACTCGAAACGGAGTCGGGGGCCACACGCGTCAATCCGGGGGGGAACCAAGTGAACCCAGGGTGTATTTGGCACCTTGGGAGGATGGTGAACACCACCCCACCGCGGTGGAGTTGCACCCGGCCCATCGAACCTCGGTCGGGTCCGGCCAGGGTGGTCGGGTCTACTCGGGTCTTGGTCGGCCCGACCCATAGGCACGTGTGGTGCGTGCAAAATTGCGGGGGACCCCTATTTCACGACGTTTGCCCCCTCTCTCTCAAACGCCGCTCCAAGTCCCCTTTTCTCTTTACAGTTGCTGTTTTCTCTATCAAACCTCTCTCCCAATCACCCAATCCCTCATTTTCGAGCATAACCCATCCACATCCATCATTCACAGCAACACTTACCCTCTACCCTTTCCGTTTTCTCTCATTTGAGCTCCTACACCCCCATTTGAAGCTCAAATTTGTGTAAGCTCTCTAACCCATCCATTTTCTTCCCTTCCCTTCTTCAAACCCTGCCTTTTGGGCCTTTACAATCCCTGTTGAGGCTCAAGTCTGTGGAGAACCAAAAACTCCAGCCCCCGTTTCCCACATATCCTCATTTTCCATGGCTCTATCCGAGCTTATACGGCCATTTTCTCGGATGTCTAGTCATCCTGACTGTTATCTTGTAGTTTGCATGGGTTACCGTCTTTGGATGTTTATGCTTTCATGTTGATGGGTGTGGTAGTTGGTAGAATGTTAGATGTTTGAAGCCTTGGTCATGCATCTTCTGTCATGTATGGAATGCTTGACAAGTTAGAGTTGTACTTGACAACTGCGAACTCCTTCCACCCTCCACCATTACATCTCTAAACCCATCTCTTACTCCTCTTAGCCTCACCATATCACACCCATATAGGCACAATGATCCACATTTTTATGTCCCATAACCTTCGCAACCTCCAAGTGTTAGGACGGTTAGGGCCCATTCGACCAACTGCATAGGTGGATAGAATTGTAAAAGTAATAATAAATGTATGTGTAAGGTATGGCCCCTAGATAGGGTGTATCCCATGTTTTTCGACACCATATTTAGAACGTATGCAATTAAAAGTAAATTCCAAGATTTCCTTTCAAATAACACTTAGAAATTCATTATCCTGGGATTTGGAAATCTCATCTCACACTTTTCCAACACCAGGCTCATTTTCCAAAGCCTATACCATTAATTTTAATCTCCTCCCACCCTCTTACCGGACATGTCACTCTCAATCCCGAGGAGGGATTAGCAATGCAGTCCCATTTACTACAACTTAAGACCATTGGCCAAATAGTGTTGAAGTGATAAAGTCCCTTGATATACATTAACCCACCACACTCTGACAGCTTAAGCTTTTAGAGTAAATGGTGGTTTGACAAATGGGCCCTTAGAGTTTTGAACCTAGAGCGGTGCTCCTAGATTTTGACAGGCCTGACTGTGTAAGAAATCCAATAAATTTATAATGTGAACCTTAGGACCCTCTTAGTTGGGATGAGCACATGTGGAATGCTCGAGCGTCAAGTACAGACAACTCAGTTCCAATTAGACAACTTCGACCCTAAGTGATAAAACCCTTCCTATATTAGAAATGATGTGAAATCATCTAGTGTAGAAGCATAGACTTTTGATCACAACTAGTGGAATTACCGCTACTTATACGTTGCGACTAGGCTACTGGTTAGACTAAGGAATGTAAAAGATTCATTATGTTAAGATAATTGAAAGATAAATTTCGTTAGTTGGCTTGATTAGGTTGGAGCGAGACCCTGTCCCTTGTTGAATCCCCTCGGTACTCATAGACTTCTTTAATAACTCTTAGGAAGATTATTTTGATTAGAAACTAATCACATAGAGGGAAAACTTATATATCCATTGGATTTAATGTTAGGTCAAATTAATACACCCCTTAGAATCGCCTTCTCAAGGACTTAGTACAAATGGGAACACAGAGTAAAGAAACTATATCTAAGCGATGTATTCGCGGTTTGAATCGAATTCTCAATCCTGGTAATTACCAACGAACTCTATGCTCTGATCAAGCAAAAGGTTGGGATCAACTAGGATTAAGAACTGATACGACGATTTTCTATCTTCGCGAGGCAGAAGGTCTATGTATCCGGCTCAGACCCACTGCACAATTTTCCTTCCGTGTTGGCCGAACCACTTACAACCAAAAGTTTATAACTTTATCCTTGAGAAGTATAAGAACATATAGCTAATAGGGATACTTTGTCTTTTAGGGCCTAAGAAATTTCTCAAATGGGCAACAGAGAGAGTTAGGGATTAGGTCTCGAACCACAGACCATTCTGGCATGCGTATTGTGCCTATGAACTTAGAAGGATAGGCTGTCCATTAACCTATTTGTCTAGATTCTTTATGTACTAAGAGTGTGCAAATTATCTTACAGTATTCAACTAGATATGATTAAAGAGGTAAGTCGGGACCGTGGCAAAGGTCCTCCTTTGGTGGAATTAGGCATCTTAGCTCCTTTCTATAACCATAGGTACCAATGCCATAACACACATCATCGATGAGAGGAAGACCAATGTATTGATAGACCGCTTCCCATTTCATACCAAAGATAGGTTTAAAATTTCACCTTGTTCTGACATACGGAGAGAGACATAGATCCTTAAGCCTTAGGAAATTAAGTTTTTAAGGGGGGTAGAATATTATGAGCCCAATCTAGTTAGGTCAGCTAATACATCCGTTTGACCAAAGTGGTGCAGCAAAAGCGTGGTGGACCCCTCTCCCACTGGCCCAGGATTGAATGGAATTGATCTAGACTGTACGTAAAGATAGGTCACTAAATAGGATCTGAATCTTCCTTAGAATATAAAGCAATTAGGGTTCAAGTGTTAAACAATTTCATATTACAGAATAGGCCTAATAATGAGTACGAACCGAATTATAATAGCCAAGGTCAACACATCTATAACTGTGCTCGTTAAATACACACATTATAGAAGCCCTAGCAAGTTCTTCGATGAGAAAACATTTTAGGATGATCTAGTAAAATTTAATTTACCATTTCCTTGGACATAGATAATAACGAGGATTTTCTTAGACCAAGACTTAAAGGTCAACCTTAGAAATATACAATTTGAACCTTTCTGTGATGGGCATTCCCTAAGTTTTTAGAGTGATCGGTCTATAGAGTTACTGACATATACAACTGCGAAGCATTCGTGGCTGGACCCAATTCTCAATCCTGAGTGACTACCAATGGACTCATTGCTGACGAGCAGAAGACCAGGATCCACTAGGATTCAGAAGGGATACGATGAACTTTCTACCCTAGCCCGGTAGATGATCGATGTATCGGGATCAAGCCCACTATAACCGTCTCTCCGTATTGGTCAAACATTGAAAACAGTTATCTTACTCTAAATTGTTGGGAATCGTCATCAAGACTCCAAATAAGTAAAGAAATAAATTGTAGAAAACCATCAGGATATGGGAAATGGATAAAGAAATAAGTTTTAAGGGGGGTAGATTAAAATGAACCAAACTAGTATATACCCTACGTAATAAAACATAGGCAAGGAAATAATTAAATATTTTCTTATTACCCTTAGTCAATTTCAGGGACGAAATTTTGTTTTAAAGGGGGTAGATTGTAACATCCAGGATTTTTGCCAACCTGGAATTAGACGACCTCAGGCAAAGGGTCGCTCCTAACACCTTATTAACTTGTCAGAACTGAATCCCACAGTCAAAAATCGCTTCTTAACCCATTTTCTTCACAAATCCCACCCTTCACAACCTTGTTCTTTCAATTTTTTTAAGTACTTTCACCCTAAACACTATCTTAAACTAGCTAAGTATTATAACTTGGATCACTTTATATACAAACTACAAAGGCCCAGGTACCACCTCAGACGGAAATCACTCAGGACTAAATCCTTTAGAAATGAGGCGAGAATTAGCCAGTGTTAAACTAGAGTACCTGTGAAATTATCACCAAGCACTTTAAATACGATCTGCAAGACTCAAAACTTGTAGAATCATTGACGCTAGGGTACCTTAAAATCTAGGATCAATCTCATTACCCGGCTGCTCCCGGGAGCATCTGAAACTCCGTATCAGATCTAGACCGTACGTCAGAAGTCCGATTAATACGAAGTTAAGGAATTAGGACCGCCTTGCTCGGCTTGACAACCATCTCAGAAATCAAATCCAGATAGTATCCCAGCGCTATTCGCTTGAGCTCGGAGCGGGAAGTGTGAGAAATGTGAAATTAATTCAAAATAAAATAAAAATTTATGAAATCTGGCACCTCTCGCTTGCGGATCAGTATTAAGCAACCAGACCGTCGGAATCAGACCAAATTACACCCTCGGATCAGGGATATTTCCCCAAACATATCCATGTACTCGAAATCTCTGATCGAGATCCACTGACCGTTGAATTGAAACTGGTCCGCCACATGTGATCTGAGAAGTCGACTGAAATGAAAACTTAGCCAAACCTAGATCCAATGTCAATGAGCTTAAGTCCGACCTTTGGCTCAAGGAGGCTCGCCAGAAGTCCTCCGTTGTGCTAAAAAAGGGTCGCTTTGGTTATAACCTAAGTATACCTTGACCATAAGTCTATTTTAGTAAGTTTTTAGGCTATATAAGGACCTTAGAACCCTCTCTCTCACAACCATACGAATTTGAGTGAAACCCTAGAGAGAGGAGAGAGAAAAGAGAGAAAGTGTGGGAGTTGTGGGAGCATCTCCCTGCCCCCTGATCCTGACGCTCTGTAAGCTTCACCACTCCATTCTCATCATTTTTCTGGCGATTCCGGCGTCATTTCTAAGTAAGAAACCCTAACCCTAATCTATTTTGGGGTTTTGATAGTTGTAGGTTATAAAATAGCTAACCTATTTCATTCTATAGGCTACCAAACTGCCGAATACGGAAGCTTAGCAAACCTATCATATTCGTTACGATTCTATGACAAAAGGTGCAGACTTTAGGTGTATAGGTTATGGTTTTCAATACTTTCAATGTCAGATAATGATAGATTCATGATCTGTATGTAATTGCACATGTACAAAGTGTTGTTTGTTTTCCATTTCGATTAAAGATGAAGAATATGAAATTTTACATACTCTAGGTATTTGTAGAAAGTACCGTATATGTATAAATTTTTGAAATGTGTTTGCCATGATTATTTGCTGTATTGATATGTGATATATGGATAAAATACTTGTTTGGCGAAAGGACTCGCCCTAATGCATGTTTTTGCTAATATACACTATGTATGTTAAAATAGTGTATTCTAAGTGTTTGTGAAAATGACCGAATGAGTATAGAATTCACATTCGTGTTCGCCATGACTAATTGTCATGGATATATGATCGTTGTATAGGCGATACCCCTTTGACGAAAGGATTTGCCCTACATCAAGCCACGGCCAATATACACTATATATGTTAAAATGTGTAGCCCAAGTGTTTGTGGAAATGACTGAATGAATATGGAACTTGGATTCCTACTTGCCATGACTATCTGTTATGGGTGTATGTGTGTTATGATTGGGGTAACTCCCTAGTGAAAGGATTTAGCCTAATACCTATGTGATCAACATATGTAATGTATGTTGATGTATGCAGTCTAAAGTGTTTGTTGAAATATCTGAATGAGTAGTAGTTAGTAAATTGTAATGTATAAGGGTGTTGAGATATGATTCTCAACTCCTTTAACTATGTGTATGATTTCTTTGGATAGCTGTGTGATTAGGAATTGAATATGTACAAACTTATGCTTGTGTTGTGCTTCATAACATGATCAACTGATTGTATGATTTATTTATGTAATGCATATGTTTAAATTCATGTTTACGTTGTATGATTCGTCATGGGTGATGGGGAGTGGTGTAACAATTCCGTGCAACAGCCCTGGCAGCCCAAAACGGATAATATCAGACTTTGATTATATGATTTGAATCTTGATCCATTACTGCTTTAACTATCTGAAATTATATGTGATTGGGGCTATTGTATAGTCCAGGCAGTCGATAACGGGATCAAATTCGTGGCTGAGATTCATTCGCCAAGTAAGTCATGTTTGATGAACCCGAGTTGTGCGTTGCTTGTCGGCAGTGGTTAGACCACACGAAGTGCTTATGCTGTTCATGTCACACAACTCAACGGGCGCTCGTGCTAGTCAAGCTCGTCAAGTAACCCGATCTGTCTTATGTATGTTCACTGTGTTTGGACGCCTCTGCTTGAACCTAGGGTGCCAAACTTACCAGTGAAATCCCGTTAACTATGGTACCTCGATCCGCTAAGACTCATGAGCTGGGCATGGTGGTATGGGACACCGTGGTTGAGCTGTCAGTCTACGCTGGGGCCACGTGCCTCCCCGTAGTGACCATTGGTGCAACCAGACTCGTGAGCCGAATATGGTGGTATGAGACACTATATTCGAGCTGTCGACACTTACGACGAGAGTCGAATACGGTGAGACTTGTATTCCTGCTGACGGGCGACGAGCCCTTCGTAGTGTCTTCGAGTATACTCTAAGGTCTGTGATTGACGATGAGCCCTTCGCAGCAACTAGAGCATGAGTTGAGCCGAGTACGGTGAGACCTGTATTCGAGCTGATGACCAGCCATTGAGCTGAGTACGGTGAGACTTGTATTCAAGCTGACGGCCAGCAATTGAGCTGCATACGGTGAGATCTGTATCCAGTTGATGGGTGACGAGCCCTTTGCGATGCCTTCGAGATACCTCTCGAACCATAATATTGTATGAGATTATCTAGGTTTGACGACCCTAGAATGGATCATGTTTAGGAATGATACAAGGGAGGTACCTTAGTTTCTCAATCCTGCTGTTTGAAATGGACTAATAATAACTCAATAATCATGCTCATCATGCATTGCATGTGCCTAGAAGATGTGGAGCACTAAGGAATGCAAGCATGCTACGAACGTAAGATGGTGTCGCACGAGGGAGTGTGTGGTTAGGGCATACATCATGATTGCATTCATACTTGCATTAATAAGAGTAGTTAGGAGTGTGTGATTGTACTGCTTTATCATTGCTACTTGACTGTATTGATAACATGTTAACCTATGCTTTATTGTTCCACTGAGTTAATCACTCACTCCCACGTTATAGGACGGTGTTCCGAACACCCACCTGACTTTGTCTGATTGCAGATGGCGACGCTACTCCTGAGGCAGAGCCAGACCTTTATGATGACAATGCTACTTGTTCATGTATGCTATATGCTAACGGCTTCAAGTGAGCCGTGTCTTGATTGATGAGATTATAGGGATGTTGGCTAGATAACACTACACCTTTGGTATAATGTGAAATTGTACTTGTAATTCATTAACCTGGTAACATTATCACACTCTGGAGACTCACCACTATTTTTATATTTTATATATCTATCACAGTCTTCCACTTGCAATTTAACTATCTCTGGAGTATGATATGTTGTTTTGGCTTAATCTCACTCATGTTCAATGCACTAATACAGACAACATTCAATCATCATTCATTTTGTTGTATAAGTGATGCATTAGAAATTGGGAGTTGAGTTTATGCTCGACCCCCAATTTTCAGGGTATTACACATTGCTCCCAAGGCACGGCTATCATAACATCATTACACAAACCATGGTAGGGTCATACATCTTAATGGACTTGTGTACATCCAATTGGGCCTTGACCCATGGGCCTTAGGTATAACAAATGGGCCGTATAACATGGGCCTTAAGTATATCAGGTGGGCCTTAACGGATAGGCCACAAATAAACCAAGATGGGCCTCATACATACATCAAAGTGGGCCCACTTGAACTATAGATCTGACTTATTCTTTAGCACATGCCAACAAAAATGTGTTTCTAAGATGGTTGGACAGATTGGATGCAACCCATGCATCATGGTGGGGCCTATAAAAGCCCACCAACAGGTATGTTACATAATATATATATATATATATAATATGTATATACAATAATATATATATATAGACACACGCACACACACACACACACGCATGCACCCACGCATACACCTACATGCACACACACGCATGCACCCATGCACACACCCACACGCACACACACTCATGCACCCACTGAGTTAATCACTCACTCCCATGTTACAGGATGGTGTTCCGAACACCCACCTGACTTTGTCTGATTGCGGATGGCGCACGCTTACCCCCGAGGCGTGACGGACCTTTATGATGGCTTGTTCGTGTATGCTATATGCTAACGGCTTCAAGTGAGCCGTGTCTTGATCGATGAGATTACAGGGATGTTGACTAGATAACACTACACCTTTGGTATAATGTGAAATTGTACTTGTAATTCATTAACCTGGTAACATTATCACACTCTAGAGACTCACCATTATTTTTATATTTTATATATCTATCACATTCTTCCACTTGCAATTTAACTGTCTCTCGGAGTATGATATGTTGTTTTGGCTTAATCTCACTCATGTTCAATGCACTAATACAGACAACATTCAATCATCGTTCATTTTGTTGTATAAGTGATGCGTTGGAACTCGGGAGTTGAGTTTATGCTCGACCCCCAATTTTCAGGGTATTACACATTGCTCCCAAGGCACGACTGTCATAACATCATTACACAAACCATGGTAGGGTCATACATCTTAATGGATTTGTGTACATCCAATTGGGCCTCGACCCATGGGCCTTAGGTATAACAAATGGGCCGTATAACATGGGCCTTAAGTATATCAGGTGGGCCTTAACGGATAGGCCACAAATAAACCAAGATGAGCCTCATACATACATAAATGTGGGCCCACTTGAACTATAGATCTGACTTATTCTTTAGCACATGCCAACAAAAATGTGTTTCTAAGATGGTTGGACAGATTGGATGCAACCCATGCATCATGGTGGGGCATATGAAAGCCCACCATCAGGTATGTTACATAATATATATATATATATATATATATATAATATATATATATATATATATATATATATAGACACACGCACACACACACACACACACACGCATGCAACCACGCATACACCTACATGCACACACACGCATGCACCCATGCACACACCCACACGCACACACACTCATGCACCCATGCACACACCCACCATCCTTGGACGGTGGGGATAACACGAATACGTCACAGGGCTCCACCGTCCAGGCGAACGGATAAGACACATAAATTATGTGGGCTCCACGTGGGGCCCACCTTAATGTTTATAAGCCATCCAAACCATCCATAAGGTCAAGCAGACCTAGATGAAGGGTAAGAACAAATTTCATCTTGATCCAAAACTTCTGTGGTCCCAAAAAACATTTCAATGGCAGACAGTTCAATTCACACTGTTTCCTCTAATGTGGGCCACCAGAACGCTGGATGGGCCTGATTTTTGGAGGGGACCAACTCCAGTGAGGGGCCCACCTCGTGAACGGGTTAGATGACAGATATACATCATGGTAGGGCCCACGGCTAGAGCCATGGGTGGTTGCCAGGCCGTCCGCTCGCCGACCATGCTCAGGCAGCACCTGCTGCTTTCTAACAGAAGCAACAGCGCTGCTGCTCTTCTTATTTTTTAAATTTTTTTAATAAATGGTTTTTCTAAGGAAAATCGCATGTGGGGCCCATGTTTGGGAAATCTGTTCGAGCCGTTGGATCCCATGGGTCAAGACAGATCCATCAAGTCCAAAGGTCGAGGTATTTAGGTGCATAGGGACACCAGGGAAGATTTCAAGGGTGGAAACACTATTTTCCATGCTATGGCCCGCCTAAATGTCAGATTGGCCACATTTTTCGGCTCAACGCCTAAAATGGCTTTGTGAAAGGAATGGATGGCGTGGATCAAATACATATATCAAGGTGGGGCCTATATGAGCATCGCACCCAAAAGCTTGTAAATCAAGCTGACATTTCTGTTTTCCTTAGACGTCCAGCGTCCCTGGACATTGGACGGTTTAGCATAACACATACTCATGGTGGGCCCTACTCAGGTGGGCCACCAAATGGTAAATGGTGTGGGTATAACACATGTATACAGTGGGCTCCGCCTGTAGATTACTTGGACATAATACATGCTTCATGGTGGGATCCATCCAGGTGGGCCACATCGTTTTGGATGGGTGGACAGGGTGGATGATCTCATGCTTCAAGGTGGGCCACAAGCCATCACACATAAGAGAGAGAGAGAGATCGGTGAGGATGGAGGGACCCCGCCACTATGGGCCCCTCATACAAATGTACATCAAGGTGGGTCCCACATATATGGACCATTAATCAAACAAAATGAATGAAAAATAAAGATCTAAGATCACCCACTGCTTCCTTCTTGCACTAAAGGCTTCCTTAGCTCCTTAGCTTCGATTCCAATGGAGGAGATGAGGTTTGGATGGTGGAGATGGGAGATGAAAGGGTGGGCCACACTTGTGGTTTTTAGGAGAGATGGGGAAGCTTGGATGTATGGGGTGTTTGGGTTGCTTGGAATGAGTTTGAAAATGAAGGGGAGAGAGAGTTGTAAAGGGAGAGAGAGCGATGGGTGATGGGGTGATGGATGTAGTGAGTGATGGGTGTAAGAACTTTTTAACTTTTGTGGTAAATGGTGTAAGAAAAGCATGGGTGTGTAAGAGCCTTTTTGACTTTGGGGTTGCTTGGGGAAGGGTGAGAGGTGATGGATTGATGGGATTGATTGTTGATTGATTGATATGACCTTTTGTAAAGATTCTCTCAAAATTCGTACGCGTGGCTTTTTCCTCGCACCGAACGCTGGCCCACATCTCCTGGTCAGAGTATCGCCTCAGCGCGTGATTCGCAGCATCGGAACCCCGGCGATGGTGCGGTCGCAAGGGCACCAGTCTCGGGTTGAGTTGACTCGGGTTGACGGCGTGTGAATCAAGGTCGTGCGCAAATACCGGTTAAGGGTCGAAGATTGCTGAAATTCGACCGGGAAGACCGAGGAAGTTTATGGAACGGTACGGTCTAGGATACGAGGCTTACAGGTGATGTAGTCTCAATATATTCCAAAGTTTCAAGCTTCGGTTTAATTTTCAGTTCCTCTTCCCTTAATGGTAAACATTCAAGATTTATGGATGGAGGGGCTTTAGAATAAGGGTTCTCTCGGTCAATAATAACCACTAAGGTATTGTTTTGTAAGGTATCCATTATTTCTTTTATCACGGAATCATTTGAATCTACAAAATATGCTAAGCAATCTTTTAGAGAGTTGAGATAGTTAGTTGAGAGAGGCTCATTTTTCACATTGAGGTCTATGATGATATACCCAATGATTCCTTCGTCTTCTCTTAGAATAGAGGGAAACATGATCTCTTGTTCTTCACCTTAGTGAGAGTCAATTGTCACCAGATACATCTCACCCTGCCCTGCATAGACAGATTATGGATCAGTAGGCGCATTGATGTGAAGACTCTGTTCATTGTTACTACTCAGTAGAGGCATTATATCGTCAAGTATTGATGGCTCAAAAGGTGGCCTTAACGGAGTGGTTTTAAATTCCACAGCCATCTCGGGCAACTTGTCCATCTCCCTAATTATATTATAATCTAAATCAGGGGAGTGGTCTACACACGCCTCAAAAAAGTCATGCAGTTCACTTGGAAGGGACTCTTCCTCCACATGTAAATCAAACATGTCAGATGGGTGGAGTAGATCGTTATGGTTAACGATGTCCTGTATCTCGTGATCACTTTCCTGAACCATAATTGAAATCGATTTTAGTGAATCTTGGGCTATAAACTCATGATTTTCATCTCAATACTTATCATCATCCAATTCAGTACAGTTCACAAGTGGGATGAGATCACTTTTCTCACACTATTTTCATAGGTTGAGTTGAGGCTCGAATAAACTAGCCTCTTCCTCCTCATTGAAGTCAAGTGTGTCATATGATTGGAGCGTGTTAATATCATTATTTTTGAAAGACACTCATGTCTCTTGATCATTCCTTTAGACGTCATCGAGAATGACTTTTCAGAAAATTCAGCCGTATGCTCGTTAACACAATCCAACTCTTCATTCTCAATTTCAGTACTCTCTACAAACGAGTTAGGATCACTTTCTTCGCATTGTGTTTCTAAATTGGGTTAAAATTGTGATAACTTAGCCTTTTCAATCTTATCGAGGCACAATTCAATTACTTCTAATGATTTCACCATGCCTGCGACAAGTTGGTTGAACTGTTCTTGATAGTCCGTGAAATTCAAATTTGAATCTTCTTGGATTGTTTCTAGTTGGATTTGAAAGGTAAGGGATCCAAGAGAATAGTCACTATAATCAATTGTTGGTTCATCTCTCCAATGTTGATGTTTCCACTGATCATAATTGTATGGGTCATAGGTGGGAGAGTACGATGGTTGTTGGTATATATTATCACCTATAATATAATCTCTCATTGTTTTCTTCTTGTTTGATGGGTGATAATAGTTCTCACTCCCATAATTATGATAACCCCAACAATAACATACTATTTTCTTAATCTGTGGGGGTTGAGGGTCAAATATTGCATATTATCTCCCATTTATATCTTGGTTTTATGAACATGATAATGCTTAATGTTATATTTTACTCATATTTGTGTTGCAAGGTAAATTTAAGATCTTGGATTAAAAAGGGTGCTAAAAGTATGGTTATGATGCTTAAGAATCACTGAGGCAAGAGATGGATCTTAAGAGACCAAGATTGAAGAATTCACATGCCAAAGATCCAAGAAAACCAAGGAATAAAGAGAATCAAAGATTTGAAGTAAAGAAAAGGAATTCTGAAATTATCCTAAAAAAGCATATTCTGAAACTCTTGGTCATTTTATGAAATTGCACAGAGTGAAGTCTATTTTGAAAAACTACGCAGAGTGAAGTCTATTTTAGTAAACTGCTTAAATTTGAGGATGTTTCTAGAGTTTTCCAACTAGGTGCGAAAGTTGGAGTTCCACAACTATAAATAAGACTCCCTAAGATGTTCCTAGGCATCTTCGGGGGTTTAAGGAGTGGAGCAAAAGGGTGGAAAAGCTGTCGTCAAGAGTTTTTCTTCTTCTTACTTAGTTGTTTTCATGCTTTCTTTTAGGGTTTTAGATCCAATCATGTCTATGGTTAGCTAAACCTCTTAGTTAGGGCTAAGAAGTGAAGCTTGTAGCATGATAAGATGTTTCTATTGCTTTGATTCATATTTATGTTGAACTCCATGGATTCTAATTTGATATTTAAGGAATACTTTTAGTTTTTAATGGTTTATTGTGACTCAAATTACAGTAGATCTGTAATAGCTTTAAGTATCTTCTTTTCCTAATTTGACATTGTGAAATTAGTAAGTCCCGTTGTTCACCATCATTCCTTGGGCATTGTAGGGTGATGAAATCCTTTCTAATCTTCACAATTCTCCTACTTTGAGATTATGAGATTGGTAAATCTTGTTGTTTGCCATTGTTTCTTGGGCATGGTTTGGTAATGGAATCCCTGCCAATTATCATAGTTCTCCTTCATTGAGAATTATGTCAATGGAAGTTCAGATTTAGTTTTAGTGATATATTTTCTAATTAGATAGGATATGACTCCAATTCTAATTGTGTTACTTGAATCAAGCAAGATGGCTCCCCGATCACTACAAGTGGATCCTTAGCACCTTAGTTCCCACCTTTAAATTATTAGTTTTAATTACTCTATTAATAATTACTCTCTCAAATACTTCAGAATTAGTTTCACATATTCTTCAAGTTATACTTCTAGTTAATTTCAGAAACATATAAGTTTCAGTCCTTATGGATTCGACCTTGGTCTTATCGAGATTATTACTACATCGCGACCCTATACTTAGGGTTATAAACAGTGGGGTGTAATTATTCTCCTACCTATGATCATGTAAGGACTTCTTAACCAGTGGAGCATTGTATTCTGGTTGGTTCTCGATGATGGTTTCAGAAAAATTTTGAGACATAGGTTGTTTCCTAACATAATTATCTGATAGCCCTTCACAATTTCTCTCATTATCTAAAACTAGCTCAGCATACTAACGTTCCCACTCTTGAATATACATGGTTAAACCTTAATTCTGAATCTAATCCTAAAATAGAATAAAAGAGAAATCCTACAGCAATATGGAAAGTAAGTAGATGAGAAGTTAGAAGGAGTTTACTGGTTTGGAGAGTTCTGTGTTAGGATCTTACAAAACAGAAAACAATGTTAGTTTCTAAAAATAAATCAGAAAAAACCCTAACCTAAAAATAAAACAAAAGTTAGTCTAAAACAAATTAGTTTCAGCACAAACATGAGTAAAATAAAACGTTAAGCATTATCATGTTCATAAATCCAAGATATAAATGGGGGATAATATGTAATATTTGACCCTCAATATTCCCACCATTAAATTCACAAGTTTATATCAATATTATTCATCCTCACTTTTAATTATTCTAGAATTCAGATTTAGATCTTCTTATAGTTCTATTTCTAGTTCTTTTCAGAATACGTACAAGTTTAGTCCCTGTGGATTCGACCTCGGTCTCACCGAGATTATTACTATATCGCGACCCTACACTAGGGTTATGAACATTAGGCCCATGCCCTTATATTAAATTCTGAATCCAATGGGCATAGTAGATTCGACACGTACCCCATGGTGGGCCCTACTGACGATGTCCGAGGACCCATAGTAGGGTTAAATATGTTAAGAGACCCCATTTATACCATTTATAGCTTTTTTTTTTTTTTTTTTCTTTCTGAGAGCATCTTCTTCATTTAAAGCTTCCTTTGTGGACCCACTACCACTCTCTAACCCACTTTAGTCTCCCGTGTTACATTTCTGACATTATTTTCTCCAAGTTTATTTACTCCAAAACTCTTTTTCTTTGAAGCTCCCTCAATGGAATCCACCACCACGCTCCTACGCTCTATTATCTGGCAGACCTTCTTTAGTGTTCCACTCTCTGATGTGAGAATCGGGTTGGATACACATTCCTCCCCATCGATAGAGAATTGGGTTAGGTACTGTAATGCCCCGAATCTTCAGGACCCGAGTACACGACCCATTTTCCAAAAACCTGAGTGTTAACCTTAAGGGATGGTCAAATATTTTTTTTCTTCTTTTATCAGAGTAAACAAATGAGCGTAGAATGGACAAGTAAGCATAAAGGAAAATTTCATTATCATTTAGAATATACAAGAGAGTGCCCATAATGACTTATACAAACCAATGTCTCCATTCTTACGAATACAAAATGAAATAACATTACATGAGAAACAAAGTAAATTTGTAACAATCTTGAGCTGTGAAATCCTGTAGCAGCCCTTAGCAAATATAATCAGGCACCCTTGTCAACCATAGCCTGCTCCTCACCAATATGAATGTGAACATCATCAGGGCCACCTGTGCTACCTGTACGGTTATATATTTGATGGATGAGTAACCAACTCAATGTGAACTCCCCTCAAGATTACACACTGCCGCATTAGGTAAGAAATAGTATAAAACATCCAGACAACCAAAACAGAGTAAATGCAGTCTTATTAAGTGCATGGATGTATGGAATACGTTCACGCCTCGGGGATGCTCATCCGTGCGGACAGTGGGCCGTCACCCATGCAATCATCGAACCTGGGAAACATCATCCAGTCGGAAACAATACTACCCCACGTACGATAGCAATAGATGTTGGTCTATGCGATGTATGCATGATTAGCCAGTCCATTATTAATCCAATTACACTTAGCCACTTTAAATAAGCTCACGGTCATTACGGGGAGCTTGTGGCCCAGTGTAGGCCGACGGCGCGGGCATAGTATCCCATTACCACCATCCCTGGCCCATGAGACTACCATCTTAGGATGGTTAATGGTACCCCATCGACTAGTGGCCAATCACATTACAATATATGGAGCTTACCATCGCATGGTTGTATAGAAATGATACATCGAGCCACATAGGGCAAATACTAAAACCAAGCCACATAGGGCAAATGTCAAAACTAAGCCACACAGGACGAATTTTGAAACTAAGCCATATAGGGCGATTATTAAAACCATGCGATAAAGACCATCCTTGAAAACCACCTAACATAACGACTCATGGATGGTAGGCCAACATCAATGTCCAATTCAAATCGCCATTCAGCAACCACTAAGCCGAAGGCACATTATGATCACAATTAATCAGGTTACATCCCAAGTTTGGGTGTACATTTATATGTGGGGGTTTTCCACTAATGTACCACTTTTAAATTTCATAAACAATCCACAAATCTTTCACAAGCATGAACAAATATGCAGGATGAATCATTAAGCATGTAATATAGCAATTCAATTTCCACTAGCTAACACATGTGATTATAAGAGAGTTATATCAATTATAAATTTAAATAAAAACTATAACTTAAGCTAATGAGAAGATGGAAAGCTCAAGGGGAAGAATCATCACCTTATACTTTGAATTGCCTACCAGTGTTGCTAGAGAGTGCGAGTTTCCTTAGAATCAAACCCTATCATGAATTGTAAAGTTATACAGTTAGGTCCAAGCTTACACACTATTTAGGGTTAGGGTTTTAACCTAGGGTTTAGGCTTAGGCTAGATTTTTAGGTTTTGGTTATGGGATTTGAACCCCATTTTGTGTGGCCATTTATGATACTATCAATGGGAGAAATTAAATGGATAAAATTAATCAAGTGAATTGGTTATTAATTTTTGGAATATTAACAATGGCTACTATTATATTAAATTATCTAATATAACCCACGATGGATAATAATATTAATAATTCCAAAACAATTATTAATATTAATAATATACTTAATATTTAGCCAATGTGATACTAATAGTCATTTTGATGAAAATAAATTGTATGTTCTAACATCAATGTTAATATTTTAAGAATGGGAAAGTAAAATACTAATATTTTAATAATGATAATTTTCATATGTATTAACCAATATTAGTATGGATAATTTACTAATGGTTAATTGTATCTAAATTTAATAACCCAAAGAAAATGATAATAATAACAATGATGATAATTGATTTAGCTAACCTAATGACCATAACCATTGTGATGGTAATAAAATAGTATGACCTACTATCCATGGTAATCTTTATGGGTGGTAAATAAAATATTGTTATTTAATAATTGTAAGTATGTTTATAATATTTAATATAAGTGTAGTTAGTCTACCAATGACTAATCATGTTTAATAATGATTTTTGCAATAACAATTTAGGGTAACTTAAATAATCTAATTTAGGGAGAAGAGTCGTCTTACATTAGTCGACATGGTAGCTCAACGTAACTGGGCTGCCCCAACTCGACGTCCATCGAGTCAACTCGGCTTAGCTAAACTCGATCCCAACCTAGTTGTCTTGGCTCAAGCACTGCCACCCCCTACTTCCTTCCTCTTTCTTCTTGTCCTTTTCTTCTTCTTTTGCTAGAATATCCAGCCTTACCTGGACCAGCCCAAACTCAACTCAGCAGCGAGTTGACTCGCGACACACACACACACACACACACTCTCTCTCTCTCTCTCTCCTCTTCCTTTCTCTCTTTCTCTCTTTTCTCTCTTTTTCTTCTCTCTCACTCTGCCTCCTCTGCTCTCATCCACATTCTCATTTCTCCTGTTGGAACCCCATGAATGCCCAGACCAGACGCAACTTAACTCACATCCATCAGTGAGTCGAACTCAGCTCGGTTCGAGTCGCCTGGTGCAACGGTGCACCCACTCTCCCCTCATCTTCTCTTCTCTTTTTTTTTTCATTCTTCTTCTTACTTTCCTGCTTGGCCAAATGTGGCCTGAGCTCGGCCCGGTTCGTCCAGCTTAGACCGGACTTGGTCGGGTCAGTGTGGTGCGATGCAACAGCTGCTAGCTGATTCTCTCTCCCACCATCCGTTTCTTCTTCTTTTCTTCTCCTTTTTCTGTCCCTGGGCTCACACAGGATCCAGAATGGATCAGACCCAATATGGCAGCAGCATTTGTTTTGGACAGGACCGAACTCAGTTCGGCCTCAAACGAAGGAGACGATCCGCCATTAATGGTGGATTTGAAAACACCACTAAATCCTTCAATCTACTTTCTTCGGATGGTCCGTATGGACCCTACGAAACTTGTGGATAAGCTTTCATGAAGCTTAAAGGGGTTTAAGTTGGTGGGTTTGCATGGACAAGCTCTCGGCCGATTTCTCGAGTGCAGCCGCAGAGACAGAGAGGAGCCCTAATGAAATCCAGTTCCAAGCTCTCATATAGAGTTTTTCCAATAAATCCTAGATCGTGAGATTGATAACAAAAGGTCCGAATCGCCCTGGCTGAAACCGTCTCCAAAAATGGTGGGTGAATCCGAAACTATGTGGTTTTCTTTACTAAGGGATCCCTAAACCACTCAGCAAGAACAGACGGCTAAGATTGCCCTTAATGAATGACTGAGGTTGAGGGAGAGGAGTTCACATGGATTGCCCTGCTGGCGTGAGAGTAGTTTCTATTTTTGGAAACGTTGTGCTACCGGGTCCTGTTTACGCCGTCATTTGTATGCACACACCATCACGTCTTCCTATGGGACCTATTAGGTTTTGGTCAGGCCTCTATTGCGCATCAGATGGACGGCTCAGATTATCCCACGGAATCATCAAGGTGGGCCATAGATTAAAATCATGGACGCCTGTCCGTCCACTGGCCAAACACAGAAAGAGAGAGAGATTCCTCTCTTTTTTATGTAAAACGCGGTTAACCCGCTGCTGACCGAGCTGGCACACCTAGTGCACCTCGAGCGCACCACCTACCGTGCAGACACGAAACACCTATGGGCCCACCGAGATGTCTTTGAGAAATTCACTCCATTCATTAGCTTTGAAGGTCTCATTTAAGGTCTTGGACCAACAATCAGATGGATCTAAGATTTAGGTGGGGCCCACAACTTGATTTGGGTCATATAGGTGGGTTCCCGCCAATCTAATGGTCTGATCAACCCAAGATTGAGCATCAACGGTCGAAAAGATCCAATGGACCATTTATAAGGCTTTCATCATTTATTACTAACCAATACATATAGACTTCATTAATAGACTTCATTACTTTTGTAAACTACTTGTAATTAAAATAATTAAAATCTCCTACATATACATAAATAAAATTTTAATATTAACTTACTACTAATTACATGTTGTTGTTCACACATTCATTAATAATATAGTTCGTAATATAAAATATCATATTTAATTAAAATTATATGTGTATTTAATAATATTGTTAAATAATATACAATTCCATTAAAGTATCTATTGACTCTTATATACATACTTATAAAGATATTCAATGCTACATTATTATTTATAGTTTGATTTTATGTTGTGAATTTATTATTCATTATGTTTATTTAATATACGTTATTTTCATAATATCTTATATACATCAAATACATACATATCATTTTATTACAATGCATTTTCATACATTATTTATTTGATAAATAAATTATCAAAATACATCCATAATCTTTTGATCCATGTTTGTGTAAAATTTATAGTATAATAAATAGGTAAGATAATATACTTAGTATATTTCATTTGACTACTGGGTCATTTGATATGTGGATAGGGATCACTTTCGATGGCCAGATTTAAAATAGGATGTACGTGAATGTTCACTAAGCTAGGTTTATATTTATTTCTAAATTTGGTTACATGGTAACACCCAAGTACTAAAAGTATGGGGTGTTACAATCTACCCCCCTTAAAGAAGAATCTCGTCCTCGAGATTCAGTGCTGTTATTATGTTTAGGGACTATGATACTATTTATTATTTTTCTAAATGTACAAACGTATGCCACTAGGCACCCAAAACTGAGGTCGTTACAGGTACACATTTCACCCCTTAACATATGACAACCAAGACCCTTAACACATGATAACCACGACCCTTAACACATGACAATGAAGACCCTTAACATATGACAACGAAGACCCTTATCACATGTGTAATATATTGAAAATACTTTCGCTTGTATATGTACACAAGTACTTACCCTCGTGTACATCACAATTTGGACTCACATTTTTTTGAGAATGACACTTGAACTTGTGCTCACGAATACACACTTACACCCTCATTAACCTCGTAATGACCCTTGAAATCCATTATATCTACATATACTCGATCAATCATCTAACCAACTGTTGAATTAGTCACACATCACTAGAGAAAGACATCTGACTATCCACATCACTTTTGGACTGCCTGATCATAGAAAACCAACTTCGAATCATCACTTCGACTCATGTTATATCAATATGCAAATTTGACCCACTTATCTTATATGCGACCTATGTATAAGCTTATCTAATCACTGATATTCCTACTTAACGTTCCTACTCCCAAGAACATGTGCATACGTACCTTTCCATGCATCCCATGTCTTATCTAATCTTACACACTTAATCTATCATCAAGACAAACTGTTGAGGACACTGTACATGAACCTAGTAAGCTATCCAACTGTCTAACCTTAATTGGGATCCATACAATCATCACAAAAAAAAAAATTAATCTAAGTTGTTGCAACTTGTTGTATTCTAAATCACTTAGACTTTAGATCTACCTTATTTTAAACCCATGCCTTATCATGATTTGAAAATCCAAATTGATGGTGTGGATCATCCTTCAATTAGCCCAAGTGGGGCCCACTGATCTTTGTATTAAAATGAAAATAATCAACGTGCGTTGCATGATAACGCACATCACTTGTGTGAACCGGAAATCGTCCCCTCTCCTTTCGAACTTCTCTCCCCTCTCTCTTTCAAACTCATCTTTCTTCACTCCTTTCTTCGCTCCCAATCATCCATCTAGGGGACCTAACTATCAATCTAGACCATTCATTATTGACCCATAGAACTTCTATGGCTAGCGTTCAATCCTCATGGTTTCCTATCATGTGACTCACTTGAGGTTCAAATACGCTCCATTTTCAAAGTAATGCTTTAGCTTGATTCAACAAATCTAATGAATGGCTTGGATTTCTTATCATAACCATCATAGTAGACCCCACCTAACCTTCCTAGCCTTTCGGAGCAACCTCTTCCTTCATGAGTGAAATCTGCATCCCTTCCATTTTCTTCTCGTTGTAAAAGGTCTTGTTATAGCAACAAAATTAGAAGTCGTTTTCCATGCAATTTGAAATCTGCATCCTTCCTAGCCTTCTCGTTATGTGCAACATATGCGATCTCAAAGTTTGGAACCAGTAGACACCCAACCTAGGCCAACAAGCTGATTAGGATTGGACTCGATTTGATTCGATGGCTAAAACTAAAACCCTAGCCCAAACCCTAATCCAAACCCTAGATCCAAATCCTAATCCAAACCTTAATCCAAACCCTAGATTCAAAACCTAATATAAACCCTAGTGAAAACCCTAGCCCAAATCTTAATCCTAAACCTTAAACTTAACCCAATTCAACCCAATCAACTAATTCAATCTAGTCCAAAACCCCAAAGACCTTAAGCCCAAGAGCCTTGAGTTAACTCGGTGAGTTGACTCGCCAAGTCAACTCACCTAGTAAACTTTCCTAGTCCAGCAACCTAGTCAACCCACCTTGTCAAGCCCAACCCAAACCAGGTTTAAACCAAAGCCCAAAACCAAGCCCAAATGGGATTTGAGGTGGAGTAACAACTGGGCAAACTGGGAGAAAGAACCCCTACATGCTAGTAGGAGGCATTATGCCAAGATAGGAGGTCCCATGAGTGGGTGGTGGCACCTTAAGTACTGCTAGCCACATGAAACCCCTCCCCTCTAGGCATGCATCCTCTAAGCATGTGGTCTTCTTCCTTTTTGTAACCTCTAGGTATGTGGCAACGTGACTTTACTCCGATGCCTTTTCCTTTGAGCCAAAATTACCCTTTTACTACTCAATCCAAGTCATAAGATGGTGCCACATGGTGATCTTAAATCTGAGCCATCCAACCCCTTTTCTTCCTTGAACTTCCTTGGAATTATAAGAAAATCAGGCTGGTAGGCGATAAATAGCCCCCATCCCTTCACATTTCAATAATTGAGTAGATCCGGTAGATCTAATTGATCCAAGAATCATCAAGTAGAGTGATAAAGCCTCCTCATCCCTTTGGGCCTTAGCCATCCCATCCCTCCTCCAAGGAGAGGAAGAGTGGGAGTGAGAGAAAGAGAGCCTAGCTCTGGTATATCCTATCTTAGTCTGAGTCCTAGCCTCTTGAGCAAATCCAATTTCAATCCTAGCCATTCGATCTAGTCCTTGTAACACTCCTGTCCACCTAGCTATCTAATCATTAAGTAGCTTTGTCCAACCCTGTATTAGCCTTATGCAACATCCATTCCTATCTTAACCCCCCTGCTCATCTCATCCATCCACATCGTATATCATTCTGCATTAACATGACCTGGGCGTATGCTTTGTGTCTTGCGATTAATTTGGACCCTGCCCATCAGAAACTTTGGCCACTACGTATCACACGAGCACTTTGTTAGTATGAATATATGCTCTGTGGCTTCTTGATTGAAAGGATGAGCTATAGATGTCCTAGAGAAGGGGGGGGGGTGAATAGGACAATACAAAATAATTAAATATAATGCAGAATAATAATAACAATACTCTCAATAGCATAGAGTGTTGAAATCTTTATTCCAAATAGTTCGTAGGACAACCTTCACCTAAAACATTTAGGCAGGACAACCTTACTTCACAAATTCTTTGAGATCAAAATACCAAAATTAGCAAGAGACAATCAATCACAAGAAAAGCATATAAAGAATTAAACAATCACCACAATGCACAAGGAGTTATGTTAGTTCGGTGCTTAAACCCCAGACCTACTCCACTCCCAAAACTACTACCCTCGTAATTTTGACTTTCACTATTTCAAGGTTTTCCTGGTCGCCTTAAACGTCTGCATCACTTGTGATTTTCAACATCACAACAAAACCTATGGTTAAATGATTACCACAAAACAATCCATTGAGATTTCTGGGATATCTAAGAAAAATCCAAAAGATAAGAAAAGAAATTATAGTACTTATCTTCTGATGTCGAGTCAAAGATGTAATTGTAGCTCGATTGCAGCGATCTGCTTTCTTGGGATATAGATGAAGACGTATAGGTGTTTAACCCAAAAAGAGTATAGGGATCTAATATATATTCAATAAACAAAAATCCTAATGCTGCAAATCCAATTCTCTTATTCTTGAGTAGAGTATGGATTACTCTATTGAAAAGGATTAAAACTAACTTGAGAAAAGAGAATAGAATAAGTCAAATTAAAATAAGATTTACTGCACAAATAGCTTAAGAAGGACCTGACTTTCTCTCCTTACTTGAGTATATTGCTCACAATTTTTCGTTGTTAAAATGAATGAGAGAAGGCCTCTATTTATAGCTAAAGGTCTTGAAAATTCAGCTGGCCAGATTTTCGGTTCAGCTAGCCGAATTTCGACGATATCGATCTAACAGCATTCGGATTTCACGGGATAAGTTTTTTCAAAAATTCGGCTGGCCCAAGCCAAAATTTGGCTGGCCGAATCTCCCTGAGATCCGAAGATTTAAGGCTGCTGGAAACTTGACCAAACACTTCGGGCTGGTCGAACTTGACTGAAAAATTCTTATCTTATTATATACTTGCCCGAAATGTGTTGGGTTAGCTGAAGGTAGTTAGGCTGGTCGAATTAGAAGTCGTGCTGGCCTAACTCCAGTGTATTTTACTTAAAATTATGTTCATTATGACACCATATGAAATACACCTAACATAGGGTCAATATAAGGCTATACCACCTGATGGTTGACACATACAGATGCTTTAAACTATGAACCAAGAAAATTTAAAGCTTGTGATGATAAGTCTTCCTTGAGATGTTGATCAAGTCTTTACGTAGTCTTTATGAGTCGTCAAAGAACATCTTCATGAGTGCTTGTGATCCATTCAAGACTATGAAATTTGACAATCCTGACTATGCTTTAAGTATAAGCACTTACAATCTCCCCCTTTGTAAATCTCGTGACGCAACACAAGCATAGATAACTCATCATACAAAATATACTCTAGTTCAAAAGATCATCTGTACACCACCTGTAGTATCATATCTTGAAGTTTTCCTTTAGAATATACATCAGTAGCTCCCCCTGAGCACTTGATCAATATATATATATATATATATATATCTTAAAAAAATCATTAATCTCCATATATATATATCATTCATGCATCAAAGAAACCAAGATTTGATTGATATATACCTGAATTCTCTCCCCCTTTCGTCAGAAGTTGACAAAGGAAGAAAGAAATCAAAATATGCATAATAGAAGGCATAAATAGTAAAGATAATATCATATAGATCAATGAAGACAATTATCCAAGTAATCTAGAGATAAATCCAAGTATGAGTGCACACACTCCACATGTACACTCACTACATGTGTGGGGCCCATGGTGATGTTTTTAAGAAATCTACTCCGTCCATCCATTTTGTCAGCTGATATTAGGGTCCATGTCCGAATAGTAGGCGAGTGTCGGTCCTAGGTGGGCCATCTCGAGTGAATGTCTTGTCTGGCTATTGAACTTGTTGATCTAATGGCTGAGATTTCACATGTACGGTTATTTTATGATGATTGGGCCTGATATAAAGTTTCGCATGAAACGGGTCAGTAGAACCATGTGATTTAGAATCTAAGGTCTAAGTTAATGGCATTTTCGTAATTATTGCCAATCTATGAGTTTCATGGAATCTAATGGTCATACATTGTTGTATGTACCCTTCTGGACAATTCTTATAAATGAACTTACATCTGAATCATTATAGGTGGGGAGTTATTCGTCAATTCATTTAAGGGAATGTACATACGTCAAATCATTTGATGGTTGGTCTTGTTTAAAAATTAACGGTCAGATGGCTTGATCTGTGAATGGGACTATTCCCAATGGTTAGATTTGTGTTTGGAAATCGATGTAAGGTTAGATTAGGTAGATCAGTACCGTACGCATGTACATAATAGGTTACGTCTTATGGTAACACTCGAGAACTTTCAATACTCGGGTATTGAAATGTTTGGGGTGTTACAACACACGTGATTCGGCTCTAGGTTTTCAAATTTTCAATCTTGGTTCTTTGGATTATACTCATTCATACTTATTTGCACAAAAGATTATTTTCTGAAGGTAATTTGAACATTGAGAATTGAAGATTATGTCACTCATATTTTGCTTGGGACTAGCAAAATGCTAGTTGGGGATGTGTTAAGTGTCAAATATCGCATATTTCTCCTATTCATATCTTGGTTTTATGAACATGATAATGCTTAATAGGTATATTTTATACATGTTTGTATTGAAAGGTGAATATGTGTCAGCGCCCCACCGACTTGGAGGAGATCTTAGGACTCATAAGAGAACCCGAGAATGCAACGACCTCAGTAGTACCCCATTCTCGGCTCTGAGGGCGACTGGGATCCTACAAGGAGGATTTTCATAATAGTATAATCATTACCAATACGAGCATACCCAAGATCACAGCTCATTACCAATACGAGCATACCCAAGATCACAGCAAGTACATCTGGAAGTAGCAAAGGATACATATCGCAAAATTCACTAAGAATTTGAACTTTTACAAGCTTACATCAGGTCCGAAAGGACATACATAAGATAATCGAAAAGAGAGAAAAGAGTACAACAACCTTTGGAGTGCTCAAGCTCAATTACTCCACTTCCAAATTTTTACACTAGGATTTCTGAACGCATCAATCGTGCAACATATGAAATTTAGAGGGTGGTGAAAGTGGGTGATTAGTGCTCGAAGAAGATAGAGAATTTCGCCAAGAGAGTCATGATCAATCCATACCACTAGCCTTACCAAGGCTATCATGAATCAGAAACTATATAAACGATAATCGGGAAGCCATACATATATAATGCAAAAGTACATGATGCGATGAGTATTGTAATGAATGACTTGTAATGCAATATGAACATAATGCGATGAGCACGTGAACATGTATATGAGGCTTGACCTTTCGATGCAAATTAGTAATGTTAGTGCTCATATCCAATCCACATATCAAATCTTATCCATCATAAAGAAACATGTTGGGTTATTAACTTCTTGGATGCCGCTCTACAAACTCCGCATATTTCAAACGAGCGTAAGAGACCTCACTAGAGTATGTGAAATTCCATATCACAACGTTAATCGAAAGTAGCGGACCCATTCACGAAAGCACTGGTGGACTGTGCAATGCTTACGTCGGCAGTCATGACATCTATCATTACACGACATTGGAGTCACGCCTAAATAAGGCCCTCATGCGCTCATATATACCACCCGGTCCTCACCGTTTGATCCCCATAGAAGTTTTGAGAATTTCACCCATGGGCATCCTATGCAAGGGTATGCTCAAGTAACATTTCCGGTGTCCAAACATGGTCATCCACGATGTATCTATGGAGGCTACAAACGATGAAGCAAGGGCGATAATGCTCATATGCTACGCAATGTCGGATGCATGAATCACACAATCGACCATGCATCAATCCCAAGCATCCAACGTGCTCAAGATGGGATGGACTACGTCCCTGGGAAATCATGCAATGCCCAATATGACCACACACAGATCAACCAAGCATACAATGATGCACATGGTCATGAGAATGAATTTAATCACACTTTAGGGCGATACACAATGTATATTACATTCCTCCTATCCAAGGGTTTTTCTCCCAAGATTGTACTTGACAATATCCTTAAGGGGCTGTTCTAGTGGGGGCCCATTTTAGGGTAGCAAAACAACTAAGTATACAAGCTACGGGTCTAAGTAATGTGGAAATGAGCTAATAAGAGTCTAAGATGAGTATCTAATCACATTTAGATACAATCGGCCTAGAGGGGTCCATAATGGGGACATTTAACCACCATTCCCCAAGAAGCATCTCAACCACGAACTATATGGATACAAGGCCCAAGGCCCTACATTCAAGATAAGAACACGGGTAACCACATACATACATTCCTCATAATAGGCCATAAAAAGATATAATACCACTTTTAACAACATGGGCCCTAAGAGAGAAATTAACTACATGTAAAAGGCTAAAATTCTCAATGGCCATGTAATCTATGCATTAAGTTGGACTTGGTGGGCGATGCCGCATACACTATATACGGCTTTAAAATAAGTTTAAGTTTGGATGATGAAATGGGCCCAACTACATCTCGCCCAATAACTAGCAATTTAAGTGGGTGGGACACTAAGAGCCCGATACTATCCTTACCTGATTGCCCACAAGTCCATCAAAATGGTGGAAGTCGGCCCAATATATGGTTGGGTTTGCTGGGACGTCCCATCCCACTCTGGGCCCATGGGATGCCCCAAAAATCTGATCTAAGAAGGGGGTCCTCATGTGATCACTAAAGGTGACCCAAAAATACATTTATTAAGCCCAAAGATTATAAGAAAACATAAGCACGCAACATGCACACAAGTTCTCAATATGGTGGGTCCCATGTCCAATAAAGTTTCAACCATAACAATGTACATTTAAGGCCCCTTAATAAACGTTGAGCCTACATTTCTAAACTAGCTTAACCGAGCTCACTAAAAGCCCAGAAATTAGTCAAATAAGTGGGAATGATCTCATGAAGGCCAATAATATTTAAGGGGACCCCACCGGATAGAGGGTGTGTATACATCAAGAAAAGATCAAGTGGGTACTCTGCTATTAGATTGTGAATTAAACCCAAAGCAAAAGTGCATCCATGATCGGGCGATCCAAGGCTTGGACGCTGACCAAACATGTGTTAAGGTACGTTCCACATATATACACATTGAGCCTTAAACAAATGGCCTAGGGTCTATGGTGGGCCTTTAACCATCCATAGGAAAACCCATGGGCCTACCTTAGAATCACCCAGGAGGACATCCAACCTCAACTAGTTTCCAAGAGGTAGCCGCCACTACTCGAGTATGTAATAAGGTCTAAAGCTCAAGCAATGCATGGCCTAATGGGCCATACACCAAGCCCAACTCATAGGCCATAGTGGGCCCTCAAGTAAGATTTGGCCCCAACCACAAAGGTCATAATTCCACATATTGTGGTGATTTCATGGGATATCTCGGAAAAATTCATTTACATGGGCAAGTTTCACATTTAACACAAGCGAGTTGGGCCTCACTTTTGGCCCAAGTAAGTGGTCGCTTTCTTGGGATGCAAGGGCCCAACTTCTTGTGTATTATTGCCCCTAAGCCCATCACAATAGATAGGAGACTATAGGCCCAAGATCAATGGGCCTATCCAAAAGAACTAAGTTCACAAGGCCTACTTGCTAACACAAACATGCATATAATATATCACATAATGGGCCCAAAAGAAATGGCCCAAACAAAAGCCATCCAATTCATACATTATGGTGGACTTGAAGGCAGCCCGTAAATCTAAGAATACACATGGGCAAGGCCTATACTGATATGTGGGCCTTGCCATACCAGTCCAAAGACTTAGCAAGGTCCCCACAATATACATTTATGCGGGCCTTTGCAAGTCAGCCCACAATTAGCACTTCATGAGGGCATCAAGGCTAATAAATGCACATGATCAGCTTGTAGACGGCCCATTGGGCCCGTGAATCAATAAGGTTTTCCTTGTATAATCTTGGGCTCAAGGGATAGGCCTCTATTTAAAAGTCACATAAAGTCTACCAAAAATCTGGTTAAGGCTAGCCCATATTATCACCTCAAAGATGTGCCTTAAGAGGCACTAATTACACCAAATTTGTCTAAAGAAATAAGGCAAGGAGTGTGTACAACACTCCCTTAAATCTGGTGGACCGCCACGGCTCCAAAAGATCAACTATGCACAAATTTGAGCCCCTTGCTAGAATTCCAGCCCACCCACTTCGGGCCTCTTTGGAGTCCAAAAATTTATTTAATTTAAATGGGTTACTGACCCATGGTGACCCACACTCATCACAGTGGGTCCCACCAGATAAGAAGGGGGATATACAACACTTACTTCAAGTGGGCCATGCCGTTAGAAATGCAAGCCCAAATTAGCCCAAGGTAGGGGCATGCCATGGTGGTTAGTCATTTGGGCCTGGGTATTTGGCCCAAAACTGACCCAACTTACAGGCCATACCACGGTCAGTCCAGGGGCCTGATGGCCCTAAAAATTTTCATAATTATCTTTCCATAGGTGTACCATAATCCCACAAAATTTTAGAATTTTTTGACATCTATAAATAATTTAATTAATTTGAATAAGACAAGCTATCCAGAAAATCGGACTGGCCTGGACGTCCCAACGTGGTGGGCCAGTCCGGGCCTTGCCACGGTATGCACAGGGGTCCATTAGACCTGAAATTTGGTAGGTAGGTTCTACCATGAGTTTAATACCTCCCTGTAAATTTTCATAATTTTTAAATACTCAGAAGTATTTTAATTAATTTAAAGAATATAATCTGTATAGGGTGAAATACTGCTGGAATATAACTGTCAAATGGGTGGGTTCTGGGCCTCCAAAATTTTTGAAATTTGGACCTAAGGTCCCTCATTAAGCCCACAACAAGGTGGGACCCAAAAATATGGCCCACCTTCTGAGAAAATATTATAAAAAAAAATATTTTTATGGAACTATGCTGCTGAACTGCATAGCAGAAATTTCTAGCAGCCCACTATATTGGCCCACCCATTTGGATGCCCAAATGGGGTCCATTGGCCCTAAAATTTTGCAGGTAGGCCCTACCATGGGTGGGACACCTCTCTGAAAAAATTTTATAATTTTTTTGATATAAAAGTATTTTATTTAACTGCCTACAATTTATGGACAACAAGGTATTTGATTGAAACAATACTGCTGAAACAATGCAGCTGCCCCTGATTTGTGCACCCTATTAGAGTGGGCCCAAGTCTGCCAAATTTTAAGAAAATGTAGGACCAACATCCCTACACAAGTATACAACAAGGTGGGGTCCACAAAGGTGGCCCACTATTTCAGAAATAGACTGATAATTATGTTTGTAGCAAAGGTTGCTAAAGTCCAGAAAATCTAATATCATCCACCCTCCTTGGCCCACTCTTTTGGGTGATCAAACAGGGACAGATGATGGTGAAATTTGAGGAACGTCTAGGTGAGATCCCCACCTTTAAGAGGTATATGTCAAATGGGACCAAACACCCCACCAATCATCCTCAAAACTGAGCTTAAGACAGCTCAAAAATCTGTCCAGATGGCTTTTGGACAGCAACATAATACTGAATTAAAATAATTATAATCATTATAAAAAGAGGAAATCAATCCATGGAAATTATGGTATGGACCACCCCAGTGGGCCCCACAAACATCCAGACCATACCCCCTCCATGAAACCCATTGCATGTGCCCAAAATGGAACAAATAGAGTGCCAATGTCCAAGGAATGGACAGCCATGGGCATCCACTTTGCTTGGACGGTTTGGATATTCCGAGGCCACTAAGTGGGCCACACACATCAGGAAATCAAGAATAGAATAATGGAAAATAAAACTAATCCAGCCACAAGAGAGGAAAATGACATGCATCAAAGGAAAATGCCATGATGGGGTCCATGGAGAATAGCCCCATCCATGGATCATGCATGCAAGGAAAATGAACTACATTGGCCTCAACCATGGAGACATGAGGGACCTCCATCACCACTTGATGGGTCCCACAAGCTCCTAAGAAAGATGAAGAAGGATCTAAGAGCACCCACCTAGATCAACGTTGAAACTTACATCACCATCATCTAGAGGTTCAAGCAACATGGATCAATGGCTAAGATCAAGTGAGAAGGGGTAGATGAGGAGGTATTTTAGGGAGAAGGGGCTGGAGAAAATGGAAGAATTGCTGGCCATGGAGAGAATGAGAAGGTGAGAGAGATAATGGATAGAGAGAGAGAGAGAGAGAGAAATCATTTGTTTGTAAGAAAAGAAACAATTACCTATGGGAGGAGAAAACAAGGTTGTAGGGTAGAGTAGGCTTTTGGGTGTGTGTGTGGGGTGAGTAGTATCTATTCCATAGAAATTTGTAGTGTGTGTGGTGTGCATGGGAAATTGTGTACAAAGAGTTCCACATGCATTTGTACAAAAAGTGGGCCACATGATGAAATGCTCATAATTGAGATGTACACTCATCGGATTTTGCATGGGACGTGGCGTTAGAATGCTCGATACGGACAAGATGGTGGGTCTGTCAATCGAGTCGGGTATTTCATAACCGAACTCAAGGATGATCAAACACTATCGGAGGGTCACGGGTTTGATCGGTAGGAACGGGATGAAAATGAACTTAATAGGTATATTTTATGCACACACATGCACATATGAGAAAGGTGAATACAATATGAGAGCTTGGATTGAAAAGAATGTTAAAACTATGGATTTGATGCTCAAGAGTCACCAAGCCAAAGAAGGGATTTTAGGAATAGTCCCATTCACAGATCAAGCCTCCTAAGAGTTTTTCTTCTTTCCTTTTCTATTTTTAATGCTTTATTTTATGGTTTTAAATCCAATCATGTTTATGGTTGGCTAAACCTCTTAGCTAGGGCTAAAAGGTCAAGCTTGTAACGTGTTAGGATGATTTTCTTACTTTGATTCTTGTTATTTTTGAACATCATTGATTTCTAGTTTGAATTTAAGGAATATTTTCAGTTTTCTATTATTTATTATGACTCAAATTACAATAGATGCTGTGATAGCTTTGAATATCTTCTTTTCTTGTTTTGAGATTGTGAGATTGGTAAATCCTGTTGCTCACCATCGTCTCCTGAGCATGGTAGGGTGATGGAATCCCTTCCAATTATCACAATACTCCTTCATGTGTGGCTAGGTCAATGAAAAGTTCAAATTTGGTTTAATTATTTTATCTTCCAATTGGATATGATAGGACTCCAATTCCAATTGTGTTTCTTAAATCAAGTAAGGTAGCATCTTGATAGCTATAAGTGGATCCTTGGCACCCTAGTTCCCATTTTTCAATTGATAGTTTTAATTAACATCATTTACAATTACTATCTTTTATTCCAGATTTAGATCGTATTCTAGTTCTACTTCTAGTTATTTTCAGAATACGTATAAGTTTAGTCCATGTGGATTCGACCTTGGTCTCACTGAGTTATTACTACATCGCAAACTTACACTTGGGGTTGTAAAAATGTGATTACATTAACAGGATCGCTTAATGATAATGCTTCGAGTGTGGAATTCCCGTACATTGTCTGGATCATCCTCCGGTGTGCGTATGGTCTGCACAACCTGGTGAGCGAAGCAGGAAGAAGAATCAGAGTGAGGTCTATGAAGGGTGCATTTGTATCGCAGTTTCATGGAAGAAAAAGTAAGGAAATAAAAAAAAAAATAGGGGATGAGTTTGAGAAGATCAGATTTTTGAGTAAACCCACAAAAAAAGAAAGCTCTAGATCTAAGATAAATGCAAAATACTTGAATAAGATGCAACAAAGAACTTAAATCTAGAAGAAATCCAAATGAATTACTTACAAGGAAAAGAGGGTGATGGATTGGCTGAAGGAAGCACTGAATAGACGAGGAAGAAGTGGAAATGAGGTGATTTGGGTTTTCCCCCCCTTTTAACTCATTCCACGCGCATTTTAGCTAGCCCAAGCACGTGCTCGACTGGTCGAATTGGTTGGTTAGCTATGGGCTGGCCGAACAACCCAAAAATTCTTACCACCTATGAATATGCTTAACCCACCATCAAAACTACAATATGAGAAACTTACACATGTATACAAGTCGATTGAATTTAGCAGTATACATGTTCTGCCTCTTGATCACTCCAAAAAAACCCACTTATGATCATCTGTTTATAAAACTAACCATACACCCACTTACATACATGATCAGAGTACTAACCATCAAAATTTTCTATTTTTAACATGTCATTTGACCATCCATTATGTTAGTTGATATATGTATATTTTCTTAATTAATTTGGTGAATAATTATTTATTCATAATGATTTAGATATAAGTTGTTTTGTAAAAATTAGTTAGAAACATGCTTATAACCAAGTAGAACCATTAGATTTTCCAAAACTCTCATATTAACAGTAATTACGAAAATGCCATTAACCTAGACCCTTAAATTCTAGATCACATGGTTCTTATGATCTGTTTGATGTGAAATTTTATATTATGCCTATGTATCATAAATTAACCATACATGATGAATTTCAGCCCTTATATCATTTTAAAAGTAACCCAATTGATAAATCAGCCCCTTAATCGTTGATTTTGGTGTCCATCGAGTGAAGAAACCTAGTGGGTAGTCATAGTAGGATATTTCCCTTCATATGAACAACTTGGATTGCACATAATATGGACCAAGTATAAAATATGAAGAACCTACTTTGGTAGGCTTTTTCTCAGGTGTGAAGTTATCCTTTTGAGGCTTACTAATTCCTTATAAATCTAGATCTTCCGATTTAACCACTTCCTGCAGTCCATCGTAACTCAAATTTGGACTACACTTTGTTCTCATATGACTATGAAGTTATACAAAATTTAAACTCTGACTATGATCCTACACTATTAAATGTTGAAGTCAGTTCCTTCCTTTTGGTGCAAAAGGTGAAATTTCATATTATGCCTTTTCCACTATTGATCAACCACCAACTTTTGTCCAACCATTTTCGTATCCTGACTACACATTTCTCCCAAAATTGGGCCTTGATCATTAAGTATGGATCGTTAATTGAGGTAAAGTTCATTTTGGCACCCGTTAGGAGAATTTTCAAGATAAGTTAATCTAAATTTTGGATCACCAAGAAAATCATATACCCCGGCCCTATTCAACGACCCCGACACATTAGACTAATTGGATTTAAACAAAGATCGCTAGAAAAGGTCAAATTAGAGAAACCCAATCTAAATTTTAGATCACCAATGTTAGTCGTCCATCATCATCCTCCTCCACATGTGTGGTGTCGCCTTCTTGTTCAAGCGATGTCATGATTCATGTAGAAACTTTCTTGCATCGAGATCTACCCAGGGTTTAGATCTAAGGCTAAGGTGGGAGATTCCTTTAAAACTTACACTATTTTGAGTTAATATGATTTATCTTGTATTTACATACTTTCATATTACTGTGATTTTTCATGCAATTGATTGATTTACCATTATCAATTATTTATCCTTTTAGGAATTATGGTTAAGATATGATTTTAATTATGCGTGATTTTTATAAATTTATGTGGGGTGATTGATATAAGCCCTGCCCATTGCCAATTTTAAGAGAGACGCATATTTTCACTTAATATTGAGTTAGCCTTTTGCTCCTCTCCCCTTATCTTATTAAGTTAGACTACTTGCTACTCTTCTCTTTTATTCAGATAGCTTAATGTTACTTTTATCCTTTATTAGGTTAGTCTTATGCTACCTCTCTTTCTGACTTGGGCATGTTTCTTAGAATTTTAAAAATCTCATGGTTTAATTTATTTCCCTTTGATGCAAGTGATTTGTTAGAGGTCTCACATCTTGTGATTCATATATTTTATTATGGACGTAATGCAATCTAGGAAGTGATCCTCTTGGTCAATACGTAATTGCATGGGGTTTGGGTAATGGTGTACAAATCGATGTAAGTAATCCGTAATATGTGTTACATTACTTCCAGGATTGGATGTCGCAAATAGTCACTCCATGAACAAATTGTGTCATGTAATTCATCTGATTCATGTGTTGTGCCCCCTCGAGGTGTTCACGTAAATCCATGGTACTATTGGACCCACCTGCGACTTCGTAGTTATGGGATGCGGGGCGAGCCGGGTTTTTTATGAATTATATTACATATTGTGATGAACACTACAATGATGAGCCACACACACTTTACTAGGCATGCATTCATATATATTGGTTGCGCATCCGATACTACTCATAGTGGTGTAGTACGAGACATATCAGAACCCTTACATTACTCTCATGAATCTCTTGAATTATTATTAATCTTAAAGGATAACCATCATTATGAGTAGGGTATTGACCCTTTTCAATCGTACAAATGATGCAGGTGATATGCAAATTGAAGACATGGATGACAATCCCCCTACAGAAGATTATTCTGAATAAGTAAAGAGATAGCTTTATGTTTAGTTTTATTTATTTTCACTGCAAACTTTGATAATGTAATAAGCTCTCATTGAGAGGGCATTTGATAATTTGTTGAATTCTTTTAATCTAATGAAATAACAATTAAATTTGATTTTACTGTCGTGAATGGTTACCTTCGTGAATGTTACTGGATGTGATCTAAATAGAAAGAAAATCAAGGTAAGATTTTGAAGCATTCAAATCTTTACATTATTAACACCTGGAATTCTCGGGCACAAGTATGTACTCGAGCTGCAAAAATTTAGGATGTTACACTAGTTGACTGTGGATTCGAAGTAATTGGCTAGTGGCGACTCCAGTCATCTACAACACCCTCTAAACACATACCAATGTAAAAGCCCTCAATAGTGGCACCTGTGGAGGCCACACGTTCGTCCCATTCACGAAACCCAACTTCTATAGAATGACGACTCAACTGGGTATTAACTAGTCGCACTAGTCAGACTTGAGTTGAAAACATGATTTCAACAATTCCAAGGATTAACGATTCTTTTGCATATTAGCATTAACGATAAGCATTTATCACATCCTTAAGCCTAAAAAAGTAAAAAAACTCAAAAAAAAAAAAAAATTAAAACCATTGCGACTCTACGAGCCTGCCGTTGAGGGTCAAATATTGCATATTTGACCCCATTTATTACTTGGTTTTATGAACATGATACTGCTTAATATCCTATTTTAATCATGTTTGTGTTGCAAGGTGAATTTAAGAGCTTAGATTGAAAAGGATGCTAAAAGCATGGATTTAACACTCAAGAATCACCAAAGCCAAGGATGGATCTTATAAGACCAAGAATGAAGAATTCAAATGCCAAAGATCCAAGAAAACCAAGTGAGGAGTGAAGAACATTGAAGACTTGAAATGAAGAAAAGGAACCCTAAAAATCTGCCTCCTTCGACTAGTTTAAGCCCTCCTTCGACCAGTCGAAGGCTCCTGCCCGACTAGTCGAAGATTCCTCGACTGGAACTCCAGCGACAAAATCCTTTAAATTCTCATCATCCTCAACCAATCGAAGTAGACCCTTGACCAATCGAAGGTTGTCCTTGACCAGTCTAAGGTTACGCAGACAGAACACGAACTTCGTAAATGTGAGGCGGTTTCCGGATATTTCCAACTTGGTGCGAAAGTTTGAGTTGCAAAATTATAAATAGGAGTCCCTAGGATGTTCCTAAGCATCTTCTAGGGTTTTAGGAGTGTAACAAAAGGGTGGAGCGGCCGTCCAGGAGTTTTTCTTCTTCTTCCTTAGTTGATCTTTTTGTTTTGTTTAAGAGTTTTTAGTTCAATCATGTCTATGGTTGGCTAAACCTCTTAGCTAAGGCTGAGAGGTGAAGCTTGTTGTGTGATTGGAATGTTTGCTTTGTTTTGATTCATGTTTTGTTAAACTCTCTTGGATTCTAGTTTGATTATGAAGGAATATTTTAAGTTTTTAATGTTTTGTTGTGACAAATTACAATAGATCTGCGATAGCTTGAGATATCTTCTTTTCCTAAATTGGGATTGTGAAATTAGGAATTCCTGTTGTACACCATCGTCTCTTGGGCATGGTAGGATGATGGAATCCTTCCTAACTTTCACAATTCTCTAATGATTGGTTGTGGGAATGGTAAATCCTATTGTGAGCCATTGTCTCCTGGGCATGGTTGGGTGATGGAATCACTTCCAAATCCCCACAACTATCATCCGTTGATGATTAGATCAATGAGAAGTTCAGAGATCTGACAAATCTCTTCTTATCAATTGGATAGGATAGGACTCTGATTCCAGTTGCGTCCTTGAATCATGCAAGGTAGCTTCCCAATTGCTACAAGTGGATCCTTGGCACCTTAGTTACCACCTTTAAATTTATAAGTTTTAATTACCTTATTTAAAATCACTTTCTCAAATATTTCAAATTTAGGTTTTCATTTTCTTCTAGTTCTACTTCTAATTACTCTCAGAAGACACACAAGTTCAGTCCTTATGGATTCAACCTCGGTCTCACTGAGATTATTACTGCATCGCGACCCTACACTTGAGATTGTGAACAAGTTTCTGGTGTCGTTGCTGGGGACAAACAGTTGCATTTTTCTAAGATTAGCTAATTTTAGAATTAGTTTAAGAATAGGGGTTTTTCTATTTTCTATTTTTAGGATTAGGTTTTTCTTAATTATTTTAGAAACGAACTTACGTTCTAATTCTAGGTTTAGAAACTTTCCTTTTCTATTTTTAGAAACTTTCTATTTTCTGTTTTTAGAAACTAGTTTACTTTCCTAATTTGTTTTTAGAAACTAACTCATTTTTCTATTTTTATTTTTAGAAACTTTCTAATTTTAGAATTTTTGTTTTAGAAACTGACTTGTTTTGTTTTGTTTTGCAGGATCTTAATTTAGGAACTTCTAATTTGGTAACTTCTTTCTAATTCCCTCTCTCTTTCTATTTCTAGATTTACATTTCCCTTCTTTCTTTTTGGTTTAGGTTAGAATCTGAAATTGAGGATTGAGAGTGTTTCATGCCCAAGTGGGTCCGTGACAACACTCGACATCTTTTGAGTGAAGGAGTATTGGTTGAGGGGTTATCTATCCATCACAGGATTAGATACCACTCAAGATCCTTAGAGTTAATTGAGGTTATGGTTGCCAATCAACTGGGAAGACAACCTCAACCAAGGGTTGAGGAAGTCCAGGATGAGAATGAGGTGCATCAAGCACCCCCGCCTCGTACTTTACTAGATTATCTACAACCGGCGGGGGTGAGTACACATTCTTGTATGGTTTTTTCAGGAAACATAGAAAACATGGATATCAAGCCTGGAGTAATCCAACTCCTTCCAAAGTTCCTTGGACTTGAATATGAAAGTCCATACCTGCACTTGCAAGAGTTTGACGAGGTTATAGCCACTTTATACTTTCCTAACGTTCTGAGGACATGGTCAGACTGAAACTCTTTCCTTTCTCCTTGAAAGAGAAAGCTAAGACGTGGTTGCACTCACTACGTCCGCGATCTATTGGCACATGGAATGACATGATGAAGGAGTTCATAAAAAAAATTCTTTCCATACAATAAGACGAACACTATCAGGAAGTCGATCATGAACTTCACCCAAAAGGAAGATGAAGATTCTTCCAATGTTGGGAGCGGTTCAAGGATCTCATCAATTCATGCCCACAACACGGTTTTCAAATGTGGCACATAACAACTTTCATCCATGATGGACTGACATCTTCCATGTGCCAATTCGTCGAGACGATGTGCAATGGGGAATTCATGAATAAGAATGTCGATAAGGTGTGGGATTACTTTGACAAACTCGCTGAAACCACACAATGGGACATCACACCAAAACCTAGCACTGCATCTAAGTCTACTCAAGCAAGGGAGAGAGGTGGGATATACTTGCTGAAAGAGGATGATGATATAAATGTTAAAGTGGCTAGTCTTGCAAGAAAAGTCGAAGCCATGGAACTTAAGAAGGATAAGACTTAGGAATTTGTTTGCGGTATCTGTGTATGCAACATACATACAACTGAAAATTGCCCAACGAGACCTGCTTTTCAAGAGGCACTAAACGAGCAATCGAATGCCGTAAACAATTATCAAAGACCTTTCAGTGGACCCATCTCTAACACATATAATCCTAGTTGGAGAAATCATTCGAACTTTAGTTGGAGGAATGGACAAACTGCTACTCCTCAAGGAATCCTTAACCAATTCTTGAATCAAGGCAAACCTCAAGAGGATCCAGTCTGGAAACATATTAAAAACTAAGAGCTTATCACTTAGAGTATATTGCAACCCTTCAAGACCTTTCAAAGGCTATACATGGGCGTGAGACAAAAAATTCAATTGGTGAAAAAGGGATTATTCCAGCCCAACCTTTCCCCAATCCTAAACCGCAATACGAAATAAGTGACCCAATCTCTTCAAATCAAATGGAGTAAGCTATGTCTATCACCACTCTTAGGAGTGGAATAATAATTAACAAATCTATTTCGGTAAGGGCTGAAAAGTCTAAGGACCCGGAAGTAGATGAAACTGATAGACCTAACAACACTTTACAAGAGTTAGAACTGGAACTCCAAAGCAAGCCGATTGCACCATTCCCCCAACGATTGGTTGCACCAAAATCTCTCTCTAACTCTCAGGACATTCTAAAGGTGCTGAAACAAGTGAAGGTCAACATCTCTCTACTGGATGCAGTTAAATAAATACCTTCATATGCTAAATTTCTTTCAATTTCTGAAAGACTTGTGTACGACAAAAACACGGCTAAATATTTAAAAGACGATCTTTTTAATTGAAAAAGTGAGTGCCATCCTGAAGTAAGATGTACTATAGAAATACAAAGATCTTGGTAGCCCAACTATCCCTTGTGTAATTGGGAACTACCGAATTGAGCACGCACTTCTTGACGTAGGAGCGAGCATGAATCTGATCCCATACTCAGTCTATGAACAACTGGGTCTAAGTGAATTAAAACCAACCGGACCACATTACAACTTGTCGATCTCTCAGTTCGTGTATTGAGAGAGATAATTGAGAATGTGTTGGTCCAGGTTGATAAATTTTACTACCCAGTAGATTTTATTGTCTTGGATACTCAACCCATTGTAGACATGAACACTCAAATTCCAATCATTCTTGGTCGCCGATTCCTTGCTACATCAAACACAATAAATAATTACAGGAATGGAGTCATGAGTTTGTCTTTTGGAAATATGACATTGGAGTTGAATATCTTTTTCAATACGGGCAAACAGTTAAAGGAAGATAATGATTTCCACGGCATTAACATGATTGACTTTTTTGTGGAAGATTGTAATGTCCCGAATTTTCAGGACCCGAGTACATGACCCGTTTCCCAAAAACCCAAGTGTTAACCTTAAAGGATGGTCATATATATATATATATATATATATATATATATATATATATATTCTTTTATCAGAGTAAGCAGATGAGCGTAGAATGGACAAGTAAGCATAAAGGAAAATTTCATTATCATTTAGAATATACAAGAGACTGCCCATAATGACTTATACAAACCAATGTCTCCATTCTTACGAATACAAAATGAAATAACATTACATGAGGAACAAAGTAAATTTACAAAAATCTTGAGCTGTGAAATCATGTAGCAGCCCTTAACAAATATAATCAGGCACCCTTGTCAACTATAGCTTGCTCCTCACCAATATGAATGTGAACATCATCAGAGCCACCTGTGCTACCTGTACAGTTATATATTTGATGGATGAGTGGCCAACTCAGTGTGAACTCCCCTCAAGATTACACACCGCCACACTAGGTAGGAAATAGTATAAAACATCCAGACAACCAAAACAGAGTAAATGCAGTCTTATTAAGTGCATGGATGTATGGAATGTGTTCACGCCCCGGGGATGCTCATCCGTGCAGATAGTGTGCCGCCGCCCATGCAATCATTGAACCTGAGAAACATCATCCAGTCAGAAACAATACGTACTCCATGTACGATAACAATAGATGCTAGTCTGTGTGATGTATGCATAATTAGCCAGTCCATTATTAATTCAATTACACTCAGCCATTTTAAATAAGCTCAAAGGTCACTACGGGGAGCACATGGCCCAACGTAGGCTGACGGCTCGGGCATAGTATCTCATGACTACCATCCCTGGCCTATGAGGCTACCACCTTAGGATGTTTAATGGAAACCCATCGACTAGTGGCCAATTATATTACAGTATATAGGGTTTACCATCGCGTGGTTGCAAAGTATAAAACATCAAACCCATGTAGGGAAAATATTAAATAAAGCCACGTAGGGTGAGTATCAAAATATGCCACATAGGGCAAATATCAAAACCATACGATAAAGACCATCCTTAAAAACCATTGGGCACAACAACCTTGGATGGTAGGCCCACATCAATGATCCATTTAGACCGCCACTCAATAACCACCGAGTCAAAGGTCCATTACGATCACAATTAGTCAAGTTACATCCCAAGTATGGGTGTACATTCATATCTGGGAATTTCCCACTAATGTACCAGTTTAAGTTCCGTAAGCAATCCACAAATAATCCACAAGCATGAACAATTTTACAGGTTAATCATAAAGCATGTAATACAACAATTCAATTTCCACCAGCTAACACATGTGATTATAAAAGGAGATATCAATTATGAATTTAAATAAAAACTATAACTTAAGCTAATGAAAAGATGAAAGCTCAAGGGGAAGAATAATCACCTAAACGTCGTAGTTCTTTCCTCGGTTTGAGTGTTCGTGAGTACCTTGTTGCCTGACATCCTATAAGTAGCTCCCTAAAGTCATTTCCAATATAGTAGCTTGGGTTAGAAGGCATTTCCGCCTTTGGGACGAATAGGGCTAGTGAGGACTTGATGATTAAAGGGACATGGGCCCGATTCAAGGTTGTCAGGCCTACCAATCATGACCCAATTACTGGGGCCTAGGTTAGGCTACCCCAGGCCCAACCTATCATGGCCTAATGGGGTTATTTCCAACTGAATGTGGCCCGCTAGGCTTTACATGGTGCGGCCTATTTGAGTTTTACATGGTGTTTCCCATCGGCATTGTTTTATGTGAGGCCCGCCAGGATTTTGATTTGGCGTGGCCCGAGATTGAGGCTGGGCTTGGGTCCAGATTCCAGCCCAGGTTGTGGGATACATTCGGCCCAGATTTGGGCCTGTCATGAAGGACATTCTTAACTAGATTCTAGGCCAGTGTGGAAGGCATTCACAACCCACATTCTGGCCCACATCTAGCTCCAATTGTGGCCTAGGTGGTTGGCTGGTTTGGCCCTGCAAAAAGTTTGGTTTTCACCTCCCACATATGGCCTTGCAAGGGCCCGTTTTCAACTTGGATAAGGACCCATATGCTAGGACTTTTTGTAGCCCCAAAACAGAACTAGTGAGAGCCTATTTCTTAGCCTAGTGGACATTCGTTTCCAGCCCAAAATGTGGCCCATGATAGGGGCTACCCATGGCCCAAATTACAGCCCAACTAAGGCAAATCTCAGCCCACAGAGCTGGATAAGAGTTCGGCCCACTGTACAGATGGTAGGGCCCATGAGCCGAGAGAACAGCTCTCCCTCTTGAGCTAGTTCCTGGACTGAGTTCGGACTCAACTCAGCCCAGAACTTCACTGGGCAATAGAGCCAGCCGTGTATCTGGTGGGACAGTCCTCATTCAACTCCACTGTAGCAGCTCAGATCGTCCCCTTCACACCAAGATGGTCGAATAGGCACGAGTTGGACAACAGGCAGTGAGTAAACTTGACAACAACCCATGAGTTGGGCAGTGTCGACATTGCACACGTACACACACACAAACCCTCTCTCTTTCTTTCTCTTATTTCTTTGAAGCCCAACAACATTAGAACCAGGCCCAACCCAGACCTGGCTCGGTGCAGTTTTTGAACAAGGAAGATGTTTGGGCTCTCATGGTGGCCTCTCAACGAAGGGTCCTTCCTTCGAATCGATGGTACTGGAGCGCCTAATCCTCCCACACGATGCTTGTGGAAGAGAGAAAGTGAGGTTCCAATGCCATTTGACAGATGGGTTCAAGATTGGACAGAAGATTGGGAGGTGGGTTCGAATGGAGAAGGGAACGGTCGGTTTCCTCTCGAACTGCTGTAAGAGGTGGTAGGTTACTGTTTGCTCAACCATCATTCTCCTCTTTATATCAAGACCTAGCCTCCCCGGATCGTTGGATGGAGGATGAACGGCCAAGATGGCACCATTTTGTAACCGCCTAAAATACAGCCGGTAATCTCAAATCGACAGCTGTTTCGGTCTTCTTGTGGGCGAAAATCTACTCCCACATGGAGAGCCCTTGAATGGTTGGGATTTGTTTGAAATGGACGGTCGTGATTGGAGAGGGGAGAGAGCACATGGATTATTGAGTTGGAGTGGCAACAGTTTCCACTTTTGGAAATGGCGTGTTTGTAGGTCCCGTTTACATAAAAAATTGTGTGCCTGTACACGTGTGGGATAGTGCAAAACCTTTTCGGTTTTGGTCGCACGTGGGTCTCTATCCAATGGATGGTTCAGATCATGAATATGGGCCCCGCTGGTGGGCCACCAATCAAAAACACGGACATCGTCCATTCGCTGGCAAAGAAATAGGAGAGAGAGGGAGATTTTCCCATTTGCGGGAAAACTCGGTCAGCACTCGGTTTGACAGAGTCCATTGGCTCGGTGCATGCTGGTGCACCATCTCTAGTATGCAAACCACCCCAGGTGGGGCCCACTGATATGTATTTTCCAAATCCACACCATCTATTTAGTTCAGGGGTCCCTGTAGGGACTTACCAAGAGCTAGGCATATCCAAAGATCATGTGGGCCATTCTCTTAAATTTCACCCCCTAATGGTGGGTTCTAGATGATCTAGTGGTCGTATCACCCTGGGATTGAACTTCAACAGTTAAAAGGGTCTAAGGGACCATTTAAGATAGAGATCAATGGCTAGACTATAGATTGTGTGTTCTATTATATTTTCATGGCACTACATATCATGTTATAATACTTATAATAATATTATCATTTTATTATGATTATTACTATTATTATTATCCTTGTAGATTTTATTTTACTTTTTCCTAAGTTATTTATATGAATCTAAATACATGGGTCTCGATGTACGTTCAAGACCTATTATATTACTAGTCTAAATACTAACATTAATATTTAATTTTATTACTATTATTATTCATATTTTCTAAGTCGTTTTATTGTGGTTGGCACCTTAATCAACGCTATTCATTTACTTGATCGGTTGTCTATAGGGCTTTGATAAGAAGGATCATATTTTTAAATTAGCAAGTGAGTCATGCCAAGTGAACGTCCACTTATCCACTCCTGACATCCTAATGATTCAAATAATTCAATGATTGGATTTAAACTACAATGAACGTGAGTGTCCAAGTTAAGTTGATATTTGTACTAAGTTAAATTACCTAGTAACACCCGAGTACTGGAAAGTACGGGGTGTTACAAAGATAGAACACTTCTAAGCTTATCCTCTGACCCTCTAGAGACGTGCCTGGCCCACTCTCATGATTTAATGATGACATGATTAGGGAGATGGGGACCATGTTAGATACCGTGCCGGTAGTTGAAGTTAACCGGTGGAGGCCACAATTCAAAGAATTGCCCTAGATTAATGTAGTGCCTCTATTGTCTAACTTCAAGGCATCGAAGCTTGACCTAAAACCTTTGCCCCCTGATTTAAAATATGTCTATTTAGGTCAAGATGAGACCTGATGGTGATTTCTTCCCACCTTGAGCAAGAACAGGAGAATATGCTCATCTCTACTCTCATTGAGCACAAAAGAGCCCTTGAATTATCGATTGTGGACCTCAAGGGAATTGACCCTTTGATTTGTACTCACTGCATTCATCTTGAGGATAATGCGAAGACTTCACGACAACCACAACGTAAACTAAATCCAAACATGAAGGAAGTGGTTAAGGCCGAGGTTCTTAAGCTATTAGTTGTAGGTATCATATACCCAATATCCGATAGCCAATGGGTGAGTCCAACTTAGATGGTTCCTAAGAAGTCTAGAATTACCATCATATCCAATGCCAATAATGAACTCATGCCAAGTAGGATCACTACTAGTCGGAGAATATGCATTGACTATAAGAAGTTGAATACCATCACAAGGAAGGACTACTTTTCTTTGCCCTTTATCGATCAAATTTTAGAAAGGCTAGCTGGTTACTCTTACTATTGCTTCCTCGACTGTTATTTGGGCTACAATCAGATCGAGATAGCCCTTGAAGATTAGGAAAAAACTACATTTACATGTCCTTACGGCACCTTTGTTTACCGAAGGATGCCATTCGGGCTATGTAATGCCTTTGCCACTTTTCAGTGATCCATGTTAAATATTTTTTTGATATGGTGGGGCAATATTTAGAGGTATTCATAAATGACTTCTCAGTCTTTGGTCCATCCTTTAGCGAATGTTTGGAAATTTTAAAAAATGTGTTGAAGCGATGCGAGGAAAAGAACTTGGTACTGAATTGGGAAAAGTGTCACTTCATGATTTTTAAGGGAATTGTCCTTGGACAGATCATCTCGTCTAAGGGAATTGAGGTAGATAAGGCTAAAATTGATCTTATCTCTACCTACCTTCATCGAATAACATACCAGACGTACGATCATTCCTAGGACACACCAGATTTTACGGAAGATTCATAAAGGACTTTAGTCACCTCTCTCGTCCTTTATGTAATCTACTTCAAAAGGTCGCACCATACGAGTGGACTGAGCAATGCTAGGAAGCTTTTACTAAGCTCAAGGGCACTTATCATGTAGCCACCCACCCGACCGGAGCCTTCCTTTTGAACTTATGTGCGATGCGTCTGACTATGCTCTCAGGGCGATTTTAGGCCAGAGAAAAGAAAAGAAGCCCTACATTATTCATTACGCAAGTAGAACTCTAAATCCTACCCAAGTGAACTACTCAACTACGGAAAAGGAACTCTTAGCCGTAGTATTCTCTTTGGACAAATTTAGGTCCTACTTGATCGGATCTAAGATCGTCATTTACACAGATCATGTGGCGCTTAAGTATCTTCTTTCTACGAATGATGCTAAGCCCCACTTGATAAGATGGATCCTCCTACTCCAAGAATTTGATTTGGAAATAAAAAATAAAAAGGGAGTAGAGAACGTAGTGGTTGACCATTTTTCCCGCCTTGATCTCTCTGATTCCCTTAAAACGACACATATAAATGACATTTTCCCTGACGAACAATTGTTCAAAGTCTCCAACTCACCTTGGTTTGCTGATATTGCTAATTATCTTGCCACAGGTTTCATGCTGATACATTGGACTGCGCAAGATAAGAAAAAAATCTTCACCGAGGTTTGTAAGTTCTTCTTGGATGATCCATATTTGTTTAAATATTGCCCAGACCAAATCTTAAGGAGATGTGTGCCAGACAATGAACAACAAAACGTCATCTCCTTCTGTCACTCTTAGGCCTATGGTGGTCACTATTCTACTAAAAAGACCATGGACAAGATTCTAAAGTGTGGCTTTTACTGGCCTACTATATTTAGGGACACTCATGAGTTTTGCAAACCTTGTGAGCATTGTCAGAAGTTGGGATCATTGTCCCGTCGAAACATGATGCCTTTGAACCCCATTCTAATCATTGAAGCATTTGACTGTTGGGGCATCGATTTCATGGGACCATTCTCCTAATCTTTTAGGAATTTATACATTATGCTAGCACTAGACTATATCACTAAATGGATCAAAGCGATTCCATGCCAGAACAATAAAAATCAAATGGTCATTAAGTTTTTAAAAGAGAACAACATTTCTCGGTTCGGAATGCCTCGAGCCATCATTAGTGATGGAGGCTCACATTTTTGTAATAGGCCATTCGCGAACTTAATGAAGAAATATGGCATCTCCCACAAAGTGAACACTCCATACCACCCACAAACAAGTGGGCAAGTTAAGATTTTCAATAGGGAAATTAAACACATCTTGGAGAAAACAGTTAACCCTGATCGAAAGGATTGGTCAATCTGATTGACCGATGTTTTATGGGCTTACCGTACTGCATTTAAAACCCCCACTACACCAAAATCGTCATTTAGGAATGGTTTTAAATCGTTCCTAAATGCTTCAGGAACGCTTTAATACCGTTCCTAAATGAGGCGTCGCAGAAAATCAGGAACGGTTCAGAACCGTTTTGGGTACCGTTGCAATTTTTAGAAACGAAATTTTCGGAACGGTTTTAAACCGTTCTGGTGCCAACGGTCACATTTTGGGCACAATTTTAGAATAAAATGGTTTTGAATGCTTATTAATGTTGCCAACGGTCAGATTTGAGGACGGAATTTTAAAAACAATTTCAAACTCTGATAAACACGAAATTTAGGGTTAAGGGAAATAAATTAACATAAGTTTATTGCATTCCATCAAAATAAAGATTAATCCAAAGAAAAACGTAAGCTAATCTATCCAAGGCATTTCCAAAGTCATGAAATAAGCAAAAATCATGAACATCCTTGGATGAACTTTGAAACAAGAAAGGTCCCTTACAATGAAAGAGAATTACTTTCAATAAAAGATGATTTATGTCCATAACCCCTCATCTACAAATCAAGAAGAACAATGCCATGCCCACCGCTACTTGTACAATTGGATAGGATTGTTGAGCAGGAAAAAATCTAGAAAAACATCAATGCATGCTAATATCCAAAAACGCAAATGTGAGAGAGAGCATTTGAATTTTGAAATAATAAAAACATAGCAAAAGAATTCCACAAAAGGATATTAAGCAAATTAACCAGAATACATCCTTCGGAGGTTTTTACTAAAGAAAGAAAAAAAAAAAAAAAACCTTGAGAAGGTTCTCCATAAGAGATGTAAAATAGAATATGGAAAGCATAACTCCCTTCTAAATTCTACAAGAAGAGCGCGCTCTTCAGGAGTTTTATCCGAACGTATGTCTAGCTCGCTTGCAGTATAGCTGTGCATAGATGATCAGGGTGACTAAGTTAGCTGGTATATGCAAAGCTGAAATTGAGGACACTGCAATAATAAACAAGCTTTTTGTGCAAAATAAAAGAACCATAGCCAACACTATCGCATGCATGGTGGTCAATTAGTAATTCTAAATGAAAAAAGGGACATTGTCATCATTACTGCGCCAAAAAAAATAATAATAAATAAACAAATAAACAAACATAGTTTGAATAGCAAAAACAGCGATATCATGGTCATTGTTAGGGAGAAACCAAAATAAATAAATAAATAATAATTGTGGAAGTCCATTCTGATAGTAAGCAAAGGTTCTCTTTCCTTGATCTGGGAGTTTTGCAAGCCACAAAGGCATGCTTGCTCCACGAACCATTGCAGTAGGCATATGCCAACCTGCCAGAGACAGTGATTGCCACAAAGACACAAATCCCTTAAATTAGTTACAGGTTTTATTGGTCCATTTGCTATAATTTCCAGATTAAAATTAATTGTATTTCCCAAAAAAAAAAAAAATTGAAAAAGAAAACATATTAAGCAGATTGATTGAATAAGGAACTCAAAAGAAAATCTTACACATTATAAAGAAAACCCAAATCATGCATTAGTAATTAAAGAGATAGAAAATGGAATAATCCTGACATGAAGAGGAACAGAAAAAAAATAATATACAAAAACAGAGAAAATGGATTAAAACAATCAGTTCATGACTACGTAAAATCAATGCCATTGGCAAATATCACACCATATGCTTTTGCTGATTCTGTATGATCCCTTGACAATTATGAATAAGAATAATTGTAGCAATATAAGCCTTACATTTGCTTGGAAGGCTCTGATCCCAATTTGTAGATATAGAAGAGGAAAAAAGAAGAGCAAGCTTGTTTAAGGTACAATGAGGTAATTTTTGCAAGTGACTGCACATATCAATCTTGGAAGAAACTCACAGTTTAGTTGGCCTAGAACATCTCCTCCTACCTTCCAATTTCTCCTTCATATCAGAAACAGACTCAAACTTTGGAGCATATGAAACCTGTAGCTGCATATCTGCAACTTAAACATGTCAACATGTGAAAGCAGTTAAACCAAAATCCAAACAAACTTGACATTCAGCAACATAACTGAAACTTAGTTTCACCTTACCTTGCCACAGACCACATTGGGTTCCAAGCCTCTGAATGAACTGAAAGAAGATGAAAAGAAAATTTTCAAGTTATAAGAAACATCACAAGTTACAAATATCACACCAATATCATATAGGCCTGCTACTAACAGGCTAGCAAATAATTTTAAGAACAAAAACATCGAAACTGGTTAAAGAGAGATCACACATTTATCAAAAGGATTAATAATAAAAAAAAAAGGTAAAAAACAAAAGAAAAGAACAGAGAATGACTATTGGTACCTTCAAGAAGCAAACTTCCATGACCCAATGATTAAATTTAGAGAAAATATGGATTAGCAACAAGTGACACATACCTTCACTGAACTTTGATAATCAGATGTCATTTCAACTTGTAAGCTAAATAGTTTAAATCTCCTTTCTCCAAACATAGTGATCTTTATAGCACCTATTGCAGATGGCCCACAGCTTTCTTAAATCAAGAAAGATACAAGAAATTCCATGCACATGGACACCCTCAAATACATGAAACGAGTTCAGAATCTTCCCAGTTTTGACATCATATAGAGACTTGAAACAATCAAAATCATTCAATCCAATAAAGAAAAAACAACCAAATTGTTAATCATTGCTCAGCTTGTAGATTAGAAATAAAATGGTACCACCTTAGATTTGGCTTGCATGGTAGTTTTCTCCACTTCCTTTGCATGAATCTTTTCCTCAAGCTTAGAGTAGAAGCTGTTTAACAACATGGTGGAAATATCTTCGGTTGATGAAGTGTGGAAGCTGTGAGGAATGACCATATGCAAAACTAGAACATATCAGACGAACCTCCCTTCTTTTATTAGCTCGTTCGTTGCATCTAAAATTAAAGCTATAGGAAGCAGTAGAGCCCACTCTTCGGGGTTGCAAACCTGAAGCCATGGGACTTCTAAAATGCACTTAAGGATAAATGAAAAAACCTTCAATGGATTCTCAATCGCTAGATAAAATAGATATCAAAGAAGCCATACAACTCGACATAAAACAGTTTATAGATATAAAAGGATACAAAGAAGAAGAACGAGGATGCTCTTCAACTTTATTGGGCATCCCTTGTTTCAGAGGCTTAAGATCTTTTATCTACTCCCTGCATCAAAATAGCAATTTCTCACCTGTTGAATAGCTCTTTTCTTCCACTAGATTAATATTAGAGCTAATGGTTAATGTATATACAATTAGTTTAATAAATGTACGACAGGAGGCGTCCATGTTAGGAACTTTTTCTAATACTGATCTAGATGAGCCAGGAAGCCTTGATGATAGTACTTTTGATCTCGGCAGTTGTGTGAGTAGAAACAGCTGTCTTCCATTCTTTTAAGATGGCCTTCTTTCATTCTGTAACGTAGATCCTCACATTCTTCCTGCAACCACAAACATGCAACAAAGAACAATTCAAAGAGATGGTTGAATTGTTTGCTATGATTGCAAAAGCACCTGTTAAGCATCTATCATTTCCTTCCACCCAAATAGCCCAAAGACAGGCAAGGAGAGAGATCTTCCACAGTTTCCTCCCTTCATAATCAGCACGTCCCCCAAGCCAAGCAAGAAACATGTTCCCAATTGATCCGGGCATCAGCCAATGATACTGAATAAGTGTAAGAACTGATCTGGACTTCGCAAAAAGCGCAATGAAAAATAGATGGCCAATGGATTCTGCATCCCACAAACAGATAATGCAAACATGGGAAATAATCCCGTGCCTTTTCTATAGGTTGTCCATCATGAGGACCCCACTCCTTCCAACCAGCCAGGTGAAAGCCATCACCTTAGGGAGTCCTCCATAAGAGTAAATGAACTTAATTGGGACTCCCAATGACCTCTCCCCAAGAGTGAATAACCTCATAGAGGGATCTAACTGAAAGCCTCCCAAATCGCTCCCACTTCCACACCTGTGACTCCCTAACGGAGATGGAAGAGGAGCGCCTCCGCAAAGTTGGAAGGGTCCTCGAACTTGTATAAGCAGCGAACATGGTTTGTAATTGAAAACAACAATCTCATAGGCCTCACTGTGCATAGACCATCCGAAAAGAGAGAGAGAGAGAGAGAGAGAGAGAGAGAGAGACAATCTCCATGACGGGGCAATCTTAAACCTTCAATTGGCAGACTGATAATTAGTAATTAAGAGAAAAGCCGCAAGATCCAAATTCAATGTGAATAAGTGCAAGGATTGGATGGCTAAGACATTTTAAACCGGGAGATTTTTTGGGGCATTGACTATCAACGATAGTGCGCTCGAATCAGCAGTCTAAATTACTGGACCATGGACCCCACTCGTATACAAGGCCTCAGGATCTATACACATCCTTGGGTCAAGGATCATCTAGTTCTTATATAATTCTACACATAGAAACTTAATGCATCATACTTCCATCAAGCTGTGGATACTTACTCTTCACTAACACCAATCATCTCTAAAAAATAAAAATAAAATAAAATCTCTACAGAAGATCAGGTTTTGATTGATTAAAGACTAGCGTAATATAAGAAAAATAAAAACCAATATTGTTAATATAACGATGCAAACCACGACACAAAAGTAGCGACTTCTCCTTGAATTCAATATGCAATTGTAGAACAATGCAGCACGTCTATACTCTGCAATCATATAATGTGATGTATGCAAAGCAAAATTAGTAAGTCAAGGTTTCTCCACCTCTCCACACCTAATTTTGGTGAATACATGGTAGCAGCTTCACCACACAGATAGTAATGTGAAGCACATTAGTCAATGACTTGCGTTTATATGAACAGAAGACATCTAAAGAGAAGCTATCGCCTAAGGGCAACATGACATCACGGCTTGTGGTACCATACGGTCTTTCTCACTTTGGCATGCCACTTGGGTAGGACATTACTATCATGAAAATGGAAGGCATCACACTGAAGGTCACTTCTCAGAAATCAGGCTGATCCACTCACATGGTGGACCACACCTGTACATCAAGTCAGGATTCAACGAAAATTTAAGGTTCAATTTACTATATAAAGGCTTTTACCATATGATTAGAGAATCAGAGAGAAATAACACCGTTTTCCTTTTTGAGACCAGAAGTGCAGTCATTTTGATATTCATTGCTAGAATTTCTTTGTAGATCTTTGGAAATTACGATTATTCTTTGAGAAAGTTTCTCATAACAAAAGATCATGTTTTAGTGCTTGGAGTTTGCACAAAATTGCTGAAAATTTTGGTTGAGTTGCCATAAATTTGATTCTAGTGCAGAAATTAGGTTTAATTGCCTGGAAATTTGTGAATAATTCTTGATTCCATAACTATTTTCTGTGATTTACAAAAATTGGTGTTGCAAATTCATTGTGGACCTTGTAATGTACCGTTGGGAGTCCGGAGATGGCAATCAATCAGAACCATTTAAAACCTAGATTGGCTGCAAGTGCAGCAAAATAAACTCAAGAAAGAAGTACACTAAATCAATCAGAACCATTTAAATACCTGAGATGATCTGTTCACCCCTAACTTCCATCCAAGTTAGCATTAGATTAGATCATCATTCCTCTAATGATTAATCATAAATTTTGATCTGAAACTTCCATTAAACAAAAATCACAACCACACAATAGTCATGCAGTACAAAAACACGAAGTAAGAAAGTACAAAAGGAGCCAAGACTACCTCAAGAAACCGATTCCAGTACTAGGAATTTTGCAGAACAAGTTGGGTTAAATCTTTCACATCTGCCAAAGAAATCAACTCTCGATTTTAGTGAACAAAATACCATCTGTATATTTTGAAATTCAAGAACCTAAAGACAAATTTATTATGGGTTCTGTTTTTTTTTTTGGATGGATTAGAAGATACGAAAATACTAGCAGTAAGCACCTAAGAGCTGACTGAACCAAGGAGGAATCATCATTCCATGGGCCTCCAATTGCCATGAAGGAACGATCTTTCTTGAGAATTGCAAACCTGAAGATATTATTAAGATGGGGTCTCCTGTCATCGTAGAACACAGCTCCTATCAAAATGCTTGACAACTCCAAGTACTGTCAACGAACTTGTTGAATTATCCAGGCCGGTGCCTCTGAAATACTTAGGTTGAGATATGCAGAAACCAGTACATAAAGATGGCTCTTTGATGGAATCTTCATAAGAACTGACTCATGTAATATTTAGTTCAGAAATTAGTGTTAGTTATCATTTATTGCTAATTAATTTTAAAAAAACAAATCCAGAATGTACAAGATATAGCAACTTCCAACTTCATGGCATTCATGATGCATTACATACCCCAATAAAGGTTGCCTATACTAGCTAACAAATCAAATATTTAAAAATGATTGCTTCTGGATGAATAATTGCCTGTGAAATCATGAAAGATTTGAAAATATTCAAACATATAAGAGAACTATTCTTCCGTTTTTGAGGTAGCATTTGGAGTTTACTGGCAAATCATGGATGATTGGTAGGGCTTTTCACTACGCCCACCTTCCAAGCCGAGATGGGCCGAACCATTCCAAATCCCACTCAAGAGCCTTGGCCTGAACCAGATGAGCACTTTTTTTTTTTTTCTTTTTTAAAAATTACCAAGTGAGGTTTACAAAGCAAGAGTAAGACATCCAGGGATCCAACCTGGTTCATTCATGCACGTTACAGTCTCTGCCGTCTCTACCTGGAGAACAGTGATATTATATATATATATGAGATTTTCAAACTGATCAAGAGAGAGAGAGAGAGAGAGAGAGAGAGAGAGAGAGAGAGACCTCTTGCTCGGAGAGGGGCTTGTGCTGCATGAGCTGAGAAATCTGCCCATCAAGCTGGCTAATGGCTGTGGGAGTTCGAAGAAGGGACTGGATCCACACTCATCTTCTTCTTCTTCCTTTATAATATAACATCACATCGGAGTTGGGAAAAAAATGTAATCCGTGTAATAGGAACCCTGTTTTACAAGGGTTCCTTTATAAGGAACACCACTGTCAGTTTGAGGATGCACAGAAAACATCACATTAGAGTTGGGAAAAAATGTAAAATAGGTGCACCTTGCAAGAAAGCAAGTAGCTTCTGCTTCCATAGCTTTAGCTTAACAATATTTATCGAAAGAAGGCCATCCACACTATATTTTGAAATCTGGAGCATATGCAAAGTTACCAATAAGGAAATACATGGAAGCAGCTGGCTCAATCCTGATAAGGTAAGACACTAAAACAAAGTTTTTATTTATGAAAGACGATTGCATTTTTCTGATCATCAAGATAATTATCTTGATGATTTGAACAAAAAATGGGAAAATGAATTATTGTGGAAGGAAAGGACACAACCTCATTCATGAGACTCTTATTTACTCCAAAATTAGTAGCAGGTTCAATGTTCAAATCATTAGATGAATTTGATCCTCAAGCTATGACCTCAGTGTAAATAAAAAGACAGTCTACCAAAGGGTATATCCATAAAGAGACAGAAAATCCAACTTCAATGAAAATCAAAAGAAATTATTATTATTATTTTAAAACAATGTTTTTTGGTACCTTTGCCTCCCAGAAATATAGATCAGTGTGGCAAAGGGAGTTGTACTTGATCTTGATCCTCACTTCCATGGCCTGGGGTGGGTCCACCTCCACCTCCTCTATCACCAGAGGCTTCCCTACTTCCCATGCTACAAAGAACATCTGTACCCAAAATCCACATCCATTTGCCACAAAGATGAGAGAAAAACGACACGAAATTACAACATGGAAGGAAGAAAATGATACTATTTTTTTTCTTCTTCTTCTTCGGAAAAAGAGAAAAAACAATACGGTGGCAATGGTTTCTACCTAAGCGTGAATAACACAAGACTGCTATCATAGACATTTTATGATAAGGAGCGCAACCTATGATTTTGGACAAGATTTCTGAGACTACCTCACCAACTGTAACATCTAGCTGCAGTTCTGGGGCTACACTGTATGTTGGATAGTGAAGCCATACATCTCTTAAAAGTATTCAACAACTGATTTCATACATCTAAGTTTGCAAAATTACTTTTAACTGATGAGGAATTAATGAGCAAATACAAGTAGAAAAGCATACACAAGTTCTCTTGTGGGTTGCGATGTCAATCCCAAAATCCGATATTTTCGCCGAACATTTCCTCGATGAGTCACCTCAACCTTCACTCTGAGAACCTTTTTGATCTGGTAGACATTTTTCAATGTTGTAATGTGAATATATATGAGTCCTATGAAAAGTAAATGACCACTATCACCAAAATAAGAGTCACGGTGCTTGATCAAATTGGAGAAGTGACATAATACCTTAATGCGGTCAGAATCAGACAACGGCCTGAGCAATATATCTAGATTCCAACAAATAGAGATTATATACCCTCAAAAGGCCCATTTTCAAATAAGCTCGAAAAAGAGAGAGGTGAAAACAATATGGGTTTTAGGAGGCAAGTGAAAGAAAATGAGTGCCAGGTATGTACAAAATCAAACTTAAAATGAATCCATCTAAAGGAATCCTTGCCCACCCATTCAGGATGATAAGCTTTAAGACAACATCTGACAAACAATCATAATCATAATTTTCTAATTTTCTATATTCCTTGCATATGCTTAAACCTGTTCAGGCAGTATAAACCTTGTGCTCCCTCCACATTTGCCAATGTGTCCTACATGTTCTCATCGATCCTGCAATATGAACAGCGCATGATCTTTTAAATGGCAAAGAGCAGCCATGGTATTACAAGCATTGGTAGCAAACACGCGTGCACACATATACAAATCCAACATGAAGTACCTGAAACAAGCTTATACTCCCCAGAAACCTGAAACCAAAACATGAAAATAGAAACCTGAAACCAATTTGATTAGACGGTCAATACAATTTGAACTATATGGTGAGGTAAAGTGTATCTGGAACAAGCTTATACTCCTCACATTCTTCCTGCGACCACAAACATGCAACAAAGAACAATTCTAAGAGATGGTGCTGGCATGGGCATTGATATGTACTAGTTCTAGTGATTTATCACAGATAGATTCTATGACCTAATGTCATCAAGTACAAAAGATTAATAACAATCTGCAAACATATACTGATAGCAGGCTTAAAAACCCACAACATGATGAAGAAATTGGCCAGTCAACCAACGCATAAGAAATTCTACAAAAATGCAATTTGATTTCATACTCGGAATCAACAAAATTGAGTCGCTCTAGCTGAATTCCAAGTCAATTAATTTGGTAGCTTATGAAAATTGAGATCAACCGTTGAGTAAACTTGCCATAATATCTTTAAAACATAAGCAATTGGTGACAACATTTACCTCGGAGAAGTCATCGTCTGATACCATGCAAATGCGAATATCCTTCATCAGATTGGACACATTCAGGACAATGTCTGTACTAATCTCTCCTGTCTTGTAAGACTTGGAAGCCCTCTTTTTTGGTCCATTTCACCAACATCAAAGATTAAATCCCTTTCATCTTCAGGGAGTTCCTCATAGTTCTCGCCCTTCTTCAATAGGGCAACTGCAACATGAAGATCTTGCACTGATAAGCCTTCATGTTGCTTTATCAAATCCTAGTATTCCATAAACGAAAATTCACGTCTCCGTGTCATTAAAATCCACTTTTCCCTGAAAAGAGCATGATAAAGCCACAACAAAGAAGGATAATATCAGACAGCATCAGAAACTTATCATAGGGATGAAAGTAGCATAAGACACAAGAGAAATTAGAACAGCTCAATTGAGAGCGTACCCCATCGGAATCGACATCCAGGTTTTCTTCTATCAGTAGAGGAAGTCTTAAGCAGTTAGTGCAGAAGCCTTTTTTCCTTTTTTTCCTTTTAACATGCACAACCACAGCAGCTCTTGTACATCTTTGCAAACCGAGTTTGATGTGAAAGCATTGAAGCTTTGAGCTTTTATGGCAGATAAGGCAGGAATGCCAACCTATCACATCAAATTTCTCATGCTAGTAAATGGTGTTGTTTCTTCTATCATGTAAAATTTCAGCCTAGTAAATGCCAACCTATTTCTCATGCTAGCGAATATAACTTGAAGCTTTTAGCTTTTATGGCATATAAGACAAGTATACCAACCTATCACATTAAATTTCTAATGCTAGTTAATGGTGTTGTTTCTCATGATATCTTAAATGGAGTAGGCATTAATCATCCTCATACATGTCCTGCATTGTCTGCATGTTTAAATCTGTTTGTTGCAATGTTTGTTCATGATCCTAAAAGTTGCACTTTACTCTCTTCTCTCTTTCTTGGAAGCCCTATAATCATAAGCATTTCTACTCTCAGTGTAACACTTGTGTCTGCATCAGATTATCATATGGGAAAAAAGCGAAGTGTTAGGTCTATGACCTAACCATTGTGGGCCAATCGTAGTTGATATTTGAGCAGAATGGGTGCAGCCCCATTCTCAACCAAGAAGGTACAGCCCTTACCATGGGGCCCACCTTCACGTGTGTATATACATATATCCATTCCGTTCATATAATTTTCAATAGTATTTTAGGACATGGGCCAAAAAATGAAGCAGATTCAGATATAAGATTAACTATAATAAAGGGAAAAGTGGTGATTGAATGCACAACCATTAAAAACTTCTTAGGGTACACACTGCAATATTTATATAATTTTTATATAAAATTTAACCTGTTCATAAGGTCAAGTAAACTTGGAGGAAGTAAAAAAACAAATTTCATAAACCAAAACTTTTATGTTCCATGATAGGTTTTTAAAATAAATAACTACTGTTTCTATGGTATGGTCCATTTCAGATTTGGATATGCTTCATTTTCAGGACTACACCCTAAAATGATACGGATAAACAGATGGACAGCATGGATACAGAAAACATGCTTCAAGGTGGGTCTGAGCTTTATGTATTATTCGTTAGAAAAACAACTCTATCAGGTAGAGTTCGATCCAACAACCTCTAATTCAAAAATAATTGCCAAGCCAATGGCAGATATGTATTATTCGTTATCCTTTTAGTTACTTTCTTCTAACTCGAGTAGATTTCCAGATTGGATAAAAACAGTCTGAAAACCCTACAAAATGCAAAACTACATGTTCATAAACATTTATAAATACACCAAAACAAATATCTATCGGAAGTTTATAACATGCACATTCATGATGAGAGATTCTAGAAGACGTCATTTCAATTTCATGGAGTAAGCAGAAGTCACATTACCTTCTTCCACAGATTCAAATGCACGACTGCATCTTTCATATGAGAGGAAATGCAGGGAGAGGGATGTTGCAGGGAGAGGGAGATCGGGAGAGGGAGATCGCGAGAGGGAGGGAGAGTGAGAGGGAGATCGAGAGAGAGAGGGTCGAGATCGGAAGAGGGAGAGGGAGATCGAGGGAGAGGGAGATTGAGGGAGAGGGAGCGAGAGTGAGAGGGAGATCGAGAGAGAGAGGCTTGAGATCGAGAGAGAGGGTTGAGATCGGGAGAGCGGGTTGAGATCGGGAGAGGGAGATTGGGAGAGAGGGAGATCGAGGGAGATTGGGAGAGGGAGAGGGAGAGGGAGAGGAGAGGGAGATGGCGGAAGGAAATGAGGGATTTAGGGTGTTTTGGGGTAAGGAAATAAAGAAAAATATTCGGTACTCTACGGTATATACAGTAAGGTGGCTCTCGGGCCATGTGGGGTCCACTCAGAGGTTAGTCATAGAATCCATTCCGTCCATCTGTTTCAAAATAAAATAATAAAGCAAAATAATAATAAATAAGAACATTAAATACTCAATTAGGACACACCAACAAAAAAATGGAAACAGTAGAGTATAACAGCAAGTAGCCGAGTACGGTTCATTACCGTTTCAGATAAAAAACGGTTCTAAGCCGTTTCTGAGCCAAACATCCAGCCGTACCTCATACACAATTTTGGTGTAGTGCCCTATTGGAATGTCTCCCTTTAAACTTGTCTATGGTAAGGCTTGCCACTTACCTATGGAGTTAGAACATAGGGCCTATTGGGCGATTAAAAATCTGAACTTCAATTTAGACAACGCTAGCTCGCTGCGCAAACTACAATTGAATGAACTCGAGGAGATTTGGAATGATGCATACGAGAACACAAGAATTTACAAGGACATGATGAAGGTATTTCATGACAGGAACATCTTTAGAAAATCATTCTTAGTTGGTCAAAAAGTCCTTTTGTACAATTCTCAGTTACATCTTTTTTTGGGTAAACACCGATCTCGTTGGACCGGTCCCTTCACTATTACCAATGTTTATCCTCATGGGGTTGTTGAGATAAAAAATCTGAACAATGGTAATGAATTCAAAGTAAATGGACATTGATTAAAGCCATTTGTTGAGAAAATTCATTTAGAGGACATGTCCATACCTCTGATTGATCTTGTTTACCAGGATTGACTTCTTAGTCTGACAGAGGTATAGTTAGGTTTATTGCTTTCATAGAATTTAGGACTAGGATATTTTCTTCTGCTGTTTTAGGATAGTTTGCTTTTTAGTTGTTTGATTCTTGTGCTAACGCACCTTCACGCTGAGATCCTTCCGAAAAAGCCTCAAAATTCCTTCATCAGGTACTATCATTCCATCATTTCTCCTTTTATTACATTGTCTCTTTTACAAACATGCTTATTTTATTTAAATTGAGGACAATGTAGATTTTAGGTTTGGGATAGGAGATTAGGTAAACTAATTAGTGGTTTCTCAGTTTTGAGCAAAATTTGCAAAATTTTTGAAAAATTTTCAATGTTTATCTGTTTAGAAGCGTTGAATAGTGTAATTAAGACTATTTTGAGTTGATGATAAGATAGAAATTGAATTTTGAATTGTTGGAGTTTGATCATCTAAGGAATCTATCGCTTAAAGTTTTTACACCCAATAGATTACCTAAAGGTTTGAATATCATGTTAATCTAAATCACAAGGCACGTTCAATTTGCTTTCTGTGAATAGTACTAGATTTTCTGATTGTTAGTATGATGATCATTGAAAGATATTAAGAATTGAGTATAGAGAATTTTATCCGCCTTAAAAGAAGAAAAGAACCAGTTAAAAATAGGAGATCGACAAAAAGGGTCATGTATGGTGAAAAGATTGAAAAAGTTTGAAAAAAAAATCTGAAAGAAAAGAGAAAAGATGAAAAGACTGAATAAATACAAATGACCGTCGATATAAAATCAAAAATTGGAAAAAGAAGGAAAATGGGATAAGTTCAGAATCAGTACTTGATTTTTCATTCTTGAAGTTATGAGCATGGCTAATATTATGAAAATATAGTATTTTTATGAGAAGTTGTTTTTCACTGAGCACGATGAAAAGCTTGATATGTGAACTATGCTCTGACTTAATGGATAAAGAACTTATTTGATTGATTGCTTATGTGATTCAGCTCTAGGTTTTCAAAATCTCACTTTCTCATCTTGAGTCTACTCATTCATACTTGATTACATAAAAGATTGTTTTCAGAAAAAGGTTTGAACATTGCACATTGAAGTTATTTTTTCACATACTTTGCTCGGGACTAGCAAAATGTTGGTTAAGGATTGTGTTGAGGGTTAAATATTGTATATTAAACTCCATTTATTACTTGGTTTTATGAACATGATATTGCTTAATGTCCTATTTTAATCATGTTTGTGTTGCAAGGTGAATTTAAGAGTTTAGATTGAAAAGGATGCTAAAAACATGGATTTAATGCTCAAGAATCACCAAAGCCGAGGATGGATCTTATAAGACCAAGAATGAAGAATTCAAATGCCAAAGATCTAAAAAAACCAAGTGAGAAATGAAGAGCATTGATAACTTGAAGTGAAGAAAAGGAACCCTAAAAATTTGCCTCATTCGACTAGTCTAAGCCCTCCTTCGACCAGTCGAAGACTCTTGCTTGACTAGTCGAAGATTCCTCGACTCAAACTCTAGTGACAAAATCCTTTAAATTTCTGTCATCCTCGACCAGTCGAAGCAGACCCTCGACCAGTCGAAGGTTGTCCTTGACCAGTCTAAGGTTACGCAGATAGCACACGAACTGCGGAAATTTAAGGCGGTTTCCGGATATTTCCAACTTGGTGCGAAAGTTGGAGTTGCAAAACTATAAATATGAGTCCTTGGGATGTTCCTAGCCATCTTCTAGGGTTTGAGGAGTGGAGCAAAAGGGTAGAACCATCGTCCGGGAGGTTTTCTTATTCTTCCTTAGTTGATCTTTTCGTTTTGTTTAAGAGTTCTTAGTTCAATCATGTCTATGGTTAGCTAAACCTCTTAGCTAGGGCTAAGAGGTGAAGCTTGTAACGTGATTGAGATGTTTGCTTTATTTTGATTCTAGTTTAATTATGAAGGAAATTTTTTAGTTTCTAATGGTTTATTGTGACAAATTACAATAGATCTGTGATAACTTGAGATATCTTCTTTTCCTGAATTGGGATTGTGAAATTAGGAATTCCTGTTATTTACCATCGTCTCTTGGGCATGGTAGGATGATGGAATCCTTCTTAACTTTTACAATTCTCTTATGATTGGTTGTGGGATTGGTAAATCCTATTGTGAGCCATTGTCTGCTGGGCATGGTTCAGTGATGGAATCTCTTCCAAATCCCCACAACTCTCATCCGTTGATGATTAGATCCATGAGAAGTTCAGAAATCTGACAAATCTCACTGAGATTATTACTACATAGCGACCCAACACTTGGGGTTGTGAACACCTGCTATTCGTAAACTAAACCTCCCTTCTGCAACATTATCCATACTAGATCTCAGATAGCCATGACTAACCAAGAGGAAGAGGTCCATCACTTCCCCGCTCTCGACATGCAAGACACCCAACCCTTACAAACAAAGCCTGTAGAACCGTGTTAGTGGATTGCTTCCAAGAACTACCACAAGGATTAAAAGGCTATCATTGAAATGTTTCTCCAATTCATGTAAGCTCAAACTGCCATAGCTAGCAACCAAGATGGGCCCGTACTTCAACAATAATGTAACCAATTCTTCTTCCAACATCTAGTTCAGTTCAAGCATGATAGTCAGAGTCCACACAAGATTTCTAACCTCAATGATAACACCTAAAAATTACATATTTATCCTCTTAATTACATTAACTTTCCTAGTATTTAAGCGTTAATTTAATCTAATTACATATGTTTTCTATATGCGAGGTGATTTTAGACCTAAAGATGAATACATGCCTAAAAGAATAGATTAAAGCTCAAAAAGAGATCAAGCTAAAGATGATAAAGAATTGGAGATTTGGAAGACATTATTGAAGAATCTAAGTGCCAAAAATTTAAGAAAATAAAGTACAAAGGATGGTGTTGAGGGTCAAATATTGCATATTAGACCCAATTATTACTTGGTTTTATGAACATGATAATGCTTAACATTCTATTTTAATCATGTTTTTGTTGCAAGGTGAATTTAAGTGCTTGGATTGAAAAAGGGTGCTAAAGGCATGGTTTTGATGCTCAAGAATCAACAAGGCAAGGGATGGATCTTAGGGGATTGAGATTGAAGAATTCACATGCCAAAGATCCGAGAAAACCCAGTGATTAAAGATAAAGAGGCTTGAAAATCGTCCTAAATGGAAGATCACAGGGTTTCCACCATCCGTTTGGCTCGAAACTTTATATCTGGCCTTAGGATCATAAAGTAACCGTACACGTAAAATTTTAGCCATTGGATCTTTGTGAAAGTGGCCCAACGGAAAGATCAGCCACAAAACCACCGATTTGGGGCCCACCTGATCTCTGGATATACTTCGAAATTGGGATCAACCCCTTAAATTGGATGAAAGGAAGGATGAATAGAGCAGATTTCTCAAAACATCACCATGGACCCCACCTTGAGTGGTGTGCATGTGCACAGCACATGTGCACTCGCAGTGCACTGGAAGTCTAGTCGGGTTAAACCGACTTTGACTTGACTCCCGCCCAAATTCACGTCCAGCGTCCGTACTTTGGGACGTTGAGATGTTGAGTGGCGCACCACCATCGTCCCGATGGTTGATCTGGACCGTCCACTCAAACCAAATGGTGGGGCCGACTATAACCATGGAGTCCATCTACAACCATGCACGCAATCATAAGATGACCACTTCAAACGCAGGATGAACGGCAGGAAGATTTGATTCCTTGGGTTGCACCAAACTCAAGCAAAGGTGTCCATTCTCAACTGAAATCTCACTACGAGTCTAATGTACAGAGTGGATTTCTCCGTTAACATCGATCAGGGGCCCACCAAACATCTCAGCACAGCTCCCATGCGTAAGAACATGCGCAGCAGCGTCCGAACACTGTGGGCCAGTTACATGATCAAGATCACATTCGGATGCATGATTCGGACCTTCCAAAAGATTGGAAAGGGGGTCCTGACCCCAACCATTGAGCCAAATCAGTTTTTGGGATGATCTTTTGGCCAAAACTCTCATCCAAATGCAAGATAGTTTGCATTTTCTTGCTTGCAAGACGTTTCCAATTTGTTGTTGCATAAGGTTACACACGCGCCACTGCCCTAGCTTCTATCTATAAAAGAGAGGGAGGAAAGGATGTGAGGACATCAACTAACGTGGAGGAAGAGAGAGAAAGAGAGAGAGTGTGGACGGCCGACGGCTAGAGAGTTCTTCCTTCTTCCTTCTTCTTTAGTTTTCCTTTGATGCTTTTTAAGAGATTTAGTTTAATCATGTCTGTGATTGGCTAAACCTCTTAGTTAAGGCTAAGAGGTGAAGCTTGTAGCATGATGGTATGTTTTCTATGCTTGGATTCATGTTAAGTTGAACTCTCTTTGATTTTGGTTTGATTATAAGGAATATTCATAGTTTTTAATGGTTTGTTGTTACTTGAATCACAATAGATCTGTAATAACTTTGAGTATATTCTGTGCATGTATCGAGATTGTGAATGTAGGAATCCTGTTGTTCACCGTCATCTCGTGGATATGGTTGGATGATGGAATCCTTCCTAACGTTCATAATTCTCTTAGATTGGTTGTGGATTAGTTAAATTATGTTGTTTACTTTATCTCATGGGCATGGTTTAGTGATGGAGTCATTTCTAATTCTCATACCTATCATTCATTGAAAATTAGATCAAAGGAAGTTCAAAATTGAATTTTAATGAATTATCTTTTAATTGGATGAAGATGCGACTCTGATTCTAGTTGCGTTCTTGAATCAAGCATAGATCTCCCTGATCTCTACAAGTGGATCCTTGGAAACCCTAGTTTTCCCACCTTTAAATTTTACAAGTTTTAGTTTAATAATTCACAATTATTCTCTTAAATTCTCTAGATTTAGATTACATCTTCTTCTAGTTTTAGTTTTAATTACTTTCATATTACATACAAGGTTCAGTCCATGTGGATTCGATCTCGGTCTTACTAAGATTATTACTACATTGTGACCCTACACTTGGGATTGTGAACAAGTTTTGGCGCCGTTGCCAGGGATTAACGATTATGTTTTTTTGAGAGTAACTAGTTTTAGAATTAGTTTAAGATTATGATTTTTTTTTCTTACTTTCTATTTTTAGGTTAGGGTTTTTTCTGAATTATTTTAGAAACTAACATAACTTTCCTGTTTTGTAGGATCTTGATATAGACTTTCTAAATTGATAATCTTTTTCTAATTTTTCTATTTTTAGGATTAGGGTTTATTTTCTGTTTGTAAAAGCTTTCTATTTTCTGTTTTTAGAAATTTTCATTTTTTAGAAACCACTTTACTTTCTATTAGAACTTTCTAATTTTAGAACTCCTATTTTAGAAACTGAATTGTTTTGTTTTGTTTTGCAGGACCTAACTTAGGAACTTCTAATTTGATAACTTCTTTCTAATTCCCTCTTTCTTTCTAATTATAGATTTTTATTTCCTATATTCCTTTTTAGGTTTAGGTTAGAATATAAGATTGAGGGCTGAGAGTGTTCCATGCCCAAGTGGGTCCGTGACAACACTCGACGTCTTTTGAGTGAAGGAGGATTGGTTGAGGGGTTATTTATCCATCACAGGATTAGACACTATTCGAGATCCTTAGAATTAATTGAAGCGATGGCTACAAATCAACTGGCTAATCAATTGGGAAGACAACCTCAACCTAGGGTTGAGGAAGTCCAGGATGAGAATGGGGTGCATCAAGCACCCCCGCCTCGTACTTTATGAGATTATTTACAACCGGAGGGGGTGAGCATGCTCTCATGCATGGTTTGTCTAGAAAATACTAGACACATGGATATCAAGCCAAGGGTGATCCAACTCCTTCCAAAATTTCATGGGCTTGAATATGAAAATCCATATTTAAACTTGAAAGAGTTTGATGAGATCATAGCTACTCTATACTTTCCGAACGTGTCTGACGACATAGTCGGGCTGAAACTCTTCCCTTTTTCTTTGAAAGAGAAAGCTAAGTCGTGGTTGCATTCACTATGTCCTCGATCTATTGGTAGATTGAATGACATGACAAGGGAGTTCATAAAGAAAATTTTCCCATACCATAAGACAAACACCCATAGAAAGTCGATCACGAACTTTGCCCAAAGGGAAGATGAAATATTCTTCCAATGTTGGGAGTAGTTCAAGGATCTTGTCAGTTCATGCCCACAACATGATTTTGAAACGTGGCGCATCATGAACTTTTTTTATGATGGACTGACATCTCCTATGTGCCAATTAATTGAGACAATGTGTAATGGGGAATTCATGAATAAAAGTGTCGATGATGTGTGGGAGTACTTTGATAAGCTTGCTGAAAACACACAATCATGGAAGATCTCCCCAAAACCAAGCACCATGTCTAGGCCGACTCAATCTAAAGAAAGCGGTGGAATGTATCTCCTAAAAGAGGATGATGATGTCAGTGCTAAAGTGGCTAATCTTACTAGGAAACTCGAGGCCATGAAATTAAAGAAGAATAAGGCTAAGGAAACTGTTTGTGGTATTTGTGCTTGCAACATTCACACAACTGAAAATTGTCTAACAATACTTGAGTCTCAAGAGGTGTTGAATGAGCAATCCAATGCCATGAATAATTACCAAAGACCTTTCAATGGACCTACCTCTAATACATTCAATCCCAATTGGAGAAATCATCTAAACTTCAGTAGGAGGAATGGACAAACTACTAACCCTCAAGGTTTCTTCAATCAAATTCTACATCAAGAGAAACCTTAAGAGGACCCAGTTCTAAAACATTTTCAAAAGTAAGAGCTTTTCAATTAGGGTATGCTACAAGCCTTTCAAGACCTCACAAAGGCCATACAAGGACTTAATACTAAAAGTACGATGGGAAATAAGGGAGCCTTCCAGCTCAACCTCTTCCCAATCCAAAACCACAATATGAAGTTAGCGACCCGAGCTCTGCAAATCAGATGGAGCAAGATAAATTATCACCACTCTTAAGAGTGGGAAGACCATTGACAAAACTATTCCGGTTAGGGCTGAAAAGCCTAAGGACCTAGAAGAGGACAATAAGGATAGACCTATCATTGCTCCACAAGAATTAGAACCGGAACCTCAAGGGAAGCTGATTACCCCATTCCCCCAATAGTTGGTTGCACCAAAACCTCTCTCTAACTCTCAAGACATTCTAGTGGTGTTGAAACAAGTGAAGGTCAATATTCTTCTACTTGATGTCGTAAAACAAATAACTTCATATGCTAAATTTCTGAAAGACTTGTACGACCAAAAGATAGCAAAATATTCAAAAGAAAATCTTCTTAACTGAGAAAGTGAGTGTCATCCTAAAGCAAGATGTGCCACAGAAATTCAAAGATCCTAGTAGCCCAACCATACCTTATGTAATTGGAAATTACCGGATTGAGCATGCACTTCTTGACTTGGGAGCGAGCGTAAATCTAATTCCTTACTCGGTCTACAAACAGTTAGGTTTGGGTGAATTAAAACCCACCCTAACCACATTACAACTTGTTGATTACTCAGTTCATGTACCGAGGGGGATAATTGAGGATGTGTTGGTCTAGGTTGACAGATTCTACTACCCCGTAGATTTTATCATCCTGGATATAGAACCCGTTAGCAACATGAGCACTCAGATTCTCGTCATTCTTGGTCGTCCATTCCTTGCTACTTCAAACATAATCATTAATTGTAGGAATGGAGTCATGAGTATGTTTGTTGGGAATATGACATTGGAGTTAAATATCTTTTTCAATACTAGCAGACGGTTAGAGGATGATGATGATTTCCATGACATTAACATGATTGACTCTTTCGTGGAAGATAAAACACCTTTGACCTTATCCTCTGACCCTCTAGAGACGTGCCTGGCCCACTCCCATGATTTTGATGATGACATGATTAGAAAAATGAGTGTCATGCTTGATACTATGCCGGTACTTGAAGTTAACTGGTAGAGGCCACAATTTGAAGAGTTGCCCCAAACTGATGAAGTGCCTCTACCATCTAACCTCAAGCCACCGAAGCTTGACCTAAAACCTTTGCCCTTTAATTTAAAGTATATTTATTTAGGTCAAGATGAGACATACTCGGTGGTGATTTCCTCCCACCTTGAGCAAGAACATGAGAGTATGCTTATATCTACTCTCATTGAGCATAAGGGAGCCCTTGGATGGAAGATTGCAGACCTCAAGGGAATTGACCCTTCGATTTGTACTCATCGCATTTATCTCAAGGATAATGTGAAGACCTCTCAACAATCATAATGTAGACTATATCCTAACATGAAGAAAGTGGTTGAAGCCGAGGTTCTTAAACTATTGGATGTGGGTATCATATAACACATATCTGATAGTCAATGGGTGAGTCCAACTCAGGTGGTTCCTAAGAAGTCCGGAATCACCATCGTAGCCAATGCCAATAATGAACTCATGCTAACTAGAGTTACTGCTGGTTAGAGAATGTGTATTAGCTACAGGAAGTTGAATACCATCACAAGGAAGGACCACTTTCCTTTGCCCTTCATCCATCAAATTTTAGAAAGGCTAGCTGGTCATTCATATTACTGTTTCCTTGACGGGTATTTGGGCTACAACTAGATAGAGATAGCCCCTGAAGATCAGGAAAAGACCACATTTACATGTCCTTATGGCACCTTTGCTTACCGAAGGATGTCATTTGGACTGTGTAATGCCCTTGCCACTTTTTAACGATGCATGACAAGTATTTTTTCTGACATGGTGGGGTAATATCTAGAGGTCTTCATGGACGACTTCTCTATTTTCAGTCTTTCTTTCAGCGATTGCTTAAAGAATCTTAACTGTGTGCTAAAAATATGTGAAGAAAAGAATTTGGTACTGAATTAGGAGAAGTGTCATTTCATGGTTTGTAAGGGAATTGTCCTTGGACATATCATCTCGTTTAAAGGAATTGAGGTAGATAAGGTAAAAATTAATCTTATCTTTAACCTACCTCCACCCAAGAACATACGAGACATGGGATCGTCGGTTTTTATAGAAGATTCATAAAGGACTTTAGTCTCCTCTCTCGTCCTTTATGTAATCTACTTCAAAAGGATGCACCATATGAGTGGACTGAGTAATGCCATGAAGCTTTCACTAAGCTTAATGGCATGTTAATCACTGCACTTATCATGCAGCCACCCGATTGGAGCCTTCCTTTTGAACTTAAGTACGACGCGTCTGACTATGCACTTAGGATGGTTTTAGGCTAGAGAAAAGAAAAGAAGCACTACGTTATTCATTACGCAAGTAGAATTCTAAATCCTGCCCAAGTGAACTATTAGACTATGGAAAAGAAACTCTTAGTCGTAGTGTTCGCTTTGGAAAAATTTAGGTCCTACTTGATCGGATCCAAGATCGTCATTTACATCGATCATGCGGCGCTCAAGTATCTTATTTCTAAGAATGATGCTAAGCCTCGCCTGATAAGATATATCCTCCTACTCCAAGAATTTGATTTAAAAAGAAAAAGATAAAAAATGAGTAGAGAATGTAGTGGCTGACTATCTTTTCCACCTTAATATCTCTGATTCCCTTGAGACGACACATATAAATGACATGTTCCCTGACGAACAATTGTTCAAAGTCTCCCATTCACCTAAGTTTACTAATATTGCTAATTATCTTGCCATAGGTTTCACACTGACACATTGGACTGTGCAAGATAAGAAGAAATTTTTTATCGAGGTGCGCAAATTCTTCTGGGATGATCCATATTTGTTTAAATATTGCCCAGACCAAAACTTAAGGAGATGTGTGCCAGACAATAAACATTAAAGTGTCATCTCCTTTTGTCACTCTTAGGCCTGTGGTGGTCACTTTTCTGCTAAAAAGACAACGGCCAAGATTTTTCTGTGTGGCTTTTACTAGTCCACTATGTTCAAGGACACTCATGAGTTTTACAGGGCTTGTGAACATTGTCAGAAATTGGGAGCATTGTCCCGTCGAAATATGATGCCCTTGAACCCCATCCTTATCATAGAAGCATTTGATTGCTGGGGCATCGATTTCATGGGACCATTCCCCCAATCCTTTGGAAATCAATATATTTTGCTCACCGTAGACTATGTCACTAAATAGGTCGAAGCAATTCCGTGCTGGAATAATAACTATCGAACGGTCATTAAGTTTTCAAAAGAGAACATCCTTTCTTGGTTCGAAATGCCTCGAGCCATCATTAGTGATGGAGGCTCACATTTTTGTAATAGGCCATTCGTGAATTTAATGAAGAAATATGACATTTCTCATAAGGTGAGCACTTCATACCACCCACAAACAAGTGAGTAAGCTGAGATTTCTAATAGGAAAATTAAACACATTTTGGAAAAGATGGTTAACCCTGACCGTAAGGTTTGGTCAATTCGATTGATCGATGCTTTATGGGCTTACCGTACTGTATTTAAAACTCTTATTGGAATGTCTCCCTTTAGACTTGTCTATGGGAAAGCTTGTCACTTGCCTGTGGAGTTAGAACATAGAGCCTACTGGGCCATTAAAAATTTGAACTTCAATTTGGACAACCCTACCTCGCTACGCAAACTTCAGTTAAATGAACTTAAAGAAATCCGGAATGATGCGTATGAGAACTTGAGAATTTATAAGGACAGGATGAAGGTATTTCATGACCAAAACATTCTTTGAAAATTATTCACACCAGGTCAGAAGGTGTTTTTGTATAATTCTCGATTACATCTCTTTCCGGGCAAACTCTGATCTCGTTAGACTGTAACGCCCTGAAAATCGGGGGTCGAGCGTAAACTCAACTCCCGAGTTCCAGAACATCACTTATGCAACAAAATGAATGATGTTTGAATGTTGACTATACTTGTGCATTGAACATGAGTGAGATTAAGCCAAAACAGAATATCATACTCAGAGACAATAAATTAAGCGGAAGACTGTAATTGGTAGATAAAATATATGAACTATAATGAGTCTCCAGAGTGTGATAATGTTACCAGGTTAAATAATTACAAGTACGGTTCTAAAATATACCTAATGTGAGGAAGTGTAATGTCTCCTATCCCAAATACCATAGCCCCGTCAATACAGTACCAGGTCTTCAGAGACCCGTCAGAGAGATACAGATAGGAGAATTCCTCCTATCATCATAGAAGTAGTCCGGCTCGCTTCACAAGCATCGCCACCACCGAAACTCAATAACTGGTTGGTGTTGCAAACACCGTCCCGTAACGTGGGAGTGAGTGATCAACTCGGTGGAACAAGTAAAGCATAGGTTAACATGTTATCAAATCAATCAAGCAAGAATGATAACGCTAAGACAAATCAAACATTTCTAATTACTCTTGTTAAGTGCAAAAATGATATGACATAATCTTTGTATGCCCTTGCCAAACCACCCTCAAGCGACATCATCTTACGTTCGCGAATGCTACTCCCTTAGTGCGCCACATCTACAAAGCACATGCGGTGCATGATGATCATGATTACCGAGTTATTATTAGTCCATTTCAATCAGCAGTATTGGGAAACTAAGGTACCTCCTTGTATCATTCCCAAACATGATCCATTCTAGGGTCGTCAATCCTAGTTAATCTCATACGATGTTATGGTTTGAGAAGCGTAGTGAAGGCATCGCAAAGGGCTCGTCACCGTCGGCTCGGATACTGAGATCTCACCGTATGCGGCTCAATTTTCGGCCATCACTCAAGTACATATCTCACCGCACTGCTCAATCACTAGCCGTCACTCGAATAAATGGTCTCACCGTACTCTCGGCTCAACTCATACTGGGATTCTTTGTGAAAGACTCGTCGCCAATCACGGACCTGGAGTATACTCGAAGATACTACGGAGGACTCGTCGCCGTCAAAGACGAGCACACGGGTCTCACCGTACTCGGCTCTCGTCGTAAGTATCGACAACTCGAATATAGTGTCCCATACCACCATAATCGGCTCACGAGGTTGGTTGCGCAATGGTCACTACGGGGAGGTACATGACCCGGCGTAGGCGACGGCTCGACCACGGTGTCCCATACCACCATGCCCGGCTCATGCGTCTTAGCGGATCGAGGTACCATGGTTAAGAGGGATTTCACTGTAAGTTTGGTACCCAGGTTCAAGTGCAGAGGCGACCAAACATGGTGAACATACATTAGACAAATCGGGTTACCTGACGAGCTCGGCTAGCTCGAGCGCACAACAAGTTGAACGACATGAAGTGCATAAGCACTTCGCGTGGCCGACCACTATCGCCAACCGAAGTACGACTCGGGTTCGTCGAACACATCTCACGTGGCAAATGAATTGCAACCACGAATTCAATTCTGGTACCGATTGTCTGGACTATAATCATAGCCCCAAACACAATCAATTCGCATCCATAGCATGTGGAGTAAAGCATAATAACAAAGTAATTAAAGCATGCTAGTAGGCATGCTAGTAGGCATGTTATAAGGCATGTTATAAAGCATGATAGAAAGCATGTTGTAAAGCACTTCATAAATAGGAATACAAACACATATATTACAAGTAAGCGGTTTAAGCAAATAACCTCATGGAGGTAGTCATACATGTCTCTAGAGTAGTTGAGAATCCCATCTCAACACCCTAAAACATTACAATTTACTAACCACTACTCATTCAGGCATTTCAAGAAACACTTAAACAAACATACATCAACATACATGACATATGTCGATCACATAGGCATTAGGCCAAATCCTTTCCCTAGGGAGTTGCCCCAATCATAACACGCGTACACCCACGACGGATGGTCATGGCAAGGCAGAATCCAAGTTCCATATTCATTCAATCATTTTCGCAAACACTTGGGCCACACATCTCAGCGTATATAGTGTATATTGGCCGTGGCGTGAACTAGGGAAAATCCTTTCGTCAAAAGGGTATCGCCAATACAACAATCATGATTCCATGACATTTAGTCATGGCGAGCACGAATGAGGATTCTATACTCATTCAGTCATTTTCACAAAACTTAGAATACACTATTACGTCATACATGGCGTATGTTAGCAAAACATGTATTAGGGCTATCCTTTAGCCAAGTGAATATTTTATCCATGTATAATATATTACTACAGCAATTAATCATGACAATTGCATCAGCAAATTTTATACGTATAGGGTATTTTCCAGGATACCCAATTTCAACATACATAGTGTTTACAAGGGAACTTGTAATACGGCGATTCTTTTCGCCAAGCTAATATTTTATTCATATATTGTATAATCATATATTAAATAAGTATGTCAAACATTATTCCAAAAGAAATACGATAATACGGTATTTCTAACATACACAATTTCAACATACGTCACATTTACAAGTGAACATGTATTTTGGCGATCCCTTTCGCCAAACTAGTATTTTATTCATATATTATATAATCATATATTAAATAAGTATGTCAAACATTATTCCAAAAGAAATACGTATACGGTATTTCTAACATACACAATTTCAACATACGTCACATTTACAAGTGAACATGTATTTTGGCGATCCCTTTCGCCAAACTAGTATTTTATTCATATATTATATAATCATATATTAAATAAGTATGTCAAATATTATTCCAAAAGAAATACGTATATGTATTTCTAACATACACAATTTCAACATACGTCACATTTACAAGTGAACATGTATTTTGGCGATCCCTTTCGCCAAACTAGTATTTTATTCATATATTATATAATCATACATTAAATAAACATGTCAAACATTTATCCCAAAAAAATACGTATACGGTATTTATACGAATACTAAGAGTATGTGAAATTCCAAATTCTACCACGTTAATCGAAACAGGAAACGGAAAGCACTTTGTACATGTGCAATTGCATGCAGATCATGAATCTACCATTATCTGACATTGAAAGCGTTGAAAACCGTAACTTATACACTTAAAGTCCTCACCTTTGCCTATGGAAATGAAACGAATCAGCAAGGGTAGTAGAACTTCCGTATACGGGAGATTTCTAGCCTACAGAGCGGAATCGGTTAGTCGTTACGCAACCCACATCGATCCCACCACAAATCAGACCTAGGGTTAGGGTTTCTTACCTTTAAATGGGACGGAAAACGCCGGAAAAACACCTGGAATGAAGCGGTGTAGGCCGTTGGATGGCAGGGAACGACGGCAGGGAGATTCTCCCACTTCTTCCTCACTTTCTCTCTCTTTTCTCTCTCCCAAAACCCAAATTCGTATGGCTGGAAGAGAGGGTGCTCTAAGCTCCTTATATAGCCTAAAACATTCCCAAAATAGACTCAGGTTCAAGGGTGACTGCTTATATAGGCACTTCGCCACTTTTCCACCAAAGGAAGTTCGGTGGCCCTCTTTGAACCAAACGTCGACTTAAGCTCACCATCGATGGATCAACGTGGGATTACGTTTTTGACTCGATCGGATACCCGATCGCACGTGGTGGACCACTTTCAGTTCGACGGTCAGTGGGCCACGATCAGAAATTCCAAGTACATGTAAATGTTCCTGAAATTTTTCTTAATCCGAGGGTGTAATTTGGTCTGATTACGACGGTCAGGTTGCTTAATACTGACGCGTCAACGAATGATGCCAGATCACTATTCCAGATATTTATTTTTGGATATGAATAGTGTTTTTCACACTACCTCGCTCCGATTCGAAACGAATGGCCGTGGAACATCGGATGGAGCTGATTTTTGAGATGATTGTTAAGCCCAGTGGGGCGGTCCTAGTTCCTTAGCTTCGGGTTAATCGGACTCTCGATGTACGATCTAGACTTAATACTGAAGTTTCGTTTCATTCCGAGAGAGCGACGGGAAATGAGTTTGGTTCTAAACTTTAGGGTAACCTAAGCGTCAATGATTCGCAAGTTTCGGGTCTTGCAGATCGTATTTAAAGCGATTCAAATGGATTTCATGGCTAATCTAGTTTAACACCTAGTTCACTTTGTCAATTTCTAAAGGATTTAATCCTAAGTGATTTTTTTGTCTGAGGTGGAACTTAGTCCATTGTAGTTTGTATATAAAGTGATCTAAGTTATACTACTTAGCTAGTTTAAGATAGTGTCTAGGGCGAAGGTGCTTTGAAAGATTGAAAGCACAAGGTAGTGAAAGGTGGGATTTGTGAAGAAAATGATTTAAGGGACGATTTGAGACTTTAATTGAGCGTTTAAGAAGTTAAACCTGTGTTAGGATTGACCCATTGCCTAAGGATGTCTAATCCCAAGTTGGCAAAAATCCGGGGCGTTACATAGACCGACCCTTTCACTATTATCAATGTTTATCCTCATGGGGCTGTCGAGATTCAAAATCCAAACAATGACAATGAGTTTAAAGTAAATGGACATCGATTAAAGCCATTTGTTAAGAATTTTGATTTAGAGGACATGTCCAAACCTCTAAATGATCCTGTTTATCAGGATTGATCTCCTAGTCTGATGAAGGTATAATTAAGTTTTCTGTTTTCCATTTTAGGATAGTTTGTTTTCATATTCTCTTTAGGATAGTCGGCTTTATGTTGTTAAAGATAGTTGGTTTCTGTTTGTTTTAGGATAGTTTGTGTTTGGACTCTTGTGCTAAGAACTTTCACGCTAAGATTCCTTGGAAAAAGCCTCAAAGTTTCTTCATCAGGTACTATCTTTCCATCACCTTTATTTCAATTATGTTGTTCTTTTGCAAATCATGCTTATTTCTTTTACATTGAGGACAATGTAGATTTTAGGTTGGGGATGGGAGATTAGTTTACTTAATCAGTGTTTTCTCAGTTTTGAGTAAAATTTGCAAAAATTTTTGAAAAATTTTCAATGCTCAGCTATTTGGAAAGCGATAAGTTGTGTATTTAAGACTATTTGGAGTATGACAAAAAGATAGAAATTGAGTTTTGAATTGTTGGAGTTGGAGCAACTAAGCAATTTATCACTTATGCTTCTTACATTCACTTGGTTAAGGGGATGTTCGAATATTATTTTATTCAAATTGTTCTCTATGAATAGTATTAGATTTTCTAATTGTTAATATGGTGATCATTGAAGGATATTGAGAATCAAGTCTAGAGAATCTTATCCATCTTAAAAGAAGAAAAGAACCAATTAAAAAACAGGAGATCAACAAAGAGGTCATAAAGAATGAAGAATGACAACATCTTTGAGGAGAATGAAAAATGTCTTTGAAAAAAATGTAATGTCTAAAAAAAGATGAAAAGAATGAATGAATACAAATGACCGTTGATATAAAATCAAAAATAGGAAAAAGAAGGAAAAGGGGATAAGTTCGAAATCAGTACTTGGGTTTTCAACCAGTCTTGAAGTGATGAGTATAACTAACATTATGAAAAGATAGTATTTTCACTGAGCACGTTGAAAAACTTGATATGCAAACTATTCTCTGACCTAATGGATTAAGGATTTATTTGATCGATTGCTTATCTGGTTTGGCTCCAGGTTTTAAAAATCTCACTTTCTCATCTTGAGTCTACTCATGTAGACTTAATACACTAAAGTTTATTTTCTGAAAAAGGTTGAACATTGCTCATTAAACTTATTTTTCAAATACTTTGCTCAGGACTAGCAAAATACTGGTTGGGGATTGTGTTGAGGGTCAAATATTGCATATTAGACCCAATTATTACTTGGTTTTATGAATATGATAATGCTTAACGTTCTATTTTAATCATGTTTTTGTTGCAAGGTGAATTTAAGAGCTTGGATTGCAAAAGAGTGCTAAAGGCATGGATTTAATGCTCAAGAATCACCAAGGCAAGGGACGAATCTTAGGGGACCGAGATTGAAGAATTCACACGCCAAAGATCCAAGAAAAACCAATGATTAAAGATAAAGAGACTTGAAAATCATCTTGAATAGAAGATCATAGGGTTCCCACCATCTGTTTGGCTCGAAACTTTATATCTGGGCCGAGGAACATAAAGTAACCGTACACATAAAATTTCAGCCATTGGATCTTTATGAAAGTAGCTCAATGGAAAGATCAGCCACAAAACCACCGATTTGGGGCCCACCTGATCTCTGGATCTGCTTCAAACTTGGGGTCAACCCCTTAAATTAGATGGAAGGACAAATGAATGGAGCAGATTTCTCAAAACATCACTATAGACCCCACCTTGAGTGGTGTGCGTGTGCACAGCACATGTGCACTCGCAGTACACTGGAAGTCAAATCAGGTCAAACCGACTTTGACCCAACTCCCGCCCGGATTCATGTCCAGTGTCCACACACTGGGATGTTGGGACGGGACGCTGGGATGCTAAGATGATGAGTAGCCCACCACCATCGTCCTGATAGTTGATCCGGACCGTCCACTCAAACCAGATGGTGGGGCCGACTGTAACCATGGAGTCCATCTACAACTATGAACGCAATCGCAAGATGACCGCTTCAAACGCAAGATGAACGGCAGGAAGATTTAATCCCTTGGGCCACACCAAACTCAAGTAAAGGTGTCCATTCTAGACCGAAATCTCACCACGAGCCTAATGTATGGAGTGAATTTCACTGTTAACATCGATCAGGCACCCACTGAACATCTCAGTGCAGATCTTGTACGCAAGAACGTGCAGAGCAGTGCTCAGACACTGTGGGCCAGTTAAATGATCAAGATCACGTCCGGATGCATGATCTAGACCGTCTAAAAGCTTGGAAAGGGGGTCCTGACCCCAACCATGGAGCCAAATCAGTTTTTGGGATGATCATTTGGCCAAATCTCTCATCTAAACGCAAGACTATTTGTGTTTTCTTGAATGCAAGATGTTTCCAATTTGTTGTTGCGTAAGGTTATGCATGCACCATCGCCCTACCTTCTGTCTATAAAAGAGAGGGAGAGACCTATCATTCATTGAAAACCAGATCAAAGGAAGTTCAAAATTGAATTTTAATGAATTATCTTCCAATTGGATGAAGACGGGACTCTGATTCCAGTTGCGTTGTTGAATCAAGCATAGATCTCCCTGATCTCTACAAGTAGATCCTTGGAAACCCTAGTTTTCCCACCTTTGAATTTTACAAGTTTTAGTTTAATAATTCACAATTATTCTCTTAAATTCTCCTGATTTAGATTACATCTTCTTCTAGTTTTAGTTCTGGTTACTTTCGGATTACGTACAAGGTTCAGTCCCTGTGGATTCGACCTTGGTCTTATCGAGATTATTACTACATCATGACCCTACACTTGGGGTTGTGAACAGATGGAGAAACAAAATTACATAGTTAAATAACAGACAGTTTGGTCCCACTTGAGGTTGGTTCGGTCCGACCGAAAGTTCCAAAAACAATCCAACAAGAGAAAGTGATGCCCAGACTTAATTCAGCTCGACAGTTAGGTCCGACCGAAGTCATGTTCGGTGACATTGAAGAAGAGTTTGGTGTGACTTGAGGGAGATAGAGACTTTAAAATTATTTTTAGTGAAATTCGGCTATAGTTGAGAGCATCTTCGGCTAAACTCGGTGTGATGATTGATGCGACCGAAGGTAATTGTTAGTGCGATTGAAGCAAAGCGAAAGTGCATAAATTTGAACTCAATTCCAAGTTGGTGCAGATTTTTTCTACTTAAAGGGACATTTTACGCTCTTCTAAGTACAAATTAGGGCTTAGGAGAAAGACCAAGCAGTAATGAAGATTCCACAAAGCCATCCTTCTTCTTCGATCCCTCAAATCTAGTTAGTCACTTTTAATTTTTCTTTTATGTTTATTTTAGGATGTTAGCCATGTTAGGCTAATCTCTTAGCTAAGGTTAAGGGATAAAGCTTGTAGTTAATTGCATTATTTAGTTTATTTGATCAAATAACAATGGTTAAATGATGATAGTAAATTATGTTGATTTGGATTTAATTTAAAGTCTTTAAGTTGTTTATTTCTGTATTTGTTGTGAACTACGAGTACAATGAATGCTTTAATTTAACAATTGCTTAGCCTAAATTAGAAAATGATTTAATCTATATAATTGATTGATCTATTATCTCCTAAGGGTACTTTTGATGCTTTTGATTCCCTGCGATTGAGATATGGGTGCTACATGAGAGAATCGTTCAATCAAACTCATATTTTATTGGTATTGTTGATTGGTTTAATAAAATTATTTTCTAATTAGATAGGATAGGAATTCGAATTTAGTTATAAAAGTTGAATCAATGAATGATATATTGTGATTGCTATAAGTGGATTCCTGGATCCTTAGTCTTTTATTAGTTTGTTTAAATCTTTAACCAATTCATTAGATTAAAAGCCCATATCATTGTTTACCTTTAGATTAGTTTTAAGTTGTGTTTCCCATTCCCTAAGTATTCGACCTTGATCTCATTGAGTTATTACTGCATCGTAGCCTTACAAATGTTGTTGTCAGTCCTTCGGTTCGATCAAGTTTTTTATGTCGTTGCTAAGGAGTTGCGTTGAACACAATTAGGTTTAGGTTTTTTAGGTTAGATTTATGTTTTAGGCTAGGTTTTTCAATTTTTTTTTTGTTTTAGGCTAGGTTTTTCAATTTTATGAATTTCTCTAACCTATGGTTTTAGTTTTGTAGGTTTTCTAATTTTAGAATTTTTCTAAGGTTTATTATATTTCAGATCTTTTAATATGACTAACATCGTTTGCTTGTTTTTGTTTATAAGATTTCTAGTTCTAGTTCTTCCCTACCTGTAATATCCTTCCTCACTCCCCCTACTTGCTCCCTTAATTGTTATAGAATTTTTATTTTGTTGTAGGATTTAGGGTTAGGTTCTAGAATTAGGGTTCTATGTGGTTCATTCCCAATTGGGTATGAGGTCACATGTTAAGACTATAAAGTGAAGGAGATTTGGTCGAAGGGCACACATTCTATCGACAAGTTAGAAAATACCTAAATACTCATAAAACATTATATGGAAATATGGCCAAAATAGAGGAAATATGGCCAAAATAGAATAACATTTTGATGAGAATCTTGTGTAGAACACACCACCCGTTAGGATAATGCGTGATAAGAATGAGGTATTCCAAGTTTCACTGGTCCTGACTTTACATGATTATTTACAACTGGTGAGAACAAGTACACCTTCTTGCATGATTTTCCCAACCAATGTAGGAAACATGGATTTTAAATTAGGGGTTATCTAATGACACCCTAAATTCCATGGACTTAATTAGAAAGTCTATACCTGTATGTAAAAGATTTTGAAGAGATTGTCATAACCATATACGTTAACAACATTCCTACTGATGTAATTAGACATAAGTTATTTCCATTCTCCCTCAAGGAAAAGGATAAAGCATGGCTTCACTCCTTAAGGTCGAGATCTATTGGCACTTGAGCTGAGATGACTTAGGAGTTCCTTATAAATCTCTTCTCGGTTCACAAAACCAACACTCTCAGGTGTGACATTATGAACTTCTCCTAAAAGGGAGATGAAATCGTTTTCCAGTGTTGAAAACAGTTCAAGGACTTACTTTTTTCTTGCCCACACCATGGCTATGTGATTTGATAGGTGATTAGCTTTTTTTTCTAAATGATGTATTAAGCTCAAACATGCACCAATTCATAAAGATGATGTGTAACGAAGAATTTTTGAGCAAGGATTCAGAAGATGGCTAGGATTAATTTGACATGCTATCTGAGAATACAAAATCATAAGACACATCTAACCAAGCTAGTAATCCCAAGGTAGTGCCAAGAGAGAAGGGAATACATGTGCTCGAAGAGGAGGAAGTGTTAGTATAAGGTTGACAAGTCTCACAAGGAAGATTGAGGTCGTGAAACTTAAGAAGGAAGCAATCCAACCCATTGAGGCCATTGAAACCATATATGGTATTTACAAGAGTGATGCTCACCATACTAAGTATTGTCCTATAATCCTCACTTTTCAGGAGGTGTTACATACTCAAGTGAATACTATGAATGCATATCAACACCCCTTTAGTGCACCAAATTCTAACACATATACTCCTAATTGGCGAAATCATTCTAATTTCAGTTGGAGGAATGGACCATGAAATGGCGGTAAAGACCGCACTAGTTGAAGAAGGAATATGTCAATATGTCTTAGAGGGGGGTGAATAGGACTTTTTAAAGATTTATGAGTTATTAAAAATCCTAACACTCTAATCTTAACAAGTATGCAATTTTCAGGATTACTCAAATGTAACTCAACTGGCTTTCAAGCCTAGTAGAGGATCTAATCACAGAACTATTCAAATAATAAGCATGAAGTAGTTATAGTATATGATAGATGTGACTGTGTGTGAAGTGTGAGCATATATGAATTCAGTTAACATAATCACACAAATGATCAAGCATAAGAATCAATCACAGACACAGTCATTTTTATAGTGGTTTGACTACTTGTCTACTCCACTCCCGGCTGCCGCACTCAACCCTTGAGTGTACCGAATTTCACTAAGGAGGTTTCCCAGGGTTCACCTCAAACCTAAGGTTTTAAATCAGGTTCACCTTCAACCTTTACACAGAGGTTTCTACTCGGTTCACCTCTAACCCTGGAGTTTTACTGGTTTACTCCTAACCAGATGTTTATGCTCTCCATAGAGCAAGGGTCCACACAATGCACTCGGGAGTTTTACTGGTTCACTCCTAACCAGATGTTTATGCTCTCCACAGAGCAAGGGTCTACACAACGCACCCACCATGTACACTCCCACCGGAGGCCTCCTTGAGGACTTCAAAGGGTGAGAACCACTTAAGACCCAATCCTAGAAAGGAATGATCACAAGTGTCCTTTGGACTCTAGATACTTACAGATAAGTTGATGAGTCTCATTCAGCATAATGCCGAAGATCTCCTCCTTGTTGACGAAGAGTCTTCTGCTCCCTTGATCCGCAACACAAGATAGTATACCAATACTCGGCTTCGGGTTGGGTCAAGGTTATGATGGAATCCTACTATCTAAAGATTTTCCTATAAGAAAGATAGAGTAGTTCCAATCTTATGCATTCAAGGCATCCCAACTTAATGATTTACCATTAAGGTAGTAGCTGGAGGATCCTTGAATGCGGAAGTTCATTCCCCAATCCACTCTATTGAATATCAATGGTGAGGGTGGATTGGAGGATGAACTCCCTCGAGAGAAAGGGCTTAAGATATAGGATGTAAGATGAAACACACAAAAGCTCTCTCTATTTTCTCTCTTACAGCAACAAAAGACAAGTCCTCTATATATAGGCAAAAAGTTCCAACGGATATAAAACGGTCACATTTATGACAGAGTTCGATATCAACGAGCAGGTTCGATATCATCGAGCGTATACTCTCGATAGCATCGATGGTCTGCTCGATAACTCAGACTCAATGTCATACACTTTTGAAACTTTTTGCCAAATGGTCGATAAATCGAAACTATTGTCGATGTCATCAGATTTCGAACTCCGATTCCATCAATGACAGGTTCGATTAATCGACACATGAAAAATGAGAGAGACTTGACTTAGAGATATTTCAGGTTTTCATGAATGATCGGGGGAACCGTCGAGATCATCAGAATTTGAATGTTGATGATATCGAGATCAGAGTCGATGCATCGATAAATCTAGTGGATTTGTCTTTAAGCTTGCTGGACGATTTGTGTCCTTGTTCGATGCAATCGTCCTGGTGCCGATATCATCGATATTCTTCTATCGAAGGGCCCCCGATTATAGTTAAAAATAACCTGAAATATTTGTTGTAAGAAATGCGTGCCCACTATTGATATCATCGATGGACCTCCGATCTTATTGATATTTGAATTCAAATCATATCGGACGGTCATTGATATATCGAAGGAATTTGAGACTTTCATTAAAAAAACAGGGGCACCGAAAATCTGCCTGTCGATCTTATCGAGTCACTCCCGATGGACTCGAGGTTTGAATATTGATGATATCGGTAGGTGTATCGATACATCAATAATTCGTCCAGATATGTTGTGAAGTTGGTGGACATATTTAGTGCTTTTATCGATGATATCGATAGGTGTATCGATACATCGATAAATTCGTCCAGATGAATATTTAGTTGCTGAACAGATTTGGTCCCCATATCAATAATATCGGTAAGGTATCGAGGATATTGATAGAGCAGGTCGATCATATCGAGAGTGCTTCGATAAAATCGACACAGCGAGAAAAACTTAGAAATTTTCTTGTTAAAAAAAGTTTTCTCACCATAAAAACTCTAAGATGTCTATCTTATTTTAAGGGTATTAATCACCTGGTGTTTTGGGACAAGGAATGTAAGACTATGATTTACCTATGGCGAGCTTCCACACATCCGGATGAGGCAGACGCTTGAATTGTTCTTCCTATCGAGCTCTGTAGACAATCTAACCCACAACTCACGTAACTTGACAAACCAGGGCACTAGCATATGCACTTTCAGACCAGCCGCCCAATAATCCCCAAGGTCCATTTACTGGTACATAACGTGTACTCCCACCAAAAAGAACCCTTGAGGACACATTGAATGCATTTTATGCAAGGAAAAATGCAATGTAACAATAGCATAATGAGGGCCATAAATGAACCTAAAACTTCGGTTGTAAGAATTGAGACATACCTAACTACTAGGGAAGGGGACTTTTTCGGCCTAGTTTCAGCTTAACTCCCAGGGACAATTTGAGATAAGTGATCCCGATTCTTCTGCCCAACATGTGAAACATGTTAAATTCATCACCACCTTGAGAAGTGACAAATAGATTAACAAGGAAATTCTTAAGTAGGTTAAGAAACTTGAGGAATCTAAAAACTCGAAGAATGATGGTGAATCTAGTAACGTTCTAAATAACAAAGATCTAGAGCATGAGCCTAAGCTTGCATCCCCATTTCCATAACGTCTTATCTCATCAAAATGGCTAAGCGAAAATTAGTACATTTTAGAGGTTTTCCAACAAGTCAGGATCAACATGCCCTTATTGGCCGCAATTAGACAATTTCCATCTCATGCCAAATTACTAAAGGATCTATGTGTGGTAAAGTGTAAGATGAACATACAAAAGAAAGCCTTCTTGATGGAACGAGTGTAATTATGAATCAAAACACTCTCCCAAATGACAAGGATCCTAGAAGTCCTATAATCTCATGTATAATAGGAAACTTCCAGGTCAAAAAAACACTTTTAGATATAGGGGTGAGTGTTAATTTGATACCATACTTGGTATATGAGAAATTGGGCCTTGGTGAGTTAAAACCCACCAAGCCAACATTACAATTGGTTGACCGCTCGACTAGAATACTGAGATGAGTGGTTGAAGATGTGTTGGTACAAGTTGATAGGTTCTACTACCAAGTAGACTTTATCATCTTCGATACATACTCTGTTATAAATGTGAGCACTTAAATCTCCATTATTCTAGGCCAACCATTCCTAGCTACTACAAATGCTATGGTCAATTGTCAGAATAGGATTATGAAGATATCCTTTTGGAATATGACCTTAAAAATGAATATGTTTAATTTGCATAAGCCACAAGAGGATGAGGATGTGATCCATGATATTCATTTGATTGATACATTTGTGGATGGTGACCCTCTCCCAACAAAAATTTCGAACCTCTGGAAGTATAGTTGGTATACTTTACAGATTTTGATGATCCTATGATTAAAGACATAGTAAATGCCTTATGTGGTTGTACCTGACACTGACTAGGAAGAAAATTATTCTGAAAAGGAATTTTAATGAATTTCAACTATTTGTGGTCTCTTATTCAACATGGCCCACTAACACATAATTTTTGTCACAGGTGAATCTTATACTATTGTGATACCTCACAATAATAAAAAGATTTTTTTTTTTTTTTTTAAATGAGATTCACAGGTTTCTCTATAAGACCATGTTTTTAGACATCCAAACTTATTATAAGGTAGGTTAATGCATGATCTTGTTGAAAGGTTTATTGAGAAATATGCTTTTAGATGATCCTGTTTAATCAGGATTGATTAGATTATGAGTTTAATTGCTTTTTTAGGATTATCTTACTTTATTAGTTTAGTTTAGTGGTTGAAACACCAACTGATAGAAAGTTATAATCTCTCAAGTAATTTTCATCTACTCCTCTTTATTTTTGTTGCTCACATATTTCTTATATTGTATATGTTTATACATTGAGAACTATGTAGAATTTAGGTTGGGGGTAGGTTTGCTTTGAAAGTTCTTCGGATTTGTGTTAAAATTTTGAATTTTTAAGCTAAAACTTTCAATTTTATTATTATTATTATTATTATTATTATTATTATTATTATTATTATTGTTATTATCATTATTATTTTGTGAATTTAAGTGATGTCGAAGATAATCTAAATATTAGAATGATAAAAGCATTAATGTTAAGGATTTTTGAAGTCTAAACTCTAGTTATTTGATAGATTTTAAAGTTAGGTTTGAAGTTTTTAATTTTTTTTTAATTGGAATTTTTAGACATTGATTGATTCATGAATTTTCACATGTCACATCCAACTTAAACATTTTAAAAGTTTTGGTTTAATATTGAATTGTTACCTTGATGATCATTGAGAATGCTAGGAATCAAGCCTAGGGAATTTGTCCACCACGTTCAATGAAAAAAACAAGTGAAAAAATAACAAGAAAAGTAATACCTAGCTTAAAAAACCGTTGTCGTCGAAAAGGGCTACCTATCGAAGTTCCATGAAAGGACTGTTGACTGTTGTGGAAAGAAAGAAAATGAAAGCTTAAAAAATAGTGTTAAAATCGTCGATGGAAAAATCAGAAGCTGAAAAAAATAGAGTGTTGAACTATAAGGCATGTTTTGGTTTTGGCTTTGGTTATCTTAAATACCCTTTTGATTATCAATGTTAACATAAATGTTACTAACTAAACTTTTGGTTGTGTTAAGTCTAGCTTTCATTATGCATACATCGAACTCAATGTTTAGAATTCATCTAATTATAAGATTAACACTTTAAACATGATTAGTATATTTAACAAGTGCTCGAGTTTAGGTGGAAGTTGTGCTCTCTATAAGTGTATTTTGGATTTCTATAATTTGGATTGCTTTTAAAGTTGTTTGAGTTTAGCGAAATTTATTTTCTTTTGAAATATCTTTCTCATGTTTTTCTTAGGACTAGCAAAATGCTAGTTGGAGTGTGATAACGCCTAAATATTGCATATTTATCCTCTCAATTGCATTGTGTTTCCTTGTATTTAAGCATTAATATGATTTAATTATATGTATTTTATACATGCGATGTGATTTTGGACCTAAAGATGAATGCATGCTTAAAAGGTAGATTAAAACTTAAAAAGATATTAAGATAAGTGTGATGAAGAATTGGAGATTTGGAAGACATTATTAAAGAATTTAAGCACCAAAGATCCAAGAAAATAAAGTACAAAGGATGGAGAAAAGACTGAAAAATTACACAGTTAAATAATAGACAGTTCGGTCCCACCTGAGGTTAGTTCGGTCCAACCGAAATTGCCAAAAACAATCCAACAAGAGAAAGTGATCCGCAGACTTAATTTGGCTCGACAGTTAGGTCCGACTGAAGTAATGATCGGTATCACCGAAGGAGAGTTCGGTGCGACTTGAACTTAGTTCCAAGTCGGTGTAAATTTTTTCTGTTTAAATGGATCTTTTAGGCTCTCCTAAGTACGAATTAGGGATTGGGAGAAAGACCAAGGGGTAACGGAGCTTCCATGGATCCATCCTTCTTTAATCTCTCAATTCTAATTTGTCACTTTTGGTTTTTTCTTTAGTTTTTATTCTAGGATTTTATCCATGTTAGGCTAATCTCTTAGCTATGGGTAAGGGATGAAGCTTGTAGTTAATTACATTATGTAATTTATTTGATTCATTGTCAATGGGTCGAATGATGATAGTAAATTGAGTTGATTTGAATTTTACTTTAAAGTCTTTGAGTTGTTTATTTTTGAATTTGTTGTGTACTACGGGTACAATGAATGATTTGATTTAACAATTGTTTAACCTGAATTAAAGAAGGATTTAATCTGTATAGTTGTAAGTGCCTATACTTAAAGCACAATTAGGATTGTTAAATTTTGTAGTCCCGAATGGATCACAAGCACTCATGAAGATGTTCTTCAATGACTCATGAAAACTATGTAAAGACTGGATCAACATCTTAAGGAAGACTCAACATCGGAATCATTAAATTAACTTGGTTCGAAGTTTGAAACATCTGTATATGTCAGTCATTAGGTGGTATAACCTTAGAATGACCCTAGGATAGGTGTATTTCACATGACATTATAATGAACATAATTTTAAGTAAAATACACTGAAGTGTTAGGCTAACCCGACTTCTGGTTTAGCCAGCCTAACTACCTTCTGCTAACCCATCACATTTCGGATAAGTATACAACAAGATAAAAATTTTCCATATCAAGTTCGGCCAGCCCAACCTTAGGTTTAGCCAGCCCAACCTGTCTGTTCGGTCAGCCCAAGTGTGTTCAGTCAAGCTTCTAGCAAATATTTGATTTTCAGATCTCAAGGAGATTCGGCCAGCCGAACCTTGTATTCGGTTACCTGAATTGGAGGTTCAGCCAGCCAAAATTTTAAAAGATCTTATCCTGCGAAATCTGAGTGCCATTGATGGCTCAAATTTTACAGAACTGGAGGATAGTCTGTCCATTATCAGGCCACCTCCCTTTGATGGATCAAATTACTCTTATTGGAAAGCCTGAAGGAGGATTTTCCTAAAATCTATTGATGAAAGTGTATGGCAAGCCACTTGAACTAAATAAACCCCTCCAATGATGGAAGTATTGGCTGAGGATAGAACCATGTCCATGAAAGAAATCACTTATACTTTTTAGACTACCATTCAGAAAAGTAAAAGCAATGTTAATGCAAAAGCCTTAAAATGCAATTACATGTGCTTTATCACCAGATGAATTCAAAAAAATCATTTCTTGTGATATAACAAAACAAGCATGTGATGTTCTCGAAATGACACATGAAGGAACTAACATTGTCAAAAAGTCTAAGATTCAAATCCTCACAACTAAGTTTGAGGAAATTCGTATGGAAAGTGAGTCATTCATGGACTTCTATATGGAACTAAATAACATTGTTAATTTGATGTGGGGTCATGGAGAAAAAGTTCCTGAAAGCAAGGTCTGTGCAAAGATACTGTGATCACTTTCTGACAAGTTCAATTCTAAAGTCACTGCTATACAAGAATTAAGAGATACCTATGCTATGTAGGTTGAGGAATTAGTTGGATTTCTACAAACCTACAAGCTAAATTTCAAAGCTCTAAAAAAAAAAACAAGTCCGTAGCTCTTAAATCCTCTAAATCAAAATCGAAAGATATAGATATAAATTCTGATAATGATGAGAATGAGGATGATATGGCAATGTTGGCTAAAAAGTTTTATAATTTTTTTTTTAAAAAAAAAAAGAAAAAAAAAGATCAGATTTTCAAAAACCTTTTGACAAAAGAAGAGGAAATTCAAAAATTTGAAAATCAAAATCTAAAGACAGCAAATGCTTCAACTGTACTGAATTTGGGTATCTAGCTTCAAAATGTCCTAAGAAGGATAAATCTATAAGAAGAGGCATCATTGCCACTTGGGATGAATCATCAGAATCTGAATGTTATTCAGAAACTGACGAATCAGACCAAGAAACTATGAGAGATCAGAAGGCTTTTTTGACTATAGCCAGAATCACTCTGTCAAATGAATATTAAAGTTTTGATTTTGAAACTCCTAAAAGTGATTCTGATAACGATGATGATCTCCAAGTAGCTTATGATGCCCTATTCAAAGAAAGTTGTAAGATTGTGACTAAACTAAAAATTGAAAAAGAAAAATGTGCTAAGCTTCAATTAGAACTTGAAAAAGCCATTTTGGAAAGGTCTCATTCTTCTGATTACTTTGAAAAATCTAAATTAGATTTAAACTTAAAATTTTCTGAAATCCAAAATCTCAAATATGAAAATGAGAATATAAAAACAGATCAGTTTCTTCCCTTAAGACTTCAAAAGATACTTGGATATATACCCAAGGAAACCAGAAACTTGAAAATTTATTAAGCGCATCTTGCTGAAGTGGTGACAAATCTGGCTTGGGTTATATTAAAAGTCGAATAGAAAAATCTAAAAACTCCACTCCCATATTTGTAAAAGGAGAATCTTCAAAGTTTAAACGAGAAACTCCAAAAGAAGTAAACAAGAATGTAAAAATCTTTCAAAAAACTTATAATATAAAAACTAATGCCAACTAAATCAAAGGAGAAATAATAATCAAAATAGTGGACTTGCTTAAAGAGCTCTTGAAATCCAACTCTGGAAATAACAAAGTAAGTAGAAACAAGAAAAACTCTTACTCTCAAACACAACAAATGATAAGAGATCCTCCTATACCTAAAACCATAATGAAATGGGTTCCAAAGGTCAAGTGTCTTGTTATCCACACAACTTTCAAAGTAAGTAGCCATTCGAGATGGTACTTAGATAGTGGATTTCTAGACATATGACAGATGATAAGGCAATTCTATCAGACATCAATCAAATCAATGGCGGCTCAGTTACATTTGGAGATGGTAGCAACTGTAAAATCATCGAAAGAGGTAATGTAAAACTTCCTAATCTACCTATTTTTGAAAATGTATTATATGTTGAAGGATTAAAACATAGTTTGTAAAGCATATCTAAAATCTGTGATAATGATCATAGTGTAAAATTTTCAGATCATGGATGTGAGATAATTAACAATCAAGCTCATATAGTATTAAATGGTTGTAGGACCTTTGAAAATTGCTATATCATTGATGACTCTTACTCAACAAAACATTCATATTACATGGTCCAAATAGACGAAACTGAACTTTGGCATTAAGGTCTTGGAGATGTAAACTACTGAGACTTGTACAGATTGAGCAAAAGAGATCATCAACGTGGTCTACCCAAATTGAAAAAGGTAGAAAATAAAATGTGGTGCCTGTCAAATAGCTAAACAAATTAGGAATAGTCACAAAAAGGTGAACTCCTTAGCCACTACAAGACCTCTTGAACTACTCCATATGGACTTAGTTGGACCAACTCGAGCAGAGAGTGGAGGTAAAAAGAAATACTTTCTACTTGTAGTAGATGAATACACTAGCTATTCATGGTGCAAACAATAAGAAGTGACCTTGGTACTAAATTTGAAAATAGTAATTTTGAAAAGTATTATAATGACTATGGAATATTTTATAAATTTTATGTTCTTAAAACACCTCAGCAAAATGGAGTTGCTCAGAGGAAAAATAGAGTTCTACAAGAAATGGTGAGTGTTACGCTTAATAGCTTAAAATTAGCAAAAATTTTATGGGCTGAAGCTGTTAATACCACCTGTTACATTATTAATCATGTGCATATAAGAGCAGGCAAAAACAAAATAGTTTATGAACTTTGGTTTGATACAAAACCTTCTATGAAATATTTTCGTACATTCGAAAGCAAGTGCTTCATTTTACAAGATCGAAAACATTTGGAAAAGTTTGAAGATAAAAGTGATGAGAGTATATTTTTAGGATACACTCTAAACAGTAGATCATATCGTGTCCTAAATAAAAGAACTAGGGTAATATAAGAATGTATAAATGTTGTTATCGATGGTCAAACCACTACCAAAAAACTGGGCAAAGGCTACAGATAAAAGCTATAGCTCAAGGTCTATGGCTACGATTATAGTCTGTAGCACGACCATAGTCATTGGTGCCGTTGCCATAGGTCTTAAAGCTATGGCTACGGTTTTAATCCGTAGCCATAAAGACAATAGCTATGGATTAAAGCCGTAGTAATACTTTCCGTAGCTTTGATGTCTATACAGCTACGGATTATATTTATAGCTAAAAGTAGAGAAAGAATCATAACAATAGGCTTAAATTAGACACAGCTACGGTTTCCAGATAAATGGCTACGGTTAATAGCCATAGCTACTGCATATATTTTTTTTAAATTAATTAAAGAAAATATAATAATGGCATCTCTTACCATTGTAGTACATGACCTGATAGATCAACTCATATAAGCAAATATAGATAAATACTTCATGGCTAAATCATTTATTCGTTCAATCTAATACAATCATTCATTCATTCAATTAAATACAATCATTCATTTTAATCCATTGACAAAAGTACAATGCCTACATAATAGTTATATGTCTATTTAAAGTTCTCATTGACAGCAAGATCCAATGCCTTCTCGCAACCAAATAGCTTCTCAACAATCGCAAGCGACAACTCCATGGATGTGTGTCGCTACTGGTTATCAATTTTCCATCAACAAACACCCTATTCTCAGCTTCACTTAGATATGAAAGCTTACTGCACAAGGTTGACCACCTCACGAACCACGCATTGCTTTCATACTGCAAAACCAAACTTCATCAACATATAGTGTCATGTCCCAGACCCGATAACCGGACTTACAAGGAACCGTGTGGGTTGCATTCGTCAGTAATGACCTCCATAGTACCCCATTCTTGGCTCCTGAGGCAGGTTCCAATCCTGGAATCTTACAAGGAGGATTTCCATAATAGTATAATCATTCCAATAAGAGCATACCCAAGATCACATCAAGTAAATTTGAGAATAACAAAGGCACACATTACAAAATCCACTATGAATTTGAACTTTTACAAGTTTTCATAAGGTCTAAAAGGACGTACATAAGATAACAGAAGAATGAAAGAAGAGGATCTGCAACACCGGGTCCTCGTCTCGCACACCTATCCAAGCTCTGCTGCTAAGACGCCAACTTAGGATCTCCTGCACGCATCAATCGTGCATAATCTTATAGAAAGCTTAGAGGGTGGTGCAAGTGTGTGACAATGGTGCTCAGAAGGAGATAAGGAATGCAGAAAGGGAGTCATGATCAATACCAATACCACTAGCCTTACCAAGGCTATCATGAACACAAAAAGCTATACTAAGGCAGTAAGATAATGCAGGAAGCCATACGAAGGCTATATAATGCAATGAGTACTGTAATGCAATGAGTACTGTAATGCGATGAGTACTATAATGCAATGAGTACTGTAATGCAATATGAGTACTGTAATGCGATGAGTACTGTAATGCATTATGAGGCTTACACAGTCGATGCAATGCAATGCAAAGTAATGTCAGTGCTCATATCCAATCCACATATCAAGTATATTTTCATCATAAGAAAATCACTGGGGTCCATTACAACCGATTTGGATCGCTGCTCTCTGAGACCCGCATACGGTCAAACGAGCATAAGAGACCTCACTACCCTGCCTACGAAAAGCCAATCACCAACAAGGCCTGAAGGTAGCGGACCCATTCACGAGCTGGTCAGACTCAGCCTAACAATGCCCCCTTACATCGGGCGAGTAAGGCTACACCCCTATCCAACTGACTACACGACAGTGGGAGTCACGACCTAACGGTATAAGGCTATCGTGCGCTCATATATTTCACTCGGTCACGGCGTTGGAGTAGATCCTTGGTACCATGGAAGTTTTGGAAATTTCACCCATGGGCATCTTATGCACCCGGTATGCTCAAGTAACATTTCCGGTGTCCAAACATGGCTATCCACGATATATCTGTGGAGGCTACAACCCTGATGAAGCGAGTGTGATAATGCTCATATGTTATGCAATGCCAGATGGATGAATCACACCATTAACTATGCATCAATTCCAAGCATCCAACATGCTCAAGAGGGAATACCACGTCCCTCAGGAAGGCAACATGCAATGCCCATTGGCACAATCATAACCACACACATAGTGTCATCCAAGCATACAATGATGCACATGGGTCATGAAGATGGGTCTAAATGTATTATGTGGCGATATACAAAGTAGTACACTCCTCCTATCCAAGAAGGGACTAAGACTAGGTATTTAGACAATATCCATAAGGAATCCCACCTCTAGTGGGGGCTCATTTACCTGGGGTAGCCCACAAGACTAAGCATACAACTACATGTCTAAGTAACACAAAAGTAAGTCTAGCAAGAGTTTAAGATGAACATCTAATGACATTTAGATATAAACGGGCCTATAGGGGTCCATAATGGGGACATTTAACCACCATTCCCCAAGAGGCATCTCAACCATGAACTATATGGATACAAGGCCCAAGACCCTATATTCAAGATAAGAACACAGGTAACTACATACATTCATTCCTCATAATAGGCCATAAAAAGATATAACACCACTTTTTAACAACATGGGCCCCAAGAGAGAAATTAAGGCCCAAGGCTCAATTCCCAATGGCCATAGAATCCATGCATTAAGTTGGACTTGGTGGGCAGCCCGCATACAAAATATACAGCCCAAAATAAGTTTAAGTTTGGATGATGAAATGGGCCCAACTACATCAGCCCAATAACTAACAATTTAAGTGGGCAACTAAGGGCCCAATTCTATCCTTATCTTAGCCCACAAGTCCATCAAAATGGTGGAAGTTGGTTTAATATATGGTTGAGCTAAGTTGGGACATCCCAACCTACTCTAGGCTCATGGGATGCCCCAAAATATGATCTAAGATGGGGTCCTCATGTGATCATTAAAGGTGACCCAAAAGAATGCACTGATTAAGCCCAATGATTATAAGAAAACACAAGCATGCAACACGTACACAAGTTCTCAATATGGTGGGTCCCATGTCCAATAAAGTTTCAACCATAACAATGTACATTTGAGGTCCCTTGATAAATGTTCGGCCCACTCAGCTTCTTGGGCCTGCTAAATCCCATAAATTAGTCAAATAAGTGGGAATGATCTCATGAAGGCCAGCAATATTCACAGGAGACCCCACCAGATGGAGGGTGTGTATACATCAAGAAAAGATCAAGTGGGTCTACTACTGGATTGTGAATCTAGCAATAACCCAAGGCAGAGAGTGCCTCCATGATCGGGCGATCCAAGGCTTGGATGGCTTGGACCAAACATGTGCTAAGGTAGGTTCCACATATATACACATTGAGCCTTAAACAAATGGCCTAGGGTCTATGGTGGGCCTTTAACCATCCATAGAAGAACCCACGGGACTACCTTAGGACCACCCAGGAGGACATCCAACCTCAACTGGTTCCCAAGAGGTAGCCCGCCACTACTCGAGCATAAAATAAGGCCCAAGGCCTAAGCAATCCATGACCTAGTGGGCCATACACTAAGCTCAACACTTAGGTAGTATGGTGGGCCCTTAAGCAAGGTTTGAGCCCAACCATAAAGGTCATAAATCCATATATTGTGGTGGGCTTCATGGGTAGCCCAGTAATTTATTTACATGGGTAAGTTTCACATTTAACACAAGTGAGTTGGGCCTCACTTTTGGCCCAAGTACAGGGTCAGTTTAGTGGGTAGCCAAGGGCCCAACCTCTTGTGTATTATTGCCCCTAAGCCCATCACAATAGATAGGAGAGTATAGGCCCAAGATCAATGGGCCTATCCAAAATAACTGAGTCCACAAGGCCTACTTGCTAACATAAACATGCATATCATATATCACATAATGGGCCCAAAAGAAATGGCCCAAACAAAAGCCATCCAATTCATACATTATAGTGGACTTGAAGGCAGCCCGTAAGCCCAAGAATACACATGGGCAAGGCCTATACTCACAGTGTGGGCCTTGCCACACCAGCTCAAAGATTTAGCAAGGCCCTCCACAATATACACTTATGTGGGCCTTACAAGTCAGCCCACAATTAAGCATTTTATGAGGGCATCAAGGCTAATAAATGCACATGATCAGTTTGTAGATAGTCCATTGGGCCCATGAATCAATAAGGTCAGCCCTTGCACAATCTTGGGCTCAAGGGATAGGTTTCCAGCCCATTGGGCCTATAAAGCTATCAAAAATTCTGGTTAAGGCTAGCCCACAAACCACCACAAAGGTGGGCCTCAAGGGGCACTAATTAAGCCTAAAATGTCTAAGGAATGAGGGCAAAGAGTGTGTACAATACTTTCTTAAATCTGGTGGGCCACCACGGCTCCAAAAGATCAACTATGCACAAATTTGCGTCCCTTGCTGGAATTCCAGCCCACTCACTTCCTGGGCTTGCTGGAGTCGAGAAATTTATTTAATTTAAATGGGTTACTGACCCATGGTGACCCACACATATCACAGTGGGTCTCACTAGATAAGAAGGGGGATATACAATACTTACTTCAAGTGGGTCATGCCGTTAGAATGCAGGCCCAGCAGCCTAAAGTAGGGGCATTCCATGGTGGGTTGTCCTACGGGCCTGGATATTTGATCCAAATTTGATCCAAATTGCAGGCTATAGCACGATCGATACAGGGGCCTGATGACCCTGAAAATTTGTACAGTGGTCCTTCCATAAGTGATCCACAACTCTAAAAAATTTCAGAATTTTTGGACACCTAAAAATATTTTAATTAATTTAAATAAACGGTCTGTCTAGAAAATCGGACTGACTTGGACGTCCCAACGTGGCGGGCTAGTCCGGGCCTTGCCACGGTGTGCACAGGGGTCCATTAGGCCTAAAATTTGGTAGGTAGCTCCTACCATGATTGTATCACAATTCTACAAAATTTCAGAATTTTTGGATATCTAGAAATATTTTAATTTATTTAAAGAAATATATCTATCTTGAAAATCGGACTGATCTAGGCACCATATTGTATTGGGCCGGTTCAGCCACCACCATGGTGTGTACAGGTGTCCATTGGCCCCAAAATTTTGTAGGTGGGTCCTAACATGAGTGTTTAACCTCCCTATAAATTTTTATAATTTTTAGACACCTAAAAGTATTTTAATAAATTTCAAAATTCCAACCTATCTAAGGTGGAATGTTGTTGGAACAGTGCAGAAAATCCAGACTGTCCACCTCACTTGGACCACACCTTTGGGACCCCAATGAAGGTCAGATGGGGCTGAAATTTGGAGAAAATCAAGATGAGATTCTCACCTTTCAGAAAAGTATATTTGATGGGTACAAAAGGTCCCCTAATCAGTCCCAAATTCATGCCCAAAGTCCAACAAAAATCTGTCCAGAAATTTGCTGGACAGCAATACATGCATGAAATAAAATAAATGTATGGGCCTATTAAGAAAGGGATTGGCCCATAAATTGGATGCCATGGCCCACCCTAGTGGGACCCACAATTGTCCAGAACAAACTCCCAAATTCTCACCCTTGCAAGAACATTTAAGGTGGAAAAAAAAAGGGGGATCTAAACCATGGTGTAAGTTGAGTATAGATGTTCCTTCCTTACTGGGCTTTTCTGGGCAATCCAGGCCCACTAAGTGGACCACACATAATATCATCAGATTATGAAAGAATGAAAGAGAAGGAAGAACATCCGGCCATCAAGGGAGGGCTCCGCCACTATTAAGCCATCCCCACACAATCACAACCGTAAACAACAATTAAACACATTGTACAATATAGATCTTATGATGCAAGGCTAGATCTTTGAAATGAGTGGTTAGGATGACATCCCAGCCACATGCAAGGGTCTAGATGACCCATCATACCTAGAAAATAGGGGAAATCCACATGCAAGGGGTCCATCAAGGGAAGAATCCCATGCATGGACATGCATGTACAATGTGGGCCTTATGGCCACATCTAGATGGTTGTGTAGGATTTCCACCATTGATTGGTGGGTCTTACACATCCAAAATGAGAAGGAGGAAAGGAACTACATTAAGAAGAAGAGATCAACATGATATAGAGAGCACCCACCCTGATCCTTACAAAAATCTAGGTCTCCTTGCTCCTCTAGCTCCGAGGAAGGGAAATCAATGGATGAGATGATCTTGAAATGAATGAATTTATAAAGATTAGGGAAAGAAGGGGCTGGAGAAAATGGGGGATTTGCTGGCCATGGAGAGAATGAGGAGGGAAAGAGATAAGGAGATAGAGAGAGAGAGAGAGAGAGAAATCATTTGTTTGTAAGAAAATAAATAATTACCTATAGGAGGAGAAAACAAGGTTGTAGGGTAGAGTAGACTTTTGGGTGGTATGTGTGTGGGGTGGGTAGCATTTATTCCATGGGAATTGTAGTGTGTGTGGGTGGTGTGCATGGGAACTTGTGCCATGAGAGTGGTCCATATGCTTTTGTACAAAAAGTGGGCCACATGATGAAATGCTCACAACTTTTAACGCACAAGTCACGTCGTTGGAACCACAACGATGATACGAACGAGATGACATAAGTCTAGGGTCGACCTGAGTCGGGTCTATGTCACCGGACTCAAAGATGACTGCAAACACTATGAGAGGGTCACGGGTCACCGAAATTTGATCAGTAGGACCGCGGGACCAAAATAAATGAGATGCATACTGACACACACATGCACACATGCGAACCCGGGTCGGGTCTCACATATAGCAAGTGTGCAACAGTTATGCTAAAAGGAAAAATGCAAAATGTCAAAAACAATCCATATGTCAACAATATATACCTTCAGGTTGCTCAACATTTTCACAGTAGCAGGATTAAAATATAGCTGCATAGAAGGAAATTTAGGTAATTAGATAGCAGGTAAAAAAGAAAAAGAAACAGGTAGGAAGTAGGATTGGGAGCCAGAGTCTAATGCATAGTATACTTCGGTAGGTAGCGATGTTTTTCTTTTACCCTGACTAGGAATTAAAAAGCAGGTGGTTCTATATTTACCTGATTGGGAACTAGAGAGCTAGGTTGGACATTCCTCAGATGGTAATTCCCTTGCAGGGACAACCAACAACTCACATTTCACAACCTGCAACAGAAACTATAATTAACAAAGATAAAATTGGAGCAGTTAAAATAATTCTACAGCAAGATTCATGCATTCTCGTTTCTAAATGAGACTCTGTTCCTAAATATCTAACCATCGATTAGTGGTGGATAGGAATCATGTACACAACCAAGTTTCAACTTGGGTTACATGTACAATAGGTGGCTGGTCTCTACTCTCCAGGCTCCACAGAGGAGAGAGAGAGAGAGAGAGAGAGAGAGAGAGAGAGAGAGAGAGAGAGAGAGAGAGTGTGTGTGTGTGTGTGTGTGTGTGTGTGTTCGTCTCCGGCTCTTTGGTTGAGCTGGTAGAAACCGGTCTGTCCAGGGTTCAATTCCTCATTGGTACAAAGAAAGGAAAAAAAAGGGGGGGGGGGGGGGGGGGAAAGAAGAAGAAGAAGACATTGATCAATCTACATATTATAGGGTTCGTTCGAGCTGCTGCCACGAGAAAACCAGAGGCAAGGCGACTGGTGGTAACCGGATGAGCCTGAAATTACTCATGTATTAACAAATTCTTCAATTATAAAGATATGCTATATCGAGACGAGGCATCTTTTAGCCTTATCCTAATTTAAAGTACAACATCGATATAGCTGGACGATTACCAGGAGACCCTTCCCATCATGGGATGGTGGAAAGCGGACCATACAATTTTTCTCATGATAAGCTGGATGAACTTGATCATTCTAGTTCTAATTGGTATTTATCCCGGAAGGATATCGAAAATTCCCCATCTAATGCATTTGAGAAATAGAAATTCATTGGTTTGTTGTCAATTCTCCTTGTACTAGGTTTTGTTACACATTTTAAGTTTTTAATCGAACATAATGGAAAGTTGGCAACCACCAAAGACTATCCAGAATTAAAATATGCATTATTAGATTACAAACAAAAATATCATAAATAAAATGTAATGAATAATATACTATTATAGTAATGATATGCATGTAACCCACTTACTTGAGATGAGGCTTAGATGATGACCATATGCATGTGACCCAACTTGATTCAAGACTACAACAAACAGGGTCGTCCCCAAAAGCATATCGTAGATGCTATTTTACTTTATTAAAACAATGCAATTTATCTGTTCAATATGCATGAACGTAATTGTTCAACGCAAAAATAGTTAAAATGTGAAATTTTTGGAAAATCAACTGAATAGGCCCTAAAAAACACAAATCAAGTATGATTTGATGGGTTAGAGAGGCTACATTACAATACAACAAAAGAAGAAGAAAAACGGAAATAAAAGTAATGGTTTGCCCCTTTGACTAATAAAAACAAAGAAGGGCTATTTATAGATGTATCATCTCGCAACAATACAGTGTGCCATATCAAAATTTGGGCCAGGCCATTTCAAAACTCGTATGTATATGGGAACTAGCTGAATGGATCAAATGCAAACATATTGGCCAATCTGATATGAATATTCAAATCCATGAGTAGAACTGAGCTACAATTTCTAAACCTTAATGAGATTGCTCATTTTAAACAAAAATCAACCACTGAATAGGAACGAAATTATGTTGTGCATGAACACAGTCCAAAAGATGTAGCAAAATTAGTAATGTAGAATAGAGCCTAGATTTCAAGCACATGTAGAACAAGTGAGTTTGGGCACACCCTGGCAGGTCAAATCTACTCAGTCCCATTGGTAAGTCTAGGCAGCTACAACAATGAGAACAAGAGTAAACTTCAAGGCCTGCACTAGAGATTTTCAGAAACTAGGATTCCTAGCAGCTGTACTACATGAAAAATGTTTTTCAGCAAAGCAAAAAAGTCAAAATCATCCATTTCTCAAAATTTATGCATAGCTTAAAAAACCTAAACCAATTGCTAAAAATTGATTATAGATGTTGATGATTCATTTCCAGAAGCTGGGGAATGAGTACCTTATGCATCATGGGCACCAATGCATAGTCTTAGCAAAAACCTTTGAGAAAAGGGCTAGATAACAACTTGTATTGCCACAACTCAATAAGTTGGGACAATTATTCCACCACACACATGGCACATATGCAAGTTTAAAGGTGAATGGATCTCAACAACATAAAAAATACCAGTCATTTTCAACAGACAACATCACCCTTAAGAAAATTGAACACGCCGCATACATTAACACAAATTAAACTGGCTTAGTTGAGGAATCCACCGTCAATAAGTCACATCCCAAAATCGAGATTGGTCAAAGAATCCTAACCTCTGATCTGAGGACACTACTTGAAATTGGACCATAGGATATTTTTTCATTTTCATCAAATAACTCAGCACAAAACCAATAGATGATCAAACAAGCATAGCTTTTTTGTGCATTATACATCTAAATTGGGCCATACTTTGGACAATTCAATGACCTGTACGCCACGTACACAATTTTTAAGTAATCTAGGTGCCTGCGTAACCTCCATTGCACACTGCCAGTATCAAAGTTTTTAGTCTTTAGAAAAGCAAAGGGGCAAAAGTTTTTTTTTTTAAAAAAAAAAAAAAGGATCCCCAAATACCTAGCCCTGTTTAGACACAAAACAGGGCATTTGTTTCTTGAAAGAAAATTTTGAAGTCTTGCATTGTTGTTAAATATTTAGTACAAATGAAAAACATGATCTACAGGCAAACAAGAGTATCATGAATGAGAAGGCACAGTTAGCATTTTCACCCTGAGTGCTCATCAACATTCACCTCTGCCATTCCTCATTGTGACTAGTAGAAAACTGAAATGGCAGCAAAATAATATTACTGATCCAATCTTTCTATTAAGAGGGAAGCTCAAAATACTCTAGAACACAAAATCTAACACATCATGCGTAAGCATTCATCTTACACCATAAAACAATGTAACAAACCAAACTAAAAGAAAATTGCTGCCAAGACATAGCATAAGAGACATGAACACCAATGTGTACAAGCTCAGTGGGGCATCAGAGACATGAATGTATCATAACACAGATTGCAGCCCATGGATTATGGTGAATTTCAGTTCTCTTAGTTGCAGTTTTGAGAACTCTCACATCCCACTATGGAATATCCTCTAAACTAATCAGCTGTATGCACCTCAGCTTTTTATTGTGAACTGTTTCAAGAAGTAGCTGTCAAGAAGTACTCAGAACTTCTTTTGGATTATTAGGTGCCAAACTAGTCTGAATTCATAGTGGGATTACCATGTCATTACAGTTGAAGGCCACTATATTGGAAAGCAACGAACTACATATTGTTTCTCTATAGCTAGAGTATTCTCTGGGATCATATGTTACCTCTTTAGTGCTTGTATATCTCATAGAGAATGTTTCCATAAGTTTACGGTTGAAAGCTAATTCTAAGACCTGAAAATGGAAGTTTTTCAAAAACTAGGCAATATACCAAAACAGCAAATGGTCTTGTCTCAAGAACTTCAACAATCATTTTACATTACATTAAGTTTGAAAGCACCAAATAAGCTGAAGTGTTTTGCATTATGAGTAAAAGAAGTAACTTTCAACAAAACCATACCAACATTGTCTATACTAATCAAGTGAACATTGAATGAATGCATTAACCAAGCCAGATATTAAAGAGGATTGAAAGTGGTTATAACACATGCAAACAGGCTATTGGACAATGAAATGCAAATATGTCATGAGTTGGAGAATCTGTAGCAGTAACTCACAATTTTAACTGTTTTTAAGTGAGGTTCAGTACATTTCTGGGATTGCACAGATTTTTTTGATGCGGTCATTTCATGTAACCTCCAAAAAATAAGATGATCTTGTGAAAGACCAGAAAACTAGAATGATAAGAACAAGATATTACCCTGAATGAATTAAAACATTCAATTTCAACTGAAGAATGATGAGAAGAACCCGCAACCATATGTGCAATTGCCTCTCCTCCCATTTTCTAGCAAGTGGAGATATAAAAATAAGAAAAAATAGAGAAGCCTGAATACCGATAAAATTGAAAGAAAATATTAATCATAGCTTTGTTCCAGCTATCTGAGCCAGCTTTACAAGTTCTCGTTTAAGCAGGAATTCTCACGATTGCCTGAGGAAGTTCAAAATCGGCAACCCACCTGACATCGACCTCCTTTACCTTGCTAGGGACTGGCTGTCGCAATTACTCTAGTGGATTTAAAAATTACAGGAGTTACAAAAACAGAAGGAGAATTGAATGCCTTTATAGGGTACAAGTTAGTAACTGGAGCAAGAATGAAACTTCGAACAATCTGTTTGTTTCCTAAATAGATGGTGTCTGGACAGAGTTTTGATTCCTAAACAAATGGGTGCACCAAAACATATGAACGTTTAGGGAATAGAATGCAATGAAGAAACTTATTTAGTGTTTGAAAATAATTGTGAAAAGTACAGCCCTAAACTTTTTTATTGCTCATAATTGAAAATCACTAAGAGCTTGGTAATTTATTAAATCTTGCAGTCTCCTGAATACAGCAGCATTCTTTATTTCATTAGAATAAATATTCTTTGTCAAAAAATCTCAGAAAAGAAAATGCGTTTTGTATGTATATTTCTAATACCTTACTCCACAAGAAACAAAAGATATGTTGATATAAGGGGGAAAAAAAAAGACTAACAAAGTATGCTTCTTCTTTTTGGAAAGATGAGAGTAAAGTATGCAAGCAAATATTTCTTTCAAATATTCATTTCCATCCATTTGCCAAATCTTATTTTCTAATTAAAATTAAATGAAACACACATTATCAACCATCCGACTCAATAATGTAAAACTGCCCTCACTTCCCATTAAAACAGACCACCCTGTGAAATCATGAGGACATTGTCAATAGAAACCATATCCCAAACAGGCCACCGCTAAAGGTTGTCAATCAATGAAACCTGCCAATGAATATTATTTTTGACATCAGAACCTGAAAAATGGAGTTTTAATTATAAAGTCTTAACTACGTGAAGAGCTTCACCTAGTTGCATATATCTAGTCAAAGTTGAGGTATGTTTGAATGCCTTGAAATCTCAAGTGGGAAGCACATACTCCCTCCCAAATCAAATGTCATAAATTATTTGAGAAGCAATTTAGAATAGAAAAATGCACAAAATAGAAGGCTATGTAATGCAGTTTCTATCTTCCATTTCAAGCCAAATCCACGCCAGATATCCTTCAATGGAATAAGATGGGATATGCTTATGACTTGGCAGTCATGAAAACAATACCTATAACAATTGTTCAAAAGCCGATTGCTCCTCTTTCAGTAAACATATGGAATTGACAACCATCCTCAGCCACAAAGGTCAGGCAGCCATGGACAACACTAATGTGCACCAGCTTATGCCACTATCTATGAGGCATGAAATCAATCATATTCAATTACATTCACATTAACAACATCAGTTGGAAAAGCAAACCAGGGAATCAAACTACACAATATCTAACATTAAATTCTCAATCCTAAAGCTACCTTCAATGAATGCATAGATGGGGTTAGCATACTCACCATACACTTGAAATCCCATCAACCAAAAAAAGAGTCTAATTTTATCGACAAATAACAATAACCAAAAAAAGGTAAATTCTTTCTATACAAGGGCACTTGGTGTAGTTCATATAGATGAAACTGTATGAAAATTCTATGACTTTATTAATTAAAGGTAGCAAGAATTGACACTACATAAATAGACTTAGGGCTTGTTTGGCTATGAGGATTTAGAGTGATTGGTGGGGATTTCATTTGTTTTTTAGGTGGTTTGATAGAACACTACATAAATAGACTTGGGGCTTGTTGGCTGTGTGGATTTAGAGTGATTGATGGGGATTTCATTTTTTTAGGTGGTATGGTAGCAAGGATTTTGAGGGACTTGGTGCAGCCAAACCCAGCTAATGTCTTCTACAAGTCTTCGACAAGAAATCCCTGTCAATGTAATTTCGCATGAATTATAACAAAAAAAAAAACAATAACAACCGGACATGACCAACATTCATGCCGAAGGAAACCTGAATTTCAATGTAATCACTTCAAAAGCCCTTTAGAAACATTGTAGGGAGATTGAGAGAGATAGAGGAAAGGGGTGTGGGAGATCGAGAGAGAGAGAGAGAGAGAGAGAGAGAGAGAGAGAGAGAGAGAGAGAGAGAGAGAGAGAGAGAGAGGAAAGGGAGGCGTGAGATTGAGATTGAGAGAGATAGAGAAGAGGGGCGCGAGAGATTGAGATACAGAGAGAGAGAGAGAGAGAGAGAGAGGGACGGACGTGAGAGGGAATAGGGGTGAGTGAGTGGAGGGAAATGAATTTCGTGATAGGGGGAAAAGACAAAAGGCAGCGCGGTTTTCCACATTTTTTGGTTGCTACAGTCCCGCTATGGTTTTTAACCGTAGCTAAAAGCTAATATATCCGTAGCAATTGAACAATTCGTAACCGGCCTTCCATGGTTCACATTTGAAGGGATCTGGATGGCGGCCTTGTCAAGGGCTTTGTGGGGTCCATCTTGATGCAATCGATATATCCACTCTGTCCATTAATTTTGTAATATTTTTTTATAGGAAATAAACCCAACATCTAGGAAAATCGAAGGTCTAATTGAACCACAACATCGATCAATGGATTAATCTCCACTCTTTCCTAACGTGTGGTCCACTTAAGCTTTTGATCTACTTCCTTTTTTGGGTTTTTGCCCTAAAATATTCTTAAAAAATGGATAGACGTATTAGATGGAGTATACACATTTTAATGGGCCTCTTAGAGTCCCTTATGAGGTATCCAAGGTTGTACGTCTGGCAGAGTTACCTTTTTGCTACAGTTTGGACAATTTTAGCTATGGTTTTTGTAACGCCCCGGATTTTTGCCAATCTGGGATTAGACGTCCTTAGGCAATGGATCAATCCTAACTCAGGTTTAACTTCTTAAACGCTCAATTAAAGCCTCAAATCGCTCCTTAAACCATTTTCTTCACAAATCCCACCCTTCACAACCTGGTGCTTTCAATTTTTCAAAGCACCTTCGCCCTAGACACTATCTTAAACTAGCTAAGTAGTATAACTTGGATCACTTTATATACAAACTACAATGGACTAAGTTCCACCTCAGATGAAAATCACTTAGGATTAAATTCTTTAGAAATTTAACAAAGTTAACTAAGTACTAAACTCGATTAGCCATGAAATCCGTTAGGATCGCTTTAAATACGATCTGCAAGACCCAAAACTTGCAGAACAAGTGACGCTAGGTTACCCTAAAGTTTAGAACCAAACTCATTTCCTTGCTCTTCGGGAATGAAACGAAACTTCGTATTAGGTCTAGATCGCACATCGGGAGTCCGATTAACCCGAAGCTAAGGAACTAGGACCGCCCCACTGGGCTTAACAATCATCCTCAAAAATCGCTTTATCCGATGTTCCACGGCCATTCGTTTCGAATCGGAGCGAGGTAGTGTGAAAAACACTATTCATATGCCAAAATAAATATCCGGAATAGTGATCGGCATCGTTCGTTGACGCGTCAAGATTGAGCAACACGACCGTCGAATCGACCAAATTACACCCTCGGATTAAGAAAATTTCAGAACATTTACATGTACTTGGAATTTCGATCGTGTCGATCGTGCGCCCACCGACCGTCGAACCGAAAGTGGTCCGCCACGTGCGATCTGCGTATCCGAATGAGTCAAAACGTAATCCCACGTAGATCCATTGATGGTGAGCTTAAGTCGACGTTTGGTTCAAAGAGGGCCACCAGAACTTCCTTTTGAGCTGGAAAAGCGGTGAAAATCCTATATTGGCAGTACCCCTTGAACCTGGGTCTAAATCCGTAATGTTTGAGGCTATAAAAGGAGCTTAGAGCAGCCCCTCTCACAGCCATACGAATTTTGGGAGAAACCCTAGAGGGAGAGAGAGAGAAAGAGAGAGAAAGACTTGGAGATCGTTGTCGATCTTCCTCCGCCGCTTTGGCTTGCCACGGCCTACACCGCCCTATCCTGACGTTTTTCGGCGTTTTCCGCCTCATTTGAAGGTAAGAAAACCTAACCCTAGGTCTGATTTGGGGTGGAATCGAGGTAGGATGTATACCGACTAACCGATTCCGCTCTTTAGGCTAGAAATCGCCCGTAGACGGAAGATCCATCACCCTTGCTGATTCGTTCCGTTTCCAAAGGCAAAGGTGAGGACTTTAAGTGTATAAGTTGCGGTTTTCAACGCTTTCAATGTCAGATAATGGTAGATTCATAATCTGCTTGCAATTGCACATGTACAAAGTGCCTTCCGTTTCCTGTTTCGATTAACGTTGTGAAATACGGAATTTCACATATTCTAGGTATATGTAGAAATACCGTATACGTATTTTTTTTGGATAAATGTTTGACATGTTTATTTAATGTATGATTATATAATATATGAATAAAATACTAGTTTGGCGAAAGGAATCGCCAAAATACATGTTCACTTGTAAATGCGACGTATGTTGAAATTGTGTATGTTAGAAATACCGTATACGTATTTCTTTTGGAATAATGTTTGACATACTTATTTAATATATGATTATACAATATATGAATAAAATACTCACTTGGCTAAAGGATAGCCCTAATACATGTTTTGCTAACATACACCATGTATGTTGTAATAGTGTATTCTAAGTGTTGTGAAAATGACTGAATGAGTATAGAATTCTCATTCGTGCTCGCCATGACTAATTGTCATGGATAATTGATTGTTGTATTGGCAATACCCCTTTTGACGAAAGGATTTGCCCTAAATCACGCCACGGCCAATATACACTATATATGTTAAAATGTGTGGCCCAAGTGTTTGTGGAAATGACTGAATGAATATGGAACTTGGTTTCCTGCTTGCCATGACTATCCGTCATGAGTGTATGCGTGTTATGATTGGGGTAACTCCCTAGTGAAAGGATTTGGCCTTATACCTCTGTGATCAACATATGTCATGTATGTTGATTCCTGTATTTTAAAGTGTTTGTTGAAATGTCTGAATGAGTAGTAGTTAGTAAATTGTAATGTTTAAGGGTGTTGAGATTGGATTCTCGACTATCCTAGCGATGTGTATGATTACCTCCATGAGGTTGATCACTTAAACCGCTTACTTACAATACATGAGTTTGTATTCCTATTAATGTAGTGTTTTACAACATGCTTTATATCATGCTTTATAATATGCTTATAACATGCCTACTAGCATGTTTAAATTACTTTACTTATCATGCTTGAATTACTTTGTTTATCATGCTTTACTCCACATGCTATGGATGACAATTGATTGTGCTTGGGGCTATGATTATAGTCCAGACAATCGGTACTAGATTGGAGATCGTGGTTGAGTTTCATGTTGCCACGTGAGATGTGTTCGACGAACTCGAGTCGTACTTCGGTTGGCGATAGTGGTTGGCCACGCGAAGTGCTTATGCACTTCATGTCGTTCAACTTGTTGTGCGCTCGAGCTAGCCGAGCCTCGTCATGTAACCCGATCCGTCTTATGTATGTTCACCATGTTTGGTCACTAATGCTTGAACCTAGGGTACCAAACTTACTGAAGTGAAAACCCTTTTAACCATGGTACCTCGATCCGCTAAGACTCATGAGCCGGGCATGGTGGTATGGGACACCGTGGTCGAGCCGTCGGCCCACGCCGGGCTACGTGCCTCCCGTAGTGACCAAAGGAGCAACTCAACTCGTGAGCCGATTATGGTGGTATGGGACACTATATTCGCTATTTGTCGGCCTACACCGATAAGGTGATGGGGAGTGGTGCAATCTTTGTGTGTACAAAGCCACAGCCCCTTTGTAGTGACCGCGAGCATATTCTCGAAGTTGCAGCGTGCCTTAGGGTTCGCCGCGATATATAGAGTATGAACTAGGCCTGCTTTTCGTATAGTTGTATCGTGATGAATCGTTTAAGGGGTGATGGGGGAGTGGTGCAACCTTTTGTGCGTAACTCGACCGGGCAGCTCTCAGAAGTGACCTAGAAAACCCACCATCGTTCGATATTAACTAGGATGACGACCCTAGAATGGATCATGTTTGGGAATGATACAAGGGAGGTACCTTAGTTTCCCAATCCTTTGTTTGAAATGGACTAATTAAAAACTCGGTAATCATGCTCATCATGCATCGCATGTGCCCGGAAGATGTGAAGCACCGTGGGATGTAAGCATGCGCGAACGTGAGATGGTGTCGCATGAGGGAGTATGTCGGAGAGGGCATCCATCATACTCGCATTCATACTTGCATTAATCGAGTAACTAGGAGTGCTTGATTTTCGCTTTATCATTCCGCTTGATCGCATCGATAACATGTTAACTTATGCTTTATTGTTCCATGAGTTAGCTACTCACTCCCACATTACGGGGACGGTGTTGTACACACCAAACGTAATTGTTGAATTTCGGATGATGGCGATGCTTATGAAGCTGCAGTAGGACTACTTCTATGGTGATGAGGAGAAGTTCTCCTATCATGAAATTCTCCGCGGGTCTCTCAAGACCCAGTACTTGTATTGCCTGGCCGTGGTACTGGGATAGAAGCCGAAGAACTTACACATTTGGTATATTTCAGAATCAGTACTTGTATTTATATAACCTGGTAATGTTATCACACTCTGAGACTCATCATAGTTTATATATTTTATCTATCTATTATAGTCTTCCGCTTGCAAAATTAAATGTCTCGGAGTATGATATGTTGTTTTGGGTTAATCTCACTCATGTTCACTACTCTAATACAAGTCAACATTCAATCATCATTCATTTTGTTGCATAAGTGATGTTCTGGAACTCGAGAGTTGAGTTACTACTCGACCCCGATTTTCAGGGCGTTACAAGATGGTATCAGAGCATGATTTTGATTAAACCAGACCTGGGTTATGGTCACACGACACACACTGACGCACTCTGACTTAGGAGGGAGCGACGAAACGTAGAAATTGACTTAGATTTTCTAAATTCGCCGAACAAGAAACCGACCGAAATCGATCGCCGATTTTGGGCTCGCACGCACCCATGATCACGCAAAACAATCCCGATCACTTCTAGGCCATCACGACGGGTTTGAGTCGTTCTTAGAGATGAATGTTCTTAGGTCATGTCAATCACAACACCAAAGCCTAAAACCTTTTTTTGCTCAATTTCTTCAAAATCTCTCCGCACCACTTCATTCTTAAAATTTTTTTACCTCCTTTCATACCAGATATAAATTCTAATGTATAAATGATAAAGAATAATACTTAAACAAAAAGTTGCTATAAATAGTAAATATATGTATATATTGGACTTTTGAGTTCAAACTTTGGAATATAACCAAATAAATAGGTTATTTGGATAGATTAGCTCGTTTTACCTCAAAATCATATATTATATGTCGATAACTCATTCGGATTGCAAGATATGTCCGCTTTGACCCGAAACGACTTGAAACGGAGTCGTGGGCCATACGCATCAATCGGGGACCCGAGGTTGACCGGGGTACCATGGCCCCTGGGGGGGTGGAGAACACCCCCCAGCTGCGGTGGTGCGGCACCGGACAAGTTGGACCGCGGTTCCACCGCGGTTACCTCGGCAGACCGCGGCCCAACGGGCCCGGGCGGGCCGCAGGTCATTGGCTGGCCCGTTTTCGGCCACAATTTTTCTGCAAATTTGGTCCGACTTTGAAAAGTCATAACTCCCTCGTTATAACTCCGAATTAGGTGATTCAAAAGCCAGATTTAAGCTTGACAAGTCTAGTTTTATATAAAAATAAGTAAAAAAATATAATAAATTATTTAATATAATTAAACATGGGTCATTGTGTCAACTGTCCAAAAATTATTAGTTTGGACAGCTGCTGCTCTTGAATTTTTTAGAATTTTTCTACAAGACGAAATCTAATGAAATTTGGTGGAGATGAAGTAAACTTGATGATGAACTACTAAAAAAAATAATTAAAGTAATAGACTAACTAGAAATACCAGAAAAGGCGTAGAACTTCCATAGGTCTGCGTGGTGCCCACCAAATTTTGTGGGGGCCCCTGTTTCACGTCCGTTTTGCCTCTCTCTCTCAACTACACCTCCAAGCTCTCTGTTTCTCCAAAAATTATTATTTTTTACTCTCAAATCTTTCTCTCAATCACTCAATCCCTCATTTTCAGCTACAACCCATCCATTTTCTTCCCTTCCCTTCTTCATTCCCTGCCTTTTTGGCCCTTACAATCCCTGTTGAGGCTCAAGTCCATGGAGAACCAAAAACTCCAGCCCCCCATTTCCCTTATCCTCATTTTCCATGGCTCTATCCAAGCTCATCCATATGTTGTCTTGTAGTTTGCATGGGCTACTATCTTAGGGTGGTTACGTTTTCCTGTTGATAGGTGTAGTAGTTGGTAGAACGTTCTAAGTATTTGAGAACGTTTAGGGTCCGTTCGGCCAAATTACATTAGATAAGTTTACGGTGGATAGAATTGTAAAAGTAATAATAAATGTATATGTAGGGTATGGCCCCTAGATTGGGTGTATCCTATGTCTTCCGACACCATGTTTAGAATGTACACAATTAAGAGTAAATTCTGAGAATTCCTTTCCAATAACACTTAGAAATTTTCCCATCGTGGGGTATGGAAAATCCCATCTCACGTTTTTCCAACACCAGGCTCATTTTTCCAAGGCCTATAAAATTTAATCCCCTCCCACCCTCCTACCAACCATGTCACACCCAATCCCAAGGTAGGATTAGTAATGCGGTCCCATTTAATACAACTTAAGGCCACTGGCCAAATTGTGTTCAAGTGATAAAGTCCTGATATACATTAACCCACCGCACTCTGATAGCTTAAGCTTTTGGAGTAAATAGTTGTTTGATAGATAGGCCCATAGAGTTTGGACCTAGAGCGATACTCCTAGTCTCGACAGACCTGACCATATAGGAAATCCAATAAATTAATAATACAAACCTCAGGATCTTCTTAGCCGGTGTGAGCATGTGTGAAATGCTCGAGCGTCAAGCATCTGCATACAACTCAATTCCACTTAGACAACATTTGACCCTACACGATGAATAATTTCTTGTATTAGAAATGATCTAAAATCATCTAGTGTGTAAGCATAGACTTTAGATTACAACCGGTGGATTACCGCTACTCATCAGTTGAGCTGAAATTTCTTGATTAGACTAAGAAATGTAAACGACTAACAATGTTAAGATAATTGAGTGATAGACGTAGTTAATTGGCTTGAATAGGTTAGAGCGAGACCCCGTTCCGTTGTTGAATCCCCTTAATACTTTAGGCTTCCTTAGTAACTCTCAGGGAGCTTGTTTGACGTAGAAACTATTCACGATTAGAGGAAACCTATATATCCCATTGATTTAATGTTAGGTCAAATCGATACACCCCTTAGAATCACCTTCTCAAGGACTTAGTACAATGGGAACACGGAGTAGAGAAACTACATTTAAGCGAGGTATTTGCGGTCTGAATCGAATTCTCAATCCTGGTAGTGACCAATGAACCTTATGCTCTGATCAAGCGGAAGGTCGGGATCAACTGGGATTAAGAAATGATATGACAATTTTCTGCCCTAGCTAGGTAGAAGATCCATGTATCCGACTCAGACCCACTACACAACATTCTTTCCGTGTTGGCCCGACATTTACAACTAAAAGTTTATAATTTTATCCTTGAAAAGTGTTAGGAGTAAATAGCTGGTAGAGACTATGTCTTTTAGGCCTAAAGAATTGCCCAAATGGGCAACAGACAGTTAGGAATCAGGTCCTAAATCGCATGCCATGACGGCATACGTATTGTGCTTATGAACGTAAAAAGATAGCCTGCCTATTAAGCTAGACATGATTAAATAGGATAAGTCTAGACCGCGACAAAAATTCCTTAGTAGAATTAGGCATCTCGCCACAAACTTCATCTTTAGCTCCTTTCTATGACCATAGGTATCAATGCCATAATACACAACATTGATGAAAAGAAGACCAATGTAGTGGGAGATCGCATCCCATTTCATGTCAAGGATAGATCCTAAACTACACCTTATTCCGATATACGGAGTAGGACATAAATCTTGAGCCTTGAGGGCGAAAATAAATTTTAAGGGGGGTAGAACATTATGATCCCAATCTAGTTAGGTTACCTATTGCGCCTCTTTGACCTGGGTGGCACAGCGGAAACTTGGTGGACCCTACCCCACTGGCCCGGGATCGAAACGGTGCTCGTTAACATATGCACATTATAGAAGCCCTAACAAGTTTTACTACGAAACCATTTTAAGACGATCTAGTAAGATTTGATTCACCCTTTCCTTGGACATAGATAATATCGAGGACTCTCTTAGATTAAGACCTAAAGGGCAACCTTAGAATAAACAATTTGAGCCTTTCAATGATGGACATTCCCTACTCTTAGAGAGTGATCGGACTACGGAGTTACTGACATCTACAACTGCGAAGTTTTCGCGGCTTGACCCAATTCCCAATCCTGGGTGACTACCGATGGACTCTCTGCTGACGAGCGGACGACCAGGATCCACCAGGATTCGGAAGGGATACGATGAGCTTCCTACCCTGGCCCGGTGGATGATCGATGTATCGGGATCGAGCCCACTATTACCGTCTCTCCGTGTTGGTCAAACATTGAAAACAGCTATCTTACTCTAAATTGTGGGAATTATCGTCGAGACTCCAAATAGGTAAAGAAATAAATGGTAGCAAACCATCAGGGTATGAGAAATGAATAAAGAAACATGTTTTAAGGGGGGTAGACAAAAAGGAACCAGACTAGTATATACCCTACCACGCGTAGGAACTCGAAATCAATAAGTCTTAGGCAAATGAAATAATAGAAATCTTTCCTTATCAACCTTAGGCAATTTCGGGGACGAAATTTTGTTTTAAGGGGGGTAGATTGTAACGCCCCGGATTTTTGCCAATCTGGGATTAGACGTCCTTAGGCAATGGATCAATCCTAACTCAGGTTTAACTTCTTAAACGCTCAATTAAAGCCTCAAATCGCTCCTTAAACCATTTTCTTCACAAATCCCACCCTTCACAACCTGGTGCTTTCAATTTTTCAAAGCACCTTCGCCCTAGACACTATCTTAAACTAGCTAAGTAGTATAACTTGGATCACTTTATATACAAACTACAATGGACTAAGTTCCACCTCAGATGAAAATCACTTAGGATTAAATTCTTTAGAAATTTAACAAAGTTAACTAAGTACTAAACTCGATTAGCCATGAAATCCGTTAGGATCGCTTTAAATACGATCTGCAAGACCCAAAACTTGCAAAACAAGTGACGCTAGGTTACCCTAAAGTTTAGAACCAAACTCATTTCCCGGCTGCTCTCGGGAATGAAACGAAACTTCATATTAGGTCTAGATCGCACATCGGGAGTCCGATTAACCCGAAGCTAAGGAACTAGGACCGCCCCACCGGGCTTAACAATCATCTCAAAAATCGCCTTTATCCGATGTTCCACGGCCATTCGTTTCGAATCGGAGCGAGGTAGTGTGAAAAACACTATTCATATGCCAAAATAAATATCCGGAATAGTGATCGGCATCGTTCGTTGACGCGTCGGATTGAGCAACCCGACCGTCGAATCGGACCAAATTACACCCTCGGATTAAGAAAATTTCAGAACATTTACATGTACTTGGAATTTACGATCGTGGCCCACCGACCGTCGAATCGAAAGTGGTCCGCCACGTGCGATCGCGTATCCGAATGAGTCAAAACGTAATCCCACGTAGATCCATTGATGGTGAGCTTAAGTCCGACGTTTGGTTCAAAGAAGGCCACCGAACTTCCCTTTTGAGTGGAAAAGCGGTGAAAATCCTATATTGGCAGTACCCCTTGAACCTGGGTCTAAATCCGTAATGTTTGAGGCTATAAAAGGAGCTTAGAGCAGCCCCTCTCACAGCCATACGAATTTTGGGAGAAACCCTAGAGGGAGAGAGAGAAAAGAGAGAGAAAGACTTGGAGATCGTTGCCGATCTTCCTCCTGCTGCTTTGGCTTGCTACACGGCCTACACCGCCCTATCCTAGACGTTTTTCCGGCGTTTTCCGCCTCATTTGAAGGTAAGAAAACCTAACCCTAGGTCTGATTTGGGGTGGAATCGAGGTAGGATGTATACCGACTAACCGATTCCGCTCTTTAGGCTAGAAATCGCCCGTAGACGGAAGATCCATCACCCTTGCTGATTCGTTCCGTTTCCAAAGGCAAAGGTGAGGACTTTAAGTGTATAAGTTGCGGTTTTCAACGCTTTCAATGTCAGATAATGGTAGATTCATAATCTGCTTGCAATTGCACATGTACAAAGTGCCTTCCGTTTCCTGTTTCGATTAACGTTGTGAAATACGGAATTTCACATATTCTAGGTATACGTAGAAATACCGTATACGTATTTTTTTTGGATAAATGTTTGACATGTTTATTTAATGTATGATTATATAATATATGAATAAAATACTAGTTTGGCGAAAGGAATCGCCAAAATACATGTTCACTTGTAAATGCGACGTATGTTGAAATTGTGTATGTTAGAAATACCGTATACGTATTTCTTTTGGAATAATGTTTGACATACTTATTTAATATATGATTATACAATATATGAATAAAATACTCACTTGGCTAAAGGATAGCCCTAATACATGTTTTGCTAACATACACCATGTATGTTGTAATAGTGTATTCTAAGTGTTGTGAAAATGACTGAATGAGTATAGAATTCTCATTCGTGCTCGCCATGACTAATTGTCATGGATAATTGATTGTTGTATTGGCAATACCCCTTTTGACGAAAGGATTTGCCCTAAATCACGCCACGGCCAATATACACTATATATGTTAAAATGTGTGGCCCAAGTGTTTGTGGAAATGACTGAATGAATATGGAACTTGGTTTCCTGCTTGCCATGACTATCCGTCATGAGTGTATGCGTGTTATGATTGGGGTAACTCCCTAGTGAAAGGATTTGGCCTTATACCTCGTGATCAACATATGTCATGTATGTTGATTCCTCGTATTTTAAAGTGTTTGTTGAAATGTCCGAATGAGTAGTAGTTAGTAAATTGTAATGTTTAAGGGTGTTGAGATTGGATTCTCGACTATCCTAGCGAGCGTGTATGATTACCTCCATGAGGTTGATCACTTAAACCGCTTACTTACAATACATGAGTTTGTATTCCTATTAATGTAGTGTTTTACAACATGCTTTATATCATGCTTTATAATATGCTTATAACATGCCTACTAGCATGTTTAAATTACTTTACTTATCATGTTTGAATTACTTTGTTTATCATGCTTTACTCCACATGCTATGGATGACAATTGATTGTGCTTGGGGCTATGATTATAGTCCGCAATCGGTGCACTAGATTGGAGATCGTGGTTGAGTTTCATGTTGCCACGTGAGATGTGTTCGACGAACTCGAGTCGTACTTCGGTTGGCGATAGTGGTTGGCCACGCGAAGTGCTTATGCACTTCATGTCGTTCAACTTGTTGTGCGCTCGAGCTAGCCGAGCTCGTCATGTAACCCGATCTGTCTTATGTATGTTCACCATGTTTGGTCACTAATGCTTGAACCTAGGGTACCAAACTTACCAGTGAAAACCCTTTTAACCATGGTACCTCGATCCGCTAAGACTCATGAGCCGGGCATGGTGGTATGGGACACCGTGGTCGAGTTTGTCGGCCCACGCCGGGCTACGTGCCTCCCCCGTAGTGACCAAAGTGAGCAACTCAACTCGTGAGCCGATTATGGTGGTATGGGACACTATATTCGCGTTTGTCGCCTACACCGATAAGGTGATGGGGAGTGGTGCAATCTTTTTGTGTACATACCACAGCCCCTTTGTAGTGACCGCGAGCATATTCTCGAAGTTAGCGTGCCTTAGGGTTCGCCGCGATATATAGAGTATGAACTAGGCCTGTTTCTCGTATAGTTGTATCGTGATGAATCGTTTAAGGGGTGATGGGGAGTGGTGCAACCTTTGTGCGTAATGACCTGGCGACCTCGCAAAGTGACCTAGAAAACACACCATCGTCGATATTAACTAGGATGACGACCCTAGAATGGATCATGTTTGGGAATGATACAAGGAGGTACCTTAGTTTCCCAATCTCATTTGTTTGAAATGGACTAATTAAAACTCGGTAATCATGCTCATCATGCATCGCATGTGCCTGGAAGATGTGGAGCCTTTGTGGGATGTAAGCATGCGCAAACGTGAGATGGTGTCGCATGAGGGAGTATGTCGGAGAGGGCATCCATCATACTCGCATTCATACTTGCATTAATCGAGTAACTAGGAGTGCTTGATTTATTGCTTTATCATTCCTGCTTTTGCATCGATAACATGTTAACTTATGCTTTATTGTTCCACTGAGTTAGCTACTCACTCCCACGTTACGGGACGGTGTTGTACACACCAAACAGAATTGTTGAATTTCAGATGATAGCGATGCTTATGAAGCAGAGCCGGACTACTTCTATGGTGATGAGGAGAAGTTCTCTATCATGAAATTCTCTGGCGGGTCTCTCGAAGACCGGGTACTTGTATTGCCTGGCCGTAGTGCTTGGGATAGAAGCCAGTGAACTTACACATTTGGTATATTTCAGAACTGTACTTGTATTTATATAACCTGGTAATGTTATCACACTCTGGAGACTCATCATAGTTTATATATTTTATCTATCTATTATAGTCTTCCGCTTGCAAAATTAAATGTCTCTGGAGTATGATATGTTGTTTTGGCTTAATCTCACTCATGTTCACTACTCTAATACAGTCAACATTCAATCATCATTCATTTTGTTGCATAAGTGATGTTCTGGAACTCGAGAGTTGAGTTACTACTCGACCCCCGATTTTCAGGGCGTTACAGTTTTAAGTCATAGCAAATAAGCTACGGTTTATAGCAGTAGCCAAAAACCAAAATAGTCCGTAGCCTTTGGTCATTTTTCTGGTAGTGAACTATCAGACCCAAACTTGATCAAGATGATGAAATTACTATATTCAATCAATCTAAACCATCATCAAAATCATATTTAATTGAGATGAGATTAGTCAAGGATCATCCAACTAATCAAATACTTGGTAACCCTCACACTAGTGTTCAAACCAAAAGACAATTAGAATGCTTATGTAATTATGTCTACTTCACTTCCTAGATAAAACGGACTAATGTAAATGAAGCCCTAACTGATGAAAGTTAGATTTTGGCCATGCAAGATGAATTAAATTAGTTCGTTAGAAATAATGTTTGGTATTTGGTTCCCAGACCTTCTGACAAACATGTGATTGGAACTAAATGGATTTTCAAAAATAAATATGCTGAATTAGGTAATACTGTAAGAAATAGGCTCGATTGGTTGTGCAAGGTTACACTCAAATTGAAGGGATTGACTACGATGAGATCTTTACACCAGTTGTTCATCTTGAATCTATCAGATTATTTATTTCCATTGCATGCTATAAAAATTTTAAAATATACCAGATAGATGTTAAAAGTGCCTTTTTAAACGGTGACTTAAATGATGAAGTATATGTTGAACAACCTAAGAGCTTTGAAGATCTCAAACTTCCTAATAATGTATATTGTCTTAAAAAGGCTTTGTATGGTTTAAAACAAGCCTTAAGAGCCTGGTATGAAAATTTGAGTAAATTTATACTTAGTCAAAATTTTAATATGGGAGTGTTGATAAAACCTTATTTATCAAAATATGTAATGAAGATATATTGATTGGACACATATATGTAGATGATTTTATTTATGGATGAACTTGTATTGACCTCTCCTCTAATTTTGCAAATTCAATGAAATGAGAATTTGAAATGACTATTATTGGTGAGCTAAATTATTTCCTTGGTCTCAAGTGAAATAGCTCAAAGATGGGATATTTATCTCTCAAACCAAATATGCTATGAATCTAGTGAAGAATTTAACTTTGAGAATGGTAAAAATTTTCAAACACCCATGGCTACAACACTCAAACTATCTAAAGATGAATCAGGTAAAAGTGTTGATTCTCCTCTTTATGATTGGTAGTCTATTATACTTGATAACTAGCAAACTTGATATTTCTTTCAGTGTTGGCATATGTGTTAGATATTAGTCTCACCCTAAAAATATCATTTATCTGTTGTCATAAGAATTATTAAATATGTTGCAAGTACTGCTAACTTAGGTTTATGCTATCCACATGATACATCTCTACAAATTACTGGTATACTAATGCTGACTGGACAGGGAATATTGATGACATAAATTTCATAAGTGGTGAATGCTTTTATATTAGAAGCTTCCTTGTTTTTTGGATGATAAAGAAGTAAAATTCAGTGTCGTTATCCACTGTAGAAGCTGAATATATTGCAGTAGGGAATGCATGCATGCAACTTATGTGGATGAAAAGCATGTTAGCATACGCTGGTATTAATCAAGACACCATGAATCTACATTATGATAATACCAAAGCAATAAACATTTCTAAAAATCCTATTCAACATTCACGCATAAAACACATCGACATACGATATCATTATATACGAGAATTAGTTGAAGACAAGACTGTTATGCTTGAATACATTCATATTGAGAAGCAGCTTGCAGATATCCTGACAAAACCTCTAGATAGCATCCGATTCTCTAATTTAAAACATGACATTGGATTATGTTGCACTAATTAATTATGTTGTCATAATTCTTTTCTTTATTTCAGTTTTATTAATTCTAATTTTTCTTAATATCTACATAATAGAAAATTTTGGAAAATTGTAAAATTTTTGGGTTGTTCGGGTAACCCATAGCTGACCGACTAATTTGGCCAGCCAAGCACATGCTCGGGCTAGCTGAATTGCTCGTGGAATGGGTAAAAGGGGGGGGGGGGGGGGACCCTAAATCACCTCATTTCCACTTCTTCTTCCTCGACTAGCCGGTGCTTCCTTCGGCCAATTCATTACCCTAGCTTCCTTATAAGTGGTTTATTTGCATTTTCTTTCTAAAATCTGATCTACTCAAACCCATACCCCATTTTGCTATTTGTTGCTCATTTTCTTTCATGGAACCGTAATACAAGCGCACCGTGTGTAGACCTCATTCCAGTTCCTCATCCCGCTCTGCTCCTCAGGATGTGCAGACCATACGCGCACGAGAGGATGATCTAGAGAATGTTTGGGAATTCCACTCTCGGAGCATTATTATTGAGCGATCAGTTAATGTCGATCACGTCACTCAATATAGTCTCTTTGAACTCCTCTCCGAGGTAAGATCGGAGAAAATTTTGAAGTAGGGAGGGGCGTCTTACCGGTCCATTGCACAAGGGATGTATGCATCCATTAGTGAAGTTTTTCAGATAACTTAATGTTTAATATTCAATTTATGGAAGAAATTATCACACTAACACCTTCCATCATATCATTCGTTATTGACATTGAGATGGCGGATAATGGGGTACCAATTCCTACTCTTTCTGAAGATATGATCAATTTGGAATGAAACTCTCTTACTCGGGTGTTATGTGGTTTTGATGTCGAATGGTGGTCCGACAACTCTCTCCCTAGTTAAAATTTACTTCCAAAATATCGAGTTCTTCATTGCATCTTCATGTCTAATGTGTATCTTACGGTAGGGAATAAGACTGACCTTACTCTGTTCATGATGCGTGTTATGCATGTTGTTGCATCTGGTATTCGTATCTGCCTTCCATCTTTGATTTCCTTCCTGATTATTCAATATCGCTTTCGTCTAAGTCATGGCTCCGTTCCTTTTGCATTCCTCGTGACTTCCCTTGCTTTGCGCTTTAATGTTCAAATTCCCGCGATCGAAGCACCGAAATCCAAAGTCCCATTTAGAAATGCAAACCTGAATATGATGTGGTTAAACTCGTGTCAAGAGCAACTAGGCGATCGGGAAGAAGCTCGTGAAGACAACGTCAACATGGATGATATTTTTGCTGATTTGGATGAGTTAGGAGACACGAATGACTCTGATTTCCACTCTTCTCAATTTGCTGATAGGTTGGAGAGTTTAGAGAAGAAGTAGACGCTTTACAAATATCCCAGGACTTACTCCATCAAACGCAAACCAACAGATGAAGTACGTCAAAAAGTACTTTCATCGCTTTAACATGAGTTTGAGGATTAATGATCTTGATATGCCTGTACCGTCCTCATCTAAATCAGAGTGATTATACAATTTATGGTCTGTAATAACTCTTTTTTCTCCATGGATTTGTTGCACTCATACTTGGATATTTCTCTTTAGACTTCTTGGACATTATCTTTGACTTTTTTTTTTTTAATCTTTATTGTGTTTCTTTTAGTATATTTCTTCCTTTGTTAACTTCTGACAAAAGGGGGAGAGATTATGATATCCAAGGATATATTTTAATTGATACATGATATGATATGATACGAGATATGATATGCATGATATGATATGAGATATGCTATGATTTGATATGATACACATTTTCTCTCTCTTATATGATATGGGATTATAATTACTTACATTGTGAAAAAATTGGATATATATTTCTCTTTGATTAAGTGTTCAGAGGGAGCATCAAGTAAGAACTTCAAGATATGATACTACAGGTGGTGTACAGATGTTCCTTTGAACTAGAGCACATATTAATATAATGAGTTTGTGAGATGTTGTAATATGTATGATGAGTTGTATTAATTATGTTTTATCAAAAATTTGACAAAGGGGGAGATTGTAAGTGCTTATACTTAAAACACAATTAGGATTGTCAAATTTTGTAGTCTCAAATGGATCACAAGCACTCATGAAAATGTTCTTCGATGACTCATGCAGACAACGTAAAGACTAGATCAATATCTCAAGTAAGACTCAATATCTTAATCTTTAAATTATCTTGGTTTAAAGTTTGAAGCAACCATATATGTCAACCAACAGGTGGTATAATCTTAGAATGACCCTAGGATAGGTGTATTTCACATGGTATCATAATGAACATAATTTTAAGTAAAATACACTGAAGTTAGGCCAGCTCGACTTCTGGTTCAGCCAGCCTAACTACCTTTGGCTAACCCATCACATTTCGGGCAAGTATACAACAAAATAAAGACTTTTCGCATCAAGTTCGGCCAGCCGAACCTGTTTGTTGGCCAACCCAAGTGTGTTTGGCCAAGTTTCCAGTAACATTTGATTTTCGGTTCTTAAAGAGATTTGACCAGCTGAACCTTGTATTCGGCTAGCCAAAATTTGAAAGATCTTATCCCTCGAAATCCAGTGTCGTTGGAACGCTATCGTTGGAATTTGGTCAGCCGAATTTCCAAGACCTTTGGCTATAAATAGAGGCCTTCTCTTATTCATTTCAATAACAAAAATTTGTGAGAAATATACTCAAGCAAGGAGAGAAAGTCAGGGCCATCATAAGATATTTGTGTGGTAAATCTTTTTTTAATTATCTTATTCTATTCTCTTTTCTTTAGTTAATTTTAATCATTTTCAATAGAGTAATCCATACTCTACTTGAGAAACAAAGAATTGAATTTAAAACATTAGGGTTTTATTTATTGAAAATACATTAGATCCTTATATTGTTTTTGGGTTGAACACATATACAACTTCATCAATATCTCAAGAAAGAAGATCGTTGCAATCACGCTACAATTATGTCTTCGGCTCGACATCAGAAGATAAGTACTTTATTTTCATTTATTGTCTTTTAGGTTTTTCTGAGATAGCCGGAAAATCTTAGTGGGTTGTTTTGTGGTGAGCCCAAAAAAATCATAAAGTCGGTTTTGTTGTGATAGCCCGTGAAAATAACAAGAACTATATTAGGTTATTAAGGCGAACCTGTGAAAACCTTGAAATAGTGAAAACCAAAGTTATGAGGGTAGTAATTTTGGGAGTGGAGTAGGTGTGGGGTTAAGCACCAAACCACTATAACTCATTGATCAGTGGTGGTGAATGTTTATTTATTTATTGCTTTCCTTGTGATTGATTGTCTCTTTCTAAGTTTGATATTTTGATCTTAGAGATGTCGTGAAATAAGGTTGTCTTACCTAAATCTTTTAGGTGAAGGTTGTCCTACGAACTATTTAGTGTAACATCCCGAAAATCGGGGGTCGAGTAGTAACTCAACTCTCGAGTTCCAGAACATCACTTATGCAACATAGATAATGATGATTTAATGTTGTCTGTGTTAGTACAATAAACATGAGTGAGATCCTACCAAAAACAGTAATTCATACTCTAGATCCATGTATAAAGCGTAAGCGGAAGACTGAAAGGTACATATAGATATATATAAAACAAAACGTTCTCGATCTCCAGAGTATGAACACTAACTGAGTCACCGTATATATATATATGTTGGTTCTGAATCAAAATGTCAAAATAGTACAACTGAAATTATCAACCCTGTAGCCCCGTAGCACTGGACAGCCTATGCGAAGCCTCCAGCGAACTGCATGTAGGAGAACTCCTCCTGATCGTCATAGACATCGGGCTCAGTCTCCTGTGCTCCAGTAATACCTGCATCTGATACAGGGCCTGGTGGGTGTTTTAAAACACCATCCCGTAACGTGGGAGTGAGTAGCTAACTTAGTGGAACAATAAAGCATAGGTTAACATGTTATCAATACACTCAAGCAGTAATGATAAAGCAGTAAAATCAAACACTCCTAACTACTCTTATTAATGCAAGTATGGATGCAGGTATGAGTATGCCCTCACTGACATACTCCCTCATACGACACCCTCTTCGTTCGCGGCATGCTTTCATCCCTCAGTGCTCCACATCTTCCAGGCACATGCAATGCATGATGAGCATGATTACCGAGTTTTTAATTAGTCCATTTCAAACAGCAGGATTGGGAAACTAAGATACCTCCCTTGTATCATTCCCAAACATGATCCATTCTAGGGTCGTCAGTCCTAGTTAATCTCATACGATGGTGTATTTCTAGGTCGCTGCAAGGGCTATTACACAGAATCGTTGCACCACTCCCCTATCATCTTATCAATACAGGCCTAGTTTATACTCTGTTACTACGGGAAGGCTCGTAGCCTCACCACATATTAGAGTACGCTCGAGGCTACTCCACTGACACCCTACCAACTGGCAGTCTATTTTCGAAGCCCGACCGGTCCGCTTATTGAGAATGGAACCCGGATGCATCCCGACTGGGGACCACAGCTAGGCTGTGCCAGCGTAGGCTGACAGCTCGAATATAGTGTCCCATACCACCATAATCGGCTCACGAGTCTGGTTGCTCACTGGTCACTACGGGGAGGCACGTGGCCCCAGTGTAGGCCGACAGCTCGACCACGGTGTCCCATACCACCATGCCTGGCTCATGAGTCTTAGCGGATCGAGGTACCATGGTTAACGGAATTCCACTGGTAAGTTTGGTACCCTAGGTTCAAGCAGTAGCGACCAAATATGGTGAACATACATTAGACATATCGGGTTACATGACGAGCCTGACTAGCTCGAGCGCACAATCAATTGAACGACATGAAGTGCATAAGCACTTCGCGTGGCCTAACCACTGTCGCCAACTGACATACGACTCGGGTTCGTCAAATGCATCTCACGTGGCGACATGAACATCAGCCATGATCTCAAATCTGGTACCAATTGTCTGGACTATAGACATAGTCCCAAACTCAGTCAATTCTCATCCATAGCATGTAGAGTAAAGCATGATAAACAAAATAATTCAAGTATGATAAACAAAGTAATTCAAACATGCTAGTAGGCATGTTATAAAGCATGATATAAAGCATGTTGTAAAACACTACATCAATAGGAATACAAACACATGTATTGCAAGTAAGTGGTTTTAAGTGATCAACCTCATGGAGGTAATCATACATGCCACTAGGGTAGTTGAGAATCCAATCTCAACAGCCTCCTAAGGCATCTACATCCAAACACTTACTCACTCAAGCATTTCCATAAACACTTAACATACACTATTTCACATACTTGGTGTATGTTAGCAAACATGTATTAGGGCGAGTCCTTTCGCCAAGCAAATAATTTACGCATATATAGTATATTTATACAATAAATAATCATGGCAAACACATCTCTAAAATACATATGTATACAGTACTTTCTACAATACAGTATTTGTACATACATAGTGTATATTAGTAAAACATGTATTTGGGCGAATCCATTCACCAAATAAGTATTTTATCCATATATCATATATTCATACAACAAATAATCATGTCAAACACATTTCCAAAAAATATATGTATACGGTATTTTCTACGAATACCTAGAATATGTAAAATTCCATAATTTGCATCTTTAATCGAAACAGAAATCGGAAAGCACTTTGTACATGTGCAATTGCATGCAGATCATGAATCTATCATTATCTGACATTGAAAGCGTTGAAAACCATAACCTATACACCTAAAGTCCGCACCTTGTGTTGTAGAATCGTAACTGGAGTCGGTAGGTTTGCTAAGCTTCCGTATTCGGCAGTTTGGTAACCTAGAGAATGAAATAGGTTAGCTATTTCCTAACCTACAACTGTCTAAATCCCAAAACAGATTAGGGTTAGGTTTCTTACCTTAAAACGGAGTCTGTATCACTGAAAAAGCGTCAAGAAAAGGATGGTGCAGCCCGTGTGGTGGCAGGGAACGATAGTAGGGAGATTCTCCCACTCCTCCCTCACTTTCTCTCTCTTTTCTCTCTCAAATCTCAAATTCGTATGGCTGTGAGAGAGGGTGCTCTAAGGCCCTTATATAGCCTAAAAAGTCTCTGAAATAGACTTATGTTCAAGGTATACTTGGGTTATATCCAAATCGGTTCTAATTCAACTCAAAAGAGGGTTTCTGGCGGCCCTCCTTGAGCCAAAAGTCGGTCTTAAGCTCATCGACACCGGATCTACGTTCTATTATGTTTTTATTTCAGTCGGGATTCCAGATCACGCGTGGCGGACCAGTTTCAGTTCAACGGTCAACGGATCTCGATCGGAGATTCCGAGTACATGTAAATGTGTATGAAATTTCTCCTGATCCGAGGGTGTAATTTGGTCCGATTCGACGGTCCTGTTGCTTAAAAACTGATCCGCAAACGAGAGATGCCAGATTACTATTCAAGATATTTATTTTGTAAGGAAATAAGTGTTTTCACACTCCCTCGCTCCGGACTCAAGCGAATAGCCGTGGGACATTGTCTGAGTTTGATTTTTGAGATGGTTGTCAAGCCCAGCGAGGCGGTCCTAATTCCTTAACTTTGTATTATTCGAACTCCCGACGTGCGGTCCAGATCCGATACGGAGTTTCAAGATGCTCCCGTGAGCAGTCGGGTAATGAGATTGATCCTAGGTTTTAGGGTAACCTAGCGTCAATGATTCTACAAGTTTTGGGTCTTGCAGATCGTATTTAAAGCGATTCAAATGGATTTCATGGCTAATCTAGTTTAGCACTTAGTTAACTTTGTCAAATTTCTAAAGGATTTAATCCTAAGTGATTTCCGTCTGAGGTGGTACTTAGTCCTTCGTAGTTTGTATATAGAGTGATCCAAGTTATAATACTTAACCAGTTTAAGATAGTGTCTAGGGTGAAAGTACTTAGGAAAATTGAAAGAACAAGATGGTGAAGGGTTGGATTTGTGAAGGAAATGGGTTCAGAAGCGATTTTAGACTGTGGGATTTAGTTCTGATAGGTTAATAAGGTGTTAGGATTGACCTATTGCCTAAGGACGTCTAATTCCAGGTTGGCAAAAATCCGGGGTGTTACAATCTACCCCCTTAAAACAAAATTTCGTCCCCGAAATTGGCTAAGGATAATAAAGAAAGATTTAATTATTTCTTTTGCCTAAGTTTTATTGATTTTAAGTTTCTACGCGTGGTAGAGCATATACTAGTCTGGTTCATTTTAGTCTACCTCCCTTAAAACTTATTTCTTTATCCATTTCTCATACCCTGATGGTTTGCTACAATTTATTTCTTTACCTATTTGGAGTCCTAACGATAACTCCCACTTATTTAGAGTAAGATAGTGGTTTCATTGTTTGACCAGCACGGAGAGATGATTGTAGTGGGCTTAATCCCGATACATTGATCATCTACCTTGCCAGGGTAGAATGCTCACCGTATCCCTTCCTAATCCTGATGGATCCTGGTCTTTTGCTCGGCTAAGCAGTGAGTCCGTTGGTAGTCGCCCAGGATTGAGAATTGGGTCAAGCCGCGAATGTTTCGCCGTTGTATATTTCAGTATCTCCGTAGACCAATCACTTTAAAAACGTAGGGAATTTTCATCGCTGAAAGGTTCAAATATCCTCTTTCTAAGGTTGCCCTGTAGGTCTTGGTTTAAGAGAGTCCTTATTATAATCTATAGTCAGGGATAAGGTAAGTCCATGTCTTAACAGATCATCCTAAAGAGGTTTCTAAGAGTATAGAATTGGCTAAGGTTTCTATTAACATTGTGAATACACTAACTCTATTTATTGTGAATTAACTCGGAACTATTGATAAGTCTAGTAGTACGAATTAATGTAATACTTGAACCCTAATTGTCTTTATTCTAGTAATTTCAACGTTAACGATCTAAGGGAGGTTTAACCTCTAGCTAGTCACCATCTATGACCTACCCTATTGGCAACACGAAGTTGTAGAAATTCTTCATTTCAACCCTCCTATTATTTATAACATAAGTGTCACCTCTAGTTACCGTATTGCTTTTGTAGTAATCCAGTGTTAGGTCTTTTTCTTTCATATGGGTTGGTTTAATAGACTCAATGTTTACCATTAGGAAAAACAGGTGTACCTTGAATGTGGGCAGTGACCTCAAAGGCCAAAGGCGCCGCAGCTGCGGACTCAGATGTCTTAGCGGTAAGCACCTGCACACGGGCTCGTTGAGGATGATTTGGTTGCGCTGCCATAGTTCGTCAAGGTGGCCTACTCTGAGGTACAGACGAGCGGTAAAATGGCTGCACTGGTAGTGCAGGTTGTAAGGGTGGAGCCGATGTATCACGTGGCGGCAGACGGTCGGTCTTCTAAGGTGGCGTAATCCCGTTGTCTTTCATCTTGGTAAAACAAAAGGGGTCAGTGTGTCCCCCTCTGTTGCAATACGTACACCGACGTTTCGCTCACCTTTGCTGGGTCAGCAGAGCCTCAAGCCTGGGAGGTGAATCTTCAGGTGGCCTCTTACCGAGGATAGGCCTGCTCTGCGTCTCAGCAGGACGTGCAGGTGGTGAAGGTGGAGTCGCACTCCCACCCTGAGACAAGGCCTCAGAAATAGTGGCCATAAGCTGCTGGTGCTTCTGCATCTGCTGCTAATGCATCATCAACAACAACTGCTCAAACCTATCAGTAGGTGGAGTGGCCTGCGGCTCATTCGGCGTCGAAGAGGATTCCCGGTTCTGCTTGCAAACCAGTGGTGCATAAGGGGGTAGTCCAATTGTAGGACCAGTGGGAGGCAGAGACACAGGTATAGTCTTGCAATTAGGGCCCAAACTAGGGTCTCTGCAACCATCACCCTGAGAAGGAGCCTGGTCCATCGTATCAGTGAATAGGAGGTGTGCTGTGCTCTGCGTATATTTTCGCGGCAAGCCCTATACAACATAGGGTGCAACGCATGTGAGATGAAGCAAATCAACCCAATACAGAAGCACTTAAGCTTTCTACATGCTCCATAGCAAAAGAAGTTGAATGCTTTTCATTTACCCAAAATTGTCATAATACATGGACAACAGAGTTACATGAATCATGACAGAAATTACGTGTGAGCCAATTACATCTAAAACATCAAACACTTAAAATATACTACTATCTACTAGATCTTCTACATGAAAACATAAACCGTTTATCGTGGTAAGCAAAAGAAACAACCACACACAACAACGTGGATGACTAGGCATCCGAGTCAGGTGATGGAGGAGGAGCATTCTTGTCCTGCACACAGCACAGAATGGCCTTCAACATACGAGACACCTTCTTAAAGCTCCTCTTCACGTAGGCTTCAGTCTCTTCAAGCTTGGCTCAGGTCTCACCAAGCTCAGCCCGAACTTGTCCAACCTCTTGCCGCAGGGCGGCCTGGTTCTCCTCAATGCGAACCATACGAGCCTCCCTCGCTGCCTGAGCAGCGTTTGACTTAGGTGCACCAGGAGGAGAGCTCTTCTCAGTATCCTGAGCCTCATCTCCCTCTTCTTGTACATCATCGCCGCCCTCCTCCTCGCTTCCCACCTCGAGGTCAACACTCTCCTCACCGGCACTATCCGACTCATCTCCAGACTCGTCGAGTCGGGCTTGTCGCTGTTGAGGGCCGATCTTCATATTCTTAAGTGTCGCCTCGCTTATGACTCGGACTGGTGCAAGGTCCTCCATGTTCAACCTAGAGCGACATTACGAGCCATCCTGCAGATCAGGCAGCCAAATGGGAGCGAAATGTCATTCCTGGCAGATCGAACAACCTGAACTATCTGAAATAGGATGAATGTGGGTAGGCATATGTTGTCCCCGTGTCCCATCTTGTACAGAAAGTCCACCATCAATCGAGTACACTCTGTACGGTTACCCCACCGTGGGTACACATTGTATGTGAAAATGTGATGGAGTAAACGAAAGTCCTCGGCCATCTTTGTTGCCGCAATACAATTTCCTCGCGTCCAAGTAACTCGGCGACCACAAAGGTATCGCGTGCGGCGATCCCTTTCCCGCGCACTTCTGGAGAAGTCGTCACTAGGAAGCACTTGACCACGTGGGATCTTCGTGATCAGAACCACCTCATCCATAGTGATTGTGCGCCTTATGCCCCTCACGAGAGGCAGTGAACGAAGAGGCTCTAATGATGGATCTACGATGTGGGCGTAGAAAGCATGAACCGTGTTCTCACATGCAGGGGACTCACCGTCAAATATAGAATTCCATCCGATCTCCACCAAGTGGTCCATCATCGGGTGTAGCCCAAACATTCTCTCATCTACATGAGCTTCAAACACGACCTTACGGCCAGCAAAACGCCCATATTCAATGCCTATCGGATAGGCATTTCTGACAGGATGTTGAGGATCTAGGTCTCGCTTTGACCTAAACTCCCGAACGGTGCTAGTGCCGGCCCCATCGTTAGCTCTTCTTCTGGAATGGGCTGCGCTGCTTGGGCCAGCGTCATCAGCTGCGGTCTTCCTCTTTCCCATGAGAGATAGGATGGAGGAAATGGAGAAGATAGCCGTAACCAACTCGAAAAGGGCCATGGATTGAAGGAAGGAGAGAGAAAGGGTTGTTTCCTTTGATTTTCCACGAGCAACAGCCCCAACAGGTGTAGAAGAGACACTAGGGACAGGAAATGAAGAAGGAACAAGAGGAAAATGGGATGGGTTAGGAGGTTACTCGATTTTGAGCTTCAAATGGGGGATGTGAGAGCTCCAATGTGAAAGAAAGGGGAAGGGTAGGTGGCTAGGGCTACTGTGATCGATGGGAGTGGGTGATTTATGGACGAAAATGGTGGATTAACAAATTTTAGGGGAAAGGGTTGGAGAGGAAAATCGAAAATGGAAGAAAGAGGCGTTTGGAAGGAGAAAAGTGAGAGGGAGGGGAGCTCCAGCTCTAAAAATCAGAAACCCCAGCACTATTCGCACCCACCCCACGTGTGTGGAGGTCGGGCCGACCGTTCCCATGCCCGACCCAACATCAGAGGGCCCACCCGACCGAGGCGTGCCGCAGTGACCGCGGTTCCACCGCGGTCCGCCTTGGCTGGCGCTGCGCCGCCATGGTGGGGCTATGTTCTCTGCTATCCCAAGGTGCCAAATGCACCTTGGTTCGACACCGGGTCCCACTGGATTTAAGTGGGGAGGCCCCCGACTCTATTCAGTTCCAGATCGGGTGTGCTTAAGAAATTCCAGATCTAGACTGATCTTTTCTGACTTTCAATGACTGGATTTGGGTGGATAGCGATCTAGACATGTCAATAGATGGTCTAGAAGTGTTTTGGACTAGACTCGTGCGACCAGGGTCGAGCACGGACTCGATCAAAACGCGTGTTTTCTACGAACTGCACCAAATGGCAAAATCGGAAATCCTAGGACTGTTTCTTAAATTTTCTCGCACCCTCCTAGGTTATAATGCGTCAGCGTACGTCGTGGGAACATAACTCAGGTCCAGTTTAATCAAAATCATGCTCTAATACCGACTGTAACATCCCAAAAATTGGGGGTCGAGTAGTAACTCAACTCTCGAGTTTCAGAACATCACTTATGCAACATAGATAATGATGATTTAATGTTGTCTATGTTAGTACAATAAACATGAGTGAGATCCTACCAAAAATAATAATTCATACTCCAGATCCATGTATAAAACGTAAGCGGAAGACTGAAAGGTACATATAGATATATATAAAACAAAACGTTCTCGATCTCCAGAGTATGAACACTAACTGAGTCACCGTATATATATATATATATATATATATATGTTGGTTCTGAATCAAAATGTCAAAATAGTATAACTGAAATTATCAACCACAGCCCCGTAGTAGCGATGACCTATGCGAAGCCTCCTCCGAATGCGCATGTAGGAGAACTCCTCCTGATCGTCATAGACATCGGGCTCAGTCTCATGTGCTCCAGTAATACCTGCATCTGATACAGGGCATGGTGGGTATTTTAAAATACCATCCTGTAACATGGGAGTGAGTAGCTAACTCAGTGGAACAATAAAGCATAAGTTAACATGTTATCAATACAGTCAAGCAGTAATGATAAAGCAGTAAAATTAAACACTCCTAACTACTCTTATTAATGCAAGTATGGATGCAGGTATGATGTATGCCCTCACTGACATACTCCCTCATACGACACCCTCTTCGTTCGCGGCATGCTTTCATCCCTCAGTGCTCCACATCTTCCAGGCACATGCAATGCATGATGAGCATGATTACCGAGTTTTTAATTAGTCCATTTCAAACAGCAGGATTGGAAAACTAAGGTACCTCCCTTGTATTATTCCCAAACATGATCCATTCTAGGGTCGTCAGTCCTAGTTAATCTCATACGATGGTGTATTTCTAGGTCGCTGCAAGGACTGTCAGGGCTGTTACACAGAATCGTTGCACCACTCCCCCATCACCTTAGCAATACAGGCCTAGTTTATACTCTGTTACTACAGGAAGGCTCGTAGCCTCACCACAGATTAGAGTACGCTCGAGGTCACTCCACTGACACCCTACCAACTGACAGTCTATTTTCAAAGCCAACCGGTGCATCCCGCGGGGACCACGAGAATGGAACCTCGAGTGTCCCATACCACCATAATCGGCTCACGAGGGGCTCCTTGGTCATACGGGGAGGCACGTGGCCGGCGTAGGCCGACAACTCGACCATGGTGTCCCATACCACCATGCCGGCTCATGAGTCTTAGCGGTTCAAGGTACCATGGTTAACGGGATTCTTGGTAAGTTTGGTACCCTAGGTTCAAGCAAGCGTGGCGACCAAACATGGTGAACATACATTAGACTATCGGGGACGAGCTCGAGTATCATTGAACGACATGAAGTACATAAGCACTTCGCGTGGCCTAACCACTGTCGCCACCTCGACCACTCGTGTCCGCATCCACCATGGCGACATGAACATCACCACGTCTCAAATCGGATCGAGGTACCATGGTTAGACATAGTCCCAAACTAAGTCAATTCTCATCCATAGCATGTAGAGTAAAGCATGATAAAGAAAATAATTCAAGCATGATAAACAAAGTAATTCAAACATGCTAGTAGGCATGTTATAAGCATATTGTAAAGCATGATATAAAGCATGTTGTAAAACACTACATCAATAGGAATACAAACACATGTATTGCAAGTAAGTGGTTTTAAGTGATCAACCTCATGGAGGTAATCATACATTTCGCTAGGGCAATCTCACACCCTCTAAAACATCTACATCCAAACACTTACTCACTCAAGCATTTCCACAAACACTTAACATACACTATTTCACATACTTGGTGTATGTTAGCAAACATGTATTAAGGCGAGTCCTTTAAGAAAATAATTTACGCATATATAGTATATTTATACAATAAATAATCATGGCAAACACATCTCTAAAATACATGTGCATATTTGTACATACATAGTGTATATTAGTAAAACATGTATTTGGGCAAATCCATTCACCAAATAAGTATTTTATCCATATATCATATATTCATACAACAAATAATCATGTCAAACACACCAAAAATATACGTATAAGGTATTTTCTACGAATACCTAGAAGTCCATAATTTGCATCTTTAATGCAATCGGAAAGCACTTTGTACATGTGCAATTCGATCATGAATCTATCATTATCGACATTGAAAGCGTTGAAAATCATAACCTTGCTAAAGTCGCACCTTGTGTTGTAGAATCCGTATTCGGCAGTTTGGTAACCTAGAGAATGAAATAGGTTAGCTATTTCCTTACCTACAACTGTCTAAATCCCAAAAGCAGATTAGGGTTAGGTTTCTTACCTTAAAACGGAATCTGTATCACCGGAAAAGCGTCAAGACAAGGATGGTGCAGCCCGTGTGGTGGCAGGGAACGATAGTAGGGAGATTCTCCCACTCCTCCCTCACTTTCTCTCTCTCTTTTCTCTCTCAAATCTCAAATTCGTATGGCTATGAGAGAGGGTGCTCTAAGGCCCTTATATAGCCTAAAAAGTCTCTGAAATAGACTTATGTTTAAGGTATACTTGGGTTATATCCAAATCGGTTCTAATTCAGCTCAAAAGAGGGTTTCTGGCGGCCCTCCTTGAGCCAAAAGTCGGTCTTAAGCTCACCGACACCGGATCTACTTTCTATTATGTTTTTGTTCCGGTCAGGATTCCAGATCACGCGTGGCGGACCAGTTTCAGTTCAACGGTCAGCGGATCTCGATCGGAGATTCCGAGTACATGTAAATGTGTATGAAATTTCTCCTGATCCGAGGGTGTAATTTGGTCTGATTCTGACGGTCTAGTTGCTTAAAACTGATCCGCAAACAAGAGATGCAGATTATTATTCAAGATATTTATTTTGTAAGGAAATAAGTGTTTTCACACTCCCTCGCTCGGACTCAAGCGAACGTACCGTGGGATACATACGTCGAGTTTGATTTCGAGATGGTTGTCAAGCCCAGCGAGGCGGTCCTAATTCCTTAACTTCGTATTATTCGGACTCCCGACGTGCAGTCCAAATCCGATACAGAGTTTCGAGATGCTCCCGTGAGCAGTCGGGTAATGAGATTGATCCTAGGTTTTAGGGTAACCTAGCGTCAATGATTCTACAAGTTTTGGGTCTTGCAGATCGTATTTAAAGTGATTCAAATGGATTTCATGGTTAATCTAGTTTAGCATTTAGTTAACTTTGTCAGATTTCTAAAGGATTTAATCCTAAGTGATTTCCGTCTGAGGTGGTACTTAGTCCTTCGTAGTTTGTATATAGAGTGATCCAAGTTATAATACTTAACTAGTTTAAGATAGTGTCTAGGGTGAGAGTACTTAGGAAAATTGAAAGAACAAGATGGTGAAGGGTTGGATTTGTGAAGGAAATGGGTTCAGAAGCGATTTTATACTGTGGGATTCAGTTCTGATAGGTTAATAAGGTGTTAGGATTGACCCATTGCCTAAGGACGTCTAATTCTAGGTTGGCAAAAATCCGGGGTGTTACATTTAGAATTAAGATTTCAATACTCTACGAAATTGAGAGCATATGTTTTATTATTCCACATTATATTGAAATATTTTGTATTGCTCATCTTTTCAATAATTGGTTGATCTATTGTCGCCTAAGGGTACTTTAAACACTTTTGATTCCCTGTGATTGAGATTCGAGTGCTTTATGAGAGAATCATTCAATCGAATTCATGTTTTGTTGATGTTGATGATTGGTTTAATAAAATTATTCTTCGATTGGACATGATTAGACCTCAATTCCAATTGAGTTATAAAAGTTAAATCAATGAATTAGATATTGTGATTGTTATAAGTGAATTCTTGGATCCTTAGTTTTTTATTATTTTATTTAAACCTTTAACCAATCGCTGGATTAAAACCTAGACAATTGTTTAACTTTAGATTAATTCTAAGTTGCGTTTTCCATTCTGTGAGGATTTTTCCTCAGTCTCACTGAGTTATCTACATTGCAGCCCTTCACTTGGGGTTGTCAACTGTTGAGGGTCAAATATTACATATTATCTCTCATTTATTACTTGGTTTTATGAACATGATAATGCTTAATGTTCTATTTTAATCATGTTTGTGTTGCAAGGTGAATTTAAGAGCTTGGATTGGAAAGGATGCTAAAAGCATGGATTTAACGCTCAAGAATCACTAAGCCAAAGGTTGGATATTAGAAGATAAAAAATGAAGAATTCACATGCCAAAGATCCAAGAAAATCAAGTGAGAATGAAGAGAATTGAAGACTTGAAGTGAAAAAAAAAAGGAACCCTAAAAATCTGCCTGCTTCGACTAGTCTAAGCCTTCCTTCGACCAATCTAAGGCTTTTGCTCGACTAGTCAAAGATTCCTCAACTTGAACTCTAGAAACATAAACTTTTAATTTCACACGATCCTCGACCAGTTAAAGGTGACCCTCGACCAGTCGAAGGTTTTCCTCAACTCGTCTAAGGTTACACAGACAGCACGGAAATTTGAGGTGGTTCTAAGGTCGGTTTGTAAGATGGTGTTGCACAACTATAAATAGGAGTTCCTAGGGTATTCTTAGGCATCTTCTAGAGTTTAAGGAGTGGAGTAAAAGGGTAGAGAAGACGTCGCTAAGATTTTTTCTTCTTCTTTCTTAGTTTTTTTTTATGCTTTTCTTAAGAGATTTTAGTTTAATCATGTCTATGGTTGGCTAAATCTCTTAGCTAGGGCTAAGAGGTGAAGCTTGTAGTGTGATTATGATGTTTGCTTTATTTTAATTCATGTTTTGTTGAACTTCTTTGATTCTAATTTGATGTTTAAGAAATACTTTTAGTTTTTAATGGTTTGTTGTGACTTAAATTACAATAAATCTGTAATAGCTTTGAGTATCTTCTTTTCTTAATCTGAGATTGTGAAGTTAGTAAATCCTGTTGTTTACCATTATCCCTTAGGCATGGTTGGGTGAAGGAATCTCTTCTAACCTTCACAATTCTTCTATGTTTGGTTGTGAGATCGGTATATTATGTTGTTTACCATTGTCTCCTGGGCATGGTTAGATGATGGAATCACTTCCAATCCTCACAACTCTCATCCATTGAGAATTAGGTCAATGGAAGTTCAAATATGAGTTCATTGATATATCTTCCAATTGGATTGGATAGGACTCTAATTCCAATTGATTTCCTAAATCAAGCAAGGTAGCATCTTGAGAGGCTATAATTGGATCCTTGGCACCCTAGTTACCACCTATGAATTTGTTAGTTTTAATCACTTTAATCACAATTCTCTCTCAATTACTCCAGAATTAGATTCACATCTTCTTCTAGTTATAGTTCTAGTTACTTTCAAAAATGTACAAGATTAGTCCCTGTGGATTCGACTTCGGTCTCACCGAGATTATTACTACATCGTGACCCTACACTTGGGGTTTTGAATAGTAACCCTTGGGTTCAATCAATTTAACCAACACATCCCTCAAACAAAGGGCAGTTCTTTCAGTACCCTCCTATAATAGGGATTCAGTTTCAAAATGATCCCTCAGCTGGGATTCCCAGTCAATTTCAAAATAGTCCCATAATTAGGACATCTAATCAACTTCTAACACATTCATAATGGGATTTTAAATCAACTTTAAGTAGCATCTTTGCCAACCAAAAGGCCAGGGCCATGACAAGCGGTAGCTAACAACGGAGGTCAGTGTCATGCCCCACAATTCAAATATAGAGTGTGCACCCTTGGACTCGATTATGGTCCATGACTAATACACTAAATGTACTTAAGTTAACTTATCATACATTTATTTGGAGGTATAGTTTAATGCCTTCTACGTTCACATCCAAATTACAATCATACATCCATACATGTCATACATTCTCACATATTTAATTTATATTACAAACTCTTTCAAACTACCTCTATAACGCCCCAAATTTTTGCGGCCCAAGTTTACACTCGTGCCAAGAAAACCGAATGTTAATAATGTAATAATTGAATGCTTTAAATTGCACCTTATTTTTTTTTTTCATTTAGATCACATTCATTAAGGTACCCAATCACAAGAATAAAATCAATTGTACTTCTTATTCCATTAAGGCATAAAATTAAGTTAACTGTCTAAAGCCCTCTCAAATGGGAGCTTATTACATTATCAAAGTGTGCAGTAGAAAATAATCTAAATGTAATGTTAATCTTCTCATTTATTATGAATAATCTTCCATATAATGATCAATATCCGCATCTTCGGGCTGTTCTTCACCTCAATGTCTATATGGTTTCAATGCTCTATTCATAGTGATGGTTATCTTTTAAGATTAACAATAATTCAAGAGATTCATAAAAGTAATGCAAGGGTTCCGATATGTTTCGTACTCCACCACTACAAGTGGTATCAGTATGCACAACCAATATATATGAATGTGTGCTTAGCATAGTATGCGTGATCCATCATACGTAGTAATCATCACAATGTGGAATATAGTTCATAAAAAACCCGGCTTGCCCCACATTCTCACACTACGGAGATTCACCGGCATGTCCAACACTACCGTGGATTTATGTGAATACTTCAAGACGGCACAACACATGGATCAGATGAATTACGTGACACGATTTGTTCATGGAGCGACTATTTGTGACATCTAATTTCGAAAGTGATGTAACATGCATTACGGATTACTTACATCGACTTGTGCACTACTATCCGAAATTCATGGAATTACGTGTCGACCAAGAGGGTTCACTACCCTAAGAGCATTAGGTCCACAATAAAATATATGAATCACTAGATGTGAGTCCTCCAACACATCACTTGCATCAATGGGAAAATAAATTGAACCATGGAAGTTTTAGAATTTTAAGACACAGGCCTAAGTCATAAAGGGGGTAGCACAAGATTGACCCAATAAAGGAGAAAGGTAGCAATAAGTTAACTCAATAAAAGATAAGAGTAGCAAATAGGCTAACTCATTAAAATAAGGGGAGATGAGTAAAAGACAAACTCAATATAGAGTGAAAATATGCATCGCTCTCAAAATTGGCAAAGGGCAAGGCTTGTATCCATCACCCCACAGAAATTTATAAAAGTCACATATAATTAAAATCATACCTTACCCATAATTCCCAAAATAATAAATAATTCATAATGGTAAATTAATCAATTGCATTGAAAATCACGGTAATATGAAAGTATGAAAAAATAAGATAAATCATATTAACTCAAATTAGTGTAAATTTAAATGAATCCCTCACCTTAGCCTTTGATCTAAACCCTAAATCTTGACATAGGAAAGTTTTTACATGAACCACAACATAGCTTGAGCAAGAGGGAGACACCACATGTGTGGAGAAGGAAGAAGATGATTGGCGTATAGGCTTCTCCTTATCTTTCTCCTTCTCTTTCTCTTTGTTTTTTTCCCTCTCTCTCTCTCCTCTCTCTCTCTCTCCCCTCCATGGACGTGGGAGTATTGGTGTGAGACCCGACCCGAGTTTGCATGTGTGTATGTGTATGTGTGAGTATGCATTTCATTCATCTTGGTCCCGTGGTCCTACCGGTCGAATCCCGGTGACCCAAGACCATCGGATAGTGTTTGTGGTCATCCTTAAGTCCGGTCACGTAGACCCGACTCGGTTTGAGCCAAAACCTATGCCATCTTGTTCGCATCGTCATTGTAGTTCCGATGTCCCGTGTTGTGTATCTATCCGACGTGTAGATCATAAGATGTAGGCAATTCAATTCTAGCCCTTGATCATGATCATGTGGCCCACTTAGTAAGGAGAGCATATTTTTTAAGGTGGCCCACTCCCTTTTTGGTGCAATTTCCAACAAACACCACACATACTACCTAGAGTTCAATCTTACACACCACCTACCCTTAAACACCACTCACAAGCTTACTAACCTACTAAACCTACAACCTTGGTTGTAACTCCCTACTTGCAATCATCTCCCCTCTCTAACCAAGGTAAGAAAACAATCATTACCTAGCTTAAAAAGGATTTCTCTCTCTTTCTCTCTCATTCTCTCTACTCCTCTCTCTTCTCTCCCTCTCATTTTCTTCTTCCAAGCAATAGAGGGGTGGGATGTCCACCCCATTCCAGCCCTAATCCCCCTCTTTTCCTCTAAATCTAACCTTTCAAATCCCATCTCATTCCTTAATCCATTACCCTTGGTGTACTAGGAGCAAGGAGGTCCAAGATTGGAGCAATCTAAGGTGGGTGTGTTCTTAGGATTTAGAACTTTCATCTTTACATTCTTAGATCTCTTTTCTTTCATATGGGAAGTGTAGGACCCACCAATCAATAGTGGAGATCCTACACCATCCCTTAGTTATGGCCAAATGGCCTCTTTGGTGCATGTGTGCCCATGCATGGGGTTTTTCCCTCTATAGGCCCTATCATGGAAGATTATTTGTATTTCACCATATGATAAGTCATCTAGAGCTTAGAATCATGGTTAGGATTGCATCCTAACCATTGATCTTAAATCTAGGACATGCATGCGGTGGATCTTTGTTGTAACATATGAACAAATGGAATGTATGGTGTGATTGATGAAGGGGAGGACCTCAATATGGCGGAGCCTCTCCTCTTGTGGCCGATTCTTTATTTTTCCTTTATGATAGAATTTTGATCTTGCATGTGTGGCCCACCTTGTCAGTCAACAAAAATCCAGACCATCCATGAAGCTTGGACGCCCATAGCGGTCCATCCTTGAACATGTGGCCCTAAAATTCATCTTAATGGGGCACATGCAAAGGGTATTGATGATGGGGAAGGTCTAGACATTTGTGGAGCCTACTAGGGTAGGCCACAACATAAATTCTTGGGGTTAAATCCCATGAAAAATGATGTTTATATTTTATTTCCTTCAATTACCTGTTGCTGTCCCAATCAGTTTGGACAAATTTTTGGGCCAACTTGAGGCCAGGATTTGGGGCTTTTAGTGGGGAATTATGTACTATGTGGAATATAATTTTTGAAGGTATATATCCCACCTATAAGCATGCCAAATTCCAGCCTCAACTGACCCCATTTGGGTCCCCAAAAGGGTGGGCAAATATGGGTACCTTGCTGAATTTTCTACTGTAATTCTAACAAGGTTACAATTTGGAAACTCAAAATTTTAAAATAGTTTCTAATCAGGTGGGCCACCTTGGTGGACCCTAACTTGTACTACATATATATGGGAAGGTTGAAATCCAATTTTTCCAATTTTCGAACCCCCTGGGCCCACCCCATTGGGTGCTCAATCATAGTCTATCCAGAATTATACACTTAGCAGAATTTTTGGACAAATTGTATTTCTAAATTAAATTAAAATACTTCTGATCGTCCAAAAATTATGAAATTTTTAGATGTGTGGCCCACCCATGGAAGGACCATCCTGCAAATTTTTAGGACCATTGGGCCCTTGTACCATCCGTGGTGCGGCTTGGAGTGGCCCACCAGGCTGGGACGCCCTGGCTAGCCATCCACGCCACCTTGTGGCCCCACCTTGATTTATTTTATATCCCACCATTCATCCAATGGGGTCCATAGGGGCATGATCATTTCCCCCATCAATAGCATCCATTTGGGACCCATTTGGATGAGTTTTGGGCTAATTACCCAGGCCTATAGGACTGTCTACCCTTGGGACATCCAGGCCCATTAGACCACTGCTGGACTTCTAGTCCAGCAGCATGGTCCACCTATTTTATGTGTTTAAATCAGTCCCTTAATTTGGTGTGAGAAATATGTGGGCCACCAGGGGACTTATACTTACCTCTTTATGATTTTTGTTGGGCCCCAACAAGCCCAGAATATGGGTGGGCTAAAATTTCTGCAAAAGGCCCAAACTGGCCGTCCCTAATGGTTTGTTTTGGGGTAGCATGGCCCACCAAATTAAGGGTGGATTATGCACTTGAGATTGCCTTCTTCTAAGATGTCCTTGGGCCTCATTTATGTATGCTTGGAGGCCCACCTCCATTGAACTTTATTTGGACCTATATGCAATGTGTTGATTGGCCTTGGTAGGCCCACTCATCTTGGACCTTCTAAGTTAGGCCCCATTGGACCTCTGGGCTTATACTTACCATGGTATTGTGATGGGCTTATGGGCTAAAATACATAAGCGGTTGGGCCCTTAGTTACCCACTAAATTAGCCACATGCATGGGCCAAGATATAAGGCCCAATTCACTTGCTTTAAACATAAGAAATTGCCCATAAGGTTGGGTTATTGGGCTGCCCATTAGGCCCACCAAAATATGTGGGATTGTGACTTTTATGGTTGGGCCCAAACCTTGCTTAAGGGCCCACCATATTACCTATGTGTCGGGCCATGTGTATTGCCCACTAGGCCCTTGGATTGTTTAAGGCCTTGGGCCTTGATTCACTCGAGTAATAACCGACTACCTTTTGGGACCCAGTTGGGGTCCTCCTTGGCGGCCCTAAGGTAGGCCCATAGGGTGGATATAGGTGGTTGAAGGCCCACATGGACCCTTGTTAGGACCGTTTCTTCCCTTGGGCTTTTATATGGCCCTTCCTAGCTCGTGGGCTACCCGAAAGTATTGGGCCCCCACTAGAGGATGATCTCATAGTAAATTATCTAAGTACCTAGGCTTGTTTCCCTCCTTGAGAAGGAGGAGTATGTTCTAAGTCTTCATCGCCATAAGGCACACCCTCATGACTCATATGCATAATTTACATGATTGGATTTCATTTGTGTGTGGTCATTGGGTTGATATGATAGAGGGATGAAGTTTCTCCCCTTATGCACATCGAGTGCTTGGAGCTAGTGCATGATCTGTATGCGTGACTCATACATTAACATCACATTTCATGATAGTATCGCCCTTGCTTCAATAGAGCCTTGCCTCCACAGGGACATTCGTGGATGGCTGTATATATGGACACCATAAATGTATTACTTGAGCATATGGGATGCACAGGATGCTCATGGGTGAAATTTTCAAAACTTTCATGGTACCAAGGATCTACTCCAACGTCGTGACCGAGTGGAAAATATGAGCATATGAGGGCCTTACACCTTTAGGTCGTGACTCCCACTGTCGTGTAGTCGGTTGGAATGGGGTGTGGCCTTACCCGCATGTGAGAGAGGGCATTGTTAGGCTGAGTCCGACCAGCTCGTTTGAGTATGCGGGTCTGTAGAGTGGCAGTCATTCTGCAGTGTACTAGACCCCGATAGATTCCTTATGATGGAATTATACTGACATATGGATTAGATATGAGCACTGACATTACTTCGCATTGCATTTGCATCGGCTATATAAGCCCTTTACGAATCACCTTGGTATGACACCCAGTACTCATTGCATTATATTCATAACAGCCTTAGTTAGGCTTATGGCATTTGCATTGATCATATTTCCCTTCTGTATCTCCTATTACTCTTATGCGCACCATTGTCACACACTTTCACCCCCCTCTAAACTCTCTATAAGCTTATACACGATTGATGCGTGCAGGAGATCTTAGGTCAGCAGCGTAGTAGCAGAGCTTGGATAGGAGTTGAGCCGAGAACCCAAAGTTGCAGATCTTCTTTTCTTCTTCTCTTGTTAGCAGATGTATTTCCTTCTTGTCATATATCTTAAAGCTCAAATTTATAGTGGATTTTTGTGATGCGTGCCTTGGTTATTTCTGAGATGTACTTGTTGTGATCTTGAGTATGCTCGTGTTAGATTGATTATATGATTATAAAAATCCTTCTTATAGGATTACAGGATCGGAACCTGCCTCAAGAGCCGAGAATGGGGTACTGCGGAGGCTGTTGCAACCAGAACCAGCTATTGGGTTTCTTGTGAGTCCGGTCACCGAGTCTGGGGGGTGATAATTGGCATGTGAGTGGAGAAGGGCACGCACACCCCTTTTATAAAAGGAGTGGGCATGTGAGAGGGGGTGTGTCACATCCCACTTAGATTGAGTTTCTCCAATTTGACATTTTTGGATGATCTTTCTTTAAATCTAATTCATCTAGTGTATTGAGGTCATCGATTAGAGTCGGGGTATATGATTTTCTTAGTGATCCGAAATTTATATTGGTCTATCTTAAAAATCTCTTAACGGGTGCCAAAATGAATTTGATTTCAATTAACGGTACACACTTAATGATCAGGGCCCAATTTTTGGTGAAATGTGTAGTTAGGATAGATAAATGGCTGGACAAAAGTTGAAGGTTGATCAATAGTGGAAAAGGCCTAAATATAAATTTTCACCTTTTGTACCAAAATAAAGGAATTGGAGTCAAGGCAGTCATCATTCAACGATGTAGGATCATAAATCGGGGTCTAAATTTTGTATGATATCATAGTTATATGAAGCCAAAGTGTGGTCTAAATTTGAGTTGTGATTGACGGTGTAAAGTGGGTCAATTGGAAGCTCCAAATTTAGAAAGAGTTAGTAGGCTAAAAAGGGATAACTTCGAGGCTAAGGAAAAGCCTATCAAGGTCGGGTTCTCATATTTCACACTTGGTATATATAATAGAAAATTCAAGTCATTCATATGAAGGGAAATATCCTATCATGACTACCCACGAGCTTTCTTCACTTGATGGACACCAAAATCAACAGTTAAGGGGCTGATTTGTCAATTGGGCCACTTTTACAATGATCTAAGAGCTGAAATTTGACATGTATAGTTAATTTATGATAAATAGGCATAGTATAAAATTTCATATGAAACGGATCATCAGAATTATGTGATCTAGAATTCAAGGGTATAGGTTAATGGCATTAAGCACTTACGATTTTGCCATCTTTTATTTCTCCAACTTTCACTATTCATAACATCAGACTACACTATCCAAATGTATTAAAATTTGACAGACATTCTTTATTTTTCATTCTCTTTTCATTGCCCTATTTTGGGCCTTGATCGTTTACAGATGACCAAGATGCCTTTTTAATGGGTTATACCACCCCGATGTCTAAGTTAACTCTTTCATATATCTAATAGAGAAGTCAGCCGGTAATTGTGGCATATACCTTACGATCTTCAAACTGAGTTATTTATTTTGATATTTAGGCGGTCCATTTGGCGGATTCAAATATGATGGACGGTCAGATGACACGTTAAAAATAGGAAAACTTGATGGTTAGTACTCTGATAATGTATGTAGGTGTTTGTATGTTCAGTTTTTTAAACGGATGAACACAAGTGAGTTTTTGGAGTGATCAAGAGGTCAAACATGTATACCATTAGATTCAAGTGACTTATTCACGTGTGTAAGTTTCTCAGATTGTAGTTTTGATGGTGGGTTAAGCATATTCATAGGTGGTGAACGAGACGAACGGATCAAAATCTTAATTTGATGTGTACGAGCGGATGCAGATATCAAGTAGTTAAGTTTACTATGATTGGGTGGTCGAAAATCAAAGTGAACGGTCAAATATCTTTACCTATCAGTGGATAGTTAATTGAACAGTTGGTTATGATGGACAAGTGAGAATACTTGGACATATGATGATCTTATCTTGAAATCAACAGTCGGATGGCTTGATCTATGGATGGAGATCATTCTCAATGGTCAGATTCATGTTGGAGGATAGATGTAAGGTTAGGATAGCTAAATTGGTATCGAACACATGTGCATACTAAGTTAAACTTTATGGTGACACTCGAGAACTTTCAATACTCGAGTATTGAAAAGTTCGGGGTATTACAATCTATCCCCCTTAAACAAAATTCTGTCTTCGAAATTTAATTACTTTTATCAAGTGGACTTCGATCCCATCAATAGTCTGTTAATGGGTTTCGATCCCATTGAAGACCACTCGATAGAATCGAGTAGGTAACTCAGATCTATCCAGTAAGATATGATTTTTTTATCCGAGTTTCTTAATGGAATCGACGAACCTTCGATGACATCGAAGGGTCTCCTCGATCCGATCAAAGACCACTCGATCGGATTGAAGAAATGGTCTAATAACGATACATAGATATATTATTTAGATTTTATTGGTGAGATCAGCACAGGGTTCGATCTTATCAAAGGTGATTGAATCAAACCCCAAGTGTAGGGTTGTGATGTAGTTTTACTTGGTGAGATCGAGGTCGAACCCACATGAACTTATATTTGTACATTTTCTTGAACACTTTAGAACTAGAACTAGAACTATTTATATGATTGGATTTAAGAAGTAATAATGTAAATGAGTAAAGTAAAGAGGAAAAATAATAGAAAAATAAATTAGAGCTCCAAGGATCCACTTATAGTTATTCTTAATGTTTAATTCACTTGATTTAATTAGATAACTCAACTAGAATCGAAGTCTTATCCTATCTATCCAAATAATAGGGCAGTTAAATCATCATTAATAAACCAAAATATATTTGAACTTCAATTGATTTGGTTCCCACATAAGGCACCAAAGTATTGATCGTGGGGAATTTGAAGCATCTATCATACCCTTAGTCTACAATAGATCAATGGATTTTATAGATCAATCTCCTACAAAATAGATAAGTAATCATTCTTAACTTTCCTAAGCATCCAATGTGCCCGTAGTCGACAATGGATCAAAGTAAATAGAAAATAAATCTTCATTTAAACCAAACATTAATGAATTGTTCAACATTCAAACCAATAATATGAATCAGAGTAAACTAAGACATTAAAAACCACTACAAACTTCACCTCTTAGCCCTAGCTAAGAGATTTAGCGAAACATAGACATGATTGAACTAAACTCAAAAGAAAAATATAAAATCAAAGAAGAACAGATGGATTAGAGAAGAAAAAGGAATCTGTAGAAGCTCTGCAACTCTTTGTTCCCTCTCCTCTACCCTAATTTGTATCTAGGAATCCTAAAATCACCCCTTTATATAGGAAAAAATCACACCGACTTGGAACCATGAGTCTTCAAAGTTCCAGAAGAGAATCATCTTCGCGATCCATTCCAACATTTACTTAACATCTTTCTCCAATTGTGGAACCTCTTCCTGACAATGAAGAACTACTTCGATTGAGTGCAGCACATGAGGTTACCATCTCTAGTCAGATTGAGATAACAAAAATTTAGGGGACTGATGTATATGTTCCTGAATTGGAACCAATGCCTGATCAAACACCGCAATCGATCGACAATAATCCACATCTTCAAATAATATTGAAAACATCCTTTCTTCCCTCTAGAAAGCTCTTAGCAATGATATCTTCATAGCCGAATCTCTTATGCCCTCCACCGAGCTACAACAACTTAAAGATGAAATCCAGGCAATCGTATGCTTGGGGGTATAGGAAGCTATGTCATCTGAGCTAACTGAGAGGCTCAACGAATTTATCAACCACTTCCAAATCCCTCTCTCTCTCTCTCTCTCTCTCTCTCTCTCTCTCTCTCTCACGAACGAATAAAGGTCTCATGGCCAAACTCCCACCACTTAGAGAAATTTTTTGCTCTTATGAAAGAGCATTGTGAGCTTCACATCATGATCAAGCACCTTGAGTCTAAGCAAACGAGCACAACTTCTCAAGTGGCTACAGTTAGTGACACTGTAAAGAAGATATCGGCTAAGAATAAAGAACTAAAGAAATTTGAGGCCAAGATGGAGGATACAAGAGTGAAAATTGTTGTTTTAGAAGAAGAGATAGAGACACTGAAAAGATCTTTCAATGAGATGATCGAGGCAAGAGATCAGAAGAGAAAAACCATAAAGGAACTGGCTGATTTCGCTTGATCACAAATGGAGATGATCGGCCAAATTAGACGCATGACCTTGAAACATCAAGCAACTATAGCTACAGGAAAGGACCGATAAGAGAAAGTAAAAGACACAATCACAAGATTCTTTTCCTTTGAATTCTGAATTATAACTTTTTAAATTGCTCAATGGAATCAGCCTCTGAGCCACTTTTTGGTCTTACTTTCTCGACCACCTTTTACTTAGCTTTCTTTACTTTCATAATCTATAACTGCCTCGGTGTTGTGGCATGCAAAAAATGAAGAATTGCATGATATTTCAGCTGAAATAAACACCATTATGGTTGCACGTTCCTACTTTTCAGGAACAAAAAGAGTCATTGCATGCCATAACTGCCTAAGATGCGTCGAATGTGGGGGAGATGTAATTTCCTATATAAATAATGCTCTGCCTACCACTGCAACTTATCAAAACTACATACTTATTCATAGATTTAACCTATTTTTGACTCATGGTCATGGCTTTCTCTTTCCTCAGTCAAGCCAAGGCTTTCTTGAAGGAGATTTTCGACTGTCCTTGTTGATTATCATTAATACTCCATGCTATTTAACATTGACCTCTTTATCAAGGATGATTTTAAGGTTACTGAATCTGATGCTCCTTTAGGAGAGGTTCTAAAAGTGCTAGAGAAACTTCACAACCTCGAGGACCTATACTTTGAACTTGAATTCGAGTCTTAGAGGATGGACGAATACCTAAGACAACAAGCTACTGCTCAAGAAGAGTCTCATCTCGTGGGCAATGCGCATGAGAGAGTGTGGAACAACCATCTCCTATGGAACATGGTGCATTAGTTCAACTTCACCTTACTTCGAGTCCTTTAAGCACAACACACTGACCTTATGGAGGACATCAAGGAGAAGGAATGCGCTTATACTACGAAGGATCCTACTATTCCAGAGGATCACTTTCCTTTTACGATTCCTAGATAGCTGACTACCAGGTTCAGTTGAGGGTGAACCTTTTTGGTAAGAGGGAGGCTTAGGGCAGAGTTTCCTCGACTGACATTCACGTCAATCAACTCCTGCACTTCCTTCCCGTCTTCATAGAGGAGGGGTATAACACCTCGAATTTTTGCTGCTCAAGTACATACTCATGCCTGAGAATTTTGGGTGATAATGAAATGAATAAATGGATACTTCATAACTGCACCTTGTTTTTTCAGTTCATATTAATGAAAGTACACATTCATAAAAATAAAACCAACCATACTATAAATCTTATTCCACTTAAGCATAAAAGTTCAAATAATCATTTAATGTTCACTTAGGTGGGAGCTTATTAAACATATTTAAATTTGAAGCATTAAATGTAAATAAAGCTAAACTGTAATTAAAGCATCAATAACATAATCCAACATTACTCGTAGTCTTTCATAGCGACACCATGTATCAATTATATCTTCAACCTGTGCATCACTTTCATCATCTATATGATTGTAGAGGGTCAATGCCCTACTCATAGTGATGGTTGTCCTTTAAGATTAACAATAATTCAATTGATTCATCATAATAACAATATAAGGGTTTTGATACTTTTCATACTCCACCATTATGAATGGTATCGATATGCACAATAATATACATGAATGCATGCCTATCATAGTGTGTGTGGCTCATCATACATAGTGGCAACCACATTATGGAATATAATTTATAAATATCCGGCTCACTCTGCATCTTATAACTATGGAGAGTTGTCAGCATGTCCAAAACTACTGTGGATTTACGTAACACCTCGAGATGGTACAACACATTATTGGAAGAATTATATAACATGATCTGTTCATAGAGAGACTAGTTACGACATCTAATCATAGGAAAATGATGTAATACGTACCCTCAGATTACTTACATCGATGTGTGCACCTGTAACCAAATCCAAGGATTTACCCATCGACCAAGAGGGTCACTACATGGAGTGTATTACATCCACAATAAATACATGTAAGTTATTAGTTGTGAGACCTTCACAGCAACACTTGCATTAATAGGGAAATAAGTCGAACCATAAGAGTCCTGAAACTCCAAGACACATACCCAAGCCATAAAATAAGGGAAAGTAGCACAAGGTTAACCCAATAAACGAAAACAGAGTAGCAATAAGATAACTCAATAAAGGAGAAGAGTAACATTAGGCTAACTTAACAAAAAAAAGGGGGGGGGGGGGAGTAAAAGCCAACTCAATATAGAGTAGTGACATGCATCGATCTCAAAATTGGTGAAAGGCAAGGCTTGTATCCTTCACTCATGAATTCATAAAATGTCCAACGGTATTTTTATGGACTAATTAATCTGAAATTATAATAAAATAAACCCCATTAGGGAAAAAAAATAGTCTATACACTTTTAAGTGTATCAATAAGTATAACAATGCGATTTTGGGTCAGACAGGTCACCGCTACGTCCAAAATACCTCAAAAGTAGATCTCATTGTCTTAAGGTTTAAAATATGAATTTTAGGTCAGATTGATGTCAGTAAAATCATAAGATTTTCTGAGATAAGTATCCAGTTCATCGGATGCATAAACTAAGCACCGTTTGGGGCCTGAATTCATGTAGTTTCAAGATTGAAGGCATAGTTTTATGATCTGACCTAGATTATAATCCAACATCATTAAAATCATATCTCAAAACATAATTCCAACATGGATAAATAATTCATAATTATCCAGCAACTTATTAACATAAAAATCACATTAAAAATCAAACTATACACATTTTTAATGCGAAAAGAAGAGAACTATGTATAAATTGAACTTAAATATGTGCAAGCCTAAAGGAAGCCCTCACATTAGCCTTGGATGTAAAACCTAGATAGATCTCAATGTATGGGGGCTGTCATGCCCCGAACTTGAGAACTGGGCTCACAAAATTCCCAACCGCTGAATCCGATGTCGATAACCTCTGTAATACCCCATCTCAAATCCCAACTCACATACGCCAGGTTCTGATCCTAGGATCCTACAATGTAATACGCGAACATTTCAATACCCGAGTATTGAAAGTTCTCGAGTGTTACCATGGAAATTAACGAAATATGTACATGTCTACGATACCAATATATCTATCATAACCTTACATCTATTCCCCACCATGAATCTGACCCTTAAAAATAGTCCCTATCGATAAATCAAGTCATCCGACCATTAATCATGTGGTTTGATACATGTACATTCCCCTAACTAAATCAACGAATAACCCTTCATCATAATGATTTAGGCATAAGTTCTTTTATAAGAATTACTTAGAAACGTGCCTACAACCATGTAGAACCATTGGATTTCACAAAACTCTTAGATCAATAATAATTATGAAAATGCCATTAACCTAGACCTAAAATCCTAGATCACAAGGTTCGCGCAATCTGTTTGATGAGAAATCTTATGTCATGCCTATATAGCATGAACTAACTGTACATGTCAAATTCCAACCCTTAGATCTGCAAGATCCATAGTTAAAACAAACATTTACTTGATACGAACCATCCGAGAATCGTGATTACCAGATACTTTAAGATGAGCCATACCTAGGATTGGTAAAATGGATGGATGGAGTGGATCGGATAAAAATGCCTCTGTGGGCACCACTTTTGATGCGTGTGCATGACCCATGTGTGCACTCACTGTGCACTGATCCGGAAGGCATGGTTAAACACGGCTGACCCGTGAAATCCCAAAAACGGAAGGATTTTCCTTTCCTTCCGCAATGAACGGACAGCGTCTGTTCAAAGGACGTTGTGGCCCATCAGGACCACCCATCCGTTCAATCTGAACCATCCATCGCGTTCGGAAGCCACCCTCGTCCCAATCATAGCTATTCTCACATGAGACTGCACACGTGTGTACACTCAACTTCCAACAAAGGAGGAGCCTCTGCACTGCAGCGTTAACAAACAACATCTGTTTGAGGATGCTGGTGGCCCACCATCACGACCTTGTTCAAGGATTTGAATCCTCCAATAAGATCGAAGGGAAAAACCGACCAAGACCATGGGACCCATGATGGCCCATGCACACAGTCGTGGGCGCAAATGCGAGCGCAAGAAGGAAAATTGACTTCCGTTAAAGCTATAGACTGAGAAAACTGGCTGCATTGAATCTATCCACACGACCTACCCTTCCATCTCAACCGTTCAAAACCCTTCAAACAACATTCTGCCTCCTTCCACAAAGACAGATTGGGAAAGATTGGACCACAAGTGACTCCATTTCCTGTCATTACTCAAGCTTAACTCGATTTCTGCTACACAAAGGCAGAGTTGCGTATCTAATCCATCAACCGTGTCCCGTTCTTGCTACATAAACCGGTCTGCGTAAGGATACGTAAGAAAGACCTAGAAGTCCGTACGCATATAAAAGAGGCCTCTTCCATCCGACGGTGAGAAAGAAAGGAAGAAAATGAGAGGAAGAAAGAAAATAAAGGAAAACAAAGGAAAGGAAAAGAAAAGAAAGTAAGAAAATGAGAGGAAGAAAAAAAAAAGAGAAAGAGAAGGAGAAAGAAAGAAGCATCGTACATCGAGTTCCATCGAACGCCAGCCGTAATTCAGGTCAGGCCGAATTCATCAGTCAGTAAGATCATGTATCCCTCCTTCTATCCTCCTTCCTAGATTTTTCTTTCCTTTTCTTTTCCACAACAAGACACAAAATTACTTCACCCGGTCGAACTGAGTCAACTTGGTGAAAGAACACACTGAAGTTCCTAAACATAGACATTAAGAATTATCTAACTGCCATGTCACATAACACGTTTAAATCAGGCCTTAACGAAGATTTCCCTTTGGAATCAATCATACCAAATATAATAATACCATAAGCCCGAAATCTAACTTATTCTTAACCATATGAACTAGGACATGATTGGATCTTAAAGTGTGTGTTCGGACATTTAACTTTGGTAATAGGTGATCAAGCAACTAAATGTGAGGGTTTTTATCCTTTAAGCTTACTTGAGTTAAGATATTATTATCCTGCCATTTACAAGCTTTCATGACATTGTGATATTCTCTGCAATTGTTTAATTTACCAACATCAATTATTTACCCTTTGGTAATTTTGATATGATGTGAATTATGTGTGATATTTCTGAATTTATGTGAGGCCATGGATTCAAGCCTAGCCCTTACCTTTACCTATTTGTTAAGTTAGCCTTACTACTCTCCTCTTTATTGAGTTGGCCATTGCCACTCTTCTTATTATTGAGTTAGCCATTGCCACTCTCCTTGTTATTGAATTGGCCATTACTACTCTCCTATTTGTTGAGTTAGCCATTGCTACTCTCCTCTTTTTCGAGTTGGTCATTGCCACTCTCCTCTTGTTGAGTTAGTTATTGCTACTCTCATCCTTATTTTATTAGCCTTGTGTTATCTATCTTTAAGGCTTGGGCATGGGTCTTGATATTTTAAGACCTCGTGATTTTGTTTACATTCCTTATGTACAAGTGATGTTTTAAGAGATATCACAACTAGTGATTAAAATATTTATCATGGACGTAATGTGTTACAGGTAGCAGCCCTCTTTGTCGGCACGTAATTCAGTGGGTTGGTTGGCATGGTGCACAATCGATGTAAGTAAATCATCATGTGTGTTAATCACCTTTTCAGGATTGGATGTCACAAATAGTCGCTACATGAATACATCATGTTACGTAAATCCCTCAATCATGTTGTTGTGTCGCCTTGAGATGTTCACATAAATCCACGTTAGCATTGGTCATGCCAGTAAATATTTGTAGTTATGGGATGCGAGTCGAGGTCAAATTTTCTCTTAATCGTATTCTACATTGTGACGATCACTACGTATGATAATCCGCACATACTTCACTAGGCATATATCTTATGTAGGTTGTTTGTGTATACAGATATCTCTTGTAGTAGTGGAGTATAAGGTGTATCAGAACCTTTACATTACTTTTATATCTCTCTTGAATTATTGTTAATCTTAAAGGATAGCCGTCACTATGAGTAGGGCGTTGACCCTCTCCAACCATACAGATGATGCAGGTGATGTATAGATTGAAGACCTAGAGGATCATCCCCTTATGAAAGATTATACTAAGAGAATAAGAAGATAGTTTTATGATTTAGTTTTATACTTCCACTGCGAATTCAATAAATGTAATAAGCTTCCATTGAGAGGGCATTTGATTATTTAATAAATTCTTTATAATCAATACAATCAATTTTATTCTCGTGAATGTAACCTTCATGAATGCATTTGGATGAGATCTAAATGAAAATAAAAATAAAAATTAAGGTGCGATTTTTTAAACGCATCTAATTTATACATTATTAACACCTGGTTTTCTCGGGCACGAGTATAAACTCTGGCCATGAAAATTCGGGATGTTACATACAAGGAAGATTTTTAGGGTATTTTTTTTTACATGATCATAACCATAAGTGTACCCAAGTCACAAAAACATCATTATCACATATCCACTAATAAAATCTTTGAGTACAGTGCAGGAAAGGAAATATAAGATGTAACCAAAACTCAAAAGACCAGGCTCATGCTTCGGGCTCAATGCTTTTGATATGTCATAGAACCACCTGCAACGTAAACAAATGCCCATAAGCTTCCTATGCCATGCCCCAAACTTGGAAAACTTGCTCACAAAATTCTTGATTACCGAATCCGGTGCCGACAGCCTCCGTAGTACCCCATTCTCAGCTCCCGGCACCCATACACCAAGTTCCGATCCTGGGATCTTACAAAGAGAATTTTTTTAACATCAATTTGATTCATAATGAGCATAACCAAAAGCATAACCCACGAATAATAACCACAAGAACACCATCACAAAATTCGCTATGATAAAAAACTTTAAAGTACAATGCGTATGAAGGAAAATACAAGATAATAATAACTGAGACTCCTGAAGCTTGACTGCACACTCCTGCTATGACTAAGCTACGGCTACATCCTAGCGTCACCTACACGCATCAATTGTGCATAAGCTTATAGAAAGCTTAGAGGGTGGTGTAAGTGTGTGCGCAATATGGGCATGCTCAGAATACAATATCAGAGTAATGCGGAATCATGCTGATGAGTACATGAATGCAATCATCCGTACCAAGGCTATGCGGTGCAAGATATAAATGTTATCGGTCATATCAAGACTATGCGATGTGAGATGCAACTCAAGCATACCAATCCTCATCCAAATACACATATCAATGCAGCTCATCACTAGAGCATCAAGTATCAGTACAGTTCTTAGTTTGCATAATCACCGGGGTTTAGTACACTCCAAATGGCACTTCCCCTTTCCTAAGCGCCCAGTCCAAGCGAGCGTAAGAAACCTCACTATCCGCCTGGCCAATAGTCTTTCAATACCTATCCAGCACGTCGATAGCAGACCCATTCACGAGCTAGTCAAACTTAGCCTAGCAATGCCCCCTTTCCTTGGGTAAGTAAGGCCACACCCCTTTCCAACCGACCATAACACAGTGGGAGACGTGACCTCCTGGTATTCGGCGCTCGTGCGCTCATGTATCTACTCGATCTCGACATTGGAGTCATCCTCTGGTACCATCGGCTTTAGGGATTTTCACCCAGGGACATTTATGGCATCCCGATGCTAGAAACAGTTTTTCCGGTATCTAATCCGTCCACCCACGATGTGTCTATGGAGGCCACAACCCTGATGTCGCTAGGGCACATAGTAATCACAATCACACAAATGCAAATGTGCATGAGTCATGCCGTCCATTCATGCATCAATCTTACACATACCGTGCACTCTTGTGGGATAACTCCGCCTATCAAGGAGTCCCATAAACACCTGCATTATGGCATATGCAATGGTAAATCACAAACATATAGATGATGCGTATGGGCATGTATCATGATGTTGTGCTGTCACAAACTCATAATCGGCAACAATAGTAGGTATCGGTAATCGGCATCGATAATCGGCATCGTTAATCAACCCCAGCGAGAGGTGGGGTCCATAGATGGACGGCCGATGATGGACCAATTAAAATCAATGTGGCCTAAGTGTTTGGGTTAACCCACGAGAGAATGATGAGGACGGGCCTAACAAGGCCTAAGGAAAGGTCACAATGTAGATGTCCAACCATCATTGCCCATCAATGTGGTCATTTAACCAACATTGCTCCCAAGGAATGGCGCTCATAGGGCCAATTGGATAGGGGCTCACTGCCTAGCACAAGGGTCTAATATACATCATCATGAGCCTCAATTACATCAAACGGGACAAATCAAGTGGGCTGATCAAATGGGTCGATACAATGGGCCGAGTCAAATGGGCCGAATCAATAGGCCGAGTCAAACGGGCCAAGTCAAATGGGCCGAGTTGAATCGGCCCAAACCAACCACACTATTCTTTTATAATAAGAGATCATTTTAGAACATCATCACAAATGAATCATATCCCAAGGATCACCTGGACCATACCACAAATGGCAGTGGAGGTAATGTTTTCCACTTTTTAAACCACACAAGGCCACCACAAGATTTATTTTCCACCCAATCTGTTCATAAGGTCACAAGACCTGGCTGAAGAGGAAAAACAAAATATCATTTGATCCAAAACTTTTAGGATCCTTAAAGGATTTCAATGGTGGACGTTCACTCTCCACTGGTTTCTATAGTGTGGTCCACCTAACCATCAGATCTGCTTCATTTATATATATATATATATATATATATATATATATATAAAAGCCTTGAGGGGAGATGGCCAAAAGGATGGATAGTTCACATACATCAATGGGGTCCACATACGTGGCCCATCACGAAAAAGGGATGGACGATTGGATGTAACACATAGCAGAGTGGGGTCCCACCCATCCAGATTACTGGACGGTGCGGAATGAAGTACATATACGGTGGGGACCACAGAACTGGTGACGTCAACAGCAGCCTAATAGCTGTTGTGAGACACACCAGCCACACATGTATTATATAATATTATATATATAGTTTAAATATAATATAATATTATATATATATACACACATTATATATGCAAAGAGCATAAGGCTGCCCACCGTCCAGATCCATCTGGATGGTGCAGATTACCTAAGCTAAAGGTGGGTCCCACGTGGAAGTGGCCCACCATCATCACGCATATAAGATATTAATATATATATATATATATAATATTATATCATCCAGCCCAACGTCCAACAGTAGGGACGCTGGACAGTCTGGATGCCACGGGGTGGGTACACGGGGTGTGGCCCACCATGCATACTTATATTATATAATATTATATATTATATTATTCATATATTATTATTTAATATATATATATATATATATGTTTTTTGTTAAGAGGAGTCCAGCGTCCAGCCATTTGGACGCTGGGTGTTGTCAAGGGTCCCACGTGGTGCAAACGATGTAACCTTCACATTGGGTCTAGGTGGTGTGGTCCACCCAATCAAGATCAAGCTGACTTCTGTGTTTTCCTACATCTGGGCCTGTCCAAACCGACGGGCAGCAATCCCGTCCGCTAGACAGTCTAGCATGGTGGGCCCACTGCATGGACGGCATGGATATGATATATACTTCAAGATGGGCCAAACAATTAGGGAGAGAGAGAGAGAGAGAAAGAGATTATGATGGAGAGGAGGGACCCCGCCACTATGGGCTCTCCATTTCTTACATTGTATGCTTCAAATGGGTCCCATCACATGTGGTCCCAAATAAGAAATTTAACGGCGGATCACCCACCTATCGGCCTCGTTCTTGATCATTTGGACTCCTATGCACCTTGCCTTCAATTTTGATCGAGGTAGATGATGAATGGATGGTGGAGATGGGAGATGAGAGGGTGGAAAAGTGGGCCACACTTGTTATTTTGGGAGAGCTTGGGGAGGCTTGGACGTTGGGATTTATATTACTTGGGAGATTTTTTTGAGAAATGAGGGAGAGAGAGAAGTGATGGGATGATAACAGATGGAGTGATGGGTGATGGGTGATGGGTGGAGTGATGGATGAAGTGATGTAAGGGTTGACTTTGGTGTAACTTGTGTAAGAGAGAGATAAGGGTAGGGTATGGGTTGCTTGTACTTGACTTGAGGTGTGATGTGTACTTGATTGATGAGATTGATTGATTGATGGGATAAGTCGTATAGATTCTCTCAGAATTCGCACGCACGGCGTTTTCCTCCAAATGAATGTGGACCCATATCTTTTGGCCTAGGTATTGGATTGGTGCGCGAGTTATGGCGTTCAAACCACGGCAATGGTGCGATCGCTAGGGTATAAGTTTCAGGTCGAGCTGACTTCGGTGTGCAAGACTCGGCTTAGGATCACGCGCAAACATCGGATACAGGTTGATGGTTGTCGAAATTTGACAAAAAGGACCGTAGCAGCCTATGGAACGGTATAGAATAGGATATGGGTCTTACAGCTCTCCCCTCCAAATAAAAGTTGTCCTTAAAATTTCTACAATCATCGCAACTAGACATAACTCATAAAGGAGGAGAAAACATAACATCATCATATAAAATCGGAGACAACATATAAGATACAACATATAATCAATCATCAAAGAGATGGGGATAGCACTCTCGAATGTCAGTCTCATGCTCCCAAGATGCCTCATCAACATAATGGTGGCCCTAGTGAACATTCACCAAGGGAATGACCTTGGTCCGGAGGACCTGCTCCTTCCGATCATCGATACAAACTGGCTGCTCAATGTAAGAAGAGTTCTCACGAACTTCCAACAGCTACCAATCGATAATTTCCTTAACATAGAGATATAAAAAATATTGTGGATACCAGACAACTGAGATGGCAAGGCAAGCCGATAGGCCATGGCGCCAACGCACCTAGTGATCTTAAAAGGTTCTATGAATCTCGGGGCAAGCTTGCCCTTCACTCCAAATCAAACCACACCCTTCATGGGTGAGACCTTGAGATACACTCTGTCCCCAACATCGAACTCTAAGTGATGACGTCGACAATCAGCAAAACTCTTCTGTCGGCTCTGAACTGTGTGCATGCTCTGTCTGATGATATCAATAGCCTTTAACATCTGCTGCACAAGCTTGGGACCTAGGAGACACCGCTCTCTGACCTCGGTCCAACAACTCGGAGATCTGCATGGTCTACCATATAATGCCTTAAAAGGAGTCATGCCAATGGTCGCCTGATAGCTGTTGTTATATGCGAACTCAACCAATCGTAAATGCTCATCCCGGTTACCCCTGAAGTCAATCGAGCAGGGCTGAAGCATATCCTCTGGGATCTGGTTGACCCTCTCGGTCTGGCCATCGGTCTACGGATGATATGCGGTGCTGAGCTACAAATCAGTACCCATTGCTCTCTGAAAGCTGCCTCAAAACTAAGACATGAACTTCAAGTCTTGGTCTGAAATAATCGAGACAGGAACACCATGCAGTCACATGATCTCATCAACAAACAGCTTGGCGAGCCGATTCGCATGCCAAGTCTCAGGAATTGCAAGAAAATGTGCTGACTTCGTCAGACAGTCCACGACAACCCAGATGGCTTCATGACCGCACTGAGTCCTCAGCAAGCCCATAATAAAATTTGTCGATACGTGCTCCCACTTCCACGTAGGGACGCTCAATGGCTATAATAGACTAGGGGTCTCTGATGATCAGCCTTGACACGCTGGCATATGTCATACTCAACCACAAAACTAGCGATCTGGTGCTTCATCCCTGCCTAAAAATACTGTCTCCTCAATCACGATACATCTTCGTCGAGTCAGGGAGGATAGAAAATCGTGATCGATATACCTCGGTCATAAGATCTCTGCATAACTCAGGAATATCCAGGACACAATATGCCTCTGAAGTGAAGTCTACCATCAAATCCAATTTGTCAATCCGCCAGACTCTCAGATGTTGCATCTGCTTGGTAATCCTGTAACGATCGTCTGTCTGCTGAGCCTCGATCACCCTTACGATAAGAGAGGGTTGAATCGACAGGCTCGATAGCTGAACGATAGAAGACTGTAGACCAAAATTGAAGTCATACTCTGCTATATCTTCAAGCATCCTCCACTCCTGAATCATCATGTGTGCCACCAGGCCTCGTGGCTAAGGGCTGAGAGCATCGGTCACCACATTCACCTTTCCTGGGTGGTACTGGAGATCAAAATCATAGTCCTTCAGCTCCATCCAACGCTTCTGCCTCATGTTTAGTTCAGACTAAGAGAATATGTACTTCAAGCTCTTGTGGTCGGAGAAGAGCTCGAACCTAATCCCATAAAGATAGTGTCTCTACACCTTTAGTACGAAGACAACTGCTGCTAACTCCAAATCACGTGTAGGGTAGTTCAGCTCATGGACCTTGAGCTGACGAGACGCGAAGACTATAGGCTTGTCATGCTGCATCAGGACAATACCCAAGCCAATACGCGAGACATCAGTAAATACAACAAATCCATCACTCCCAGAGGGAACAGTGAGGACAGGAGCGGACGTGAGGTGGTCCTTCAGCTCCATAAATAATCACTCACAGGCGTCGTTCCAAACAAACTCTGCGCCCTTTCGAGTTAACCAGGTCAACGGGGCTGCAATACGGGAGAAGCCCTCAATGAAACACTGATAGTATCCCGCTAAACCAAGAAAACTATGGATCTCAAATACAGTCGTGGGCTGGACCCACAGACGCACTGCCTCACCCTTCGAGGGGTCTACTGTGAAACCCTCCCTCGTCACCACGTGATAGATGAACTTCACCTCCTCCTACCAAAACTCGCACTTCTCTAGCCTCGCATACAACTGGTGGGCACGGAGGGTTTACAATGTGATCTCTAGATGCAGCATATGTTCCTTGTCATGCCCCAAACTTGGAAACCGGGCTCATAAAATTCCAGATCACCGAATCCGGCGCCGACAGCCTCCATAGTACCCCATTCTTGGCTCCCACAGCCCATACGCCAGATTCTGATCCTGCGATCCTACAAGGAGGATTTTCAGTATGATTTTTTTTTTTAATGAAGCATAACCATAAGCATACCCAAATCATAAAGGTAACATCATCATCACATATCCACTGATATAATCATTTGAATACAATGCTGAAAGGAAAATACATATATCGAAATCAAAGCTCCAGAGGACAGCTGCACGCTCCAAGCTCAACGTTGCTGCAACCTAATGCCACCTGCACGCATCTATAGTGCATAAGCTTACAAAAGCTTAAAGGGTGGTGAGAGTGTGTGTGCACAAGATAAGTGCCAAGTATACCATAAAGCCCTTAAATCATACATCATTAGAATAAGCGAAAATACTGACAAGATCATGAATCATATGATATCAGAGTAAGCGGAAATATATTGATAAGTTCATGAGTGCTATCAGTCGTACCAAGGCTATATGATGCAAAACATATTAAGACAATAACAGATGTTGAGGATGTAATACAATATGCAAATCCTGATGAGCCACGAATACCATTAACCTCATCTAGGCCATATAAGTATAAAAACATAGTAACCCAAAATGTAAGTACTACGGATGCAATGTGATATGCGGTGCGAATGAAATGACCATGCTAGAATGTGAAGTCGGAATGATAGTACGAAGTATCACAGGTTGTGGGGTCCATCACAAGGGACTTCTATCCAAACCAGTCTCATACTTAAATTTGGATAGTCAGACACAATGTAGTAAACTCCTAATCTCAGGTTAGTCACACGCCCAACCGAAATCCTGACCATGCGATGGTACACGTGACAAACAATTACGCACCACCAGCCCGAGTGGATAGTGAATGAATGAATGAATGGATATGCAATTCCTGCTCAATAATTCCACATATCAATACGGTTGCTCTCTGGGGAAATCACCGAGGTCTATTACACTCGACACCGACTGCCTCCTCCCTAGCTGTATAACCCAGCAAGGGGAATAGACCTCACTATCTGCCCGACCAGTAGTCTACCAATACCTACCTGGCTCGTCGATAGCGGACCCATTTATGAGCTAGTCATACTCAGCCTAGCTTATAGTCCACTCACTCAGGCGGATAAGGCCACACCCCCTCCCAACCGACCATGACACAGTGGGAGACTCTGCCTACTGGTATTCGGCACTCGAGTGCTCATGTTCCACTCAGTCTAGACGTTGGGGCTACTCATGGCCTCGGAGGTTCTGAGATTTTCACCCAAGAACATCCTAAGTGCCCATAGTGCTAGAACCAAATATTTTTGGTGTCCCATCTAGCCATCCACAATGTGCCTGTGGAGGCCACGACCCTGATATCGGTAGGGCGTACAATGATCAAGTCACATATATGCGAGATGCATAAGTCACACTATCCAGTCATGCCGCAATCCTGCACGTACAATGCGATAATCTGGGCACTCCATCTTTTAAGGAGTCCCATAAATAGTTTGTCCAATAGCGTATGCAATGATCAGTCACTACTCATATCAAGCATACATATGATGCGTATGGCATGAGTCATGAAATTATACTAAGCATGTTATAAAGTAATGAACTATCCTTACAATGCAGATGGGCCTAAATGGCCTATACTCAATAAGTATGGGCCTATCAATGGGCCCTAAGGAGAGTTATAATGCAAACATTTAACCAACATTATTCTTATAATGTGGATGTCAAACCAACATTGCTCCCAAGGCATGGCTCGTCATAAATGTCAACACATAAACCACGGTGGAATCACATTACAATGGGCCTCAACCCGTGGGCTCCAAATACATCACAATGAGCCTCAACCCATGGGCCCTATACACATCATAGTGGGTCTTAAACCACGAGCCTTTATACATCACAATGGCTCTCAACCCGTTGGCCCTAATACATCATAATGGGCCTCAACCCATCGGCCCTAGAATACATCAACATGGGCCTAATCACATGGTCCTAATATATGTCAAGGGGGCCTCAACAACGGGCCTCATACACAAGACGGTGGGCCTCAATAACGGGCCCTCATACACATCAAGGTGGGCCTCAATAAAGGGCCCTCATATACATCAAGGTGGGCCTCAATAACGAGCCCTCATACACATCAAGGTGGGCCTCAATAACGGACCACAAATACATCAAAATGGGCCTAATCACATGGGCCTTACATTCATATTAAGGTGGGCCTCAATAACGGCCTCACACACATCAAGGTGCGCCTCAACAATGGACCATAAATATATTGATATGGGCCCCATCACATGGGCCTTATAAACATCAAGATGGGCCTCAACAACAAGCCACAAATACATCAAGGTGGGCCTCGATGGACGGCCATAAATAAATCAAAATGGGCCTCATTCATATACCAAGGTGGGCCTCAATGGATGGCCACAAATAAATCAAAATGGGCCTCATACATATACCAAGGTGGGCCTCGATGGACGGCCATAAATACATTAAAATGTAGAGATATATATATGTGTGTGTGTGTGTAAATATATATATATATATATATATATATATATATATATATATATATATATAAATGAATCATATCCAAAGATTAACTAGACCGCACCCCAAATAACAGTGGCAAGAATGATTCCCACCATTAAATTCTCAAGGCCCACCATAATATTTATTTCCCATCCAATTTGATCATAAGGTCACACTGACCTGAAAGGGATTTTAATGGTAGACGATCAAACCCACTGTTTTCTATAGTGTGGTCCACCTAATCCTAGATTTGCATCATTTTTATTTTTTTATTTTTGTCTCATGCCATAAAATTATCTTTCAAAATGGTTGGACGGATTGGATGCAACACATGCATCATGGTGGGGGTCCACATGATGGCCCACCATCCTATATATCATATATAATATAATATATGATTTATATATTGTATATATATACAATATTATATAAAATATAAAAAAATAATATATATATATAGACACACATAGACACACGCACACACATGCACACCGTCCCCTGGACAATGTGGATAAAACACATAGATCATGTGGATGCCACCATCCACCGTCAGTGGACGGTGCAAATGAAACACATACATCACTGTGGGTCCCACATGGGGCCCACCATAATGTTTGTACGCCATCCCACCCGTTGATAAGGTCACGTAGACCTAGATGAAGAGTAAAAACAAATTTCATCTTGATCCAAAACTTCTGTGGACCCAAAAAGGGTTTCAAAGGTGTCCGTTCAATCCCACTGTTTCCTATGATGTGGGCCACCTGAGCTTTAAATGGGGCTGATATTTGGAGAGCGGACCGCTACCCTAAGGGCCCACAGAATGGACGGAGTGGATATATAACACACATCATGGTGGGGCCCATGGCTAGGGGCCGTGGGTCCCTGTCTCCAGTGTCCACGGCAGCAGGCGCCCTTTATCAGTGGCAGCAGCGGCGACTGCTGCTGTTATGTTATTTTATTTTTTTCTTTTGAAAACCTAAAATTTTGAGGTTTTTCGTATGTGCGGCCTGCATCAACTGAATCCACCCAGCCACTGACTCCCATGGCTCAAGACAAGCCAAACAAGCCCAATATCTAGTATGTTTTGGCATATAAAACCATCAGGTGGCTTTTCAATGGTAAACATCACAGTTATTTATGCTATGGTCCACCAGAGATTCGGATCAGCTTCATTTTTCAGCTCAACGCCTAAAATGTTCGGGAGAATGGGATGGACGACATGGATTAAACCCATTCATCAAGGTGGGGCCTGCATAAGTGGCCCACCAAAAAGCTTTAAAAATCCCTTCTCTTTTTTTGCATGTCAGTACACCCACTGATTGATCACACGGTTTTGGATACCACATATTAAGGTGGGCCCCACCTTCAGATGTGTTGTCTAGGTGGACCACCATAGGCACGGATGGTGTGGATAAGACATACACCAAGGTGGGGTCCATCCGAGTGGGCCACACGGCCACATCATCTCACACACAAAAATATATGAAAAAGAGAGGGGAAGAGAGAGAGGAAGTGAGTGGGACACGTGAGATGGAGGGCTCCGCCACTATGAGCCCTCCCTTGCAAGTACTATACATCAAGTAGGTCCCATTAAATTGGAAATCAACTGTCGAGATCCTTTCCCCACCAAATGTAAGGTCTAGATGACCCTATCCATACAAGAAAAATAAACATCATGATGGGGTCCATGGTAAATGGCCCCATCATGAAATGATCATGAGAATCAAGGTGGGCCATCGGCCACACCTAGGGCCCAAAGTGAGATCTATACCATCAATCGGTAGGCCTCACTTGGTCGTTCATCTAAAAATAAAATCTAAGCCTATAGAAGCACCCACCGTTCGATCTTCTCGGTCTGTTGGAACATCGGTCTTCTTGTGCTTCACTTTGATGGTGGAAGATGAGAAATGAATGGCTAGGATTGAGGATTTTTGGGAGAGGAAGGTGGGCCACACACTCCCTTTTCTCTCTCACATGAAATGCTTGGACGTGGGTTTTTTTGTTGCTTGGAATCGTGTTGGGAAATGAGAGAGAGAGAGAGGGTTGTAAGAGAAGTGAGGGATGAGTGTGATGGGTAAAAGAGTGAGTGATGTGTGATGTGTACTTGACATGTATGGTTGTGTAAGAGAGAGGGTAAGAAGAGTTGACTTGGTGGTTGCTTGGGGATGGGGTGAAAGGTGATGTGTACTTGACATGAAGTAATTGATTGATGGATTGATTAATTGATTGATGGGACATGTTGTAGAGATTCTCTTGGGATTGCAACGCGCGACATTTTCTTCGAAATAAACACCGGCTTGCATCTTCTGGGCATGTTATCAGATCAGTGCTTAAGAAGCAGCATCGGAACCGCAGGGATGATGCGGTCGCAATGATACAAGTCTCGGATTAAGCTGACTTGATTCTACAAGATACGACTTAGGGTCGATCGCAAACGTTGATTATGCGTCGCAGGTTGCCGGAATTCTATGGGAAGGCTCGCGGAGGTCGACGGAATAGTACAGACTAGGATACGAGTCTTACATTCCTCATGCGTCCTCGAATATATCAGAATGTCATTGATGAATACTACAATAAATTGACAAGATACGGACGGAAGACTTCGTTCATTAATTGCATGAAGACCGCGGGTGCATTAGTCAGTCCGAAAGACATGACTTGAAACTCAAAATGACCAAAACGCGTCCTGAAAGCCATCTTTAGGATGTCCTCCTCTAAAACCCGAATCTAATAATAACCAGAACGCAGGTCAATCTTCAAAAAGAACTGTGCCCCCTACAGCTGATCAAATAAGTTGTTTATCCTCAAGAGCGGATACTTGTTCTTGATCGTGACCCGGTTGAGCTCGCGATAATCCACGTAGAGCCTTAACGAGACACCTTTTTCCTGTCGAAGAGTACCGGTGCTTCCCAAGGCGAACTGCTCGGACAAATGAATCTCAACTCACGCAACTCGTCCAACTATCGCTGCAGCTCATGCAATTCCATTGGTGTCATACGGTACGGGGCCTTCGAAATAAGTGTGGTACCGGGCACGAGATTAATCTGGAACTCAATATGCCGATGAGGCAGCAACCCCGAAATCTCCTGGAACATGTTGGGGAAATCACAGACCATCGGCAATGGATCAATACATGTGGTAAAGGGCTCCTCAATGGCGCAGGACATCAAATAAGACAACGGCTCTCCTCCGGGCTCGGCAACAAACTGAAACTGCGGCAAGCCTGGTTTGTAGAATGTGACGGTCCTCACGGAACAGTCTAACACAGCATGGTACTCAGCAAGTTAATCCATGCCCAGGATGATGTCGAAATCTAACATCGGCAGCGCAAATAAATCCGGGTGCAAAAAGATATCATCGACCAGAACAGGGCAAGATAAACAGAAACAGCCCAACCCCGTAGTCTCCCCCAATGGCGTCGATATGGTCAACCCTTCGCGAGAAGACTCTGTCCATAATCCAAACAATCAGCAAAAATTTTCAGACATGAATGAGTGCGAAGCACCAGAATCAAATAATACTCAGGCGATGCATGCAAAGACTGGAAGTATACCCTCGACGATTCCTCCAGAGGACTGTGGGTCCTGCTGAGCTGCGTAGAACTTAGCCTGAATTGGTTGGGGAGGTGCTTGTCCCCTCTGAGGTCCTTGGTGCTGCTGTTGCCTCTGTGGTAGCCTGTAATGCTGTGTCTGCTGCTGCTGGGGCCTCGACGGTTGAGGTGGCTACGGTCGCTGCTGATGAGGTATCCGCTGCTGCGGTTGTTACTGCGTTAGAGGCTGTTGTGGCCCTCTCAGCTACTGCAGATAAGGGCGGGGGCACTCATACAAGCGGTGCCCTGTCCCACCACATCCAAAATAAGTCCCTGTATATGGCTGCTGGGGTGGCGCTGGAGGTGCTGCTGGCGTTCTAGCAGATAGGTGGCTCTTGTACCTCTGTGGTCGTCGATGCTGATGGGAGCTACTAGAGGGGGCCTGCCTCCTCTGGCCTCTCCTCTGATCTCGATCGCTTTTCCTGTCGGCCCACTCAGTCTCATAAATCTGAGCCCTTCACACTACCACCTGAAAAGTTGGGAGCTCATGCCCAATAACACAGCCTCGAAGACCGTAACGCAAGCCGTTCTCATAACGGCGGCCCTTCCAACCCCATCATCAACCAAATATGTCGTGAACCTCGATAGCAACGAGCCGCGTACTATACCACAAATATGTCTCCCTACACCAAGGTCTCGAACTCTAACACTCACTGCCGATGAATGTGGTCGGGGAAGTACTACTGCTCGAATCAGTCTATGAAATCCTCCCATGTCCAGACGAAATTTGGTCCTACTACATGAGTAACGGAGGTCCACCAGTGCTCAACCTCACCCTGGAGAAGAAATACTGTCAACCGGATCCGCTGTTGGGTCGTACAAGCCATAGTATAAAAAATCTTCTCCACATCGGAGCGTCATCTCTCGGCTGCAGTCGGATCTGGCTTGCCCTGGAAACACAGGGGATTGAGCTGTCGAAACTCTCAAAGTAGGGCATCCGCGCGCTCCTACTCTACTTGGGTTGGTGAAATAACTGGGTACCTACCCTGTCCATGAAGCATAGCCATCACAGTCTAGAACATCTGCTGTAACTGGGAGGCACTCATGGGTACGGTCAGATCTGCACCGATCTCAGGTGGAGGAATGACATCTGCAGGCTGGGGAGTTGGAATCTTTAGGGGTGGATCAAGAGTCGTAGTAGTAAAGAGGGAGTCTCAGGTGGTAGAGCGGGAGTCGCTCGGGTCACTCTTCTGGGCGGCATGTCCTATTAGAAATGAACAAAGGCGCCTGTCAATGCTTGAAAACTCTCGAAGGCACGTTAGGGGACTAAATCGGAAGGTTACGCACTCGGAACCTAATTGACCTAGACTCATAATAGATATGTGATGTTGTTCTCGGTTATTCCTAAGTTATACTCTGATACCAACTTCTGTCACACTCCAAACTCGAAAATCGGGCTCATAAAATTTTCGATTGCAGAATCCAGCGCTGACAGCCTCCGTAGTACCCCATCTTGTCTCCCAGCACCCATACACCAAGTTCTGATCTTGGGATCCTATAATGAGGATTTTTTAACATCGATTTGATTCGTAATGAACATAACTAAAAGCATAAACCATGAACAATAACCACAAGAACATCATCACAAAATCCATTATGATAAAAAAACTTTAAAGTACAATGTGTATGAAGGGAAATACAAGATAATAATAACAGAGACTCCTGAAGCTCGACTGCACGCTCTTGCTGCGACCAAGCTATGGCTGCATCCTGGCATCACCTGCACGCATCAATCATGCATAACCTTATAGAAAGCTTAGAGGGTGGTGTAAGTGTGTGCATAATATGAGCGTGTTCAAAATACAATGTCAGAGTAATGCAGAATCATGCTGATAAGTATATGAATGCAATCAGCCGTACCAAGGCTATGTGGTGTAAGATATGAATGTTATCGGTCATATTATGACCATGCGATGCGAGATACAATTCAAGCATGTCAATCCTCATCCAAATCCACATATCAATGCAGCTCATCACTAGAGCATCAAGTATCAGTACAGTTCTCAGTCTGCATAATCATTGGAGTTTAGTGCACTCCAAATGGCACTGCCCCTTTTCCAGGCGTGCAGTCCAAGCAAGCGTAAGAAACTTAACTATCCGATAGGCCAATAGTTTACCAATACCTATCCGGCACGTCGATAACGGACCCATTTATGAGCTGGTCAAACTCAGCCTAACAATGCCCCTACCCTCGGGTGACTAAGGCCACACCCTTTTCCAACCGACTACGACACAGTGGGGATGCGGCCTCCTGGTATTTGGCCCTCGTACGCTCATATATCCACTCAGTCTCGACGTTAGAGTCATCCTCTAATACCATCGGGTTTAGGGATTTTCACCTAGGGACATCTATGGCACCCCAATGCTAGAAACAGTATTTCTAGTATCCAATCCGGCCACCCACGATGTGTTTGTGGAAGCCACAACCCTGATGTCGATAGGGCACATAGTAATCACAATCACATAAATGCAAATGTGCATGAGTCACGCAGTCCAATCATGCATCAATCCTGTGCATACCGTGGGCTCATGTGGGAAAACTCCGCCTATCAGGGAGTCCCATAAACCACCTCCATTATGGCATATGTAATGGCCAACATAAACATATAGATGATGCATATGGGCATGTATAATGATGTTGTCCTGTCACAAACTCATAATCAGCAACGGTAGTCGGTATCGGTAATCGGCATCATTAATCAACCCCGGCGCGAGGTGGGGTCCATAGATGGACGGCTGATGATGGACCAATTAAAATCAATGGGGCCTAAGCGTTTGGGTTAACCCATAAGAGAATGATGAGGAAGGGCCTAACACGGCCTAAGGGAAGGTCACAATGTGAACGTCCAACCATCATTGCCTATCAATGTGGTCATTTAACCAACATTGCTCCCAGGGAATGACACTCATAGGGACAATCGGATAAGGGGCCACTACCAAACACAAGGATCTAATATACATTATCATGGGCCTCAATTACATTAAACGGGTCGAATTAAGTGGGCCAATAAAATGGGCCGAGTCAAATGGGTTAATTCAAATGGGCCGAATCGAATGGGCCGAATCAATGGGCTGAGTCAAATGGGCCGAGTTAAATGAGCCTAAACCAACCACACTATCCTTTTATAGCAAGAGAACATTTTAGAACATAATCACAAATGAATCATATACCAAGGATCACCTGGACCATACCACAAATGGCAGTGGAGGTCATGTTTTCCACTTTTTAAACCACACAGGGCTACCACAAGATTTATTTTCCACCCAATCTGTTCATAAGGTCACAAGACCTGGCAAAAGAGGAAAAACAAATATCATTTGATCCAAAACTTTTGGGATCGTTAAAGGATTTCAATGGTGAACATTCATTCTCCACTGGTTTCTGTAGTGTGGTCCACCTGACCATTAGATTTGCTTCATTTTTATATTATATATATATATGCAACGAGCATAAGGCTACCCAACGTCCAGATCCATCTGGACAGTCCAAATTACCTAGGCTAAAGGTGGGTCCCACGTGGGAGTGGCACACCATCATCATGCATATAAGATATTAATATAATATTAATATTATATATATAATATTATATCATCCAGCCCAACGTCCAGCAGCAGGGACGCTGGACGGTCTGGATGCCACGGGGTGGCTCCACGTGGTGTAGCCCACCATGTATATTTATATTATAATATATTATATTATATTATATTATATTATTCATATATTATTATTTAATATATATATATATATATATATTGTTAAGGGGAGTCCAAGATCCAGCCATCTGGACGCTGGGCATTGTCAAGGGTCCCACGTGGTGCAGACGATGTAACCTTCACAGTGGGTCCAGTGGTGCAGCCCACCCAGTCAAGATCAAGCTGATTTTTGTGTTTTCCTACATCCGGGCCTGTCCAGACCGACAGGAAACAATCCCATCTGTTGGACAGTCCACTAAGGTGGGCCCACTGCATGGACGACATGGATATGATACATACTTCAAGATGGGCTAAACAATTAGGGAGAGAGAGAGAGATGGAGAGGAGGGACCACACCACTATGGGCCCTCCATTTCTTATATTGTATGCTTCAAATGGGTCCCACCACGTGTGATCCCAAAAAAAGAATTTTAACGGTGGATCATCCCCTATCGACCTCGTTCTTGATCCCTTGGACTCCTGTGCTCCTTGCCTTCAATTTTGATAGAGGTAGATGATGAATGGATGGTAGAGATGGGAGATGAGAGGGTGGGAAAGTAGGCCACACTTGTTGTTTTGGGAGAGCTTGGGGAGGCTTAGACGTTGGGATTTATGTTGCTTGGGAGATTTTTTTAAGAAATGAGGGAGAGAGAGAGAGAAGTGATGGGATGATAAGAGATGGAGTGATGGGTGATGGGTGGAGTGATGGATGAAGTGATGTATGGGTTGACTTTGGGGTAGCTTGTGTAAGAGAGAGGTAAGGGTAGGGTATGGCTTGTTTGTACTTGACTTGAGGTGTAATGTGTACTTGATTAATGGGATTGATTGATTGATGTGATAAGTCATACAGATTCTCTCAAAATTTGCATGCACAGAGTTTTCCTTGAAATGAACGCAGGCCCATATCTTCTAGCGGCGACGAGTCACGACATTCGAACCGTGGCGACGATACGATCGCTAGGGTACAAGTTTCGGGTCGAGCTGACTTCGGTATGTAAGACTCGGCTTAGGATCTCATGCAAACGTCAGATACAGGTTGATGATTGTCGAAATTCGATCGGAAGGACCGCGGAAGACTACGGAATGGTACGGACTAGGATACGGGTCTTACATCCTACGAAGCTCATTAGAGTGTGTGTGTTTGTGCACAATGTATATGACAATAATATAGATATTGAAGTATGTGGAAGATGATGGAGGGCTAAGCTTCCAAGTGCATGAATTTTGTTAGCCATACCAAGGCTATGCAATTCAAGGCCTATATGGTCGAATGTCATATGCTATAGATGCAGCACAAACATGTTTATCCTCAACTAGTTAACATATTAGAACAATTCATTGTTGGAAACATCACCGAGGTCTGGTACACTCCAACATTGATTGCCACCCCATTGTGCGCAAGAACAAGTGAGTGGAAAAGACATCATAATCTACCTCGCCAGTGGTATATCAATGCCCACTCAACTAGTTGATAGCAGATGTTAGACCTGTATCCTAGATCGTACCGTTCCGTAAGCTTCCGCGGTCTTCCTGGTCAAATTCCAGCAACCCTCGAGCCGTATCCGACGTTTAAGCATGATCCTAAGCCAAGACCTGTCTACCAAATCGGCTCAACCAGAGATTTATATCTTAGCGACCGCGCTGTCATCGCGGTTGCAACACCACAACTCGAGCACCGACCCAATACCCAGGCTAGAAGATGTCGACCCGCGTTCATTTCGAGAAAAATGCCGCATGTGCGAATTTCGAGAGAATCTCTACGACCTATCCCATCAATCAATCAATCAATCAATCAATCTATGTCAAGTACAAGTCAAGTACAACAACCCATACCCTACCCTTACCTCTCTCTTACACAAGCTACCCCAAAGTCAACCCTCACATCACTTCATCCATCACTCAACCCATCACCCATCCTTATCATCCCATCACTTCTCTCTCTCCCTCATTTCTCAAAAATCTCTCCCCAGCAACATCCCACGTCCAAGTTCCCTCTCTCCCAAATTAGAAGTGTGGCCCACCTGCTCATCTCTCATCCACACCTTCAAAACCCCATCAACCTCCATCAAAAGTGTAGGCAAGGAGCTAAGGAGGTTAAGGGACCAAGGAGAAGGCCTAGAGGTGGGTGATCCACCACTGATTTTGACATTAGGGCCACTTGATGTGGAACCCAAATAAAGTATGCAATGTAGAAATGGAGGGCCTGTAGTGGCAGGGTCCCTCCTCTTTATCACCGTGTCTTCCTCTCTCTCTCTCTCTCTTTATCTCTCTTTTTTCTTCCCTTAGAATGTAGTGGGCCCCACCAATTTATGTTAAACCTACTCCATCCATCAGATGGTGTGGCCCACTGCATTTTAGGAGAGATCCATAGTCTACATAGCATATATAGCGTATTGTATTTACATTATATCAATATAATATTAATATCATATATATATATATATAAGAATGGTTTGCCACGTCCATGTGGGACCCACCACAATGCATGTGTTTATCCATGTCATCCAACGTCTCTGAACGCTGGACGGGTGTGACTAACATGGACGGGTGTACTAACATGGGTGTGTACTAACAAAGCTAACAAAAAAAATGCTTTTGGGGTGGGTCGCTCATGTAGGCCCCACTTTGATGTATGTATAAAATCCACGCCGTCTATCCCTTTCCCTAGCCTATTTTAGGCATTGAGCCAAAAGAGACTGATTCGACTTCCTGGCATGCCATGGTTTGGATAATAGAATTTTCACCATTGAAATACCCCCCCTGATGTTTCAGTATGTCAAAACCCATTGAATATTGGGCTTGATGGGTTTGTATAGAGCTATGGAGACCAATGATTGGGTCAAATCCACCTGATGCGAGCCCCACCAGGGAAAAACCGTGAAATTTCTATTTGTAAAAAAAAAAAAAGAAATGAGGCAGAGATGTTACTGCTATCAGCGTCTCTGGACGCTGTAGTCAGCAGTGTCCGCTGCTCTGCGGGGTGGGCAGTGGGCCCCATCTCAGGCCCCACCGTGATATGAGTCGAACATCTGCACGTGCATATGGTGGGCCTCCCCCCTAGCGTTGGGCCACCCAAAAAATCAGTCGTACCTGGAATTCAGGTGGCCCATGCCAAAGGAAACAATGAGAATTGAACGCCTACCATTGAACCCTTTTGGGTCAGAAGGTTTGGATCAATATAAAAAAAAAATTTATTCATTCAGGTTCCCTTTGACCTTATCAACAGTTTGGATGGCATAGAAAAATTACGGTGGGCCCCATGTATATGTGGCCTTGCCAACAGATTGGATGATAAATAAACATTATGGTGGCCCTGGTCCGTGTGACCTCACCCATAGGATGGGTGGAAAATAAACAGTACAGTGGGCCCCAGGGCTGAGTGGCCTTATCAACAGGTTGAGTGCATATAAACATTACTATGAGCCCCCAAGTCTGAGTGACCTTATCAATGGGTTGGATGGAAAATAAACATTATGGTAGGCCCCACATGGGACCCACTGATGTATGTATTGTAATCCACACCTCCCATTAGTGTGGGCCCCACCATGGGTATGTACCTCATCTATGTCGTCTATCCTTTCAATCACTATGGGATCCACCATGATGTATGTGTTTCATCCAAACTGTCTAACCATTTAGGAGATTATTTTAAGGCCTATGATGGGATAAATAAGACATATCTAGGATCAGGTGGACCACATTATAAAAAATAGTGGGTTTGAACGTCCACCATTAAACCCTTAGAAATTTTAATGGTGAAAATCCTTATTACTGCTTATATTTGGGTGTGGCCCATTTGGTATACACATGGCCCTTGTAATGTGGCCCATTTACTATATTTATGGCCCATTGTTGAGGCCCACCTTGATTTGTATAAGGCCTGTTGTTGAGGCCCATGTTATGAGGCTCATTGTGATGTATACAAGGCCCATGTGATTAGGCCCAACTTGATGTATTTATGGCCCACCCATGGAGACCCACTTGATATATATGAGACCCATGGTATGAGGCCCATTTGATGTATTGGAGGCCCATGGGTCGAAGCCCAATGGGATGTACATAAGGCCTAATGTAATGTGTTTCCACCATGGTTTATGTGACGATCTCAATGACGGGCTATGCCTTGGGAGTAATGATGGTTTGACGTCTATATTGTAAGTATAATGTTGGTTAAATGTCTGCATTATCACTCTCCTTAGGGCCCATTGATAGGCCCATACTTGTAGTGAGTAGGCCGTTTAGGCCCATCTCCGTTATGCACAGAGCCCATCTCTATATAACATGTTTAGTATAGATCCATGATTCATGATCATATGCATCATATGTACACCTGATATGAGGAGTGACTGATCATAGCATATGCCTTCGGGCGGACTATTTATGGGCCCCCTAATTGGCGGAGTTGCCCTACATAAGTGCGCAATATGCGCAAGATTGTTGCATGTCTAATAGGGTGATTCATGCACTTGCATTTATGTGATTGTGATTATAATATGCCCTAGCAATATCGAGGCCATAGCCTCCATAGACACATTGTGGGTGACTGGATTGGATACCGAAAATACTATTTCTAGTATCGGGGCACCATAGATGTCCCTAGGTAAAAATCTCAAAACCTAATAGTACTAGAGGATGACTCAAACGTCGAGACCGAGTGGATACATGAGCACATGAGGGTCGTATACCAGTAGGCCACGTCTCCCACTTGTCGTTGTCGGTTAGAAAGGGGTGTGACCTTACCCGCCTGAGTGAGGGGGCTATTTATATGTTGAGTTTGACCAGCTTGAGGAATCGGTCCGCTATCGATGAGCCAGGCCCGATATTGGCAGGCGGATAGTGAGGTCTCTTCCACTCTCCCAGTTGTGTGTTTAGATAGGGGCGACAAGCTGGTGAAGAGTGTACTAGACCCTAGTGATTATCCAGACCGAGAACCATATTGATTTGATGCTCTAGTGAGGAGCTGTACTGATATATGATGAGGATTGACATGTTTGAGTTGCACTCGCATCGCATGGCTGCGTTATGGCCGATAACATTCATATCCTGCACCGCATAACCTTGGTACGGTTGATTGCATTCATGTACTCATCAGCATAATTTCGTATTACTCTGACCTTGTATTCTGAGCATGCTTATACTGCGCACACACTTACACTACCCTCTAAGATTTACATAAGCTTATGCATGATTGATGCATGCAGGTGATGCCAGGATGCATCCATAGGCTTGCTGCAGTTGGAGTGTGCGGCCGAGCTTCTAGAGTTTTTATTACTTTCATTATATTGTATTTTCCTTCAGATGCATTGTACTTAAAGTTTTTTATCATAGTGGATTTTGTGATGGTGTTTTTATGGTTATTGTTCATGGGTTATGCTTATGGTTATGCTCATTATGAATCAAATTGATGATTAGAAACCCTCCTTGTAATATCCCAGGATCGGAACCTGGTATATGGGTGTTGGAAACCGAAAATGGGGTACTACGGAGGCTGTCGGCACCAGATTCAGTGATTGAGAATTTTTTGAGCCCAGTTTTTGAGTTCTGGGCATACAGAAGTTGGTATCAGAGCATAACTTGGGAATAACCGAGAACAATATCACATGTTTAGTATGAGTTTAGGGCGATTAAGTTATGAGTGTGAACCTTCCGATTGAGTTCCCTAACGTGCAATTCTCAAGGTTGATTAGCGTCCTTATTCTTCCTATAAGACATGCTACCCAAGAGAGCGACCCAAGCGCATCCCGTTCCACCACCTAAGGCTCCAGCTTTACCAATTGCGCCTCCCATTCCATCGCTAGAGATCCATGCCCCCCTGCCTGAGGATGACGTTCCTCCACTTGATGCTGGTGCGGATCCGACCATGCCTGTGAGTGCCTCTTAGTTACAGTAGATGTTACAGGTCGTGATTGCTGCGCTTCAGGGGTAGGGCAAGCACCCAGCTGTTTCACTAGCCCATGCAGAGCAGGAGCGCACGAGCTCCATTCTTCGAAAGTTCAGACAGCTTGATCCTTCACATTTCTTGGGCGAGCTAGATCCGACTGCAGCCGAGAGATGCGCTCTAATGTGGAGAAGATCTTCGATACTATGACATGTACAACCCAGCAGCGGGTTCGGTTGGCTGTATTCCTTGTCGAGGGTGAGGCAGAGCACTAGTGGGCATCTGTTACCCGAGTCGCAGGACCTGATCATGTCTGGACATGGGAGGACTTTATCGACTGATTTGAGGAGCAGTACTTCCCTGACCACATTCGACGTCAGAGAGCATTGGAGTTTGAGACTCTGGTGCAGGGGGACATGATCGTGGCTCAGTAAGGGGCCCATTTTATGGCGCTATCGAGGTTCACGCCGTATTTGGTTGATGATGAGGGGTGGAAGGCCCGCCGTTTCGAGAACGGCTTACGTTATGGTCTTCGAGGCTATGTTATTGGGCATGAGCTTTTGACTTTTCAGAAAGTAATTCGGAGGGCTCAAATTTACCAGATTAAGTGGGCCGGCACGCAGGCCAATCAAGATCAGAGGAGGGAACGAAAGAGGCAGGCCCCCTCCAGTAGCTCCCAACAGCATCGACGACCGCAGAGGTATAGGAGTCACCCATCCATTAGAGCACCAGTAGCACCGTCGGCACCCAAGTGGCACCACCTCAGAGACAGGTTTCTGATACCTGCTATGGATGCGATGGGGTAGGACACCGTAAGTGGGAGTGTCCCTGACCTCAGCAGCAGCAGCCGAGAGCATCACAGCAACCTCCACAATAGAAATTGAGAGCACCGCAGCAGCCTCCGCAGCAGTAGCGACAGCAGATCCCACCACCGAGGCCCCCTCAGCAGCAGCAGCAGCACCAACCTCTGAGACCGCAGCAGTAGAGGCAGCAGTTTCGAGCGCCTCAGCGACATCAGCAGTAACAGCATCCTCCGAGGGGACAGGTACCTCCCCAGCCAGCTCATGCTAGATTTTATGCGGCTCAGCAGGACCCGCAGTCATCTGGAGGAGTCGTTGAGGGTATACTTCCAGTCTTTTTATGTATCGCTCGAGTACAATTTGATTCCGGTGCTTCGCACTCATTCATGTCTATGGATTTTTCCCTATCTACTGGATTACCAACAGAGTCTACTAGTGAGGGATTGACCGTATCGACGCTCTTGGGGAAGACCATAGTATTGGGCCATTTTTATTCGTCTTGCCCTGTTATGGTTGGTGATATCTTTTTGCCCGCTGACTTGTTTGTGCTGCCGATAACAGACTTCGACATTATCTTGGGCATGGATTGGCTTGCAGAGTACCACACCATTTTAGACTGTTCAGCGTGGACAGTCACATTCTACATACTCGGCTTGCCACAGTTTCAGTTCGTTGCAGAGCCCCGAGGAGAGTCATTGTCTTGTTTGATGTCCTGCGAAATCGAGGAGCCCGTTACCTTGTGTATCAATCAGTTGCTCATGGTCTATGATTTCCCCGATGTGTTCCAAAAGATTATAGGATTGCCGTCATGTCGTCATATTGAGTTCCAGATTGATCTTGTGCCTAGTACCGTGCCTATCTCGAAGGCCTCGTACTGTATGACACCAATGGAGTTGCAAGAGCTGCAGTGGCAGTTGGACGAGTTGTGTGAGTTGGGATTCATCCGTCAGAGCAATTCTCTATGGGGAGCATTGGTACTCTTTGTCAGGAAGAAGGATGGTTCGTTGAGGCTCTGCATAGATTACCGCGAGCTCAACCAAGTCACGATTAAGAACAAGTACTCGCTCCCGATGATAGACGATTTATTTAATCAGCTGCATGGTGCACAGTTCTTTTCGAAGATTGACCTGCATTCCGATTGTCATCAAATTTGTGTCCAAGAGAAGGACATCCCAAAAACGGATTTTAGGACGTGATATGGTCATTTTGAGTTTTAGGTCATGTCCTTTGGGCTGACCAATGCACCCGGGGTCTTCATGCAGTTAATGAATGAGGTCTTTCATCTATATCACCATCAGTTTGTTGTAGTTTTCATCGATGACATTCTGATTTATTCGAGGACCCGTGAGGACCCCATGCAGCATCTGGAGATCGCTTTGCAGACCCTCTGTGCCCATCACCTATATGCGAAGCTGGAGAAGTGCGAGTTCTGGAAGGAGGAGTTGCGGTTCCTCGATCACGTGGTGATGAGGGAGGGTGTCACAGTGGACCCCTTGAAGGTTGAGGTAGTACGACTATGTGGCTAGCCCACGATTCCGTCCGAGATCCGTAGTTTCCTTAGCTTGGCGAGCTATTATCAGCATTTCATTAAGGGCTTCTCTCGTATTGCAGCCCCAATGACACATGTGAGTAGGCATTCATGGAGCTGAAGGACCGTCTGACGTCCACTCCTGTCCTCACTCTTCCCTCTGGGAGTGATGGATTTGTTGTATTTACCGATGCCTCACGTATTGGTTTGGGTGTTGTCCTAATGCAGCACAGGAGACTAGTGGCTTATGCATCTCGTCAGCTCAAGGTCCATGAGCTGAACTACCTCACGCATGATTTGGAGCTGGAAGCAGTTGTCTTCGTACTGAAGGTGTGAAGACACTATCTCTATGGGGTCAGGTTCGAGCTCTTCTCTGACCACAAGAGCTTGAAGTACTATTCTCTCAGTCCAAGCTGAACATGAGGCAGAGGCGTTGGATGGAGCTTCTGAAGGACTATGATTTTGACCTCCAGTACTACCCAAGCAAGGAAAATGTGGTGATAGATGCCCTCAGCCGTCAGCCACGAGGCCTGCTAGCACATATGATGATTCAGGAGTGGAGGATGCTCGAGGATATAACAGAGTATGACTTTAATTTTGGTCTGCAGTCTTCTATCGTTCAGCTATCGAGCCTATCGATTCAACCCTCTCTTATTGCAAGGGTAATCGAGGCTCAGTAGGCAGATGAGTCGTTACAGGATTACCGAGCAGAGGCAGAATCTGAGAGTCACACAGATTAGCAGATTGGTTCTGATGGTGGACTTCGCTTCAGAGGCTGATTATGTGTCCTGGATATTCCTGAGTTACGCAGAGATCTTATGACCGAGGCACATCGACCGCGGTTTTCTATCCACCTTGGCTCGACAAACATATATTGTGATATGAAGAGTGTATTTTTTGGGCGGGGATGAAGCGCCAGATCGCCAGTTTTGTGGCCATGTGTGACACATGCTAACGTGTCAAGGCCGATCATCAGAGATCCCCTGGTCTATTGCAGCCGTTGAGCGTTCCGATGTGGAAGTGGGAGTACGTATCAACAGATTTCATTATAGGTTTGCCGAGGACTCAGCATGGTCATGACACCATATGGGTCGTCGTTGATCGTCTAACGAAGTTGGCACATTTTCTTGCGATTCATGCGACTTGGCCTTTGGACCAGCTTGCGAGATTATTCATCGAGGAGATCGTGAGACCGCACGGCGTTCCAATCTCGATCGTTTCTGACTGAGACCTGAGGTTCACGTCTCAGTTCTAGAGGAGCTTTCAGAGAGTGATAGGGTCTGATTTGCAGCTCAGCACCGCGTATCACCCGCAGACCGATGGCCAGACCGAGAGGGTCAACCAGATCCTTGAGGATATACTTCAGGCCTGCTTGATTGACTTCGGGGGTAGCTGGGATGAGCATCTGTGATTGGATGAGTTTGCATACAACAACAGCTATCAGGTGACCATTAGCATGACTCCTTTTGAGGCATTGTATGATAGACCGTGCAGATCTCCGATTTGTTGGACCGAGGTTGGAGAGCGGCGTCTCCTAGGTCCTGAGCTTGTGATGTAAACATCAGAGGCTATTGATATCATAAAGTAAAGGATGCGCATAGCTCAGAGTTTGCAGTAGAGTTTTACTGATTGCCGGCGTCGTCCCTTGGAGTTTGATGTAAGGGACCATGTATATCTCAAGGTCTCACCCATGAAGGGTGTAGTTCAATTTGGAACGAAGGGCAAGCTTGCCCTGAGATTCATAGGACCTTTTGAGATCACTGAGTGCATTGGTGCTGTGGCCTATCGGCTTGCCTTACCATCTCAGTTCTTTGGCATCCACAACATTTTCCATGTCTCTATATTGAGGAAGTGTGGGTCAAACATGGTACCTGTTATTGATTGGCAGCTGTTGGAGGATCGTGAGGACACTTCTTACATTGAGCAGCCAGTTCGTATCCTTGATCGGAAGGAGCAAGTCTTTCGGACCAAGGTCATTCCCTTGGTGAAGGTTCAGTGGGGTCACCATTCTGTTGATGAGGCGTCTTGGGAGCACGAGGCCGAGATTTGAGAGCGTTATCCCTATCTCTTTGATGATTGATGATTGTTTTATCTTGTATGTTGTTTGCGATTTTATATGATGATGATATGTTCCTCTTTCCTTATGAGTTATATCTGCATTGATTGTGTAAATTTCGAGGATGAAATTTTTATTTGGAGGGGAGAGTTGTTAGATCCGTATCCTAGACCGTACCGTTCTGAATGCTTCCGTGGTCTTCCCGGTCAAATTCCAGCAACCCTCGACCTGTATCCGAAGTTTGCTCACGATCCTAAGCCAAGACCTGCATGCCAAAGTCAATTAAACTCGAGACTTGTATCTTAGTGACAGTGCCGTCCCCACGGTTCCAACACCGCGACTCGTGCACCGACCAGATACCCAGGCTAGAAGATGTCGGCCCGCATTCATTTCTAGGAAAATGTCGTGCGTGCGAATTCCAAGAGAATCTTACGACCTATCCCATCAATCAATCAATCAATGTCAAGACAAGTCAAGTACAACAACCCATACCCTACCCTTACCTCTCTCTTACACAAGCTACCCCAAAGTCAACCCTCACATCACTTCATCCATCACTCAACCCATCACCCATCCTTATCATCTCATCACTTCTCTCTCTCTCCCTCAGTTCTCAAAAATGTCTCCCAAACAACATCCCACATCTAAGCTCCCTCTCTCCCAAACCACAAGTGTGCCCCACTCTCTCATCTCTCATCCACTCCATCAAAACCCCATCAACCTCCATCAAAAGTTTAGGCAAAGAGCTAAGGAGGCTAAGGGATCAAGGAGAAGGTGAAAGTGCCTTAGTTGTTAAGTTATATATGCATTGAGTCAGTGTGCCTACAGAGCCTGATAAGAAGATCAATTCAAGCGTCTGCCTCAAACCGGATGTGTGCAAGCTCGTCACAGGTAAAACTAAAACCTCACATCCCATGTCCCAAAACATCAGGTAATTAAAACCCTTAAAACAAGATAGAGATCTTAGGGTTTTTAGGGAGAGAACTTTTTCAAAATAAGAAAATTTCTAAGTATTTCTCGCCCTGTCAATCTTATCAGGACACCCTCGATATGATTGACCTGCTCTGTCGATGTTCTCGATACCTTAACGATATTATCGATACGAGGACCAAAATGTCCAGCAACTAAATATTCATCTGGACGGATTTATTGATGTATCGATACACCTATCGATATCATCGATATAAGCACTAAATATGACCAGAAACTTCACAATATATCTAGACGAATTATCAATGTATTGATACACATATCGATATCATCGATATTCAAATCTCGAGCACATCGAAGAATGGCTCGATAAGATCGACAGACAAATTTCCGGCGCCCCAGTTTTTAAATGAAAATCTCAAAATCCTTCGATGTATCGATGCTCTTCCGATATGATCTAAAATCAAATATCGATAACATCAGAAGTCCATCGATAATATCGATCAAGGGTGCCCATTTCTTACATCAGATATTTCAGGTTGTTTTTAACTATGATCGGAGGCCCTTCGATAGAATCGATATCAAATATCGAGGATATCGGCACCGGGTCGATTGCATCGAACAAGGACACAAATCATCCAGCAAGCTTAAAGACAAATCCACTGGATTTATCGATGCATCGACTTTGATCTCGATATCATCGACATTCAAATTCCGATGATCTCGACGATTCCCCCGAATTCATGAAAACCTGAAATATTTCAAAGTCAAGTCTCTCTCATTTTTCAAGTGTTGATGGATCGAACATATCATCTATGGAATTGGAGTTCAAAATTCGATGACATTGACAATTGTTTCGATTCATCGACCAATTAGCAAAGAGTTTCAAAAGCGTATAACATTGAGTCCGAGTCATCGAGCATACCATTGATGCTATCGAGAGTATACGCTCGATGATATCGAACCTGCTCGATGATATCGAACTCTGTCATAATTGTGACCATTTTATATCCATTGGAACTTTTTACTTATATATAGAGGACTTGTCTTTGTTGCTGTGAGAGAAAGAAGAGAGAGCTTTTAAGTGTTTCAACTTATATCTTATATCTAAAGCCCTTTCTCTCAAGGGTGTTCATCCTCCAATCTAGCCTCACCATTGATATTCAAAAGAGTGGATTGAGGAATGAACTTCCTCATTCAACGATCCTCCAGCTACTATCTTAATGACAAATCATTAAGCTGGGATGCCTTGAATGCTTTGATGATTGGAACTACTCTATCCTCCTTATAGAAAAATCTTTAGAGAGTAGGATTCCATCATAACCTTGACCCACCCGAAGCCAAGTACTGGTACATCTTTTGTGTTGCAGATCATGGGAGCCGAAGACTCTTCAACAACAAGGAGGAGATCTTCATCATTGCGCTGAATGGGACTCATCAACTTATTTGTAAGTATCCAGAGTCCAAGAGGACACTTGTGATCATTCCTTCCTAGGATTGGGTCTTAAGTGGTTCTCGCTCTTTGAAGTTCTTATAGGAGGCCTCCGGTGGGAGTGTACGTAGTGGGTGCGTTGTGTGGACCCTTGCTCTATGAAGAGCATAAACATCCGGGTGCGTTGTATGGACCCTTGCTCTATGGAGAGCATAAACATCCGGGTGCGTTGTATGGACCCTTGCTCTATAGAGAGCATAAACATCTGGTTAGGAGTGAACCAATAAAACTCCAGGGTTAGAGGTGAATCGAGTAGAAACCTCTATGTAAAGGTTAAAGGTGAACCTGATTTAAAACCTTAGGTTTGAGGTGAACCCTGGAAAACCTCCTTAGTGAAATCTGGAACACTCAAGGGTTGAGTGCGGTAGCCGGGAGTGGAGTAGACTTATCGTCGAACCACTATAAAATGACTGTGTTTGAGATTGTTATTTTTATGATTGTGTGATTGCTTTAATACTTTTTCATCTGAATATTTGATCACACCACACACACCTACATAGTCATATCCATCATAAGCTAGCTTGCATACTACTTACTTCTAAGATAGTTTGTGATTGGATCCTCTACCAGGCTTGGAAGCCAGTAGAGTTACATTTTAGTAATCCTGATATTTGCATGATCATAGGATTAGTGGAGTAGGAGTTTTAAATAAAACATAAAAACTTTAAAAAGTCCTATTCACTCCCCTCTAAGACATATTGGCATATTCCTTTTTCAACTCAAGTGGTCTTCACCACTATTTCAATTGGTATCAGAGCGGGTCTCTCTTTAAGGGCTTCACCACCTAGAGAGTGATCTTGACTGAAGTTGGGAATATGGCCAAAGGAGAGGGCTCATCGGTCACTAGACCTCCAGTATTTGACAGCTCAAACTATGCATACTGGAAGGCTAAGATGCATTACTTTCTAAGATCTTTGGATCATGATGTTTGGGATATAGTTGAAAGCGGATATATGCCATCAACTGAACAAATCATACTTGATAGTGGCACAACAATCACAAAGCCCAAATCCAAAGAAAAATGGACAGCATTCGACAAAGAAAGGCAAACATCTGAAGCCAAGGCTATAAATGTTATCTACTGTGTCGTGTCCCAGGATATTTTTAATCAGATAAGTATGTGTGGGACATCCAAGGAAGCATGGGATTTGTTGGAAACAACCCATGAAGGCACAAGCATTATGAAGCGATCCAAACTTCAACTCCTAACTTCACAGTTCGAAAGTCTCAAAATGGAAGAGCATGAGACCTTTATGGAATTTTTCACAAAGTTAAATATCATATGCAACTCCATGGGTGGATTGGGAGAGAAAGTTCCAGTACCAAAAATTTGTAGGAAAATTCTAAGATCCCTATCGGAACGGTTTAATCCCAAAGTTACAACAATTGAGGAGTGTAGGAACATAGATGAAATGAAAGTAGAAGAACTGGTAGGTTCCCTACAAACTTTTGAACTACACTTCACACAATCCCAAAAATCCAAAAACACTGTCCTAAAAACTTCTAAGAAAACAAGACATAAGGACAGTGAGAGTGAAAAAAAAGATGAAGATGAAGAAGTGGCTTTGTTGGCACAAAAATTCAAGAGATTTTTTCAAAAGAATCGTGGTCGGCCTTTCAAAGGTAGAAAAGTGAACAAAAAACCTTTTGCAGGCAAATTTGATAGAAGAACCAAAGAACCACAATGCTATGCTTGTCATGAGTATGGACACCTATCAACTGAATGCCCAAACAGAAAAACTAAGGGTAAGGCTATGGCTGCCATGTGGGATGATACTGAGGAGTCAAATTCAGAATCTAGTGACTCAGAAAGCGACGAAGATCAGAAATCATTGAAAATACTCTTGGTCTCCACTATTTCAATCATCCCCACTAAATCTGAGAATGAGAAAGAACAGCTAGCCACTGAATCATTTTCATTTGACAATGAGGAAACTGAAGAAAAAGAAGAAGAAGAAATCAAAGAGGACAAACTGCAAGATGCCTATAATCAACTTTATATTCATAGCATCAATATCCTTAAAAGACTCGAAATAGTGGAGAACAAAAGCAAGTTGCTACAGAAAGACTTGGATAAAGCATTGGAAATCAACACACATTTGATAAATGATCTGCAGCAATATCATATGGATAATGATAGACTTGAACAAGTTAATACTCTTCTTAAAAATGAGTCTGAAAAACTGAACAAATAGGTTGAGCAATTAGAAGACGAAAATATGCTTCTTCAAAACAAAAATCATACACTCCTATTTGATCTGGAAGAATCCAAGAAGATAGCCAAGATAAATTACAAGTTTTCCCAGAGTGGTGAAAAGCTAGAAAAACTGTTAGGAATGGGAAGACCTGGAAGGATAAAAGCGGCCTTGGATATGAAAAACACAAACCAAAGACTGGAAATGCAGCTCCTAGAACTAAAAAATTTGCTGCTTCTGGAAGCAAAACCCGAACAACTCCAGCATGTTATTCGTGTGATGATCTAGGACATTATAATTTTGAATGCATTACTCCTAGGAGGACATAATTTAACTCTGGCCAGAACAAATTGAGAGCTAGAGAAATACAGAACTTCAAGAGTCCTCTTACAAATACGTATAGAAGCAATGTCCTTACATCACCACCCAAATCAATTAACAAAGTAAAATGGGTAAGGAAGAATTAGTTCAGATCATGTATTAGAATCTGAACCAGTACTAAAATGAAGAATTATTTTTTTGGTTGAGCTTCAAATGATATATCTGAGGTACTTCACCTCCATTATTTTTGTATAAACATGCAAATGTTTATAATTTCTGATGTACAGTATTTTGTTGATATGCTATTGATATACTTGAAGGGTTGAAAAAGAAAAATATTCCTTCTCATACCTATTGATTTGACATTTTCGATTAATCGATCACAGGTCGATATCATCGACATCTCTTCAGAATGTGGAAAGTCACAGATCGAGACTACTATCGAAGTAATTGCCGATAACATCGGATGTGGATCATCGATATAATCGAAAGAAAGTTTGATAAAATCGAAGACTCCTGGCTGATAAAAGGCGATCGAGTGAAAGAATTGTTATTTCTCTGAAATTTTTTTGCTCTCTGCTCGAATCCTCGGCCAGGAGACCATCAACGGGTCCAAGAAGCTTCAAAAGAAATGGGTACTATCCTTCCATCCCTTCCACTCCAGAGTCTAATCTCACTTTTGGTCGAGTACTTTCCATTCTTTTGGTTGACCTCCCTTACCTTTACTCGCCTCTTACACTAAAAAATCATGAATAAAGGGAAAGGTAAGTCTCTTTATCAGTCTTCAAAAGGGAAAGCAAAACAACCCAGTTTGCATCAACTCACTCCATCGATGAGACATCCAGACACTGTTGTTGAACATCTGGTTCTCAACAGCGCCATCGAGTCTTTTGATGTAGACCTACTTCTCGAAGTAATAGGATGGCAAAATATTCTGAATCTTGGTGGTAGTTATCAAATTGGAGTGATCCATAATTTTCTCAATAAAAGTCATGTTATTTGTGACGATCCACCCTGTGTTCAAGTAGAATTATTGCAGTACTCCAAGCACATCACTCCCATCAACTTGAGTCACCTTTTAGATCTCCAAGTCACTCGTATTCCTGTTACCAATCAGAATCTAAATGGTCTTGGTGTGTGGGGCAAGATAACTCATGCACTATATCAGGGAACTACTATTTCTCGGAACGATGACAATTTTCTTCACATTAATCATCTTGGACCCACTTTTAAAATCCTTCATGACATCTTTGAGTCCAATGTCTATCCGTGTGACGTGAATGGTAATCATCTATCTCCCTTTGCGCTAAATGTGTTGTATGATGTATATCAGGAAGTTCAGGTGTGCCTCCCAACACTTCTTCTTAAGTAGCTAATTCGAGTCATTCAAGGAAATCATTAGGATACACTAGCTTTTCCTATACTCATCTATAAATTAGCCCATCATGTTGGTATTCCTGTCTCATTTGACAAAGTCTATCTAGAAAAGTGGTTTGACAGTGATTCGGATCAGGTGGCACAACAGTTGTGTCTTCCTTCAATTCTTCCTGAGAACAGTGCACCCTTGCAGTCGGCTGCTCCACATGTTCCTCCGTCATATCCATGGGGATCCAACCGAACACCATTGCTGAGTCCGGAGTCTATCACAAATCGTCAAACTCATCATCTTGAACGTCATCTACTGAACGGTATGGCAAGCATGGAGGAGCGACTTCACAATTGTGAGAGACGTCTCACCGTGATTGAAGAAAAAGTCGATTCTCTTCAACAAACAAATCAGCAAGTAGTTGATTTACTCACACGTGGTGACTCGCGAAGATGGTAGAAGCTGGTTGTGCTAATTGAACATCATTTTTTTATGCTAATTGAACATCATGTTTTTTTTGTAGGCTTGGTGTTTTTTTTTACTGGGATAACTGCTAATTTAATGCCAATCTTGGGCAGTCTATTTTAGATAATCGGATAATTTTGGCTTCGTCTGGGGCAGTTTTGGTTCTTTTATATAATGCTCAATCATTGTCCTTCCTTATTTGTGTTTCGTTCCCCTGGTTTATCAAGTTATGAATTGCAAACTGCTATACAACTGCTCTATCTTATCTAATATGCATTCATATCTTCTGAAAATGATGTATGTTTTAAAATGATTTCATCCTTATACATCAATATCTGTTGTTGCTCCCATTGGCTTCTCCCACGTAATTCACTCTTCAGTCAATCTCACTTGCTATACCTTTGCCAATGACTGACAAAAAGGGAGAGAACAATTCAAAACACCCCGAGCGGAAAATTGTATATCTAATGGTGTTGCAAGTGTTAGGGGGAGCAGCTACACCAAGAAAGGGGGAGTTTTAAAGTAAAGGGGAGCAGATAATATGATGTGTACATGGGTTTCTTAGAATTTGTAAAATTGTGCAAAAAACATGTACACATAATTTAGGATATGTCTGTCTAGATATTATCCTAGGGGGTTTTGGGGATTTTGTCATGTAATTGACAAAGGGGGAGATTGATAGTGCCCTGGTTTGTCAAGTTACGTGTGCATTGAGTCAGTGTGCCTACAGAGCCTGATAAGAAAATCAATTCAAGCGTCTACCTCAAACCGGATGTGTGCGAGCTCATCACAGGTAAAACTAAAGCCTCACATCCCATGTCCCAAAACACCAGGTAATTAAAACCCTTAAAACAAGATAGAGATCTTAGAGTTTTTAGGGAGAGAAAACTTTTTTTAAAATAAGAAAATTTCTAAGTTTTTCTCGCCCTGTCGATCTTATCGGAACACCCTCGATATGATCGACCTGCTCTGTTGATGTCCTCGATAACTTAACGATATTATTGATATGAGGACCAAAATGTCCAACAACTAAATATTCATCTAGACGGATTTATTGATGTATCATACACCTATCGATATCATCGATATAAGCACTAAATATGTCCAGCAACTTCACAACATATCTGGACGAATTATCGATGTATCGATACACATATCGATATCATCGATATTCAAATCTCAAGCCCATTGAAGAATGGCTCGATAAGATCGACAGGCAGATTTCTGACACCCCTGTTTTTAAATGAAAATCTCAAAATCCTTCAATGTATCGATGCTCTTCCGATATGATCTGAAATCAAATATCGATAACATCGGAAGTCTATCGATGATAACGATCGAGGGTGCGCATTTCATACAGCAGATATTTCTGGTTGTTTTTAACTATGATCGGGGGTCCTTCGATAGAATCGATATTCAAATATCGAGGATATCGGCACCAGGTCGATTACATCGAACAAGGACACAAATCGTCCAGCAAGCTTATAGACAAATCCACTGAATTTATCGATGTATCGACTCTGATCTCGATATCATCGACATTCAAATTTCGATGATCTCGATGGTTCCCCCGATCATTCATAAAAACCTGAAATATTTTAAAGTCAAGTCTCTCTCATTTTTCAACTGTCGATGGATCGAACATATCATCTATGGAATCGGAGTTCAAAATTCGATGACATCGACAATTGTTTCGATTCATCGACCAATTGGTAAAGAGTTTTAAAAGCGTATGACATTGAGTCTGAATCATCGAGCAGACCATCGATGCTATCGAGAGTATACGCTCAATGATATCGAACCTGCTCGATGATATCGAACTCTGTCATAAATGTGACCGTTTTATATCCGTTGGAACTTTTCGCCTATATATAGAGGACTTGTCTTTTGTTGCTGTGAGAGAAATAAGAGAGAGCTTTTGAGTGTTTCAACTTATATCTTATATCTAAAGCCCTTTCTCTCAAGGGAGTTCATCCTCCAATCCACCCTCACCATTGACATTTAATAAAGTGGATTGGGGAATGAACTTCCATATTCAAGGATCATCCAGCTACTATCTTAATGACAAATCATTAAGCTGGGATGCCTTGAATGCTTTAATGATTGGAACTACTTTATCTCCCTTATAGGAAAATCTTTAGAGAATAGGATTCCATCATAACCTTGACCCAACCCAAAGCCAAGTACTGATACATCTTTTGTGTTGCGGATTATGGGAGCCAAAGACTCTTCAACAACAAGGAGGAGATCTTCGTCATTGGGCTAAATGGGACTTATCAACTTATTTGTAAGTATTCAGAGTCTAAGAGGATACTTGTGATCATTCCTTCCTAGGATTGGGTCTTAAGTGGTTCTCATCCTTTGAAGTCCTCATAGGAGGCCTCCAGCAGGAGTGTACGTAGTGGGTGCGTTGTGTGGACTCTTGCTCTATGGAGAGCATAAACATCTGGTTAGGAGTGAACCAGTAAAACTCCAGGGTTAGAGGTGAACTAAGTAGAAACCTTTGTGTAAAGGTTGAAGGTGAACCTAATTTAAAACCTTAGGTTTGAGGTGAACACTGTGAAACCTCCTTAGTAAAATTCGGTACACTTAAGGGTTGAGTGTGGCAGCCGGGAGTGGAGTAGACTTATCGTTGAACCACTATAAAATGACTATGTTTGAGATTGTTATTTTTATGATTGTGTGATTTGCTTTAATACTTCCTCATCTGAATATTTGATCACACCGCACACACCTACACAGTCATATCCATCATAAGCTAGCTTGCATACTACTTATTTCTAAGATAGTTTGTGATTGGATCCTCTACCAGGCTTGGAAGCCAGTAGAGTTACATTTGAGTAATCCTGATATTTGCATGATCACAGGATTAGTAGAGTAGGAAGTTTAAATTAAACATAAAAACTTTAAAAAGTCCTATTCACCCCCCTCTGGGACTTATTGGCATATTCTTTCTTCAACTCAAGCGGTCTTCATCGCTATTTCAGAAGGCCTAGAGGTGGGTGATCCACCGTTGATTTCGACTTTAGGGCCACTTGATGTGGGACCTAAATAAAGTACGCAATGTAGAAATGGAGGGCCCATAGTGGCGGGGTCCCTCCTCTCCATCACCGTCTCTTTCTCTCTCTCTCTCTCTCTCTCTCTCTCTCTCTCTCTTTATCTCTCTGTTTTTTCTCTCCTTAGCATGTAGTCGGCCCCACCAATTTGTGTTAAACCTACTCCATCCATCGAATGGTGTGGCCCACCGCATTTTAGGAGAGATCCGTAGTCTACATAGCATATATAGCGTATTGTATTTACATTATATTAATATTATATTAATATCATATTAATATATATATATATATATATACATGGGACCCACCACAATGCATGTGTTTATCCATACCGTCCAACGTCTCTAGACGCTGGACGAGTGTGGCTAACATGGAGTGCGTGTACTGACATGGGTGTGTACTAACAAAGCTAACAAAAAAATGCTTTTGGGGTGGGCCGCTCATGTAGGCCCCACCTTGATGTATGTATAAAATCCATGTCATCTATCCCGTTCCCCAGCCTATTTTAGGCGTTGAGCTAAAAAATGAGGCTGATCCGACTTCCTGGCGTGCCATGGTTTGGATAATAGAATTTTCACCATTGAAATACCCCCTGATGTTTCAGTACACCAAAACCCATCGAATATTGGGCTTGATGGGTTTGTATAGAGCTATGGAGACCAATGACTAGGTCGGATCCACCTGATGTGGACCCCACCTGGGAAAAACCATAAAATTTCTGTTTTTCAAAAAAAAAAAAAAGGAAATGAAGTAGAGACGCTGCTACTATCAACGTCTCTGGAGACTGTAGTCAGCAGCGTACGCTGCTCTGCGGGCTGGGCAGTTGGCCCCATCTTAGGCCCCACTATGATGTGAGTTGAACATCTGCACCGTGCATATGGTGGGCCTCCCCCTCGAGCGTTGGGCCACCCAAAAAATCACTCGTACCTGGAATTCAGGTGGCCCATGCCAAAGGAAACAGTGAGAATTGAATGCATACCATTAAAACCCTTTTGGGTCAGAAGGTTTGGATCAATATAAAAAAAATTTATTCATTCAGGTTACCTGTGACCTTATCAACAGTTTGGATGGCATAGAAAAATTACGGTGGGCTCCATGTATATGTGGCCTTACCAACAGATTGGATGATAAATAAACATTATGGTGGCCCTGGTCCATGTGACCTCACCCACAGGATGGGTGGAAAATAAACAGTACAGTGGGCCCCAGGTCTGAGTGGCCTTATCAACAGGTTGGGTGCAAATAAACATTACTGTGAGCCCCCAGGTCTGAGTGACCTTATCAATGGGTTGGATGGAAAATAAACATTATGGTAGGCTCCACATGGGACCCACTAATGTATGTTTTGTAATCCACACCTCCCATTAGTGTGGGCCCCACCATGGGTATGTACCTCATTTATGTCATCCATCTTTTCAATCATTATGGGATCCACCATGATGCATGTGTTTCATCCAAACCGTCCAACCATTTAGGAGATTATTTTAAGGCCTGTGATGGGATAAAATAAGACAGATCTAGGATCAGGTGGACCACATTATAGAAAATAGTGGGTTTGAACATCCACCATTAAACCCTTAGAAATTTTAATGGTGAAAATCCTTATTACCGCTTATATTTGGGTTTGGCCCATTTGGTATACACGTGGCCCATGTGATGTGGCCCATTTACCATATTTATAACCCATTGTTGAGGCCCACCTTGATTTGAATAAGGCCTGTTGTTGAGGCCCATTGTGATGTATGCAAGGCCCACGTGATTAGGCCTAACTTGATGTATTTATTGCCCACCCACGGAAGCCCACTTGATATATATGAGACCCACGGTATGAGGCCCATTTGATGTATTGGAGGCCAATGGGTCGAGGCCCAATCGGATGTACATAAGGCCCATTGTAATGTGTTTCTACCGTGGTTTATGTGACGATCTCAATGACGGGTTATGCCTTGGGAGCAATGATGGTTTGACATCCACATTGTAAGTACAATGTTGGTTAAATGTCCGCATTGTCACTCTCCCTAGGGCCCATTAATAGGCCCATACTTGTAGTGAGTAGGCCGTCTAGGCCCATCTTTGTTATGCACAGAGCTCATCTCTATATAACATGTTTAGTATAGATCCATGATTCATGATCATACGCATCATATGTATGCCTGATATGAGGAGTGACTAATCATAGCATATGTCTTAGGGCAGACTATTTATGGGCCCCCTGATAGGCGGAGTTGCCCTACATGAGCGCGCAGTACGTGCAGGATTGTTGCATGTCTAATAGGGTGATTCATGCACATGCATTTATGTGATTGTGATTATAATATGCCCTAGCAACATCTCAGCCACAGCCTCCACAGACACATCGTGGGTAGCTGGATTGGATACCTGAAATATTATTTCTAGCATCGGGGCGCCATAGATGTACCTGGGTGAAAATCACTAAACTCGACGGTACCAGAGGATGACTCCAACGTCGAGACCGAGTGGATACACGAGCGCGCGAGGGCCGTATACCAGTAGGCCGCATCTCTAACTGTGTCGTGGTCGGTTGGAAAGAGGTGTGACCTTACCCGCCTGAGTGAGGGGGCAATTTCTAGGTTGAGTTTAACTAGCTTGAGGAATCGGTCCGTTATCAACGAGCCAAGACTGATATTGGCAGACAGATAGTGAGGTCTCTTTTACTCTCCTAGTTGTGCATTCGGATGGGGTGGCAAGCTGGAGAAGAGTGTACTAGACCCCGGTGATTATCCAGACTGAGAACCGTACTGATTTGATGCTCTAGTGAGGAGCTGTACTGATATATGATGAGGATTGGCATGTTTGAGTTGCATCTCGCATTGCATGGCCGTATTATGGCTGATAGCATTCATATCCTGCACCACATAGCCTTAGTACGGCTGATTGCATTCATGTACTCATCAGCACGATTCGGCATTACTCTCGCCTTGCATTCTGAGCACGCTTACACTGCGCACACACTTACACCACCCTCTAAGCTTTTCATAAGCTTATACACGATTGATGCGTGCAGGTGACGCCAAGACGCAGCTGTAGTCTCACCGCAGTTGGAGCGTGTAACTGAGCTTCTGGAGTTTTTGTTACTTTCATTATATTATATTTCCCTTCAGATGCGTTGTACTTAAAGTTTTTTATCATAGTAGATTTCGTGATGGTGTTCTTATGGCTATTATTCGTGGGTTATGCTTATGGTTATGCTCATTACGAATTAAATTGATGATAAGAAACCCTCCTTGTAGTATCTCAGGATCGAAACCTGGTGTATGGGTGTCGGGAGACAAAAATGGGGTACTACGGAGACTATCGGCCCCAGATTCACCGATCAGAAATTTCGTGAGCCCGATTTTTAAGTTCGGGGCGTGACAGTAGACCCATTTATAAGCTGGTCAGACTAAACCTAGCTTACAACCTCGTACCCTTAGGCATATAAGGTCACACATCTTTTTAACCGACCATGACACAGTGGAAGACGCGGTCTACTAGTATTTGGTACTCGGGCACTCATGTTATATACTCTGTCTCGACGTTGAGGCATCCTACTGGTACACAAGGGTTTAGGGACTTTCACCTAAGTACATCCAAACTACCTTAATGCTAGAACATATATTTCTAGTATCCAATCTAGCCACCCATGATATGCCCGTGGAAGCCACAACCCTGCTGTCATTAGAGTGTAAGAGTGCTCGTGACATATAGGATGCAAAATGCATGAATTATACTGTCCAAGTGTCATGTACCAAGATCATGTGGGGCAATCATATCTCATATAGGGTCCCCTATGTCACACCCCGAACTCGGAAACCGAGCTCACAAAATTCCCAATCGCCAAATCCGGCGCCGACAGCCTCCGTAGTACCCCATTCTCGGCTCCCGGCACCCATATACCAGGTTCCGATCCTGGGATGCTACAAGGAGGATTTCAAACATGATTCGATTTGTAATGAGCATAACCAAAAGCAAAACCCACGAACAATAACCACAAGAACACCATCACAAAATTCACTATAATAAAAAACTTTTGAGTAAAAGACATATGAAAAGGAAATACAATATATTGAAAATGACAAAAACTCCAAAAGCTCGGCTGCACGCTCCAACTGCGGCGAGACTACGGCTGCGTCCTAGCGTCACCTGCACGCATCAATCGCGCATAAGCTTATGGAAAGCTTAGAGAGTGGTGTAAGTGTGTGTGCAGTATAAGCGTGCTCAGAATGCAAGGTCAGAGCAATGCGAAATCGTGCTGATGAGTACATGAATGCAATCAGCCATACCAAGGCTATGCGGTGCAAGACATGAATGCGATCGGCCACATCAAGGCCATGCGATGCAAAATGCAAGTCAAGCATGTCAATCCCCATCCACATATCAGTATAGCTCCTCACTAGAGTATCAAATCAGTATAGTTCTCAATCTGGATAATCACTGGGGTCTAGTACACTCTACGCCAGCTTTCCGTTCCTATCCAAACGCACAACTGGGAGAGCGAAAGAGACCTCACTATCCGCCTGCCAATATCGGGCCCGGCTCATCGATAGCGGACCTATTCCTCAAGTTGGTCAAACTCAACCTAGAAATTTCTCCCTCACTCAGGTGGGTAAGGTCACACCCCTTTCCAACCGACCACGACACAGTGGGAGACATGGCCTACTGGTATACGGCCCTCGTGCGCTTATGTATCCACTCGGTCTCAACGTTGTAGTCATCCTCTGGTACCATCGGGTTTAGGAATTTTCACCCAGAGACATCTATGGTACCTGTATGCTAGAACCAAACATTTTCGGTATCCAATCCAGCCACACATGATGTGTCTATGGAGGCTTTGGCCCTGATGTCGCTAGGGCATACAATAATCATGATCACACAAATGCAAGTGCATGAATCACCCTACCAAACATGCAACAATCCTGCGCGCGTCGCATGCTCATGTAGGGCAACTCCGCCTATCAGGAAGCCCATAAACAATATGCCCAAAGGCATATGCTATGATCAGTCACTTATCATATCAGACATACATATGATGCGTATGATCATGAATCATGAATCTATATTATACATGTTATGTGGTGATGATCCCTGATCAAAACGAAGATGGGCCTAGACGGCCTACACATTACAAGTATGGGCTAACAATGGGCCCTAGGGAGAGTATAATGCGGACATTTAACCAACATTATTCGTACAATGTGGACGTCAAACCAACATTTGCTCTCAAGGCATAGCCTGCTATAAAGGTCAACATATAAACCATGGTAGAATCACACTACAATGGGCCTTATGTACATCCCATTGGGCCTCAACCCATGGGCCTTTAGTACATCAAATGGGCCTCAAACCATGGTCTCATATATATCAAAGTGGGCCTTAGTAGGCGGGCCACAAATACATCACATTGGGCCTAATCGTATGAGCCTTGCGTACGTCACAATGGGCCTCAACCGACAGGCCCTTATATATCACAATGGGCCTCAACCCATGGGCCTTAAATATGTAAGTGGGCCACATCACACGGACCATATGTATATCAACTGGGCCACACCCACATATAGGTGGTCCACTTGATCCTAGATCTGCCTCATTCTTCTACTCATGCCATAAAATGAGCTCTTAAAATAGTTAGAGGGTTGGATGTAACACATGCATCATGGTGGGTCCCATTGTCATTGAACAGTATGAATAAAACACATACATCATTTTCCACCATCCACCTAGATGGTGGAAATAAAACATAAATATCACTGTGGGCTCCACCGTCCGCTTGGACGGTGGGAATAAATCACATATATCGTTGTGGTCCCCACGTGGGGTCCACCATAACATTTGCTTTCCATCTAACCTGTTGATAAGGTTGCACAGATCCGGAGCCCACCAAAATGTTTATTTTCTACCCAACCTGCTGATGAGGTCACGTGGACCTAGGGCCAACTGGAATGTTTATTTGCGACCTAACCTATTCACAGGGTCACAGGGTCAGGGAGGACCCGCTGGAATGTTTATTTGCCACCCAACCTATTCACAGGGTCACACGGTTAGGGAGGGCCCACCGTAATGTGTATTTTCCATTCAACCTGTTTATAAGGTCACGTGGACCTGGGGGTGGGCCTGGGGCCCACTGAAATGTGGTTCACAAATCCAGCCCACCCATTATGTGTGTCCCACCTGGCTGAGGGTTCAAACCAAGTTTCAGCCACATCCAAACTTTAGGTAGGCCTCACCAAGTGTTTTTATATGTTTAGGCATGTCTTCACATGATTTTAGATGGTATGGCCCACCTGAGTTCCGTATATGGCTGATTTTTGGGGACACCACATATTCAAAGGGGATCCATCTAATGCCCGGTGTTGATGATCGAAACGCATCACGGTGGGGCCCACAGCTGAGCCATGAGGCCCAGTTCATGCGTCCATCCGCCTTGAGCGTAAACGGCGCCTGCCACACCTTCTATCAAGAAGACCAAATCTTTTTTTTTTAAACGCATTTTTTCATGGTTTTTGGTAGGTGGGGCCCGCCTCAGACAATCCAATCTAGCCATTGGTCCCTACGGCCCAATACCAACCTATCAAGCCCAATATTCGATGAGTTTTGGTGTACAGAAATGTCGGGGCATATTTCAACGGTATAAATACTGTTTTCAAGGCTATGGCCCACCAGAAAGGCTGATCAATTCCATTTTTCGGCTCAACGGCTAAAATGAGCTTGAAAATGGAATGGACGGCTCGGATTGAAAACATACATCAAAGTGGGGCCTGCATAAGCGGCCCTCCCCAAGCTTATGAACCAAGCTAATATTTGTGTTTGCAGTGACGTCCAGCGTCCCTGGACGCTGGACGGTCTGGACAACACATGCAAGGTGGGCCTTGCTCAGGTGGGCCACCAATTGATGGATGGTGTGGGCATAATGCATATATATAGTGGGCCCCACCTACGGATGACTTAGATAAAATACATGATTCATGGTGGGGGGTCCATCCAAGTGGGCCACAAGGCCATATCATCTCATACACACAAAAAAAAAGGAAAGAGAGGGAGAGAGAGATTAAGGGACATACGTGCATGGAGGGCTCCGCCAGTATGAGCCCTCCCATCCATATTTTCAACCATACATCAAATCGGTCTCACTACATGTGGGCCAACCGATCAAAATCAACGGTGGAGATCCTTTCTCCATCGAAATGAACGGTCTAAATGACCATATTTATGCAAGGAAAGTAAACATCATGATGGGGTCCATGGAGAATGGCCTCATCATGGAATGATCTTGAAATCAAGGTGGGTCATCGGCCACATCAAGGGTCCAAAATGAGATTCATACCATCGATCGGTAGGCCTCACTTGGCCCATCATCAAAATAAGAAATCTACACCTATAGAATCGCCCACCGTCCGATCTTCTTGGTCCGTTGGAAAGCCGACTTCCTTGTGCTTCACTTTGATGGAGGGAGATGAGAGATGAATGGCTTGGATGATAGGTTTTGGGGATGGAAAGTGGGCCACACAACTCACTTCTCTTTTTCTCTCCTTGGAAAATTGTGGACGTGTGAAGCTTGTTGGTTGCTTGGGATTTTTTTTGAATTTGAGAAAGAGAGAAGTGTGATGGTTGAGAGAAGTGATGGGTGATAGATGTGAAGTGTACTTGATATGTATGGGTATCTAAGAGAGAGGGTGAAAAAGAGTTGACTTGTGATGTTGCTTGACTTGTGGAGAAAGAAAGCATGGGTTGCTTATACTTGACATAAAATGATTGATTGATTTGATTGATGGGACATATCATAGAGATTCTCTTGGAGTTCGCAACGTGCGGTATTTTCCTCGAAATGAACGTGGGCCCACATCATCTGACCTGGGTATCGGGTTGGTGCGCGAGTCGCGACGTTGGAACCGCGGCAATGGCGCGGTCACTAAGATACAAGTCTCGGGTTGAGCAGACTTTAACATGCAGGTCTCGGCTTAGGATCACGTGCAAACGTTGGCTTCGGGTCGAGGATCGTCGGAATTTGACCGGTAGGATCGCGGAAGCCTACAGAACGGTACGGACTAGGACACGAGTCTTACACCCTAATTATCTAAAGCCGAAAGGCATATGCTATGATTAATCATTTTTTATAATAGTCATACAAATGATGTGTATGGGCACACAAATGGGCATGATATCTATTATACTAGACATATTATTAGTGTGTCTTATCAAGCTAAATACACCAGCATGTTATTAGACATATCATGAGATAATCAGCCTTAATTGGCATATCATATATAGAGAGTGGGAACCAAACAACAGGCCCCACTAGAAATATAAAAGTATATGTGGTGTGGCTGACGTTAGACTAACATCGGCTCCTCATGTAGCCCGTAAGGCATGGATAAAATACATATACCAAGGTATGATCCACTAAGGGTGACCCGGATGGACACCCACATGTACAACATGTGTGCCACTAGGCTACCAATCTATCTGGGCACATGGCCCACTGATGATATCCCAAAACAATCATATTATCAATGACATCACTATAATTACTTTATTAGGATGATCTGCAGTGTCTAAATATTTTTGACATAAACCGATGATTATTGATCACTGGTTAGTCATTAGGATATGATCCTATGCTTATGGCCTATCTGAGTCTTGGGATTTCATCATGTCAGGCAAAGTATATGCCTCAACAGATTTAATACAACCATAGTGTCAACATTACATACACACACTAATTAGGAATTTTAAATTCATTTAATAATTAATTTTAAATCCTGCAAATACTCCTCGCATTTAACATATGATTATAGGGATTCTTAATCCAAGGTAACAAACATAGCCGAGGGACTCCAGAAATCTAGGAATCTCAAGTCCATGAGAGCCCCAAATCCAAGGTATCCCACATAAGGAATTCCCAAGTCTAAGGGATCCCAAATCCAGGGGATTCTAAGTCCAAGAGGTTTCCACCCCCACAGTTCCCTATGGTGTGGCCCACTTAAGATCTAAATCAGCCAGAACCTAGGGCTCATGTGTTGAGTGTGAAATATTGTATATATCCCCCTTATTATGCATTAACTTTATAATCATAGATGTACTTAATTGATCCAATTACATATGTTTGCAAATGCGAGGTGATTTGGAGAGCTAAGGTAAAAAAGACGATTAAAGAGAAGATTTAATTCTCAAAGAATGAACAAGTGAAGATTTAGAGATTTACAGGTGTTTAATGAAGAATTTATATACTAAAGATCCAAGAAAACCAAGTGCAAAGGAGTGAAAAAAGACTGGTGAAATCATAAGTCTAATAATAGAAACAACAGACTGATCGGTCCCACCTAAGGTCAGTTCGGTTCGACCGAAAGTGCATAGAACAGTCCAACAAGAAATTGTAATTTTCATAATTACAGTTCGGCACTTCGGTCCGATCGAAGCCAAGTTTGGTCCCATTGAAGAGAGGCCCAGTGCGACCTAAGGGAGATAGATACTTTATATATTTCAGATGAAATTCGACTGCAACCAAGAAATAATTCAGTGTAACTGAAGGTATGTTTGATGCAACCAAAGCGTAACAAAAGTGTGAAAATTGAAGTCATTTTTTAAGTCAGTGTGAATCAAGCCTATTTAAAGGGATGTTTTAGGGTCTTCTAAACACAAATTAGGGTAGGAGGAGTAGATCATGGAGTTGTGGTGCTTCAAAGAGTCCTCCCCCTTCTTCAATTCTTCAGTTCTATTTAGTTTTTATGTTTTTTGTGAGAGTTTTAGTTCAATCATGTTTATGGTTGGTTAATCTCTTAGCCAAAGTTAAGAAGTTAAGTTTGTAGTTTTTCTTAATGTTTATTTTACTTTGATTCAAGTTATTCGGTTTTTATGTTGAACAATTCATCAATATTTGGTTTGAATGAAGAAGTATTTTTAGTTTACTTTGATCAATTATCGACTCTGGGCACTTTGGATGCTTAAGAAGACCATTGATATTCTCTTACATGTTTTGCAATCATTTGGTCTATAAAATTCATTGATCTATTGTTGACTTCGGGCATGATAGATGATTTGAATTCCCTGTGATCAATTCATTGATGCTTTATGAGGGAACCAATTCAATGAAGTTTAAATTTGTTTAAAAATATATGAATGATGATTTAACTGCTCCATTATCCAGTTTTATAGGAAATGACTTTGATTTCACTTGTGTGATCCGATTGAATCAAGTAAAGTAACATTAAGGAAGCTATAAGTGAATCATTAGCATTCTAGTATTTTATCTTTGATAGTTCCTTACACAATTACTCTTTTAATCTATAAGATTGGTCGCCTATTCGGCCACTTGCATAGTGTTGATTAAGGTAATCGGGCGATAATCAGAAGGTAGGATTCGTCCTCTGAAAATGTGTCACACCTCTGCCTTCCGTACGAAAGGACTTTTCTTCTTCAATACAAAAAAATCTTATAGTCGGTCGCGGATAACAACTGCAGAACACCTATTTGAATGGAAAACTTTGCTTGATACTCAAATTGAACCCAATATATGAGCGTAGACCGAAATTATAGTTAAAGTTAACTACTTAATTACTGTTGTGGATTACACTAAAGAATGTAAATGACTGATACCAGTGAAGATTACACCAAGGAGTGTAAATAATTAATAAAGGTAAAGATTATACTAAGATATGTAATTGATCGATAATTGAAAGATAAATATGGTTTATTTTAATTGGTATGAGACTTTTTTATTTTTTACTGTCTCTATCATTTATAGCATTAAATTGCTTATCCAAATGCCTCCTATGTTCTAACGGTTGCAATAACTGTTTCATCGTTACTTGCTTTCCTTGCTTTTAATCTTGCCATTTGTCTTGATAACTGCTTCAACATGACTATTCTTTGCTCAACCACTTTCTCCTAAACGATAGCATGGAGTTACTCAATAAAGACTGATGTATTGCCGCAAAATACTCTCCATATCTCTAAATATCATCAAATACATCGCGTAACTCTTTTATGATTAGACACAATCTTTTTTAACCGGCTCTAGTAAAAATCGGTAGAAATAAGGATGAACAATGTGCACATTCGACAAGCGGGCCACTAACACAAGGCAAGGCAGCGGGAAGAAAGATGGCGTGTGACAACAGTCACTGGTATATGGCTGTGTGTGCTTCGGTGGGATAGCGTGCGCAGAGGGGTTACGTTAGAAGCAGCTCCATTCCAAAAAAGGAAACGGATTGGCTACTCACGGTGGGGCCCAAAGTGCACCGACCACCAGCCACGGGGCTGATGGTCCGTTCCCTTCCAAAAAAGCCTTTATCAGGTTGGAGACGTCAGACATACTAAAAGGGGGCCATACAAACGGGAAGGAGGGAAAGCTTTCGTCATCACTTTCGAACGGTCTCTATGTCTACTCATAGCACGTGAATTTCAGCCCTGTCCGTGCTATTATTAGTGGCTCGACTTTTCTGCTCTTGACCGAGATTTTTTTCGATGGGCCTCATTCACGATGTACGTGGTCGGTTACATGTACGGTGGTTTGGACAGTCCAGTTAGTGGGCCCTGTTGCAGATGGAGCACAGCCGCAGTGTCACACTGACTGGATCGACTGAACCACGTGATCTGCATTTGAATTTGGTTTCTAGCCATAGGCTCGGTGGCCACAAATGGATGGTTTGAATGGTTGGATTAGCATGTCTTTGGGTCATGGCAGAAAAAGATTTCAGCTCCTTTTACGGCATGGCAGAAAAATGATGTATTTCCTTAATCTGAGTTGAAGCACATGCACCACGGAAACATTGACCATTGAATGCCCACCGTTAAAACATCCTAATGTCACACAAATCAGCCTGATCCCAAATATTTATGGCCCACAATATTTTTAATGGTCAACCACCACTATTCCTTGTGGTTTGGTCTACCTGATTTTTGGATCCACTTCATTTTCAAAGCTATGTCTTCAAAAGAGCAGGTAAAACAAATGGACAACTTTGACATACACACAGACATGTATAAAGGAATACTCACCTATGCACTGGTTCGCATGTCATTCCGTGTGAACCTTGATATCAGACATAGGATATGACATATGATGTAAATGACGTGCGAGTTTGAGAGTATGTTTCGAAAAAGTGCACCTCATGGAGAGAATCTCCCTCTTGCACAGCTCGTGACACGGGTTTCCTATGGAAGCCTTTTGCAGGAAGTTACTGCGCTGGGATGCTAGGTGGGGCCCACTGTAATATTGGTAATAAATCCACCCCATTTATCCGTTTTGTGAGATTATTTTAGTACATTAGACCAAAACTGGAGTGGATTCAAAACCTAGTGAGTTACTTATCACAAACATTATGGTAGGCCCTACCTAGCATCCTAGCGCAGTAACTTCCTGCAAAAGGCTTCCGTAGGAAACCCGTGTCACAAGGCGTGCGAGTGGGAGATTCTCTTCGCAATGCGCGCTTATCCGAAACTCACTCTCAAACTCGTATGTCATCTACACCATACGTCAGATCCTACGGCTGACATCCAAGTTCACACGTAATGACGTGAAAACCGGTGCGTAGGTGAGCAATATATATACATATACATATATATAAGATACTATGAGGTCGACCTCATTGGAACTTCTCATGAGGTCGAGTTGTGTGGGCCCCACCGTGATGTGTGTCTAACATCACTGTGCATTTGATGGGTCCCTTTTAGGTTATGGGATATCCCAAACATCTTCTTTATACAAAACTTAGGTGGGCCATACCATCTAAAACTATGTGAAGACATGACTAAAAAATATAAAAGCAATTGATGGGACGCACCTGACTTTTGGATGTAGCTGAAACTTGGTCTGACCCCTCATCCAAGTGGGACACACACAATGAATGGGCCGGATCTGTGAACCACATCTCAGCGGGCCCAATAAATTATTATGAATGTTTTAATGGGAGAGTAACCCCTCTCAACTATTGTATGTGGTGTGGCCCACCCTAGTCATGGATTGACTTGATTTTTAAGCCTATGGCTCACCATGGAATGATGCATCTAACTAATGGGGTTGATGTTCGATGCACATCAACAGTGGGGCCCACATAGCTCGACCTCATGGGAAGTTCCCATGAGGTCGACCTCACCATACCATATATATATATATATATATATATATATATATATATATAGAAAAAAGGTACAATGCGCTCGAGCTGACGATAAGCTCCCGTGAGGTCGAGCTGTGTGGGCCCCACCGTGATGTGTTTCGACCATCAACACCGTGCATATGATGGGTCCCCTTTAAATTATGGGATGTCCGAAAAGTCATCCATATACGGAACTCAGGTGGGCCATACCATCTAAAATATGTGAAGACACCGTTAAAACATATAAAAGCACTTGGTGGGGCCCACCTGAATTTTGCATGCGCCTGAAACTTGGTCTGAACCCTCATTCAAGTGGGACACACATAATGGATGGGCTGGATTTTCAAACCACATCTCGGTGGGCCCTCAAAAATGGTTATGAATGTTTTAATGGTGCATAGCCCCTCTCCACTAATGTATGTGGTGTGGCCCACGTAAGTCACGGATTGACTTGATTTTTGAGACCTAGGCCCACGATGGAATGGTGCATCTGACTGATGGGGTAGATGTTCGAAACACATCACGGTGGGGGCCCACACAGCTCGACCTCATGGGGCGTTAAAATCAGCTCGAGCGCATTGTACCTTTTCCCATATATATATGTGTGTGTGTGTGTGTGTGTGTCCCAAATTGACTAAGTTCCCTTTCAATGGTGGCCAACGTGGACATTTACTTTTTATTTTGATCTTCCAATATCAGATTTTAGGCCACTCACAGGCATCTAACTTTTATTTTTTATTTTTAATCATCAGCCTATATATTTTTTGTGTGCATGCCATAACCATTATCCCTTAAAATGTTTTTTGGTTTTTTAAAAAAAGCCATACAACTATTTTAAAAGGGACTTTTACATAAGAATAGTTCATTAATATGATATTTACATACTTGGGTATTTTTTAATTAAATTTTCGTTAAGTTACCGCAGTAATTAAGTTGTTGTTAAATAGGTACCTTCCATTAGTTTTCTCTACTGTTAGTTGATTTTAAAGAACAAAGTTTCTTTCTTTTTTTTTTATTTTAAGAGAGAGAAAAAAAAACATTTTTGGATAGAGATTGCATGGTAGTAGGGATGTGGCTACTGAAATTGAGTGTATTGTTTACCACGGCAAGCATAAGCCTAGCGGAGTTTAGAACTACGGCTAAGTCCTAGGGGAGGGAGGAGAAGAGTGAATAGGAATACTAAAAATATGCGCTAATTAAATGCAAATAATACTTAGACTTTCAGACTAAGTCGGTCTAAGTACATAGACTACAATTTATACAAATAATTAAGCAACTAGTCAATGTGCGAGATAGATATGTTTTGTGTGTGTGTTCGCAATCAATTAGATCCCTAACATACAATCCATTCGAGCAGTCATATAATTCAACCAATTAAACTCAAAAGCATAAATATATAAATGTGCACAAATCACAATAGCAACACAAAAGGATATATAATGGTTTGGCTACTTTCCTACTCCACTCCCAGCGGATGCACTCTCCTCGATTGTACCAAATTTGACTATCTCAGAGGTTTTCATTAGGTTTACCTCTAACAATTACAGTAGTTTTTTCCAGTTTCACCACAAACCTTCAGTTTTACACAATAACTTACATGTATGCACTCGTGTTGGTGGAACATGTACACACTTATTTCGATGGACCACGTTTCCACCTGTGTCGGTGGCTCCCGTGGAGATTTAGTTGGTTTTCTTTTGGCTAAGGAATAACCATTATAGTCCTAATCTATGGACCTACTGAAATTGTGGTCTTACCGCTATAAATGAAGCTTGAATATATGACTAATGTCCGAGAGGGGAGTGAATAGGACTTTTAAATATTTAAATAGATAGGAAATAATCACTTACTTCTAATTACTTATACACATTAATAGAAACAAGAAGAAGTTGATCTATCAATTCTACTATAGTGAAAACATCATTCAGGCATTCTGTCAAGCATGTTTGCTGCAATAAAAAGAGTCATTCATATACTCAAATAGAACAGATAAAGGATAAAGCATTCAGATCATTGCACACAATATATAGTGATTTGGCTACATGCCCACTCCATTCCCGGCTTACTCACTCTCTCTTAGAGCGTGTCGAATTTCACTATCTAAATTGTTTTAAATTAGGTTCACCATAAACCTTTACAACCTACACAAGGTCAACATAATTTACATCCATCGATGGGCTACACAAGGTCTTAGTGTGTTTGGATCTCAAACTCAACCGCTGACAAACATATCTCTCGTCGGAGGCCTACACAAGGAATTGGCGATTTTGGTATTTTCAAACTCTAAAACTCAATCCTACACAAGGGTCAGTTTTTAGATACAATGTACTTAAATAAACTTTCTTACCTAAAGCGGATGAGCCCCATTGAAGTGCCTTTGATGAAGATCTTCCTGAATCATGAAAGCATATTCAGCATCCTTAAACCATAACCTTGATGATAATATGCCTTAGAAGATGTTGAGGTATGTGTCAAAGGTATGTGAATCTAACTTCCTAATGATGAGTCTTTATGGTTATGTTTAGGATTCTGAAGGATAGGCATTTAATGCTTTTCTAGCACAATAGTTTTACCATTAAAGATGGTTGCTAGAGCATTAATGAATGTTGGGGTTCATTCTTTAATTCAAGCTTTGAATGCTCAATGAATATCTTTAATACAAAGATTAAATGATGAACTCCATGAAAGAAAAGAGATTAGGAAAGGATTTTTAGCTAGGGTTTCACACACTCATAAGGCTCTCTCTATTACTCACCGTTTTGCAAAGAAACTCTTCTTTTATTCAAGTAGAGGGTTTTGCAATGGTAAAAAAAAAGGGCATATATCTGTCAGCTTCGATGGCATCAAAGTCTCCTTCAATGCTGTAAGGCTTGCATCTTAGTCCGTACCATTCCTTAGACTACCGTGACCTCCTCATGGAATTTCGGTAACACACGACCTGTAACCGGCGTTTGTGCATGATCCTAAGTCGCATCCCATATATTTGAGTCGGCTCAAATTGAAACATGTACCCTCGCTACCGCGTCGTCGCCGTGGTTCCAACTGCACGACTTTCACACTGATGCGATACCCAAGCCAATAGTTGTGGGCCTGTGTTCATCTTGAGGAAAACGCTGCGCATTGCGAATCCCGAGAGAATCTCTACCCAATCTATCAAATCAATCACATCAATCAATTAACTATAAGTAAGTACTCAACCCATCTCCAAAAGTCAACCCATACCTTTCCATCCCATCTCTTGCACAACACCACTCCACCCATCACTCACCCATCCCTCTCACTTACAACCTCTCTCTCTCTCTCTCTCTCTCTCTCTCTCTCTCTCTTCCCTACCCATTTTTCAAGCAACCAAAGAGGAGAGACCGTCCAAGCTCTAAGGAGAGCAAGGAGAGCCTAGTGTGGCCCACTTCCTACCCCCCCCCCAACTCTCATCTTCACCTTTCAAATCTCATCATCCTCCATAAAAAAAGAGTTTAGGAGCCAAGGATTCCAAGGAGCTAAAGAGGAAGATCATCAGTGGGTGTTTATAGGATTAGATTGTGCTTTTTGTGATAGACCAAGTGGGGCCTACCGATTGATGGTGTGGATCCTATTTGGGACCCCCTTTGATGTATGTTTTGTAACCTAGGAGGGCTCATAGTGGTGGAGCCCTCTATCTCTCGATTTCTCTCTCTCTCTCTCTCTCTCTCTCTCTCTCTCTCTCTCTCTCTCTCTCTCTCTCTCTCTCTCTTGTAGTGGTGTGTGGCCCACCTGATGTGTCCAGACATCTAAACCGTCCGCCCATTTAGTCAGACATGGGGCCACCTTGATAATAGATTCCATCCAGGCCGTCCGTCCGCTGGATGTCCAGGATGCCTGGATGGGAGTAGGGAAAACACAAATGTCAGCTTTACTCAAAGCTGGTGGGTCCCACACATGTGGACCCACCTTGATGTTGTACATCCTCACCGTCCAATATCTAGATGGTGGTAAAAGAAGATTGGCTAGTGTACACTAACACCAACTATATAGCTGTTATAATATAGTCAGCAAGATCTGTGGGCTCGACCATGAGGTAGTTATATCCCAACCGTCCGTCCATTACTGGACAGTGGGACCCACCCTGCACGTGTGGGACCTCCACCGTCCAGCTGGGATGTAGACCCCACCAGATGTATGTGGTTTATATCCACACCGTCCATCTACGATGGGAACCCACCTTAATGTATGTGTTTCTCTAGCCATCCATCTATTTGGACGTAGGGCCCACCCCACACGTGTGGCACGTGTGGGGATGGGACCTACCTTGGTGTATATATTTTATATCCACCGTCCGTCCATCTGCTCAGGATGGTGGACCCCACTTTGATGTATGTGTTTTATACACTTCATCCATCTGTTTGGACATAGGGCCCTCCCCACACGTGTGGCACATGTGGGGGTGGGACCCACCTTGAAGTAAGTGTTTTATATCAACACCGTCCGTACTTGGACGGTGGTAGATGTACCCCACCATGCTGGATGTGTTTTATCCAAGCCGTCCGTCCACGTGGGACGTCTTGTCACGCCCCAAACTCAGAAACTGGGCTCACAGAATTCCTGATCGCTGAATCCACTGCCTACAGCCACCGTAGTACCCCTTTCTCGGCTCCCATCGCCCAGACACCAGGTTCCGATCCTGGGATCCTACAAGGAGGATTTTTCCATCGTAAGCATAACCACAAGTATACCCAAATCACAAAGGCAACATTATCATCACATATCCACTAATATAATCATTTAAATACAATGCTGGAAGGAAAATACATATATCAAGATCAAAGCACTAGGAGTCCGCTGCACGCTCCAAGCTCAACGCTGCTGCGACCTAACGCCACCTGCATCATCTATCGTGCATAAGCTTATAGAAAGCTTAAAGGGTGGTAAAAGTGTCTGCGATGCACGTGCCAAGCATATAGATATCAGAGTAAGCGAAAATGCTAACAAGTCCATAAAATACCATCAGGCTTATCCAGGCTATGCAATGTAAAAACATAATAAGCCAATATCATATAAAACATAGCAACCCAAAATGTTATATGCCGTGGATATAATGCAATATACGGTGCGAATGAAATGACCATGAAGGAGTGTGAAGTTGGGATGATAATACGTAGTATTGCAGGCCACGAGGTCCACCATAAGGGACTTTTATCCAAACCAGTCTCATACCTAAATTTAGATAGTCAGACTCAATGTGGTAAACTCTTGATCTCAGGTTAGTCGCGTGCCCCAACCAAAATCCTGGCCATTGTAAAGGTACACATAATAATTAGTTGTGCACCACCAGACCTAGTGGATAGTGAATGAATAAGTATGCAACTCCTACTCAATAGGTTCACATATCAACACCGTACATCACTGAAAACATCACTGGGGTCTAGTACATTCTACGTGCAATCGCCACCCACTGGATGCGCAACCATGCAAGTGGAAGAGACCTTACTATCCGCCTTGCCAGTAGTCAGCCAATATCTACCCATCACGTCGATAGCGGACCCATTTACAAGTTGGTCAAACTCAGCCTAGCTATGCCCCCTACCCTCGGGCGGGTAAGGCCACACCCCCTTCCAACTGACCACGATCAGTGGAAGCGCCGCCTACTAGTATTCGGCATCCGTGCAATCTTGTTTTGTAACGCCCCAGATTTCAAGGGTTGAGCAAAGCTCAACTCCCGAGATCCAACGCATCACTTATGGAACGTAGATAATTATGTTTAAATGTTGTCCATATTAGTACATTAAACATAAGTGGGATTACACTAAAATAGCATATCATACTCCAGAGGTAATTTGATTAAGCAAGCAGAAGACTGTAACATGCATAATTGAACAAGTAAGTGATTTACAACCTCCAGAGTATAAGTATGTAACTAGGCTGAATGTTTACATGTATTGTTTCCAAAATTTATAAAATAGCAAAGCATAAAGTGTCTAACTATCCCATAACCTTGTAATCCCGGCGACACAGCTCTAGGTCTACACAGACTCGCCTGAGAGCTGCACGTAGGAGAACTCCTCCTCCTCGTCAATGAAATCCAGCTCTGTCATATCGATGATATCGACCTTTTATTGATAGATCGAGAATGTCATATCGATGGTCATATCGAAAATGAAGATTTCCAATTTTCAGCATTCAGATGACTCTCCAAGTATACTTTTCATATTTCTATCAATAGTATACTCAACAAAAACTATGTACATACTGTACACTACAAAATTATAAACATTTGAATGTTTATACAAAAGATTGAGGCAAGGAACCTCAGATGTATCATTTTAAGCTCAACAAAAAAAAATCTCATTTTCACATAGGTTCAGATTCTAATGCATGATCTGAACTAATTTTTCATTATCCATTTCATTTTGTTGACCGATTTGAGTGATGGTGCAAGGGCATTGCTTCTATCCATATCCTTAAGAGGACTTTTGAAGTTCTGTATTTCCCTGGTTGATAATTAGTTAACATGATTCTGACCAGAGTTAGATTTAGTCCTCCTAGGTGTTATGCATTCATCCTTATCATGACCTGAATCACCACACAAATGACATACTGGAGTTGTTCTAGTTTTACTCCCAGAAGCAGCAAATTTTTCATTTCTAGGTGCTGCATTTCTAGCCTTTGGCTTAAAATTTTCAAATCCCAAGCCGCTTTTATCCTTTCTAGGTCTTCCCATTCCCAACAGTTTTTCTAGCTTTTCTCCACTCTAGGAAAACTTGTAGTTTATCTTGGCCATTTTCTTAGATTCTTCTAGATCAAACAGGAGTATATGATTTTCATTACAAAGAAGTCTATTTGTATTTTCTAGCAGTTCAACATGTTTGTTCAGTATATCAGACTCGTTTTCAAGAGAAGTATTAATTCATTCAAGTCTATCATTATCCATATGGTATTGCTGTAGGTCATTTATTAATTGTGTGTTGATTTCCAATGATTTATCCAAAATTTTCTGTAGAAACTTACTTTTGTTCTCTGTTATTCCGAGTCTTTTAAGGATATTGATGCTATGAATATAAAGTTGATTATAAGCATCTTGCAGTTTATCCTTTTCGATTTCTTCTTCTTCTTTTCCACTGTCGGATGAGGATGATTCTGTGGCTTGCTGTTCTCTCTCATTTTTAGATTCTGTGGGAATGATTTGAATAGTGGAGACCATGAGAATTTTTAAAGATTTGTTATCTCCATCACTCTCTGAGTCATTGGATTCTGAATTTGACTCCTCAGTATCATCCCACGTGGCAGCCATTGCCTTGTCGTTAGTTTTCCTATTCGGGCATTCGGTTGATAGGTGTCCATACTCCTAACAGACATAGCATTGTGGTTCTTTGGTTCTTTTACCAAATTTGCCTACAGAATGTTTGTTGTTTACCTTTCTTCCTCTGGAAGGCCGACCACGATTCTTTTGAAAAAATCTTCTGAATCTTTGGGCCAGCAAAGCCACTTCTTCATCTTCATCTTCCTTTTCACTTCCACTGTCCTCATGAATCGTTTTCTTTGAGGCTTTTAGGACAGTGTTTTTGGATTTTTGGGATTGTTTGAAGTGTAGTTCAAAAGTTTATAGGGAACCTACCAGTTCTTCTACTTTCATTTTATCTATGTTCCTACACTCCTCAATTGTTGTTACCTTAGGATTAAATCGTTCCGGTAAGGATCTTAGAATTTTCCTACAAATTTTTGGTACTGGAACTTTCTCTCCCAATCCACCCATGGAGTTGTAAATAATGTTTAACTTGGTTGAAAACTCCATAAACGTCTCATGCTCTTCCATTCTGAGACCTTCAAACTGTGAGGTCAGAAGATGTAGTTTGGACCTCTTCATAGTGCTTGTATCTTCATGGGTTGTTTTCAATAGATCCCATGCTTCCTTGGATGTCCCACACATACTTATCTGATTGAATATATCCTGGGACACGGCACAGTAGATAGCATTCAGATGTTTGTCTTTCTTTGCCGAATGTTGTCCACTTTTCTTTGAGTTTGGGTTTTGTGATTGTTGTGCCACTGTCAAGTACAATTTGTTCAGTAGGTGGCACATATCACTTTCAACTATATCCTAAACATCATGGTCTAAAGATCTCAGAAAGTAGTGCATCTTAGCCTTCCAGTATGCATAATTTGAGCCATCAAATACTGGAGGTCTAGTGACTAATGAGCCCTCACCTTTGGCCATATTTCCAACTTTAGTCAAGATCACTCTCTAGGCGGTGAAGCCCTTAAAGAGAGACCCGCTTTGATACCAATTGAAATTGCGGTGAAGACCGCTTTAGTTGAAGTTGGAATATGCCAATATGTCCTAGAGGGGGGTGAATAGGATTTTTAAAAGTTTTTATGGTTTATTTCAAATCCTATTACACTAATCCTAATAACAGATGCACATTAGGATTACTCAAAAATAACTCTACTGACTTCCAAGCCTAGTAGAGGATCCAATCACAAACTGTTTTAGAGAAGTAAACAATACACAACCTAGTTTATGATAGATATGACTGTGTAGGTGTGTGAGGTGTGATTAGATATTCAGATATGGAAGTATTAAAGTAAATCACACAATCAGAAGAATAATAATCCCAAACACAGTCATTTTTATAGTGGTTCGACGATAAGTCTACTTCACTCCCGGTAACCGCACTTAACCCTTGAGTGTACCGAATTTCACTAAGGAAGTTTCACACCGGTTCACCTCAAACTTAAGGTTTTAAATTAGGTTCACCTTCAACCTTTATAACCTACATTGAGGCTGATTGTTTATGGTCTCACGAGCAAGGGTCAACACAATGCATCCACTTTTAGGCATACTGGCCAAGGATCTTCCATAAGACCCTACTGGAGGTTTCTACACGGTTCACCTCAAACTCGAGGTTTCACACTGTTCACCTCAAACCCAAGGTTTTACACGGTTTACCTCAAACCCAAGGTTTTACACGGTTTACCTCAAACCCAGAGTTTTACTGGTTCACTCCTAACCAGATGTTTATGCTCTCCACAGAGCAAGGGGTCCACACAACGCACTCGCTACGTACACTCCCGCCGGAGGCCTCCTCGAGGAATTCAAAGGGTGAGAACCACTTAAGACCCAATCCTACGAAGGAATGATTACAAGTGTCCTCTTGGACTCTAGATACTTACAAATAAGTTGATGAGTCCCGTTTAGCACAACGCCGAAGATCTCCTCCTCCTTGGTGACGAAGAGTCTTCTACTCCCTTGATCCACAACACAGAATGATGTACCAATACTAGGCTTCAGGTTGGGTCAAGGTGAAGATGGAATCCTACTCTCTAAAGATTTCACTACCAAAAAACTGAACAAAGGCTACGGACTAATAGAGTTTTTTGCTACGGATATAAACCATAGCTAATTTACTATGGTTTTAATCCGTAGCTAAAGGATATTGCACCCACCACAGACAGCTGAAAGTTTTACGGTACCCTACGATCCTCCATGGGCCTGCTGCAACATGCGTGTTTTATCTTAGCCTTCCATCCATTTGGAAAACTCATTTTAAACCATGAGCCCAAAAAAGGAGGCAGATCGAAGGCTCAAGTGGACCACACCGTTGGAAATAGTCGATATTAAGTCGTCGCCATTATATTTGTGTGATCCACGTGGTCCTTCAATTTGGCTCCTTTTTTTGTATCATGCATATAATAAGAATCTAAAATGAATGAATGGATTGGATAAACCATGTACATCATGGTGGGCCCCACGAGCCCATGACAGGACCGTCCATGAAATGGCGGTCCCCAAAATTTCAGCTCTTTCTTTTATGTAAAAGAAACCTCCGCACACTCCCGCCCTCACTTTCCCTTTCCCTCTCCCTCTCCCTCACCTTCCCTCTCTCGCACTCCCTTGCCTTCGCTCGCCCTCGCCTCTCTCTCTCTCTCTCTCTCTCTCTCTCTCTCTCTGCGCATTGTCTCCAGCATCATCTCCATCATCTCCAGATCTGGTACGGCGCATCATCTCCAACACCATCTCCCGGAGTCGGCGCGGCCGAGAACCCCACCCTTCACCTCTACCCCAACCCGGTACTCATTTCTCTCAAATGGAGATTTTGGGTTTTTATTTCTAGATCTGCAAATCGCATATTATCATATTTTACAATATTGGAATTAGGGCTTTCTAAAATCAGTAATGGGAAAATGATTTGGGCTTTCGTAAAAATCACTTTTATGGTTTATTTTTACGAATCTTGTAATGGGAAAAGGATCATCTTTTCCTTTCATTTAAATTGGTGGGATTTTATTTTTTGAATGATTTTGGGGTCGATCGTGTTGGGTTTGAGGGTGGGTTCTTTTTGTTGTTCGTTTCAACATTTTCTTTTGGGGGTATGATGGGTTTTGTGTTTTGGGGATTTGGGTTCCTGGGTTTATGGTATTTATGCTTTCTTCAGTGGGGTGTTTTGTTTTGGGATTTGATGGTTTTTTGTCCATCTAGATTTGGGTGTTTGGGTATCACATTCCTTTTTTTTTCCAGCTTTGATGTTGAAATCTCTTTTATAATTCAGATTTCTCCCTTTGTTTCTCCCTTTGTTTGTGAAATGTTAAGGAATCCTATTCCTATAAAATAAAAAATTAAAAAAAAATAGAAATATTTACTCATTCTTCATGGTTATGAAGTATCTGCCCTTGTTGTAGCAGTAGTTGAACTTGTTGAACATTGTCTCTTGAAGAAGAATTATAGTCTCCATGTAAAAAAAAAAAAAAAAAAAAAAAAAAAAAAAAAAAAAAAAAACAGAGGCACTCGAGGTACTCTCTCTTTCTCTCTATTTTTCTCTTTTGATGGTAGGAAATTGGCGGCGTGACCATGGCGATGGCGACCATGTCCACCACCTTGTCCATGGCCCCTACATGTTTGAAGAAATGCTTCAACCAATATTCTCGATTGTGTCATGTACTCTTTCGAATATGGATTAATTCTACAGATGCCCAGCACATGTTGGCATCTACCTAGATTCTAGCACGTCCCACACCTTCACATCACGGGCTTTCATTGAATCACGGGCATTTGGATGCACCGTGACCAATTAACCATGGTTATTTCAATAGAAAGGAAATGGTGAAATTGTCTATTTATGATATGAGGGAGTAGCCCTCAAGTTCAGTTAACTTCCATTTGTATCTGACATGATGGTAATATAATTGAAATTTGGGAACTGGTTCCTCAATATGAATACCAAGGTAATTGCAATTTTGTCACTTCCACTTCAAGAACTAATTGTTTCAGTTCACTTCATTAGTACATATTGTGCCAGTTCTTAATCATATAGCCTCTACTATTGAGATCTGCTGTTAAATTTTAGTAATGGAAGTTCATTTTTTAATGTTCAGAATATTACAACAAGAACATTATTTAGCATTTGAATCTAATATTATGCTTGTAATTGTTGCTCATCATTGCGAGGTTCTTATATACTGGAGAGATTGGGCGTCTTTGAACATTCACAATAGCCATAGATGCAAAGTGGATACGAACAATTGCAAGTCGATGATTCTACAAGCTTGTTTTTTCTCTCAGGGAATGATTTTCCTAGCCAAGGAAAATGCAAAATGAGAAATTGGAAATTGCATCTATATATCACATGAGATGCCATGTAACTCTTATCATTTTTTTCTTTAAATTATTATTGTGGTGGTCCTGTTAAATCTATGAAGTTTTCAATTGTTTTCACCACTCATGTCAAGGAGATTTTACTATTGTTTCTTATTAAAGTTGCTTATTTGTTGATACTGTTCTATACTTTTTCTTTTTCCTGCAATAGGTGGGGATGCATCAATGACTTCACCATTGTCATCATTGAGTGATGAGCCCCAACCAAAAGAAAATTTGCAGTCTATACTCAAAGCCCCAGGTTCTATGGGTGAGTGTCCAGAAGTGTCCTTAAAGAATGTAGGCAATTGGAGTTAGTTTTTTTTACTATCGTAGTGAATTTCATTAGTTATAGGAAGCTATTTTTTTAATGCCTCTGTTTTTCTCTTTCACATCCTCAAAGAATTACTTTCTTGCATCCTATTTCTCGGGTTAGATGAGGACTACTGGAAGGCCAGTCTCCTTTGCCTTGGAAGTACCTACTTTCATGCCTCCTATTTCTTGCATTTGTTGCACACAGTCACATAAATGCTACCACAAATATTTAAAAATGGCATGTTTCATGCATAGTTTTGCTGACATGTTGATGATGGCTCCTTGAAGAACTCATTATCAAGTCATTCTGTCTTGTTCTAGATGTTCTCATTGATATTAATCATTGCATTTCTGTTCAACAGGATGATGATTTAGATGAATCGATTTACACTCCAGGATTGTTGGTTTGAGCTAATCCCTTTTTTTCTTTTACTCTTCTCCATAATCTTTCAAAAAGGGACAAAATCTTCATAATTCATTAATTCTTTTTTCCATATAGATAGCTGATGTGTTGTTGGGAGCACGTCATCTCAAAATTACAAAAGATTACAGTTCTATTTTTTGTTTCCTCCGATGAATCTGTTTTGGAGCAATTCCATACTTTGTTTCATTTATTTTTCAAAAATAAAAAATAAAAAATACAGTTCATCTAAAAAAAATCATGGTTCACAGTTCCATGTTCTGTTTCTTGGAAGAGAACAGTTCCATAGTTCATAATAGTCACTTCTTGGGCTACAACGGCCAAGAAGTGAAAATAGAAAACTATGGAGGTTCAGTTATCCAAACCAGTAATATGATGGGTTTCACTATTGATGACCCACACACCAAAGTTCCTCAAGATTGAAATATTCCAACCCTTCAATACCCAACCAAGAAGTACACATTTAAGAAAGAAAAAATAGTGATAGTTCGAACTCAATAGAAAACTAGCCAAATATCAATGACTAGGATCTGGCAATCTTGGGTTTTTTTTTTTTTTTTTTGGTTGCATTACATCAACAATTTGAACCATACTTCTTTGTCATTTTACGTCTGCTTATTTATAACATGTGGACTTTTCTCTAGATTGGTCATAACATGTTCTAGTAGAGGAACCTAGTTCAAATGATCTTTGGTTCTTCAGTTCTCATTTTTGGTCCCTTAGTTATTGGACCTTATCATAAAAGCTACCTCCTCCTATGGTCCATCTACGCTTTGTATTTTTTCCGGTACGAGGAGGAAAAGGAGATCCTTCCACTAGAAAGCTATGATTTTCTTGTAGATTTCGGAGCAAAGCTGCAAAATATATTTTAGTTACTTCATTATTGGTCTCATGAATATTGAAAGACGAGGCAGTGGACTGATCGACGGTTGGATCTCATGAAAGTTTCACACACAAGATGCTTGTCTAGTTATACTTAGTTCATTTCACAAATAGTTTATTTAAATTCTACTTGGATAATATGATAGTGCAACTTGTATTGATTTATGAATTATAAGGGAGAAGCATGCCTAATGAGGGTGGGTGTAATTTTATTTTTTATTTTGAAAATGATTTACTTTTATATGAAAAAAGGGTTCGATGGTGTGTATTAGTGATGATCGTTATTGTTTATTCTTATGTATTAGTGATGATCGTTATTGTTTATTCTCTTTGAGCCACATGTCGGCTTGATTACTCTTTCAAACTAGCACTTGCAGGTCTTTCTCATGCTTTTCAATGTTAGTGCCAAAAACGGTATATGGCCTATATCAGGTCCGTTTGTTTAATCACATTTGATGGGTGGTTGCTCTTCCATATTTGAGTTCTTTATATGGGGAGTTGGGAGTTCTCCCAAGGTTACTACTGTGAAGGTATTTTTGGGTGTTGGTTGTTTTTCTGTCAATTGATTGGGTTTGCATGTATTCTCTGTTTTACCATGAAAGCATTAGTGAAGTAATGAAGATTAAGGTATACAGATGGAAATTTAATAAGGGAAAGTTTGTGGTTGGTCTTTGGTTCATGTCTCTGTCGCATACTGCATCACTTAATTATTTTCCAATTTGTCATAACTATGGCATAGATGACAGGATATAACCATGACATGATTGTAATTCTTCTCATTGTTTTCAGCTTTGATCATGACTGGAAGAAAATTGAGGCATTTGTCAGCTCAAAGACAGTTATTCAGGTAATTCAATACATCTTTATTTCTTGCTAAAGAATTAACTTGCAACCAAACTGCTGCAACCCATGAACTGCAACAAAATCATCATTGTACTAATAATGCAAAGGCTGTAGGTTCAAAACTGGCATGGGTCAAACTTATAGTTACCTCTTCTTTGGTAGGTATACACGTATTGTAAGTTGTACCTGTTAATTGCTGGCTCCTGCATTTTCTTTTACTGACCGGTCTTTGCATTTTGTAGAAATCTTTGAAGAAGTTGTCACATGAGACTATTTTAGTAGGCCACAGTTTACATAATGATCTACAAGGTATGCAAAGGACCTTGTCACTCTCGAAAAAGCTCTGTTTAATCAATTTGTTGAAAATTCTGATTAGTATTTTTTATTATTATTATTAGTAGTTCTCTTTCAGCCATCCTAATTGACATTCTTACGTTGTTGTGGGAGTGCTCTTTTCTAATGCTTCATGCTTGTGGTTTGTTCTCCTCTTTTACTTATTTTAATTTGTTTTTAATAATTTTTACAGTTGCATGTACTACAAAATTTAGAACTATTAGTGATCCTTCAAAGTATGATAGTTGAGGAGTAACTTTTGTTTCCTGATTTGATACTTGAAGAAAAGAAATCTTAGCATCTGATGATTGTTTACCCTGGATGCATTTGTTGTTATTAGATCCATTGCTCATGGAAACATCTCAAGTAGTTAGGGTGGCCTGGGCCATGCAAAATCAATATCTTGTGTAGACCCACCCAACCTAATAAGCCCAACCAGTTAGTTCCACCCAAATATTCAAGGGTGTGTTGTTTGGAAAATGCAGCAATCACATTCTGCATTGGGTGGAATGGACTTCCTCTGTTGAACCTACTTGCAATGGCAGAGTGAGCTAGTTTCTTTATTCAAAGGATCAGGAACAATGGTAATTGAGGCAAGTGGGCATTTTACTCATTGGGAATTTATTTACATCTAAATTCATCTCTACTAAGCATTTGGGGTTGCACGGAACTCAATATACAACTAGCAGGCTATCATTTTCCGCTTTAAAGAATTTTGCCTTTGATTGGCTTTATGAGGTAATTTTAAGACCCGTGAGCATTGGAAACTGTGACAGCAATCCATATTTGGTTATCTAATCCAATATGTGCTTTTTTCTTAGATTGCATTTTCTTTTTCCAATCAAATTGCCTAAGAAAGTGAAAACATCAATTAGAAAAGAAAAAGAGCATGAAGGTCTCTCGTTGGCATTCAACGTGGCAAGGATACTTCAATTAGAAAAGGTGACGATGATACCCAAAGATTAGCTGGTTATACTACCACCACCACTAGGATCATGGTTCAATTTAATTTGTTTATGGACATATTTGCTAATGCAAATTGTAGAGATGTGGAGGAATCGTTTATTTGAAACCTTGGGACCTTGCTAGCTTGTGGTTTTGGTTTCTTTAATAAATTTCTCCTGTTGAAAAATTGGAATTCCTGTTTTTATTTTTTCTTTCTTGCAGTGTGTATCTGCTGATGAAGACAACTAGGCTGGGTAACTATAAAAACTGATAAACATATTTTTTATTTGGGGTTCTTGTAGTATTTTATTTTATTTTTCCTTTCCTCTGATTGTTTGTTATGATTCCTCTGAGTACCTGTTTTCTGTGACACTTGCTAGCTGAGGAGCACCTTCTTAAGACCCTAGCTAGCCATCCATCAATCAGGTCCCACCATGAACATTATGTGGTTCCACTGCAGGTGCCAATGCTTGCGTACGTATTGCGTCATTTTGAATGAAATTCTCACCAAATGCTTTAGTTAATCAATTCTATCATGACTGAAATTCAGTCATGTGTCAAACAAAATGAACTATTCCTTGTAAGGTGGCTAAAATCTGTATGTTGGAATCAACTACCCTTGGTAAGGTGGTTAAAAACAGAGGCTGCTCTATGCAGTGGCCTTTTGGAGTGGTTACATAAACTCATAGGCAACTAATTAATTGAGGAGAAAATGTGGTACTATTATTATTTTTTAATGCAATGATAATGAATGGACAATTTTTTTCCCAAATTCATGGGGCGACCCCTTTCCAACAACTGATCCATATTTGGACTTGGTCATTGCCAGTGATATCCTATTATGTAAGGTTTGTTGCTATATCTTATATCAGTGCTCAATAATATGAACGAGTAGTTAAAGGCAAAACTTTTTTTTTGAAAGGTGAAACTTTATTCTTTGAAATCCTTGGAAAAGTCAATCAAGTGGTTGAGTACTCGACAAGTCCTCTTTTTTTTTTTTTTTCATTTTCATGTGGACTTTCTCTCCCTAGATTATGTTAAAATCTTATGAGCATGATTTATTGCATGTCATTTCTTACTCATAATTATGTTGTTGCTTGGTTCCAAATGTTGTCTATAGTGATTAAATTTTGAGTGAAGTAGATTAAGTTAGTAAACAATGTATGGTAATGCTACAAGAAGTTCGGTCTATTAAAGTTCCTTCTTTGAAGGTGCAAAGTTTTGTCTACTACATGTTCTCTTGCACATGTCAAGCCATGATGGACATCTTTGCATTTCCACAAGTTCACCATAGATGAGTCTCGTCCTATTGCACCTTGCAAGATGCCATGTTTATTATGTCCCACTGTTGGAACTATTGGATTTGATATGTTGGATTTGTCAAATCATATTAGCAAGATTCATGGATGCCTTCTTAAAGTTGACCTTTGGGATTGTGTTTGCTAATTTCTTTATATATTACCTTTCAAATTTTCAGGAACCTGTGCATTCTGAAGGTGATATCATAAAGTTTTGTGAAGAAACTGGTTTACCTGTGGCATTAGATGAAACTATTGACCATATTCAAGGAGATCCTCTCAATAAGCTTATGCCATTTGTACACCTGGAAATAGTTGCTGTTGTAAGTAAAAACTAATCTTTAATTCTTTATGAAGTTACAACTTAGAAGAGGTTACTAATGACTTCAATATATTGTATTGTGAACATGACCTGATTTTACTATATATGATGGTCCTGACAGTTATTAAACCAAGTGTTGGGGGGGGGGGGGGGGGGTTTGAAAATGCAAAGTGAGTTGATTGCAAAATGAGCACAACAACATGAAAAGATGGTTGTTATCAGTCTTTGCATATGAAAGTAGCCTAAGTTTAGCATCATATGTTCACTTTGTATGCTATCTTGCAAGCTTGAAAATACGGAGATCGTAAGATGAAGAATAAGGAATAGCGCCCAACTATAGCCCACGGCCTTATGAAGAATGAGGGTGGAAGCGTTTTCTGTTGTTCTTTTCTAATGTGGCCAACTATTATCTGCTTCTGGTCATTCTTTTGAATTAGGTTTGTGTTCAGCCCTCTCTACCAAGTGGAATTTGAGGATTTGATTTTCCAGGAGGCAAATGAAAATGTGTAGGTTACCAAGACACTCTATCCTCACTTCTTTTTTTTTTTTTATTAAATGAAGGATTGTAATTGATTCATTATCGAATGAATGATTGTAATTGAACGAATTATGATAATCGACTGAATGATTGTAATTGAATGAATGATTATATAGGTGGTAATTGAATGAATGAATGATTATGCAGGTGGTAATTGAATGAATGAATGATTGTAATATTTTTTTTAATCTAGGCAATAGCTACGGATATTAACCGTAGCTAGTAATCTGACAACCGTAGCTGTTATAAAATTCGTCCTATTGCTACGGATCCAACACCACTTTTAGCTACCAATAATATCCGTAGCTGTAGGTGCTTTTGGCTACAGAAATATTTGCTACGGATTAGGTCCGTAGCTATTGTAATCTAATGGCTACGGATTAAATCCGTAGCCATAGATTTTAGACCTATTGGCTCGGCACCTACGACGATGGTCGTGCTATGGATTTAATCCGTAGCTATAGGTCTATTGCTACGGATTAAATCCGTAGCCTTTGCCCATTTTTCTGGTAGTGTTTTCCTATAAGGAAGATAGAGTAGGTCCACTCTTTTGCATTCAAGGCATCCCCAGCTTAATGATTTACAATTAAGTTAGTAGCTGGAGGATCCGTGAATGCGGAAGTTCATTCCCCAATCCACTCTATTAAATATCAATGGTGAGGGTGGATTGGATGATGAACTCCCTTGAGAGAAAGAGCTTTGGATACAAGATATAAGTTGAAACACACAAAAGCACTCTCTTCTTTCTCTCACAGCAACAAAAGACAGGTCCTCTATAAATAGGCAAAAAGTTCCAATGGATATAAAACGGTCACATTTATGACAGAGTTCGATATCATTGAGCAGGTTCGATATAATCGCGCTTTTGAAACTCTTTGCCAACTGGTCGATGAATCAAAACAATTGTCGATGTCATCAGATTTCGAACTCTGATTCTATCGAGGACAGATTCTATCCATCGACACTTGAAAAATGAGAGAGACTTGACTTTGAAATATTTCAGGTTTTCATGAATGATCGAGGAACCATCGAGATCATCAGAATTTGAATGTCGATGATATCGAGATCAGATTCAAGACATCGATAAATCCAACGGATTTTTCTTTAAGCTTGCTGGACAGTTTATAACCTTGTTCGATGCAATCGACCTGGTGCTAATATCATCGATATTTGAATATTGATTTTATCGAAGGGCCCCCGATCATAGTTAAAAATAACCTGAAATATTTGTTGTAAGATATGCGCACCCAAGATCGATATCATCGATGAACTTTCGATCTTATCGATATTTGATTTCAAATTATATCGGAAGGTGCATCGATATATTGAAAAAATTCAAAATTTTCTCTAAAAAATAAGGGCGCTGGAAAACTGTCTGTCGATCTTATCGAGCCACTTTCGATGGGCTTGAGATCTAAGTATCGATGATATCAATACGTGTATCGATGCATCGATAATTCGTCCAGATATGTTGTAAAGTTGCTGGACATATTTGGTCCTCTTTTTTATGGTATCGATGAAGTATCGAGGACTCGACAGCGCAAGTCGATCATATTGAGGGTGTTTTAATAAAATCGACAAGGCAAGAAAAACTTAGAGATTTTCTTATTTTGAAAAAAAATTCTCACCTTAAAACCCTATGATTTCTAACTTGTTTTTAAGGGTTTTCTTCACTTGGTATTTAGGGTCATAGGATGTGAGGCTTTAAATTTACCTGTGGCGAGCTTGCACACATCCGGTTGAGGTAGATGCTTGAATCGATCTTCCTATCAGGCTCCGTAGACAATCTAACTCAACACTCATGTAATTTGACAAACCAGGGCACTTTCAGGTTTAAACGCAACACATACAGTAGCAGACCCCACAGGACTGCTGACGTTAGGGGGCCCACTGATGGGTGGCATGGATGAAGCACATATATCATGGTGGGGTCCACACACATGGCCAGCACATCAGAAGAATGGAGGATGTAGAAGTGGGTCCACATCCAGACCGCTGGACGATCTGGATGGGATGGATGGACAGTTTTGAATATATGCAGCAAGGTGGGCTCCCACGTGGATGTGGCCCCACCGCAATATATATATATATATAAGGGGGAGTGGCTGCCCAGATCCACCGTCCAGATCCATTTGGACGGTGCCGATTCACATGGGTCCCACATGGGAGTGGCCCACCATAATATATTTTTATATAATATATTATATAATATTAAATATCATCTATATATATACATGTGTGTGTGTGTGAACGAGAGAGAGAGAGAGAGAGTGAGGGCTGCTAGCGTCCAGCGTCCAGAGACGCTGGATGGACGGCCTAGATGAAAACTCATCCATCATAGTAGGCCCCAAATGAATGGACGGTCTGGATGACTCCATGCAACACAGTGGCCCCACGTCCAGTGGGCCACTCTATGGAACAAGTTGATTTTTGTGTTTTTACTTCATCCAGGCCCGTCCATTGGACAGGCAGCGAGGTGGGACCCAACACATGGACTACCTAGATCAGGTGGGACATTATTACAAAAAAAGGAGAAAAAGCGAGAGAGAACAACGTGAGAGGGGAGGGACCCCGCCACTAATGGGCCCTCCCTTATACAACGCATACATCATGTGGGTCCCACAACAAGTGGGCCCTGAGATGGGAGATGAGAGGGTGGGAAAGTGGGGCCACACTTGTTGTTTTGAGAAGGCTTGGAGATCTTGGACATTTGGGTGTTTCTCTTAGGGTTGGAGAGTGAAGATAGAAATGAGAGAGAGAGAGAGAGAGAGAGAGAGAGATGATGGATGAAAAGGGATGGATGGAATGGTGTTGTAAGGGATGAGAATGGGAAAGCATGGGTTGGGTTAAAATTTGTGTAAAGGAAGTATTAGTGGGGAGGGAGAGAGTTGACTTGTGAGGGGGGTGAGGTGGCATGGGGTATGGGTGATATACTTGAGATAGGGTGTGTACTTGATTGATTGATTGATGGGACATGTTATAGAGATTCTCTCGGAATTCACGTCATGCGGCGTTTCTTCGAAATGAACACGAGCCCACATCTTCTGGCCTAAGTATCGCCTCGGCGTGCGAGACACAGCGATGGAGCAGTCGCAAGGATACAAGACTTGGGTCGAGCCGACTCAGATTGATGCGACTCAGGGTCACGCGTAAATGTCAATTATAAATTTCAGGTCACCGAAATTTGACCGGGAGGACCGCGGAAGCCTACGGAACGGTACAGGTTAGGATACAGGTCTCACACATGACCCCGCATCTGATGTATGAGTTTCACCCATGTTGTCCATCCATGGGTCTCATGTGGGGACTGCCATGATGTATGTGCTTTAGATCCACACCGTCCAGACCTCTGGATGGCGGGTTCTTCATGAGGCATGTGTTCTCCACGCCATCCATCTGTTTTGGTAGTGGGTGGGGCCCACCTTGATGTACGTATTCTATATCTGCACCGTCCATCTCTGGACATTGCTGTGTAGGGCTGACCAGATGTATGTGTCTCATCCACGCTGGCCATCAGATGGTGAGGCTTGCTGTGATGTGTGTGCGGTCCACACTGTCTAGCATGGTACAGTGTTGGGCCCACATGATGTAAGTGTTTCATCCACACCATCCTAATGGGCTGAGCGTGGGCCCACCATGCTATACATATTTCGTCTATGTTGTCCAGTCCAGCTGGACATGGACCCTATCTTGATGTATATCTATACCATGTATCCATGGGGCCCTAATGTATGTGTTTTAACCCACGCCATCTAGGGCAACAGCCCACCTTGATGAATGCGTTGTATATCCAGGCTGCCCATCCATTTTTCTTGAACCATGGGCTGCCCCATTAGGCGCATATGTGAGGCCCAATGCGATGTATATGTGGCCCATGAGTGAGGCCCAATGTGATGTATATGTGGCCCGTGAGTGAGGCCCAATGTGATGTATATGTGGCCTTTGAATGAGGCTCGTTATGATGTATTATAGCCCGTTTGGCAAGGCTCATTGTGGTGTATTTATGGCCCATTTGGTGAGGCCCATTGTAGTGTATTTGTGACCCATTTGGAATGTGCAGGGCTCACCTTAATGTGATGTATTTATGGCCCATTGTGATGAATATGTGGCCTATGTGTGAGGCCCATTATGTTATGTATTAGACCCTTTGTGTGAGGCTCATTATGTTATGTATGAGGCCCTTGTGTGAGGCCGGGGACTTATATGTTTGGCCCTATGAGGGCCACTCCTTGGGAACAATGTTGGTTAAATGTCCACATTGATGGGCAATGATGGTTAAATGTTCACATTGTGACCTTCCTTTAGGCCTCGTTAGGCCCGTTCTTGATATGAGTAGGTCGTCTAGGCCCATCCTTAACATGAGGAGAGTACATCATCATCATATAACATTCTTAGTATAGCTCCACAATCCATGCCCATACGCATCATATGTATGCTTGTTATGAGGAGTGATTGATCATAGCACATGCCATTGGGCAGATTATTATGGGACTTCCTGAGAGATGGAGTTGCCCTACATGAGCGCGCGGTACGTACAGGTTTGATGCATGACTAGATGGTATGACTCATGCATCTATCATTTTGTGATATGACCACTGTACGTCCTAGCAACATCATGGCCGTGACCTCCACAGGCATGTCGTGGATGGTCAGATAGGACACCTGAAATCTTTTTCTGTATGGGGTGTCATAGATGTCCCTGGGTGAAAGTCCATAAACCCTCTTGGTACTAGTGGACGCCCTAACATCTACACCGAGTAGATATATATGAGTGCATGAGGGCCGTATACCAGTAGGCCGCATCTCTCACTGTGTAGTGGTCAGTTGGGAGGGGGTGTGACCTTACCTACCTGAGAGAGTAGGCAATGTTAGGCTGAGTCTGACCAGCTTATAAATGGGTCTGCTATCAACGAGTTGGGCCGATATTGGTAAGCGGATAGTAAGGTCTCTTCCACTTATCTAGTTGTGTGCTTGATGGGGCAGTAGGTGGCGTAGAGTATACTAGACCTCGGTGATGATCCCAAAGATGTACGGTACTGATATGTGGACTTATTGAGCAGGAGTTGCATACTCGACATTTTACTCATTCATTCACTAGCCACTCAGGCTAGTGGTGCGCAACTAATTGTTATGTGTACCTTTGCAATGACCATGATTTCGGTTGGGGCGCATGACAAACCTAAGATCAGGAGTTTACCACATTGAGTCTGGTTATCCAAATTTAGGTATGGGACTAGTTTGGATAGTCCTGACTTCACACTCTAGCTTGATCATATCATTCACACCGCATATTGCATTGCATTCTCAGCACGTAGCATTTGGTTTACTATGTTTTTTGTATCGCATAGCCTGGATAAGGATGATGGTATTTATGGACTTAATGGCATGTTTTCACATTGCTCTGATATTACATACTTGGCACTTACCTTGCGAACACACTTACACCACTCTCTAATCTTTCTAAAAGCTTATGCATGATAGATGCATGCAGGTGGCATTAGGACGCAGCAACGTTGAGCTTGGAGTGTGTAGTTGTCTTCTGGAGCTTTGATTTTTGATATATGTATTTTCCTTTCAGCACTATATTCAACTGATGTGATGATGATGTTGCCTTATGATTTGGGTAAACCTATGGTTATGCTTCTTACAAGATAAATGTAAGTTGGAAAATCCTCCGTGTAGGATCCCAGGATGGGAATTTTGCGTATGGGCATTGGGAGCCGAGAATTGGGTACTACGGAGGCTGTCGGCACCAGATTCGGCGATCGAAAATTTTGTGAGCCCGGTTTCTGAGTTTGGGGCGTGACAAATGACATCGAGAAAATTAGCTTTTATCTCGAATAGTTGCTAGACAAATTAACATCTCTGCTCGATGTGATTGAGTGGTCTTCGATGCCATCGAAGCACCATCGATGCCATTGAGAATATCAAGGATCTTCCTTTTAAGTTGCGGGATATTTTAGAGTGTTCACTCGATGCCATCGAGTGGCCTTTGATGCCATCGAGGAACCTTCGATGCCATCGAGAAATTCCATAATTTAAACTTGTAATTGCTGGACATTTTGAGGTATTCACTCGATGTCATTAAGTGTTATTCGATGCTATCAGAAAAATCCAAAAATATAACTTGAGCTTGTAGGATAGTTTGCACTAGCTACTCAACGTCATCGAGCAGTCTTCGATACCATTGAAGACCCTTAGATGGGTGGTTGATGGGATCAAAAATGATATATTTTTTTGAAGTTCTTTTTAAACAATTTTCTTTGCATGACCACTTACTAGCTCATATTGGATTGTTTTTTTTTTTTTTTTTTTTTTTTTTTTAGGGTTTTGGGCTAGTTAAAAGGTCAAGTTTGAGAGTTTAGAAATAGGTTCTGAAGAGGTTATGACATTTCATCTTTTCTTTGAATTTTCTCTGCTTGGATGATTATGATCTCCGAGCCTTCATTTTTCAGTCTTCCACGAGGCTCTTTAGACTTGATGACTCATAACTCATTTTAATTAACCAAATAGGGCACTTACACCTACATATACTCTTGCTAGAGGCTCCCATGAAAAATAACACGTGCGTACTTGTACCCGGTGGCTTATGTACACATCCATATTCAGTGGTGATATAGTCCTACACAAGGACCTACACGAGTTTGGGTCACAAACTCTATACTCAATCTAATACAAGAGTATGTGAACTCTAAAAATGACAACCTTACTTGTTGTAAGTTTTCTAGTTTGTCAATTAGCGTGAGTTATAAAAATGACAACCTTACACATTGTAAATTTTCTAGTTTGTCAATTAGTGTGAGTTATGAGTCTAAGAGTTCGGAGAGCCCCAAAGAAGATTCAAGTATGAAGACTCAAAGATCGAAGGCGTCCAAAGCATGACAAAGTAAGGAAATGACAAAGAGCTCTTCAAAAACCTATACCAATCCCATAGAAATCTTCAATATAACTCAAACCCCATAGTAAAAACCAACTTAAAGAATGCTAATAAGAAATGTGGGGAGTTGTCTATTCAAAAAGAAAACACAAAAACAGACTAGTTTCGATGGCATCGAGCAAGGAGACCCAATTATCCAGAAACTAAACTTCAAAATTTAAAATTTTCTCAATGGCATCGAAGGCTTCCTTTGATAACATCGAAGCTATGTCGATGAGATCGAACAGGGATTCCAAAATGTCCAGCAACTAAACTTTAAAAATCTAGATTTTCTAGATGGCATTGAAAGGACTTTCGATGACATCGAAGGGTCCATTTAATGGCATCGAAGACTTGTTGAGGACATGAAACTCAGTCACCAAAATGTCCAGCAACCTCAAGTCAAAAAATGTAGATTTTCTCGATGGCATCGAATGACCCATTTAATGACATCGAAGGTCACTCGATGACATCGAACAAAATTGTCTAACAACATATTGAAGAAAAATATGATTTTCTCGATGACATCGAAGGTCCTTTGATGGCATCAATGAGACATTTCGATGTCATCGAAGAACAATCATTAACATCGAACTTGATAGTTTTCTGCCCATTTTTTTACCATTGAATTTTTTTTTCTACATATATAAAAGAGCGGTTTTTTGGCAATTTGGTGAGAAATAGAGAGAGCCTTGTGTGTGAGTAACCATAGTTAATACCATACTTGCCAATCTCTCTTTCCTCATGTTGTTCATCTTTCAATCCATGTCTTAAAGGCATTTATCGAGCAGTCAAAGCTTGGATTGAAGAATGAACTCAAGCATTCACTAATGCTCTAGTAACCACACTTATTGGTAAATACATTATGCTAGAAGATCATCATTGTTAAGTTAGGATTTACCAAACCCTTGACCCAAAACCTCGGCTTTTTCAATAGCACATTATCAATACGGTTGCGGTACAAGGGAGTTGAAGATGCTTCACGATTCGAGAAGATCTTCATCACATGTGATTTAATGGGGGCCCATCCACTTTTAGGTAAGAAAGTATTTTCGAGTCAATTGTGTCTGAAAGTCATTCCTTATGTAGGATTGGGTTTTAGAGTTTGAAATATCAAACTCAACAAGACCTTGTGTAGGCCTCCGACGGGAGAATACATCGTCATCCTTGTGTAGGCCATTGACGGATGAAAAGCGTAGACCTTGTGAAAGTTGTAAAAGTTGAACCTGATTTAAAACCATCTGAATAATGAAATCTAGCACACTCTAGGAGAGAGTGAGTTAGCTGGGAGTGGAGTAGGAATGTAGCCGAACTACTATACATCTTGTGTAATAGGTTGAATGATTTAAATTCTTATTTATTAGGTTTTGCTTAACAATACACGTGAATTACTTAATGTAACAAACATGTTTGACAGAATGATTGAATGAAGTTTTCACTTAGATAGACTGTGTTTTTGCACTTCTTCATGTTTGTCTTACTTTACATAAGTATTTAGAAGTAAATATATGTTAAGTATATATTTAAAATTTGAAAAGTCCTATTCACCCCCCTGTAGGACATTAACCATATCTTCAAGCTTCGCTTGTAGTGGTAAAACCTCAATCTTACTTGTCGGATTGAACTCCATTATAGCACCTTTCTTGAGAGCTTCTTAAATCTTTTGTCAATTACTCTCCTGAACTTTGATGTTAATCTCATTCAACTTCAAATGATTGGCTACATTGCACTTAATACTTCAATGGGGCTACTGAAGTAATGTGCGAGAGGTTGAATCTCCTACGACTATAGGACAGTTGGTTCCAATTGGGAAATCACCTACGTGGGCATTGTATAGGATTTTTAAACAATTGATTTACTTATAGATTTAATGTCTAAACTCTAGAAAATGTTTTAAATAATGACCTTGTTGAAATGGAGCTTAAAATGCTCATTAGAATGAAGAATTACTAAGAAGATAGCATGAATCTCTTTAGGATAGAGCCTAGGATGTATGGGAAGGCTTGTGATACACTAGGGTCTCTAAAACACCAAATTCCATCATTTTTGTAAAGATTCAGTTTTTAGTTTTATATAAAAAGGCTTGAATGGATCTATAATGGCTAGTATTGATCAATTAAGCGACCACTCCGATCGATCGAATTTAATTCAATTATAAGGTAAAAAGTTCACTAGACACTTTGTGCACTTTCAATTGATCGAACTTAATATGTCGATCGATTGATGTTTCTACGAAAATAAGGTGGAAAGCTCACTTGACTATTTCAGCCATCTTCGATCGATCGAGCAAAGGGCCATTGATTGATCACGACCAATTGAATGTTTGCTAACTTATGTATTTTGATTTTATTTCTTTTTTCACATGATCTATTTGGCACAAACTTGATGACTAAGGGCTTTTCTTTATGTAATAAGTCATGTAAGGTAAGTTGTTTCGGAACAAAATGGCTTTAGGGCTAGAATTACCAAGGCACATCATAATTTACCTATTGTTTTCGGCCTTTATATTTAAAGTCTTTAAGTTTTCGGTCTTGGATATTTTCTTAAGGAGCCTCAATCGACTCAAGACATCGTAGCTCATGTCATTGACAAAATCGAGACACTAATAGCTACTGGTCGGTGCTTTATAGGATCTGCCATGATGTATACACACCATCCATCCATTTTTCTATATCATTTCAGGGCATGAGCCTAAAATGAGGTGGGTTCAAATCTCATGTGAACCGGACCACAGAAAATAGCAGTGATTGAATGGTTACCATTAAAAACTTCTTAGGCCCACCTTAATGCCCACCCTAATGTTTATTTTCCATCTAATCTATTGATTAGGTCACAAGACCTAGATTAAGGGATAAAAAATAAAAATCAGTTTTATCAAAAACTTTTATAGCCCAAAAGGAGTTTTTAATGGTGGGCATTTATCACCACTGTTTCTTGTAGTGTGGTTCACATGAGATTTAGATATGCCTCATTTTTTGGTTCATGTCCTAAAATGATCCAAGAAAATGACTAGAAGCTGTGCATTAAACACATACATCATGGTGGGGAAGGATGGTAGGGGCCAGAAAGTTCCTGCAGTTGGAAACGGTATGGGACAACAGAAATACTTGTCACAAATCCAAACCACCCATCAGTCTTGCAATACCACAAGGATAGTCCAAAGGTCAGGCAGATCCAAAACCCATGAGGACCACACCAAATTAAACAGTGGGAATAAAACCGTCCACCGTTGAAACTTTCCTAGAGCCTACCATGATATTTATAGGCTATCTAAACCGTTTCGTAGGGTTATTATCACTCAGATTAACTGTAGGCACAAATATCATCCTAACATAAAACTTATGTGGTCCCCACAGTTTCCAATGGTGGGCGTTTAATTCCCGCTGGCCCACTTGAGTTTTGAATCTAGCTGATTTTAGATTCTTATGCCAATGTTGTCTCGCAAAACTGATAAACGAAGTGGATTTACTATGGGAATCTCTCTGACCCCACGTTGCCTCCGGTTCCATGCAATCCGCCTGTGCCTGGGCGCGGGTTAGCTACTGACAGGTTGAGTAGGATACTCGCCACAGAAGTGACGTCATCAAGTTCTGTGGCCCACTATGATGTATGCTTTGTATCCATGCCATCTATCCATTTCGAGAGATCATTTTAGGGTAAAATTCAAAGAACGGGTTAAATCCAAACCTCCAGTGGACCTAGCACAAAAAAAAGTGGGATAGTAACGCCCACCATTAAAAACTTCTAAAGGCCACAAAAGCTTTCAATTAAGCCGATATTTGTGTTTTCCCTTCTTTTATGTCTTTTTTAACTTTTGAACAGGTTGGATTTCAAATAAACATCATGGTGTGCCTTAGGATAGTTTCAACAGTGGGAATCACTCTTCCTACTATTTTCTATAGTTGGATCCACTGCAGCTTTTTATCTACCTCATTCTTTGGGTCATGCCATAAAATGATATCTCAAAGTGAATGAACAGTGCAGATATAACACGTACATCATAGTGGAGTGTACATAACTTGGTGACGTCACTTCGGTAGCAAGTCTCCCCTCAACCTGTCATAAGCTAATCCGCGCGGGTGTGGCCCCAGTTTCACGCAACATTTTGCTATCTCCTTTTCGAGGTATGAGCCTAAAAATTAAGTAGGTCCAAATCTCAGCTGGACTAAACAATATCAAACGTTGCTGATTGAACGCTCACCATTAAAAACTTCCTAGGCCAACCGTGATGCCCACCATAATGTTAAGAACTTCCTAGGCCAACCGTGATGCCCACCATAATGTTTATTTGCCATCCAACTAGTATAAGGACTTACAAACCTGGGTGAAGGAAAAAAAAAAAAAAAATTTCTTTTAAAAAACGAATAAATAAAAACATTAGCTTGTCTAAAACTTTTCTAGCCCACACGGAAGTTTTTAATGGTAGGCATTCATCATTACTGTCTCTGTGGTGTGATCCACCTAAGATTTGATCTGCCTTATTTCTGGGCTCGTGCGCTTAAATAATCTGACAACTTTGATGGACAGCGTGGATTAAACACAAATACGATAGTGGGGCCCATAGTTCACCTTATGCGATCCGTGCCAGGTAAAAGGCTGTGTGTTGGTGGGCACATTCATTTTAAGAAAAATTATATTTTAAACGGAAGAACGTTCCAGAAAACTAACGGAAGGTATCTGTTTAACAATAACTTGATTAATGACTTAACTTGATCAAAGCTTCGTTAGAAAAGATGCCAGAGGTAAATAGTAGTATTTTGTAAAATTCCCTTTTTAAAAATGTACGTGACTCTTCAATCTTACATATTGAATGGTTTTATGAAATCCTGATCGATTTCACTGTCCAGAGCACGGCCCGTAGTTGGAGCAAAACCGAGAAAAGTACACTTACGGGCTTTTTTATTGTTTTCCCTTGGAATTTGGAAAACTTAAAACCATCCATTTGAAGGTCATCAATTGGATGGTTAAAATTGCTCGAGGGGTGTGATTATAGAAATATGATCCATCCATAATGTGGCCCACTAATTGGATGATTTGGACAGCCGTAATTGAGTGCCACATGTCTAGCCCATTGTTTTTCTAGAACGGATTGGCTGTGGGCCCCACCATGATGTATGTGTTTCATCCATTCCGTTCATCCATTTTTATCATTTTAGGGCTTCATCCAAAAAATGAGAGGGATATAAACCTAAGGTGGACCACACCACAGGAAGATTGGATATCCACCATTAAAATCCTCCTAAGGCCCACTGTACTGTTCATTTGACATCCAATTGGTTAATTAGGTCATACATACCTAGATTAAAGGAGAAAACAAAGATCAGCTTGATCCAAAACTTTTAAGCCCCCAAAAAGTTTTTAATGGTCGACACATTCAACACTATTCATGTAATGTGGTCCAATTGAGCTTGAGATATACCTCATTTTTGGTCTCATACAATAAAATGATCTAGAAAAATAGATGAAAGGCATGGATGAAACACATACATCATGATGGGGCCCACGGAGCACTAACTACCAGCCATTGGCTGGTGGCAGGGGGAGTAGCCAACCGTTTCCATTTTTTTTTGAGAAATTTACGACTGTGGACCCCACCTTTTATCCAGCAGTTTTTTTAAAGCAATACAAACTTAGAATACGCACTTGGACCTCCTCGTACGGACTCAGCATTTCAGGACGAAAATACCCCTCCTTTCACGGCTGTGGCTTTTCCTCTCCCATTTTCACTGCTTGTTTTTCCTCTCCCTTTCCATTGTTGCTTTCACCTCCTTTCCTCACTGTGTTTTCGGCAGAAAGACCTCAAAAAACCCTTTTTGTGGGCCCCCCTCAATTGCATTTTGTCTTCTTCTCAAAATGGTCGATCCGGAGAAGAAAGCACGCAGCAAAGGTATATTTTAAACTCAGTTAGCCCCACATTGAATGTATGTAGTTCCTTTTATATTTTTTTTACTAGAGGAAAAGGTTATATACGATCGAGCTCACGGGATCTCCCCATGAGGTCGAGCTGTGTGGGCCCCACTATGATGTATGTCGAACATCAACATCATGAACTTGATGGGTCCCCTCTAAATTATGGGATAGCAGAAAAATCAGCCGTAACGGAACTCAGGTGGGCCATACCATCTAAAATCATGTGAAGACATAGCTAAAACATATAAAATTACTTGGTGGGGCCCACCTGAAATTTGGATGTGTCTAAAACTTGGTCTGACCCCTCATCCAAGTGGGACACACATTATGGATGGGCTGGATTTGTGAAACACATTTCGGTGGGCTCAAAAAATAAATATGAATGTTTTAATGGAAGGTAACCCCTCTCAAGTTTTGTACGCGGTGTAGCCTACGAAAGTCATGAATTAACTTGATTTTTAAGCTCTAGGCCCACCATGGAATGGTGCATCTAACTGATGGGGTAGATGTTTGACATACCTCATGATAGGGCCCACACAGCTCGACCTCATTGGTAGTTCACATGAGCTCGACCATATAGAACATTTTCCCACACAGACGTATATATACACACGACACATGTGCATGCATGCCCGCTGATCTTCTAGTTTGCCCCGCTAATTTCCTTTGAATGTAATTAAGGGCATGCGTCAAGGTATGTCTATGTCTCCTTGTATATAACATGATGTGGGGTCCAACACTGTAAAAGCTACGAACTTGAATAGATACATGCCTTGACTCCCTGTCATACGGCCATGTGCCTATGCTGGCCGAATAAAGGCAAGTGTTCCCTATCTTTTGTGCTGACAAAGCTTCGCAACCTTGTGATGCACTACGTTGACTAAGCTACGCAACCTTGAATCTGCGCCGAAGCAGGACAATGATTATGACTGTGGTATATTCGTAATGAAATACATCGACATTTTGTGTAGCGGTCTCACCTTAGCGGGAATAGACATGCAAAAATTGACCGCCGATTGGAAGAAGTCAATAGCATATGATTGTCTGTCTCTAGTTTGTAAATGATATTTGTGTGGGGCATGGGCTGAATTTTGGAAAGATGTTGTATACATTGTATTATATACATCGTTAAATATACATTGTAAGTTATGATGTATAGCATACTTTGTAAGTTTTGATGTATAGCATACTTTGTAATTTTGGTGGATAGCATACTTAGAAAATTTTTCATGTATTCGCCGGAGTTATAAGTTATGATGTATAGCATACTTTTTAATTTTTGGTGGATGATGAAATGAACTTTATACTTTGTCCCACTATATTTTCTGTTTGCCTCGTTATGCTCGTCGATCAAGTTCAATGCACATGGAACTCAATGCACATCATTGGCCCGCTCATTTTCATGTATCCCTCGCTGATTTTATAGTTTGCCCCGCTGTTTTTCTAGTTTGCCTCGCTGTTTTTCTAGTTTGCCCCGCTGATATTTCAGTTTGCCTCGCTGTTTTCTTAATTTGCTCCGCTAATATTTTAGTTTGCCTCGCTGTTTTTCCTAGTTTGACCCGTTGATATTTCGGTTTGCTCTCATTGCTTTTTCCTAGTTTGTCCATTCGAATACTGCTTTTCCTAGTTTGTCTCGCTGTTTTCTTAGTTTGCCGCGCTGATATTTCAGTTTGCCTCGCTGTTTTTCCTAGTTTGCCCCGCTGATATTTCAGTTTGCCTCGCTGTTTTTCCTAATTTGCCCCACTGTTTTTCCTAGTTTGCCTCGCTGTTTTTCCTAGTTTGCCCCGCTGATATTTCAGTTTGCCATGCTGTTTTTCCTAGTTTGCCTCGCTGATATTTCAGTATGCCTCGTTGTTTTCCTAGTTTGCCCCGCTTATCATATAGTTCACGACTCAATCAATTTGATAGTTAACACTATCATTCCCACTAAGATAGCAATGGGAATTGTACTTGATCGAGGAAGACTGCTACTCGAGGAAGCTCCCTGAGAAGGATTCCTAATTCTCAGGGGGTCAAATTGTTGAGTGATAGCTTGAATTTCTTCGTTTACATTTGTTGTTGGTAATGACGTCAGATTAGAACTCAAATCGATTCTAGAAATATGAGTCAAATCTATTCCATAGAAGAAGTGCTGCAAGAATGCTTCTTGTGCTTTTATAAAATTCACTCTTATCTTTCTGGGCGAGTGAAGCCAAATCTATTCCATAGAAAAGTCTTCTTGAGATATGCTTCTTGTGCTTTTATAAAATTCACTCCATTCAAGCCCGAGTGAAAAATTAAAAAAAAAAAAAAGAATCCTCGCACAGAAAGACTTTTAGCCTTTAATTTAAGGCTATTGGTACTTTCGAAAGCTATTAGTACTTTCGAAGGCTATTGGAGTATATTGCAGGGCGGTTAACCCATAAAAAGAAATTCTTTGTGGGAATAATCAAACTCAACTAAGGAACAGTTACTGAAAATGAAACCCCTATCTATACTAACTATATTAGGGCTTCATCAAACTAACTAACTATATATGCAATTAGTGACGTAAGATGATTGATATGCATGCTTGTTGTGACTTTTGAGTTCGCTAAGAGATTCTTTGTGCGAGGGGGTACTGTAGATTTCTCTCAAGTATCAGTCCGTGCCCTTAGGATGTCCAGATGGACTCTCGGGCTGGCTCTCCTTCGGGAGAAGTACCATAGAAAGTCTAATAGCGTACTTGCCCGATTAGGTGGAGCTGGTTACCGGACTTGTCAGTTCGCTACCACATCATCGTTCTCGACGATGGGAGCGATTGTTTGTGGTCTTGGACAAACCTGGCCGCGGTTCTCCACTCCCATTAGAGTTTTGGATTGGTCGGGGCGCACCCCTCAATCCGTCACGTCGAAGGGTCTGCTAGTGGATTTCATCCGACGTGAGTGAAAACCTAAGGAGTGGAGGTGACCTCCTGAGGAACTCACCTTTGATGGGGAGGTTGAAATGCTAGAGCATACCGTCAATGGCGTAATTGGGTGAAGTTATGGCTTGAGCAGCTTCAATGGTACCACACGGTTGCTTTAAAACCAGACGTGCAGTTCCAAGAACTCTTCGAGGGGCCTGTTGTTGAGACCTCCTGGAAACGCCGTAATCAAAACCAATTTCAGTTTGCCTCACTGTTTTTTCTAGTTTGCTCATTGATATTTCGGCTTGCCTCATTGTTTTCCTAATTTTACATTTTTTCCTAGTTTGCCTCGCTGTTTTTCTAGTTTGTCCTTACTGATATTTCGGATTTGCCTCATTGTTTTTTCCTAGTTTGCCCATTGTTTTTCCTAGTTTGCCCCCATTGCTTTTTCCTAGTTTGCCTCTGTTTTTTCTAGTTTGCCCCATTGATATTTCAAATTTGCCTACATTGTTTTCCTACTTTCGTCACGATATTTGAGCTTGCCTTGCTATTTTTCCTAGTTTACCCCACATTGTTTTTCTAGTTTGCCTCATTGTTTTCCTAGTTTGTCCGTGATATTTCGATTTACCTCGCTATTTATTTTTTCTAGTTTGCCACTGTTGATATTTCGATTTGTCTCATTGTTTTCCTAGTTTGCCCATTGTTTTTCCTAGTTTGTCTCGCTGTTTTCCTAGTTTGTCCTGCTGATATTTTAGTTTGCCACATTGTTTTTCCTAGTTTGCCCCGCTGATATTTCAGTTTGCCTCGTTGTTTTCCTAGTTTGCCCCACTGTTTTTCCTAGTTTGCCTTGCTATTTTCTAGTTTGCCGTGATATTTGATTTACCTCGCTATTTTTCCTAGTTTGCTTACTGATATTTCAGTTTGACTCGCTGTTTTCCTAGTTTGCCCCGCTGTTTTTCCTAGTTTACCTCGCTGTTTTGCTACTTTGCCACTATTTGATATTTCGGTTGCCTCATTGTTTTTCCTAGTTTGCCATTGTTTTCCTAGTTTGCCCCGACATTTCATTTGCCTCATTGTTTTTCTTAATCTTCACTCATTGTTTTTCTAGTTTGCCTCATTGTTTTCTAGTTTGCCCATTGATATTTCGCCTTGCCTACATTGTTTTTCCTAGTTTGCCCCGCTGTTTTTCCTAGTTCGCCTCGCTATTTTCCTAGTTTGCCCCGCTGACATTTCTTTTGCAGTCTTCAGAAGAAGGTATTTGATGTCCTCTGCTGGATAGCAGACATCCCTTCTTGGAAGCCTACAAGATCAAGATAATTGTAAGTGTAATCCTCTGGCTTGTTCAGACCTGCACCATTCTAACTGAATATGCTCTTTCCCTATTGTTAGATTTTGAAATACTGGTAGGGTTTTGGTATAAATGAGATATTTTGGTTCTCACAATCTGATTCTTGTTAGCTTGAAGAGATGGATTTCCTTAGTATTCTTCAAATGATTCATTCATGTTTTCAACTAGCGATGACATGTAGGTATTAGCTTGAGGAAAAGCAATTTTAAATTATGCTCTTTTATTAACAATGTGATCATTTAATTACTTGTGCAATTCATTACTCATCCATTGCTTTAACAATATATTGTTCAGTCATTAAGCTATAGTTGTATTCTCCTATGTGTTTGAGAGTGTGGATGTGTCTCTCTTTTTAGTTTTGGAATTCAATCTGCCTAGAGGATCATGCTGATAGTTCTTTTATCCAGAACATTGGTTTGTTGGGCTCCACTGTGGATAGACCATTTCACAATATCTCCCAAGGTTAGAGATCCTAGCATTTCCTTAAGACTTTTGTACTTGTGTGCTTCTTTACACATTTTTTGCACATGTTTTGGAGTGTGGAACTCCGTAGCAGCCATGAGATGAAACATGAACTTGTACTTTTGTACATGTGTGCTTCTTTACACATGTGTGCTTGTTTTTTAGTGTGGAACTCCATAGCATCCATAAGATTCAAGCTTTTATTGAAATATGTTTGTAGAATTATCTGAGGCCTGATATCAAGAGAGGAAAATTCTCCAGTGAAGAAGAGCGGATCATTGTCAACCTTCATTCGGTTCTTGGAAATAAGTAAGTTTTCAATTGCTTTAATATGTATTTTGATGCAATATTGAGTTGATTTCCAATCTCTAACTCTGATACCAATTAATTTCTTTTATGTGGAGTTATTTGGTAATTAAGAAAAGATAAAGGCAAGCATGGAATAACATTTTTTTTTTCCTTCTGTATTTCCTTCTGTAAGTACCATCTCTTCCATATATTAAAAAATGGATGACTGTGGAAAATAAGGCCAAATCAGTTACGGTTGGATCATCCAATCTGCAGGATTTTGGTAAGATAGCCTAAGAAATGTCCTGGACTTAATTGATTGTTTGGGTTGATTAGATTCCAATGAAACTAGGAGCACCGTAACTTATGGTGCTCTAAGAGCACTTGTGCATTTCTTATAGCCATAATAACATATATTTGTTATTCTCACTAAAATATCCAGAGAGTTTCAAAATATCAACTACTTTGTGGTACTAATCGAAACCTTGCTCGAGCCCACTAATGAGGTTTTGGTCTGATGGGTCTTGCATTATAAACGAGTTAGATGGCATATAAACATCAAGATAGCTTTATAAGTTTTTTTTCTTCATGGCCAGTCCCATCCCCAACTTTCCCATGGTGTGGTCCACTTGACCTTTCGGCCTTGCCTGATGTAAGGCTAGAGTCCTAGCTAGCACAAATAATAGACGGCGTGGATATTGTTCCACCCTCATCACCATGGTCCCCAATAAGTAAGGCTTTTTGTTGCCTCGTCTCCCATGAGCAGTTGAACGAATATTTGTGTCCAAGATAACAAGTACGTGGGGTCATTAAAGTTTTGGATGAAGCTGATATTTGTGTTTTTCCCTTGTCCACATACGTGTGACCTTATCAACAAGTTCCAAGGCAAATAAACATTAGGTGGGCCCTGGAAATTTTTGGTGGTGGTCATTCAATCACAACTATTTTCTACAGTCTAGTCCACTCCCTGAGATTTTGATCTACTTCATTATTATAATCACGATCATGTCTTAAAATGAGCTAATAAAATAGATATATGAAATGCATGTATATCCAACACATACATTAAGGTGGGCTCCACAGTCATGGCCTAAGTCTGTATATGGCATTGACAAATCTGCATTGCGGATATTTACTTAAGAGTTGTTTGTTTTTCAATTTATCATTGTTATCTATGGTAAATGGGTAAGTTTTACCTGTGTAAATCCGCCCCACTCTCAATGGGGAAGGTAACCCCTCCTTTTTCAACCTTAAAATTGAGTTTAAAAAAAAAAGGTAAGGCCCATTATAATGTATGTGGCATATCCACACCATCAATCCATTTATCCAACTGATTTTAGGGCATTAGTCAAAATTCTACTCATTTCACGGACAATTCCCTTCAATTCAATGCATTTCACGGTCAATCCCCTTCACTTCACTCTCATGTACCCAAAAATGATGTAGATCCAAAGCTCAATGGGCCACATGATAGAAAACAGTGGAGATTGAATGTCATCATCATAAAAATCATTGGGGTCGACAAGAGTCGACCCGGTCCGACTTAACTACAGACAGATTACAGTCGCCGGGTTGTTACCCGGTCGACCCCATTTATGTGAAATTTATCTAAATGGGGTCGACCGGGTCACAACCCGGTCGACCGGGTAACTGTCCAGCGAGTTGGGATCGACCGGGTTGGGACCCGATCGACCCCAACTAGCTGACCCAGTTTATTGGGTCCTTGGACCAAACTACCTATGGCTACGGATTAGCGATATCTATGGCTACGGTTTTAATCCGTAGCTATAGAGGCCGCCAAATCCGTGGCTATAGACCCTTTTTTTTTTTCTTCCTGTTATAATCCCCACCGATTTTCGTGCATCCCATTATGAAGTATGTGTTATATCCAAACCGTCCATCTATTTGGAGAACTCGTATTAAGGCTTGAGGTGAAAAATAAGACAGATCTAGCTATCAAGTGGACCACACTGTAAAAGGCAATGGGGAATTGAACGTAGCCCTGATTATTCTCCACTTGATTGATTCTCTCTGATAACGTTGTCATTTCAATTGACAAGGTTGATCTTCACACCAATCCCTTATTGCAGATAAATACAACGTTGAAGCAAGGGAGAACTGTGAATTAGACATTTAAAATACTACCACGTGATAGATCAACAGGCGATCAGGTGTAGTGCTTAGTGTTGTAGAAGTTCGGACCAGTGACCTGGGCACGACTCCTGGCGACCTTTCAAAAAACTTGTGTGCATGCATGTGCACACTCACCTTTCAAAAAATTAGAGAACCCCAAGAAAAGAACAAAAATAACAATTCAAGCCTGTGCCCTTTTGTCATATAAGAAAGATTGTAGTTCTTTGGTTTATGGGTCATGATACATCTGTTGAAAACTGAAACAATCTCTAGACTGAGAGGAAGTCCTTCATGAGTAGTTTGTTCAACAATTATATTTAGACGTCTTACTTGATGTGTCCAACAGACTACATTTCTGTATGGATTTTGTGTTGCGTCATGTCTAGGTTCAGGGTGATGCATTTGTATCCAAATGGAGTTCATGTAATTCAAATGGCATACAATGCAGGCAATAAAATACAAACAATACAACCAACCAAGTTAGCACACAGGGGAGTGTTGTTATGTAAGTTTGAGTGGTGTCTTCTTAAGAGTACTGGTGTAAAAAGGATAGAATACAAGCTATTAACATTAGTAGTCTCTTATGGGGCAAACGACCCATAAATAAAAGGGATAAAATGTTGTATATCAAATGGCCCATTGGGAATAACAATATAAAGTAATTAAGGGAAATTAGTGACCAAATAAGTCTCAGAGTATTAAGAGTTGCTATTGGCTGTCAAGTAAAAGAACAAAATCTTCTAAGGAAGAAGACATGACAAGGGAGTTGTAGTATTAAGTGATTAAAAATCACTTCCATGATTGAAAGATTCAAAGAAGATGAGATGTAAAATAGAGAAGATCAATCAAGAGAAACCATTTTCATTAAGTTCTCTAGGCGGAAGATAACAAGAGGGAAATATTGCAGATTCTGTGGGAAGTATCGGGAAATATTTCAGATATTGCGGTAAATTGGCATCATCAATAATTGGATATTAATTTATTTGTTCTGGGGCAGTTCTATATAGTTGATCAACGATACCAAAAATATCGGCCGATATCGTCAATGCATAGGACATTGATTGGAGGCGAAGGTTGTCCATCTCATGCTCCCTATATCAAATGAGCCATGCCCAAATCTCTCTCTCTCTCTCTCTCTCTCTCTCTCTCTCTCTCTCTCTCTCTCCCCTACCTAATTTAGTCGAGTTGGGTTGAACTCAGGTTTTCTGAAATGGATCTGCCTTGGGGTCAGCCTCAGGCATAGCTTGCCATATTGTCTAATATGATTCGCTTTTGTCGAAGTCATATTGGTTTTGACCTTCACTACGTTGATAAGGTGGCTTGAAACCTAAATGACCACTCAACTTAGTGTGACTCATCCTGAGTTGCAACTGAGTCGGTCATGTACATAAAGGTGGTTTTTTCCCCGAAAGCCCCCATTTTGTATTTTTTTCTCATTTTGAGGGTTAGGGAAGAGAAGAAAATAGATTATGGGTTGTACGTTGTCGTCTCTTTCAAAGAAAACACACTTCTTAACCTTGGTTGTATGAATTTCAGTCTAAATTTGTGCGAATTTTTCCTGGTTTTATTTTAAAATATTTTGATTTATATATTTTTTGTTTCAAGCTTCCCCGACTTGCCTCATTTCAGATGAGTCATATCAATTTTGGTCATGGGCAAGTCAGGGTTCAAAACTACTAAATTAAACTGTGACCGCAAGCAGTCACTCTCCTAGGCCACGCTTAGGCCTAGGGCCTCCCAGTCGGGTCGGGATTGGTCTTTGCCTGGCTTGGATCCAATCCAGCCTGGTGTCATCCAAGAGGATGTTTAGTAATACAAGAGGATGTTATGCTCCAGCTGATTTGATGAATAATTATCAGCCACTACACCTTTCATCTGGCGGGACTCATGGTGATCTGGGCATCTATTTGGTCGGTTCCAAGAATATATCACAAAGAGTAGAGCAATTGACAAATTAACAATGTGTGCAAGTTCCGAGATGCTTATATGCACTTCAGTAATGTGTCCAATCCTAAAAACAATTCAAGTTTATTGTAATTCATCGTTCCTTGTTTAGTCGTCAATTACTAAGCCACTGTTAGAAATATTATCAGCGGGGCAAACTGAAATATTATTAGTAGGGCAAATTAAAAAAAACAATGGGGCAAACTGAAATATCAGCGGGGCAAACTAGAAAAACAGCGGGGCAAATTGAAATATCAGCGGGGCAAACTAGAAAAACAGCGGGACAAACTGAAATATCAGCGGGGCAAACTAGAAAAACAGCGAGGTAAACTGAAATATCAGCGGGGCAAACTAGAAAATCGGCGAAGGCAAGCTGAAATAACAACGGGCAAACTAGAAAACAACGGGGCAAAGCGAAATATCGTGAGCAAACTAGAAAAAAAACGACGAGGCAAGGCGAAATATCAGCGTGACAAACAAGAAAAAAAGTGGGGCAAACTAGAAAAATAGCGGGACAAACTGAAATATGAGCGATGCAAACAAGAAAAACAGCGGGACAAACTAAAATATGAACGGGGCAAATAAGAAAAATTAGCTTCTCCCACCCCAAAATCATATGTTTGCCTAGCTGATTTTTCAGGTGGGCCATACCATCTAAAAAATAGCCATATACGGAACTCAGGTGGGCCATACCATCTAAAATCATGTGAAGACATGCCTAAAACATAGAAAATTACTTGGTGGGGCCCACCTAAAATTTGGATGTGCCTAAAACTTGGTCCGACCCCTCATCCAAGTGGGACACACATTATGGATGGGCTGGATTTATGAACCACATCTTGGTGGGCCCAAAAATAATTATGAATGTTTTAATGGAAGGTAACCTCTCTATAGTTTTGTACGTGGTGTGGCCTACAAAAGTCACTTGAGAGGTAACCCCTCATAGGGAGTTCCCATGAGCTTAACCATGTAGAACCTTTTCCCACACACACGTATATATACACACGACACATGTTCATGCATGCATGCGCACGCGCGCGCGCGCGTGTGTGTGTGTATATATATATATATATATATATATATATATATATATATATATATATATATATATATATATATATAGGGTTGAACCCCAAATTGAAGCATATCAAAAGATCAAGTGGATCATACCACGGGAAACAGTGGGCATAATGATTTTCTAGTTTGCCCCTCTTATTTTCTAGTTTGGCCGGCTAATTTCATGTTTACCCGCTCAATTTCATGTTTGCCCAGCTAATTTTTCAATCTGCCTCCCTGAATTTTGATTTTTCAGTTTGCCCCCATTTTGATTTTCCAGTTTGCCCCGCTGATTTTTCAGTTTGCTCCGCTGATTTTCTAGTTTGCCCCGTTGATTTTCTAGTTTGCCCCGTTGATTTCCTAGTTTGCCCTGCTGATTTTTCAATTTGCCTCGCTGATTTTTCAGTTTGCCCCGCTAATTTTAATGATTTGCCCTGTTGAATCTGTAGTTTGCCCCGCTGAATTTTTAGTTTGCCCCGCTGATTATCTAGTTTGCCCTCCTCAATTTCATGTTTCCCCCACTGAAATTTAAGTTTGTCCTGCTGAATTTTATGTTTTCGTAACAGGGTTTAGGCGTGCTTCTTTGAGATGGCAACTCTCTTCAAGAAGAAAATGTGACCAATTAACCAACTACAAAACTAGTTGCAAATAACATCTTCTTGTTGATACTACCACTTGAAGATTCACTCAAAGGTGAACTTTCTATCTCAAGTTTTGTACGTGGTGTGGCCTACAAAAGTCATGAATTAACTTGATTTTTAAGCTCTAGGCCCACCATGGAATGGTGCATCTGACTGATGGGGTAGATGTTTGACATACTTCATGATAGGGCCCACACAGCTCGACCTCATTGGTAGTTCACATGAGCTCGACCATATGGAACCTTTTCCCACATAGAGGTATATATACACACAACACATGTGCATGCATGCCCGCGCACGGCGTTGAAGCATATTAAAAGATCAAGTGGACCATACCACGGGAAACAGTGGTCATAATGATTTTTCAGTTTGCCTCGCTGATTTCTCAGTTTGCCCCGCTAATTTTCTAGTTCCCCCCGCTGATTTTTCAGTTTGCCCTGCTGATTTTTCAGGTTGCCCGCATTTGAGTTTCTAGTTTCCCCACCGATTTTCCAGTATTGCATTGATTTTCGATTTGCTATTGAATTTAATGAATTGCCTATTTGAATCTCATGTTTCCCCAGCTGAATATCAAGTTTACCCCGATCAATTTCATGTTTTCCCCACTGAATTTTATGTATTCCCCGCTGAATTTAATATCTCCCCCCGCTGAATTTCATGTTTGCCCCGTTTAATTTTATGTTTGTCCCGCTGAATGTTTAGGTTCCCTCCCTCAATGTCTAGGTTCGCTTCCACATATGAGGTTTTTGTGTGTGCATATTGCGATAAAAACGGAGGAGTATTACATATTCCGATGAACATGATGTATTACAAATAAAACATCATTGTGGGGCATAGCAAGCGTAATCGGATTGCGTACTACCATTGTACTAAGTAAACTCAGTTGGGCCCACATTGAATGTATGTAGTATATCCACGCCGTCCATCCATTTTTCCAACTAATTTTAGCGGTTTAGCCCCAAATTGAAGCATATCAAAAGATCAATTGGATCATACCATGGGAAACAGTAGGTCATAATGATTTTCACCGTTGAAACCAAACAGCGGGCCATAATGATTTTCACCTTTAACCAGGCATGTTTCCTATCATGTTTAAAATCCTTTCGCAGCTGTGATCCTTTTTTTTCCCCTACTTCAATTCAGGAACTTATTCATTCCATGCCTTTTTTTGTATTCCCACCTCAAAGCCGATTTGCAAGATCCACTGGATTCCACAGGTTGCAAAATCTACACTGCCAATTGAGCCCGAAAGGATTTTTGTATGTTAGAAAGGTCTTTTGGGTTATAGCTAAATGCATTTGTCTCTTGAAAATAAATAAGGAAGAGAAGCAATATGATCCAAAGGTGGGGGTGTTATCTTTTGTCATAGGATTAAGGTGTTTTCCTTATAGTTTTTTTTTTTTTTTTTTTTTTTTTTTTTTTTTTTTTTCTTTCTTGAACTTGCTTGTGAGGGATATTATATAATGGTCTTGGGATGTCTACTGGTTCCAATTACCAAGAAAGTACTCTTTCATTGAGTATAGCTTATTATGGTTATGAAGAGGCAAACCTTCTGATGTAGGAAGTTCAGAGCTTGATTCAGTAATATTTCGGACCGTAATTTTGGTGCGAGATTAGTTCAATTTTCTTAGTACCTACTAATAGCATGTATGAGGATGTTCGTTAATCATTGGATCATTTAAATTTTTATAAAGTGCTAGTCAACTTTTGTTCAAGAGGAGGTCATCAATTAAATGGAAATATATGAGATTGTTGAGATGCCATAAGATCAGAAATTACTATTTCAAAAGGCTTTGAGACATAAACTACTTGATATGGAAGATTGCATGTATCACTTGTGAGTTTTCTTTCTTTCTTCTTCTTTTTTTTTTATTATTTTTTTTATTTTTATAAATTTCAATTCCAGGCCCATTTTATGCTTCCACTGCATGCAAAGATCGACATCATATGTTAGCTTGCAAATACAAACTGAAGTTTTTTGCTCACTTAGTTTTGTCCTTGTGTAGTGGATTGTATTGTTGGCCGTGTTGTCACTCTTGGCATTTACCTCTGCAGGTAGCTGAAAGTGGTGAGAATTTGCCTTTGGTGTATGATCCTGCTATCATCTCATCATATTGGAGGAAGCGTCCTCAAGCTGTTGCAACACGCATTATACAACTACTCTTTGTTGCCGGTGGCTTTCTTTCACAGTTAGCCTGGGATGTGATAAACAAGAAAGTAAAAGAGGTAAAACTATAACCAATGTTCTCAATATCGGTATCGCGTTACATATTGCATTCTTGGGATACGGATATGTATCAGTTATCACATGGGATATATCGGTTGTATCTTATAATGTATCGTTGTTGCAAACATGGGGAAATATTGGGAAACTGGTTGATTTTTTCAATGAAACTTCGGTGATTGTTAAAAAATACATCAATACACTTATAAATCAAAGCATTACATAAAAACAAGTACACATAATAGGTTTTCTTTGTATGGGGTCCTCTAATCTATGTCTTTTCTAACTAAATTGATGCAAGTATATTCAATGTCTATTCATATAATTTATAAATATAAGAAGACGTGTGGAAACACAAGCAATACAATCAAAACCAAAGAAGAATCACTAGATTAGGTTACATACATATTTGATTTGATGTTTGGACACAAAGATTGCAAACGATTTGTGAGAAATTGGAAATTTTTTTTTTCAATTTTCTGCAAGTCGGCCCATTTCTTCCGAATCTCGAAATCGAAGCTCTCAATCCATGATTTTTCATGCAAAACATGAAAAATCATGGATTTGTAACAATGTAACACTAATTTAACACGATTTATAGAAAATAAAAAGTTCAAAATTCGAAATGCTCACCAAATCAAACATGTGGGAGAAAACATTCTCTTAAAGAGGGAGAGTTTGAACAGAAATCTATTTTTCTAGTTTGCCCCGCTGATATTTTAGTTTGCCTCACTGTTTTTCTAGTTTGCCCCGCTGATATTTCAGTTTGCCTCGCTGTTTTTCTAGTTTGCCCCGCTGATATTTCAGTTTGCCCCGTTGTTTTTCTAGTTTGCCCCGCTGATATTTCAGTTTGCCCCGCTGTTTTTCTAGTTTGCCCCGCTGATATTTCAGTTTGCCCCGCTGTTTTTCTAGTTTGCCCCGCTGATATTTCAGTTTGCCCCGCTGTTTTTCTAGTTTGCCCCGCTCATTTTCATGTTTCCCTCGCTGATTTGATAGTTTGCCCCGCTGATGCCTCCATTACTACAACAATTAAAGCACTTGAAAAGTCTTTTTAAATCTTTTTCTCATCTAAATCCTTCTTTTCTTTATTGTTCCTCTTCCTAACTGTTTCTCTCCTCTCGACCAAGCTCTAGTTGTTAATTGTTAACCAACAACACATCGGCCACATTGCTTTCATCGATCGTCTAATGACATATAATATGAAAAAAAATTTAGATGTTTCTCATTAATATAGCATTCAAACCATTACCTTGTAATTTTCTAAATACTTCATTCTTTCTTGATGTGTTTCCCTCTTTTTGTCCTGCTTTTGAACGTTTCTCAGCCATTCACTTTACTCATTTCACAGTCATTTTCGGCGACTCCTTTTCACTTCACGGTCAATTCCATGCATTTCACGGTCATTTCCGGCGACTCCCCTTCACTTCACAGTCAATTCCATGCATTTCATGGACAATCCCCCTCATGTCACGGTCAATTCTATGCATTGCAAGACAATTCCCTTCAATGGACGGTCGATTCCATGCATTTCACGGACAATCCCCTTCACGTCACGGTAAATTCCACTGATTTCACAGACAATTCTCTTCAATTCAATGCATTTCACGGTCAATCCCCTTCATTTCACTCTCATGTACCTAAAAATGATGTAGATCAAAAGCTCAATGGGCCACATGATAGAAAACAGTAGAGATTGAATATCATCACCATTAAAATCATTCGGGGTCGACCGGGTCTGACCCGGTCGACCCCAACTCGCTGGACAGTTGCCCGGTCGACCCCATTCATGAGAAATTTATCTAAATGGGGTCGACCGGGTCACAACCCGGTCGACCGGGTAACTGTCCAATGAGTTGGGGTCGACCGGGTTGACCGGGTCCCAACCCGGTCGACCCCAACTAGCTGATCCACTTTTTTGGATCCCTGGACCTAGGTACCTATGGCTACGGATTAGCAATGCCTATGGCTACGGTTATTGTCCATAGCGATAGAGGCTGCCAAATCCGTAGCTATAGGCCCTTTTTTTTTTCTTTTTTTTTTTCTTTTTCTTTCTTCCTGTTATAATCCCCACTGATTTTTGTGGGTCCCATTATGAGGTATGTGTTATATCCAAACCGTCCATCTATTTGGAGAACTCGTATTAAGACTTGAGGTGAAAAATAAGACAAATCTAGCTATCAAGTGGACCACACCTTGTAAAAAGGCAAATGGGGAATTGAACGTAGTTGTACTGTTTTCTTACTACTGGTATCCAATAGTGCAAAGGTGGGAAAAAAGGTTTCCATCAGAAAGGGTGGGTGCAAATACTTGCTCCCAATGCTTGATTTGTCAATGAAACAAAATATGGATGTAATGGTCACGCTACTTGGAAAGAAAAAAGGTTGCACCATTGAAGAGAAGGGAAAAAAAAACTTTGTCTGGTTCTAAAGTTGCTATTAAGAGCCCTTTAATAAATAGAATCATGAATTGTGTATGCATGCATCTGTTAAACTGCATGTTTTCCTGAGAAGAACAGTAAAATGACATTGATCTTTAAGTCTTATTTTCTAATCTTTTCTTTCATTAATGAAAAACTACTTGGTAGTTCTTTTTCTTCTTTAATGAAAAGTGTGAGTGATGTTTTTTCCTCATTATGTGAAATTCTTATGGAGGCTGACTTTAATGAAGTTGTTCTGATATTTCATTCACTGATTAAAAGAAAACATTTGTATATCTTTTTGCTAATTTAACTGGTCTCCAAAATTTGTTTGGACACCAACAACAGGAGAGTTGCCATTTGAGTCTTCATCACTGAATATCACTGTTGCCATATCAAAAACCCCAGAACTTCTCAGCTAGCAGTGGCTTGAAGAGATTGCTAGGGTGTTGAAACCTGGTGGGATGATCCTCCTGCAAACACCTTTGTCTAATAAGCCCACGGATGAGGTAATGCATATGTTATATCATGCAATGATAATGGTGTATGCCTTGGTGTGACAAATTAGTGGGATGTCAATGTGTAATGATGTTCTAATGAGGTTTGGTTGCAGCCAAGCTTCACACATGAGCGCAAGCTACTCTTGACAGGATTTGTAGAGGCACAAGTTCTCCAAGTGAAGCCATTCTTACCGTTGGTTGACACAAAATCTTTTACTGTGAGTGATTTATTTCGTTCCATTAATTTGTGGTCCATCCTTCCAACCTGTCATGTGCAAGCGATATCCAACCCTTCCAATAGGTTATCCCCACCATGAGGATCACCTTGTGCAAAAATCAGCCTCATCTACTTATTGAGTTGAAGTGATTAAATAATTTTAAGTAAAAAATTTACTTATAATAGATCTTAAACCAAACTTACTTATCTCAAATAAGTTACTTACCTACTGCTGTTAAGTAGAAAAAGTAACTTATTTGATGGTATCCAAACGGGCCGTAAACCAAAGTGCTACTTTGGAATCATAAGCAATACAATATGGGATCTATCATATAGATATTTCAAGATGATGATTGGACAAAATTTGTTTCTCCATTCAATCTAGTTTGCCCCATTTTTCATGCTACTGATTAGATGTTTAGGATCATCTGATTGATGTGATTTTTGTACAATGGCTTGCTCCTAGTTGCATGATGTATGAACAGTTCATATCCACGATTGAGTGCTCTATGTGTCATTTAAAAGCAATAATTTGTGATATCAGCGGGGCAAACTAGAAAAACAGCGAGGCAAACTGAAATATCAGCGGGGCAAACTAGAAAAACAGTGGGCCAAACTGAAATATCAGCGGGGCAAACTAGAAAAACAGCGGGGCAAACTAGAAAAACAGCAGGACAAACTGAAATATGAGCGGGGCAAACAAGAAAAACAGCGGGGCAAACTGAAATATTAGCGGGGCAAACTAGAAAAACAGCGGGGCAAACTGAAATATGAGCGGGGCAAATAAGAAAAATTAGCTTCTCCCACCCCAAAAACATATGTGGTAAGTTAAGTAAATCATTCCAGTTTAGGAGATATACTTGTTAAATAAATAGACAAAGAAATGAATTAAAAGATAGAAAAATATTTTTATATACTTATATATACATATTTACATAATTATGTATTAAAGAAAATTGTAAGGGGGAAAACATTCTCCTTGTAAAAAATAAAAATAATAAAATAATAAAAATAAAAAAGAGAAAAAAGTATATAGTACTACAGTTTTGGCTACGGTTATAATCTGTAGCGATAGACCCAACTTTGACCCGGTCGACCGGGTCCTATCCCGGTCGACCCCAACTCCCTGGCTACATTTTTTTCTTTGTTTTTTTTTTTCCCCCCTTCTTTTTCCTGTTGTGATTCCCACCGATTTTTGTAGGTCCCATTATGAGGTATGTGTTATATCCAAACCGTCCATCTATTTGGCGAACTCGAATTAAGGCTTGAGGTGAAAAATAAGACAGATCTAGCTATCAAGTGGACCACACTGTAAAAGGCAATGGGAAATTGAACGTCTACCATTGAAACCCTTTCAGGGGTTACAGAAGTTTTGGATCATTGTGAAATTTGTTTTTCCTCTTCATCCAGGTCTTTGTGACCCTATGAATGAACTTAGACGGGGAGGATTTCTCACAAACATCACAAAGGCTCCACCTGAGTTTCTAATGGTTGACGCTCACTCAACATTGTTTCCTGTAATGTGGTACACTTGAGATTTAGATATACCTCATTTTTGGTCTCATAACATAAAATGATATGGAAAAATATATGGACGACATGGATGAAAAGTATACATCATGGTGGGGTCCACAAACCACTGACAGTCCGCCATTAGCCGTGATAGGGGGAGTACCGAATCCGTTTTCGTCAAAAGGAGGGGTAATTTCGTCCTGAAATTCCGAATCCGTACGAGGAGGTCCAAGTGCGTATGTTAAGTTTGTATTGTTTCAAAAATATCCAACAGATAAAAGGTGAGGTCCACAGTCGTAAATTTCTCTTTTTTTTTCTAGTTGACATTTAAAGGCTACACATTGAATGGATACAAAGTCCAGTCATGTGATTTATTTTTATTTTTACACACGCACACACACCACACACACTCACACTGGTTGAATTTCACCACCTATGGGTACTCGAACCCTTGACCGGGAGTTGAAACTCCAGTCATTCGATTTAATGCTGTGATCGGCTTTCCAATGAGGGCCCACCTGACGCACAAGAAACGTCATCCCTCTGTAATTTGTACGCTATGGATCAGGAACAGTGCGGATGGAAAGAAACATATGTCGAAATCCTCACGCATGAGATCTGGACCTTTCACAAGGGGTACCCTCTTGTCAGTGGCCCATCGCATCAGTCGGGTAACGAGGAGAATGCCTTTTGGATTCTGAAGACAACCAAGCGACTCAATGACGAGCGATCGGTGGGTATCTTTGTCATGAGAGTTATTTCGTACTCTTAAAGAGCACGATTGTTGATACACAGGCACTCAGAAATATTTTTACTCATTCATCTATTAACCCAAATAAAACTGTACAAATAGTAGAAACCAATTAAGTGAAATTCTTCGTACCAAATATATAATGGTTGAATAATACATGCCTTTGATTATTTGATACTTATTTTCTGAATTCAAACCATCCAATAGTTGTCTACCAATCGGATAAGTAGTTTACATATTTAGTAGATATTTTTTTGTGTAATTTTGTCTAAATTAGATCTCATAATTCGATCGCTTCAGATTGAGTAAGTTACATCCTGTGTTTTTCGTTTATTAGTGCCTGATTATCAACCATCACACTCCGCGAGTGTAACAATTTTTTACTTCTCTTTGGTCATTGTCAACTGTCAAGTAACAGCCGTCCTACTAATTGACAAACGCTAAGGCGATCCGCGCGAGGAGATTGAAGACGAACCGCGGCACACACGTGCCAGTTGGTTCATATGAACTGATGCTAGCCTGGCATTGGGATAGTATTCAGATTGTTCACACTTCGAGTGGCTTAGGGCCGGTTGGCCAGGCAGATTGGATGGGATTGGAAGATAGATTCCGGAATTGGTCCGGCGTGCCAAACAGAAACCAGATCAGGATTCCAGGATATAGCAATCCCATGGATCTTAACACAATCCACCAAGGGTCTGTTTGGGCAGTGGGATTAGAAGGGATTAAGTGGGATATGATTCAAAAAAACATAATTATTACCCATGGCAGGGATTGTCCCCGGTTGACAGGGGAGAAAATTAATGCCATGCTTTCATGATAATACCGTGGTACATTGAATGGATCTACTCGCTATCATTTGAAATTACTTAGAATAACACACGTGTTATATCTAAACCGTACATTTATTTTGTAACCTCATTTTATGGCATGGGCCTAAAAATGAGGTAGAACCAAAACTTATGTGGCCTCAAAGAAGTTTTCAACGGTAAGTATTCAATCCCTATTGCTTTCTATGGTGGGTCCCCGTGAGCTTTAGATTTACCTGATTTTTTGGCCCATGCTCTAAAACAATCTCGATAAATGGGTGGACGGTGTGGATATAGCCCACACATCATGGTGGGACCTACACAACTTCCCAAACATTGAGTGAAATTGGCATGAGACCCAATGCAATTCCATTTAATGTAATTCCAAGCTTTTCCATTCTTCCCAAACAGGGAGTGGAATTGGCATGGGATCAGATGAATCCCATCCCACCTAATCCCTTCTAATCCCACTGCCCAAACAGACCCCAACATTACCATCATTACCTTTAGGCCCTGTTTGGGCAACTGGATTAGAAGGGATTAGGTGGGATTGTATTAAAAAAAAACATCATTATTACCCATGGCAGGGATTGTCCCCTAATTCCATGGGATTAGATTAATGCTCGCTTTGTTGGTAATACAGTGGTACATTGAATGGATATACCCACCATCATTTAAAATTACCGAGAATAACACATATGTATTATATCTAACCCGTTCATTTGTTTTGTAACCTCATTTTATGGTATGGGCGAAAAATGAGGTAGATCCAAAACTTATGTGGCCCCAAAGAAGTTTTCAACGGTAAGTATTCAATCCCCATTGCTTTCGGTGGTGGGTCCACTTGAGCTTTAGAATTACCTGATTTTTGGCCCATGCTCTAAAATAATCTCAAAAAATGGGTGGACGGTGTGGATATAGCCCACACATCAGGGTGGGACCTACACAACTTGTTAGCATTGAGTGAAATTGGCACGCGACCCAATGTAATTCCATCCGATCTAATTCAAAGCTTTGCCAAACATGGAGTGGAATTGGCACGGAACCAGATGAATCCAATCCCACCTAATCCCTTCTAATCCTGTTGCCCAAACAGGGGCTTAAATTTCATCCAATCCACCTTAATCCTTTCAAAATTGTTGGGACGTGTTTGGTCCGAGGGATTGAAAGAGATTTGAAGCTTTAATCCCGTGATTGGCCAGTGTGCCAAACGGATATAGCAATCATGGGATAGAGCAATCCCATGGATCTTGCACCAATCCCCTGATGCAGCTATCATTACCTTAAAATCTGTGCAATTCAATCTAATACCATCCAATCCCATCAAATCTGCTCGGCCAAACAGGCCCTTAATGTCTTATCAAGGATAAAAAGGTCATGGTTAAAACCAACGTCAGATGCATGGTTAAAAACGTCCACAGGATCAAATTGTTGGCTTGGTTCTTGCCATGTAACATACCTAAAACTTCTCACCTTAGAGATCCTTGATCGACTTACCATCTGGTCATTTGCAACTTGCAGATATCGGTTGGGTTAGGCAGCAATTTTTTATTTTTGTCCAATTTGATTTGATTTAAATCAAATTCGCTGAGAATGAGATTGAACGGCCATGATTTTATCTGTTCAACTCTGGATAGTTATATGCAATCCAATCAAACCATCTTGAAGAGCGCATCGAGAAATCTACTTAGACCAAATTCCATCTAAATCCGCCCACCAGACAGAGATATGGCCGTATTCAAAGAATGACAAATTTTGAACGCCCCGCTTCTGTCGCAAACCAAGCCCTGATTTGAACAAGCTACTCCTCAAGTTTGAAGAGCTTGAAGTGCTTGATGGATAGTTCAAAATTTACATAGGAGAGCTACAATGTCCTCTAAACCGGGTCACAAATTACTGACATAAGATTCACATATGCGGGCCCCAGCATGCTTAACAGCACATGATCTTATTTGTCTAAAATCTCAGTGACCCAATCTCGATTACGAGCATGTAACTATTTTTTTTTTTTTTTTAATGGAGGACGTAAATAAGCAATTATTCTAAATGTTAGCTATTTAATGGAGGCATGTAAATACATGCTTCTTTCTTTGCAAAAGCCATTTGAAAAGAATCAACGTCCATTAGTGGGCCCCACTATAATGTTTGTAACATATCCACACTGTGCAACTATTTTCCCGGAATAGATTAGGATAAGAGCTCAAAAATGAGGCAGATCCAAATCTTAATGTGGCCCACACATAAGAAATTATGATCGTAAAAGATTTTTAATGATAGGCAGCGTGGTTTACTTAACTTTTGGATTTGCCTCAATTTGGGACTCATGAGGTAAAATCAGCCCACAAAATATATTGATAGCATGAACATACAAAATTCACACAATCCTCATTTTAATCTTAAAAAAGTAATTCTGTCAGCCTCAGTATGGAAAATTGTGTCAAAATTACCTTAGTAAGGCTCAATGTGATGTATGTGAGGCCCTTGTATGAGGCCCATGGTGATGTATATGAGGCCCGTTTGTGAGGCTCATAGTGATGTATATGAGACCCGTGTGTGAGGCCCATGGTGATGTGTATGATGCCCTTATGATGAGGCCCATTGTGGTGCATATGAGACCTATGTGATGGGCCCAATTATGATGTGTGATTCTACCATGAGTATATGTTTATGATATCCATCCATTTTCCTAGATAGTATAAAAACCATGCATTCCATTGTAAGATAGGTATTAAATGAGTCATACCCTGAGGGCAATGGTGGTTAAATGTCCACATTGTAAGAGCAATACTGGTTAAATGTCCACATTGTAATCCTCCCTAGGGTCCGTTGTTAGGTCCACTCTCATCTCCTCTTAGTGGGTTAACCCAAATAGTTGGGCTCCCACTATTACTAGTATGACCCATCTCACTTTATTGGGCTAACCCAAAATGTTGAGCCCCCATTGATACTAGAAGGATAAACCTTAAAGCCCACCTTGATGGGTGTATCATATGCACGTAGTTTATCCATTTTAGACCATGGGACTACCCTGTGCGGCCCACCATATTGTGTGTATATGTGTACTATTTATCCATTTTCTAGGCTTTGGGCCGCCCACCTTGACATATGTGATCTACATAGGTTAACCATCCACCTTCCCAGCTAGCCTGAGGGCCAGGGACCCCATCATGAGTCAGATGAAATCCCAAGTGGACCGCACTATTAAAGTTTCCCTAAGGCCCATTGTTAAGCCCATTCCCCGTTCTTCATCCCTTCACTCAAATCCTATATGATGGTAGATATACATTGTCATGATTAGGCTATTCCAAACCGTTGGGCCCCTATGATACCCACCTTCCCTTGTTGGGCTACCCCAAACCACTGGGCCCCATTGATAATGATGCCTCTCACATCTTGTAGGACTACCACTACGCCAAAACAGCGAAAAAAGGACGGTCCAAAACCGTCTCAAATGACCAAAAAGGACGGTCATGGACCGTCACATAGGCCGTTAAATTTTGACGTGTCTTATTTTTTAAAGGACGGTTAAAAACCGTCATTCTTATTGACAAAAAAAAGACGGCCATGGACCGTCCTAAAAAAGGACGGTCATGGACCCTCTAAAATGGATCTGTCATCGGCAGTCTCTTATGATCCTAAAAGGATGACTATAGACCGTCCTTTAAAAAGGACTATTATGGACCGTCCTTTAAAATGAGCTTGTCATAGACCGTCTCTTATGAGCCTTTAAAGGACGGTTATGGGCCGTCCTTTAAAAGGATCGGTCATGGACCGATCCTTTTAAAGGATCACATTGTAGGCCGTCTCTTATAACCCTTAAAAGGACATTTTTAAATTTGACACATGATGTATTCTTCCGATATACACCTGTTATACAAACTACGTAAATCCAAACTGTTTCATCACATTCACATTCACCTGTTTCATCCAAACAAGACACCTGTTTCATTCACATTCACCTGTTTCATCCAAACAAGACTGATATACACCTGTTTCATTCACATACATAAATCCCAACTGTTTCATTACATTCACGTTCACCTGTTTCATCCAAACAGATTGATATACACTGTTTCATTCACATTCACTGTTTCATCCAAACAGATGATATCACCTGTTTCATTCACATACACTGTTTCATCCAAACAGATCGACATACACTGATATATACACTGTTTCATCCAAAGCAGATCGATATACACTGTTTCATTCACATTCACATACGTAAATCCAAACTGTTTCATCACATTCACATTCACCTGTTTCATCCAAACAGGACTGATATACACCTGTTTCATTCACATTCACCTGTTTCATTCACATTCACCTGTTTCATCCAAACAGGACTGATATACACATGTTTCATTCACATACACCTGTTTCATCCAAATAGGACTGATATACACTGCTTTCATCCAAACAGGATCGACATACACTGTTTCATCCAGACATTGAAATTGATATACACTGTTTCATCCAAACAGATCTGATATACACTGTTTATTCACATTCACATTCTGTCATCCAAAGCAGGACTGATATACACCACTTCATCCAAACAGGACTAATATACACACTGTTTCATTCACACTGTTTCATTCACATTCACTGTTTCATCCAAACAGATGATATACACTGTTTCATCACATTCACATTCACATCCATCTAAACCCAAACTAACGTAAATCCATCCAAACATAAACTACATCCATCCAAACACAAACAATCTTATCCACAATACATTATTCATCCACGCATAATACATATAAAGTTTAACTTCATAAAAAAAAAAAAAAGGAAAAAAAAAGGTTCGGGTTTAGGTTAGGGAGTCGAGATTAGGATTAGGTGTAGGTTTAGGTTTAGGGATTTGAAAATAGGTTAAGGTTTACGTTTAGGAATTCGGGTTGGGATTGGGTTTAGGTTTGGGTTTTCAAGTTTAGGTTTAGGTTTAGGTTAGGGAGTTTAGATTAGGATTAGGTGTAGGTTTAAGTTTAGGGATTTAAGAATAGATTAAGGTTTAGGTTTAGGAAATCGGGTTCGGGTTCGGGATCGGGTTTTAGGTTTGGGTTTTCAAGTTTAGGTTTAGGTTTAGGTTAGGAGTTGAGATTAGGATTAGGTGTAGGTTTAGGTTTAGAGATTTGAGAATACATTTAGGTTTTAGGTCATAAGTTTTGGTTTAGGTTAAGGTTATAGGTTTAGGTTAAGGTTTAGGTTATAAGCTATAGGTTTAAGGAAGTGAGAATAGGTTAAGGTTTAGGTTTAGGAAATCGGGTTCGGGTTCGAGATCGGGTTTAGGTTTAGGTTAGAGAGTTGAGATTAGGATTAGGTGTAGGTTTAGGTTTAGGGATTTGAGAATACATTTAGGTTTTAGGTTTATTTTTAGGTTTTAGGTATTGGTTAAGGTTTAGGTTTTAAGTTTAGGTTAAGGTTAGGTTATAGGTTATAAGTTTAGGTTTTAGGACATAGGTTTTGGTTTTAAGGTTATAGGTTTAGGTTAAGGTTAAGGTTTTAAGGTCTTATAAGCTAGGCTTAGGGAATTGAGAATATGTTAAGGTTTATGTTTAGGAAATCGGGTTCGGGTTCGAGATCGGGTTTAGGTTTGGGTTTTCAAGTTTAGGTTCGAGTTTAGGTTAGGGAGTCGAGATTAGGATTAGGTGTAGCTTAGGTTTAGGATTCGGGTTCGGGATTGGGTTTAGGTTTGGGTTTTCAAGTTTAGGTTTAGGTTTAGTTTAGGGAGTTTAGATTAGGATTAGGTGTAGGTTTAAGTTTAGGGATTTGAGAATAGGTTAAGGTTTAGGTTTAGGAAATCGGGTTCGGGTTCTGGATCGGGTTTTAGGTTTGGGTTTTCAAGTTTAGGTTTAGGTTTAGGTTAGGGAGTTGAGATTAGGATTAGGTGTAGGTTTGGGTTTAGAGATTTGAGAATACATTTAGGTTTTAGGTCATAAGTTTTGGTTTAGGTTAAGGTTATAAGTTTAGGTTAAGGTTTAGGTTTAGGTTATAAGTATAGGTTTAGAGAATTGAGAATAGGTTAAGGTTTACGTTTAGGAAATCGGGTTCGGGTTCGGGATCGGGTTTAGGTTTAGGTTAGGGAGTTGAGATTAGGATTAGGTGTAGGTTTAGGTTTAGGGATTTGAGAATACATTTAGGTTTTAGGTTTATTTTTAGGTTTTAAGTATTGTTTAAGGTTTAGGTTTTAGGTTTAGGTTAAGGTTAGGTTATAGGTTATAAGTTTAGGTTTTAGGACGTAGGTTTTAGTTTTAAGGTTATAGGTTTAGGTTAAGGTTAAGGTTTTAAGGTCTTATAAGCTATAGGTTTAGGGAATTGAGAATATGTTAAGGTTTAGGTTTAGGAAATCGGGTTCGGGTTCGGGATCGGGATTGGGTTTAGGTTTGGGTTTTCAAGTTTAGGTTCAAGTTTAGGTTAGGGAGTCGAGATTAGGATTAGGTGTAGGTTTAGGTTTAGGGATTTGAAAATAGGTTAAGATTTAGGTTTAGGAATTCGGGCTCGGGTTCGGGATTGGGTTTAGGTTTGGGTTTTCAATTTTAGGTTTAGGTTTAAGTTAGGGAGTTTAGATTAGGATTAGGTGTAGGTTTAAGTTTAGGGATTTGAGAATAGGTTAAGGTTTAGGTTTAGGAAATCGGGTTCGGGTTCTGGATCGGGTTTTAGGTTTGGGTTTTCAAGTTTAGGTTTAGGTTTAGGTTAGGGAGTTGAGATTAGGATTAGGTGTAGGTTTAGGTTTAGAGATTTGAGAATACATTTAGGTTTTAGGTCATAAGTTTTGGTTTAGGTTAAGGTTATAAGTTTAGGTTAAGGTTTAGGTTTAGGTTATAAGCTATAGGTTTAGAGAAGTGAGAATAGGTTAAGGTTTAGGTTTAGGTTTAGGAAATCGGGTTCGGGTTCGGGATCGGGTTTAGGTTTAGGTTAGGGAGTTGAGATTAGGATTAGGTGTAGGTTTAGGTTTAGGATTTGAGAATACATTTAGGTTTTAGGTTTATTTTTAGGTTTTAGGTATTGGTTAAGGTTTAGGTTTAAGTTTAGGTTAAGGTTAGGTTATAGGTTATAAGTTTAGGTTTTAGTTTTAAGGTTATAGGTTTAGGTTAAGGTTAAGGTTTTAAGGTCTTATAAGCTATAGGTTTAGGGAATTGAGAATATGTTAAGGTTTAGGTTTAGGAAATCGGGTTCGAGTTCGGGATCTGGATCGGGTTTAGGTTTGGGTTTTCAAGTTTAGGTTGAGTTTAGGTTAGGGAGTCGAGATTAGGATTAGGTGTAGGTTTAGGTTTAGGGATTTGAAAATAGGTTAAGATTTAGGTTTAGGAATTTGGGCTTGGGTTCGGGATTGGGTTTAGGTTTGGGTTTTCAATTTTAGGTTTAGGTTTAAGTTAGGGAGTTTAGATTAGGATTAGGTGTAGGTTTTAAGTTTAGAGATTTGAGAATAGCTTAAGGTTTAGGTTTAGAAATCGGGTTCGGGTTCTGGATCGGGTTTTAGGTTTGGGTTTTCAAGTTTAGGTTTAGGTTTAGGTTAGGGAGTTGAGATTAGGATTAGGTGTAGGTTTAGGTTTAGAGATTTGAGAATACATTTAGGTTTTAGGTCATAAGTTTTGGTTTAGGTTAATGTTATAAGTTTAGGTTAAGGTTTAGGTTTAGGTTATAAGCTATAGGTTTAGAGAATTGAGAATAGGTTAAGGTTTAGGTTTAGGTTTAGGAAATCGGGTTCGGGTTCGGGATCGGGTTTAGGTTTAGGTTAGGGAGTTGAGATTAGGATTAGGTGTAAGTTTAGGTTTAGGGATTTAAGAATACATTTAGGTTTTAGGTTTATTTTTAGGTTTTAGGTATTGGTTAAGGTTTAGGTTTTAAGTTTAGGTTAAGGTTAGGTTATAGGTTATAAGTTTAGGTTTTAGTTTTAAGGTTATAGGTTTAGGTTAAAGTTAAGGTTTAAAGGTCTTATAAGCTATAGGTTTAGGGAAGTGAGAATATGTTAAGGTTTAGGTTTAGGAAATCGGGTTCGAGTTCGGGATCGGGATCGGGTTTAGGTTTGGGTTTTCAAGTTTAGGTTCAGTTTAGGTTAGGAGTCGAGATTAGGATTAGGTGTAGGTTTAGGTTTAGGGATTTGAAAATAGGTTAAGATTTAGGTTTAGGAATTGACTCGGGTTCGGGATTGGGTTTAGGTTTGGGTTTTCAATTTTAGGTTTAGGTTTAAGTTAGGAGTTTAGATTAGGATTAGGTGTAGGTTTAAGTTTAGGAATTTGAGAATAGCTTAAGGTTTAGGTTTAGGAAATCGGGATCGGGTTTTAGGTTTGGGTTTTCAAGTTTAGGTTTAGGTTTAGGTTGGGGGGAGTTGAGATTAGGATTAGGTGTAGGTTTAGGTTTAGAGATTTGAGAATACATTTAGGTTTTAGGTCATAAGTTTTGGTTTAGGTTAAGGTTATAGGTTTAGGTTAAGGTTTAGGTTTAGGTTATAAGCTATAGGTTTAGGGAATTGAGAATAGGTTAAGGTTTAGGTTTAGGGAAATTGGGTTCGGGTTCGGGATTGGGTTTAGGTTTGGGTTTTCAAGTTTAAGTTTATGTTTAGGTTAGGGAGTTGAGATTAGGATTAGGTGTAGGTTTAGGTTTAGGATTTGAGAATACATTTAGGTTTTAGGTTTAGGTTTAGGTTTCAAGTTATTGGTGTTTAGATTTTAGATTTAGGTTAAGGTTAGGTTATAGGTTATAGGTTAAGGTTTTAGGTCATAGGTTTTGGTTTTAAGGTTATAGGTTTAGGTTCGTGTTAAGGTTTTAGGACTTATAAGCTATAGGTTTGAAATTGAGAATATGTTAAGGTTTAGGTTTATGAAATCGGGTTCGGGTTCTGGATCAAGTTTAAGTTTGGGTTTTCAAGTTTAGGTTTAGGTTTAGGTTAGGGAGTTGAGATTAGGATTAGGTGTAGGTTTAGGTTTAGAGATTGGAGAATACATTTAGGTTTTAGGTCATAAGTTTTGGTTTAGGTTAAGGTTATAAGTTTAGGTTAAGGTTTAGGTTTAGGTTATAAGCTATAGGTTTAGGGAATTGAGAATAGGTGAAGGTTTAGGTTTAGGAAATCGGGTTCGGGTTCGAGATCGGGTTTGGGTTTAGGTTAGGGAGTTGAGATTAGGATTAGGTGTAGGTTTAGGTTTAGGGATTTGAGAATACATTTAGGTTTTAGGTTTATTTTTAGGTTTTAGGTATTGGTTAAGGTTTAGGTTTTAGGTTTAGGTTAAGGTTAGGTTATAGGTTATAAGTTTAGGTTTTAAGACATAGGTTTTGGTTTTAAGGTTATAGGTTTAGGTTAAGGTTAAGGTTTTAAGGTCTTATAAGCTATAGGTTTAGGGAATTGAGAATATGTTAAGGTTTAGGTTTAGGAAATCGGGTTGGTTCGGGATCGGGATCGGGTTTAGGTTTGGGTTTTCAAGTTTAGGTTCATGTTTAGGTTAGGGAGTCGAGATTAGGATTAGGTGTAGGTTTAGGTTTAGGGATTTGAAAAATAGGTTAAGATTTAGGTTTAGGAATTCGTGGCTCGGGTCTGGATTGGGTTTAGGTTTGGGTTTTCAATTTTAGGTTTAGGTTTAGGTTAGGGAGTTTAGATTAGGATTAGGTGTAGGTTTAAGTTTAAGAATTTGAGAATAGGTTAAGGTTTAGGTTTAGGTTAGGGAGTTTAGATTAGGATTAGGTGTAGGTTTAAGTTTAGGGATTTGAGAATAGGTTAAGGTTTAGGTTTATGAAATCGGGTTCGGGTTTGGGATCGGGTTTTAGGTTTGGGTTTTCAAGTTTAGGTTTAGGTTTAGGTTAGGAGTTGAGATTAGGATTAGGTGTAGGTTTAGGTTTAGAGATTTGAGAATACATTTAGGTTTTAGGTCATAAGTTTTGGTTTAGGTTAAGGTTATAGGTTTAGGTTAAGGTTTAGGTTTAGGTTTAGGTTTAGGTTATAAGCTATAGGTTTAGGGAATTGAGAATAGGTTAAGGTTTAGGTTTAGGGAATCGAGTTTGGGTTCGGGTTCGGGTTCTGGGTCTGGATCGGGTTTATGTTTGGGTTTTCAAGTTTAAGTTTAGGTTTAGGTTAGGGAGTTGAGATTAGGATTAGGTGTAGGTTTAGGTTTAGGGATTTGAGAATACATTTAGGTTTTAGGTTTAGGTCTAGGTTTTAAGTTATTGGTGTTTAGATTTTAGGTTTAGGTTAAGGTTAGGTTATAAGTTTAGGTTATAGGTTATAGGTTAAGGTTTTAGGTCATAGGTTTTGGTTTTAAGGTTATAGGTTTAGGTTCGTGTTCGAGTTTTAGGACTTATAAGCTATAAGTATAGGGAATTGAGAATATGTTAAGGTTTAGGTTTATGAAATCGGGTTCGGGTTCGGGATCAAGTTTAGGTTTGGGTTTTCAAGTTTAGGTTTAGGTTTAGGTTAGGGAGTTGAGATTAGGATTAGGTGTAGGTTTAGGTTTAGGGATTTGAGAATACATTTAGGTTTTAGGTTTAGGTTTAGGTTTTAAGTTATTGGTGTTTAGATTTTAGGTTTAGGTTAAGGTTAGGTTATAAGTTTAGGTTATAAGTTTAGGTTAAGGTTTTAGGTCATAGGTTTTGGTTTTAAGGTTATAGGTTTAGGTTAAGGTTAAGGTTTTAGGACTTATAAGCTACGGTGTTTAGGAATTGAGAATATGTTAAGGTTTAGGTTTATGAAATCGAGTTCGGGTTCGGGATCGGGTTTAGGTTTTGGGTTTTCAAGTTTAGGTTTAGGTTTAGGTTTGGGAGTTGAGATTAGGATTAGGTGTAGGTTTAGGTTTAGGGATTTGAAAATAGGTTAAGGTTTAGGTTTAGGAATTCGGGTTCGGGTTCGAAGATTGGGTTTAGGTTTGGGTTTTCAAGTTTAGGTTTAGGTTTAGGTTATAGGTTATAGGTTTAGGTTTAGGTTACTGTTTTGGGATTTGAGAATAGGTTTAGGTTAAGGTCTTAAGTTTAGGTTTAGAAATCGGGATCGGGTTCGGGTTCGGGTTTAGTTTTGGGTTTTAAGTTTAGGTTTAGGTTTAGGTTAGGGAGTTGAGATTAGGATTAGGTGTAGGTTTAGGTGTAGGTTTAGGGTTTAACGTTATAAGTTTAAGTTTAGGTTGTAGGTTTAGGTTAAGGTTTAGGGATTTGAGTTTAGGTTTAAGTTATAGGTTTAACTTTAGCTTTAGGTTTTAGGTTTAGGTATAGGGTTAGGTTATAAGTTATAGGTTATATGTTTAGGTTAAGGTTTAGGAATTGTGTTCGGGTTTGGATTCAGGTTTAGGTTATAGGTTTTGAGATTTGAGAATAGTTTTAGGTTATAAGTATAGGTTTAGGTTTGGATTCGGGTTAAGGAGTAGATTAGAATTAGGTGTAGGCTTAGGTTTAGGGATTTTCTAGTATTATCTACTATTGAACCTAGTATTATCTACTACATACTAGTAACATACAACCAATATGGGGCACCATACCATAAGCTACAAGAATTTCATGTCCCCCTAAACAAGGTATCCTCCATTGATAACATATATATATATATTATAAGTTTTTTATTTTCATTTACATTCCCAAATACATTCATCATCCATCCAAGAAAATTGAAACAAGTACTGTCAATCTATGACTAACAATTGAAAAGGAAAATCATGCATCTTATCTTACCGACCGACTTATCTTTTCACCTTTGTAACTCTCATATTTGTTGCAGCTGCTAGTTCACCATCAATGGTCTCCCTAACCAAATCTTTGTGCAGTCCCTTCATTTGAAGCAGTGGCTGAAGTTACAAGAAGTAGGACTGATTAGTCTTACTATCAAAAAGGCTTTTCATAAACTATCAAAACATGCCACACATGTGTTCACCAATCACAAAAAAATATGCATCTATATATATATATATATATATATATATATATATATATATATATCCATTTACAAGGCTTAATCAATTTGCGGGCTATACAAACATAGACAATCGTTTTTGGTAAAGGATTTTGATTTTGATTTTGAAATATGCATCTATATATTTCATTTTTTGGTAGAGGATTCCAATTTGATTTTGATTTTGAATTTCTGGGTAATTATCAGATCGTTTGTTTTTGTAATTTTTTCATGGAAGATATTTTTAAGGCTGTTAGGAATAATGGGCCAATTTGAATTCAAACTATTATTAAAAAATAAAATAAAATAATCTATGGTTCAACACACAAATAAAATAATTGGAAGGCTGTTTTTTTTTTCTTCTTCTTTTTAGGATCTGTAGGAATAAAATATGTTCCTTCTTATATTTTAAATGAGTTTTTTGTCCTGTTCTGTTTTGGAATAAAATCACCTATTTCTCTATTTCTCAAGAGTTCGGTAAATTACCATCTTTCATGATTTTACATGTAAATCATCACTCATGGGCTAGACTCATGTGATAAGCACACTATGTAAAAAAAAAAAATGGTGGTATCTCATACTCCTCAACTGTGGCACTCATGTACAACTATTCAGACCATCCAAATTGTGGGGCACATTGTGGATGGAGCATATCTATAAAAAAAAAAAATACATTGATCAAGCAATCCTAACCATCCAACTGATAGCTACAAAATGGCTGGTTAAAGGTAAAATAGTGAGTGGTCTACATTCAGAGGGTAGAATCAGCCTATCACTTTAAAAAGAATATAAATAAAATATAAAATATAAAATCAGATCTTGAGAATGAAGGATCTGATCTTTGTAATTTGTTGATGAAACATGCGATTCACACACTGGATCTGCAGTCACAAACTCAATGTGAGAGGCCTTAAATGAATTTGGGCCGTTCATTATGCGGAGTTCCACATGGGTACATGAGCTATTGTACCCAAAATCGTGCCATCCATGAATCAGTGGGCCAATCCTGTAGCGATGAATGTGGACGTTGACTAACTTTTTAAGCATCCGATTTTGGTATGCAAAGCGACCCACCAGAAACTTTAAGGTTCCATTGCCATTCTTTCAAATGAAGCCCGACTTGTTCCCACCACCCATTTTTTTTTTTTGAAAGGTAATAAGAATTAACAAAACTCACTAGATTATAATCTGTGTTTCTTTGTTCTTTCCAGATGAAAGTTCTGTTGAAAGAATGATTTCAGACTAAGCATAACACAAATGATTTCAGACTAAGCATAACACAAAATCAGAGTTCCTCACAAACTCAAAATCAGAGTTTCTTATCATGATGAGGATGGTGTTGGGTGTCATCTTGCGGCCTGCAGTGTCATCTGTGTAGAACTGGAGCATGGTGTTGACACCCGCTCTCAAACAAATCCTTCATTCTCAAATATCACTAGATCCTTATAGTTTTGCAGGAATAGATAGACAGTTCATAATTTGATCTCATTCAAAACATTCAAAAGGATGAAAATGATTTGATTGTCAAGGAGTTAGCTGTAGAAACTTGAAATAAGGCCTAGCTGCATACAGCAAGTGGTCAGTGGGCATAAAACATTTGCATCAGGTGGGGGTCCTCATGGGCTTCCAATCAAATCACAAACCAAATCTGGTATTCTCACAAGCATATCAACATACACCTTACATGCAAAAATCCTCAAAACAACTTTCCATGATCCATCATCCAAATAGAGATTCATAACCAAAATGAAGACTAAAAATCAAAATGCAACATCACCTTCTCAGATTAGCGGCAGTGGGAGCTCAACAACTTTCTATTGCCGTTGATGACCAAAGATGCGGTAGGTTTTAGCATTTGGTGGATGCGGGTACATAGGTTTTAGAGATTTAGATGCGGGTACATACATTAGGATTATTACTACAAGTAATAATTAACAAACCGAGAAATTATATCATCTTGGGACCAAGCCATGGCCCCATGTAATTCTAAAGCATACTACATTTGGTAATAAAAACGAAATCGAAGAGGAAAAAAAAAGCGATCATGTCAAAAAAAAAAAGCGTGGAGCCATATAACTCAAAGGAGGAAAAAAAAAAAAAACCCCAACGCCAAGAAGGAAAAAAAAATCCGGGATTGGCCAGGCGAGCCAAACATACTCGGTGGTGAATTCCCTGGATATAGCAATCCCATGGGATTGCCAACAATCCACTGACACAGCCATCATTACTTGCCATCCACCCTAATGCAATCCAATCCCATGGGATGGGCCCGATCCAAACACGCCCTAAATCCCTAAATCCCTCCCCAAATCCCCAAATCCCTAAATCCCTAAATCTAGAATCCTAAATCCCTAAATCGCTTCAATAGGTATTGAGATTGAGAGAGATTGAGCGAGAAAGAGAGAGAGAGAGAGAGAGAGAGAGAGAGAGAGAGAGAGAGATACCTCGTGTGGATGCGCGAGAGAGAGAGCACCGAGAGAAACAGACAGAGAGAGAGGCGGCGCGGTGGAGAGAGGACCGAGAGAGAGAGAGAGGATGCGCGAGAGTGAGAGAGGGCGTGAGGGAGGAGGGCGGTGAGAGAGAGAGAGAGAGAGAGAGAGAGAGAGAGAGAGAGAGAGAGAGAGAGAGAGGGTAGATGGAGGAGGAGGGTGCCGATTTGGGGATTGGGCGCGCGCGGCTCGGTTTTGGGCGCGCGCCCAATTTTGGGCCGTGGTGGTCGGTTCTCTGTGGGCCCTATCATGATGTATGTGTTTCATCCATTCCGTTCATCCATTTTTAAAAATCATTTTATATTTTTACGCTAAAAATTAGAGGAATATAAATCTCAGGTGGTCCACACCACATGAGAACAATAGTGATTGGATATCCACCATTAAAATCCTCCTAAGGCCCACTGTACTGTTTATTTGACATCCAATCTGTTGATTTGGTCATACAGGACCAGATGAAGGGAAAAAACAAAAATTAGCTTGATCAAAAACTTTTATGGCTACCAAAATGTTTTTAATGGTCGACGCTCATTAAACACTGTTTCCTATAATGTGGTCCACTTGAGATTTGGATATATCTCATTTTCGGTCTCATTTTGTAAAATTATCTGTAAAAATATATGGACGGCATGGATGAAACACATATATCATGGTGGGGGCCATAGAGCATCGACCACCAGTGATAGGGATATAAATCCTAGGTGGGCCACACAACCGGACAAAATTAATGAATGGATATTCACAATAAAAATCCTCCTAAGGCCCAAATACTGTTTATTTGACATCCAATCTGTTGATTTGGTCATAAAGACCCAGATGAAGGGAAAAAAAATATATCAGCTTGATCCAAAACTTTTATGGCCCCCAGAACATTTTTAATGATCAAAATTCATTTAACACTATTTCCTTATACCCTAAGCGTCCTATGGGGCCCACTATGATTTATTCAATTTATCTACTCCATCCATCCATTTTAACATATAGTTTTATTACGTAAGGTCAAAATTGAAGCCTATAAAAATCTGAAGTGGACCACATCATAGGAAACAGATATAAATTGAACGTCTACCATTGAAAAATTTTGGGAGGCCACTTTGAAGTTTTGGATCAAGTTGATATTTTAGTTTTCCTTCATCCATGTATTTGTGATCTATTGAAGAGGTTGGATGACAAATAAATATCCTTGTAGGCCATAGGAAGATTTCAATGGTGGAAATCATTATTCCCCCATTTCTGTGGTATGGTCCACTTGAGCTTTGGTCCTTTTCGATCGATTGATATGGTCCTTTTCGATCGGTTGATATGGTCCACCAAGTGCTTTTATATGTTTTAGGCATATCTTCACATGATTTTAGATGGTATAGCCCACGAGTTACTCAGTATCTACGGTGATTTTTGGGATATCCCATAATTTAAAGGGGACCCATCAAATGCACAGTGTTGATTTTCGACACACGTCATGATGGGGCCCACACAGCTCGACCTCACGGGGAGTTCCCATGAGCTCGAAGAATAGTACCTTTTCCATATATATAATATTTAAAAAATATAAAAACTTATGATGTATTTGTTATATCCACACCGTCCATCCATTTTGAGATACCATTTTAAGTCACGAGCTAAAGAATGAGACAGATAACAATTTTGACTAGAATATTTGACCTATTTTACATGTCTGGTCCATTCACTTTATTTTACTGATCATTACCCCCAATTTGACTAGTTACTAACCTCAATCATGTTACATATAAAAAAGATATTGGGCAAACAAGATTGATCAACAATTTGAGTGAATTTTGATTTAAACATCTGAAGTTATTCACTCTTCAATCTGGACTAATCAGATTGTCCAAAAATAGTTAAAGGTTGTTCATAATATTAAAAATATTTGAATGAATAGAAAACACAAACATCAGCTTGATCCAAAACTTCTATGGCCTCCAAGAAATTTTCAATGGCAGAGGTTCAATCACACTATTTCTTGTGGTGTGGTCCACTTGAGCATTGGATATGCTTCCTTTTGTTATTTAGACCTCAAATTATCTGTTAACATGGATGAATGGAGTGGATAAAATAAATAAATAACAGTGGACCTCAAAATCTAACTTTTGTTATCTAAGTACTTTCCAATTTTTCTTGTCAGAATACAAAATCTAGTTTTCTTTTTTAAAAAATATATTTTTTTTACAATTTGACAATTTTTTCACAATTTTGTTTAATTTTTAAAATTTTATTTGTCAAAATATCATTTTTTAAAATCAAAATCTCACTTTTATTATCTAACTTTTCAATTTTTCTTGACAAAATACAAAATCTAGTTTTCTTTTTTAAAATATATATATTTTTTCACAATTTTTTTAAAACTTTTTAAATTTTCTTTTTCAAAATATCATTTTTTAAAATCTCACTTATGTTATCTAACTTTTCAATTTTTCTTGTCAAAATACAAAATCTAGTTTTCTTATTTAAAAAAAAAAAATTTTACAATTTGTCAATTTTTTCACAATTTTTTTAATTTCTTAATATTTCTTTTTTTAAAATATCATTTTTTAAATCTCACTTTTGTTATCTATAACTTTTCAAATTTTCTTGTCAAAATACAAAATCTAGTTTTCTTTTTCAAAAATTTTTTTTTTTTTTCAATTCGTCAAAATTTTCACAATTTTGTTTAATTTTTTAAATTTTCTTTTTCAAAATATCATTTTTTTATCGAAATCTTGTAATATAACTTTTTAATTTTTCTTGTCAAAACACAAAATCTAATTTTCTTTTTTAAAATATATATTTTTTTTTTACAATTTATCAAATTGTTCACAATTTTGGTTAATTTTTATATTTTTTTCAAAATATTATTTTTTAATCAAAATAAATGGACGACATGGATTAAACACATACATCATGGTGGGGCCCATATATAGTACCAACCACAAGCCATTGGATGGTGTCGGGGGAGTAGCCAATTTGTTCCTCTTATTTGTGGTGTGGTTTATTTAATTAATCTTTTGATATAAATCATTTTTTAGATAGTTCTCTAAAATTATCTTGAAAAATGGATGAATAGTGTGGGTTGATCCCGAATTTTCTTTATTTTAAGGCTTCTGGGGCTCACCATTATGTATGTTAATTATCCACTCCGTCCATTAATTTTAACGACTCATTTTTAGGGTTGATCCAAAAAATGAGTCAAATCGAAGCTGTAGGTGGACCACACCACATACTAATGTTATAAATTTATTTTTCATTATTTCTTATGGTGTGGTCCACTTAGACTTTTAATATTTTCTACTTTTTGAACTCATGCATTGAAATAATATTTCAAAATTTATGGACGGTTTAGATAAAACAAATATATTGAAATGGGCCCCATGGAGCCCCCCTAAGCATCGTCAGTCTCTAATAAGATCCTATGAGGAGGTACGTTTTAGAGCTTAAAAATAAAGTCGATCCATGACTTGGGTGGGCCACACCACATACTATAGTTGAGAGGGTTACCTTCCCATTAAAACATTCATAATCATTTATTAGGCCCACCTAGATGTGCTTCATAGATCCAGCCCATTCATTATGTGTGTCCCACTTGGATGAGGAGTTAGACCAAGTTTCATACACATCCAAAACTCATGTGAGCCCCACCAAATGCTTTTATATGTTTTAGAGAAGTCTTCACATAGTTTTAGATGCTATGGCCCACCTAAGTTTCGTATATGACTGATTTTTGGACTTAAAGGGGACACATCAAATGCATGGTGTTGATGTTCTACACACATCATGGTGGGGCACACACAAATTAACCTCATGGGAAGTTCCCATGAGGTGACCTTATAGTACCATTTCACTATTTAACTCCTTCATGGGTGTTACTCAACCATGTAAGGCCCACCTTAATATATTTTATGTATATCGACACCGTCCATATATTTTTCCATCATATTTTAGGATGTGATTTCAAATCATAAGAACTCAATAATCTCAGGTGGGCCATACCAATCAAAACAATGATGAATAACTATTAAAAACCTTTTGAAGGCCACAAAAGTTTTGGATCAATTTGATCTTTGTAGTTTACCTTCATCTAGATCTTCTTTACATTATCAACAAAGTTGGATTGCAAATAAACATTACTAAAACCTTACGATGGGCTCTTTATAATTTTTAATTGTGAGGTACTATATTATCATTCTTTCCAGTGGTGTGGTCCACTTAAGATTTAAATCTACACAATTTTTTATACCACCCCAAAAATGGGTTGGAGAAACATAGGACCGACAAGGATATACAACACATCATCAAAATCTCACTTTTGTTATCTAACTATTCAATTTTTCTTGTCAAAATACAAAATCTAGCCTTCTTTTTTATTTATTTTTTTTTACAATTTATCAATTTTTTTCACAAATTTGTTTCATTTTTTAAATTTTCTTTTTCAAAATATTATTTTTAAAATCTCACTTTTGTTATATAACTTTTCAATTTTTATTGTCAAAATACAAAATCTAGTTTTCTTTTTTAAAAAATATATATATATATTTTTACAATTTATCAAGTTTTTCACAATTTTGTTTAATTTTTTAAATTTTCTTTTTCAAAATATCATTTTTTTTATCGAAATCTTGTTATATAACTTTTTAATTTTTCTTGTCAAAATACAAAATCTAGTTTTCTTTTTTTTTTTAAAATATATATTTTTTACAATTCGTCAATTTTTTCACAATTTTATTTAATTTTATAAATTTTCTTTTTCAAAATATCATTTTTTTTATCGAAAATCTTCTTTTCTTTTCTTTTTTTTTTTTCAAAATTATCAACATTATTCAAAGTTCTTAATTTTTTTTTCAAAATCTAGTTTTTTATAAAATTACATTTTTTTTTCAAAATCTAAATTTTTTTCTTAAACATTGTTAATTATTTTTCTAAGCTTTTAAACTTTTTTTTTTCGAAATTCATAATTTTTTTTGTTCTTAATTTTTACATGAGCATTAGAGACGGTTTAGGACCGTCTCTAATAAAACGATCGTTGATGATCTCAAATGACCAGTATAAGACGGCTAAGGACCGTCTCTAATAGAGACGGTCTTTGTGATCTCAAATGGAGACAGTGAGGACCGTCTCTAATACAGACTATTTTTGACAGTCTCACATTGCAGGAAAAAGACGGCCAATGACCGTCTCTAATTGAGACGGTCCTTGCAGATCTCAGATTGCTCGTAAGAGACTGCCAATGACCATCTCTAATATGGACGGTCTTTGACTGTCTCAAATGGCTACATATAAGACGGTCAGAGACCGTCTCTTATTTGAGACGGTCAATGGCCGTCTTTTATCCCCAGTTAACGACGGTTTTTGACCATCTTAAATGATTTATGGACGTTTAAATTTTTAAGACAATATTAAGGACGGTCAAGGGCCGTCTAAAAGTTTAGAGACGGTTTACGACCGTCTCTAAAGCGTCTTTAAACCAAGCAATTTTAGAGACGGTCCAGAACCGTCTCTAAATCCGTCATTTTTTTCCATTTTTCACGTAGTGTACCCAAGTATTGAAGCCCTCCTTGTGTTCATACAGGGCCTTCCATGGTAAATGTAGACCACCCAGATACATGTATTTGTTCGAGTTTAGTGACCCAAACCCGAGACCCACTTAGATGATGAGCAAGCTACCTCATCCGTTTGTAAATGCACACAGTCTTAGACGTGTGAATCATATTAAGGCCCGCCTTGTATTCATATCGAGCCCCATAGAAAAGCCTGGTCGTTGTACGATAAAGATAATGAGAAGGACCACTTGTTGTGTACCCACTTGACTTACCCCGTATGACATATCCTACCTTTGTGATCGATTACTAGGACCACATGTTATGTATATATATCGTCCGCATAGTCTACCTTCTTTAGATGAGTGTAAGGCTCATCCTTGACATTAGTACATCATCATCACCTCCTTGCTGTAGATGGAAGAATATGTGGTATCAGGTGTATAGAACCTATCTCAATGTATGGTCTAGACCCACCGTCCCTGCCTTGGATTATGCAGAGCCTTGAAAGGCTAATGTTAGACATGCCGCATGGACTCCTATAGTTGTAAAGGGAGTATGTCACTTGATTTATACTTTTCATATGTGTCATGCCGGAGAAGGTCAATTGTGGATTATTGTTGTTTGCCTTATAATTATGCTTATGCACTTTATTTCATCATGGTGCATGCTCATACGCATCATATGTATGCTTGTTGTGAGGAGTGATTGACCATAGCATATGACATTGGGCTGGTTGGTTATGGGACTCCCTGTGAGATGAAGCTGCCCTACATGATTGCACGTTATGCATAGGTTTAATGCATAATTAGATGGTATGACTCATGCATCTCATTTTGTGTGGTATAATCACTATTCGCCCTAGTGACATCAGGGTTGCGGCCTTCACAGGTATATCGTGGATGGTTAAATGGGACACCGAAAATACTTGGTTCTAGCATATGGGCATGTTTGATGTCCGTGGGTGAAAGTCCCTAAACCCCGGAGGCCAGGGGATGCTCCAATGTCTAGACCAAGTGGATGCATGAGCACATGAGGGCCGAATACCAGTTGACCACGTCTCCCATTGTGTTGTGGTCGGTTGGAAGGGGGTGTGGCCTTACCTGCCCGAGTGAGGGAGTAATGGTTAGGCTGAATCTGACCCAGCTTGAGGAATGGGTAAGCTATCGAAGAACCGAGCTCGATATTAGTAGGCAGATAGTGCGGTCTCTTTCACTAGCCCAGTTGTGCGCTTAGATGTGGCGGTAAGCTAGCTGGAGTGTATTAGACTCCGGTGATTGTCCAGATAGGAACTGTATTGATATATATTTTTCCAGAGATGTGTAGTACTGATATGTGGATCTACTGAGTAGAGGTTACACGTTCAGCATTGACTCATTCATCCATTCATTAGCCACTCGGGCTAGTAGTACGCAATTATACCATTATGTGTATATTCGCAATAGCCACGATTTCGGTTGGGTACGCAACCAATCTGAGATTAGGAGTTTACCACGTTGAGTCCAGCTATCCAAATTTAGGTATGGGGCTGGTTTGGATAGAAGTCCCTTATGGTGGGCCCCATATCTTGCGATACTACGCACTATCATCCCAACTTCCCACTCTAGCACCGCATATTGCATTACATCCCTTGCATATGGCATCTTATTGCATTGCATCTTCCGCATATAGCACCCTATTGCTTTACATCCTCCACATATGGCGTCATATTGCATTGTATCCCCTGCATATGGCATTTGGTTTACTGTGATTACGCATTTTGAATAAGGTTTATGACATTCATGGACTTGTTAGTATTTCCATTTCCCTGATATTGTATGATTTATGGACTTGTATTATATGCCTAACACCTATATTGCGCACCCACCTACACCACCCTCTAAGCTTTCGATAAGCTTATGCAGGATAAAGGCGTGTAGGTGACGCTAGGACGCAATCGAGATGAGGCAGGAGCATGCAGCTGAGCTTCTAGAGTTTTTTTTATATCTATATTTTATTTCCTTTTATCTTATACCCAAAAGTTTTTGATATTAGTGGATATGTGGTGATGTTTTTGTTGTTATTATGGGTTATGCTTATGGTATGCTTCTTATGAAACAAATTATGTTAAAAATCTTCATTGTAGGATTCCAGGATCGAAACCTGGTATATGGGTACTAGGAGCTGAGAATGGGGTACTATGGAGGCTGTCAGCGCCGAATTCGGTGATCGAAAATTTTGTGAGCCCGGTTTTCGAGTCTGGAGCATGACAACTAGCACTGCCACTGTATAACGAAAATGAACAATCAATCCACAAAAAATTTTGCCAATTAGCCAACCAATATAACTGAAAAAGCAATGATATAGGGAATGACACTCTCTACCTGAGTTTTTCTCGTAGGCAAATAAATAGCTTTGCAAATAATCAACAGTCTCATGACTTGCTTCCACCGTTCCACATGAAAATCTTCCATTGAAACTCTCAAGATCTTTTTTGATAAAATGCTGAAATTTTTATTGAAAATTAATTGAAAGAAGAAAATTTATCCATTAAGATAATGGACAACTATTGCCAATTAGAAGAGAGTCCCTTACAACTCGGTCTATAGAGCTAAGGAGTAGGCGATTTGATGAAGCTGAGAAAAATAAATTCTTCTGCTTGAAATAATTGACATGTTTGGATGTTCATTTAGATTGATGGATGTTTGAAATGTTTGTTTCTGATTTATTGATTATCGCATGATGAGCCTTAGTGATTGAGACTGCTCTTGGGTAGGCCTATAGTGTATGATCATTGCTTGGAAAAGGTCCACCATTGCATAATCCTATCCATCTGATTTGTTATCTTTGTGTCTTCAGGAAGTTCCTCAGATGTCGCACCATGTAAATCAAATACACAATCCCACTTTCAGAAAAGAAAACAAAAGGGAAATTTGCGTTTTAGTTTTTGTATTGTTTCTAATTGTGTGTTGTGTTGGTCCATGAATACTAAAATGAAGAAAAGGAAGGCTGTAGCTCAGCGAAAGCATACTAGACCAACCGAAATCACTCATCCTGAAGAGGTGGTTTGATTTTGTTCTCTCAAATAACTTGTGTTTTCATCAATTATATTTGTGAAAAAATTGGTTTCTAGGTTTGTTTACGCTGCGTTTGGATGCATCAAATTTCATTATATTTTCCACCAGATTAGATTTATTAATCATGAAATTCATGATTTAGGTGCAACCAAATACACCCTTATGATAAATACATGACCATTTGTCTCCATGATTTGTATTGAGCATTCTTCTTGTTGGATACACCTTTATGATAATGTTGAGAATTTTCAAACTTAATTGGAATCAATACTGCTTGGAGTTGACCAATGGGCTCTATGTATTTACTGTAGCTGGATGAACTTGTGGAATCAGTTGATACCTATCGATTGGATCGGTATGTGTTGAAATTGAATTGTAGAATCAGTTGACCAATGGATGGTTTGTTTCTAGTACTTCTTTTTAGCTCTTAGTTTGTAATATGTGTTGAAGGCTGCATTTGGATACACTGTTGAATTGAATTGCGATGGTTAGTTCAAAAAATTGTAATTACCTTAGTCTTGGCATTTAAGGACTCAACTCCAAATTGCAATTATATTACTGTCAAAATTAGACTTGAAATGTATGTAACTGGGGTTTTACTTTGATGGCTACTCTTGTTTTGGGCACATCATTAGAGTTTCATTATTTTGACTTGATTCTCACAATTCAATTTGGTTGTGCATCTATATGCACAGTCATATTTCTAGTAGTTATTATGTTGTGATTGACACATACACATATGCATACAAATACATGTACATATACATATACACATACACACATTTTCTGTGTTATATTGTTGAAGCTATAGAGTTGTTGCTTATCCCATTGTTAAAAAGGGGATTGATCTTTTTCTACTTTTTCTTTTTAACTCTTACGTTATCTTAGTTGCTCTTCTAAAAGCATCTGTAAATGTTTATCCACCTTTTAGATCACTATCAGATCATTAAATAACCATTTTGAGTTCAAGAGTTTTTTTTTTTTTTTTGGGTGGTTACTCTTCATGCTTTTTTTACTCTACTATGCTGCTTAATGCTAAACTGAAGTAGTGAGAGCATTGATATCTTGGATCAACTCAATACAATTCTATTGCTTATATGGTTAAATGAAGAGTCCTCAAGTTTGAGTTGGAAGCTTTTTAATATCTGTCATGATTTGTTTAATGAATAATGAGAAGTTCCATTTCCAGGTACAACTTAGCAACACCATGCATGGTTTCTACATCGCCCCGACTTTCATGGACAAGCTTGTTGTCCACGTCAATAAGAATTTCATGACGTTGCCTAACATTAAGGTATACTAATTTCTATGTATGAGCTTCACTGGGGTTGGAATGCAGCTGCAACATACAAACCGTACATCGGGTCTTTAGGTGGGCCACACAAAGTGATGGAGTGGTCTACATGGATAGTGGCCAGTCTCATTTTTGGTCCAGGTCATGTACATTGTGGGGCCAACCTTATGCACAGCTCAGATGTTCCACTCTCTTCTGTTGGGCTGCTTCTGAAGTGGGTCCCATGATTGATTTCTTGAAATTTGAATGGTTTCAGTGAATCCTAACAGGTTCCACTCATTCCGGGTATTTGGGGAGGTAAAGGTCAGGGAAAATCATTCCAATGTGAACTTGTCTTTGCCAAGATGGGAATCAAGTGAGTTATCTCTCTTGCCTTTTCTTGTTCCATTTCTCTGGAAAATGCTTCAATATTGAGGGGCTGGGTATGGCTCATGACCATTTCTGGAGTAGAGAAAAATAGTTTATGATTTATGAATTTCTAGTCTTAAAAAAACTTACAAAAAAGGAAAAAAAAAAAAAGAAAAAGAGAATTGGGGCTTGTTTATGTTGTTTTAGAAAGGGAGAGCTCCAAAAGGAGAAAAGAGCAATTGGGTCATGCATGAATATTGGCTAGAAGGGAAAGTCTCATATCATTATCTCTCTAGATCATCCAAGGTAAGAGATTGCCTTCTTCTTATCTTTAGATCATCCAAAGTTTCATATCATTATCTCTAGTTCTTGTCAACATAAGAGCAGCACTAGGAATTCATGTAAGTCTCTTCCACTCTTTCTCCCACCTAATTTCCTCTTTTCCACTTTGTCATAGGGATTCACTTATAAGATTTGCTAATACCACACATGTTCAAGGCAGCCCCTCTACACCAAATATCCAAGCATGTCCATCAAGCGCATATGTGGTTCTCCTAGCTCGAAAGCCAATCCAGTCCATTCATTGGTTGGGCCAGGTTGAAGAAACAAATGAATGTCTAAGAAAATCTTAGAGGTTCTTTAAGCTTCCATTTGTTTCAAACATCGTGTCCTATGAGTTACCAGCCTGATTATTGGGCCAGGGCATATCAATGTAGCAACCCCAGCTGATGGACCATGGATCTTGAGCATGTAACACATTAGCCCTTTGTCCTGGCTTGTACAAAGCCCAGTTTTGGGATCTTTATGAATTATGAGAATGACAAGCATACTTCCTTGAATCTCTATTCAAATGACCCATTTTACATCGACAACAAACAAGCATTGGCTGACATAATGGAGAAGGAGAAGACTGACGCCAAGTGGGGCAATTGGCTTGGATAAATAATCCTGCCATTCTCCATTCAAATGCGAGACGATCCTCTGGATTATATTCGCAAACCAAAAGAAATTGTGGATCGAAAGCTCTCTTTTGAATCTCTCTTTGCATCCTCGAGTTCTACTCTACTCCGATGCTTTGGCGTTAAGGTACCACTTTCTACTAAAAAAAAGTTCTAAATTTAAACATAGGGTTATTTTCTGCTTAACATGCCCGCTTGGATGAATGATGCAAAATTTTCATTTGATGGGCCCAGCCGTAGATGGGAACCATGTAATATCACAGTGGTTGGACAATCCAATCTATCTAGTTGATGTCCTTTGATCATCCCACACTTTCCCTTATAGGCCATTCCTGTAGGGCTAGAGCTAGGGCTAGGGCTTCCGAGCCAACCCCGGCTTGCCATTGCTACCCCTAATATGAATCTATTTCTTTGGGGAAAATTAATATGATTACACTTATTTTGGTTTTGGGAATTAAAATAGTACAAAAATGAACTACCTCAATTCCTAAATGTTGGTTCCTTCTGTTTTTCCCAACACATTTTACTAAATAATGGTGAACTTTGGACAGATATGAATTCTTTCTCCTCCACTTGAGAAATTCAAAGGTTGATTGTGCATTTTCTTTCATGTATAACAAGCAGCGGCATCAGTATCTCATAGAGTCCTCTCAAACACAACAATGTCCTTTTCTAACATCATTGGACCATTGGAAGAAATCAGTTTTTACGGCCATCCAATTGTCTACCTTGCGCCCAGTGTTTATGGGCATCCGCATGTAAGTATCACTCTTTAAGAATAACTGGTAGAAAATGGATGTCATTACTGTTTGGTCATTTGCATGGACGGCTGAGGTAAGCTAAGATGTTCATGCATTTCCTTGGACTCACTTTTATAAGTATGAAGAATTATCAGATTTCTCGGGCTAATACTATGAAGAAACATTTATGCTACTGAAACTCATGGCTCATCAAGCATTTTATCCCATTTATATTTTCAAATTTGGTACTTTCTTTGGTTCCATGAAATGCACTCCAAAACATCTACTACGCTTTACATGTTGCGATGGTGTGTATCAATCAGGAACTTCGATTTGGTGGGCCATAACCCTAATGGCATGGTGATCAAACTGTGGCAGTCATCCAAACAACTGTCCAAAAAAACAAAAAGGATGGTTAGACTTGAATGATGAAAATGATGGCTGACTTAAAAATGAGAATAAGTCCACCTTCCACAGGCAAATCTCATAACATTTTGATGGATGGATTCAACCAATAACTAGGATATTTAGCCTATGGTCCATCCATGTGGTGCCCTACCAGATTAATTTCCCAGATCAACCCCACTCTTTGCTTTTCTCTTAATGCAAAATCAGAAATGTCTTTTGTCTTATACTTAAAAGAGATCATGTGGTGGATGGGCAGAAATTAACCAAGGCTACCATAGCTTCATTTATAACATGTGCTAGAGTCAAGCTTCATAGCACAGTTGATTTGAGGCCCTTGATTGATCCCAACCCACCCATAATTAGCCATGTAAAGGCTACAATAGCTTCATTTATAACATGTCAAACACACCGGCGCCCAACTAATTATTGGACTGGCACATTTAGGAAGCTTCTATATGTACCTATACCTGATGACAATGGACGTATATTGATTCTAAAAGCCCATGCTGGGAAGAAGCCTCTTGCTGCTAATGTGGATTTAGATGTCATTGGACGGAGCAAGGCATGTGAAAGTCTACGTGGGGCTAATGTTGCCGCTTTGGTATGAATGGCTTTCTATGATATCCAAAGCTTCTATATTTCTCTCGTTTCTCTTTTTAAAGCATATATCCAATCCAAATATTTGGAATTTGGATCATATATTTGATTTTGATTTCTTCTTTTTCTATTGTCTATTAATTACCTTCTCAAATAGGTTGATTCATTCACGGCTTTGGAGAAATGAGTATATCTAGTTTTGGATGTGTGCGTTGATAATCAACACACACATCCAAAACTAGATATACCCATTTCTTCAAAGCCCTGAACGAACCAACCAATTTGAGAAGGTAATGTCTACACAATAGAAAATGAAGAAATCAAAATCAAATATATCATCCAAATTCAATGAATTATTATTATTATTTTTTAAAAATTAATGAGAATCGCCAACGGCTAATACCGTCGAAAACACCGACGCGCCGACGGTTTTAGCCATATAAAATGCCAACGGTTTTGACCGTCGCTCTTACCGTCGGAAACGCCGACGGTTTTAGCTGTCGAAAATGCCGACGGTTTTAATCAGTCGGCAAGCAACGTCGACGCACCCTTTACCGATGGACCTTACGACGGCTAAAATCCGTTGAGAAAGGTCATTACCAACGGTATTTAGCCGTCTGGGTTGCCCTGTTTTTTGGTAGTGTTGATACGTTCGAGTTTTTATTTACTACGCAATCTATTTAAATCTCTGAATACAAAGTGGATTTTGTATAAACCATATGTAATTTACTTTAACTAGCTCCTAAAAGGAATGATCATAAGGGGATGAACAAGGTTTAGAAATGAAAAGTAAAGTTTCGAAGGTTTAATTAAACTGTTCGGTTAAACTACAGGAAGTGTGGAAATTTTTTACTTTTATCGCTTATGCCTTCTCCATAGATAGATACTGTTTATTCTCGGTGGTGTGTGATGGATGATACGAAGGCAATTAGAAATCGCAATAAAATTGCATTCATGGCATACAATTCAAAATCAATCATGCAAATTATGGGCACCATTTTAGATGTTTCCTGAATAGGGGTGTACATCGAGTCGAGCTGGCCTCAGCTCGACTCGGCTCGGCTATTAGCTAACCTCAGCTCGAACTCGGCTCGACTCAGTCCTCGAGCCTAACTGGCCGGCTTGGCTCGGTTCGGTTAGCAGCTCGGGCCAATTCAGCCGAGTTCAAGCCAAGATCGAGTCGAGTTTGCCATTACAGCATTTTCACAAACACCTGGACTGTACCTTTAAAATCTCACTGTATTTGATACAGCAGCAATGGCTTTACAGGTATTTTATCAAACACCTTCTAAGCAACATAAAAATTAAGAAAAAAGGGCATTAGTTTCATATACATACCTTCCTTACCACCAGCCACACTTCATTAAGTCATTTCATCAAACACTTGGTGAGCAACATCAATATCAAAGTAACCCAGTCACCGAACTAGTTCGATCCGAGTTTGATTCGAGCTAGGTTCGATCTCGGTCGAGTCGAGTTGGGGCCAGCACGAACTCGACTCGAACTCATTTTTGAGTTAAAAAAATCAGCTCAACTCGGCTCGAACTCAGCTTTAAACTAAGTCGAATCGAGCTTTTTTTAGTTGAGCTGGGGCCAGCTTGAACTCGACTCGAACTCATTTTTGAGCTCAAAAAATCAACTTGACTCGGCTCGAACTCAGCTTCGAACCGAGTTGAATTGAGCTTTTTCGAGTCGAGTCGAGCGAGCTAACTAAGCTAGCTCGGTTCGTGTACACCTTTATTCATGAAAGAAAAATACTCTGATTTGGTTATCAAACTATTAGACTACAAGAAATTTATTGGACGGTTACAAGTGAATAACGTCCAAAGGTCTCGTTACAAAAAGACCAAGCGCCCACGAACCAAAGGTTAAGAATGGTCAACCAATCTGACGTCTATCCTTTAATTTAAAACACTGGGTCCCACAAGTTAATGGATTTAGATTGAGTTAATGTTTATCACCTATACTATTTATTAGTGCCTACGTATTAAGCATCATACTCAGCCAGAGTATGAAATAATTCTCCTTCTCGAAAATGACAGAGATTGCCCTCGCGAAGCCGCAACTAGAGCTGTACACGAGTCGAGTCGAGTCGAGTCGAGTATCGCCCTACTCGTACTCGACTCTTAATGACCGACCGCTGCTCGTACTTGGGTTCTACTCGGCCGAGTAGCATGACCCCCTGCTCGTACTCTACTCGCCCGAGCACGAGTCGAGTACGAGTAGTAAACGAGTCGAGTCGAGTTCGAGTTTTCGAGGCGAGTTCGAGTACGAGCACACGAGTTGAGTACCGAGTGCGAGTTTTCAAGTCGAGTCCGAGTACGAGCACACGAGTTGAGTATCGAGTGCCAGTTTTCGAGGCGAGTTCGAGTTCGAGTCTGAATTTGAGCCCAATTCGAGTAGGGTTTTCGAGTAACGAGTTCGAGCTTTGAGCCAAGTTCAAGTTATAAATTGAAATTAATTTGAATTTCAATTTGATTGTCAATTGGAATTCGAAGTTAAACGAAACAATAAAATATATAAAATGTACATAATTACATTACATTGTTATATAATTACATTAACGTATTTACATAATTACATTATATTGTTCAAAATGACAATTTATAACTAATAACCTCTATAAGATGAGTGTCTTCCTGTTCCTGTATTGTCATCTGATCCATCGGAACTGCTATCTATTTTTTCATATACAAATTGATTCACTTCCTCTGAGTCAGAAGGCGAAGAGATTTTTCCTTCGTGCTCTTCTACACTTTCAACTAGATTTTTCAAACTTGCTTTATGTGAAGAATTGTATGTAGTACCCAATGCCCTATAAAATTCACCGAGACGAGTTAGGAATTTCAATTTGTTACTCTTTTTCTTCTTCTTGTTTGTCGTACTCGACGAGTAACTTGACCCTGCTTCAACATCGTGTTGTCTTTGACTCGAATATCGCTGAAGTCTAGAAGCATCTTCCATGCTGCGTTTTATGGCGATTTGGAATTGTTCTTCCTCCAAAGCTTTTAACTGGCTTTCTCCTCTGCATCTTTGTGGATGTCATTTGTGTGTTATTTAGAAGCGAGAAGGTTTGGATGGAGTGGAAGGCTTTCTATTCGAATTTAACAGGCTCGAAAAAGAATTTGGACATCCTTAGGGGCATTGGGGCATGGTTTTGCATCACCACCTCGACATGACAAGTGTAGGCGAAAGCGATTAGTCTTGTGCACAAACTTTGCGCCATACAAACCACACTTAATCTTTGTTTTTCCAGACCGTGGCGATGATTCAACTAGGGAAGCATAGTCCCAAATGTTTGACGATGGCTCAGATGACGACATATCTACATTCAATTTTTAATAAAAAAATAAGAATATTGATAAATAAATTGAACTTGATATAGCAACAAAAGAAAGCAATATAAATGTATCAAAATTCAAAAATAAAAGCAAATGAACAGGCATATGTAAATAAATATCAATGATTCAAAGTCTTCCAAACCACATTCTAAAAGGACCAACACTTTCGTGTTTGCAGTTGCAGTGAAATAATATTACAGATCATTCAACATTCAGCCAAAAAAAATTGAAAAACTGAAAATAATTACTGATCTGCAGGTAGAGACGCGTCATGAATGTCAATCTCCTCTTCTTCATCATCATCATTCATATCTCCTCCCCATATCGGGCGCAACCAATCTTGCGTACAAATCAACGCTTCAACTGTGTTTGGTGAAAGTGAGCTTCGATACTTGCTCACAACCCGCTCCTCTCATTTGAACGCGGATTCTCGATGCCATGTTGAAACCGGTATTGATAATATGTCCCGTGCCATCACAGATAATGTAGGGTATTTTGATTCACTAACCCTCATCTTCCACCATTCCAACACATCAAATCAAATTGACTCACACTACGATTGGCTCCGAGGTACATTTCTAACTCTGATTCCTTAGTATCAACTCCCATTCGTGCTTGTGCCAAATATGATATGTATTCATTTAGCATATCCGGATTACCAGGTACAGAAATATCCGCATCTCTACTTTCTTCAACACCCGCTGCCGCTGCAGGTAAAGTATTAACATACGATTTATACAGATCTTCAAGGGCTTCAGGAACCTTAGACGTCTCTGCTGCCACTCTTTCAGTAGTATAAAGCTTCATGAAAATAAAGCTAACCAATCCCATATTACAACGGGGATCAAGAACAATTGCCAAGGACATCAACAGATGACATTCGTCCCAGTATTTATCGAATATCGTCTTCATACCAACTGTCATCTGGCGTATGAAATCTGGACCCGCACTGATATTTTTCCACAGAGCATCCTTAATCCTCCAAAGAGACGGAAGAAACAGATTCGTGGTTGGATACTGATTCCTAGAAAAAATCTTCGTGCAATCATATAAAACTTGGAGAAATGTGTGAACTTGTTGTGCTTTGGCCCAATCATCTGTGCTCGGCAACCAAGAATACGTTCTATCACACGCCGCATATTCAGGAAATGCAAGTTGTAATTCCATTGCCGCATCTAACATTTCATAGGTCGAGTTCCAACGTGTACAGACATCCAACTTCAACGTTTTTTTAGATGGCACATTCAAACGTTGGATGATGTCATTCCATACACTCAGTCTCGATGGCGACCCCCTTATATATTTCACACTTTCTCTTATATTCTCTATAGTGTCATCGATTGCTTTCAGCCCTTCTTGTACAATCAAATTTATAATATGGGCACAACATCTAACCTGAAATATTTTTCCTTCAAAAAATAAATTTCACCTAGTCTCTGAATTGGTTACGTAAGCATGAAATAACACTTGTCATTTTTGAAGCATTGTCTAAAGTTATTCTTTGAAATTTTCTTCTCAATGCCCTGATTTCTAGACAACTGTAGATGCAATCTGAAATAAGTAAACCAGTATGTGGAGGAGGAAGATGTTTGAAGTTTAAAATTCTCTTGCATAGTTTCCAATCCTTATCAACATAGTGAGCGGTTAATGAAATGTATCCTTTTCTTTGATTGGACGCCGTCCATAAATCAGAAGTCAAAGCTATTCTGATCACTGAAGCTAAAACTTCTTTCAGTTTCATCTTCTCCTTTGCGTACATCTTCATGCTTTCTCTCTGCACTGTGACGCGGGAGACATTCTCGGCCCGAGGGTTAAGGAATTGACAAAAAGCCCTAAACCCTTTACTTTTAATCATTCTGAAAGGTTTTTCTTCCAAAATCACTAATCTAGCAAACCACTTATTCAGCTTCTCCTTGTCAAACTTATGAGTGGACACTACGCATTGGGAGTCGTCCCCTTCTGACTTCGTAAATGATAGCGTCTGTTGGCCAGGAGGAGGGAGTTTTGCTTTCTTAGGACACGTCTTCAAATGTCTAATTAGATGTGTCGTAGATCCTCCTGGAATCTTTTGAATAACCCTTTAGGTTATTACACTTTATCTTCAGTACAGATTAATCGTCATATCTTCGAAATCATCCCACACTTCATTGATCTCTTCTTCTTCCCTTTGCATGCGGTTGACGTGTCCGTGTCTCCCTCTACTATTAGAGGAGATGTGGCCGATGCACCCATTCCAGGGTATTTGGGCTTTCGTCTTGACTAGCCATCTATAAAATAAAGTTCTCGATATGTTATACGGCTATACCTAGGGTCCTAGATGGCTAGACCGCTAGACGGGCATAATTACTTAACTGTCTAAATCAGTCACCCATTCAAAGTTAGATGGATTGTAATGCTTCATTTTTTAATTTAAATGCTACGCGAAATTAAAAGCAGATCTCCCCTTATCTCTCCAGAATATATTAATCTTGTATTTGATTCCCATGTCAATCATCAACACAAAGTGTGGACATTTGACGATGGAAATAAATACATGAAATATATCCAGAGAGAAAAAGGAGAGACGAAACGACAGGCATATGCATTTAAATTGGAATAAATGAAGACATTACAATCTATCTAACCCCGAACTATCCAAAAAGGGACAATTTGAGCAATTTCTATGCATCCAAGAACACACTGAATCTATGTCTGGCAACATAGAAATCCTTAAATGGGCAACTGATTATCTTATACTACAACTAGAACAATACAAATAATAATAAAAGATGACAATCAAACAATAAATGAATTAAAGGAATCGAAAGCACTAATATCAATTTAATCCAAAATTATTGTGGCTCAAAAAGTTTTAAAGATAGTTTGGATGGAAGTGAACAGAGGTAAATGGAGTAAATTGTGGATAAATAAAAGTAAATGTTATTTTAACTATTTTCGGGTATAAATAAATTCATGCAGATGGAAATAAAATGAAAGTAAATTAGCTTGTAAATGACGTCTTTTAGCATAATTTAGAAGTAAATAAATTGAAATGACTTTTATGAGTTTCAACACCTGGTCAAGGGTTGAGGTGGAATGCACACCATCTGTTTTGTGTAGGAAGCAACGTAGTGTTTATATGCCATCCAATCCATTAATCTAATCTGTATTACTAGGAATAAAGCATTAATTAAATATTACCATACTCTAAAACTCAGGTAGACCATAACACGTGAATTTATATTTTTTTGGTATAATGTTTCTTCTTTGGCCCACCTGAGAGTTTAACCATTCTTATTTTTTAACGTGAGGTGTGGATCACCGTATCAATGGTTTCGTTCGGGGATTGTTTTTTAACCGACATCTTGATACGGAAGCAGATTGGGGGACGCAGATTGGGTGAGAACCCCACCTGTCCTGAGATCAAGACAAAAGGGCTATGAGGGCAACTTTTGTGTATGGATTTTATCCACACCGTCCTTCCATTTTGACGTATTATTTTAGTATGGAGGCCTAAAAATAAGGCAGATCCGAGGATCAAGTAGGCCACACAATGATGATTAAACTACCACCGTTGAAAACTTCTTAAAGCCGTTGAAGCTTTTGATCAAGTTGATTTGATATTTGTATTTTCCCAGATCCAGGTCTATGTTATATTATAATTAGGCTAGAAGGCAAATAAACATCAAGGTAAGAAAGCATCTTTCGATTAACCATCCTACCATTGAAAGCTTATCAGGGCGCACTTGTTTCCCTAGTGCTTATTTACCATCCAATTAAAAATGGTGGGACGAGTTGTGGACGGACAGGGGCACCGGACAGAAAATGGTGGGCCCAACACAAGAAAATCGCGATGACAGACAGGGGCACCAGACACTAAAATGGTGGGCCCCCCAACACATAGATTATGTAATCCATCAAAATCAACTTTGGAAAGCAACATATTCAAAACAAAATTCTTACCTGATGGAAGGACAGGGGCACCGGGCAGGGGTGGAATGAGCTGCGGACAGGGGCGTCGCCGCCTCGGGCGAGCCGAGACGACGGACCGAGACGGCCACAGCAGGGATGTGGGGCACCGGTAGGGTAGGGACGAGCTGCAGGCGGCAGTAAGCGGGGGCGGTGCCGAGCCGATGAGCCTGACGACGAGGCGACGAGTCACGGGCTGAGTGAGACAGGACAAGCTTCAGGGAGAGAGAGAGAGAGAGAGAGAGAGAGAGAGAGAGAGAGAGAGAGAAAAGAAGAAGAAGATGGCGTGCTTATTGGGGAATGAAAGGAGAGAGAGAGAGGAAATGGGAATGGCCGAATCCAAGCGGCGGTGACGGCCGATGGGAGGAGGGAAGGAAAGGGAAGGGTTTTTTTTCGATTTGGGCTGGAGGGCGTGAAAGCTGAAAGCGACCGGAATTAGGGATTTAGAGTTATATATGGCCTTGGTCGAGTAACGAGTCGAGTAACGAGTCGAGCAACGAGTCGAGTACTCCTTTGCTGGTACTCTACTCGAACTCAAAACGAGTAGTAAAATCGCGTACTTTCGCTCTAACTTCCGAGTGAGTCGAGCATCGAGTAGAGCATTCCGAGTCGAGTCGATCGAGTACCCGAGCTTTGCCTGCTCGTGTACAGCTCTAGCCGCAACTACTTAGTAGATTCGAAAATTTTTTGATACACTGACGGAGAATGATGGCTGATACGCATGCATAGAGAGTTAGTCCACGTGGCGTATAAACAGTTAAAGTCGAACTGACAAGATGCTGTTCTCCCATTCAGATAGATCATAACAATAAAAAGAAGTATTCATTTATTTAACAAACTGAAGGATTGGTGGATATAAGTCGAACTAACTTGATGCTATTCTCCAATTCAGATAGTCCATAACAACAAAAAGAAGCATTAATTTATTTAACAAACCAAAGGATTGGTGGATATCTTGTGGACATAAATAGCAAACGGTCAAAATCATGCAAAAAAGTGTTACCGCAAATGCTATGATTTCCAACCGATCTGATTTCCTGATGGTTAACCACCTTAAATGGGTCACTGATTTTGGATAGTTTTAACTTGGAGTGGATTAAGTGCGCCTCGGCCACATCCAAGACGGTGCGGCCCACCTTGATGCATGTATTCTATATCCATGCCGTCCATCCGTTTTGCAGATCATTTTATATAAGGAGCCGATGCGAAGAAGATCCAAATCTAAGGTGGACCATACTAGAGAATACAATGCTGATTGAACGCTCTACCCTTAAAAACTTCTTAGGGCCCACTGTAATGTATTGGTGCCATCCAACCTGTTGATAAGGTCAGGTAAACCTGGATGAAGGAGAAAAAAAAAATCAGCTCGATCCAAAACTTGTAGCTTATTAATAGTCAACCAAAACTATTTCCTATGGTATAACTCACCTGAGAATATGATGTGCTTCATTTAGGAGCTTTATGGCCTAAAATGATTTGGCAAAATGGATGGAGGGTGCGGATATAGAATACATGCATCAAGTTGGGCCTTAGGGTAAGGGTCACACCTTCAGTTGTATGTGTGCCATAATTGAGTTTGTGGCTCAATTTAAACGGAACAAATATGGCCCCAAGCACCAAGATAAGTGGACACAGTGTATGACCAAGATCTGATCAGATCAGTTCCCTATTCAACCACTCACTCAATGTGTAAATAGGATCAAGCAATATTTAGAGGGTGAGGTTCGTCCTCTGATGATGGGTTGCACATTTTCCTTCGATACAAAAGTACTTTTTAATACAGATAAAGCGAAATGAGAAAATGATTCTTACAGTTCGTTGTGCAGAACAGTTGCAAAGCAAATTTTCGAGTGAAGAACTGAATCCAGCGTGCGAGCGTAGACTCAAATTACAGCTAAAATTACTAGCTACTTGATTAACGCTACAAATTACACTATATAATGTAAACAACGAGCTAAAAGTAAAGAATTACACTAAAAAAATGTAATTTGCTTGACAGGAAAAGTAAAAGATTACACTATGGAATGTAATTTGACTAATAATTGAAAGGATAATTGAAAAGTAATGTTTGGTTTGATTGGGTTGGCGTGAGATAATTCTTATTGAATTCGTTTGTTATTTATACCCTTATTCCGATCATCTGGATCCTTCTCACGTTTTGACGATTGCTATAATCGTTCGCCACTACTTGACTTCATCTATTTTCTCCCTTTGTCATGTCCTGTGATCGGTGTTTTTTTTTTTATTGCTTCTTCATTGTTCGCTTAGACGTTGACGTGGCACTGTCTGACACGTCCCAACTATTGTTTGCTAAGAAATCTTTTCAAATCTCCATATAAACCATGAGGATTTGTATAAATCACACGTAATCTATTCTGATTGACCCTTAATAGGAATGATGATAATGGGGATGAAAGTTGCCCCCCACGTCGCTTCACCTTTCCAAAAAGGTGAAAGTGACTTGCGACCCCTCATTAATGTGGTATTTATTGCCTATACGTGCTAGCGAGCCGATAACCGTCTTCAGCTGATTCACCGTAACATGTTAGCACCAGTTGCACTTTATCAGAGTAATAGTCAAACCTTGTGTTGGCACGTGCTCTTACATCATTTCCCACCCAATCATAATGATGCCCTAATAAATTCTATCCTCTCAGCCAATATAAGAGCAATTTCGAATTCTTTTTCATTCTTACACTTGCATTCCTTATTCTTCGAAACAACTCCTAATTCCACCCTTTTCTCGAGCAATGGTTGCCTCTTCATCTTCCACCCCATCATTCAAGAAAAATGATCTTGTTATAGTGATGGATGCTCTTGCTGATAAGTGCATCGATAGTATTGTCTTTCAATCGCTCATCGACGATTACTAGTACTTGGGAATAACATTCACTCCAACAACGAAAGTTGAAGAAGTGAACATGATGGATGCTTTGATCCTATCTTATTTTATCCCTGATTCTGCCAATGCCTTGAAGAAACCTCGATCATGGATGAAGCCTCTTCCAGAATGAGATGCTTAGTTCGCTCGTGTCTCATCTTAACAGGAGACAACATGAAGAACATCAGGAATTTATGAGTGTATCAAGCTCTCCGTATACGATTATCCATCAGATCCATCCTTCCTTGTCTCAGCTTTAACATTTTAGAGTTCGTCAACCAATACATTTTTCGTCAACTACGGTCCCATGAGTCCAACCACTTTTTTATATCATGGCTTTAACCCAACTTCTCTCCTTTGGTGAAGCCATTTATCCAGGTTTCACACATAAAGATGACAATCGCTTCTCGAACAAGGCTGGAAAAGCCTATTCTCACTTCATGTAGGCCTACCGTAATCTCAGTGGACTGGTCGATTACGAGGAACACACAACTTTCCTGCTGCTTTGGATCTATCGCCACTTGCTCTGCGTGAACGCCCTACAAATAACCATTGAATATGTATCTCTAGACGAGGCCCTTGCACAAGGTCGAAAACTTGCCCTGGCGCCTTATGTACTCAACCACCTGTAAAAAGGAATCTACGAAGTTACCACCAAAGGTCTATTTCTTGGAGAAGGACCGTTGTGGCTTCTCTAGATGTGGATCTACGAGCACTTTTGTCCTTCTCTTGTACATCACTCCATCCATCCCGAACTAACATTATTTCCTATGAAGAGCTCATCATCCATTCGGCCCAAGAAACTTAATCTTTTTTTGTGTATATGAATACATTGTTTTTCTCTTTGGGTAGAAGCAGACGGAATCAGTCTTTCACTGCATTCCATGACGAAGAATATGGTCCTGGTTGGTTTACTGGCCGATATACACAAGAGAACGATTATGAGGCATCCCATATGCACCTGGCTTGGGAAAGCTACCTCATCGGCCGATACATTCCATATGGAGGTTCAATCGATTCTGGCAAGAATGGCAATGCTGAGATCGAACAGTATTGCCCATATTTACTTGCTTGGCAATTCAGTTTGGTTTATGTATACCCTATCTATTTACCCAAAAAACCTGCAACTAACCCCCTTTAAATCCGTCGATTGCCGATAAAGTCGAAGTCCATCAGTCTCTTCACTCTTTCTTATTTTCAAGAAGTTAGCCTGGCTCTTTGTAACACCCCGGAAAATCGGGGGTCGTGCATACGCTCGACTCCCAAGTCTCCGAGTGTCACTTATCATCAATTTTATGGTTTTATGACTTATCAAGTTTAAATGCGCAGCATGAAATTAATTGAAACATGAGGCACATCCACAACTAGTCTACTAAACTGAAAGAAAACAATATATACAGGCTCAAAAGAATATAAAAGGGCCGCACAAGGCAAAGCCTAACAAAATCATAAAGAAAATCATATGCCCATAAGAATGATACGCTGAGCCCACGACTCAACGCTCTAGAATCCAGTCTCCTAAGCCGATGGAGAACCGCCCATCAACTGAAAGTAGGACAGCTCGTCGTCCTCCTCGAGAGTAGCATCGCCATGCTCCACCTGCTCTGCATCCCCTGCATCTATGAGAGAGTCTGGTTGGTGTTTTAAAACACCATCCCAAAGTGGGAGTGAGTGATCAACTCAGTGTGAACTATTAGTCTCAAGTTATCACAAACATCAGTTATATTACGGATTTAATAAAAAGCAATCATTCACAGTCACTAAACTAATCTTATTAATGTGCATGCATGATGGATGAAATGATGCATGCCCTCGCCACAACACTCCCTCGAGTGACTCCGTCTAACGATCACGTATGTCAACACTCCCTCAGAGCGACCTCGACTGCCGAGTCACCAACCTAGCTAGTGCAATGCAATGATAATGTTAACTGGGTTCTTAGTTAAGTCCATTCATCCAGCAGGTTTGGGAATCTGGTACACCCCACGCATCAATGCCCTAAACTGGTTACGAGGCCAAGGCTCTATCAACACGTGAGGCCGAGACCCCGCGGTCCGTGATCCCGTCAGGTTCCTCATCCCCAACTTCAAGCACATGAGGAGTGCCGAGAGAAAGGGATCGCTCGCGGTCACTACGGGGAGGCGTGGTACCCCAGCGTAGGCCGACAGCTCAGACACAATGTCCCATTCCACCATGCCCGGCTCACGAGACTGTGGACCAATTGCAATCTAGGTATCAGTGGGCTACAATGGTTGTAAGGTGTTCTAGGTTCCATACATAGGTGAGCAAACAGGGTTAACAAATAAGGTTGGTCAAATAGTAGGCTAGACCGCACGAGTCAGGCGAGAGTGAGACGAGTGGCCTCGGGCACCAGGGACCCATGTAGTCGAACTACAGCCACCCGAACACACCCGTCCAAACTCACGGGTTTAGCCCGAGCATAGTCCTACCGATGGAACTGCCGTCTCTCCTCATGTTTCCGACCAACCCAAGGGTTCAAAGTTGATTCATAGCATGCCAACCATTAAGATTTTCAACTAGCATAAAAATGGCATGTTCACAAACATCACAACCTACGAGTCAAATATTTCTAGCAAGCATACTACGTTATTAGGAGCAAGGTGCATGTGAGTGTGTGGGTTGGTGAGGAAGTTGAGCGCTTCCAACATTTCAAGGAATCAATGCACATGGAACAAACATCAAACACATTATCGGCAACAACATATGAGAAAATCACGCAACACGTGAGCATATAGTCATCCACAATATCTCAAACAAGTGAGGCACCAACAACATCATAAGAAAGGGTAAGCAACATACAATTCCATATATCTCAACAAGCACCCAAATCCTAAGGTCTCTCTAGATTCTACATAAGCTTCACCCAAGCAAACAAAATCATTAAACTCATGATATAATTGGTGCTAGGCCACCTAAGATTAATAGTCTGCACCTATGGATCGTTGGTGATTCGAAAAACGTCCTAGGAAAGAGGGCTTTCGGGACGACCGGCCGGAATCCCTAAATCAAGCTTTTGCAAGTTAGCTTTCTAAGCCAATCCCACCTTAATACATGGATTTCAAGAAGAAAAGGGGAAAAGGACCTTACCTTGACGACCAACAGACGGTTGTTGCGGTGGTGGCGAAGAGTTCTCCCTTGAGGAGAGGTAGGAAGTTGAAAGGATCGATTCTCTTGGGCCCCACCTCGATCTAGGATCTACCTTGGATCTCCTTTCTTTTCTCCTTGCTCTCTAGCTCTCTCTTTTCTCTTTTCTCTCTTTCCTTTCCTAGGGCAAATTCGTATGGGGAGAGGGGTACCTAAAAGAAACCCTTTTTATAATGCCAGATATGGTGCAAATGGCCCCAAGCTTCCACAATTTCCTAAAATAGACCTATGGGACTCTTATTGGTGTTGGGGTGGCCCTAACACCCCTCTGGCTACCAAATTCTGTGTGTAGGATCCTTATGGCCCGACTAGGGTCCATGCAAAAATTGAGGACGAACGGATGAACGAATATATGATCTGAGAAAGCGTTTCCGACCCTTAAATGGCCCTATGGGGGCCATTCTGATTGATGGGGCATTTCTGGTGACCCTCTGGCCATAAAATTTATAGGATAAGTGGTCCATGTCCCGATGAAGGGCCATGCAAAATTTGAAAACGATCGGATATGGGGTTTGGTCATACGGGTCCGATTCGCTATCAACGATCACCATTCCACGATCGGGTCCCAAACTTGGTGGACGGGCGTAGAAAAACACCATAGACCTTCACCATAAACGTAGAAGAGATCTGATGGCTGAAAAGCCTGAAATCCTAGTTTCATTCAAGTGATGCCAGATTCCAATCTGGCATTAGTGGGGTGCATTCGGCAAGTGCCAGATTACAATTCTGGGTGTCCACTGGGTCCGTGGTCCGCGATGGACTACAAGCCCAGTGAGATCTTCATTTTCCTAAATTTTTAGATTTTTCTGACCCTTCTCGGCCGCTGGGTGGCCCACATGGGCTGTTGTTAAGTGTAAACAGGTCATCTAGATTGGCGGCCCACACTTGATCCCATCATAACTAGACTGGTCCACCCTAGTATAAATTAAAATTGAGTGCTAATGGTCATTAAGTGATTTTATAAGTTAATTAAAAAGAAATTTTAAGGATTTTTTTGGAAATCGAAAACAGTGAAAATTCAGGATGTTACAATCTACCCCCCTTAAAAATATTTTCGTCCCCGAAATTGCCTAAGGGTAATAAGTAAAGATATTATTATTTCATTTGCTTAAGTTTTACCGGTTTCAGGTTTATATACGCTTTAGAGTATATATATTAAATATGTTAGCCTAGCTCATTATGCTAAAGTTTACCTAAGGGTGGTATATTCTTTACATTATGATTGGGCTAATACGGAAAGACAGTTGTGGTAGGCTTGATCCCATACGTCGATCCTCTGTCTGACCAGAGTAGAAAGATCGTTGTATCCCTTCTTAGTCCTGGTAGATCCTGGTCTTCTGCTTGGTCAAAGCAGTGAGTCCATTGGTATTCACCCAGGAATGAGAATTGGGTTAAGCCACGAGTACTTCGCAAATGTGTGGTTCCCTAATTCCGTAGTCCGATCAATCTAATTGTTTAGCCATCATTGGAAAGTTTACATCTCTTATTTATAAGGTTGTTCCTTAGGTCTTGGTCTACGAGAGTCCTCGTTTTAATTTATATCCAATTTGGGGTTTAATAATTCTCTCAACATACCTACAAATAACGATCATCCTAAAAAATTTTTAAAATCACAATTTTTTATTTTTTTTTATATATATGAATTACCATTTCAATCCTATGGCTAGTGGGTTATGGGCAAATCACGCTTTAGTTTCATAAATTTTAACATGGAAGGAAAAATCGAAAGTTTTAAGGTATTCTGGTGGTTTAGAGTGCTAATAACGTTAATATGGGCACACTAAGGAAATTATTCATACAAGCATTCACAAGACAACAAGAAAATTCCAAAACAATCCATACATTCACATAAATTTCAAAATGCCATAGGTATGGCCAATTACATGTTACAGCATGGATTTCAAGCATTACTAGATAGGCTAGACGCAACAAAAATACGAGCTAATTAAGCAAAGGTCCTAACCATCCTTCAATACATGCATTAGACCTAACCGTATTAACAAACTACTAGTCGTTAGTAAGGTCGTGAGGCTACTCGTCTGAGTCGGGCGAAAGTGGGGGCGCTTCCTCCCATAAGGGAAGGAATCATCTAAATGATCAAAAAGGAGATGACGGTCACTAGGAATGACTTTTCCCTTGGCTAGGAAGGATTTAGGTGTGAGGAATGTGGGTGGATCTTGGAAATGAAGTTTGGAGATGGGTTGGGAGAATAGAGAGTAGTGGAAGGAGAGGAAATGAAAGAATGAAGTAGGGAGATAAGAGGATGTGAAGAAGAAGAAGAAGATGGGTTAGAGAAGATTTAGGGTGAGAGAGTGAGAGGGGAGGAAAATGTGCGTTGGGGTTCTTGTGAAAGGTCTATTCTAGAAAGATGTTATAAACTAATTGATGATTTTGTTGAAGATTCTTGAAAAACCGAAAGAATCCAAACAGACTATAGGTACTAATATACAAGGCATGATTGGCCGATCAAGTGAAGTGAGGCAGTGGTAACATTGCCTTGAAATTTTTGACAGTTGAATCTTACCTATTTTACCGAAGCTCTTTTGAGGTTGTGTGATTTATAGTAACTATTCTCCAAACATGGTTGAAAAGAAAATTGAATCCATAATACTTTCTTTCAATACATACATACATACATATATATATATAATGATATTAATAAACAAACACTTTGACACATAAGCAAACAGGGCATTATGATTCTCATCTAGTAAATGAATTTGACAAAATAGTTGGTACACAAATAGTATCAAACACAATGCACATCTTTAGTTAAAATTGTATGACAAGACTCATTGAAGAGCATATTACATAGAAGTGACATGGTCGGAGATAGGTTTTGGAAAATGGGATTTGAGAAGATGCAAATTTGAGAGAGTTGGTAGTGAGATTTGAGAAAAGTTGAAGAAATGGGGAAGGAGAAGGGGTTTTTATTATTATTATTATTATTTTTTTGTAATGGGTTTTGAGAGTGAATGAGTAAATGGAGTGGGATTTGAGAATGAAGTGTGAGGTTGGGTCTTGGGGAATGTATGTTGGAAATGGGTTTGGGTTAGGTATGAGAAAAAAAAAATGGGAGTTAGTTGGAGAGAGTAGGTTTGATGTTGGCTTTGTGAATGGGATTCTGTGGATGGACTTGAGAACGGGGTTGAGAAAAAGAAAATGGTTAAGAAAAGGTTTGGAAAGGTGGTTTGAAGGTGAGGAAGAGGAGATGGGGAGTTTGTAGGAGGAGAAGATGAATTTTGAAGAGATGGGTTTGAGTATGGGAGAGTGAAGATGATGGAGTGGGAGTAGTGGGAAAGGGGCTCTATTTCTTGTAAGGTTTCTTATACTTTTGGTAGCTGAATTATTTTTAAAATTTTTATAATATTTTATCATTGAGTTTAAAGACATCTCACAAAATTTCATCTCATTTGGAGTTGTAAATAAATTATTAAAATTCTAGGAGCAACAGCTTTCCGAAATCAAAAAAAATTTGGACAGTTGACAGAACAGCTTAATTTTAGCTATATTATAATTTTTTTTTTCTTATTTTTATATAAAACTAGACTCATCAAGCTTCAATCTAGATTTTAAATCACCTAAATCAGAGTTGTAACGAAGGAAATATGATTTTTTGAAGTTAACCAAAATTCATAGAAAATTCCAGCGGGGCAACGCGGGCCGGCGGGGGCCACGCGGGCCTTGGCTTCCCAGGTGGTCGACATCTTTCAACGCCCATATCTTACAAAACGGAATGAGTTATTCAACATACCATATATGAATTTGGGGTAGGAGAAGCTGATCTACGCAATGGGCCTAGTAGTTTTGTGAGATTCCCCCTAGTTAGTAGTCAAAATATGATTTTTCTATAGTTTCACTATTTTTCAGTAAATTTTCGTTCACCCCGAACTCTTTATCCCCAAATGGGTCTAATTTATTAAATTTGGCCTGATGTTCACTTATTTGGTCCAGGACAATGGGTTTGACTGTCAAATCATTTAGTCTGCGGCTCGTTTCTGCCTATGGGCTGAAGTCTTGCAAGACTCCCGGACTTATTCTCTAGCATCGCTACCTTCTCTTACTATACATCCCTAATCCCTGTGAAGTCTTACCGTTCGTCTAAGATCGCCGGTTCCGGTTCTAGGATGGTTCCTACCATTCTAAGTCTTCGTTGCGTTTCCTATTGTTTATGTATCGTTATTGTGTTTCCTCTCAAGTCAGCGGAGGCATTGGTGAGTTCATACCCATGGCCCAAAGGATTCCAAACCATGCTCTGATACCATCTGTAACACCCCAAAAAATCGGGGGTCGTGTATACGCTCGACTCTCGAGTCTCTGAGTGTCACTTATCATCAATTTTATGGTTTTATGACTTATCAAGTTTAAATGCGCAGCATGGAATTAATTGAAATATGAGGCACATCCACAACTAGTCTACTGAACTGAAAGAAAACAATATATACAGGTTCAAAAGAATATAAAAGGGCCGCATAAGGCAAAGCCCAACAAAATCGTAAAGAAAATCATATGCCCATAAGAATGGTACGCTGAGCCCACGACTCAACGCTTTAGAATCCAGTCTCCTAAGCCGATGGAGAACCGCCTATCAACTAGAAGTAGGACAGCTCGTCGTCCTCCTCGAGAGTAGCATCGTCATGCTCCACCTGCTCAGCGTCCCCTGCATCTATGAGAAAGTCTGGTTAGTGTTTTAAAATACCGTCCCAGAGTGGGAGTGAGTGATCAACTCAGTGTGAACTATTAGTCTCAAGTTATGACAAACATCAGTTATATTACGGATTTAATGAAAAACAATCATTCACAGTCACTAAACTAATCTTATTAATGTGCATGCATGATGGATGAAATGATGCATGCCCTCGCCATAACACTCCCTCGAGCAACTCCGTCTAACGATCGTGTATGTCAACACTCCCTTAGAGCGACCTCGACTGCCGAGTCGCCAACCTAGCTAGTGCAATGTAATGATAATGTTAACCGGGTTCTTAGTTAAGTCCATTCATCCAGCAGGTTTGGGAATCTGGTGCACCTCACGTATCAATGCCCTAAACTGGTTGCGAGGCCAAGGCCCCATCAATGCGTGAGGCTGAGACCCCGCAGTCCATGATCCCGTCGGGTTCCTCATCCCCGACTTCAAGCACATGAGGAGTGTCGAGAGAAAGGGATCGCTCGCGGTCACTACGGGGAGGCGCGGTACCCCAGCCTAGGCCGACAGCTCAGACACAGTGTCCCATTCTACCATGCCCGGCTCATGAGACTGTGGACCAATTGCAATCTAGGTATCAGTGGGCTACAATGGTTGTAAGGTGTTCCAGGTTCTATACATAGGTGAGCAAACAGGGTTAACAAACAAGGTTGGTCAAATAGTAGGCTAGACCACACGAGTCAGGCGAGCTTGGACGAAGAGGACGGACTCTCCTACTTGCAGCTGATGGGCGGCTCTCCATCGGCTTGATCGGGCTGAATTTGGATTTGCTGAGCCGCGGGCTCAGCTTTACTCTTTTTGGACATAGCCTTCTTTTGTTATTTTGTTGGGCAATGCCTTGGACGACCCTTTATTATTTTGGACCTGTATATATGTGAGATATCCTTCATTTCAGTAGACTGATGTGATTGTACTTCGTGCCTCAGGTAATTCCAAATTGCGTAGTTAAATTTGATTAATCATAAAAAGACCATAAATGCATGATAAGTGACACTCGGGAACTTGGGAGTCAAGTCTATGCACGACCCCCAATTTTTCGGGGCGTTACACTCTTGATCTTCACTGCTATCCAAATTAACCACAGGCAATGGATACTTTTGTCATCTAGTGGAAGAGCCATTATCAGCAGTTACTGGATAAATCTCCTAAAGAGATTATAGCTCGACTTTCTTCAAAGCTTGAGCCTAAAGGAAAGAAAATGACAATACCCCCATTGGCCAGTACACCGAGTTGGAATAAAAACTAAGCCGAAGACAAGATCGGCCATGATATCTTCCCCTCAAACTTCACCAACTAAAGCAACAGCTGCTCCTCTCAAGTGCCAAAAAGTTGTGGTGAGGATTTCTGTTGTTCCTGCACCTTCACCTGTCCGTAAATCTCCATCAGCTTTGAAGAGAATGCTTGACTTGGGAGCTCTGCTCAGTCCACCTCCAAAACCTCTTGTCTTAGATCTCCAACGTGTTAATCCACTTTCTCAACCAACAATTGTGGATTGACCGTTGCCAACTCCATCAAAGCCATGATGGACATCAGGTACTTCCTCGGCCGATGTCTTATCTTCCTTTAAAAAAATATTTTAAAACTAAGTATTGGCCAAGTCTCTCCATCGCCATTTACTCAAAATAAATCGAGGAAGGCTTGAAACGTCAACATGAAGCTCATTATAACAAATGTTGGAATAAATGATAGCGGGATAGGAAAATATTAAATAACCTTGATCTTCCCTTTGATGAAAAGTATCTTAATCCTTATCATCCCAATTTTCTACCACTGCCTACTTCAAGGCGAGTGCTGGGGATGATTATAAAAAATCCTCGGGCCGTGAACATTATCCATCCCTAACGCTATCCGTTTAGATTTAGGTGAAAATTACTTACCTACATATAATTTTCTTGAATTTTCACGATTTTAATATTGAATGATTGTGCCTTTTTCTTGTAGTTACTCGGGAGCTTTTGGCAGCTGATAAACAGATCATTGTGGCACAACCGTTAAAACAGTGTCCACTAGCGACTGATATTCTTGAGATCATTGATGTCCATATCATTGATTCTGAGAGCACGGTCGGCGCTGAGGCCCTCCCATCTCATAATTCTCCTAAGGCCACAACTCTTCCCTCAACGTCTAAATATATGATCGACATACCTACAACACCTCCTATTGTAGTTGATCAAGAAGAAGAAGAAGCATCTAAATATATGATCGACATACCTACAACACCTCCTACTGTAGCTGATCAGGAAGAAGAAGAAGAAGAGCAACTCCTTCACCATTCTAGCGAGAAACCATCTTCCCAACTAACAATCCCTTCATTTGATGAACAAGTTCCTCCAACAGTTGAAGAATCTTCAGCTCATGAGGGAATTGTTGTCGTGGTCGAGGAAGTTGTAGCGATCTATGTCCTAGAGTCGTGGCCGAGGAAGTTGTCGCGATCGATGTCCTAGAGCCTGACTCGCATCCATCACCTACTCCCATACCAATAATGGCAGGTGATGCTCCAACTCTTGCCACTTCTAATGAAGATGAGCTCCACGTCAATGACATCCTCTCTTCGATTGAGCGAGTTCTGACAGAAGACTTTGTTGTGATTGAGTGTAACGCCCTGAAAATCAGGGGTCGAGTAGCAACTCAACTCCCGAGTTCTAAAACATCACTTATGCAACATATATGCTTATGTTTAAAATGTTTTCTGTGTTAGTGCATTAATCATGAGTGGGAATATACCAAAACAGTAATTCATACTCCAGATCAAGTTGTAAAATGCAAGAGGAAGACTGAAAGACAAATAAATGTGTATAAGTTAAAGATCACGATTGGTTTCCAGAGTATGAATACATTACTAAGTCACCATATACATATGATAGTCTCAAAATAAAAATGTCAAATAGTACAACTACAATGATAATCCCTGTAGCCCCGTCGATCCGGATAGCTTACGCGAAGCCGCCGGAGAACTGCATATACGAGAACTCGTCCTGATTGTCATAGTAATCAGGCTCCACCTTTGGGGTCACGTCGTCATCTAAAATCAAGACAGAGTCTGGTTGGTGTTTAAATCACCATCCTATAACGTGGGAGTGAGTGATCAACTCAGTGGAACTATACAACAAAGGTTAACATGTTATCAATTCAGTCAAACAGTAATGATAAAGCATTACAATCAAACAATCCTAGATACTCTTATTAATGCAAGAATGGAATGTAGTCATGATGCATGCCCTCCCCTATACTCCCTCGTGTGACACCATCTTATGGTCGTGGCATGCTTTCTTCCCTTTGTGCTCTTTAACCCAGGGCACATGCAGTGCGATGTTATGAATGTGATTACCGAGTTCTTATTAGTCCATTTCATACAACAGGATTGGGAAACTAAAGTACCTCCTTTATTTTACTTCCCAAATAATTATCCATTCTAGGGTTATCAGTCCTAGTAAATCTCATACGATATTGCGGTTCTAGGTCGCTGCAAAGGGCTTGTCACTAAATAAGTGCAGGCCTAGTTTATACTCTTGTTGCTACGAAAGGGTTGTCGCCTTCACGTAGACTCAGAGTATGCTTGAGGTCACTACAAAGGGCTCGTCACCAAATCAGTGTAGGCTGACAGCTCGAATACAGTGTCCCATACCACCGTATTCGGATCACGAGTCTGGGTTGCTCACTGGTCACTACGGGGAGGCTCGTCACCCCAGCGTAGGCCAACAGCTCGACCATGGTGTCCCATACTACCATATTCGGCTCATGAGTCTTAGCGGATCGAGGTAGCAAGGTTAAACTAGATTTCACTGGTGAGTTTGGTGCCTTAGGTTCAGCAGTAGCGTCCATACATGTTAAACATACATCAGGCAAATCGGGTTACTGGACGAGCTCGATTATTACAAGTGCACATCGTATCGATCGACATGAAGTGCGTAAGCACTTCGTGTGGCCTAACCACTGCCGACGAGCAACACACGACTCGGGTTCGTCAAACACGTCCTACGTGGTGAATGAATCTCAGCCATGAACTCAAAACCTGTTACCAATTGCCTGGACTATACTGTAGTCCTAAACACATTCAATCCTTAACCAGTAAGCATGTGGAGTAGTCAGAGCAGAATTAACCAAGTAATTCAAACATATTAACAAGCATGTTATAAAACACAATATAAACAGGAAATCCAAACACATGCATTTCATACGTAAGCGATTAAACTAAACAACTTGCATGGTGGAAATCATACACATCTCTAAGGTAGTTGAGAATCCTATCTCAACACCCACCTAAAGTACTATCATTTAAATGCTTACTCATACAAGCATTTTCACAAACACTTAGAATACACTTATTAACATACATAATGCATGTTGGCTAAAACATCTATTAGGGCGAATCCTTTCGCTGAGTAGTTATTACACATATACCTATCATATATACACAGTAATTAATCATGACAAATACACTTTCATATTTTATACGTATACAATATTTTCTACAAATATACAGAATACACTAAACGTCAAAAATTGCATACATAACTGAATCGCAAAACGAACATCGCATTTTGCATGTGAAATAACACCCACATCAGGAATCTATCATTATCTGACATTGAAAGCTTTGAAAACCATAACTTATAACGCCCTGAAAATTGGGGGTCGAGTAGCAACTCAACTCTTGAGTTCTAAAACATCACTTATGCAACATATATGCTTATGTTTAAAATGTTGTCTGTGTTAGTGCATTAATCATGAGTGGGATTATACCAAAACAATAATTCATGCTCCAGATCACGTTGCAAAATACAACTGGAAGACTAAAAGACATAAATAAACGTGTATAAGTTAAAGATCATGATCGGTCTCTAGAGTATGAATACATCACTGAGTCACCATATACATATGATAGTTTCAAAATTAAAATGTCAAACAATACAACTACAATGATAATCCCTATAGCCTCGTCGATCCGGATAGCCTAAGCGAAACTACCGAAGAACTGCATATACGAGAACTCGTCCTGATCGTCATAGTAATCAGGCTCCGCCTCTGGAGTCACGTCGTCATCTGAAATCCAGACAGAGTCTGATTGGTGTTTAAAACACCGTCCCGTAACGTGAGAGTGAGTGATCAACTTAGTAGAACTATACGACAAAGGTTAACATGTTATCAATTCAGTCAAGCAGTAATGATAAAGCATTACAATCAAACAATCATAGATACTCTTATTAATGCAAGGATGGAATGTAGTCATGATGCATGCCCTCCCCTACACTCCCTCGTGCGATACCATCTTACGGTCGCGACATGCTTTCTTCCCTCTGTGCTCTTCAACCCGGGGCACATGCAGTACGATGTTATGAACGTCATTACTGAGTTCTTATTAGTCCATTTCATACAACAAGATTGGGAAACTAAGCTACCTCCCTTATTTTACTTCTCAAACAATGATCCATTCTAGGGTCATCAGTCCTAGTAAATCTCATACGATATTGTGGTTCTAGGTCACTACAAAGGGCTCGTCACCAAATAGTGTAGGCCTAGTTTATACTCTTGTTGCTACGGAAGGGTTGTCGCCTCAATGTAGACACAGAGTATGCTCAAGGTCACTATAAAGGGCTCATCACTAAATCAGTGTAGGCCGACAGCTCGAATACAGTGTCCCATACCACCGTATTCGGCTCACGAGTCTGGGTTGCTCACTGGTCACTACGGAGAGGCTCATCACCCCAGCGTAGGCCGACAGCTCGACCTCGGTGTCCCATACCACCATGTCTGGCTCATGAGTCTTAGCAGATCGAGGTACTAAGGTTAAACGGGATTTCACTGGTGAGTTTGGTACCTTAGGTTCAAGCAGTAACGTCCATGCATGGTGAACATATATCGGAAAAATCAGGTTATTGGACGAGCTCGATTATTATGAGCGCACATCGTATCGATCGACATGAAGTGCGTAAGCACTTCGTGTGGCCTAACCACTGTCGACGAGCAATGCACGACTCGGGTTCGTCAAACACGTTCTACGTGGTGAGTGAATCTCAGCCACGAACTCAAAGCCTGTTACCGATTGCCTAGACTACACTGTAGTCGCAAACACATTCAATCCTTAACCAGTAAGCATGTGGAGTAGTCAGAGCAGAATTAACCAAGTAATTCAAACATATTAACAAGCATGTTATAAAACACAATGTAAACAGGAAATTCAAACACATGCATTTCATACGTAAGCGATTAAACTAAACAACTTGCATGGTGGAAATCATACACATCTCTAAGGTAGTTGAGAAGCCTATCTCAACACCCACCAAGGACTATCATCTAAATGCCTACTCATGCAAGCATTTTCACAAACACTTAGATACACTTATTAACATACATAACGCATGTTGGCTAAAACATATATTAGGGCGAATCCTTTCGCCGAGTAGTTATTACACATATACCTAGCAAATATACACAGTAATTAATCATGGCAAACACACTTTCATATTTTGTACGAATATAGTATTTTCTACAACTATACAGAATACACTAAACACCATAAATTGCATACATAACTGAATCGCAAAACGAACATCGCATTTTGCATGTGAAATAACACCCACATTAGGAATCTATCATTATCTAACATTGAAAGCTTTGAAAACCATTACTTATACGTCTATAGTCCGCACCTTACACCGTAGAAGCATAACGAATTCGACAGAGATTCTAAGTCTTCGTCAACGATGGAATGACAACCTATAGCATGAATTGAGTCAGCTATTTCACTACTAGCGATAATTGGTAACCCTAGAACAGATTAGGGTTAGGTTTTCTTACCTAGGAACGAAGTCAGATTCGCCGGAATAGTGATTAGGTAACGATGAATAGGCATGTAGAATAGCAGGGATCGAATCCCAGGTGTGACTCCAACTTCTCTCTCACTTTCTCTCTCTTTACTCTCTTCTCTCTCCTAGGGTTTTTCCCAAATTCGTATGGAGTGAATGAGAGAGGGTTTAAGGTCCTTATATAGGCCTAAAACTGATGGAAATGGCCTCAGGGCCAAGGTATACTTAAGTTATAGCCAAAGGGAGTCTGTTTCAGCTCAACGGAGCACTTCTGGAGCCCCCCCTTGAGCCAAAGGTCGGACTTAAGCTCACTGACCATGGATCTAGGTTGAGTTAAGTTTTCAGTTCGATCAGATTTATAAATCGCCCATGGAGGACCAGTTTCAATTCAACGGTCCACGAGCACCGATCAGGGCCACAAGTACACTGACCCGTGTATGAAATTTCTCCTGATCCGAGGGTGTATTTGGGTCAGATTCTAATGGTCTGAATCCTTATATTTGGCCCGCAAGCGATAAGTCTCAAATGACTTAAATTTAGATTTTTATTTCTAAGATATCCACATTTCTCACACACTTCACTCCGGGCTCAAGCGAATAGCTTCGGGACACTATCTGGATTTGATTTCTAAGATGGTTGTCAAGCCCAGCAAGGCGGTCCTAAGCGCTTAGCCCCGTGGTCATCGAACTTTTGATGTGCGGTCCAGATCCAATACGGAGTTTTCATGTGCTCCCGAGAGCAACTGGGTAATGAGATTGATCCTAGATTTTAGGATAACCTAGCGTCAATGATTCTACGAGTTTTAGGTCTTGCAGATCATATTTAAAGTGATTAGTGCTGATTTCACATGTAATCTAATTTAACACTAATTAATCCTCGTCTAATTCCTAAGGAATTTGATCCTGAGTGATTTCTTCTTGAGGGGGTACTCGGGTCTTTGTATGGATTTTTCTGGGACGTTACAATCTACCCCCCTTAAAGAAAAATTTCATCCTCGAAATTGTCTAAGGGTAATAAGTAAAGGTTTTCACGTTATTTCTGTTGGTTTCAGGTTTATATACGTGTTAGGGTATATAACAACTACACTGGCCTAGCTTATATCGGTCTACCCCCCTTAAAAGTTTCTACCTTTGAGGTTTGAAGATAAATGTCCAAGTCATTACTATCATGCTAAGTGTCTGATGTTAAAGTTTACCTAAGGGTGGTATGTTCTACCATTTATGATTGGGCTAATATGGAAAGTCAGTTGTGGTAGGCTCGAACCCAATATGTCGATTGCCTGCCTGACCAGGGCAGACAACACATTGTATCTCTTCCTAATCTTGATGGATCATGGTCTTCTGCTCGATCAAGAAGTGAGTCCTTTGGTAGTCACCCAGGATTGAGAATTGAGTTAAGTCGCGAATGCCTCGTACGGATATGGTTCTGAAATTCTGAAATCAGATCATCCTAAGTATTTAAGGAGTATTATAATTCACTAGGAGGTTCAAGCCTCATGTCTATAAGGTTGTCCTTTAGATCTTGTTCAACGAGAGTTCTTGTTTAACCTATGTTTAACTTGGTGGATAATAAGTTCTTTCCTGGTGCTCATAGTCAAAAGACTATACTAGAAGGGTTTTCAATCTCCTAATATTATAGTTGTAGGTCACCATTTCAATCATACGGCTAGGGGGTTATGAGCAGATTTGCACTTTGGTTTCATTAACTTCGGGAGGTAGGGAAGAGTCGAGAGTCCTAAAATATTGCAGAAGTTTAGAATGCTAGCAACATAAGGCCGCGGGAAGGGAAAGAAAAGGGACATCTCCTCGATGCGGTATGAACCTTGAATTTACAAGGAAAATAAGAAACTTATAACCTTATTGTGGTCCTCCTCTAACATGATCTTATGGAGTATTAAACTATGAAACTCAATCCTACTCGAGGGTTCTAATTTAATTGTATAAAAATAACAAATATATATATATATCTCGACGTATAATCAAATTTAATCACAGGGTAATTCCTAGTATGAATATAAGAATTCCTAAAAGATATGACCAACCTATTAGCAACTTGAAGTTGTAAAAATTTTCCGTTTCGACCTTTCTATTATTTACAACATATTTGTCCTCTCTAGTTATCATATTATTTTTATAATGAGGTTAGTAATCCATTGTTAGGCCTATTCTTTCATACGAATTGGTTTAATAGACCCAGTGCCTATCAATAGGAATACAGGTGTACCTTGAATGTGAGCAGTGACCTCAAAGGTCAAAGGCGTTGTAGTTGTTGAATCAGGTGCTTTAACTGCAAGTGCATGCACACGGGCTTGTTGAGGATGGTTTGGTTGCGCTGTCATAGGTCTTTGAGGTGGCCTATTCTGAGGTACAGGTGGTCGGTAAAATGGCTACGCTGGTGATACGGATCGTAGAGGTGAAGTCGCTATATCACGTGTGGCCAACGGTCGATCTTCTGAGGTAGCGTGACACCGTTGTCTTTCATCTTGCTGAAATAGAAGGGGTCAATGTGTCCGCCTTTATCGCAATAAGTACACTAACATTTCACTCGCCTTTGTTGGGTTGACAGAGCCATGGGCCTGGGAGGCAAGTCTACATGTGGCCTCTTACCTAGGACTGGGCGGTCCTGTGATTTGGGCTGAGGCCTCGGGCCCATTGATATACATGTTTGAGAAACTCTGTCTCCTTCTTGCTCAGCTCTTAGAGATATGTTGACTAGCTCGACGTAATTGGAAATGTTAGCGCAACACATCTGAGTGCGGATATCGGGCCACAACCCATCTGAAAAATGCCACATTTTCATTGGTTCATCAGTTAATATCAAAGGAGCGTATTTGGCTAACTCCGTGAACCTGTTCTCGTACTCTGCCACTGTCATGCCCCCTGTCGAAGGTGAAGGAACTCACCCTCCTTCTCATGGCAGTACGTGAGGGGAAAATATTTCTCATGGAAGTGTGTATCAAATGCACCCCAAGTCCACACATGTCCCATGAAAACTGTTTGTAGGACGTTGTCCCACCATAAACTAGCCTCCTTCTCGAACATATAGGTGGCTAGCTCAACTTGTTCTACCTCAGTGCAGTGCAACGGCTTCAACATCTTAGAGATGAGATTTATCCAGTACTCAACCTCCTCGGGTCTGTGAGTACCTGCAAAAGTAGGAGGCCTCAAGCGTTGGAATCGCTCGAGGAGACCACTCGTACCTAGATTCCCCGTAGGGTATGTAGCAGGTGCAGGGGGAGGCGCACCCTCATCCTGAGCAGAAGGCCCTACAATCTCAGTAGGGCGTACATATAGCAAAGGTAGAGTCACACTTCCACCCTGAGCTACGGCCCTCGCAATAGTAGCTAAGAGCTACTAGTACTGCTGGTGCATCATCGTCATCAACTGCTCCAACCTATCAGTAGGGGGAGCCGGCTAAGGCATGGGTGGCGTCGACGTTGATGCACGGTTTTGCTCAGGAACCGATGGTGTAATAGGTGGCACCACAAGCGGTGTCATATGTGTCGGCCCAGTGGTAGGGCCAGTGTCCAGCTGAGAATCCGGCATGGCAGTGTGGGTCAGGCCCAAACTAGGGTCCATCTGGTAATCACTTGGTGCGCCGCAACCCGTGCAGTCTTAGGTGGCATTTCCTAATTCAATATAGGGTGCAACCCAGGTCAGATTCAGCATACTCACAAACACTTTTACGCAGCATTCATACACAGATTAAAGCAACTTCATACATTTCATTTACCAAAATTGTCATAATACATGAGACACAGTGTTACATGAATCATGACAGAAGATGCATGTGAGCTCATACAACTAAGACTTCAAGCATTTAAAACATTCTACCAACTACTACACTACTAGGCCTATCAACATGAAAACATAAAGATCCTATCACAGCCACAAAACAAGCCACAGGGCGATGGCATGGATGACTAGGCATCCGAGTCTAGCGACGGAGGAGGGGCACCCTTATCCTGCAAGCAGCATAGGATAGACTTCAAAGTGCGAGTCACTTTCTTAAACATGTGTTTCATGAGGGCTCGAAGATCGATCATATCCTATCGTAGGACAGCCTGACCCTCCTCAAGTCAAGCTAAACAGACATCCCTAGTAGCCTGATCAGTGTCTTGATCTGGTGCCGTAGGAGGGGAGCTCTCATCCCTATCCTGGGCCTCCTCTTCTTCTTCCTGTTCCTCCTCTATCTCTTCCCTACTTTCCTCCTTGCTTTCATACTCCTCACTAGCCCTCTCATCCTCACTCTCATCAAGTCGGGCTTGCCGCTGCTGTGGCCTGATTTTCATCTAATTAAGAGTAGTTTCGTCAATGAAATGTTGCGGCACTGGGAGTTTTACGCCAAGACTGTAGTCGAACTCGCGTGCAATCTTACAGATAAGCTGGCCGAAGGGGAGCGAATCAGTCCTTCTATTGGAGAGTGCAGTAAGAACTATCTGTCGCAAAACATATGTAGGCATGCATAACTTCTCACCCTTTCCCACTTGATACAAGAAATCTATCATCAGGCACGTGCACTCGCTGCAGTTGCTCCACCTGCGATAGACGTTAAACGTGAAGATGTGGTGAAGCAAATGGAAATCGTCAGTCATATTAGTCACTAAAAGGCTATTGTTGGGCTGTCACTGAACCAATCGGCCATAAAGAAAACGTGTACAGTGATCCCTTTCACTTGCATTCTTTAGATTCGTCTCGCTCGCGTGAACTTGGCCAAGCGGTATTCTCATGAGTCGAGCTATCAGGCCAGCGTCAATTGTGGCCTCCCAACCTCTTCCTGTGGGAATCTTGAACTGCAAGAGCTCCAATGTAGGCTCTTGAATGTGGGCATAGAAAGCTCGGATAGTACCCACATTTGTACGATATTTTTCCTCAAACACGAGGCCCCAACCGAGCTCACCTAGGCGCTCCAATAACGGATACTCCCCAAAGAACTGTCCATCCACCTGAGCTTCAAAAAAGACCCTACGGCCCTCATAAACTCCATGCGATAAATCCGCCAATAGAGCTCTTGCGAGAGGAGCCTAGGGATCGAGGTCCCGCTTAGTCCGTATCTCACGTTCAACGCCCGTGCTTGCAATGGCATCTTTCTTTTTCCTTGAACGAGTAGGGCGACTAGGCCTGACTTCATCCACGACACCCTTTCTCTTTTCCACGAGAGAAAGAATGGTGGAAAGTGATAAAATGGCCGTAATGAGCTCAAATAGAGCCATGAAAAAGTGAAGAAAAGGGAGGAAAGTGATGAGATCTTTGGGTCTCCACGGATTTGAGCCTCTAAGGGGTGTGTAAAGGGTCAAATGAAAGGGAATAGAGAGGAAAAATGAAGAAATATGCTAGATTAGTGGGTTTACACGAATTTGAGACTCAAATGGGGGGTTTAAGAGTTCAAATGAGAGAGAATATAAAGGTTGGAGGGTGGGTATCGCTGAAAACGGCAGAGGTATGTGTGTTTTGACAAAAAATGATGAAATGGGTGAATGAAGGGGAGGTTTGAGAGAGAAATTAGAAAGTTTTGGAGAAAAGGAGAGCTTGAAGTGGTAGTTTGTGAAGAAGGGACTTGTTTAGGGGGGTTTTAAATAAAAAAACCCTGGATCAGTAGGCCACACTACCCCATAAATGCCATCAGCTCGATCGGCCCGCCCGGCCTTGCCAAACCAGCGAGATCCTCGCCGGTCGTTGGAGCTTTTGGCGAGGGCTCGCCCATTGGTTGAGGTCCTCCTACGCCCCTTGGTCTAAAAACATGTGGGTCCCACCTTGGGTCCCCCTGGAAGTGCCCCGTTTGGCCCCCGACTCCATTTTGAGCTGTTTCGGGTCATTGCGGGTAGTTTCTGATATTTATTCTCATTTACCAATTGTTGAAGGCTGCGATGGGATACATTGTGGTCTAAACCCGTCAAGTGACGGTCTAGGGGTGATTTGGGATTGATTCATGCGATCATGGATGAGTACGGACCCGATCTCGGCGACCGTTTCCGGTGAATTTCGCCAAATAGCGAAACTAGGACACCTACGACTGTTTCTACATTTCCTCGCACCCATCTAAGTTGAAATGCGTCAACGTACGTCGTGTGACCATAACCCAGGTCCGGTTTAATCCAAATCATGCTCTGATACCAACTTATAACGCCCTGAAAATCGGGGGTCGAGTAGCAACTCAACTCTTGAGTTCCAAAACATCACTTATGCAACATATATGCTTATGTTTAAAATGTTGTCTGTGTTAGTGCATTAATCATGAGTGGGATTATACTAAAACAATAATTCATGCTCCAGATCAAGTTGTACAATGCAACCGGAAGACTAAAAGACATAAATAAACGTGTATAAGTCAAAGATTACGATCGGTCTCCAGAGTATGAATACATCACTGAGTCACCATATACATATGATAGTTTCAAAATTAAAATGTCAAACAATACAACTACAATGATAATCCCTATAGCCCCGTCGATCCGGATAGCCTAAGTGAAACTACCAAAGAACTGCATATACGAGAACTCGTCCTGATCGTCATAGTAATTAGGCTCCGCCTTTGGAGTCACGTCGTCATCTGAAATCCAGACAGAGTCTGATTGGTGTTTAAAACACCGTCCCGTAACATGAGAGTGAGTGATCAACTTAGTGGAACTATACGACAAAGGTTAACATGTTATCAATTCAGTCAAGCAGTAATGATAAAGCATTACAATCAAACAATCCTAGATACTCTTATTAATGCAAGGATGGAATGTAGTCATGATGCATGCCCTCCCCTACACTCCCTCGTGCGACACCATCTTACGGTCGCGGCATGCTTTCTTCCCTCTGTGCTCTTCAACCCGAGGCACATGCAGTGTGATGTTATGAACTTGATTACTGAGTTCTTATTAGTCCATTTCATACAATAAGATTGGGAAACTAAGGTACCTCCCTTATTTTACTTCCCAAATAATGATCTATTCTAGGGTCATTAGTCCTAGTAAATCTCATACGATATTGCGGTTCTAGGTCACTACAAAGGGCTCGTCACCAAATCAGTGCAGGCCTAGTTTATACTCTTATTGCTACGGAAGGGTTGTCGCCTCAACGTAAACACAGACTATGCTCAAGGTCACTATAAAGGGCTCGTCACCAAATCAGTGTAAGCCGACAGCTCGAATACAGTGTCCCATACCACCGTATTCAGCTCATGAGTCTAGGTTGCTCACTGGTCACTACGGGTAGGCTCATCACCCCAGCGTAGGCCGACAGCTCGACCTCGGTATCCCATACCACCATGTCCAGCTCATGAGTCTTAGCAGATCGAGGTACCAAGGTTAAACGGGATTTCACTGGTGAGTTTGGTACCTTAGGTTCGAGCAGTAATGTCCATGCATGGTGAACATATATCGGAAAAATCAGGTTATTGGACGAGCTCGATTATTACGAGCGCACATCGTATCGATCGACATGAAGTGCGTAAGCACTTCGTGTGGCCTAACCACTGTCAAAGAGCAACGCACGACTTGGGTTCGTCAAACATGTCCTACGTGGCGAGTGAATCTCAGCCACGAACTCAAAGCCTGTTACCGATTGCCTGGACTACACTATAGTCGCAAACACATTTAATCCTTAACCAGTAAGCATGTGGAGTAGTCAGAGCAGAATTAACCAAGTAATTCAAACATATTAATAAGCATGTTATAAAACACAATGTAAACAGGAAATCCAAACACATGCATTTCATACATAAGCGATTAAACTAAATAACTTGCATGGTGGAAATCATACACATCTCTAAGGTAGTTGAGAATCCTATCTCAACACCCACCTAAAGTACTATCATTTAAATGCTTACTCATACAAGCATTTTTACAAACACTTAGAATACACTTATTAACATACATAATGCATGTTGGCTAAAACATCTATTAGGGCGAATCCTTTCACTGAGTAGTTATTACACATATACCTAGTATATATATACAGTAATTAATCATGATAAACACACTTTCATATTTTATACGTATACAATATTTTCTACAAATATACAGAATACACTAAACGTCATAAATTACATACATAACTGAATCGCAAAACGAACATCACATTTTGCATGTGAAATAACACCCACATCAGGAATCTATCATTATTTGACATTGAAAGCTTTGAAAACCATAACCTATACGTCTATAGTCCGCACCTTACGCTGTAGAAGCGTAACGAATTCGACAGAGACTCTAAGTCTTCGTCAACGATGGAATGACAACCTATATCATGAATTGAGTCGGCTATTTCACTACCGGCGACAATTGGTAACCCTAGAACAGATTAGGGTTAGGTTTTCTTACCTAAGAACGAAGTCAGATTCATTGGAATAGTGATTAGGTAACGATGAATAGGCATATAAAATAGCAAGGATCGAATCCCAGGTGTGACTCCAATTTCTCTCTTACTTTCTCTCTCTCTTTACTCTCTTTTCTCTCCTAGGGTTTTTCCCAAATTCGTATGGAGTGAATGAGAGAGGGTTTAAGGTCCTTATATAGGCCTAAAACTAATGGAAATGGCCCTAGGGCTAAGGTATACTTAGGTTATAGCCAAAGGGAGTCTGTTTCAGCTCAACAGAGAACTTCCGGAGCCCCCCTTGAACCAAAGGTCAGACTTAAGCTCACTGACCGTGGATCTAGGTTGAATTAAGTTTTCAGTCCGATCAGATTTATAGATCGCCCATGGCGGACCAGTTTTAATTCAACAGTCCACGAGCACCAATCAGGGCTACAAGTACACTGACATGTGTATGAAATTTCTCCTGATCCGAGGGTGTATTTGGGTAAGATTCTGACGGTCTGAATCCTTATATTCGGCCCGTAAGCAACAAGTCTCAGATGACTTAAATTTAGATTTTTATTTCTAAGATATCCACGTTTCTCACACACGTCACTCCGGGCTCAAGCGAATAACTTTGGGACACTATCTGGATTTGATTTTTGAGATGATTGTCAAGACCAGCAAGGTGGTCCTAAGCGCTTAGCCCCGTGGTTATTGGACTTTCGATGTGCGTTCCAGATCCGATATGGAGTTTCCATGTGCTCCCGAGAGCAACTGGGTAATGAGATTGATCCTAGATTTTAACGTAACCTAGCGTCAATGATTCTACAAGTTTTGGGTCTTGCAGATCGTATTTAAAGTGATTAGTGCTAATTTCGCATGTAATCTAGTTTAACACTAATTAATCCTCGTCTAATTCCTAAGGGATTTGATCCTAAGTGATTTCTGCTTGAGGTGGTACTCGGGTCTTTGTATGGATTTTTTTGGGACGTTACACTGAGTCACCCTCTCTCTCGACTAGCCTACAAAGCCTCAAAGAAGAATTCCATATTCTCTTAGAAACAGTATTATCCGGAACCTTGAATATAAAGATAATCATTAAACTCGACCAATTAATCGAGTCATACAATGCCTTCTCCTGCTCAAATCCTAGTCTCATGGCTAGATCACCAACCCTCTGTGAGTTTTTGGGATTCGTTAAAGAGAAACATAGGATAAGCATTGTCGTCGGCTGTCTTGAAGCAGGATAAGCAGCAATAGAGTCCTAATTGGGTTCTGCTTTGGACATTGCCAACTAGCTCTCGACAAGCACTGCTAAATTAAAATCGTCTGAGGCTGAGCTGGTTGAGATGGGGACCAAATAGTAGCTCTGGAGATAAAACTACTAACTCTAAAGTAAGGTTATGCAAAAAAACACACCGAGCTCGGCCATTAGAAGAAATTGATCAAGGACCTAGCGGCGACCGCCAAAGCTCAGACAACAACAATCGGTCGGCTCCGTTGAGTTGCCATCAAACATTAAGTTGTTTTGCATGCGGCAAGGAGTCAATTAGAGGAGATGGGGGCATCGATCCAACAATTTTCTTCTTTCAAATTGTAGCTGATTTACTGTAATGATTAAATCTTATTAATGCAATTGGCTACCAAGCCTCTTTTGTTTTCTCATGCCTTAGCTTTTCTGTTCTTTTGTGTATGTAACTAACTTCTGACTTAGCCCTGAAAACTCGAAACATCATGGGCTTATTCCGAATCTAAAGCCTTAACCACTACACATTTCTAATTGCTCGGAATATGTAGTGATCTTTTTGTTATAACCGCTACAAATCATGGGTGCCAAAAATCATCTATTTAAACTGATCTAAACCTCATTCGAATTCACACTAACTTCATCTTCATACCTCTGTCTTGCTTCCATGGCTTCCAACCCTTATCCTTTCACTGCTAGTGCTAAGAATTATCTGAAGGGGACCTCTGAATGGGGCTTAGCAGAGTTCTGTCAATCCTCATTCTCTTTGATGCAAACTATTTCATTAAAGAGGCTTCATCAACGGCCGAATCAAAGGTTGCGCTCGGAGAACTCCTCCAAAAGATGAAGCGTCCGTATTCTATGAGATGTCGTTATCTCCAGCTTACCTTCGATTCTAAATGCTATCTAGATACCTTCGCCAACAAGCATCAACCAAAGAATATTTTGCAGGAGTGAGCGAAGCTCATGAACTAGCTTGGCATGAACGATTGCGTTGGGTCCAGACACATCAGTTTAACTGCACCATGCTCTGTGCGTTGCAAGCCTATCGCACCGAACTAATGGAAAACTTAATCAAGGAACGGGAACGTTCCATTTTTGCCAAAGACGTAGTTGTCCTAGAAGACCTTTCATTTCTGGATGAATAGATTGCCATCTACTAGATGCGGTCGAAAATAAGTCTTGACACAAAGAGAGAAGCCGAAAATAGGGTTTCTTCAACACCATCCATGTGGACCAACTACTTCACCTTCTTCTGATCATCATTGAGAAAGGAGTAGATTGGGCACCAAAATAAGAGAAAAATGAGGCCGAGATGCAAGCTCTCCTTGAGGAGTTTGAGGGAATGAAGATAAAGATGAATTAAGTCACTCGGTCACCTGATGTTTTCCTTTTCTTTTCTCTTCTTCAGCTCCTGTAATGTGGTTGATGGCCGATAATGTTATTAAATAAATCTCTTTTCATCAATAAGATCGATATGACTTATCATGGGAAGTATGGAATATTTTCTCCTTTCGAGGTACTAAGTCTTTTATCATTAGCCACAACTAGAGATGTTCGGAAAAGATAACTGGGCTAAACAGTATCCCCATAGTCAATTGAATCTATCACAAATTGGTCACTCCATACTCCACCATTTTTCCATTCACGTATTTTTTATCATATGCTGACTCGGCAGGAGTAAATACGCAACGTTCCTCGAGAAACCTCATTTATTCCATTGCAACCCCCCATATTCTCATAAACGAATTGATAACCCAGCCATCTGCTTCAAGTTCCCAACTGTCGAACCATATCCAATGCATGCATTTATTACCCATGGGATATCTATAAAAAAGCACTCCCCACTTAGATTTGCAGCACACCATGAACAGAAAACCTTGGCAGCAAGCTTGACACCAGGACTTCTTCCATTTTATTTTCCCAATCCTTAAGGGTTCTAGAGGAAATCCTTGAAGGAGGGTTTGACTCCTATTCCTCCTTCCTCCCCGATGCTCATCCCTTCCTTATGGATGCAACCGAAGCATCCAAGACCAATGAATCTCTACATGAGGTTCTCCAGGTTATTTTGAACCTCCAACGGCTTGAAGAGGCATACTCTAAGGTTAACTTCGAACTTGAATAATGTGTTGCCCCACTGATGGAACTCTTGGCCCTCCATGTTGAGTCCATGACTCTTTTAGTGTTGGGGGCCTTGCACAAAACCTTAGGATCTAGCCTCCCGAAACAAACCAGAATTATGGAATAATAAAGCAATGAAATAAATCAAAGCATAAACCACACGACACCAGGGAATTTTACGTGGAAAACCCTCAAAGAGGTAAAAACCACGGGACCTCGTCCAGATCAACAATCCACTATAAAGCAGAACGTTACAACCGATCACAAGCACACACCGCTTGGATCAAACCTTCTTCACTCACGCAGGAGTGGAAGAACAATAAGATAATAATGGAAAAATAGGGGGATCTCACTGATCACGAGGATGTAAAAGTGTTGAGACGTGGACTGCGAAGTAGATCACCTCTACGAGTAGAATCTCCCTTCCACAAGCTTCCTCTCTCTTTCTCTCTCTCTCTCTCTCTCTCTCTCTCACCTTTGATAGCCCTAAGTGTAAGACCCGTATCCTAAACCGTACCATTCCATAGGCTTCCACGGTCTTCTCGGTCGAATTTCGGCAACCTTCGACCCTTAACCAGTATTTGTGCGTGACCCTGATTTACACGCCGTCAACCCGAGTCGACTCAACCTAAGACTGGTACCTTAGCGACCGCGCCGTCCCCGCGGTTCCGATGTCTCGACTCGCGCGCCGAGGCAATACCCGGGCCAGGAGATGTGGGCCTGCGTCCAGTTCGAGGATAAATGCCGCGCGTTGCAATCCCTAGAAAACATCACATCAATCCTATCAATCACATCAATCAAGTACCCATCACTCCCATCACTCACACCCATCCCCAAGTACAACCACCTTTCCCTTAAAGTCAACATTTTCTTACAACAAAGTACATGCTTACATCACTCACCATCACTTCTCTCCCATCACACTCTCTCTCATTTCTCTCTTATTTTTTTTCCTAAGCAACTCCCATAGAGCAACTGTCCATGGCTTCCATGGAGAGCAAGTGTGGCCCACCTTCCTACCTCCCATCTCCACCCTCCAATGATCATCTCCACCATTGAAATGTGTCCCTCGGAGCTTTAGGATGCGTTGATGGAAGTGGAGGACCAAGAAGATCATAAGGTGGGTGCCTTTTTATTTGTTGATTTTGTGATTTAAGGGCCCACATATGTGGGACCATCTCGATGTATGCAGGTAGGGAGGGCCCATAGTGACGGGTCCCTCCCCTCTCATGATCGTCTCTCTTTCTCTCTCTCTCTCTTTTACCCTCTCCCTTTTGATGCTTAACCCACCATGATTTTTACCTGCACTGTCCCCATTTATGGGGACCACCTCGCAGACGTCCAGGGCAGCAGCCCACTGCGATAATGTTATCCATCGCCCGTTCGGCAGGCACCCCGCTTGGCCGTCCGGCCAGCCAGACCACCCTGGATGAAGGGAAATACATCCATCAGCTTGATCGGCCAGCTGGTGGGCCACACGTGTGACCCACCAGATGTATGTGTTCTTACACCCACGCCGTCCAATTGTCCAGCTAAGGACGTGGACCCCACCACTCTATCCATCAGATCCTCATCGTTCAGTCTGTTGGACGGTGGGAGCAAACCCGATGTATGTGTCTTATTTCCACCCCGTCTATCTGTTTAGGGTATGGGCCACCCCACACGTGTGGCACGTGTGGGGGTGGGACCCACCTTGTTGTATTTACGACCCATGACATCCGGGTCATCCAGACCGTCCGTTAGACGGACGTCCAACCTCCTGGACAATGGACGCAGGACACCTTTTTTTTTCAAATATAATATTATATTATATTTTATATATATGAGTGTGTATATATATAATATTAATATAAATGATATTATATGGAGGGCCCTACGTGGGACCCACCGTGATATATGTGCTTTATCATGCTGCAACAGCAGCCATGGGACCACGTGTGTGGACTCCACGTGATGCAGGCGTTGCATCAACATTGTCCATCCATTTTACTGGTGCGTCCCACACGTGTGGACCCACCTGCCACGCGGGACCCAACTTGATGCAAGTATTTTACGTCCATACCGTCCAAACGTTTGGGACGTGGAGTCCACCATACAGTATGGATTTCATCTGCACCGTCCGTGCAGGGCCACCGTGATGTACCTGTTAATCCAGCCGACCATGCATTTGTAGCCGTGTGGAGCCCACCTCACACGTGCTGCACGTGTGGGAATGGCCCACCTTGTGTATATATATTTTAACGTCCAGGCCATCCGTTCCTCTCTGGATGCTGGATGCATCACATGTTTTTTTTTATATATATAATATTATAGTATAATATAATGTATATTATAATACTATATTATGATGGCCCCACGTGGGACCCACCTAAATCAGAAGCGGATTGGCTGGATTACTTCTTACCACCGCAACCTGGCGTTTACATCTACACCGTTCTATTGATGGTGGGACCCACCGCATAGTATGTGTTTCATCTACACCGTCCATTTGGACGGTGCCTTGTTCAAGACTGACCTCACCACGATGGATGATTTCCATCCAAACCGCTCCATCCATGTAATCGGGACGGGCAGATCTTGAGTACCCACCTTGCACGTATTATCGGGCGTTATCCGTCTGGTGATGTGGACCCGCATGAAGTGATGCATCCGCTTTATCTACGCCGTCCAACAGATATGGGGCCCATGTGATGCATGTGCTTTATTTGCACCGTCCAGATATGTGGGACGGTGCTGGGACCTCATTGATGTAAGTGTTGCATCTCCACCATCCACATGGACTGGACGTGGGACCACCAATGATGTTTGTGACTGTCCATTGAACACCGAGACCCACCGAAATGTATGTGGTTTATGCGTGCGGTCCATGAGGCCTACATTGATGTATGTTTTATATTCGCGCTGGCCATTCTTGGTAGGGCCCATTTGATGATGCATGACGCCCACCATACATAAATGAGGGCAGTGGGCCCCACTGCTTCGTAAGGCCTTATGTGATGTAATTGAGGCCCATTAATGTGGCCCAGTTGCTGTATTTGAGGCCCACTTGCAATGTACTGAGGCCCATGGGTCATGGCCCATTGAGGTGTATTAATGACCCATGTGTAGGGTCCACTTGTTATGTACATTAGACCCATGTGCAGGGCCCACCTGTTGTGTATTTATGGCTTTTTTTGGCGTGGCCCATTGTGATGTGTAGTAGGCCCAGGTATACGGCCTATTGCGATGTGTATGGTGATGTATATGAGGCCTATGAATGAGCTCCCCCTGTGATGTATAATTGAGTCCCACTTGCGATCTATTCAGTCTCATGGGTTGTGGCTCATTGTGACGTGTATTAGATCCTTTGTGCGAGGCCATGGGCCCACTATATGTTTGGCCCTATGAGGGTCAATCCTTGGGAGCAATGTTGGTTGAATGTCCACATTGATGAGGATGATGGTTAAATGTCCACATTGTGACCTTTCCTTACGTCAATTTCGATTAACATGATCGATTTATCGATTCCGACTATTGATCGGTGCGATTGCCATGACCGATTTGCTGATTCTGATTACCTTAACCAATTTCCAATTTCGATTAACGTGACCGATTTACCGATTCTGACTATCAATCGGTGCGATTATTGTGACCGATTTGCTAATTCTAATTATTTTGACCGATTGCCGATTCCGATTACTGTGACCGATTTGCTGATTCTGATAACCTTGACCAATTATCGATTTTGATTAATGTGACTGATTTGCCAATTCTGACTATCGATCGGTGCGATTGTCATGACCGATTTGTTAATTCTGATTACCTTGACCAATTGCCGATTTCGATTGACGTGACCGATTTGTCGATTCCGATTATCGATCAATTTCGAGTATCAAGGCCAATTCCGATGATTTCAATTTGTCAAGGCCGATTGTATATGCTGATTCTGATTGTTGAGGCTAAGTATCGAGTTCGATTATCGATGTCGATGCCGATTGTCGATTCTGACTCCGATTGTCGAGGCCGATTGAGGCTGATTCCAATTCTGATTATCGAGGCCAATTCTGATTTGTCGAGGCCGATTGTATAGGACGATTCTGATTGTCGAAGCCAAGTATCGAGGCTGATTCCGATTGTCGAAGCCGCGTATCGAGGCCAATTTCGAGTGTCAATTCGATTATTGAGGTCGAGGCCGATTGTCGAGACCTATGTGATGTACATGCAGCCCGTATTTGAGGCCCGTTGTAATGTGTATTCAACCCGTGTTTAAGGCCCAATGTGATGTATATGAGGTCTATGTGATGAGGCCCATTGTGATGCATTTGAGGGTCAGGCGAAGGAGCCCATTGTGATCTATGTTAGGCCCATGTGAAAAGCCCATCGTGATGTGTATTAAACCCTTGAGTAAGGCCCATCGTGTTGTATATTAGGCCTTTGTGTGAGGTCGTGGGCCCATTATACGTTTGGCTCTATGTGGCCATTCCTTGGGGACAATGTTGGTTAAATGTCCACATTGTCGAGGCCGATTGTTGATACCGGTTATTGATATTGATTATGAGTATGTGACAGCATAACATCATAATACATGCCCATATGCATCATCTGCATGTTTGTTATGATATGTGATTAACCATTGCATATGTCATAGAGCAGGTTGTTCATAGGGCTCCCTGATAGGCGGAGTTGCCCCACATGAGAGCATGACATACATAGGATTGATGCATGATTGGACCGTGTGACTCATGCATCTCGCATTTGTGTGACATGACCACCATATGCCCGTCGTAGCCTCCACAGGTATTTTGTAGATGGTCAGATGGGACACCAAAAATCTGTTCTACATGGGGTGCTATAAATATCCGTAGGTGAAAGTCTCTAAACCCTCTTGGTTCCAGAGGTTGCTCCAACGTCTAGACCGAGTGGATGTATGAGCGCATGAGGGCCGTATATCGTTAGGCAGCGTCTCTCACTGTGTCGTGGTCGGTTGGAAGGGGGTACGGCCTTACCTGCCCGAGAGGAGGGGGCAATGCTAGGCTGAATCTGACCAGCTCGAGGAATGGGTCCGCTATCGACGAGCCAGGCCCGATATTAGCAGGCGGATAGTGAGGTCTCTTCTACTCACCTTGTTGCGCACGATGGGGCGGCAATCTGGTTTGGAGTGTAATAGACCCCGGTGATTTCCCAGAGAGTAACCGTACTGATATGTGGACTTATTGAGTAGGAATTGCATATTCATTCACTCATTCATTCACTATCCACTTGGGCTGGTGGTGCGTAACTATTTGTTACGTGTACCTTCGCATGGCCAGGATTTCGGTTGGGCACGTGACTAACCTGAGATCAGGAGTTAATCACATTGAGTCTGACTATCCAAATTTAGGTATGGAACTGGTTTGGATAGAAGTCCCTTGTGATGGACCCCATAGCCTGCGATACTACGTACTATCATCCCGACTTCACACTCCAGCATGGTCATTCCATTTGCACCGCATATTGCATTACATTCGCGGCATATGACATTTTGGGTTACTTGTGTTTCTGCATTTATATTGTCTAGATACAATTGACGCTAGTCGTGGACTCATCAGGAATTACACACTACATCACATCCTCGGCATTTGATAATTGGCTCTTTATGACTCATCATCTGCATAGCCGTTCTATATTGCATATTCTGATATTGATTGATTCATGGACTTGTCCATATTTTCGCTTACTCTGTTATCGTATAATTTATAATCTTGCCAGTATTTATGTTTACTCTGACTATTCCTGCTCTTGTCAGTATTTCTGCTTACTCTGGTAATTCATGATCTTGTTAATGATTCTGTTTATTTCGATATTAAACCATTTATGGATTACCAGTATTTTCGATCTTGTATGATGATGGCATTGTGTTGAATACTTGACACTTACCTTGTGCACACACTTACACCACCCTCTAAGCTTTCTGTAAGCTTATGCACGATAGATGTGTGCAGGCGATATTAGGTGGCAGCAGTGTTGAGCTTAGAGCGTGCGGCGGTCTTTTGGAGCTTGATTTTCAATATCATGTATTTCCCTTTTAGTATTGTACTCAAATGATTATATTAGTGGATATGTGATGATGATGTTGCCTTTGTGAATTGGGTAATCTTATGGTTATGCTTATTATGAGTTAAATGTATATTGGACAATCCTCCTTGTAGGATCCCAGGATCGAAATCTGGCGTATGGACACTAGGAGCCGAGAATGGGGTACTATGGAGGCTGTCGGCACCGGATTTGGCGATCGGGATTCCTGTGAATCCGATCTCCGGGTTTGGGGCGTAACACTAAGCCCTTCTAGAGTACCTTTAGGAAACCTTAGAATACCCTAGAATATTCCCCAATCCCGCATACACCCCTTTATATAAGAATAGAAAGAGGTATAATCAAAATAGGAAACAATTTCAGCAGAATTTATGTTTCCGCAATCGCATCTGTGTAACTCTTTGATGATATCGAAGGTCTCTCGATGACAACCTTTGATATCATCTAAGGTCCTTCGATGATATCGAAACAGGGCCAAAACTATCCAGCGACAAGGGTGAAAAATTCTGACAATTATCGATGTCATCGAAGGTCTCTTGATGACAGCCTTCGATATCATCTAAGGTCCTTCGATGATATCGAAACAGGACAAAAACTATCCAGCGACTAGTAGTGAAAATTCTTGACAATTATCGATAATATCGAAATAGGTTCGATTTCATCAAACCGAGCAATGAGGAGAAAAATCATCATCAAATCTCTCCCTTTTCGACTCAGGAGGAATCCACCTTCTTTAAGCCAGCCTGATTTCTACAAACCTCAAACATGCCCTTGAGTAAAGCCTTGGTCATCATGTTTGATCCATTATCATCCGTGTCGACCTTCTCAAGCTGTAACATCTTCTGTTCTAAAGTATCCCTGATCCAGTGATACCGAATCTCTATGTGCTTCGACTTGGAGTGCTGACTTGGATTCTTACTCAAATATATGCTCCTGCTCCATCTAAAGCATCTCTTTACATGCCTCTGTGACCATAATATACTCGGCCTCTGTCGTCGACAATGCTACGACCTTCTGTAGCTTGCTCTGCTAGGAGACCGCTCTCCCTGCAAATGTGAACATGAACCCCGATGTAGACTTCCTGAAGTCTATGTCACCTGCCATATCTGCATCTATCTAGCCCTCTAACACAGGTTTTCTATCACTATAGTATAGGCTCAACCTGGATGAGCCTCTAGGAAACTGCAGTATCCGCTTCATCGCTGCCCAATACTCTTTTCCAGGATTGGCAAGATACCGGCTGACAACACCAACTGCATATGCTATGTCTGGGCATGTACACATCATAGCACGCATCAAACTTCCTATTGCTGACGCGTAGGATATCTTCCTCATCTCATCCACCTTTGCCTTCGTCTCAGGACACTGCTTGTCGCTCAATTTGAAGTAACCATCTAGTGGAATATTGATCGGCTTCGCTGCATTCATAATGAACCGCTCTAGGACTTTCTCAATATACCACTCTTGTGACAACCAAAGTTTTTTGTTACTTCTGTCACAGGTTATCTCCATTCGTAGGATCTATTTAAGTCTTTCATAACAAATGACTTGCCCAACTCCCGTTTTAGCCTGTCAATCTTCTTGATGTCTTTACCCATGATGACCATATCATCAACGTATAATAGCAGAACTAAGAAATCACCATCTGAGAACTTGGGCGTGAACACACAGTGGTCCGACTCTATTCCGTTATACCCATGCTTCAACATAAACGAGTCGAACTTCTTGTATCATTGTCGTGGAGTTGTTTCAGCTCATACAATCTCTTCCTCAGCCTACACACCATATGCTCTTTACCCTTGACTTTGAACCCCTCTAGTTGGTGCATGTAGATTTCTTCTTCCAGATCACCATGGAGAAAGACAGTTTTAACATCTAACTGCTCTATATCCAGATCTATGCTAGTCGCCAACCCAAGAAACACCCGTATGGATGTCATCTTCACCACTGGTGAGAATATCTCCTCGAAGTCTATGCCTTTCCTCTAACCGAAACCTTTCACCACAAGTCTGGCCTTGAACCTCGTCTGTGAATTCTTTTGCTCAATCTTCTTTCTGAACATCCACTTGTTACTTAGAGCTTTCTTACCCTTAGGCAGTTTCACCATATCATAGGTGTGGTTCTTATGCAAGGATTCTATCTCCTCTTGCATAGCTTTCAATCACTCCCCCTTATGCTCATTGGCTAGGCCCTCAGAATAATCTTCTGGTTCTCCCCCATTAGTGAGCATAATGTACTCATGAGGCGAGTACCTCTTGGACGACTGTCTGTCCCTAGATGACCTCCTCATCTGTGGCTCAACAGATAGATCAAGTGGGGAAGGAACTCCCTCGTCCTCTGCACCTTGTTGTACTCCCCCGTCATCAGGCACTACGGGAGGAATAATCGGATCCATGTCCTCTAACTCACCTGAACAAGGCTGGTTCTTTTCTGGCTTACTAATGTCTTCGATACACTGATCTTCAAAGAATACCACATCTCTGCTCCTGACGAGCTTCTTCTCGGTTAGATCCCACAATCTGTAACCGAACTTTTCATCACCGTACCCCAAGAACATACACTGCCTGATCTTCATATTGAGCTTGGACATCTTGTCCTTTGGTATGTGAACAGATGCCCTGCATCCAACACCTTGAGATGACTGTATGATGGATGTTGTCCAGTCTACACCTTCTCAGGTACTTCTCCATTCAACGAGGCTAATAGATACATGTTTATCAAATACACTGTCGTGTGCATTGCTTCTCCCCAGAACATCTTGGGCAACTTCATATGGGATAACATGCATCTGATTCTCTCTACAATGGTGTAATTCATTCGCTCAGCCACACCATTATGTTAGGGGATCTTGGGAACTGTCTATTCATGCCGTATACCCAAGGACTAACAATACTCATGAAAGTCGGCAATATATTCACCGCCATTGTTAGTGCGGATGTACTTCGATGATCTACTTGTCTCTCTCTCGACCATAGCATGAAACAATTTAAATACACTAAAGACCTCATCCTTGGATTTCAAAGTATAAACCCAAACCCTCTTAGATGCATCATCTATAAAAGTGACAAAATATGATGCCCCACCCAAGGTTTTTGTCCTCATAGGACCACAAACATCAGAATAAACCAAATCTAATCCATGCACTTTATTAACGTGAGAAGTAGTTTTAATAAAGGAAACTCTATATTGTTTCCCTGATAAACAATCAATATAAGTTTTGAGAGGTGTACCTGTCATGTTTGGAAGGTTCTGCTTCCTTGCTAGTAGCTGAAGCCCTTTTTCACTCATGTGGCCTAGACACTTGTGTCACATGTTAATACCTGAATCTTCCGCTGCGTTCAACCCACCCTTGCACACATTGACACTTGCCTTGTAACGGGTGCAACGCTTCTTTCCTCTGGCTACAATCAACGAACCCTTGGTGAGCTTTCATTGCCCACCAGTAAACCGACTTTCATAGCCATCAACATCCAACCTTCCCGTCAATATCAAGTTGAGGCGAAGGTATGGGATATGCCTCACATCCCTGAAAACCAATATTTAGCCCACATCGGTCTTCACACAAATATCACCGACCCCTATGATCTTCGATATACCAAAATTTCTCATCTTTACGGTCCCAACATTACCTGACTTGTAGCTTGTGAAGAGGTCCTTACGTGGAATTGCATGAAAAGAGGTTCCCGAGTCTATCACCCAGTTGGTGTCCTGACTTGTAGCCGTGAGACATATATTGTAATCTGCTGAAAGAATAACTACAACGTCGCCATCTGAAGCAACCGCAGTGAAATCTGATTAATCTTCCTTCTCCTTTCCTTTTCCTTTCTTGTCGTTCTTCTTACCACGACATTCATTCTTGTAGTGGCCCTTCTTGCCACAATTCTAGCAATCAATATTCTTTCTGTTACTTGACTTACCTCTTGATTTATCTCGGGCTTCCTACCCTTCCTGTTATTTCCTCTCCCCCATTCTTGTGTCACAAGGGCCTCTTGCTGAGTAGACCCCTGAGACTTCCTCCTTGTCTCCTCATTGAAGAGACAACTAGTAGCCTGTTCCATGGATATCTTTCCGTCTGGCGCAGAGTTACTTAGAGACACCACCAATGTCTCCCAACTATTAAGCAATGAACTAAGCAATAGTAAGCCTGCAATTCATCATCCAGGACCATCTTCATAGTGGAGAGTTGGTTCACTATATTTCTAACCTCATTCATGTGCTCGGCCATAGAACCACTATCTTTGAACTTGAGATTCACAAGTCGCCTTATCAGAAAAATCTTATTACTAACTGTTTTCCTCTCATACAGCCCTTCCAATTTCAGCCATAGGCTAGCGGCTGAGGTTTCCGTAGACACATGGTGGAATACAGAATCGTCCAACCATTGTCTAATAAATTCCACTGCCTTTTGGTCCATCTTCTTCCAATCATCATCAGACATATCCTTGGATTTTGCTGATATCCCTAAAATTGGAGAATATAGGTCCTTGCAATAAAGCGAGTCCTCCATCTTAGCCTTCCATATGGTCCAGTTAGAACCATTGAGGCTGATCATCATTGATGAGCCACATTCCGTAATTCAAAATCGATCCTACCCATTCAATGAACTTAGCTCTGATACCACTTTGTTGGGGGCCTTGCACAAAACCTTAGGATCTAGCCTCCCGAAACAAACCAGAATTATGGAATAATAAAGCAATGAAATAAATTAAAGTATAAACCACACGACACCAAGGAATTTTACGTGGAAAACCCTCAAAGAGGTAAAAACCATGGGACCTCGTCCAGATCAACAATCCACTATAAAGCAGAATGTTACAACCGATCACAAGCACATACCACTTGGATCAAACTTCTTCACTCATGCAGGAGTGGATGAATAATAATAGAATAATGAAAAAAATAGAGGGATCTCACCGATCACGAGGTTGTAGAAGTGCTGAGATGTAGACTGCGAAGTAGATCACCTCTACAAGCAGAATCTCCCTTCCACGAGCTTCCTCTCTCTCTTTCTTTCTCTCTCTCTCTCTCTCACCTTTAATAGCCCTAAGCCCTCCTAGAGTACCTTTAGGAAACCTTAGAATACCCTGAAATACTCCCCAATCCCGCGAACACCCCTTTATATAAGAATAGAAAGAGGTATAATCAAAATAGGAAACAATTTCCATAGAATCTGCGTTTTCGCAATCACATCTGCGTAACTCTTCGATGATATCGAAGGTCTCTCGATGACAACCTTCGATATCATCTAAGGTCCTTTGATGATATCGAAACAGGAGTAAAACTATCCAGCGACTAGGGGTGAGAAATTCTGACAATTATCGATGTCATCGAAGGTCTCTCGATAACAGCCTTCGATATCATTTAAGGTCCTTCGATGATATCGAAACAGGACCAAAACTGTCCAGCGACCAGTGGTGAAAAATCCCAACAATTATCGATGATATCGAAACAGGTTCGATTTCATCGAACCTAGTAATGAGGAGAAAAATCCCCATCATTCAGCTCACTATGATGCAGCTTGGAAGAATCAACTATACAAAGAGATGTTACGATCCGTTGAGGTTGTACTTAGCAACCTCTTCATTGACCTCTTCGAGGCCCAATGACTCTATCCAAGCCATGATCGGTCGGACAATCAAGACCTGAGAAACGTCATCGAGTCCTAGATAAGAGTCTAGCAAATCCAAAAGGTTAGAGGCCGAGTAGGAGTTCATAGCCATTGACCATCGTATTGATGAAGTCAACAGCCTTCTTCACAAGCTCACAGACCGACAGCCATCATGGAGAAGTAAATGCACACTGGCTATAAAGGGCATGGAGTCAGCTGCCAAAATTTTTGAAGAACTCAAGGTAGCCTATTAGTAATTCAACCGATTGTCTAAGTATTGTATTTTTTTTATAATCAATTGCCCTCTATTTCAAGGCCTTTTTATTACAATATAAAATTTTTGTTAATCATTTTTCCCCTCAACTTTACTCGGCCTGATCCCGAACGACTTCACACAATGAAGGAAAGTGTAGCTTTAAGAATCGACTGTTAATCCGGGCTTTCGCGGCCTTTCCATTCATATCCCTTAAAACGTATGCTCCTCCTTTGAGAATTTGGATAACAACATATGGTCCATCCCATAAGTGAAGTCATTTCTTACTAAGAGTGCAATCTTTCTGACTGATAGGTAGTATCACCTTCCACACCATATCTCCTACCCCAAAGGATTTCTCTTTCATCCTATTGTTATAGGCATGAGCAACGACCACTTTACTGGCGAGGATCGAATTGAATGTCCTCATTCGAACTTCATCTAGCCCTTCAAACTCGGCCAACATTGCTTTCGTTAACTTGAGAGGGGTTAGTTTGGCTTGATAAGTGGTCTGTAAAGATGATACAGTGACCTCTAGGGGCACTACTGCATCATGTCCATATGTAAGTGCAAATGGACTCACGCTAGTACTTCTATGCAGTGAATTTCGATAGGTCCAAAGTGATTCTAATAACTTTATCTGCCATTCCCAAGAATTTTCTTCAATCATTTTTCTTAGAATATTTCTTATTACCTTGTCACTAGCCTCATCCTAATCATTGGCTTGTGCATAATATGGCATCGAATGTAAAAAATTTATTCCATACTTTCGACAATCACCCGTACTTCCTTGGCCGAAAACGTGGCACCTTGATCAATCTAATGGATTCTTGAATTCCAAATCAATGGATGATACTGTTTTTAATGAATTTAATGATTTCTCAATGACCAACTCCTTTCATAGGCTTTGCCTCTACCCATTTAGTGAAGTAATCGGTCATAACAATTATAAACAAATCCATCTGTGATGAAGGTGGGTGGATTTGTCCTATCAAGTCGACCGTCTAACCTCAAAATGGCTAATGTTTTATAATAAAATGTATCTTTGTGCTGGCTACATACTAGATTGGTTCATTTCTCTAGCAAGCCCCACAACCCTTGGCATAATGAATACAATTAGCCATCATCATTTGCCAGAAGTATCCCTAACATTTGAGCATAAGTCTCATTTTCCTCCTTGCTTGGTGAGCCCCACATATTCCTTCGTGGACGTCTCACCTTGCTAGCAAAGCTTCTTTCTTATACAAGCAACGGAACAAAACTCCATTAGCCCCTTTGCGATATAATTTATTATCGATCATGACATAATTGGCGGATGATCTCCTCACATTCTTGTCGGCCTTGGTACGTAGGCTCTTCAGATAACCCATGGGAGGAGCCCTCCAATCTTCTTCCCCTAATTCTATCTGGCATATTTCCATAATATTTTCTTTTTCGAAGACAAACGGTAGGGACCTTCTTTGAACGACAATTGTTTGCTCTGTCGGTCCTCTTAGGGCATCGAGCCTTGCGACTAGCTGCGTCATTTCATTGGCATCCATGTTATGTTCCCTAGTCACGTGTACTAACTCCACTTCTTCAAATCGGTCCAACATTTTGGTTGCTAAGGCATAATAGGGAAACAAGGCTGTACTGGTGCATTTAAACAACCTTGTCAATTGACTGATCATTAACTGTGAATCACCTATAGCCATAACAGTCCTTGCACCCAATTCTACCAATAATTCTAGGATGATTATCATGGCTTCATACTCGGCCTGGTTATTGGTGGTCAAATTCTAGTTGAAATGCAAATTCCTACCGGTTTCCATTTGGAGTAATTAGGATTACACCAACCCTTGATCCATTTTAAGTTCTTGACCCATCGAAGATCAACTTCCATGGTGTCAATTGTACATAATATAGATTCAAGATTTCTGGAAGAATTCGCTCTTCCAAATCAGAGGGGTGGTCTACCAAAAAATCGGCTATGGACCGACCCTTTACTGCTTTATGTGGAATGTAACAGAGATCAAACTCAGACAAGGCTAACACCCATTTTCCAATTCGACCATTTAAGATCAGTAGATTTGACATTTACTTCACCAAATCGGTTACCACTATTAAATTCACTCTTTAGGCCAACAAATAATATCTTAATTTAGTGCCCCCAAAATACAATGAAAAGCACAACTTTTCTATAGCTGAGTATCATCTCTCGACATCGAGTAATGTCTGACTTAAATAATAGATCACACACTCCTTCCATATATCATCATCCTGGGGTAAGAGAAATCCCACCAACTCTGCAGAGGATTCAACTTATAGCTTGAGCGGTCGACCTTCGATCGATGACATCAGAACTAGTGGCTTCATCAGATACTCATTGATTCTATCAAAGGCCAACTAGTGTTCCGCCTCCTAAATGAACTCGGACCCCTGCTTCAGCATTATCAATGGAGAGAAGATGTTACTCCTTCATGTGCAACTAGAGATTAATCTTCACATAAAATTGACTTGCCCTATGAACTTTTGCAGTTCTAATTTATTCCTCGGTGGATGATGTACTAGGAATCCCAAGAAATTATCGGCCGAGAACCCGAAAGCACACTTCAATGGGTTCATTTTTGGTTTATGGAGCCTCGTCCGCTCAAATGATTTGCACAGTTGGGCCACATGATCTTCCATGTCAGATGACTTGATGACTATGTCATCCACATAGACTTCCATGACTCAGCCGATCATATCATGAAAGATGGCATTCATTGTTCTCTGATATGTAGCTCCTGTGTTTTTAAGTCCAACTGCATTACTACCCAGCAATAGGTTCCTAATAGACCCGAACATCTGGATGCTATTTTCGGAACGTCGTCTATTGCAATTTAAATATGATTATATCAAGAATGTTTATCCATGAAAGACATAATTCCATGCCCAGTAGCCCAATCGATTAGTTGATTGGCCATCGGCTTATTGGGTATTTATCTTTCGATGTAGCTAAATTTAAATTTCTGAAGTTAATACAAATCCTCAACTTTCCATCTTTTTTATAACTGGAACAACATTTGACATTCATTTGGCGTATTTGATTGGCCAAATAAAACCAACCTTAAAAAGACGTTCAATTTCTTCCTTTATCTTATGGGTTACTTCGGTTGTCATTCGCTTGGGCGGTTACTTGTGCAGCCGATATCCTTCTTTTATCAACAATCTGTGATCGACTAAACCCTGATTGAACCTCGATATATCATAATAATCTATACAAAATATCAGCAAAATCATTGAGTAGACTTGTCAATTGTTCCTTCTCGTGAGGCTTCAACAAGTCGCTGATGAATGTAGGCTTTAGATCTTGCTCGGTCCCTAAGTTGACTTCGACCAACGGGTCTTAGACTTGGGGCCGCAAATCTTCCATCTTATCGGGAGACTCTTCAAGCTCAATGCCATCTTTTTTGGTTTAGTCATCCATATCGGCCAGATTTACAAGGCATCCATCGTCCATCTCTTTCAAGATTTCTTCAAGCCTTCTTATTTTGGCCGTGAAATAAGCCTGGTGGTGTCCATTTCTTATTGTGCTAATCATGGAATTTCTTCGATAGTGCAACGCAGGAGTGACTGACAAGGAATAATGTCTCTCAACAGGTGATAGCTTGCACTTCAGTGATAGCTTACACAACACTTTCTGGGTTCTTCTTCATTGATATTCAAGTTGGTCAGTCTAATTTTTTCTCTCAATGGACCGAATCGTGGCTAAGAAATGTTTATTATCAGCTAAGATTAGCTTGACCTTATCTTGGTTCTAGAAAATCACGAATTGATGTAGGGGTGATGAGATATATGCAAACGAATGAATCCAATCCCTCCCCAATAAAGCATTATAGCTTGATGAGGTATCGACTATGAAAAATGGTGCCAATACTATCTTTGTTACAATAGTCAAATCGACTGGTAATACACTGTGAGTATTCGTAACATGATCGACGAAGTTACTGACGATCACCTCTGATGGGATCAAGTTGCCATTGTCTTTCCCAGTTTAGACAACATCCTTAATGGCAAAAGATTAACGACGACCCCATTGTCGACTAAGATTCTGGTAACGAGGCATCCTTTGAGGTGAGTTGATATGTACAACGGCTTGAGATGTTGCATCATGCCATGAGTGGGTCTCTCTATGACCACCCTTTCAGACATAGCCCCTGCCTCTACTGTGATGGCATTAACATGAGGTGCTTCGTCCGTCTTGGGTTCATTTTTATCATCTTCTTCAAATGGGAAAGAAGTTTGCTATACTATTATTGGGGGGCATATTCTTCTACATCGCTCGCCATTCTGTTTGGCTGGGCTGGTCTGGCCTATAAACTTAAAGGCAATGTGAAAACTATGTTGCAATGGAACACAACTGATGACAATGTCTCAATCACGATTCTATCTTTTGGACATTGCCCCTTTAGTGTTTCAGCGTCTGCTTCTGTTCTGTGATCTTCCATCTGATCAGCTCCTTCATTGGCCACAAGGTTGGCTAAGGCATCTGCTGGTGAGACAATTTTCAGTGATTAGCCAATAATTCATCCTCTGAGAAGCACTCATTGCTAAGGTAGTCTGATAGGTTCCACGACTGTCTTCCTCCTTAGGACTTGGAGACTAATTAGGTCGGCCTAGAACATCGGAATCCTAGTTTTGTAATAAAGGAGACAATACTTCTCCTATTTTGTTTACAACCACCTATCCTTCAAACACAGGGATCCTCCAGAAAGGCCTAGGTTGAGCTACCTTTAACTGAGGTTGTTTTGCTGCTTCTTCTTATTACCTCCTTATCATAGCCTGATGCCTTTATCATCGACGCTTTTGAGTCCAGGTTAGCGCCACCGCTGAAAATTCTGAATGTATAACCTGCTTCCATATTTCATCTCGAGTTACTGGGGGTTTAACCGTCCTTTAGCTTGGTAGTGTTGAGGGTCAAATATTGCATATTATCCCCCATTTATTACTTGATTTTATGAACATGATAATGCTTAATATTCTATTTTAATCATGTTTGTGTTGCAAGGTGAATTTAAGAGCTTGGATTGAAAAGGATGCTAAAAGCATGGATTTAGTGCTCAAGAATCACCACGGTAAAGGAGGGATCATAGGGACCAAAAACGGAGAATTGTCATGCCAATGATCTTAGGAAACCAAGTACAAAAGATGAAGAAAAGATTGACAAAAACACAAGTTAAACAATAGAAAAACAACCAATTTCGGTGCCACCTAAGCCAATTTCGATGCCACCAAAAGTGCACAAAACAATCCAGAAAGAAAACAACTTAATTCGGTGTCACCTAAGCTTAATTCGGTACCACCAAAACTAATTTCGATAGAAAGTTCGGTGACACATTTTGCCACCTAAGTACTCTGCACATACAATTTCATATGCAGATACGATTTCGGTGCCACCGAAATCGCAAAGAGTTGTTGTGCAGGGCCGACACGGATTGCGTAACTTGAGGTAGTTTGCTAAAATTTCAAGTCGGTGTGTAAGAGGGAGATGCACAACTATAATTAGGAGTCCCTAGGACGTTCCTAGGCATCTTCTAGGGTTTAGGGAGTGGAGCAAAAGGGTGAAAAAGCCGTCGCCAAAAGTTTTTCTTGTTCTTCCTTAGTTGTTTTCATGCTTTCTTCTAGGGTTTTAGATCCAATCATGTCTATGGTTGGTTAAACCTCTTAGTTAGGGCTAAGAGGTGAAGCTTGTAGCATGATGTGATGTTTTTATTGCTTTGATTCATGTTTACGTTGAACTCAATGGATTCTAATTTGATATTTAAGGAATACTTTCAGTTTTTAGTGGTTTATTGTGACTCAAATTATAGTCGATCTGCAATAGCTTTGAGGATCTTCTTTTCCTGACTTGAGATTGTGAAATTAGTTAGTCCTGTTGTTCACCATCATCCCTTGGGCATGGTAAGGTGATGGAATCCTTCCTAATCTTCACACTTCTCCTGCTTTGAGATTATGAGATTGGTAAATCCTGTCGTTTGCCATTGTCTCCTAGGCATGGTTTGGTGATGGAATCCCTGCCAATTATCATAGTTCTCCTTCATTGAGAATTAAGTCAATTGAAGTTCATATTTGGTTTTATTGATATATTGTCGAATTGGATATGATAAGACTCCAATTCTAATTATGTTACTTAAATCAAGCAAAAAGGCTCCCTGATTACTACAAGTGGATCCTTGACACCCTAGTTCCCACCTTTAAATTCTCAATTTTAATTACTTTATCCACAATTACTCTCTCAAATACTTAAAAATTAGTTTCACATCTTCTTCTAGTTCTACTTCTAGTTAATTTCAGAAACGTACAAGTTTCAATCCCTGTGGATTCAACCTCAGTCTTACTGAGATTATTACTACATCACGACCCTACACTTGGGGTTATGAACAGGTAGTTCAACTTGCTTGTGGAAATTGGGAGCCATGCGTTGTGGTCAATGCTGGTCATTCCCTCTAAGTAGCCTATGAGCTATGTAACAACCTCTTTATCGTGGTTCGAGGGGATCCCTTACCCAGGAACAGTTCTTCGAGCCCATCAGACACATAGTTGCAAGCCTTGACTGGCTTATCGAACGACGTTCGACCAATTATCATTCGAATGAGAGGGCCAACACCGGCCTTGTATTAGTCGTCGTAATACCTCTCCTTGATTACTCGAGCCGAGATCGACCTTCAATCATGACTGATTCCTCAGATTAGTTGTGACCGCGTTGACCTCAAGGTTGGATGGGAATGGATCTGTATCAATCAAAATGACTTCCTCACCTTTTTCAGGAAACTTCAGCAATCTACGGTCAATGTGATCCTGGATGACGTTCCTAAATACAACACATTTATTAGTCGAATGAGACAACTTCCATGCCATTTGAATATTCATTCTTTTGCAATTCATCAACTGGGGGTATTTTATGATGCATAAGAATTTTGATAAATTTCCTGGCCAACAAAATGTCAAATATTTCCTCAGCTCTTCTGATGTCAAAAGTGTAAATCTTTGGAGCTTTTTATACAGTAAATGTGGTTGATTACACTTTAACCAATGCAAAACATACCAATGGCTTCTTAGACACCACTTTGTCAATTACGACTCGTAATTCGGATCGTTGTAATATGTCCCTAATTACGAGTTCTTTCGCTTGGTCATGGTTCCTTCTTGCGGGAGTTCCTCATAGCGAGAGACATTCTTAGTTAGGTCATATAAGTCTATGAACTTCGTGCCTATGAACTTCTTACGAAATTTGTACTCAAGCCCATCTTACTCAAGTTGCACAAATTCGGCTTCAGTCATGACAACCTTACAATGGCTTTTTGTCCGCTTAAACTATGTGATATAACTCTCACACACCTCTCCAGGCAATTGCCGAAAGTGGGTGAGATCGGCCATAGTTATTTCTATGTTCTTAGAGAAAAATTGAGCATGAAACTTTTCTTTCATTTCTTGCCAAGTGTGTACTGAATTCGACAACAGGTTCAAATATCATGTGAAGGCCCCTGCCATTATTGAATGACTAAACAATTGCAATTTGTTAAAGTCATTATTGATCAATTCTCCGCATTGCATTGCGAATTGGCCAACATGTTCAATAGTCAACTGACCAGGTTTGCCTAAAAATAAGGCAAAATCCGATCAATAATTCATTGGTAATGGGTGTTGCTGATCTATCCATTCGGGGTATGGTTTATGATATACTTGGATAGTGTTGCAGCCAATTACTTAACCAGCAACTTCTTGGATGATTTACACAATATGGTCACGATCCATCCGCTAATTAAGGTTCTAAGACTGGTAGTGGGTGGGGGCCAAATCAATTTAAATTATCCTGAAATCTGGGGAATTGTTGGGGATTGAATCATCTGGCAATCCTTGATTCCGATTCTCAGGTATAAAGTTCCTGGCCTCTCGGTCCAGTCGCCTAGCATCCACAGGAAGTGAAACATTTCTCATCTCCTAAATTAGGATAAGCGGTGGATTCCGTTGCGGAGGCGACATGGATGACGATGGAGCTGCATTGCCGATAGAACTTCCCTCGACAATGTATTATATTGTCGATGGCATTTGCTTGGCCATCATAGTCATTAATTGATGCATGGCCTTGGTTTGTTTGTTTATATATCGATTAGTATTTTCAACTTGAATACGAAATTACTCTTCTTAGGCCATTCCATATTCTCATCTCCTAAATTAGGATGAGTGATGGATTCCGTTGCGGAGGCGACATGAATGACGATGGAGCTGCATTGCCGATATAACTTCCCTCGACAATTTATTATATTGTCGATGTCGTTTGCTTGGCCATCATAGTCATTAATCAATGCATGGCCTCGGTCTGTTTGTCCATATATTGTCGATGGCGTTTGCTTGGCCATCATAGTCATTAATCAATGCATGGCCTCGGTCTGTTTGTCCATATATCGATTAATATTTTTAGCTTGAATACGAAATTGCTCTCCTTGGGCCATTCCATATTCTTGTACAAGCTGAATACTCAATTGTACATCTCGAAGTACGACAACTATCTTGTATAGAAGAACATTTCAAGAAGTCGATGCTCTTCACTGATCTTCAGTACCATGCGTTGGACTATTGTTTATATTCAATGCCTTAGGGGCTGTTGTAACCAACACGTCCTCAACTAGAGGTGGTACAGTTAGGGTTGAAGGATCGACCCCAACAATGAGAGCACTTCTCCTATTCATAATTGGCAATATTATGCCAACAAGTTAGAGACAGGGTCCTACTGGGCATACCAAAAACTGTTCCGTAGTTCTCTTTTCGACTGTACGTGGGCGGATCTGCCAGAATTGAAATTACGACTCAATTCAAAACAAACAACTATGACCCCAAGTGCCAAGATAGGCAGACACAGTGTTTGACTGAAATCTGATGAGATTGGTTGCCTATTCAGTAACTCACTCAATGTGTAAACAGGATCAGGATAAGGTGATATTCAGAGGACGGGTTCGTCCTCTAATGATGGTTTGCATATTTACCTTCCGTACGAAAGGACTTTTCAATACAGATAAAGAGAAATAAGAAAATGATTCTTACATTCGATTATGAAGAACATCTGTAAAATCCTTTTTCGAATGAAGAGTTGAATCCAGCGTACGAGCATAGAATTAAATTACAGCTAAAATTACGAGTTACTTGATTAACGCTATGGATTACACTACAGAATGTAAACAGCGAGCTGAAAATAAAGAATTACATTAAGAAATGTAATTTGTATAATAAGAAAAGTAAAAGATTACTCTATAGAATGTAAATTAAAATAAAGAATTACATTAAGAAATGTAATTTGTATAATAAGAAAAGTAAAATATTACTCTATAGAATGTAAATTGACGGATAATTAAAAGGATAATTGAAATGTAATGTTTGGTTTGATTGGGTTAGTATGAGATGGCTTTTCTTATTGAATTTATTTGCTATTTATATCCTTATTCTAATCACCTAAATTCTTCTTAGGTTACCAAGGTTGCTATAATTGTCCGCTACTAATTGAATTCCTTTGTTTCTCCCTCTCCCATGCTTACTATAACCACTGTGTTTTACTATTGCTTTTTCATCTGTTGACCATACATTGATGTAGCAATGTCGGACACATCTCAACTGTTGTTTGCAAAAAATATTTTTTCAAATCTCCAAATACACCGTTTGGATTTGTATAAATCACACATGATCTATTCTTATTCTTATTGGCTATTAATAGTAATGACGATAACGGGGATGAAAAATATGGACGATACCTGTGGACGCAATTGGCTCAAACGTGGCATACATGTACTCAATCCTAACCGTTCAAATTGCGCCCACTCTTGATACGGGCAGGTCAGAAATAACAATGATCAGTGATCGTGCCCATTTGATTGCGACCATCAAATGGACAGATCAGATAGAGAAACGGTCAAATATCCCTCCTCAAATTGCGAATGTCCATTGATTAGATGAGATCAATGCGATTTTTTGGGGTAATCCCCCATCTGTGACCATCTGTGAGGTTCTCATTTTTGACGGTTTAGATGCCTGTGCCACGTGCAATGACAGGCACATGCAGCAGGCAGGGGTCCTTGCTCTTGCCCCGGTGGTAGACTCACAGGAGTTTCAACACCTGTTCAAGCGTTCGAGTACCGTAGGTGGTGAAATCCCACTTTTGCGTGAGTGTGTGGGTGGTATGTGCGTGTTTAAAAAAAAAAAAAAAAAGCACATGCAGCAGGCGAGATAATTGAGCTAGTCCGTAGGGAGCCGATTAGGTGTTACCCAGGAGACACCTTACTGGATGTTACCGTTACCGTGTGAGGCCCACATTGATGAATTGTTTGTATATCCACGCCACCCATCCGTTTTTAAACCTCAATTTACGGTGTTATACCAAAAGTTAAGCATATCCAAATATCCGGTGAATCATAACATTGGAAAAAGTGATGAATGGCCATTAAAAGCTTTTTGCAGGCCACGAAAGTTTTGGATCATACGCTATTGACCTTATCAACGGGTTGGATGGGAAATAAACATTACGGATCTGCTTAAGGTGGGCTCTGGGAAGTTTTTAATGGTGGGCGATCGATATCCTATGGTATGGTCCATCTGAAATTTGGATCCGCTTAATTTTTGAAAAACCTCTTAAAATGTCCGGGAAAAACGGATGGTTGGCGTGGATATACAACACATCATCAACGTGGGCCCGACGGTAAGGGTAACACGTGACACCTAAGCTCCCAGTCTGTCGACCTAGTGCGTACCAATGGAAAACACAAGCTGATAGGAAGATCCCAGCCATCCATCTCTCATGCAATGATACAGACAGGCTTACTACGTCAGTCACATCTGAGTGACCCTTCTTAAGGGCTTGTTTGATTTCCAGGACACTGGTAAATCCCCTGCAAAAGGGTGTGAATATTACAAAATATACGTGGGTCCCACTGTGATACATTTCGCTTATCCATACGGTTCTGCCATTGTATGAGCTGAATTTATTGCATGAGCCAAAAAATGAGTTATATCTAAAGCTCTAGTGAACCACGTTATAAACTTCTACGGGCTACTGTTTCTTTTGTTGTGGGTCACTTGAGTATTGGATTTAGGTGATTTTTTGACTCATATCTCAAAGTGTTGTGGTGAAACGGATGGATGGAACAGATATATCATATACATTACTGTGCTGTTTAAAAATTTAAAATAACACTTTTAAACCGGTTCCTAAGGTTAGAATTCCCAAAACTTTTCAAAAATTTTTAAAAGAGTGAAACTGTTATAATTAGTCATTTACCAGCTTATTTGCACTTGTACTTCAAAAACAGGGCCTAACAGTAGACTCACCCCAGCAATCTAGACGATGAATATTCTGCTTTTGACTTTTCCAAGCACTCCCTCTTCCAACTCTACGAATAGATATTGATTGAAGCCTGAGATTGCGAATCTGGGTCGTAAAAGCACTGGCCGTACATCATTGCCCTCAATTATCACCTCTACCTGTTGACCGAGACCCTACTATCCCAAACCTACTCTCCCTCTCATATGTATGATGCTCAGAAGCGGAAATTCTGTGGGCCCACCGTGATTTATATATTTTATCAGCTCCGTCCATCCATTTTATCAGATAATTTGAGGACGTTCACTAAAACATGAAGCACATACAAAGTTCAAGTAGAGCACACCACAGAAACAGTGCGAATTGAACATCCACTGTAGAAAAATCCTTGAGGGGATACAGAAGTTTTGGATCAAGATGATATTTGTGTTTACCCTTCATCCATGTCCATGTGATCTTATGAACAGGTTGGATGACAGATAAATATCACTATCCATGTCCATGTGATCTTATGAACAGGTTGGATGACAGATAAATATCACTGTAGGCCTTAGGAAGGTTTCAACGGTGGAAATAATTACTCCCACTGTTTCTTGTGGTGTTGTCCACTTGAGATATGGAAATGATTCAAGTTTGTCTTGAACGGTTGAAATAGTCTGTTAAAACGGATGAACAGCTTGGATAAACACATACAATCATAGTGGGCCCAACGTTGTTTACTTAGTGCAATAAAAGCCCACTGAGTTACTCGGTAACGTACCAGGCAGAGACAACGCTCAAGCGTACCACACGACATATTAATGCTTTGTACATTTAACGCAACCCAAGCTTATTATTTGGTGTGGTCCACTTGAGTCTTGCATCTGCCTCAATTTTTTTTTTATTTTTTTTCATACGTTAGAATATTCTGAAAGAAGGGATGGACGGCGTGGATAAACAGATACATCACGGGGGTAGGACGCAATCCGCGTCCTTGAGTTTTCGGGAGCGGATTGGGTACGCCCTCGGCCACACCCAAGACGGTACAGCTCTTACTATAGGGACCACATTGAAGTACACTGGACCGATGATACCGAAGATCACTATATTTGGATGAGTTCATATCAATGAAAAGAAAATTTTTAACGGCAAAGATTCAATTCCAGAATTCAACGGTCAGATCATTCTGGAAGCATATCATTGTAACCTAGTTTATTTATAGTACGGACGAGAAGATGGACGGTTCTGATCATCGACCCATCTCTATGTATGCCAACTCCCAGAGTCCTATCAATGTTGAAAAGGATTGAGAAATGCCTCTTGTTTATCGGGTGGGAAGACTCAAAGGAGACCGTCCAATTGGAATGGTTTCCAGGTCATCCTCCATTCACTAGCGTGTCAACACAACTAACGGCATGGATCACCGATCAATGGGCCCCACATGCAGCAATCCCGCGGTACATGACACCTACACTTCACGAGGCATCAGACCAAAAACACATGTTGAACTTGCATCAGGATTCCCACCCAGCGGCCTATAGTCGACAGGAGATAGGCCACGCTGAAATTCTCGGTGTACAATGGGGTACGCAGTAGTCTGGCACAAATATGAAAGATGAAAAAGTTGCAAGGCAAAAATAAACGGTACTTTCTTTGAATTTACCGTTGGTTAAAACATGGATACTTCATTTTTTCCGGTGGTTGTGATGTGAGGATGAGAATCAATCTCTGGTTATTTTTCCAATCTAGATATTCTACGTCTGAGCTATGATCCCATGAGGGAATTGTTTTGTACCTTATTACCGTACAAGTTTACATGTGGTTCCCAAGTGGGCCAACCTATCGTCTAATAAGTCCAACAGAAAATGGACCTGCACCGAACATTTGAGTACCTGCACAAAGAGTGGTGAAGGAGACCCTGGCTTGAGGAGGGGTCCCTACGATCCCCTCCCTACTATGTCTAGGTAAAGTATGAAATTTGAGTCTGATAATAAATAAAGTTTTAGGCTTAAGATTATACGTACCGTTCACCGTTAGGAGTGCTCTTATTTATAGGTGAGGAGAGGCGGTGACGTAAAGGATATCCCGTGTTTACTAAGAGTATATTGTAATAGGATTTGGATCTCAAATTAGAAATGTTTCTAAGGATGCTACAGATATCTCTCGAGATTTTCGGCTGAGATTTCGGAGAGATACGTATTGTAATTGACTTCAGAAATCCTCGGCTGAGATTTTGGATAGAGTCAGTCGGGGCAGGTTAGAATTAGTGGAGGTGTGTGGTGGGAGGCCAAGGTGGAGAATCCAGAGAGACCTATACAACTGTTCTAGAGATTGGTTCGCCGACCTGGATTCCTTGGTGAATCATGGTCATGTTTTCATTTGATGCTAATTGGATGGCCGATCAGCTAACTTGACCTAAGCCATTGAGACCGAGCTGCTTCTCTGCTCAGGTCGAGGTCTCTATCATGGCTGAGCTCAAGTTACTTTCCTGCTCGAGTTAGAGTCTTTATCGTAACCAACATTGAGTAATTTTGTAGTGCACACAGATGTTTGACCTGACCCATCTTATTGGCCAGTCCATTTTCACCCATGAAATAAGGTATTGTTGTTCGTCTTTCAGGTCAATATTTGAATGGTTGTGATTGCCAAATTTGGGTGATATCGGAGTCATGTACAACATAGCACAATGGACCCCACTTATTCAATGGTCAACCGTGATCATAGGTGGCTCCAGATGTAGGATGATGAGTTCCGTTAGATTTCGTAGCGGATCATAGATGCATATTGGCAGGAGTATTTGGTTGAGGATTATTTACACTATTTAGGATGTGTTCAGCGATTTTGAATTCGGACAGGTGGGGCCATGATTTGGTCATCGAGAATATTGTCCGTGGACCAGAATCCTCTGCAACACCTGTTGTAATGCAAGTGGTACAACACCACAGCTCTTTGGGGCCACCATGTTGTTTGTATGAAATCCAACTCAGGCCATTCAGTTGACCCTCGATGTTAGGACCTGAGGTTAGAATTCAGCCCGATCCAGAATTCAGGTGGGCCACAGTAGCGGCAATGATGGAAGGTACGCCAACCATAGTATGCGTGTGGCGCCACCATGGGGTTTGTATTCCATCTCGAAGGGACTCCCAAAATCGGACGTGATTGGCTGCCTTCTCTCACGGGAAGTTCATACGCTGGGAAGTTAAGTGAGTCCTTTATAATTCCCATTGTCGCAATTTCCTCTAAAGTCCATCAGAGTGAGTGACTTATCTGTTACCTGAATGCATTCACTGATACGCATGGAGGATTCTACGGTAAGCTGAAGTGCATTGAAACATCACGTCATTTACTGGGTAGTGTATCGAAGAGTGATAATGTAGAAGCCGTTAACCATATAGATGGCAGGATTATAAGAAATAAGAGTTAAGACACGTGGAATGATTATAGTAACAGTAGAATGTGAAAGTATTCAGACGACCAGATTAAATATATAAATAATAAATAATTTGAGTAGAAACAAATTATCACATGTCAACCCAATCAAACTAAATCTATCTTTCCATTATCCTTTCAATTATCCGTTGTTTGTATTCTTTAGTGTAATCCTCTACCTTTCTGTAAGTCAATTACATTTCCTAGTGTAATAATTTACTATTTGCTTGTTGTTTACATTCTATAGTGTAATCTATAGCATAAATTAAGTAGCGGATAATCTTAGATATAATTTGGGTCTACGATCATACACTGGTTTCAGCTTTTCATCCAGGAAGGTATTTTGCAGTTGGACTTTGTGACTGACTATAAATGAGGGTATACACGACACGAACCGAGCTAGCTCAGTTAGCTCACTCTACTCAACTCGAAAATGCTCGATTCGACTCGGTTCGAAGCTGAGTTCGAGCCGAGTCGATTTGATTTTTTGAGCTCGAAAATGAGTTCAAACTGGCCTCAGCTTGACTCGACTCGGATCGAACCCAATGCGAATTGAACTTGGATTGAACCAGTTCGGGAATGAACCCATGCAGGGCGTGTGGAAATCGGCTTGCGCCGATGCTTGGTGGGTCCCACTACGTCTGTCATTTGAGAAATCCACGCCATCCACCGGATTCATCTCGAAAAACCATTCGGGAATGGACTATTTTGGCTTGGATTCGGTGTGACCCACAGGCTCTTCATATCGTCCTCCATCCTCCATTTGGATGGTTGAAATCCTATACACGCTGTCTTCTGGAATTCCGTCACCTAGGCCTAGGTAAGACGGACCTTGGGGTTCTAATGGACGGTCCAGATTAATCATCTGGGCGAAGATGGTGGCCCATAGAGAGTCGCAGCGTCCATACCTTGCGGACGCTGGTTAGGGCGGGGTCGCTCAACGGTCTGTTGATCGATATCCTAGGTTCGGTGCACATCGTGCCCTCATGCGCTGTGTACGCTTGCAGCCCAAGGTGGGGCCCATCGTGATGTTCTTACGAAATCCGCTCCGTCCATCCATTGTGTCCTTTAATTTAAGGGGTTGAGACCAAAATCGAAGCATAACCAGAGATCAGGTGGGCCCCAGATCAGGGATTTGGTGGCTGATCTGTTTGTTGGGCCACTTCCACAAGGATGCAATGGCTGAATATTGATGCCTACGGTTAATTTCTGGTCCTTAGGCCAAATATAAAGTTTCAAGTTAAACGGATGGTGGGAACCTTGTGATCTTACATTCTGGATGATTTTCGGGCCTGTTTAACGTGAGTGGCTTGATTTTCTCGGATCTCTGGGTGTAAATTCTTTGTTCTAAGTCTCCTGGGGTCCGTCCCTTGCCTTGGTGATTTGTGAGCGTAAAATCCATACTTTTAGTACCCTTTTCCAGTCCAAACTCCTAAATTCACCTTGCAACACAAACACGATTAAAATATGCCGTTAAAGAGTATCATGTTTGTTAAAATCAGGTAATTACTGGGGTCTAATATGTAATATTTGACCCTCAACACAATCCACTACCAGCATTTTGCTAGTCCCGAGTAAAGTATGTGAAAAATAAGTTGAGAACTACAGGATAATTTCTATAAATTCTAGTGATTTTTGAACAACAGTCCAATCAATAGAATTCTAAGATTCATGAATGTTGGGCATTATTTTTTCCTAGACTCAATCACACGGTAAACTTCATAGTCAAGTTCAAAGTATTAATCCATCAATTAGACTAATCTTAAACATCGAGTTCCATGGGTGTATAGTGAAACCTAAACTTATCACAATCAAAGACTCAATTCTTTATTTTCACGATAACATTGATGATCACCAGATCATTCAGGATAACCATAACCTAAACCAAAACTTGCCTTACAGTTCAACTTTTCATTCTTCCAGCTTTTGATTTTTCCATCGATGGCTTTCACATTATGTCAATCTTTTAAAGGTAAAGCCAAGGACGAGAAATGAGCCCTCACCTATAGGAGCAAACCCATGGTGAAGACCATTCGCCCAACCCTTTCTGAAGACATTTGTTTTATATATATATATATATATATATAGCTGGGTATTCATTCTTTATTTTTTTCAATGAACATGATGGACAAATTCTCCAGGTTGGTTCCTTCCATGTTTAGTGACTACCAGGTTAATAATTCAATATCGAATTAAAGCCTTAATGTGTAAGCTAGGTGTGATATGTGAAATCATAACTCAATCAATATTTAAAACTTTTAATCATGGATTAACAATTCAACTTAACTGTGAAATCTAACAGATAGCTGAATCTAAGAGTCATAAATTACCAACATTACATATCTTATACTTCTAAAATCAAGATGGCTGTCAAAATCGCTTCGAATTCACAAGAATTTTTGAATTTTTTTAAAAAAATGTTCACAATTTTTGCTCAGGAGTGAGAAAACATTGATTTGGTAACCTAATCTCCAATCCCCAACCTAAAATCTACATTGTCTTCAATGTAAAAGATATACACATGCAATGCATGAGAGACAACAAAAGTAAATGAGAAGTGATGGAAAGATAGTACCTGATGATGGAGTTTAAGCAGCTTTTTCCCAAAAAGATTTCAGCTTGAAGACGGCTATCCACAAGAGTTAATCCAACAAAAGAAAACTATCCTAAAACAACTGGAAAGCAAACTAACCTAACGAAAGATGACTAACCTAGAACGATAAAAAGTAAACTACCCTAGTCCTACGAAAGCAATAAACCTATCTATACCTTCGTTAGACTAGGAGATCAATCCTGGTAAACAGGATCATTTAGAAGCATAGACATGTCCTCTGAATTAAATTTCTTGACAAATGGCTTTAATCGATGTCCATTTACTTTAAAGTCATGGCCATTGTCTGGATTCTGAAGCTCGACAGCTCCATGAGGATAAACATTGATAACGGTGAAAGGGCTAGTCCAACGAGATCGGAACTTACCCGGAAAGAGATGTAACCGAGAATAATACAAAAAACTTTCTGACCTGGCGTGAATGATTTTCATAGAATGTGTTGGTCATGAAACACTTTCATTCTGTCCTTGTAAATTCTCGAGTTCTTGTACGCATCGTTCTATATTTCTTCAAGTTCATTCAACTGAAGTTTGCGCAGCGAGTCAACGTCGTCCAAATTGAAATTCAGATTTTTGATCGCCTAGTAGGCTCTATGTTCCAACTCTACAGGCAAGTGGCAGGCCTTCCCATAGACAAGTCTAAAGGGAGACATTCTAATAGGGGTCTTAAATGCAGTACGGTAAGCCCATAAAGCATCGGCTAATCGAATTGACCAATTCTTACGGTCAGGGTTAACTGTCTTTTCCAAGATATGGTTGATTTTCCTATTGTAAATATCAACTTGCCCACTTGTTTATGGGTGGTATGGGGTACTTACCTTATGGAAGATAACATTTTTCTTCATTAAGCTCTTAAATGGTTTATTACAAAAGTGTGAGCCCCCATCACTAATGATAGCTCGAGGCGTTCCGAATCGGGAAAGGATGTTCTCTTTTAAGAATTTAATGACTGTGTGATGGTCATTATTCCGACACGGAATTGCTTTGACCCATTTAGTGACATAGTCTACGGCAAGCAAAATATATAAATTCTTAAAAGATTGGGGAATGTTCCCATGAAATCGATGCCCCAGCAATCACTACCAGAAAAATGGGCAAAGGCTACGGACAAAATCCGTAGCCATAGACCTATGGCTACGGATTTAGTCCGTAGCACGACCGTAGTCGTAGGTGCCATAACAATAGGTCTGGAACCTATAGCTACGGATTTAATCCGTAGCTATAGGTTAAAATGGCCACGGATTTTATCCGTAGCAGTTATGTCCGTAGCTATAGGTTGCAACAGCTACGGACTTAATCACCACCGCTACGTATTTAGTCCGTAGCTATATCTGGCAACGGCTACGGATATAAGCCGTAGCATTATATCCGTAGATGTAGGTTACCACAGCTACGGACACTACCAAAAAATGGATAAACGCTACGGATTAAATCAGTAGCCATAGATATATGGCTACGGATCTAGTCCGTAGCACTAGCGTAGTCGTAGGCCCCGAAACAATAGGTTTGGAACCTATAACTACGGATATGATCCGTAGCAATAACTACCAGAAACTGGCAAAGGCTACAGACCAAATCTGTACCAGAGATCTATGGCTACGGTTTTAGTCCGTAGCACTTTCGTACTCACTGGCGCGATGCAACCTATGGCTACAGATTTAATCCGTAGCTATATATTCCAATAGCTACTGTTATAATCCATAGCAAAATATTAATAGTTCTTACCAATATGCCAAATTTCACCTGTCAGATTAGTGGCTACGGTCAGTATCCGTAGCTATTTTGGACATTAAAAAATTTTATATTATCATTTGTTCATTCAATTACCACTTGTATAATCATTCATTCATTCAATTACAATCCTTCATTCAATCAATTACAATTACAATCCTTCATTCAATCAATTACAATCCAATTCATTCAATCAATTACAATTACAATTACAATTACAATAATATGAAAATACAAGTCTTTGGCTTCATTAGAGAAATTAATGTGCTTGCACTTCAAACATGAAATTTCAACAAACTTCGTATATTCCATCATCCTACAAACAATCATGTCACTCATAAATTAGAATACCCATTGGAGAAAAGAAAGACAAAGTGAAAGAAGTGCATCATGTATAACCATTTTTTTCTTAATAAATTAAAAAAAAAAAACTTAAAGAGGAATGAAATTAACACAAAAGAAATGGTCTCACCATATGATTATAAGTTTAGGTTTAGGTTATAGGTTTTGGGATTTGAGAATGAGTTTGGGTTTAGGTTATAGGTTTTGGTTTAGGTTATTGGTTTTGGTTTAGGTTAAGGTTTAGGTTATTGGATTTGAGAATGGGTTCGGGTTTAGGTTATAGGTTTTTGTTTTGATTTTAGTTTAGGTTATAGGTTTTGGTTTAGGTTATAGGTTATAGGTTTTGGGATTTGAGAATGGGTTCGGGTTTAGGTTATAGGTTTTGGTTTTGGTTTAGGTTATAGGTTTTGGTTTTGGGAGTGAGAATGGGTTCGGGTTTAGGTTATAGGTTTTGGTTTTGGTTTAGGTTATAGGTTTTGGTTTTGGGAATTGAGAATGGGTTCGGGTTTAGGTTATAGGTTTTGGTTTTGGTTTAGGTTATAGGTTTTGGTTTAGGTTTAGGTTAAGGTTTAGGTTATAGGTTATAGGTTTTGGTTTAGGTTAAGGTTTAGGTTTTGGATTTGAGAATGGGTTTGGGTTTAGGTTATAGGTTTTGGTTTAGGTTATAGGTTATAGGTTTTGGTTTAGGTTAAGGTTTAGGTTTTGGATTTGAGAACGGGTTTGGGTTTAGGTTATAGGTTTTGGTTAAAGTTTAGGTTTTGGATTTGAGAATGGGTTCGGGTTTAGGTTATAGGTTTTGGTTTTGGTTTAGGTTATAGGTCTTGGTTAAGGTTTAGGTTTTTGAATTTGAGAATGGTTTTGCGTTTAAGTTATAGGTTTTGGCTTTGGTTTAGGTTATAGGTTATGGGATTTGAGAATGGGTTCGGGTTTAGGTTATAGTCTTTGGTTTAGGTTATAGGTTTGGGTTTAGGTTTAGGTTAAGGTTTAGGTTTAGGTTATAGGTTTTCGGATTTGAGAATGGGTTCGGGTTTAGGTTATAGGTTTTGGTTTTGGTTTAGGTTATAGGTTTTGAGATTTGAGAATGGGTTCGGGTTTAGGTTATAGGTTATGGTTTTGGTTTAGGTCGAGGTTTAGGTTTTTGGGATTTGAGAATGGGTTCGGGATTAGGTTATAGGTTTTGGTTAAGGTTTAGGTTATAGGTTTTGGTTAAGGTTTAGGTTTTTGGATTTGAGAATGGGTCCGGGTTTAGGTTATAGGTTTTGGTTTAGGTTAAGGTTTAGGTTTTTGGATTTGAGAATGGGTTCGGGTTTAGGTTTTGATTTAGGTTTAGGTTATAGGTTTGGTTTAGGATTTGAGTTTAGGTTATAGGTTTTGGTTTAGGTTAAGGTTTAGGTTTTGGATTTAAGTATGGGTTCGGGTTTATGTTATAGGTTTTGGTTTAGGTTATACGTTTTGGGATTTGAGAACGGGCCGGGTTTAGGTTCTGAGGTTTTGGTTAAGGTTTAGGTTAAGGTTTAGGTTTAGGTTTAGGTTATAGGTTTTGGGATTTGAGAACAGGTTCGGGATTAGGTTATAAGTTTTGGTTTTGGTTTAGGTTATAGGTTTTGGGATTTGAGAATGGATCCGGGTTTAGGTTATAGGTTTGGTTTTGGTTTAGGTTATAGGTTTTGGTTAAGGTTTAGATTTAGGTTATAGGTTTTGGGATTTGAGAATGGGTTCGGGTTTAGGTTATACGTTTTGGTTTTGGTTTAGGTTATAGGTTTTGATTTAGGTTTAGGTTAAGGTTTAGGTTATAGGTTTTGGCCCAGGTTAAGGTTTAGTTTTTTCGATTTGAGAATGGGTTCCGGGTTTAGGCCTTTTGATTTAGGTTAAGGTTTAGGTTTTCGGTTTTAGGTTACAGGCTTTGGTTCAGGGATTTGAGTTTAGTTTTAGCTTTTGGTTTAGGATTTGAGTTTAGGTTATAGTTTTGGTTTTGGGAATCGAGAATGGGTCCGGGTTTAGTTATAGGTTTTGGTTTAGGTTAAGGTCTAGGTTTTGGATTTGAGAATGGGTTCGGGTTTAGGTTTTGATTTACGTTAAGGTTTAGGTTTTCGAGTTTAGGTTATAGGTTTTGGTTTAGGATTTGAGTTTAGGTTATAGGTTTTGGTTTGGCTCAGGATTTGAGTTTAGGCACAGGTTTTGATTTAGGTTAAGGTTTAGGTTTTGGATTTAAGAATGGGTTCGGGTTTATGTTATAGGTTTTGGTTTTAGTTTTGGTTTAGGTTATAGGTTTTGGTTTAGGTTATAGGTTATAGGTTTTGAGATTTGAGAATGGGTTCGGGTTTAGGCTATAAGTTTTGGTTTTGGTTTAGGTTATAGGTTTTGGGATTTGAGAATGGGCTCGGGTTTAGGTTACTGTGTTTTGGTTAAGGTTTAGGTTAAGGTTTAGGTTTAAGTTTAGGGTATAGGTTTTTTGGGATTTAAGAATGGGTTATGGTTTAGGTTTAAGAATCGGGTTCATGTTCGGGATTGCGTTTAAGTCTTGGTTTTCAAGTTTAGGTTTAGGTTTAGGTTAGAGAGTTGAGATTAGGATTAGGTGTAGGTTTAGCTCAGGAATTGAGTTTAGGTTATAGGTTTAGGAAAGGTTAGGTTTAGGTTATAGGTTTTGGGATTTGGGAATAGTTTTACGTTATAAGTATAGGTTTAGGTTAGGTTATAGGTTTTGGTTTGGTTTAGGTTATAGGTTATGGGATTTGAGAATGGGTTCGGGTTTAGGGATTTGAGTTTAGGTTATAGGTTAAGGTTTTAGGATTTGAGTTTAGGTTATAGGTTTTGGTTTAGGTTATTGGTTTTGGTTTAGGTTAAGGTTTAGGTTATTGGATTTGAGAATGGGTTCGGGTTTAGGTTATAGGTTTTGTTTTGATTTTGGTTTAGGTTATAGGTTTTGGTTTAGGTTATAGGTTATAGGTTTTGGGATTTGAGAATGGGTTCGGGTTTAGGTTATAGGTTTTGGTTTTGGTTTAGGTTATAGGTTTTGGTTTTGGGAATTGAGAATGGGTTCGGGTTTAGGTTATAGGTTTTGGTTTTGGTTTAGGTTATAGGTTTGGTTTAGGTTTAGGTTAAGGTTTAGGTTATAGGTTATAGGTTTTGGTTTAGGTTTTTGGATTTGAGAATGGGTTTGGGTTTAGGTTATAGGTTTTGGTTTTGGTTATAAGTTTTGGTTAAAGTTTAGGTTTTTGGATTTGAGAACGGGTTCGGGTTTAGGTTATAGGTTTTGGTTTTGGTTTTAGGTTACAGGTCTTGGTTAAGGTTTAGGTTTTTGGATTTGAGAATGGTTTCGCGTTTAAGTTATAGGTTTTGGCTTTGGTTTAGGTTATAGGTTATGGGATTTGAGAATGGGTTCGGGTTTAGGTTATAGTCTTTGGTTTAGGTTATAGGTTTTGGTTTAGGTTTAGGTTAAGGTTTAGATTTAGGTTATAGGTTTTGGATTTGTGAATGGGTTCGGGTTTAGGTAATATGTTTTGGTTTTGGTTTAGGTTATAAGTTTTGAGATTTGAGAATCGGTTCGGGTTTAGGTTATAGGTTATGGTTTGGTTTAGGTCGAGGTTTAGGTTTTTTGGGATTGAGAATGGGTTCGGGATTAGGTTATAGGTTTTGGTTAAGGTTTAGGTTTTGGATTTGAGAATGGGTTCGGGTTTAGGTTATAGGTTTTGGTTTAGGTTAAGGTTTAGGTTTTTGGATTTGAGAATGGGTTCTGGTTTAGGTTTTGATTTAGGTTTAGGTTATAGGTTTGATTTAGGATTTGAGTTTAGGTTATAGGTTTTGGTTTAGGTTATAGGTTTTGGTTTAGGTTAAGGTTTAGGTTTTGGATTTAAGTATGGGTTCGGGTTTATGTTATAGGTTTTGGTTTTGGTTTTGGTTTAGGTTATACGTTTTGGTTTAGGTTAGGGGATTTGAGAATGGGCCCTGGGTTTAGGTTAAGGTTTAGGTTTAGGTTTAGGTTATAGGTTTTTTGGGATTTGAGAATAGGTTCGGGATTAGGTTATAAGTTTTGGTTTTGGTTTAGGTTATAGGTTTTGGGATTTGAGAATGGATTCGGGTTTAGGTTATAGGTTTGGTTTTGGTTTAGGTTATAGGTTTTGGTTTAGGGTTTAGGTTATAAGTTTTTGGTTTTGGGATTTGAGAATGGGCTCGGGTTTAGGTTAAGGTTTAGGTTTAGGTTTAGGTTATAGGTTTTTGGGATTTGAGAATAGGTTCGGGATTAGGTTATAAGTTTTGGTTTTGGTTTAGGTTATAGGTTTTGGGATTTGAGAATGGATTCGGGTTTAGGTTTATGGTTTGGTTTTGGTTTAGGTTATAGGTTTTGGTTAAGGTTTAGATTTAGGTTATAGGTTTTGATTTAGGTTTAGGTTATAGGTTTTGGTTTAGGTTTAGGTTAAGGTTTAGGTTAAGGTTTCGGTTTAGGTTAGGGGTTTTGATTTAGGTTATAGGTTATAGGTTTTGGTTATAGGTTATAGGATTTGAGAATGGATTCGGGTGTGGTCCCTGCAAATACAAATATAATACGAATATAAACACGGCCTGTCCGAATGGCCAGGCCCTTCCAATGCCGTTCATAGGAAATGGACAGCTTCATCATGGTCATAACACGGTTCCCACCTTCCAGGACCCCGCTCTTCCGAGATAGCTCCGACGCACATCCGGTCTCCGCTCCATTAATCTCGAGCAAATACATAAACACGGCCCGTCCAAATGGCTGTGCCTCTCTAATGCCGTCCATAGGAAATGGACAGCCTTCATCATGGTCATAACAACGGTTCCCACCTTCTAGGGACCCCGCTCTTCCGAGATAGCTCCGACGCACATCCGGGTCTGCTCCATTAATCTCGAGCAAAAACATAAACACGGCCTGTCCAAATGGTCAGGCCCCTCCAATGCCATCCATAGGAAATGGACAGCTTCATCACGGTCATAACAGCGGTTCCCACCTTCCAGGGACCCCCGCTCAAAATCCGGATAGCTCCGACGCACATCCGGATCTGCTTCATCAATTTTGAGATAATATATAAACATAGTTCGTCCAAATGGCTATGCCACTTCATCAATGTATCATATAGTATGAAGGAAAGAAGACTCACTAATTTAGCTAGCAAGGAGAGAAAGTGTGAGTGCTTGGAATGTCGCCCTTTCTTTGAATAATGGATGCATATTCCACAATGCAATCTGAGAATGAGTAAGTTTTTTAGTTTCTTCAAAAATGCATATGGGCACAGATTTACAAATAAAGATTTTAAAGATTGTAAAACAGAGTAAATGATTATATTAAGGTCCAAGTATCGATTAAGAAGAAAAATGTAAATGATGATGGGAAAGAAATCTCGATATATTAAATTATTGAAGGACAATAAGACATACCAAGACTACGGGTGCCCAGAGCAAGATAACTGCACCAATGTTGTACCTATAGTTTGCATTGACAGAACAAAAAAATTATACGAATGATATGACAAAAAGCTAAGATATCATGGACCAAGAGGAAGATGAGTACCCTCAAGAAAAACTCATGCCAAGCATATTTAATGCGACGAACTTTCATTATGTCTTTGGTTGGCTTCACCAAAGGTTTTATCTGCACTAGCAAGACATATTCAAAGAAGGTACAGTACAGACGTGATCACGTGACTTCAAAGCTTTTGGGATGTTGCTAACATTCCCATGAAGGTTGGGATGCCCGCATTCTGATCCATGAGTGGACTCTAAACATTTTCATGTTCAAGAAGCTTTAAGAGAAAATAAAAATAAAAATACAGCACATATTGAGGACAAGTTCATTCATACAATGGCAATGAAATAAAGCATGTGAATCACCTTAAAAAAGGTATCCTTGTATGTGCATAGAAGTTTTGGATCAAGCTTATATTTTTGTTTAAATGGACCACACCACATGAAACAGAAAAAATGAACTACTACAGATGAAAATTTCTTGGGGGGCACAAAAGTTTTGGATCAAGCTCATATTTTTGTTTTCCATTCATCCATGTCTCGTATGATCTTATGAACATAGACCTGTATAAAGGGAAAACACAAATATCAGCATTGATCCGAACTTCTGTGGTCCCTAAGAAGAGGAACCTCACAACCATTCTGTATGCGGTGAGTTTAGTCCCATATGCTATGATTCTTGCCTGCAAGGCCATGAACAGTCCTAAAAATTTGAAAATTTCAAAGGCAAATCAAGTCAATTCAAAACACTTGAAAAACAAGCACTAAGAATCATGATGAGCATATCAATGATCTTACCGAGACTGAACATGGCCATCCCAAGACCTGCATTTGACAAGATCATGATAGAATTTTTCCATGATTTGAGGCTTCTTAACACCCCATCTACAAAGAAGAAAGATGTTAGAAGAAAATCATATTCAAGAGATAGAGATTGAAAATTTTTTAAAATTCAAGACTGTGAAAATCACCTGCGAGATACAAGAATTGATTATTGGGTCATCTAAAATTGAGTTTTCTTCCCAATGTATGGATACTAATGCATATTCCCATAGGAAAAATTTTTTGTGTAAGTGTTTCCTGTAGTGGCTTATCCGTGGAATGCCCTTTCACTGATATGAGTAAATCAGTTGAACTACTACCATGCAATGCTATAGGGATTCCCACTTGGGATTTTGCACATTTCTTGATTGTGCTTCCATTTTATAGCTGAGACTGTTACATGAGAGTAAAATGTTCGCCTATTAGTAAAATCATAAAAGTATTCCTTGTTTCCAAGGCGAAACTTTACGTTTTGGGCAAACATAGATGTTTGACTTCAAGCATCAGCAAGTTCCTGTACAAATAAGAGAAACTAATGAAGTTGATTACAAGCTAAACACCCGAGATGGTCTTACCATAAGACTATTAAGGCCAAATAACTTAAGAGTTTGACCTTCATGAAGATTCTAGCAAGATCTTTTTGATGAAGATTTAAGTAATCCAAATCGAGAAGAAGAATGAAGCAATCTCATCAATTGAGAATGCAGAATTACAGATTACCCTTAAATGAAGATTTAAGGATAACAAAATCCAAACTTGAAAAAGATTGGGAAACATGTGACCATATAACTCAATTTTAACACAAGAATTGCATATGTCACTAGTGTGCTAGAATATCCATTAGATTATGGATATGAAATACCTAGCATTGAAGATTCAATTGAATCAATTGAAGCTGAACTACCAGTTCCCAAAAACTGAAGAACAAATGGTTGAAGTAATAACATATCATGGTCGACACCCTCCAAGAAATAGTTATAACAAAAGGAGACAACTAGCCAATGTGTTTGATAGCTATAGCAATAGTTATCGAAAAGAAAAACTTTGGGAAAGAAGAATGAAATCTCATTAAGATCATGAGCCCAACATAGGCAATATTGATCAAGAGATAAGACTAGATTCAGTTCAAACTAAACCAGTCAATGACAAAGGAGTCTATCTTACATGCAACAAGCTAGTCACTGCAGCAGCAGAAATTTCTGCTTGGGAAAATGCAATGGACATAGCAATTGGTTCGCATTATAATTTACATTTGTAGTAGTAACTCACAGTTTTAACTATTTTTAAGTGAGGTTCGGCACATTTCTAGGCACACGCATGATTTTTTCGATGCCTCGAAACAATTTCACAATTCAAAAATGGTCATTTCATGCAACCTCCAAAAATAAGATGATCATGTGAAAGACCGAGAAAACTAGAATGATAAGAACAAGAAAGTGCCCCGAACAAGAAAACATGTCATACAAACATCACTTATCAGATTTTAGTGATTACTGTACACCACTTTTTAAATGGCATGACCTCAATATGCATTCATGATTGAGAATCCTCTCTCACACAACTGAAAGATAGGTGGCAGGAATCTTAGTAAGATTTCCAAATTAAAATTTTCCAATGTGCACACTGATTCTTGGTGCACATTGCACCCTGACTCTTGGTGCACATTGCACCCACAGAAACTTACACCCTTTTCCGAGTGGTTATGATTGACCCTTCCTAGCTGTCCTAGATGAAGGAACAGAAGGATTGTCATACATATGTGACATGCCACACTATTAATGGACAGTAGACTGGATCTCAACCCCACTATGATCTAATCTCCCTATAAATTTAGGGGAACTATAGAATCCTGCCTTGCAGCAAATACAGAGTTTGCTGACAAACAGTAACCTGTTACTTCGTGGTCCCACCATGGGTCACACCGATTGAAAGATTCTAACCCTTTGATATTTGACCTTTCTTTCATTGAATGTGGACTACACTGTCGACATCTTTACCACCAATGGAAGGCTTAAGATCACCCAATAAGGAAGATTTCCACAAGATCCACCATCCATGACGGTACTCATCATATCGGCAGTTTGGAGCACTGAAGCAAGGGCCCAACATGCACATAATCCTGTGGTCATGAACAGGACCCTGTAATTCTTTGTAATTTAAAGAGGTCCCATGTACAGTTTGCTGGATTTCAGTTTGTATGATAGTTCTAAAACCCAAAAAGTTTACTCAACTCAAAGTCCAGCTGTGTTGGGTTAAATCTGATCGAGTTGAGTTGACTGTCACACTACCAAGTTTCAAGTTAAGTCACGATGGAACTATTGTTTGTACAGGTACGCCTTCAGCTCAGTGACCCCTATGGTAGGCCAAATAGCTTGATAAGAAAGGAACTTCTTGCATTACTAGAGCATGATAATGCAAAGTATCCACTTGATGAAAAAACGGAGAAAGACAAGGAGAAGAAGAAAGGAGTCAAGCGTACAGCAAATGGAAAGCCTGCTGGTTCCATCCCGAGATTGAGGATTTTGAAGAAGATGCACTGAAGGAGGCTGATTCTTTGATGAAGGAAGAGGTTCAATTTCTTCGTGTGGCGATGGGGCATGAGGAGGAATCTCTTGATGAATTTATTAAAGCACGCGATGCATGCCAAGAAGATCTGATGTACTTCCCGGCTCGTAATGCTTATGGTCTTGCCAGTGTTGCCAACAATAGTGACAAACTTGTGGCCTTGCAAAACGAATTTGAGAATGTGAAGAAGAGAATGGATGATGAGGCTAAGAAGGCCCTGCGGCTTGAGTAGAAGATAAAAGTTCTTACTCAAGGATATCAGATGCGAGCAGGAAAGTTATGGTCACAAATAGAGGCCACCTACAAGCGGATGGACACCGCCGGAACGTAACTCGAATGTTTTCGAGCTTTGCGAAACAAGAGCAAGGTTTAAAGAACTCACGTAATCAATGGCTTGCTTGTGGAAATCGATAAGCGTAAAGAACTTGAAAGAAATCTCACAGCTAGGCGCTACGAAGCCTCATAGTGGAGCAGATGGGATTCAAAGGCTTCAGAGGAGTACAAGTTAGAATTACAAAAGCGTTGTGGAGAAATTGCGCAATAGAACCTGCAGAAACAAAAGAAATTGCTGCAATGGAATTGCGTAGCGAGTGAAGAAATCGCGGCGATGGAATTGCGTAAAAAAGAAATTGCGGCAATGGAATTACAAATAGAAGAAATTGCATCGGTGGAAACAGAGCGGCGGGAAGAAGTTGAGGTTATGGAATTACGTAAGGTAAAGAAAGCTGTGACGATGGAGTTACAAAATCGGGAGGAAATGGCCGCGATGGAATTACAAAATGGAAGAAGTCTGGTGGAAAATCGTCCACTAGGGGTATCGTTCAAGCTATCGAAGATACCGATATGCCAACCTGCCGTATGGTGAACTCCGTTGCCTCTTCCAAAGAAGTCCCAGTCTCAGTTCCCATTGACCATCCACATGATGAAACATCAACCAAGGAAGCGGATGTCAGTCTAGATCACGCTATTGAAAATGTGAATGTGTGTCGAAAGGATATCGATGTTGATCCAGAGCCTCAGTCAGTTACTAGCATGAATATGAGCCTATCCGATAATGGTGCTGCCACTGTAAATGAGGAAAAGGCGACTGTTAGACGGTGAGAATCACAAAGAGCTTAATGCTAGTGGAGATCGGTTCCCTGTTGGGAGTGGTGACAACTCGATAGGCGCTTTGGTTGAAAATCCCTCTATTCCTTTTCAAGTCGACATGGGTCTTGATGGGGACCGCCATTCCGAATTCAATGACTAGGGTAGAGAAGATGCCAGTTGATCATCTAGCGGTGATTCTAGAAATGATGTTCAAGTTGTAGAGGAAGATAAAGCTTGTGATTCAGAATCCATGTTGAAGCTCACAGTAAAGAACATACTTTCGCAGTCCAAATAGTAATAGTCATGTCGAATCCAAGTTACTTGGTTGAGGATCATTCCTCTGTTTTAAGGCCAAAACCCGGATGCTCTTCCTATCAACCAAGTTGGTCATCCCGACAATTCTTTGTAGGAGAGGGTGGTAACTTGGTCATAAAGTGGACATAGAAGAGAAAACGACGGATGAGGTTGATCAGACTCAAACAAATCCAGGGAACATAGAAAAGGTGATGACAGATGAGGTTGATCAAATTCAAATGGCCACTCATTCTACATCAGATGTGGGTGGAGACATGAAATGCAAAAATATTGATCCACCATCTGGGATCGATGTCAAGTTTCAAATGAGAAGGCCACGGAATCGATGGAAAGTCGGGTGGAAACCAATGCGAGTTCGAATGTGCAAGCATAGAACTCGATAGTGAGAGATAATAACATCCGAGTGCTTCGATGCGTGAGTATGTGAATCTTGCCGAAAAAAACTTGTTGTTAACCATTCGTTGTTCTCGGAATTCGACAAAATCATTGATCCAACATTCTCTTCATAATCTTCAAGGTCCATCAATGTTTTCTTCACAATATCCACGACCCATGAAATGAAATCATTTGGTTATGGAGGCACACACAGCCCATTGTGGCAGCTGCCAAGATTGAAGTGTCTTTCTCCATTTGCATTCAATAGGATCACATGATTGACTTCAATGAAGAAAGTTCATGACCCAACCCCTATCAGGGACTACATTGTTTCAATCTTCTGGCCTAGAAGCAGGATTGCTACTAGAGAGCTCCTCTAGTTTTTCCTGTGAAAAAATACAAATGAATGCAATATAATTCAAAGTTATACATAGGCTTTTCATAAGGGTACTAGTTAGTGGTATGAGGGATGCACTTACAAGAAGGTCGATATCTTGGACAACTTTGTCCTTTCTTGTATGGGCTCTTAAGAAGACTTCACATCTACTTATCTCGGCATCAGATGTAAGATTCTTCTCCTTCGCCTTTAGGACATTACATATCATTGAAATACATATCATTAATAAATTTAGATGAATGATAATTCAAATTTAAATTCAATTTTAAACTATAATATCTATTTTTAAATACATACCATCTTATGGCTTAGTAATGTACCATGCCGTGCCTCCCAAGACACGCAGGTCCTTTTAGCTTGGCCCGATTGATTTTATTCCTTACGCTTACCTTCTTGAATTCCTCGGTGGTGTGTTGATCCACGAAGACCCTCCAATCCTCCATGGGATACTGGGGCGGGACCATCTCTCACAAGAATAGGATCCTTGTTTTTAATATATTTTGCAGTCAATCTTCTCTTGTAATTCCTCCACGCTTCATTGATGCGTTTTATAACGTACTCAAGACTTGCATCCCAACTTTGACCCTCAAACTCATAAAACTGTGACAGTCTTTCTGTGACCATACGAATTTGTTCATGAGGCACCCGGCGAAAGTCCTGGTATATGATTGGGATATGAGAACGGGTGAGGACACCGACATGCGATGCGAAGTCTCTATGATCGGAGCAATCCTCATTCGGTTGCCCGAATTCATTTGTCTTTAGGACTTTTTTCCTATCAGGTTGCACGAGTAAAGAGACCCCCCTAGTAATGCCTCTCTTTCTAGATGAAGAAGAAGCTGACACAATTACATAAAAAGAATAATAGTTATATATACACATAATTGATTAACGCCAATATATAAGAAAAAGGAAATTTTCAAATATAATTAAGGAGAAGTATCTTATTACGTTTGGTGTTGCTTGAATTTGTACTCTCAGGCACCTGCGCACCCAATAGTTCTGGTTGTGAATCCATGTGCCTATTTCTTCGCTAATATGAAAAGAAAAGAAAAAAAAGCTAATGGTTAAGAAATAATTTAGATCACAGATAAAGTACAAAAAATTCACATATATTATCCAAACCTTGATTAGATTTCCTCCAATAAATATCATTTTGTTACATGCTTAGAAAATACAAACAAATCAGTAAATTCTCTTTGATCGTTTTCTTTTCTTTGTTTTCTCGACCACAACACTAACGTCTTCAGATTCATCGAATATCAACTCATCAACCATTGCTAATGAGGTAAGATCAGGTCCTGCATCGGCATTGCTTACAGCCTCTAATCGTTCCAATAGAACGCATGTCTCTTCTTCGACAAAAAATTTTTTGGGAACCTCCAAGACGACATGCCAGTCAACATTTTTTAGATCTCTGGAGTAGAAAACTTGCGTGGCATGCTCTGCAAGAATGAAGGGCTCGTCACACCGACTTTGTCCGAATCAAAGACTAGACAAATTTACTAATCTCAAATTCGCCGACATCAAAAGAAACACCATGATGTGTCACTTTCACCCAATCACACTTAAATAGGATGGGCTTGTACCACATTCGGTATTCCAATTGGATAATTCTACGAAGGACTCCATAGTAAGGTTGATTTTCATCCACCGTATTGATATCCTTAGCACTTGATCGGAAGGTTGTCATACCCTCCTGGCCCTAACCCCACTGTTTTGGTTCGTTTTATTCTCCTCATAGTCCTTAGTGACAAATAGGAAACCATTAATACAATACTTATTGTATTCAATAGAAAAAGCTAAAGGTCCTCTCACTACATCTTTAAATTCATTATCGTCAGATTCAATGAACTCTGGTTCCCTCTTCAACCAAGATATGAATTCGTCCTCGCTAGGCACCCTGTTGGTCCTCTTATAGCATCGCTGCAAGAAATCTTTGTGCTTCCTGCGCGATATTCAATAACATTGTTATATTGAAATCGCATAAAGTAAGGAAGATATATATATATATACATACACATATACGAGCTTATTGTACATACCCTTCCCACTTGTCGTAGCTGGGATGACTCTTCAGTACCCATGTACGAGCTTGTTCGTATTCAATACCTGCTAGGATAACACTTTGAGCCGAACCTACTGGACCAACGTCGTCATCATTAGGGTCATCATCAACGATATCTTCCAACTTACGTAGTCCTGGAATGAATCTGTTAAACCGCTTTTTCCAAACCTTTCCAATAGGCATGTTTTCTGTTTTCCTTTATATTGGTTGCAGAATATAACCGTCTCCTCTTGGGTGTACTGCTCTGCAATACAACCCTCAGGTTGTGTCTTGTTACGGACATAGGCCTTGAATGTCTTCATGAACCTGACAAAGTTAATAAGACATTATATATACATGCAAATGTAGATGTTAAGCCGATTTATTCTTACTAAGCTCACAACAGTACCTTTCGAATGGATACATCCATCGATAGTATACTGAGACCACATATGCGAGCCTCGTAAGCCAAATGGATCGACAAATGCATCATAATGACAAATATCGATGGCGGGCATATAGTTTCAAGCTGACATAGCGTCCTAGCCATGCCCTCTCGAGAGTAAGGAGTGTTTGAAGGTCTACGGTTTGTCGAGCACAAGGCATTAAAAATGTGCAAAAGCTTGTAATTATAGGACGAATGACCTTCCTATCCCCGAATGCATGCTTTGGATGAGAACGGGAGCGATGTTGCATCAACACATGATACGAATGAGACTTCATTCCCTTTAAATCCAAGCAATCTTCCTTTACGATGGTCCTCCATTCGCACTAAAACCGATAGGAACACGCACTCATGCAAAGTCTGGATGAAAAGTTTTTTCTCTTCTTTTCTTAGACAGAAAGGACCTTGTTTCTGAATCACCTTACCATTGTTCTTTTTCAGCCATAGACGCTTCTTAATTCCCAATTGTTTCAGATCCCTGCGTGCATTAGCATCATCCTTGGTTTTGCCAGGCGTGTTCAACATCAAGGCAACTAGGATTTCACATATATTTTTCTCAATATGCATGACATCAAGGTTGTGACGCACGGAATATCTTTCCAATACTCAGTTAAATAATATAGACCGTTTGAAGAACCACGGTGATTCAACATCATCCGCCAGCTCTTGTCGACCTCCTTCAATACCCCTTATATTACTCTTCCCAGTCTTCCCCCACTGCATATTCAAGTTCGTGGTTTGTCTTTTGACCTCAATCCCATCCAGACGGATCGGTTGACGTCGTATCTCCACATTCTTGTTGAACGTGCCAGCACTTGTGTCCTTCCTAGCCTGTTCTGACATTGGCAACCATCGTCTGTGGCCCATATAAACATGTTTCTTTCCATATTGGAGTCGTAGAGAATCTGTGTTAGGACCACATACGGGACAACCATATTTACCCTTTGTCCTACAACCAGAAACGTTACCATATGCTGGAAAGTCATGGATTGTCCAAAGCAGAACGGCACGCATGTTGAATTTATTTTCATGGTATGCATCGAACGTCGTGACCCCTTCTCGCCATAACTTTTGCAGTTCATCAATCAATGGCTGTAAATAAACGTCAATATCCTTTCCCGGTTGTCGCGGTCCCTCAATGAGCAAAGTCAACATAGTAAACTGAGGTTTCATGCAAAGCTTTGGTGGAAGGTTGTACGTCACACACATAACTGGCCATGAACTATGTGACATACTGAAAGTGCCAAATGGGTTAAACCCATCTGTAGCCAAACCCAATCGAACATTGCGAGGCTCAATTTGAAAAATCTGATACTTGTCATCAAGATTCTTCCATGCAATAGAATCACCGGATGCTCCATCTTTCCATGTTGAAATTTCCTGGTTGAGTGCCAAGACATTTCTTTCGCCAACCATTACGACACCGAACATTCTTTGTAGCCTTGGTGTTAATGGAAAATACCTTAACACCTTCCTAGGTATTCGAGATTGTTTTTTCTCTAATCCATTTCAGTCTTGTACCTAGAAGTTTTACAATTTGGACAAATGGTTTTCATCTCGTTCTCTCTCCAAGATAAGATGCAGTCATTTGGACAAGCATGGATTTTCACATAATCAAGACCCAACTTTGTAATGATCTTCTTCGCTTGGTAGGTATTAGTTGGGGCCTTGTTACCGTAAGGTAACACCTTCTTCGATAGTTGAAGGAGCTCAGTAAAAGCTTTTTTCACTCCATCCATGATTCACCTTTAATTTGAAAAGTCAGACAATGAAAGTCAAAGCACGGTGAAATCTTGGGCCCAGGATATAGCTCACTCATTCGTCTCGCATGATTTGCTTCAAACTCATTAGTTTCATTTTCTCCAAAGACGCCTTCAACTATAGGGGTCACATTGGGCTCATCCCTGTACAACTTTATCTAGGTTATTACCACCAAGTTCTTGAACGATCGCGTTGTGAACCTCGTTTAAGTTCGGGATACTATGGTATTGTTGGGAACTTGATTCACGTACAAGACACTTAGGTGATACATGCTCCCCATGCATGTTCCAAACCCTATAGCTTGGGTCGAATCCATTTTTCATTAGATGTATTTCCATATCATCATAAGAAACCGGAAAACGTGCACATCGCAAGTGGTGCATGGACAAGGAACGGATTCTCTACCGGGAAGGTTTTCTTGTGCAAACTTTGAAAAACTTCGATTCAGAAAGAAAACGTGGGTCAGGAAACTTAGTGTCATCCACTCCTATTCATTACAAATAGGATCTCGATTAAACAAGGGGTCCATTTTCAACTTTGCACCTAGAAGAAAATTAAAGTTGGAAATACCTATCTCATGCACCAAAACCTCAAAAGTTAGGGATTCGAGAAGTGCTATCGGATGATTGAACCCATACAGATATTATCTACCAAATACAATGTATTAAGAAGTTTGCAATCATTGTATTTTTACAATAAATTAATAATGTTGCTAAATATTTGGAAAACAATGCCGCGTTACCCTTAGGAAGGTCAGGCAAACTTTATGCTAAATATTTAGAAAGATGATACATGCGAAGGGAGAGTAAATATATGATGGGCTACACACCTATTATAGATTTGGACCATCCAACTCAAAATCAGATCTGTGCATTAGATAAATTACATGTAAACATCTTTAAAAAAAAAAAGAAGCATGATGTATGTGTGTATTTGGTAGATAATCCTGAATGTATTAAGGGATTGAAACTAAGGGCTTGTGCCAAACTACAATCCTAAATGTATATTGTTTCCCAAATCAATAAAAGCCTCTCGACAAAGCATATGTGGGTGCACATTGTTTACAATGGAATTAGACATAGCATAACATCAAATCATAGAGAAAGAAATGCAATTGTCATGAACAATATAATAGACAACCTATCGTCAATTAATTTAATACAAGAAGCATATAAGCATGCAAGATCTTACACTCCTACTTGTCACAACCTAAGTACTCCTTCAAACATAGATCATGCAACACTCGTCTCACTGATCCCATCATGAATAAAACCTCTAGTGTACCACATGGGAGGTGAATGTCTATTGAGGAATCCTCTAGCGTACCTCCATGATGGCATCTTTAAACTTTGTATAAACCACAATCTCTTCAAAGATGAAAAGTGAATGTTTGGTGAGAAACTCAAATCCAACCATGGTAGGAGGAAGTCAAGCTCCATCCTCTTCATGATAAGAACCAATCTGGGTAATAACTTCAAGTGTACAATTTGTAGTTGCAAGAAGTGTGAAGTAAAGCGATGACTGATTCATGTGTGAGAGAATAGGGAAGCATTTGTTTCAGAATTGCAGGAGTGTGACTCTAAACACCTCCCAAGCCTTTTAGTTGAATTGCCTAAGTAATGGTTAGAGTTTAATCACCATTGTTTCATGTGGTGTTGTTCACAAGAAATTTGTTACCGCTTCATTTTTCATCTCACCATTGAAAACTTTGTGGGGGCCATAGAAATTTTGTATCACAGTGATATTTGTTGTGCCTTATCTGAGTGGTAATAGTTTGGATTGCATATAAGCATCATGGTCGGGCTCCAAGAAGATTTCAATGGTGTACGTTTCCATTCCCTTTGTTTCCTTTGGTGTGGCCTACAGGAGTATTGGATCTGCCTGATTTTTAGAACCATATCCCATCGTGGTCTTGAAAAACTGATGGATTGAGTGGATTTGTCACAGAAATCGCTTTGCGCGCCGGCAATCCGCTTACAGATGGAAGAGAAGAGGTTTAGTAGAATACAATATTGGGAAGTACTTCAAGATAATACATCTCGAAGTATTGAAATATGATAAACGGGACTAAAACAGTTCAATGAATGAAAACCATAAATGGTTGGATGCAGATTGGGCCTGGATCTACTTCATTTCAGGGTGACTTAAAAATCAGTAAGGGATAATAGTCAAATGACTATGTTACTTAACTCTAAGTCAAATGACTCATTGAGTTAAGGATGAAGGGGATTTGGTGGTGTCGAATCTGGATCATTTGCACCGAATGCTACTTAAACGATTCTTAAATCCATGGTTAGGGGTCTTTGAAAATCAGACTTGAGCCCATTCAAGTGGGGTAAGCTAGGCTCAAAACCAAATGGCTAACCATGCCCATTGTTGGCTCTACAATATACTCATCCAACGATCATGACAAATACAATAAGGAAATATAAATAAATAAATATCTTTGAAAAAGCATGATGTATGTGTGTATGCATGCATGCATGTATGTATGTATGCGTGTGAGTGGTGGCGGCTCGGTGAGTGATGTATCGAAGGTGTACATCGAGTTGAACCGAGTCAAGTGGCGGCTCGACCACTGGCGACCTCGGCTCGAGCTCGTCTCGGCTTGGTTTGGTCGGGGCTGTTTGGCCAGGCAAGGTGGATTGTATTAGGGTGGATTGGAAGGAGCAATCCGGGATTTGGCCGGGCGTGCCAAACAGTGAAGTTGGATATAGCAATCCCATGGGATTGCCGCCAATCTGGCGACATCACCATCATTACCTTGAAATCCACCCCATCCCTCCTAATCCCATCTTTTTGGCACTGGGACATGTTTGGTTAGACGGAGCAATCCCGGATTGGCGGTGTAATCCCGGGATTGGCCAAGCGAGCCAAACATACTCGGTGGTGAGTTCCTAGATATAAGCAATCCCATTGGATTGGCACCAATCCACCGACAGAGCCATCATTACTTGTCATCCACCCTAATACAATCCAATCTCATGGAATTGGCCCGTCAAACACGCCCTCGAACTCGGTGAGTTTGAGCCAAGATCAAGTCGAGTTCGCCATTGAGGCATTTTTACAAACACGGACTACAACTTCAAAATCTCACTATAAGTAAAATAAAAGCAATGGTTTTACATTACTGAGATATTTTATCAAACACCATCTATGCAACATAAAAACTAAGAAAAGAAGAGTATTTGTTTCATGTACATACTTTCCTTGCCACCACCACACTTGGTGAGCAACATCAATAGCGTGGTAAGGCCGAGTCATGAAAACCCTCAACGATTTCGAAAACAGAGAGAGAGAGAGAGAGAGAGAGAGACACCTTCAAACCAGTTGAGACCTTCTAGCGAAAACTCTCGACGGATCTCGGTGAAAGTGGGTTTTGAAACGGAGATGGGTTCGGAAACAGAGAGAGAGGGGAATGCTACGAGAGACGGGAGAGGGTGAGGGAGAGCGGGAGATCGAGAGATGGCGAGGGAGAGGCGAGTGCGAGAGAGAGAGAGAGAGAGAGAGAGAGAGAGAGAGAGAGAGAGAGAGAGAGAGAGAGAGAGAGAGAGAGGAAAAGGAAATGAAATTTGGTTTCGGAGGTGCTTGCAAGGCGGGAGAAATGGAGCCTCTGTCGTATTTGGGGGTGGGGCGCGTGTGCCGACCGGGCGAGTTTGGGTTTTTAAACGTGGGGCCCACCATGATGTATGTTATTAATCCACTCCGTCCAATAATTTTAAAATATTATTTTAAGGAATGTTGCAAAAAATGAGTCAGATCAGATTTGTAAGAAAACCACACAAAAAATTAACAATGAAAATTTAATTATTATGATTTCTTATTGTGTGGTCCACTTATACCTTTAATCTACAAAATTTTTTTCCTAATCCACTCAAATTAAATATCCAAATTTATAGACGGCTTAGATCAAACACATATATTTCACTGAGCCCCATGGAGCCCCTTAAGCACCATGGACAGGAATGAGGAGGAAGGATTTAGCTACGGATCAATTACGCTTTTGGCTACGGTTTAGATCCGTAGCTAAATTGCTACGGATTAAATCCGTAGCTAAAGGCCTTCACATTCCATAGCCTTTGCTCGATTTTTTGGTAGTGAATCAAATGCCTCTATAATAAGAATGTGGTTTAAAGGTATCATATTTTGACGGAACAATGCTCTCAGCTTCTGACAACGCTCACAAGCCTTGCAAAACTCATGACTATCCTTGAACATAGTAGGCTAGTAAAAGCCACACTGCAGAATCTTGGCCGTGGTCCTTTTACCAGAAAAGTGACCACCATAGGCCTGTAAGTGACAAAAGGAGATGACACTCTGATGCTCATCGTCTGACACACATCTCCTTAAGATTTGTTCTGGGTAATATTTAAACAAATATGAATCATCACAGAAAAAGTTGTGCACCTCAGTGAAATTTTTTTTCTTATCTTGCACAGTCCAATGTGTCGGTATAAAACCTGTGGAAGATAATTAACAATATCAGCGAACCAAGGTGAATGGGAGACTCAGAACAATTGTTCGTCAAGAAACATGTCATTGATATGTGCCATCTCAAGGGAATCAGAGGGATTAAGGCGGGAAAGATGGTCAACCCATTACGTTCTCTACTCCCTTTTTATCTTTAATTTCTAAATCAAATTCTTGGAGTAGGAGGATCCATTTTATCAGGTGGGGCTTAGCATCATTCTTAGCAAGAAGATACTTGAGAGTCACATGATCTGTATAAATAATGATTTTGGATTTGATCAAGTAGGATCTAAATTTGTCTAAGGCGAACACTCCGGCTAAAAGTTCCTTTTTCGTAGTCGAGTAGTTCACTTGGGCAGGATTTAGAGTCTTACTCACATAATGAATAATGTAGGATTTCTTATCTTTTCTCTGGCCTAGAACCGCTGCAAGAGCATAATCAGACGTGTCGCACATAAGTTTAAAAGGAATGCTCTAGTCGGCTGGCTGTATGATAGGTGCACTGGTCAACATACCTTTAAGCTTAGTGAAAGCTTCCTGTCATGGCTCAGTCTACTTGTATGGTGCATCCTTTTGAAGTAGATTACATAGAGGACGAGAGATGAGACTAAAGTCATTTATGAATCTTCTGTAAAACTCGACGTGTCCTAAGAAGGATTGCACGTCCTGTATGTTCTTGAGTGGAGGTAGGTTAGAGATAAGATCAATTTTTACCTTATCCACCTCGATTCCTTTGGACGAGATAATATGTCCAAGGACAATTCCCTTATGAACCATGAAATGACACTTCTCCCAATTAAGTACCAAGTTCTTTTCTTCACATCTTTTTAGCAAACATTTAAGACTTTCTAAGCACTTGCTGAAAGATGGACCGAAGATAGAGAAATCATCCATGAAGACCTCTAAATATTGCCCCACCATATCAGAAAAGATGTTCATCATACATCGCTGAAAGGTGGTAGGGGTATTACATAATCCGAATGGCATTCTTCGGTAAACAAAGGTGTCGTAAGGACATGTAAACATAGTCTTTTCCTGATCTTCATGGGCTATCTCTATCTGATTGTAGCCCGAATATCTGTCAAGGAAACAGTAATAGGAATGACTAGCTAACCTTTCCAAAATCTAATCAATGAAGGGTAAAGGAAAGTGGTCCTTCCTCGTGACGGTATTCAACTTCCTGTAGTCAATGTACATTCTCCAACCAGTAGTAACTATAGTTGGCACGAGTTCATTATTGGCATTGACTACGATGGTGATTCCAGACTTCTTATGAACCACCTGAGTTGGACTCACCCACTGACTATCGGATATAGGGTATATGATACCTACATCCAATAGTTTAAGAACCTTGGTCTTAACCACTTCTTTCATGTTTGGATTTAGTCTACGTTGTGATTGTCAAAAAGTCTTCTCATTATCCTCAAGATGAATGCGGTGAGTACAAATCGAGGGGTCGATTCCCTTGAGGTCCATAATAGTTCATCCAAGGGCTCCCTTATACTAATGAGAGTAGATATGAGCTGACTCTTTTGTTGTTTCTCCAGGTGGGAAGAAATCACCATTAGGTATGTCTCATCTTGACCTAAATATGCATATTTCAAATCAGAGGGTAAATGTTTTAGGTCAATCTTCGGTGACTTGAGGTTAGACGGTAGAGACACTTCATCAGTTTGGGGCAACTCTTGAAATTGTGTTCTCCACTAGTTAACTTTAAGTACCGGCACAACATCAAGCATGCCACACGTCCCCTTAATCATGTCATCACCAAAACCATGGGAGTGGGCCAGACATGTCTTTAGAGGGTTAGAGGATAAGGTCATACGTGTCCTATCTTTTACGAAAGTGTCAATCATGTTAATATCGTGGAAATCGTCATCATCCTCTAACTGTCTGCCTGTGTTGAAAAAGATATTCATTTCTAATATCATATTCCCAAAAGACATACTCATGACACCATTCTTACAATTGATAATTGCATTTGAGGTGTCAAGGAATTGGCAACCAAGAATGACGGGAATCTGAGTGCTCATGTTACCGATGGTTTCAGTATCCAGGATGATAAAATCTATAGGGTAGTAAAATATGTCGACCTGAACTAATACATCCTCAGTTATCCCTCTCGGTACATGAACAGAGCGATCAACAAGTTGTAGTGTAATTAGAGTGAGTTTTAATTCACCCAAACCTAACTGTTTGTATACCGAGTAGGGAATCAGATTGACGTTCGCTCCTAAGTCAAGAAGTGCATGCTTAATTCAATAGTTCCTGATTACACATGATATGATTGGGCTACTAGGATCCTTGAATTTTTGTGGCACATCTTGCTTTAGGATGACACTCACTTTATTAGTCAGGAAGATTTTCTTTTGAATATTCTGCCGTCTTTTGTTCGTGCATAAGTCTTTTAGGAATTTAGCATATGAAGGTATTTATTTCACGACATCAAGTAGAGGAATATTGACTTTCACTTTTTTCAACACCTCTAGAATATCCTGAGAGTTAGAGAGACATTTTGGTGCAACCAACTGTTCAGGAAATAGAGCAACCGGCTTCCCTTGAGGTTCTAGTTCTAATTCTTGTAGAGCATGGTTAGATCCTTCATCTTTGTCCACTTCCGGGTCCTTAGGCTTTTCAGCCCTAACCGGAATGGTTTTGTCAATGATCTTCCCACTCTTAAGAGTAGTGATGGATTTAGCTTGTTCCATCTAATTGGAAAAGCTGAGGTCACTTATTTCATATTGTGGTTTGGGATTGGGGAGAGGTTGAACAGGAAGCATCCCCTTTCCTCCACTTGTTAATTGTGACTCTATCCTTTGAATAAATGACACAAGCGTTCCTAATACTATATGGATATTATGGAAGTTTATACCAAATTTTGATTAAGTAGCTCTTGTTCTTGAATATGTTTTTGAACCAGATCCTCTTGAGGTTTCCCTTGATTTGGAATTTGATTAAAGAAACCTTGAGGAGTAGCAGTTTGTCCATTCCTCCAACTAAAGTTTGGATGATTTCTCCAACTAGGATTGTATGTATTGGAGGTAGGTCCATTGAAAGGTCTTTGATAATTATTTATGGCATTGGATTGCTCACTCATTACCTCTTGAAAGACAGATATAGTTGGACACTTTTCAGTTATGTGACTGTTGAACCACAAATACCGCAAACAACTTCCTTACCCTTATCCTTCCTTGATTCCATGGCCTCGAATTTCCCTATAAGATTAGCCACTTTAGCATTGATATCATCATCCTATTTCAAAAGGTATACTTTGTCCCTTTCCTTTGATTGAGTGGGCCTAGAAGTGATACTTGATTTTGGGTATGCGTCCCATGATTGTGTGTTTTAAGCAAGTTGATCCAAGTGGTCCCACACATCATCGACATTTTTATTCATGAATTCCCCATTGCACATCGTCTCAACCAATTGGCGCATGAAAGATGTCAGTCCATCATAGAAAAAGTGTGTAATGTGCCATGTTTCAAAACCGTGTTGTGGGCATGAACTGACAAGATCCTTGAACCTTTCCCAACATTAGACGAATGTTTCATCCTCCTTTTGGGCGAAGTTCATGATTGATTTTCTAAGGGTGTTCGTTTTATGATGTGAAAAATTTTTCTTTATAAACTCCTTTTGCATATCATTCCACGTGCTAATAGATCTAAGACACAGTGAATGCAACCATGACTTAGCTTTCTCTTTCAAAGAAAAGGGAAAGAGTTTCAGCTTGATTGTATCCTCAGACACGTTTGAAAAATATAAAGTGACTATGATCTCATCAAACTCTTTAGGTGTAAATATGAATTTTCTGACTCAAGCCCATGAAATTTAGGAAGGTGTTAGATCACCCCTGGCTTGATATCCATGTGTTCTGTATTCTCAGGAAAAACCATGCATGAGGGCGTACTTAGCCTCGTCGATTGTAAATAATCTCGTAAAGTATGAGGCGGGGGTGCTTGATGCACCTTATTCTCATCTTGGATGTCCTCCACCCTAAGTTGGGGTAAAAGAGGTTGGTTTGCAGCTATTACTTCAATTAACCCAGGGGATCTCGAGCGGTATCTAGTCCTGCAGTGGATAGTCAACCCCTCAACCAATCCTCCTTCAGTCAAGAGACATCGAGTGTTGCCACGAACCCACTTGGGCATGAAACACTCGCAACCCTTAATTCAGATTCTAAACCTAAACCTAAAAGAAAGAAAGGAAATAAAAATCTAGAAAGAAAAAGAGTGTTGGAAAGAAGTTACCAAATTGGAGTCCCTAAGTTAAAAACTTGCAAAACAAATCAAAACAAGTTAGTTTCTAAGGATAGAAAGTCTAAGAAAAGAAAGTAAACTATTTCTAAAAAAAGGAAGAATTCTAAAGATAACCAAAAATAGAAAATTTCTAAAAATAAATTAGGAAAGCTCTAAACCTAAATTAAAAAGTAAGAAAGTTTCTAAAAGAAAACCTAGACTTAGAAAGTTTATAATAATAAAATAAAGGAAAGATGAATTAGAAATAGTTTCTAAAAAGGGAAATAACTAACCTAGTTTCTTAAAAAAGAAAAAATTCTAAAAACCAAAAATATAAAGTTAGTTTTTAAAAGGGAAAGAAGACCTATAAAACAAATCAGGAAAATTCCTAAAAATATAAAACAAATCCTAATCTAGAAATAGAAAAGAAGAAAAATCAGGAAGAGATTACCAAATCAGAAAGCCTATGTCAAGATCCTACAAAATAGGAGAGGTAAGTTAGTTTCTATAAATCAAATAGAAAAACCCTAATCTTAAGCTAATTCTAAAATTAGTTAATCTCAAAAGAACGTAACCGTCAATCCCCAGCAATGGCGCCAAAAACTTGTTCACACCCCAAGTGTAGGGTTGTGATGTAGTAATAATCTTGATACGACCAAGGTCAAATCCGCAGGGACTGAACCTTGTACGTAATCTGAAAGTAACTTGAACTAAAACTAGGTGAAGATGTAATCTAAATTAGAGGCTGTTAAGAGAGTAATGGTGAAATATTAAACTAAACTTGTGAAATTCAAAGGTAGGAAACTAGGGTGCCAAGGATCCACTTGTAGAGATCAGGGAGATCTATGCTTGATATAACCTTAAAAATCAAATCTGAATTTCCTTTGATCTGGTCATCAATGGATAAGAGGTATGAGAATTAGACTTGATTCCATCACAAGGTCATGCCCATGAGACAAAGCAAACAACAAAATCTAACCAATCCACATCCATCTAAGAGAGTTATGAACATTAGGAAGGGTTTCATCATCCAACCATGCCCAGGAGACGATGGTGAACAACAGGGGCTCCTAATTTCATAATCATAATAATGAAAAGGACATGCTCAAAGCTATCACAGATCTATTGTAATTTAAGTCACAACAAACCATTAAAAACTAAAGGCATTCCTTATAGTTAAACTAGGATAAAAATTAGTTCAAAAATCAAAATTAAATCAAAAGGCATAAAGGAAAGTCTCCTATCTCGCTACAAGCTTCACCTCTTAGCCCTAGCTAAGAGGCTTAGCTAGACATGATTAGGATAAGAGAAAAAAAAATATAATCAGAGGAAAAAAAGAAAATAAAGAAGAAGAAAGGAACTCCAGGTCTTCTACACCCTCTCTCTCTCTCCATGTTCCACGTCCGAGCTCCTTGGTGGAATTTATGCTCTCTTTCCCCCTCTTTTTATAGCAATTGTAGTCAGTTGACTGGAGTCATAGAACCGACTCTATTTACGCAGTTCAATGTGTAGAAGAATCAGATGCATACCCTATTTTTGCATATCAAGAAAACACTGAAAAATCTTACGTTTGGCCTGAGTTTGGGAGGCTAACCGTCCAAATCTCTCAAAACTGACTTCTTGGATAGAGTTAGGACCACCATCGTAAGAGTTTAGACTGTTTGGATCATCGATTTGATCCCGATCTTGATCATGAAATGGTCCATTACGTTTGGATTTCACGGACATAGGGTGTGCAAAAATTGGCTTGCGCTAATGCTTGGTGGGTCCCACTGCATCTGTCATTTGAGAAATCCACGTCATCCACCGGATTCATCTCAAAAAACAGTTAAAAATGGACTATTTTGGCTTGGATTCGGTGTGACCTACAGGCTCTTTATACCACCGTCTATCCTCCGCTTGGATGGTTGAAATCCGATACACGCTATCTTCTGGAATTCCGTCACCTAGGCCTAGGTAAGACGGACCTTGGGGTTCTAATGGACAGTCCAGATTAATCATCCGGGCCAAGATGGTGGCCCACAGAGAGTCACAGCGTCCGTACCTTGTAGACGCTGTTCTCGCGCGGATGCTGGCTCAGGCGGGCTCGGTCAGCGGTCTGTTGACCGATATCCTGGGTTTGGTGCACATCGGCTCTCATGCGATGTGTATGCATGCAGCCCAAGGTGGGCCCATTATGATGTTTTTACGAAATCTGCTTCATCCATTTGTTGTGTCCTTTAATTTAAGGGGTTGAGACCAAAATTGAAGCATATCTAGAGACCAGGTGGGCCCCAAATTAGGGATTTGGTGGCTAATTTGTCCGTTGGGCCACTTCCACAAGGATCCAAGGTTGAAATTTGACCTGTACGGTTAATTTTTGGTCCTTAGGCCAGATATAAAGTTTTGAGACGAACGGGTGGTGGAAACCCTATGATCTTGCATTCTGGACGATTTTCGAGCCCGTTTAACATGAGTGACTTTATTTTCTCGGATCTCTGGCGTGTGAATTCTTCGATCTCGGTCTCTTGGGGTCTGTCCCTTACCTTGGTGATTTATAAGCATGAAATCTATGCTTTTAGTACCCTTTTTCAGTTCAGACTCCTAAATTCACCTTGCAACATAAACACGATTAAAATAGGCCGTTAAAGAGTATTATGTTCGTTAAAATTAGGTAATTACTGGGGTCTAATATGCAATATTTGACCCTCAACAGTCAGCTAGTGGCCAAGACGAGTCGAGCTGAGGCCAGCTCGACTCGATGTACACCCCTAACTATAAGGTATCTGTAAGTGCTTATATGTTTAACACACGTACGGTTGTCAAATTTCGTGAGACAGAGTGATACCAGTCAGATGGAAAGTATGATTAGATCGCAACTACTCTACATGTATGAAGATCAGCTTAAGATCGGCTTATCATCTTAAGAAAACGTTGCTTAATTTTAAGACTAGATGATCTTTGTATTTATTAACCAACATGTGATATAACCCTAGAAAGACCATAGGTTAGGTGCTTTAAAAAAATCATGTATTTCAGATTACTTTTCTATATGTATTCATGAGTTCGGCTAGCCTAACTTTTGGTTTGGTAAGATAACTTCCTCGGCTAACCTAATTTTAGGTTTGGGCTAAAATTCAAAATCTGTTGAAAATTCAGCCAGCCTGACTTTTAGTTCAGGTAGCCTAACTTGAAATTCGGCCAGCCCGAGTGAAGTTCGAGTCAAATTCTAGCAATGTAAAGTTTTTAATTTCGTGAGAATTCGGCCAGCCGAATTTCACCTCAAGCCAGTTGAATTTTGGATAAATCTTATCCTGCGCAATCCGATAGCCATTGGAACGAATTTGGTGCAATCTAGCCAGTCGAACCTATTCTTAGGCTAGCTGAATTTTCACTCTTTGGTTATAAATAGAGGCTTTCTCTCATTTGAAACTACAACAAAAAATTACTCTAAACCTTCTACAAGTGAGAGAGAAGCTTAATAGTTATGAAAGTGCCCTGGTTTGTCAATTAGCTTGAGTGTTGAGTCAGTAAGACAAGTGAGCCCCATAGGAAGATCATTCAAGCCTCTGCCTCAATAGGATGTATGCCTCAAACGCGTCAAAGGTAAATTTAGCCTCACATCTTATGTCCCAAAACACCAGGTATATAAAACCCTTAAAAATAGTTATAACAACATATGGTTTTAGGTGTGAAAACTGTTTTGTAAAATCAGGAAAATCTCTAAGTTTTCAGTCTTTGTCGATTAATCTATAAGTGCTTCGATGGAATCGGACTCTGTTATCGATGTCCTCAATACTCACTCGATATTATCGAAATGAGGACTTCAGGTGTCCAGCAACCAAAATGAATCTTGGACTGAATTATCGATGAATCGATGACATGATCGATATCATCGACTTTCAAATCTCGAGTTCATCGAGATAGCTCGATAAAATCAACATCTGGTCAGTTTGTGTCCAATATGTTGTTAAGGAAAATCATTTGATTTTCGGTATCTCAAAGAGAGCTTCGATATCGTCGAAATTCAAACCTCGATGATATCGACGGATCTTCGATGATATCGGAATGGGACACAAATCTGTCTAGCAAGATCTTTCAAAATGTTCAAAGTATCAAGAATCACTCGATGATATCGATAATCAAAGATTGATTATATCGAGACCAGGTCAGCTGTGAAACCTGTATCCTAGCTTGTACTGTCAGTAGGCTTCCACAGTCCTCCCGGTCGAATTCTGGTGACCCGCGATCTGTTATCGACGTTTGCATGTGATACTGAGACGTGTCCCATATATCAGAGTCGGCTCAATCTAAGACTTGTACCAGTGCGACCACGCCGTTGCCGCAATTTCGATGCCACGTCTTTCACACCGATGCGGTACCCCGGCCAGGAGATGTAGAATCACATTCAGTTCAAGAAAAATGCCGTGCGTTGCAAAACCCAAGAGAATCCATCACATCAATCACCTCACTTGTCAAAAGTACACCCATCACTCAACCCCTTACTCTTCCCATTCCCAAGTACAAAAGCAACTTCCAAAAGTCAACTTTCCTTTCACCTCACCATCCCTCTCTCCCATCACTTCTTTTACATCACTCTCTCTCATTTCTCTCATTCTCCAAAAATAATCCCAAAAGCTCCAACGTCCATGGCTTCCATGGAGGAGCTTAGTGTGGCCCACTCCCTACCACCCGATCTATCCTCTAAAACTAATCTCGACTGTTAAAATCCACCCCTTGGAGCTCTAGATCATGTTGGTGGAAGAAGGAAGAGAAGATCCTACGGTGGGTGCCTCTCTCTCTCTCTCTTTCTCATTTTTGTGTGATGCGTGGCCCACCCAAATGGACCCCACTTGATAATACCCCTTTAAATTGATGCCGTACATTTGTTTTATCTAGGCCATCCAGTGGGCCTGGATGATGAGAAAACACAAATATTAGGCTGATCCAAAACAGGTGGGCCATCTAGGACCCACCTTGATGAGATATCTACCACACCTTGCATCAATGGAGGTGGCTAACAGTGCAGTGTTAACTGACAGTGAAGTGTGGCTACCAGTGCAGTGTTAACTGACAATGAAGTATAAACTGACGTGGGTTTGTGGTACCCATCCACGTTATTCATCCATTTAGATGGGCTACACCATCATGTGTGTGGATGTGATCCACACTGTCCAGCTTTGTGGGCCCCACCGCATGATATATGTGTTGTATCAAAATCATCCATATACGTGGGGTCCACCATCAGCCATCCGTCCAACGTCTTTGGACGCTGGGTGCTGATAGCGCTGACACTACCCCCTCCCTCTCACACACGCACACATGTAACATATAATATAATACTTTATATTATTATTTTATAATATATATATATATATATATATATTGACCTTTTGGGGTGGGCCACTCATACAGGTCCCACCTTGACGTATGGAGTAAATCCACGCCGTCCATTTCATTCCCCAGCTCATTTTAGACGTTAAGCCGAAAAATGAAGCTGATCCGATTTTCTGGGGGCCCATAGCATAGAAACCAGTGGTTTTCACCGTTAAAATGCACTATGATCTTCCTACACACCGAAGCATGCCCAATATTAGGCTTGTTTGTCTTGTCTTAGGCCACAGAAACCAGTGGACGAGGTGGATTTTGTTGATGTCGGCCCCACCTGGGAAAAACTGCGGAAAAACACATTTCTTTTTTTAAAAAAAAAAAAAATTTAAACAAGGCAGGGACACTACTGCTGATGTCCTCAGCAACGTCCTGCTGCACACGGACAAAATGGGTAGGGACGTGATCCTACTTGTAGGCCCCACCATGATGAGTTTTGTTCATCAATACCATGCATTTGTTGGGTCCCTTTGGGATAGTGGGCCCCCTAAAAACATCACCGGCATTTGGGACTCAGGTGGCCCACACGGCAGGAAACATTGTGTTTGAACGATTGCCATTTAAACCCTTTGTAGAAGAAGTTTTGAATCATATCAAATTAGTTTTTCCTTTTCATCCAGGTGCGTGTGACCTTATCAACAAATTGGATGGCAGATAAGCATTTTGGTGGGCCCCACTAATGTATGTATTGTATCCCACGTGTGGACCCACCACGTCATATGCATCAGGTATGCACCGTCCAGAACATCAGACCTTCTGGACGGTGGCTCTTTAAAATTTATATTATATTATACTGTAATATAATATATTATATTATATTATAAAACTGTAACATCCCAAATTTTTGCTAATCTGGAATTAGACGTCCTTAGGAAATGTGTCGATCCTAACACCTTATTAACCTGTCAGAACTCAATCCCAAAGTCTAAAGCAGCTTTTGAACCCATTTCCTTCACAAATCCCACCCTTCACCACCTTGATCTTTCAATTTTTCTAAGTAATTTCACCCTAGACACTATCTTAAACTAGCTAAGTAGTATAACTTGGATCACTTTATATACAAACTACAAAGGCCTAAGTACCACCTCAGACAGAAATCTTATAGGACTAAATCCTTTAGAAATGAGACAAAGTAACTAAGTGCTAAACTAGATTAGCTACGAAATCCGTTTGATCCACTTTAAATACGATCTGCAAGATCCAAAACTTGTAGAATCATTGACGCTAGGTTACCCTAAAATCTAGGATCAATCTCATTACCCGGCTGCTCTTGGGAGCATCTCGAAACTCTGTATCAGATCTGGACCGCACATCGGAAGTCCGAGTAATATGAAGTTAAGGACTTAGGACCGCTACGCTGGGCTTGACAACCATCTCGAAAATCAAATCCAGATAGTGTCCCACGACTGTTCGCTTGAGTCCGGAGCATGTGAGTGTGAGAATACTTGGTTTTCTTTAAAAATAAATATCTCAAATAATAATCTGAGACTTGTCGCTTGCGGATCAGTTTTAGGCAACCAGACCGTCAGAATCTGACCCAAATACACCCTCGGATCAGGACAAATTTCGTAAACATATCCATGTACTCGAACTCTCCGATCAAGATCCACTGACCGTTGAACTGAAACTGGTCCGCCACGCATGATCTGGAATCCCGACTGAAACGAAAACTTGACAAAACATAGATCCAACGTTAGTGAGCTTAAGTCCGACCACACACAGAAAAGGAGCCGCCAGAAGTCCTCCTTTGAGCTGAAACAGATACCCTTTGAACAAAACCCAAGTATACCTTCACCTTAAGTCTAATTTGGTGAGTTTTTAGGCTATAAAGGACCTTAGAACCCTCTCTCTCACAGCCATACGAATTTAAGATTTGAGAGAGAGAAAAGAGAGAGAAAGTGTGGTGTTGAGGGTCAAATATTGCATATCAGACCCTAGTTACTGCTTGGATTTACGAACATAATATTGTTTAAAGGCCAACTTAATCGTGTTTATGCTGCAGGTGGAAATTAGGAGCTTTGATTGTAAAAGAGCATTAAAAGTGTGGATTTGACGCTCAGAATTTACCAAAGCAAGGGATGGACTCCAGAGGACCAAAATTGATGGATTTGTACGCCAGAGATCAGAGGAAATCAAGCCGTTCGCATTTAATAGGCTTGAAAACCAACCAGAACGCAAGATCACAGGGTTTCCGCCATTCGATCGACACAAGACTTCATACATGGGATGTGGGTCAGAAAGTAACCGTACATATTAAATTTCAGCCATTAGAGATCTCAATAAATGGGCCAATGGACAGATCAACCGCTTAATTCTTTAAGTGGGGCCCACTGTCACCTGGATATGCCTCACTTCTGGTCCCAATGCCAAAAGATATTGTAAAGTGGATGGACGGAGCGAATTTCTCATGAACATTACAGTGGACCCCACATACGGGTGCACGAGTGCACATGCGGTGCACTCCCGGCCGCTGCCGGACTCGGGTCGGTCGACAAACGGGCGACCCGTCTTCTTCTTGCGCCCGGGAGAGACGGCGTCCAACGCCGTCGACGCTGCGACAACCCGGTAGGCCCCACTCGACAGTAGGAGTGATGATCCGAACCGTCCATTGTGATCATTAGGGGTGTATAACCCTCGCCAGGTGGCGTTTTGCTCCATGAAGACATTACATGTATATGAGTACTTAATCGGATGATCGACGCGAGACAGAGAAAAAGTTGCGTGGACCACACCTTCATCAATCCGATCTCGTCGGTCTGATGCAGTTTTTCGCGAATTTCATTGGACGGGGTGGATTTTTACATAGATATCAATGTGGGACCCACCAATCTTGACGGTGCGGAAATCGGATCTCGTTTCGCAGCAGGGGAGTTGCGGATCGATCGTGTGGGCCACCATCTTTGATCAACCGATCAATCCGAGACCGCCCATTCGTTCCAGAAGGTTGAACCGAGCCGTGAAAAAGGAGTTTCTCCAAACCCATGCACACACACTCAGAAGAATCTAGATCAAATGCAGTTCGGACGGTAGAATGATACTTTTGATGGACCACACTAAATGTGACCCGAATAACATCAATCCCAACCGGTTTTGCGAGACCAATCCAATGGTCGGAATGGATTTATGGTCTGACAATTCGTTCTGGGCCACACCAAGCATCAGCGTAAGTGTCTTGCGACGACTGCGTCCGAGAGCCGGTTGATCCGAGCCATTCAACAACCATTGACAAGATCGGTCGAGCGATTACATTTGTCCAAATCCAACCAGGGGACCACCGATCAAGTTCAAGGAGTTTAAATGGCTTGGATGTAATATTTAAAGGCGTCAAGGGCGACGCGGGCACTTCCACGCTGTGTCTTTGCGTAAGTGTGGAGTCTGTTTTCAAGCGGATTCTCTCCACTGCTCCTGACACCTATAAAACAAAGAGAGAGAGAATGTGGAGAGGGAGGACCGGGAGCAGCTTGGCTTGGGGTTTAGACGTGGATCGGTCGAGAGAGAGAGGAATAGTTAAGTTTTTATTTTATTTTTTTCTACTTGTTTTCCTTATTTATTTTTTTTAAGATGTTGAGCCTTTCCATGTCAGGCTAAACCTCTTAGCTAGGGCTAAGAGGTGAAGCTTGTAGCGTGATGGGATGCCTCTTTGCTTGTGCCTTTGTTTAGACTGAATTTGATGTTGATTTGGGTTTTTATTAAGGGAATGTTTTCAGTCTCTAATGGTCTGTTGTGACTGAAATTACAATGGGTCTGCGATGGCTTTGTGTAACGCCCTGAAAATCGGGGGTCGAGTATGAACTCAACTCCCGAGTTCCAACGCATCACTTATGCAACATACACAATGATGGTTAAATGTTGTCTGAGTTAGCGCAATAAACATGAATGAGATTATACCAAAGCGATAATTCATACTCGGATCAGTTGTATAAAAGCAAGCGGAAAGACTGATTGTATATATATGTATGTAAAGAAACAAAATAAATGATTCATTATCCAGAGTATGAATCCTTACGAGTCACAATATACATGTACGTGTAATAAACAAAATGTCAAAATAACTAAATACAATCTCAGTAAATCCCATCGATCCGTGACCTAGTCGAAGCCACCGGTGAATCGCATATATGAGAACTCCTCCTGGTCCTCGTCGTGTCGGGCTCGCCTCCGGAATAGCCGGATCGCCTAAACACGGATGCAGTCCGGTTGGTGTGCGCAACACCGTCGTAACGTGGGAGTGAGTAGCTAACTCGGTGGAACAAGAAGATATAAGTTATCATGTTACCAATACGGTCAAGCGGTAATGATAAAGCGATAAATCAAACACTCCTAGTTACTGCGATTAATGCAAGTATGAATGCGAGGTATGATGGATGCCCTCACCACACCCTCCCTCATGCGACACCATCTCACGTTCGCGCATGCTTACATCCCGGTGCTCCACATCTTCCCGGGCACATGCGATGCATGATGAGTATGATTACCGAGTTTTTAATTAATTCATTTCAAACACGGGGTTGGGAAACTAAGGTACCTCCCTTGTATCATATCCAAACATGATCCAATCTAGGGTCGTCGGTCCTAGTTAATATCGAGACGATGGTGTGTTTTCTAGGTCACTGCGCAGCAGGGTACGCCGGGGCATTACGCACAAAGGTTGCACCACTCCCCCATCACCCCTTAAACGATTCATCACGATACAACTATACGAGAAACAGCCTAGTTCATACTCTATATATCGCGGCGAACCCTAAGGCATGTGCAACTTGAGTATGCTCGCGGTCACTCAAAGGCTCGCAGTACGTGCACACAAAGCGCACCACTCCCCCATCACCTTATCGGTGTAGGGCGTAGCAGGCGCGAATATAGTGTCCCATACCACCATAATCGGCTCACGGTAGAGTTGCTCACTTGGTCACTACGGGGAGGCACGCGGCCCCGGCGTAGGCCGACGGCTCGACCACGGTGTCCCATACCACCATGCCCCGGCTCATGAGTCTTAGCGGATCGGTACCATGGTTAGCGGGATTTTTCTTGGTAAGTTTGGTACCCTAGGTTCAAGCATTAGCGACCAAACATGGTGAACATACATAAGGCATGCGGTTTACTTAATATGTTCGGCTAGCTCGAGCGCACAACAAGTTGGGCGATATGAGGCGTTGAAGCACCTCGTGTGGCCAACCACTATCGCCAAGAAGCACGACTCGGGTTCACCAACACATCGTGCGTGGCGGAACGAAACCCCAACCACGTCTTCAAGTCGTCTGGGATGCCGGACTACGAACATAGTCCCAAGCTCAGTCAGTTGTGAAACATGAAGTAAAGCATAGGGCAAAGCATGTATTATAAAGCATGAAGTAAAGCATTTCATAAGGCATGTTGTAAAGCATGTTATCAAGCATGTTACGAAGCATGTTATAAAGCACTATACACATAGGGACACAAATACCTAGAGTTCACAGGTGAGTGGTTAGAGTGAACAACCACATGGAGAGTGTCATATGTGACTCTAAGGTAGCGGAGAATCCCATCTCAGCACCTAACTAAGGTTCTAACACTTAAACACTTACACTCGCAAGTGATTTCGCCAACACTTGGAATACACTACTTCAACATACATGACGTATGCTAGAGGAGGGTGTACTAGGGTTGTCCCGTTACCGAGCTAGTATTTTATACATATACAACATATTCATACAGCAAATAAACATAGCAAACACATCGGCGAATTTTATACGTATAGGGTACTTCTACGTATACCCAATTTCGACATACATAGTGTTTACAAAGGAAGATAGATTTCGGCGATTCTTTTCGCCAAGCTAGTATTTTAATCATGTATTGTATAATCATACATTAAATACATATGACAAACATTATTCCAAAAGAAATCCTTATACGGTATTTCTTCAATACGTATTTTCAACATACGGCACATTTACAAAGGAACATATATTTTAGCGATTCCTTTCGCCAAACTAGCATTTTATTCATATAGCATATAATCATACATTAAATAAACATGTCAAACATTTATCAAGAAAAATACATTATACGGTATTTATACGTATACCTAGAATATGTGAAATTCCATATTTCACACCGTTAATCAAAACAGGAAACGGAAGGCACTTTGTACATGTGCAATTGCAAGCGAGATCATGAATCTACCATTATCTGACATTGAAAGCGTTGAAAACCGTAACTTATAAGCTTAAAGTCCTCACCTTTGCCTTTGGAAACGGAATAAATCGGCAAAGGGTGATGGATCTTCCGTCTACATTTACGATTTCTAGCCTAAAGAGCGGAATCGGTTAGTCGGTATACACCCCACTTCGATTCCACCACAAATCGGACCTAGGGTTAGGTTTTCTTACCTTCAAATGAGGCGGAAAACACGGGAGAACGCCGAGAATAAGGCGGTGTAGGCCGTGTAGCAATCCGGTGCAAGTGGAGGAAGATCGGCAACGATCTCCAAGTTCTTCCCTCTCTTTTCTCTCTCCTTCTAGGGTTTCTCCCTAAATTCGTATGGCTGTGAGAGGGGCTGCTCTAAGCCCCTTTTATAGCTTCAAACATTACGGAAATAGACTTAGGTTCATGGGGTCTGCGCTATATAAGATTTTCGACGCTTTTCCAAATTTCAAAAGGGTGTTACGGTAGCCCTCTTTGAACCAAATGTCGACTTAAACTTATCATCAATGGATCTACGTGGGATTACATTTTGACTCATTCGGATGCGCAGATCGCACGTGGCGGACCACTTTCGATTCGACGGTCGGTGGGCCACGATCGAAATTCAAGTACATGTAAATGTTCTGAAATTTTTCTTAATCCGAGGGTGTAATTTGGTCGATTCGACGGTCGGGTTGCTTAATCTCGACGCGTCAACGAACGATGCGGATCACTATTCCGAGATATTTATTTCGGCTTGTGAATAGTGTTTTTCACACTACCTCGCTCCGATTCGAAACGAATGGCCGTGGAATATCGGATAAGGCCGATTTTGAGATGATTGTTAAGCCCGGTGGGCGGTCCTAGTTCAACTTAACCGGGTTAATCGGAATCGAGTGCGATCTAGACCTAATATGAAGTTTCGTTTCACTCGAGAAAGCAGACGGGGAATGAGTTTGGTTCTAAACTTTAGGGTAACCTAGCGTCAATGATTCTGCAAGGTTTGGGTCTTGCAGATCGTATTTAAAGCGATCCTAACGGATTTCATATTTAATTGAGTTTAGTACTTAGTTAACTTTGTTAAATTTCTAAAGGATTTAATCCTATGTGATTTCTGGTCGAGGTGGTACTCGACCCAATGTACGGAATTTTTCAGGTCGTTACACTTTGAGCATGTTCTTTTCCTCTTTATGTTTATGACGTCAGGAAGCCCTGTTGTTCACCATCGTCTCCTGGGCATGGTTGGATGTCGGTACCCTTCCTAACCTTCATACATTGATTGGGTGGTAATTAGTTTAATTCTGTTGTTTGCTATGTCTCCTGGGCATGGTTTGGTGATGGAATCCATTCTAATTCATACACCTTTCATCTCTTGAAATCTATATCAATGGCGGTTCAGTTAATTTCCATGATTTCTAATCCAGGCATAAGATCTCCCTGATCTCTACAAGTGGATCCTCTGAATCCCTAGTTTTCCTTCTCTGATTTTTCCTAAAGTTTTAGATTAAATATTTCATCATTATTCCTCAAATCATAATTGGTTAAATTTCATCTTAGCCTAGTTCTAGATCTGGTTATTTTTTAGAAAGCGTACAGGTTTCAGTCCCTGTGGATTCGACCTCGGTCTTACCGAGTTTATTACTACATCACAACCCTATACTTGGGAGTGAACAAGTTTTAGCGCCGTTCTTGTAAGGGACCACGTGACTACGATTTTATGAAATTAATTAGTTTAGAGTTAGTTTAAGATTAGGATTTTACTAATTTTAAATTTTTAATTTTGTCTTCTATTTTTCATAGAACTAACATATTTTTTATTCTGTAGGTTGTTAAGATAGAACTTCTAATTTGGTAAACTCTTTCTGATTTTCTAGATTCTCTAACTCTTTAGATTTGATTTACTTTAGAAATTTCTTCTATTTAGAAACTAACTTATTTTGTTTTATTTTGCGAGGTCTTTAGCTTAGGGACTCCAATTTGGTAATCTCCTTCCAACCCTCTTTTCTTTCTAGATTTTCATTTTCTTTCTTAGGATTAGGTTTAGAATTTAATTGAGGGCTGCGAGTGTTTCATGCCCAAGTGGGCCCGTGACGACACTCGACGTCTCTTGGACTGAAGGAGGGTTAGTTGAGGGGTTATTTGTCCATCGCGAGGATTAGACACCGCTCGGATTCCCCGAGTTAATTGAGGTTATGGTGAAAATCAACCTCAAGCACTACCTCAACGGATGGATGAGGAAGTACATGATGAGAATGAGGTGCTTCAAGCACCCCCGCCTCGTACCTTACGAGATTATTGGCCGGCGGGGGTGAGCACGCCCTCATGCATGATTTTTCCCGAAAACACGGGACATATGGACATCAAGCCAGGAGTTATCCAACTCCTTCCTAAATTCCATGGGCTTGAATCAGAAAGTCCATACTTACATTTGAAAGAGTTCGATGAGATCATAGCCACCTTATACTTTCCCAATGTATCCGAGGATACAATCAGGCTGAAACTCTTTCCTTTTTCCTTGAAAGAGAAGGCTAAGACGTGGTTACATTCACTGCGTCCTAGATCCATTGGCACATGGATCGATTTGCAGAGGGAATTCATAAAGAAATTTTTCCCACACCATAAAACAATTACCCTCAGAAAGGCAATCATGAACTTTGCCCAAAAGGAAGATGAAACATTCTACCAATGTTGGGAAAGGTTCAAGGATCTTGTCAGTTCATGCCCACAACACGGTTTTGAAATGTGGCGCATTACAAATTTCTTCTATGATGGACTGACATCTTCCATGCGCCAACTGGTCGAGACAATGTGTAATGGTGAATTCATGAATAAAGAGGTCGATGAGGTATGGGATTACCTCGATAGACTTGCCGAGAATGCACAATCATGGGACCATTACCCAAAATCAAACACCACGCCTAAGCCAACTCAATCTAAGGAGAAAGGTGGAGTATATCTCCTGAAAGAAGAGGACGATGTAAATTTTAAAGTGACTAATCTCACTCGAAGAGTCGAGGCCATGGAAGGAAAGAAGGAGAAGGTTAATGAAATTGTTTGTGGCATCTGTGATTGCAACATTCACACCTGAAAATTGTCCTACCATATCGCCTTTCGAGGAGTGTTGAATGAGCAAGCTAATGCCGTAAATAACTATCAAAGACCTTTCAATGGATCTACCTCCAATACATACAATCTGGTTGGAGAAATCATCCAAATCTTAGTTGGAGGAATGGACAACCGCTACCCCTCAAAATTTCTTTAATCAAAACCAAAATCGGGGAAACCTCAAGAAGAACCGGTTCCAAATCCCATACAAGAGTGACTCGTCAAGCGGTGCATGACTTTATGCGAGAAAATAGATTCACGTATGACGGTTATAGAAAAGGGGATGCTTCCTGCACAACCGCTCCCCAATCCTAAACCGCTAAATACGAGATAAATGATCCCAGCTCTTCAAATCAAATGAGACACGCTAAATCCATCACCACTCTTAGGAGTGGGAAGATCATTGATAAAACCCTTCCGGTTAGGCCTGAAAAATCTCAAGAACCAGAAGAGGACAATAAAGATGGATCTCGTGATGTCCCACAAAATTTAGAACCGGAACTTCTAGAGAAGCCAGTTGCTCCATTCCCCCAACGGTTGGTTGCACCAAAACGTCTTTCTAACTCTCGGGATATTGCGGAGGTGTTGAAACAAGTGAAAGTCAACATTCCTCTACTTGATGTCGTAAAGCAGATTCCTTCATATGCCAAATTTCTGAAAGACCTATGTACAAACAAAAGACGACAAAGCATTCAAAAGAAGATCTTCTTGGACCGAGAAAGTGAGTGCCATCTGAAGCAAGATGTGCAGAAATTTAAGGATCCGGTAGCCCAACCATATCATGTGTAATCGGGAACCATCGAATTGATCACGCACTTCTTGACTTGGGAGCGGCGTCAATCTAATCCCCTACTCGGTATACAAAGCAGTTAGGATTGGGTGAGTTAAAACCTACCCTAACCACACTACAACTTGCCGATCGAGGCTTCGTGTACCAAGAGGGATTATTGAGGATGTGTTAGTCCAAGTCGATAGATTTTACTACCCCTGTAGATTTTATCATCTTGGACACCGAACCCATCAACAACATGAGCACTCAGATTCCGTCATTCTTGGTCGCCCATTCCTTGCCACATCAAATGCAATCATCAATTGCAGGAATGGTGTCATGACTATGTCTTTTGGAAATTTGACATTGGAGTCGAACATCTTTTTCAATAACGGCAGCAATGCAGAGGATGATGACGATGTCCACGACATTAACATGATCGATACTTTCGTGGAAGATAGGACACCCCTTACCTTATCCTCTGATCCTCTAGAGACGTGCTTGGCCCACTCCCATGAGTTTGATGATGATATGATTGGGGAGATGTGTGCCTTACTTGATACTGCACCGGTACTTGAAGTTAACCGGTGGAGGTCACAATTTGAAGAATTGCCACAAACTGATGTAGTGCCTCTACCGTCTAACCTCAAGGCACCAAAGCTTGACCTAAAACCTTTGCCCTCTGATTTGAAATATGCCTATTTAGGTCAAGATGAGACATACCCGGTGGTGATCTCTCGCCCACCTGGAGAAAGAACGAGGAGAGTATGCTCATCTCTACTCTCATTGAGCATAAAAGAGCCCTAGGATGGACGATAGCGGACCTCAAAGGAATCGATCCCTCGATTTGTACTCACCACATATATCTTGAGGAAAATGCAAAGGCGCTCGACAACCACAACGTAGACTAAATCCAAACATGAAGGAAGTGGTTAAGGCCGAGGTCCTCAAACTATTGGATGTGGGTATCATATACCCTATATCGATAGTCAATGGGTGAGTCCAACTCGAAGTCGTTCCTAAGAAGTCCAGGAATCACCATCGAGCCAATGCTAATAATGAACTCGTGCCAACTAGAGTCACTCTTGGTTGGAGAATGTGCATTGACTACGAGAAAGTTGAATACCGTCACAAGGAAGGATCACTTTCCTACGCCCTTCATCGATCAAATCTTGGAAAGGCTAATTTGGTCATTCCTATTCTTTGTTTTCTTGACGGGTATTCGGGCTATAATCAGATTGAAATTGCCCCTGAGGACCAGGAAAAGACCACATTTATATGTCCCTACGGCACCTTTGCTTACCGAAGGATGCCATTTGGACTATGTAATGCCCCTGCCACTTTTCAGCGATGTATGTTGAGTATCTTTTCGATATGGTGGGGCAATATCTAGAGGTCTTCATGGACGATTTCTCTGTCTATGGTTCATCTTTCAGCAAGTGCTTGGAAAGTCTTAAATGTGTGTTGAAAAGATGCGAAGAAAAGAACTTGGTACTTAATTGGGAGAAGTGCCATTTCATGGTTCATAAGGGGATTGTCCTTGGACATATCATCTCGTCAAGGGAATTGAGGTAGATAAGGCAAAAATCGATCTTATCTCTAACCTACCTCCACCCAAGAACATCGAGACGTGCGATCCTTCTTAGGACACGCAGATTTTATAGACGATTCATAAAGGACTTTAGTCTCCTCTCTCGTCCTTTATGTAATCTTCTTCAAAAGGATGTTCCATACGAGTGGACTGAGCAATGCCAGGAAGCTTTTACCAAGCTAAAAGGCATGTTAACCACTGCACTCATCATGCAGCCACCCGACTGGAGCCTTCCTTTTGAGCTTATGTGCGACGCCTCTGATTATGCTCTTGGAGCGGTTCTAGGCCAGAGAAAAGATAAGAGGCCCTGCGTCATCCATTACGCGAGTAGGACTTTAAATCCTGCCCAAGTGAACTACTCGACTATGGAAAAAGAACTCTTAGCCGTAGTGTTCGCCTTGGACATATTTAGGTCTTACCTGATCGGATCCAAGATCATTATCTATACAGATCATGCGACACTGAAGTATCTTCTTTCCAAGAATGATTCTAAGCCCCGCCTGATACGATGGATCCTTCTACTCCAAGAATTTGATTTGGAAATTAAAGATAAAAAGGGAGTAGAGAACGTAGTGGCCGATCACCTTTCTCGCCTTAATACCTCTGATTCCCTTGAAGCGACCTATATCAATGACATGTTCCCCGATGAACAACTGGTTCGAGTCTCCCATTCACCTTGGTTCGCTGATATTGCTAATTATCTTGCTACGGGTTCCATACCGACACATTGGGATCGCGCAAGATAAGAAGAAATTTTTCACCGAGGTGCGTAAATTCTTCCGGGATGATCCATACTTGTTTAAATATTGCCCGGACCAAATCTTGAGGAGATGTGTGCGGATGATGAGCATCGAGTGTCATCTCCTTTTGTCACTCACGGAGCTGTGGTGGTCACTTTCGCAAAAAGACCACGGCCAAGATTCTGCAGTATGGCTTTTATTGGCCCACTATGTTCGGGGGACACTCATGAGTTTTGCAAAGCTTGTGAGCGTTGTCGAGAAATTGGGAGCATTGTCCGTCGAAATATGATGCCCTTGAATCCCATTCTTATCATAGAGGCATTTGATTTTGGGGTATCGATTTCATGGGACCATTCCCCCAATCTTTTGGGAATTTATATATTTTGCTTCTTGTAGACTATGTCACTAAATGGGTCGAAGCGATTAGTGTCGGAATAATGACCATCGCACGGTCATTAAATTCCTAAAAGAAAACATCCTTTCCCGATTTGGAACGCCTCGAGCCATTATTAGTGATGGGGCTCACACTTTTGTAATAGGCCATTCGAGAGTTTAATGAAGAAATATGGTATCTCTCATAAGGTGAGCACCCATACCACCACAGACAAGTGGGCAAAGTGAGATTTCTAATAGGGAGATCAAACACATTTTGAGAAAACGGTTAACCCACGACCATAAGGATTGGTCAATTCGATTGACCGATGCCTTATGGGCGTCACCGTCTTGCTTTTAAAACCCCTATTGGAATGTCTCCTTTAGACTCGTCTATGGGAAGGCTTGCCACTTACGTGGAGTTGGAACATAGAGCCTACTTGGGCAATCAAAAATTTAAATTTCAATCTGAACAACGCGGCTCGCTACGCAAACTTCAATTGAATGAACTCGAAGAAATCCGGAACGACGCATACGAGAACTCGAGAATTTACAAGGACAGGATGAAGGCGTTTCATGACCAACATATTCTACGAAAATCATTCACGCCAGGTCAGAAAGTCCTTTTGTATAATTCTCGATTACATCTCTTTCAGGGTAAGCTTCGATCTCGTTGGACCGGCCCTTACATTGTTGTTACTGCATATCCTCATGGGGTCGTCGAGATAAGAGATCCCGACAACGGCAAGGAGTTTAAAGTAAATGGACATCGCTTAAAGCCATTTGTCGAGAAATTGGATTCGGAGGACATGTCCATGCCTCGGTGATCTGTTTACCGGGGTGATCTCTAGTCGATGGAGGTATAGGTAGGTTTATCGCTTTCTTAGGACTAGGGTAGTTATTTTATTTGTCTGACTGAAGACGTTAAACTTAGCGCTCCTGGGAGGCAACCCAGCTTTTCCATTTATTTCATTTAGCTAGATAGTTCAATGTTTGTGGGTAACATTACTGCAAACCCTCACGAGACTACAACTCGTCCACTAGGGGCAACCTAGGGGTTTAAAGGCTTGTTGTATGCGCTAAATGCAATCGAGAGCACCTGCGAAAGTGGTATAGGTAGGATTTTATTTTATTTTTGTTATTTTTGTTCTGCTTTCTCTCTCGTGCTGACTGGATTCCATGCTGCGATCTCTTGGAAAGTCTCTTACGATTCATCATCCAGGTACTATCTTCCCATCACTTCACATTTACTTTTGTTGTCCCATGTGCATTCCATGCTCATATCTTTTACATTGAGGACAATGTAGATTTTAGGTTGGGGGTGGGAGATTAGGTAACCTAATCAGTGTTTTTCTTCGTCTTGAGCAAGCAAAAATTGTGAAAATTTTTAACTTTTTTCTGGACTTTCTAGTGAATTCAAGGTGATTTTGACAGATATCCTGGATTTAGAATTTTAAGATACGTAATGTTGGTAATTCATGACTTTTGGATTCAGTTATCTGTAGATTTCACAGTTAAGTTTGAATTGTTAATCCATGATTAGAAGTTTTAAACATTGATTGAGTCATGATTCCACATGTCACATCTCGCTTTCACATTAAGGGTTCAATTTAAAACTGAAGGATTAACTTGGTAATCACTGAGCATGAAAGAAACCAGCCTAAAAGAATTGCACCATGGGTTTGCTCCCTATAGGTGTGGATTTGATTTTCTATGATTAACAGTTAGACAGAGTTGGGCGATTATTTTCACCATAGGTTTGCTCCCTATAAGTGAAAATTTGATTCCCATTGTTTTTAGTCTTAAAAAAAAAAAAAAAAAAAAAAAAAAAAAAAAAAAAAAAAACTAGAAAATGAAAGAATGATCTGTGAAGCAAAGTTCTGGTTTAGGTAATGGTTGTTATGAATTTTCTGATTGGTTACTAATGATATCATGAAATCGACAATTTGATCTCTTAATGATGTTAGGCTGAGATTTCACTATACACCCATGAAACTCAATGTTTAAAATTATTCTAGTTTATGGATTAATATTTGAACTTGATTATGAAATTCACCGTGCATGAGAGGCCAGGAGAAATTGATAATCACCATTCATGAATCTTAAGATTTCTCATATCTGGATTGTTTTTCAAAATATCACTCGGCTTCATAAGAATTGTCTCGTAAATTCTCAAATTAATTTTCGCATATTTTGCTCGGGACTAGCAAAATGCTGATTGGGGGTTGTGTTGAGGGTCAAATATTGCATATCAGACCCTAGTTACTGCTTGGATTTACGAACATAATATTGTTTAAAGGCCAACTTAATCGTGTTTATGCTGCAGGTGGAAATTAGGAGCTTTGATTGTAAAAGAGCATTAAAAGTGTGGATTTGACGCTCAGAATTTACCAAAGCAAGGGATGGACTCCAGAGGACCAAAATTGATGGATTTGTACGCCAGAGATCAGAGGAAATCAAGCCGTTCGCATTTAATAGGCTTGAAAACCAACCAGAACGCAAGATCACAGGGTTTCCGCCATTCGATCGACACAAGACTTCGTACATGGGATGTGGGTCAGAAAGTAACCGTACATATTAAATTTCAGCCATTAGAGATCTCAATAAATGGGCCAATGGACAGATCAACCGCTTAATTCTTTAAGTGGGGCCCACCTGCCACCTGGATATGCCTCACTTCTGGTCCCAATGCCTAAAAAGATATTGTAAAGTGGATGGACGGAACGGATTTCTCATGAACATTACAGTGGACCCCACATACGGGTGCACGAGTGCACATGCGGTGCACTCCCGAGCCGCACCGGACTCGAATTCGGTCAGCCAAACGGCTGACCCGTCTTCTTCTTGCGCCAGGAGACAGCGTCCAACGCCGTCTGACGCTGCGACAACCAGTAGGCCCCACTCGACAGCCGGAGTGATGATCTGAACCGTCCATTGTGATCATTAGGGGTGTATAACCCTCGCCTAGGTGGCGTTTTGCTCCATGAAGACATTACATGTATATGAGTACTTAATCGGATGATCGACGGCAGACAGAAAAAGTTGCGTGGACCACACCTTCATCAATCCGATCTCGTCAGTCCTGAACGGTTTTTCGCCAGAATTTCATTGGACGGGGTGGATTTTTACATAGATATCAATGTGGGACCCACCAATCTTGACGGTGCGGAAATCAGATCTCTGTTTCGCAACAGGGAGTTGCGGACCGACCGTGTGGGCCACCATCTTTGATCAACCGATCAATCCAGACCGCCCATTCGTTCCAGAAGGTTGAACCGACCGTGAAAAAGGAGTTTCTCCAAACCCATGCACACACACTCAGAAGAATCTAGATCAAATGCAGTTCGGACGGTAGAATGATACTTTTGATGGACCACACTAAATGTGACCCGAATAACATCAATCCCAACCGGTTTTGCGAGACCAATCCAATGGTCGGAATGGATTTATGGTCTGACAATTCGTTCTGGGCCACACCAAGCATCAGCGTAAGTGTCTTGCGACGACTGCGTCCGAGAGCCGGTTGATCCGAGCCATTCAACAACCATTGACAGGATCAGTCCGACAATTCTGACTGTCCAAATCCAACCCAGGGGACCACCGATCAAGTTCAAGGAGTTTAAATGGCTTGGATGTAATATTTAAGGCAGTCAAGGGCCGAACGCAGGCACTTCACGCTGCTGTGTGCTGCGTAAGTGTGGAGTCTTTTTCAAGCGGATTCTCTCCACTGCTCCTGACACCTATAAAACAAAGAGAGAGAGAATGTGGAGAGGGAGGACCGGGAGCAGCTTGGCTTGGGGTTTAGACGTGGATCGGTCGAGAGAGAGAGGAATAGTTAAGTTTTTATTTTATTTTTTTCTACTTGTTTTCCTTATTTATTTTTTTTAAGATGTTGAGCCTTTCCATGTGTCAGCTAAACCTCTTAGCTAGGGCTAAGAGGTGAAGCTTGTAGCGTGATGGGATGCCTCTTTGCTTGTGCCTTTGTTTAGACTGAATTTGATGTTGATTTGGGTTTTTATTAAGGGAATGTTTTCAGTCTCTAATGGTCTGTTGTGACTGAAATTACAATGGGTCTGCGATGGCTTTGAGCATGTTCTTTTCCTCTTTATGTTTATGACGTCAGGAAGCCCTGTTGTTCACCATCGTCTCCTGGGCATGGTTGGATGTCGGTACCCTTCCTAACCTTCATACATTGATTGGGTGGTAATTAGTTTAATTCTGTTGTTTGCTATGTCTCCTGGGCATGGTTTGGTGATGGAATCCATTCTAATTCATACACCTTTCATCTCTTGAAATCTATATCAATGGCGGTTCAGTTAATTTCCATGATTTCTAATCCAGGCATAAGATCTCCCTGATCTCTACAAGTGGATCCTCTGAATCCCTAGTTTTCCTTCTCTGATTTTTCCTAAAGTTTTAGATTAAATATTTCATCATTATTCCTCAAATCATAATTGGTTAGATTTCATCTTAGCCTAGTTCTAGATCTGGTTATTTTTTAGAAAGCGTACAGGTTTCAGTCCCTGTAGATTCGACCTCGGTCTTACCGAGTTTATTACTACATCACAACCCTATACTTGGGGAGTGAACATGTGGGAGATGTGGGAGAGTCTCCCTGCCCTTCTTCCCTGCTGCTATCCATGCTCCTCCACTACGTTCTAATCGCTTTCCCGGTGATTCCAGCTCCGTTTCTAGGTAAGAAACTGTAACATCCCGAAAAATCGAGGGTTAAGTAGTAACTCAACTCTCGAGTTCCAGAGCATCACTTATGCAACATAGATAATGATGGTTAAATGTTGTCTGTGTTAGTATAATAAACATGAGTGAGATTCTACCAAAAACAGTAATTCATACTCCAGATCCATGTATAAAGCATAAGCGGAAGACTGAAAGGTATATATAGATATATATAAAATAAAACATTCTCGATCTCCAGAGTATGAACACTAACTGAGTCACCGTATATATATATATATATATATGTTGGTTTTGAATCAAAATGTCAAAATAGTACAACTGAAATTATCAACCTCAGAGCTCCAGAAGCACTAGACGACTGTCTATGCGAAGCCTCCAATAATTGCATGTACGAGAACTCCTCCTGATCGTCATAGAAATCGGGCTCAGTCTTCTGTTCTCCAGTAATACCTGCATCTGATACAGGGTCTGGTGGGTGTTTTAAAACACCGTCCCGTAACGTGGGAGTGAGTAGCTAACTCAGTAGAACAATAAAGCATAGGTTAACATGTTATCAATACGTCAAGCAAAGAATGATAAATCAAGTACAAGCCCTTAGGCAATGGGTCGATCGTAATACCTCATTAACTTGTCTTAGGCAAACGATCGAATCCTCATTAACTTGTCGAACCGAATAAAGTCTAAAGCGCCTTTGAACTCATTTCCTTCACAAACCTCACCCTTCATCACCTTGATCTTCCAATTTTTCTAATAACTTTCACCCTAGACACTATCTTAAACTAGCTAAGTAGTATAACTTGGATCACTTTATATACAAACTCCAAAGGCCTGAGTACCACCTCGACCAGAATTCACTTAGGACTAAATCCTTTAGAAATGAGACAAAGTAACTAGGTGTGAAACCAGATTAGCTACGAAATCCGTTAGGATCGCTTTAAATACGATCTGCAAGACCCAAAACTTGTAGAATCATTGGCGCTAGGTTACCCTAAAGTTTAGAACCAAACTCATTTCCGTCCGCTTCTCGGGAATGAAACGAAACTTCGTATTAGGTCTAGATCGCACATCGGGAGTCCGATTAACCCGAAGCTAAGGAACTAGGACCGCCCCACTGGGCTTAACAATCATCTCAAAAATCAGCTCCATCCGATGTTCCATGGCCATTCGTTTCGATTCGGAGCGAGGGAGTGTGAAAAACACTATTCCCATCCAAAATAAATATCTGGAATAGTGATCTGGCATCATTCGTTGACGCGTCAGTATTAAGCAACCTGACCGTCAGAATCAGACCAAATTACACCCTCGGATTAAGAAAAATTTCAGGAACATTTACATGTACTTGGAATTTCTGATCGTGGCCCACTGACCGTCGAACTGAAAGTGGTCCGCCACGTGTGATCTGGGAATCCGATCGAGTCAAAAACGTAATCCCACGTAGATCCATAGATGGTGAGCTTAAGTTTGACGTTTGGTTCAAGGAGGGCCACCAGAACTTCCCTTTTGAGCTGGAAAAGCGACGAATATCCTATATTAGCAGTACCCCTTGAACCTGAGTCTAATTTCGGAATGTTTTTGGCTATAAAAGGAGCTTAGAACAGCCCCTCTCACAGCCATACGAATTTTGGAGAAAACCCTAGAGGGAGAGAGAGAAAAGAGAGAGAAGAGCTTGGGTTTTGCTGCCGATCTTCCTCCTACTTGCTTTGGATCTTGTTACACGGCCTACACCGCTTCATTCAGTGTGTTTTCCGGCGGTTTCCATCCCATTTGAAGGTAAGAAACCCTAACCCTAGGTCTGATTTGAGGTGGGATCGATGTGGGATGTGTAACGACTAACCGATTCCGCTCTTTAGGCTAGAAATCTCCCGTATACGGAAGTTCTACTACCCTTGCTGATTCGTTTCGTTTCCAAAGGCAAAGGTGAGGACTTTAAGTGTATAAGTTGCGGTTTTCAACGCTTTCAATGTCAGATAATGGTAGATTCATGATCTGCATGCAATTGCACATGTACAAAGTGCTTTCCGTTTCCTGTTTCGATTAACGTTGTGAAATATGGAATTTCACATATTCTAGGTATACGTAGAAATACCGTATACGTATTTTTTTGGATAAATGTTTGACATGTTTATTTAATGTATGATTATATAATATATGAATAAAATACTAGTTTGGCGAAAGGAATCGCCAAAATACATGTTCACTTGTAAATGCGACGTATGTTGAAATTGTGTATGTTAGAAATACCGTATACGTATTTCTTTTGGAATAATGTTTGACATACTTATTTAATATATGATTATACAATATATGAATAAAATACTAGCTTGGCGAAAGGATTCGCCTAAATACATGTTTACTAACAAACACTATGTATGTAGAAATACGGTATTGTACGAAGTACCGTATACATGTATATTTTAGCGATGTGTTTGTCATGATTAATTGTCGTATAAATATATTATGTGCGTATAAAATATTTACTTGGCGAAGGGAATCGCCGTAATACATGTTTGCTTGTATACACTATGTATGTTGAAAATGCGTATTCTAGAAAATACTGTATACGTATAAATTTTGGAGATGTATTTATCATGATTATTTGTTGTAGTAATATATTATACATGGATAAAATACTCACTTGGCTAAAGGATAGCCCTAATACATGTTTTGCTAACATACACCATGTATGTTGTAATAGTGTATTCTAAGTGTTGTGAAAATGACTGAATGAGTATAGAATTCTCATTCGTGCTCGCCATGACTAATTGTCATGGATAATTGATTGTTGTATTGGCAATACCCCTTTTGTGAAAGGATTTGCCCTAAATCACGCATACGGCCAATACACACTATATATGCTAAAATGTGTGGCCCAAGTGTTTGTGGAAATGGTGAATGAATATGGAATTTGGTTTCCTGCTTGCCATGACTATCCGTCATGGGTGTATGCGTGTTATGATTGGGGTAACTCCCTAGTGAAAGGATTTGGCCTTATACCTCTGTGATCAACATATGTCATGTATGTTGATTCCTGTATTTTAAAGTGTTTGTTGAAATGTCTGAATGAGTAGTAGTTAGTAAATTGTAATGTTTAAGGGTGTTGAGGTATGATTCTCAACTCCTTTAACTATGTGTATGATTTCCTGAATAGCTATGTGATTAGGAATTGAATATATACAAACTCATGCTTGTGTTGTTCTTTACAACATGCTTTATATCATGCTCTATAATATGCTTATAACATGCCTACTAGCATGTTTGAATTACTTTATTTATCATGCTTGAATTACTTTGTCTATCATGCTTTACTCCATATGCTAAGGATGACAAGTGATTGTGCTTGGGGCTATGATTATAGTCCAGACAATCGGTACTAGAATTGAATTCGTGGCTGTGATTCATTTGCCACGTGAGATGTGTTCGACGAACTCGAGTCGTACTTCGGTTGGCGATAGTGGTTGGCCACGCGAAGTGCTTATGCACTTCATGTCGTTTAACTTGTTGTGCGCTCGGGCTAGCTGAGCTCGTCAGGCAACCCGATCTGTCTTTTGTATGTTCACCATGTTTGGTCACTAATGCTTGAACCTAGGGTACCAAACTTACCAGTGAAAACCCTTTTAACCATGGTACCTCGATCCGCTAAGACTCATGAGCCGGGCATGGTGGTATGGGACACCGTGGTCGAGCCGTCGGCCACGCGGGGCTACGTGCCTCCCGTAGTGACCAAAGTGAGCAACTTAACTCGTGAGCCGATTATGGTGGTATGGGACACTATATTCGCGCATTTGTCGGCCTACATTGATAAGGTGATGGGGAGTGGTGCAACCTTTGTGCGTAATGACCACAGCGGCCCTTTGTAGTGACCGCGAGCATATTCTCGAAGTTGCGGCGTGCGCCTTAGGGTTCGCCGCGATATATAGAGTATGAACTAGGCTGTTTACGTATAGTGATGAATCGTTTAAGGGGTGATGGGGAGTGGTGCAACCTTTGTGCGTAATGCCACTGGCGCCCTCTGCAGTGACCTAGAAAATACACCATCGTCGATATTAACTAGGGTGACGACCCTAGAATGGATCATGTTTGGGAATGATACAAGGGAGGTACCTTAGTTTCCCAATCCTTTGTTTGAAATGGACTAATTAAAAACTCGGTAATCATGCTCATCATGCATCGCATGTGCCTGGAAGATGTGGAGCCTTGTGGGATGTAAGCATGCGCGAACGTGAGATGGTGTCGCATGAGGGAGTATGTCGGTGAGGGCATCCATCATACCGCATTCATACTTGCATTAATCGAGTAACTAGGAGTGCTTGATTTCTCGCTTTATCATTACTGCTTGACTGCATCGATAACATGTTAACTTATGCTTTATTGTTCCACTGAGTTAGCTACTCACTCCCACGTTACGGGACGGTGTTGTACACACCAAACAGATTTGTTGAGTTTCAGGTGATGGCGATGCTTGTGAGCGAGCCGGACTATTTCTATGGTGATGAGGAGGAGTTCTCCTATCTGTATCTCTCTGACAGGTCTATGAAGACCTGGTATTGTACTGACGGGGCTATGGTATTTGGGATAGGAGACTTTACACGTCATCACATTAGGTATATTTTAGAATTGTCCTTGTAATTATTTAACCTGGAAATGTTATCACACTCACGGAGACTCATCATAGTTTATATATTTTGTCTATCTATTAGTCTTCCGCTTGCAACTTTAACTGTCTATGGAGTATGATATGTTGTTTTGGCTTAATCTCACTCATGTTCACTACTCTAATACGGTCAACATTCAATCATCATTCATTTTGTTGCATAAGTGATGTTGGAACTCGAGAGTTGAGTTTATACTCGACCCCGATTTTCAGGGCGTTACAAGATGGTATCGAGCATGATTTTGATTAAACCGGACCTGGGTTATGGTCACACGATGCACACCGACGCACTCGACTTAGGAGGGAGCGACGGAATGTAGAAACAGTCTTAGACATCCCTGTTCGTCAAGCGGCTAGTTCACCGAAAACGAACGCCGAAATCGAGTCTGTATTCAACCATGGTCGCACGCAGTCGACCCTAAAATGTTCTAGGCCGTCTATAGATAATTCTAGATTATAACCCACCTCATCCCAACGGTTGAAAATCGGTAGAATAAGGGATGGCGTGATGAGGATAACTACTCCGAATCCTCGAGCTTCTCTGGACTCCTCACGAGACTTCTCGAATCATGAGGAAAGAAAAGCAAAAAGTAGAAATAAATTCTAATAAATTTGAATTGATTAATGAATGACTAAAAAATGAGTTCACAACCCTTTAAATAGGAATACCAAGCAATGGGAAAGAAATCAGAAACAAACTACAACTAAAACTCCTAGGTTGTGATGTCTACTAGTGCGCAAGGCTTTCAGCCAAAAATAGTAAGTGTCCTATTTGACTTCACCAAACCATTCTCCTAATTATTCTAAGCTCTTTACGCGATGAGCGCAACTCCTAAAGCCCAACAGATGAAGAGTAATCAAACAAAAATTACTATTTTGGTAAAACAAAATTAAAACGGGAAAATGGCCGCCAATTGGAGGGTTTTCTCGCAATTTCGGGCTGCGCAACCCGGCATAGCTGGGTTGGTTGGCTTCATTAGCTCGTTCTACCCCAAATTCATATATTTTACATCAGATAACTCATTCCGGATTGCAAGTTATGTCCGATTATCCCGAAACTACCCGAAATGGAGCGAATCGGATTCGGGGCCCCCCACGTTAGATCCGATGGGACCCTAGGTCGAACCGGGGTGCATTTGGCACCTTGGGACACCACAGAAACAGGCCCCACCGCGGCGGCGCGGTTCCGGCCAAGTCGGATCCGGCCAGCCGGCCGGCGGGCGGCGCGGCGACCGGCGGCGGACCGCGGTCCGGTCGGTTTTCCGGCGTGGGTCCGAGGCATGGGGTTGGTCGGCTCGACCTCCCCTACCCCCTGGCACGTGCCATTTTGGCCAATGTTTGGGATTTTTAGGGTTGGAGCCCCCCTCTCTCTCACATCTTCCCTTCCAAACGCCCCCCCTTCTATTTCCGATTTTTCTCTCAAACCTTTCTCCCAAACCTTTCAATCCACCATTTTCGCCATGAATCACCACTCCCATCCATCACAGCAGCCCTAACCTCCTCCTTCCCTTCTTTCACATGTGAGCTCTCACACCCCCTCACTTGGAGCTCAAATTCGTGCAACCTTCAAACCTATCTCATTTCTCCCTTTTACCTTCTTCATTCCCTACCTTTTGGCCTTTACAATCCCTGTTGAGGCTCAAGTCCATGGAGAACCAAAAACTCCAGCCCCCCATTTCCCTTATCCTCATTTTCCATGGCTCTATCCGAGCTCATCCATATGTTGTCTTGTAGTTTGCATGGGCTACTATCTTAGGGTGGTTATGTTTTCCTGTTGATAGGTGTAGTAGTTGGTAGAATGTTTTAAGTATTTGAGAACGTTTAGGGTCCGTTCGGCCAAATTACATTAGATAAGTTTACGGTGGATAGAATTGTAAAAGTAATAATAAATGTATATGTAGGGTATGGCCCCTAGATTGGGTGTATCCTATGTCTTCCGACACCATGTTTAGAATGTACACAATTAAGAGTAAATTCTGAGAATTCCTTTCCAATAACACTTAGAAATTTTCCCATCGTGGGGTATGGAAAATCCCATCTCACGTTTTTCCAACACCAGGCTCATTTTTCCAAGGCCTATAAAATTTAATCCCCTCCCACCCTCCTACCAACCATGTCACACCCAATCCCAAGGTAGGATTAGTAATGCGGTCCCATTTAATACAACTTAAGGCCACTGGCCAAATTGTGTTGAAGTGATAAAGTCCCTTGATATACATTAACCCACCACACTCTGATAGCTTAAGCTTTTGGAGTAAATGGTTGTTTGATAGATAGGCCCATAGAGTTTGGACCTAGAGCGATACTCCTAGTTTTGACAGACCTGACCATATAGGAAATCCAACAAATTAATAATACAAACCCCAGGATCTTCTTATTGGTGTGAGCATGTGTGAAAAGCTCGAGCGTCAAGTACAGACAACTCAATTCCACTTAGACAACGTTTGACCCTACACGATGAATAATTTCTTGTATTAGAAATGATCTGAAATCATCTAGTGTGTAAGCATAGACTAATAGATTACCACTATTCATTAAATTGAGACTAGGCTACTCTTGGTTCTACTACTAACGAAAAGACGATTATGCTAAGATAATTGCAAGATAGTTGAAAGATGGACTTAATTAATTGGCTGGATTAGGTTGGAGTGAGACCTCACTCCTTCGTTGGACTCCTTAATACTCATAGGCTCCTTTAATAACTCATGGGAAGGTTGTATGACATAGAAACTATTCACGCTCATAGAAAACTTATATATCCTTTGGATTTAATGTTAGATCAAATCAATACACCCTTAGAATTTCCTTCTCAAGGACTTAGTACAACCGGGAACACGGAGTAGAGGAACTACATATAAGCGAGGTATTCGCGGTTTGAATCGAATTCTCAATCTGGTAGTGACCAATGAACCCTATGCTCGATCAAGCGAAGGTCGGGATCGGCTAGGATTAAGACCCGATACGATGATTTTCGTCTTCGCGAGGGTAGAAGGTCTATGTATCCGGCTCAGACCCACTACGCAACTTTCTTCCGTGTTGGCTTGACCACTTACAACCAAAAGTTTATAACTTTGTCTTTGAGAAGTGTGAGAATATATAGCCAATAGAAATATTTCCTTTTAGGCCTAAGGAATTTCCCAAGTGAGCAACAGACAGTTAAGAATCGGGTCCTAAATCACATGCCATGTCGGCATACATATTGTGCTTATGAACGTAAAAGATAGCATGCCTATTAAGCTAGACATGATTAAATAGGATAAGTCGGACCGCGACAAAAACCCTTGGTAGAATTAGGCATCTCGCCACAAACTCACACACGACCCGAATCAACCACAATACCCTTCATCTTTAGCTCCTTTCTATGACCATAGGTATCAATGCCATAATACACAACATTGATGAAAAGAAGACCAATGTAGTGGGAGATCGCATCCCATTTCATGTCAAGGATAGATCCTAAACTACACCTTGTTCCGATATACGGAGCGGGACATAAATCTTGAGCCTTGAGGGTGAAAATAAATTTTAAGGGGGTAGAACATGATGAACCCGCTCTAGTTAGGTCACCTAATACACCTCTTTGATCTGGGTGGCGAAAGTGAAAGCGTGGTGGACCCTACCCACTGGCCCAGGATCGAAACGGTGCTCGATAACATACGCACATTATAGAAGCCCTAGCAAGTTCTACTATGAGAAAATGTTTTAAGATGATTTAGTAAGACTTGATTCACCCTTTCCTTGGACATAGATAATATCGAGGACTCTCTTAGACTAAGACCTAAAGGACAACCTTAGAATAAACAATTTGAGCCTTTCAATGATGGACATTCCCTACTCTTAGAGAGTGATCGGACTACGGAGTTTCTTGACATCTACAACTGCGAAGTTTTCGCGGCTTGACCCAATTCCCAATCCGGGTGACTACCGATGGACTCTCTGTGACGAGCGGACGACCCGGGATCCACCAGATTCGGAAGGGATACGATGAGCTTCCTATCCCTGCCCGGTGGATGATCGATGTATCGGGATCGAGCCCACTATTACCGTCTCTCCGTGTTGGTCAAACAATGAAAACAACTATCTTACTCTAAATTGTGGGAATTGTCGTCGAGACTCCAAATAGGTAAAGAAATAAATGGTAGCAAACCATCAGGGTATGAGAAATGGATGAAGAATTAAGTTTTAAGGAGGGTAGACTAAAAGGAACCAGACTAGTATATACCCTACCACGCGTAGGAACTCGAAATCAATAAGTCTTAGGCAAATGAAATAATAGAAATCTTTCCTTATTACCCTTAGGCAATTTCGGGGATGAAATTTTGTTTTAAGGGGGGTAGATTGTAACGCCCCGGATTTTTGCCAACCTGGGATTAGATGACCTTAGGCAATGGGTCGATCGTAATACCTCATTAACTTGTCAGAACTGAATCCCAAAGTCTAAAGCCGCCTTTGAACTCATTTCCTTCACAAACCTCACCCTTCATCACCTTGATCTTCCAATTTTTCTAAGAACTTTCACCCTAGACACTATCTTAAACTAGCTAAGTAGTATAACTTGGATCACTTTATATACAAACTCCAAAGGCACGAGTACCACCTCGACGAGAATTCACTTAGGACTAAATCCTTTAGAAATGAGACAAAGTAACTAGGTGTGAAACCAGATTAGCTACGAAATCCGTTAGGAATCGCTTTAAATACGTCTCCGCAAGACCCAAAACTTGTAGAATCATTGCGCTAGGTTACCCTAAAGTTTAGAACCAAACTCATTTCCCGTCTGCTCTCGGGAATGAAACGAAACTTCGTATTAGGTCTAGATCGCACATCGGGAGTCCGATTAACCCGAAGCTAAGGAACTAGGACCGCCCCACTGGGCTTAACAATCATCTCAAAAATCAGCTCCATCCGATGTTCCATGGCCATTCGTTTCGATTCGGAGCGAGGGAGTGTGAAAAACACTATTCCCATCCAAAATAAATATCTGGAATAGTGATCTGGCATCATTCGTTGACGCGTCAGTATTAAGCAACCTGACCGTCAGAATCAGACCAAATTACACCCTCGGATTAAGAAAAATTTCAGGAACATTTACATGTACTTGGAATTTCTGATCGTGGCCCACTGACCGTCGAACTGAAAGTGGTCCGCCACGTGTGATCTGGGAATCCGATCGAGTCAAAAACGTAATCCCACGTAGATCCATAGATGGTGAGCTTAAGTTTGACGTTTGGTTCAAGGAGGGCCACCAGAACTTCCCTTTTGAGCTGGAAAAGCGACGAATATCCTATATTAGCAGTACCCCTTGAACCTGAGTCTAATTTCGGAATGTTTTTGGCTATAAAAGGAGCTTAGAACAGCCCCTCTCACAGCCATACGAATTTTGGAGAAAACCCTAGAGGGGAGAGAGAGAAAAGAGAGAGAAGAGCTTGGGTTTTGTTGCCGATCTTCCTCCCCTTGCTTTTGGGCTTGTTACACGGCCTACACCGCTTCATTCAGTGTGTTTTTCCGGCGGTTTCCATCCCATTTGAAGGTAAGAAACCCTAACCCTAGGTCGATTTGAGGTGGGATCGATGTGGGTTGTGTAACGACTAACCGATTCCGCTCTTTAGGCTAGAAATCTCCCGTATACGGAAGTTCTACTACCCTTGCTGATTCGTTTCGTTTCCAAAGGCAAAGGTGAGGACTTTAAGTGTATAAGTTGCGGTTTTCAACGCTTTCAATGTCAGATAATGGTAGATTCATGATCGCATGCAATTGCACATGTACAAAGTGCTTTCCGTTTCTGTTTCGATTAACGTTGTGAAATATGGAATTTCACATATTCTAGGTATACGTAGAAATACCGTATACGTATTTTTTTGGATAAATGTTTGACATGTTTATTTAATGTATGATTATATAATATATGAATAAAATACTAGTTTGGCGAAAGGAATCGCCAAAATACATGTTCACTTGTAAATGCGACGTATGTTGAAATTGTGTATGTTAGAAATACCGTATACGTATTTCTTTTGGAATAATGTTTGACATACTTATTTAATATATGATTATACAATATATGAATAAAATACTATTTGGCGAAAGGATTCGCCTAAATACATGTTTACTAACTAACAAACACTATGTATGTAGAAATACGGTATTGTAGAAGTACCGTATACATGTATATTTTAGCGATGTGTTTGTCATGATTAATTGTCGTATAAATATATTATGTGCGTATAAAATATTTACTTGGCGAAGGGAATCAAAAGTAATACATGTTTGCTTGTATACACTATGTATGTTGAAAATGCGTATTCTAGAAAAATCACGTATACGTATAAATTTTGGAGATGTATTTATCATGATTATTTGTTGTAGTAATATATTATACATGGATAAAATACTCACTTGGCTAAAGGATAGCCCTAATACATGTTTTGCTAACATACACCATGTATGTTGTAATAGTGTATTCTAAGTGTTGTGAAAATGGTGAATGAGTATAGAATTCTCATTCGTGCTCGCCATGACTAATTGTCATGGATAATTGATTGTTGTATTGGCAATACCCCTTTTGACGAAAGGATTTGCCCTAAATCACGCCACGGCCAATACACACTATATATGTTAAAATGTGTGGCCCAAGTGTTTGTGGAAATGGCTGAATGAATATGGAATTTGGTTTCCTGCTTGCCATGACTATCCGTCATGGGTGTATGCGTGTTATGATTAGGGTAACTCCCTAGTGAAAGGATTTGGCCTTATACCTCTGTGATCAACATATGTCATGTATGTTGATTCCTGTATTTTAAAGTGTTTGTTGAAATGTCTGAATGAGTAGTAGTTAGTAAATTGTAATGTTTAAGGGTGTTGAGGTATGATTCTCAACTCCTTTAACTATGTGTATGATTTCCTGAATAGCTATGTGATTAGGAATTGAATATATACAAACTCATGCTTGTGTTGTTCTTTACAACATGCTTTATATCATGCTATATATAATATGCTTATAACATGCCTACTAGCATGTTTGAATTACTTTATTTATCATGCTTGAATTACTTTGTCTATCATGCTTTACTCCATATGCTAAGGATGACAAGTGATTGTGCTTGGGGCTATGATTATAGTCCAGACAATCGGTACTAGAATTGAATTCGTGGCTGTGATTCATTTGCCACGTGAGATGTGTTCGACGAACTCGAGTCGTACTTCGGTTGGCGATAGTGGTTGGCCACGCGAAGTGCTTATGCACTTCATGTCGTTTAACTTGTTGTGCGCTCGGGCTAGCTGAGCTCGTCAGGCAACCCGATCTGTCTTTTGTATGTTCACCATGTTTGGTCACTAATGCTTGAACCTAGGGTACCAAACTTACCAGTGAAAACCCTTTTAACCATGGTACCTCGATCCGCTAAGACTCATGAGCCGGGCATGGTGGTATGGGACACCGTGGTCGAAATTTGTCGGCCTCTGCTGGCTGGGCTACGTGCCTCCCCGTAGTGACCGGTGAGCAACTTAACTCGTGAGCCGATTATGGTGGTATGGGACACTATATTCGCGCTTTGTCGGCCTACATTGATAAGGTGATGGGGAGTGGTGCAACCTTTGTGCGTAATGACCACAGCGACCCTTTGTAGTGACCGCGAGCATATTCGAAGTTGCGGTGCGCCTTAGGGTTCGCCGCGATATATAGAGTATGAACTAGGCACTGTTTACGTATAGTGATGAATCGTTTAAGGGGTGATGGGGAGTGGTGCAACCTTTGTGCGTAATGACCACAGCGCCTCCTCTGCGGTGACCTAGAAAATACACCATCGTCGATATTAACTAGGGTGACGACCCTAGAATGGATCATGTTTGGGAATGATACAAGGGAGGTACCTTAGTTTCCCAATCCTATTTGTTTGAAATGGACTAATTAAAAACTCGGTAATCATGCTCATCATGCATCGCATGTGCCTGGAAGATGTGGAGCACTTGTGGGATGTAAGCATGCGCGAACGTGAGATGGTGTCGCATGAGGGAGTATGTCGGTGAGGGCATCCATCATACTGCATTCATACTTGCATTAATCGAGTAACTAGGAGTGCTTGATTTATTGCTTTATCATTACTGCTTGATTTGCATCGATAACATGTTAACTTATGCTTTATTGTTCCACTGAGTTAGCTACTCACTCCCACGTTACGGGACGGTGTTGTACACACCAAACAGATTTGTTGAGTTTCAGGTGATGGCGATGCTTGTGAAGCAGAGCCGGACTACTTCTATGGTGATGAGGAGGAGTTCTCCTATATGTATCTCTCTGACAGTCTATGAAGACTGGTATTGTCCTGACGGGGCTATGGTATTTGGGATAGGAGACTTTACACGTCATCACATTAGGTATATTTTAGAATTGTCCTTGTAATTATTTAACTGGAAATGTTATCACACTCTGGAGACTCATCATAGTTTATATATTTTGTCTATCTATCATAGTCTTCCGCTTGCAACTTTAACTGTCTCTGGAGTATGATATGTTGTTTTGGCTTAATCTCACTCATGTTCACTACTCTAATACAGTCAACATTCAATCATCATTCATTTTGTTGCATAAGTGATGTTCTGGAACTCGAGAGTTGAGTTTACTCGACCCCGATTTTTCGGGCGTTACAAGATGGTATCGAGCATGATTTTGATTAAACCGGACTGGGTTATGGTCACACGACACACCGACGCACTCGACTTAGGAGGAGCGACGGAATGTAGAAACGATCTTAGACATCCCCTTTCGTCAATGGCGCTAGTTCATTGAAAAAAACGAACGCCGAAATCGAGTATGTATTCAACCATGGTCGCACGCAGTCGACCCTAAAAATGTTCTAGGCGCGTCTATGATAATTCTAGATTATAATCCACCTCATCCCAACAGTTGAAAATCGGTAGAATAAGGGATGGCGTGATGAGGATAACTACTCCGAATCCTCGAGCTTCTCTGGACTCCTCACAGAGACTTCTCGAATTCATGAGGAAAGAAAGCGAGAAAGTAGAAATAAATTCTAATAAATTTGAATTGATTAATGAATGACAAAAAAAAAAAAAAAAAAAAAAAAATGAGTTCACAACCCTTTAAATGGGAATACCAAGTAATAGGAAGAAATCGAAACAAACTACTAAAACTCTAAAACTTCCTAGGTTGTGATGTCTACTAGTGCGCAAGGCTTTCACCAAAAATAGTAAGTGTCCTATTTGACTTCACCAAACCATTCTCCTAATTATTCTAAGCTCTTTTACGCGATGAGCGCAACTCCTAAAGCCCAACGGATGAAGAGTAATCAAACAAAAATTACTATTTTGGTAAAACAAAATTAAAACGGAAAATGGCCGCCAATTGGAGGGTTTTCTCGCAATTCGGGCTGCACAACCCGGCATAGCGGGTTGGTTGGCTTCATTAGCTCGTTCTACCCCAAATTCATATATTTTACATCGAGATAACTCATTAGGATTGCAAGTTATGTCCGATTATCCCGAAACTACCCGAAATGGAGCGAATCGGATTCGGGGGCCCCACGTTAATCCGATAACCCCTGGGTCGAACCGGGGTGCATTTGGCACCTTGGGACATGTGGAAACAGGGCCCCACCGCGGCGGCGCGGTTCGGCCAAGTCGGGCGCGGCGCGCCGCGGCACGGCGGCGGCGGACCGCGGTCCGGTCGGCTTTCCGGCGTGGGTCAAGCATGGGGTTGGTCGGCTCGACCTCCCCTACCCCCGGCACGTGCCATTTTGGCAATGTTTGGGATTTTAGGGTTGGAGCCCCCCTCTCTCTCATTTTCCCTTCCAAACGCCCTCCCCTTCTATTTCCGATTTTTTCTCTCAACCCTTTTCTCCAAACTTTGCAATCCCCATTTTCTTCCATGAATCACCCACTCCCATCCATCACATCACAGAGCCCTAACCTCCTCCTTTTCCCTTTTTCACACGTGAGCTCCCACCCCCCTCACTTGGAGCTCAAATTCGTGCAACCTTCAAACCTATCTCATTTCTCCCTTTTACCTTCTTCATTCCCTACCTTTTTGGCCTTTACAATCCCTGTTGAGGCTCAAGTCCATGGAGAACCAAAAACTCCAGCCCCCCATTTCCCTTATCCTCTTTTTTTCCATGGCTCTATCCGAGCTCATCCATATGTTGTCTTGTAGTTTGCATGGGCTACTATCTTAGGGTGGTTATGTTTTTCTGTTGATAGGTGTAGTAGTTGGTAGAATGTTTTAAGTATTTGAGAACGTTTAGGGTCCGTTCGGCCAAATTACATTAGATAAGTTTACGGTGGATAGAATTGTAAAAGTAATAATAAATGTATATGTAGGGTATGGCCCCTAGATTGGGTGTATCCTATGTCTTCCGACACCATGTTTAGAATGTACACAATTAAGAGTAAATTCCGAGAATTCCTTTCCAATAACACTTAGAAATTTTCCCATCGTGGGGTATGGAAAATCCCATCTCACGTTTTTCAACACTAGGCTCATTTTTCCAAGGCCTATAAAATTTAATCCTCCCACCCTCCTACCAACCATGTCACACCCAATCCCAAGGTAGGATTAGTAATGCGGTCCCATTTAATACAATTTAAGGCCACTGGCCAAATTGTGTTGAAGTGATAAAGTCCCTTGATATACATTAACCCACCACACTCTGATAGCTTAAGCTTTTGGAGTAAATGGTTGTTTGATAGATAGGCCCATAGAGTTTGGACCTAGAGCGATACTCCTAGTCTTGACAGACGACCATATAGGAAATCCAACAAATTAATAATACAAACCCGGGATCTTCTTAGGTGGTGTGAGCATGTGTGAAAAGCTCGGCGTCAAGTACTGGACAACTCAATTCCACTTAGACAACGTTTGACCCTACACGATGAATAATTTCTTGTATTAGAAATGATCTGAAATCATCTAGTGTGTAAGCATAGACTAATAGATTACCACTATTCATAAATTGAGACTAGGCTACTTTTGGTTCTACTATTAGAACGTAAAAATGTGATTATGCTAAGATAATTGCAAGATAGTTGAAAGATGGACTTAATTAATGGGCTGGATTAGGTTGGAGTGAGACCTCACTCCTTCGTCGGACCCCTTAATACTCATAGGCTCCTTTAATAACTCATGGGAAGGTTGTATGACATAGAAACTATTCACGCTCATAGAAAACTTATATATCCTTTGGATTTAATGTTAGATCAAATCAATACACCCTCAGAATTGCCTTCTCAAGGACTTAGTACAATCGGGGACACGGGGCAGAGAAACTACACATTAGCGAGGTATTCGCGGTTTGAATCGAATCCTCAATCCTGGTAGTGACCAATGAACCCTATGCTCTGATCAAGCAGAAGGTCGGGATCAGCTAGGATTAAGGACTGATACGATGATTTTCTGTCTTCGCGAGGCAGAAGGTCTATGTATCTGGCTCAGACCCACTACGCAACTTTCTTCCGTGTTGGCTTGACCACTTACAACCAAAAGTTTATAACTTTGTCTTTGAGAAGTGTGAGAATATATAGCCAATAGAAATATTTCCTTTTAGGCCTAAGGAATTTCCCAAGTGAGCAACGAGACGAGTTAAGAATCGGGTCCTAAATCACATGCCATGTCGGCATACATATTGTGCTTATGAACGTAAAAGATAGCATGCCTATTAAGCTAGACATGATTAAATAGGATAAGTCTGGACCGCGACAAAATTTCTTGGTAGAATTAGGCATCTCGCCACAAACTCACACACGACCCGAATCAACCACAATACCCTTCATCTTTAGCTCCTTTCTATGACCATAGGTATCAATGCCATAATACACAACATTGATGAAAAGAAGACCAATGTAGTGGGAGATCGCTTCCCATTTCATGTCAAGGATAGATCCTAAACTACACCTTGTTCCGATATACGGAGCAGGACATAAATCTTGAGCCTTGAGGGCGAAAATAAATTTTAAGGGGGGTAGAACATGATGAACCCGCTCTAGTTAGGTCACCTAATACACCTCTTTGACCTGGGTGGCGCAGCAGAAACGTGGTGGACCCTACCCCACTGGCCCAGGATCGAAACGGTGCTCGATAAATCCGCACATTATAGAAGCCCTAGCAAGTTCTACTATGAGAAAATGTTTTAAGATGATTTAGTAAGACTTGATTCACCCTTTCCTTGGACATAGATAATATCGAGGACTCTCTTAGACTAAGACCTAAAGGGTAACCTTAGAATAAACAATTTGAACCTTTCAATGATGGACATTCCCTACATTTTAGAGAGTGATCGGACTACGGAGTTACTGAAATATACAACTGCGAAGCATTCGCGGCTTGACCCAATTCTCAATCTGGGTGACTACCAATGGACTCTCTGCTGACGAGCGGACGACCAAGATCCACCAGGATTCGGAAGGGATACGATGAGCTTCCTACCCTGGCCGGTGGATGATCGATGTATCGGGATCGAGCCCACTATTACCGTCTCTCCGTGTTGGTCAAACAATGAAAACAACTATCTTACTCTAAATTGTGGGAATTGTCGTCGAGACTCCAAATAGGTAAAGAAATAAATGGTAGCAAACCATCAGGGTATGAGAAATGGATGAAGAATTAAGTTTTAAGGGGGGTAGACTAAAAGGAACCAGACTAGTATATACCCTACCACGCGTAGGAACTCGAAATCAATAAGTCTTAGGCAAATGAAATAATAGAAATCTTTCCTTATTACCCTTAGGCAATTTCGGGGACGAAATTTTGTTTTAAGGGGGGTAGATTGTAACGCCCGGATTTTTGCCAACACTGGGATTAGATGACCTTAGGCAATGGGTCGATCGTAATACCTCATTAACTTGTCGAAGCTGAATCCCAAAGTCTAAAGCCGCCTTTGAACTCATTTCCTTCACAAACCTCACCCTTCATCACCTTGATCTTCCAATTTTTCTAATAACTTTCACCCTAGACACTATCTTAAACTAGCTAAGTAGTATAACTTGGATCACTTTATATACAAACTCCAAAGGCACGAGTACCACCTCGACGAGAATTCACTTAGGACTAAATCCTTTAGAAATGAGACAAAGTAACTAGGTGTGAAACCAGATTAGCTACGAAATCCGTTGAATCGCTTTAAATACGATCTGCAAGACCCAAAACTTGTAGAATCATTGTGCGCTAGGTTACCCTAAAGTTTAGAACCAAACTCATTTCCGTCTGCTCTCGGGAATGAAAGAAACTTCGTATTAGGTCTAGATCGCACATCGGGAGTCCGATTAACCGAAGCTAAGGAACTAGGACCGCCCCTTGGGCTTAACAATCATCTCAAAAATCAGCTCCATCCAGATGTTCCATGGCCATTCGTTTCGATTCGGAGCGAGGAGTGTGAAAAACACTATTCCATCCAAAATAAATATACGGAATAGTGATCGGCATCATTCGTTGACGCGTCGGTATTAAACAACGACCGTCGAGAATCGGACCAAATTACACCCTCGGATTAAGAAAAATTTCGGGAACATTTACATGTACTTGGAATTTCGATCGTGGCCCATGACCGTCGAACCGAAAGTGGTCCGCCACGTGCGATCGGGAATCCGATCGAGTCAAAAACGTAATCCCATGTAGATCCATAGATGGTGAGCTTAAGTTCGACGTTTGGTTCAAGGAGGGCCACGAGAACTTCCCTTTTGGTGGAAAAAGCGACGAATATCCTATATTAGCGGTACCCCTTGAACACGAGTCTAATTCGGAATGTTTTTGGCTATAAAAGGAGCTTAGAACAGCCCCTCTCACAGCCATACAATTTTGGAGAAAACCCTAGAGGGAGAGAGAAAAAGAGAGAAGAGCTTGGGTTTTGTTGCCGATCTTCCTCCTCTTGCTTTGGCTTGTTACACGGCCTACACCGCTTCATTCAGGTGTTTTCCGGCGGTTTCCATCTCATTTGAAGGTAAGAAACCTAACCCTAGGTCGATTTGAGGTGGGATCGATGTGGGTTGTGTAACGACTAACCGATTCGCTCTTTAGGCTAGAAATCTCAGTATACGGAAGTTCTTCTACCCTTCTTGATTCGTTTCGTTTCCAAAGGCAAAGGTGAGGACTTTAAGTGTATAAGTTGCGGTTTTCAACGCTTTCAATGTCGAGATAATGGTAGATTCATGATCGCATGCAATTGCACATGTACAAAGTGCTTTAGTTTCTGTTTCGATTAACGTTGTGAAATATGGAATTTCACATATTCTAGGTATACGTAGAAATACCGTATACGTATTTTTTTGGGATAAATGTTTGACATGTTTATTTAATGTATGATTATATAATATATGAATAAAATACTAGTTTGGCGAAAGGAATCGCCAAAATACATGTTCACTTGTAAATGCGACGTATGTTGAAATTGTGTATGTTAGAAATACCGTATACGTATTTCTTTTGGAATAATGTTTGACATACTTATTTAATATATGATTATACAATATATGAATAAAATACTAGTTTGGCGAAAGGATTCGCCTAAATACATGTTTACTAACAAACACTATGTATGTAGAAATACGGTATTGTACGAAAAATACCGTATACATGTATATTTTAGCGATGTGTTTGTCATGATTAATTGTCGTATAAATATATTATGTGCGTATAAAATATTTACTTGGCGAAGGAATCGCCGTAATACATGTTTGCTTGTATACACTATGTATGTTGAAAATGCGTATTCTAGAAAATCGTATACGTATAAATTTTGGAGATGTATTTATCATGATTATTTGTTGTAGTAATATATTATACATGGATAAAATACTCACTTGGCTAAAGGATAGCCCTAATACATGTTTTGCTAACATACACCATGTATGTTGTAATAGTGTATTCTAAGTGTTGTGAAAATTTGAATGAGTATAGAATTCTCATTCGTGCTGCATCATGACTAATTGTCATGGATAATTGATTGTTGTATTGGCAATACCCCTTTTGTGAAAGGATTTGCCTAAATCACGCCACGGCCAATACACACTATATATGTTAAAATGTGTGGCCCAAGTGTTTGTGGAAATATTTGAATGAATATGGAATTTGGTTTCTGCTTGCCATGACTATCCGTCATGGGTGTATGCGTGTTATGATTGGGGTAACTCTCCCTAGTGAAAGGATTTGGCCTTATACCTCTGTGATCAACATATGTCATGTATGTTGATTCACGTATTTTAAAGTGTTTGTTGAAATGTCTGAATGAGTAGTAGTTAGTAAATTGTAATGTTTAAGGGTGTTGAGGTATGATTCTCAACTCCTTTAACTATGTGTATGATTTCCTTGAATAGCTATGTGATTAGGAATTGAATATATACAAACTCATGCTTGTGTTGTTCTTTACAACATGCTTTATATCATGCTCTATAATATGCTTATAACATGCCTACTAGCATGTTTGAATTACTTTATTTATCATGCTTGAATTACTTTGTCTATCATGCTTTACTCCATATGCTAAGGATGACAAGTGATTGTGCTTGGGGCTATGATTATAGTCCAGACAATCGGTACTAGAATTGAATTCGTGGCTGTGATTCATTTGCCACGTGAGATGTGTTCGACGAACTCGAGTCGTACTTCGGTTGGCGATAGTGGTTGGCCACGCGAAGTGCTTATGCACTTCATGTCGTTTAACTTGTTGTGCGCTCGGGCTAGCTGAGCTCGTCAGGCAACCTGATCTGTCTTTTGTATGTTCACCATGTTTGGTCGCTAATGCTTGAACCTAGGGTACCAAACTTACCAGTGAAACCCTTTTAACCATGGTACCTCGATCCGCTAAGACTCATGAGCCGGGCATGGTGGTATGGGACACCGTGGTCGAAATTTGTCGCCTCTTGGGGCTACGTGCCTCCCGTAGTGACCGGTGAGCAACTTAACTCGTGAGCCGATTATGGTGGTATGGGACACTATATTCGTATTTGTCGGCCTACATTGATAAGGTGATGGGGAGTGGTGCAACCTTTGTGCGTAATGTACCACAGCGACCCTTTGTAGTGACCGCGAGCATATTCGAAGTTGCGGTGCCTTAGGGTTCGCCGCGATATATAGAGTATGAACTAGGCACTGTTTACGTATAGTGATGAATCGTTTAAGGGGTGATGGGGAGTGGTGCAACCTTTGTGCGTAATGACCACAGCGACCTCTGCAATGACCTAGAAAATACACCATCGTCGATATTAACTAGGACCTGACGACCCTAGAATGGATCATGTTTGGGAATGATACAAGGAGGTACCTTAGTTTCCCAATCCTCTTGTTTGAAATGGACTAATTAAAAACTCGGTAATCATGCTCATCATGCATCGCATGTGCACGGGAAGATGTGGAGCACTTGTGGGATGTAAGCATGCGCGAACGTGAGATGGTGTCGCATGAGGGAGTATGTCGGAGAGGGCATCCATCATACCTGCATTCATACTTGCATTAATCAGAGTAACTAGGAGTGCTTGATTTACTGCTTTATCATTACTGCTTGACTGCATCGATAACATGTTAACTTATGCTTTATTGTTCCACTGAGTTAGCTACTCACTCCCACGTTACGGGACGGTGTTGTACACACCAAACAGATTTGTTGAGTTTCAGGTGATGGCGATGCTTGTGAAGCAGAGCCGGACTACTTCTATGGTGATGAGGAGGAGTTCTCCTATCTGTATCTCTCTGACAGGTCTATGAAGACCTGGTATTGTACTGACGGGGCTATGGTATTTGGGATAGGAGACTTTACACGTCATCACATTAGGTATATTTTAGAATTGTCCTTGTAATTATTTAACCTGGAAATGTTATCATACTCTGGAGACTCATCATATTTTATATATTTTGTCTATCTATTACAGTCTTCCGCTTGCAACTTTAACTGTCTCTGGAGTATGATATGTTGTTTTGGCTTAATCTCACTCATGTTCATTACTCTAATACAGTCAACATTCAATCATCATTCATTTTGTTGCATAAGTGATGTTCGGAACTCGAGAGTTGAGTTACTACTCGACCCCCAAATATAGTGAACATACATTAGACATATCGGGTTACTTGACGAGCCTGACTAGCTCGAGCGCATGATCAACTAAACGACATAAAGTACATAAGCACTTCGCGTGGCCTAACCACTGTCGCCAACTGACGTACGACTCGGGTTCGTCAAACACATCTTACGTGGCGACATGAAACTCAACCACGATCTCAAGTCTAATACCGACTGTCTAGAATATAAACATAGTCCCAAACTCAATCAAACCTTATTAGTAGCATGTGGAGTAAAGCATGATAAACAAGTAATTCAAGCATGTTAGTAAGCATGTCATAAAGTATGTTATAAAGCATGTTATAAAGCATGTTATAATGCACTACATAAATAGGAATACAAACACATATATTGCAAAAGTAAATGGTTTAAGTAAACAACCTCATGGAGGAAATCATTCATGTCTCTAAGGTAGTTGAGAATCCCATCTCAACACCCTCCTAAGGCATCAACATCCAACACTTACTCATACAAGTATTTTCACAAACACTTAACATACACTATTTCAACATACTTAGTGTATGTTAGCAAACATGTATTAGGGCGAATCCTTTCGCTAAATGAGTATTTTGCGCATATATAATATATTTATACAACAAATAATCATGACAAACACATGTCTAAAATATATACGTATATGGCACTTTCTACAATACAGTATTTCTACATACATAGTGTATATTAGTAAAACATGTATTTGGGCGAATCATTTTGCCAAATAAGTATTTTATCCATACATCGTATATTCATACAACAATTAATCATGTCAAACACATTTCCAAAAAATATACGTATACGGTATTTTCTACGAATATCAAGAATATGTAAAATTCCATATTCTACAACTTTAATCGAAACAGAAAACGGAAAGCACTTTGTACATGTGCAATTGCATGCAGATCATGAATCTATCATTATCTGACTTTGAAAGCGTTGAAAACCGTAACCTATACACCTAAAGTCTGCACCTTACACTTTGGAATTGCAATGAATCAGCTAGGTTCGTTAGGCTTCCGTATTCGGCAGTTTTATAGCCTAAAGAGTGAAACTGGTTAGCTATTTCATAACTTATAACTTTCACACCCCAAAAAAGATTTAGGGTTAGGGTTTCTTACCTTAAAACGGAGTCGTTATCGCCGGGAAAGTGACAAGAAAGGGGTGGTGCAGCCCGTGTGGTGACTGGAAACAGCAGCAGGGAGATTCTCCCACAACTCTCTAGCTTTCTCTCTCTTTTTCTCTCTTCTTACTTAAGGTTTTTCCTAAATTCGTATGGCTGTGAGAGGGGGTGCTCTAAGGTCCTTATATAGCCTAAAAACTCTCTGAAATAGACTTAAGTTCAAGGTATACTTATGTTATAACCAAAACGGCATTGTTTCAGCTCAACGGAGGACTTCTGGCGGGCCTCCTTGAGCCAAAAGTCGGACTTAAGCTCACCGACCATGGATCTACGTGGAGTTAAGTTTTTGTCTCAGTCAGATTCCCAGATCACGCTTGGCGGACCAATTTCAGTTTAGCGGTCAGTGGGCCTTGATCCGAAATTCCAAGTACATGTAAATGTTCCTGAAATTTTTCCTGATCCGAGGGTGTATTTGGGTCAGATTCTGACGGTCTGGTTTCTTATAAATTGATCGCAAGTTTCAAGTGTCAAATCACTATTCCAGATATTTATTTTGTAAAGGAAATATGAATTTTCACACTCCTTCACTCCGGACTCAAGCGAACAGCCATGGGACACTGTCTGGGTCTGATTTCCGAGATGGTTGTCAATCCCAGTGAGGCGGTCCTAAGTCCTTAACCTTGTGTTATTCAGACTCTAGATGTGCGGTCCAGACCTGATACGGAGTTTCAATGTGATCCCGAGAGCAGACAGGTAATGAGTTTGATCCTAGGTTTTAGGGTAACCTAGCGTCAATGATTCTATAAGTTTTGGGTCTCGCAGATCGTATTTAAAGCGATTCAAACGGATTTTGTAGCTAATCTAGTTTAGCACTTAGTTACTTTGTCTCATTTCTAAAGGATTTAATCCTAAGTGATTTCTGGTCGAGGTGGTACTCTGGCCTTTGTAGTTTATTTATAGAGTGACCCAAGTTGTACTACTTAGCTAGTGTCTAGGGTGAAAGTACTTAGGAAAAATTGAAAGATCAAGGTGGTGAAGGGTGGGATTTGTGAAGGAAATGGTTTTGAAAAGGGATTTGAGGCTTTAATTGAGTGTTTGAGAAGTTAAACCGGTGTTAGGATTGACTCATCGCCTAAGGACGTCTAATTTCAGGTTGGAAAAAATTCGGGCTGTTAAAGAAACCCTAACCCTAATCTGATTTGGGGTGTTGATAGTTGTAGGTTATGAAATAGCTAACCTATTTCATTCTATGGGTTGCCAAACTGCCTAATACGGAAGCTTAGCAAACCTATCGACTCCGTTATGATTCTACGACAAAAGGTGTGGACTTTAGGTGTATAGGTTATGGTTTTCAATACTTTCAATGTCAGATAATGATAGATTCATGATCTGCATGCAATTGCACATGTACAAAGTGCTGTCTGTTTTTCATTTCGATTAAAGACGTATAATATGGAATTTTATATATTCTAGGTATTCGTAGAAAATACCGTATACGTATAAAATTTGGAATTGTATTGGCCATGATTTACTGTTGTATATGTAGGCTAGATTTACTAGTATTAACTTCTGGGTGAACGGATTAGCCCTAATACATGTTTTCTCAACATACGTTGCGCATGTTATAAAGTGTGTAGTTTAAGTGTTTGTTGAAATGACTAAGTAAATATGGATTCATGATTTGTGCCTGCCATATGTATGAAACATGATTGAGGTGTGTTAGACAACCCCTTAGTGAAAGGATTTACCCTAAATTACGCCACGGCCACTATAAGCTATATATGTTAAATGTGTAGCCCAAGTGTTTGTGGAAATGACTGAATGAATATGGAACTTGGATTCCTGCCTGCCATGACTATCTGTCGTGGGTGCACGCGTGTTGTAATTGGGGTAACTCCCTAGTGAAAGGATTTGGCCTAATACCTATGTGATCAACGTATGTCATATATGTTGATGTAGGTAGTCTAAAGTGTTTGTTGAAATGTTGAATGAGTAATAGTTAGTAAATTGTAATGTATAAGGGCGTTGAGATATGATTCTCAACTCCTGTAACTATATGTATGCTTCCTTTAGATATCTATGTGATTAGGAATTGAATATGTACAAACTCATGCTGTGTTGTACTTCATAACATGCTCAACTGATTGTATGATTTTATCTATGTAATGCGTATGTTTAAATTCATGTTTACATTGTATGATCCATCATGGGTGATGAGGGAGTGGTGTAACAATTCCGTGCAACAGCCCTGGCGACCCTAAATGGATAATACCAGACTTTGATTGTATAATTTGAATCTTGATCCATTACTGCTTTACCTATCTGCAATTGAATGTGATTGGGGCTATTGTATAGTCCAGACAGTCGGTAATGGGACCGAATTCGTGGCTGAGATTCATTCACCATGTAGGACGTGTTTGACGAACCCGAGTCGTGCGTTGTTTGTCGGCAGTGGTTAAGCCACACGAAGTGCTTATGCACTTCATGTCGTACAACTCAACGGGCGCTTGTGCTAGTCGAGCTCGTCAAGTAACCCAATCTGTCTTATGTATGTTCACCATGTTTGGACGCTACTGCTTGAACCTAGGGTACCAAACTTACGAGTGGAAATCCCGTTAACCATGGTACCTCAATCCGCTAAGACTCATGAGCCAGGCATGGTGGTATGGGACACCGTGGTCGAGCTGTCGGCCTACGTTGGGGCCATATGCCTCCCCGTAGTGACCAGTGAGCAACCAGACTTGTGAGCCGATTATGGTGTTATGAGACACTATATTCGAGCTGTCGGCCTACATTGATAAGGTGATGGGGGAGTGGTGTAACCTTTGTGCGTAACAGCCTTGACAGCCCTTTGTAGTTACCTCGAGCATACTCTAAATTTGCGGTGAGCCTTAGAGTTTTGCCACGGTGTATAGAGTATGAACTAGGCCTATATCTGTATAGTGATGAATCATTAAAGAGGTGATGGGGGAGTGGTGTAACTATTGTGCGTAACAGCCCTGACAGCCTCTGCAGCGACCTAGAAACACATTATCGTATGAGATTTACTAGGACTGACGACCCTAGAATGGATCATGTTTGGGAATGATATAAGGGAGGTACCTTAGTTTCCCAATACTGCTATTTGAAATAGACTAATAACAACTCGGTAATCATGCTCATCATGCATTGCATGTTCCTGGACGATGTGGAGCACTGAGGGATGAAAGCATATCGCGAACGTAAGATATGTCTCATGAGGGTGGTTTGGCAAGGGCATCCATCATGACTGCATTCATACTTGCATTAATAAGAGTAGTTAGGAGTGTTTTATTATACTGCTTTATCATTACTGCTTCACTGCATTGATAACATGTTAACCTATGCTTTATTGTTCCACTGAGTTGATCACTCACTCCCACGTTACGGGACGGTGTTGTACACACCAACCAGATTTGTTTGAGTTTCAGGTGATGGCGATGTTTATGAAGTAGAGCCGGACTACTACAATGATGTTGAGGAGGAGTTCTCCTACATGTAACTCTTAGACAGGTCTATGAAGACGTGGTATTGTATTGACGGGGTTATGGTATTTGGGATAGAAGACATTACACTTTCATAACTTGGTATATTTTGACATTATACTTGTAATTATTTAACCTGGTAATCTTATCACACTCTAGAGACTTACTATAGTTTATATATTTTATGTATCTATCATAGTCTTCCGCTTGCAAATTTAACTGTCTCTGGAGTATGATATGCTGTTTTGGTTTAATCTCACTCATGTTCACTACTCTAATACAGTCAACATTCAATCATCATTCATTTTGTTGCATAAGTGATGCATTGGAACTCGGGAGTTGAGTTTATGCTCGACCCCCGATTTTCAGGGTGTTACAAAAACATATATATCCAAACCCTCTAGAGGTGGGCCACGTGCGTGGGACCCACCTGATGAGCGGACTGGCAATGTCCTCATTGCCCCATACTGGTGGATTTTATCCATCCAGACTGTCCATGCATTGACATCCATGTGGACCCCACACTGATGGCTTTATCCATCCAAGCCATCCATCCATCTTAAATCCCAACCGTCCATCCGATTTGATGTGGGCCAGCAGCTGATGCCACCTACTGCTGCTTGTGCAATAGCAGCACTTTGGGACTAAGATGAAGCAGATTCATTTCTCTGGTGGGCCACCTACGTTGGCCCCACCCCCTGGTGTGTTTGAGCATCCATGTCATCCATCCATTTTTTTTACGGTGGGCCTTTTTGATGCCTCCATGCCGTCCATCCATCTAACGTGCACATGGCCCCCACCCTTTGATACATGTGTTGCATCCAACCACCCATGCATTTGGCGAACTTGTCTTATAGCTTAAGACTATAAATAAGTCAGATCTAGCATCAAGTGGATAACACTATAATAAACAGTGGGTTTAAACGTCTACCATTGAAACCCCCTCTTTGGGATTACGGAAGTTTTGGAACCAATATGATATTTGTTTCTCCTCTAAATCTGGGCCTTTATGACCTTATGGACAGATTGGATGGAAAATAAGTACTGCGGTGGGGCCCATTAGAATTCAACAGTGGAAATCATTATCACCACTATTATTTGTGGTACAGTCCAGATGATCTGTCGATATGAATTATTTTCTTGGAAATGCTCTATAATGATCCTTAAAAATATAGATGGATGGTGTAGTTGATGTGGCCCATCTTGATGTATTGGAGCCCATGGGTAGAGGCCCATTATGATGCATTTGAGGCCATGGGATGTGGGCCCTTTGTGACGTATATTGAGTCCGTGTCAGGGGCCTACTGGGATGTATATTAGGCCCGTGTGTAGGGCCCACCCATTGTGATAGGGCCCATTATGATGGAATTGTGGGCCCAGAGGGAGAGGGATGATGTGATGAATACAAGGCCCATATGATAGGGCCCACCTGCTTGAATCTGAAGCCCATGGGCAAGACCTATTGTGATGTATTCGTGGCCTATTGGCAAGGCCCATTGTGATATGTGTTAGGCCCATTGGCGTGGCCCATTTGATGCATATGAGACCCATGCATAGGGCCCATGAGCAGGGCCCACTTGTCGTGTTGTATATGAGGCCCATGTAATGCGGCCCACTCGACGTTTATGAGGCCCATTGGTGCAACCCATTGATGTGGCCCACTTGATGTTCATGAGGCCTATTGGTGCGACCCATTTGATACGACCCATTGAGATGTATTTGGGGCCCATTTGGAAGGGTCTGATGTGAGGAATGTGAGGCCCTTGTATAAAGCCCAATATGATGTATTTGCGGCCCATTCGTTAAGGCCCAATATTACGTATTTGTCTAAGGCCCAATATGATATAATTGGGGCCCATGGGTTGAGGCCCATTGAGATGTATTTAGGGCCCCTGGGTTAAGACCCATGAGATGTATTTGAGGCCCAGGTGCAGGGCTCACTTGTTGTGTATTCAAGGCCCGGTATGATGTGTGATTTTGTCATGATGTATGTAATGGTGATTATGTAGGCCACTCCTTGAGAGCAATGCTGGTTAAATGTCCACATTGATGGGTAATGATGGTTGAATGTCCACCTTGTGATCTTCCCTTGGGCCTTATTAGGCCTATTCGTACCATTCTTTATATATGTTAACCCAAATAAGTGAGCCCCATTCACCATAGACGGATGGCCTCGTGCCATCAGATTTAATATAACCGCTGCTGTGGCCCGATCTTGATATTATGGTTGATCAGTCGTCCATGTATAGATCTCACCTTGTTTATAAGCCGATTGTTGTGGCCGATTGCTGATTTCGATCATCGAGGCCGATTATTGATCGATCCTGATTGTCGTGGCCGATTGCCAATTAGCGATCGTGGCCGATTATCGTGATCGATTCTCCTGGTTGATTGTCGATTCCAATCATTGAGGTCGATTATTGATTGATTCCGATTGTCGAGGCTGATTGTAGAGGCCGATTACGTTTGCCGAGGCCGATGGTCGAGAGCCATATGATGTATATGCGGCCTATGTTTGAGGCCCATTATAATGTATATGGAACTTGTGTTGGAGGCCCAATATGATGTATATCCAGCCTATATTTAAGGCCCAATGTGATGTATATTGAGGCCTAGGTGATGAGGCCCATTGTGATGCATTTGGGGGCCAAGCGAAGGAGCCCATTGTGATGTATGTTAGGCCCATGTGAAAGGCCCACCGTGGTGTGTATTACGCTATTGAGTGGTACCCATGGTGTTCTATATTTGGCCCTTGTGTCAGGCCATGGGTCCACCATTCCTTGGGGGACAATGTTAGTTAAATGTCCACATTGTTGTGATTGATTGTCGATGCCAGATATTGATACTGATTATGAGTATGTGACTGTATAGCATCATGATCATGCACATATGCATCCTTTGCATGTTTGTTATGAGTGTGGTTGACCATTGCATATGCTATTGGGCAGGTTGTTATGAGACTCCCTGATAGGTGGAGGTTATCTCACATGAGCGCACGATATTCGTAGGATTGATGCATGACTAGACTGCATGACTCATGCATCTTGCATTCTGATTACTGTACACCCTAACAACATTAGGGTTGTAGCCTCCACAGGCATATCATGGATGGCCAAACGGGACACCAGAAATCTGTTCTAGCATTGGGGTGTCATAAATGTCCCTGGCTGAATATCCCTGAACCCTCTTAGTACCAAAGGATGCCCCAACGCCGAGACCGAGTGGATACATGAGTGCTCGAGTGTCGAATACCAGGAGGCCGCGTCTCCCACTGTGTCGTGGTCAGTTGGGAGGGGGTGTGGCCTTACCTACCCGAGGGTAGGGGGCAATACTAGGCTGAGTATGACCAGCTCGCGAATGGGTCTGCTATTGATGTGCCGGATAGGTATTGGCAGACTATTGGCCAGGCAGATAGTGAGGTTTCTTACGCTCACTTGGATTGTGCTGCTGGGAGAGGGGCAGTGCCATATGGAGTGTACTAAACCTCGGTGATGATCTCAGAGATGAACTGTACTGATATGTGGATTTAGTAAGTAGGAGTTGCATACTCATTCATTCATTTACTATCTATTCGGGCTGGTGGTGTGCAACTATTTGTTACGTGTGCCTTCGCAATGGCAAGGATTTCGGTTGGGGTGCGTGACTAACCTGAGATCAGGAGTTTACCACATTGAGTCTGACTATCCAAATTTAGGTATGGGACTGGTTTGGATAGAAGTCCGTTGTGATGGACCCCATAATCTGTGATACTACATACTATCATCCCGATTTCACACTCTAGTATGGTCATTCCATTCGCACCGTATATTACATGACATCCGCGGCATATGACATTTTAAGTTATTGTGTCTCTGCATTTATATGGTCTAGTTACGGCTGACACTATTTGTGTTACTCATCAGGAATGTATATTGCATTGCATCCTCTGCATCTGATATTTGACTATCTATGATTCCTCATTTGCATAGTTGATTTGTATTGCGTATTCTAATATTGTATGACTCATGGACTTGTCAGTATTTCTGTTTACTCTGATAATTCTTGATCTTAACAGTATTTCTACTTGCTATGATATTGTATGATTATGGCATTATATTGAATACTTGGCACTTACCTTGTGCACACACTTACACCACCCTCTAAGCTTTCTATAAGCTTATGCACGATAGATGAGTGCAGGTGATGTTAGGTTATAGCAGTGTTGAGCTTGGAGCGTACAACGGTCTTTTGGAGCTTGATTTTTATTTATGTATTTCCTTCTAGCATTGTACTCAACTGATTATATTAGTGATATGTGATGATGATGTTGCCTTTGTGAATTCGGTAATCTTGTGGTTATGCTTATTGCAAGTTAAATGTACACAAAAAAAATCCTCCTTGTAGGATCCCAGGATCAAAATCTGGCATATGGATGCTAGGAGCCGAGAATGGGATACTACGGAGGCTGTTGGCACCGGATTCGGTGATCGGGATTCCTGTGAATCCAATTTTCAGGTTTAGGGCGTGACATCGAATTGAGACATAAAACTGTCAAGCAAGTTTATAGGAAAATTCCTTAAAAAGATTGATGAATCGAAACTGGTATCGATATCATCGATATTCAAAACTAGATGATATCGAGGGATACTTGATCATATCGATGCCTGTTCAGTTCCAAAGGTAAGTCTGCTCTCAAGATTTTTAAATGTCGAGGAATTGATCCATAGGTCGATGTTATCGGAGTTTGAAATCCGATGACATCGAAGCCTTCTCGATATCCTCAATCTGTTGGCAAAAAGGTTCAAAAGCATTTGACAGATTGAGTTTGTGTCATCGAGCGCCCATTCGATGTTATTGAGAGTATACGCTCGATGATATCGAATCCTGCTCGATGATATCGAACTCTGTCAAAAATATGACTGTTTTATTTTCATTGGAACTTTTTGCCTATTTAATAAGAGCTTGCCTGAGGTTGTTTGTAGAGAAAAATAGATAGAGCTTTTGAGTGTTTAAATCAGATCACCTACCCTAAGCCCTTTTCTCTCATGGGAGTTCATTCCTCAATCTACCCTCATCATTGATATTCAATAGAGTGGATTGGTGAATGAACTTCTGAATTCAAGGATCCTCCAGCTACCACCTTAATGGCAAATCATTGAGCTGGGATACCTTGAATGCATAGATGCTTGGAATCACTTTGTCTCTAATATAAGAAAACATTTAATTGAGTAGGATTCCAACATAACCTTGACCCAACTCGTCACCTTACCTTGGAGCATTATTAGTGTTGCAAATCAAGAGAGCTAAAGATTCTTCATCATCAAAGGAGGAGATCTTCATCAACGTGCTAAATGGGGCTCATCTACTTATCTATATGTCATTAGAGTCCAGAGACCCTACTGATCATTCCTTTGTGTAGGATTGGGTCACAGGTGATTCTCACCCCTTCTAAGTCCTCATAGGAGGCATCCGACAGGAGAATACGTGTGGGTGTTGTGTGTTGACCATTGCTCATAGGAGCATAAACTCTAGGTTCCTTGTGTGGATCCTTGGCCTGTGTGGCCTAAAACCTAGGTGTTGTGTGTTAACCTTTGCTCTTGTGTAGGGCATAAACTCTAGGTTCCTTGTGTGGATCCTAGGCCTGTGTGGCCTAAAACCTAGGTGTTGTGTGTTAACCTTTGCTCTTGTGAAGGGCATAAACTCTAGGTTCCTTGTGTGGATCCTTGGCCTGTGTGGCCTAAAACCTAGGTGTTATGCGTTGACCTTTCCTCTTGTATAAGGCAAAAACTCTAGGTTCCTTGTATGGATCCTTGGCTTGTGTGGCCTAAAGTCTGGGTGCTGTGTATTGACCCTTGCTCCTGTGTGGGGCATCAACTTGTGTCTCGTGGAGTCATGTTAGGTACCTTGTGTAGGTCCTAGAGTCAGCCTTGTGTAGGTTGTACTGGTTTGAGATTAACCTGATTTGAAACCTCTGTTAGTGATATCCGGTATACTCAAGGGTTGAGTACGTCCATCGAAAGTGGAGTAGACACATAGTCGAACCACTATAAAAATGACTGTGTTTGGGATTGCTATTTACTTTTACTTCTTGTGTGATTTCTGTGAATGTTCTCATAATGCATGTTTACATGATTACCTAGAACTAATTAGAATCATATCTCACACACAGTCACATCCATCATGAATTATGTTCTTCATCTTATTTTTGTTTTGAATAGTCTTATGATTAGATCATCTATTTGGCTTGGAAGCCATTAGAGGTACATTGAAAAAATCCTGATACTTGCATATTGATTCAGGATAGGGTTGACAGGTTTTAAATCATTATAAAAATTTAAAAAGTCCTATTCACCCCCCTCTAGGACACCTTGGCATATTCCCACTTCTACTAAAGAGGTCATTATCGCAATTTCAATTAGTATCAAAGTGGGTCTCTCTTAAGGGCTTCATCGCCTAGAGAGTAATCTTAACTGAAGTTGGTAATATGGCCAAAGGAGAGGGCTCATCTGTAACTAGACCTCCTGCATTTGATGGATCAAATTATTCATACTGGAAGGCTAGGATGCACTACTTTCTGAGATCTTTGGATCATGATGCTTGGGACATTGTTGAAAAAGGATATGAACCGCCAAGTACTCGAAAATGGCACAACTACCACTAAAAAGAAATGTGGACAACATTCGATAAAGAAAAACAAACTTCTGAAGCTAAAGCAATGAATGTTATCTATTGTGTTGTGTCCTAAGAAGTCTTTAATCAAATCAGTATGTGTGGAACAACTAAAGAAGCATGGGACTTGTTGGAAACAACTCATGAGGGAAGCAACACAGTGAAAAGATCCAAACTACAACTCATAACATCACAGTTTGAAAGTCTCAGAATGGAAGAGCATGAGACCTTCATGAAGTTTTTCATAAAACTGAACATCATCTGCAACTCTATGGGTGGATTAGGAGAAAAAGTTCTGGTCCCCACAATTTGTAGGAAAATTCTAAGATCCCTACCGGAACGATTCAACTCAAAAGTTACAACCATTGAAGAATGTAGAAATATGGATGAAATGAAAGTAGAAGAACAAGTAGGTTCCCTACAAACCTTTGAACTACACTTCAAACAAACTCTTAAAACCAAGAATACTGTTCTCAAAACCTCAAAACACACTACTAATGAGGAAGAGGAAAGTGAAAAGGATAATGAGGATGAGAAAGTGGCTCTCTTAGCTCAAAGGCTCAAAAGATTTTTCAACAAAAATCTTGGTCGGCCATTCAGAGGCAAACGGATGGACAATAAGCACAATATAGACAAACCTTCCAAAAATTCCAAAGAACCTCAGTGCTACAACTATAGGAAATTTGGACATTTGTCCACTAAATGCCCCAACAGAAAAGCTAAAGGAAAGGCCATGGCTGCAACCTGAGATGACATTGAAGATTTAAACTCTAATCTCAATGATTCAGAAAGTGAGGAAGACCAAAAGTCCTTGAAAATACTCATGGCTTCCACATCTATAGACATCCCAGTGATACTTGAGGAAATTAATGAACCACAGATCAAAGAGACATTTCCATCAGATGATGAGAAAGAAGAAGAAGAGGAAGAGAATGATAAATTACAGGATGTCTATAATCAACTTTATATACATAACGTCCAGATCCTTAAAAGACTTGGGATGAATGAAACTAAAAATAAATTGCTGCAAATGGATTTGGATAAAACTTCAGAAATCAATACTCACCTTATTAATGACCTTTAGCAATACCACTCTCAAAATGATAAGCTGGAAAGAATCAATTATCCCTCAAATCTGAATCCTTAAAACTGACTAAACAGATTGAACTATTGGAAGATTGAAATATGCAACTTAAGAATGAAAACTGCACACTTAGGTTTGATGTAGAACAATCTAGGAAGTCGGTTGAACTTTTACAAATTCTCCCAGAGTAGTAAAAAATTAGAAAAACTCTTACGGATGGGAAGACCTGGAAAAGACAAGAGCGGATTAGGATATGGAAAATTCAAACCAAGTTTCAAAAATGCATCACCAATGGTTGAGAAATTAGCTGCATCAGGAAGTAAAACAAAAGCTACTTCTATCTGTCATTCGTGTGGAGACTCGGGCCATTTTAAATTTGAATGTATTGCTCCTAGGTGGACTCAATCTAATTCTAGTTCGAATCATATTGGTAAATACAGACAAACTGGAAAAACAGTACAGAATGCCAAGAGTCCACTAAACAATATGACAAAAGGTACACCACGTCCATCTCCACCCAGAATGACCAAAAGAATGGAGGAGCTATTAAATGAAGTGGCTAACCTAAATTAGAAAACAAATGATCTAATGAAACAAGGAAAACTGATTCAGTTACCGAATGTACCTAGACATGTTTTTGACAAATCCTCAAGAAAACTTGTCACAACACGGGTAGTGAAAGAAAAGAAAAATTGTCTTGTTACTCACTCAAATCATTCAACAAGCAGTAGTACTAAATGGTACCTAGACAGCGAGTGCTCAAGACATGTCATAGGTGACAAATCACTTCTCTCAAATTACTAAAATATTGATGATGGGATAGTCACTTATGGTGATGGAAGCACCACTGAGGTAGTAGGGAGTGGAACTATCGAAGGAATGGAGATGCTAAAAAATAAGAATGCTTTTTACATAAAAGGACTGACTCCCAATCTTTTAAGCATCTCTCAAATATGTGACAATAAACATGTGGTTACATTTTAACCATTGTTAATTCATCAAATACAATGGAAAGGTTACTCCATATGCTTAGTAACAATTGAGCATAGAAAACAAGTCCAGGTCATAGCATCTAGACCGGGATGGATAGTTGAAATGATGCATTCTTGATGATTTTCATGATATATCTGAGGTTTCTACAGCTCAAACACTTCTTTTTGTGTATAAGCATTACTGATGTTTATAATTTTAGATGGTACAACTGTCTGTACAAATTTTGTTGGGTATACAAGCAGATAAGAATACACTATGTGACATACATGTCCATCTGTCTATCAAAATTTAGAGATAAAATGTCGAACTGTTCTCCTTGATAGAGTTAATTGTCAAATCGAATGATCCTTCGATACTATCAACCTTACATCGATACAAACGGCAGCTTCTCAGAATCAGAAATGTCGGACTAAACGATCTGTTATCGAACTGTTATTTCGATAACATCGAATGAGGCATATCGATATCATCGAAACCATACTTGATGATATCAAAGGTCACCATCCGATAAAAAGCGGGCGAGTGAAAAAAATTCATTTTGCTTCCCCTCTTAACTGTTCATCTTCTCTAGCCAGTTTTTTTTTTTTTTTTTGTCTCTCCTTTTTCGACCGCAAGCCATCTAGGGTGGTTCGAATCAGGTAATTTCTTACACATCTTCTTAATTCCTCAAGGTCTACGCTAGTGTTTTGGGTTATTCTAGATTGATTGATTTCAGTTGAGAAATCTCTTGGTGGAGCCCCTAGCTTTCAGTCTCTTATTGTAACACCCCGGTTCCCAAAACCTGAGTACACTACTCGTTTTCCAAAAACCTGAGTGTTAACCTTTAACTGCAACTCAAATTTCATAAACACATTTTTTTTTCTTTAGCAGCGTTAACCATTTAAGCAGAATAGAATAATTCAAGTATAAGAGTGAGTCTAAATATACAAAATCAAATATTTGAGTAGTTACTCGTAAACTTATACAAACTAATGTCTTAACCTCTACAAACATAGCGGTATAAATTAAAACACAAATAAAGTCAGGAATGGAGAGTCGCAAGATCATCCGGCTCCTCCCATTCCACCTGAACACCAGCGTACACATTGTCTGCGTCTTCTGCACCCTTAATACGGTTTGATAGCGTCAATGGCTATCCAATGAGGTATACCCCCAAGATTTATCGCATCATTAAGATAATTAAGCATAGTTATCAGAAACAGTATATAACAAATATTACACAATGATTTTCCATGGGAATCAGATAAGGTTCATCAAATACACATTCATTAAATAAATCACATAAAATAATCTTGTTTAAATGCATGGATGCATGCACATGTTCACAGACTAAGGGATGCACATCTAGCTGGTAAAAAGTCGCCCAAGGAGAACTAGTCATCCGGAAAAATACTCAGAGGTATGCCCAAGGAGAACCAGTCATGCGGAAAAGACTATGATAAATAGATCACCCAAGGAGGACTAGTCACCCGAAAAAGTACCCAAAGGTACGCCCAAGGAGAACTAACCACCCGAAAAAGACCAACATAATATATAGATCGCCCAAGGAGGACTAGTCACCTGGAAAAGTACACAAAGGTATGCCCAAGGAGGACTAACCACCCGAAAAAGACCATAATATATGCCATGAAAATGCATGATTAGCCCAACCATTATTATTCCAATTCCAAATAATTATTTTAAGAAAGCTCAAAGGTCACTCTGGGGGATTGGTCACCTAGCATAGGCTGACAGCTCAAGCATAATGTCCAATTCCACCATAACTGACTTATGAGACTAATAAATATGATGTTTTAAGGGTAACCCCTTCAACTAGTGGCCAATTGTAGTCCAACAAGTGGAACTCACCATCGCAAGGTTGTATAAAATAATCCATTAAACCACATGGGGCAGTTATTCTATAAAAGCCACAAGGGCCTAATATTTCAACTAATGGTGTGATAAAAATGATTATTCCCCAAAAGCCATGTAAGCACAAATGATACGCGTGGTAAGTATTATTTTAAGCAAGAGATGAAAAAAGCAAGCTACAATAACTATCAAGATGTAGAAAAGCTTGAAGGGTGATCCTCACCTTTTAAGAGTTGGTTTGTTTCTCGACGATGCTAGAGTTCATTGTACACGTCCTTGGATCAAAATCTAACAAAGTTAGAATATTTGAGTGGTTAGATTACAATGTAACAAAATTTATATGGTTAGGATTTAAGTTTAAGGTTTGGATTATGTAAATTTTTGGGCTTTATCCAGCAATCTATATCTAACTGTATGTTTTATAACTTGAACTCTAACTTTTACGCAATGAATAAAATAATATTATTAATAATACTTTGTGAATTAGTATATATCTCCCACCAATATCTAATATCATAAATTAAGAGTTTAATAAATGTTATAAATGATAATAAAATTAATAATGATAAAACATAATTTAATAAGAACTAATATTAATAATTATACAAACTCAAAATAGAAATGACAATATTATTTAATAATGATAATGATAATAATTTTAATAGCATACTGTAAGTGCTACGGTCTCATGCTCCTTTGATTGTCAAATTTTGTGTTGCCAAAACCTCTATCTGTGTGGCTTGTGTTTGTATGGATTCAAGTCGACATCAATGGTTCAAGACATGTACGGTGCTCTGCTTCAAGGAATACAAGGTTATGTACTTTGTCCTCTTCCGTACGCATCAATGTTCAGAGCTACATCGATAAGAATAGTGTTTGTTCAAGACTCAAGTGCATTTTAAGACTCAAGTGCAACTCAAGTTGAAGTTTAAATTCAAGCTGTAAAAGATCTCAAGATCAAGCTACATCAAGTAGAGATCTCAAGCTTCAAAGGTTAACCATCATCTGAAAGAATGAAGTTCAATATTCATACTTCATCTCCCAGGTATGATAGACCTTAGTTTGACCTTAGGGTAGGTCATTTTATATACATAATTCAAGATGAATCTTTTTACATGAAGTTGGTCTGTTCTAAGACTAGTCCTGGTCCTTATTCGACTAGTCCTAGACCTGGTTCGACTAGTCCAAGAAATTCCACGACCAGTCCTAAGTTGTTTCAATTTTTCAAAATTTTTTGGTTATTCTACGACCAGTCCTGGAGACTGTTCGATCGATCGTAGGGATGTCACGACTCGTCCTTCGACTAGTCCTAGAACTATGACTCAAACTCCAGCAACCAATTCTGATTACCTGCGACCAGTCTTGGGTCAGCTACAACCAGTCGTAGGTGGTCTAAGACCAGTCGTAGAATCCTAAAGCTAGTCGTAGAACGGATTTTTCAGATCGTGCTTAAAATTTCAAAATGTCGTTGGTGCTACAACCAGTCGAAGGGGTTCCTAAGACCAGTCGTAGACGCGATCTTTGCTTCTATAAATTGAACATGAATTTCAGAGTTTTTTATCGATTAATTTGAGAAAATTCAAGCCTCAACTTTGAGATAAGTTGTGTTCATTTTTAGCTACGCCGTGCATATTTAATATTCTTTTTGTTAACTTTTCTTATTTGATTTTATTCTTATATTCCAATTTTATTTAAAAAGAGGAACTGTTGTATTCCTTCTTCTTAGAATCAAAATCAAATAGAGCTACGCCCAATTTGGTTTAATTTAAAATCAATTAGAACCTAAAACTATTTCTTAAGTGAGTATTGAACATTGAATGTTGATTCGAACTTTTACTCTGATTGGTTCTACCGGGCTGCTACAAAAGGAGAAATCCAGGTATTTTTACATTTATTGTAAATTCCTTTATTTTGGTTTTGTTTGAGATTCGCCAGAAAAATCTCATTGTGTTGGTTATCTGAGGAGAACCAGAAAACTCAGAAAATGTGAGTTTTTGAATTGTGTAAGCCCAAGTTAAAAAGACATAATTGTGAAGGTTTTAGGTGAACCTGTGAAACCTATTTGATAGTGAACGCTGATATCCCCTGCGTGAGGATATTAGGAGTGGAGTAGCAAGCTGTGTGGCTGTTGTTTAACAGTTGGTGAACACACAGGCGAACCACTATATATTGGCGTGTTTTGTGATTTAAATGTTCTTTTAATTTCTATATCTTTAATCATTCAGATTTGTGGAATGTATATGTGGATGCGAATGTTGTAATATTTACATTTCAAGCAAAGTGGGGAATGCTGTAATAGTTTAGAATTGATTTCTTGCTATTTCCTTTATTTCCTTTCTGTTTGAGTTTTGATATTCAATTTATTCTAGTAAGGTTGTCATGCCATAAACCCTTGGTTTTTATGGTGCAAAGGTTGTCCTTAGAACAACGTTAGTATCAAGCTCTTTTTAAGATTACTTTACATTTCAGTTCTTTGATTTATTTAAAAATCTTGTTCTTTATTTATCTGTTTATAAGGTCATCGTATTTCAATTTATTTGTTAAATTTTAATTTGGTAAAGTCCTATTCACCCCCCCCCTCTCTAGGACATATATCTTGGCCTTTTCACATGCTAATTATCCTAATGATAATAATAACATCATAACAATGACGAAAATGGTAATAGAAGATGAACATCGACTCACCTTGTGGCGAAACTCGACCCGCCAAGGTCTGGAATCGACCAGATTCACATCCAACTCGAGCCAATCTCGCCCCAACGACTCCACCCAACTGAGTCGACTCAGTTCGAGTTAACTCAGTGGAGCAACGTCGATTTCTTTCTTCCACTCTCCCTGTCACAATTATCTTCTTCTTCTTTCTTTCTTCCATACTTTCCTAAGATGATCAACAACAATGGTCACGAACCAGCCCTCCACGACAAACCGACTCAGTGAGTCAATCATCTAAACTCGGTAGCACCCTCTGTTCATCCTTCCTCCTTTCTTTCCCTTTTCTTCATTTCCTTTCTCCCTTCCCTGCTTCTTCTTTCTTCTCTCTGCCTCTCTCCTTGCTAGAAACATCCAACAATGGACAACGAGTTTGGACAGACTCGGTCTGATTCGAGCTCAACTTGAGCCTCGTGGGCTTGGCCCGACTCGACTGGGATTTGGATGGAAGTGTAGCAGCACCCTCCTCCCTCCATCTCTCTCAATCTCTCCCTCTGTTTTCCCTCAGAGCTAAGGCCATGAGCTCACCCTCATCCCGCTTAACTCGAGCTCAGTCGAGCTTCATCGGGTTGGTGCAGAGCAACAGTCGCAGCCTCCCATCTCCACTTCTTTCTTTTTCTGCATCTTCTTCTTCTCTACCTCCTCTTCCTTTCTCTCCATCTCTATCGTGAAATGTGATTCAAATAGATGGTTAAGATCTTCTCTAGGGTTGTTTATTTTCGGATGCCCTCGGAGAAAGAAATCCAAAGCTTCTATTTATATGTGCGGCTAGCTCCCTCACTCAACCCTAATCTGAACGAGCGGCAGAGATGTCTCAATCTGGACGGTTAAGATGAAAGGTAGGATGAACGAATCACTAGCATGGCAGAAACAGAGCTTCCGTCTTAGTGAAATGTCGTCCGCGACTCCTCTTTGCATCAGATTTCGTTTGTGTGCACTCGCATTTCGACGTGCGATACGCATTGGGTTTTGTTTGGCCCACTGCTCTAATCATGATGGGCGGTTTGGATCATCCAAACTTGATCAGATGGTGGCCCACTAATTAAAACAGTGGACAACTGTTCGATTGAGCAGCGTTGGGTGGAAAATGAATGAGAAAGAGAGAAAACCTCTCTTTTTCGGGTATTTACAGGTCAACACTAGTTAGACCAATTGCACGGTCCTATGCACCAGGGGTGCACACAGATCTGTGTACAAACGCGGCTCAAAAGTGGGGCCCTGGTGAGATCTACACCACTAGATCATTTCAGTTAGTTGATTATTTGTTTACGATTGAATATTAGTTGAGTTCAAGGTTTAGATGGGTCTCATTTTCACTATTAGTGATTGTTAGTGGTATAGGTTTTATTATTAGGTTAGGGTTTAGGGTTGAGTATGAGTTGTTACAACAATTCAAAAGTGGGGTCCACGATTATGTTTTGTGGAATCCACTCCGACCGATTGATTTTAAAAGTCCAACTAGGACATCTGGCCAAGGATTAAATAGATCTATAAAGCTTAGGTGGGCCACACCTAGTCAATTTGAGTTGTTCTGTTGATTTTTATTAATTCAATGGTTGGATCATCTCTAAATCTAAACATTAATGGTTAAAAGGGTCCAAGGGACCACTTTAAAAAGAAATCAATGAATGGATTAGGGATCATATAGCATAATGTACATTTATAATATTAAATATCATTTTTTAAAATTAATTTTACTATTATATTTTCAATTTATATTTAAATCCCATGGTTCTCTCTTTCGGAGATGTTTTGTATGTTTTCAAGGATAAATTACTTATTTGTATTTAAATTTATTTATAAATATACATACATACATATATATATATATATATATATTTAAATTGTTCATGTGGGTCATACTCCAATCTGCGCCATTCATTCATTCACTCAACCCCCCCTATAGGGCTGTGATTAAGAAGATTGGGTTATTTTAATTGTAAGTGGGTCACAATACAGGGGTCTCAACTTATGGTTATTGTTTCATCTTAACGGCTGGATCTGAGTGGTGAATAGCCTAGGTTATGCATATTTTCACATGTTCCTACTAATCTAGATTATAATGGTAATACCCGAGTCTTAAAAGTATAGGGTGTTACACTTGTCTAAACCCTTCCCTCTACTAATCTAGATTATAATGGTAACGCTCGAGTCTTAAAAGTAAGGGGTGTTACACTTGTCTAAACCCTTCCCTTTGTCATTTTTACATATCCTTGTCCAAATGAGTAAAGACAAAGGGAAAACACCTGTTATTGGGGAATCTTCTAGACTCACCAAGCAGAAAACTCTTGCCCCAAAGAACAGGGTTAAGGCACCAGTCCAGAGAACCTCCACACACCAACGGAGTAGACAAACGATGTATGGTGAGGCTCCTGCTGCTGCACCAACATCCCCACATACTGTTGTGGGCCCTCCTCAGCATATTCTTGAAAAGTAAATAGGGAGGCGCTTGGTGTTTGAGCATTGGATTGACAGGGAATGCATCAAACCCTATAAAGTGGAACCTCTGTTAGAGGTAATCGACTGACTGCCTTTTATTGATTTGGGGGGTCCATGTCATGATGAGAGGACTTACAGCTTTCTTGCATATTGTCATTCTCCAATACTAGATCCACCATCCATTACCGTCACAATCGGGGATGATAACCCTGACATTACTACGAAATCCATTGCTAGCATTTTCGGTCTAACTTTGTCTCCAGTCAAGTTGTCTGATCTTGACCTTGAGAACCCAATCACTCGGTCTACAATTACAAAATTCCTGTGTCAGGACCGAGATATCCCATGGTACCAAGGAAATGCATTGAAAGCTAAATAAATGCACCTTTAATACCGAGTCTCGCACAGAACATTCTGCTCCAACGCTTTCCCTCGTGGACCCAATCAAGCTGATCTTACCAGGTTCATGGTCATGGAAATGTATTTTGTTGCCACTGGAATCAAGCTGTGTCTGCCTACCTTGATTCTTCACCAAATGGCAAGTGTCATCCACCAGTCCAGAGAAGTCCATCTGTCCTTCCCTTACATCATTCATGTGATATGCGATACAATCAGTCTTCCTCGGACAGACGATCCTGAGCATCCTCTCAAGCATTTTAATAGGGTCAATATTCAAAAACTAGACCTTAAATTTCATCCCTATCTGGAAGGTTAACCTGAGGAACCAATTCATGCAGAAGGGGAGATGGGAGAAGGTGCAATGCCACCAGGAGGAGATCCACTAGAGCCTCAACAAGTTCTAGCTCTGACTGATTCTGGTCAGACCCAATGCTTCAAATTTCATCAAGATAGGGTCAGTGCGACGCAACGTGGATTGGCTCGCATAGAGGATAAGCTGGAGAGACATGATGCACAGTTCTCTGCATTTGAGAAAATGGTGTCTTGTGTACAACACACGGTCTAGTAGCTCGTTAATCTACTTACGTGTCATCGAGATGATATGGCGCCATCCTCCTTGGCACCAGTACCATAGAGTCGACTGCTCTCCTACCTCCACGTACACCGACTACTCATCTGCACGTACGAGCATGGGAATCTTTTTGAATGCCCTACGTTCTTGTGTGTGTATGTGGTGGCTATCTAACATGAAAAGTCTAACAACTTTTTTTTTGTGGTTTATGGATATCCTCTACATGAGGAAAATACTTGTAGGCCCATGGTTGAGCTAGATAATTGATTATGTTGGTTTGGGATGCATGTTGAAATACAACTGAGCTTGGGCAGTTCTTATTTTGGATATTTCGATGGGTGTTTGATAATTTATATATATTTTCTACCATTTGTTCTCAATTCTTCACTGCTCTCTATGAAATACTTATATAAACTGTGATTTCTTTCTCCTGCATATCCCTTATAGTTTGAGAATTGGTTTGTGATTCATGTCCTTTAAATCTATACTGCTATTCTTGAGAATTCACAGCTCTCCTTTAACCTGGTATGCATGGATGGTTTCTATGAGTATAGAGATGTCGTTATCTGTTATAAATTGACATATCTGGATCTCTATTGATTCTCCTATATATTTATGCTACAACTTCACTCAACTAATATTGAGATATTGCCCTTTGCCAATGACTGAAAAAAAGGGGAGAAAAAATCCCACCACGGAGATAATTGGTATGAATGGTAGTACATGTGTTAGGGGGAGCAGCTGCATGAAGACAGGGGGAGCAACTACATATTTGTGTATTTAAACTTGCAGTAGCATTGTAAAATTGTGTAAAGAGTTATGTACACACAATTTAGGGTGTTGGTCTAGATGCTATTCTAGGATTTTAGGTGTTTTGTCACGTAATTGACAAAGGGGGAGATTGAAAGTGCCCTGGTTTGTCGATTAGCGTGAGTGTTGAGTCAGCAAGATAAGTGAACCCCATAAGAAGATCATTCAAGCCTCTGCTTCAACAGGATGTATCCCCCGAACTCATTAAAGGTAAATTTAGCCTCACATCCCATGTCCCAAAACACCAGGTATATAAAACCCTTAAAAATAGTTAGAACAAAATAAGGTTTTAGGTGTGAAAACTGTTTTACAAAATCAGGAAAATCTCTAAGTTTTCAGCCTTTGTCAATTAATCGATAAGTGCTTCGATGGAATCGGACTCTGTTATCGATGTCCTCGATACTCATTCAATGTTATCAAAATGAGGACTTCAGGTGTCTAGCAACCAAAATGAATCTTGGACTGAATTATCGATGAATCGATGACATGATCGATCTCATCGACTTTCGAATCTCGAGTTCATCGAGACGGCTCGATAAAATCGACATCTGGTCAGTTTGTGTCCAATATGTTGTTAAGGAAAATCATGTGATTTTTGATATCTCAAAGAGAGCCTCGATATTGTCGAAATTCAAACATCGATAATATCGATGGATCTTTGATGATATCAGAATGGGACATAAATCTGTCCAGCAAGATCTTTCAAAATGTTCGAAGTATCACTCAATGATATCAATATTCAAAGATCGATCATATCGAGACCAGGTCGATGGCATCGAATTGGGACACAAAACTGTCTAGCAAGTTTATTGGAAAATTCCTTGAAAAGATCGATGAATTGAAACTAGTATCGATATCATTGATATTCAAAACTAGATGATATTGAGGGATACTCGATCATATCGATGCCTGTTTAGTTCCAAAGGCAAGTCTGCTCTCAGGATTTTCCAATGTCGAGGAATCGATCCATGGTTCGATGTTATCGGAGTTCGAAATCCGATGACATTAAAGCCTGCTCGATATCCTCGATCTATTGGCAAAAAGGTTCAAAAGCGTTTGACAAATTGAGTTTATGTCATCGTACGGCCATTCGATGTTATCGAGAGTATACACTCGATGATATCGAATCCTGCTTAATGATATCGAACTCTATAAAAAATATGACTATTTTATTTCCATTGGAACTTTTTGCCTATTTAATGAGAGCTTGCCTGAGGTTGTTTGTAGAGAAAAACAGATAAAGCTTTTGAGTGTTTAAATCAAATCACCTACCCTAAGTCCTTTTCTCTCATGGGAGTTCATTCCTCAATCCACCCTCATCATTGATATTCAATAGAGCGGATTGGTGAATGAACTTCCACATTCAAGGATCCTCCAGTTATAACCTTAATGACAAATCATTGAGCTGGGATACCTTGAATGCATAGATGCTTGGAATCGCTCTGTCTCTAATATAGGAAAACATTTAATATAGTAGGATTCCAACATAACCTTGACCCAACTCGTCACCTTACATTAGAGCATCATTAGTGTTGCCGATCAAAGGAGCTGAAGATTCTTCATCATCAAAGGACGAGATCTTTATCAATGTGCTAAATGGGGCTCATCTACTTATCTGTAAGTCATTAGAGTCCAGAGACCCTGTTGATCATTCATTTGTGTAGGATTAGGTCACAGGTGATTCTCACCCCTTCCAAGTCCTCATAGGAGGCCTCCGATGAGAGAATACGTGTGGGTGCTGTGTGTTGACCATTACTCATGGGAGCATAAAATCTAGGTTCCTTCTATGGATCCTTGGCCTGTGTGGCCTAAAACCTAGATTCTATGTGTTGACCTTTGCTCTCGTGTAGGGCATAAACTCTAGGTTCCTTGTATGGATCCTTGGCCTGTGTGGCCTAAAACTTAGGTGCTGTGTGTTGACCTTTCCTCTTGTGTAGGACATAAACTCTAGGTTCCTTGTGTGGCCTAAAATCTGGGTGTTGTGTGTTGACCCTTGCTCCTGTGTGGGGCATAAACTTGTGTCTCGTAGAGACATGTTAGGTACCTTTTGTAGGTCGTAGAGTCAGCCATGTGTAGGCTGTACTGGTTTGAGGTTAACCTGATTTGAAACCTCCGTTAGTGAGATTCGGTACACTCAAGGGTTGAGTGCGTCCACCGAAAGTGGAGTAGACAAGTAGTTGAACCACTATAAAAACGACTATGTTTGGGATTGCTATTTACTTTTACTTCTTGTGTGATTTCTCTGAATGTTCTCATAATACATGTTTACATGATTACCTAGAACTAATTAGAATCACATCTCACACACAGTCACATCCATCATGAACTATGTTCTTCATCTTGTTTATGCTTTGAATAGTCTTATGATTGGATCCTCTATTTAGCTTGGAAGCCATTAGAGGTACATTGAAGAAATCCTGATACTTACATATTGATTCAGGATAGGGTTGATAGGTTTTAAATCACCATAAAATTTTAAAAAGTTCTATTCACCATCCTCTAGGACACTTTGGCATATTCTCACTTCTACTAAAGTGGTCATTACTGCAATTTCAAGTTATACGGTATTTATATATTTGTTTTATGCTTATTCAATTCTCTTTATCAAGTTAATCTCAATCATATTCTTGGGAGTAATCTATACTCAACTTGAGAATTAAGAGAATTAAACTTGTAGTAGTAGAGTTTTTCATTTTCTGAAATACTTTAGAACCTTAGACTCTTTCTGGTTGAGCGAATATTGCCTCCTATACATTTAAGAAAGAAGATCTTCTACTACAAGCTTCGACTGTTTTTTCGAATCTATATTTTAAGATAAGTTCTTTATTATTTTTATTTCATTTATATTTTTCTAATATAGCCTATGAAAATCTCAATGGGTTGATTCGTGATATCTTGTGAAATCACAAAGTGGATTTTTGTTTATGATAGCCAATGAAAATTACAAAATGGTTTTATTGTGGTGAGCCCATGAAAATCACAAGGAACTGTATAAGGTTGTTAAGGTGAACTTGTGAAAACCTTAAAATAATGAAAGCTAAAATTTTAAGGGTAATAATTTTGGGAATGATGTATGTATGGTTTTTAAAGCACCGAACTACTATAATCCCTTATGCCTTGTGATGAATGTTTATTTCCTTTTGGTGGTAAATGCCATTTATTTCATTCTTTGTAGTGAATGCTGTATTTATTTTATCTTCTCTTACTAGTTTAAAAGATTGATTTTAAAGACATTCATGAAATAAGGTTGTCCTGCCTAATATTTTAGGTGAAGGTTGTCCTATGAATTATTTGGAATCAAGGTTTCAATACTTGGAAAATATTGAAATCATATATTCCGCTTTTATTTCGATTATTTGGCATTGTCCTATTCACCCCATATAAGATGTCAATAGCTTGTCTTTTCAAGTGGTATCAGAGTGAGGTTGCTCCTTTTTTTTTGGGATTTACCTCCTAGAGCTAGATCCAGAGATATAAGATGTCAAATTTCGAGAGTTTATCTATTATCAGGCCACCTCCCTTTGATGACTCAAATTATTCATATTGGAAAGATAGGATGAGGATCTTCCTCAAATCCATTTATGAAAGTGTGTGACAAGCCACTGTGACACAATGGATCCATCCTATGATGGAAGTAGTAGCTTAAAAAAATCGCATATACTTTTTTAACGACTATTCAGAAAAGTGGAAGTAGTGCTAATGCAAAGGCTTAAAATGCAATAACTTGTGATTTATCACCAGATGAATTTAAAAGAAACATTTCATGCAAAATAGGTAAACAAGCATGTGATATTCTTGAAATGACACATGAAGGAACTAATATTGTAAAAAAAAATCTAAAATTAAAATCCTCACAACCAAATTTGAAAAAATTCGTATGGAAGAAAATAAGTCTTTTATGGACTTATACATGAAACCAAGTAACATAATGAATTTCATATGGGGTCTTGGAGATAGAATCCCTGAAAGCAAGGTTTGCACAAAAATATTGCGATCACATCCTGAAAGGTTTAATTTGAAAGTTATTGCTATATAAGAATTGTGGGATACTGATACTATGAAGGTTGAAGAGTTAGTTGGTTCTCTTTAAACTTATGAGCTGAATTTCAAAGCTCCTATAATCAAGTTCATTGCTTTTAAATCTTCTAAATATAATTTTAAGGATTCTAATGTAAATTCTGATATTGAAGAAAATGAAGATGATATGGCTATGTTGGAAAAGAAATTCTATAGAATTTTCAAAAATAAGAAAAGAACGGATTTTCAAAAACTATTTGACAAAAGAAAAGGAATTTCAAACTATTGAAAATCTAAAACAAAAGACACCTAATGTTTCAACCATTCTGAGTATGGTCATCTAACTTTTAAATATCCTAAAAAGGATAAATTGTAACACCCAGAATTTTTCAATACCCGAGTATTGAAAGTTCTCGAGTGTTAACATGAAGTTTAACTTAGTATGTACATGTGTACGATACCAATCTAGCTATCCTAACTTTACATCTAGTCTCCAATATGAATCTGATCATTGGGAATAATATTCATTCATAGATCAAGTCATCCGACCGTTGATTTTAAGACAAAATCATTCATCATATGGTTTGATATATGTGCATTCCCTTAATTAAATTGGTGAATAACTCTTTATCCATAATGATTTAGATGTAAGTCCTATTATAAGAATTGTTTACAAATGTACATATAACCATGTAGAACCATTATATTTAATAAAACTCTCATATCAATAATAATTATGAAAATGCCACTAACCTAGACCCCTAAATTCTATATCACATGGTTCCCACAATCCGTTTGATGTAAAATTTTATACCATGGTTATGTATCATAAATTAATTATACGTGTCAAATTTTGGTCCTTATATCATTATAAAGTGCTCAAATTGACAAATCAACCCCTTAACTATTGATTTTGGTGTCCATCGAGTGAAGAAACCTCGTGGGTAATCATAGTAGGATATTTCCCTTCATATGAACGACTTGAATTGACCATAATATGGACTAAGTGTGAAATATAAAGACCCTACTTTGGTATGCTTTTCTTTAGGTGCGAAGTTATCCTTTTAAGGCTTACTAACTCCTTATAAATCTAGATCTTCTGATTTAATCAGTTCTTTCCGTCCATCGCAACTCAAATTTGGACCAAAATTTAGTCTTATATGACTACAAGGTTATACAAAATTTAGACCTCGATCTATGATCTTACACTATTGAATGTTGAAGCTGGTTCATTTCTTTTAGTACGAAAGGTGAAATTTAGATTTAAGTTTTTTCCACCATCAATCAACCACCAAATTTTGTCCAATTGTTTGCCTATCTTGACTACACATTTCCTCCATAATTGGTCCCTGATTATTAAGCATGGACCGTTAATTAAGATTAAGTTTGTTTCAATGCCCGTTAGGAGAATTTCAAGATAAGCTTATGTAAGGCTCGAATCTACTTCATATTTGGGCTCATGGGCCAACATAACCTGACTAGACTGATGATTGAAATGGATTTCATAAAAATTCATCATAGTGGACCCCACTGATTCCGTATAATTGAACTGAAAGGTGTAACTTCCGCATGCCAATGCCCAAGGAATTCTATTACATAAGTAGTTTCTTACGATAATTATCACCCATATGTTGTTACAATATGTGGCCCACGTAAAACTTAGATCGGGTCCATACTTGAGGCCATAACCAAACGTGATCCTGCGAATGTGATCAAGGGAGTGGATTTCCCAAGAATTCACCGCAGTGGACCCCACCCTATATCAACCTCACTTATAGAGGCGTGTTGAAGAAAATCCTCATCCATAAATTCAATCTCGGTAAAATCGTGTGGCCCACCTTAGTGGTGGATTAGCCCCATTTTTAGTGCCTTGTCTAAACATGATAAGGGGAAACAATTGGACAAAGTGTATTCCTCAAAGCTCATCATAGTGGACCCCATTGGGCCACGACAGTCAAGCCAAGGTTGGATGGTTTCTGCATGCCATTACAACATCCGAAAGGAGCGTGCGCACGAAAGCTTTTCCCACTTGAATCTCTCAACCACGACAGCGTTATCGGATCTGGGCCATTCATTCTCTAACAAGGAGAGTTTCGATGTAAATATGATATCCCAGGTAAGCCGGGGAGAACCACACGACGCTAGAAGCTAGGCATTTCGGGCTCAGGATTGCAATAATGACCAGTAAAAATGGTCGTAAAGGAGTTCTTTATCAGGAAACTCCCTACATTGGGGTAATCTGCACCGTCCACACTATGGAAATGGGAATTCCGACCCCTCCCACGTTGGTAGAAAAGAAAGGAGGAGAGAAGAAGAAGTGAGATTCAAGATGGTTTCCCGCACACGGCTTGTGAAGCCCTTTCGCACAAGATGTATTCCACATAACAAATACCTAAGGACGATCTGGAAGTTTCAAAATAGTATAAAACCCCACACCCGACCCTAGAAAATGCACAGAGAGAGAGAGAGAGAGAAATGGAAAAAGGAGGAAGCTGTCCAGCGGCTATTCTTCCTAGAGAATCGAAGAAAGAAAAGATAGAAAATAAGAGAAGAAAGAGAGAGAGAGGAGAAGCTTCCATGGAAGGAGAATTCGTCGCAAACTCACCAAGTTGTGAGCAACGTCCAAACCTAGGCATCCAGTAATTAAAGGTTAGTAATAAAATTTCTTATTTCAAACCTAATCACGCAAACCATAAACAACCTAATCATAAGAACGTGTTGATCAAGATAGAACTAAGAGCGAAGACACAAATCTAGAGCATGATCAAAGTAAGAGGTGAGGGATTCCTTTACGCTTACCTTGATTTAAGTTGATATGCTTTATCTTGCCTTGTACCTACGATGCTTCCATGTTACTGAGATTCTCTCCCTGCAATTGCTAAATTTACCACCAACAATTATTTATCCTTTGGGAATTATGGTTAAGGTGTGAATTTAATTATGTGTGATCTTTATTAATTTATGTGGGACGATGGATACAAGCATTGCCCTTGCTTTTACCAATTTTGTTGAGTTAGCCCTTGCTACTCTATTCTCTAATGAATTAACATTGATACTTTCCTCTTTGTTGAGTTAGCCATTGCTACTCTGCTCTTTGTTGAGTTAGTCATTGCTACTCTCCTCCTTATTTTATTAGCCTTGTGCTATTTACCTTTATGGCTTGGAAATGTGTCTTAGAATTCCAAAACTCGCATAGTTCAAACTATTTCTTTATCAATGCAAGTGATGTATTAGAGGTATCACAACTAGTGATTTAAATATTTATCATGGACGTAATGCATTACGAGCAGTGACCCTCTTGGTCGCCACGTAATTCCGTGAGTTGGTTGACATGGTGCACAATCGATGTAAGTAAATCACCATGCATGTTACATCACTTTTCGGGATTGGATGTCGCAAATAGTTGCTCCAGGAACACATCGTGTTACGTAAATACTCCAACTGCGTTGTTGTGTTGCTTTAAGATGTTCGCATAAATCCACGTTAACGTTGAACATGCTGGCAAATCTCCGTAGTTATAGGAGGCGGGGCAGTCAAGTTTTTTATAAATTATATTCTATATTGTGATGATCAGTACGTATGATGAGCCGCACACACTTTGTTAGACGTGCATTCATATATATATTGGTTGCGCATACTGATACCTCTCGTAGTTGTGGAGTACGAGACGTATCACCCTTACATTACCTTTATGAATCTCTTGAATTATCGATAATATTAAAGGATAACCATCATTATGAGTGGGGAGTTGACCCTCTCCAACCGTACAGATGATGTAGGGAATGTACAGATTGAAGACCCAGAGAACCATCCCTCCATAGAAGATTACACTGAATGAATAAGAAGATAGTTTTAAGACTTAGTTTTATTTATATTTTTGCTGTGAACTCGATAATGTAATAAGCTCCCATTGAGAGGGCATTTGATAATTTATTGAATTCTTTTACTCTAATGAAATAATAAATACAATTGATTTTATTCTTGTTAATGGTTACCTTCATGAATGTAACTGGATGTGATCTAAATAAAAATAATAATAATAATAAGGTGCAATTTTTAATACATCCAATTTATACATTATTAACACCCGAAATTCTCGAGCACGAGTATGTACTCGGGCCATGAAAATTCAAGATGTTACATAAATCTAGAAGTAAAGACATGATAGCTACTTGGGATGAATCATCAGAATCTAAAACTAATTCAGAAACTGACGAATCAGACTAGGAAAATGCAAATGAATTGAAAGACTTTATAACTATAGCTAGAATCACTTCTTCAGATGATTGTAAAATGTCTGATTATGAAACTCTAAGAAGTGACTCTGAAAATGAAGATAATCTTCAAGATGCATATGATGCCCTATACAGAGAAAGTTGTAAGATCGTGGCTAAACTGAAAATTCAAAAAGAAAATTATGCTTAACTACAATTATAACTTGAAAAGGTTGTTTTAGAAAAATCTCATTTTTCTGATTTTATATATATATAAAAAACTAAGTTAGATTTTAGTTTAAAATTTTCTAAATTGCAAAAACTTAAATCTGAAAATGAGATATTAAAACTTGAAGTTTCCTCCCTTTAGAGTTCAAAGGACACTTGGAAATATATCTAGGGTGACTAGAAACTTGAAAAGCTGTTAACCTCCTCTCGACGATGTAGTGACAAGTCTGGACTGGGTTATATTAGAAATAATTCTTTGAAATCGAAGGATTTTGCTCTTACTTTTGTAAAAGGAGAGTCCTCGAACTCTAAAGTAGAACTTTAAAAGAGTCAAACTATAAAAATAAGGACTTCAAAAATATAAAACCCTTTCAAGCCTCTAATATAAAAAACAGTGCCAACTACCACAAACATCAAATGAATAATAATAGAAATGCTCCTTTAGCTGATAAAATTATGAACTTGCTCAAAGAGTTATTGAAATCCAACTCAAGTAAGAATGGAGTATATAGGAACAAGAGAAATCCTAACTCCCAAATACAGTAAAAAACAAGAGACCCTCTTAAACCTAGAATGGTAATGAAATGAGTTTTAAAGGTTAAGTGTCTTGTTATCCACACAACTTTAAAAGTAAGTAACCATTCAAGATGGTACTTGGATAGTGAATGTTTGAGACACATGACAGGTGATAAAGCTATACTCTCAAACATTAACCAAATTGATGGCTGCTCAGTTACATTCGGAGATGGAAGCAACTGCAAGATTATTGGCCAATGTAATGTACAACTTCCCAACTTACCTCTCTTCAAAAATGTTTTAGATGTTGAAGGGAAAAAACATAATCTTTTGAGCATATCTCAAATATGTGATAACAAACAGTGTAAATACGAGATAATTAATGAGAAAGGATATGTAATATTAAATGGTTGTAGAATGTTTGAAAAATGTTATATAATTGATGACTCTTGCTCAACAAATCATTCATGCTACATGGTCCAAACAGACGGGACTGAAGTATAGCATCAATGTATTAGACATGTAAACTATAGAGATCTATATAAATTTATCAAAAGAGATCACCTACGTGGCTTACCCAAATTGAAAAAAGATGAAAAATAAAGTATGTGGTGCCTGTCAGATAGGCAACAAAATTAGTAGCAGTCATAAGCAAGTAAACTCCTTAGCCATGATAAGACCTCTTGAAATACTTCATATGGATTTAGTCAGACCAACTAGAACGGAGAGTAGAGGTGGAAAGAGATATTTGCTGGTTGTAGTTGATGACTACACTAGATACTCTTGGGTAGCCTTTCTAAGAAAAAAGTCGGATGCTCTTGACGAAGTTAGAAAACTTATAAAACACATCCAGACTGAAAAGGAACTATCTGTGATCGGAATTAGAAGTGATCATGCAATTGAATTCCAAAATAGCAATTTTGATAAATATTGCAATGACCATGGAATATTGCATGAATTTTTTGCTCAAAAAATGCCTCATCAAAATGGGGTTGCTGAAAGAAAAAACAGAGTTTTACAAGAAATGGCTAATGTAATGTTAAATAACATGAATTTACCAAAACATTTATGAGATGAAACTGTTAATATTGCATGTTATATAATTAATCGTGTTTACATTAGAACAAAAAAAAAATAATAATAAATAACTTTTCTTTTTTTTTTTAACATGCACACACACCACCACACACTCACGTCGTAGTGAGATTTCAACATCGATGGGTACTCGAACCCTTGACCAGGTGTTGAAACTCCTGAGAGTCTACACAACAGGAAATTGTTCTTTTACTGACGATATATTTCATCGTTATTTCATATTTTTCATTGGTAATTATTATTACCAACGAAATATGTCGTTGGAAATATCATCGCGATAAGACCGTGGCTAAAGGCTTTTCCCGATGAAATATTACTTTGTCGGCAATGGTAACACAATTATCAACGAATAAAATCGTCGGCAAAACATGTTACTTTTGGTAGGAAAAAGCAATATATTTCGTCAGTGAACATAGCTTATACTGATGAAATATTTCGTCAGTAAAACTGTGGATTAAACTTTTCCTACGAAATATTTCGTTGATAAAAACTGTGGATTAAACTTTTAACTAACTTTTACAAACGAAATATTTTGTAGGTAAAAAATGTGGATTAAACTTTTACCTACGAAATATTTCGTAGGTAAAAACTGTGGATTAAACTTTTACCTACGAAATATTTCATCGGTATAAACTGTGGATTAAACTTTTACGTACGAAATATGTCCACGGTATAAACTTTTACCTACGAAATATTTCGTTGGTATAAACTATTTGTATTAATTTCTAGCTACGAAATGTTTCATCGGTATAAGTTTTCAACCTACTATTACCAACAACATATTTGGTTAGTATAAATTTTTGTATTAATTTATACCTACGGAATATTTCGTTGATATAAGTTTTCAAACTATTATTACCAACAAAATATTTCATCGGTAATAGTCTCTCTTTTTTTTTTCTAAATTCAGGAAAAAATTCCTGATATACACCTGTTACAATACATTTTCATCGTATTCACATCCACATCTATCCAAATACAAACTACATCCATCCAAACACAAACCACATACATACATACACAAACAATCTTATCCACATCACATTCATCCACGCACAAATACATATAAATTCAACATTCGTATAAAATAATAAAAATCACGACGATGAAGGCGGAGGTGGTGGGGAATCAGATGAAGGCGGAGGTGGTGGGGCATCGGTGGCTAAGCATGTAGCGATAGCCTGAAACATCTCATTCATCAGTCGCTCATGCTCCACCCACATCTCCTCGATCCTCCTCTTACTCCTCCCATTGTCTCTCGTTCTTCTCCCTCTACATCTCCAGCTACTCTCTGATTTCATTGACGACGACTCGTAGCTGTTGAACCTCTCTCTCTCTCTCTCTCTGTGATATCAGCTCGGCGTAGGGCGCTCTTGCCAGCGACAGATCGGCTAGAGGCAGGTCTAGCGGGTGTCATGAGCTTGGCACCATGGCCAAGCCCACGCACATATCCAGAGCGGGTGCCAAGCACTTCACTCAGGATATTTGGCTCACTCACTGACTACCATGGGGAGTGGGCTGACTGCGTATGGTGTCCATCCCTGCCTACAATGAAAACAAATGAATTTTCATAACGAATGACCTTATTATAATTCAATGCAATTAAATTTTACAATCTAAGGATTTTTACTCAATTTTCGCTGGCTCTAGGATAAACCCAAGATCCTATCGCCTGCCGACAGTGAGTCCCTCTGTAGAGGTCTACTGGTCCATGCTCTTGGCCGGTAACGGAATCTCACTACGCAATTGAAAGGACAATAGAGTTAATATAAATGACTTTGAATACATCAACTTAATAATCACCAGAAATTTCTTACCATGTCGTGACGATGTCGTACAAATGACTTTGAACCAACTACGTGGTTCACTTCCAACTTTTCCTTATTTGCAGAATTTATTCTTCTCCTCTTCTGAACACATTATTCATAATACATTGTTATTAATTGTGAATTTAATCGTTACCTTAAGATATCGTAAATTTGTAAATATTACTTGAAAAGCCTCAGATGAAAATCTCTCACAGAGTGTTCGCCAGTCATCTGTAGTCACCTGCAGTGGTGTAGACAGTACGACCTCCTCATGGCTCCAACACCGCTTGTACCGCAGGTGTAACTCCCGCGGTACTCCTTGAACTACTCCTTGACTATGTCATCAATGATATAGGAAATGTAGGGAACACTCAGATCTAAGACAAATTTATCCTGCAGTTTCGTAAATAATAGATTAAGGCAATAAACTTATTAAGAAGATAATTTAACCGTAAATGAACTTTCAAAAAAGAAAAATTAATTTACTAAAATTTACTTGAAGGCACTGACGGATGAGCTGCCGCACATTATCAGTCACGTTTGCCCAATGAGTGGTGGTGGCGGGGATCAGAGCTCGGCATAGGACACCGACCTCCGACGTAAACAATATGGTATTGTCCCCAACAGGTCCAAGGCAGTCTTCTGGGAACTCTATCGTCACCCTACCCTCACGCGTAAGTGACTTTAAAACTAACCCACGCGTGGGTCCACGTCCTCATCGACTGGTCGACGATGCTATCGCAAAAGAAATATGTAAGTCTAAATATTAAAAAAAGTCACTAAAAGAAATATATGTCTACACTTACATGCAGTTCCCAGTGTATGCTCAACCAAGGGCTCAGACGCCTGTGATGCAGCATGCGATGTCGATGCTATCTCCACCACATCACAGGTGGAAGGGGTAGATCCAGTGCACGAACGATGTGATCTCCCACCTGGTGCAATGACTGAATATGTGTGAAGTACCAACTTATAAATTTAAACAATGTCAGTACAAGTGTATGAACATCAATATAATAAACATGGTAAACTTTACAATGTAAGTGGAATATACTAAAACATTATACAAGTAGTGTTGATGGTAGAATGAATTTGTGCTTATGCTTAGAGAGATGATAAAGTATGATTTGACCATTACATTATAATGCAAGCAAAATATAATAAAATCATAAACATTCTAGAAAATTTTAGAAATTTCATTACACATTGTCATTCTATATTAAATACATGTATTTTATTGTAATACGAAACAACTTCGGATCAACTATCCAAAGTACTCCCTGTGTAAGTTATTGTATACTACAGAAGTATATGTCAAGGTGTGTGAAGCAGTCAACATTGTTACAGCCAACATGCCAGTTACAATAGGAGAAATTTGGTCTCTCGGGACTCCATTCAGATGTGCAAGTGACAGAACCGCATCTTCCATATGAAGTTTTCTGCGGTTATATTCCTCCATTAGGTCTGAAATTTCTTTGAGATTATATAATCTTTCATCTGAGTTATCGTCGATATATTCCTCCCTACACTCATCGACCAGACTAGCTATCTCTTTAGCCCCACCAGAAGAAGATAAGGCCGGAAAGTCCATCCCCAACAACTGATGAAGTATACAGCGTGCTTCTACTATGCTCCAGTTTGAGGAGGACATGATCAGAAATTGACTGAACTGCAAATGTGGATTATAAACAAGTCAATTAAAGGAATCAATCATGACTTGTAAAACATGTATATATGTAATAATCAAATTATTCGAATTAAAAAATGACATGTAAATCATGTGTACATTTAATAAATGTCGTCTGCATCACTATCGCTTAGGACTATTTCTTCTTCATCATCACTATTGCTGATTAGTATTTCCTCTTCATCATCTGCAATGTCGTCATCAATGAAACCGCTATCATCTCTAACAATGTCATGTATTATCGAGGCATCAACATGATCAGGTGGTATATCATCTCTGTCCAATTGTACCACATCAATATCAACATTTGGATCAATCCCTCTGTCCCCAGATGGCATGTCTTCTTGATATGCTTGTTCAACCCTAGACATTTCATTTCCCCCATCCTCACTATCTTCAACGTCTAGTTTGGGAATGTTAAATACGTTCCTAGGCTTTGTTTTCTGTACCATATGCCAAGAGCCGCTTAACTTAGTGTCAGCGAGGTAAAATACTTGTTCGGCTTGGCTGGCGAGGACATAGGTCGTCCTTAAACCACTTTCGAAATAAATTTACGCTCGTAAAGTAGTCATCAGTCTGTATTCCTAACTTCTTATTTCCAATGTCCCACCAATCACATTTAAATAAGTACACCCACTTTCTCATACAATAACTCAGCTCAATAATATCCATCAAAACGCCATAAAAGTCAATTTCTACCTCTTCATGCGTTCCCTCACAACCACCCCACTATTTTGTGGTCCTATACTTCTCATGCTCTTTGGTGTGGAATCGAATCCCGTTTACAATACAACCTTTATATCTAGATACACGTATATCAGGGTCACATGCTAGTGAGTAGAGTGCATCAGACACATCCGCAGACTTGCTAGTGCGCAACGTCTTCATCTATTATCACGTACAGAATGTAATTGTTTAAGAATTTTCTTAGGTTTAAATATTGTGCAATACAACAAAATTCTAAGTGTGGTAAGATACAAGGTAAAATCTTACATATTTTGCTAACCATTCTGAAAACTGATCCTGATGCATTCGAACATAATTTGTTGGGTATTTGGACTTCATCTCCTCGGTGTGTTCACTATACATAATTGGCACGTCATCAACAAGAAACATTAAGATCATCGTATGTAGAGATACAATTATCGAGGAAAGACTTACTCTAAGTATGACTCTATTTCTTCACAATTATGCAACACATACTACCGTGCCTTTTCTTGATCCCCAAGGTCTATATCCTAAAATGTCGTGGATCCTAAAGGACGATCGTTATGTGCGAATACAAATATGAGTCCTTGTTCATGCTCCTGCCCTTCGTTGGCATTCCAATCTTCTCGGTTGAATCTAGTCTCTATGCCACAAAGATAAATGGAGTAAAATGTCAGGAACTAATTATTAATGTATGCCCCAGCAATGGATACCTCTGGACGTGCCTTATTCGTTACAAATCGTTTTAGTGTGTAAAAGTATTTGTACACAAAACCACTATGTTATACGCATGAAAACATGGATATATGTAGTTCATGGAATGAATAAAATTTTTAATAGGTTCTACCACCTTTCGATTAGATACATCCAATGATATTTTACTAGGCCTGCAAGCTTTGCCTCGTGCGGTAAGTGAATCGCTAGGTGTACCATGACATCGAAAAATGCAGTTGGAAATATTCTTTCAAGTTTGCAAAGGATTACGACAATGTCCCTCTCCAGTCGTTTAATAACCACTACGTTCAATGATTTTAAATACAAATCCTTAAAGAATATCCCCAACTTAATCAACACCGCACTGATATCCTTGCTTAGGAATCCATGAATCGCAACCGGTAGTAGACGTTGCAGAAGGACGTGACAATCATGACTTTTCATTTCTATTACCTTACAGTCCGTAATGTTTACGCGTCGAGAGATATTTGACACATACCCATTGGAAAACTTTACCGATCTCAACCATTCACATAATGAAATTGAGAATGAAGAGTTGGATTGTGATAATGAGCATATGGTTCAATTTTTGAAAGAGTCGATCTCGATGATAGTCCAAAGGAAGGATCAAGAGACATGGGTGTCTTTCAAATATAATGATAATGACACACTTCACTCACATGACACACTTGGTTTCAATGATGAGGGAGAGGTTAGTTTATTCGAACCTCAACCCAATTTAGGAATAGAATGTGAGGAAAGCAATCTCATCCTAAGTGTGTACTGCACTGAATTGGAAGATGATGAGTATTGGGATGGCGATCATGAATGTGCAACCTAAATTCCCCTAGAATCAATCTCAAGTTTGGTCCAGGTCAGTGATCAAGAAGTACACGAAGTGATCGGTCATAAGGATCTACTCCACTCATCTGACATATTTGATTTAAATGTGGAGGATGAGCCCCTTTTAACCGACCCTTCTAACTCTTGTGAGACATGTTTAGACCACTCCACTGAATTAAATGATGATATGATTCGGGAGAGGGATGAGTTGCTTGATATAAATCTGGAATTTGAAACCACCCAGTTGAGGCCATCATCTGAGCTATACACTTTTGACGATTCAATACCTTTACTAAGTAGCTTCAATAAACAAAATATCCACATTAATGCTTCCCTTATTGATTTTCATCTGTTTGTGCAGGGCAAGAGCAAGAGAGCATGCATCCATCCACTTCCATAGATGATGGAATCCTTGGGCAAATCATCACAAACTTCAATGTGGAAAATGAGTCACTCTCAGCTGAATTTCTCAACTCTTTAGATGATTGCTTGGCACACTAGGCAGATTCAAACGATCTTATGATAAAAGAAATAATGGATGCCTCACAAGACAATACCTCGATAGTTGTCATTGACCAAGAGAACCCTTATTCTGAAGCCCCTTCTTCCCAAGATCTTGAATGTCAAAATTGAGCCGAAGTCTAAAACTTCCGAATGTGTCGAGACTTCATCATTTTCTGAGAATTTTTCTAAATTTCATCTATGTGTAGTCTCTGATTCACCATGAGATACTAAATCTAAAACTTTCTCTGTCACAGGTGAATCATATATACTTTGGACACCTTAGGAAATTAAAAGGAAATCTTATGCTGAGGTCCATCAATTTCTTTGAAAATTCATGCTCCAGGGCATCCAAGCCTATTACAAAAGGGGCTTTTGGATGATCTTGTTAAGAAACATACCTAGAAATTTATTAAGATATTGGCCGAAGGAGGAACCTTGCAGCATGACTAAGTATTTTTTTCCCATACTTCATAGGACTAAGGTAATTTGCTTTATATCGTTCTAGGATAGTCGGCTTTATGCCATTAGGATAGTTTGCTTTCCAGTTGTTCTAGGATAGTTTGCTTTTTATTGGTTTAACTCTTGTGCTGACCCACCTTCTCGCTGAGATCTCTTTGGAAAAAGTCGTATAACCCCTTCATCAGGTACTATCTTTCCATCACTTCTCCTTCAACTTCGTTGTCTTTATAAATGCTATATTGTAAATCTAGCACCCGAAGAGTTGTCAATTTTTGTTGTGCCAAACCATTTAGAATTTGTATCATGCTTTGTGTCGAATTGATCAGGTTCGTGCATTTTAAAGTTGTCTTTATCTTAGTTGAACTTGCCTACATTTTCTATTTGAAGAGAAGATTGTTGAGGTTCATGGTTTCAAACTCAAATTCAAGAACTAAGGATCAAGAACTTAAGTTTAAGTTTGAAGTTCAAATATTGTACGCTAAAGACTCAAGTTCAAGAGATCGAACTCAAGCTTCTTGTATCACAAGATTCAAGGTTCTGAAGAAAATGATGTTTTGAAGAAAATGATGTTTCAATTGTTCCAACTCACAAACAAGGTATGGACGACCTTAGATTGACCATAGGTTGTGTCATATTCATTGCATATGTTATGTGGGTCATTTCATAAGTTTATAGGTCATTTTATCGACTAGTTTTAGTCCTTATTCGACTAGTCCAAGTACTAGCTTGACCAGTCTAAGAGTTTTCTCGACTAGTCAAAGGTTTGTTGCAATTTTTTGAAATTTTCTGTTGGACTCTCGACTTCATAGTGAACGCTAATATCTCGAGAAAGTGGAGTAGTTGTGCAGCTATTTTATAATAGTTGGTGTACACTCAAAGGAACCACTATAATTCTTGGAGTTGTGATAGATGATTGAATGTGCTTATGTGTGTGAATGTTGTAATTTACTTTGAGTATTTGTGGTGAATGGTGTAATTTATTTTATGCACTTGTGGTGAATGTTATAATAGCTTAGTTTTTCTTCTTTGACTCTTTATTAGTTTGGGTTTTTGATACTTACAAACGTTCTAGTAAGGTTATGCTGCCATAAGCCTTTAGTTTTTGGTGTTAAGTTGTCCTTAGAACTAAGTTTGTATCAACCTCTCAAGACTAGTACATTTGAGGTTGTTATTTACTTGTGCTTTTTTCCTTTTTAATTGTTCTATCTATCTTTCAATTCCGCATTTATTTTTAATTTGGCATAGTCCTATTCACCCCCCCCTCTCTTTAGGACATTTAGCTCGGCCTTTTCAAGTGGTATCAAAGCCTAATAGCTCATTTTTGTTTAGATTTATTTCTTGAGCTAACTGATCTGAGCTTATAAGATGTCAAATTTTGATAGCCTCTCAATCACTAGGCCTCCACCTTTTGATGGCTCCAATTATGCCTATTGAAAAGCCAGAATTAGGATTTTTTTAAGGTCCATAGATGAGAGCGTGTGGCAAGCCACAATAACTAGATAGACCCCTCATACCACTGAAGTGACTGGCACTGATGGATCCAAAACTATAAAGGTAACACCATATTTTTCTTGGACCACACTTCAGAAAAATGAGAGTAATGCCAATGCAAAGGCTTTAAATGCAATTACTTGCACACTATCACCGGATGAATTCAAAAGAATTATATCTTGTGATACTGCAAAACAAGCTTGAGATATTCTAGAAATGACACACGAGGGTACAACTATTGTTAAGAAATCTAAACTTCAAATCCTCACCACTTGGTTTGAGGAGATACATATGGAAGAAAGTGAAACTTTCATGGACTTCTATACTAAGTTAAATGACATAGTCAACTTTATGTGGGGTCTTGGTGATAGCATCCCAGAAAGTAAAGTCTGTGTAAAGATACTACACTCATTGCCTGATAGGTCCAATTCTAAGGTGACCGCGATCTAGGAACTTCATGATACGGATAATATGAGGGTTGAAGAACTGGTTGGTTCTTTACAAACCTACGAGTTAAACTTTAAGGCTCCTAAAGGTAAGTCCATCGCCCTTAAGTCTTCTAAAAATATTTCTCATGAAAATGCTGGTAATTCTGATTATGAAAACTCTGAGGATGATATGGCATTATTAGCCAAGAAGTTTTATAAAAATTTTAAAAATAAAAAGAGGGTATATTTTCAAAAACCTTAAGAAAAGCAAAGGACTAAATCTAAAACTTTTTTATCTATTAAAGACAGCCAATGTTTCAACTGCCATGAATACGGGCATCTGACAAATAAATGTCCAAAGAGGGACAAATCTAAAAAGAAAGGCATGTTGGCTACATGGGATGAATCGTTTTTCTCTGAAGCCTCTTCTAAGTCAGAAGATTCTGAACTCGAGTCTACTAATGAGGTTAAAGCCTTAATGACTCTAGCCAAAGTCACTTACTCAGACAGTTGTGATTCAACTTATGACGAAAATCTGAGAAGTGATCCTGAAAATGATGAGGATTTACAAGATCTCTATGATGCCCTATACAGTGAAAGTTGTAAGATAGCTGTAAAACTAAAACTTCAAAAAGAAAAGTTTTTAAAATTAAAAGAAAATTTTGATAACTTAGTTTTAGAAAATTTGCACCTTTTAGATTGTTTTGAAAAAACCAAGTGTGATTTAGATTTCGAAACTTCCCAAGTTGATAACTTAAAATTTGAAAATGAAAAACTGAAATTAGAAGTTTCTTCTCTCTTGAGTATGAAGGATACTTGGAGGTATGCCCAGGGTGATCCTAAACTAGAAAAATTGTTAACCAGATCAAAGAAATGTAGTGATAGATCTGGTCTGGGCTACAATAAGAATATACCTCCTAAATATAAGAACACTCCTCCTAAATTTGTTAAAGGGGAGTCCTCTAAGTCAAAAGGGAAAAGTCTGAATCAAAATACTTTCAAAAATCCTAAAACTTTTCAGGCTATGAAACTTAAAAACAACCATATCAACTATAGAAATCAGAATCATAACCCCTTAGCTAAGAAAATTGTTGATTTACTCAAGGAGCTTCTACAATCTAACTTGAATGGTAGAATATACAACAACTACAAGAATAGAAAAACCAACTATGCTCCAAAACCCAAAACAGTAATGAAATGGGTCCCTAAGGTTGCTTTTCTGGTTGCCTACAGCTCTTTCAAGGCTACGAGTCAATCAAAGTTGTACCTAGGTAGTGGTTACTCTAGACACATGATAGGTGACAAAGATTTGTTCACCAATCTCAAAGATATAACTGATGGTTCAGTCACATTTGGTGATGGTCGCAACTACAGAATTGTTGGCCAAGGTATGGTTCAACTCTTTAATCTTCCTCCATTTGAGAATGTTCTGTTTGTAGTGGGCCTTAAGCATAATCTGTTAAGCATTTCTCAAATTTGTGATAATAAGCATAGCGTAAAATTCACCAACCAAGGGTGTGAAATTTCTAATGAGAATGGTTCTGTGATATTAACTGGTCGCAGAACATCTAAAAACTACTATATAGTCAGTAATTCAAACTCGTCTAAATTATCGTGTTACATGGTCCAAACCGATGAAACCGATTTATGGCATAAATGCCTTGGACATGTACACTACCGTAGTCTTTATAGACTGAGCAAAGGTGAAGTAATAAGAGGACTCCCTAAGATTAAGAAATTGGATAAAATCTATGGCAAGTGTCAGATTGGAAAATAAACTAGGAGTGCTCATAAGAAAGTGAACTCCAATGCCACATCCAAACCCCTTGAACTCCTCCACATGGTTCTCATTGGACCGACTAGAATGGAGAGTCGAGGAGGTAAAAAATATAATCTGGTTATAGTAGATGATTTTACCAGATATACATGGGGTAGTTTTCATGAGAGAGAAATTAGAAACTCTCAATGAAGTGAAAAGGATACTCAAGCGTATCCAAATTGAGAAGGAATCACATGTCTCTAAAATCCATAGTGATCATGGTTCTGAATTTGATAATAGCAATTTTGAGAAGTTCTGTACCGATCACGGAATATCGCATGAGTATTCTGCACCCAAGACACCTCAACAGAATGGGGTAGTTGAAAGAAAAAATTGAGTACTTCAAGAAATGGCTAATGTGATGTTAAATAGCATGAAACTTCCTAAAAATCTTTGGGCTGAAGCAGTGAACATGACTTATTATATCATTAACCGTGTTTATACTAGAAAGTCAAATAATAAGACTGCTTATGATTTGTGATTCGATAAGAATCCAATCGTCAAATACTTTCAAGTTTTTGGCAGCAAATGGTATATTCTACGTGATCGGGAAAATTTAGGAAAATTCGACACTAAAAGTGACGAAGGGATATTCTTAGAGTATGCTCTAAATAGTCGAGCATATCGTGTTCTCAACAAGAGGACCAGTGTAATTCAGGAGTCCACTAATGTGGTTATAAATGATCACCTGAATACACCTATCTCAAGTTCAGAAGATGAAGAAATCTCTTTATTTGATAAACCAGACTCTTCATCTAGTCAAAATGACACTGAACTGCGGTTAGTTAAAGACCATCCAACTGATCAAATCCTTGAAAATCCTCTCACTGGTGTGCGTACTCGCCGACAATTAGAAAATATTTGTAATTATGTGTGCTTCACATCCTAGATTGATCCGGCCAACGTAAAAGAAGTGCTTGTTGATGAAAACTGGATAATAGCAATGCAAGAAGTTTAATCAATTTGTAAGGAATTATGTATAATACTTAGTTCCTAGACCTGATGATAAACATATTATTGGAACTAAATGGATTTTTAAAAATAAGTCTGATGAACTTGGTAATATTATAAGAAACAAGGCTAGACTGGTTGTACAAGGGTACACTCACATAGAAGGCATCGATTATGATGAAACCTTTGCCCCAATAGCTCGTCTTAAATCTATCAGATTGTTTATATCCATTACTTGTTACAAAAAATCAAAATTTATCAAATAAATGTTAAGAGTGCTTTCTCGAACGGTGATCTACATAAAGAAGTATATGTAGAATAGCTTACTGGTTTTGAAGACCCTAAACATACTGATCATGTTTATCGCCTGAAAAAGGCACTCTATAGATTAAAACAAGCTCCCAAGGCTTGGTATGAGAAATTGACTAAGTTTTTACTAAGTCATAATTTTATAATGGGGAGTGTTGATAAGACACTTTTTATAAAGAAACACAATAATCACATACTAATAGTACAGATATATGTTGATGACATTATCTATGGATCTACCTATTCTAACATGACTGTTGAGTTTGCAGATTTAATGAAGTCCAAATTTGAAATGAGCATGGTTGGAGAACTGAACTATTTCTTAGGTTTGTAAGTAAAACAACTTGCTGATGAGTTCTTTATCTCTCAAACCAAATACGCTCTAAACTTGGTGAAAAAGTTTAGTTTTGAGAGCGGTAAAAATTTTGATACTCTTATGAGTATGACACTTAAACTCTCTAAGGATTCGACAGGTAAGAGCATAGATCTTAAGTTGTATCGCAACATGATAGGTAGTTTATTATATTTCACTGCGAGTCGACCTGATATTGCATTTAGCATAGGAATCTGTGTTAGATATCAATCTGACCCTAAAGAGTCCTACCTAATTGCTGTAAAGCGTATTTTGAGATATGTCGTAAGTTCGGCCAAACTCGGCCTTTGGTATCCTCGTGATACTAATGTTCAATTAGCTAGTTATTCGGATGTTGATTGGGCTAGTAATATTGATGACCACAAGTTGACCAGCGGTGGGTGTTTTTATGTCAAGAACTGTCTAGTTTCATGGCATAGTAAGAAACAGAGTTTCGTATCACTTTCCATAGCTGAGGCTGAGTATATTACAACCGATAATGCATGCACCCATCTTGTGTAGATGAAGAGGATGTTAAGTGATTACGGATTTATGCAAGATTCTATAGTGTTGTATTGCGACAATTCTAGCGTAATTAACATTTCTAAAAATTCAATTCAACATTCACGAACTAAGCATATTGACATTAGATATCATTATATTTGTGAATTAGTAGAAGATAAGATTATTTCTTTGGATTATATTCAGATTAAAAATCAACTTGCCGATTACAAAATCGCTTGATAGAAATAGGTTTGCTAAATTAAAATTGGATATGGGTATGTGCAATATGATCTAAATTGCTTGTGTTTATTTGTACTATTTTTACAAATTTTTTAAAATATAAAAAATATGGAAAAATGTAAAAGTTTTGAGGTGCACGACCAGTCGAGTATACACTCTACCAGTCGTGGCACGACCGGTCGAGTATGTATTTGACCAGTCGAGTTGCTCGGGTTTGGGGCTTTTTATTATGCAAAAGGCATTTTTTCTCTCATTTTTTTCATCTTCTCCAACCAACCCTACCACGACCGATCAAACCCACCTTCAATTCCTTCATGGTTAGTGCATCTTTTTCATTTTTCTTGTGGATTTAGGTTCCTTGCACTTCTATTTCCTTGATTTCATAGTTTATTTCAAGCTTTTTGGTGGTTTATTGAGGTTTCTAGCAAAATTTTTGATTTTCATAAAACCCATCTTTCCTTTCTTACATTACTTGTATTTCTTGTATTCTTTGTGCTATGGAAGGTAGAAATAAGAAGAGAGCCTCTCGTGCTCCCTCTTCTTCCTGTTCCACTTCAATCACGGTGCGTCATCTTCGTTCACCCGAAGAAGATCCTGAATACATGCAGGATATTATTCTCCGCAATGTGATTATTGAGCAGACTGTTAACTCAAATCATTTGGAGCCGTTCGACATTGTTCCCCTCCTTCAAATTGTAGGATGGGCTAATATATTAAATTAGGGCGATCCTGCATACTGTTTCATTGTGCAAGCCATGTTTGCTTGTATAAGTGACTTTTTTACTGAGAATTTAACTTTTACTATTTCAACTAGAGAAGGTTCTATTGATGTAGACCGTCACTTGATATCTGGATTGACGGATATTCCAGTGAATGATGAAGGTATTCTTATTTCTACTTTAGTGGCAAGACCTTCTGAATCTGAAAAACGAATGCTAACTAGAGTGTTATGCAATATGGATGCTGATTGGAACTCTGGTATTGCGCTCAGTTCCAAATATATGTTACCCAGATATAAGATTCTTCATCGTATTTTCATCTCTAATGTGCATCCTAGGTCTGGTAACAAAACTGAGCTAACTTCTTTCATTGCTCGTATCCTTCATTCAGTTGTTACTGGTATTCATGTATGTCTGCTATCTCTTATTTGTTACATTATCATTCAGTTTCGTCTCCATCCTAGTCATAGTGATATTCCCTTTGCATTTCTGATGACCACACTTGTTACCCATAGTCATGTGGTTATGCCTGTTGGAGAAGCTCCTATTAACCATTTATCCTTCAACAATTCAAACATTAATAAGATGAATCTAAGGTTGGCTCCTGGCCAAGTTGATGGGGGTGCTAGTGGAGCTGCTGAAGAAACTGGAGAGGAAGATACTTTGCCTCCTGATGATGTTAATATGGATGACTTGTTTGATGAGAAAGAATTATATTTTATGGCTGATCTAGATTTTCATCCATCTGATTTTGATGAGCGTATGAGATCCCTAGAGGAAAAGGTGGAAGGTCTGTATGTGTCCTAGGAAAATCAATTCAAATACATGCGCAAATACCTTAGGCGCATTAACAAGGGACTACATTAGATAGATCCATCTATTCCTGCTCTATCATCTGGATCTGACTAGCCTTTTATTTTATCTGGGCATGTATTAACTCTTTCTACTCTTTGTGTGTTTGGGTAATTCTTGGTCTTGTACTCTTACTTCTAACTATGTGGACATGATATTATGCCTTAGTTGATATTATGATTGCCATGGTGATGTGCTTTCTTCTCTTATTTCATTTACTTCTCTTATCTTTATATGTCTTTCCTTTGTCATATTGTGATAAAAAGGAGGAGAAATTGTAGAGATGATTGTGTGATTGTGGAATATGGATTGTAGGGATGTATGGAATTTTTTTTACAGGTTTTGCAAATCACCTCTCCTGGAATGAGGGGGAGTTAAGACCATTGATCATTTGTTGCTCATATGGTGCATAATTCGTTATTGTGCTTATAACTGGTGCATGATTCTTTATTGTGCATGATTCTTCATTTGGTTTTGTCACAAATTTGACAAAGAGGGAGATTATAAATGCTATAGTGTAAATCTAGCACCCGAAGAGTTGTCAAATTCTGTTGTGCCAAACCATTTAGAATTTGTATCATGCTTTCAGTTGAATTGATCAGGTTCATGCATTTTAAAGTTGTCTGCATTTTCGTTGAACTTGCCTACATTTTCAAGTTGAAGAGAAGATTGTTAAAGTTCATCGTTTCAAGCTCAAATTCAAGACCTAAGGATCAAGAACTCAAGTTCAAGTTTGAAGTTCAAATACTGTACGCTAAAGACTCAGGAACTCAAGCATAACTCAAGCTCAAGTTCAAGAGATTGAACTCAAGCTTCTCGTATCACAAGAATTCAAGGTTCTGAAGCAAATGATGTTTCAATTATTTTAACTCACAAACAAGGTTTGGATGACCCTAGATTGACCATAGGTTGTGTCATATTCATTACATATGTTTTGTGGGTCATTTCATAAGTTTTTAGGTCATTTTTTTTATTAGTCTTCGTCCTTATTCGATTAGTCTAAGTTCTGGCTCGACCATTCTAAGAGTTTTCTCGACTTGCCCAAGGTTTGTTGCAATTTTTCAGAATTTTTTATTGGACTCTCGACCAGTCCTGGAGACTACTCGACCAGTAGAGTGAACAATTCTCGACCGGTCGTGCAGGCTCGACTCAAAGCCCAGCATGCTTTTCTGTTCCCACTCGACCAGTTGACTGCATTGCTCGACCAATCGATCACGCCACTCGACCAGTAGACTAACGATCTTATCTTATCGTGCCAGAAAATTTGAAATTTGGTTGGTCCTTCGACTAGTCGAACCGACCCTTAGACCAGTCAAGTGAACAGTATTTTCACCTATAAATAGAGCACGAATTTTAGAGTTTATTCATTCATTCTAAGCTAAATCAAGATACCGCTCTGAGAGATAAGTTTGTGAATTTATTAAGCTATATTGTGCTCATTTTAGATTCTCTTTATTAGATTTTATAGTTTGATTTTGTGATCTTTATTCCAATCTTATATTAAGAAGGGATTTGTGTTTTACCCTTTCTTGGGATCAAAATCAAATCAAGCTACCCCAGGTTAATTTAATTAAAAATCATTTAGAACTAGAACCTTTTCATCTGTGAGAGTGGACATTGAACATCTTCGTCTACATTGGATTAGTTCTACCGGGCTTCTTCAGAAGGAGAATTTTCAATAAGTACTATTTACATTTTGTACTTCTTTTGTGGTTTGGTTTGTGAGGTTGTGCCAGAAAATCTCATTTTAGTTTTGTCTGAGGTAATCCAAAAAATCTCAGAGTGTGGGGTTTTTATAATTATGTAAGCTTAACTAAAGACACAATTGTGAAGGTTTTAAGGTGAACCTTGGAAAACCTTTTTTATAGTAAACGCTAATATCCTAAGGGAGTGGATATTAGGAGTGGAGTAGTTGTGTGGCTGTTTTCTAACAATTGGTGTACACACAAACGAACCGCTATAATTCTTGGAGTTGTGGTGGATAATTGAATGTGCTTATGTGTATGAATGTTGTAATTTACTTTGAGCATTTGTGGTGGATGGTGTAATTTATTTTATGCACTTGTGGTGAATGTTGTAATGACTTAGTTTATTTTCTTTGCCCCTTTATTGGTTTGAGTTTTTTATACTTACAAACATTCTAGTAAGGTTGTCCTGCCATAAGCCTTTGGTTTTTGGTGTTAGGTTGTCCTTATAACTAAGTTTTCATCAACCTCTCAAGACTAGTACATTTGAGGTTGCTATTTACTTGTGCTTCTTTCCTTTTTTATTGTGCTATCTATCTTTCAATTTGGCCTTTTCAGTCTGACGTGCATTGCATGCTTATATCTTTTACATTAAGGAAAACGTAGATTTTAGGTTGGGGATGGGAGATTAGGTTACCTAATTAGTATTTTCTTGGTCTTAAGCAATAATTGTGATTTTTTTTTAATTCTTTTCTAAAAATTTGTGAATTCGAGATTTTGACGGCCATCGTTTATTTAGAAATATAAGATACGAAATGTTGGTAATTTATGACTCTTAGATTCAATTATCTATTAGATTTTCTATTTAAGTTCGAATTATTAATTCATGATTAGAAGTTTTAAACATTGATTGAGTTATGATTTCACATGTCACACCTAGCTTACACATTAAAGCTTCAGTTCGATATTGAATTTTTAACATGGTAATCACTAGGCATGGAAGGAGCCAACCTGGGGAATTTGTCCATCATGTTCGAAAAAAAAAATACCCAGCTAAAAAACTGTTGTCGTCGAAAACGACTACCTGTTAAAGACCTTTAAAAAGGTTGACATGGCATGAAAGCCATCGATGGAAAAATCAAAGGCTGGAAGAATTGAAAGGATGAACTGTAAGGCAAGTTTCGGTTATCCGGAATGCTCGTTTTTATTAATGTTACCATGAAAATTGAGAATTGGACCCTTAATTGTGATAAGTCAGAATTGCACTATATACCTATGGAACTCAATGTTTAGAAATGTTTTAATTAATGGATTCATACTTTGAACATGACTATGAAGTTTACCGTGTGCTTGAGTCTAGGAAAAGGTGATGCACAACATTGATGTATCTTAGAATTCTAGTATGCAGATTGCTTTTCAAAAACCACTCGAGTTTATAAAAATTGTCCTGTGGTTCTTGATTGTTTTTCGCATGCTTTGCTCGGGACTAGCAAAATGTTGGTTGGGGATTGTGTTGAGGGTCAAATATTGCATATTAGACCCCAGTTATTACTTGGTTTTACGTACATAATAATGCTTAAACATTTTATTTAATCATATTTTTGTTGCAAGGTGAATTTAAGAGCTTAGATTGAAAAGGGGTGTTAAAAGCATGGATTTGATGCTCAAGAATCACTAAGGCAAGGGACGAATCTTAGGGGAACGAGATTGAAGAATTCACATGTCAAAGATCCGAGAAAATTAAGTGATTGAAGATAAAGAGGCCTGAAAATCGTCCTGAATGCAAGATCATAGGGTTCCGACCATCTGTTTGGCTCGAAACTTTATATCTAGCCCGAGGATCAAAAAGTAACCATACACGTAAAATTTCAGCCATTGGATCTTTGTAAAAGTGGCCCAACGGACAGATTAGCCACTAAATTACTGATTCGGGGCCCACCTGATATCTGGATATGCTTCAATTTTGGTCTCAACCCCTTAAATTAGATGAAAAAGCAAATGGACAGTGCAGATATCTCACACTACATCACTGTGGACCCCACCTCGAGTGACGTGTACACCAGTACATGTATACCAACATTGCACCGGATCACAAAATCGGTTAAAACCAGTTTGACCCAAGCTCTCCAACGCAGGAGAGGAAAGCCTTTCCTCTTATGCAGGCGTCCGTCTGTTGTGAGTCAAGATGGCCCACCACGATCATCTAATTGATGATCCGGACCGTTCATTGTGTCCAGGGGGTGCTGACCATACCCATGGAACTCATATGCTGCCATGCACGCACACATAAGAAGATCACCGTCAAACGTAGGATGAACGATAGCGTGATTTGATACAGTGAGCTGCACCAAAACTCGACCAAACCACCCATTTCTGACCGAAATCTCACCAGGAATTCAATGGACGGAGTGGATTTCTCCGAAAACACAACTGTGGGACCACCGAGAGCTCAGCGCAGCTCCCGTGCGCATGGCCTATGTCCGTGAAAACTGGGAATTCTGGGAACATGTGGGCCACGATCATCGATTGTTTCGATGATCTGGACCGTCCGGAAGATGCACAAGAGGGCCACGACCATCACCATGAAGGCCAAATAGAGAATGGGATGACCATTGTCCCAAAATCTCTACCAAATGCAAACTGTTTGCATTTTTCTTTCGTACGCAAGTCTGTTACTACGTAAGTTCTTATGCAATCCTCTTCACTGACTCCACCAACTTCTCCAACCGACCTACTTGTAGGCTTATAAAAGAGAGAGAGAACGTGGAGAGACACATCTTTAGACTTGGAGCACGAGAGAAAGAGAGGGAGCGTGGACGGCTTCATCGACTCCTTCTTCCTTCCTTTTTGGTTTTTTCCTTTAATGCTTTCATTTTAAGAGATTTTAGTTTAATCATGTCTATGACTGGCTAAACCTCTTAGCTAGGGCTAAGAGGTTAAGTTTAGAGCGTGATTGGGATGTTTGCTTTATTTTGATTCATGTCTTGTTAAACCTTATGGATTCGAGTTTGATTATTAAGGAATATTTTTTGTATTTAATGGTTTGTTGTGACTCAAATTACAATGGATCTGTGATTGCTTTAAATATCTTCTTTTTCTGAATTGAGATTGTGAAATTAGGAAATCCTGTTGTTCATCATCGTCCCTTGGGCATGGTTAGATGACGGAATCCTTCCTAACTTTCACAATTCTCATATGATTGGTTGTGGCGTTAGTAAATTGTTGTTGTTTGCCTCGTCTCCTGGGCATGGTTAGGTGATAGAATCACTTCTAAATCTTCACCACTTGCATTCATTGATGATTAGATCCGTGAGAAGTTCAAAGATTTGACAAATCTCTTCTTACCAATTGGATAGGATAGGACTCTGATTCTAGTTGTGTCTTTGAAGAATCAATACAAGGTAGCTTCCCGATTGCTACAAGTGGATCCTTGAAATCCCTAGTTTCCCGCCTTTGTATTTTATAAGTTTTAGTTTAATAATTCACCATTATTCTCTTGAATTCTCCTCTTTAGATTACATCTTCTTCTAGTTCTAGTTCTAGTTGCTTTCAGATTACATGCAAGGTTTAGTCCCTGTGGATTTGACCTCGATCTTACCGAGATTATTACTACATCGTGACTCTGCACTTGGGGTTGTAAACAAGAAGCCTAGATGCCCTCTTCCTTCTCTATATGTATGATGTCTCCCTCTTGCTCAAGTGATGTCATGATTCATGTGGAAGCTTTTTATATAAAATCTTTCCTACATAGATATCTACCTAGGGTTTAGATCTAAGGGTAAGGTGATGGATTCATTTAAGTTGATATGATTTATCTTGCCTTTTACATACTTCCATATTATTATAATTTTCTCCTTGCAATTATTTAATTTACCACCAACAATTATTTACCCTTTGGGAATTATAGTAAGATGTTAATTACGAGTGATCTTTATTATTTTATGTGGGGCGATGGATACAAGCTTTGCCCTTGCTTTTATCAAATTTGTTGAGTTAGCCATTGCTACTCTCCTCTTTGTTGAGTTAGTCATTGCTACTCTCCCCTCGGTTGAGTTATCCATTGCTACTCTCCTCCTTATTTCTTAGCCTTGTGCTATCTACCTTTATGGTTTAGGCATATGTCTTGGAATTTCAAAACTCTCATAATTCAAATTATCTTACTATCAATGCAAGTGATGTGTTAGAGGTATCACAACTAATGATTCAAATATTTATCATGGACATAATGTGTTATGGGTAGCATCCCTCTTGGTCGACACGTAATCTCGTGGCTTAATTGGCATGGTGCACAAACGATGTAAGTAAATCTCCATATGTGTTACATCACTTTTTGAGATTGGATATCGCAAATAGTCACTACATGAACACATCATATTACGTAAATCTCCCAACCGCGTTGTTATATCGCCTTGAGATGTTCGTATAAATCCATGTTAACGTTGGACATGCTGGTGAATCTCCATAATAATGGGATGTAGGGCAAGTAGGATTTTTTATGAATTGTATTCCACATTGTGATGATAACTACATATGATGTACCGCACACACTTTGCTAGGCTTGCATTCATGTAGATTGGTCGCGCATGCTCATACCTCTCGTACTGGTAGAGTACAAAATATATCAGAACCATTACATTACTTTTATAAATCTCTTGAATTACTATTAATCTTAAAGGGTAACCATCACTATGAGTAGGGCATTGACCCTCTCTAACTGTACAGATGATGCAGGTGATGTACAAATTGAAGACCTAAAGGACCATCTCCCTATGAAAGATTATACTGAATGAATAAGAAGATAGTTTTATGATTTAGTTTTATATTTTCACTACGAACTCAATAATGTAATAAGTTTCCATTGAGATGGCATTTGATAATTTTTTAAATTCTTATACTCTAATGAAATAATAAATACAGTCAATTTTATTTTTGTGAATGGTTTACCTTCATAAATGTAACTGGATGTGATCTAAATGAGAAAAAAATATATCGTGCGATTTTTAAAGTATCCAATTTATATATTATTAACACCCGGAATTCTTAAGCACGAGTATGTACTCGGACCGCAGAAATTTCAGGATGTTACACGCATACCTCATGCTCGGCCTTCCTCTCTCTAAACTTGCTTGTTTCTACATGAGCTTGATAGAGTTCTATCTGATACTCAATAAAAGTCAGAAGCTCTTAGGAATCTGGCCGATCCCGTTCAAGATATAGACACGCGACCTTCGAGAGTTCGATGGCCAGATCATTGTGCTGGGCTTCTAGCGATCGCAACATTGCCTTGTCAAAGCGATGCCGATGAGCCCAGTGCAATCGACCCTTCCAAGCGTTGTAATAGCAGATCGAGAAAGTCTTGGACTCTATACAGATGGCTACCTGCTCCCTTAGTGGGCCAACACATCATTTTAATTTCAAGTCAACCTTGGAATTAGCATCTCCAGGGTACTACATTTTAGTAAGAGCCTCCAAGATTTCTCATAGAGGTTCATCAGTTTTGGCCACTTCAATGGCATCCATAATGAAGGGATAAATGTTGTGAAGGAGAGGAGATCGGGAGAAGTACTAAATCCCCTCGCTGAAGATCTCCTTTAGAATGGTCAGCGACTATGAGTAAAACATTGTGGAGGCTATAGAGTTTGAAGTCTATGGTTGAGCAAAAGTCGGAGTTGCATGCAAATCTAAGGAGAACTGATGCTTTTATAGGCATTATTGGGAGTAATTAATGCTTGCATTTGGCAAGGGGTGATGATTGGGATAACCAAGTCAAGCAGTGCGACGCCGGTTCGGTTCCTAGAAGGTTAAGATGTGTAGCCATAATAAATATGGAGTCCTCGAAAAATGGTGCACAAATCCCTATCCACATCAGTCCAATCAGAAAATAGCTAGAGTAAAGTACAAAAGAAAATAAAAAAACTAAGTGTTGGGCGGTCGAGTTTGAAGAAAAAATCTTATCAATAAGGATCGTCAACAGTACGGTCGACATCACTGCTTCGTACTATATCAGTTACAGAGATAATCATTCAATGAGTCCTTTAGTCCAGTTCATTTGATGAAAGGAGTGGTGAAAGGTTCTAATCAACTGTTCATTCTAAATAACTTAAACAACAACCGATTGTAGTAGTAAGGTCGTTATTCAATATTCTAGATTGATGATTCAATGAGAAGCATGATGTTCTACATTAAGGAAGAAAATAGATCTCGGCATATATCCAAACAACATGAAGATTAACAAAAGCAAAGCTTATGCAGAAGTAAGCTGGCCATCGGCTACATTACAAGGATAGAAAAAGCAAGAAAAGTAAAGGGAGAAAGAAGAGCAACCGAGCAATGCAGGTGTTCAAGCATGTTTTGCCTTTATTTCCTCAAACTCCTCGAGGAGTTGTTTCTCGGCTTCAGCATGTTCTTGTTGTAATTTTCAATAAGTTCTTTCCACAAGGATGGGTGGGAAATTAAAGAGTTGATTGACGGGGTTGCCATGTGAGAAAACTCTACCCTTGGCATCCCTCTTCCTACCCAAGCTTGCCTTTGAATGAGCCTTGTAGTAGACGATTTGTGCATCGATGAAGGAGAGGAGATACTCTGAGATAGTAGGGTCCTTAGGGTCGTAGGAATCCTCTTTCTCCTTATTGTCCTCTTGTAATTCAGTGTGTTGTTCTTACAGAACATGGAGTAAGGCATGGTTGAACTAGTGAATCCAGTTCTACCATAACCAATCGTTTCATGCCAATTCATAAGCTTTGTTGACTAGCAAAGAATCCACCTGGGCCATGACTTACTGCCCCAAGTGTTCGAAAATCTGCTCAGACTCAAAGATGAACTGAAAGTAGTGATTTCAAAGAAAGTACAAGTGCTTTAGTTCTTTTAGAGGTTCTCCCAACACGACGTTTGATTTAGAAGCCTCCGAAGCCTCCCTGATGAAGTAATTATAGCATAAAAAGCAGCAAGGATTGGCTGAAGTCGATGAGACCCCAGTCAAGGATCTCTTTCAGATACTCTTTGTTCAAAACCCTAAGTGTAGGGTCGCGATGTAGTAATAATCTCGATAAGACCGAGGTCAAATCCACAGGGACTAAACTCATACGTTTCTGAAAGTAACTAGAACTAGAACTAGAAGAAGATCTAAAACTAAATCTGAAATTATTTGAAAGAGTAATTGTGAATTTATAATTGAAACTTGTGAATTTGAAGGTGGCAACTAGGGTGCCAAGGATCCACTTATAGAAATTGGGAGGCTACCTTGAATGATTCAAGAGATCCAACTGGAATCATAGTCCTATCTTATCCAGTTAGATAAATAAGAGACAATCAGATCTCTAAAATTCTCATTGATCCAGTCCTCAAAGGAGGAGAATTGGGAAGATTGGAAGGGATTTCGTCACCCAACCATGCCCATGGGACGATGGCAAACAACATGATTTACTAATCCAGCAATCTCAAAATAAAAAAGGAGATATTCAAAGCTATTGCAGATCTATTGTAATTGAAATCACAACAAACCATTAAAAACTGAAAATATTCCTTAAAATCAACTAGAAATCAATGAAGTTCAAAATAAACATAAATCAAAGTAAAGAAAACATCCCAATCACGCTACAAGGTTCACCTCTTAGCCCTAGCTAAGATGTTTAGCCAACCATAGACATGATTGAACTAAGAACTCTTAAAGAAAATATAAAAACAAACTAAGAAGAAGAAAAACTCTTAGAGGTGGCTCTCCACCCTTTTGCTCCACTCCTTAAACCCTAGAAGATGTCTAGGAACTCCTATTTATAGTTGGGGAACTCTAACTTTTGCACCGAGTTAAAAAAGTCCGGAAACCGCCTCAAATTTATGCAGTCCGCACAAAATTTCCGTAACTCTCGACTAGTCGAGAGACATCCTCGACTGGTCGAGCATCACCTTTGACTAGTCAAGGGAAGTCTTCGACTAGTCGAGGATCGCGTGAATTTAAAAGATAATGTTGTTGGAGTTCGAGCCGAAGTTTCTTCGACTAGTCGAGCCAGAGCCAGGGCTGGTCGAAGCACGCAAATTTTTAGGATTCTTTTTCTACACTTCAAGTCTTTGATTCTCCTCATTCCTCACTTAGTTTTCTTGGATCTTTGCATGTGAAATTTTCATTCTTGGTCTTCTAAGATCCAATATTTTGCCTTAGTGATTCTTGAGCATTAAATCCATGCTTTTAGCATTCTTTTCAATCCAAGCTCTCAGATTCACCTTGCAACACAAGCATGTATAAAATATAATATTAAGTAGTATCTTATTCATAAAACCAAGATATAAATAGGGGAAAATATGCAATATTTGACACTCAACACTCTTCGTGCCATCAAGGAAAGAGGGGGAGCTTGGGTTGGAAGCCAGGATTGCAGAATTACGGAGTTACGGGATTTACTTGGATTTCAGCGTGAGTTCAGAACATGTTCCAAGGTGGTTTAAATAAGCAATTACGGAACCAATGTTTGATACAATTATAGTGGGAAAAGATGCTTCGTGTCCCTTAAAACTAAGGACGTGCAGCCATCATGGCTATTGTTTCAAAGGATCATGCATGACTCCTCATATTTCGGGCATCATGACATCAGTTGGTTATTTAGAAAAGAGAAAAATAAGGAAAGTAGTAAGTAAAGCAACTGGTGATAAAAGAAGGCTCAATGGCTCATTTTATTGATAAACTATTACAGTACAACAGAAAGAAAAAACTACAATTTGAAGGAAGAAAATTGTTGAATAGCAGCATCTATTTTATCCAGTTGACCCTTCTTCTTCTGCAAAATGGCCCTGTATCTTAAGACCTCTTGTCAAATTCGGCCGATTGCTTCTGTTTGAGCCTTAGTGGATGCAGCTAGATCCTTAATCGTTTTACTCTGTTGGTCTTGTTCAACACTCTTTTCTTCAAATTTTCTCTTCAGCGTCATCAGTTGTGCTTTTAGAGAAATAATTTGTATGCTATTGTCCTGCAATTCGGCCTCTGAATTCTTCAGTTCCTTATGGTTGGCCAACAACTTCTCAATAATATTACTTACCGTAGCTACTTGGGATTCTATTATTATGTGCCCAATCATGGCATGGAGCTCATACCTTTCTCTGATATAGTCTAGTAAGTCCCCAAGAACTAGCAGGTTGGACAAAAGGTTCTCATCCAAATGAGAGAAATTTTAATATTGATTGATCAACTCAATAAGTTTAACAATCATCTCGATCGATACAATTTCTAATACCCCCGAGTGTACAAGGGTTTAGATCTCTTCCTTGAGATGTTGTAACTTGGTGGAAGGAACAAGAGACTCCGCCATAGTGACATCCCTGATAAGAGCTTGTCGGTGGGAAGAGAAGTCGAGGCATCAACAGTCAGCATTGACACCAATGTAGGAATTGGGGTCAAGTAAGATATAGAGATATCAGTCGTGAGGACCTCCTTCATTGCCTGATCAAAGATAATTACCTCGTGTGCTCCATTCGGTTGAAAAGGCTTTTCAATTTATATAGGAAGAGACTCCGCGATCAAAGGAAGGTGATGAATGGATGGAGGAATGGGTCGAGGGGATGATCCTCTTTTAGAGTTTTGAGGAGTAACTCTTAGGGTACGTTCATCTTCTTTCACATCTCGGTCGACAACAATGGTTGGTGTCTGAGGGCTATCGACCATGTATTCAGACTCTATGACAACAATTGTAGCCTTAGAAGAAGTATGAGAAGGATGAGCTTCATTGCTGATGGATCCTTCAGAGTCAACAATTTGCACTTCAGTTATCTCGGGGATATCAGTCACATGCTGATGTTGTTGTAGTGGTGGTGCCATGAAGATTTGCTTTTTGTGGCCGATATTTCTCGAGTAACTACAAAAAGGATAGAATTAGTAAAAAAAGATGAGGTAAAGAACTTAGAATAGTCATGTAGGTGAAAATCTTCTCGACCTAAATCAGAACGGACAACAAGGGTGACGAATCGTTAGCCCATAGATTGAGGATTTTTTATAACCATCGCCATCACCTGAGTAGAAATTAAGAATAGTGGCGGATTGAGGTGATAAGGAGTAAGGTATTTTTTGTCGAACAGAAGATTGTGGTTATTTAATCTTTCTCTATCCTGCCACCATTTATTCCAACATTTATTAATAGTGAACTTCTCGATGACATTTCAGACCTTTAATTTATTTGGAATAGTCTTTAATGGAGAGCCCTGGCCAATATTTGGTTTTGAAGTATTTTTTAAATGAACATACAACCTCGATCGAGGAAGTACCTGATTGTCCTCATCCTTTGGTTAAGATTAGCAGTAGCCGATTTTTTATGGTTGGTTGAGGAGTTGGATCAGCGCACGTGAAGACTAGAATAGGAGATTATGGGGCTAGGCCAAGAGGAGCTCCTAAGTCAAGGATCCTCTTTGGGGTTGATGGAGATGGTCAAGTTGGTGGAGATTTTAGAAGTACTTTCACCATAGATTTTTTGTGCTTTGGTTGAGGAACGGTCTCAATCGATGGAGCTTGCGGAATGGTAGTGGCGCCTGATTTGGTCTTCGACTTATTTGATTTTCGGGTAGGAGTTGTGTGCATTGAGATGCTACTCTTTTCTTTCCTCATAGTTTCATATAAGAGAAGAGTTGAGCTATGATAACTTAAGGAGATTTATTAACCAACTTTTTGTAGTGACTTTCCGACCATCAGTGAAGGTGTTCATTAGCTAAGGCTGATTTAGATATACAGGAAGATTGAGAGTCAGACGGGTTGACTGAAATGTAGAATTAAGAGAATGATATATATCAATTCGATCGACGATCAGCCAAGTAAAGGGACGTTGGTTGCAAGATTTATGAATGAATGGATAGTGAATGCACTAGACGAGACCGAACTGACATGCGTGCAAGTTTGGACAGTATTGCTCAATTTTAGCCTTAACATTCTTACTAGTGTCTATTATACTACCATATGGGAGATCCCTCTAAATGAGGTAGCTCTCCCGATCAAGATGCATTGAGATGGTTACTGGTTATCCTCTTCCTCATATCAACCGGTAAACCAAGCTGGACCGAACTCCCTATCATGTAAAGGGGTGAATGACCGACTTCATTTATTTTTATTTAAATAAAAGAATAAGGAGAAATAAATGAATAAGGAGTCCATATAAATGAAAAAAATGTGTCAATCTCCTAAGGAGAATGGTTAATGCGTTAACCATAGGAAGAATAAATAATATCAGAATAAATGGGGGCATGTACAAGTGAATGGTAGAAATACTCGTAGATCCACATCTGAACAAGCCACAACAGTTCTCTTCCAAGATACAGACCTTTAGTCGTAATTTTAAAATTACTTTTATACAGATGGCTGAGTATGAAAGGTGTTAGAGCAAGTTTTCGACCTTGTGTAAGCACCTCGACCAGTTAAGCATACTCATTCATGGTATGAAGAGCATTCACGCAAAGTAAATGTTGGCAGATCTAGAGTAGTAGGAAGGACATTCTTCATAATTGACTTGGCCTTTAGATTTGTGGTACACTTGCATGAAGTGTGAATAGGCCTTGTTGGCCTTATTTGCAAAATGTTTTATTTCCTTCTGAGCAAAGCCTAGGAAGACTACCTTACCCAAGGGAAGAAGTTGGATCAGAGCTGTTATGTCTAAAATTGTTGGACATAAGGGCCGCATCCGAAGAAGAAGGTGTTGGTGGATGGGCTCCAAAATGTCGATGTCACTGTAAGAAGAGTATGATTTGACAAATAATCACATATAAAGAGTTTGATGCACTCGTAAATGGAAGAGTTCCTCCATGTCACTTTATATTGAGAAGAAACGCGAGTGAACCAAACATCCCATTTTAGTAGTTGTTTTGTCCAGGATCGAGGGTTCTTTAGAGCATTGGATGGTTCTAAGACGGATTTGGATTGAATCAATAAAGTTCCACCTAAGACGATAGGAAATAGAGGGTCCTTCATACTAACTTCATTAGTATCAATCCCAAGGAATAATGCCGGCTCCATACAATAATAGTCTCCAATTGATGATTTGAAGACTATTTTGTTAGAATACTTCTTAGAAAGAGCGTCTATTACAATGACTAAATCGTCTTGATAGAAATATGAAGAAGAGGACGATGAGGCATCTATTGTTAAGGTTGGAAAGAGAATGAAGGACTTATAATTTTGGGGAAGTCGAGGAGATGAAGCATTTATTACGGCATCAATAAATTATTATTTTTTGTACGATATGAGTACTTGCGTCACAATAGGGTTAGCCCTTATTTCAAAAAATGGTCGTAAGAGTTGACGTATAAGGTTATATCAATCAGAGACGATTACTATAGCATTACTACGTGTATCGAAGGACTGCTGTATTAATGAGGGGTGACATGTCGTTTTCACCTTTCCCAAAGGAGAAGCGACATGGGGGGCAACGTTCATCCCCATTATCACCAATTCTTGCAAAAGCCAATCAGAGTAAGTTACATGTGATATGGATGGATTTACGTGATATATTTGGAGATCTTTAGACATATATGAAGAGGATCCTACAATAATACAGTTGGAGTGCATCGAGCGACGCCATGTCATCTACTAAGTAGTTGATTGAAGAGTGATTGTGTAGAAGCGATTACCAGGACAAATGGCAAGATTATAAACAAGAAGAGTTAAGACATGTGAAATAGTTACAACAACCTCAGAATGTGTGAAGTATATATATGGCCGGATTAAGGCTATAAATAGTAAAGAAATTCAGTATAAACAAATTGTATCATACTGACCCAGTTAAACCAAAATTTTCTTTCAATTATCCTTTTAATTATCCATCATTTACATTCCTTAGTGTAATCGCTCTACCTTTCTACAAGTCAATTACATTTCCTGGTGTAATCATTCATTGTTCACTTACTATTTACATTCCATAGTGTAATCGGTAATGTTAATCAAGTAGTTAGTAATCTTAGCTGTAATTTGGGTCTACGCTCATACACTAGATTCAGTTCTTTATCCAGGAAAGTGTTCTGTAGCTACTCTTTGCGATTGACTATAAGGTATCTTTTTGTATGGAAGGCAAAGGTGTAACCCATCATCGAAGGACAAACACTACCCTCTAAATATTGCCTAATTTTATTTACATAATAAGCGGCTGGCTGAATTGGCGACCAATCTCATTCAATCTCAGTCATATACTACATATATGCCTATCTCGGTGATTGGGGTCATAGTTGTTCGGTTTGAATTAAGCCGTAAATTCAATTATAGAATTCCCGCACTTATCACGTGACTAGAATAGGAAATCAAGCACCAACAATAATATTTGTAATCCACATGAGAGGAAACTGTGGGGATTCAACGGGTAAGTTCCTTATGTTTTTAGTACATCATAATGGGAATGACCTTATAAAGGGGATGACATATAAATATCAAGGTGGAGCTAAGAAAGATTTCAACAATAGGCAAATTTTCCCTACTTTTTCCTCTGGTGTGGGGTTCTTGAGTTATAAATCCACCTCAATTTTGGATTCATGCTCTAAAAGGAGTGTGCAAAATAGAAGGATAAAGTTGATTTATGACAAACCTTATAGTCAACCCCACCTAACTTCTTTGCGCAGGACCTTCCTGTAAAAGCCATCCTCATAAATCTGAGAGCTACATACATTGTAGAGTGTCGTACCTTATTTATAACCATTCCTAGAATAGCCAATCAGGGAATGACACATGCCATTGTACGAGAAAGAAATAGCATGTAAAAGATATTCAAAGATATTTAAAGCATTTTTAACTGAATGACAGTTGGAGCTGAGATAAGTTGAATGATACAAGTCATCTGATGACGAAGCACGACCAAAAGGTTCAAGGGACAGAAAGTGGCCAAGAGAAGAACTGTTAAAAGAATACAAAGAATCAGAAGGATCTGGAAGACTGACGTGGCAATGATTCAACTGTTATAACCGTTGAAATAAAGAGACGCATATGGAAATCATAAAAGAAACGTATAAATAGCAAAAAGTTTAACAAAAACAAATGGATTTATTGCCACCAAATAAACCAATCAATTTATCTTTCCTTATCATACCTTTAGCTCTATCTTAAGAGTAACAATCATCTTTAGTGGTAATCTTTAGTTATAATCCGAATCTACGCTCTTATACTAGACTATTTACATCTCGATACAATTCATTCTTCATTCAAAAAGGATTATTGTAGTTTTGCTCTGTGGTCGATTGTGAGTATTCACTTTCTGTGTGATTGGTTTTGATTGCCCGGTATACCAAAAGTCATTTCGTATGGAAGGCAAAGTACAACCCATCTTTAGAGGAAGAACCCCACCCTTTAATAGTTGTCTGATCATCTCATAAAAATCTTGTGTGATTGACTGAATAGTGTTGAGTGTCAAATATTGCATATTTTCTCCCATTTATATCTTGGTTTTAGGAACATGATACTGCTTAATGGAATATTTTATGCATGTTTGTGTTGCAAGGTGAATCTGAGAGCTTGGATTGAAAAGAATGTTAAAGGCATGAATTTAATGCTTGAGAATCACCAGACAATGAATGAATCTTTGGAGACTAAGATTGAAGATTTTAAAACCTCAAGATCCAACAAAATCAAGTGGAAAAGGAAGGAAGTCGAAAGAATAAAGTATTGAAATTCGCTTCACTGTCTGTGTCATTGACCACAATTCGATGACATAGAAACCATTGTTCAATGACATCGAACACAGGTCGATGACATCAAATTTTTACATGAAAATCAAGTTAATCATTGGACAAATTGAAGACATTTTTCGATGGCTCGAGGAACTATTCAATGACTCGAAGATCTGCTCGATGACATCGGACTATAACCGTAACCATAGGTCTTTAGCTACAATTTTTATTCGTAGCCTTTGCCCCCTTTTCTAGTAGTGAAGTCGCTGGACTATTTTGAACACATTCTCAATGGCTCGAAGACCCTTCGATGGCATTGAAAGACTTCTCGATGACATCGAAGGAAGGTTCGATGACACAAGAACTTACATAGTACGTAAAGGCGCGACATTCGGAATTCAACTTACGTTTGATGACATCGAAAGTGGTTCAATGTCATCGAATGTGTTACACAGAGTTACGCAGACTATGTAAATTGAGGCGATTTTGTGAAACTGACAAGACTAGGCTATAAATATGGGGTTCCTACAGACTTTTTGGGATATCTAGGGTTTCAAGGAGCAGAGTCAAAGGGTGGAGGAGCCTCTCAAGAGTTTTCTTCTTTCCTAGTTTGTTTTTAATGTTTTCTTTTAAGGTTTTAGATCCAATCATGTCAATGGTTGGTTAAATCTCTTAGCTAGGGCTAAGAGGTGAAGCTTATAGCATGTTGAGATATTTTTCTTGTTTTGATTCTTGTTCTTGTTGAATTTCTATGATTCTAATTTGATATTTAAGGAATACTTTTAGTTTTTAATAGTTTGTTGTGACTCAAATTACAATAGATCTGCAATAGCTTTGAGTATCTTCTTTTCCTTATTTTGATATTGTGGAATTGGTAAATCCTGTTGTTAACCATTGTCTACAGGGCATGGTTTGGTGATGGATTCCCTTCCAACGCTCACAATTCTCCTTCATTGAGAATTACGTCAATGAAAGTTCAGATTTGATTTTATTGATATATCTTCCAATTGGATATGATAGAGCTCCAATTCTAATTGTGTTATTTGAATCAAATAAGGAAGCATTCTGATAGCTGCAAGTGGATCCTTGGAACCCTAGTTCCCACTTTTAAATTCACCAGTTTTAACTACTTTATTCACAATTACTCTCTTTATAATTTCAGATTTAGATTCACATCTTCTTCTAGTTCTAGTTACTTTTAGAAACGTACAAGTTCAGTTCCTGTAGATTTGACCTCAATTTTACCAAGATTATTACTACATCGTAACCCTACACTTGGGGTCATGAACAAATAGGTGACCGAACTTCTCAAGTCTTGGTCATATACGATCGCATTTGAATTATCCGCCTATCTCAATGATTGGGGTTAAAGTTGTTCAATTTGAATCGAGTTGTGTAATCAATTCTGGCACGCTTGCACACACCACACGAGACCAAAAATAAACTGAGAGCCAAAATTTTTTGGCATGCCCAGTGAGACTAAGAACTACTTGGTTGCCATAAATATCCATTGTACATTAGTCGTGCAAAATAAGCAAAAACTTTTGACGTGCCTGTTTAGACTAAAAACTACTTGGTTACCATAAATATCCATTACACACCGCCCATGCAAAGAAAGCCAATAATTTTTAGCTACTCGATGAGATAAAAAACTATTTGGTTGTCATAAGATCTTCAAAGATAATCAGAAATGTTTTATCGAATGACAGTTGGCGCTAAGCTGGATGATACATATCATCTGATGATGAAGCACAGCCGAGAAGTTGAAGGGACAGAGAGCAGTTGAGAGAAGATGAACAGTTAGAAGAATACAAAGAGGTAGAAGGATATGAAAGACTGACATGACAATTATTTAGCTGCCGTAACTATTAAAATAAAGAGAGAAGCATTTGAAAAGCATAGAAGAAATCTATTAATAGCAAAAAGTTCAGCAGAACAAATGATCTCATACCAACTAAACAAACTAATTGATTTATCTTTCATTATCATAACTTTAGTTCTATTTAAGGAGTAGCAATAATCTTTAGCTGTAAATCGACTCTACGATCTTACATTGGCCTATTTTTGTCTCAATACAAACAATTCTTCATTCAAAAAGACTCCTTGTAGTATTGTCATACGATTGATTATGAGTATTTTCTTTCTGTGTGACTGTTTCTTATTACCTAGTATACTAAAAGTTCTTTCTTATGGAAGGCAAAATGCAACCCATATTTAGAGGAAGAATCTCAGCTTCTGATAGTAACCTGATTGTGTCATAACAATCTCCTGTGAGTGGCTAAATAGATGACTGATTTGTTTAGGTCTTGGTCATATACAATCGCATTCGATGTATCTTCTTATGTCGGCGCCTAGAGTCAAAGTTATTCAGTTTGAATCAAGCTGTACAATCGATTCTGGCATGCCCGCACACACCATACGTGACAAAAATAAATGAGAGGCAACATAGAGAACATCCAAATTTGTTGGATAACTGATCAGACAAATAGGAACGTTGGATGGAGCAGTATTTTTAGGCTGGGACTCATCCATAGGTGGCCAAACCATTGGATGGTCTGAATAAATTGGATTATGCACTAATTGGCAAAGAAATGCTTCGCTAATAAGTTTCTGGTGTATAGTTTTTTTTTCTTTTCTTTCCTTTTTTTTTTTTTTTTTTTTTTTTTTCTTTTCTAAAAGACCATTAACTGTGGAAACTCGACACCTCAGGTATGACATTTTTTTTTTTTTTTTTTTTTGCTTTTTCAGAAGACCATTAACTGTACTAGAAACTCGACACCTCAGGTATGACATACACTCAATCCAGACCGTCCAAGCTGTAGAGTCCGTTGTGGATGGACGTACAGTCCAGAAGCTATAATGGTCACACCGCGCGTCTTAATCGCCTGATTTCACCAGTCGAATTTGTACCACTCATCATTCCCTTTTCAGTGACCACTCAACCCGGCCCAGCAAACTGGTGCACTTCTCGTGGCATGCTCCATCCAAAGTGGGGCGTACCATCCTACGGGGGGCAAAGGCACACTAAGTCTCTGGCGAACGGAGATTAGCCATAAAAGCAGATTGCCTATTAAAGCTTTTGCAAAAACTTTGTGTAAGGTAAAGTTGGGAAGAGCATCGTCATGTTTGCGAGAAATCCACTCTGTTCATCCATTTATTTTATTTTTTTTGCTAAAGCTTTCTATAATGCCACTATAATCTTCGTGAGAAATTCACTCTATTTATCCATTTTCCGAATCATATTAGGATGAGTCCGGATCCATTGCTTGCCATAGGGAGGGATATTGGGCATGTTGAAATATGATTGGGCTACATTATTACTGACTGCATTTAGTGTAATAGTGTTGATAATGTCAGTGATAACATGGATCAATCACATTGCAACAGGCAAGAAATCCCTGCTTGTGACAAACAGAATGGGGACATGGTCATAGGAATAATGCAAAACCAAAACTCAAGTGGGCTGCATCCAAAGAGAATTGAACGTGATTTGTGGGGACAGAAGTTTTGAATCAAGCTTCTTCTTCTTCTTCTTCTTCTTCTTCTTCTTCTTCTTTTTTTTAATTTCAGTTTATCCTCTTAGGTATGACCTTGAGAATGGTACAAGCAGTAAATAAATGTCACAGTGGATGTCACAAAGGTTTCAAAGGTAGATATTTACCTTACCACAGGTTTTTGGTGCAGGGATGGATGTGATGAGGTCAATCACTACCTTTCTTAGGAGATACTACTCCGAGTCCACAGAGCTCTCTTGACTCCTCATATATCTTCCTCGAATTCACAGGGGATAAAAGAAAGAATGATTCCTAATTAATTCACAATAACTTGATTGATAATAATAATAATAATAATAAAATAATAATAATAAAATAATAATAAATTATAACTCTTTAAATAAGGAACTTAAACCTAGGATGAAGTTTCAAACTACTCCAACTTAAATACCTTAAAAGTGTGACTTAATATAATTGGTAAACTTACTAATTTTAAACCACCTCTATTCCTGTTAGACTTCATGATTTGAACTAAAACTTACCATTTATAGTAAAAATAAAATTAAATTGGACTTTTGGCCATTAACCTAATAGAATCTTGCAAATCTGGCATGGGCGACCTGACATAGTGGGGTTGGTTGGCTTAAGTAGGTCTTGCCCCAAAATCATATATAATATGTTGAAAAACTCTTCTCATTTGTGAGATACGATTGATTTAAGGTTATGACAGTCTGAATCGTTTTCGCCTCCGATCGAGCCTTCTCTAGTCTATCTTTGTCATGAAAGTGTCCGCTCTACCTCAATTTTAACAGTAGACATTTACCTAACCATGTTTTCGTGTCGCACCGCCACTTGAGTTTTGGATTTACATCATTTTTGGGCCCATATCTTGGAAAAACAGTAGGATGGAGTGAATTTCCCACAAACATCACGGTGGGCCCCAACTGGCTTCCCGTACTTCCAGCGAATAGCAGGGAATATGGGTCCATCTCTGACCTACCTAGATTTTTCCCCCCCTCTTTCATCCGTTTATGCATCCTACTGAGTTTATTTGATTCTTTTGAATCATATATATGCTGTTTGCAAGTGGTGGGGCTGTATCAGATAGTACAGAAGAATTTCAAGCCCACAGCCACAGCCAACAGAGACAAGATGACTGGATGAGAAACAGCCACCCCTCCATAACAAGGACAAATTTCATCAGTGGGAAGAGAGAGAGACCCAAGGAGTTGGAATTTGGGAAACAAGTGCTTAAAGGAAAAGACAACACAAGAATTTCATAGAAAAGCCAACACATAACAGTATCCAGACGCAATGCAAGATAACAACACTCCTCCCTTTTGTATCTCTTATATGCCCCTGTGTATATAGGACAAAAGAAGATCCCATGCAAAAATAGCGTTTCATGTACAGGTGAGAATTCACACAAGCTTCTTCTCGTGTATGCCTCAATACCCCTCCTTACATACAAAATACATATAACCTTCCGTTTTCTTTCTGATGTTTTCTTTTTCTTTTTTCTTTTTCAATTCTCTAATATTTTGGATGGCTAGGATGGATGGGTGTAAATGATGAAATTCTTGTCCTCTGATGTGTTTTTCCATTTTCTGGCTATGTCTTGGGCGATGTTAACGGCATCAGAACCCGTGCCAAGGAGGCCTTTTCCTGTGAATCCTACAACATGTAGCCCATTTTCTCCTTTCCACCCACTAGGAAATGGAGCCTTGGGTTTGCCATCCTCAGTGAAAAAATCAGAGTCCTACAAAATAAAATAAAATAACGAAGATTAGGTTAAAAACTAAAGTGCATCTCTTTTAAGTGAATGTTGGTTATAACTATATAATTATAAGATAAAACCCCAAGGGAATGGGTGAATGACTATAGTCAATGAAGAAAAAAAAATTTGTGGAATAAATTGAAAAGAAAACTATTGATGAAGAACCCAAGTTCTGTTTTCCTTAAATATTCAAACTTGAAAACAAAATGAAGAGATACAAGTAGTAGTAGAATGTATAAATTCTATAACAAAGACACTTGTGCAAAATGCTTTGGAAAAGAACTAATTAAGAAATGAAGGCAGCATGAAAGGCTAAAGGTCTGTTTGGGGTACCACTTAAAAATGAGTTCATTTAATTTTGGTTAAAAGTAATTATGTACTAGAAATTTTCTGTAGGGAATAAGAATAGTCTCGACTAGCAGCAATTATAAGAACTTTATTATTATTATTATTATTATTAGCAATTATAAGAACTATAATCTCTTCAACTCATTTTTAAGCCGTACTCAGCCAACTTCAAAGATGTGTTCAACCAATCACATGAGTTAAAAGCCCTAATGAAGATATGCACACCCTTATAAAACATGTTTCAGCATGTATGGAAATCATAACAGATTTGTATGCAGAGAGCTTAACACATATACATGCATCCATTCTACGTTTATCTATAATATATGAATCTTTTTACATGTACAGTTGTTTATAATGTTAACTTCTGTGATCAGAAGCTAGGTGGGGCCACCGTAATGTCTTTAAGAAATTCACCCCGTTCATCCATTTTGCAAGATCATGTTACGACATGGGCCTAAAAATAAGGCGGATCCAAAACCCAAGTGGGCCGGATGACAGTAAACAGCGAGGATTGAACATCCACCATTGAAACATTTGTGGGTTGTATGAGTTTTGAATCAGGCTAATACTTATGCGTTTTCAGTTAATCCCAGTAAGAATAACCTTCTGAATGGTATGGATGGCCTATAAAAATCACGGTAGACCTAAAGGAGGTCTAAATGGAAGGCATTTCCCTACCCATATTTTCAATGGTGTGGCTCACTTGAGTTTTTGCTCTACTTATTTTTTAGATCCGGCAAAACGGATTGACTGGGTGAATTTCTTGCAAACATCAAGTGGCCCCACCTAACTTTTCCTCTCAGAAAGTGGGCTTTCGTAGGCAATCAACGTCCTCTGTCCAAACGAAACACAAACATTAAATGAGAAAGCGCCCTTCCCCTTTCCAATATCGGAAGCCGTACAAGTGGTGCATCTGGGCGAGATCTTCCCCACCCAGATGGTTGGCCCTGCCGTTGAGCTCATATCTCGAAAGTGAACACAAGTGACATAAGGGCACATCTGATGCAACTTTTAAACCTCAGGCATGTGCCTCCTGGTTTTGGACGGCAACTTTCTTCGGTTGGGGGAGCCGATACAGTGAGGTGGGATCCAACGGAGTTCCGTCAGGTCTTTCCTGTGGGCACACTTCAATGTATGTGTTGTATGACTCCGTTCATCCATTTTGTCAACTCATTTTAGAGCATGGACTCAAAACTATATAAAAAATAATAATCACATCTTAGGTGGACCACGCCACAGGAAAGACATGGTGATTGACCATTAAAAACTTTTTATGGGCTACAGAAGTTTTGGGTCAAGTTGATATTTATATTTGCCTTTTATCCTGGCCTGTGTGATCTTATCAAAAGGTTGGATGGCAAATAAACATTGGGGTGGACTATAGGAAGTTTTTATTGGTGGGTGTTTAATGATTTATATTTCGTGCATCCTGGTTCACCTGAGATTTGTATCTGCTTCATTTTAGGGTCAATGCCTTCAAATAAGCTATAGCAAAATGGATAGACAGCGTGCATATACAGTACATACATTGAGGTGGGCTTGTCAAAAATACTTGAAGGAACTCGGTTAGGTCCAACCTGACTGAATCGCACCCCTCGATCCGACATTGGTTTCCAAGAAAAAGAAGACAATAATTGAATTCTTCAAGGAAAATTCACGTAATATTGAGCTAAAATTAATAAACATATACTAAAAAGAGAACATATACTTCAATCTATTGGCAAAAAAGAAAAAATGAAAAAGAGAAGGAAATCTATTTTGGAGAGATTATTGCCTTAAGCCAGGAAGGAACATTGCTCCTGTAACCAGTTGCAAAAACCAAAGAATCGAAATCCATCTCTCTTCCATCAACAAACTTTGCTCCTTTGCTTGTTAGAGATTCCACTTCAGGAACGATCTGAAAATACAAGGAAAATTGTAACTCGTAATTAGATTAAGAATACACACACACTAAGAAAAAAAGAAAAAAGAGAGTTAGAAATAGAAGACCAAGAGAGGGACAAAAGCACACCTTAAAAAAGCTAGCTAGGGTTATTGCATATTATAAACACGGAAAGAGAGACTAGCATTGGAAAAAAGAAAAATTAAAGAAAGAATGGTTTGAAAGTAGAATAAAAATGCCAAAAAGGAAGAAGGGTATTTGATGTTTTACATTGATTCTCCCATTCTTAATATTGGCGAGGGTCCCGACGTCCAAAACCGGCGTTCTCCCCGTTGTGTTCTTGAGCTCAATGGGCCCCACTTTAGGCCTTTTCAGTCCATATTTCTCAGTGTCTCCAATCATTCTTTTAGCCACCATCAATAGAAACCTATCAACAAACCTCACTGGGAGCCATTTCAATAGCTTCATTGCCAACACATAAGTAGACATTCCAAACATCTCTCTTGGCAGAATATGCACCTAAAATATTCAAAAAAATAAAAATAAAGACAACAAAAACATAAGTCAGAATTATTATTTTTTTAAAAAAAACATACAACTAAGGGAGACCAAAAAACAGTGACCAAATCAAACACAACCATTTCAAAAAAAGGACACGGTTTGGGTACTACCCACACCTGTCATGAGCTCGGGACAGAGTAAAACCAAAACCAAAAGTAGAAATATGTAGAAAATTCTTGAGGTTTCTACAATGACCCCATACCAAAACGAGTTGTAAAAATAAAAAATAAAAATAAAATAAAAAAACAAGAAGAAGAAGAAGAAGAAGAGAAGAAGAAATGAAATAGGAATAATGAATTTAGCTAACATACGCCGCTCCTGACGGACATGAAGGGCATGGCGCCATGCTCGCAGAGATCCAAACAAACTTCCATGCCTGAATTTCCGCATCCAATCACCAACACCTTCTTTCCTCTATAATCACCACCGGTCTTGTAATCCGACGTATGCACCACCTTCTTCCCTTCAACAAATGCTTCAATTCCTGCCAATTCCGGCACGATGGGCTCGGCATTCTCTCCAGTGGCTACAACAAGCCAACGTGAAATGAACTCGATCGGGTCACCGAACTGGGCCGAGTCAGTGGTGGTGACACGCCAGACGGAGTGGGTGGGGTCGTAGCGAGCGTCAGTGACGGTATGGCAGAAGTGAGGGCGGAGGGAGAAGCGCTGTGCGTAATATAACAGGTAGGAGAGGAAGTGTTGTTTAGAGGGGTAATTTGGGAAATGTGAAGGAAAGGGGAGGTGAGGGAGCTCGCACAAGGGCTTGGGGAGGTGGAGACAGAGGCGGTCATATGTGCGGTGCCGCCAGAGAGGAGCGATGGTGTCGGACTTCTCGAGGATGATGGATGGGATCGAGTGCAGTCGAAGGGAGGCTGCAACGGCAAGGCCGGACGGGCCAGCTCCTACGATGATTGGGCCACTGACCCAAACCTGGGGGTGTTTTGTGTGTGGTGCAGATGATTCATTGGTGGTGGTTGTGGTGGTTGTGGTTTCCATGAAAGAGAACTGAAATCTCTCTCTCTCTCTCTCTCTCTCTCTCTCTCTCTCTCTCTCTCTCTCTCTCTCTCTCTCTCTCTCTCTCTCTCTCTCTCTCTCTCTCTCTCTCTCTGTGAGGTAGTATATACTTATAAATGTTTTGTTGTAGCTCTTTCTCTATTGCTATATACTTGTTTCTTGTTGGAGAGTATAGCTGTTTTGTGTAGGAAAGTCTCTCATTCTACTTATCTTTGTAATTCTGTCACTCTAACGATTCAGGAGAAGCCAGATCAAGGAATAGCTGTGAGATACAGATAATACAGTAGCGAATCTAACGACATCTCTCTCTCTCTCTCTCTCTCTCTCTCTATCTTTCTCTCTCTATATATATCTCTATCTTATATAGGGCATGGGGAATTTTAAAATTGAAAGCGAAGAAGAGAACTCGGACTGCTTACAACACTTCATGTTCTCTCTGTTAATGCATATCTGTCTGCCTTTCGCTATCTCAACTGTTTTCACCTTTTGGTTCATGAATCTCCATCTGCTGTAGAAATTTGAGAGAGAGGGAGGAGTGACCGAAGAGAAGAAGCGTGCATGACAGGTAGCTTTTGCCAGTCTCACAAAACACGCATCCTCTCTCTCTCCCTTCTAAGAAGATCTTTTCTCTCTGAGCTTCTGTTTAAGCATGGCATGCTACACGGACGTAAGATCTAGGGCCGCTCGCGCTACTGTATATAAAACAGGCTATTCGCATCACACATGCCTACAGTAGACACGAGTGTCGAATCTAACCGACTCATCAGGCAGGTGCCTCCGTGAAAGAAACCAGGCCCGTCTAATCATCAGGTTGGAACTTTTTTGCTTTTGAAATTAAATTTTTTTTAAAATAATTCAAAAAAAAAAAAAAATGGTTAGAAAGAAGATAACCAACGGTCTATCTTCAATCTAAACATGTGACCCACCTGATGGTGATCATTCCTGGATTTTGGTGGCCTACCTGACGTTGATAATTCCTAGATTTTTGTTGGAGGTCATATTCACGGTGGTCCTAAAGAGATGACTGCTCTTATTCATATGCGAGTCTACCACGATTAACTTCTTTCGCATGGGGAGTCGCCTCAGCGTTTCTCTTGGACATCTTCTCGGGAACTCAGAAAGACAACCATTTGGTAGCCCCCGGACTACCGAAATCGTCAGATGTAGCGTACCCCATAGCTAACAACCTATGGTAAAGGACGCACGCCGGGTACTGCCCTCCCCTCGATAGAGCTCCCTCCTCCCCTTGCACGGGGAGATTTTAATGGACCGCACGCTGACATTAGAGATAGTACCCAGTTCAGTACTTGCTCGGCGGAACAGCTATCAAACATGCTTCGCATGGGCGGCACGTATCTAAGGGCCTGGTAGTACCCAATCCACGTATGCGGTAAGTGCTAGAGGTGTATACGAGTCGGCTCAGCTCAGCTCGGTCCTCGAGCTTGATTGGCCAGCTTGACTCGGCAGAAGCTCAGGATAGTTCGACCCAAGTTCGCCTTTGCAGCATTTTCACAAACACATAGACTACACCTTTAAAATCTCATTATATGTAAAACAGCAGTAATGGTTTTACAAGTATTTTATCAAACACCTTCTAAACAACATAAAAATCAAGAAATAAAAATAATATTTGTTTTATATACATACCTTCTTTTCCACCAGCAACACTTCGTTGAGTCATTTCATTAAACACTTGGTGAACAACATCATTGTTGGGTGCTGAAGAACGATGAGAAATAGAAGAGAGGAGAGTGATACTGGTCGTCGATCGTCAGTCGGGCGTTAAAGAGAGTCGAATTCGAGCTGAGATTAGGGTTTTTAGGATTGGGCGAACGACCAAAACAAAGAAATGCTGAGGAGTTGGGGTTATATATATATATATATATATATATATATATATATATATATATATATATATATATATATATATATAACTCAAAAATTGATCTGATCCAATTCGAGCCGAACCGAGTCGACTTCGAGCTCAATACTAAGTCTAGTCGATCTAGGTCCGGCTCGGACTCAACTCGAAAAGTTTCAAGCTCAATAAAACTGGCTCGACTCGGCTCGAACACAATTTCGATAGGAGTCAGGTCGAGTTTTTCCAAGTCGATCCGAGCAAGCTAACTCAACTCGTGTACACCTCTAGTAAATGCCCATTGATGGAGGACGATTGTCGGCAACACGGGTGGAAGGAATTATGTAGCTCTAAGCTTTGTGGGGCCCACAGTAATGTATGTGTTGGTATCTATGATATTAGTCCGTTTTAGGGCATGGGCTAAAATATGAGAAGATACAATGCTCAAGTAGACCACACTATAGAAAATGGGAAGGATAATGAAACCCACCAAGAAATATTCCTAAGGCCCGCTGTGATGTTTATCCGCTATCATAGCCGTTCATAAAGTGACTGAAGATGTGGGTAAAGGAAAAACGCAAGCATAAGCTTGATCCAAAACTTTTGGACCCAGAGAAGTTTTTAAGGGCGGGCGTTCAATTGCCATTATTTATTGTGGTGTGGTCCACTTGAGCTTTGTTTGGGTTCAAGTCGTAAAATAAGCTGGCAAAATAGATGAAACGGAGTGGATACTTGAATCCCTGTGGTTCACAACGTGCGGATGACAAACTGACCCATCATTTCAGTTTTCAGTTTTGATTAGTTCAGCCAACTGGAGCAACCAGGCGGAAGTTACACGGACTACTTTAATGAAAGTAATAGCCCTGTCATTGGGCCAGGCCCAAAATTTGAATAGGCCCAGTCTGTGAGACCCGGTCCGAAGAGTTAAAAAATCTGATCTGAAGCCAACCTGTCCCGGCGGTTGACAGCCCTATCGATGGACATCTTCAAGGTTGGGCTGGGAGTAGTAACCGAGTAAGCAGGACTCGCAGCAACACTGCTGCTACAGGAAACCAAAACTCAGGTAGGCCACACCATGGTAAGGATATGCATATGGGCCCCGTCTCATGTTCACCCGGAAATAAAAAATTAGGCTGGTCCAAAACTCAGGTAGACACATTATAGGAAGGTTGGGTGCCAGCATTGGTCGTTTGTGGGGCTGACCGTAGTTTATATTATTTGCCATAACATCCGGTCCATCCATATGAAGCTTATCATGAATGAACGGTTATTCTACAACTCATGCTATTTTGAAACTAAGGTGGGCCAGACCATGTTAATTTAGAAGTTTTAGGTATTATTTTATAGTAACACCTATGTGAGCCTTACTTGAGTTTTTAAAGTTTTGTCAGGGACTGGCCATGTGGATGCATTATAATATGGATTGAAACAAACAAGAGAAAATGAAGAGCTTGAGCAACTAGACACAAACAATACACAATTTTTATGTGGAAAACTTTTGTGAGAAAAAACTACAACACAAAGCAACGGTCAATATACTATTCAAAGAAACTTACGGAGATGGAGAGAACTTATAGTCAAAACCCTAGCTCTCTCTTTTAGAAGCTCTCCAAAAACACCTTTAAAAAATGATTACTCTTTCTTAACACTAACATAACTAATCTTAAAAGTGACTCTTTTAAGATAAAATTGTCAAAAACACTCCTCTAACTGTCCACTAACACTTGGGCCATGTTAGCATGTGAAACATGGTCATATGCGCTCAGAAAAGTGAATAAACCCAATAATGATTTTGGTGTCATAATTAACAAATTTTGGATCACAAAGGTCAAACATGGGATGGTGCACCTGATAGCTAGGGCGGATCTCATGCACATGAAATCGTCCCTCGACCTTTGTTAGAGTGTTAAGGTCAGTTGATATACATTGACAGGCCATCCTCTGAAAGCTCGAAAGTGGTCGTTTGTCATGGTATCAAAGTGATTGATCAAGTGTTCAAATCCTGGTAGCAGCAAGTATGCTTCCAGTAATATATTCTAATTGGCTCACTCAACTGGCTTTGGACTGGGCCTGAGAATGCTAAGGCCCAATAAGTATTAGGAAGATCCTAATCCTGCAATTTTTGATTAATTTCCATTGAATCCACGCATCTGATGTGCTGTATGCATTCCGTCTAATTTTAGTTATCGATGGCTAGGATTGCCAATTTTATGACATCTTTGGCGCATGCCCCACCCTTGGTGAAGTCTGGCACGGCAGCGGTGGAATATTCACCTTGCAGTGGGCTCCTCATGTACAAAATCCGATGGCTGGGCAAACTATGCATCTACCAAAGCTCGGGACCTGATGAATCCTCGGGGAAAGGAAGGAATGTCCTGTTGGTGACTAGCTGTGGGGATGGCTTTGGGTTCCGCGGGTCAACTGGCCTCACCCACTTTTGAGCCAAATTTGGGCCAGCCTCTGGCTCGACCTATTTAAGTAACGAGGCTAATTTGATCGAACTCTATCTAACACAGCGTCAACAGCCCATGTAGGTTATCGATAGGTTGTGCCATTGGACCCAATCAAAATCTTAGAAGTGTGTGTGCATGCACATGTGTGTGTCTAATCTTAGTTATGTATGGGCTAGATTTGTGAACCACATCTCAGTGGGCCCAACAAATGATTATGAAAGTTTTAATGGAGGGTAACCCCTCTCAACTTTTGTATGTGGTGTCACTGATTGACTTGATTTTTAAGCCTTAGGCCCACCATGGAATGGTGCATCTGACTAATGGAGTAGATGTTCCACACACATCACAGTGAGGCCCACACAGCTCCACCTCATGGGAAGTCCCCATGAGCTCCACCGCGAGCTCACGGGTACTTCCCATAAAGTCGAGCTGTGTGGGCCCCACCATGATGTATGTTGAACATCAACACCGTGTATTTGATGGGTCCCCTTTAAATTATGGGATATCTCAAAAATCAGCCATATACGGAACTCAGGTGGGTCATACCATCTAAAATCATGTGAAGACATGCCTAAAACATATAAAAGCACTTGGTGGGGCTCACCTAAAATTTGGATGTATCTGAAACTTGGTTTGACCCCTCATCCAAGTGGGACACACATAATAGATGGGCTGGATTTGTGAACAACATCTCGGTGGGCCCCACAAATGATTATGAATGTTTTAATGGAGGGTAATCCCTCTCAACTTTTGTATGTGGTGAGGCCCACGCAAGTCACGGATTATCTTGATTTTTAAGCCCTGGCCCCACCATGGAATGGTGCATCTGACTGATGGGGTAGATGTTCGACACGCGACACGGTGGGGCCCACACAGCTCGACCTCTTATATATATATATATATATATATATAATATATATAATATTGAAAACGCTCACCTGCGAACCAGTTCGTACGTAGTACGTACGAACTTTTTTGAGAACCCATCATACGTGATGAATCTCGCAAATCTGAACCGTCCACATGAAGCAAAACCTCATGAAACCCTATAGTATGAATTTTTACTATGATCCGAAACTTTGGTGGACCGTGAAAAATATAAACAGTTTCTTTCCTTGATTTGAATTTCTCTTTGCTATGGACGGTATGGATAAAAGTTTTAAATAAAAGTAAAACTTGGTCCAGGAGGGTTTCACTAGTGTCTGCTTCACATGAATGGTTTAGATTTGTGAGATTCATCACGTATGATGGGTTCTCAAAAAAGTTAAATTACGTACTACGCATTTTAACTGGTTTGTAGGTGAGCGCATGATATATATATATATATATATATATATATATATATATATATATATATATATATATATATATATATATATATAGATAGGTACTATGAGGTCGAGCTACCATGATGTGTGTCCAATATCAACACCATGTATTTGATGGGTCCCCTTTAGGTTATGGAATATCCCAAAAATCAACCGTATATGGAACTCAGGTGGGGCCATACCATCTAAAACAACACGAAGACATGCCTAAAACATGTAAAAGCACTTGGCGGGTCCCACTTGAGTTTTGGATGCCCTGGAAACTTGCTTTGAACAACATCTAAGTGAGCCCGATATATTATTATGAATGTTTTAATGGAAGGATAACTCCTATCAATTATTGTATGTGATGCGGCCCACCCAAGTCTTGAATTGACTTGATATTTAAGCCCGTGGCCCACCATAGAATGGTGCATTGGTAATTGGGAAATGGTACTATGAGGTCGATCTCATGGGAACTTCCCATGAGGTCGAGTTGTGTGGGCGCCACCATGATGTGTGTTGAACATCAACACCATCAACTAGATGCACCATTCCATGGTGGGCCACGGCTTAAAAATCAAGTCAATCCATGACTTGGTTGGCCCACACCACATACAACGGTTCAGAGGGGTACCCTCCCATTAAAACATTCGTAATTATTTATTGGGCTCACTGAGATGTGGTTCACAAATCTAGCCCATCCATTGTGTGTGTCCCACTTGAATGAGGGGTTAGTCTAAGTTTCAACCGCATCCAAAACTCAGGTGGGCCCCACCAAGTACTTTTATATGTTTTAGACATATCTTCCCATGGTTTTAGATGGTATCGCCCACCTAAATTCCATATGCAGCTGATTTTTGGGATATCCCTTGATCTAAAGGGGGCCCATCAAATGCACAATATTGATGTTCAACACACATCACGGTGGGACATCATAGTATATATATATATATATATATATATATATATATATATAGAGAGAGAGAGAGAGAGAGAGAGAGAGAGAGAGAGAGAGAGAGAGAGAGAGAGAGAGAGAGGAACGCTCACATGTGCACCTTCTTAGGTGAGCATCCATGCGCACCTTTGCACATGTGTCTTAAGCACAAAATCTGAACAGTCTACGTGATACGGCATCCCTTGAAACCTCACATACCCAATTTTCAGCCCGACAAAACTCTAGTGGGCCATGACAAAGAGAAATACAAATCAAGGGAGGAAATTGTTTTCTTTTTCCATGGCCCACCAGAGTTTTGTATCAGGCTGAATGTTGGGCCAATGAGGTTTCAAGGGGTGCCGTATCATGTGGACCATTAAGATTTTGTGCCCAAGACACTTGTGTAAAGGTGCGAAAGGGTGCTTTCATAAGGTATGCAGCCGAGCATTCCTCTCTCTCTACATGAGTTTGTTTTGTCCATACCCTTAACCTCATATTCCATTCTTAAATTTGAGTCAGGTCATGGTGGGTTGGTTCCTACCAGTTAAGCCTAACCCATTTAATTACCCCGAACCATTCATAGTTAAAAGGGTCAGGTCAAGCTTGGTGGTTGGGAAAGGGTAATTGGTCATGATCAGGGCTAGTATTTTCTTAGCCTGTTTAGTAACTGGGCCATGCTTGGGCTGACCTCAACCCCGCCTGGACCTCACACATGCCCATGCCCCTCTTATTTGTGACTATGGAAGATTCTAAAAGTTTTAACCTTTGCCCTTTCTTTCCATCCATCCAGGGTAACAACTGGGTGGGACTGGCATGACCATGTGTTGGTAAGGTTAGGTAACCGACAAAAGCCTAGTTGGGCTTAGGGCCTGGAAAGATTCCTACTAGCTAGTAGGCGTGACTAATTGGGTTTGGCTATGCTTGAGTTTTTCTTTGAACCTGTTAGTCTACCCATCATTTATGAAAATGCTTTACATAGTTAAGTACTTTACCCGGAAATATTTGCGCAATATAATTCTTTGTCATGTTTTATCATGTTTGTGTTTCGGTCTAATTTCTCCTGTGCTTTATTATGCAAGCCACATTATAGTATTGCATATCCATGTAAAAAATTTTTTTTGCTCAAATTATGTATAGAAAAACGGCAATTTGTTTGTAAATCCATCATGTATGTCATCCACAAGAAAGTTCACTTCCATTTGCTAGGACTAGTGATGCAGGGATGAACGTGATAAGGTTGATCACCGTCTTCCTCAAGGATAACTACTTCGAATCCACAGAGCTTATCTGGACTCTTCACACTTCTCAAACCGTGAGGAAAAAGCAAGAAAATAGAAATTATATTTTAGAAAATTCGTAAATTTATTGATAAGTAAATAAACGAGTTTACACCTCTTTAAATAGGGATATTAAGCCATGGGAGAAGTTTTGGAATTAAACTACAACTAAGACTCCTAAAAATCGTGACTTACTATAAATAGTAAACTTACTATTTATAGATGGTCGTGATTCCTAGTGTGTATGGTTTTCGGCCAAAAATAGTGTGCTATTTGACTTCACCACACTGTTCTCCTAATTATTCTAAGCACTTTTCATGTTGGGCACAACTCCTAAAGCCTAATGGATGAAGAGTTATAATCAAACATAAGCTTACTATAAATAGTAAAAATAAAATTAAAATAGGAATTCAACTGTCGATTTGATGGTATTTCACAAATTTGGCGTGGGCAACCCGGAATAGCCAAGTTGGGTGGCTAAAGTAGCTCGTCCTACGACAAAATCATATATGGTATGTCTGATAGCTCATTTTAGTTTGCAAAATATGTTCGTTTTAAGTTTTAATGGTCCGGATCACCTCTGTATCAAATTGGGCCTTTTCTAGTCCATCTTGGCCATGAAACTATCCCCAACCTGCTCTACATCAGTCACCTCCACTTTAAAAGAACTCGTCTTCGAGTTCTCATCTTGCTCTAGTTCACGATACTCGGTCAGGTCCGTGACGTTGAAAGTACGTGAGATTGTCATGCCATCCAGAAGATCAACAACGTAAGCGTTGTCATTCATCTTTCAGAGGATCGGTACCAGTCTAATCTTCTTATTCTTCAATTTGTTGTACATCTCGGTTGAAAATCTCTCCTTACATAGATGAACCATAATGTAGTCGCCCACCTTGAATACCTTTTGTCGTTAATGCTTGTCGGCTTGCTCCTTGTACTTTTCGTTCGAGACATGTAACTTGACTTGCGCTTTCGCATGAATGACCATTGATCCTGTCTGCCATATGTTCTGCTATAATGCTCATGCTTGAAAGCTTGGGTAGAGGGACCAAGTCAAGTGTGTGGTGAGATACTCGATTGTAAATTACTTGGAATGGAGACTTCTCTATCGATTGGTTCACTGTGTTGTTGAATGTAAACTCCTCTTAAGACAAGGCCAAGTCCCATTGTTTCGGTTTTTCACCTGAAATATATTGAAGGAGGTTTCCCAACGTGGGACTCACAACTTCAATCTGCCCATCAGTCTGTGGGTAGTAAGCGCTACTGAACTAAAGTCATGTATCGAATTGAGTTTATAAATTCTACCAAAAGTGGCTAATGAACTTCGTATCAGGGTCAGAAGTAATGGTCTTGGGAACCCCATGTAGTCGTATAACCTCTTATGTTGTATCGAGAGTCTTTTTGCATCGGATAATGTGTGCCATCTTGGAGAAACGATCTACCACCATGAACATCGAATCCATGTCACGCTATGTTCGTGGGAGACCCAGCACGAAGTCCACAGATAGATCATCCCAAGGGCTTTCAGGTACAGGTAATGGGGGTGTAGAGACCCGTATTATGAGGCTGCCCCTTGGAGACCTGACAGACATGACAGTGCTGCATTTCTCTACCCATGTTATGTACTAACTGCGGCCAATAGTATCGTTCTTCAATAAGAGCTCACGTCTTATCCCGTCCAAGGTATCCACTGAGGCCACCTCATGTAGCTTTTGGATGATCTGCTCCATCAATGAGCTTTTGGGAATGGATAGTTGATTCCCTTTGAAAAGGAAACCGCCTTGCATATATAGGTCATTGGGGTGACCTTCTTATCATCTAACTCATGTGTTTTTGAAGTCATCGTCGCCAGCATATATATTATTGAGGTGCTCGAACACGATAACCTCATTTCTCATAGTGATTAACAAAGTTACACGGTGAATTAGTGCATTAGCCACGTTGTTCTGCTGCCCAGACTTATGTTTCAACAGAAACGTGAATTCCTTCAAAAATGAAATCCACCTAGCATACATATGATTCACGTTTGCTTAGCTATTAATGAATTTGAAAGCTTAATAGTCTGTGTAAAGAATAAACTCCCTTTGAATTAAGTACTGTCGCCAATGTCACAGTGTTTGGACCACTGTGTATAATTCGAGCTCATAGGTCAACCACTTCTTGCATGCATCTCTAAGCTTTACATTGTGTCACGCCCCAAACTTGGAAATCGGATTCACAGGAATCCCAATTGCCGAATCCAGTGCCGACAGCCTCCGTAGTACCCATTCTCGGCTCCCAGTGCCCATACGCCAGATTCCGATCATGGGATCCTACAAGGAGGATTTTCAGTATGATTTTTTTTTTGTAAGGGAGCATAACTACAATCATAACCAAGTCACAAAATAACATCATCATCCCATATCTACTAGAATAAATATTTGAGTACAATGCTGAAAGGGAAATACATATGTCGAAAATCAAAACTCCAGAAGACTGCTGCACCCTCCAAGCTCAATGCTACTACAACCTAACGCCACCTGCACGTAGGGGTGTACACGGGTCGGGCCGAGTCGAACTGGCCTTAGCCCGTCCAAGCCCGTTCAATAGCCACACAAGGCCCGAACCCGACCGGGCCTGGTGACCGGGCCAACATCTCTAGCCCGAACCGGGCCGACGCGAGTTCGGGCCGGTTTCGAACCTTACAGCAAGTTCATGGGAAGGGCTTTGACAGGTAATCTGCGTCCCATTACAAATCCCTCAATCAACGGTTTAGATAGTTGAACTATAGACTCCACAAAAAATCTAACTAATTAGGACATTTACATACATTTGACAAAGCATAAAATAAAATATTTTATACAAATTAAATATAGTCATACACGAGTCGGGCCGGGGGCCTGTGGTCGGGCCTAGGCGAGTCGGAGTCGGATTCGGACCGAGCCTGGCCGAAGCCCGGGAGGTATCCGAACTTGGCTTGAACTCACTTTCGGGACTAGAAAATTGGTCCGTCCTGACCCGAACTCAGTTCCGGGTCGGGTCGAGTCGGGCTTTTTCGGGCCGAGTCGAGCGAGCTAACCTGGCTAGCCCGGTTTGTGTACACCCCTACCTGCACGCATCTATCGTGCATAAGCTTATAGAAAGCTTAGAGGGTGGTGGAAGTGTGTGTAAGGTAAGTGCTAAGTATCAATAAAGCACATAAATCATACATCATCGGGATAAGCAGAAATACTAATAAGATCATGAATCATATGACATCAGAGTAAGCAGAAGTTTACTGGTAAGTCCATGAATGCTATCAGCCGTACCAAGGCTATGCGATGCAAAACATAACAAGACAATAACGGATGCTGAGGATGCAATGCAATATGCAAATCCTGACAAGCCATGAATACCATCAACCTCATCTAGGCCATATAAGTGCAAAAACATAATAACCCAAAATGTTAAGTACTGCGGATACAATGTAATATGCGATGCAAATGAAATGACTATGCTGGAATGTGAAGTCGGGATGATAGTACGAAGTATCACAGGCTATGGGGTCCATCATAAGGGACTTCTATCCAAACCAATCCCATACCTAAATTTGGATAGTCAGACACCATGTGGTAAACTCCTGATCTCAGGTTAGTCGCGCGCCTAACCGAAATCGTGGCCATGCGAAGGTACACGTAATAAATAGTTACACACCACCAGCCCGAGTGGATAGTGAATGAATGAATGAATGGGTATGCAATTCCTGCTCAATAAGTCCACGTATCAGTACGGTTGCTCTCTGGGATTATCACCGGGGTCTATTACACTCTACGCCAGCTTGCCGCCCCTATCCGAGCGCACAACTAGGTAAGTGAAAGAGACCTCACTATCCGCCTGCCAATATCGGGCCCGGCTCGTCGATAGCGGACCTATTCCTCAAGCTGGTCAAACTCAACCTAGATATTGCCCCCTCACTTAGGTGGATAAGGTCACACCCCTTTCCAACCGACCACGACACAGTGGGAGATGCGGCCTCCTGGTATTCGGCCCTCGTGCGCTCATATATCCACTCGGTCTGGACGTTGGAGTCATCTTCTGGTCATGGAGGTTCATGGATTTTCACCCAGGGACATCTATGATGCCTGTATGCTAGAACCAAACATTTCTGGTGTCCCGTCTAGCCATCCACGATATGCCTATGGAGGCCACGACCCTGATGTCGCTAGGGCGTACAATGATCAAGTAATATGTATGCGAGATATATGAATCACACCGTACAAACATGCAACAATCTCGCGCGTACCATGCGCTCATGTCGGGCACTCCATTTTATATGGAGTCCCGTAAATGTCTCAGCCCAACGGCTCATGTTATAACCAAACATTCCTCATATCAAGCATACATATGATGCGTATGAGTATGAATCATGGAGCTACACTAAGCATGTTATAAGGAGATGAGCTATCCTTATAACGCAGATAGGCCTAGACGGCCTACACACAACAAGTATGGGCCTACCAATGGCCCTAGGGAGAGTCGTAATGCGGACATTTAACCAACATTATACTTACAATGTGGACGTCAAACCAACACTGCTCCCAAGGCATAGCCCGCCATATAGGTCAACACATAAAACACGGTGGAATCACATTCAATGGGCCTTATGTATACCCTATTGGGCCTCGACCCATGGGCCTCCAATACATAAAATGGGCCTCACAACATAGGCCTCATGTATATCAAGGTGGTCCTAAATAACGGGCCATAAATATGACAAGTGGGCCATATGTATATACCAAGGTGGGCCTCAACGGATAGCCACAAGTACATCAATGTGGGCCTTACCACATGGGCCATATGCATATCAAATGGGCCACACCAATGGGCCTTATGTACATTGCAATGAGCCATATCCCATGGGCCTTGAATACTTCATAATGGGCCTCAACCCACAGCCTTAATACATCACAATGGGCCTTAACCCATGGGCCCCAAATACATCACAATGGCCCTCAACCCATAGGCCCTAATACATCACAATGGACCCCAACCCACGGGCCCTAATACATCACAATGGGCCCCAACCCGTGGGCCCCAAATACATTACAATGGGCCTCATAACATAGGCCTTACATTCACATCAAGGTGGGCCTCAACAACGGCCTCAAATACATCGAATGGGCCCCATAACATGGGCCTTACATAAGTGGTGATAATGACTTCCATCATTTAAAATTCCTAAGGCCCACCATAACGTATATTTCCCATCCAACCTGTACCTAAGTTAACATAGGGATAGATGAAGTGGAACAAACATTAGCTTAATCGGAAGCTACAAAAATGGGTGGATGGTTTGGATGTAATACAAGCATCATGGTGGGGCCCATAGAGGCCCACCATCAGGTATATATATATACATACATACATACACACACACACACATACACACACTCACACACACATGCGCACACACGTGCACACTCGCACACGCACACACGCATGCACACACACGTGCACACTCACACACACATGCACACACACATGCATGCACACACGTGCACAGTCACACGCCCACCGTCCAGAGGGACGGTGTGGATATAACACATGCATCCAGGGGGGTTCACCGTCCACTGACGGTGGACTGTGATGTACATACATCACTGTGGGTCCCACGTGGGGCCCACCATAGCATTCATCTTCCATCCAATCCGTTCATAAGGTCCCACATACCTGGGTGAAAAGGGAAAACAAATTTCATCTTGATCCGAAACTTCTGTGGACCCAAAAAAGGTTTCAATGGTAGAGTTCAATTCACACTGTTTCTTGTGATGTGGGCCACACGAGATCTGGATTGGCCTGGTTTTTGGAGGGGACCCACGTCAGGCAGTGACCCACCAAATGGGTGGTGTGGATACAAAATATACATCATGGTGGGGCCCACGGCTGGAGCCGTGGGACTCTGCCCATTTCACGCCGATCTTCGGGCGGCGTGTGTCGGCAACGTCACAAAGAACAAAGCAGCGCTGTATTTTATTTATTTATTTATTTATTTTGAAATTTTCTTTTTCAAAGGTTTTTCACGTGTGGGGCCGGCATCGGAAGCATCCGCCCCACCCAGCGGGTCCTATACTCCATAAGCAATCCATCAAGCCCAATATTGGGCATTTTTCGAGGTGTAGAAGAGTTTAAGTGCATTTGAACGGTGAAAATCACTATTCTCTGAGATATGGCCCGCTTGAAAGTTGGATCAGCTTCGTTTTTCGGCTCAACGCCTAAAATAGTATGAGGAAAGGTATGGATGGCTTGGATTTGAAACATACATCAAGGTGGGGCCTGCATGGGCAGTCCACCCAAAAACTAAGGAAACCTTCTTTTCTTTTTTTTTTTTTTTTTTTTTTTAACAACTCACGTCCAGCGTCCCTGGACGTTGGACGGCTTGGCCATAACACATATACATGTAAGGTGGGCCCCGGGTGGACCTGGTCCACCTGCATAAATCTGATATTTGTGTTTTACCCATTATCAAGGGGTAGGGCCCACATGGCTTGGATGATCATGGGGTCTTCTTCATGGGCGGTTGGGACACCACATGCACTCATCATGTGGGCCACAAAATGATCAAAGAGAGAGAGAGAGAGAGAGAGAGAGAGAGAGAGAGAGAGTGGGACACGTGAGATGGAGGGCTCCGCCACTATGAGCCCTCCCTTGCAAGCAATCATACATCAAGTGGGTCCCAATACATGCGGGCCCATTAAATTAAAATCTAACGGTAGAGATCCCTTCTCCACAAAAATAGACGGTCTAGATGACCCTATGCATGCAAGGAAAAATGAACATCATGATGGGGTCCATGGAGAATGGCCCCATCATGGAATGATTATGAGCATTAAGGTGGGCCATTGGCCACATCTAGGGTCCCAAGTGAGATCCATACCATTGATCGGTAGGCCTCACCTAGCCCATCATAAAAACACAAAAGCTAGCCTATAGAAGCACCCACCGGTTGATCTCTTCGGTCCGTTGGAATGCCACCCTCCTTGTGCTCCTCTTTGATGGTGGAGATGGGAAATGGATGGCTAGGAGATAGGTTTTGGAATGGGAATGGTGGGCCACACAAACTCTCTCTTCTCTCACTTAGGAGCTTGGACGTGGTGATGCTCTTGCTTGGCTTTGGAATGTGTTGGGAAATGAGAGGGAGAGAGAGTTGTAAGGAGATGTGAGTGAGTGATGTGAGGTGATGGATGTGGTACTTGACTAGGTATGGGAGTGTAAGAGAGAGGGTGAGAAAGAATCGACTTTGGAGAGAGAAAGCATGGGTTGCTTGTACTTGACATTGAAGTGATTGATTGATTGATGTGATTGATTGATTGATGGGATTGATTTGACATTGTGTAGAGATTTTCTCGGGATCGTAAAAGCGCTGCGTTTCTTTGAAATAAATGCCGGCCCATATCTTCTGATCAGGGTATCGGATCGGTGCGCGAGTCGTGGTGTTGGAACCTCGGCGATGGTGCGGTCGCAATGATACAGGTCTCAGATTAAACCGACTCGAATCTAAAGGATACGACTTACGGTCATGCGTAACGTCGATTATCTGTCGCAGATTGCCGGACTTCGACGGAAAGGATCGCAGGATTCATCAGAACAGTACGAACTAGGATACGGGTCTTACATATTGTAAAAAGCTACCAGCTTACCTTCTTGAGACAAAACTCCTCCAATTCTGACATATGAGGTATCATATTTGACTTCAAACAGTTTGTCGAAGTTAGGAAGTACAAGAAACCTGTGCTTAATTTTAGCAAAGCTCTTATCGGCTTCTTCAGTCCACTTAAACTGTCCCTTCTTCATACAATCTATAATTGGTGACACAATGATGCTAAAATTCTTCACAAATCGACAATAGAATGTTTTCAGTTCGTGAAAACTCCGTACCTCGTGAATGTTTATGGGAACCGGCCATTCCCTAATTTCTTCACCTTTCCCTTATCCACCCGAACGTTTGTAGATGTCACGACAAGGCCCAAAAACAATAGGCTATTGGTCAGGAAGCTGTACTTTTTGAAATTAAGATACAACTTGCTTTTAGTGAGCACTTGAAGGACATGCTAAAGTGTTCTATATGGCTTACTTCGTCCTGACTATATATCAAGATGTCATCGAAGTAAACCACAATGAACCACCCAATGAATGGTTTCAAAACTTGGTTCATCAACCTTATGAATGTGCAAGGTAGGTTCGAAAGACCGAAGGGCATGACCATCCATTAATACAACCCTTCATTGGTCTTAAAAGTCGTCTTCCACTCATCACCTGACCATATTCGAATATGATGGTAGCCGCTCCTTAGATCTAATTTAGATAATAATTTTATGCCCTCAAGCATGTCCAACATATTGTCCAGCCGTGGCATGAGAAACCTGTATTTTATGGTGATTTTGTTGATGACCCGGCTATCATCATACTTGCGCTAACTCCCATCTTTCTTAGGAGTTAATAGAGCATATACAATGCATGGGCTCATGTTTTCTCGGATAAGACCCGAACGGATCAGTTCCTCCACTTTCCCCTGCAGAATATTGCACTCCTTTGAACTCATCCGATGTTGAGGTCGATTGGGTAAGCTGGACCTAGGAACAAGGTCGATATGGTGCTGAATATCTTGCATGGGAGGCAATCCATTAGGAAGTTCATCGGGCCAAATTTCTTTGAACTTATGCAGCAAGACTTTTAGTTTCTTAGGGATGTTGGTGGGCTCGAGTTCCTTCCCCTTTACAATTAATGCATAGTACCATCTTATTTCTTTGGATTCCTCCACAAAGTCCCATATGGTTAAGATATAATGACCCCCCACTTTAGAAATTTTGGGTGACTCCTCTAGATTCATAAGGGCTAATATAGTTTTTCGGCCATCTTTGATGAAAATACACACATTATCTTGAGCTTTATGAGTGACATCACAATCAAATTGCCATAGTTGACCGAGTAGCATGTTACAGGCCTCCTTGTCAACTACGTTGCATGCTACTTCCTCTTTATAATATTTACCAATCGAAAAAGATATAATGCACTGTTCAGTTACCTCAATTTCGTTGAACTTCTTAATCCAACCGATCGTATATGGGGAGGGATGACGGTCCATTTTTAATTGAAACCTTTCCAAGATGACCTCGGAGATGATGTTCTGCTGCTCCCACTATCGATGATCACCTCGCAGACTTTCCAATTCACCGTACACCCAGTTCAGATGATATTTTGTCATTATAGGTATACCTCTTTCCTTGGCGCATACAATAGTTGTCTCACAACGAGTGACTCGCCATGATCCACTAGAATTCAACCTGTCTCATCTGCCCTGTCCTCTTTGGCGTGCTCCAGTTCTTAAACATTTAGGTCTTCATTGGCGTTTTCAGCACTATCATCATTAATGACGAGGTTCACCACTTATCACTAGGGACAAGTATTTGATATATGACCTGGTTGGCCACAATGATAGCAATTGTTCGGCCTTAGCCGAACGTTAGCATTTGAAATCCTACTCGGGCCCGCTATTGTGGGTGCTACACGTTGAGGCTTAGATGAATCGCTCCCTGTGTCATAGTTTGCGGTTGTAGGAGGTTGAGGATGTCCTCCTACTGGTTCTTTTCCTCATATCAGAATTAAATCCTATGTGGGACCTGTTATGGGGCCGAGTTGAAGGGTAAGATTGATTAGGGACTCTTACAGGATGGGTTTTTGCCTTTCCTGCCAACTGAACTGTTTCATTCATGGTCTAAACTTAGTGCATCTGAATTTGATCCTGATTCTCTGATTGTAACCCACCTATAAATCATGATATCTTTTGCAATTCAGTTTTTGACAGATCGTTTCGTGTTTCCAACCACTAGAATTCTTCAGTGTAATTTGTGACGGTTCAATTCCCATGTCGACAATTTAGGTATTGTTGGAACAATACCTACTCATAATCACTAGGGATGAATCACGTCTCATCCATGACCATAATGAGATGGGCGCCTTCTTCTGTCGGGCACGTGAGAGTTGTAATTTATCTCACCATGCATAAACACCATACCTTAATTTAAACATTAATAATTTCACATTTTTATGCTTTGACATGTCCATGTAATAAAAAATCTTTCTACTTCGGCTAGCTAGTCGAGGAAATCTCATATACATAATAAACCGTTAAAACTAAGAAGTTCAACCTTACCTCGATAGTCTCTTTCAGCACGATTTAGATGATTTACATGAATTGGTTGTCGGGTAAAGTCTTCATCAAGGTCCTCGTCGCTAGAGCTCGAATCATCTGGTGTAGCCCTACAATTCACCACTGGTAATGCTTTACGGAAATCGGGGTTGTGCCTTACAGCAACCACGGGTGGTAGAGCATTACCTTGGGCTTGAGGCAGAATCAGTATATCTGCAAGACGGTCAAGGGTTACCTACAACCCTTGTATGGTTAAAGAAGTCTTCTAGTGGATAACTTTTATTCTTTCCGAAAGATAACATACCCATCGATCAGTAACCATGGGATTTTAATCCAGACCTTCATTATTTGTCATCGGTCTGAGGGGAATCCTCACTCTAATACCAATTGACATAGGGATGAATGTGATGAGGTCAATCACCATCTTGCTCAAGAATAACTACTTGGAATCCACGAAGCTTCTATGGACTCCTCTCAAAGACTTGTCGAATCTACGAGGAAAAAGCAAGAAAATAGAAATTATATTATAGAAAATTCATAAATTGATTGATAAATGAATAAATGAGTTTACACCCCTTTAAATAGGGATACTAAGCCATGGAAGAAGTTTGGAATTAAAATACAACTAAAACTCCTAGAAATTGTGACTTACTATAAATAGTAAACGTACTATTTATAGATGGCCGTGATTCCTACCAATGCACATGGTTTTCATCCAAAAATAGTTAGTGTCCTATTTGGCTTCACCACACTATTCTCCTAGTTATTCTAAGCACTTTTCATGTTGGGCGTAACTCCTAAAGCCCAACGGATGAAGAGTTATAATCAAGTTAAAACTTACTATAAAAATGAAATTAAGATAGGAATTCGACTGTCGATTTGATGGTATTTCACAAATTCGGCATGGGTAACCCAACATAGTGGGGTTAGGTGGCTAAAGTAACTCATCCTACCCCAAAATCACATATGGAAAGTCTAATAGCTCATTCTTGTTTGTGAGATACGTCCGTTTTATGTTCTGATGGTCCGAATCACCTCCGTCTTCGATCGGGCCTTTTTTGGTCCATCTTAGCCATGAAACTATTTGCAACCCGCTCTACATCAAATATCCAATTAATGGATTGGAAATGGATCATTTATATTGATTACATTGTAAAAGGCTTAATTATTTATATAGATTCTATTGGTGGTCCGTGAAAGTAAACCCCGAATTCGAATTAAATAAACAAAAGATAAATGCAACAAAGCATGCATAGGAACACACAAATTTTATGTGGAAAACCTTTTCGGGAAAAAACCACAACACAAAGTGAGAACAAAATTTACTTTTAATAACGAATTACAAGAGATAGAATCACTTTCTGATGTAAAACCTAGCTCCCTTTAAAATCCTTTTAGAAGAGTTTAAGCCCTCTTAATCATACCGTAATCCCGCATTACACCCATATTTAGTGTTACACCCAAAATAGGAAACAATTCACATAATTACGCAAAACTCTGTGTGTCAACGTTCTAATCATTGATCGATCAACGTCATCGAGTAAACCTTGATCGATCGATAACAACATGTTCAATCACTCGAACATGCTCAAAAGGGTCCAAAGAGTTTACAAGTATTATTCAAAAATAGTCAATCGCTTGAACCTCCCAAGTCGATCGATCGAACCAATCCAGAACTTTCCAAAGACTAATCTGTATAATCCGAGGTTTGTTGATTGTGAAATATTACACATTTTTCCCTATTTATACTTTGGTTTTATGAACATGATATCATTTAATAGATCTAATTATGCATGTTTTGTATTGCGAGGCGATTTCGAGAGCTTAAGGTGAAAAGGATGTTAAAAGTACAGATTTGATGCTCAAGAATTACCAAAGCAAGGATGAATCTTTGGTAGTCAAGATTGAAGAATTCAATAGTCTAGGATCGAAGAAAACCATGTTAAGAAGGAAGAAAATCGAGATTGCAAAGTGTAGAATTTAGGAGCTACTGAACTTAATTGTTCAATAACATCAAACTAAGTGTTCGTTAACATTAAAGGAGGCTCTATCACATCGAAGATTTAGAGAAAATTAAGTTTAGTTGCTGGACATATGGGAGTGCTTCTCAATTTCATCGAAGACCCTTCGATTACATCGAAGAGTAGTTTAATGTCATCGAAGACAATTCGATGACATCAATGATTTCAGGAATTTCGGGCTCAACTTGCTGAATAGTTTTGGACGATTTATGATGACATCTTAGGTTGAGCGATGACATTTGTGAGACCCGAACTGAGTTTGCATGTGTGCATGTGTGTGTGAGTATGCATCTTGTTCATCATGGTCTCGCGGTCGTACCGGTCGAATCCCGGTGACCCATGACCCTTGGATAGTGTTTGCGGTCATCCGTGAGTTCGGACATGTAGACCCGACTCAGATTGGCCTGAGACTTATGTTATTGCAACCGCATCATCACCACGGTTCCAACACCACGTCTCGCGCATAAATCCGATATGTATATCAAAAGTTGTGTACATTTCATTATATGACCATTGATCATGTGGCCCACTTAGGTGGAATGCATGTGGACCACCATCACCCATAGAACAAGTCTCCATACATACTAAATACACCACCTAAATCTCCATAACTCACACTACCAAGACCTCACATACCACCCACACCTAACCTACCCTAGCAAACATTGTTTATATCACCATAGGTTATGATTACTTCCCTTAAAAAGTTTTTCCCTCTCTTTTCCTCTCATTTCTCTCTCTCTTCTCTTATTCTCTAGCAATTTCTCTTCATTTTTCTAGCCTATTTTCCTCCATTTTTTCAGCCACTTTCCTCCTTAATCCCCCACCATCTAACCCTTGAAACCCCATCTCCACCATTGATCCATCTCCCTTGGTGCTAAAGGACCTTAGTGTGGAAGTTTGGTGGTCATCTTTAATGTGGGTGACTATTCTTTTGTTGAATTCCTTTATTTTCTTTAATCTCATTATTTCTTCATGGATGGATCATATGGGACCCACCAATCCATGGTGGGGATCCCATTTGATCTCATGAATGCGACCCTTTAGCCCATTCTACATGCATGTCATGATCCATGATGAGGCCATTCTCCATGGACCCCATCATGATGTATGTAATGATCCACTCCATCTTAAGGTCATCTAGACTTTAAGGATCATGTTGGGATGACATCCCAACCATCCATAGCAATTATAGATCATGCATGTAGTAATTTTATGTTGCATGCATAATCAATACAGTTGTATGGGATTCATTCTTGGGAGGGCCCATTAGTGGTGGGGCCCTACCCCCATGGCCGGATTACCTTCTTTTCTTCTTCCATCTTCTCTGATGTGTGTGTGGCCCATTTAGTGGGATGCCCTTACCACCTAAAATAAATAAAAATAAAAATCTAGCTTAGTCTATGTTACGCTGACTACGTAAATTGAGGCAGTTTTGCAATCTTATGCGAATTAGGCTATAAATATGGGTTTCCTACGGACTTTTTGAGATATCCAAGGCTTGGAGAAGCAGAGAAAAGGGTTAGAGCTATCATCCAAGTGTTCTTTCTTCCTTTCGTCCTAGTTTTTAATGCTTCTTCTAGGGCTTTGATTCCAATTAGGTCTATTGTGAGACCCGACACGAGTCTGCATGTGTGCATGTGCGTGTGTGAGTATACATCTCGTTCATCATGGTCTTGCAGTCCTACCAGTTAAATTTCAGTGACCCGTGACCATCGGGTAGTGTTTGCGTCATCCTTGAGTTCCGTCATGTAAATCTGACTCAGATTGACCTGAGACCTATGCCATTGCAACCGCATCATCACCGCGGTTCCAACGCCATGTCTTGTGCGTTCATCAGATATATAGATCAAAAGTTGTGTACATTTCATTTTATGACATTTAATCTTGTGGCCCACTTAGGTTTCATGCATGTGGACCCCACACTCTTGGCACAAGTTCCCATGTAACACTATACATACCACTAAAATTCTATAGCTAACACTACCCACCCCACACACACCACCCAAAAGCCTACTCTACCCTACAACTTTGTTTTCTCCTCCCATAGGTAATTATTTCTTTTCTTACAAACAAATGATTTCTCTCTCTCTCTCTCTCTATCTCCTTATCTCTCTCCCTCATTCTCATTCTCTCCATGGCTAGCAAATCCCCCATTTTCTACAGCCACTTCTTTCCCTAATCTCTCTAAATCCATCCATTTTAAGATCATCTCATCTATTGATTTCCCTTCCTTGGAGCTGGAGGAGCAAGGAGACCTAAATTTTTGTAAGGATCAAGGTAGGTGCTCTTAGATCCCTCTTCATTTCTTTCTTAGGAGCTTGTGGGACCCATCAAGTAGTGATGGAGGTCCCTCATGTCTCCATGGTTGAGGCCAATGGCCCTTTTTCCTTGCATCCATGATCTATGGATGGGGCCATTCTCCATGGACCCCATCATGGCATTTTCCTTTGATGCATGTCATTTTCCTCTCTTGTGGCTGGATTATTTTTATTTTCCATTATTCTATTCTTGATTTCCTGATGTGTGTGGCCCACTTAGTGGCCCCGGATTATCCAGATCGTCTAAGCAAAGTGGATGCTCATGGCTGTCCATTCCTTGGACATTGGCACTCTATTTGCTCCATTTTGGACACATGCAATGGGTTTCATGGAAGGGGTATCGTCTGGATATTTGTGAGGCCCACTGGGGTGGTCCATACCACAATTTCTATGGATTGATTTCCTCTTTTTATAGTGATTATAATTATTTTAATTCAAGTATTATGTTACTGTCCAAAAGCCATCTGGATGATTTTGAGTCATTTGTCTTGAGCTCAGTTTTGGAGATGATTGGTGGGGTGTTTGGTCCCATTTGATATATACCTCTTAAAGTGGGGATCCCACCTAGATGTTCCCCAAATTTCACCCTCATCCGTCCCTGTTTGATCACCCAAAAGAGTGGGCCAAGGAGGGTGAATAGTCTAGATTTTCTGGACTGTCTAGCAACCGTGCTTGCTGTACAAACATAATTATCAGTCTGTTTCTAAAATGGTAGGCCACATTTGTGGACTCCACCTTGTAGTATACTTGTGTAGGGATATTGGCCCTACATTTTCTTAAAATTTGGCAGACCTGGGCCTACTCTAATAGGTGCACAAATCAGGGGCAGCAGCATTATTTCAGCAGCAACATTGTTTTAGAAATACCTTGTTGTCCATAAATTGTAGGAGTTAAATAAAATACTTTTAATATCCAAAATTTTCTAAACTTTTGCAGAGAGGTGTCCCACCCATGGTAGGGCCTACCTGAAAATATTAGGGTCAATGGACCCCATTTGGGAATCCAAAAGGGTGGGCCAATATAGTGGGTCGTTGAAATTTCTCATTTGTGTAGTCCAAGAAGATAGTTTCATAAAAATAAATTTAAAAAAAATATTTTCTCAGAAGGTGGGCCATATTTCCGAGTCCTACCTTGTTGTAGGCTTGATGAGGGACCTTGGGTCCAACTTTCAGGAATTTTGGAGGCCCAAAACCAACTCATTTGATGGCCCAAATTCAGGACAGTTATATTCCAGCAATATTTCACCCTGGATAGATTGTATTCTTTAAATTAATTAAAATACTTCTGAGTATCCAAAAATTATAAAAATTTACAGGGAGGTAGTCCAATGGACCACAGTACACATCGTGGCAAGGCCCGGACTGGCCCACCACGTTGGGACGTCCACGCCAGTCTAATTTTTTGGACAGATTGTTTCATTCAAATTAATTAAATTATTTTTAGATGTCTAAAAATTCTGAAATTTTGTGAGGTTGTGGTCCACCTATGGAAGGACCAGCCTACAAATTTTCAGGGCCATCAGGCCCCTGGACTGACCATAGTATGACCTGTAAATTGGGTCAGTTTTGGGCTAAATATCCAGGCCCATATGACTAACCACCATGGGATGCCCCTACCTTGGGCTGCTGGGCCTACATTCTAACAGCATGGCCCACTTAAAGTAAGTGTTGTATATCCCCCTTCTTATCTGGTGGGACCCACTGTGATATGTGTGGGTCACCATGGCTCAGTAACCCATTTAAATTAAATAAATTTCTGGACTCCAGCATGCCTAGGAAGTGGGTGGGTTGGAATTCTAGCAAGGGGCCCAAATTTGTGCATAGTTGATCTTTTAGAGCCATGACGGCCCACCAGATTTAAGGGAGTGTTGTACACACTCTTTGTCCTCCTTCCTTAGACATTTTGGGCTTAATTAGTGCCCCTTGAGGCCCACCTTTGTGGTGGTTTGTGGGCTAACCTTAACCAGAATTTTTTATAGCTTTATAGGCCCAATGGGCTGGAAACCTATCCCTTGAGCCCAAGATTGTGCAAGGGCTGGCCTTATTGATTCATGGGCCCAATGGGCCATCTACAAACTGATCATGTGTATTTATTAGCCTTGATGCCCACATAAAATGCTTAATTGTGGGCTGACTTGCAAGGCCCACGTAAATGTATATTGTGGAGGGCCTTGCTAAATCTTTGGGTTTGTGTGGCAAGGCCCACACTATCAGTATAGGCCTTGCCCATGTGTATTCTTAGGCTTACGGGCTGCCTTCAAGTCCACCATAATGTAGGAATTGGATGGCTTTTGTTTGGGTCATTTCTTTTGGGCCCATTATGTGATATATTATATGCATGTTTGTGTTAGCAAGTAGGCCTTGTGGACTCAATTCTTTTGGATAGGCCCATTGATCTTGGGCTTATACTCTCCTATCTATTGTGATGGGCTTAAGGGAAAAATACATAAGAGGTTGGGCCCTTGGCTGCCCACTAAACTGACCCTGTACTTGGGCTAAAAGTGAGGCCCAACTCACTTGTGTTAAATGTGAAACTTGCCCATGTAAATGAATTACTGGGCTACCCATGAAGCCCACCACAATATATGGATTTATGACCTTTATGCTTGAGCCCAAGCCTTGCTTAAGGGCCCACCACGCTACCTAAGTATTAGGCTTAGTGTATGGCCCACTGGGCCATGGATTGCTTAGGCCTTGAGCCTTATTTCATACTCGAGTAGTGGTGGGCTACATCTTGGAAACCAGTTGAGGTTGGATGTCTTCCTGGGAGGTCCTAAGGTAGGCCCATAGGTTCTTCTATGGATGGTTAAGGCCCCCAATAAACCCTAGGCCATTTGTTTAAGGCTCGATGTGTATATATGTGGAACCTACCTTAACACAAGTTTGGTCCAGGCTGTCTAAGCCTTGGATCGCCCGATCATGGAGGCACTCTCTGCCTTGGGTTGCTACTGGATTCACAATTTAGTAGCAGGCCCACTTGATCTTTTCTTTATGTACACACACCCTCCATCTGGTGGGGCCCCCCTGTGAATATTGTTGGCATTCATGAGATTATTCTCACTTATTTGACTAATTTCTGGGCTTTAGCAGGCCCAAGAAGCTGAGTGGGCAAAACGTTTATCAAGGGGCCTCAAATGTACATTGTTATGGTTGAAACTTTATTAGACATAAGACCCACCATATTGAGAACTTGTGTATGTGTTGCATGCTTGTGTTTTCTTAAAATCTTTGGGCTTTATCAGTGCATTCTTTTGGGTCACCTTTAGTGATCACTTTTGGACCCCATCTTAGATAAGATTTTTGGGACATCCCTTAGGCCTAAAGTGGGCTGAGACGTCCTAACTTGGCCCAACCATATATTGAGTTAACTTACACCGTTTTGATGGACTTGTGGGATAAGATAAGGAGAGTATTGGGCCCTTAGTTGGCCACTTAAATTGCTAGTTATTGGGCTGATGTAGTTGGGCCCATTTCATCATCCAAACCTAAACTTATTTTGGGCCGTGTATTGTGTGCGCAGGCTGCCCACCAAGTCCAACTTAATGCATGGATTCTATGGCCATTGGGAATTGAGCCTTGGACCTTAATTTCTCTCTTGGGGCCCATGTTGTTAAAAGTAGTGTTATATCTTTTTATGGCCTATTATGAGGAATGTATGTATGTGGTTACCTGTGTTCTTATCTTGAATATAGGGTGTAAGGCCCACCCCCACAGCACATGATATTGTCCGCTTTGCCGAAGCTCACGACTTTAAAACGCGTCATGTCTGTTAAGGGAGGAACCCAACATATAACCACCACAACTCCAGATAACTCTTCCGATGTGGGACAAGTTACGCTATGCTTACGATCAATGCACAGAAGCTCGCCCTTCAAAGACAAGTAACTGTCGGCCACACAGGGGCCCGCCCACATGTGTGCTAGCCCACATGTGCCGCCCGTGTGCCCGCCCACATGAAGCAGTGACCGGGGAGTCATATTATCCCCCACCGAGGGTAGAGCCGTCCTCGGCTCTGATACCATTTGTAAGGCTCACCCCCACATCACATGATATTGTCCGCTTTGCCGAAGCTCACGGCTTTAAAACGCGTCATGTCTATTAAGGGAGAAATTCAACATATAACCACCACAACTCCAGACAACTCTTCCGATGTGGGACAAGTTACGCTACAGTCAACTGCAACAGTAGCTCGCCCAGCACAGTGGGCGGGCACATGTGGGCGGGCACACATGTGGGCGGCCCCCAGGTGTGGCCGGTAGGCTACTATGTGGTTGGCAGGCTACTGTGCTGGGCGAGCTATGTTGCAGTTGACTGTAGCGTAACTTGTCCCACATCGAAAAAGTTGTCTGGAGTTGTGGTAGTTATATGTTGGGTTCCTCCCTTAACAGACATGACGCGTTTTAAAGCCGTGAGCTTCGGCAAAGTGGACAATATCATGTACTGTGGAGGTGGGCCTTACAAATGGTATCAGAGCCAAGGACGGCTCTGCCCTCGGTGGGGGATAATGTGATGCCCCGGTCACTGCTTCATGTGGGCGGGCACACGTGGGCGGGCACACATGTGGGCGGGCCCCCAGGTGTGGCTGACAGGCTACTGTGTGGCTGACAGGCTACTGTGCTGGGCGAGCTACTGTTGCAGTTGACTGTAGCGTAACTTGTCCCACATCGGAAGAGTTGTCTGGAGTTGTGGTGGTTATATGTTGGGTTCCTCCCTTAACAGACATGACGCGTTTTAAAGCCGTGAGCTTCGGCAAAGCGGACAATATCATGTACTGTGGAGGTGGGCCTTACATAGGGCCTTGGGCCTTGTATCCATATAGTTCGTGGTTGAGATACCTCTTGGGGAATGGTGGTTAAATGTCCCCATTATGGACCCCTATATGCCCGTTTGTATCTAAATGTCATTAGATGCTCATCTTAAACTCTTGCTAGATTCACTTCTATGTTACTTAGACATATAGTTGTATGCTTAGTCTCGTTGGCTACCCTAGGTAAATGGGCCCCCACTAGAGGTGGGATTCCTTATGGATATTGTCTAAATACCTAGTCTTGGTCCCTTCTTAGATAGGAGGAGTGTACTACTTTGTATATCGCCACATAATACGTTTAGACTCATCTTCATGGTCCATGTGTATCATTGTATGCTTGGATGACACTGTGTGTGTGGTTATGATTGTGCCATTAGGCATTGCATGTTGCCTTCCTGAGGGACGTATTATTCCCTCTTAAGTATGTTGGATGCTTGGAATTGATGCATAGTTGATGGTGTGATTCATGCATTTGGCATTGCATAACATATGAGCATTATCACCCTCGTTTCATAAAGGTTGTAGCCTCTACAGATATATCGTGGATGGCCATGTTTGGACACCGAAAATATTACTTGAGCATACCGGGTGCATAGGATGCCCATGGGTGAAATTCCCAAAACTTCCATGGTACCAAGGATCTGCTCCAACACCATGACCGAGTGGAATATATGAGCGCACGAGGGCCTTATACCGTTAGGCCGCAACTCCTACTGTTGTGCAGTCGGTTAGATAGGGTGTGGCCTTACTCGCCTGATGCAAGGGGGCATTGCTAGGCTGAGTCTGATCAGCTCGTGAATGGGTCCGCTACCTTCAAGCCTTGTTGGTGATTGGCTATCCACATGCAGGGTAGTGAGGTCTCTTACACTCGTTTGACTGTGCGGGGTCTGTAGAGCGACAGTCATCTAGTAGTGTAATGGACCCCTGTGATTTCCTTATGATGGAAATGTACTTGATATGTTGATTAGATATGAGCACTGACATTACTTCGCATTGCATTTGCATCGGCTGTGTAAGCCTCATAATGCATTACAGTACTCATTGCATTACAGTACTCATCGCATTACAGTACTCATCGCGTTACAGTAATCATTGTATTACAGTACTCATTACATTATATAGCCTTGGTATGGCTTCCTACATTATCTTACTGCCTTGGTATAGTTTCTTGCATTCATGATAGCCTTGGTAAGACTAGTGGTATTGGTATTGATCATGATTCCCTTCTGCATTCTCTATCTTCTTCTGAGCACCATTGTTATACACTTTCACCAGCCTCTAAGCTTTCTATAAGCTTATGCATGATTGATGCGTGCAGAAGATCCTAGGTAGATGTCTCAGTGGCAGAGTTTGAATTAGAGCTGAACTTGAGGACCCAGTGTTGCAGACTTCCTTTCTTTCTTCTATTGTCTTATGTATGTCCTTTTGGACCTTATGGATACTTGTAAAAGTTCAAATTCTTAGTGGATTTTGTGATGTGTGCCTTTTTATTCTCAGATTTACTTGATGTCATCTTGGGTATGCTCGTATTGGTAATGATTATACTATTATGAAAATTCTCCTTGTAGGATCATAGGATCGAAACCTGCCTCAGGAGTCGAGAATGGGGTACTACAGAGGCTGTTGCGGCCAGAACCGGTAATCAGATTCCTTGTGAATCCGGTTACCAAGTCTAGTGCGTGACAGGAGTTGGTATCAGAGCATAACAAGTAATTTTGGAATAACTTGGGATATTATCACATATCTGTTGCGAGCTTAGGACAAGTAGTGTCCCGAGTGTGTTTCCCTCGTTCAGTTTAAGGCTTCAAGGATTCTAATTCCTAAGCATCCATCACCTTTATTCTTTCTGTAGACCATGTCGTCCAATCAAGGTGCCCATGATTGTGACGCCCGTGGCCATGGTGCCATGGATATGGTTCTCATTCCGCTCTAACGATCTGAGTGACTTTTGATCCACCATCTGAGATTCTTATTTCCCCTCTGGAGCCGGCCGTACATATTCTTGAGGCTCCCACCGTATCTGTGCCTTCGCCGGAGGCCAGTGCTACCCCCGCTTATTTAACGATTCCTGTATGAGCTGAACATCTCCAACAGTTGATGCAGTTGATGCAGGTCATCACTGATGTTCTTCAGACCCATCAGCCTGTTCTTGAGATGCCCGGACAAGCGGAGCAGGAGCGTACAAGTCCTCTTTTGCGAGATTTAACTCTTTAGCGAGCTCCGTTGGCAGTATTTCTACTTCAGGGCGAGGCCGAGTGGTCCAGTTCGTAGAGGGATCGTGATCAGAGGAGAGGCCGAAAGAGGTAGGCCCCTCTAGTAGCTCTCGGCAGCATCAATAGCGGCAGAGGTGCGTAGCCTATCGAGCCGCTAGAGCATCAACATCACATGCAGTAGCTTCTTCATTATCATTAGCACCGCCGGCTGCTTCATCTTCCAGCTCCTTTTCTAGAGTTTGTTTCGGTTGTGGGCAAACAAGACACCGTAGGCGCGAGTGTCCCCATCAGCAGGATGGACCTTCGCAGCGACCGTAGTAGTAGCAGAGACCACATATGCAGAGTAGACAGACACCTCCCCAGCCACCTTAGGCTTGATTTTGCACCACTCATCAGGACCCTTAGTTATTAGGGGAGTTGTTATAAGTATTCTCCTTGTCTCTGTAAGTAAGTCTTGTATTTTTGTGCATCGCACCCTTTTTGTATCCAAGGGCTTTTGTTCACTCAGATTGCCATTAGAGTCTGCCGTAAAGGATTGTCAGTATCGACATTTTTGGGAAGATCGCTGTGTTAGGCCGATGATATTATCGTGTTTCGTTTTGGTTGGTGAGATGTTCTTACCCACTAAATAGTTTTGTATTGCCAATGTTGAGCTTGTTTTGTTGTCAAGGCAGTATTCTTGGTTAGGAATGGTAGGCCAAACTGCTAATTTTGTGGCTAAGTGTGACGCTTGCCACCATGTCAAGGCCGATCATCTCAGACCCCCCTTGTACCTTGCAGCCGTTGAGTGTTCCAAAGTGGAAGTGGGAGAATGTATTAATGGATTTCATCGCAAGTTTGCCGAGATTAAGGAGCATTATCCCTATCTGTTCAATGATTGATTGCTTGTATTGCCTTATCTTGTGATTGATGATTGTGATATATATGTATATATATATGTGTGTGTGTGTGTGTGTGTGATGTTATGCATTTTGTTGTCTCGATTTTATCAATTTTGAGGACAAAATTTCTTTGTTGGTGGGGAGGATTGTGAGACCCGACCCGAGTCCGCATGTGTGCATGTGCATGTGTGAGTATGCGTCTCGTTTATTATGGTCTCACGGTCCTACCAGTTAAATTTCGGTGACCCGCGACCATCGGGTAGTGTTTGTGTCATCCTTGAGTTCGGTCATGTAAATCTAACTCGGATTGACTCGAGACCTATGCCATTGCGACCGCATCATCGCTGTGGTTCCAATGCTGCGTCTTGTGCGTTCATTCGATATGTAGATCAAAAGTTGTGTACATTTCATTGTATGACCCTTAATCATGTGGCCCACTTAGGTGTCATGCATGTGGACCCCACTCCTCTTAGCACAAGTTCCCATGTAACACTATACATACCACTAAAATTCCATAGCTAACACTACTCACCCCACACACACCACCCAAAAGCTTACTCTACCCTACAACTTTATTTTCTCCTCCCATAGGTAATTATTTCTTTCCTTATAAACAAATTATTTCTCTCTCTCTCTCTCTATCTCCTTATCTCTCTCCCTACTTCTCATTCTCTCCGGGGCCAGCAAATCCCCCATTTTCTCCAGCCCCTTCTTTCCCTAATCTCTCTAAATCCATCCATTTCAAGATCATCTCATCCATTGATTTCCCTTCCTTGGAGCTAGAGGAGCAAGGAGACCTAAATTTTTGTAAGGATCAAGGTGGGTGCTCTTAGATCCTTCTTCATTTCTTTCTTAGAAGCTTGTGGGACCCATCAAGTGGTGATGGAGGTCCCTCATGTCTCCATGGTTGAGGCCAATGACCCTTTTTCCTTACATGCATGATCCATGGATGGGGCCATTCTCCATGGACCCCATCATGGCATTTTCCTTTGATGCATGTCATTTTCCTCTCTTGTGGCTGGATTATTTTTATTTTCCATTATTCTATTCTTGATTTCCTGATGTGTGTGGCCCACTTAGTGGCCCCGAATTATCCAGACCGTCCAAGCAAAGTGGACTCCCATGGCTGTCCATTCCTTGGACATTGACACTCTATTTGCTCCATTTTAGGCACATGCAATGGGTTTCATGGAGGGGGTATGGTCTGGATGTTTGTGGGACCCACTGGGGTGGTCCATACCACAATTTCTATGGATTGATTTTCTCCTTTTATAGTGATTATAATTATTTTAATTCAGTATTATGTTGTTGTCCAAAAGCCATCTAGACAGATTTTTGAGCTATTTTGAGCTCAGTTTTGGGGATGATTGGTGGGGTGTTTGGTCCCATTTGATATATACCTCTTAAAGGTGGGGATCCCACCTAGATATTCCCTAAATTTCACCCTCATCCGTCCCTGTTTGATCACCCAAAAGAGTGGGCCAAGGAGAGTGGATAGTCCAGATTTTTTGGACTGTCTTGCAACCGTGCTTGCTGTACAAACATAATTATCAGTCTGTTTCTGAAATGGTTGGCCACCTTTGTGGACCCCACCTTATCGTATACTTGTGTAGGGATGTTGGTCCTACATTTTCTTAAAATTTGGCAGACCTGGGCCCACTCTAATGGGGTGCACAAATCAGGGGCAGCAACATTGTTTCAGCAGTAGCATTGTTTCAGAAATACCTTGTTGTCCATAAATTGTAGGAGTTAAATAAAATACTTTTAATATCCCAAAAATTCTAAAATTTTGTAGAGAGGTGTCCCACCCATGATAGGGCCTACCTGCAAAATGTTAGGGTCAACAGACCCCATTTGGTCATCCAAAAGGGTGGGCCAATATATTGGGCTGCCAGAAATTTCTGCTGCGCAGTCCAGCAGCATAGTTTCATAAAAATAAATTAAAAAAAAATATTTTCTCAGAAGGCGGGCTATATTTCCGTGTCCTACCTTATTGTAGGCTTGATGAGGGACCTTATGTCCAACTTTCATAAATTTTGGAGGCCCAGAACCCACTCATTTGATGGCCCAAATTCAGGACAGTTATATTCCAGCAATATTTCACCCTGGACAGATTGTATTCTTTAAATTAATTAAAATACTTATGAGTATCCAAAAATTATGAAAATTTATAGGGAGCTATTTCACTCATGGTTAGATCTACCTAAACAATTTTAGGTCTAATGGACCCCTGTACATACCGTGACAAGGCCCGGATTGGTCCACCACATTGGGATGTCCAGGCCTGTCCGATTTTCTGGGCAGATTGTTTCATTCAAATCAATTAAATTATTTCTAGATGTCTAAAAATTCTGAAATTTTGTGAGGTTGTGGTCCCCCTATGGAAGGATCAGCCTACAAATTTTCAGGGCCATCAACCCCTGGATAGATCGTGGTATGACCTGTAAATTGGGTCAATTTTGGGCCAAATACCCAGGCCCATATGACTAACCACCATGGGACACCTCTACCTTGGGCTGCTAGGCCTATATTCTAACGGCATGACCCACTTAAAGTAAGTATTGTATATCCCCCTTCTTATCTGGTGGGACCCACTGTGATATGTGTGGGTCACCATGGGTCAGTAACCCATTTAAATTACATAAATTTCTGGACTCCAGCATGCCTAGGAAGTGAGTGGGTTGGAATTCTAGCATGGGGCCCAAATTTGTGCATAGTTGATCTTTTGGAGCCATGGCGGCCCACCAGATTTAAGGGAGTGTTGTACACACTCTTTGCCCTCCTTCCTTAAACATTTTAAGCTTAATTAGTGCCCCTTGAGGCTCATCTTTATGGTGGTTTGTGGGCTAGCCTTAACCAGAATTTTTGATAGCTTTATAGGCCCAATGGGCTGGAAACCTATCCCTTGAGCCCAAGATTGTGCGAGGGCTGACCTTATTGATTCATGGGCCCAATGGGCCATCTACAAACTGATCATGTGTATTTATTAGCCTTGATGCCCTCATAAAATGCTTAATTATGGGCTGACTTGCAAGGCCCACGTAAATGTATATTATGGAGGGCCTTGCTAAATCTTTGGGTTGGTGTGGCAAGGCCCACACTGTCAGTATAGGCCTTGCCCATGTGTATTCTTAGGCTTACGGGCTGCCTTCAAGTCCACCATAATGTATGAATTGGATGACTTTTGTTTGGGTCATTTCTTTTGGGCCCATTATGTGATATATTATATGCATGTTTGTGTTAGTAAGTAGGCCTTGTGGACTCAATTCTTTTAGATAGGCCCATTGAACTTGGGCCTATACTCTCCTATCTATTGTGATGGGCTTAGGGGCAAAATACATAAGAGGTTGGGCCCTTGGCTGCCTACTAAACTGACCCTGTACTTGGGCCAAAAGTGAGGCCCAACTCACATGTGTTAAATATGAAACTTGCCCATGTAAATGAATTACTGGGCTACCCATGAAGCCCACCACAATATATGGATTTATGACCTTTATGGTTGGGCTCAAACCTTACTTAAGGGCCCACCATGCTACCTAAGTATTAGGCTTAGTGTATGGCCCACTAGGCCATGGATTGCTTAGGCCTTGGGCCTTATTTCATACTCGAGTAGTGGCGGGCTACCTCTTGGAAACCAGTTGAGGTTGGATGTCCTCCTGGGTGGTCCTAAGGTAGGCCCATAGGTTCTTCTATGGATGGTTAATGCCCCCCATAAACCCTAGGCTATTTATTTATGGCTCAATGTGTATATATGCGGAACTTACCTTAACACACGTTTGGTCCAGACTGTCCAAGCCTTGGATCGCCCGATTATGGAGGCATTCTCTGCCTTGGGTTGCTCCTGGATTCACAATCTAGTAGTAGGCCCACTTGATCTTTTCTTGATGTATACACACCCTCCATCTGGTGGGCCCCCCTGTGAATATTGTTGGCCTTCATGAGATCATTCTCACTTATTTGACTAATTTCTGGGCTTTAGCAGGCCCAAGAAGCTGAGTGGGATGAACGTTTATCAAGGGGCCAAAAATGTACATTATTATGGTTAAAACTTTATTGGACATGGGACCCACCATATTGAGAACTTGTGTACGTGTTGCATGCTTGTGTTTTCTTATAATCTTTGGGCTTAATCAGTGCATTCTTTTGGGTCACCTTTAGTGATCACATGAGGACCTCATCTTAGATCAGATTTTTGGGACATCCCTTAGGACTAAAGTGGGCTGGGACGTCCTAGCTTGGCCCAACCATATATTGAGTCAACTTCCACCGTTTTGATGGACTTGTGGGCTAAGATAAGGATAGTATTGGGCCCTTAGTTGCCCACTTAAATTACTAGTTATTGGGCTGATGTAGTTGGGCCCATTTCATCATCCAAACTTAAACTTATTTTGGGTCGTATATTGTGTGCCCGGGCTGCCCACTAAGTCCAAATTAATGCATGGATTCTATAGCCATTGGGAATTGAGCCTTGGGCCTTAATTTCTCTCTTGGGGCTCATGTTGTTAAAAGTAGTGTTATATCTTTTTATGGCCTATTATGAGGAACGTATGTATGTGGTTACCTGTGTTCTTATCTTGAATGTAGGGCCTTGGGCCTTGTATCCATATAGTTCATGGTTGAGATGCCTCTTGGGGAATGGTGGTTAAATGTCCCCGTTATGGACCCCTATATGCCCGTTTGTATCTAAATGTCATTAGATGCTCATCTTAAACTCTTGTTAGACTCACTTCTGTGTTACTTAGACACGTAGTTGTATGCTTAGTCTCATGGGCTACCCCAGGTAAATGGGCCCCCACTAGAGGTGGGATTCCTTGTGGATATTGTCTAAATACCTAGTCTTGGTCCCTTCTTGGATAGGAGGAGTGTACTACTCTGTATATCGCCACATAATACGTCTAGACTCATCTTCATGGCCCATGTGTATCATTGTATGCTTGGATGACACTGTGTGTGTGGTTTTGATTGTGCCATTGGGCATTGCATGTTGCCTTCCTGAGGGACGTAGTATTCCCTCTTAAGCATGTTGGATGCTTGAAATTGATGCATAGTTGATGGTGTGATTCATGCATTTGGCATTGCATAACATATGAGCATTATCACCCTCGCTTCATCAGGGTTGTAGCCTCCACAGATACATCGTGGATGGCCATGTTTAGACACCGAAAATGTTACTTGAGTATACCGGGTGCATAGGATGCCCATGGGTGAAATTCTCAAAACTTCCATGGTACCAAGGATCTGCTCGCCGTGACCGAGTGAAATATATGAGTGCATGAGGGCCTTATACCGTTAGACCGTGACTCCCACTGTTGTGTAGTCAGTTGGATAGGGGTGTGGCCTTACTCGCCTAATATAAGGGAGCATTGCTAGGCTGAGTCTAACCAGCTCGTGAATGGGTCCGCTACCTTCAAGCCTTGTTGGTGATTGGCTGTCCGTAGGCAGGGTAGTGAGGTCTCTTACGCTCGTTTGACTGTGCGGGGTCTGTAGAGCGGCAGTCATCCAGCAGTGTAATGGACCCCAGTGATTTCCTTATGATGGAAATGTACTTGATATGTGAATTGGATATGAGCACTGATATTACTTCGCATTGCATTTACATCGGCTGTGTAAGCCTCATAATGCATTACAGTACTCATTGCATTACAGTACTCATCACATTACAATGCTCGTTGCATTACAGTACTCATCGCGTTACAGTACTCATTGTATTACAGTACTTATTACATTATATAGCCTTGGTATGGCTTCCTGCATTATCGTACTGCCTTAGTATAGTTTCTTGCATTCATGATAGCCTTGGTAAGGCTAGTGATATTGGTATTGATCATGACTCCCTTCTGCATTCTCTATCTTCTTCTGAGCACCATTGTTAGACACTTTCACCACCCTCTAAGCTTTTTATAAGCTTATGCACGATTGATGCGTGCAGGAGATCCTAGGCAGACGTCGTAGTGGTAGAGTTTGGATTAGAGCTGAGCTTGAGGCCCCAGTGTTACAGACTTCCTTTCTTTCTTCTATTATCTTATGTATGTACTTTTGGACCTTATGGATACTTGTAAAAGTTCAAATTCTTAGTGAATTTTGTGATGTGTACTTTTATTAGTCTTAGATTTACTTGATGTCATCTTGGGTATGCTCGTATTGGTAATGATTATACTGTTATGAAAATCCTCCTTATAGGATCCCAGGATCGGAACCTTTCACAGGAGCCGAGAATAGGGTACTATGGAGGCTATTGCGGCCAGAACCGGCCATCGGGTTCCTTGTGAATCCAGTTACCGAGTCTGGGGCATGACATTTATGGTTGGCTAAACCTCTTAGCTAGGGCTAAGAGGTGAAGCTTGTAGCTTGTTGGGATGTTTTTCTTGTTTGATTCTTATTCTTGTTGAACTTCTTTGATTTTAATTTAATACTCAAGGAATACTTCTAGTTTTTAATGGTTTGTTGTGACTCAAATTACAATAATCTGTAATAGCTTTGAGTATCTTCTTTGTCTTATTTTGAGATTGTAGGATTGATAAATCCTGTTGTTAGCCATTGTTTCCAGGGCATGGTTTGGTGATGAAATCCCTTCCAAACCTCACAATTCTCCTTCATTGAGAATTAGGTAAATGAAGTTCAGATTTGAGTCTATTGATATATCTTCCAATTGGATAGGATACAACTTCAATTCCGATTGAGTTCTTTGAATCATATAAGGAAACATCCTAACAGCTACAGGTGGATCCTTAGAACCCTAGTTCCCACCTTTGAATTTACAAGTGTTAGTTAAACAATTCACAATTACTCTTTTTACAATTTCATATTTGGATTCACATCTTCTTCTAGTTCTACTTGTAATTGTTTTTAGAATACACACAAGATTAGTCCCTGTGGATTTGACCTCGGTCTTACGGATATTATTACTACATCGTGACCCTACACTTGAGGTTGTGAACAAGTTTTTGGCACCGTTGTCGAGGATTAATGACTGTGTTTTTCTGGAATTTATTAGTTTTAGAATTAGGTTAAGATTAAAGTTTATTTACTTTCTAGTTTTAGGTTAGAATTTTCCTAATTTATTTTAGAAACTAATTTTTTTTTTTTTTTTTTTTTTTTTTTAATGTTTTGTAGGATCTTAACATATAAACTTCCAATCTGGTAACCTCTTTCTAATTCTCTCTTTCTTTTCTAGATTTCTTAATTGCTTTAATTTTCTCTCTCTTAGGTTTAGGTTAGCTTAATTACTTGAGGGTTAAGAGTGTTTCATGCCCAAGTAAGCCCGTGATAACACTCGATGTCTCTTATGTTAAGGAGGATTGGTCGAAGGGTTGCCTATCCATCATAGGATTAGACATCACCAGAGATTCTCAGAGTTAACTAAAGTTATGGTTATCAATCAACCTCTAAATCCACCTCAACTTCGGGTTGAGGAAATTCAGGATGAAAATGAGGTGCATCAAGGACCCCTGCCCTGTACTCTTCGAGATTATTTACAACCGGCGAGGGTGAGTACACCTTCTTATATGATTTTTCCAGAAAATATAGGAAACACGGATATCAAGTTAGGGGTGATCCAACTCCTTTCAAAGTTCCATAGACTTGAATTTGAAAGTCCATATTTACACATGAAAGAGTATGATGAGATCATAACCACTTTATATTTTCCTAACATGTCTAAAGACATGGTCAGGCTGAAACTCTTTCCCTTCTGCTTAAAAGAAAAGGTTAAGACGTGGTTGCATTCATTACATCCGCAATCCATTAGTAGATGAAATGACATGACAAGGGAGTTCATCAAGAAATTCTTCCCATATCTGAAAAGGCGGAGCTAAGAGTCCTAGAGGGGGGGGGGGAAGGAATTTAAGTGCAGAATAATAAAATAAAATAAAAATCAAAGATAGAGGGGGTGAATAGGACTATGCCAAATTAAAAATTTAAGTGCAGAATAATAAAATAAAACAAAAATCAAAGATAAGGGGGGGGGGGGGGGGGTGAATAGGACTATGCCAAATTAAAAATTTAAGTGCAGAATAATAAATTAAAATAAAAATCAAAGATATCACTTATCAATTCAAATAGCATAAATGAATAACAACCTCAAAAGTACAAGTATTGAGAGGTTGATACAAATGTCATTTTAAGGATAACCTTACACCAAAAACCAATGGCTTATGGTAGGACAACCTATTTCTAGAATGGTATGCGTATCAAAAACTCAAACAAATACAGAAGAATAAAGAATAAAATAGAAATAAATTTCTACTGCTATTACAACATTCGCCACATGTGTAGAAAGTAAATTACAATCATTCACCACAAATGCTGAAAAAATAAATTACAACATTCAACCACTTAAGCACATGCAACCATTCACCATAACTCCAACAATTATAGTAGTTCCCTTGTGTGTACACCAACTGTTAAAGAACAGCCACACAACTAATCCACTCCTAATATCCTCACACAGTGGATATTGGCTTTCACTATGAAAAAAGTTTTCTAAGGTTCACCTAAAACCTTCATAATTGTGTCTTTTAAGTGGGCTTACACAATTCAAAAACCCCACACTCTGAGATTTTCTAGATCACCTCAGACAAACCAAAAAGGAAAGAGATATTTTTCTGGCACAACCTTAAAAATCAAAAAAATATTCACAAAATTTAAATCTACTTATTTGTATATTCTCCTTTGATGAAGCCCGGTAGAACTGATTCGATGTAGATGTTCAATGTACAATCTCACATATGAAAGGGTTCTTAGATCTAAATGATTTTTAGATTAAATTGTATTGGGCTAGCTTGATTTGATTTTGATCTCAAAAAGGGTAAAATCAATATTTCCTTTACAAAAGAATTAGAATAGAATAGAGATCACAAAATCAAATACAAAATGCTATTAAAAGAATCATAAATACTAACCAATTAGATTTTCAAATGTAGGGACAAGTTCTCTTAGAGTTGTGACTTGAATATATTGGAATTGAATGAAAAACTCTGAAAATTGTCCTCAATTTAGAGGCAAAAATACTGTTCACTCGACTGGCCCAGTGGTAAGTTCGACTGGTCGAAGGACCAACAAGAATTCAAAATTTCGGGTGCAATAAGATAAGATTGCTACTCCACTAGTCGAGTGGGCTCCTCGATTGGTTGAGCCCTGCACTCGACTGGTCGAGTGGGACCTAATTTGGTTGATGGAATTTGAGTCGAGCCTGCTCGACCGGTCAAGCACTGTTCACTCGACTGGTCGAGTAGTCTGAAGGACTGGTTGAGGGTCCAACAAAAATTCTAAAAATTAGTAACAAACCTTGGACTGGTCGAGGGAATTCTTCGACTGGTCGAGCCAGTTCTTAGACTAGTCAAACATAGACTAAGACTAGTCGCGATAAAGCCTATAAAATTATATAATGACCCAAATTAAGTAAGCAATTAATATGACCTAGCCTATGGCCAATCTAGGGTCTACCTTATAGGTGAAAATTGAACATTAAAGCATCGTTTGTTTCGGTTGATAGATTATCATGAAGTACTTGAAGCTTGTCATCTTGAAGTACTTTGAAGCTTGAGCTTGAGAGCTTGTAACTTAAGTTTCAACTTAAGTATATGAGCTTAAGCTTGAGAATATCACTTAAGCTTGAATTCTTTAAGTAATGCACACTGTCTTGATATAGTTGAAACTTGAAAACTTGATCTAGTACTTGAACTTCTTGTTCTTGAACTTTTATATCTTGTACTTGAGCTGCTTGAACTTGAATTTGAACTTCTTGAAGTTGTACTTGATTGTAGGCGAGGATGATATAACGTTGAGCTATACAAGAAACAGATTCCAAGAGGTTTTGGCACTACAAAATTTGACAATCGTAGGAGCTAGATTACATAACATTTACAATATCTCAAAACGAACACCCTTAGGAAGTTGATCATGAACTTCACCCAAAAGGAAGATGAAACATTCTTCCAATGTTGGGAGTGGTTCAAGGATCTTGTTAGTTCATGTCCACTACATGGTTTTGAAACGTGGTGCATAACAAGTTTCTTTTATGATGGACTGACATCTTCCATGCACCAAATGGTCGAGACAATGTACAATGAGGAATTTATGAACAAAGATGTCAATGATGTGTAGGATTATTATGACAAGCTTGCTGAAAACTGAAAACAAAAAATCATGGGACATCTCCCCTGGACCCAATACCACTTCTAAACCAATTCAAACAAAGGAGAGGGGTGGAATATATGCTCTGAGAGAAGAAGATGATATAAGTGCTAAAGTGGCCAATTGTCACGCCCCGAACTCGGAGACCGGGCTTACAAAATTCCCGATCGATGAATCCGGCGCCGACAGCCTCCGTAGTACCCCATTCTCGGCTCCTGGCACCCATATACCAAGTTCCGATCCTGGGATGCTACAAGGAGGATTTCCAATATCAATTTAATTCGTAATGAGCATAACCATAGCATAACCCACGAACAATAACCACATAAACACCATCACAAAATTCACTATAAACAAAAACTTTGAGTACAGTGCATATAAAGGAAAATACAAGATAGTGGTAATATCAAAACTCCAAAAGCTCGGTGGCACGCTCCAACTACAGCGAGACTACAGCTGCGTCCTGACGTCACCTTAATGTATTAGAGATCCAACCTATTCACAAACTAGCATAGGGATAGATGAAGTGGAAACACATATCAGCTTAGTAGGAAAATACTGTGGCCCTTAGAAATTTTGAACGGTGAAAGTCACTGTCTACACTATTTTCAAGGGTGGGGTCTACTTGAACTATAAATTTGTCCCATTCTTTTCTCATCTCTCAACATGATTAGAGGGTATGGATACCATACATGCATCATGGTAGGGTCCACACACGTGGCCCACCATGTAATGGACGGTTTAGATATAACACAAACATCAAGGGTGGGTCCATTGAACTATGGATCTGACTCATTCTCTAGCCCAAGCCATAAAAAAAATGAGCTTTCAAAGTGGCTGGACGGTTTGGATGCAGCTCATGCATCATGGTGGGGGTCCACATGAGGGCCCACCATCATATATATATATATACACACACGCCCACAAACACACGCGCACACACACGATACAGTGGGAGTGGGTCCCACCGTCCAGTGTGGACGGTGAGGATAGAACACAAACATTACTGTGGGCTCCACCGTTTGCCTGGATGGTGGAGTAAAACACACGTATCATTGTGGGTCCCACGTGGGGCCCACCAAAATGTTTATTTGCAATCTAACCGGTTGATAAGGTCACACATGTCGGGATGGAAAGGGAAAACAAATTCATCTTGATCCGAAACTTCTGTGGGTAAAAAAAAAAGGCTTCAAAGGTAGGCATTAAATCACACTGTTTCCTGTGATGTGGGCTACCCGAGTTCCTGATGGAGCTGATTTTTGGGGTGGGGCCCACTGCCCTAAGGGGCCACCAAATTCACGATTTTGATGTGCAGTGCACATCATGCTCGGGCCCACGGATGGCCCGTGGGACCTCTGTCCGTCCGCCAACACACATGGATGCCTGGTGTCCTTTCACTTTCTCTGACAGCAGCTGCTGCTGCTATTTTAGTATTTTTTTTTAAAAAAGTAGAATCCTGTGGTTTTTCCTACGTGGGGCCCGCTTAAAGTGAATCCAACCCATCCATTACGTCCCATGGCTCAAGACAAGCCAAACAAGCCCAATATTGAGTAATTTTCGGTGCATAGAAATATCAAGGGAGACTTCAATGGTGAAAATCACCATTTGTTATGCTATTACCCGCCAAGACCTCGGATTGACTTCATTTTTCGGCTCAACGCCTAAAATAATCTCAGGAATGGAATGGACGACTTGGATTAAAAGAGTACATCAAGATGGAGCCTACATAGGTGGCTCACCCAATGAACTTTGAAAATAAGCTAATATTTGTGTTTTCATTTTAGTCCAGGGATGTCCCTGGACGTTTGGGCGTCACACATGCTTAAGGTGGGCCCTACTCAGGTGGGCCATCAACTGATGGATGGTGTGGTACAACACATGTAAGTGGGCCCCACCTATAGATGGGTTGAATAAAATACATCGCTCATAGTGGGGTTCATTGGAGTGGGCCACATGACCACCTCATCACACATACAAAAGGATATGAACAAGAGAGGGAAAGAGAGAGAGAGAAGGAGAGAGAGAGAGAGAAGCACCCGCCTCAAAATCTTCTCCTTCAACTTCTACCATTATGGTCTAATGCCCTTACAAAGCTTCCTCAACGGTGGAGATGATGATATAAAGGTTGGATTGGTGAAGATCTAAGGTGGAAGATGGTTGAAACTTTGGGATGGGTTGGACGTCCATGGTTCTTGCAAATGGAGAATGAGGAAGAAAGAGAGAGGGAGAGAGAGATAAGAGAAAGAGAGAGAGGAAAAGAAAAAGTTATGACTTGTCATAAAGATGTAAGGACATCTTAAATGCCTAGGTAAGGAGAGGTGTTGACTTTTGGGGAAAAGGGGATGGAATAATTGCCTAGCACATTTCCCCATGATGGCTTAGAAAAGTATGTCATTACAATAGGTGGGTCCCACAAACACGATCAAGGTCCAAATGAAGCGCGGTCTAATCTTTTGATGTACAATTCGGATTGCCACACGAGACGCGGCGTTAGAACCGCGGCGACAAGGCGGTCGCTATGGTGCTAATTCTGGGTCGGGCTTACATGTTTGAACTTAAGAGTCATCGTAAGTGAAATCCATAGGTCGCGGGTCACTGGAATTCGACTGGGAAGACTGCAGGAGCATATGGATCGGTACGGGCTAGGATATGGGTCTCACAGCAATCTCACAAGGAAACTCGAGGCCATTGAACTTAAGAAGGACAAGGCTAAGGAAGTAGTTTGCGGTATTTATGCTTACAATATTCATACAATTGAAGATTGTGTAACAATACCTGCCTTTCAAGAAATATTGAATGAGCAATCGAATGCCATAAACAACTACTAGAGGCCTTTCAAGGGAACCACCTCAAACACATACAACTCTAGCTCGAGAAACCATCCAAACTTTGGTTGGAGGAATGGGCAAACTACTACTCATTAGGGGATCCTTAACCAGTTTTTAGATCAAAAGAAGCCTCATGAGGATCCAATTTTCAAACACATTCAAAATCAAGAGCTTTTTAATCAAGGCACACTACAAACCTTCAAGATCTTACCAAGGTTGTGTAACGAATTGAATCACAACTAACAATTGGAGAGAAAGGGGTACTTCTAGCCCAACCTCTCCCCAATCCTAAACCACAATACGAAGTTAGTGACCCAAGCTCTTCAAATTAAATGGAGCAAGCCAAGTCTATCACCACTCTTAGGAGTGGGAAGACCATTGAAAAACCATTCTGAATAGAGCTGAAAAGCTTAAGGACCCGGAAGAGGACAACAAAGATAAATCTAGCATTGCTCCATAAGATTTAGAAGTGGAGCCTCAAGGCAAAGCTCCATTCCCCCAAGGGTTGGTCGCACCAAAAGCTCTGTCAAACTCTCAGGATATTATAGAGGTGCTTAAGAAAGTGAAGGTCAACATAACTCTATTGGATTCCGTTAAATAAATTCCTTCATATGTTAAATTCTTGAAAGATCTATGCACTACCAAAGGATGGAAAATCATATAAAAGAATATCTTTTTAACTGAAAAAGTGAGTGTCATCCTAAAACAAGATGTCATAAAAATACAAGGATCCTGGTAGCCTAACCATCGCTTGCGTAATTGAGAACTACCGGATTGAGCATGCACTTCTTAATTTAGAAGTAGAGCGTAAATCTGATTCCTTACTCGGTTTACTTACAATTGGGTCTAAGTGAATTAAAACCCACAAAGACCACCTTACAACTACTGATCGCTCAGTTCGTGTACCGAGAGAGATAATAGAAGATGTGTTGGTCCAGGTTGACAAGTTCTACTATCCAGTAGATTTTATCATCTTAGACACTTAACCCATCTTGGATATGCGCACTCAAATTCCTGTCATACTGGGTCATCCATTCCTTGCTACATCAAATGTAATTATTAATTGTAGGAATGGGGTCATTAGCTTATCTTTCGGGAATATGACATTGGAGCTGAATATATTTTTCAATATGGGCAAATAATCAGAGGATGATGATGATTCCCACGATATTAATATGATCGATTCTTTGGTGGAAGCTAAAGCACTCCTTACTCTATACTCTGACCCTCTAGAGACGTGCTTGGCCCACTCACCTGATTTAGACAATGATATGATTAGGGAGATGGATGTCTTTCTTGATGCTACGTTAGTACTTGAAGTTATTGGTGAGGTCACAATTTGAGAAATTGCCCCAAACTGATGTAGTGCCTCTACCGTCTAGCTTCAAAGCATCGAATCTTGACCTAAAATCTTTGTCCTCTGATTTGAAATATGTTTATTTAGGTCAAGATGAAACATACCCGGTGGTGATTTCTTCCCACCCGGAGCAAGAATAAGAGAATATGCTCATCTATACTCTCATTGAGTATAAATGAGCCCTTGGATGGTCAATTGTGGACCTCAAGGGAATTGAGATATTGTAAATGCTATATGATTAGAAATTCAAAACTAATCTGAACCAAAAGAAAGAGCTGGTATGGAAGGATCGATTTAATGTAGTCCCTTATTAATGCACCTCAGATATTTGCGCATGTATTTAAATTGATTCTCTTGGGACACATGCATACCTTCAAACTTTTCCTCAAGAAAACATAAATGTTCATCAAAATCAGATGGTTGAAAATTAGGATCCACTATAGAGTCGGATTCAATCTCATCAAAGATGTCATCCATATTGACATCATCTGGAGGCAAAGCACCCTCCTCTTCATTTGTTTCAACTGCTCCACTAGCACTCTCATTAACTTGGCTTGGGGCCAATTTCAAATTCATCTTATTAATATTAGAGTTGTTGAAGGGTAGATGGTGAATTGGAGCTTCTCCAACAGGTTTAACCACTAGACTATGGGTGGCTAATACAGTTATAAGATAACCAAAAGGTATGTCACTATGACTTAGATGGAGACGGAACTGAATCATGATATAATAAATCAGTGAAGGGAGACACACAGAGACTCTAGTAATAATAGAATGAAGAATATGAACAATGAATGTAGTAAGCTCAATTTTGTTACCAGATCTAGGGTAGATATTTGAAATGAAAATCCTATGAAGAACCTTGTATCTGGGCAACATAAACTTGGAAGCGAGCGCATTCCTAGTACTCTACTCCGCATCCATATTACATAAAACTCTAGTGAGTATTCGCTTCTCAGATTCAGAAGGTTTTGCTATAAGAGAGCTAATGGGAACACTGTCATCATTAATTGGAAGGTCCATTAATCCAGAAATGAGGTGCAGCCCACATTAATTGGACCTTCTCTAGTAGAAATTGTAAACGTAAGATTCTCAGTAGAGAAGTCAGTAAAACAGGCATATATGGCTTGCGCAATAGAACGGAATACCGGACCGCCCCAAAGCAAAATGCTATCCCATCCTACAGATTGAAGAAGTGGAAGGATACCAAAAGGAGTTAAATCATCAATGTTAACTGTCCGTTCTACTATCACGTTCGTAAGCGAATATTCTGCACATACTCGGGATATCCTCTGGTGACCAAAGATGGTGCACCGTGATAGGAGCAGAACAAGAAGAAGAGGGACCACGAGATCCTTTCTTCATGTTTCTACTCTCCATTGCAATAATGAAATTAAGGAATACAAGGACTACAAAAGAGACGAGAAGGGTTTCAAGAAAAATAGATTTTTAGCTAAAAAATCCACCAAACAACCATAAACCTTGAAATAAACAACAAAATCAAGTAAATGGAAGTGGAAATAACTCAAATCTATAAGGAAATTGAAAATGATGCACTAAGGAGAAATCGAAGATAGGTTCGACCGGTCGTGATAGGGCTTGTTGGAGAAGAAGAATAAAGTGAAGAAAAATGTGTTTTTTCCCAAATAAAAAGTAAAACCTGAGTTTCACAACTGGTCGTGTACATACTCAACCGGTCGAGCCACGACTGGTCGTGCAGCACTAAAAATTTACAATTTTTATCTATTTGAATTTTTTTGAAGATAATAAATATATACATTATGATACAGAAAAGCACAAATCATCAGTTCATGTTGCACATACTAAGATCAAATTTTAATTTTGCAAACCTGTTTTTGTCGAGCGGTTTTGTGAATATGTCTGCAAGTTAATTCTCGGTCGGAATATATTCCAATAAAATTATCTTGTCTTCCACCAGTTCACGAATGTAATGATACCTAATGTCAATATGTTTGGTTCGTGAATGCTGAATTGGATTTTTAGAAATATTAATTGCACTTGAATTGTCATAATATAAAACTATGGATTCTTGTGCAATTTCGTAATTGCTTAGCATTCTCTTCATCCACACAAGTTGAGTGCATGCATTACCAACAGTAATATATTTAGTCTCGACTGTGGAGAATGATACGGAACTCTGTTTCTTACTTATCCAAGAAACCAAACAGTTCTTAACATAGAAACAACCACCGTTGGTCGATTTACGATCATCGATGTTACGAGCCCAATCAGAATCCATGTAACTAGCTAATTGCATACCAGTATCATGTGGATATCAGAGACCAAGATTAGCAGAACTAGTAACATATCCCAAATTGTACTTAATAACAATCAGATGTGACTCTTTAGGGTCAGATTGATATCTAACACAAATTCCTACGCTAAAAGTAATATCAAGTTAGTTCACGGTTAAATAAAGTAAACTACCTATCATACTGCAATACAACTTAGGATTCACACTCTTACCTGTTGAATCCTTAGAGAGTTTTAGAGTAGTACTCATTGGAGTATCAAAAAATTTCCCATTCTCAAATCCGAACTTTTTAACTAAGTTCAGAGCATATTTGGTTTTAGAGATAAAGAAATCATTGGGGAGCTGTTTGACTTGCAACCCTAGGAAATAGTTTAGTTCTCCAACCATGCTCATTTCAAGTTTAGACTTCATAAGATCTGCAAACTCAACAGTCATGTTAGCACAGGTAGATCCATAGATAATGTCAACAACATAGATTTGCACTATTAGTATGTGATCATTATGTTTCTTTACAAACAATGTCTTATCAACACTTTCCTTTATAAAGTTATGACTTAATAGAAACTTAGTCAACTTTTTGTACCATGCCGTGGGAGCTTGTTTCAAACCATAGAGTGCCTTTTTCAGGCAGTAGACATGATGAGCATGCTTAGGTTCTTCACAACTCATTGGTTGTTCAACATACACTTCTTCATGCAAATCGTCATTTAAGAACGCACTCTTTACATTCATTTGGTATATTTTGAATTTTTTTAAAGTACGCAATGGATATAAATAGTCTGATTGATTCACGACGAGTTACTGGGGCAGAGGTCTCATCATAATCAATGCCTTCTATTTGAGTGTACCCTTGTACAACCAGCCTAGCCTTATTTCTAATAATATTACCAAGTTCATCAAACTTATTTTTGAAAATCCATTTTGTTTTGATAATGTGTTTATCTTTTGGACTTGGAACTAAGTAGCAAACATCATTTCTAACAAATTGATTTAACTCTTCTTGCATTGCAACAATCCAGTTTTTGTCAGTAAGAGCTTCTTTTACGTTAGCTGGTTCTATCTTAGATTTAAAGCACATGTAGTTACACATATCTTCAAGTTGTTTATGAGTGTGCACACCAGTGAAAGGGTTTTCAAGGATTTGATTAGATGAATGGTCTTTAACTATCCTCAGTTCAGTGTTATTTTGATTAGATGAAGAGTCCGGTTTATCAAATAAAAGGACTTCATCATTTTCTGAATTTGAGACAAGTGTATTCAACTGATCATCTATAACTACACTAATGGACTCTTGAATTACACCATTCCTCTTGTTAAGAACCCGATAAGCTCGACTATTTAGAGCATACCCTAAAAATATCCCTTCATCGCTTTTGGTGTCAAATTTACTCATATTTTCTCGGTCACGTAAGATGTAACACTTGCTGCCAAAAACTCGAAAGTATTTAACAGTAAGCTTCTTATCAAACCACATTTCATAAGCTATTTTACTATTTGATTTTCTAGTATAAATGCGATTAATTATTTAACAAGCAGTATTTACGGCTTCAACCTAAAGATTCTTAGGAAGCTCCATACTATTTAGCATTACATTTGTCATTTCTCGAAGTATTCAATTTTTCCTTTCCACTACCCCATTTTGTTGTGGTGTTTTGGGCACAGAATATTCATGTAATATTCCCTGATCATTGCAAAATTTCTCAAAACTGCTATTTTCAAACTCAGAACCATGATCACTATGGATCTTAGTGACTTGTGATTCTTTCTCAGTTTGGATACATTTAAGTACCCTTTTTTACTTCATCAAGAGTTTCTGATTTCTCTCTTAAGAAGACTACCCAAGTATACCTGGTAAAGTCATCTATAATCACCAGAATATACTTCTTGCCACTTCGACTCTCCGTTCTAGTTGGTCCAATGAGATCCATGTGGAGGAGCTCAAGTGGTTTAGATGTGGCATTAGAGTTCCCTTTTTGTGAGCACTCTTGGTTTATTTTCCAATCTGGCACTCGCTACATATTTTATCCACTTTATTTACTTTGAGTAGACCACTTACCAATTCTCTTTTGCTCAATCTATACAAGTTGTGGTAGTTTACATGTCCTAGGCGCTTATGCCATAAATCAGTCTCATCGGTTTGGACCATGTAACACGATAGCTTAGATGAGCTTGAATCACAAACAATGTAGCAGTTCTCAGAAGTTCTGTGACTAGTTAATATTATAGAACCATTCTTATTTAAAATTTCACACCCTTGGTTGGTAAATTTTACACTATGATTATTATCGCATATTTGAGAGATGCTTAATAAATTATGTTTTAAACCTTCTAAATATAAAACATTCTCAAATAAAGGGAGGTTTAAGAGTTAAACCGTACCTTGGCCAACAATTCTGCAATTGTTACCATCATTGAATGTGACTGAACTATCAGTCATGTCTTTAAGATTGGTGAATAGACCTTTGTCACCTATCATATGTCTGGAGCAACCACTGTCTAGGTACCACTTTGAACAGCTCGAAGCTTTGAAAGTAGTGTGAGAAACCAAATAAGTAACCTTAGAGACCCATTTCATTATAGTTTTGGGTTTAGGAGTATAATTGGTCTTTTTATGTTTATAGTTGTTATCAGTCCTACCCACTGAGTTAGATTTTAAGAGCTCCTTAAGTAAGTCGACTATATTCTTAGCTAAAGGATAACGAATCTGATTTTTATAGTTGATATGGTTGCTTCTAGGTTTTGAAGTCTGAAAAGTTTTAGTATTTTTATAATTAGTTTGATTCAGACTTTTTCCCTTTTGAGTTAGAAGACTCCCCTTTAACAAATTTAGGAGGAGTATTCTTATGCTTGGGAGGAATACTTTTATTGTAGCCCAATCCAGATCGATTGCCACATTTTCTAGATTCGAATAAAAGTTTTTCTAATTTATGATCACCTTGGGCATACCTCCATGTGTCCTTCAAACTCAAAAGCGAAGAGACTTCTAGTTTTAGCTTTTCATTTTCAGATTTTAAGTTTTCAACTTAGGACGTTTTGAAATCTAAGTCACACTTGGTTTTTTCAAAGCAATCTGAAAAGTGTGATTTTTCTAAGACTAGATTATCCAAATTCTCTTTTAGTTTTGAAAACTTTTCTTTTTGAAGTTTTAACTTTACAACTATTTTGCAACTTTCCTTGTATAGGGCATCATAAGCATCTTGAAGGTCTTCTTCATTTTCATAGTCACTATTCAGATTTTCTTCATTGGTTGAATCATCATTACCTGCGAAAGTGAACTTGGCTAGAGTCATTAGGGCTTTACCATCATTAGCCGACTCGGTTTCAGAATCTTCTGACTTAGAAGAGACTTCAGAGAAGGAAAATTCATCCTATGTAGCTAACATACCTTTCTTTTTAGACTTGTAATTCTTAGGACATTTCTTTGTTAGATGCCCATATTCATGGCAGTTGTAGCATTGGCTGCCTTTTGAAGATTTCCAAGTTTTAGATCTAGGTCTTTTCTTTTCCATAGGTTTTTGCAAATTAATCCACTTTTTACTTTTGAAAATCTTATAAAACTTTTTGGCTAAAAGAACCACATCATCTTCAGAAGTTTCTAAATAAGAATTACTATTTTCATGAGAAATACTTTTAGAAGACTTTATGGTGATGGACTTACCTTTAAGAGCTTTAAAGTTTAACTCGTAGCTTTGTAAAGAATCAACCAGTTCTTCTACCCTCATATTATCCGTATCATGAAGTTCTTGGATCACGGTCACCTTTGAATTGAACCGTTCAGGCAATGAGCGCAGTATCTTTGCACAAACTTTACTTTCTGAAATCCTATCACCAAGACCCCACATAGAGTTGACATTGTCATTCAATCTTGCATAGAAGTCCAAGAACGTTTCACTTTCTTCCATACGTATTTCCACAAATTTGGTTGTGAGGATTTGAACTTTAGATTTCTTGACAATTGTTATACCCTCGTGTGTCATTTTTAAGATATCCCAGGCTTTCTTTGCAGTATCATAGGATATAATTCTCTCAAATTCATCAGGTGATAGTGTGCAAGTAATTGCATTTAAAGCCTTTGCATTGGCACTACTCTCAATTTTTTGAAGAGCGGTCCAAGAAAAGTAAGGTGAGACTTTTACAGTTTTAAATCCATCAATACCAGTCACTTCAGTGGTAGGAGGGGTCCAATTGGTCACTGTGGCTTGCCACACGCTCTCATCCATGGATTTTAAAAAAAAATCCTCATTCTGGCTTTCCAATAGGCATAATTGGAGCCGTCAAAAGGTGAAGGCCTAGTGACTGAAAGGCTATCAAAATTTGATATCTTAAAAAGCTCAGATCGATTAGCTCAGGAAATTAATCCAAAAATTAAAATGAGCTATTAGGCTTTGATACCACTTGAAAAGGCCAAGCTAAGACTCCTAGAGTGGGGGGGGGGGGGGAGTGGGGGTGAATAGGACTGTGCCAAATTAAAATTAAGTGCGGAATAATAAAGAAATAATCAAAGATATCACTTATCAATTCAAATAGTAGAAATGAATAGCAACCTCAAAAGTACAAATATTGAGAGGTTGATACAGATATTGTTCTAAGGACAACCTTACACCAAAAACTAATGGCTTATGGTAGGACAACCTGATTTCTAGAACGATCTGTGTATCAAAAACTCAACAAAAATAGAGGAATAAAGAATAAAATAGAAATAAATTGTTACTGCTATTACAACATTCACCACATGTGCAAAAGTAAATTACAATCATTCACCACAAATGCTGAAAAAATAAATTACAACACTTAACCACTTAAGCACATGCAACCTTTCACCACAACTCCAACAATTATAGTGGTTCGCTTGTGTGTACACCAACTGTTAAAGAATAGCCACACAACTACTCCACTCCCAATATCCTCACACAGTGGATATTGGCTTTCACTATGAAATAAGTTTTCCAAGGTTTACTTAAGATCTTTACAATTGTGTCTTTCAAGTAGGCTTACACAATTCAAAAACCCTACACTCTGAGATTTTCTAGATCACCTCAGACAAACCAAAAAGGAAAGAGAGATTTTTCTGGCACAACCTTAAAAACCAAAAAGAGATTTACAAAAATGTAAATATACTTATCTGGATATTCTCCTTTGATGAAGCCTAGTAGAACCGATTTGATATAGATGTTCAATGTAGACGTTCAATGTATAATCTCACATATGAAAGGGTTCTTAGATCTAAATGATTTTTAGATTAAATTGTCTTGGGCTAGCTTGATTTGATTTTGATCTCAAAAAGGGTAAAATCAATATTCTCTTTATAAAAGAATTAGAATAGAATAGAGATCACAAAATCAAATACAAAAAGCTTTTAAAAGAATCTTAAATACTAACCAATTATCTTCTCAAATGTGGGGACAAGTTCTCTTAGAGTTGTGATTTGAATATCTTGGAATTGAATGAAAAACTCTGAAAATCATTCTCAATTTATAGGAAAAAATATTGTTCACTCGACTGGCCCAGTGGTCGGTTCGACTGGTCGACGGACCAACAAGAATTCAAAATTTCGGGCGCGATAAAATAAGATCGCTACTCGACTAGTCGAGTGGAACTGTAACATCCTGAAATTCGGGGGTCGAGCATAACTCAACTCTCGAGTTCCAGAACATCACTTATGCAACAAAACGAATGATAATTGAATGTTGACTGTATTTGTGCATTGAACATGAGTGAGATTAAGCCAAAACAACATATCATACTCCAGAGACAGTTAAATTGCAAGCGAAAGACTGTGATAGACATATAAAATGTAAATACTGTAATGAGTCTCTAGAGTGTAATACTGTTACCAGGTTAATTAATTACAAGTACAATTCTAAAATATACCTAATGTGAAGAAGTGTAATGTCTTCTATCCCAAGTACCATAGTCTCGTCAATACAATGTCAGGTCTTCATAGACCTGCCAGAGAGATACAGATAGGAGAACTCCTCCTCATAATCATAGAAATAGGCGGCTCTGCTCTATAAGCATCGCCATCACCTGAAACTCAACAAATCTAGTTGGTGTGTACAACACCATCCCGTAACGTGGGAGTGAGTGATCAACTCAGTGAAATAGTAAAGCATAGGTTAACATGTTATCAATTCAGTCAAGCAGTAATGATAAAGCAGTACATTCAAACAATTCTAAATACTCTTATTAATGCAAGTATGAATGCAGTCATGATGTATGCCCTTGCCAAACCACCATCAGCGACACCATCTTACGTTAGCGCATGCATTCATCCCTCAGTGCCCCACATCTACCAGGCACATGCAATGCTATAATGAGCATGATTACCTAGTTGTTATTAGTCCATTTCAAACAGCAGTATTGGGAAACTAAGGTACCTCCCTTGTATTATTTCCAAACATGATCCATTCCAGGGCCGTCACTCCTAGATAATCTCATAAGATATTATGGTTTGAGAGGCATCGCGAAGGCATCACAAAGGGCTCGTCGCCTGTCAGCACGGATACAGATCTCACCATATGCGGCTCAATTGCTGGCCGTCAGCTCGAATACAGGTCTCACCGTACTCGGCTCAATCGCTAGCAGTCAGCTCGAATACAGGTCTCACCATACTCGGCCCAACTCATGCTCTAGTTGCTGTGAAGGGCTCGTCGCCAATCACAGACCTAAGAGTATACTCGAAGACACTACAAAGGACTCGTCGCTCGTCAGCACGAATACAGGTCTCATCGTATTCGGCTCTCGCCGTAGGTGTCGGCAGATCGAATATAGTGTCCCATATCACCATAATCGGCTCACGAGTCTGGTTGCTCACTGGTCACTATGGGGAGGCACGTGGCCCCAGCGTAGGCCGACAGCTCGACCACGGTGTCCCATACCATCATGCCTGGCTCATGAGTCTTAGCGGATCGAGGTACCATGGTTAACGGGATTTCACTGGTAAGTTTGGTACCCTAGGTTCAAGCAGTAGCGTTTAAACATGGTGAACACACATTAGACAGATCGGGTTACTTGACGAGCTCGGCTTGCTCGAGCGCATAATAAGTTGAACGACATGAAGCGCATAAGCACTTCATGTGGCCAACCACTATCGCCAACCGAAGTACGACTCGAGTTCGTCGAGCACATCTCATGTGGCAAATGAATCACAACCACGAATTTCATCCCGTTACCGATTGCCTGGACTATAATCATAGCCTCAATCACATTTAATTACCAATAGTTAAAGCAGTAATGGATCAAGATTTAAATCATACAATCAAAGTCTGGTACTATCCATTTAGGGCTACAAGGGCTGTTGCACGCACTCGTTGCTCCAGTCCCCCATCACCCACGACGGATCATATAACGTAATTATGAATTTTAAACATACGCATTGCATAAATAAAATCACACAATCAGTTGAGCATGTTAACAAGCATATCATAAAGCATATTATAAAGCATGTTATAAGCATGTTATGAAGCACTATATAAACAGGAATACAAACACATATGTTTCATAAGTAAGTGGTTAAAGTGAACAACCTCATGGAGGAAATCATACATGTCTCTAAGGTAGTTGAGAATCCCATCTCAACACCCTCCTAAGGCATCAACATCCAAACACTTACTCACACAAGCATTTTCACAAACACTTAACATACACTATTTCAACATACTTAGTGTGTGTTAACAAACATGTATTAGGGCGAGTCCTTTCGCCAAGAAAATATTTTATGCATATATAGTATATTTATACAACAAATAATCATGGCAAACACATCTCTAAAATATATATGTATACGATACTTTCTACAATACAGTATTTCTACATACATAGTGTATATTAGTAAAACATGTATTTGGACGAATCCTTTCGCCAAATAAGTATTTTATCCATATATCATATATTCATACAACAAATAATCATGTTAAATACATTTTCAAAATTTAAACGTATACGGTATTTTCTACGAATACCTAGAATATGTAAAATTCCATAATCTACATCTTTAATCGAAACAGAAAACAGAAAGCGCTTTGTACATGTGCAATTACATGCAGATCATGAATCTATCATTATCTGACATTGAAAGCGTTAAAAACCATAACCTATACACCTAAAGTCTGCACCTTTTTCTGTAGAATCGTAACGAATACGATAGGTTTGCTAAGCTTTCATCTACGACAGTTTGGCAACCTATAGAATGAAATAGGTTAGCTATTTCATAACCTACAACCTACACAACCCCAAAACAGATTAGGGTTAGGGTTTCTTACCTAAAAATGATGTCGAAATCGTCGAGAAAGCGATGAAAATGGTTCGTAGAACGGCAAGGAAAAGTAGCAGGGAGTTTCTCCCACTTCTCCCACACTTTCTCTCTCTTTTCTGTCTTCTCTCTCTAGAGTTTCTCTCAAATTTGTATGGCTGTAATGAGAGAGGGTTTAAGGTCCTTATATAGCCTAAAAACTCAACGAAATAGACTCCAGGTCAAAGTATACTTAGGTTATAACCAAAGCGGATCTGTTTCAGCTCAACGGAGGACTTCTGGCGAGCCTCCTTGAGCCAAAGGTCGGACTTAAGCTCACTAACACTAGATCTATGTTCCATTAAGTTTTCGTTCCAGTAGGGTTCTCAAATCACGCGTGGCAGACCAGTTTTAGTTCAACGGTCAATGGATCTCGATTGGAGATTCCGAGTACATGTAAATGTTTATGAAATTTTTCCTGATCCGAAGGTGTAATTTTGTCAGATTCTGACGGTCTAGTTGCTTAATACTGATCTGCAAGCGACGAGTCTCAGATTACCATTCAAGATATTTATTTTGTAAAAAAAAGTATTCTCACACTCTCTCACTCCGGACTCAAGCGAACAGCCGTAGGACACTGTCTGGATTTGATTTCTGAGATGGTTGTCAAGCCCAGCGAGGCGGTCCTAAGTCCTTAACCTCGAATTATTCAGACTCCCGATGTGCGGTCTAGAACTGATACGGAGTTTCGAGATGCTCCCGAGAGCAGCCAGGTAATGAGATTGATCCTAGATTTTATGGTAACCTAGCGTCAATGATTCTACAAGTTTTGGGTCTTGCAAATCGAATGAATTTTGTAGCTAATCTAGTTTAGCACTTAGTTAACTTTGTCATATTTCTAAAGGGTTTAATCCTAAGTGATTTCTGGTCGAGGTGATACCTAGGCCTTTGTAGTTTGTATATAAAGTGATCCAAGTTATACTACTTAGCTAGTTTAAGATAGTGTCTAGGGTGAAAGTACTTAGAAAAATTGGAAGAACAAGGTGGTGAAGGGTGGGATTTGTGAAGGAAATGGGTTCAAAAGCGGCTTTAGACTTTGGGTTTGAGTTCTGACAGGTTAATAAGGTGTTGGGACGTCTTATTCCAGGTTGGGAAAAATCTGGGCTGTTACAGGAACCCAGTTTGGTTATTGGACTTTGAGTCAAGCCTGCTCGACTGGTCGACCACTATTCACTCGACTTGTCAAGCAGTCTTTAAGACTAGTCGAGGGTCCAGCCAGTTCTTGGACTAGTCAAACATAGGCTAAGACTAGTCGAGATAAAGCCTATAAAATTATGTAATGACCCAAATTAAGTATGCAATTAATATGACCTATCTTATGGTGAATCTTAGGTTATTCATACCTTATAGGTGAAAATTGAACATTGAAACATCGTTCACTTCGGTTGATAGATTATCATGAAGTACTTGAAGCTTGTCATCTTGAAGTACTTTGAAGCATGAGCTTGAGAGCTTGTAACTTGAGTGTCAACTTGAGTATATGAGCTTAAGCTTAAGAATATTACTTGAGCTTGAATTCTTTAAGTAATACACACTGTCTTGATATAGTTGAAACTTGAAAACTTGATCTAGTACTTGAACTTCTTGTTCTTGAACTTCTAGATCTTGTACTTAAGCTGCTTGAACTTGAATTTGAACTTCTTGAAGTTGTACTTGATTGTAGGTAAGGATGATATAACGTTGAGTTACACAAGAAACAGATTCCAAGAGGTTTTGGCACTACAAAATTTGACAATCCTAGGAGCTAGATTAGATAGCATTTACAATATCTCAAAACGAACACCCTTAGGAAGTCAATCATGAACTTCGCCCAAAAGGAAGATGAAACATTCTTATAATGTTGGGAGCGGTTCAAGGATCTTGTTAGTTCATGTCCACTACATGGTTTTGAAATGTGGTGCATAACAAGTTTCTTTTATGATGGACTAACATCTTCCATGCCCCAAATGGTCGAGACAATGTACAATGAGGAATTTATGAGCAAAGATGTCAATGATGTGTAGGATTATTTTGACAAGCTTGCTAAAAACACACAATTATGGGACATCTCCCCTTGACCCAATACCACTTCTAAACCAATTCAAACAAAGGAGAGGGGTGAAATGTATGCTCTGAGAGAAGAAGATGATATAAGTGCTAAAGTGGCCAATCTCACAAGGAAACTCGAGGCCATTGAACTTAAGAAGGACAAGGCTAAGGAAGTAGTTTGCGGTATTTATGCTTGCAACATTCATACAATTGAAGATTGTACAACAATACCTACCTTTCAAGAAATATTGAATGAGCATTCGAATGCCGTAAACAACTACCAGAGGCCTTTCAAGGGAACCACCTCAAACACATACAACTCTAGCTCGAGAAACCATCCAAACTTTAGTTGGAGGAATGGGTAAACTACTACTCATTAGGGAATCCTTAACATATTTTTAGATAAAAAGAAGCCTCATGAGGATCCAGTTTTCAAACACATTCAAAATCAAGAGCTTTTAATCAAGGCACACTACAAGCCTTTCAAGATCTTACCAAGGTTGTGTAACAAATTGAATCACAACTGACAATTGGAGAGAAAGGGGTACTTCTAGCCCAACTTCTCCCCAATCCTAAACCACAATACGAAGTTAGTGACCCAAGCTCTTCAAATTAAATGGAGCAAGCCACGTCTATCACCACTCTTATAAGTAGGAAGACCATTGAAAAGACCATTCCGATTAGGGCTGAAAAGCTTAAGGACCCAGAAGAGGACAAGAAATATAAATCTAGCACTGCTCCACAAGATTTAGAACCGGAGCCTTAAGGCAAGATAATTGCTCCATTCCCCCAATGGTTGGTCGCACTAAAACCTCTGTTAAACTCTTAGGATATTATAGAGGTGGTTAAGCAAGTAAAAGTCAACATAACTCTATTGGATGCCGTTAAATAAATTCCTTCATATGCTAAATTCTTGAAAGATCTATGCACTACCAAAGGATGGAAAAACATATAAAAGAAGATCTTTTTAACTGAAAAAGTGAGTACTATCTTAAAATAAGATATGTCATAAAAAATACAAGGATTCCAGTAGCCCAACCATCGCTTGCATAATTGGGAACTACCGGATTGAGCATACACTTCTTGATTTAGAAGTAGAGCATAAATCTGATTCCTTAATCGGTTTACGAACAATTGGGTCTAAGTGAATTAAAACCCACAAAGACCACCTTACAACTTACTGATTGCTCAGTTCATGTACCGAGAGAGATAATAGAAGATTTGTTGGTCTAGGTTGACAAGTTCTACTATCCAGTAAATTTTATCGTCTTAGACACTTAACCCATCACGGATGTGAGCACTCAAATTCCTATCATACTGGGTCATCCATTCCTTGCTACATCAAATGTAATTATTAATTGTAGGAATGGGGTCATTAGCTTATCTTTCGGGAATATGACATTGGAGCTGAATATATTTTTCAATACAGGCAAACTATCAGAGGGTGATGATGATTCTCAAGATATTAACATGATCGGTTCTTTCGTGAAAGATAAAGCACTCCTTACTCTATACTCTGACCCTCTAAACACGTGCTTGGCCCACTCTTCTGATTTAGATAATGATATGATTAGGGAGATGGATGTATTTCTTAATGCTATGTTGGTACTTGAAGTTAACCGGTGAGGCCACAATTTGAGAAATTGCCTCAAATTGATGTAGTGCCTCTACCATCTAGCTTCAAAGCACCAAAGCTTGACCTAAAACCTTTGCCCTCTAATTTGAAGTATGTTTATTTAGGTCAAGATGAAACATACTCGGTGGTGATTTCTTCTCACCTGGAGCAAGAACAAGAGAGTATGCTCATCTATACTCTCATTGAGTAGAAATGAGACTTAGATGGTCAATTGTGGACCTTAAGGGAATTGATCCATTGATTTGTATTCACCACATTCTTCTTGAGGATAATGCGAAGACCTCCTAGCAACCATAATATAGATTAAATCCAAACATGAAGGAAGTGGTTAAGGCCGAGGTTCTAGAGTTATTGGATGTGTGTATCATATACCCTATATCCGATAGTCAATGGGTGAGTCCAACTCAGGTGGTTCCTAAGAAGTCTAAAATCACCATAGTAGCGAATGCAAACAATGAACTCATGCCAACTAGAGTCACTACCGGTTAGAGAATGTGCATTGACTACAAGAAGTTGAATACCATCATAAGGAAGGACCACTTTCCTTTACCCTTCAGTGATCAAATCTCAGAAAGGCTAGCTGGTCATTCCTACTATTATTTCCTTGATGGGTATTCGGGCTACAATCAAATAGAGATAGCCCTTGAAGATTAAGAAAAAACCACTTTCACATGTCCCTTTGGCACCTTTGCTTACCGAAGGATGCCATTCGGACTGTGTAATGCTCTCGCCACAGTTTAGCGATGTATGTTGAGTATTTTCTTTAACATGGTGGGGCAATATCTAGAGGTCTTCATGGATGACTTATCTTTCTTTGATCCATCCTTCAACGATTGTTTGGAGAATCTTAAATGTGTGCTAAAGCGATGTGAAGAAAATAATTTGGTACTAAATTGGGAGAAGCGTCATTTCATGGTTCGTAAGGGAATTGTTCTTGGACATATCATCTCGTCTAATGGGATTGAGGTAGATAAGGCTAAAATTGACCTTATCTCTAACCTACCTCCACCCAAGAACATACATGACGTGCAATCCTTTTTAAGACACGCCAAATTTTATGGAAGATTCATAAAAGACTTTAGTCATCTCTCTCGTCCTTTATGTGATCTACTCTAAAAGGATGTATCATACGAGTGAACTGAGAAATTCCAAGAAGCGTTCTCTAAGCTCAAGGGCATGTTGACTACCGCACCTATCATGTAGCCACCCAATTGGAGCATTCCTTTTGAAATTATGTGTGATTCATCTGACTATGCTATTGGGCTGGTGTTAGGCCAGATAAAAGAAAAGAATCCCTTCGTTATTCATTATGCAAGTAGAACTCTATATCCTACCCAAGTGAATTACTCTACTATGAAAAAAGAACTCTTAGTCGTGGTATTAGCTTTGGACAAATTTAGATTCTACTTGATTGGATCTAAGATTATCATCTACATTGATTATGCGGCGCTCAAGTACTTACTTTCTAAGAATGATGATAAGCCCCACTTAATAAGATGGATCCTCCTACTCCAGGAATTTGATTTGGAAATAAAAGATAAAAAGGGAGTAGAGAATGTAGTGACTGACCATCTTTCACGCCTTGATCTCCCTAACTCCCTTGAGACGACACCCATAAATGATATGTTCCCTGATGAACAGCTGTTCAAATTCTCTCACTCACATTGATTTGCTCATATTGCTAATTATCTTGCCACAGGTTTCACGCCAACACATTGAACTACACAAGATAAGAAAAAAATTCTTCGCTGAGGTATGTAAATTTTTTTGGGATGATCCGTATTTATTTAAATATTGTCCAGACCAAATTCTAAGGAGATGTGTGCCAGACAATGAACACTAAAGTGTCATCTCCTTTTATCATTCTCAGGCTTGTGGTGGTCATTTTTCTACCAAAAAGACCACGACCAAAATTCTACAGCGTGACTTTTACTGGCCTACTATTTTTAAGGAGACTCATGAGTTTTGCAAAGCATGTGAGCGTTGTCAAAAATTAGGTGTATTGTCCCGTAGAAATATGATGCCTCTAAACCTTATTCTTATCATTGAAGCATTTGATTGCTCAAACATTGATTTCATGGGGCCATTCCCCCAATCCTTTGGAAATTTATATATTTTGCTAGCAGTAGGCTATGTCATTAAATGGGTCGAACCGATCCCGTGCCGGAATAATGACCATCAAACGGTTATTAAATTCTTAAAAGAAAACATCCTTTCCTGGTTCGGAATGCCTCGGGCCATCATTAGTGATGGAGGTTCACATTTTTGTAATAGGCCATTTGTAAATTTAATGAAGAAATATGACATATCTTATAAGGAGAGCACTCCATACCACCCATAAACAAGTGGGCAAGCTTAAATTTTCAACAGGGAAATTAAACATATTTTGAAAAAATGTTTAACCCTAACCGTAAATATTGGTCAATTTGATTGACCGATGCCTTATAGGCTTATCGTATAGCCTTTAAGATCCCCATTGAAATGTCTCCCTTTAGACTTGTCTATGGGAAAGCTTGCCACTTGCCAGTGGAATTGGAACATAGAGCCTACTGGCTATCAAGAACCTGAACTTTAACTCGGACAACGCTGGCTCGCTGTGCAAACTATAATTGAATGAGCTCGAGGAGATCTGGAATGATGCATACGAGAACTCGAGAATTTACAAGGACAGGATGAATGTGTTCCATGATAAGAACATCCTTCAAAAATCATTCTTAACCGGTTAAAAAGTCCTTTTTTACAATTCTTGGTTTCATCTTTTTCCGGGTAAACTCCGATCTCGTTAGACCAACCCTTTCACAGTTACTAATGTCTATCCTTATGGGGTCGTTGAGATAACAAATCCGAACAATGACAATGCTTTTAAAGTAAATGGACATCGGTTAAAGCCATTTGTTGAGAAATTTGATTCAAAGGACATGTCTATACCTCTGATTGATCCTGTATACTAGGATTAACCTCCTAGTCTGACGGAGGTGTAGTTAGGTTTACTACTTTTATAGGATTTAGGACTAGGGTAGTTTGCTTCCAGTACGCTTAATTTTATTTATGCTAACCCATTTCAAGCCGAGATATTTGGAAAAGTCTCAAAAATTCCTTCTTCAGGTATTATCTTTCCATCACTACTCCTTTATTTCGTTGCCTCTTTTGCATTACATACTTATATATTTTACATTGAGGAAAATGTAGATTTTAGGTTAAGGGGTGTGGATTAGGTAAACTAATTAGTATTTTATTAGTTTTGAGGAAAAAATTTTGAAAATTTTGAATTTTTTCAAAATAAAAACTTATTAAGGATGCTTTAGGTATGATGATGGGACAAAGATAAAATTTTGAATTGTTGGAGTTTGATCAACTAAGTAATCTATCACCTAACGTTCTTGCATTTAATTGACTATAAGGAAGTTTGATATTATGTTAATCTAAATCACAAGACACATTCAATTTAGTTTCTATGAGTCACACTAGAATTTTTGATTGTTAGTATGTGAATCATTGATAGATGGTGAGAATCAAGTCTGGAGAATTTTATCCACCTTAAAAGAAGGAAAGAGCCAGCTAAAAAATAGTAAGATCGACAAAGAGGTTATGAAAAAAAATAGAAAAAATATGAAAAAAATGAAAAATCTATAAAAGAGCGGAATGAAAAGAATGAATGAATACAAATGACCGTCAATAAATAATAATAATAATAAACTAGAAAAAGAAGGAAAATGGGATAAGTTCAGAATCAGCACTTAAGTTTTTAACCAATCTTGAAGTGATGAGCATGGTTAACATTATGAAATGATAATATTATTATGGGAAGTAAGTTGATTTGCACTAAGCACATTGAGAAACTTGATACATGAACTTAGGATCTGATTTAACTGAGAAAGAACCTATTTAATTGATTGCTTATGTGATTTGGTTCTAGGTTTTCAAAATCTCACTTTCTTGTCTTGATTCTACTCATTCATACTGATCGCATAAAAGATAGTTTTCTGAAAAAGATTTTGAACTTTGAAGATGGAAGATTATTTCATGCATGTTTTGCTCGAGACTAGCAAAATGCTGGTTGGGGAGTGCGTTGAGTATCATACATTGCATATTTTTCCCCATTTATATCTTGGTTTTACAAACATGATAAGCCTTAATGGTATATTTTATATATGTTTATGTTGCAAGGTGAGTTTAAGAGATTAGATTGGAAAAAATGTTAAAAGCATGGATTTAATGCTTAAGAATTGCCAAGGCATAGAATGGATCTTTAGAGACCAAGATTGAAGATCTCAAGACCCCAAGATCCAAGATAACCAAGTGGAGAAGGAAAAAAGTCGAAAGAACAAAGTGTTGAAATTCACTTCATTGTCTGTGTCATCGACCACTGTTTGTAACGTCCTAAATTTTTGCCAACTTGGAGTTAGACGTCCTTGAGCAATGAGTCTATCATAACACCTTGTTTACTTCTTAGAACTCAATCCCAAAGTCACAAATCCCATTCTCAACCCATTTCCTTCAAAATCTCACCTTTTACCACCTTATTCTTCAAATTTTTCTAAGTACTTTTATATTAGACGCTAATCCTAACATTTAAATGATGGAGAACAATACTTAAACTTAAATTTACTATAATAGTAAATATAAAAATAATGTTATGAAATCTGACAAAATAAATAGGTGATTTGGATAAAGCAACCTAGTCTATCGTAATTGGGCGACACGTAGTTAAGTACTAAACTAAACAATCGATGGATTTGGCTTGAACCACTTTCTATACAAACCACAAGACTCAAAACAATTAAAATTACTAACTCAGCGTTACTTAAAAACCTAGGAGCAACCTTAAAACCCAGTTGCTCTTGGGAGCACATTGAAACTCTTATCGGACCTGGACCGTGCGTCGAAAGTCCGATTAATGCAAAACTATAAGGTTATGACCACCTTACTAGGCTTGACAACCATGGTGGGAATCGAGTTCAAATAGTATATAAAAATGCAAAACTTGAGCTCGAGGCGAAGTGTGTGGGAAATGCGAATATCTGTAGAAAATGAACTCAGATTTGAGTGACTTGGACCATTCGCTTGTGGGCCAAATTTAAGGTTTCAGATCATAAGATTCTGACCAAATTACACCCTTAGATCAGGAAAATTTCTTTACACAGGTCAGTGTACTTATGGCCCTGATCGAGCGACGGTAGTCGTTGAACTGAAACTGGTCCTCCACAGTCGATCCACAAATCCGATCGGACCAAAATCTTAACCTAGTATAGATCCATTGCCAGGGAACTTACCTTACTCCGTAGGTGAGTAATGGACTTTCAGATGGGCCCCGTTTATAAAAAACAGACTCCCTTTGGCTATAACCTAAGTATACCATGGCCCTGGGGCCATTTAACCAGTTCTGGGCCCATATAAGACCCTTAACCCACCCCTTCTCTCTCACATATGAATTTGCTCCAAACCCTAGGAGAGAGAAGAGAGAAAAGAGAAGAAGAGTGTGAGGAGAGAAGAGAAAGAGTGGGAGATCGTTGCTGGGATTCTCTCCCACGACTCCATGCCTCGATTCACCCTTCCACATTGCTTCATGATCGTCTCTAACTTCGATTTGGGTAAGGAATCCTAACCCTAATCTCGTTTTAGGAATCCAAGTAGAAGAATTAGCGAAATAGCTAACCTCTTTCGTGATTTAGGTAGCCGTTGTGCCATAGACAAAGACGTAGGGTTCGAACCAAGTTCGAAATCGCCATACCGACAAAAGGTGCAGACTATAAATGTTTAGGTTATGGTTTTCAAGGCTTTCAGTGTCAGTTAATGATTTATGACTTACTTGATTGCTATTACATATGCTTAGATGCGATGTTTTCCGCGTATTACATATATATAAACTATATTGAAATTAATGCATTCCATGTGTTTGTTGAAATGTTTGTATGAATATGAAATTATAGTTCGTGCTTGCCATGATTGTTGTTTGAGAATATATGATTGTTATACGTGTGGCAACTCCCTTGTGAAAGGATTTGCTATAATATACGTTATAACTAATTTATTACATGTATGTTGATATGTGTAGTCTAAGTGTTTGATAAAATGCCTAAATGAGAAATGCTTGTGGAAATGTATTTAATGAGGGTGTTGAGATAGGATTCTCAATTACCTTATATATAGTTACAGTTTCTTTCATGTAACCTATCTTACTACTATGTGCTTTATAGATGAAATCCCTATGTATGACAATACGTGTATGATGTGTTTGTTAAAATGCTCAAATGAGATTTATACTGAAATTGGTTGTCACATGCTATTTGACAATCACATATGAATGCCTATTGTGTATGAATATGATTGGAACTACTGCGTAATCCAGGCAATCGGTAATGATTTCTGAATTAGTGGTCAAGGTCGTTTCGCCACACAAGACACGTTCGATGAATCCGAGTCATATGTTGTTTGTCGACAGTGGTTAGGTCACGCGGAATGCTTTTACACTCCATGTCGATTAAGTCAACGTGCGCTCGTACCAGTCGAGCTTGTCTAAGTAACCCGATTGGCCTAATGTATGTTCATCATGTATGGACGTTACTGCTTGAATCTAAGGTACCACTTACCAGTGCAAAGCTCGTTTAACCTTAGTACTGAAAGGGCCTAGCTATATGCCCTAGAGGGGGGGTGAAAAGGGCAATGCCAAATAAAACTTAAAACAGTGGAATAATAAAAGATATAAATAACAATGCTGAAACAATAACAATCTCAAAGCACATGAAATATGAGAATGATACTGAATCAGTTCTAAGGACAACCTTACACCAAAAACCAATGGCTTATGGTAGGACAACCTTATTTCTAGAACAATCTAGAAATCACAAATGATATGGAAAATAAATCAAGAATAACTTACAGAAATAAATCCTAAGTTATTACACCATTCAACCACACTTGCTTGAAATGAAAATTACAACATTCATCCACAACAACAATCCACAATATTGAAGGAATAAATGAATAAAGAAATCAAGCACATCCACAACACAACGATATATAGTGGTTCGCCTGTGTGTTCACTAACTGTTAGCTAACAGCCACACAGAATGCTACTCCACTCCTAATATCCTCACACAGGGGATATTAGCATGCACTCTCAAAATAGGTTTTCACAGGTTCACCCAAAACCTTTACAATTGTGTCTTTTTATCTCGGGTTTACACAATCTAAAAGCCCCCACAATCTGAGTTTTCTAGCTCTCCTCAGATAACCAATACAATGAGATTTTTCTGGCAAATCTTAAACAAAATTAGAGAAAGTAAATTACAAAGTAAAATACCTGGATCTCCTTTTAAAGTAGCCCAGTAGAACCAATTGGAGTAGATGTATGATACGTCGTTCAATGTCCAATACTCACTTAAAGAATAGTTCTATGTCTAATTGATTTTAGATTAAATCAAGAAGAGCAAGGTATATTTGATTTTGATCCCAGAAGAAGGAATATCACAAATTCCTCTTTTCTAAATGAGATTGGAATGTGGATCAAAATCACAATAGAATAATGCTAACAAAAGGAATATTAAATATGCACAGTAGCTTAAAAAATAATCACAACTTATCTCAGAGTATAGCCTTATATCGCTTGAATTGAATGAAATGGAATGTCTAAAACTCTGAAATTCGTGCATTATTTATAGCCTGAAAAAATCCCATCTTTGACTAGTCTTAGGATCCCTAGGACCGGTCGTAGCTTCAAAGATTTTCGCGGGATTAGATTAGCTGTTCCCACGACTGGTCTTAGGTAACTTATGACCGGTCGTGGGCCACCTACGACTGGTCATGTGTCACCTACGACTGGTCATAGGACCCTAGATAGGTCACTGGAGTTTGAGTCGTAGGACTACGATCGGTCGAAGAATGAGTCGTAGAATTTTCCAAGACTGGTCGAAGCAAGTCCAGGACTGGTCGAAGGACAACCAGGAAAATCCAAAAATCTGTAACAACCTAGGACTGGTCCTGAGAAACCTAAGACTGGTCGAAGCAAAGCTAGGACTAGTTTTAAGATTTCTAGGACTGGTCTTAGAGCAGTCATAACAAGCATATTAAAATATTCGGATTATGTATCCAGAATGACCTATCATACAGACCAACCTAAGGTCAATCTAAGGTCAAACAAACCTTGAAGTGAGATGAACATTGAAGTCTTAAAGGTCTGTATTCTCAGATGATCTTGAAGGAGAAGCTTGAATCGAGTTGACAGCTTTCTAGAGCTTAGTACTTTCTTGACTTGTCTTGATGAAGTCTTCTAATCTTGACCTTGTTAGAAGCAAACTTAAAGTTTTCTATTCTTGTAGACTTCATCCATGACATGTCTTGTAAACATTCTTCATTTATGATCTTGTCTTGAAAACATTCTTCATTCATGATCTTGTCTTGAAGCAGTGTGTAGTCACAAACAAGAAACACAAGAAGTACAAGACATATAGGTTTTGGCACTACAAAATTTGACAACTAAAGGGATATGAAATCATAGCACTAACAATCTCTCCCTTTGTCAAATTTGTGACAAAACACATTTATTAAAATAAGAGTAAAATGAAGAAAGAATCATGAGCCATCAGAGCCATCAAAAATACTCTACTCCCCCTAAGTGAGTAGAAACAATCAACCATATTCTCCCTCTTTCAATTACTTCAATTACTCTCTCCCTTTCTCCCCCGTTCCATACTACTCCCCCTTTTTGTCACAAAATGACAAGGGAAGGCCAAAGGAGAAAAGAGAACACCATATGAAGAGTCAAGATTAATTATCAAATTAGTACAACACTTCAATGTCATCAATCCAAATAAAGGATATACAATAAAACCAAACATACAACCAAAGTCATCAACCGTAATAATAATACAGAATCCATCATATTCAAAAAGAAGGATAATCCACCTAATCAGATCCAGATGAAGGAGCAGGGATGGTTGGATCAATCAAGTAAGCCCCTATTAATGCGACGAAGATATTTTCGCATATATTTAAATTGCATATCATGGGCTACACTCAGGTTATCAACCTTCTCCTCCAATGCACTTAGACGTGCATCATAACTAGAAGAGGGATCGTAATCAGAATCATTTTGGGAGTCAGTTTCAATTTCTTTAAATATATCATCCATATTTATATCAGCCTGTGGAGGAAGATCAGCAGCTTCCCCTTCATTTCCTACTTCAGCACCTTCGCCACCACCTTCATAGAATTGACTAGGAAGCAAATCCAACTTCATCTTATTTAAATTAGTATTATTGAATAAAAGATGATGAATTGGTGCCTCATTCTCAGGTAAAGCAACAAGCATATTTATAGCTAAACAAGTCATAAGATAACCAAATGGAATATCACTATGACCCGGATGAAGACGAAACTGAATAATAAAATGACATATCAAAGAAGGTAAACAGACAACGATGCCGGACACAACAGAGTGCAATACCCGAACCATGAAGGCAGTCAACTCGGTTTTATTGTCGGACCGAGGATACAAGTTTGAAATGAAGATCCGGTGCAAAACTCTGTATCTGGGTAATAAAAATTTTGAGGGGAGCGCATTTCCTTTGTGCGTCCATTGTACTTCCATATTGCATAAATCTCTTGTCAACATTTGTTTTTCCGATTCTGATGGTTTGTCATATAATGTATGAATCGGAATACCTTCATCTTTGACAGGTATATCCATAATACCTGATATCAAATGTCGATCTATTAGAAATTTCCCTTCTCTAATAGCAATTGAGAACGTTAAATTATTAAGGGAAAAATCAGAGATACATGCAACCATAGATTGTGCAATGGACTGGTATGCAGGCCCACCCCAAAACAAAATGTTATTTGACCAATGATTCAAGGAGAGGGGCAATCCCAAATTGTTCAATGTGATTAAGACTTATAGGATGCTCAACGATAACTTTACGGCTACGTAAATCCCGTACATCATTGAGATCATCTTCGGGTGACCGAAGGTGCCGTTTTGTTATAGATGTAGATCTAGATGAAGATGGACCACGAGATATTTTCTTTTTCCCTCTAACATCCATTTTCAATAAAATTTACCAAGGAGCAAGAAAAAAAGAACACTAGAAGTGGTGGGTTTCTCTAGATCAGAATTTTAGAGAGAAAACCCTAAAAAATCAACAAAAGACGAGATCTAGCTTATGGAATAAACAAATCAAAGCATAAAAAGCATAAATCTTCAATAAAAATGAAGAAAAATGACTTATCTTGAAGAAAATCACGAAATCTCAAGACTGGTCGAGCCACGACTCGTCGAAGGAAGAAGAGGAAATGAAGAAGAAAGTGATTTTCCCCAAATTATAAGATGCTCATGATCTTCACGATCGGTCGATTGCAGTCTACGATCGGTCGAGCATCGACAAAAATAAATATTTTTATACAAAAATTGAAATTTATACACATAAAAATTCAAAATATGGTACACTATGATATATGCAAACAAGTATATTCAATTTAAAATGCACATACCAAGATCAAATTTCATTTTAGTAAACCTGCTTTTGTCGAGCAGTTTAGTAAATATATCAGCAAGTTGGACATCGGTTGGAATATATTACAACGAGATAGCTTTTTCTTCAACTAATTCACGAATGTAATGATACCTAATGTCAATATGCTTAGTACGCGAATGCTGAATTGGATTTTTGGAAATATTGATAGCACTGGAATTATCACAATGCAAGATCATTAAATCTTGATTAATTTCATAATCGCTTAACATACGTTTCGTCCATACGAGTTGAGTACATGCATATCCTGCTGCGATATACTCAGCCTCAGCAGTAGAAAGCGATATTGAGCTTTGCTTCTTGCTAAACTAAGAAACCAAACAGTTTCCAATGTAAAAACAACCACCACTGGTTAATTTTCTATCATCAATATTACCAGCCCAATCAGCATCTGAATACCCAGCTAATTTAACATTAGTATCAAAAGGATACCAAAGACCCAACTTAGTTGTACTTGCAACATATCTAATAATCCGTTTGACAGCAGTGAGATGTGAATCTTTAGGATTAGACTGATATCTCGCACAAATACCAACGCTAAAAGCGATATCAGGTCTACTAGCAGTTAGATATAATAAACTACCAATCATACTACGATATAGCTTAGGATCTACATCTTTACATGTAGAGTCTTTTGAGAGTCTCAATGTTGTACTCATAGGAGTATCAAATTTTTTACCATTCTCAAATCCAAACCTTTTAACCAAGTTTGTAGCATACTTGGTTTGAGAAATGAAGATTCCATCAGGTTGTTGTTTTACTTGTAACCCTAGGAAGTAATTTAGTTCACCAACCATTCTCATTTCGAATCTTGATTTCATCAACTCTGCAAACTCAATAGACATGTTAGAACAAGTTGATCCATAAATAATATCATCTACATAGATTTGAACCATTAAAATCTCATTATTATGTTTCTTAACAAATAGCGTCTTATCGAAACTTCCCACTTGAAAACTATGACTAAGTAAGAATTTAGTCAATTTTTCATACCATACCCTGGGCGCTTGTTTCAGACCATAGAGAGCCTTTTTTGAGACGAAATACATGATCAGAAAGCTTAGGGTCTTCAAACCCTGAGGGTTGTTCTACATAAACTTCTTCATGTAAATCGCCATTTAAGAAGGCACTCTTTACATCCATCTGATAAATTTTAAACTTTCTAAAGCAAGCGATGGAAATAAAAAGTCTGATAGATTCAAGGCGAGTGACTGGAGTAAAGGTTTCATCGTAATCGATGCCTTCAATCTGAGTGTACCCTTGTACAACCAGTCTAGCCTTGTTTCGTATAATATTTCCAAGTTCATCAGACTTATTTTTAAAGATCCATTTTGTTCCAATAATGTGTTTATCTTTAGGTCTAGGAACAAGATACTAGACATCATTACGAACAAATTGATTAAGTTCATCCTGCATAGCTACTATCCAATTTTCGTCAGAAAGAGCTTCTTTTACATTGACCGATTTTATTTAGGATGTAAAACAAACATAATTATATATGTTTTCAAGTTGTTTGCGTATACAAACTCCAATGAGAGGGTTTCCAAGGATTTGATTGGTTGGATGATCTTTGACAGTCCTAGGTTCAGATTGAGTTGAAGAGGTATCTTGATTGTCGATTATAAGAATTTCATCATCATCTGAACTCGGAGCAAGTGTATTCAAATGATCATCAATGACCACGTTGATGGACTCTTGAATCACACCTGTTCTTTTATTTAGAACCCTATAGGCTCGACTGTTTTAGGAATATCCAAGGAAAATACCTTCATCACTCTTCGTATCAAAATTTTCCAAATTTTCACGATCTCGTAAAATGTAACACTTACTGCCAAAATTTTGAAAGTATTTGTGATGGGTTTTTTTTGAACCATAACTCATAAGCGATCTTATTTTGATTTACTAGTATAAACACGATTAATAATGTAGCAGTGATTAATTACTTGATTAAAGATTTACGGAGAGCTTCATACTATTTAACATGACATTAGCCATATCCTGAAGCACTCTATTTTTTCTCTCAACTATACCATTTTGTTGAAGAGTTTTGAAGCATGAGAATTCATGTGATATTCCCTGATCGCTACAAAATTTCTCAAAACTACTATTTTCGAATTCAGATCCATGATCACTACGGATCTTATAAACTTGAGAACCTTTTTCATTTTGGATTCGTTTGATGATCTTCTTTACTTCATCTAGGGTATCAGATTTGTCTTTTAAGAACGATACCCAAGTGAATCTAGTAAAGTCATCTACGATAACCAAGATGTATTTTTTGCCACCTCGACTCTCCATTCTGGTTGGTCCAATGAGATCCATGTGGAGAAGCTCGAGAGGTCTAGATGTGGTATTGGAGTTCACTTTCTTGTGAGAGCTCCTAATCTATTTGCCCAACTGACATTCACCACATATTTTGTCTACTTTTTGTAATTTGGGTAGACCTCTTATAAGTTCTCTTTTGCTCAATCTAAACAAGTTCCGGTAGTGTACATGTCCAAGGCGTTTATGCCATAATTCAATCTCATCAGTATGGAACATGTAACACGATTGAGTAGATGAGCTTGCATCACTAACGATGTAGCAGTTTTCAGAAGTTCTGCGACCAGTTAATATAACAAAACCCTCTTTATTAACAATCTCACAACCTTGATTAGAAAACTTTACATTATGGTTGTTGTCGCATATCTGGGATATACTCAGTAGGTTGTGTTTCAAGCCCTCAACATACAATACATTTTTAAATAAGGGAAGGTTATAAAGCTGAACAGTACCTTGGCCAATGATTTTGCAATTGCTTTCATCACCAAAAGTGACTGACCCATCAGTCCTATCTTTTAGATCGGTGAATAAAGCTTTGTCGCTTGTCATATGCCTGGAGCAACCACTGTCTAGGTACCACTTTGAATGGCTTGTAGCTTTGAAAGCAGTGTGGGCAACCAAGCAGCCAGCTTTAGGAACCCATTTCAGTACTATTTTGGGTTTAGGAGTGTAGTTGGACTTTTTCTGTCTGTTGTTATACGAATGACCTATAGAGTTAAATTTCAATAGCTCCTTGAGAAGATCAATAATCTTTTCAACCAAAGGATTTCGGTTTTGAAGATTGAAGTTGGCATGGCTATTTTTAGGTTTTTGAAGGGTCCTCGAATTTTTTGGAAGACCTTGATAAGTCTTCTTTACTTTTGAGTTCGAAAACTCTCCTTTCACAAACTTAGGAGCAGTATTCTTTGTTTAGGAGAGATATTCTTATCATAGCCCAACCCGGATCGATCGCCACATTTTCTTGATCCGGATAACAATTTTTCTAATTTAGGATCACCTTGGGCAAATCTCCAAGTGTCTTTCAAACTCAAAAGAGAAGCTACTTCATTTTTGAGTTTCTCGTTCTTGGATTTCAAATCATTAACTTGGGAGGTTTTGATTTTTAAATCACATTTGGTCTTTTCAAAAAAATCAAAAATATGAGATTTTTCTAAAACAAGAGACTCATAATCTTATTTAAGTTTAGAAAATTTTTCCTTTTGTAATTTAAGCTTGACAACAATTTTATAACTCTCTTTATAAAGGGCATTGTATGCATCTTGAAGATCATCCTCATTGTCGTAATCACTATTCAGATTCTCTTCGCTAGTTACTTCATCATAATCTGAAAAAGGGACTTTGGCTAGAGTCATAAGGGCTTTAATATCATCTCCCGACTCGTTTTCAGAATCTTCTGATTTCGAAGAGGATTCTGAATCAGATGATTCATCCCAAGTAGCCAACATACTCTTCCTTTTTGATTTGTCCTTTTTAGGACATTTGTTAGCCAAGTGCCCATACTCTTGACAATTGTAACATTAACTATCTTTCAAAGATTTTTGAGCTTTAGGTTTAGATTGTCTCTTATCGTTTGATTTTTGAAAATCTACTTTTTTCTTATTTTTGAAAATTTTATAAAACCTTTTTACAAAAAGTGTCATATCATCTTTGGAATTTTCAAAGTCTGAAGTGCTCTCTTGTGGAATATTTTTAGATGATTTGAGAGCAATTAATTTTCCTTTTGGAGCTTTAAAGTTCAATTCGTAGGTCTGTAAAGAACCAACTAGTTCCTCAACCCTCATGTTATCCGCATCACGAAGTTCTTGAATCGCGGTTACTTTTGAATTGAAACATTCAGGAAGTGAGCGTAGTATCTTTGCACACACTTTACTTTCTGGGATTCTATCACCAAGACCCCACATTGATTTTACAATATCATTCAATCTAGTGTAGAAGTCCATTAACATTTCATTCTCCTCCATATGAATTTCTTCAAATTTAGTTGTGAGGAGTTGGACTTTAGATTTCTTGACAATTGATGTACCCTCGTGTGTCATTTCTAAAAGATCCTATGCTTGTTTAGCATTTTCACACAAGATGATTCTTTTGAATTTAGTGTTTTTGCATTGGCACTACTCTCACTTTTCTAAAGTGTGGTCCAAAGGGCATATGATATTACTTTAATTGATTTTGAACCATCTTCATCAGTTACTTCAGTGATAGGTAGTTTCCATCCATTCATTGTGGCTAGCCACACACTTTCATCCATGGATTCGAAAAAGATTCTCATCCTTGCTTTCCAATATGTATAGTTTGTGCCATTAAAGAGTGGTGGCCTAGTGACAGATAGGCTATCAAAATTTGACATCTTAATATAGCTTAGATCATTAGCTCAGGAAATAAATCTAATAAATAAGCAATAAGCACGAGCTATTTGGCTCTGATACCACTTGAAAGGGCCTAGCTATATGCCCTAGAGGGGGGTGAATAGGGCAATGCCAAATAAAACTTAATACAGGAATAATAAAAGATATAAATAACAATGCTGAAATAATAACAATCTCAAAGCACATGAAATATGAGAATGATACTGAATCAGTTCTAAGGACAACCTTACACCAAAAACCAATGGCTTATGGTAGGACAACCTTATTTCTAGAACAATCTAGAAATCACAAATGATATGGAAAATAAATCAAGAATAACTTACAGAAATAAATCCTAAGTTATTACACCATTCAACCACACTTGCTTGAAATGAAAATTACAACATTCATCCACAAAAGCAATCCACAATACTGAAGGAATAAATGAATAAAGAAATCAAGCACATCCACAACACAACGATATATAGTGGTTCGCCTGTGTGTTCACCAACTGTTAGCCAACAGCCACACAGAATGCTACTCCACTCCTAATATCCTCACACAGGGGATATTAGCATGCACTCTCAAAATAGGTTTTCACAGGTTCACCCAAAACCTTCAAAATTGTGTCTTTTTATCTCGGGCTTACACAATCCAAAAACCCCCACAATTTGAGTTTTCTGGCTCTCCTCAGATAACCAATACAATGAGATTTTTCTGGCAAATCTCAAACAAAACCAGAGAAAGTAAATTACAATGTAAAATACCTGGATCTCCTTTTGAAGTAGTCCAGTAGAACCAATAGGAGTAGATGTATGATACGTTGTTCAATGTCTAATACTCACTTAAAGAATGGTTCTATGTCTAATTGATTTTAGATTAAATCAAGAAGAGCAAGGTCTATTTGATTTTGATCCCAGAAGAAGGAATATCACAAATTCCTCTTTTCTAAATGAGATTGGTATGTGGATCAAAATCACAATAGAATAATGCTAACAAAAAGAATATTAAATATGCACAGTAGCTTAAAAAATAATCACAACTTATCTCAGAGTATAGCCTTAAATCACTTGAATTGAATGGAATGGAATGTCTAAAACTCTGAAATTCGTGCATTATTTATAGCCTGAAAAAATCCCATCTTCGACTGGTCTTAGGATCCCTAGGACCGGTCGTAGCTTCAAAGATTTTGAAAGATTTCCGCGGGATTAGATTAGCTGTTCCCACGACTGGTCTTAGGTAACTTACGACCGGTCGTGGGCCACCTACAACTGGTCGTGTGTCACCTACGACTGGTCGTAGGACCCTAGATAGGTCACTGGAGTTCGAGTTGTAGGACTACGACCGGTCGAAGGATGAGTCATAGAACTTCCCAGGACTGGTCGAAGCAAGTCCAGGACTGGTCGAAGGACAACCAGGAAAATTCAAAAATCTGTAACAACCTAGGACTGGTCCTGAGAAACCTAAGACTGGTCAAAGCAAAGCCAGGACTGGTCTTAAGATTTCTAGGATTGGTCTTAGAGCAGTCATAACAAGCATATTAAAATATTCGGATTATGTACCCAGAATGACCTATCATACAGACCAACCTAAGGTCAATCTAAGGTCAAACAAACCTTGAAGTGAGATGAACACTGAAGTCTTGAAGGTCTGTATTCTCAGATGATCTTGAAGGAGAAGCTTGAATCGAGTTGACGGCTTTCTAGAGCTTGGTACTTTCTTAACTTGTCTTGATGAAGTCTTCCAATCTTGACCTTGTTAGAAGCAAACTTGAAGTCTTCTATTCTTGTAGACTTCATCCATGACATGTCTTGCAAACATTCTTCATTTATGATCTTGTTTTGAAAACATTCTTCATTCATGATCTTGTCTTGAAGCACTGTGTAGTCACAAATAAGAAAGAAAAGAAGTACAAGACATATAGGTTTTGGTACTACAAAATTTGACAACCAAAGGGATATGAAATCATAGCACTAATAAGTACCACGATTCGCTAAGACTTATGAGCCGGGCATGGTGTATGAGAAACCGTGGTTGAGTTGTCGGCCTATGCTGGGGTGACAAGCCTCCCCGTAGTGACCAGTGAGCAACCTAAACTCGTGAGCCGAATACAGTGGTATGGGATATGACGAGCCTTTTCCGTAGTGACCTTGAGTATAAAATAGGCCTACCCCGGCACAGCCTGGCTGTGGTCCCCAGTCGGGTTGGTGATGAGCCTTCGAAAATAGACTACCAGTTGGTAGGGCATTGGTGGTGTAACCTCGAGTACAAAATAAGCCTACGCTGACGGTGACGAGCCTCTCGTAGCGACCTAGAGTGTAAACTCTCAAACTTGTCTATCGTGTGTGATTAACTAGGATTGACAACCCTAGATGGATCATTGTTTGGGTAAATGATATAAAGGGAGGTACCTTAGCTTCCCAAACCTGCTTTATGAATAGGTCTAATTAAGAACTTGGCTAACATGCACATGCACCGCATTACATGTGCCTTTGGCAATGGAGTTGAGTACAGTGGGAGTGTTGCATGTGCGACCGTGAGATGATGTCGCTGAGGGAGTGCAGGCGATGTCATGCATCATTATAGCAAATCATCCTTGCATTAACAATAGTACTTAAGACATGATTGTTGTACTGCTTTATCATTATTGCTTGACTGAATTGATAACATGTTAACCTTTACTTTATAGTTCCACTCAATTAGCTACTCATTCCCACCTGGGGCGGTGTTTTAAACACCACCCAGATTTTGGTTTAGATACAGGTGATGGTGTAAGTGTTATGGTTGAAAGACCCTTTATGTTGTCAAATTTGTGGTGCCAAAAACACTCCTTGTACTTTGTGAAATTGCATACATGTTCTAAACACAGTTTGGATTAAGTGTGTATGCATGAAGCAAGTCACGGTGTATGGATGTTGACTACATCAGTGAAACATAATGCTCAACTCAAGATATGTCAAGTCAGGACTCGAGAACTCACAAGTTACAAGTCAAGATTCAAGATTGCGTAATTGAAGCTTTTAAGGACAAGCTAAATCAAGATTTCAAGCTTCACTTTCTTTAAAGGTTACATATCTTAAGGATTTAATGTCCTTACTTCACTACTAAGGTATGTTTGACCTTAGGTTAACCTTTAGAGTAGGTCATTTTGGATACATAATGCAAATATTTTAATTTTGGATTTTGGTCTATTCTAAGACTAGTCCTGGTCCTTGCTTGACTAGTCCTAGCAATGCTTTGACCAGTCTAAGAATTTCCTGAACCAGTCATAAGTTTGTTACAAAAATTTAGAATTTTCTATTAAGCTTCGACCAGTCCTGGTGTCTGTTCAACCAGTCGTCTAAATAGTGTCGAGTGCTCCTTCGATCAGTCGTAAGCCTACGACTCAAACTACAGTGTTGAAATTTGTTTGGCTTCAACTAGTCGTGAGCAACCTATGATCAGTCGAAGGTGACCTACGACCAGTCGTAGACTACCTACGATCAATCGTGAAACCGCTATCTTATAGCACTTAAATTTTTAAATATCCGTTGGTCCTACGATCAGTCGTAGCGACTTCTGTACCAGTCGAAGATGCGATCTGCTCACCTATAAATAGAGCACGAATCTCAGAATATTTAATACGATTCAAGCAATTTTAATCCACCCATCTGCGAGATAAGTTTGTGCTCCATTTAAGCTAAGTGTGCATATTTAATATTCTCTTTCTTTAGCTTTATAAATTGTTTTTGGTTCTTGTATTCCAATCTGATCTTAAAAGAGGAAGTTCTATTTTCCTTTTTTTGGAATCAAAATCAATTTAAGCTAGCCCATTTTGGTTTAATTTAAAATCTATTAGAACTTAAAACCATTATAAAGTGAGTATTGGACATTGAACTTTGCCATTCAAACCTCTACTCTGACTTGATTCTTCCGGGCTACGACAACAAAGGAGAAAAATAGGTATTTTACATTTTGTGTAATTTACTTTATTTGGTTTTTTTTAAGTTAAGCCAGAAAAATCTTAAAGTTGTTGGGTAACTGAGGAGAGCTGGAAAACTTATAAGTGAGGGTTTTTTGAATTGTGTAAGCCCTTTGAAAAAGACATAATTGTGAAGGTTTTGGGTGAACCTGTGAAAACCTATTTGATAGTGAATGCTAATATCCCCTGTGTGAGGATATTAAGAGTGGAGTAGCAATCTGTGTGGCTATTGTTTAATAGTTGGTGAACACACGGGCGAACCACTATAATTCTTTATGTTTTGTGGATGTGTGATTTATATTTCCTATCTTTTATCATTCAGAATTGTGGAATGTATGTGTGAATGTGAATGTTGTAATTTTTACATTTCATGCATAGTGGGGAATGTTGTAATAATTTAGATTTAAATTCCTACAATTTATTTCAATTCCTAGGTAATTATTTATTCCTCTTTGGTTTAAGTTTTTTATACAAAGACCTTTCTAGAAATAAGGTTGTCCTACCATAAACTCTAGTTTTTGGTGTAAGGTTGTCCTTAGAGCAACATTTGTATCAATCTCTCAAGACATGAATTTTAAGGTTTCTTTACATTCCTGCATTATGGTCTGTTTTCTTTATTTTGTTGGCTATTCTATTTCTTATTTTTCGTTAAAAGTTTTATTTGGCATAGTCTTATTCTCCCCCCCCTTTAGGACAGATAGCTAGGCCTTTTTAAGTGGTATCAGAACTTAATAGCTCATTTTTTTGGATTTAGTTCTTGAGCTAACGATCTAAGCTATATTTAAAATCTCAAATCTTAATAACCTATCAGTCACTAGGCCTCCACCCTTTGATGGCTCCAATTATGCTTATTGGAAAGCCAGGATGAGAATCTTCTTAAAATCCATGGATGAAAGTGTGTGGCTGGCCACAGTGAATGAATGAATTCTACCTACCACTGAAGTAACCGGGATTGATGGTTCAAAATCTATGAGAATTACACCATATTTTTCTTAGACCACACTTTAGAAAAATGAGAGTAGTGCAAATGCTAAAGCACTAAATGCAATTACTTGTGTACTATCACCAGATGAATTCAAAAGAATTATATCCTGTGATTTTGTAAAACAAGCTTGGGATATATTGGAAATGACACACCAGGGTACTTCAATTGTCAAGAAATCTAAGATACAAATCCTCACAACTAAATTTGAGGAAATACGTATGGAAGAAAATGAAATGTTCATAGACTTTTATACAAGATTGAATGACATTGTAAACTCTATGTGGGGTCTAGGCGATAAAATCCCTGAAAGAAAAATGTGCTAAAATACTACGCTCACTTCCTGAACGGTTCAATTCTAAAGTAACCGCAATCTAGGAACTTCGTGATATGGACAATATGAGGGTTGAGGAATTAGTTGGCTCATTACAGACTTATGAGTTAACCTTTAAAGCTCTGAAAGGTAAATCTATTACCTTAAAATCGTCTAAAAATGGTTTTCAAAAAAATGATTTAAACTCTGATTTAGAAAACTTTGAAAATGATATGGCCCTTTTGGCGAAAAAGTTTTATAAGATTTTTAAAAGTAAAAAGAAGATTGATCTTCAAAAGGCAAATGATAAAAAGAAAAGATCTAAACCTAAATCTAAATCTTGGAAGTCAATAAAAGACTGTTAATATTACAACTGTCAAGAATATGGGCATTTAACAAACAAGTCTCCTAAAAAGGACAAACCCAAAAAGAAGTGTATGTTAGGTACTTGGGATGAATCCTCTGATTCTGAAACCTCTTCTGATTCAGAAGATTCTGAAACTGAGTCAGGCAGTAATGTTAAGGCCCTTATGACTCTAGCCAAATTCACTTTTTCAGATAATGATGACTCTACTAATGAAGAAAATTTGAATAGTAAATGTGAAAATGAAGATGATCTTCAAGATGCTTATAATGCCCTATACAAGGAAAGTTGTAAAATTGCTGTGAAACTAAAACTTCAAAAAGATAAATTTTCTAAACTCAAAGATATTTATGAATCTCTTATTCTAGAAAAGTCCCACATTTCAGAATATTTTGAAAAGACAAAATGCGATTTGGATTTTAAAACTTCCCAGTTTGAAAATCTTAAATCTGAAAACAAACAACTAAAATATGAAGTCTCTTCTCTCTTGAGTTTAAAGGAAACATGGAAATATGCCCAAGGTGATCCCAAATTAGAAAAATTTTATTAGGATCGAGAAAATGTGGCTATCGATTCGGTCTGGCCTATGACAAAAGTGTTCCTCCTAAATCAAAGAATACTTCTCCCAAGTTCGTAAAGGGAGAGACCTTAAACTCAAAAGGGAAAGATCAAACGTTTTCTAAAAACTCCAAATCTTTTCAAAAACCTAAAAACCATATTAACTATAAAAACCAAAACCAAAGTCCTTTGGCTGAAAAGATAGTTGATTTACTTAAGGAGCTTCTAAAGTCTAACTCACTAGGTCATACTTATAATTCTTACAAACGAAAGAAGACCAACTATCCACCTAAACCCAAAATAGTTATGAAATGGGTTCCAAAGGGTACCTGTTCGGTTGCCCACACAGCTTTCAAAGCTACAAGTCATTCAAAGTAGTACCTAGACAGTGGATGCTCAAGGCATATGACTAGTGATAAAGGTTTATTTACCGAGCTTAAAGATATGACAAATGGTTCACTTTTGGTAATGGCAGCAACTGCAAGATTATGGGCCAAGGTACGATTCAACTTTATAACCTTCATTTATTCAAGAATGTCTTATATGTTGAAGGACTAAAACATAACTTGCTAAGCATATCTCAAATATGCGACAATAACCACAGTATAAAGTTTTCTAATCAAAGCTGTGAGATTCTAAATAACAAGGGTTTAGTAATACTAACTGGGTGTAGAACATCTGAAAACTGCTATATTATTAGTGAATCCAGCTCATCTAATCAATCTTGTTATATGATCCATACAGACTAGACTGATTTATGCCATAAACATCTTGGACATGTACACTACCGAAATCTATATAGATTGAGCAAATAGGAACTTATAAGAGGTCTACCCAAACTACAAAAAATAGATAAAATATGTGGTGAATGCCAGATTGGCAAACAAACAAGGAACTCACACAAAAAAGTGAATTCCAATGCCACATCAAGACCACTCGAGCTTCTCCATATGGATCTTATAGGACCTACCAGGATGGAGAGTCGAGGTGGCAAAAGATATATTCTGGTAATTGTAGATGATTTTACCAGATATACTTGGGTAATCTTCTTAATGGATAAAATTGAAACCCTTGAAGAAGTAAGAAAACTTCTCAAAAGGATTCAAACTGAAAAAGGTTCTCAAATCAATAAGATTCGTAGTGATCATGGATCCGAATTTGAGAATAGCGATTTTGAGAAATTCTGTAGCGACCAAGGAATATTACATGAATTCTCAGTGCCCAAAACTCCACAACAAAATGGTATAGTTGAAAGGAAAAATAGAGTGCTTCAAGAAATGGTTAATGTCATGTTGAATAGTATGAAGCTCTCTAAGAATCTTTGGGCTGAAGCAGTCAATACAGCTTGCTATATAATTAACCGGGTTTACACTAGTAAAAGTAATAATAAAATGACTTACGAAATGTGGTTCGATAAAAAGCCTACTGTCAAATACTTTTGAGTTTTTGGCAGCAAGTGCTATGTTTTATGAGATCGTGAAAATCTGGAAAAGTTTGATATGAAGAGTGATAAAGGGATCTTTCTAGGATATTCTTTAAATAATCGAGCTTATAGGATTCCGAACAAGAGGACCAGTGTTATTCAAGAGTCCATCAATGTGGTCATTGATGATAACGTAAACACACCAGTCTCAAGTTTAGATAATGATGAAGTTCTTTTAATTGATAAACCAGATACCTCATCAAATCAAACAGAGTCTAAATTAAAGACTGTTAAAGATCATCCAACCACATAGATTCTTGGAAACCCTCTTACTGGTGTTCGTACCCATAAACAACTTGAAGATATATGTAATTACGTATGTTTTACATCCCAAATAGAACCATCTAACGTAAAAAAAGGCTCTTGCTGATGAAAACTAGATTGTTGCAATTCAAGAAGAACTTAACCAATTTGTAAGAAATGATGTTTGGTATCTCGTACCTAGACCTAAAGATAAACATATCATTGGAACCAAGTGGATTTTCGAAAATAAGTCTAACAAGCTTGGCAATATAACTAGAAATAAGGTTAGGCTAGTGGTACAAGGTTATACTCAAATTGAAGGTATTGATTATGGTGAAACCTTCGCACCAGTAGCACGTCTTGAATCAATTAGACTCTTTATATCCATTACGTGTTTTAGAATATTTAAGATTTACCAAATGGATGTGAAAAGTGCATTTTTAAGTGGTGATCTGTAAGAGGAAGTCTATGTTGAACAACCGATGGGTTTTGAAGACCCGAAAAATACTGATCATGTGTATCACCTTAAAAAGACACTCTACGGTTTAAAACAGGCTCCTATAGGGCATGGTATGAGAAACTAACAAAGTTTCTATTAAGCCATAATTTTCAAATGGGATGTGTTGATAAAACTCTGTTTATTAAAAAACATAATGATCACATTTTAATAGTACGGATTTATGTTGATGATATCATTTATGGATCTACCCGTACTAACATGACTATTGAGTTTGCAGATTTGATGACATCTCAGTTTAAAATGAGCATGGTAGGGGAATTGAATTATTTCCTTGGGTTGCAAGTAAAACAACAACCTGATGGAATGTTCATTTTTTAATCTAAATATGCTATGAATTTGATTAAGAGATTTGGATTTGAGAATGGTAGGAATTTTGATACTCCTATGAATACAACTTTTCAACTCTCAAAAGATTTTGCAGGTAAAAATATGGATCCAAAATTATATCGGAGTATGATTGGTAGTTTATTGTATTTAACTGCTAGTAGACCTGATATTGCACTAAGTGTTGGTATTTGCGCTAGATATCAGTCTGATCCTAAAGAATCGCACTTGACCGTTGTCAAGCGGATTATGCGATATGTCGCAAGTACTGTTAATCTCGATCTCTGGTATCCACATGAGACTAGTGTTCAATTAGCTAGGTATTCGGATGCTGACTGGGTTGGTAATCTTGATGATAGAAAATCAACCAATGGTGGTTGCTTTTATATCGGAAACTGTTTAGTTTCGTGGTTAAGTAAGAAACAAAGTTATATATCACTTTCCACTGCTGAAGCTGAATATATCGTATCTGGTAATGCATGTACGTAGCTTGTTTGAATGAAACGTATGCTAAGTGATTATGGAATTAAATAGGATTTTATGTTATTATATTATGATAATTCCAGTGCCATAAATATTTAAAAAAATCCAATTCAGCATTCTCGTACTAAGCACATTGACATTAGATTTCATTATATTCGAGAATTAGTAGAAGAAAAGGTTATATCTTTGGAATATATCCCTACCGAGAATCAATGTGCTGAAATTTTCACTAAACCGCTCGACAAAAATAGGTTTAACAAAATGAAATTTGATCTTGGCATTTGCATTCTAAAATGATTATTTATGCCTATTTGTATCATATTGTATATATTTACTAGTTTAGATTTCAATTTTTGTGAAAATTGCAGGAAATCAAATTTTTTGGTGGTACTCGACCAGTTGAGGATTTCCTCGACCTGTCTTATCACGACCGGTCATAGAGAACCCACGACTAGTCGTAAATTGCGCTGATTGATTTAAATTGGGAAAATATCATTTCTTCCTTATTTTAATTTTCCTCTTCGACAAGCCGACACCCGACCAGTCGAACCCATCTTCCAAATCCATCAAGGTTAGTGTTCCATTTGCTTAATTCTTGTGGATGTTTGTCAATTTTACTTTTATTTCTCTTGAACTTGACTTTTTCTAGTTTTGTTGAGATTTGGGGTTGTTCTTCATCCAAATCTGTTTTGAGAACACTACAAGAAAAATGGGCAAAGGCTACGGCCAAAAACCGTAGCAAAAGCCCTTTTGTTACCAATATAATCCGTAGCATGTCCTTCACTATTGGTGGGGTAGCTAAAGGTATGGCTACGGATTATATTCGTAGCAATAGATACCAATAGCTACGGATCATATCCGTAGCAATAGATACCAATAGCTACGGATTATATCCGTAGCAATACTTTTAGCTACCCCACCAATAGCAATGGACGTACTACGGATTATATCCATATCAAAAGATACCAATAGCTACGGATTATATCCGTAGCAAAGATACCAATAGCTATGAATTATATCCATAGCAAAAGATACAAAACTACGGACAATATCCGTAGCAATAGATACCAAAAACTACAGACAAAAGCCGTAGCTATAGCTACGGATTATATTTGTAACTATTTTTAAAAAATTGTAATAATACGACCTATTTCCATTGCAAGAACCTGCTGTGATTGATAACTCATCTAAGCTTAATGCAGATAAAAATAGTACATAAAATGCAATTAGTAAAAATGCATTTATTACAAATAGCAATCAAATCATACAATGCATCCTACATTCACATTTCTAAATAAACAATACTTCACTTTGCTCAACCTATCATAAGAATTACAACTAAGGCGTGCCCTCATGTGTAAGAAATAAATACACTCTAACGCAGTAAACACCCTCCATATGCATTCAATAATGCTCATGTTTTTACAAAATTTTCTTCCTTTAGACGGTCAATTTCAGCAAATGCAGAAGATAGAGCTTCTTCTTTTCTGAAAACTGCAGATGTAACTTTTGTGGACTTTGATACAAGATCACTTTCAAGTTCTGAAACCCTTCCCTTGAAAAAATGAATTTCATCTTCCACTGACTTCTTTAGCTTGTCAGCCTGTATAAAACAGCATTTGTAGACACAATCAAACAAGTATGCCTTTGTACACATCTCAAAAGGAAGAAAGAAAAAAAAAATACTTATATATGAAGAAATAAAAAATGTACCTACAAATCGTCTAAACTATGGCAAAATCCAACATGAGTAATGTGTTCAAACTTAGGATGGACTTTTAAACTCAAAACTCGAACTCAAACACACTAAAATATGTGACTTACTATAAAAAGTAAACTTACTATTTACAGACGATATCCATTCCTACTAGACTTCATGGTTTTTTTGTCAAAAGTAGTAATAGCCCAATTTAGTTATATGGGTCTTGGAATATTGTTGGTGACAACTCCACCTTGTCTATTAATATTATCATATTGTGTTAGGACATGACTCTAAAAATGAGATAAATCCAAATCTCAAATAATCTATGCTATAATAGATAGTGAAAATGGAAATAGATGCATTGTGATGCTTGAGTTCGTGTATGCTTGCTAACAAAGAAAGATTTTCTTGTTTGTTACCATGTGATTGGGCTACATTATTACATCAATCGAGTTCGGGTTTGGGTTCGGGATCGGGTTTAGGTTTGGGTTTTCAAGTCTAGGTTTAGGTTTAGGTTAGAGAGTTGAGATTAGGATTAGGTGTAGGTCTAGGTTTAAGGATTTGAGAATACATTTAAGTTTTAAGTTTAGGTTTAGGTTTTAGGTTTTAAGTTTAGGTTATAAGTTTAGGTTTAGGTTTTAGGTTTAGGTTAAGGTTAGGTTAGAGGTTATAAGTTTATTTTATAGGTTATAGGTTATAGGTTTTGGTTTAGGTTAAGGTTATAGGTTTAGGTTTAGGTTTAGGTTATAGGTTATAGTATATAGGTTATAGCTTTAGGGAATTGAGAATAGGTTAAGGTTTAGGTTTAGGAAATCGGGTTCGGGTTCGGGGAACGGGTTTAGGTTTGGGTTTTCAAGTTTAGGTTTAAGTTTAGGTTAGGGAGTTGAGATTAGGATTAGGTGTAGGTTTAGGTTTAGGATTTGAGAATACATTTAGGTTTTAAGTTTAGGTTTAGATTTTAGGCTTAGGTTTAGGTTAGGTTATAGGTTAAGGTTTAGGGAATTGAGAATAGGTTAAGGTTTAGGTTTACGAAATCGGGTTTGAGTTCGAGTTTAGGTTTGGGTTTTCAAGTTTAGGTTTAGGTTAAGGAGTTGTGATTAGGATTAGGTGTAGGTTTAGGTTTAGGGATTTGAGAATACATTTAGGTTATAGGTTTATATGTTATAGGTTTAGGTTTAGGTTTAAGTCATAGGTTATAGCTTTAGGGAAATGAGAATAGGTTAAGGTTTAGGTTTAGGAAATCGGGTTCGGGATCGGGATCGGGTTTAAGTTTGGGTTTTCAATTTTAGGTTTAGGTTTAGGTTAGGGAGTTGAGATTAGGATTAGGTGTAGGTTTAGGTTTAAGGATTCGAGAATACATTTAGGTTTTAGGTTTAGGTTTAGGTTATAGGTTATAAGTTAAGGTTTTAGGTTTAGGTTGAAGTTAAGGTCAAGTTATAGGTTATAAGTTCAGGTTATAGGTTATAGGTTAAGGTTTAGGTCATAGGTTTTAGTTTAGGTTGAGGTTATAGGTTTAGGTTTAGGTTATAAGCTATAGCTTTAGGGAATTGAGAATAGGTTAAGGTTTGGGAAATCGGGTTCTGGTTCGAGATCGGGTTTAGGTTTGGGTTTTCAAGTTTACATTTAGGTTTAGATTAGGGATTTGAGATTAGGATTAGGTGTAGGTTTTGGTTTAGGTTAGGGAGTTGAGATTAGGATTAGGTGTAGGTTTTGGTTTAGGTTAGGGAGTTAAGATTAGGAGTAGGTATAGGTTTAGGTTTAGGGATTTGAGAATACATTTAGGTTTTAGGTTTAGGTTTAGGTTAAGGTTAGGTTAGGTTTAGGTTAGGTTTTAGGTTTAGGTTATAGGTTATAGGTTATAAGTTTAGGTTATAGGTTTAGGTTAAGGTTTAGGTTATAGGTTTTGGTTTAGGTTAAGGTTATAGGTTTAGGTTTAGGTTATAGGTTTAGGTTAAGGTTTAGGTTTAGGTTATAGGTTATAGGTTAAAGCTTTAGGGAATTGAGAATTAGTTAAGGTTTAGGTTTAGGAAATCGCGTTCGGTGTTTGAGATTGGGTTTAGTTTTAGTTTTCAAGTTTAGGTTTAGGTTAAGGAGTTGAGATTAGGATTAGGTGTAGGTTTAGGTTTAAGGATTTGAGAATACATTTAGGTTTTAGGTTTAGGTTTTAGGTTATAGCTTTAGGGAAATGAGAATAGGTTAAGGTTTAGGTTTAGGAAATTAGGTTCGGGTTCGAGATTGGGTTTTCAAGTTTAGGTTTAGGTTTAGGTTAGGGAGTTGAGATTATGATTAGTTGTAGGTTTAGGTTTAGGGATTTGAGAATACATTTAGGTTTTAGGTTTTAGGTTTAGGTTTAGGTTTTAGGTTATAGGTTTAGGTTTAGGTTTTAGGTTTAGGTTAAGGTTAGGTTATCGTTATAAGTTTAGGCTATAGGTTATAGGTTATAGGTTAAGGTTTAGTTTATAGGTTTTGGTTTAAATTAAGGTTTAGGTTAAGGTTTAGATTTAGGTTATAGGTTTAGGTTAAGGTTTAGATTATATGTTATAGGTTATAGCTTTAAGGAATTGAGAATAGGTTAAGGTTTAGGTTTAGGAAATCGGGTTTGGGTTTGAGATCGGGTTTAGTTTGGGTTTTCAAGTTTAGGTTTAGGTTAAAGAGTTGAGATTAGGATTAGGTGTAGGTTTAGGTTTAAGGATTTGAGAATAATTTAGGTTTTAGGTTTAGGTTTAGGTTTAGGTTTAGGTTAAGGTTATAGGTTTAGGTTAGGTTTAGGTGTAGGTTATAGGTTATAGGTTATAGCTTTAGGGAATTGAGAATAGGTTAAGGTTTAGGTTTAAGAAATCGGGTTCGGATTCGAGATCGGGTTTAGGTTTGGGTTTTCAAGGTTAGGTTTAGGTTTAGGTTAGGGAGTTGAGATTAGGATTAGTTGTCGGTTTAGGTTTAGGGATTTGAGAATACATTTAGGTTTTAGGTTTAGGTTTAAGGATTTGAGAATACATTTAGGTTTTAGGTTTAGGTTTAGGTTTAGGTTTTAGGTTATAGGTTTAGGTTAAGGTTAGGTTATTGGTTATAAGTTTAGGTTATAGGTTAAGGTTTAGTTTATAGGTTTTAGTTTAGGTTAAGGTCATAGGTTAAGGTTTAGATTTAGGTTATAAGTTTAGGTTAAGGTTTAGGTTTAGGTTATATGTTATAGGTTATAGGTTATAGCTTTAAGGAATTGAGAATAGGTTAAGGTTTAGGTTTATGAAATCGGGTTCAGGTTCAGGATCGGGTTTAGGTTTGGGTTTTCAAGTTTAGGTTTAGGTTTAGGTTATTGAGTTGAGATTAGGAATAAGTGTAGGTTTAGGTTTAGGGATTTGAAAATAAATTTAGATTTTAGGTTTAGGTTTAGTTTTTAGTTTATAGGTTTAGGTTTAGGTTTTAGGTTTAGGTTAAGGTTAGGTTATTGGTTATAAGTTTAGGTTATAGGTTATAGGTTATAGGTTAAGGTTTAGGTTATAGGTTTTGGTTAAGGTTATAGGTTTTGGTTTAAGTTTAGGTTTAGGTTTAGGTTTTAGGTTTAGGTTTAGGTTATAGGTTATAGGTTATAGGTTATAGCTTTAGGGAATTGAGAATAGGTTAAGGTTTAGGTTTAGGAAATTGAGTTCGGGTTTGGGATCGGGTTTAGGTTTAGTATAGGCTTAGTTTAGGTTAGGTTATAAGTTATAGGTTTTGGTTATAGGTTATAGGTTAAAGTTTAGATTATATGTTAAGGTTTAGGTTTAGGTTATAGGTTTAAGGTGTGGTTTAGGTTAAGGGTGTGGTCCCTACAAATACAGTTATAAACACGGCCTGTTTAAATGGCCAGGCCCCTCCAATGCTATCCATAAGAAATGGACAGCTTCATCATGATCATAACAGCGATTCTCACCTTCCAGGGACCCTCGCTTATTCGGATAACTCTGACGCACATCCGGGTCTGCTCCATTAATTTCGATCAAATACATAAATACGGCCTGTCTAAATGGTCAGACCACTCCAATGTTGTCCATAGGAAATGGATAACTTTATCATGATCATAATAGCGGTTCCCACCTTCCGTGGATCCCGCTCATCCGGATAGATCCGACGCACATCCGGGTCTGCTCCATTAATTTCGAGCAAATACATAAATATGGCATGTCCAAATGGTTAGGCCACTCCAATATTATCCATAGGAAATGGACAGCTTAATCATGGTCATTGAAAATCAGGTCCTAAAACACCCTTCCAAATTCAAAAGTATGGTACCTGAGTTTTCATAAGTGACAAAGCCAATTCCTCGATGTTACTTGGATACTGGTTCCTAAAACACATTGAATATCAAATATTAATGTCTTTGATATTAAAGATACAAACATACAGACACAAGTTTTATAGAAAAGATACAAACAAGAGAGCCAGTATAGAACTACAGGGAATCAACTACTCTAATTGCCCATAGTCATACCAATAGATCATGTTTGCAATTAACCGTGCACCACATGGTGGATAATTTTCATCCAATCCACTCATCCATTAGATGTGTCACCATATTTTCACCTGGATCTGAAAAATCAGTCTAACCCAAAACTTGGGTGGGCCACACCATAAAAACTCCAAATTCTAAATCTTAAAAATCAGTCCAATCTAAGACTTGGGTGGGCCGCACCATATGAAACCATCTAAAATTATGCTTAAAAACTCTAAATTCATTTCATCCTGGTCTGGTGCATTAGATGATTGAATAAGACACCATATAAACACTAATACAGTGGACCCCACATGCAACTTACATTATTGCAATAGAGGGACTTCCATCTCAACTATCCCCCCATATTGTAGACAACCTACGTTTTAAATAGGCCTGAATTTTTAAGTCCTAGTGGTGGATCTCATGTACATGACGTATTCCATGCACGTCAGTACATAGTCACACCCACAAATAAGGGTAAAAGCACTTAGAATAGTATAAACATCTCCTAAAGAATTTAAGAATTTTGTAATGTGGTTTTACAAAGAAAAGGTTGTGTATAATGGCTATAATATTCTTGACCATTCAATTAATGCCCCACATGGTTAACCTATAAGATGCTCCAAGAAAATGTGCATATGAACTGCTTCCATTACATGTGCTTAGAAGCCAACAACTATAAAGCCTAATTATAAAGTGCTGGATATTTTACGGGCCTGTTTGGATGCACACCAAATTCATGAATTGCATGATTTTGGCAAATTTTTAACTGTCAAATCCTTAGATTTGGCAATTAATGTGTTTGGGTTGGTGTTACTTGATAAATTCACTAATTGCCAATTAGTAAAAGGACATAAATCATGCAATTAACAATTTAAAAAAATCTAAAATTCCCCAATTCACGAAGTTGGGTATCTTGAGATTGTTTCCCCACCCTTGACAAAAGGTCCATTTTATAACCATTAGTCCAATTGCTATAACCATGTGATCCGAATGATATTTGAGATAACTAGAAAAAACAAATCAAGCCCCACATGATGAATGATCCAATCAATGAATCATATAGTATGAAGGAAAGAAGACTTACCAATTTAGCTAGCAAGGAGAGAAAGTGTGAGTGCTTGGAATGTCGCCCTTTCTTTGAATAATGGATGCATATTCCACAATGCAATCTAAGAATGAGAAAGTTTTTTAGTTTCTCTAACAATGCATATGGGCACAGAAAACAAATGTGTACATTCTGATGGGGTGGACCAAGAAAACATACCCTATCATGGTATCAAAGAATCCACACAAATATTTTCTCAAATCTCCATACACTGTATTTTTGAAGATTAGCCTTTGATCCTCCCTCCTACCAGTAGAATATATATTCACCTGCACGATGATGAACAATCGTGGTTGCTAATCCCATCAATGGAACTTCATTAAACAATGGTTTGAGATTTTAAAAAAAAAAAAAAAACAGTCACCATGACTTTCCAGAAAACAGTCGCCATACTTTGGAAATTATATTAACTAATTTGCTACTTGGCCTGTGTTTAAATATATGCTACATTCATTCTACAATAAATTAATGATTGATTATTTCGGTATTTTCCCACCATGAAATGTTAATTGTCTCTCTATATAAATGGCACTTCTTCTTCTTCTTCTTCTTCTTCAAATTCAGCTTGAAATGGAATTAGTCAAATTCACTTAAAACAAGATGGGACTAATCCAACTTTAGATTAGTTTCAGTTGGGGGTTGCTTAATTATTGCAATCTGAATCAAATTTCCATATCCAACAGTCTCTAGCTAACTAATGAATGAACAACCACTTACCATGCTCTTGATGATAAGAGGATTGAAGTCAGGTTTGAGATGATCGGAAAGCAATACCCCAAAGAAAGCTGTGTCCTTAACCATTGCATTCGATTTCGCCTGCAAATTGATGTATTAGTCATAATAAGAAATGAATGCATGCTATTAAATAATTTATAAAAAATAAAAACTGATTCATCTTTTGTCTAATCCACTTTGTAGTATTAACCTCCTGTAGTACCTCGAAGCCACAACCATACATGCCATGGAAGACACCTGCCAAAAGAGGACCAAATGAACTCCATGTAGACCTTAAAGCATGTTTCAATCTGTTTTGGATCAAAACTTCAACTTGCCTATATAGAATCTTAAAATAAGTCACACAAACGAATAAAGAAATATTCATGTCACTTAAAGACATTGAATAGATTAACTTCTCAAAATAAGGATTTGATATAGATAAGATCAGTGGATGTACCCAATCAGTCTAGAAATAAAAGGAAGTTTACAAGTGACACAACTGTGCCTTCAAGTATCCATGACAAAATAGGAGTTTTGAGTACACACACTACACTAAAAACGTCATTTAGGAACGGTTTTAAACCGTTCCTAAATCCCCTGGGAACGGTTTTAAACCGTTCCTAAAAGAGGCGTCGCATATAATCGGGAACGGTTCAATACCGTATCAAGTGCCGTTTCAAATTTTAAGAACAGAATCTTAGGAACGGTTTCAAACCGTTTCAATTCAAATTTTAGAACGGTTCTAAACCATTCTCAACGGTCAAATTTTAAATTTTTGGACCTGTATTTTTCATTATTTCAATGGCCAATGAAAAAAAAGACTGTTTTTATATTTAAAAACCAAAGAATATTATATACAATTAAAAATTAATGTGTTTGAACAAATTGCTTACAACTTCATAATAAAAATTATATATATTTACAATAATTAAGTTTACAATTGAATGAAAAAAAAAAAAAATCCTCCATGATGTGCTATACGCTAGAGAAAACACATGGTCCTCGTGGTTGCACCATGACTTGCGATGATACTCGAAAGAGGAACTTGTCTTTGCATTGCATACCAAGTAGAGCTTTTTGGGCTTGCATTGTAACTATAAAAATCAAAACAAAGACCATAAGCAATTTCATTAGCCAAAAAACAACATAAAGATTCAAAAACTAAACACGCAAAAGAGTGACCATTCAACAACAAAAACTAGAGGATCACCTATAACGTTGCATGTCGTCCCAGGCAAAACAATGCCTGTGTTAGGATGCACGTGTTTCTTTGGATTGGTTATTTTAACCTGAAAACAATAAGGAAAAAAAAAAAAAAAAAACCATGATGGGTAATATCGATCAAGAGGCGGAACCACCAGTACCATTACAGTGGTCAAACAAAAACGAGTCAAGCCTTTCAATCAAAGCATCACATGATACCTCAAAAATAAAACATATAGATTTCTTCTTTTGTTCTTGCAAGAAATCTATACGTGTCAATGTATAAATATGCGAGATATCACTAAAACCATACACCTTCACCCATAGCGAAAAATAGTTGCGGTAGAGATGGCCAGAATTTCTTACGTTTACTGCTTCCTTTCATCCTCTGTCTTTTTCCTCGGGTTTTCTTTTGATCTGTCTTTAAAGAAGTAGATCCAAGCCGTTCATTTGGTGGTAGACCTACTATGAATATGCATCAGCCTGAGGAAAAGGACCACTCCACTAATCAAGTGGGGCACACATCTATCTAACTTGTCGAGTGGAGAAGACCATCGGATAGGATGAGCCTAACATAGAAATTACATGGCCCAAAAATAATCCTAATTGGATATTCACAGCCACAATTAAGGGAAATCACAGTGTACCATCCATTTTCTAGGTCTTCATTCGGATGGTCATGATCATCTCATCGATAATTTTTGGATCCCTTGTTGAATCCCATGTCAATTTTCCAAGATGATTGTAGGGTGTATTCATGTATCTAAGGATACAACGCATCACCATATTAATACTCTCTCACTCTATAAATACATGAGATTTCCACAAACCATACACATCCACCCACACTACAAATCTGTTGTAGTAAATATTGCCGTGCTCTTTTTCTTTTTCTCACACACATACACACTCCACACACTCACGCTGGTGGAATTAAGCTTATCCCATGGTTACAGGGAACAATCCCTACCATGAATCTCATCCCACCTAATCATTTCCAATGCAAGCTTTAGCCAAACAGCACTAAGTGTAATCTTCCAAACTTATTAACAAATTCCTTTTAAAAAAAAAAAAAAAAAAAAAGGATGTCTTGTGATTTGTGTGAGAAAGTTTTCAATTTTCTATTTGGTAGAATTATTAACAAATTCCGTTATTCATCAAAACAGGCGTGTGGAGATCTTTACATCATCTTCATCTGGGAATTTAGTGGTGCAAGGAGACCCCAAAATGCTATCAAATGGCAAGTTCTACAGGTTCTAAACTGTGGAAATTGCCTTCTATTTTTAGTGAAATTCATGATTTAGCTTCTAACCATGGCAGATGCACAAGAAACATAGCAACAGTGTTCATGAAAGCCTGGTAGATGCACAGGAAACCAGTTATGAAGCCGGTCTTTTTCTTTGTTTATGGCATGGATTCATCAATTGTCATATACTTTCGCTCATCTAAGAAGCCACGATGCTCCCATCAACAAGCATACATCACTATCTTCTGGCATGAAAACATAACTCTTAATATAAAACACACCTCATAAGTTTTTCTCACAGAACAATTGCCTCCTTATAGTCATCCTTTTTCCGTAAGAAAGATCACAAGAAGCAATTTTCGGGTTGAAGTGTGATGTCTAATGCCACAAACCACATGCTAATACAAAATAAGCCAAACCATAAACACTACAATGAGTAAAAATCTACCTTGATTCTACTGCACTAGCATCCTCTCGTTGAAATAAAGAAGGAGCCTAAGACTTATAACACTAAAAGTTATGATAGAACTCTTATACTACAAATATGATGACCAAGTGACCACCATTGAAAAAGAAAAGAAACAAAATAATTTTAAATAGTGTGTTGGTGCCAAAAGGATGGAGAACATAAATAAATACTCACCAATCACATTCCATTCCAGCTCCAGATGGAATACCGAATATGCACAAAAATCATCTAAGCAGAAGCCAAGATCATCCACAAATGAAGGTTAGCAAGATATTGAGAATTAAATTAGAGAATGATTGAGTGGGTTAGCAAACTTCACCAAATATACAACAAGAAATTGCTCTAGTCCCTTATAGCATTTTCTACCTTGTCAAGAAACACATCTCCAACAACTTTATAGACCCTTCCACATTTAGATTGTGTGTTTGCCCAGAGAGCTGCACATGACCATTTATACTTCAAAAAAGATCATTTGGTCATTTGAAGAAGATATATTACACAAATGTCCATCTAAGAGCCGGAGTATAAAGAATCATATTCAGCCAGAGTATTAAATAACTTCCCACAAAACAAGCCAAAGTATCTGAACCACAAAACACACAACATGCACCATCCAACCATTCTGTTTGAGGTCTTATCCCAACCTCCAATTAATGCATTGATGCAATCTGGACACTTCCATCTTCTCTCAATCTCATGAAAGGACCACCATCATGTAGTGGGCCAACCAACATTATTTCAGGACCTTTCTTCCTCATTCCTTCATTCCACTAGTAGCTGAGAAGTTCAAGAACTCTGTAAGAAAATTAAGAAATGAAATATCACCGTGATGTCTCCGCACTATACCATGACTGGATTGTGGAGGTGTGCCAAAGACGAAGAGCTTTGAGGAGTCAAGATTTCGAAACGAGATGGGTACCTTTGAATCGGACTGGGAGTAATTTCAGGATGAAGAGCTCCAAGGTGGCCTTACAATTAGCAAACTAAAAATATTTCATTTCTTAGCAAAGGCAAACTAAAAATATTGGGCCTTACAATTAGCAAAGACGTGCTACCCACTAGAGGAAGCTACTACATTTGGTGAGTATTTTATTTTATACCAATTTGGCCAAGTTTCGAGAACTAGATTGCATCTTTAGAAAACTTTGGTTACTTGAAGGTTTGACCAAGTACTTGCAATTGAAACTAGTTCAAGTGATTGAAAAAACAAGGAAAATTCCCTAAAAATCATATTACAACGTAAGAATTTTAAACTGGAGGATTGAGATGTTTTTAAACGTTGAGTTTGGCACAAGGATCCTTCCTCGAATCATGTAGGATTGAGATGCATTTCTTCTCTTACAACTCCATTCTAATGCTTTGTCAATGGCCAAAAAGAAATTTACATGTTATGCTAACATAATAACAAGGCATATGAAATTTACATGGTCAATGACATATTTTCAATAGGGATCAAATACAATAAAGAAAAGACCAATGCTTTTCTAAAAACAAGGCATTCATGATATCTGAGCTTACATGTTATGCTAGCATGTTTCAAGCATAACAAAGGTAAAATGTAAACATACGCATGGAAAACACATGCCTCAAGTGAATTACACTTAAGAATAAATAGATCAAATATATTTTGAATGCAAAAGGCGAAAATCATTCAATTTCTATTAAGACTAATGAATCTATATGGTTGAGGACAATAATATGCGCTACAGATTGTAAATTTACTTTGGAAGTTCTAAGCTTCCACCGCAATTCATCTTTGTAATTGGCCGGAAAAAAAAAAAAATAAAAAAGCTTCCACCGCAATACAACTTGCCAACTACTTTGGAATAGGAAAGAAAAATCAAATTTTGAGTTATAAAAGTACTGATAAATCCACTTAAAAATCGAAACAATGACCACTGATCGACATCTCGACAAGGTGTGACAAGTCGGGAATTTAAGTAGCAAAGCAAGAAATATGTGTATGCCAAAGATAAACTCCCAATCCAAGAATATAAATCCGAAAATAGAAAGAAAAAAGTTCCTGTTATCTTTTCCTTGAGTAACCTTCCGCAATGCAATTTGGGAAGCATGTATGAGTACGAGGATACAAAAACTATTGTACAAAGAATGTTAAAAAGTAAAAAGGGACCATGGGTCTGCCACAACAATATGAAAATGTAAATTTCAAACATACACTCATATAAATAGTCTACACATTAAGAAGCTTGAACACACCAATTACACTCGAAAGCAAAATCATGTAAATATGGCTATCCATCACATTTTACTTATGAATATTCGGGCCTTGAGCAAATGATTGAAGATAAATTCAAACTGCATACACACTTGTTTTGTCATGCATTTTCATCCATACGACTCCCAAACTAGTTTTGCGTTAGACCCTAAATGCTAGTGCATGCCTTTCTAATAGGTAAAAAGAATGTTCCATATGATTTAGATAAAACAGTAACAACTTACACTGGATGCAAATACACACAATAGCAAAAATGAAAACCTTAATCAAAGTCATAACGATAAAGGTGTTAAGACCACAATCATGTCCCGAGGAGTAAACCAAAGTGGAAGAGCAAACACCGAGAAGGAAAATGTTTCCACATAACAAACAAGCGAGACAACAAACAATGCCCTGTACCTAGATTCAAAGCAGCAAAAAACATTAGAAATTTTAAAGAAAGTCTTACTCATCAGGAAATTTACATAAAAAAAGAAAGAAGTATACACATGCCGATCCACAAATAGAAACAAGAGAACCATATCAAGGATGTGAAAAAAAAAAGTCTCAAGGCCATGCAAACTAGAGCATCAAGAGAGGAAAAAAAAGAGAGAGAGAGAGAGTAAAATGTTCCACCATCTGCCATCAAACCATATGCAATAAGATCACTTAAGTTGATGACTGGATAAAGTTGGATCGAATTTCAAAAAAGCGAGCCAAGAAAGTCAAAGCGGAAATTTTTAAAATGCCCACCATTAGAACTAGCACAGATGTTTTCAAAAACCATCAGTCATAATCCCAAACATTTCAAAAACCATTGTTGGGTATTCTAGAAAAAGGCATAGAGAATAAAAAATGCCTACCCTCTCAGCCAGACTGTGACTATCAGTAGCTTGACCCCTTCTCATTCTCACATGGATGTATTCTTGCTTTGCTGCCTCTGAAGATTGAGCACTTTGTTCGACCAGCTTGTTATCGTTGCACGAACTTGCTTCCACCTCTCGCTTTTAAGTCCTCGTTCTCTTCTCCAAGTCCTGCAACTTTGAGCCGCTTGCCGCTAGAGTCTGTTTGCTTAAAAATAAAAATCACGTTTCCACCAATTAAACCACCAATCTCATATAACTCGTTTATCAAAAAACTCCAGGTTCCAGACACCATGAACTAAATCATACTGAAATTATACCTTAAGTGCAGGTGTTGTGTTTGAATAATGATCAATCACAGTCATACTTTCCCACTTATTGCATGATTCCCACCTTTTCTACAGCAGTTATAAATAACCAAGCCAATCTAGTACCATATTGGGCAACATCCAATATGATTTTTCAATCTTGCATGATTACTAAATATACATTGTGTCGCATACAAATCATGCTATAAAGATTTAGTCATTAACTATATTCGCAATTGCATGCTTTGTACGCAACTAGACTGCTTCTAGACCACAATCTAATCTAGAGTCTAAAAGAAATAAAATGAGTACACAAAAGAACTCACCTTTCCAAATTGTCTTGGATCAGCATTAAGGAAGGTTGTGAACGACAACAAATCTCCATAGAATTCTTTATATATGCTTCCGTCTCTTCATCCACAAACATATAAAAGCAAGCATTTCTCTTTGCAGCCTCACTAATATTTCTTGATGTTGTATTATGTCATAGTTTCTGGTAAATGACATATTCATGAGGAAAGAAGAAAATTTACACTCGCTTGAAGACAACCAAATAATACAAGGAACACATATTAACAAGAATAAAATAAATAAATAAAGAAGACTTCTAATGCTCATATCAGTACCAAATACTACTGATGCAACAACTATTTCACAACATTGCTCCATTTCAAGAATATCAACATAATTAATCCTTTAACAAATCTAATGACAAAAATGTGTCAGTTAAAACACAACATGAGTAATCAATCAATTGAAAGAAATCCCAATATTCATAGCTATAAGCAAAATCTTTCTCTTTTCTTTTTTTCCTTTTTTTTTTTTTTTTCCTCCTTAAAAACACACTTATAAACACAATCAAAGATATGGACGAAAAAACAATCAACAACAATTAAACAGAATCACCCGGAAAGTATTCTACCATAAGACGTAAGCACGCCAAAGATCCTTTGAAATTTTCACGCAAAGAACATGGTGACTTGCATGGTTCGTAATCGATTTATAGAACCGTAATGGAAAACTATTGCCTGTCAAAGGATTTATAATAAACCATACTGAATCACTAAATTAAAGAGAATACCACCAAATTTAGAAAAGTAAAAAATAAAAATAAAAATGCTCGCCCTAGAGAGTGTATATTTAAAACTGATATGGAAGAAAAAAATACCAAAAGAAAGATCTCATATGAACAGTTTTCCCAGCAACTCGGCTCAAAATCTCTCCGAGTCGCGTTTGTGAGTTATAAAGCTATGGTGTAGGTTAGTGCTATTATTTGTTCAATAACACAAAACTAAGACCGTGAACAGAAAATTGAAATTTGACACTGGTAGGTGGGAATCTTAAGTTTTGACACACATTTCAAAGTGAACTGGAAATTTAAAATTGAAATTCTTACAGAATATATATTCCTTCCATCTGTCTTTGGATGGTGGAGATAATGCGCACTTTAAATAATGCGCACATGAAATCTACCCCGTGCTCTTATTTCATCTCTCTTGGTTATCTCGCTAAAACAAACTGTGATGGATTAGTAGCAGCAATATTCAGAAAGAAAAAGGAATAATAGCAGCAATATGTGTAGTAGTTTTCCGAGGACCAATTAGAATTAGAAATAGGCATGATATTGCCTTGCTATTGTTTCTATGATTCAATTGACTTGCTGCAGCTGTTGGACTAATAGTAATGCCTTTTAGGCTGCCATCTTTTAGAGTCGGAATTCTAGGGAAATGGTTATGTTTTTTTTTTTTTTTTTTTAAAGGATGTGCGACGCCCTTGCAGTAGTGCAACGCATGGCAAAAGAGCCCCAGTAGTAAGAAACTTGGTGTGCCCTCCCCCACAATAAATTAATTCAATATAATGTGGATTGATGGCCCATGTATCGATATTAAACTGATTAGAATAGATACTACACTTGATTTTAGCCAAAAGGCTGAGAAGATATGTTATGTATGTTGAACTTCTTGGAAGTTGTGAATCTTTGGAAGAAAATCTGCTCCATCAAGATATACCACGGCCATGGATATGCTTGCACTAACGCAAAGCAACGACACCATTGCTGTTTTTACTGTCCTTGCTTCTCTGTTCTAGTTGTTTCAGTTTCTAGCATCACATTACTTTTTGCCTAAGCAAATTAGATTGTTTTCTGCTCTGGTATACCTGACTTTTGCAAACTGTACTTGTGAAGAATGTGTTGGTTGATTTTTTATCCATAGCATTGAGTTGCATACATGGTTGATATTCATGCCTTCGGGCTCTTGTTTGGAGTTGATTTTACAACTTTTTATATATATATATATATATATATATATATATATATATATATATATATATATATATATATATATATATAATATCATCATGCGGTTCCTACATTGTTATATCAATGTAAATTCATTGCAAAACATACTGAAATAGGATGGTCTTGGTGGTGTGGTCCGCTTTTCTCCTATTTTGTATCTTCTATTTCTCTTGATTTGGTTCTGTTAGGTCTCTCTTTTATAATCTTGCTGGATGGAAGATAATCTCTTCTTGGCTTGGTTGAGCTATCGGTGATAGCAATAAAGAGGGTCATCACCTTCTCTACTTTCAAGCTGATTTTTCTTGATATTGAAATGGTAGAGACCCAAAAGATTTCCTAGATTCAAAGGCACATGTCCACTAAAACTGTTGGAGTTAAAATCAACTAATTCGAGACTTGAAGTATTGGACAATGAAATTGGCCTTCAAGTGAATTGGTTTATAGCTACGTAAATTTGTTGCTCAGGTGTGGAAACACAAGGCCTAGGTTGGGGGAATGCTTCCATGTATTTAAACCAAATCCCTCTCCGTTCCAAAATCATGATTTTGGTGTATTGACATGAATCAAAATGCTACTGCAACACAACAAAACCGGTGTAAGTGCATCAACAATGTAGAAATGTGCCCTGAACGAAGAAGAATCAATAGCTCGAGCTCTGTTGCAATCTCTAATAGCCATATGAACATCATTTTTCCACTTCCTCTGGAAAGAATGATCAAATTTAGTAAACGTTGAACGTATTGGGTTTTTACAATTAGCAACTTGGGTTTCTAACGAACCTTGAGAAACAATGTTGCTCGAGTACATAAGCAGTCATGCTTAAGTTTGGTTCCAATTTCGGGACCATTTCCATGAAGTACTTCACTACATGCTTCAATTCCATATGAGTAGTTTGGCCCTTCCAAGGATTTTTCAAGCTTGAACCAATTCATAGCTCTTCCTAAGCTGGGAAAAAAAACATATTAGTGAAAATACTTTGTCAATAGACAAATTATAGCCACCATTGAAGTTGCTAATTAGATTTAAATTCAGGACAACACAAAATGCGATCTGCTAGAAGTATGACTGTCATGGGGAGCACCAGTTGGCAAAAGAATGGGTTGTGATGGGCTTAGTTCTCGCTCCACTTGAGGAGAGGATCAAGATCCATTTGCTTAATAACATTTACCTGCTTCTATATCTCATGCTACTCTCACCACCGCTAAGTTACAAAGACAAGGTTCATATAACCCGGTGAATAAGCAAGCGCAGATAAAATGGAAGCCGAACAAATGAAACAAGATTCTAATCCATTTAACTATGTCACACGATATGTAAATCAACACACACTACCAATGCCATCTAAACACCTTCAATATCGTCCATCCATCAAGATCCTAGCATCGTGTGGTAGTCTGCAAGGATGATGGACAGCTTTTTGTCGGGTTGGGCGAACTCATTTGCAAGGCCCGCTTTGACTCCCAAATGAGGGTTCAGACCCATTATCTACTCACAAAATCAGCAAGAACAGAAACATGATCACAATCCAAAGCTTGATACTCTAGCAAGAACATGGTGGATGATGCATAGGCACCTAGAAATTGAATTGATGGCATACAACTAAGTCAGATAAATGATTAGGAAATACATATAACAGATGATTAGGAAATACATAGAACATGGTTTCTTCATCTTTTATTTATTTATTTATTTATTTTTTATTTTTTTACAGATTTGATCTAAAAGCTTAGAATGACAACAATCCGAGCTAAAGATATGATGGCGCTGGAGCAGATTTTTCAATCCTTCGAGCTCTTTACAATGAGAGATTTTTTAGGAAAGCCCTAATCCATTTATCTACAGATCTAGATAAAAGGGAGACTCAAAATTTTGGGAAAAAAAAAAAACAATAGATCTTGTTCCAAGACATTAAGATCGATCCTATTTCACCTAAAATCCTTATCCAGTTACAAATTTAGGTGAAACGGAACCAAATTCCAAAGATTATATCCTCTCCGGTAATCTGTGGATTTGCAGATCTAGGGCTTACGAAGACCGAAGATCAGAAAATGAGCTACGATTCGGAGAGCCGAGATTGAATCGTGATTAATAAAACGAGATCTGAACCTTCACTAACCTTATTATCGATTTCCACAACCGATTCGAACAGAAACGCTGAAATTTCAACGATTTGCAGATCTGGAAGATAATAAAACCTATAACTTTTTTATCGGTGATCGACCTTTTCCATGTTTAAATCGGTCATCATCCTTCTGCTTCCCGCAAGCAAAACGTAGGATCTAGAGCTTGAGCTAGGGTTTTTTGAGAGTCCAATAAGTAGGGTTTTTAGAGCTCTCTCTCTCTCTCTCTCTCTCTCTCTCTCTCGATGTAGATAATTTAGCTTGACGACATCATTGTCGGCTATGCTATGTTGTCTTGTAGTGAGGGAGAAAGATTGAGAGGGAGGAAGATCTGGAGAGAGAGAGAGGGAAATCAGGTGTGAGGGAGCGGGAGAGAGAGAAATCAGGCGTGAGGGAGCGGGAGAGAGAGAGAGGGATAGAGATTGAAAGGGAGGGTGAGGGATCAAGGGAGGGAGGGAGGGAGGAGAGAGAGAGAGAGAGAGAGAGAGAGAGAGAGAGAGAGAGAGAGGTGAGGGAACGGGAGAGAGTATTATTTTATTCTTTTTTTTTTTTATGCGGTACGGTTCCAAATCTGGAACGGCTTAAAACGTTAAACTGTTTCAGAACCAAAATCACGTTCCGTACCAAAATTGATATTTTGGTGTAGTGACATTATGCAGAAATATTGAATATGCCAGTTGATAATTACGAAAAGTACCTTCAGGGTTATTGTACTAAAAAAACCAGCTTTGACAGTGACAGGAAGATTTAGAGAAAGATTTGGTTACATGATTACGACTTGTTTGAAAACATAATGAGCATATGTTAGCTAGATTGGATCACAATTAAAAACAAAATGCAAATATGTCAACAGAACTTGATGGAAGACTGCATATGCACTACTCCAAGTAATTCATTTTATTTTATTACAAGGTGGCCTTCAGCTGTACCACTGCTGGGTTGAACAAACAAAAGACCGTTTCTTTAGATCAAGAGTAGAACCACCCTATTAGTAGAAATCATGGTGTTGGGTGTGTTTAGCCACATGATTACCTGCGCACCGCATAGATCTAAGAATTTTAGATGTGGTAGAAATGCCATCTTCCTATAAGCCTGGTCTGTTAAGCTGCAAGAAAAGATTGAAATTATAGCCAGTATATTCATTTGAAGTCAGGCATGCATGCATGCCAAAATAAGTGGAGCATAACTCAAAAGCATGGCATGCATGCTTGTCAATACAACTGCAGCATTTTTTTGAAGGTCAGTACAACTGCAGCCTAACTTAAAAAAATAAAAATAAAAATCCTTTTCTGTACCTTGAAAGGGCATAAAGTAGTTGCTAGATATTTAAAGTAGCTGCTAGATTAGAATCCATCTAAAAGAAGATTTTGTGGAGTGGCAGCGAAGAAAAACACAAATAGCACCTCTCCTCCTAGAAAGACATAAGACGAGGAAAGCTTGGAGATTTTGATATTAGACAAACAGGGCTCATGAATACCAAAGCCACGCATTCACGAGGTGCCTCCACTTGTGATCCAAATGACACCATGCCCGAGCCATGCATGCAACTTTTGAGCAAATTTATGGGATGTCTCCACTTATGATCCAGATGAAATGAGAAAGATCATGAGAGGATTTCAGGGCAAGAATGGAAGAACAATATCGCTGCATTTGATATACATGATAATCAAGCTGCATTGAATGAAAGTAGTCCACACTGGTTTACAATAAGAAATTCAGAATTCTTAACATCACCATCAAGGCCTATCCCGGCTATTTGGAGTAGGCTGAAATTCAAAAAATCAGAATTCATACATGAGATGAAATTAGAACCTTTTGATGAGTATGCATACCTCGTCAAATTCAACACTTCCAACTCTTGATAATTATCAGCAATTAGATGCAAACTCTGGTCCGTTATATTCTGCAAGTCGCCACATAAAAAAGAAAGTTAAAAACATGCTTCAATATAAACAAATTTTAGAAAATTTGTATAGAAACAATAACAAGGAAGCATCTTCATGCATTATATATGGGCCTGTTTGCTAGACATGTAAAAATGAGTTCATCTCAATTTAGTTGCTCATAATATGTGTTAGAGATCATGATTGTTGGTTATCAAGATTATTTTCAATCCTGAAATGTGATCTCTAATGCATGATAAAGATTGATGAATGTGAGATGAACTCAATTTAGGTGGCTACCAAACAGTCCTTGAGTGTGGACAAGAACTTCTACATAGATTATGCAGTTAAGATACTATTCCATAGAATCTCATGGATGCTTATTATGCAGCACATGCTTCAAATGGGAATCTTTATGCACCTAAAGCTATTTTTTCAACATTATTTCAATAATTTAAAAGATGTTTACTCAAATAGTTTTTTCATAGGTTCCCCATAGAAAATAGAACTGTACTTGAAGAAGCTCTAGCTAACCCTCTTTTGCAAGAGTATCATGTTAGCCTTGTAAAATAGAAGACCAAAGCTAGACTTGCTTTTTTTAGCCTACCACAACGAGGATGTCCCGATAAGAATAACTTGAAAACATTCAATCTTTCTATGTTCCCCTCTCATCTCTTAAAAACCATCTATAAGAACCAGAACCAGTTCTCAATTGAGCTCCCATCTAAGTTGAGGTTGATGGAACTGAATGGTGATTATTTCCATCTCATCACCAATCTCTTTTCCAACACCGCTTTTATGTTACAAGCTTCCAATGTCTGTATCTTCTATTATTCCTTTCCATATCCATAAGGACAGTGAGGGAGAACTTTCCAAAGAAAGTAGAAAATGCCATTTTATCCCCAAGTGGAAATTTTTGCTTCCATTGAATGTCTTCTACCATCATTGGAAATGCCCAAGAAATCCCACAAATATTGAGAAAGTAGTTCCAAAGTCCAAAATCATCCCTGTGTCAAACAGAGTGAAACGAGATGAATTTTTCTTTTGCTTTCATTCTGCCAAGTCAACATCATTCAACCTACAGGTGAATTGCCAAGTTTCTAGTCCATCGATCTATGCCTAATTCTTTTGTCAGAAATTCACCTTCCACACTTGAGATTTCTTTGCACCTAACCACTAAAAATATAATAGAAAACTAATAGCACTGAATGGGCTTTGTTTCTTTTTTATTAGCGAGAGTAACCTTATCAATGAAGGATGGAAAGAAATATAGAAAAGGACGGAGAAACTGGAAAAATATACAGGAGGGTCTACAGTTGCAAATGACACCCTTTGTAGTTTGGGAATGACCAATAAAAAGCAAGCAAAGTACATTTAATTCCATTATCTGATGAAAAAATCCATCCCCTGTATATCTACACTGAAGGGGAGTCTCATACACTAACAATAATAGAAGAACAAGGGAAGATAGCAAAAACTGTAATGTTATCCAAACATCACCCTTTACAACTTGATAAAACTCTCCAAAAATTACCTTAATAACTTTATAAGCTTTATTTTTGCTTCTTTTTTTTTTTTTTTTGGGGGGGGGGGGGGGGGGAGATGAAGCTCTATTTGTGCTTGACTTTATTCAGGCTCAAACATCTAATACACAATTCCAATTTGCAATTTCAATACTAGTGAGTGAATGAGAAGACTCAACATCCAGGCATCTTCAGAATGCCAGTAAAATGTGCATGGGCCAAAACAATCATATTCAGTGAAACCACCAATTCCAATTATCTCATGATAATCTCAATAGAAACCACCAATTCCAATTATCTCATGAAATTCTTAATGGAATAAAAGAACTCGGGTGCCAAACAATCATATTCAGTAACACAATAAAAAATCCCAAAATAAAAATACAAACAAAAGATGGATAAAGAATCCCAAAAGAAAAATAGAAATAGAAGATGGATTGAATTGTGGAAAGGGGCAAGGCCCCCAAACAAACAATTATAAGGCAGATGCATCTTCTTTGACAATAGATACGTTACAGCCACTCAAGTTCAGATCTATTATCTCTTTGCAGTTCTTAACCAAATGCTTCATACTTAAATCTGTTACCCTGATCTCAATCGTCATTCCAGTCCTAACATATTAGTATGAACAAGGATGATATTAGGGAATCACTATTCACACCCAACTTAATTGATTTGCTACACCTATTTTCCATCTTGGGAACTGAGATGGTAGAAAATGCACTATCTTAATTCTCAAATTGGTGCTAGCAAATCAATCAGGCTAGGTGTAGATATCAATTCCCTGATGTTATCGTTGGGTATGTGGAAAATATCATGAGGCAACTATACAAAACAGGTGAAATACCTCACGTTCCAATAGATAGAGAAGTTCTTGAGTTTTGGGGAGGCACTAGTTATACCTTCAATTCCATTATCAGAGATCTTCTGGCAGCAATTCAGATTTAGAGACGGCAAGTCTTGAAGTGTCTCCATCCACTGTCAATTTACAGCAGTAGAGGGAGAGGGAGAGGCATAGAGAGAGGGAAAGAGAGAAGGGAGAGGCGCAAAGAGAGAGAGAGAGAGAGAGAGAGAGAGAGAGAGAAGGAGAGGAGGGAGAGGGAGTGGTAGATCGAGAGGAGAGGGAGAGAGAGAGGCGTAGAGAGAGAGAGAGAGGGAGAGGCGCAGAGAGAGAGAGAGAGGAGAGATGGAGGGAGAGGGAGTGGTAGATAGAGAGAGAGTGAAATACCCTCTTTGGGCGTGGTTCTGTTTTGAGCGCGCGCCCAAATTTGGGCTAGACAGACGCAGACGATCCGGACAGGGGCTCCGTGGGGCCCACCATGATGTATTTGGTAAATCCATTCTGATAAATAATTTTAATAAATTATTTTAGTTTACGAAACCAAATTTCAGTTATATGGAATGCCCAAGTGGACCACACCATAAGAAGCAACTATAAATTAATATCCATGTTTCCTAGCGTGTGGTCCACTTAAGTGTTCGATCTAGCTGATTTTTTTTTTTCATCCTCTAACGTAATATTTACAAATATATAGACGACTTAGATATAACATATAATTTTTTTAGGCATCATAAAGCCCCTTACAATATCATTAATCATTAATGGTGTATTAACTTTTTAGCTACGGATTAAAACCGTAGTAACTATAGCTAAGGTTTATATCTGTAGCAAAAAACTAACGTGGTCTATATCCTTTGCCCCTTTTTTTGGTAGTGGAATACCCATTTCTAAATCCATTGTAACTCCTTGTTTCCTTCAAATCTTTGTTGCATATGGCATCTAGAGGAAGAAAGACAACATCCCGTGGTCCATCTTCTTCCAAATCTACTGTTATTACCAAGCGTGGTCTTCGATCCTCTGAAGTTGATCCATCTTTTGTACGGGACATCAAATTGAGGAATGCTATTGTAGAATGTCTTGTTGATATGAATCATGTTGCTCCATATGATATCCTTCTTATTCTTCAAACTGTAGGTTGGGATAACTTATTGCATTGTGGTGGGCCAGCATACCGGTCCATTGCCCAGTCCATGTTCACTTGCATATGTGATTTTTAACTGGAAAATTTAACTTTTAAAATAGTCCCAAGAGAAGGACCATTTGACGTTGATCGTCATTTGATTTCAGCTCTTATGGACATTCCCGTGAATGATGAGGGCATTCCCATCCATACCTTATTTGAAAAATCCTCAGAAATTGAAAAACGTATGCTCACTAGAGATTTATGCAATTTGGACGTACAATGGATGCATAAAGGGAATGCACTCCCTTCAAAGTTTCTGTTACCCAAATACAGAGTTCTTCACAAGATTTTTTTATCCAACTTGTATCCTCGATCGGGTAATAAATCTAAATTGACGTCCTTCATGGTTCGTGTTCTTCATACTGTTGCCAGAGGTGCTCATGTTTGTTTACCATCCTTGATTTGTTACTTCATTATTTAGTTTCGACTCCATCCAGGTCACAGTGATATCCATTTTGCTTATTTGATGATTGTGTTGGCTACACATATGCTAGTCGACTTGCCTGTTGGAGAAGCTCCCATCCATCATCTGATATTTAACAATTCTAACCTGAATAGGATGAAGCTGGATGTGATTCCTGGCAAAGCTAATGGTAATGATGGTGCTGAAGCTGGTAATGAGGAAGAAGCTAGTGATCTTCCTCCTGATGACATTAACATGGATGATATACTTGAAGAACTTGAATCTGATTCAACAAATGATCCAGATTATGAGCCTTCTGAGTTTGATGCACGTTTATGTGCTTTGGAGGAGAACGTTGAGAATATGCATGTTACTAATGTAACGCAATTCAAAAATATATGCAAATATCTTCGGCGTTTGAACAAGGGCATACATCAACTTGATTCTTCCATACATGCTCCTTCATCTAGATCAGATTAGTTCTTTTTATTTTACTAGACTGTAATAACATTATTACTCTATTGCTCTGTTTGTTTGAGAGATTGTTGCTACTTTTGACTTATCTCTGTTTATGGATTATATGCTTTGTTTATCTCTTATATCCTCTCTTTTTGTAAGACCCATATCGTAGACCGTACTGTTCCGTCGGTTTTCGCGATCCTTCCGGTTGAATTCCGGCAATCCTCTACTCATATCCGACGTTGCACGCGATCTTAAGCCGAGTCTTGCCTACCGAAGGCGGCTCGATCCGAAACTTGTATCCTAGTGATCGCGTCGTCGCCGCAGTTCCAACGCCGCGACTCGCGCACCAAACCGATACCTAGGTGGGAAGATGTCAGTCAGTGTTCGGTTTGAAGAAATGCCGCATGTTGCGAATCTCGAGGGAATCTCTACGAGATTTCCCACCAATCAAGTCAAGTACACCACCTTACCTCCATGCCACCTCACACAACAACAAATACAAGTGGCCTCTCTCCCTTTTCCCACAAGTTAAACCTCTCCCTCCCCTCACTATACCACCTTTTACAATTTTCAAATTAAGCCATACTATTTCTTACAACATTTCAAACTCTCCCATGCCACCCCATCTTCCTTACATCATCATCCCATCCATATCTCATTCTCTCCCTCCCTCATTTTCTCAAACCTCTCCAAGCAACAAAAAAAAAAAAAAAAAATCCATACGTTCCAAGCTCTCTCTCCCTCTCCAAGTGTGGCCCACTTTCCCCTACTCTCACATCTCCCATCTCAACCGTTGGATTATCATCAACCACCATTGAAAGTGGAGGCTAGGAGCTAAGGAGTGCAAGGAAGCAAGGAGGGTTACAAGAGGTGGGTGATCCACTGTCATTTCTCATATTTTTTTTGGGCCACATGTAGTGGGACCCATTTGATGTATGCATGTATGAAATGGAGGGCCCATAGTGGCGGGGTCCCTCCTCTATCTCACCGTGTATCTCTCTCTATTTCTCTCTCTCTTCCTTAGAATGAAGTGGGCCCCACCAATATGTTAAATCTACTCCATCCATCAAATAGGGTGGCCCACCTCATTTTAGGAGAGATCCACCCACCTATTTAGAGTAAATGATATATTATAATATTTTATTAATATTGATATATGGTGGGCCATGATCATGTGGGACCTACCTTGATAGACGTGGCCACTCACGTGTCGGACCCACCGTGAGGTAGTGTTTATCCAAACCGTCCAGCGTCCAGAGACGCTGGACGTAGGCGTATTGCATGGCAAAAAAAAAACAGAAGAAAAAGTTACTTTTTTAGTGGGCTGCTCATGTAGGCCCCATCTTGATGTATGTATGTGATCCACGCCGTCCATTATGATCTTCAGATCATTTTAGGCGTTGAGCCGAAGTTTCAAGATGATCCGATCATCAGGTGGGCCATACCCTCTAAAACCATGTAAAGACATGCCAGATCATATAAAAGTACTCGGTGGGACTCACCTGAAGTTTGGATGCAGGTGAAACTAGTTCTGGACGGGTAGAACAGTGGGACACACATAATGGGTGGGCCAGATCGTGAATCACATTTCGGTGGGTCCCATTTAAAAAAAAAAAAAAAAAGGGAGGCAGCAGCGTCGACAAGCTGCTTCGCAGCAGTAACGCTGCGCAGTGAGCGGCGGCACTCTGGCCGACCCACGGGTCCTAGCTGTGGGCTCCACCATGATGCTTTTCGACCATCAACACCGTGCATTTGATGGCTCCCCTTTGGCTATGGAGTGTCCCCAAAAATCAACCGTATACGGGACTCAGGTGGGCCATACCATCTAAAGTCATGTAAAGACATGCCTAAACATATAAAACCACTTGGTGGGGCCTACCTGAGATTTAGACATGGCTGAAATTTGTTCTTAACCCTCAGCCAAGTGGGACACACCTAAGGGCTGGACTGGATCTGTGAACAATATTTCAGTGGGCCCCCAGGTCACGTGTGACCTTATAAACAGGTTGCATGATAAATATAAATCACGTGGCCCTGGCTCACGTGACCTTCTAAATAGGTGGCGTGAAAAATAAATAAAAAGGTGGGCTAGCTGGCCGTGGGCCCAGGTCAGTGTGACGTTATGGACGGTTGAATGGCAAATAAACATTTCAGTGGGCCCTAGTCCCATGACCTTATGAATAGGTTGGATTTCAAATAAACATTTTGGTGGGCCCCTTGCCACATGGCCTTATCGACAGGTGGAGGGAAAATAAATATTATGGTGGGCCCTCTACTCATGTGACCTTATCAACAGATTAAATAGTAAAATAAACATTATGGCAGGCTACACATGTGGCCCACTTAGATGAATATGGGCCCATGTACTTAAGCCCATCTTGATGTATTTTTAGGCCCATTATTAAGGCCCACTTGGATATTTATGGACTCATATATTTATGCCCATCTTGGCATGAATATAGGTCCAATATTGAGGCCCACTTTGGTATATATATGGGCCCATGTATATAGGCCATTTGATGTGTTTATGGGCCCATTGTTAGGGTCTACCATGTTATATATAGGCCCATGTTATGAGGCCCATTTAATGTATTTGTGGCTCATTGTTGAGACCCACTTGATATGTATATGGCCTATGTGATTAGGCCCATTTGATTCACATAAAGCTTATGTGATCGGGCTCATTTTAATGCATTCTTAGGCCCATGGGTGATGACCCATTGCAATGTACCTAAGGCCCATTGGTGAGGCTCATTGAGGTGGCCCACTTGATGAATATAAGGCCTATGAGATACGGCCCATTTGATGTATTTAGGGCCCAGTGGGATGTACCTAAGGCACATTGTAATGTGTGATTCCACCAGGATTTACTTAATGGTATTTGAGGTGAGCCGAGCCTTGGGGACAATGTTGGTTTGACGTCCACATTGTACGAGTAATGTTGGTTCGATGTCCACATTATAACTCTCCCTAAGGCCACTGATAGGCCCGTATCTGTTTCATGTAGGCCATATAGACCCATCTTCATTGAGAGGATAGTTTATTGCTTTATAACATGTTTAGCACAGCCCCATGATTCATGATCATATGCATCATATGTATGCTTGAGATGAGGAGTGTTTGATCATAGCATATGCCTTCAGGCAGACTATTTACGAGCTCTCTGATAGACGGAGTTGCCCTACATGAGCGCGTGCTTCATGCATGATGGTTGCATGATTGGTAGTGTGGTTCATGCATTTGCATCTGTGTGATTGTGATATGCCCTAGCGACATCAGGGCCATAGCCTCCACAGATATATTGTTGGTGGCTGGTTGGATACCGAAAAATCTTGTTCCAAGCAATTGGGGCGCCATAGATGTCCCTGGGTGAGAGTCCCTGAACCCGATGGTACCAGAGGATGACTCCAACGTCGAGACCGAGTGGATATACGAGCGCACGAGGGCCGAATACCACGAGGCCGCGTCTCCCACTGTGTTGTGGTCGGTTGGAAAGGAGTGGTGGCCTTACTCGCCCGAGAGCAGGGGGCATTACTAAGCTGAGTTTGACCAGCTCAGAAATGGGTTCGCTATCGACGTGCCGGATAGGTATTGGCTGACTATTGGCCAGGCGGATAGTGAGGTTTCTTACGCTCACTTGGACTGTGCTGCTTGGAGAGAGACAGTGTCATTTAGAGTGTACTGAACCCCGGTGATTATCCAGACTGAGAACCGTACTGATTTGATGCTCTAGTGAGGAGTTGCATTGGTATGAGGATTGACATGCTTGACTTACATATTGCATCGCATGGCCTTGGTATGGCCGATAGCATTCACATCTTGTACTGCATAGCCTTGGTACGGCTAGTTGCATTTCGTACTCATCAGCATGATTCCGCATTACTCCGGCATTGCATTCTGAGCACGTTCGCACACACTTACACCGCCCTCTAAGCTTTCTATAAGCTTATGCACGATTGATGCGTGCAGGTGACGCCAGGACGCAGTTGTAGTCTCGCCGCAGTTGGAGCGCGCCGCCGAGCTTTTGGAGTTTTTGTTATTTGCACTATCTTGTATTTCCCTTTCTACGCACTGTATTTAAAGTTTTTGTTCATAGTGGATTTTGTGATGGTGTTCTTGTGGTTATTGTTCGTGGGTTATGCTGTGGTTATGCTCATTACGAATCAAATTGATATTAGAAACCCTCCTTGTAGCATCCCAGGATCGGAACCTAGCGTATGGGCGCTGGGAGCCGAGAATGGGGTTCTACGGAGGCTGTCGGCGTCGAATTCGATGATCGGGAATTTTGTGAGCTCGGTCTCTGAGTTTGGGGCGTGACAGAAGTTGGTATCAAAGCATAACTTGGGAATAACAGAGAACGACATCACATGTTTGCTATGAGTTTAGGACGATTAGGTTCCGAGTGCGAAACCTTCCGTTTGACTTCCCTAACGCGCGATTCTTGAAATTTATTGGCACCTTATCTTTTCCATAGAACATGCCACCCAGGAGAGCGACACGAGCACGCCCCGATCCACCACCTGAGGCTCCAGCTTTACCACCCGCGCCTCCCGTTCCACCCCCTGAGATCCCTGCTCCTCTGCCTGAGGATGACTTTCCTTCGCCTGATGCCGGTGCGGATCCGACCGTGCCTGTTAGCGCCTCTCAGTTACAGCAGATGTTACAGGCTGTGACAGTTGCACTTCGGGGCGGGGTGGCAGCACCGGTTGTTTCTGCAGCTCAGGTAGAGCAGGAGTGCGCGAGTGCCCTTCTTCGCGAGTTCAGTCGGATGGATCCTCCACTATTTCAGGGCGAGCCAGATCCGTCAGCAGCTGAGAGATGGCGCTCCGATGTGGAGAAGATTTTTGATATTATGTCATGTACGACCGAGCAGCGAGTCCGATTGGCCACATTCCTTTTCCAGGCGAGGGCGAGCACTGGTGGACCTCTGTTACCCGTGTCGCAGGACCTGATCATGTCTGGACATGAGAGGATTTCATCAGCCGATTCGAGGAACAGTATTTCCCTGACAACATTCGTCGTCAGAGGGCACGAGAGTTTGAGACTCTAGTACAGGGAGATATGTCCGTGGCGCAGTACGCAGCTCGTTTCGTGGCGCTGTCATAGTTTGCGCCATATATGGTTAATGATGAGGGGTGGAAGGCCCGCCGTTTCGAGAGCGGCTTACGTTTCGGTCTTCGAGGCCGTGTTATTGGGCACGAGCTCCTGACCTTTCAGGCGGTAGTACGAAGGGCCCAGATCTACGAGACTGAGTGGGCTGACTCTCATAGTGATCGAGATCAGAGGACAGGCCAATCCAGTAGCTCTCAGCAGCATCGACGACCACAGAGGTATAGGGGTCATCCACCTGCTAGAGTACCAGCAGCACCGGTGACACCAAGAAGCACCAAAGCGTACAAGAAGACCTTCTGCGCCACCCCAAGAAATGTTTTTCAGGGACGTGTTTTGGATGTGGTGGTTCTGGACACCGCATATCTGAGTGCCTCCATCCTCATCTCCCGGCAGAGTCTAGAGGACCACGGCGGTCTCGGGGCCGGCGCGACCAAGAAGAAATTTCTCCGGCAAGACAAGCGGCGGCCCCATCGGCCGGCGACGCGGCCACCTCGGCCATCGAGGCCCCAGCAAGAAGAGAGAGAGACGGAAGATAGAGGCGCCGCAGAGGGCGCAGCAAAGACCGGGGACCTCAAGGGGACAGTACCTCCCCGGCCCGGCTCGGGTCGGATTCTATGCGGCTCAAGGGACCCGCAGACTTCCGGAGGAGTCATAGAGGGTATACTTCCAGTCTTCTCATGCATCGCACGAGTATTGTTCGATTCCGGCGCTTCGCACTCATTCATGTCTGAGGGTTTTTGTCGATCGACTGGATTGCTGACCCAATCTGCTAGCGAGGGATTAACCGTATCGACGCCATTGGGGAAGACTACAGTGTTGGGCCGTTCCTGTTCGTCTTGCCCAGTTCTGGTCGGTGATATCTTTTTGCTCGCTGACTTATTTGTACTACTGATGACAGATTTTGATGTTATCTTGGGCATGGATTGGCTTGCCGAGTACCACGCCATCATGGACTGTTCCGCGAGGACAGTCACGTTCTGCATACCCGGCTTGCCGCAATTTCAGTTTGTTGCCGAGCCTCAAGGAGAGTCGTTGTCATGCTTGATGTCCTGCGCCGTTGTGGAGCCCATTGTCGATTGTATCGATCATATTCCGATTGTCTGCGACTTCCCCGACATGTTTCAGGAGATTCCGGGACTGCCGCCTCGACGCCATATTGAGTTTGGGATTAATCTTGTGCCTGGTACCGAGCCTATCTCGAAGGCCCCGTACCGTATGGCACTGATGGAGCTGTATGAGTTGCAGCGGCAATTGGACGAGTTGTGAGAGCTTGGATTTATTCGTCCGAGCAGTTCACCTTGGGGAGCGCCGGTACTCTTCGTTAGGAAGAAGGATGGCTCGTTGAGGCTCTGCGTCGACTACCGTGAGCTCAACCGGGTCACGATTAAGAACAAGTACCCACTCCCGAGGATAGACGATTTATTTGATCAGCTACAAGGTGCACAGTTCTTCTCGAAGTTTGACCTACGTTCCGGTTATCATCAGATTCGTGTCCGAGAGGAGGACATCCCAAAGACAGCTTTCAGGACGCGTTATGGTCATTTTGAGTTTCAGGTCATGTCCTTCGGGCTGACCAATGCACCCGTGGTCTTCATGCAGTTGATGAACGAGGTCTTCCGTCCATATCTCGATCAGTTTGTTGTGGTCTTCATCGACGACATTCTGATATATTCGAGGACTCGTGAAGATCATATGCAGCATCTGGAAATTGCTTTACAGATCCTTCGTGCTCACCAGCTGTATGCGAAGCTAGAGAAGTGCGAGTTCTGGAAGGAGGAGGTGAAGTTCCTCGGTCACGTGGTGACGAGGGAGGGTGTCACAGTGGACCCCTTGAAGGTTGAGGCAGTGCGTCAGTGGAACCAGCCCACAACTGCGTCCGAGATCCACAGTTTCCTTGGTTTGGCGGGATACTATCGACGTTTCATAGAGGGCTTCTCTCGTATCGCGGCCCCGATGACCAGGTTGACTCGGAAGGGCGCAGATTTTGTTTGGACTGATGCATGCGAGCGAGCATTTATGGAGTTGAAGGACCGTCTGACGTCCGCTCCTGTCCTCACTCTTCCCTCTGGGAGTGATGGATTCGTTGTATTTACTGATGCTTCGCGTATTGGATTGGGTGTTGTCCTGATGCAGCATGGCAGGCCTGTAGCCTTCGCGTCTCGTCAGCTCAAGGTCCATGAGCTGAACTACCCTACGCATGATTTGGAGCTGGTAGCAGTTGTCTTCGCACTGAAGGTGTGGAGACACTATCTCTATGGGGTCAGGTTCGAGCTCTTCTCTGACCACAAGAGCTTGAAGTATCTATTCTCTCAGTCCGAGCTGAACATGAGGTAGAGGCGTTGGATGGAGCTTCTTAAAGACTATGATTTTGACCTCCAGTACCACCCAGGCAAGGCAAATGTGGTGGCGGATGCCCTCAGCCATCAGCCGCGAGGCCTGGTGGCACACATGATGATTCAGGAGTGGAGGTTGCTCGAGGATATCGCAGAGTACGACTTTAATTTTGGTCTATAGTCTTCTATCGTTCAGCTATCGAGCCTGTCGATTCAACCCTCTCTTGTCGCAAGGGTGATCGAGGCTTAGCAGACAGATGAGTCGTTACAGGATTACCGAGCAGAGGCAGCATCCGAGAGTCGAGACAGTTGCGGATGGGTGCCGATGGTGGACTTCGCTCGAGGCCGATTATGTGTCCCGGATATTTCAGAGTTGCGCAGAGATCTTATGACCGAGGCACATCGATCGCGGTTTTCTATCCACCCTGGCTCGACGAAGATGTATCGTGATATGAGGAGACAGTATTTCTGGGCGGGGATGAAGCGCCAGATTGCCAGTTTTGTGGCCGAGTGTGACACATGCCAGCGTGTCAAGGCCGATCATCAGAGACCTCCTGGTCTATTGCAGCCGTTGAGCGTCCCGATGTGGAAGTGGGAGCACGTGTCGACAGATTTCATTATGGGCTTGCCGAGGACTCAGCGCGGTCATGACGCCATTTGGGTTGTTGTGGATCGTCTGACGAAGTCGGCACATTTTCTCGCGATGCGTGTGACCTGGTCTATGGACCGGCTTGCGAGGTTATTTATCGAGGAGATTGTGAGACTGCATGGCGTTCCAGTCTCGATCGTTTCTGATCGAGATTCGAGGTTCACGTCTCAGTTTTGGGGGAGCTTCCAGAGAGCGATGGGGACTGATTTGCAGCTCAGTACCGCATATCATCCGCAGACCGATGGCCAAACCGAGAGGGTCAACTAAATCCTTGAGGATATGCTTCGGGCCTGCGCGATTGACTTCGGTGGTAGCTGGGATGAGCATCTGCGATTGGCTGAGTTCGCGTACAACAACAACTATCAGGCAACTATTGGCATGGCTCCTTTTGAGGCATTGTATGGCAGACCATGCAAATCTCCGAGTTGTTGGACCGAGGTTGGAGAGCGGCGTCTCCTAGGTCCCGAGCTTGTGCAGGAGACTTCTGAGGCTATTGATATCATCAGGCAGAGGATGCACACAGCTCAGAGTCGGCAGAAGAGTTTTGCTGATCGTCGACGTCATCCCTTGGAGTTTGATGTAGGGGACCATGTGTATCTCAAGGTCTCGCCCATGAAGGGCGTGGTTCGATTCGGAGCGAAGGGCAAGCTTGCCCCGAGATTCATAGGACCTTTCGAGATCACTAAGCGCATTGGCGCTGTGGCCTATCGGCTTGCCTTGCCACCTCAGTTGTCTGGCGTCCACAACGTTTTCCACGTCTCTATGTTGAGGAAGTGTGGGTCAGACATCGTCCCTGTTATTGATTGGCAGTCGTTAGAGGTTCGTGAGGACACTTCTTACATTGAGCAACCAGTTCGTATCCTTGATCGAAAGGAGCAGGTCCTCCGGACCAAGGTCATACCACTAGTGAAGGTTCAGTGGGGTCACCATTCTGCTGAAGAAGCATCTTGGGAGCGCGAGGCTGAGATTCGAGAGCGCTATCCCTATCTCTTCGATGATTGATTATATGTTGTATCTTGTATGCTGCCTTCAATTTTATATGACGATACTTTGTTTCCTCTTTTATTATGAGTTATGTTCACTTGCGATGATAGATTAAATTTCGAGGACGAAATTTTTATTTGGAGGGGAGAGTTGTAAGACCCGTATCGTAGACCGTACTGTTCCGTCAGTTTTTACGATCCTTCCGGATGAATTCTGGCAATCGTCGACTCATATCCGACATTGCACGCGATCTTAAGCCGAGTCCTGCCTACCGAAGGCGGCTCGATCCGAAACTTGTATCCTAGCGATCGCGCCGTCGCCGCGGTTCCAACGCCGCGACTCGCGCACCAAACCGATACCTAGGTGGGAAGATGTCAGTCAGCGTTCGGTTCGAAGAAACGCCGCACGTTGCGAATCTCGAGGGAATCTCTACGAGATGTCCCATCAATCAAGTCAAGTACACCACCTTACCTCCATGCCACCTCACCCAACAACAAGTACAAGTGGCCTCTCTCCCTTTTCCCACAAGTCAAACCTCTCCCTCCCCTCACCATACCACCTTTTACAATTTTCAAATTAAGCCATACTATTTCTTACAACATTTCAAACTCTCCCATGCCACCCCATCTTCCTTACATCATCATCCCATCCATATCTCATTCTCTCCCTCCCTCATTTTCTCAAACCTCTCCAAGCAACAACAAAAAATAAAATAAAATCCATACGTTCCAAGCTCTCTCTCCCTCTCAAAGTGTGGCCCACTTTCCCCTACTCCCACATCTCCCATCTCAACCGTTGGATCATCATCAACCACCATTGAAAGTGGAGGCTAGGAGCTAAGGAGTGCAAGGAAGCAAGGAGGGTTATAAGAGGTGGGTGATCCACCGTCATTTCTCATATATTTTTTTGGGCCACATGTGGTGGGACCCGTTTGATGTATGCATGTATGAAATGGAGGGCCCATAGTGGCGGAGTCCCTCCCATATCTCACCATGTATCTCTCTCTATTTCTCTCTCTCTTTCTCTCTCTTTCCCTCTCTTTCTCTCTTCCTTAGAATGAAGTGGGCCCCACCAATATGTTAAATCTACTCCATCCATCAAATAGGGTGGCCCACCTCATTTTAGGAGAGATCCACCCCCTATTTAGAGTAAATGATATATTATAATATTTTATTAATATTTATATATGGTGGGCCATGATCATGTGGGACCTACCTTGATGGACGTGGCCACTCACGTGTTGGACCCATCGTGCGGCAGTGTTTATCCAAACCGCCTAGCGTCCAGAGACGCTGGACGTAGGCGTATTGCATGGCAAAAAAAAAAAAAAACAGAAGAAAAAGTTACTTTTTTAGTGGGCTGCTCATGCAGGCCCCATCTTGATGTATGTATGTGATCCATGCCGTCCATTATGATCTTCAGATCATTTTAGGCGTTGAGCTGAAGTTTCAAGATGATCCGATCATCAGGTGGGCCATACCCTCTAAAACCATGTAAAGACATGCCAGATCATATAAAAGTACTCGGTGGGTCTCACCTGAAGTTTGGATGCAGGTGAAACTAGTTCTGGACGGGTAGAACAGTGGGACACACATAATGGGTGGGCCAGATCGTGAATCACATTTCGGTGGGTCCCATTTAAAAAAAAAAAAGAAAAAAAAAAGAAAGGGGAGCGGCGGCGTCGGCTGCTTGCTGCTTCGCGGCTCAGCAGCGCCGCAGTAACGCCTGCAACGCGCGGCGGGCGACACCTCTGGGCTGACCCACGGGTCCTAGCTGTGGGCCCCACCATGATACTTTTCGACCATCAACACCATGCATTTGATGGCTCCCCTTTGGCTATGGAGTGTCCCCAAAAATCAACCGTATACGGGACTCAGGTGGGCCATACCATCTAAAGTCATGTAAAGACATGCCTAAACATATAAAACCACTTGGTGGGGCCTACCTGAGATTTGGACACGGCTGAAATTTGTTCTTAACCCTCAGCCAAGTGGGACACACCTAAGGGCTGGACTGGATCTGTGAACCATATTTCAGTGGGCCCCCAGGTCACGTGTGACCTTATAAACAGGTTGCATGATAAATATAAATCACGTGGCCCTGGCTCACGTGACCTTCTAAATAGGTGGCGTGGAAAATAAACAAAAAGGTGGGCTAGCTGGCCGTGGGCCCAGGTCAGTGTGACGTTATGGACGGTTGAATGGCAAATAAACATTTCAGTGGGCCCTAGTCCCGTGACCTTATGAATAGGTTGGATTTCAAATAAACATTTTGGTGGGCCCCTTGCCACATGGCCTTATCGACAGGTGGAGGGAAAATAAATATTATGGTGGGCCCTCTACTCATGTGACCTTATCAACAGATTAAATAGTAAAATAAACATTATGGCAGGCTACACATGTGGCCTACTTAGATGAATATGGGCCCATGTACTTAAGCCCATCTTGATGTATTTTTAGGCCCATTATTAAGGCCCACTTGGATATTTATGGACTCATATATTTATGCCCATCTTGGCATGAATATAGGTCCAATATTGAGGCCCACTTTGGTATATATATGGGCCCATGTATATAGGCCATTTGATGTGTTTATGGGCCCGTTGTTGGGGCCTACCATGTTATATATAGACCCACGTTATGAGGCCCATTTAATGTATTTGTGGCTCATTGTTGAGACCCACTTGATATGTATATGGCCTATGTGATTAGGCCCATTTGATTCACATAAAGCTTATGTGATCGGGCTCATTTTAATGCATTCTTAGGCCCATGGGTGATGACCCATTGCAATGTACCTAAGGCCCATTGGTGAGGCTCATTGAGGTGGCCCACTTGATGAATATAAGGCCTATGAGATACGGCCCATTTGATGTATTTAGGGCCCAGTGGGATGTACCTAAGGCACATTGTAATGTGTGATTCCACCAGGATTTACTTAATGGTATTTGAGGTGAGTCGAGCCTTGGGGACAATGTTGGTTTGACGTCCACATTGTACGAGTAATGTTGGTTCGATGTCCACATTATAACTCTCCCTAAGGCCACGATAGGCCGTATCTGTTTCATGTAGGCCATATAGACCCATCTTCATTGAGAGGATAGTTTATTGCTTTATAACATGTTTAGCACAGCCCCATGATTCATGATCATATGCATCATATGTATGCTTGAGATGAGGAGTGTTTGATCATAGCATATGCCTTCAGGCAGACTATTTACGAGCTCTCTGATAGACGGAGTTGCCCTACATGAGCGCGTGCTTCACTCATGATGGTTGCATGATTGGTAGTGTGGTTCATGCATTTGCATCTGTGTGATTGTGATATGCCCTAGCGACATCAGGGCCATAGCCTCCACAGATATATCGTGGGTGGCTAGTTGGATACCGAAAAATCTTGTTCCAAGCAATTGGGGCGCCATAGATGTCCCTGGGTGAGAGTCCCTGAACCCGATAGTACCAGAGGATGACTTCAACGTCGAGACCGAGTGGATATACGAGCGCACGAGGGCCGAATACCACGAGGCCGCGTCTCCCACTGTGTCGTGGTCGGTTGGAAAGGAGTGGTGGCCTTACTCGCCCGAGAGCAGGGGGCATTACTAGGATGAGTTTGACCAGCTCAGAAATGGGTTCGCTATCGACGTGTCGGATAGGTATTGGCTGACTATTAGCTAGGCGGATAGTGAGGTTTCTTACGCTCACTTGGACTGTGCTGCTTGGAGAGAGACAGTGTCATTTAGAGTGTACTGAACCCCGGTGATTATCCGACTGAGAACCATACGATTTGATGCTCTAGTGAGGAGTTGCATTGGTATGAGGATTGACATGCTTGACTTACATATTCCATCGCATGGCCTTGGTATGGCCGATAGCATTCACATCTTGTACTGCATAGCCTTGGTACGGCTAGTTGCATTTCGTACTCATCAGCATGATTCCGCATTACTTCGGCATTACATTCTGAGCACGTTCGCACAGACTTAAACCGCCCTCTAAGCTTTCTATAAGCTTATGCACGATTGATGCATGCATGTGACGCCAGGATGCAGTTGTAGTCTCGCCGCAGTTGGAGCGCGCCGCCGAGCTTTTGGAGTTTTTGTTATTTGTACTATCTTGTATTTCCCTTTCTACGCATTGTATTTAAAGTTTTTGTTCATAGTGGATTTTGTGATGGTGTTCTTGTGGTTATTGTTCGTGGGTTATGCTGTGGTTATGCTCATTACGAATCAAATTGATATTAGAAACCCTCCTTGTATCATCCCAGGATCGGAACCTAGCGTATGGGCGCTGGGAGCCGAGAATGGGGTTCTACGGAGGCTGTCGGCGTCGGATTCGGCGATCGGGAATTTTGTGAGCCCGGTCTCCGAGTTTGGGGTGTGACACTTTTTCACTCTCATATCTCCGCCATTTGTTCATTGCTTCCTTTATCCTATTGTGACAAAAAGGGGGAGATTGGATGTTAGTAGTTGAGTATGTGATGTACGTTACTCAAGGGGAGTATATGCAGAGATGATCTATGGTTTATGCAGAGATGGTCTATATGTTAATTGATTTGCAGGTTCATGCGATTATGAATGTGTGTTGGATTATGAATGTGTGCCGATTGATAATAACTGGTGCATGACTCATGACTCTTTAACCAGATATTCTGCTTTATGTAATATATCTTAAAAGTGTGTTTTGTCACTAATTTGACGAAGGGGGAGATTATAAGTGCTATGGTTGAAAGCCCCTTTATGTTGTCAAATTTGTGGTGCCAAAAACACTGCTTGTACTTTGTGAAATTGCATACATGTTCTAAACACAGTTTGGATGAAGTGTGTATGGATGAAACAAGTCACGGTGTATGGATGTTGACTACATCAGTGAAACATAATGCTCAACTTATGTCAAGTCAGGACTCAAGAACTCACAAGTTACAAGTCAAGATTCAAGATTGCGTAATTGAAGCTTTTAAGGATAAGCTAAATCAAGATTTCAAGCTTCACTTTCTTTAAAGGTTACATATCTTAAGGGTTCAATGTCCTTACTTCACTATTAAGGTATGTTTGACCTTAGGTTAACCTTTAGAGTAGGTCATTTTGGATACATAATGCGAATATTTTATTTTTAGATTTTGGTCTGTTCTAAGACTAGTCTTAGACCTTGCTCGACTAGTCCTAGCAACGCTTCGACTTGTCTAAGAATTTCCTGGACCAGTCGTAAGTTTCCTGGACCAGTGTCGACTGCTCCTTCGATCAGTCGTGAGCCTACGACTCAAACTACAGCATTGAAATTTGCTTGGCTTCGACTAGTCGTGAGCAACATACGACCAGTCGAAGGTGACCTACAAGCAATTGTAGACTACCTACGATCAGTCATGAAACCGCCTTATCTTATCGTGCTCAAATTTTCAAATATCCGTTGGTCCTATGACCAGTCGTAGCGACTTCTGGACCAGTCGAAGATGTGATCTGCTCACCTATAAATAGAGCATGAATCTCAGAATATTTAATACGATTCAAGCAATTTTAATCCGGCCTTCTAAGAGATAAGTATGTGCTCTATTTAAGCTAAGTGTGCATATTTAATATTCTCTTTCTTTAGCTTTATAAATTATTTTGGTTCTTATATTCCATTCTAATCTTAAAAGAGGAAGTTCTATTTTCCTTTTTCTGGAATCAAAATCAATTTAAGTTAGCCCATTTTGGTTTAATTTAAAATCTATTAGAACTTAGAACCATTATAAAGTGCGTATTGGACATTGAACTTTACAATTCAAACCTCTACTCCGACTTGGTTCTTCTGGGCTACGACAACAAAGGAGAAAAACAAGTATTTTACATTTTGTGTAATTTACTTTACTTTATTTTTTTTAGGTTAAGCCAGAAAAATTTTTAAGTTGTTGGTTATCTGAGGAGAGCCAGAAAACTCAGAAGTGAGGGTTTTTTGAATTGTGTAAGCCCTTTGAAAAAGACACAATTGTGAAGATTTTGGGTGAACCTGTGAAAACGTATTTGATAATGAATGCTAATATCCCCTGTGTGAGGATATTAGGAGTGGAGTAGCAATCTGTGTGGCTGTTGTTTAATAGTTGGTGAACACATAGGCAAACCACTATAATTCTGTATTTTGTGGATGAGTGATTTATATTTCCTATCTTTTATCATTCAGAATTGTGGAATGTATGTGTGAATGCGAATGTTGTAATTTTTACATTTCAAGCACAGTGGGGAATGTTGTAATAATTTAGATTTAAATTCCTATAATTTATTTCATTCCTAGCTAATTATTTATTCCTCTTTGGTTTGAGTTTTTGATACAAAGACCTTTCTAGAAATAAGGTTGTCCTACCATAAACTCTAGTTTTTAGTCTAAGGTTGTCTTTAGAATAACATTTGTATCAATCTCTCAAGACTTGAATTTTGAGGTTGCTTTACATTCCTGCATTGTGGTTTGTTTTCTTTATTTTGTTGGCTATCCTATTTCTTATTTTTCGCTGTTAAAAGTTTTATTTGGCATAGTACTATTCACCTCCCCCCCCCTCTCTAGGACAAATAGGTAGGCCTTTTCAAATGGCAAGGTCTATACAACCGAGTTGGACTTCGCAAGCGAGGAGGAAGAGTTCTCCTATGTTCAACTATCGGGCGGATCTATGTAGATCTTATACCAATGCGCTGGGACTATTGGGATACTTGTTTAGTTGAACACATTTACTTCATGCATTTATATGGTTAGAAACAACACATGTACATATTTAGCCCAATTTCATACTCATGCTCTGAAATTTGTGAAACGTTTTCATAATTAAATGCCTATATTTCAGTCTTCCGCTTGCCAAATTACATTAACTCTAGAGTATGATATATTGATTTAGTGTAATACCATTCATGTTTAATGCACTCATATGGACAACATTAAATCATCATTATCTATGTTGCTTAAGTGATGCACCGGAACTCGGGAGTTGAGCCTTTGCTCGACCCTCAATTTTCGGGGCGTTACACTGTTCAATGACATTGAAGCCATCTTTCGATGACATCGAACACAGGTCGATGACATCGAATTTTTACATGAAAATCAAGTTAGTTGTTGGGATGCAATTCTCGATGGATCGAAGTCTTGTTCAATGACTCGAAGAGATGCTCGATGACATCGAAGTCCGTTCGATGACATCGAATTTATTGAAGAATTTTGAAGCAACTCGCAGGACTGTTTTGGATACTTTTTTAATTACTTGAAGACCCTTCGATGGCATCAATGGACTTCTCGATGACATCGAAGGAAGGTTCGATGACATAAGAACTTATGCAGTGCGAAAAAGTTACGCAGTGTATAAAGGCGCGACTTCTAGAATTTAAAGTACGTTCGATGACATCGAAGGTGGTTTGATGTCATCGAATGTGTTGCGCAGACTGCATAAATTGATGCGGTTTTGCGATCTTACGCAAATTAGGCTATAAATATGGGTTTCCTATAGACTTTTTGAGATATCCTGGGTTTGGAGAAGCAGAGCATAGGGTTGAAACTATCATCCAAGAGTCCTTTCTTCCTTTCTTCCTAGTTTTTAATGATTTGTAATACCCTGGTTCTCAAAACCCGAGGGCAGTCGCTCAAGTACGAGAACCTGAGGGTTACGTCACGAAGTAGACTAACATACATCTAAATAGCAGCAAATTTCATAACATGAAGTAAGGTAACATTGCATAAACTAAGGATATCAAGAGTAACAACAAGGAAATTTAATACAAGTAAAATGAAAGCAACATGAAATCCTTCAACAGGGGAATTTTTATTATAATCCAAGTAAAACGTAAAGTATGAAACATGAAAATATGCAAATCCAAAAATATCATTCGAGCTCCAATGGTTCAACTACATCGGTATAAAGTCTCTCCTTGTCAAAATCCTGCTCAGCCATTCCTGGAATCCCATCATAGGGGTCTCCTCTTGTTCATCATACCTACGTCTATTTGGTGCAACCGCACGATTGGGTGAGTGAAAACTCAGTGGGAATTTCCAGCAAGGATTCGTGCATATCAAATTATTCCAACATAGTTTAAACCAATATATTAAATCATAATGAGAAGAATATGAACTCATATGTAATGTATGGATGTATGAATGTATGCTTAAGTTGCAGTCTGGGGATGCATATCCAGCTGTCAAAATAAAGGGTTGCCTAAGGAGAACTAGTCCCCTGGTAAATACTCATAGGTATGCCCAAGGAGAACTAGCAGTCTGGAAAAGACTATGTAAGTGAGTGCGCCCAATGATATGTCCTGGAAAAATACACGGGGTATGCTCGATGAGTGTCCAATCCCGGAAAAGCCTCATGTAAAGAAAAGCGCCCAAAGTGACCCAAATGCACAGGTTCTGTGAGTTAAACTAAAGTGTTGGAACTTTCAGTAAATCGAATAGAGTGTGACTTACATTGAGCACTCGGAAAAGCTCATATGTCATGTGTGAATGTCATGTACCATGATGATCATGGACATTCCATAGGATTAACAAGATTACTCTCATATGCATTATCAAGACTTGTAGTCCTTTAATAGTATATCTAGCATTCAAATATGAGCTCAATATAAATTCATTTACTTTCCCAAGGTCCAAAGGAGGGCCCAAATATGACATTTCAAACAAATTAGGATAGTAACAAGATTACTACACATCTTAAGAAAAGAGATATTCATTGTACATCTTATGAGATAGAAGGAATATAGGTATCACTATTCTTTTCTTCACTAATAAAACTATGTACAAATTTGAGAAATTGCTAGGATAGCATAAAGAATGCAATTGTAAGTCATAGTCACATAATTATTAATCATAGGACTTTAGTGATAGAAGCTAATGAAATAAATCACATTTATTTCATCCAAATAAGAAACCAAGGACTAACTTAATATTTTTGATATTCTAAGACTAATCTACACGGATAAAGGGGTAATGTAACAATTTATCATTCGAATGAAAACAAGATCTCTTATCTCTTAATGTAACTAGTAGAAGTGTACATGGACACAATCAATTCCAAGTGTAGCATAATGAGTGTAACATAATTCTTAGAAGATGGCTTACAGTCACATGATTTAAGGCATTCTCACATGATCATTAATGTAAATTAAAAGAAACATAACTATTATTCACACAATTACAATGCCATTATACATTTAAATTTAAGTTGTCTTAGAGTTCCATGAAATGAGGAAGCCATGTGGGATATCCCTCACCTTAGGGTCGGATCATCTCTTTTTCTTTCTCTCTCTTTGGCTAGTCCAGTAATGGAAGTCAGATTCGACCTGACTCAACTCGACTTGGTGAGTTTTAGTCGGGCCAACTGGGCAATGCTCCATCAATCTATCTTCCTTCTTCTCTTTGTTCCCATTTTGTTTCTTTCTCTTCCTTTTGACCAGACAATGTTTGGATATGATTAGACTCACATACAACTCGGGCAATCTCAGCCTAGCGAGCCGAACCAAATTGACTCGAGTCAGCGAGTCGCCGACTCACTCCATTTCTCTCTCTCTCTCTCTATCTCTTTCTTCTTCTTCTCTTTTCTTTCTTCTTCTCCATTCAACTATCATCCAGTCAATTCGCTGACCCTATCAGAACTTGACTTGATCACAGCGAGTCAGATTTACTTGACTCGACAACAGATTGCGATAGTGACTCGGTCCAGACTTAGACCGTGTCCTCGTATCATGAACCCACTCTCATTTTTTCTTCTCTTTCTCTACTTCTTCTTCTCTCTACATTATGCTTAACCTGGGCCCAAGCCAGATCTGCACCAACTAGAGCTGACAACGGGATTCGACTTGACTCAGCTGAGTCAGGCCCGATAGCAACCTAACGCCCTTTTCTCCTTCTATCTCTCGTCTTCTCCTTCTTCTTCTGTTACTGCTGGAATGTCCAGCAAGAAACCTAGCCCAGATGGTGTCTGGATGGGACCAGACGCACCCAACTCAGTTTGGACTCAGTCTAGACCCGGCGGTCACTAGGCCCAGCTTGGTGCGGCAGCACAACCGCACACCACTCTCATTTTTCTCCATCTCTACCCTTCCTTCACTCCATCTTCTGTTTCTCTCTCTCTCTCTCTCACTATCTTCTTCCTCTCTCTCATGGCCCAATCTCAGCAAATGAACGACTTGAGCCGAATCGAGTTGCTCTAGGCCTGCAACTTGGTTAGCGACGTTCTCTCAATTTCTCTATCTCTCCTTTACTATTCCTTTTCTCTTTCTTCCTTGGGATTTGCCCTAACACATGACTCTTTATAGCCTTTCCTTTCCCATATATTTTTCTCAGCTAATTACTAGGATTAACATATTGTTAGTAGGAGAAGGATCAAGAAAACCCATCGTAAGGTTCTCTGATTTGGCCGAACGATTGCATGCGTCGATATGGTCATCCCGAATGAGTTTCTAGTGTGGTGGGCCACATGTTGGATGTCTTGGATTAGAGAAAAGACCCATCCATCAAGACCCATTAATGACAGTCAGATTGGAGAAGATGAACAGACGATCATGGCATTTTCGCCATGACCGGTTGATCCACTGATCAGGGCTGTCTAAATGGTCCTGATATATTCTAAAAGGCGTGGGGTCCTTACAGTGGGCAGAAGGCTGTATATTGAATGCGTTTAGCCGCAAGGAGGTGGTTTTGTACCGATCCGATGTTTCGTCAACTTCTCCTTGATTTCTCGGCTAGCTTCAAGATTTTCAAAAGCCCTAAGGCCAACGTCCAGGATCGTCCAAGAGAGCCTTCTAGATGGCGTGAAACGGCTGGGATTTCTCTAGCCCAAAAATGGAAATATTCTTTCTGCCCTTTTTTGCTGAGAGTAGGTATTTCTAGAAATTGGGTGACTTGGCTTATACGGAGCATGCGTATATGGCTTCGACCATTGCTGAGGTGAACGAAACTACCAATAGGGAAGGATGATGCGGCTTTTCTCCTCTTCGTTAGAAGTTCCGAGCGCCACACTCTGCTGGACTCTAGATCGTAGGTGTAGGCATGATCATTGCTGATGATTCCCCCCATGAGTTTGGTCGGTTGATCTGGCTGAGGTTGATGAACGGTTCAGATTCAGTGGAGTAAGCTCCAATGATCCCTGTTGCTGGGCCACATCGCAATGACGAACGGCACGTTCGTTTGAATTCTCAAGAGCGGGAAAAAGTGGAAGGAATTTGCTTTTCTGGTTGCGTATTGGGTCAAATCTCTTTTGACCCACTAGTCGGTCTCATGCAAGTCAGGTGTACCTAGCTCTATGTATATGTAGTGGCTTAAAAGTGGGGCCCACATGGTTCTCTGAAAAATCTGAACCATCAGATCTCTTAAAGGGCCTGTTTAAGTACTTTTGGCAGTGGATTTATGTTGTTAGATGGGTTGAATTAATTGTTTAATGCCTAAAGTGGTTATTTATTCGATTTCTATTCTAAATTAGGATTAAGGAATGAGTTGCTACAGGGACTACTCACTATGAGTCACTTAGCTACAAAACCTAATATTGGGGTTACTTTATATTAAAGAGGGCCACTCCAAGCGAATGTCAAATTCCTAATTTTTGACATTTGGATGGTTCAAGTAGTTCAACGGTTGTACCTCTTAATTTAAGGATAGAGATTTCTACTAATGGTCTTGAGGGTCATAGGGTTCATTTAGATGAAGATTCACGGTTGAATTAGTGGTCTGATGGTCTAAGTGTGATGAACAGGTGGAAGGCTTTCAAGTTAGACTCTGATGAATGGTGGATCTGTGATCTACGACTCTGATTTGATACTTAAGGTCCACTTTCAAGAGAATGTGATTGTCCCTCTCAAGGATTAATAGTTAGGATGAGCGGATATTGAATTATCAATCATTAGTGAATATCATAGGTTGGGTGTGTACGTTCACACAAGTTTGCTATCTTGAACTACAAAGGTAACACCCTGAGTACTGAAAAGTATGGGGTGCTACATGCTTTCTTCTGTTGAGGGTCAAATATTGCATATTAGACCCCAGTTATTACCGGATGTTACGAGCGTGATACCGTTTAACGCCCTATTTTAATCATGTTTGTGATGCAAGGTGACTTTAGGAGCCTAGACTGGAAAAGGGTACTAAAAGCATGGATTTAACATTCATAAATTACCAAGGCAAGGGACAGACTCCAGGGGATCGAGATCGAAGAATTTACATGCCCGGGATTAGAGAAAATCTAGTATGTCACGATAAAAAGGCTTGAAATTCGTCCAGAATGCAAGATCACAAGGTTTCCACCATTTGTTCGGTTCGTAACATGATATCTGGCCTGAGGACCATTAATTAACCGTACACGTCGAATTTCAGCCCTTGGATCCATGTCGAAGTGGCCCAACGGTCAGGTCAGCTCATAAACATCGATTTTGGGCCCACTTGATCACTGGATATGCTTCAATCTTGGGCTCGACCCATTAAATTAGCTGGAAGAACAAATGAATGGATTGGATTTCTCATAACCATCACTGTGGACCCCACTTGAGTTGGGTGTGCATAGTGCACAAGTGCACTAGCCGTGCACCACAACACAAACATGGTCAAACCGCCTCTTGACTAAAGAAAAAAGGAAAGAAGAAGTTTCCTTCTTCTTCAGTCTGTGCAGTCCATCCGTTGCTCCATCAGAGGCCCACCTTCATCATCCGGACGGGTGATCCAAGTCATCCAATGTACTCAGGAGGCAAATTCGACCAAACCCTGATCATTTCCATGCATGCATGCTCAAGAACAAGAGTGCAAAGACTGGATCTTTTGCCGCACATTGATCAATGCGGTGGCCCACCAAAAACTCAAATCCTCTTCAATTCTTAAACAATGGTATGACTCGGCCCTATGAGGACAATGAGTGACCCATATCCACTAAAAAGTCACTGTAAGTGGGCCCTACGGACACTACCGACTCTAACAGCCAATCAGCAATTGGAACCTGCCCGCTTTTTACGATCCATTACGTGATCTTGGCGGTGATCGGATGGCCGATCTGAACTGTCCATCGTGTAGGGTTGTCATTTCGGAAAGACAACGAGGAAAGTAAGGAGTTGCACCATCATTTTCTTGGCTGCGAAAAGACCTATGCACTGACCTTTGTTGCTGCGTACGCCCTCCACCGCCCTTCTTTACGTTGCCTTCTCTCAGCAACTGATCTCGCCACCATATTCCATCCTATAAGAGAGAGAGAGAGAGAGAGAGAGAGAGAGAACATGAGAGACATCCTATCCTTGGACATGGTGTACAAGAGAGAGAGAGGGGGGAGAGAGAGAGAGAGAGAGAGAGAGAGAGAGAGAGAGAGAGATAGTTTAGATTCTTCCTTTATTACTATTTTTTTAATGCTTTTGTTTAAGAGAATTAACATAGTCATGTCAAGCTAAACCTCTTAGCTAGGGCTAAGATGTGAAGCTTGTGGCATGATGGGAAGGATTCTATGGCTTGGATTCATGTTTATGAACTAATTTTGATTATAGTTTAATTATAAGGAATGCCTTTAGTTTTTAATGGTTTGTTGTGACTTAATTACAATGGATCAGTGATAGCTTTGAGCATGTTCTTAGCATTATAGGGATTATGAATTTTGGAATCCCTGTTGTTCACCATCATCTCCTGGGCATGGTTGGATGATGGAATCCTTCCTAACATTCATACATCTTTCTGATTGGTTGTGGATTGGTTTAATTATGTTATTTCCTTTGTCTCATAGGCATGGTTTTGTGATGGAATCAACTTTAATTCTCGTACTTCTCATCTCTTAAAAGCTAGATCAAAGGAAGTTTAGTCAGTTTTAGTGATATATCTTCCAACTGGATGAAGATGGGACTCGAAGTCCAGTTGAGTTCATGAATTAAGCGTAGATATCCTTGATCTCTACAAGTGGATCCTTGGCACCCTAGTTTCCCACTTTTGAATTCTACAAGTTTTAGATTAATATTTCACCATTATCCCCTCATATTCACTTGATTTAGAATTCATCTTCATCTAGTTCTAGTTCTGGTTACTTTCAGATTACGTACAAGGTTCAGTCCCCGTGGATTCGACCTCAGTCTTATCGAGATTATTACTACATCACAACCCTATGCTTGAGGTGTGAACAAGTTTTTGGCGCCGTTGTCGGGGATTGACGATTACGTTTTTCTGAGATTAACTGGTTTAGAATTAGGTTAAGATTAGGATTTTTTAACTTTAGGTTTAGATTTTTCTGATTTTTAAAAACTAACCTAACTTTCCTATTTTGTAGGATTCTAAGATAGAAACTTCTAATTTGGTAATCTCTTGCTAATTTTTATTTTTTTTTCTATTTTTAGAACTAGGGTTTTATTTTTAGAAATTTTTTAATTTTGGACTTCTTTTACTTTTAGAAACTAGGTTAGTGATTTCCCTTTTTAGATACTAACTCATCTTTTCTTTATTTTATTTTTAAGAAACTTTTTAATTCTAGGTTTTCTTTTAGAAACTTTCTTACTTTCTAATTTATCTTTAGAAACTTTCTATTTTTCCTTTTTAGAAAATTTTCTTTTTTTAGAAACTAGTCTACTTCCTATTTTAAGTTTTAAGAACTTTATATTTTTAGACTTCTTACTTTTAGAAACTAACTTGTTTTGGTTTGTTTTACAGGTTTTTAACTTAGGGACTCTAATTTGGTAACTTCTTTCCAACCCTCTCTTTCTTTCTCGATTTTTATTTCCTTTCTTCTTTTTAAGTTTAAGTTTAGAATCTGAATTGTGGGTTGTGAGTGTTTCATGCCCAAGTGGGCTCGTGACAACACTCGATGTCTCTTGATTGAAGGAGGATTGGTTGAGGGGTTGACTATCTATCGCAGGACTAGACACCACTCGAAATCCCCTAAGTTAATTGAAGTGATGGCTGAAAACCAACCTCTTCTACTATAATGCCCCAACTTTTCAGGACCCGAGTATACAACCCGTTTTCCAAAAACTCGAGTGTTAACTTATAAAGAGTCAAAGTCCACATATATATATATATATATATATTTCTTTCATCAGAGTAAGCAGATGAGCGTAGTATGGATAAATCATACATAAAGAAAAGTTGCATTATTATTTAAATATACAAGAAGCTGCCCATAATGACTTATACAAACCAATGTCCTCATTTTTACAATACAAAATGAAATAACATTACATGCGAAACTAGGTAAATTGTAACAATCTTGAGCTGTGAAATCTTGTAACAGCCCTTAATAAATAAAATCATGTAACCTTGTCAATCATAGCTTGCTCGTCACCAATATGAATGTGAACATCATCTGGGCCACCTGTGCTACCTGTATAGTTATATATATGATAGATGAATGGCTAACTCAAAGTGAATTCCCCTCAAGATTACACATCTTCGCATTAGGTAAGCATAGTTATAAAGCAAAGCAAATATATGATGCAGGTCTTATTAGATGCATAGATGCGTGAATGCAATCATCGTCCCAAGGATGCTCATCCGTGCGAACAGTGGGCTCGTCACCCATGCAATCATTGACCTGGGAAAATCATCCAGTCGGAATAATAGATCGATAGTTGGTGGTCTGGGAGATAGCGAAACGATACCTCAATGATCCTAAGGGCACGTACTACAACATCTAGAATTAGCCACCGTCATTGCCAATATGTCATGGATGTATGATTCGCCAAACCATTATTAGTCCAGTTACAATCAGCCAATTTAAATAAGCTCAAGGTCACTACGGGGACTCATCACCAGCGTAGGCTGACAACTCGGGCATAGGTCCCATACCACGATCCCTGGCTCATGAGAGTACCATCTTAGGATGATTAATGAAAATCAGTCGATTAGTGGCCAATCATGTTACAGTATATGGGGCTTACCATCACATGGTTGCATAGTATAAAAGATCGAACCCATATAGGGAAAATACCAGGACAAAGCCATATAGGGCAATTACAAAACAAGCCACATAGGATAAATATCAAAATAGGCCACATAGGGTGAGTATCAACACCATGTGATAAAAGACCATCCTTGAAAACCATTGGACACAACAACCCTAGATGGTAGGCCCACATTAATGGTCAATTTAACCCACCATTTAATAACAACTAAGCCGAAGGTCCATTACAATCACAACCAGTCAGGTTACATCATAAGTATGGGTGTACATTTATAGGTGGGGGTTTCCCACTGATGTACCAGTTTAAGTTCCATAAGCAATCCACAAATAATTCACAAGCATGAATAAATATGCAGGATAAACATTAAGCATATAATGTAGCAATTCAATTCCAATAATTAACACATGTGAATATGAAATGAAGATATCAATTATAAATTAAAATAAAACTATAACTTAAGCTATTGGGAAAATGAAAAGCTTAAGAGGAAGAAATCATCACCTTATGTTTGCATCACTTACTAACATCGTTAGGGGATGCACTTTCCCTTAAAATCAACTCCTACCATAAATTAAGAACTTGTATAATTAGATCCGAGATCTGCACACTACCTAGGGTTTAAGATCATAGTCTAGGGTTTTAATTACTTATCTTTAAGGTTTTAGGGTAGAATTAAGGCTTTTCATCTTAGGGTTTAGTTATAGGATTTAGATACTAGGATTTAAATGTTAGTTCATGTAAAATTAATTATCATGATAGTTTATAACTATAGCATAATTATTAATATTAATGATAGAATCACTATTATCTAATCTTGGCAATAATAATCATTATAATGGTAGAAATCAGTATACTTCTACTTGTAACGACTCGTAAATTTCCGTACAAAGACCCGAGTACCACCTCGACCAGAAATCACTTAGGATTAAATCCTTTAGAAGTTTGACAAAGTTAACTAAGTGGTAAACTAGATTAGCCATGAAATCCATTCGAATCACTTTAAATAAGATCTGCAAGACCTAAAACTTGTAGAATCATTGATGCTAGGTTACCTTAAAATCTAGGATCAAACTCATTACCCGACTGCTCTCAGGAGCACATTGAAACTCCGTATCAGGTCTGGACCGCACATCGAGAGTCCGAATAATACAAAGTTAAGGACTTAGAACCGCCTCGCTGGGCTTGATAACTATCTTAGAAATCAAACCCAGACAGTGTCCCATGTCTGTTCGCTTGAGTCCAGAGCGAGGGAGTGTGAGAACACTAGTTTTCTTTACAAAATAAATATCTCAAATAGTAATCTGAGACTTGTTACTTGCAGACATTTTGTAAGCAACCAAACCATTAGAATCTGACCCAAATACACCCTTGGATCAGGAAAATTTTCATAAACATATGCACTTGGAATTTCAGATCGGGTTTCACTGACCGTTGAACTGAAACTAGTCCGCCATGCGTGATCTGGGAATCCGACTGAAATGAAAACTTAACTCCACCTAGATTCGATGTTTGTGAGCTTAAGTCCGACGTTTGGCTCAAGGAAGCCAGCCAGAAGTCAGCCGTTGAGCTGAAACTAACTCACTTTAGTTATAACCCAAGTATACCTTGACCTTAAGTCTAGTTTAGTGCATTTTTAGGCTATATAAGGACCTTAGAACCCTCTCTCTCATAGCCATACGAATTTGAGAGAAACTCTACAGAGAGAAGTGAGAAAGAGAGAGAAAGAGTGAGAGTTGTGGGAGATCCTTCCTACCCTCTTCCCCTGCCACTATATAAGCTTCACCACCCTATTCTCATCACTTTCCCAGCGATACCAACTTTGTTCTAGGTAAGAAACCCTAACCCTAATCTGTTTTGGAGTTATAATGTTTGTAGGTTATGAAATAGCTAACCTATTTCATTTTATAAGTCACCTAACTGCAGAATACGAAGGCTTAGCAAACCTATCAGATTCGTGACAATTTTATGGTAAAAGGTGAGGACTTTAGGTATATAGGTTATGGGTTTTAACGCTTTCAATGTCAGATAATGATAGATTCATGATCTGCATGCAATTACACATGTATAAAGTTCTGTTTTCTGTTTCGATTAAAGACGTAGAATATGGAATTTTACATATTCTAGGTATTCGTAGAAAATACTGTATACGTATAAATTTTGGAAATGTGTTTGCCATGATTATTTTTTGTATGAATGTAATATATATGGATAAAATACTTAGTTGGCGAAAGGACTCGCCATAATACATGATTTGCTAATATACACTATGTATGTAGGAATAACATATTCTAGAAAGTACCGTATACATATAAATTTTGGAGATGTGTTTGCCATGATTATATATTTGCTGTATAAATATATTATATATGCGTAAAATACTTGCTTGGCGAAAGGACTCACCCTAATACATGTTTTGCTAACATACACTAAGTATGTTGAAATAGTGTATGCTAAGTATTTGTGAAAATACTTGTGAGAGTAAGTGTTTGGATGATGATGCCTTAGGTAGGTGTTGAGATGGGATTCTCAACTACCTTAGAGACATGTATGATTTCCTCCATGAGGTTGTTTACTTAAACCGCTTACTTATGAATTATATGTGTTTGTATTCTTGTTTATATGGTACTTTATGACATGCTTTATACATGCTTATGACATGTTTGTTAGCATGCTTGAATTACTTTATTTATTATGCTTTACTCCACATGCTTTGAATATGGATTAATTGCAATTGGGACTATGTTTATAGTCCAGACAATCGTTACCAGACTTGAGTTCGTGGTTGAGATTCTTTTCACCACGTAGGATGTGTTTGATGAACCCGAGTCGTACTTCAGTTGGCGACAGTGGTTAGGCCACGCGAAGTACTTATGCACTTCATGTCGTTCAGTTGATTGTGCACTCGAGTTAGTCAGGCTTATCAAGTAACCTGATATGTCTAATGTATGTTTACCATGTTTAGTCGCTACTGCTTGAACCTAAGGTACCAAAGTTACCAGCGGAATCCCGTTAACCATGGTACCTCGATCCGTTAAGACTCATGAGCCGGGCATGGTAGTATGGGACACCGTGGTCGAGCTGTCAGCCTACGCTGGGGCCACGTGCCTCCCCGGAGTAACCAGTGAACAACCAGACTTGTGAGCCGATTATAGTGGTATGGGACACTATATTCGAGCTGTCGGCCTATACTACTTTGATGAGTAATGGGGGAGTGGTGCAACGATTCCATGTAACAGCCCTGACAGCCCTGACCGTACCCAGTGTAGTGACCTCGAGCATACTATAAATCACGGTGAGGCGACGAGCCTTCCCGTAGTAACAGAGTATAAACTAGGCCTGTATTGATAAGGTGATGGGGGAGTGGTGTAACGATTCCGTGTAATAGCCCTGACAGCCCTTGCAGCGATCTAGAAACACACCATCGTATGAGATTGTCTAGGACTAACGACCCTAGAATGGATCATTGTTTGGGAATAATATAAGGAAGGTACCTTAGTTTCTCAATCCTGCTGTTTGAAATGGACTAATAACAACTTGATAATCATGCTCATCATGTATTGCATGTGCCTGGAAGATGTGGAGCACTGAGGAATGCAAGCATGCCGCGAATGTAAGATAGTGTCACACGAGGGAGTGTGTGGTGAGGGCATACATCATGACTGCATTTATACTTGCATTAATAAGAGTAGTTAGGAGTGTTTGATTATACTGCTTTATCATTACTGATTGATTGCATTGATAACATGTTAACCTATGCTTTATTGTTTCACTGAGTTAGCTACTCACTCCCACGTTATGGAACGGTGTTGTGCACACCAACCAAACTCTGTCTCAGGTGTAGATGAGATGACGACTCAGGAGGCTGAGCCGGACTATGACGAGGACCAGGATGAATTCTCATTTATGCCGTATTCTGGTGGCTTTGACTAGACTGCCAGGATCGACGAGACTTGCAGGGATTATTCCTTAGTTGTACTTTTGACATTTTGTTCATAAAACATATATATGTATATGGTGACTCAGATGGATTCATATTCTAGAAAATGAAATGATTTTGTTTCTTTTACATACATATATATACAGTTCAGTCTTCCGCTTGCCTTTATACAATTGATCTGGAGTATGAATTGTTGTTTTGGTATAATCTCACTCATGTTTATTGCTCTAACATAGACAACATTTAATCATCATTATCTATGTTGCATAAGTGATGCGTTGGAACTCGGGAGTTGAGTTATGCTTGACCACCGAATTTCAGGGCGTTACACTACCACCAATGACAATATCTGAGAATGGTGAGTAAAATCCTAATAACTAAAGTTGTGGTTTTATCTATACTAACTAATACTAGTATGAGTAATCTATTAGTGGCTAATCATGTTAATAATAAGAATTACCATGATAATAGTAATAAGGATGGAAATTGTATATCGAGATCCTTCTAGTTTAGTGTACCATTAATTACCATATAAACTTACTAATTACAAAATCATTATTAGCATTAGTGTTATGATTTATATTAGCTAACATGGTAATAAAAATCATTATGATGGAAATTAATAATTAGAATTACAATTAATGATAGTAATAACAACAACATTAATTAATACATTGTAATAAAAATCAAAATTTCTAGTCAATAGCTTTAAAATGAAAATTCTCACCTTGCCAACTTAGCTCAACATAACCACCCACATACACACTCTCTCTAGGCTCCTCATCCAATGGAGTTTGCTGGACTCAACCAGCCAATGGGCCCACAGTCGAACTCGATCCCAAACCGAGTTGACTCGGCGAGTCAAATAACCTTCTCCTTCTCCTCTCTCCCTAACTTCCTTTCCTTCTTCCTCCCTTCTTCTTCTTCTCTCCATTTTCGCTGGAACTCCAGTTAGACCCAAGCTAGCCCCATGTCGACTCGACCCAGCTGACTTGGCAGCTAGTCAACCTATAACTCAAGCCCAACTCTCTCTCTCTCTCTCTCTCTCTCTCTCTCTCTCTCTCTCTCTCCCCTTCTCTCTTTCTCCTATCTTTCTTTCTTTCTTTCTTTCTTTTTCTTTCCACTGAAATGCCTAGCAACTAGCTGTCAGCCTAACTCGAGCTTGACTGAGTTAGGCAAACGCGGACAGCCTGGTGCAATGCGGCACCGGATTGACACCTATCTCCTCTCCCTCACTCCCTCTCTCTTCTATCCTATCTTTTCCCTCTTACTCTTCCTTTCTTCCCTTCTATTATGACCAGAAAATGATCTGGTTCGACCCAATTCTGGCCCCGAACGAGATGGGTGTGGTAAGATGACGGGGAAGGAGACCGTAGTCGAAAATGGCAGACTCTGATGTGGAGCTTCTTGCTCCAATCCAGACACTAGGGACGGTCTGTTTGGACCATGAAAGCTTGTAAACAAGCTTCATTGAAGCTTGGTGGAGAGTAGGCCGATGGGTTTGCAGGCGGAAGGAAAATGGCTAACACTTCTCCTTCTCTTTATGAAAAGAAAAACCTGGCCTGAAAGGCTAGGATTTGCCTGATACGGACGGCTGGGATTAGAGAGGGGAGAGAGCATGCAGATTGTACTCATGGCAAGGAGGACAGTTTCCATTTTTGGAAACATTATTTTTGTAGGGTCCGTTTGCACCGAGGATCGTGTGCAATCGCATGCAATATCACGTGCGGGGCCTACATGGTTTTGGACGGGATGGCTCGCCCAACATGATGAACGATTTAAATTATCCAAGTGGGTGATCATGGTGGGCCATGGGCATCCCAAACAGACTCCCATCCGTCGGTTGCTGGAAAACACACAGAGAAAGAGAGAGAAGCCCTTTATTTTTTGCTAGGCACGGGTCAACTCTTGCTGACTAGCTAGGGGCATCTGGTGCACAGCGGGTGTGCACCAGTTACGTACATGTGGCCCACCAAGTGGGGTCCACCATGATGTTTGTGATAAATCCTCACCGTCCATCTTATTTGGTGGGCCCTGCCACGACCTTTTACCAAAGGTGGGGCATTTCTAAGGTCCAAGTGGTGCCCACAACTTGATTTGGGTCCCGTTTATGGATCTCCCGTTGATCTGTTAGTCGGATCAGTCCGTAATTGAACGTTGACGGCTAAAGGAGTTCAAGGGTCCATTTAAGGCTTTCGTCATATATTATTAACCAATACTAATATTAATGTGGATTTACTTATAATTAAAATAATTAAAAACTCATACATATATATATATATAATTTCTAATATTAACATGCTACTATTTACATGCTATTAAACACATATTTATTAATATATAATTCCTAATATACAATATCATATTACACATATGTATGGATTGAAAATTATACAATATCTCTTTTAAAATCACATTGTTAAATAATATACCATCTTATTAAAATATCTAATAATTTTTTTGTATACATGTTTAATACTACATTAATATTTATATTTCCATTATATATTGTAAAATTATTATCCACTATGTTTAGTTGATATAATATTATTTTCATAATATTTTATATACATTAAATATATATACGTATCACTCTATTACAATACATTTTCTTACATTTCTATATGTTAAATAGGTTATCGAAATACATCTGTAATTTTTTTTATCTATGTTTGTGTAACATTTATAATATAATAAATAAAGAAAATATACTTATTAAATATTATTGGAGCGCCAACGGACAGATGGGCCCACATATGGATGGGGACTATTTTAACAATCAGATTTAAACTAGGATGAACGTGAATGTTTACTTAAACCTGGCTTGTATTCATACTAAGTTTGGTTAAACGGTAACACCTAAGTACTGGAAAGTACGGGGTGTTACATCTACCCCAACCTAGGGTGGAGGACATCCAGGATGAGAATGAGGTGCATCAAGCACCCCCACCTCATACTTTATGAGTTATTTACAACTAGCAGGGGTGAGTACGCCCTCATGCATGGTTTTTCCTGAGAATGCAGGACACATGGATATCAAGCTAGGGGTGATCCAACTCCTTCCTAAATTTCATGGGCTTAAGTCAAAAAATCCATATTTACATCTGAAAGAGTTTGATGAGATCATAACTACTTTATACTTTCCTAATGTGTTTGATGACATGGTCAGGTTGAAACTCTTTCCCTTTTCCTTGAAAGAGAAAGCTAAGACGTGATTACATTCACTACGTCCTCGATTTATTGGTAGATGGAATGACATGACAAGGGAGTTCATAAAGAAAAATTTCCCATACCATAAGAAGAACACCCTTAGAAAGTCGATCATGAACTTTGTCCAAAGGGAAGATAAAACATTCTTCCAATGTTGGGAGCAGTTCAAGGATCTTGTCAGTTCATGCCCATAACATGGTTTTGAAACGTGGCGCATCGTGAACTTTTTCTATGATGGACTGACATCTCCGATGCACCAATTAGTCGAAACGATGTGTAATGGGGAGTTTATGAATAAAGGTGTCAATGAAGTGTGGGACTACTTTGATAAGCTTCCTGACAACACACAATCATGGGACATCTCCCCTAGACAAAGTACTACATCTAGGCTGACTCATTCCAAGGAAAAGGGTGAAATGTATCTCTTAAAAGAGGATGATGATATTAATACTAAAGTGGCTAATCTCACTAGAAAACTCGAGGCCATGGAATTAAAGAAGGATACGGTTAAGGAAACTGTTTGTGGTATCTATGCTTGCAACATTCACACTATTAAAAATTACACAACTATATCTGCCTTTCAAGAGGTATTGAATGAGCAATCTAATGCTGTAAGCAATTACCAAAGACCTTTCAGTGGGCCCACCTCTAATACATACAATCCTGGTTGGAGAAATCATCCAAACTTCAGTTGGAGGAATGGACAAACTACTACACCTCAAGGTTTCCTAAATCAAATTCTAATTTAAGAGAAACCTCAAGAGGATTCGGTTCTAAAACACTTTCAAAAGCAAGAGCTTTTCAATCGGGGTATGCTACAAGCCTTTCAAGACCTTAAAAAAGCGATACAAGGACTTAAGGCTCAAAATACGATTGGGAACAAGGGAGCTTCCCAGCTCAACATCTTCCCAATCCTAAACCGAAATATGAAGTTAGCAACCCAAGCTCTTCAAATTAGATGGAGTAAGTTAAATCCATCACCACTCTTAGGAGTGGGAAGATTATTGACAAAACCATTCTAGTTAGGGTTGAAAAGCTTAAGCACCCAGAAGTGGACAAAGAAGATGGATCTAGCCATGTCCCACCAGAGTTAGAACTGGAACCTCAAGGGAAGCCAGTGGCTCCATTTCCCCAATGGTTGGTTGCACCAAAACCTCTCTCTAACTCTCAGGATATTTAAAGGTGTTGAAACAAGTGAAGGTCAACATTCCTCTACTTGATGTCGTAAAATAAATACCTTTATATGCCAAATTCCTAAAAGACTTATATACGACCAAAAGATGGCAGAATATTCAAAAGAAAATCTTCTTGACTGAGAAAGCGAGTGTCATCCTAAAGCAAGATGTGTCGTAGAAATTCAAAAATCCCAATAGCCCAACTATATCATGTGTAATCAAGGACTATCAAATTGAGCACGTACTTCTTGACTTAGGAGCGAGCATCAATCTGATTCCCTACTCGGTATACAAACAGTTAGGTTTGGGTGAATTAAAACCCACCCTAACCACACTACAACTTGCTGATCGCTCTGTTCCTGTACCAAGAGAGATAATTGAGGATGTGTTGGTCCAGGTTGACCGATTTTACTACCATGTAGATTTCATCATCCTGGATACCGAACCCATTGGTAACATGAGTACTCAGATTCCCGTCATTCTTAGTGACTCATTCCTTGCCACCTCAGACACAATTATCAATTAAAGGAATAGTGTCATGAGTATGTATTTTAGGAATATAACATTAGAAATGAATATCTTTTTAAACACAGGCAAACGGTTAGAGGATGATGATGATTTCCACGACATTAACATGATTGATATTTTTGTGGAAGATAGGACACCCTTTACCTTATCCTCTGACCCTCTAGAGATGTGCCTAACCTACTCCCATGATTTTGATGATGACATGATTAGGGAGATGTGTGCCACGCTTGATGTTGCACTGGTACTTGAAGTTAACTGGTTGAGGCCACAATTTGAAGAGTTGCCCCAAACTGATGAAGTGCCTCTACTGTCTAACCTTAAGCCATGAAGCTTGACCTAAAACCTTTGCCCTCTGATTTGAAATATGCATATTTAGGTCAAGATGAGACATACCCGGTGGTGATTTTTGCCCACCTTGAGAAAGAACAAGAGAATATGCTCATATCTACTCTCATTAAGTATAAGGGAGCCCTTGGATGGACGATTGCGGACCTCATGGGAATTGACCCCTCAATTTGTACTCACCGCATTTATCTTGAGGATAATGTGAAGACTGCTCGGCAATCACAACATAGACTAAATCCAAACATGAAAAAAGTGGTTAAGGCTGAGGTTCTTAAATTATTGGATGTAGGTATCATATTCCCTATATCTAATAGTCAATATATGAGTCCAACTCAGGTGGTTCCTAAGAAGTCCGGAATCACCATCGTATCTAATGCCAATAATGAACTCGTGCCAACTAGAGTTACTACTGGTTGAAGAATGTCCAATAACTACAGGAAGTTGAATACCATCACGAGGAAGGACCACTTTCCTTTACCCTTCATTGATCAGATCTTGGAAAGTTTAGTTGGTCATTTCTATTACTGTTTCCTTGACGGGTATTCGGGCTACAATCAGATAGAGATCACCTCTGAGGATCAGGAAAAGACTACATTTACGTGTCCTTACGACACCTTTTCTTACCGAAGGATGCCATTCGGACTATGTAATGCCCCTGCCACCTTTTAGCGATGTATGATGAGTATTTTTTCTGATATGGTGGGGCAATATCTAGAAGTCTTCATGGACGATTTTTCTATCTTCGGTCCATCTTTCAGCGACTGTTTAGAAAGTCTTAAATATATGCTAAAACGATATAAAGAAAAGAACTTGGTACTTAATTGGGAGAAGTGTCATTTCATGGTTCATAAGGGAATTGTCCTTGGACATATTATCTCGTACAAAGGAATCGAGGTGGATAAGGAAAAAATTGATCTTATCTCTAACCTACCTCCACCCAAGAACATACGGGACGTGCGATCCTTCTTAGGACATGCCAAGTTTTACAGAAGATTTATAAAGAACTTTAGTCTCATCCTTATCCTCTATGTAATCTACTTCAAAAGGATGCACCATACGAGTGGACTGAGCCATGTCAGGAAGCTTTCACTAAGCTTAAAGGCATGTTGACCAATGAACCTATCATATAGCTACCTGACTGGAGCATTCTTTTTAAACTTATGTGTGACGCGTCTTTCACGCCCCGGACTCGATGATCGGACTCATAAGAAACCCGATAACACCCCATTCTTGGCTCCTGAGGCAGGATTCCGATCTAGGGATCCTATAATGAGGATTTTCATATCACAATTCTAATCCAATAGAGCATACCCAAGATCATAGCAAATGGCTATAAAAGAGCAACCATGATGGTTTCTCTCTAGGGAAAGATGGCTTAGATAGAGAGCTCATCATGAGCTAGCAAAAGAAGACATAAATGGTGGCTATAGACTAGGGATGGGTAGTGTTAAGGATGTGGGTGGTGTGGGAGATAAGACTTTAGGTGGTGTGGGTAGTGTGTGTTGGAAATTGAGTAAATGGGTAGGCCATCTTGGGAAATGTGCATATCTCTCTAGGTGGGCCACGTGATCATGATCAAAGGGCTAGAAATGAAATGCCTACAACTTATGATCTACACATCGGATGGATACATGGGATGTGCCATCGGAACCACAACGACGATGCGAACAAGATGACACAGGTTTCAGGTTGGTCAACGTGACTGGACTTAAGGATGACCATAAACACTATCCGAGGGGTCACGGGCCGCCAAGATTCGACTGGTAGGACCGCTGGACTAAGAGAAATGAAATGCACACACATACACACACACACACACTCATGCACTCAGGTCGGGTCCTACAGCATCTGATTATGCTCTTGGGTGGTTTTAGGCCAATGAAATGATAAGAAACCCTACGTTAATCATTATACGAGTAAGACTCTAAATCCTGCCCAACTGAACTACTCGACTACGGAAAAGGAATTCTTAGCCGTAGTGTTTGCTTTGGACAAATTTAGGTCCTACTTGATCGGATCCAAGATCATTATTTACATAGATCACACGACGCTCAAGTATCTTCTGTCTAATGTTAAGCTCCACTTGATAAGATGGATCCTCTACTCTAAGAATTTGAACTAAAAATAAAAGATAAAAGGGGAGTAACGAACGTAGTTGCTGACCATCTTTCTCACCTTGATCTCTTTGATTCCCTTAAGACGACACATATCAATGACATGTTCCCTGACGAACAGTTGTTCATAATCTCCCATTCACCTTGGTTCGCTGATATTGCTAATTATCTTGTCATAGGTTTCATACCGACACATTGGACTACGCATGATAAGAAGAAATTTTTTCACCGAGGTGCGCAACTTTTTCTGGGACAATCCATATTTGTTTAAATATTGCCCAAACCAAATCTTAAGGAGATGTGTGTCAGACGATCTTAAGGAGATATGTGCTAGACGATGAGCATCAGAGTGTCATCTCCTTCTGTCACTCACAAGCTTTTGGTGGTCACTTTTCTGCTAAAAAGACCACGGCCAAGATTCTGCAGTGTGGCTTTTACTGGCCCACTATGTTTAGGGACACTCATGAGTTTTGTAAAGCTTGTGAGCATTGTTAAAAATTAGGAGCGTTGTCCTGTCGAAATATGATGCCCTTGAATCACATTCTTATCATAGAGACATTTGATTGCTGGGGCATCGATTTCATCGGACCATTCCCCCAATCTTTTGAAAATCTATATATTTTGCTCACTGTAGACTATGTCACTAAATGGGTTGAAGTAATTTCGTGTTGGAATAATGACCATTGCATGGTAATTAAATTCCTAAAAGAAAACATCCTTTCCCGATTCGAAACGCCTCGAGCCATCATTAGTGATGGGAGCTCACACTTTTGTAAAAGACCATTCGAGAGTTTAATGAAGAAATACGGTATCTCTCATAAGGTGAGCACCCCATACTAGCCACAGACAAGTGGGCAAGCTGTGATTTTCAATAGGGAGATCAAACACATTTTGGAGAAAATGGTTAACCCTGACCGTAAGAATTGGTCAATCCGATTGACCAATGCCTTATGATCTTACCGTACTGCTTTTAAAACCCCTATTGAAATGTCTTCCTTTAGATTTGTCTATGGGAAGGCTTGCTACTTGCCTGTGGAGTTGGAACATAGAGCCTACTAGGCGATCAAAAATCTGAATTTCAATATGGACAACACTAGCTTGCTACACAAACTTCAGTTGAATGAACTCGAAGTGTAACGTCCCAGAAAAATTTGTACAAAGACTCGATTACACCTTAGGCGGAACAACCCAAGGACCACACCCAGTTATATAATTTAGGCGGGAGTTAATTAAATGCTAAGCATTTGGTGGGTTAAGCTTGGGCCACCATTTTTCACAAGTGGGAAGGCCTAGAATCAGGATTACCACTGGCCCAATGCCACCTGAAGAACTAGGAGAAATCCCAATGGCTTATCGCTCTCGGGAGTACACAGAAACTCCGTAAGGGACATAGACGTATGCCGGGGGTACGACAACCTTAAAATTATGGGACAACGTCCGTCCTGCTGGGCTTGACGACCATCGCAGGAACCAAGCCCAAATAGTGTTCAGAAATGCCCAACTTGAACTATGAGTTAAGAGCGTGACAATAATATCTTAAGAAAATGAACTAAAACTTAAGTGAATTGGGTCGTCCACTCTTACGTAAAGCTGAGGATTCGGACCATTGGTTTGTGACCAAACTTCATACTATGAGAAAGGAAATTTTCCTGCACATATCCGTATAACCGTGGCCCCGATTGACACGTATGATCGTTGATCTGACACAGGCTCTCCATAGTCGATCAGCTTATCCGATCGCACCGAAATCGTGTCCTAGAGTGGATCCAATGTCAGGGAGCATAGCCCATGACGTAGATGAGCCTTGGGCCTCCATAAGAGCCCTATTCATTAGAAATGGCCACCCACAGGGTATAAACATAGTATAAAGTGGACTTGGGGCCATTTGCACTTTGTCTAGGGCTATAAATAACTCCTAACACACCCCCTCTCTTCCAAATACGAATTTGCTAAACCTTAAGGAGAGAAGGAGTAAAAAAGAGAAAAGAGAGAAGAGGAAGTTTGGGAGATCATTGCAACTGTGGGAAATCTTCTCCCATTGATCCACGTGCCTAATCACTGCTATGTTTCACTACCAAAACTCCTCCGGCTACAAGTTGGGGTAAAAAAATACTAAACCCTATAGTGATGTAACTCACCCGGATGGTTTTTCTCCTACCTAGCTAACCCGTTTACTCGATTAGGCGACCGACGTTCTTTACTTGGAAACATAATACTAAGACTGAGTCCGAGTCGAGCGTACTACCAAAAGGTGAGGACTATAAATGCTTAGGTTACGGTTTGTCAATGCTTTCATTACAACTAATGATTTATGTTTGCCATGATTGCTACCGTATTGTCTTAAACACGTCGATTTCTATATGTGATACACCTATGAACTGTAATAAGTAAATGACACAACTTATGTATTTGATGAAATGTCTAAATGGGGAATAGAAAATGATTAGTGCTTGCCAAGATTGTTAATCTAGGATTCATTGTTGTCATATGCACATGTATTTCTCTGGGTAATGAATTGATAAAATGTAAGTTGTAGCTAACATAGTTCATGTGTTTGATAAATTGTCTAAATGAGAAATAGTTAATGATTTGTACTTGCTATGATTATTAAGGTAAGATTCTTTGTGGCCTTATGCATATGTATATTTTTCTCTGTGTAACCAATTGATAAAATGCAAGTTGTAGTTAACATGGTCTATGTGTTTGACGAAATGCCTAAATGAGAAATTCACTAGGATTGCTTATCGAATATTTATATATATATATATATATATTACACGTGGGTGTTAGCGGCATTTGGATAGGAATGGGGCTATAATCGTAGTCTAGGCAATTGGTAAACGCACATGTTTGGGTGGCCAAATTAGTCTGGCCACCTTGAGTAAACCTGAAAGATACGGGTCGTTCGACGACTGCCGACAGTGGCTAGGCCACGAGGGGCGCTTATGCTCTCCATGTCGATTAAGTCAACGTGCGCCCATACCAATTGAGCTTGCCAAACGAATCGGTTAACCTATTGTGTGTTTACCATGTATGGACGTGACTGTTTGAATCTAAGGTACCTTTCACCAATGTAAAGATCCACCTTCAACCATGGTACCACGATCCTCAAGACTCGTGAGCCGGTTGTGGTGGTATGGGACACCGTGTTCGGGTATCGGCCTACACTGGGGTGACGAGCCTCCCCGTAGTGACCACGAGCACCACTTCTTACAACTTGCCTATCGTATATATTTATCTAAGGGTAACGAACCTACATAGATCCAGAACACAGGAATAGGACCGTTGCGGTTGTCCGATGCCTAATGTTCGATTTGAGTCAATATTAAAAAGGAAGGTACCATAGCTTTCCAAACTTATTGGATGAATAAACATAATTAATCACTTGACTAACAGACTATGCATTGCACCACATTAGTTAGAATGTGGTGAAAAGGAGTTGGAGTCACACCTTTGAGGAAGTGTTGTCATATGCGAAATAGGTGGTCGGAGTCACGTGTTGTGGGAGTGTTGATGGGCGAGGGCATGCATCATTACCTACACTCCATTCTTGCATTAAAAAGAATAACTAGGAAGTGATTATTTATAATTGCCTTATCATTACTGCATTGATTAACTTGATAACATGTGTAACTTTTGCCTTATAGAACCACTGAGTTGATCACTCACTCCCACTTTGGGACTGTTTTAAAACACCAACCAGATGCTGATGTAGATGAAGGTATGGACGACGTTTATGCATTGAAGCAGGACTTCTTGGATGAGGAGGAGGAATTCTCCTACTTCCAACTCTCGGGCGGGCCAATGTAGGCCACGTACCGTTACACAGGGAACGCTGGGCATTTGGGCTTAATTGGATACTACATTTATACTACCACATTTTGTTCATTCTAAAATTGTATATGTATATATTGAAACCAGTCGCGGACTCATACTCTGGAAGAAATTTTGTGAGACATTTACCTATTTATACAGATATGTTTTGGATTTACGTAATTGCTTAACTTCATTAAATCTGGAGTGTGATACGTCATTTAGTAAAATTCTATGCATGCTTAATCCATCAATATGGAAGAAATCAAAACATTATCTTTCACAGGACATAATGAAAGTGCCCTGGTTTGTCAAGTTACGTGACTGTTGAGTCAAATTATCTACAGAGCCTGATAGGAATATCAATTCAAGCGTCTGCCTCAACCGGATGTGTGCAAGCTCGCCACAGGTAAATTTACAGCCTCACATCCTATATCCCAAAACACCAGGTGAATAAAACCCTTAAAAAATAAGTTAGAAAAGCATAGGATTTTTAGATGAGAAAACTTTTTCAAAATAGGAAAATCTCTAAGTTTTTCTCACCTTGTTGATTTTATCAAAGCACCCTCGATATGATCAACCTGCGCTGTCGAGTCCTCGATGCTTCATCGATACCATCGAAAAGAGGACCAAATATGTCCAGCAATTTCACAACATATCTGAACGAATTATCGATGTTTCGATACACTTATTGATACCATCGATACTCGAATCTTGAGCCCATCGAAAGTAGCTCGATAAGATCGACAAACAGTTTTTCGGCGCCCCTATTTTTTACAGAAAATTTTGAATTTCTTCGATATATCGATGCACTGTCCGATATGATCTAAAATCAAATATTGATAAGATCGGAAGTCCATCGATAATATCGACCATGGGTGCGCATTTCTTTCAGCAGATATTTTAGGCTATTTTTAACTTTGATTGGGGGTCATTCGAGGAAATCAATATTCATATGTCGATGATATCGAGGCCAAGTCGATTGCATCGAAAATGGACACAAACTGACCAACGAGTTTACTAGTAAATCAATTGGATTTATCGATGCATCGACACTACCTTCGATATCATCAATATACAAATTCTGATAACATCGGCTGACCCTCGATCATATCCTAAAAACCTGAAATATTTCATGTCAAGTTTCTCTTATTTTTCACGTATCAATTGATCGAACCTACCATCGATGGAATCGGAGTTCGAAATTCAATGATATCGATAGTGATTTCGATTCATCGACCATCTGGCAAAAGGTTTCAAAAGCATATGACTTTGAGTTCAAGTCATCGAGCAGACCATCGATGCTATCGAGAGTATACGCTCGATGATATCAAACCTGCTCGATGATATCGAACTCAGTCATAAATGTGACTGTTTTATATTCGTTGGAACCTTTTGCCTATATATAGAGGACTTGTCTATTATTGCTGAGAGAGACAAAGTAGAGAGAGCTTTTGAGTGTTTAACCTTAGATCATATACCCAAAGCCCTTACTCTCAAAGAAGTTCATCCTCTAATCCACCCTCATTATTGATATTCAATATAGTGGATTGGGAATAAACTTCGCATTCAAGGATCCTCCAGCTACTCCTTAATGGCAAATCATTAAGCTGGGATGCCTTAAATGTCTAAATGATTGGAACTACTCTATCTTCCTTATAAGAAAACCTTTAAGGAGTAGGATTCCATCATAACCTTAACCCAACCCGAAGCCAAGTACTGGTATATCATCTTGTATTGTGGTTCAAGGGAGTAGAAGACTCTTCGTCAACAAGGAGGAGGAGATCTTCGGCATTGTGCTAAAATGGGACTCATCAACTTATTTGTAAGTATCTAGAGTCCAGGAGGACACTTGTCATCATTCCTTTTTAGGATTGGGTCTTAAGTGGTTCTCACTCTTGAAGTCCTCAAGGAGGCCTCCGGCGAGAGTGTACGTGGTGGGTGCGTTTTATGGACCCTTGCTTTAGGAGTGAACCAGTAAAACTCCTGGGTTGTAGGTGAACTGTGTAGAAACCTCCAGTAGGGTCTTATGGAAGATCCTTGGCCAGTGTGCCTAAATGTGGGTGCGTTGTGTTGACCCTTGCTCGTGAGAGCATAAACAGTCAGCCTCAGTGTAAGTTGTAAAGGTTGAAGGTGAACCTGATTTAAAACCTTAGGTTTGAGGTAAACCATTGTGAAACCTCCTTAGTGAAATCCGGTACACTTAAGGGTTGGGTGCGATTACCGGGAGTGGAGTAGACGAGTAGTCGAATCACTATAAAAATGACTATATTTGTGATTGTTCTTCTGTGTGTGTGATTTATGTCAATGCATTCATATTTATATATTTGATCATACCTCACACACATTCACAGTCATATCCATTATAAACTAAGTTATATATTGCCACTTCTTGAATAGTTTATGATTGGACCCTCTACCAGGATTGAAAGCCAGTAGAGTTACATTTGAGTAATCCTAATATATGTCTGTTGTTAGGATTAGTGCAATAGGATTTTAAAATAAATCATAAGAACTTCTGAAAGTCCTATTCACCCCCTCTAGGACATATTGGCATATTCCTTCTTCAACTAGTGCGGTCTTTACTGCCATTTCACATAAGTGACGTTCGGAATCTTGGGATTCGAGCTTTGGTCAACTCTTGAAATTTGAGGCATTACATGTTGGTATCAGAGCATAAATTAGATTAGACTAGACCTGGGGTAATAGGTTATCATGACACACTTTGACTTAGGAAGGGGGCGATGGAACTTAAAGATGACATTAGAATCCCAAGGCTTCCCTAACCGACGAGACCAAGCACTATAGTTTGGTCGACGACTTATAACTGAGGGACCTAGATCATGTGCAATGACCTAAGCCACCTCTGATCAGAGATAACAAACCAAGTCTACCCGACTTGGGTACATTAGGATTAATTGGTGCAGGTAGCTAACGAGGCCGAGACGGCCTGACCATTGAACTTCGTAGTTCAAACCAAACGTAGATTCTCACCAACCTTAGTTCCAACTAAGGAAAGAAGCCTAAGTATAACCTAGACGATTTACATCTATCTGGGTCGTCAGTTGACGGATTTTGAATCTGAGATGGACCCAGAAGATGCGATGAAATGTCCTTTGGAACGCGATGAGTGGACCCGACCTGCCTGAGGGTCAAACCAATGGGTTTAGTGGGGCTCAGGGGGTCCCACATAGCGAGAACAGCGACCCAAGAGGGGTGGCCATCGCCGAATGGTGGGGGCACTGCCGGAAGCTCCAGGGGAGCGCGGCGGCCCCTCCAGATCAGTGGTGCACCGTCGGACCCTCCAGGGGAGCACGGTGGCCCCGCTGGATCGATGGTGCATCGCCGGGCACTTCAAGGGGGTGGGGCGCCGCAATCGGCCTGAACATGTGGGCCCCTCCCAAGTATCGGGGTCCACTTATACGGCCCTACCTCTTCCTTTTTGTTCATTTTCACCCCTTTTAAAACCCTTTTACCCTTCCTAAACCTCCTCAAACCCTATTTCCACCCTCAAATCTTCATTTTCAAAACCACAAGTCTCATCTTTTCTTTGCATTCTCCACCCCTCCTCCTCAATCTCTCCTAATCTTCCTTTGCATTTCTCCCATCTTGCTCATTTGAGCATAAATCCATCATCTAGGACTCCAAAACACTCATTTTCTCAAAATCCTTCCTTTCCATACTCCTTTCCACCTCCATGGCCCTTTTTGAGATAGTGGCCACCATTTTCTCCATCTCTACACTTCTTTCCCTTATGGGGAAGAAACGAGCGACCCCGGACGAGGCCAAGCCAAGTCATTCGAGTCATTTCAAGAAGAAGAAAAATACTGGTGCAAGTTTGAGCGCCGAGTGGAGTTCAAAACAGGACCTTGACCCCCAAATCCCAATAAAGAGGTCTCTATTGGCGGACATCGAGCTCGGTAAGTTCTGCCAACATAAAGTTGTCTTTGAAGCTCATGTGGACGAGAAACTATTTACAATGTACCCGGTGATCGACCACCTTCTAGAGAATGAATGGGGTCCCATTTTTAAAGGAAAGACACGCTAGTGAGGGCTCTGTGTGGGCCTTCTACGCGAACATGAAGGACCCGACTCTTGATCCTCTCTAGTTTATTATTCCTCTGGGGAGAATAGAAACTAGGGTTGATGTGGACATCATAACCCGCATTATGGGAGTAGAGCGCAGCATTGTGCATGCCAGTAAGACTAATCTCACTGAAGGGAGGGAGAGAGATCACCACACACGCTCCCTTTTGTGGCCAACTCATTAATTGGAGGAGAGAGAACAACCTTAAAACAACGCGCATGACCGATGATTATCGCCTGCTCCACCATATCTGCATGTATAAAGTGTATCCCAAATTGAGCAACCACACATAGTGCTCTAGATTCATGGTGGACTTCCTGTACCGAGTAGGATAGGGAGATAAGGTGTGCCTGCCCACTCTTGCCTTGACCCAGATAGTGAAGGCGACACAATCTGCTCGGGGGGGCTCGTCCCTCCCATTTGGCCGACTGATTTGTAAGATTGCCCATAACTTTGGGTTCAGGCTCCACATGAATAATCTCACTCCTATCCACTACATCAACGAGAGAACCCTTAATAACATGAATATAGGTCCCAGACAACACCAGGCCCAACTTGAGGAATTCGGGGATGCGATAGAATTGGAGACAGATGAAAGGGAAGAAAGTGAGGAAGAGAAATAGGAGGAAGAAGTGGAGGCTCGAGACTCTGACTGGGAGCTTCCCACTGCTCATGATGACAGCCAGGATCGGGCCGCCCACGATGCCCACCTGGCCAAGATAGAGGAAAACCAGGAATATCTGAAGAAGAAATTCAAGAGGATGTCCCACACTCTGAAGGCCCTCCTGTGCTACATGTAGGATAAGGGAGCACCTCCACCTTTACTGGAATCGGAGGATTATGAGGTTAGCATTTGGGGCTTAGTTTGGTTGTTGGGATTGTAAATGCTGAAATCTTTTGTTTTAGTTAGCCATCGTGCATTCTCTGTCATAGTACATGTAATGCCATACCATATGTAACTTTGACAAATTTTATTTAATGAAATGCATGGAGCTCCTTTTATTTTAGTTATGTGTGGAATGTTTGAAAAAGTTGATGATGCATGTATGATATCACTCTAATTTTATGAATATTATACCTTATGTTGCATATAGGGAATGACACCTAAGACCTGTTGGAGCATGATACGTCTCCCACCTGGTAGGTTGGTTGATGGAACCCCTCTCCCGAATGATAGCCAACAGGGCCCTAGTTTGGGTCCAGGTGGCGAGACAATGTCGGACTCACAACTGGCCACCGACCTCACAGATGGTCCAGTGTCAAGTGCGCCACCGGTTCTAGGTCAGAACCACGCCTCTTCGTCGGTGCCACTTATACCTCAGGCATCCCCTCCCCCAGATAGATTGGAGCAGATATTGCTTTTGATGCAACAGTAACAACAAGTCCTAACAACTATAGCGGGGGCCATTGCACATAATATAAATGTGGCCCCACCGATGCAACACATGCAGGCCACCAGGGCAATGGCTGCATGTGGGCTGTTTGAGCATTTTCAACGCCTCCGTTCTCCCATGTTCGCTAGTACCCATAGACTCGAGGAGGTCGAGTATTGGTTGGAACGAATATCTAAGATGATAAGGCCATTACACTGCTCCGAGATAGAATAAGTCGAGCTTGTTACGTACATGTACGAGAAAGAGTCTAGCTTATGGTGGGACAGTGTTCTACGAACCGTTCCCACAGGGTTTGTGTGGACTGGGGCGGGTTTGAGACACGTTTCCACGAGAAATACTTCCCCCTCACCTATCGCAAAGAGAAAAAGGGTGAATTCTTCCACCTCAAGCAGGGGGGAATGACAGTGGTGGAGTATGAGAACCGTTTCACGAAGCTAGCTAGATATGCTCCCTTGATCTTGCCTAATGAGCCCATGAGGATGCGGTGATTCTCAGAGGGTTTGCGGGTGACATCCGTACCAAGATGTGTTATGCTAGCATCCACACGTATGCTAAGCTGGTAAACATGTCCCTGTGAGCTGAGCAGGTGTTCCGAGCACACTTACGAATGGGCCCGAGGCCTAGGCCCAAATTGCAGGCCCAACCACTTCTCAGCAAGAGGCTGCGTATGAACTCACCTCCCAGATTGATGGCTCTGTCAGCCCAGTAAAGGCGTTTCGATTGCACGTGCACCTACTGCAATAAAGCGGGTCACACTGACCCCTTCTGCTTTACCAAGATAAGAGATAACTGCTATACGTTGCCTCAAAGGGTCAACCACCAACCCCCGCACACTATTTCAGCCCCTCCTCTGATAGTCATGGCACCAACGAAACCATACAATCGGCCTCCTACATCCCAAAATAGGTCACCACAATGGCCTATGACAGCACCGCCTAACCGCCCGCAATAAGCTTACGTACATGCACTCGTCTCCTAAGCAGCTGAATCAGCAGTTATAGTACTACTATCATTTGAAGTCATTGCCTACGTCCAATGTACACCTATATTCCTTCTAGTGGACACTAGGTCCACTGTTTCTATGGTATCATGCTCTGCAGTCATGCGATTAGGGTTGAACGCTACCCTATGATTGGGGTGAGAGTCAATAGACTTAGGGAGTATAGTGGTGCACATTAACCTGATTGTAAACAAGATTTATCATTACGACATCATCCTCGGCATGGATTGGCTCACCGAAATGAAGGCAGAGATTGACTGTAAGATGAGATTAATGACAACCCATGGGCCCAAGAGCATGACCTTCACCTTCCCAATTCAGGTCAGTTGTCCCTTCCGGGTCCTTTGTTATGCTTCCCTATTGAAAAATTATGATGGTTCGTCACTTGGGGACACGTCAGTGGTTCAAGATTTCACGGACGTGTTTAGAACGATCCTTAGACTACCTCTTCAATGCAAGATTGACTTTACCATCGACCTTGTGCCAGGCGCAACACCTATCTCCTTGCCGATGTATCGCATGCCTCCATGTGAGATGGAGGAATTGAGAAAACAAATCGATGATTTATTGGACTCGAGCTTTATACAGCTGAGTGTATCTCCTTGGGGAGCTCTCATATTATTCATGAAAAAGAAGGATGGATTGCTATGATTGTGTATAAACTATCTCAAGCTAAATCACGTTACAGTAAAGAACAAGTATCCTCTGCCCAGGATAGATGACCTGTTTGACCAATTGAAGGGGGCTCAGTACTTCTCCAAGATAAACTTACAGTCCGGGTATCATTAGTTACGCATCAGGAATGAAGACATGCAGAAAATAACTTTTAGGACTAACTTCGGGCACTATGAATTCCTCATGATGTCGTTTGGACTCATAAATGCACCTACCATATTCATGGATCTCATGAATTAGTGTTTCGGCCATATCTTTAAAAATTCACCATCGTATTCATAGACGACATTTTGATACTCAAAAAGTCAGAAAAATCACGAAGAACACCTATGAGCAGTTTTTATACTCTTAGGCAAAATTAGTTGTTTGCACAGTACTGAAAATGCGACTTCAGAAAGGAAGAAGTCAAGTTTTTGGGACACGTAATTTCCAAAGAAGGAATCGCTGTGGACCTTGCTAAGGTGACTGCGGCATAGGACTGGGAGCAACCCAGCTTGGTTACAAAAGTGAGGAGTTTCCTCGGGCTTGCCGACTATTATTATTGATTCATTAAAGATTTCTCCAAGATAGCCCGACCATTGTCCCAACTTACTCAGAAAGATCTTAAATTTGCTTGGAATGAGAAGGAACAGGTGGCCTTCCAAGAATTAAAGGACAAGGTGACGTCTGCGCCCGTACTAGTGCTGCTAGAGCAGGGGGTAAAATATACTATTTACACCGACGCCTCTCAAGTTGGTTTGGGGTGTGTGCTTATGCAGAAGGATAGAGTGATTGCCTATGCCTCTCGACAGTTGAGGAAACACGAAGAAAATTACCCCACTCACTACTTAGAGTTGGCGGCAGTCATTTTCGCATTGAAGCTTTAGAGACATTACCTTTACGACAAGGAGTTCGATCTCTTTTGCGACCATAAGAGCCTCAAGTACATCTTTACACAGAGGGACCTAAACATGAGGCAACGTCATTAGATGGAGACATTGAAAGACTTCAAGTTTGAAGTCTCCTACCATCCTGGTAAGTCCAACCTTGTGGCCGATGCATTAAGCCGCAAGAAAACCATGGAATTTGCAACCCCACTAATGATAAGAGATTGGAATATGGTGGATTTCGTGTGAGATTTTGAACAGAGGCTAAGAGTGGAAGAGCCATTTAAGAGTATCACACACCTCCACGTACAACCACTTATTGATGATCGAATCATTATGGCTCAGAAAGAAGAAGACTTATTATTGAAGATGAGAGAGCATGTAAGCAATGGTTAAGAATCAGAATGGAGGATTGGCTTAGATGTGGGGTTGAGGTATCGTGGCCGCCTATGCATCCTGAACCTTCACGATTTGAGGAGAGAAGTTCTAGAAGCCGCACAGAATTCAAAGTTGGCGATGAATCCGGATAGTACAAAAATGTATCAGGATGTGAAGCGTTCGTACCGTTGGGACAACATGAAGGCCCAAATAGTAGATTTTGTATCCAGATGCCTTACGTGTCAGCAAGTTAAGGCCAAGCACCGCCGACCCCCAAGTTTACTTCAGCCCATGCCTATAGCCAAATGGAAGTGGGATTTCATATCTATAGATTTCATTTCTGGGTTACCAAAGACGAGAAAGGTGCATGACTCCATTTGGGTGATTGTGGACCGATTGATGAAGTTGGCCCATTTTCTCCCGATTCGGGTTTCCAATTTGGCAGACGACCTAGCCAAGCTGTACATTAAGGAGATAATATGATTGCATGAAGTTTCCCTAGAGATTATGTCAGACCGAGACACTCGGTTCACATCTATTTTTTAGACTCGAATCCAAGAGGCGGTGGGGGTGAAACTGAAATTCAGTACCACGTTCCACCCTTAGACCGATGGGCAGATGGAGTGGGTAAATTAGATACTCGAGGACATGTTACGAGCGTGCGTACTAGGCTTCATGGATAGCTGGGATGACTGTCTCCCTTATGTCAAATTTTCCTATAACAATAGTTTCCAAGCAAGCATTGGGATGGCTCCCTACGAAGCATTGTATGGACGCCCATGTCGTGCTCCCCATTGTTAGGCGGAAGTTGCCGAGAAGAGCTTAGTTGGCCCAGACCTGATTCAAGAGACCTTGAAAAAGATAGATATTATCGTACGTCGACTCCTTACAGCCCATAGTAGGCAAAAGTGCTACGCTGATACGCAACAGAGGCAGTTAGAATTCGAAGTTGGGGACCATGTATTCCTCAAAGTTTCTCCAATGACGTTTTAGTAAGAAAGGGAAGCTCACGTTGAGATTCAATGGGCCTTTCCAGATTTTTAACCGAGTAGGTGTGGTGGCATACCGTCTCGCCTTGCCCACACCACTCACAGGCATACACAATGTGTTTCACGTATCAATGCTGAAGAAGTACGTCCTCGACCCTACTCTATCATCAGGTGGGAGCAAGTAGAACTAAGGGAAGACACTCCCTATGTATTGTGGCCGACATGTGTTCTAGGTAGGAAAGAACAAGTGTTGCCAACAAAGTCATCTCACTCGTGAAAGTGTTATGGACGCACCACACCGAGGAGGAGGCTACTTAGGAGACGAAAGCTGAGGTCCGTAAGAACTATCCACAAATCCTCCAAGAGTACGAAAAGGTACAAATTTTGAGTTTGAAATTTTCTTTAAGGTGGTTAGATTGTAACGTCCCAGAAAAATCCATACAAAGACCCGAGTACAACCTCAGGCGGAACAACCCAAGGACCACATTCGGTTGTATAATTTAAGTGGGAGTTAATTAAATGCTAAGCATTTGGTGGGTTAAGCTTAGGCCACCATTTTTAACAAGTGGGAAGGCCTAGAATCAGGAGTACCACTGGCCCAATGCCACCTGAAGATCTAGGAGAAATCCCAAGGGCATGTCGCTCTTAAGAGTACAAAAAAACTCCGTAAGGGACCTAGACCGCACGTGACCTTAAAATTGTGGGAAAATGTCTGTCCTACTGGGCTTGACAACCATCGCGGGAACCAAGCCCAGATAGTGTTCAGAAATGCCCAACTTGAACGGTGAGTTAAGGGCGTGAGAAATGCAAATATCCTAAGAAAATGAACTGAAACTTAATTGAATTGGGTTGTCCACTCTTATACAAAGTTGAGGATTATGGACCATTGGTTTGTGACCAAACTTCACACTAGGAGAAAGGAAATTTCTTTGCACATATCCGTATAACCGTGGCCCCGATTGGACACGTATGACCATTGATCTGACACAGGCTCTCCACGGTCGATCGGCTTATCTGATCGCACTGAAATCGTGTCCTAGAGTGGATCCATTGTCAGGGAGTGTACCCCATGATGTAGATGAGCATGGGCCTCCTTAAGAGCCCTGTTCGTCAGAAATGGCCGCCCACAGGGCATAAACATAGTACAAAGTGGCCCTGGGGCCATTTTGCACCTTGTCTGGGGCTATAAATAGCTCCCAACACACCCCTTCTCGCCTAAATACCAATTTGCTAAACCTTAAGGAGAGAAGGAATAGAAAAGAGAAAAGTGAGAAGAGGAAGTTTGGGAGATCATTGCAATTGTGGGAAATCTTCTCCCACGGATCCACATGCCTAATCACCACCACGTTTCACTACCAAAACTCTTCCAGCTGCGTCTTGGGGTAAGAAATACTAAACCCTATAGTGATGTAAGTCTCCCTGATGGTTTTTCTCCAACCTAGCTAACCCATTTACTCGATTAGGCGACCGACGTTCTTTACTTGGAAACATAGTCCTAGGACCGAGTCTGAGTCGAGCGTACTACCGAAAGGTGTGGACTATAAACGCTTAGGTTACGGTTTGTCAATACTTTCATTACAGCTAATGATTTATGTTTTCCATGATTGCTACCGTATTGTCTTAAACACGTCGATTTCTATATGTGATACACCTATGAACTGTAATAAGTAAATGATGCAACTTATGTGTTTGATGAAATGTCTAAATGGGGAATATAAAATAATTGCCAAGATTGTTAATCTAGGATTCATTATTGTCATATGCACATGTGTTTCTCTATGTAATGAATTGATAAAATGTAAGTTGTAGCTAACGTAGTTCATGTGTTTGATAAATTGTCTATATGAGAAATAGTTGATGATTTGTACTTGCTATGATTATTAAGGTAAGATTCTTTGTGCCCTTATGTATATGTATATTTTTCTTTATGTAACCAATTGATAAAATGTAAGTCATAGTTAACATGGTCTATATATTTGACGAAATGCCCAAATGAGAAACTCACTAGGATTGCTTATCGAATGCTGATATATATATATATATATATATATATTACACATGGGTGTTGGCAGCATTTGGATAGGAATGGGACTACAATCGAACTCAAAGCAATCGGTAAACGCCCATGTTTGGGTGGATAAATTAGTTTGGCCACCTTGGGTAAACCCGAAAGATACCGGTCATACGACGACTGCCAATAGTGGCTAGGCCACAAGGGGCGCTTTTGTGTTCCATGTCGATTAAGTCAGCGTGCGCCCATACCAATCGAGCTTGCTTAATGAACCGGTTAACCTATTGTGTGTTTACCATGTATGGACGTGACTGATTGAATTTAAGGTACCCCTCACCAATGTAAAGATCCACCTTCAACCATGGTACCATGATCCTTAAGACTCGTGAGCCGGGTGTGGTGGTATGAGACACCGTGTTTGGGCTGTCGGCCTACGCTGTGGTGACAAGCCTCCCCATAGTGACCGTAAGTACCACTTCTTGTAACTTGCCTATTGTATGTATTTATCTAGGAGTGATAGCATAGATGGATACATAACATAGGAATAGGACCGCTGCGGTTGTCCGATGCCTAATGTTCGATTTGGGTTAATATTAAAAAGGGAGGTACCCTAGCTTCCTAAACTTACTGGATGAATGAACATAATTAATCACTTGGATAACATGACCATGTATCGCACTGCATTAGTTAGAATGTGGCGAAAAGGCGTTGGAGTCACACCTTTGAGGAAGTGTTGTCATATGCGAAACTGGTGGTTAGAGTCGCATGTTGAGAGAGTGTTGATGGGAGAGGGCATGCATCATTACTTACACTCCATTCTTGCATTAAAAAGAATAGAATAACTAGGAAATGATTGTTTATGATTACCTTATCATTACTACATTGATTGACTTGATAACATGTATAACTTTTGCCTTATAGAACCACTAAGTTGATCACTCACTCCCACTCTGGGACGGTGTTTTAAAACACCAACCAGGCGTTGATGTAGATGCAGGTATGGACGATGTCTATGCATTGGAGTAGGACTTCTTGGATGAGGAAGAGGAATTCTCCTACTTCCAACTCTTGGGCTGGCCGATGTAGGCCACGTACTGTTACGCAGGGAACACTGGGCATCTGGGCTTAGTTGGATACTACATTTACACTACCACATTTTGTTCATTCTGAAATTGTATATGTATATATTGAACTCAGTCGTGGACTCATACTCTGGAAGAAATTTTGTGAGACATGTACCTATTTATATAGATATATTTTAGATATACACATTTTCTTAAGTTCATTAAATCTGGAGTATGATACGTTGTTTAGTAAAATTCTATACATGCTTAATCAATCAATATGGAAGAAATTAAAACATTATCTTCCACAGGACATAAGTGACGTTCGGAATATTAGGATTTAAGCTTTGCTTGACCCTTAAAATTCGGGGTGTTACACGAAGAAATTTGGAATGACGCGTACGAGAACTCGAGAATTTATAAGGACAGGATGAAGGCATTTTATGACCAACATATTCTATGAAAATCATTCACGCCTAGTCAGAAAGTCCTTCTGTATAATTCTCGATTACATCTCTTCTCGGGAAGCTTCGATCTCATTGGATCGACCCTTTCACCATTATCAATGTTTATCCTCATGGGGCTGTCGAGATTCGGACTCCAGACAGTGGCAATGAGTTTAAAGTGAATGGACATCGATTAAAGCCATTTGTCAAGAAATTTGATGCAGAGGGCATGTCCATGCCTCTGACTGATCATGTTTAAAGGGATTGATCTCCTAGTATGATAGAGATATAAATCAGTTTATTGCTTTCATAGGACTAGGGTAGTTTGCTTTATGTTGTTCGAAGTTAGTTGGTTTTATGTCATTAGCTTAATTTGCTTTCTACACTGTTTTAGGATAGTTTGCTTTTATTGGTTCCTCTTTGTGTTGACCCGTTCTCACGCTGATATCTTTAGAAAGCCTCTTGATTCTTTCATCTAGGTACTATCTTTCCATCACTCCTCTTTTACTTTCGTTGTCCCATGTGCATTGTATGCTTATTCCTTTTACATTGAGGACAATGTAGATTTCAGGTTGGGATTGGGCGATTAGGTCACCTAATCAGTGTTTTCTCGGTCTTGAGCAAAACTTGTGAAAATTTAAAAAATTTTCTAGAAATTCTTGTGAATTCAAAGTGATTTTGATGGCCATCGTTGATTTAGAATTATAAGATATAGAGTGTTGGGAATTTACATCTCTTGGATTTAGCTATTTGATAGATTCCACAATTGAGTTCGAATTATCAATCCATGATTAGAAGTCTTAAACATTTAGTGAATCATGATTTCACATGTCACATCTCACTTACACATTAAGGTTTCAGTTCGATATTGAAGGATTAACTTGGTAATCTTCACCATAGGTTTGCTCCCTATAGGTGAAGGTTCGATTCACCAAGGTTGACATTCGGAAAGGGTTGGGCGATAATCTTCACCATTGCTTTGCTCACTATAGGTGAGGATTTGATTCCCCTCAGCGTCATTTTTAATGGAAAAATCAATAGTTGGTAGGATGATCTATGAGGCAGGTTTTGGTTGTCATGAATTTTATTATTGGTTACCAATGATATCATGAAATAACGAATTGAATCTTAATGTTGATAAGCCGAGATTACACGATACACTCATGGATCCTAATGTTTAGAATTTTTTCTAATTGATGGATTAATACTTTGAACTTAATTATGAAGTCTACCGTTCGCTTGAGTATAGGGGAAGGTACTGCCCAACATTCATGAATCTAAACTTTTAGTATCTGGATTGTTTTAAAAAATCACTCGAGTTTTTAGAGATTGTCCTGTAATTCTCAATTTATTTTTTGCATGTTTTGCTCGGGACTAGCAAAATGCTAGTTGGGAGTTGTGTTGAGGGTCAAATATTGCATATTAGACCCGAGTTATTACCAGATTTTACGAGCATGATACCATTTAACACCCCATTTTAATCATGTTTGTGATGCAAGGTGACTTTAGGAGCCTGGACTGGAAAAGGGTACTAAAAGCATGAATTTAACGCTCATAAATCACCAAGGTAAGGGATGGACTCCAGGGGACCGAGATTGAAGAATTTTCATACTCGGGATTCGAGAAAATACGGCAAGTCATGATAAAAAGGCCTGAAATTCATCTAGAATGCAACATCATAGGGTTCCCACCATCCGTTCAGTTCGTAACTTGATATCTGGCCCGAGGACCATAAATTAACCGTACACGTCGAATTTCAGCCCTTGGATCCCTGTCGAAGTGGCCCAATGGTCAGATCAGCTCATAAATGTCAATTTTAAGCCCACTTGATCACTGGATATGCTTCAAACTTGGGCTCGACCCCTTAAATTAGTTGAAAGAACGAATGCATGGATTGGATTTCTCATAACCATCACTGTGGACCCCACTTGGGTTGGTTGTGCATAGTGCACAAGTGCACTAGCCGTAACTGCTTCTTGACCGAAGAAAAAAGGAAAGAAGAAGTTTTCTTCTTCTTTAGTCTGTGCGGTCCATCCGCTGCTCCATCAGTGGCCCACCTTCATCATTTGGACGGATGATCCAAGCCATCCAATGTACTCATGAGGCAAATTCAACCAAACCCTGATCATTTCCATGCATCCATGTATAAGAACAAGAGTGCAAAGACTGGATCTTTCGCCGCACACTGATCGTGGCCCACTAAAAGCTCAGATCCTCTTCAATTCTTAAACAATGGCATGACTCGGCCTTATGAGGCCAATGAGTGACCCAGATCCATTAAAAAGTCACTGTAAGTGGGCCCTACAGACACCACCGACTCTAATAGCCAATCAGCAACCGGACAATGCCCGCTTTCTTTGGTTCGTTGCATGATCTTGGTGGTGATCGGATGGCTGATCTGGACCATCCATCATGTAGTCCTACCAAAAACATCCGGAAAGAAAGTGAGGAAACTAAGGAGTTGCAGCATCATTTTCTTGCCTGTGAAAAGACCTACGCACTGACCTTCGTTATTGCCTACGCTCTCCACCGTCCTTCTCTACGCTACCTTCTCTCAGCAACCGACCTCTCCACCATATTCCATCCTATAAGAAAGAGAGAGAGAGAGAGAGAGAGAGAGAGAGAGAGAGAGAACCTGAGAGACATCTTATCTTTGGACGTGATGCACAAGAGAGAGAGAGAGAGAGAGAGAGTTTAGATTCATCCTTTGTTACTATTTTTTTAATGCTTTTGTTTAAGAGAATTAGCCTAATCATATCAGGCTAAACCTCTTAGCTAGGGCTAAGAGGTGAAGCTTGTGACGTGATGGGAAGGATTCTATGGCTTGGATTCATGTTTATGAACTAATTTTGATTATAGTTTGATTATAAGGAATGCCTTTAGTTTTTAATGGTTTGTTGTAACTTAAAATACAATGGATTTACGATAGCTTTAAACATGTTCTTAGCCTTATAGGGATTATGAATTTAGGAATCCTTGTTGTTCACCATCGTCTCCTGGGCATGGTTGGGTGATGGAATCCTTCCTAACATTCATACTTCTTTCTGATTGGTTGTGGATTGGTTTAATTCTGTTGTTTACTGTCTCATGGGCACGGTTTTGTGATGGAATCAACTCTAATCCCCGTACTTCTCATCTCTTGAAAGCTAGATCAAAAGAAGTTCAAAGTCGATTTTAGTGATATATCTTCCAACTGGATGAAGATGGGACTCGAAGTCGAGTTGAGTTCATGAATCAAGTGTAGATCTCCCTAATCTCTATAAGTGGATCCTTGGCACCCTAGTTTCCCACCTTTGAGTTCTACAAGTTTTAGATTAATATTTCACCATTATCCTATCATATTCACTTGATTTAGAATTCATCTTCTTCTAGTTCTAGTTCTAGTTACTTTCAGATTACGTACAAGGTTCAGTCCCTGTGGATTCGACCTCGGTCTTACCGAGATTATTACTACATCACAACCCTATACTTGGGGTGTGAACATCTTCTAAGGTTTTGATTCCAATCATGCCTATGGTTGGCTAAACCTCTTACTTATGGCTAAGAGGTGAAGCTTGTAGCATGTTGGGATGTTTTTCTTGTTTGATTCTTGTTCTTGTTGAACTTCTTTGATTCTAATTTGATGTTTAAGGAATACTTCTAGTTTTTAATGGTTTGTTGTGACTCAAATTATAATAAATTTGCAATAGCTCTGAGTATCTTCTTTTTCTTATTTTGAGATTGTGGGATTGGTAAATCCTATTGTTAGCCATTGTCTCTAGGGCATAGTTTGGTGATGGAATCCCTTCCAAACCTCGTAATTCTCCTTCATTGAGAATTTGGTCAATGAAAGTTTAGATTTGATTCTATTGATATATCTTCCAATTGGATAGGATATGACTCCAATTCCAGTTGAGTTCTTTGAATCAGATAAGGAAATATCCTAGTAGCTGCAAGTGGATCCTTAGAATCCTAGTTCCCACCTTTGAATTTATAAGTTTTAGTTAAACAATTCACAATTACTCTTTTTACAATTTCATATTTAGATTCACATTTTCTTCTAGTTGTTTTTAGAATACACACAAGATTAGTCCCTATGGATTCGACCTCGGTCTTACTGATATTATTATTACATCACGACCCTACATTTGGGGTTGTGAATGGTACGTGATAATACTTTACGTCTTTGAGTGAATGAAGATTAGTTGAAGGGTTTCATATCTATCACCATATTAGACACCACTTGAGATCCTCTGAGTTAGTAGAAATAATGGTTACAAATCAACCTCACCATATGGTTGAAGAGATCCAATATACGAATGAGGTTCGGCCAACCAAACATGAAGTTCGGCCAATCGAGTAGCGCACTGCCACCCTTTAAAAGTGGAAAAACTCCATTTTTCCCAATTCTTCTTCTTCTTCTTTGACTCATCAGTGCCTCCTTCGGTTAACTAAAAGTACGAGCTATAGATGTCCTGGAGGGGTGAATAGGATAATACAAAATTTTCAATATAATGCAGAATAATAAAATAAATACTCTTAATTGCTTAGAGTATTGAAATCTTGATTCCAAATAGTTTGTAGGACAGCCTTCACCTAAAAGATTTTGGTAAGACAACCTTATTTCATGACGTCTTTGAGATCAAACTTAGTAAGAGATAATCAATTACAAGGAAAGCATATCAAGAATTAAACAATCACCATAATGCATAAGGAGTTATAGTGGTTCGGTGCTTAACTCCACACCTACTCCACTCCCAAAATTACTTACCTCGTAATTCTGACTTTCACTATTTCAAGGTTTTCACGGGGTCACCTTAACAACCTTATACAATTCTTGTGATTTTCACGGGCTATCACAACAAAACCCTCTTTGTGATTTTCACGAGCTATCACAACAAAATCGTCTTTGTGACTTTTACGAGCTATCACAACAAAACCCTTCTTCATGATTTTCACGGGCTCACCACAAAATAACCTACTGAGATTTCTAGGCTTATCTTAGAAAAACCCAAAATGAAATAAAGTAAATACATTACTTATCTTCAATTGGTGAGTCGAAGACGTAACTATAGCTTAATTGCAGCGATCTTCTTTCTTGAGATATTGATGAAGCCGTATATGTGTTCAACCCAAACAGAATATAGGGATCTAATATATTTTCAAAGTAATAAACGATACTCTAGTGCTGCAAATTCAATTCTCTAATTCTCAAGTAGAGTATGGATTACTCTATTAAAAAAGATTAAACTAACTTGAGAAAAAGAATAGAATAAGCTAAATCAAATATAAGAATTACCGCACAAATAGCTTAATGAAGCTTGGACTTTCACTCTTTGCTTAAGAAGATAGATCTCTAATTTTCGTGTTGTTAATGAGTAAGAGAAAGCCTCTATTTATAGCCAAATGATTTGAAAATTTGGCTGGCCCGATTTTAGGTTCGGTTGGGTGAATTTCGACAATTGCGTTCCAACGGATCTTCGGATTTTGTGGGATAAAATCTTTCAAAAATTTGGCTGGCCGAATCTCCATGAGATCCAAAATCTTATCTTGCTAGAAACTTGATCGAACATACTTCGAGCTAGCCGAGTAGACAGGTTCGACTAGCCAAACCCAAGGTTGGGCTTGCCAAACTTGCTTCGGAAAAGATCTTTCTTGCTATATACTTGACCAAATTATGTTGGGTTGTTTGAAGATAGTTAGGCTGGCTGAATCCGAGGTCAGGTTGGCCTAACTCCAGTGTATTTTACTTAGAATAATATGTTATCGTGATATCATGTGAATTACACTAACCTAAGGTCAATCTAAGATTATACCACTTGATGGTTGACACATACAAAGTGTTCCAATCTTCAAACCATGTAAAACTTTTAAAGCTTGAGATGTTGAGTCTTTCTTGAGATGTGAATCAAGTCTTTACAAGTTCTTCATGAGTTGTCAAAGAGTACCTTCATGAATGCTTGTGCTCCTTTTAGGACTACAAATTTTGACAATCATAATTGTGCTTAAGTATAGGCACTTACACTGGCCCATCTTCCATTTCTTCATTGTAAGTGTATTTGAGTCTATTTAAGTTACTCTTTGCATTTGCATCTTGATTTAACCTATTTTCTTGAATCTTGAAACCCATTTGTTGGGTTCTTTCAAATAGGATCTGATTTACTTGATTTGTTTGATTTCTTCTTGCTTTAATCTAACGAAACATCAATCTAGACGAGTTGTAAGCAAAGTATAAGCTGACTCCTCATCCTGATCCGATTCCCATGATGTTCAGTCCATTCGTCCATTAGAAGATGACCCCGAAAATCTTCAGGCTTTTAAAATAAGAGGAAACATTATTAAGAGATCAATTAACTTAAATCACGTTGTTAAATATGGATTATTTGATCTCCTATCTGAGGTAGGATGGGAAAAAAATTCTCCAATGGGTAGGGACTACTTACCGATCTATTGTGCAAGGAATGTATCCATCTATTTTAGAATCATCTCTTGAAAATGAAATATTTTTTGAAATTAAATTTTTAGAGGAAACAATTTTCGTTACACCCTCCACGATTACATCGTTGATGGAAATCAAATTGGTGGAAAATGGAATTTCAATTTCTACTCTAATGGATTAAATGTCTAAATCTAAGAAAGAGTTTGTTGCCCGCATTTTGTGTGGTTTTGATGCAGACTGGAGATTGGGTAATGCACTTCGTATTGGAAAATTATTTCAAAAATACCGCATTCTTCACCGAGATTTCACTTCTAATGTCTATCCAAGAGCGGGTAATAAAATTGATCTTACTCCATTCATAGTTCGCATTATTCATGCTATCACTACCTGAGCCAGGATTTGTCTTCCTACTCATATGTTATTCTATCATTCAGTATCACATGCATCCTTGGCATGGTTCTCTTCCATTCTGTCATCTTATGATGTCACTCACATTGTCTTTCTGTGTCCAAATTCCATTGATTGAGGCACCATAATCTGAGTTTCCCTTTAATTCTTCCAATTTGCATATGATGAACTTGATGCCTCTACCTGAGCAACGAAGAGTCCAGGATGAAAGATAGGAAGATGACGTGAATATGAATGGCATTTTCAATGAGTTGGAGGAAGAATCTGTAGAAGATGAAGATGACTCAGAATATCATCCATCTAATTTTAATGAGCGATTATCCTCCTTAGAGCAGAGGATGGATGCATTGCATATATCTCAAGAAGCTCTAGCACAAAATTGAAAGTTGAATATGAAGTACATGAAAAGTACTTTCATCAACTTAGCAGGAGCTTAAAAACCATTGTTCTGAGATGCTCGCTCCATCTTCATCTAAATTAGATTGATTTTTATCATAATGGTTTATAATATCTTATATTTCTGACTTGGATCTGCTTGATACTTTAAGACTTGATAGTATGTTAACTTTCAAGTGTTGATTTGCTATTGCTTAACTATTTGATGCACTTTGATGTAAATAATTTTGCTCTTATTGTATCATATTTCTTTCTTTGAAATTGGTATCTTCCTTTGTCAAGTTGTGATAAAAAGGGGTAGAGATAATGATAAAAAGGGGTAGAGACAAATCTTATGGTGGAAAATCTTATGTTTAGCTGAAACATCTCATATTTGTATGGAAAATAAGATTTTCTTGAGTATACTTCTCAAGGAGAGCAGGTGGAGCATATAACATATTTGATCATCAAGATTTGATCCAAAGCCAATTCTGATTGGTTAGTCCTTATGTCTATTGTAATTATTCATAATGTGATGTGTATATAATGTTTCGTCACGAAATTGACAAATGGAGATATTGAAAGTGCCCTGGTTTGTCAAGTTACATGAGTGGTGGGTAAGACTGTCTACAGAGCTTGATAGGAAGAACGATTCAAGCGTCTACCTCATCTAGATGTGTGGAAGCTCGCCATAGGTAAATCATAGCCTCACGTCCCATGTCCCAAAACACCAGGTGATTAAAACCATTAAAATAAGATAGACATCTTAGGGTTTCTAAGGTGAGAAAACTTTTTGCAAATAGGAAAATCTGTAAGTTTTTCTCGCCTTGTCGATTTTATCGATGCACCCGCGATATGATCAACCTGCACTGTCGATGTCCTCGATACCTTAACAATATTATCGATAAGAGGACCAAAAATGTCCAGCAACTAAATATTCATCTAGACAGATTTATCGATGTATCGATACACCTATCGCTATCATCGATAAAAGCAATAAATATGTCCAGTAACTTCATAACATAACTGGATGAATTATCAATGTATTGATACACCTATTGATATCATCGATATTCAAATCTCGAGTCCATTGGGAGTGGCACAATAAGATCAACAGACAGATTTTCGGTGCCCCTGTTTTTTAATGAAAATCTCAAATTCCTTCGATATATCGATGACCGTCCGATATGATCTAAATTCAAATATTGATAAGATTGGAGGTCCATCGATGATATCGATAGTGGGCGCACATTTCTTACAGCAGATATCTCAGGTTATTTTTAATTATGATCGGGGGCCCTTCGATGGAATCGATATTCAAATATCGATGATATCCGATATTCAAATATCGATGATATCGGCACCAGGTCAATTGCATCGAACAAGGACACAAATCATCTAGCAAGCTGAAAGACATATCCGCTGGATTTATCGATGCATCGACTCTGATCTCGATATCATCGACATTCAAATTCCGATGATCTCGACGGTTCCCCCAATCATTCATGAAAAGCTAAAATATCTCAAAGTGAAGTCTTTCTTATTTTTCAAGTGTCGATTAATCGATCCTGTCATCGATGGAATCAGAGTTCAAAATCCAATGACATCGACAATAGTTTCGATTCATCGACCTATTGGCAAAGAGTTTCAAAAGCGTATGACATTGAATCCAAGTCATCGAGCAGACCATCGATGCTATCGAGAGTATACGCTCGATGATATCGAACCTGATCGATGATATCGAACTCTATCATAAATATAACCGTTTTATATCCATTGGAACTTTTTGCCTTTATATAGAGGACTTGTCTTTTGTTGCTGCGAGAGAAAGTAGAGAGAGTTTTTTAGTGTTTCAACTTATATCCTATATCTAAAGACCTTTCTCTCAAAGGAGTTCATCCTCCAATCCACCCTCACCATTGACATTCAATAGAGTGGATTGGGGAATGAACTTCCGCATTCAAGGATCCTCCAGCTACTACCTTAATGGTAAATCATTAAGCTGGGATGCCTAGAATGCATAAGATTGGAATCGCTCTACATTCCTGATAGGAAAATATTTTGAGAGTAGGATTCCATCTTCACCTCGACCCAACCCGAAGCCTAGTATAGGTATATTATCTTATGTTGCGGATCAAGGGAGTGAAAGACTCTTCGTCAATAAGGAGGAGGAGATCTTCGACATTGTGCTAAATGGGACTTATAAACTTATCTGTAAGTATCTAGAGTCCAGAGGACACTTGTGATCATTCCTTTTTAGGATTAGGTCTTAAGTGGTTCTCACCCTTTGAAGTCCTCAAGGAGGCCTCCGGTAGGAGTGTACATGGTGGGTGCATTGTGTGGACCCTTGTTCTATGGAGAGCATAAACATTCGGGTGCGTTGTGTAGACCCTTGCTCTATGGAGAGCATAAACATCTGGTTAGGAGTGAACCAGTAAAACTCCAGGGTTAGAGGTGAACCGAGTAGAAACCTTTGTGTAAAGGTTGAAGGTGAACCTGATTTAAAACCTTAGGTTTGAGGTGAACCTTGGGAAACCTCCTTAGTGAAATCTGGTACACTCAAGGGTTGAGTGCGGCAGCCAGGAGTGGAGTAGACAAGTAGTCGAACCACTATAAAAATGATTGTGTTTGCGATTGCTAATCTTTTATGTGTGTGTTCTATGTCAATGCTTTCATGTCCATATATCTGAGATCACACCTTACACACTTACACAGTCATATCCATCATAAACTAGTTTGTACACTATTTACTTCTTTCATAGTTTGTGATTGGATCGTCTACTGGGCTTGGAAGCCAGTAGAGTTATTTTTGAGTAATCCTAATATATGTCTGTTATTAGGATTAGTGTGATAGGATTTTAAATAAATCATAAAAACTTTTAAAAGTCCTATTCACCACCCTCTAGGACATGTTGGTATATCCCTTCTTTAACTCAAGCTATCTTCACTGCTATTTTCAATTGGTATCAAAGCGGGTCTCTCTTTAACGGCTTCACCGCCTAGAGAGTGATCTTGCCTGAAGTTGGGAATATGGCTAAAGGAGAGGGCTCATCAGTCACTAGACCTCCAGTATTTGACGGTTCAAACTATGTATACTGGAAGGCTAGGATGCACTACTTTCTGAGATCTTTCGATCATGACGTTTGAGATATAGTTGAAAGTGGATATGTGCTACCAACTGAACAAATCATACTTAATAGTGGCACAACAATCACAAAGCCCAAATCCAAAGAAAAGTGGATAGCATTCGACAAAGAAAGCCAGACATCTGAAGCCAAGGCTATGAATGCTATCTACTGTGCTGCGTCCCAGGATATATTCAATCAGATAAGTATGTGTGAGACATCCAAGGAAGCATGGGATTTATTGGAAACAACCCATGAAGGCACAAGCACTATGAAGCGATCTAAACTTCGACTCCTGACTTCACAGTTCGAAAGTCTCATAATGGAAGAGCATGAGACGTTTATGGAGTTTTTCACAAAGTTAAATATCATATGCAAGTCCATGGGTGGATTGGGTGAGAAAGTTCCGGTACCAAAAATTTGTAGGAAAATTCTAAGATCCCTACCGGAGCATTTTAATCCCAAGGTTACAACAATAGAGGAGTGTAGAAACATAGATGAAATGAAAGTAGAAGAACTGGTAGGTTCCCTACAAACTTTTGAACTACACTTCACATAATCCCAAAAATCCAAAAACACTGTCCTAAAAACCTCTAAGAAAACTGTAACGTCCTGAAAATCAGGAGTGGAGCATAACTTAACTCCCGAGTTCCAACGCATTACTTATGCAACATAAATAATGATGATTAAATGTTATCTGTGTTAGAGCAATAAACATGAGTGATATTATACCAAAACAGTAATTCATACTCCAGATCAATTGTATAAAGGCAAGCGGAAGACTGAACTGTATATATATGTATGTAACTGAAACAAAACTATCTCAATCTCCAGAGTATGAACCCATCTGCGTCACCATATACATATATCTGTTTTATGTTCAAAAAGTCAAAAATACAACTAAGGAGTAATCCCTGCAAGTCTCGTTGATCCAGGCAGTCTAGTCGAAGACACCATAATACTGCATAAATGAGAACTCGTCTTGGTCCTCGTCATAGTCCGACTCAGCCTCTTGAGTCGCCATCTCATTTACACCTGAGACAGAGTCTGGTTGGTGTATACAACACCGTCCCATAACGTGGGAGTGAGTAGCTAACTCAGTGGAACAATAAAGCATAGGTTAACATGTTATCGACTTAGTCAAGCAATAATGATAAATCAGTATAATCAAACACTCCTAACTACTCCTATTAATGCAAGTATGAATGCAGTCATGATGTATGCCCTCACCACACACTCCCTCGTGAGACACCATCTTACGTTCGCGGCATGCTTGCATTCCTCAGTGCTCCACATCTTCCAGGCACATGTAATGCATGATGAGCATGATTATCGAGTTGTTATTAGTCCATTTCAAACAGCAGTATTGGGAAACTAAGGTACCTCCCTTATATCATTCCCAAACATGATCCATTATAGGGTCGTCAGTCCTAGTTAATCTCATACGATATTGTATTTCTAGGTCGCTGCAGAGGCTGTCAGGGCTGTTACACACAAAGGTTACACCACTCCCCTATCACCTATTTAACGATTCATCACTATACAGATACAGGCCTAGTTCGTACTCTATACACTGTGGCAAAACTCGTCGCCTCACCGCGAATTCAGAGTATACTCGAGGTCACTATAAAGGGCTCGTCACCAATCAGTGTAGGTGTGTCCCATATCACCATAATCAGCTCACGAGTATGGTTGCTCACTGGTCACTATGGGGAGGCACGTGGCCCTAGCGTAGGCCGATAGTTCGACCACGGTGTCCCATACCACTATGCCCGGCTCATAAGTCTTAGCGGATCGAGGTACCATGGTTAACGGGATTCCACTGGTAAGTTTGGTACCCTAGGTTCAAGCAGTAGCGACCAAACAAGGGGAACATACATTAGACATATCAAGTTACTTGACGAGCCTGACTAGCTCGAGCGCACAATCAACTGAATGACATGAAGTGCATAAGTACTTCGTGTGGCCTAACCACTGTCGCCAACCGAAGTACGACTCGGGTTCGTCAAACACATCTTACGTGGCGAAATGAATCTCAACCACGATCTCAAGTCTGGTACCGATTGTCTGGACTATAAACATAGTCACAAACTCAATCAATCCTTATTCATAGAATGTGGAGTAAATCATATTAAACAAAGTAATTCAAGCAAGTTAACAAGCATGTCATAAAGCATGTTACAAAGCATGTTATAAAGCACTATATAAACAGGTAACACAAACACATATATATCATAAGTAAGCGGTTAAAGTAATCAACCACATGGAGGAAATCATACAAGTCTCTAAGGTAGTTAAGAATCCCATCTCAATACCTACCTAAGGCACCATCATCCAAACACTTACTCTCACAAGCATTTTCACAAACACTTAGAATACACGATTTCAACATACATAGTGTATGTTAACAAAACATGTATTAGGGCGAGTCCTTTCGCCAAGCAAGTATTTTACGCACATATTATATATTCATATAGCAAATAATCATGGCAAACACATTTCCAAAATATATACGTATACGGTACTTTTTATAATACACTATTTCCACATACATAGTGCATATTAGCACAACATGTATTAGGGTGAATCCTTTCGCCAAATAAGTATTTTATCCATATATCATATATTCATACAACAAATAATCATGTCAAATACATTTTCAAAATATATACGTATACGGTATTTTCTACGAATACCTAGAGTATGTAAAATTCCATATTCTACGTTTTTAATCGAAACAGAAAACAAAAAGCACTTTGTACATGTGCAATTGCATGCAGATCATGAATCTATCATTATCTGACATTGAAAGCGTTGAAAACCGTAACCTATACACCTAAAGTCCTCACCTTTTACTGTAGAATCGTCACGAATCCGATAGGTTCGCTAAGCTTCCGTATTCGACAGTTTGGTAACCTATAGAATGAAATAGGTTAGCTATTTCATAACCTACAACCTTCACACCCCATAACAGATTAGGGTTAGGGTTTCTTACATAGAAACGAAGTCGGAATCGCTGGAAATGCGATGAAAATCGGGTGGTGCAGCTTGTGTAGCGACAGGGAATGATAGTAGGGAGATTCTCCCACTTCTCTCACTCTTTCTCTCTCTTTTCTCACTTCTCTCTCTAGGGTTTCTCTCAAATTCGTATGGCTATGAGACAGAGGGTTCTAAGGTCCTTATATAGCCTAAAAACTCTCTTAAATAGACTTGGGGACAAGGTATACTTAGGTTATAACCAAAGTGACCCTTTTCCAACTCAACGGAGGACTTTTAGCAGGCCTCCTTGACCCAAAGGTCCTACTTAAGCTCACCAATCTTGGATCTAGGTAAAGTTAAGTTTTCGTTTCAGTCGAATTCCCAGATTACGCGTGGTGGACCAGTTTCAATTCAACGGTCAATGAAATTCGATCTGAAATTCCAAGTACATGGATATGTTTATGAAATTCTCCCTGATCCGAGGGTCATTTGGGTCAGATTCTGACGGTCTGGTTGCTTACAAAATGATCGCAAGTAACAAGTCTCAGATTACTATTTAAAATATTTATTTTGTAAAGAAAATAAGTGTTCTCACACTCTCTCGCTCCGGACTCAAGCGAACAGCCGTGGGACACTGACTGGATTTGATTTTCGAGATGGTTGTCAAGCCCAGCGAGGCGGTCTTAAGTCCTTAACCTCGTATTATTCAGACTCCCGATGTGCGGTCCAGACCTAATACAGAGTTTCAATATGCTCCCGAGAGCAGTCGGGTAATGAGTTTAATCTTAGACTTTAGGGTAACCTAGCGCCAATGATTCTACAAGTTTTGGGTCTTGCAGATCGTATTTAAAGTGATTCAAATGGATTTCATGGCTAATCTAGTTTAGCACTTAGTTAACTTTGTCAAATTTCTAAAGGATTTAATCCTAAGTGATTTCTGGTCGAGGTGGTACTCAGGTCTTTATACAGAAATTTTCGAGTCGTTACAATCTACCTCCCTTAAACAAAAATTTCATCCTCAAAATTTGTACATTTTCGTACTCCTCGAGAATCTGAGGGTAGTTCTTTCTGACCTCGACTTCTATCTCCCATGTAGCCTCCTCTTCTGAATGATGTGTCCATAGTACCTTCACAAGTGAAATTACCTTGCTACGCAGTACCTGCTCCTTCCTGTCAAGTATACGCGTCGGGCGCAGCTCATACGTAGCATCCTCGCTTAGCTGTACCTGCTCCCATCTGATGATATGTGAAGGATAAGGAACTTACTTCTTCAGCATAGATACATGAAATACGTTGTGTACAGCTGCAAGTGGTGTGGGCAAAGCGAGACGATAGGCCACAACACCCACTAGATTCAGTATCTGAAACGGACCGATAAACCTCAGTGTGAGCTTCCCCCTCTTCCCGAACCAAAGGACTCCTTTCATAGGGGAAACTCTGAGGAACACATGGTCTCCAACCTCAAACTCAAGCGGTCGCCGCTTCGTATCGGCGTAGCTCTTCTGCCTGCTCTACGCTGTAAGAAGTCGACGCCTAACAATGTCGATCTTCTCTGAAGTCACCTGCACCAACTCTGGGCCAATCAAGCTATGCTCGCCAACCTCAGCCCAACAATGCGGTGCTCTGCAAGGGCGACCATACAGGGCCTCATATGGAGTCATACCAATACTCGCCTGGAAGCTGTTGTTGTAGGCAAACTCTGCGTAAGGAAGACAGCCATCCCAACTGTCCTTGAAGTCCAACACACATGCTCGCAACATATCCTCTGTCTACTCGTCAGTCTGAGGATGAAACGTCGTACTGAACTTCAACTTCACACCCATCGCTTCCTGGATACGAGTCCAGAAGATAGATGTAAACCAAGTGTCTCTGTCCGACATGATCTTAAGTGAAACTCCATGCAGACGCACAATCTCTCTTATGTACAGCCTAGCCATCTCGTCTGCAGAGTTCGTGACTCTGATAAGGAGGAAATGGGCCGATTTGGTCAACCGGTCCACAATCACCCAAATAGAATTGTGTCCATTCCTCGTCTTCGGCAACCCCGATATGAAATCCATGGAAATGAAGTCCCACTTCCATTCTTCTATGGGCATAGGCTGAAGCAGTCCAGGAGATCTGCGATGTTCTGCCTTAACCTGCTGGCACATTAGACAATGAGAAATGAACTCAGCGATGTGGGCCTTTATGTTATCCCACCAATACGACTGTCTCATGTCCTGGTACATCTTCGTGCTACCAGAATGGATCGCAAGCTTCGAGTTATGGGCAGACTCGAGAAGCTCATGTCTCAAGTCAGGTATGTCAGGAACGCATAGGCGGCCACAGAATCGCAGACCCCCATCAGAACCAACTCTCCACTCGGAGTCCTCAACGTCGCTAGCTTGCTCTCAAAGCTCAGACAACCGATCATCGCCCTTCTGAGGCTCGATGATCCTATCATCAATAAGTGGCCGCACCCAAACGTGCGCGACGCACTCAAATGGCTCCTCCACAGTGAGTTTCTACCCGAAGTCCCGCACGAACTCTAACATATCCCACTCTGCTATCATCAGTGGAGCCACAAATGCAATCGCCTTCTTGATGCTCAACGCATCCGCCACAAGGTTGGCCTTGCCAGGATGGTAGGAGACCTCGAACTTGAAGTCCTTCAAGGTTTCCATCCATCGGCGCTGCCTCATATTCAAGTCTCGCTACGTGAATATATACTTAAGGCTCTTGTGGTCGCAGAAAAGCTCGAACTCCTCTCCGTAGAGGTAATGTCTCCAAAGCTTCAATGCAAAAATGACAGCTGTCAACTCCAGGTCATGTGTAGGGTAATTCTCCTCGTGCTTCCTTAATTGTCTCGAGGCATACGAAATCACCCTGTCCTTTTGCATAAGGACACAACCCAAACCAATGCGAGACGCGTCAGTATATATCGTGTACTTAACCCCTTGCTCTGGCAATACTAACATAGGGGCGGCCGTCAACCTGTCTTTCAGCTCCTTGAAAGCTACTTCTACCTTCTCATTCCAGGCGAAATTCAAATTCTTACATGTCAACTGTGACAACGGCCTATCAATCTTCGAGAAGTCCCAAATGAAGTGACGATAATAACCTGCCAAGCCAAGAAAACTCCTCACCTCGGTAACTGAGCTAGACTGTTTCCAATATTGGACCGCAGCTACCTTAGCAAGGTCCACAGCTATCCCATCCTTAGACACTGTATGTCCCAGGAACTTGACTTCCTCCTGCCAGAAGTTGCACTTCTTATACTGCACAAACAACTGGTTCTTCCTCAAAGCATCTAACACCGCTCTCAGGTGCACCTCATGCTCTTCTCGACTCGTGGAATATATTATGATGTCATCGATGAATACGATAACGAATCGGTATAAGAATAGTCGAAATACCCTGTTCATCAAGTCCATGAACACGGCCGATGTGTTCGTAAGACCGAATGACATTACCAGAAACTCGTAATGGCCAAAACATGTCCTGAAAGCTGTCTTCTGTACATCCTCATCTCTGACGCGCAGCTGATGATACGCTGACTACAGATTAATCTTCGAAAAGTACTTCACCCCCTTCAACTGATCAAATAGATCATCTATCCTGGGCAAAGGATACTTGTTCTTCACGGTGACCTGGTTCAACCTACAGTAATCAATACACAATCGTAGTGAACCATCCTTCTTCTTCACAAACAGTACAGGTGCTCCCTAGGGAGACACACTAGGTCGTATAAAGCCTTTCTCTACCAGCCCATCAATCTGTTTCCACAGTTCCTCCATCTCGCATGGAGGCATGCGATACGTCGGTAAAGAGATAGGTGTCGCACCGGGCGTAAGATCAATAGTAAAGTCGATCTCGTGCCGAGGTGTCAACCTAGGAATTGGTGCAAAAACATCCACAAAAGCCTAACTACCGGCGTATCCTCAAGCATCAAAACATCAGTAGCCTCTAACAAAGAAGCGTAACATCGCAACCGAGTAGCGTAACTGACCTGAACAGGAAAAGTAAAGGTCGTGCCATCGAGTCCATAGGCAGTCACCACCCTAGTCTCGCAGTCGATCTCGGATCGCATCTCAGTGAGCCAATCCATACCAAAGATAATGTCGTAATGGAATAGAGGGACGACGATCAGGTCAACTAGTACCACTCTGCCACCCAAGTCTATCGGGTAGCCCTCACACATACGAGTAACCTTAGAGTAAGTCCCAGTAGCAGTGATAACCCTCACTCCTCTCGTAGGAGCAGTAACTAAACTCAGTCGCCTGACTGTCATGCATGAAACCATAGAAGTAGTGGACCCAGTATCCACCAATAAGAAGACGGGAGTACCTTGAACGTGTGCAGTGACCTCAAAGGCCATAGGCGCAGAAGGTGCAGTATCTGGTTCCTCTGCGGTGAGCGCATGAACACGCACCTATTGTGATCGATTAGGTTGAGGTACCATGGGCCGTTGAGGCAGCCGAAAACGAGGTGCAGGCAGTTTGAAGGACGGACGTGCAGGTGTCATCTGAAGTGTTGGAGTCGATATAGCCTGTGGACGAGAACGACCAATCATCTGCGGCGGAGAGAACCCGCTATCCCTCATCCATGCAAAACAACTCCCAATAGGATGACCTTGTTTCCCGCAGTACGTTCAGGACACAATAGGGTGCCTCATCGGAGCCACTGGCACTGCGATCCTGGGAGGTGAATCAGTATGAGGCCTCTTGCCTAGGAAAGGCCTACCTGAACCTCTTGTCGTGGTCTCGTAACCATAGCACCACGGGATCGTGTCAAGCGGTCCACATCTTGCTCGGCCATCATAGACATGTGAACCAGCTCCGCATAAGAAGGTATACTGATACAGCACATCTTCGACCGTATATCAGGTCACAAACCTCCAGAAAAATAGCATATCTGTATCTGCTCAGTCGGGACAAAGAGGCCTAACTCGGTAAAGCGATGCTCATACTCAGTAACAGTCATGCCTCCCTGCTTAAGGCGTAAAAACTCATCCTCCCGCTCATGTCTGTAAGTCTACGGGTAATACTTCCCATGGAACCAGAACTCAAATGTTGTCCAAGTCCACACATAGTACACTGCGACAGACCGCAGCACACTATCCCACCATAGGCTGGCCTCCCTCTCGAACATGAAAGTGGCCAACTCGACCTGCTCTGCCTCAGTACAGTGTAACATCCGTAGCATCTTCGAGATGCGGTCTAGCCAAAACTCAGCCTCCTTAAGTCTGTGAGAACCAGTGAATGTGGGAGGCCTCAAGCGCTGGAATCGCTCGAGTAGGCCACGAGTACCAACATCTCCAGTAGGGGGTACAACAGGTGTGGGCAGAGGCACATCCTCAAACTGAGCAGGCAGCTCTGTATGCTCAGCAGGACGTGTAGATGTCGGAGGTGGACTCGCACTCCCACCCTGAGATAAGGCCTCAGAAATAGTGGCCATAAGCTGCTGGTGCTGCATCTGCTATTGATGCATCATCAACATCATCTGCTCAAACCTATCAAGAGGTGGAGCAGCCTGCGGCTCATACTGTGTAGATGAGGATGCCCGGTGCTACTCGCGAACTGAGGGTGTATAAGGTGGCAGTCCACCAGTAGGACCAGCAGGAGGCTGATCAAAGTCTAAACCTCGGTCCGTAGGACCACCTCTACGAGAAGGAGTCTGGTCCATTAAGTCAGTGAGAAGGAGGTGTACCGTGCTCCGTGTATACTGTCATAGCATGCCCTATAGAACATAGGGTGCAACGTATGTGAGATAAAGCATAGTAACACATTATACAAGCACTTTAAGCATTCCACACATCTCATAGCAAAAGAGGCTGCATGCTTTTCATTTACCCAAAATTGTCATAATACATGGGATACAGAGTTATATGAATCATGATAGAAATTACATGTGAGCCAATTACATCCACAACATCAAACACTTAAAACATACTACTAACTACTACATCATCAACATGAAACATAAACCTACTACAGAGGAAACCAAAACAACTACAAAACAGCAATAAGGATGGCTAGGCATCCGAATCAGGCGATGGAGGAGGGGCATTCTTGTCCTGTAGACAGCACAGGATGGCCTTCAAGGTGCGAGATACCTTGCAGAGCTTGGTTTGGACCCGCTCGACTTCCTATTGCAGGGTGGCATGGCCCTCCTCAAGATGGGCTAAACGCGCATCTATGGTAGCCCGATCGGTGCCCTACTCCTAAGCCGCAGGAGGTGAACTCTCCTTTGTATCCTGGGCATCAGGTTCCTCTTCCTTTTCTTCTATTTCATTGCCACTCCCATCTTCACTCTCTTCTTCACGCACCAACTCATCATCACTCTCCACATGTCGGGTCCGTTGTCGCCGTGCCCCAAGTTCCATCTGATGGAGAGTACTCTCGTCGATTTGGTGGATCGGTGCTGGCCTTTCCACCCCCAGACTGTAGCCAAACTCCCATGCAATCCTGTATATGAGTTGGCCAAAGGAAAGCGAAACAGAGCTCCTGGTGGAGCATGCAATACTCACAATCTGTCGCAATACGAATGTAAGCACGCACAAGTTCACCCTCTACCCCACTTGGTACAGAAAGTCTACCATGAGTCGCGTGCACTCGCTGCGATTACTGTGTCTGGTGTAGAGGTTGTATGTGAAGATGTGATGTAGTAGGCGGAAGTCTTCTGATATGTGGGACGCTAGCAGGCTTTTGTTCGGCTGCCACTTCAACCAGTCGGCCACCACAAAGGTAACGTGTGTGACGATCCTTTTTACGAGCAGTCCCTAGATTTTGTTCGCTAATATGTACATCACCAAGGGGCATATTCATAAGCCACGCAATCACTCTCACATCAACAGTGACAAACAGATTCACCCCAACTAAGAGTCGGAACTGCAAAGGTTCCACTGTAGGCTCACGAATGTTGGCGTAGAAGGCTTGGACAGTACCAGGATTGGCGCGACCTCTGGCCTCAAATAGCGGACCCCAGTGGGCCGCCTCCACTTGCTCGAACAAGTAGTATTCACCGAAGAACCGTCCATCCACCTGGGCTTCAAAGAGAACCCTGCGGTCCTCATAAACTCCTTGAGGTAGTGCCGCCAACTAAGCTCGTTCAGCAGGGATCCGAGGATCAAGATCCCTCTTCATTCAAAATTCCCGAGCAAAGCTCCAGCTAGCGGCGGTGTCTCTTGGCCGCCTTGATCGTGTAGGGCGACTAGGCCCAGCCTCATCAGCGGCGTCTTTCTCGTACCCATAAGAGAGAGGATGGTGGAGATGGAGAAAATGGCCGAAACAATTGCTAGAAAGGCCATGGAAAGGGAAGGAATGGAAAGAAAGAGGGCTGGAGGATTGGTTCTCCACTGACTTGGGTTCCAACAAATGTTGTAGGGGCCCAAATGATAGGGATTTAAGAAAGAAAATGGAGAGATCAGATGGGTGAGGAAGCTCACACAATTTTTGAGTTCCAAATGAGGGTGTGAGAGCTTAAACACGAGAAACGGAGAGGGAAAGGAGGAAAGGACTGCTGTGGACGATGGGAATGGATGGGTTGTGGTCGAAACAAACAGAGAGGACGATTGGAAGGGCGATTGGAGAGAGGAGACAGCAAGTGTAGAGAGGACAAATGGCTTGGAGGGGAGGTTTATGAAGGAAGTAGAGGTTTGGGATTTTGCAAATGAATGGGAGCTGCATCAGGGGGTTTATTAGACCCTCAAAGTGAATCGGCCCGAGCCGCGGGCCCGGCCCAATCCAAAATCCAGTGAGGCCTCGCTGACCAACTGTCTGGATTTTGAGGGCCCACCCCATGGGCGAGACCCTCCTATCCCCTAGGCCCCAAAAAACCCTGGGTACCCCTAGATTGATGTGGGTAGGCCCCCGACTCCGATTCGCTCAATTTCGGGTAGTTCCGGGCACTTTCAGACACATACTTGCATTTACAGATCTTTAACTGCTGGGATGAGGTGTATTGTGATCTAGACACGTCAGTAGATGGTCTAGAAGTGATTTGGGGTCGACTCGTGCGATCAGGATCAAGTACGAACTCGATCAAAATGCTCGTTTTCTATGAACTTCGCCAAATGGCGAAATTGGGGAAGCCTAGGACTGTTTCTATATTTTTCTCGCACCCTCCTAAGTTAAAGCGTTAGCGTACATCGTGGGAACATAACTCAAGTCTGGTTTAATCAAATTCATACTCTGATACCAACTTGTAATGCCCTAAAAATCGGGGGTCGAGCATAACTCAACTCCCGAGTTCCAACGCATCACATATGCAACATAAATAATGATGATTAATTGTTGTCTATGTTAGAGCAATAAATATGAGTGAGATTATACCAAAACAGTACTTCATACTCTAGATCAATTGTATAAAGGTAAGCGGAAGACAGAACTGTATATATATGTATGTAACGGAAACAAAACTATCTCAATCTCTAGAGTATGAACCCATCTAAGTCACCATATACATATATCTATTTTATGTTCAAAAAGTCAAAAATACAACTGAGTAATCCCTGCAAGTCTCGTCGATCCTGGTAGTCTAGTCAAAGCAACCAGAATACTGCATAAATGAGAACTCGTCCTAGTCCTCGCCATAATCCGGCTCAGCCTCCTGAGTCGCCATCTCATCTACACCTGAGACAAAGTCTGGTTGGTGTGTACAACACCATCCTGTAACATGAAAGTGAGTAGATAACTCAGTAGAATAATAAAACATAGGTTAACATGTTATCGACTCAGTCAAGCAGTAATGATAAAGCAGTATAATCAAGCACTCATAACTACTCTTACTAATGCAAGTATGTATGCAGTCATGATGTATGCCCTCACCACACACTCCCTCGTGAGACACCATCTTACGTTCGTGGCATGCTTGTATTCCTCAGTGCTCCACATCTTCCAGGCACATGCAATGCATGATGAGATTGATTATCAAGTTTTTATTAGTCCATTTCAAATAGCAGTATTGGGAAACTAAGGTACCTCCCTTGTATCATTCCCAAACATGATCCATTCTAGGGTCGTCAGTCCTAGTTAATCTCATACGATATTGTGTTTCTAAGTCGCTGCAGAGGCTACCAAGGCTGTTACGCACAAAGGTTACACCACTCCCCCATCACCTCTTTAACGATTCATCACTATACAGATACAAGCCTAGTTCATACTCTATACACTGCGGCAAAACTCGTTGCCTCACCGCAAATTTAGAGTATAGTCGAGGTCACTATAAAGGGCTCGTCACCAATCAGTGTAGGCCGACATCTTGAATATAGTGTCCCATACCACCATAATCGGCTCACATATCTAGTTGCTCACTGGTCACTATGGGGAGGCACGGGGCCCCAACGTAGGCCAACAGCTTGACCACGGTGTCCCATACCACCATGCCCAGCTCATGAGTCTTAGCGGATTGAGGCACCATAGTTAACGGGATTCCATTGGTAAGTTTGATACCCTAGGTTCAAGCAGTACCGACCAAACATGGTGAACATACATAGACATATCGGGTTACATGACGAGCCTAACTAGCTCGAGCGTACAATCAACTAAACGACATGAAGTGCATAAGCACTTCGTGTGGCCTAACCACTGTCGCCAACCGAAGTACGACTCGGGTTTGTCAAACACATCTTACATGGCGAAATGAATCTCAACCATGATCTCAAGTCTGGTAATGATTGTCTGGACTATAAACATAGTCTCAAACTCAATCAATCCTTATTCATAGCATGTGGAGTAAATCATATTAAACAAAGTAATTCAAGAAAGTTAACAAGCATGTCATAAAGCATGTTATAAAGCATGTTATAAAGCACTACATAAACAGGAAACACAAATACATATATATCATAAGTAAGCAGTTAAAGTAATCAACCATATGGAGGAAATCATACAGGTCTCTAAGGTAGTTGAGAATCCCATCTCAACACCTACCTAAGGCACCATCATCCAAACACTTACTCTCACAAGCATTTTCACAAACACTTAGAATACATAATTTTAACATACATAGTGTATGTTAACAAAACATGTATTAGGGCTAGTCCTTTAGCCAAGCAAGTATTTTATGCACATATTATATATTCATACAGCAAATAATCATGGCAAACACATTTCCAAAATATATACATATACGGTACTTTCTACAATACACTATTTCTACATACATAGTATATATTAGCATAACATGTATTAGGGTGAATCTTTTCGTCAAATAAGTATTTTATCCAGATATCATATATTCATACAACAAATAATCATGTTAAATACATTTTCAAAATATATACGCATACTGTATTTTCTACGAATACCTAGAATATGTAAAATTTCATATTCTACGTCTTTAATCGAAACAGAACACAGAAAGCACTTTGTACATGTTCAATTGCATGCAGATCATGAATCTATTATTATCCGACATTGAAAGCATTGAAAACTGTAACCTATAAACCTAAAGTCCTCACCTTTTACAGTAGAATCGTCACGAATCTGATAGGTTTGCTAAGCTTCCGTATTCGGTAGTTTGGTAACCTATAGAATGAAATAGGTTAGCTATTTCATAACCTATAACCTTCACACCCCAAAATAGATTAGGGTTAGGGTTTCTGTAACGACCTGTAAATTTTCGTACATTGGGTCGAGTACCACCTCGACCAGAAATCAATTAGGATTAAATCCTTTAGAAATTTAACAAAGTTAACTAAGTACTAAACTCGATTAGCCGTGAAATCCGTTAGGATCGCTTTAAATATGATCTGCAAGACCTAAAACTTGTAAAACAAGTGACGCTAGGTTACCCTAAAGTTTAGAACCAAACACATTTCCTGGCTGCTCTCGGGAATGAAACGAAACTTCGTATTAGGTCTAGACCGCACATCGGAAGTCCAATTAACACAAAGTAAACGAACTAGGACCGCCTCACTAGACTTGACAATCATCTCAAAAATCAGGTTCATCCGATGTCCCACGGCCATTCGTTTCGATTCAGAGCGAGGATGTGTGAAAAACACTATTCCTATTCCAAAATAAATATCAGGAATAGTGATCTGGCATCATTGTTGACGCGTCAGTATTAACAACCCGACCATCGAATCGGATCAAATTACACCCTCGGATTAAGAAAAATTTCAGGAACATTTACATGTACTTGGAATTTCGGATCGTGGCCCACTGACCGTTGAACTGAAAGTGGTCTGCCACGTGAGATCTGGGAATCCGATCGAGTCAAAAACGTAATCCCACATAGATCCATAGATGGTGAGCTTAAGTCTGACGTTTGGCTCAAGGAGGGCCACCAGAACCTCTCTTTTGAGCTGGAAAAGTGACGAATATCCTCTATTATCAGTAACCCTTGAACCTGAGTCTATTTTCGGAATGTTTTTGGCTATAAAAGGAGCTTAGAACAGCCCCTCTCACAGCCATACGAATTTGGGATTAAAACCCTAGAGAGAGAGAGAAAAGAGGGAGAATAGCTTGGGATTTGTGGGAGATCTTCCTCCTACTGCTTTGGGTTGTCACACGGCCTACACCGCTCCATTCCAGGTGTTTTCCCGGTAGTTTCCATTCCGTTTGAAGGTAAGAAACTCTAACCCTAGGTCTGATTTAAGGTAGGATCGTTGTGGGTTATGAAAAGGCTAACCGATTCCACTCTTTAGGCTAGAAAACTCCCGTATACGGAAGCTCTACTACCCTTGCTGATTCGTTGGATTTCCAAGGGCAAAGGTGATGACTTTAAGTGTATAAGTTACGTTTTTCAACGCTTTCAATGTCAGATAATGATAGATTCATGATCTGTATGTAAATGCACATGTACAAAGTGCTTTCCGTTTCCTGTTTCGATTAACGTTGTAGAATATGGAATTTCACATATTCTTGGTATACGTAGAAATACCGTACACGTATTTTTTTTGGGAAAATGTTTGACATGTTTATTTAATGTATGATTATATGATATATGGATAAAATACTAATTTGGTGAAAGGAATCGCTGAAATACATGTTCATGTGTAAATGCTACGTATGTTGAAATTGTGTATTCTAGAAATACCCTATATATATATTTTTTGGGAAAATGTATGACATGTTTATTTAATGTATGATTATACAACATATGTATAAAATACTAGTTTGGCGAAAGGAATCGCTGAATTACATGTTCGCTTGTAAATGCCTAGTATGTTGAAATTGTGTATTCTAGAAATACCGCATATGTGTGAATTTTGGAAATACAATTGTAACGATTATTTGATGTATGATTATGATATACATGGGTAAAATACTCACTGGCGAAGGGACAGCCCTAACATGTATTTTGCTAACATACATCATGTATGTTGGAATAGTATATGCTAAGTGTTTGTGTAGATGCTTGTGTGTGTAAATGCTTGAGTGTTAGTGCCTTAGAGAGGTGCCGATATGGGATTCCCGACTCCCTTAGAGACATGTAGGATCTCCTCCATGTGGTGGTTCGCTAGAACCACTCCCTTGTAATGTGTACGTAATTGTATCCTTATGTGGATAGTGCTTTACTACACGCTTCACAACATGCTTTACAACATGCTTTACATCATGTTTTACTTCATACTTTATAACATGCCTGCTAACATGCTTGTATTGCTTGTTTATCATGCTTTACTCTACATGCTATTGATGAAAACTGTTTGAGTTTGGGACTGTGTCTATAGTCCAAACATTCGGTACCAGACTTGCGGTTGTGGCTGAGATTCATATCGCCACAACGGACGTGTCTGGCGAACCCGAGTCGTACTTCGGTTGGCGATAGTGGTTGGCCACACGGAGTGCTTTTGCGCTCCATATCGCTCAACTTGTGGTGCACTCGAGCTAGTCAGGCTTGTCAAGTAAATCAAAATGTATTGTGTGTTCACCATGTTTGGTCGCTACTGCTTGAACCTAGGGTACCAAACTTACCAGTGGCGATCCCGTTTAACCATGGTACCTCGATCCGCTAAGACGCATGAGCCGAGCATGGTGGTATGGGACACCGTGGTCGAGCTGTCGGCCTACGCTGGGGCCATGTGCCTCCCCATAGTGACCATTGCGCAACTAAACTCGTGAGCCGAATACGGTGGTATGGGACACTGTATTGACTTAGAAACAATACATGTATATTGGTACTCAGTTAGTACTCATACTCTGGAGTTCATAAAATTTTGTTACTTTACATACTTTGAATATAAAATTTCAGTCTTCCGCTTGCCTTTATACAATTGAACTGGAGTATGAATTACTGTTTTGGTATAATCTCATTCATGTTTATTGCGCTAACTCAGACAACATTTAACCATCATTGTGTATGTTGCATAAGTGATGCGTTGGAACTCGGGAGTTGAGTTCATACTCGACCCCCGAATTTCAGGGCGTTACAAGTTGGTATTAGAGCATGATTTTGATTAAACCGGACCTGAGTTATGTCCCCACTATGTACGCTGACGTGTTACAACCTAGGAGGGTGGGCAAAAGTGTAGAAACAGTCTTAGGGTCTCCCGATTTCACCGTTCGGCGAAATTCATTAAAAACGAACGCGTTGATCGAGTCTGTACTCGATCTTGACCGCACATACGGACTCTAAATCACTCCTAGACCATCTATTGACGTGTCCAGGTCACTATCCACGCAAAATCAGTCTTCAAAAATCAGGAAAAATCAGATTAGTTCAGAAAATTTTCGGAACTAACCGTTCTGGAGCTGAACTGAGTTCGGAGGCCCCCCACGTTAATCCATTAAGGTTCTAGATCGAACCAGGGTGCATTTGGCATCCTGGACACATGGCAAACAGGGCCCCACCGCGGCGGCGAGGTTCCGGCCAAGTCCGACCACGGCGGCGCCGCGGCACCGGCGGCGGACCGCGGTCCGGTCGACTTTCTGAGGTGGGTCCAAGCATGAGGTTGGTCGGCCTGACTCCCTCTACCCCCTAGCACGTGCCAAATTACAAGTTGGTTAGGTTTTAAGTGGCTGGAGCACCCTTCTTCCTCATTTCACCCATTTTCCAACACCTCCACACCCATTTTCGATTTTTCTCAAAAACCCATCCCTCCAAACCTTCAAATCTTCCATTTTCTTCCATAACTCACACACCCCAACCTTCCACAATAGCCCTAGCTTCCTCCTTTCCCCATTTTCTAAAGTTGGAGCTCTCATACCCCTCCTTGGAGCTCAAAAATCGGGTAATCTACTAACCCATTCCATTCTCTTCTTGTTTCACCTTCATTTCCTACCTCTAGTGCTCCTTCCACAATTTTCCATGGCCCTCCTTAGTGTGGTGGCTACCATTTTTTCCATTTCCTCCATCCTATCTCTCATGGGAAAGAGAAAAACTGCGGCCGATGACGCCGGCCCAAGTAGGCCAGCCCATTCCCGAAGAAGATCCGATGTTGGGGCTGGCACAAGCACCGTGCGGGAGTTTAGGTCGAAGCGAGACCTGGATCCTGACCATCCCGCCAGAAATGCTTATCCGATAGGCATCGAATACGGGCGCTTCGCGGGCCGCAAGGTTGTGTTTGAAGCTCATGTAGATGAAAGAATGTTTGGCCTACACCCGATGATGGACCACTTGGTGGATATCGGATGGAATTCTATTTTTGAAGGCGAGTCTCCCGCATGTGAGCACACGGTTCGCGTTTTCTACACTCACATCGTGGACTCATCAGTAGAGCCTCTTCAGTTTACTGTCTCTGTGAGGGGCATAAGGCGCACAATCATTGTGGATGAGGTGGTTCGAATCACGAAGATCCCGCTTGGTCAAGTGCAGCCTAGTGATGACTTCTCTAGAAGTGCGCGGGAAAGGGATCGTCGCACGCGATATCTCTGTGGTCGCCGGGTTACTTGGAAGCGAGGAAATTATATTGCGGCGACAAAGATAACTGAAGACTTCCGTTTACTCCATCACATTTTCACATACAATGTATACCCACGGTGGGGTAACTGCATGGAGTGTACTCGGGTGATGGTGGACTTTCTGTACAAGATGGGACGCGGGGACAACATATGCCTGCCCACATTCATCCTATCCCAGATAGTTCATGTTGTTCGTTCTTCCAGGAACGATCTTTCGCTCCCATTTGGCCGTCTGATCTGCAGGATGGCTCGTGATGTAGGCTACAGATTGAATATGGAGGATCTTGCACCAGTCCGAGTCATAAGTGAAGCGACACTCAAGAATATGAAGATCGGCCCTCAACAGCGGCAAGCCCGACTCGACGAGTCTGGAGATGAGTCGGATAGCGCCGGCGAGGAGAGTATTGACCTCCAGGCAGAGAGTGATGAGGAGCGTGGTGATGACATACAGGAAGAAGAATCTGAGGCTCAGGACACCGAGGAGAGTTCACCCCCTGCGGCTCAGGAGCAGGGTGTGGATCGAGATGCTTTTGATGCGCGATTGGCCCGTCTTGAGGAGGGGCAAGCCGCCCTGCAGTAAGAGGTTGGACAAGTTCGGGCTGAGCTTGGTAAGACCCGAGCCAAGCTTGAAGAGACCGAAGCCTACATGAAGAGGAGCTTTGAGAAGGTGTCTCGTACGTTGAAGGTCATTCTGTGCCGTGTGCAGGACAAGAACGCTCCTCCTCCACCGCCTACTTCGGATGCTTAGTCATCCATGTTGTCGTATGTTGTATTTGCTTTGGTTACCGCGATAGGCGGTTTATATTTTCATGTAGATGGAGTAGTAGAGAGTAACATGTTTTAGGTGTTTGATGTAGTGGATGTATTGGCTATGATGTGAATTCTGTCGTGATTCATGTAACTCTGTATTCCATGTATTATGACAATTTTGGGAAAATGAAAAGCATATAGCCTCTTTTGTTTTGATGATGTGTGGAATGCTTAAGTGCTTTATGGAGTGTATTATGCCTTATCTCACAAATGATTCTACCCTATGTTGTATAGGGCATGCCGCGACAGTATACACGGAGCACGGCACATCTTCTTCGACCAGGCTCATAGACCGGACTCTTGGTAGTAAGCGGTCCTACGGACCGAGGGTTGGGATCGATCGCCTCCTATTTGGTCCTATCGGTGGGATGACCACCTTATATGCCCCCGGTCCGTGAGCAGTATCGGCCATCTTCTTCTGCGCAGCATGACTCTTAGGCTGCTCCGTCAACTGATAGGTTTGAGCAGCTGATGATGATGATGCATCAGCAGCAGATGCAAGAAGAAGCAGAAGCAGACATGATACAGCCAAAGAAGCACCAAAGCACCGGCTTACTTATGGCCACTATCGCTGAGGCCTTGTCCCGTGGTGGTAGTGCGACTCCACCTACGACATCTGCACATCCTGATGAGCATTCTGAACCTCCTGCTCAGGTTGAGGATGTGCCTCTGCCCCCATCCGTCGCACCTCCTACTGGAGAGGTCAGTACTCGTGGTTTACTCGAACGATTTCAGCACTTGAGGCCTCCCTCATTTATGGGTTCTCACAGACCCGAGGAGGCAGAGTTCTGGCTTGACCGCATCTCTAAGATGCTTCGGATGCTACATTGCTCAGAGGCAGAGCAAGTGGAGCTAGCCGCTTTCATGTTTGAGAGGGAGGCCAGTTTATGGTGGGATAGAGTGCTGCGCACAGTCGCAGTAGATTTCGTGTGGACCTGGGAGGCTTTCGAGTCTCGGTTCCACGAGAAATACTACCTGCAGACGTATCGGCATGAGCGGGAGGATGAGTTTCTGCGCCTCAGGCAGGGAGGCATGACGATCACGGAGTACGAGCACCACTTCACAGAGTTGGGCCGCTTTGTCCCGACTATACTTGGTGGATGAGCAGATGCGGATGCGTCGTTTCTCCTTGGGTTTGCGACCGGAGATACGGTCGAGGATTTGCTGCCTCAGTATCCCCACCTACGCGGCATTGGTCCACATGTCTATGACGGCCGAGCAGGATGTGGACCGATTGGCCAGATCGCGTGGTGCTATGGTTGCGAGGCCACGCCAGGATTTGCAGAGCAGGCCTATCTTAGGCAAGAGGCCACGTGCTGATTCGCCCCCCAGGGCCGCAGCACCTGTTGTTCCTGTGAGACGCCCGTTGGTGACCTGCACGTATTGCGGGAAACCAGGACACCCTGCTGAGAGCTGTTTCTCGCGCATGAGGGCTAGCGGATTTGTGCCACCGCAGAGATTGGATCACCCTTATCCATAGGTCATATCAGCTCCACCGTTACAGACTGCTCCTGCACATCCTTCCTTCCGACCTCCTGTGTCGCGCTTCAGGCCCCCACAGTGACCCTTGGCTCCTCAGCCGAACCGCCAGCAGCAGGCTCGCGTGCACACGCTTATTGCTGAGGCACTAGAGGCGTCGATTTCGGCACCGACGACTTTTGAGGGTACGGCTCATGTTCATGGTACTCCCGTTTCTTTATTGGTGGACACTGGGTCCACTACTTCTATTATTTCTTGTGGGGCGGTGAAACGTCTATCTTTGCATACGATTCCCACTAAGGGAATGAGACTCACTACGGCTACCGGGACCTGTTCGGATGTCACACGATTCTGCGAGGGTTGCTCGATAGTTTTGGGTAGCAGCACAGTGCTCGTCGACCTTATTGTTGCTCCGCTATGGCACTACGACGTTATACTTTGCATGGATTGGCTCGCCAAGATGAGGGCGGAGATAGATTGCGATGCTCGGATCGTGACTGCCTATGGACCTGACGGCACAGCTTTCACGTTCCCAGTGCAGGTCAGTTGGCCTGTCGAGTTGATTGTTATCTTCGTTTTACTTGTGCCGATTGATGGTCCGACACTGGAGGGTACGCCAGTGGTTCGGGAGTTTGTTGGAGTCTTTAAGACTATCCCTGGTTTACCTCCTCGGCATGAGATTGATTTTACGATTGACCTTACGCCTGGTGCGACGCCCATCTCGTTACCGACTTATCGTATGCCTCCATGTGAGATGGAGGAGCTACGGAAACAGATTGACGAACTTGTAGGGAAAGGTTTTATTTGACCTAGTGTGTCTCCTTGGAGAGCACCTGTGTTGTTCGTGAAGAAGAAGGATGGGTCGCTACGGCTGTGTATTGATTACCGTAGGTTGAACCAAGTCACGGTGAAGAACAAGTATCCTTTGCCCAGGATTGATGATCCGTTCGATCGGCCTGAGGGGGGCGAAGTATTTCTCGAAGATTGACCTTCGGTCGTGGTACCACCGGTTGCGCGTGAGAGAGGAGGACGTGCGAAGACGGCCTGACCTTCAGACGTGCTTCGGGCACTATGAGTTTTTGGTGATGTCGTTTCGGTCGACGAATGCACCGGCCCGTGTTCATGGATCGATGAACCGGGTATTTCGGCCCTTCCTTTACCGATTCGTCATCGTCTTTATCGATGACATCTTGATATACTCCACGAGTCGGGAGGAGCACGAGGAGCACCTGCGAGCAGTATTGGGTACGTTGGAGAAGAACTAGTTGTTTGCGCAATACAAGAAGTGCGACTTCTGGCAGGAGGAAGTTAAGTTCCTGGGACATGTAGTGTCCAAGGATGGGATAGCAGTGGACCTTGCTAAGGTAGCTGCGGTTCAGGATTGGCAGCAGCCTGAGTCGGTTACTGAGGTGAGGAGTTTCCTTGGTCTGGCTGGGTATTACAGACATTTCATTCGGGATTTCTTAAAGATCGCCAGGCCATTGTCTCAGTTGACTCAGAAGGACCTGAAGTTCGCTTGGAATGAGAAGGCGGAGGCAGCTTTTAAGGAGCTGAAGGACAAGTTGACGTCTGCCCCTGTGCTAGTATTGCCAGAGCAAGGGGTGAAATACATGGTGTATACTGATGCGTCTCGCGTTGGTTTGGGTTGTGTGCTGATGCAGAAGGATAGGGTGATTTCGTATGCCTCGAGACAATTAAGGAAGCACGAGGAGAATTACCCTACACATGACCTGGAGTTAGCAGGTGTCATCTTTGCATTGAAGCTCTGGAGACAATACCTCTACGGTGAGGAGTTCGAGCTTTTCTGCGACCACAAGAGCCTTAAATACATATTCACACAGCGGGATTTGAATATGAGACAGTGCCGATGGATGGAGACCTTGAAGGACTTCAAGTTCGAGGTTTCCTACCACCCTGGCAAGGCGAACCTTGTGGCAGACGCATTGAGCCGCAAGAAGGCGATTGCATTTGCGGCACCGCTGATGATATCCGAGTGGGACATGATGGAGTTTGTGCGGGACTTCGAGCAGAGACTCACTGTCGAGGAGCCTTTTGAGTGTGTTGCGCATGTTCGGGTGCGTCCACTTATTGACGACAAGATTGTTGAGGCCCAAGAGGGTGATATACGGCTGTCTGAGCTTCGAGAGCAGGCTAGTGACGCCGTGGACTCCGAGTGGAGAGTTGGTTCTGATGGGGGTTTACGATTCCGTGGCCGCCTATGTGTTCCTGATGTGGCTGACTTGAGACGCGAGCTTCTCGAGTCCGCCCATAACTCGAAGTTTGCGATGCATCCTGGTAGCACGAAGATGTACCAGGATATGAGACGGACGTATTGGTGGGATAACATGAAGGCCCACATTGCTGAGTATGTGTCTCGATGTCTGACGTGCCAGCAGGTCAAGGCAGAACATCGCCGACCTCCTGGACTACTTCAGCCCATGCCTATAGCGGAGTGGAAGTGGGACTTCATCTCCATGGACTTCATATCAGGGTTGCCGAAGACGAGGAAGGGGCACGATTCCATTTGGGTGATTGTGGACCGGTTGACCAAATCGGCCCATTTCCTCCCTATCAGAGTTACGAACTCTGCAGACGAGCTGGCTAGATTGTACATCAGGGAGATCGTCCGTCTGCACGGGTTCCTTTGGAGATCGTGTCGGACAGAGACACGCGGTTCACATCTATCTTCTGGACTCGTATCCAGGAGGCGATGGGTGTGAAGTTGAAGTTCAGTACAGCGTTTCATCCTCAGACTGATGGGCAGACAGAGCGGGTGAATCAGATTCTGGAGGATATGTTGCGAGCATGTGTGTTGGACTTCAAGGACAGCTGGGATGACTGTCTTCCATACGCAGAGTTCGCTACAACAAACGCCTTCCGGCGACTATTGGCATGGCCCCATATGAGGCTCTATATGGTCGACCTTGTAGGGCACCGCACTGTTGGGCAGAGGTTGGCGAGCTTAGTCTGATTGGCCCAGAGTTGGTACAGGCAACTACAGAGAAGGTAAACATTATTAGGCGTCGATTACTCACAGCGCAGAGCAGGCAGAAGAGTTACGCCGATACGAGGCGGCGACCGCTGGAGTTCGAGGTCGGGGATCATGTGTTCCTTCGGGTTTCCCCTATGAAGGGAGTCCTTCGGTTCGGAAAGAAGGGGAAGCTCACACCGAGGTTTATCGGTCCATTTCGGATACTGGATCGAGTGGGTGATGTGGCGTATCGTCTCGCCTTGCCTACACCACTTGCTTCCGTACACAACGTATTTCATGTATCTATGCTGAAGAAGTACATTCCTGATCCTTCGCATATCATCAGATGGGAGCAGGTACAGTTGAGTGAGGATGCTACGTACGAGCTGCGCCCGACGCGTATCCTTGATAGGAAGGAGCAGGTACTACGTAGCAAGGTCATCCCACTTGTGAAGGTGCTTTGGACACATCATTCCGAGGAGGAAGCTACCTGGAAGACTGAGGCCGAGGTCAGAAAGAACTACCCTCAGATTCTCGAGGACTACGAAAAGGTATAATTACGAGGACGAAATTTTTTGTTTAAGGGGGGTAGATTGTAACGACCTGTAAATTTCCGTACATTGGGTCGAGTACCACCTCGACCTGAAATCAATTAGGATTAAATCCTTTAGAAATTTAACAAAGTTAACTAAGTACTAAACTCGATTAGCCGTGAAATCCGTTGGGATCGCTTTAAATATGATCTGCAAGACCCAAAACTTACAAAACAAGTGACGCTAGGTTACCCTAAAGTTTAGAACCAAACTCATTTCCCGGCTGCTCTCGGGAATGAAACGAAACTCAGATAGGTCTAGACCGCACATCGGAAGTCCGATTAACACAAAGTTAAGGAACTAGGACTGCCTCACTGGACTTGACAATCATCTCAAAAATTAGGTCCATCCGATGACCCACGGCCATTCGTTTCGATTCGGAGCGAGGATGTGTGAAAAACACTATTCCTATTCCAAAATAAATATCAGGAATAGTGATCTAGCATCATTCGTTGACGCGTCAGTATTAAGCAACCTGACCGTCAGAATCAGACCAAATTACACCCTCGGATTAAGAAAAATTTCAGGAACATTTACATGTACTTGGAATTTCGGATCGTGGCCCACTGACCGTTGAACTGAAAGTGGTCCGCCACGTGCGATCTGGGAATCTGATCGAGTCGAAAACGTAATCCCACGTAGATCCATAGATGGTGAGCTTAAGTCTGACGTTTGGCTCAAGGAGGGCCACCAGAACCTCCCTTTTGAGCTGGAAAAGTGACGAATATCCTATATTAGCAGTAACCCTTGAACCTGAGTCTATTTTCGGAATGTTTTTGGCTATAAAAGGAGCTTAGAACAGCCCCTCTCACAGCCATACGAATTTGGGATTAAAACCCTAGAGAGAGAGAGAAAAGAGGGAGAATAGCTTGGGATTTGTGGGAGATCTTCCTCCTACTGCTTTGGGTTGTCACACGGCCTACACCGCTCCATTCCAGGTGTTTTCCCGGCAGTTTCCATTCCGTTTGAAGGTAAGAAACTCTAACCCTAGGTCTGATTTAAGGTAGGATCGTTGTGGGTTATGAAAAGGCTAACCGATTCCACTCTTTAGGCTAGAAAACTCCCGTATACGGAAGCTCTACTACCCTTGCTGATTCGTTGGATTTCCAAGGGCAAAGGTGAGGACTTTAAGTGTATAAGTTACGTTTTTCAATGCTTTCAATGTCAGATAATGATAGATTCATGATCTGTATGTAAATGCACATGTGCAAAGTGCTTTCCGTTTCCTATTTCGATTAACGTTGTAGAATATAGAATTTCACATATTCTTGGTATACGTAGAAATACCGTACACGTATTTTTTTTGGGAAAATGTTTGACATGTTTATTTAATGTATGATTATATGATATATGGATAAAATACTAATTTGGCGAAAGGAATCGCTGAAATACATGTTCATGTGTAAATGCTACGTATGTTGAAATTGTGTATTCTAGAAATACCGTATATGTATATTTTTTGGGAAAATGTATGACATGTTTATTTAATGTATGATTATACAACATATGTATAAAATACTAGTTTGGTGAAAGGAATCGCTGAATTACATGTTCGCTTGTAAATGCCTAGTATGTTGAAATTGTGTATTCTAGAAATACCGCATATGTGTGAATTTTGGAAATACAATTGTAACGATTATTTGCTGTATGATTATGATATACATGGGTAAAATACTCACGTGGCGAAGGGACAGCCCTAACACGTATTTTGCTAACATACATCATGTATGTTGGAATAGTATATGCTAAGTGTTTGTGTAGATGCTTGTGTGTGTAAATGCTTGAGTGTTAGTGCCTTAGAGAGGTGCCGATATGGGATTCCCGACTCCCTTAGAGACATGTAGGATCTCCTCCATGTGGTGGTTCGCTAGAACCACTCCCTTGTAATGTGTACGTAATTGTATCCTTATGTGGATAGTGCTTTACTACACGCTTCACAACATGCTTTACAACATGCTTTACATCATGTTTTACTTCATACTTTATAACATGCCTGCTAACATGCTTGTATTGCTTGTTTATCATGCTTTTATTCCACATGCTATTGATGAAAACTGTTTGAGTTTGGGACTGTGTCTATAGTCCAAACATTCGGTACCAGACTTGCGGTTGTGGCTGAGATTCATATCGCCACAACGAACGTGTCTGGCGAACCCGAGTCGTACTTCAGTTGGCGATAGTGGTTGGCCACACGGAGTGCTTTTACGCTCCATATCGCTCAACTTGTGGTGCGCTCGAGCTAGTCAGGCTCGTCAAGTAAACCGAAATGTATTGTGTGTTCACCATGTTTGGTATTCGCTTGAACCTAGGGTACCAAACTTACCAGTGGCGATCCCATTTAACCATGGTACCTCGATCCGCTAAGACGCATGAGCCGGGCATGGTGGTATGGGACACCGTGGTCAAGCTGTCGGCCTACGCTGGGTCCATGTGCCTCCCCGTAGTGACCATTGCGCAACTAAACTCGTGAGCCAAATACGGTGGTATGGGACACTGTATTCGAGCTGTCGATACTTACGGCGAGAGCCGAGTACGGTGAGACCTGTGCTCGTGCTGACGGGCGACGAGTCCTCCGTAGTATCATCGAGTATACTCCAAGTGTCTGTGATTGGCGACGAGTCTTTCACAGCAACTAGAGTATGAGTTGAGCCGAGTACGGTGAGACCCGTACTCGAGCTGACGGCTAGTGATTGAGCTAAGTACGGTGAGACCTGTACTTGAGCTGACGGCCAGCAATTGAGCCGCATACGGTGAGATCTGTATCCGCGCTGATGGGTGTCGAGCCCTTTGCGATGCCTTCACTACGCTTCTCAAACCATAATATCGTATGAGATTAGCTAGGATTGACGACCCTAGAATGGATCATGTTTGGGAATGATACAAGGGAGGTACCTTAGTTTTCCAATACTGCTGGTTGAAATAGACTAATAAAAACTTAGTAATCATGAGCATCATCGCACCGCATGTGCTTTGTAGATGTGGCGCACTGAGGGAGTAAGCATTCGCGAACGTAAGATGATGTCGCTTGAGGGTGGTTTGGCAAGGGCATACAGCATCATGTCATATCATTTTTACACTTAACAAGAGTAGTTAGAAATGTTTGATTGTACTGCTTTATCATTACTGCTTGATTGATTTGATAACATGTTAACCTATGCTTTATTGTTCCACTGAGTTAGCTACTCACTCCCACGTTACGGGACGGTGTTTGCAACACCCACCGACTCACACAGTGTAGATGGCGCCTTGGTTCAGGAGCCGGAGCCGACTTTGATGAGGATCGGGAGGAGTTCTCCTTTATGCAAGATTCTCGACGGCTTTGCTTAGGCCTGGGCCGCATCGCGGATTTTCGTGGCCTCTCTTGAGGATTGTATTTTGATTTTTGACTTAGAAACAATACATGTATATTGGTTCAGTTAGTACTCATACTCTGGAGTTCATAAAATTTTGTTACTTTACATACTTTGAATATAAAATTTCAGTCTTCCGCTTGCCTTTATACAATTGAACTGGAGTATGAATTACTGTTTTGGTATAATCTCATTCATGTTTATTGCGCTAACTCAGACAACATTTAACCATCATTGTGTATGTTGCATAAGTCATGCATTGGAACTCGGGAGTTGAGTTCATACTCGACCCCCGAATTTCAGGGCGTTACAGTTTCTTACCTAGAAACGAAGTCGGAATCGTCGGGAAAGCGATGAGAATCGGGTGGTGCAGCTTGTGTAGCGACAGGGAATGGTAGTAGGGAGATTCTCCCACTTCTCTCACTCTTTCTCTCTCTTTTCTCACTTCTCTCTCTAGGGTTTCTCTTAAATTCATATGGCTGTGCGAGAGAGGGTTCTAAGGTCCTTATATAGCCTAAAAACTCTCTTAATAGACTTGTGGACAAGGTATACTTAGGTTATAACCAAAGTGACCCTTTTCCAGCTCAACGGAGGACTTCTGGCGGGCCTCCATGAGCCAAAGGTCGGACTTAAGCTCACCAATCTTGGATCTAGGTGAAGTTAAGTTTTCGTTTCAGTCGAATTCTTATATCATGCGTGGCAGACCAGTTTCAATTCAAACGTCAGTGAAACTCGATCTGAAATTCCAAGTACATGGATATGTTTATGAAATTTTCCTTGATTCGAGGGTTCATTTGGGTCAGATTCTGGCGGTCTGGTTTCTTACAAAATGATCGCAAGTAACAAGTCTCAGATTACTATTTAAGATATTTATTTTGTAAAGAAAACAAGTGTTCTCACACTCTCTCGCTCCGGACTCAAGCGAACAGCCGTGGGACACTGACTGGATTTAATTTCCAAGATAGTTGTCAAGCCCAGGGAGGCGGTCCTAAGTCCTTAACCTCGTATTGTTCAGACTCCCGATGTGTGGTCCATGCCTGATACGGAGTTTTAATGTGCTCCCGAGAGTCGTCGGGTAATGAGTTTGATCTTAGACTTTAGGGTAACCTAGCGCCAATGATTCTATAAGTTTTGGGTCTTGCAGATCGTATTTAAAGTGATTCAAATGGATTTCATGGCTAATCTAGTTTAGCACTTAGTTAACTTTGTCAAATTTCTAAAGGATTTAATCCTAAGTGATTTCTGGTCGAGGTGGTACTTGGGTCTTTGTATGGAAATTTTCGAGTCATTACAAAAACATTACATGAGGACAGTGAAAGCGAAAATGAAAATGAAGATGAAGTAGTGGCTTTGCTGGCACAAAAATTCAGAAGATTCTTTCAAAAGAATCGTGGTCATCCTTTTAGAGGAAGAAAGGTGAACTATAAACCTTCTGCAGGAAAATTTGGTAAAAGAACTAAAGAACCTCAATGCTACGCCTGTCACGAGTATAGACACCTATCTACCGAATGCCCAAACAGAAAAACCAAGGGCAAGGCTATGGCCACCACGTGGGATAATACTAAGTCAAATTCAAAATCTAGTGACTCAGAAAGCGATGGAGATCAGAAATCATTGAAAATACTCATGGTCTCCACTGCTTTAATCATCCCCACTGAATCTGAGAATGAGAAAGAACAGCTAGCCACTGAATCATTTTCATCTGATAATGAGGAAACTGAAGAAAAAGAAGAAGAAATCGAAGAGGATAAACTGCAAGATGCCTATAATCAACTCTATATTCATAGCATCAATATCCTCAAAAGACTCGTAATAGCGGAGAACAAAAGCAAGTTGCTGCAGAAAGACTTGGATAAAGCATTGGAAATCAACACACATTTGATAAATGATCTGTAGCAATATCATATGGATAATGGTAGACTTGAACAAGCTAATACTCCTCTTAAAAACGAGTCTGAAAAACTGAACAAACAGGTTGAGCAATTAAAAGATGAAAATATGCTTCTTCAAAACGAAAATCATACACTCCTGTTTGATCTGGAAGAATCCAAGAAGATAGCCAAGATAAACTACAAGTTTTTCCAGAGTGGCAAAAAGCTAGAAAAACTGTTAGGAATGGGAAGACCTAGAAAGGATAAAAGCGGGCTTGGATATGAAAAATATAAGGCTGGAAATGCAGCCCCCATAACTGAAAAATTTGCTGCTTCTGGAAGCAAAACCAGAACAACTCCAGCATGTTATTTGTGTGGTGATCTAGGACATTATAATTTTGAATGCATAACTCCTAAGAGGACTCAACCTAACTCTGTTCAGAATCAGGTTAACGAATTATCAACCAGAGAAATACAAAACTTCAAAAGTCCTCTTAAGGATATGGATAAGAGCAATGCCCCTGCATCACCACTCAAATTGATCAACAAAATGAAATGGGTAAGAAAGAATTAGTTCAAATCATGTATCAGAATCTGAACTGTGATAAAATAAGGAAATGTTTTTGCTGGACTTTGAATGATATATCTGGGGTGCTTCACCTCTTCTTTTTGTATAAACAATCAAATGATTATAATTTTCATGTGTACAGTGTGTGTACATAATTTTTGTTTAATATACTATCGACAGAAATATGAAGAGTATATTTGAAAATCTGTCTGAATACAGAAAACTGAAAGTTCTCATCTTCTTCGATATGATCGTCGATATGACATTCTCGATTTATCGATAGAAGATCGATATTATTGACACCTCTCTAGGATATGAACAGTCGGATGGCCAAGATTGATATCGGAGACAGACTCGATAGAATCAATAAGTAACCTCTCAATATCATCAAAACAATGATCGATCATATCGACAGATGCCGCCTGATAAAAAGTCAACGAAACGAAAAAGGGGGTAATTTTTTCAAGGTTTTCACTGTCACCCTCTCTGCTCTATTCTCTCGACCAAATCAGTTGGAGCCATGTCGGACGACCCAAAGCATTCTACAAATCCGGTAATACCCTTTCTAACACGTCAAGAGTTATTTCTCTATTGGGTATTTGTCGTTTCTGTCTATTTTTTTGTCGTCTTTCCCAAATCGTTCATCTTTCCATCTGTCATTTGGGAAAGGACAAAGGGGTAGCTTCTGGCCCTGGGGAATCTTCAATAGCCACCCGATAAAAAGTACTCCCCTCGAGAGTCAGGCTGAGGGTCCCGGAAAGTGGGATCCCCACACGACAGAGATCGAGGCAGACCCCACATGGCGGGTCCCAGACAGAATCACAGGCACCACCTCCTTCAACTGGAGCAAGTTCACAGCCACCCAAATACATGGGCAGGAAGCTTATACAAGAAAGGAGGGTAGACAGGGAATGCCTCAAACCATACAAATTGGAACCCCTATTTGTCGTAATAGATTGGCTACCTGTTCTGGACTTTGGTGGGCCATGCCAACTTGAGAGAACACGCAACTTCCTTGTTGCATGTCATTCACCAGTGGCTGATCCTCCTTCGTTCATGGTATCTTTAGATGGTGATGATGCGTTTATCACACTGGCTACAATAGCCGAAACTATCGGACTCAACATGGTCCCGGAAGGAATCCCAGAGCTGGATCTTAATAACAAGGACATTCGATCCAGGGTCACTAAGTATCTTTGCAATGGTAGGGACATCCCTTGGCATCAAGGGAATGCATTAAAGGCTAGGATATGGATCCCAAATTTCAGATCTTGCATGGTATCTTCGCCACTAACATCTACCTCAGAAGTACCAACAGGTCTGATCTGACCGACCTCATGACCATGATTGTATACTCAATTGCCAGAGGAACAAAGATCTGCCTTCCATCTCTAATTGTTTCCCAGTTGGTAAATGTCATCCACATATTTAGGGACCTCCATTTGCCATACCCTTGGATTATTAACATGATATGCAACAAAATCGGGTTCCCATCGATTGTTGATCCAGTACTCTCACTCCAAGTTTTCAATCAAAGAAATATCCGGAAAATGGATTTGGAGTTTCACGAGTACAGGGAGAACCCTGAGGAAGAAATCCAGGTAAAAGAGGTTGAAGGAGAAGGTGCCGCAACAGCTAAAGATGCACCTCCTGGACCTGATCAGCTCCGTCCGCATCATCAGCCAGATATGGCAAAAGGTTCAAACTGGATAGAATCGGGGCTATCCAGAGAGATATTCATTTTGTACGTGAGCAGCTGATAGTCCTGGAGAGAGTCATCCACAAAGTGCAGCAGTCTGTATAATAGTTGGTGGATCTGATGACGTGCCGACAGGACGACACGATGCCATCTCATTCTGCTCCGTAAGACTGGTTAATGCATGTTATCATACACACTTTACATTTATCTCGCGTTTGAACATCAGTATCTTTTTTGATGTTCTTCGCTATCATTGGTATGTATGACAACTTTCTAGATGTGAACAGCCTTTATTTGTTGTATATGCCTACAGCTGGGCTATTGTTGATAAATGTTGTTGGGTGCCCATATATGGGCTTGTTTTTTTGTAACTGCTATGTGGAGCAATATATTTTATGGTTGGACTAAACAGTTGGTTTTGGTTTGGAATTTACTTTTGCCTAGGGTAGTTTTGGTTCTTCTATGGTTAAATAGAATTCATATCATTAATGCCATACTTTTTTTTTGCTCCCTGGTTTATCCAGTTATAAATTGCATATGACTAAAAAAAAACTGCTATACAACTGCTTTATCTTATATAATAAGCATTCACATCTTCTGAAAATGATGTATGTTTAAAATGATTTCATCTTTTTACATCGATATCTGTTATTGCTCCCATATGCTTCTTTAAACTTCAGTCAATATCACTAGCTATACCTTTGTCAATACTGACAAAAAGGGGGAGAACAGTTCAAAATACCCTGAGCGAAAAATTGTTTATCTAATGTGTTGCAGGTGATAGGGGGAGCAGTTGCACCAAGAAAGGGAGAGTTTTTGAAGTAAGGGGAAGCAAATACAGGTTGTGTACATGGGTTAGAAAATGGTAAAATCGTGTAAAAGCATGTACACACAATTTAGGGTGTATTTTTCTAGAAGTATCCTAGGGTGTTTTGGGGGTTTTTTCACATAATTGATAAATGGGGAGATTGAAAGTGCACTGGTTTGTCAAGTTACGTGAGTGGTGGGTCAGACTGTTTACAGAGCTCAATAGGAAGAACAATTCAAGTGTCTGCCTCATCCGTTTGTATGGAAGCTCGCCATAGGTAAATCATAGCATCACATCCCATGTCCCAAAACACGAGGTGATTAAAACCCTTAAAATAAGATAGACATCTTAGGGTTTCTAAGGTGAGAAAACTTTTTGCAAATAGGAAAATCTGTAAGTTTTTCTCGCCTTGTCGATTTTATCGATGCACCCTCAATATGATCGACCTGCACTGTCGATGTCCTCGATACCTTAACGATATTATCGATAAGAGACAAAAAATGTCCAGTAACTAAATATTCATCTAGACGGATTTATTAATGTATCGATACACCTATCGATATCATCGATAAAAGCACTAAATATGTATAGCAACTTCACAATATAACTGGAGGAAATATCGATGTATCGATAAACTTATCGATATCATCGATATTTAAATCTCGAGTCCATCGGGAGTGGCTCGATAAGATCGATAGACAGATTTTCGGTGCCCCTATTTTTTAATGAAAATCTCAAATTCCTTCGATATATCGATGACCGTCTGATATGATCTGAATTCAAATATCGATAAGATCGAAGGTTCATCGATGATATCGATAGTGGGCGCACATTTCTTACAGCAGATATCTCAGGTTATTTTTACCTATGATCAGGGGCCTTTCGATAGAATCGATATTCAAATATCGATGATATCGGCACCAGGTCGTTTGCATCGAACAAGGACACAAATCGTCTAGCAAGCTTAAAGACAAATCCGCTGGATTTATCGATGCATCGACTCTGATCTCGATATCATCAACATTCAAATTCTGATGATCTCAACGGTTCCCCCGATCATTCATGAAAACCTGAAATATCTCAAAGTCAAGTCTCTCTCATTTTTCAAGTGTTGATTAATCGATCCTGTCATCGATGGAATCAGAGTTCAAAATCCAATGACATCGACAATAGTTTCGATTCATCGACCTATTGGCAAAGAGTTTCAAAAGCGTATGACATTGAATCCAAGTCATCGAGCAGACCATCGATGCTATCGAGAGTATACGCTTCGATGATATCGAACTTTTTGCCGATGATATCGAACTCTATCATAAATGTGACCATTTTATATCCATTGGAACTTTTTGCCTATATATAGAGGACTTGTCTTTTGTTGCTACAAGAGAAAGTAGAGAGAGCTTTTGAGTGTTTCAACTTATATCCTATATCTAAAGCCCTTTCTCTCAAGGGAGTTCATCCTCCAATCCACCCTCACCATTGACATTCAATAGAGTGGATTGGGGAATGAACTTCCGCATTTAAGGATCCTCCAGCTACTACCTTAATGCCAAATCATTAAGTCGGGATGCCTTGAATGCATAAGATTGGAATCGCTCTACATTCCTGATACGAAATTATTTTGAGAGTAGGATTCCATCTTCACCTTAACCCAACCTGAAGCCTAGTATAGGTATATTATCTTGTGTTGCAGATCAAGGGAGCAGAAAACTCTTCGTCAATAAGGGGGAGGGAGATCTTCAACATTGTGCTAAATGGGACTCATCAACTTATTTGTATGTATCTAGAGTCCAGAGGACACTTGTGATCATTCCTTTCTAGGATTGGGTCTTAAGTGGTTCTCACCCTTTGAAGTCCTCAAGGAGGCCTCCGGCGGGAATGTACATGGTGGGTGCGTTGTGTGGACCCTTGCTCTGTGGAGAGCATAAACATCTGGGTGTGTTGTGTGGACCCTTGCTCTATAGAGAGCATAAACATCTGGTTAGGAGTGAATTAGTAGAACTCCAGGGTTAGAGGTGAACCGAGTAGAAACCTCTGTGTAAAGGTTGAAGGTGAACCTGATTTAAAACCTTAGGTTTGAGGTGAACCTGGGAAACCTCCTTAGTGAAATCCGGTACACTCAAGGGTTGAGTGCGGCAGCCGGGAGTGGAGTAGACAAGTAGTCTAACCACTATAAAATTGACTGTGTTTGCGATTGCTAATCTTCTATGTGTGTGTTCTATGTTAATGCTTTCATATCCATATATCTGAGATCACACCTCACACACTTATACAGTCATATCCACCATAAACTGTAACGACCCGTAAATTTCTGTACAAGGGCTCGAGTATCACCTCGACTAGAAATTGCTTAGGATTAAATCCTTTAGAAATTCAACAAAGTTAACTAAGTGCCAAACTAGATTAGACATGAAATCCGTTGGAATCGCTTTAAATACGATCTGCAAGACCCAAAACTTGTAGAATCATTGACGCTAAGTTACCCTAAAGTCTAGGATCAAACCCATTACCCGGCTATTCTCGGGAATGACTTGGAACTTCGTATTAGGGCTAGACCGCACATCGGAAGTCCGATTAACACGAAGTTAAGGACTTAGGACCACCTCGCTGGGCTCGACAACCATCTCGGAAATCAAGTCCAGACAATGTCCCACGGCCATTCGATCGCGTCCGAAGCAAGGGAGTGTGAAAACCACTCTTTCCTTTACAAAATAAATATCTTGAATAGTGATCTGGCACCATTCGGCTGCGGATCAGTATTAAGCAACCAGATCGTCAGAATCAGACCAAATTACACCCTCGGATTAGGAAAAATTTCAGAAACATTTACATGTACTTAGAATTTCGGATCGTGGCCCACTAACCGTTGAACTGAAAGTGGTCCGCCCCGTGTGATCTGGGAATCCGATCGAGTCAAAAACGTAATCCCACGTAGATCCATGAGTTGTGAGCTTAAGTCTGACGTTTGGCTCAAGGGGGGGCTGCCAGAAACACTCTTTTGAGCTGGAAAAGCGCCGAATTGCTTATAATAGTTGTACCTCTTGAACCGGAGTCTATTCCAGGGAGGTTTTAGGCTATATAAGGGCCTTAGAACAGCACTCTCACAGCCATACAAATTTGGGATAAAAACCCTAGAGAGAGAGAGGAAAAGAGAGAGAAAGCTTAGGAGAAGTGGGAGAATCTTCCTCCTATCAAGCAGTGCAAATCACCCCACGGCCGCACCGCCTCTTTCCGTGCACTTTCCCGGCGATATCAACTCGTTTTAAGGTGAGAAACCCTCCTAGATCTGATTTGAGGTGTATAGGCTATAGGTTGTGAAATAGCTAACCGATTTCACTCTTTAGGCTAGAAAAAGGTGAGCTCATCCAACCCTCCCTGAGATTCCAAGAGGCAAGGTGAGGACTTTAGGTGTATAGGTTACGGTTTTCAATGCTTTCAATGCGATAATGGTAGATTCATGATCTCGCATGTACATGTACAAACCGCTTTCTCGTTTTTCTGTTTCGATTAGAATTGTAGAATTTGGAAATTCACATACTCTAGGTATTCGTATAAAATACCGTATACGTATTTTTTATGGAAATGTGTTTGACATGTTTAATTGTCATATGGATATATGATGTATGGATAAAATACTCATTTGGTAAAAGGGTTCACCTAAATACATGTTTACCAATATACACCATGTATGTAGAAATACGGTATTGTAAGAAGTACCGTATACGTGTCTATTTTAGCGATGTGTTTGTCATGACTAATTGTTGTATAAATATATTATGTTCATATAAATTAATTGCTTGGTGAAAGGAATCGCCGTATTACAAGTTCTCTTGTAAACACTATGTATGTTGAAATTGGGTATCCTAGAAAATACCCTATACGTATAAAATTTGCTAATGTAATTGTCATGATTATTTACTGTATGAATATGATGTATACATATAAAATACTAGTTTGGTAAAGTGACAGCCCTAGTGCACTTTCCTCTAACATACGTCATGTATGTTGAAAAAGTGCATTCCATGTGTTTGTAAAAATTGCTTGTGAATGTAAGTGCTTAAGTGTTAGAACCTTAGGTAGGTGCTGAGATGGGATTCTCAACTACCTTAGAGTCACATATGATACCCTCCATGTGGTTATTTACTCTAACCACTCACCTATGAAATATATGTATTTGTATCCCTATTTGTATAGTGCTTTACAACATGCTTTTGAACATGCCTTGTAACTTGTTTATTAACATACTTTATGACATGCTTTATAACATGATTGCTAGTGTTCTTGAATCACCATGTTATCATGTTGTACTTCACATGCTATGGTTAGGAATTGATTGAGCTTGGGACTATGTCCATAGTCCAGGCATCCGGTATCAGACTTAGAGTTGTGGTTAAGATTCGTTTCGCCACACATGATGTGTTGGCGAACCCGTGTCGTACTTCGGTTGGCGATAGTGGTTGGCCACACGAGGTGCTTCTGTGCTTCATATCGCTCAACTTGTTGTGCACTCGAGCCAGCTGAACACGTCAAGTAACCCGTGTGTCTTATGTATGTTCACCATGTTTGGTCGCTAATGCTTAAACCTAGGGTACCAAACTTACCAGTGAAAATTCCGTTAACCATGGTACCTCAATCCGCTAAGACTCATGAGCCGGGCATGGTGGTATGGGACACCGTGGTCGAGTGTCGGCCTACGCTGGGGCTACGTGCCTCCCCATAGTGACTAGTGAGCAACTTAACTCGTGAGCCGATTATGGTGGTATGGGACACTATATTCGTGTTGTCGGCCTACATTGATAAGGTGATGGGGGAGTGGTGCAACCTTTGTGCGTAACAGCCCTGGCAGCCCTTTGTAGTGACCGCGAGCATATTCTGAAGTTGCAGTGCGCCTTAGAGTTCGCCGCGATATATAAAGTATGAACTAGGCCTTTTCGTATAGTGATGAATCGTTTAAGGGGTGATGGGGAGTGGTGCAACCTTTGTGCGTAATGTACCACAGCGGCCTCTCCGCAATGACCTAGAAAATACACCATCGTCTGATATTAACTAGGACTGACGACCCTATAATGGATCATGTTTGGGAATGATACAAGGGAGGTACCTTAGTTCCCCAATCCTGCTGTTTGAAATGGATTAATTAAAAACTCGGTAATCATGCTCATCATGCATCGCATGTGCCTGGAAGATGTGGAGCACTGTGGGATGTAAGCATGCCGCGAGCGTGAGATGGTGTCGCATGAGGGAGTATGTCGGTGAGGGCATCCATCATACTTGCATTCATACTTGCATTAATCAGAGTAACTAGGAGTATTTGATTTACTGCTTATCATTACTGCTTGACTATATTGATAACATGATAACTTATGCCTTATTGTTCCACTGAGTTAGCTACTCACTCCCACGTTACGGGACGGTGTTGCGCACACCAATCAGACTCTGTCTCAGGTTTAGGCGAGCCGACGACTCTGGAGGCGGAGCCTAATTATGACGAGGACCGAGAGTTCTCGTATATGCAGTTCTCTGGCGGCTTCGACTAGGCTGCCAGGACCGCCGGGTTTTACAGGGATTGTACCTAGTTTATTTTTGACATTTTGATTATAAACAGACATGTATATGGTGACTCAGATGGATTCATACTCTGGAGAATGAAACGTTTATTTTGTTTCTTTACATACATATATATACAGTTCAGTCTTCCGCTTGCTTTTATATAATTGATCTGGAGTATGAATTACTGTTTCGGTATAATCTCATTCATGTTTATTTCTCTAACACAGACAACATTCAAACATCATTAAATATGTTGCATAAGTGATGCGTTGGGACTCGGGAGTTGAGTTACACTCGACCCCCGATTTTTATGGCGTTACAAGTTGGTATTAGAGCATGATTTTGATTAAACCGGACCTGGGTTATGTTCCCATGACGTCCACTGACGCATTACAACTTAGGAAGGTGCGTAAGAATATGGAAACAGTCTTAGGGTCTCCCGGTTTCGCCGTTCGGCGAGGTTCATTGAAAATAGACATTTTGATCGAGTTCGTACTCGATCCCGACCGCACGTATGGATTCCAAATCACTTCTAAACCATCTATTGATGTGTCTAGATCGCTATCCACCCAAATCCAGTCATTAAAAATCAGAAAAGATCAGTCCAGATCTGAAACTTCTCGGAAACACCTGATCTGGAACTGAATCCAGTCGGGGGTCTCCCCACTTAAATCCAAAGGGACCCAGGGTCGAACCAGGGTGAAATTGGCACCTTAGGAGCATGGAGGACATGGCCCCACCACGGCGGCGCGGCTCCGGCCAAGGCGGACCGTGACCGCGGTGCGCCGCCGTCAGGTGGCTCGGGTGGTGGTGGGCCGGGCCTGGGAATGGTCGGCCCGACCTCCCCTATCATGTGGCATGTGCAGTTTGGGCTGGGGTTTAAGATTTTTAGGGTTGGAGCCCCCCTCCCTCTCACATTTTCCCTTCCAAATGCCCCAAACCCCCATTTTTTATTTTTTTTCCCTCAATCCATTCCCCTAAATCTTACAATCCCCCATTTTCTTCCATAGACCACCCACTCCAACCGTCCACAACAGCCCTAGCTTCCTCCTTTTCTTTTTTTCTCACGTTGGAGCTCTCATATCACCCATTTGGAGCTAAAAATTGGGTAACCTCCTAACCCATTCCATTTTCCTTTTATTCCTTCTTCATTTCCTGCCCCTAGTGTCTCTCCAACACCTGTGGGGACTGTTGCTCGTGGAGAATCAAAGAAACCAGCCCCTTTTTCTCTCATTCCTTCATTCCATGGCTCTTTTTGAGTTGGTCACGGCCATATTCTCCATTTCCTCCATCCTATCTCTCATGGGAAAGAGGAAGACCGCAGCTGATGATGCTGGCCCGAGTAGGCCAGCCCATTCCCAAAGAAGATCTGACGATGGGGCCGGCACTAGCACCGTTCGGGAGTATAGGTCGAAGCGAGACCTGGATCCTCAAATGCCGCTCAGGGATGCACTACCGATCGGTTTCGAATACGGTCGTTTTGCTAACCGTAAAGTAGTGTTTGAAGCACACGTGGATGAAGGGATGTTTGGAACACACCCGATGATGGACCATTTGGTGGATGTTGTCGGATGGGGTCCTATATTTGAAGGCGAGTCTCCCGCATGTGAGAACACGGTTCGCGCCTTCTACGCTCATATCATAGACCCATCGTTGGAGCCGCTTCAGTTCACTGTCTCTGTGAGGGGCATAAGGCGTACGATTACTGTGGCTGAGGTGGCACGACTCCTGAACATCTCGCGTGGTGAAGTGCTTCCAAACGACGACTTCTCCAGGAGTGCGCGAGAAAGGGATCGCCATACGCGATACCTTTGTGGTCGACGGGTCTCTTGGACACGAGGAAACTGCTTCCATCGATGAAGATGACGGATGACTTCCATTTGCTCCACCATATTTTCACATATAATGTGTATCCACGGTCGAGTAACCGTACAGAGTGTACTCGATTGATGGTGGATTTTCTATACAGGATGGGACATGGAGATAACTTATGCCTACCCACGTTCTTCCTGTATCAGATAGTTCAGGTTGTTCGATCTGTCAGGAATGACCTCTCACTCCCATTTGGCCGCCTGATATGTAGGATGTCTCGTGATGTCGGCTAAAGGCTCAACATGGAAGACCTTGCGCCAGTCCGAGTCATAAATGAGACTACACTTAACAACATGAAGATCGGCCCTCACCAGTGGCAAGCCCGGCTCGACGAGTCTGGTGATGAGTTGGATAGTGCCGGTGAGGAGAGCGTTGACCTTGAGGCTGGTAGCGAAGATGGTGGCGGTGATGAGATTCAGGAAGAGGAACCTGCGGTCCAGGATACTAAGGGGAGTTCACCTCCTGCGGCCCAGGAGCAGGGCATCGGTCGGGCTTCCATAGATGCGTGTTTAGCACGTCTCGAGGAGGGCCAAGCTGCCCTGCGACAGGAAGTCGAGCGGGTCCAAACCAAGCTAAGCAAGGTGTCTCGCACCTTAAAGGCCATCCTGTGTTGTTTACAGGATAAGAATGCTCCTCCTCCATCGCCTGACTCGGATGCCTAGTCTTCTACGTTGTTATGTGTGGTTGTTTCTTTTGGTTACCGCGATAGGCGGTTTATGTTTTCATGTAGAAGATCTAGTAGATAGTAGAATGTTTTAAGTGTTTGATGTTGTAGATGTATCGGCTTACATGTTATTTCTATCATGATTCATGTAACTCTGTATTTCATGTACTGTGACAATTTTGGATAAATGAAAAGCATGTAGCCTCTTTTGTTATGATGATGTGTGGAATGCTTAAAGTGCTTATATGATGCATGCTATGCTTTATCTCACCAATGTTATACCCTATGTTGTATAGGGCATGCCGCGACAATATACGCAGAGCACGACACACCTCCGCCTTACTGACTCTAGGGACCAGACTCCTTCTGGTAGTGGCGGTCCTGCGGACCGTGGGTTAGGTTCTGATCAGCCTCCTGCTGGTCCTGTCGGTGGATTGCCACCTTACACGCCCCCGGTTCGTGAGCAGTACCGGGCATCATCATCTGCGCAGCATGATTCACAGGCTGCACCACCTACTGATAGGATCGAGCAGTTGATGTTGATGATGCACCAGCAGTAGATGCAGCAGCAGCAGATACAGCAGCAGCAGCACTAGCAGCTTATGGCCACTATTGCTGAGGCCTTATCCCAGGGTGGTAGTGCGACTCCACCTATGACATCTGCTCGTCCTGCTGAGCATTCGGAGCCTCCTACTCAGTGTGAGGATGTGCCTCTGCCCTCACCCGTTGTGCCTCCTACTGGAGATGTCAGTACCCGCTGTTTACTCGAGCGATTTCAGTGCTTGAGACCTCCTTCATTCATGGGCACTCATAAACCCGAGGAGGCAGAGTTTTGGTTGGACCGCATCTCCAAGATGCTTCGGATGCTGCACTGTTCAGAGGCAGAGCAGGTTGAGCTGGCCGCTTTCATGTTTGAGAGGGAGGCCAGTTTATGGTGGGATAGCGTGTCGCTGGCTGTCGCGGCCAGACACGTGTGGACTTGGGAGGCTTTCGAGTTCCGGTTCCACGAGAAATACTACCGGCAGACGTATCGACATGAGCGGGAGGATGAGTTTCTGCCCCTCAGGCAGTGAGGCATGACGATTAAGGAGTATGAGTACCGCTTCACAGAGTTGGGCCGCTTTGTCCCGACTATACTGGTGGATGAGCAGATGCGGATGCGACGTTTTTCCTTGGGTTTGCGACCGAAGATACGGTCAAAGATATGCTGCCTCAGCATACCTACCTACGCAGCACTGGTTCACATGTCTATGACGGAAAGCAGGATGTGGACCGGTTGGCCCAATCTCGTGGTGCTTTGGTTGCGAGGCCATGATAGGAGTTACAGAGCAGGCCTATCCTAAGCAAGAGGTCTCGTGCTGACTCGCCTCCCAAGATCGCAGCGCCAGTGGCTTCGGTGAGGCGCCCTATTGTGACCTGCACATACTGTAGGAAGCAGAGTCATCTTATTGGGAGCTGTTTCACGCGGATGAAGGATAGTGGTTTCTCTCCGCCACAGATGTTGGGTCGTTCTCGCCCGCAGGCCATATCGACTCCACCTTTACAGACGGTACCTGCCCATCCTTCCTTCCGACCTCCTGTATCACGGTTCAGGCCGCCGCAACGGCCCTTGGCCCCTCAGCCGAACCGTCAGCAGCAGGCGCGCGTTCATACACTTGTGGCTGAGGCACCTGAGACGTCACTTGCGGCCCCGACAGCTTTTGAGGGTACGACTCACATTCTCGGTACTTTTGTTTCCTTGTTGGTGGACACTGGGTCCACTACTTCTATTATTTCTTGTGGGGCAGTTAAACGTCTATCTTTACGTACTATTCTCACTAAGGGACTGAGACTTACTACGGCCACTGGTACTTTTTCTGATATCGCACGGTTATGTGAGGGTTGCTCTGTGGATTTGGGTAGCCGCACCGTGCTCGTCGACCTCATTGTTGCTCCGCTGTGGCACTACGATGTTATTCTCGGTATGGACTGGCTCTCGAAGATGAGAGCAGAGATAGATTGCGATACTCGAGTCGTGACGGCCTATGACTCAGATGGCGCAGCTTTCACGTTTCCAATACAGGTCAGTTGGCGTTGCTGTGTTGACTATTATACTGCTTTATTAGCGCCGATTGATGATCCGACATTGAGAAATACGCCGGTGGTTTGAGAATTTGTAGGCGTGTTTGAGACTATTCCTGGTTTACCTCCTCGGCGCGAGATCGATTTTACAATTGATCTTACGCCTGGTGCGACACCCATCTCATTGCCGACTTATCGTATGCCTCCATGTGAGATGGAGGAGCTGGGGAAATAGATTGACGAGCTGGTAGACAAGAGTTTTATACGACCTAGTGTGTCTCCTTGGGGAGCACCTGTGCTATTTGTGAAGAAGAAGGACGGGTCACTACGGTTATGTATTGACTACCGTAGGTTGAACCAGGTCACAGTGAAGAACAAGTATCATTTGCCCAGGATAGATGATCTGTTTGATCAGTTAAAGGGGGCGAAGTATTTTTCAAAGATTGATCTACAGTCGAGGTACCACCAGTTGCGCGTGAGAGATGAGGACGTGCAGAAGACAGCCTTCAGGACGTGCTTTGGGCACTATGAATTCCTGGTGATGTCGTTCGGCCTTACGAACGCACCAGCCGTGTTCATGGATCTGATGAACCCGGTATTTCGGCCCTTCCTATACCGATTCGTCATCGTCTTTATTGATGACATTTTGATATACTCTACTAGTCGGGAGGAGCACGAGGAACACCTGAGGGCGGTGTTGGGTACACTGAAGAAGAACCAGTTGTTCGCACAGTACAGGAAGTGCGACTTCTGGCAGGAGGAAGTCAAGTTCCTCGGACATGTAGTGTCCAAAGATGGGATAGCAGTGGACCTTGCTAAGGTAGCCGCGGTTCAGGATTGGCAGCAGCCTGGCTCGGTTACCGAGGTAAGGAGTTTTCTTGGCCTGGCAGGGTATTACAGACGCTTCATTCGTGATTTCTCAAAGATTGCCAGGACGTTGTCTCAGTTGACCTGGAAAGACATGAAGTTCGCCTGGAATGAGAAGGCAAAAGCAGCTTTTAAGGAGCTGAAGGATAAGTTGACGTCCGCCCCTGTGCTAGTATTGCCAGAGCAAGGGGAGAAATACACGATATATACTGACGCGTCTCGCGTTGGTTTGGGTTGTGTTCTGATGCAGAAGGATAGGGTGATTTCGTATGCCTCGAGATAATTAAGGAAGCACGAGGAGAATTGCCCTACACACGACCTGGAGTTGGTAGCTGTCATCTTTGCATTGAAGCTCTGGAGACATTACCTCTACGGAGAGGAGTTCGAGCTTTTCTGCGACCACAAGAGCCTTAAGTACATATTCACACAGCGAGACTTGAATATGAGACAACGCCGATGGATGGAGACCTTGAAGGACTTCAAGTTCGAGGTGTCCTACCATCCCGGCAAGGCGAACCTTGTGGCAGACGCGCTGAGCCGCAAGAAGGCTATAGCATTTGCGGCACCGTTGATGGTAGCTGAGTGATACATGGTTGAGTTCGTGCGGGACTACGAGCAGAGACTCACTGTGGAGGAGCCATTTGAGTGTATTGCACACGTTCGGGTGCGACCACTTATTGACGACAGAGTTATTGAGGCCCAGAAGGGCGATGTGCGGCTGTCTGAGCTTCGCGAGCAAGCTAGCGACGCCGAGGACTCCGAGTGGAGAGTTGGTTCTGATGGGGGTCTACGATTCCGTGGCCGCCTATGCGTTCCTGATATGCCTGACTTGAGACGCGAGCTTCTCGAGTCTGCCCATAACTCGAAGCTTGCGATACATCCTGGTAGCACGAAGATGTACAGGGATTTGAGACGGACGTATTGGTGGGATAACATGAAGGCCCACATCGCTGAGTTTGTGTCTCGATGTCTGACGTGCCAGCAGGTCAAGGCAGAACATCGTCGACCTCCTGGACTGCTTCAGCCCATGCCCATAGCAGAGTGGAAGTGGGACTTTATCTCCATGGACTTCATATCTAGGTTGCCAAAGACGAGGAAGGGACACGATTCCATTTGGGTGATTGTGGACCGGTTGACCAAGTCGGCCCATTTTCTCCCTATCAGAGTCACGAACTCTACAGACGAGCTGGCTAGATTGTATATCAAAGAGATTGTGCGTCTGCGTGGAGTTCCACTTGAGATCGTGTCGGACAGAGACACTCGGTTCACATCTATCTTCTGGACTCGTATCCAGGAGGCGATGGGTGTGAAGTTGAAGTTCAGTACGGCGTTTCATCCTCAGACCGATGGGCAGACAGAGTGGGTGAATCAGATTCTGGAGGATATGTTGCGGGCATGTGTGTTGGACTTCAAGGATAGCTGGGATGACTATCTCCCTTACACAGAGTTCACCTACAACAACAGCTTCCAGGCGACTATTGGCATGGCGCCATATGAGGCCCTATATGGTCGTCCTTGCAGGGCACCACATTGTTGGACTGAGGTTGGCGAGCGTAGTCTGATTGGCCGGGAGTTGGTTCAGGCGACTACAGAAAAGGTCGACATCATCAGGCGTCGACTACTTACAGCACAGAGCAGGCAAAAGAGTTACGCCGATACGAGGCGGCGACCGCTTGAGTTCGAGGTCGGGGATCATGTATTCCTCCGAGTTTCCCCTATGAAGGGAGTCCTTCGGTTTGGGAAGAAAGGGAAGCTCACGCCGAGGTTTATTGGTCCGTTTCAGATACTGGATTGCGTGGGTGATGTGGCGTATCGTCTCGCTTTGCCCACACCACTTGCATCTGTACACAACATATTTCATGTATCTATGCTGAAGAAGTACGTTCCTGATCCTTCACATATCATCAGATGGGAGCAGGTACAGCTGAGCGAGGATACTACGTATGAGTTGCGCCCGACGTGTATCCTTGACAGAAAGGAGCAGGTACTGCGTAGCAAGGTCATTCCACTCGTGAAGGTACTATGGACACATCATTCAGAGGAGGAAGCTACTTGGGAGACTGAGGCAGAGGTCAGGAAGAACTACCCTCTGATTCTCGATGAATACAAAAAGGTACAAATTTCGAGGACAAAATTTTTGTTTAAGGGGGGTAGATTGTAACGACCTGTAAATTTCCGTACAAGGGCTCGAGTATCACCTCGACTAGAAATCGCTTAGGATTAAATCCTTTAAAAATTCAACAAAGTTAATTAAGTGCCAAACTAGATTAGATATGAAATCCGTTGGAATCGCTTTAAATGCGATCTGCAAGACCCAAAACTTGTAGAATCATTGACGCTAAGTTATCCTAAAGTCTAGGATCAAACCCATTACCCGGCTATTCTCGGGAATGACTTGGAACTTCGTATTAGGGTTAGACCGCACATCGGAAGTCCAATTAACACGAAGTTAAGGACTTAGGACCGCCTCGTTGGGCTCGACAACCATCTCGGAAATCAAGTCCAGACAATGTCCCACGGCCATTCGATCGCGTCCGGAGCGAGGGAGTATGAAAACCACTCTTTCCTTTACAAAATAAATATCTTGAATAGTGATCTGGCACCATTCGGTTGCGGATCAGTATTAAGCAACCAGACCGTCAGAATCAGACGAAATTACACCCTCGGATCAGGAAAAATTTCAGGAACATTTACATGTACTTAGAATTTTGGATCGTGGCCCACTAACCGTTGAACTAAAAGTGGTCTGCCCCTTGTGATCTAAGAATCCGATCGAGTCGAAAACGTAATGCCACGTAGATCCATGAGTTGTGAGCTTAAGTCTGACGTTTGGCTCAAAGGGGGCCGCCAGAAACACTCTTTTGAGCTAGAAAAGCGCCGAATTGCTTATAATAGTCGTACCTCTTGAACCGGAGTCTATTCCGGAGAGGTTTTAGGCTATATAAGGGCCTTAGAACAGCCCTCTCACAGCCATACGAATTTGGGATAAAACCCTAGAGAGAGAGAGAGGAAAAGAGAGAGAAAGCTTAGGAGAAGTGGGAGAATCTTCCTCCTACTGTTGCAAATCACCCCACGGGCTGCACCGCCTCTTTCCAGGTGCTTTCCCGGCGATATCAACTCTGTTTTAAGGTGAGAAACCCTAACCCTAGATCTGATTTGAGGTGTATAGGCTATAGGTTGTGAAATAGCTAACCGAGTTCACTCTTTAGGCTAGAAAACTCCTGAATACGGAAGCTCATCCAACCTTGCTGATTCGTTGAGATTCTAAGAGGCAAGGTGAGGACTTTAGCTGTATAGGTTGCGGTTTTCAACGCTTTCAATGTCAGATAATGGTAGATTCATGATCTGCATGCAATTGCACATGTATAAACTGCTTTCCGTTTTCTGTTTCGATTAGAATTGTAGAATTTGGAATTTCACATACTCTAAGTATTCGTATAAAATACCATATACGTATTTTTTATGGAAATGTGTTTGACATGTTTAATTGTCGTATGGATATATGATGTATGGATAAAATACTCATTTGGCAAAAGGGTTCGCCAAAATACATGTTTACCAATATACACCATGTATGTAGAAATACGGTATTGTAAGAAGTACCGTATACGTGTATATTTTAGTGATGTGTTTATCATGATTAATTGTTGTATAAATATATTATGTGTGTATAAATTAATTGCTTGGCGAAAAGAATCGCCGTATTACAAGTTCTCTTGTAAACACTATGTATGTTGAAATTGGGTATCCTAGAAAATATCCTATGCGTATAAAATTTGCTGATGTAATTGTCATGATTATTTGCTGTATGAATATGATGTATACATATAAAATACTAGTTTGGTAAAGGGACAGCCCTAGTGCACTTTCCTCTAACATACGTCATGTATGTTGAAAAAGTGCATTCCAAGTGTTTGTAAAAATTGCTTGTGAATGTAAGTGCTTAAGTGTTAGAACCTTAGGTAGGTGCTGAGATGGGATTCTCAACTACCTTAGAGTCACATATAATACCCTCCATGTGGTTATTTACTCTAACCACTCACCTATGAAATATATGTATTTGTATCCCTATTTGTATAGTGCTTTACAACATGCTTTTGAATATGCCTTGTAACTTGTTTATTAACATGCTTTATGACATACTTTATAACATGATTGCTAGTGTTCTTGAATCACCATGTTATCATGTTGTACTTCACATGCTATGGTTAGGAATTGATTGAGCTTGGGACTATGTCCATAGTCCAGCATCCGGTATCAGACTTGGAGTTGTGGTTGAGATTCGTTTCGCCACACATGATGTGTAACACTCCGGATTTTTGCCAACCTGGGATTAGACGTCCTTAGGCAATGGATCAATCCTAATATAGTTTAACTTCTTAAACGCTCAATTAAAGCCTCAAATCTCTTTTCAAACTATTTTCTTCACAAATCCCACCCTTCACTACCTTGTGCTTTCAATTTCTCAAAGCACCTTCACCCTAGACACTATCTTAAACTAGCTAAGTAGTATAACTTGGATCACTTTAGATACAAACTACAAAGGACTAAATACTACCTCAGACTGAAATCAGTTAGGATAAAATCCTTTAGAAATTTGACAAAGTTAACTAAGTGCTAAACTAGATTAGCCATGAAATCCATTTGAATCGCTTTAAATACGATATGCAAGACCCAAAACTTGCAGAATCATTGACGCTAGGTTACCTAAAAATCTAGGATCAAACTCATTACCCTATTTGCTCTCGGGAGCATCTCGAAACTCCGTATCCGGTCTAGATCGCACATCGAAGTCCGATTAACATGAAGCTAAGGAACTAGGACCGCCTCACCTTTGGGCTTGACTATCATCTCAAAAATCAAGTCACCGATGTCCCACGACCATTCGTTTGGATCCGGAGCGCGAGGAGTGTGAAAAACACTATTCCCTTTACAAAATAAATATCCGGAATAGTGATCTAGCACCATTCGCTTGCACATCAAGATAAGCAACCACCGGGCCGTCGAGAATCGACTAAATTACACCCTCGGATTAAGAAAAATTTCAGAACATTTACATGTGCTTGGAATTTCGGATCGTGGCCCACCGACCGTTGAACCGAAAGTGGTCCGCCACGTGCGATCCGGGAATCCGATCGAGTCGAAAACGTAATCCCACATAGATCCATGTGTGGTGAGCTTAAGTCGACGTTTGGCTCAAGGAGGGCCACTAGAACCTCTCTTTTGAATTTGGAAAAGTGTACGAAATACCTATATTAGCGGTAACCCTTGAACCGAGTCTATTTTGGGAGGTTTTGGCTATAAAAGAGGCTTAAAACCTCTCCCTCTCATAGCCATACGAATTTGGGATAAAACCTAGAGAGAGAGAGAAAAGAGAGAGAAGAGCTTGGGATTTGTGGGAGAACTTCCCGCCGCTTTCGATTATCGCACGCCTACACCGCCTCTTTCCAGGCGCTTTCGGCGGTATCCACTCCGTTTGAAGGTGAGAAACCCTAACCCTAGGTCTGATTTGAAGTAGATAGGCTATAGGTTGTAAAAAGGCTAACCGATTCTGCTTTTTAAGCAAGAAAACTCCCGAATACAGGAGCTCACCAAACCTTACAGATCCGTTGTGATTCCAAGGGCAAAGGTGCGGACTTTAGGTATATAGGTTATGGTTTTCAACGCTTTCAATGTCAGATAATGATAGATTCATGATCTGCATGCAATTGCACATGTACAAAATGCTTTCCATTTTCTGTTTCGATTAGAATTGTAGAATTTGGAAATTCACATACTCTAGGTATTCGTATAAAATACCGTATACGTATTTTTTATGGAAATGTGTTTGACATGTTTATTTGACGTATGAATATATGACGTATGGATAAAATACTTATTTGGAGAAAGGATTCGCCTAAATACATGTTTACTAATAAACACTATGTATGTAGAAATACGGTATTGTAAGAAGTACCGTATACATGTATATTTTAGTGATGTATTTGTCATGATTAATTGTTGTATAAATATATTATGTGCGTATAAAACATTTTCTTGGTGAAGGGAATCGCCCTAATACATGTTTGCTTGTATACACTATGTATGTTGAAAATGCGTATTCTAGAAAATACTGTATACGTATAAATATTGGGAGATGAATTTATCATGATTATTTGCTGTAGTAATATATTATACATGCATAAAATACTCACTTGGCTAAGGGATAGCCCTAATACATGTTTTGCTAACATACACCATGTATGTTGTAATAGTGTATTCTAAGTGTTTGTGAAAATTATTGAATGAGTACCGAATTCTCATTCGTACTCGCCATGACTAGTTGTCATAGATTCATGATTGTTGTATTGGCGATACCCCTTTGATGAAAGGATTTGCCCTAAATCACGTCACTGCCAATATACACCATATATTTTAAAATGTGTGGCCCAAGTGTTTGTGGAAATGACTAAATGAATATGGAACTTGGATTCCTGCTTGCCATGACTCTCCGTCGTGGGCGTACACGTGTTATGATTGGGACAACTCCCTAGGGAAAGGATTTGGCCTAATGCCTATGTGATCGACATATGTCATGTATGTTGATGTATGTTTGTTTAAGTGTTTCTTGAAATGTCTGAATGAGTAGTAGTTAGCAAATTGTAATGTATAAGGGTGTTGAGATATGATTCTCAACCTCTTTTAACTATGTGTATGATCTCCTTGGATTGTTGTGTGATTAGGAATTGAACATGTATAAACTCATGCTTGTGTTGTGATTCATAACATGCTCAACTGCTTTATGATTATAACTATGTAATGCATATGTTTAAATTTATATTTACGTTGTATGATCCGTCATGGGTGATGGGGGAGCGGAGCAACGAGTGCGTGCAACAGCCCTGGCAACCCTAAACGGATAATACCATACCTTGATTGTATGAGTTGAATCTTGATCCATTACTGCTTTATCTATCTGCAAGTTATCATGTTTGGGGCTATGATTATAGTCCAGACAATCGGTACCAGAATTGAATTCGTGGCTGCGATTCATTTGCCACGTGAGATGTGTTCGACGAACCCGAGTCGTACTTCGGTTGGCAATAGTGGTTGGCCACGCGAAGTGCTTATGCACTTCATGTCGTTCAACTTGTTGTGCGCTCGAGCTAGCCGAGCTCGTCAAGTAACCCGATCTGTCTTATGTATGTTCACCATGTTTGGTCGCTACTGCCTGAACCTAAGGTACCAAACTTACCAGTGAAATCCCTTTTAACCATGGTACCTCGATCCGCTAAGACTCATGAGCCGGGCATGGTGGTATGGGACACCGTGGTCGAGTGTCGCCTACGCTGGGGCCACGTGCCTCCCCGTAGTGACCAAGTGAGCAACCGGACTCGTGAGCCGATTATGGTGGTATGGGACACTATATTCGAGTTGTCGATACTTACGGCGGGCGAGAGCCGAGTACGGTGAGACCGTACTCGTGTTGACGGCGACGAGTCCTCTCGTAGTATCTTCGAGTATACTCCAAGGTCCGTGATTGGCGACGAGTCTTTCACAAAGAAGAGAGTATGAGTTGAGCCGAGTACGGTGAGACCTGTACTCGAGCTGACGGCTAGTGATTGAGCCGAGTACGGTGAGACCTGTACTCGAGCTGACGGTCAACAATTGAGCTGCATATGGTGAGATCTGTATCCGTGCTGATGGGTGACGAGCCCTTTGTGATGCCTTCGCTACGCCTCTCAAACCATAATATCGTATGAGATTAACTAGGACTGATGACCCTAGAATGGATCATGTTTGGTAATGATACAAGGGAGGTACCTTAGTTTCCCAATACTGCTGTTTCAAATGGACTAATAATAACTTGGTAATCATGATCATCATCACACCGCATGTGCTTAGTAGATGTGGCGCACTGAGGGAGTTAAGCATTCGCGAACGTAAGATGATGTCGCATGAGGGTGGTTTGGCAAGGGCATACAGCATCATGTCATTTCATTCTCGCACTTAATAAGAGTAGTTAGAATTGTTTGATTTGTACTGCTTTATTATTACTGCTTGATTGAATTGATAACATGTTAACCTATGCTTTACTGTTCCACTGAGTTGATCACTCACTCCCACGTTACGGGACGGTGTTGTACACACCAACCAGATTTGTTGAATTTCAGATGATGGCGATGCTTATGAAGCAGAGCCGGACTACTTCTATGGTGATGAGGAGGAGTTCTCCTATCATGTAACTCTCTGACGGGTCTCTGAAGACCTGGTACTGTATTGACGGGGCTATGGTATTTGGGATAGGAGACATTACACTTCCTCACATTAGGTATATTTTAGAACTGTACTTGTAATTATTTAACCTGGTAACGTTATCACACTCTGGAGACTCATTATAGTTTATATATTTTATCTATCTATCACAGTCTTCCGCTTGCAAATTTAATTGTCTCTGGAGTATGATATGTTGTTTTGGCTTAATCTCACTCATGTTCACTACTCTAATACAGTCAACATTCAATCATCATTCATTTTGTTGCATAAGTGATATTCTGGAACTCGAGAGTTGAGTTACTACTCGACCCTCGATTTTCAGGACGTTACAAGTTGGTATCAGAGCATGATTTGGATTAAACCGGACCTGGGTTATGGTCACATGATGCACACTGACGCACTCTGACTTAAGAGGGAGCGACGGAATGTAGAAACAGTCTTAGGCATCCCTGCTCCGTCCAACGGCTAGTTCGCTGAAAGCAAACGCCGAAATCGAGTACGTATTAACCCTTGGTCGCACGGGTCGACCTTATAATATTCCTAGGCCGTCTATTAAAGAGTCTAGATTACAATCCACCTCACCCCAACCGTTGAAAATAGATAGAATACGGGATAAACGTGATGAGGATAACTACTCCGAATCCTCGGAGCTTCTCTGGACTCCTCACAGAGACTTCCCAAATCCACGAGAAAAGAAAAGCAGAAAGTAGAAATAAATTCTAATAAATTCGAATTGATTAATGAATGACTACAAAAATTGAGTTCACAACCCTTTAAATAGGAATACCAAGCAATGGTAAAGAAATCAGAAACAAACTACAACTAAAACTCCTAGAATTCGCGACTTACCATAAGGTGGTGATGTCTACTAGTAAGTTTTCTGCCAAGAATAATAAGTGTCCTATTTGGCTTCACCAAACCATTCTCCTAATTATTCTAAGCTCTTTACGCGATGAGCGCAACTCCTAAAGCCCAATGGATGAAGAGTAATTAAACTAAAAATTACTATTTTAGTAAAACGAAATTAAAACGGGGAAATGACTATCAATCGGAGGCTTTTTTCACAATTTCGGGCTACGCAACCCAAAATGGCTGGGTTGGTTGGCTTCATTAGCTCGTTCTACCCCAAATTCATATATTTTACATCAGATAACTCATTCTGGATTGCAAGTTACGTCCAATTATCCCAAAACTACCCGAAATGGAGCAAATAGGATTCGGGGGGCTCCCCACTTAGATCCAATGGGACCCAGGGTCGAACCAGGGTGCATTTGGCACCTTGGGACCACAGAGAACACGGCCCCACCGCGGTGGCGCGGTTCTGGCCAAGGCGGACCGCGGCGGAGCCGCGGTTCCGACGGCGGACTGCGGTCCAGTGGCCCATCTGAGGTGGCTCCAAGGCTAGGATTGGTCTGCCCGACCTCCCCTACCCTCTGGTACGTGCGGTTTTGGCAAATGATTGGGATTTTGGGGGCTAGAGTACCCCACTCTCTCATTTCACCCTTTCAAGCCCTCCAACTTGTTGTTTCTCTCTCCAATCTCCCTCTCAATCCTACATTCCACCTTTTTCGACCACCATCCATCCTTCCACAATGTTTACAGTAATACCTACCTTCCCCCCTCTTCATTCTCTCTCAATTGAGCTCCTACACCCCCATTTGAGGCTCAAATTCCTGTAAACTCTCAAACCAGCCCATCTCTTCACTTCCTTTCTTTAAACCCTGTCTGTTGGGCCTCTACAACGTCTGTTGAGACCCCAATCCGTGGAGAACCAAACCTCCAGCCCTATCTCTCTCTCTCCATCACTTTCCATTCGCTTTTCCATGGCTCTATCCGAGCACGTATGGCCATTCTCTTGGATGTCTAATCATCCATACTGTGGCCTCGTGGTTCGCATGGGTTACTGTCTTAGGGTGCTTATGATTTCATGTTAATGGTTGTAGTTGTTGGTAGAATATTTTAGATATTTGAGGGCGTTTAGGGCCCGTTCGGCCAATTGCATTAGGTGAGTTTAGGGTGGATAGAATTGAAAAGGTAACGATAAAGGTATGTGTAAGGTATGGCCCTAGATTGGTTGTATCCCATGTTTTCTAATACCATGTTTGGATTGTATGCCATTAAACGTAAACTCTGTTGTCCTTTCAAATTACACTTAAGAATTCATTATCTTGGAATTTGGAAATCCCAACTCACACTTTTCAACACAATCCTCATTTTTCAAAGCCTATAAAGTAAATTTTAATCCCCGCCCACCCTCCTGCCAAATATGTCATTCCCAATCCCGAAGTGGGATTAGCAATACAGTCCCATTTTAATACAACTTAAGACCATTGGCCAACTAGTGATGCAGTGATAAAGTCCCTTGATATACAGTAACCCACCACACTCTGACAGCTTGATTAGGCTAGAGCAAGACTCCATTCCTTTGTTGAATCCCCTTAATACTTTAGGCTTCCTTAGTAACTCTTAGGGAGCTTGTTTGACGTAGAAACTATTCACGATTAGAGAAAACATATATATCCCTTGGATTCAATGTTAGGTCCAATCAATACATCCCTTAGAATTTCCTTCTCAAGGACTTAGTACAATCGGGAAAACGGAGTAGAGAAACTACATATAAGCGAGGTATTCGCGGTTCGAATCGCATTCTCAATCCTGGTAGTGACCAATGAACCCTATGCTCTGATCAAGCAGAAGGCCGGGATCGACTAGGATTAAGGAATGATATGACAACTTTCTGTTTTAGCTAGGCAGGAGGTCCATGTATCCGACTCCGACCCACTACACAACATTCCTTCCGTGTTGGCCCGACCACTTACAACTAAAAGTTTATAACTTTGTCTTCGAGAAGTGTTAAGAACATATAGCCAATAGAGATTTTCTTTTAGGCCCCAAGGAATTACCCAAATGGGCAACAATTAGTTAGGAATTAGATCTCAAATCGCATGCCACGCCGGCATACATATTGTACTTATGAACGTAGAAAGATAGCCTACCTGTTAAGCCAGACATCATTAAATAGGATAAGTCTGGACCACGACAAAAACCCCTTGGTAGAATTAGGCATCTTGCCTTAAACTCACACCTGCCCCTGACATCAACCACATTACCCATCATTTTTTTTTGCTTCTCTCGATCCCCATAGGTATCAATGCCATCGTACACATTGTCAATGAAAGGCAAACCAATGTATTTCCCATTTCATGTCAAGGATAGGTTATAAATTACACCTTGTTCCGACATACGGATCTGGGCATAGCTCTTGAGCCTTGAGGGTGAAACTAAAATTTTAAGGGGGGTAGAACATTATGAGCCCAATCTAGTTAGGTCACCTGATACGCCTCTTTGATCTGGGTGTGCGCAAAGGAAACACGGTGGACCCTACCCCACTGGCCCAGGATCGAAACGGTGCTCGTCGAATACGAACATTATAGAAGCCCTAGCCTGCCCTACTATGAGAAAATGTTTTAGAATGATCTAGTAAGATTTGATCCACCATTTCCTTGGACATAAATAATAATGAGGACTCTCTTAGACTAGGACCTAAAGGGCAACCTTAGAATAGACAATTTGAGCCTTTCAATGATGGACATTCCCTACGTTTCTAGAGTGATCGGACCACGGAGTTACTGAAATATACAACTGGGAAACATTCGCAGCTTGACCCAATTCTCAATCCTGGGCGACTACCAATGGACTCACCGCTTGGCCGAAGCAGAAGACCAGATCCACCAGATTCGGAAGTGATACGATGACCTTCCTACCCCGGCCCCGGTAGATGATCGATGTATCGGTATCGAGCCCACTATTACCGTCTCTCCGTGTTGGTCAAATAATGAAAACGACTATCTTACTCTAAATGGTTGGGAGTTGTCGTCAAGACTCCAAATAGGTAAAGAAATAAATTGTAGCAAATCATCAGGGTATAAGCAATGGATAAAGAAATATGTTTTAAGGGGGTAGACTAAAATGAACCAAAGCTAGTATATACCCTACCACGTGTAGAAACTTGAAATCAAGAAGTCTTAGGCAAATGAAATAATAGAAATCTTTCCTTATTACCCTTAGGCAATTTCGGGGACGAAATTTTTTTTTAAGAGGGGTAGATTGTAACACCCCGGATTTTTGCCAACCTGGGATTAGACGTCCTTAGGCAATGGATCAATCCTAATACAGGTTTAACTTCTTAAACGCTCAATTAAAGCCTCAAATCTCTTTTCAAACCATTTTCTTCACAAATCCCACCCTTCACTACCTTGTGCTTTCAATTTCTCAAAGCACCTTCACCCTAGACACTATCTTAAACTAGCTAAGTAGTATAACTTGGATCACTTTAGATACAAACTGCAAAGGACTAAATACTACCTCAGACGGAAATCACTTAGGATAAAATCCTTTAGAAATTTGACAAAGTTAACTAAGTGCTAAACTAGATTAGCCATGAAATCCATTTGAATCGCTTTAAATACGATCTGCAAGACCCAAAACTTGCAGAATCATTGACGCTAGGTTACCCAAAACTCTAGGATCAAATTCATTACCCGGCTGCTCTCGGGAGCATCTCGAAACTCCATATCTGGTCTAGATCGCACATCAGAAGTCCGATTAACACGAAGTTAAGGAACTAGGACCGCCTCATTGGGCTTGACTATCATCTCAAAAATCAGTCCAGTGATGTCCCACGACCATTTGTTTGGATCCGGAGCGAGGGAGTGTGAAAAACACTATTCCCTTTACAAAATAAATATCCGGAATAGTGATCGGCACCATTCGCTTGCGCATCAAGATAACAACTGACCGTAGAATCGACTAAATTACACCCTCGAATTAAGAAAAATTTCAGGAATATTTACATGTGCTTGGAATTTCGAATCGTGGCCCACTGACCGTTGAACTGAAAGTGGTCCACCAAGTGCGATCTGGGAATCCGATTGAGTCGAAAACGTAATCCCACATAGATTCATGTGTGGTGAGCTTAAGTCTGACGTTTGGCTCAAGGAGGGCCACCTGAACCTCTCTTTTGAGCTGGAAAAGTGACGAAATACCTATATTAGCAGTAACCGTTGAACCTGAGTCTATTTTAGAGAGGTTTTTGGCTATAAAAGAGGCTTAGAACAGCCCCTCTCACAGCCATACGAATTTGGGATAAAACCCTAGAGAGAGAGAGAGAGAGAAAAGAGAGAAGAGCTTGGGATTTGTGGGAGAACTTCCTCCTGCTGCTTTCGATTATCGCACGGCCTACACCACCTCTTTCCAGGCACTTTCCCGGCGGTATCCACTCCGTTTGAAGGTGAGAAACCCTAACCCTAGGTCTAATTTAAAGTAGATAGGCTATAGGTTGTGAAAAGGCTAACCGATTCCGCTCTTTAGGCAAGAAAACTCCCGAATACAGGAGCTCACCAAACCTTACAGATTCGTTGTGATTCCAAGGGCAAAGGTGCAGACTTTAGGTGTATAGGTTATGGTTTTCAACGCTTTCAATGTCAGATAATGATAGATTCATGATCTGCATGCAATTGCACATGTACAAAATGCTTTCCGTTTTCTGTTTCGATTAGAATTGTAGAATTTGGAAATTCACATACTCTAGGTATTCGTATAAAATACCGTATACGTATTTTTTATGGAAATGTGTTTGACATGTTTATTTGACGTATGGATATATGACGTATGGATAAAATACTTATTTGGTGAAAGGATTCGCCTAAATACATGTTTACTAATAAACACTATGTATGTAGAAATACGATATTGTAAGAAGTACCGTATACATATATATTTTAGTGATGTGTTTGTCATGATTAATTGTTGTATAAATATATTATGTGCGTATAAAACATTTGCTTGGCGAAGGGAATCGCCGTAATACATGTTTGCTTGTATACACTATGTATGTTGAAAATGCATATTCTAGAAAATACTGTATACGTATAAATATTAGGAGATGAATTTATCATGATTATTTACTGTAGTAATATATTATACATGGATAAAATACTCACTTGGCTAAGGGATAGCCCTAATACATGTTTTGCTAACATACACCATGTATGTATTAATAGTGTATTCTAAGTGTTTGTGAAAATGATTGAATGAGTACCGAATTCTCATTCGTACTCGCCATGACTAGTTGTCATGGATTCATGATTGTTGTATTGGCGATACCCCTTTGATGAAAGGATTTGCCCTAAATCACGCCACGGCCAATATACACCATATATGCTAAAATGTGTGGCCCAAGTGTTTGTGGAAATGACTGAATGAATATGGAACTTGGATTCCTGCTTGCCATGACTATCCGTCGTGGGTGTACATGTGTTATAATTGGGGCAACTCCCTAGGGAAAGGATTTGGCCTAATGCCTATGTGATCGACATATGTCATGTATGTTGATGTATGTTTGTTTAAGTGTTTCTTGAAATGTCTGAATGAGTAGTAGTTAGCAAATTGTAATGTATAAGGGTGTTGAGATATGATTCTCAACCTCTTTTAACTATGTGTATGATCTCCTTGGATTGTTGTGTGATTAGGAATTGAACATGTATAAACTCATGCTTGTGTTGTGATTCATAACATGCTCAACTGCTTTATGATTATAACTATGTAATGCATATGTTTAAATTTATATTTACGTTGTATGATCCATCATGGGTGATGGGGGAGTGGAGCAACGAGTGCGTGCAATGTGACCACAGCAAATACCCTAAACGGATAATACCATACCTTGATTGTATGAGTTGAATCTTGATCCATTCTCGCTTTATCTATCGCAAGTTATCATGTTTGGGGCTATGATTATAGTCCAGACAATCGGTACTAGAATTGAATTTGTGGTTGCGATTCATTTGCCACGTGAGATGTGTTCGACGAACCCGAGTCGTACTTCGGTTGGCGATAGTGGTTGGCCACGCGAAGTGCTTATGCACTTCATGTCGTTCAACTTGTTGTGTGCTCGAGCTAGCCGAGCTCTCGTCAAGTAACCCGATCCGTCTTATGTATGTTCACCATGTTTGGTCGCTTCTTTGCTGAACCTAGGGTACCAAACTTACAAAGTGAAATCCCTTTTAACCATGGTACCTCGATCCGCTAAGACTCATGAGCCGGGCATGGTGGTATGGGACACCGTGGTCGAGCTGTCGGCTCACGCGGGGCCACGTGCCTCCCGTAGTGACCAAAGTGAGCAACCATACTCGTGAGCCGATTATGGTGGTATGGGACACTATATTCGAATTTGTCGATACTTACGGCGAGAGCCGAGTATGGTGAGACCCGTACTCGTCGTGCCGACGGCGACGAGTCCTCTGTAGTATCTTCGAGTATACTCCAAGGTCTGTGATTGGCGATGAGTCTTTCACAAAGAACTAGAGTATGAGTTGAGCCGAGTACGGTGAGACCTATACTCGAGCTGACGGCTAGTGATTGAGCCGAGTACGGTGAGACCTGTACTCGAGCTGACGGTCAACAATTGAGCCGTATACGGTGAGATCTGTATCCGTGCTGACGGGTGACGAGCCCTTTGTGAAGCCTTCGCTACGCCTCTCAAACCTTAATATCGTATGAGATTAACTAGGACTGACGACCCTAGAATGAATCATGTTTGGGAATGATACAAGGGAGGTACCTTAGTTTTCCAATACTGCTGTTTGAAATGGACTAATAATAACTCGATAATCATGATCATTATCGCACCGCATGTGCCTAATAGATGTGGCGCACTGAGGGAGTTAAGCATTCGCAAATGTAAGATGATGTCGCATGAGGGTGGTTTGGCAAGGGCATACAACTTCATGTCATTTTATTCTCGCACTTAATAAGAGTAGTTAGAATTGTTTGATTTGTACTGCTTTATCATTACTGCTTGATTGAATTGATAACATGTTAACCTATGCTTTACTGTTCCACTGAGTTGATCACTCACTCCCACGTTACGGGACGGTATTGTACACACCAACCAGATTTGTTGAATTTCAGATGATGGCGATGCTTATGAAGCAGAGCCGGACTACTTCTATGGTGATGAGGAGGAGTTCTCCTATCATGTAACTCTCTGATGGGTCTCTGAAGACCTGGTACTGTATTGACGGAGCTATGGTATTTAGGATAGGAGACATTACACTTCCTCACATTAGGTATATTTTTGAACTGTACTTGTAATTATTTAACCTGGTAACGTTATCACACTCTGGAGACTCATTATAGTTTATATATTTTATCTATCTATTACAGTCTTCCGCTTGCAAATTTAATTGTCTCTGGAGTATGATATGTTGTTTTGGCTTAATCTCACTCATGTTCACTACTCTAATACAGTCAACATTCAATCATCATTCATTTTGTTGCATAAGTGATGTTCTGGAACTCAAGAGTTGAGTTACTAGTCGACCCTCGATTTTCAGGGCCTTACATGATGTGTTGGCGAACCCGTGTCGTACTTCGGTTCGCGATAGTGGTTGGCCACACGAGGTGCTTCTGCGCTTCATATCACTCAACTTGTTGTGTGCTCGAGCCAGCCGAACACGTCAAGTAACCCGTGTGTCTTATGTATGTTCACCATGTTTGGTCGCTAATGTTTGAACCTAAGGTACCAAACTTACCAGTGAAAATCCCGTTAACCATGGTACCTCGATCCGCTAAGACTCATGAGCCGGGCATGGTGGTATGGGACACCGTGGTCGAGCTGTCGGCCTACGCTGGGGCTACGTGCCTCCCCGTAGTGACCAGTGAGCAACTTAACTCGTGAGCCGATTATGGTGGTATGGGACACTATATTCGCGCTATCGGCCTACATTGATAAGGTGATGGGGGAGTGGTGCAACCTTTGTGCGTAACAGCCCTGGCAGCCCTTTGTAGTGACCGCGAGCATATTCTGAAGTCGCAGTGCGCCTTAGGGTTCGCCGCGATATATAGAGTATGAACTAGGCCTGTTTCTGTATAGTGATGAATCGTTTAAGGGGTGATGAGGGAGTGGTGTAACATTTATGCGTAACGTACCGATGACCCTGCGCATTGACCTACAAAACACACCATCGTCTGATATTAACTAGGACTGACGACCCTAGAATGGATCATGTTTGAGAATGATACAAGGGAGGTACCTTAGTTTCTCAATCCTGCTGTTTGAAATGGATTAATTAAAAACTCGGTAATCATGCTCATCATGCATTGCATGTGCCTAGAAGATGTGGAGCACTATGGGATGTAAGCATGCCGCGAGCGTGAGATGGTGTCGCATGAGGGAGTATGTCGGTGAGGGCATCCATCATACCTGCATTCATACTTGCATTAATCAGAGTAACTAGAGGTGTTTGATTTACTGCTTATCATTACTGCTTGACTGTATTGATAACATGATAACTTATGCCTTATTGTTCCACTGAGTTAGCTACTCACTCCCACGTTACGGGACGGTGTTACGCACACCAACCAGACTCTGTCTCAGGTTTAGGCGAGCCGACGACTGGGGGGGAGCTGATTATGACGAGGACCAGGAGGAGTTCTCGTATATGCAGTTCTCTGGCGGCTTCGACTAGGCTGCCAGGACCATCGGGTTTTACAGGGATTGTACCTAGTTTATTTTTGACATTTTGATTATAAACAGACATGTATATGGTGACTCAGATGGATTCATACTCTGGAGAATGAAACATTTATTTTGTTTCTTTACATACATATATATACAGTTCAGTCTTCCGCTTGCTTTTATACAATTGATCTGGAGTATGAATTACTGTTTCGGTATAATCTCATTCATGTTTATTGCTCTAACAAAGACAACATTCAAACATCATTAAATATGTTGATAAGTGCTGCGTTGGGACTCGGGAGTTGAGTTACACTCGACCCCCGATTTTCAGGGCGTTACATAAACTAGTTTGTGCACTATTTACTTCTTTCATAGTTTGTGATTGGATCCTCTACTGGGCTTGGAAGCCAGTAGAGTTGTTTTTGAGTAATCCTAATATATGTCTGTTGTTAGGATTAGTGTGATAAGATTTTAAATAAATCATAAAAAATTTTAAAAGTCCTATTCACCCCCCTCTAGGACATGTTGGCATATCTCTTCTTCAACTTAAGTGGTCTTCACCGCTATTTTCAGATATTGTAAGTGCTAATTTCTAACCACACATGTAGTTATCAAATTTCGTAGAAAAAATATCATATGGATCTTCAGCACACTTCAATTCTCTACCACATTTCAAGAGCGCGACTCAACATCTCAAGACTTGAATATTCGAAATGATTATAAGTGAAAGATCAAGTATATGCCAACCTACAGGTAAAAATGACCTTCAAAAAGACCATAGGATAAAGTACTTGATCATGATTTTTAAACCTTTAAATTATGAAAAATATTCATGAAAATTTGAGGATGTTCGGCCAGCTCGACATTAGGTTTGGCTAGCTGATTTTAACTTGGGTCAGCCCGACATTAGCCTAGGTCAAGTTTCCAACAACTTGAAATATAAAATTAGTTGCAAGTTCAGCCAGCTTAACCCTGGGTTCGGCCAGCCGAACTTAGATCGGTTAAACCTGATAGTGATCTAGGTCAAGTTTCCAGCAATGCATTATTTCAAATTTCAGAAGAATTCGGCCAACCGAACCCTGTATTATGCTAGCCAAATTTTTGCTTAGGCCAGCCAAATTTTTTATAAAATCAAATCCCGTGAAATTTGATAGTCGTTGGAACAAGATCGCGGAAATTCGGCCAACCAAAGCAAATCTTATGCTGATCAAAAGACCAAAACCTTTGGCTATAAATATAGACCTTTTTTCTGATTGTTTTAAATATGAAAAACTGAAATAATTCTTCCTCAAGCAAAGAGAGAAAGTCCAGTCCCTTCCAAGCTATTTGTATGATAATTCTTATTTTATTCATAACTTATTCAATTCCCTTTCTCAAGTTAGATTTAAATTCAATTAGAGAGCAAACAATACTCAACTTGCAATTAGAGAATTGAATCTGCAACTTTTAGGGTTTTATTCCTGCAGAAATTATATATTTTTATGGCCTTTCTGGTTGAGCATATATATATATATATATATATATATATATATATATATATATATATATATATATATATATATATATATATATATATATATATATATATATATATATATATATATATTCATCATCATCCTAGAAAGAAGATTGTTGCATTAATTAAAACATCTACTTCTAAGGCTTCATCGGTATCTTCACATCAACATTTCCTCTACGAGAAGATAAGTATTTGTTTTGAATATATTACTTTTAGTTCGAGTTTGTTCAGATTGCTCAAAAATCTCATCAGGTTGTGCAGTGGTTAGCCCATGAAAATCACTTGAGGTTTTATTGTGGTAAGCCTATGAAAATCGCAAGAACTGTAAGAGGTTGTTAAGGTGATCCCATGAAAACCTTGAAAATAGTGGAAAACCAAAATTACAAAGAATAGTAATTTTGAGAATGGAGTAGGTGTGTGTTAAACATCAAACTACTATAATTCTCTATGTATTGTGGTGATTGTTAATCTTATTATCTGCTTTTATTATTTTTGAAAGATTAGTTTCAAGGACATTATGAAATGAAATTGTCCTGCCTAAAGTTTTAGGTGAAGGTTGTCCTATGAATTAGTTAAAATCAAGGTTTCAATATCTTTTGCGATTGAGAATATATTTTTTGTAATTGATTATTAGGAATTGGTTTAATCTTATTCACCCCCTCCCCTCCCTCTAGGACATCTGTAGCTCATCTTTTAGATATAAATCTCCTTAAAAATTTGACTTGACCTAAGAATTTTTACAGCTCTATTTTGTTTTTCAATGGCCGAGCATTAATTAGGGCCCAAATTTTATTCTGGTAAAATTTGACCCCTCTTTGGTATACGAGGAACCCTAGGAAGTTACCGATCAAGACTCCAAAAGCACACTTCAAGAGATTCATTTTCAATTTATGAAGCCTCATTTGCTCAAAGGACTTACGCAAGTGGGCTAGATGCTCATCCACATCGGTCGATTTAACTAGCACATCGTCAACATAAATTTCCATGAATGACTGATCATGTTATGGAATATAGCATTCATGGCTCTTTAGTAGGTAGCTCCTTCATTTTTTAGCCCGAAGGGCATCACCACCCAGCAGTAGGTCCCAATGGCTTGAGAAACCTGAATGTTGTTTTGGGTATATCATCCAAATCAATGTAGATCTGATTGTACCTGGAATGCCCATTCATAAAGGACACAATTCCATGCCCAACAGTCCAATCGAAGAGCTGATCTTCCATAGACATGAGGTATTCGTCCTTTGGTGTAACCAAGTTTAAGTTCCTAAAATCGATGCAGACCATTAACTTACCATTCTTTTTCATTAACGGGACTACATTTGACATCCATTTGGCATACTTAATCGGCCGAATAAAACCGTCCTTCATAAGTCGCTGTATTTCCTCTTTGATTTTAAGAGTAACCTTGTTAGTCATCTGCCTTGGCGGTTGTTTGTATGACTAATAACCCTCTTTTATGGGAAATTTGTGCTTGACCAAAGATCAATCAAGCCCTAGAATTTCATGATAATCCCAAGCGAAATAGTCAGCGAACTCATAGAGTAGTTTCACTAATCTCTCCTTCTCGAGTAGCTTTAACAAGTTACTGATAAATGTCGGCTTCAGGTCCTACTTTGTTCCTAAATTGATCTCGACTAAAGGATCCTGAAATTGAGGCCGAGAATCTTCTAACTCCTCAAATGCTTCTTCAATTCCAATGCTGTCTTCCGTGGCTTATTCCTCCACTTCAGCTAGATTCACGAAACAACCATCATCCATTTCCTTCAGGTTTTCTTTAAGCCTTCTTATTATGGCCGCAAGGTCAACCTGGTTGACCTTATCCCTTGGGGTTCCAATCATGAGATCTCTTTAATGGTTCAACCTAAAATCGGCCGACAAGGAACGATGCCCCTCGACCGAATGTCATTGACTCGAGTTACCTCTGGGATGGCCTACATGATACTATCCGGGTTCTTCTTTACTGATATCCTAGTAGGTGGCCAAATTTATTTCTTCCAGTGAACCTGATCGATCCCACCTATTCCCCGTAATAATAAGCTTCAGTGACATTTGAAGTAGTCAGGCAGGTCTAATTGTTGGCTAGGACTAGCTCGACCTTCTTTCGGTTTTAGAAAATTACAAACTGGTGTAGAGAGGATGGTATGCTTGAAAATGAGTGGATGCAGTCCCTCCTTAATACTGTGTTGTAGCTCGATGAGTTGTCAACAATAAAGAATGGTGCTAAAGTAGTTTTGGTGCCTACAGTTGGATCGACCGGCAAAACACCATTGGTATTTGTTACATGACTAACGACGTTACTAACCATTACTTTTGATGGAATCAAATTGGTCGTAGTCTTCCCTAACTTAGCCATCATTCTCCATGGCAGTAGGTTAACTGCAGCCCCATTGTCGACCAAAATCTTGGGAACAGGGCATCCGTCTAAATGAGCTGATATATAAAATAGCTTAAGGTGTTATGTCATATTGTGTGTAGGCTTATCGATGACTACCCTCTCAGACATGTCCCCTGCCTCCACCGTGACTGTGTTGACCTGTGGTACTACATCATCCTTAGACTCACTTCCAACCCCTTCCTGAAATGGAAAAGAAGCACGTTGTATGATCACTGGTGGGGTATATTCCTCCACATCACTAGCCATGCTGTTCGACTGAGTGGACCTTGCTTGAAAACTAGATGGCAAGGTAAAGACCACGTTACAATGGAATGTCACTAGTGGAAATGTCCCAAACACAATTTCATCACCCAAATATTGCCCCCATAGTGTTTCAGATTCCATCTTCTCTATGTGACTAGCACATTCATCACCCAACAAGTTCGACTGATGGGTCTATAGGCTAGGCAATCTTCAGTGCATCAACGGTCGATGATAGTTTGTTACCAACAATTCATCCGTTGGGAAGTATTCTTCACTGAGGTAATCTGACAAGTTGCTGCAACTATCTTCCTCTTTTAGATTCATCAACCGATCAATGTCACAAGCATCTAAACCTTCCTTTGCACTGTTGTAGACATCACTGTTTCGATCGTGTTCACTGCCACTTACTCTTCTCGAATCCTCCAGAAAGGCTTAGGCGTCATCTTTTTTGGTCGAGGAAGTACCACCTTTCCTCATGATCCTCTTCTTGCTGTGGCCCATTGTCTCTGTCGGTGGTGCTTTTGTGTTCGTGTCAATGCTTCCGGTACTGCAGAAAACATTGGGTGTGTTACCCATTTCCAAACTCCATGTGTGGTAGGGGTTTTAACCATCCTCGGCACGGGTGGCCCCAAATGCAAGCAACAATTTGGGGCAATCTGCGAAAACTGTCGGCGGTTGGGGCCATTTCCTAGCTGAATGATCGCATGATGATATTTCCACCCCTGCTTGGCGGGGGCTTCCCATCGAGAGACGATTCCTCGAGCACATTGATCGCAAAGTTTAGGGTCTTAATGGGTTCTCTTAACAATAACCGACCGATCATCGATAAAACGAGGGGACCCTTGGTGCCCTTGCACAAGTTGATATGGTGCCTTTCGCTGCTTACTCAGGGTGAGATCGACCCTGAATCGTCGCTGATTCTTCAGATTGGCAGTGATCATGTTTACTTCAATATTGGATGGGAACGGGTCGGAGTCAATCAACATCGCCTCCTCACCCTTTTCTGAAAATTTCAATAGTCCTCAATCGATGTGGTCTCGATGACGTTCTTGAACATGATACACTTATTAGTTGAATGTGGTTGAGTTAGTGCCAATTGCAGTACTAAGTCTTTTGTAATTCCTCGGCTGAAGGTATCTTATGATTCACAGGAATCTTAATAAAATTTTCGGCCAGCAAAATGTCAAACACTTCTTCAACTCTGGCAATATCAAAGGTGTAGACCTTATGAGCCTTTAATGTGGTTGACTCCGCTTTGACCGATGCAGAACATACCAATGGCTTCTTGGCCACTACTTCGGCAATTGCAATCTCGTAATTAGGGGGTCATTGTAATATGTCTCTAATGATGAGTTCTTCTTCCCAGCTCCTTTTTATAGGAGTTCTTCGTAACCAAAGATGTTTTTAGTCGGGTCAATAAATCAATAAATTTTGTACCTATGAATTTCTTACAGAGCTTATATTCGAGCCCATCTTGTGCTAGTTTTACAAACTCGGCCTCTGTCATTACTACTTTGCAATGGCTCTTCACTCGCTTGAATCACATAATATAATTCTTACACGATTCCCCAGGCAACTGTCGAAACCATGCTAGGTCGGCTGTGGTAATCTCTCTGTTCTTAAAAAAGAATTGAGGATGGAATTTCTCTTCCATATCCTGCCAATTATATATTGAATCGGGCAACAAATTCGAGTACCAAGTGAAGGTTACAACAATTAGTGAATGGTTAAACACTGTATCGTATAATAGTCATTGTTAGCCAGTTCTCCGCATTGCATTGTGAAGTGGCCAACATGCTCAATGGTCATATGAGTGGGCTCGACTGAAAATAAAGTGAAATCCGGTTAATGGTTTCTCAACAATGGATGTTGTCGATCTATCCATTCGGGGTACGGCTTGTGATAAACTGGGAAATTGTTTCGGTTGAGCACTTCGCCAACAACCTCCTAAACCATTTATACAATTTGGTCACAGTCGATCCACTAAGGCTCTAGGGCTGGTGGGTGATCTAGACCAAATTGATTTACATTTTCCTAGAATCTAGGGAACCGTTGGGGATGAAATCCTCCTGGCAGCCCTTGATTCCTGTTTTCAGGTATAAACTTTCTAATCTCTTGCTTCGGTTGCCTAACTTCCATAGGAGGTGGAGCATTTCTCATTTTCGGTAAAGGGACCGGGGGTGGATTACATCGCAGATGTGGTGTTGATGGCAATGGAGTTACATTGTCAATCGAACTCCCCTCAGTATTGTATTGCATTGCCAATGGTGTTTGTTCAGTTATCATAGCTATTGATCGATGCATGGCTCCAGTTTGGCTGACCATGTATTGATTTGTGCTCTCAGCTTGAATGAGGAATTGTTCCCCTTGGGTTCCTCTGTATTCTTACACAAGCTAGATGCTCATCTGACCATCCCAGAGCATAATAGCTACCTCATCCGGAAGAATAGTTCGGCATGTGGATGGTCCTCCTGGATCTCCAGCGGTAGTAGTCATGATATTGTTTAAATTCATTACCTCAGGGGTTGCGTGAACTAGCACGTCCTCACTAGAGGTGGGGTAGTTGGTGTAAACAGTTCAACCCTGATGATACAGGTACTCCTTCTATTCATTATTGGCAATTCCACACCGCAAGTCAGATACAGGGACCCACCAGGTGTACCAAAAAATTATTAGCTGTTGTTTTCTGCACTAGGTGCACGGGTGTGTCGTAATTGAATTTACGACTTCGATTCAAATCGAACAACAATGACCCCAAGCACCAAGATAGGCAGACACGTAGTATATGACAAGATCTGATGAGATCGGTCGCCTATTCAGCTACTCCTCAATGTGTAAAAATCGGATCAGACAATATTCAGAGGGTGGGGTTTGTCCTCTGATGATGGGTTACTCCTTTGCCTTCTGTACGAAAGGACTTTTCAATACGAATTAAAACTAAATGGAAAAGAGATCCTTACTGTCAGTCATAGAGAACAGGTGAAGAAAACCTTCCCAATAGATGAACTAAGTCCAATATGCTAACATAAACTCGAATTACAGCTAAATATTATCAGCTACTTAAGTACTGCTACAGATTACTCTATTGAATGTAAAACAGTAGGCTTGGAAAGTAAAGATTGCACTATAAAATATAACTTGCTCACAAGTAAAAGATTGCACTATGAAATGTAAATTGACTAGATAATTAAAAGCTAATTTTGGTTTGTTTGGGTTGGTGTGAGAAGATCTTCCTTCTTGATTTACTTTTTTCATTTATAGCTTTAATTCAGCCATTTTGGATCAATCTCACGTTCCGATGGTTACCATAATCATTCTCCATTACTGCCTTCTATATGCTTCACACATTCATGCTTCCTTTGCTTCTTCTCTTACCACCTGTCATATAATCGTTTAAGCACGATTGTTTCTCCATCGGTTGCTTTGGTAGTACACGACACCACCTGATACGTCCTATCTACACTTATCGAGAAATCACCTCCATACATATCTGCAAATCTCTGAATACACCATGCATATCTGCGCAGATCACACGTAACTCCGTCTGATTGGTCGTAACAGGGTATGGCGATAATGGTGATGAATAAAAGAGATGAGCTAACCTGGATGAGTTGCTCTAAAGAGAAGCATTAGGGCAATCCATGTCATTTTGTAGTGACCTATCTAGCCCTCTCTGCTCTACAAATCATCTTGGTTTAAAAAAAATAAATAAATAAATAAATAGAAAACACTGAAAAAGACAATAAAAACCTAAAATTTTCCAACTCCTTGGATCTTCCAATGATTTTGAAGGAAATACAAGTTCCTTGACCAGAACCAGAGCATTTTGCATCGATCTGTAAAGAGAAATCACTGCATGTGAAAGAGAAAAAAAATCCCATTTTCTAATTTATGAGATTTTCACACTGATCTATGAAGAAAGAACGAATGATGTAATGGAAAGAAGGGCAAATAGTTATTGTTTAAAGAGGAGTGGAATGATGTTGAATCTTACCTTGGAAGGTTCTAGATCTAACAGAGTTGACAAGCTCGATAAGATATTTCTAAGGTTTTGGTCATTGGAGAAAGGAGCATTATAAAGTGAAGTCAGGAAATAAAAAAGAGAAATAAAAATAAGAGGCGAAATGGAGATTGAAGATGCCACTTGCCAGGTGGCTAGTGGTCGGTGCTCTGTGGGCCCCATCATGATGTATGTGTTTTATCCACGCCATCCAACTATTTCTCAAGATCTTTTTAGGACTTTATCTGAAAAATGAGCTAGAACTAAATCTCAAAGTGGACCACACCATAGGAAAATAGTAGCAATTGAATGTCTATTTACTGATAGGTTATTGTGATTCACCGATGGCTCAAAGTCGTCGAGTAAACCACCACACGACCGCCAATTTTGATATATATATATATATATATATATATATATATATATATATATATAGTATTGGGGTTCCACTAGATCAATTGATGAGTTGTTGAACAAAGTGATTAGGTTGTACTAGACAAAGTGATGGGGTTCCACTACATAAAGTGATGGGATTACTGAACAAAGTGAGGTGGTTCCACTAGACAAAGTGACAAGATTGTTGAACAAAGTGATGGGGTTCCACTAAACAAAGTGACGAGGTTGCTGGACAAAGTGACATGGTTCTACTAGACAAAGCGATGAGGTTCTTCTAGATAAAGTGACGGTCACGGAGTCGTTGAACAAAATGACGGGTTGAAGTAGTCCAAGTGACGGGTTGTCAAATAAAGTGATCAGTTTCTATAGATGAATTAACATAGTTGGTGAATAAAGTGACGAGGTTTCACTAGACAAAGTGACAAAGTTGCTAGATAGTGATAAGGTTCCACTAGATAAATTGACAGGTCTGTCGGACAAAGTGACAGGGTTCCACTAGACCAAGTGATGAGGTTGCTAGATAAAGTGACGTGGTTACACTTGACAAAGTGATAGGGTTGTTGAACAAAGTGACGGGTTTCCATTAGACAAAGTGACATGGTTCTACTAGTTAAAGTGATAAGATTCTACTAGATAAAGTGACGGAGTTGCCCGACAAAGTGATTGGATTTCACTAAACAAAGAGACGGAGTTGCCTGACAAAATAATTGCTTCTCCAAGATAAAGTGACAAGCTTTGATTTAATAAAGTAACCGGGTTGCCGGACAAAATGATAGAATTACACTAGAGAATGGGATAATAAGATTACATGAGACAAAGTGACAGGGTTCCACTAATCAAAGTGATAGAGTTAATTACAAAAAGTAACGGATTTTCTAAATAAAGTGAATGGGTTATTAGACATTTTGGAGTGGATTTTACAAGGAGATGGATTACCTGCAACACTCACGCCGTAGTGGGATTTCACCAACTATGGATACTCGGGTGTTGAAATTCTTGAGAGTCTACCACCAGAGCAAGAGTAAGGATCCCAATCTATGTCCATTTTATAAAATTAAGGGTGGACATCTCTTTCCCAAAAATGAGGGAGATAAAATCTGAGGTAGACCACACCACGGGAAACATTGGTGATTAAAGGCCCCACATTACAAATTTCTCAGGGCTCACTGTAATGTCTATTTGCCATACAACCTGTAAATAAGGTCACAAAGACGTACTTCTATAAAATTCAAGGGAGTACATCTCTTTCCCAAATATTTTTTTATTGAGAAATTTGCGACTGTACGACCCATTTATGGCCCATTTACGAGACTAAGCCCACCTTATTTTACCTTATAAGAATAAGCCCTAGTTGTACGGATGCCTTCCCAAAGGTCGAAAATGCCCCTGCTTTTTTCCTTCAAGCGGGAAGGTGAGCGCTGACGCTCCTCGAACTCCGAGTTGTACGAATGGTTCAAAATATATCAACGTTACATGGGCCCCACAATTATGTATTTATTATATCCACAACGTTCATCCGTATTTCGAGATCATTTCGGAGCATTATCCTAAAAAAATCATATCCAAAGATCAACTGGACCACACCACAAAGAGCAGCAGAAAATTGATTTTCACCGTTGAAACTTTTGTAGGGCCCACCATAACATTTATTTTCCATCCAATCTATTCATAAGGTCACAAAGACCTGGATGAAGAGGAAAAACAAATTTCATAATGATCCAAAACTTCTGTAACCCCTAAAAGGGTTTCAATGGTAGACGTTCATTTCCCCACTGCCTTTTAAAGTGTGGTCCACTTGATAGTTAGATCCGTCTTATTTTTCGTCTCAAGCCTTATTATGAGCTCGCCAAACAGATGTACGGTTTGGATATAACATAGACCTCATGACGGGACCCAAAAAACAACAAAGATTCGACGTTAAAAAGAAAAGAAAAAAAATAGATTTTTAATTTCTTCGATATAGAGATTTGGCTACGGATTATACCCGTAGCCATACCTACCACAATTTGTAGCCAAAAGGGTTTGTCCGGGGTGGGCGCGCCGAACTAGGGTGCCCACGCCACTCGCTGCCCTATCCGGTGGGGGTGCGCCGATCTGGCGTGGCCACGCCCATCTGATGACCCCTATAGCTACGGATTATAACCGTAGCCAAAACTGTAGTTTGTGCCAATCTATGAAAAAAAATTATTTTTTTTCTTTTTTTTTATTTTTTTACATGGAGAACTTCATTCTACCTACAATTTTCTCTAATACATATTTATATAAATATGTATATATAAGCATATAAAAAAAAATTCTCACTTTTTTTTCATTTCTTTCGTTTTTCATTTAACAAGAATACCTTCTAAACCAAAATTAGTTACTTGACGTACCATATATGATTTTGGGGTAGGAGAAGCTAATTTAGCCAACCAACCTAGTTATTTTTCAAGATTCCATTAAGTCAATGGTTGAAAAAATCCATTTCATTCACTTCACGGTCAATTTCAATCAGTTCGCAGTCAATTTCGCTCATTTCATTTACTTCGCGATCAATTACATGCATTTCACTGTCAATCCTGGCAATTCTATTTTGATTCACGGTCATTTCCATGCATTTCACGGTCAATTCCCTTCACTTCACGGTCATTTCCATGCATTTCATGGTCAATTCCCTTCACTTCACGGTCATTTCCATGCATTTCACGGTCAACGCGCTTTACTTCACGGTTATTTTCATGCATTTCACGGTCAATCCCGACGATTACATTTTGATTCACTATCATTTCCATGCATTTCATGGTCAATTCCCTTCACTTCACGGTCATTTCCATGCATTTTATGGTCAATTCGCTTCACTTCATAGTCATTTTCATGCATTTCATGATCAATCCCGGCAATTCTGTTTTGATTCACGGTCATTTTCATGCATTTCACGGCCAATTCCCTTCACTTCACGGACATTTCCACGCATTTCACGGTCAATTCGCTTCACCTTATGGTCATTTCCATGCATTTCACGTCATCCTCGCCTATTCCATGTTGATTCACGGTCATTTCGATGCATTTCACGGTGAAGTGTAGCAATTGAACCATGAAATGCGTGGAAATGACCGTGAAGTGAAGGGGCATGACCGTTAAATGGCCCGAAATAACCGTGAATCAACACGAAATAGGTGGGAATGACAGTGATATGCATGGAAATAACCATGAAGTGAGGAATGACCATGATATGCATGGAAATGACCATGAAGTGAAGCGAATTGATCGTGAAATGCATGGAAATGACCATGAAGTGAAGGGAATTCATCATGAAATGCGCCGAAATGACCGCGAATCAACACGGAATAGACGGGAATGACTGTGATTTCCATGCATATCACAGTCATTCCCGCCTATTCTGTGTTGATTCACGATCATTTCGACGCATTTCACGGTCATGCCTCTTCACTTCATGGTCATTTCCGTGCATTTCACAGTCAATTTGCTTCATTTCACGGTCATTCCCACCTATTTCGTGTTGATTCTCTATCATTTTGAAGCATTTCATGGTGAAGTGTAGCGATTGGACCGTGAAATGCGCAGAAATTACTGTGAAGTGAAGGGGCATGACCGTTTAATGCGTCGAAATGACCGTGAATCAACACAAAATAGAAGAGAATGACTGTGAAATGCATGGAAATTACCGTGAAGTGTAGCGATTGGACCGTGAAATGCATGGAAATGACCGTAAAGTGAAGGGGCATGACCGTAAAATGCATCAAAATGACCGTGAATTAACACGGAATAGGCGGGAATGACCGTGATATGCATGGAAATGACCGTGAAGTGTAGCGATCGGACCGTGAAATGCGCGGAAATGACCATGAAGTGAAGGGGCATGACTGTGAATCAACACGGAATAGGCGGGAATGACCGTGAATCCCTGTAATTCCGTTTTGATTCACGGTCATTTGGATGCATTTCATGGTCAATTCCCTTCACTTCACGGTCATTTCCAAGAATTTCACGAGTAATTCTCTTCACTTCACGGCCATTTCCATGCATTTCATGGTCATATCCTTCAATTCTGTTTACGTTCACGGTCATTTCGACACACTTCATGGTCAATTCACTTCACTTCACGGCCATTTTCAAGCATTTCACGGTCAATTTTCTTCACTTCACGGCCATTTTCATGCATTTCATGGTCATTCCCGCCTATTCCGTGTTGATTCACGGTCATTTCGACTCATTTCATGGCCATGCCCCTTCCCTTCACAGTCATTTTTGCACATTTCATGGTCCATTCGCCTCACTTCACGCTCATTTCCATACATATCACGGTCATTCTCGCCTATTTCGTGTTGATTCACCGTCATTTTGACGCATTTCATGGTCATGCCCTTTCACTTCACAGTCATTTCTACGTATTTCATGATCCATTCACCTCACTTCACTCTCATTTCCATGCATTTCACGGTCATTCCCGCCGATTTCGTGTTGATTCACAGTCATTTTGGCGCATTTCACGATCATGTCCCTTCACTTCACGGTCATTTCCGTGCATTTCATGTTCCAATCGAATCACTTCACGGTCATTTCCATGCATTTCACGGTCATTCCCGCCAATTCCATGTTGATTCACGGTCATTTCAGCGCATTTCAAGGTCATGCCCCTTCACTTCACGATCATTTGCGTGCATTTCACGGTCCATTCACCTCCCTTCACACTCATTTCCATGCATATCACTGTCATTCCTGCTGATTTCGTGTTGATTCACGGTCATTTCGTCGCATTTCACGGTCATTCCCGCCAATTCCGTGTTGATTCACGCTCACTTCACACATATTTATATAAATATTTATATATAAGCATATAATTTTTTTTTCTCTTTTTTCTTTTCTTTCTTTATTCATTTGACAAGAATATCTTCTAAACTAAAATTAGTTACTTGATGTACCCTATGGGCCTGTTTGGCCGGGTAGATTGGATGGGATTGGATGGTATTAGAGTGGATTGCATGGATTTCAAGGTAATAATAGTTGCGTCATTGGATTGGTGCAAGATCTATGAGATTGCTATACCCCAGGATTGCTATATCAGGTCTGTTTGGCACGCCCGGCCAATCTGGGGATTAAACCTTCCAATCCCTTTCAATCTCCCGAACCAAACACGTCCCAGACATTTTTAAAGGGATTAGGATGGATTGGATGGGATTTAAGGGCCTGTTTGGCCGGGTGAATCCCATAGGATTAGGAGGGATGGGATGGATTTTAAGGTAATGATGGTGGTGTCAGTGGATTTAGGTTATAGGTTTAGGTTTTAGTTTTAAGTTTAGGTTATAAGTTAAGGTTTAGGTTTAGGTTTAGGTTATAGGTTTAGGTTAAGGTTATAGGTTTAGGTTTGGATTTAGGTTATAGGTTATAGGTTTAAGTTTAGGTTATAGGTTTAGGGATTTAAGAATAGGTTTAGATTATAGGTTATAGGTTATAGGTTAAGGTTTAGGTTATAGGTTAAGGTTTAGGTTTAGGTTTAGGCTAAGGTTTAGGTTATAGATTATAGGTTATAGATTTAGGGAATTGAGAATAAGTTAAGGTTTAGGTTATAGGTTACTGGGGTATAGGTTTAGGTTTGGGTTTAGGTTATAGGTTATACGTTTAGGTTATAGGTTAAAGGTTTAGGTTTAGGTTATAGGTTAAAGGTTTAGGTTTTGGGATTTGAGAATAGGTTTAGGTTAAGGTTATAAGTTTAGGATAAAGGTTTAGGTTAATGTTATATGTTTAGGTTTAGGTTTAGGTTATAGGTTTAGATTTGAGAATAGGTTTAGGTTATAAGTATAGGTTTAGGTTAGGTTGGAGGTTAAGGTTTAGGGAATTAAGCTTAGGTTATATGTTTAGGTTATAGGTTTAGGTTAAGGTTTAGGGAATTGAGTTTAGGTTATATGTTTAGGTTATAGGTTATAAGTTTAGGTTAAGGTTTAGGTTGTAGTTATAGGTTTGGGGATTTGAGAAAAGGTTTAGGTTATAAGTATAGGTTTAGGTTTAGGAATTCGGGTTCGGGTTCGGGTTTATATTCGGGTTTATGTTCTGAGTTTAGGTTATAGGTTTCGGTTTAGGTTATAAGTTATAGGTTTATGTTAAGGTTTAGGTTTAGGTTATAGGTTTAGGGATTTGAGAATAGGTTTAGGTTATAAGTATAGGTTTAGGGAAAAACCGTGAAGTGAAGGGGCATAACCGTGAAATGTGTTGAAATGACCGCGAATCAAGACGGAATAGGCGGGAATGACTGTGATATGCATAGAAATGACCGTGAAGTGAAGCGACTGGACCACAAAATGCGCGAAAATGATCGTGAAGTGAAGGGCCATGATTGTGAAATGCGTCGAAATGACCGTGAATCAACACGGAATATGCTGGAATGACCGTGATATGCATGAAAATGGGAGTGAAGTGAAGCGATTGCACCAAGAAATGTGTGGAAGTGACCATGAATTAAAGACGGGGGACCGCGAAATGCGTCAAAATGACCGTAAATCAACACAGAATATGCGGGAATGACTGTGATATGCATGGAAATGGGGGTGAAGTGAAGCAATTGAACCGCAAAATACACGGAAGTGACTGTGAAGTGAAGACGCGGGACAGCGAAATGCGTCGAAATGACCGTGAATCAACACGGAATATGCGGGAATGACCGTGATATGCATGAAAATGGGGGTGAAGTGAAGCGATTGGACCGCGAAATGCACGGAAGTGACCGTGAAGTAAAGACGCGGGACCGTGAAATGCGTCGAAATGACCATGAATCAACACGGAATATGCGGGAATGACCGTGATATGCATGGAAATGGGGGTGAAGTGAAGCGATTGGACTACGAAATACACGAAAGTGACTGTGAAGTGAAGACGTGGGACCGCGAAATGCGTCGAAATGACCGAGAATCAACACGGAATATGCAAGAATGACTGTGATATGCATGGAAATGGGGTGAAGTGAAGTGATTGGACAGCGAAATACGCAGAAGTGACCGTGAAGTAAAGACGCGAGACCGTGAAATGCGTCGAAATGACCGTGAATTAACACGGAATATGTGGGAATGACCATGATATGCATGGAAATGGGGGTGAAGTGAAGCAATTGGACCGCGAAATGCATGGAAGTGACTATGTAGTAAAGACGTGGGACCGCGAAATGACCGTGAATCAACACGGAATATGCGGGAATGACTGTGATATGTATGAAAATGGGGGTGAAGTTAAGCGATATGACCACTAAATGCGTGGAAGTGACCATGAAGTGAAAACTCGTGACCGCTAAATGCGTCGAATTCACCGCGAATCAACACGGAAAAGGCGTGAATAACCGTGATATGCATGGAAATAGGGGTGAAGTGTCACGATTGAAACGCGAAATGCGAGGAAGTGACCGTGAAGTGAATATGTGTGACCGCGAAATACGTCAAAATCACCGCGAATCAACACGGAATATGCGGGAATGACTGTGATATGCATGAAAATGGGAGTGAAGTGAAGCGATTGGACAGCGAAATGCACAGAACTGACTGTGAAGTGAAGGCGTGTGATTCACTTTCTTTCATTTCGTTGTCCAATTACTTCACTTCACCCCCATTTTCATGCATATCAAGGTCATTCCCGCATATTCTGTGTTGATTCACGGTCATTTCAACGCATTTCACGGTCCCGCATCTTCACTTCACGGTCACTTCCATACATTTCGCGGTCCAATCGCTTCACTTCACCCCCATTTCCATGCATATCACGGTCATTCTCGCCTTTTTCGTGTTGATTCGCGGTGATTTCGATGTATTTCGCGGTCCCGCGTCTTCACTTCACGGTCACTTTCGTGCATTTCGCAGTCTAATCACTTCACTTCACCCCCATTTCCATGCATATCACGGTCATTTTCGCCTTTTGCGTGTTAATTCACGGTCATTTCGATGCATTTCGCGGTCATGCGTCTTCACTTTACGATCACTTTCACTCATTTTGCGGTCCAATCGCTTCACTTCACCCCCATTTTCATGCATATCACGGTCATTTCCGCATATTCTTTGTTGATTCACGGTCATTTTGACGCATTTCGCGGTCCCACGTCTTCACTTCACAATCACTTTCGTGCATTTTCCGGTCCAATCGCTTCACTTCACCCCCATTTCCATGTATATCACAGTCATTCCCGCATATTCCGTGTTGATTCCTGGTTATTTCGACGCATTTTGTGGTCTCACGTCTTCACTTCACAGTCACTTCTGTGCATTTTGCGGTCCAATCGCTTCACGTCACCCCCATTTCCATGCATATCACGGTCATTCCCGCCTTTTCCATGTTGATTCTCGGTGATTTCGATGCATTTCGTGGTCCCGCGTCTTCACTTCACGATCACTTTCATACATTTCGCGATCCAATCGCTTCACTTCACCCCCATTTCTATACATATCACGGTCATTCCTGCCTTTTCCATGTTGATTCATGGTCATTTCGATACATTTCGCGGTCCCGCGTCTTCACTTCACGGTCACTTCCGTGCATTTCGCGATCCAATCGCTTTACTTCACCCCCATTTCCATGCATATCACAGTCATTCCCGCCTTTTTCGTGTCTATTCACGGTCATTTCCACGCATTTTATGGTCCCGCATCTTCACTTCACTGTCACTTCCGTGCATTTAGCGGTCCAATCGCTTCACTTCACCCCCATTTTCATACATATCACGATCATTCCCGCATATTCCGCGTTGATTCACGGTCATTTCGACGCATTTCATGGTCCCACGTCTTCACTTCACGGTCACTTCCGTACATTTTTCGATCCAATCGCTTCACTTCACCCCCATTTCTATGCATATCACGGTCATTCCCGCATATTCTGTGTTGATTCACGGTCATTTCGAGCATTTCCCGGTCCCGCGTCTTTACTTCACGGTCACTTCCTCACATTTCGCAGTTCAATCGCTTCACTTCACCCCCATTTCCATGCATATCACGGTCATTCTCGCTATTCCGTATTGATTCACGGTCATTTCGATGCATTTTGTTATCCCGTGTCTTTACTTCACAGTCACTTCCGCACATTCGCAGTTCAATCACTTCACTTCACCCCCATTTCCATGCATATCACGGTCATTCCTGCATATTCCGTGTTGATTCACGGTCATTTCGAATCATTTTGCGGTCTCGCATCTTTACTTCACGGTCACTTCCGGGTATTTCGCGGTCCAATCGCTTCACTTCACCCCCATTTCCATGCATATCACGGTCATTCTTGCCTTTTTCGTGTTGATTCACGGTCATTTCGACGCATTTCGCGGTCCCGCGTCTTCACTTCACGGTCCCTTCCGTGCATTTCGTGGTCTAATCGCTTCACTTCACTCCCATTTTCATGCATATCACGGTCATTCCCGCATATTCCGTATTGATTCACAGTCATTTTGACACATTTCACGGTCATGAACCTTCACTTCACGACTGTTTTCGCGCATTTCGCGGTCCAATTGCTTCACTTCACCCCATTAAGACCCGCATCCTAGTCCGTACTGTTCCGAAGGCTTCCACGATCCTTCCGGTCGAATTCCGGGAATCCTCGACCTAAAGCCAATGTTGCACACGATCCTAGGATGAGACTTGCATGCCAAAGTCGGCTTGACCCGAAACCTGTACCCTAGCGACCGTGCCGTCGCCGCGGTTCCAATGCCGCAACTAGCGCACCGATCCGATACCCAGGCTAGGAGATGTGGTCCTGCGTTCATTTCGAAGAAACGCCGCACGTTCCAAATTTCGAGGGAATCTCTACGACACGTCACATCAATCCATCAATCAATCAAGTCAAAATAAACCCATACCCTACCCATCCCTCTCTTACCCAAAGTCAACAACACCCATACTCATCCCATTCCTTTCTTACCAACAAGTCAACAAGCACCATACCCTCCATTTATTACATCACCTCTCTCTCTCTCTCTCTCTCTCTCTCTCTCTCTCTCTCTCTCTCTCTCTCTCTCTCTCTTTCAAATCAATTCTCAAGCAAACCATGAAAACCAAAATGGTCTAAGCTCCAAGCTCCATAGATAGAGCTTGTTTGGCCCACCTTCCTACCACCAAATTCAACCCTTAGATCATCATCTCAACCATTGAAAATGTCCTCTTGGAGCTCTAGAGTGCATAGGCGGAAGAAAGAATAGGCGATCAAAGGTGGGTGCCTCTTTCTCACTCTCTCTCTTCTTCCTTTAATTTGTGGCCCACTCAATGAGTGATGCGATTTCCAACAGTCCATCAAACGGACCCCATGGCTGTCCAAGCCATGTGGGCCCTACCTTCTGAGTGATGGGAAAACACAAATATCAAATTGATCTTAAATCAAGTGGGCCACGTCTGTGTGGGACCCACCTTGATGAAATGGTGCACACAAACCGTCTAGTGTCACTGGACGCTGGACGTGTTTCCAGTGAAGTGTGATTTGACATTGGGGTGTACTAATAAGTTGAGCTTGGAGTGGGCCACTCCTACAGGCCCCACCTTTATGTATGCAATTAATCCAAGCCGTCCATCCTTTCCCTCGGATGATTTTAGGCGTTGAGCCAAAAAAATGAACCCAATCCGACTATCTGGCAGGCCATACCATAAGAAATAATATTTCCCACCATTAAAACCCACCAGATGATTCTACACACCGAAAGATGCCCAATATTAGGCTTGTCTTGGTCAGTTTTGAGCCATGGGAGGCAATGGCTGGATCAGATTCTTCGGATGTGGCCCCCACCTAGTAAAATTCATAAAAAAAAATAATAAAAATAAAACGTGAGGCAGCAGCACCTGTTGTTGCCGCTGACCAGAGATGCAGCAGCGTCTGCGTGGGCGCTGGGTGGGAAGAGACCCACGGCCCCAGATGTGGGCCCCATCGTGATGCATGTGAAGCATCCACACCGTGTATTTGACGGGTTCCCTTTAATCAGCGGGTCATCCCAAAAATCATCCATTCACGGCACTTAGGTGGCCCACACCATCTTAAATCATGTAAGGACATGTTTAACATATAAAAACCCTTGTAGTGAGGGCCACCGTGATGTTTGGGTCTTATCCACACCGTCCAGATGGCTGGACGATGGGACCCACCATTGATGTATTTATTTTATATTCATGTTGTCTATCAGGTGGGCCACCGCAGAAATCAGTAGAGGTTGGACGTCCACCATTGAAACTTTTTTTTTGGGCCACAGAAGTTTTGGACCCATATGGAAATTGTTTTTCCTATTAACTCAGGTATTTGTGACCTTGTGATCAGATTGGATGGAAGATAAACATTATGGCAGGCCCCACATGAGACCCAGGTGTGAAAGGATTGGTTGGTGTATGTAAACACCAGCTAATATAACTGCTGTATTGGTGATCAGAGGGTCTGATCATGTTGTATTTAGGCCATTCTTGTGGGGCCACCTTGATGTTTATGGTCTATCTAGACCGTCCGTGCATGGCCCCACTTGATGTACATGTTCTTCCAAGCCATCCACGTGGGACCCACCTTTAAAGCACATGTAGATCAGCACCGTCCAGAGGGTCTGGGCGGTGCCATGGGACGCTGTCACACCACTCTCCCACCCATATACACAGTATATATGATATATCATTATATATATTATAGTATTTTATAAAAGATATTGGTGGGCCACTTCCACGTGGGATCCACCTAACCCATGTGAACTGCACTGTCCAAATGGGTCTGGACGGTGGTGTAATGTATTTTTACATAATATATATTATATTAATATTATACAATATATTATATTGTATTAAAAATAAATGTTGTGTGGGCCACTCTCACGATGAGGGGCTGGTTTTCACCCACACCAGCTAGCCGTGTATTGACGTTGGTAAGGTCCTTACAACCCAGCTGTTGTAAAGGTCTTATCCACGCCGTCCATTCACCATCTGGAGAGCCCACCATGATATATGTTTGTATCCACGCCATCCATTATCATCTGGACGGGTGAAGTCCACTGAATGTGATGTATATTTGTGTCCCACGCCATCCATCCATCTGGCCGGCTCATCTTTGACTCAAGACAAAAAAATGAAGCAGATTCAGTCCTCTGGTGGGCCACATACATGGAACCCACCCCTGATGTTTATATTACATCCATACCGTCCATCTAGTTGGGCCACCTCACCTCACGGCTTGAGACTAAAAATAAGATAGATCTAGTATCAAGTAGACCACACTGATAAAACAACGGAATTGGATGTCTACCATTGAAACCCTTTTGGGTTATAGAAGTTTTGAACCAATATAATATTTGTTTTTCCTCACTGTTCAGGTCTTTGTGACCTAATGAACAGTATGGATGGGACATAAATGCTACGGTGGGCCCTCTAAATTTTAACATGGGAATTATTATCACCACGGTTAAGTGCGGTATGGTTCAAATGATCCTTTGGATATGATTTATTTTGCTCTAAAATGGTCTCTAACTTTGGACAAACAGTGCAATTGATCCAGCCCAACTGATTTGGCCCATTAGTGCGGCCCATTGGTACAGCCTACTTGTTATATATTAGACTCGTTAGTGCAGCCCATTGGTGCGCCTCAATGATGCGACCCACCGAGATGTGTATGTTATCCAGGCCGTTCTTTGGCTGGACCGCTGGTAGGCCCAGTTGTGATGAGAAGGCCCACTTGCTACATGTGCAAGGCCCACCTGTGATGTATATTTGAGACCCACCTACTGTGTATTTCCGACCCATTTGGTTGAGGCTCAACAAGATGTATGTATGGCCCGTTACATTGTATGAATCCTTTGTATGAGCCACTCCTTGGGAGCAATGTTGGTTGAATGTCCACATTGATGGGCAATGATGGCTGGACGTCCACATTGTGACTTTCCCTTAGGCCTTATTCGATCGATTCCGATTATTGTGATCGATTACCGATCGAGGTCGATTATCGCGACTGATTATCGATCGTGGCCGATTGCCGATTGCCGATTGACGTAACCGATTTGCCAACTCTAATTATCAACCGATCCGATTGTCGTGACCGAATTGCTGATTCTGATTATCAATCGATCCTGATTGTCATGACCGATATGCCGATTCTGATTACCAATCGATCCCGATTGTCGTGGCCGATTGCCGACTCCAATTGACGTGACTGATTTACCGATTCTGATTATCGATCGATCCCGATTGTCGAGACCAACTATCGAGGCCTATTCCGATTTGTTGAGGCTGATTGTATAGGCCGATTCCGGTTGTCGAGACCGATTCTGATTGTCGAGGCTAAGTATCGAGGCTAATTCCGATTGTTGAGGCCGAGTATTGAGGTCGATCTCGATTTATTGAGACCGATTGTATAGGCTAACTCTGATTGTTGAAGCCGAGTATTGAGGTCGATCCTGATTTATCGAGACCGATTGTATAGGCTAACTCTGATTGTTGAGGCCGATTTTAATTGTCAAGGCCGATTGTCGAGATCATGCGACCTGTAGTTGAGGCTAATTGTGATGTGTATTCAGCTTGTGTGATGTATATGCGGCCTGTGTTTGAGGCCTAATGTGATGCATATGCGGCCCGTGTTTGAGATCCATTGTGATGTGTATTCAGCCCGTGTTTAAGGCTTAAATGTGATGCATTTGAGGATTAGGCGATGGAGCCCATTGTGATATATGTTAGGCCCATGTGAAAAGCCCATCGTGATGTATTAAGTTCTTGAGTGAGGCCCATGGTGTTATATATTTGGCCCTTGTAAGAGGTCATGGGTCCACTATATGTTAGGATCTATGAGGGCCATTCCTCGGGGGCAATGTTAGTTAAATGTCCACATTGTCGAGGTTGATTGTCGATACCGATTATTGATATCGATTATGACTATGTGACAGCATAGCATCATGTTACATGCCCATACACATCATCTGCATGTTTGTTATGAGATGTGGTTGATCATTGCATATGTCATTGAGCATGTTGTTATGAGACTCCTTGATAGGTGGAGCTTATCTCACATGAGCGTACGGTATGCACAAAATTGATGCATGACTAGATTGTATGACTCATGCATCTTACATGATGATTACTATACGCCCTAGCGACATCGGGGCCGTAGCCTCCATGAGCATGTTGTGGATGGCCAGAGGGGACACCGGAAATTTTTGGTTCTAGTATACGGGTGCCATAGATGTCCCTGGGTGAAAATCCCTAAACCTCCGTGGCCAGGAGATGCCCCAACGTCGAGACCGAGTGGATATATGAGCGCCCGAGTGCCGAATACCAGGAGGTCGCGTCTCCCACTGTGTCGTGGTCGGTTGGGAAGAGGTGTGACCTTATCCGCCTGAGTGAGGGGGCAATATCTAGGTTGAGTTTGACTAGCTTGAGGAATAGGTCCGCTATCGACGAGCTGGGCCCGATATTGGCAGGCGGATAGTGAGGTCTCTTTCACTTACCCAGTTGTGCGCTCGGATAGGGGCGGCAAGCTGGCGTAGAGTGTAATAGACCCCGGTGATGATCTCAGAGATGAACCGTACTGATATGTGGACTTATTGAGCAGGAGTTGCATACTCATTCATTCATTCATTCACTATTCACTCGGGCTGGTGGTGCGCAACTATTTGTTACGTGTACCTTCACATGGCTAGGATTTCGATTGGGCGCGCGACTAACCTGAGATCAGGAGTTTACCACATTGAGTTTGACTATCCAAATTTAGATATGGGACTGGTTTGGATAGAAAGCCCTTGTGATGGACCCCATAGCCTGAGATACTACGTACTATCATCCCGACTTCACACTTCAGCATGGTCATTCCATTCGCACCACACAGCGCATTACATCTACTGCATATGACATTTCGGGCTACTATGTTTATGTGTTTATACGGTCTACATACGATTGACGGTATTCGTGCACTCATTAGGAATTGTGTACTGCATCGCATCCTTGGCATCTGATGTTTGGCTCTTTATGACTCTTCATTTGCATAGATGTTTTATAATGCGTATTCTGATATTGATTGACTCATGGACTTGTCTGTATTTTTGCTTACTCTGTAATCGTATGATTTATGACCTTGTTAATAATGTTGTTTACTCGGATAATTCATGTTATTGTCAGTATTTCTGCTTACTTCTGATATTGTATGATTTATGGGCTTGCTAGTATTCCCGCTTACTCTGATTACTCTGATATTGCTTACTTGGCACTTACCTTGTGCACACACTTACACCACCTTCTAAGCTTTCTATAAGTTTATGCACGATAGATGCGTACAGGTGATGTTAGGTCACAGCATTGTTGAGCTTGGAGCGTACGGCGGTCTTCTGGAGCTTGATTTTTGATTTATGTATTTCCCTTTCAGCATTGTACTCAAATGATTATATTAGTGGATATGTGATGATGATGTTGCCTTTGTGAAATGGGTAATCTTGTGGTTATGCTTATTACGAGTTAAATGTACAAAAAAAAATCCTCCTTGTAGGATCCCAGGATTGGAATATGGCGTATGAACGCTAGGAGCCGAGAATGGGGTACTACGGAGGCTGTCGGCATCGAATTTGGCGATTTCGATTCCTGTGAATCCGATTTCTGGGTTTGGGGCGTGACAACCCCCATTTCCATGCATATCATGGTCATTCCCCGCCTATTCCGTGTTGATTCATGGTCATTTCGACGCATTTCACGGTCATGGCCCTTCACCTATACCTATAGCCTATAACCTATAACCTATAACCTATAACCTATAAACTTAACTGATAACCTTAACCTAAACCTATAACCTAAAACCTAAACCTAAACTTATAACCTAAAACCTAAACCTAAAACCTGAACGTATTCTCAAATCCCTAAACCTAAACCTACACCTAATCCTAATCTCAACTCTCCAACCTAAACCTAAACCTAAACTTGAAAACCCAAACCTAAACCCGATCCCGAACACGATTTCCTAAACCTAAACCTTAACCTATTCTCAATTCCCTAAAGCTATAACCTATGACTTAAACCTAAACCTAAACCTATAACCTTAACCTAAACCTAAAACTTAAATGTATTCATGGTCATTTCCATGCATATACGGTCATTTCTATGCATATCACGGTCATTCCCGCTTATTCTGTGTGGATTCACGGTCATTTCAGCGCATTTCACGCTCACGGCCCTTCATTTCACGGTCATTTCCGCGCATTTCAAGGTCCAATCGCCTCACTTCGCGGCCATTTCCATGCATACCACAATCATTCCCGCCTATTCCATGTTGATTCATGGTCATTTCGGCGCATTTCAAGGTCATGCCCCTTCACTTAACGGTCATTTCCGCGCATTTTAAGGTCCAATCGCCTCACTTCGCAGTCATTTCCATGCATACCATAGTCATTCTCGCCTATCCGTATTGATTCACGGTCATTTCGGCGCATTTCAAGGTTATGCCCCTTCACTTCATGGTCATTTCCATGCATTTCGCAGTCCAATCGCTTCACTTCACGGTCATTTCCGTGCATTTCACGGTCATGCCCCTTCACTTTACGGTCATGCCCCTTCACTTCACAGTCATGCCCCCTCACTTCATGGTCATTTTCGGCGATTACATTTTATTTCACGGTCATTTCCATGCATTTCCCGATCAATTCCCTTCACGGTCATTTCCATGCACTTCACGGTAATTTTCATGCATTTCACTGTCATTGACCTGATGGAATCTTGAAAAATAACCAGGTTGGTTGGCTAAAGTAGCTTCTCCTACCCCAAAATCATATAGGGTTCATCGAGTAACTAATTTTGGTTTAGATTATATACTTTTTAAATGAATAAAGAAATAAATAAAAAAAAGAGAGGAAAATATTTTTATATGCTTATATATGCATATTTATATAAATATATGTTTGAGAAAATTGTAGGTAGAATAAAGTTCTCCATGTAAAAAATAAAATTAAAAATAATAAATAATAATAATAATAATATTTTGGGTGTGGCTACGCCGAATCGGCGTGGCCCCGCCAAATATGTCAGTAAGTGGCGCGGGCGCTGCTAGTTCGCGGCGCCCACTCCGATACCCCTCTATGGCTACGGATTTGGTACTTATGGCTACGGTTATAATCCGTAGCCAAATCTTCCCTATAAAAAAATATAAAAATCAAGTTTTTTTTTTGTTTTTATTTTTGCTTTTTGGGTTCCATCATGAGGTTTATGTTATATCCAAACTGTCCATCTATTTGACTAGCTCATATTAAGGCTTGAGACGGAAAATAAGACAGATCTAACAATCAAGTGGACCACACTTTGAAAGGCAGTGGGGAATTGAACGTCTACCATTGAAACCCTTTTAAGGGTCACAGAGGTTTTGGATCATTATGAATTTTTTTTTTCCTCTTCATCCAGGTCTTTGTGACCTTATGAATAGATTGGATGGAAAATAAACGTTATGGTGGGCCTTAAAAAAGTTTTAACAGTGAAAATCAATTTTCTCGCTGCTCTTTTTGGTGAGGTCCAGTTGATCTTTGGATATGATTATTTTTTTTGGATAATGCTCCAAAATGATCTCGAAATATGGATTAACGTTATAGATATAATAAATACGTAACTGTGGGACCATGTAACGATTGATCACTTTTAAACCGTTCGTACAACTCGGAGTTCGAGGAGCATCAGCGCTAGTCTTCCCGCTTGAAGGAAAAGGCAGGGGCATTTTCGACCTTTGGCAAGGCGTCCGTACAGCTGGGGCGTATTCTCGCAAGGGAAAATGAGTTGTGCGTAGTTTCCTAATTGAGCCATGAATGGGTCGTACAGTCACAAATTTCTCGTGTTTTTTTTTTTTTTTTTTTTTTTTTTTTAATTAATGTGGAGTACATGAATCAGAGTCTAACTTGATTTTTTGGATTCAAGCCTAAATTGGAATTAGTCATCTAATGGTCACAGTAGATTTTGCATACACATCATAGCGCGTCCTGCTAAAAAAAATCTCTGTCCGGCATTCCTCTCCAACTGTCCAGAGACTTTATTTTGGAAAGAAAATTATATGCATGGGATGTGGCTATTCATATTGTCAGGCCCACGATGATGTTTACGTAACATCCACTACAACCATTGTCTATTGAGTCATATCAGGGCTATAAACAAAAAATCAGCTGACCTATGATTCTGGTGGGCCATGTCAAAGGAAACAGTTGGGAGAGCCATCTACCCTTGATTTTTAAGGGGCCTACCATAGTACTTATATGAAATTAACTCCGACCATTAGATTACACAAATAAATTTAGGTAAGTGGCCCAAAAATGGTACCTATTTATTAATCACCTGGGCCACACTAATAGAAAAAGTTCAGAAGCTATCATGGACCTGTACAATATTTTATATCATGTGGTCAACCGAATCATAGACGTTACTGATTTTTGGGCTCGTGGCATCACATGGGGAGGAACTCCTATTGATCAGGATTTTCCATAAGCATTACAGTGGGGCCCACCCGAGCCACCAATTCATTTGCTCATACATGCAGCTGTTATGGGACTCAGATTGTGCAGGATAACACACATCACAGACCGCAGTACAGTGTACTATTGAAAAAGCTCTGTGGGCCCACTATAATATGAGTTTTATCCAGGCCGTCCATCCATTTTTATGAATAGTTTTGGTACATGAGTACAAAATTGAGGAAGATCTAAATCTAAGGTAGACCACACAGGAACAGGGGTGATTGGACGCCCACCGTTAAGGACTTCTCGAGGTTTACAAAAGTTTTAGATGTAGCTGATATTTGTATTTTATCTTCCTCCATGTCCCTGTGAACTTATCTACAGGTTAGATGGCAGATAGGCAATACAGTGAGCCCTATGCATCTTTAATGGTGGGCCTTCCATCACTACTACTTTGTGTGGTGTGATCTACCTGAGATTTGGATCTGCCTCATTTTTGGGCTCTTGCCCTAATATGAGCAGGCAAAATGGATAGACAATGTGATTAAACTCATCCATTGAGGTGGGACCCACGGAGTTTTTAGCAAAATCGGTGATGTGTGCTACATTACTACACCCTGGGTCTTGAAATACAACGGCACTTAGAAATTTACTACTGTAAATGGCCCATTTACACGTTGATGCCCACCTCATTTTACCTTACCAAAATAAGCCCCAGCTGTACGGACGACTTGTTAAAGGTCAAAAATGCACCTGCTTTTTACTTCAAGCCGACGGGCTGGTGCTCGAAGATAAACGCTGACGCTCCTCGTACTCCAAGTTATACGAACGGTTTAAAAAAAATAAAATCAAAGTTACATGGCCTCACAGTTATGTATTTCTTATACCACAACGGTGATCTATATTTCGAGATTATTTGAGAGCATTATCGCGGAAGCCTTCAGAACAGTACGGACTAAGATACGGGTCTTACAGCTCTCCCCTCCAAATAAAAATTTCATCCTCGAAATTTACAGAACGAACAAGGGAAAAGGAAACATCATAAAGTACATGCGCCAAGGCTCAATCAATCTACAAAAGGATGAAGATAGCAGCGCTATCTAATCTCAACCTCGCCCTCCCAAGATGCATCATCGACACTACGGTGGCCCTACTAATCTTCGGATCCCGGATCAGAGACGATCAAAACGGGAATAATATGCAACATCATAATTTCAACGATAGGAAACTATATTAGGAAATTTCTAAGTTATTCGAACTCAGGTACCTAATCATTCTAGGCTCTCAACAATCATAGAGTGTAGGGTAACTATCAGCAGATATGTGATGTTATCTTCAGATATTCCCAAGTTATGCTCTGATACCAACTTCTGTCACGCCCCAAACCCAGAAATCGGATTCACAGGAATCCCGATCGCCGAATCCGGTGCCGACAGCCTCCGTAGTACCCCATTCTCGGCTTATAACGCCCATACGCCAGATTCCGATCCTGGGATCCTAGAAGGAGGATTTTTTTTTTGGACATTTATCTCGAAATAAGCATAACCACAAGTATACCCAAATCACAAAGGCAACATCATCATCACATATCCACTAATATAATCACTTGATTACAATACTGAAGGGAAATACATAAATCGAAAATCAGGCTCCAGAAGACCACTGCATGCTCCAAGCTCAACACTGCCGCAATCTAACATCACCTGCACGCATCTATCGTGCATAAGCTTATGGAAAGCTTAGAGGGTGGTGTAAGTGTGTGCACAAGGTAAGTGCCAAGTGTCCAATACAATGCCATCATCATACAGTACTGAAAATACTGGTAATCCATAAATGGTACAATATCGAAATAAATAGAATCACTAACAAGATCATGAATTACCAGAGTAAGAAGAAATACTGACAAGAGCAGGGATTATCAGAGTAAACAGAAATACTGGCAAGATCATAAATTATACGATAACAAAGTAAGCGGAAACACGGACAAGTCCATGAGTCAATCAATATCAGAATACGCAACATAGAACAGCTATACAAACGGGGAGTCATAAAGGGCCAATTATCAAATGTCGAGGATGTGATGCAGTATGCAGATCCCGATGAGTCCATGAATAACATCAACCGTATCTAGACTATATATATGTATAAACATAGTAACCCAAGATGCAATATGCTGCAGATGTAATGCAATATGCGATGCGAATGGAATGACCATGCTGGAGTGTAAAGTCGAGATGATAGTACGTAGTATCGCAGGCTACGGGGTTCACCACAAGGGACTTCTATCCAAACCAGTCTCATACTTAAATTTGGATAGTCAGACTCAACGTGGTAAACTCCTGATCTCAGGTTAGTCGCGCGCCCAACCGAAATCCTTGCCATAACGAAGGTATACAAAATTAGTTGCGCACCACCAGCCCGAGTGAATAGTAAATGAATGAATGAACGAGCATGCAACTCCTACTCAATAAGTCCACATATCAGTACGGTTCCTCTCTGGGATCATCACCGGGGTTTAGTACACTCCAAATGGCACTGTCACTCTCCTAGCAGCACAGTCCAAGTGAGCGTAAGAAACCACACTATCCGCCGGCCAATAGTATGCAATACCTATCCCAAGACGTCGATAGCGGACCCATTCCTCGAGCTGGTCAGACTCAGCCTAGCAATGCCCCCTACGCTCGGGCGGGTAAGGCCACACCCCCTCCCAACCGACCATCGCATAGTGGGAGACGCGGCCTCCTGATATTCGGCACTCGGGCGCTCATGTGTATCCACTCGGTCCCGACGTTGGGGCGTCCTCTGGTACCAAGAGGGTTTTAGGAATTTTTACCCAGGGCCATCTAGGGCAGCCCGATGCTAGAACAGATTTACGATGTCCCGTCCGGCCATCCACGATATGCCTGTGGAGGCTACAGCTCTGATGTCGCTAGGGCGTACAGTAATCATAATACAAGATGCATGAGTCATATAATCCAGTCATGCATCAATCATGTGCATGCCATGCTCTCATATGGGGCAACTCCGCCTATCAGAGAGCCCTATAAACAACCTGCCCTATGACATATGCAATGATCAATCACATCTCATAACAAACATGCAGATGATGCGTATGAGCATGTATTATGATGCTACACTGTCATATACTCATAATCGGTATCAATAACCGGCGTCAACCATCGGCCTCGACAATGTGGACATTTAACCAACACTGCCCCCAAGGAATGGCCACATAGAGCCAAACATATAATGAGCCCACGACCTCACACAAAGGCCTAATATACAACACGATGGGCCTTACTCAAGGGCCACATATACACAACAGGTGGACCCTGCTCATGGGCCTAATACATATCACAACAGGCCTTGCCCATAGGCCATGAATACATCACAATGGGCCTTGCCCATAGGCCATGAATACATCACAATGGGCCTTGCCCATGGGCCTCAAATACATGACATGTGGGCCCTGCACATGGGTCTTGAATACAGCAAATGGGTCATGCATCATGGGCCTACTACGTGTCATAATGGGCCTCAATATGGGTCGCATGTACGTCATATAGGTCACGACAATCGGCCTTGGCAATCAAAATCGGCCTCGACAATTGAATCGGCATTTGGCCACGGCAATCAGAATCGATCGATAATCAGAATTGGCAAATCGTCACAACCATCGGGATAGATCAATAATCAGAATTGGCAAATCGGTCACCACCATCGGGATAGAATAATCAGAATCGGCAAATCGGTCACGTCGATCGAAGTCAGCAGTCGGTCACAACAATCGGAATCGGTCATCGGTTTCGATCGATATTCGGTAATCGGCCACGATAAATCAGAATAGGTAATCGGCCTCGATCGATAATCAGCCTCGATTGATAATCGGCATATAAACAAGGCAGGGTCCATAGATGGACGGCCGATCAACCATAATATAAAGATCGGCCCATGGCCATGGTCATATCAAATCTGATAACACGGAGCCATTCGTTTATGGCGAATGGGGCCCACTTATTTGGGTTAACCCAATAAGAGAATAATGAGAGTGGGCCTAACAAGGACTAAGGGAAGGTCACAATGTGGACATTAAACCATCATTGTCCAGCACTGTGGCCATTGAACCAACATTGCTCCCAAGGAGTGGCCCACATAAGGGACTCATACGCAACGTAACAGCCACACATACATCACATCGGGCCTTACCCATGGGCCTCAAATACATCACAATGGGCCACAACCCATGGGCCTCGAATACACAATAGGTGGGCCCTACACATGGGTCTTTTATGCATCAAATGGGCCACGCATCTGGGTCTCGAATATATCAAATGAGCCATGCGTCATGGGCCTAATACAAGTCACAATGGGCCGCACAATAAGGGCCTAATACACATCATAATGGGCCTCGTGTATATCAAGTCAGGCCTCATCATATGGGCCCCATATACGCCAAGCAGGTCACATCAATGGGCCGCACTAATGGGCCTCATACACATCCAGTGGGCTGCATCAATGGGCCGCGCTAATGGGCCTCATACACATCAAGTAGGTTGCATCAATGGGCCGCACTAATGGACCTAAAATGGGCTTGGACCGCACCAAAAATCATTCCACTAGTTGCAGGTATAACAAGTGTATCACTGTACACCTTCGTTTTATGGGACACATGACCACTAATGATGATCAGCACTATCCAACATTGGCCGTGCAAATCAGCACCGTCCAACCATTGTCTAGCACCGTCTAGCACAATATGGACGGTGTGGATATAGAATTAATAAATCAAGGTGGACCCTGCACACTGCAGGTGGGTCTACAGATAAACGGCCTGCATGAAACACACATCACGGTGTGCACGGAATGAAACAGATACATCATACACGCCCTAGCAAGCACACTGTCCAGACAGACCATATGGATACAAAATACATTAACCAAGGTGGGTCCCACCTGCCACATGTGTCACACGTGTGGGGTGGGCCCATACCTCAAAACAGATGGTGGTGTGGGTATAAACCGCGTACAGCTCAGAGTGCCATACACTGCCAGTCCAGATGGACGGTGGATAAGAGGCAGGCGTCTGGTGAGTCCCACGAGTAGCCCACCATATATATATTATAATATTAAATTATATACATCTACATACATACATAAAGATATCATATAATAATATTTTATGCTCAAACGTACAGGTGTTGGCGTGCTCCTCTTGAGGCTTAAATTTGCGTCCCTGAGATGGACGGTCGGATAAAATACTTACATCAAAGAGTAGGGTCCACCGCCTACAGGTAGATGACGTCGATAGAACACGCACAGTTAGGTGATTCACACCGTCCAGATCACTGGGTGGTGTCGATATAAAACACCTACAGCATGTGTGGCCCCACATCCACCCCTAGGGATTGGACGGCCATGGATTAAATACATCTATCGTGGTGGATCTCACCAATGGACGGATGACTTGGAAAAACTCATACATCGTGGAGGGTCATCACGTACATTTGGTGGGTCCCAACCAGATGAACGAACAGCATAGATGAGATCCGCGCATCGGTGGGTCCCATCTTCCTGTGGACGGTGTGGATTTCACGCCCCCACAGGACCTGCTGACGTCCTACACAGCAGTCCTGGTCCGTGACGTACACCAGCCAACCCTCTTCTCCAGAGGTGGGTCCCATGTAGGGCCCACCATCACGTTGATCTGTCATCCAAACCATTGATAAGGTTACACAGACCCTGTATGATGAGGAAAACTAATTTCATAAAGATCCAAAACTTCCATGGCCCAAAAAATGATTTCAATAGTAGACGTTCAACACTACTGTTTCCTACCATGTGGGCCACCTGAGTTCCGGAAGAGGTTTATTTTTGGAGGGAGCCCACTTCACTAAAGGGCCCATCATATGCACGGTATGGATTTTCGGTATGCATCACAATGGGGCCCACGGCTAGGAACCAACGTCCCAGCCCGTCTGTCCGTCAGTGGCGCAATAGGACGCTGCTGGCCGTCCTCTGGCGTCAGCGGCAGCGCTTGCTGCCCCTGTGCATTTTTTTTTTAATATTAACGTGGTTTTCTTTAAATTTTCATAGGTGGGGCCCGTATCAGGAAAATCTGACCCGTCCACTAGCTCCTATGGCTCAAGACAAGTCAAACAAGCCCAATGTTTGATATGTTTCAGTATGTAGAAAGATTAAGGTGAGTTTTTAACGGTGAAAAATACTATTTTCAATGATATGGACCGCCGGGGGGTCGGATTGACTTCGTTTTCCGGCTCAACGCCTGAAATGAGCAAAGGAGTGGAATTGACAGCGTGGATTAAATCCATTCATCAAGGTAGAGCCTGCATAAGTGGCCCACTCAAAAGTTTGGAATCAGGCTGATATCTTTCTTTCCACGCAGCTCAGACGCTGCAGTGCATCCCACGGCCTACTCACGCTTTACAAAATCACTTCAAGCGTCCAAGGACACTGGACTTACGGTGTGAATCATATTTCATCAAGGTGGGTCCCACATTAGCACTATGTACTTTACATTGGGGTGGGTCCACACGTCTGGGACCCATCAGCCTTGGCAAAAAAATAGATATTTGTGTATTTTCTCCAATTAGGCCCGCCTAAACGGACTACTAGGTGGACGACATGGATGTAATTCATATATTATAGGTGGGCCACTCATCATCACTAAGGAAAAATTAAAGAGAGGGAGAGAGAGAGAGAAAGAGAAGCACCCACCTCAAGATCTCGAACTCCTCCTTCCACCGATGCGATCTAAAGCTCCAATGGATAGACTTCAATGGTTGAGATTGAACTTGGATGGTAGAGATGGTAGATAGGAAGGTGGGCCACACCTAGCTCTCTCATGGAGCATTGGACGTGGGTTGCTCCATGGAGGGATTGCTTTGGAAGAAATGAGAGAGAATGAAAGAGAGAGAGAGAGAGAGAGAGAGAGAGAGAGAGAGAGAGATGATGTGAGAGGAGTGATGGGGTGTGACATGAGGGGTAAGGTGTTTGTTGACTTTATGGTACTTGTGTAAGAGAGAGGTAAGGCTAGGTATGGGTTGCTTGTACTTGACTTTGATTGATGGATTGATGTGACATTTGATGTGATTGATGGGACATTCTCTTGGAATTTGTACCGCGCAGCGTTTTCCTCGAACTAAACGTGGGCCGACATCTTCTAGCCTGGGTATCAGGTCGATGCATGAGTCGCGGCGCTGGAACCGCAGCGACGGCGCGATTGCCAAGGTATAGGTTTCGGGTCGAGCCGACTTCGGCATCCAAGTCTCGTCTTAGGATCGTGCGCAACGTTGGCTTTAGGTCGAGGATTGCCGGAATTCGACTGGAAAGATCGCGGAAGCCTTCAGAACAGTACGGACTAAGATACGGGTCTTACAGCAGTCTATACATTTTATTTTTTATTTTTTTAAAGTTTTACATGGAGAACTTTATTCTACTTATAATTTTCTCTAACACATTTATATAAATCTGTATATATAAGCATATAAATTTTTTTTCTCTTTTTTTCATTTCTTTCTTTATTCATTTAACAAGAATATCTTCTAAACTAAAATTAGTTATTTGATGTACCCTATATGATTTTGGGGTAGGGGAAGCTACTTTAACTAACCAACATGATTATTTTCCAAGATTCCATCAGGTCGATGTCGAAAATCCATTTCATTCACTTAGTGGTCAATTTCATTCATTTCATTTACTTCGTGATCAATTCCATGCATTTCACGGCCAATCTCGGCGATTTCGTTTTGATTCACAGTCATTTCCTTGCATTTCACGGTCAATTCCCTTCACTTCACAGTCATTTTTATGCATTTCACGGTCATTTCCCTACTTAACGGTCATTTCCATGCATTTCACGGTCAATTCTCTTCACTTCACGGTCATTTTCATGCATTTCACGGTCAATTCGCTTCACTTCATGGTCATTTCCATGCATTTCACGGTCATTCTCGGCGATTACGTGTTGATTCATGGTCATTTCAATGCATTTCACGGTCAATTCCCTTCACTTCACAATCATTTCCACGCATTTCACGGTCAATTCGCTTCACTTCACGGTCATTTCCATGCATTTCACAGTCATTCCTGGCAATTCCGTGTTGATTCATGGTCATTTCCATGCATTTCACGGTCAATTCCCTTCACTTCACGATCATTTCCACGCATTTTACGATCAATTCGCTTTACTTCACGGTTATTTCCATGCAATCACGGTCATTCCCGTGAAGTGAAATGAATTGACGGTGAAATACGTGGAAATGACCGTGAAGTGAAGGGAATTGACCATGAAATGCGTGGAAATGACCATGAATCAATACGGAATCGCTGAGAATGACCGTGAAATTCATGGAAATGACCATGAAGTGAAGCGAATTGACTGTGAAACTCATGGAAATGACTGTGAAGTGAAGGGAATTGACTGTGAAATGTGTGGAAAGGACCGTCAATCAACACGGAATCGTCGGGAATGACCGTGAAATGTGTGGAAATGACCGTGAAGTGAAGGGAATTGATCGTGAAATGCGTGGAAATGACCATGAATCAACACGGAATCGCTGGGAATGACCGTGAAATGTATGAAAATGACCGTTAAGTGAAGCGAATTGATCGTAAAATGCGTGGAAATAATCGTGAAGTGAAGGGAATTGACCGTGAAATGCGTGGAAATGACCGTGAATCAATACGGAATCATTGAAAATGACCGCAAAATGCATGGAAATGACTATGAAGTGAAGCGAATTGACTGTGAAATGCGTGGAAATGGCCGTGAAGTGAAGGGAATTGACCGTGAAATGCATAGAAATGACCGTGAATCAACACGGAATTGCCGAGAATGACCTGAAATCATGGAAATGACCGTGAAGTGAAGCGAGTTGACTGTGAAATGCATGGAAATGACCGTGAAGTGAAGGGAATTGACCGTGAAATGCATGGAAATGACCATGAATCAAAACGGAATCGCCGGGATTGACCGTGAAATGCATGGAAATGACCGTTAAGTGTAGGGAAATGACTGTGAAATGCATAAAAATGACCATGAAGTGAAAGGAATTGACCGTGAATCAAAATGGAATCACCGAGATTGACTGTGAAATGCATGGAATTGATCACGAAGTAAATGAAATTGACTGCTAAGTGAATGAAATAGATTTTCGACCATCGACCTGATGGAATCTTGGAAAATAACTAGGTTGGTTGGTTAAAGTAGCTTCTCCTACCCCAAAATCATATAGGGTATATTAATTAACTAATTTTAGTTTAGAAGATATTCTTGTTAAATAAATAAAGAAAGAAATGAAAAAAAGAGAGAAAATTTTTTATATGCTTATATATACATATTTATATAAATATGTGTTAGAGAAAATTATATGTAGAATAAAGTTCTCCATGTAAAAATAAAAATAATAATAATAATAATAAATTAATTAAGTAAAATTTTTTTTTTTTTAAAGATGCATAAACTGACGTAATGGTAGTCCATTTATGGCTACAGTTATAATCTGTAGCCATAGCAGGCACCAAATGGGCATGGCCCCGCTGGATAGGCCAGCAACTGGCGTAGGGGCCGTTAGTTCGACGAGCTCACAGCGGATAGACCTCTATAGCTACGGATTTAAGGTATTTATGACTACGGTTATAATCCGTAGCCATAGGTATAACTGTAGCAAATGACTTCACCATTCTGCTTTGAACGTCTACCATTGAAACCCTTTTAGGGGTCACGGAAGTTTTGGATCATTATAAAATTTATTTTTTTCTCTTCATCCAGGTTTTTTTTGTGACCTTATGAATAAATTGGATGGAAAATAAATGTTATGGTGGGCTCTACAAAAGTTTCAATGGTGAAAATCAATTTTCCACTGCTGTTCGTGGTGTTGTCCAGCTGATCTTTGGATATGATTTTTTATTTTTTATTTTTAATAATGCTCCAAAATTATCTCGAAATATAGATAAACTTTGTGGATATAATAAATACATAACTAGGGCCATGTAACTTTGATTTCTTTGGAATCGTTCGTAGAACACGGAGTTCGAGGAGCGTCAGCGCTTCGAGCATCAACCGATCCCCGCTTGAATGAAAAAGCAGGGTCATTTTCGACCTTTGGCCACCTTTGGCAAGTCGTCCGCACAGAAGGGGCATATTCTGGTAAGGTATAATGAGGGGGACTTCACCGGGTATATAGGCCATATATGGGTCGTACAGTGGTAAAGTTCTCACGGCACTTTGTTGCAACCTCGGATACGGCGATCCAGGTGGGACCTGACCATGGGCCCACCTCAAAGTATACATTATGGAAACGGATTGGCTACTTCCCCTGCCACCAGCCAATGGCTGATGGTGGGTGCTCTGTGGGCCCCACCATGATATATTTGTTTCATCCATGTTGTACATATATTTTTCTAGATCATTCTATGGCATCAGACCAAAAACTAGGTATATCCCATCTCAAGTGGACCACATCATAGGAAACAATGTTGAATGAATGTCTATCATTAAAAACTTTTTGAGAGCCATAAAAGTTTTGGATCAAGTTAATCTTTGTTGTTTTCCCTTCATCCGGATCTGTATGACATAATAAACATATTGGAGGTCAAATAAACCGTACGGTGAGCCTTAGGAGGATTTTAATAGTGGATATCCAATCACTATTGTTTTCATATGGTGTGATCCACCTGAGATTTATATCCATCTCATTTTTGGGATTAATCTCTAAAATGATCCGTAAAAATGGATGAATGGAATGAATGAAACAAATACATCATGGTGGGGCCCACAAAGAACCGACCACTAGCCACCGGGCCGGTGGCAGGGGAGTAGCCAATCCGTTCTCATACATTATATCTCTACCTAGTATATCCTTTGCCAGCTCATTTCAGGAAATGGCGCAAAAAATGAAATAGGTACGAATCTCCAGTTGACCACATCACAAGAAATATTAGTCAGTGACGAAGGTTCTTGATCAAACTAATATTCATGTTTTCCTTTCATCAGGGTCTGTGTGCATATAAACAATAGGTGGATGCAAATAAATATTACGGGGGACACTGGGAAGTTTTCAACCGTGGCCATTCAATGACTATTGTTTTCTTTGGTGTGGTCCACTTGAGATTTTTATATGCCTCGTTGTTGGGGAAATGCGTTAAAATAATCTGGAACAACGGATGGACGGTGGGCCCACGGTCAGGATACCACCGACATCAATGCATCCTGGTCGGGGCCAAGACAGACGCGGATTTCCTTCCAAAGCCTTTGCAAGTAAGTTTCTGTGCTGGAAACTTAGGTGGTCGTGATGTTTGTGAGATATCCACCCCGTCCATCCATTTTTAAAGCTCATTTTAGAACTTAGAGCTCAAAATCAAGCAGGATAAAAGACTCAAATGGACCGCACTAAAGGAAAAGTTGGGCAGGGAAATTTCTACCATTGAAACCTCCCTGGGGTCAATAGTGAATTTTTACATTCCATCCACATGGTTCATAACATCATTCCCACTGGGATTAACTGACAACACAAATATTATCCTGATTCAAAACTTATGTGGCCCCATCAATATTTTAACTGTGGGCCTTCAATCCTCAGATTTTCAAGAATCCGGCTCATTTTTCTACTATAAATCCAAAAAAAAATGAGGTCAAAAAACGCATGGACTGGGCGGATATTTCTCACAAACATGCAGGAACTTTCTCTGAAGGCTTTGGCAGGAAGTCCGCGTCCAGCCAAGACGCGTAATCGGGGAAGCGGACTGGATACTCCCCCTGCCACCCGCCAATGGTTGGAGGTGCTATAAGGGCCCCACCATGATGTATGTGTTTCATCCATGCTGTCCATCTATTTTTTTTCTATACCATTTTACGTTATGAGACCAAAAATGAGGTATATCCCAAGCTCAAGTGGACCACATTATAAGAAACTATGTTGAATGAAACGTGGATGGTGAAAAACTTTTTGGGGGTATAGAAGTTTTGGATCAAACTTATCTTTGTTTTTTCCCTTAATATGGGTCTGTATGACCTAATCAACAGATTGGATGTCAAATAAACAGTACACTGGGCCTTGGGAGGATTTTAATGGTGGATATCCAATCACTATTATTTTCCTCTGGTGTGGTCCACTTGAGATTTTTATTCCTCTCTTTTTTTTCTTTTTCTTTTTTTTTTTAAAAATCTTTATAAAAAAAAAATCCCTAAAATGATCTGTAAAAATGGATAAAACACATATCATGGAGGAGCCCACAGAGCACCGACCATCCGCCACAGGGCTGATGGCAGGGGGAGTAGCCAATCCGTTATCGGATAAAGTATTTGAATGTAACTTTCCTGTTAATCAAGAAGTAAGTTGTAAACATTTGGTTATCTCATTAAACTGCTGTATTGATGTAGCGGAGATGACATGAACGAATTAAATTCCAGAATAGTAACTCTTAATATATACCCAGACTATATAAAAGAAAAGGAGAAATACAATTTTCTTTTTGCGGACTTCGAAGATTTTATACTTGAGAAGGTTGGAAAAGGGTTTCTCAAACTGGAATGCACTTCGCAATCCAACCTATTGGCCAAGAAAGAGATGCTATTCCAACACAAGCACACCACTGACCTTGATTCAACCTCTTCGTATGAGCAAACCTACCTAGAAACTCCACCATCACCACTTGCAAAACAATTGTAATTGTCACAATCACCAGAAACAACTGATTCTTATGAATCCCTCTAAACACATTCTTCTTCTCCATATTCCTGGCGTTAAACTCATTGAAAACCTGGCAAAGAACAAACGTGTTAAAAATTAAAGTTCTCTTAACCTTTTCATTCACCTTGAAGATGGACTCTCCCTCGAACTGCAAGATCAGTAAAATGATAATCTGATAAAGAGCCTGCACGATGATGTTTCTCCACATAACGTTTGTTATAAGTGGTTCAGATCGACCAATGGGCCGTTTTTCCATCAAGTCTGCAGTGGGTCGTTCGGTTGCAAGAGCCAGAGCGCCGAGTGTATCCATTATCAGATTCACCCACAGCAATTGTACAGTTGTTAGTGGAACCTCTCCTGAAGAAACTGCAGCAATGATATTTATTACCAGAGCAGCAACGTTGACGGTGATTTGGAATTGTATGAATTTTTGAATGTTGTTGTAAACACACCTCCCCCATTTTAAGACCGTAGTAACGGTAGCAAAATTATCATCGATGATAACAATATCAGAGCTCTCTTTAGCAACGTCAGTCCCTTGAATCCCCATAGAAAGGCCAATGTCAGCTTCTTTTAAAGCTGGAGCATCGTTAGCTCCATCCCCAGTTACAGCGACTACATGGCCTTTTTGTTTCAGGCATTTCACCATGAGCAGCTTGTCGAGCGGAGAGGATCTTGCCATCACACAAATCTTATCGATCTTCATTGTCCTCTCTTCCATCGAGTAGTTCCGGAATTCTTCTCCTAAAATAACTGCTTCTTCGTTTAGTTCTTGATCCGGACTAAGTATCCCGCATTCGATGGCTATAGCTCTTGCTGTGGATACGTTGTCTCCAGTTATCATCTTGATGTTAACGCCAGCATCTATACAAGCTTGCACGGCCAATCGCACCCCTGGACGACATGGGTCTTGCAAACCCACAATCCCCAACAATGTCAAGCTTTCTTCTGGGAGCTTTTTTGCATCACCTGCATCATCTTCTACAATTTGTTTGTGAGCAAAGGCAATGCATCGAAGACTATGGGCTGCCATACCTTCAATGATTTGAGTGAATTTTATTTTCTTCTCCGCATGCATGGATTTTATAATCCCGTTACTATCATAGTAACTTGAACACATCGCTAGTATCATCTCAGCAGCTCCTTTCCAATGCACATGGACTGACTTCTCACCGTTCTTTTGCAAGGAAGCCCCACTCATTTTCTTATCAGAATTGAAGGCTTCTATATGGAGGACATTGAAATTTTGCTTCAAGTCCACCATATTCATTTTGAGTTCCAACACAGCCCATGAAAGGATTGCTCGCTCTGTAGGGCTACCAGAAAACTCAGGTGCTAGGAGAGATTTGGGTTTATAAACACTGTCAGTGGTATTCAAACCAATTCCTTGGTGCAACAATTCAAGAACTTTAGAGGATATGGTGGGTTTACTTTCCTCCATGAATTCTTCATCGAGCCAAAACCGTGTGACCTTCATCTGGTTTTGTGTGAGTGTCCCAGTTTTGTCTGTGCAGATGGTGGTGGCAGAGCCCATGGTTTCGCATGCTGATAAGCTACGAACCATGGCCTGATCAGCTATCATTCTCTTCATTGAATAAGCTAGAGTAAGAGTAACAGCCAATGGTAAGCCTTCAGGAATTGCCACCACCAATATAGCAATGGCAGCTGCGAAAATATCCATGAGAGAGTAAATCACTTTGTCTATCTTCTTCTTGCCATCAAAACCCGTCTTTCTGTTCTCATCAAAGGTGCTGCTGGTGAAATAACGCACCAACAACACAGAAAGAACCAAAAATGCAATGGTTAGTCCGATCTTGCCTATGCAGGCAGTCAATTCATTGAGCCGAGCTTGCAATGGTGTGTTCTCTGTAGAAGTGCAGCTTATCGAACTCATCATTTGGCCCCATGTCGTGTTTTGGCCGACTGATGTGATGATCATGCACCCAAAACCATCCACCACCATAGTGCCAGATGATAGAAATGGATTCCTATCGCAATCGATATCAATATGGTCGCTTTCACCAGTCATGGATGATTCATCCACTTGCAAGGAATGGCCATTTAAGAACAAACCATCAGCTGGGATTTGATCACCAATCTTCAAGAAAACAACATCACCTGCTACAAGATCAAGGATGGAGATTTCCTGTCGCCGCCCATCTCTCACCACATCAACCTTGATGTCGCCTCTCTTGCTAGACAGCTTCTCGAACTGTTTCGCTTGACGGAAGTTACTAACAGCAGTGACGAACACAACTAAAAGGATAGCGATGAATATGCTCCCCCCATCATACCATCCTTCTTTCGGTCCATCTTCTTTAATCCCAAACGCAAGTGAAAGCAGTGCGCATCCTAAAAGGACGAGCAGTGTCCGATCGTTAATGGCTTCCAGCACGAAGAAGAAGAAACCTTTTGTGGGCTTCTTCTTATATGTGTTTAAACCAAATGAAACACGTCGACGATCGATATCATCAGTGTCGCCGCTGATACCTCTCTCTCTATCAGTATCAAGAGCTACTGAAATCCCATCGACTCCTCCAAATCGATAAAGTGTTTCCACATCCTTCTCCGTTACAATCTTGGTCAGGCTCTCTTGATCGATGGCCGAGAAGTTGATACCATCTTGGCGGGTTTCTTGCATATCGATAGCAGTAAAAGACTGGCTGCGTGAGACCACAGCGAGACGCTCTTTAGGGTTTTTCTTCTTTGCTAATATGCTGCCTGCAATAGCTCTGCATGAGTAGATGGATGCATAAGCAATCCGCCATCTTCTCTTGTGGGAAGATTCAGAAGTATGGAAGAAAGAAGAACAATGACTAGAAGTAGACATGGTGATTGGAAAGTGATATCGACTAAAACACGGTCTGAAATTGTGAAATGTATTTTTGGAGTGATTTGGGAGTATATTTTAGCAATAAAATAGGTGGCATATATAGAGAGTCATTTGCGTAGCAGGCTAAGGTCGTCAGAGAAACTTCTGAGTAACTACGAGTTGTGTGGAACACGGTGGAAAGTTGTGCACAAACGCTGGAAAGGAGATGGAGACACGATAGTAAATTCCACTAAGTAATGATCCAGTGGGTTAGTGTACGGGGAACCTTCCCATGCACATAGTTGCATTTGGACTAGTTAGAATTTGCTTCACTAATGTGTACCATCCACTAGTTGCAGCCCGCACAATTCGTAAGTTGCCTTTAAAAAATCATACTGATCAGATTAATTATCAAAACTTTCGGGTCAGTGTCATGCAAAATTGGATGGACAAGATGGTTTATGGAAAATAAGTCCAATCAATAATTCAATATGATCTTAACATACTGAGTAAATTTTGTGGGGGCCACCGTGAGTGTATGTGTCTTATCCATGCTGTCCATATATTTTTTTCAATTCATTTTAAGCTGTGCGCCTAAAATTGAAGCATATCCACATCTCAAGCGAACTGCACCACATTAAAAAAGTGGGGATAACGACGTCTAGATTTCTATTTGTCATCCAACCTGTTTATGAGGTAACCTGTTTCTGAGGTCATATAAACATAGATAAACGAAGAACACAAGTATCAGCTTGATCCAAAACTTGCATGGTCCCTTGAGAACTTTTCAACAATAGGTGTTCAATTCATATTGTCTCATGTTATATTGGCTATTTTTAGCTTTGGATATCCTTCAATTTTGGACAATGAGCGTAAATAAGACGCATACATCTACGGTGGGCTAACAGAGTTTACTCAGTAAAAGTTACTCAGTGAGCCATCCGCTTCCCTTATTGCTGTGCTTATACGCAGCATAGAAGAAGAGAGTATTGGACCAATGGATGGTCCACATAGGTGATGTGAATACCAATTAGTCCAAATGCAATAAGCCCACTAAATTATTGATCATTATTAAAGTGCTTTGCTAAGCCTAAGCAAATATCTAGATGTAGCCCTAGCACATGTCCAGAACATCTTAGCTGAGCCCCACCTATGTAGATCACCTGGCTCAGGATCGAGCCAGATTGCGATCTTTAAGACCTATTGTTTTGGACGTGGGTTTTCGCTGGAAGTTCCTGCATAAGGATGCTAGGTGGGGCCCACCGTAATATTTGGGAGAAATTCACCCTGTCCATCCATTTTAAGAAATCATTTTGGGACATGCTACAAAATTGAGGTTGATTTAAAACTCAAGTGGGTCATACAAGAGGAAAAATTGGGGAAACAATTTTCTACCATTGAAACCTTTCTGGAATCCACCTTGATGTTTATATCCCATCCAAACCGTTTATAAGGTCATTCCAACTGAGATGAAGTGAAATCACAAAAAAAAAAATTAACCTGACACCGCATGAATATTTCAATGGTGGTTACTAAATCCCCACTTTTCCTCTCATGTGGTATACTTGAGTTTTGGATCACTCCATTTTTTATGGCATGTCCTAAAGTGAACTTGCAAAACGGATGGATGGGGTGGATTTCTCTCAAACGTCATGGTTGGCCCTACCTAGCATTCCAGTGCGGTAACTTCCTGGGAAAGGCTTCGGCAGGAAACCCTCGTCCCATTGTTTTTGAGGTAGTGGTCGAGTGGTGTTGGCATTTAGCAAAACCAAGTTACGGGCAATCTTGAAAGATCCGTTTCCTGATAGCTCTTTACGTGTGTCAATCCTAAACTCGTGTATAATCATGTCTATTTCGGTTAGATTGCTGCCCATCCAAAAGTGTCTCACTTACTGGCCACTCGAGATTATAAAGGGCGTATATGGTTTTTAAAACCAGTGTGGGTGTGCATTTACATGTAAAAGCATGAGATATGCACGAACAAATCTTGATGCATTGCAGTGCAACTGCCTGCGACTTTGAGCTTTTGAATTGTCTCCAAATAATCCTAATTGTTTATACAAAGGATGTGTCTCACCGTAGCCTTTGTATAATAATTAAAGGGTTGAAATATTCAACTGAGAGATTTGCAATGTATTTCCATTCATGAGAAGTACTATCACGTTGGGTCATTTAAAATAACCCAATTCCACTGTCTCCATTGCAATAAATCGTATTGCCAAGTATGATACCAGTAGGGTAGCGAGTACCTACTGGACGGTGCTCTGTGGGCCCTATCATGATGTATGTGATTTATTTATCCTGTCTATCCATTTTTTTCATAGCATTTTAGAGAATGGTCCCAAAAAATGAGATTGATCCAAATCTCATGTGGACCACAGAATAGGAAGTAGTGGTGATCAATCACATGTTTTTCTTGTAGTGGGGTCTACTCATGATTTAGATCTATCTCATTTTTTGGGCTCGTGCCCTAAGATGATATGAAAATATAGATAAATTGCATGGATAAAACACATACATAATGATGGGTCCACATAGCACTATTGAATAGCTACCTCGCTATTGTGTGAGTAGGCAATCCACGTCCCTTTTTGTCATGTTTTTGGTTTACGTGGGCCGCTAAGATGACGTGGCTGTGGCAGGAACTTTGTATGGATGAGAATAAGGAATTTTAGCTATGAATCCAATTTTCAATTATTCGGATGATGAAAATGCCTATCTACCACAGCTGCCCCTAATACGATAGGTTCTCATCTCGGGAAGTGAAATGTCCTTTTCAAAATGGATGTGGACCCCACCAAAAATTGAAATTGGATCCACTCTATTGCTGATCTAATTCGTTCATTTTAATTGGACTGTCGTAAACCCACAAAAGAGTACCTTCTTAGTGTTTTTTTTTGATGTCTGTGGCCCACAACTAAACTAATTTTATATGTTAATATTTAAATCTTCCCTATAGTGATCCACTTGTGATGAGATTTGACCTCATTCTTGGTTTGATGACATGAAATTAAATCTCCTCACTTATAGATGGGTTGGATTTTCCTTAAGACAACCCAGTGGGCCCCACATTAAATGTGGATGGGTTCAAAATGTGGAGGCCCTTTCACATGAGGGCCATTTGATCATTTCCTTCTTCAGTTTTTTCACTGTGTATCACCGTTATTTTCATTATGGATTGCTGATATTTTCGCCATGAATCGCTAATATTCAATGTACATCTTCGATATTCTCTATGGACCACTGATATTAATAGTGGACTAGTGATATTTACTGCGAACTGCAAATATTTAAAGTGGATCACTGATATTTCCACAGTGAATATTTTTTATTATGGTGGCAATATTAGCGGTCTAGGGTGAATATCAACAGTTTGCTCTTAATATCTACAGTTCACAGTGAATATTAGTGGTCCACAATTAATATTAACAGTCCATAGTGAATATCGATGATCTACACTGAATATCTGCAATTCGTAGTGAAAGTATCGATGATTCATGGTGAATATGTACAATCCACAATAAAATCGATGATCCACCATATAACATTCATCCATTACAACATACTTCTATCTCATCATTCATCAATTACAAGAATTTATCCATTATAAAAGTCATCAATTACAACATTCATCTATTCCAACATTCATCCATTATAATATTCCTCCTTTACAAAATTCATCAATTACAACATCCTTAAATTATAAAAATTCATCCATTAGAGCATTATTCTTCCATAACCTTTTCCGTTTCACAATCTGCTACCATTCATACCCAATAAAAAACATCGAAAAAAATAACTATAAAATAAACTAAGAAATGAAGAAGGAAGGAAGAAGGAAGGGAACCAAAAAACACCATCCACCTTCTCACATCCTCTCCCTTCCCATGAAAAAAACCAAGGAAGAAGGAAATGACTAAATGACCCTCATACAACAAGGGCCCCACATTTTGTTAATGTAACGATTGGTGCACCTTATTTGTTAATCATGTGAGTCCATGTGTCATGTAGTCAGTTGAGCCCTCAGAAGCTAAAGACCGAAGAAACAAGAGGATGCAGAGTATCAATGAGTAAAAAATAGATAAATGAGGTGTCTTAGTGACCCTAACCTTGAAATTACGGTTTATTTTATTGATACTGAAGAACGAATATGAGATAATGTCCTAAAGGGGGGTGAATAGGACTTTTCAAATATTTTACCTATTTAAAAATTCTAATTGCCTAACTAAAACAATCATTCAGTTTAAAGCAAATAAGACAATATAACTCTAAAGGCTTCCAAGTCAATAGAGGATCCAATCACAAAGGTTATTCAAGATATACAAATAAAATAACAAGCCTAGTGATGTGAGCTTCTATATGGAATATGCTTCCTATCAATCTTAAGCATTCATCTAATCATGCATAAACAATTAAGTATTCAAACTTAAATAAACATGATAAATACGCAAATGATCATTCCAAACACAAGCATGTATAGTGGTTCAGCTACGTACCTACTCCACTCCCGACATCCACACTCCACCCCAGAGTGCAATGGATTTCACTATTAATGATTTTAAAACAAGTTCACTAATAACCTTTACAGTCCTACACTAAGGACACAAATTTATGCTCTCCACAAAAGCAAAGGTCCTACACTAAGAACCCACGTTTAGGCCCACTGACCAAGGTCTCACACAAGGTACCTACATTTAGGCTCACTGGCCAAGGTCTCGTACAAGGAACCTACGTTTAAGCCCACTGGCCAAGGTCTCACACAAGGCAACTACACGAGTTTGTTGATAGTAAACTCTTAACTTCAATCCTACACGAGGATAGAGACTAAACTTTGAACTCTTTATAATGACACTTACTTGTTAGATTGAGTTCTCTTTTGTATCTCTTCTTCGGTTACTTGATCGTTGCGCTCTCTTGCTTAAATCAGCTTTCCAGTTCTCCCTCGATCTCGTAGTTTGGATTTTCCTGTTGGTTCAGCTTCACGATCAAGAACCTTGCATGAGATTTACCTATAAAGGTAACCAAGGTAATGAGAGTTGGTTGAATCTCCTATCTAGGATAATGAGTGGATTTCCTAAGGGATTCAACCTATGGATGCTCTAAAGTATCAAAAAGACATGGTTTTCCTATTGATTTGGTCTTCGTACTCTAGACAAAGCATGAGTTCATGTTCTTCATTAATAGGAGCTTTGAATGAGCATAGAAGTGAGAGATCACAATGAAGAGAACATGAAACTTGTATGGATAGAGTCTAGATACATTAGGATAAGCTTGGGATATACACTAGAGACTCTATGATACCTATTTCCGTTAATTTTTTAAGTTTCTACAAGCCACTTTTATAAATAAAAAGTTCCAACAGATAAAAAAAATAAGTAGTTTACGGTGCTACCAAAGCCATCTTCTATATCACCAAACTTGCTTTGGTGGTACTGAATTAATTCCTCAACTTGCTGAATGAAAAAGGTCCCTTTCCTCTTTCGGTGGCACCGAAGTTTGTTCATCGGTGGCAGTCGGTGTCACCGAAATATCTAGCTGGTGACACCGAATTATCATTTTAATCTTGCTGGACTATTTTGAGCCCCTTCGGTAACACCAAAGGTATCTTTAGTGATACCAAAGGTGCTATTCGGTGACACCTTTTTCCTACTGAAAGTGGACAGATTTTCTTATTTGTCCATTTAATCATTCATCAACTTAGGACTTACTAAGGCCAAGACTAAAAGATAGAAAATATGAACTCGGAATTGGCATTGAATAAATGATCTAAGTAGGTTTTCCCATTTGAGTTGGTATCATCTATTTACAAGGACAAGATCATAGAAGTAGTTCTTTGTCTTCAATGTGGCTTCGATGCATCTGATCCAGTTATATTGCCGGTCTTGATTTGCCAAGAACTCATCCGACTACTTGACACAACTAGTCACATGATTGACAAACATATGTGTAAATAAGTGCACTAACAATCTCCCCCTTTGTCAATTACGTGACAATCCTTCAACCGTGTCATGGTCCATACCAATGACATACCAAAACAATAAAAGATTACATATCAAAAGTGAAATTTACAATTGAAGACTTGACATGTAACACAAAATCATGCTACTCCCCCTTAATGTCTTCTAAGGATAACTTGTAATAAGGGAAAAGCAATTTCTGCAGAAAACAAACATTGTTTTTGTGGGTAGGTTTCTTCTCCCCCTTTTTTGTTAGTTATTGGCAAAGGATTTACCAAGAATTAATCCAATAACATAAAGATGATAATCCAGATGGTAAGAGAATAGGATAAATATAATGATATAAGCATAAAGACCATCATCCAAACAATGAAATATATCATTATAAGCAGTTAAATCATATGTTAGATAGAAAAGATAATCATAAAAGGAATATTTAACATGAGCAGAGTAGATATCACAATAAATTTATCAAAATTACTACCCCAACTTTATGTAGATTCATCCATCATCCAAAAATTTAAATATTAAGCCCTTAAGGGCATACTAAAACCAACATATCAAAATAAATTATCCATATTTAATTAACAACAACACAATAATAGAACTTCATGTAGAAGATCCACCTTCATGTGGAGGGATAAAAGTGCATTGAGATAAGAACAACTCCATAATATGCTCCCCAGTATGTTGAAGAGCATCAAGATGCAGTTTAATTTCAGAGAGCCGATTTTCACATTGCCAGAGATGACCTTCAATATTCATCTGTCCAACAAGGAGAAGGCGAATTAGATCATTTTAGTGAAGATTGCGCCCCGTCCTAACTGATAATGGACTTGGTGCAGGCATCGGGGTACGACATGAATCCCAGCCAGTGGCCATGGGAGTATCTTGAGCTTCATCGCTGCTCTTGTATTCCTGATTTTCCTCAAGTGTAGTTGCAAGAACATTCAGTTGAATTAGAGTTTCTTTGGTGAAGCACACGGTAGGATATACCGTATCATGAGTAGGTGGCAACCCAAGAAATTTGAGAGTTTGCAGATGACACTAAGGGAAGGAAGGCTAGTACAATGATTGTCCTTAACTACTTGGATTAATTGTTTCAGGATAAGGATGGGTAGGCAGATCTCAATCTCGTGAAGGATGTCATATAGGATATTCAAAACAAAAGGAGATATCACATCTCCGGAAACTTCGCATGGGTATGCATTTATATTCAGAATGTTGTGCATCAATTTCATAGTTGAGTCCAAATGTGATGAATGGAGGAAGTTGATGGGGATTTTCTCCTCATTGTTGGGTTCGATGAAATTGAACTAGTTTCGATATCATCGATAATTGTCAGGATTTTTTACCCCTGGTCACTGGATAGTTTTGGTCCTATTTCGATATCATCGAAGGACCTTAGATGATATCAAAGGTTGTCATCGAAGGACCTTCGATATCATCGAAGAGTTACACAGATACGATTACGGAAACGCAAATTCTGCAGAATTTGTTTCCTATTTTGATTCTACCTCTTTCTATTCTTATATAAAGAGGTGTATGCAAGATTGGGGTGTATTCCAGGGTATTCTAAGGTTTCCTAAAGGTTTTCTAGGAGGACTTAGGGCTATCAAAGGTGAGAAAGGGAGAGAGAGAGAGAGAGAGAGAGAGAGAGAAGCTTGTGGAAGGGAGATTCTACTCGTAGAGGTGATATACTTCACAGTCCATGTCTCAACAATTCTACGTCCTCGTGATCGGTGAGATCTCTCCGTTTTTCTTTTGTTCTCTTATTGTTCATCCGCTCCTATGTGAGCGAAGAAGGTTTGATCCAAGCGGTGTGTGCTTGTGATCGGTTGTAACGTTCTGTTTTATAGTGGATTGTTGATCTGGACATGGTCCCGTGGTTTTTAACTCTTCGAGGGTTTTCCACGTAAAATTCCCTGGTGTCATGTGGTTTATGCTTTGATTTATTTTATTACTTTATTATCCCATAATTCTGGTTTGTTTTGGGAGGCTAGATCCCAAGGTTTTGTGCAAGGCCCTCAACAAAGTGGTATTAGAGCTAAGTTCATTAAATGGAGTAGGATCGATTTTGAATTATGGAAGGTGGCTCATCAAGGATAATCAGTCTCAATGGTTCTAACTGGACCATATAGAAAGTTAAGATGGAGGACTTTCTTTATTGCAAGGACTTATATTCTCCAATTTTAGGCATATCAGCAAAATCCAAGGATATGTCTGATGATGATTGGAAGAAGTTAGATCAGAAGGCAGTGGGGTTTATTAGACAATGGCTGGATAATTCTGTGTTCTACCATATGTTTACGAAGACCTCAACCACTAGCCTATGGCTGAAATTGGAAGGGTTGTTTGAGAGGAAGACAACCGGTAATAAAATCTTCCTGATAAGATGACTTATAAATCTCAAGTTCAAAGATGGCGGTTCTATGGCTAAGCACATGAATGAGGTCAGCAATATAGTGAACCAGCTCTCTGCTATGAAGATGGTCATGGATGATGAATTGTAGGCTTTGTTATTGCTTAGTTCATTGCCTGACAGTTGGGAGACATAGGTAGTGTCTCTAAGTAACTCAGCGCCAGACGAAAAGGTATCCATGGAATAGGTAACTAGTTGTCTCTTTAATGAGGAGACAAGGAGGAAATCTCAAGGATCTACTCAGAAAGAGGCTCTTGTGACACAGGAATGAGGGAGAGGAAAGAACAGGAAGGGCAGGAAGGCCCGAGATAAATCAAGAGGCAAGTCAAGTACTAGGAAGGATGTTGAATGCTAGAATTGTGACAAGAAGGGCCACTATAAGGATGAATGTCGTAAGAATAAGAACGACAAGAAAAGAAAAGGAAAGGAGAAGGAAGATGAATCAGATTCCACTGCGGTCACTTCAGATGGCAATATTGTAGTTATTCTTTCAGCAGATCATGATGTTTGTCTCACAGCTACGAGTCAGGACACCGATTGGGTGATTGACCTGGGAGCTTCTTTCCATGCAACTCCACGCAAGGACTTTTTCACAAGCTACAAGTCAAGTAACTATGGGACCGTGAAGATGAAAAATTCTGGCGTATCAAAGATCATAGAGGTCGGTGATATTTGTATGAAGACCGATGTGGGCTGCACATTAGTTCTCAAGGATGTGAGGCATATCCTAGACCTTTGCCTTAACTTGTTGTCGACGGGAAGGTTGGATGATGATGGCTATAAAAGCCGGTTTACTGTTAGGCATAGGAAGCTCATTAAGGGTTCGTTTATCACAACTAGAGGAAGTGTTGCACCCTTTATAAGGCAAGTGTCAGTGTGTGCTAGGGTGGGTTGAATGCAACGGAAGATTCAGCTATTGACATGTGGCACAGGCGTCCAGGCCACATGAGTGAAAAAGGGCTTCAGGTACTAGCAAAGAAGCGGCTCCTTCTAGACGTGACAGGTATACCTCTCAAAACCTGTATTGATTGTTTATCAGGGAAACAACATAGAGTTTCATTTATTAAAACTGCTTCTCATGTTAATAAAGTGCATGCATTAGATTTGGTTTATTCTGATGTTTGTGGTCCTATAAGGATAAAAACCTTGGGTGGGGCATTGTATTTTGTCACTTTTATAGATGATGCACTAGGAGGGTTTGGGTTTATGCTTTGAAATCCAAGGACGAGGTCTTTAGTGTGTTTAAATTATTTCATGCTATGGTTGAGAGAGAAACAGGTAGATCATTGAAGTGCATCCGCACTGACAATGGTGGTGAATACATTGGCTACTTTCAAGAGTATTGTAAGTCCCTGGGTATACGGCATGAACAGACAGTTCCCAAGACCCCCCAGCATAATGGTGTGGCTGAGCGAATGAATCGCACCATTGTAGAGAGAATCAGATGCATATTATCTCATGCAAAGTTGCCTAAGACGTTCTAGGGAGAAGCAATGCACACAGCGATGTATTTGATAAATAGGTCTTCATCAGTCCCGTTAAATAGAGAAGTGCTTGAGAAGGTGTGGACTGGACAGGATCCATCGTATAGTCATCTCAAGGTGTTTGGATGCAGGGCATCCATTCACATACCAAAGGACGAGAGGTCCAAGCTCAATATGAAGATTAGGCAGTGTGTGTTCTTGGGGTACGGTGATGAAAAGTTCGGTTATAGATTGTGGGATCCGACCGAGAAGAACCTCATCAGGAGCAGAGATGTGGTTTTCTTTGAAGATCAGTGTATAGAAGACATTGATAAGCTATATAAGAACCAGCCTATTTCAGGTGAGCTAGAGGACATGGATCCGATTATTCCTCCCGTCGTGCCTGATGACGGGGGAGTACAGCAATGTGCAGAGGATAAGAGAGTTCCTTTAGAAGATAGACCAGGGGAGCAGCCCCCACCTGATCCACCCGTTGAGCCACAGGTGAGGAGGTCATCTAGGGACAGACAGCAGTCCAAGAGGTACTCGCCACATGAGTACATTATACTCACTGATGGAGGAGAGCCAAAAGATTATTTTGAGGCCCTAGCCAATGAGCATAAGGGGGAGTGGTTGAAAGCTATGCAAGAGGAGATGAAATTCTTGTATAAGAACCACAGCTATAACATGGTGAAACTGCCTAAGGGCAAGAAAGCTCTGAGCAACAAGTGGGTGTTCAGAAAGAAGGTTGAGCAAAAGAATTCACAGATGAGGTTCAAGGCCACACTTGTAGTGAAAGGGTTCGGTTAGAGGAAAGGTATATACTTCGAGGAGATATTCTCACCAGTGGTGAAGATGACATCCATATAGGTGTTGCTTGGGTTGGTGGCTAGCATAGATTTGAAGATAGAGTAGTTAGATGTTAAAACTACTTTCCTCCATGGTAACTTGGAAGAAGAGATCTACATGCATCAACCAGAGGGGTTCGAAGTCAAGGGTAAGGAGCATATGGTGTGTAGGCTTTGGAAGAGCTTGTATGGGCTGAAATAAGCTCCATGGCAATGGTACAAGAAGTTTGACTCATTCATGTTACAGAATGGGTATGACAGAATAGAGTCGAACCACTGTGTGTTCACGCGCAAGTTCTTAGTTGGTAATTTCTTAGTTCTGCTGTTATACGTTAATGACATGCTCATCATGGGAAAAGACATCAAGAAGATCGACAGGATAAAATAGGAGTTGGGTAAGTCGTTTACAATGAAAGACTTGGGCCCGGCTAAACAGATCTTAGGAATGGAGATAACCCATGACAGAAGCATCAGGAAGCTCTGGCTATCACAAGAGTGGTATATTGAGAAAGTCCTAGAGCGATTCAATATGAATGCAGCGAAACCGATTAGTACTCCACTAGATAGTCACTTCAGATTGAGCGATAGGCAGTGTCCCAAGACGAAGGCAGAGGTGGAAGAGATGCAGAAGATACCCTACGCGTTAGCTGTAGGAAGTTTGATGTATGCTATGGTGTGTATACGCCCAGACATAACTTATGCGGTTGGTGTTGTCAGCCGGTATCTTGCCAATCATGGCAAAGAGCATTGGGCAGTAGTGAAATGGATACTACGGTATCTAAGAGGCTCATCCAGGTTGAGCCTATGCTACGGTGATGAAAAACCTGTGTTAGAGGGCTATATAAATACAAATATGGCAGGCGACATAGACTCCAGGAAGTCTACATCGATGTTCATGTTCACATTTGCAGGGGGAGCGGTCTCTTGATAGAGCAAGCTATAGAAGATCGTAGCATTGTCAATGACAGAGGTCGAGTACATTGTAGTCACAGAGGCATAAAAGAGATGATTTGGACAAAGAGGCTCCTATAGGAACTTAGCCTGAAGTAGGAGCAGCACGTTGTTTATTGCGATAGTCAAAATGTTATACACTTGCGCAAGAATCCAAGTCAGCACTCCAAGTCGAAGCACATAGAGATTCGGTATCACTGGATCAGGGATACTTTGGAACAGAAGGTGTCACAGCTTGAGAAGGTCCACACGGACGATAACGGGTCAGACATGATGACCAAGGCTTTGCTAAAGGGCAAGTTTGAGGTTTATAGAAACCAGGCTGGCTTAAAGAAGGTGAATTCCTCCTGAGTCAAAAATGGAGAGATTTGATGGAAATTTTCTCCTCATTGCTGGGTTCGATGAAATCGAACCAGTTTCGATATCATCGATAGTTGTCGGGATTTTCCACCCTGGTCGCTGAACAGTTTTGGTCTTGTTTCGATATCATCGAAGGACCTTAGATGATATCGAAGGTTGTCATTGAAGGACCTTCGATATCATCGAAGAGTTACGTAGATGCAATTGCGAAAACGCAGATTCTACGGAATTTATTTCCTATTTTGATTCTACCTCTTTCTATTCTTATATAAAGGGGTGTATGCAGGATTGAGGTGTATTCTAGGGTATTCTAAGGTTTCCTAAAGGTTTTCTAGGAGGCCTTAGGGCTATCAATGGTGTGAGAGAGAGAGAGAGATAAAGAGAGAGAGAGGAAGCTTGTGGAATAGAGATTCTGCTCGTAGAGGTGATCTACTTCGCAGTCCACGTCTCAGCGCTTCTACGTTCACATGATCAGTGAGATCTCTCAATTTTTCTTTTGTTCTCTTATTGTTCATCCACTCCTGTATGAGTGAAGAAGGTTTGATCTAAGTGGTGTATGCTTGTGATCAGTTGTAATGTTATGTGTTATAGTGGATTGTTGATTTGGACGAGGTCCCGTGGTTTTTACCTCTTCGAGGGTTTTCCACGTAAAATTCCCTGGTGTCATGTGGTTTATGCTTTGATTTATTTCTTTGCTTTATTATCCCATAATTCTGGTTTGTTTTAGGAGGCTAGACCCTAAGGTTTTGTGCAAGGTCCCCAACAGAAGTTTCATTTGTTCCAGGAGATTATGGAGCCATCGCATAATGATTGGGTTGCTTCTCCCCAGACTCCCAAATGATTTAAAGGACGATCAGTCAGGGGAGTGTGTGTGACTCTGAGATGTAATAGTTGGCTTAGCACTCAAGGAGTGATATCCTTGACTCTGTTGATGTAGTTAATGCTGATTAATGGAGGATCATCCTCTGTGTCATGACAGCAGTTTAAAAGTTGATGAATGAAGTCCTATTGGATCTCTCCTCCAAAATACAACAGGTTGTCCCACGCAATTGATCCTAAGTAGAGATCAATCCCATTCAATAAGAAGGGATCTGATTAATCTGTCATGGACAGCTTTGTTCGACATAGCCATTTCTGTAGGATTTGAATATCGAGAGCGATTATTTCTTCTGAAGGAATTTTCTCCTCTTGCAGGAGCCTTGCCCTTGTCTCTAACCATTGTTATGTTGTAATCATATTTCAGAAATATTAAGCAGAAATAACGATATTCAATTAAGTTTATAAGGATGCATATATTGGAGCTACAACCTGAAATTCTAGATCTTCAGGTATAACATTAAATGCAAGTGAAATATTTCGGCAGAAGATTAAATTATGCATATGCAACTTCAGGTAAACTAATCTCCAAAATAAGATTCCACCAACAAATTTATCAATATAACAAAAAAGAAGCTAGAGTCCTCTAATTTCCTTGGAAGGTCGGTTATCAAGAAAATGGATGAATGATGCACTGATATATCAAGAAGAGTAGATTTCTAGCTGTAAACTATAGTATCCAAAAATCCATGAAAAGAATATATATATATATATATTGATCCTAACACATAGTTAATCTAGGAAAATCCATCAATAGTATCTTCTTGTGGGCATGACAGATGTGTTGTAATCTGTTTAACCAACTGTAGTGAGTGGAGCTTTTCTTCCATTAACTTCATCATCTCACCAAGTCTTGATTGTTCTTCCAAAATTTTCATGAGAGCATTCTTATGAGGACTAGAAGTTGTAGGAGTTGAGGTTGGTGAATGGGTATCTAGGCCTTCTTTAACCATTTCATCTTCCTTCCCTGGAAGCTCTTCTTCTGTCGATGTTGGATTATCAGTTTCATTCATAGAAGAGAGATTTATTTTCCTGATACTATTCATATTGATTTCTGGGACTGATATAGATTCACCTTCAACTACCCTGAATCCACATTGATGGGCCAACTTACACAGCAAATGTTCAAGAGGTATTGCTGTGGAGTTAGACACAAATCCTAAAATGATTTCGTCGTATATTATGGTAGGCAGGCATAATGGTTCCCCTTTGCCAATGTGATATAGGGTCTTCACTATGAAAGATGTGAGCTTAGTATGATTACCATATCTAGGGCAAATGATGGAAATACAAATCAGATGGAGTATACGATAATCATGGGACATATTTGTGTCCCGTGATGCCAAGGTACATTGTTCCCATTGCACAAAAATTTGGTCCAAACAACCCTTTTTTTTTTTTTTTTGCTTCAGTGGGTAGGTTTAATTCAGAGGTTTGTTTGGAGCTCAATGGTATTTCTATAAGAGTTGAAATGTGATATGGGGTGATTTTAACTATTCGACCATCGCATTCAGCTTCGAAACCCCTAGAGAATGTGCAATGAGAGAAAAATGATCAGACCAAGGTTTCATTAATTGGCCCTCCAAAAGACAGAACTTGTAGCCATCCTTGTCATGAAAGAATTTCCTACACTTTAAAATTTTCGAGACAGTTCACATCTACTTTTCTTTCACATACAATCTTTCTCTTAAAAAATCTAGCAGTAATGGGACTGGTAGAGACAGGATCTGAAGAGGACGAGGGTTTAGATGATTGGTTAGAAGATCATCCACACTTTCGAACAAAGAGTTTTTGCCTAGCTCTGGTTGAGTCTTTTATGTCCTACTTCTTCTCAAATCTGTTTTCTCTAGATGGTGATGACTCCATTTAGGGAAATGAAGTGAAATGATAAAGACTTATCAATAGGAGACGAACCTAAGGCAAGTGATCCTAGTTTTTGAGATGTAAGGGGAAAACACTAGGGAATACCTTAGATTTTGCTGATTTTGGTTGTACAACCTTTCCGCCTAACTAGGGTAGAAACGAGAGAGGTGACAGAACTGATCAGCGATGGATTTTAAGTAGTTTGACGTGGCTCGATTTTGGTAGCACCGAAGGTAAGTTTAGTGTTACCAAAGTATCCCTGCAACTCAAAGGTTGTTGTGACAGATTTTCCTAATATGCACATGTGTTCATGATATGATTTTAACATGGAATTATCAAAATGTTTAGAGGCAAGGAATCGTCAGATTTAACAATTAGACCAATCATAAGGCTTAATCCTTTAGTTTAACTCTAATGCTTATATAGGAGGCATGATCCTCAGATATACGATTTAGCTCACGTGGACCACTATGGTCGCATTTCAATATTCTTGAGGGGATGATGTGATGTGAGCCAATATATTGCACATTTGGCTCTCATCCTTCATATTTAAATGTTTTTCTTTTATTTTGTTCTTCATGTTGGGAATGACTGTAGTTGTAGATGTCATAAGTATTTTTAGTGACTTTTGGTCATCTTCACTTCCGGATTCACTATTTTCAGAATTAGATTCATCTGAGTCATCCCATGCTGATGCCATAGCTTTTCCTTTTGATTTCTTAGATGGACACTCAGTGGATATATGCCCATACTTTTGGCAATTATAGCATTGGAGTTCTTTGGACTTCCTAAAGGTTTTACATATTTGGCATTTGTGGTCCAATTGAACTCATTTGTTATTGTATGGTCTCCCACGGTTCTTGTTGAAGAATTTTTGGAACCGTTGAGCTAACAGAGCTACCTCCTTATCAACATCTTCATCTTCATTTTCATCTTCCTCTATTATGTTCATGTCTTTGGCAATTTTAGGTGCATTGTTTTTTATTTTTGTAGAAGGTTTAAAATGTAGTTCAAAGGTTTGCAGGGAACCTACCAATTCTTCTACTTTCATTTCTTCTATATTCCTACACTCTTCTATAGTAGTGACCTTGGAGTTAAAATGTTCTGGTAGGGATCTTAAAATTTTTCTACATATTTTGGGTACCGGAATTCTTTCTCCAAGTCCTCCCATAGAGTTACATATACCATTTAGTCTTGTGAAAAATTCCATGAATGTCTCATCTTCTTTCATCTTTATGTGTTCAAACTGAGATGTTAGGAGTTGAAGCCTTGACATTTTTACCGTGTTTGTTCCTTAATGGGTAGTTTCCAATAACTCTCATGCTACCTTAGAGTTTGCACACATGCTTATTTAATGAAATACTTCCTATGAAACTCTGCAACAAATTGCATTCATGGCTTTGGCTTCACACATCCTCATCTCTTTGTCAGGCTGGGTCCATTTGACCTTTGGTTTTGGTTTGGTGATTATTATACCATTCTCAAGAACAATTTGTTCTGTAGGTGCAATAAATCCATTTTCAAAAATCTCCCATATATCATCCTCTAAGGCCTGGAGAAAATATATCATTCTCGCCTTCCAGTATGCATAGTTTGTACCATTAAAGATGGGTGGTTGTGAGATAGATGGTCCCTCTCCTTTGTCGATAATTCTTTCTTCAGTCAATGTAAGACTCGTATCCTAACGCGTACCGTTCCGTAGGCTTCCACGATCCTCCCGGTCGAATTCCAGCAACCAGCGAACTGTTGTCGGCATTTGTACGCGATCCTGAGTCGTGTCTCATATATCTGAGTTGACTCAACCCGAGACTTGTACCCTTACGACCACGCCATCGCCGCGGTTCCGACACCGTGTCTCACGCGCCGAGGAGATACCCGTGCTAGGAGATGTGGGCCTGCATTCATTTCGAGAAAATTACCACACGTTACAATTTCGAGAGAATCTCTATGAAACATCACATCAATCCATCAATCATTCAAAGTACAACCCATCACTCCATCCCATCCCCAAGTACAACTACCCTCCCCAAAAGTCAACAAGCACCTTACCTCTCATGTCACTCCACCATCCCTCTCTCCCATCACCTCTCTCTCTCTCTCTCTCTCTCATTCTCCAAGCAAGAAACCGTCCAAGAAAGAGAGCCTCCCATGGAGAGAAGCTAGTGTGGCCCACTTTCTATCACCCAATCCCACCTTCCAAAATCAATCTCAACCATTGAATCATGTCCCATTGGAGCTAAGATGAGGAGGAGTCCAAGATCCAATGGCGGGTGTTCTTCAAGGTTTAATTTGTGTGATTTTTCTGATTTGAGGGCCCACATATGGTGGGACCCATCTTGATGTATGCATTGTTCTCAAGGGACCTATAGTGGCGAGGTCCCTCCGCTACTTACGTCTCTCTCTCTCTCTCTCTCTCTCTTTCCCCTTTTGTGGCCCACTTTGATGCTTGATCCACGCCGTACATGCCATGGGACCCACCTGTGTGTGGGTTTCATCCACACCTTCCGTTAATCTCATGGGACCCACATGAGGTGTGTTTTATCCAAACCATCCATCAGGGGGTCACATGTGCTTAGGGCCACCTCAACATATGTGGCTGATGCGCCACCTGTACGTGACCCCACCTGAATGAATGTATTACATCCAACCGTCCTGCCTTGGGATGTTCAGCAGCCTCTGCTGCTAGACTGTATAAAGGGAAAATAAACATCAGCTTTAATTTAAAAGCTGGCGGGTCACCCTCACATGGACCATACCTTAATGTATGTATTCGATCCACACCGTCCACCCTTTTTCCCAGCTCATTTTAGGCGTTAAGCCGAAATATGAAGCCAATCTCAACCTCTAGTAGGCCACACCATCAAAGAGATCATTTTATTAGTGATAAATCTATTAGGGCCCACTGTAATGTTTTTATATGTCAAAACATGCTAAATATTGAACTCGTTAGATGCATCCCGGGCCATAGAACCCAGCAGGCAGACCGGATTGTCATGATGTGGAGCTCACCTATGAAATTCTTTTAAAAAATCTAGTTGACGCTGTTACTGCTAACGTCCAGAGGACGCTGCAATGAGCAGCGTCCTGGCATTGGTAAAACGGGGAGGGAGAGTGGGCCTCACCTCAGGCCCCACCGTGATGCATGTGGAGCATCCACACCATGCAATTGATGGGTCCCCTTTAGGCATGGGAATAACCCAAAAATCTGTCGTTCATGGCGCTCAGGTGGACCACACCACTAGCAGCAGGGGATTGAACATTTACCTTTGAAACCCTTTTTGGGTCAGAAGAGTTTTAGATCTATATGAAATTTGTTTTTCATCTTAACCCAGGTCTTTGTGACCTTATTAATATATTGGATGGAGAATAAACGTTATGGTGGGCCAAACGTTTGGCCCCACCATGGTTGTGTTGCATCCTCACCGTCCAACCTCTAGACGGTGGGAGGCTGGGTCCACTGGAGTACCTCATACCTGCTACATATATAATAATATATATATATATGTTATGTATATATATTATAATCTTATATTATATTATAATATTATAATATGATATAATATTATATTATGTATATAATATATATATACATATCAGTGGTATACTACACGTGTAGGCCCCATGTGGGACCCACCTTTTTGGGACACGGATTGCTAGTGTACTTGTACAGCAGCTATATAGCTGATGTATTAACGTTGCCTAGCAACGTGGGACCCACCTTACATCCTAGTTATCCATCCGTTTGAACGGTGGGTCCCCACCATGGCATGCACGTGATGTCCAAACCGTCCATCCATTGGCAAGCTCGTTTTAAGGCTTGAGCCTAACTGAGGCAGGTTCAAATCTCTGGTGGGCCACCACGTGGACACCACCATGATGTATTATTTCATCCACACAGTCCAGATTATGCTGGATGGTGCTGGATAATGTTTGGACGTGCTGTCCAATGTTTGGATGGTGTGGATTTACTTAGGCAATGTTTGGAGAGTGCTAATCATTATTACTAGGCCATGTGCCCCATGGAATAATTGTGTACATGGTACACATGTTACACCTACAACTATTGAAATGATTTTGATGTGGTCCAAGCCCACTTGAGGCCCATTGGTGCGGCCCATCCATGAGGCCCATCATGATGTATTTTGGCCCATGTACGGGGCCCACCTGTTTGTATTGTTAGGCCCATGTAGCGTGGCCCATTTGATGCATATGAGGCCCAAGCAGTGCGGCCCACTTGTTATATATAAGGCCCATGTATGAGGCCCATGGTGATGCATTTATGGGCCATTGTGATAGGTTGAAGGCCCATGGGACAAGGCCATTGTGATATATCTGAGGCCGATGGGTGAGGCCCATCGGATACATTCAAGGCCCATGAGTGAGGCCCAATGTGATGTATGTGTGGCCATGCGTTATGTATGAATACCTTATGTAGGCCACTCCTTGGGAGCAATGTTGGTTAGACGTCCACATTGATGGGTAATGATGGTTAGATGTCCTCATTGTGACCTTCCCGTGGGCCTTGCTAAGCCCATTCTTATCATTCTCTTAGTGGGTTAACCCAAATAAGTGGGCCCCATCGCGCTATCGGATTTGATATAACCATGGCCGAGGGCCGATCTTTATATTATAATTGATCGGTTGTTCACCTATGGACCCCGCCTTATTTATATGATGATTATCAGTGTCGATTATCGATTATGATTATTGAGGCCGATTGTTGAGGGCGATTCCGAATGTCAAGGGAGATTCCGATGGTTGAGACCGATTCTGAATGTCGAGGCCGATTCCATTTATCAAGGCTGAATTCCGATTATCGAGGCCAGTTGATGAGGTTAATTCTGATTGCAAATTTCAATTGTCGAGGTCGATTGTATAGGCCGATTTCGATTGTCGAGGCCGAGTATTGAGGTTGATTCCGATTGTCGAGGTCAAGTGTAGAGGCCGATTCTATTATCAAGGCCGATTGTAGAGGCTGATTGTCGAGGCCGATTCCGATTGTCGATACCGACTCTGATTGCTGAGGCCGATTCCACTCTAATTGTCAAGGCCGATTTTGATTGTCGATACTGATTCCGATTGTCGAGGCCGATTTCGATTGTCGATACCGACTCCGATTGTCGAGGCCGATTGTTGAGGCCGATTCCATTCTGATTGTCGAGGCCGATTGTTGAAGCCGATTCCGAATTTGATTATCGAGGCCGATTTCGAGTGTCGATTCTAATTGTTGAGGCTGATTTCGATTATCAAGGCTGATTCGATTGTCGAGGCCGATTGTCGAGACCTATGTGATGTATATGTGGCCCGTATTTGAGGCCCATTGTGATATGTATTCAACCCGTGTTTAAGGCCCAATGTGATGTATATGAGTCCTATGTGATGAGGCCCATTGTGATGCATTCGAGGGCTAGGCAATGGAGCCCATTATGATATATGCTAGGCCCATGCGAAAGGCCCATCGTGATGTGTACTAAGCTCTTGAGTGAGGCACATGGAGTTGCATATCAGGCTCCTTGTGAGGCCATGGGTCCACTATATGTTAGGCTCTATGTGGGCTACCCCTTGGAGGAAATGTTGGTTAAATGTCCACATTATCGAGGCCGATTATTGAGGCCTGTTATTGATACTAATTATGAGTATGTCACAACATAACATTATGATACATGCCCATACGCATCATCTGCATATTTGTTATGAGACGTGAATGACCATTGCATATGCTATAAGAGAGGTTGTTCATAGTGCTCTATGATAGGTGAAGTTGCCCCACATGAGCACATGGTATGATAGGATTGATGCATGATTGGACTGTGTGACTCATGCATCTTACATTTGTATGACATGACTACCGTACGCCCTAGCGACATCAGGGTTGTAGCCTCCACAGGTATTTCGTGGATGGCCAAGTTGGACACCGAAAATCTGTTCTACATGGGGTGCCATAAATATCCCTAGGTGAAAGTCCCTAAACTCTCTTGGTTCTAGAGGTTACTCCAACGTTTAGACCGAGTGGATGCATGAGCTCATGAGAGCCTTATACCGTTAGGCCGCGTCTCCCACTGTGTCGTGGTCTATTGGAAGGGGGTATGGCTTTACCTGCCCCAGAGGAGGGGGCAATGCTAGGCTGAGTCTGACCAACTCAAGGAATGGGTCTGCTATCAATGAGTAGGGCCCGATATTGGCAAGCGGATAGTGAGGTCTCTTCCACTCACCTTATTGCGCGCGATGGGGTGACAATTTGGTTTGGAGTGTAATAGACTCCAGTGATTTTCGAGAGAGTAACTGTACTGATATGTGGACTTATTGAGTAGGAGTCGCATACTCATTCATTCATCCATTCAGTATCCACTCGGCTAGTGGTGCGCAACTAATTATTGTGTACCTTTATATGACCAGGATTTCAGTTGGGCACGCGACTAACTAGAGATTAGGAGTCTACCACATTGAGTCTGACTATCCAAATTTAGGTATGTGACTGGTTTGGATAGAAGTCCTTTATGATAGACCCCGTAACTTGCGATACTATGTACTATCATCCCGACTTCACACTCCAGCTTGGTCATTTCATTCACATCGCATATTGCATTATAACTACAAGCATATGATATTTTGAGTCATTATGTTTCTGCACTTATATGGCTTAGACGGACTGTGAGACCCGTATCCTAGCCCGTACCGATCCATAAGCTCCTGCAGTCTTCCCGGTCGAATTCCAACAACCCACGACCTACGGATTTTATTTGCGGTGACCCTTAAGTTTAATCATGTAAGCCCGACCCGGATCGACCTGGAATTAGTGCCATAGCGACCGCCTTGTCACCGCGGTTCTAATGCCGCATCTCGTGTGGCAATCCGAGTTGTACATCAAAGGATTAGGCCGTGTTTTATTTGGACCTTGATCGCATTTGTAGGACCCACCTATTGCAATGGCACAATTTTTTAAGCCATCATGGGATAATATGCTAGGTAATTATTCCCTCCCCTTTTCCCAAAAGTCAACATCTACCCTTACCCAGCCATTTATGATGGCTATCATTATAACAAGCCATAACTCCTCTCTCTCTCTTTTCTCTCTCTCCCTCCCTCTTTCTATCTTATTTCCTAGCAAGAGTAGAGCTCCCAACGTCCATGAGAGCTCTCCATTTCCAACCATTTTGCAAGATCTCCACCCCCAAATCTAACCCTCCAAAATCAATCCCGACCATTGAATCTCGTACCCTTGGAGCTCTAGATCACATTGGTGGAAGAAGAAGTCCAAGATCTAAGGTGGGTGCTTCTCTCTCTCTCTCCTTCTCTCTCTCTTTCCCTCTCTTGTTCATATTCTTTTGTATGTGTGATGATGTGGCCATGTGGCCCACTCCAATGAACCCCACCATGAGCCATGTATTTTATCCAACCCATCTATAGGTGGGGCCCACTTACATATGTGTTGTACCCACACCATCCATCAGTTGATGGCCCCCCTGAGTAGGGCCTACCTTAAGCATGTGTGACGCCCAGACGTCCAGGGACGTCCCTGGATTGAAATGAAAACATAAATATTGGCTTGTTTCAAAGTTCATTGGGTAAGCCGACTATGTAGGCCCCATCTTGATGTACTCTTTTAATCCAAGTCATCCCTTCCATTCCTTGGCTCATTGTAGGCATTTAGTAGAAAAATGAGGTCGATCCGATAATCAGGCGGGCCATACCCTAGAAAACTGTATTTTTCTACTGTTCAAAGCTATTAGGATCCACCTTGCTATATCCACACACCAAACATGCAGTATATTGGACCTGTTTAGTGTGTTTTGATCCCTAAAACGCATTGGACGGAGTGAATTCTCTGGAAGCAGGGCCCACATGTGAAATACTGATGAAAAAAAAAAAAAAAAAAAAAGAGAGGCAGTGCAGTAGATAGCGGCTGTTGTGTCGTAGCAAGAAGCGAAGGCGTTATCTGCCATTACTACCGCGCCAAATGACAGACGAGCGAGGCGTAGAACCCATGCTCCGGTGTGGGCCCCACCACGATGTATATTTGTCATCCAAACCATCCATTAGGTGGGCCCCTCCCTGACGTGGGCCACCTCCAAAAATCAGGCCGATCCAATGTTCGGGTGGCCCACATCACAGGAAACAGTGGGGCTGACTGTCTGCCATTGAAACCCTTTTTGGGCCCACAGAAGTTTTGGATCTAGATGAAATTTGTTTTTCCCATTCACCCAGGGTCCACGTGACCTTATCTACGGTTGGATGGTTGATAAACACTATGTTGGGCCCCACGTGGGACCCACAATGATGTATGTTTATATTCACACCGTCCACTGACAGTGGATAATGGCCCCCTTGATTTATGTGTTCTATCCACACCGTCCCCCTGGACGGTGTGTGTGAGCGTGTGTGCATGTGTGTGCGCATGGGTGTATGTAAGTGTATATATATATATATAATATTGTATATATATGCTATATATAAATTATATATTATATTATATATAATATACATGATGGTGGGTCTTCATGTGGACCCCACTCATGATGCATGGTTTTAGCATGCCGTCCAGCTATTTTGATGGGTTCTTTGGATCGCTAGTGGACCCCACCATGATGTTGGATCCTATCTCACCGTCCATTACTTGGACGGTGGGATATACCCTACAGTGCAAAGCTACACCTTAATGTGTGCATTGATCCAGGCTGTCTAGGGCCTGGACATTTAATTTTAATATTATATATTTATATATATTATATACATATATTATGTATATATGTGGGCCCCACCTACTTCATCCACATCGTCCATCTGTGGGACCCACCCGTTTGATTGGCTGGGGTATCTCACCCCGACTATATAGCTGCTGTATTGACGCCACCAAGTTCTGTGGGTCCCATATGTTATATCTATGTCGTCCATCCCTATGGGATCCACAATGATGCATGTGTTGCATCCGAACCGTCCACCATTTGGCAAGCTTGTCTTAAGGCTTAAGGCTAAAAATAAGTCAGGTCTAGGATTAGGTGAACCACACTATGAATATCAGTGGGTTCGACCGTCCACCATTAAAACCCCTTTCAGGTCATTGGGACCTTATGATCAAATTGGATGGGAAATAAATGTTATCTTGGGCCTCGGGAATTTTAATAGTGGAAATCATTACCGCCATTATCTTTGGGTATTGCCCATTTGATATGCACGGGGCTCCAGTTGGTGTGGCCCATTCGATAGACATATGGCCCATGCGATGTGGCCACTTGTCATATTTATGGCCGTCCATTGAGGCCCACCTTGGTATATGTATGAGGCCCACCTTAATGTACCTTGTGGCCCATCCGCCAGGCCCACTTTGATATATTTTGTGGCCCAATCGAGAGGCCCACTTTGATATACATGTGAATCATCATGATGCATCTTTGACCCATGAGTGGGGCCCACCTGCTGTGTGTTCTGAGGCCTAGGTGCAGGATCCACCTGTTATGTATTTGAGGCCCATGGTGATGTATTAGGGCCCATGGGTTGAGGCCCATTGTGATGTATTTGGAGCCCATGGGTTGAGGCCCATTGTGATGTAATCAAGGTCCGTTATTTAAGACCCACCTTGACGTGTATGAGGCCCATTATTGAGGCCCACCGTGATGTGTATGAGGCCCGTTGTTGAGGCCCACCTTGACATATAGGAGGACTATATGATGAGGCCCATTTGATGTATTTGAGGCCCATGAGTCGAGGCCCAATGGGATGTATATAAGGCCCTTTGCAATATGTGATTCCACCCTGGGTATGTAATGACGTTTATAGCAGATCGTGTCTTGTGATTAATGTTGGCTTGACGTCCGCATTGTAAGATTAATGTTGGTTAAGTGTCCGCATTGTCACTCTCCCTAGGGCCCATTGATAGGCCCAACTTGTTGTGTATGAGGCCTATGTGCAGGGCCAACTTGTGATGTATATTAGGCCCATGTGTAAGGCCCACCCATTGTGTATTAAGGCCCATTGGTTGTGACCCATTGTGATGTATTTCCGGCCTAGATGGCAAGGCCCGATGTTAGGTATAAGAGGCCCATGGATATGGTCTATTGTAATGTACATGTGGCCCGTATATGGGGACCATTATGATAATACATATGGCCTTATGTGAGGACTAATGTGATGCATCTGAAGCTTATGAGATGAGGCCCACTTTGATATACTGGAGGCCCATTAGTGCGGCCCATTGATGCAACACACTTGATGTGCATGAGGCCCATTGGTGTGGCCCATCCATGAGGCTCATTGGCGTGTTCCAATTTGATATACATGAAGTCCATTGGTGCGACCCATGTAATACAGCTCATGTGATGTGGCCCACTTGGTATGCGAGGCCCATTATGATGTATTCAAGGCCCAAGGGTGAGGCCCATTATGATGTATTCAAGGCCCATGGGCGTGGCCCAATGTAATGCATATGTGGCCCATGAGTGAGGCTCATAGTGATGCATGTTAGGCCCTTGTGTAAGGCCATGGGTCCACTATACGTATGGCTCTATGTGGACTACTCCTTGGGGAGTGATGTTAGTTAAATGTCCACATTAATGGGTAATGGTGGTTGAACGCCCACATCGTGACCTTTCCTTAGGCCGATTGTTCAGCTGATTCCGATTAACGTGACCGAATTGCCGATTCTGATTTTCGGTCCATTCCGATTGTCAAGGCCGAGTATCGAGGCCGATTCCAAGTATCAATTTTGATTGTTGAGGCCGAGGTCGATTGTCGAGATCTATATGATGTATATGCGACCCGTAGTTGGGGCCCATTGTGATGAATTTGTGGCCTATGGGCAAGGCCCATTATGATATGTATTAAGCCCATAATGCATGATCAATTTGATGTATTCAAGACCAATGTGTAGGGCCCACCTGTCATGTATTTGAGGCCCATGAGCAGGGCCCACTTATTGTATATATGTGGCCTTGAGCAAGGCCCATTGTGTTGTATTTTAGGCCGTTGTGTGAGGCCGTGAGCCCATTATATGTTTGGCTCTATGAGGGTCATTCCTTGGGGGCAAAGTTGGTTAAATGTCCACATTGTCAAGGCCAGTTGTTGATGTCGGTTATTAATACCGATTATGAGTATGTGACAGCATCATGATACATGCCCATATGCATCATCTGCATGTTTGTTATGAGATGTGGTTGATCATCGCATATGTTATTGAGCATATTGTTATGAGACTCCCTGATAGGCGAAGGTTATCTCACACGAGCGCACAGTATGCGTAGGATTGATGTATGACTAGATTGTATGACTCATGCATCTTATATTGTGTACTGTAATTACTGTACGTCTTAGCGACATCAGGGCCGTGGCCTCCACAGGCATATCGTGGATGCCCAGATGGGACACCGAAAATCTATTCTACATAGGGTGCTATAGATATCCCTGGGTGAAAGTCCCTAAACCCTCTTGGTTCCAGAGGTTGCTCTAAAGTCTAGACCGAGTGGATGCGTGAGCACATGAGGGCTGTATACCGTTAGGCCGCGTCTCCCAATGTGTCGTGGTCGATTGGAAGGGGGTACGGCCTTACCTGCCCGAGAGAGGGGGGGGCAATGGTAGGCTGAGTTTAACTAGCTTGAGGAATGGGTCCGCTATCGACGAGCCGGGCCCATATTGGCAGGTGGATAGTGAGGTCTCTTCCACCCTCCTTGTTACACGCGATGGGGCGGTAATCTAGTTTGGAGTGTAATAGACCCCGGTGACTTCCCAGAGAGGAACCGTACTGATATGTGGACTTATTGAGTAGGAGTTACATACTCATACATTCATTTCATTCACTATCCACTCGGGATGGTAGTGCGTAACTAATTGTTGTATACCTTTGCATGGCCAGGATTTCGGTTGGGCGAGCGACTAACCTAAGATCAGGAGTTTACCACATTGAGTCTGACTATCCAAATTTAAGTATGGGATTGGTTTGGATAGAAGTCCCTGGTGATGGACCCCATAGCCTGCGATACTACGTACTATCATCCCGACTTCACTCCAGCATGGTCATTTCATTTGCACCGCATATTACATTGCGTCCGCGGTACTTAGCATTTTGGGTTACCATGTTTCTGTATTGATATGTCCGTTAGCATTCATGCCTTGCATCGCATAGCCTTTGTACGGCTGAAGGTACTCATAGACTTATCAGTATATTTCCACTTATTGCGATATTGTATGATTTATGGCATTGCATCCTCGGCATCTAATATTTGGCTTTCTTTGACTCATCATTTGTATAACTGAATTGCATTGCATACCCTGACATTGTATGACTCACGGACTGCCAGTATTTCCGCTTACTCTGATTACTCTGATTACTCTAATATTGCTTACTTGACACTTACCTTGTGCACACACTTTCACTACCCACTAAGCTTTCTATAAGCTATGCATGATAGATGCGTGCAGGTGGCGTTAGGTTGCAGCAGCATTGAGCTTGGAGCGTGCAGCGGACTTATGGAGTTTTGATTTTTGTCATATGTATTTCCCTTTCAGTACTGTATTCAACAGTTTATATTAGTGGATATGTGATGATGATGTTGCCTTTATGATTTGGGTATACTTGTGGTTATGCTTATTACAAGATAAATGTATAAAAAAAAAATCCTCCTTGTAGGATCCCAGGATCGGAATCTGGTGCATAGGCGCTGGGAACTAAGAATGGGGTATTACGAAGGCTGTCGGCACCGGATTCGGCGATCGGGGTTCTTGTGATTCCGATCTCTGGGTTTGGGGTGTGACACGGACTTAATAAGATTTACATATTTAATTATACCCTTGGCATATGTTTTTCACTCTCTTTGACTCCTCATTTGCATAGCTGATTTGTATTACGTACTCTGATATTGTATGACTCATGGACTTGTCAGTATTTTTGCTTACTCTGATTAATCTGATATTGCTTACTTGGCACTTACCTTGTGCACACACTTTCACCACCACTAAGCTTTCTATAAGCTTACGCATGATAGATGCGTGCATGTGGCGTTAGGTTACAGCAGCATTGAGCTTGGAGCATACAGCGGACCTCTGGAGCTTTGATTTTTTATATATATATTTTTCCTTTCAGCATTGTATTCAAATGATTATATTAGTGGATATGTGATGATGATGTTGCTTTTGTGATTTGGGTAAACTTGTGGTTATGCTTCTTATAAAAAAAATGTACGTTGGAAAATCCTCCTTGTAGGATCTCAGGATCGAAAATCTGGCGTATGGGCACTGGGAGCCGAGAATGGGGTACTACGGAGGCTGTTGACACCGGATTCGGCGATCGGGATTCCTGTGAGTCTGATATCCGGGTTTTGGGGCGTAACAGTCAAGATCTTCCTCTAGGTTGTTAAACCTTTTTTAGAGGAACCTTGCATTGATACCAATTGAAATTGTGGCTTATACCACTGATATTAAAGAATTAATATGAGACAATGTCCGAGAGGGGGGTGAATAGGACTTTTCAAATATTTTGCCTATTTAAAAATCCTGATTGTCAAACTTAAACAATCATTCAGTTTAAAGCAAGTAATACAATATAACTTTAAAGGCTTCCATGCCAGTAGAGGATCCAACCACAAAGGTTATTCAAAATATATAAATAAAACAACTAGCCTAGTGATGTGAGCTTGTGTGCTTCCTATCACTCTTAAGCATTCATCTAATCATGCATAAACAATCAAGTATTCAAACTTAAATAATCATGATAAATGTATAAATGATCATTCTAAACACATGCATGTATAGTGGTTCAGCTACGTGCCTACTCCATTCCTGACATCCACACTCAATTCTAGAGTACAAGGGATTTCATTATTAATGGTTTTAAAATAGGTTCACCAATAACCTTTATAGTCCTACACTAAGGACACAAATTTATGTTCTCCACGAGAGCAAAGGTCCTACACTAAGAACCCATGCTTAGGCCCACCAGCCAAGGTCCCCCATAAGGCACTTACTTTTAGGCCCACCGGCCAAGGTCCCACACAAGTCACCTATGTTTAGGCCCGCTGGCTAAGGTCCCACACAAGGCACCTACGTTTAGGCCCACCGGCAAAGGTCCTACACAAGGCACCTACAGGAGTTTGTTGATAGCAAACTCTTAACATCAATCCTACATGGGGATAAAGACTAAACTTTAAACTCTTTATAATGACACTTGTCAGATTGAGTTCTCTTTGTAGCTCATCCTGGGTTACTTGATCTTTGCACTCTCGTGCTTGAATCAGCTTCCCGGTAATCCCCCGATCGCGTACCTTGGATTTCCTGTTAGTTCAGCTTCACGATCAAGAACCTTGCATAAGATGTACATATAAAGGTGACCAAGGTAATGAGAGTTGGTTGAATCTTCTATCTAGGATAATGAGTGGATTTTCTAAGAGATTCAACCCATGGATGCTCTAGAGTATCAAAAAGACAAAGGGTTTTCCCATTGGTTTGGTCTTTGTACTCTAGAGAAGGCATGAGTTCATGTTCTTCATTAATAGGAGCTTCGAATGCTCATAGAAGTGAGAGATCACAATGAAGAGAACATGAAACTCATATGGATAAAGTCTAGATAGGCTAGGATAAGCTTGGGATACACTAGAGACTCTATAATGCCTATTTTCACTAATTTTGCAAGTTTCTACAAGTCTCTTTTATAGATAAAAAGTTCCAACGGATAGAAAATGGCTAGTTTATGATGCTACCGAAGCCATCTTTGATATCACCGAACTTGCTTTCGTGGTACCGAAATATCATTCGGTAATATCGAATTAATTCCTCAAGTTGCTTAATGAAAAAAAGTCCCTTTTGGTGGCACCAAAGTTTGTTCATCGGTGGCAGTTAGTGTCATTGAAATATCCAGTTGGTGACACCAAATTATCGTTGTAATCTTGTTTGACTGTTTTGAACCCCTTCAGTATCTTTAGTGATACCGAAGGTGCTATTCAGTAGCATATTCTTCCTACTAAAAGTGGACATATTTTCTTATTTGTCCATTTAATCATTTATCAACTTGGGACTTACTAAAGCCAAGACTAAAGGATAGAAAATATGAACTCGGAATTGACTTTGAATAGATGAGGTAAGTAGGTTTTCCTATTTTAGTTAGGATCATCTATTTGCAAGGATAATATCGTAGAAGCAGTTCTTTATATTCAATGTGGTTTCGATGCTTCTGATCCAGTTGCATCGCCGGTCTTCATTTGCCAAGAACTCATCCTACTACTTAACAGAACTAATCACGTGATTGACAAACATGTGGGTAAATAAGTGCACTAATAAACCTTGACTTAAAATAACCCCATAACCTCTAGATTATACTAACCTTAATAGGTACACCATATTGATCATCTCATAGAGCTTAATTAGAATATGATAAGTAAGGCTAGTAGAGGTGTTAAGCTGTTTTGAAATCGTATGCTTAAAACAACAATTTTTGAGTGGTTCTTGATCCCATCGACAGACTGCCGATGGGACTCGATAAAATCGAATGACCACTCAATTTGATCAAAGAATGAGTCTGTCAACCAACAGAGAAAATTCTGGATTTACTCGATAGGATTCATAGGGGGTTTGATCCTATCAAAGGACCTTTGATCCCATCGAAGGCCCTTTCGATCATATCGACAAAGTCATTAACTAGACATTTTATATATGTTACGAATCAGTTTCTTATAAAAGGGCATTCAGTTCTTGGCAAAAGCATGGGTTTTTGTACAATAGAAGCTTAGAAGACTTTCCACGAATATCCCACATTCCATGCCTTTAAATCTATGAGATATAAGCCATGTTCCTTATGATTCATCACTTGAAAGAAGATTCCAACCTTAATGAAGAATATGAACTTGATCTCCGCCTTGTTTTAGATATTAGACTTAAAATAATAGTTAAATCTTTTATCTAAACCCTCTAGAACACCCGTCTATGTAAATCTCCTAAAAAATTATAACCTTTCCATTTGTTGGAAGATATTCACCCAACCTCCCACACCTTAGTCACCTTAAAGGAGTATCACATGTAAGGTGTTTGATCTTGAGCTAAAGTATTACCAATACATCGACATCAATGATCGAGAAAGAAAAATGAGAGTTGATTGAAGCACGGGAGAGCATCGATCAACAAACCCGAGACAGTACATCAAATGGACTTAATTTAACAAGTAAATATTATTTAGTGAGTCCTTGCTCTCTTTCTTGTGTAGGATTGAGGGTAAGAGCTTGTAACCCAAACTCGATAGGCTCTTATCTAGGACTTAGGCTCTTATGTAGGGCTAAATTCACCGGACACGGGGTATACGTGTTAGTCTCTATAAGAACCTCGGTGGGAATAAACGTAGGTCCTTCCACTAAGACTGAGGTTGTTGGTTAGTAGATAGAAAACCAACTAAAGTATCTTGCAAGAGCCTCTGGTGGGAGTGTACGGTAAATATGTTCTTATATAAGACCGCAATCCTTGTGCAGGGTTGTAAAGGTTAGAGATGAACCTGATTTAAAACCTCTGATAGTGAAATCTAGTATACTCATGGGTTGAGTACGTTTGCTGGGAGTGGAGTTGGGAAACCAAACCACTACACATGCTTTGTGTTTGTGATTGTCATTTGAGCACGTGTTTAATTATGCGCATGTGTTTGATTAGTGAATTATATGTATGTATGATTAGATGAATGATAGGAGTTAATATTTAGCACATCTCACAGACACATGTACACTATCATTTATAAACTAATTACTTGAATGACATATCTACTGTAGTTTATGTGATTGGACCCACTATTGGCTTGAAAGCCTTAATGTTAAATTATTTTTACTTAGTTTAAATTGGAATATTATTTTAAGTAATTGTGCAATAATTGGTAAAAAATTTATTTAGTCCTAATCAGCTCCCTCTAGTACATAGCCTTCATTCATTAGCTTCACCAAGCTCCTATACGTAGCAGTGGTATCCTACACCATGTGTAATTTCAATTGGTATCAGTGCAGATAGTTCTTTAAGGGCTTAACTGCCTAGAGTTGTTCTAAAGAAGCCTTGGAATGAAGTATTCCTATAAGGGAAAAGCTAAGGTTAACCAGGAAAATGAACATATTTATCAATCTATTATGAGTAAGCCTTTTGGGGACAATAAATGATTTGAAATTGATAGTCACATCTTTGCCTTTATCTCTACTTTTCCAGTAATCCAAATGGATTTGTCTACTTCAAGAAGTATCTCGAAAGCTTCTCTTATGTATCATACTTGTGGAGATATCGGGCACTTTAAATTTAAATTTGCAAGCTTAAAAAGGGCCAAATCCACCTTAGTCACAAACCAAATTGGTAAAATTTTCATGACTGAGAAAATGTTAAATAAATGGAGTAGCATCTCTAAAGGATCTTCGAAATAGAAGAGAGAGTTTTCAGCCATTCCTAAAAAGACCGATTGGATGAATGTGTTGCGGAAACTAGTTATCCGGCTAAATGAAAAAATGAGAAAAAGTGTTAATAAATGGCAATGATAATCATGGTAGGACTCATATAGATAAATATCCTACCAAGCATAAATCTCCAACTAAGAAATCACCTAAGGGATATGAATATAAAAAAATCATTCCCCTTTCAGTACATAGTTTGGGTCTTAGAAAATTCACACCCAAGTAGGTTGCGAAGAGGAATAGGTGACCTTAGAAGATTTATGAGTGCTAATTGTTAAATCAGAGAATTTTAGCCTCATGTGTAAGTTTATTGGAAATTTAGAGGATTGGAGCCTCTTTAAGTAAACACCATAGGTAAATCTGATGATTCTAGCCTCATCTTGTGCTCAATAGGTAAATTCGATGATTTAGCTTCATTTCTTATAGATTAGCTCTAAAATTACTTAATTTTAAGTATCATATGTTTATTGATAGACTATCATTGGTCATTTATATATTTGATTAATATATCTTTTTAAATTATCATGATAAGCATGCTACATGTTTTAATGTTTAAATGCATTGTTTATTCTGCTGTTAGTATGTGCCTTATAATTAGTAAATCCATGACTTATGGAGTTGATTTATATATCCATGACTTATACATTTGTTCCATACTCCTTTTTAATTGGTATATCCATTGAATTAACTCTTTGTTAAATATTGATAGGAATATGGAGAAAGATCAAGTCACATCAAAATAAATTGAATTTTGTTTTGTATGATATATTTGTTTTTAAAAGAATTTATGAAGATAGAATGAACAATTACGAGGGAGAAATAGAAGTATTACATGTCTTAGTGTATTCGAGTTGTAAATATTTTATATTTGACATGTAATATTTTGAGTTATTTTCGTATGTTATTGGTATAAAACATGACATTGCTTAAGTTAGATTTTTGTCATATAATTGACAACGGAAAAGATTATTAGTGCGCCGATATGTGCACCTTGTTTGTAAATCACATGACTCCATATGTCATGTAGTCGGTTGAACTCTTGGAGGCTGAAGACCGAAGACATAAGAGAAAGTGGAGCATTAATGAGTAAAAATCAGGTAAATAAGTTGCCTTAGTGTCCCTAACCTTGACCCAAAACAACCGTTTAATCTCTAGATGATTCTAACCTTAATAAATATATCTTGTTGATCATCCCTTAAGCTTAGAAACTTAATTAGAGCATGATAAGTAAGGCTAGCAGATGTGTTAAGATGCTGTAAAATCATATGCCTAAAACAATAGTTTTTAACTAGTTCTCAATCCCATCGATAGGCCGTCGATAAGACTTAATGGAATCAAAGGCCCCCTCGATCCGATTGAAGAATGAGTGCATCAACCAATAAAGGTAATTCTAGATTTTCTCAATGGGATTGATAGAGGGTTCGATCCTATAAAATGACCTTCAATCCCATCGAAGAACCTTTTGATCCTATCAACAAAGCCATTAACTAGCCATTTTATATCTGTTACAAATAATTTTCTTACAAAAATGTGTAACGCCCCGTCCAAAAGGGGAACAGTGTCCTGAGGCACTCACATGTGAACTGATATAGGACCGAATGATTCGATCGCACGTGTGGGCCTAAGACGGATTTATTAATTCCAATTTACCCTTCTATGCAACTGAATTAAGGAATGATCAGCCGAGCACAAGCCGTAGAGCCAGACGACCGAGACATACTTGGTGACTGACTGTAAGGGCTATATATCGACCGAGGAAGGTCTAAAATTTTTGAAATTTTGTTAGGCCTTGTGTTTCACTGGGCTTGTGGTTCCACTCGGATGTTGAGCCTAAAAGATGCCCAGAAATGATTGATCGATGCTGCCCTGCTGGCATATAAAAGCCATGAGTTGCCTTACTTAAAGGACTAAAATTCTGAAATTAAATCAAATAGCCCTGCTGCTTAATTCTACAAATTCAGGCATTCCAGCTGTTGGATCTCTTCTAAATTCACATCGAAAGTTGAAAATAATTCCTGGCCCTTACTCACAAAATTTGACTGTTGATCGTGGATCAGTGGCTATTGATCGCGAATCTAGCCGCTGCGGAAAAACCCCGCATTCGTTTGCAATTAAACTTTGGCCAACCCTTCAACGGGCCATGGACCACCTATCCCATGTGTCAGATAAGCCAAGGGCTCATCAAAGCAACTCCAATAACATAAGATGGTCCCCACTTGGCTATTTGGGGAATTACCCAAAAGCCAGGGTCAACTCAAATAATCTTAAGCATATAAAAGGTCCATCCTCTCTCAAATTCCATTCTCAGTAGCTGAGAGAGAGAGAGAGAGGAGGAGGAGGAGGAGAGAGAAGGGCCTCCTCTAGTGGTGCATGTGAGCTTGAAGCTTGAGATATTGAAATCCCAACACTTTCACCTCTCTATGCCTACTCCAATCATTGTTAGAGTGGGATTCCAACACATCTAACGTAAGATGGGGTTCCAAATTACATCTTCCTTAATTTTTGTAACATGCATGTGTCTTATCCTTCGTTTTATGCAATGCAGGGACCCAGCACCTCGACCTTGTAGACTTGGCATCGTTAGAACTATCTCAACAACCTTCGACTAAGAATAGGTGAGGAGCATTACCTTTAGGTGGCTGGTTATTGCGCCTAGTATAGGTTTAATGAACTTGTTTGGTGAATGTTAATGCATGTGGCTGAATTTTCCATTTAATGGTATAATTAGGGTAATGAGTTAGAAATTGTTGAAATTATGGAAAGGCATTAGGCCCCAAATCCCCAAACAATGGATTAGCAAATTTGCATGCCATGTTAGATACGAAATTATGAATTTCCCCAAATTGTTGCTAGTTAATTGTGCTTTTCCTAGTTTGGTGTTTACTATGCCTAACATGATGACATGAAGTGCTATAAATTGTTATTTGGTATTTGAGTCCTTGATTTTCTAAACTAGTGATTAATTATGTTTGAATAAAGGCATGAAATTTCATAGATTAGCTGATTGGTCTTGTCACTTGTCTGGATTTTCAATTTGTGGCTAAATTATATGATGTATGTTGACCTGTGGAAGATTTATTTTAGTGCATTGCTATATGGTTGTCCACATAATTGTATTGGCTAGAATTTGTTATGTAGAACCTGTAAATTTGAGTAGAACTTTGTGTGTGGTTGTCCATGTACTGATTATACAAAAATTGTGCCTGCTATATATGAATTACATCCAAGGAATCCATGTTTTGTGGTGAATTGTTTCATATTCCCCTATAGATCAGCCGATTACCTGGAATTCCTTGGGTGGTCCTTATTGGACCTGTCCATGAGTGAATCTACCATGTATAGTTGAACCGTAGGTTGTTGGTTGTGGTTGGACTGCATGAGGCAGTGTTCTCTGGCCGATTAGTTACAGTTCATCCCGTCAGGGTACATTGACTACTAGTTGACTATCCTTGTACATTAATCATGTTTAATCACGCCTATATGAACCTAAAGTACCCTAAGACCATTGCGCCCATTATTAACTGTAATTAGGGCCCACAAACTCTCATGAGTTGGGGATGGTGGCATAAAACACTATGCCCGTGTTGTCGACCTACGCTGGGGTGACAAGCCTCCCTATAGTGACAAGACTTATGAGCTGGGAACGGTAGTATGGGACATTGTACCCGTGCTATCGGCCTGGGTTAGGGTAACGACCTCCTTACAGTGACCACGAGTAGGACATTTAAGTCTCAATCTATTTCGTCTATGTTTATACTACTTTTCAAGATTGACGACCCCAATATAGGGCTAAGGGTCGAGAGAGTCACATGACCACGACCCTTAAGCTACGCAATTGTGTTAAGGAAATAACTCTATTAGGGTATTCCGGTTTCACCAACCAATTGAATAAATGAACTTAACTAATCAACCTGGTTAACATGTTCCACGACATTGCATTTATTATTGTTGGCGATTATGCAGTCGAGGTCACTTTGAGGGAGTGTTGGTTCATTGCGAACATGAGATGTCATTGCTTAAGGGAGTGTTGATTTGAGAGGAGCATGCATCATATCATAACCATGCATTTGCATTAATAACAGTGTTTAATTTTCTATGTTTTTTATTGTTCATTAAATGTATCCTATGCATGATAATTCCTATGCCTATTGCTAATGGTACTACTGAGTTGATCACTCACTCCCACTCTAGGATGGTGCTCTAAAATACCAACCAAAACCCAATATAGATGTAAACACCCTAGAGTAGTATGCATTGGACGATGTCGGTGTCGACGACGACGAGGAGAGGGCGTACTACCAGGAGTTTGACAGGGCATATTAACAAGGTGGATGTCAACAGGACAGGGCCAGAGCCCAGATCATTTTGGGGTGTGATGAGCATATGGGATTGGATCCTTGGATGACTTTTATTTATATTTATTAAGTTGTTATGACAAATATGAATTTACTGTGGAATTTTAAACTGGTTAGTAGCACTTGAAGCTTAATTATCTGATTAACGATTAAACATGCTTAGCTTAATTCATCATTGCTTATTAATACCTATTAACTGTATGCATTAATGACTCATCATTACACACATGACACTTGAGAATTCGTGAGCCGAGTTGCTACTCGGTCCTTGAATTTCGGGGCACTACAGAGTTGGTATCAGAGCATGATTTGGATTAAACTGGGCCTAGGGTAACAGGTTCAACACGACGCACTCTGACTTAGGAGGGAACAACTGAATTTAAAGACAGTACTAGGATCCCTGAAACTTTGCCTAATCAGTGAGATCGACCCCTTTAAACTAGCTTAGGATAATAAGTAGACCACTTAAGTTATACGAAGTAATCCAAGTCACTTTTAACTAGAAATTTGTCGGTCTAAGCTGACCAAGGTTAAACAACGTAAGTCCAAGCTGCTCTAATAGCTTAGAGGATTCTATAGTCCAGTCTCTGAATTTAACGGTCCCATTTGACGCTGAATCAGTTTGATCCCAGTTATGACGAATGAAGGATGTGTCTATATCAAATCTAAACCACCTGGACCAGTATACTCATCTTACGAACTCCCATTTATGCAGAAAACAGCCTCCAGACCGCATTACATGCACCATACTCAACTTAGAGATGAAATAAATACATTTAGGGGGACCCAGGGGGTCCCACAGAGTAAATACACAAACCCCATGGGGTGGCCACCGTCGAATGGCGGCGACATTGCCAAAACCTCCAGAGAGGGGCGGCGAAACCACTAAATCGGCGGCGCACCCCCGCAAGCCCCAGAGGAGTGCGACGGCACTGCCATGATGGCGGCATGCCACCGCTGGCCAGAGCACGTGGGTCACCTTTTTACGGCCCTTCACCCCATTTTACTCCTTTCTACCCTTTTCACTCCGACCCAAAACCCTCCTAAACCCTCCTTCACTCTCAAATCTCTCTCTTCATGCTTGTAGAACTTCTTTCTTCCATACATGATTCACTTTTAACCTCCCCTTACTCTCAACCTTCGCAAATCCTCCATACACATCTCAAACTTCTCTTATTGGGACACAAAATCCCCTTTCTAAGGCCCTATAACCTACATCTCATAGAAATCTCTCCATTCCATACACCTTTCCACCTCCATGACTTTTTTTGAGGTGGTAACCTCCATCTTCTCCATTTCTATGCTCCTTTTCCTCATAGAAAAGAAGCGAGCGGCCCCGAATGAAGCTGGGCTAAGCTGTCCGAGAGAATCTAAGAAGAAGATGAATGCCGATGCGGGTTCGAGCACCAGGCGAAAGTCAAAGCGGGACCTCGATCCCCAAGTTCCAATAGAAAGGTTCTACCCGCGGGCATTGAGCTCGGTAAGTTCTGCCAACACAAGGTTATTTTTTAAGCTCATGTGAATAAGAGGCTATTTGGAGAATATCCAGTGATCAACCGCCTTCTGGCGAATGGTTTGGGTCCTATATTTGAAGGGAAATCTCACGCTAGTGAGGGCCTTGTGCGAACCTTTTACACACACATGAAGGACCCAACCCTTAAACCTCCCCAGTTTATCATTCCCCTGGACAGACAGGAAGTCAGGGTTGATGTTGATGTTATTGCCCGCATCATGCGAGTGGAACGCGGCGTTGTTTATGCCAGTGAGTCTAACCTCACTGAGAGGCGGGAGAGACATCGTCGCATACATTTCTTATGTGATCGATTAGTCAAATGGAGGTGAGAAAATAACCTCAACACCATGAAGATGACCCCCGACTACCGCCTATTCCACCATATATTCACGTATAACGTGTACCCCAGGTCGAATAACCGCACAGAGTGTATTAAATTTATAGTGGACTTCTTGTATCGGGTAGGACAAGGAGATTAGGTGTGCCTGCCCACTCTTGTCCTAACCCAGATTATGAAGGTGGCGTATTCTGTTCGGGAGAATCAGTCCCTCCCATTCGGTCGACTGGTTTGCAAGATTGCGCGTAGTTTTGGGTTTCGGCTGCAGATAGACCATCTCGCCCCTATCTGCTTCATCAACGAAAACACCCTCAACAATATGAAGATGGGCCCTAGGCAGCACATGGCCCAATTGGAGGAGGCGGGGGACGAGATAGAGGAAGAGACTGAAGAAGAAGAAGAAAGTGAAGAGGAAGAGTAGGAAGAAGAAGTGGACGCTCAGGACTCCGACTGGGAGCCTCTCACAACTCACGCTGAACACTAGGATCGGGTCACTTGCGATGACCGTCTGGCCAAGCTAGAAAAGGATCAGGCATACATAAAGAAGAAGCAAAAGAAGGTATCCCGTACCCTAAAGGAGATCTTGTGTTGTATGCAGGACAAGGGAGCGCCTCCTTTGTCACCAGAATCGGAGGAATAGGAGAGTTAGGATGTGTTTGTTTCTTTCTTTTTGTAATCGCCTTGGATAAGCTTAGCTTGGTTGTTTGGGGTTGTAAATGTTGAAGTTCTTTTGTTTAGTTAGCAATCATGCATTCTCTGTCATTGTACATGTAATGCCATAGCATATGTAATAGTGACAAATTTTGTTTAATGAAATGCATGAAACTACTTTTGTTAAGTAATGTGTGGAATATTTGGAGAATTGATGATGTATGTATGATATCACTCTAACTTTATGAATATCGTACCCTATGTCTGTGGATGTTTGGTATCTAAATATTAAGAAATTGGCTTTAACGATGATGAGGCCCCAAAGTGACAACTGTCTTGTCTACCTAGCCCTGGGCGGCAGAGACGACCATGAGCGGCTCACCCCAAATGAACCGCCTCCTAGTCAGGGCGGAGCTAGTCAAATTGACATGAACAATGAGATGCCAAACCAACTTCCTGAGGCACCACCAAGCCTAGGCGAGACCCCTACTCACCAGACCACCCCAGTTGGGGGCACTATGGAGCAAATGTTGCATGCGATGCAACAACAACAACAGTTGTTGCATACCTTGGGGGGAGCAATAGCCCATCATATGAATGCACCATCGCCAGGCCAAGTTGGAACGTTAGTCGAGCCATACAATCTTTTCAAGCACTTCCAAAGGTTAAGACCACCTACTTTTGTCGGTACTCAAAAACTCGAGGAGGCCAAGAGTTGGCTAAACCGGGTTATAAAACCGATCCGGCCTCTTCATTGATTGGAAGACGAGCAGGTGGAGTTGATATCCTACCTATTCGAGAAGGAAGCAATGTTTGGTGGGACATCATGTTGAGAACAGTCCCTGAAAACTTTGTATGGACGTGGGACGAACAAGGAGGTATGTCGGTGGCTGAATATGAAAATCGATTTACCGAATTATCTCGATACGCCTCGAGGATCGTGGCCTATGAAGAAACACACATGAGGTGCTTTGCCGAGGGATTGAGAGCTGGTATTTGCATGAAAATATGTTGTGCGAATATTCGGACTTATGCAGAACTGGTGGAGATGTCCTTGTGATCAGAGCAGGATGGCGAAAGGGTTTCTCGAGCACGTATACAAGCCGAGTCCCGAGGCAAAACTAGAGGACAGTCCTCATTCTTGTCAGGAAGGAGAGTGCCACCCAATCTGCCTCCCTAACACATGACTCGTTCACCCGCTTACACTCATATCGACCGTGTGTGCGGGTATTGCCGGAAGGTGGGCCATTCAGAAGCCTATTGCTTTTTAAGGATGAGGGATCACGGATATGTACCCCCACAGCGCATGAGTCGTCCACCACAGCTAGCATCGCCTGTACCCCCTCAATGTGCCACAGGCCCATCTCAACTGACACATAGGTTGTTGGTCCCTCAGATTAAGCCGCCTCCTCGACCTTCATATCAGCACAACGGACCTTAGCAAGCACTAGTTCACGCTTTGACAACTGAGGGCGTTGATGCAGCCGCGACTACTCCTGCAGCATTTGAGGTTACGGCCCATGTTCAAGGAACTCTCGTATTTCTTCTTGTGGACACTGGGTCCACAACTTCACTTATATCATCCACAACTGTCAAGAGTCTAGGACTGCCAACTTCTCTCATGTCGGGAGTAAGAATTATTGCTGCATTCAGAACATTCACTGAAGCTACATCCGTTTTCGTAATGAGAACTGAGATCGATTGCAAGGATCGAACGATGACCATATATGAAGACGGTAGCTCTCCCTTTACGTTCGCAGTTCAAGCTAGCTAACCACAACAAGTCCTCTGTTATGTTTCACTAAAAGAAGATCTCGAAGAGATTTCATTAACTCGCACCCCCATAGTGAGCGACTTCGTTGATGTGTTTAAGAATATTTCGAGACTTCCTCCCCGGTGGGAGATCGACTTCACCATTGATCTGGTGCTGGGCATTGCACCCTTCTCTCCCAACCTATCGGATGCCTCCATATGAAATGGAGGAACTCTGACTTCAATTTGATGGGTTGTTGGACGCAGGTTTTATCTGACCTAGTGTGCCCCCATGGGGAGCCCCAGTTGTGTTCGTGAGAAAGAAAGATGTCTCCCTACGATTTTGTATTTACTACCGAAGATTGAACCAGGTCACCATAAAGAACAAGTATCCCCTACCTCGAATTGATGATCTGTTCGACCAATTGAGAGGTGCCCAGTACTTCTTAAAGATCGACCTGTAATACGAATGCCACCAACTTCGGATTAGACCTAAAAATGTGCCGAACACGGTGTTTAGGACTAGATTTGGGCATTATGAGTACTTAGTCATGCCTTTTGGACTCACGAATATGCCGGCTGTGTTTATAGACATAATGAACAGAGTTTTCAGGCCATTCCTATATCGGTTTGTCATCGTGTTCATAGATGACACTCTAGTATATTCCAAAAGTCATAAGGAACATGAAGAACATCTGCGAGCGGTCCTAAAAATGCTTAGACGAAGCAAGTTATACGCTCAGTTCTAAAAATGTGAATTTTGGAAAGAAGAAGTGAAATTTTTGGGCCACGTGGTGTCTAAAGAAGGCATCTCTGTGGATTTGGCCAAAGTGGCGGCAATACAAGACTAGAAGCGGCCGAACTCAGTTACAGAAGTTAGAAGCTTCTTGGGATTGGCAGGATACTATCGCCAATTCATCAAAGATTTCTCAAAGATTACCCGACAGTTATTCCAACTTACCATGAAGGACCTCAAGTTCTCCTGAAATGAAAAGGCGGAAGTGGCCTTCAAGGAGTTAAAGGAAAGGTTAACCTCAGCCCAGTTCTCGTTCTGCCTGAACAAGGGGTCAAGTACACCATTTTTACCGATGCATCTCACGTGGGTCTAGGAACGTCCTTATGCAAAGGGACAGAGTTATCTCTTATGATTCTCGAAAATTGAGGAAGCATGAAGAAAACTACCTTACTCATGATCTTGAACTGGCCGCAGTCATTTTTGCCCTGAAGATATGGAGACACTATCTGTATGGGGAAGAATTTGAGCTCTTTTGTGACCACAAGAGCCTCAAGTACATCTTCACCCAAAGAGATTTAAATACGAGGCAACGACGTTGGATGGAGACCATGAAGGACTTCAAATTTAAGGTTTCTTACCATCTTGGGAAAGCTAATCTAGTAGCAGATGCCTTGAGCCGAAAGAAAACTGTAGAATTTGCAGATCCATTAATGGTAGAAGAGTGGAATATGGTAGAGTTCGTGCGAGACTTCGAGCTAAGGCTAAGAATAGAAGAACCATATGAAGTCATTGCATATATTCACGCCCAACCTATGATTGATAGTCAGATCATCAAGGCCCAAAGGGGCGATGAATTATTGTTGAAAATGAGAGAACTTGCGGCTGTTCGAAGTGATTCTGAATGAAGAATCTGCGTTGATGGAGGCTTACACTTTCAAGGCCATCTTTGTGTCCCAGACCATCCTAAACTGAAAGAAGCACTGCTAGTTGAGGCCCATAACGCTAAGCTAGCCATGCACTCTAGTAGTACCAAGATGTACCAGGACCTCAAGCGCAATTATTGGCAGGACAACATGAAGAGAGAGATAGTTGGCTTTGTATCTCGGTGCCTTACATGTTAACAAGTTAAGGCCGAGTATCGTCAACCGCCAGGTCCCCTACAGCCCATGCCACTTACTGAATGGAAATGGGACTACATTTCCATAGACTTCATCTTGGGTTTGCCCAGGACGATTCAATTTGGGTGATTGTGGACCGGTTGACTAAATCGACTCACTTTCTCCCTATTCAAACTTCATACTCCGCAAATGATTTATCTAGATTGTATATCAAGGAGATAGTTTGACTTCATGGTGTTCCTTTGAAAATTGTGTCAGAACAAGACACACGATTCACTTTGATGCTCTGGACTCGAATGCAAGACGCCATGGGAGTCAAGTTGAAGTTCAGCATCGCTTTCGACCCTTAGATTGATAGACAAATAGAACGGGTGAATCGAATACTAGGAGATATGTTGAGAGCATGTGCATTGGATTTCTTGGACAGTTGGGATGAGTGTCTCGCTTATGCCAAGTTCGCCTACAACAATAGTTTACAAGCTAGTATCGATATGACACTCTACGAAGCCTTATACGGGCGCCCGTGTCGAGTTCCACATTGCTGGGCTAAAGTTGGCAAGAAAGGTTTGTTGGGACCTAAAATAGTAAAGACGGCTACCGAAAAGATCGAAATTATCAGACAACGCTTATTGATGGCTCATAGTAGGCACAAAATTTATGAGGATACAAGGCGAAGAGATTTTGAGTTCAAAGCAGGATACCATGTATTTCTGAAAATTTTGCCAATGAAGGGAGTTCTACATTTTGGTAAAAAGGAGAAACTTACCCCACGATATATCGGCCCTTTTCATATCTTGGATCAGAAAGGACCGGTTGCATATTGTCTGGCTTTGCTTACTCCCCTCGATGGCGTGCATAATATATTTCACATCTCCATGCTTAAGAAGTACGTTCCGGACCCTTCACATATTATTTAGTGGGAGAACGTGGAACTCAAGGACAATGCCACGTATATTCTTAAGCCCACCAGAATTTTGGACAAAAAGTAACAAGTATTGTGAAACAGGGCAATCCCATTAGTGAAGGTGTTATATGGACGCATCACGGAGAAGAAGATGCCACTTGGGAATCCGAAGCTGAAGTGTGCAAATAGTACCCCAACCTTCTCAAACAATACGAACAGGTACAAATTTTGAGGATGAAATTTATTTGTAAGGGGGGTAGATTGTAATGCCCTGTCTAAAAGGGGAACAGTGTCTTGAGGCACTCACGTGCGAACCGACGTAGGACCGAATGATTCGATCTCACATATGGGCCTAAGACAGATTAATTAATTCTAATTTACCCTTCTATGCAATTAAATTAAAGAATGATTGGGCCGAGCATAGGCCATAGAGCTAGATGACCAAGTCATACTTGGCGACTATCCGTACGAGCTGTATATCGCTTGAGGAAGGTCCAAAAATTCCAAAATTTTATCAAGCCTTGTGTCTCGCTAGGCTTGTGGTCTCACGTGGATGACGAGCCCAAAAGATGCCCAGAAATGATTGATCGATGCTACCCCGCCGGCATTTAAAAGCCATGAGTCGCCTGGCTTAAAGGACTAAAATTCTGAAATTAAATCAAATAACCCTGAGTCCACAAATCCAGGTGTTCCAACCGTTGGATCTCTTCTAAATTCATGTTGAAGGTTAGAAATAATTCTTGGCCCTTACCTATAAAATTTGACTGTTAATCGTGGATTGGTGACCATTGATCACGAATCAGGCCGCTACAGCAAAACCCTGTATCCGTTTGTGATCAAACTTCGGCCAACCCTTCATCGGGCCTTGGGGCACCTATCCCATGTGTCAAATGGGCCAGGGGCCCATCAGAGCAGCTCCAATAACATAAGATGGGCCCCACTTGACTATTTGGGGAATTACCCAAAAGTCGGGGTCAGCTGAAATAATCTTGAGCATATAAAAGCTCCATCCTCTCTCAAATTACATTCTTAGCAGCTGAGAGAGAGAGAGAGAGAGAGAGAGAAAAAGAGAGAGGAGGAGAGAGACGGGCCTCCTCTAGTGGTGCATGTGAGCTTAGAGCTTGAGATATTGAAATCCGGGTACTTTCACCTCTCCACGCCGACTCTAATCATTGTTGGAGTGGGATTCCAACCAATCTAAGGTAAGATGGGGTTCCAAATTACATCTTTCTTGATTTTTATAACATGCATGTATCTTATCCTTCGTTCTATGCAATGCAAGGACTTGACACCTAGAGCTTACGGACCCGGCATTGCTAGAACCATCTCAGCAACCTCTGATTAAGAATAGGTGAGGACCATTACCTTTAGGTGGCCGGTTATCACGCCTAGTATAGGTTTAATGAACTTGTTTAGTAAATGTTAGTGCATGTGGCTGAGTTTTCCCTTTAATGGTATAATTAGGGTAATGAATTAGAAATTGCTGAAATTATGGAAAGGCATTAGGCCCCAAATCCCCAAACAATAGATTAGTAAATTTGTATGTCATGTTGGATACGAAATTGTGGATTTCCTCAAAGTGTTGCTAGTTAAGTATGCTTTTCCTAGTTTGGTGTTAACTATGCCTAACATGATGACATGAAGTGCTGTAAATTGATATTTGGTATTTGAGTCCTTGATTTTTTGAACTAGTGATTAATTATGCTTGAATGAAGGTATGAAATGTCTTGGATTGGCTAATTTGTCGAGTCACTTGTCTAGATTTTCAATGCACGGCTGAATCATATGATGTATGTTGACTTATGGAAGATTTATTTTAGTGCATTGCTATATGGCTGTCCACATAATTCTATTGGCTGGAATATGTTATGTATAAAATATAAATTTGAGTAGAACTTTTTGTGTGGATGCCCATGTACTAATTATACGGAAAGTGTGCCTGCTATATATGAATTACATCCAAGGAAGCCATGTTTTTTTGGTTAATTGTTGCACATTCCCCTATGGATCGGCCGATTACCTGAAATTCCTTGGAAGATCCTTTTTGGACCTGTCCACGAGTGAATCTGGCCTGAATAGTTGAACCGTAGGTTGTTGGCCGTAGTTGGACTACACCCATTTCCAACAATGAGCAAACTGAGCAAACTGAAAGTGAATTCCATGCTCTTATATTCGTCAGAATTTGCTTGTTAGTTTGGAGCAGCTAAGTCCTAACTAACAAGAAATTCTGACTATTTCTAATTTGTGCACATAAGCACATTTGGTGGGATGTAGTTAAGCTTGGAAGATTCAAACAAGAAACACGTAACTCTGGACTAGATGAGTTGGATTCATGAATTGAACAAATTGAAGTTGCAAAAAAAAGTAATAATGCCCTGAATTGAATGGACTTATTTTGCAAAGCGATATTAGTAAATCGAATTCTATAGGCATCCCATGAATAATTGCTGAGTAATCCCATTTCAAATTAATCATAAAACTGAAAACTATTAGCAATATTTCTATCAATCTGATGTGTACGTGATTTTGTTATTTGTGTTGTTAGAAATTTTGACTGTTGAGTTTTGAGCAGTGGAGTGTGTTTCAATCTAAATAGAACTGATCACCAACAAATGGTCCTAGGGAATCTAAATAGAACCGATCACCAACAAGTCATGGTGGACCATGGACCTTATAAAGGTGTTAGATTGGCATCAATCGAGATTTAGTTGGCCCATCAGCTAATTGTGGATCCGTCTTTTATAGTTTGACCACCAGTCTTCAGGTAGCTTAGATTTGCAGCATGGGAGTTCTGAAAGTTCAAATATGAGAGATGTTAGACAAGGTTCAAGCCCAGGTTCAAAAGTCACTAGGGCAGCAAAGCCGGTCAGTACTCCACTGGATGGTCACTTTAAATTGAGCAACATGTGGTGTCCCAAGACGAAGGCAGACATGGATGAGATGCAGAAGATATCATATGCATCAGCAGTAGAAAGTTTGATGTATGCTATGGTGTGTACGAGCCCAGACATAGCATATGTGGTTAGTGTTGTTAGCCTGTATCTTGCCAATCCTGGCAAAGAACATTGGGTAGCCGTAAAACAGATACTGCGGTATCTAAGAGGCTCATCCAGGTTTAGCATATGCTATGGTGATGGAAAACCTGTGTTAGAGGGCTACACAGATGCAGATATGACAGGTGACATAGACTCCAGGAAGTCTACATCGGGGTTCATGTTCACATTTGCAGGGGGAGTGGTCTCTTGGCAGAGCAAGCTACAAAATGTCATAGCATTGTCGACGATAGAGGCAGAGTACATTGCAGTCACAGAGGTATGTAAAGAGATGCTTTGGGTGAAGAGGTTCCTACAGGAACTTAGCCTAAAGCAGGAGCAACATGTGGTCTATTGCGATAGTTAAAGTGTTATACACTTGAGTAAGAATCCAAGTCAGCATTCCAAGTAGAAGCACATAGAGATTCGATATCACTGGATCAGGGATACTTTAGAACAGAAGGTGTTACAACTTCAGAAGGTCTACACGGACAATAACGGGTCAGACATGAAAACCATGGCATTGCTCAAGGGCAAGATTGAGGTTTGTAGAAACCTAGCTGCCTTGAAGAATGCGAATTCCTCCTGAGTCAAAAAGGAAGAGATTTGATGGGGTTTTCCTCCTCAGTTTAGATGAGAAGTAGTGCAGTTTCCTTATTTGACTCTAATTCCTCCGCTTATGCGCAGTTTCCTTATTTGAGTCTAATTCCTCCGATTCTCTATTTAAGAGGTTCCAAAATGGGATTAGGGTATTCTATTTTAAGGGGTTCTCATGTCCAAGGTGAGAGAGAGAGAAAAAAAAAGTGGAAGAGAGAAAGAGAAAAGAGAGAGAGAGAGAGAGAGAGAGAGAGGAAGCTTGTGGAATAGAGAATTCTGTTCGTAGAGGTGATCTACTGCGCAGTCGACGTCTCAACACTTTTACGTCCTCGTGATCGGTGAGATCTCTTTTTTTTTATTCTCTTATTATTCATCCACTCCTGCATGAGTGAAGAAGGTTTGATCCAAGCAGTGTGTGCTTATGATCAGTTGTAACATTCTACTTTTTAGTGGATTGTTGATCTGGATGAGGTCCCGTGGTTTTTACCTCTTAGAGGGATTTCCACGTAAAAATCTCTTATGTCGTGTGGTTCATGCTTTAATTTATTTCATTGCTTTATTATTCCATAATTCTAGTGATTTAGGAGGCTAGATCCTAAGATTTTGTGTAAGGGTCCCCAGCACTTCCATACAGCAAGATCTTTCTAACCTAACAATGGTTTTTCCTCCTAAATGTAAGTTCTGCTCCTGCCTCTACTAGTCTATTTTTTTGCTACAGCAACAAAATTTTCTTCCTGCAACTTTGCACGCCGAGTAATTAACCTCAGTTCGAGCTCTCTAGTTAGGCAGCAATGTAGCAATTTGTCCTCCATGCTTGTAAGTTTTACCACTTTTTTAAGGAAGATTAAAAAACTAAGCATTCATAGATAAAACGAGCATTCCTAAAACATTTGTGTAACATCTATGTAGTCTCTATGTGGCATGAGGCCCACCCCACCATTTGTGTGGCATCTAATTAACCTATCCAAAAGGATTGCTCTATCAGAATTGGGGTTTTCATCATTTGATGGTTTTTCAGTTGGGTTAATTTTTCTTTTTAGATGTAAAGATTTCTAGTAAAATCCTTTTTTTATTTGATTTGGTGTTTTAATACTAATTTTCATTGTGTGGACCTTAACTACAAAATATCAGCTTGATTAAAAAAAATCATATGGGCCACACCTACAGAAACAGTACAAAATTTCTCCGAAAATCAGTAAATTCATGGTGTGGTCCATCTATTTTAATCAAGGTGAGTTACACCCGATTAATGGGTTTGATGATAGATTCACATGACGGTCGCTCCACATAAAAACCTACGGTTGGCATTCCATACGTAGTCCTCCATATGTCGTGGCCTATCTAACTTGAGAATCTGGCATAGTTGCAGCTCGAAGGTTCAGTTCTAGGCAATCTGGTGTGGACCAATTTACGATGAAAGTTCCTAACAATAAGGTGAGTGGAAACTATAATGTTGTATTTGGTCAGGTAAGTTTTTTGTTCTTTCCCTGGGTAGTTTTTGAATTGTGCCTCTTTTCAGGTCAGATTGATCATTGGTAAAGGTGGTGAGACGATAAAAAATATGCAAGCTAGGTCAGGAGCGTGCATTCAGGTCAGTGACACAAGCATCTCTATGAGATAGTGTTCTCTCTTCACTTTTGCCATAACATTCTCCTTTCTCCTTTGCCACCCTTCATATTTATCTGGGTCATTGTTTCGGTATTTGTCCTCATAATTCATGAACATTCTTTGTGGGTATTATTCACATGGTCATATTGTCGGCTCTAGAGCAATTTGAGTTATAATACTATATTTTTCTTGTGATATACTAATACCGGTGTCTTTTCCTTCTACATTTTTTGTCCAGTTGATACCGTTGCATCCCCCTCCTAACGATACATCAACAGAGAGAACCGTACAGATTGACGGCACCAAAGAACAAATTGAATCTGCAAAACAATTGGTCAATGAAGTCATCACTGAGGTATGTATGCGATTCCTGGATTGGCTCGTATACTGGACCGCCATTTTGCCTGAAAATAGTCAAAGAACAAGTCCACTCCTAATTGTGTTTAAGGAATAATATTTTATCATTTTTTACAGGGTTTCTATCTTGAGTAAAATGGCTCTAACCTAGTGTCTCATGAACTGCACACATGAGATGCTATGCTTTGTTCAAACCAATCATGGGCACAACAAGATTGTCCAGGGCTGTGAACCTTCCACTTCATGGGCATGTCATACTAAATCCTGTTGTTAGTACTGTGCACATGCAAATGCGTGCTAGTTGCAATATCTCCACGAAAAGTAAAGGCAAGGACATTAGTGACCATGCCATGAACTAAGGGGTTCACCTTTCAAATTCCATTGCATTAGATGTTTGGAAGTGATTATAATCTGACTGCATTGTATTGGTCAATATCCATGCAGTAGCTTGCATGGTACAAGACATTCTAAAACCTGATTTGCTTTGAAAGTTTATAACTTGTATGGAGATTTCTTACTCCATTGAAGCACCAAAAACATGGATTGTTGCATCAAACAAACAGCAGCAATCATGCCAAAGGTCTATGGAGATTACCATGTTGTGTAAGTAAATCTAATTCGTCAAGGTTTGTGGAGATAACTTGTTGGCATGTATGCTTGCAGATAGGTGGATAGTATTGCTGTTCAATCTGAGAACATGGCCACATGTGTAAAGAATGGCCCCGTTTTAATTAAATGTGCTCGAATGTGTGAAATGTTGATCACACAGCCATACATGTAGTGAATGGCTCTGTTTTAATAAAACGTGTGCAAATATGCAAAGTGCCGGGTATTGCTAGAATTGTATTAGACTTGAATTAAATTGAATATCATGCGGCCCTAGGTGCTGAATCAGTTGGATCATGACCTAATCTGAGAAGATTGGCTTGACTATTTAGCCACCTATTGTTAAATCGATCAAGCATTTATGAAGGAATGGGTTATCCTTTCCTACGCATCCTTTTTGGCTTGAAAGTAAGTTCTTTTCTCACAACGATGATAGCTTTGGTCATGTTCTTTTCTCACAACGATGATAGCTTTGTTAGTTTGTTTGTATCTTTTCTATAAAACTTGTGTCTGTATGTTTGTAGCTTTTATATCAAAGACATTGATATTTGATATTTAATGTGCTTTAGGAACCAGTATCCAAGCAACATCGAGGAATTGGCTTTGTCACATATAAAAACTCAGGTACCATACTTTTCAATTTGGAAGGGTGTTTTACGACCTAATTTATAGAGCTATATGATTCAAAAGGGTGTTGCAGTGAGCATAGATCTATTGCCAAAATATCAAATATGAGGTAACATGATTATCTTTTTGAGGATTTTGAGAGTCAGACCGAGTAATTCTCACAGCAGAAAACAATCAAGTCCAACCGTTTGATCTGGATCATGATCCCACATCATATAAACTTCAATAGATGGACAGATACTTCCAACATATCTTATGCATACTATTTACTACATCTGAGCCCTCCAAAATGTGGGCCCCTCATGAAAATCTCCCAAAAAATGCATTTGATTAATAGGTAGTGTTGTGTAGACATTGGAAATATACAAATTTACTAGATTATTATGCTCATATTGTTCAATTATGTAGGCTGAGGTTGAAGGCCAAAAGATTACATGGTTAACACCACATGCCCTACAGCAAGTCTTGACTGATGATGTGGACTTCAATGTCATGCTAACCTTTTTGGAATTCTATGAGGTAAGACTATAATGGGCACTAGTGCACCTTATATGTTAGATTTTCTTTTCAAATGCAGTTGATATTCCCCATCTTATACTTTTGCTTGGTTTATTTGGGGCTTGAAATATTAGTGGATGGGTTTTGTGAGGAGCTTACCACGAGGGCATTTGTTCATGTGGGGTTTACTTGTACAGCCTTCTTTTCTGCCTTTTTTTCCTCGATGAATGATTGCTTCAGAGTTAAAGTGAGAGAGTGCAAGTACCAACTATAGAAGTTGCAAAGCTTGTACAATACAAAGAGACACTCCAGAGGGTATCTCTTTAGCTAATGAATAGGCAATTCATGTTTCTTGCAATACATGGAAAACCTATTGATAATTGCACGAAATGTGAAGTGAAGCTGCAAATTATTTGGGTGCGGGAGTGGGAGGCATCTGTTAATGTTAACATGCATAAATAGATCAAAAGTGGGAACGTGAGTTTGGAAATGCAATTCGAAGTAGGAGCAGCACCTAGTTAGAATGATCACGCAACTTAGTTCTTATCCTATAACTCTAAAGATCGTAACTCTAAACTTCAATAGCTTGTTTAGTGAAAAATTTCTATATATTACCTATCATCGTGTTGCTAGGTCTACCTGGATGTACTTCAAATTATTTTGTTAAATGCAAGAGAAACTCAATGCATTATGCCTATTAAATAGTAAACAGTATGCATAAGATATATGTGTTCGATGCGTTTGATTTGCTAAGAGGATCTCCACCAATACTTAAAAATTTCCTAGAGAAAATTGCAAAAAATGAAGAAATGAACTATAAAGATTGTCTGAGAGTTGGTTTTCCTAAATTCTTCTATAATAGAAAGTAACTAGGAGACCGACCTTCCATTGTTTGGCTGCAAGTGTTGCATCTACTTTTATTCGCCGAGGTTATCAAGAAAACAGAGGTGCAAGTACTTGATTCTAATATAGACATATTCATGATTGGTCAATATAAATAGTAGCGAGCTCTGGAGAATATAAATTTCTGATTATTTTTTTACCTTTCAAAAAAGAGATGAAAATTTTATTTCTAATTTCACTTATGCAATTGCTTATCAAGAGATTAATACTATCTGAAAGCTGTCTCCAAAGTAATGGTATGCATGTGCATTAGAGAGAAGTATGGAAGCCTCCAGTACCTTTCCCTTTCAGATGTCTCAAAGCTTGATTAATTTGAAAAGTTAACCATGCAGACAACAAAACCAACAAGTATATCTTCATAGTTACTGAATTAGCTCTACACCCTTATGAAACTTCAAAGAGGTTGAACAAAGTAAATAGCTAGCTTAAGCTACTTCTCTGTTAATTTTGCTGGTACTATAGTGAACTGTAAACAATGAAGACCAAATTGACTGCAAAATAATAGGTTTTGTAAGTGACACTATAATATTTTAGTCTCTTTCTTTGTCCCATGACAACTCCCTTGGAGAGTTTTAGGGGCCATTTGTATTAGGGGCATCCGGATTCCCGGGAATCCCTACCTGCATGTATATAGCCATCACACTTAAGGTTCTTTGGGCCAGTATCTATGTGTGGTCAAGATCTATTAATTTCAATTGTTCATAAATCAAGTCCACTAAAATCAGAATCATTAGTCATCAGTTAATCCTAACCATTTAATCAATATCATTTCATATCCTAACCATTTATTCAATGTCATTTCATGGTGTAGGAATCACTGGCCGAGGCATCATAATCTGAGACATGACCTTCAAGAAGACAGTAGACCCCAAAATGTCATAAGCAGTCGCCTTCCGATCAAACTCCGATCTCTCAATCTATTATTAGTGTGGATTTCATGGTTACTAAGACACTCTCTATGCTCACTTTCTTTTGATTGAATGAAGGATTTGAATGAATGATTGTAATTGAATGAATGAATGAATGATTATGCAGGTGGTAATTGAATGAATGAATGATTATAAAGTTTTTTTTTTTAAATGTAGGCAATAGCTACGGATATTAACCGTAGCTGGTAATCTGACAATCGTAGCTGTTATTAAATTCAGCATATTGCTACGGATCCAGCACTACTTTTAGCTACCAATACTATCCGTAGTTATAGGCACTTTTAGCTACGAAAATAGTTGCTATGGATTATATCTGTAGCTATTTTAATCTATGGCTACAGATTAAATCCGTAGCCATAGATTTTTTACCTATTGGCTCGGCACCTACGACGACGGTGGTGCTATGGACTAAAATCGTAGCCATAGGTCTATAGCTACGGATTAAATTTGTAGCATTTGTCCAGTTTTTTGGAAATGGCATTTTGTATTTGGTTTTTCTGAGATAGTCAGAAAATCTCAGTATTGCTTTTTTAAAATAAGCCAGAAAATATCAATAAGGGATTTTTTTTTTTTTTTTTTTTTTTTTTTTTTTTTTTTTTTTTTTTTTGTGATAGCCCGATCAAATCACAACTATATCAAGTTTTAAGGTAACCATGTAAAAAACCTTATTTATAATGAAAGCTGAGATTATGTGGTCAGTAATTTTGGGAGAGGAGTAGGTATGGTTGTTTGAGAATAGTTGTTGACATACTGAACCACTATAATTTTTGATGTTATGGTGAATGTTTTTATTACTTTTGTGGTGAATGGTTGTAATTTTATTTTAGTACAAGTGGTGAATGTTTGTAAGAATTAGTTTTATTTACTCTTGCTCAGTTTAGAGTCTTGATTCTTATTATATTCGTCAAATAAGATTGTCTTACCTAAAACTTTCGGGTGAAGGTTGTCATACGAATCAGTTTGGATCAACGTTTCAATACTAGTGCAATTGAGATTTCTGATTTGTTTATTTATTTAGCACTTTATTAAACCCTACCCCCGGACTACTTCAGCTATCATTTTCACCCACTTACTGGACATTTGAGATTAAAGGGCATATTTATTAAACCCAATACGAGTGTGCATTTACATGTAAAAGCATGAGATACGCTCGAACAAATACTAATGCATTGCAGTGTGATTGCAGTGTGATTCTTCGTGACTTTGATCTTTTGAATTGTCTTCAAGTAATCCTAACTGTTTATACAAGATGTGTCTCACCGTAGCGTTTGTATTATCATAGGGTTTAAATATTCACTGAGAGATTTCCGAGATATTTCCATTCATTATCAGAAGCCCTGTCACGTTGGGTCATTTAAAAAAACCCAATTCTAACGTGTACATAACAATAAATCGGATTGCCAACTTCCATTCATGAGAAGCCTTAACACATTGGGTCATTTAAAAGAACCAAATTCCAACGTATACGTTACAATAAATCGTATTGCCAACGTATACGTTCCGTTGGCTTATTATGATATATGTATTTTATCCACACTGTCCATCCATTTTATTTATTTATTTATATATCATTTTAGAGAATGGTCCCAAAAATGAGACAGATGAAAATCTCACGTGGACCACACAATAGAAAGCAGTGGTGATCGATCACACTGTTTTCTTGTGCTATGGTCCACTTGAGATAATTTGGATCTATCTCATTTTTTGGGCTCATGCCTTAAAATGATATGAAAATATGGGTAGTCTGCATCCAAAACAGTGCGACCCCCACGTAGGATTGCACATTGATGTATGCATTATGTATCCACGCTGTCCATCTGCATTTCTATATCTTTTTAGGAAATTATTCTAAAAATGAAACAGATCCAATTATCAGGTGGACCATGCCACAGGCAGTGGTGATTGAACACCCTACCATTAAAACTACTGAGGGAGCACCTTAATGTTTAAGTAGAGTTTATTTGCCATCCAATATGTTGATAATGTCAAATAATCTTGGAAAGAGGGGAAAAAAAAAAAACAAATATCAGCTTGATCCAAAACTTTTGTGGCCCATTAATGGTCAATCACCACTATTTCCTATGTTACAATCCACCTGATGATTGGTTTTTCTTCATTTTTGGGATAATACCCTAAAATGATCTAGAAAAAGTTATCAACGGAGTAGATATGGAATATATACATCAATGTAGGCCCAGAGTAAGGGTCGCACTGTCTTGTCCAAGTCCGGAGTCTCACCTAATCCGCTCCCTAAAAACCTGACTTGGTCTTTAAGAATTTCTCCTGCTTGAGGTAAAAGAAATGACTTTTTGCCTTTTGTGTTTTATTTTTTATTTTATTTTATTTTTCTTACTTGGAGGCCAAGTTTCGTACATGGTGTGGGCCACTGGTCAACAGCCTACGTATTTGAACCAATGGCTGACTCGTGAAAACTAGAACTGATGAAGAGGTTGCTTTCTTATGAATCACAAAAAGTTAATGCATTTGGCAATATTTGGTGGTAAATAAATTTTATTTATCACAAAATTTAGGTGTTTTAAAATCACTATATATGTCAGGTGTTAATTCAATGGCAGCTATTATGGATTCTATCAACGGTTAAAAATCCATTGGAAATTAGGGTGTAGCTGATCGGTGTTAGGGGATATTCAAGGTGGGCTTGGTGGGCCCCACCATAATGCTTAGATGGAATTCACCCTGACTACCAGTTCCCTCACCCATGTTAGCCTATGGCCTAAAAAGTCAACCCATTGCTTAATTCAGGTAAGCCATAGCAAGGGAAATAGTCGGCTGAAGGGCGTGTACTTTTGAGTTTTTTTAGCCCGCTACGATAATTATATGAAATCGAAATCGGATCGCGTACTTAGTTACTCAGTATGCTCGTATGGTACTGAGTAAACTCGGTTGGGCCCAACGTTAATGTATGTGGTTTATCCACACCGTCCATCTGCTTTTTCAGCTCATTTAAGGGGCTGAGCCCAAAATTGAAGTATATCTAAAGCTCGAGTGCATCATACCACAGGAAACAGTGGGAATAATGATTTCCACCGTTGAAACTTTTCCAGGCCCTACAGTGATGTTTATTTGTCATCTAACCTGTTCATAAGATCACAAAAACATGTATGAAATGGAAAACACAAATATACCATTGATCCAAAATTTCTGTGGACCTCAAGGAATTTTCAACGGTAGATGTTCAATTGACACTTTTTCCCGTGGTGTGGTCCATTTGAGCTTTGAATATAATTCATTTTTGGACACGGGCTCTAAAATTATCTGATAAAACAGATGAAAGGAATAGATAAAATATATAAATCTCAGTTGACCCCACAGAGTTTACTCACCGTACGTACTGAGTTACTATGCAATCCGCTTCCTATGAAATCCACTCTAATCATTTGACGCCACGCCAAAATGTAGGCTTTGAAAGTAAAAAAATCAGGCCCATCCATGGTTCGAGTAGACCACATGAAAAGAAATAGTTTCAATGGTTAGGGTAGATTTCATGTAAACAAGAGACATCACACGTGAAATTTTTGTTTACTCTACATGTGGTTGACGCTCCCAACATTTGAGGTAAGCTTTTGTATTAAATAAATAAATAAATAATCAATCATCCTAGGTTCTTACAAGAACTAATGAGATCCACGGTGATGCTTATGTGAAATCCACCCCGGCCACTTGGTTGGTCGCCCCACCTTAAGCCATGACCTAAAATTCAGCTCAGTCTCTAGATTTAGTTCAGCCATGATATTGCAAACAGTTGGCAGAGGGACAACATCATATAATTTTACATGATCCACAGTAATGTTTATGCCACGAGTACCTTATCTTGGTTTCTATTTAATCCGCGGATGAGTATACTTGAAAACCATGAACTTATCATAAGGAAGGTTAAAAAGCATATTTGGTTTCCAACTTCGTAAGTAATTACCCCAAAAGTTTATTTAGTCTTCCATACATCCACCATTTATTATGTGAGGTCAACATTTGACGTGGATCATTCATTGTGTGTGCCCCAACTATGATGTGGGTCGTCCATCATATAAGGCCCACCTTGGTTGTGGGCCATTTATCATTAGAGGCATACCTTTAATGTGCACGATTCATTTGGTAGGCTCTACTTTTGATGTTAGTCATCCATCATGTCGGGCCTACTATCAATGTTCATACCAAACCCACCTTTGATATGGATCATCCATCATGTAGCCTCACCTCTGATGTGGGCCATCCATCATATATATGGGTGGATATCGGTCACTCATTATTAGGCCGACCTTTGATGAGTATTGTCCATCATCTGGGGCCACCTTGATGTCGATCATCCATCATGTGAGGCCCACCATTATTGATTGACAATCATATAGAGCCCACCTTTAATGTGGGTTACCCACCATGTGCGTCACACCTTCAATGTGGGTTGCCCATCATGTGGGGTTCACCTTGGATGTGGGTCATTCATCATTAAGGTTGAACTTTTGATGTATATCATCCATCACATGGGGCCACCTCATTATGGTCCATCATCATGTGGGGCTCACTAGATCATCTACCCATTTATTGGTTGGTTTTCCAATCTCATAAACTTAGAAAGACTTATTGCCACGATGAGCAAATTATTCCCTTTAATAATTTCTTAAGTTGGTATATTACTAACAAAAATGAAAAAAAATAAGAAAAAATAGTTGATAAAAATAAATTACCATTTTTAATAAGCCATTTATTTAATTTTAATAATCAAATTAACTTATTTAAGAAATGTAACTTATTAACTTAAGTTAAAAGGGCTACTTATTTGATAGTAACCAAACCGTGTGCTTCAAGTTGCGTCAGGCACTTGGACACTCTACTTAATTGATCCAGATGGCAGCATGAAAACTCACCTTAGATGGGGTGATCCAATCCATCCATAAGCTGGCCTTCTTTTCAATATCATCCATTATCCAACCCGCTGACCACATGTTTATTCTTTAAAATTGGAAGAAATCTCTGTTGCCCAATAAATACATGGCTCAAATTGTTGGTCAGGCCTATCTTTTGTAAAATAATAATAATAATAAATCTTAACTGTCATTTTATTGGGATTGTTGAGGTCAAAATCTGGATCACTCTCTACTCCTCGGATGAACCTTGACCCTGCACAACAAGAGAGCAAAGGAGACCTTGGCTAGGCCGGGGGACTCTCCGATGCCTAAGTCAGGTCAAGGAAATCGAAGTTTAAATTGAAAGGTCGAGAGAGAGAATGCAAGATCTTCCCATAACAGAAGTCCCCTACTCTTCGAGGTCTGCTTAAGGACTCGGAGAATAAATATGGAAGATCAACTGCTTAATATGCCGACTCTTCAGCGCATGTCAGAGTTATTACGTTTTGAAACTTTACGCTCTTAAGGTCTCTCGCCCACAGGTCTATGCGCAGTGGACGCGTGGTGACGGTTAAGATTTCGAATTATCGTCCGCCTATGATTTGTTGCCACATATACATGGGGCAATACGCTGGACGAAACCTTTCTTTATTCGGGTGTCGTTTCTCTTATCTGAAGCACGCCGATTAATGTTAGAAGCATCTCGCCCGACAGAGCACGAGCTAATGGTGTGTGGCCACATCAGCTCCGAGGTCAGCTTACGACGATTCGACTGTGGCCATCATTGCTGGCCATTAATGCGAGGATTTGGTAGGGTCTATATAAACCCTCCTTCGAAGATTTCAGTCCACTCCTATGCTTTTTGTTTGAGTTGATACCGGAGGAGGCGATTTCCGACGAAGGCGATTCCGGCCACTCAGGATTTGTCGTTAGGTGATTCCGACCGATCAAGTATTTGCAATATAAGTGATTCCCGGTGACCGTCCGGTGAGTCCCCTCGCGTCCTTTTGCGTTTCTTCTTTCTTACTTAAGATGTCATCCGACTTGAAAACTGTGCGAGAATATGATAACGACTCTGAGTCGAAGAGCTCTGACAGCGGGGGAAGGGCCTCTAAAGGCCCCTATGAAGTTGTACCTTTATACCCTCCTCTCCGAAAGCAGAAGGTGATGGGGGCCCGGACTCGTAGGCCCGGCGAGAAGGCCACTTGGGCCTCCAGGACCACAACTGCCGAGGCCGCTGAGATGTCAGTGAGCGGCGGGCCTCGAAGGTAGTCCCAGGAGGCTCCATACTCTTGGAGTCTCAAATGGAATGGGTCCGTTCGGAGTTTTAGATCCCGGACTCCATTCGAATAAGGGCCCCTAAGCCCCTCGATACCGCTGGCGTGCCTGCTGAGGAAGAAGTTATTATTTTTCTCTGCACGCTGCAATGTGGGGTTCAACTTCCTCTGCACCCTTTCGTCCAAGCCATGGCAGCCTACCTAGGCTTAGCTCCCGGGCAATTCACTCCCAACACTTGGAGGGTGCTGATTTCTGCCTTCATCATCTGACGTCAAGTCGGGAACTCAGAACTGACCCCAGCGGAACTGATGAGTTTGTACCTAGTCAAACACGATAGTCAAGAACCATGGTACTACTTCGCGACCCGAGGCAGCAAATGGTCGGGGTTAGTAATGAATTTTTCGTCCTCTAACAAGGACTTGAAGAATAAATGGTTCTAGGCTGCCAGTGAATGAGAGGCACTGGCAGCTGAAGTCAGAACTCTGATGACTTGGGTTCCAACTCAGTTTTCAAAACCAGGTCGGGCTAGTTGATTTCTTTTATCTTTATATTTTCCTCTATTACGTTGGCCGAACTGAAACCTTTGTTCTTTATCTTTGTAGACTTCCCAAGGGGTACGCCTCCCCTCGACTCGGCTCAGAAGAACCGCATAACCAAGGTTAGGGCGCGATCTGGAGAACTTCGCTCCTGGTCAGTCCTGATCACCGCCGCCAACCTTCATTAGTTTGGGTTTTGCAAGTCGGCGCCTCTTTCGACGTCTTTCAGTAAGCCCTTCGTCTATTTCTTTTAGAGGAACTGGACTTATTCGATTCGTTGCTAACTTGTCATTCCTTACGCAGGCATGGCCGAGGCGTCTGGTTCTCGGAGGAGGAAAGTCGCTTCTACTGCGGAAGAGCTGTTGAGGGACAAGCCTTGGACAAAGACCACTGTTCGGAGGAAGTGAGCTACTACTCGCAGAGAGGGCCCCTTAACTCCAGTTTCTGTTGATGCAGCTTCAGTTGCAGCTTCTATCGCCGCCACTGCATTTGTGGTGCCTGCTGAAGTCTGGGTTCCCTCAATCGTACTTCCGACTTCAACAACCGTAACTCCTTCCCTTCCCCCACCGCCGTTCCCCCCACCAAGGAGGCCCATCTCGCAGCTGCGCCTCCCTGCATAACTATTCCTTCGTCCTCTGAGCGGGAGGATGCTGTAAGACCCGTATCCTATTTCATACTGTTCTGATGAATCCCGCGATCCTTTCCGTCGAAGTCCGGCAGTCCGCAACCGATAATCGACATTGCGCATGACCGTAAGTCGTATCCTATAGATTCGAGTCAGTTTAATCCGAGACATGTATCATTGCGACCACACCGTCGCCGCAGTTTCAACGCCGTGACTCGCGCACCGATCCGATACCCTGACCAGAAGATGTGAGCCGGCATTTATTTCGAAGAAATGCCGCGCTTTTACGATCCCGAGAGAATCTCTACACAATGTCAAATCAATCCCATCAATCAATCAATCAATCACATCAATCAATCAATCACTTCAATGTCAAGTACAAGTAACCCATGCTACATTTCTCCACAAGTAAAGTAACCACCAAAGTCAACCAATCCATCACCTCACCCATCACTCACATCCATCATCCATCTCCCATCACCTCTCCTTACAACCTCTCTCTTTCCCTTCACATTTTTCCAAGTAACCATTCTAAGCAAGAGCACCACACGTCCATGGTTTCCAATAGAGAAAAGTGATTTTTGTGGCCCACTTTCCCTTCCCAAGATCTCCCATCCTAGCCATCCATTTTCCATCTCCACCATCAAAGAGGAGCATAAGGAGGGTGGTGTTCCAACGAACCGAAGAGATCAATCGGTGGGTGCTTATTAGGCTAGATTCTTTATATTTTTATGATGGACCAAGTGAGGCCTACCGATCAATGGTATGGATCTCACTTGGGACCCTAAGACATGGCCGATGGCCCACCTTGATGCTTATGATCATTCCATGATGGGGCCATTCTCCATGGACCCCATCATGATGTTTATTTTCTTGCATGAATAGGATAATCTATACCTTCCATTTTGATGGAGAAACGATCTCCACCGTTGATTTTCAATTTGATGGGCCACGAGTAATGAGACCCACTTGTGTATGATTGATTTCTAGGGAGGGCCCATAGTGTCGGGGTCCCTCCATGCACGTCTCTCTCTCTTGTTCATTTTTTTTATATGTGTGATGATGTGGCCATGTGGCCCACTTGGATGGACCTCACTACAAAGCGAGTATTGGACCCAAGTCATTGTTGGTGAGGCCCACTTTATCTATGAATGTTCCACACCACCCAGTCATATGGTGGCCCACCTAAGCAGGCCCACATAAAATATATTGCATGCCCAAAAACAGTCTAGCGTCTAGACGATGAAAGAAATATATATATATATATATATATATATATATATATATATATATATAAGACTATTTGACAAGCATTTGGGCAGGACGCTCATGTAGGCCATACTTTGATGTGTGTATCCAATCCAAGCCGTCCATCCCTTTCCTTAGCCCACTTTAGGCGTTGAGCCGAAAAATGGAGCCAATCCGATGTTCTGGTGGGCCATAACATAGGAAATAGCAATTTTTACCGTTTAAATGCACTCTATCATTATTGTACCCCAAAATATACCGCATATTGGACTCTGTTAGACGGTGTCGGGCCATGAAATCCAATGGTTGGGTCCGATCCACCCGATGCGGGCCCTACCCACGAAAAACCTCGGAAAAATGAGATTTCATCAAAAACAAAAAATATATATATAATAAGGCGTACTGCACACGCTTTCGCAGACAGACGTTGCCCGGCTTGTGTGAAACGGCAGGGTCCCACGGCTCCAGCCGTGGGCCCCACCATGATGTATATTTTGTATCCACACCATCTATGAGGTGGACCACCCCCTGAGGTGGGTCCCCTCCAAAAATCAACTCGATCCAGGTCTCAGACGGCCCACACCACAAGAAACAGCTGTGATTGAACTCTACCATTGAAACCCATTTTGGGTCCACAGAAGTTTTGGATTCAAGATGAAATTTGTTTTTACCCTTCATCCAGGTATGCGTAACCCCGTGAATGGATTGGATGGATGATAAACATTATGGTGGGCCCCACATGGAGCCCACAGTGATGTACCTGTTTTATTCGGAACCCACGGACGTATGTGTTTCATTCATGCCATCCAGCTACTGCTGGACGGCTAGCGGGCCCCACCCATGATTTATGTGTTTTATCCTCACCGTCCACACCAGGACGGTGGGACCCACCCCACGTGTGAGGCTGACGTGTGTGCGTGTGTGTGTGTATATATATATATATTATATACTATATTGTATATATTACATATATATTATATATAGATTATATAATATATTATGTAATATATATATATGGTGGGCCTTTATGGCACCCAACCATGATGCATGTGTTGCATCCAAGCTGTCCAACCATTTTGTAAGATCATTTAAAGGCATGAGACTGAAAATAAGGCAGATTTATTTACTAAGTGGACCTTATGATCCGATAGATGGGATATATATGGTGGGCCTTAGGAATTTTAATAGTGGATTGGCTCATTTGATACATGTGATTAGGCCCACCTTGCCATAATCATGGCCCATTGTTGAGGCTCACCTTGAGGTGTATGAAGCCGTTGTTGTGGCCCACTTTGATGTGGACATAAGGCCCATGTGTGTAACGCCCCGAATTTTTGCCAATCTGGGATTAGACGTCCTTAGGCAATGGGTCAATCCTAACACAGGTTTAACTTCTTAAACGCTCAATTAAAGTCTCAAATCGTTCCTTAAATCATTTTCTTCACAAATCCCACCCTTCACTACCTTGTGCTTTCAATTTTTCAAAGCACCTTCGCCCTAGACACTATCTTAAACTAGCTAAGTAGTATAACTTGGATCACTTTATATACAAACTACAATGGACTAAGTTCCACCTCAGACGAAAATCACTTAGGATTAAATCCTTTAGAAATGAGACAAAGTAACTAGGTGTGAAACCGATTAGCTACGTTAAATCCGTTCGAATCGCTTTAAATACGTTCTGCAAGACCCAAAACTTGTAGAATCATTGACGCTAGGTTACTCTAAAATCTAGGATCAATCTCATTACCCGGCTGCTCTCGGGAGCATCTCAAAACTTCGTATTAGGTCTAGACCGCACATCGGAAGTCCGATTAACACGAAGCTAAGGAACTAGGACCGCCCCACTGGGCTTGACAATCATCTCAAAAATCAGCCCCGACCGATGTCCCACGGTCATTTATTTCAATCCGGAGCGGGGTAGTGTGAAAAACACTATTCATAAGCCAAAATAAATATCTGGAATAGTGATCTGGCATCGTTCGTTGACGCGTCGTATTAAGCAACTGACCGTCGAATCGGACAAATTACACCCTCGGATTAAGAAAAATTTCAGGAACATTTACATGTACTTGGAATTTCTGATCGTGGCCCACTGACCGTCGAACTGAAAGTGGTCCGCCATGTGCGATCTACGTATCTGAATGAGTCAAAAACGTAATCCCACGTAGATCCATTGATGGTGAGCTTAAGTCTGACGTTTGGTTCAAAGAGGGCCACCAGAACTTCCCTTTTGAGCTGGAAAAGTGACGAATATCCTATATTAGCAGTAACCCTTGAACCTGAGTCTATTTTCGAAATGTTTTTGGCTATAAAAGGGCCTTAGAGCACCCCCTCTCACAGCCATACGAATTTGAGTTTTGGGAGAGAGAAAAGAGAGAGAAAAGAGAGAGAATAGCTTGGAGATCGTTGCCGATCTTCCTCCTCCTGCTTTGGCTTGCTACACGGCGTACACCGCTCTATTCTAGACGCTTTCCCGGCGTTTTCCACCTCATTTGAAGATAAGAAACCCTAACCCTAGGTCTGATTTGAGTTGGAATCGAGGTAGGATGTATACCGACTAACCGATTCCGCTCTTTAGGCTAGAAATCGCCCGTAGACGGAAGATCCTTTACCCTTGCTGATTCGTTCCGTTTCCAAAGGCAAAGGTGAGGACTTTAAGTGTATAAGTTACGGTTTTCAACGCTTTCAATGTCAGATAATGGTAGATTCATGATCTGAATGCAATTGCACATGTACAAAGTGCTTTCCGTTTCCTGTTTCGATTAACGTTGTAGAATTTGGAATTTCACATACTCTTGGTATTCGTATAAATACCGTATACGTATTTTTTTGGGATAAATGTTTGGCATGTTTATTTAATGTATGATTATATAATATATGAATAAAATACTAGTTTGGCGAAAGGAATCGCCAATATACATGTTCACTTGTAAATGTGACGTATGTTGAAATTGTGTATGTTAGAAATACCGTATACGTATTTCTTTTGGAATAATGTTTGACATAGTTATTTAATATATGATTATACAATATATGAATAAAATATTAGCTTGGCGAAAAGAATCGCCGTATTACAAGTTCCCTTGTAAACACTATGTATGTTGAAATTGGGTATCTGGAAAATACCCTGACGTATAAAATTTCTGATGCAATTGTCATGATTAATTTCTTTGTAGTAATATATTATACATGGATAAAATACTCACTTGGCTAAAGGATAGCCCTAATACATGTTTTGCTAACATACGCCATGTATGACGTAATAGTGTATTCTAAGTTTTGTGAAATGATGGTGAATGAGTATAGAATCCTCATTCAGTGCTCGCCATGACTAAATGTCATGGAATCATGATTGTTGTATTGGCGATACCCTTTTGACGAAAGGATTTTCCCTAGTTCACGCCACGGCCAATATACACTATATACGCTGAGATGTGTGGCCCAAGTGTTTGCGGAAATGATTGAATGAATATGGAACTTGGATTCCTGCTTGCCATGACCATCCGTCGTGGGTGTACGCGTGTTATGATTGGGGCAACTCCCTAGGGAAAGGATTTGGCCTAATGCCTATGTGATCGACATATGTCATGTATGTTGATGTATGTTTGTTTAAGTGTTTCTTGAAATGCCCGAATGAGTAGTGGTTAGTAAATTGTAATGTTTTAGGGTGTTGAGATGGGATTCTCAACTACTCTGTAGAGACATGTATGACTACCACCATGAGGTTATTTGCTTAAACCGCTTACTCGTAATATATGTGTTTGTATTCCTATTGATGAAGTGCTTTACAACATGCTTTCTATCATGCTTTATAACATGCCTTATAACATGCCTACTAGCATGCTTTAATTACTTTGTTATTGTGCTTTACTCCACATGCTATGGATGCGAATTGATTGTGTTTGGGGCTATGATTATAGTCCAGACAATCGGTACGAATAAGTGAATTCGTGGTTGCAATTCATTTTGCCACGTGAGACGTGTTCGACGAACCCGAGTCGTACTTCGGTTGGCGATAGTGGTCGGCCACGCGAAGTGCTTATGCACTTCATGTCGTTCAACTTGTTGTGCGCTCGAGCTAGCCGAGCTCGTCAAGTAACCCGACTTGTCTAATGTATGTTCACCATGTTTGGTCGCTCTGCTTGAACCTAGGGTACCAAACTTACCAGTGAAATCCTTTTAACCATGGTACCCCGATCCGCTAAGACGCATGAGCCGGGCATGGTGGTATGGGACACCGTGGTCGAGTCGGTTGTCGGCCTACGCCGGGGTCATGTACCTCCCGTAGTGACCATTGCGCAACCAACCTCGTGAGCCGATTATGGTGGTATGGGACACTATATTCGAGTTTGTCGATACTTGGGCGAGAGCCGAGTACGGTGAGACACTGTGCTCGTGCCGACGGCGACGAGTCCTCCGTAGTATCTTCGAGTGTACTCCAAGTGTCTGTGATTGGCGACGAGTCTTTCACAGTAACTAGAGTATGAGTTGAGCCGAGTACGGTGAGACCTGTACTTGAGCTGACGGCTAGTGATTGAGCAGGTATGGTGAGATATGTACTTGAGCTGACGGCCGACAATTGAGCCGCATACGGTGAGATCGTATCCGAGTGACGGGTGACGAGCCCTTTGCGATGCCTTCACTACGCTTCTCAAACCATAACATCGTATGAGATTAACTAGGATTGACGACCCTAGAATGGATCATGTTTGGGAATGATACAAGGGAGGTACCTTAGTTTCCCAATACTCACACGGTTGTTGAAATGGACTAATAATAACTCGGTAATCATGATCATCATGCACCGCATGTGCTTTGTAGATGTGGCGCACTAAGGGAGTAGCATTCGCGAACGTAAGATGATGTCGCTGAGGGTGGTTTGGCAAGGGCATACAGATCATGTCATTTCATTTTGCACTTAACAAGAGTAGTTAGAAATGTTTGATTTGTACTGCTTTATCATTACTGCTTGATTGAATTGATAACATGTTAACCTATGCTTTACTGTTCCACTGAGTTGATCACTCACTCCCACGTTACGGGACGGTGTTGTACACACCAACCAGATTTGTTGAGTTTCAGGTGGTGGCGATGCTTGTGAAGCAGAGCCGGACTACTTCTATGATGATAGGAGGAATTCTCCTATCTGTATCTCTCTGGCAGGTCAATGAAGACCTGATATTGTATTGACGGGGCTATGGTACATGGGATAGGAGGCATTACACTTCCTCACATTTGGTACATTTTAGAACCGCACTTGTATTTATTTAACCTGGTAATGTTATCTCACTCTGGAGACTCATCATAAGTTATATATTTTATCTATCTATCACAGTCTTCCGCTTGCAAATTTAACTGTCTCTGGAGTATGATATACTGTTTTGGCTTAATCTCACTCATGTTCAATGCACGATTACAGTCAACATTCAAACATCATTCATTTTGTTGCATAAGTGATGTTCTGGAACTCGGGAGTTGAGTTTACGCTCGACCCCCGATTTTCAGGGCGTTACAAGATGGTATCAGAGCATGATTTGGATTAAACCGGACCTGGGTTATGGTCACACTACGCACTCTAACGCACTCTGACTTAGGAGGGAGCGGGGAAATAACCATCAATCGGGGGGTTTTCTCGCAATTTCGGGCTGCGCAACCTGGCATAGCTGGGTTGGTTGGCTTCATTAGCTCGTTCTACCCCAAATTCATATATTTTACGTCGACAACTCATTCCGGATTGCAAGTTACGTCCGGTTTCCCCAAACTATCAAAATGAAGCGAATGGGGTCGAGGGGCCAAACGGAGCACTCCGGAGGGATCCAAGGTGGGACCCATTTTTGGGGCTCGGGGGACTGGAGGAACACGTCCCCACCGCGGGCGCATTGCGGCTCCGGCCAGGCCCGACCGCGGCGCCACCGCGGCTGCCGGCGGCGGACCGCGCTCCGGTTGGTTTTCCGGCGGAGTTCCGAACGTGGGGTTGGTCGGCCGACCCCTCTACCCCTCGGGCACGTGCCATTTTGGCAAATGGTTAGATTTTTGGGATTGGAGCCCCCTCTCTCTCACATCTTCCCTTCCAAACGCCCTCCCCTTCTATTTCCGATTTTCTCCCTCAAACCTTTTCTCCAATCTTTCGTTCCACCATATTCGGCCATGATCCACCCATTCCCATCGATCACAAAGCAACCCTAACCTCTTACCTTTCCCTTTCTTCCACATTTAAGCTCTCACACCTCCCATTCGAAGCTCACATTCGTGCAAGCTCTCTAAGCCATCCTACTTTTCCATTTTCCTTCTCCATTCTTTGTCTTTGGGGCCTTTACAAACATCTGTTGAGGCTCACATCCATGGAGAACCAAAAACTCCGGCCCCCCCCATTTCCCTTATCCTCATTTTCCATGGCTCTATCCGAGCTCATCCATATGTTGTCTTGTAGTTTGCGTGGGCTACTATCTTGGTGGGTATGTTTTCCGATGATAGGTGTAGTAGCTGGTAGAATGTTTTAGGTATTTGAGAACGTTTAGGGTCCGTTCAGCCAAATTACATTAGGTAAGTTTACGGTGGATAGAATTGTGAAAGTAATAATAAATGTATATGTTGGGTATGGCCCCTAGATTGGGTGTATCCTATGTCTTTCGACACCATGTTTAGAATGTACGTAATTAAGACTAAAATTCTGAGATTTCCTTTCCAATAACACTTAGAAATTTTCCCATCGTGGGGTATGGAAAATCCCATCTCACGTTTTTCCAACACCAGGCTCATTTTCCAAGACCTATAAAATTTAATCCCCTCCCACCCTCCTACCAACCATGTCACACCCAATCCTGAGGTAGGGTTAGTAATGCAATCCCATTTAGTACAACTTAAGACCACTGGCCAAATAGTGTTGAAATGATAAAGTCCCTTGATACACATTAACCCACCACACTCGACAGATTCAAGCTTTTGAGTAAATGGTTGTTTGATAGATAGGCCCATAGAGTTTGGACTAGAGCAATACTTCGACAGATCTAACCATATAAGAAATCCAACAAATTTATAATGTTAACCTTAGGACTCTCTTAGCTGATACAACTTTAACCCTAAGCGATAACCAATTTCTTGTATTAGAAACCATCTAGCGTAAGTCGGCTTGATTAGGTTGGAGCGAGACCCCGTTCCTTCGTTGAATCCCCTTGGCACTCACCGACTCCTCTAATAACTCTTAAGAAGGTTGTATGACATAGAAACTCTTTACGCTCATAGAAACCTATTTATCCCTTGGATTCAATGTTAGGTCCAATCAATACATCCCTTAGAATTTCCTTCTCAAGGACTTAGTACAATCGGGAACACGGGGTAGAGAAACTACATACAAGCGAGGTATTCGCAGTTTGAATCGCATTCTCAATCCTGGTAGTGACCAATGAACCCTATGCTCTGATCAAGCAGAAGGCCGGGATCGACTAGGATTAAGAAATGATATGGCGAGTTTCTGTCCTAGAGCTAGGCAGAAGGTCCATGTATCCGACTCAGACCCAGTACGCAACTTTCTTCCGTGTTGGCCGAACCACTTGCAACCAAAAAGTTTATAACTTCGTCTTTGAGAAGTGTAAGAATATATAGCCAATAGAGATTTCTTTCCTTTTAGGCCTAAGGTATTGCCCAAATGGGCAACCGACAGTTAGGAATTAGGTCCCAAATCGCATGCCATGTCGGCATACATATTGTGCATATGAACGTAGAAGGATAGCCTGCCTATTAAGCTAGACATGATTAAATAGGATAAGTCCGGACCGCATCGATGGTCATGGTATATTCTCATAAAAATTCCTTGGTAGAATTAGGCATCTTGCCTCAAACTCACACCCATCCGTGATAGCCCTTTCTATAATCCTAGGTACCAAACTGAGGTTGTGGGAGACCGCATCTCATTTCATGTCAAGGATAGGTTATAAATTACACCTTGTTCCGATGTACGGATCAGGGCATAGCTCTTGAGCCTTGAGGGTGAAACTAAAATTTTAAGGGGGGTAGAACATTATGAGTCCAATCTAGTTAGGTCACCTGATACGCCTCTTTGATCTGGGTGGCGCAGCGGATGCACGGTGGACCCTACTCCACTGGCCCAGGATCGAAACGGTGCTTGTTAATATACGCACATTATAGAAGCCCTAACAAGTTCTACTATAAAAATGTTTTAGGATGATCTAGTAAGTTTTGATTCACCCTCCCCTGGGACAGATAATATCAAGGACTCTCTTAGACTAAGACCTAAAAGGGCAACCTTAGAATAAACAATTTGAACCTTCCAATGATGGACATTCCCTATGTTTCTAGAGTGATCGGACTACGGAGTTACGGAAATATACAACTGCGAAGCATTCGCGGCTTGACCTAATTCTCAATCCTGGGCGACTACCAATGGACTCACTGCTTGGCCGAGCAGAAGACCAGGATCCACCAGGATTCGGAAGGGATGCGATGAGCTTCCTACCCTGGCCCGGTGGATGATCGATGTATCGAGATCGAGCCCACTATTACCGTCTCTCCGTGTTGGTCAAACAATGAAAACAACTATCTTACTCTAAATTGTGGGAATTGTCGTCGAGACTCTATATAGGTAAAGAAATAAATGGTAGCAAACCATCAGGGTATAAGTAATGGATAAAGAAATAAGTTTTAAGGGGGGTAGACTAAAATGAACCAACTAGTACATACCCTACCACGCGTAGAAACGTGGAACCAATAAGTCTTAGGCAAATGAAATAATAGAAATCTTCCCTTATTACCCTTAGCCAATTTCGGGACGAAATTTTGTTTTAAGGGGAAAGGGTAGATGTAACGCCCGAATTTTTGCCAACTGGGATTAGACGTCCTTAGGCAATGGGTCAATCCTAACACAGGTTTAACTTCTTAAACGCTCAATTAAAGTCTCAAATCGTTCCTTAAATCATTTTCTTCACAAATCCCACCCTTCACTACCTTGTGCTTTCAATTTTTCAAAGCACCTTCGCCCTAGACACTATCTTAAACTAGCTAAGTAGTATAACTTGGATCACTTTATATACAAACTACAATGGACTAAGTTCCACCTCAGACGAAAATCACTTAGGATTAAATCCTTTAGAAATGAGACAAAGTAACTAGGTGTGAAACCAGATTAGCTACGAAATCCGTTCGAATCGCTTTAAATACGTTCTGCAAGACCCAAAACTTGTAGAATCATTGACGCTAGGTTACTCTAAAATCTAGGATCAATCTCATTACCATTTGCTCTCCGGGAGCATCTCAAAACTTCGTATTAGGTCTAGACCGCACATCAGAAGTCCGATTAACACGAAGCTAAGGAACTAGGACCGCCCCACTGGGCTTGACAATCATCTCAAAAATCAGCCCCGACCGATGTCCCACGGTCATTTATTTCAATCCGGAGCGGGGTAGTGTGAAAAACACTATTCATAAGCCAAAATAAATATCTGGAATAGTGATCTGGCATCGTTCGTTGACGCGTCAGTATTAAGCAACCTGACCGTCAGAATCAGACCAAATTACACCCTCGGATTAAGAAAAATTTCAGGAACATTTACATGTACTTGGAATTTCTGATCGTGGCCCACTGACCGTCGAACTGAAAGTGGTCCGCCATGTGCGATCTGCGTATCCGAATGAGTCAAAAACGTAATCCCACGTAGATCCATTGATGGTGAGCTTAAGTCTGACGTTTGGTTCAAAGAGGGCCACCGAACTTCCCTTTTGAAATTTGGAAAAGTGACGAATATCCTATATTAGCAGTAACCCTTGAACCTGAGTCTATTTTCGGAATGTTTTTGGCTATAAAAGGGCCTTAGAGCACCCCCTCTCACAGCCATACGAATTTGAGTTTTGGGAGAGAGAAAAGAGAGAGAAAAGAGAGAGAATAGCTTGGAGATCGTTGCCGATCTTCCTCCTCCTGCTTTGGCTTGCTACACGGCGTACACCGCTCTATTCTAGACGCTTTCCCGGCGTTTTCCACCTCATTTGAAGATAAGAAACCCTAACCCTAGGTCTGATTTGAGTTGGAATCGAGGTAGGATGTATACCGACTAACCGATTCCGCTCTTTAGGCTAGAAATCGCCCGTAGACGGAAGATCCTTTACCCTTGCTGATTCGTTCGTTTCCAAAGGCAAAGGTGAGGACTTTAAGTGTATAAGTTACGGTTTTCAACGCTTTCAATGTCGATAATGGTAGATTCATGATCTCGCATGCAATTGCACATGTACAAAGTGCTTTCCGTTTCCTGTTTCGATTAACGTTGTAGAATTTGGAATTTCACATACTCTTGGTATTCGTATAAATACCGTATACGTATTTTTTTGGGATAAATGTTTGGCATGTTTATTTAATGTATGATTATATAATATATGAATAAAATACTAGTTTGGCGAAAGGAATCGCCAATATACATGTTCACTTGTAAATGTGACGTATGTTGAAATTGTGTATGTTAGAAATACCGTATACGTATTTCTTTTGGAATAATGTTTGACATAGTTATTTAATATATGATTATACAATATATGAATAAAATATTAGCTTGGCGAAAAGAATCGCCGTATTACAAGTTCCCTTGTAAACACTATGTATGTTGAAATTGGGTATCCTGGAAAATACCCCATGACGTATAAAATTTGCTTTGATGCAATTGTCATGATTAATTGCTGTAGTAATATATTATACATGGATAAAATACTCACTTGGCTAAAGGATAGCCCTAATACATGTTTTGCTAACATACGCCATGTATGACGTAATAGTGTATTCTAAGTTTTGTGAAAATGACTGAATGAGTATAGAATCCTCATTCGTGCTCGCCATGACTAAATGTCATGGAATCATGATTGTTGTATTGGCGATACCCTTTTGACGAAAGGATTTTCCCTAGTTCACGCCACGGCCAATATACACTATATACGCCGAGATGTGTGGCCCAAGTGTTTGCGGAAATGATTGAATGAATATGGAACTTGGATTCCTGCTTGCCATGACCATCCGTCGTGGGTGTACGCGTGTTATGATTGGGGCAACTCCCTAGGGAAAGGATTTGGCCTAATGCCTATGTGATCGACATATGTCATGTATGTTGATGTATGTTTGTTTAAGTGTTTCTTGAAATGCCTGAATGAGTAGTGGTTAGTAAATTGTAATGTTTTAGGGTGTTGAGATGGGATTCTCAACTACTCTAGAGACATGTATGACTACCACCATGAGGTTATTTGCTTAAACCGCTTACTCGTAATATATGTGTTTGTATTCCTATTGATGAAGTGCTTTACAACATGCTTTCTATCATGCTTTATAACATGCCTTATAACATGCCTACTAGCATGCTTTAATTACTTTGTTATTGTGCTTTACTCCACATGCTATGGATGCGAATTGATTGTGTTTGGGGCTATGATTATAGTCCAGACAATCGGTACCAGAATTGAATTCGTGGTTGCAATTCATTTGCCACGTGAGACGTGTTCGACGAACCCGAGTCGTACTTCGGTTGGCGATAGTGGTCGGCCACGCGAAGTGCTTATGCACTTCATGTCGTTCAACTTGTTGTGCGCTCGAGCTAGCCGAGCTCGTCAAGTAACCCGACTTGTCTAATGTATGTTCACCATGTTTGGTCGCCTCTGCTTGAACCTAGGGTACCAAACTTACCAGTGAAATCCCTTTTAACCATGGTACCCCGATCCGCTAAGACGCATGAGCCGGGCATGGTGGTATGGGACACCGTGGTCGAGCTGTCGGCCTACGCTGGGGTCATGTACCTCCCCGTAGTGACCATTGCGCAACCAACCTCGTGAGCCGATTATGGTGGTATGGGACACTATATTCGAGCTGTCGATACTTACGGCGAGAGCCGAGCACTGGTGAGACCTGTGCTCGTGCTTGACGGCGACGAGTCCTCCGTAGTATCTTCGAGTGTACTCCAAGTGTCACGTGATTGGCGACGAGTCTTTCACAAGAACTAGAGTATGAGTTGAGCCGAGTACGGTGAGACCCGTACTTGATGACGGCTAGTGATTGAGCCAGTATGGTGAGATATGTACTTGAGCCGACGGCCAAGACAATTGAGCCGCATACGGTGAGATCTCGTATCCGAGTGACGGTGACGAGCCCTTTGCGATGCCTTCACTACGCTTCTCAAACCATAACATCGTATGAGATTAACTAGGATTGACGACCCTAGAATGGATCATGTTTGGGAATGATACAAGGGAGGTACCTTAGTTTCCCAATACTGCTGGTTGAAATGGACTAATAATAACTCGGTAATCATGATCATCATGCACCGCATGTGCTTTGTAGATGTGGCGCACTAAGGGAGTAGCATTCGCGAACGTAAGATGATGTCGCTTGAGGGTGGTTTGGCAAGGGCATACAGCATCATGTCATTTCATTTTGCACTTAACAAGAGTAGTTAGAAATGTTTGATTTGTACTGCTTTATCATTACTGCTTGATTGAATTGATAACATGTTAACCTATGCTTTACCGTTCCACTGAGTTGATCACTCACTCCCACGTTACGGGACGGTGTTGTACACACCAACCAGATTTGTTGAGTTTCAGGTGGTGGCGATGCTTGTGAAGCGAGTGGGACTACTTCTATGATGATAGGAGGAATTCTCCTATCTGTATCTCTCATGGCAGTCAATGAAGACCTGATATTGTATTGACGGGGCTATGGTACATGGGATAGGAGGCATTACACTTCCTCACATTTGGTACATTTTAGAACCGCACTTGTATTTATTTAACCTGGTAATGTTATCTCACTCTGGAGACTCATCATAAGTTATATATTTTATCTATCTATCACGTCTTCCGCTTGCAAATTTAACTGTCTCTCGGAGTATGATATACTGTTTTGGCTTAATCTCACTCATGTTCAATGCACGATTACAGTCAACATTCAAACATCATTCATTTTGTTGCATAAGTGATGTTCTGGAACTCGGGAGTTGAGTTTACGCTCGACCCCCGATTTTCAGGGCGTTACAATGTGATTAGGCCCATTCGATGTATTTGTGGCCCGTTGTCGAGGCCCACTTTGATATATAAGAGAACCACGTTATAAGGCCCATTGTGATGTATTAAGGCCCGTGGGTTGAGGCTCATTGTGATGTATTTGGGGCCCATGGGTTAAGGCCCATTGTGATGTATTAAGGCCGTGGGTTGAGGCCCATTATGACGTATTCAAGGCCCATGGGATATGGCCCATTGCAATGTACATAAGGCCCATTGGTGTGGCCCATTTGATATACATATGGCCCATGTGGTGAGGCCCACGTTGATGTACTTGTGGCTATCCGTTGAGGCCCACCTTGGTATATACATATGGCCCATGCGATGTGGCCCACTTGTCATATTTATGGCCCATTGTTTAGGCCCACCTTGATATACATGAGGCCTATGTTGTGAGGCCCATTTGATGTATTGGAGGCCCATGGGTCGAGGCCCAATAGGGTATACATAAGGCCCATTGAAAGTGATTCCACCGTGTTTTATGTATTGACTTATATGGCAGGCTATGCCTTGGGAGCAATGTTAGTTTGACGTCCACATTGTAAGTATAATGTTGGTTAAATGTCTGCATTACGACTCTCCCTATGGCCATTGGTAGGCCCATACTTGTTGTGTGTAGGCCGTCTAGGGCCATCTGCGTTGTAAGGATAGTTCATCACCTTATAACATACTTAGTGTAGCTCCATAATTCATGCCCATACGCATCATATGTATGCTTGATATGAGGAATGTTTGGTTATAACATGAGCTGTTGGGCCGAGACATTTACGGGACTCCATATGAGACGGAGTGCCCGACATGAGCGCATGGTATGCGCGAGATTGCTGCATATTTGTACGGTGTGATTCATGCATCTCGCATACATGTTACTTGATCATTGTACGCCCTAGCGACATCAGGGCCGTGGCCTCCACAAGCATATCGTGGATAGCTAGATGAGACACCGGAAATATTTGGTTCTAGCATACGGGCACCATAGATGTCCCTAGGTGAAAATCCCTAAACCTCCATGGCCAGGAGACACCCCAACGTCGAGACCGAGTGGATGTATATGAGCGCAAGAGGGCCGTATACCAGTAGGTCGTGTCTCCCACTGTGTCGTGGTCGGTTGGGAGGGGGCGTGACCTTACCCGCCTGAGTGAGGAGGCAATGTTTAGGTTGAGTTTGACCAGCTTGAGGAATGGGTCCGCTATCGATGAGCCGGGCCCGATATTGGTAAGCAGATAGTGAGGTCTCTTCCACTTACCCAGTTGTACGCTCGGATAGGGGTGGCAAGCTGGCTAAAGTGTAATAGACCCCAGTGATAATCCCAGAGAGGAACCGTACTGATACGTGGACTTATTGAGCAGGAATTGCATACCCATTCATTCATTCATTCACTATTCACTCGGGCTGGTGGTGCGTAACTATTTGTTACGTATACCATCACATGGCCAGGATTTCGGTTAGGCGCGCGACTAACCTGAGATCAGGAGTTTACCACATTATATCTGACTATCCAAATTTAGGTATGGGACTGGTTTGGATAGAAGTCCCTTATGATGGACCCCATAGCCTGTGATACTTCGTACTATTATCCTAACTTCACATTCCTGCATGGTCATTTCATTCACACCGCATATTACATTGCATCCGCAGTACTTAGCATTTTGGGTTACTATGTTTTTGCACTTATATGGCCTAGATGGGGTTAATGGTATTCGTGGCTCATCAGGATTTGTATATTGCATTTCATTCTCAGCATCTATTATTGTCTTATTATGTTTTGCATCGCATTGCCTTGGTACGACTGATAACATTCATGGACTTACCAGTATACTTTTGCTTACTCTGATGTCATATGATTCATGATCTTGTTAGTATTTCTGCTTATCCCGATGATGTATGATTTATGTGTTTTATGGTATACTTGGCACTTATCTTGTGCACACACTTCCACCACCCTCTAAGCTTTTGTAAGCTTATGCACGATAGATGCGTGCAGGTGGCGTTAGGTTGCAGCAGCGTTGAGCTTGGAGCGTGCAGCTGTCCTCTGGAGCTTTGATTTCGATATATGTATTTTTCTTTCATACACATTGTACTTAAAGTTTTGATATAATGGATATGTGGTGTTGTTGTTTTGTGACTTGGTTATGCTTGTGGTTATGCTCCATTACAAAAAAATCATACTGAAAATCCTCCTTGTAGGATCTCAGGATCGGAATCTCGCGTATGGGCGCTGGGAGCCGAGAATGGGGTACTACGGAGGTTGTCAGCGCCGGATTCGGCGATCGGGAATTTTGTGAGCCCGGTTTCTGAGTTTGGGGCATGACAGAAGTCATTAGATGGCTGATGCGATGATATCCCCTCTTGAGGTAGGGAATGCCCTCGGGTCCCCTCTTCAGGTAGGGAATGCTCTCGGGTCCCCCCCTGAGGTAGGTAATGCTCTTGAGTCCAAGGCTCAAGCCTCGGCCGATAGTAAGATTGGGGCCGCAGAGGAGGGAGGCTCAGTGCATGTGGGGAAGAGTGTCACAAGATACGGGTCAGGCTTCCATATATGTCTTGTTTGGCTCACTGGGTGGCCAAACATGCTCCGCAAGAAGAGATCACCAATCTGCTTTCCAAGTTAGATGACTCCTTCCTGAACGATTTAGCGACAGTCTTTTACAAGGTATTTCTTCTCCTCATATCTTTTAACCTTCATTTTTTGTACGCACCTTCTTACTTCCTTGTCTTTGCTTTTATTTAGTCCGTTCTTAGGCTCCTCTTGGCTTGGGAGAGAGTGTGAGAGCGTTGAAAGATAGACGCTGAAGTGGAGGCACTCTGAGCTGAAGTGGAAGTCTTGCAGAATGAGGCGACTCTCTTCAATCTAGAATAAGGCGAGTTGCGTCAGCAGCTTGAAGATGGGAAAGCCAGGGAGGTTCGGCTATAGGAGGTCACGACTCACCTCAAAGCTAGGGAGCTGCGACTACAAGGGGTCGTAGAGGACTTTAAAGCTTAATGCGATGCCGCAACCGTCGAGCTGACTCGGGCCAAGGCTCAAGCGGACTCACTGCCTCAGGAGAATGCTCGTCTGGATGAAGCCCTTGATCGGTCTAAAGTCAAGGCTGCAGAAGAGCATACCGTGTTGTCGCTCAGGCGAGGGAAACTCAACGGGCTGAAGACGAAGCTTCGTTGGCCGAGGCGGTGGCCGCAACAATAAAGGCTTTCAAAACTTCCAAGGAGAGGGACGCTGAGGCCACCAAGTTTTACAACCGCGGCTACGATGATTGCATTGATCGGTCCAGGGCATGTACCCCGACCTTAACCTTGACTCCCTGTTATTTGAGGAAGCTGAAGAGACACCTGTTGACGACATTCGCCCGGACCAAGCTCCTGACGCCCAAGCTCCTCCTCTGTCTGAATAGCTTAGATTACTTGCTCCTCTTTTTTTTTTTGGAAATAGTTGAAACTTTTTCTTTCTAATTACTTTTTGACCTTTTGGTGAAGGTTTATGAATGATGATTTTTCATGGGTTAATCCGTAGTTAATTTTTGGATGTTGGCTGTTGATTGTTGGTTGCTGATTTTTGCCAAGGCGTGGTCGTGCTGACCCTTTAGTTAGTCAGTTTCTTTCAACACTCTCTCGTAAAGTTTGAGGCCTTTATAGCCTGTTTGTTGAGTCCGAACCCCTAGCCCATCCCACAATTGGCGAGAGCCTTTTGCTTCACCCGTTAATCCGTGAACCGACTCTTATGTTGGGAGAGTCGGGTCAGTTTTTTGGCTTTACCTCTAACTTAGAGGGGATGCCATGTAGAATTTTTGTGGGATAATGTACTAACCCCTTCTTTAAGGGATTAGTACATTGAGTCTGCCCCTGCATGTGAGAGGAAACTTTTGCTAAATAGATAATTCGTTTGTGTAGATGCAAAGAAGTGAATTTTATTAGGAGCCTTGAAGGCTTGTCGCTCGGAGGCATATATCTTGTTGAGGGCCTTAAAGGCTTGTCGCTCAGGGGCATACATTTGTTGAGGGACTTAAAGGCTATTCCATCATGGATAGTAGACTTTCAGGTGCTCGGCATTCCAAAGGTGGGGGAGCTGACAACCCTCGAGGTCTTTCAAGTGGTAGGAGCCTGGCTTGGTTGATTGGACGACTTGATATAGCCCTTCCCATTTCGGTCCAAGTGTCCCAGCCCCCGAGTCAGCGGTATTCTGGATTATCCGACGAAGAACCAAGTCCCCAGGTTTGAACCTCCTGATCTTGACCTTTGAATTATAGAATCGTGTCACTTGTTGATATCGAGCTGCGGCTTAGAGCCTCGAAATATCTCTAACTTCTTCGAGCAAATCCAGGTTGGCTGCGATCTGTTCGAAATTCTAGTTTTCTTGATAGCTTTCGACTTGAGCCGTAGAGAGACCAATTTTGACTAGCACCATTGCCTTCGAGCCATAGGAGAGCGAGAATGGAGTCTCTCTTTTTGAAGACTGATCTGTTGTCCTATAAGCCCAAAGAACGAACGGAAGTTCCTCGGCCCAGCTTCCTTTTGCTTTTTCCAACTTTGTCTTGAGGTGGTGCTTAATGACTTTATTGATTGCACCTACCTGTACGTTGGACTGAGGATGTCGGGGAGAAGAGTATGCATTTATGATGCTAAGACCCTGACACATGCTTTGGAACTTGTCATTGTCGAACTGCCGACCATTGTCTGACACGATGGTGTGTGGAATTCTGAACCGACAAATGATGTTTTTCTAGACAAAGTCGACCACTTTCTATTCCGTGATTTTGACAACTGGCTCAGCCTCGGCCCACTTGGTGAAGTACTCGACTGCGACGATGGCGAACTTGACCTGCCCTTTTCCCGTGGGCAAGGGGCCGATGATGTCGACTCCCTACTAAGCGAACGGTTACGGGCCACTCATAGGAGTCATTTCTTCCGCAGGTTGTCTCGGCACGGCCGCAAAATGCTGCCATTTATCGCATTTCAGAACATAGTGCTTGGAGTCTTTCCTGATAGTTGGCCAAAAATATCCTTGTCGGAGTATCTTCAGGGCCAAGGCTCGAGTGCCAGAATAGTTCCCGCAGATTCCTTCATAAATCTCCCACATGACATATTCCGCCTCGTTGGGCCGGAAGCACCTGAGATAGGGCTGGGAATGTCTTTTCTTGTATAAGATGCCATCTAGGATGGTATATTGGGTTGCTCGGACCCTCAGCTGCGTAGCTTTTAACCTATCTGAGGGAATCTCGCCGGACGTGAGGTAATTAAAGATTGGGTCCATCCAGCTTAGATTAGCATGAACTGGATTAACTTTCTTCTCTTCCGACTTGCTGATACTCGGATGCTCTATGAATTTGACGAGGACGACTCGCTGGATCTTCCCTTCCGCGGCTGAAACAAGCCGCGCTAGGGCATCGGCCCATGAATTCTCCACTCTCGGGATTTGATGGATAGTACAATTCTAAAATTTTTCGATCAATTTCCTCGCCTCGTCAAGATAAGCGATCATCCCTGTTTCCTTGGCCTCATACTTGGTAGAAATATGATTTTCCACTAGCTGAGAGTCGCACCGGACTTGGAGAGATTGGACACCCAAGCTTGCCGCCAATCTGAGTCCGGCTAGCAAAGCTTCATATTTCGCCTCATTGTTTGAAGCCTTGAATCCGAGTCTGATCGCATATTGAATGGTCATGGAATCTGGCGCAATCAGGACAGTCCCAACCCTGGCCCCCTTGATGTTGGATGACCTATCCACATAGAGGATCCATCCCGGATCTGACACTGCTTCTTTGTCACCTGGGGGGTCAGTCGGACTTGTTTCAACTTCAGTACTGACTTCTCATGTGTTCAGATTAGTGAATTTGGCAATGAAGTCGGCTACGGCTTGGCTTTTGATTGCCGTTTTTGGACAGAACTAGATGTCGAACTCACCGAGTTCGATGACCCACTTGGTCGTGCGACCTGACACCTCGGGCTTTTAAAGAACTTATCTGAGAGGGGAGTTGGTCAACACAATCACGAAATGTGATTGGAAGTATGGACGTAACCTCTGAGCTGAAACAACGAGGCTGAGCGTTAGCTTCTCCAAGGGCGAATATCTTGTTTCTGCTGATACCATAGCGTTGCTCACGTAATAAACAGGGCGTTGTTTGCCCCTGCCCTCCTTGATTAGGTCCGAGCTGAAGGCCGAGGTTGAGACTGCAAGGTAGAGGAACAGAGGCTCGCCTTCTTCAGGTTTGACAGCAGAGGGGGGGAGCTTAGATACTATTTCAATTGCTAGAAAGCTTGCTCACATTCTGACGTCCATTCTACCTTCTTATGACCCTTCAACTGTTGGAAGAAGGGGAGGCATTTGTCTGTTGCTCTAAATATGAAACATCCGAGTGCTGCGATTCGCCCTTAAGGCATTGTATTTCTTTGATGGTCCGAGGCGAACTCATGTCGAGGAGTGCTTTGATCTGTCGGGATTAGCCTCGATCCCTCTCTGACTGACTTGGAAACCGAGGAATTTTCCTGAGCTGACTCTGAAAGCGCACTTTGTGGGATTCAGCTTCATCTGGAATTCTCGAAGGACGATGAACGTTTCTCTGGGGTCTGTCAGATGATTGGATACTTTAATACTTTTTACCAGTATGTCGTCAACATACACTTCCATGGAGTGTTCGATCTACTTAGAGAATATCTGGTTCACTAGCCTCTGATATGTGGCCTTAGCGTTTTTCAGGCTAAATGGTATGACCCGGTAATACTAAAGCCCCTTGTTCATGACAAAGGTAGTTTTCTGCTGTATGGGGGATGCATCGCGATCTGATTATATCCGGAATATGCGTCCAAGAAAGAAAGTAACTCGTGTCCCGCCGTGCTGCCCACCAGCTGATCGATCCAAGGTATCAAGAAACCATCTTCCAGACAAGCTTTATTCAGATCTGAGTAATTCACGCAAACCTGCTACTTCCCGTTGGCTTTCTTAACAAGGACCACATTCGAGATCCAGTCGGGATAATGTACTTCTTCTATAAATCCGGCGTCGAGCAGAATGAAGAGTTTGTCTGCTATTGCTTTGTACTGATTGGCGTCGAATGACCTCTTCTTCTACTTAACAGGTTTGTGATCTAGATCCACGTTTAGTCTGTGGACCATGACGTCCGAAGAAATTCCTGGCATATCTTGGTGGGACTAGGCGAAGACATCGCTATGTTGTCGCAGGAATGTCAGAATCTCGAGTCATTGCTCAGGATTCAATGATGTCCTGAGCTGAATGGTTCTGCTCGAATCAGCCTCATCAAGCGGCACTTTCTCTAGGTCTTCCACTGATGAGCCTTCCGTAGGCCCTCTAGGGTCTAGAACGTTGATGGTGAGCGCTTGCTTAACTGACTCCTTTTTTACTGCCATCGCATAACATCTCTGAGCTTCTCGTTGATCGCCTCAGAGGTAGCCTATTGCGCCTTCGGCGGGGAATTTCATCATTAGGTGATAGGTGGAGACGATTGCTCTCATTGCGTTGAAGGAATGTCTGCCCAAGATGATGTTGTACACTGACGGTACATTGACAACTAAGAAGTCCGGCATGAGTGTGACTTGATGTTGTCCTTCTCCCGCAGTTACAGGGAGGGAAATGGCTCCTTCGGAGATTACTCTTTCCCCGGCAAAGCCTTGCAAGGGGGTCTTCATAGGTCTGAGATGAGACCTCGAAATTCCCATTCTTTCGAAGGCCTCGGAATAAATTACGTCAGCCGAGCTCCCGGTGTCGACTAAGATGCGGTATACCTTTCGGTTCGCTATGGTCACGGTGACTACTAGAGCGTCGTCGTGTGGGTGCTAGATTCCGTGGGCATCTTCTTCTATGAATGTCAATGTGCATGGGTTGACCCGAAGCTCCTTTTTGGGTTGCTCGGTTAAATGAATGTAATACTCCGGTTCGGACTTTCGAGAGTTAGCCTTCCGCACCATGTTTGAATCTCCCCTACCGGATGAGCCCCCAAAGATCGTACGGATTACGGTGGGCTCCTCCGTAGCGTTATTCGGCTGCTCTCGCTTTCTCTCTTCTTTCCAAGCGGCTTTTCCTTCCTTGGTATACCGACGTAGGTGTCCCTTCCGAATAAGAGCTTAGATCTCATCTTTGAGATTGATACAGTCAGTCGTATTGTGGCCGTGATCTCGATGGAAGCCACAATACTTGCGCTTGTCTCAATGATCTGGGTTGGCTCTCATGCAAACATGTCAATTCAGCAGCTTCTCTCATGGGATATCCAATAGAATCTGCTCAGCGGATGCGTTGAGGGGGGTATAAGAACGGAATTTTTCCTTCGGTCTTCTGCTCGGACGACGATCACGAGAGACGTGGTCATCAACTCCTTTATTAGACGGCTAAGATTCTTTATTCCTAGGCCTTTTTCCTTTACCATTTGGCTTCGTCACTTGGATGTTCTTATGGGCATTGGAGAATTCCTCCGCGTTGGTGTACTTCTGTGCTCTGGCGACCAGTTCGCCTAGTGTCTTCAGCGGGTTCTTCCCAATGGAGAAAATGAATTTCCCTTCTTTTAGGCCACTGAATACGGCAGTGAGGGCCATTTTATCATCGTAGTCTTCCACCAATAATGCTTCCTTGTTGAAGCGGGCAATGTAATCTTTCAACGATTCCTTAGGCTCTTGCTTAATGGCGAACAAGTGAGTGTTGGGCTTTTGACTCCTCTTACCACTTATGAACTGGGTAAGGAATAGTCAGCTCAACTCTGCGAAAGAACCGATGGAACTGTCAGTACCAACTCCGTGTGGAACCTGCAAGTGTGATCGAGAACCCCCAGCACATCATAGTATTTGTTGCTGTCTGGATCTGCATCTATGAGCGATAGGCTTCTACATGTTCGGATGGGTATCTGGAACATGATTTCAGAGTATTGGATGACGGGAGGTATCTGGAATCTTTGAGGCATCACATCGTTCATGATTTCAGAGGTGAAGGGAGGTTCGGTCTGTTCCATCATTGCCTGAACGGCGGCGGGAGCTGACGTAGGCAGCTGTTTCTTTTATAGAGCCATGAATCTGTCGTTGAACTCCGCAAACTGTTTCTCCCACGGGTCTTTATTTTCTGCCACGATTTTCTGGTTTTTTTCAACTTCTAGAGTTCTCCTCCTTCTCCCTCGCTCCAGTTGATGACGGAGATCTGTTGGTGTCAGGGCTGAGGTGACCGAAGCATTGGTTGGAGCTCGCGTGACAGTGTTCCGAGCCGAAGTTCGGATTTGGGTTGGAAGAGGATTCTGACTTGAGAGAGGCACCTGGGGGTGTTGAGGCGCCTCGGACCTTTACCCCTCGGCGCGGAGTGGGCTTCCACGACCAGACCCACTAGTTCAGGTATAGGATCTTCCTGAACAGGGTGCGGTTGCGGCTCCTGTTGTTGCTTCATCCTGTTCACTTCATCCCGTAGGGCTTGTATCTCGTTTTGCATGGTGCGATATTTACTCACCCGATTGAGAGAACGCTGGGAGGGCCCTAAGGCTGATTCAGTGTGAAGTAGTGAGGATGAGCGAATTTACTCATTCAGCTTTGGTTCCGCAGCTACTACTTTCTTCTTTCCTCGAGCCATTATACTCGAGAACAGGAACCTGACTTTTTGTATCAGACTTCTCACAGACGGCGCCAAAAAATGTTGAGGTCAAAATCTGGATCACTCTCCACTCCTCGGATCCTAGCCCTGCACAACAAGAGAGCAAAGAAGACCCTGGCTAGGCTGGGGGACCCTCCGATGCCTAAGTCAGGTCAAGGGAATCGAGGTCTAAGTTGGAAGGGAGAGAGAGAGAGAGAGAGAGAGAGAGAGAGAGAGAGAGAGAGAGAGAATGCAAGATCTTCCCATACAGGGGATCATTTGGTTTGAAACGTCCCAAGGTGTGATTTCTAAATGGTATCCCATAAAACATTCACCAGACCTAATGGACAGTTTGGATCAAACAGTGGACCACACATGTGTCCGATGCAACTAACAGTACTATAACTTACAGTGTTCTGGGTGCAATGGATTATTTGTATAATAATAATAATAATAAAGGGTATACTTGAATATGACTCCAAACCACATATAACTATATTATTTGCCCATTAAATATAGACCATGACTTTAATGGTTCAATTTTTACTAGATGGTTAAGATGTAAATAAAATGTCTTATTCGCGGCCCCCCCTGTGAATTATGACATGTAAGACTTGTAATAGCTGCAGTGACTTCTTTTGCATAGAAAAACAGACCAAGACCAGTGATTCAAATGAATATAAATGCCCACTGGATCTGCTAGTGCTCTTGGCAAGGATATTCACCGCACATATGAAAGTGAAGTACACGTGTGTAGGTCGGAGCTGCTATCATTTGATCAGGACTCTGTATGTCTCAAAAGTGGTGCTGATCAGACCAATCAGGTAGGCCACACAAGTAAATAGAATTTGGCTGGCTGGTCTAATCACTCGTAACAGTTCATTTGTTCATTAACATATCGCCCGTATTACGATCGGACAGCCTTTTTTAAAGACATGTAATCTACGCTGTCGGATTGTGTAAGGAGCGGCACAAATTCAATGTGTGGTGAGATTGCACTTACAAAATGCACACGAGCGAATTCATTTAACATATCTGATATATAAGAAAGAAAGACCATGTAGACTAATGAACGAGAGAAGTCCAGCAGAGGAGCTGTAAGCAATTACAAGGTTGTACTTGCCCCACATGTCGTCATGCAATCAAGTTCACTCGCGAGAGTTCATGTGCAACGTGGCATACGTGTGGAACATCACTTGAAAAACAAAGGGTTCGATCTGGTCATCAATAGGCCAAACGTATTTAACAGAAGTGGACGACTAAGATAAATTTACCAATCGTCAACATGTAATGCATATTTGGCTCTCTGGATTAGAAGAACACCATCCACGCATGGTGATTCCTGTCACACGTACGACATTGCGTTACACCTAGTGGTGCAAAATGGTCGGGCTAGGTTGTGTTGTGGAGGGTTCAAACGGTCGATTGTTTGAAATTGTGGACCATACATATATGACATTGGCTAATCAAGAGCTTGAACAGTTTGGATCATGCAAAGTGGGCTTTAGGTGGGACCCACAGAGCTATAGTACATGAAGTCATTAATAAACCATAGAATACATTACCAAACTCTTCATCCAGGACGTAGATTGGGTATTACCTCAGGTAAGAGATTATGGAAACCGGAAACGGATTGGCTACTCCCCCTGCCACCAGCCAATGGCTGATGGTAGGTGCTCTGTGGGCCCTACCATGATGTATGTGTTTCATCCATTCCATCCATCTATTTTTCTAGATCTTTTTATAGTGTGAAACCAAAAATGATGTATATCCCAATCTCAAGTGGACCACATTATAGGAAACAGTGTTGAATGAACGTTGACCATTAAAAGTTTGAGATCAAGCTGATTTTTGTTTTTTCCCTTCATCTGAGTATGTATGAACTAATCAACAGATTGGATGTCAAATAAACAGTAAAGTGGGCCTTAGGAGGATTTTAATGGTGGATATCTAATTACTGTTGTTTTCCTGTGACGTGGTTCACATGAGATTTATATCCCTCTCGCTTTTTTTTTTGGATAAAGTGCTAAAATGATCTTTAAAAATGGTTGAACAGAAGGATGAAACATATACATTATGGTGGGGCCACACCGCACCGACTACCAACCACCAGGCTGGAGTAGTCAATCCGTTTCCTTGGTAAGGAAGGTGATGTGGCAGATGTGGTTGGACGACAGGCTTATATTAAAGATATAGTCATGCAAAGCAGGTTGGAAAGTTGTTATGTGAATTATATACCCAGTGTCTCCATCTGACAGAGGTCCGTAGACCAGCTAAATCCAGCCACGTAATCTGGGTCCCCAAATTAAGAACGACGTGATTGAATGGAGACAGCTGGTCACCTAACTAACGTCCATTTTGTCATATATACGGCCACCAGGTGATGAATCTAATGACCTCGCTTTTGGAAAGGAGGATGTTATGGTTGGCCCACCTAATGGATGATGACCGTCTCAAGCATATGTACCACACATACTATCTTAGCAAAACTTAAAAAGTCCATTAAGCACGTTAACTTCCTATCTCTTCAGATTAGGGGTGGGAATGGGTCAGGTGTGAGCTGGGTCACCGTTAGGCCAAAGCCAGAACCTGACCTGCGACCCATTGCAATGTGGCCTGACCCAACCCAGTTAAAATTCCTAACCCAAGCCCAACTTAACCCAACATACTAAATCATAATCAGTTCGGGCTTGATTTACCAACCCAACACAGCCACACTTGGGCTTAAGAATGCCGTACAGTGCTAAACTTACACTCGCCTGGTCCAATTAGGTCATGCATATAAACAAACATACATTATTTGCATTTATCTAATTTCTATCTGTTGATTTATTTGGGATTTTGGGTTGGCTTAGGTTGGGTTGGATCATTTGTCCCATGCAATATGGGTAAGGAGCATAATCATAAGTGTACCCAAGTAACTAAAAAATTATCACCTCATATCCACTAATATAATATTTGAGTACAGTGCTGAAAGGGAAATATATCATATAACAAAATTCCAAAAGATCGGGTATATGCTTCTGCCTCAATGCTGCTGCGGTCTAACATAACCTGCACGTAACGAACGTGCATAAGCTTACTACAAAGCTCAGAGAGTGTGTGCGTGTATGCACAATGCATGTGCCAATCATACAAATGTTAGAGTAAGTGAAAATGATGGGAGACTAAACTGGAAAGTCCATAAATGATATTAGCCATACTAAGGTTATGCAATGCAAGGCCTACATGGCCGAATGTCATATGCTAGAGATGCAACGCAAGTATGTCAATCCTCAACTAGTTCACGTATCAGTACAGTTCATTACTGGAAACATCACCGGAGTCTAATACACTTCAACACTGGCTGCCACCCCATCGCGCGCATGACCAAGTGAGTGGAAGAGACCCCACTATCTGCCTTACCAGTAGTAGTATGTTTTTGCTCACCCGGCTCGTCGATAGCGGACCCATTTACAAACTCAGCCTAGCTTACAGCCCCCTACCTTCAAGTGGATAAGGTCACACCATTTTTCAACCAACCACGACATAGTGGAAGACGGGGCCTACTGATATTCAACACTTGGGGGATCATATTATCCACTTGGTCTTAACGTTGAAGCATCCTACTAGTACCACAATGATTTTGGGACTTTCACCCAAGGATATCTATGGTGCCCTAATGCTAAAACATATATTTTCAGTATTCAATCTAGCCATCCACGATATACCTGTGGAGGCCATAACTCTTATGTCGCTAGGGCGTAAAGTGATCGTGACATACAAAATGCGAAATGTATGAGTCATACCATCCAAGTCATGCATCAAACATGTGCGTACACCGCGACCATGTGGGGCAACCCTATTGCATATGGGGTCCCCTAAGTATCTCAGCCCAATGACATATGTTATGATCAATCATCACCCACAACATGCATACAAATGATGCGTATGGGCATATGTCTGGGCATGATGTCATTATACTAAGCATGTTCTTAGTGTGTCCTACCAAGTTAAGTACACTAGCATGTTATCAAACATATCAGACAATAATCAGCCTTAATCGATACATCATATACAGAGAGTGAGAACTAAACGACATGGCCCACTAGAAATATAGAAGTCTATATGGTATGGCCCACGTTAGACTAACATTAGCTTCTCATGTAGCCTGCAAGGCATGAATAGAATATATATAACAAGGCGGGGTCTACTGGGAGTGACCCGAATGGACACCCATATGTACAACACGTGTGTCACCATGCTACTAATCCATTTGGGCACATGGCCCACTAATGGTGTCCCAAACTAATCAGATTATCAATGATATCACAATAATTACTTTAGTAGGATGATATTCACCGTCTAATCACTGCTAATGTAAATTGACAGTTATAGATCATTAGTTAGTCACTAGGATATGATTATATGCTCATGGCCCATCTGAGTCTTGGGACTTCATCAGTTCGGGCAAAGAATATGCTTAAATGGATTTTAATAAAACATAGTTTCAATATACACATGTTAACTAATTTAAAGATTTGAATTAAAGATGTTAAATATAACCAAAGATCTAAGGGATCTCAATTCCAGGATTTCTCAAAACTAGAGATTCCTAAGTCCAAGGGATCCCAAAACCAAGAAATCCCAAAGTCCAAGAGGTTTCTAGCCCCAAGTTACCCTATGGTACGGCTCACCTAAGATCTGGATCAACCTGAATTTTGGGCTCATGGCCTAACATGATATGATAAGGTGGATGAACGGAGTGGATATGATACATGCATCATGTAGGGTCCCATATGTGGGGGCAGCCCAAGGAGGCTTCCTCCCTCGCGTTACTGGGCAATAACGCCCAGCGACAACTTCCATTTTCTTTTGTTTCTCTCTTCTTCTTTTTTTTGTATGCACCATCAGTGCGGGCCCCACATGTATTTTTTATTCCATTCACCGCATAGTCCATCTAGAGTGGGTCTAATGGGCTCTGATTTGAATTGATTTGGACGAACATGGACTCCATAGTGGGCCTTGGAAAATTTCAACAGCAATGGTTTGTTTTCCTCATTACGGCCCACTTGAGACCCGAATCTGTCTCATCTTTTGGCCCAATGCCTAAAATGATCTTGAAAAAATGGTGGATGGTGTGGATTCAATATAAACATCAGAAAAGGGTCCCACTTGTGAGACTCAAAATTTTCCAAAGAATTGGTTAACTCCCACTTACATGGCATTTATGTATTTTTCATGTTATTAGTATGTTTTGCATATATTATTAATGTGGGCCCTAAGTGGATGATCTAATCCATTCGCCGTCTTGGCCAACTCGAATGAGGTTAAATAGACTCTGCCTAAGACTGGTTTAGATAATCAGGGACTCCAAAGTGGGCTCTAGAATGTTTCAATAGATGGACATTAATACCCTTACTACGTCCCACTCAAGACTAAGATTTGCTTCAAAATTTAGCACATGACCTAAAATTATATGGAGAAGATGGTGGACAGTGTGGATTAAACAAATTTATCATAGTGGGGTCCACGTATGGGGGCAGCCCAATGAGGCTTCCACCCTCACCGTCACTAGCAAAAACATCTCGTGACATGTTTTTCCTTGTTCTTCTCTTTCTTCCTTTAATTTTATTTTATTCTACTATGTGGGGTCCACTAGTAGATAATCCATTTCGTCCATTATACTGGTCAGCTCTCTATGTACCAAAGGAGTCTAATGATGGATAAGTCCAGCACTTATACACACAACAGTAGGCCTTAGAAAGTTTCAACAATGAGACTTTGTTTCCCTCGGTGCGGTCTGCTAGGAACTCATATTTATCTCATTTTTAGTTTCATAACCTAAAACGACATGGGGAAGGTGGTGGACGGCGTGGATTAAACAAATACATCAAGGTGGGGTCTATGGTTAGAATGCCCCCACCTCATGTAGGCATGGTTGATGTGAGGAGGTGCTCTCACTACCACCATCGGTTATGGTGTGGTCCACCTTATGGTTGGATTAGCTAGATTTTTGGGCTCCACGACTAAAATGAACTAGAAGATGGATGGATGCTGTTGATCTAATAAATACATCAATATGGGTCCCCATGAGTGAAAACTCACTCCAAACCTCCCATTTAAAAAATAAGAAATGATGTGGGTAACCCAACCCCTGAGCATTTATGGTATGAGTCACCTGGGATTCGGATTAGCTTTATTTTTGAGCTCAATGCCTAAAATGAGAAGGGAAATCGGATGGACAGTGTGGATGATACACACACACACACACATCATGATGGGTCCCACAAGTGAAGTCCACATGGTGGGTTTGAAAGGTAATTGTGCCAGAGACATTTCTGTGTCCAGAGACATGGTGCCACTACCCTTCTCCCTCTTTTGTGTTTTAAGGGTGAGGTAGGGCCCACCTAAAAAATCCACTTCATCCATTTGAATGGCCAACTCATGGTGGGGCCAACAAGCTTTAGATCACATCAAATTTTGGTGTATTTTCATCATCCAAGTGTGCTTACACAATCAATTGATTTAAAAAGAAAATAAATATCATAGTGGGCCACACAAGGTGGTCCACGCTATGATAGCGTGCGGGATACGCTCTCCACCACTTGTGGGTCCCACAACACCATGAGAATAAGAAAAGAAAGGGAAAGGAAGGGAAATAAATCCCACAATCGAGGTGGTCCCTCCCCACTATGGGGTCCACCACATACTCAATACATTATCAAGGTGGGTCCCACCCTTATGGGCCCACCAAAATAAAGAAATCACAAAAAATGAGAGAGTTTTAACCCTCCCATGCACTCACTTAGAAGGATGGACGGTTGGATCGTCTCGGATCAGCGATCGGATGGCCCACCAAGCTCCTCTTCACCCCTAATCTTCTTTAATCTCATTTTTCTCTATTTTCTTACTCTTACTCTCTTGATTTTTCCTAATACTCTCACAAGCTCTCTTTCTTTTCTCTTAATCTCTTCCTAATCTTTCTTTCGTTTCTCTCTCTCTCTCTCTCTCTTAATTTCTCCCTAATCTTTCTAATATTTCTCTCTCTCTCTCTCTCTCTTAATCCCTCTCTACTCTTGCTAGAAACGGTAAAACTGAGAGGGAGTTAGAGTATTTTTGTGGTAGAGATTTTAGGATAGAGAGGGAATAATGGGAAGATGGAGGGGTAAAATAGAGAGAATAAGAAAAAAAGAATCATGGCTAACATAGTTAGGGGTATGGGTTGGATGAGAATGACATGGGTTTGTTTGACAAATAGGGAGAGAGTGACATGAGTGATGGATTGATTAATTTGATAACATGGGGATTTGCGTAAGTGGAGCCCATGTGCATTGTGCGGCCTATCTCGGATTATGCTAAAATTGTAACTTCTAATCTAAGGGTTGAAATGGGACGTGCCGTGTGGCGTTAGAATTGTAACACCCGTGCAGTTACTAGAGTACAAGTCTCGGGGTATCGCGTTACAAAAATATGGTAACGATCAAAACTCGTCGATCTGGTTCACCGAGAACATGCTATTGTTTAAGTAGAAGTGTCGGAAGGTCTCGTGGGGTTACGGGTCCTATACTTAAGATAACAAATTAATATAACAACAGTTTGTAAGATAGGTGGCTTGAATCTTTCAATCGTCGAGATTATCTGGACAATGGTCTATCATAGCACGCGGCGTGCAACAAACCAATGGCTTAGATTACAAAACTATGGTCCCACTTCAGAATATTAAGTGCATAGCTTTGGGTCAAGAATCCCATAATTCTTCTTTATAGGTGCACTCCTGTGGCGTGACTCAGAATCAAAAGCAACCATTGCAGAGTGGTCCCACAAGTAAAGGTGGTCAGATAATCGCAACCATTCATGATATGCAAGCTGCCCAACAAATAATAATAATAATAATAATAATAATAATAAGACACTGCATGGCCGATTACATTTTTGCTATGATAACTGAAAAAGGGATTTGGCACTGACCTACCTTGATATGTGTACACCCATTTTCAGCTCAGTGACATAGATCAATGAGAAGTCACCATGTGTTGTTACCATCAGTTTAATGTTGTCAGTCGTATTTGTGATAAACTTATTTTCTCATGATTTTCTTTATGTAATATGAATTCCATTACCATCATCTGTATAAAAGATCGACTGGGAGAACAAATCCTTCCACAGATATGGCTATGATAAACTCAATGAGACCATCTCTTGTAATCCTTCTAAAATGGGAGACTTTTTCAGAGACATCTGGAGGGTTTGCGATGATCACGAAGATTCTAAATATCTAAATATTAGACCAATATCCATGTAGATTAGTCACAACACAGACCCAAATTATGAGAGGGTGGACACCAGCACATCGGGTCCCTGGACGTACATCGATTGGAATTAAAAGAATGGAAGCGCTTGATCTGGTGGGTTCGGTCCCACCAATTCTACGATAAGAAGGGATTGAGATCGTGGAAAAGAAGACAACACTGATTAAGTCATTCAGATGCAATGAGGACCGAATCTATTTAAGGTTAGAGGTGAATGATAGAGATGGATCAAATCGATCCCAAATTTATATGTTGTAGGGTCCGGAAGGTCTCTAATATATGAGTATCTATGCAAACGTGGAGATCTAAAAACCAATTTAAATTTATAGATATCTCCCTATTTAGAATGCATATTGTAGTTGCGAAGGATCCTGGATCAACAAGAAAACCCAATGAGGGTTTTGCCATCTTGACAACTTATAAAAGGAGTGCACGATGAAGAGCTCAAGGCCCACACCAAATACAATTTATCTTCCTTTTCATTTATCTTTATGTTTAAATTAGCATAGCCTAGTCTTAACATAGATCATTACTATTCAACACCACTGCTACAGTACCATAAGATTAGATTAAATATTTGCAACCCTAAGTTTTTAGATCCCAATCAACCGAGTCTTTACTTGGGTGATCATGTTTCAGGTCACATCATGCTGACTATTCGCCCCGATCATCTGTTCTTATAAAAGGATAAGGTATTTATCTATTATTTTGTTTATTTCTCTAGTTTATCTAACACTCTGTTAATTATAATGAGCTTCTTCAAATATTAATAAAATTGACATTATTTTAACCTTCTTTTATTTATTTATTAATCTATAACAATTACTGGTGAAAGAATAAGTCTTTAGACATAAGGCAAAAAGAACTCTAACCCTTTCACAAATCATCTCATCATTGATCACAGTAGGTAGCTAACTAGATAATTGAATTTTCAAATCTAATCTTACTCGGTTGTTTTAGTGCGGGGGTCACTAGCGTCCAATCAAACATTGAGTCAAGTACAACTTTGGCACACCCACACTTCCTAATCACACACATAAACAGAATATAGGGCCTTGGTTGCACGTGTGGTCTTGTGTTTGATTAAATTGTGTGAACATATTTTTTGGCACGGCTAATAAGACCTAGTAGGCTATTTTTATTTATCTATCATTTTGTTTATTTCTCTAGTTTATCTAACACTCTGTTAATTATAATGAGCTTCTTCAAATATTAATAAAATTGACATTATTTTAACCTTCTTTTATTTATTTATTAATCTATAACAATTACTGGTGAAAGAATAAGTCTTTAGACATAAGGCAAAAAGAACTCTAACCCTTTCACAAATCATCTCATCATTGATCACAGTAGGTAGCTAACTAGATAATTGAATTTTCAAATCTAATCTTACTCGGTTGTTTTAGTGCGGGGGTCACTAGCGTTCAATCAAACATTGAGTCAAGTACAACTCTGGCACACCCACACTTCCTAATCACACACATAAACAGAATATAGGGCCTTGGTTGCACGTGTGGTCTTGTGTTTGATTAAATTATGTGAACATATTTTTTGGCACGGCTAATAAGACCTAGTAGGCTATTTTTATTTTTTATAGAATAAGATGCCTCCAAAATAAATAAATAGAAGAACTAGTTCTATTGCTAATGTTATGGAAGAACAATAAGACCTGGGCCAGCATTATGAGCCCATCGTCGATATTAAAGTAAGATCATCTTCCCAATCAATCTCTGGTGAACTTGATGCATCTTTCGATCGAATGGACAAATACATGTAGCATATCGTTAGGGGATCTAAGTCACAGTTACAGATATTCAAGGGAACGAGAATTTCCTTTTGATACTCAAGACAAATGATATCCGCTTTACCTCTGCTCATCATGTTGAACGAGAGGCAGAACGGCCGGCTGAGCTCCCAATCAGATTGAACCTCAAGGTTGACCTTCACCACTTCTACCGATGACGAGGAATGACCGAGATGGTTGGTTGTACAACTGGCCGGAATATCACGACCGACAAAATTATTAAACACCCGGGGGGGCAATACCCAGTCGGCGCAAGTAATCACGGGGGGAAGGGGGAATCTACTACCCAGTCGTGATTATATGGTGATGTGACTAGAAACTAGGGGGAAACCTCTTAGTAGTCCAGTTGTCCATAGTGGTTTCCATAGGGCAAGTACCAAGGGGGAAAACCTCAAGCGGGCTTGGCCATCTATTGAGGACATAATAGGATAGAGGCTCTAGAGGGGCAACCTTTGGCCACACCTCTAATCCACAATGGCTACTAAAGGCTAGAGGTGCACGGGGGGAAACCTTCTGCCATGCCTCCCCTAACAGCCATTGGTGATATGACACGGGGGCCATATCCTGACCGACTATAAAAGTATCTCGGCCAAGAAGAGCTACCAAGACCACAACGGTCGCTCGATCGAGATAACATCATAAGACCCATGCAAGAGTATGGAGTGCGACTGAATGACCAAAGAATTACTCGACCAATTATAGGAAACCCTATCCTGAGTGGATCGATCAGCATTACGAGTTCCCTAGAGGCCTCAAGTTTTTTTAGTTCAATCTTTTCTCAAGAGATGGTGAAACCTCTATGATCGAACATGTCTACCGCTTCACCATGCAATGTAGAGAAGCATCCCATAACAACTTCCTGAGGATTAGGTTTGTTGGGAACACCTTGATAGGGGCCGCCGCATTTACATGGTACATCAATCTCTTGGTGAATTAAATTTAAACTTAGAACGAAATGGAAGAGAAGTTTCACATGTAGTTCCACTGTACTAAACCAGAAGTATATATCTATGGCTGACTTGTTCATGGTGAGGCAACCACCAAAAGAGTCGTTCGAGTAATTTATCGCCCGGTTTAAGGGCATTAGAAATTTCTACCAAGTCATTCTCCCAAAGGCTTAGTTCGTTAGGTTGGCCTTGGAAGGCATGGGTTTCAAGCTTTGCAAGAAGTTCGAAGGCATGTACTTTGTGGACCTATTCGAACTATCAACCAGGGCTACCAAATACGAATGAATCCTCCAGGAGTAAGAACAATGGATGAATTATTCTAAGGACATGTTTTATCGTGACCCAAATTACGAGTTATTCATGACAAAAGTAGTTCCCACACGGTTGGGTGATGACCATGATGCCTGCTATGAGGTGACCATGGTTGAGATAATGGGCACATAGTCATGCGACTTCTCGGTCCTAAAGAAGGTCAAGTGTAAAATCCTCAGTTGTGGTTAATCTAAGAAAGGGCACCCCGAGGATCCGAGACACTACATGTTCGATATTTCTAAGGTCGAGGAAATATTCAATATCCTCTTGGAGAGAAAGTTTATTAGGCTCCTCGAGCATCAAAAGATCCCATCGGTCGAAGAACTCAAAAAGGGAGTTTATTACAAATGAAACAATACTAAGAAATATTCTACTAATAATTGTATTTTGTTCGGAAAAAAGTACATGAGAACATTGACAAAGGCCTCCTCAAGTTCCTTGAGAAGGAAGTCATGCGTGTCGACCAAGACCCTTTCCCGATGATGGCCCCAAATAACAGTGTCTCAGCCAACCTCAAAACAATCACTTGATCAACCGACCAATGAAATCAACAACTACATGTACCCCAGCAAAAGGATCCTTGCCGAGCATGAAGACACTACCGATCGATCATCCTCTTAACCCATCTCCTCATATGGATAAGGGTAAGGAGCCTTATGCTAAAATTGAGGACCAGCTAGTGTTATGTGACCGATGCACCAGAAAAAAACCAAAAAGCACTAGAAGTTTCATGGTCTGAACAACCATTCTATCAGATCAACATGGATCCTTAGTTGCCTCACTACAGGGCAATTGTTTGTATGTAAGCGATCGTATAAGTAATAACTCAAAGAAATGAGCGACCGATTTGAACCAGCGACTGTTGAGAAAATCAGACAGTGAATAACACAGGTATGGGTGCCCAAAAACCACAATCCTAAAGTTTGCGAAACTCCATGGAAACACCACGGAGACGCATTGAAAAACAACCTGGGCATCGAGCCCCAATCAGTCCTAGAATGGTTCGGCAGACCAAAACATTCACTGACTAATGAACTATTGCCATCCACCACAAATTTCCTCAGCCACCCTAAGGTTTAATGAGGACCTACAGACATCAATTGTAGCGACAGAGAGCTGCGGCCATATAATTTTTTTATGACCACTTGGGTGATACGAAAAAACTTATGGTTGGTCAAAGAGAGGCTAGGGTCACAACCTAACCCAATAGGTTCTCCTTAGGATAAATCATGAGTGAGGACCCTACTAACAATTGTATGAACTCTGAGGAATACATCACAACTACTTAGTCCTTCCAAGGATCTCTGCATTTGGAGGATTCATGAATGATAGAAGTCGATCCAGAGATCGTGGAAGTCTAGAAGAGAGGACTCACTATGATGGTGTCCTTCAGAACCTTGTCACATATCATCTTTAACTACAACATGGCATTCATCATGCCAATGAAGTTTCAAGTAAGGCCAAACCAAATGGTCGGAGATTGGGAGAAGTAGGTGAAACCTCATCACAAATAAAAGTGGAGGCTTTCACCCTTAGCCAAGATGACATTAAAGAAGAGTTCATCATTGGTGACGATGGGAAATGTGACGAAGCCCCGACACAACCAGGAGTTGAGAACCCCATAGCTAGCCACTATCACAGAGTTAAAGGGACAATCACAATTGAAGATGATGAGCAAGTCCATAAGGCCATTCTAATACCCCCGAACTATTGGATGTCCTTGGCTGTTACTACTGAAATTCTAAATTAATACCCACATATATGTGTGTCCACACTTAATTTTAAAAAATGTACATGAAATTAAGCCTTCTCTATTCTCAATTGGCTAATATGAACAATCCTAACCTTCCATTAAGGAGCATGTGGATCGCCAGGGTGTATAATAAGAAATTTTTGTTACGAAATATTCGTTACGTTCGGTCTGTTATGGGGAGCAGGATCAGAGATCATTTGGATCGTTCGATGCTCCCCAGATCTATGGTTGGGACTAGAGAAGAAATTTTGAGAGAAAGTTGCCCTAATTAGACCTGTTTCTCTCATATAATCGAAAGAAAAATGTGTGACATTAGAAGAGTTCGATACCCATCGGGTTTTTTAGTGTGTCCCTTCAAATAGTGGGTCCCACAAGCTTTATGGGATCAATCTGGTCCATCCAAAACCTTAAGATCAGAAGAAAACCCCTTAGATTCTGTTTTACCATTATCAACGATGTCATCTTCTTCATTTCCACCTAAAACTGTAACGCCCTGAAATTCGGGGGTCGAGTATGAACTCAACTCTCGAGTTCCAACGCATCACTTATGCAACATACACAATGATGGTTAAATTTGTCTGAGTTAGCGCAATAAACATGAATGAGATTATACCAAAACAGTAATTCATACTCCAGTTCAATTGTATAAAGGCAAGCGGAAGACTAAAATTTTATATTCAAAATATGTAAAGTATCAAAATTTTGTGAACTCCAGAGTATGAGTACTAACTGAGTACCAATATACATGTATTGTTTCTAAGTCAAAAATCACAATACGACTCTATAGATAAGCCCTGGAATCCCCGCGATGCAGTCGGCCTAAGCATAGCCGTCAGAATACTGCATAAAGGAGAACTCCTTCTGATCCTCCTCGAAGTCGAGCTCCGGCTCCTGAACAGAGGCGCCATCTACACCTGCGACAGTACGGTGGGTGTTGTAAACACCGTCCGTAACGTGGGAGTGAGTAGCTAACTCAGTGGAACAATAAAGCATAGGTTAACATGTTATCAAATCAATCAAGCAGTAATGATAACGCAGTACAAATCAAACATTTCTAATTACTCTTGTTAAGTGCAAAAATGATATGACATGATCTGTTGTATGCCCTTGCCAAACCACCCTCAGCGACATCATCTTACGTTCGCGAATGCTAACTCCTCAGTGCGCCACATCTACACAAAGCACATGCGGTGCAATGATGCTCATGATTACCAAGTTTTTATTAATCCATTTCAACCAGCAGTATTGGGAAACTAAGGTACCTCCCTTATATCATTCCCAAACATGATACATTCTAGGGTCATCAATCCTAGCTAATCTCATACGATATTATGGTTTGAGAAGCGTAGTGAAGGCATCGCAAAGGGCTCGTCATCCGTCGGCGCGGATCTGATCTTTGCAGTATGCGGCTCAATTGCTGGCCGTCAACTCAAGTACATATCTCACCGTACTTGGCTCAATCGCTAGCCGTCAGCTCAAGTACAGGTCTCACCGTACTCGGCTCAACTCATACTCTAATTACTGTGAAAGACTCGTCGCAATCACAGACACTTAGACTATACTCGAAGATACTACGGAGGACTCGTCGCCCGTCAGTACGAGCACAGGTCTCACCGTACTCGGCTCTCACCGTATGTATCAACAGCTCGAATATAGTGTCCCATACCACCATAATCGGTTCACGAGGTTGGTTGCGCAATGGTCACTACGGGGAGGCACATGACCCCAGCGTAGGCTGACAGCTCGACCACGGTGTCCCATACCACCATGCCCGGCTCATGCGTCTTAGCGGATCGAGGTACCATGGTTAACGGGATCGCCACTGGTAAGTTTGGTACCCTAGGTTCAAGCAGTAGAGACCAAACATGGTGAACATACATATACACTCCGGTTTACTTGACGGGCCTGACTAGCTCGAGCGCACCACAGGTTGAGCGATATGGAGCGCAAAAGCACTCCGTGTGGCCAACCACTATCGCCAACCGAAGTACGACTCGGGTTCGCCAGACACGTCCGTTGTGGCGATATAAATCTCGACCCACAACCGCAAGTCTGGTGCAGGATGCTTGGACTATAGGCATAGTCCCAAACTCAAACAGTTGTAAGGCATGAAGTTAAGCATGAAGTAAAGCATGTTAGCAGGCATGTTATAAAGCATGAAGTAAAGCATGAAGTAAGGCATGTTGTAAAGCATGTTGTAAAGCATGTTGTAAAGCATGTTATAAAGCACTATACACATAGGGATACAATTACATCCACATCTCAAGTGAGTGGTTATAGCTAACCACCGCATGGAGAGGGGTCCTACATGTCTCTAAGGGAGTCGGAAATCCCATATCAGCACCTCTCTAAGGCACTAACACTCAAACATTTACACACACAAACATCTACGCGAACACTTAGAATACGCTATTCCAACATACACGACGTATGTTAGCAAAAGCGTATTAGGGCTATTCTTTCGCCAAGCGGTTATTTTATCCACGTATACCATATCCATACAACAAATAATCATGACAATTACATTTCCAAATTTTACACATATGCGATATTTCTAGAATACACAATTTCAACATACTTGACATTTACAAGGGAACATGTATTTTGGCGATTCCTTTCGCCAAACTAGTATTTTATACATATATTGTATAATAATACATTAAATAAACATGTCATACATTTTCCCAAAAAAAATATATATACGGTATTTCTAGAATACACAATTTCAACATACGTAGCATTTACACATGAACATGTATTTCAGCGATTCCTTTCGCCAAATTAGTATTTTATCCATATATCATATAATCATACATTAAATAAACATGTCAAACGTTTTTCCAAAAAAAATACGTATACGGTATTTCTACGTATACCTAGAGTATGTGAAATTCCAATTTCTACAACGTTAATCGAAACAGGAAACGGAAAGCACTTTGTACACATGCATTTACATGCAGATCATGAATCTATCATTATCTGACATTGAAAGCGTTGAAAACTGTAACTTATACAATTAAAGTCCTCACCTTTGCCTTTAGAAACGCAACGAATCAGCAAGGGTAGTAGATCTTCCGTATACGGGAGTTTTCTAGCCTAAAGAGCAGAATCGGTTAGTCGTTACACAACCCACATCGATTCTACCTTACATCAGGCCTAGGGTTAGGGTTTCTTACCTTCAAATGGGCTGGATACCGCCGGGAAAACACCTGGAACGGGGCGGTGTAGGTCGTGCGACAACCCAAAGCAGTAGGAGAAAGATCGGGAACAAACTCCAAGCCTTTCTCTCTCTTTTCTCTCTCTCTCTCACTAGGGTTTTATCCCAAATTCGTATGGTTGTGAGAGGGGCTGTTCTAAGCTCCTTTTATAGCCAAAAACATTCCCAAAATAGACTCAGGTTCAAGGGTGACTGCTTATATAGGCATTTCGCCACTTTTCCAGCTCAAAAGGGAGGTTCTGGTGGCCCTCCTCGAACCAAACGTCAGACTTAAGCTCACCATCTATGGATCTACGTGGGATTATGTTTTTGACTCGATCGGATTCCCAGATCGCACGTGGCGGACCACTTTCAGTTCGACGACGGTCAGTGGGCCACGATCAAAATTCCAAGTACATGTAAATGTTCTGAAATTTTCTTAATCCGAGGGTGTAATTTGGTCGGCGGTCGACGGTCGGGTTGCTTATACCGACGCGTCAACGAATGATGAGATCACTATTCCGGATATTTATTTTGGAATGGGAATAGTGTTTTCACACACCCTCGCTCAGGATCGAGCGAATGGCCATGGAACATCGGATGGAGCGATTTTGAGATGATTGTTAAGCCCGGTGGGCGGTCCTAGTTCCTTAGCTTCGGGTTAATCGGACTCCCGATGTGCGATCTAGACCTAATATGAAGTTTCGTTTCATTCCCAGAAGCAGACGGAAATGAGTTTGGTTCTAAACTTTAGGGTAACCTAGCGTCAATGATTATGCAACTTTTGGGTCTTGCGGATCGTATTTAAAGCGATCCTAACGGATTTCATGGCTAATCGAGTTTAGTACTTAGTTAACTTTGTTAAATTTCTAAAGAATTTAATCTACGTGATTTCTCGGGTCGAGGTGGTACTCGACCCAATGTCGGAAATTTACGGGGTCGTTACAATCTACCCCCCTTAAACAAAAAATTTCGTCCTCGAAATTTATACCTTTCGTACTCCTCGAGAAGGCGAGGGTAGTTTTCACGACCTCGGCCTCGGTCTCTCCCGGGTAGCTTCCTCCTCGGAATGATGTGTCCAAAGCACCTTCACAAGTGGGATGACCTTGCTACGTAGTACCTGCTCCTTCCTATCAAGGATACCCGTCGGGCGCAGCTCGTACGTAGCATCCTCACTCAACTGTACCTGCTCCCATCTGATGATATGTGAAGGATCAGGAACGTACTTCTTCAGCATAGATACACGAAATACGTTGTGTACGGAAGCAAGTGGTGTAGGCAAGGCGAGATGATACGCCACATCACCCACTCGATCCAGTATCTGAAATGGACCGATAAACCTCGGTGTGAGCTTCCCCTTCTTCCCAAACCGAAGGACTCCTTCATAGGGGAAACCCGAAGGAACACATGATCTGAGCCTCGAACTCCGCGGTCGCCGCCTCGTATCGGCGTAACTCTTTGCACCTGCTCGCGCCGTGAGTAATTGACGCGATAATGTCTACCTTCTCTGTAGTCGCTGTACCAACTCGGGCCAATCAGACTACGCTCGCCAACCTCGCCCAACGGTGCGGTGCCCTCTAAGGTCGACCATATAGAGCCTCATATGGGGCCATGCCAATAGTCGCCTGGAAGCTGTTGTTGTAGGCGAACTCTGCGTACGGAAGACAGTCATCCCAGCTGTCCTTGAAGTCCAACACACATGCTCGCAACATATCCTCCAAAATCTGATTCACCCGCTCTGTCTGCCCATCAGTCTGAGGATGAAACGTTGTACTGAACTTCAACTTCACACCCATCGCCTCCTGGATACGAGTCTAGAAGATGGATGTGAACCGCGTGTCTCTGTCCGACACGATCTCTAAGGGAACCCCGTGCAGACGGACGATCTCTCTGATGTACAATCTAGCTAGCTCGTCTGCAGAGTTCGTAACTCTGATAGGGAGGAAATGGGCCGATTTGGTCATGGGTCCACAATCACCCAAATGGAATCGTGCCCCTTCCTCGTCTTCGGCAAGCCACGATATGAAGTCCATGGAGATGAAGTCCCACTTCCACTCCGCTATAGGCATGGGTGAAGTAGTCCAGGAGGTCGGCGATGTTACGCCTTGACTGCCTGGCACGTCGGACATCGAGACACATACTCGGCAATGTGGGCCTTCATGTTATCCCACCAATACGTCCGTCTCATATCTGGTACATCTTCGTGCTACCGGGATGCATCGCAAACTTCGAGTTATGGGCGGACTCGAGAAGCTCGCGTCTCAAGTCGACCACATCGGGAACACATGGCGGCCACGGAATCGTAAAGCCCCCATCGAACCAACTCTCCACTCGGGTCCACGGCGTCGCTAGCTTTGCTCTCGAAGCTCGAGACAGTGGTATATCGCCCTCTTGGGCCTCAACAATCTGTCGTCAATAAGTGGCCGCACCCGAACGTGCGCGACACACTCAAAAGGCTCCTCGACGGTGAGTCTGCCTTTCGAAGTCCCGCACAAACTCCATCATGTCCCACTCGGCTATCATCGGTGGTGCGCAAATGCAATCGCCTTCTTGCGGCTCGGCGCGTCACGCCACAAGGTTCGCCTTGCCGGGATGGTAGGAAACCTCGAACTTGAAGTCCTTGAGGTCTCCATCCATCATGCCTGTCTCATATTCAAATCCCATTTGCGTGAATATGTATTTAAGGCTCTTGTGGTCGCGAGAAAAGCTCGAACTCCTCACCGTAAAGGTAATGTCTCAGAGCTTCAATGCAAAGATGTGTTGCCAACTCGGGTCATGTGTAGGGTAATTCTCCTCGTGCTTCCTTAATTGTCTCGAGGCATACGAAATCACCCTATCATACGCATCAACACACAACCCAAACCAACGCGAGACGCGTCGGTATACACCGTGTATTTCACCCCCTTGCTCGCAATACTAGCACGGGGCGGACGTCAACTTGTCCTTGACTCCTTAAAAGCCGCTCTCCGCTTTCTCATTCCAGGCGAACCGGGTCCTTCCGAGTCAACCGAGACAATGGCACAGCGATCTTTGAGAAATCCCGAATGAAGCGTCTATAGTACCCCACCCGGACCAAGGAAACTCCTCACCAAGAATCCGATTCAGGTGCGCCAATCTGAACGCGACTACCTTAGCAAGGTCCATTTGCTATCCCATCCTTGGACACTACATGTCCCAGGGAACTTGACTTCCTCTCACGCGGAAGTCGCACTTCTTATATTGTGCGAACAAGCTGGTTCTTCTTGATGTATCCAATACCGCTCAGCAAGTGCTCCTCGTGCTCCTCACGACTCATAGAGTATATCAAAATGTCATCAATAAAGACGATGACGAATCGGTAAAGGAAGGGCCGAAATACCCGGTTCATCAGATCCATGAACACGGCTAGTGCGTTCGTCAGACCGAACGACATCACCAAGAACTCATAGTGCCCAAAGCACGTCTGAAGACTGTCTTCTGCACGTCTTCCTCTCTCACGCGCAACCGGTGGTACCCGGTGAAGGTCAATCTTCGAGAAATACTTCGCCTCCCTCGGTCGAACAGATCATTAATCTGGGCAAAGGATACTTGTTCTTCACCGTGACCTGGTTCAACCTACGGTAATCAATACACAACCGTAGTGACCCGTCCTTCTTCTTCACGAACAACACAGGTGCTCCCCAAGGAGACACACTAGGTCGAATAAAACCTTTCTCTACAAGTTCGTCAATCTGTTTCCGCAGCTCCTCCATCTCACATGGAGGCATACGATAAGTCGGCAACGAGATGGGCGTCGCACCAAGCGTAAGGTCAATCGTAAAATCAATCTCACGCCGAGGAGGTAAACCAGAGATAGTCTCAAACACGCCTGCAAATTCTCGAACCACCGGCGTACCATCTACTGTCGGACCATCAATCGGCACAAGTAAAGCAGCATAACAATCAACTCGACAGGGCCAACTGACCTGCACTGGGAACGTGAAAGCTGTGCCGTCAGGTCCATAGGCCGTCACGATCCGAGTATCGCAATCTATCTCCGCCCTCATCCTGGTGAGCCAATCCATACCAAGGATAACGTCGTAGTGCCATAGTGGAGCAACAATGAGGTCGACGAGCACTGTGCTGCTACCCAAAACTACCGAGCAACCCTCGCATAACCGTGTGACATCCGAACAGGTCCCAGTAGCCGTAGTGAGTCTCATTCCCTTTGTGGGAATCGTATGCAAAGATAGGCGTTTAACCGCCCCACAAGAAACAATAGAAGTGGTGGACCCAGTGTCCACCAATAAAGAAACGGGAGTGCCATGAATAAAAGCCGTACCCTCGAAAGCCGTCGGAGCTGAAACCGACATCTCAGGTGCCTCAGCCACAAGCATATAAACGCGAGCCTGCTGCTGGCGGTTCGGCTGAGGAGCCAAGGGTCGCTGTGGCGGCCTAAAGGACGGCACGGGAGGTCGGAATGAAGGATGTGCAGGAACAGTCTATAGCGGCGGAGCTGATATGGCCTGTGGATAAGGGCGACCCAATCTCTGCGGTGGCACAAATTCGCTAGCCCTCATACACGAGAAGCAGCTCTCAGCAGGGTGTCCAGGTTTCTCGCAAAACGTGCAGGTCACTAACGGGCGTCTCATAGGAATAACTGGCGCTGCGGCCCTAGGGGGAGAATCAGCTCGAGGCCTCTTGCCTAAGATAGGCCTGCTCTGTAAATCCTGCCGGGGTCTCGCAACCATAGTATCACGTGATCTGGCCAAACGGTCCACATCCTGCTCGGCCGTCATAGACATGTGGACCAACACCACATATGTAGGAATACTGTGGCAGCATATCCTCGATCGTATCTCCGGTCGCAAACCCAAGGAGAAACGACGCATCCGCATCTGCTCATCCACCAGTATAGTCGGGACAAAGCGGCCCAACTCTGTGAAGCAGTGCTCGTACTCCGTGATCGTCATGCCTCCCTGCATGAGGCGCGTAAACTCTTCCTCCCGCTCATGCCGATACGTCTACGGGTAATACTTCTCGTGGGAAGAGACTCGAAAGCCTCCCGGTCGGCACGAAATCTGCGACCGTGCGCGACATCTTTGTCCCACCATAAACTGGCCTCCCTCTCAAACATGAAAGCGGCCAGCTCCACCTGCTCTGCCTCTGAGCAATGTAGCATCCGAAGCATCTTAGAGATGCGGTCAAGCCAGAACTCTGTCTCCTTGGGTCTGTGAGAACCCATAAATGAGGGAGGCCTCAAGCGCTGAAATCGCTCGAGTAAACCACGCAGTACCGACCTCTCCGGTAGAGGAGGTGCGACGGGTGGGGCAGAGGCACATCCTCAACCCGAGCAGGAGGCTCAGAATGCTCACCAGGATGTTCAGATGTCGTAGGTGGAGTCGCACTACCACCACGGGACAAGGCCTCAGCGATAGTGGCCATAAGCTGCTGGTACTGCTGCATCATCATCATCAGCTGCTCAAACCTATCAGTCGACGGAGCGACACGAGAGTCATCTTCTTGTGAGAAGAAAGACGGCCGATCGCTCACGGATCGGGGCATGTAAGGTGGCATCCATCCACGGCGGGACCGCAGAGGCGGTCGGAGAACCTAACCCACGGTCCGCAGGACCGCTACTACCAGAAGGAGTCTGGTCCATAGAGCCAGTCAGACGCAGATGTGCCGTGCTCTGCGTATACTGTCGCGGCATGCCCTATACAACATAGGGTAGATCATTTGTGAGATAAGGTACATACACTTCATAAAGCACTTAAGCACTCCACACATCATCAAACAAAGAGGCTACATGCTTTTCATTTACCCAAAATTGTCATAATACATGGAATACAGAGTTACATGAATCACGACAGAAATCACATGATAGCCAATACATCCACTACATCAAACACCTAAAACATGTTATTATCTACTACATCATCTACATGAAAACATAAACCGCCTATCGCAGTAACCAAAGCAAACAACAACACACAACCACGTAGATGACTAAACATCCGAAGCAGGTGGTGGAGGAGGAGTGTTCTTGTCTTGCGCACAGCACAGGATGGCCTTCAACGTACGGGACATTTTCTTGAAACTCTTCTTCATGTAGGCTTCATTCTCTTCAAGCTTGGTTCAAACTTGACCAATCTCTTGTTGCAGGGCGGCTTGCCCCTCCTCAAGACGGGCGAATCGCGCATCAAAAGTATCTCGATCCACACCCTGCTCCTGAGCCGTAGGGGGTGAACTCTCCTCGGTGTACTGAGCCTCAGATTCTTCTTCCTGTATGTCATCACCACGCTCCTCATCACTCTCTGCCTGGAGGTCAACACTCTCCTCACCGGCGCTATCCGACTCATCTCCCGGACTCGTCGAGTCGGGCTTGCCATTGTTGAGGGCCGATCTTCATATTCTTGAGTGTCGCTTCACTTATGACTCGGTTGGTGCAAGATCCTCCATATTCAATCGTAGCCTACATCACGAGCCATCCCGCGGATCGGGCGGCCAAATGGGAGCGAAAGATCGTTCTGGCAGAACGAACAACATGAACTATCCGGGATAGGATGAATGTGGGCAGGCATATGTTGTCCCCGCGTCTCATCTTGTACAGAAAGTCCACCATCACCCTAGTACATTCCGTGCAGTTACCCCACCATGGGTATACATTGTATGTGAAAATGTGATGGAGTAAATGGAAGTCTTTGGTCATCTTTGTCGCCGCAATACAATTTCCTCGCTTCCAAGTAACCCGGCAACCACAAAGAAATCGCGTGCGACGATCCCTCTCCTGCACACTTCTAGAGAAGTCATCACTAGGATGCACTTGACCAAGCGGGATCTTCGTGATTCGAACCACCTCATCCATAGTGATTGTGCACCTTATGCCCCTCACAGAGACAGTAAACTGAAGAGGCTCTACTGATGAGTCCACGATGTGAGCGTAGAAAGCGCGAACCATGTGCTCACATGCGGGAGACTCGTCTTCAAAAATAGAATTCCATCCGATATCCACCAAGTGGTCCATCATCAGGTGTAGGCCAAACATTCTTTCATCCACATGAGCTTCAAACACAACCTTGCGGCCCGTGAAGCGCCCATATTCAATGCCTATCGGATAAGCATTTCTGGCAGGATGGTCAGGATCCAGGTCTCGCTTCGACCTAAATTCCCGCACGGTGCTTGTGCCGGCCCCAACGTCGGACCTTCTTCGGGAATGGGCTGGCCTACTTGGGCCGGCGTCATCGGCCGCAGTTTTCCTCTTTTCCATGAGAGATAGGATGGAGGAAATGGAAAAAATGGTAGCCACCACACCAAGGAGGGCCATGAAAAATTGCCAAATGGGAGAACAAGGGGCTGATCTCTTTGATCCTCCACAAACAACAATCCAATGGGTGTGGAAAGAGCACTAGAGGTAGGAAATGAAGAAGGAACAAAAGAAAATGGAATGGGTTATGAGATTACCCGATTTTTGAGCTCCAAGGAGGGGTATGAGAGCTCTAACTTGAGAAAATGGGGAAAGGAGGAAGTTAGGGCTGTTGTGGAAGGTTGGGGTGTGTGAGTTATGGAAGAAAATGGAAGATTTGAAGGTTTGGAGGGATGGGTTTTTGAGGAAAATCGAAAATGGGGGTGGAGGTGCTTGAAAAGGAAGAAATGGGAGAGTGGGGTGCTCCAGCCCCTTAAACCCTAATCTATTGCCAAAATGGCACGTGCCAAGGGATAGAGGGGGTCAGGCCGACCAACCTAGGCCTTGGACCCACCCCGGAAAAGCCACCGGACCGCCGTCCGCCGCTCGAGCCACGGCGCCGCCGCGGTCGGACTTGGCCGGAACCGCGCCGCCGCGGTGGGGCTCTGTTTGCCACATGTCCAGGGTGCCAAATGCACCCTAGTTCAGTCTGGGGGGTTAGTGGATTAACGTGGAGGGCCCCAGACTCGATTTAGTGCCGAACGGTTAGTTAGGTAAATTTCGATCTAATCTGATTTTTTTCGATTTTTAACGACTAATTTTTTGGTGGATTGTGACCTGGACACGTCAATAGACGGTCTAGGAGTGACTTGGGGTCCATAAGTGCGGTCGGGATCGAGTATGAACTCGATCAAACTGTCCATTTGCAATGAACTTCGCCGAACGGCGAAATTGGGAGACCCTAAGACTGTTGCTAGGTTTTGCGCACCCTCCTAAGTATAATGCGTTAGCGTACGTAGTGGGGACATAACTCAGGTCCGGTTTAATCAAAATCATGCTCTGATACCAACTTGTAACGCCTTGAAATTCGGGGGTCGAGTATGAACTCAACTCCCGAGTTCCAACGCATCACTTATGCAACATACACAATGATGGTTAAATGTTGTCTGAGTTAGCGCAATAAACATGAATGAGATTATTGTAACGACCCGTAAATTTCCGTACATTGGGTCGAGTACCACCTCGACCAGAAATCACGTAGGATTAAATTCTTTAGAAATTTAACAAAGTTAACTAAGTACTAAACTCGATTAGCCATGAAATCCGTTAGGATCGCTTTAAATACGATCTGCAAGACCCAAAAGTTGCAGAATCATTGACGCTAGGTTACCCTAAAGTTTAGAACCAAACTCATTTCCCGTCTGCTCTCGGGAATGAAACGAAACTTCATATTAGGTCTAGATCGCACATCGGAGAGTCCGATTAACCCGAAGCTAAGGAACTAGGACCGCCCACTGGGCTTAACAATCATCTCAAAAATCGCTCCATCCAGATGTTCCATGGCCATTAAAGCCGATCCGGAGCGAGGGTGTGTGAAAAACACTATTCCCATTCCAAAATAAATATCTGGAATAGTGATCGGCATCATTCGTTGACCAGCGTCAAGTATTAGGCAACCCGACCGTGAGAATCGACCAAATTACACCCTCGGATTAAGAAAAATTTCAGGAACATTTACATGTACTTGGAATTTTGATCGTGGCCACCGACCGTCGAACTGAAAGTGGTCCGCCACGTGCGATCTGGGAAATCCGATCGAGTAAAAACGTAATCCCACGTAGATCCATAGATGGTGAGCTTAAGTCTGACGTTTGGTTCGAGGAGGGCCACCAGAACCTCCCTTTTAAGCTGGAAAAGTGGCGAAATGCCTATATAAGCAGTCACCCTTGAACCTGAGTCTATTTTGGGAATGTTTTTGGCTATAAAAGGAGCTTAGAACAGCCCCTCTCATAGCCATACGAATTTGGGATAAAACCCTAGTGAGAGAGAGAGAAAAGAGAGAGAAAAGCTTGGAGTTTGTTCCCGATCTTCCTCCTACTGCTTTGGGTTGTCGCACGGCCTACACCGCCCCGTTCCAGGTGTTTTCCCGGCAGTATCCAGCCCATTTGAAGGTAAGAAACCCTAACCCTAGGCCTGATGTAAGGTAGAATCGATGTGGGTTGTGTAACGACTAACCGATTCCGCTCTTTAGGCTAGAAAACTCCCGTATACGGAAGATCTACTACCCTTGCTGATTCGTTGCGTTTCCAAAGGCAAAGGTGAGGACTTTAAGTGTATAAGTTATGGTTTTCAACGCTTTCAATGTCAGATAATGATAGATTCATGATCTGCATGTAAATGCACATGTACAAAGTGCTTTCCATTTCCTGTTTCGATTAACGTTGTAGAAATTGGAATTTAACATACTCTAGGTATACGTAGAAATACCGTATACATATTTTTTTTGGAAAAACGTTTGACATGTTTATTTAATGTATGATTATATGATATATGGATAAAATACTAATTTGGCGAAAGGAATCAATTTGAAATACATGTTCATGTGTAAATGCTATACGTATGTTGAAATTGTGTATTCTAGAAATACGTAGTATATATTTTTTTTGGGAAAATGTATGACATGTTTATTTAATGTATGATTATACAATATATGTATAAAATACTAGTTTGGCGAAAGGAATCGCCAAAATACATGTTCCCTTGTAAATGTCAAGTATGTTGAAATTGTGTATTCTAGAAATACCGCATATGTGTAAAATTTGGAAATGTAATTGTCATGATTATTTGTTGTATGGATATGGTATACGCGGATAAAATAACCGCTTGGTGAAAAAATAGCCCTAATACGCTTTTGCTAACATACGTCGTGTATGTTGGAATAGCGTATTCTAAGTGTTCGCGTAGATGTTTGTGTGTGTAAATGTTTGAGTGTTAGTGCCTTAGAGAGGTGCTGATATAGGATTTTCGACTCCCTTAGAGACATGTAGGACCCCTCTCCATGCGGTGGTTAGCTATAACCACTCACTTGAGATGTGGATGTAATTGTATCCTTATGTGTATAGTGCTTTACAACATGCTTTACAACATGCTTTACAACATGCCTTACTTCATACTTTACTTCATGCTTTATAACATGCCTGCTAACATGCTTTACTTCATGCTTAACTTCATGCCTTACAACTGTTTGAGTTTGGGACTATGCCTATAGTCCAAGCATCCGGTACCAGACTTGCGGTTGTGGCTGAGATTTATATCGCCACAACGGACGTGTCTGGCGAACCCGAGTCGTACTTCGGTTGGCGATAGTGGTTGGCCACACGGAGTGCTTTTGCGCTCCATATCGCTCAACCTGTGGTGCGCTCGAGCTAGTCAGGCCCGTCAAGTAAACCGGAGTGTATATGTATGTTCACCATGTTTGGTCGCTACTGCTTGAACCTAGGGTACCAAACTTACAGTGGCGATCCCGTTAACCATGGTACCTCGATCTCGCTAAGACGCATGAGCCGGGCATGGTGGTATGGAACACCGTGGTCGAGCCGTTGGCCCTCGCCGGGGTCATGTGCCTCCCGTAGTGACCATTGCGCAACCAACCTCGTGAGCCGATTATGGTGGTATGGGACACTATATTCGATTTGTCGATACATACGGCCAGAGCCGAGTACGGTGAGACACCGTGCTCATCTTTGACGGGTGATGAGTCCTCCGTAGTATCTTCGAGTATAGTCCAAGTGTCTCGTGATTGGCGGCGAGAGTCTTTCACGCGATAACAAGAATTAGAGTATGAGTTGAGCCGAGTACGGTGAGACTGTACTTGAGTGACGGCTAGTGATTGAGCCAAGTACTGAGTGAGATATGTACTTGGCCGACGGCGACAAGCAATTGAGCCGCATACGGTGAGATCTGTATCCGCGCTGACGGGTGACGAGCCCTTTGCGATGCCTTCACTACGCTTCTCAAACCATAATATCGTATGAGATTAGCTAGGATTGACGACCCTAGAATGGATCATGTTTGGGAATGATATAAGGGAGGTACCTTAGTTTTCCAATACTGCTGGTTGAAATGGATTAATAAAAACTTGGTAATCATGAGCATCATCGCACCGCATGTGCTTTGTAGATGTGACGCACTAAGGGAGTTAGCATTCGCGAACGTAAGATGATGTCGCTTGAGGGTGGTTTGGCAAGGGCATACAGCATCATGTCATATCATTTTTTGCACTTAACAAGAGTAATTAGAAATGTTTGATTTGTACTGCGTTATCATTACTGCTTGATTGATTTGATAACATGTTAACCTATTCTTTATTGTTCCACTGAGTTAGCTACTCACTCCCACGTTACGGGACGGTGTTTGCAACACCCACCAGACTCTGTCGCAGGTGTAAATGGCGCCTCTGTTCAGGAGCCGGAGCTCGACTTCGAGGAGGATTATGAGGAGTTCTCCTTTATGCAGTATTCTAACGGCTATGCTTAGGCCGACTGCATCGCGGGGATTCCAGGGCTTATCTATAGAGTTGTATTGTGATTTTTGACTTAGAAACAATACATGTATATTGGTACTCAGTTAGTACTCATACTCTGGAGTTCACAAAATTTTGATACTTTACATATTTTGAATATAAAATTTCAGTCTTCCGCTTGCCTTTATACAATTGAAGCTGGAGTATGAATTCTTGTTTTGGTATAATCTCATTCATGTTTATTGCGCTAACTCAGACAACATTTAACCATCATTGTGTATGTTGCATAAGTGATGCGTTGGAACTCGGGAGTTAAGTTCATACTCGACCCCCAAATTTCAGGGCATTACAAAAACCATACAAGGTTAGATGAGTTGTAATGTCAAATCTGAATCGTTCATCTAGTGGGCCGTTGGATTATAAAACTAATGATATAGTTACAACAAAGACCACATGATAGCTACTATCACAAACATGTTCTAAAGTAACATATGTGTGGGTCAAGTTTCACTTGACACGACATTGGGTTCTCACAAACCTAACATTTTAGGTCTTAAGATGGCTATATAGCCTCTTTTGATCTCTATAGGGTCTTTATGACCTAACTCAGAGAGAGAGAGAGAGAGAGAGAGAGAGAGAGAGAGAGAGGAGGGATCTTGCGTTGGTCTACATTGTCTCACTGCCGAGTCGCTAGGTGAGTCAACTGGGTTGTTAAGTCATCCAAATTAGGCAAGGCTTGCTAGAAGCTCGCTGGGACGTCTAGAAAGGCAGAAGGAGGAAGAAAGCATAGAAGAGAGTGTTTTCCAGCAGCTTGAGTCATTATCGAGCCAGATTGAAGCCTTTCTAGGTGGTTTGAGTCACTGAGTTGAATGCGATTCAGGTTCTGGTCGGTTCTCCCACCTTGTTACTGAGTTGACTCGGTGACTTTATCCAAGTCTAGCTGTGTTTGGTTTGACTTTGAATAAACTCTCATGAGCGTCTCCCCGTTGGACGTTCAATAGTAGATGAAAGAAGACTCGGAAGTAGATCTCATTTTAGTGAGTGGCGTTACTAGTTCATTGTTAAGTTATGCCTGGACGTCACTGAGTTGTTGACTTAATGGATCATTACTCAGTTCTGGTTTGATTCAGGCCAATCATGTGTATTGCGGCTATGAAGGAGAGCTAGTTAGATTTTGAGTCAAGACTGAGTCGACTCATTTGGGTCTGTTGCTACTTGAAGTCCAGCATTGGAGAGCTTTGGCCAAGATCTGTTTCAACTTTGTTGGAGGAGCTGTTGTGTAAGGTCATATCAGAGCCAAGAGAGTAGTTGGTTTGGGGTCATTTTGATCCAATTTTCCAAGAAAAGTCAGTTCAGTATTGGGATTAGTCAAGCCTAAGGTATCATATCACCATAGTAATCTCAGTGACTCTATTGAGCATATAAAAATTAGAATATGATCCTAGATCTTCTTCTTGCAGCATCAATAATTGGTTTTAGTAAGTGCAGATCTCCATCAAGTTAAAAAGTAACTCAATTGTTGTACCAAATCGAGTCCAAGTGAGTTGACTCAATGAGACCTCTTGAATGATTTTTGTAATGAACTTTGCCTAATTCGAATAATTTTCTATAGCATTATAAATCTCATTAGATCTAGTTGAGTGGTAGTGGTCAGGTTGAGTTTGAGTGACACCAATCGGGCCACATGTCAATGCTGCTTAATTGAGTTAGAATCGTACAAGTTGGGGTGATTTGAGTTTAATTCATTTCAATCTAATTTAGGTGAAGATTCCCCTATAAGCTTTCTGCTTAAGTTCATTAATCCAGCTATATATTATTAGGAATTTCATTTCTTACATTGTATTGTTTATTCCTTACATTTAGATTCTCTTAAAAGTTTTTATTTATATATTACATTATTCTAGCATGTTAACGTCTTGTGAAATTAACTCATGAACTGAATGACTTATTTGTCTCTTTAAATCTAGTATGTATGAATGTATATGATGTGATATTGTATTCCAAGTTTAACTTAGATCTTTACTAATTATTTCGATGGATTACCAGATGTTGTTGAAATTCAAATTTGTTGCATTTGATTAAGCCATGGATTTTGCCACATGATGTGGTATCTTTAGTATGATGCCATTTAAATGTTCTTTATTTCAAGTGATGGTGGTGAATATTTGTTAACATGAACAAATTTACTTGTAAAATAAGACTTGAGGATGATTAATGTTGGAAAGAGAATTATTGGAGTTGTTAATTAATGTTCGATTATTAGAGTTTGTGTATGGATTGAAATACCTTGTAATGTGTGATGAACTTATGGAGAATTGGATTGGATTGGTGTAGTTGAGATGTCCCATTATGATATCATTTGGCGTGGTCTAAATTGCTACTTAGAAGATTGATTTAGAATGATATGGTTTGTTGCTAAACCAGTGAGTTGTATGTAAAGTTGTTGATTTTCGGGTCATCTTACGGAATTCTTTATGAATTTTGGATGATGCCAGAGTTCACATGTTGATTTTATAGTCACCTTGTGGAGTTCACCTATATTGTCATTTTTGGGTGAAGTTAAAAGTCACTCATGATTTTTTAGTCATCTTGTGGAGTTCTGTATGATTTTTGGGTGATGCTGAAGTTCACTTATTGATTTTCTAGTCATCATACGGAGGTCACATGTAACATGATTTTCGGGTGAAACTAAAGGTCACATGTTGATTTGTACACTTGTTTTATGGTTTCTACCACAATTTTCCTGATGGAGATATTTTACTAGTTGGATAAATTCTTTTGTGTATATATGCATTAAGCAAGAATTACATTATTTAAAAAATATATATGTTATAGTTTCTTCTATTATTTTTTGAACTATACTTGATTTATAAATATTGGGCATATAATCTTAGAGGGTATTCCTCAATGCGATATCTATTAATGCTATCAAAACATATTAGTTAATGCAAGTGTAGAGTGAGTCGACACCATTCATGGGGATATTCCCCTAGTTGTTAGAGAGGATCAAGGAGCTGAGGAGAAATACACCGTCCCAGTGGATCACGTTGAGCTCCATTAGTAGTTGATAGATTTCTAATTTCAACATTTGATAAAGATTTAATATTTTGTTTGTATAAGGCCTTTTTGGGCAAATTCACTTTGGATTTGTGTGCATTGATGGATTGAAAGCACTTACTCAACACATGATTTACTTTGCTATTATTTTGATGCATACTCTGATTGCATGAAAAAAGACTTTCATTTTTAAGGTTAACATTGGAATTTTAGAAAATGAGTTATAAACTCGGGTTACGAAATTCAGGGCATTACAGTAATCCTGTCAAAACCTCCTAAATTGATGGCCAAGCATTTGAAGCCACTTTACTTACTCAATGCATGATTTACTTTTCTATTATTTTGATGCCTACTCTGATTGCGTGAAATAAGAATTCTAGTTTTAAGGTTAATATTGAAATTTTAGAAAATGAGTTCTAAACTCGAGTTACGAAATTCGGGGTGTTATAGTCATCATGTCAAAACCTCCTAAATCGATGGCCAAGCATTTGAAGCCACTTTACTTACCCAACGCATGATTTACTTTTCTATTATTTCCTACTCTGATTGCGTGAAATAAGACTCCCAGTTTTAAGGTTAACATTGGAATTTTAGAAAATGAGTTCTAAACTCGGGTAACGAAATTCGAGGCGTTACAGTCATCATGTCAAAACCTCTAGATCGATGGCCAAGCATTTGAAGCCACTTTACTTATCCACTCACATGGAAGGCTACCTGTCTCGCGTGGCATGGTCGACAATGGTACAATAGTACATATTATGCCAATGTCACTGGTCCATAAACAGAAGAAATCCACCAAGGACTGCCAATAGAAGTTACTGTATTGGGCTTCATGGGAGCCATTACCAACACTAAGGGGGTTCTTGCTATGGAATTACATGTAGGAAGCAGCAAAGTAACGAATGTATTTTTCATGATTGAGCCAACTAGCAGCTACAACACATTATTACGCAGGGATTGGATCCACTCAAATTGATGTATCCCATCTTCTTTACATCCATTTTTTTATCCTATGGAATGGTAAAAATTGTTTGTATCGACAAACAACCATTTGTTGTGGACTCGAACCTGGCTGAAGTCAATTATTTCGATGAAAGGTACATTCCTCTGTGATTAATCGGTCGAGATATGAATGGTGACCAAAGGGGTTCACGGTCGCAATAGATCCTGGCAACGATCTGGATACGATGATCATGAATCCAATACGGAACTAGGACTCCATTATCACCAAGGTAGATTTCACTAGAACTAAAGCTGAGGTGAACACTTCCATCCATGGTGTCACCACGCTAATAAAGGATTTACCGACTACGCCAGTTTCCACCCATATTAAAAATTATTACTGCATTTGATGAATCCCTAAAGTCCTTTGAAGAGCAGAATGCGATTATCTCATATCGGAAAAAAAAATCCAATACTTCGTTATAGAGGTTCCTTGATGTATCTCATGTGAAATAAAGAAAGAGAGTTTGAAGTCACAACCATAATCGACAGGATCGAGCAATAATTCAACAGCACCATCGATCACGGCAGTTAGAGCTGTACACTAGTCAAGCTGAGCCAAGTATTGCCAAGCTCGTGCTCGGCTTGCACTACCCGAGTCCCAACTTGTACTCGGCTCGGCTTGGCCTTTGAGCTCGGATGCCCAACTCGTGCTCGGCTCGTCTGAGTTCGAGCCGAGTTCAAGCAGATATTGAGCTTACTTCTCTCAATGTAGGGAACAGAAGATGGAAACGATAGACACCGATATTGCTAGGGTCCAAGAGGATAGGAGAAAGAAGGAGTAGGAGCTTGCTTTTCTCACTGCAGTTACCTTAGATGCCGATCTTTATGGGGGCGGCAATCGCTTTGAGGGCTATGAGCAGTCGATCCCTGTCAACGAAGATGAGGAAGATCAGGATGCCGAGGAACGAGAGGTTACCAGGAAAGTGGCATTTTATACTGCACCTAAATCGATATTGAAGGAACTACCAAGAGGAATGGGTGGGGATGATATTGATGATTTTGGTTTTAAGAAACCGTAGAAAATCATCGATAGGGAGGATGATTATAGGAAGTGGAGGCTCAACTGGATAATCTCACCAGACAAGAATGATGCTTTTGCAATGGGGGACAAGACACATGATCCTTCTGTGAGGACTTACAGGGATATTATGAAGGAGGCCTTAAAGAGAGAGAAAGAAGAGACATTGAGAGAGATTTCTTAAGGTTTTTTGTTTTGGGTATATATACCCCTGGTCGAGTCTGAGTCAAGCTGAGTCAAGTCGATTTTGAGTACTATTCGAGTTAAGCAGGGTCAAGCTCGTGCTCGGCTCGAACTCAATTCGAGCACCAAAAATTAGCTCGTGCTCGGCTCGAACTCATTCCGAGCCGAGTCAAGTCAAGTACTTTCGAGTCGAGTCGAGTGAGTTAACGTGTATACTCTGCTCGTGTACAGCTCTAACGGCAGTTGCCATCTACACATTACAAAATTCTTGACAGAGGAAGGCATAGTGGCAGAAGATGAAATAATGTTCTATGAATTTGAACCAACAGCCACCAAGATGGATGATGCTAAGGATTGGTTCAAGCATGTCTAGAGTTGGGATTTCCATAGAAGCTGACTCTTATTCAGGTTCAGGTTTCCAGTCCTTCAAAGAAGCCATGAGAGCAAGATGACTCAAGAAGGAAAGAAGAATAAAGTCAGCAAAGGTTGTGAAGGAATGACTTGAGTGGAAACGTAATCATATAAAAGCAAAATGAAATATCAATTTTTTTTACATCCGCATTAAACACTATCAATCATAATAGATGATTTGTGACGCTCGCGATAATACACATGATAATCAAATGCGAACCCCATGCCCTACATGTTGCACGTTTGAACATTCGTTGAAATTCAAACGTCAAACGTCTCATCACACTGCCTGATACGAAGGGGCATGACGTGCATTATTTACTCCCATTTTAAAACTACCAACGTGGAGCAATGAGAAGTCACCACTTGTCATCACTATGGGTTTAATGCTGATAAAAGAATTGTAAGACCCGTACTTATGCATGGTTTAGGGCTTCCGCAATCCTACCGGTCGGAGGATCCTCGACTCATCCGATGTTGCGTATCTTAAGTCGAGTCCGCCTACCGAAGGCGGCTGATCCGAAACTTGTATCCTAGCGATCGCGGCCGTCGCCGCGGTTCCAACGCCGTGATCGCGTATCGAACAGATACCTAGGTGGGAAGATGGTCGGCGTTCGGTTCGAAGAAACACCGCACGTTGCGAACTTCGAGGAATCTCTACGAGATGTCCCATCAATCAAGTCAAGTACACCACCATACCTCCATGCCACCTCACCCAACAAGTACACACAACCCATCCTTCTTCTTTCAAAAGTCCACTCTTCTTCCATCACCATATCTCCTTTACAAAAATTTCAAAGCAAACCATTCCTCATTTTTTTACAAAAAATCAAACAAACCCATGCCTCATTAACTACACCCATTCCCTCCACCCATTCCTTCCATTACTTCTATCTCTCCCTCATTCTTTTCTCAAAAAAATCCCATGGAAAATTCCATGAGAAATCCAAGCTCTCTCTTTCCCTCTCTCAAAACTCCAAGTGTGGCCCACCCTCTCATCTCTCATCCACACCATTAAAAGTCCATCATCCACCATGAACGCGAAGGCAAGGAGCTTCAAGTTTAAGGAGCAAGAAGGAGGCCAACAAGGTGGGTGATATACCTTGTTTTCAATTTTAGGGCCCACTTGTTGTGGGACCCACACGATGTATGCATTGTTTTAGGGGAGGGCCCATTAGTAAGGGTCCCTCCCTCCTGCACCTCTCTCTTCTCCTTTTTCTTCTTCTTCTTCTCTCTTTTATGCATTGGATGTAGTGGGGCCACCATTTTGTGTTCTATTCGTACCATTCATCATGAATGGTGGGACCCACCATGAAACACCCCGATCCATAGCTCAACCAGTGGTAGACTGTGGATATTCGCTTTCTACACTTGAGGCCTTGGTATCTATCCCTAGTCGGGGTTAATGTGGGTGGGACCCACCATGAGGTCAGTGTACGTGGGACCCACCATGAGGTTCGTGCCGTGGGACCCACCTTGAGGTCCGTGTAACGTCCAAATCTCTCGACGCCGGACGTCTCGTGAAGGACGTGTATGTATATAAAAAAAATTTGCTTTTAGAGTGGGCCACCCATACTGGGCTCTACCTTGATGTTCGTGATGATCCAAACCATCCATCCCAATATTTGCATCATTTTAGGCATTGAGCCAAAGTTTTAAGGTGATCGATCACCGGGTGGGCCATACCTTCTAAAACCATGTGAAGAGATGTCGAACATATAAAAGTACTTGGTGGGACCCACAGAGTTTGATGCAACTGGTGAAATTTGGTCTGGACGGGCAGACTTGTAGGACACATATAATGGGTGGGTGGATCTATTGGTCAGGCACAGCAAGCTTACATAACAGCCAAGCATGGTTGGCGTGGTGACGAGCCGAGCCTGCCTCACGGCCAGTGGGCCCCACGTGATGCGTTCTTACATCAACACCGTACATTGGGTGGGTCTCCCTGCCACGGCTTCCCCAAAATTCAGCCACAAAGGAACTCGTGTGGGCCACACCATCTAAATCATGGGAAGACATGCCTAAACCATATAAAATCGGCTGTGGGGCCTACCGGAATTTTGATGGGTGAAACTGGTGGGACCCTCGCCCAAGTGGGACACACCTAATGGGTGGGCTTGGATTTGTGATTCACATCTTGTGGGCTAACAAAAAAAAAAAAAAGGAGGACAGTACGGACGCTGCAGCTCACGCCGCAGCGAGCTTCGCCGCGCCATGGCGAGACGGAGTCAAGACCACTGGCTCTGCCGTGAGGCCCCACCATGATGTATACGTGTCATCCACGCCGTCCATCTATTTTGTCAGATCCATTTTAAGGCATGAGCCCAAAAAAATGAAGTAGCTCCTAATCTCAAGTTGACCACGTTACAGGAAAACAGCGTTGATTTGGGGGCTCACCGTTTTCGCGGTTTGATGGCAAGTAAATATCACGGTGGGCCCTGGTCCCGTGACCTTGTGAATAGGTTGGATTTCAAATAAATATTATGGTGGGCCTAGGCCCATGTGATGGAACCATATTGATGTATTTTCGCCGTTGTTAAGGCCCACCTGTATATATATAAGGCCCATGAGATTAGGCCTATTCGACGTATTGGTGGCCCGTTGTCGAGGCCCACTCGGTGAGGCCCATGTTACGAGACTCATTGTGATGTTTTCAAAGGCCCATGGAGTATGATTCTGATGTACATGAGGCCATTGATGCGGCCCATTTGACTTACATAAGGCCCATATGAGGCCCACTTAATGAACCTAAGGCCGTTGGGTGAGGCCCAATAAGATGTATATAGGTCCATTGCAATGTGTGATTCCCTATGGTTTGTAATGATGTTTTATGGCGAAGGTCATAAGAACAATGTTGGTTTGACGTCCACATTGTAAAGATAAAGTTGGTTGAATGTCCACATTGTCATTCTTCCTAAGGTCCAACTGATAGGCCCATACTTGTACTCTCCAATCCGTTTAGGCCCATCTTCACTTTGAGCAACGCCCATTATCATACCATAAGTATAGTGTCGCCCCATGATTCATGATCATACGCATCATATGCATGCTTGAGATGAGGAGTGTCTCGATCATCCAAGATATGCCTTGAGGCAGACCTTGTTACTGATGCTCCCCGATAGGCGGTGTGTTGCCCTACATGAGCGCGTGCTTCACGCAGATGGTTGCATGATTGGTAGTGTGGTTCATGCATTTGCATACGTATGATTGAGATATGCCCTAGCGACATCGGGGCCATAGCCTCCACGGATATATCGTGGTTGGTTGGTTGATACCGAAAAATCTTGTTCTAAGTAATTGGAGCGCCATAGATCTCCCTGGGTGAGAGTCCCTGAACCCAATGGTACCAGAGGATGACTTCAACGTCGAGACCGAGTGGATATATGGGCGCACGAGGGCCAAATACCATGAGGTCGCGTCTCCCACTGTGTCGTGGTCGGTTGGAAAGGAGTGGTGGCCTTACTCGCCCGAGAGCGGGGGGCATTATTAAGTTCGAGTTTGACTAGCTCGGAAATGGGTTCGCTATCGACGTGCCGGGTAGGTATTGGCTGACTATTGGCCAGGCGGATAGTGAGGTTTCTTATGCTCACTTGGACTGTGCTGCTTGGAGAGAGACAGTGCCATTTGGAGTGTACTGAACCCCGGTGATTATCCGCATCGAGAACCGTAGCTGATTTGATGCTCTAGTGAGAAGTTGCATTGGTATGAGGATTGGCATGCTTGACTTGCATATTGCATCGCATGGCCTTGGTATGGCCAATAACATTCACATCTTGTACTGCATAACCTTGGTACGGCTGGTTGCATTTACGTACTCATCAGCATGATTCCGCATTACTCCGGCATTGCATTCTGAGCACGTTCACACACACTTACACCGCCCTCTAAGCTTTCTATAAGCTTATGCACGATTGATGCGCAGTGATGCCAGACGCTTGCAGTCTCGCCGATTGTTGGAGCGTGCCGAGCTTTTGGAGTTTTGTTATATTGTACTATCTTGTATTTCCCTTTCTACGCTACCGTATTCAAAGTTTTTGTTCATAGTGGATTTTGTGATGGTGTTCTTGTGGTTATTGTTCGTGGGTTATGCTTGGTTATGCTCATTACGAATCAAATGGATTATCATAAATCCTCCTTGTAGCATCCCAGGATCTAACCTGGTATATGGGTCGGGAGCCGAGAATGGGGTACTACGGAGGTCAAGCCTGGTATTGATTCGGCGATCGGGAAAGGTCTCCTAATTTGGGGCGTGATAAGAATACTTCTGCTCGAAGATATCTTCTTTCAATCATCCTTCAATGATATGAATTTTATTACTAATGTGATGCCACATAACCATACGCATGCATTTAGGAGAGTGAAACATTGCATCCATGTGATCATGACTAGCGTATCGTTTAATGAGGTATTGTACCTAACATGTCTATAAAAGATTCACTAAGAGAACGAATACTACTACAAATCTAGCTATGATATAGTCGAAGAGGTCGTCTCTTACAATCCTTCTAAAATGGGATATTTTCTTAGAGAGTTGTGGAAGGTTTGTGGTGATTATGAAGATTTCAAATATCTGATGATCAAACTGATATTTGAGCATATTGGTCGCAATATGGTCCTAAATCAGGAGAGGATGAACACTAGCAGATCGGGTCCATGGTCGTACATTAACCGAAATTAAAGGAATGGGAGAGCTCGAAATAGGTTCATTCCCACTAGTTCTACAATCATAAGGGACCGAGATTGTGGAAAAGAAGACAACACCAATTGTGTCATTTAAATGCAATGATAAATTAATCGATTTGAGGTCAGGTATGAATAGTGGAGATGGATCTGATCGATCCCAAATCTAGATGCAGTAAGGTCTTGAAGGTCTCCAATATAAGAGCATCCACGTAAAACTAGAGATTTGAAAATTAATGGTTTTAAATTTAAAAAGATCTCTCTATTCAAAATGCATGTTGTAGATGCGAAGGATCCTGAATAAGCAAGGAAATCCATTGAGGGTTTTGCTACCTCGATAACCTATGAAACAAGCGCACAATAAAGAGTTTGAGGCCCGTGCCAAACACTATATCTTCTTTTACATTTATCTTTACGTTTAACTTAGGATAACGTAGTCTGTTACATTCTGGATGTTACCATTTTAGCCCAAGTTTAGCATGTTATTTGATGTGTATTTTTCCTTAATTAACGTGAATTTTAACTTATTTTGTAAATAATTCATTATCTGTGATGATTTAGATATGGTTTCTTTTATAACAATTGCTTAGAAACATGCCTAGAAACATGTAGAAGCGTTATATTTTATAAAGCACTCATATTAGAAATAATTATAAAAATGCTATTAACATAGACCCTTAATTTCTAGATCACATAGTTCCCATGATCTGATTAACCTGAGATTTTATCCTATGTCTATTTATCATAATGAACTGTACACATAGAATTTCAACCCTTAAATCATATTAGAAATGTATCAATTTCTAAATCAACCCCTAAACCCTTGATTTTAATGTCCATTGAGTGAGGAAAGTTCGTTGGTAGTCGTAATTGAATACTTCCCTTCATATGGGTGACTTGGATCGCCCATCATGTGGAATAAATGTGAGATATGAATACCTCACCTTATTAAGCCTTTTCCTAAGCTCTAAGTTTCCCATTTTAGGAAATAACAAAGCTTATGGAATTGGTATGAAATATCCATATATGTGGATTATGGTGAATTGTGGAGGATCTAATGGTTGGATTGTTTTTTATGGTGGATACATGAAAGAATGATGATGGGGGTGAGGTGGTGATTTGTTGAGTGTGGGCATTGTTAAACCGACTGGATGTTAAACCAGATCAATTAAAGGATTGCCTTAATCTCATGCATTCATTGGGATCCAGGAGTTGCGTCAACCCCTTTGGGTGTTACAATAGAGAAAGCGACTAGATATTCACATTTCTCTAATTGTACATTATCTAAGGGAAGTGATGGTATATTCATATTTCAGTAGTTGGGTTCTTATAGTGTGTGAGAGCAACAAGATATTCTCGTCTCACATGAGGCATGTGAGAGCGACAGGATATTCTCGTCTCACATGTGGCTCAGTAAACTGTAATGATTAGTGGCTAATGAGAGCAATAAGATCTTTGCGTCTCATTTAGTTAGTGTGCCTTCATCAGAGCATGCATATTATGCATTGTATTAATCAAGATTTCTTATAAATGTTTTACTTTGAAATTATGAGATTATTATGCTATTATTGTGAGAATCTTGGGGGATGTGCTCATTGAGTTAAACCTAGGCAACTCATTCCTCGTGTGGAAAAATAATCATACATTGTATAGGTAACAATCCAAAGAATGAGTCAGAGCTTCAAGGTGAGAATTATGATGGTCTGTGGCGATATATGACGAATGATGAGGCCAAGAAGACTTGGACAAGATTTTTTTTTAATTTTTATTACTTAAATTTTGAATTTGTAATGAGTCTCATGGAAGGACAGAACATGTATTATATTGATGTAATGATGGTGAATGAAATTTAGAGTAGGTATGTAATGGAATGAGATTTAATTTTTTTCGTCATTATGCCGCAATTTTTATGAAAACATAAATTTATAAGATTATAAAGAATATATTGAGTATTTATACTCTAACATACTCATATTATTACCCTAGAATTCGATTTTTTGTATTGTCCATAATAGTCAAAATCCCAGGCTGTTACATAGTCTTAGCATAGATTTCCACTGTTTAATGCCACCACTATAGTACCATAGGATTAGATTAAATATCCACAACCCTAAGTCGTTGGATCCCATTCAACCGAGTCTTTACTTGGACAATCATCTTTTTGGTCACATCTTACTAACCATTTGCCTCAATCATCTGTTCTTACAAACGAATAAGGTATTTATCTCTTGTTTTGTTTATTTCTCTAGCTTCTATGACACTCTATCAATTGTAATGAGCTTTGTTCAAATATTAATAAAATTAGCGTTGTTTTACCATTCTTTATTTATTTATCTTTTGATAAAAGAATAAGTCCTCAGACACAACAAAAAGAATCCATTAGGAAATTAAGACTCACCCATACCCTTTTGCAAATTTCTTGATCACATATCACAATTGGTAGCTGGCTCAACAACTAGATTTTTGAGTTAGGTTTTACTCAATCATTTCAGTGTGGGGGTAACTAGCATTCAATCAAACATTCAGTCAAGTACGACTCTGGCACGCCCACACTTCCTAATAACACACATAAACTGAATACAGTCTCTTGATCACATATGTGACCTTGTGTTTGATTGAATTGCGCAAACAATATGTTTTATATATTCATGTCGTCCATGCCTTTTGCTAGCCCATTTCAAGGTATGAACTCAAAATTAAAGCATATCGGAAGCTTAAGTAAATTACACCATAGGAAACCGTGGGGACATTGACACCCACCTTGAAACCTTGCTAAGGCCCACCGTGATGTTTATTTGCCATCCAAACAGTTGATAAGGTCACACCGACCTTGATGAAGGAAAAACACATATTAGCTTTATCCAAAACTTTTGTAGCCCTACGAAGTTTCTAATGGTGAGTGTTCAATCACCATTGTTTTTTGTTGTGTAGTCCACTTGAGTTCATATCTGCTTCATTTTTGAGTTTGTCAGTAAAAATGAGCTAAGAAGATGGCATGGATATAAAACAAATACATCAAGGTGGCCCCAACAATGCCCAACACATCACACACCACAGTTAGGATGGCAACACCACCTAATTTGCACGGATTGTGTATTGAGATTGCAATACCAAATTGTTATTGGATGAGCTCTGTAGCCCCCACCATGATGCTTGTGTTTTATCCACACTGTCCATTTACCAACTCATTTTAGGGTATAAGCCCAAAAATGAGGAAGATAAAAATCCAAGGTGGACTACACTATAAGAAACAGTGGTGGTTTAAAACTTCTTCAGGGCGACAAAAGTTTTGGATCAAGCTAATATTTCCCCCCTCATCCAGGTCTTTGTGACCTAAAAAACAAGTTTTTAATGGAAAGTAATCATTAAACTGGCCGTAAAAAAACTTTTAACGGTGGGCGTTCAATTATCATTATTTCCCTATGGAGTGGTCCACCTGAGAATGGATAGCACGGATAAAACACATAAATCATTGTAGGGGTCATATAGCACCATGGCAGTGTTAGTACCAGAATTCACCTCCTGCCTACTGTGGGCCTCACAATAATGTAGGTGCTATATCCATGTTGTCCATCCATTTTGGATCATTATTCTAGGGCATAAGCTACATCATTGTTGGGCCCACAGAGCTCCATGGTATTATTGCTGACTGCTAACTAACATTGGGAAGGGAATTGCATATTAACATTGCCAACAGTAATAATTAATGATGCACGTGTTATTTGTTCATCCATTTTGAATTATTATTTCAAAGCATGATCTAAAAACTGAGGCAGATGGAAATCGTGTGTGAACCACCCAACAGGAAAACCCTGGTGATTGTCATTAAAAAGCTTTCTAGTTTCTATTTAAAATTTCATTTTCCATCCAACCTATTGATCAAGTCACATGAACCTGGGCGAAGGGAAAACACAAATATAGGCTGATCCAAAACTTTTAATGGTGGCATTCAATCACCATTGTTTCATGTAGTGCGGTCTACTTGAGACTTTGATCTGCCACCAATGCCCTGAAATAATATGTCAAAATGGATGGATGGCATTGATAAAACACAGACATCATGGTGGCACCCAACACCGTCCAATAGCGAGCGGCTATTGGCAGTCTCAGTAGGCAATCCAAGTCCCCTTTTACCCAAACTCACTGGACCACCTTATTCAACATTCAGTCCGTCTATCATATTATACACTCAATTCAGGCGAGGGGACGAAAAAAATCAGTCAAAATCATCACTCAGGTGGGCCACACCACGGGGAACAATGGAGATGGAATGTTACTCATAGGTTTATGTATGGGCCACCATGGCGTGTATCTTTCATCAAGCTGTTAATAATTTGTAAATCATCAGGATCAAGCGAACTTATGTTTTAGGAACAATTCTACATCATTCGATTGGTGTGGTCCGTAGGAGTTTCTATAGAATTAATATTTGGTATGTACGGTTCAAATGAGGGTTCTGGCCTGATGGACTGAGTGAATTTGCAAAGACAACATGATGGCCCTATAAAGCGAGGCTCAAGTTGCTTGAATCAGAAGCCTTAGGGAAGCAGATTAGGTGAGACCGTGGACTCATCCAAGACGGTGCAGCTCAGGGTCCACCTTGATGTATGTATTCTGTATCCACACTTTCCCTCAGCGTTTACAGATCATTTTAGGGGGGTTATCCTAAAAACGAAACAGATCCAATTACAAGGTACACCGTACCAAAGGAAAAAGTGGCGACTGACCATTAATAAGCCACAAAGTTTTAGATCAAGCACGATATTTGTTTTTTCCCTTCATGGAGCCTTACTTGACGTTATGAACAGATTGGATGGCAAATAAACACTACAAAAACATTAGAGTGCACCCTAAGAAATTTTGAACAGTAGAGCAATCAATCACCACTGTTTTCTTATGGTATGTCCCACATGATAATTTTGAACAGTAGAGCAATCAATCACCCGATCCCTCTTAACCAACCAAAACGCGCGTGGACCTTGACTCTTCTACTCTCTATTCACCGTGCACGTGTCGGTACAGAAAAGGTCTAATAATTATATATGATGGCCCCTGTCAGATGTGACGTGTAAAAACCATAGCAGGAATCTTGAAGTTTCCTCGCAGGAATCTTGAAGTTTCCTCGATTTTGCATGGCAAAGGAGCATGGAACACGGACTCCAGCGTGATGTTAACTCATGATTAGATATTTTTGCATAAATCTTGGTAAATTACTCAAAAATATAAATAAAATTGGATTGGAATATTGGATAATTATTTGTGTATTTTTATTGAGTATGAATTTATAGTAGAAGAATGATAAAAAAGACTATTACCATGGAATCAAATACATCTAAAATTACTTACAACTTAATTAAATCTTGATAATAATAATAATAATAATAATAAAAATAATAAGAGGAAGATGAATACATTGAAATCACATCATTTCTTATACTTGCCATTAAGTTAGTACATGAAAATATGTAACTCCTGACTTGCTAAGTAGAAAATGAAATTGATCATGATAAAGGGCTCTGGTGAAGATGTCTACAAGTTGGCAACCAGTAGGCATATAAAAAGTGCAGGGAACTGTAGAAGTGGTCTTTTTTATAAACTAGATGACAATTGATTTCCTTGTGATTTGTACATTCATAAAAAATGGATTTGTGGCTATGTGAATAGATGCTTGATCGTCACAATGAAAGTGCATGGGTTTGGGATATTGAATATCGAGATCTTGTAGGAGCCTTTTGATCCAAATGAATTCACAACTAGCATTAACCATGACACAATATTTGGCTTCGACAAATGATCTAGAGATAGTGGTCTATTTTTTGTTTTTTAAGATATAGGACTGCTCTTAAGCATTATTAGTAGATTGATGAGTGTTAGGCCAACTGGCATAGTCTAAATCACAATAAACTAATAGCTGGATGGAGCTAGTAGAGGGGAAAAAGGATACCCTTGCTAGGGAAGACTTAGATATCAGGGCACTCGAATAAGTGCATTATGATAGGGTTGTCATGGATTGTGCATTGAACTAATTAAAAATATTGAAAACATAAACAATGTTAGGTCGAGTGCTGGTTAAGTATATGAGACATCCAATAAAATGTTAATACATGAAAAAAAAAACTGCTAAGTTCATCGGTCAAATGCAAATTAAGGATCTAGGGACCCTGCTTATGTGTATAGGACCCTGCTTATATATACACATACATCACTACCAAAAAATAGGGCAACGCCGATGGCTAAAAACTGTCGGCAATGACCTTCCCCGACGGCTTTTAACCGTCGCAAGGTCCATCGGTAAAGGGTATGTTGGCGTTGTCGACGGCTAAAATTGTCGACCTTTCCGACGATAAGAGCGACGGCTAAAACCGTCGGCGTTGTTGGTGGCTAAAATCCGTCGGCTAAAAAACGTCGGCGTGTTCGGTGGCTAAAAACCGTCGGCATTTTCGACGGCTAAAACCGTCGGCGTTTTTGGCAGCTAAAAACCGTCGGCGATTCTCATTATTAAAAAAATAAAAAATAAATAAAAATTAAGAATTTAGATGATTGATTTTAATTTCTTCATTTTCTTTTGTGTAGACTTCTTCCTCTCAAATAAGTTAGTTCATTAGGGCTTTAGAGAAATTAGTATATCTAGTTATGAATGTGTATTAATTAACGCACATCCAAAATTAGATATTCCCATTTCTCCAAAGCTCTGAACGAACTAACCTATTTGAGAAGGTAAGTCTACACAATAGAAAAGGAAGAAATCAAAATCAAATATATCATCCAAATTCCAAATATTTGGATTGGATATATTCTTTAAAAAAAGAGACCACATCATTTACGCCAGCATATGGGATTGGCCAACCTCTTGTTTGAAGGAAAACATTCTGCTAACATCAATCTTACGATTAAAACATTGTAGATTTTGAGAAATTGGGTTGATTACCTTGAAATCTTCATATCTTGCCTACATTGCATCTTCAAGTGAAGAAAGACCAGCTTGCACCTACAAAAAGGGAACCCAAATAGCATGATAAGGATTTTAATACTCTTTTAAGGGTATAATTACTCTAGTGATGAAGAGAGACGACAAAAAATAGATAGCTCAATGCAGGTTAATAACTAGTATTTCCGCTAACAGGGTTTTTATAATCCCAAATGTGTGTACAGCCCAAGCTCCTTCATGCTTCCACATATGGCAAATTGACATGAATTCAAGATACAGAGAAATGGATGGGCAAAAAAAAAAGTTGCTAAATTTTCCTATTTCAAATGTTATGGTCAACAAGAATAGATCAACATGAATGTTAGGATAGGACATTTGCAAGCTGGTACTCAATTGGTGGACAGCTTGGATCTTGCACTTGTGTTCCATAGACCAACTTTTGTCTGAACTCTGAAGCAATCTTAGGAAGGGGAGATCAACCAGCTCCCTCCCAGTGATAAGCTTAGGAAACTGCTCCATGCTACAAAAAATTCATGATGTGTCACTCCCCTCATCTGAGAATTGGATGGCATAGATAGACATTACCTGCCTTAGACAAAAGGTTACCGTAGTTCTAGGAACCTCGTGCAACACATTCTGCAATAGTGCATTACCATTTGAATTGCACATTGTATAGATTGCAATCATCAAATGAGAGAGAGGCCCACAACAGTAGATCTGTGCTAAAAACAATAAGAAAGTAATCTGCTGGACACAAACACCTCTCATAGATACGCACGCCACTATGCCAAAACAACGAAAAAAGGACGGTCCAAAACCATCCCAAATGACCCAAAAGGACGGTTATGGACTGTCGCATGGGCAATTAAATTTTGACGTGTCTTATTACTTAAAGGACAGTTGAAAACCATCATTCTTATTGATGAAAAAAGGACGGTCATGGACCGTCCTTAAAGATCGTCTCTTATGAGCCTTTAAGGACGGCCATGGACTGTCCTTTAAAAGGACAGTCATGGACCGTCTCTTATGAGCCTTCAAAGGACGGCCATGGACTGTCCTTTAAAAGGACGGTCATGGACCGTCCTTAAAAAGGACTACTATAGACCGTCTCTTATGAGCCTTGAAAGGACGGTCATTAACTGTCCTTTAAAATGACAGTCATGGACCGTCCTTAAAAAGGACTGCTATCAACCGTCTCTTATGAGCTTTCAAAGGACGGTCATTGATTGTCCTTAAAAAGGACTGCTATCAACCGTCTCTTATGTTCCCTAAAAGGACATTTTCAAATTTGAGACGGTCAATATACACCTGTTACAATATATTTCATTGTGTTCTTCCTGATATACACCCATTATATAATATATTTCATCATATTCACGTTCACATCCATCTAAACCTAAACTACATAAATCCATCCAAACATAAATTACATTCATCCAAACATAAACTATATTCATCCAAACACAAACAATCTTATCCACATTACATTCATCTACGCATAAATACATATAAGTCATCATAAATAAATAAAAAAGGAAAAAAATGAGCAATAATTTTCCTTTTTGCGTCTTTCATCTTATAAAAAAATATTCAACCAACAAAACATTATAATTCAGAATCATGAAGAATTGCAGAAACTTCTTCCAAAAAAGTGGGCACTTTTTAAAAATAAAAATGATCATTAAAATAAAACTAATGCAAGCAAATAATACAAAAAAGTGTTTCAATTCAAGTTAATAGAAACAATAACAAAAATTAAAGCTTTGTAAAAAGGAGCATATGTTAAAAGGGATACATTTTTGTTTGTTGCCATATGATTGGGCTACATTATTACAGCAATCGGGTTTGGGTTCGGAATCGGGTTTAAGTTTAGGTTTTCAAGTTTAGGTTTAGGTTTAGGTTTAGGTTAGGGAGTTGAGATTAGGATTGGGTGTAGGTATAGGTTAGGGAGTTGAGATTAGGATTAGGTGTAGGTATAGGTTTAGGGATTTGAGAATACATTTAGGTTTTATGTTTAGGTTTAGGTTATAGGTTATAGTATATAGGTTATAGCTTTAGGGAATTGAGAATAGGTAAAGGTTAAGGTTTAGGTTTAGGTATAGGTTTCGGGTTCGGGATCGGGTTTAGGTTTGTGTTTTCAAGTTTAGGTTTAAGTTTAGGTTAGAGAGTTGAGATTAGGATTAGGTGTAGGTTTAGGTTTAAGGATTTGAGAATACATTTCGGTTTTAGGTTTAGGTTTAGGTTTTAGGCTTAGGTTATAAGTGCGGGTTATAGGTTTAGGTTTAGGTTAGGTTATAGGTTAAGGCTTAGGTTTAGGAAATCGGGTTCCGGTTCGAGATCGGGTTTAGGTTTGGGTTTTCAAGTTTAGGTTTAGGTTTAGGTTAGGGAGTTGAGATTAGGACTAGGTGTAGGTTTAAGTTTAGGGATTTGAGAATACATTTAGGTTTTAGGTTATAGGTTAAGGTTTACGTTTTAGGTTTAGGTTAAGGTTTTAGGTCATAGGTTTTGGTTTAAGTTAAGGTTATAGGTTTAGGTTAAGGTTATAAGCTATAGGTTTTGGGAATTGAGAATAGGTTAAGGTTTAGGTTTAGGAAATCGGGTTCGGGTTTGGGTTCGGGTTCGGGTTTAGGTTTGGGTTTTCAAGTTTAGGTTTAGGTTTAGGTTAGGGAGTTGAGATTAGGATTAGGTGTAGGTTTAGGTTTAGGGATTTGAGAATACATTTAGGTTTTAGGTTTAGGTTATAGATTAAGGTTTAGGTTTAGGTTTAGGTTATAAGCTATAGGTTTAGGGAATTGAGAATAGGTTAAGGTTTAGGTTTAGGAAATCGAGTTCTGGTTCGAGATCAGGTTTAGGTTTGGGTTTTCAAGTTTAGGTTTAGGTTTAGGTTAAGGAGTTGAAATTTGGATTAGGTGTAGGTTTAGGTTTAGGAATTTGAGAATAAAGTTAGGTTTTAGGTTATAGGTTTAGGTTAAGGTTTAGGTTTTAGGTTATAAGTTTAGGTTAAGGTTTAGGTTTTAGGTTTTAGGTTTAGGTTTAGGTTAAGGTAGGTATAGGTATAGGTTTAGGTTGTAAGCTATATGTTTAGGGAATTGAGAATAGGTTAAGTCGTAGTCTTTTAGTCTCTATAGTCAGCATTCCTACATGCACGCGCCCGCCAGAATGCCTCCGTCGGTTCGGGACGAAGCCAAGCCGATACATACGATAGGCGAAGGAAGCGCCCCCCCCCTTTCATAGCGCCTGGGGAACGCGACGTTTGATCGAGGAGTGGAGAGGAGAGGTGGAAGAAAAGGCTCGGGATGGATTTAGGAGTCTTTGTGCGAGCCGTATGCGGTGAGAGTCGCACGTAAGGTTAAGGTTTAGGAAATCGGGTTCGGGTTCGGGATCGGGTTTAGGTTTGGGGTTTCAAGTTTAGGTCTAGGTTTAGGTTAGGGAGTTGAGATTAAGATTAGGTGTAGGTTTAGGTTGAGGGATTTGAGAATACACTTAGGTTTTAGGTTTAGGTTATGGGTTATAGGTTTAGGTTTAGGTTTAGGTTATAAGCTATAGGTTTAGGGAATTGAGAATAGGTTAAAGTTTAGGTTTAGGAAAACGGGTTCGGGTTCGGGATCGGGTTTACGTTTGGGTTTTCAAGTTTAGGTATAGGTTTAGGTTAGGGAGTTGAGATTAGGATTAGGTGCGAGTTTAGGTTTAGGGATTTGAGAATACATTTAGGTTGTAGGTTTAGGATTAGGTTATAGATTAAGGTTTAGGCTTGGGTTTGGGTTTAGGTTTAGGTTATAAGCTATAAGTTTAGGGAATTGAGAATATGTTAAGGTTTAGGTTTAAGTCTTCGGGTTCGGGTTCGGGATCGGGTTTAGTTTGGGTTTTCAAGTTTAGGTATAGGTTTAGGTTAGGGAGTTGAGATTAGGATTAGGTGTAGGTTTAGGTTTAGGGATTTGAGAATACATTTAGTTTTTAGGTTTAGGTTATAGGCTATAAGTTTAGGTTTAAGTTTAGGTTTAGGTTATAGGTTATAGGTTTAGGTTTAGGTTATAAGCTACAGGTTTAGGGAATTGAGAATAGGTTAAGGTTTAGGTTAGGAAATCGGGTTTGTGTTCGGGATCGGGTTTAGGTTTGGATTTTCAAGTTTAGGTTTAGGTTAGGTTAGGGAGTTGAGATTAGGATTAGGTGTAGGTTTAGGTTTAGGGATTTGAGAATACATTTAGGTTTAGGTTTAGTTTAGGTTATAGGTTATAGGTAAAGGTTTAGGTTTTAGGTTTAGGTTAAGGTTAGGTTATAAGTTTGGGTTATAGGTTTTAGGTTAATGTTTTAGGTCATAGGTTTTATTTTAGGTTAAGGTTATAGGTTTAAGTTTAGGTTTAGGTTAAGGTTTAGGTTTAGGTTATAAGCTATAGGTTTAGGGAATTGAGAATAGATTAAGGTTTTAGTTTAGGAAATCGGGTTCGGGTTCGGGATCGGGTTTAGGTTTGGGTTTTCAAGTTTAGGTTTAGGTTTAGGTGAGGGAGTTGAGATTAGGATTAGGTGTAGGTTTAGGTTTAGGGATTTGAGAATACATTTAGGTTTTAGGTTTAGGTTATAGGTTAAGGTTTAGGTTTAGGTTTAGGTTATAAACTATAGGTTTAGGGAATTGAGAATAGGTTAAGGTTTAGGTTTAAGTCTTCGGGTTCGGGTTTAGGTTTGAGTTTTCAAGTTTAGGTTTAGGTTTAAGTTAGTGAGTTGAGATTAGGATTAGGTGTAGGCTTAGGTTTAAGGATTTGAGAATATATTTAGGTTATAGGTTTAGGTTTTGGTTATAGTTTATAGGTTAAGGTTTAGGTTAAGGTTAGGTTATAAGTTTAGGTTATAGGTTATAGGTTAAGGTTTTAGGTCATAGGTTTTGGTTTAGGTTAAGATTATTGGTTTAGGTTTAAGTTATTAGTTTAGGTTTAGGTTTAGGTTTAGGTTTAGGTATAGGTTATAAGCAAAAAATTTGCTAGGTTTATGGGAATTGAGAATAGGTTAAGGTTTCGGTTTAGGAAATCGATTTTGTTCGAGTTCGGTATCGGGTTTAGGTTTGGGTTTTCAAGTTTAGGTTTAGGTTTAGGTTAGGAGTTGAGATTTGGATTAGGTGTAGGGATTTGAGAATACATTTAGGTTTTATGTTTAGGTTTAGGTTATAGGTTATAGGTTTAGGTTTTAGGTTTAAGTTAAGGTTAGGTAATAGGTTATAAGTTTAGGTTATAGGTTATAGGTTTTGGTTTAGGTTTAGGTTTAGGTTTAGGTTATAGGTTATAGTATATAGGTTATAACTTTTGGGGAATTGAGAATAGGTAAATGTTAAGGTTTAGGTTTAGGTATAGGCTTTGGGTTCGGGATCGAGTTTAGGTTTGAGTTTTCAAGTTTAGGTTTAAGTTTAGGTTAGGGAGTTGAGATTAGGATTAGGTGTAGGTTTAGGTTTAAGGATTTGAGAATACATTTCGGTTTTAGGTTTAGGTTTAGGTTTTAGGCTTAGGTTATTAGTGCTAAGTTATAGGTTTGGTTTAGGTTAGGTTATAGGTTAAGGATTAGGGAATTGAGAATAGGTTAAGGTTTAGGCTTAGGAAATCGGTGCGGTTCGAGATCGGGTTTAGTTTTGGGTTTTCAAAGTTTAGGTTTAGGTTTAGGTTAGGGAGTTGAGATTAGGACTAGGTGTAGGTTTAAGTTTAGGGATTTGAGAATACATTTAGGTTTTAGGTTATAGGTTAAGGTTTAAGTTTTAGGTTTAGATTAAGGTTTTAGGTCATCGGTTTTGGTTTTGGTTTAGGTTGAGGTTTAGGTTAAGGTTTAGGTTTCTGTTATAAGCTATAGGTTTAGGGTATTGAGAATAGTTAAGGTTTAGGTTTAGGAAATCGGGTTCGGGTTTGGCTTCGGGTTCGGGTTTAGGTTTGGGTTTTCAAGTTTAGGTTTAGGTTTAGGTTAGGGAGTTGAGATTAGGATTAGGTGAAGGTTTAGGTTTAGGGATTTGAGAATACATTAGGTTAGGTTTAAGTTATAGATTAAGGTTTAGGTTTAGGTTATAAGCTATAGGTTTAGGAATTGAGAATAGGTTAAGGTTTCGGTTTAGTAAATCGAGTTCGGTTGGTTCGGTATCGGGTTTAGGTTTGGGTTTTCAAGTTTAGGTTTAGGTTTAGGTTAGGGAGTTGAGATTTGGATTAGGTGTAGGGATTTGAGAATACATTTAGGTTTTATGTTTAGGTTTAGGTTATAGGTTATAGGTTTTGGTTTTGGTTTAGGTTTTAGGTTTAAGTTAAGGTTAGGTAATAGGTTATAAGTTTAGGTTATAGGTTATAGGTTTTGGTTTAGGTTTAGGTGAAGGTTTAGGTTTAGGTTCTGGTTATAGGTTATAGTATATCAAGGTTATAGCTTTTGGGAATTGAGAATAGGTAAATGTTAAGGTTTAGGTTTAGGTATAAGCTTTGGGTTCGGGATCGAGTTTAGGTTTGAGCTTTCAAGTTTAGGTTTAAGTTTAGGTTAGGGAGTTGAGATTAGGATTAGGTATAGGTTTAGGTTTAAGGATTTCAGAATACATTTCGGTTTTAGGTTTAGGTTTAGGTTTTAGGCTTAGGTTATAAGTGCAGGTTATAGGTTTAGGTTTAGGTTAGGTTATAGGTTAAGGATTAGGGAATTGAGAATAGGTTAAGGTTTAGGTTTAGGAAATCGGGTCCGGTTCGAGATCGGGTTTAGGTTTGGGTTTTCAAGTTTAGGTTTAGGTTTAGGTTAGGGAGTTGAGATTAGGACTAGGTGTAGGTTTAAGTTTAGGGATTTGAGAATACATTTAGGTTTTAGGTTATAGGTTAAGGTTTAAGTTTTAGGTTTAGATTAAGGTTTTAGGTCATCGATTTTGGTTTTGGTTTAGGTTAAGGTTATAGGTTTAGGTTGAGGTCTACGTTATGGTTTAGGTTTCGGTTATAAGCTATAGGTTTAGGGTATTGAGAATAGGTTAAGGTTTAGGTTTAGGAAATCGGGTTCGGGTTTAGGTTTGGGTTTTCAAGTTTAGGTTTAGGTTTAGGTTAGGGAGTTGAGATTAGGATTAGGTGAAGGTTTAGGTTTAGGGATTTGAGAATACATTTAGGTTAGGTTTAGGTTATAGATTAGTTTAGGTTTAGGTTTAGGTTTAGGTTTAGGTTATAAGCTATAGGTTTAGGGAATTGAGAATAGGTTAAGGTTTCGGTTTAGGAAATCGAGTTCGGGTTCGAGATCGGGTTTAGGTTTGGGTTTAGGTTTAGGTTAGGGAGTTGAAAATAGGATTAGGTGTAGGTTTAGGTTTAGGGATTTTAGAATACATTTAGGTTTTAGGTTTAGTTACTGTTATAGGTTAAGATTTATGTTTAGGTTCATGTTTAGGTTATAAGCAATTGGTTTAGGGAATTGAGAATAGGTTAAGGTTTAGGTTTGGGAAATTGGGTTCGGGTTCAAGATCGGGTTTAGGTTTGGGTATTCAAGTTTAGGTTTAGGTTTAGGTTTAGGAGACGAGGAGTTGAGATTAGGATTAGGTGTAGGTTTAAGTTTAGGATTTGAGAATACATTTAGGTTTTAGGTTTAGGTTTAGGTTATAGGTTAAGGTTTAGGTTTGGGTTTAGGTTTAGGTTATAAGCTATAGGTTTAGGGAATTGAGAATAGGTTAAGGTTTAGGTTTAAGTCTTCGGGTTCGGGTACGGGATCGGGTTTAGGTTTAGGTTTTCAAGTTTAGGTTTAGGTTTAAGTTAGGCAGTTGAGATTAGGATTAGCTGTAGGTTTAGGTTTAAGTTAGGCAGTTGAGATTAGGATTAGCTGTAGGTTTAGGTTTAGAGATTTGCGAATACATTTAGGTTATAGGTTTAGGTTTAGGTTATAGGTTATAGATTAAGGTTTAGGTTTTAGGTTTAGGTTAAGGTTAGGTTATAAGTTTAGGTTTTAGGTTATAGGTTAAGGTTTTAGGTTATAGGTTTTGGTTTAGGTTAAGGTTATTGGTTTAGGTTTAGGTTTAGGTTAAGGTTTAAGTTTAGGTTATAAGCTATAGGTTAAGGGAATTGAGAAGAGGTTAAGGTTCGGTTTAGGAAATCGAGTTCGGGTTCGGGATCGGAGTTTAGGTTTGGGTTTTTAAGTTTAGGTTTAGGTTTAGGTTAGGGAGTTGAGATTAGGATTAGGTGTAGGTATAGGTTTAGGGATTTGAGAATACATTTTGGTTTTAGATTTTGGTTTAGGTTTAAGTTATAAGCTATAGGTTTAAGGAATTGGGAATAGGTTAAGGTTTAGGTTTAAGAAATCGGTTTAGTCGTGATTGGGTTTAGGTTTGGGTTTTCAAGTTTAGTTTTAGGTTTAGGTTAGGGAGTTGAGTTTAGGATTAGGTGTAGGTTTAGGTTTAGGGATTTGAGAATACATTTAGTTTTTAGGTTGAGGTTTAGGTTATAGATTAAGGTTTAGGTTTAGGTTATAAGCTATAGGTTTAGGGAATTGAGAATAGGTTAAGGTTTAGGTTTAAGTCTTCGGGTTCGGGTTCGGGATCGGGTTTAGGTTTGGGTTTTCAAGTTTAGGTTTAGGTTTAGGTTAGGGAGTTGAGATTAGGATTATGTGTAGGTTTAGGTTTAGGGATTTGAGAATACATTTAGTTTTTATATTTAGGTTATGGGCTATAGGTTTAGGTTTAGGTTTAGGTTTAGGTTATATGTTATAGGTTTAGGTTTAGGTTATAAGCTAAAGGTTTAGGGAATTGAGAATAGGTTAAGGTTTAGGTTTAGGAAATCGGGTTCGGGTTCGGGTTCGGGATCGGGTGTAGGTTTGGGTTTTCAAGTTTAGGTTTAGGTTTAGGTTAGGGAGTTGATATTAGGATTAGGTGTTGGTTTAGGTTTAGGGATTTGAGAATACATTTAGGTTTTATGTTTAGGTTTAGGTTATAGGTTATAGGTAAAGGTTTAGGTTTTAGGTTTAGGTTAAGGTTAGGTTATAAGTTTAGGTTATAGGTTATAGGTTAAGGTTTTAGGTCATAGGTTTTGTTTTAGGGTAAGGTTACAGGCTTAAGTTTAGGTTTAGGTTATGATTTAGGTTTATGTTATAAGCTATAGGACAGGGAATTGATAATAGGTTAAGGTTTCAGTTTAGGAAATCGGGTTCGGGTTCGGGATTGTGTTTAGGTTTGGGTTTTCAAGTTTAGGTTTAGGTTTAGGTGAGGGAGTTGAGATTAGGATTAGGTGTAGGTTTAGGTTTAGGGATTTGAGAATACATTTAGGTTTTAGGTTTAGGTTATAGGTTAAGGTTCGGAGTTTAGGTTTAGGTGTAGGTTTAGGTTATAAGCTATAGGTCTAGGGAATTGAGAATTAAGGTTAAGGTTTAGGTTTAAGTCTTCGGGTTTGGGTTTTCAAGTTTCAAGGTTTAGGTTTAAGTTAGTGAGTTGAGATTTGGATTAGGTGTAGGTTTAGGTTTAGGGCTTTGAGAATACATTTAGGTTATAGGTTTAGGTTTTGGTTATAGGTTATAGATTAAGGTTTAGGTTTTAGGTTTAGGTTAAGGTTAGGTTATAAGTTTAGGTTATAGGTTATAGGTTAAGGTTTTAGGTTTTAGGTTTTGGTTTAGGTTTAGGTTTAGGTTAAGGTTTAAGTTTAGGTTATAAGCTATAGGTTTAGGGAATTGAGAATAGGTTAAGGTTCGGTTTAGGAAATCAGGTCAGGTTCGGGATCGGGTTTAGGTTCGGGTTTTCAAGTTTAGGTTTTGGTTTAGGTTAGGGAGTTGAGATTAGGATTAGGTGTAGGTATAGGTTTAGGGATTTGAGAATACATTTGGTTTTAGGTTTTGGTTTAGGTTTAAGTTATAAGCTATAGGTTTAAGGAATTGGGAATAGGTTAAGGTTTAGGTTTAAGAAATCGGGTTCGGGTTCGTGATTGGGTTTAGGTTTGGGTTTTCAAGTTTAGGTTTAAGTTTAGGTTAGGGAGTTGAGATTAGGATTAGGTGTAGGTTTAGGTTTAGGGATTTGAGAATACATTTAGTTTTTAGGTTGTGGTTTAGCTTATAGATTAAGGTTTAGGATTAGGTTATAAGAATAGGTTTAGGGAATGGAGAATAGGTTAAGGTTTAGTTTTAAGCCTTCGTGTTCGGGTTCAGGATCGGGTTTAGGTTTGGGTTTTGAAGTTTAGGTTTAGGTTTAGTTTAAGAAGTTGAGATTAGGATTATGTGTAGGTTTAGGTTTAGGGATTTGAGAATACATTTAGTTTTTATGTTTAAGTTATGGGCTATAGGATTAGGTTTAGGTTTAGGTTTAGGTTATAAGTTATAGGTTTTGGTTTTGGTTATAAGCTACAGGTTTAGGGAATTGAGAATAGGTTAATGTTTTGGTTTAGGAAATCGGGTTCGGGATCGGGTTTAGGTTTGGGTTTTCAAGTTTAGGTTTAGGTTTAGGTTAGGGAGTTGAGATTAGGATTAGGTGTAGGTTTATGTTTAGGGATTTGAGAATTCATTTAGGTTTTAGGTTTAGGTTTAGGTTATAGGTTATAGGTAAAGGTTTAGGTCAAGGTTAGGTTATAAGTTTACGTTATAGGTTCTAGGTTAAGGTTTTAGGTCATAGGTTTTGTTTTAGGTTAAGGTTATAGGTTTAAGTTTAGGTTTAGGTTAAGGTTTAGGTTTCGGTTATAAGCTATAGGATAGGGAATTGAGAATAGGTTAAGGTTTCAGTTTAGGAAATCGGGTTCGGGTTCGGGATTGGGTTTAGGTTTGGGTTTTCAAGTTTAGGTTTAGGTTTAGGTGAGGGAGTTGAGATTAGGATTAGGTGTAGGTTAAGGTTTAGGGATTTGAGAATACATTTAGGTTTTAGGTTTAGGTTATAGGTTAAGGTTTAGGTTTAGGTTTAGGTTTAGGTTTAGGTTTATGTTATAAGCTATAGGTTTAGGGAATTGAGAATAGGTTAAGGTTTAGGTTTATGACTTCGTGTTCGGGTTTAGGTTTGGGTTTTCAAGTTTAGGTTTAGGTTTAAGTTAGTGAGTTGAGATTAGGATTAGGTGTAGGTTTAGGTTTAGGGATTTGAGAATACATTTAGTTTTTTAGGTTGTGGTTTAGCTTATAGATTAAGGTTTAGGATTAGGTTATCGGAATAGGTTTAGGGAATGGAGAATAGGTTAAGGTTTAGTTTTAAGCCTTCGTGTTTAGGTTGGGATCGGGTTTAGGTTTGGGTTTTGAAGTTTAGGTTTAGGTTTAGAATAGGTTAAGAAGTTGAGATTAGGATTATGTGTAGGTTTAGGTTTAGGGTTGAGAATACATTTAGTTTTTATGTTTAAGTTATGGGCTATAGGATTAGGTTTAGGTTTAGGTTTAGGTTATAAGTTATAGTTTTGGTTTTGGTTATAAGCTACTGAGTTTAGGAATTGAGAATAGGTTAATGTTTAGGTTTAGGAAATCGGGTTCGGGATCGGGTTTAGGTTTGGGTTTTCAAGTTTAGGTTTAGGTTTAGGTTAGGGAGTTGAGATTAGGATTAGGTGTAGGTTTATGTTTAGGGATTTGAGAATACATTTAGTTTTAGGTTGTGGTTTAGCTTATAGATTAAGGTTTAGGATTAGGTTATCGAGAATAGGTTTAGGGAATGGAGAATAGGTTAAGGTTTAGTTTTAAGCCTTCGTGTTCGGGTTCGGAGATCGGGTTTAGGTTTGGGTTTTGAAGTTTAGGTTTAGGTTTAGTTTAAGAAGTTGAGATTAGGATTATGTGTAGGTTTAGGTTTAGGGATTTGAGAATACATTTAGTTTTTATGTTTAAGTTATGGGCTATAGGATTAGGTTTAGGTTTAGGTTTAGGTTATAAGTTATAGGTTTTGGTTTTGGTTATAAGCTACAGGTTTAGGGAATTGAGAATAGGTTAATGTTTTGGTTTAGGAAATGGGTTCGGGATCGGGTTTAGGTTTGGGTTTTCAAGTTTAGGTTTAGGTTTAGGTTAGGGAGTTGAGATTAGGATTAGGTGTAGGTTTATGTTTAGGGATTTGAGAATTCATTTAGGTTTTAGGTTTAGGTTTAGGTTATAGGTTATAGGTAAAGGTTTAGGTCAAGGTTAGGTTATAAGTTTACGTTATAGGTTCTAGGTTAAGGTTTTAGGTCATAGGTTTTGTTTAGGTTAAGGTTATAGGTTTAAGTTTAGGTTTAGGTTAAGGTTTAGGTTTAGGTTATAAGTTATAGGATAGGGAATTGAGAATAGGTTAAGGTTTCGGTTTAGGAAATCGGGTTCGGGTTCGGGATTGGGTTTAGGTTTGGGTTTTCAAGTTTAGGTTTAGGTTTAGGTGAGGGAGTTGAGATTAGGATTAGGTGTAGGTTAAGGTTTAGGGATTTGAGAATACATTTAGGTTTAGGTTTAGGTTATAGGTTAAGGTTTAGGTTTAGGTTTAGGTTTAGGTTTAGGTTTATGTTATAAGCTATAGGTTTAGGAATTGAGAATAGGTTAAGGTTTAGGTTTATGACTTCGTGTTCGGGTTTAGGTTTGGGTTTTCAAGTTTAGGTTTAGGTTTAAGTTAGTGAGTTGAGATTAGGATTAGATGTAGGTTTAGGTTTGGGGCTTTGAGAATACATTTAGGTTATATGTTTAGGTTTTGGTTATAGGTTATAGGTTAAAGTTTAAGTTAAGGTTAGGTTATAAGTTTAGGTTATAGGTTATAGGTTAATGTTTTAGGTCATAGGTTTTGGTTTAGGTTAAGGTTATGGGTTTAGTTTTAGGTTATTGGTTTAGGTTTAGGTTTAGGTTTATGTTATAAGAGGTTTAGGGAATTGAGAATAATTTAAGGTTTCGATTTGAAAAATGAGGTTCGGGTTGGTATCGGGTTTAGGTTTGGGCTTTCAAGTTTAGGTTTAGGTTTAGGTTAGGGAGTTGAGATTTGGATTAGGTGTAGGTATAGGTTTAGGGATTTGAGCATACTTTTCAGTTTTATGTTTAGGTTTAGGTTATTGGTTATAGGTTTAGGTTTAGGTTTAGGTTTTAGGTTTAGGTTAAGGTTAGGTAATAGGTTATAAGTCTAGGTTATAGGTTATAGGTTTTGGTTTAGGTTTAGGTTAAGGTTTAGGTTTAGGTTTAGGTTTAGGTTATAGGTGATAATATATAGGTTATAGGTTTGGGAATTGAGAATAGGTAAAGGTTAAGGTTTAGGTGTAGGTATAGGTTTGAGTTCGGGATTGGGTTTAGGTTTGTGTTTTCAAGTTTAGGTTTAAGTTTAGGTTAGGTGTTGAGATTAGGATTAGGTGTAGGTTTAGGTTTAAGGATTTGAGAATACATTTGGTTTAGGTTTAGGTTATAAATCTTGAGTTATAGGTTTAGGTTTAGGTTAGATTATAGGTTAAGGTTTAGGGAATTGAGAATAGGTTAAGGTTTAGGTTTAGGGAATTGGGTTCCGAGTTGAGATCGAGTTTAGGTTTGGGTTTTCAAGTTTTGGTTTAGGTTTAGGTTAGGGAGTTGAGATTAGGACTAGGTGTAGGTTTAAGTTTAGGGATTTGAGAATGCATTTAGGTTTTAGGTTATAGGTTAAGGTTTATATTTTAGGTTTAGGTTAAGGTTTTAGGTCATAGGTTTTGGTTTAGGTTAAGGTTATAGGTTTAGGTTTAGGTTATAAGCTATAGGTTTAGGGTATTGAGAATAAGTTAAGGTTTAGGTTTAGGAAATGGGTTCGGGTTTGGGTTTGGGTTCGGGTTTAGGTTTTGGTTGTCAAGTTTAGGTTTAGGTTTAGGTTAGGGAGTTGAGATTAGGATTAGGTATAGGTTTAGGTTTAGGGATTTGAGAATACATTTAGGTTTAGGTTTAGGTTATAGAGATTAAGGTTTAGGTTTTTTGGTTATAAGCTATAGGTTTAGGGAATTGAGAATAGGTTAAGGTTTAGGTTTAGGAAATCGGGTTACGGTTCGAGATTGGGTTTAGGTTTGGGTTTTCAAGTTTAGGTTTAGGTTTAGGTTAGGGAGTTGAAATTAGGATTAGGTGTAGGTTTAGGTTTAGGATTTGAGAATACATTTAGGTTTTAGGTTATAGGTTTAGGTTTAGGTTAAGGTAGGTATAGGTATAGGTTTAGGTTGTAAGCTATAGGTTTTGGTAATTGAGAATAGGTTAAGTCGTAGTCTTTTATTCTCTGTAGTTGGCATTCCTACGCGTACGCGCCCGCCATAATGCCTCCGTCGGTTCGGGACGAAGCCAAGCCGATATATATGATAGGTGAAGGAAGCGCGCCCGCACCCCCCACAACCCCCCAATTCATAGCGCCCGGGGAACCCGATCTTTGATTAAGGAGTGGAGAGGAGAGGTGGAAGAAAAGGCTCAAGATGGATTTAGGAGTCTTTGTGCGAGCCGTATGTGGTGAGGGTCGCACGTAAGGTTTAGGTTTAGGAAATCGGGTTCGGGATTGGGTTTAGGTTTAGGTTTTCAAGTTTAGGTTTAGGTTTAGGTTAGGGAGTTGAGATTAAGATTAGGTGTAGGTTTAGGTTTAGGGAATTGAGAATACACTTAGGTTTTAAGTTTAGGTTATGGGTTATAGGTTTAGGTTTAGGTTATAAGCTATAGGTTTAGGGAATTGAGAATAGGTTAAAGTTTAGGTTTAGGAAAACGGGTTCGGGTTCAGGATCGGGTTTAGGTTTGGCTTTTCAAGTTTAGGTATAGGTTTAGGTTAGGGAGTTAAGATTAGGATTAGGTGTAGGTTTAGGTTAAGGGATTTGAGAATACATTTAGGTTTTAGGTTTATGTTTAGGTTATAGTTTATAGATTAAGGTTTAAGTTTTAGGTGTACATTAAGGTTAGGTTATAAGTTTCGGTTATAGGTTATAGGTTAAGGTTTTAGGTCATAGGTTTTGGTTTAGGTTAAGGTTATAGGTTTAGGTTTAGGTTAAGGTTTAGGTCTAGGTTATAAGCTATAGGTATAGGGAATTGAGAATAGGTTAAGGTTTCAGTTTAGGAAATCGGGTTCGGGTTCGGATCGGGTTTAAGTTTGGGTTTTCAAGTTTAGGTTTAGGTTTAGGTGAGGGAGTTGAGATTAGGATTAGGTGTAGGTTTAGGTTTAGGATTTAAGAATACATTTAGGTTTTAGGTTTAGGTTTAGGTTTATGTTTAGGTTGTAAGCAATAGGTTTAGGAAATTGAGAATAGATTAAGGTTTAGGTTTAGGAAATCGGCTTCGGGTTCGAGATCGGGTTTAGGTTTGGGTTTTCAAGTTTAGGTTTAGGTTTAGGTTTAGGTTAGGGAGTTGAGATTAGGATTAGGTGTAGGTTTAGGTTTAGGGATTTGACAATACATTTAGGTTTTAGGTATAGGTTTAGGTTATATGTTAAGGTTTAGGTTTGAGATTAGGTTTAGGTTATAAGCTATAGGCTTAGGGAATTGAGAATAGGTTAAGGTTTAGGTTTAAGTCTTGGGTTCGGGTTCGGGATCAGGTTTAGGTTTGGGTTTTCGAGTTTAGGTTTAGGTTTAAGTTAGGGAGTTGAGATTAGGATTATGTGTAGGTTTAAGTTTAGGGATTTGAGAATACATTTAGATTATAGGTTTATGTTTAGGTTATAGGTTATAGATTAAGGTTTAGGTTTAGGTTTAGGTTTTTAGGTTTAGGTTAAGGTTAGGTAATAGGTTATAAGTCTAGGTTATAGGTTTTATAGGTTTAGGTTAAGGTTTAGGTTTAGGTTTAGGTTTAGGTTATAGGTGATAATATATAGGTTATAGGTTTAGGGAATTGAGAATAGGTAAAGGTTAAGGTTTTGGTTGTAGGTATAGGTTTCGGGTTCGGGATTGGGTTTAGGTTCGGTGTTTTCAAGTTTAGGTTTAAGTTTAGGTTAGGGTGTTGAGATTAGGATTAGGTATAGGTTTCGGTTTAGGATTTGAGGTTTGGTTTTAGGTTTAGAGTTTAGGTTTTAGGTTTAGGTTTACAAAGAGTTATAGGTTTAGGTTTAGGTTAGATTATAGGTTAAGGTTTAGGGAAGTGAGAATAGGTTAAGGTTTAGGTTTAGAAATGGGTTCGGAGTTCGAGATGGAGTTTAGGTTTGGGTTTTCAAGTTTTGGTTTAGGTTTAGGTTAGGGAGTTGAGATTAGGATTAGGTGTAGGTTTAAGTTTAGGGATTTGAGAATGCATTTAGGTTTTAGGTTATAGGTTAAGGTTTATATTTTAGGTTTAGGTTAATGTTTTAGGTCATAGGTTTTGGTTTAGGTTAAGGTTATAGGTTTAGGTTTAGGTTATTATAGGTTTAGGGTATTGAGAATAAGTTAAGGTTTTGGTTTAGGAAATCGGGTTCGGGTTTGGGTTTGGGTTCGGGTTTAGGTTTTGGTTGTCAAGTTTAGGTTTAGGTTTAGGTTAGGGAGTTGAGATTAGGATTAGGTATAGGTTTAGGTTTAGGGATTTGAGAATACATTTAGGTTTTAGGTTTAGGTTATAGATTAAGGTTTAGGTTTTGGTTATAAGCTATAGGTTTAGGGGAATTGAGAATAGGTTAAGGTTTAGGTTTAGTGAAATCGGGTTCGGTTCGAGATTGGGTTTAGGTTTGGGTTTTCAAGTTTAGGTTTAGTTTTAGGTTAGGGAGTTGAAATTAGATTAGGTGTAGGTTTAGGTTTAGGGATTTGAGAATACATTTAGGTTTTAGGTTATAGGTTTAGGTTTAGGTTAAGGTAGGTATAGGTATAGGTTTAGGTTGTAAGCTATAGGTTTTGGTAATTGAGAATAGGTTAAGTCGTAGTCTTTATTCTCTCGTATTTGGCATTCTATGCTGCGTCTTGGCGCCCGCCATAATGCCTCCGTCGGTTCGGGACGAAAAGATTAGGTTGCCGATATATATGATAGGTGAAGGAAGCGCGCCCGCACTACCCCCATTCATAGGCCTTAGGGAACCCGATCTTTGATTAAGGAGTGGAGAGGAGAGGTGGAAGAAAAGGCTCAAGATGGATTTGGAGTCTTTGTGCGAGCCGTATGTGGTGAGGGTCGCACGTAAGGTTTAGGTTTAGGAAATCGGGTTCGGGATTGGGTTTAGGTTTAGGTTTTCAAGTTTAGGTTTAGGTTTAGGTTAGGGAGTTGAGATTAAGATTAGGTGTAGGTTTAGGTTTAGGGAATTGAGAATACACTTAGGTTTTAAGTTTAGGTTATGGGTTATAGGTTTAGGTTTAGGTTATAAGCTATAGGTTTAGGGAATTGAGAATAGGTTAAAGTTTAGGTTTAGAAAACGGGTTCGGGTCACAGGATCGGGTTTAGGTTTGGCTTTTCAAGTTTAGGTATAGGTTTAGGTTAGGAGTTAAGATTAGGATTAGGTGTAGGTTTAGGTTAAGGGATTTGAGAATACATTTAGGTTTTAGGTTTATGTTTAGGTTATAGTTTATAGATTAAGGTTTAAGTTTTAGGTGTACATTAAGGTTAGGTTATAAGTTTCGGTTATAGGTTATAGGTTAAGGTTTTAGGTCATAGGTTTTGGTTAAGGTTAAGGTTATAGGTTTAGGTTTAGGTTAAGGTTTAGGTCTAGGTTATAAGCTATAGGTATATGGAATTGAGAATAGGTTAAGGTTTCAGTTTAGGAAATCGGGTTTGGGTTCTGGATCGGGTTTAGGTTTGGGTTTTCAAGTTTAGGTTTAGGTTTAGGTGAGGGAGTTGAGATTAGGATTAGGTGTAGGTTTAGGTTTAGGGATTTAAGAATACATTTAGGTTTTAGGTTTAGGTTTAGGTTTATGTTTAGGTTGTAAGCAATAGGTTTAGGAAATTGAGAATAGATTAAGGTTTAGGTTTAGGAAATCGGCTTCGGGTTCGAGATCGGGTTTAGGTTTGGGTTTTCAAGTTTAGGTTTAGGTTTAGGTTTAGGTTAGGGAGTTGAGATTAGGATTAGGTGTAGGTTTAGGTTTAGGATTTGACAATACATTTAGGTTTAGGTATAGGTTTAGGTTATATGTTAAGGTTTAGGTTTGAGATTAGGTTTATGTTATAAGCTATAGGCTTAGGGAATTGAGAATAGGTTAAGGTTTAGGTTTAAGTCTTCGGGTTCGGGTTCAGGATCCGGTTTAGGTTTGGGTTTTCGAGTTTAGGTTTAGGTTTAAGTTAGGGAGTTGAGATTAGGATTATGTGTAGGTTTAAGTTTAGGGATTTGAGAATACATTTAGATTATAGGTTTATGTTTAGGTTATAGGTTATAGATTAAGGTTTAGGTTTAGGTTTAGGTTTTAGGTTTAGGTTAAGGTTAGGTAATAGGTTATAAGTCTAGGTTATAGGTTATAGGTTTAGGTTAAGGTTTAGGTTTAGGTTTAGGTTTAGGTTATAGGTGATAATATATAGGTTATAGGTTTAGGGAATTGAGAATAGGTAAAGGTTAAGGTTTAGGTGTAGGTATAGGTTTCAGGTTCGGGATTGGGTTTAGGTTTGTGTTTTCAAGTTTAGGTTTAAGTTTAGGTTAGGGTGTTGAGATTAGGATTAGGTGTAGGTTTAGGTTTAAGGATTTGAGAATACATTTCGATTTTAGGTTTAGGTTTAGGTTTTAGGCTTATGTTATAAAATTAGGTTATAGGTTTAGGTTTAGGTTAGGTTATAGGTTAAGGTTTAGGAATTGAGAATAGGTTAAGGTTTAGGTTTAGGGAATTGGGTTCGATTCGAGATCGAGTTTAGGTTTGGGTTTTCAAGTTTTGGTTTAGGTTTAGGTTAGGGAGTTGAGATTAGGACTAGGTGTAGGTTTAAGTTTAGGGATTTGAGAATGCATTTAGGTTTTAGGTTATAGGTTAAGGTTTATATTTTAGGTTTAGGTTAAGGTTTTAGGTCATAGGTTTTGGTTTAGGTTAAGGTTATAGGTTTAGGTTTAGGTTATAAGCTATAGGTTTAGGGTATTGAGAATAAGTTAAGGTTTTGGTTTAGGAAATCGGGTTCGGGTTTGGGTTTGGGTTCGGGTTTAAGTTTTGGTTGTCAAGTTTAGGTTTAGGTTTAGGTTAGGGAGTTGAGATTAGGATTAGGTATAGGTTTAGGTTTAGGGATTTGAGAATACATTTAGGTTTTAGGTTTAGGTTATAGATTAAGGTTTAGGTTTTGGTTATAAGCTATAGGTTTAGGGAATTGAGAATAGGTTAAGGTTTAGGTTTAGGAAATCGGGTTCTGGTTCGAGATTGGGTTTAGGTTTGGGTTTTCAAGTTTAGGTTTAGGTTTAGGTTAGGGAGTTGAAATTAGGATTAGGTGTAGGTTTAGGTTTAGGGATTTGAGAATACATTTAGGTTTTAGGTTATAGGTTTAGGTTTAGGTTAAGGTAGGTATAGGTATAGGTTTAGGTTGTAAGCTATAGGTTTTGGTAATTGAGAATAGGTTAAGTCGTAGTCTTTTATTCTCTGTAGTTGGCATTCCTACGCGTACGCGCCCGCCATAATGCCTCCGTCGGTTCGGGACGAAGCCAAGCCGATATATATGATAGGTGAAGGAAGCGCGCCCGCACCCCCCACACCCCCCCAATTCATAGCGCCAGGGGAACCCGATCTTTGATCAAGGAGTGGAGAGGAGAGGTGGAAGAAAAGGCTCAAGATGGATTTAGGAGTCTTTGTGCGAGCCGTATGTGGTGAGGGTCGCACGTAAGGTTTAGGTTTAGGAAATCGGGTTCGGGATTGGGTTTAGGTTTAGGTTTTCAAGTTTAGGTTTAGGTTTAGGTTAGGGAGTTGAGATTAAGATTTAGGTGTAGGTTTAGGTTTAGGGAATTGAGAATACACTTAGGTTTTAAGTTTAGGTTATGGGTTATAGGTTTAGGTTTAGGTTATAAGCTATAGGTTTGGGAATTGAGAATAGGTTAAAGTTTAGGTTTAGGAAAACGGGTTCGGGTTGAGATCGGGTTTAGGTTTGGCTTTTCAAGTTTAGGTATAGGTTTAGGTTAGGGAGTTAAGATTAGGATTAGGTGTAGGTTTAGGTTAAGGGATTTGAGAATACATTTAGGTTTTAGGTTTATGTTTAGGTTATAGTTTATAGATTAAGGTTTAAGTTTTAGGTGTACATTAAGGTTAGGTTATAAGTTTCGGTTATAGGTTATAAGTTAAGGTTTTAGGTCATAGGTTTTGGTTAAGGTTAAGGTTATAGGTTTAGGTTTAGGTTAAGGTTTAGGTCTAGGTTATAAGCTATAGGTATTGAATTGAGAATAGGTTAAGGTTTCGGTTTAGGAAATCGGGTTTGGGTTCTGGATCGGGTTTAGGTTTGGGTTTTCAAGTTTAGGTTTAGGTTTAGGTGAGGGAGTTGAGATTAGGATTAGGTGTAGGTTTAGGTTTAGGATTTAAGAATACATTTAGGTTTTAGGTTTAGGTTTAGGTTTATGTTTAGGTTTGTAGCAATAGGTTTAGGAAATTGAGAATAGATTAAGGTTTAGGTTTAGAAATCGGCTTCGGGTTCGAGATCGGGTTTAGGTTTGGGTTTTCAAGTTTAGGTTTAGGTTTAGGTTTAGGTTAGGGAGTTGAGATTAGGATTAGGTGTAGGTTTAGGTTTAGGGATTTGACAATACATTTAGGTTTTAGGTATAGGTTTAGGTTATATGTTAAGGTTTAGGTTTGGGATTAGGTTTAGGTTATAAGCTATAGGCTTAGGGAATTGAGAATAGGTTAAGGTTTAGGTTTAAGTCTTCGGGTTCGGGTTCGGGATCAGGTTTAGGTTTGGGTTTTCGAGTTTAGGTTTAGGTTTAAGTTAGGGAGTTGAGATTAGGATAATGTGTAGGTTTAGGTTTAGGGATTTGAGAATACATTTAGATTATAGGTTTATGTTTAGGTTATAGGTTATAGATTAAGGTTTAGGTTTTAGGTTTAGGTTACGGTTAGATTATAAGTTTAGGTTATAGGTTATAGGTTATAGGTTAAGGTTTTAGGTCATAGGTTTTGGTTTAGGTTAAGGTTAATGGTTTAGGTTTAGGTTTAGGTTACGGTTTAGGTTTAGGTTATAAGCTATAGGTTTAGGGAATTGAGAATAGGTTAAGGTTTTGGTTTAAGAAATCAGGTTCGGGTTCGGGATCGGGTTTAGGTTTGGGTTTTCAAGTTTAGGTTTAGGTTAGTTTGGGAGTTGAGATTAGGATTAGGTGTAGGTATAGGTTTAGGGGTTTGAGAATATATTTAGGTTTTAGATTTAGGTTTAGGTTTAGGTTATAAGCTATAGGTTTAAGGAATTGAGAATAGGTTAAGGTTTAGGTTTAAGAAATCGGTTCGGGTTCGAGATTGGGTTTAGGTTTGGGTTTTCAAGTTTAGGTTTAGGTTTAGGTTAGGGAGTTGAGATTAGGATTAGGTGTAGGTTTTAGTTTGGGGATTTGAGAATGCATTTAGTTTTTAGGTTGAGGTTTAGGTTATAGGTTAAGGTTTAGGTTTAGGTTATAAGCTATAGGTTTAGGGAATTGAGAATAGGTTAAGGTTTCGGTTTAAGTCTTCGGGTTCGAGTTCAGGATCGTGTTTAGGTTTGGGTTTTCAAGTTTAGGTTTAGGTTTAGGTTAGGGAGTTGAGATTAGGATTAGGTGTAGGTTTAGGTTTAGGGATTTGAGAATACATTTAGGTTTTAGGTTTAGGTTATGGGCTACGGTGTTTTGGTTTAGGTTATCGGTTATAGTTTAGGTTTAGGTTATAAGCTACAGGTTTAGGGAATTGAGAATAGGTTAAGGTTTCGGTTTAGGAAATCGGGTTCGGGTTCGGGATCGAGTTTAGGTTTGGGTTTTCAAGTTTAGGTTTAGGTTTAGGTTAAGGACTTGAGATTAGGATTAGGTGTAGGTTTAGGTTTAGGATTTGAGAATACATTTAGGTTTTTGGTTTAGGTTTAGGGTTAGGCTATAGGTTATAGTTAAAGGTATAGGTTTTAGGTTTAGGTTAAGGTTAGGTTATAAGTTTAGGTTATAGGTTCTAAGTTAAGGTTTTAGGTCATAGGTTTGTTTTAGGTTAAGGTTACTGGTTTATGTTTAGGTTTAGGTTAAGGTTTAGGTTTAAGTTATAAGCTATGGGTTTAGGGAATTGAGAATAGGTTAAGGTTTTGGTTTAGGAAATTGGGTTCGGGTTTAGGTTTGGGTTTTCAAGTTTAGGTTTAGGTTTAGGTGAGGGGTTTCGATTAGGATTAGGTGTAGGTTTAGGTTTAGGGATTTGTGAATACATTTAGGTTTTAGGTTTAGGTTATAGGTTAATGTTTAGGTTTAGGTTTAGGTTTAGGTTTAGGTTTAGGTCATGAAGCTTTAGGTTTAGGGAATTGAGAATAGGTTAAGGTTTAGGTTTATGTCTTCGGGTTCGGGTTCGAGAACGGGTTTAGGTTTGTGTTTTCATGTTTAGGTTTAGGTTTAAGTTAGTGAGTTGAGATTTGGATTAGGTGTTGGTTTAGGTTTAGGGATTTGAGAATACATTTAGGTTATAGGTTTAGGTTTTGGTTATAGGTTATAGGTTAAGGTTTAGGTTTTAGGTTTAGGTTAAGGTTAGGTTATAAGTTTAGGTTATAGGTTATAGGTTAAGGTTTTAGGTCATAGGTTTTGGTTTAGGTAAAGGTTATAGGTTTAGGTTTAGGTTAAGGTTTATGTTTAGGTTATAAGCTATAGGTTTAGGGAATCGAGAGTAGGTTAAGGTTTCGGTTTAGGAAGTCGGGTTCGAGTTCGGGATCGGGTTTAGGTTGGGGTTTTCAAGTTTAGGTTTAGGTTTAGGTTAGGGAGTTGAGATTAGGATTAGGTGTGGGTATAGGTTTAGGGATTTGAGAATACATTTAGGTTTATAGTAAAGGTTAAGGTTTAGGTTTACGTTTAGGTTATAATTTATAGGTTTAAGGAATTGAGAATAGGTTAAGGTTTAGGTTTAAGAAATCGGGTTCGGGTTCGAGATCGGGTTTAGGTTTGGGTTTTCAAGTTTAGGTTTAGGTTTAGGTTAGGGAGTTGAGATTAGGATTAGTTGTAGGTTTAGGTTTAGGGATTTGAGAATACATTTAGTTTTTAGGTTGAGGTTTAGGTTATAGGTTAAGGTTTAGGTTTAGGTTATAAGCTATAGGTTTAGGAATTGAGAATAGGTTAAGGTTTAGGTTTAAGTCTTCGGGTTTTGGTTCAGGATCGGGTTTAGGTTTGGGTTTTCAAGTTTAGGTTTAGGTTTAGGTTAGGGAGCTAAGATTTGGATTAGGTGTAGGTTTAGGTTTAGGGATTTGAGAATACATTTAGGTTTTAGGTTTAGGTTATGGGCTATAGGTTTAGGTTTTGATTTAGGTTTAGGTTATAAGTTATAGGTTATAGGTTTAGCTTATAAGCTATAGGTTTAGGGAATTGAGAATAGGTTAAGGTTTAGGTTTAGGAAATCGGGTTCGAGTTTAGGTTTAGGTTTTCAAGTTTAGGTTTAGGTTTAGGTTAAGGAGTTGAGATTAGGATTAGTTGTAGGTTTAGGTTTAGGGATTTTAGAATACATTTAGGTTTTAGGTTTAGGTTAGGTTATAGGTTATAGGTTATAGGTAAAGGTTTAAGTTTTAGGTTTAGGTTATGGCTAGGTTATAAGTTTGGGTTATAGGTTCTAGGTTAAGGTTTTAGGTCATAGGTTTTGTTTTAGGTTAAGGTTAAAGGTTTAAGTTTAGGTTTAGGTTTAGGTTATAAGCTATAAGTTTAGGGACTTGAGAATAGGTTAAGGCTTCAGTTTAGGAAATCGGGTTCGGGTTCGGGATCGGGTTTAGGTTTGGGTTTTCAAGTTTAGGTTTAGGTTTAGGTGAGGGAGTTAAGATTAGGATTAAGTGTAGGTTTAGGTTTAGGGATTTGAGAATACATTTAGGTTTTAGTTTTAGTTTTAGGATATATGTTAAGGTTTAGGTTTGAGATTAGGTTTAGGTTATAAGCTATAGGTTTAGGGAATCGAGAATAAGTTAAGGTTTTGGTTTAAGTCTTCGGGTTCGAGTTCGGGATCTGGTTTAGGTTTGGGTTTTCAAGTTTTGGTTTTGGTTTATGTTAGGAAGTTGAGATTAGGATTAAGTGTAGGTTTAGGTTTAGGGATTTGGGAATACATTTAGGTTATAGGCTTAGGTTTAGGTTATAGGTTATAGATTAAGGTTTAGGTTTTAGGTTTAGGTTAAGGTTAGGTTATAAGTTTAGGTTATAGGTTATAGGTTAAGGTTTTAGGTCATAGGTTTTGGTTTAGGTTAAGGTTATTGCTTTAGGTATAGGTTTAGGTTATGGTTTAAGTTTAGGTTATAAGCTATAGGTTTAGGGAATTGAGAATAGGTTAAGGTTTTGGTTTAGGAAATTAGGTTCGGGTTCAGGATCGGGTTTAGGTTTTCGTTTTCAATTTTAGGTTTGGGTTTTCAAGTTTAGATTTAGGTTTAGGTTAGGGAGTTGAGATTAGGATTAGGTGTAGGTATATGTTTAGGGATTTGAGAATATATTTAGGTTTTAGATTTAGGTTTAGGTTTAGGTTATAAGCTATAGGTTTAAGGAATTGAGAAGAGGTTAAGGTTCAGGTTTAAGAAATCGGGTTCGGGTTCGAGATCGAGTTTAGGTTCAGGTTTTCAAGCTCAGGTTTAGGTTTAGGTTAGGGAGTTGAGATTAGGATTAGGTGTAGGTTTAGGTTTAAGGATTTGAGAATGCATTTGGTTTTTAGGTTGAGGTTTAGGTTATAGTTTAAAGTTTAGGTTTAGGTTATAAGCTATAGGTTTAGGGAATTGAGAATAGGTTAAGGTTTAGGTTTAAGTCTTCGGGTTCGAGTTCAGGATCGGGTTTAGGTTTGGGTTTTCAAGTTTAGGTTTAGGTTTAGGTTAGGGAGTTGAGATTAGGATTAGGTGTAGGGATTTGAGAATACATTTTACTTTTAGGTTTAGGTTATGGGCTATAGGTTTATTTTTAGGTTTAGGGTTAGGTTATAGGTTATAGGTTTAGGTTTAGGTTATAAGCTATAGGTTTAGGGAATTGAGAATAGGTTAAGGTTTATGTTTAGGAAATCGAGTTCAGTTTCGGGATTGGGTTTAGGTTTGGGTTTTCAAGTTAAGGTTTTGGTTTAGGTTAAGGAGTTAAGATTAGGATTAGGTCTAGGTTTAGGTTTAGGGATTTAAGAATACATTTAGGTTTTAGGTTTAGGTTTAGGTTTAGGTTTAGGTTAAGGTTAGGTTATAAGTTTAGGTTATAGGTTCTAGGTTAAGGTTTTAGGTCATAGGTTTTGTTTTAGGTTAAGGTTACAGGTTTATGTTTAGGTTTAGGTTAAGGTTTAGGTTTAGGTTATAAGCTATGGGTTTAGGGAATTGAGAATAGGTTAAGGTTTAGTTTAGGAAATCGGGTTTGGGTTCGGGATCGGGTTTAGGTTTGGGTTTTCAAGTTTAGGTTTAGGTTTAGGTGAGGGAGTTCAGAATAGGATTAGGTGTAGGTTTTGATTTAGGGATTTGAGAATACATTTAGGTTTTAGGTTTAGATTATAGGTTAAGGTTTAGGTTTAGGTTTAGGTTTAGGTTTAGGTTTAGTTTGTAAGCTATAGGTTTAGGGAATTGAGAATAGGTTAAGGTTTAGGTTTAAGTCTTTAGGTTCGGGTTCGGGATCGGGTTAAGTTTGTGTTTTCAAGTTTAGGTTTAGGTTTAAGTTAGTGATTTAGTGAAAAGGCCAAGCTATATGTCCTAGAGGGGGGGGTGAATAGGACTATGCCAAATTTTTAAATAAATCAGCGGAACTAAAATAAATCAATACCCTTACAATAATGAATCAATTCGCATGATGCTAAATATAAATCACCTTGATAAATAATTATTGAGAGATTGATACAAATTCAGTTCTAAGGACAACCTTACACCATAATCAACAAGGGCTTATGGTAGGACAACCTTATTTCTAGAACCTCTTTTGAATCAAGAACTCAATGTTAATATAAGTAAATGAAATAGCAAGGAATTGAAAATAAATGCAGAAGTAAAGATCTAAATTATTACAACAATCCCACACTTGCTTGAAAATGTAAATAGTTACAACATTCACATCCACTTGTACATTCCACACAATCGAATGATAAAAGATATGAAAATTAATCAAGCATTCAATCCACAAAACAAAGAGTTATAGTGGTTCCCTTGTGTGTACACCAACTTGTTTTTCAATGACCACACAAAAATGCTACTCCACTCTAATATCCTCACACGGGGATATTAGCGTTCACTATCAAATAGGTTTTCACGGGTTCACCAAAAACCTTTACAATTGTGTCTTTTTCACTTGGGCTTACACAATTCAAAAACCCCTTTTTCTCGAGTTTTGGTTTTCCTCGGACAACCAATACAATGAGATTTTTACGCTCAATCTCAAACAAAACCAATACAATGAGATTTTTTCGCTCAACCTCAAACAAAACCAAAAAATAAAAGAATTTTACTGAGAATTGTAAAATACGGATTTTCCTTTAGCGACTTCTAGTAGAACCAATCGGAGTAGATGATTGAATATCAAAGTTCAATTTCCAATACTCACATTCATAGGGTTCTAAATTCTAATAGATTTTAGACTTGTTGGGCATAGCTATATTTGATTTTGATTCCAAGAAGAAGGAATAATATAATTTCTCTTTTCAAATAAGATTGGAATAGAGAAACAAAATCAAATTAAATAAGCTAGCAAAAAGGAATATTAAATAAGCACAACTTTAACATCTTGAGCTTGAACTTTAACATCTTGAGCTTCAACTTGTAGCTTTTTGAAGTATTTAAGCAGTGTCTATCATCATACCAGCACAAGACACAGATAGATGTTTTGACATAACAAAATTTGACAACCAAAGGAGTATGAGACCATAACCCTTACAATCTCCCCCTTTGTCAAATTTGTGACAAAACACCACACCAAGTAATAATTCTTCCAATAGACAAGAGAAGTACAAAGCAAGCACAGATGTAAAGATGATAAGCAATGTGCAATGTATAGACATGATAAGCAATTCCCATAACTCTTTAGAAGAAGTTTAACTCCCCCTGAGTAATAGGACTCCCCCTGAGTGATAGCACAACAAAATCAATAATCATTCAATAACATTCACCAAACTTCTCCCCCTTTTTGACACAAAAAGACAAAGGAAGAAAAGCAGTTAATGTGCATACCCAATTTGGAGTAGAAGCAAAAAAATAGTCCATAACCAACAAAAAGTTTAGAGATGCAAGCTAATATCAGTAAATATTACGGACCAAAAAAAAATTCGGTCGAGAACGGAAGAAGGTGCGAGGATTAGATGGATCAATTTTGTGTAATCCCTTAGCAATTCGCCTCATATATTTACGCATATAAGAAAATTGTGTGTCTTGAGTAACACAATTTGAGCCACACGCTCTTGAAGAGAATTCAACCTTTCATCAAAATCGAGAAAGGTGAAAATCGGGATCATCAGTACCGAGTCAGGCTCAAGTTCTTCAAATAAGTCATCCATATTCACGTCCTCGGGAAAATCACTAGCTTCGGCATTACTGCTTCACCACCACGCTACCGGCATCCACTTGGCCTCTAGCCAAATCTAAAGTCATCTTATTAAGATTGGAGTTATTAAAAGGAGATGGTGGATGGGTTTTCTCTAGTAGGCATGGCTATGAGCATATGATTTGCTAACCTAGTCGATAAATAACCAAAGGGTATATCACTATGTCCGAGGATGGTGACGTGTGAGAATAATGGAATGACATGATTAAAGAAGGGAGGCATATATTAACACCGGAGACAACGAGAATGTAAAACACGAACCATAAAAGAAGTAAGTTCGGTTTTGTTACCGAGAACGTGGATAAAGATTTGAAATGAATATCTTATGAAGTACTGCGTAATGCAGGTAACAAATACCTTGAGGGAAGTACATGACCTTTATGAGTCCAATGAACATCCATATTACATAAGTCTCTAGTAAGCATTCGTCGTTCGGATTAGAGAGACTATCATGTAAAATATTAATTGGAATGCTTTCATCATTGATAGGTATTTCCATAATATATGCAATTAAATGTCGATCTACAACAAACAAACCTTCTTGAGTATCAACTTTAAATGTTAAATTCTCAAGAGAAAAATCGCAGATACATGCAAACATGGATTGGGCAATGGTGGTATGCAGCTCCACCCCAATGTAGGATGTTATCCCATCCCTGATTCCAACAAAGAAGGAATACCAAAAGAAACAATGTGATTGACATTAACATGACGTTCAACAATTACATTACGCATACGCAAATCTCGAGCATCAGTAGAATCATTTTCAGGAGAACGAAGATGACGTTGAACAATGGAAGTTGATCTAGAAGAAGATGGACCTCGAGTAGTTTTCTTTTTACCTCTAGGATCCATTTTCAAACAAGGATTTCAAGGGAACAACAAGATGCAAGATAGAAGAAATGAGATTTAGATAGAACAAATTTTTAAGAAAAACCCCAAATCCTGTAATCAATGATCAAATAGATTCCACAAACATGAGTTTTGAAGCACTAATAGTAAGAATCTACAAGGAAAATGTAAAAGAATCACTAACCTTGAAGAATAATGAAGATGGGTTAGTGCAACCCGTGCTAGAAGCGTTGGAGAGAAATGAAGAAATGAAGAAGAAGACTAAAATCCCCAATTTTAAGTGAAATCCCGTGCTTCTGACGAATTAGTCGTATACGTGTTCGACCGGTCGATTTAACGGACCGTCGTGTATTCTCACATGACAAGTCGAAATACGACAAAAAATTTACAATTTTTTCTTTTATTATTATTTTTTTAAAATAATTTCAAGTTTAAGCAAATAAAACATTAAACTTATGATACCAAAATCATGCAAACTCAATTTAAATTGCACATACAGAGATCAAATTTTAATTTATTAAACCTAGGCTTTTGTCGAAGCGGTTTAGTGAAAATGTCCGCAAGTTGAATCTCGGTTGGAATGTAATCCAAATTTATTAATTTTTCTTCCACTAATTCACGAATGTAATGAAATCTAATGTCAATATGCTTAGTCCGTGAATGTTGAACTGGATTTTTAGAGATATTTATTGCACTTGGAATTATCACAAAATAAAATCATAGAATCTTGAGTAATTCCATAATCGCTTAACATTCGTTTCATCCAAACAAGTTGAGTACATGCATTTCCAGCAGCAATGTATTCAGCCTCAGCAGTTGATAGCGATATAGAACTTTGCTTCTTGCTAAACCAAGAAACAAGACAATTTTCAATGTAGAAACAACCACCACTGGTTGATTTCCTATCATCAATGTTTCGACCCGATCGACATCTGCGTGCGGGTAATTGAACATTTAGTCTCATGTGGATACCAGAGACCCAATTTAGTAGAACTTGCGACATAACGCATAATCCGCTTAAATGGATTAAGTGAGATTCTTTAGGATTTGATTGATAACGAGCACAAATACCAACACTCAAAGCAATATCGGTCTACTAGCAGTTAGATAAAGTAAACTACCAATTAAACTACGATACAATTTAGGATCCACATCATTACCTGTAGAGTCTTTTGAGAGTCTTACAGTTGTACTCATTGGAGTATCAAAATTTTTACCTTTCTCAAATCCAAATTTTTTAATTAAACTATGAGCATATTTGGTTTGTGAAATAAATATTCCATCGGGTTGTTTTTACTTGCAATCTAGGAAATAGTTTAATTCTCCAACCATGCTCATTTCAATTTAGACTTCATCAAATCTGCAAACTCAACAGTCATGTTAGTACAGGTTGATCCATAAATAATATCGTCAACATATATTTGAACCATTAGAATATCATCGTTATATTTCTTAACAAAGAGTGTCTTATCAACACACCCCATCTGAAAGTTATGACTCAGTAAAAACTTAGTCAATTTTTCGTACCATGCTCTGGGAGCTTGTTTCAGACCATAGAGAGCTTTCTTAAGACGATACACATGATCAGTAAATTTAGGATCTTCAAACCATGTAGGTTGTTCAACATATACCTCTTCATGTAGATCACCATTCGAGAAAGGCACTCTTAACATCCATTTGATAAATTTTAATTTTCTTAAAACATGCAATGGAGATAAAAAGTCGATTGATTCAAGACGAGCTACTGAGGGCAAATGTTTCATTATAGTCAATACCTTCGATTTGTGTATATCCCTGTACAACTAGTCTTGCTTTATTTCGAATAATATTTCCAAGCTCATCGATTTGTTTTTGAAAATCCATTTTGTTCCAATAATATGTTTATCTTTAGGTCTAGGAACAAGTTGCCGGACATCATTTCGACAAGTGATTAAGTTCTTCTTGCATCGCAAGAATCCAATTTTCATCGAAAGTGCTTCTTTTACGTTACCTGGTTCAATCTGGGAGGTAAAGCAAACGATTACATATGTCCTCTAATTGTCTACGAGTGCGCACACCGGTGAGAGGGTTTCCAAGTATTTGAGAGGTTGGATGATCTTTATGATCCTTAATTCGGGATTAGTTTCACTTGATGAAATTTCTTGTTTTTCAAGTATAAGAATTTCATCATTATCTAAACTAGGGACGAGTGTCTTCAAAAGATCGTCAATCACAACATTTATTGACTCTTGAATCACAGGTCTGTTGTTGAAAGAACACGATAAGCACATTGTTTAAAGAATAACCTAAAAGATCCCTTCATCACTTTTAGTGTCGAATTTTCCCAAATTTTCACGGTCACATAAAAATATAGCACTTAACTGCCAAAAATTCGAAAATATTTGTGACAGAAGGCTTTTCTCAAACCACATTTCATAAGCCATTTTATTATTAGTTTTACAAATATAAACACGGTTAATAATGTAGCATTTGTTGTATTCTTTGCTTTGAGATTCTAGGTAGCTTCATGCTATTTAACATAACACTTCCCATTTCTTGAAGCACTCTATTTTTCCTCTCGACAATTCCATTTTGTTGAGGAGTTTTAGGTCTGAGAGAATTCATGCGATATTCACGATCGCTACAAAATTTCTCAAAACTGCTATTTTCGGTCGGATCCATGATCACTACGGATTTTGCTGACTTGTGAACATTTTTCAGTTTGAATCCGTTTTATAATTTTTTTCACTTCATCAAGGGTTTCTGATTTATCTTTCAAGAATGAAACCCAAGTGTATCTTGTATAATCATCTACAATAACTAAGATGTACTTTTTGCCACCTCGACTTTCCGTTCTTGTTGGTCTATAAGATCCATATGGAGAAGCTCGAGTGGTCTTGTGGTGATATTGGAGTTCACCTTTTTGAGAGCTCCTAGTTTGTTTACCATACTGGCATTCACCACAGATCTTGTCTACTTTTTGCATTTTAGGTAGACCTTTTATTAGTTCACTTTTGCTCAATCTGTATAAATTTCGGTAGTGTACATGTCCAAGGCGTTTATGCCATAAATCTGTCTCATCGGTATGGACCATGTAGCACGTTTGATTAGATGAGCTACCATTGCTTACAATATAGCAGTTTTGAAGTTCTGCGACCGTTAATATTCTGAGAACCCTTTTCATTTGTAATTTCACAACCTTGATTAGAAAATTTAACATTATGGTTGTTATCGCATATTTGAGATATGCTCAACAAGTTGTGTTTTAAACCCTCAACATATAACACATTTTTAAATAAGGGAAGGTTATAGAGTTGGACCGTACCTTTGCCAATTATCTTGCGAGTTGCTACCATCACCAAATGTGGTGACCCATCGAGTCATATCTTTAAGATCGGTGAATAGAGCTTTATGCTTTGTCATATGTCTGGAGCATCCTTTGTCTAGGTACCATTTTGAATGGCTTGTAGCTTTGAAAGCAGTGTGAGCAACCAAACAAGTAACCTTGGGAACCCATTTGATCTTGTTTTGGGTTTAGGAGAATAATTGGTCTTCTTTTGTTTATAGTTATAAGAGTGACCCTCTTGAGTTAGATTTTAATGACTCCTTAAGTAAATCAATAATTTTTTGACTAGCGGGTTTGAATCGATTTTTGAAATTTATATATTTGCTTTTGTGTTTTTGAAAGGTTTTGTATTTTTAGAAAAAGCTTGATTAGTACCTTTTCCTTTTGAGTTAGAAGTCTCTCCTTTCACAAAAATGGAAGGAGCATTCTTGTTTAGGAGATGTGTTTTTATCAAAGCCCAACTTAGGATCGATCACCACATTTTCTTGATCCGGATAATAATTTTTCTAATTTTGGATCACCTTGGGCATATCTCCATGTGTCCTTCAAACTCAGAAGAGAGGATACTTCATTTTTAAGTTTCTCATTTTCAGATTTCAAATTTTCAATTAGGGAGGTTTTGTATTCTAAATCACACTTTGATTTTTCAAAACAATCTGAAATTTGAGATTTTTCTAAAACAAGAGTTTCAAAACATTCTTTTAGTTTAAAGAACTTTTCTTTTTGAAGTTTAAGTTTGTGACAATTTTACAACTTTCTTTATATAAGGCATTGTAAGCATCTTGTAGATCTTCATCATTTTCATGATCACTATCCAAATTTTCTTCACTTGTAGAATCATCGTGATCTGAAAAGGTAAACTTGGCTAGAGTCATAAGGGCCTTAAGTTCACTGCCCGACTCGGTTTCTGAATTTTCTGATTGGAAGAGGCTTAATCAGATGATTCATCCCAAGTAGCCAACATACCCTTCCTTTTGGATCTGTCCTTTTAGGACATTTGTTTGCTAAATGCCCATATTCTTGACAGTTGTAACATTGACTATCTTTCAATGATTTCCAAGTTTTAGACTTAGGTTTAGAACGTTTCTTTTCATTTGCCTTTTGAAAGTCAACTCTTTTCTTACTTTTAAAAATTTTATAAAACTTTTTAGCCAAAGGGCCATATCATCTTGGACTTTTACGAGAATCTGAATTTTCTTGAGTAATACTTTTAGATGACTTCAAAGCAATAGACTTACCTTTAGGAGCTTTAAAACTTAATTCATAGGTTTGCAAAGAACCAACTAATTCTTCTACCTTCATATTGTCAGTATCACGAAGTTCTGGATTGCGGTTACCTTTGAATTGAGCCGTTCGGGAAGAGAGCGTAGTATTTTTGCACACACTTTACTTTCGAGATCTTTTCACCAAGACCCACATAGAGTTTACAATGTCATTCAATCTAGTGTAAAAGTCCATGAACATTTCATTTTCCTCCATATGAATTTCTTCAAATTTAGTTGTGAGGAGTTGGACTTTAGATTTCTTGACAATTGTAGTACCTTCGTGTGTCATTTCTAAAATATCCCAGGCTTGCTTTGCAGTATCACAGGATATGATTCTTTTGAACTCATCCGGTGATAGTGTGCAAGTGATTGCATTTAGTGCTTTAGCATTAGCACTACTCTCATTTTTACGAAGTGTGGTCCATTGGAAAAATGGTGTAATTTTCATAGATTTTGAACCATCAACACAGTTACTTCCATGGTAGGAGGATTCCATTCGATCCTTTGTGGCTAGCCACACATTTTCATCCATTGATCGAGGAAGATTCTCATTCGGCTTTCCAATAGGCATAGTTGGAGCCATCAAAAGGTGGAGGCCTAGTAAGCGAAAGGCTATCAAAATTTGACATCTTTTAAATAGCTTAGATCGTTAGCTCGGAAATAAATCCAAATAAAAAGTAACAAGAAATGAGCTATTAGGCTCTGATACCACTTGAAAAGGCCAAGCTATATGTCCTAGAGGGGGGGGTGAATAGGACTATGCCAAATTTTTAAATAAATCAGCGGAACTAAAATAAATCAATACCCTTACAATAATGAATCAATTCGCAATGCTAAATATAAATCACCTTGATAAATAATTATTGAGAGATTGATACAAATTCAGTTCTAAGGACAACCTTACACCATAATCAACAAGGGCTTATGGTAGGACAACCTTATTTCTAGAACCTCTTTTGAATCAAGAACTCAATGTTAATATAAGTAAATGAAATAGCAAAGGAATTGAAAATAAATGCGAGTAAAGATCTAAATTATTACAACAATCCCCACACTTGCTTGAAAATGTAAATAGTTACAACATTCACATCCACTTGTACATTCCACACAATCGAATGATAAAAGATATGAAAATTAATCAAGCATTCAATCCACAAAACAAAGAGTTATAGTGGTTGCTTTGTGTGTACACCAAGCTTTTTTCATGACCACACAAAATGCTACTCCACTCTAATATCCTCACACGGGGGATATTAGCGTTCACTATCAAATAGGTTTTCACTGAGTTCACCAAAAACCTTTACAATTGTGTCTTTTTCACTTGGGCTTACACAATTCAAAACCCCTTTTCGAGTTTTTGGTTTTCCTCGGACAACCAATACAATGAGATTTTTTACGGCTCAATCTCAAACAAAACCAATACAATGAGATTTTTCTAGGCTCAACCTCAAACAAAACCAAAAAATAAAAGAATTTTACAGAATTGTAAAATACCTGGATTTTTCCTTTAGCAGCCCGGTAGAACCAATCGGAGTAGATGATTGAATATCAAAGTTCAATTTCCAATACTCACATTCATAGGGTTCTAAATTCTAATAGATTTTAGACTTGTTGGGCATAGCTATATTTGATTTTGATTCCAAGAAGAAGGAATAATATAATTCCTCTTTTCAAATAAGATTGGAATAGAGAAACAAAATCAAATTAAATAAGCTAGCAAAAAGGAATATTAAATAAGCACAATTTAGCTTAAAATAAACACAGACTTATCTCAGAGTGATTACTTGAAAATTCTTGAATGGAATGGAGTTCTGAATATCAAAACTCTGAAATTCGTGTTCAATTTATAGAAGAAAAAATCGTTCCTATGATTGGTCTTAGAAACCTAGGGTAGTCGTAGCTCTAACAGATTTTTGAAAATTTGAGCGCGATCTTTAAAAACCGTTCTACGTTGGTCGTGTGTACCCTACGGTGGTCGTGGGACACCTACTGACGGTCGTGGGACACCTACGGCCCAGTCGTAGGACCATGAAATAGGTTCTTTGGATTTTCGGTCGTAGCTCCACGACCGATCGTGGGAGTCGAAGCCAACCTACGCCGGTCGAAGGACTCTCGGATCGGTCGTGGGCGTTCCAAAAAATCCGAAAAATCTTCAACAAATTAGGGTAGTCGTGGAATTTCTTGGACTAGTCGAACCAATGCTAGGACTGGTCGAACAAGAGCTAGGACTGGTCTTGGAACAGACTAAGCTCATGTAAAATAAACATTTGTTTTATGTATCCAAAATGACCTACTTAAAGGGTCAACCTAAGGTCATTCAAACCTGAAATATGACGTATGGACATTGAACTTCAACCATTCAACGAATGTAGATTGTTTGAACCAATATCAGGCTTGAAGTCTTGAACAATATCAGGCTTGAAGTCTTGAACAATATCAGGCTTGAACTTTGACATTTTGAGCTTCATCTTGTAGCTTTTTGAACTTTAACATCTTGAGCTTGAACTTTAACATCTTGAGCTTCAACTTGTAGCTTTTTGAAGTATTTAAGCAGTGTCTATCATCATACCAGCACAAGACACAGATAGATGTTTTGACATAACAAAATTTGACAACCAAAGGAGTATGAGACCATAACCCTTACATTTAGGTTAAGGTTCGGGTTCAGGATTAGGTTTAGTCTTCGGGTTCGGGTTCGAGATCGTGTTTAGGTTAAGGTTTAGGTTTAGGTTATAAGCTATAGGTTTAGGGAATTCAGAGTAGGTTAAGGTTTCGGTTTAGGAAATTAGGTTCAGGTTCAGTATTGGGTTTAGGTTTGGGTTTTCAAGTTTAGGTTTGGGTTTAGGTGAGGGAGTTAAGATTAGGATTAGTGTAGGTATAGGTTTAGGGATTTGTGAATACATTTAGGTTTTTATTTAGGTTTATGTTATCGGTTAAGGTTTAGGTTTACATTTAGGTTATAAGTTATAGGTTTAAGGAATTGAGAATAGGTTAAGGTTTAGGTTTAAGAAATCGGGTTCGGGTTCGAGATCGGGTTTAGGTTTGGGTTTTCAAGTTTAGGTTTAGGTTTAGGTTAGGGAGTTGAGATTTGGATTAGGTGTAGGTTTAGGTTTAGGGATTTTAGAATACATTTAGTTTTTAGGTTGAGGTTTAGGTTATAGGTTAAGGTTTAGGTTTAGGTTATAAGCTATAGGTTTAGGGAATTAAGAATATGTTAAGGCTTAGGTTTAAGTCTTCGGGTTTGGTTTCAGGATCGGGTTTAGGTTTGGGTTTTCATGTTTAGGTTTAGGTTTAGGTTAGGGAGCTAAGATTAGGATTAGGTGTAGGTTAAAGTTTAGGGATTTGAGAATACATTTAGGTTTTAGGTTTAGGTTATAGGCTATAGGTTTAAGTTTAGATTTAGGTTTAGGTTATAGGTTACAGGTTTAGGTTTAGGTTATAGGTTATAGGTTTAGGGAATTGAGAATAGGTTAAGGTTTAGGTTTAGGAAATTGGGTTCGGGTTCGGGATCGGGTTTAGGTTTGACTTTTCAAGTTTAGGTTTTAGGTTTAGGTTAGGAAGTTGAGATTAGGATTAGGTGTAGGTTTAAGTTTAGGTATTTGAGATTACATTTAGGTTTTAGGTTTAGGTTTTGGTTATAGGTTATAGGTAAAGGTTTAGGTTTTAGGTTTAGGTTAAGGTTAGGTTATAAGTTTGGGTTATAGGTTCTAGGTTAAGGTTTTAGGTCATAGGTTTTGTTTTAGGTTAAGGTTACAGGTTTAGGTTTAGGTTTAGATTAAGGTTTAGGTTTAGGTTATAAGCTATAGTTTAGGGAATTGAGAATAGGTTAAGGTTTCAGTTTAGGAAATCGGGTTTGGGTTCGGGATTGGGTTTTGGTTTTGGTTTTCACGTTTAGGTTTAGGTTTAGGTGAGGGAGTTAAGATTAGGATTAGGTGTAGGTTTAGGTTTAGGGATTTGAAAATACATTTATGTTTTAGGTTTAGATTATAGGTTAAAGTTTAAGTTTAGGTTTAGGTTATAAACTATAGGTTTAGGGAATTGAGAATAGGTTAAGGTTTAGGTTTAAGTCTTCGGGTTCGGGTTCGAGATTGGGTTTAGGTTTGGGTTTTCATGTTTAGGTTTAGGTTTAAGTTAGTGAGTTGAGATCGGGATTATGTGTAGGTTTAGGTTTAGGGATTTGAGACTACATTTAGGTTATAGGTTTAGGTTTTGGTTATAGGTTATAGGTTAAGGTTTAGGTTTTAGTTTTAGGTTTAGGTTTGGTTATTAGTTTAGGTTATAGGTTATAGGTTAAGGTTTTAAGTCATAGGTTTTAGTTTAGATTAAGGTTATTGGTTTAGGTTTAGTTTAGGTTAAGGTTTAGGTGTAGGTTATAAGCTATAGGTTTAGGGAATTGAGAATAGGTTAAGGTTTCGACTTAGGAAATCAGGTTCGGGGTCGGGATCGGGCTTAGGTTTGGGTTTTCAAGTTTAGGTTTAGGTTTAGGTTAGGGAGTTGAGAATACATTTAGGTTTTAAATTTAGGATTATGTTATAGGTTAAGGTCTAGGTTATAAGCTATAGGTTTAAGGAATTGAGAATAGGTTAAGGTTTAGGTTTAAGAAGTTGGGTTCGGGTTCGAGATCGGGTTTAGGTTTGGGTTTTCAAGTTTTGGTTTAGGTTTAAGTTAGGGAGTTAAGATTAGGATTAGGTGTAGGTTTAGGTTTAAGGATTTGAGAATACATTTAGTTTTTAGGTTGAGGTTTAGTTTATATGTTAAGGTTAAGGTTTTGGTTATAAGCTATAGGTTTAGGGAATGGATAATAGGTTAAGGTTTAGGTTTAAGTCTTCGGGTTCGGGTTCAGGATCTAGTTTAGGTTTGGATTTTCAAGTTTAAGTTTAGGTTTAGGTTTGGGAGTTGAGATTAGGATTAGGTGGAGGTTTAGGTTTAGGGATTTGAGAATACATTTAGGTTTTAGGTTTAGGTTATGGGTTATAGGTTTAGGTTTAGGTTATAGGTTATAGGCTTAGGTTTAGGTTTAGGTTTAGGTTATAAGCTACAGGTTTTGGGAATTGTCAATAGGTTAAGGTTTAGGTTTAGGAAATCGGGTTCGGGTTAGGGGCATCGAGTTTAGGTTTGGGTTTTCAAATTTAGGATTAGGTTTAGGTTAGGAAGTTGATATTAGGATTAGGTGTAGGTTTAGGTTTAGGGATTTGAGAATACATTTAGGTTTTAGGTTTTGGTTAAGGTTTAGGTTGTAGGTAAAGGTTTAGGTTTTAGGTTTAGGTTAAGGTTAGGTTATAAGTTTAGGTTATAGGTTATAGGTTAAGGTTTTAGGCCATAGGTTTTGTTTTATGTTAGGTTACAGGTTTAGGTTTAGGTTTAGGTTAAGGTATAGGTTTAGGTTATAAGCTATATGTTTAGGGAATTGAGAATAGGTTAAGGTTTTAGCTTAGGAAATCGTGTTCGGGTTTGGGATCGGGTTTAGGTTTGGGTTTTCAAGTTTAGGTTTAGGTTTAGGTGAGGGAGTTGAGATTAGGATTAGGTGTAGGTATTGGTTTAGGGATTTAAGAATACATTTAGGTTTTAGGTTTACGTTATAGGTTAAGGTTTAGGTTTAGGTTTAGGTTATAAGCTATAGGTTTAGGGAATTGAGAATAGGTTAAGGTTTAGGTTTAGGAAATCGGGTTCGGGTTTGAGATCGGGCTTAGGTTTGGGTTTTCAAGTTTAGGTTTAGCTTTAGGTTAGGGAGTTGAGATTAGGATTAGGTGTAGGTTTAGGTTTAGGGATTTGAGAATACATTTAGGTTTTAGGTTTAGTTTTAGGTTATAGGTTAAGGTTTAGGTTTGGGTTTTGGTTTAGGTTATAAGCTATATTGGTTTAGGAAATTAAGAATAGGTTAAGGTTTAGGTTTAAGTCTACAAGTTCGGGTTCGGGTTCGGGATCTTGTTTAGGTTTGGGTTTTCAAGTTTACCTTTAGGTTTGGGTTAGGGAGTTGAGATTAGGATTAGGTGTAGGTTTAGGTTTAGGGATTTGAGAATACATTTTACCTTTAGGTTTAGGTTTAGGTTATAGGTTATAGGTTGAGGTTTAGGTTTTAGGTTTAGGTTAAGGTTAGGTTAGGTTATAAGTTTAGGTTATAGGTTATAGGTTAAGGTTTTAGGTCATAGGTTTTGTTTTAGGTTAACGTCATAGGTTTTGGTTTAGGTTAGGGTTGTTGGTTTAGGTTTAGGTTATAAGCTATAGGTTTAGGGAATTGAGAATAGGTTAAGGTTTCGGTTTAGGTAATCAAGTTCGGGTTCGGGATCGGGTTTAGGTTTGGGTTTTCAAGTTTAGGTTAGGGAGTTGAGATTAGGATTAGGTGTAGGTATAGGTTTAGGGAATTGAGAATACATTGAGGTTTTAGATTTAAGTTTATGTTATAGGTTAAGGTTTAGGTTAAAAGCTATAGGTTTAAGGAATTGAGAATAGGTTAAGGTTTAGGTTTAAGAAATTGGGTTCGGGTTCGAGATCGGGTTTAGGTTTGGGTTTTCATGTTTAGATTTAGGTTTAGGTTAGGATGTTGAGATTAGGATTAGGTGTAGGTTTAGGTTTAGGGATTTGAGAATACATTTAGTTTTTATGTTGAAGTTTAGGTTATATGTTAAAGTTTAGGTTTAGGTTTAGGTTATAAGCTATAGGTTTAGGGAATTGAGAATAGGTTAAGGTTTAGGTTTAAGTCTTCGGGTTCGGGTTCAGGATCGGGTTTAGGTTTGGGTTTTCAAGTTTAGGTTTAGGTTTAGGTTAGGGAGTTGAGATTATAATTAGGTGTAGGTTTAGGTTTAGGGATTTGAGAATACATTTAGGTTTTAGGTTTAGGTTATGGGTTATAGGTTTAGGTTTAGGTTTAGGTTTGGGTTGGGTTAGTTTATAGGTTTAGGTTTAGGTTTAGGTTTATGTTATAAGCTACAAGTTTAGCGGTGCGAATAGGTTAAGGTTTAGGTTTTGGTTTTAGGTTTTATAAGTTTAGGTTATAGTTTAGGTTTAGGTTTAGGTTAGGGAGTTGATATTAGGTTTAGGTGTAGGTTTAGGTTTAAGGATTTGAGAATACATTTAGTTTTTAGGTTTAGGTTTAGGTTATAGGTTATAGGTAAAGGTTTAGGTTAAGGTTAGGTTATAAGTTTAGGTTATAGGTTATAGGTTAAAGTTTTAGGCCATAGGTTTTGTTTTAGTCTAAGGTTATAGGTGTAGGTTTACATTTAGGTTAAGTTTTAGGTTTAGGTTATAAGCTATAGGTTTAGGGAATTGAGATTAGGTTAAGGTTTTAGTTTGAAATCTGGATCGGGTTCGGGATCTGGTTTAGGTTTAGGTTTTCAAGTTTAGGTTTAGGTTTAGGTGAGGGAGTTGAGATTAGGAATAGGTATAGGTATAAGTTTAGGGATTTGAGAATACATTTAGGTTTTAGGTTTAGGTTATAGTTAAGGTTTAGGTTTAGGTTTAGGTTATAAGCTATACTTTTTGGGAATTGAGGATAGGTTAGGGTTTAGGTTTAGGAAATCGGGTTCGGGTTCGAGATCGGGTTTAGGTTTGGGTTTCAAGTTTACGTTTAGGTTTTGGTTAGGGAGTTGAGATTAAGATTAGGTGTATGTTTAGGTTTAGGGATTTATGAATACATTTTGGTTTAGGTTTTTATGTTTAGGTTTAGGTTATAGGTTAAGGTTTAGGTTTGGGTTTAGGTTTAGGTTATAAGCTATAGTTTAGGGAATTGAGAATAGGTTATGGTTTAAGTTTAAGGCTACAGGTTCGCGTTCGGGTTCGGTATCGGGTTGAGGTTTGGGTTTTCAAGTTTAGGTTTAGGTTTAGGTTAGGGAGTTGAGATTAGGAAGGTGAATAGGTGTAGGTTTAGGTTTAGGGATTTGAGAATACATTTAGGTTTTAGGGTTTATGTTTAGGTTATAGGTTATAGGTTAGGAAATCGGGTTTAGGTTTTAGGTTTATGTTAAAGGTTAGGTTATAAGTTTAGGTTATAGGTTATAGGTTAAGGTTTTAGGTCATAGGTTTTGTTTTAGGTTAAGGTTATAGGTTTAGGTTTAGGTTTAGGTTTAGGTTTAGGTTGTAAGCTATAGGTTTAGGGAATTGAGAATAGGTTAAGGTTTAGGTTTAGGGTTTAAGAAATCGGGTTGTGGTTCGGGATCGGGTTTAGGTTTTGGTTTTCAAGTTTAAGTTTAGGTTTAGGTTTACGTTTAGGGAGTAAAGATTAGGATTAGGTGTAGGAATAGGTTTAGGGATTTGAGAATACCTTTATATTTTAGGTTTAGGTTTAGGTTATAGGTTAATGTTTAGGTTTATGTTTTAGTTTAGCTTAAAAGCTTTAGGTTTAGGGAATTGAGAATAGGTTAAGGTTTAGGTTTAGGAATTCGGGTTCGGGTTCGGGTTCGAGATTGGGTTTAGCTTTGGGTTTTCAAGTTTAGGTTTAGGTTTAGGTTAGGGAGTTGAGATTAAGATTAGGTGTAGGTTTAGGTTTAGGGATTTGAGAATACATTTAGGTTGTTTAGGTTTAGGTTTAGGTTATAGGTTAAGGTTTAGGTTTAAGGCTTGGGTTTGGGTTTATGTTTAGGTTATAAGCTATAGGTTTAGGGGAGAATTGAGAAGAGGTTAAGGTTTAGGCTTGGGTTTGGGTTAGGTTTAGGTTATAAGCTATAGGTTTTTAAGTTTTCGGGTTTGTGTTCGGGATCGGGTTTAGGTTTGGGTTTTCAAGTTTAGGTTTAGGTTTAGGTTAGGAGTTGAGATTAGGATAAGGTGTAGGTTTAGGTTTAGGGATTTAAGAATACATTTAGGTTTTAGGTTTAGGTTTAGGTTATAGGTTATAGGTTATGGTTTAGGTTTTAGGTTTAGGTTTAGGTTAAGGTTAGGTTATCGGTTATAGGTTAAGGTTTTAGGTCATAGGTTTTGGTTTAGATTAAGGTTATAGGTTTAGGTTTAGGTTAAGGTTTAGGTTTAGATTATAAGCTATAGGTTTCGGGAATTGAGAATAGGTTAAGGTTTCAGTTTAGGAAATCGGGTTTGGGTTTGGGATCAGGTTTAGGTTTGGGTTTTCAAGTTTAGGTTTAGATTTAGGTGAGGGAGTTGAGATTAGGATTAGGTGTAGGTTTAGGCTTAGGGATTTGAGAATACATTTAGGTTTTAGGTTTAGTTTTAGGTTATAGGTCAAGGTTTAGATTTAGGTTTAGGTTTAGGTTATAAGCTATAGGTTTAGGGAATTGAGAATAGGTTAAGGTTTAGGTTTAGGAAATCGGGTTCGGGTTCGAGATCGGGTTTAGGTTTGGGTAATCAAGTTTTTGTTTAGGTTTAGGTGTAGGTTAGGGAGTTGAGATTAGGATTAGGTGTAGGTTTAGGTTTAGGGATTTGAGAATACATTTAGGTTTTAGGTTTAGGTTTAGGTTATAGGTTATAGGTTAAGGTTTAGGTTTTGTGTTTAGGTTAACGTTAAGGTTAGGTCATAAGTTTAGGTTAGGTTAAGGTTTTAGGTCATAGGTTTTGGTTTAGGTTAAGGTTATAGGTTTAGGTTTAGGTTTAGGTTAAGGTTTAGGTTTAGGTTATAAGCTTTAGGTTTAGGGAATTGAGAATAGGTTAAGGTTTCGGTTTAAGAAATCGGGTTCGGGTTCGGCATCGGTTTTAGGTTTGGGTTTTCATGTTTAGGTTTAGGTTTAGGTTTAAGGAGTTGAGATTAGGATTAGGTGTAGGTATAGGTTTAGGGATTTGAGAATACATTTAGGTTTTAGGTTTAGGTTTAGGTTATAGGTTAACATTTAGGTTTAGGTTTAGGTTTAGGTTATAAGCTATAGATTTAGGGAATTGAGAATTGGTTAAGGTTTAGGTTTAGAAAATCGGTTTCGGGTTTGGGTTCGAGATTGGGTTTTGGTTTGGGTTTTCAAGTTTAGGTTTCGATTTAGGTTAGGGAATTGAGATTAGGATTAGGTGAAGGTTTGGGTTTAGGGATTTGAGAATACACTTCGGTTGTAGGTTTAGGTTTAGGTTATAGTGTAAGGTTTAGGCTTGGGTTTGTGTATAGGTTTAGGTTATAAACTATAGGTTTAGGGAATTGAGAATAGGTTAAGGATTAGGTTTAAGTCTTCGGGTTCGGGATCGGGTTTAGGTTTGGGTTTTCAAGTTTAGGTCTAGGTTTAGGTTAGGGAGTTTAGATTTGGATTAGGTGTATGTTTAGGTTTAGGGATTTGAGAATACATTTAGGTTTTAGGTTTAGGTTTAGGTTATAGGTTATAGGTTAAGATTTAGGTTTTACGTTTAGGTTAAGGTTAGGTTATAGGTTAAGATTTAGGTTTTAGGTTTAGGTTAAGGTTAGGTTATAGGTCACAGGTTTTAGTTTAAATTAAGGTTATAGGTTTAGGTTTAGGTTAAGGTATTGGTCTAGTTTATAAGCTATAGGTTTAGGTAATTGAGAATAGGTTAAGGTTTCAGTTTAAGAAATCGGGTTCGGGTTTGGGATCGGGTTTAGGTTTGGGTTTTCAAGTTTAGGTTTAGGTTTAGGTGAGGGAGTAGAGATTAGGATTAGGTGTAGGTTTAGGTTTAGGGATTTGAGAATACATTTAGGTTTTTGGGTCAGGTTTAGGTTTTACGTTAAGGTTTAGGTTTAGGTTTAGGTTGAGGTTATAAGCTATAGGTTTAGGGAATTGAGAATAGGTTAAGGTTTAGGTTTAGGAAATCGGGTTCGGGTTCGAGATCGGGTTTTGGTTTTGGTATTCAAGTTTAAGTTTAGGTTTCGGTTTTAGTTAGGGAGTTGAGATTAGGATTAGATGTAGGTTTATGTTTAGGTTTATAGATTTGAGAATACATTTGGGTTTTAGATTTTGGTTTAGGTTATGGGTTATAGGTTAAGGTTTAGGTTTTAGGTTTAGGTTAACATTAAGGTTATGTTATAGGTTTAGGTTATAGGTTATAGGTTAAGGTTTTAGGTCATAGGTTTTTGTTTATGTTAAGGTTATAGGTTTAGGTTTAGGTTTATGTTAAGGTTTAGGTTTAGGTTATAAGCTTTAGGTTTAGGGAATTGAGAATAGGTTAAGGTTTCGGTTTTGGAAATCGGGTTCGGGTTCGGCATCGGGTTTAGGTTTGGGTTTTCAAGTTTAGGTTTAGGTTTAGGTTTAGGGAGTTGAGATTAGGGTTAGGTGTAGGTATAGGTTTAGGGATTTGAGAATACATTTAGGTTTTAGGCTTAGGTTTAGGTTATAGGTTAACGTTTAAGTTTAGGTTTAGGTTTAGGTTATAAGCTATACGTTTAGGGAATTGAGAATTGGTTAAGGTTTAGGTTTAGGAAATCGGGTTCGGGTTCACGTTCGAGATTGGGTTTAGGTTTGGGTTTTCAAGTTTAGGTTTAGGTTTAGGTTAGGGAGTTAAGATTAGGATTAGGTGTAGGTTTCAGTTTAGGGATTTGAGAATACATTTAGGTTGTAGGTTTAGGTTTAGGTTATAGGTTAAGGTTTAGCTTGGGTTTGGGTATAGGTTTAGGTTATAAGATATAGGTTTAGGGAATTGAGAATAGGTTAAGGTTTAGGTTTAAGTCTTTGGGTTTGGGTTCGGGTTCGGGATCGGGTTTAAGTTTGGATTTTCAAGTTTAGGTTTAGGTTTAGGTTAGGGAGTTGAGATTAGTATTAGGTGTATGTTTAGGTTTAGGGATTTGAGAATACATTTACGTTTTATGTTTAGGTTTAGGTTATAGGTTATAGGTTAAGATTTGGTTTTAGGTTTAGGTTAAGGTTAGGTTATAGGTTATAGGTTAAGGTTTAGGTCATAGGTTTTGGTTTAGATTAAGGTTATAAGTTTAGGTTTAGGTTAAGGTTTAGGTCTAGGTTATAAGCTATAGGTTTATGGAATTGTGAATTGGTTAAGGTTTCAGTTTAGGAAATCAGGTTCGGGTTCTGGATCGGGTTTAGGTTTCGGTTTTCAAGTTTAGGTTTAGGTTTAGGTGAGGTAGTTGAGATTAGGATTAGGTGCAAGTTTAGGTTTAGGGATTTGATAATACATTTAGGTTATCGGTTTGGGTTTAGGTTATAAGTTAAGGTTTATGTTTCGGTTTAGGTTTAGGTTATAAGCTATAGGTTTAAGGAATTGAGAATAGGTTAAGGTTTAGGTTTAGGAAATCTTGTTCGGGTTCGAGATCGGGTTTAGGTTTGGGTATTCAAGTTTAGGTTTAGGTTTAGGTTTAAGTTAGGGAGTTGAGATTAGGATTATGTGTAGGTTTAGGTTTAGGGATTTGAGAATACATTTAGGTTTTTGGTTTAGGTTTAGGTTATAGGTTATATGTTAATGTTTAGGTTTAGGTTTAGGTTAACGTTAAGGTTAGGTTATAAGTTTAGGTTATAGGTTATAGGTTATGGTTTTAGGTCATAGGTTTTGGTTTAGGTTAAGGTTATAGGTTTAGGTTTAGGTTTAGGTTAAGGATTTTTTTTAGGTTATAAGCTATAGGTTTAGGGAATTGTGAATTGGTTAAGGTTTCGGTTTAGGAAATCGGGTTCAGGATCAGGATCGGGTTTAGGTTTGGGTTTTCAAGTTTAGGTTTAGGTTTAGGTTTAGGGAATTGAGATTACGATTAGGTGTAGGTATAGGTTTTGGGATTTGAGAATTCATTTAGGTTTAGGTTTATGTTTAGGTTCTAGGTTAACGTTTAGGTTTAGGTTTATGTTTAGGTTATAAGCTATTGGTTTAGGGAATTGAGAATAGGTTAAAGTTTAGGTTTATGTCTTCGTGTTCGGGTTTAGGATCGGGTTTAGGTTTGGGTTTTCAAGTTTAGGTTTAGGTTTAGGTTAGAGAGTTAAGATTAGGATTAGGTGTAGGTTTAGGTTTGGGGATTTGAGAATACATTTAGGTTTTAGGTTTAGGTTTAGGGTATAGGTTATAGGTTAAAGTTTAGGTTTTCGGTTTAAGTTAATGCTAGGTTATAAGTTTTGGTTATAGGTTATAGGTTAAGGTTTTAAGTCATAGGTTTTGGTTTAGGTTATGGTTATAGGTTTAGGTTTAGGTTTAGGTTAGGGCTCGTTTGGTTGTGCAGATTGGACAGGATTAGATGTTATTGGAAGGGATTGGAAGTTAAATCCTCAGATTGGCCAAGCGTGCCGAACAGAGTCGGTGATCTGATTCCAATCCCATGGATCCTAAGATAATCCACTGACAACACCATCTTTACCTTTAAATCCCATCCAATCCACCATAATCAGTTCAAATTTACCTGGGATGTGTTTGGTTGGAGGGATGGGAAGGTTTAATCCCGGGATTGGCCGAGCCTGCCAAACAAACCTGATATAGCAATCCAGGGATATAGCAATCCCATGGATCTTGAGACAATCCACTGACAACACCGCCATTGCCTTGAAATCCATGCCATCCACCCTAATACCATTCAATCCCTTCCAATCCACCCATTAGGTTTAGGTTATATGATATAGGTTTAGGGAATTGAGAATAGGTTAAGGTTTAGGTTTAGGAAATCGGGTTTGGAATTAGGTTTAGGTTTGGGTTTTCAAGTTTAAGTTTAGGTTTAGGTTAGGGAGTTGAGAATAGGATTAGGTGTAGGTTTAGGTTTAGGGATTTGAGAAGACATTTAGGTTTTAGGTTTAGGTTTAGGTTTTAGGTTAAGGTTAGGTTATAGGTTATAGGTTAAGGTTTTAGGTCATAGGTTTTAGTTTAGGTTAAGGTTTTAGGTTTAGGTTTAGGTTATAAGCTATAGGTTTAGGGAATTGAGAATAGGTTAAGGTTTATGTTAAGGAAATCGGGTTCGGGTTCAGGTTTGAGTTTTCAAGTTTAGGTTTAGGTTTAGGTTGGCGAGTTGAGATTAGGATTAGGTGTAGGTTTAGGTTTAGAGATTTGAGAATACATTTAGGTTTTAGGTTTAGGTTTAGGTTTAGGTTTAGGTTATAAGCTATAGGTTTAGGGATTTGAGAATAGGTTTAAGTTAAGGTTATAAGTTTAGGTTTTAGGTTTGGGTTTGGGTTTAGGTTATAAGTTTAGGTTTAGGTTTTAGGTTTAGGTTATAGGTTTAGGTCATAGGTTTAGGTTAACGTTATAGGTTTTGGTCTAGGTTTAGGGAATCAGGTTCAGTTTTGGGTTCGAATCGGGTATAGGTATTCTCTAGTATTATCTACTGTTGAACCTAGTATTATCTACTACATACTAGTAACATATAACTAATATTGGGGAACCTTACCATAAGCTACAAGAATTTCATGTCCCCCTAAACAAGGTATCCTCCATTGATAACATATATATATATATATTATAAGTTCTTTATTTTCATTTACATTCGCAAATACATTCATCATCCATCCAAGAAAATTAAAACAAGTACTGTCACTCTATGACTAATAGTTGAAAAGAAAAATCATGCATCTTATCTTACCACCGCAATTGATGGCACGTCGGACTGGCCTAGGAAACCATGTGATACATCCATCCCCAGGATGATTGTGAAAACTTCAGAAATCAGGGGAATGGAAAGTGAGTGTTCAACTGCAAGTAAGGAATTCATTCCACCAAGCTGTTGAAAAGAATGTAAAGGAGGTTGTCAGCTAGACAGAAATGTAAAGTAGAATAAAAATAACAGTATTCATTACATCTGCTCCACTCTAACAAAAAGTGATGCTTACCTTTTTGTGCCAATTGATGAATATAAAGTAGCATGCCATAAATGATTCATGTCAAACAACAAAAGTTGTCAACATGTCAATAATTCAAAAGCTGAAAGTTACAGAAAAAATCTTCAGCTGTCTGATTTTCAAGTCTTATGAATGAATTGAACAACTTTAGCTTTTAGTTAGAGTGGAGCTTGAGCTTGGTCAAATGCCGCTTGGCCAATACTGCTATCTATAACGAATATAACAAGATCTGGTTTCTACAACATCAAGGAACTTAAATTAGATATAGACAGCATGTTGGCAACCAACATAAATGAATAAGAGTGATAGACCTTTAGTGATAACGAATATAAAGTAGCATGTCATAAATGTTCATGGCCAAATTGATCTCTGAAAAAATGTATTCTTTTTCTGGTTTTGAACATGTATTTGATGGTGTAATGGGCTATTCTTTGGAAACAATGCCGTCTCAAGCTGCCTGATATTACTAACCTGAAACCGACTCTAAAATAGCAAAACTTTAATATTTAGGCTTCTAAATATCTAATATCAAAATACAATAACGAATATAAGTCTACACATGAGTAATGATGAATTGGTGACACAATTATAGGTCTATTATATAAGCACTATTTAAGCACCAAAAGTCAAGCATGATTTGGTGGATTAGGGCCTATGATATATAAGTACAACAACACAAAGATGGAAAAAAAAGTGAATAGTATATCCCTTTCGATATGTCTCAATATGGTCCACTTCACATCAGCTCATTGAATCCCACTTTATTTTGTGTTTTGATCCTCAAAATAAGCCTACATCTAGTTTAAACTTAGCTTATAAACTTCCTTCGTGCTTAACATGAATAAAGAGGCGGAAAAAGAGAAAAAATGAAAAAAATAATAGTAATAATAAATCAAATGGGCCCTTTATGGAAAAACAATTTCAAGATGGCATATAATGGCATATTGGCCCCACAACGGTGCCAATATGCACAAACAATTTCAAGATGACAAATAAACAAGTTCCTCAAGATTTTAGTCTCAAAATCCAAAATAATTTGTGGGTTTTCCTTAAAAATCCATACTTTTGGTGAAATTGAGGAATGGGAATGATAAAAGATTTAGTTTGTACAGTGAGAGCTGAATAAAGCATACAAATCAAAACAAGCTGCATTGACTGGTTCCAAATGCAAGCTCCAAAGTATAAGGTATTTGCATCATAGAATCTCATATCCCAAAAGGTTTCTGAGTGTTCTTAAAAATCCAAACTTACAATGAAAGAGTTAAAAAACTCTTTAAAAAAAAAAATCCAGATCTTTTAAACACTAAAACTCTTGCAGGTGCTGATTCTAGACCAGTTGAATCTCAAACCTCATAAGATTTGGGCTTCCTTGAAATACCAAACATGCATAGGGAAGTAATTTAAAAATGAAAGCTATATCAACTTAACAGACGATTTCAGTAATTTAAAAATGAAAGCTATACCAACCCAACTACTTAACTGTTGGGGATTACCGACAACACTCTTGAAAGCAAGTAATGCTTCGGCTATATAAAGAAATACAGCAAAAATTAGATCTATATTCATAGATCATAAATGTTTGGTTTTTGTATAAGTTTATGCATTGAACAATTAAAATGCTAACTTTCCTACGATGGTCCCACCAATAGAGGATTTCATGATACCAATTGGAGTTTGGTATACTGTTATGACTCTTTTCCCAAGAAAGTTGAAGCAATCAACCTGATCCATGGTTCTGTAACTATTGTGTTGCAGGGCTATGTTGATGGATTTCCCTACTTGGTTATATTTTGTAGCCATGTTACTGTTCTCAGGGAAATAATGCTGAGACATATTCCCATCTACATTAACACCAACGGAGGTTGAATGCATTTCATCCATTTCTCTAATTTTTATCCATGCCATTCATCCATTTCTTTGATTTACATCCCTCTAATTTTTGGGATAAAGCCCTAAAATGGTTTGTAAAAATGGATGAATGGCATGGATAAAATATATACATCATGGTGGGGCCATAGATCATGGTGGTGCTGCAGAGCAAATCGGATTGCATATTGAGTTACTCAATACGCTCTTATTGTACTGAATAAACTTAGTAGGGCCCACCTTAATCCCTAAGGGCCTGTTTGGCCGGGCAGATTGGATGGGATTGGAAGGGATTGGAAGGGATTGGAAGATAGATCTCGAGATTGGCCAGGCGTGCCAAACAGACATGGGATCCTAATCCCAGGATATACCAATCCCATGGAGCTTAAGACAATCCACTGACATCACCATCATTACCTTTAGGGCCTGTTTGGCTGGGCAGGGTGGATGGGATTAGGTTGTATTAGGATGGATGGAAGGAGCAATCTCGGGATTTGGCCGAGCGTGCCAAATAGGCATAAGTTGGATATAGCAATCCCATGGGATTGCCAGCAATCCACTAACATCACCATCATTACCTTGAAATCCACCCAATCCCTCTTAATCCCATCTATTTTTCTTGGGACATGTTTGGTTAGACGGAGCAATCCCGAGATTGGCTGATGTAATCTCGGGATTGGCCAGGTAAGCCAAACATACTCGGCGGTGAATTCCCTGGATATAACAATCTTAACAATCCACTGACACAGCCATCATTACTTCCCATTCACCCTAATATAATCCAATCCCATGGGATGGGCCTGTCCAAACATGCCCTTAAATCCCATCCAATCCACCCTAATCCTTTCAAAATTGCCTCGGACGTGTTTGGATTGAAGGATTGAAAGGGATTGGAAGGTTCAATCTCGGGATTGGCCGGGCGTGCCAAATAGACCGGATATTGTAATCCCAGGATATAGCAATCCTATAGATCTTACACCAATCCACTGACACAACTATCATTACCTTGAAATCCGTGTAATCCACACTAATACCATCCAATCTGCCCGGCCAAACAGGCCCTAAACTCCCAAATCCCTAATTCACCAAATCCCCAAATCCCTAAATGTCACGCCCCAGACACGGTAACTGGACTCACAAGGAACCCGATGGCTGGTTCTGGCCGCAATAGCCTCTGTTGTACCCCATTCTCGGCTCTTGAGGCAGGTTCCGATCGTGGGATCTTACAAGGAGGATTTCTATAACAGTATAACAATACGAGCATACCCAAGATCACAGTAAGTAAATCTGAAAATAACAAGGCACACGTCACAAAATCCACTAAGAATTTGAACTTTTACAAGTATCCATAAGGTCCAAAAGGACATACATAAGATAATAGAAGAAAGAAAGGAAGTCTGCAACACTGGGTTCTCAAGCTCAGCTCTAACCTAAACTCTGCCACTGCGACGCCTGCCTAGGATCTCCTACACGCATCAATCGTGCATAAGCTTATAAAAAGCTTAGAGGGTGGTGAAAGTATGTGACAATAGTGCTCAGAAGAAAATAGAGAATGCGAAAGAAGTCATGATCAATACCAATACCACTAGCCTTACCAAGGCTATCATGAATGTAAGAAACTATACCAATGCAGTACGATAATGCAGGAAGCTATACCAAGGCTATATAATGCAATGAGTACTGTAATGCAATGAGTACTGTAATGCGATGAGTACTGTAATGTGATGAGTACTGTAATGCAATGAGTACTGTAATGCAATATGAGTACTGTAATGCGATGAGTATTGTAATGTATTATAAGGCTTACACAGCCGATGCAAATGTAATGCGAAGTAATGTCAGTGATCATATCCAATCCACATATCAAGTACATTTCCATCATAAGGAAATCACCGGGGTTCATTACACTGCTGGATGACTGCCGCTCTACAGACCCCGTATAGTCAAAAGAGCGTAAGAGACCTCACTACGCTACCTGTGGACAGCCAATCATTAGCAAGGCCTGAAGGTAGTAGACCCATTCACGAGCTGGTCAGACTCAACCTAGCAATGCCCCCTTACATCAGGCGAGTAAGGCCACACTCCTATCAAACCGACTACACGACAGCGGGAGTCGCGGCCTAATGGTATAAGGCCCTCGTGTGCTCATATATTCCACTAGGTCACAGCGTTGGAGCAGATCCTTGGTACCTTGGAAGTTTTGGAAAATTCACCCATGGGCATCCAATGCACCCGGTATGCTCAAGTAACATTTCCAGTGTCCAAACATGGTCATCCACGATGTATCTGTGGAGGTTACAACCTTGATGAAGCGAGGGTGATAATGCTCATATGTTATGCAATGCCAGATGCATGAATCACAACATCAACTATGCATCAATTCCAAGCATCCAACATGCTCACGAAGGAATACTACGTCCCTCAAGAAAGCAACATGCAATGCCCAATGACATAATCATAACCACACACATAGTGTCATCCAAGCATACAATGATGCACATGGGTCATGAAGACGAATCTAGATGCATTATGTGGCGATATACGAAGTAGTACACTCCTATCCAAGAAGGAACCAAGACTAGGTATTTAAATAATATCCATAAGGAATCCCACCTCTAGTGGGGGCCCATTTACTTGGGGTAGCTCATGAGACTAAGCATACAACTACATGTCTAAGTAACACAGAAGTGAGTCTAGCAAGAGTTTAATATGAGCATCTAATGACATTTATATACAAACGGGCCTATAGGGGTCCATAATGGGGACGTTTAACCACTATTCCCCAAGAGGTATCTCAACTACGAACTATATGGATACAAGGCCCAAGGCCCTACATTCAAGATAAGAACACAGATAACCACATACATATGTTCCTCATAATAGGCCATAAAAAGATACAATACCACTTTTAACAATATGGGTCCCAAGAGAGAAATTAAGGCCCAAGGATCAATTCCCAATGGCCATATAATCTATGCATTAAGTTAGACTTGGTGGGCAGCCCACACACATAATATACGACCCAAAATAAGTTTTAGTTTGGATGATGAAATGAGCCCAACTACATCAGCCCAATAACTAGCAATTTAAGTGGGCAACCAAGGGCCCAATATTATCCTTATCTTAGCCCACAAGTCCATCAAAATGGTGGAAGCTGGTCCAATATATGGTTGGGCCAAGCTGGGACGTCCCAACCCACTCTGGGCTAATGGGATGTCCAAAAATTCTGATCTAAGATGGGGTCCTCATGTGATCACTAAAGGTGACTCAAAAGAATGCACTAATTAAGCCCAAGGATTATAAGAAAACACAAGCATGCAACACGTACACAAGTTCTCAATATGGTGGGTCACATGTCCAATAAAGTTTCAACCATAACAATGTACATTTAAGGCCCCTTGATAAATGTTCGGCCCACACAGCTTCTTAGACCTGCTAAAGCCTAGAAATTAGTCAAATAAGTGGGAATGATCTCATGAAAGCCAACAATATTCACAGTGGGCCACACCAGATGGAGGGTGTGTATACATCAAGAAAAGATCAAGTGGGTCTGCTACTGGATTATGAATCCAGTAGCAACCTAAGGCAGAGAGTGCCGCCATGATCGGGCGATCCAAGGCTTAGATGGCCTGGACCAAACATACGTTAGGGTAGGTTCCACATACATACACATTGAGCCTTAAACAAATGGCCTAGGGTCTATGGTGGGCCTTTAACCATCCATAGAGAACCCATGGGCATACCTAAGGACCACCCAGGAGGACATCCAACCTCAACTGGTTTCCAAGAGGTAGCCCGCCACTACTCGAACATGAACTAAGGCCCAAGGCCTAAGGAAATCCATGGCCTAGTGGGCTTATACTCAAAACCCAACACATAGGAAATATGGTGGGCCCTCAAGGAAGGTTGGGCCCAACCATAAAGATCCTGAGTCCACTCATTGTGGTGGGCCTAATGGGTAGCCCATTATTCCAACATATGGGTGATCCTTACATTTAAAACAAGTAAGTTGGGCCTCACATCTCGGTCCAAGTATGGTTTACATTAATGGGCAAGTAAGGGCCCAACTACCTGAGTGTTTTGGTCCATAAAACCCATCACAATAGTGTATTAAATATAGGCCCAAACATCAGGGGAATCAAGGCTCAAGGCCCAAGTCCCAATGGCCATAGGACTCATACATTCAGTTGAACTTAATGGGCAGCCCATGAGCACAGAAACATGGCTTAAAATTAAGTTTAAGTTGGGTGAAATGGGCCCCACTACATTAGCCCAACCACTAGCAATCTAAGTGGGCAACTGAGGGCCCAATACTACCCTTATCTCAGTCCATAAGTCCATCAAAATGGTGGAAGTCAGCCCGACATATGGCTAGGCCAAGCTGGGACATTCCAGCCCAATCTGGGCCCACTAGGAAGTCCCAAAATCTGGTTTATATTTGGGTCCCACAAATGATCATCAATGGAGACCCAAAAAAGGCATTGATTAAGCCCAAGGGTATTCTAAAATATAAGGGAGAAATAAATGCCCAATTTCCTCAATACAGTGGGCCCCATAATCATGGCCCCAATGAGCCCTAGAACATCAGAGATGGGTCCCTAACTAATCATATACAAAGCCCAATGCGCTGGGGCCCAAAAGTTCTGAAATAACAAGGGGGGCAATAATGTACATGAAATTTCTGCAATGCATGTTGTTGTCCTAAATTTGGGCACTCCATTAGAGTGGGTACAGGGCCTCTAAAAATCTGAGAATTGAGGGCTAAAGTCCCTCATCATGCATACAATAAGAGAAAACCCAAAAAGGTGGCCCACCATCAGAGGAAACATTTTTGAATTATGGTTTTTATCAAGGCATATTGTTGGACTGCACAGCAGAAAAATCTGACAGTCCAACCATCTTGGCCCATCTTTTGGATGCCCAAATGGGGTCAGTTGGGGCTGAAATTTTACAGAGTGATGCTTCCATAAGTAAGTCACACCCCCACAAAATTTTAAAATTTTTAGATATTCTTAAGTATTTTAATTAATTTAAACAAAACAGTCTATGCAGAAAATCGGACAGACCTGGAAATCCCAACGTGGTGGGCCAGTTCGGCCCTGGTCACGGTGTGCACAAGGATTCATTAGACCTAAAATTTGGTAGGTGGGTTCCACCATGGGTAGAACACAACTTCACAAAAGTTTAAAATTTTTGGACATCTAAAAATATTTTAATTAATTTAAAGAAATCAATATGTCCTGAAAATCGGACTGATCTGGACACCATATTGTAATGGGCCGGTCCAGCCACCACCATGGTGTGTACAGGTGTCCATTAGCCCCAAAATTTTGTAAGTGGGTCCTAACATGAGTGTCAAACTCCCTGTAAATTTTTATAATTTTTAAACACCCAAAAGTATTTTAATAAATTTCAAAATTCCAACCTATCCAAGGTGGAATGTTGCTGGAACAGTGCAGAAAATTCAGACTGTCCACCTCACTTGGACCACACCTTTGGGACCCTAATGAAGGTTAGATGGGGCTGAAATTTGGGGGACATCAAGATGAGATTCCCACCATTCAGAAAAGTATATTTGATGGTTACAAAAAGTCCCCCAATCAGTCCCAAATTCAAGCCCAAGTCCAGCAAAAATCTGTCCAGAAATTTCTTGACAGCAATACATGGCTGGACACATCATCCTATATCTCAATAATCTCAGCCATAAAAAGGTTGTGTGGCCTTCCTCAGTGGGCCCCACATATGTCCAGATCACAGACTAAGACTAGGACACTTGCATACATTGATTAAGGTGTCCAAAGATCATAGAGTTGGGTGGTAAGGGCGTCCCACCTTGCTGGATTTTTATTTTTATTTATTTTGGGACATCCTAGGCCCACTAAATGGGCCACACACACATCATCATCCACACATCAGAGAAGATAGAAGAAGAAAAGAAAGTAATCCGGCCATGGGAGTAGGGCCCTGCCACTAATGGGCCCTCTCAAGAATGAATCATACCCATATAACTATGTTGTTTGTGCATGCAACATAAAATCACTACATGCATGATCTATAATTGCTATGGATAGTTGGGATGCCATCTCAACATGATCCTTAAGGTCTACATGACCTTAAGATGGAGTGAATCATTATATACATCATAATGGGGTCCATGGAGAATGGCCCCATCATGGATCATGACATACATGTAGGATGGGCCAAAGGGCCACATCCATGGGATCAAATGGGATCCCCACCATGGATTGGTGGGTCCCATGTGATCCATCCATAAAGTGATAATGAGATTAAAGAAAAGAAAGGAATTCAGCAAAAGAATAGTCACCCACCTCAAAGATGATCACCAAACTTCCACACTAAGATCCTCTAGTACCAATGAAAATGGATCTATGGTTGAGATCATGTTCCAAGGACTAGATGATGGGGGATTAAGGAAGAAGGTGACTGAAAAATGGAGGGAAGATGAAGAGAAGGTTGCTGGAATTTTGCAAAAGAGGGAGAAAATCCTTTTTAATGGAAGTAATCATAACCTATGGTGATACAAACAATGTTTGCTAGGGTAGGTTAGGTGTGGGTAGTGTTTAGGGTGGGTAGTATTTATTCCATGAAAATTGTAGTGTGTGTGGGTGGTGTGCATGGGAACTTGTGCCATGAGAGTGATCCATATGCTTTTGTATAAAAAGTGGGCCACATGATGAAATGCTCACAACTTTTGATCTATAATTCGGATGAACGCACAAGACGCGTCGTTGGAACCGCAACGACGATACAAACGAGATGACATAAGTCTAGGGTCGATCCAAGTCGGGTCTACATGACCGGACTCAAAGATGACCGTAAACACTATCAGAGGGTCGCGGGTTACCGAAATTTGATCAGTAGGACCGCGGGACCAACGTAAACGAGATGTATACTCACACACACACATGCACACATGCGAACCCGGGTCAAGCCTTACAATCCTCCCCACCAACAAAGAAATTTTTTCCTCAAAATTGACAAAACTGGGACAACAAAATGCATAAACATCATCATTATCAATTAGCAATCTCAAGTGAATGCAATACAAGCAATCAATCATCAAACAAATGGGGATAATGCTTTCTAATCTCGGCCTTGCGTTCCCAAGACGCCTTGGCCTCTGAATGATGACCCCATTGCACTTTCACCAAGGGAATGAGCTTGGTCTTGAAGACCTGCTCCTTCCGATCAAGTATATGAATTGGCTGCTCAATGTAGGAAGCATCCTCACGGACCTCAAGTGGTTGCCAATCAATCACGGGAATAGTGTCCGACCCACATTTCCGCAACATAGAAACATGGAACACGTCGTGGATCGTGGACAACTCAGGGGGTAAGGCAAGCCTATAGGCCATAGTGCCTATGCGCTTGGTAATCTCAAAAGGTCCAATAAGTCTCGGGGTGAGCTTGCCCTTCACACCAAAGCGAACCACGCCCTTCATAGGCGAGACTTTAAGAAATATCATGTCCCTAACTACGAACTCGAGGGGTCGACGCTGAAGATCAACAAAACTCTTCTATTGGCTCTGAGCTGTGTGCATCCTCTGCCTGATAACATCAAAGCAAGCTAACAAGCTCAACATTAGCAATACCAAACTATTCAGCGGCAAGAACATCTCGCCAACTAAGACAGCATGATAATATCATCGATCTAACACAGCGATCTTTCCAAAAATGTCGATACTGACAATCCCTTACGACGGACTCTAATAGAAATCTGAGTTAACAAAAGCCCTTAGATACAAAAAGGGTGCGATGCACCAAAACACAAGACTTACTTACGGAGTCAAGGAGAATACTCATAACAACTCCCCTAATAATTAAGGGTCCTGATGAGTCACGCAAAATCAAGCCTGAGGTGGCTCGGGAGGTGTCCGTCTCCTCTGCATCTGCGGTCTCTGCTACTACTGCGGACGCTGCGAAGGTCCATCCTGCTGATGGGGACACTCGCGCCTATGGTGTCCCGTCTGCCCACAACCGAAGCAAACTCCAGAAAAGGGGCTGGCAGATGAAGCAATCGGCGGTGCTAATGATGATGAAGAAGCTACTGCATATGATGTTGATGCTCTGGCGGCTCGATAGGCTACGCACCTCTGCCGCTGACTACGCTGTCGGGAGCTACTGGAGGGACCCTGCCTCTTCTGGCCTCTCCTTTGATCACGATCCCTCTGCGAACCGGTCCACTCGGCCTCGCCTTGAAGTACAAATACCACCAATGGAGCTCACTGAAGAGTCAAATCTCAGAAAAGGGGATTCGTATGCTCCTGTTCTGCCTGTCCGGGCATCTCAGGAATGGGCTGACGGGTCTGAAGAACATCAGTGATGACCTGCATCAACTGCTGGAAATTCTCAGCTCTTACAGGAATCGTCATGTAAGCGGGGGTAGCACTGCCCTCTAACAGAGACACATGTACGGCGGGAGCCTCAGGAATAGGTATGGCCGGCTCCAGAGGGGAAATAAGAAACTCAAATGGTGGAGCAAAAGTCACTCGGATCGCTGGAGCGGAATAAGAACCATGTTCATGGGCATTAAGGCCACGGGTGTCACAATCATGGGCACCTTGAATGGACGACATGGTCTATAGAAAGAACAAAGGTGATGGACGCTTAGGAATTAGAATCCTTGAAGGCTCAAACAAAACGAGGAAAATGCACTTGGGCACTACTTGTCCTAAGCTCGCAATAGATATTTGATACTATCCCAAGTTATTCTAAAATTACTTGCAATGCTTTGATACCAATTTCTGTCATGCCCCAAACCCAGTAACCGGACTCACAAGGAACCCGATGGCCGGTTCTGGCCACAACAGCTTCCGTAGTTCCCCATTCTTGGCTCCTGAGGTAGATTCTGATCCTGGGATCCTTCAAGGAGGATTTTCATAACAATATAATTATTCCAATACGAGCATACCCAAGATCACAACAAGTAAATCTAAAAATAACAAGGCACACATCACAAAATCCACTAAGAATTTGAACTTTTACAAGTATCCATAAGGTCCAAAACGACATACATAAGATAATAGAAGAAAGAAAAGAAGTCTGCAACACTGGGTCCTCAAGCTCAGCTCTAATCCAAACTCTACTACTGCGACCCCTTCCTAGGATCTCCTTCATGCATCAATCATGCATAAGCTTATAGAAAGCTTAGAGGGTGGTGAAAGTATGTGACAATGGTGCTCAGAAGAAGATAGAGAATGCATAAGGGAGTCATGTTCAATACCAATACCACTAGCCTTACCAAGGCTATCATGAATGTAAGAAACTATACCAAGACAGTACAATAATGCAGGAAGCCATACCAAGGCTATATAATGCAATGAGTACTGTAATGCGATGAGTACTGTAATGTGATGAGTATTGTAATGTAATGAGTACTGTAATGCAATATGAGTAATGTAATGTGATGAGTACTGTAATGTATTATGAGGCTTACACAGCCGATGCAAATGCAATGTGAAGTAATGTCAGTGCTCATATCCAATCCACATATCAACCACATTTTCATCATAAGGAAATCACCGGGGTCCATTACACTGCTGGATGACTGTCATTGTACAGACCCCACACAGTCAAACGAGTGTAAGAGACCTCACTACCCTGCATGCGGCTAGCCAATCACAAGCAAGGCCTGAAGGTAGTGGACCCATTCACAAGCTGGTCAGACTCAGCCTAGCAATACCCCCTTACATTAGGCGAGTAAGGCCACACCGCTATCCAACCGACTACACGACAGTAGGAGTCACGACCTAACTATATAAGGCCCTCGTGCGCTCATATATTCCACTCGATCATAGCGTTGGAGCAGATCCTTGGTATCATGAAAGTTTTAGGAATTTCACCCATGGGCATCCTATATGCCCGGTATGCTCAAGTAACATTTTCGGTGTCCAAACATGGCCATCCACGATGTATCTGTGGAGGTTATGACCCTGATGAAGTGAGGGTGATAATGCTCATATGTTATGCAATGCCAGATGCATGAATCACACCATCAACTATGCATCAATTCTAAGTATCCAACATGCTCAAGAGGGAATACTACGTTCCTCAGGAAGGCAACATGCAATGCCCAATGGCACAATTATAACCACACACATAGTGTCATCCAAGCATACAATGATGCACATGGGTCATGAAGACGAATCTAGACGCATTATGAGCGATATATGAAGTAGTACACTCCTATCTAAGAAGGGACCAAGACTAGGTATTTAGACAATATCTATATGGAATCTCACCTCTAGTGGGGGCCCATTTACCTGGGGTAGCCCATGAGACTAAGCATACAACTACGTGTCTAAGTAAAATAGAAGTGAATCTAGCAAGAGTTTAAGATGAATATCTAATGGCATTTAGATACAAGCGGGCCTATAGGGGTCCATAATGGGGACATTTAACCACCATTCCCCAAGAGACATCTCAATCATGAACTATATGGATACAAGGCCCAAGGCCCTACATTCAAGATAAGAACATAGGTAACCACAGACATACATTCCTCATAATAGGCCATAAAAAGATACAATACCACTTTTAACAACATGGGTCCCAAGAGAGAAATTAAGGCCCAAGGCTCAATTCCCAATGGCCATAGAATCCATGCATTAAGTTGAACTTGGTGGGCAGCCCGCACACACAATATACAGCCCAAAATAAGTTTAAGTTTGGATGATGAAATGGGCCCAACTACATCAGCCCAATAACTAGCAATTTAAGTGGGCAACCAAGGGCCCAATACTATCCTTATCTTAGCCCACAAGTCCATCAAAATGGTGAAAGCTGGTCCAATATATGGTTGGGCCAAGCTGGGACATCCCAACCCACTCTGGGCTCATGGGATGGCTGAAAATTCTGATCTAAGATGGGGTCCTCATGTGATCACTAAAGGTGACTTAAAAGAATGCACTAATTAAGCCTAAGGATAATACGAAAACACAAGCATGCAACACATACACAAGTTCTCAATATGGTGGGTCACATGTCCAATAAAGTTTCAACCATAACAATGTACATTTAAGGCCCCTTGATAAACTTTCAGCCTACTCAGCTTCTTGGGCCTACTAAAGCCCAGAAATTAGTCAAATAAGTGGGAATGATCTCATGAAGGCCAACAATATTCACAGGGGGCCCCACCAGATGGAGAGTGTGTATTCATAAAAAAAAGATCAAGTGGGTCTGTTACTGGATTGTGAATCTAGTAGCAACCTAAGGTGGAGAGTGCCTCCATGATCGGGCGATCCAAGGCTTGGATGGCCAGGACCAAACATGCTTTAGGGTAGGTTCCACATACATACACATTGAGCCTTAAACAAATGGCTTATGGTCTATGGTGGGCCTTTAACCATCCATAGAGAACCCATGGGCCTACCTAAGGACCACCCAGGAGGACATCCAACCTCAACTGGTTTCCAAGAGGTAGCCCGCCACTACTCGAACATGAACTAAGGCCCAAGGCCTAAGGCAATCCATGGCCTAGTGGGCTTATACTCAAAGCCCAATACATAGGAAATATGGTGGGCCCTCAAGCAAGGTTAGGCCCAATCATAAAGATCCTGAGTCCACTCATTGTAGTGGGCCTAATGGGCAGCCCAGTATTCCAACATATGGGTGATCCTTACATTTAAAACAAGTAAGTTGGGCCTCACATCTCGGTCCAAGTATGGTTTACTTTAATGGGCAAGCAAGGGCTCAACTACCTGAGTATTTTAGCTCATAAAACCCATCACAATAGTGTATTAAATATAGGCCCAAACGTCAGGGGAATCAAGGCTCAAGGCCCAAGTCTCAATGGCCATAAGACTCATACATTCAGTTGAACTTAATGGGCAGCCCATAAGCACAGAAACATGGCTTAAAATTAAGTTTAAGTTAGGTGAAATAGGCCTCACTACATCAGCCCAACCACTAGCAATCTAAGTGGGCAACCGAGGGCCCAATACAACCCTTATCTCAGCCTATAAGTCCATCAAAATGGTGGAAGTCAGCCCAACATATGGCTAGGCCAAGCTGGGTCATTCCAGCCCAATCTGGGCCCACTAGGAAGTCCCAAAATCTAGTTTATATTTGGGTCCCACAAATGATTATCAATGGAGACCCAAAAAGGCATTGATTAAGCCCAAGGGTATTCTAAAATATAAGGGAGCAATAAATGCCCAATTTCTTCAATATAGTGGGCCCCATAATCATGGCCCCAATGGGCCCTAAAACATCAGGGATGGGTCCCTAACTAATTATATACAAAGCCCAATGCGCTGGGGCCTAAAAGTTCTGAAATAACAAAGGGGACAATAATGTACATGAAATTTTTGCAATGCATGTTGTTGTCCTAAATTTGGGCACTCCATTAGAGTGGGTTTAGGGCCTTTAAAAATCTGGGAATTGAAGGCTAAAGTCCCTCATCATCCATACAATAAGCGGAAACCTAAAAAGGTGGCCCACCATCAAAGGAAACATTTTTGAATTATAGTTTTTATCAAGGCATATTGCTGGACTACACAGTAGAAAAATCTGGCAGTCCAACCATCTTGGCCCATCTTTTGGATGCCCAAATGGGGTCAGTTGGGGCTGAAATTTTATACAGTGATGCTTCCATAAGTGGGTCATACCCCCACAAAATTTCAGAATTTTTGGATATTCTTAATAATTTTAATTAATTTAAACAAAACAGTCTGTCCAGAAAATCGGACAAACCTGTACGTCCCAACGTGGTGGGCCAGTCCGGTCCTGGCCACGGTGTACACAAGGATCCATTGGACCTAAAATTTGGTAGGTGGGTTCCACCATGGGTGGACCACAACTCCACAAAATTTTAGAATTTTTAGACATCTAAAAATATTTTAATTAATTTAAAGAAATCAATCTATCCTGAAAATCAGACTGATTTAAACACCATATTGTAATGGGCTGGTCCAGCCACCACCATGGTGTGTACAGGTGCCCATTAGCCGCAAAATTTTGTAGGTAGGTGTAACTACTCGAAAAATCTTGTACAATGGCCCGAGTACCACCCCAGGCATAAATTGTTTAGGATTAAATCCTTTAGAAATTTGACAAAGTTAACTAAGTGCTAAACGAGATTAGCCATGAAATCTACTAGAATCGCTTTAAATACAATCTGCAAGACCCAAAACTTAAAGAATCATTGACGCTAGGTTACCTTAAAATCTAGGATCAAACTCATTACCTGACCGCTCTCGGGAGCACATTGAAACTCTGTATCAGATCTGGACCGTACATCGGAAGTCTGAATAATACGAAGTTATAAACTTAGGACCACCTCGCTGGGCTTGAGAACCATCTCGGAAATCAAATCCAGACAGTGTCTCACGACTGTTCGCTTGAGTTCGGAACGAGGAGTATAAGAACACTTGGTTTTCTTTATAAATAAATATCTCAAATAGTAATCTGAGACTTGTTACTTGTGGATCAGTATTAAGCAACCTGACCGTCAGAATTTGACCCAAATACACCCTCGGATCAGGAAAAATTTCATGTACATGGCAGTGCACTTGAAATCTCTGATCGAATTTCACTGACCGTTGAACTGAAACTGGTCCGCCACGTGTGATCTGGGAATCCGACTAAAATGAAAACTTAACTCCACCTAGATCCGGAGGCTGTAAGCTTAAGTCCGACTTTTGGCTCAAGGGGGCCCGCCAGAAGTGCTCCGTTGAGCTGAAATTAGACCACTTTGGTTATAACTTAAGTATACTTTGACCTTAAGTCTATTTTGGAGTGATTTTAGGCTATATAAGGACCTTAGAACCCTCTCTCTTCCAGTCATACAAATTTGAGAAAAACCCTAAGAGAGAAGAGAGAAAAGAGAGAGAAAGTTAGAGAGTTATGGGAGGATTCTTCCTACCCTCTTTCCCTGCCACTACACAAGCTTCACCACCCCATTCTCATCGCTTTCACAGCGATTCCGACTTCGTTTCTAGGTAAGAAACCCTAACCCTAATCTGTTTTGGGGTTGTGAAGGTTGTAGGTTATGAAATAGCTAACCTATTTCATTCTATAGGTCACTAAACTGCCGAATACAAGAGCTTAGAAAACCTATCGGATTTGTTACAATTCTACGATAAAAGGTAAGGACTTTAGGTGTATAGGTTACGGTTTTCAATGCTTTCAATGTCAGATAATGATAGATTCATGATCTGCATGCAATTGTACATGTACAAAGTGCTGTCTGTTTTCCGTTTCGATTAAGACGAAGAATATGGAATTTTACATATTCTAGGTATTTGTAGAAAGTACCGTATACGTATAAATTTTACAAATGTGTTTGCCATGTTTATTTTCTGTATGGACATATTATATATGTGTAAAATACTTGTTTGGCGAAAGGGCTCGCCCTAATACATGTTTTGCTAATATATACTATGTATGTTGAAATAGTGTATTCTAAGTGTTTGTGAAAATGCTTGTAAGAGTAAGTGCTTGGATGATTGTGCCTTAAGTAGGTGTTGAGATGGGATTCTCAACTACCTTAGAGACGTATACCATGTTAGTTGTTTAATTTAATCGCTTACTTAGGAAATATATGTGTTTGTATTTCTTGTTCACTTTGTGCTTTGTAACATGCTTTATGACATGCTTGTTAACATGCTTGAATTACTTTGTTTATTATGCTTTACTCCACATGCTTTGAATAAGGATTGATTACGTTTGGGACTATGATTATAGTCCAGACAATCGATACCACACTTGAGTTCGTGGTTGAGTTTTATTTCGCCACGAAGGATGTGTCTGACGAACCCAAGTCGTTCTTCCGTTGGCGGCAGTGGTTAGGCCACGCGAAGTACTTATACACTTCATGTCGTTTAGTTAATTGTGTGCTCGAGCTAGGCAGGCTCGACAAGAAACTCGATCTGTCTAATGTATGTTCACTATGTTTGGACGCTACTGCTTGAACCTAGGGTACCAACTTACCAGTGGAATCCTGTTAACCATGGTACCTCGATCTGCTATGACTCATGAGCCAGGCATGGTGGTATGGGACACCGTGGTTGAGTTGGGGGGCCACGTGCATCCCCGTAGTGTCCATTGAGCAACCAGACTCGTGAGCCGATTATAGTAGTATGGGACACTATATTCAAGCTGTCGGCCTACACTAATTGGTGACGATCCCTTTGTAGTGACCTCGAGCATACTCTGAATTTGTGGTGAGGCGACGAGTTTTGCTGCAGTGTATAGAGTATGAACTAGGCCTGTATTTAGTTAGTGATGAATTGTTAAAAAGGTGATGGAGGAGTAGTGTAATAATTACGTGTAACAGCCCTGACAATCTTTGCAGCGACCTAGAACCACACCATCATATGAGATTATTTAGGTTTGACGACCCTAGAATGGATCATGTTTGGGAATGATACAAGGGAGGTACCTTAGTTTCCCAATCCTACTGTTTGAAATGGACTAATAATAACTCGGTAATCATGCTCATCATCGCACTGCATGTACCTGGAAGATGGGGAGCACTGAGGAATGAAAGCATGCCGTGAACGTAAGATGGTGTCACATGAGGGAGTATGTTGGTCAGGGCATCCATCATGACTGCATTCATACTTGCATTAATAAGAGTAGTTAGGAGTGTTTGATTGTACTGCTTTATCATTACTGTTTGACTGAATTGATAACATGTTAACCTATGCTTTATTGTTCCACTGAGTTAGCTACTCACTCTCATGTTACGAGACGGTGTTGTACACACCAACCAGACTCTGTCTTAGGTGCAGATGAGGTGACGACTCAGGAGGCTGAGCTGAACTACGACGAGGACCAAGACGAGTTTTCATTCATGCAGTATTCTGGTGGCTTTGACTAGACTGCCTGGATCGACTGGACTGGCAGGGTTTACTTCTCTAGTTGTAAAACAAATACATGTATATGGTGACTCAGATGGGTTCATACTCTGGAGTTTGAGATGGTTTTGTTCTTTTACATACAATTATATACAGTTTCAGTCTTCCACTTACCTTTATACAATTAATCTAGAGTATAGATTACTGTTTTGGTATAATCTCATTCATGTTTATTGCACTAACACAGACAACATTTAATCATCATTATCTATGTTGCATAAGTGATGTTTTGGAACTTGAGAGTTGAATTGCTACTCGACCCTCGAATTTCAGGGCGTTACAGTGGGTCCTAACATGAGTGGTCAACCTCTCTATAAATTTTCATAAATTTTAGACACCCAAAAGTATTTTAATAAATTTCAAAATTCCAACCTATCCAAGGTGGAAGGTTGTTGGAACAGTGCAGAAAATTCAGACTGTCCACCTCACTTGGACCACATCTTTGGGACCCCAATGAAGGTCGAATGGGGCTGAAATTTGGGGGACATCAAGATGAGATTCCCACCTTTCAGAAAAGTATATTTAATGGGTATAAAAAGTCCCCCAATATATTCCAAATTCAAACCCAAGTCCATTGTGAGACCCGACCCGGGGTCGCATGTGTGCATTTGTGTCTGTGAGTATACATCTCGTTTACTTTGGTCCCGCGGTCCTACCAATCAAATTTCGGCGACCCGCGACCCTCCGATAGTGTTTGCGGTCATCTTTGAGTCCGGTCACATAGACCCGACTCGGGTCGACCCTAGACTTATGTCATCTCGTTCGTATCGTCGTTGCAGTTCCAACAACGTGTCTTGTGCGTTCATTCGACTTATAAATCAAAAGTTGTGAGCATTTCATCGTGTGGCCCACTTTTTGTACAAAAGCATATGGATCACTCTCATGGCACAAGTTCTCATGCACTCCACCCACACACACTACAATTCCCATGGAATAAACACTACCCACCCTAAACACTAACCATACCTAACCTACCCTAGCAAACATTATTTGTATCATCATAGGTTATGATTACTTCCCTTAAAAAGGATTTTCTCCCTCTTTCCCTCTCATTTTTTTCTTCCATTTACAAAATTCCAGCAACCTTCTCTTCATCTTCCCTCCATTTTTCAGCCACCTTCTTCCTTAATCCCTCATCATCTAGTCCTTGGAACATAATCTCAACCATAGATCCATTTTCCTTGGTGCTAGAGGATCTTAGTGTGGAATTTTAGTGATTATCTTTGAGGTGGGTGACTATTCTTTTGCTGAATTCTTTTCTTTTCTTTAATCTCATTATCTCTTTATGGATGGATCACATGAGACCCACCAATCCATGGTGGGGATCCCATTTGATCCCATGGATGTGGCCCTTTGGCCCATCCTACATGCATGTCATGATCCATGATGGGGCCATTCTCTATGGATCCCATCATGATATATGTAATGATCCATTCCATCTCAAGGTCATCTAGACTATAAGGATCATGTTGGGATGGCATCCCAACTATCCATAACAATTATAGATCATGCATGTAGTGATTTTATGTTGCATGCACAATCAACGTAGTTATATGGGTATGATTCATTCTTGGGAGGGCCAATTAGTGGCGGGGCCCTATCCCCATGGCCGGATTACTTTCTTTTCTTCTTCTATCTTCTCTGATATGTGGATGATGATGTGTGTGTGGCCCATTTAGTGGGCCTAGGATGTCCCAAAATAAATAAAAATAAAAATTCAGCAAGGTGGGACGCCCTTACCACCCAACTCCATGATCTTTGCACACCTTAATCAATGCATGCAAGTGTCCTAGTCTTAGTCTATGATCTGGACATATGTGGGGCTCACTGAGGAAGGCCACGCACCCTTTTTATGGCTAAGATTATTGAGATATAGGCTGATGTGTCTAGCCATGTATTGCCGTCCAGAAATTTCTGGACAGATTTTTTACATGGCTGGACACATCTGCCTATATCTCAATAATCTCAGCCATAAAAAGGGTGCGTGGCCTTTCTCAGTGAGCCCCACAAATGTCCAGATCATAGATTAAGACTAGGACACTTACATGCATTGATTAAGGTGTGCAATGATCATGGAGTTGGGTGGTAAGGGTGTCCTACCTTGCTGGATTTTCATTTTTATTTTTATTTATTTCGGGACATCCTAGGCCCACTAAATGGGCCACACATACATCATCATCCACACATCAGAGAAGATAGAAGAAGAAAAGAAAGTAATCCGGCCATGGGGGTAGGGCCCTGCCACTAATGGGCCCTCCCAAGAATGAATCATACCCATATAACTACGTTGATTGTGCATGCAACATAAAATCACTACATGCATGATCTATAATTGCTATGGATAGTTGGGATGCCATCCCAACATGATCCTTAAGGTCTAAATGACCTTAAGATGGAGTGGATCATTACATACATCATGATGGGGTCCATGGAGAATGGCTCCATCATGGATCATGACATACATGTAGGATGGGCTAAAGGGCCACATCCATGGGATCAAATGGGATCCCCACCATGGATTGGTGGGTCCCATGTGATCCATCCATAAAGAGATAATAAGATTAAAGGAAAAAAAGGAATTCAGCAAAAGAATAGTCACCCACCTCAAAGATGATCACCAAACTTCCACACTAAGATCCTCTAGCACCAAGGAAAATGGATCTTTGGTTGAGATCATGTTCAAAGGACTAGATGATGGGGGATTAAGGAAGAAGGTGGCTGAAAAATGGAGGGAAGATGAAGAGAAGGTTATTGGAATTTTACAAATGGAAGAGAAAAATGAGAGGGAAAGCGGGAGAAAATCCTTTTTAAGGGAAGTAATCATAACATATGGTGCTACAAACAATGTTTGCTAGGGTAGGTTAGGTGTGGGTAGTGTTTAGGGTGGGTAGTGTTTATTCCATGGGAATTGTAGTGTGTGTGGGTGGTGTGCATGAGAACTTGTGCCATGAGAGTGATCCATATGCTCTTGTACAAAAAGTGGGCCACATGATGAAATGCTCATAACTTTTGATCTATAAGTCGGATGAATGCACAAGACGTGTTGTTGGAACCACAATGATGATACGAACGAGATGACATAAGTCTAGGGTGACCCGAGTAGGGTCTACATGACCGGACTCAAAGATGACAGCAAACACTATCAAAAGGTCGCGGGTCACCGAAATTTGATCGGTAGGACCGCGGGACCAAAGTAAACGAGATGTATACTCACACACACACATGCACACATGCGACCCGAGTCGGGTCTCACACTAAATCCCCAAATCATTTAAATCGGTATTGAGATTGAGAGAGATTGAGAGGGAGAGAGCGAGAGAGAGATACATCGTGTGGATGCACGAGAGAGAGATACCTCATGTGGATGCGCGAGAGAGAGAGAGAGAACCGAGAGAGAGAAACAGAGAGAGAGGGCGCGGTGGAGAGAGGACCGAGAGAGAGGATGGGCGAGAGTGAGAGAGGGCAGCAAGGGAGGGCAGGGGTGAGAGAGAGAGAGGAGGAGGGAGGGTGCCGAGTGAGAGATTGGGCCAGCGCTACTCTGTTTTGAGCGCGCGCCCAATTTTGGGCTCGCTGGTGGTCGGTGCTCTGTGGGCCCTACCATGATGTATGTGTTTCATCCATTCCGTTCATCCATTTTTAAAGATCATTTTAGAGCTCTATGCAAAAAATTAGAGGAATATAAATCTCAGGTGGTCCACACCACATGAGAACAATAGTGATTGGATATCCACCATTAAAATCCTCCTAAGGCCCACTGTACTGTTTATTTAACATCTAATCTGCTGATTTGGTCATACGGGACCAAATGAAGGGAAAAAACAAAATCAGCTTGATCCAAAACTTATATGGCTACCAGAATGTTTTTAATGGTCGACGCTCATTCAACACTGTTTCCTATAATGTGGTTCACTTGAGATTTGGATATATCTCATTTTTGGTCTCATATTATAAAATTTTCTATAAAAATATATGGACGACATGGATGAAACACATACATCATGGTGGGGGCCATAGAGCACCGACCACCAGCCATTGGTTGGTGTCAGGGGGAGTAGCCAATCTGTTCCCAAGCATGCTAAGTAAATCCTTTGGGGCCCACCATGATTTTTTCATTTTATCCACTCCATCCATCCATTTTAACATATAATTTTATTACATAAGCTCAAAAATGAAGCTTATAAAAATCTGAAGTGGACCACATCATAGGAAATAATATAAACCGAACGTCTACCATTGAAAAATTTTGGGAGGCCACTGAAGTTTTGGATCAAGTTGATATTTTAGTTTTCCCTTCATCCATGTATTTGTAAAAATACATCATGGTTGGGCCCACACAGCACCAACCACAAGCCATTGGATGGTGTAGGGGAGGAGCCAATTGGTTCCCCTTATTTGTGTTGTGGTCCATTTAATCTTTTGATATGATTCATTTTTTATATAATTCTATAAAATGATCTCGAAAAATGGATGAACCGTATGGGTTGATCCCAAATTTTCGGTAAATCCATAACTCAAGTGGACCACGCCACACAAAATAGTGTGGAATAATGATTTCCACTGTTGATACCTTCCTTGGGCTCACAGTAATGTTTATTTGTCATCCAACATGTTCATAATATTAAAAAAATATGAATGAAGGGAAAACACAAACATCAGCCTAAATGTGGGCCACACCACATAATATAATGGTGGGGTTTCCTTAGAACATTCATAATCATATATTGGGCCTGCCTAAATGTGATTCATATATCCAACCCACTCATTATGTTTGTCCCACTTGGATGAGGGGTCAGACCAATTTTCAACTGCATCCGTGTTTGTATTAATTAACTTATAAACAGGTTGGATCTCAAATAAACATCGTGGTGGCCGGGCCCTAAGAAGGTTTCAATAGTGGGTGTCACTATCCCACTCTTTTGTATGGTGGGTCCACTTGAACTTTGGATCTGCCCCGTCAGTCAGATGCACCATTACATGGTGGGCCACGAGCTTAAAAATAAAGTCAATCCATGACTTGGGTGGGCCACACCACATACTATAGTTGAGAGGGTTACCCTCCCATTAAAACATTCATAATCATTTATAAAAACCTATGATGTATTTGTTATATCCACACCGTCCATCCATTTTGAGATATCATTTTAAGTCACGAGCAAAAGAATGAGACAGATAAAAGAATGGACCCCACCACAGAAAACAACGAGAGGGTGATTCCCACCGTTGAAACTATCCTGAGACCCATCGTAATGTTTATTTGAAATCCAACTGGTTCAAAAGTAAATATATAAAAAAATGGTTTGTAGGGCCATACATCATGGTGGGGCCCACACAACACCAACCACCAACCATTGGATGGTTTAGGGGGAGTAGCCAATCTGTTCCCCTTATTTGTGGTGTAGTCCATTTAATCTTTGGATATGATTCATTTTTTAGATAATTCTATAAAATGATCTCGAAAAATGGATGAACGGTGTGTGTTGATCCCAAATTTTCCATAAATCTAAAACTTAAGTGAACCATGCCACACAAAACAGTGTGGAATAATGATTTCCACCGTTGATACCTTCCTTAGGCCCACAGTAATGTTTATTTGCCATCCAACATGTTCATAATATCAAAAAGATATTAATGAAGGGAAAACACAAACATCGGCTTGATTCGAAACTTCTATCAAATTGGGTCACAATTTTGACCAGAATATTTGGCCCATTTTACATGTCTGGTCCATTCACTCTATTTTACTGATCATTACCCTCAAATTGACTAGTTACTTGCCCCGATCATGCTACATATGAGAGAGATATTGGGCAAACAAGATTGATCAACAATTTGAGTGAATTTTAATTTAAACATCTGAAGTTATTTTCTTTTCAATCTGAACTGATCGGATTGTCCAAAAACGGTTAAAGGTTGTTCATAATATCAAAATTATATGAATGAATAAAAAACACAAACATCAGCTTGATCCAAAACTTCTATGGCCTCCAAGAAATTTTAAATGGTAGAGGTTCAATCACACCATTTCTTGTGGTGTGGTCCACTTGAGCTTTGGATATGCTTCCTTTTTATTCTTTAGACCTCAAATTATCTATAAACATGGATGAATGGAGTGGATAAAATAAATAAATAACAGTGGACCCCACAGAGTTTACTCTGGTAAAAGTAACGAGTAACTCACCTAAATGTAATAGAGAAGGGTTTCCTTAAAACAATCATAACCATATATTAGGCCTGCCTGAATGTGATTCACATATCCAACCCACTCATTATGTGTGTCCCACTTGGATGAGGGATATCAGACCAAGTTTCAACCGCATCCATGTCTGTATTAACTTATAAACAGATTGGATCTCAAATAAACATCGCGGCGGGCCCTAAGAAGGTTTCAATAGTGGGTGTCACTATCCCACTCTTTTCTATGGTGGGTCCACTTGAACTTTGGATCTACCCCATCAATCAGATGCACCACTCTATGGTGGGCCACGAGCTTAAAAATAAAGTCAATCCATGACTTGAGTGGGCCATGCTACATATTATAGTTGAGAGGATTAATTACCATCCCATTAAAACATTCATAATCATTTATTGGGCCCACCTAGATGTGGTTCATAGATCCAACTCATTCATTATGTGTGTCACACTTGGATGAGGAGTTGAACCAAGTTTCATACACATCCAAAACTCATGTGGGCCCCACCAGATGCTTTTATATGTTTTAGGGATGTCTTCACATAGTTTTAGATGTTATGGCCCACCTGAGTTTCGTATATGACTGATTTTTGGACTTAAAGGGGACACATCAAATGCATGGTGTTGATGTTCTACACACATCATGGTAGGGCGCACATAGATTAACCTCATGGGAAGTTCCCATGAGGTGACCTTATAGTACCATTTCACTATTTTAGGTAACTCCTTCACGGGTGTTACTCTAACTGTGTAGGGGCCACCTTGATATATTTTATGTATATCGACACCGTCCATATAATTTTCCTTCATATTTTAGAATGTAATTTCAAATCATAAGAATTAAATAATTTTAGGTGGGCCATACCAGTCAAAACAATATGATGAATAACCATTAAAAACCTTTTGAAGGCCACATAAGTTTTGGATCAATTTGATCTTTGTAGTTTACCTTCATCTAGATCTTCTTTACATTATCAACAAGTTGGATTGCAAAGAAACATTACTAAAACTTCGATGGGCTCTTTATAATTTTTAATGGCGAGGTACTATATTATCATTCTTTCCAGTGGTGTGGTCCACTTAAGATTTAAATCTACACAATTTTTTATACTCGGCCCAAAAATGGGTTGGAGAAACGTATGGGCAGCAAGGATATACAACACATCATCAAAATCTCACTTTTGTTATATAAGTCTAACTTTTCATTTTTTCTTGTCAAAATACAAAATCTAGTTTTCTTTTTTTTTTTTAATATTTTTTTTTATAATTTGTCAATTTTTCACAATTTTGTTTAATTTTTAAATTTTCCTTTTCAAAATATCATTTTTTATCGAAATCTCACTTTTGTTATCTAACTTTTCAATTTTTCTTGTCAAAATACAAAATCTAGTTTTCTTTTTTAAAAAATATATTTTTTACAATTCGTCAATTTTTCACAATTTTGTTTAATTTTTAAAATTTTTTTTTCAAAATATCATTTTTTTAAAATCTCACTTTTGTTATATGACTTTTCAATTTTTCTTGTCAAAATACAAAATCTAGTTTTTTTTTTTTTTTTAAATATATTTTTTTACAATTTGTCAATTTTTTTCACAATTTTGTTTAATTTTTTAAATTTTCTTTTTCAAAATATCATTTTTTTAATCTCACTTTTGTTATCTAACTTTTCAATTTTTCTTGTCAAAATACAAAATTTAGTTTTCTTTTTTAAAAAATAATTTTTTTTTTTTTTTTTACAATTTGTCAATTTTTTCATAATTTTGTTTAATTTTTAAAATTTTCTTTTTCAAAATATCATTTTTTAAATCTCACTTTTGTTATATAACTTTTTAATTTTTCTTGTCAAAATACAAAATCTAGTTTTCTGTTTTAAAAAATATATTTTTTTACAATTTGTCAATTTTTTCACAATTTAGTTTAATTTTTTAAATTTTCTTTTTCAAAATATCATTTTTTAAATCTCACTTTTGTTATATAACTTTTTAATTTTTCTTGTCAAAATACAAAATCTAGTTTTCTTTTAATTTTTTTTTTTTGACAATTTGTCAATTTTTTCACAATTTTGTTTAATTTTTAAAATTTTCTTTTTCAAAATACCATTCTTTTATCGATTTTTTTTTTTTCAAAATTATCAACACTATTCAAAGTTCTTAATTTTTTGTTTCAAAATCTCGATTTTTATAAAATTATAGTTTTTTTTTTTCAAAATTTAAATTTCTCTTAAACATTGTTAATTATTTTTCTTAGCTTCTCAACTAATTTTTTTTCAAAATTCGTAAATATTTTGTTCTTAATTTTTTACTTGAGCATTAGAGACGGTCTTTGACAGTCTCTAATAGAGATGGTCTTTGCCAGGGCTATAAGACGGTTTAGGACCATCTCTAATAGTGACGGTCTTTGATAGTCTTTAATAGAGACAGTTTAGGACCGTCTCTAATAGAGACGGTCTTTGAAAGGGTTATAAGACGGCTAAGCACCGTCTCTAATAGAGACGGTCTTTGATAGTCTCAGATTATAAGTAAAAGACGGCCAATGACCGTCTCTAATGCAGACGGCCAATTACCGTCTCAGATGAGCGCATATAAGACGGTCAAGGACCGTCTCTAATGCGGAAGGCCAATGACCGTCTCAAATGATGCATATAAGACGGTCAACGACCGTCTTAAATGATTTGTGGACGTTCAAATTTTTAAGACAATATTAAGGACGGTTGGGGGCCGTCTAAAATTTTCAAGACGGTTTACGATCGTCTCTAAAGCATCTTTAAACCAAGCAATTTTAGAGATGGTCCAGAACCGTCTCTAAATCCGTCCTTTTTTTCCATTTTTCACGTAGTGCGCCACGCATGCGAAACATCATTTTCAAACCAAACTACACTTTCTATTTTCAAATCTCACGTAGCCACTTCATTCCCCCACTCTCTCCTTTGTCTCTCTCTTGAAGCAAAAAAGAAGAAAAAAATAATCTCTTTTATGTTTTTTCAATCCATCTTCCATTTTCTTCTTAACAAGAAAATTCATATTTACTAATATTCTCATTTTTCTATTTTTCAAAAGAAAGACGACTAAAATAGAAAAATTGAAACAGACCTTTTTTAGCTCCTCTTGTGCACGTGAGTAATGATTATGTGCTTTGATGAACTTTTTAATTTTTGAAGTAATCCTGGAGAGAGAGAGAGAGAGAGAGAGAGAGAGAGAGAGAGAGAGAGAGAGAGAGAGAGAGAGAGAGAGATCACAAACAAAGACAAGGTAAACAAAAACAACACCTAAAGAGAGCACTTCAAAAGATATGGTAATTTTGATAGGCAAGAAAACAAATTATTGTAGGGTTTATAACCCAAGTGCAATGAGTTCCTTTTTCTAAACTAATGTGTAGACTACCTCTTGAATGAACCATGGGAAGAGGAAATCTCTCTGACTGGAAGTCACGACATCCAATATCACCCACTTTTCAATGGTGAATAGAAGTTTGGAGTAGTGGTCCGAAAAAAATCAGTGTAAATCTATACATAATAGAAAGTTGGAAACAACCAACCACTGCAATCTTTTATCATTGGTGCATACATGAGGCGCCCTATCATTTGGTCAAAAGGATTCATAGTTACATTCACCAATCTTATGATTGTTCAAAACGAAATATCGCTAATCCTATCAGTTTTGCACTAATATAATCTATTAGATGGGTACTTTTGAAACAAGCAATCTTATGGTTGTTCAAAAAGAAATATCATCAATCCTATCAGTTTTGTGCTGATATAATCTATTAGATGGGTACTTTTGAAACAAGATATTGACTTCTGGTTATATTCATAAGCACCTTTTACAATCTTTTTGCTCTTTGTTCAATTGGGTTTCCAGCTCCTCAATTCTAGTGGTAAGGGTTTCAGCTTCTTGCGCCTTCTCCTCTACGATCATCTTTAGGAGGAAAAAAGATAACCAAAATAAGAGGAAAGCAATGCTATACTTTATAGCAATTACAGCGACAAGTGCACAATGAGCTTAATACTTAGCAGAGACATGTCATGTTCAAAGTTATGCCACCCTCAAACACAGCTCTATTTAGGAAAATAAATGCACCAAGAGAAGAATTGAAAGAACAATTAATTATCTGTTCACCAGCCATTGAATCTGAAAATTATTACAAGAAGACTAATCACAAGAAAATGTTTTCATCAATGTAAGATGCTGTTTTATCATTAGGACAACCTTACATGATACTGACAAAAAGAGAAACTGAGGTGATTTTCAAAACTTAAACAGCACAATGTCCTTGCATTCTTTCTATCTTTTGTCACCCAATATTTTCTTATTCTCCTTTCCTTCTTTCTACATATTACCATGTGATTACATGGTATCTGAGCACGGATATTAAATCTCGCTTCTTCTCCCTCCTCCCTTCTCCCTTATTCTCCTCTTTCCCTTCTTATCCTTTTTCTTTTCTTTCTCTAGAGCTGGCTCACTTACCCATCACCAGTTGTGTGCATTAGCCGGCCCACCAGCCAACACCATCCAACGCACCGCTGACCCGCATCATTGCTGTCTCACCGGCATTGTCGATCATGCGTTAATTGGCACACCAGGGAGCAGTACCAAAGCATTATTACTGATACTAACCTGGAGTGGTCTATCGGTCGATTTTGTGACTTGCTCTCGACCTTTAGGGGGATTTTCAGTTGTTTTCTCAAATCTGGACAATATGCAGTAAGATTTCCCTGGAGTGTTTTAAATTGTATTGTCAATGCATGCAATAATATCCTAGATATTATCAATAATACCTATGAAATTCTAGAAAATCAAAAACCCAAAATAAATAAATAAGAAAACATTTTTCCAAAATTGTGTTGGAGGATCTCTTCCTAGTAGTGTTATAAATCAGCGCATTATATGATCTGTGTAATTGCATTACTTCTTAAAAATTATTACAATCGCATTTATTAATTAAATATGTTTGTCCAGTGGCACATCATTTGGACCGCTATACAATGGGAACCTATTATGCATAGTTGTTTAATATTTGAGTCCTAAAGAGTGTAATCATGCATCTTCTAGCATCTACTGAAGTTTCACTGAAAAATTCCACCATTTTACTTATGTTTTCCTAACAACAACAACATTTTGAATACTGCAACAATGTAATATTATTCATTCACAACACTATAAAGGCACAATATTACTTGAACTCAGTAAACAAAGCAAAGGAAATAATATTTTACCAAAGAGGAATCACCACACTGTAAAAGTACATCTACGATAACAGTCCTTAGATCAAGTAACCTAAAATAAAGGTTTTGCAAGAGAGCCGTGTTAAACCAACCTTCTCAGCTTTTTGGAAAAAGAACTCATTCACAATTAGAATAACCCACCTCAAGTTGACATTTATGGTCGTCGAGCATGTCAACATCCAATTGCGCTTGCTTTAGCTACACAATTTCCACATCAAGGAATAATTTGGTTGAGTTGCTATGCAAAACTAAAAGTTTGAAACTGCCCCAGCTAAACATCAAAGACTCCTACACCATAACCTTTAATTGTTCTAATGACTCAAATACCTTCATAGTGACATACAAAATACAATTAACTCAAACCTGTTCTTCCAAGACATCTTTATCATCATAGGAAGAGAGCTTTCCATCTTTAATTTGATCTTCAGCATCATCTGAGATCTTAAGACTTCCAGAAACATCACTTTGCCCATCTAAATGTCGCTTCTTCCTATGTCTTCTCTCACTGAAAAGTAAATAAAGCATACAAGTCAGAGTAAAAAACCAAATTAGGTGAAATTGAACATGCAACAAAGAGATGCAGCAATAGTGTCACGTCCCAGACTCGGTTACCAGACTCACAAGGAACCCGATAGCCGGTTTTGGCCGCAACAATCTCTGTAGTACCCCATTCTTGGCTCCTGAGGCAGGTTCCGATCCTGGGATCCTACAAGGAGGATTTCCATAACAGTATAATCATTACTAATACGAACATACCCAAGATCACAACAAGTAAATCTTAGAATAACAAAAGGCACACATCACAAAATTCACTAAGAATTTGAACTTTTACAAGCTTATATAAGGTCTAAAAGGACATACATAAGATGATAGAAGAAAGAAAGGAAGTCGCAATCCAAACCGGGTCCTCAAGCTCGCTCTAATCGTGCAAAGCGAAAGCAGGCGGTGAAACTGTGTGACACTCATGTCACGCCCCAGACTCCATAACCGGACTCATGAGGAACCCAAGATCTCCTGCATGCCTCCGCATCACCCAATCGTGCGTAAGTTAGATCCCGGGATACAAGGAGAAAGCTTAGAGGGTGGTAAAACCCAAAATCACAACGAGTAAATCCGAGAATAACAATGGTGCAAAATCCACTAAGAGAAGAAGATAGAGAATAAGATGAAGAAGAGTCATGATCAATATCAATACTACTAATCTAAACCGTGCCATTTACCAAGATCTCTACCATGAATGCAAGAAGTTAAAATACCAATGGTGCGAGAAGAAGATAGAGAAGGGAGTCATGATCAATATCCATATAATGCCAAGGAAGCCATACCAAGGCTATATAGTGCAATGAGAAGCTATACTAAGGCTATATAGTGCAATGAGTACTTTAATGTAATGAGGACTCGACGCCATGCCAAGGCGATACAATATGAGGCTTACACAGCCGATGCAAATGCAATGCGAAGTAATGTCAGTGCTTATATCCAATCTACATATCAAGTACATTTTCATCATAAGGAAATCATTGGGGTCCGTTACACTGCTGGATGATTGCTGCTCTACAGACCCCACACAGTCAAACGAGCATAAAAGACCTCACTACCCTGCCTGCGGACAGCTAATCACCAGCAAGGCCTGAAGGTAACGAACCCATTCACGAGCTGGTCAGACTCAGCCTAGCAATGCCCCCTTACATCAGGCGAGTAAGGCCACACCCCTATCCAACCGACTATACGACAGTAGGAGTTGCGACCTAATGGTATAAGGTTCTCGTGCACTCATATATTCCACTCGGTCACAACGTTGGAGCAGATCCTTGGTACCATGGAAGTTTTTGAAATTTCACCCATGGGCATCCTATGCACCCAGTATGCTCAAGTAACATTTTCGGTATCCATATATGGCCATCCACGATGTATCTGTGGAGGCTACAGCCCTGATGAAGGACGATAATGCTCACATGTTATGCAATGCCAGATGCATGAATCACACAATCAACCATGCATCAATTCCAGGTATCCAACGTGCTCAAGAGGGAGTACTACATCCCTCAGAGAATGTAACATGCAATGCCCAATGACACAATATGACCACACATACAGAGTGTCAACCAAGCATACAATAATGTACATGGTTATGAGGATGAATTTAATCATACTATATGGCGATATACAATATATATTACATTCCTCCTATCTAAGAAGGAACCAAGACTAGGTATTTAGACAATATCCTTAAGGAAATCTAACTTCTAGTGGGGTCCCATTTACCTGGGGTAGCCCACGAGACTAGGATACAAGCTACGGGTCTAAGTAATGTAGAAATGAGCCTAGCAAGAGTCTAAGATAAGTATCCAATCACTCTTAATTACAACCGGGCCTAGAGGGGACCATAATGGGGACATTTAACCACCATTCCCCCAAAAGGCATATTAACCATGAATTATATGGATACAAGGCCCAAGGCCCTACATTCAAGATAAGAACACAAGTAACCACATACATACATTCCTCATAATACGCCATAAAAATATATATTACCACTTTTAACAACATGGGCCCCAAGAGGGAAATTGTAACGACCCGAATCTTCAGGACCCGAGTATATGACCCGTGTCCCAAAAACCCGAGTGTTAACCTTAAAGGATGGTCAAATTCAAGTGTACATTTTTTTTCTTTTATCAGAGTAAGCAAATGAGCGTAGTGTGGACAAATCGACATAAAGAAAATTTTCATTATCATTCAAATATACAAGAAGCTGCCCATAATGACTTATACAAATCAGTGTCCCCATTCTTACAATTACAAAATGAAATAATATTACATGTGAAATAATGTAAATTACAATGATTTGAGATATGAAATCTTGTAGCAACTCTTAACAATCACAATCATGCGTCCCCGTCAAATGTAGCTTGTTCCTCGACAATATAAACCTGAATTCACTTGGGCCACCTGTGCTACCTGTACGGTTATATATTTGATGGATTAATGGCCAACTAAGTGTAAATTCCCCTTAAAATTATACACCACCACATTAGGTAAGCATAGTTATAAAACAAACAGACAACCAAAATAAAGTAAATGCAGTCTTATTAGATGCATGGATGCATGAATGCGTCGGCCCGGGAAAAACATCCAGACAGCCGTTAGGGTCGTCACCCATGAAATCTACCTGAGAAAAACATCCAGACGGTCTGTGCCCCGGGAAAAACATCTAGATAGGCGATGTGACTGGTCATCAGCGCAACACGCGGCGTAACCGTATGGGCATGAGTGATCTAAGTCATCATCATAAATTGAATGGCTGGTCATCAGCGCAACACGCGGCGTAATCGTTTGGGCATAAGTGATCCAAGCCATCGTAATATGCCATGCATGCATGATTAGCCAAGTCGTTATTAGTCCGTTTACAACCAGCCAATTTAGATAAACTCAAAGGTCACTATGGGGAGAACATGACTCAGCGTAGGCCGATGGCTCGGACATAGTATCCCATGACTACCATCCCCGACCCATGAGGCTACCATTTTAGGATGTTTAATGGAAATCCGTCGACTATTGGCCAACATATTACAGTATGTGTAGCGTACCATCGCATGGTTGTATGGTATAAAACATCAAGCCCATATAAGGAAAATACCAGAACAAAGCCACATAGGGTGATATCAAATAAGCTGCATAAGGCAATTATCAAAATAGGCCTCATAAGGTGAGTATCAAAACCATGCGATAAAAGACCATCCTTGAAAACCATTGGACACAACAACCCTGGATGGTAGGCCCACATCAATGATCCATTTAGACCACCACTCAATAACTAGTAAGTCGGAGGTCCATTTTAATCACAATCAGTTGGGTTACATCCTAAGTATGGGTGTACATTTATAGGTGGGGGTTTCCCACTAATGTACCAGTTTAAAGTCCATAAGTAATACACAAGCATGAACAAATATACAGGATGAACATTAAGTAGGCAATATAGCAATTCAATTTCCACCAGCTAACACATGTGATTATAAGAGAGAGATATCAATTATAATTTTTTAATAAAAACTATAACTTAATTTAATGAGAAGATGGAAAGCTTAAGGGGAAGAATCATCACCTTATACTTGGAACTGCCTACTAGTATCCCAAAGTGCTTGCGCCTTTAGAAATAAATCCAACAAAATTCATGAACTTATACCGTTAGATCCAAGTTCTACATACCACCTAGGGTTTAAGATCATCGCCTAGGGTCATCTTTTAGGGTTTTAATGTGGAATTAGGGTTTTATCCTAGAGTTTAGCCCGTACTTGGATTTTAGGATTTTATTCTAGAGTTTAGTTCTAGGCTAGATAATTAGGATCTTAATGTAGAGTTTACGGTTTCATTTTAGGGTTTAATTCTAAGTTTAGATTCTATGTTTGCTTATGGAATTTGAATTCTATCTTTTGTGGTCATTAACAATATTATTAAAGGGAATAATGAATGAATAAAAATAATCAAATAAATTAGTTATTAGTTTTAGGAATATTAACGATGGCTACTATCATACTAGAATTACCCAACGAGAACCTACGATGAATATTAGTGCTAATAGTTCCAAGGAAATTATTACTATTAATAATATCACTAATATTAGCTAGCGTAATACTAATAATCATTTTGATGTAAATAAGTAGTATGTCCTAATGTAAATGTTAATATTTTAAGAACGGCGAAATGAAATGCTAATATCTTAATAATGACAACTTCATAGGTATTAACCAATGTCGATATGGATAATTTATTAATGGTTAGTTATATCTAAATTCAAATTTTTTTTAAAAAATGATAATAATAATACAATGATAATTGAAATAATTTCAATCTGGGGGGAAAGTGGGGACTCACCCTAGTCGACTCGGCCCAACACAACCGCCCATCCACTCTCTTTCTCTCATTTCCTCTTTCCATTTCTTTTCCTCCTTTTCTTTCCTTCAACTCCCACGACTGGAAATGACTAGCAAGGAGCTGGACTAGACCAAGCTTTACGACTCAGTCGAGTCGACTCAGCGGTGGCTCTCTCTTCCTCTCTCTGTATCTTCTTCCTCTCTATTCTTACTTCTCTTTTATTCATTTATTTATTTATTTTTCTCTCTTCACAGCTAGGCCATCAAGGAGGTTGGATCAGATCCAACACAACCCCACTCGACCCGACTCAGTCTTGGTCGAACTGAGTCGACTCAACGCAGCAGGAAGCCGTCCACGAGATGGCAACCACTCCTTCCCTCTCTCTGATTTTTCTCTTCTTTCCTTCTCTCCGGATCTCCTTCTCCTTCTATCTTCTTCCTTATTCCTTGCTGCTGAAAATGTCCAGCAATGGCCAACAGACCCAACCTGACTCGACCCGCACTTGGCTCGGATCGAGTTGTGGTGCAGCTGCCTGGTGCAGCAACCCATCACACACCTTCATGTTCCTTTCTCCTTTCTTCTCTCTATCTCTGTCCTCCCACTATAATGACCAGCAGGGTCAGCAACCAAACTCAGCCCGAACTCAGTCCGAGTCTAGCTGGACCGGCAGCGGGCCTGTAAGTAGAAATAGGATGACGTCCTCCCTCTCACTCTTGTTCTCTCTCTCTCTCTCTCTCTCTCCTTCTTTCTCCCTTGTTTCTTCCTTTCTCTCTTTCTCTGGACTTAGACATCCTGAACGGTCGCACCAAAACGTGCAACAGCAGTGGGGAAGATGACCCGACTTCAATGATAGACTCCCTCCTATGGCTTCTCCCTCTAATCCGAACACATGGGACGGTTCTAACGGACCGTAGGAAACTTACAGATAAGCTTTTTCGAAGCTTTAGTATGATTTGGGGTGGTGGGTTCACTGGGGAAGAAAATGGCTGGGGAGAGTTATTTTTCGGCTCTTCTTTCTCTCTCTCTCTCTCTCTCTCTCTCTCTCTTTGTATCCAAAAACCTAGCTTAGGACGGTCCATATCACTCCATTTTGAACGGTGAAGATGCAAGGAGAGGAGGCTCACACGGATCGCTGACGTGGAATGACAATAGTTTCTATTTTTGAAAATAGTGTGTTTGTAGGGCCGATTTGTAGTGAAGATAGCGCGTCCACACGTGTCGGAAAATCTGTCATGACAGTTGGGTTTAGGTCAGCCCCGCGCTCTAAAGATGATGGAAGGTTTGGATCATTTATATGGATGATGAAAGTGGGCCACCTCACGAAATCACGGACCTCAGTCCGTCCGTTTTGAAAAAAAAGGCAGCGGGAAAAGGAGGGAGAGCACTTCCAATTCGGGAAATCGTCGATCAGACCCGACTTTGACTAGTCCCTTTAATCCAGTGCACTGCAGGTACACCTCCCCTAATACGTACACGCACTAGTGTGGGGTCCGCTACGATGTTTGTGATAAATTCGCTCTGTCTATTTCACTTGGAGGTCCTAATAGGGGTCCATGATCGGAGATTAGGCTGATCAAAGGTTTTGGTGGGGCCCACAACTTGATTTGGGTCATATTGGTGGATTCTCGTCGATCTAATGGTCGGATTGTTCCGAAATTGAACGTCAACGACTAAAAGGGTCCAAGGGTCCATTTAAGGCTTTCATTAACCAATACTAATATCAATAGGTATTTACTTGTAATTAAAATAATCAAAACTCATACATATATAAATATAATCTTTAATATTAGCATGCTACTAATCACATATTTATTAATATATAATTCCTAATATACAATATCATATTACACATATGTATGGTTTGAAAATTGTATAATGTCTCTTTTAAAATCACATTGTTAAATAATATACCATCTTATTTAAATATCTAATAAATTTTTATACATATGTTTAATACTATGTTGATGTTTATATTTCAATTATATATTGAAAAATTACTATCCACTATGTTTAGTTGATATAATATTACTTTCATAATATTATATATACATTAAATATATACGTATCACTCTATTGCAATTCACTTTCATTCATTTCTATATGTTAAATAGGTTATCGAAATATATCTGTAATAATTTTTTTATTATTATTATTTATTTTTTTTCTATGTTTATAGAACGTTTATAATGTAATAAATAAAGAAAATATACTTACTAAATATTATTGGAGCACCAATTAGACATATGGGTCCACATATGGATGAGGACTATTTCAACGATCGGATTTAAACTAGGATGAATGCGAACGTTTATTTAAGCCTGACTTGTTTATGCTAAGCTTGGTTATATGGCAACACCCGAGTACTGGAAAGTATGGGGTGTTACAGAAATTAAGGCCTAATGCTCAATTCCTAATGGCCATAGAATCCATGCATTAAGTTGGACTTGGTGGGCAGCCCGCATACACAATGTACGGCCCAAAATAAGTTTAAGTTTGGATGATGAAATGGGCCCAACTACATCAGCCCAATAACTAGCAATTTAAGTGGGCAACCAAGGGCCCAATACTATCCTTATCTTAGCCCACAAGTCCATCAAAATGGTGGAAGTTGGCTCAATATATGGTTTGGTCAAGCTGGGACGTCCCAACCCACCTGGGCCCATGGGATGCCCCAAAAATCTTATCTAAGATGGGGTCCTCATGTGATCACTAAAGGTGACCCAAAAGAATGCACTGATTAAGCCCAAAGATTATAAGAAAACACAAGCATGCAACACATATGCAAGTTCTCAATATGGTGAGTGTGTATATATCATGAAAAGATCAACTGGGCCTGCTACTGGATTGTGAGTCCAACAGCAACCCAAGGCAGAGAGTATTTCCATGATCGGGCGATCCAAGGCTTGAATGGCCTAGACCAACACACGTTGAGGTAGGCTCCACATACATCCATATTTAACCTCAAATAAATGGCCCAGGGTCTATAGTGGGCCTTTAACCATCCATAGAGAAACCCATGGGCCTACCTTAGGATCACCCAGGAGGACATTCAACCTCAACTAGTTTCCAAGAGGTAGCCTGCTACGTATGCAAAGAAAGGTCCAAGGCACAATCAATCCATGGCGTAGTGGGCCATACCTTAAGCCCAAAACATAGGCAACCTGGTGGGGCCTTGAGCATGGTTGGGGCTCAACCATAAGGGTCATGGGTTCACTCATTGTGATGGGCCTAATGGGCAGCCCATTATCCCAACATATGGGAAATCCTTATATTTTTAACACAAGTAAGTTGGGCCTCACATCTCGGCCCAAGTATGGATCTTAGTATAGTGCGCAAACAAGGGCCCAACTACTTGAGTATTTGGCCCATAAGACCCATCACAAAGGCATGGTAAATATAAGACCCCAAGGTTCAATGGGCCTATCAAAAGTTCTAGCCCAATCAAGGCTATAAGGCCCATACTTAACTAATAGACTAGCCCAAGAAGAATCCCATCTGAGATGGGCCTTTAATCATGCACTAATTAAGCCCAGAAAATATAAAATTTAGATGGTAAGATGCTGACTTAAATCCTCCTAAAATCCAGTGGGCCACATTGCACCAAAAGAACATCTATAGGCAATAATTATTGGGCTCAATGCAAAATTCCAGCCCACCCAAATTTCTGGGTTGGTTGGAGTCCAACAATAGAAGTATTTCTTAGTATAATTAATCCTTGATGGGTTACACACATCACTGTAGGCCCCACCAGATGAGAGAGGATATGCAACACATATATCAAATGGGCCAGGCCGTTGGAATGCAGGCCCAACAGTAGCCTAAGGCAGGGATGTCCCATGTGTGGGCAGCCCTATGGGCTCGGGGTATCTGGCCCAAAAATCCACCCAATAGGCCCCAATTGAATACTAAAAAAAAAAAGAGACGATGATAAATCTCCAAAGGACCCCATGTGGATGGGTGGTAGAGTATACAACACATCAAGGTGGGCCCACGAAGTAGGCTGGACGGCTAGCCCAGGTTGGACACCCCAGCCTGGGAGTCCCAGCCTAACTGGCCACTCTCGGCCGCACCACGGCCAGATCAAATGTCCGTTACATATAAAATTTTATAAAGTGACATTCCATAGGTGGGACACAGTCCCACAAAATTTCACATTTTTTGGATATTCCTAAGTATTTTAATTAATTTAAACAATACAGTCGGTCTAGAAAATCAGACAGACCTGGACGTCCCAACGTGGTGGGTCAGTCTGGCCCTTGTCACGGTGTACACAGGTGTCCATTGGACCTGAAATTTGGTAGGTGGGTTCCACCATAGGTGGACCACACCTCCACAAAATTTCAGAATTTTTGAACATCTAAAAATATTTTAATTTATTTAAAGAAATCAATCTATCCTGAAAATAGGACTGATCTGGACACCATATTGTAATGGGCCAGTCCAGCCACTACCATGGTGTGTACAGGTGTCCATTGGCCCCAAAATTTTGTAGGTGGGTCCTACCATGAGTGGACCACCTTGTTGCAAAATTTTATGATTTTTGAATACTCACAAATATTTTAATTAAATTAGAAATTTCAATCTGTTCAGGAAGAGATGTTGCTGTCCATGCATTGTTTACCCAATAAGGTGGGCCCAAACTTCATCCAGGAGGGGAAAATGGAGGTTTAGTATTTTTTTCATAAAATACAGTAAGGTGGAGTCCACAAAAATGGTCCACCCCTCAGAGAAACCAAGCTGAAGTGTCTGTTTTTCCTCCATACATGTGGGCTGGACAGCCCAACAAGGTAGACCGCCCACCCCTATAGGCCTCCCTTTTTGGGTGCCATTTCATGGGCCATCTGAGGTGTGACCCACTACACCTCAAGGTGGGTTCCACACCTACTCATCACACCCCATAATTATAAAGAAAATAATGGAAATCATGATCCAAAAATCTATGCTAAACATTGAACATGACAGTCCACGCAACAGTCCAAATTTTTTTTTGAACAACAATACATGGTTGGACACATCAGCCTATATCTCAATAATCTCAGCCATAAAAAGGGTGTGTGGCCTTCATCAGTGGGCCCCACATAAGTCCAGATCGCAGACTAAGACTAGGATACTTGCATGCATTGATTAAGGTGTCCAAAGATCATGGAGTTAGGTGGTAAGGGCGTCCCACCTTGCTGGATTTCTATTTTTATTTATTTTGGGACATCTTAGGCCCACTAAATGGGCCACACACACATCATCATCCACACATCAGAGAAAATAGAAGAAGAAAAGAGAGTAATCAGGCCATGGGGGTAGGGCCCTGCCACTAATGGGCCCTCCCAAGAGTCAGTCTTAGCCATATAACAATATTACTTGAACATGCAACATTAAACTAATGCATTCATGATCTATGACTATAATGGGTGGTTGGGATGCCATCCCAACATGACTTCTAGGGTCTAGATGCACTTGAAATAAGGTGGATGATACAATACATCATGATGGGGTCTATGGAGAATGGCCCCATCATGTTTCATGATATGCAGCAGGATGGGCCAAAAGGCCACATCCATGGGGTCAAATGGGGTCCCCATCATGGATTGGTGGGTCCCATATGATCCATTTAGGAAGAAAAATAAGATCAAAGGGTAGAAAAGAAAATTAGAAATTTAAATAACCCACCTTAATGGATCCCACTCCAAATTTACATCAATCTACTCTTCATGCTCCAAGGGACATGTTTCAATGGGTTAGATGGATTGTTGAAGGTTAAATGGGAGGGGATTAGAGGGAGAAGGCGCTGGAGAAGAGAGGGAGATGGAAAGGAAGTTGCTGGAAATTATAGCAATGAAGGGAAATGAGAGGGAGGGAGAGAATAAAGAGAGAAAAATGCCATAATTATTTTGTAAGAGAAGTCATCATAGCATAGGGAGGAGATTAGAATGTTTAGGCCTTTAGACTAGGCTTGGGTGGTGTTTCCATAGGATTTGTGTAGTGTGTGTGTAGTGTGGATGGGGACTTGTGCCATGGGTGATGGTGCTCCACATGCATTCCACCTAAGTGGACCACATGATCAATGGTCATATAATGAAATGTACATAACTTTTGATCTACATATCGGATTTATGCGCGAGACGCGGTATTGGAACTGCAGAGACGTTGCGGTCGCAATGGCATAAGTCTTGGGTCAATCTGAGTCGGGTTTATATAATGAACTCAAGGATGACCGCAAACAATATCTAAGAATCGTGGGTCACCGGGATTCGACCCGTATGACAGCGAGACCATGATGAACAAAATACATACTCACACACACATACACACATGCGAACTCAGGCCGGGTCTCACAATCCTCCCCACCAACAAAGAAATTTCGACCTCAAAATTGACAAAACCAGAACAACAAAATGCATAAACATCATCATATATATACATCAATCATTAAACACAAAAGAAAGCAATGCAAGAAATACAAGCAATCAATCATCGAATAAATGGGGATAACGCTCTCTAATCTCGACTTCACGTTCCCAGGTCGCCTCGACCTCCGAATGATGACCCCATTGCACTTTCGCCAAGGGAATAACCTTGGTCCTGAGGACCTGCTCCTTCCGATTAAGAATATGAATTAGTTGCTCAATGTAGGAAGCATCCTCACAGACCTCAAGTGGCTGCCAATCAATCACGGGAATAGTGTTTGGCCCATATTTCTGCAACATAGATACATGGAACACATCATGGATCGCGGACAACTCAGGAGGTAAGGCAAGCCTATAGGTCATAGCGCATACGAGCTCAGTAATCTCAAAAGGTCCAATGAATCTTGGGACGAGTTTGTCCTTCACACCAAAGCGAACCACGCCCTTCATAGGTGAGACCTTGAGATATACCATGTCCCCGACTGCAAACTCGAGAGGTCGACGCCGACGATCAGCAAAACTCTTCTGCTGGCTCTGAGTTATGTGCATCCTCTGCCTGATAACATTAATAGCCTTTGACGTCTGCAACACAAGCTCGGGACTAAGAGACGATGCTCTCCAACCTCGGTCCAACAACTATGAGATCTGCACGGTCTGCTATAAAGTGCCTTAAAAGAAGTCATGCCGATAGTCGCCTGATAGCTGTTGTTGTATGCGAACTCGGCGAGGCACATATGCTCATCCCAACTGCTTGCAAAGTTGATTACACAAGCTTTGAGCATATCCTCAAGGATCTGATTGACCCTTTTGGTCTGCCCATCCGTCTGCGGATGATAAGCGGTGCTGAGGTGCAAAGTGACCCCCAGCGCCTACTCGAAACTTATCCAAAACTGAGACATAAATCTGGAGCCTCGGTCTGAAAGGATCAAAATTGGGACACCGTGCAGTCTCACAATCTCCTCAATGAACACCATTACAAGTCGGTCCATCGACTAGGAAGCACGCACTGGAATGAAATGAACTAATTTCGTCAGACGATCGACGATAACCCAGATGGTATTGTGACTACGGTGGGTCTTTGGCAAACCTGCTATGAAATCCATCAATACGTGCTCCCACTTCCACTCCAGAATGCTCAACGGCTGCAAGGGACCAGGGGGTCTCTGATGATCGGCCTTGACACGCTGGCATGTATCACACTTGGCCACAAAACTTGTAATCTGGCCTACTATCCCTAACCAGAAATACTGCCTTGACAACAAAACAAGCCAACAAGCTCAACATTGGCAATACAAAACTATTCAGCGGGCAGGAACATCTCACCAACCAAAACGGAACATGATAATATCATCGACCTAACACAGCGATCTTCCCAAAAATGTCAATACTGACAATCCTTAATGGCAGACTCTAATAGCAATCTGAGTGAACAAAAGCCCTTGGATACAAAAGGGATACGATGCACCAAAACACAAGACTTACATACAGAGACAAGGAGAATACCCATAATGACTCCCCTAATAACTAAGGGTCCTGCTGGGTTGCGCAAAATCAAGCCTAAGGTGGCTGGAGAGGTATCTGTTTCCTTTGCATCTGCGGTCTCTGCTGCTACTATAGTCGCTGCGAAGGTCCATCTTGCTGATGGGGACACTCGTGCCTACGGTGTCCCGTCTGCCCACAACCGAAGCAAACTCCGATGAATGGTCTAGAAGAAGGGACTGCTGGCTACATTGATGATGAAGCTAACTGGGTAAAAGATGGCACTGGTTGTACCGCTAGTAGTCGAAACCCTAAACATCTCATACGTCGATGATACTGACGCTGATAGCAGCAACTGGAATGCACCTTCCTCTTTCAGCCTTCTCCCTGAAGTAAATACATCGTCATCGGGGCTCACTGCGAAGTTGAATCTCACAAAAGGGGGCTTACGTGCTCCTGCTCTGCCTATCCGAGCTTCTCAGAAATGGGCTGACGGGTCTGAAGAACATCAGTGACGACTTGCATCAACTGCTGGAGATCCTCAGCTCCTATAGGAATCGTCAGATAAGCAGGGGTAGTATTGGCCTCTAACGGAGGCACAGGTACGACGAGAGCCTTAGGAATAGGTATGGCAGGCTCCAGATGGGAAAAAAGGAATCTCAGATGGTAGAGCAAAAGTCACTTGGATTGCTGCAACGGAATGAGAACCATGTCCATGAGCACCACGGCCACGGGCGTCACAATCATAGGCACCTTGACTAGACGGCATGATCTATAGAAAGAACAAAGGTGATGAACACCAAGGAATTAAAATCCTTGAACACTCAAACAAAACGAGGGAAACGCACTCGGGACACTACTTGCCCTAAGCTCACAGTAGATATGTTATACTATCCCAAGTTATTCCAAAATTACTTGCTATTCTCTGATACCAACACCTATCATGCCCCAGACTTGGTAACCGGACTCACAAGGAACCCGATGGCGCCTCCGTAGTACCCCATTCTCGGCTCCTGAGGTAGGTTCCGATCCTGGGATCCTACAAGGAGGATTTTCATAATAGTATAATCTTACCAATACGAACATACCCAAGATCACAGCAAGTAAATCTGAGAATAACAAAGGGCACACATCACAAAATCCACTAAGAATTTAAACTTTTACAAGCTTATATAAGGTCCAAAAGGATATACATAAGATAATAGAAGAAAGAAAGGAAGTCTGCAACACTAGGTCCTCAAGCTCAGCTCTAATCCAAACTCTGCCACTGTGATGCCTGCATAGGATCTCCTGGATGCATCAATCGTGCATAAGCTTACAGAAAGCTTAGAGGGTAGTGAAAGTGTGTGATAATGGTGCTCAGAAGAAGATAAAGAATGCAGAAGGGAGTCATGATCAATATCAATACCACTAGCTTTACTAAGGCTATCATGAATGCAAGAAGCTATACCAAGGCAATATGATAATGCAGAAAGCCATACCAAGGCTATATAGTGCAATGAGTACTGTAATGCAATGAGGACTCGGCACCATGCCAAGGCGATACAATATGAGGCTTACACAGCCGATGCAAATACAATGCGAAGTAATGTCAGTGCTCATATCCAATCTACATATCAAGTACATATCAAGTACAAACCCCACACAGTCAAACGAGCGTAAGAGACCTTACTACCCTGCCTGCGGACAGCCAATCACCAGTAAGGCATGAAGGTAGCGGACCCATTCATGAGCTGGTCAACTCAGCCTAGCAATTCTCCCTTACATCAGGCGAGTAAGGCCACGCCCTTATCTAACTCACTACATGACAGTGGGAGTCGCGGCCTAATGGTATAAGGCCCTTGTGCGCTCATATATTCCACTCGGTCACGGCGTTAGAGCAGATCCTTGGTACCATGGAAGTTTTAAGAATTTCATGCATGGGCATCCTATACACCCGGTATACTCAAGTAACATTTTCGGTGTCCAAACATGGACATCCACGATGTATCTGTGGAGGCTACAGCCCTAATGAAGCAAGGGCGATAATGCTTACATGTTATGCAATGCCAGATGCATGAATCACACAATCAACCATGCATCAATTCCAAGTATCCAACGTACTCAAGAGGGAGTACTGCGTCCCTCAGAGAAGGTAACATGCAATGCCCAATGACACAATATGACCACACACATAGAGTGTCAACCAAGCATACAATGATGTACATGGTTATGGGGATGAATTTAATCATACTATATGGTGATATATAATGTATATTACATTCCTCCTATCAAAGAAGGAACCAAGACTAGGTACTTAGACAATATCCTTAAGGAAATCCAACTTCTAGTGGGGGCCCATTTACCTGGGGTAGCCCACGAGACTAGGTATATAAGCTACGAGTAGAAATGAACCTAGCAAGATTCTAAGATCAGTATCCAATTACTCTTAATTACAACCGGGTTTAGAGGGGACCATAATGGGGACATTTAACCACCATTCCCCAAAAAGGCATATTAACCATGAACTATATGGATACAAGGCCCAAGGCCCTACATTCAAGATAAGAACACAAGTAACCACATACATACATTCCTCATAATAGGACATAAAAAGTTATAATACCACTTTTAACAACATGGTCCCCAAGAGGGAAATTAAGGCCCAAGGCTCAATTCCCAATGGCCATAGAATCTATGCATTAAGTTGGACTTGGTGGGCAGCCCGCGTACATAATGTATGGCCCAAAATAATTTTAAGTTTGGATGATGAAATGGGCCCAACTACATCAACCCAATAACTAGCAATTTAAGTGGGCAACCAAGGGCCCAATATTATCCTTATCTTAGCCCACAAGTCCATCAAAACGGTGGAAGTTAACTCAATATATGGTTGGGCCAAGCTGGGATGTCCCAACCCACTCTGGACCCATAGGATGCCCCAAAAATCTGATCTAAGATGGGGTCTTCATGTGATCACTAAAGGTGACCCAAAAGAATGCACTGATTAAGCCCAAAGATTATAAAAAAACACAAGCATGCAACACATACGCAAGTTCTCAATATGGTGAGTGTGTATATATCATGAAAAGATCAAGTGGGCCTGCTACTGGATTGTGAGTCCAGCAGTAACCCAAGGCAGATAGTGTTTCCATGATCGGGCGATCCAAGGCTTGAATGGCCAGGACCAGCACACGTTGAGGTAGGCTCCACATACATCCATATTTAACTTAAATAAATGGCCCAGGGTCTATGGTGGGCCTTTAACCATCCATAGAGAAACCCATGGGCCTACCTTAGGATCACCTAGGAGGACATTCAACTTCAACTAGTTTCCAAGAGGTAGCCTACTACGTATGCAAAGAAAGGTCCAAGGCACAATCAATCCATGGCGTAGTGGGCCATATCCTAAGCCCAAAACATAGGCAACCTGGTGGGCCCTTGAGCATGGTTGGGGCCCAACCGTAAGGGTCATGGGTTCACTCATTGTGATGGGCCTAATGGGCAGCCCATTATCCCAACATATGGGAAATCCATATATTTTTAACACAAGTAAGCTAGGCCTCACATCTCGGCCCGACTATGGATCTTATTATAGTGGGCAAACAAGGGCCCAACTACTTGAGTATTTGGCCCATAAGACCCATCACAATGGCATGGTAAATATAGGACCCTAAGGTTCAATGGGCCTATCAAAAGTTTCAGCCCAACCAAGGCTATGATGCCAATACTTAACTAAGAGACTAGCCCAAGAAGAATCCCATCTGAGATGGGCCTTTAATCATGCACTAATTAAGCCCAGAAAATATAAAATTAAAATGGTAAGATGCTGACTTAAATCCTCCTCAAATGTAGTGGGCCACATTGCACAAAAAGAACATCTATAGGTAATATTTATTGGGCTTAATGCTAAATTCCAGCCCACCCAAATTTCTGGGTTGGTTGGAGTCCAACAATAGAAGATTTCTTAGTATAATTAATCCCTGATGGCCCACACACATCACTGTGGGTCCCACCAGATGAGAGAAGATATGCAATACTTATATCAAATGGGCTAGGCCGTTGGAATGTAGGCCTAACAGTAGCCTAAGGCAGGGATGTCCCATGTGTTGGCAGCCCTATGGGCCTGGGGTATCTGGCCCAAAAATCCACCCAATGGGCCCTAATTGAATACAAAAAAAAAGAGGATGATAAATCTCATAAGGATCCCATGTGGATGGGTGGTGGAATATACAACACATCAAGGTGGGCCCATGAAGCAGGCTGGATGGCTAGCCCAGGTTGGACGCCCCAGACTGGGCGTCCCAGCCTAGCTGGCCACTCCCGGCCGCACCATGGCTAGATCAAATGTCTATTGCATCTAAAATTTTATAGAGTGACACTTCCATAGGTGGGCCACACCCCACAAAATTTCAGAATTTTTGGATATTCATAAGTATTTTAATTAATTTAAACAAAACAATCTGTCCAGAAAATTGGACAGACGTGGACGTCCCAACGTGGTGGGCCAGTCCGGCCCTTGTCACAATGTGCACAGGTGTCCATTGGACCTAAAATTACGTAGGTGGGTTTCACCATGGGTGGACCACACCACCACAAAATTTTAGAATTTTTGGACATCTAGAAATATTTTATTTTATTTAAAGAAATCAATCTGTCCTGAAAATCGGACTGATCTGGACACTATATTGTAATGGGCCAGTACAGCCACCACCATGGTGTGTACAGGTGTCTATTGGCCCCAAAATTTCGTAGGTGGGTCCCACCACGAGTGGACCACCTCGTTGCAAAATTTTATGATTTTTGAATACTGTTAAATATTTTAATTAAATTAGAAAGTTCAATCTGTCCAGGAAGAGATGTTGCAGTCCATGCATTGTTTACCCAATAAGGTGGGCCCAAACTTCATCCAGGAGGGAAAAATGGAGGTTTAGTATTTTTTTCATAAGATATAGTAAGGTGGGGTCCACAAAAGTAGCCCACCCCTTAGAAAAACCAAGCTGAAGTATATGTTTTCCCTCCATACATGTGGGTTGGACAGCCCAACAAGGTGGACTGCCCACCCCTATGGGCCTCCCTTTTTGGGTACCATTTCATAGGCCATTTGAGGTGTGACTGTAAGTGTTATGGTCTCATACTCCTTTGGTTGTCAAATTTTGTTATGTCAAAACATCTATTTGTGTCTTGTGCTGGTATGATGATTTTTATTCAAGACACTGCTTAAATACTTCAAAAAGCTACAAGTTGAAGCTCAAGATGTTAAAGTTCAAAAAGCTACAAGATGAAGCTCAAGATGTCAAAGCTCAAGCTGATATTGTTCAAGACCTCAAGCCTGATATTGTTCAAGACTTCAAGCTGATATTGTTCAAGACTTCAAGCCTGATATTGGTTCAAACAATCTACATTCGTTGAATGGTTGAAGTTCAATGTCCATACGACATATTTCAGGTTTGAATGACCTTAGGTTGACCCTTTAAGTAGGTCATTTTGGATACATAAAACAAATGTTTATTCTACATGAGCTTGGTCTGCTCCAAGACCAGTCCTAGCTCTTGTTCGACCAGTCCTAGCATTGGTTCGACTAGTCCAAGAAATTCCACGACCAGTCCTAATTAGTTGAAGATTTTTCGGATTTTTGGAACGCCCACGACCAGTCCTGGAGGTCCTTCGACCGGTCGTAGGTTAAGCTTCGACTCGTCCACGATCGGTCGTGGAGCTACGACCGAATATCCAAAGAACCTATTTTCATGGTCCTACGACCGGTCAGAGTATCTACGACCGGTCGTAGGTGTCCCACGACGGTCGTAGGGTACACACGACCGGTCGTGGGCAACTTTCAAAGATCGCGCTCAATTTTTCAAAAAATGTTAGAGCTACGACGGGTCCTAGGTTTCTAAGACCGGTCGTAGGAACGATTTTTTCTTCTATAAATTGAACAGGAAATTGAGTTTTTACATCCGAACTCCATTCCATTCAAGAATTTTCAAGTAATCACTCGAGATAAGTCTGTGTTTATTTTAAGCTAAATTGTGCTTATTTAATATTCCTTTTTGCTAGCTTATTTAATTTGATTTTGTTTCTCTATTCCAATCTTATTTGAAAAGAGGAATTATATTATTCCTTCTTCTTGGAATCAAAATCAAATATAGCTACGCCCAACAAGTCAAAATCTAAAATCTATTAGAATTTAGAACCCTATGAATGTGAGTATTGGAAATTGAACTTTGATATTCAATCATCTACTCCGATTGGTTCTCTACCTCTGCTAAAGGAGAAATCCGGTATTTTACAATTTCAGTAAAATTCATTTATTTTGGTTTTGTTTGAGGTTAAGCCAGAAAAATCTCATTGTATTGGTTTTGTTTGAGATTGAGCCAGAAAAATCTCATTGTATTGGTTGTCTGAGGAAAACCAGAAAACTCAGAAAAAGGGGTTTTTGAATTGTGTAAGCCCAAGTGAAAAAGACACAATTGTAAAGGTTTTTGGTGAACTGTGAAAACCTATTTGATAGTGAACGCTAATATCCCCTATGTGAGGATATTAGAGTGGAGTAGCATTTCGTGTGGTGTTGTAAAACAGTTGGTGTGTACACACAGGCGAACCACTATAACTCTTTGTCTTGTGGATTGAATGCTTGCCTAAGTTTCATATCTTTTATCATTCGATTGTGTGGAATGTACAAGTGGATGTGAATGTTGTAACTATTTACATTTTCAAGCAAGTGTGGGGATTGTTGTAATAATTTAGATCTTTACTTCTGCATTTATTTTCAATTCTTTGCTATTTCATTTACTTATATTAACATTGAGTTCTTGATTCAAAAGAGGTTCTAGAAATAAGGTTGTCCTACCATAAGCCCTTGTTTATTATGGTGTAAGGTTGTCCTTAGAACTGAATTTGTATCAATCTCTCAATAATTATTTATCAAGGTGATTTATATTTAGCATTGTGAATTGATTCATTATTGCAAGAGTATTGATTTACTTTAGTTCCTCTGATTTATTTTTAAATTTGGCATAGTCCTATTCACCCCCCCCTCTAGGACATATAGCTTGGCCTTTTCAAGTGGTATCAAAGCCTAATAGCTCATTTCTTGTTACTTTTAATTTGGATTTATTTCCTGAGCTAACGATCTAAGCTATTTAAAAAGATGTCAAATTTTGATAGCCTTTCAGTTACTAGGCCTCCACCTTTTGATGGCTCCAATTATGCCTATTGGAAAGCCAGAATGAGAATCTTCCTCAGATCAATGGATGAAAGTGTGTGGCTAGCCACAGTGACTGAATGGAATCCTCCTACCATGGAAGTAACTGGTGTTGATGGTTCAAAATCTATGAAAATTACACCATATTTCCAATGGACCACTCTTCAGAAAAATGAGAGTAGTGCTAATGCTAAAGCACTAAATGCAATCACTTAGCACTATCACCGGATGAGTTCAAAAGAATCATATCTGTGATACTGCAAAGCAAGCCTGGGATATTTTAGAAATGACACACGAAGGTACAACAATTGTCAAGAAATCTAAAGTCCAACTCCTCACAACAAAATTTGAAGAAATTCATATGGAGGAAAATGAAATGTTCATGGACTTTTACACTAGATTGAATGACATTGTAAACTCTATGTGGGGTCTTGGTGAAAAGATCTCGAGAAAGTAAAGTGTGTGCAAAAATACTACGCTCTCTTCCGAAGCGGTTCAATTCAAAGGTAACCGCAATCCGGGAACTTCGTGATACGGACAATATGAAGGTAGAAGAATTAGTTGGTTCTTTGCAAACCTATGAATTAAGTTTTAAAGCTCCTAAAGGTAAGTCTATTGCTTTGAAGTCATCTAAAAGTATTACTCAAGAAAATTGATTCAGAAAAGTCTGAAGATGATATGGCCCTTTTGGCGAAAAAGTTTTATAAGATTTTCAAAAGTAAGAAAAGAGTCGACTTTCAAAAGGCAAATGAAAAGAAACGTTCTAAACCTAAGTCTAAAACTTGGAAATCATTGAAAGATAGTCAATGTTACAACTGTCGAGAATATGGGCATTTAGCAAACAAATGTCTTAAAAAGGACAGATCCAAAAGGAAGGGTATGTTAGCTACTTGGGATGAATCGTCGATTTCAAGCCTCTTCGAATCGTAGAAAATTAAACCGAGTCGGGCAGTGAACTTAAGGCCCTTATGACTCTAGCCAAGTTTACCTTTTCAGATCACGATGATTCAACAAGTGAAGAAAATTTGGATAGTGATCATGAAAATGATGAAGATCTACAAGATGCTTACAATGCCTTATATAAAGAAAGTTGTAAAATTCTTTGTCAAACTTAAACTTCAAAAAGAAAAGTTCTTTAAACTTAAAGAATGTTTTGAAATCCTTGTTTTAGAAAAATCTCAAATTTCAGATTGTTTTGAAAAATCAAAGTGTGATTTAGAATTCAAAACCTCTCTAGTTGAAAATTTGAAATCGAAAATGAGAAACTTAAAAATGAAGTATCCTCTCTTCGAGTTTGAAGGACACATGGAGATATGCCCAAGGTGATCCAAAATTAGAAAAATTATTATCAGGATCAAGAAAATGTGGTGATCGATCCGGGTTGGGCTTTGACAAAACACATCTCCTAAACGAGAAGAATGCTCCTTCCATTTTTGTGAAAGGAGAGACTTCTAACTCAAAAGGAAAAGGTACTAATCAAGTTTTTCTAAAAATACAAAACCTTTCAAAAACACAAAAGCGACTATATAAATTTCAAAAATCAGATTCGAAACCCGCTATTTGAAAAAATTATTGATTTACTTAAGGAGCTATTAAAATCTAACTCAAGTAGGTCACTCTAATAACTATAAACAAAAGAAGACCAATTATTCTCCTAAACCCAAAACAAGATCTTGAAATGGGTTCCCAAGGTTACTTGTTTGGTTGCTCACACTTTGCTTTCAAAGCTACAAGCCATTCAAAATGGTACCTAGGACAAAGTGGATGCTCCGGACATATGACAGCGACAAAGCTCTATTCACCGATCTTAAAGATATGGTGATGGGTCGGTCACATTTGGTGATGGTAGCAAGCTGCAAGATAATTGGCAAAGGTACGGTCCAACTCTATAACCTTCCCTTATTTAAAAATGTGTTATATGTTGAGGGTTTAAAACACAACTTGTTGAGCATATCTCAAATATGCGATAACAACCATAATGTTAAATTTTCTAATCAAGGTTGTGAAATTACAAATGAAAAGGGTTCTAGTAATATTAACTGGTCGCAGAACTTCAAAACTGCTATATTGTAAGCAATGGTAGCTCATCTAATCAAACGTGCTACATGGTCCATACCGATGAGACAGATTTATGGCATAAACGCCTTGGACATGTACACTATCGAAATTTATCAGATTGAGCAAAAGTGAACTAATAAAAGGTCTACCTAAAATGCAAAAAGTAGACAAGATCTGTGGTGAATGCCAAGTATGGTAAACAAATTAGGAGCTCTCACAAAAGGTGAACTCCAATATCACCACAAGACCACTCGAGCTTCTCCATATGGATCTTATAGGACCAACAAGAACGGAAAGTCGAGGTGGCAAAAAGTACATCTTAGTTATTGTAGATGATTATACAAGATACACTTGGGTTTCATTCTTGAAAGATAAATCAGAAACCCTTGATGAAGTGAAAAAGATTATAAAACGGATTCAAACTGAAAAATGTTCTCAAGTCAGCAAGATCCGTAGTGATCATGGATCTGAATTTGAAAATAGCGGTTTTGAGAAATTTTGTAGCGATCAGGGAATATCGCATGAATTCTCTGCACCTAAAACTCCTCAACAAAATGGAATTGTCGAGAGGAAGAATAGAGTGCTTCAAGAAATGGGAAGTGTTATGTTAAATAGCATGAAGCTACCTAGAATCTCTGGAAATTTGGCAGATGAATACGACTGCTACATTATTAACCGTGTTTATATTTGTAAATCTAATAATAAAACGGCTTATGAAATGTGGTTTGAGAAAAAGCCTTCTGTCAAATATTTTCGAATTTTTGGCAGCAAGTGCTATATTTTGCGTGACCGTGAAAATTTGGGAAAATTCGACACTAAAAGTGATGAAGGGATCTTTTTAGGTTATTCTTTAAGCAAATCGTGCTTATCGTGTTTGAACAACAGGACCGGTGTGATTCAAGAGTCAATAAATGTTGTGATTGACGATCTTTTGAAGACATTGTCCCTAGTTTAGATAATGATGAAGTTCTTATACTTGAAAACAAGAAACTTCATTAAGTGAAACTAATCTGAATTAAGGATTTGTTAAAGATCATCCAACCTCTCAAATACTTGGAAACCCTCTCACTTTGGTGTTCTTTTCGTAGACAATTAGAGGACATATGTAACTACGTATGCTTTACATCCCAGATTGAACCGGGTAACGTAAAAGAAGCACTTTTCGATGAAAATTGGATTCTTGCGATGCAAGAAGAACTTAATCGGTTGTCATAAATGAAGTCCGGCAACTTGTTCCTAGACCTAAAGATAAACATATTATTGGAACAAAATGGATTTTCAAAAACAAATCGATGAGCTTGGAAATATTATTGAAATAAAGCAAGACTAGTTGTACGAGGATATACACAAATCGAAGGTATTGACTATAATGAAACATTTGCCCACGTAGCTCGTCTTGAATCAATCAGACTTTTTATCTCCATTGCATGTTTTAAGAAAATTAAAATATATCAAATGGATGTTAAGAGTGCCTTTGAATGGTGATTTACATGAAGAGGTATATGTTGAACAACCTACGGGGTTTGAAGATCCTAAATTTCTTGATCATGTGTATCGTCTTAAGAAAGCTCTCTATGGTCGGAACAAGCTCCCAGAGCATGGTACGAAAAATTGACTAAGTTTTTTGAGTCATAACTTTCAGATGGGGTGTGTTGATAAGACACTCTTTGTTAAGAAATATAACGATGATATTCTAATGGTTCAAATATATGTTGACGATATTATTTATGGATCAACCTGTACTAACATGATATTGAGTTTGCAGATTTGATGAAGTCTAAATTGAAATGAGCATGGTTGGAGAATTAAACTATTTCTAGGATTGCAAGTAAAACAACAACTGATGGAATATTTATTTCACAAACCAAATATGCTCGAGTTTAATTAAAAAATTTGGATTTGAGAAAGGTAAAAATTTTGATACTCCAATGAGTACAAGCTGTAAGACTCTCAAAAGACTCTACGGGTAATGATGTGGATCCTAAATTGTATCGTAGTTTGATTGGTAGTTTACTTTATCTAAGCGCTAGTAGACCAGATATTGCTTTGAGTGTTGGTATTTGTGCTCGTTATCAATCAAATCCTAAAGAATCTCACTTAAGCTGGCACATTAAGCGGATTATGCGTTATGTTGCAAGTTCTACTAAATTGGGTCTCTGGTATCCACATGAGACTAATGTTCAATTAGGTGCAGATGCAGATCTTGATTGGTGGAAACATTGATGATAAGAAATCAACCGGTGGTGGTTGTTTCTACATTGGAAATTGTCTTGTTTCTTGGTTTAGCAAGAAGCAAAGTTCTATATCGCTATCAAGCTTGAAATTTGAATACATTCTTCTTTGGAAATGCATGTACTCAACTTGTTTGGATGAAACGAATGTTAAGCGATTATGGAATTACTCAAGATTCTATGATTTTATTTTGTGATAATTCGGCAATAAATATCTCTAAAAATCCGATTCAAGCATTCACGTACTAAGCATATTGACATTAGATTTCATTACATTCGTGAATTAGTGGAAGAAAAATTAATAAATTTGGATTACATTCCAACCAAGATTCAACTTATGGACATTTTCACTAAACCGCTTCGACAAAAGCCGGTTTAATAAATTAAAATTTGATCTCGGTATGTGCAATTTAAATTGAGTTTGCATGATTTTGTGTATCATAAGTTTGATGTTTTATTTGCTTAAACTTGAAATTATTTTTAAAAAAAAATATAAGAAGAAAAAAAATTTGCAAATTTTTTGTCATACTCGACTTGTCGTGAGAATACACGACCGGTCGTGCCACGACCGGTCGAACACGTACACGACCTGTCGTAAAGCACGGGATTTCACTTAAAATTGGGGATTTTAGTCTTCTTCTTCATTCTTCATTTCTTTCCAACCGTCCTAGCTACGGCTGCCCCAACCCATCTTCATTGTTTTTTCAAGGTTAGTGATTCTTTTACATTTTTCTTGTAGATTCTTACTATTAGTGCTTCAAAACTTATGTCTGTGGAATCTATTTGATCATTGATTGCAGGATTTGAGGTTTTTCTCTTAAAAAATCTGTTTTATCTAAATCTCATTTCTTCTTTCTTGCATCTTGTTGTTCTCTTGAAATCTTTCTTTGAAAATGGATCCTAGAGGTAAAAAGAAAACTACTCGAGGTCCATCTTCTTCTAGATCAACTTCTATTGTTCAACGTCATCTTCGTTCTCCTGAAAATGATCCTACTGATGCTCGAGATTTGCGTATGCGTAATGTAATTGTTGAACGACATGTTAATGTCAATCACATTGCTTCTTTTGGTATTCCTTCTTTGTTGGAATCTGTGGGATGGGATAACATCTTACATTGGGGTGGAGCTGCATACCAGTCCATTGCCCAATCCATGTTTGCATGTATCTGCGATTTTCTCTTGAGAATTTAACTTTTAAAGTTGATACTCAAGAAGGTTTGTTTATTGTAGATCGACATTTGATTGCAGATATTATGGAAATACCTATCAATATGAAAGCATTCCAATTAATATTTTACATGATAGTCTCTCGAGAATCTGAACGACGAATGCTTACTAGAGATTTATGTAATATGGATGTTCATTGGACTCATAAAGGTCATGTACTTCCCTCAAGGTATTTGTTACCCAGCATACGCAGTACTTCATAAGATATTCATTTCAAATCTTTATCCACGTTCTGGTAACAAAACCGAACTCACTGCTTTTATGGTTCGTGTTTTGCATTCTGTTGTCTCTGGTGCTAAAATATGCCTCCCTTCTTTAATTTGTCATTCCATTATTCTGTCGCGTCACCATCCTGGACATAGTGATATACCTTTTGGTTATCTACTGACTATGTTAGCAAATCATATGCTCATAGCTATGCCTACTAGAGAAAAACCCATCCACCATCTCCCTTTTAATAATTCCAATCTTAATAAGATGACTTTAGATTTGGCTAGAGGCCAAGTGGATCTTGTAGCTTGATGGTGGTGAAGGTGTAATGTTGAAGCTAGTGATCTTCCTGAGGACGTGAATATGGATGACTTATTTGAAGAACTTGAGTCAGACTCGGCTGATGATCCTGATTTTCAGCCTTCTGATTTTGATGAAAGGTTGAATTCTCTTCAAGAGCAGGTGGCTCAAATTCGAGTTACTCAAGACACACAATTTTCTTATATGCGTAAATATATGAGGCGAATTGCTAAGGGATTACACAAAATTGATCCTTCTAATCCTGCACCCTCTTCTGGTTCTGACTGAATTTTTTTTTGGTCTGTAATATTTACTGATATTAGCTTGCATCTCAAACCTTTTTGTTGGTTATGGACTATTTTTTTTTTGCTTCAACTCCAAATTGGTTATGCACATTAACTGCTTTTCTTCCTTTGTTTATTTGTGTCAAAAAGGGGGAGAAGTTTGGTGAATGATTATTAATTTTGTTGTGCTATTACTCAGGGGGAGTTAAAGTCCTATTACTCAGGGGGAGTTAAACTTCTTCTCAAGAGTTATGGGAAAATGATTATTGCTTATCATGTCTATACATTGCTTATCATCTGTGCATCTGTGCTTGCTTTGTACTTCTCTAATGTCTATTGGAAGTATTATTACTTGGTGTGGTGTTTTGTCACAAATTTGACAAAGGGGGAGATTGTAAGTGTTATGGTCTCATACTCCTTTGGTTGTCAGATTTTGTTATGTCAAAACATCTATTTGTGTCTTGTGCTGGTATGATGATTTTTATTCAAGACACTGCTTAAATACTTCAAAAGCTACAAGTTGAAGCTCAAGATGTTAAAGTTCAAAAAGCTACAAGATGAAGCTCAAGATGTCAAAGCTCAAGCTGATATTGTTCAAGACCTCAAGCCTGATATTGTTCAAGACTTCAAGCCTGATATTGTTCAAGATTTCAAGCCTGATATTGGTTCAAACAATCTACATTCGTTGAATGGTTGAAGTTCAATGTCCATACGACATATTTCGTGTTTGAATGACCTTAGGTTGACCCTTTAAGTAGGTCATTTTGGATACATAAAACAAATGTTTATTCTACATGAGCTTGTCCGCTCCCAAGACCGTCCTAGCTCTTGTTCGACCGATCTAGCATTGGTTCGACTAGTCCAAGAAATTCCACGACCGGTCCTAATTAGTTGAAGATTTTTCGGATTTTTGGGAACGTCCACGACCGATCTGGAGGTCCTTCGACCTGGTCGTAGGTTGGCTTCGACTGTCCACGATCGGTCGTGGAGCTACGACCGAATATCCAAGCAACCTATTTTCATGGTCCTACGACGGTCGTAGGTATCTCACGACGGATCGTAGGTGTCCCACGACCGGTCGTAGGGTACACACGACGATCGTGGAACGGCTTTCAAAGATCGCGCTCAATTTTTCAAAAATGCATTAGAAAGCTACGACCCTCCGGTCCTAGGTTTCTAAGACCCGGTCATAGGAACGATTTTTTTCTTCTATAAATTGAACACGAAATTGAGTTTTTACATCCGAACTCCATTCCATTCAAGAATTTTCAAGTAATCACTCGAGATAAGTCGTGTTTATTTTAAGCTAAATTGTGCTTATTTAATATTCCTTTTTGCTAGCTTATTTAATTTGATTTTGTTTCTCTATTCCAATCTTATTTGAAAAGAGGAATTATATTATTCCTTCTTCTTGGAATCAAAATCAAATATAGCTATGCCCAACAAGTCAAAATCTAAAATCTATTAGAATTTAGAACCCTATGAATGTGAGTATTGGAAATTGAACTTTGATATTCAATCATCTACTCCGATTGGTTCTCTACCGGCCGCTAAAGGAGAAATCCGGGTATTTTACAATGCACCAGTAAAATTCATTTATTTTGGTTTTGTTTGAGGTTAAGCAGAAAAATCTCATTGTATTGGTTTTGTTTGAGATTGAGCGAGAAAAAATCTCATTGTATTGGTTGGTTGTCTGAGGAAAACCCAGAAAACTCAGAAAAAGGGGTTTTTGAATTGTGTAAGCCCAAGTGAAAAAGACACAATTGTAAAGGTTTTTGGTGAACCTGTGAAAACCTATTTGATAGTGAACGCTAATATCCCCTGTGTGAGGATATTAGGAGTGGAGTAGCATTCTGTGTGGCTGTTGTAAAACAGTTGGTGTACACACAGGCGAACCACTATAACTCTTTGTCTTGTGGATTGAATGCTTGCCTAAGTTTCATATCTTTTATCATTCGATTGTGTGGAATGTACAAGTGGATGTGAATGTTGTAACTATTTACATTTTCAAGCAAGTGTGGGGATTGTTGTAATAATTTAGATCTTTACTTCTGCATTTATTTTCAATTCTTTGCTATTTCATTTACTTATATTAACATTGAGTTCTTGATTCAAAAGAGGTTCTAGAAATAAGGTTGTCCTACCATAAGCCCTTGTTTATTATGGTGTAAGGTTGTCCTTAGAACTGAATTTGTATCAATCTCTCAATAATTATTTATCAAGGTGATTTATATTTAGCATTGTGAATTGATTCATTATTGCAAGAGTATTGATTTACTTTAGTTCCTCTGATTTATTTTTAAATTTGGCATAGTCCTATTCACCCCCCCCTCTAGGACATATAGCTTGGCCTTTTCAGTGACCCACCACACCTCAAGGTGGGGTCCACACCTTCTCATTACATCCCCATAATTATAAAGAAAATAATGGAAATCATGATCCAAAAATCCATGCCAAACATTAAACATGACAGTCCACGCAACAATCAAGATTTTTCTTTGAACAACAATACATGGCTAGACACATCAGCCTATATCTCAATAATCTCAGCCATAAAAAGGGTGTGTGGCCTTCCTCAGTGGGCCCCACATAAGTCCAGATCACAGACTAAGACTAGGACACTTGCATGCATTGATTAAGGTATCCAAAGATCATGGAGTTGGGTGGTAAGGGCGTCCCACCTTGCTGGATTTTTATTTTTATTTATTTTGGGACATCCTAAGCCCACTAAATAGGCCACACACACATCATCATACACACATCAGAGAAAAGAGAAGAAGAAAATAGAGTAATCTGGCTATGGGGGTAGGGCTCCGCCACAAATGGGCCCTCCCAAGAGTCAGTCTTAGCCATACAACAATATTACTTGAACATGCAATATTAAACTAATGCATGCATGATCTATGACTATAATGGGTGGTTGGGATGCCATCCCAACATGACTTCTACGGTTTATATGCCCTTGAAATAAGGTGGATGATACAATACATCATGATGGGGTGCATGGAGAATGGCCCCATCATGTTTCATGATATGCATGTAGGATGGGCCAAAAGGCCACATCCATGGGATCAAATGGGGTCCCCACCATGGATTGGTGCATCCCATATGATCCATTTAGGAAGAAAAATAAGATCAAAGGGTAGAAAAGATAATTAGAAATTAAAATCACCCTCCTTAATGGATCCCACTTCAAAGTTACATCAATCTACTCTTCATGCTCCAAGTGACATGTTTCAATGGGTGAGAGGGATTGTTGAAGGTTAGATGGGAGGGGATTAGAGGGAGAAGGGGCTGGAGAAGAGAGGGAGATGGAAGGGAAGTTGTTGGAAATTATAGCAATAGAGGGAAATGAGAGGGAGGGAGAGAATAAAGAGAGAGAAAAATGCCATAATTATTTTGTAAAAGAAGTCATCATAGCATAGGGAGGAGATTACAATGTTTTGGCCTTTAGACTAGGCTTGGGTGGTGTTTCCATAAGATGTGTGGTGTGTGTGTAGTGTGTATGAGGACTTGTTCCATGGGTGATGGTGGTCCACATGCATTCCACCTAAGTGGGGCACATGATCAATGGTCATATAATGAAATGTACATAACTTTAGATCTACATATCGGATTTATGTACGAGACGCGGCGTTGGAGCCGTGGCGACGATGCTGTCGCAATGGCATAGGTCTCGGGTCAATCCGAGTCGAGTCTACATGACTGAACTCAAGGATGACCGCAAACACTATCCAAGGGTCGTGGGTCACTGGTATTCGACCGTAGGACTGCGATACCATGATGAACAAGATGTATACTCACACACACATGCACACATGCGAACTTGGGTCGGGTCTCATAAATAGAAATAAGAATATGTTTTAAAATGATAAGTAAAAACATGACAGCCTATAATAGACACCACAATAATCAAGAATCTAAAACCCGTGTTATCCAAACCGCTACAAGTTATAAAAGACACTTTAATAGTCACATGTAAATGATCTTTTTCTTTGTTAATGGATTTTTTTTTTCTCTTTATAAAAAGTAAATTGCCAATCTCATTTATGAACATTTCCGAACTAATAGAATAGATTATATATATATATATAAGTAAACTACCATTCTCATTTATAAACAATTTTAAACTAATAGATTGGATTTAAAAAAAGGAACCATATGGTCCATCCGCAGTGCATGAAAATTTAACATCTGTTGGAGATGCAATGGTTGAAGCCATGAGGTCTAAAGGCAACTTTGGTTGTCATGTAAGTGGAGCCTATTACATTCATCAGCATCACCATCCCTACTAGGACATCAAAAAGATAACTGTTATCCCAAACTATCCAGTAGAGTTTTTTTATTTATGACCATCTAGCCAAAAGGCAACCCTTCAAACCATCAAGTTTATCCAAGAGCCTATGAGATTGAAATTTTCAAAATCATATAATCACAACATTGCAAGCAAATAACAAATTCTTCATGTCCTTATTGACTTGTAAGTCCTAACCATTACATTAAGAGCAACAAAAGTCTTTGATGTGTCACAGGAAAACAGATCTAATAACCAAGCCTCAATAGTAAATATATTTCAAAGACGAGAAAATTAAAGAAGGGAAACTAATGGGAAGAATAACATTATTTATGCAAAATTTGAGTACTTTATGTCCTTTTACTAGGGGACCTTGAAGGGGTGTATCTGTAACGCCCTGAAAATCGGGGGTTGAGTATAACTCAACTCCCGAGTTCCAACGCATCACTTATGCAACATAGATAATGATGATTAAATGTTGTCTGTGTTAGAGCAATAAACATGAGTGAGATTATACCAAAATAGTAATTCATACTCTAGATCAATTATATAAAGGCAAGCGGAAGACTAAACTGTATGTATATGTATGTAAAAGAAACAAAATCATTTCATTCTCCAGAGTATGAACCCATTTGAGTCACCATATACATATATCCAATTTATGTTCAAAAAGTCAAAAAATATAACTAGGGAAGTAATCCCAGCAAATCCCGTCAATCCGGCAGTCTAGTCGAAGCCGCCAGAATACTGCATAAATGAGAACTCGTCCTGGTCCTCGTCATAGTCCGGCTCAGCCTCCTGAGTCGTCAGCTCATCTAAACCTGAGACAAAGTCTGGTTGGTGTGTACAACACCGTCCCGTAACATGGGAGTGAGTAGCTAACTCAGTGGAACAATAAAGCATAGGTTAACATGTTATCAATGTAGTCAAGCAGTAATGATAAAGCAGTACAATAAAACACTCCTAACTACTCTTGTTAATGTAAGTATGAATGCAGTCATGATGGATGCCCTTACCAATATACTCCCTCATGTGACACCATCTTACGTTTACGGTATGCTTGCATTTCTCAGTGCTCCACATCTTCCAGGCACATGCAATGCATGATGAGCATGATTACCAAGTTGTTATTAGTCCATTTCAAACAGCAGGATTGGGAAACTAGGGTACCTCCCTTGTATCATTCCCAAACATGATCCATTCTAGGGTCGTCAGTCTTAGACAATTTATACAATATTATGGTTCGAGAGGCATCGTGAAGGCATCGCAAAGGGCTCATCACCCGTCAGTACGGATACAGATCTCACCGTATGCGGCTCAATTGCTGGCCATCAGCTCGAATACAGGTCTCACCGTACTCGGCTCAATCGCTGGCCGTCAGCTCGAATACATGTCTCACCGTACTCGGCTCAACTCATGCTCTAGTTGCTACGAAGGGCTCATCGCCAATCACAGACTTCAGAGTATACTCGAAGACACTACGAAGGACTCGTCGCCCGTCAACATGAATACAGGTCTCACCATATTCGGCTCTCATCATAGGTGTTGATAGCACGAATACAGTGTCCCATACCACCGTATTTAGCTCACGAGTCTGGTTGCTCACTGGTCACTACGGGGAGGCATGTGGCCCCAGCGTAGGCTGATAGCTCGACCACGGTGTCCCATACCACTATGCCCGGCTCATGAGTTTTAGGGATCGAGGTACCATCGTTAACAGGATTCCATTGGTAAGTTTGGTACCCTAGGTTCAAGCAGTAGTGACCAAACATGGTGAACATACATCAGATATATCGGTTTACATGACGAGCCTGACTAGCTCGAGCGTACCACCAACTGAACGACATAAAATACATAAGCACTTCGTGTGGCCTAACCACTGTCGCCAACCGAAGTACGACTCGGGTTCGTCAAACACATCTTACGTGGCGAAATGAATCTCAACCACGATCTCAAGTCTGGTATCGATTGTCTAGACTGAAAATATAGTCCCAATCGCAATTAATCCATATTCAAAGCATGTGGAGTAAAGCGTAATAAACAAAGTAATTCAAGCATGCTAACAAACATGTCATAAGCATGTATAAAGCATGTTATAAAGCATGTCATAAAGCACCATATAAACAAGAATACAAACACATATATTTCACAAATAAGCGGTTTAAGTAAACAACCTCATGGAGGAAATCATATATGTCTCTAAGGTAGTTGAGAATCCCATCTCAACACCTACCTAAGGCATCATCATCCAAACACCTACTCACACAAGCATTTTCACAAACACTTAGCATACACTATTTCAACATACTTAGTGTATGTTAGCAAAATATGTATAAGGGCGAGTCCTTTCACCAAACACGTATTTTATGCACATATTATATATTCATACAGCAAATAATCATGGCAAACACATTTCCAACATATATACGTATACGGTACTTTTTACAATACACTATTTCTACATACATAGTGTATATTGACAAAACATGTATTAGGGCAATTCCTTTCGCCTAATAAGTATTTTACCCATATATCATATATTCATACAATAAATAATCATGTCAAACACATTTCTAAAATATATATGTATACGATATTTTCTACGAATACCTAGAATATGTAACATTCCATATTCCACATCTTTAATTGAAATAGAAAACAGACGACACTTTGTACATGTGCAATTGCATACAGATTATGAATCTATCATTATTTAACATTGAAAGTATTGAAAACCATAACCTATATACCTGAAGTCATCACCTTTCACCGTAGAATCGCAACAAATACGATAGGTTTGCCAAGCTTCTGTATTCGACAGTTTGGTAGCTTATAAAATGAAATAGGTTAGCTATTTCATAACCTACAACCCTTACAACTTCAAAACAGATTAGGGTTAGGGTTTCTTACCTAGAAATGAAGTCGGTATCGCTGGGAAAGCGATGAGAATCGGGTGGTGCAGTTCGTGTAGCGGTAGGGAATGGTAATAGGGAGATTCTCCCACTTCTCTCACTCTTTCTCTCTTTTCTCACTTATCTCTCTAGGGTTTCTCTCAAATTCATATGCCTATAAAATAGAGGGTTCTAAGGTCCTTATTAGCCTAAAAACTCTCCAAAGTAGACCTAAGGTCAAGGTATACTTAGGTTATAACCAAAGTGGCACTTTTCCAGCTCAACGGAGGACTTCTGGCGGGCCTCCTTGAGCTAAAGGTCGGACTTAAGCTCACAAACCTTAGATCCAAGTGGAGTTAAGTTTTCGTTTCAATCGGATTCCCAGATCAAGCGTGGCGGACCCATTTTAGTTCAGCGGTCAGCGGACCTCAATCTGAAATTCCAAGTACATGGATATGTTTATGAAATTTTTCTTGATCCGAGAGTGTATTTGGGTCAGATTCTGACGGTCTGGTTGCTTACAAAATGACCGCAAGTAACAAGTCTCAGATTACTATTCCAGATATTTATTTTGGAAAGAAAACAAGTGTTTTCACACTCTCACGCTCCGGACTCAAGCGAACAGCTGTGGGACACTAGCTGGATTTGATTTTCGAGATGGTTGTCAAGCCCAGCGAAGCGGTCCTAAGTCCTTAACCTCGTATTATTCAGACTCCCGATGTGCGGTCCAGACCCGATACGGAGTTTCAATGTGCTCCCGAGGGTAGTCATGTAATGAGTTTGACCCTAGACTTTAGGGTAACCTAGCGTCAATGATTTTACAAGTTTTGGGTCTTGCAGATCGTATTTAAAGTGATTCAAATGGATTTCATGGCTAATCTAGTTTAGCACTTAGTTAACTTTGTCAAATTTCTAAAGGATTTAATCTTAAGTGATTTCTGGTCGAGGTGGTACTTGGGTCTTTATACAGAAATTTACGAGTCGTTACAATCTACCCCCTTAAACAAAAATTTCATCCTCGAAATTTGTAACTTTTCGTACTCCTCAAGAATCTGAGGGTAGTTCTTCCTTACCTCGGCCTCTATCTCTCACGTAGCCTCCTCTTCTGAATGATGTATCCAGAGTACATTCACAAGTGGAATGACCTTGCTACGCAGTACCTGCTCCTTCCTGTCAAGTATACGCGTCGGACGCAGCTCATATGTAGCATCCTCGCTCAGCTGTACCTGCTCCCATCTGATGATATGTGAAGGATCAGGAACGTACTTCTTCAGCATAAATACATGAAATACTATGTGTACAGCTGCAAGTGGTGTGGGCAAAGCGAGACGATATGCCACAGCACCCACTCGATCCAGTATCTGAAACGGACCGATAAACCTCGGCGTGAGCTTCCCCTTCTTCCCGAACCGAAGGACTCCCTTCATAGGAGAAACTCTGAGGAACACATGGTCTCCAACCTCAAACTCAAGTGGTCGCCACCTCGTATCAGCGTAACTCTTCTGCCTGCTCTGCGCTGTAAGAAGTCGACGCCTGATAATGTCGATCTTCTCTGAGGTCGCCTATACCAACTCTAGGCCAATCAAGCTACGCTCGCCAACCTTAGCCCAACAATGCGGTGCTCTGTAAGGACGACCATACACGGCCTCATATGGAGCCATACCAATACTCACCTAGAAGCTGTTGTTGTAGGCGAACTCTGTGTAAGGAAGACAATCATCCCAACTGTCCTTGAAGTCTAACACACATGCTTGCAACATATCCTTCAGAATCTGATTCACCCGCTCTGTCTGCCTGTCAGTCTGAGGATGAAACGCCGTACTGAACTTCAACTTTACACCAATCGCTTCCTAGATACGAGTCCAGAAGGTAGATGTGAACCGAGTGTCTCTGTCCGACACGATCTCTAAAGGAACTCCATGTAGACGGACGATCTCTCTGATGTATAATCTAGTCAGCTCGTCTGCAGAGTTCGTGACTCTGATAAGGAGAAAATGGGCCGATTTGGTCAACTGGTCCACAATCACCCAGATGGAATCGTGTCCCTATCTTATCTTCGGCTGCCCCGATATGAAATCCATAGAAATAAAGTCCCACTTCCATTCAGCTATGGGCATGGGCTGAAGCAGTCCAGGAGGTCGGCGATGTTCTGCCTTGACCTGCTGGCACGTCAGACAACGAGAAGCGAACTCAGTGATGTGGGCCTTCATGCTATCCCACTAATACGACTGTCTCATGTCCTGCTACATCTTTGTGCTACCAGGATGCATCGCAAGCTTCGAGTTATGGGTAAACTCGAGAAGCTCATGTCTCAAGTCAGGTATGTCAGGAACGCATAGGCGGCCACAGAATCATAGACCTCCATCTGAATCAACTCTCCACTCGGAGTCCTCGGCGTCGCTAGCTTGCTCTTGAAGCTCAGACAACAGTTCATCGCCCTTCTGGGCCTCAATGATCCTGTCATCAACAAGTGGTCGCACCCGAACGTGCGCAACACACTCAAATGGCTCCTCTACGGTGAGTCTCTGCTCGAAGTCCCACATGAACTCAACCATGTCCCACTCTGCTATCATCAACGGCGCCGCAAATGTTATAGCCTTCTTGTGGCTCAATGCGTCTGCCACAAGGTTCGCCTTGTCCGGATGGTAGGAAACCTCAAACTTGAAGTCCTTTAAGGTCTCCATCCATCGGCGTTGTCTCATATTCAAGTCTTGCTACGTGAATATGTACTTAAGGCTCTTGTGGTCGCAGAGAAGCTCGAACTCCTCTCCATAGAGGTAATGTCTCCAAAGCTTCAATGCAAAGATGATAGCTGCCAACTCCAGGTCGTGTGTAGGGTAATTCTCCTCGTGCTTCCTTAATTGTCTTGAGGCATACAAAATCACCATGTCCTTCTGTATAAGGACACAACCCAAACCAACACGAGAAGCGTCAGTATATATAGTGTACTTGACCCCTTGCTATGACAATACTAGCACAGGAGCGGACGTCAACCTGTCCTTCAGCTCCTTGAAAGCTGCTTTCGCCTTCTCATTCCAGGCGAACTTTAGGTCCTTCCGTGTCAACTGAGACAACGGCCTGACAATCTTCGAGAAATCCCGAATGAAGCATCTGTAATACCCTACCAGACCAAAGAAATTCCTCACCTCGGTAACCAAGCCAGGCTGCTGCCAATCCTGAACCGCGGCAACCTTAGTAAGGTCCACTGCTATCCCATCCTTGGACATCACATGTCCGAGGAACTTGATTTCCTCCTGCCAGAAGTCGCATTTCTTCTATTGCGCAAACAACCGGTTCTTCTTCAACGTATCCAACACCGCTCTCAGGTGCTCCTCGTGCTCCTCCCGACTCGTAGAGTATATCAGAATGTCATCAATAAAGACGATGACGAATCGGTATAGGAATGACCGAAATAATCACATGAACACGGCCGGTGCGTTCATAAGTCCATGAACACGGCATGTCCCAAAGCATGTCATTTTACGCACGTCCTCATCTCGCGACAGCCTAATGATACCAATTTGCAGATCAATCTTTGAAAAGTACTTCACCCCCTTCAACTGATCAAACAGATCATCTATCCTGGGTAAATGATACTTGTTCTTCACCATGACCTGGTTCAACCTACGGTAATCAATACATAACCGTAGCGACCCGTCCTTCTTCTTCACAAATAGTACAGGTGCTTCCCAAGGAAACACACTAAGTCGTATGAAACCCTTCTCTACTAGCTCATCAATCTGTCTCCGCAGTTCCTCCATCTCACATGGAGGCATACGATAAGTCGGCAATAAGATAAGTATCGTACCAGGCGTAAGATCAATGGTGAAGTCGATCTCGCGCCGAGGAGGCAAACTAGGAATCGCCACAAATACACCTGTAAACTCCCGAACCACCGGCGTATCTTCTAATGTCGGACCATCAATCGGCTCTAATAAAGCAGTATAACACTCAACACGGTAGGGCCAACTGACCTGTACTCGAAACGTGAAAGCTGTGCCATCCGATCCATAGGCCGTCACGACCCAAGTATCACAATCTATCTCTACTTCATCTTAGTTAGCCAGTTCATACTGAGGATAATGTCGTAATGCCATAGTGGAGCAACAATGAGGTCAACGAGCACTGTTCTACTACCCAAATCCACGGAGCAACCCTCACACACCCGTGTGACATTCGAAAAAGTCCCAGTAGCCATAGTGAGTCTCATTCCCTTCGTGGGAGTAGTATGTAAAGCTAGACGCTTAATTGCCCCGCATGAAATAATAGAAGTAGTGGACCCAGTGTCCACCAACAAGGAGACGGAAGCACTTAGAATGTGGGTCGTACCCTCAAAAGCCATTGGGGTCGTAATCGACATCTCAGGTACCTCAGCAACAAGCGTATGTACTTGAGCCTGCTGCTGACAGTTCGGCTATGGAACCAAGGGCCGTTGAGGCGGCCGAAAATGAGGTGCAGGCGATCTGAAGGACGGTTGCGCAGGTGTCATCTGAAGTGGTGGAGTCGATATAGCCTGCGAGCGAGAACGACCAATCGTCTGCTGTGGAGAGAACCCGTCATCCCTCATCCGTGCAAAACAACTCCCAATGGGATGACCCTATTTCCCGCAGTATACACAGGTCACAATAGGGAGCCCCATTGGAGCCACTGGCGCTGCAACCCTAGGAGGCGAATCAGCATGAGGCCTCTTACCTAGGAAAGGCCTGCCCTAAACCTCTGGTCATGGTCTCGTAACTATAGCACCAAGGGAGCGTGTCAAGCGGTCTACATCCTGCTCGGCCATTATAGACATGTGAACCAGCTCTGCATAAGAAGGTATACTGATACAGCACATCTTCGACTGTATATCAGGTCGCAAACCCCCAGAAAAATGGCGTATCCGCATCGGCTCATCAAAAAGTATAGTCGGGATAAAGCGGCCCAACTCAGTGAAGCGATGCTCGTACTCCGTGACTGTCATGCCTCCCTGCTTGAGGCATAAAAACTCATCCTCCCGCTCGTGTCTGTAGGTCTGCGGATAATACTTCTCATGGAACTGGAACTCAAATGCTGCCCAAGTCCACACATAGTCCACTACGACAGACCGCAGCACACTGTCCCACCACAGGCTGGCCTCCCTCTCGAACATGAAAGTGGCCAACTCTACCTACTCTGCCTCAGTACAGTGCAGCATCCGTAGCATCTTGGAGATGCAGTCTAGCCAAAACTCAGCCTCCTTGGGTCTGTGAAAACCCATGAATGTGGGATGCCTCAAGCCCTGGAATCGCTCCAGTAGGCCATGAGTACCAACATCTCTAGTAGGGGGTACAACAGGTGTGGCCAGAGACACATTTCCAAACTGAGCAGGTGGCTCGACTGTCTCAGTAGGGCGTGTAGATGTCGGAGGTGGAGTCGCACTCCCACCCTAAGATAAGGCCTCAGAAATAGTGGTCATAAGCTGCTGGTACTGCTGCTGCTGCTGCATCTACTGCTGATGCATCGTCAACATCAACTGGTCAAACCTATCAGGAGGTGGGGCAGCCTGCGGCTCATACTGTGTAGATGAGGATGCCCGGTGCTGCTCGCGAACCTGAGGTGTATAAGGTGGCAGTCCACCAGTAGGACCAGTAAGAGGCTGATCAGAGTCTAAACCTCGGTCCATAGGACCACCTCTACGAGAAGGAGTCTGGTCCATCGAGTCAGTCAGAAGGTAGTGTGCCGTGCTCCGTGTATACTGCCGTGGCATGCCCTATACAACATAGGGTGCAACGTATGTGAGATAAAGTATAGCAACACATTATACAAGCATTTTAAGCATTCCACACATCTCATAGCAAAAGAGGCTGCATGCTTTTCATTTACCCAAAATTGTCATAATACATGGGATACAGAGTTACATGAATCATGACAGAAATTACATGTGAGCCAATTACATCCACAACATCAAACACTTAAAACATACTACTAACTACTACATCATCAACATGAAACATAAACCTACTACAGAGGAAACCAAAACAACTACAAAACAGTAGTAAGGATGGCTAGGCATCCGAATCAGGCGATGGAGGAGGGGCATTCTTATCCTGTAGACAGCACATGATGGCCTTCAAGGTGCGAGACACCTTGCTGAGCTTGGTTTGAACCCGCCCGACTTCTTGTTGCAGGGCGGCTTGGCCCTCCTCGAGATGGGCTAAACGCGTATCTATGGTAGCCCGATCGGTGCCTTACTCCTGAGCCGTAAGAGGTAAACTCTTCTCTGTATCTTGGGCCTCAGGTTTCTCTTCTTCTTCTTCTATTTCATTGCCACTCCCATCTTCACCCTCTTCTTCTTCGCTCACAAACTCATCCTCACTCTCCACATGTCGGGCCCGTCGTCACTGCGCCCCAAGTTCCATCTGATGGAGAGTACTCTCATCAATTTGGTGAATCGATGCTGGCCTTTCCACCCCCAGACTATAGCCAAACTCCCTTGCAATCCTGCATATGAGTCGGCTGAAGAAAAGTGAATCAGAGCTCCTAGTGGAGCGTGTAATATTCACAATCTGTCGTAACACGAATGTAGGTATGCACAAGTTCACCCTCTGCCCCACTTGGTACAGAAAGTCTACCATGAGCCATGTGCACTCGCTGCGATTACTATGTCTGGGGTAGAGGTTGTATGTGAAGATATGATGTAGTAGGCGGAAGTCGTCTGACATGTGGGACGCTAGCAGACTTTTGTTCGGCTGCCACTCAACCAGTCGGCCACCACAAAGGTAACGTGTGCGACGATCCTTTTCACGAACAGTCCCCAAATTCTGTTTACTAGCATGAACATCACCAAGAGGCATATTCATAAGTCGCGTAATCACTCTCACATCAACAGTGGCAAACAGATCTACCCCAACTGAGAGCCGGAACTGTAAAGGTTCTAGTGTAGGCTCACGAATGTTGGCATAGAAGGCTCTGACAGTAGTAGGGTTGGTGCGACCCTTGGCCTCAAATAGCGGACCCCAGTGGCTGCCTCCACTTGCTCGAATAAGTCGTATTCACCGAAGAGCCGTCCATCAACCTGGGCTTCAAAGAGAACCCTGCGTAAACTCCATGAGGTAGTGCTGCCAACTGAGCTCGTTCAGCAGGGATCCAGGGATCAAGATCCCGCTTCGTTCGAAATTCCCAGGCAAAGCTCGAGCTAGCGGCGGTGTGTCTCGGCCGCCTTGAACGTGTAGGGCGACTAGGTCCAGCCTCATCAGCGGCGCTCTTTCTCTTACCCATAAGAGAGAGGATGGTGGAGATGGAGAAAATGGCCGAAACAATTGCGAGAAAGGCCATGGAAAGGGAAGGAATGGAAAGAAAGAGGACTGGAGGATTGGTTCTCCACTGACTTGGGTCACAACAGTCGTTGTAGGGGCCCAAATGATAGGGATTGAAGAAAGAAAATGGAGAGATCAGATGGTGAGGAAGCTCACACGATTTTTGAGCTCCAAATGGGGGTGTGAGAGGTCAAACAAGAGAAACGGAGAGGGGAGGGAGGAAAGGACTGCTGTGGACGATGGGAATGGATGGGTTGTGGTTGAAACTAGTAGAGAGGGCAATTGGAAGGGTGATTTTAAAGAGAAAACAACAAGTGTAGAGGGAAAAGCGGCTTGGAGGTGGGTTTTGTGAAGGAAGTAGTGGTTTGGGAGAGGGAGAATGGACGGGAGCTATCTCAGGGGGGTTTTAGACCCCTCAACGCGATCGACCCGAGCCGCGGGCCCGATCCAGCCCAAAAACTGGCGAGGCCTCGCCAACCAACTTTCCAGAATTCGAGGGCCCACCCCATGGGCGAGATCCTCCTATCCCCTAGGCCCCAAAAAACCCTGGGTACCCTTAGATTGATGTGGGTAGGCCCCTGACCCCGATTCGCTCAATTTTGGGTAGTTTCGGGCACTTTTGGACACATACTTGCAATTACAGATCTTTGACTGCTGGGATGAGGTGTATTGTGATCTAGACACGTCAATAAATAGTCTAGAAGTGATTTGGGGTCGACTCGTGTGATCAGGATCGAGTACGAACTCGATCAAAATGCTCATTTTCGATGAACTTCGCCAAATGGCAAAATCGGGGAAACCTAGGACTGTTTCTATTTTATTCTCGCACCCTCCTAAGTTGTAATGCATCAGCGTACATAGTGGGAACATAACTCAGGTCCGGTTTAATTAAAATCATGCTCTGATACCAACTTGTAACGCCCTGAAAATCGGGGGTCGAGTATAACTCAACTCCCGAGTTCCAACGCATCACTTATGCAACATAGATAATGATGATTAAATGTTGTCTATGTTAGAGCAACAAACATGAGTGAGATTATACCAAAATAGTAATTCATACTCCAGATCAATTGTATAAAGGCAAGCGGAAGACTGAACTATATATATATATATGTATGTAAAAGAAACAAAATCATTTCATTCTCCAGAGTATGAACCCATCTAAGTCACCATATACATATATCTATTTTATGTTCAAAAAGTTAAAAGTACAACTAGGAAAGTAATCTCAGCAAATCCCGACGATCCGGCAGTCTAGTCGAAGCCACCAGAATACTGCATAAATAAGAACTCATCCTGGTCCTCGTCATAGTCTGGCTCAGGCTCTTGAGTCGTCAGCTCATCTAAACCTGAGACAGAGTCTGGTTGGTGTGTACAACACCGTCCTGTAACGTGGGAGTGAGTAGCTAACTCAGTGGAACAATAAAGCATAGGTTAACATGTTATCAATGTAGTCAAGCAGTAATGATAAAGCAGTATAATAAAACACTCCTAACTACTCTTGTTAATGCAAGTATGAATGCAGTCATGATGGATGCCCTCACCGACATACTCCCTCATGCGACACCATTTTACGTTCGTGACATGCTTGCATTCCTCAGTGCTCCACATCTTCCAGGCACATGTAATGCATGATGAGCATGATTACCAAGTTGTTATTAGTCCATTTCAAACATCAGGATTGGGAAACTAAGGTACCTCCCTTGTATCATTCCCAAGCATGATCCATTCTAGGGTCGTCAGTCCTAGACAATCTCATACGATATTATGGTTCGAGAGGCATCGCGAAAGCATCACAAAGGGCTCGTCACCCGTCAGCACGGATATAAATCTCACTGTATGTGGCTCAATTGCTGGCCGTTAGCTCGAATACAGGTCTCACCGTACTCGGCTCAATCGCTGGCCGTCAGCTCGAATACAGGTCTCACCATACTCAGTTCAACTCATGCTCTAGTTGCTGCGAAGGGCTCGTCGCCAATCACAAACTTCAGAGTATACTCGAAGATACTACGAAGGACTCGTTGCCCGTCAGCACGAATACAGGTCTCATCGTATTCGACTCTTGTCGTAGGTGTCGACAGCACGAATACAGTGTCCCATTCCACCGTATTCGACTCACGAGTCTGGTTGTTCACTGGTCACTACAGGGAGGCATGTGGCCCCAGCATAGGTCGACAGCTCGACCACGGTGTCCCATACCACCATGCCCGGCTCATGAGTCTTAGCGGATTGAGGTACCATGGTTAACGGGATTCCATTGGTAAGTTTGGTACCCTAGGTTCAAGCAGTAGCGACCAAATATGGTGAACATACATCAGACATATCGGGTTACTTGACGAGACTGACTAGCTCGAGCGCACTACCAACTGAACGACATGAAATGATAAGCACTTCGTCTGGCCTAACCACTATTGCCAACTGAAGTACGACTCAGGTTCGTCAAACACATCTTACGTGGTTAAATAAATCTCAACCACGATCTCAAGTCTAGTCCGATTGTCTGGACTATAAACATAGTCCCAATCGCAATTAATCCATATTCAAATCATGTGGAGTAAAGCGTAATAAACAAAGTAATTCAAGTATGTTAACAAACATGTCATAAGCATGTATAAAGCATGTTATAAAGCATGTCATAAAGCACCATATAACAAGAATACAAACACATATATTTTACAAATAAGCGGTTTAAGTAAACAACCTCATGGAGGAAATCATATATGTCTCTAAGGTAGTTGAGAATCCTATCTCAACACCTACCTAAGGCATCAACATCCAAACACCTACTCACACAAGCATTTTCACAAACACTTAGCATACACTATTTCAACATACTGTATGTTAGCAAAACATGTATAAGGGTTAGTCCTTTCACTAAGCATGTATTTTATGCACATATTATATATTCATACAGCAAATAATCATGGCAAACACATTTCCAACATATATATGTATACGGCACTTTCTACAATACACTATTTCTACATACATAGTGTATATTGACAAAACATGTATTAGGGCGATTCCTTTCGCCAAATAAGTATTTTACCTATATATCATATATTCATACAACGAATAATCATGTCAAACACATTTCCAAAATATAAACTTATATGGTATTTTCTACGAATACCTAGAATATGTAAAATTCCATATTCCACATCTTTAATCGTAATGAAAATAGACGGCACTTTGTACATGTGCAATTGCATGCAGATCATGAATCTATCATTATCTGACATTGAAAGCACTGAAAATCATAACCTATACACCTAAAATCCTCACCTTTCACTGTAGAATTGCAACGAATACGATAGGTTTGCCAAGCTTTCATATTCGGCAGTTTGGTAGCCTATAGAATGAAATAGGTTAGCTATTTCATAACCTACAACCCTTATAACTTCAAAACAGATTAGGGTTAGGGTTTCTTACCTAGAAATGAAGTCGGTATCGCTGGGAAAGCGATGAGAATCGGGTGGTGCAATTTGTGTAGCGGCAAGGAATGGTAATAGGGAGATTCTCCCACTTCTCTCACTCTTTTTCTCTCTTTTCTCACTTCTCTCTCTTGGATTTCTCTCAAATTCGTATGGCTGTGAGAGAGAGGGTTCTAAGGTCCTTATATAGCCTAAAAACTCTCCAACGTAGACCTAAGGTCAAGGTATACTTAGGTTATAACCAAAGTGACACTTTTCCAGCTCAACGGAGGACTTCTGGCGGGCCTCCTTGAGCCAAAGGTCAGACTTAAGCTCACCAATCTTGGATCCAGGTGGAGTTGAGTTTACGTTTCAGTCAGATTCCCAGATCAAGCGTGGCAGACCAGTTTCAGTTCAGCGGTCAGCGGACCTCGATCTGAAATTCCAAGTACATGGATATGTTTATGAAATTTTTCCTGATCCGAGGGTGTATTTGGGTCAGATTCTGACGGTCTGGTTATTTACAAAATGACCGCAAGTAACAAGTCTCAGATTACTATTCCAGATATTTATTTTGGAAAGAAAACAAATGTTTTCACACTCTCACGCTCCAGACTCAAGCGAACAGCCATGGGACACTAGCTGGATTTGATTTTCGAGATGGTTGTCAAGCCCTGCGAAGCGGTCCTAAGTCCTTAACCTCGTATTATTCGAACAACCGATGTGCGGTCCAAACCTGATACGGAGTTTCAATGTGCTCCCGAGGGTAGTCGGGTAATGAGTTTGACCCTAGACTTTAGGGTAACCTAGCGTCAATGATTATACAAGTTTTGGGTCTTGCAGATAGTATTTAAAGTGATTCAAATGGATTTCATGGCTAATCTAGTTTAGCACTTAGTTAACTTTGTCAAATATCTAAAGGATTTAATCCTATGTGATTTCTGGTCGAGGTGGTACTCGGGTCTTTGTATGGAAATTTACGAGTCGTTACAGTATCCTGCAAAAGAAGTTGCATGGGGACAAAACCAGAGAAATGGATCAGGAAGTCATCTTACTGAAAAATTAAATTACCCACTAAAATTGAAATAAATTATTGAAATAAATCACATGGTAGGAGCAAACATCAAAATTGATGTGCTACAACAATATACTTCTTTATAACAAGCCACTTAACAAATTAAAATAAAATTAAAGAGACCATTTACCCCTATCATAAGGAACTGGTTTCTGACCATGAAATGCACGCTGACTTCCAGTATCTCTCCCTGGAGAATACCTTCGATGTGGAGAATGCCGTCTTTCAAGCTTGTCCCTCAAGTCGCTAGCTTGATAATCCCGCCTGCCTGTAAAAAAATGGAAAAAACACTTTTCTAGTAGGAGGAGATTTTCTTTTCCTTTTCTTAGTTAAAAGCCAAGTGATGAACCCATAAACTATATTAAAGGCTAAGCTTACCATCACCCAGAGCAATGTGAAAAATATAATAATGAATAGTATGATTGCCTCTGTGTTAGTTCGAAAGGGGCCATGTAAACTAACATCCCATAAAAATGAACATATGCGGCTATACCCTATTTGAGCTTATACCAATACCACTGATAAATCCTTTTGATCATCATAGAAGAAACTATCAGAAGATAGCTGATATGGCTACCTTCTTGAGAGTAAGAAAATTGATGTAACTTGAATAGTTACAATTCGACCCTTGTGCCATAATAAGATATAATAATCAAAAGCAACTCCCATCTGATATAAATTCAGTCAGCTTTGTTGACCATAGCTTTCCATAATAAGTTGTAATGTCTCTGTCCATAAAATCCTTTTGCCATCCCATTCAAGAAGGATCTCATAGGTCAAGTGAATACTTCTTACTCCACCATTAAATCAACTGCACTGTAAAGTGCATCGGGATATACACTGTAACATCTTTTGGTCTAAAAAGTGGCCTACGAAACATTTAGAAGATCCCATAGTAACAATCTAACTTCTAAGGTCACTTATATATGCCTCCATTGTTTCAAAGAACCATAACTAGAGTATGAAAAACACAAGCATGCCATAGGAAAAGCTACCACAATGGCTAAACACATAAGGAAACACCAGCCAGCATAGTCCTTTGAAGAGCAAAGAATAATAGGTCCTTTGTCGAGTACAAACTTCTTGTTTGAAGGAAAACATTCCGCTGACAACAATCTTATGATTAAAAAATTGTAGATTTTGAGAAATTGGGTTGATTACCTTGAAATCTTCATATCCTGCCTCCATTGCATCTTCAAGTGCAGAAAGACCAGCTTGCACCTGCAAAAAAGGAACCCAAATAGCATGACAAGGATTTCAATACTCTTTTAAGGGTATAATCACTCTAGTAATGAAGAGAGACGGCAAAAAAATAGATAGCTCAATGCAGGTTAATAACTAACATTTCTACTAACAGGGTTTTTCTAGTCCCAAATGTGTGTACAGCCCAAGCTCCTTCATGCCACCGCATATGGCAAATTGACATGAGTTCAAGATACAGAGAAATGGATGGGAAGAAAAAAAAAGTTGTTAAATTTCCCTATTTCAAATGTTATGGTCAATAAGAATAGACCAGCATGAATGTTAGGATAGGACATTTGTAAGCTGGTACTCAATTGGTGGATAGCTTCGATCTTGTACTTGTGTTCCACAGACCAACTTTTGTCTAAACTCTGAAGCAATCTCAGGAAGGGGAGATCAACCAACTCCCTCCTAGTCATAAGCTTAGGAAACTGCTCCATGCTACAAAAAATTCATGATGTGCCACTCCCCTCATTTGAGAATTGGATGGCATAGATAGACATTACCTGCCTTGGACAAAAGGTCACCGTAGTTCTAGGAACCTCGTGCAATACATTCTGTAATAGTGCAGTACCATTTGAATTGTACATGGTATAGATTGCAATCATCAAATGAGAGAGAGGCCCACAACAATAGATCTGTGCTAAAAACAATAAGAAAGTAATCTGCTGGACACAAACACAAACACAAATACAAACACAATCTAAAAGTAATCTGCTGGATACAAACACCTCTCATAGACAAGCACGCCACGCATGTGAAACGTCATTTTCAAACTAAACTACGCTCATTATTTTTAAATCTCACGCGACCAATTTATTCCCCCACTCTCTCCCTCGATTTCCCCACTCTCACCTCTTTGTCTCTCTCTCTCTCTTGAAGCAAAAAAGAAGAAGAAAAAAAAAATCTCTTTTATGTTTTTTCAATCCATCTTCCATTTTCTTCTTAACAAGAAAATCCATATTTACTAATATTCCCATTTTTCTATTTTTCAAAAGAATGAGTTCGGACCCCGAAAGCATCGGCTCCAACAATCGTACTTTTAGCCCAAACCCTAACCAAGAAGGACTCCAAAATTACTAAGTAATCATAAACATTCATTGCAAGCATTTTCTGTTCATGACGACCATACTGTTAAGATCAATCCTCTTATTTGCGCTCCCCTATGTGTGGATTTTGATAAGGATTGCATTCATATGCTACTTCATAGATCATATTCCGAGATAAAAGGTGTCAATTATATTTTAAAAAAAATTATAATTCGAAAATAGAGAATAAAGAGCACAAATTCTGATTATAAAGGTGATATTTAGATTTAAGCTTACAGTCATTGTCATGTTGAAACTGTTCCTTGAATACGGGGACGTCTCTTATTGATCTAAAATAGTCAAAGAGAATTACAATTAAAAGAAAGAAAGAAAGAAGAAAAGAAAAGAAGGCAAGTAGGTAATTAGACACTTAAATGCAACCAAAAAGAAAAATATAAACTTATCTGGTTAACTCCCCTTGAAGTAACACCTACACCAACCTGCAACAATGGAAACCAGATCAGTCCTAAATGTGTACTTAGCAATCGAGGCATCAAAAAAATGTAAGAGTACCTTTGGGGTGAGAACCAGTCAGTGTAGCTTCATCAGATGATCCTGCAACACTTAAAACCAGATCCTGAAAATAAGAGTAACTCTGGCATCAGCATCTTGCTATTTAAATGATTTTAAGATAGCCAAAGTAAAACCATTTACCCTTGAAGTAACTTACAACATATGGTACTCTATTTGAGGTGTAATTTCTGTACACCTGTTGGTGGCACATTCTCTGTAACAACTACCATGGATGATGAAAATTTCCTATAGTTTTCTCTCTCTCTCTCTCTCTCTCTCTCTCTCTCTCTCAAATGCAAATTACACTTAAAGAAGTGAAAATTGTTACAAATCTTTCAATTCCTCAAATGGAGGTTGAAAATTGAAATGCCAACCAAATATATCAATGTATAAATGTGGGTGTTAAATCCATTCCATTCAATATATGTGGGTGTAATCTGAGTGTTAAATTCATTCGATTCCATAATATGTATGCATATGTCTATGTTACTGTATAGTTTAAAAATAAAAGTTAATTGTGTTAGTTATTGTAATGCCTAATATTCATAAACTTCATGGATAAATGGTTAAAAATAGCTTAGGCCAGATGACAAATTCTCCTACACCGACCTCTCTAAGCGTATCATGATAACCATCTTCCTTCCATAGCTCTGATTACGGAGCTATAATCTCCATCAGGACGACACTAAAATTTTCATCACCCATTTCTGCTCCATGGACACAGGTATTTGGATCCACTGCATGCACCTCACCATGAGCAATTATCTGTTTCTTCTAATCACAGAGATCGCATCTCTTGCCAAGATTTAACAAATCCGGCTACATGTACACATATAACGTGTCATTAGTATTTTTAAATGGAGGTTCATATAATCATAAGCTTAAATTAGTATTAACGAAACGCATACATACCAATGATGCATGACTAGATTTAAATGGAGGAATTATCGGTGGAGCCACATCCCTTTGTTCCCTTGCTTATCTACAAAGCAATTAAACTTCTGGTAGATATCTCCCAGGCTTTTCTTCATTTCATCTAATTCATCTACTAAATTCTCTCATTCCCGCAACACCGCACCGAGCTTATGTATAATAGGCATTGTCTTCTTCAATGCAATTGCAACGATTCAAAAAATTCCGTACAATGGCCCGAGTACCACCTCAGGCAGAAATCGCTTAGGATCAAATCCTTTAGAAAATTGACAAAGTTAACTAAGTGCTAAACTAGATTAGCCATGAAATCCGCTAGAATAGCTTTAAATACGATCTGCAAGACCCAAAACTTGTAGAATCATTGACGCTAGGTTACCCTAAAATCTAGGATCAAACTAATTACCCGACTGCTCTCGGGAGCACATTGAAACTCCGTATCAGATCTGGACTGCACATCGAAAGTCCAAATGATACGAAATTATCGACTTAGGACCGCCTCACTGGGCCTGACAACCATCTCGGAGATCAAATCCAAATTGTGTACCACGGCTGTTCGCTTGAGTCCGGAGCGAGGAGTGTAAGAACACTTGGTTTTCTTTATAAATAAATATCTCAAATAGTAATCTGAGACTTGTTACTTGTGAATAATTTGTAAGCAACCAGACCATCAGAATCTGACCCAAATATACCCTCAGATCAAGAAAAATTTCATATACATGGCAGTGTACTTGAAATCTCTGATTGAGTTTCACTGACCGTTGAACTGAAACTAGTCCGCCACGCGTGATCTGGGAATCCGACTGAAACAAAAAATTAACTCCACCTAGATCCAGTATTGGTGAGCTTAAGTCCGACCTTTGCCTCAAGGGGGCCAGCCAGAAGTGCTCTGTTAGCTGGAACAGGCTCACTTTGGTTATAACCCAAGTATACCTTGACCTTAAGTCTGTTTTGGTGTGTTTTTAGGCTATTTAAGGACCTTAGAACCCTCTCTCATTTAGCCATACGAATTTGAGAGAAACCCTAAGAGAGAAAAGAGAGAGAAAGTGTGAGAGAAGTGGGAGAACCTCCCTACTGCTTTTCCCTGCCACTACATAAGCTTCACCACTCCATTCTCATCACTTTTCTGGTGATTCTGACCTCGTTTCCAGGTAAGAAACCCTAACCCTAATCTGTTTTGGGGTTGTGATGGTTGTAGGTTATGAAATAGCTAACCTATTTCATTTTATAGGTTACCAAACTGTCAAATACGAAGGCTTAGCAAACCTATCGGATTCATTACGATTCTATGATAGAAGGTGAGGACTTTAGGTGTATAAGTTGTGGTTTTCAACGCTTTCAATGTTAGATAATGATAGATTCATGATCTGCATGTAATTGCACATGTACAAAGTTTTGTCTATTTTTCGTTTCGATTAAGTACGAAGAATATGGAATTTTGTGTATTCTAGGTATATGTAGAAAGTACCGTATACATATAAATTTTAGAAATATGTTTGCCATGATTATTTGTTGTATGAACATATTTGCTTGGTGAAAGGGCTCACCCTAATACATGTTTTGCTAATATACACTATGTATGTTGAATTAGTGTATTCTAAGTGTTTCTAGAAATGCTTGTGAGAGTAAGTACTTGGCTGATGGTGCCTTAGGTAGGTGTTGAGATGGGATTCTCAACTACCTTAGAGACGTATATGATTTCCTCCATGTTTGTTGTTTAATTTAACCGCTTACTTATGAAATATATGTGTTTGTATTTCTTGTTTACTTTGTGCTTCGTAACATGCTTTATGACATGTTTGTTAACATGCTTGAATTACTTTGTTTATTAAGCTTTACTCCACATGTTTTGAAGAAGGATTAATTGCGTTTGGGACTATGATTATAGTCCAGACAGTCGGTACCAGACTTAAGTTCGTGGTTGAGATTAATTTTGCCACGTAGCATGTGTTTGATGAACCCGAGTCGTACTTCCGTTGGTGACAGTGGTTAGGCCACGCGAAGTGCTTATGCACTTCATGTCGTTCAGTTGATTGTGCGCTCGAGCTAGTCAGGTTCGTCAAGTAACCTGATATGTTTATTGTATGTTCACCAAGTTTGGATGCTACTGCTTGAACCTAGGGTACTAAACTTACCAGTGAAATCCTGTTAACTATGGTACCTCGATCCGCTAAGACTCATGAGCTGGGCATGGTAGTATGGGATACCATGGTCGAGCTGTCGGCCTACGCTGGGGCCACGTGGCTCCCCATAGTGACCAGTGAGCAACCTTGACTCGTGAGCCGAATACGGTGGTATGAGAACTGTATTTGAGCTGTCGGCCTACACTGATTGGTGACGAGCCCTTTGTAGTGACCTCGAGCATACTCTGAATTTGCGGTGAGGCAACGAGTTTTGCCACGATGTATAGAGTATGAACTAGGCCTGTATCAAGTTAGTGATGAACCGTTAAAAAGGTGATGGGGGAGTGGTATAACAATTGCTTGTAACAGCCCTGACAGCCTTTGCAGCGCACTAGAACCATACTTTTGTATGAGATTATCTAGGTTTGATGACCCTAAAATGGATCATGTTTGGGAATGATACAAGGGAGGTACCTTAGTTTCTCAATCCTGCTGTTTGAAATGGACTAATAACAACTCGGTAATCATGCTCATCATCGTACTGCATGTGCCTGGAAGATGTGGAGCATTGAGGAATAAAAGCATGCCGGGAACGTAAGATGGTGTCGCATGAGGGAGTATGTCGGTGAGGGCATGCATCATGATTGCATTCATACTTGCATTAATAAGAGTAGTTAGGAGTGTTTGATTATACTGCTTTATCATTACTGCTTGACTGCATTGATAACATGTTGACCTATGCTTTATTGTCCCACTGAGTTAGCTACTCACTCCCACGTTATGGGATGGTGTTATACACACCAACCAGACTCTGTCGTAGGTGCAGATGAGGTGACGACTCAGGAGGCTAGCCGGACTATGACGAGGACCAGGACGAGTTCTCGTATATGCAGTATGCTGGCGGCTTTGACTAGACTGCCTGGATCGACGGGACTTATAGGGCTTACTTCTCTAGTTGTACTTTTATCATTTTAATCGTAAAACAGATACATGGATATGGTGACTCGGTTGGGTTCATACTCTGGAGATTGTGATGGTTTTGTTTCTTTACATACAATTATATACAGTTTCAGTCTTCCGCTTGCCTTTTTACAATTGATCTGGAGTATGAATTATTATTTTGGTATAATCTCACTCATGTTTAATGCACTAACATAGACAACATTTAATCATCATTATCTATGTTGCATAAGTGATGTTTTGGAACTCGAGAGTTGAGTTGCTACTCAACCCTCGAATTTCAGGGTGTTACAAGTTGGTATCAAAGCATGATTTTGTTTTAACCAGACCTGAGTTATGTTCCCACGATGTACGATGACACCTTTTTGACATAGGAGGGTGCAAGAACAATGTAGTAATAGTCTTAGGAATTCCAGTTTTGTCCAACGGTAAAGTTTGCTAAAACGAACGCCGAAATCGAGTCTGTACCTAACCCTGGTCGCACGAGTCAATCCTAAAACACTTCTAGGCCATCTATTGACGGGTTTAGATCACAATCCACCCAACCCTAGTTGTTAAAAGCAGTAAACATCAGTTTAAATCAGAGACTTCTTAAAACTACCCAGATTTGGAATGAACGGAGTCATGGGCCTCCCCGCGCTAATCCAGAGGGACCCAGGACAGACCCAGGGTGTCCTTGGTACCTTAAGAGGGTGGTGAACACCGCCCTACCGCGGTGGTACATTTCTCGGCCAAGCAGACCATGGCGGAACCGCAGTCAGGCCCATCGGGTCTGGTCAGGGTCGGCCCGACTCCAGGACAGGCCCCTATTTCTATTCTGTTTGCCCCCCTCCCCTCATTTCTACTCTTTTAAGCCCTCCAAATTGCTGTCTCTCTCTTAACTCTCCCTCCCAATCGTCAAAACCCTCATTTTCGGTCACAACCCATCCCTCTCCTTTGTTCACAGCAACCTTACCTCCCTATCCTCTCCATTTCTCTCTCACTTCAGCCCATATACTCCCCAGTTCATCTCAAAATCATGCACACCCCTTACCCCACTTCATCTCTTCTTTTTCCTTCCTAAATCATGGTCATTTGGGCCTCTACAACCACTGTTGAGACCCAAGTTTGTGGTGAAGTAAGGAGAGAAGCCCTTTCTCTCTCTTATTTTTATTTTTCATAGCTTTCTTCGCCATTGTTTTGGCCATTTTCTCCATCTCCGCCATCCTTTCTCTTATGGGAAAATGGAAAGACCGCTGCAGATGAAGCTGTGCCTAGCCGTCCAACCCGTTCGAGGAGGGAAGTGGATGATGAAGCCAGCCCTAGCACAGTTCGGGAGTATAGGTCGAAGCAAGACCTATATCCCCAACTTTCGATCTGAAATACCTTTCCGATAGGCTTCGAATACGGTCGTTTTGCTGAGCGTAAGATTATGTTCGAAGCTCACGTGGATGAGAGAATGTTTGGGCTACACCTGGTGATAGACTGCTTGGTGGATATTGAATGGGGTCTTATTTTTTAAGGTGAGTCTCCTGCATGTGAGAACACGGTTCGTGCCTTCTACGCCCATATCATAAACCCATCGTTGAAGCCTCTTCAGTTCACGGTCTCTGTAAGGGGCATAAGGCGCACAATTACTGTGGTTGAGATGGCGCAGATCATGAACATCCCATGTGGTGAAGTGCTTCCTAATGACAACTTCTTCAGGAGTGTGCGAGAAAGGGATCACCGTACGCGATTTGTGGTCGACGGGTTTCTTGAACGCGAGGAAACTGTCTTTCGTCGTCGAAGTTGACAAATGACTTTCGTCTACTTCACCACATTTTCACATATAATGTGTATCCACGGTCAAGTAACCACACGGAGTGTACTCAGTTGATGGTGAACTTCCTATACAGGATTGGACATGGGGACAACTTATGCCTACCCACGTTTGTCCTATTTCAAATAGTTCAGGTCATTCGATCTGTCAGGAACGACCCCTCGCTCCCATTTGGCCGCCTAATATGCAAGATGGTTCGAGACGTTGAATATAGGCTTAACATGGAAGACCTTGCACCAGTCCGAGTCATAAGTGAGGCTACGCTTAACAACATGAAGATCGGCCCTCGACAATGACAAGCCTGACTCGACGAGTCTAGAGATGAGTCAGATAGCGCAGGTGAAGAGAGTGTTGACCTCGAGGCCGGAAGCGAAGAAGGAAGTGGTGATGAGATACAAGAAGAAGAAGATGAGGATCAGGATACTGAGGAGAGCTCTCCTCCTGGAGCACCAGAGTCAGACGCTGCTCAGGCTACGAGGGATGCTTGTATGATTCATATTGAGGAGAGCTAAGCCACCCTGCGGTAAGATATTGGACAGGTTTGGGCTGAGCTTAGTGAGACCCGAGCCAAGCTTGGGGTGACCGAGGCCTACATGAAGAGAAGTTTTAAGAAGGTGTCTCACACATTGAGGATTATCCTGTGCTGTGTACAGGACAAGGATGCTCCTCCTCCATCACTTGACTCGGATGCCTAGTCATCCAAGTTGTTGTTTGTAGTTTGTTTTGCTTACCACTTTAGGCGGTTTATGTTTTCATGTTGATGGATGCAGTAGTTAGTAGTATGTTTTTATAGTAGTTGAAGTTTGATTGTATTAGCTCCCCTACATCTTCTGTCATGATTCATGTAACTCTGTATTTCATGTATTATGACAATTTTAGTAATAAAATGCATACAACCTCTTTTGTTATGATGTGTGTGGAATGCTTAAGTGATTGCGTATTGTGTTGCCATGCTTTATCTCATATGCAATGTACCCTATGTTGTATAGGGCATGTCACGGAGGTTTATGAGGAGCACGGCACCCCTCTTGCTCACTGACTCGATGGAGCAGACTCCTCCTGGCAGAGGTGGTCCTATGGACCCGGGTTCTGGCTCGGATTAGCCTTCTGTAGGTCCTACTGGTGGATTGCCACCTTATACACCCCCGGTTCGTGAGCAGAACCGGGCGTCCTCTTCGACACCGTATGAGCCGCAGGCTGCTTCACCTACTGACAGGTTCGAGCAGATGATGATGCTGATGCAGCAGCAGCACCAGTAGCTTCTTACGGTTTTATCATCTCAGGGTGGGAGTGCGACTCCACCTTCGCCATGTACACGTCCTGCTGAGCCTACAGAGCCTCCTACTCAGGCTGAGGATGTGCCTCTGCCCACACCTGTTGCGTACCTTATGGGAGACGTGGGTACTCACGGTCTACTTGAGAGATTCCAGTGCTTGAGGCCTCCGACTTTTACGAGTTCTCACAGACCCGAGGAGGTTGAGTACTGGTTAGACCGCATTTCGAAGATACCGAGGATGTTGCATTGTTCTGAGGCTGAACAGGTTGAGTTGGCCGCCTTCATGTTCGAGAAAGAGGCTAGCTTATGGTGAGATAGCATACTGCGGACCGTCGCAGTGGGATATATGTGGACCTGGGCAGCATTTGAGTTCCATTTCCACGAGAAATATTACCCTCAGGCCTACCGACACGAGAGGGAGAATGAGTTCCTACACCTTAGACAGGGAGGCATGCCGTCACTAAGTATGAGTATCACTTTACAGAGTTGGGCCGCTTTGTCCCGACTATACTTATTAATGAGTCGATGCGGATTCGACGCTTCTCTGAGGGTTGCGACCTGACATCCAGTCGAAGATGTGCTGTGTCCGCATACCATCCTATGTGGAGTTGATTCATATGTCCATTCAAGCGGAGCAGGATGTGGACCGCTTGACACGCTCTCATGGCCCTATGGGGCTTAGACCACGACCTGATGTTCACGGCAGGCCTTTCCTTGGCAAGAGGCCTCGTGCTGATTCGCCTCCCCCGATCGCAGCGCCAGTGGCTCCGATGAGACGCCCTATTGTGACCTGTACATACTGCAGGAAACAGGGTCATCCTGCTGGGAGTTGTTTTGCGCAGATGAGGGATAGCGGGTTCTCTCAGCCGCAGATGATTGGTCGCTCTCGCCCACAGGCTCTATCGACTCCACCACTTTGGATGGCACCTGCACATCCGTCCTTCAGCCCACTTGCACCTCGCTTCCGGCCTCCTCAACGGCCCATGATACCTTAGCCTAACCGATCACAGCAGGCGCGTGTTCATGCACTTATAGCAGAGGAATCAAAGACTGCACCTTTAGCGCCTATGGCCTTCGAGGTCATTACGCACGTCCATGGTACTCCCATCTTCTTATTGGTGGACACTGGGTCCACTACCTCTATGATTTCATGCACGACAGTCAAGCGACTGGGTTTAGTTACTGCTTCTACGAGAGGAGTGAGGGTTATCACTATTACATGGACTTCATCAGAAGTTACTCGTATGTGTGAGGTTTGCCTGATAGACTTGGGTGGCAGAGTGATACTAGTTGACCTGATCGCCATCCCCCTATTCCATTACGACGTTATCTTCGGTATGGATTGGCTCACTAAGATGCGAGCAGAGATCGACTGCGAGATTAGGGTAGTGACAACCTATGGTCTTGATGTCATGGCCATTACTTTTTCTGTTCAGGTCAGTCACACTACTAGGTTGAGATGTTACGCTTCTTCATTAGAGGCTGTTGATGTTCCAATGCTTGAGGATACGCCTGTAGTTCAGTCTTTTACGAACATGTTTGCACGAATTCCTAGGTTGTCACCTCGGCGCGAGATCGACTTTACCATTGACTTTATACCCGGTGCGACACCCATCTCTTTACCGACGTATCGCATGCCTCCGTGTGAGATGGAGGAACTGAAGAAACAGATTGACGGGTTAGTAGAGAAGGGCTTTATACGACCTAGTGTGTCTCTTTGGGGAGCACCTGTACTGTTTGTGAAGAAGAAAGATGGCTCACTACGGTTATGTATTGATTACCGTAAGTTGAACCAAGTCACCGTGAAGAACAAGTATCATTTACCCAGGATAGATGATCTGTTTGATTAGTTGAAGGGGGCAAAGTATTTCTCAAAGATCAACTTGCAGTCAGGGTACCACTAGTTGCACGTCAGAGATGAAGACGTGCAGAAGACAGCTTTCAGGACCTGTTTTGGGCATTACGAGTTCCTGGTGATGTCGTTCGGTCTTACGAACGCACCGGCCGTGTTCATGGACTGATGAATAGGGTATTTCAGTCATTCTTATACTAATTCATCATTGTATTCATTAATGACATCCTGATATATTCCACCAGTCGGGAAGAGCATGAGGTGCACTTGAGAGCGGTGTTGGATACCTTGAGGAAGAACCAGTTGTATGCGCAGTATAAGAAGTGCGACTTCTGGCAGGAAGAAGTCAAGTTCCTGGGACATGTGGTGTCCAAGGATGGGATAACTGTGGACCTTACTAAGGTAGTCGCGGTTCAGGATTGGAAGCAGCCTGGCTCGGTTACCGAGGTGAAGAGTTTTCTTAGCCTGACAGGGTATTATTGACGCTTCATTCGGGACTTCTCGAAGATTGCTAGGCCGTTGTCATAGTTAACGTGTAAGGATTTGAAGTTCGCCTGGAATGAGAAGGCAGAAGTAGCTTTTTAGGAGCTGAAGGACTGACTGACGTCTGCCCCTGTGCTAGTATTGTCAGACCAAAGGGTTAAGTACATGACATACACTGACGCATCTCGCGTTGGTTTGGGTTGTGTCCTTATGCAGAAGGACAGGGTGATTGTGTATGCCTCGAGATAATTAAGGAAGCACGAGGAGAATTACCCTATACACGACCTTGAGTTAGCAGCTGTCATCTTTGCATTGAAACTCTAGAGACATTACCTCTACGGAGAGGAGTTCGAGCTTTTCTGCGACCACAAAAGCCTTATGTATATATTCACGCAGCGAGACTTGAATATGAGGCAGCGCAGATGGATAGAAACCTTGAAGAACTTCAAGTTCGAGGTCTCCTATCATCCTGGCAAGGCCAACCTTGTGGCGGATGCGTTGAGCCGCAAGAAGGCTATTGCATTTGCAGCTCCGCTGATATAGCAGAGTGGGATATGCTAGAGTTTGTGTGGACTTCGAGCAAAAACTCACGGTTGAGGAGCCATTTAAGTGTGTCGCGCACGTTCGGGTGCGGCCACTCATTGATGATAGGATTATCGAGGCCTAGAAAGGCGACATGCGGTTGTCTAAGCTTCGAGAGCAAGCTAGCGACACCGAGGACTCTAAGTGGAGAGTTGGCACAGATGGGGGTCTACGATACCGTGGCCGCTTATGCGTTCCTGATATTCATGACTTGCGACAGGAGCTCCTCGAGACTGCCCACAAATCGAAGCTTACGATGCACCCTGGTAGCACGAAGATGTACCAGGACATGAGACGGTCTTATTGGTGGGATAGCATGAAGACCCACATAGCAGAGTATGTTTCTCGATGTCTGACATGCCAGCAGGTCAAGGCAGAACATTACTGACCTCTTAGACTATTTCAGCCCATGCCCATAGCTGAATGGAAGTGAGACTTCATTTCCATGGATTTCATATTGGGGCTGCCGAAGACGAGGAAGGGACATGATTCCATTTGGGTGATTGTGGACCGGTTGACTAAATTGGCCCATTTTCTCCCTATCAGAGTCACGAACTCTGCAGACGAGCTGGCTATGCTGTACATCAGAGAGATTGTGCATCTGCATGGAGTTCTCTTAGAGATCGTGTCGGACAGAGATGCGCGGTTCACGTCTATCTTCTGGACTCGTATCCAGGAAGCGATGGGTGTGAAATTGAAGTTAAGTACTGCATTTCACCCTCAGACAGACGGGCAGACAAAGCGAGTGAACCGAATTTTGGAGGATATGTTGTGGGCCTGTGTCTTGGACTTCAATTACAGTTGGGATGATTGTCTTCCTTATGCAGAGTTCGCGTACAACAACAGCTTCCAGGCGAGTATTGGTATGGCCCCATATGAGGCCTTGTATGGTCATCCTTACAAAGCGCCGCATTGCTGAGCTGAGGTTGGCGAGCGCAGTTTGATTGGGCCGGAGTTGGTACAGGCGACCTCAGAGAAGATCGACATTATCAGGTGTCCACTTCTTACAGCGCAGAGCAGGCAGAAGAGTTATGCCGATACGAGGCGGCGACCGCTTGAGTTCGAGGTCAGAGAGCATGTATTCCTCAGAGTTTCCCCTATGAAGGGAGTCCTTTGGTTTGGGAAGAAGGGGAAGCTCACACCGAGGTTCATTGGCCCGTTTCCGATACTTAATCGAGTGGGTGCTGTGGCATATCGTCTCTCTTTGCCCACACCACTTGCAGCTGTACATAACGTATTTTATGTATCTATGCTGAAAAAGTACGTTCCTGATCCTTCACACATTATCAGATGAGAGTAGGTACAGTTGAGCGAGGACGCTACATATGTACTGCGCCCGACACGTATCCTTGACAGAAAGGAGCAGGTACTACGTAGCAAAGTAATTCCACTCGTGAAGGTACTGTGGACGCATCATATAGAGGAGGAAGCTACGTGGGAGACAGAAGCCGAGATTCGAAAGAACTACCCTCAGCCTCTCGAGGAGTACGAAAGGTACTAATTTCGAGGATAAAATTTTTTCATTAAGGGGGGTAGATTGTAACGACTCGAAAAATTCCGTACAATAGCCCGAGTACCACCTCAGGCAGAAATCGCTTAGGATCAAATCCTTTAGAAAATTGAAAAAGATAACTAAGTACTAAACTAAATTAGCCATAAAATCTGCTAGAATCGCTTTAAATACGATCTGCAAGATCCAAAACTTATAGAATCATTGACGCTAAGTTACCCTAAAATCTAGGATTAAACTCATTACCCGACTGCTCTCGGGAGTATATTGAAACTCCGTATTAGATCTGGACCACACATCGAAAGTCCAAATGATACGAAGTTATAGACTTAGGACAGCCTCGCTGGGCCTAACAACCATCTCAGAGATCAAATCCAAATTGTGTACCACGGCTGTTCGCTTGAGTCCGGAGCGAGGAGTGTGAGAACGCTTGGTTTTCTTTATAAATAAATATCTCAAATAGTAATCTGAGACTTATTACTTGCGAACAATTTGTAAGCGACCAGACCGTCAGAATCTGACCTAAATATACTCTCGGATCAGGAAAAATTTCATATACATGGCAGTGTACTTGAAATCTCTGATTGAGTTTCACTGACCGTTGAACTGAAACTGGTCCGCCACGCGTGATCTGGGAATCCAATTGAAACGAAAAATTAACTCCACCTAAATCCAGTATTGGTGAGCTTAAGTCCAACCTTTGGCTCAAGGGGGCCCGCTAGAAGTGCTTCGTTGAGATGGAACAGGCTTACTTTGGTTATAACCCAAGTATACCCTGACCTTAAGTCTGTTTTGGTGTGTTTTTAGGCCATATAAGGACCTTAGAACCCTCTCTCCTTCAGCCATACGAATTTGAGAGAAACCCAAGGAAAGAAAAGAGAGAGAGAAAGTGTGAGAGAAGTGGGAGAACCTCCCTACTGCTTTTCCCTGCCGCTACACAAGTTTCACCACTCCATTCTCATTGCTTTCTCGGCGATTCCGACCTCGTTTCTAGGTAAGAAACCATAACCCTAATCTGTTTTGGGGTTGTGATGGTTATAGGTTATGAAATATCTAACCTATTTCATTCTATAGGTCACCAAACTGCCGAATACGAAGGCTTAGCAAACTTATCGGATTCGTTACGATTTTACGATAGAAGGTGAGGACTTTAGGTGTATAGGTTGTGGTTTTCAATCCTTTCAATGTCAGATAATGACAGATTCATGATCTACATGCAATTGCACATGCACAAAGTGCTGTCTGTTTTCCATTTCGATTAAGTACGAAGAATATGGAATTTTGTGTATTCTAGGTATTTGTAGAAAGTACCATATACGTATAAATTTTGAAAATGTGTTTGCCATGATTATTTGTTGTATGAACATATTAGATATGTGTAAAATATTTTCTTGGTGAAAGGGCTCACCCTAATACATGTTTTGCTATATACACTATGTATGTTGAAATAGTGTATTCTAAGTGTTTGTGAAAATGCTTGTGAAAGTAAGTGCTTGGCTGATGGTGCCTTAGGTAGGTGTTGAGATGGGATTCTCAACTACCTTAGAGACGTATACGATTTCCTCCATGTTGGTTGTTTAATTTAACTGCTTATGAAATATATGTGTTTGTATTTCTTGTTTACTTTGTGCTTTGTAACATGCTTTATGACATGTTTGTTAACATGCTTGAATTACTTTGTTTATTAAGCTTTACTCCACATGCTTTGAAGAAGGATTAGTTGCGTTTGGGACTATGAATATAGTCCAGACAGTCGGTACCAGACTTGAGTTCGTGGTTGAGATTTATTTCGCCACGTAGGATGTGTTTGACGAACCCGATTCGTACTTCCGTTGGCGACAGTGGTTAGGCCACGCGAAGTGCTTATGCACTTCATGTCGTTCAGTTGATTGTGTGCTCGAGCTAGTCAGGCTCGTCAAGTAACCCGATATGTCTAATGTATGTTCACCATGTTTGGATGCTACTGCTTGAACCTAGGGTACCAAACTTACCAGTGAAATCCCGTTAACCATGGTACCTCGATCCACTAAGACTCATGAGCAGGGCATGGTGGTATGGGACACCGTGGTCAAGCTGTCGGCCTACGCTGGGGCCACGTGGCTCCCCGTAGTGACCAGTGAGTAATCTTGACTCGTGAGTCGAACACGGTGGTATGGGACACTGTATTCGAGCTGTCGGCCTGCACTGATTGGTGACGAGCCCTTTGTAGTGACCTCGAGCATACTCTGAATTTGCGGTGAGGCGACGAGTTTTGTCGCGATGTATAGAGTATGAACTAGGCCTGTATCAAGTTAGTGATGAACCATTAAAAAGGTGATGGGGGAGTGGTTAACAATTGCGTGTAACCGCCTTGGCAGCCTTTGCAGTGCCCTAGAACCACACTATTGTACGAGATTATCTAGGTTTGATGACCCTAGAATGGATCATGTTTGGGAATGATACAAGGGAGGTACCTTAGTTTCCCAATCCTGCTGTTTGAAATGGACTAATAACAACTCAGTAATCATGCTCGTCATCGCACTGCATGTGCCTACAAGATGTGAAGCATTGAGGAATGAAAGCATGCCGCGAACGTAAGATGGTGTCGCATGAGGGAGTATGTCGGTGAGGGCATGCATCATGATTGCATTCATACTTGCATTAATAAGAGTAGTTAGGAGTGTTTGATTATACTACTTTATCATTACTGCTTGACTGCATTGATAACATGTTAACCTATGCTTTATTGTTCCACTTGGTTAGCTACTCACTCCCACGTTACGGGACGGTGTTGTACACACCAACTAGACTTTGTCTTAGGTGCAGATGAGGTGACGACTCAGGAGGCTAAGCCGGACTACGACGAGGACCAGGACGAGTTCTCGTATATGCAGTATGCTAGCGGCTTTGATTAGACTGCCTGGATCGACGGGACTTACAGGGCTTACTTATCTAGTTGTACTTTTATCATTTTAATTGTAAAACAGATACATGTATATGGTGACTCAGTTGGGTTCATACTCTGGAGATTGTGATGGTTTTGTTTCTTTACATACAATTATATACAGTTTCAGTCTTCCACTTGCCTTTTTACAATTGATCTGGAGTATGAATTATTGTTTTAGTATAATCTCACTCATGTTTAATGCACTAACACAGACAACATTTAATCATCATTATCTATGTTGCATAAATGATGTTTTGGAACTCGAGAGTTGAGTTGCTACTTGACCCTTGAATTTCAGGGCGTTACAGCAATCGTTCCTACATTTCCACCTATCCCCCGCATGCTCCCTCTACTATCACTCCCAATTGACTATAAACAGAATTGTAATTAGATTTATCAGAGAATGCATAAGTCTAAATAAACTCAAGTATTTGAAGGACATGCATATATACCTGTGTAAGGGCATCATCTACACTGGTCATCCGAGATGTAGGATTACTACTTTGAATCGATTTTATTTTTTCTAATGACAACATCCAAAAGAAAAATTATAGTGCGGGAAAGAAGCATTTAAAATTCACATGGATAATGAAAGGATGTACGAGGGTTGCACTTACAAAGGTTTTTTGGAAACCGCACTTCGTTGTCCTTTGTTGTATGGGCTCAGAAGTACACCTCAACCCTACTAACCTCGACATCCGTAGTAAGATTCCTCTCAATTGCCTTTTCCCCATAACATCCATGCCAAAACACATAAATAATGGAATTAAATGACTAATAAATTGAAATAATTATCATAAATAAAGTAGAGCTATGTTATTTTAGGACATGTACCATCTCATGAAGTGTGGCAGCTATGTTACGCTGACCAAGTGTAGAAGGCCCAACTTGTTTGGCCCGATTGGATGCATTTCTTACACTTGATTCCTTGAATTTATCAGTATTGTAATAATCCACGAAGATTATCCAATCATCAATAGGGACACCAATAGGGGCGGGATACGATTTCACAACTGCAGGATCCTTATCCTTAATATACTTTGTATGCAAAGTGTTCTTGAAATTTCTCCAAGCAGCCATACAGCGATCACGATCGTATTGTGGCCATGCTTCTTGGTTATCCTGAAATTCATAACTACACACCGAACTTTGTTCGTCGGTGGTAGTCGGTGTTACCGAAATGTCCAATCAGTGGTACCGAAATACCTTCGAAATGTTACTGGACTGTTTTGAGCGCTTTTGGTGACACCGAAGGTATATTCGGTGATACCGAAAGTACTATTCGGTGACACCTTTTCCTACCGAATGTGGACAGATTTTTCTACTTGTCCATTTAATTATTCATTAACTTGGGACTTGCTAAAGTTAAGACTAAAGGATAGAAAATATGAACTCGGAATTAGTTTTAAATAGATGACCTAAGTAGGTTTTCCTATTTGGGTTGGGATCATCTATTTGCAAGGTCAAGATCATAGAAGTGGTTCCTTGTCTTCAATGTGGATTTGGTGCTTCTGATCTAGTTGTGTCATCGGTCTTCATTTGCCAAGAACTCATCTGACTACTTGACACAACTAGTTATGTGATTGACAAACAAGTGTACAAAGGTGGGTGCACTTACAGGTCTCAACATTCATAATGTACTACTCAATTAGGATAACTAAGCATTTTTTTTAAATTGCATCCTAAGCATTTATATGCACTACTAAAAAACCGGGCAATGCTGACGGACCTGGGGTGGCTTTGGCTATAGCTAAAATCCATCGGCGAAGGTCTGTAATCTGTCGGCATAGTTAAAATTTTGAATGGTGGACATCCAACCGTCCATATTTTTCTCATTTTGTGGTCCGTCCAAGACTTATTCAGGGCTCATGTTTGGGAATCAATCCCAAGATGATCTTAATAAATTGATGGACGGCATGGATGAAAAATATACATTGTGGTGGGGCCCATTGAGCCCTCCCCTTTGCAAAGCTTGGTTTACCATTTTTTTCTTTAGGACAAAGCCTGTGAGTTTTGTACATAATGTAAAATAGTGGTGAGTCGTTCATGTAAATAGTGGCAATGATATAGAGTTATCCAGACCATTCAAATAATCCGTCTAGTTTTAAGTGTTTAATATTTAGATTTTTATTATATAATACAATCTTAACCATTCAAAAAATGGTCCCTCTTACATGTATGACCATTAACAGGTTTTTCGTTATAAACAATGGTAAACAAATCCTGTTTCGGATTTGAAAGATTTATCTGATTTAGAAGAGGATTTGAGATATTGAGCGCCATTTCCTCTTTTCCCATTTTCAAGTAGCGCATCCCAGCCCTCAAGAACTTCTCCCATTTTCAGGCAGTGACATCCCAATGCCATCGAGTAGCGGCATCTTCCATCACCATCGAGCAGTGTCATCTTCAATCTTCCATCGAGCAGTGTCATCTTTAAATAGGTGAGTTCTCTTTCCTCGCCGATCGGACCCACCATGATGTGTTTTATGTGGCCCCACTATAATGTATGCCTTAATTGAAATCGGGGCCAAGTGCAGAAGCACGTGGAGGAGGAGATATTTAATAGTAAAGAGGAAAAAGAGAGAATAGAGAAAGGTGGGCCAAAATGATCTCGATATATATGGTTTCTCTATTTTAAGCCCTTGGTTTAGTGAGACAATCATACGGACAGTTAAGATGATAAGATGGGTGGATGTTTAGTTATCTGCCACACGCCATGGATCAGCAATCCAAGCCATTGATGTGATGGGCTCAATGTGGATAATCCATGCACCAAAAGTCCTAACACAGGAAGATCCTAGCCATTAAATATCTGACAGCTTTTCCATTGAATGTGTACTAATTGTTCCATGGTTTTTGGTGAATGAGCCAAGTCAAGCCATCATATGAACGATTGAGATAGGAGAATCAAGGGCCCCACTAGTGCTAACACAAAACCTACAAAGTGTACATGTTCCTAGTTTGATGATCATTATCTAACACACGAAATTTTTTATTTCCATTAAGTAACATGTTATTATTATTCTTTTCCATTATAGGGAGGGGTTGGATTATTAAAGATCTATGACTTGCAGATTCCTGGAATTTGTATATTTTACAGTTGCAGTTTTTTGGAACTTGTGTTTGTATTTTAAAGTTGCAGTTTTGCATTGACCAAGTGTGTTACTATTAAAAAAAAAAAAAAAAAACAAACATAAAAACATAAGTGGTATGTCCATATTGGCCACACCTCTGAAAAGTTCTTTCTTCGAGTCGTGCAAATCCTCAATCATACACTCTGTATTATATTTTGGTCAGAGAAGAGAGGAGAGAAGGATTGACAAAGGCACGCAAAAAGACAAAATCATCTACACTTTTCCATGCTAACTAGTAATTAATAAAATATTAAGTCGTGACTTGGAAGTGGTTTGCTAGAATACATGCATATGTACTGTCATAAGATATGTCGTGACTTTAGTCTTTGACTAGTAATTATCTAGTTTTTCTCACTTTATATGGTAAGTTTATATATATATATATATATATATATATATATATATATATAATCTGATTTGATTATTTCAACTCTTTGATAAATTTACTCTTTTATGGCAAATATGGACGGTTTACAGTCTCTTTATAATTGAAAGTTTTAAGTACTCAATCTAATAGGGGCACTATCATAAATGGGTTAAGTCATAGAAAAAAACTCAAATCCAATCGCTACGATCTCGATCTATCATGCGGCATTACATGGGGATGTATTGCAGAAAACCTCGAATGAGAATGGTGTTATCCTAAATAAAAGAGAATGCCTCGTGCACAGATAGATGAGAATTCTATGGTGCTGGTACATATTTATCACTACGCCAAAATAGCCAATTTGCGACGTATTAGTCCATCGCAAAAATTGCTTGGTTTAACGACGGATTTAATCCGTCGCTAAAGGAAAAGGTCCGTCGCTAAACCCGTTTCTCTTGAAAATCCGAGTCCAAATGTCATGAAATTTCGCGACGGACTGTAATTCGTCGGTAAAATCTGATTTACGTCATATTGACGACGGAATTTGGTCCATCGTAAGTTTGCGACGGATTTAATCCGCCACAAATTTTAATTTTGCGATGGATTATGATCAGTAGCAAACACCCGCCCAAAATACCAAAGGGCGACGCATTTCAGTTGCTTTTGAGACGGATCATGGTCCGTCGTAAAAGGACTTTTGCCTTAAAACATTAATTTTTTTCTTTTTTTTTAGAATATGGTGGAAATTTAAGTTTTTTATTAGCCTAATAATTATTTTTTAATAGAATTTCATTGGTTTAATTGTACATATTTATATCTAAGATTATTTTTTAACAAATGATTGAATGCAAAAAGAAAATTTATTTTGTTTTTATATTAAATGAGTGAAATTTTTATTTTTATTTTTTAATTTAAAACTAAAATTTAAATGATTTGTAATATCACATGAAAAAGAATATTAAGAAGTTGATAAAATTTAACAATATTTGAGAAAAAATTAGATTTTGAAAAAGTAAAAATCATGATATAATAAAAATCTATTTTGTGGGAACAAAAAAGGATATTGAATAAAGTTGATAATTTTGATAAAAAAGAATTTGATTTTGAGAAAAAAATAATATCCTGAGAAAGAAAATTAAAAGATTTTTTAAAATGTGAAAATTTTCACAATGTTGAAAAATGAAAATATTTTGAAAAAGAAAATGAGTGCATTTTGAAAAATAAAATAAAATTGACAAGTTCATTAAAAATTAACTAGTATGAAAAAAATGGAGTTAGAAAAAATTAAAATTTTTAAAATAAAACGATGTTAAAATTTTGATACTTTAACAAAAACAAACAGTTTGAAACGAAAAATAAAGAACTTGAAAAAAATTGTGATTTTGAAAAATAATTGAAAATGTTCAAAATTTGAAATTAAAAGAAAAAGTTATTTATAAAAACATTGAGATTTTGAAAAAATATATATCATTTTGAAATAGAAAATCGAAAAGTTGAAAACAAAATGATTCTTTTGAAGAAAAAAATTAGCATTTTGGAATTTTTGGGAAAAAAAATAAAATTTGAGAAATTTTTTGAGATTTAAAAACTAAAATTCAGAATTTGTATTTTATTATTATTTTTAAAAATATTTTATAATAAAAAATGATATTTTGTTAAAAGTTTTCAAAGAAAAATTAAGAGTAAAAAATATACATTTTGAAAAAAAATGTTATTTTTAAATGGAAATTGAAATTTAATTGTGAAAAAAAAAAATATTTTTTAATAAATTATTAAGCACATCCACTAATTGAACCTTTAACCATTTTTGACAATCTAATTAGTCCAGATTGAAGAGTAAATAACTTCGGATGTTTAAATCAAATTTCACTCAAATTGTTAATCAATCTTATATGCCCAATATCTTTCTCATATGTAGCTTGATCGGGGCGAGTAATCAATCAAATTGAATGTATTGATTAGTAAAATAGAGTGAATGGACCCGACATATAAAATGGGGCAAATATTCTGGTTAAATTGTGACCCAACTCATTGACCTCATGAGAACCTAAGAATTGATGTCAGTAAGTTTTGTGGGGCCCATCATGATGTCTGTCAAACATCAACACCGTGAATTTGATGTGTCCCCTTTAGGTTACGAGATATCTAAAAAATCATCCGTATACAAAACTCAGGTGGCCATACCATCTAAAACCATATGAAGATATCCTAAAAAATATAAAAACACTTAACGGGGCCCACATTATTTTTGGATGTGGCTGAAACTTGGTCTAACCCCTCATCCAAGTGGGTCACACATAATGAGTGGGTTGGATATATGAATCACATTTAGGCAGGTCCAATATATGATTATGAATATTTTAAGGAAACCCCTCTCCACTGTACTTAGGTGAGTTACTCGTTACCCTTAGCATATTGGGTAAACTCTGTGGGGTCCACCGTTATTTATTTAATTTATCCACTCATTTCATCCATGTTAACAGGTAATTTTATGTATAGAGAGCAAAAAAGAAGCATATCCAAAGCTCAAGTGGACCACACCACAGGAAATAATGTGATTGAACCTCTACCATTAAAAAATTCTTAGAGGCCACAAAAATTTTGGATTAAGCTGATGTTTGTGTTTTCTTTTCATCTATATCTTTTTGATATTATGAACCGGTTGGATGGCTAATAAACATTACTATATATGGGCCTAAGGAAGGTATCAATGGTGGAAATCATTATTCCACACTGTTTCGTGTGGCATGGTCCACTTGGGCTTTGGATTTACCAAAAATTTGGGATCAACCCAAACCGTTCATCCATTTTTCGAGATCATTTTAGAGAATTATCCAAAAAATAAATCATATCCAAAGATTAAATGGACCACACCATAAATACCAGCAAGGGCGATAATTTTCACCGTTAAAAAATTCGTAGGGCACACCATAACGTTTATTTTCCATCCAATCTGTTCATAAGGTCACAAAGACATGGATGAAGAGGAAAAAAAAATTTTCTTATTGATCCAAAACTTCTGTGACCCCAAAAGGGTTTCATTGGTAGATGTTCAATCCCCCAGTGCTTTTGATTGTGTGGTCCACTTGATAGTTAGATTTGTCTTATTTTTCATCTCCAGCCTTATGACAAGCTTGCCATATGGATGGATGGTTTGGATATAACACATACCTCATGATGGGAACCTCATGATGGGACCCACAAAACTTGCTGACGTCACCAGCCCATTCCCATCTGCAATATCAACGGACGCAGATTAGCTACTGACAGGAGACTTGCTACTGAAGTGATGTCACTAAGTTCTGTGGGCTGGTTGATGTATGTTTTGTATCCTCACCGTCCATCTACTTGGAGAGATCATATTAGGGGATGATCCAAAGAATGAGTTAGATTAAAATCTCAAGTGGACCCCACTGCAGAAAACAGTGGAGAGAGTGACGCCCACCATTAAAAAGTTCTAAGGTCCACAAAAGTTTCAGATCAAGCTGATATTTGTGTTTTCTGTTCTTCCATGTCTTCGCTAACACATGAATAGGCTGGATCTCAAAAAAACATCATGATGGACCTTTGGAAGGTTTCAACGGTAGGCATCACTCTTCCCACTGTTTTCTGTGGTGGGGTCCACTCCAGCCTTGGATCTGCATCATTCTTTGATCCATACCCTAAAATGATCTCTAAAAATGTATGAACGGTGTGGATACAAAACATACATCACAGTGGGGCCCACATAACTTGGTGACGTCACTTTTAGTGAGTCTCGCCAATCCGCGTCCGATATCAACGAATGGTTAGGGCGCCGGCCCTAACCACTCCCTCTCTCTCCATCTCTCCTCTCTCTGCGCCTCTCCCTCTCTTCCCCTCTCCCTCTATGCCCCTCCCTCTCCCTCTACGGTCGATCTACCTCTGCCTCTCCCTCTCCCTCTCCGATCGATCTCTCTCTCTCTCCCTCTCCACTCTCAAACCCTCCTCTCTCCCTCTCCGCTCGATCTACCGCTCCCTCTCTCTCTCTCTCTCCCTTTTTTATATTCTTATTTTCTCTGGTTCAGCACATCAAGGAGCATTCGCAACATCGTATCTCTCTCTCTCTCTCTCTCTCTCTCTCTCTCTCTCTCTCTCTCTCTCTCTCTTCCCTTAACTATTCATATCAATTTGGGCATTTTTTAATAGCATTTTTAATCCTTAAAAGTAACATTGTGCAATGATTTGTGTATTGGAAAATTTTGAGTTTCGAATCCCTAATTAGGGATTTGTAGTGTCGATTCCCTAAATGTGGATTATAGATTAAAAAACTGAAAATCCCTAATTAGGGATTCAAAATTCAAAGTGTTTGATGAAAATCTACAATGGTCTCTTACCATGTTACTTGAGCATGAATATTGTGGGTTTCTACTTTGTTGGAAATGGTCTCCTTCCAAGTGTTTGATGAAAATCCTCAATGGTTTAATACCATGTTGATTGAGCATGCAATGTAGCAATTGTGTCTCTCTAGAAACTTGGCTGTTTATGGAAATTGATTGTTGAACCTAATGTGGCTGTTTATGCAAAGAAGTCTATTAATTTCTGTTAAAAACATCTATTTAGACCATGAACATTCTACTAAGGCTACCATGCAAAATCCCTATTGATTGGTTGATGCAAACTGTAAGCATTCAATCAGCTACCTTCTTTGTTAAAACCATCAATTTCGTAGGAAATGAATTATATGGTTAGGACCTTCTAGTCAAAATGATTATCTAAGAAGGACAAGGGCAATCTTAGGCGTGGCCCACTGAGTGGATTGCTTTTCTGATTGATGATTGGACCCTTTTTTGTTGAAAATGTTTGATACCATCCATTTTATGGGCACTTTTGGTTTTGTTAGGATAGACTAATCGATGAGGTTTTGGCACAATGGCCCATTATTTCATGAATGATCCTAAGTGGAGACTACAAATATATTTTATGGGCCATTATTTCATTGTGGCGAGCCCTATGAATATATCTAATTTTAATCTACTTTGGAGCTTGCATCACCATCGCATGGGGCCCATTTTTGGTTGTGGGTTAGTATTTCCTAGTACTCCTATGTAGGGCCTACACATCCCATCCAATGGGGCCCATAGACCACAATCACATAGCCCACCATGTTCCTCCAAAAATAACTACTTATAAATAAAATGCAGAAACAGTTCTAACAGATTTTTGCTAGCCCATTTTGGATTTCGATTCTTGATCACATGGAGCCCGCTTTGGGCAAGGGGGAATAAACTCCTAGTAGCCTCATGTGGGGGCTTCAAAACCCATGAGATGGTACTTGCTAAAGATATTTGTAAAAATTTTAGTACATCGCCTAAAATGGATTCTTGAAAATTTTGTGCTACATTTTCTACTTTAACTATTATTGGCCCCATTTTGGGAGTCAAGTGCAAAACAAGTAGGGCTCAATTTTTTTTGAGGTAAATGATTATTCTTACTCTCCTATATGGGTACTACAAGTTTCAAGTGGTGGGATCCACTAAGTTTGCGCGTGGTACATTGGCCAAAACGGGTCTAGCACAAATCTGCACATGCTTATACTGTTAAACTATTGTTGGCTCCATTTTAGGGTTTATTCACAGATCCTGTGGGGCCATTTTGGCCAAGAAAAAGAGTTGTTCTCATAGCTCTATGTGGGGTATACAAGAACAAAGTGGTGGGACATGCAACAAGCATGTGTGGGGCCTGTTATAGGTACCCAAAGTCGGCCAAAAATAATAAATAGTAATACAGAAATGCAGTTTTAGTGTTATCCCCATTTTGGGCGTTGTTTGCTGACTGCGTGGGAGCCCCTTTGGGTGATATAAATGATTTTTCCTACACTCTCTCATGTGGACTACAAATCCTAAGTGGAGACTTATATAAATGATTAATCCTAAGTGGAGACTACAAATCCATTTTATGGGCCATTATTTCATTGTAACTAACATGGTTTTTCACTCTGCATTTGCTCTTTGTAGTCTTTCATAAGCTGGTAGTGGGTTGGGATGAGAATGGGACCATCGCATTCTCATCACAATCATGTTTTGGGGAAGAAAAAACACCAAAGAAACAAATGTTGATTGTAAGTTTATACTAATTTATTCTTTAAAAGAAGTTTATAGTAATTTATTTATTTACCTTCAACTTGAATAGCATCATATTCTGAATCCGGTGACTCATCCACCCTATACATAGCATACATGTAGAACAATCCAAGGCCATGCAAATCCTCAGGCTCGGGGATAGTGCAAAAACCCACGCTGGATCAATTAAATTGTGACTCATCCACCCTATTCAGATTGTGTACAACTCTTGAAACATAGGTACTCAGAAATTGTACGCCTTTAAACTATTAACTCACACTGAATCAATTAAATTGTGAAATGGTCACTAAGCTACATTTTAAAAATCAGAATGGTTGAACAATTATAACCTCTGATCCATGAAATTATAGAAATGAATTGTACATGACATTTAAACTTGTAATATACTTTGTGGACGTTTCTTTTTAGATTTGTAATTTTATTTTTTTTTCAAAAGATATAATGAGATGGATTTTTTTTTCTTAAAAAGTTATAATGCGAAGGTTTTTCAATCAAAAGGAAATGCTAAACTATTCCTTTTATCAACAAATGTCAATAGATCTCAGGTATTTTATTTTTAAAAAGAAAAATCTAACTCCCCTTTTATGGAAAATTAAGAAAAAACAGATGATTACACAGAAAACAGCCAATAGATTTTTTAGTTTTTTTTTAAAGATATAATATGACAATTTTTTTTTTGTCAATTTCATGATCTCTCTCAAAATTTGATTGTTTATGAATTGGTATTTTTTTTTTCACATTACAGAAATCAGAATATGAAAGCTCTCAAAATCTGATTGTTTATGAAATGGGTTTTTATTATTATTATTTTTTTCACATTACAGAAATCAGAACATGAAAACTCTCAAAATCTGATTGTTTATAAATTGTTTTTTTTTTTTTTCCACATTACAGAAATCAGAATATGAAAACTCTCAAAATCTGCTTGTTTATGAATTGGGTGTTTTTTCCGCATTACAGAAATCAGAATATAAAAACTCTTAACTAGATTTAGCTTGTTGTTTTTGTTGTTGTGGTTAGCAATATCAATGCCATTTTGTTATTGGGAGAATCCATACAGCAAAATAGGCCGACTATCATATTTTTACGTGGCTCTTACAAAACTAATGAATGGTTGCAGCCATTACTCAAGGTAAAAGTCAAATGCTACTGAATTCTCCTATCCCTTTGTCATTATACAGAATTCAACTTAATTTGTACATCTATTTCAACTTTTTAAAATAGTGGGTCACACTATAGATGAGTCATAGCTCATAAGCAAAAAGATAAAAGAGAAAGACAAAAAAAGAAAGAAAGAAAAGATAACTAAAGGATGACTATGACCACCAGGAAGTTATGTTGAGGATGAAGGGGATCCTTATAGAGATCAAATGGAAGAATTGAAATCTAGAGGAATTGCCAACAGTCACTCTTGCATACCAGGTAATTCATTTAAAATTTTAACTTTTGGTTTATAGGTTTGATTTCCAACTGCTTTATGCTTCTCAGTTCTTTAGTTTGTTTGCCACTTATGAGACATCTAAATCACCATCATCTAAGCCTTATCCCGAATAATTGGTGTTGGCTTCTGATACATCTAAATAAATAGTGAAAATTACATATGTGCTACACCAACCAAGGCTTTAGAACTCACCAAAACCAAGTGGACTTGGTTTCGCTAAGCAACAAATTGATAGGTCCCTTTGAAATATGTATGTTTCAGGATGAGTTGCTATGTGACAGGTGGCAGTTTTAACTAACAGAGCCGCAAACTTACATATTCCTAACTACCCAAGTCTCGGTGAGTTTGGTATCCCTGATTAAGTGGTTTGTACAAGATTTCATATAGGTATTTAGCAAATTTGAGTTGACTCAGCATGTTTTCTAGAATTGTCTTCCATTTTGGGTTCAACTGTTCTCAATTAGCTTTCATTTTCATCAGTCTCTCACAGAGTCTCCATCGTCCTCTTACGTGCTTAATGTTGCGGTGTTACATCATTTAGTTAGCATTATATGCCTTTACTTTTCCTTTTTGTTTATAAACCAACTTTTGAGATGGTTGGCTAAGTTTTTTTTTTTTTTTTTTTTTTTTGTTGCATTGAATGGTTGGTGTAGATAATCACTTTTTTATTTATTAATTTTAGTCATAGTCTCCTCCACGTGCAGCTTCCTACAATTGTGATGGAAGAGGTCTTTGTTGCAAACAACACATCGTGGTCTAAGATGAAGTCCTAGCTCATAGGTTGAGCCTTATTCCTATCAAAGCTGACCCAAGGCTGTTCGAATATGTTTCAGGTTGATAGTTCCTTTTTTTTTTCTTTCGTTAATTTGAATTGGCCTTTTTTTGACATTGATTTTTTTGTATGTATGTATTAGGTACTTCTTCAAGGTCTGTCTTCGAGGGATTTAATATGTCGAAGGAAGAAACTGTAATGAAGGTAAAAAATCAAAGATTATATGGTTTGCTAGATCTGTTTTCAGGCATATGAATTACTGAAGAATAAGTGGAGAATTGTGAAATCTGAACGTTTGAACTTTTTAACGGTCAAAATTTTATTAGCTTCTGCTCGTAATTGCAAAGTTTTTTGGGTTTAAAACCGTTCTGGAATAAGAAAAAATACCATTCATCAAGGTTTATGTGACCTTACCAACAGGTTCAATGGCAAATAAACATTATGGAAATATTATGGTGGGGTAGTAAGGCATTAAACACCATTATTTCCTATAGTATATTCCACACGAGATTTGTATCTTCTTCAATTTTGGGCTTATAACCAAAATGATCTAGCTACGAAAACAGATGGACGTGATGGATATAGAATACATACATCAATTCCCTGACCTGCTACCTCCAACAACTGCAACCATAATAGTTTCTATAGCCATCCTTTTTCCAAGCCATGGATGAGATGACTAGATTGCCTAACAAAAGTGATTCTTTAAAATCATAAGCAATCCATAATAGTTTCTCACAAATAGATGGATCAAATTGTTGCTTAGACATATTTATGTAAATGACCTTGACCATCCATATTTAAGGCCATTGATCAAATGGTTAATATGTCATATCAGTGCAATGTTTTAGAGGTAGCCCATAAAATGTACCTTGGACTTGATGAACAGTGTCCCAATGCAACTAGGAGCATTATAACTTACAGAGCACTGGAGCATTAGAATTTGGACTTTTATCTTGAAATTTCCTTATTTCCTTATTTCGACACTTTGAATTCAAGTTGAGATATTTTAGGATAGTTTTATGTGTGAGCCGATGGGGTTGTAATATCGGTTGATTTGAGCTAGCAGTTAGCACTCGGTACTTTTTGTATGGTTTTAAAGCCAGTTATTAGATCATGATGTTGTTTTTAGGTGAATAAATTGGTTTTTCTTGTTTACTGCGATGGGCTTCAAAACCCTATAGTAGTGATTCTTCTAGAAACCCTTCGGTTTTATTCCTTAGGCTCTCCTGTGAACTGAGACGACACATTTATTTTTATTTTCTGTTATTTCCTTATTTCTTGGCGACTATTGGATTAATTCAGAACATATTGGAGCATCTAATGTGAAATCGATCATGTCGTGCTTCATGCAGGTAAAAAATCCATGGCCTAATTTGATGCTCATAGTGGGGTGTTGCTGAACCATTTTGGTTTAACAGAGGCAAGGTAAGCAGTTCCAAACCTCTCTTAACAGAGGAGATTTAGAAGGGGAACAAAAAAAGAAACAAAGAAACAAGGAAAAGAATATCAAACTATTAGAAGTTTGGTATGACTTCTGGCGACAGCGTGCACCAAGAGTTGGTGCACACATATATCTCCCACCACCTAAAAATGATAGGTTATATGAAAAAAATTGTGATGGGATTTTAAAAATCTATTTTTGAAACACATTTAGGGCCTCTTTGTTAGCCACTCTCAAAAAGAATTTTTTTGATGCATATTTCTATGAAAAGCAAATTATGAAAACTTTCTAGAAATTTGATTTTATTTTGAAGGTTGTTTGGTTGGCACTGCTTGTTTTTCCATCTTCATAGACAATTTGTTTTCCAACTTTGGCCCCTGCCAGGTCAACTTCCTGATTTTATTTAAAGAGGAGAACTTGTTCAGAATTGATACTAAGTTCCCATCCAAACTGAGTTGACTCAGCAACTAAATCCAAAACTGATATGAATAATGACTGCTAAGAGTGACAAACTAGTCACGGTGAAAATAAGGTGCAGAAAAAACATCTCATGGCCACCACACTACTAGCTAATGTTTTATGGAAAGATGGATTATCACAGCTTGCAAATTGTGGTTCTAAAAGCTTCAGTGGTCTCCACATTAATGGGCATCATAATTTTTCTGTTTGCTCATGCACAAATAATAGTTTGCTTCATCAAAAAGCATGTTACTGACAAATGGACAAATGACATTTAATAATAGAATCCCAAGATGGAAGGCATACCATCAGCATCAGATGTCACAAATTAATATCATGAACTCCCTCTGATACCACCAGTAAAACATGACTAATGGATACCAGTAAAACATGACTAATAGATGACTTAGTTTTTTAGTAGTATGCGCAGCTCTTTGGCTTGCTATTTTGTACTTTTTCTTACTTTTTTGGGTTCTGTGATAAGTAATGGAATTTCAAAACTGTTTTTGAGGCAGACTAGTGTTACTTGAGTTAATGTGATTTTTAACATGGATGATTTCTCACACAAGAATGTTTCATGTAGATTCGAATGGCTAGGAGCACCATACAAATCGATGGAGTTGCTGAAGTCTCCACCATGGGCGATTGATTCTTGGTATGATGGGATCGAGGCACGTACCATGTTCCGTCAACCATTTGTGTGTTGACCATAGTGGAGGTGAGACATAGCGACAACCAAACTTTTTTGCAATTCCATGTTTCACGTTCAACTTGAAACTATTCGAATTGTTGTTTGGGTTAGCCCCACCTGGTCATTTCCTCTTTATTAAATTTTGTTACCAATTTTGTGAATAGGATTCTTATTAAACAATCATGTGAATTATTTTTTGAATGACTATCAGGTGTAAGATTCAAATAAATAAATAAATAAATTGATGATATTTTGTTTTATTCGCAGATATTTTAGCGACGGACTAAATCCATCGCTAATTTCTAAATAGAATCAACGATGGATTTGAGGTCCGTCGCTGACTCATATTAGCGACGGACCTTATCCGTCACTAATATTTTAATGACCGGTTTTTTCGAATTTTAGCGACGGATTTTTAATTTTTTGCGACGGATCTTATCCGTCGCTACTATGCAACAGACCTTATTCGTCGGAGATTAAACGACGGATTTTATCCGTCGAAAACAAAAAACGACCCAGTAAACAACGATGGACTAAGCGACAGACGAAATCCGTCGTTTATTTAGTTTTACGACGGATTTGGTCCGTCGTAAATTCGTAATTTTGGCGTAGTGTATAAATTAAGTAGTGACAGTTGGAAAGGAATCCAATTACTTGGAATTTCCAATTGAACTTATGGCTAGGATTTTATATTAAAAAAAAAAAAAGAAATGCAAAATGCTGGAATTTCTAACTGGAAATCGTTTCTAGGCTTTACCAATCTCAATCACAGGAATTTACCCCTACTTAGATTATATTTTGAGGTGGGTACTTTTCCAAGGAGCCAAATGACCCCTTACAATCTTTGATTTTCTTTTTATTTATTTATTTATTTATTTATTAAGAAAGTAAGTAGGTGGTAATTTATGATATTGATTTCTAATGGGCTTATGTAATTTTTTTAAAAAGTTTTGGTCTCTTCTTGTACCCATGAAGTTTCTAACCATAAAGGATTGATTTTTGTTGGACTTATTGATTGAAAGGAAAGCAGAGGTCTTGTTTTATTGTTCATGCAAATTTATACAAATTTTTCTCTATTAGTTTTGCTCCAGCCTCTTCTTGAACTTGTAAAGCTACTGGTAAGAATCAATACCATAAATTGCTACCTACTGCTTAACTACTGGGAATGGTTGGTGAATGACAAATGGTTTAAAATAAATGAGCTATCGCCAAAGTTTAAAGTCAACCTCTCGGATGATTAGATCCTACATCCAGTTTACAAGTGGGATCCTCAGATGAACTATCAAGATGACCATGTGCATGTGTTGCATGTATGTTCTTGATAGCCCTACACACAATCTGTGGGCCCAAAAAATCATATAATTCCACCCTTTTGAAAAGGGTTTGTTTCTTATCTGCAAGGATAGAAAACATTCACTGTGGAATGTGTGATGATGTAGACTGTCCATCTAGTGGCCTACAAATGTTCAGGAGATGACCCAAGGTTTTCACTGATTGCACAATCCTAACCATCCAAAGACCCTACTGGTGCTCTGAAAATTGATGACAAAAACAAAAGAGGATTGGTTCAATTTCATTACTAAACTCCATTATTAGATCTTGTATCTTGGATTGTTGATCCTTTCTAATATATTAGTTTGGAAGATCCTAACCACCTCTCTTAGGAAAATTTTTAGGCGAATGTGGATTGTGGCTGTATTTCTCTTCGTAACCTGTTTATTTCCAGGTCAGAGATTAAAATGATTGTGGGATCTTTGCAATGAAGTATGTTATTCTTAAAACATCCAGAACAATTGGAGGTGAAATCTGAATATTTTGATCAAATAAAGAAGTTTGGAATTTCAGTTTTTTATTACTGATATTGAGAACTTGAATGAGTAACTAAAAATTGTACCATATTACTAGTAAAATCCATTTACTAGCATGCCTTACAACCATTCGAAATCAAGTAACAATAGAAGGACTGAATGATCTGGAATTACATTAGATGGAATTAACACCTTTATTGCACAATGATTACATGCCTAGAAATACCATGGTATTTCCATCGTCCTATCCCATGTTTAAAAATAGATTTAAAATCTTACAGATTTGAAGGAAAAAATACTTGGAAGTTGAGGTTCTTTGAGATGATTTGATTTTTAAGGCCTGTATGGTTGATGGGGAGTTCATTCCTTTGTTTGAGGCCTCTTGTTTTAAGGTGTATAAGATGTAGTGGTTTTCTTTCTTTTTTTCTTTTCCAGGGGTTGTGGGCTGGATTGGTTAGGCAAGCTACATACACAATAGCACGACTTGGGTCGTTTAGGTGAAGCTCTTGCACATGAAGTACAAATATGTTAGACTGTGTATGATGTTTTTCAGATAAATATGTTTTCTATACTTATTTATAGTTATGCTACATAAACTGTTGAAATAATTGATTATGTTTCACTATGACCCATTTCTTCCTTGATGTTCCGTCATGATACAATTACAATTAGTATTATGCCACCTAGTGGTTTAACAATGTATCCCCCCCCATTTAGGAATTTATATTGAACAAGTATATTCATTTGATTGAAAATGCTTGTTCTTTATGGATTCCTAAATTGTCCCATTTTGGACAGTTCGGTACTATACCATGTACTTAGGTTGTCATCATTTTCAATTTACATGTTGAAAATTTGGTAGTGTCTCCCTATATTTTCTCTGGATATGTGGTTCTTTACTAATTGGTTTCCTCTATCCATGTGTAATGGATTACATGTGGCAACTAGTTAGTATTGAATTATACATATATCTGGAGAATATGGGGAGGTGCTGCCGAAATTTTGACTCACATGTAAACTGTATGAGGACAGTGCATGGTATGTTACCGAATGGGATAGAGACAATTAGCACCTCTAGATAGAGACAATTAACTCGTTTAGGTAGAAGCAAGTATGATCAGTAATTTATTGATATACACAAAAAGATAGGGAGAGTATAAACTTCTTTTCTAACTTGAGAAGATAACAGAAATATGTATTCTTTTACTCAATGCCCTTATGACTAGTATTTATTCCATGATTGTATTTCCTTTAGCTCACAAAAAGAAATCATCCCTAATTCTTTTCTTTTAGCAAAGTTGTCAACTTATTTCAAATATTAACAATGCATTCTGACAACACAATGGATTATGTGGTGCATTAAATGCTTCAATAGAATGCTAAATGCCTCTTTAATCAAATTAACCATATATCTGTGATGTTTTGATATAGCTTGAATTGAAAGATGGTGCTTGTTTTGTTTCAGGAATATAATCCTATTTATTAGAAGTCTACTTCTCTTGCTATAAATAGGAACTTGCTTCATCAGGTATAATTTGTATTAATTCAACTTGTAACTCCTTAGAACCCACTCTGCCGTGAGATATTACATTGCATGACGGTTCCCAGTAGGTTAAGTTGTAAGTTGTTATATAAAGTTTGTTGGATATCTTTTATTTTTATAAATGTTGTCAATAGTTAGTTGGATGATGAATTAGGTGTATAAACGTGTGCCTACCTACAGTCTTGCTTAATTTATATTTATATTTCTTCATTTATATTGTTTTGTATTAATTCAACTTGTAACTCCTCAGAACTCGCTCTGTCATAATATATTACGGTGCATGATGGTTCTTAGTAGGTTAAGTTACAAGTTGTTATATAAAGTTGGTTGGATATCTTTTATTTTTATAAATGTTGTCAGTAGTTAGTTGGATGATGAATTAGGTGTATAAACGTATGCCTACCTATAGGTGGTATCCAATGGACTCTAGGGAGTGGATTACTCTACATTACCCGGACCCACAATTTATAGATGGTATGATGAGCTTTGTGAAGTTCATAAAAGAACATCTTCTTGGTAGAGAAATCATTCATTGTTCATGTACCAGATGCAGATGTTTACGTTTACCTTGTACAATTGATGATGTGGTGATAGATCTGATTAAATATGGATTTAATTCAACATATAGGGTGTGGAACATGCACGGTGAGCCTTAATCACCCAAGTGTATCAAATGCACTTCTCATCAGTATCATAGTATAGCATACATAAATAATATTGTCAATGCGGTTGTTGAAGACCTCGGTTGTAATAACCTGGACCAAGTTATTTAAGATGAACCCAATGTAGCCCCTGAAGCTGAAGACATTGTTGGAGATGCTTCAACCAATGAGTTTGAAGTAAATGTGCGAGATGCGATGACTGAGATCTATCCCGGTTGTCAAAAATTCACCGTGCTGACTTTCATTGTACAACTTTTTAAATTAAAAGTGAACCATGAATGGAGTGAACAAAGCTTTATGGCTCTTCTTCAACTACTCCAGAATGTCTTGCCATCCGGTAATAAGACCCCAACTAATACCTACCGAGCGAAGAAGATCATTATAAAGTTGGGTCTTGATTACTAGAAGATTCATGCATGTCCAAAGGACTGCATGTTATACTGAAGAGAGCATGAGATGAAGACGAGTTGTCCAAACTGTGGTATTTCTAGGTACAAGATCCATGTTGATTCCAAGTTGAAACGAGCTAAAGTACCTACGAAGGTGTTAAGGTATTTTCCATTAACACCAAGGCTACAAAGAATGTACAGTGTGCCATGGGTGGCAAAGGAGATGATCTGGCACTCAACCTGAAAAATGCAGAGTGGAAAGATGGGGCATTTGGTGGACTCCACCACATGGAAGTTTCTTGACACCAAGTATAAGGATTTTTCAGTAGAGTCTCGCAATGTTCAATTGGGTCTAGCTACAGATGGGTTTAACCCCTTTAGCACTTTCAGCACGTCGTACAATTCCTGGCCCGTTAAGTGTGTGATGTATAACCTTCCACCAAAGTTATGTATGAAACTGCAGTTTACTATGCTCACTTTGCTCATTGAGGGACCACGACAGCCCGGGAAGGATATTGATGTTTATTTGGAGCCATTGATTACTGAGTTACAAGACTTGTGGCTGAAAGGGATCACGACATTCGACGTATACCATGGAAATATGTTCAACATGCGTTCCATCTTGATGTGGACAATTCATGACTTTCCCGCATATGGTAATGTTTCTGATTGTAGGACTAAGGGTAAGTATGGTTGTCCTGCACGTGGTCCCCACACAGATTCCTTGTGATTACACCATGGAAAGAAACACGTTTATATGGGTCACAAACGGTAGTTGCCTATAAATGATAAGGCCAGAAAAGATACAAGTGCAGGCACCTTCAATAAGAAGGTGGAGTTGTCACAACCGATTCATCTGACTGGGATTGAGGTGGAAAGCATCATTTCGAAACTAAATGTGCAGTGGGGCAAAATTGGAAAGAGGAAACAAAGTGGTACAAAGGGAGGACAGGAAGAAAATGATGATGCAGAATCAACATGCTTCTTGAAGCGATCCATATTATAAGATCTGGAATACTGGAAGGATATTCCCATATGCCATAACATTGATACTATACACATTGAGAAGAATGTATGTGAAATCCTTATTGCATTGATGTTGAACACAACGGGCAAAACCAAGGATGACGCTAGCGCACGCAGAGACTTGAAGTGGCTAGGAATTAAGAACCGTTTATGGCTAGAAAATACTAATGGCAAGGTGATCCAAAAATGAGGTCCTTTCTTCCTTCGAAAAGAAAAAAAAAAAACTTCTCATCCAGACTTTACATGAGCTTCATGTTCCGGTTAGTTTTGGTGGGAATTGGAATAACATTGTAAAGGAAGATAGTATTGATTTAAAGGGAATGAAGTCTCATGATGGCCACGTATTGATGCAACATCTGCTTATAATTTTGATCCAACATGCATTCAGGGTTAGTAAGCCTATGCGCATTATAATTAAAAGATTTAGAACATTTTTCAATGACCTATGCTCGTGAACTATAGATATTGAAATGTTAATGGCTCTCATGGCTAGGACTTTATGTGAGCTCGACATTACATGCCCTCCTTCAATTTTTGTTGTGATAATGCATCTGCCTAGCTACTTGGCTTATAAGGCTCATGTATGTGGTCCTGTCTACTATCGATGGATGTATCCATTCGAAAGGTATGATATGATTCTATTCTAAATAAACTGATCCAACATCTGCAATTACATTTTCTAATATGTCATTAACTCTTTTAGGTTCATGAAGACGTTTAAGGCGTACGTCCATAATATGACACGACCTGAAGGTTGTATAGCAGAACGATACATTCAAGAGGAGACACTTATATACTACATCCAGTATAGAGGGAAAAATAATACAAGCCTCTTAGAGAAACTAAAAAAGCGGTTTGATGGATTAATTTCATTCATGCCGAAGTTGCAAGATATTGTTGACGACTTCGATGTTGACGTGGTTAGCCCAGTTGGCCCTGGTTAAAGTGTCGTTTTAGAAGGTATTGAGTACGAACAGGCTCGCACCTGGGTACTAAAGAGTCATCCTAACTATGAGACATGGCAAGGGTACAAACTGGACTTAGCTTGTATGTATATGTCTTCTTCATTTTTTTTTATTTCAAATTTGATTCAACAACATTATAACAACATTTATGAAAAAAAATTCAATTTTGTAACAGCTAGACTTGAATGAATCAAGTAATGAAGTCATCAGAGATATAGTTAGGGGACTAAAGGCTTTTGTGATGCAGTACAATAAGTATTGTATCAATGGTTTCCTCTTCGTCACCAAGGAATATGAAGAGAATAAAATGAACCAGAACAGTGGGGTTAGCACAGAGAGTATGACCACCTTCCGATCTAGTGCTAAGGATAAGAATCTAGTGGATAAATCCGTACCTTATTACGGAGTCCTCCGCAAAATCATCCAACTGGAGTACCGATAAGGGTACAATCCAATCCTACTAAAGTGTGATTGGGTGAAGGTGACGCACCAAGGCGTTTCTTTCAATGCAGTAAGGAATTTGAGACTGGTGAATATGTCTAATCTTCTCAGTTCAGACCAAGTGGGTGATGAGCCATTTATTCTTGCGGAGCATGCCGTGTAGGTTTTCTATTCTAGAGGTCCAAAATATCCTGATTAGCATGTGGTCTTGGAGATTCCAAGAAAGATTTTCATTGAAGATGAGACAAGCCTTTTATCAGAAGCACAGGTTGTAACTAAGGCTGAAATAGGACCTGATCTCACCGAAGTAGACATGGGTGGCGAGTTTTTATCCAATGACATTGAATATATTTGTGTGGTTGTTGAAAAGAAAAAGAAAAGAAAGAGAGTAGGGAAAAAACCTGATTTGTTGGTTATATTATGCATGTAACAAAACGATTTTGATTTATGCCCTTTTTTATTTTTCCATTATCATATTAATGTGATAGAAAAATTTACGAATTAATTTACTCATCTCTTTATTATACTTGGTACTTTGCTATTTGGATAGAAATTTTTATAGTAATTACGTTACAAATTAGATCTTGAAGATGATCTAGAGGCAGAGCTGCTCGGGGATGCATCCCATAAAGATACTAGGGGTAATAACATAGCTCTCGTTAGCTATTTAGATTTAAAATTTCTATTAAAATGATCTTTCACTTAGAGGCAGTGTCATTCGGTGAAGAGTCACTAGGGGATGCAACCCCTGAAGATGCTAGAGGTAATAAGATAGCCTTCCGTAATTGTTTAGATTTAAAATTTCTTTTATATTGGCGATGATGAAACATGTGTGTAGCTATTTTTCTTTCTATATCAGGGGTAATAACATAGCTCTCGTTAGCTGTTTAGATTTAAAATTTCTTTTAAAATGATCTTTCACTCAAAGGCAGAGTCTTTGGCGCAGAGCCGCTAGGGGATGCAGCTCCTGAAGATGCAGCCCCTACAGATGCTAGAGGTAATAAGATATCCTTCCTTAATTGTCTAGATTTAAAATATCATTTATATTGGCGATTATGAAACATGTGTGTAACTATTTTTCTTTTTATGCAGGCAGGTCATCATCTTCATTGTCTATGAAGAGAGGTCCTATGCGAGGTTCAAAATTACATGAGAAGACTTCATTGTCATTAGGATTAATGAATTTGGGCAACCGAATATAGGGGATGCAAATCAGATCGCATTCAATTCAAGCATTGTTGTTCTCACCCATGCACACATTCTGATCACCTACACAGACTTTCGGTTGGTGCCTCCACAGTACATTCTTTCAGCAACTTGAGGATTTAATTCGATACTACCGATTGATAATTTGATACCACCGAAGCAAGTTCGGTGATACTGAAGTTAGCTTCGGTAGCACCGTAAACTAGCTATTTTCTATCCGTTGGAACTCATTCTCTATAAAAGCGGCTTGTAAAAACTTACAAAAATAGTGGATTAAGTCATCTTAGAGTCTCTAGTGTATCCCAAGCTTATCCTAGCTCACCTAGACTCTATCCATACGAGTTTTATGCTCTCTTCATTGTGATCTTTCACTTTTACGAGCATTCAAAACTCTTATTAATGAAGAATATGAATTCGTGCATTCTCTAGAGTATAAAGACTAAACCAATAGGAAAATCCTGTCTTTTTGATAGTCTAAAGTATCCATAGGTTGAATCCCTTAAGAAATCTACTTATTATCCTAGATAGGAGATTCAACCAAGTCCTACTATATTGGTCACCTTTATAGGTATATCTTATGCGAGGTTCTTGATCGTGAAGCTAAACCAACAAGAAAATCTAAGCTACGCGATAGGGGGAGCATTGGGGAGCTGATTCAAGTACGGAAGAGCGAAGATCTTGAAAAGGACGAGCTCTAAGTCCTAGAGGGGGTGGGGGGTGAATAGGACTATGCCAAATAAAAAATAAATGCGAAAAGTAAAGGCAGATAACACAAATAAATAATACGATAACACAAGTTAATTGCAACCTCAAATGCACTAGTCTTGAGAGGTTGATACAAACTTGATTCTAAGGACAACCTAACACCAAAAACCAAAGGCTTATGGCAGGACAACCTTACTAGAACGTTAGTAAGTATAAAAAACTCAAACCAATAAAGAGGCAAAGGAAATAAACTAAGTTATTACAACATTCACCACAAGTGCATAAAGTAAATTACAACATTCACCATAACACATGCACCATCATCATCATCCAAACCCTAAGAATTATAGTGGTTCATGTGTGTACACCAACTGTTCACAAACAGCCACACAACTACTCCACTCCCAATATCCACACCCAAGGGATACTGACATTCACTATGAAATAAGGCTTTCAAAGGTTCACCTTAAAACCTTCACAATGGTGTTTTTTAAAATGGGCTTACACAATTACAAAAACCCCACTCTGAGATTTTCCTGGCTGATCTCGGACAAAACCAAAAGATGAGATTTTCTTGGCTGAATCTCACAAACAAAAAATACAGAAAATTGAAATAATACTTATCTGAAGATTCTTCTTTAATGTAGCCCAGTAGAACCGATTCTTTGTAGAGGTAGATGTTTAATGTTCAATCTCACAAGTGGAAGGGTTCTAGGGCTAGATAAATTTTAAATTAAATCAACCTAGGGCTAGCTTGAATTTGATTTTAGATCTCAAAGGGTAAAGCAGAGTTCCCTTTTAATAGAATAGATTTGAATAAGGAGATCAATGAAATAAAATAGAAAAGCTATAAAAGAATCTAAAATTACTAACTAATATCTTCACAATAGTGGGGACTTGTCTCTCAGAGTGATGGCTTGAATTAGAATGGAATGAATTGAAATCTCTGAGAAATGTCCTCAATTAATAGGCTGAAAATCAGGTTTCTCGACTGGTCTAACATTCGGCTCGACTAGTCTAGGCAAAACTAATTTTCAAATTTTCTGGCGCGATTAGAAAGAAACAGTTTCTCGACTAGTCGAGTGGCCTACTCGACTGGTCGAGTGGGATAAAAATTCCTCGTTGGAGTTCGAGTCATGCCTTGCTCGACTGGTCGAACCAGTCTCCACGACCGGTCGAGCAGGATGCTCGACTGGTCGAACCTTCACCAAAAATTCCTGAAAATCCTTAACAATTCTTGGATTGGTCAAGAAAATCCTTAGACTGGTCGAGCCAGTGCCTAGACTAGTTGAACAATAGCTAGGACTAGTCGAGAAAAAGCCTATAAAATTATATAATGACTTAAATTAAATATGCAATCAATATGACCTAACCTATGGTTAATCTAGGGTTATTGATACCTTATAGGTGAATATAGATCATTGAAATATCATCCGCTTCAGTTGATAGTTTATCTTGAAGTACAGGAAGCTTGTCCTTGTATACTCGAACATGAGCTTGAGCTTGTGTACTTGTGACTTGAGCTTGAGTCCTAGTACTTGAGTTGCAACTTGAGGTATAAGTATATGAACTTTAACTTGAGTAGATTACTTGAGCTTGAGTTCTTGAGGGATGCACACTGTCTTGAAGTTGACTACCCTCTAGATGTTGATGTAGACAACTTGATACACAACTTCGAATGAAGGTAAACTTTCCATCTATCAAAATGAGTCAGTGATTCTAGAGTGGTTTGACACACCAAAATTTGACAAAACATGGTGCACTTACAACACAACACTTACAATCTCCCCTTTGTCAAATTTGTGACAAAACTAACTAAAGAATCATGCACCAGATTATAAACATCGCAAGACAATGATAACATCGAGAGACAATGATATTACTCCCCCTCAATCCGAGCAAGGATGATTGTAAAGTACCTGTATTAATCAAATACATATATGCACTTCCCTACAACCAACCACATCCACCAATGATCATAAAAAAAACATCACACCAATTATACCTCACTATTTCTCCCCCTTTTTGTCACAAAATGACAAAGGAAGGAAAGATATATATAGATGATTGAGTAAAAAAACTAAAGAGAGGAGTAACAAAGAGAGTAAACATTAGGAGTTATAAATATATCCATCAAGCTTAAATAAACATAACATGTCCATAGAGTATCATCAAATTAGCATGTTCAAGTAAAAAACCAAGAAAAGGAAAGTATTAATATTTAGTACATGCCCAAATAAAAACTAATTAGAACCAGATGAAGAAGGTGGACGAATAAATGGATCAATTTGATGTAATCCCCTATTAATGTGACGAAGATATTTTCGCATATATTTAAATTGTGACTGGTGGGATACATGCAAACCATGCAATTGACTGAAAGTCAGGATCAGCCTCAGGATCATCTTCTTCTAGTTCATCAAATAAATCATCCATATTAGTGTCAGTGGGCAAGTCATCTCCTTCTCCAGCTTCCTCAGCTTCCCCATCCGTTTAACCAGGAGCTAGCTTCAAATTCATCTTGTTGATGTTCGAATTTTTGAATGGGAGAAGAGTGATAGGTGCTTCACTGGGTGGTATGACCACATTGCAATGTAAGGCAAGTGCGGTCATCAGATAAGCAAAAGGAATATCATCGTGACCCGGATGAAGTCTAAACTGAATAATCATATAACATATCAAGGAAGGGAGACAAACAGGAGTACCAGACACTACAAAATCAGGAGTACCAGACACTACAAAATGAAGGATACAAACCATAAAACAAGTTAATTTAGCCTTGTTTCCTGATCTGGGATACAGATTAGCAATAAAAATACAATGAAGTACTCTGTATTTGGGCAACATTTGATTATTCAAGAGTGCATTCCCAGAAACCCATTCCGTATCCATATTACATAACTTACGAGTCAAAAGGCATTTTTCTGACTCAGAAATTCTCTCAGCTAGGACCATTATAGGAATACCTTCATCATTCACACTTACATTTAATTGATCAGCAATCATAAATCTATCAATTTTAAATGTTCCTTCTTTAAAGGCTATAGTGAAAGTCAGGTCATCTAGAGAGACATCTGTGATGCATGCAAACATGGCTTGTGCAATGGACCAGTATGCAGGTACGCCCAATTTCAAAATATTTTCCCATCGTACAATGACAAGGAAAGGAATAATCTAGAATTGAGCGATATGATTTGCATTAACGAGCCGTTTAACAATGACCTTCCATTGACGGAAGTCACGCACATAATCCGGATCATCACCAGGAGCTCGTAGGGTTCTCACCTTAACAAATGATTCACAAGAAGTAGAAGCTCGAGTTTTCTTAGTGTGACATTCTAGTACCACAATGAATCAAGAAAATCTACCAAAGAAAGCTAGGAAATGAAACCCAACAAGATTTTCTCAAAAAGACCCAATAAACCACTATAATCAATGAAATAAAAATAAGATCCAAGCAAGATGTGACGCTAGGAACCTAAATCCAAAAGGAAATAAAAAATGAAGCACTTACTTGCAAGAATCGAAGATGGGTTCAACGGGTTATGCAAGGAACACTTGAGGAAGATGAGAAAAATGGCGAAAAAGTAACTTTTTCCATATAAAAGGAGATTCTGCCCCTACACCACGACTGGTCGAGTATGGTGATCGACTGGTCATACAAGCACAAAAAATTGCATAATTTTCAATTTAAATGCAGAAATAAAATACCTATTTTGCTGATGAGTCAATCTGGATCTCTATAACAAGGTTAGGGTTAGGTTTTCTTACCCAAGTCGTGGCCAAAACAGATTGTGTAGTGTAACGGGGAGGTGATTCAGTGCGTGGAGTCATGGGAGAGAATCACTGCAACGATCTCCTAAAAAGTTTTCTTCTCTCCTTTCTCTTTTCTCTTCTTTTCTCTCTCTCTCTCTCTCTCTCTCTTAGGGTTTTGGAAAAATTTGTATATAAGAGAGGTGGGGTGATATAAGGGCTATTTATAAGCCCAGAAGTAATGAAATGGCCCTAGGGCCACTATATACATGGGTTATACCCTTTGAGCAGCTTTTTTTTTAACAAACAGAGCTCATAGGGAGGCCCACTACTCACACACATCTTAGGGAAAGTTTCCTGACAAAGGATCTATGCAGGATGTGGTTTCGGTGCGATCGGATAGGCCGATCGACCGTGAAGGACCTGTGTCAGATCAACTGTCGTACATACTCGATCTGGGCCACAAGTATATGGATACGTGCAGGGAAATTTCCTTTTCCCATGGGTGAAGTTTGGTCGGAAACTGATGGTCTGAAATCCTCAATTTCGAGTATGAGTGAATGACCCAATTCACATAAGTTTCTTTTCATTTTCTAAAGATATTCGCGTTTCTCACATACTTCACTTAGGGCTCAAGTTGTGCATTTCTGGACACTATTTAGGCTTGATTTCCACGATGGTTGTCAAGCCCAGTAGGATGGACATAAACCTATAGTTTCGCGGTCATCGGATTCTCGACATGCAGTCCAGGTCCGATACGGGGTTTTAATGTACTCCCGAGAGCGACAGGCTCTTGAGATTTTTCCTAGGTCTTTATGTAGCGTTGAGTCAGTGGTATTAATCGTTTTAGGCCTTCCTATTTGTGGAAATGGTTGCCCGAGCTAAATTCATTAATTATTTAGTTTAGTACTTAATTAATCTCTATTTAAGTTATGACAGGTCACAGTCCTTAGGTGGTTCTGCCCGAGGTGGTACTCGAGTCCTTTTACGGATTTTTCCAAGATGTTACAATCTACCCCCCTTAAAGAAAAATTTCATCCCCGAAATTAGTACCTTTTCATACTCCTTGAGGATTTGAGGGTAGTTCTTACGGACTTCGACTTCCATTTCCTAGGTAGCCTCTTCCTAAGTGTGGTGTGTCCATAATACTTTCACGAGTAGGATAACCTTGCTGCGTAGCACTTGTTCCTTCTTATATAGAACATACATGGGATGCAATACATAAGTAGCATCTTCACTTAGTTGCACTTTCTCCCATTTGATAATATGGGTAGGGTCAGGAACATATTTCTTCAGCATCGATACATGAAATACGTTGTGCACGCTTACAAGTGGTGTAGGCAAGGTGAGATGGTATGCTACCACACCCACTCGATCTAAAATCTGGAACGGGCCAATGAATCTCAGCGTGAGTTTCCCTTTCTTGCCAAAATGAAGGACTCCCATCATTGGGGAAACTTTAAGGAATACATGGTCCCTAACTTCTAATTCTAAATGTCTTTGCCTAGAATCAGCGTAACTCTTCTGTCTACTCTGGGTTGTAAGGAGTCGACGCTTGATAATATCAATCTTTTCTGAGGTCACCTGAACCAAGTTGGGGCCAACCAAGCTCTTCTTGCCAACTTCTGTCGAACAATGTGGAGCTCAACATGAGCGTCCATACAGGGCTTTGTAAGGAGCCATGCAAATGCTTACTTGGAAGCTGTTGTTATAAGCAAAATCAGCGTATTGGAGATAGTCATCTCATCTTCCTTGAAGTCGAGTATGCATGCTCGCAAGATGTCTTCGAGTAGCTGATTTACCCGTTCCGTCTGCCCATCGGTCTGTGGGTGGAACGCGGTACTGAACTTTAGTTTCACTCCCATTGCTTCTTAGATTCGAGTCCAGAAAATAGACATGAATCGTGTGTCTCGGTCCGATACGATCTCTATAGGAACCTCATGTAGTCGTACTATCTCCTTGATGTACAGCTTGGCTAAATCATCTACCGAATTAGAAACTCTAATTGGGAGAAAATGGGCCGATTTCGTCAACCGGTCCACAATCACCCAAATGGAGTCATGCCCCTTTCTTGTCTTTAGTAACCCGAAAATGAAATCCATAAATATGAAATCCCACTTCCACTCTACTATGGGCATGGGCTGAAGTAAACCAGGGGGTCGGCGATGCTCGGCCTTGACTTGCTAGCACGTGAGACATCAGGATACAAAATTTGTTATTTGGGCCTTCATGTTGTCCCACCAATACGAACGCTTCACGTCTCGATATATCTTTATACTACCCGGATGCATTGCCAACTTTGAATTATAGGCGGCCTCTAGAACTTCTCTCCTCAAGTCATGGAGGTTCGGGACACATAGGCGGCCACAATATCTCAAACCTCCATCCAAACCAATCCTCCATTCGGATTCTTCACTGTCGCTTGCACGCTTTCTCATCTTCACCAATAGTTCATCTTCTTTCTGAGCTGTAATGATTTGATCATCAATAAGTGGTTGCACGTGGAAGTGTACGACGCTCTTGAATGGCTCCTCCACTGTTAGCCTCTGCTCGAAATCTCATACGAATTCCACCACATTCCACTCCTCTATCATCAGTGGAGCTGCGAATTCTATAGTTTTCTTTCGGCTCAATGCATCGGCCACAAGGTTGGCTTTTCCAGGATGGTAGGAGACTCCAAACTTAAAGTCTTTCAAAGTCTCCATCCAACGTCGTTGCCTCCTATTTAGGTCCCTCTGTGTAAAGATGCACTTGAGGCTCTTGTGGTCGCAAAAGAGCTCGAACTCCTCTTCGTAGGGGTAATGTCTCCAGAGCTTTAATGCGAAGATGACTGTCGCCAATTTCAGGTCGTGAGTAGGGTAATTTTCTTTGTGTTTCATCAACTGTCGTGAGGCATAGGCGATCATCGTATCCTTCTGCATAAGTACACACCCAAAACCAACTCTAGAGGCGTCGTTTAACCCCTTGCTCTAGCAATACTAGCACGGGTGCAGACCTCAGCTTGTCCTTTAATTCCTGAAAGGCTGCTTCTACTTTCTCAGTCCAAGTAAACTTAAGATCTTTCCAAATGATTTGAGACAACGGTCGGGCTATCTTGGAGAAGTCCTTAATGAATCGACGGTAATAGCCGGCAAGTCTGAGGAAACTCCTCAGTTTTGTAACCGAGTCGGGCTGCTCCCAATCTTGTATGGCAGTTACCTTAGCAAGGTTCACGATGATTCCTTCCTTGGAAACTACGTGCCTTAAGAAGTTGACTTCTTCCTTCTAAAAGTTGCATTTTCGGTACTGTGCAAACAATTGGTTCTGCCTAAGAGTATTAAAGACTGATCGCAGGTTCTCTTCATGATCTTTTCGACTCTTTGAGTATATTAAAATGTCATCTATGAATACGAGGATGAATCGGTATAGATACGGCCAAAATACCGTGTTCATGAGATCCATGAATACGGCCGGTGCATTTATAAGTCCAAACGGCATCACGAGGAACTCGTAGTGCCAAAAGCTGGTCATGAAAGTTGTTTTCTGCACGTCTTCATTTCTGACGCATAACTGATGATACCCGAATTTTAAGTTTATTTTAGAGAAATACTGTGCCCCCTTCAACTAGTCAATTAGATCGTCTATCCTGGGCGGAGGTTACTTGTTCTTCATCGTGACATGGTTTAACATGCAATAATCTATACACAACTGCAGCGATCCATCCTTTTTTTTCATAAACAACACGGGTGCTCCCCAAGGAGATATGCTCGACTGTATGAAATCCAAATCCAATAGATCATCAATCTGCTTCCTCAGTTCCTCCAATTCACATAGAGGCATACAGTACATCGGTAAAGAGATAGGTGTAGTACCTGGCACAAGGTCGATGGTAAAGTTGATCTCGCGCTGAGGAGGTAGTCCAGGGATCGTTCTGAACACGTCCATGAAATCTTGGACTACTGGCGTGTCCCCAAGTGACGGACCATCAGCATTTTCCAATAAGGAAGCGTAACAACGGATGTGGAAAGAACTACTGACCTAAACTGGGAAAGTGAAGGCCGAGCTCTCGGGCCCATGGGTTGTCACCAATCTGGTTTCATAGTCAATCTTTGCCTTCATTTTGGTGAGCCAATCCATGCCGAGGATGATGTCATAATGATATATCGTGGTGACAATCAGGTCAATGCATACCACTCTGCTTCCTAAGTCTAACAGGCAATTCTTTCAAAGCTTAGTGGCATTTGTTAAAGTTCTCGCTTCTACGATGACTCTCACCCCAACCATAGGGGTAATGCTCAGCCCTAATCGCTTGACCGTAGAGTATGCTATCATTGAAATAGTGGACCCAGTGTCCATCAACAGAAATACTGGTGTACCTTGGATGTGAGCAGTGACTTCAAAGGCTAGCGGTACTGCAACCGTAAATTCAAACGCTTCGGCGGTGAGCTCATATACTCTGGCTTGTTGTGGACAATTGGGTTGCACTGCCATAGGTCGTTGAGGCGGCCTATTTCAAGATGTGGGAGGTCGGTTGAATGGTTGTGCCGGTGGCGTAGTTCGTAGAGGCGGAGCTGAAATAACATGTGGTGGCTGGCGGTTGACCTTCTTAGGCAATGTAAAGCCATTGTCCTTCATCTTGGTGAAACAAAAGGGTTCTGTATGACCTGCCTTATCACAATAGATACACCAAATATCAAATCACCTCTGTTGAGCCGGCTGAGTTATTGGTCTGGGAGGCGAATTCATAAGCGGCCTCTTGCTGAGAAACGACCAATTCTGTAATTCAGGCCTAGGCCTCGGGCCCATTGGCATGCATGTTTGAGATACTCTTTCGCCATCCTGCTCAGCTCGCAGGGACATGTTCACTAGCTTAGCATAATTGGAAATGCTAGTGCAAGACATCTTGGTATGGATATTAGCCCGCAACCCTTCTAAAAATTGTCGCATTCTCATCGGCTCGTTTGCTAAAATCAAAGGAGCATATCTGGCTAGCTCCGTGAACCAATTTTCATATTTTGCCACTGTCATTTCCCCTTATCGGAGGTGGAGAAATTCACCGTCCTTTTCATTATGGTAAGTGAGGGGGGAGTACTTTCTATGAAAATGGGTTTCGAACTCATCCCACGTCCACGTAAATCATGCGGGAATGGTTTGTAGGATGCTATCCCACCAAAGACTAGCCTCCTTTTCAAACATATATGTAACAAGTTTGACTTGCTCTGCTTCGATACAGTGCAATGGCTTCAACATCTTGGATATGCAATCCAACCAGTACTCAGCCTCCTCGGGTCTATGAGTACCCACAAAAGTGGGAGGACGGAGGCCCTAAAAGTGCTCAAATAGGCCACTTATAGTCATAGCCCCAGTAGGCTATACAAGTGGCATCGATGGGGCCACATTCATGTTTTTTACGATAGCCTCGCTATAGTGGCCAAAACTTATTGTTGTTGTTGCATTAGGAGCATCATTTACAGCAACCTATCAGGGGGAGAGGCCGCTTGAGGCATCTGTGGCGTCGACGAAGATGCATGGTTCTGACCCAGAACTGGTGGTGCACTCGGTGTTGGCCCATTTGTGGGGTCAGTGGCCGGTTGTGAATCCGGTAACATATCGTTACTCGGACCCAAACTAAGGTCCGCTTGGCTAACACTCGGGTGAGGGGCCTCGTCAATCATTCTGCCAAGTGGGAGACATGCCATGTTCCAAGTAGTTTTAGGAGGCATTCCCTATATACAACATAGGGTGCAATATTTACAAGATTAGGATACCATCATCCACTTTTTCTAAACATTCTACACATTTCTAAACAAAAGAAGCTTCATGCATTTCATTTAACAAAATTTGTCATAGATACATATGATGTGGTACTTCATGCACTATGACAGAGGATGCATGCAGGCTAATTAACAAAGGCTTTAACATTTACTAACCTAACATCCAAACTAAGCCTATCCAAGGCTATTACAAAAAGTAAGAAAACAACTACAAATATACGACTAGTCCTCCGATTCTGGCAAAGTCGGAGGTGCTCCCTTATCCTGTATACAGCACGGGAGGGCCTTTAAGGTGCGAGACATTTCCTTAAACTTTTATTTCAGGTAGGCCTGGTTCTCCTCGAACTTCTACTTCAAGTAGGCCTGATTTTCCTCAATCTTGGCCATGCGGGCTTCTAGGGCGGCCCGATCATGGTGGTCCTCATGAGTAGTAGGAGGTCCCCCATCTGATTCCTGGGCCTCCTCTTCTTCTTCCTGTCCCTCTGCTCTGCTGCCTTCCTCTTCTTCACTATCTTCCTCTTCTTCACTGGCTTCCTCATCTTCAATTTCTTCTTCTATCTCATCCCCGCACTCATCAATTCTAGTTTGGCATTGCCTGAACCCTATCTTCATATTGTTGAGTGTAGTCTCACTAATGAAATGGATAGGCACGAGGTTGTCCATGTGAAGCCTAAACCTGAAATTGCGGGCGATCTTGCAAATGAGTCGGCCGAATGGGAGGGATGCGTCACCTCGAGTAGATCATGTAGTATTGACTATCTGAGTCAAGGTGAGAGTAGGCAGACACTTTTTTTCCCTGTCCAACTACATACAAGAAGTCCACCATAAATCGAGTACATTCTGTGTGGTTACTCCCCTAGGATACATGTTGTACATGAATATATGGAGTAGGTGAAAATCCTTCGGCATATGTGTCAATGCGAGACTGTTCCCTCGCCTTCAATCAACAAGTTGGCCGCAAAGGAAACGTGTACAATGATTTTTCTCCCGTTCACTAGCGAGGTTAGTATCACTGGCATGTACAACTCCACGTTCTATTCCCATAATACATGTCATGATATCCACATTGACCCTGGTTTGAGTTCTTCCCAACGGTATGGTAAACTGGAGAGGCTCAAGAATTGGGTCCCATATGTGTGCATAGCAGGCTCGTACGGTGCCTTCACTTGCATGAGTCTTTCCTTCAAATATAGGACCCCACCGATTCTCCAGGAGGAGATCGATCACTGGATATAATCCAAATAACTTCTCATTAACGTGAGCTTCAAACACAACCTTGTGATCATGGAACTTACCCAGTTTGGTGCCCGCCGGTAGAGACCTTTCTATAGGGATTCGAGGGTCGAGGTCTCATTTCAACCTTCGCTCGGCGCTTGCACTTATCTCGGTACTCATCTTCTTCTTAGAATCGCTTGGACAACTATGCCCAGCCTCATCCGGGGCCGCTCTCTTCTTTCTCATAAGGTAAAGGAGTGTCAAAATAGAGAAAATGGCGGTTACAATCTCATAAAGAGCCATTGAGATGGAAAAACTTTGAATATGAAGTGGATTGGAGAGTTTGAAGGTTACGAGACCCAAAAAGGAGGGTTTTGTGCTCAAATTTGTGAGAATAAGGGAGATAGGAAGATGTAAGGGATAGTTTTAGGGGAATGGTGGTGGATGGGTGTAGGATATAGAGGAAATGAGAGATTTGAGTATATGGGAAAGAGGATTTTAGAGAGAAAGGTAGTAGTTGGTGGGTTTGGAGGTGTTTGTGGGGTAGGAATAGGGTAAAATGAGCAAAGGGGAGTATTTAGAGGGTTAAAAGGAGCCCCCCACATGTGGGAGGGACCCACCTACGTCGATCGGCGGCGGTGCGCCGCCGCACCCCTTTGGATCGGCCGACGGTGCACCGCCGATCGAGCGGTGCCGCTGCACCCCTCTGGGGTGTCCGGTGGTGGCTCCGTCCTCGGACGGTGGCTCCCAGGGTCCTGTTTTGATACGTGGGGCTCCCTGGGCTCTACCGGACCTCGTACTTTGGGGTCTTAGGCCCGTATGGTCCAATTTCGTGGCTCGACGTAAGTGTATTCGCGCCTTTTGGGTCTTATTCAGGTTTGGAATTTGTCAACTAATGCCTCAAACCCGTCAATTGATGGCCTTAAGGTGACTTGGGTCAATTCACGTGGTCTAAGATGCATTGTAGATTAAACTACAGTATTTGGTCTCGCCTATCGGCGAAACCTTGGGATCTTAAGATCGTTTTTAAATTTCATCACCCTCTTTCTAAGTCAGAGTGTGTTAGAGTGCGTCGTGTTACCTATAACCTAGGTCCAGTTTAATCCAAATCAGAGTGCGTCGAGCAAAGCTTAACTCCCGAGATCCAGCACATCACTTATGCACATGGATAATGATGTTCAGATTTCATCCATATCAATGAGTTAAACATGAGTGTGATTATACTAAAACAATATATCATACTCCGGATATAATTAAATTAAGTAAGCGGAAGTCTAAAGCATATATATATATATATATATGTATGTAAGTGTTTCACAACCTCTGGAGCATGAGTATATAACCAGGCTGAATATATACATGTATTGTTTCAAAATATACAAAATGTGGAAATGTAAGATGTTCAACTAAGTCACATATCCCTGTAGTCCCTGAGTATCGGTACGAGGTCCACGTAGACCCGCCTGAGAGCTTAAAGTAGGAGAACTCGTCCTCCTCATCTATGAAGTCCTGATCCATCGCATAGACTTCATCAAAACTTGCATCTAAACCAGAGTCTGGTTAGTGTTTTAAAACACCGTCCCAGTGTGGGAGTGAGTGATCAACTCAGTGGTACTATAAGGTAAAGGTTAACATGTTATCAAGTCAATCAAGTAATAATGATAAAGCAACTTAACAATCACTTCCTAACAACCCTTGTTAATGAAGGAATGGAGTACAAGTAATGATGTATGCCCTCGTATCAAAGCTCCCTAAAAAAAGTAACTCCGACAACCAATTTCGCATATGACAACACTCCCTCAAAAACAGTGCTAACTAATGCCAAAAGCACATCCTAACTAATGCAATACGATGCATAGTCGTGCTAGTCAAGTACTTAATTAAGCTTTTCCATATAGCAGGTTCAGAAAGCTATGGTACCTCCCTTTATATCATTAACCCAAATAGAAGGATCCATCTAGGGTCGTCAATCTAGCTAATCACATACAATAGGCAAGTTGTAGGGCATCACTTCTAATGAAAAGTAGTCAATAGGTAAATTCAAAAGTTTATACTTGCGCTCACTACGGGGAGGCTCGTCACCTCAGCGTAGGCCGACAGCACGAACACGATGTCCTATACCACCATGCCCAGCTCACGAGTCTTAGTTGCTCACTGGTCACTATGGGGAGGCTCGTCGCCCTAGCGTATGCCGACAGCTCTAACACGGTGTCCCATACCACCATGCCTGGCTCCTGAGTCTTAGCGGATCGTGGTACCATAGTTAGAGTGGGCCTTTACATTGGAAAGAGGTACCTTAGATTCAAGCAGTGGTGTCCATACTTGGTAAATACACAATAGGCCAATCGGTTCGTTAGGCAAGTTCGATTAGTACAGGCACATGCTGACTTAATCGACATGGAGCGCATAAGCACCCCTTGTGGCCTGACCACTGTCGACAATCGTCGTGCAACCCAGATTCGTCAAGTTACCCAATGTGGCGAGACTAATTCAGCCACCCGAACAAGGACTGTTACCGATTGTCTGGGCTATGTTTTAGCCCCAATCTTATTCAGACGCAGTAAGTAAACACCTGTGACAATCACTTCACATTTAACAACCAATTCAAGTAAATTCCTCATTTGAGCATTTTATCAAACACATTGAACATGTCACCAAACACTTGCATTTTAATCCATAAATTATGTAGCGACAGATATGATTTCATGAAAGAAACTATACATATGAATAGGGTACTTAAGAATCCTATCTCAATACTCTTAATAAATAAAGATCATCAGCAATTTCTCATTTAGACGATTCATCAAACACTTAGACTACACTTCATCAAATATATAGACTAGGTTAGTTACAACATGTATTTTAGTAAATCCTTATACAGAGAGGTAAGCATGCATATGACAGCGATGAATCCTAAATTAGTAGTCATGACAAGCACAAATCATATTTACATGTTCATTCAAACATTTCAACAAACACATGAGAGGCATATTTTGTTCAACATAGTTCACACATGTATATTATATCGAAAGTGGTGTATCTAAGATAATATGGCAGCAATCGAGTCAGACATAAATCATTAGCTGACATTGAAAGCATTGATAACCATAACCTAAACTTTTATAGTCCTCACCTTTCGTCGAAATATTCGATTTGGACTCGGTTCGAATTCTACGTTCCTGAAAATGAAACATCAGGCAGCTAAATAACGAAATAGGTTAGCTAGTTTGCTAATGAGTCAATCTAAATCTCTATAACAAGGTTAGGGTTAGGTTTTCTTACCCAAGTCGTAGCCGAAATAGAATGTGTAGCATAATGGGGAGGTGATTCAGTGCGTGGAGTCGTGGAAGAGAATCACTGCAACGATCTCCTAAAAGGTTTTCTTCTCTCCTTCCTCTTTTCTCTTCTTTTTTTTTCTCTCTCTCTCCCTTACGATTTTGGGGAAATTCGTATAAGAGAGAGGTGGGGTGATATAAGGGCTATTTATAAGCCCATAAGTGATGCAAATGGCCCCAGGGCCACTATATACATGGGTTATACCCTTTGGGCAGCTGTTTTTTGACAAACAGAGCTCACAGGGTGGCCCACTACTCACACACATCTTAAGGCAAGTTCCCTGACAAAGGATCTATGCCAAGAAGTGATTTTGGTGCGATCGGATAGGCCATTTGACCGTGGAGGACCTATGTCAGATTAACGGTTGTACTTACTCGATCGGGGCCACAAGTATACGGATACATGCAAGGAAATTTCTTTTTCCCATGGGTGAAGTTTGGTTGAAAACTGACAGTCTGAAATCGCCAATTTTGCGTGTGAGTGAATGACCCAATTCACTTAAGTTTCTATTCATATTTTAAAGATATTCGCGTTTCTCACACACTTCACTTAGGGCTCAAGTTGTGCATTTATGAACACTATCTGGGCTTGATTTCTGCGATGGTTGTCAAGCCCAGTAGGACGAACATAATCCTATAGTTTCGCGGTCATTGAATTCTCAATGTGCGGTCCAGGTTTGATACGGGGTTTCAATGTACTCCTGAGAGCGACAAGCTCTTGGGATTTTTCCTCGGTCTTTATGTAGCGTTGAGTCAGTGGTATTAATGGTTTTAGGCCTTCCTGTTTGTGGAAATGGTGGCCCGAGCTAAATTCATTGATTATTTAGTTTAGTACTTAATTAATCTCTGTCTAAGTTATGACGGGTCACGGTCCTTAGGTAGTTCTGCCCGAGGTGCTACTCGGGTCCTTGTACGGATTTGTCCAAGATGTTACACTAGGAAAATCCCTTCATCACTTTTAGTGTCGAACTTCCCTAAATTTTTACGGTCACGCAAAATATAACACTTACTCCTAAAAACTAGAAAATATTTGACTGTGGGCTTCTTATTGAACCACAGTTCATATGCAGTTTTATTATTTGATTTTCTAGTATAAACACAGTTTATTATATAACATGCAGTGTTAACAGCTTCAACCCAAAGATTTTTAGGTAACTTCATGCTATTCAACATTACATTAGTCATTTCTTGAAGTACATGGTTCTTGCTTTCAACAACCCCATTTTGTTGAGGTGTCTTAGGTGTAGAAAACTCATGCGATATTCTGTGATTGGTACAGAACTTCTCAAAATTGCTATTCTCAAACTCTGATCCATGGTCACTTCAAATTTTAGAAACATTGTTTCCTTTTCAGTTTGGATACGCTTAAGTATCCTTTTCACTTCATCGAGAGTTTCAGACTTCTCTCTCATGAAAGCAACCCATGTGAATCTGGTAAAATCATCCACAATTACCAAAATATATTTCTTTCCACCTCGACTCTCCATTATAGTTAGTCCAACAAGATCCATATGGAGGAGTTCAAGGGGTTTAAATGTGACACAGGAGTTCACTTTCTTATTACTACTCCTTGTTTGTTTCTCGATCTGACATTCGCCACAAATTTATCCATTTTCTTTAATTTGGGTAAACCTCTTATTAGATCGGCCTTACTCAGTCTGTATAAATTTCAGTAGTTTACATGTTCAAGGCGTTTATGCCATAACTCGGTTTCATTAGTTTGGATCATGTAACAAGTAAATTTAGACAAGCTAGAATCACTTACAATATAGCAATTCTCAGATGTTCTTCAACCATTTAGTATCACATAACCTTTCTAATTAGATATCTCACATCCTTGATTAGTGAATTTAACGCTATGTTTATTATCGCAGATTTGAGAAATACTTAAAAGATTATGCTTTAAACCTTCTACAAATAAAATATGTTCAAGAGGAGGAAGATTGAAAAGTTGAACCGTACCTTGGCCAATTATTTTGCAGTTGTTTCTATCACTAAATGTGACTAACCCGTCAGTCATTTCTTTGTAGTTGGTGAACAAACCTCTGTCACCTGTTATGTGTCTAGACCAACCACTATCCAGGTACCACTTTGATTGACTTGAAGCTTTGAAGGCAGTGTGCGCAACCAAACAAGTAACCTTAGGAACCCATTTCATAGTTATTTTGGGTTTTGGAACAGTGTTGGTTTTTCTTCTCTTATAGACATTATCAAATCTCACATTTGAGTTAAATTTCAGAAGCTCCTTGAGTAAGTCCACAATTTTCTCAGCTAAGGGGTTGTAATTCTGATTTCTATGGCTGATATGGTTGGTATTAAATTTAGGAGTTTGAAATGTTTTAGAGTTTTTAAAACTGTTTTGATTTAAGCCTTTCCCTTTTGAGTTAGAGGACTCTCCTTTAAAAAATATAGGAGTTATATTCTTAATTTTAGGAGGTATGAACTTATCGTAGCCCAGACGCGATGTAACGCCCCGGATTTTTGCCAACCTGGGATTAGATGACCTTAGGCAATGGGTCGATCGTAATACCTCATTAACTTGTCAGAACTGAATCCCAAAGTCTAAAGCCGCCTTTGAACTCATTTCCTTCACAAACCTCACTCTTCATCACCTTGATCTTCCAATTTTTCTAATAACTTTCACCCTAGACACTATCTTAAACTAGCTAAGTAGTATAACTTGGATCACTTTATATACAAACTCCAAAGGCCTGAGTACTACCTCGACTAATTCACTTAGGACTAAATCCTTTAGAAATGAGACAAAGTAACTAGGTGTGAAACCAGATTAGCTACGAAATCTGTTCGAATCGCTTTAAATACGTTCTGCAAGACCCGAAACTTGTAGAATCATTGGCGCTAAGTTACCCTAAAGTTTAGAACCAAACTCATTTCCCGTCTGCTCTCGGGAATGAAACGAAACTTCGTATTAGGTCTAGATCGCACATCGGGAGTCCGATTAACCCGAAGCTAAGGAACTAGGGCCGCCCCACTGGGCTTAACAATCATCTCAAAAATCAGCTCCATCCGATGTTCCATGGCCATTCGTTTCGATTCGGAGCGAGGAGTGTGAAAAATACTATTCCCATCCAAAATAAATATCGGAATAGTGATCGCATCATTCGTTGACGCGTCGAAGATAAGCAACCCGACCGTCGAGAATCGGACCAAATTACACCCTCGGATTAAGAAAAATTTCGGGAACATTTACATGTACTTGGAATTTCGATCGTGGCCCACCGACCGTTGAACCGAAAGTGGTCCGCCATGTGTGATCCTGGGAATCGATCGAGTCAAAAACGTAATCCCACGTAGATCCATAGATGGTGAGCTTAAGTTTGACGTTTGGTTCAAGGAGGGCCACCGAACTTCCTTCCGAGCTAGAAAAGCGACGAATATCCTATATTAGCAGTACCCTTGAACCGAGTCTAATTTCGAGAATGTTTTTGGCTATAAAAGGAGCTTAGAACAGCCCCTCTCACAGCCATACGAATTTTGGAGAAAAACTCTAGAGGGAGAGAGAGAAAAGAGAGAGAAGAGCTTGGGTTTTGTGGGAGATCTTCCTCCTACTGCTTTGGACTGTTACACGGCCTACACCGCTTCATTCCAGGTGTTTTCCCGGCGGTTTCCATCCCATTTGAAGGTAAGAAACCCTAACCCTAGGCCTGATTTGAGGTGGGATCGATGTGGGTTGTGTAACGACTAACCGATTCCGCTCTTTAGGCTAGAAATCTCCCGTATACGGAAGTTCTACTACCCTTGCTGATTCGTTTCGTTTCCAAAGGCAAAGGTGAGGACTTTAAGTGTATAAGTTGCGGTTTTCAACGCTTTCAATGTCAGATAATGGTAGATTCATGATCTGCATGCAATTGCACATGTACAAAGTGCTTTCCGTTTTCTGTTCCGATTAGAATTGTAGAATTTGGAATTTCACATACTCTAGGTATTCGTATAAAATACCGTATACGTATTTTTTATGGAAATGTGTTTGACATGTTTATTTGTCGTATGGATATATGACGTATGGATAAAATACTTATTTGGCGAAAGGATTCGCCTAAATACATGTTTACTAATAAACACTATGTATGTAGAAATACGGTATTGTAAGAAGTACCGGATACATGTATATTTTAGCGATGTATTTGTCATGATTAATTGTCGTATAAATATATTATGTGCGTATAAAATATTTTCTTGGCGAAGGGAATCGCCATAATACATGTTTGCTTGTATATACTATGTATGTTGAAAATGCGTATTCTAGAAAATACTGTATACGTATAAATTTTGGAGATGTATTTATCATGATTATTTGGTGTAGTAATATATTATACATGAATAAAATACTCACTTGGCTAAAGGATAGCCCTAATACATATTTTGCTAACATACACCATGTATGTTGTACCAGTGTACTTAAGTGTTTGTGAAAATGCTTGTGTGAGCAAGTGTTTGAATGTTGATGCCTTAGGAGGGTGTTGAGATTGGATTCTCAACTACCCTAGCGACGTGTATGATTACCTCCATGAGGTTGATCACTTAAACCACTTACTTACAATACATGTGTTTGTATTCCTATTAATGTAGTGTTTTACAACATGCTTTATATCATGCTTCATGATATGCTTTATAATATGATTGCTAGTGTTCTTGAATTACCATGTTATCATGCCCTATTTCACATGCTATGGTTAGGATTTGACTGAGCTTGGGACTATGTTCATAGTCCAGGCATCCGGTATCAGACTTGAAGATGTGGTTGGGATTCGTTCCGCCACGCATGATGTATTGGCGAACCCGTGTCGTACTTCGGTTGGCGATAGTGGTTGGCCACACGAGGTGCTTCTGCGCTTCATATCGCCCAACTTGTTGTGCGCTCGAGCCAGCCGAACACGTCAAGTAAACCGTGTGTCTTATGTATGTTCACCATGTTTGGTCGCTAATGCTTGAACCTAGGGTACCAAACTTACCAGTGAAAATCCCGTTAACCATGGTACCTCGATCCGCTAAGACTCATGAGCCGGGCATGGTGGTATGGGACACCGTGGTTGTGAGACCCGACCCTAGTTCCCATGTTTGTATGTGTGTGTGTAAGTATACATCTTATTCATCATGGTCTCGCGGTCCTACCGGTCAAATTCCGGCGACCCGCGACCCTCGGATTGTGTTTACAGTCACCTTGAGTTCGGTCATATAGACCCAACTCGGATCAACCCGAGACCTATGCCATCTCGTTCGTATCATCGTTGCGGTTCCAACGACGCGTCTTGTGCGTCAATCCGACCTATGGATCAAAAGTTATGAGCATTTCATCATGTGGCCCACTTTTTACAAAAGCATGTGGACCACCTCCATGGCACAATTTCCCATGCACACCACACACACACACTACACTATTACATGGAATAAACACTACCCACCCTAAACACTACCCATACCTAACCTACCCTAGCAACATTGTTATTGTCACCATAGGCAATGATTACTTCTCTTAAATAGTTTTTTTCTCTCTTCCCCTCTCATTTTCCTCCATTGCTGAAATTTCCAGCAACTTCTCTTCCTTCTCCCTCTCTTCTCCAGCCCCCTTACCCCCATTATACTCTCAATCCCTCCATTTGAACTAGATCTCCACCATTGAAATCCATTCTTTGCTCCAAGAGCTTCATGGAGTAGAAGTTTGGGGTGAGATCACAAGTGGGTAACTATGATCTTGCTGATCTAATTTTATATCTTTAAATCTTCTTATTTCTTTTGTATGGATCATATGGGGCCCACCAATCCATGGTGGAGACCCCATTTGACCCCATGGATGTGGCCTTTTGGCCCATCCTACATGCATGTCATGATCCATGATGGGGCCATTCTCCATGGACCCCATCATGATGTATGTAATGATCCACTCCATCTCAAGGTCATCTAGACCTAAGGATCATGTTGGGATGACATTTCAACCATCCATAGCAATTATAGATCATGCATGTAGTGATTTCATGTTGCATGTACAATCAATGTAGTTATATGGGTATGATTCTTTCTTGGGAGGGCCCATTAGTGGCGGGGCCCTACCCTATGGCCGGATTATGTTTCTTCTCCATATTTTCTTTCCTATGTTTATAGTAAATCTGATGTATGTGGGGCCCACTTGATGTGCCATGCAACTAGGCCCAAGTGGTTAGACATCCAAGCCCACCTTGTTGCCCCATATTGTTGGCATGTTTTGGACAGCCTTTGGGCTTGATTTTATGGATGATATTGGAAGGGGATTGGGTCTGAGAGTTGTGTGACCCATCTAGATGGACCCCACCCTGAGAAAATGCTGATTTATTTTCCTTTTAATTATCTTTTGGGGTGGTTTGGACAGTAACATGTTGCTGTCCAAATCTGCCTGGACAGATTTTGGGCCACTTTGGGGCCTGATTTATGGGTCTTTGGTGGGAATAATGAAACAAAATAATATGTGATTCTTGTAGCCTTATGACCCACCTACAACCATACCAAATTTCAGCCCCATCTGACCTTCATTGGGGTCCCAAAGGTGTGGTCCAAATGAGGTGGACAGTCTGGATTTTTCTGCACTGTTCCAGCAACATTCTACCCTGAATAGGTTGGAATTCCAAAATTTATTAAAATATTTTTGGGTGTCTAAAAATTATAAAAATTTACAGGAAGGTGGTCCACTTATGGTGGGACCAACCTACAAAATTTTGGGGCCAATGGAAACCTGTACACACCATGGTGGTGGCTGGACTAGCCCATTACAATATGGTGTCTAGATCAGTCCGATTTTCAGGACAGATTGATTTCTTTAAATAAACTAAAATATTTTTAGGTGTCCATAAATTCTGAAATTTTGTGAAGTTGTGGTCCACCCATGGTGGGACCTACCTACCAACTTTAGGGCCAATGGACCCCTGTGCACTCGTGGCGAGGGCCGGACTGGCCCACCACATTGGGATGTCCAGGTCTGTCCGATTTTCTGGACAGACTATCTTGTTTAAATTAATTAAAATACTTAGGGATATCCAAAAATTCTGAAATTTTGTGAGGGTATGTCCTACCTATTGAAGTATCACTCTGAAAAATTTCAGCCCCAACTGACCTTGTTTGGGCATCCAAAAGAATGGGCCAAAATAGTTGGACTGCCAGATTTTTCTGCTGTGCAGTCCAGCAATGTGCCTTGATAAAAACCATAATTCAAAAATATTTCCTCTGATGGTGGGCCACCTTTTTGGGTTTTCTCTCATTGTATGCATAATGAGGGACCTTGGCCCTCAATCTCCAGAGTTTTAGAGGCCCTGGGCCCACTCCAATGGAGTGCCCAAATTTAGGACAGCAACATGTTATAATTATGTTTGGCCTTTGGCTGAAATTTTGAGGAGTGGGGCCCAACACATTGTGAAGAATCTTAGAGGTAATAATTTATACATTTAGTTCCTTAAATGTTGGGCCTAATAAATACACTTTTGAGGCCCACCACAGTTGAATTTAATTGGGTCCATGAATGTGGCTAGTTGTTGAACTCTTTGAGCCCAATTGGGTGGAACTTTCTAGATAGGCCCATTGAACTCTTGGGCCATTTTTACCATACTATTGTATTGGATTAGTGGGCAGATTACACAAGTATATGGGCCCTTGATTGCCCACCAAATCAACTTTATACTTGGGCCGGGTTGTAGGCCCAACTTACTTGACTAAGAACATGACTTTTGCCCATGTGATTTGAGCAATGGGCTGCCCACTAGGCCACAACAATATATGGGATTAGTAGCCTTTATATTGGGCCCTAACCTTTCCCCCTGTGGGCCCATAGTGGTATATATGGGTTGGGCTATGTGTGTTCCCATGGACCCATGTTTTGGATAGGCCTTGGGCCGCCTTTATGAAGCCCAACATGAATGTATGTGATATGTAATGGTTGTTCATTTCTTATTTCTAATGTTGTGTGGGCCTTGGGCCTTGATCCGTAATCAATTAGAGATGGGTTACCTCTTGGGGACCAATTGTGGTTGGATGTCCACATTGGTGGCCCTAAGGTAGGCCCATGGGCTTTTATGGATGGTTAAAGGCCCACCATAGATCCTTGCTAGGCTCATTTCATCTATTTAGGCCCATATCATTGTTCTCCTTAGTCTCGTGGGTTACCCCAGGTATATGGGCCCCCACTAGAGGTTGTATTCCTTATGAGGAATTGGTTAAGTACCTAGACCCTTCATGGTTAGGTAGAGAGTTCATCTTCACCTCATTGGCACCCCCATTCATCTTCATGGCCCACTCCCATACGCATCATATGCATGCTTGGTTGAGGTATGATTGGTCATGGTTGTGTCATTGTGTAAGACATGTTAGTATCTCCCTGAGAGATGGATGCTTGGGATTGATGCATGGGTGATTGTGTGATTCATGCATTTGGCATTGCATAGCTTATGGATATCTGCCCTTACTTCATCAGGGCCTTACCTCCACAGGGGTATTCGTGGATGGTTGTATGTGTGGACAGGAAATATTAGTTGAGCATACGGGTGCATAGGATGCCCATGGGTGAAATTCCCAAAACTTCCATGGTACCAAGGATGCTCCAACGCCGTGACCGGGTGGAATATATGAGCGCACGAGGGCCTTATACCATTAGGCCGCGTCTCCCTTTGTCGTGTAGTCGGTTGGATAGGGTGTGGCCTTACACACGATGTGAGGAGGCATTGCTAGGTGAGTCGACCGGCTCGTAAATGGGTCCGCTACCTTCGGGCCTTGTTGGTGATTGGTGTCCACGGGCGGGTAGTGAGGTCTCTTACGCTCGTTTGGTGCAATGTGGTCTACAGCAGAGCGGCGGTCATTCGGCAGTGTAATGGACCCGGTGATTTCCTTATGATTGGAAATGTACATGACTTGTGGTTTGGATATGAGCACGACATTACTTGCATTGCATTAGCATTGGTTGTACAAGCCCCTTCATGCATTGCCTTGGCATGGCACCAGTACTCATTGCATCTTATTCATGATAAGCACTGGGTAAGGCTAGTGATATCCTCATTGATCATGCTTCTCTCCTTGTATCTCCTACTACTCTTACGTGCACCATTATCACACACCTACACTACCCTCTAAGCTTCTATAAGCTTATGCACGATTGATGCGTGCGGGATACTCTAAGCGGCGACACGGCGGTAGAGCATGGAGTAGAGTGAGCATTTGAGGACTCAGTGTTCTTGACCTTTCTCTCTTTTCTTTTATCTCATGTATGTCCTTTGGACCTTATGGATTATTGTAAAAGTTCAAATTTATAGTGGATTTTGCGATGTGTGCCTTTGTTATTCTCGAGATGTTCTTCTTTGTGATCTTGGGTATGCTCGTATTGGAATGATTATCTTTGTTATGAAAATCCTCCTTGTAGGATCCCAAGATCGGAACCCGCCTCAAGAGCCGAGAATGGGGTACTATGGAGGCGTTGCGTTGAAGCAGGTCATCGGAATCCTTGTGAGTCCGATTCTTGAGTGCGGGGCGTGACAGAGTTGGTATCGAGCATAGCAAGTAGTGCGGAATAACTCGGGATAACATCACATGTCTACCAAGAACATAGGACAAGTAGTGTCCCGAGATTCTTTCTTCGCTCCGTATTGAGCCTATAATTATCTTGATTCCTTGCGACGTCATTATTTTGTGAACGATGACGCGTGGACGTGGCGCCGTGGTCGTGGCACCGTGGTCGTGGCGCCGTGGTCGTGGTGCCGTGGACGAGGCGCCGAGGTACCCATCCTACTCGAGCACATCCTACTCCCGTTGTTGAGGATCCGATTCCGAGGTCCCGTCAGCCTGCTCCCAGTTGAGCCCGTAGTGCTGTACCTCCGGTTGCTCGGTTCCGCCACCTATTCCCTTTTCTCGGCCTTTATTCGGTTCTGAGAGGCTCCGGTTGCTCAGTTCCCCACCTATTCCCCCCCTCCTCGGTCTGGCATTCGGTTTCGGAGGCTCTGCTCAACGGCCGTACCCTGCCTCACTTTGAGGCCCGAGTGCCACCACAGTGCACCCCGCTTTTCCCAGTATGACTATAGGGGCGAGCATTTCCAACGGTGATGCGGTGGTTGCCCATACATTGCGGACCGTCAAATGACTACCTACTTGAGGTTTCAGGCGGTCGACTTACCGCATGCTAGTGCGATAGCAGAAGTTTCGCCGACATGATCCCCAGGGTTTAGTGGTGATCCCGACCCTACTGCGGTGAGGCTTGGCGCCGAGGTTGCGAGGATTTTGACACTATTCGGTGTCTGCGGGCGAAGAGTATCCTTGCCACCTACCTTCTTCGGGGTGAGGCCCGAGCACGGTGGTCATCCGTGTCCCGGGATGGTCGGGGCTCGGTTCGTTTGGACATGGGAGGAGTTTGTGACCCGCTTCGACCGAAGTTCTTCCCCGAGCATGTTCGGATCCGGCGGGCGATCGAGTTTGAGACCCTAGTGCGGGCGATATGGCTGTATCTCGGTATGAGGCCCGTTTCTTGGCCTTGTCTAGATTTGCTCCTCATCTCACCGGCGATGAGAAGATGAGGGCCGTCGTTTGTGCCGGTTTACGTCACGCCGCCTTCGCGGTCGTGTGGTGGGGCATTGCTTGGAGACGTTTGACCGGGTTGTGCATCGGGCACTAGTTTATGAGGAGGGGCGGGCATGACCCGAGAGATCGAGAGAGAAAGAGTTCGGTGGAGGCCGGAAGAGGAGTGCACCCCCGGCGGTTCAGGCGGCATCGTCGGCGAGGCGGAGGGGCGGATCGGGGGTATCGGCGACTGTGGCTCGGTCGGTAGCCTCTTCATCGTCATCGGCACCGCGGTGCCTTCATCTTCGAGCCCTTTTACGGCGTATGCTTCGGTTGTGGACGGGGTGGACATCGAGGCGTGAGTGTCCTCTCCCCATTCGAAGCGGCGGCCACCGCGGTGCCCCTCCTCGTCCTCCTCGGCGGCGGCGAGAAAGCACGGCTTCCACCGCAGGCCACTCTGAGGGCTCCTCCTCGACGGCGAGCGGCGCCCGGAGCGAGACCACCTCGGCGAGACGAACGAAGCGGCGCAAAGGCGGCGGCGGCGGCAACGGCGGCCACGGCACCGGCGAGAGGGGATATCCATATGTTGTTCGATCCACCGGGTCCGGTGTGTGTAGCGGCCCGGCGGCTCGGATCCAGACCCTCGGTCTTCCGGTTTGCTTCCCCTACCGGCTCGGGGCCGTTTTTATTCAACGCGACGTGAGCGCCGGCCGGGACCCGCGATCATCGGCCGGTGGAGTCGTTGAGGTATTCTTCTTGTTTACGCTTGTGTTGCTCATGTTTTGTTTGATTCGGTGCTTCCCATTCTTTTGTGGCCGAAGCGGTTTTGCCGATCGGCCCGGTATTCCGTCGGAGGCGTGTACGAGGCCTTGACCGTTTCGACTCCCATGGGGAAGTCTATTGTGCTAACCGTCATTTGTCCTTCTTGCCGGTGTTAGTGGGCGAGATGTTCCTCCCGGCCGATCTATTCATGATGCCGATGGTAGGATTTGATGTGATTACGGGTATGGGCGGCTTGCGGAGTATCGTGCCATCTTGGAGCGTGCGCGAGGCAGTCACGTTTCATATCCCGAGGCTTGCCAGTGTTCCGATTCGTCGTAGAGCCCGGAGGAGAGCTGCTATCTAGTTTATTGGCTTCGGTCGTTGAGGATTCTATGGCGAGAGAGTATTGAGTAGGCGCCGGTTGTTCGTGAGTACCGGATGTGTTTCGAGAGATCGGGTTTACGCCGCGTCGGCAGTGGAGTTCAGATTGATTTGGTGCCGGTGCCGCACCTATCTCAAAAGCCCCCTCTGGGATGGCACCATTAGAGTTGAGGAAGCTGCCAGGAGCGAGTTAGATGAGCTCCGGGAGTTAGGTTTTATTCATCCCGGCGGTTCGCCTTGGGAGCCCCGGTATTGTTTGTGAAGAAGAAGGATGGTTCGTTGCGACTCTGTGTAGATTATCGTGAGCTCACAGAGTCACCATCAAGAATCGATACCCGCTCCCCGTATTGATGATCTGTTTGATCGGTTGCGGGAGTGCGCGATATTTTCCAAGATAGACTTGCGTTAGGTTACCATCGGTCGGGTCGAGAGGAGGACATTAGAAGACGGCTTTCCGAACACGCTATGGTCACTTTGAGTTTATGGTCATGTCATTCGGGACTGACCAACGCGCCCGCCGTATTCATGCAGCTGATGAACGAGGTTTTTCGGCCGTTCCTCGATCAGTTCGTGGTGGTATTCATTGATGATATTCTTGTATATTCGAGAACCCGAGAGGACCATCTTGAGCATTTGCGGATTGTGCTTGAGACCCTCGTGCCCACCGGTGTATGCGAAGCTGGAGAAGTGCGAGTTTTGGCAGGAGGAGATGAAGTTCCTTGGTCACGTAGTGACGAGGGAGGTGTCGTGTGGACCCCTCGAAGGTTGATGCGGTGCGTCGGTGGGGCCGGCCCACGAACGCGTCCGAGATTCGCGGCTTCCTTGGTCAGCGGGATATTATCGGCGGTTTATCGAGGGTTTCTCCGTATTGCGGACGGCCGGCCGGTTGACGCGGAAGGGCGTCGAGTTCGTCACAGGTGACGCTTGTGAGGAGGCATTTGCGGAGTTGAAGGACCGCCTCACGTCGCTCTGTTCTCACTCTTCCGATGGGAGTGAGGGTTTTGTTGTTTTCACCGATGCCTCAGAGTTGGCTTGGGTCTTTGTGCGATGCAGCATGGGAAGCCAGTGGCGTATGCCTCGCGCCAGCTCATGGTCCATGAGGTGAACTAACCCACTCATGATTTGGAGCTTGCAGCAGTTGTCTTTGCACTGAAGGTGTGGAGGCATTATCTATATGGGGTCAGGTTCGAGCTCTTCTCAGATCATAAGAGCTTGAAGTATCTATTTTCTGTCGAGTTGAACTGCGACAGAGGCGATGGATGGAGTTGCTGAAAGATTATGATTTTGACCTTCAGTACCACCCGGGTAAGGCAAACGTGGTGGTGGATGCGCTCAGCCGTTAGCCATGAGGCCTGGTGGCACATATGATGGTTCGACGGTGGCAGATGCTCGAGGATGTTTCAGAGTTTGACTTTGAGTTCGGTCTGCAGTCTTCCATTGTTCAACTTTCGAGCTTGTCGATTCAACCCTCTTTGGTGGCTAGGGTGATCGAAGCTCGGTGACGGATGAGTCACTTCGGGAGTCTGCGAGCGAGGCCGCATCCGTGGAAGCGATGGGCGATCGCGATTGGTTCCGATGGTGGATTACGCTTCAGAGGCCGATTATGTGTCCCGAATGTGCCAGAGTTACGTCGTGATCTGATGACCGAGGCACACCGATCGAGACTTACTATCCACCCGGGCTCCACGAAGATGTATCGTGATATGAGGAGGCAGTACTTCTGGCAGGGAATGAAGCATCAGATTGCAAGTTTTGTGGCCGAGTGTGACACATGCCAACGTGTCAAGGCCGATCATCAGAGACCCCCTGGTCCCTTGCAGCCATTGAGCATTCCAGAGTGGAAGTGGGAGCACGTATCGATGGACTTCATCGCAGGTTTGCCGAGGACTCAGCGCGGTCACGATACTATCTGGGTTATCGTCGATCGTCTGACGAAGTCGGCTCATTTCATTCCTGTGCGTGCTTCCTGGTCTATGGACCGGTTAGCGAGGATATTCATTGAGGAGATAGTGAGACTGCACGGCGTCCCAGTTTCGATCGTTTCAGACCGAGACTCCAGATTTACGTCTCAGTTTTGGAGGAGTTTCCAGCAGGCGTTGGGGGTCACTTTGCGCCTCAGCACCGCTTATCATCCGCAGACGGATGGGCAGACCGAAAGGGTCAACCAGATCCTTGAGGATATGCTCAGAGCTTGTGTGATCGACTTTGCGGGTAGTTGGGATGAGCATATGCGCCTCGCAGAGTTCGCCTACAATAATAGTTATCAGGCGACTATCGGCATGGCTCCTTTTGAGGCACTTTATGGTAGACCGTGCAGATCTCCTAGTTGTTGGAACGAGGTTGGAGAGCGTCGTCTCTTAGGTCCCGAGCTTGTCTTTGCGACGTCAGAGGCTATTGATGTTATTAGGCAAAGGATGCGCTGACTCAGAGACAGAAGAGTTTTGCGATCGTCGGCGTCGACCCCTCGAGTTCGCAGTCGGGGATATGGTATATCTCAAGGTCTCACCTATGAAGGGTGTGGTACGCTTTGGTGTGAAGGGCAAGCTCGCCCCAAGATTTATTGGACCTTTTGAGATTACTAAGCGCGTAGGCGCTGTGGCCTATAGGCTTGCCTTACCTCCTGAGTTGTCCGCGATCCACGATGTATTTCATGTTTCTATGTTGCGGAAATGTGGGTGGGATACTATTCCCGTGATTGATTGGCGACCACTTGAGGTCCGTGAGGATGCTTCCTACATTGAGCGACCTATTCGTATTCTCGATCGGAAGGAGCAAGTCCTCGGGACCAAGGTCATTCCCTTGGTGAAGGTGCAATGGGGTCACCATTCGGAGGCCGAGGGATCTTGGGAACGCGAGGTCGAGATTAGAGAGCGTTATCCCCATTTGTTTGATGATTGATAGATATATGATTGCTTGTATTACCATCCTTGTGTGATGATTGTTATATGATGGTGGTGTTTTATTTTTTTCTTTTGTCCTGGATTGGTCAATTTCGAGGACGAAATTTCTTTGTTGGTGGGGAGGATTGTGAGACCCGACCCTAGTTCCCATGTTTGCATGTGTGTGTGTAAGTATGCATCTTGTTCATCATGGTCTCGCGGTCCTCGGTCAAATTCCGGCGACCGCGACCCTCGGATTGTGTTTACAGTCACCTTGAGTTCGGTCATATAGACCCAACTCGGATCAACCCGAGACCTATGCCATCTCGTTCGTATCGTCGTTGCGGTTCCAACGACGCGTCTTGTGCGTCAATCCGACCTATGGATCAAAAGTTATGAGCATTTCATCATGTGGCCCACTTTTTACAAAAGCATGTGGACCACCTCCATGGCACAATTTCCCATGCACACCACACACACACACTACACTATTACATGGAATAAACACTACCCACCCTAAACACTACCCATACCTAACCTACCCTAGCAACATTGTTATTGTCACCATAGGCAATGATTACTTCTCTTAAATAGTTTTTTTCTCTCTTCCCCTCTCATTTCCCTCCATTGCTGAAATTTCCAGCAACTTCTCTTCCTTCTCCCTCTCTTCTCCAGCCCCCTTACCCCCATTATACTCTCAATCCCTCCATTTGAACTAGATCTCCACCATTGAAATCCATTCTTTGCTCCAAGAGCTTCATGGAGTAGAAGTTTGGGGGTGAGATCACAAGTGGGTAACTATGATCTTGCTGATCTAATTTTATATCTTTAAATCTTCTTATTTCTTTTGTATGGATCATATGGGGCCCACCAATCCATGGTGGAGACCCCATTTGACCCCATGGATGTGGCCTTTTGGCCCATCCTACATGCATGTCATGATCCATGATGGGGCCATTCTCCATGGACCCCATCATGATGTATGTAATGATCCACTCCATCTCAAGGTCATCTAGACCTAAGGATCATGTTGGGATGACATTTCAACCATCCATAGCAATTATAGATCATGCATGTAGTGATTTCATGTTGCATGTACAATCAATGTAGTTATATGGGTATGATTCTTTCTTGGGAGGGCCCATTAGTGGCGGGGCCCTACCCTATGGCCGGATTATGTTTCTTCTCCATATTTTCTTTCCTATGTTTATAGTAAATCTGATGTATGTGGGGCCCACTTGATGTGCCATGCAACTAGGCCCAAGTGGTTAGACATCCAAGCCCACCTTGTTGCCCCATATTGTTGGCATGTTTTGGACAGCCTTTGGGCTTGATTTTATGGATGATATTGGAAGGGGATTGGGTCTGAGAGTTGTGTGACCCATCTAGATGGACCCCACCCTGAGAAAATGCTGATTTATTTTCCTTTTAATTATCTTTTGGGGTGGTTTGGACAAGTAACATGTTGCTGTCCAAATCTACTGGACAGATTTTTGGGCCACTTTGGGGCCTGATTTATGGGTCTTTGGTGGGAATAATGAAACAAAATAATATGTGATTCTTGTAGCCTTATGACCCACCTACAACCATACCAAATTTCAGCCCCATCTGACCTTCATTGGGGTCCCAAAGGTGTGGTCCAAATGAGGTGGACAGTCTGGATTTTTCTGCACTGTTCCAGCAACATTCTACCCTGAATAGGTTGGAATTCCAAAATTTATTAAAATATTTTTGGGTGTCTAAAAATTATAAAAATTTACAGGAAGGTGGTCCACTTATGGTGGGACCAACCTACAAAATTTTGGGGCCAATGGAAACCTGTACACACCATGGTGGTGGCTGGACTGGCCCATTACAATATGGTGTCTAGATCAGTCCGATTTTCAGGACAGATTGATTTCTTTAAATAAACTAAAATATTTTTAGGTGTCCATAAATTCTGAAATTTTGTGAAGTTGTGTTCCACCCATGGTGGGACCTACCTACCAACTTTTAGGGCCAATGGACCCCTGTGCACCTCGTGGCGAGGGCCGGACTGGCCCACCACATTGGGATGTCCAGGTCTGTCCGATTTTCTGGACAGACTATCTTGTTTAAATTAATTAAAATACTTAGGGATATCCAAAAATTCTGAAATTTTGTGAGGGTATGTCCTACCTATTGAAGTATCACTCTGAAAAATTTCAGCCCCAACTGACCTTGTTTGGGCATCCAAAAGAATGGGCCAAAATAGTTGGACTGCCAGATTTTTCTGCTGTGCAGTCCAGCAATGTGCCTTGATAAAAACCATAATTCAAAAATATTTCCTCTGATGGTGGGCCACCTTTTTGGGTTTTCTCTCATTGTATGCATAATGAGGGACCTTGGCCCTCAATCTCCAGAGTTTTAGAGGCCCTGGGCCCACTCCAATGGAGTGCCCAAATTTAGGACAGCAACATGTTATAATTATGTTTGGCCTTTGGCTGAAATTTTGAGGAGTGGGGCCCAACACATTGTGAAGAATCTTAGAGGTAATAATTTATACATTTAGTTCCTTAAATGTTGGGCCTAATAAATACACTTTTGAGGCCCACCACAGTTGAATTTAATTGGGTCCATGAATGTGGCTAGTTGTTGAACTCTTTGAGCCCAATTGGGCTGGAACTTTCTAGATAGGCCCATTGAACTCTTGGGCCATTTTTACCATACTATTGTATTGGATTAGTGGGCAGATTACACAAGTATATGGGCCCTTGATTGCCCACCAAATCAACTTTATACTTGGGCCGGGTTGTAGGCCCAACTTACTTGACTAAGAACATGACTTTTGCCCATGTGATTTGAGCAATGGGCTGCCCACTAGGCCACAACAATATATGGGATTAGTAGCCTTTATATTGGGCCCTAACCTTTCCCACTGTGGGCCCATAGTGGTATATATGGGTTGGGCTATGTGTGTTCCCATGGACCCATGTTTTGGATAGGCCTTGGGCCGCCTTCTGAAGCCCAACATGAATGTATGTGATATGTAATGGTTGTTCATTTCTTATTTCTAATGTTGTGTGGGCCTTGGGCCTTGATCCGTAATCAATTAGAGATGGGTTACCTCTTGGGGACCAATTGTGGTTGGATGTCCACATTGGTGGCCCTAAGGTAGGCCCATGGGCTTCTATGGATGGTTAAAGGCCCACCATAGATCCTTGCTAGGCTCATTTCATCTATTTAGGCCCATATCATTGTTCTCCTTAGTCTCGTGGGTTACCCCAGGTATATGGGCCCCCACTAGAGGTTGTATTCCTTATGAGGAATTGGTTAAGTACCTAGACCCTTCATAGTTAGGTAGAGAGTTCATCTTCACCTCATTGGCACCCCCATTCATCTTCATGGCCCACTCCCATACGCATCATATGCATGCTTGGTTGAGGTATGATTGGTCATGGTTGTGTCATTGTGTAAGACATGTTAGTATCTCCCTGAGAGATGGATGCTTGGGATTGATGCATGGGTGATTGTGTGATTCATGCATTTGGCATTGCATAGCTTATGGATATCTGCCCTTACTTCATAGGGCCTTACCTCCACAGGGGTATTCGTGGATGGTTGTATGTGTGGACACCGGAAATATTAGTTGAGCATACCGGGTGCATAGGATGCCCATGGGTGAAATTCCCAAAACTTCCATGGTACCAAGGATCTGCTCCAACGCCGTGACCGGGTGGAATATATGAGCGCACGAGGGCCTTATACCATTAGGCCGCGTCTCCCACTTGTCGTGTAGTCGGTTGGATAGGGGTGTGGCCTTACACCGATGTGAGGAGGCATTGCTAGGTGAGTCGACCGGCTCGTAAATGGGTCCGCTACCTTCGAGCCTTGTTGGTGATTGGGCGTCCACGGGCGGGTAGTGAGGTCTCTTACGCTCGTTTGGATGCGGGAGTGCAGCAGAGCGGCGGTCATTCGGCGGTGTAATGGACCCCGGTGATTTCCTTATGATTGGAAATGTACATGACTTGTGGTTTGGATATGAGCACGACATTACTTGCATTGCATTAGCATTGGTTGTACAAGCCCCTTCATGCATTGCCTTGGCATGGCACCGAGTACTCATTGCATCTTATTCATGATAAGCCTGGGTAAGGCTAGTGATATCCTCATTGATCATGCTTCTCTCCTTGTATCTCCTACTACTCTTACGTGCACCATTATCACACACCTACACTACCCTCTAAGCTTACATAAACATGCACGATTGATGCGTGCGGGATACTCTAAGCGAGCGACACGACAGCAGTAGAGCATGGAGTAGAGGTGAGCATTTGAGGACTCAAGTGTTCCTGACCTTTCTCTCTTTTTCTTTTATCTCATGTATGTCCTTTGGACCTTATGGATTATTGTAAAAGTTCAAATTTATAGTGGATTTTGCGATGTGTGCCTTTGTTATTCTCAGATGTTCTTCTTTGTGATCTTGGGTATGCTCGTATTGGAATGATTATACTGTTATGAAAATCCTCCTTGTAGGATCCCAGGATCGGAACCTGCCTCAAGAGCCGAGAATGGGGTACTATGGAGGCTATTGCGTTCAGAACCGGTCATCGGAATCCTTGTGAGTCCCATTTCGAGTCGGGGCGTGACAGTGGTCGAGCCGTACCACGCCCTGGGGCTACGTGCCTCCCCTGTAGTGACCGGTGAGCACCTTAACTCGTGAGCCGATTATGGTGGTATGGGACACTATATTCGTCTTTGTCGGCCTACATTGATAAGGTGATGGGGAGTGGTGCAACCTTTGTGCGTAATGTACCGACGATGCCCCTTTGTAGTGACCGCGAGCATATCTCGAAGTTGCAGTGCGCCTTAGGGTTCGCCGCGATATATAGAGTATGAACTAGGCTGTTTACGTATAGTGATGAATCGTTTAAGGGGTGATGGGGGAGTGGTGCAACCTTTGTGCGTTACGGCCACAGCGACCTCTGCAGGTGACCTAGAAAACACACCATCGTCGATATTAACTAGGGATCGACGACCCTAGATTGGATCATGTTTGGAAATGATATAAGGGAGGTACCTTAGTTTCCCAATCCTGCTGTTTGAAATGGACTAATTAAAAACTCGGTAATCATGCTCATCATGCATCACATGTGCCTGGAAGATGTGGAGCACTGTGGGATGTAAGCATGCGCGAACGTGAGATGGTGTCGCATGAGGGAGTATGTCGGTGAGGGCATCCATCATACTGCATTCATACTTGCATTAATCGAGTAACTAGGAGTGCTTGATTCTTGCTTTATCATTCTTGACCGCATCGATAACATGTTAACTTATGCTTTATTGTTCCATGAGTTAGCTACTCACTCCCACGTTACGGGACGGTGTTGTACACACCAAACATGAATTGTTGAATTTCGGATGATGGCGATGCTTATGAAGCTGAGCCGGACTATTTCTATGGTGATGAGGAGGAGTTCTCCTATCATGTAACCCTCTCGACGGGTCTCGAAGACCTGCATCGTATTGACGGGGGCACGTAGTCTTGGGATAGAAGACATTAAACTTACATATTTGGTATATTTTAGAAGCGTACTTGTATTTATTTAACCTGGTAATGTTATCACACTACGGAGACTCATCATAGTTTATATATTTTATCTATCTATCATAGTCTTCCGCTTGCAAATTTAACTTGTCTACGGAGTATGATATGCTGTTTTGGCTTAATCTCACTCATGTTCAATGCACGAATACAGTCAACATTCAATAATCATTCATTTTGTTGCATAAGTGATGTTCTGGAACTCGGGAGTTGAGTTTATGCTCGACCCCCGATTTTCAGGGCGTTACACGCGATTTATCACCACATTTTTTATATGCAGTTAGCAATCTTTCAAGTTTAGGGTCTCCTTGGGCATACTTACAAATGTCCTTTAAACTCAAGAGAGAAGAGACTTCAAGTTTTAATTTCTCATTTTCTGATTTTAATTTTTCAAGTTCAGACGATTTAAAATTCAAGTCATATTTAGATTTTTCAAAACAATCAGAAACATGTGACTTTTCTAAAAGTAAAATTTCAAAATCCTCTTTTAATTTTAGAAATTTCTCTTTTCGTAATTTAAGCTTGACAACTATCTTACAACTTTCCCTATATAGGGCATTATAGGCATATTGTAAATCTTCATCGTTTTCAGGGTCACTCAGATTTTCATTATAAGTTGAATTACAACTATCTGTAGAAGTGACTTTGGTTAGAGTCATTAAGGCCTTGACTTCATTTGTAGATTTAGGTTCTGAATCATCAGACTCAGAAGAAGCTTCAGAGCTAGACAATTCATCCCATGTGACCGACATGCATTTTCTCTTTGGCTTGTCCATTTTTAGACACCTATTTGCTAAATGCTCGTATTAATGGCAATCGAAACATTGGCTATCTTTCAGAGATTTCCAAGTTTTAGATTTACTATTTTTCTGAAATTTTTCAGAGGGTTTTTGAAAATCAACTTTCTTTTTACTCTTAAAAATTTTATAATACTTTTTCGCTAATAAAGCCATATCATCCACTGAATTTTCACAATCAGAAATATTATTATCTTGAGAAATATGTTTCAAAGATTTAAGGGCTATAAACTTACCTTTTGGAGCCTTGAAATTCAACTCGTAGGTTTGAAGTGAACTAACAAGTTCTTCCACCTCAGGAAGTGATCTTGAAGTTCCTGAATGACAGTGACCTTAGAATTGAATCTCTCAGGAAGTGATCGCAATATTTTTGTACAAACTTTTCTTTCTGGGATGTTATCTCCAAGGCCTCACATTGAGTTGACTATGTCATTCAATTTCATATAGAAACCCAAGAATATTTCATTTTCTTCCATATGGATTTTCTCAAACTTAGTTGTGAGGATTTGCACTTTTGACCTTTTGACAATAGTTGTTCCCTCGTGTGTCATTTCTAAGATATCTCATGCTTACTTTGCAGTATCACAAGATAAAATTCTTTTGAACTCATCTGGTGATAGTGCACAAGTGATTGCATTTAAAGCTTTGGCATTTGCACTGCTTTCATTTTTCTGAAGAGTAGTCCATGAAAAATAAGGTGATTCATTTAAGGACTTAGTTCCATCAGTGCATAGAACTTCAACAGTAGGTGGGTGCCACCTAGTCATTTTCGATTACCACACACTTTCATCCATGGATTTTAGAAAAATCCTCATTCTGGCTTTCCAATAGGCATAGTTGGAGCCATCAAAAGGTGGTGGCCTAAAAACAGATAGGCTATCAAATTTGACATATTAAGAGCTTGAGATAGCTTAACTCAGGGAATGAATCCAATGGAATGATCTATTAGGCTCTGATACCACTTGAAAAGGGGAAGTTCTAAGTCCTAGAGGGGGGGGGGGGAGGAGGGGGTGAATAGGACTATGCCAAATAAAAAAATAAATACAAAAAGTAAAGGCAAATAACACAAATAAATAATAAGATAGCACAAGTAAATTGCAACCTCAAATGCGCTAGTCTTGAGAGGTTATACAAACTTGATTCTAAGGACAACCTAACACTAAAAACCAAAGGCTTATGGTAGGACAACCTTACTAGAATGTTAGTAAGTATCAAAAACTCAAACTAATAAAGAGGCAAAGGAAATAAACTAAGTTATTAAAACATTCACCACAAGTGCATAAAGTAAATTACGACATTCACCACAACACATGGACCATCATCATCATCCAAACTCTAAGAATTATAGTGGTTCATGTGTGTACACCAACTATTCGCAAATAGCCACACAACTACTCCACTCCCAATATCTACACCTACGGGATACTGGCATTCACTATGAAATAAGGTTTTCCAAGGTTCACCTTAAAACCTTCATAATTGTATTTTGTTTTTCAAATAGGCTTACACAATTACAAAAACCCCACTCTGAGATTTTCCTGGCTGATCTAAGATAAAACCAAAAGATGAGATTTTCCTAGCTGAATCTCACAAACCAAAAATATAGAAAATTAAAATAATACTTATATGAAGATTCTACTTCAATGTAGCCCAGTAGAATTGATTCCTTGTAGATGTAGATGTTCAATGTTCAATCTCACAAGTGAAAGGGTTCTAGGTCTAGATGAATTTTAAATTAAGTCAATTTAGGGCTAGCTTGAATTTGATTTTAGATCTCAATGGGTAAAGCAGAGTTCCCTTTTAATAGAATAGATTTGAATAAGGAGATCAATAAAATCAAATAGAAAAGCTATAAATGAATCTAAAATTACTAACCAATAGCTTCACAATAGTGGGGACTTATCTCTCAGAGTGATGGCTTGATTTAGAATGGAATGAATTGAAATCACTAAGAAATGTCCTCAATTAATAGGCTGAAACTTGGATTTCTCAACTAGTCTAAGATTTGGCTTGACTGGTTGAGGCAAAACCAATTTTCAAATTTTCTGGCGTGATCAGAAAAAAACAGTTTCTCGACAGGTTGAGTAGCCTACTCAACTGGTTGAGCAATGCACTCGACTGGTTGAGTGGACTAAAAATTCCTCACTGGAGTTCAAGTCGAGCCCTAGTCGACTGGTCGAACCAGTCTCTACGATCGATCAAGTAGGATTCTCGACTGGTCGAACCTTCACTAGAAATTCCCAAAAATCCTCAACAATTCTTGGACTGGTCGAGAAAATCCCTGGATTGGTCGAGCCGGTGCCTGAACTAGCCGAATAATAGCTAGGCCTAGTCGAGAAAAAACCTATAAAATTATATAATGACCCAAATTAAATATGCAATCAATATGACCTAACCTATGGTCAATCTAGGGTCATTCATACCTTATAGGTGAATATAGAACATTGAAACATCGTCTGCTTTGGTTGATAGTTGATCTTGAAGTACATGAAGCTTGTCCTTGTATACTCGAACATGAGCTTGAGCTTGTGTCCTTGTGACTTGATCTTGAGCCCTTGTGACTCGAGCTTGAGTCCGAGTACTTGAGTTGTAACTTGAGATATGAGTATATGAACTTGAACTTGAGTAGATTACTTGAGCTTGAGTTCTTGAGGGATGCACACTGTCTTGAAGTTGACTACCCTCTAGATGTTGATGTAGATAGCTTGATACACAACTTTAAATGAAGGTGAACTTTCCATCTATCAAAATGAGTCAATGATTCTAGAGTGGTTTGACACACCAAAATTTGACAAAACATGGTGCACTTACAACACAGGACTTACAAATCAAGCAACCCAACACAAGCTACAAAAGAGGACTCAATCTAACAAGTGTCATTGTTAAGAGTTCATAGTTTAGTCTCTATCCTCGTGTAGGATTGAGGATAAGAGTTTGCTATCAACAAACTCGATTAGGTTCCTAGTGTGGGACCTTGGCCGGTGAGCCTCAACATAAGTTTCTTCTGTGGGACCTTGGCCGGTGTGCCTAAACATAGGTTCCGTGTATGGGATCTTGGCCGATGGGCTAAACGTAGGTTTTTTGTGTGGGACCTTGGCCGGTGGGCCTAAACAGAGGTGCCTAGTGTGGGACCTTAGCCGGTGGGCCGAAATGTGAGTTCTTAGTGTAGGACCTTTGCTCTTACGGAGAGCATAAATTGGTGTCCTTAGTGTAAAACTGTAAAGGTTATTGGTGAACCTGTTTTAAAACCATTAATAGTGAAATTCGGTGCACTCTGGGATTGAGTGTGAATGCAGAGAGTGGAGTAGGCACGTAGCCAAACCACTATACATGCTTGTATTTGGAATTATCATTTGCGTATCTATTTACTCATGCTTATATATGCTTGCATGTTTAAATTCTTATACTTGATTGGATGAATGTTATTGATTAATAGGAAGCACTTTTCACACACAAGTACCCTATGATATAGGCTAGTTGCATTATTGGTATTGTCACGCCCCAAATAGGAAAATCGGCCTCACAAAATTCTCAATTGCCGAATTCAGTGCCAAAAGCCTCTGTAGTACCCCGTTCTCAGTTCCCAGAGCCCATACACCAGGTTCCAATCCTGGGATCCTTCAAGGAGGATTTTCCAACGTACATTTATCTCGTAAGAAGCATAACCACAAGTATACCCAAATCACAAAGGCAACATCATCATCACATATCCACTAATATAAACATTTGAATACAATGTTGAAAGGGAAATACATATGTCGAAATCAAAGCTCCAAGAGTCCGCTGCACGCTCCAAGCTTGACACTGTTGCGACCTAACGCCACTTGCACGCATCTATCGTGCATAAGCTTATAGAAAGCTTAGAGGGTGGTGAAAGTGTGTGCGTAAGGTAAGTGCCAAGTATTCAATACAATGCCATAATCATACAATATCGAAAATACTAGCAAGATCATGAATCGTATGATATTAGAGTAAGCAGAAATACTGTCAAGTCCATGAGTCATACAATATCAAAGTACACAATACAGATCAGCTATGCACATGAGGAGTCATAAAGAGCCAAATATCAGATGTCGAGGATGCAATGTAATATACAATTCCTGATGAGTTCACGAATACCATCAGCCGTATCTAGGCCATATAAATGTAAAAATATAGTAACCCAAACTGCCATATGCCGCGAATATAATGTTGTGTGAATGGAATGACCATGCTGGAGTGTGTGAAATTGCAGTGAAGACCACTTTAGTTGAAGCAGGAATATGCCAATATGTCCTAGAGGGGGGTGAATAGGACTTTTAAAGTTTTTATGGTTTATTTAAAATCCTATTACACTAATCCTAACAATGAGCTCATATTAGGATTACTTAAAAATAACTCTACTAGGTTCCAAGCCTGGTAGAGGATCCAATTACAAACTATTTAATAAGCGAACTGTATGCAAACCAGTTCATGACTGTGTATGTGTGTGAGGTGTGATCTTAGATATTCAGATATGAAAATATTAAAGTAAATCACACAATCAGAAAAATAACAATCTCAAACACAGTCACTTTTATAGTGGTTCGACGATTAGTCTACTCCACTCCCGGCAAATGTACTCAACCCTTGAGTGTGTCGGATTTCACTAAGGAGGTTTCACTGTGATTTACCTCAAACCTAAGGTTTTAAATCAGGTTCACCTTCAGCCTTTACAACCTATACTAAGGCTGACTATTTATGCTCTCACGAGCAAGGGTCAATACAACGCACCCACTTTTAGGACACTGGCCAAGGATCTTCCATAAGACCCTAACAGAGGTTTTACGCATTTTACTCCAAACCCGAGGTTTCACACGGTTCACCTCAAACCTAAGGTTTTGATTGGTTCACCTTCAACCAGATGTTTATGCTCTCTACAGAGCAAGGGTCCACACAATACACCCACCACGTACACTCCTGCCAGAGGCCTCCTACGAGGGCTTGAAGGGGTGAGAAACACCTAAGACCCAATCTTAAAAAGGAATGATCACAAGTGTCCTCTGGACTCTAGATACTTACAGATAAGTGGATGAGTCCCATTAAGTACGTTGACGAAGATCTGCTCCTTTGTTGATGAAGTGTCTTCGGTCTTCTTGATCCGCAACTCCAAAGATGTACCAATGCATGGCGACGTGTTGGGTCAAGGTTATGATGAAATCCTACTCTCAAAAGATTTTCCTAGAAGGAAGAGCGATTTCAATCATCTAAGTATTCAAGGTATCCCAGCTTAATGATTTGCCATTAAGGTAGTAGCTGGAGGATCCTTGAATGCAGAAGTTCATTCCCCAATCCACTCTATTGAATATCAATGGTAAGGATGGATTGGAGGATGAACTCCCTTAAGAGAAAGGGCTTTGAGTATAAGATCTAAGGTAAAACACTCAAAAGCTCTCTCTTCTTTCTCTCACAGTAACAATAGACAAGTCCTCTTTATATAGGCAAAAGGTTCCAACGGATATAAAACGGCCACATTTATGACAGAGTTCGATATTATCGAGCGTATACTCTCGATAACATCGATGGTCTGCTCGATGACTCGAACTCAATGTCATACGTTTTTAAAACCTTTTGCCAACTGGTTGATGAATCGAAACGATTGTCGATGTCATCGAATTTCGAACTCCGATTCCATCGATGAGAGGTTCGATCCATCGACATTTGAAAAATGATAGATACTTGACTTAAAATATTTCAGGTTTTCATGAATAATCGAGGAACCTTCGACATCATCAGAATTTGAATGTTGATGATATCGATAACTGTGTCGATGCATCGATAAATCAAAAGGTTTTTTCATAAAGCTCACTGGACAGTTTATGTCCATGTTCGATGCAATCGATACGTCATCGATATCATCGATATTTGAATATCGATTCTATCGAGTGACCCCCGATCATAGATAAAACACCCTAAAATATTTTACTGGAGAACTTGGCACCTAAGACCGATATCATCGAAGGCCTATCGATATCATCAAGGCTTGAATTTCGATGGTATCGAGAAGGCTTCGATATATTGATGCTTATATAATATCTTTAAGAAAAAAAACAAGGGCGCCGGAATTCTGCTTGTCGATATTATCGAGTTACTTCTGATAGACTCGAGATTTGAATATCGATGATATCGATAGGTGTATCGATACATCGATAATTCCGTCCAGATATGTATAAGGTTGCTGGACATATTTGGTCCTCTTTTCGATGGTATCGATGGACCATCGACGACTCGACAGCGTAGGTCGATCATATCAAGATGTGTATCAATAAAATTGACAAGGTAAGAAAACTTAATTAGAGAATTTTCCTATTTTGAAAATGTTTTCTTACCCTAAAAACCCTGTGATATTCTAACATTTTTTAAGGGTTTTAGTATACCTGGTGATTTGGTACAAGAGATGTGAGCCTCAGATTTACCTGTGGCAAGCTTGCACACATTCGTTTGAGGCAGACGCTTGAAATGATCTTCCTATCAGGCTATGTAGTCTAACTGACTTAACACTCACACTAATTGACAAACCAGGGCACTTTCAATCTTCCCATTTGTCAATTACGTGACAAAATCACAAAACACCTTAGAGCACTAGACAAACACATCCTAAATTGTGTGTACATATATTTTATACAATTGTACAATTTCTATTGAACCCATGTACACAGCCCAGTATCTGCTCTCCCCCTCGCTTGATGCAGCTGCTCCCCCTAACACCTGCAACATCATTCAAGCAGATATACAATTTTCCGTTCTTCCGCTTGGGGTGTTTGAACTGTTCTCCCCCTTTTTGTCAGTCATTGACAAAGATGTAATAGTTGATATTGACTAAAGCTTGGAGTATTTGGGAGAACCATCATTCAAAGGCATATGCATATAATAGATAGATGTATAGTAGTCAAATAATTGCTTAATCAGACATCATTTGCAGTGAGTATATATGCATAGCAGATCAGATATATACAATGATATAGCAGTTAGAATATTCATTAAAAGCATCACATGCATTCCATATCAGAAACTAGATAAATCAGGGGATCTTAAAACATAATCATGGCAGTAAAAGTGTGAATTATATTCAGCCATATGTAAATATTATCCAACTATTCAAAACACATACTGCCATAGACAACAGTAGATTAACAGTATGTCCAAATAGAACTAAGCCTTAAAAAAAAAAGATGTTCAGTCCAACCATGGACATATACAATTACCATAAAAAAAAGTCAGATTCTCCAGATTAATGAGTTATCACATACACTCATGAAGGCGTAGAACATTAAAAAAGATACTAATATTCGTACGCAGAGATAAGAGTGGGGTGTATATGATAGCACGCAGTGATCAGCATCATGGAGGAGAGTGGGATGGTGTCGTGTCATCCCATCAACAAGTCATCAGATCCACCAACTGTTGGACGGTCTGTTGCACTCCCTGAACCAATCGTTCCAGGATAGTGAGCCTCTCGTTCATCGACTCCCTGAGTTGAGAGACATCACGCTGAATAGCGCTAATTCTGTCTTGATGAAGCTTAAATCTCTTTGCATGCCCAACTCCTGATGTGGATGGTGGTTGATGCGACGTAAACGGTTCATGCTTAACCCCCTCAGTCCCTTCCATGAGAGCGTCGCTAGCCCTACCTTCTCCCTCAACTTGAATGCCTTCTTCCCGGGGTTCCTCAGGATATTTGTGAAACTTCAAATCCATCCTTCGGATGTTGCTTTCATTGAAGGTTTGGAGAGGAAGTTCGGGATCATTTGTAGTTGGGAACCCTATGACATTACAGATTGTATGGATGATCTAGGGATATGGTAGGAGAATGTCCCTAGCCTTATGAAACGCATACACCAACTGATACACAATCAGGGTAGGCAAACAGTTCTTGACCCCAGCGGCGATTGAATAAATTATCATAGTCATGAAGCCCATGAGATCAGCTCTGTTGGAGCCTCTAGAGTAAATGTTTGATGTAAGAATACCGTGCAAGACTCGATAACGTGGTTCCATGAACTTGACTTTCAGGGCATTCCCTTGGTGTCATTGGACATCACGATTATGACAGAGGAATTTGGTGACCTCGGACTGAACTTCAGTATTTTCCATATCCATGTCAGGGATTCCTACAGGAGATAAGGTAAGATTGAATATCCCTACAACAGACCCTGGAGTGATCAGCACATCATCACCATCTACAGTTACGGTGATGGATGGAGGGTCAGATGTTGGAGAATGAAAGGCAGCAAAGAAATTGTAAGTTCGTTCAAGCTGATATGTTCCTCCAAAGTTGAGAACTGGTAACCAATTTATGGCGACAAATAGAGGTTCCAGATTATATAGAATCAAGCAGCTTCTGTCGACTTTGCTTTCAGGAATAAATTTTCTCCCTGTGAATTTTACTACGACCGGATTAGCCTGTACAGGTGGAGGAGCCTGCGCCTCAGACTGAGACCCGCCTCATCTCGAGCGTTGCCTTATGGGGGTCCCACGTTCCAGGCCCCTTGCCCTTTCTCTTGAAGCAAGCACCTTTTGTTGGGCGGATCTCGATGACTCCCCCTGTCTGAATGCTTTTCCTTTGTCTTTACCCATCCGGACAAAAGAAATTTTGAAAACTTAGGGAAAGAAGACAAAATCCCTCCTTTTAAAACGACAGACAGTACCCGACCAAGAGTGATATAGACTCTGAAATGGAAGGAACGGAAGGATAATACCCATTTTTTTAGAAGCTTTTGGGATCCACTAATGGTCTTCTGGCCGAGGGTTTGAGCAGAAAAAAATAGAAAGCTTTTTCCAGAAAAATAAGATTTTTCCACTCGACCGCCTTTTATCAGGCGACAGACTTTGATTTTATCGAACTTGCTTTTGATTATATCAATGATCCTCATTCAATGTTATTAACAAGAGCTTCGATAGTAGTCTCGATCATGTGACTTTTCACATTTTGAAGAGATGTCGATGATATCGACCCATGATCGATTAATCGGGATGACATATTGATAGACATATCAAAGGTGAATAATTTTTATTTTCAGCTTTCAGACAACCCTTCAAGTATACTTTTAGCATTTCTATGGATCAATAATATACTCAGCAAAACCATGTACAATTTCTGTATACATCAAAATTATAAACATTTGAATGTTTATATACAAAAGATGGAGGTGAAAAACCTCAGATATCTTATTTGAAGCTCAACAAAATTGCATCATTTCACCAAATATCCAGATCTACATGCATGATCTGGACTTGTCCTTTTATGCTTGATATTTCAGGGTATTAGTCATTAGACAGTTCAGTTTTTCTTTTACTACCCATTTAGAGACAGATTTCTTTACTGTGGTAGATTTAGTATCCATGTCTATCTTACCCTCTTGATCTAATGATTCCCTTATCCTATCTTTCATTTTAGGTGGTGATGGATGTGTATTTCTTCTATCCATATTTCTAAGTGGACTCTTTAAATTCTGCATTTCTTTAGTTGGTTTGAAACTCTTACCAGAGTGATGTTGAGTCCTCTTAGGTGTCATGCATACGAACTTATAATGACCAGAATCACCACACAAATGACAGACTGGAGAAGTTCTTGTGCTACTTCCTGAAGCAGCAGATCTTTCAGTTATTGGTGCTGTATTTTGAGATTTCGATTTAGGATTTTCATATCCTAGACCGCTCTTGTCCTTTCCAGGTCTTCCTATCCTTAAAAGTTTTTCTAACTTCTCACCACTCTGGGAAAACTTACAGTTTAGCTTGGCAATTTTTCTGGACTCTTCTAGATTAAACAGAAGTGTATGATTTTCATTTTGAATGAGTACAATTTCATCTTTTAAGATCTCGACCTGTTTGTTCAATTTCTCAGACTCGTTTTCAAGATATGTATTAATTCGTTCAAGTCTACCATTATCCGTATGATATTGCTGTAGGTCATTTATTAATTGTGTGTTGATTTCTAATGTTTTATCTAAATCTTTTTACAGCAACTTTTATTCTCCGCTATTCCGAGTCTTTTAAGGACATTTATGCTATGAATGTAGAGTTGATTAGAAGCTTCTTGTAGTTTATCCTTTTCTTCTTCTTCTTCTCCAGTTTCCTCATTATCAGATGGAAATGATTCAGTGGCTTACTGTTCTTTCTCGTTCTTAGATTCACTAGGAATGATTGGAGTAGTGGAGACTATAAGAATTTTCAAGAATTTTTGGTCTCCATCGCTCTCTGAGTCACTGGATTCTGAGTTTGACTCTTCTGTATCATCACATGTGGCAGCCATCGCCTTGCCCTTAGTTTTTCTGTTTGAGCATTCAGTAGATAGGTGTCCATACTTCTGACAAGCATATTATTGTGGTTCTTTGGTTCTTCTACCAAATTTGTCTGCAGAGGGTTTGTTGTCCACCTTTCTACCTTTTGAGGGATGGCCACGATTTTTCTAAAAGAACTTCCTGAATCGTTGTGCCCGCAAAGCCACTTCCTCATCTTCATCTTCTCTTTCACTTTCACTGTCCTCGTTTGTTATTTTCTTGGAAGTATTTAGGACAGTTGTTTTGGATTTTTGAGTTTGTTTGAAGTGTAGTTCAAAAGTTTGTAGGGAACCTACTAGTTCTTCTACTTTCATTTCGTCTATGTTCCTACACTCTTCAATTATTGTTACCTTGGGATTAAACCGTTTTGGTAGGGATCTTAGGATTTTTCTACAGATTTTCGATACAGGAACTTTTTCTCCCAATCTACCCATGAAGTTACAAATGATATTCAACTTTGTGAAAAACTCCATAAACATCTCATGCTCTTCCATTCTGAGACTTTCAAACTGTGAAGTCAGAAGTTGTAGTTTGGACCTCTTCATAGTGCTTGTGCCTTCATGGGTTGTTTCCAATAAATCCCATGCTTCATTGGATGACCCACACATACTTATTTGATTGAATATATCCTAGGACACGGCACAGTAGATGGTGTTCATAGCTTTTGCTTCAGCAGTCTATTTTTCTTTATCGAGCGTTGTCCACTTTTCTTTGGGTTTGGGTTTTGTGATGGTTGTGCCGCTGTCAAGTAAAATTTGTTCAGTTGGTGGCACGTATCCGTTTTTAACTATATCCCAAACATCATGATCCAAAGATCTTAGAAAGTAATGCATCATAGCCTTCCAGTATGCATAATTTGAGCCATCAAATACTAGAGGCCTAGTGACTGATGAGCCCTCTCCTTTGGCCATATTCCAAACTTTAGTCAAGATCACTCTCTAGGCGATGAAGCCCTAAAAGAGAGACTCGCTCTGATACCAATTGAAATTGTGGTGAAGACCGCTTTAGTTGAAGTAGGAATATGCCAATATGTCCTAGAGGGGGGTGAATAGGACTTTTAAAGTTTTTATGGTTTATTTAAAATCCTATTACACTAATCCTAACAACGAGTTCATATTAGGATTACTCAAAAATAACTCTACTGGCTTCCAAGCCTGTAGAGGATCCAATCACAAACTATTTAATAAGTGAACAGTATACAAACCAATTTATGATGGATATGACTGTGTATGTGTGTGAGGTGTGATCTCAAATATTCAGATATAAAAATATTAAAGTAAATCACACAATCAGAAAAATAGCAATATCAAACACAGTCATATTTATAGTGGTTCAACGATTAGTCTACTCCACTCTCGGTAGACGCACTTAACCCTTTAGTGTGCCAGATTTCACTAAGGAGGTTTTACAGCGGTTCACCTCAAACCTAAGGTTTTAAATTAGGTTCACCTTCAACCTTTACAACCTACACTGAGGCTGACTATTTATGCTCCCACAAGCAAGGGTTAACACAACGTACCCACTTTTAGGCACACTGGCCAACGATCTTCCATAAGACCTTAACAGAGATTTTTTACTCGGTTGACACCAAACCCGAGGTTTCACATGGTTCACCTCAAATCTAAGGTTTTTACTGGTTCACCTTCAACCAGATGTTTATGCTCTCCACAGAGCAAGGGTCCACACAATGCACCCACCATGTACACTCCCGTCGGAGGCCTCCTATGAGGGCTTGAAGGGGTGAGAAACACCTAAGACCCAATCATAAAAAGGAATGATCATAAGTGTCCTCTGGACCCTAGATACTTACAGCTAAGTGGATGAGTCTCATTAAGCACGTTGAGGAAGATCTCCTCCTTTGTTGATGAAGAGTCTTCGGTCTCCTTGATCCGTAACTCAAAAGATGTACCAATGCATGGTGACAGGTTGGGTCAATGTTATAATGAAATCCTACTCTCAAAAGATTTTCCTGTAAGGAAGATAGGGCGATTTCAATCATCTAAGCATTCAAGGCATCCCAGCTTAATGATTTACCATTAAGGCAGTAACTGGAGGATCCTTGAATGTGGAAGTTCATTCCCTAATCCACTCTATTGAATATCAATGGTGAGGGTGGATTAGAGGATGAACTCCCTTGAGAGAAAGGGGTTTGGGTATAAGATCTAAGGTTAAACATTCAAAAGCTCTCTCTTCTTTTTCTCACAACAATAATAGACAAGTCCTCTTTATATAGGCAAAAAGTTCCAACGGATATAAAACGGTCACATTTATGACAGAGTTCGATATCATCGAGCGTATACTCTCGATAGCATCGATAGTCTACTCGATGACTCAAACTCAATGTCATACATTTTTGAAACCTTTTACCAGCTGATCAATGAATCGAAACGATTGTTGATGTCATTGGATTTCGAACTCCGATTCCATCGATGAGAGGTTCGATCCATCGACATTTGAAAAATAAGAGAGACTTGACTTGAAATATTTCAGGTTTTCATGAATGATCGAGGGACCTTCGAGATCATCAGAATTTGAATGTCAATGATATCGATAGTTGTGTCGATGCATCGATAAATCAAAAGGATTTTTCATAAAGCTCGCTGGACAGTTTATGTCCATGTTCGATGCAATCGATACAACATTGATATCATCGATATTTAAATATCGATTCTATCGAGTGACCCCCGATCATAGATAAAACACCCTGAAATATTTTGCTGGAGAACTTGGCATCCATGTTCGATATCATCGAAGGCCTATCGATATCATCGAGGTTTGAATTTCGATGGTATCGAGGAGGCTTCAATATATCGATGCTTATATGATATCTTTAAGAAAAAACATGGGCACCGGAATTCCGCCTGTCGATAGTATCGAGTCACTTCTGATAGACTCAAGATTTGAATATCAATGATATCGATAGGTGTATTGATACATTGATAATTCCGTCCAGATATGTATAAGGTTGCTGGACATATTTGGTCCTCTTTTCGATGGTATCGATGGAGCATCAAGGACTCGACAGTGCAGGTCAATCATATTGAGATGTGTATCGATAAAATTGACAATGCAAGAAAACTTAGAGAATTTTTCTATTTTGAAAATGTTTTCTTACCCTAAAAACCCTATATATTCTAACATTTTTTAAGGGTTTTAGTATACCTGGTGATTTGGGACAAGGGATGTGAGGCTCAGATTTACCTGTGGCGAGCTTGCACACATCCGGTTGAGGCAGACGCTTGAAATGATCTTTCTATCAGGCTCTGTAGTCTAACTAACTCAACGCTCGTGCTAATTGACAAACCAGGTCACTTTTCGTGTGAAGTCGGGATGATAGTATGTAGTATTGCAGCCTATGAGGTCCATCACGAGGGACTTCTATCCAAACCAGTCTCATATTAATTTAGATAGTCAGACTCAATATGGTAAACTCCATATCTCATGTTAATCACACCCCCAACCAAAATCCTGGCCATTGCGAAGGTACATGTAACAAATGGTTATGCACCACCAACCCAAGTGGATAGTGAATGAATGAATGAATGAATATGCAACTCCTGCTCTATAAGTCCACATATCAGCACCGTACATCTCTGGGATCATCACCGAGGTCTAGTACACTCTACATGTAATCACCGCCCACTGGACGCGCAACCATGTAAGCAGAAGAGACCTCACTATCTGCATTGCCAGTAGTTAGCCAATATATACCCGGCACCTCGATACCAGACCCAATCACGAGCTAGTCAAACTCAGCCTAGCTATGCCCACTACCTTTGGGCTGGTAAGGCCACCACCCCTTCCCAACCGACCACGACACAATGGGAGATGCGGCCTACTAGTATTTGGCACTCGAGAGCTCATGTATCCACTCGATCTCGATGTTGAGGCGTCTCCTAGCCTCGAAGGTTTAGGGATTTTTACTCAAGGCCATTTATGGAGGTCCGATGCTAGTAACAGATTTTTAGTGTCCCATTTGGCCATCCACGACATTCCTGTGGAAGCTACGTCCCTAATGTCGCTAGGGCGTACATTAGTCATAACACAATGTAATATGCATGAGTCATACAATCCAGTTATGCATCAATCCTGCACATACCATGCACTCCTGTGAGACAATCTCCGCTTATCAGGGAGTCTCATAACAACCTGCCCAATGACATATGCAATGGTCAACCACATCTCATTACAAACATGCAAATGATGCATATGGGCATATATCATGATGCTATATTGTCACATACTCATAATCGGTATCGACAACCGACACCCATAATCAGCATCGATAATCGGCCTCGATAATCAGAATCGGCCTCGACAATCAGAATCGGCCTCGACAATCAAAATCGGTCTTGATAATTGGAATCAGCCTCGATAATCAGCCTCGACAATCAGAATCGACCTTGACAATCGAAATAGGCCTCGACAATCAGAATCGATCTCGAAAATCGAAATCAGCCTCGATAATTAGCCTTGACAATCGAAATCGGCCTCGATAATTAGAATCAGTCTCGATAATCGACCTAAGGGAAGGTCACAATGTGGACATTTAACCATCATTGCCCATCAATGTGGACATTTAACCAACATTGCTCCCAAGGAGTGGCCCACATAGAGCCAAACATATAGTGGGCCCATGGCTTCACACAAGGGTCTCATACATCAAGTGGGCTGCATCACATGGGCCTAACACGCATCGCTATGGGCCGCATCACATAGGCCTAATACACATCACTATGGGCCGCAATACATGGGCCTAATACACATCACTATGGGCCGCAATACATGGGCCTCATATACATCGCAATGGGCCTCTCACATGGGTCTAATATACATCACAATGGGCCGCTCTCAAGGGCCTAATACACATCACTATGGGCCACAATACATGGGCCTAATACACATCACTATGGGCCGAACCAATGGGCCTTATATACATCAAGTAGGTCGCATCAATGGGTCGCACTAATGGATCTCATATACATCAAGTGGGCCTCATCATATGGGCCTTATGTACATCGCATCGGGCCTCGCCAAATGGGCCGGAAATATATCACAATGGGCCACGACATATGGGCCGAAAATACGTCACAATGGGCCATGACCCATAGGCCGCATTTGCATTAAGGTGGGCCTCACAGATGGGCTACAAGTAGATCAAAGTTGGCCTCTCGAATGGACCACAAAATACATAAAAGTGGGCCTGACGGATGGGCCACAAAATACAATAAAGTGGGCTTGATGAATGGGCTACAAAATACATCAAAGTGGGCTTGACGGAGGGGCTACAAAATACATCAAAGTGGGCCTCAAGTGGGAGCTTGGATTACATCTAAAATCGTTTTAATAGTTGCAGGTGCAACATGTGTATCATTGTACACTATCATTCTATGGGGCACATGACACTCTAATGACGATCAGCACAGTCCAGACATTGTCTATGTAAATCATCACTGTCCAACATTAGACAGCACCATCCAAACAATGTCCATGAAAATCAGCACCGTTCAAACATTGGACAGCACCGTCCAAACAATGTTCAGCGCCATCGAGCACGATTTAGATGGTGTGGATGAAATAAATACATCGTGGTGGTGTCCACGTGGTGGCCCACCAGAGATTTGAATCTGCCTCAGTTATAGTCTTAAACTTTAAAACGAGTTTCCAAATAGATGGATGGTTTGGACGGAATACATCCATCATGGGAGGTGGGTCCCACCCATCCAGATTACTAGATGGAGTGGATAAGACCCAAACATCACAGTGGGCTCCACGTGCTGCATCGTCCAGCGATGGACAGTGTGGATACGAAATCCGTACATCAAGGTAGGCCCCACCCCACATGTGCGAGGTGGGCCATGCCCTCTTAAATAGATGGATGGCATGAATAATATACACATGTCATGGTGGGGATCCACCGTCCTAACCAGGGACGGTGTGGATGAAACCACACTACAAGAAAGAGGGTTTTTAGCGATGAAACCTATTTTCGTCGCTAAAAGTTTATTTTTAGCGACGAATATTTTCACAACTAAAAATCTAAAAGTGACTTTTAGCAACAAAAGTTTTCGTCGCTAAAGGCTCCAACATTTTTTTAGCCCGTTAACTTTTAGCAACGAAAATTTTCGTAGCTAAAAAACCTGTATGAGACTTTTAGCGACGAAAATTTTCGTAGCTAAATTCTCTAAACATTTTTTCATCAACTTCCAATAAGTTACTTTTAGCTACGAAAATTTTCGAAGCTAAAAATCTTGCATAAGATTTTTAGCAACGAAACATTTCGTTGCTAAATGCTCCAAACACTTTATCAACAACATCCTCTATGACACTATTAACGATGAAATTTTTCGTCGCTAAAGACTCCGTAAATTGACTTTTAGCAGCAAAAATGTTCGTCGCAAAATGCTCCATATATTTTTTCCCTAACTTCGAATACATTACTTTTAGCTACGAAAATTTTCGTAGCTAAAAAACCTGCATGAGACTTTTAGCGACGAAAATATTCATCGCTACAGCCTGTGAACAAATTTTGAAAAAAATCCATAGGTTTACTTTTAACTACGAAACGTTTCGTAGCTAAAAAACGCAGTGAGACTTTTAACTATGAAACATTTAATTTATGTATTCCATGTATACGTGAAAATTACAAGTCATGATTAATTCCTTTTATTAACTCTTTTATAATCCACATTTACAGTTGAGTCAATTTCTGATCTGTCATCTTCAAACTGGAGCATAGCAGAAGCACGCAACATACTTCATCAGCTGTTGCAGATGGACGTTTCGGCCCTATCTTCTTCTGGTAGGGCCATAGAGATACCCGGTCTGGTCGATGAGTGTAGAATGGAATATATTGACGATGACTCAAACGAAAGATAATACTATCTCAAAGAAATTCCGAGCTTGATAGAGATATATAGCCGATTTAAACAAAATATGGAAGATGCGACTCTATCACTTACACATCTGAATGGAGTCCCGAGAGACCAGATTTCTCCTCTTGTGACTGACATACTGGCTATAAAAATGTTGAGTGCTTCACACTACATGACATATGCTTCTGAAGCATACGATAACTTACGCAGGGAGTACTTTGGATAGTTTACTTCAAAGTTGTTTCGTATTACAACGAAATATGTGTAGTTAATATAGAATGACAATGTGTAATGGAATTTTCAATGGTTATAGATTAAAATTTACAGTTTTATTATATTATGCTTGCATTATAGTGTAATGGTCTAATCATATTTTAATCATCTCTCTGAGCATAAGCACAAATGCATTGTACCGTCAATACTACTTGTATAATATTTTTGTGTATTCCACTTATGTTGACATTGTTTAAATTTATAAGTTCGTAGCTTGCACATATTCAGTGATGACACTAGGTGGGAGAGCACGTCATTCGCGCACTGGATCTACCCCTTCCACATGTGATGAGACGGAGCCAGTATCGCCGTCACATATTACATCGCAGGCGTCTGATCCCTCGGTCGCGCATACACCGGGTACTACATGTAAGTCTAGACATATATTTCTTTTAATGATTTATGTTTATGTTTAGACTTACATATTTCTTTTGCAACGGCGTCATCGACCAGCCGACGAGGATGTGGACCCACGTGTGGGTTACTTTTAGAGCGACTTACACGTGTGGGTAGGCTGACGGTAGAGTTCCCACAGGACTTGTTGGGAACAATGCCATGTTGTTTACGTCAGAGGTCGGTATCTTATGCCGATCTCTGATCCCCCACCACCTCCCGTTGGGGAGACGTGACAGATGATGTGCATCCATCAGTGCCTTCAGGTAAATTTTAGTAAATTAAAACTTATTTTATAAAAGTTCATTTACGATTAAGTTATTTTCTTAATAAGTTTATTGCCTAAACTTATTATTTACGAAACTGCAGGATAAATTTAATGTGGATTTGAGTGTTCCGCACATCTCCCATGCCGTCAACGACATGATGAAGGAGCGGTTTGAGGATTACCGTGGTAAGTTACATCAATGGTACAAGCAGTGTGTGAGTTACGAGGAGGCCGTACAGTCTACACCAGCGCACGTGACCGATGAAGACTGGAGGATACTCTGCGATAGGTTTTTGTCTGATTCTTTTTAGGTAATATTTACATATTTATGATATCTTAATATATTAATTAAATTCGTAATTACTAACAATGTATTGTAAATAATGTGTTCAGAAGAGGAGCAAAATAAATTTTGACAACAGGGGAAAGTTAGAAGTAAACCACGTAGCTGGTTCAAAGTCATTTGTACGACTTTGTCACGACATGGTAAGAAAGTACTGGTAATTATTACATTTATATATTCTTTCCATGCATTTATATCAACTCTATTGTCCTTTCGATTGCGCAGCGAGATTCTGTCACTGTCCAGGAGCCCGGACCAGTAAACTTCTACAGAGGGACTCATTGTCGGCAGGCGACGGGATCTTGGGTACATCCTAGAGCCAGTGAGATTTAGGTAAAAATCCTTACATTGTAAATTTTAATTGCATTAAATTATAATAATGTCATTTATTATGAAAATTCATATGTTTTTATTACTGGTGGAGATGGACACCTTACGCAGTCAACCCACTCCCGATGGTACTCAGCGGAGTGAGCCAGAGATCATGAGTCAGGTGCTTGGCACCTGTTCCGGATATGTGCGTGGGCTTGGCCATTGTGCCAAGCTCATGACACCCACTAGAGTTACTTCCAGCCGATCCATTGTCATTGGTGACAGTGCTGTACACCGAGCTGATACAGCAGAGAGAGAGGTTCAGCAGCTACGGGTTGTCGTCGATGACATCAGATATCAGTTGGACAGGCAGAGGAAGGAGCAGGAGATGAAGATGATAGATCAGCTGGTGAGGCAGAGGTCTGAGCAGGAGAGGAAAATGGAGAAGGAGCTAGCAAGGTAGAGGGATGATCAGAAGAGAGCATGGAGGAGGAGCTGACGAGGCAGAGAGAGGATCAGAAGAGGAACATGGAGGAGGAGCTGGTGAGGCAGAAGGAGGATCAGGAGAGGAAGATGGAGGATCAACTGGCAAGGCAGAGGGAGGAGCAGGAGAGGAGGATGGAGGAGATGTGGGTGGAGCATGAGCAACGGATGGCGGATATGTTTTAGGCTCTCATTGTACGCTTATCCACCTCCGCCCCACCACCTCCGCCTTCATCTTTGTGATTTTTTTTGTATATTTATTTATGATGTTAAGTTTATATATTTATGCGTGAATGAATGTGATGTGGATAATATGATGTTAAGTTTATATATATTTATGCGTGAATTAATGTTTGGATGGATTTATTAGTTTGGGTTTAGATGGATGTGAATGTGAATATGATGAAATATATTATATAACAGGTGTATATCAGGATGAATTTGATGAAATATATTGTTAACAGGTGTTTATCAGGAATTTTGTGCGGAATTTTGTGCTGGAATATTTTTTTTTTTAAAAAAAGACTTTTAGCTACGAAAATTTTCGTAACTAAAAGTTTTGTAAATAATTTTTAGTGACGAATATTTTCATCGCTAAAATTTTGTAATTAATTTTTTGCAGCGAATATTTTCGTCGCTAAAATTTTGTAATTATTTTTTTGCGACAAAAATTTTCGTCACCAAAACTTTTCTAATTTTTACTAATTATTTTTAGCGACGAATATTTTCGTAGCTAAAAGTTTTGTAAATCTGTATTTTTCTTTTTGCGACGAAAATTGTCGTTGCCACAACTTTTGTAATAATTTTTAGCGACGAAACGTTTCGTAGCTAAAATGTTTACAAAAAATTTGTAATTATTTTTAGCGACAGTAACACTTTTATGCGACGAAAATATTCGTAGCTAAAAGTTTTGCAATTTTTTTTTAGTGATGAAACTTTTCGTAGCTAAAATTTTGGAAATATTTTTCGTGATAAAAATTTTTGTAGCTAAAATTTTTTGCAAATATTTTTAGCAATGAAAATTTTCTTAGCTAAAAGTACATGCAAAAATTTTTTAGCGACGAAAATTTTCGTAGCTAAAAATATTGCAAAATATTTTTAGGGATGAAACTTTTCGTAGCTAAAAGTTTTGCAAATTCTTTTAGCGACGAAAATTTTTGTAGCTAAAGGTTTTGCAAATATTTTTAGCTACGAAAATTTTCGTCGCTAAAAGTTTTTCCTGCGACGAAAAGTTTCGTCGTTAAAAATCTTGCCTTTGGCGACGATTCAGAATTTTCGCCAATAAAACCTTACTGCCTTGGAGTTTTAGCGACGAAAATTTTCATCGCTAAAACCCTTTAGCTACGAAATTTTGCCTTTTGGTGACGAAAAATTTCGTCGCTAAAAGTGAGATTTCTTGTAGTGCCATACATTACGGTGGTCCTCACAACACCTAGTAACGTCCTTGCAATGGACGGTTAGATTAACAAAATGCCAGGGGTGGGTCCCACCGTCCTAACATTGATGGTGTGGATATGAACACATATATCACACGTGAGACCCACAGGACTTGATGGCGTCAAGCCACAACAAGGTGGGGTCCCCAGATATAGATCTGGATATGTATATCATATCTTTATATATTATATTATATATATTAATTATTATTATTATTATTATATAAACTATGATGGTCCCACCTGGTGGGCCACTTGCTTTAAATCAAGCTGATATATATGTTTTCCCCTTCGTCCAGATGGACGGTATAACACATCATGTGGGACCCACTGTCCCTTGCTGGATGGTGGAGTACAACACATATATTATGGTGGGTCCACGTCCAGATGTTGGACTGGATGGTGGATCGAAATACTTATCATGGTGGAGTCCACAACACCGTCCAGTAATGCCAGTGTAGATGGACATAGCAGGTAAAGCACATACATTAAGTTGTGCCCCACCATCCCACCTGCCGGACGGTGGTGGGGACACAACACATACATCAATGTGGGTCCCACGGTGCATCCAGCACGTGCCAGACTTGTCCAAACGGATAGTCAGGTGGGCCGTTTGGATGAAACACATAAAGTCAAGGTGGGTCCACATCCCACATCCAGCACCATCTAAACATTGGCCATGTAAACCAGCACCATCCATCAAGGTGGACCATCACATAAGGAAAAAGAGGGAGAGAGAGAGAGAGAGAGAGATCGGATGGCGGTGATGGAGGGACCCCGCCAGTATGGGCCCCTCTTTGATATAAAGCATACATCAAGATGGGTCCCACCATATGTGAGCCCTCAAATCATCAAAATCAAAACCTAATGCTATGAACACTCACCTTTGATCATGGACTTCTCCTTCCATCAACGCATTTTAGAGCTCCAATGGATGAGATTCAACGGTCGAGATTAGTTTTGGAAGGTGGGGCTGGGAGATAGGAAGTGGGCCACACAAAGCTCTCTCATGGAGCTTGCTTGGACGTGGGTTGCTTGGAGAATAAGAGAGAGAGAGAGAGAGAGAGAGAGAGAGAGGTGATGGGAGAGAAGTGATGGGAGAAAGGGATGGTGAGTGATGGATGGTTGTACTTGGTTGTAAGAGAGAGTTAACTTTAGGGAGGGTGGTTGTACTTGGGGATGGGTGTTGTACTTGACATTTGATTGATGGATTGATGTGATGTGATGTTTCGTAGAGATTCCCTAGGTATTTGCAATGCCTGGTGTTTTCCTCGAACCGAACGGGGGCCCACATCTCCTGGCCCGAGTATCGCCTCGGTGCGCGAGATGCTGCGTCGGAACCGCAGCGACGGCGCAGTCACAAGGGTACAGGTTTCGAGTCGAACCGACTCTAATATATGGGACACAATTCAAGATCACATGCAAACGCTGACAACAGATCGGGGGTCACCAAAATTCGATCGGGAGAACCGCGGAAGCCTACGGAACAGTACGGGCTAGGATACGAGTCTCACAGGTATATCTTAAGCTGCCTGTGTGATTGGACCCTCTAACTGGATTGGAAACTATTAGAGTTACATTGCCTTGCAGAGTTTATTTGTAAATTAGTTAAGTTAGGCAACAAAAAAAATTTATTGGCATAATCAATTAACAAGTCCAATTCACCCCACCCCCCCCCCCCCCCTCTCTAGGATCTTGTCTCATATTCATTCTTCAGTATTAGCGGTATAAATCATAATTTCAATTGGTATCAAGACAAGGTCCCTTTAAAAAAGGTCTAACAACCTAGAGGAAGACCTTGACTGATGAAGGAATTATAGGCAAAGGAGAGGGACCATCCGTCTCACAACCACCATCTTTAATGGTAAAAACTATGCATACTGGAAGGCCAGAATGATATTTTTTCTCCAGGCCTTAGATGATGATGTATGGGAGATAGTTGAAAATGGATATATTACTCCTATAGAACAAATTATTCTTGAGGATGACACAACAATCACCAAACCAAAACTAAAGGCCAAATGGACCTAGTATGACAAAGAGATGAGGATGTGTGAAGCCAAAGCCGTGAATGCAATTTGCTATGGAGTTTCACAGGAAGTATTTCATCAAATAAGCATGTGTATAAACTCTAAGGCAGCTAGAGAGTTATTGGAAACTACCCATGAAGGAACAAACACAGTAAAAATGTCAAGGCCTCAACTCCTAACATCTCAATTTAAACACATAAAGATGGAAGAAGATGAGACGTTCATGGAGTTTTTCACAAGACTAAATAGTATATGCAACTGCATGGGAGGACTTGAAGAAAGAATTTCAGTACCCAAAATATTTAGAAAAATTTTAAGATCCCTACTGGAATGTTTTAACTCTAAGGTCACTACCATTAAAGAGTGTAGGAATATAGAAGGAGTGAAAGTAGAAGAACTAGTAGGTTCCCTATAGACCTTTGAACTGCACTTCAAACCACCCATAAAATCTAAAAAAATTGTTCTCAAAACCTCTAAAGCCATGAATACAATAAAGAAGAAGATAGTGAGAACGAAGATGGAGATGAGGAGGTTGCCCTCTTAGCTAAAAAATTTAAAAGATTCTGTAATAGGAACCGTGGAAGACCATGCAAGAACAAGGGAGCTCAATTGGATCATAAGCGCCAAACTGGCAAATTCAAAAAGTCCAAAGAGCTTCAATGCTACAACTGTAAAAAGTTTGGTCACATCTCCACGGAATGCCCCACAAAGAAGTCTAAAGGAAAAGCAATGGCAGCCACTTGGGATGACACCGATGGCTCAAATTCAGATTCAGATGAGTCAGATAGTGATGGAGACATAAAATCACTGAAGATTCTCATGGTCTCCACGGCTACAATCATTCCTAAGAATTTAGATGAGGAATATGAACTTGATCTTGAGAAAATTAAAAAGGGGAGAGGAACTACTGTTAGAAACATAACTTTTGATAATCTGATCAAGAAAATTGAACTTCTAGAATTAAAAGTTGAAAAACTAGAAAGAAAAAACAAGAAACTAAAAATAGAAGTAAAACATTCTTATTAAACAACAAAATTGACCCGAAAATTTACTCAAAGCAGTGAAAAAATTGAGAAACTTTTAAGCATGAGTAGAAAATCTAAAAATATGACAGGACTAGGATATGAATCAGAATCCTCCTCTACCTAATCAATAATGACAAATTCAACTACTCTAAATCAGAAAGATCCAATTGAATGCCATCACTATGGAAAGATAGGACACTACAAATGGGAATGTCCTATGGTAAAGAAATTTGATATTACTTCCAAGACAAACCACAAAGTCACATCCAAATCATTTGAAAGTCACTCAGAGAAATATTTTTCTGGTTAACGCAAAATAGACACAAGTGCCCTGGAAATGACTCGGGCCCTTTTAACATCTGGTCCATGTAAATTAACAAGTTACATCGACCCATCTTTTGATATATATTTGGTAATGGGTCAAGTAAAGGTGAGCCGTAAATAAATAAATAAATATATATATAATATAAATAAAAATTGATTGGTCAAGAAATAAATCACGGTTGGTTAAAATTGATTCTAGAACTTTAAAAAGCATATTATTTTTAAATCAATTCACAAAAATTCTTGACTAATAATTTCTTCACAGAGTTTGATAAAAATGCTTTCGTGATAAATAACTCCATATATAACAAGTATCATACTTAACTTTCGAAATACTTATGAATAATATGGTACTTATCCTGAACTAGAAAAGGTTAATACACACACTGCAATTAAATGTTTATTACCTATTAATCAACCATCTCTAATGAATGGTTATTAGTTCAATTTGAACTAAAATGATAAATCTGAGGATTCTTGGCCTCTAAACTTTTTTAATATTCCATGGAAGGTTTTCACTCTCAACCATTTCATGGAATCCTATTTTAGAAATGTGCATAGTAGGGAAATCAATTTTAAAAAGATCTTTTGTGTTCCAAAAATACACAAAATCAAAAGAGGTTGTTGTTTAAAGGAACTCACTATATGATCAATATGTGCTTAATTGGAAAATCTGTGATTATAACCGTTGAGACTCAAATATTGCATAATTTTCCCCATTTATATCTTAGTTTTATGAACATGAATCAGCTTAATATTCTATTTTACTCATGTTTGTAAGGCCCGTATCCTAATCCGTACTATTCCGTCAACTCCCGTGATCATTCCTGACGAATTTTGGCAACCCGCGACCTATGATCGACGTTTGCGCACAACCCTAAGTCATATCCTGTAGATTTGAGCTAACTCAATCCAAGACTTGTACCATTGTGACAGCACCGTCACCACGGTTCTGACGCCGCGTATTACACACTGAGGCGATACCCGGGCCAGGAGATGTGGGCCCGCGATTAGTTCGAGAAAACGCCGGTCATTTGCAATCCCAAGAGAATCTCTACAACATGTCAAATCAATCCCATCAATCACCTCTCATGTCAAGTACAAAACCCCATCCCCAAGCAACCCCAAAGTCAAAGCAACCCATCCCTTACATGTCAAAGTACACATCACCCATCACTCACCTTTTCACCCATCACACCCATCCCTCTCTCTTTCAACCTCTCTCTCTCATCTCTCTCTCCCATTCTCCCAAGCAAGAAAGGTGCACGTCCAAGCTCTCCGAAGTGAGAAAAGTGAGTTGTGTATGACACACTTCCTCTCCTAAAATCCTTCATCCTAACCCTTCATCTCTCATCAACTTCCATCAAAGAGGGACACAAGGAGATCGGCGTTCCATCGGACCAAGAAGATCAAACGGTGGGTGCTTCATATACCTAGAATTAATGTTTTGATGATAGGCCAAGTGAGGCCTACCGATTGATGGTAGGGATCTCACTTTGGACCTTAGGTGTGGCCGATGGCCCACCTTGATCCTCATGATCATTCCATGATAGGGCCATTTTCCATGGACCCCATCATGATGTTTATTTTCCTCATATGAATAGGGTCATCTAGACCTTGCATTTTGGTGGAGAAAGGATCTCCACCGTTGATTTTGATTGGTGGGCCCACATGTAATGGGACCCACTTGATATATGCTTAGATGTATGGAAGGGAGGGATCATAATGCCGGAGTCCCTCCATCACTTAGTCTCTCTCTCTCTCTCTCTCTCTCTCTCTCTCTTTCATATATTTGGTGTGATGATGTGGCCGTGTGGCCCACCCGAATGGACCCCACCTTGATGTGTGTCTTATCTACACCATCCAGCCATTTGGTAGCCCACCTGTAGCACATCATTAGGTGGAGCCCACCTTATATATATATGTGTTACCCAAACCATCCAGCGTTCATGGATGTTGGACGTGGCTACATAGTGAAGTGTGAACTGACAGTGAGGTGTACCATCCAGCAACCAAAAACATATATCAGCTTGATTCCAAACTTGGGGTGGGCTGCTCTGTAGGCCCCACCTTGATGTATAAATTAAATCCATGTTGTTCTTCTAATTTCCCAGATCATTTTAGGCATTGAGTTGAAAAATGAAACTAATCCAAATCCCAGGTGAGCCATACCACAAATGTTAAGGGGCTGGGTTACCCACATCATTTCCTACATTTTGCATGTGAGGTTTGGAGTGAGTTTTCATTCATGGGACCCATATTGATGTATTTCTTAGATCCACACCATACGTCCATTTTCTGGCACATTTTAGCCGTGAAACCCAAAATTCTACTCGATCCAACCATAAGGTGGACCACACCACAACCGATGGTGGTAGTGAGAGCACCCCTCACGTCAACCATGCGGACGTGGGGTGGGGGCGTCCTAACCATGGACCCCACCTTGATGTATTTGTTTAATCCATGACGTCCACCACCTTTAGGCTATGAGTCAAAAAATGAGACAAATTTCAGTTCTTAGTGGGCCACACCGAGGGAAACAAAGTCCCACTGTTGGAATTTTCTAATACCTACTATTGTGTGTATAAGTGGTAGATTTATCCATCATTAGACTCCTTTGGTCCATAAAGAGCTGGTCGATATAATAGACGGAATGGATTATCCACTAGTGGGCCCCACATAGTAGAATAAAATAAAAATAAAGGAAGAAAGAGAAGAAAAAAAAGTAAATCCCTGGACTCTATTGTCCAATGACGGTGAGGGTGGAAACTTTACTGGGTTTCCATCACACATGGACCCCACCATGATGAATTTGCTTAATCCACACCGTCCACCATCTCCTCCTTATAATTTTAGGCCATGTGCTAAACTTTAAGGCAAATATGAGTCTCGAGTGGGCCATACTAAGGGTATTGATTCCCATCTTTTGAAACACTCTAGGGCCCTCTTTTGAGTCCCTTGTTATCCAAACCAGTCCTAGTCAGAGTCTATTTGACCTCATTCGAGGTGGCCAAGACGATGAATGAATTAGATTATCACTTGGGGTGGCCCACATGGCAGGAAACAGGACAGTGAACGAATTAGATTATCACTTGGGGTGGTCCACACGGCAGGAAACAGTGGTGTTGAACGTCTACCATTGAAACCCTTTTCTGGGTCCAAAAGTTTTGTATCATTATGAAATTTATTTTTCCTCTTCATACGGGTCTGTGTTACCTTATCAATAGATTGGATGGAAAATCAACGTTATGGTGGACCCCATGTGGGACCCACCTGTTATTTAGAAGTGGATTGGTTGGAATACCACACACTAGCAGGCGGCTGGTGTGATTGACATCAGCAAGTTCTGGTGGACCACACCTTGATGTACGTGGTGTATTTGCACCGGCACTACAAGAAAAGGGGGCTTTAGCCTCGCTTCAAAATTGAGGCTAAAAAGGTTTAAAACTGAGGCTAAAGCCTTTAGCCTCAGTTTTGCCTCATTTATCCAAACCGAGGTTGAAACCCCCGTGGCTAAAGGCTTGAGCCTCAGTTTTAGCAACCGAGGCTAAAATGACTTTTATAGCCTCGATTCTTCAAGTGAGGCTAAAAGACCCTTTTAGCTTCAGTTTTCTTGAAATGAGGCTAAATTAAAATTTTAGCCTCCCTTATTTTCAATTGGGCTAAATCCAAATTTTAGCCTCGGTTGCCTCCAATTGAAGCTAAAACTATTTTTAACCTCAGTTCTCAACAACCGAGGCTAAAGCCTTTAGCCACGGGAGTTGTAGTCTCAGTTTATGTAACTGAGGCAAAACCGAGACTAAAGATGGATTTAGCATATTTTGGCATCAACCGAGGCTAAATTCAGTTTTTGACCTCATTTCTCTATCAACCAAACCAAAGCTAACAATATCATAATCAACAAATGATTGAACCTGTGCATATTTCACCCATTTAACATTCATCAAGACAACAATCAGCACAACATCAACAAAATAATTAATGGTCTATTTAAAGTACTAAAATCAAACTACAAATGTCTTCCTTTTCTAGCCTTCCACATGAACTGTTTCAGTAAGGTCCCCTTTGGACCGATCAGATTTCTTCCTTTCCTAGCCACATCTTCTGGCAAGATGTCTACTACACCAACCTCACTAGCCATGATCACGTGCCCACTATGTGTGATGTAAAAGTGATGGGCGCAATCCATTCGGTCAATGTCACTCCGGGATAGCGGCCATCGAATCGCATTTATACAATAAATATAAGTTCAAAATAATCATGTCACATGCGAGAATCATTAAAGCGTGAAGCAGTTCCAGTACAAACTTCACATGATATAAGTGCAGGTCTATCCCATGGCTCAATAAGAGCTGAAAAATATTCATACAGGGCCTCAATTACAGCATAATCATTTTCAAAACTAGAAAACCTCAATTAAATAATCAGACAGTTGTCCATGTTGAAGTCGAAGACCTCGGATTGGGGCCACAGAGAGTCGAGTTCATGTTTTAGAACCTTGCTCCAGTCATAATTATATTAATGGGAAGTTGCTTACAGTGGATATAGATTATATGAAGTTTATCTATGAATGGCAAAGAGTCATCTGTTTTAGCTCTGCATGCTTGAGATCAGGGCGGAATAGAACTAGTATAACCTACATGTGTATTTCGTGAGGTATTGTTCAGAATTGGTCAGGTCCAAAACTCGAGAGGTATTGTTCAGAATTGCTCAGGTCCAAAACTACTCACAGAAAGAGTTAACTAGGATCTTGAGACCAAATGCATATGATATAAAGTATAAAGAGACCACCACAGACATTACATGATATATGATCTTACACTCCTAAACACAAACAACTCTCAAATAGTTTTAGGTTACATGATAAAGAAACTGAAAAGAGCAAAAAAACCATAGACAATATAAATGATTTAAGATCCAGAGCGTACCACATAACAAAGGTACAACTGATCCATTCCATAAGACTCCAATTGCTCTTACCACATAACAAAGGTACAGAAACCCAATCATCCTTGACACAGCCTGTCAAACAGGGCTGTAGTACAAAATGGAGCTAGCATCTATCAACATAAAAAACATCCTGTAGTTTGTATCAGTCATAGGAAACAAAGGATGTTGCCTATCTACATCAGAAATACTTACAGATCAAAGTGTCCAACAGGCCCACGTAATGACTATTTCAACTATAATCACCTTGCAAATCAATGCGATTCCTATTAAAAAACAAAAGGATACTGACTATCATTGAGTCGAGGATCATGCAATTCCTATTAAAAAATAAGGATTGAAAATTGAAATAAGCATATTATAACATCCCTGACTCACCATCGTCTAATACACCAATGACCTACTCAAGTGCTTTGCTAAGTTCTTTTTCATGCTCCTATTTATTAATAATAATAATAAATAAATAAATCACATCAATTGCAAAAGATATGATCTTGAATATCCGATTTTTTTTTTTAAAATCCAATGTGTGAGACCATTAATAAAGCAACAGGGATTATGGTATGGATGAGTATTGAAAAGGAGAAAGTTACCCCAAGGATTAATTTCACCTTCTCCACTTGAGACGGATTAGGATGCTCTCGAAGGACCGTCTCAACCTGATACATATGATTCTAGTTGCCATGAAATGTATGATTTGATAAAAAGGGGAAACAACAATAGGTATAACGCTCGCAAAACTTCATGAGTCAGTTAAAAGCACAGCAAATCAACCTGATCGAGTCAAGTTTTGGGCAGAACTGGGGGCTTTCTAAAATCACAAGTAGAAAAATATTAAAAGACATATTAGATTGTTACATTTAAAAAACTAAAGTACAATAAATGACAGATAAAAAGAAACACAATGAAATCTATTACATGGATGTAAAGAAACACAATGAAATCTATTACATGGATGGTGGGTACAACATTACATGTGAAGTAAGCCACTTGTATATTTCTTCCCCACCTCTCTTCATAAGGAATAACTGCAATTGGATCAGAAAGACATCGAGCTCTAGTCCATAAATAGATGAAACACAAGTTCTTTCACATTGGGGTTTCCTCACCTCATCGAAAGCTTCGAATATGTCAATACTGGGCTTGTGAATTGTGCACACCACAGTTCTTCCAGTGTCGACGGTGTTCCTCACCGTTCTCATCACAATGGCAGCCGCCCTCACATCCAGTCCAGATGTAGGCTCGTCCATGAATATTATAGATGGATTGGCGACGAGCTCCACAACAATTGTAAGCCTCTTCATTTGCTCGGTCGACGACCCATTCACGCTGTGCAACCCAACAAGTGCACCCCTCAATGAATTCGGCTCCACAAGTTCCATCACCTCCTTAATAAACATCTGCATTTCATCAGTTTTAGCAGTCAGTTGATGCCCAAAGGGACCAAAGCATGTATGGAACAGTGGATTCTGTTTTAGTCCACCTACCTTTCTTGCATTCAAGTCAACATCGTCGGGTAAACGGAGCCATGAAGAATAGAGGAGAGACTCGTAGACAGTGACATGAAGAGAGTGGATATCATTCTGTTCACAGTATCCAGATATGTGAGCGAACGTCTCTTGCTTCTTAGGATAGCCAGATATTTTGATGTCTCCTTCTATGTATCCGCCAGTTTTCCTTCTGGCTAACACGTCCATCAGGGTGGTTTTACCAGTTAGCGCGTGAGAGAGAGAGAGAGAGAATCCAATTCGAACCAGTTCAAATCCATTAGAATCTAAGAGAATCCAATTCCAAAAATGATGGGATGAAATACAGATTCAATGGGATTAAAACCTCTATGTGGATGGTCGGAAAATTTGAGTCAGAAGAAGCCAGGATTTTAAAGAAGCAAGGAGAGAGATAGTTAGAGAATAGAAATTTCTTCTTGGAAGCCAGAATCAAAATGAATTTTAAATCAACAATGGGTTTTAAAATTCTGACTGGTTTTTAAATCAAGCTAAGTTTGGACTGTGTACAAACATTCCATCATCCTAGCACACCAGCCTGACTTTTGGGCTAGAGTACATATACTTGGCATCTACCCACAAACCTACATCCAGGAGTAGTATTGCATTTCTTACTATGTGTACATATACTTGGCATCTGCCCATTGCCTTCCTCTGTAGGCGGACTATGCCCTTTTCTTAGAGGCACAAGCTGTGAAGCCTTACCATTGGCCTCTAAATTCCTCACCTGTTCTTCAACATTCTTACTGGTAGTCCTGTCCTGGCTAACTATTCCTGGGGAAGAAAAGACCTCACAATGGTGAGAACTGAGAGGTGGAGGAGCAATGGCTTGAAGAACTTCCTGAGGAAGGGTGCCTTCACCACGCTGCAGAGTAAAGAAAGGTAGGAGGTGGCCCAAGAAGAATAAGAAACACCCAATAACCACCACTTGCCTCTAGGAATCGTCTCCCTGCTTCATCCACTCCATACAGTTGAGCTTCACATAAGAAGCACCATATTGACTCCTCTGTATCATTTGGATTTGCTACAACATCTAACCGGAACTGCTCCGCCCCATCTTCAAACCTATATTGACCAAATACAACAGGATGTTTTTACATTCTCCTACTCATGCAAACTTACATGCTAGATGAAGAATTCAATTCAAATTAGGTAATACCTATCCAGATAATACAACGACAAGCCTCTTTGCCAAAGATCTAATAACAATTACACCAGAATTCCATTGTTCAAAGTAAAACACTTCCGAAAGATAAAATTAAAATAACAACAATATTAATAATGCTGCAAATGCATTGTAGTAAAGTCCAGCAACATACATGCTTTCTGACGAGGATCCAACTTGATTGCTTTATCAAACTCCACCAATGACCCATGAACATCACCCTTCATCAAATAAAAGTACAGTACTAACTAAAGATTCACTAGAAGTATGTATGTAACACGATTAATGATACTGGCAAGGACCCATCTCCATAAGCCAAAGAGAGGAACCTCAAATGTGTCAAGACAGTAGACACGTGTGAGATCCAGACCATTTATCAGGCAAAATGCATGTTAAATGTGACCTGCCCAAAAAATCTAGTTGGCCCATTGATCATGTAAGCCAACTCCTATACATTGAATGTGGAGCAGCCTGATTTATGGAGAAAGTCATATTGATGATGGACCCAACTGAGAAACATCCTTGATCTCACACATGTGCATGTTGGCATGTGTGAGGCACTTGTGTTTGGTAGATGATATGGATGGGTGCTAGGAAGTAGCAATCCTTCATGTAAAAACCAACTTTGGATTGGATTAGATGGATATTTTACCTGTCTGAAGAGCTGCATTCCTCGTCTGATGGCAATTGATGCTTCATGATAAGAGTTTCCACCGGTTAAGGCATCCTAAATAGCCGATACTGATGGTAGGAACAACCGCCGGGAGATTGCTGGTGCTAGAGCTGGTCGATCACACAGCCTCAATGAATTAACCCCAAACAACTGTAAATTGTCGCGAGTTTTGAGTCCAAAGGGCAACGCAGAAATGGTAATGGATGAAGAGTAGGGAAAACATGAAGTTAAGTAAACTTTGGATGAGAAATTCAATTTCAGAGCCATAGATGTCGTGGGGATTGTTTGAATGGACATCATTCTCAAGTATTCATCTAACGAATTTGGTTATTGAATAATGCCGCATTTCTGCATTGAATTCACATGAAAGTTTGCTGATATCAGAAGTCAACATAATAACCAGTTACAGGCCACTAGCTAATGGAGTTCATTAGCAAACAAAGCATGAAGCAAAAAAGCATGGCCCACCTTTTTCCAATCTGTAACCCTCATTTCAAGACAGCTCTTGGATTCTTTCGCATGTCAAACACATAAATACGATTTGACCTGAAACAGAAAGGATCAACTATTCAGTGATGGTGAACTACAAAAAATAAAGGGATCACACAACCCATGATGGTGAACTACAAAAAACTCATGAAATGTAATAAAACATAAATATACATGTAAAAGATCACACATAAATGAATCTCAGCAAAAAACTACCTATTGATTCTTCGGAACCTTCGACTGAGGTCCCTCAGCCTCAGGTCTATCCCTAGGAGTGGATACTGAGTCAGCCTCTACATTTAGTACATTGCCCGAAGTTTGGTCTGTTGCAGCCAATGAGTTCATAGTATCTCTCATTCGTGCCATCATCTGCTCCGTTATTCGCTCTGTCATTCATTGCTCCATCTGCTCCATTATTCACTCTGTCATCTATTGCTCCATCTGCTCTAGATGCTTAGCCATATGTTCTTTCATCCGCTCCTCCACCAGTTGCTCTACCCGCTCATTCATGTGTCGTCGCAACTCATCAGTCTCCCTCCTGAGTTCTGCAATGGTATTTCTCGTGCCCCATAACGTGGAAGCTGTGGGACCTAACCCCATCATGCGGACCCGACTTGGATGCTCTGGTCCCAATATCTGGGATAAAAGATTGTCTCAGGCAGTGCTACTCTGAGAGGACTCAGCAATTTGAGTTGCTTGTAACTCCTCGATCATTTCCTGCAGTGTAGAAAAACATTAAATAAGTTGTTCAATATCATGACTTAATGAAAAATATTAATTGAGATGTCAATGATTGATAAATTTCTACATACAATAATATGAGCCGACTCCTCATTCACAACACTCCCGTCTTTCTTCCGATGGGTCGTTATGAACAACGTTTCCCGATCAGGAGACTCTCCACCAAGATTCTTTGCCCGCTTTTTCCATGTAAAAATAAATAAGTTGGTAACAATCATATTAAAGCAGAATGATGACATTTCAAGTTTAGAAATCAAAGAAGAATTTACCTCTTCTTCACGCACTTGAGCAAAGCTCCTTGAGCCGGCAGTGTGGGCCATACAATGCTTGCTACGGTTAATTTTATTCCTTTGAGTGCGGGCCTATAATGTGACATAGTAAAATAACTAAATTTTAATATAAATAACAATATACACCAACATGGATATAATTTTTCTTTATGTTTAATTTTTACCTGTCCTTCATCACTTGACTAATAGGTGACGAGCCACTTCCAGTGTGTCGGCTCCACTTGATCAGGACAGTGAGCTAGTCGTTCCTCATTAGTCAAATATTGGTTGTAGTGTTCTTTTTTTAACCTCTTCTTCCACTCCTTCCATGAAGCTCCGATGGACCTCATTACCCAATTTCGATGCTCCTCGTCGATATTCCACTTGATCTGCAATACATCAATTATCGATTATACTTAGTATACAAAATACAAAAAGAGCAATTGAATTTTTGATTTCATATTACCTTCACTTCATTCCAAATCTCGTTCTTGTTAGATAGTGGCACATGATGCCAACTATCATGATCAAGAGGCGCTAAGCGCCCATTCCTAGATAAAATGCCCAGCCACCTTGTAAATTCGGTGTACTTGTGTCCAATGGGCTGCCCATATTTATTCCAACTGATATTCAGCTACTTATTGGGTGGCAAGTTCGCCACCTCGCTAATGGCTGTAGGGCCTCGAAATCGTCTATTATGAATACTACCCTCTTTATGAAACAAAAGAATAGATATGAGCATTCTAAATATTTGAAATATAATATCTACATTTAATTAAATCAAGAACAGAACAAAACTATAAAAGTTACAAGCTTAACTTCACTTCACTTAAATTATATATTTATATACCCGGAGTCGGTGCTGAATTTTCTGAACTCTGTCCGACCTGGCTGGTGGTCGAGATTGGGTCAATAAAGCTCGAATGATGATGGTCGGAGGTTGACATCTTCATTTCCTTCACAATATGAACATAATATATGTAATGAGATTGGAGTTAACCAAATAATTGTGAGCAAAAAAAAAAAAAGCATGCATCACATTTGTGTTAGGCATCAATACCTAATCATCAGATTCCGACCCAGAATTGTGGTCCTCTTTAATTAAATTAGATAAGTTTTGTGGAGTGTCAACTTCGTTTCCCTCCACATCCATCCTATCCCAACTCACATTATCATCATTGGCAAGCATAGTCGCTTCCAATGTATGATTAATGCAAGGCAAGCTCTGAAGGTATGTATCATTATCAACAAATGAATCATTCATGCCCATTTCGAACAAATCCCTCGGTTTTGACCTGATAACAACATGCCAATCACGATCTATGGGATTGGGGACATAGAATACCTGTTGTACTTGGGTTGCTATGACATATGGTTCATCATACAGGTTCCGACCAGTATGCCATAATTGTTTGAAATTCACGAGCGTGAACCCAAATTCATCCTTCTTGATTCCCCTGCCCTGAGTTCTTACATCCACCCAATCACACCTAAATAATACAACTTTCTTGGACCCACAATAATCCAACTCGATAATGTCTGTTAAAACACCATAGTAATCCACATCCCCTATAACAGGGTTTCTATCACTTGTACTTGCAAAGCTTGATGTCTTCGCCGTCACTACAACTCCACTATTCTGTGTTTTCAAGTCCCTCTCGCGGTCTCTTGTACGAAACCTGAAACAATTAATGATGTATCCTTTAAATCTTCTTGCAACAGTGTTAGGGCCCTGGGCCAGGCTTCTAACTTCTTTCGGAACTTGATCATTCCCAACATAGTCCACATGCTTCCCAAGCCAATCTGGAAACTTTTCATTATGGATGCGTTCTAGGAGCCTCGGTGCTCTTCGGGGCATCTCCTTCTTAATCACTTTCCTGTGTTCACTGCATTTTATTCAATTTGATGAATAAGTTGTAAACAAGTGAGATTCTTATGAATTATCGTTACAAATAAAACTACTCTTACTCAATGAATGGTGCGACCACATTGGTGTTGAACAACACATATCTATGTGCCTGTGTCTTATCAACATATTCGATAATAAACACGTTAATCTTTCCCAATGGACGACCTACTGCCGCATCCCTAAAGTCCTCATTTCGAATCGGTCTGTTGAATCTTGTCTCAACACCATGTAAGTCTTGAGAGCGAGAATGTTAGGCATTCTTCAAACTAGGTACCACCGTAATCGAACCCTCCGGGCCGACTTCTTTTGAACGTAGGACTTTAGTCTCTGTAGGTACCTATAGTCACATAATAGACATATAAGTATACATGATTTTATCTATTACAACAAGATAAATGAAAGTTCATATTGAGACCTTAAAACACACCTTTCAATTGGGTACATCCAAGCAGATCAGATCGTCTTTGACTAACATTGCCACGTTGGCTAAATGTATAGGTAAATGCACCATGATATCAAAGAATGACGGCGGAAAGATCCTCTCTAAATGGCAAAGCGTTAAAGTAATCTGAGATTCAAGAAACTTGAAATCCTGCATCCGGCCAACCTCGGAACACAAATATCTAAAGAATCTGCTTAATTCAATTAGGATTGAGCTCACGTTTGGAGGTAATATCCTTCGCACGGCGATTGGAAGTATTTGTTGCATCAAAGCATGAGTGTCATGGCTCTTGAGTCCTAAAATCTTCTTCATTTTGAGATTGGTACATCGTGAGATATTACTCGCATAGCCATCTGGTACCTTCATGTTCTTTAGGACTCTGCAGAAATCATCCTTCTCCTTATTCGCCATTGTAAAGCACGTAGGGGGCAAATATATTTTGCCTGATGGTCTCTGCTTTTGGTGAAGTGTCCGTCTTATCTTCATTTCTTGGAGGTCTAGACGAGACTTCACATTGTCCTTTGTCTTCCCGTCAATGTTCAACAACGTCCCAAGAACATTGTCGCATATATTCTTCTCGATGTGCATCACATCAAGGCTGTGACGCAACATATTACCTGCCCAATATGGTTAATCGAAGAAGATACTTCTCTTCTTCCAACAAGATGCCTTTCCCTTTTCCTTATTATTGTCTCGATTTCTCTTCTTTTCAACTTTGGTATCAGACTTCTTTCCAAATATTATGTTAATTTTCTCACTTGAGCTAACACTTCATTTCCAGACAATTGTTTTGACACCTCTCTCAACTCCAACTTTCCATTAAAGTTCCTTTTATCATGTCTATACCTATGATCTCTATCCAAGAATCGACGATGACTCATGTAACAAAACCTATGGCTATGTGTCAACCACTGGGACTCTGTGTCCTTATTGCAGTTAGGACAAGCGAGCTTACCTTTTGTGCTCCATCCTGACAACATTGCATATCCAGGGAAGTCACTAATAGTCCATAATAAAGCAGCACGCATTCGAAAATTCAACTTCGATAATGCATCGTAAGTGTCGACACCGACCTCCCACAATTTAAGTAATTCTTCTATCAATGATTATAGATACACGTCGATATTATTGCCAACACCATGAGAGCTTGGTATAAGTAGAGACATCATGATGTAAGGCTGCTTCATGCACATCCACGGTGGTAAATTGTATGGCATCAAAACAACAGGCCATGTGCTATGAGCAATACTCATCGTCCCAAAGGGATTGAATCCATCAGTTGCTAACCCAAGCCTGACATTACGACTATCACATGAAAAATTCAAGTGTTGCTCGTCAAAAGATTTCCATACAGGAGAATCAGCAGGATGTCTCATGCACTCATCATTGGTTCGTCCCTTGTCATGCCATCTCATATTTTTAGCTGTTCGTGCTTCCATAAATAATCTTTGTAACCTTGGTATCAATGGAAAATGCCACAATGTCTTTGCTGGAATCTTCTTAACTTTGGAGGGAATAGTTGTTGCCTCATCGTCATTAGAATTATGTTCCGTCATTTTCCATCTAGATATACCACACACAGCACATGACTCATTGTTCACATTAGTCTTCCAATACAACTGGCAATCATTGGGGCATGCATCGATCCTGTTATAACTGAGGCCCAGTTCTTTAATAATCTTCTTGGTCTCATAAAAGGAACTCGGCAACGTCTCACCCTCAGGGAGTTCTTCTTTCAACAATTCAAGCAACGTAGTGAATGACTTATTGCTCCATCCATTTAAGCACTTAAGTTGATACATTCGAACAACAAAAGAGAGTTTCGTGAACTTCTTACATCCCGGGTACAAGGCTTGTTCGGCGTCTTGCAACAACCTGAAAAATCTTTCAGCTTCAGGATTCGGTTCCTCTTGTATTGGCTCCTGTGATGGCAACTCAGTCGGCATGTCATCCACACCTGATATTCCAAACACATCATGCAACAATCCATGCATGTCATCACGTGGAGGCATATTATCATGTGTACTAGTTGCAGGGCCGCCGGAAGTCGATGAAGAAGACGCCTCCCCATGGAACACCCAACGGCTGTAATTCGGCATAATTCCCTCACACACAAGATGATCTACCACTTCTTTATGAGCACGCCAAAAGAGGTTGGCGCACTTTACACATGGACATAAGATCTTCCCCTCGCTAGCAGCATTGTTAAATGCAAACTCAATGAATTCCTTCATGCCATTAACATATTCCAAGCTCACCCTATATTGTCAAAGGAAACAAAGGGAACTCTTAAAACAATGCAACTTTACAAGGAATCTAAATTCGAAGGAGAAAGTATTGCTCAACACATTACCTTGACTTTTGCATCCAGCTCTTATCCATCACTTGTATCCAACTTTGAACAATGCAATACTCTGCTCAAAATTCATGTCAATCCACTGTAGTTATTACTCTACTCAACATTGGTCCTGCTACTATCTTATATTCTAGTATAAATTGGTCGCCAAGGCTTCAGGACTCCTCTAGAGTCACCAACACATCCCTTACCTACTACTAAGGGAGCACGGCTAGAAGTGTTACCTCTTCTACCAAATGGGCTGTTGTTTTAAAGAAATTTCAACAATTAACCTCGTATATCTAATATATACTAGTAACATACAAGCAGAGAGGGTATATACTAGTAACCATGTACACAAACTTGCAACCTAACCTACTGGGAACCGTCATATATTGTGATGTCTTAGAACAGAGCGGGTTCTGAGGAGTTACAAGTTGGACATCTAAGAAAGAATATAAATGATGCCATTAAAATATAAATTAAATATGATCAATTAACAACATGCAACAGATCAATTAAATAATAGAGAAATTAAGAATGGAGGTTTGTGACTATGTCACTTTTGTGAAGATGATTCGTGCTAATTTCTTTGAAATAACTTATATGATCCACAATGATCACCTTTGGAATACAACCATGAATGATTGCCATCTCAAAAAAACTAAGTGTACATGTGGCAGCTATACAAATCACAACGATGGATTCAATCCTGGATTCAGTTAGCTTGTTAGTACACACAACATTGTCAGTTCAAACTTCACTGTTAGCCTTGATACACAGGCAATCAGAAATTGTATTTCAGATGTCATAGTTTTGGATTCAATCCTGGCTCATGTTAGATTAAAATCAAGGTTGTTCGAAGATATATAAAGTGATCTGCTCAAGAAGCAGCAGTAAATGTCGAATGTGTCGTCAGGCCATAAAAGTTTGAGATTTGGTTAGTATTTATGTTTTCAGTTATTCTGATAGGAGTGACCATATGAACAATTTCACGGCTTATAAACATGGCGTAGATCTTAAGGAAATTTCAACTGTAGACAGTTTTTTTTTTATAGTCCACTTAAGTTTTGGAATTGCCTAATTTCTGAGCTCATATCCTAACATAAATAGGGAAAAGAATATATAGGACTCCCCTATCTTCTAACAGTTGGAAACTTCCTGTAGAAGAGTGCTGCAAGCAATCTGCATCCCTATACTCCATGGCTTTATGGTCATTTCATTCCTATAAAGAAGAAGAAGAAGGAAAAAAAAAAAATCCTAACCCAAGCTTTTCGGGGCCATGTTGTTTACCCCATTAATCTATTATTTGGGTTGTTAATTTGAAACAGATGTAGTAAATATCAATTTGCAAAAGGCCGAGCTCATACACGAAATATGGGCTTAAATATTGTTTCATGTTAGATGCAGTCTATAAAATATTGAATAAATTCAAACCAGTCATTGAAAATAGCATAAAACGGAATGGTCCCCTGTATGATTACTCTTTGTGCACTGAGCTAATAATCGATCTCATTTGATTTGGTTTGACTATGTATGTAAGGTTTCAAGTCAACTGCATGTGCGCTTGAATAATAGAACATCACATGGCAAATGGCTGAGATTTGAACCACCCAAACTTCTCAATAGATGAATTCATTATCACATTTTGATTATTTAACTTCATGGAATTTGTTGCAATGGAGTGAAATCTGAGTTGTTGCTCTCTCCATCTCACCCAGGAGACTATCTAGAATGGCACACATGCTGTTTTTCTAAAGACTTGTTCAATCTCATCCGCCTCTCTGACATAGAGGCCTGGGGTTTATGAAATGCGTCTGCAGAAGGCATGAATAATTCAAACAAGAAATAAGTTGGGAACTAGCCATTTCATGGTATGGTTGTCACTTTGCAGCTATGCATATCACTCAATACTTGGACCGTATACATGAATCAGATTCCGAGGTATATATTGAACCCATTTTGAATACAGACAAGTGTCTAAGGAAATGCTAGAAACTTGTTGTTTATGCTATTACAATAAACAACTGAAGTGGTATGAGGGCTAAAGCTGATTTTTAACAACTCCATTATGTTGACTTCCCAGAGATGATGCCATACTCATGCTTTAGTTTTGAAAATTGGAAAAAAAAAAAATTCAAAACCCCAAAGAAATACTCTTTATCTTATTTCATAATAAAGCAAGATTACAATAGATAATATAAACAACCATAACAATTAAAGGGTTAAAAAAAAAACTACTCATAAGAACATATGAATGTCATACAACAATAACACCCCCCTGTAAATTCATGATGTATCTAGTGAGATCGTTGGAAGTTTGTCCACCAGAAAGTGAAAATGGGATAGTACATGATTTCGTGAAGATGTTTGCAAGCTGAAGCCCATAGGATATATAAGCAGAAAGTGAAAACGAGTGACAGTGTGTTTTGGGGAAGAAGTTGGCAAGTTGAAGTCTAGAGGATATGTTGGGTGGTGAACATGTCCTAGCTTGATGTGTGTGCCTAGCATGCAATAGGTGTAGCAATGGTCTTCAAATCTGTTAGAAGAGCAAAATTAAGGTCATGAGCATACTTGAGGTGAGACACCAAATAACTATGAGGAGAACAAGCAACTTCAAGATCTAAAAAATTTGAGAAATCCAAGGTCTAGCTGAAATTATTGCTGAAGTATTTGCTTAACCAACTAAATCCGATCAAGGTCATCACTCTCTAATAATCATGTCATTGACACATAATAATAGAATAACTCAGCATGAGAGGATGAACAATTGAACATAGCAAAGTCATTCTCACTATGCAATGATGGCTAAACTGAATTTCTAAAACAAAGCACGAGAAGCTTGTTTGGGACCATACAAGGCATTGTGGTGTCTATAGACTTGATGAGGGTAATGTGGAAGTCTTGGAGGCGGTTGCAAGTAGACATCCTCATGTAGATTTTAATATATTTTTTCACTATGGCCAAGGTCTCATCATAGTCAATACCATACTTTTGCAACGCTCTTCATCACTGGATGGGTGTCATATGTTTATGTGGTACCATGTGAGCAGGTCTTAATCTAGCAGACATTCTAGACTTTCCCTCAAAAGGGGAATAAGATACCATGTACGAGTCTGTTTTCAGGTTGAGACATCATCTACCATAGTCCACTGGGTTCCATAATGGAATCATGGAAAAACTCCTATAATCCATGCCCCATCAAAAGAAAGCCCAATAGGTGAAATTCTTCCTGTAAGTTAACATTACTGGCTTGTATGGGATAGGAAGCCACCGGGCAAGACAATTGTGGAAATTCACCAAAGGAGGTGAACAAAAATCAACAAATCACTTGCATACCTTGTAGAGAACAATCACAACCAAATATGAAAATTCCAAATTCCAAAAGAAATAACAAAATGTAAAAATCACCAAAGGTGGCAACTATGATTTGGACTTTTTGGTACTCTGAACTGAAGACAACTCCAAATCATATAAGCTTGGGTTTGAAATGACACCTAAACAGAACTCTTTCAACCCCTTATGATGCCCAACAAAAACCCGATATCAGAGAAACAAACTAGTCTCAAAATAGAAAAAATTAATAATTTCGAATTTGATTGTAATCCCTTCCAAATAAACAAGCTTCCTGATGACGTGTTCAGTAGAGCGAGATCTGATGTAATAGATTGGGCCTTGATCCTAAAGCCCTCTGCACTCCCTTGTAACGTTTTCTGATTCTTTTTGGTGCTCCTTGATGCAGTTTTCTGTGAGGATTTCTCGACCTAGTTTCTTCTTAATAAATTCACCATGATCTTTCAAAAGGAAAAAAGAAAAGAAAAAAAGTAATCCCTTCCAATCACCATTGCAACTTCCTCAAAAATTGCATAAAACAAATCTGCCACTTGAGCTATGGATCTGGATATGGGTATTTTCACTTAGTCTGCCACTTGAACTCCATGGCACCTAATTAAATTACAAAACCCCTAAACATCCACGGCATGAATGATTGCCATCTCAAAAAAACTAAGTGTACATGTGGCAGCTATGTGACATTGAGGTAGCTACCAACATGTAAAAATGATCATTAGTCTTACATACGTTAGTAAATTTCCTCATCTGTCTTTTATGTATCTAAATTTCCTTTTAGTCTTACATACGTTAGTAAATTACTTACTTCCAAAGTCTCTCAATTCGTCTATAACTTTCTTATCCTACCCATTGTGTGTTTCAGGATATAAGGATGAGAAAAAGGATTGGTGGAGGACATGTAGTGGAGTTCTCTGTTATCTGGACTGGGAAGGAGTCAGAGCTATCATGTAGATTACATCCCCTCATTAGCTGAACCGCCAAATGTGAGGCAATTTTAGCTAAAAGAACTACTCGTAGTTTTACATAGAGAAGCAAAGGGCATATCTTATGTGAGATATATATCACATCGTTCACAAAACCTTAGCCGCCTTCCAAGTAAGGAATCATCAACTTTCAAGTATGGTAACTAACTAATCATCAAAGGAGATATTGTGGTTGGCTTATGACCATAGATACTGAATTCACTTAAACTACAAGATTAAAAATAAAAAATAAAAAACTGGTTTTGTTTGGCTTAAAAAATGAAAATCTAGTTCTTTTATTTTTTTATTATTTTTTTATTTTTTAACACTGATCTTAAAGTGTTGTTTGGACTTCTTGAATCCTGAATTTTACAAGACTTCAATGGAAATGATCTGATTTGATTAAAAAAAATGGTAGATTGAAAATAGGTCATATTCCCTTTTTAAAATTCCTTTTCATTTTTACAAATGGATAGAGGCTATATGATCCGACCCCATTGGTGTGGGCCATCCAAACGGGCCCTTATAAAATTTTAACTAGGCATATTTGAATTCTAGCTTAGCCACTAACACGTAAAAGTAGAAAAAAAAAAAAAAAGCAATATAAAGAGCTAACTGAAAGTTGAAACATTCGCGCCTTTTCTTGCACCATGACTCATCTTATTCACATGTACTCTAATCGTACCCAAAAGAGTACAAAAAGGTTCCTTTCATGCATACCAGCCATGACCAACATAGATACATTTCCATACACACTACGAATTCTGTAGCAACCAGTATGTGGGATTATTTATTTATTTATTTTTGCATGTGTCTAAAATCTCATTCCTAGAATAAATATCCATCAGAAATATGCACATATAAAAATGCACTACGTTCTACCATATTAGACTTATCTGGCATAGAAAATGCGCCGCTGGACATAACTTTTTTTTAGATATACTTTTGTAATGCATAAATCCCCATTTTAAAAAACAGCAAACACAGGGCATCAAGTTCAGAAGAGTGAAAAGAATAAATGAGAAATGGTATGCTCAATGTAAAAGTCATGTAGTGCACATGCCATCCTGCATAGACAACATGTAAGTAGTTATCCACAACCATAAAGAGAAAAATCAGTACAGAGTATACAGTTCTAGAAATCTAAATTGAAGAGCAGCACAACAACTAGAAATTTGGCACAGCTCTAGGAAGAAAACCGAGGAAAAAAATAGTTGGGACGACAGATAAATCTAAGATCTACAAGGTTAAATAAAAATAGATCACTCCTGTCATGCTACAGCTAGTTATCCACAACCACTCCCAAATGCAAAATTATCTAAATTGAATATGAATCACGTCCATCTCCAATGAGGATCAGTTTCTGCTAGCAGAGGGAAGTGGGATGCAGGAAGTGCATGCTCCTAAAAAACATAATACATAACAGATCTTTCTCTATTCTCCTAATCTGATCAAATTTGAGATCGAGAGAAAAGGAGCGGAAGGAGCGAAATGAAAAGAATTGAGCTTACCTTGAACTGATTTGGATCTTGATTTGAATGATAAGGAGGTCTTCTAGTAGCTCTCCTTCTTCCAATCGAGAGAGAGAGAGAGAGAGAGAGAGAGATAATGGATTTGGATCTAGATCTGAATGATAAGGGCTTCTAGCAGCTCGAAAACATGCGAAAAGAATCAAAATCTGCAAACAAGGAAATCACAAACGTCTTCTTTATGGGAATCCGATAGAATTCCATTAAAAAAATAATAAATAAAAAATCTCTGCATTCCTCTCTAAACCAGACGATCTAGAGTTCTCGATCCAGAAAAAATAGAAAAACAGCAAAGAAATTCCAAACAAATCAAGAAAAACGAAATTGAGAGCTAGAACATCCGATCTTCGACGAGATTTAACGAGAAAATGAGGGAACAAGAGCAATACCGACCTGCACGTCTGAGAAACGAGAATTCTGAAGCTCCTTTCGCCATCAATAGACAAAATGGTTGGAACTGAAGAAAGAAATGGCAATTTTCGAGCAGAAATCGAGAGAAATGAGGGTTTTGAGAGACTTGCTTGGACTCGCTGAGAGACTTGCTTGGACTCGCTGAGAGACCTTTTGCCCGAGTAGAAATAGTGATTTTCGAGCAGAAATTGAGAATTCCGAAAAGCGTCTGAGGAAGAGGAATGGTCTTGCTTTTGTAGCTAGACATTACTGAAAATAACGAAAACGCCACTGGAAGGTCGAAAATACCCTTGCTACTTGATATTGGCCTCAGTTTTCAAACCGAGGCAAAAAGGGCTGGTCAGGTAGATATTAGCCTTAGTTTTCAAACTGAGGCAAAAAGGCCTGGCCGATTACGGTTTCTCTAAGGGTCTGTTTGGGAGCGTGGATTTGGAACCCCCTGGATTCGCAACCCCTAGGATTGGAAACCCCCCTGGATTGGAAATCCTCTCGGTGTGTTTGGCACCCGGGAGTGTGAATCAACTTTAATTCAAAAATACCTATACATGACATATTTACAGAGGTTTGAATTTAATTACTAAATCAACTTTAATATCCCCAGTTAGTGAGATATATAGTTTTTGACACTATGGTTGTGATAAGCCCGCTAAAATATATGTTTTGCCTAAAAATGATGAAATTTCAAGTCTTAGATGGACCGCAAGCACAAGATCATGTCTAAGTGACTAACCAACTATTTTTAATCGTTGATTAATATGGACAATGTTTGGATGGTGCTGAAAAATATTTGGATGGTGCTGATCTACATGAACAATGTTTGGATGGTGCTGATCATCGTTAGTGGGCCATGTGCCTGGTAGAATGATAGTGTATAATAACATACATCAATAGCTGCAACTATTGAAATGATTTTAGGTGTAATCCAAGCTCTCATTGTGGATTACAAACCCCCTCAAAGAGGGGATTGGAAACCCCCTGGATTGACAATCCCCAGTTGCTTTATGCTGCCAAACAACCAAGGGGATTTGAAACTCCCTTTGATCCCCTCCAACCACCTCCAATCCAAGGTGCCAAACGACCCCTAATCATCCCTTGTAGTAATAGCCCCTGAATCAAAGAGCTCTGTAGGGCCCATCATGACATGGCATCCACTCCATCCATCATCCATCTCTTATGATAGATTATTTTAGAATGGGACCCAAAATAGTAGGCTAATTCAACACTCTAATGGGCCATAATGCATGGATCATTGATAATGGGACCATTGACCTTTAAAATCTTACCGTGGCCCACCGTGATGAGTTCAGTAGCCTCAAGAAGGCTTTAATGATAGACCTCTTCAAGAAATAATTTTTCGGCCCACTTCCATAAATGAGTTTCCAAAAATGATGGATAGACTTTTAGCCTCGGTTACTAACCAACTGAGGCAAAATGACAGACTTTTGGTCTCAGTTATTCACCAACCGAGGCAAAAGGGTAGACATTTGGCCTCAGTTACTCACCAACCGAGGCAAAAGGGTAGACATTTGGCCTCAGTTGTTCACCAACTGAGGCAAAAGGGCACACTTTTAGCCTCGGTTGCTCACCAACTAAGGCAAAAGGGTAAACTTTTGGCCTCAGTTACTTACCAACTGAGGAAAAATGACAGACTTTTGGCCTCAGTTTTCAATAACCGAGGCAAAAAGGTAGGCTTTTGACCTCAGTTTTCAATAACCGAGGCAAAAGGGCAAACTTTTAGCTTCATTTGCTCACCAACCGAGGCAAAAGGGCAGACTTTTGGCTTCAGTTTCTCACCAACCAAGGCAAAAGGGCAAACTTTTTAACCTCAGTTGTTCACCAACCGAGGCAAAAGGGCAGACTTTTGGCCTCAGTTTCTTGCCAATCAAGGCAAAAGGGCAGACTTTTAGCCTCAATTTATTAACAATTGAGGCAAAAAGGCAGACTTTTAGCCTCAGTTGCTCACCAACCGAGGTAAAAGGACAGACTTTTAGCCTTAGTTTTCACCAACCGAGGCAAAAGGTAGATTTTTTAGCCTGATTGCTCACCAACCGAGGCAAAAGGGGGCCTCACCTTGGCCAACCGAGATTGCCTCCTGGCTCCAACTGAGACAAAAGGGCAGACTTATAACCTCAGTTTCTCACCAACCGAGGCAATAGGACAGAGTTTTGGCCTCAGTTTCTCATCAACCGAGGCAAAAAGTGAATTTTTAACCTCAGTTCCTTTACAACCGAGGCTAAAAACCATATTTAGCCTCCTTTTTTGAACCGAGGCTAAAAAATTGAGGCTAAAGGCCTACTTTCTTATAGTGCGGCCAGCAAATCTGGATGGTGGGCCACACCTTAATGTATTTATTATATCCACATCGTTTATCCCTAGATGTGGGTTCCACCTTGACGAATGTACTATAATCCAACCATCTACCTGGATGCTGGACTTTGTTTATATAATAATTATATATTATTATATTATATATATGTATTGTATATATATGAACATGGTGGGCCCCATATGGGACCCACGTTAATGTATTTATATAATATATTGTATATAATATTATATTATATACGTGGTGGGTTCACGTTGATATATATATTATATCTAGTGGGCCCCACGTGGGACCCACCTTGATTCATGTATTTCTCTAAGCCATCCATATGTTCAGATCTGTGAGGCCCACCTTCGATATGTTTATGGCCCATCTGTGAGGCCCACCTTTGATATGTTTATGGCCCATCTGTGAGGCCCACTTTTGATATGTTTATGGCCCGTTGTTGAGGCCCACCTTTGATATGTTTTTGGCCCATCTGTGAGGCCCACCTTTAATATGTTTATGGCCCATTTGTGAGGCCCACCTTTGATATGTTTATGGCCCATCTGTGAGGCCCACCTTTAATATGTTTATGGTCCATCTGTGAGGCCTACCTTTGATATGTTTATGGCACGTTGTTGAGGCCCACCTTGATGTATGTAAGGCCCGTTGTTGAGGCCCACCTTGATGTGTGAGGCCCATTGTTGAGGCCCACCTTGATGTGTATGAGGCCCATTGTTGAGGCCACCTTGATGTGTATGAGGCCCATTGTTGAGGCCCACCTTGAGGTGTATGAGGCCCACCTTGATGTGTATGAGGCCTGTTGTCGAGGCCCACCTTGATGTGTATGAGGCCCGTTGTTGAGGCCCACCTTTATATATATATATATATATAAGGCCCATGTTATGAGGTCTATTGTGAGGTATGCGAGGCCCATGGGTTATGGCCCATTGCAATGTATGTAAGGCCCAATTGGTGCGGCCTATTCGATGTATATATGAGGCCCATGTGATTAGGCCCACTATAAGTTTGGCCCCATGAGGGCCACTCCTTGGGAGCAATGTTGGTTGAATGTCCACATTAATGGGCAATGATGGTTAAATGTCCTCATTGTAACCTTCCCTTCGGCCCTTTGTTAGGCTGATTACCAATTCTACTTGTCGAGGTCGATTATCAGTGCCGGTTATCAATACCGATTATGAGTATGTGACAGCATAGCATCATGATACATGCCCATACGCATCATCTACATGTTTGTTATAATGTGTGGTTGACCATTGCATATGTCATTGAGCAGATTATTATGAGACTCCCGGATAGGCGAAAGTTATCTTACATGAGTGCATGGTATGTACAGGACTGATGCGTGACTGGATTGTATAACTCATGCATCTTGCATTGTGACTTATGATTACTATACGCCCTAATGACATCAGGGCTATAGCCTTCACAGGCATATCATGGTTGGCCAGATAGGACACCAGAAATTTGTTTGAGCATCGGGCTACCATAGATGGCCTTGGGTGAAAATCTCTAAAACTCTCTTAGTACCAGAGGACGCCCCAATGTTAAGACCTTGTGGATATACATGAGTGCCTGAGTATCGAATACCAGGAGGCGTGTCTCCCATTGTGTCGTGGTCAGTTGGGAGGGGGTGTGGCCTTACCCGCCCGAGGGAGTAGGTATAGCTGGCTGATTTTGACCAGCTCGAGGAATAGGTACGCTATTGACGAGCCGAGTAGGTATTGGCAGACTACTGGCCAGGCGCATGTGAGGTATCTTCCATTTACTCAGTTGTGCTCTTGATGGGATGGCAGGTGGCATGGAGTGTACTAGACCCCGGTGATGATCCTAGAGAGGAACCGTACTAATATGCGGACTTATTGAGCAGGAATTGCATATTCATTCATTCATTCATTCACGATCCACTCGGGCTGGTGGTGCACAACTATTTGTTACGTGTACCTTCGCATGACCAGGATTTCGTGTAACGCCTCGACTTTTCAAGACCCGATTACACGACTCGTTTCTCAAAAACCAGAGTGTTAACCTTAAAGGATGGTCAAAGTCGAGTATATATTTTTCTTTTATTAGAGTCAGAGTAAGCAGATGAGCGTAGAATGGATAAGTAAGCATAAAGGGAAATTTCAAATTTCATTTAGAATATACACGTGATTTCCCATAATGACTTATACAAACCAATGTCTCCAAAAATAACAAATACAATAATTACATGATACAATACATGAGAAATAGTAGAATACATGTAAATTTGAGCCGCAAGATCCCTCAGCTTCTCAAGGTAGATACAGTCATGCAACTCTGGCACTTGAACCCGGCTCCTTATCAGCCCAAACCTGAAAATCACTTAAGCCACCCATGCTACCTGTACGGTTATATTTATTTGATGGATGAGTGGCCAACTCAGTGTGAACTCCTCTCAAGATTACACACCACCACATTAGGTAAGAAATAGTATAAAAACAAAAAGATAAATCTAAAACACAGAAGATTCAGTCTTATTAAGTACATGGATGTATGGAATGCAGTCTTCGCCCCGGGGATGCTCATCCGTGCGGACAGTGGGCTCGTCATTGAACTCGGGACATATCATCCAGTCGGAACAATACGTACATCACCCATGCAATCATTGAACTCGGGACACATCATCTAGTCGGAACAATACGTATATCACCCATGCAATCATTAAATCCAGGATACATCATCCAGACGAAACAATATGTGCATCACGTACGATAGTAATAGATGTTGGTTTGTATGATGTATGTATGATTAGTTAGTCTATTATTAATCCAATTATACTCAGCCATTTTAATATAAGCTCACGGTCACTACGGGGAGCACATGGCCCAACGTAGGCCAATGGCTCGGGCATAGTGTCCCATGACCACCATCCCCGGCCTATGAGGCTACCATCTTAGGATGTTTAATGGAAACCTGTCAACTAGTAGCCAATCTTATTACTGTATATGGGGCTTACCATCGCATGGTTGTACAGTATAAGACATCGAACCCATATAGGGAAAATACCCAATAAAGCCACATAGGGCGAATATCAATAACTATGCCACATAGGGTAATATCAAACATGCGATAAAGACCATCCTTAAAAACCATTGGGTACAACTACCCTGGATGGAAGACCCACATCGATAGTCAATTTAAACCACCATTCAATAACCACTAGGTCAAAGGTCTATTACAATCACAACCAGTCAGGTTACATCCCAAGTATGGGTGTACACTTATAAGTGGGAGTTTTCCACTGATGTACCAGTTTAAGTCCCACAACAATTCACAAGTAATCCACAAGCATGATATAAATATGCAAGATAAATAATAAGCATGTAATCTAATTCAACAATTAACACATGTGATTTATAAAATGAAGATATCGATTATCAATTGAGTTTAAAATAAAAATTATAACTTAAGCTAATGAGAAGATGGAAAGCTCAAGGGGAAGAATCATCACCTTATACTTTGAATTGCCTTTTAGTGTTGCTAAGTGTTGGCTCCCTTAGAGTTGTATCCTACCACAAATTATGAACTTGTACAATTAGATCCAAATTTTACGCACCTCCTAGGTTTAAGATCATAGCTTAGGGTTTGGATTACTTAGGTTTTTTGGGTTTTGATGTAGGACCTAGGGTTTTTTATCTTTAAGTTTAGTTTGGCGCTTAGATTCTAGGATTTTGATTATGGGATTTGGACTCTATTTTATGTGACCACTAATGATATTATCAATGGAAATAATAAATGAATAAAATTAATTAAATAAGTTGGTTACTAATTTTAGGAATATTAACAATAACTACTATTATATCGAATTATCTAACAACCCACGAATAATGATACCGATAGTGTCTCATAATCATAAATCAATAGTAGAAGGAACCTATAGTAGTATTATAGAGAATAAGCTTATCGATGTGTATTATTAGGATTATTACTTATGGTTTATGTTGCTTAGATTTGGGGTTTCATCCACTAATCTAACCTTAGGCTTTGGCTCAGAGTTTGGAATCAAATTCTTATAATTAATTTAAAATAATATTACTGGTGGAGTAATGATAAATACTAATTATCGGTTAACACTATCACTTCTAATTTAAAATAATTAATCTACTAATGACAACATAATGCTAATTGTTAATAGCTAGTTTCCATAATCACTAACACTAGCAAAATCAAGCCATTAATGGTTAACCACAACTAGGTAGGCTTTAGTGCTTTATCCAACCTGTGAGCTTGGGCCTGAACTTATGTAAACTGGGCCCCAAACTGAGGTTGGGCCTAGTCTAGGCCCACTATGCGGTTTTGGCCCAAGTTAGCAGCTAGGCTCGGCCTAAACCATGACCCAAGTTCTAAACCATAATCTAGCTGGGCTAGCTGGAACGTGGCCCACCTGAGATTAGCATCAAGCAGCCCACCGTGGTTTGTAGTGTGGCCCATAGAAAAAAACAAGACCAACTCCTTGCAGTCATGGGCGGACACAAAAACAGTCCAGACACTGAATCTGAACCATCCATCAGGCCTACTTCACACTTCAAGGGCCACTGATCACCAAAACCCCAGAGATTGGACGGTTCTAATCATCCCATCCAGTGTCTACAGGAGAAAGGCCCCTTACCTTAATTCTGTGGGAGAGCGAAAGTGAGGGAATGGAAGTCGATTGCCATTCTTCTTCTTGTAGAGATCTAAATCGAGTCCAACTAAATCAAAAGTGCTCGGACTGGCAACAAGAGGAGTCGAAGTGGTGCAACGACCTCCCCCTCCTCTCTCTATCCCTCTGTTTCTTCTCTCCCTCTGACTCTCTTTCCTCCTTCATTTCTTCCCTTTCTTTCCTTTTCCTTCTTTCATTTCTTTTCTTTTGTTGTCTTTCTTTTCAAAATGGAGTATCCAAACATGTCCAGCAACTGCTGGATTCTCAGTAAAGGCCGACTCACAAATCAGCAGGAATAAACGATTCCTTCTCCTTCCTGACTAACTTCTTCTTCCTTATTTCTTTCTGATTTTTTTTTATTTTTCTTCTTCTTTTCCTTCTCTCCTCCATTCCTTTCTCCCTAGCTATGCCCAGACATGGCTAGATACGTCCGAGTCTCTCTGCAACTCGGCAGACTCGTTGGAGAAGAAGGCAAGCTTTAATGGTGGAATCTCGACTGGTCGGTCTTCCTTCAATCCGTCACTTGCAGAAGGTCCAAATGGATTGCATGGAGCTCAGAGGATAGCCGGAGTGGAGCTCCGACGCTGTTCTCCCGATGGGTTTTAGCTTGGAAGCTCACGGCCGACTTTTGGAAAGAGAACCAGGAGTTTGGTGTAGCTACCGATCTCCCTCTATTTCTTTCTCTTTCTACTCTAAAACCTAGCCTTGGACGGTCAGGATTTCCCTCCAAGGAACGACTGGGATGGGAGGATGCAAGGGCATGTGAATTACCCTGCTGGCTGCAAGACAGTTTCCATCTATGGGAAAAATCTGGTTTTGTACAGCCCACTTGCGACAAGGATTGTGCCCACGCACGCACATATCAACATGCGAGGTAAGGTGGGTTTTAGTGGGAACCAATCCCTGGACAAGATGAACGGTCTGGATCCTCTGGGCGAATGATGATGGTGGGCCAACTGATTGAAACCGCGGACACCTATCCGTCCAATGTTTAAAATTCAAATAAACGTGGGGAGGGAAATCCTACCTCTTTGGGCATTCCACGGTCAGACGCGGTTTGACCGATCTGGCCGTTCTGGTGTGATGCGTGAGCACGTAGGTAGTGCACTTGCAACTTGAACGTGGGGTCCACCGTGATGCTTACATGAAATCCACTCTGCTCAATCCATTTTGGAGGTCCTAAATCAAGTCCTCTCACCGAAAAATCAGGAAGATCTAAGCTTTAAGTGGGCCATACAGGTTCATCTATGTCCTTAAAGTGTTGACTACTTTGATTCAATGGTCGGATCAACTTCAATCCAAGCACCAACGGTTGAAAAGGGCCTTAAGGACTTATTTAGGTGACGGGACCCCTGTTCTATGAATTTCGAGCATTAATGTTGTTATTAGAATAATTTTATAATTATAATTATAATTATAATTATTATTACTATTATTATCATCATTACTACTATTACTTATATATTTTTATATTATCATAGGTTGTTAACATATAAATTGTACGAATATTAGCAAGCAAGGATTAATGTCTATATTATTTGTAGGGTTACATATGTGTTATGTTTCAATTTCATATAAGTTATTAGATTATTTGTAATATGTTATTCATTGTAACTTTTTCTAGTATATTTTATTTTCATAATATTTTATACACATTAAATATATACGTATCACTCTATCACAATACATTTTCATCCATTTATATATGTTAAATAGGTTCTCGAAATACATCTATAATTTTTTATCAATGTTTGTGTAACGTTTATAATATAATAAATAATGAAAACATACTTACTAAAAATTATTGGAGCACCAACGGACAAATGGGTCAACATATGGATGGGGTTATTTTAACGATCAGAATTAAACTAGGATGAACGTGGATGTTTGCTTAAGCCCGGCTTATGCTTATACTAAGTTTGGTTATACAGTAATACCCGAGCACTGGGAAGTACGTGGTGTTACATTTTGGTTGGGCGCGCGACTAACCTGAGACTAGGAGTTACCACATTAAGTCTGACTAGCAAATTTAGGTATGGGACTGAGACCCCGTAGCCTGCGATACTATGTACTATCATCCCGACCTCACACTGCAGCTTAGTCATTTCATTCGCATCGCATATTGCATCCGCATTCATATGGCATTTTGGGTCCTTATGTTTTCTATACTTATAAGGCCTAGACGGACTTAGCAGAATTTACATATTGCATTGTACCCTCTGCATCTGATGTTTGGCTCTCTATGACTCCTCATTTGCATTGTTGATCTGTATTGTGTATTCTGATATTATATGACTCATGGACTTACCAGTATATTTCCGCTTACTCTGATTACTTTGATATCATATGATTCATGATCTTGTCAGCATTTCTGCTTATTCCGATGATCTATAATTTATGGGCTTTACAGTATGCTTGGCACTTACCTTGTGCATACACTTTCACCACCCTCTAAGCTTTCTATAAGCTTATGCACGATAGATGCGTGCAGGTGGAGTTAGGTTGCAGTAGGAATGTGTAGCTATCTTCTAGAACTTTGATTTTAATATATGTATTTCCCGTTCGGCATTGTATTTAAATGATTATATTAGTGGATATGTGATGATGATGTTGCCTTTATGATTTAGGTATACTTGTGGTTATGCTTCTTATGAGACAAATGTACATTGAAAAATCCTCCTTGTAGGATCCTAGGATTGGAACCTGGTGTATGAACGCTGGGAGCCAAGAATGGGGTACAACGGAGGCTGTCAGCACTGGGTTCGGTGATCGGGATTCCTGTGAATCCGATTTTTGGGTTTGGGGCGTGCCAATGTTTGTGTTACAAGGTGAATTTAAGAGCTTAGATTAAAAGGGGTGCTAAAAGCATGAATTTGATGCTCAAGAATCACCAAGGCGAGGGATGAATCTTAGGAGACTAAGATTGAAGAATTCACATGCTAAAGATATAAGAAAGTATGGTGAGGAATGAAGAGAATTAAAGATTTGAAGTGAAGAAAAGGAATCCTGAAATCATCCTGAAAAAGCATATTCTGAAACTTTGGGTCATTTGGTGAAATTGTGCAGAGTGAAGTCTATTTTAAGAAATTGCGCAGAGTGAAAAGTCTATTTTATCAAACTACGAAATTTTGGGCAGTTTCTAGAGTTTTCCAAGTAAGTGCAAAAGTTGGAGTTCCCCACTTATAAATACGGCTTCCCGGGGCATTTTTAAGCATCATTCAAAGTATTCAAGAGCAAGATTTAGGGTTTTTAGAGAGTTTTCAATTTTATCAGAGTTTTATAAATTATTATTTTTTCTTTTAGATCTTTTTTATTTACATTTATTTCTTTCTTGTTACTTTTTTATTTTGTAATTTAATTATGTTTTTCTAAGTTCCCTCTATCCCAAGCTAGAAGGGAAGCACATTAGTTTAATGTTTTCATAATTATGATGATTGATTGTTTTAATGATGAGAATAATGGTGAATGCATGTTATCAGTTGTTTAGGTTTAATTTTTTAATCCTCATGTGATATCCATATGTTTCCATTATATGAGATTCACATTGATAGATAGGCTTACCCTGGATCAAATATATTTCCTATATAGGAGAGGTTCTCAACCTGCTACATTTCTTTGATATTCATTATCTCATGGATATTGAATTCTTAAAATCACTGGTGCTTGAGAATATATATTAATGGTGCAATTCCATGATTTTCTAATCTTTTATATTATTTATTTAAAATGTTTAAATTATTTTATTTTCTGATTAGGTGAACCATAATACTCGGATCCTAGTTGTGTTATCCAAGTCATCATGATTTTGGAACATTAACCTATGTGTGGAACTTTGAAGCTTGGGTGTTGTTTTAATTCAGTTGAATTACATCCATTCAAAACTCCCAAAATCAAATCATCAGATTAGTTTTTTTTACTTAGTTTGTTTTACATTTGATTTTCTCATTCTTATAATTCATCTCCTTATGGGATAGACCCTGTATTCATGGGATATTACTTACGAACCTCTGCACTTTGAGGAAAGCAATTAAGTTTTTGGCACCGTTGTCTAGGAGACTGAGATAGATTAGATTTGTACAAGATAGCTAAGGTAAGTTCTCTTCTAAACCCTCTAAAATTTCTGTAGATTTTCTGTTTTTCTTTAAAAGTATATTCAGATGGGTCTTTCAAGCACTAATTGTGACATAAGGTTGTCATGCTTAGGATTTTATCACTCAAGTGTTATGGTTGTCCAACAGTCGTTATTTGATCACAAAGATCATCCGTTGAATTTATTTTCCAAATTACCATAATTTAATTTCTGCATTAGTTATACTTTTGTTGATTTATTTTTTATTTTGCTATGTGGATTGAACCCGCATGGTCGGCTCTGCCGCCTGGGTTCTTGATTTATTTTGCTTTGTGGAATGAACCCTCATGGTCGACTCTACCACCCGGGTTGTTGTTTTATTTTGCTTTGTGGATTGAACTCTCTCGGTCGGCTTTGCCATATGAGTTGTTGATTTATTTTGCTTTGTGAAATGAACCCTCGTGGTTGGCTCTGCTGCCTGGGTTGTTGGATTCCGATCCTGGGATCCTATAAGGAGGATTTTTAGTATGATTTTTTTGAACAGTTGATCTATTTAAGCGATTACACATTTTGTACATGGTATCAACACATCGAAGAGACGAACTTGCTTGATATATCACACATACTATGGTGCACCAACTCAATAGTAATGAGGGAAACAATAGCAACTCCAACAGCTCTTGTATGCATCTTGAAAAAAGTGTAAGTCATATGTATGATCAAACCATAACTCGTGAGTCTACTGCGTGCCGGGAGTAAAACACAACTTATCAGAGAGCTCCCGTAAAGACATCTAAAACAACCATAGGCATGTTATTAACTAAGCATGTTATCATCTGTAAGCAGGTTGTCAATTAAGCATGTCGTATAGCTGCATAGGTTATTATGAACATGACATCAATAATAGGCATGTCACTCAACAAGCGACCATGAATTATTAAAATAGCTAATCATTATGAACAAGAAAATCAAATTCCATTTTCTACTCTATGACATACGATGGAAAGGCAATGGCAGAGCTGGCATGTGGAGCCATAGTAAGCCAAATGTCATATGCTGAGGATGCAATGCAATATGCAATTCAAAAGAACTAACAAGCTGGAGTGTGTAGTTGGGATGATGGTACGTGGTATCGCAAGTTGTGGGGTTCATCACAAGGGACTTCTATCCAAACTAGTCTCATACTTAAATTTGGATAACTAGACACCATGTGGCAAACTCTTGATCTCAGGTTGGTTGCATGCCCCAACCGAAATCCTGGCCATTGCGAAGATACACATAATGATTTGGTTGAGCACCACCAGCCCGAGTGGATAGTAGATGGATGAATGAATGAGTCAAGTACTGAGTATGCAACTGCTGCACAGTAGCTTGCCAGCATAATAGCCCACCAACCACTGGTAACTCGCCTGGACTCTTAGTCTCCGCCCACACCAGTATCCGTCCAATGTGCCCGCCCACGTGAGCAACAGTGATGGGATGTCTTCATATCAATACCGTACACCTTTAGGATCATCACCTGGGTCTACTACAATGTTGACAGCTATACTAAGGTTATGTGATGCAATGCATGAATGCTATCTGCCATATCAAGGCTATGCGATGTAAGGTATGAATACTATCTATTGTACTAAAGCTATGCGATGCAAGGCATGAATGTTATCGGCCACACCAAAGCCATATGATGCGTTGCAAGGCCTACATAGCCAATGTCATATGCAAGATGCAACTTAGGTATACCAATCTACATATCAATCCAGCTCATCTCTGGAGCATCATATATTAGTACAGTTCTCTCTGGATAATTACCAGGGTCTAATACACTATACACCACATTGCCGCCCTATACTGGACGCACAACCGTGCAAGCGGAAGAGACCTCACTACCCGCCTGACTAGTAGTTTGTCAATATCTACCCGGCACGTAGGTAGCAGACCCATTTATGGGTTGGTCAGACTCAGCCTAGCAATTGCTCCTACCCTCGGACGGGTAAGGCTACACCCCCTTCCAACTGACCATGACATAGTGGCAGACACGACCTCCTGGTATTTTGCCCTCATGTGTTCATACATCCACTCGGTCCAGGCATTGGAGCATCCTCCATGGTACCATAAGGGTTTGGGGGCTTTCACCCTAGGACATCCTTCACGCCCCCGTGCTTAACAAGAATTTTCGGTGTCCAACCTGCCATCCACGCTATATCTGCAGAGGCTACAACCCTGATATTTCCAGGGCATACAGTAATCATAATCACACAATACAAGATGCATGAGTCACTGAGTCCAATCATGCATCAATCCTACGCATACTGTGCACTCGTATGAGACAACTCCGCCTATCAAGGAGTCTCATAAACAACCTGCCTAATGGCATATGCATTGGTCAAGCACATCTCTTATAAAGCATGCAGATGATGCGTATGGGCATGAATCATGGTGATGATGTACTCTCCTCATATCAAGGATGGGCCTAGACGGCCTACTTATATCAAGAATGTGCCTAAGAATTATGGGGGCCCAATGATTTGGGTTATCCCACTAAGAGGAGATGAGAATGGGCCTAACAATGGGCCTTAGGGAGGATAACAACGCGGACATTTAACCACCATTACCCTTACAATGTGGACATTTAACCATCATTTCTCCCAAGGCATGGCCCATTTTAATACCAACTAGGAAGATGAATGGGCATCATAAACATCTTTACATACATCATGGTGGAATCACACATCATAATTGGGCCTCATATACATCACCTTGGGCCTCACACAAGGCTCTCACATACATCACATTGGGCCTCTCTCACAGGCCTCATATACATCACTTTGGGCCTCACACAAGGGCCTCATCTACATCACATTGGGCCTCACTCATGGGCCTCATATACATCACTTTGGATATCAAGCATGGTGGTCAACTAGCATGTTTTGTCATCATGCATATATATATATATATACATATATATATATATATAACATCATCATCATTGCCATGAGGATCATTTTCACTTTATAATTAACATAAACAACGTTATAACTGTTATAAATAATTATTCATCCAGCATCAATGCATATGTTATAATTTACCATCCATCAAATCATATCTATCATTTCAACCAACAACTCACAATCATCATTATCATGTTACCATACATGTATCATCATCTCACCCATCACTAGGTTCATCCTACCTAGTATGACTTCCACACTGGACTTGAACTACATGCAAGGCATGGGGTCGTATAGATCAAGTGTGAGTCCCACTTAGTGAACCAATAGTCCAACCCAAGTGCATAAATGTCCAACTATAACGCTTTCAATGGTGTGGATCTAATTCCACAACTAAGTGGGCTTCACACATTCCACCAACTAGAAATAATGCACAATCTCAAACATAAAGGATAACATGCTAACATCTTTCATGTCATATATCATATTGGGCCTACTAGCCACATACACAACAACCAAGAAAAAGCCCAATTATCTAGTTTATGCATTATAAAATAGGCCTCTCTAAGTGTGGTCTACTTGACTAGAGGTAGCATACAAGACACGCTGCCCAGTAGGCAATGGGCCTACCCAATGGGCTCAAGGAAGGTTACCTTAGTGGGTTTCTCATTCCCCAACGTTTTCTCCTAGTGTTGGGCCTGCTTGTGCTTTAGGGTTGCATCATTTAGATGAGCCCAAGGCCACCTATGTCTTAATAAAACATTTGGACAGCAAAATCTGTCCACTAAATATTTTACAAGTTATACAACACCCATTTACAAAACATGCCAAGTGGACCTCATTACATGAAAGGTAAGGCCCATACAAGACAACCCATACTAGATGGCCCACATAAGGTTTTTAAGCCCAACAATATCTGAGAGTTATTTTTAAGAGTTTAGATGCTGCATTAAATGCTTTGGGAAGGTGGTAGACCCCACTGATGTGGCCTCACATAAATTTTACATCAAACAGATTTTTGTGCAATGTTGGTTCTGGGCCATTTTAGAGTCAGATTCATAATCACATGGGGCCTACATATGGTGAAAGAGAGTAATCACCTGGTAGCTTTATGTATGGGCTTTACAAATTATATGGCAAGCCTCATTGGTTGGGTGAGTACAATTTACGGTGATGGCCCAAACATGGGTACTTGGAGAAACTATGCAGGAAATATAGTGCATAATTAGTTTTGGCCCAATTTTAAGCATATCCCATGATCACAAGGGACCACATTTCAATGTGCTGTCAGGTGCCCTTGTACTATATATGCACTTTAAAAATTATAAGTTGGGACTAACTGTTTGTGCACACGTAATATTTGGTATAGGGCCAAACAAACGCATTTTGATTTTCTGCACATAATTTTTCTACACAACCATGCTTGACCACATTTTGGGATCCACTCCCTGATCATGTGGGGTCTGATTTGGCCCAATTAAAATAATATTTATCTATTTATTAGTATAGGTTAGAGGTTCCAAGTGGTGGCCTACTCAAACCTCTAGCGTGTGGTCCACTACAGAGAACCAAAGTTGGTACAAAATACAAATAATCAGACAGTTTACAGAAATGGAGTCTGTCACAACTTAGGGCCCAATTTACAAATACTTAGGGGTCATTCCTGACAAAAAGGTGGGACATTCTAGCTCACTTATATAAAGATTAAACACCCCCTAAAGTAAGATCTTTAACTACAGAGTGTGGGGTCCAGTACAAGGTGCCAAAGAGGCCTACATGCAATATAGTTAAGTACTTAGAAAATATTTAATAAACAGAAAGTGTAAAGGGAATGAAATAGATCCAATGGCAAGTGGGGCCCATATACTAGCAAACCATAAATAAGAGACACACAAAAATATACATGGGTTCCCAGATTGGATGAACTAATAAAATGCATAAATCACAAGTGATCCCACACTTAAGTGGGTCAATGAGAGTATAATTGTTGCGTATGACATAGATCCAACATATTCATCAAGTAACACGTGAAATATATATTGATGAATTTTCTATGATCAGATTCTTTTTTAGAAGATCTGATCCAATGAATGGTTTGGGAACAAGTCATTCAGGCCGTTTATAGGTTTCCAACCATACAGAGCCTTGGATCCATCTGGACCACACATACAAATTAATATTTGTCCTTATAGAAGTATCTATCGGTTCAGAATTTTCTAAATTTATCATGAAAGAATTTGACCATAGGGACCATACATATGATTATTAACTATCTCAAGTAAGTCAAGAACAAATATCAAATACATCTGACCATTGGAATCATGGATTTGGCCCAAACAAGAATGGTCATAATAAGCTCCCCAATACACTTTCATATAAAGCTAAGATCTCGACCGTACGAACTCTGATTGAGGCTTATTATACATCGTTGGAAAGCTGGTTTAATTTTCTACAAATCTAATGGGATATATTTTTAATACATTCATTAAAAGAGTTTAAAAATGGGTCCATCTAGGCAAATTGGAATCCTGCATGTGTTGCTGGACAACAGCCAAGTAAACTTAATGTTACGGATGATTGGACCATTGGATGGCTATGAAATTTGGTCCAGAGTTATTCCATATTGTGATTCATAATATTTCCAAGTTTCAACTCTGATTTTAGCATAGTTGATTTTATATGATTTTTAGAACTTACTGTCCAGAAATAAAAACAGGATTACAAATGAAAGGTGTAGATATGATGTTCATCATGGTGAACCATACTGACATGGGCCACTTTGCTAACCACCATAGATATAAATACATGAACACAAGAACTCTACACCAGTGGGGCTCACACATATCAAGAAAATAAAAAGAGGAAGAAAGAGGAGGATGATGAGGATGGGAGGAGGGGTGTAGACTCACCTTAATGGATGGATGGTTGGATGATGATGTGTGGTCCACTCCCTCTAGGTTAGATGATGGCCATACCTTGGCCCCACTCTCTCTCACTCTCTCTTAAAATCTCAGAATTTTTCTAAGTATAGGAAAAGAATAAGTGCAAGAGAGCTCCTATTCTTATATAGGAAATTGGGGGTTGTAAGTGTTATGTTTTCTAGCTCCTATGATTGTCAAATTTTGTAGTGCCAAAACCTCTTGGAAAATCTCTTGGAATCTGTGTCTTGTGTAGATCATCTACATTTTCAAGACTGTGCATCTCATGTACAAAATCAAAGGTCTTTACCTCAAGAACTTCAAATATAAGATCAAGAGATATACAAATTCAAGTCCAACACCATGTGATAGTTCACTTCTTCAAGCTTCAAAGTTCAAGGTTTCAAAGCTTCATTCATGTCAAGACAATAGTCTTTACTTGGGTACTCAAAGCTCAAGGTGAATAACATCTCAAGTACCTCAAGCTCAAGCTTCAATGAATTTCAAATTCAAGCTTCAAAATGTCTCAAGTTCAAGCTTCATGAACTTCAAAGAACAACTATCAACTGAAGCAAAGAGAAGATTCAATGTTCATATATCGCTTATAAGGTATGAATGACCCTAGATTGACCATATGTTAGGTCATTTTGAATACATAATTTAATTGGGTCACTTTATAAGTGCATAGACTGTTTCTCGACTAGTCTTAGATAATGTTTGACTAGTCCTAACACTGGCTCGACCAGTCCAAGAAATCCTCGACCAGTCCTAAGTTTGTTACTTATTTTTGAGATTTTTTGTTATTGCCTCGACCAGTCTTAAAGATTGCTCGACCAGTCTTGGAGACTGCTCGACCAGTCAAGTGAACAGTGCTCGACCAGTCCTGTAGGCTTGACTCAAAGTCCAGCAACTAAAATGGGTCCCACATGACCAGTCGTAGACAGGACTCGGCCGATCATAGAGACCACTCGACCAATTGAGCAGGTCCTTCGACTAGTGGTGGAACGGCCTTATCTTATTGCGGCCAAATTTTCAAATGTTTGTTGGTCCTTTGACCAGTCGGACCGACCTCAAGACCAGTCGAATGTGCGATTTCTGCACTTATAAATAGATCACGATTTTCAGAGTTTGATATCCAATTCAAGTAAGATCAAGACACCACTCTGAGAGATAAGTTAGTAATATTCTTAAGCTATTTAGTGCTCATTTATATTCTCTTTAATTAACTTTTTGTATTTGATTTTGTATTCTACATTCCAATCGTATTTGAAAGAGGGATTGAAGTTTTTCCATTTCTTGGAATCAAAATCAAATAAAGCTAGTTTAAGGTGATTTAATTTAAAATCAATTTAGAACTTAAAACCATTTCATAAGTGAGTGTGAACATTGAACATCTACGTTGAACTTCTACTCTGAATTGGTTCTTCTGGGGTGCATCAAAAGGAGAATATCTAGACAAGTATTTTACAGTTTTTGTAAATTCATTCTTTTGGTTTCATTGAGATTGTGCCAGAAAAATCTCTTTCTTTTGGTTGTCTAAGGTGATCCAGAAAACTCAGAGTATAAGGTTTTTTGAATTTTGTAAGCCCACTTGAAAGACACAATTGTGAGGGTTTTAGGTGAACCTTGAAAATCCTATTTCATAGTGAACGCTAATATCCACTGTGTGAGGATATTAGGAGTGGAGTAGTTGTGTGGCTATTTTTCTAAACATACACACAAGCGAACCACTATAATTTCTAGTCTTGTGGTGATTGATTGATTATTTCATTTTGTGGATGTTGTAATTTCTCTTTACGCATTTGTGGAGAATGTTGTAATCTTTTTATGTAAGTGTGAGAATGCTGTAATAGCTTAGTTTTCTTCTTTGCTATTTATTTCTTTATTTCTCTGTATCGGTTTGAGATTTTGATACACAGACCGTTCTAGGAATCAGGTTGTCCTACCATAAGCCATTAATTTTTGGTGTAAGGTTGCCCCTAGAACAACATCTTTATCAACCTCTCAATACTTATACACTTGAGGTTGTTTTACATTTCTGCATTGTGCCATTGTTTAATTGCTATCTTTAATTATATTTGTTTAAATTCCACATTTAATTTTTAATTTGGCATAGTCTTATTCATCCCCCCCCCCCTCCCCCCTCTAGGACTTTTAGCTCGGCCTTTTCAGGGGTTGAGGTGGCAAGATGATGTGGCAAGTTTATGGGATCTTATTAGTGCTAAAAGTGTGGTGGAAGGTGGTGTATGGCATGGATAGTTAATAGAAGAGGTGGATGGTGCTAAGCATGCATTGGCCAAGGTGGAAGAAATCTAGACATGCATTGGCTAATGGAGGTTATGGGTTGTAGGTGATGCATGATGGATGATGAAGTGGAGTGTTGCAATTGGTTGTTTGAAGTGATATGGCACAAATCAAGACATCCATTGGATGCATGTATATGATGAGGTTGACATGGGTCATGATTAGTTTCTAAGGCATGGGGAGAGAGCTAACGATGGATTTTGGGAGAGAATCAAATTTTTTCTTATAGTGCTTGTCTTATATTTGTTAGCTTCTTATTTTCTTATATAGCAATTATCTTATTTGTTAGTAATTTTCATGTTCTAAAAGTGAGCTTTAAGCCCACATGGGTTCAAGTCCAATGGGCCTAGCCTAATAAAGGTTGCTTGTGTTACTAGATACATAATTTGGGCCTTACATTTGATGGGTCATAGCTCACTAACAGAGCGTCGGATTGACACACGGTTTTCACCATTGCGACCGCAACGACGACGCGGTCCACATGATAGAGGTCTCAAGGTCATCCAAAATAAATCACTTTGGTGATTTTTCTAGGTGCACTAGGGTGCAGTGTATGGTCTATAAACGGTGCGAGTTGGGACACGTGTGCACACAAGCGATGTTGCAAAAGACCGGGATCCCACACCATGGCAGACCCAGTTGATAATGTAAATCCAAATCTACCAGATCCAACTATAAACAGAGAAAATCAACGTAATCCTCCTCTTGAGGATGTGAATGAAGTTCATAAGAATGTGTTACACCAACCATGAACTTTACGTGAACATTTACACCCTGAGAGATCAACTTTACCATCTTGCATTGTGTTCCTTGCTCACATAGGAAACATTGATTTTAACCAGGTGTGATTCAATTGATTCCTAAATTTTATGGCTTGGATTCTGAAAGCCCCTACTTGCACCTCCAGGACTTTGAGGAAGTGATTGCAACATTACAAGTAAACAATGATAATAGGGATGTACTCAACTTAGGTTATTCTCATTTTCTCTAAAGGATCGGGTCAAAGCATGGCTCAACTTTCTAAGACCTCATACCATCACTACATGACAAGCCTTGAGAGTTTTTGGAAAAAAAAAACTCCATGCACAAATCAAATGCACTGAAACAGGTATGTCGTTCTCCCAAAAGGGGAATGAACTATTTTTCCAAGCTTAGGAGCGCTTCAAAGACCTTCTACTCACTTGCCCACATCATGGTTATGAACCATGGCACTTGATTGATGCATTCCAAAAGGGGTTCAACATGGATACCCGTCAGTTCATAGAGATGATGTGTGGTGTAACTTTTCTTGACAAAGATCATAATGAGGCTTGGGATTTTCTAAACATATTAACAGAGAATACTCAGACTTGGGATGTCTCTACTAAACTAGATCAAATTAGACCCATTCTTAGAGAGAAAGCGGGGATGTATGTCCTACGAGAGGAAGACGACCTTAATGCAAAATTCGCTGCATTAGCTAGAAAGGTCAAAGCCTTGGAAATTAGGAAGGTTGATATGGTTAAAGAAAACACTTCCTTAGGTAATTTTTGTAATATTTGTGGTAGTGTAGACCATGATACAAAGGATTGTCCAATAATCCTAGTTGTACAAAATATCACGCATGAGCATGGGTAAGCAAATGCTATAAATAACTGCCAAAGGTCAGTTATACAACCAATGAGAAACACGTACAATCTAAATTGGTGTAACGATCCTAATCTTAGTTGGAGGAATAGACCACAAATTAATGCATCCAATGCACCTCAAGGCCCTCCACAAAACAACTTCTTTAGGACACTTAACAATACACCATATGCGCCCCCATCAAAAAGATCATCTGTGGAGGATGCATTGACTGCATTTATGAACTCTTAAGCTCAAATGAATCAGTCTCTAATCCAATCAAATCATGAATCAAAGACAGTCGTGGCTAGGATTGAGACTCAACTAAATGCTAGGAAAAAATGCACCATCCCTTCTCAACCTATGCCAAACCCTAGAAATACACATTTCATTAGAGACTCAAATCCAAGCGAGCTACAACATGAACAAGCTAAGGCCATCATTACCTTGAGAAGCGAAAAAGAGGTCGATAACAAGATAATGCAACCGGTAGAAATACCGGAGGATGAACCACCATCTTAAGAGAATGATGAACCGGCTATGGTTCAAGAGCTGCAAAAATAAAAGGATAAAGAGACTACGTCATATGAGCCTCCAGTTCCGTTCCCATCTAGACTTCAGAACCCGACTGTCCCATGAAATATCAGGAGGTGTTGGATATGCTCCAAAAGGTTACTGTCAATATTCCTCTGCTTAATGTCATTAGACAAATTCCATTATATGCTAAATATCTCAAGGACTTGTGCACTCTAAAGAGAAAATTAAATGTACACAAAAAGGCCTTCCTTACTGAGAAAGTGAGCGCTATCATTCAACAAAGGATCGTACCTAAATACAAAGATCTAAGAAGTCTCACTATTCTTTGTATTATTGGGAATTTTTAAATTGAGCATGCTTTGCTAAATTTGGGTGCAGGTGTCAACTTAGTACCTTATTCAATTTACTGACAAATAGGGTTAGGCGAGCTTAAACCAAACACGATTACACTCCAACTCGCTGACCGCTCCATTAAGGTACTAAGGAAAATTTTAGAGGATGTGTTAGTCCAAGTGGAGAAATTCTACTTCCCTGTGGATTTTATTTTACTAGACACTGAACCATGTGCAAATTCTAGCGCTCAAGTTCCCATCATTTTAGGCCGCCCATTCCTAGCAACTTCAAATGCAATCATAATTTGCAGGAATGGAATGATGAACTTGCCTTTTGGTAACATGACTCTAGAGCTAAATATTTTCAATCTATATAAGCAGCCCATTGACAATAATGAGATCTATGAGTTGAATTTCATGGACTGCTTGATAGAATAAGAGGAATTGGAACCTAGTCTGACTGAGGAATTGATTCAAATCATTGGGGACTTAAAAAATTCTAATTTAGAAAAAGTGTTTGCTAAAATTTATGATGATAATGAGAGCACTACTATCCAGGACATTGGTATATACCAATGGAGACTGGGTACTCAAATCTTATCTATCGAGGACTTGCGACCTCTGTCATCACCAACCAATGTTCTAAAGCTTGATTTAAAACCACTACCGAACGAGCTTAACTATGTATACTTAGATGAAAATAAAACTTATCCTGTAGTGATCTCTTCATTTTTAGACAATGATCAAGAGATTAAATTGTTAAATGTTCTAAGGGACCATAAAGGAGCCTTGAGCTAGACCATTTCTGACATCAAGGGTATCGGCCCTTCCATATGCACCCATCGGATCCACCTCGATGAGGACACCAAACCAATTAGACAACCTCAAAGGTGCGTTTCAATCTAAACATGATGGAAGTTGTAAAAAATGAGGTGATCAAATTGTTAGATGTGAGAATCATCTACCTAATATCCGATAGTGTTTGGGTGAGTCCAACTCAAGTAATCCCAAAGAAATCTGAAATAACTATCGTGTAGAATTCTAATAATAAACTCATACCAACACATGTCACCATAAGTTTGCGTGTTTGCATTAACTATAGAAAATTACATTAACCACGTTCACTTGTCCATTTGACACGTTTTCTTTCAAATGGATGCCATTTGGATTGTGTAATGCCCCAACAACTTTCTAATAGTGTATGTAAAGTATTTTTTCAAATATGGTTGGGAAGTTTCTTGAGGTTTTCATGGACGACTTCTCTGTATTTGGGAGTAGTTTTGAGGAATGCCTCAACAATTTATCTCGTCTTGTCTAGGTGTGAAGAGAAGCTCTTTGTCTTAAATTGGGAGAATTGTCATTTCATGATTCAAAAAGGAATTGTTTTGGGCCATGTTATCATCAAAAATGGAATCGAGGTAGATTGCCTAAAACTGGACATTATGGCTAATCTACCTATCCCCTGAATTGTCAAAGTTATTAGATGCTTCTAGGGCTTGTTGGTTTCTATAGAAGATTCATCAAGGACTTTAGTATCATTACTAGACTCTTGACTAATCTTCTCTAAAAAGATGTCCTATTTAAGTGGACAGATGAGTGTGTAAGTACCTTTAATAAAATTAAATCATCCCTTAGCACTACACTTATCATACGTTACCAAATTAGACACTTCCTTTTAAACTAATGTGAGATGTAGGTGATTATGCCATAGGGGCTATTTTGGGACAAAGGAAAGATAAACGGTCTTACCCTATTCACTATGCGAGTAGAACACTAAACTCGGCCCAAGTGAACTACTCAACAACTGAAAAGGAGTTACTTGCAGTAGTTTTTGCTTTGGATAAGTTTAGGTCGTACTTGTTGGGATCCAAAATGGTCATTTTCACGTACCACTCGGCTCTGAAATATTTTCTATCTAAGAAGGATACAAAGCTGAGACTTTTGAGATGGATCCTCCTACTCCAAGAATTTGACTTAGAGATAAAAGATAAGAAAGGAGTAGAAACCATAGTGGCCGATCACCTTTCCAAATTAGTGTTAGATGATTCCACTGAGGAGATACATATCCAAGACACTTTCCCTGATGAACAATTATTTACAATCTCCAAATTGCCTGGGTATGCGGATATAGTGAACTATCTTTTAACGGAAAAATGTCATATCATTGGAAGTCACAAGATAGGAAGCATTTTAAAACCGAGGTTAGGAACTTCTGTGATTATCCGTATTTATATGAATATGGGACTGATCAAATTTTTAGACGTTGTGTCCCAGAGAATGAAGTTTAGAGTGTTATTTCCTTTTTCCACATGGAAGCATGTGGTGGCCATTTTTCTGTTAAGTAAACCACTATAAAAATCCCGCAGTGTGGTTTTTACTGGCCCACCATGTTTAAAGACACCTATGTTTTTTGTGTTACTTGTGATAGATGTTAAAAGTTGGGAAGTGTGTCCCGGCACAACATGATGCCTTTATCACCAATTTTTCCATTGGAGATTTTTTATTGTTAAGGTATTGATTTTATGGGCCCATTTCTATCTTCTTTTGGATTTCTTTATATATTGGTTAGTATAGACTATATTTCCAAGTGGATTGAGGTAATTCCATGTAGGACTAGTGACAACAAAGTGGTCATACGATTCCTCAAAGAAAATATTTTTTTGTAGATTTGGAACTCCAAAAGTGATCATTACTGGGTCTCACTTTTGCAATAGGATATTTGAGGCTTTGATGAAGAAATATGACATTAATCATATAGTGAGCACCCCATACCACCCACAAACAAGTGGGCAAGCTGAAATTTCTAATCGGGAAATCAAACACATTTTAGAGAAAACTATAAGGACAGATAGGAAGGATTGGTCCCTTAGATTATCCGACACTTTATGGGCTTATAAGACTGCTTATAAGACCCGATTGGAATGTCCCCATATAAATTGGTGTATGGGAAAGCTTACCACTTGCCTGTGGAATTGGAACATAGAGCATACTGGGCAATAAAAAAATTAAACTTTGATATGGACCAAGCACGGGGCAAAGGAAATTAGACTTGAATGAATTAGAGGAGCTGAGGAGAGAATCATATGAAAAATTCTAAAATCTAAAAAAGAGGAGTAAAGCTTTTTATGACAAAAACATCCTAAGGAAGAATTTTGAACCTCAACAAAAGCTCCTATTGTACAATTCTCATCTCCAGTTCTTTCCAGGAAAGTTAAGATCAAGATGGACAAGCCCCTTCATTGTGAAGAATGTTTATAGCCATGGGGCTGTTGAAATTGAAAATCAACCTAATGGCAATGTGTACAAGGCTAATAGTCAGAGATTGAAGCCTTATATGGAAAACTTTCATTTGGGAGAGGAGTCCGTCCCTCTTCATGAGCCAGAATATTCAGATTGATACACCTAGTCTGATGGAGTATTTGTGTAAGATTTGTATCATATTCAATTTTTTAGTGTCACCTATCAGGTGAGTTGTGAGGCCCGTGTCTTAGACCGTACTCTTCTGTAGGCTTCCGCGGTCCTCCTAGTCGAATTCTGGCAACCTGCGAAGCGTAGATAACATTTGTGCACAACCATGAGTCAAACTCTATCAACCCAAGTCAGCTCGACCTGAGACTTGTACCCTAGCAACCGCACCATCATCGTGGTTCCAATGTCACGTCTCGCACACCGAGGCAATACCCAGGCGAGGAGAAGTGGGCTTGCGTTCAGTTCAAGGAAAACACCATGCATTTGTAAATCCCAAGAGAATATATCTCATCAATTAAGTACATGTCACATCCTCAAAAGTAACCCCTAAGTCAACTCTCTCTCTCTCTCTCTCCACCCTTACATGTCCAGTGCACACCTATCACTCACCCATCACTCCATTACTCATACCCATCCCCCTCTCTCTTTACATCTCATCCTCTCTCTCTCTCTCTCTCTCTCTCTCATTTTCCCCATTTTCAAGCAAGCTCCCATGGGAGAGAACCGTCCAAGCTTCCATGAAAGAAGCTAGGTGTGGCCCATCTTCCTATCTCCCATGTCCACCATCCAACCGTCCAATGTCCATCATCCTCCATCAAAGTCAAAGCTTTGGAGCTAGGGAGTCCAAGAAGAAGTCTAGGTAGGTGATTTTGTTCGAATTTGATGATTTGAGGGCCCACATATGGTGGGACCCATCTTGATGTATGCATTATATATTGAGGGGCCCATAGTGGCGGGGTCCCTCTATTATCCAATCTCTTTCTCTTTCTCTCTCTCTCTTTGTCACTCCCTCTTGTGAAGCTGTGTGGCCCACCATGGTGTTGGACGGTGGAGATCCACCACACCATGATGTATTTATTATATCTACACCGTCCAACAGATTTGGACAGTGGAGATCCACCACACCAAGATGTATATGTTATAATTAAACCGTCCTCCACTCAGCAGCGTGTGGGGCCCACCCCACACATGCTGCACATGTGGGATGGGACCCACTTAGATGTACTTGTTGTATATCCAAACTGTCTATCCGTTTGAAGACGGTGGGGCCCACTGCTGTCCAACGTCAGTAGGTATGTGGCCCCACCATGATGAATGTGTTTTATTAAAACCGTCCATCCGTCTGGACATGACCCACCATGATGTGGATTTTATCCACGTCGTGCATCTATTTTTCTTGCAGCAGCAATAGTAGCTGCTGCTGACGTCAGCAGTTTGTGGGACCCACCTTTCTGGTGTGTGAGATCCACACCGTCACTGCTGTGTGGCACCCACCATGATGTATGGGTCTTATTTTTACCATCTAACAGGTCTAGACGATGGGTACCCACCATGAAATATGTGTTTTATCCTAGCCGTCCACTGTCTAGATGGTGGGCTAGCAGGCCACAGCAGCAGCAGTAGTTGCTGCATCCACATCAGCAAGTTTTGGGGGGCACCATGATGTATATGTTCCATCCAGCCGTCCATCTAGACGTTTTGCTTGGTGGGGCCCTCCTTAGATGTATGTGTTGTACATACATGTTGTCCAGTATGTGAAGCCTACGTGTGATGTATCTGTTTTAGCCTAGTCATTCATCATTTGGACGGTGGGACACCACCATGAGGTATATGCTTAATCCATACCATCCAAAATATTTAGACGGTGCTGGACCATGTTTGGGCGGTGCTATGGACCACACCATGTTGTATTCATTTCATCCACACCATCCAGATTGTGTTGGACGGTGCTGGACAATGTTTGGATAGCACTGATTTACATGTCCAATGTTTGGATAGTGCTGATTTACATAGACAATGTTTGGATAGTGCTGATTTACATGGACAATGTTTGGACAGTGCTGGTCATCATTAGTTAGCCATGTGCCCCATAAAACGATAGTGTACAATGATATACATGTTACACCTGTAATTATTAAAATGATTTTTGGTGTAATCCAAGCTCTCTCTTGAGGCCCATTAGTGTGGCCCATCCATGAGGCCCATCTTTATGTATTTGTGGCCCATCCGTTAAGGCCCACCTTGATGTAATTGCGTCCCAGATGGTACGGCCCATTGTGATGTATTTGAGGCCCATGGGACATGTCCCATTGTGATATATTTTCGGCCCATATGATGAGGCCCGACTTGATGTATATAAGGCCCATTGCAATGTATATTAGGCCCATGTGATGCGAACCATTGTGATGTATGTGGCCAACTGTGATGCGGCCCATTGTGATTGTATGAGGCCTAATGAGATTGTATGTGGCCCATTGTGATTGTATAAGGCCCTTATATGAGGCTATGGGCCCACGATACGTTTGGCTCTATGTGGGCCGCTCCTTGGGAGCAATGTTGGTTAAATGTCTACATTGATGGGCAATGATGATTAAATGTCCTCATTCTGACCTTCCCTTAGGCCTTGTCAGGCTCATTCTCATCATTTTCTAAGTGGGTTGACCCTAATTATTGAGCCTCATAGGAAGTCTAGTTTATTGCGCGATAAAGAGGGTAAGGAAGCCCACTTATTGCACTTAGAATCAGATCTGCCCTCGGTGGGGGATGTCGTGACGCTCCATCACTATGATCAAATGTGGGCGGGCGCACTTGGGCAGGCACTGAGTGGGTGGGGCATGAGGACCTGAGAAAGCTACCAGTGATTGGTAGGCTACTGTGCTGGCAGGCTACTGTGCACATAGTGAAGGTAGAACTTTGTCCCACATTGGAAGCAACGTCTGATGTTGTGGTGGCTATAAGTTGGATTCTTTCCTTAACTATCGTGACATGTTTTAAATCAGTGAGCCTATCTTGATATTTGGACTAGATCTGGCGTCCTTCTGTGGACCCCCATCATTTGTATGCATGTTGTGATGGAGGATTGATTAAAGCAAAAGTCATTGGGCTGAGATGTTTATGAGACTCCTTGTGAGACGGAGTTATCCCCAAATGATCGTGTGATACGCGTAGGTTTGATGTATGGCCTAGATGAGGTTGATGGTATTCACTGCTCTTCAGGATTTGCATATTGCATTACATCATCGGCATCTGATATTTAGCTTTCTATGATTCCGCATTTGCATAGTCGATCTGCATTGCACATTCTGGTATTGAGTGATTTATAGACTTGGAGTATTTTCGCTTACTCTGATATTTATATGCTTGGCACTTACCATGTGCACACACTTATACCACCCTCTAAGCTTTCTATAAGCTTATGCACGATAGATGTGTGCAGGTGGCGTTAGGTTGCAACAACGTTGAGCTTGGAGCGTGCAACGGTCTTTTGGAGCTTTGATTTTAGATATATGTATATTTCCCTTTCAGTACTGTATTCAAATGTTTATATTAGTGGATATGTGATGATGATATTGCCTTTGCGATTTGGGTATACTTGTGGTTATGCTTCTTACGAGATAAATGCATGTTAGAAAATCCTCCTTGTAGGATCCCAGGATCGGAATCTGGCGTATAGGTCTTGTGAGCCGAGAATGGGGTACTACGGAGGCTGTCGGCATTGGATTCGGCGATGGGGAATTTTGTGAACCCGGTTTCTGAGTTTGGGGCATGACATGAGACTTCATGGTAGGTACTATCCACCATTTCTTTTATTTTTATTGTTCACTACATTACATTATCATTACATTAGGGACAATGTAGATTTTAAGTTGGGGGGTGTGGATAATCATCCATGTGAGTTTTTTTTTTTTAGGTTTAAGTTTATTTTTTAGGTTTATGGGAAAATTTTTTTGACAATTTCAAAATAATATGTTTATATACAAGAACGTGAACATGATATTATGTGAATTCCAAAAGCAAAGTTAATACTTAATCTAGGTTGATAATAGTCAACATTCTGATAACTGAAAAATTATAGACTTAAGTTTGATTATCTAATCACTAATTTAAAGTGAGTTATAATTTGATATACTGAATTCACAATACACCATTACTAACTAAGTGAGGAATATGATATGTGAACTAGAATAACAAATTTTGATTCAAAAAAGGTTGAAGGAACTAGTAACATTGATATATGCTTAAAAGAGAGAATATTGAAGAAAAAAAATTGATGGAAAAAGAAAATTTTATTATAGAGTATGAATGCAATGACCATAACAATCGTGTCAGTAATCTAGAGTAGGGATACTTAAGTATCCATTATTGTTACCATTACAAGTATGATATCTTAGGTTATGTAGCAAACCTGGTGGGAATCTTCATTTAAGAGTGGTCTATAATAATGAGGATATGATGATAAAAGAAGAAATGACATGAAGAAAATGAGATAACTAGAGATTTCATATTCTTAGGCTGATTGAAAGGAGTTAAGATAAGGAACATGCATATTTCTCAAAGTTAGACTAGTTTCACTGAGCACGTAAGTATATTTGATCATAACTATTCTAAATTTTGATTAGGTCTTTGAACTCAATGATGTAATGGATTAGGAAATTGAGATTCTAAGTAACTTCAAACTTATGGTAAGTATTGTTTTATTTTGGAATTCATATGATGAATGGAGGCATAATTGTATAAATTTCTGAGTGTTGAACTATTTTTCATGTTTTCAATGTTTGTGGGTAATATTTCTGTAAACCTTCACAAGACTAGAACTCGTCCACTAAGGGAAACCTAGGGGTTTAGAGGCTTCTTGCATATGCTAAATGCAATCGAGATTACCTGCGAAAGTGGTGTGTTAAGACTCAAATATTGTATAATTTCCCTCATTCATATCTTGGTTTTATGAACATGAATCAGCTTAATGTTCTATTTTACTCATGTTTGTGTTGCAAGGTGAATTTAAGAGTTTGGATTGAAAAGGGTGCTAAAAGCATGGATTTGATGTTCAAGAATCACCAAGGCAAGAGATGGATCTTTAGAGACCAAGATTGAAGAATTCACATGCCAAAGATCCAAGAAAACCAAGTGAGGAATGAAGAGAATCAAAGATTTAGAGTGAAGAAAAGGAATCCTGAAATCGTCCTGAAAAAGCATATTCTGAAACGTTGGGTCATTTTGTGAAATTACGCATAGTGAAGTCTATTTTAAAAACCTACGCAGAGTGATGTCTATTTTAGCAAACTATGTAAATTTGAGTAAGTTTCTAGAGTTTTCCAACTAAGTGTGAAAGTTGGAGTTCCCCACTTATAAATAGGGCTTTCCAAGGCATTCCTAAGCATCATTTAAAGCATTCAAAAGCAAGATTTAGGGTTTTTAGAGAGTTTTCAATTTTATTAAAGTTTTATAAATTGTCTTTTTTTTTTTTCTTTTAGATCTTTTCTATTTATATTTATTTCTTTCTTGTTACTTTTCTATTTTACAATTTAATTATATTTTTCTAAGTTCCCTCTAACCCAAGCTAGAAGGGAAGTACATTGGTTTAATGTTTTTATAGTTATATGATTGATTGTTTTAATGATGAGAAGAATGGTGAATGCATGTTATCAATTGTTTAGGTATAGTTTTTTATCCTCACGTGAGATCCATATGTTTCCATCATATTAGATCCACATTAATGGATATGCTTACCCTGGATCAAAGATATTTCCTAGATAGGAGAGGTTCTCAACCTGCTACATTTCTTTGATATTTATTATCTCATGGATATTGAATTCTTAAAATCACTAGCGCTTGAGAATATATATCAATGGTGCAATTCCATGATTTTCTAATCTTTTATATCATTTATTTAAAATATTTAAATTGTTTTATTTTCTGATTAGGCTGACTATAGTGCTCGGATCCTAGTTGTGTTATCCAAGTCATCATGATTTTTGAACATTAACCTATGCGTGGAACTTTGAAGCTTGGGTGTTGTTTTAATTCAATTGAATTACATCCATTCAAAACTCCCAAAATCAAATCATCAGTTTAGTTTTTATTATTTAGTTTGTTTTACATTTGATTTTCTCATTCTCGTAATTCATCTCCCCGTGGGATTGCCCCTATATTTACGGGATATTATTTATGAACCTTTGCACTTTGAGGCAAGCAATCAATAACATCATTCAGTCAAGGGATACAAGCATCTTTTCAGATTAGTTATTATTTTTATACTTATTGTTTTAACTCATGATTTCAGCATGACATGGTCAAGAACAAAGGAAACGAAGATGCAAAAGGAGAAACCACATTTAGAAAAATCAGAACCTATACTCCTTATCCGCATTCTACTGTCAGGGCAAATGAATTTACTTTCGATCAATTTGTTAAATATAGCCTTATAGAGTCATACGGGATAGACATTTATTTGGGATCAATGGGGTGGGATAATGTCCTTTATTTAGAAGGAAAAAATATAATGTGACCTTGTCTATCAATTCTTAAATTCTTGTCATAATATTCAAGAAAATCCACCATTGATCGACATCAATTACATGAATCAAACCAAGGAGATCACTCCTTTGATGTTGGGACAACTTCTAAATCTTCCAGTCACACATACCTCACCAACTAGTCGTTGATTAAATGATCCAAGTGTCTAGAAAGTAGTGACCAGAACACTGTGTGGTGACTCAATGATACCCAGAAATAGAGGAAACTACCTGTCTTCATTGCATCTGGAATCTACTACAAAAGTGCTTCACGAGATACTAAGTACCAATGAATATCCTTGTGAAGTTTTTAGAGATATTCTCCCACCAGTTGTTCTAAATACCCTATGTGATATCTATCGGAGATCTGAAATATGTCTACCCACTCTAATTTTGAATCAATTAATTCATGTTGTCAAAGGTATTCACCACACAAGTATTCCTTTTCCAAGCCTCATCTGTAAACTTTCCAAGTTTCTCGCTATGCCACCTACTTGTGATACAATATATCCTGCAATATACCTTACCAAGAAAATCCTACTAAAAGCACTTAAAGTCAATCATGAATGTAAGGGTAAAGAAGAAGTTTAACACACTCCCATGGACACTGGCTGGGACTCTTGTCGCACCCCAGTGCCTACACCAAGTCCAATGTTAGTCAGCAATGGGCGTCTTCTTCACTAAAACGATCCAACTCGTCAACTTCTTGAAGGGCAGTCAAATATAGAAGCTTGCCTCCGACAGTGTGAAAATCGACTCTCCGGGATTGAACTGCTTCTTGAAGCTCTTCAACCTACTGGGGAGCACATCACTGAATTGGTTCTGACTCGTTGTTCTTGTATCCCTCCGTATGAGGGTGGATCGTCCAGATGATTTTTATTGTGTTGTTGCTAAATCATAGTACATTTTCTTTTTGGATACTTATGCCCTTAACGGCTTGTTGGTTTTTGGATGATGGATTAATCTACCCAATCTTGGGGTAATCATTTTGATGAATTTATGGTAATATCTATTCTACTCATGTTAGATATTCCTTTTATGGTAATCTTTTCTATCTAACATATGATTTGACTGCTTATGATGATATATTTCATTATTTGGATGATAGTCTTTATGCTTATATCATTATATGATTTATTTGTTCTATTCTTTTACCCTCTGGATTATCATTTCTATGTTATTAAATTATTTCTTAGTATATCCTTTACCAATAATTGACGAAAAAGGGGAGAAGAAACCTACCCACCAAAACAATGTTTGTTTTCTACAGAAATTGCTTTTTCTCTTGTTATAGGTTATTCTTGGTAGACACTAAAGGGGAGCAGCATGATTTTGTATTACATGTCAAGTCTTGAGTTGTAAATTTTACTTCTGATATGTAATCTTTATTATTTTGGTATGTCATTGGTATGGACCATGACACGGTCGTAGGTTAGGTTGTTTTTTTGTCACGTAATTGACAAAGGGGGAGAATGTAAGTACACCCACCTTTGCACACTTGTTTGTCAATCACGTGACTAGTTGTGTCAAGTAGTCGGATGAGTTCTTAGAAAATGTAGACCGGCAACGCAACTGGATCAAAAGCACCAAAGCCACATTGAAGACAAAGAACCGCCTCTACGATATTGACCTTGCAAATAGATGATCCCAACCCAAATAGAAAAACCTACTTAGGGCATCTATTCAAAGCCAATTCTGAGTTCATATTTTCTTTCCTTTATTTAGTCTTGGCTTTAGCAACTCCCAAGTTAATGAATGATTAAATAGACAAACAGGAAAATCGATCCACATTCGGTAGGAAAAGGTGCCACCGATAGCACTTTTGGTATCACCGAAGATACCTTTAGTGTTACCGAAAATGCTCAAAACAGTCCAGCAACATTTCAAAGGTATTTCGGTACCACTGACTGGATATTTCAGTAACACTGACTGCCACTGACGAACAAATTTCGGTGTCACCGAAAGGGATCTTTTTCTTTCAACGACTTGAGAATTTAATTCGGTACTACCGATTGATAATTCGGTACCAACAAAGCAAGTTCGGTGATACTGAAGTTAGCTTCGGTAGCACCGTAAAATACCCATTTTCTATCCATTGGAACTCTTTCTCTATAAAAGCAGCTTGTAAAACTTGCAAAAATAGTGGATTAAGGCATCTTAGAGTCTCTAGTATATCTCAAGCTTATCCTAGTGTACCTAGACTCTATCTATATGAGTTTCATGCTCTCTTCCTTGTGATCTTTCACTTCTATGAACATTCAAAGCTCCTATTAATGAAGAACACAAACTCGTGCCTTCTCTAGAGTACTGTGGCACCCCAGGCTCAGTCACTGGACTCACAAGGAACCCGATAGTCGGGTCTGACCGCAACAGCCTCCGTAGTACCCCATTCTCAGCTCTTGAAACAGGTTCCGATCCTGGGATCCTACAAGGAGGATTTTTAATAACCATATATCAATTCTAAAACGATCATACCCAAAATCACAACAAGTATATCTAAGAAATAATAAAGGCACACATCATAAAATCCACTATAAATTTGAGCTTTAATACAATGTTAAAGGGAAATACATCTAATGACGAAAGAAGAGAAAGAGAAGATTTACGACACTGAGTTCCTTGGCTCAACTCCTATCCGAGCTCCACTGCTAAGACGTCGACCTAGGATCTCCTGCACGCATCAATCGTGCATAAGCTTAGAGAAAGCTTAGACGGTGGTGAAAGTGTGTGACAAAGGTGCGCAGCAGAATAATAGGGAATGCAAAAATGAAATATGATCAGTGCCAATGCCACAAGCTTACCAAGGCTGCAAGGAATGCAAGAAACCATACCAGGGCTATGCAAATGCAAGGAGATGCCAATGCTCATAACCAGTCTACATATCTAATACATTTCCATCATAAGGAGTACCAGCGGGGTCTAATGCACTATAGGATGACTGTCGCTCTCCAACCCGCATAATCAGGTGAGTGTAAGAGACCACACTACTCACCTATGGACAGCCAATAACCAATGAGGCTCGACGGTAGCGGACCCATTTACGAGCTGGTTAGACTCAACTTAGCAATGCCCTCTCACTCAGGCGGATAAGGCCACATCCCATCTCAACCGACTACATGACAGTGGGAGATGTGGCCTATCATTGTAAGGCACTCAGGCGCTCATGGTTTCCACTCGGTCACGGCGTTGAGGCGTTTTCCAGGTACCTTGAAGGTTTAGGAGCTTTCACCCAGGGATATCCAATGTACCCCAAATGCCCAAGATAATATATTTTCACTTTATGTCCACTAAAGGCACGGCCATCCACGAATTCACTGTGGAGGTAAGGCCCTTTAGAAATGAAGACAAAGTAACTAAGTCATGAAATGCGATGCTACAATGCATGAGTCGCATACATATCATGCACTAGCCCTTGTAAGCACTCGATGTACTTAAAGTTTAGAAAAACTCCATCCCTTCGCCATATCATCTCTATGACCACGTACAAATGCGGTCAGATCACACATGATGCACATGGGTCGGGAGGATGTGCCATACGGCTTAATGAAGACTTAACATGTATACTTCCCCTTCCCAAGAGGAGGAAATAAACAGGTACTTCCCATCCAACAATAAATATGGGATTATAAGTGGGCTGCCCAACACTCAGGTTGTAGCCCACAAGCTAAGACGGGTCATATAAGAGGAAGGGAAGAAGCGGTCCTAAGAAGGGTCTAGGTGGGAACCACCTATAACCATGTACTTGGGCCTACCTTAGGGCCACCAAGGAGGACATCCAACCTCAACTGTGGTCACGTGTGAAAGGTAGCCGATCTAGTCAAAATGTAATCCAAGCACGTAATCATGGATGGTGAGAGAAAACAAGTTTGACGTGGGCATAGTGAGTAATATACATGAACCCAACTAATATGTAACATTATGGCCGACGAATATCCTAATTAAGTTTTAGGCCCAATGAAAATGAGTCTAACCCACATATTGTGGTGGGCTAATGAGCTTAGAACAGTATTCCAACCATATGGGCAAATTCTCATGTTTGGAAAACAAGTGAAGCCGCACACATATTGTGGAGAGAAATGAGAGAGAAGAGCACTGATCTTCCTCCCCTAAGTATGTGGTTAACTTAGTGGGCTACAGGGCCCAATTCATTCCGGTGTATGTTGGCTCATAAACCCATCACAATAGCATAGAAATATAACCCTAGGTCCAATGGGCCTTTGAGGTGGGATCGATGTGGGTTGACCTATGGAATCCCACAATTAAATATGTACATTGAAATCTCCGTATTGGGAAGTACTACCCTCTTGAATGTTCATTTTAAGCCCAAAGCATGATGAGGAAGGTGTACAAGATGTGTGTGTAATGTTTTCAACCCGATAATGGTAGATTCATCTGCCCCAAAATAGGCACATTACAAAGTGCAAAGATTTGGGTCTTTTGATTAAATTTAGAATTTAGAATTTCACATACTCTAGGTATTTGTATAAAATACCGTAAACGTATTTTTATGAAAATATGTTGAGTATGTTTATTTGTCGATGGATATATCTCGTATGGATAAAATCCCACCGAGGGAAGGAGCTGAATTTCATACATAAACATATGTATGTAGAAACCATATTGTAAGAAGTACCGTAACATGTATATTTTAGCGATGTGTTTGTCATGAGGCGTCCCCTCGTATAAATAAATGTGCGTATAAAATATTTACACGGGCGAAGGGAATCAAAACACATCCAAATTGGCCTTGTATAAAATATGCCATGAGGGAAATGCGTGTATCACATGGACTACAATATAAATTTTGAGATGTATTTATCAATTATTTCAAGGTGGGTAATATATTATACATGGATAAAATACTCACTTGGCTAAAGGATAGTCCCTAATACATGTTTTGCTAACATACACCATGTGTGTTGTAATAGTGTATAAGTGGGAAAATGATTTGAATGAGTATAGAATTCTCATTAGGTCCTGCATCATGGGTGAACCACACTAATTGTCATGGATAATTGATTGTTTTTGGCAATATAATTTTGAAAAATATTTTAATTAAATTAAGGAATACAATATATATCAGAAAATGTGGCCCAAGTATTTGTGGAAATGATTTGAATGAATATGGAATTTGGAGACTATCCGTCATGGGTGTATGCGTGGTTCCAAAAAAATGAATGGGGTAACTCCTAGTGAATTGATTTGGCCTTATCCCCACATATGTGATCAACATATGTCATGTATGTTGATTCCGTATTTTAAAGTGTTTGTTGAAACCTGAATGAGTAGTAGTTAGTAAATGGGTAATGTTTACAGTGTTTAATTCTCAACTCTCTTTAACTATGTGTATGATTTCCTTAAACCATGTGATTAGGAATTGAATATATCCCAACTTCATGCTTGTGCATTCAATTCTTTCAACATGCTTTATATCATGCTCTATAATATGCTAGACATAACATGCCTACTAGCATGTTTGAAAACTTTTATTTATCATGCTTGAATTACTTTGTCTATCATGACTACTCCATATACCTAAGGATGACAAGTGATTCACTTGGGGCTATGATTATAGTTTGACAATCGTTAACTAGAAGTGCGTAAACTGTGATTCACCACGTGAAATGTTTGAATCACTTTAACTACGATCGTACTTCGGTTTAAGATAGTGGTTGTAAAGTGTATGCACTTCATGTCGTTTAGGTTACCCAAAATCTAGGATCAAACTCAGCTCGTCGAAGCAACCCGATCTGTCTCTCTTGTATGTTCACATGTTTGGTCACTATTGCTTGAACCTAGGACCACTTGCGAGTGAAAATCCGAGGTTAACCTTGGTACCTCGATCCGCTTAAGACCATCTCGGGCATGGTGATATGGGTCCGTGGGACAATGTCCCATGGCCATTCGATCACGTCCGGAGCGTGCCACCATTTTAGTGACCAAAGTGAGTAAATAACTCGTGAGCCGATTATGGTGGATGGGACACTATATTGTTTGTGGATCATTGATAAGGTGAAGTGGTGCAACCTTTGTGCGTAATCGGACCAAATTACACCTTTGTAGTGATCGAAAATTTGAAACATTTACATGTGAATTAGGGTTCGCGCATATATAGAGTATGAACTAGGCGGTCGCCACGTATAGTGATGAATCGTTTAAGGGGTGATGGGGAGTGGTGAGCTTAAGTGCGACCTTTGGCACCTCTCAAGTGACCGAAAACACAGTCCTCGATATTAACTGAATTGACGACCCTAGATTGGATCATGTTTGGAAATGATAAAGGAGGCACCTTAGTTTCCCAATCTATTTTGGAAATGGACTAATTAAAACTTAAATCATTCTCATCATTTCAGCCATACTGGAAGATATGGGTTTTGGAATGAGCATGCGCGAACGTGAGATGGTGTCGCATGAGGGAGTATGTCGGTGAGGAATCCATCATACCTGCATTCATACTTGCATTAATCGGAGTAACTAGGAGTGCTTGATTTCATCGCTTTATCATTCTTGCATCATTTCTATCGATAACATGTTAACTTAACCTATTTTACGGGTTAGCTATCACTCCCACGTTACGGGACGGTGTTGTACACACCAAACGCACTGTTGAATTTCGGATGATGGCGATGCTTATAGGAAGCGAAACTCCGGACTATTTCTATGGTGATGAGGAGGAGTTCTCCTATCATGTAACCCTCGGACTTTAGGTGTATAAGTTATGGTTTTACTCTTTCAGTCTTGGGGATAATGACATTAAACTTACACATTTGGTATGTTTTCGTACTTGTATTTATTTAACTGGTAATGTTATCACACTTTGGAGACTCATCATAGTTTATATATTTTATCTATTTATTATAGTCTTCGCTATAAAATACCATATACGTAGTATGATATTTGTTTGACATGTTTAATCTCACTCATGTTCATATGACGTATGGATAATTCATCAATCATCATTCATTTTGTTGATAAGTGATGCCTCTGGAACTCGGGAGTTGAGTTTATGCTCGACTAATAAATTTTCTATGGCGTACGAATAGCGGACCCATTTACGAGTAAGTTAACTCAACCGTATACATGCCCTCTATTTTCGGGCGGATAAGGCCACATCCCATCTTGACTACATGATGGGAGATGTGGCCTATCATTATAAGGCACTCGGCGCTCATAAAACACTTCACGGCGTTGAGGCGTTTTCCAGGTACCTTGAAGGTTTAGGAGCTTTCACCCAGGGATATCCAATGTACCCCAAATGCCCAAGATAATATATTTTCGGTGTCCATAAATACGGCCATCCACGAATGTCCCTGTGGAGGTAAGGCCCTCATGAAGCAAGGGTGATACTATCATGAAATGCGATGCCAATGCATGAGTGACGCATACATATCATGCACTAGCTCCAAGCACTCGATGTACTTAAGAGGAAAACTCCATCCCTCTGCCATATCATCTCTATGACCACGTACAAATGCAGTCCAGTCACACTATGATGCACATGGGTCAGGAGGATGTGCCATACGGTAATGAAGACTTAACATGTATACTTCCCCTTCCCAAGAGGGGAAATAAGTCTAGGTACTTAGACAATTTGCTATGGGATTATCCTGATGAAAGGCCCAACACTTTGGGTATCCACAAGCTAATATACGGGTCATATAAGAGGAAGGGAAGAAGTGGCCCTAAGAAGGGTCTAGGTGGGCCTTCAACCACCTATAAACATATGGGCCTACCTTAGGGCCAGGAGGACATCCAACCTCAAGCTGGGTCCCAGGTACGCGCTGTTATGATTGCGAATCAAGGCCCAAGGCTGAAAACAATCCGTGGGCATAGTGAGTAATATACATGACCCAACTAATATGTAACATTATGGACCCCTAAGTAAGTTTTAGGCCCAATCAAAATGGTTACAAACCCACATATTGTGGTGGGCCTAATGAGCAGCCTGGTATTCCAACCATATGGGCAAATTCTCATGTTTAAAACAAGTGAATTGGGCCGCACATATTGTGGTGGGCCTCTTTTAACTGATATTCCATGATCCCCTAAGTATGTGGTTAACTTAGTGGGTAATTGCCCAACTATGTATATGTTGGCTCATAAACCCATCACAATAGCATGAGTAAATATGCCCAAAGGTCAATGGGCCTATGAAAGTTCTATGTAATGACCTATGGAATCCCACAATTAAATATGTACATTGATCCAACTAAGCCCAATTGGGGTGGGCCTCAAATGTGCATTAATTAAGCCTAAAGTATGATAGGAAATGGGGCAAGATGTGTGTGTAAACAACCCCAAATCTAGTGGGCCATGCTGCCCCAAAAAAGGCACTTCGCTTAAGTTTGGGTCTTTTGCTAAAATTCCAACACACCCATATTCTGGGCCTACTAGAGCCAAACAATAATCATAAAGGGTTAAGTATGAGTTCCCTGATGGCCCACATATATCTCTATGGGTCCCACCAGAGGGAAGGACTAAATTTCATACATAAATAAGGGAGACCATCTACTAGACTGAAAGTCCAGCAGTGGTCTAGTGGGCCTAGGCGTCCCAAGGGTGAAAAGTGCTATGGGCCTGGGCAATTAGCCCAAAACACATCCAAATTGGCCCCGAAAATGGATGCCACTGAGGGAGATGGCTGTATCACATGGACTACAATTAGATGGACGGTGGGTGAAACAAATGCATCAAATCCCACCAGGTGGTGGTGGATGGCTAAGACTGGACACCCGGCATGGTGTCCCATGGTGACAGTGGTGGTCCAGCCCGCACCACGATCGGTATAGGGGTCCTTTGACCCCAAAACTTAGCAGGTAGGTCCTATCATGGGTGAACCACACCTTTGCAAAATTTTAGGATTTTTGGATAATAAAAAATATTTTAATTAAATTAAGGAATGGTATGGAGAACACTATATGCGAGAATTCGGACAAACCCTGATTGAGCACCCAAAAGGGGTGGGCCCAGGGTCTCCAAAAAAATTGGGGAAAATTGATTTCAACATCCCCACATATGTATAGTACAAGGTAGTGTCCACCAAAGTGGCCCACCTATTCAAAAATTATTTTATATTTTCAAGTTTCCAGACTGCAATGTTATTGGAATTACAACAAAAAATCCAACAAGGTACCCATATTGGCCCACTCTTTTGGGGACCCAAATGAGGTCGGCTGAGGATGAAATTTGGCATGCTCAAAGGTGGGACATATAACTTCAAAAATCATATATTACTTGGGACAAAAATCCCCACCAAAAGCCCCAAAATTTGGCCTGAGTGACCCTAAAATCTTCGCTGGATACGCATGTAATTGAAAGGAATTAAATATAGACATCATTTACAATGGGATTTAACCCTAGAAAATCATGTTGTGGACCACTCCAGTGGGGCCCCACAAATGTCCAAACCTTCCCCATCATCAAGAACCCCTTGCATGTGCCCCATTTTGGTAAATTTTGGGGCCACATGTCTAAGGATGGACTACCATGGGTGTCCAACCTCCATGGATGGTCTGAATTTTTTTATTGGTCCATAAGGCGGGCCACACACACATGATTAGACTGCTAACATCAAAGAAAAATAAAGGATCAGCCATAAGAGGAGGGGATCCGCCACATTTAGACCCTCCCCTTTATCAATCACACCCCACATTTCATTGATTCACATGTTACAACATAGATCAACCACATGCATGTCCTAGAATCAAGATCAATGGTTGAGATGTCATCCCAACCATAATTCTAAGGTCTAGATGACCTATCATGAAATGAAATTTAAGGAGTCCTCCATGATGGGGCCCACAAGGGGAAAACCTCATGCGTGGGATATGCATGCATGAAATAGGCCATTTGGCCACATCTAAGGGATGGTGTAGGATCTCCACCATGGATTGATGGGTCCTACACTTCCCATATGAAAGAAATAATAGATCTGGAATATGGAATTAAAAATCCTTCATCCTAGAAGTACACTCACCTTAGATCTCTTCCAAACTTGTTTCTCCTAGCTTCTAGTACTCCAAGGATGGTGTATTAATGGGTGAGATAGGGAATGGATGGTGGATTAAGAGGAATTTGAGGTGAAAGGGGCTGGAATGGGATGGCTAGGTGGGGACGTCCCACCCTCTCTTGCTCAGGAGGAAATAGGAATGAGAAAGGGAGGAAATGAGAGGGAAATCAGAGAGAGAGAGAGAGAGAGAGAGAGAGAGAGGGAGGTTATAAGCCTAGCAATCATTTCTTTCTTGCCTTGGGTAGAGAAAGGTCATGATTGAAGTAGGGAGTTAGAAACAATGTTGTAGGGTTAGTAGGCTTTCTAGGTCTTTGGGTGGTATTTTAGAGATAGGTGGCATAGGAATTGGGTTTTAGGTAGAGTGTGTAGTGTGTGTTAGAAATTGGTGCCAAGAGATGGGACCAACCTAGAAACCCATGCACACCATCCCTAAGTGGGCCACTTGGCCATGATCAAGGGCTAGAAAATAAAATGCATACAACTTATGATCTACATGTTGGATGGATGCACAAGACGTGTCATCGAAACCGCAACGACGATGCGAACAAGATAGCATAGGTTTCAGCTCGATCCGAGTCGGGTCTACATGACCGGACTTAAGGATGACTGCAAACACTATCCGAGAGTCGCAGGTTGTCAGGATTCGACCGGTAGGACGGTGGGACCAGGAGAAATGAAATGCAAACTTACAAACACACATGCACACACATGAACTCAGGTTGGGTCTTACAACCCTCCCCACCAACAAAGAAATTTCGTTCTCAAAATTGACCAATCCAGGACAAAATGAAAGGCATAACACCACCATCATATAAAGAGTAATCACCAAATCAAAGAAAAGGCATACATAGCATCATACATCAATCAACAAACAAATGGGGATAATGCTCTCTAATCTCGGCCTCTCGTTCCCAAGACGCCTCGGCCTCCGAATGATGACCCCACTACACCTTCACCAAGTGAATGACCTTGGTCCTAAGGACATGCTCCTTCTGATCAAGAATACGAATCGGTTGCTTGATGTTGGAAGCATCCTCATAAACCTCGAGTAGCTGCCAATCAATCATAGGAATGGTGTCTAGCCTATACTTTCGCAACATATAAACATGAAACACGTCATGAATTACAGATAACTTAGGAGGTAAGGTGAGCCTATAGGCCACAGTGCCCACGTGCTCGATAATCTCAAAAGGTCCAATGAATCTCTGGGCAAGCTTGCCCTTCACAGCAAATCGAACCATGCCCTTCATAGGCGAGACCTTGAGATATACCATGTCCCCAATTACAAACTCAAGGGGTCAACGCCGATGATCAGCAAAACTCTTCTGCCGGTTCTGAGTTGTGCGCATCCTCTGCCTAATAACATCAATAACCTCCGACGTCTACTATACAAGCTCGGGACCCAGGAGATGATGCTCTCCAACCTTGGTCCAATAGCTAGGAGATCTGCACAGTCTACTATAAAGTGCCTCCAAAGGAACCATGCCTATAGTCGCCGGATAGCTATTGTTGTACGCGAACTCGGCGAGGCGCAAATGCTCATCCCAACTGCTCGCAAAGTCAATCACACAAGCTCTGAGCATATCCTCAAGGATCTGGTTTACCCTTTCAGTCTGCCCATCCGTCTGCGGATGATAAGCGGTGCTGAGATGCAAAGTGGTCCCCATCGCCTGCTGAAAACTCCTCCAAAATTGAGACGTAAATCTGGAGTCTCAGTTAAAAATGATCAAAACTGGAATGTCGTGCGGTCTCACTATCTCTTCAATGAATACCTTTACAAGTCGGTCCATTGTCTAAGAAGCACGCATCGGAATGAAATGTGTCAACTTCGTCAGATGATCAACGACAACCCAGATGGTATCATGACCGTGCTGAGTCCTCGGTAAACCTGCGATGAAATCCGTCGACACATGCTCCCATTTCTAACTGGAACACTCAACGGCTACAAGGGACCAGGGGGCCTCTGGTGATCGGCCTTGATACGCTGGCATGTGTTACACTTAGCTACGAAGCTAGTAATCTGGCATTTCATCCCCGACCAAAAATACTGCCTTCTCATATCTCTGTACATCTTCGTGGAGCCTGGGTGAATAGTAAGTCTCGATCTGTATGCCTCAGTCATCAAATCATGATACAGCTCTAGCACATCCGAGATACACAATCAGCCTCTGAAGCGTAATCCCCCATCGGAACCAATCTGTCAGTCTGACTACTCTATAGATGCGGCCTCTGCTCGATACTCTTGAATTGACTCGTCTGTCTGCTGAGCCTCGATCACCCTAGTCACCAAAGAGGTTGAATCGATAAGCTCGAAAGCTGAACAATGGAAGAATGCGGACCAAACTCAAAGTCAAACTCCGAAATATCCTCGAGCATCAGCCACTGTCGAACCATCATCTGTGCCACCAGGCCTCGTGGCTGATGGCTGAGCGCGTCCGCCACCACGTTCGCCTTAACCGGGTGGTACTGAAGGTCGAAGTCATAATCTTTCAACAGCTTCATCAATTGCCTTTATCGCATGTTCAACTCGAACTGCAAAAATAAATACTTCAAGCTCTTATGATCCAAGAAGAGCTCGAACCTGACCCCATATAGATAATGCCTCCACAGCTTCAGTACAAAGACAACCGCTGCTAGCTCCAAATCATGGGTGGGGTAGTTTAGCTCATGGACCTTGAGCTGGTGTAATGCATACGCCACTGGCTTCCCGTGTTGCATCAGGATAGCACCTAAGCCAACTCTGGAGGCATCGATGAAAATAAAAAAACCCTCAATCCCATCAGGAAGAGTGAGAACAGGAGCGGATGTGAGGCGGTCCTTCAACTCCATAAATGCCTCCTCGCAGGCATCACTCCAGAAAAACTTGGCACCCTTCCACATCAACCAGGTCAGCGGTGCTACAATATGGGAGAAACCCTCGATAAACCGACGATAATATCCCGACAGACCAAGGAAGCTACGGATCTCGGACACATTCATGGGCTGGCCCCACTGACGCATTGCATCAACCTTCGACGAGTCTACAGCGACACTGTCCCTCATCACCACATGATTGAGGAACTTCACCTCCTACTAGAACTCTCACTTCTCTAACTTTGCATACAACTAGTGGGCACGGAGGGTCTCCAACACAATCTGCAAGTGCTCAACATGGTCCTCCCGGGTCCTTGAATATACAAGAATATCATCAATGAACACCACCATAAACTGATCGAGGAAGGGCTGGGAGACCTCATTCATCAGCTGCATAAACACAGCGGGTGTATTGGCCAGCCTGAATGACATGACTTGGAACTAGAAGTGACCATAGCGCATCCGAAATGTCATCTTTGGAATGTCCTCCTCTCGGACCCAAATCTGATGGTAACCAGAGTGCAAGTCTATCTTGAAAAAATACTGTGAACCCTGCAATTGGTCAAACAGATCATCAATACGGGGAAGCAAGTATCGATTCTTGATAGTGACTCTGTTGAGCTCACGATAATCCACACCGAGCCGCAACGAGCCATCCTTCTTCTTCACGAATAATATCGGGGCTCCCTAAGGCAATTGCTGGGGTGAATAAAATTGTAATGCCCTGAATTTCAAGGGTCAAGCAAAGCTCTACTCAAGAGATTCAGAACATCACTTATGCAGTATGGATAATGATATTCAGATTTCGTCCATGTTACCGAGTTAAGCATGCGTGGGATTATACTAAACAACATATCATAATCCAGATATAATCAAGTTAAGCAAGCGGAAGTCTAAAACATATCTTTTTAAGCATGCAGGTGTTTCACAAAACCTCATCTAGCATATGAGTATGTAACCACGATAGGTCTGCCTGGTTTTTTTTTCTAGGCAGGCCCGAATGTAACTCGGTCTTTGTGAATGAATAGAATCATCTCTTTTTTTTAAAAAATAATGTAACCGGATCCAATATACACATGTATGGTTCCAAGATGAAAAAAAAAATGGAAATGTAAATGTGTCCAATTAAGCCCAAATATCCCAGTGATCCTTCCGTATTGGCCCGAGGTCTACATCGACCCCCCCGAGAGTTGAAAGTATGAGAATTCCTCCTCCTCATCCAAGAAGTCCTGCTCTATTGCATAGACTTCATCCGCATCAGCACCTAAATTAGAGTCTGGTCGGTGTTTTAAAACACCATCCCAAAGTGGGAGTGAGTGATCAACTCAGTGGTTGTATAAGGCAAAAGTTAACATGTTATCAAGTTAATCAAGCAGTAATAATAAAGCAATCATAACAATCACTTCTTAACTACTCTTTTTAATGCAGGATTGGAGTATAAGTAATGATGTATGCCCTTGCATCGAAGGTCCCTCACAAGCAACTTCGACAACCTGTTTCGCTTGTGACAACACTTCCTCAAAACGGTACAACTCCATCGCCTTTTAAGCACATCCTAACTAATGCAGTGCAATGCATAGTCGTGTTAGCCAAGTAATTAATTAAGCTTATCCATACAGCAAGTTTGGGAAGCTAGGGTACCTCCCTTTATATATCGACCTGAATCGAAGGATCCATCTAGATTCGTCACTCCTAGTCAAACACATACGATAGGCAAGTTGTAGGGTCGTCACTCCTAATTAAACAAAGATGATAGGAAAGTTACAAGAAATTTATACTCGCAGAAACTACGGGGTGGCTCGTCACCCCAGTGTAGGCCGATAGCATGAACATGGTGTCTCATACCACCTTGCCCGGCTCACGAGTCTTAGTTGCTCACAGGTCACTACGGGGAGGCTCGTCACCGTGTCCCATACCACCATGCCCAGCTCATGAGTCTTAGCAGATCATGGTACCATGGTTAAAGTGGATCTTTACATTGGTGAGGGGTATCTTAGATTCAACCAGTCGCATCCATACATGGGAAACACACAATAGGTTGATCGGTTCGTTAGGCAAGCTCGATTGGTATGGGCACATGCTAACTTAATCGACATAGAGTGCATAAAAATCCCTCGTGGCCTAACCACTGTCGACAATCGTCTTACGACCCGGATTCGTCAAGTATACCCAATGTGGCGAGACTAATTCGGCCACCTGAATAGGGACTATTACCGATTGCCTGGGCTATATTGTAGCCTCAATCCTACTCATATGCAGCTAACAAACACGTGTGATATTCATCTCAGAATTTAACAAATAATCCAAGTGGATTCCTCATTTGGGCATTTCATCAAACACATCAATCATGTTACCAAATACTTGCATTTTATTAATTAATTACATGAAGGAAAATATGATTACATGAAGGAAACTATACACATACATAAGGCAGTAAAGAATCCTACCTTAATACTCATAGTAAATACAAATCATCAACAATTTCTCATTCAGGCAATTCATCAAACACATAGACTATGTTAGTTACAACATATATTTTATCAATTCCTTATATAGAGAGATTAATATGCATATGACAATGATGAATCCTAGATCAATAATCATGGCAAACACAAATCATTTTCAAATGCTCATTCAAATATTTCAACAAACACATGGGATACATCATTTACTCATCACAATTCATATGTGTATATCATACAAAAATCGACGTATCTTAGACAATACGATAGCATCAAGTCAAACATAAATCATCAGTTGACATGAAAGCATTGATAACTATAACCTAAGCATTTATAGTCCGCACCTTTCATCGGGATGCTCGACTCAGACTCGGTACAAATCCTACGTTTCTAAAAATGAAACGTCGGCCCCCTAAATGACGAAACAAGTTAGATAGGTTAACGAACAACTATCGTAGATCTCTACATTGATAATAGGGTTAGGATTGCTTACCCAAATTCGTAACCGAAAAAGGATGGGTAGCACAATGGGGAGGAGATTTGGTGCATGGATTTGTGGTAGAGGATTCCTGCAGCGATCTCCCAAAATCTCTCTTCTCTCTTTCCTCTTTTCTCCTCTTTTTCTCCTCTCTCTCCCTTAGGGTTTTGCAAAAATTCGTATATGGGAGAGAGAGGGTGAGTGGGAGGCTATTTATAGGCCCAGTTGTGATGCAAATGACCTCATGGCCACTTTATACATAGTTTAGACCCAGTGGGCGGCTGTTTCTGACGAGTAGGGCTCATAGTGAGGCCCATGACTCATCTACGTCATAGGGTACGCTCCCTGACAATGGATCTATGCTAGGACACGATTTCGATGCGATCGGATAAGCCAATCGACCGTGGAGTGCCTGCCTTAGATCAACGGTCATAGTTACTCAATCGGGGCCATAGTTATAGGATATGTGCAGGGAAATTTCCTTTCCCCATGGGTGAAGTTTGGTCACAAACTAACGGTCTGAAATCCTTAATTTCGCGTGAGAGAGAACGGCCCAACTCACTTAAGTTTCATGTCATTTTCTAAAGGTATTCGCGTTTCTCACGCACTTCACTCATGGTTCAAGTTGGGCCCTTCTGGACACTATCTAGGCTTGATTCCCATGATGGTTGTCAAACCCAGCAGGACGAACCTAGTCCTAAATTTTCACTGTCAACGGACCCTCAACGTGCGGTCTAGGTCCGATACGGGGTTTTAATGTATTCCCGAGAGCGACAGGTTCATGGGATTTCTCCTAGGTCTTTAGGTAGCATTGAGCCAATGGTACTCATTGTTTTAGGCCTTCTCATTTCTGAAAATGGTGGCCTAAGCTTAATTCACCAATTATTTAATACTTAACTAAATCCCATCTAAATTACACAACAGGATGCGGTCCTTGGGTTGTTCTGCCTGAGGTGGTACTCGGGTCTTTGTATTGATTTTTCCGATACGTTACAATCTACCCCCCTTAAAGAAAAATTTTATCCCTGAAATTAGTACATTTTTGTACTCCTCGAGGATTTGTGGGTAGTTCTTACGGACTTCAGCTTCCATTTCCCAAGTAGACTCCTCCTCGGTGTGGTGTGTCCATAACACTTTCACGAGTAGGATGACCTTACTGTGCAGTACTTGTTCCTTCCTATCTAGAACATGCGTGGGCTGCAATACATAGGTAGCGTCTTCTCTTAGCTGCACTTGCTCACACTTGATAATATAGGTAGCATCGGGAACATATTTCTTCAGCATCGATACATGAAATACGTTATGCACGCCTGCGAGTGGTATGGATAAGGTGAGGCGGTATGCCACCACACCCACTCGGTCTAAAATCGGGAATGGGCCAATAAATCTTGGCATGAGTTTCCCTTTCCTGCCAAAACGAAGTACTCCCTTCATTGAGGAAACTTTAAGGAATACATGGTCCCCAACTTCAAATTCCAACTGCATGCGTCTCATATCAGCGTAACTCTTCTGCCTACTCTGGGCCGTAAGGAGTCGACGCCTGATAATATCAATCTTTTCTGAGGTTGCTTTAACCAAATCTGGGTCAACCAAGCTCTTCTCACCAACTTCCGCCTAACAATACAGAGCCCGACAAGGGCGTCCATACAAGGCTTCATATGGAGTCATGCCAATGCTTTCTTGGAAACTGTTGTTATAAACAAATTCGGCATAAGGGAGACAATCATCCCAGCTGTCCTTGAAGTCAAGTACGCATGCTTGTAACATGTCCTCGAGTATCTGATTTACCAGCTTTGTCTGCCCATCGGTCTGTGGGTGGAACGCGGTACTAAACTTTAGCTTCACCCCCATCGCCTCTTGTATTCGAGTCCAAAACATAGACGTGAATCATGTGTCTCGGTCCGACACAATCTCTAGAGAAACTCCATGCAGTCGTACTATCTCCTTAATGTACAGCTTGGCCAGGTCATCTATCGAATTAGAAACTCGAATCGAGGGGAAATGGGTCGACCTTGTCAACCGGTCTACAATCACCCAAATGGACACATACCCCTTTCTCGTCTTTGGTAACCCAGAAATGAAATCTATAGATATGAAATCCTACTTCCACTTGGTTATGGGCATGGGCTGAAGTAAACCAGGGAGTCGGCAGTGCTTGGCCATGACTTGCTGGCACGTGAGGCATCGGGACATAAAGTCTGCTATTTGGGCCTTGTTGTCCCACCAGTACAAATGCTTCATGTCCCAAAACATTTTTGTACTACCCAGATGCATCGCCAACTTTGAACTGTGTGGCCTCTAAAACTTCTCTCCTCAAGTCGTGAAGGTTCAGGACGTATAGGCGGCCACGATTCCGCAAACCTTCACTAAGCCAATCCTCCATTCTGATTCTTCATTGTCGCTTGCACGCTCACTCATCTTTAACAATAGCTCATCTTCTTTCTGAGCCACAATGATTCGATCATTAATAAGTGGTTGTACGTGAAGGTGTATGCCGCTCTCGAATGGCTCCTCCACTGTCAACCTCTGTTCGAAATCTTACACGAACTCCACCATATTTTACTCTCCTACCATCAGTGGGGCTGCAAATTCTATAGTTTTCTTGTAGCTTAACACATCGTCCACAAGGTTGGCCTTGCCAGGATGGTAGGAGACTTCAAACTTGAGGCGTTGCCTCATATTCAAGTCCCTCTGTGTAAAGATGTTCTTGAGGCTCTTATGTTCGCAAAAGAGCTCGAACTCCTCGCCGTAAAGGTAATGTCTCCAAAGCTTTAATGTGAAAATAACTGCCGCCAACTCCAAATCATGAGTGGGGTAATTTTCTTCGTGTTTTCTCAACTGTCGAGAGGCATAGGCGATCACCCTATCCTTCTGCATAAGTACACAACCTAAACCGACTCGAGAGGCGTTGGTGTAAATAGTATATTTGATCCCTCGCTCTAGCAGTACTAGTACGGGCGCAGACGTCGGCTTATCCTTTAATTCTTGAAAGGCTGCCTCTACTTTCTCATTCCAAGTAAATTTAAGATCTTTCCGAGTGAGTTGGGACAATGGTCGGGCTATCTTGGAGAAATCTTTAATGAATCGGCGATTATAGCCGGTAAGTCCGAGGAAACTCCTCACTTCTGTAACTGAGCCAGGTTGTTCCCAGTCTTATACCGCAGTCACCTTGGCAAGGTCCATGGCAATTCCTTCTTTGGAAATCAAGTGTCCTAAGAATTTGATTTATTCCTTCTAGAAGTCACATTTTCGGTACTGCGCAAACTACTGATTCTGCCTAAAAGTATCAAGGACTGCTCACAAGTGTTCTTCGTCATCTTTCCGACTCTTTAAGTATATCAAGATATCGTCTATGAATACGATGACGAATCAGTAAAGATACGGCCGAAACACCCAGTTCATGAGATCCATGAATACGGCCGGTGCATTTGTAAGTCCAAACGGCATCACAAGGAATTTGTAGTGCCGAAGTTGGTTCTGAAAGTTGTTTTTTGTACGTCTTTATTCCTGACGTGTAACTGATGATACCCGAACTATAAGTCTATCTCAGAAAAATACTGAGCCCCTTTCAACTGGTCGAACAGGTCATCTATCCTGGACAGAGGATACTTGTTCTTTACTGTCACGTGATTCAGCCTATGGTAGTCTATACACAACCATAGGGATTCATCCTTCTTTTTTACAAACAACACAGGAGCTCCCCAAGTAGATACGCTCGACTGTATAAAACCCAAGTCTAATAAATCATCAATTTGTTTCCTTAATTCCTCCATTTCACATGGAGGCATGTGGTACATCGGTAAGGAGATAGGTGTCGCACCTGGCACAAAGTCAATGGTAAAGTCGATCTCGCACTGAGGAGGTAATTTAGGGATCGTTCTGAACACGTCAGTGAAATCTTGGACTACTGGTATGTCCCTAAGTGACAGACCATCATAATTTTCCAATAGGGAAGCATAACAACGAATGTAGTAAGCACAACTTACCTGAACTAGGAAGGTGAAGGTCGTGCCCTCGGGCCCATGGGCTGTCACCAATTTAGTTTCACATTCAATCTCTGCCTTCATTTCGGTGAGCCAATCCATGCCAAGGTCAATGCATACCAGTCTACTCCCTAAGTCTATCGGGCAACTCTTACAAAGCTTAGTGGCATCTGAAAAGGTCCCTAGTACGGCGATGACTCTCACCCCAACCATAGGGGTAGTGTTCAACCCTAATCACTTGACTGTAGAGCATGCTATCATTGAAACTGTGGACCCGGTGTCCACTAACATGAATATAGGTATACCTTAGATGTGGGCAGTGACTTTAAAGGCTAGCGGTACTGCGACTGCTGATTCAGATGCATTACAATAGGTACACCAATGATTGGATCACCTCTGTTGAGCCAGCGGAGCCATTGATATTGGAGGCGAGTTCACACGTGGCCTTTTACCGAGAAACGACCGGTTCTACAATTCAGGACTAGGCCTCAGGCCCATTAGCATGTGTGTTCGAGACACCCGTTCACCATCTTGCTCAGCACGCAGGGACATGTTCACTAGCTCAGCATAGTTAGGGATGCTAGTGCAACACATCTTGGTACGGATGTCAGCCAGCAGCCCTTCTGAAAATTGTCACATTCTCATCAGCTCATTTGCCAAAATCAAAGGAGCATATATAGGTAGCTCCGTGAAACAGTTCTCGTATTCTGCCACTGTCATTCCCCCCTATCTAAGGCGGAGGAATTCACCCTCTTTTTCATTACGGTAAGTGAGGGGGAAGTATTTCTTGTGGAAGCGTACCTCAAACTCGTCCCACGTCCACGCAAATCCTGCGAAAATAGTTCGTAGGACACTGTCCCACCACAGGCTAGCTTTCTTTTCAAACATGTAAGTCACATGCTCGACCTGCTCCACTTCAGAGCAGTGTAATAGCCTTAACATCTTGGATATTCTATCCAACCAATATTCGGCCTCCTCAGGTCTATGAGTACCTGTAAAAGTGAGAGGACGGAGGCGCTAAAAGCGCTCAAACAGGCCACTTGTAGTCATAGTCCCAGTAGCCTCTACGTGTGGCATCTACGGGGCCACATTCATCTTTTGTGCGATGGCCCCCATTATAGTTGTCAGAACCTGTTGTTGTTGTTGCATTAAGAGCATCATCTTCTCTAACCTATCAGGGGAGAGGCTGCCTGAGGCATGTGTGGCATCGACGAAGACATGCGGTTCTGACCTAGAATCGGTGGTGCACTCGGCGTTGGCCCATTTGTGGGGCTAGTGGCTGGTTGTGAAACCGGCATCGTCTAGCTACTCGGACCTAAACTAGGGTCCGTTTGGCTATCACTCAGGAGAGGGACCCCATCAACCAACCCGCCAAGTGGGAGACGTGCCATGTTCTGAGTAGTTTTAGGAGGCATTCCCTATATACAACATAGGGTACAACATTTATAGGATTAGGATAACATCATCAATTTTTTTCCAAACACTCTACACATTTCTAAACGAACGGAGCTTCATGCATTACATTTAACAAAATTTGTCATAGTTACATATGATGCAGCATTATATGTACTATGACAGAGAATACATGAAAGCTTACTACAAAAGGCTTCAACACTTACCAATCTTAACACCCAAACTAAGCCTATCCAAGGCTATTACAAAAAAATAAGGAAAGAAAATATAAACTATACTACTATTCCTTTGATTCTAGCAAAGGCGGAGGTGCTTCCTTATCCTGCATGAAGCACAGGAGGGCCTTCACGGTACGGGACATCCTCTTAAACTTCTGCTTCAGGTAGGCCTGGTTTTCCACGAACTTTTGCTTCAAATAGTCCTGGTTTTCCTCGATCTTAGCCATGCGGGCATCTACGGCAGCCCGATCATGGCGGTCATCACGAGTAGTGGGAGGCTCCCAGTCGGAGTCCCAAGCCTCCACTTCTTCCTCCTGTTCCTCTTCTTTATTGTTTCCCTCTTCTTCATTGCCTTCCTCTTCTTTGGTCTCTTCTTCTATCTCATCACCGAATTCTTCAAGTCTGGCTTGGCGTTGCCTGAGGCCTATTTTCATGTTGTTGAGGGTAGTCTCATTGATGAAATGGACAGAGGCGAGGTTGTCCGTGTGGAGCCTGAATCCAAAGTTACGGGCGATCTTGCAGATGAGTCGGCCGAATGGGAGGGACGAGTCCCCCCGAGTAGACCGTGCCATATTAATTATCTGGGTCAAGGCAAAGTAGGCAGGCACACCTTTTCTCCTTGTCTAACTCAGTACATGAATTCCACCATAAATCTAGTGCATTCCGTGCAGTTTCTCCATCTAGGATACACGTTGTACGTGCATATATGGTGGAGCAGGCGGAAATCTTCCGTCATACGTGTCGATGGGAGGTTATTCCCTCACCTCCAATTAACAAGTTCACTGCAAAGGAAGCGAGTGCGGCGATCTTTCTCCAGTCCACTAGCGAGATTAATCTCACTGGCATGCACAACACCACGCTCCACTCCCATGATATGGGCCATAATATCCACATCGACCCTTGTTTCTGTTCTCCCCAACTGGATGGTAAACTGGAGAGGCTCAAGAGTTAGGTCCCTTATGTGTGCATAGAAGGCCCGCATAGTGCCCTCACTAGCATGTGTTTTTCCTTCAAATATGGGGCCCCGCCAGTTCTCCAGGAGGTGGTCGATAACTAGATATATCCTAAATAATTTCTCATCCATGTGAGCTTCAAAAACAACCTTGTGATTTCGAAACTTATTGAGTTCAGTGCCCGCCAGTACAGACCTCTCTATTGGGATTTAAGGGTCAAGGTCCTGCTTCGACCTCCGTTCAACGTTCGCACTTGTCTCGACATTTGTCCTCTTCTTGGAGCGACTCAGACGACTAGGCCCAGCCTCATCTAGGGCCACTTTCTTCTTTCCCATAAGGGAAAGGAGTGTCGAAATGAAGAAGATAATGGTCACAATCTCAAAAAGTGTCATGGAGGTGGAAACACTTTGAGGATGGGGTGGATTTGAAGGTATGGGGGTTATGAGACACACAAAGGAGGATTTTGAGCTCAAATGAGTGAGAATAAGGAGAGATTTGAAGGATTGAGAGTGCTTGGGGTTGTGAATGGGTAGAAATGAAAAATACAAGAAAGAAGATGAACTTAAGAGTTTAGAAATGGAGATTTTAGAGAGAGGAGGGGTTTGGGGGTGTGAAAATAGTTGGGAGGGGTGTAAATGGCCTAAAAGAATAGAATGGATGAGTAAAAGGGGGCCCCCACACGTGGGACGGACCCACCTCACTCTGCTGGCGGCGGCGCACCGCCGCACCCCACTGATCCAGTCGGCGGTGCGCTACCGTTCGCATAGCGCCGCTACGCCCAGCTGGTCCCGACGGTGGTGGCCACCCCCCCCCTCAGCGATGGTTTTTGGTCAGTGGGACCTTCTGGGCCCCATCGAACTCCTTGTTTTGGGTCCTTAGGCTCGTAGGGTCATTTTTCATGGTCCAATGCGCATGTATTCAGGCCACCTAGATCTGTCTCAAGTTCAAAATTCATCAACTAACGACTCAAACCCATCGACTGATGGCCTAGGGGCGACTTAGGTCAATTCACATGATCTAAGATATGTTATGGACTAAATTACATTGTTTAGTCTCGCCCTTCGGCAAAACTTTGGGGTCCTAATATCGTCTCTAAATTTTATCACCCCCTTCATAAGTCAGAGTACGTCAGAGTGCGTCATGTGGCCTATAACCTAGGTCCAGTTTAATCCAATCATACTCTGATACCAACTTATAACACCCTAAATTTCGAGGGTCAAGCAAAGCTATACTCTCGAGATTCAGAACATCACCTATGCAGTATGGATGATGATATTCAGATTTTGTCCATGTTACTGAGATAAGCATGAGTGGGATTATACTAAACAACATATCATACTCTGCATATAATCAAGTTAAGTAAGCGGAAGTCTAAAACATATCTATTTAAGCATGTAAGTGTTTCACAAAACCTTATCCAAAGTATGAGTATGTAACCGAATCCAATATATACATGGTTCCAAGATGAACAAAAATGGAAATGTAAATGTATCCAACTAAGCCTAGATATCCCAGTGATCCCTGCATATCGGCCCGAGGTCTACATCGACCTGCCCGAGAGTTGAGAATTCCTCCTCCTCATCCAAGAAGTCCTGCTCCATTGCATAGACTTCATCTGCACCTGCACCTAAATCAGAGTCTGGTTGGTGTTTTAAAACACCATCCCATAGTGGGAGTGAGTGATCAACTCAGTGGTTCTATAAGGCAAAAGTTAACATGTTATCAAGTCAATCAAGCAGTAATAATAAAGTAATCATAACAATCACTTCCTAACTACTCTTTTTTATATAGGAATGGAGTGCAAGTAATAATGTGTGCCCTCGCATCGAAGGTCCCTCACAAGCGACTCTGACAACCTGTTTCGTATATGACAACACTTCCTCAAAACAGTGCAACTCCATCGCCTTTTAAGCACATCCTAACTAATATGGTGCAATGCATGGTCATGTTAGCCAATAAATTAATTAAGCTTATTCATACAGCAAGTTTGGGAAGCTAGGGTACCTTCCTTTATATCATTAACCCAAATCGAAGGATCCACTTTGGTTCGTCACTCCTAGTCAAACACATACGATAGGCAAGTTGTAGGGTCGTCACTCCTAATTAAACACATACGATAGGAAAGTTACAAGAAATTTATACTTGCGGTCACTATGGGGAGGCTCGTCACCCCAGCGTAGGCCGACAGCACGAACATGGTGTCCCATATCACCATACCCGGCTCACGAGTCTTACTTGGTCATAGGTCACTATGGGGAGGCTCGTCACCCCAGTGTAAGCCAACAGCTTGAACACAGTATCCCATACCACCATGTCTGGCTCATGAGTCTTAGCGGATTGTGGTACCGTGGTTAAAGTGGATCTTTACATTGGTGAGGGGTACCTTAGATTCAAACAGTCACGTCCATACATGGTAAACACACAATAGGTCGATCGGTTTATTAGGCAAGCTCCATTGGTATGGGCACATGCTGACTTAATCGACATGAAGCGCATAAGCACCCCTCGTGGCCTAACCACTGTCGACAATCGTCATGCAACTCGGATTCTTAGACTATACCCAATGTAGCGAGACTAATTCGGCCACCTGAACAGAGACTATTACCGATTGCCTGGGCTAAATTGTAGCCTCAATCCTACTCATATGCAGCTAACAAACACGTGTGATATTCATCTCAATATTTAACAAACAATCTAAGTGGATTCCTCATTTAGGCATTTCATCACACACATCGATCATGTTACCAAACACTTGCATTTTATCAACTAATTACATGGAGGAAAATATGATTACATGAAGGAAATTATACATATACATAAGGCAGTAAAGAATCCTATCTTAATACTCGTAGTAAATACAAATCATCAACAATTTCCCATTTAGGCAATTCATCAAACCCATAGACTAGGTTAGTTACAACATATATTTTATCAATTCCTTATACAGAGAGATCGACATGCATATGACAATGATGAATCCTCGATCAGTAATCATGGCAAACACAAATCATTTTCAAATGCTCATTCAAACATTTCAACAAATACATGGGATACATCTTTTACTCATCACAGTTCATATGTGTATATCATACAGAAATCGACATATCTAAGACAATACAGTAGCAATTAAGTCAGACATAAATCATTAGCTGACATGAATGCATTGATAATCGCAACCTAAGCGTCTATAGTCCGTACCTTTCGTCAGGATACTCAATTCGGACTCAGTCCAAATCCTACGCTTTCGAAAATGGAACGTCGGGCACCTAAATGGCAAAACAAGTTAGCAAGGTTGATGAACAACTATCCTGGATCTCTACAACGATATTAGGGTTAGGATTTCTTACCCAAATTCGTAACCAAAAAAGGTTGGGTAGTGCAACGGGGCTGAGATTTGGTGCATGGATTTGTGGGAGAGGATTCCTGCAGCGATCTCCCAGAATCTCTCTTCTCTCTTTCCTCTTTTCTCCTCCTTTTCTCCTCTCTCTCCCTCAGAGTTTTATAAAAATTCGTATATGGGAGAGAGAGGGTGAGTGGGAGGCTATTTATAGGTCCAGTTGTGATGCAAATGGCCCGAGGGCCACTTTATTCATAGTTTATACCTAATGACAGCTGTTTCTAACAAATAGAGCTCATAGGGAGGCCCATGACTCATCTATGTCATAGGGTACGCTCCTTGACAATGAATCCATGCTAGGACACGATTTTGGTGTGATTGGATAAGATGATCGACCGTAGAGAGCTTGCGTCAGTCATACTTACTCAATCGGAGCCACAATTATATGGATATGTAGGGAAATTTTCTTTCCTCATGGGTGAAGTTTGATCACAAACTAACGATCCGAAATCCTCAATTTCGCGTGAGAGTGAATGGCCCAATTCACTTAAGTTTCAATTCATTTTCTAAAGGTATTCGCATTTCTCACGCACTTCACTCATGGTTCAAGTTGGTCCCTTTTGGACACTATCTAGGCTTGATTCCCACGATAGTTGTCAAGCCTAGCTGGACGGACCTTGTCCTATAGTTTCACGGTCATCGGACCCTCGATGTGCGGTCTAGGTCTGATACGAGGTTTCAATGTACTCCTGAGAGCGACAAGCTCATAGGATTTCTCCTAGGTCTTTAAGTAGCATTGAGCCAGTGGTACTCATGGTTTTAGGCCTTCTCATTTGTGAAAATGCTGGCCCAAGCTTAATCCACTGATTATTTAGTACTTAACAAAATCCCGTCTAAATTACACGACAGGATGCGGTCTTTGGGTTGTTCTGCCTGAGGTGGTACTCGGGTCTATGTACGGATTTTCCTAGGACGTTACAAAAACCAAACTCCCAGAGCTCATCCAACTGCTCCAGCAGTTCCCTCAACTCTAATGGTGCCATCTGGTAGAGGGCCTTCGAGATATGGGCAGTACCGGGCACCAAATCATTCTGGAACTCAACCTACTGATGCAGCGGTAAACCCCGGATCTCTTGGAACACATCCAGGTACTAGCAAACAACCGGCAGCTGCTCAATACATCCTGCCACAGAATCTTCAACAACATAAGCCAAAAAACTTGACAACAGCTCTCCTCTAGGCTCGGCGACGAACCGGAACACTAGCAAGCCGGGAATATGAAATGTAATTATCCTCACGGCACAGTCCAAGATGGCATAATACTCCGCAAGCCAGTCCATACCCAGGATAACATCAAAGCCTACCATCGGCATCACAACCAGATCGGCAGCAAGGAACATCTCGCCCACTAACACCGAGCAAGAAGGGCAATGACGGTTCAAAACTATAGACTTCCCCATGGGAGTCAAAACGGCCAAGGCCTCAGACGTAGACTCCGATGGAATACCGGTTGATCGGTAAAACTACTCGGTCATAAAGGAATAAGAAGTACTAGAATCAAACAAAACATGGGCAATGCAAGTAAAAACAAGAAGAATACCCTTGACAACTCCGCCGGTCGATGACTGTGGGTCCTGGCCCTGCGCCTGCTGCGCGGGATAGAATTGGCCCTGAGCTTGCAAGGGAAGTAAGCCGGAAGACTGCGGATCCTGAGTATGCACATGCTATGCTGCGATACATACTCGACCCAGGGACTGGACATGTGGATATCCCCTCTGCTGCTGCTGTTGTCTCTGTTGTTGTTGTTGTGACCACTGGGGAGGTCTACCTGGCTGCCTTTGCTGCTGAGGAGCCCTTGGAGCGGGAGCGGGAGTTGGAAGCTGTGCTCGCTACTGATGCTGCTGTTGAGGAGGACGAGGAGGAGGCAACTATGGTGGCCTCTGCTGTTGCAAGGGGAGAGGGCAATCTCGCCTCTGATGCCCAGTCTGGCCATAACCATAGCAAACGTCGAAAAAAAGACTGGAAGATGAAGCTGCTGGCTGCACTGACGATGGTGAGGAAGCTGCTGTCTGTGTCGTAGGCTAACGAAACTCTGATCTGCCCCTCCTTCTCTGCTGACGGTGCTGCTTGGAACTACTTGCTGATGCTCTCCTCTTCCAGTCTCCACCGGAACTCTGCTCACGAGATCTCTGGGTTATAACCCAGTCCTCCTCATAAACTAAGGCCCTATGCACAACCTCATCAAATGTAAAGACCCCATCCATTCCATACCATTTTCCATGCATATGTGCATGATGATCGATGCCCTTAGTTAGACCTGGATTGACCGTTCATAGTACATACCCGACTGACCGGAACCCCAAGACCTTAAAACCCGTGCGTTGGTATGATACTCCGTTAGTGAGATATGCCGTGAAGAATAATAAGTGTATCATGTGCGCATGGTGCCATGTATTTCATTCCACACATGTGCACAACACATGTGATACACACATGGGTGAGAGAATCTCTACCCATGTGTGTGATGTCACACACCCATACCCCTCCCTCTCTTATGCACACCTCAAGTCAACTCTCCTCCATGCCACACCTCATGTATGACATCATCACACCATGTCATCTCATGTCCCTTTAATCCACCATTAATTAGAAAGCATATATTAATTACCATAATCCTAGTCTAAGCTAACTTAACCAAAAATTTATTCATTTCTTTATAAATACCCCTCTATCCCTTAGCATTTCACCATTTTCCATGGAGAGAGAGAGAGGAGTGATCTTGGTGGGCCATCAACTCCATCAATCCCATCCCTTCCATCCATCTATTTCATTAAGGTGAGTACACCCTCCCCACTTATTTTTATTTTTGTTTTCATTATATTTATGGATGGTGAAGATGATACTCTAATGTTAGAAATGGTGTTGATGATAAAGATATGATTAATGGTGTGGATGCATATGAGAAGACATAGAAATTAAATTTTATAGATCTCATGTGGACCTATTGATAGTGGGCCCATTGTAATGTTTTTATGCCATCCAAACCATCCAAAGTGTGGCCCATTAGGGCTGGCCACATGCACCCATGCACACAATGCACACAGTACCATATATATATATATATATGTATATATATATATATTAAAATTTAAATTTTAAAAAAAAATAAAGAGAAGATGGAGAGACGCTACTGCTGCCAGCGTCTAGGGGACGCTACAACATGCAGCGTCCCAGCTGCTTGACTAAAGGGAGGAGTGTGGGGCCCACAACAGGCCCTACCATGATGTAAGTATCTGATCCGCACCGTTCATCCTATTTTTCAGATCATTTTAGGCGTTGAGCCGAAAAATGGGAGTAATCCAAATCTCTGGTAGGCCACACTATAAAAAGGATTACTTTTAAGAATGATAGACTGTTAGGGCCCACTATGATGTTTTTGTGAGTCAAAAATATTTAATATTAGGCTTATTCGACCCGTCATGAGACAGGGAACTCGGCAGACGAAATGGATCGTCTTGATGTGGGCCCCACCTACCAAAAACCTCAATAATAATAATAATATAAACAACACTGACACTGTTGCTGTCAGCGTCTGACCCTGTAGCAAGCAGCGTCTGCTGTTGACACTAGAAGAAAGTGGGCCCCACCACAAGCCCCACCTTGATGTATCTTGAACATCAGCACCGTACATTTAATGGGTTCCGTTTAAAAATGGGTCACCCCTAAATTTTAGCCATACACAGAACTCAGGTGGCCCACACCATCAAAAATCATATAAAGACATGCTAAAACATATAGAAGTACTTGTTGGGGCCCACCTGAAACTTGGACTGACCCCTCCGCCAAGTGGGACACACACAATGGATGGACTGGATCTCTCAAGTGACCCACCTTGATGAGAAAATATACAAATAATAATAATAATAATATCAAAATAAAATAATGGTGTGAGGAAGTGACGTCCTCACTGGACGTCAACATTTGGGGTAAAATTTTGTGGGCCGATCATGGCCACACCATGATGTATGTGCTAAATCCACACCATTCATCCATCTTACTAGCACCATTTATTGTATGGTCCCAAAAATCAGGCCGATTAGAAGTTCATGTAGGCCATGCCACTTGGACAGTGGAAATTATACACAAAATCCTTAGATTTTTCTAGGGCCCACCTTGGTGATGAAAGGTATATCTGGGCCATTCATCCACTCCTTCAGACCATTTTAAGTCATGAGTAAAAGAATGAGGCAGATCCACAACTTAGGTGGACCACACTATAAGAAACAGTGGGAATAAAATTCCCTACTATTAAATCCTTTGAGTTCTACTGTGATGTGTGACTGCCATCAAAGTTGGGTCAGCCATTAGATCGTGGATCCAACTTGTTAGATGTATTTTACATCCTAGTCGTCCATCATTAAGACCATCCATGTGTTATAAGTCCCACCCGACATATGTACCTTATATCCATGTCATTCATCTAGTGGATGGTATCAGCTATGATGTTGTTTGTTATATGAATTATTCATGGGGTGAACCCCACCATGTCAATGGGACCCACAATTATACAAAATATAATAATAATAATAATAATAATAATAAAGAAAGAGAATTGCATGCTTACCAATGAAAGCTTCCCTGGACATAATGTGATGCATGTGAAGCCCACCTAGGTGCATGTGTTGTATACCCACACTGCTTATATATTTTCCAGTCACTTGGGAAGTGAGCCCACCTCCTTCCGTGGACATAAGATGAAGTATAACACAATTTTAGGTGGGCTAAGCCACGTTACAAGTAGAAACAGTGTAATATTAGAAATTCTTAGGCTTTAGTGTGTCCTTATATGCTGGGATGCTTCCTTGACCATGGACTCCACTTTGTAGTATGATGTAGATCCATGCCTTTCATCGGTTTATCCTCATCATTTTAGGGTATGGTTCCATAGACTAGTCAGATCCAAATCTCATGCCACGAGAGCAATATTGATCACTTGTCCACCGTTAAATATTTTCTAGAGTTGCAGTAATGTTTGTGAGAAATCTATCCATCTATTCCTTTTAACCGATCATGGACCACCTAATATACATGTTTTACCATCCATTCATCTATTTTGATTAGATCATTTTAGAGTGTGGGGCTGCCTATATATTTACTGCAATCTAAGTCATTTTTATGGTGCTTATTGTAATAGTTATTCCTCATTTAGTCCGCCAGTTGGTAGGAATCATGTGGATCACTACACTATAGGAATTTAGGATCTTAGGTGGCCCAACTAGTAGTGTGGATTGGTGGAAGTTGTGTGGACCACCACATGTGAGTGCTTGATTTTTATAGCTCACATAACTGTATGAAAATTAGGGCAATCGTGTGACTACTTGTCTAAGTAGATTTATGATTGTTGTGGCCATTAACCATATGATCACTAATAGGATGAGTGATAACTAGATTTGACAAAATGGTGCTGAATATGTAGCTCATAAATCTTGTGATCATGCATGATGTGGATAGCCGTAAATCATGAGGGTATGTGGAGAATGTGTAGTCCAACCATATGATCAAGTAGTGCTTTGGTGACTACTAAACTATATGAAATTGTGGTACTGGCTGCCCGGCTACATGAAAATTTAGTAAAGCGGTTGCCCCATTATGCGAAATATGGTATAATAATAATAATAATAATAAGTAACCATCTCACCTTAAGTCCCTTATTATGACAAGTAGAGTGACATTTGTGTGGCCACTCAACCATATGGACTTCTGATAATGGAGCGGCCATAAGATCATGTGGGCATATGAGAAATTGTGTGATTACTCAGACTCATGGACTATGCCGATGGTGTAACTTCCTGGGTACATGAACTTAGGACTTGAAACAAATTGATCATAGGCCCATTGAGATATATTTCCGGCCCATATGATGAGGCTCATTGTGATGTATTTCCTGCCCATGTGATGTGTATTAGACCTATGTATGTGGCCTACCTATGAAATAGATTTAAGGCCACTTACAATGTATTCGAGGCCCATGGGCGAGGCCCAATATGAAGTAGTTGAGACCCATGGGTGTGGCTCATTGAGATGTATTTTAGGCCATGGGTTGTGGCTCATTGTGATGTATTTGAGGCCCATGTGTAGGGCCTACCTCTTATGTATTTGAAGCCCATAGGTCGTGAAGCCTGATGTGGTGTATTCATAGTCCATGAGCCGAGGCCCATTGCGATGTGTAGTGCACATATGATACGGCCCAATGTGATGTATATGCGGCCTATGAGTGAGGCCCAATGCGATGAATGTCCGGCCCTTGTGTGAGACCCAAAGCGATGTATCTGAGGATTGATGTGATGTGTGATTTCGCCATGATGTATGTATTGATGTTTATGTGGGCCATTCCTTGGGGCCAATGTTGGTTAAATGTCCACATTGTCGAAGCCGATTGTTGAGGCCGGTTATTGATACCGATTATGAGTATGTGATAGCATAGCATCATCATACATGCCTATACGGATCATCTACATGTTTGTTATGAGATGTGGTTGACCATTGCATATGTCATTGGGAAGATTGTTATGAAACTCTGTGATAGGTGAAGGTTATCTCGCATGAGCGTACGGTATGTGCAGGATTGATGCATGACTGGATTGTATGACTCATGCATCTTGCATTGTGATTACTATACGTCCTAGCGACATCAGGGCTATAGCCTCCACAGGCATATCCTGGATGGCCAAATGGGACACCGAAAATATGTTCTAGCATTGGGCTATCATAGATGACCCTGGGTGAAAATCCCTAAATGCTCTTAATACCAGAGGATGCCCCAACATCGAGACCGAGTATATACATGAGCGCCCGAGTGCCGAATACCAGGAGGCCGCGTCTCCTACTTTGTCGTGGTCGGTTGGGAGGGGGTGTGGCCTTACCCGCCCGAACGTAGGGAGCAATACTAGGCTGAGTTTGAGCAGTTCGTGAATGGGTCCGCTATCGACGTGTCAGATAGGTATTGGCAGACTATTTGCCAGGTAGATAGTGAGGTTCTTACGTTCACTTGGACTATGCAGCTGGGAGAGCGGCAGTGCCATTTGGAGTGTACTAAACCCCGGTGATGATCCCAGAGAAGAACTGTACTAATATGTGGACTTGTTGAGCGGGAGTTGCATACTCATTCATTCATTCATTATCCACTAGGGCTAGTGGTGCGTAAGTATTTATTACATGTACCTTCGTAATGGCCAGGATTTCTATTGGGGTGCGCGACTAACCTGAGATCAGGAGTTTACCACATTGAGTCTGACTATCCAAATTTAGGTATGGGACTGGTTTGGATAGAAGTCCCTTGTGATGGACCTCATAGCCTGTGATACTACGTACTATCATCCCGTCTTCACACTCCAACATGGTCATTCCATTCGTACCGCATATTGCATTACATCCGCGGCATATGGCATTTTGGGTTACCTGTGTTTCTGCATTTATATGGTTTAGATAGGACATCTTATATTTGACTCTTTATAACTCCTCATTTGTATAGTTGATTTGTATCGCGTATTTTGATATTGTTCTTCATTTGTATAGTTGATCTATATTGCATATTCTGATATTGTTTGACTCATGGACTTGTCATTATTTCTGATATTGTATAATTATGACATAAAAATATGATGATGATGATGTGATTACGGATGTGTATAATACGGTTATGGCTGTGGTACAGGAGAAATGACAATATGACTTGGTGATGCTGGTAGCATTGACTTGGAGTATTACTATGATGCATATGCATTGCATTGGCATTGACATCATACTTTACGTGCTACACACCTTTCACATATATGATTTCTTTGTAACATATTTATCTTGCTTCCATCGAGGACACACCGCACACACGAGTGTACTCACTAGGCTTTTTGCCTAAGCTTCCTATTTCCCATTTTTTTAAGGGCTGGAGTAGCTTGGAAGACTTTGCTTTCTCAATGCATTGCATCTATTTTTAGATTTGGCAATGTTGACATTGTGTACCTTTTAAAAAGCATTGTACTTGTAACCAACAGGATTTTTATTGAAGAGTGTCGCTTGGTAATTTGATCATGGATCTTTATGCTCAGGTATTATTATATATGTATAATAATTTTTTTAAAAAAAATCAGTCAAAAATCTTCCTTATGGTGCGCCGAACTCGAGACTTGGTGTATGAAAGTCGAGTGCCGGATTCAGGGCATCACGAAAACTGTCTGTACCCGGGTTTGGGGCGTGACATCAAACGTCCTCAAACAATGGCCTACTACATGGCTAAGGAGCACGGGTCGCAAACCGATCTGAAAACGGTGAGCTCTCATCTTCTCGTCGCCAGTGAGATGAGGAGCAAATCTAGACAACTCTAAGAAACGGGCCTCATACTAGGACACCGTCATATCACCCTGAATAATGGTCTCAAACTCCATCACTCTATGCTCACACACATGCTCAGGGAAGAACTTCTGGTCAAAGTGAACTACGAATTCCTCCCATGTCCATGTAACGCCCTGAGAATCGGGGTTCGAGCATAAACTCAACTCCCAAGTTCTAATGCATCACATATGCAACACAATGAATAATGATTGAATGTTGTCTGTATTAATGTAGTGAACATGAGTGAGATTAATCCAAAACAGCATATCATACTCCAGAGACAAGTTAAATTTACAAGCGGAAGACTGTGATAGATATGTAAAATATATAAACTATTGTGAGTCTCCAGAGTGTGATAAGGTTACTAGGTTAATTCATTACAAGTACAATTTCAAATTATACCCAAAGGTGTAGTGTCATCTAGTCAATATCCTAGAAAACCCCATCGATCAGGACACGGCTCACAGGAACCTACCTGAAACAGCATAAAGGAGGAATCCTCCTCATCCCCATAAAAGTCTGGCTCCGCTTCGCAGCATCACCATCATCTGAAACTCAAACAAGTCTGGTTGGTGTGTACAACACCGTCCCGTAACGTGGGAGTGAGTGATCAACTCAGTAGAACAATAAAGCATAGGTTAACATGTTATCAACTCAGTCAAACAGTAATGATAAAGCAGTATAATCAAACACTCCCAACTACTCTTATTAATGCAAGTATAAATGCAGTCATGATGGATGCCCTCACCACACCCTCCCTCGTGCGACACCATCTTACGTTTACGGCATGCTTTCATCCCTCAGTGCTCCACATCTTCTAGGCACATGCAATGCGATGATGAGCATGATTACCGAGTTGTTATTAGTCATTTCAAACAACAGGATTGGGAAACTAAGGTACCTCCCTTATATTATTCCCAAACATAATCCATTCTAGGGTCGTCAAACCTAGATAATCTCATACGATAGTGTGGTTAGGAGTCTTTGCCGCAAAGTGCTGTGGTCACATTACGCACAATGGTTACATCACTCCCCCATCACCTTTTTAACGGTTCATCACTAAATTGATATAGGCCTAGTTCATACTCTATTCACCGTGGCAAAACTCGTCGCCTCATCGCAAATTCAGAGTATGCTCGAGGTCACTACAAAGGGCTGTCAGGGCTGTTACATGGATTCGTTGCACCACTCTCCCATCACCTTATCAATGTAGGCCGACAACACAAATAAAGTATCCTATACTACCATAATCGGCTCACGAGTCTGGTTGCTCAATCGACACTACGGGGAGGCACATGGCCCCAGTGTAGGTAGACAGCTCGACCACAGTGTCCCATACCACCATGCCCGGCTCATGAGTCTTAGCGGATCAAGGTACCATGGTTAATGGGATTTCACTGGTAAGTTTGGTACCCTAGGTTCAAGCAGTGGCGTCCAAACATGGTGAGCATACATTAGACAGATCAGGTTACTTGACGAGCTAGACTAGCACGAGTGCACAACTAACTGAACGACATGAAGTGCATAAGCACTTCGCGTGGCCTAACCACTGCAGCCAACTGAAGTACGACTCGGGTTCGTCAGACACATCCTACGTGGCGAAATGAAACTCAACCACGAACTCAAGTCTGTTACTGATTGTCTGAACTATAATCATAGTCTCAATCACATTCAATTACAGAACAATTAAAGCAGTAATGGATCAAGATTTCAAATCATACAATCAAGTATCCAATATTGTCCGCTTAGGGCTGTCAGGGCTATTGCACGGAAACGTTACACCACTCCCCCATCACCCTTCACGGATTTATGGAATACAACTTAAACATGTGAAGTAATCAGAGTAAAATTAAATAAACAAGTAATTCAAACATATTAACAAGCATGTTATAAAACACAATGCAAACAGGAAATCCAAACACATACGTTTCATAAAACAGTAAGCGATTAAACTAAATAACTTACATGAAGGAAATCATACACATCACTAAGGTAGTTGGGAATCCTATCTCAACACCTTTCTACACTACAATTTACTAACTACTACTCATTCAGACATTTCAACAAACACTTTAAACTACATACATCAACATACATGACGTATGTTGATCACATAGGTATAAGGCCAAATCCTTTCACTAGGGAGTTGCCCTAATTATAACACGCGTGCACCAACAATGGATAGTTATGGTAAGCAGGAATCCAAGTTCTATATCCATTCAGTCATTTCCACAAACACTTGGGCTACACGTTTTAGCATATATAGTGTAGATTGGCTGTGGCATGATTTAGGGCAAATCCTTTCGTCAAAGGGGTGTCACCTATACAACAATCATGTATCCATGACAATCAGTCATGGCAAGCATGAATGAGAATTCTATACTCATTCAGTCATTTTCACAAACACTTAGAATACACTATTTCAACATACATAGTGTATATTAGCAAAACATGTATTAGGGCGAGTCCTTTCGCCAAACAAGTATTTTATACATATATAATATGTTCATACAGCAAATAATCATGGCAAACACGTTTCTAAAATTTATATGTATACGGTACTTTTTATAAATACCTAGAATACATAAAATTCCATATTCTTCGTATTTAATCGAAACGGAAAACATACAGCACTTTGTACATGTGCAATTGCATGCAGATCATGAATCTATCATTATCTGACATTGAAAACGTTGAAAACCATAACCTATATACCTAAAGTCCACACCTTTTGTCGCAGAACCGTAACGAATTCAATAGGTTTGTTAAACCTTCATATACGGCAGTTTGGCCACCTATAGAACGAAATAGGTTAGCTATTTCATAACCTACAACTATCAAAATCCCAAAACAAGTTAGGGTTAGGGTTTCTTACCTAGAAACGATGCCGGAATCGCCGGGAAAGCGATTAGAAGGAAGCGGTGGAGCTTGTAGAGTGGCAGGGAAAAGTAGTAGGGAGATTCTCCCACTTCTCTCACACTTTCTCTCTCTTTTCTCTCTCTTTTCCTAGGGTTTTTCTCAAATTCGTATGGCTGAAATGAGAGAGGGTTTAAGTCTTTATATAGACCCAAAACTCACCAAAACAGACTCAGGACCAAGATATACTTGGGTTATAACCAAAGTGAGTTAGTTCCAGGTCAACGGAGCACTTCTGGTGGCCCCCCTTAAGCCAAAGGTCGGACTTAAGCTCACAGACGATGGATCTAGGTGGAGTTAAGTTTTCGTTTCAGTCGGGATTCTAGATCACAAATGGCGGACCAGTTTTAATTCAACGGTCAGTGGCTCTCGATCGGAGATTCCGAGTACATGGATATGTTTGGGGAAATATCCCTGATCCGAGGCTGTAATTTGTCCTGATTCTGATGGTCTAGTTGCTTAATACTGATCCGCAAGTGACAAGCCTCAGATTACTTAAATTTATATTTTATTTCTAAATATTTTCACCTTTCTCACACTCTTCGCTCCGAGCTCAAGCGAATAGCACTGGGACACTATTTGGATTTGATTTCCGAGATGGTTATCAAGCCAGGAAAGGTGGTCCTAATTCCTTAACTTTGTGTTAATCGGACTTCCGACGTGCAGTCCAAATCTAATACGGAGTTTCGAGATGCTCCCGAGAGCAGCCGGGTAATGAGATTAATCCTAGATTTTAGGGTAACCTAGCGTCAATGATTCTACAAGTTTTGGGTCTTACAGATCGTATTTAAAGTGGATTAAGCGGATTTCATGGCTAATCTAGATTAGCACTTTGTTAACTTTGTCAAATTTCTAAAGGATTTAGTCCTGTAAGATTTCGGTCTAAGGTGGTACTTGGGCCTTTGTAGTTGGCACATACAGTGATTCAAGTTATCAATACTTACTAAAGCACGCCCTAATTACAACAGAAGGAAATTCTAGGGCAGGAGAGGCGGATGTTCTAAATAACCTATTCGTTTTGTTAAATTCCATAAGGGTATTGGTTAAAAGCCCATTTTATTTTTGTGTTTACTAATTACAGCAATTTATAGTTCAAGTATTGTTCTTCATCACCTAAACCTTAAGATTAGTGTCTAATGTAAAAGTACTTAGAAAAATTGAAAGAACAAGGTGGTGAAGGGTGAGATTTGTGAAGGAAATGGGTTCAAAAGCGGTTTTAGACTTTGAGATTGAGTTCTGATAGGTTAATAAGGTGTTAGGATTGACCCATTACCTAAGGACATCTAATTCCAGGTTGGCAAAAATCTAAGATGTTACAGTCCAGACAAAATCTAGCCTGACCATCCTAGATACGGATGACCACCAGTGACGGACCTCGCCCTAGAGAAGAAAGGTCGCTAAAGAAACTCGTTGGTCTGTTGGACACTGCATCGTGTCAAAAATCCTCGCTATCTTTGTGAGCCAAACCTCAGCCACATATGAGTCTGGCTTACCCATGAATCTCGGAGGGTCATGCTGCCTAAAATCTCTGAAAATAGTGCTAGCGCGCGGCAAATCGCTCTGCTCAGAAACTGGAACGGCTGTAGGCTGACGAGTCTGCAACGCAACAGTGGCAAGCTGCATCGACTACTGAAAATGCTCGACATCGACTAGCACTGTTGGGAAAGCAGGAGTGGCACTCTCCTTGGGCGAAGCACGGGTGTGGCTGACGGAGCGGGAGCCTCTATAACCGGAACAACAGTCTGAGAAGGGGGAATCGGTGGGGGAATTGGAGCAACTAGAGGAATAGGCGCTACAGGAGGAACAGGCTCAACAGGAGGCTGAATCAAAACCTCAGGGATTGGATCCTTAATGGCGAGAGCTGGATGCGCTCGAGTCACTCTGACACCACATGTGCCCCTAACACCAGCACCACATCCTCTATGGGTACCACGGGTGCCTCTACGGGGTGGCATTGTTTACAAAATAACGATGACGCAAGGAATCAGGACAATTACAGGCTCAATATGGAGTGAAAGGAAGGATCTCGGGATACTACTTATCCTATGTTCTCAGCATACATGAGATGTTATACCAAGTTATTCCAGATTTACTTGCTATGCTCTGATACCAACTCCTGTCATGCCCCAGACTCGGTCACCGGACTCACAAGGAACCCGATAGTCAGTTCTGACCGCAACAGCCTCCGTAGTACCCCATTCTCGGCTCCTGAGACAGGTTCCAATCTTGAGATCCTACAAGGAGAATTTTTTATAACCATATATCCATTCCAATACGAGCATACCCAAGATCACAGTAAGTATATCTGAGAAATAACAAAGGCACACATCATAAAATCCACTATAAATTTGAGCTTTAATATAATGCTAAAGGGAAATACATCTGATGACGAAAAAAAGAAGAAGGAGAAGATCTGCAACATTGGGGTCCTCGGCTCAACTTCTATCCAAGCTCTGCTGCTAAGACGTCGACCTAGGATCTCCTGCACGCGTCAATCGTGCATAAGATTATAGAAAACTTAAGGGTGGTGAAAGTGTGTGACAATGGTGCGTAGAAGAATAATAGGGAATGCAGAAAGGAAATATGATCAGTGTTAATGCCACAAGCCTACCAAGGCTACCAGGAATGCAAGAAGCCATACCAAGGCTAAGAAAATGCAAGGAGATGCCAATGCTCATAACCAGTCCACATATCTAATACATTTCCATCATAAGGAGTACCACCGGGGTCTAATGCACTGCAGGAAGACTGTCACTCTCCAAGCCGCATAGTCTGGTGAGTGTAAGAGACCACACTACCCACCTGTGGACATCCAATAACCAGCGAGGCTCAACGGTAGTAGACCCATTTATAGCTGGTCAGACTCTGCCTAGCAATGCCCTCTCACTCGGGTAGATAAGGCCACATCCCATCTCAACCGATGACACGACAGTAGTAGACGCGGCCTATCGGTGTAAGGCACTCAGGCACTCATGGTTTTCACTCGGTCACGGTGTTGAGGCATCTTCCAGTCACCTTGAAGGTTTAGGGGCTTTCACCCAGGGATATCCAACGTACCCCAAATGCTCAAGATAATATATTTCCAGTGTCCATAAATACGGTCATCCACGAATGTCCCTGTGGAGGCAAGGCCCTAATGAAGCAAGTGCTATACTAACATGTAATGCGATCTTAATGCATGAGTCACGCATACAGATCATGCACCAGTTCCCAGCACTCGATGTACATAAGAGGGAAACTCCATCCCTCTGCCATATCATCTCTATGACCACACACAAATCCAGCCCAGTCACACTATGATGCACATGGGTCATGAGGATGCGCCATATGGCGATGAAGACTTAACATGTATACTCCTTCCCAAGGAGGGGAAACAAGTTTAGGTACTTAGATAATTTATTATGGGATTATCCTCTAATGGGGGCCCAACACTCTGGGGTAGCCCACAAGCTAAGGCGGGTCATATAAGCCCAAGGGAAGAAGCGGTCCTAACAAGGGTTTAGGTGTGCACTCAACCACCTATAACCACCCTATGGGCCTACCTTAGAGCACCAAGGAGGACCTCCAATCTCAACTGGGTCCCAAAAGGTAGCCCACTACTACTTGAGCGAATTAAGGCCCAAGGCCTAAAACAATCCGTGGGCCTAGTGGGCAATATACATTGCCCAACTAATAGGCAACATTATGGACCCCTATATAAGTTTTGGGCCCAACCAAAAAGGTTATAAACCCACATATTGTGGTGGGCCTAATGGGCATCCCAGTATTCCAACCATATGGGCAAATTCTCATGTTTAAAACAAGTGAATTAGGCCTCACATCCTGGCCCAAGTATGTGGTTAACTTAGTGGGCAACCAAGGGCCCAACTATTAGTGTATGTTAGCCCATAAACCCATCACAATAGCATAGTAAATATAGGCCCAAAGGTCCAATGGGCCTATCTAGAAAGTTCCAGCCCAACTGGACCTATGGAATCCTACAATTAAATATGTACATTGATCCAACTAAGCCCAACTGGGGTGGGCATTAAATGCGCATTAATTAAGCCCAAAGCATGATAGGAAATGGGGCAAGATATGTGTGTAAACAACCCCAAATCTAGTGGGCCATTCTACCCCAAAACAGGCACTTATGGGCAGTAAGTTTGGGCCTTTTGCTGAAATTCCAGCCTGCCCATATTCTGGGCCTATTGGAGCCCAACAATAATTATAAAGGGTTAAGTATGAGTTCCCTGATGACCCACATATATCTCTGTGGGTCCCACCAGATTGAAGGACAGAATTTCATACATAAATAAAGGGGACCATGCTGCTAGACTGAAAGTCCAGCAATGGTCAAGTGGGCCTGGGCGTCCCAAGGGTGAAAAGTGCTATGAGCCTGGGCAATTGGCCCAAAACACATCCAAATGGACCCCAAAAATGAATGCCACTGAGGGAGATGGCATATCCCGCATGGACCACAATTAGATGGATGGTGGGTGAAACAAATGCATCAAGGTGGGCCTACAAGGTGGGGTGGACATCCAACCAAGGCTGGACGCCCCAGCTTGGGCATCCCAGCCTAGTGGGCTGGTCCAGCCCGCACCACAATAGGTACAGGGGTCCTTTAACCCTGAAACTTGGCAGGTAGGTCCTATCATGGGTGGGCCACACTTCAAAAAAAATTAGGATTTTTAGATAATCAGAAATATTTTAATTAAATTAAGGAATACAATCTGTCAAGAGAATCTGCTAAGTGCAGAATTCAGGACAGACCCTAATTGAGCACCCAAAAGGGGTGGGCCCAGGGTCTCTAAAAAAATTGGAGAAAATTGATTTCAACATCCCCACATATGTGTAGTACAAGGTAGGGTCCACCAAAGTAGCTCACCTATTTAAAAATTATTTTATATTTTCAAGTTTCCAGACTGCAATGTTGTTGGAATTACAGCAGAAAATCCAGCAAGGTACCCATATTGGCCCACTCTTTTGGGGACCCAAATGAGGTCAGTTGACGCTAAAATTTGGCACACTCAAAGGTGGGACATAAAAATTCAAAAATCATATATTACTTGGTATAAAACTCCCCACCAAAAGCCCTAAATTCTGGCCTCAAGTTGGCCCAAAAATCTGTCCAGACAGTTCTGGACAACAACATGTAATTAAAAGGAATTAAATATAGACATCATTTACAATGGGATTTAACCCCAGAAAATCATGTTGTGGGCTCCACAAATGTCCAAACCTTCCCCATCATCAATGTCACGCCCCAAACTCAGAAATCGGGCTCACAAAATTCTCGATCACCAAGTTCGACACCGACGGCCTCCGTAGTGCCCCATTCTTAGATTCCGCCACTCATATGCCAGATTTCGATCCTGGGATCCTACAAGGAGGATTTTCAAATGTACATTTTTTTTCTCGTAAGAAGCATAACCAAAGTATACCCAATTCACAAAAACAACATCATCATCACATATCCACTAATATAATCATTTGAATATAATGCTATAAGGGAAATACATATATCGAAATCAAAGCTCTAGAGGATAGCTACACGCTCCATGCTCAACGCTGCTGCAACCTAACGCCACCTGAACGCATCTATCATGTATAAGCTTACAAAAGCTTAGATGGTGGTGAAAGTGTGTGCACAAGATAAGTCCATGAATACAACCAGCTGTACCGACAAGATAAGTCCATTGTCTCTTTAGTGTATACTATAAAGCCCATAAATCATACATCATCGGAATAAGCAGAAATACCGACAAGATTATGAATCATATGATATCAAAATAAGCGAAAATATACTGGTAAGTTCATGAATACAGCCAGCTGTACCAAAGCTATGTAATGCAAGTCATGAAAGAGACAATAACAGATGTTGAGGATGTAATGCAATATGCAAATCCTGACGAGCTATGAATACCATCAACCTCATCTAGGCCATATAAGTGTAAAAACATAGTACCCAAAATACTAAGTACTGCGGATGCAATGTGATATGCGGTGCAAATGAAATGACTATGCTGGAATGTGAAGTTGGGATGATAGTACGAAGTATCACAAGCTATGGGGTCTATTACAAGGGACTTCTATCCAAACCAGTCCTATACCTAAATTTGGATAGTCAGACACAATGTGATAAACTCCTGATCTCAGGTTAGTCGCGCGCCCAACCGAAATCCTAGCCATGCGAAGGTACACGTGATAAATGGTTACGCACCACCAGCCCGAGTGGATAGTGAGTGAATGAATGAATGAATGGATGTGCAATTCCTACTCAATAAGTCCACATATCAGTACGGTTGCTCTCTGGAGAAATCACCGAGGTCTATTACACTCCACACCGACTGCCTCCTCCTTAGCTGCACAGCCCAGTGAGTTGAAGAGACCTCACTATCCGCCTAGTCAGCAGTCTGCCAATACCTACTCGGCTCATCGATAGCAGACCCATTTATGAGTTGGTCATACTCAGCCTTGCTTATAACCCCCTCACTCGGGCGGATAAGGCCACACCCCCTCCCAACCGACCACGACACAGTGGGAGACGCGGCCTACTGGTATTCGGCACTCGGGCGCTCATGTTCCACTTGGTCTAGACGTTGCTTCTCATGGCCTCGTAGGTTCTAGGATTTTCACCCAAGGACATCCTAAGTGCCCATAGTGCTAGAACCAAATATTTTTAGTGTCCCATCTAGCCATCCACGATGTGCTTGTGGAGGCTATGGCCCTGATGTCGCTAGGGCATACAATGATCAAGTCACACATATGCGAGATACATGAGTCACACTATCCAGTCATGCAGTAATCCTGCGTGTACTGCGTGATAATGTGGGGCACTCCGTCTCATAAGGAGTCTCATAAATGGTCTATCCAATGGCGTATGCTATGATCAAACATTCCTCATATTAGGCATACATATGATGTGTATGGGCATGAATCATGGAGTTATACTAAGTATGTTATATGGTGATGAACTATCCTCACAACGAAGATGAGCCTTGATGGCCCACACACAATAAGTATGGGCCTAGGGAGAGTTATAATGCGGACATTTAACCAACATTTTTCTTACAATGTGGACATCAAACCAACATTGCTCCTGCATAGCCAGCCATAAATATCATTACACAAACCATGGTGGAATCACATTCAATGGGCCTCATGTACATCCCATTGGGTCTCGACCCATGGGCCTCCAATACATCAAATGGGCCTCATAAATATCAAGGTGGGCCTTAACAACAAGCCCCAAATATATCAAGGTGGGCCTCCTCAAATGGGCCTTAACCCATGGGCTCCAAATACATCACAATGGGCATCAACCCATGGGCCCTAATACATCACAATGAGCCTTCACCCATGGGCTTCAAATACATCACAATGGGCTTTGTCAAATGGGTCAAAATTATATCACAATGAGCCTCAACCCATGGGCCCTAAATACATGACAGGTGGGCCCTGCACCTGGGCCTCAAAACGCGCAACAGGTAGGCCCTACTCATGGGTCAAAGATACATCCTGATGAGTCACATGTATATCAAAGTGGGCATCTCGATTGGGCCACACAAAATACATCGAAGTGGGCCTGATGGATGGGTCACATAGAACATCAAGGTGGGCCTCATGGATGGGCCATAAACACATCAAAGTGGGCTTCAACAATGGGCCTCATGTACATCAAGGTGGACCTTACAGATAGTCATATCACGAAGTGGCCCATCGTGATGTGGTTGAGATCCAACCAATTCATAAGTTAACATAGAGTTAGATGAAGTGAAAACAAAATATAAGCTTAATTGGCAGCTATTGTGGCTCCTAAGAAGTTTGAATGGAGGTCACTGTCCACATTATTTTCAATGGTGGGGTCCACTTGAGCCTTAGATCTGACTCATTCTTAGTCTCCAGCCATAAAACGATCTCTGAAAATGGTTGGAAGGTTAGGATACAACTCATGTATTATGGTGGGTCCCATAGATAGATGACATGGATGGAATAGGTGGGACCCATGGAACTTGTAGTTGTGTGCAGCCGCAGGTCTACACGCCACATGACAGCTACGTAGCTGCTACACATGCAGCTAATGCTGCTTAAAGGATAGCAGAGGTGGGTCCCACGTAGGGCCCACCCTCATAAATGTAATAATAATATACATATATATTATAATATAATATATAATATATCATATTGTATATATTAACATGATATAATATAATCTATTAATATTATGTTTAATATAGAATCAGCCCACACATGGGGTGGGCCCACCGTCCACACCACTAGACGGTGGTGTGAATGAAACACATCCATCATTATGGGTTCCACCGTCCACCTGGATGGTGGAAATGAAACACAAATATCACTGTGGCCAGACGGTGGGAATAAAACACATCATCGTAGGTTCCACGTGGGGCCCACCATGATGTTTATAGGCCATCCAACCGTTGATAAGGTTGCACGGACCTGGCTGAATAGGAAAAACAAATTTCATATTGATCCAAAATTTATGTGGCCCAGAAAATGGTTTTAATGGCAGACACACTACGTGAAAAATGGAAAAAAAATGACGGATTTAGAGACGGTTCTCGACCGTCTCTAAATTTGCTTGGTTTAAAGACGCTTTAGAGACGGCCGTAAACCGTCTCTAAAATTTTAGACGACCCCTGACCGTCCTTAATATTGTCTTAAAAATTTGAATGTCCAAAAACCATTTAAGACGGTCGTTGACCGTCTTATATGCGGTCATTTGAGATGGTCATTGGCCGTCCGCATTAGAGACGGTCCTTGGCCGTCCGCATTAGAGACGGTCCTTGACCGTCTTATACGCGATCATCTGAGACGGTCATTGGCCGTCTGCATTAGAGACTGTCATTGGTCGTCTTTTACCTGTAATCTGAGACTGTCAAAGACCATCTCTATTAGAGATGGTCTTTAACAGTCATATAGCCTTGTCAAAGACCATCTCTATTAGAGACGGTCTCAAACCGTCTCTATTAAAGACTATCAAAGACCGTCTCTATTAGAGACGGTCCTAAACTGTCTCTATTAGAGACTGTCAAAGACTGTCTCTATTAGAGACGGTCCTTAGCCATCTTTTAATTGTAGTCTGAGACTGTCAAAGACCGTCTCTATTAGAGACGGTTGTTAGCCGTCTTATTTCCCTCTAAAAGACTGTCTCTAGTAGAGATTGTCAAGGACCGTCTCTATTAGAGACTGTCAATGACCGTCTCTATTAGAGCCGGTCCTTAGCCGTCTTATAGCCATCATCTGAGACCGTTAAAGACCGTCTGCATTAGAGACGGTCCTTAACCGTCTCTAATGCTCGGGCAAAAAATTATGAATTTTGAAAAAAAAAAAAAAAGTTAAGAAGCTTAGAAAAAATAATTAACAATATTTATAAAAAAAACTGTGATTTTATAAAAATCAAAATTTTGAAAAAAAAATTTAAGAACTTTGAATAATGTTGATAACTTTTTTTAAAAAAAAAGATTTCGATAAAAAAATGATATTTTGAAAATGAAAATATTAAAAATTAAACAAATTTGTGAAAAAATTGACAAATTGTAAAAGAAAATATATATTTTTTAAAAAAGAAAACTAGATTTTGTATTTTGACAAAAAAAATAAAAAGTTATATAGCAAGATTTCGATAAAAAGATGATATTTTGAAAAAGAAATTTAAAAAATTAAACAAAATTGTGAAATTTTTGAGAAATTGAAAATTTTTTTTTTTAAGAAAAGTAGATTTTGCATTTTGATAAGAAAAATTGAAAAGTTATATAACAAAAGTGTGCCCACTAAAAAATTATATTTTGAAAAAGAAAATTTAAGAAATTAAACAAAATTGTGAAAAAATTGACAAATTGTAAAAAAAATATGTTTTTTAAAAAAAAGAAACTAGATTTTGTATTTTGACAAGAAAAATTGAAAAGTTAGATAACAAAAGTGAGATTTTAATGATGTGTTGTATATCCTTGCCGCCCCTATACATGTTTCTCCAACCCATTTTTGGGTCGGGTATAAAAAATTGTGTAGATTTTGCATCTTAAGTGGACCACACCACTGGAAAGAATGATAATATAGTACCTCGCCATTAAAAATTATAAAGATCCCATCGTAAGATTTTAGTAATGTTTATTTGCAATCCAACTTGTTGATAACGTAAAGAAGATCTAGATGAAGGTAAACTACAAAGATCAAATTGATACTACAAATATCATCTTGATATAAAAGTTTTGTGGCCTTTAGATATATACACAAATAAATCATATCCAAAGATTAAATGGACTGCATCCATGTTAAGGCATGTGAAGTAGTATTGTTTTAGGCTGCAGATGGGTCGTATGCTGCACAAATTAATAGTGATTTGAAAGAAGGTGTGCTATCTTTTGTTTTTGTTTTTTTGTTTTTTTTTTTTTTTGGTCATAAGTAATCTTTTAAAACTATGCTGGTCAGTTTTAGGTTGTAATTCTGCTTCATTTGAGATCCACACAAAATAGAGAATCAGCATAACCTAATGGTTACAGTGTTTTTTTTTTTTTTTTTTAATTACAAGCAATGGCCCGCATTGGTGGTCAATTTCAGGTCAGGTTGGTCCCAACGTGCGTTCTGGATTGTGTTTAAAACATTGCATATGTATGTAAGTGGATAATAAAATTCATATGTGTTTAAAACATTGCATATATTTTGAGATATTTTTAATTTTATCATACTAGCATAAATGCATTGGGTCACATATATTAGAATTAAAGTTAGTGGTTAGTGGGATATGATGTATGATATTTGATGAATCAAGACATTTGACATGAGACTATTATAGTAAGTAGTAGAGCTGGGCATGAGATGACTTGACTAACTTGACTCGTTCAGACCCAACTTGATCTGAACCAAATGGTGAGTCGGTTCGAACCGAGTAGGCTTCACCCAATCCGAACTCAAACCAAGTCGAGTTTGAGTTATCTAGTAACTCGACCTGACTTAACCCGAAACTCGATTTGGTTAGACTCGACTCAATCTGAAACCTGACTCCAATTCGGGTGTGTGTGTGTGTGTGTGTGACTCGATCCGAAACATGACTCGAAATCGGGTGTGTGTGTGTGTGTGTGTGTGTGTGTCTATATATATATATATATATATATATATATATATGTGTGTGTGTGTGTGTGTGTATGTATGTATATATATGGACCACAAATAAATCATATCCAAAGATTAAATGGACCACACCTAAGATAAGGGGAACATATTGGAGGCCATAAAAGTTTTGGATCGAGATGATTTTTGTTTTTCCCCTTCATCTAGGCATGTCTGACCTAATAAACAGATTGGATGCTAAATAAATGGTATAGTGGGCCTTACAAGGATTTAAATGATGGATATTCAATCACTATTGTTTTCATGCGGTGTGGTCCACTTGATATTTATATACCTCTCATTTTTGGCCCCACCATATGATGTATGCTTTATATCCACACCTTCCATCCATTTGGAGAGATCATTTTAGGGAAATATTGAAAGAACAAGTTAAATCCAAAGCTCCAGTGGACCCTAGCACAAAAAACAGTGGGACAGTGATGCCCACCATTAAAAACTTTTAAAGACAACAAAAGTTTTATATATATTAATCTTGTTTGCCCAATATCTTTCTGGACAATCTAATCAGTTCAAATTGAAGAGTAAATAACTTCAGATGTTTAATCAAAATTCACTCAAATTGTTGATCAATCTTGTTTGCTCAATATCTCTCATATGTAGTATGATCGAGGCGAGTAACCATTTTTGGATGTTGGTCGATGCTCTATGAGTCCCACCATGATGTATGTGTTCATCCATGTTGTCCATCCATTTTTACAAATCATATTAGGGCCTGATACCAAAAATGAGAGGGATATAAATCTCAGGTGGACCACACCACATGAAAACAATAGTGATTGGATATCCACCATTAAAACCCTCCTAAGGCCCATTGTACTTTTTATTTGTTGATTAGGTCATACAGGTCCAGATGAAGGGAAAAAAATATCAGATTGATCCATAACTTTATATGGCCCTTTTTTAATGGTCGACACTCATTCAACATTGTTTCTATAATGTGATCCAGTTGAGATTGGGACATACCTCATTTTTGTCCTACAGTGATTTTTATTTGTCATCCAACCTATTCAATAGATCACAAATACATGGATGAAGGGAAAACTAAAATATCAACTTGATCCAAAACTTCAGTGGCCTCCCAAATTTTTTTAATGGTAGACGTTTAGTTTATACTATTTCCTATGATGTGGTCCACTTCAGGTTTTTATAGGCTTTATTTTTTAGCTTATGTAATAAAATTATATGTTAAAATGGATGGATGGAGTGGATAAAATGAATAAATCATGGTGGGCCCCATAGGATTTACTCTGTACTTTTGGGACGCGAATTTCCTGCGAAAGCCTTTCGTAGGAAGTTCCTGCGCAAGGATTCTGGATGGGGCCCACTGTGATGTTTGTTAAAAGTCCAACCTGTTCATCCAATTTTTGAGCTCATTTTAGGACGTGAGACCGAAAATGATTAGGATCAAAAACTCAAGTGGGCCATACTAGATGAAACAGTGGGGAAAGGAATTCCTACTGTTGAAACCTTCCCAGGGTCCACCTTGATGTTTATATTCCATCCAAGCCGTTTATAAGGTCATTTTCACTGTGATGAAGTGAAAAAGCCAAGAAATTAAATTGATACAAAAGTTTTGTGGCCATATAAATGTTTCAACGGTGGTCACTAAATCTCCACTGTTTCCTCTCGTGTGGCCCACTTGAGTTTTTGATCCTCCTCATTTTTAGTGGCATGGCCTAAAATGAACTCTAAAAATGGATTGACGGAGTGGCTTTCTCACAAACATCATAGTGGCCCCCATATAGAATCTTGCACAGGAACTTCCTGCGAAAGCCTTTCGCAGGAAATCCGCATCCGTACTTTTAGGAACGGATTGACTACTCCCCTTGACACCAGCCAATGACAGGTGGCCAGTGCTCTATTGTTCCTACCATGATGTATGTGTTTCATCCATGCCATCCATATATTTTTACAGGTAATTTTATAATATGAGACCAAAAATGAGATATATGCAAATCTCAAGTGGACCACATTATAGGAAACAATGTTGAATGAGCGTCGACCATTAAAAATATGATCAATAGCCATAAAAGTTTTGGATCAAGCTGATTTTTATTTTTTCCCTTCATCTGGTCCTGTGTGACCAAATCAACAGATTGGATATCAAATAAAAGTCATAGCCAAAAGTTAATTATCTGTCGGTGCACCACACATTTTGAATGGTGGACATCCAACTGTCCACTTTTTTCTCATTTTGTGGCCCACCAGAGACTTAATTAGGGCTAATTTTTGGTGATATAACTTAAAATGATGTTGAGAAATGGATGGAGGGCGTGGATGAAACATATCCATCATGGTGGGGCCCAAAGAGCCCTCCCCTTTCCAAAGCTATATTTGCCATTTTTTGTTTTGTAAAAAGATAGTGAGTTTTGTACAAAATGTAAAATAGTGGTGACTCGTTCATGAAAATAGTGGCAATGATATAAAGTTATCCAGACCATTCAAATAATCCTTCTAGTTGCGAAATGTGTAATATTTATAATTTTCTTATATAATACAATCTTAACCATCCAGAAAATGGTCCCTCTTGCATGTACGACTGTTACCAGGTTCTTTTGTTATAAACAATGCTAAACACACACTGTTTTGGATTTGACAGAGTGATCTTATTTAGAAGAGGATTTGCAATATCGAGCGCCATTTCTATTTTCCCATTTTCAAGCCGCGACATCTTCCGTCGCCAGCATCTTCCATCACCTCGAGCAACGGCATCTTCCTTCACCATCGACAGTGTCATCTTCCATGGATCAGTGTCTTCAAATAGGTGAGCTTCTCTTTCCTCATTGATCGGACCCACCATGATGTGTTTTATGTGGTCCCACTATGATGTATTCCACTACGATCGGATCTATCCATCCATCATGTGGACCACACCATTGGAATCACCAATCCCATTGTGTATGGTAATGGGCAGATTGAGGAAGATGGTATCGTGTCCTTCCTCTCGGACCCAATCGGTCAAGGGTTGGAAATCATCGTAAGAGCAGTTCGTATCCTTTTTTATCTCCTTTTTCCATTTTAGTACTCGTTTGGGCTTAGTATACCAAGAGAACTTGAGGCAAGAACTTGCATTGATTTAAACAGATAGTTATATGGATGCGTTTGGATGGCAAAATTCAGTTTGGGTTCTTTTGGAAGGCAAGAAAGGAAAAACCGTGATTTGGGTTTTCTTCCAAATGAATATTCTTTTCTATTGCTTAGTGTTTAATGGAGTTTTTGTATTGATTCGATGATGCTTTGGTGGAGGTGTTGTGATCCTCTTAGTTGAGCAAACGTGAAAATTCCTTTTTTTTTAAGGGTGAGTTGATAGAGCGATTTGTGGGGCCCACATCTTTGCACTATGGCAAGTGGGGGCCATGGTTCGGTGATCTAGGCAATTGGCCCAATTGGATGGAACTCGCTCCAAAAATTGCCCTGATTGGAGGATCTTGATTTCTCATATTAGGGACCATTTCTCAATCATCTCTAGGTTTCTCTTTTTAACAAGTCTGGTTGTTGGGTGGACTGGTGTTGTCCTCTTCTTACTCTATTCCTCTTAACCATCTATATGCAAGATGTGGGGGCTCATAATGCTAAGTGATGGGCCCCACTAGTAGTAACTAAGGCCCGTTATACAAATCATGGGGCCGAGGAATTAGATGCTTGTTCCCTAGATTCTCACAAATTGAAAGATCACAACCATCCAGTCTTTGGCCTTTTCACATTGGATGTGGATTTGTTGTTTTCTCAATGCCTCATTTAGGCACATGGACAGTTCGATTTTTTCTATTTTTTGTTTCATGTTGGGTGTTTAGGAAATGATCTCTTTAATGATACTAGTTGAAGTAGGTTCTGATACTTGTAAGTCTGAAATTTTCTTGAATTTCTCTTTTGGTTAGTATTTTTGGGGCTTTTTGATATTTCCAGTTGGCGATAATTGGTTTTGGCCTTTAGTTTTTCATGTTTTTCTGTTATTTGTCTTTGAATTTTTATGGTTTTGTTTTGTTTTGTTTTGTTTTTATTTTTTATGTTTTTTTTTTTTTTTTTTGAGTTAAGGAATGTTCTTTGGTGTAGCCTTTTAGCTATTTTTGTTAGAGATTGAGCTATTCTAGCTATGGTAGCATCTGATTTCATTTTCACCCATTTATTCATTGTTGTGGGGCTAGCTTTTTTCATTGCTACTGTTAGAGATTGAGGCCAGTTGTTCTCTGACCTATATTTTTCAATAGAGAGTGATGGGTTGACTCTTTTTTAGTTTCTCTTCTTAGATTTATTGCTGCTTTTATGGGGATTTAATGTTCATACCTTTCATTTCTTTTAATTATTTTTTCTTTTTTTGCCATGCTATGGAGGTGTGAATTGTATTGTTGTTGTTTTTGTATTGTTACCATTTTTTGATGGGATGATTAAAAGGCTTGTATTTCTTTATTTCATTTTTTGAATTTATTACCCATGATGTCCCATCACTGCCTTTTTTGTAACATTGGTTGGATGATTGTTCCATTTTCTTCTTTTTATGTGTTCCTGCTATTTTTCAACTACATGATGATGTGGTTGGTTACAAGTGAAAAATTTTCAAATTTGAAAGAGATTAGGATTTGGTCTTATAGTAATTCTTTTGTATTTGAATGTTAGAACTTACATAATGCAATCTCTCTTGTTACTAGTTGTTTGGATTGATCATACCTTTTACATATGAAATATCAATGCCATTAATCTCATCCAAAACAAAGACAACAACAATTTATAATAGAAATTTCCCCAGATTTCCCTTTGCGTTGATATTTCAACAAAACAGCTGGTTAGCTGCTCTGTTGTTGCATCTGGGGTGAACAGATGTATCCAAAATTTCATTCTTCCTCTCTTTATTCATGAAGGTGCGTGATAATGGACATATATTTGATAAATGAAAATAATAAAAGAAATCAAGAAGTCATGAAACAATATTAAGAAAGTGCCGGGTTTTTATATTAAACAAGAAGTCGTGAAGATTCTTATGTAATTCTCATATTTTGCAGCCATACTAGCAACCACACAATGGAGCAGTTGCACAGAGAATTCAGAATATGGGATGGAGGGCTGATGGTGGTCTTTGGCTTCTAGTGCGTGGTGGTGAACTTCACCTTAGCAAAGGCACAGGGGTAAGTACAAGAGAAGAACTTTCTCATTTTTAAAGAAAAAAAGAAAGAGAGAGTGTAATGTAGATTTGTGTATCTATATTCTTATCTAATGATGCCTGAATACTAGTATTCTTCATTTATTATTATTATTATTATTATTATTATTATTATTATTATTATTATTATTATTTTACTAAGATTGCAAATGCAGGTGCGTTTGGTTCTATTAATTCTACCATTTTCATGTAGGAATGGGCATTGTCCCTTTGATGCTATTGTAGATGATATCACCAATTGGGTTGTTTATCCTATCTGATGACTTCTAAATGGATTACAGCATGGGAAAAGCTCGCTAGTTGGATCTGTAGGATAATCCAATCTGTACAATTTGTGGAGACTGGTCTATTTATTTGGGGGCCCACTCAATTCAAAGTATCATCATTGTTATATTTGGGCCTCTTTTAACTTCCAATTGTTATGTACAATTGCAGTTTAAAATATGGGTCTCAATTTTTTTAATCAAAATGATGAATGAATAACAATGGAATGGAGCATGTAATTTTATCTAAATAATGATTTTAAAAAACTAAAAATTTTTGACAGCATGAGATTGAAGGAATTTACTAGCTGCTATGGTCTAAAGATAAGCTTTTAATTGTGTGGGTGATTTGAAGTTATCGACCATGATAAATTTATCATGCTGAAATTTGCATATTCAATGTTTTCAACATGCAGCTATTTCTCATATGCTTCTCATATTTGCTAACCTTTCATTTGCAACTAGTCCATGATTAATGTTGGTGCATGCGTATTAATTAACTAAGTATATTCTTATATGGGAGATTGGTATATGAGAGGTAGATGATGCATGGGAACTAGATTCTTTATGAAAACTTTCAGTTTCCTTTAGATCCTACTCCATCTATCATCTATCACTTCTGGCAGCCTTTTTCAAAGTCTTCACATCTTATGACTGCAAATTCCATCAAACAACATAGCCCACTGGATTATTCAAAGCACCCTTTAGTGATATTCCTTCTAGAGCATCCGGCCTCTATCATTATAGAAGCCTATTTTGAATAACAGCTATGGTTTTTGGCTAGGACAAGTTGATGCAAAAGAGTTTTAAGGTCCTCCAAATTGCAAAATCAAATGAGTAGAAAAGGAGTTGGTTCAATGACCTCCACTCTTAAACACTTGATTCACATGTTCATCATTATTTTTCATTATTTTTCTTTTTCCTTTTAATTTTTTGATCAAATGGCTTTTCATTAACATATTCTTTTTGGAATCCGTAGTGTATGCAACTGTATTTTACTTTACAATGCACCCTTCTTGATGAACGGCCTGGATCTTTGACAAGGGTTGTTCACCTAGATCTGTTTTCCTTTCAGATCTCATTGTTTGGAGTTTTGATTTTATTTATTTATTTTCTTTCTTTTTCATTTCAACCATCTCCACTGTATTGAAAGGCAAAGGAAAGGCCCTATTGAGGCACTCTGGCTTGATAAAAGTTGTTGAAAACATCTTTTTCTTAATGTCTTTAATCTTTTTCATGGCTCTTTGAATCCTTTGATTAGAAATAATATTAGTTGACAGTTGTTGGTATGGGTAGCTAACAGTAGAAGGTTATTACAAGGATGGTTTTATATAGCACACTTTACCCAACCAAGGGTTTATGACAACCAGCAACTCTAATAAGATTTTTATAGATATTGCTGCATAAGGAGTATGATATGTATTCATTAAGCATGAGCTACCATCTTTGAAACTGAATCTGTCATTAGTTTCTTCAAAGAAGGGGGGTTGCTTGTGCTAGAGTGGTTCTTCAATCATTTCTTTTTTTTTTTTTTTTGTTGATTAGTTTTGGTTCTTTCATGGTTTTAAGGGAATGGCATTGCGAGTTGTTTCATGCTTTCTAGGGAACTAGATGGTCATGATCTCTCTTTTTTGGTTCTTTCATAGATCCAGATAAATAGTTCTTGGTGGAGTTTTCTAAAATTCTTTTGGGAAGTTCTTTTCTGGAGTTTCAGATAAATAGTTCTCAAAAGAAGCTTACCAAGATTTTAAGTTTGAAAGAAGCTTACCAAAATTTTCTTCTTCTTTTGAGTGTGGATGGTTGGAATACATGTAGAATCATTAAATGTACAAACGCATGCCTTAGATCAAATTTTTACATCTCATTTTCTATTGTTATTATATTTTAGTTTCAGCTAAATTTTCAAATGAATAGTGTCAGTTCACACTTCACAAAATTCAGACAAACGAGTGTTTGAACTATAATGGTGGTTGCTGGGAAGACAAGGCTGCCAACATTACTGGTTGTAAGGTATTAAAGGTTACAATTAGCCCAGCATACAAGTTGAGATGTTTTCATGTATGCTGATAATTGCTTTGTTTCTTCAGGATACATTCCGTGGAAGGGTGTGTGAGTGTCCATTGGTTCAGGAAGTGCAGTTTAAGGGAGATGTTTATAGCAGTTGTCAAGGTAAACCTCTCTCTTGCTCTCTAGGGTATATCCTATCTCTGTATCTCACACACACTTTCATATAAAAGAGAGTTTTTAGGTTGTAGAAGGGTGTCCTATTTCATGGGATTGCTACTTACTAGTTTTACTTCTTTTCCATTACTCTTACCACTATGTTATATGCAAGTACCTATGGTCTCCTATATATTTGTTGTATATGATTACTTGGAACTGAATGTGCAAACCTTCATTACTAGCTATAGTTGCTAGATCCATCTAATTGATGGATGAATGGAATGGTTTATTTGAATGTAAAACTGTCATGATATGTTCATGTGATGTGTGAACAGTCTCTGTAGGTATTTCACACCCTTTTATCATACTTATCTGCAAAATGCACTTATCCACAGTGCCTTCAAATTGATTTTGATATATTCTTTGGTGACATCAAGATCTTATATATATGGTTTTTATCATTTATGCAAAAAATGCTTATATATAGTGTTTTCAAATTGATTTTGAAACCCAGCATTGTTTCAAGAAGAACCTTCATTTTGTTTCATGAACAGAGGATGGACAAGTGATGAGCTTTTTTGTTGTATTAGAAAGAAAATTTATTAGGAGATGTCTAAGCAAGGCACATGGCATAATTATAAGTACTATCTCTCCATATGTCACATTGGTTATATATGAAAAGATCATCAACTATCTACTTTGTTTCAATCTAGAAAAAAAAGAAGAAGCAGTATTTGGTCTAGCTGGATGTATCTGACTAATAAATTGGACCTTACTGATAAATTGGAATTTTTTATTTAGTAAATGTTTTCTTGATGTACATACACTGTAGTTCCATTGAATTCTCAACCCTATGATCATTCTGGTGATTATAATGCTAGAAATGGTTTGTTTCTGTTTAAAGTGGCTACGAGATGTAAATTTGTGAATTTTCTCGGGCTAGAAATAAATAAGAAGGAAAATATTTCTTTTTTCTTTTTAATTGGTGAAAGTAACTTTCATGCTTTAACAAATTTCGATCTGGTGCAGCTTGTGAAACAATGTCTAGATTTTGTTCAACAACAAGGCTTGAAGAATGTGTGAGTGCTCTTTTTTTAAGCATGGTTAATTTTGATCTTTTTACTAGATGTAACATAGACTTCTCTATTACTTCTATGTTTCCTTTCTAGTCTGGTACATTATACTTTCATAAAAGATGCATATTGAGAACTTTTATTCTAGATGAATCTTACAAGACATATGGATGCTTAGTCGTCAGCACCATCATCTAAGCCTTATACCAACTAATCGGGATTGGCTACACCAATAATATTATGCACATAGACAGAAAATGCTTGCAATGAATGTTTATGAGTACTTGGTAATTTTGAAGTCTTTGGTTAGGGTTTGGGCTGAAAGTACGAGTACTGGAGCTGACGCTTTCAGAGTCCAAACTCATTCTTTTGAAAAATAGAAAAATGGGAATATTAGTAAATATGGATTTTCTTGTTAAGAAGAAAATGGAAGGTAAAGAAGAGACATAACTGGAACTTTGCACTGTGAAAAGTTATATTAACTATCTTACTTTCTCCGTTGAATTTGACGTCCAGGAAATGGACCTTTTCCAGAAAACCATGCATTTAAAACCATTAAATCCTTCTCAGACATCTGAGTTTATTGAACTGAATTGAATTATTACAATTCAATTTTGTTGAATATCCAAACGCAAGGTTTTCATGAATTAGGAAAATGAATTCATTCTAACCCATTTTGTTGAATATCCAAACATAAGGATTTTTTTTATTTATTATTTTTTTTTTTTATGATATGCAATAGCTTTTTAGAATTCATATGTTGGTGCATACTTGTGCTCATTCACATGGACTATGACTATCTTACTTAAATTTCTTTGGTTTTTTAAATTTTTGTATCTAATTTTAAATTTCTAGGCCCTAAAATAAGGTTTGAGGTGCTGTCAACAATGTTAATAGAATCCTCCAAGTCAGATTATTGATTGGACCTGATTTTATTTAAATGATCTTGATAATCCATTTTATTTAAATGACAGACCCGGATGTGCGTCGGAGCTATCCGGATGAGTGGGGGCCCTTGGAAGGTGGGAACCGCTATTATGACCATGATGAAGCTGTCCATTTCCTATGGACAGCATTGGAGGGGCCTGACCATTTGGACAGGTTGTGTTTATGTATTTGCTCGAAATTAATGGAGTAGACCCCAATGTGCGTCGGAGCTATCCAGATGAGCGGGGGTCCGTGGAAGGTGGGACCGCTGTTATGACCATGATGAAGCTGTCCATTTCCTATGGACAACATTGGAGGGGCCAGGCCATTTGGACAGGCTGTGTTTATATATTTGCTCGAAATTATTGAAGTAGACCCGGATGTGCGTCGGAGCTATCCGGATGAGTGGGGGTCCTTGGAAGGTGAGAACCGCTATTATGACCATGATGAAGCTGTCTATTTCCTACGGATAGCATTGGATAGGCCTGGCTATTTGGACAGGCCGTGTTTATATCTGTTTTTGTAGGGACCATACCCTTAACCTAAACCACACCCTAAACCTATAACCTAAACCTATTCTCAATTCCCTAGAGCTATAACCTATAACCTAAACCTAACCGCAAACCAAAACCTATAACCTAAACCTTAACCTAAACTTAAACCCACAACTAATCCTAATCTCAACTCCCTAACCTAAACCTAAACCTAAACATGAAAACCCAAACCTAAACCCGAACACGAACCCGATTTCCTAAACCTAAGCCTTAACTTATTCTCAATTCCCTAAACCTATAGCTTATAACCTAAACTTAAACCTTAACGTAAACCTATAACCTATAACCTAAACCAAAACTTAAAACCTAAATGTATTCTCAATCCCTAAACCTAAACCTACACCTAATCCTAATCTCAACTCCCTAACCTAAACCTAAACCTAAACTTGAAAACTAAACCGAAACCCGATCCCAAACCCGAATCGAATCCCTAAACCCTTATCCTAAACCTAAAACCCAAACGTAAACCCGATCTCGAACCCGAACCGATTTCTATACCTAAACCTAACGTTTTCTCAAATCCCTAAACTTAAACCGACACCTAATCCTAATCTCAACTCCCTAACCTAAACCTAAAACTAAACCTAAACATGAAAACCCAAACCTAAACCTAATCCCGAACCCGAACCCGATTTCCTAAACCTAAACCTTAACCTATTCTCAATTCCCTAAACCTATAGCTTATAACCTAAACCTAAACCTTAACTATAACCTAAACCTAAACCTAAACCTAAAACCTAAATATATTCTCAAATCCCTAAACCTACACCTACACCAAATCCTAATCTCAACTCCCTAACCTAAACTTAAACCTAAACTTGAAAACCCAAACCTAAACCCGATTCCGAACCCAAACCCGATTTCTTAAACATAAACCATAACTTATTCTCAATTCCCTAAACCTATAGCTTATAACCTAAACCTAAACCTAAACCTTAACCTATTCTCAAATTCCTAAACCTACACCTACACCTAATCCTAATCTAAACTGCCTAACCTAAACATAAACCTAAACTTGAAAACCCAAAACTAAACCCGATCCCGAACTCGAACCCGATTTTCTAAACCTAAACCTTAACCTATTCTCAAATCCTTAAACCTATACCTACACCTAATCCTAATCTCAACTTCCTAACCTAAACCTAAACCTAACTTAAAACCCAAACCTAAACCCGATCCCAAACTCGAACCCGATTTCCTAAACCTAAACCTTAACCTATTCTCAATTCCTTAAACCTATAGCTTATAACCTAAACCTAAACATTAACCTAAACCTAAACCTAAACCTTAACCTTAACCTCTTCTCAAATTCCTAAACCTACACCTACACACCTAATCCTAATCTAAATTCTCTAACCTAAACCTAAACCAAAACTTAAAACCCAAACTAAAACCCGATCCCGAACCCGAACTCCGATTTCCTAAACCTAAACCTTAACCTATTCTCAAATCCCTAAACCTAAACCTACACCTAATCCTAATCTAAACTCCCTAACCGAAACCTAAATCTAAACTTGAAAACCCAAACCTAAACCTAATCCCGAACCTGAACCCGAATTCCTAAACCTAAACCTTAACCTATTTTCAAATCCCTAAACCAAAACCTATACCTATACCTAAACCTGATCCCGAACCCAAACCCGATTCCCTAAACCTAAACCTTAACCTATTCCCAATTCCCTAAACCTATAGCTTATAACCTAAACCTAAACCTTAACCTAAACCTAAACCTAAACCGATAACCTTAACCTAAACCAAAACCTATGACTTAAAATCAAAATGTATTCTCAAATCTCTAAACCTAAACCTACACCTAATCCTAATCAAAACTCCCTAACCTAAACCTAAACCTAAACCTAAACTTGAAAAGCCAAACCTAAAACCCGATCCCGACGAACCCGATTTCCTAAACCTAAACCTTAACCTATTCTCAAATCCCTAAACCTAAACCTAAACCTACACCTAATCCTAATCTAAATTCCCTAACCTAAACCTAAACCTAAACTTGAAAACCCAATCCCGAACCCGAACCCGATTCTTAAACCTAAACCTTAACCTATTTTCAAATCCCTAAACCTAAACCTACACCTACACCTAATCCTAATCTCAACTCCCTAACCTAAACCTAAACCTAAACTTGAAAACCCAAACCTAAAACCGATCCCGAACCCGAACATGATTTCTAAACCAAAACCTTAACCTATTCTCAATTCCCTAAACCTATAGCTTATAACCAAAACCTAAACCCGAACCTATAACCTAAACCTAAAACCTAAATATATTCCCAAATCCTTAAACCTACACCTACACCTAATCCTAATTTCAACTCCCTAACTAAAACCTAAACCTAAACTTGAAAACCCAAACCTAAACCCGATCCGAACCCGAACCCGATTTCCTAAACCTAAACCTTAACCTATTCACAATTCCCCTCAACCTATAGCTTATAACCTAAACCTAAACCTTAACCTTAACCTAAACCTAAACCCGAACCTATAACTTTTAATCTAAACCTAAAACATAAATATGTTCTCAAATCCCTAAACATACACCTACACCTACACCTAATCCTAATCTCAACTCCCTAACCTAAACCTAAACCTAAACTTAAGAACCCAAACCTAAACCCGATCCCGATCCCGAACCCGAACCCGAACCCGATTTCCTAAACCTAAACCTTAACCTATTCTCAATTCCCTAAACCTATAGCTTATAACCTAAACCTAAACCTTAACCTAAACCTAAACCTAAACCTTAACCTATTCTAAAATTCCTAAACTTACACCTACACCTAATCCTAATCTAAACTCCCTAACCTAAACCTAAACCTAAACTTGAAAACCCAAACCTAAACCCGATCCCAAACCCGAACCCGATTTCCTAAACCTAAACCTTAACCTATTCTCAAATCCTTAAACCTAAACCTACACCTAATCCTAATTTAAACTCCCGGCCTAAACCTAAACCTAAACTTGAAAACCCAATCCCGAACCCAAACCCGAATTCTTAAACCTAAACCTTAACCTATTTTCAAATCCGTAAACCTAAACCTACACCTAATTTTAATCTCAACTCCTTAACGTAAACCTAAACCTAAACTTGAAAACCCAAACCTACACCCGATCCCGAACCCAAACCCGATTTCCTAAACTTAAACCTTAACCTATTCTCAATTCCCTAAACCTATAGCTTATAACCTAAACCTAAACCTAAACCTTAACCTAAACCTATAACCTTAACCAAAACCAAAACCTATGACCTAAAACCTAAATGTATTCTCAAATCTCTAAACCTAATCCTAATCTCAACTCCTAACCTAAACCTAAACCTAAACCTAAACTTGAAAACCCAAACCTAAAACCCGATCCCAAACCCAAACCCAATTTCCCAAATCTAAACCTTAACCTATTCTCAAATCCCTAAACCTATACCTACACCTAATCCTAATCTAAACTCCCTAAACCTAAACCTAAACCTAAACTTGAAAATCCAAACCTAAACCCAATCCCAAACCCGAACCCGAATTCCTAAACCTAAACCTTAACCTATTTTCAAATCCCTAAACCTAAACCTACACCTAATCCTTATCTCAACTCCCTAACCTAAACCTAAACCTTACTTGAAAACCCAAACCTAAACCCGATCCCGAACCCGAACCCAATTTCCTAAACCTAAACCTTAACCTATTCTCAATTCCCTAAACCTTAACCTATAAACTAACTTAAACCTAAACCTATAACCTACACTTATAACCTAAACCTAAACCTATAACCTAAACCTAAGCTTAAAACCTAAACCTAAACCTATGACCTAACCTAAACCTAAAACCTAAACCTTAACCAATAACCTAAAACCTAAATGTATTCTCAAATCCCTAAACCTATACCTACACCTAATCCTAATCTCAACTCCTAACCTAAACCTAAACCTAAACTTGAAAACCCAAACCTAAACCTAAACCCGAACCCGATTTCCTAAACCTAAACCTTAACCTATTCTCAAATCCCTAAACCTAAACCTACACCTAATCATAATCTCAACTCCCTAACCTAAACCTAAACCTAACTTGAAAACCCAAACCTAAACCCAATCCCGAACCCGAACCCGATTTCCTAAACCTAAACCTTAACAAATTCTCAATTCCCTAAACCTTAACCTATAACCTAACCTAAACCTAAACCTATAACCTACACTTATAACCTAAACCTAAACCTATAACCTAAACCTAAGCTTAAAACCTAAACCTATGACCTAAAACCTAAATGTATTCTCAAATCCATAAACCTAAACCTACACCTAATCCTAATCTCAACTCCCTAACCTAAACCTAAACCTAAACTTGAAAACCCAAACCTAAACCCGATCCCGAACCCGAACCCGATTCCTAAACCTAAACCTTAACCTATTCTCAATTCCCTAAACCTATAGCTTATAACCTAAACCTAAACCTTAACCTAAACCTTAACCTAAACCTATAACCTTAACCTAAACCAAAACCTATGACCTAAAACCTAAATGTTTTCTCAAATCTCTAAACCTAAACCTACACCTAATCCTAATCTCAACTCCCTAACCTAAACCTAAACCTAAACTTGAAAACCCAAACCTAAAATCCAATCCCGAACCCGATTTCCTAAACCTAAACCTTAACCTATTCTCAAATCCCTAAACTTAAACCTACACCTAATCCTAATCTAAATTCCCTAACCTAAACCTAAACCTAAACTTAAAACCCAAACCTAAACCCAATCCCGAACTCGAACCCAAATTCTTAAACCTAAACCTTAATCTATTTTCAAATCCCTAAACCTAAACCTACACCTAATCCTAATCTCAACTCCCTAACCTAAACCTAAACCTAAACTTGAAAACCCAAACCTAAACCCGATCCCGAACTCGAACCCGATTTCTAAACCTAAACCTTAACATATTCTCAATTCCCTAAACCTATAGCTTATAAGACCTAAAACCTTAACCTTAACCTAAACCTATAACCTTAAAACCAGAAACCTATAACCTAAAACCTTAACCTATAACCTACAACCTAAACTTATAACCTATAACCTAACCTTAACCTTAACCTAAAACCTAAACCTTAACCAATAACCTAAAACCTAAACCTAAACCTAAAACCTAAATGTATTCTCAAATCCCTAAACCTAAACCTACACCTAATCCTAATCTCAACTCCCTGTCTAAACCTAAACCTAAACCTAAAACATAAATGTATTCTCAAATCCCTAAACCTAAACCTACACCTAATCCTAATCTCAACTCCCTAACCTAAACCTAAACTTGAAAACCCAAACCTAAACCCGATCCGAACCCTAACGCTATTTCCTAAACCTAAACCTTAACCTATTCTCAATTCCCTAAACCTAAACCTTAACGTAAACCTAAACCTTAACCTAAACTTAAAACCTAAACCTAAACCTAAACCTATAACCTAAAACCTAAACCTAAAGCTAAAACCTGAATGTATTCTCAAATCCCTAAACTTAGACCTACACCTAATCCTAATCTCAACTCCCTAACCTAAACCTAAACTTGAAAACCCAAACCTAAACCCGATATTGAACCTGAACCTGAACCCGATTGTTGTAATAATGTAGCCCAATCACATGACAACAAACAAGAATGTATCCCTTTTAACACATGCCCCTTTTTACAAAGCTTTAATTTTTGTTTTTGTTTCTATTAATTGAAACACTTTTTTTTTTGCATTATTTGCTCATATTAGTTTTATTTTAATGATCAGTTTTATTTTAAAAAAGTGCCCACTTTTTTGGATGAAGTTTCTGCAATTCTTCCTGATTCTAAATTATAATGTTTTATTGGTTGAATATTTTTTTATTAGATGAAAGACAAAAAGAAAATCGTTGCTGATTTTTTTCCTTTTTTTAACTTATGAAGTTAAACTTATTTATATGTATTATGCGTGGATGAATGTAATGTGGATAAGATTGTTTGTGTTTGGATGGATGTAGTTTATGTTTGGATGGATTTACCTAGTTTGGGTTTAGATGGATGTGAATGTGATGAAATGTGGATAAGATTGTTTTTTTACTTATGAAGTTAAACTTATTTATCTGTATTATGCGTGGATGAATGTAATGTGGATAGGATTGTTTGTGTTTGGATGGATGTAGTTTATGTTTGGATGGATTTACGTAGTTTGAGTTTAGATGGATGTGAATGTGAATGTGATGAAATATATTGTATAATAGGTGATCAGGAAAAATACTGTAAGAGCTCAAATTTGAAAATGTCCTTTAAGGGTCATAAGAGACGGCCCATAGCAGTCCTTCTAAAGGATGGTCCATGACCGTCCTTTTAAAGGACGGTCTTTAACCGCCTTTTAAAGGCTCATATGAGACGGTCCATGACAATCCTTTTTAAGGACGGTCCATGATCATCCGTTTAAAGGACGGTCCATGGCCATCCTTTGAAGGCTCATAAAAGACGGCCCATCACAGTCCTTCTTAAGGACGATCTATGACCGTCCATTTAAAGGACGGTCTATGGCCGTCCTTTGAAGGCTCATAAGAGACAGTCCATGACGGTCCTTTTTAAGGATGGTCCATGACAGTCCTTTTAAAGGACGGTCCATGGCCGTCCTTTTTAAGCTTATAAGAGACGGTCCATGATAGTCCATTTTAAGGATGGTCCATGGCCGTCCTTTTTTAGGATGGTCCATAATCATCTTTTTTTTCGTCAATAAGAATGACAGTTTTCAACTATCCTTTAAGTAATAGGACACGTCAAAATTTGACGGCCTATGCGACGGTCCATGACCGTCCTTTTTGGTCATTTGGGATGGTTTTGGACCGTCCTTTTTTTGCTATTTTGGAGTAGTGACAGTTCAACCCCACTATTTGCTGTGATGTGGGCCATCTGAGATCCAGATCGGGCTGATTTTTTTTTTTTGGGGGGGGGGGCATTGTCCCAAAGGGGACCCAACATATGCACGGCGTGGATGTTACAAACACATCACGGTAGGTCCCACATATGGGACGGTTGTCCCTGTCCACCCGCCAGCCAACGTACCAGCAGCAGGCACTGCCTGCTTATAAATTTTTCTTTTCTTTGAAAAAATAGAATTTTTTGGGGTTTTTCATAGGTGGGGCCCGCATCAGGTGGATCCGACCCAACCATTGGTCGCTATGGCTCAAGACAAGCTAAACAAGCCCAATATTGAGCATATTTTGGTGTATAGAAATGACAGGGGTTATTTCAATGGTACGCACACTGTTTGTTATGCTATGGCCCGCCCGAAAGTCGGATTAGCCCCATTTTTCAGCTCAACGCCTAAAACGGTATGGGGAAAAGGATGGACGGTGTGGATTAAATTTATACGTCGAGGTGGGGCCTACATAGATAGCCCTTCCCAAAAGCTTTAAAAATAAAACTAATATTTGTGTTTTCCAGTGACGTCCAGCGTCCTTGGACGCTAGACGGTTTGGGCTTACCACAAACGCAAGGTGGGCCCTACTCAGGTGGGCCACCAAATGGAGAATGGTGTGGATACAACACATATAAAGTGAGCCCCACCTATAGAGGACTTGAATAAAAATGCATGCCTTATGGTGGGGTCCATCCAGGTGGGCCACACGCCACATCATCATACCAAAAAAAAATATGAAAGAGAGAGAGAGAAAGAAAGAGAGACATGTGATGATGGAGGAACCCCGGTATTATGGGCCCTCCCTTGCATGATCTATAACATACGTCAAGTGGGTCCCAATACATGTGGGCCCACCAAATCAAAAAATCAACGGTGGAGATTCCTTCTCCACCAAAATGGAAGGTCTAGATGACCTCTTTCAAACTTAGAAAGTAAACATCATGATGGGGTCCATGGAGAATGGCCCTATCATGGAATGATCATGATAATCAAGGTGGTCCATTGGCCACATCTTAGGATCCAAAGTGAGATCCATACTATCGATCGGTAGGCCTCACTTGGCCCATCATAAAAACATGAAAACTAGCCTATAGAAGCACCCACCATTCGATCTTCTTGGTCCGTTGGAAAGTCGATCTTCTTTTTCTTTACTTTGATGGAGGGTGATGAGGTTTGAATGGCTAGGATGATGGTTCTTGGGGTGGGAAGTGAGCCACACATATCTCATTTTTTTTCTCATGGAATTCCTTGGACGTCCACACTCTTTCTCTCCTTTGTTGCTTAGAAAATGGTGTAGAGAAAGAGAGAGAGAGAGAGAGAGAGAGAGAGAGGGGTGGTTGTAAGAGAGAGGGAGTGATGGGTGATGGAGTGATGGATGTGAGGTGAGTGATGGGCGAGGTGAGAGACTTGTTGACTTTTGGGTTTGCTTGACTTGTGGAGAAAGAAAGCATGGGTTGCTCTTGTACTTGACATGAGGTAATTGATTGATTGATTTGAGTGATTGCATGATGGGACATGATGTAGAGATTCTCTTGGGATTGCAACCATACGGCGTTTCTTCGAAATAAACGCCGACCCACATTTTCCTACCAGGGTATCAGATCGGTGAGCGAGTCGCGGCGTTGGAACCATGACGATGGTGCAGTTGCAATGGTATAAGTCTCGGATTAAGCCGACTTGAATCTACAGGAGACGACTTAGTGTCATGCACAAACATCGATTATAGGTCGCAAATTGCCGGTCTTCGATGGGAAGAATCACAGGAGTCGACAGAACAGTACGGACTAGGATACGGGTCTTACAATCAGGAACCCTTTGCATGTGCCCCATTTAAGTGGATTTTGGGGCCACATGTCTAATGATGGACTACCGTGGGCATCCAACCTCCATGGATGATCTGAATTTTTTTGTTGGTCCACAAGGTGGGCCACACACACATGATCAGAATGCTAACATCAAAGAAAAATAAAGGATCGGCTACAAGAGGAGGGGCTCCGCCACATTGAGGCCCTCCCCTTCATCAATCACACTACACATTTCATTGATTCATATGTTACAACATAGATCAACCACATGCATGTCCTAGAATCAAGATCAATGGTTGGGATGCCAACCCAACCATGATTCTAAAGTCTAGATGACCTATCATGCAATGATATACAAGGAGTCCTCCATGATGGGGCCCATAAGGGGAAAACCCCATGCATGGGATATGCATGCATGAAATAGGCCATTTGGCCATATCTAAGGGGTGGTGTAGGATCTCCACCATAGATTGGTGGGTCCTACACTTCCCATATAAAATAAACAATAGACCTAGAACATGGAATTAAAAATCCTATATCCTAGAAGTACACCCACCTTAGATCTCTTCCATACTTGTATCTCCTAGGTTCTAGTGCTCCAAGGATGATGTATTAATGGGTGAGATGGAGTATGGATGGTTGGATTGAGAGGAATTTGAGGTGAAAGGGGCTGGAATGGGATGGCTAGGTGGGGACGTCCCACCCTCTCTTGCTAAGGAGGAAATGGGAATGAGAAAGGGAGGAAATGAGAGGGAAAGAGAAGAGAGAGAGAGAGAGAGAGAGAGAGAGAGAGAGAGGGAGGGAGGTTTTAAGCCTAGCAATCATTTCTTTCTTGCCTTGGGTAGAGAAAGGTCATGATTGAAGTAGGGAGTTAGAAACAATTTGTAGGGTTAGTAGGCTTTCTAGGTCTTTGGGTGGCGTTAGTAGGCTTTCTAGGTCTTTGGGTGGCGTTTTAGAGATAGGTGGTGTAGGAATAGGGTTTTAGGTAGTGTGTGTGTGTGTGTGTAATATGTCTTAGAAATTGGTGCCAAGAGATGGGACCAACCTAGAAACTCGTGCACACCATCCTTAGGTGGACATGACCATGATCAAGGGCTAGAAAATGAAATGCATACAACTTATGATCTACAAATCGGATAGATGCACAAGACGCGTCATCGGAACCACAATGACGATGTGAACAAGATGGCATAGGTTTCGGCTCGATCCAAGTCGGGTCTACATGACCGGACTTAAGGATGACCGCAAACACTATCCGAGGGTCGCGGGTCACCAGGATTCGACCGGTAGGATAGCGGGACTAAGAGAAACGAAATGCATGTTTACACACACACATGCACACATATGAACTCGGGTTGGGTCTTACAAGTACAAAGACTAAACCAATAGGAAAATCCTTTATCTTTTTTATACTCTAGAGCATCCATAGGTTGAATCCCTTAGGAAATCCACTCATTATCCTAGATAGGAGATTTAACCAACTCCCATTACCGTGGTCACCTTTATAGGTATATCTTATGCAAGGTTCTTGATCGTGAAGCCGAACCAACATGAAAATCTAAGCTACGCGATCGGGGGAGCATCGAGGAGCTACTTCAAGCACGGAAGAGCAAAGTTCAAGCAACCCAACAGAAGCTACAAAAGAAGACTCAATCCGACAAGTGTCATTGTTAAGAGTTCACAGTTTAGTCTTTATCCTCGTGTAGAATTGAGGCTATGAGTTTACTATCAATAAATTCAATTAGGTTCCTAGTGTGGGACCCTGGCTAGTGTGCCTAAATGTAAGTTCCTTGTGTGAGACCTTTGTCAGTGGGCCTAAACATAGGTTCCTTGTATGGGACCTTGGCCAGTGGGCCTAAACAGAAGTGCTTAGTGTGGGACCTTGGCCGGTTGGTCTAAACGTGAGTTTTTAGTGTAGGACCTTTGCTCTTGTGGAGAGCATAAATTGGTGTCCTTAGTGTAGGACTATAAAGGTTATTAGTGAACATGTTTTAAAACCATTAATAGTGAAATTCTATGTACTCTGGGATTAAGTGTAGATGTCGAGAGTGGAGTAGGCACATAGCCGAACCACTATACATGCTTGTGTTTGGAATTATCATTTGCGCATCTGTTTAATCATGCTTATATATGTTTGAATGTTTAAATTCTTATACATGATTGGATGAATGCTATTGATTGATAGGAAACACTTTTCGCACACAAGTACACAATAATATAGGTTAGTTGCAGTATTGGTATATCTTAAGCTGCCTATTTGATTGGACCCTCTAACTAGCTTAGAGGCCGTTAGAGTTACATTGTCTTGCTGAGTTTATTTGTAAATCAGTTAAGTTAGGTAATAAAAGTTTTTTATTGGCATAATCAATTGAAAAGTACACCCCCCCCCCCCCCGATCTATGATCTTGTCTCATATTCATTCTTCAGTATCAATGGCATAAAGCGCAATTTCAAGACCTAATTATCAAGATCCACCATCCATTGGTTTTCGCATCATATCCGTTAGATGGGTTGTCTGAAAATCACATCAATACCATAGTTGATCCCTAATGAATCCATCAGTTTGCATTTCTCAACATACCTTGTTTGAACTAATTTCTGGAGGCCTCGGCCCATCCAAGAAGAATCATGTGTATTTTACACTTTCCAAAATCCAAAAAGATCCCAGTTATCGCGTGTGCACCACCATACACCTTACATCCTCATCCAATAATTTTTAATCTAACTATTAATATGGGAAATCACCCATTTATTCACTCCTAGACAACCCAAAAACTCATGAGACCTTCGAGGTGTGATTTGAACCCAATGTGGCCATTAACATCATATATATCCAACCTCTTATAACCAACAAATTATGAATGGACAACTTGAAATTGAAATCCTATGATCCAAACCAGATGATAGGTTGGCCACTATGGGTCATGATTTGTGGCCCATCAACAGACAAATTCTAATTGTTTTATATGCAAAATACTCATGCATGACACGTGTAAACGTGCACTAAACAAAGGCAATTCAAAATCCCTCTAGTACGCAAATGTCGATTTGAGTAAGAGGTTTTCTCTTTTTAGAAACTCATCCTACCACGATCCGAAAAATCCATAGTCGACAAATCTAGGCGATCTATTAGAAGGATCTAGACCATATCCATATCATACAAACAAAATTAAAAATTTGAACATCTTCCAGCACTCGTAACTAGTGCGCGAAACCCAGTTCAAGATGGAAATTACCCGTCTTTTTGTTCAACCTATTCACGATCCAAGTCACACTACAAGAAAGTGGGCCTTTACCGGCGGTCAAAACCGCCGGTAAAGGTCCAAAAAACCGCCGGCAAAGCATTTGCCGACAGTCTACAAACCGCAGGGAAAGGCTCGGTCGGTAAAGGGTTTACCGACGGCCATGGAGTTTCCTGACGGTTTTTCTTACCGCCGCTATGGGGGGAACTAAAATGGCGGTGGGCACCCTTTGCCAACGGTCAGTAAATGGGGTTCCGCTCGTCGTGGCATCCATGGGCACTGTTGCAAGACACATCATCTTGATTGTGTATGGTACGTTCATGGGGCCTTCTAATAATAAACGGCTCAGATCATTATACACATGCCACGTGTGTGGTCCAAACATGCAGATTTACCATCGAGGTGGAAAATCAGAACCGTACATTAATTTAAATTAATTGTGGGACCCACCATGAATAGATCACCATCTCAAAACCAGATGGAGTGGATAGATCGTAAACAATGATCAATGGAAATTTTTTAGTTGAATTCAGGCCGTTGACTATTTTCATTACAACTGTCCATTAAATGTCCACCAAACATTACAACGGCCCGAAGCACCCCTACTATAAAAATACACGAGGTTTGCAAAGCCCACACATGGTTACAGCCCTACTTGTCTATACTCCAGCACACGTGCAGGTAGACACGTATGAAGGAAATCTAAGATTTCAAGACATGGGATACACCGTTCAGATCATCGGCACAAAAATACCCCACCATCCCATAGTATCTCTGCAGATAACCTACATAAAAGACGGCCAATGCATCGAGCACCTACAAAAGAAAGCACATTTTACTGTTTTAAGTTAAATGAACCATTTCAAGAAATTACAAGATACTAAGGAAATATTATAATCCAACACCCAAATTTTATAGAACTACCTCCCCAACCGATTTCACACAATACTGCTTGAGACCTCTTTTAACCGCCATGAAAGTCCATTCAGTAGAAACAAAACTAGATTGTAAACAAGCAGATCCAAACAAGGTCAAGAATTGGGTCAAAATAAGTATTCTACCTTGAACGAAGATGGAGTTGGCATTGACTTTCATCATGAAGGAAAAATCTATGAAGTACTAAAGATCAGTTCCAAAGTAGAGCTTGCATCAGGAACAATAGATGCTAAAAATTCCATAAACTAAATCCTATGAGAAAATATCATAGTAGTACTCGACTTTAGGACAATTTCCACGGATGGAAAACCAACGACAGAGGAGCTTAGATAATACCTCTGGAAGCTAGTTACAGGATAGTTGCGGGCTTAAATGGTAGAGACATAGACCTGATAAAATTTATGTCAATGCAACAACAAACCAATTAACGGAGCTCTCATTCTATGTAAACAATAGATTCACATAGTAAATAGCTTGTTTCTTTACCTTATCATTTGTGCAAACATCACGTGGGCCACACATCTATCCAGTACCACCGTAGCTTAAGGTGGTATCGATACCACTGGAGCGCACCCGACTTGGTATTAGGGAGCCGCTTGCCTGTTACCCGGCACAGATATCTTTGTGCTCAGGGCTGCGTGGGGTCCACATAGATGTTCGTGACAAATCCACTCCGTCCATCTGTTTTTAAAGATGACATTAGGACAGTAATCTAAAAAAGACAGTAGATCCAAAACTCAGGTGGGCCACACCAACAAAACAGTGGCAACAACAACATGCACCGTTGAAACCTTCCCTGTAGGAACAAATATCGTCCCGATACAAAACTTCTGTCACTGCCGGCGTTCAATCCCTACTGTTTCACGTGGTATGGCCCACATGAGTTTTTAATCCGTCTAATTTTTAGAATCCTAAGCTATTGTGGTCTTTCAAAACAGATGGACGAAGTTGATTTGTCACGGACATCTCTATGGGCCCCACACAGCCCAGTGCAAAGGCAATCCGCTCCCTTAGCATTAGATTGTATAACTCATATTAGATTCCATTCCGTTCAAATGAGTGTTTTTACCATCATAAAAGTTGATTTGAAAGAACTCTAGAAGAAGGATGTGATTCTTTATTTTCAATCTCATGAAATAACAACTTACCTTTAGAAATACGTTCTAAAATGCTGCCTAGATAGACTTTGATTCATAGTTCCGGACAAAAAGCGCCAGATGAAAAAGACAGTTTACTCACAATTCACCAATTTACCCTTTCTCACTCACTCACAGATGACCGTATCCGTGAGTTCTTTTGATATCTTTGTCACTCCTACTCGTCCATCGTGGGGGCCCACTTATATCTCATTGTGAGATCCACTCCATCCATCAGTTGCCAAAGCAGATGTAAACTACTTCTTACTTATAATAAAATAAAATAAAATAACAATCATATAGACCATTTTTTTAAAACTTGTAAAAGGAGAAACAAAAAAAATAAATAAATAAAAATCATAAAACACTTATTACTTCTAAAAGAAGAAGAAAGTCATACAGAACACTATTTACTTTTGAAAAAGGAAAAAGAAACAGAAACAGTGGGTGGGACACTGATTGTGTGGTGTGGCAAGTGTGTTGGTCCACCATGGTATATGTGTTATATCCACACTGTGCATCCATTTTGTGAGATCATTTTATAGCATGAGTTGAAAAATAAAGTCGATATCAAGTGGACCGCACCACAAAAAAAGGTGGAGATTAAACACCTACCATTGAAAACAACATGAGGACCATAAAAGTTTTTATGAAGCTAATATTGTGTACGTTTTCGCTTCATCCAGGTATGTGTGAGCTTATGAACAGATTGGATGGCATAATTTAAACAGTCCATTCAGTGGCTTGTAGAATTTGGTGGACAAGATTGTTCATTAAAGATGAGTTAAGTAATGGATGTTTAGGACCACCTGATTGCTCTAGTTTGTAGAGTGATGAAAGAAAGATTAGCCTAAATCTAATGGAACTAATGACTTTTAGACATGTTGGACGGTAGAAATATCAAACGACATCAGCTAAATAGGCAAGAATCACATCAATCAAACGATTGTACCATCCAATCAGTAGCATGCAAGATTGGAGGGTCGAGAACAACTAGAGAAAAATGAGTCCCTTGTCACATCGTAAGCAAATTAAAGGGTGGGTTACTCTACCCATCGAGCTCCTCGAGCGCAAAATGTAGAGGAAGAGGTTGAGGATAAGATAGAGAATAACAGATGCGCATATGTACTCATCGTAGGTGAATCGCTTGATTAAGTTGTCCGTGTCGTAGACGAGATAGGCGGAGAATATGAGAGCCCCAAGAGGCGTAGATGGCAACCGATGTCGACCCAAGTGGAAAGAATATCTGCATAAATGTGAAAAGTGAATACATGAAACCCATCTCGTGACAAGTCATATAGGTAAACCATGCACACTGTTACAGACTGTAGGCATATTAGAGCGCTACGTCACATGCACTTAAAACCTTGTCGATCATAAAAATTTGAAATCTGATATGCTCATAGAAGCCAACTAACACATGCATTCAATGTATAAAATGAATCAATTGCAGATATAACTTATAGATGTTAATACCATGTACCAAGAGAAGCCTGAACCTCAGCAGAAGTACATTTCACTGAAGCTCTTAATTCCATTAAGGAATGATTTACACCATTTATCTGATGAGCATTAGCGTGGACATGGGATTTTGCCTTTTTCGCAGATTGGAAGCGTCTATCCCTTCAATTGGTGGTCTACATTTCACTTACATCCCCGTTTGTTGTTTGGTCCTTTTTAAGACAACAAACTATTTTTTTTAATGTCAACGTCGGTCTCAATCAACATGAATTGGAAGAAAAGGCCTGGATCTTGGATATGATTGCTATACATATACAGATAAAACTACTATTCAAATGTACCCAAAACAGATCAAGCATCAACTATCCTCCACCTATAAACATGAAAGGACCTATTACCATCCACCATTTTCCTAACAAGGCTATATTGGAAGTTTGAAACTGATAGCTCTAGGAAGAAGGGGTCCTTGACTCTTAGAGATTCCATAAGAACATCCCAGGAAACAACACAAGTTGCCATTTTATGCAACTGAAGTCATTAATATAACATGAACGAGTCCTAATAGAAAGAATACAAGGACATCTTTCAAGAAATTAAGTTGTTGAGCATGAGATTTCTGAATAGTAACAAATTAGTTGTAGGTGACAAATACTTGGAAAGTACATGTAGTAAAAACGACATTTTACCAAAAAAAAAAAAAAAACGTCATTTCCTCAAATTTAAGGTAAGTAATCCAAAGTATTTTGATGTTTGAAATGCTTATACTTCGTGAATCACAATTATTTCTTTAATTTTAAGAGCTTCATATATCTAGTGCATTAAAATATATGAAAAACATTCTAATATGGAAGGAATTACCTCTCAAAAAAGAATAATTTGAAGGAAAACAGAACTGGAATCTCTAGATATTGGAGTACTTGAGTAAAAGTAGTATGTGTACATATTTAAACAAACTAACCTCACAAATTTCTCCTCTTGATGATACATAACTCTAGCTTGTTTTCCTTATAGGAATTATCTATTGCTTGAGAAAGATTAACCTCAAATGTACAATTTCCCACCTTCCTCCAGTTTAGAATGTGGTAAAGGGTCAGTCTAGCAAAAAAAATGACTAAGTCAGTAAAATGAAGAAGATAGAGCAAGTCTTAATTAATAATTAACAACACTTGTTATGGCCGGTTTTGAGAAAATAAATGAAATGGTCTTTGCTTAATACTTGGTTCATATCATGCGACCTTAGCATGTGTGACCACTCATCAGCTTTTCAACAGTGACCCAAATAATCTAACATGGTTTAGTCCAATAAAAGCATGGTATATCAGTGATATTCTACTTTTTATAAATAGTCTCCTACCAAGAATATTCCACTTTCTTATAAATAGTCTCCTACCATATACGAGTAACATTTATCCTACAATCTTCTAAGTGGTCATGGTACAACACGGTACTAAGATCCATGGCTCACAAATCTCCCTTGGTTAGTAACCATTGTGTCCACTCTCAAGTTCTCAGTGGACAACTAGAGAAATTCCTCTCCTTCAACCAATGTCATGTATATTTATGATACACCCACATATTAATTAATAGTGGAAAACTATCCATGATCTACAGTCAAGATCATCAATATCACTGGATATCATCCATGTCATCAATAGATAAGATTCATATTGGTTTTACAGTGCACAACTTCAAAGAAAACCTTATCAAATGTTCAAGGGTCATTTAGGAATTACTATATTTGTAGTGAGCAAAATGACCTTCAGCCCAATGGCCACACCTCCAGTTTATTCCATCCCAATAAATGAACTCACTATCGCTTTGGAACCAGTTTGATAGACTTTCTAAACTATGCCAAGTCAAGAATGGGGTTTCCACACTTTCCAAAAGAAATTCTGATTTCAATTTATAGTTCATTTAAAAAAGGCATAACTGCCCATTTATGACAATACATCTTACTCTTTGGGTGGGTGGTACAATCAGAATACTTGTGATGAGTAGGTACTCTCACCTTGGCATCTGGAAGCATTTGTCTCCTGGCATGAATATCGGATATAAGCGGAGAGTATGTGATCTCAAAACAAACACCACGCTGCATGCATTTCCTGTGAAAGTGGAATTAAGAACAACCACAATTTATCCCAACCACAATCGACATGAAAGACGCTCTAACAAGTAACAAGACACAACAATAAATATGGTAGATGAAACTTTCATGTCATATGTTGCTTTGAGAAAGTAAGATACTAGGAAAACTTGGAATCTTCTCAAGATGCTAAAATGCTTACCTCAGTAGTCCTTGTTCTCAAGATCAACATAGGAATCTAGAAGCACAAATAGGCAAAATAAACAATTATCGTCCGCGAGCTCAAACATGTAAGATGTTACAAACCGTAACCTAAAATGAGTAGCAAAAATAAAACTAAAAATTCAGATACATATGTAAATGTGAAATCTATAATGAACAACCAAAAAAATCGTTTTCAAACTCAGTATGTCGATACAAACCAAAAGAAATGAGCATCCAAATAATGACTTAACATCCAAATGTTTTTTTTTCCTTTGCCTTCTAAGGTGAATCGTGGCTCACAAGGTCATTGATGGTTACCTTTTCCATTTCACATGTCAAATTTTACTAGATTTGAACCATTAATTAAGTAGGCTATAGTGGATTTTTGTTCCATAGCTCAATAATCCCATGCGGACGTGTTCTTTTCTCTTTTTTTTTTTTTTTCCTCATTTGCATGTTGGACCGTGGACGTTTACTTTTCATGTCAATGGACCTATTTATAGGTCGCTACTGATGGTTTAAATAGTCCAGCTATGGTATGGCCTCACGATGTGATTTTTAAGCTAATGGACCCTCCATGATAGGGTCTCCACGATGGTCTACATGGTGTCAATTGAATCGTGCATCCAAACACACTAATTACTATCACTCGATAATTAATCTTTCAAAGAAAGAAGAAAAAAACATCTATATGACTAAATCGCTTTTAGATTTCCCAACATGACAATGCCAAAATGTGCACAATAGTCGATTTCGACCTAGGAAAGCTGCAAAATATCCATGATTGCAAGAACTCGTCTATTTGCAACATAACCTAAAGATGAACTCATTTTTGAGTCTACCAAACAAGGCCAAATACTGTTAAATCAAAGAAAGTACACCCTAAATTGACAAAGCCCTAAATCCAAAAAGCCCCAATTAAAATTAGCCCAAATCGAAAACATTAGGGAATCTACACTACAAATCCACAATTAGGGAATCCAATGACAGAGGAGCTTAGATAATACCTTTGGAAGCTAGTTACAGGATAGTTGCGGGCTTAAATGGTAGAGACATAGACCTGATAAAATTTATGTCAATGCAACAACAAACCAATTAACAGAGCTCTCATTCTATGTAAACAATAGATGCACATGGTAAATAGCTTGTTTCTTTACCTTATCATTCGTGCAAACATCACGTGAGCCACACATCTATCCAGTACCACCATAGCTTAAGGTGGTATCAATATACACTGGAGCACCCGACTTGGTATTAGGGAGCCGCTTGCCTGTTGCTAAAACAAAAACAAAAATGATGGAGCATGTGGTTTAATTTTGAATGAAGTATCGCCTATGGAGTACATTCGCAGGAATGGAACTCAAAGAAAGTATTGTATGCTGTCAAGTCTAATTAAAATACATGATACCCAGATACTTCAACCTAGAGAACGTATCCATAACGTATCATCATGTTTGACACCTCAAGTTTATGGGTAACCACAAGATCCACCGTAGAAAACAAAATCCAAATAGGAAGTGAGAAGAGAAACCACATAAAGGAAATGGACTCATGCCACCATCGCACATCCATCTCCCATTTACATGTGTGTCATCAGAATCTCACCTATGAAAGCAACAGCTAATTATCAAACTTATGATCAAAGATTTAGCTAGTTTAAAAATATGTAAAATAAGTTGAAGCATATACATGTATTAAAACTAATCATGTATAAAACAGGACAATAATAAAGTTCCTAGCACCCTTACATGCACATCCAAAAGCAATTTCTTTCGCTTTGAATATATTCACATTGCATCCAAAAATTGATACACTAAATACAAATCAAACACTTGAGGTCGTGTTTATGGCGGCTATCACTTGATGAAAGGCTCAGATATCACTGACATGTGCCTTGGTGGCCTAGTGGATCTATTGTTTACATAGAATGAGGATCCGAGGCCACCCAAATTAGATTGGTGGGCCCCAGCTGCCAATAAGGATCCGATTAGTGACGTGGCAGGATAAGAAGCACCCAAGTGTTTTACTAAATTCCACGCTTATCCTTGTCTTTCCTAGTCAGAGATAACGCGTGTTCGCCCACCAAAGGTGCAGAGATTGGATGGTAACTGGAAGGAATCTTCCTAACCATGTACTCCCTCTTCCAATCCTAGGTTTACAAGTCAAAAGTATATGTAAATCCATAGTATTGGCCTACCTCACTAGATGACAAGAAAATGCAAAGATAAAACAGCTTCATCTTTCCTTTCAAACATTTCAATCCCTCTTCTTCTATCTTCTTCTTCTTCTTCCCTTAGCTTTTTTTCTTTTTCTTTTTCTTTTTCTTTCTTAATTGAGGCTGCATGGAGATGAGGAATTAATCATGTTTTATCTCCGAAATCAAGCCAAATCCATGCCTTACCATTCATTGATCGATTAGAAGTTGATATTTACAAATTTGACCCGTGGGATTTACCTGGTTAGTTTTTGAATTACATCTATGTTGGTATATGATTCTTTTTGTTAGCAAATGATTTCAGCCGTCTAAGGTTTTCTATTGATTTGATTGTTCGTGGGTCTTAGATAAGGCAGAATTTGGAGAGAATGAGTGGTATTTCTTCAGCCAACGACTCGCCAACATGTCTAGAAACATCAAACACGTCGTAAGTGCAATTCACAATAATAAGCATGAATACAAGCAAAATCACAGAAGATTATTTGTTCTTAGCTCACCTTGGATGATCTTGCAGAAACTACTATTACAAACACCCTGCTAAGAAAAAATAGAAGATATAGTCACAAATTTATGAATGTCACTGATTAATTTAAGGTTTCAAGAACTTACATCCACCTCACTCTTACTGCCAAGTAGTCATGATGAAAATGCATCTACACTATAAGAAGGGAAAAAAAAAAGAATTTGTGGCTGCACCGATACGGTTGAGTATGAATTTACGCCACGTACCCAATGTTCGGAAGATTGGGATCAAGCCACTACGTAGTTCTTAATATTTAAATCGAACATTTTACGCACAGCAAGAAAAAATCAAAACAAATCATAATAAAAATATGTGTACCTTCGTTATGCATAAGAATATGAAAAGCTGAAACAAATCACAACATAAATCTTTGTAGATTAGTCAAGCAAAACTACTAAATATTTCAAGAACATAGCGACAGAATCCCACCACAAATATGTCAAGCAAATACTAACATGAAACAAACATAATTTGTCACAACCAACGCTGCAAAATCAATTTTTTCTGTTTTCAAAAATAACGAGTAGAGAGAGAGAGAGAGAGAGAGAGAGAGAGAGAGAGAGATCCCTCCATTTAGCTCAATCCATAGCTGTCACAACCTACAAAATAAAATAACAAAAAGAAATTAGTCTCATCAAAGTCTTATATAAGAAGTTCTGTGGTATATGCAAAAAAAATAATAATAATAAAATAATAAAAAATAAAAAAATCTTACCAAACAACAACAATCAGGCCAACAAATACTTGTTCCAACCGCATCCCCAATTGTTCTATATCGTCCATAGGGTCTCATCAAAGTTTCTTCACGTACAATTGCCACCGAATATATACTTCCCAAAAACCATTTCCAAGTGGGAACCCGCCTACTTTTGTGAGCGGATCCTTACTCAAGACAATTCCTCTAGCAACAGTAACCCCACGAATACTAGTAAGAAGAACTTCGATCATGTCCTACAAATAAAATTTACTATTTAACGCAATAAATTGCATCATTTGTATACCACATCTAATTAAGAACACAATAATCTCAAAACATAATAAAAGAACTATTCAATTGGTGTGAAAATTTACCCCGGTACTACTGCAAGTCGTAGTCTTTCCCTTTTTCGCTAAGTGTCCCTACAAATTAAAAATCAATGTCAATCATCATATACCGACTAAACTCTATATAATATAGGACATAATACACATGTAAATATATGAATATATATCATATAATTACCTGGCTTGATGATGAGGCCGGTTGGTTTGGGTTGAGATTAGCTGAATTATCTGATACTGTGGATTTCAAATTTGTCCTAGAGGATATCAGTTGCGCCACTGATTCTTTAAAAGATAAAAATTCCGATTTTAGGGATGATACTTCCGATTTTATGGATGATACTTCCGATTTTAGAGATGATACTTCAATTTGCAGTCCCTCATATTCTTCATTTCTACTCTGAGCAGCGGAGGCAATTCTTTGTTGGCTAGGTGTTGTTCCCCACAAATCAGTCGGAGTGGGGCCTAACCCATAAGTGCGGACTCGGCCATGTCGATCTTTTCCCATTACTTGAGAGAACAAGTCATTCCTTCCTGTGCTATTCTGTGAGGTCTCGGGCTGCTGAGAAATTCGTTCATTAAGTTGTTCCTGCAATAGAAAAAATATCAGTTTAGATTGTACAATGATAAATGAGAGAATTGTTTTTTTTTTTCAAGTATAAAACATAATAATTAGATGCATAGACATACCATTACTCTTAATGAAGCCTCATCCACAGGCCTACCACTCTTGCATGTATGGGTCAATATAAACACATCTGCCCGGCTTGGATCCTCGCCACTAGCCGTTTTCTTCCTCTATCATTATGTAAACAAGTTATATATAAGAAATAGACCAACATGGTTGATTGAGTGATTAAGAAAATTTACCTCTTCCTCACGTATCCGTGCAAAGCTCTTTGAGCCTGCAGCGTGACCGATTAATTGCCTTTTTCGATTCTCTAAATTTGTCTTAGTACGAGCCTATATGTGAACACATAGATAGAGTAAATTATAAGATATCAACGAAAGATTATTGTGTAATTCTAAAATATAAAGCAATCAATATTTACTCATCACATACCTTCCCCTCTTCAGAGTTCCAGAACTGAACGAGTGCCTTCCACTGATCCTCTTTGACCCGCTTATCAAGGTCCGCGAGCCGCTCCTCGTCAGTCTCATGAGGAGAATAGTGGAGTTTTTTCAGTTCACATTTCCAATCCTTCCATTTTCTACCAATTGATTGTAACACCCACTTCTTTGCATCCGTGTCAAACTCAAACTTGGACTGCATCACATGTTAAAACCAGAAAATCACATAATGAACAAAAAATGAAAAAATGAACAAAGCATTGTCACCATTACCATAACAAGTCCCATCATATCATCCTTCTTCTCATTCGGCACTGCCCTCCAATCAGTAAATGTAAGGGGTGCATATTCCCCATTGCGGGCTATAGTCCCAAGGAAGTTTGTCAACTTGTTAACATTGTCACCAACGGGTTGTCCTTTAGTATTGATGGGAATAGGAATGCGTTGTCCTTCACGCATCTTCCAAACTTCGAGGCATCGTGTGTGGCCTCTCTTTTTCATAACACCCTGTGAATCTGTTAAAACGACAACATTAATATGGATACTCATATAGTTCCTTAGCATAAAAACACATGAAATAACCTATGCATAACATACCACTAGAGGGACCCGTTGTAGCCTGGGTCACTTGAGGCTGGCTAGGTCTCGCATCAGTCATAGGACCTATCGATTGCCTAGCCGTGCGTTTAATGCGCCTCATGTCTAACACCTGTATATGTCTAGCAATATGACAGTATGACAATAAAATATTCTTCATCTTTAGTTAATGAAAAGACATTTAAATTTCAAAAAACAGTAATAATAATAACAAAATTGCATGGAAAAAAAAACATTTGAATTTCTTTTTCATATATCAGGGCAATATGGTACATAAGAAATCAATTATTGTACATAATGTCATCTCCATCAGGATCAGAAAAATAGGTATCATCTGTTTGGTCCTCTACCATCTTTTGGGCAGGTAGTAAAGGTGTGACAATTGTTGTACCATCGATATCTATCCTTTCCCAACTAATAATGTCATCACTCAATTCTTCCAAACTTTGATCATTAAATGACGAACTCTCTAAGTTTGTGTCAACATCATCTGCAGACTCTTCCCCACACATCTCAAACAAATCCCTAAGTTTCGTCCTCACTACAATATGCCAATCTTTCTCGACGGGGTCTTGCACATAGAACACCTGCTCAACTTGAGATGCGAACACAAATGGTTCGTCAAACAACTGTTGACCAGTATGGCATAGCCGTTTTAAATTCACAAGCGTGAACCCAAACTTATCCTTCTTCACACCCCTGCCCTGAGATAGAACATCAACCCAATCACACTTAAATAATACAACCTTTCGATCACCACAATATTCCAGTTCAATGATGTCTGTCAAGACAGCATAGTAAGTAACATCTCCTGCAATAGGGTTTTTGTCATTAACACTTGAAAAGCTTGATGTCTTTGCAGTGACCACAACTCCACTATGTTGAGTTTTTCTTTTCTTCTCTCGATCTTTAGTATGAAACCTAAAGCCATTTACTATAAAACCTTCATATCTTCTTGTCATATTAGGACCTCGAGCTAACCATCTAAGGTCTTCTGAGACTTGCTCATTCTTTACATAGCGCAACTGTTCAACCTATTCGAATATAAAAAAATGTTAAAATAGAAGCATGTGTCTAGACAATGAAAATAAATGAACATGCACATGTCAGTCAACTAACTTATTGCATCGACTACTTACATGATCGCTAAACCATTCATGAAATGTTTCATTGTGAATGCGTTCTATATCCCTTGGTCGTGCGCGAAGATTCTTCTGCTTAACAACATTCATGTGTTCTCTGTATATAAATTGGTTCCAATAAGAAAAAGTCGGAAGTTATTTTCCATATGTATAAATTAAGTGTCATAATTGTCTTACTCAAGAAACGGGATGAGTGCGCTGCTGTTAAACAGAACATATCGATGTGCTTGTGTAAATGCAACTTTATCCAGTACACAATCTTTAGCCTTCCTAATGCACGACCTATTCGTGGAAAAATAGATGATTGTTCTGTAACGGTGTTACTATAATCATCATTCCGTATTGGTCGGTTGAACCTTGTCTGTACATTATGCAAGTACCTCGAGCGAGAAAGTTAAGCATTCTTCGCCAAGTACCCTTCTGCAATTGAACCCTCGGGCCGACTTCTATTACGTACATAGGACTTCAGTGTATGTAGGTACCTATGGTCACCAATATTAAACACTAAACAGTTTAGAAATATATGATCGATTAGCATGATCGGAATAGCATGGAAAATAAATTTAATTTATAAATATTAGCACGCACCTCTCGATGGGGTACATCCATCGGTATTGTACCGGTCCTGCTAATTTGGCCTCACCCGCTAAATGAATAGGCAAATGCACCATAATATCAAAAAAGCAGGTGGAAAGATCTTTTCTAGATGGCAAAGTGTTAGCGCAATTCGAGATTCCAGTTGGTCGAAATCTTTTACTCGGACTACTTTGGAACATAATTCCCTAAAGAAACTGCTCAATTCAAGCAAGGTTGAGCTCACACGCTGAGGAAGTGTTGTTCGTATCGCCAATGGAAGTATTTGTTGCATCATAACATGATAATCATGGCTCTTGAGTCCTGAAATTTTGTGCTCTTTGAGATGCACACATCGTGAAATATTGGCTGCATAACCATCTGGAACTTTCACCCGCTTCAAGACTTTGCAAAAATCATCCTTCTCACTCGATGACATAGAAAAGCATGTAGGTGGCAAATATATTTTAGTTGATGAGAGCTGCCTTGGGTGTAATGTTTGTCTTATACCCATATCTTGCATGTCAAGACGTGCCTTCATACTGTCCTTTGTTTTCCCTTCGATGTTCAACAATGTCCCAAGCACATTGTCACATACATTCTTTTCAATATGCATCACGTCCAGATTGTGACGCAATAGATTATGCTCCCAATACGGCAAATCAAAGAAAATGCTCTTCTTTTTCCAGTTATATCTTTCTTCCTCATTGTCTTCTCGTCTTCTCTTATGCCCATGACTGCCTACAATCTTCTTTCCAAAGGTGACATTAATTCCTTGTAACTGAGCCAACACATCAGACCCAGATAGTGGAGTTGGCGCCTCACAAAATTCTTCCGTGCCATCAAAGGATTTGCTATCAGTTCTAAACTTATGATCAGGTTCCAAGAATCGACGATGACCCATATAACAAAACTTTCGACCATGTTTTAACCATTTAGATGAAGTGTCTTTATTACAACAAGGACAAGCAAGGCGTCCTTTAGTGCTCCATCCAGACAAGTTTGCATATGCAGGGAAATCACTAATAGTCCACAACAATGCCACGCGCATTCGAAATATCTCATTGCTTGAGGCATCATAAGTGTCTGTGCCAACCTCCCACAATTCCTTCAACTCATCTATCAGAGGTTGCATATATACGTCGATGTTATTACCAGGTCCAGAAGGTCCAGGAATAAGCAAGGACAACATGAGATACGGTTGCTTCATGCACATCCATGGTGGTAGGTTATATGGTATCAAAACAACAGGCCATGTGCTATGGGCAATACTCATCGTCCTGAATGGATTGAAACCGTCAGCTGCTAACCCGAGTCTAACATTGCGTCCGTCCGAAGAAAATGTCGGGTGGTCATGGTCAAAAGTTTTCCACATTGGGGAGTCAGCAGGATGCCTTAATATTCCATCGTTGGTGCGACTCTCGAAATGCCATTTCATAGAGGAAGCTGTTTTTGACGACATGAACAATCTCTGTAACCTTGGTTTCAAGGGAAAATGGCGTAATATCTTAGCCGAAATTTTTCGATCTTTTGCTGATGAAGAAGTTGCCTCGTCATCTGACTGATGTTCAACCGTTTTCCATCTACAAGCACCACATGTAGCACATGATTGCTCACCAGCGGCCTCCTTCCAGTACAACATACAATCGTTGGGACAAGCATCAATTTTGTCATATTTTAAGCCCAAGTCCCCAATGATCTTCTTGGTTTCATAGAAAGACTTTGGCAAAGTTTCACCCTCGGGGAGTGCCTCCTTCAGCAATTCAAGCAACATGGTGAACGATTTGTCACTCCATCCACCGAGGCACTTCACATGATATAGTCGAACAACGAAAGATAGCTTGGTGAACTTCTTGCACCCTGGGTACAATTCCCGATCGGCGTCTTCCACCAATTTGAAAAATTGTTGCGCTTCGGTATTAAGCCCCGGTGTAGGTCCATATTCTGCATCACTCTCTTGACCAAATGCATCTTCCAACAATCCGTGCATATCGTCGCATGGATCCAGATCATCACCTTCAACATTTGTAGTAGCAGGCATAAAAGAAGACGTAGCTTCTCCATGAAAACGCCAATGTGTGTAACTCGTATTAAATCCATCACACACAATATGATCGTATGCTTCTTGTCGAGACACCCAGTAGTTGTTGTTGCATTTCTTACATGGACATAGGATCCTCCTTCTATTGCTTGCATTTGCAAACGCAAAATCTAAGAATTTCACAGCTCCACTTAAGTATTCGTTGCTCACCCTAAACCATCCAATGAAATTGGAGGACATGTCAAAAAAATGCATCTTGACCAATGGGCTATAACAACGAAAAGTTATTGAGGTACCTTGACATACGAATCTAACTCTTATCCATCACTATGTTCCTCGGCCACTTGGAAAGACAAGTTGGTGGAAATACAATGTGGGCCCGACAAAGCTTCCTACGAAAGATTAACTAGAATGACTCACTTGATGATTAACTATTGTCAAAGATTTAAACATCCAATAGAATCCCTAATGGTATCTCTAACAAGCTTCTAGGGACCACCGCTCAATTAAATCCTAAATTAGTTACTCATCCAAGGTTGGATAGATTGTAATACTTTCATATTCCCATTTAAACGCCCACGCCGAAAATTGCAAAGATCTCCCCATGCATCTCTCGGATAAGTTGATCTTACGTTACATCCGATGCCAAATATCTAAAGCAATGTAAAGATATTTGGCATTGGATACTGAAACGGAAGAAACATATCAGAGATAAATGAGGAGATGAACCAAGATCAAACATGAACATTTAAATAGATTATATGAAAGCATACTCTCCATCTAACCTTGAAGCTGTCCCAAAATGGGACAATTTGAGCGATTTCTATGCCACCAAAAACACACCATATCTATGTATGGCCACATAGAAATCCTCAAACGAGTAACTAATTATCTAACTTACAAATCACAAGTCACAATTATAAACTAACAAGTCACAATAATAATTTAAGAAAAAAATGTAATACATATAAAGCATACTGCCCAAATTTGTATTTTCCTATTGTGACTCACGTGAGCACATTGGATTTGCATAAATTTTGATATAACCTTGCAATATAAGTCAACTCAATAAACATACCAAGTATATATCATATGGTTATCAAGATTAACAACTTCATTCTCATATATAACAACTTTGAATAAACATACAAAGCATATATCATATGGTTATCAAGATTAGCAACAAATGTCATTTGAAGTTTCCTGGTAAAGTAAAGAGCAGGTTTGCTTCCATCAAAATGAAGGAATCTATATCTATTGCATCTTACTTGTCTGTAAATGTAGTTGTCTTAAACTCATTTAAGTTTGTCTTGAAAGAACCTAAGCCTAAGGTTTTCTAAGTCAGTTAACGATCACTATACTTAAACTAGAAAAGACTAAACATTGAAGTAGATGGGATGCTTAAACTTCATGGAACTTGTTTGTCTACTTGATTATTCAATAGAGCTTGTACATAATTTTACAAAAATATGTGATTGAATAAAAAGAAATTAAAATCACGCAAAAAAGAGCATTTTTGTCACAGTTCTTCACAGGAACTGTACTTCACCATTGTCGCTGAATATGACAATTTTGACAAAGGCCAACATTTGCTTTCTTCTTTGTACTTTTGTACCACAGGGAATTGGCTTTGCTGTTTAGAAGCCAAGTTCTAGGTCCTGGTGATTCCATATAGGAATTTCCTTAAGACTAAAAGCGACTTGGACTGTCTATCTCGATGTGTCGGTATTATCAAGATTTGAATGCCCATGTTATTTCAAAGTAGAAGGAAATCTCATGTTGGAATACTCAGTGACATATTTGCTCCAAGGTCATTCCCAGTATGTTTGATGTACATTGTCACTTTCAAAAAGAAGTTTGTTTGATTTACATTGTGTGTGCTACTGTGTTTTAGTTGGCGATGAGTCAGTCTCAACATGGCATAACCAAATCATGGGGCCATTGTGGATGGAACATAGCCTGAAAATCATACTGATCAAACAATCCAAAGCGCCTAAGAGTGGCCATCAAATGGACAGAGTTAAAAAATGAAATGGCGGCGGCTAAAATCAGTTGTTAAGATCATCCACCAGATCTGTAATTTTCAGATTAAGCTCCATCCACGACATTGGCCAAAGCAGGTGGTATTGATGTCTTTGTGACATGCATGCCATATGTACAATGGATGAATCACCAGCATAAAAAATGGTGCCAAACACTCTATATGGATGCCTTTCATGATGCCTGAGGTGGCCATGACCCATCAGACCCGTCATGCCATGGAAAGGAGAAAGGCAAGGCAAAACCTTGTTTCAACTAGCTTGTAAAGTTTGCCCGACTTTTATAAGTTTTACATATTCTGATTTATAAATTGCTTTTGTCTAAACGAAATTTAAACTTCATAGCTTAATTTAAATATTACTTACAAAATCTAAACAAACGGTTTATATTTTACCCACAACTTCAACTTTCTTTATTTCAAATTCAAGCGAATTTGTTATTACGTATATTTTCTCTTACTTCTTCTATGTTGAAGTGCATTGCAAATCCAACGTGTCCTAGTTTTGAGAATAGGAGTGGTTCAATACATCAAGGTCAGGTCAATGTAAAAAGTTTTTTTTTTAAAATGAAAAATACAACTCATTTATTTAATTAGTTGACTCATATCCAACTATTTATGTTGTGGATTGATTATCAAATTTATATGTAGGTTTTCATATAAATAATGTTTAAATATGATCTTATGCCTTTCTTGGATGAACCTGGTAAGAATTTTTTTAATTTTTTTTTTTTTAAATTACAGCAAAGAAAAACTACATGCTTAATGTAGAATTTACACTCAAACCAAGGATCACCTGACTTGGCGTGGTTAGTCACACTCAACTTCAGGACTGCCGGACAATCCAAGTTGCCCAGATCAAGCTTGACCCAAAACCCATTACCCTGAAATCTGACCAAACCCACTTAAAACTCAATATACGTGGCGACTCAATCTGGCCTATTTAATTATCAATACGTTAGATTACTCAACAATATTGAGGTTCCAACTCATATCTCAGTGGTAAAAATAATGCGTTTTAACATTGAGGTTAATAGTTTGAGTGCCCATTTGGGGTATATGTAGGTGTGCATGTGTAATGCTAAGGCTATCTGATGTATCCTTGTCGGTACATGGATGTTCATCCATACTTATTTTTTCCCTTTATTTTGTTTTGGGTTGTTGCTTGCAGTTGGGTAAGATCATCGGCCCAACCATCGATAACCTATATGGATGGGTCAGGTAGGCTTCAACCCAAGTCCAACCCATTTGTCTAAATAGAAAACATTTTTAGCTTGAGCCTAACCCACTACCATTTAGCTTGGCTGAAACCTACTTCAAAAGTGGATGGGCTAGTTGAGCAGTGGGCAAGACCTAACCAATTGCCATCCCTACTTACAAGAGTTTTTTTTTTTTTTTTTTTTAAATCCATTTTCTCTTTTATTTATTTATTTATAGGTCAGAGAAACTAACAGGTGCATTTTAGCCAAGATGCATCATCAAGATGCGAAATTCAAAGTCAAGATATTCTATTTCTCCGTGATGCTATCGCTGGAGCTATATATGACTTTTCATACCTAACGTGCCCCAAGTGAACCATCTGTTATCAACAAAGACCGTTGGACAGTATGTGGGAGTTTCTCATGAGATTGCCGTGTGGTGGATGTTGAATGGATAGCTGCAGGCTCATATTTGAATGGCTTTGATCATGCTAATCAGAGTCTTATTGGGGCCATATCCCATCCACAAGTGGACCCATCCTAGGAAATGGTCGGCTTTGATCATGGTTGGGCCCCCTTGAACACCGCTAGCTTAAGTTCCAATTAATGGATCATGGCTTCAATTCTATGTAATAACTAATACCATAGATAAGGCCTGTGGGCATCTATGGTTCAATGTTTCTACTTGGAATTAAAATTTCATACTTTGGCGATGTGACTGTTTATACGAGGACACTTAGAAAAGTTACTTATAACTTAACATAAACCAAACTTATTTGAAATAAGTTACTTATCTCCTGCTCTAAATGTATAGAAAAGGTAACTTATAAGGTGGTATCCAAATGCGCTCTTAAAGTCATAGACTTTCAACCTATCATGCATGGATTGTCATTTTTACGGTAGAGGACCATGATTATGGTAGCATGAAGTGTGGTCTACCATTATACGTACATGATATATCCGCCACATATTAGTGTCTCTCAAATAACTTAGTTACTTTAGAGAGATTCTCATATTTTTTAATTATTAAAATAAGAGTTGAACTTTTATTATTTTATCATTGTCTGATAGCCAGATTTCACAATGAATGGTTTAATTACTGTCATCTATCTACTCAGTGCAATTTTTTAAGGGTATATATGCTCCATGCACAACCATGCCTGGATTTCCAAACAACTGCTCCACTTGCATTGGGGAACACAATGTTTGGAGAACACAATATTAATCAATATTAAACAGACTGTAGACAATTTGACATTGTTAAATTGAAGGACCAGGAAAACACAAACATCAAACCAAACTACTAAAGGGGATAATGGTAAATTTATTATAAACACGATTGTGGATTCGAGTTTCTTTTTGAATGTACACATGAGAACATCAACTTTGTACTAAGTACAACAACATCCTACACTAACTATGATGTTTAAATTTCTCCCTAGACTTAAGTTGCTTGGATGCATAAAGAAGAATAGCCTCTTGTGCCAACAATTAGAGAAACAATTTGGAGTTTTAAAACATTAAAACTTACTACCAAGCAGACTTTGAATAAAATCAATCATCCTCATAGTTCACATTGAATTGCCCTTAAATTCGGGTGTTGCGAATCAACTGATCTGATTGAAATTTGAGAATATTTCCTTCTCATCTATCTCTAATCAAGGAATTTGTGTACTGATACATGCACCATACACACAAATGTCATTTGAAGTTTCCTGGTAAAGTAAAGAGCATGTTTGCATTTTGACAATAATCCTATCTAGAAAAGTGACTCAAATATGTGGAGAAGAAGTATAGATAATTAGTATAACCCAATATCACTTACTTGTGGAGAAGAAGAAATACACCAGACAAGACAAATGTGACCGTGACAAGGATCCAACCAATGACCACCAAGCTACAGCAAGTAGGAATCGGGCATTGGGTTAGATAACCAATGACAATAAAACATGAATGTTATGAAAAATTGCTGCAAGCAAAGAGGAAATATGTGGTCTTGAGCCTCGACTCACTGATTTAGGGCCAAGCTTGGGTGAGAGGTGCTACATAATGTCCTAGATCAGTAGATCCTAAGGAGTGTCATAGTTTATACCAGAAAAAACTTTTGTCATAGTTTTGGTTGATGCCTAAAAAACTTTTGTCATAGTTTATTAACTGGATAAGGAGTGTCATAGTTTATACCAGAATCTCATTTATGCCCGAATATCTCATTTATACCAGAATATCTCATTTATACCAGTTAATTGCAGTTCATTTATACCAGAATATCTCATTTAAAGCCCTTTTTTTTCAAAATCTCATTTATACCAGAATCAGATTGTGAGAACCAGAATATCTCATTTATACCAAAACCCTACCAGTATTTCAAAATATAACAATAGGGAAAGAGCATATTCAATTAGAATGGTGTAAGTTTGAACAAGCCAGGGGATTACACTTACAATTATCTTGATCTTGTAAGCTTCAAGAAGGGATGTACATTATCCAGGTAGAGGACATCAAATACCGATTGTTTGCATCATTGAGCCATGGCGACACACTTTTGTCATATCTTGAAAACCCAAATTTGTAATATACCTTTTCAAACTAAGACATTGCATAGTACCTAGACTACTAAATGACTAGCAAAGGATGTCGATGCACCAAAAATCCCGGGATTGGAAGATCCTATGTGAGAATAATTGGTCTTTTTTTTTTTTTCCCTTTTTGATCTATTGAATGGGAACATTCTTTGTATTTTCTTTCTTAAATATTTCTTTGTTAAGAAAAAATCTAACTACAAATGAAAAATCGCATCACAAGTGGAGGAAATTAGAAGCTGCTAGACCTTCAAAAATTCCAACAGTGATATCAAATTTTGCACCACATTATTAGTGCCCTTTTTATCAATTTCTGGTTCGGATGTTGTATCTCATTGAGAACATCAGCCTTCTTCCTTTCCTGGTTCACAGCACATGCAGCAAGATGAGCAAGGTCATGATCAACCAACCAAAAGGGTTAATGAATTAATCAAAGCATGGCAACCCCACAGTTCAAAAGCCAAAACAGTTCAAAGCTACTGTTATTAAATGAATTAATCAAAGCATGGCAAACAAAAAGAAAAGTATTTTCTCAGTAAAAGATACGTTCAGTTGTGCATTGCATACAAGGTAGAAAACCATGTGCAAGGGTTATAAAGATACAACACAATGGATATTGTTGGCAGTAAATAACAGTTGCTCCTTTACACTTTGCATCTTTTGATACTAATAACAACAACGTTATCTCCATTAGCTGAAATCATGATAAATAACTTTTCACAGTCAAACAAGTTTTCCATTAGCTGAAATCATGATAAAACTTTAAGTGATCTGACTCCACAGATGCGAATGGGCCATTAGCAAAGTGGATGATCAAATATAAAATAGATAATACATACGAGTACATGTATACCTATGATCATGTTCTCTTGCACAAGGAGCAAATTAGGATTCAGATTTTATACTACTTGTATCGTTCTGCGTGCAGCAAAAAGCTCTGTGGAGCCTACTGTGTTGTGTATGTGACATCTACTCGGCCCACCATATGCACTAGGTAGTGTTAGGATGAGGACAAAAATTAGGTGATCCAAACTCAAGCCTTGGAAGTTCTTTTCTTTCTCCCAATTCCATTCTCTTTGGTTTTTTTTTTTCTTTTTTTTTCCTTTTTTTCTTTGGTGGAATTTCCACATTTTCAGATCTTGGAAACTGTTTTTCTTTATTGGAGTTAATCTGAATTTTCAAAGCTAATGCCCCCTTTTCCACCCTACAGTTGTTCCTTTTTCATTATCTTTTCTTCTTTTTTTCTTTTTCTTTTTTATTTCTTTTTGGTTTTCCTTCGTGTTGTAGTTTTACTTTCCATTTCCTTCTACACTTTCACACTTCGAAAATCTCATCTTTTTATTTAGCATTATCATATCTCATTACGAGTTGGTGGTGAGCTAAAACAGTGAAAATGAACCGTGACTATCTAGCATCATTGTGAGATTTCAAGCCTAGCTACATAAACATTTCAAGAATATGACCTATGATATCTCCAAAAAGTTGCTTCCCAACTTTTATGAAGGAAAATGGCCCCAAAACATGAAATAGGATCCATTTTCAAGCATTTCCCGAAACCAAACATGTCCAGCAACCCTTTCTAATGGATTCCATTTCCATTAGAAATACTTTCTAGGAGCCAAATCAGCCCAACACAAGATAAGAAAACAGTAACTGATATGTGAAATAAATGAGCTGAAAAAAAAAAAAAAAAAAAAGACAGGAAATCAACAATGCAAATCCCTAAAAATGGATTCGACAATGCAAATCCCTAATTAGGGATTTGTATTCGACAAAGCATACCTGAAATAGATGAGAATCTGAGATCCATGAGCTGAAAAAAAAAAAAAAAAAAAAAAACAGACGGGAAATCGACAATGCAAATCCCTAAAAATGGATTCGACAATGCAAATCCCTAATTAGGGATTTGTATTCGACAAAGCATACCGAAATAGATGAGAATCGAGATCCATGATTTGAAAAAAAAAAAAAAAAAAAACAGACGGAAATCGACAATGCAAATCCCTAAAAATGGATTCGACAATGCAAATCCCTAATTAGGGATTTGTATTCGACAAAAGCATATGAAATAGATGAGAATCTGAGATCCACGAGTGCAGAAGACCGAATGCAACTAACAGAGGGCCGAGGAGATCGAGAGAGAGAGAGAGAGAGAGGAATAGGGTTTGGAGAGAGAGATAGATAGGGAGAGTGAGAGTAAGAGGAGAGAGAGAGGGAGAGGCGAGAGGAAGAGGGAAAGGGAGAGCGTGCGAGAGGGAGAGGGAGAGGGAGAGCACGCGAGAGTGAGAGAGAGGGAGGGAGGAGAGGGAGAAGGAGAGCGAGCGAGAGAGGGAGAGAGAGGGAGAAGGAGAGCGCACGAGAGTGAGAGGGAGAGGGAGAGGGAGAGAGAAGGAGATCGAGGGAGAGCGAGAGCGAGAGGGAGAGGCAGAGAGAGTCGGCGCTCATATGGGTTAGGGCTTTTTATTTTTTCCTTTTATAGGGGTACCCTTTGCCCGCAGCCGGTAAAACTGGCCGCGGGTAAAGGGTTGGGCCATCGGTCGGCTTAGGCCCCTTTTGTTGTAGTCTTTGATAGATTTAGACCATTTGGGTCATAAAGCTCAACATTCTGATTGATTTTCAGCCATCTTAACTAGGAAACCTCCATTAGTTACCCTTTATAACCCAATGCTCAAAACTGAACTCCCAATACTTTCTAAATGAAATAACACAAGATCGTCAATCAAACTCTTCGATCCAGACCATTCAAAATCAACAAACCAACATCCGGATGATTCCCAAATCCAGGTGAGAATCCAAATAGACCAAGAACACACTGTCTTCCTCGATTCTATCAACTATTTGTGGCAACAAGCAAAAAATGACCAAAAGCTTCTTTTGCATGAACCAACGGTGAAAGTCTATTTAAGCTTCGAAAGGTGGGATCCACAGCTCCCCTAGACCCATCCACACTGTCTAGAAACTTCATTTCCAATAAATAACTCACGAGTGTGATTTCACCATTGAAGACCATGTTATCTTCCTCGTCTAAACAATAACCATGTACTCTTATTAAGGCATGATCTTAAGATTAGATACTTCCATTTCATGGGCCACATAAATAATATTTTAGCCTTGTAATCTTGTGAGGATACATCATATAGAAAGAAATCTTAAACATATCTAATAAATGTGTACAAACCACGCACAACCATTTCCACGTTGACTCAACAAAACACATTACGCTAAGAGCTTTCGAGAAGCTCTGAGAAGAAGTCATCATGTTAGACCCATATCCCAACCTGTACCATTCCGTAGGCTTCCGCGTTCCTCCCGATCGAACTCTAGCGACCTGCAATTTGTAACCGGCATTTACGCATAATCCTAAGTCGTATCCCGTACTCCAGAGTCAGCTTGACCCAAGACCTGTATCATTACGACCGTGCCATCGCCGCGGTTCCAATGCCGCGTATTACATGCCGAGGCGATACCCAGGCCAGGAGATGTGGGCCCATGTTTTGTTCGAGGAAAACACCGCATGTGCGAATTTCGAGAGAATCTCTACAACTTGTCACATTCATCAATCCAACAATCAATCACCTCAACTGTTGGGGGCCTTGCACAAAACCTTAGAATCTAGCCCTCCAGAACAAACAAGAATTATGGATAATAAAGCAATGAAAATAATCAATGCATCAATCACACACCACACAAGAGAATTTTACGTGGAAAATCCTCAAAGAGGTAAAAACCACGGGAGCTCGTCCAGATCAATAATCCACTATGAAGTAGAACGTTACAATCTTCTTCACTCATGCAGGAGTGCATAAACAATAAGAGAAATAGAGAAAACGAAGAGATCTAACCGATTATGAGGACATAGAAGCACTGAGATATAAATTGCAAAGTAGAAAAACCTCCACGAGCAGACCCTCCCTTCTATAAGCTTCCTCTCTCTCTTTCTCCCTCTTTCTCACCTTTGATAGCCCTCTTGTATTTTTCTCATCAACACAACATACGTAGAAAAATCCTAGGGACCCTTTTTTATAGTTTTAGGAAACTCCTTTCCGCATCCTAGTTGCGAAAGGACTTGCGCATCCCAGTTGCGAAAGGACTTGCATATCCCAGTTGCGAAAGGACTTGCACATCCCAATTGCGAAAGGACTTTGCGCATCCCAGTTGCGAAAGGACAACGGGTCAAAAAAAACCTATCAAATCTCCCCCTTTTTAACCCAGGAGGGATTCACCTTCTTTAAGCCAACTAGGTTTCTACAAACCTCAAACTTGCCCTTAAGCAAGGCCTTGGTCATCATATCTGACCCATTATCGTCCGTGTGGACCTTCTCAAGCTGTAACACCTTCTGTTCCAAAGTATCCCTGATCCAGTGATACCGAATCTCTATGTGCTTTGACTTGAAATACTGACTTGGATTCTTGCTCAAGTGTATAGCACTCTGACTATCGCAATAGACCACGTGCTCCTCCTGCTTTAGGCTAAGTTCTTGTAGGAACCTCTTCATCTAAAGTATCTCTTTACATGCCTCTGTGACTGCAATGTACTCTGCCTCTGTAGTTGACAATGTTACGACCTTCTGTAGCTTGCTCTGCCAAGAAACCGCTCCCCCTGCAAACGTGAACATGAACCCCGATGTAGACTTCCTGGAGTCTATGTCACCTGTCATATCTGCATCTGTGTAGCCCTCTAACACAGGTTTACCATCACCATAGCATAGGCTCAACTTGGATGAGCCTCTTAGATATCGTAGTATCCATTTCACCGCTGTCCAATGCTCTTTGCCAGGATTGGCAAGATACCGGCTGACAACACCAACCGTATATGCTATGTCTGGGCGTGTACACACCATAGCATACATCAAACTTCCTACCGCTGACGTGTAGGGTATCTTTTGCATCTCTTCCACTTCTGCCATCGTCTTAGGACACTGCCTGTCGCTCAATCTGAAGTGGCCATCTAGTGGAGTACTGACCAGCTCCGTAGCATTCATATTGAACCGCTCTAGGACTTTTTCAATATACCACTCTTGTAATAGCCAGAGCTTCCTGCTGCTTCTGTCATGGGTTATCTCCATTCCTAGGATCTGTCTAGCCGGGCCCAAGTCCTTCATCACAAAAGACTTTTCCAACTCCTATTTCAGCCTGTCGATCTTCTTGATGTCTTTTCCCATGATGAGCATGTCATCAACGTATAATAGCAAAACTAAAAAATCACTATCTGAGAACTTGCGCGTGAACACATAGTGGTCCGACTCCATTCTGCCATACCCATGTTTCAACATAAACGAGTCGAACTTCTTGTACCATTGCCATGGAGCTTGTTTCAGCCCATACAAGCTCTTCCTCAGCCTACATACCATATGCTCCTTGCCTTTGACTTCGAACCCCTCTGGTTGGTGCATGTAGATCTCTTCTTCTAGGTCACCATGGAGAAAGGCAGTTTTAACATCTAACTACTCTATCTCCAGATCCATGCTAGCCGCCAACCCAAGCAACACCCGTATGGATGTCATCTTCACCACTGGTGAGAATATCTCTTCGAAGTCTATACCTTTCCTCGACCAAACCCTTTCACCACAAGTCTGGCCTTGAACCTCGTCTGTGAATTCTTCTGCTCAATCTTCTTTCTGAACACCCACTTGTTGCTCAAAGCTTTCTTGCCCTTAGGCAATTTCACCATATCATAGGTGTGGTTCTTATGCAAGGATTTCATCTCCTCTTGCATAGCTTTCAACCACTCCCCCTTATGCTCATCGGCTAGGGCCTCGAGAATAATCTTCGGCTCTCCCCATCGGTTAGCATAATGTACTCATGTGGCGAGTACCTCTTGGACGGCTGTCGTCCCTAGATGACCTCCTCACCTGTGGCTCAACAGGTGGATCAAGTGGGGGCTGCTCCCCTGGTCCATCTTCTGAAGGAACTCTCTCATCCTCTGTACCTTGTTGTACTCCCCCGTCATCAGGCACCACGAGGAGTAACCGGATCCATGTCCTCTAGCTCACCTGAACTAGGCTGGTTCTTCTCTGGCTTACCAATGTCTTCTATACACTGATCTTTAAAGAAAACCACATCTCTTCTCCTGACGAGCTTCCTCTCGGTTGGATCCCACAATTTATAACAGAACTTTTCATCACCGTACCCTAAGAACACACACTGTCTGATCTTCTTATCGAGCTTGGACCTTTCATCCTTTGGTACGTGAACGGATGCCCTGCATCCAAACACCCTGAGATGACTGTATGATGGATCATGTCCAGTCCACACCTTCTCAGAACTTCTCCATTCAATGGGGCTGATGAAGACCTGTTTATTAAATATACCGCCGTGTGTATTACTTCTCCCCAGAATGTCTTGGGCAATTTCGCATAAGATAACATGCATCTAATTCTCTTAACAATGGTGCGATTCATTCGCTCAGCTACACCATTATGCTGGGGGGTCTTGGGAACCGTCTATTCATGCCGTATACCCAGGGACTTGCAGTACTCATGAAAGTCGCCAATGTATTCACCACCATTATCAGTGCGGATGCACTTTAATGATCTACCTGTCTCTCTCTCAACCATAGCATGAAACAATTTAAACACACAAAAGACCTCGTCCTTGGATTTCAAAGCATAAACCCAAACCCTCCTAGATGCATCATCTATAAAAGTAACAAAATATAATGCCCCACCCAAGGTTTTTGTCCTCATAGGACCACAAACATCAGAATAAACCAAATCTAATGCATGCACTTTATTAACATGAGAAGCAGTTTTAATGAATGAAACTCTATGTTGTTTCCCTGATAAACAATCAAGACAGGTTTTGAGAGGTGTACCTGTCACGTTTGGAAGGAGCTACTTCCTCGCTAGTAGCTGGAGCCCTTTTTCACTCATGTGGCCTAGACGCCTGTGCCACATGTCAATAGCTAAATCTTCCGCTGCGTTCAACCCACCCTTGCACATACTGACACTTTCCTTATACAGGGTGCAATACTTCTTTTCTCTGCCCACGATCAACGAACCCTTAATGAGCTTCCATCGCCCACCAGCAAACTGGCTTTCATAGCCATCATCATCCAGCCTTTCCATCGACATCAAGTTGAGGTGAAGTTCTGGGATATGCCTCACATCCCTAAGAACCAATGTGCAGCCCACATCGCTCTTCACACAAATATCACTGACTCCCACGATTTTTGATACACCAGAATTTCCCATCTTCACAGTCCCATAGTCACCTGACTTGTAGCTTGTGAAGGAGTCCCTGTGTGGAGTCACATGAAAAGAAGCTCCTGAGTCTATCACCCAGTCGGTGCCCTGACTCGTAACCGTGAGACATACGTCATGATCTGTAGAAAGAATAACTATCATGTCACCATCTGAAGCGACTACAGTGGAATCAGATTCATCTTCCTTCCCTTTTCCTTTCTTGTCGTTTTTCTTACCACGACATTCATGCTTGTAGTGGCCCTTCTTGCCACAATTCCAGCATTCAACATCTTTTCTATTACTCGACTTGCCTCTTGATTTATCTCGGGTCTTACCGCCCTTCCTGTTCTTTCCTCTTCCCTGTTCCTCCTTGTCTCTTCATTAAAGACAGCTAGTCACCTGTTCCATGGATATCTTTCCGTCTAGCGCGGAGTTACTTAGAGACACCACCAATGTCTCCCAACTGTCAGGCAATGAACTAAGCAATAGTAAAGCCTGCAATTTATCATCTAGGACCATCTTCATAGAGGTGAGTTGGTTCACTATATTGCTGACCTCATTCATGTGCTCGGCCACAGAACCACCATCCTTGAACTTGAGATTCACAAGTCGCCTTATCAGAAATATCTTATTACCGGTTGTCTTCCTCTCATACAGTCCTTGTAATTTTAGCCATAGGCTTGCGGCTGAGGTTTCCATAGACACATGGTGGAACACAGAATCATCCAACTATTGTCTAATAAACCCCACCGCCTTTCGGTCCGTCTTCTTCCAATCATCATCAGTCATATCCTTGGATTTTGTAGATATGCCTAAGATTAGAGAATATAGGTCCTTGCAATAAAGCAAGTCCTCCATCTTAGCCTTCCATATGGTCCAGTTAGAACCTGTAACGACCCGTAAATTTCCGTACGTTGGTTCGAGTACCACCTCGACCAGAAATCAATTAGGATTAAATCCTTTAGAAAATTAACAAAGTTAACTAAGTACTAAACTCGATTAGCCATGAAATCCATTGGGATCGCTTTAAATACGATCTGCAAGACCCAAAACTTGCAAAACAAGTGACGCTAGGTTACCCTAAAGTTTAGAACCAAACTCATTTCCCGGCTGCTCTCGGGAATGAAACGAAACTTCGTATTAGGTCTAGATCGCACATCGGGAGTCCGATTAACACGAAGCTAAGGAACTAGGACCGCCTCACTGGGCTTGACAATCATCTCAAAAATCAGGTCCAACCGATGTCCCACGGTCATTCGTTTCGATCCGGAGCGAGGGTGTGTGAAAAACACTATTCCCATCCCAAAATAAATATCAGGAATAGTGATCTGGCACCTTTCGCTTGCGCATCAGTATTAAGCAACCTGACCGTCAGAATCCGACCAAATTACACCCTCGGATTAAGAAAAATTTCAGGAACATTTACATGTACTTGGAATTTCTGATCGTGGCCCACTGACCGTCGAACTGAAAGTGGTCCGCCACGTGCGATCTGGGAATCCGATCGAGTCGAAAACGTAATCCCACATAGATCCATAGGTGGTGAGCTTAAGTCTGACGTTTGGCTCAAGGAGGGCTACCAGAACCTCTCTTTTGAGCTGGAAAAGTGACGAATATCCTATATTAGCAGTAACCCTTGAACCTGAGTCTATTTTGGGAATGTTTTTAGCTATAAAAGGAGCTTAGAATAGCCCCTCTCACAGCCATACGAATTTGGGATAAAACCCTAGAGAGAGAGAGAGAAAAGAGAGAGAAGAGCTTGGAATTTGTGGGTGATCTTCCTCCTACTGCTTTCGGTTGTCGCACAACCTACACCGCTCCTTTCCAGGTGTTTTCTCGGCGGTATCCATTCCGTTTGAAGGTAAGAAACCCTAACCCTAGGTCTGATTTGATGTAAGTTCGTTGTAGGTTATGTAAAGGCTAACCGATTCCGCTCTTTAGGCTAGAAAACTCCCGTATACGGAAGCTCAACGACCCTTGCTGATTCGTTATGATTCCAAGGGCAAAGGTGAGGACATTAAGTGTATAAGTTGCGGTTTTCAACGCTTTCAATGTCAGATAATGGTAGATTCATGATCTGCATGCAATTGTACATGTACAAAGTGCCTTCCGTTTTCTGTTTCGATTAGAATTGTAGAATTTGGAATTTCACATACTTTAGGTATTCGTATAAAATACCGTATACGTATTTTTTATGGAAATGGGTTTGACATGTTTAATTGTCGTATGGACATATGATGTATGGATAAAATACTCATTTGGCGAAAGGGTTCGCCCAAATACATGTTTACTAATATACACCATGTATGTAGAAATACGGTATTGTAAGAAGTACCATGTACGTGTATATTTTTGCGACGTGTTTGTCATGATTAATTGTTGTATAAATATATTAAGTGCGTATAAATTAATTACTTGGCAAAAAGAATCGCCGTATTACAAGTTCCCTTGTAAACACTATGTATGTTGAAATTGGGTATACTAGAAAATACCCTATACGTATAAAATTTGCTGATGTAATTGTCAGGATTATTTGCTGTATGAATATGATGTATATGTATAAAATACTAGTTTGGTAAAGGGACAACCCTAGTGCACTTTCCTCTAACATACGTCATGTATGTTGAAATAGAGCATTCCAAGTGTTGGTGAAATCGCTTGTGAGTGTAAGTGCTTAAGTGTTAGAACCTTAGGTAGGTGCTGAGATGGGATTCTCAGTTACCTTAGAGTCACATATGATATCCTCCATGTGGTTATTCACTCTAACCACTCACCTATGAAATATATGTATTTGTATCCCTATTTGCATAATGCTTTATAACATGCTTTTGAACATGCTTTGTAACTTGTTTATTAACATGCTTCATGATAGGCTTTATAACATGATTGCTAGTGTTCTTGAATTACCATGTTATCATGCTGTATTTCACATGCTATGGTTAGGACTTGATTGAGCTTGGGACTATGTCCATAGTCCAGGCATTCGATATCAGACTTGAATTTGTGGTTGGGATTCGTTCCGCCACACATGATGTGTTGGCGAACCCGTGTCATACTTCGGTTGGCGATAGTGGTTGGCCACACGAGGTACTTCTGCGCTTCATATCGCCTAACTTGTTGTGCGCTCGAGCCAGCCGAACACGTCAAGTAACCCGTGTGTCTTATGTATGTTCACCATGTTTGGTCGCTAATGTTTGAACCTAGGGTACCAAACTTACCAGTGAAAATCCCGTTAACCATGGTACCTCGATCCGCTAAGACTCATGAGCCGGGCATGGTGGTATGGGACACCGTAGTCGAGCTGTCGGCCTACGCTGGGGCTACGTGCTTCCCCGTAGTGACCAGTGAGCAACTTAACTCGTGAGCCAATTATGGTAGTATGAGACACTATATTCGCGCTGTCGACCTACATTGATAAGGTGATGGGGGAGTGGTGCAACCTTTGTGCGTAACAGCCCTGACAGCCCTTTATAGTGACCGCGAGCATATTCTGAAGTCGCAGTGCACCTTAGGGTTCGCCGTGATATATAGAGTATGAACTAGGCCTGTTTCTGTATAGTGATGAATCGTTTAAGGGGTGATGGGAGAGTGGTGCAACCTTTGTGCGTAACAGCCCTGGCAGCCTCTGCAGTGACTTAGAAAATACACCATCGTCTGATATTAACTAGGACTGACGACCCTAGAATGGATCATGTTTGGGAATGATACAAGGGAGGTACCTTAGTTTCCCAATCCTGCTGTTTGAAATGAACTAATTAAAAACTTGGTAATCATGCTCATCATGCATAGCATGTGCCTAGAAGATGTGGAGCACTGTGGGATGTAAGCATGCCGTGAACGTGAGATGGTGTCGCATGAGGGAGTATATCGGTGAGGGCATCCATCATACCTGCATTCATTCCTGCATTAATCAGAGTAATTAGGAGTGTTTAATTTACTGCTTTATCATTACTGCTTGACTGTATTGATGACATGATAACTTATGCCTTATTGTTCCACTGAGTTAGCTACTCACTCCCACGTTACGGGACGGTGTTGCGCACACCAACCAGACTCTGTCTCAGGTTTAGGCGATCCGACGACTCTGGAGGCGGAGCCTGATTATGACAAGGACCAGGAGGAGTTCTCGTATATGCAGTTCTCTGGCGGCTTTGACTAGGTTGCCGAGATCGACGGGTTCTACAGGGATTGTACCTAGTTTATTTTTGATATTTTGATTATACAGAGAAATGTATATGGAGACTCAAATGGATTCATACTCTGTAGAATGAAACGTTTATTTTGTTTCTTTACATACATATATATACAGTTCAGTCTTCCGCTTGCTTTTATACAATTGATCTGGAGTGTGAATTACTGTTTTGGTATAATCTCATTCATGTTTATTGCTCTAACACAGACAACATTCAAACATCATTAAATATGTTGCATAAGTGATGCGTTGGAACTCGGGAGTTGAGTTACACTAGACCCCCGATTTTCAGGGCGTTACAAGTTGGTATCAGAGCATGATTTTGATTAAACCGGACCTGAGTTATGTCCCCACTACGTACGCTGACGTGTTACAACGTAGGAGGGTGCGCAAAAATTTAGAAACAGTCTTAGGGTCACCCGATTTCACCGTTCGGCGAAATGCATTAAAAACGGACGCGTTGATCGAGTCTGTACTCGATCCTGACCGCACATACGGACTCTAAATCACTCCTAGACCGTCTATTGACGTGTCCAGGTCACTATCCACCCAAAATCAGTCTTCAAAAATCAGGAAAAATCAGATTAGTTCAGAAATTTTTCGGAACTAACCGTTCTGGAGCTGAACTGAGTTCGGGGGCCCCCCACGTTAATCCATCAAGGGTCCAGATCGAACCAGGGTGCATTTGGCACCCTGGGCATGTGGGAAGCAGATCCCCACCGCGGCGGCGCGGCTCCGGCCAAGTCCGGCCATGGGCGGCCAGAAATTCGGGCGGAGGACCGCGGTCCGGTGCTTTTCGGGGTGGGTCCAAGGCTGAGGTTGGTCGGCCCAACCTCCTACACCCCCTGGCACGTGCCATTTTAGCAATGGGTTGGGTTTTAAAGGGCTGGAGCACCCTTCTTCCTCATTTCACCCATTTTCAAACCCCTCTAAACCCATTTTCAATTTTTCTCTAAACCCATCCCTCCAAACCTTACAATCTTCCATTTTCTTCCATAACCCACACACCCCAACCTTCCACAACAGCCCTAGCCTCCTCCTTTCCCCATTTTCTCAAGTTGGAGCTCTCATACCCCTCATTGGAGCTCAAAAATTGGGTAATCTCCTAACTCATTCCATTTTCTTCTTGTTTCTCCTTCATTTCCTACCTCTAGTGCCCCTTCCACACCTATTGGATTGTTGCTTGTGGTGGATCAAAGAGATCAGCCCCTTTTTCCCCCATTTTGGCAATTTTCCATGCCCCTCCTTGGTGTGGTGGCGACTATTTTCTCCATTTCCTCCATCTTATCTTTCATGGGAAAGAGGAAAACCGCGGCCGATGATGCCGGCCCAAGTAGGCCAGCCCATTCCCGAAGAAGATCCGACATTGGGGCCGGCACTAGCACCGTTCGGGAGTTTAGGTCGAAGCGAGACCTGGATCCTAACCATCCCGCTAGAAATGCTTATCCGATAGGCATCGAATACGGGCGCTTCACGGGCCGCAAGGTTGTGTTTGAAGCTCATGTGGATGAAAGAATGTTTGGCCTACACCCGATGATGGACCACTTGGTGGATATCGGATGGAATGCTATATTTGAAGGTGAGTCTCCCGCATGTGAGAACACGGTTCGCGCTTTCTACGCTCACATCATGGACTCATCAGTAGAACCTCTTCAGTTTACTGTCTCTGTGAGGGGCATAAGGCGCACAATCACTGTGGATGAGGTGGTTCGAATCACGAAGATCCTGCTTGGTCAAGTGCATCCTAGTGATGACTTCTCTAGAAGTGCGCGGGAAAGGGATCGTCGCACGCGATATATCTGTGGTCGCCGGGTTACTTGGAAGCGAGGAAATTGTATTGCGGCGACAAAGATGGCCGAAGACTTCCGTTTACTCCATCACATTTTCACATACAATGTATACCCACGGTGGGGTAACAGCACGGAGTGTACTCGGGTGATGGTGGACTTTCTGTACAAGATGGGACGCGGGGACAACATATGCCTACCCACATTCATCCTATCCCAGATAGTTCAGGTTGTTCGTTCTGCCAGGAACGATCTTTCGCTCCCATTTGGCCGTCTGATCTGCAGGATGGATCGTGATGTCGGCTACAGGTTGAACATGGAAGACCTTGCACCAGTCCGAATCATAAGTGAGGCGACACTCAAGAATATGAAGATCGGCCCTCAACAGCGGCAAGCACGACTCGACGAGTCTAGAGATGAGTCGGATAGCGCCGGTGAGGAGAGTGTTGACCTCCAGGCAGAGAGTGATGAGGAGCGCAGTGATGACATACAGGAAGAAGAACCTGAGGCTAAGGACACTGAGGAGAGTTCACCTCCTGTGGCTCAGGAACAGGGTGTGAATCGGGATGCTTTTGATACACGTTTGTGAAAAGGCCAAGCTATATGTCCTAGAGGGGGGGTGAATAGGACTATGCCAAATTTAAAAATAAATCAGCGGAACTAAAGTAAATCAATACCCTTACAATAATGAATCAATTCACAATGCTAAATATAAATCACCTTGATAAATAATTATTGAGAGATTGATACAAATTCAGTTCTAAGGACAACCTTACACCATAAAAAACAAGGGCTTATGGTAGGACAACCTTATTTCTAGAACCTCTTTTGAATCAAGAACTCAATGTTAATATAAGTAAATGAAATAGCAAGGAATTGAAAATAAATGCGAAGTAAAGATCTAAATTATTACAACAATCCCCACACTTGCTTGAAAATGTAAATAGTTACAACATTCGTTGAATGGTTGAAGTCATCCACTTGTACATTCCACACAATCGAATGATAAAAGATATGAAAATTAATCAAGCATTCAATCCACAAGACAAAGAGTTATAGTGGTTAGCTTTGTGTGTACACCAAGCTTGTTTTACAATGACCACAGAATGCTACTCCACTCTAATATCCTCACACGGGGGATATTAGCGTTCACTATCAAATAGGTTTTCTCGGGTTCACCAAAAACCTTTACAATTGTGTCTTTTTCACTTGGGCTTACACAATTCAAAAACCCCTTTTCGAGTTTTTGGTTTTCCTCGGACAACCAATACAATGAGATTTTTCGGCTCAATCTCAAACAAAACCAATACAATGAGATTTTTAAACGGCAACCTCAAACAAAACCAATAACAAATGAATTTTCTGAGAATTGTAAAATACGGATTTCTCCTTTAGCGGCCGGTAGAACCAATCGGAGTAGATGATTGAATATCAAAGTTCAATTTCCAATACTCACATTCATAGGGTTCTAAATTCTAATAGATTTTAGATTTTGACTTGTTGGGCGTAGCTATATTTGATTTTGATTCCAAGAAGAAGGAATAATATAATTCCTCTTTTCAAATAAGATTGGAATAGAGAAACAAAATCAAATTAAATAAGCTAGCAAAAAGGAATATTAAATAAGCACAATTTAGCTTAAAATAAACACGAGACTTATCTCGAGTGATTACTTGAAAATTCTTGAATGGAATGGAGTTACGGATGTAAAAACTCGAATTTCGTGTTCAATTTATAGAAGAAAAAATCGTTCCTACGGTGGTCTTAGAAACCTAGGGGTGGTCGTAGCTCTAACAATTTTTGAAAATTTGCGCGATCTTTGAAAACCGTTCTACGGCCCGGTCGTGTGTACCCTACGGTGGTCGTGGGACACCTACGGCCCAGTCGTGGGACACCTACGGCCCAGTCGTAGGTCCATGAAATAGGTTCTTTGGAATTTCGGTCGTAGCTCCACGGCCCGATCGTGGGCAGTCGAAGTCAACCTACGGCCGGTCGAAGGACCTCGGGGCTGGTCGTGGGCGTTCAAAAAAATCCGAAAAATCTTCAACAAATTAGGATTTGGTCGTGGAATTTCTTGGACTAGTCGAACCAATGCTGGGATTTGGTCGAACAAGAGCTAGAATTTGGTCTTGGAACAGACTAAGCTTATGTAGAATAAACATTTGATTTATGTATCCAAAATGACCTACTTAAAGGGTCAACCTAAGGTCATTCAAACTGAAACATGTCGTATGGACATTGAACTTCAACCATTCAACGAATGTAGATTGTTTGAACCAATATCGGGCTTGAAATCTTGAACAATATCGAGTCTTGAAGTCTTGAACAATATCGGGCTTGAAGTCTTGAACAATATCAGGCTTGAAGTCTTGAGATCTTCATCAACATAAATCAACTTTGAGATCTTCAACATCTTGAGCTTCATCTTGTAGCTTTTTGAACTTTAACATCTTGTGCTTCAACTTGTAGCATCTTGAAGTATAAAATCATCATACCAGCACAAGACACAGATAGATGTTTTGACACATCAAAATTTGACAACCAAAGGAGTATGAGACCATAACCCTTACAATCTCCCCCTTTGTCAAATTTGTGACAAAACACCACACCAAGTAATAATTCTTCCAATAGACATAAGAGAAGTACAAAGCAAGCACAGATGTACAGATGATAAGCAATGTATAGACATGTGTACAGATGATAAGCAATGTATAGACATGTATAGACATGATAAGCAATAATCATTTTCCCATAACTCATGAGAAGTTTAACTCCCCCTGAGTAATAGCACAACAAAATTTATAACATTCACCAAACTTCTCCCCCTTTTTGACACAAAATGACAAAGGAAGAAAAGCAGTTAATGTGCATAATCAAGTTGGAGTTGAAGCAAAAAAAATAGTCCATAACCAACAAAAAGGTTTGAGATGCAAGCTAATATCGGTAAATATTACAGAAAAAAAAATTCGGTCGGAACCGAGAAGAGGGTGCGGGATTAGATGGATCGATTTTGTGTAAACCCTTAGCAATTCGCCTCATATATTTACGCATATAGGAAAATTGTGTGTCTTGAGTAACAATTTGAGCCACACTGCTCTTGAAGAGAATTCAACCTTTCATCAAAATCGAGAAGGTGAAAATCGGGATCATCGGTAGCCGAGTCAGACTCAAGTTCTTCAAATAAGTCATCCATATTCACGTCCTCGGGAAGATCACTAGCTTCGGCATTACACCTTCACCACCACTTGCTACCGGCATCCACTTGGCCTCTAGCCAAATCTAAAGTCATCTTATTAAGATTGGAGTTATTAAAAGGAGATGGTGGATGGGTTTTCTCTAGTAGGCATGGCTATGAGCATATGATTTGCTAACCTAGTCGGTAAATAACCAAAGGGTATATCACTATGTCGGGATGGTGACGTGTGAGAATAATGGAATGACAGATTAAAGAAGGGAGGCATATATATTAACACAGAGACAACGAGAATGCAAAACACGAACCATAAAAGAAGTGAGTTCGGTTTTGTTACGAGAAACGTGGATAAAGATTTGAAATGAATATCTTATGAAGTACTACGTAATGCGGGTAACAAATACCTTGAGGAAGTACATGACCTTTATGAGTCAATGAACATCCATATTACATAAATCTCTAGTAAGCATTCGTCGTTCAGATTCGAGAGACTATCATGTAAAATATTAATTGGAATGCTTTCATCATTGATAGGTATTTCCATAATATCTGCAATCAAATGTCGATCTACAACAAACAAACCTTCTTGAGTATCAACTTTAAATGTTAAATTCTCAAGAGAAAAATCGCAGAATACATGCAAACATGGATTGGGCAATGGGTGGTATGCGGCTCCACCCCAATGTAGGATGTTATCCCATCCCCTGATTCCAACAAAGAAGGAATACCAAAAGAAGCAATGTGATTGACATTAACATGACGTTCAACAATTACATTACGCATACGCAAATCTCGAGCATCGGTAGGATCATTTTCGGAGAACGAAGATGACGTTGAACAATAGAAGTTGATCTAGAAGAAGATGGACCTCGAGTAGTTTTCTTTTTACCTCAGGATCCATTTTCAAAGAAAGATTTTAAGGGAACAACAAGATGCAAGATAGTAGAAATGAGATTTAGATAGAACAGATTTTTCAAGAGAAAAACCCCAAATCCTGCAATCAATGATCAAATAGATTCCACAAACATGAGTTTTGAAGCACTAAAAGTAAGAATCTACAAGAAAAATGTAAAAGAATCACTAACCTTGAAGAACAATGAAGATGGGTTGGGGCGTAGTAGCTAGGACGGTTGGAAAGAAAGAAGAAATGAAGAAGAAGACTAAAATCCCCAATTTTAAGTGAAATCCGTGCTTTACTGACAGGAATTAGGTATGCGTGTTAAAGGTCGTAGTCGTAATACGGCCGTCGTGTATTCTCTGACAATTAGAAAGTATGACAAAAATTTGCAATTTTTTTTTTTAAATAATTTCAAGCAAATAAAACATCAAACTTATGCTACACAAAATCATGCAAACTCAATTTAAATTGCACATACGAGATCAAATTTTAATTTATTAAAGCAGAAGCTTTTGTCGGCGGTTTAGTGAAAATGTCATAAGTTGAATCTCGGTTGGAATGTAATCCAAATTTATTAATTTTTCTTCCACTAATTCACGAATGTAATGAAATCTAATGTCAATATGCTTATGCGTGAATCTTTGACTGGATTTTTAGAGATATTTATTGCCTTTGGAATTATCACAAAATAAAATCATAGAATCTTGAGTAATTCCATAATCGCTTAACATTCGTTTCATCCAAACAAGTTGAGTACATGCATTTCAGCTGACAATGTATTGACCTCGGTGATTGATAGCGATATAGAACTTTGCTTCTTGCTAAACCAAGAAACAAGACAATTTCCAATGTAGAAACAACCACCCTTTGGTTGATTTCCTATCATCAATGTTTCGGCCGAGTCGACATCTGCGTGCAGGCTAATTGAACATTAGTCTCATGTGGATACCAGAGACCCAATTTAGTAGAACTTGCGACATAACGCATAATCAGCTTAACAAATGGTTAAGTGAGATTCTTTAGGATTTGATTGATAACGAGCACAAATACCAACACTCAAAGCAATATCGGGTCTCTAGCGAGTTAGATAAAGTAAACTACCAATTAAACTACGATACAATTTAGGATCCACATCATTACTGTAGAGTCTTTTGAGAGTCTTACGATTGTACTCATTGGAGTATCAAAATTTTTACCTTTCTCAAATCCAAATTTTTTAATTAAACTACGAGCATATTTGGTTTGTGAAATAAATATTCCATCGAGTTGTTGTTTTACTTGCAATCCTAGGAAATAGTTTAATTCTCCAACCATGCTCATTTTGAATTTAGACTTCATCAAATCTGCAAACTCACATGGTCATGTTAGTACGAGGTTGATCCATAAATAATATCGTCAACATATATTTGAACCATTAGAATATCATCGTTATATTTCTTAACAAAGAGTGTCTTATCAACACATCCCATCGAAAGTTATGACTCGGTAAAAACTTAGTCAATTTTTCGTACCATGCTCTGGGAGCTTGTTTGAGACCATAGAGAGCTTTCTTAAGGCGATACACATGATCGGTAAATTTAGGATCTTCAAACCACATAGGTTGTTCAACATATACCTCTTCATGTAAATCACCATTCGAGAAAGGCACTCTTTACATCCATTTGATAAATTTTAATTTTCTTAAAACATGCTATGGAGATAAAAAGTCGATCGATTCAAGACGAGCTACGAGGGGCAAATGTTTCATTATAGTCAATACCTTCGATTTGTGTATATCCTGTACAACTAGTCTTGCTTTATTTGAATAATATTTCCAAGCTCATCAGATTTGTTTTTGAAAATCCATTTTGTTCCAATAATATGTTTATCTTTAGGTCTAGGAACAAGTTGCCGGACATCATTTCGACGACAATGATTAAGTTCTTCTTGCATCGCAAGAATCAATTTTCATCGAGAAAGTGCTTCTTTTACGTTACCGGTTTCAATGCGGGATGTAAAGCATACGTAGTTACATATGTCCTCTAATTGTCTACTGAGTGCGCACACCGGTGAGAGGGTTTCCAAGTATTTGAGAGGTTGGATGATCTTTACGAGTCCTTAATTCGGGATTAGTTTCACTTGATGAAGTTTCTTGTTTTTCAAGTATAAGAACTTCATCATTATCTAAACTAGGGACACGGTGTCTTCAAAAGATCGTCAATCACAACATTTATTGACTCTTGAATCACACCGGTCTGTTGTTGAACACGATAAACACATTTGTTTAAAGAATAACCTAAAAAGATCCCTTCATCACTTTTAGTGTCGAATTTTCCCAAATTTTCACGGTCACGCAAAATATAGCACTTCTTTGCCAAAAATTCGAAAATATTTGTGAAGGCTTTTTCTCAAACCACATTTCATAAGCCGTTTTATTATTAGATTTACAAATATAAACACGGTTAATAATGTAACAATTTGTATTCTTTGCTTGATTGAGAGATTCTAGGTAGCTTCATGCTATTTAACATAACACTTCCCATTTCTTGAAGCACTCTATTCTTCCTCTCGACAATTCCATTTTGTTGAGGAGTTTTAGGTCTGAGAGAATTCATGCGATATTCACGATCGCTACAAAATTTCTCAAAACCGCTATTTTCAAATTCGGATCCATGATCACTACGGATCTTCTTGACTTGAGAACATTTTTCGGTTTGAATCCGTTTTATAATCTTTTCACTTCATCAAGGGTTTCGATTTATCTTTCAAGAATGAAACCCAAGTGTATCTTGTATAATCATCTACAATAACTAAGATGTACTTTTTGCCACCTCGACTTTCCGTTCTTGTTGGTCTATAAGATCCATATGGAGAAGCTCGAGTGGTCTTGTGGTGATATTGGAGTTCACCTTTTTGTGAGAGCTCTAGTTTGTTTACCATCTTGGCATTCACCACTGAGATCTTGTCTACTTTTCGCATTTTAGGTAGACCTTTTATTAGTTCACTTTTGCTCAATCTGTATAAATTTCGGTAGTGTACATGTCCAAGCGTTTATGCCATAAATCTGTCTCATCGGTATGGACCATGTAGCACGTTTGATTAGATGAGCTACCATTGCTTACTATATAGCGATTTTGAAGTTCTGCGACAGTTAATATTCTGAGAACCCTTTTCATTTGTAATTTCACAACCTTGATTAGAAAATTTAACATTATGGTTGTTATCGCATATTTGAGATATGCTCAACAAGTTGTGTTTTAAACCCTCAACATATAACACATTTTTAAATAAGGAAGGTTATAGAGTTGGACCGTACCTTTGCCAATTATCTTGCGGTTGCTACCATCACCAAATGTGGTGACCCATCGAGTCATATCTTTAAGATCGGTGAATAGAGCTTTGTGCTTTGTCATATGTCTGGAGCATCCTTTGTCTAGGTACCATTTTGAATGGCTTGTAGCTTTGAAAGCGGTGTGAGCAACCAAACAAGTAACCTTGGGAACCCATTTGATCTTGTTTTGGGTTTAGGAGAATAATTGGTCTTCTTTTGTTTATAGTTATTAGAGTGACCTCTTGAGTTAGATTTTAATAGCTCCTTAAGTAAATCAATAATTTTTTGACTAGCGGGTTTCGAATCGATTTTTGAAATTTATATAGCTGCTTTTGTGTTTTTGAAAGGTTTTTGTATTTTTAGAAAAAACTTGATTAGTACCTTTTCCTTTTGAGTTAGAAGTCTCTCCTTTCACAAAAATGGAAGGAGCATTCTTTGTTTAGGAGATGTGTTTTGTCAAAGCCCAACCGGATCGATCACCACATTTTCTTGATCAGGATAATAATTTTCTAATTTTGGATCACCTTGGGCATATCTCCATGTGTCCTTCAAACTCGAAGAAAGAGGATACTTCATTTTTAAGTTTCTCATTTTCAGATTTTAAATTTTCAATTAGGGAGGTTTTGAATTCTAAATCACACTTTGATTTTTCAAAACAATCTGAAATTTGAGATTTTTCTAAAACAAGGGTTTCAAAACATTCTTTTAGTTTAAAGAACTTTTCTTTTTGAAGTTTAAGTTTGTGACAATTTTACAACTTTCTTTATATAAGGCATTGTAAGCATCTTGTAGATCTTCATCATTTTCATGATCACTATCCAAATTTTCTTCACTTGTTGAATCATCGTGATCTGAAAAGGTAAACTTGGCTAGAGTCATAAGGGCCTTAAGTTCCTTTGCCCAGACTCGGTTTGAATTTTACGATTCGGAAGAGGCTTGAGAATCAGACGATTCATCCCAAGTAGCCAACATACCCTTCCTTTTGGATCTGTCCTTTTAGGACATTTGTTTGCTAAATGCCCATATTCTTGGCAGTTGTAACATTGACTATCTTTCATGATTTCCAAGTTTTAGACTTAGGTTTAGAACGTTTCTTTTCATTTGCCTTTTGAAAGTCGACTCTTTTCTTACTTTTGAAAATCTTATAAAACTTTTTAGCTAAAGGGCCATATCATCTTGAGACTTTTAGAATCTGAATTTTCTTGAGTAATACTTTTAGATGACTTCAAAGCAATAGACTTACCTTTAGGAGCTTTAAAACTTAATTCATAGGTTTGCAAAGAACCAACTAATTCTTCTACCTTCATATTGTCAGTATCACGAAGTTCTGGATTGCGGTTACCTTTGAATTGAACCGTTCGGGATTCGGGAGAGCGTAGTATTTTTGCACACACTTTACTTTACGAGATCTTTTCACCAAGACCCCACATAGAGTTTACAATGTCATTCAATCTAGTGTAAAAGTCCATAAACATTTCATTTTCCTCCATATGAATTTCTTCAAATTTAGTTGTGAGGAGTTGGACTTTAGATTTCTTGACAATTGTAGTACCTTCGTGTGTCATTTCTAAAATATCCCAGGCTTGCTTTGCAGTATCACGAGGATATGATTCTTTTGAACTCATCCGGTGATAGTGTAAGTGATTGCATTTAGTGCTTTAGCATTAGCACTACTCTCATTTTTACGAAGTGTGGTCCATTGGAAAAATGGTGTAATTTTCATAGATTTTGAACCATCAACACAGTTACTTCCATGGTAGGAGGATTCCATTCGATCCTTGTGGCTAGCCACACACTTTCATCCATTGATCGAGGAAGATTCTCATTCGGCTTTCCAATAGGCATAGTTGGAGCCATCAAAAGGTGGAGGCCTAGTAACTGAAAGGCTATCAAAATTTGACATCTTTTTAAATAGCTTAGATCGTTAGCTCAGGAAATAAATCCAAATAAAAAGTAACAAGAAATGAGCTATTAGGCTTTGATACCACTTGAAAAGGCCAAGCTATATGTCCTAGAGGGGGGTGAATAGGACTATGCCAAATTTAAAAATAAATCAGCGGAACTAAAAAGTAAATCAATACCCTTACAATAATGAATCAATTCACAATGCTAAATATAAATCACCTTGATAAATAATTATTGAGAGATTGATACAAATTCGATTCTAAGGACAACCTTACACCATAATAAACAAGGGCTTATGGTAGGACAACCTTATTTCTAGAACCTCTTTTGAATCAAGAACTCAATGTTAATATAAGTAAATGAAATAGCAAGGAATTGAAAATAAATGCAGAAGTAAAGATCTAAATTATTACAACAATCCCCACACTTGCTTGAAAATGTAAATAGTTACAACATTCACATCCACTTGTACATTCCACACAATCGAATGATAAAAGATATGAAAATTAATCAAGCATTCAATCCACAAGACAAAGAGTTATAGTGGTTCGCTTTGTGTGTACACCAAGCTGTTTTACAACATGACCACACAGAATGCTACTCCACTCTAATATCCTCACACGGGGGATATTAGCGTTCACTATCAAATAGGTTTTCTCAGGTTCACCAAAAACCTTTACAATTGTGTCTTTTTCACTTGGGCTTACACAATTCAAAAACCCCTTTTTTTGAGTTTTCTGGTTTTCCTCAGACAACCAATACAATGAGATTTTTCTGGCTCAATCTCAAACAAAACCAATACAATGAGATTTTTCTCGGCAACCTCAAACAAAACCAATAACAAATGAATTTTCTGAGAATTGTAAAATACGGATTTCTCCTTTAGCAGCCCGGTAGAACCAATCGGAGTAGATGATTGAATATCAAGTTCAATTTCCAATACTCACATTCATAGGGTTCTAAATTCTAATAGATTTTAGATTTTGACTTGTTGGGCGTAGCTATATTTGATTTTGATTCAAGAAGAAGGAATAATATAATTCCTCTTTTCAAATAAGATTGGAATAGAGAAACAAAATCAAATTAAATAAGCTAGCAAAAAGGAATATTAAATAAGCACAATTTAGCTTAAAATAAACACGAGACTTATCTCGAGTGATTACTTGAAAATTCTTGAATGGAATGGAGTTCTGGATGTAAAAACTCTGAATTTCGTGTTCAATTTATAGAAGAAAAAATCGTTCCTATCTGGTCTTAGAAACCTGGACTGGTCGTAGCTCTAACAGATTTTTGAAAATTTGAGCGCGATCTTTGAAAACCGTTCTACGGTTGGTCGTGTGTACCCTACGGACCGGTCGTGGGACACCTACGGCCCAGTCGTGGGACACCGGCCCAGTCGTAGGTCCATGAAATAGGTTCTTTGGAATTTCGGTCGTAGCTCCACGGCCCGATCGTGGACAGTCGAAGCCAACCTACGGCCGGTCGAAGGACCTCCGGGGCGGTCGTGGGCGTTCCAAAAAATCCGAAAAATCTTCAACAAATTAGGGTAGTCGTGGAATTTCTTGGACTAGTCGAACCAATGCTGGGGATTTGGTCGAACAAGAGCTAGGATTTGGTCTTGGAACAGACTAAGCTTATGTAGAATAAACATTTGATTTATGTATCAAATGACCTACTTAAAGGGTCAACCTAAGGTCATTCAAACTGAAACATGTCGTATGGACATTGAACTTCAACCATTCAACGAATGTAGATTGTTTGAACCAATATCGGGCTTGAAATCTTGAACAATATCGAAGTCTTGAACAATATCGGGCTTGAAGTCTTGAACAATATCGAGGCTTGGCTTGAAGTCTTGAGATCTTCATCAACATAAATCAACTTTGAGATCTTCAACATCTTGAGCTTCATCTTGTAGCTTTTTGAACTTTAACATCTTGTGCTTCAACTTGTAGCATCTTGAAGTATAAAATCATCATACCAGCACAAGACACGGATAGAGGAGCTTTAAGAAGGTATCTCGTACGTTGAAGGCCATTCTATGCTGTGTGCACGACAAGAATGCTCCTCCTCCACCGCCTATTTCGGATGCTTAATCATCCACGTTGTTGTGGTTGTTGTTTGTTTTTGGTTGCCGCGATAGGCGGTTTATGTTTTCATGTAGTTGATGTAATAGATAGTAGCGTGTTCTAAGTGTTTAATGTTATGGATGTATTGGCTATCATGTGATTTCTGTCGTGATTCATGTAACTCTGTATTCCATGTATTATGAAAATTTTGGGTAAATGAAAAGCATGTAGCCTCTTTTGTTTTGATGATGTGTGGAATGCTTAAGTGCTTTATGAAGTGTATTGTGCCTTATCTCACAAATGATCTACCCTATGTTGTATAGGGCATGCCGCGACAGTACACACGGAGCAAGGCACATCTTCTTCTGACCGGCTCTATGGACCAGACTCCTTCTGGTAGTAGCAGTCCTGCGGACCGAGGGTTGGGATCGATCGGCCTCTGTGGTCCACCGGTGGACAGCCACCTTATACGCCCCGGTCCGTGAAGTCACCGACCGTCACCTTCGCGCGACATGACTCTCGTGTCGCTCCGCCGATCGATAGGTTTGAGCGGTGATGATGATGATGCATCATCAGCCAGCAGATGCAAGAAGCAGCAAAAAGCATCGCGGCTTATGGCCACTATCGCTGAGGCCTTGTCCCATGGTGGCAGTGCGACTCCACCTACGACATCTGCACATCTTGATGATGCCTTCGAGCCTCCCTGCTCGGTTTGAGGATGTGCCTCTGCCCACATCCGTCGCACCTCCTACTGGGGATGCAGGTACACGCGGTCTACTCGAGCGATTTCAGCGCCTGAGGCCTCCCTCATTTATGGGTTCTCACAGACCCGAGGAGGCAGAGTTTTGGCTTGACCGCATCTCTAAGATGCTTCGGATGCTGCATTGCTCGGAGGCAGAGCAGGTGGAGCTGGCCGCTTTCATGTTTGAGAGGGAGGCCAGTTTATGGTGGGATAGCGTGTTGCGGTCTGTCGCGGCAGACACGTGTGGACCTGGGAGGCTTTCGAGTTCCGGTTCCATGAGAAATACTACCCGCAGACTTATCGACATGAGCGGGAGGATGAGTTTCTGCGCCTCAGGCAGGGAGGCATGACGATTACGGAGTACGAGCACCGCTTCACAGAGTTGGGCCGCTTTGTCCCGACTATACTGGTGGATGAGCAGATGCGGATGCGTCGTTTTTCCTTGGGTTTGCGACCGGAGATACGGTCGAAGATATGCTGCCTCAGTATACCTACCTATGCAGCACTGGTTCACATGTCTATGACGGCAGAGCAGGATGTGGACCGGTTGGCCCGATCTCGTGGTGCTATGGTTGCGAGGCCACGACAGGAGATACAGAGCAGGCCTATTCTAGGCAAGAGGCCTCGTGTTGACTCGCCTCCCAGGATCGCAGCGCCAGTGGCTCCTGTGAGGCGCCCTATTGTGACCTGCACGTACTGCGGGAAGCAGGGTCATCTTATTGGGAGTTGTTTCGCGCGGATGAAGGATAGTGGGTTCTCTCCGCCACAGATGTTGGGTCGTTCTCGCCCGCAGGCCTTATCGACTACACCTTTACAGACTGTACCTGCACATCCTTCCTTTCAACCTCCTGCATCACGGTTCAGGCCGCCGCAACGGCCCTTGGCCCCTCAGCCGAACCGTCAGCAGCAGGCGCGCGTTCATACGCTTGTGGCTGAGGCACCTGAGACGTCACTTGCGGCCCCGACAGCTTTTGAGGGTACGGCTTATATCCATGGTACTCCCGTTTCTTTATTGGTGGACACTGGGTCCACTACTTCTATTATTTCTTGTGGGGCGGTTAAACGTCTATCTTTGCCTACGATTCCCACAAAGGGAATGAGACTCACTACGGCTACTGGGACCTGTTCTGATGTCACACGGTTATGCGAGGGTTGTCCGATAGTTTTGGGTAGCAGCACAGTGCTCGTCGACCTCATTGTTGCTCCACTATGGCACTACGACGTTATCCTTGGTATGGATTGGCTCGCCAAGATGAGGGCGGAGGTAGATTGCGATACTCGGATCATGACTGCCTATGGACCTGATGACACAGCTTTCATGTTTCCAGTACAGGTCAGTTGGCCCTGCCGTGTTGATTGTTATACTGCTTTGTTGGCACCGATTGATGGTCCGACGAGAGGAATACGCCGGTGGTTCGAGAATTTGCAGGCGTGTTTGAGACTATTCCTGGTTTACCTCCTCGACGCGAGATCGATTTTACAATTGATCTTACGCCGGGTGCGACACCCATCTCACTGCCGACTTATCGTATGCCTCCATGTGAGATGGAGGAGCTGCGGAAACAAATTGATGATCTGGTAGACAAGGGTTTTATACGACCTAGTGTGTCTCCTTGGGGAGCACCTGTGCTATTTGTGAAGAAGAAGGACGGGTCGCTACGGTTATATATTGACTACCGTAGGTTGAACCAGGTCACAGTGAAGAACAAGTACCCTTTGCCTATGATAGATGATCTGTTTGATCAGTTGAGGGGGGCAAAGTATTTCTCGAAGATTGATCTTCAGTCAGGGTACCACCAGTTGCGCGTGAGAGATGAGGACGTGCAGAAGACAGCCTTCAGGACATGCTTTAGGCACTATGAGTTCTTGGTGATGTCGTTCGGCCTGACGAACGCACCAGCCGTGTTCATGGATCTGATGAACCGGGTATTTCGGCCCTTCCTGTACCGATTCGTCATCGTCTTTATTGACGACATCTTGATATACTCTACGAGTCGGGAGGAGCACGAGGAGCACTTGAGAGCGGTCTTTGGGTACACTTTCGGAGAAGAACCACTGTACATTCGCACAATACAAGAAGTGCGACTTCGCGGGAGGAAGTCAAGTTCTGGGACACGTAGTGTCTAAGGATGGGATAGCAATGGACCTTGCTAAGGTAGGCTGCGGTTCAGATTGGCGGCACTGAGTCGATTACGAGGTGAGGAGTTTCCTTGGTTTGGCTGAGTATTACAGACGCTTCATTCGGGATTTCTCGAAGATCGCCAGGCCATTGTCTCAGTTGACTCGGAAGGACCTGAAGTTCGCCTGGAACGAGAAGGCGAGCGGCTTTCAAGGAGTGAAGGACAAGTTGACGTCCGCCCCTGTGCTAGTATTGCCAGAACAAGGGGAGAAATACACGATATATACTGACGCGTCTCGCGTTGGTTTAGGTTATGTCCTGATGCAGAAGGACAGGGTGATTTCGTATGCCTCGAGACAATTAAGGAAGCACGAGGAGAATTACCGTACACACGACCTAGAGTTGGCAGCTGTCATCTTTGCATTGAAGCTTTGGAGACATTACCTCTACGGAGAGGAGTTTGAGCTTTTCTGCGACCACAAGAGCGTTAAGTACATATTCACACAGCGAGACTTGAATATGAGACAACGTCGATGGATGGAGACCTTGAAGGACTTCAAGTTCGAGGTTTCCTACCATCCTGGCAAGGCGAACCTTGTGGCAGGGCAGACGCGTTGAGCCGCAAGAAGGCGTGCATTTGCGGCACCACCGATGATAGCCGAGTGGGACATGGTGGAGTTCGTACGGGACTTCGAGCGAGACTCACTTGTCGAGGAGCCATATGAGTGTGTTGGGCACGTTCGGGTGCGGCCACTTATTGACGACAGGATTGTTGAGGCCCGGGAGGGCGATATACGGGCTGTCTCGAGCTTCGAGAGCAGGCTAGCGACGCCGAGGACTCCGAGTGGAGAGTTAGTTCTGATGGGGGTCTACGATTCCGTGGCCGCCTATGCGTTCCTGATGTGCCTGACTTGAGACGCGAGCTTCTCGAGTCTGCCCATAACTCGAAGCTTGCGATGCATCCTGGTAGCACGAAGATGTACCAGGATTTGAGACGGACATATTGGTGGGATAATATGAAGGCCCACATCGCTGAGTATGTGTCTCGATGTCTGACGTGCCAGCAGGTCAAGGCAGAACATCGCCGACCTCCTGGACTGCTTCAGCCCATGCCCATAGCGGAGTGGAAGTGGGACTTCATCTCCATGGATTTCATATCCGGGCTGCCGAAGACGAGGAAGGGACACGATTCCATTTGGGTGATTGTGGACCGGTTGACCAAATCGGCCCATTTCCTCCCTATCAGAGTTACGAACTCTGCAGACGAGCTGGCTAGATTGTACATCAGAGAGATCGTCCGTCTGCACGGGGTTCCATTAGAGATCGTGTCGGACAGAGACACGCGGTTCACATCCATCTTCTGGACTCGTATCCAGGAGGCGATGGGTGTAAAGTTGAAGTTCAGTACGGCGTTTCATCCTCAGACTGATGGGCAGACAGAGCGGGTGAATCAGATTCTGGAGGATATGTTGCGAGCATGTGTGTTGGACTTCAAGGACAGCTGGGATGACTGTCTTCCGTATGCAGAGTTCGCCTACAACAACAGCTTCCAGGCGACTATTGGCATGGCGCCATATGAGGCTCTATATGGTCGACCTTGTAGGGCACCGCACTGTTGGGCAGAGGTTGGAGAGCGTAGTCTGATTGGCCCAGAGTTGGTACAGGCGACTACAGAGAAGGTCGACATTATCAGGCGTCGATTACTTACAGCGCAGAGCAGCCAGAAGAGTTACGCCGATACGAGGTGGCGACCGCTGGAGTTCGATGTCGGGGATCATGTGTTCCTTCGAGTTTCCCCTATGAAGGGAGTCCTTCGGTTTGGGAAGAAGGGGAAGCTCACACCGAGGTTTATCGGTCCATTTCAGATACTGGATCGAGTGGGTGATGTGGCGTATTGTCTCGCTTTGCCCACACCACTTGCGTCTGTACACAACGTATTTCATGTATCTATGCTGAAGAAATACGTTCCTGATCCTTCGCATATCATCAGATGGAAGCAGGTACAGTTGAGCGAGGATGCTACATATGAGTTGCGCCCGACGCGCATCCTTGACAGGAAGGAGCAGGTACTGCTTAGTAAGGTCATCCCACTTGTGAAGGTACTTTAGACACATCATTCCGAGGAGGAAGCTGCCTGGGAGACTGAGGCCGAGGTCAGGAAGAACTACCCTCAGATTCTCGAGGAATATGAAAAGGTATAAATTTCGAGGACAAAATTTTTTTTCAAGGGGGGTAGATTGTAACGACCCGTAAATTTTCGTACGTTGGTTCGAGTACCACCTCGACCAGAAATCAATTAGGATTAAATCCTTTAGAAAATTAACAAAGTTAACTAAGTACTAAACTCAATTAGCCATGAAATCCGTTGGGATCGCTTTAAATACGATCTGCAAGACCCAAAACTTGCAAAACAAGTGACGCTAGGTTACCCTAAAGTTTAGAACCAAACTCATTTCCCTGGCTGCTCTCAGGAATGAAACGAAACTTCGTATTAGGTCTAGATCGCACATCGAGAGTCCGATTAATATGAAGCTAAGGAACTAGGACCGCCTCACTGGGCTTGACAATCATCTCAAAATCAGGTCCAACCGATGTCCCACGGTCATTCGTTTCGATCCGGAGCGAGGGTGTGTGAAAACACTATTCCCATCCCAAAATAAATATCAGGAATAGTGATCTGGCACCTTTCGCTTGCGCAAGTATTAAGCAACCTGACCGTCAGAATCCGACCAAATTACACCCTCGGATTAAGAAAAATTTCAGAACATTTACATGTACTTGGAATTTCGGATCGTGGCCCACCGTCGCCGAACTGAAAGTGGTCCGCTACGTGCGATCTGGGAATCCGATCGAGTCGAAAACGTAATCCCACATAGATCCATAGGTGGTGAGCTTAAGTCTGACGTTTGGCTCAAGGAGGGCTACCAGAACCTCTCTTTTGAGCTGGAAAAGTGACAAATATCCTATATTAGTAGTAACCCTTGAACCTGAGTCTATTTTGGAAATATTTTTGGCTATAAAAGGAGCTTAGAACAGCCCCTCTCACAGCCATACGAATTTGGGATAAAACCCTAGAGAGAGAGAGAAAAGAGAGAGAAGAGCTTGGAATTTGTGGGTGATCTTCCTCCTACTGCTTTCGGTTGTCGCACAGCCTACACCGCTCCTTTCCAGGTGTTTTCTCGGTGGTATCCATTCCGTTTGAAGGTAAGAAACCCTAACCCTAGGTCTGATTTGATGTAAGTTCGTTGTAGGTTATGTAAAGGCTAACCGATTCTGCTCTTTAGGCTAGAAAACTCCCGTATACGGAAGCTCAACGACCCTTGCTGATTCGTTGTGATTCCAAGGGCAAAGGTGAGGACATTAAGTGTATAAGTTGCGGTTTTCAACGCTTTCAATGTCAGATAATGGTAGATTCATGATCTGCATGCAATTGCACATGTACAAAGTGCCTTCCGTTTTCTGTTTCGATTAGAATTGTAGAATTTGGAATTTCACATACTTTAGGTATTCGTATAAAATACCGTATACGTATTTTTTATGGAAATGGGTTTGACATGTTTAATTGTCGTATGAACATATGATGTATGGATAAAATACTCATTTGGTGAAAGGGTTCGCCTAAATACATGTTTACTAATATACACCATGTATGTAGAAATACGGTATTGTAAGAAGTACCGTGTACGTGTATATTTTTGCGACGTGTTTGTCATGATTAATTGTTGTATAAATATATTAAGTGCGTATAAATTAATTGCTTGGCAAAAAGAATCGCCGTATTACAAGTTCCCTTGTAAACACTATGTATGTTGAAATTGGGTATACTAGAAAATACCCTATACGTATAAAATTTCTTTGATGTAATTGTCAGGATTATTTCTTTGTATGAATATGATGTATATGTATAAAATACTAGTTTGGTAAAGGGATAACCCTAGTGCACTTTCCTCTAACATACGTCATGTATGTTGAAATAGAGCATTCCAAGTGTTGGTGAAATCGCTTGTGAGTGTAAGTGCTTAAGTGTTAGAACCTTAGGTAGGTGCTGAGATGGGATTCTCAGTTACCTTAGAGTCACATATGATATCCTCCATGTGGTTATTCACTCTAACCACTCACATATGAAATATATGTATTTGTATCCCTATTTGCATAATGCTTTATGACATGCTTTTGAACATGCTTTGTAACTTGTTTATTAACATGCTTCATGATAGGCTTTATAACATGATTGCTAGTGTTCTTGAATTACCATGTTATCATGCTGTATTTCACATGCTATGGTTAGGACTTGATTGAGCTTGGGACTATGTCCATAGTCCAGGCATTCGGTATCAGACTTGAATTTGTGGTTGGGATTCGTTCCGCCACACATGATGTGTTGGCGAACCCGTGTCGTACTTCGGTTGGCGATAGTGTTGGCCACACGAGGTGCTTCTGTGCTTCATATCGCCCAACTTGTTGTGCACTCGAGCCAGCCGAACACGTCAAGTAACCCGTGTGTCTTATGTATGTTCACCATGTTTGGTCGCTAATGTTTGAACCTAGGGTACCAAACTTACCAGTGAAAATCCCGTTAACCATGGTACCTCGATCCGCTAAGACTCATGAGCCGGGCATGGTGGTATGGGACACCGTGGTCGAGCTGTCGGCCTACGCTGGGGCTACGTGCCTCCCCGTAGTGACCAGTGAGCAACTTAACTCGTGAGCCGATTATGGTGGTATGGGACACTATATTCGCGCTGTCGGCCTACATTGATAAGGTGATGGGGGAGTGGTGCAACCTTTGTGCGTAACAGCCCTGGCAGCCCTTTGTAGTGACCGCGAGCATATTCTGAAGTCGCAGTGCACCTTAGGGTTCGCCGTGATATATAGAGTATGAACTAGGCCTGTTTCTGTATAGTGATGAATCGTTTAAGGGGTGATGGGGGAGTGGTGCAACCTTTGTGCGTAATGACCACTGGCGACCTCTCTGCAGTGACCTAGAAAATACACCATCGTCGATATTAACTAGACCGACGACCCTAGAATGGATCATGTTTGGGAATGATACAAGGGAGGTACCTTAGTTTCCCAATCCTGCTATTTGAAATGAACTAATTAAAAACTCGGTAATCATGCTCATCATGCATCGCATGTGCCTGGAAGATGTGGAGCACTGTGGGATGTAAGCATGCCGCGAACGTGAGATAGTGTCGCATGAGGGAGTATGTCGGTGAGGGCATCCATCATACCTGCATTCATTCCTGCATTAATCAGAGTAATTAGGAGTGTTTGATTTACTGCTTTATCATTACTGCTTGACTGTATTGATGACATGATAACTTATGCCTTATTGTTCCACTGAGTTAGTTACTCACTCCCACGTTACGGGACGGTGTTGCGCACACCAACCAGACTCTGTCTCAGAGTTTAGGCGATCCGACGACTCTGGAGGCGAGCCTGATTATGACGAGGACCAGGAGGAGTTCTCGTATATGCGGATTCTACGGCGCTTCGACTAGGTTGCCGGGATCGACGGGTTCTACAGGATTGTACCTAGTTTATTTTTGACATTTTGATTATACACAGAAATGTATATGGAGACTCAAATGGATTCATACTCTGGAGAATGAAACGTTTATTTTGTTTCTTTACATACACATATATACAGTTCAGTCTTCCGCTTGCTTTTATACAATTGATCTGGAGTATGAATTACTGTTTTGGTATAATCTCATTCATGTTTATTGCTCTAACACAGACAACATTCAAACATCATTAAATATATTGCATAAGTGATGCGTTGGAACTCGGGAGTTGAGTTACACTCGACCCCCGATTTTCAGGGCGTTACAGAACCATTGAGGCTGATCATCCTTGAGCCACCTTCCATAATTCAAAAACTGATCCTACCCGTTCAATGAACTTAGCTCTGATATCACTTTGTTGGGATGCCTTGCACAAAACCTTAGGATCTAGCCCTCCAGAACAAACAAGAATAATAAAGCAATGAAAATAATCAATGCATCAATCACACACCACACAAGAGAATTTTACATGGAAAACCCTCAAAGAGGTAAAAACCACGGGACCTCGTCCAGATCAACATCCACTATGAAGTAGAATGTTACAATCTTCTTCACTCACACAGGAGTGGATAAATAATAAGAGAAATAGAGAAAACGAAGAGATCTAACCGATTATGAGGACATAGAAGCGCTGAGATATAAATTGCAAAGTAGAAAAACCTCCACGAGCAGAACCTCCCTTCTATAATCTTCCTCTCTCTTTCTCCCTCTCTCTCACCTTTGATAGCCCTCTTGTATTTTTCTCATCAACACAACATACATAGAAAAATCCTAGGGACCCTTTTTTATAGCTTTAGGAAACTCCTTTCCGCATCCTAGTTGTGAAAGGACTTGCGCATCCCAGTTGCAAAAAGACTTTGCGCATCCCAGTTGCAAAAGGACAACGGGTCAAAAAAAACCCATCATCAACCAAGTACACCATCACCTCACACACATCCCCAAGCAACCCCAAAAGTTAAAAAGTTCTTACACCACTACCCCAAAGTCAAAAAGTTCTTATATCCATCACTCACACATCTCTCTCTCTTACAACTCCCTCTCTCTCATTTTTAAACTCCACCTCTCCAAGCAACCCATGTCCATGGCTCCCATGAGAAAGCTAGTGTGGCCCACTTTTCTACCTCCCATCTCCACCATCCAAAGTCCATCTCCACCATTGAAATTCTTCCTTAGAGCTCTAGCATGCATTGGCGGAAGAAGGAAGAGGAGATCCAAAGGTGGGTGTTTTTTTGTGTGTGATTTGATGTGATAGGGCCCACTTGTGGTGGGACCCATTGTGATGTATGTGGACTACCGTGACACTGCCCGACTTGATGTATTTATGACACATCCATGAGGCCACCTTGATGCATTTGTGGCCCATCTGTTAAGGCCCACTTGATGCTTATGAGACCCATTGATGCGGCACACCTGTGATATATTTGAGGCCCGTGGGTTGAGACCCATTGTGATGTATTCGAGGCCCATGAACGTGGCCCAATGTGATGCATATGTGGCCCATGAGTGAGGCCCACAATGATGTATGTTAGGCCCTTGTGTGGGGTCATTGGCCCACTGTATGTTCGGCCCTATGTGGACCACTCCTTGGGAGCAATGTTGGTTAAATGACCACATTGATGGGCATTGATGGTTGAATGTCTACATTGTGACCTTCCCTTAGGCCTTGATAGTCTCATTTTTATCACTCTTGTGGGTTAACCCTAATCAGTGGGCCACATTCACCATAGACGAATGGTTTTGCACTATCGAATTTGATATAACCACGACCGAGGGTCGACCTTTGGTTGATCGGCTGTTCATCTATGGACCTCACCTTATTTTTATGCTCATTATTGGTGCCGATTGTCGATACTAATCATTAGTTCCGATTGATGAAGCCGATTGACCGATTAGCGATCGAGGCCAATTATCATGGTCGATTGTCGATTCCGATTGACGTGATCGATTTGTCGATTCTGATTATCAATCAATCTGATTGTTGTGACCGATTTTGCCGATTCTGATTATCGATCGATCCTGATTGTTGTGGCCGATTGTCGTGGCCGATTGACGTGGCTGATTGCCGAATTCCAATTGATGTGACCGATTTGCCGATTCTGATTATCGATCAATCCGATTGTCGTGACCGATTTTGCCGATTCTGATTATCGATCAATCCGATTGTCGTGACCGATTTTACCGATTCTGATTATCGATCGATCCCGATTGTCGTGGTCGATTGTCGATTCTGATTGACGTGACCGATTTGCTGATTCTGATTATCGATCGATCCCGATTGTCGAGGCTATGTATCGAGGCCGACTCCGATTGCCGAGGCCGAGTTCGAGTGTCGATTTTGATTGTCGAGGCTAATTTCAATTGTCGAGGCTGATTGTCGAGACCTATATGGTGTATATGCGACTCATAGTTGAGGCCCATTGTGATGTATATTCGGCCCGTGTTTTAAGCCTAATGTGATGAATATGAGGTCTATGTGATGAGGCCCATTATGATGCATTTGAGGGTCAGGCGATGGAGCCCATTGTGATGTATGTTAGGCCCATGTGAAAGGTCCATCATGATGTGTATTAAGCTCTTGAGTGAGGCCCATGGTGTTGTATATTTGGCCCTTGTGTGAGGCCATGGGTCCACTATATGTTATGATCTTTGAGGGTCATTCCTCGGGGGCAATGTTGGTTAAATGTCCACATTGTCGAGGTCGATTGTCGATGCCGGTTATTGATACCGATTATGAGTATGTGACAGCATAGCATCATGATACATGCCCATACGCATCATCTGCGTGTTTATTATAAGATGTGGTTGATCATTGCATATATCATTGAGTATGTTGTTATGAGACTCCCTGATAGGTGGAGGTTATCTCACATGAGCGCATGGTATGCACAGGATTAATACATGACTGGATTGTATGACTCATGCATCTTGCATTATGATTATTGTACGCCCTAGTGACATTAGGGCCGTAGCCTCCACAGGCATATCGTGGATGGCCAGATGGGACACCAGAAATGTTTGGTTTGAGAATCGAGCTGCCATAGATGGCCCTGGGTGAAAATCCCTAAAACCCTCTTGATACCAAAGGATGTCGCAACGTCGAGACCAAGTAGATACATGAGCGCTCGAGTGCCCAATATAAGGAGGCTGTGTCTCCCACTATGTCATGGTCGGTTGGGAGGGGGTGTGGCCTTACCCGCTCGAGCGTAGGAGGCATTGCTAGGCTGAGTCTGACTAGCTCGAGGAATGGGTCCACTATCGATGTGCCGAATAGGTATTGGCAGACTATTAGCTAAGCCGATAGGGAGGTTTCTTATGCTCACTTGGACCGTGCGGTTGGGAGAGCGGCAGTGCCATTTGAAGTGTACTAAACCCCGGTGATGATCCCAGAGATGAACTGTACTGATATGTGGACTTATTGAGCAGGATTTGCATACTCATTCATTCACTATCCACTCAGGCTGGTAGTGCACAACTATTTATTATGTGAACTTTCGTAATGGCCAGGATTTCGGTTGAGGCGCGCGACTAACTTAAGATCAGGAGTTTACCACATTGAGTCTGACTATCCAAATTTAAGTATGGGACTGGTTTGGATAGAAGTCCCTTGTGATGGACCCCATAGCCTGCGATATTATTACTATCATCTTGACTTCACACTCCAGCATGGTCATTCCATTCACACAGCATATTGCATTACATTCGCGGCATATGACATTTTAGGTTACCTGTATTTCTGCATTTATATGGTTTAAATACAACATCTGATATTTGACTCTTTATGACTCCTTATTTGTATAGTTGATCTGTATTGTGTATTTTGATATTGCTTAACTCATGGACTTGTCAGTATTTTCGCTTACTCGGATTACGCATGATTCATAACCTTGCGCCTATTATGACATTGTATGATTATGACATTGCCTTGAATACTTGACACTTACCTTGTGCACACACTTACACCACCCTCTAAGCTTTCTATAAGCTTATGCACGATAAATGCGTGCAGGTGATGAGGTTGCAGCAGTGTTGAGCTTGGAGCGTGCAGCGGTCTTCTGGAGCTTGATTTTTGATTTATGTATTTCCTTTCAGCATTGTACTCAAATGATTATATTAGTGGATATGTGATGATAATGTTCCTTTATGATTTGGGTATACTTGTGGTTATGCTTATTATCAGTTAAATGTACATTGGAAAATCCTCCTTATAGATCCCAGGATCAGAACCTGGCGTATGGAGGCCAGAAGCCGAGAATGGGGTACTTACGAAGGTTGTTGGCACTGGATTCGGTGATCGAGATTCTAATGAATCTGATTTCTGGATTTGGGGCATGACACATCAGCACTATAAACCCCTCACCAGGGGAGAGAAAAATCACAACAAGTAGATAGAAGAATGAGAGAAAGAAAGAAATCAATTGAGAGAGAGAAAGAGAGTTATGCTGGACTTGCTGACTCACCGAGTTCATCATGCCCAACATTGTTACTGGATATGGTTTGGAAAATAGAAGAAAGAAGAAAAAAGAGAAAGAGAAGGAAAGAAATTGGAAGAAGAAAAGGTAGAGAGGGAAGAGTCGACTCACTAAGTTCATGTTGAGTTCGATCGAACTCGAATTGAGTGCAAGGCCAGTCATGCTGGAACTCTAGTGATGAATCGAGAGCACCATAGGATTAAACGTGTTCAGAGTCCAAACTGAGTTACCTGAAGTTGTAGTTGAGTCACAACCAAGTCAAACTAAGTTAAACTAAGTCAAGCCCAATTCGAGTTGGGCTTAGGTCAGGAATTTCAACAAATTGAAGTCGGTGATCACCTATTAGTTTGATTTTTCATCTTTGAACTCCATCCTTTTCAATTCAAGTACGTTACATCTCAATTCAAGTTCAAATTCAAGTTTCTTGTGTTACTTCTATTTTATTTTGCAACTAGCGATCCTAGGTAAATGATCATGTTTATCTTTAATCTAAGTCTTTAGTTGTAACTTGTAATGATCTTTTATTTCTTTGGGCCTAGCGCTTTTACTTTAGTTTAACCCTCTTGTTTTGAATTTAGCTCAACTTACCCAGGAGTGGCCTCGATACATTAAACCAGTATTCGCGTAGGATGTGAGCAAACTCCTACACATGTTGGGCTTGTATGGATCTTGGTCGGAAGGGTGTTGGCAAACTGGATGTTGTGTGCAACTATGGCCCCAATTGTTCACTAAAGAAAATCTTTATGTGATAATGTGGCATACTAAAATTCTTGTATATGCACTTATATCATGTCTATGTTGTGAATAATGCATTCAACTAATTGTTGGGCTATTAGCTCATTCTATTGATTGAAAAACCATCCAGGATAGGGAAATGAACTAGAGTCTCTGCGTGTGGAGCGATGACTTTGAGAGACGTGCTCTTGGAGATTCGCTGTAAGAATAAAGAAATTTTCATTTTATATTTATTTCTTTAAAAAAATTATGTATGAACTTGTGTTGGTTATTAGCCATAGATAATTGATATTTTTGACTGGATGCATGATGATTAATTAAGTTTACTATTCCTGATGATTACTATGGTTATGTGTATAATATTATCCCCTTCCCATCGAGTCAAACCCTCGACTCAGTGACTGAGTCAAGCGAACTCGGGTTTCGAGAGCTGGGGTGTGACAACTTGGTATCAGAGCCTATGTTTCAGAAGAAAATAGGACCTAGGGTTAGAAAACATTTTGAAACTTTGGAGAACTAGCCATAGGCTTAAACTTTCCTTAGTCATAATGAACTTAGAAAATTTTAACTTAGAACCAGAATTCTTCCCTTATCTCTTGTAGGTCAATGGAGTGAAAGAAAATAAGAAGAAACTCTACTCAAGGAAATACATCTGCCACACCAGCTACATTAGCAATGCGAACTGCAACTCCCACATCAGTTACACTAGTGCCACCGATTGGAACTAACCCGATCATGGAAGAAGTGGTTAGAGTCTTAGAGACCATGACCAATCTCTTTAACTAACAGATAAGAAGGAACCAAGAAACACAATAAGACTCTGATAAGGAAGCACCCGTAGGACCTGAAAGAACGGGTAACCTAGTGAAAGAATCCAAGAAGATACATCGTATATGGAGAGAACGATGCGCATCTTAAACAAAAAAGAACAGGTGTTGCAAACAAGGTGATACTAGTGGTCAATGTCAAATGGAGTCACCAATAATGAAGAAGAATCCTCATGGGAGTGAGAAGCTGAGATCCAAGAAAATTATCCCGACCTCTTTACTGGTTAAGGTACGATGAATTTTGAGATGAAATTCTTTTAAGTTGGATAGAATGTAATATACTAGCAATTTCGAGGGAATTTTTTTTTCAATTATTTAATCATAACTAATCATCAAATGGGTCATTTTAACCATTTAATCTAAGATCTATTACAATCCGTTCGTTAGATCACCAATCCAAACCATGAATCATTAATCCAAACCATCTAAATTGAATAGTAACAAATTAATTTTCAAATCTACCACTAAAATTATTATCTGACATATGTATCATCAAGATCTTAAGAATTTTTCATGGGACCACTTAATTTTTCTATATAACACTGTTTAATACGTTCTTTGACACAAAATCAACAATGTAATATAAAAATCTTGACTTGAACAAGGATAAAAAGATGAGATCTAATGCCAAGAATTCTTGAACCGTTAACTTTAGCATATTTTGTGGACCCTATCAGAGTAAATTGCCTTCTTATTTCATGAATTTAATATATCTTTAAAATCATGATTTTAAATTATTTTAGCATATATAAAATCATAAAAATTATCCATATATATTATAACCTTACATTTTAGCATGGCCCATAATATTATACACTTAATTTTTACATTGAAATTTATTTTCTCGTTATCTTTATAATAAAAGCTTCATTTTGATATAATGATTGGACATAAAAACTTTTGGTATGGGCCACACGATCATGGCATGTACACACTTGATTTATACACCCTACTTCACATGAACACATGTCTACAATCTTTAGTGCATTATTGCTTCTACTAATACTTGTGATTTTCCTATGATTAACCATGGTCATTTTGATCAAAAAATCATTTTTATAAGATGGCATAAGATATAAATAATCTAATCATGCACTTAGATAAAGAAGACTGTACTTGTGGACCCACATCTCCCTAACACGTACACACATATTGTCTGAATCCTCATCCACCCTAAAACCTCTCACCCTTAAGATGAGAGTTACATGCACTTAATATGTGTTTATCATATGTTACATGTGCATATGCATTTATGTAAGAGGGGTTTGGCTCCCCTATATAAGGCATGTCAAACCACTCATAAGCACTCACGCTTTAAATAGAGAGAGTGGGACATATGCGACCAGGTCACACAAGTTAAAGAATCATTTATCTCCATCGCACATCAAGTAACATATATATTTTATTTTTCAAAGGCCCACGTGTTTTAATTTTTGAATTGGCCGTTTTGACATTCTAATTGGTCAAATTTTGGATCATTGATTTGAGGTCTAACCTATGCACATGTGTACCAACATGGGGACTTTCAAATCTTCCAACTTATTGGACGTTCTATTAAGTCCAAATTCGATCAATTCTAAAATATGCGACGAACACTAAATCAGATGGAATTAAAGACCTTAGATTGCCTTGGAACCTGACTAAACCTGAACCATTTGAACAAACTACAAAACTGACAAAATCGGGACCATTTGATAGTCCAAAAACTACCAGAATCTAGATCCAGATTGTTAAAATTAGGGTAAAGATCTAATAATGATATGGACCGTTAAATCGACGATCGGGTCCAATCCAACCGTTGATCAAAGGTTTAATAAACTAATCAAGAGATTAGATTTAAGAAAATGAAAAATCTAGTTGATATAATGTTAGATCAGATCATTTGATCAAAGATCAAACAAGACCATTAGACCAAAATCGTGGAAAATAAGGAAATAAATTGTTGGATTGGATAGATTTAAAACATCCAATTGTCTTTAAGGTAGATCTTGTTCCTAAGTCAAACTTAACAAAGATTAATATATTTGATATATAGTTAGAAATACGGTAAATGGATTATCTACGGCTCAGATCTAAGAAATTAGGGACTTGATTGACCGATTTAATGGACTAATATAACAATCTTAGGATCTACTCATTTTTGTAAGTGCTTTAAGAAAATGGACACTAAGCAAGGAAGAAATTAACTTGATACTTGTATTCTAGCCATAACTTAAAAAATGAAACTTTCTATGGATCATAGACACGAGTGCAGTCATCAGATATATGAAAAAATGATCAAAATGTCAAAATGGTCGAATAAGGAATGGACATTATGGGTAAGTAGTCACTATAACAGATAAATTTTCCTATATGCATTGCATAACATTTTATGCTTACTTTTACTTAACTTTTATAATCAATTAATATTTGTTTAAGTATGCAATTGCCTTATATTTGGTATGTCATTCTTAGAACACCAGATAACTTGGGGATCGAGTAATCCCTTAAACTCTCAGGTAAAGTTCCTAATGGAACCCGAATTGGTACCAATAAGGCCTCCTTATTAAACTACGATTAAGGCTATGGAAGGAGTGTGGCCACATCTAGAGTGAGCCAATTACGCATGAGCCTTATATAACTCTAAGATTATCATCAATTATCAAAAATTATTGATGATTATCACCAATTATCAAAGATTATTACTGATTATATTTAATTATCAATGATTATTTCCAATTATCTTCAATTGTGAAAGATTATCGCCGATTATCTTCAATTGTCAAAGATTATCATCGATTATGTTCAATTGTCAAAGATTATTGCTGATTATTGTTGAGTGTCAAATATTGCATATTTTCTCCTATTTATATCTTGATTTTATGAACATGATAAGGCTTAATGGTATATTTTATACATGTTTATGTTGTAAGGCAAATCTAAGAGCTTGGATTGAAAAGAATGCTAAAAGCATGGATTTAATGCTCAAGAATCACCATGGAAAAAGATAAATCTTAGGAGACCAAGAATGAAGAATTACATGTCAAAGATCCAAGGAAATCAAGTACAAAGGATGAAGAAAGGACTTAAAAGAATACAAAATTCGTAGTAAAAAATAGGACATTTAGGTCCAACCTGAGTCAACTTTAATCTGACCGAAATCATAAAAAACCGTCCAGCAAGAAATCAGGATTTTCAGGCATAATTCGATCCGACCTAAGCCAACTTCGGTCCGACCGAAGCTTCGATTAGAGTTGGTCCAACCTAAATTTGACAGATTTTCTGTACAAGATTTTCAGCATCAACTTTGGTCTGACCAAAATCGCACAGAATTGTCCAGTGAGAAAGTGCGATTTTCAACTTTAATTCGGTCTGACCAAACCCAACTTCAGTCCGACCAATGCATAACGTGGTTACGTAAGTTTATGCAGTTTTAAGCTCAGATTGCAGAAATTCCAAGAAGTTGCGTAAGATGGGGCTTCACAACTATAAATAGGTGTCCCTAAGAAGTTTCTAGGTATCTTCTAGGGTTTGAGGAGTGGAATCAAAGGGTGGAGAGCTACTGCCAAAAGTTTTTCTTCTTCTTCCTTAGTTTGTTTTTATATTTTGTTTAAGAGTTCTTAGTTTAATCATATCTATGGTTGGCTAAACCTCTTAGCTAGGGCTAAGAGGTCAAGCTTGTAGCATGTTTAGATGTTTATCTTTTTTTAATTCATGTCTATGTTGAACTTTATTGATTTCTAATTTGATTTTAAGGAATATTTTTGGTTTTCTGTGGTTTATTGCGACTCAAATAACAGTAGAGCCTGCAATAGCTTTAAATATCTTCTTTTTCAATTTGAGATTGTGGGATTGGTAAATCCTGTTGTTCACCATCATCCCTTGGGCATGGTAGAGTGATGGAATCTCTTCCAATCCTCATAATTCTCCTCCATCGAGGGCTGGTTCAATGAACATTTAAAGATTTGATTATCTCTTCTCCCAACTAGATAAGATAGGACTCTGATTCCAGTTCTGCTTCTTGAATTAAGCAAGGTTGCATCTTGATAGCTATAAGTGGATCCTTGGTACCCTTGTTCCCACCTTTCAATTGATAATTCAAACATTATTCAAAATTACTCTCTTTATTCTAGAATTCTATTTTAGATCTTCTTCTAGTTCGAGTTCTAGTTCTAGTTATTTTTAGAAACATACAAGATTAGTCCCTATGGATTCGATCGACCTTGGTCTCAACATCGCGACCATACACTTAGGGTTGTGAACAATTATCACCAATTGTTAAATATTATCACTGATTATCATCGATTATCTCCAATTGTTAAAGATGGCTCCAAGTAAGGCCGTGGTGTGTGTTGTTACCCAACCACGCATAAGACCTATACGACAACATGGGATGAGTGAAAGAAAATACTCCTTATAAATAATAAAATATATTGCTAATTTTTCAAATATTACAGGGGCGGCGGTGAGAGCCATTAGCGTAAAGCCAATAATGGCCAGCCACGCATAAGACCTTTGATGTCCTTATCACTCTTAATAGTTTCATGGGGAATGGAGAAAGAAAATGTCCCATTATGAATGGACCTGGGTCACATAGGCAAAGTTAAAAAGAGGGTTGCAGTGTGAGATATGTGGTTTCTCCATACGTAGACTATAAGTGCTAAAATGATTAAAGTACACTTTAGTTGTCAAATTTTGTATAGTCAAAACAACTTGACAAGAGATCTTCAAGATCGGTACAAGATCAAGAAAAGATCAAGCTCAAGATTAAGAGAAGATCAAGCTCAAGTCTAGTACATTCTGAAGAGAAGATCAAGCTAATGATCAACTGATATGCAAGTGTAAAATCAAGCTCAAAAGTCAAGATGAAGTCAGTGATCAAGTTCAAGACAAAGAAGTTCAGATATTTCACATATCTCAGCTAGTATAAAATCCTAGAAAGAATTTATGATTAGGCGCTTTCAAAAAATTATTTAAATTGGGTTTTTATACTTGTATTTGCTTAGAATTCTATCAGCCTAAGGTTTGGTTTGACTAGTCTAAGTTTTCTCTACCAATCCAAGTTCAAGTCAAAGCAAAACTAAATTTTAGTTTCTGAAAAGACGAGCTTAAGAAGTCCGAGATGGGGGGTGAGTAGGACTATGCCAAATAATCAAATAAAGTGCTAAATAAATAAATAAATCATAGATCTCAATCACACTAGTATTGAAACGTTGATTCAAACTGATTCGTAAGACAACCTTCACCCAAACAAGTTAGGCAAGACAACCTTATTTCACAAATATGATAAAAATTAAAATCTCAAACTGAGCAAGAGTAAATAAAACTATCTATTATAAACATTCATGACTTTTACATAAAAGAAATTATAACCATTCACCATAAAAGTAATAAAAACACTCACCACAACACCAAGAATTATAGTGGTTCGGAGTGTTAACAACTGTTCTCAAACAGTCATACCAACTCAACTCTCAAGATTACTAACCACATAATCTCGACTTTTGCTATAATAAGGTTTTCACAGGGTCACCTTAAAACCTGATACAGTTGTGATTTTAACGGGCTATCACAAACAAAGAAACTCCTCACTGAGATTTTCTGGCTTATCTCAGAAAAACCCCTCACTGAGATTTCCTGGCTTATCTCAGAAAAACCACCTCTGAAATTTTCTGGCTATCTCAGAAAAACCGAATACAAAATAAAAAAAGAATACTTATATTCGTTGTAAAAGAAGCTATAGTCGTAGAATGCTTTTCTTGAATGACGAATGTTCAATGTTCACTCCAATAGAAAAGGTCCAGGATTCTATTTGATTTTAATTAAGTTTAAACCAAAGGTTACTTGCATTAATTCCCTTAAATCTCAATAAGAGTAAACACTCTTTTTAGAATTAGAATGGTAGAGTTTTGAGATGAAGGAATTAATGAAAAAACTATTTTTAAAAAAATTATAAATACTGCCTGATACCTTGACAATAAATGAGGCTTCTCTCTCTCTCGTATAAGGGCTTTGATAGGCTTGAATTGTATTTTCAAATTGAGAAAGAACATCTATTTATAGGTAGAAAGTTTGTTCCTTCGATCGAATACTACCTAAGTACTGGATTCAGTTCCAACAAATTTCAATTTCGAGCCGGATAAGATCTAACAAATCTTCGACTGGTTGAAATACCTGTTCGACTGGTCAAAGGTAGTCTTCGACTGGTCGAGCAAGATGAATCCAAACCGATTTTAGTTGCTAGAGTTCAAGTCGAGGAGCCTTCGACTAGTCGAATGAGGTCTTTCGATTGGTCGAAGATTCAACAGAAATTTGTTATACTTCGGCTGTTGCTTGACTAGTCGAGAAATTTTTAGAGTAGTTGAGCCAAATTTTAGTCAATTATAAGTATAAAAACTCAATTTAAATATGTTTTGAAAGCCCTTGAACCTAAGGTCTTTCTAGGGTTTAAAATACTTGTGTGGACTGAACTTCATAGGATTAGAAACTTGAAGTTTTCAAAAGAACTCAATCTTCTACTAGAATCTTTCAGTAGATCTAGCTTGGTCTTCAACTTAAGCTTGAGTTTGAACTTGACTTTGAACTTAAGCTTGAACTTGAGCTTAAACTTGGGCTTGACTTCAACATGAGCTTGACTTGAAGATCACTTTACTAAGTTGTTTTGACAAGGTGAAATTTGACAAACCAGGTGTAAAATGTGCTTTAAACATAATAGCACTTACAGTTGCAAATTTAACCAGTCAAATTTTTTATTCGACTAGTCGAAGCTTGACCTTTGACCAGCCCGAGAAAATTTGACTCTAAATCCACCAACTAAATTGTTTCAGATTTTAGGATCTTCGACCAGTCGAAGACCAAATTCAACTAGTCGAACAAAGCTCTTTGACTAGTCGAACTGGTCTTTGAGTCAGTCAAAGTTTGGATAGATCTTATCCCCCGTGATCTAAAATCCATTGAATAGAATCTGGTATGCTTGGGCTAGTCGAAGACTGCCTCGGGCTATTTGAATATTTAACTTCTTTGCCTATAAATTGAGGTTTTCTCTTAATCTGAAATATTAATTATAATTATCAAAATTCTTCTGCAAGAGAGAGAGAAGCTCCAGTTATTAGAAAGCTATTGATCGGTATTTAAAAATTTTATTTTATAGCTTTTATTTAATTCTCTTAATCTCAGATCCTTTCATTCTGATTCTAAATAAAGTAAATACTATTCTTCTTTTGAGATTTAACAGAATTAACTCAAGTAGAAATTGTTTTGAACTTAATTAAAATTAATAGAACCCTGGACCCTTTTCTATCTGACTGAACAATGAACAATCGACATTCAAGAAAGCGGTTCTTCAGCCACAGCTTCTTATACATCTTCTATGGTGAAGATAAGTATACCTTCAATTCTTTATTTAATTTTTTCGAAATAGCCAAAAAATCTCAGTGTAGGTTTTGTCTAAGATAACCTGAAAATCTCGGTAAGGGGTTTGATTGGGATTGCCTGGTAAAACCACTAGTGTATTAGGTTTTAAGATGACCCTGAGAAAACTTTTTTCATAGTGAAAGCTAAAATTACATGGAGAGTAATTTTAGGAGTGGATTAGGTGTGGCTGTTTTAAAACAGTTGTTGACACACCGAACCACTATAATTCTCTGCGTTATGTGGTGAATGGTTGTATTTACATTTCAGTTTAAGTGGTGAATGATTGTAATATTTATTTTTATTTACTCTTGCAAAGTTTGGGATTTTGATTTTAAAGGAATTCGTGAAATAAGGTTGTCCTGCCTAAACTTTTAGGTGAAGGCTGTCCTACGAATCATTTGGAGTCAACGTCACAATACTTAGGCAATTTAGATATCTAATTTATTTATTATTCAGCACTTTATTTTATTATTTGACATAATCCTATTTAACCCCTCCCCCCCCCCCCCCTTATAAGACATCTTAAGCTCTCCTTTTCATAGCCAATCATACATAAGACCCCACAAGTTTTTAGCTTGTTTCCAATAGTAACTCATGTGGAAGGGTAACCTATATAAGAGATCCTCCATTGATGGATTGATAGCCTTAGACTTAGTACCCCTACAAATAGTCTTATGAGCCCCACGAACTCTAGAGAGTTACTAAGGCCAATCCTGTGCATAAATTTTATCGAGTTCATTGCCTAGGTAGTTTCAATGGGCCTGTTGAGGGTCAAATATTGCATATTAGACCCCAGGCATTACATAATTTTACGAACATGATACTGTTTAACGGCATATTTTAATCATGTTTGTGTTGTAAGGTGAATTTAGGAGCTTGGACTGAAAAAGGGTACTAAAAGCATGGATTTAATGCTCATAAATCACCAAGGCAAGGGACAGACCCTAGGGGACCGAGATCAAAGAATTTACACGCCAGAGATCCGAGAAAATCAAGTCATTCACGCTAAAGAGGCTTGAAAATCATCCAGAATGCAAGATCATAGGGTTCTCACCATCCGTTCGGCTCGAAACTTTGTATATGGCCTGAGGACCATAAATTAACCGTACATGTCAAATTTTAGCTATTGGATCCTTGTGGAAGTGGCCCAATGGACAGATCAACCCATAAATCATCAATATGGGCCCCGCTGATATCTAGATATGCTTCAATTTTGGTCGCGACGCCTTAAATGGGGTGAGAAAATGGATGAATGGAGTGAATTTCTCATCGACATCACAATGGACCCCACATGGGGATCCACGTGCACACAACACATGTGCACCGACCATGCACCGAATCTCACAAAGTCAGTCAACGCACGCTGACCGACTCTTATCTTCAAATTTTAAAAATTCTGCCAACGCCCGTACCCGTCCGGCCGGTTTTGAGTAGTGGTCCCCACCCATCATTCTGAAGGACGATCGGGACCGTCCTTGTGTCCCTGGGGTAGGGAAGACCCTAGCCATGGTGGCCTTTAAGCCCCATACACACATACACACGTTGATCACCAGAAAATACAAGATGAACAGCGAATTGATTTAATACAATGGACCACACCAAAACTCGACCAAAACCACTCTTTTCTGACTAAAATTTCACCAGGAATCCAATGAACAGGGTGGATTTCACCAAAAACATCACTACAGGGCCCACCGAATACGTCAGCGCAATAACTTTCTAAAAACGGATGTTCGGATGTGTCCGGGATTGCAGGGGAGTTGTGGCCCACCATCCTCGATCGATTGGATGATTTGAACCGTTCAAAGGAATCTCAGGCCAAAAAAAAAACCAAAGTCATCAAGGAAAATCAGGTTTTCGATGTTTCCTGTGGTCGAAAATTGCATCTAAGCGGGGGTCACTTTGTGGTTTTGCACTTTCTGTTACGTAAGGAAGCTCTCCACCGCCCATGGGGCCTATAAAAGAGAAAGAGAAGGACGTGGGAAGAATCTTTGGGACGTGGGAGCAAAGGAGAGAGATCCATCAGATCTTTTAGGGTAGCCGTGAAGGCATCTTGGAGCAAGGGAGCACGAGTTTTTCTTTCCCTTATCTTTATTTTTCTTCTTTTTCTGGGTTTTAGCTTGATCATATCTAGCTAAACCTCTTAGATAGGGTGAAGAGGTGAAGCTTGTAGCGTGATGGGGAGTTTTTAACGGTTTTAATTTATGTTTATGAACCCTCTTTGATGATAGTTTGATTATATAGAATGTTTTTAGTCTTTAATGGTTTATTATGACTTAAATTACAATACATCTGTGATGGTTCTAAGCATGTTCTGTTGATTATAGGGATTATGAACGTGGGAGCCTTGTTGTTCACCATCGTCTCCTGGGCATGGTTGGATGACGGAATCCTTCCTAACATTCATACATCCCTTAGATTGGATGTGGATTGGCTAAATTCTATTGTTTGCTTTGTCTTATGGGCATAGTTTTGTGATGGAATTAATTCTAATTCTCATACCTATCTTCTATTGAAACCTATATCAAAAAAAGTTCATATTTGGATTTTTAATGATATATCTTCCAACTGGATGAAGATGGGACTCTAAGTCCAGTAGCATTCTTAAATCAAGTGTAGATCTCCCTGATCTCTACAAGTAGATCCTTGGCACCCTAGTTTTCCACCTTTGATTATTACAAGTTTTAGTTTAGGATTTCACAATTATTCCCTTAAAATTTTCTGATTTAGATTACATCTTCGCCTAGTTCTAGTTCGAGTTACTTTTAGATTACGTACAAGGTTAAATCCCTATGGATTGACCTCGAATTTTCCGAGATTATTACTACATCACAATCCTATACTTGGGGTGTGAACAAGTTTTTAGCGCCGTTGCTAGGGATTGACGGTTACGTTTTTCTGAGATTAGCTAGTTTTATAATTAGGTTAAGATTAGAGTTTTTCTAGATTTAGGTTTTTCTATTTAATTTCCAGAAACTAACCTAATTTTTCTGTTTTGTAGGACCCTGACATAAACTTTCTAAATTGGTAATCTCTTTCTGATTTTCTAGTTTTTCTATTTTCTATTTCTAGATTAGGATTTATTTTTTATGTCTTCTTTTATTTTTAGAAACTAACTTAGAACTTTCTTGATTAACTTTTAGAAATTAGGTTTGTTATTTCCCTTTTTAGAAACTCTTTCTAAATTTAGAAACTAACTCATCTTTCCTTTATTTTAATTTTAGAAACTTTCTTGTAACACCCTGAAATTCGGGGGTCGAGTATGAACTCAACTCCCGAGTTCCAACGCATCACTTATGCAACATACACAATGATGGTTAAATGTTGTCTGAGTTAGAGCAATAAACATGAATGAGATTATACCAAAACAGTAAATCATACTCCAGTTCAATTGTATAAAGGCAAGCGGAAGACTGAAATTTTATATTCAAAGTATATAAAGTAACAAAATTTTATGAACTCCAGAGTATGAGTACTAACTGAGTACCAATATACATGTATTGTTTCTAAGTCAAAAATCAAAATACAATCCTCAAGAGAGGCCCTGAAAATCCCGCGATGCAGCCGGCCTAAGCATAGCCGTTGAGATATTGCATAAAGGAGAACTCATCCTGATCCTCCTCGAAGTCGGGCTCCGGCTCCTGAACCAAGGCGCCATCTACACCTGTGACAGAGTCTGGTGGGTGTTGCAAACACCGTCCCGTAACGTGGGAGTGAGTAGCTAACTCAGTGGAACAATAAAGCATAAGTTAACATGTTATCAAATCAATCAAGCAGTAATGATAAAGCAGTACAAATCAAACATTTCTAACTACTCTTGTTAAGTGCAAAAATGATATGACATGATGCTGTATGCCCTTGCCAAACCACCCTCAAGCGACATCATCTTACGTTCGCGAATGCTTACTCCCTCAGTGCGCCACATCTACAAAGCACATGCGGTGCGATGATACTCATGATTACCAAGTTTTTTTTATTAGTCCATTTCAACCAGCAGTATTGGGAAACTAAGGTACCTCCCTTGTATCATTCCCAAACATGATCCATTCTAGGGTCGTCAATCCTAGCTAATCTCATACGATATTATAGTTTGAGAAGCGTAGTGAAGGCATCACAAAGGGCTCGTCACCCCGTCAGCGCGGATACAGATCTCACCGTATGCAGCTCAATTGCTGGCCGTCAGCTCAAGTACATATCTCACCGTACTTGGCTCAATCACTAACTGTCAGCTCAAGTACAGGTCTCACTGTACTCGGCTCAACTCGTACTCTAGTTACTGTGAAAGACTCGCCGCCAATCACAGACACTTGGAGTATACCCGAAGATACTACGGAGGACTCGTCACCCGTCAGCACGAGCACAGGTCTCACTGTACTCGGCTCTCGCCGTAAGTATCGACAGCTCGAATATAGTGTCCCATACCACCATAATCGGCTCACGAGTTTGGTTGCGCAATGGTCACTACGGGGAGGCACATGACCCCAGCGTAGGCCGACAGCTCGACCACGGTGTCCCATACCACCATGCCCGGCTCATGCGTCTTAGCGGATCGAGGTACCATGGTTAACGGGATCGCCACTGGTAAGTTTGGTACCCTAGGTTCAAGCAGTAGCGACTAAATATGGTGAACATACATATACACTCCGGTTTACTTGACGGGCCTGACTAGCTCGAGTGCACCACAAGTTGAGCGATATGGAGCGCAAAAGCACTCCGTGTGGCCAACCACTATCGCCAACCGAAGTACGACTCGGGTTCGCCAGACACGTCCGTTGTGGCGATATGAATCTCAGCCACAACCGCAAGTCTGGTACCGGATGCTTGGACTATAGGCATAGTCCCAAACTCAAACAGTTGTAAGGCATGAAGTTAAGCATGAAGTAAAGCATGTTAGCAGGCATGAAGTAAAGCATGTTAGCAGGCATGTTATAAAGCATGAAGTAAAGCATGAAGTAAGGCATGTTGTAAAGCATGTTGTAAAGCATGTTGTAAAGCACTATACACATAGGGATACAATTACATCCACATCTCAAGTGAGTGGTTATAGCTAACCACCGCATGGAGGGGGGTCTTACATGTCTCTAAGGGAGTCGGGAATCCCATATCAGCACCTCTCTAAGGCACTAACACACAAACATTTACACACACAAGCATCTACGCGAACACTTAGAATACACTATTCCAACATACACGATGTATGTTAACAAATGCGTATTAGGGCTATTCTTTCGCCAAGCGGTTATTTTATCCGCGCATACCATATTCATACGACAAATAATCATGACAATTACATTTCCAAAATTTATACATATGCGGTATTTCTAGAATACGCAATTTCAACATACATAGTGTTTACAAGCGAACATAGATTGCGGCGATTCCTTTCGCCAAACTGGTATTTTATTCATGTATTGTATAAGCATATATTAAATAAATATGTCAAACATTATTTCAAAAGAAATACATTATACGGTATTTCTAAAATACACAATTTCAACATACGTCGCATTTACAAGTGAACATGTATTTTGGCGATTCCTTTCGCCAAACTAGTATTTTATTCATATATTATATAATCATACATTAAATAAACATGTCAAACATTTATCCAAAAAAAATACGTATACGGTATTTCTACGTATACCTAGAGTATGTGAAATTCCATATTTTGCAACGTTAATCGAAACAGGAAACGGAAAGCACTTTGTACATGTGCAATTGCAAGCAGATCATGAATCTACCATTATCTGACATTGAAAGCGTTGAAAACCGTAACTTATACACTTAAAGTCCTCACCTTTACCTTTTGAAACGCAACGAATCAGCAAGGGTAGTAAATCTTCCGTATACGGGAGTTTTCTAGCCTAAAGAGCGGAATCGGTTAGTCGTTACACAACCCACATCGATCCTACCTTAAATCAGACCTAGGGTTAGGGTTTCTTACCTTCAAACGGAATAGAAACCGCTGGAAAAACACCTGGAATGGAGCGGTGTAAGCCGTGTAACAATCCAAAGCAGTAGGAGGAAGATCTCCCACAAATCCAAAACTATTCTCCCTCTTTTTCTCTCTCTCTCTAGGGTTTTAATCCCAAATTCGTATGGTCTGTGAGAGGGGCTGTTCTAAGCCCCTTTTATAGCCAAAAATATTTTCAAAATAGACTCGGTTCAAGGGTAATTGCTTATATAGGCATTTCGCCACTTTTCCAGCTCAAAAGGGAGGTTCTGGTGGCCCTCCTTGAGCCAAACGTCAGACTTAAGCTCACCATCTATGGATCTACGTGGGATTACGTTTTCGACTTGATTGGATTCCCAGATCGCACGTGGCGGACCACTTTCAGTTCAACGGTCAGTGGGCCACGATCAGAAATTCTAAGTACATGTAAATGTTCCTGAAATTTTTCTTAATCCGAGGGTGTAATTTGGTCTGATTCTGACGGTCAGGTTGCTTAATACTGACGTGCAACCGAACGATGCCAGATCACTATTCCTGATATTTTTATTAGGATGGGAATAGTGTTTTCACACTCCCTCGCTCCGAATCGAAACGAATGGCCGTGGAACATCGGATGGAGCTGATTTTGAGATGATTGTTAAGCCCCAAGTGGGGCGGTCCTAGTTCCTTAGCTTCGGGTTAATCGGACTCCCGATGTGCGATCTAGACCTAATACGAAGTTTCGTTTCATTCCCGAGAGCAGACGGGAAATGAGTTTGGTTCTAAACTTTAGGGTAACCTAGCGTCAATGATTCTGCTACTTTTGGGTCTTGCAGATCGTATTTAAAGCGATCCTAACGGATTTCATGGCTAATCGAGTTTAGTACTTAGTTAACTTTGTTAAATTTCTAAAGAATTTAATCCTACGTAATTTCTGGTCGAGGTGGTACTCGACCCAATGTACGGAAATTTACGGGTTGTTACAATCTACCCCCCTTAAACAAAAAATTTCGTCCTCGAAATTTATACCTTTTCGTACTCCTCGAGAAGCTGAGGGTAGTTCTTCCTGACCTCGGCCTCAGTCTCCCAGGTAGCTTCCCCCTCGGAATGATGTGTCCAAAGCACCTTCACAAGTGGGATGACCTTGCTACGTAGTACCTGCTCCTTCCTATCAAGGATACGCGTCGGGCACAGCTCGTACGTAGCATCCTCACTCAACTGTACCTGCTCCCATCTGATGATATGCGAAGGATCAGGAACGTACTTCTTCAAAGATAGATACATGAAATACGTTGTGTACGGAAGCAAGTGGTGTAGGCAAGGCGAGACGATACGCCACATCACCCACTCGATCCAGTATCTGAAATGGACCGATAAACCTCGGTGTGAGCTTCCCCTTCTTCCCGAACCGAAGGACTCCCTTCATAGGGGAAACCCGAAGGAACACATGATCCCCGACCTCGAACTCCAGCGGCCGTCGCCTCGATCGGCGTAACTCTTCCTCGCACGCTCTCGCTCTGCGTGGCTGTGAGTAATCGACGCCTGATAATGTCTACCTTCTCTGTAGTCGCCTGTACCAACTCAGGGCCAATCAGACTACGCTCTCCAACCTCTGCCCAACAGTGCGGTGCCCTACAAGGTCGACCATATAGAGCCTCATATGGGGCCATGCCAATAGTCGCCGGAATTTGTTGTTGTAGGCGAACTCGCGTACGAAGAAGCGGTCATCCCATTTGTCCTGAAGTCCAACACACATGCTCGCAACATATCCTCCAGACCGATTCACCCGCTCGTCCGCCCATCGCCCGAGAATGAAACGCGATATCGAACTTCAACTTCACACCCATCGCCTCCTGGATACGAGTCCAGAAGATAGATGTGAACCGCGTGTCTCTGTCCGACACGATCTCCAAAGGAACCCGTGCAGACGGACGATCTCCCTGATGTACAATCTAGCCTGCTCGTCTCACAGAGTTCGTAACTCTGATAGGGAGGAAATGGGCCGATTTGGTCAACCGGTCCATAATCACCCAAATGGAATCGTGCCCCTTCCTCATCTTCGGCAACCCTGATATGAAGTCCATGGAGATGAAGTCCCACTTCCACTCCGTTATAGGCATGGGCTGAAGTAGTCCAGGAGGTCGGCGATGTTACTGCCCGCCTTGACCTGGCACGTCAGACATCGAGACACATACTCAGCAATGTGGGCCTTCATGTTATCCCACCAATACGTCCGTCTCATATCGTGGTACATCTTCGTGCTACCAGGATGCATCGCAAACTTCGAGTTATGGGCGGACTCGAGAAGCTCGCGTCGCAAGTCAGCCACATCAGGAACACATAGGCGGTCACGGAATCGTAAACCCCCATCAGAACCAACTCTCCACTCGGAGTCCACGGCGTCGCTAGCCTGCTCTCGAAGCTCAGACAGCCGTATATCACCCTCTTGGGCCTCAACAATCCTGTCGTCAATAAGTGGCCGCACCCAAACGTGCGCAACACACTCAAAAGGCTCCTCGACAGTGAGTCTCTGCTCGAAGTCCCGCACAAACTCCATCATGTCCCACTCGGCTATCATCAGCGGTGCCGCAAATGCAATCGCCTTCTTGCGGCTCGGTCACGCGTCCGCCACAAGGTTCGCCTTGCCAGGATGGTAGGAAACCTCGAACTTGAAGTCCTTCAAGGTCTCCATCCATCTACTGTCTCATATTCAAATCATTTGTGTGAATATGTATTTGAGGCTCTTGTGGTCGCAGAAAAGCTCGAACTCCTCACCGTAGAGGTAATGTCTCCAAAGCTTCAATGCAAAGATGACAGCTGCCAACTCCAGGTCATGTGTAGGGTAATTCTCCTCGTGCTTCCTTAATTGTCTCGAGGCATACGAAATCACCCTATCCTTCTGCATCAGCACACAACCCAAACCAACGCGAGACACGTCAGTATACACATTGTATTTCACCCCTTGCTCTGGCAATACTAGCACAGGGGCGGACGTCAACTTGTCCTTCAGCTCCTTAAAAGCTGCCTCCGCCTTCTCATTTCAGGCGAACTTCAGGTCCTTCCGAGTCAACTGAGACAATGGCCTGGCGATCTTCGAGAAATCCCGAATGAAACGTCAGTAATATCCAGCCAGACCAAGGAAACTCCTCACCTCGTAACAAGTCAGTCGCCGCCGCTAATCCCGAACCGCGGCTACCTTAGCAAGGTCCATCGCTATCCCATCCTTGGACACTACATGTCCCAGAACTTGACTTCCTCCCGCCAGAAAGTCGCACTTCTTGATGTGCGCAAACAACCGGTTCTTCTCCAACGTACCCAATACGCTCGCAGTGCTCCTCGTGCTCCTCCCGACTCGTGGAGTATATCAAGATGTCATCGATAAAGACGATGACGAATCGGTAAAGGAAGGGCCGAAATACCCGGTTCATCGATCCATGAACACGGCCGGTGCGTTCGTCGGACCGAACGACATCACCAAAACTCATAGTACCCAAAGCACGTCCTGAAGGCTGTCTTCGCACGTCCTCCTCTCTCACGCGCAACTGGTGGTACCCTGACTGAAGGTCAATCTTTGAGAAATACTTCGCCCCCCTCAACTGATCGAACAGATCATCAATCCTGGGCAAAGGATACTTGTTCTTCACCGTGACTTGGTTCAACCTACGGTAATCAATACACAACCGTAGCCGACCCGTCCTTCTTCTTCACGAATAACACAGGTGCTCCCCAAGGAGACACACTAGGTCGAATAAAACCTCTCTCTACAAGTTCGTCAACTGCTTTCAGGCTCCTCCATCTCACATGGAGGCATACGATAAGTCGGCAACGAGATGGGCGTCGCACCAGGCGTAAGGTCAATTGTAAAATCAATCTCACGCCGAGGAGGTAACCCAGGGATAGTCTTAAAGACTCCAACAAACTCCCGAACCACTGGCGTACCCTCCAGTGTCAGACCATCAATCGGCACAAGTAAAGCAGCATAACAATCAACTCGACAGGGCCAACTGACCTGCACTGGGAACGTGAAAACTGTGATGTCAGGTCCATAGGCGGTCACGATCCGAGCATCGCAATCTATCTCTGCCCTCATCTTGGCGAGCCAATCCATGCCAAGTATAACGTCGTAGTGCCATAGCGGAGCAACAATAAGGTCGACGAGCACTGTGCTGCTACTCAAAACTATCGAGCAACCCTCACATAACCGTGTGACATCCGAAAAGGTCCCAGTAGCCGTAGTGAGTCTCATTCCCTTTGTGGGAATCGTATGCAAAGATAGGCGTTTAACCGCCCCACAAGAAACAATAAAAGTGGTGGACCCAGTGTCCACCAATAAAGAAATGGGAGTGCCATGAATAAAAGTCGTACCCTCGAAAGCCATCGGAGCTGAAACCGACGTCTCAGGTGCCTCAGTCACAAGCGTATGAACGCGAGCCTGCTGCTGGCGGTTCGGCTGAGGAGCCAAGGGTCGCTGTGGCGGCCTGAAGGACGGCACGGGAGGTCGGAATGAAGGATGTGCAGGAACGGTCTGTAGCGGCGGAGCCGATATGGCCTGTGGATAAGGGCGACCCAATCTCTGCAGTGGTGCAAATCCGCTAGCCCTCATGCGCGAGAAGCAGCTCTCAGCAGGGTGTTCAGGTTTTCCGCAAAATGTGCAGGTCACCAACGGGCGTCTCATAGGAATAACTGGCGCTGCGGCCCTGGGGGGAGAATCAGTCCGAGGCCTCTTGCCTAAGATAGGCCTGCTCTGTAAATCCTGCCGCGGTCTCGCAACCATAGTACCACGTGATCTGGCTAAACGGTCCACATCCTGCTCGGCCGTCATAGACATGTGGACCAACGCCGCATATGTAGGAATACTGTGGCAGCATATCCTCGACCGTATCTCCGGTCGCAAACCCAAGGAGAAACGACGCATCCGCATCTGCTCATCCACCAGTATAGTCGGGACAAAGCGGCCCAACTCTGTGAAGCGGTGCTCGTACTCGTGATCGTCATGCCTCCCTGCCTGAGGCGCAGAAACTCTTCCTCCCGCTCATGCCGATACGTCTGCGGGTAGTACTTCTCGTGGAACCGAGACTCGAAAGCCTCCCAGGTCCACACGAAATCTATTGCGACGGTGCGCAAGACACCTGTCCACCATAAACTGGCCTCCCTCTCAAACATGAAGGAAGCCGGCTCGACTGCTACGCCTCCGAACAAGGCAAAGATCCGTAGCATCTTAGAGATGCGGTCTAACCAGAACTCCGCCTCCTCGGGTCTGTGAGAACCCATAAATGAGGGAGGCCTCAAGCGCTGAAATCGCTCTAGTAGACCGCGTGTACCGACCTCTCCAGTAGGAGGTGCGACGGATGGGGGCAAAAGCACATCCTCAACCTGAGCAGGAGGCTCAGAATGCGCATCAGGATGTGCAGATGTCGTAGGTGGAGTCGCACTACCACCACGGGACAAGGCCTCAGCGATAGTGGCCATAAGCTGCTGGTGCTGCTGCTGCTGTATCTGCTGCTGCATCTGCTGCTGATGCATCATCATCATCAGCTGCTCAAACCTATCAGTCGACGGAGCGACCGAGAGTCATCGCTTGTGAAGAAGACGGCCGATCGCTCACGGATGGGGGCGTATAAGGTGGTCGTCCCACCGATAGACCGTGGGAGGCGATCGAGATCCCAACCCTCGGTCCGTAGGACCGCTACTACCAGAAGGAGTCTGGTCCATAGAGCCGGTCAGAAGGAGATGTGCCATGCTCCGCGTATACTGTCGCGGCATGCCCTATACAACATAGGGTAGAATCAATTGTGAGATAAGGCACAATACACTCCGTAAAGCACTTAAGCATTCCACACATCATCAAAACAAAAGAGGCTATATGCTTTTCATATACCCAAAATTGTCATAATACATGGAATATAGAGTTACATGAATCACGACAGAATTCACATCATAGCCAACACATCCACTACATCAAACACCTAAAACATGTTACTATCTACTACTTCATCTACATGAAAACATAAACCGCCTATCGCGGTAACCAAAGCAAACACAACATACAACAACATGGATGACTAAGCATCTGAAGTAGGCAGTGGAGGAGGAGCGTTCTTGTCCTGCACACAGCACAAAATGGCCTTCAACGTACGAGACACTTTCTTAAAGCTCCTCTTCATGTAGGCTTCGGTCTCTTCAAGCTTGGCTCGAGTCTCACCAAGCTCAACCCAAACTTGTCCAACCTCTTGCTGCAGGGCGGCTTGCCCCTCCTCAAGACGGGCCAATCGCGCATCAAAAGCATCTCGATCCACACCCTGCTCCTGAGCCGCAGGGGGTGAATTCTCCTCAGTGTCCTGAGCCTCAGGTTCTTCTTCCTGTATGTCATCACTGCACTCCTCATCACTCTCAGCCTGGAGGTCAACACTCTCCTCACCGGCGCTATCCGACTCATCTCTAGACTCGTCGAGTCGGGCTTGCCGCTGTTGAGGGCCGATCTTCATATTCTTGAGTGTCGCTTCACTTATGACTCGGACTGGTGCAAGATCCTCCATATTCAATCTGTAGCCTACATCACGAGCCATCCTGCAGATCAGACGGCCAAATGGGAGCGAAAGATCGTTCCTGGCAGAACGAACAACATGAACTATCTGGGATAGGATGAATGTGGGTAGGAATATGTTGTCCCCGCGTCCCATCTTGTACAGAAAGTCCACCATCACCCTAGTACATTCCGTGCGGTTACCCCACCGTGGGTATACATTGTATGTGAAAATGTGATGGAGTAAATGGAAGTCTTCGGTCATCTTTGTCGCCGCAATACAATTTCCTCGCTTCCAAGTAACCCGGCGACCACAGAGAAATCGCGTGCGACGATCCCTTTCCCGCGCACTTCTAGAGAAGTCATCACCTCGATGCACTTGACCAAGCGGGATCTTCGTGATTCGAACCACCTCATCCACAGTGATTGTGCGCCTTATGCCCCTCACAGAGACAGTAAACTGAAGAGGCTCTACTGATGAGTCCACGATGTGAGCATAGAAAGTGAGAACCGTGTTCTCACATGTGGGAGACTCGCCTTTAAAAATAGAATTCCATCTGATATCCACCAAGTGGTCCATCATCGGGTGTAGCCCGAACATCCTTTCATCCACATGAGCTTCAAACACAACCTTGCGGCCCGCGAAGCGCCCATATTCAATGCCTATCGGATAAGCATTTCTGGCGGGATGGTCAGGATCCAGGTCTAGCTTCGACCTAAATTCCCGCACGGTGCTTGTGCCGGCCCCAACGTCGGATCTTCTTCGGGAATGGGTTGGCCTACTTGGGCCGGCGTCATCGGCCGCGGTTTTCCTCTTTCCCATGAAAGATAGGATGGAGGAAATGGAGAAAATGGTAGCCACCACACCAAGGAGGGCCATGGAAATTTGCCAAAATGGGGGAACAAGGGGCTGATCTCTTTGATCCCTACAAACAAGGATCCAATAGGTGTGGAGGGGGCACTAGAGGTAGGAAATGAAGGAGAACCAAGAAGAAAATGGAATGGGTTAGGGGGTTACCCGATTTTGAGCTCCAAGGAAGGGTATGAGAGCTCCAACTTGTGAAAATGGGGAAAGGAGGAAGCTAGGGCTGTTGTGGAAGGTAGGGGTGTGTGAGTTATGGAAGGAAATAGAAGATTTGAAGGTTTGGAGGATGGGTTTTTGAGAAAAATTGAAAATGAGGGTTTGGGGCGTTTGGAAGGGGTGAAATGAGAGAGAGGGGTGCTCCAGCCCTTTAAAACCCAACCAAATAGCAATTTGGCTCGTGCCAGGGGGTAGAGGGGGCTGGGCCGACCAACCCCACGCTTGAAATCCCGCCGGAAAAGTGATCGGACCGCGGTCCGCCGCGGTCGGACTTGGCCGGAACCGCGCCACCGCGGTGGGACCCTGTTTGCCATGTGTCCAGGGTGCCAAATGCACCCTGGTTCGATCGGAAACTTTAATGGATTAACGTGGGGGGCCCCCGAACTCAGTTCAGCTCCAGAATGGCTAGTTCCGAAAATTTTCTGAACTAATCTGATTTTCCATGATTTTTGAGGACTGATTTTAGGTGGATAGTGACCTGGACACGTCAATAGACGGTCTAGGGGTGATTTAGAATCCGTATGTGCGGTCAGGATCGAGTACAGACTCGATCAACGCGTTCGTTTTTAATGAATTTCGCCGAACGGTGAAATCGGGAGACCCTAAGACTGTTTCTACATTTTTGCGCACCCTCCTAGGTATAATGCGTCAGCGTACGTAGTGGGGACATAATTCAGGTCCGGTTTAATCAAAATCATGCTCGATACCAACTTGTAACACTCGAAATTCGGGGTCGAGTATGAACTCAACTCCCGAGTTCCAACGCATCACTTATGCAACATACACAATGATGGTTAAATGTTGTCTGAGTTAGAGCAATAAACATGAATGAGATTATACCAAAACAGTAAATCATACTCCAGTTCAATTGTATAAAGGCAAGTGGAAGTCTGAAATTTTATATTCAAAGTATATAAAGTAACAAAATTTTATGAACTCCAGAGTATGAGTACTAACTGAGTACCAATATACATGTATTGTTTCTAAGTCAAAAATCAAAATACAATCCTCAAGAGAGGCCCTGAAAATCCCGCGATGTAGCCGGCCTAAGCATAGCCATCGGAGTACTGCATAAAGGAGAACTCATCCTGATCCTCCTCGAAGTCGGGCTCCGGCCTCCCGAACAAGGCGCCATCTACACTGTGACAGTCTGGTGGGTGTTGCAAACACCGTCCTGTAACGTGGGAGTGAGTAGCTAACTCAGTGGAACAATAAAGCATAGGTTAACATGTTATCAAATCAATCAAGCAGTAATGATAAAGCAGTACAAATCAAACATTTCTAACTACTCTTGTTAAGTGTAAAAATGATATGACATGATGCTGTATGCCCTTGCCAAACCACCCTCAAGCGACATCATCTTACGTTCGTGAATGCTTACTCCCTCAGTGCGCCACATCTACAAAGCACATGCGGTGCGATGATGCTCATGATTACCAAGTTTTTTTTATTAGTCCATTTCAACCAGCAGTATTGGAAAACTAAGGTACCTCCCTTGTATCATTCCCAAACATGATCCATTCTAGGGTCGTCAATCCTAGTTAATCTCATACGATATTATGGTTTGAGAAGCGTAGTGAAGGCATCGCAAAGGGCTCGTCACCCGTCAGCGCGGATACAGATCTCACCGTATGCGGCTCAATTGCGGCCGTCACTCAGTACATATCTCACCGTACTTGGCTCAATCACTAGCCGTCAGCTCAAGTACAGGTCTCACCGTACTCGGCTCAACTCGTACTCTAGTTACTGTGAAAGACTCGCCGCCAATCACAGACACTTGGAGTATACCCGAAGATACTACGGAGGACTCGTCGCCCGTCAGCACGAGCACAGGTCTCACCGTACTCGGCTCTCGCCGTAAGTATCGACAGCTCGAATATAGTGTCCCATACCACCATAATCGGCTCACGAGTTTGGTTGCGCAATGGTCACTACGGGGAGGCACATGACCCCAGCGTAGGCCGACAGCTCGACCACGGTGTCCCATACCACCATGCCCGGCTCATGCATCTTAGCGGATCGAGGTACCATGGTTAACGGGATCGCCACTGGTAAGTTTGGCACCCTAGGTTCAGCAAGATGGCGACCAAACATGGTGAACATACATATACACTCCGGTTTACTTGACGGGCACGACTAGCTCGAGCGCACCACAAAGTTGAGCGATATGGAGCGTAAAAGCACTCCGTGTGGCCAACCACTATCGCCAACCGAAGTACGACTCGGGTTCATGGACACGTCCGTTGTGGCGATATGAATCTCACCACAACCGCAAGTGGTACCGGATGCTTGGACTATAGGCATAGTCCCAAACTCAAACTTGATTGTAAGGCATGAAGTTAAGCATGAAGTAAAGCATGTTAGCAGGCATGTTATAAAGCATGAAGTAAAGCATGAAGTAAGGCATGTTGTAAAGCATGTTGTAAAGCATGTTGTAAAGCACTATACACATAGGGATACAATTACATCCACATCTCAAGTGAGTGGTTATAGCTAACCACCGCATGGAGGGGGGTCCTACATGTCTCTAAGGGAGTCGGGAATCCCATATCAGCACCTCTCTAAGGCACTAACACACAAACATTTACACACACAAGCATCTACGCGAACATTTAGAATACACTATTCCAACATACACGACGTATGTTAACAAATGCGTATTAGGGCTATTCTTTCGCCAAGTGGTTATTTTATCCGCGCATACCATATTCATACGACAAATAATCATGATAATTACATTTCCAAAATTTATACATATGCGGTATTTCTAGAATACGCAATTTCAACATACATAGTGTTTACAAGCGAACATAGATTGCGGCGATTCCTTTCGCCAAACTGGTATTTTATTCATGTATTGTATAAGCATATATTAAATAAATATGTCAAACATTATTCCAAAAGAAATACGTATACGGTATTTCTAAAATACACAATTTCAACATACATCGCATTTACAAGTGAACATGTATTTTGGCAATTCCTTTCGCCAAACTAGTATTTTATTCATATATTATATAATCATACATTAAATAAACATGTCAAACATTTATCCAAAAAAAATACGTATACGGTATTTCTACGTATACCTAGAGTATGTGAAATTCCATATTTTGCAATGTTAATCGAAACAGGAAACGGAAAGCACTTTGTACATGTGCAATTGCAAGCAGATCATGAATCTACCATTATCTGACATTGAAAGCGTTGAAAACCGTAAATTATACACTTAAAGTCCTTACCTTTGCCTTTTGAAACGCAACGAATCAGCAAGGGTAGTAAATCTTCCGTATACGGGAGTTTTCTAGCCTAAAGAGCGGAATCGGTTAGTCGTTACACAACCCACATCGATCCTACCTTAAATCAGACCTAGGGTTAGGGTTTCTTACCTTCAAACGGAATCGAAACCGCCGGGTAAACACCTGGAATGGAGCGGTGTAGGCCGTGTAACAATCCAAAGCAGTAGGAGGAAGATCTCCCACAAATCCCAAACTATTCTCCCTCTTTTCTCTCTCTCTCTCTCTAGGGTTTTAATCCCAAATTCGTATGGCTGTGAGAGGGGCTGTTCTAAGCCCCTTTTATAGCCAAAAATATTCCCAAAATAAACTCAGTTTCAAGGGTGACTGCTTATATAGGCATTTCGCCACTTTTCCAGCTCAAAAGGGAGGTTCTGGTGGCCCTCCTTGAGCCAAACGTCAGACTTAAGCTCACCATCTATGGATCTATGTGGGATTACGTTTTCGACTTGATCGAATTTCCAGATCGCACGTGGCGGACCACTTTCAGTTCAACGGTCAGTGGGCCACGATCAGAAATTCTAAATACATTTAAATGTTCCTGAAATTTTTCTTAATCCGAGGGTGTAATTTGGTCTGATTCTGACGGTCAGGTTGCTTAATACTGACGTGCAACCGAACGATGCCAGATCACTATTCCTGATATTTTTATTAGGATGGGAATAGTGTTTTTCACACTCCCTCGCTCCGAATCGAAACGAATGGCCGTGGAACATCGGATGGAGCTGATTTTTGAGATGATTGTTAAGCCCAGTGGGACGGTCCTAGTTCCTTAGCTTCGGGTTAATCGGACTCCCGATGTGCGATCTAGACCTAATACGAAGTTTCGTTTCATTCCGAAGCAGACGGGAAATGAGTTTGGTTCTAAACTTTAGGGTAACCTAAGCGTCAATGATTCTGCTACTTTTGGGTCTTGCAGATCGTATTTAAAGCGATCCTAACGGATTTCATGGCTAATCGAGTTTAGTACTTAGTTAACTTTGTTAAATTTCTAAAGAATTTAATCCTACGTAATTTCTGGTCGAGGTGGTACTCGACCCAATGTACGGAAATTTACGGGTTGTTACATTTCTAATTCTAGGTTTTCTTTTAGAAACTTTCTTAGTTTCTATTTTAGGTTTAGAACTTTCCTAATTAGTTTAGAAACTTTCTATTTTCAGTTTTTCCTTTTTTAGAAACTAGTTTACTTTCTATTTTATGAACTTTCTAATTTTAGATTTTTTATTTTCAGAAACTATCTTGTTTTGTTTTCTTTTGCAGGATTCTAACATAGGAACTTCCAATCTAGTAACTTCTTTCTAATTCTTTCTTTTTCTATTTCTATATTTATTATTGCTGTAGGATTTTTTTATTCTTACGATTAGATTTAGAGTTAGGGTTTCACCATGCAAGAGTTGGAACGTGTATGCTGAGATAGCTAAGAAATCATGGGAAAGTTTTTTAATGTATGATGATTATGATGGGAAACAGCCTATGCCTCAAATTTTTTTGAAAATTTCTTCAACTAATCAAAATATGATGCTTCACCGATTAAGAAGTCCTTCGGTGATTATCTGCAGGAAAATAATTACATTCCACGAGTTAAGAAAACAATACGTGATTATTGGAATGATGACGCGTATCAACTCCTGACCTATGACCCGTATGATTATAATCAGTGGAAATAGAAATACTTCAAAGTTGGGACGGTAAAACATCATGGTAAAAACCCTCTTGGATTAACCACTTTTGAATATCCACCAGAAACGATCTAAGAGGAGTCACCTCAGAGTTACTTTCAGATTACGTACAAGGTTCAATGCATGTGGATTCAACCTCGGTCTTACCGAGATTATTACTACATCACAACCCTATACTTGGGATGTGAACAAGTTTTTGGCGCCGTTGTCGGAGAACTTGTTCACACCCTATACTTATTCTAGTTCTAGCTCTGGTTACTTTCAGATTACGTACAAGGCTTAGTCCCTGTGGATTCGATCTCGGTCTTACTGAGATTATTACTACATCACAACCCTATACTTGGGGTGTGAACAAGTTTTAGGACGTTATTTCTTTGGAAAAATGGAAGGAAAGTGGGCATTTTCGGCACTGTCTTCATGGCTGCATAAATAGGGCCTGCGCAAACTGCTTGTCGTTGCGTATACTTCCACCGACTTCAGCACGCACTGTTGCTTGTCCGTGAAAGCTCTCCACCACCTCCATCAGCTTATAAAAAAGGATGTGAAGGAAGAACAAAGGCATTCAATTTTCAGACGTGAGAAAGAGAGGGAGAGAGAAAAAGAGAGAGAATTGTATAGAATTTTACTTGTTTATTATTTTTTTTATGATTTTTGAGTAGATCTAGTCCAATCATGTTGGGCTAAACCTCTTAGCTAGGGTTAAGAGGTGAAGCTTGTGGTGTGATGGGACTGATTCTATGGCTCTGATTAATGTTAGACTGAATTGATTTTGATTCTGGTTTGATTATAGGAATACTTCTCTTTTTAATGGTTTGTTGAGACTAAAATTATAATAAGTCTGCAATAGCTTTAAGTATTTCCTTTCCATTATTTGATTGTAAAGTTAGGAAGCTCTATTGTTCATCATTACCCCTTAGACATGGTTGCATGATGGAATCCTTCGTAACATTCATACATCTGTCTGATTGGTTGTTGATTGCTTTAATTATGTTGTTTACTTTGTCTCATAGGCATGGTTCTGTGATGGAATCAACTCTAATTCTCATACCTTTCATCTCTTTGAAAACTAGATCGAAGGAAGTTCAGATTGAACTTAATGATATATCTTCCAACTAGATGAAGATGGGACTCAAAGTCCAGTTGAGTGCATGAATCAAGCGTAGATCTCCCTGATCTCTACAAGTGGATCCTATGAATCCCTAGTTTCCCACCTTTGAATTCTATAAATTTTAGTTTACTATTTCACCATTATTTCCTCATATTTACTTGATTTAGATTTCATCTTATTCTAGTTCTAACTCTGGTTACTTTCAGATTATGTACAAGGTTCAGTCCCTGTGGATTCGACCTCGATCTTACCGAGATTATTACTACATCACAACCCTATACTTGGGGTGTGAATAAGTTTTTGGCGTCGTTACCGAGATTATTACTACATCACAACCCTATAAAGGGTTTAGAGTTACACAGACCATGTTATTGACATGAGGAAATTATTAGTACTTGAATCATGGCTCGATAGGTTAATGGAGACTAATCCCTACACACCAAGTTTGGTGGCCAGAGGGGTGTTAGAGCCGCCCCAACACCAATAGGGAGTCCCATAAGGCTATTTTGGGAATTTGTGGAAGCTTGGGGCCAAAAGACTATAAAGGAGAAGGTGGTGTGAGTGAAGAAAGAGCTTGGGTGGACCCTAGATCAAGGTGTGGCTCAACCACTGCAACTCCATACCTCTCCTCAAAGGAGAAACTCTCTACCATAACCTCAACGATCGTCCGTGGGTCGTCTAGGTAAGATCTTTCACCCTTTCTTCTTGGAAATCCATGTATTAAGAAGGCTTGGCTTGGATTTCTCACATGCAATGGCTTGTTTCAGGGATTCCGACCGATTGACCTTAAAGCCCTCTTTCCAAGGACGTTTTCCCAATCTCCAACGATCCATAGGTGCAGACTATTGTTCTTAAGTGGCCTAGCACCAATTTTAGTACGAGCTTAATGATTTTGATTTCGTAAGTGTTATATTTGAAATTCTAGAGAAACCCTAGGAAATTATATGTTTGTTGGAATGGTATGGATGTGCATGCTTAGCTCTCTCATGATGTTGTTCTTGCCTCTTATATGATTGTGTGTATGGATGATCACATGCTCACGCTTTATTGGTTTTCCCATATGTTGTGCTTCATAATATGTATGATTCATTACTCTTGTGCACATGATTTCTTGAGATGGAGGAAGTGCTTCACTCCCTCATAAATCCAGACAACTCACATACACTTTGTTTCATGGTAGCGATAGCTTGCTTGTTAGGAGTATTTGATTCGTATGCTTGAGATACATGAAAACATGATGTTGATATGCTACTTGATGACTTAGATAGTTGACATGTTATGGATCTCCGTTACTCTCTTGGGTTGGTCAGGAACATGATGAGAGACGGTAGTCCCATCAGTACGACTACGCTAGGGCTAGATCCGTGGATTGGGCAGGAGTGTTCGGGTGGCTTTAGTTTGACTACATGGGTCCCTTATGCCCGAGGTCACTCGTCTCACGCTCGCCTGACTCGTGCGGTCTAGCCTACTGTCTGACCAACCTTATTGTTAACCGTGTTTGCTCACCTATGTATGGAACCTAGAATACCTTACAACCATTGTAGTCATTGATAACTAGATTGCAACTGGTCCACAGTCTCGTGAGCCGGGCATGGTGGAATGGGACACTGTGTCCTAGCTGTTGGCCTACGCTGGGGTGTCGTGCCTCCCCGTAGTGACCGCGACCGTTCCCTTCCTCTCAGTACTCCTCATGTCTTGAAGTCAGGGATGAGGAACCCGACGGGATCACGGACCACGGGGTCTTGGCCTCACACATTGATGGGGCCTTGGCCTCACAACCAGTTTAGGGCAGTGATACATGGGGTGTACCAGATTCCCCAACCTGCTAGATGAATGGACTTAACTAATAACTCAGTTAACACGATCGCATTGCATCGCATTAGTTAGGGTGGCAACTCGGAAGTCGAGGTCGCTCTGAGGGAGTGTGGTCATACGCGATCATTAAATAGAGTCGCTCGAGGGAGCGTTGTGGCAAGAGCATACATCATATCATCCCGAATGCATGCGCATTTAATAAGAGTTGTTAGGTGTTGATGATTGACTGCTTTTTATTGAGTTCATATTACAATTGATGTCTGTTATAACTTAAGACTAATAGTACACACTGAGTTGATCACTCACTCCCACTCTGGGACGGTGTTTTAAAACACCAACCAGACTCTCTCGTAGATACAGGGGAGGCGAAGCAGGTGGAGCATGGCGATGTTACTCTCTACGAGGAGGAGGAGTTGTCATATTTCCAGCTGATGCGCGGGACCTCACCGGACCCATAGATGAGCCGATGGATGCTGAGCAGCGGGCTCAGTCCTATTCTTTTTGGACTTCCTATTCTTTTACGATTTTGTTGGGTAACGCCATGTGCGACCCCTTTATTCTTTTGGACATGTATATATGTATATCTTGATCTCTTTAACTTCAGTAGACTTGTTTGGTTGTGCTTCACGTTCCAAAAATTTCCAGGCTACGCATTGACTGGATTAATCGCATATTAAGGAAAACCAGTCATAAGTGAACCCCGGGAACTCGAGAGTTGAGTGTATACACGACCCCCGATTTCTAGGGCATTATAAGTTAGTATTGGAGCAATAGTTTGGAATCCCTTGGGCCATGGGTCATGAACCCACTGACGCGTCAGCTGACTTGAGAGTAAACACAATGGATATTTAGAATGATAGGAACCCTCCTAGACCCTGAATCGGAAATTGTAAATGGAACGTAAAGTTTCTAAGGAATTAGAATTGAGTAGCGAGGGAAGGTACCAGTGCTAGGAAATAGGTCCGGAAGTCATACAGGAATTCAACCCATTGGAAGGAACGAGCCAGAGACTGAACGATTTGATAGTCGAAGCCATCACCTAGACCAAATGAGCAAATATTGGGCCGATCATGATAGATCTGAACCCTTTGGGGATAATTAGTTGGGGGTGGATGGAAATTTGTCAAAAATAGGAAAACTGATGAAAAATGGGAGTTTGACCATTAACTGGAAAGGATCTCTTGAAGTCACTAGGCTCATTGCTTAGATCGGCTTCTCCTACCCCAAAATCATATATGGCACTTTCCGAGGAGCTTTTTCGACTCCCGGGGATGCCAAAAATACGCACGGACCATCAAGCCGGTGTGGTCACCCCGCCGCTGGTCCAGTGGACCGCATGGCCCCCGCCCTACCACGTGCTCACCCCGCCATGCCTGCGTGCTTGCCCCGCCGCCAGCGTGCTCACCCCACTGCTGCCACGTGGCCGCCCCGCCATCAGCCCAGCGAGGCACGTGGTCACCCCGCCGGACCACCTTGTTAGCCCCCTTTGCAAAAATTTGAAAATGGGGTGGGCCCCACTGCTTTGTACACTTAAAGCCCTACCTCCCCACCTCTTTTCTCTCTCATTTCCCTCTTCTACTAGCCATCCAAGAGAGTAAAATCTCAATTTTTCCATCTCCCAAACCCTCTTATCTCAACTTCATCTCTCTCTCTCATTTCACCCACCCCTTTCTCTAAGAGGAAGCTTCTTCCCTTTAACAAATTCCCTCCAACAAAACCACATTTCCTCAAAAAAAAAAAAAAAAAAGGAAAAAAAAAACTTCCCTTCAAATCATCCTTCCAACCATTGTCAACACCACATTCCTCCAACAATCTCTCATCTTCCTTTACTCCCCAAAACCCATCATCCCCTCCATTCCCAAATCCTCACATTCCATAACCCATTTCAACCCATTTTTCAAACCCTCATTCCAAATCCATCCTCCAAACCCCATTTCAACTCTCTCACTTCCTCATCCACAAACCCCACCCCATCACAACACCCATTCCTTCAAATCACCAACTTCTTTCCCCCATTTTTCATTTTCTCAAACTCCCATTTCCCAACCCCCATTTTCAACCACATTCACCTTTGTCCTAGAGTGATGACAATCTTTGCCACCATTGTCTCATTCTTCACTATTTCGGTGATCCTTTCCCTTATGAGAAAGAAGAGAGCGGCTTCTAAAGGGGTGGGGTCGAGCAAAGAGCGACGTAGTAAGAAGAAGGCCGATCCGAAGGGAAAGACGAGCTCAGAGGTCCAATCGAAGAGGCAGAATGATTCCCGAAGAGATGAAGCGCTCGTAGAAGACTTGAGAAATTTTTGCATGTGCCAAGTCGTCTTCGAGGCCTCCGTGGAGGAACACCTGCTAGGTAATAACTCCCTACTCAACCGACTAATAAAGAATGATTAGGGTCCCATGTTTTATATAAGCATGCAGGCCAACATGGGGCAGGCTAGGATGTTCTACACTCGAATTAGAAATCCTCAATTTGAGCCCCTTGGATTTGATTTTATAGTACGTGGTGAGGAAATCCACTTGGGAGTTGGAGACTTCGCCGAATTACTGGGAGTGCCATTGGGGGAGGTGCAGATTAATGAATTAAACCTCGAATCAAGAGTAGCCCACGACGAACATACTCGTTTCCTGTGTGGCCAAGCTACCTCATGGAATCGGGATGTCGGCCTGTACGCAACCCACATGATCCCCAAGTATCGAGTACTCCACCGCATTGCCACCCACAATATATACCCGAGGTTGAAGAACCGTACCGAGTGCTCCCGCTACATGGTGAAGTTCTTGTATTAGGTGGGCTAAAGAGCAAATGTGTGCGCCCCTAGCACAGTGCTCCACCAAATTGTAAAGGCCGCAAGGGTGGTACGAAAGGACACAGCTCTCCCTTTTGGCCATCTAGCCTGCTATATAGCCAACAGTATGGGATAGGCAGATCAGACAGGGACCACGTACCAATGAAAATCCTGAGGGACAAGCTGCTAAACTCTATAGGAGTGGGACCCCGGTAAAGACAGGCTCACATCGACCAGTATGGGGATGTCGATGAAGAGGAAGAGGAAGACGAGGGAAGTGACGGGAGCGAGAATGAGAATGAGAATGAGGATGTAGCCGAAGAGACAGATGGGGCTGAGGAAATCAAGGCAGTCAGTAGGGAGCCCCTTACCATCCCGGATATACGCGAGTGCTTGGATGCGCTCAAGGCCGAAGTAGCAGAGGTCAGGGAAAGCCAAGCCAGGTATCAAGCTAAGCAAGAGAGATGGAACAAGATGTACTGGGCCATAAAGGCCCTGATATGCTATAGCAAGGGGGAGGAAGCACTCTCGTTCTCGTCTAGCTCGGAAGAATAGCAGTTTAACCCTATGAATAGCTAGTAGTTGCTTTATGTTAGTTAGGACTACCTACATGTAACATAGGATAGCTAGGGCCTTTGCTTGGTTAATTTGCATTTCTTTTGCGCTTAGCCTATCTACTGATGCTTGTAATCCATGCGATAACATGTAACTGGACATACTAATGGCATTTTGAAATTTGTGTAAATGTATGGATGCTTTGGAAATTTTCTTATCGCCATGAGAATGCTTGTGTGAAATGGTTGCTTGTGAGCATAAGTAGAATATGTATGGATCCCCTAGATTTACGCATGACCTTGGTATGATCAATATTCTAGTATCTAACATATCAAAGGGCATTCTTCCAGGAAATGTCTCCGCGACCGGATGATCGATATATCCGGCTCCCTCATGGCGGCTTGGTCGATAGGGACCAACTTCCCGATGAACAACAAGGCCCCCAAGGGACGAACAGTTCCCAAAATACGGGTAGCACTACCCAGGAGGCGGCGCCAAATGCTCTGCCACCGCAAGCCGCGACACCCGTACCCTCTCTACCATAGGCCATGGAGCAGATGGGCCAGATGTTGCGCCTTATGCAACAACAACAACAAACGATGGCGGCTAATATGCAACACCAACAACACATGATGGCCACTATGATGGAGACCTTGGCCCAAATTTGGACATACCACAACCGGAACCACCTGCCATGACCGCGCCCGTGACCAACACAAACAACCTATATGAGCGGTTCCAGAGGCATAGGCCACCTACCTTTGTTGGCACCCACCGCCCAGAGGAATCGGAGTATTGGCTCAACCGGGTCATTAAGCTGCTTCAGCTCCTCCACTGTTCCGAAGTAGAGAATGTGAAAGTGCACCTATTAGAGCCCTGGTTTGTCAAGTTACGTGAATGGTGGGTCAGACTATTTACAGAGCTCGATAGAAAGAACAATTCAAGCGTCTACCTCATCCGGATGTGTGGAAGCTCTCAATAGGTAAATCATAGCCTCGCATCCCATGTCCCAAAACACTAGGTGATTAAAACCCTTAAAACAAGAAAGACATCTTAGGGTTTTTAATGTAAGAAAATTTTTTGCAAATAATAAAATCTGTAAGTTTTTCTCGCCTTATTGATTTTATCAATGCACCCTCGATATGATCGACCTGCACTGTCGATGTCCTCGATACCTTAATGATACATCGATGAGAGGACCAAAAATGTCCAGCAACTAAATATTCATCTAGACGGATTTATCGATGTATCGATACACCTATCGATATCATCGATAAAAGCACTAAATATGTCTAACAACTTCACAACATATCTGGACGAATTATCGATGTATCGATACACCTATCGATATCATCGACATTCAAATCTCAAGTCCATTGGGAGTGGCTCAATAAGATCGACAGGTAGATTTTTAGCGCCCCTGTTTTTTTAATGAAAATCTCAAAATCCTTTGATATATCAATGACCGTCCGATATAATCTGAATTCAAATATCGATAAGATCAGAGGTCCATCGATGATATCGCGAGTGGACGCGCATTTCTTACAGCAGATATTTCAGGTTGTTCTTAACAATGATCGGGGGCCCTTCGATAAAATCGATATTCAAATATCGATGATATCGTCACCATATCGATTGCATCAAACAAAGCCATAAATTGTCCAGCAAGCTCAAGATAAATCAGCTAGATTTATCGATGCCTCGACTCCGATCTCGATATCATCGACATTCAAGTTCCGATGATCTCGATGGTTCCCCGATCAATCTTGAAATCCTGAAATATTTCAAAGTCAAGTCTCTCTCATTTTTCAAGTGTCGATGGATCAAACCTACCATCGATGGAATCGGAGTTCGAAATCCGATGACATCGACAATAGCTTCAATTCATCGACCAATTGGCAAGAAGTTTCAAAAGCGTATGACATTGAGTCCAAGTCATCGAGCAGACCATCGATGCTATCGAGAGTATACGCTCGATGATATCGAACCTGCTCGATGATATCGAACTCTGTCATAAATGTGACCGTTTTATATCCGTTGGAACTTTTTGCCTATATATAGAGGACTTGTCTTTTATTGCTGTGAGAGAAAGAAGAGAGAGCTTTTGTGTGTTTCAACTCATATCTTATATCTAAAGCCCTTTCTCTCAAGGGAGTTCATCCTCCAATCCACCCTCATCATTGATATTCAATAGAGTGGATTGGGGAATGAACTTCCGCATTCAAGGATCCTCCAGCTACTACCTTAATGGCAAATCATTATGCTGGGATGCCTTGAATGCATAAGATTGGAGCTACTCTATCTTCCTAATAGGAAAATCTTTAGAGAGTAGGATTCCATCTTCACCTTGACCCAACCCTAAGCCTAGTCTTGGTATATCTTTTGTGTTGCGGATCAAGGGAGCAGAAGACTCTTCGTCAACAAGGAGGAGGAGATCTTCAGTGTTGTGCTTAATGGGACTTGTAAACTTATTTGTAAGTATCTAGAGTCCAAAGGACACTTGTGATCATTCCTTACTAGGATTGGGTCTTAAGTGGTTCTCACCCTTTGAAGTCCTCGAGGAGGCCTCCGGCGGGAGTGTACGTGGTGGGTGCGTTGTGTGGACCCTTGCTCTGTGGAAAGCATAAACATCTGGTTAGAATTGAACTAGTAAAACTCCCGGGTGCATTGTGTGGACCCTTGTTCTGTGGAGAGCATAAACATCTGGTTAGGAGTGAAGCATTAAAACTCCAAGGTTAGAGGTGAACCGAGTAGAAACCTTCATGTAAAGGTTGAAGGTGAACCTGATTTAAAACCTTAGGTTTGAGGTGAACCCTGGGAAACTGCCTTAGTGAAATTCGATACACTCAAGGGTTGAGTGCGGCAGCCGAGAGTGGAGTAAACAAGTAGTCGAACCACTATAAAAATGACTGTGTCTGTGATTGATTCTTATGTGTGATCATTTGTGTGATTATGTTAATTGAATTCATATCTGCTCACACTTCACACACAGTTACATCCATCATTGACTATAACTGCTTCATGCTTATTATTTGAATAGTTCTGCGATTGGATCCTCTACTAGGCTTCAAAGTCAGTTGAGTTACATTTGAGTAATCCTAAAAATTGCATACTTGTTAGGATTAGAGTGATAGGATTTTTAATCACTCGTAAATCTTTAAAAAGTCCTATTCATCCCCCTCTAGGACATATTGACATATTCCAACTTCAACTCAAGCAGTCTTCACTGCTATTTCAATTGGTATCAGAGCGGGTCTTTCTTTAAGGGCTTCACCGCCTAGAGAGTGATCTTGACTGAAGTTGAGAATATGGCCAAAGGAGAGGGCTCATTAGTCACTAGACCTCCAATATTTGACGGCTCAAACTATGCATACTGGAAGGCTAGGATGCACTACTTTCTAAGATCCTTAAATCATGATGTTTGGAATATAGTTGAAAGCAGATATGTGCAACCTACTGAACAAATTGTGCTCGATAGTGACACTGTAACGCCCTGAAAATCGGGGGTCGAGCATAAACTCAACTCTCGAGTTCCAGAACATCACTTATGCAACATAGATAATGATGATTAAATGTTGTCTGTGTTAGTACAATAAACATGAGTGAGATTCTACCAAAACAGTAATTCATACTCCAGATCCATGTATAAAACGTAAGCGAAAGACTGAAAGGTGTATATATATATATATATATATAAAACAAAACATTCTCGATCTACAGAGTATGAACACTAACTGAGTCACCGTATATATACATGTTGGTTCTAAATCAAAATGTCAAAATAGTACAACTGAAATTATCAACCTTGTAGCCCCATAGCACTGGACAGCCTATGTGAAGCCTCCAACGAACTGCATGTAGGAGAACTCTTCCTGATCATCATAAAAGTCGGGCTCAGTCTCCTGTGCTACAGTGATACCTGCATCTGATACCGGGTTTGGTGGGTGTTTTAAAACACCATCCCGTAACATGGGAATGAGTGGCCAACTCAGTGGAACAATAAAGCATAGGTTAACATGTTATCAATTTAGTCAATCAGTAATGATAAAGCAGTACAATCAAACAATTCTAACTACTCTTATTTAATGTAAGTATAAAATGACATGATGTATGCCCTTGCCAAACCACCCTCATGCGACACCATCTTACGTTCGCGGCATGCGTTCATCCCTCAGTGCTCCACATCTTCCAGGCACATGCAATGCTATGATGAGCATGATTACCGAGTTATTATTAGTCCATTTCAAACAGCAGGATTGGGAAACTAAGGTACCTCCCTTGTATCATTCCCAAACATGATCCATTTTAGGGTCGTCAAACCTAGATAATCTCATACAATATTATGGTTCAAGAGGCATCGCGAAGGCATCGTAAAGGGCTTGTCACTCGTCAGCACGGATATAGATCTCACCATATGTGACTCAATTGCTGGCCGTCAGCTCGAATACAGGTCTCACCATACTCGGCTCAATCACTGGCCGTCAGCTCGAATACAGGTCTCACCGTACTCGGCTCAACTCAGACTCTAGTTACTGCGAAGGGCTCATTGTCAATCACAGATTTCAGAGTATGCTCGAGGTCACTCCACTAACGTCCTACTAACTGACAATCTATTTTCGAAGCCCGACCAGTCCACTTATTGACAATGGGACTCGGATGTAACCCAACTGAGGACCACAGCTAGGCTACGCCAGTGTAGGCCGACAGCTCGAATATAGTGTTCCATACCACCATAATTGGCTCACGAGTCTGGTTGCTCAATAGTCACTACGGGGAGGTACATGACCCCAGCGTAGGCTGATAGCTCGACCACAGTGTCCCATACCACCATGCCCGACTCATGAGTCTTAGCGGATCGAGGTACCATGGTTAATGGGATTTCACTGGTAAGTTTGGTACCCTAGGTTCAAGCAGTAGCATCCAAACATGTTGAACATACATAAGACAGATCGGGTTACTTGACGAGCTTGACTTGCACGAGCGCCCGTTGAGTTGTACGTCATGAAGTGCATAAGCACTTCATGTGGCCTAACCACTGCCAACAAGCAATGCACGAATCGGATTCGTCAAACACGTCCTACGTGGCGAATGAATTTTAGCCACGAATTCGGTCCCATTATCGACTGTGTGGACTATACAATAGCCCCAATCACATTCAATTGCAGATAGGTAAAGCAGTAATGGATCAAGATTCAAATCATACAATCAAAGTCTAATATTATCCGTTTAGGGCTGCCAGGGCTGTTGCACGGAATCGTTACACCACTTCTCCATCACCCTTCACGGCCTTAACATGAATTTAAACATATGTATAACATAAATAAAATCATAGGTCAGTTGAGCATGTTATGAAGTACAACATAAGCATGAGTTTATACATATTCAATTTCTAATCACACAGATATCTAAAGAAATCATACACATAGTTAAAGGGATTGAGAATCATATCTCAACACCCTTATACATTACAATTTACTAACCACTACTCATTCAGACATTTCAACAAACACTTTAAACTACATGCATCAACATACATTACATATGTTGATCACATAGGTATTAAGCCAAATCCTTTCACTAGGGAGTTGCCCCATTTATAACATGCGTGCACCCACGACGGGTAGTCATGGCAGGCAGGAATCCAAGTTCCATAATCATTCAGTCATTTCCACAAACACTTGGACTACACATTTTAACGTATGTAGCTTATAATGGTTGTGGCGTGATTTAGGGCAGATTCTTTCGTCAAAGGGAGATCGCCAATACAACAATCATATATCCATGACAATTAGTCATGGTGAGCATGAATGAGAATTCTATACTCATTCAGTCATTTTCACAAACACTTAGAATACACTATTTTAACATACATAATGTATATTAGTAAAAGCATGTATTAGGCATGGTGAGCACGAATGAGAATCCTTTCGCCAAACAAGTATTTTATCCATATATAATATATCAATACAACAAATAATCATGGCAAACACATTTCCAAAATTTATACGTATACGGTACTTTCTACAAATACCTAGAGTATCTAAAATTTCATATTCTTCATCTTTAATCGAAACGGAAAACAGACAGTACTTTGTACATGTGCAATTGCATGCAGATCATGAATCTATCATCATCTGACATTGAAAGCGTTGAAAACCATAACCTATACACCTAAAGTCCGCACCTTTTGTCGTAGAATCGGAAAGAATTCGATAGGTTCGCTAAGTCTTCGTCTACAGCAGTTTGGCAACCTATAGAGCAAAATAGGTTAGCTATTTCATAACCTACAATATCAAAACCCCAAAACAGATTAGGGTTAGGATTTCTTACCTAGAAATGACGCCAGAATCGCCGGGAAAGCAATTAGAATGGAGCAGTTGAGCTTGGATACAGCAGGGAAGAATCTCCTACATCTCTCACACTTTCTCTCTCTTTTCCTATGGTTTTTCTCAAATTTGGATGGCTAAAATGAGAGAGGGTTTAAGGTCCTTATATAGCCTAAAAACTCACCGAAATAAACTCTAGGTCAAAGTATACTTAGGTTATAACTAAAGCGCTCCTTTTCCAGCTCAACGGAGGACTTCTGGCGGGTCTCCTTGAGCCAAAAGTCGGACTTAAGCTCACAGACATCGGATCAAGGTGGAGTTAAGTTTTCATTTCGGTCGGATTCCCAGATCACGCGTGGCAGACCAGTTTCAGTTCAACGGTCAGCGGGTCTCGATCTGAAATTCCAAGTTCATGGATATGTTTATGAAATTTTTCCTGATCCGAGGGTGTATTTGGGTCAGATTCTGACGGTCTGGTTGCTTACAAAATGTCCGCAAGTAACAAGTCTCAGATTACTATTTGAGATATTTATTTTTAAAGAAAATCAAGTGTTTTCACACTCCTCGTTCCAGACTCAAGCAAACAGCCGTGGGACACTGTCTGTATTTGATTTCCGAGATGATTGTCAAGCCCAGCGAGGCGGTCCTAATTCCTTAACTTTGTGTTATTCGGACTTCCGACGTGCGGTCCCGATCTGTTACGGAATTTCGAGATGCTCCCGAGAACAACTGGGTAATGAGATTGATCTGAGATTTTAGGGTAACCTAGCGTCAATGATTCTACAAGTTTTGGATCTTGCAGATCGTATTTAAAGTGACTGAAACGGATTTCATGGATAATCTAGTTTAACACGTAGTTAACTTTGTCAAATTTCTAAAGGATTTAGTCCTGAGTGATTTCGGTCTGAGGTGGTACTTAGACCTTTGTAGCAATGTTTAGTTTAAGTATTGTTCTTCATCACCTAAACTTTAAGATAGTGTCTGATGTGAAAGTACTTAGAAGGATTTAAAGAACGAGGTAGTGAAAAGTGAGATTTGTGAAGAAAATGGTTTAAAAAGGGATTGGAGGCTTTAATTGAGTGTTTGAGAAGTTAAACCGGTGTTAGGATTGACCCATCACCTAAGGACGTCTAATTCTAGGTTGGGAAAAATCCGGGCTGTTACAGGCACAATAATCACAAAGCCCAAACCCAAAGAAAAGTGGACAGCATTCGACAAAGAAAGGCAAATATCTGAAGCCAAGGTTATGAATGCTATCTATTGTACCGTATACCAGGATATCTTTAATCAGATAAGTATGTGTGGGACATCCAAGGAAACATGGAATTTATTGGAAACAACTCATGAAGGCACAAGCACTGTGAAGTGATCCAAACTTTAACTCTTGACTTCACAGTTTGAAAGTCTCAGAATGGAGGAGCATGAGACATTTATGGAGTTCTTTACAAAGCTAAATATCATCTGCAACTCCAAGGTGGATTGGGAGAGAAAGTTTCGGTACCGAAAATTTGTAGAAAAATTCTAAGATCTCTACCGGAGCGATTCAATCCCAAGGTAACAACAATTGAGGAATGTAGGAATATAGATGAAATAAAAGTAGAAGAACTGGTAGGTTCCCTACAAACTTTTGAACTACACTTCACTCAATCCCAAAAATCCAAAAACACTATTCTAAAAACCTTAAAGAAAACAATTCATGAGGATAGTGAAAGCGAAAAGGAAGATGAAGATGAAGAAGTGGCTTTGCTGGCACAAAAATTCAAAAGATTCTTTTAGAAGAATTACGGCCGTCCTTCCAGGGAAAGAAAGGTGAATAACAAACTTTCTGCAGGAAAATTTGGTAAAAGGACCAAAGAACCACGATGTTATGCCTGTCGAGAGTATGAACACCTATCTACCGAATGTCCAAACAGAAAAACCAAGGGCAAGGCAATGGCCGCCACATGGGATGATAAGGAGGAGTCAAATTTAGAATCCAGTGACTCAGAGAGCGATGGAGACCGAAAATCGTTGAAAATACTTATGGTCACCACTGCTTCGATCATTCCAACTGAATCTGAAGAAGAACAGCAAGCTACTGAATCATTTCTATCTGACAATAAGGAAATTGAAGAAGAGGAAGAAAGAGAACAAGATGAATTACAAGACGCTTACAATCAACTTTACATTCATAGCGTCAATATTGTCAAAAGACTTGGAATAGTTGAGAACAAAAAGGAATTGCTGCAACTAGATCTAGACAAAAGTTTAGATATCAATACTCATCTGATTAATGACTTGCAGCAATACCACTCAGATAATTATAAACTTGAAAGAATCAACATTTCTCTTAAATCTGAGTCTGAAAGATTAAATAAACAAATTAAAACATTAAATGAGAAAAACATGATTCTTCAAAATGAAAATCATACAATTCAAGTTGAATTAGAGGAATCCAGAAAAATGGCCAAGCTAAACTGTAAATTTTCCCGAAGTGGTGAGAAATTAAAAAAACTGTTAGGCATGGGAAAATGTGGAGAGGACAAAAAGGGATTAGGTTATGAAAAAGCTAGAACAAAAACTGAATATGATGCATAACCTTTTAGAAAATCTGTTGCCTCTAGTAGTAACACCAGACCTATCCCAGCTCATCACAAAAATGGTGAGTCAGTTTATGAGACGAACAAAAGAAATATGCAATCATCACCACTCGAGCTAATTGATTGGATGAAGGAGTCATTAAGTAATGTGGACAAATTGGATAAGATGAACAAATCTACCACAAGTAAAATTCCTATCACAAAGTGGGTGATTAAGGAAAAGACAAATTGCCTTGTTACACATTCAAATCGTCTACCAGGCAATGAGGCCAAATGGTACCTTGACAGTGGTTGCTCAAGACATGTCACAGGTGACAAATCCCTTCTCTCCTTCATAAAGGGATAGTCACCTATGGAGATGGAGCCACTGCCAATGCAATTGGACAAGGAATAATAAGAGGAATTGATTTGCTCAAAAATGAGAATGCTTTTTGCATAAAAGGACTAGCACATAATCTGTTAAGCATCTCTTAAATCTGTGATAATGGGCATGTGATCAAATTCAACAAAGATGAATGCGATATCCTAGATCAATCAGGAAAATCAGTAATTAAGGGTCATCGCACAAACAACCACTGCTACATTATTAGAGGAAAAGAAAGGAGTGACATTGAGAAACACTGAGCAAAGAAAGACAATTCCAGATCATGCATCTAGATCTCGCTGAAATGATGCAATTTTGCTGAACTTCAAATGTTCTATCTGAGGTTCCTCACCTCAATCTTTTGTAAATAAACATGCAAATGTTTATAATTTTTTATGAACAGTAATTGTACATAATTTTGCTGAGTATGCTATTGATATACTTGAAGGGTCGAAAAAGAAAAATATTCCTCTTCATTCCTATCGATCTGTCATTTCCGATTAATCGATCATGGGTCGATATCATTGACGTCTCTTCAGAATGTGGAAAGTCACAGATCGAACTACTATCGAAGCCATCCCCGATAACTTCAGATGTGGATCATCGATATAATCGAAAGTAAGTTCGATAAAATCAAAGACTCCTAACCGATAAAAGGCGATCGAGTGAAAGAATTTTATTTCTCTGAAAATTTTTTCGTTTTGCTCTCTGCTCGAATCCTCGGCCAGGAGACCATTAACGGGTCCAAGAAGCTTCAAAAGAAACGGGTACTATCCTTCCATCCCTTCCACTCAAGAGCCTAATCTCACCTTCGGTCAGGGTACTTTCCATTCTCTTGGTTGACCTCCCTTACCTTTACTCGCCTCTTATACTGAAAAATCATGAACAAAGGGAAAGGTAAGTCTCTTTCTCAGTCTTCAAGAGGGAAATAAAAACAACCCAGTATGCATCAACTCACTTCATCGGTGAGACATCCAGACACTGTTGTTGAACGTCTAGTTCTCAACAGCGCTATCGAGTCTTTTGATGTGGACCTACTTCTAGAAGTAATAGGATGGCAAAATATTCTTAATCTTGGTGGTACTTATCAAATTAGAGTGGTCCATGACTTCCTCAATAAAAGTCATATTATTTGTGACTATCCACCCTGTGTTCAAGTAGAATTACTGCATTACTCCAAGCACATCACTCCCATCACCTTGAGTCACCTTTTAGATCTCCAAGTCACTCGCATTTCCGTTACCAGTCAAAATCTAAATGGTCTTGGTGTGTGGGGTGAGATAACTCGTGCACTATGTTAGGGAACTACTATTTCTTGGAACGATGATAATTCCCTTCATATTAATCATCTTGGACCAACTTTTAAAATCTTTCATGACATCTTTGGGTCCAATGTCTATCTGTGTGATGTGAATGGTAATCATCTGTCTCCCTTTGTGTTAAATGTGTTGTATGATGTATATCAGGAGGTTCAGGTGTGCCTCCCAACACTTCTTCTTAAGCAGCTAATTCGGGTCATTCAAGGAAATCATCAGGATACACTAGCTCTTCCTGTACTCATCTGTAAATTAGCTCATCATGTTAGTATTCCTGCCTCACTGATAGAGTCTATCTAGAGAAGTGGTTTGACAGTGATTCGACTCAAGTGGCACAACAGCTCTGTCTTCCTTCAATTCTTCCTGAGAATAGTGCTCCCCTGCAATCGGCTGCTCCATATGCTCCTCCTTCATATCCATGGGGATCTAACCGAATGCCATTGCTGAGTCCGGAGTCAATCACAAATCGCCAAACTCATCATCTTGAACGTCACCTACTGAACGGTATGGTGAGCATGGAGGAGCGACTTCACAATTGTGAGAGACGTCTCACCGTGATTGAAGAAAAAGTCGATTCTCTCCAATAAACAAATCAGCAAGTTGTTGATTTACTCACACGTGGTGACTTGAGAAGATGGTAGAAGCTGGTTGTGCTAATTGAAAATCATTTTTTTGTGGGCTTGGTGTTCTTACTGGGATAACTATTACTTTGCTGCCAATCTTGGGCAATCTATTTTGGATAATTGGATAACTGTGGTTTCATTTTGAATATGACTATGTAGAACTCGTATCTTTAATGCCATATTTCTACTTTGAGTTCCCCTGGTTTATCAAGATATGGAATGCATGTGATGTCTTTAATGAATATTTCAACTGCTATATAAACTGTTCTATCTTATCTCATATGCATTCATAAATTCTGAAATTGATGTTTGATTGAATTAAGTTAACTTTATACATCAATGTTCTGCTTCTACCTGATTGGATCTCCCAAGTGTTTCAAGCTTCAGTCAATATCACATGCTATACCTTTGCCAATGACTGACAAAAAGGGGGAGAACAGTTCAAAACACCGCGAGTGAAAAATTGTATATCTAAAGTTGTTGCAGGTGTTAGGGGGAGCAGCTGCACCAAGAAAGGGGGAGTTTTGAAGTAAGGGGGAGCAGATACTACTGGTTGTGTACATGGGGTAGAAAAATTGTAAAATTGTGTAAAAACATGTACACACAATTCAGGGTGTGTTTTTTCCAGAAGTATCTTAGGGTGTTTTGGGTATTTTGTCACGTAATTGACAAAGGGGGAGATTGAAAGTGTACCTGCTAGAGCCCTAGTTTATCAAGTTACGTGAATGGTGGGTCAAACTATTTACAGAGCTCGATAGGAAGAACAATTCAAACGTCTGCCTCATCCGGATGTGTGGAAGCTCACCATAGATAAATCATAGCCTCACATCCCATGTCCCAAAACACCAGGTGATTAAAACCCTTAAAACAAGATAGACATCTTAGGGTTTTTAAGGTGAGAAACTTTTTGCAAATAATAAAATCTATAAGTTTTTCTCCCCTTATCGATTTTATCGATACACCCTCGATATGATCGACCTATACCGTCGATGTCCTCGATACCTTAACGATACATCGATGAGAGGACCAAAAATATCCAGCAACTAAATATTCATCTGGACGGATTTATCGATGTATCGATACACCTATCGATATCATCGATAAAAGCACTAAATATGTCCAGCAACTTCACAACATATCTGGACGAATTATCGATGTATCGATACACCTATCAATATCATCGACATTCAAATCTCGAGTCCATTGGGAGTGGCTAGATAAGATCGACAGGCAGATTTCCGGTGCTCCTATTTTTTAATGAAAATCTCAAAATCCTTCGATATATCAATGACCGTCCGATATGATCTGAATTCAAATATCGATAAGATCGGAGGTCCATCGATGATATCGAGAGTGGGCGACCATTTCTTATAGCAGATATTTTAGGTTGTTCTTAACAATGATCGGGGGCCCTTCAATAGAATCGATATTTAAATATCGATGATATTGACACCAGATCAACTGCATCGAACAAAGCCATAAATTATCCAGCAAGCTCAAGATAAATCAGCTGGATTTATCGATGCCTCGACTCCGATCGATATCATCGACATTCAAATTCCGATGATCTCGATGGTTCCCCGATCAATCTTGAATTCCTGAAATATTTCAAAGATAAGTCTCTCTCATTTTTCAAGTGTCGATGGATTGAACCTATCATTGATGGAATCGAAGTTTGAAATCCGATGACATCGACAATAGCTTCGATTCATCGACCAATTGGTAAGAAGTTTCAAAACAGTATGACATTGAGTCTGAGTCATCGAGCAGACCATCGATGCTATCGAGAGTATACGCTCAATGATATCGAACCTGCTCGATGATATCGAACTCTGTCATAAATGTGACCATTTTATATCTGTTGGAACTTTTTGCCTATATATCGAGGACTTGTCTTTTATTGCTGTGAGAGAAAGAAGAGAGAGCTTTTGTGTGTTTCAACTCATATCTTATATCTAAAGCCCTTTCTCTCAAGGGATTTCATCCTCTAATCCACCCTCATCATTGATATTTAATAGAGTGGATTGGGGAATCAACTTCCGCATTCAAAGATCCTCCAGCTACTACCTTCATGGCAAATCATTATGCTGGGATGCCTTGAATGCATAAGATTGGAGCTACTCTATCTTCCTAATAGGAAAATCTTTAGAGAATAGGATTCCATCTTCACCTTGACCCAACCCTAAGCCTAGTCTTGGTATATCTTTTGTGTTGCAGAACAAGGGAGTAGAAGACTCTTTGTCAACAAAGAGGAGGAGATCTTCAGCTTTGTGCTTAATGGGACTCATAAACTTATTTGTAAGTATCTAGAGTCCAGAGGACACTTGTGATCATTCCTTACTATGATTGGGTCTTAAGTGGTTCTCACCCTTTGAAGTCCTCAAGGAGGCCTCTGGTGGGAGTACGTGGTGGGTGCATTGTGTGGACCCTTGCTCTGTGGAGAGCATAAACATCTGGTTAGGAGTGAACCAGTAAAACTCCCGGGTGCGTTGTGTAGACCCTCGCTCTATGGAGAGCATAAACATCTGGTTAGGAGTGAACCAGTAAAACTTCAAGGTTAGAGGTGAACCGAGTAGAAACCACCGTGTAAAGGTTGAAGGTGAACCTAATTTAAAACCTTAGGTTTGAGGTGAACCCTGGGAAACCTCCTTAGTGAAATCTGGTACACTCAAGGGTTGAGTGCAGCAGCCGGGAGTGGAGTAGACAAGTAGTCGAACCACTATAAAAATGATTGTGTCTATGATTGATTCTTAAGCGTGATCATTTGTGTGATTATTTTAACTAAATAATTATCTGCTCACACTTCGCACACAGTCACATCCATCATAGACTATAACTGCTTTATGCTTATTATTTGAATAGTTCTGCGATTGGATCCTCTACTAGGCTTGGAAGCCAGTTGAGTTACATTTGAGTAATCCTGAAAATTGCATACTTATTAGGATTAGAGTGATAGGATTTTTAATAACTCGTAAATCTGTAAAAAGTCCTATTCACCCCCCTCTAAGACATATTGACATATTCCAACTTCAACTCAAGCGGTCTTCACCGCTATTTAAGAATGAGAGGGAGAATGAATTTCTCTGCCTCCAATAAGGGGGATGAGCGTGGCGCAATATGAGAACCACTTTACGGAACTCTCACGCTACGCTTCTAAAATGATCGCCAATGAGGCGATCAAGATGAGACGGTTCATGGCGGGGCTGAGAAGCTGCATTCGCTCCAAACTGTGTTGCATGAACCTCACGACCTATGTCGAGCTTGTGGAGATGTCTATATGGGCTGTGCAGGATGAGGAGCGAGTCACCCAGACCCGATCACAGTTGGGCCCTCGAGGTAGGATGGAGGGACCGTCTTCTTCATTTACGGGAAAGAGGTCGCGCCCAAACTCTCCGCCTCGACTAGCTGCCGCACCGGCCCCTTCCGCCTGACCTGCCCAGACATACAGCTATTGTAAGAGGGAGGGTCACTTCAAGCCTTATTGTTTTGCCAAAATAAGGGACCTCGGCTTCACGCCACCTTAACACAACAAAAAGCCTCCACATTAGGCATTGCCGATTTCGCCCCTACGGACGATGAGGCCTAGCCAACAATTTCGTCATCCTCCTGTACCTCAAGCTAGGCCGCCACAACGGCCCATGCAACGATCGAACCTACCTCAGTCAGGCACAAGTCCATGCATTAGCGGCCGAGGGCTAAGAGGCAGTCATCCCCACTCCTACGGCCTTCGAGGTGACGGCCCACATAAAAGTACTCACATATTTCTTTTGGTGGACACTAGATCTACTGCTTCTCTCATATCGCATGTAGCTGACAACCATCTAGGGCTACACTCTACTCCCTCCATTGGAGTGAAGATCATTGCCACCGCCGGTACTTTCTCAGAGGTAACAAGATATGTCGTGATTGCCCCATTGATTTGGGATGCAAGGTGGCGCTTGTGGATTTGATAGTGACCAAGATCTTCCGTTATGACGTCATCCTGGGCATGGACTGGTTGACTATGATGAAGGTGGAGATCGACTGTGACACTCTGACTATGAAAATATACGAAGTTGATGGCACTTCCCTCACATTCCCAGTCCAGGTTAGCCACGATCATAGGGTTTTGTGTTATGCTTTATTGGAGGAGGGTTATGATGGACCCTCACTCACATGCACTCCGGTGGACGAAGACTTCGTCGACGTGTTCAAAGCCATACCGGGACTTCCTCCTCGACGTGAGATAGACTTCACGATCGATCTGACTCCGAGTGTCAAGCCCATCTCCCTGCCGACTTATCGCATGTCCCCATGTGAGATGGAGGAGCTTAAGACTCAGATAGATGATCTATTAAAGTTGGGCTTCATCCGGCCTAACGTCTCGTCGTGGGGAGCCCCAGTCCTATTTGTGAAGAAGAAGGACGGCTCATTACGATTGTGTGTAGATTACAGGAGATTGAACCAAGTGACGGTTTTGAACAAGTACCCATTGCCCAGAATTGACGACTTGTTTGACCAGCTGAGGGGTGCTCATTACTTCTCGAAAATCGATCTATAATCAGGGTACCATCAGCTGCGAGTCAGGGACAAGTATATACAGAAAACAGCTTTCAGAACCTGTTTTGGCCATTATGAGTTCCTCGTTATGTCGTTTGGGCTCACCAATGCTCTAGCGATTTCATGGACCTCATGAACAGAGTCTTTAGGCCGTTCTTATACCGATTCGTTATCGTATTCATCGACGACATTTTAATATATTCAAAGAGTCGTGAGGAGCATGAAGAGCATCTAAGAGCAATCCTTGAGACCCTCAAGAAGAATTAACTTTATGCAAAGTATAGAAAATGTGACTTCTGGAAGGAGGAGGTCAAATTTCTAGGACATGTAGTGTCCAAGGAGGGCATATAGGTGAATCTCACCAAGGTGCAGGCCATGCAAGATTGGAAGCAACTAAAGTCGGTTACAGAAGTGAGAAGTTTTCTCTATCTCGCCGGTTATTATAGAAGGTTCATTAAAGACTTTTCAAAAATAGCTCAACCATTATCCCAGCTGACACGAAAGGACCTTAAATTTACCTGGGATGAGAAGGTGGAGGCGGCCTTCTAGGAGTTGAAAGATAAATTGACCTTGGCACCTGTGCTTGTGCTTCCTAAGTAAGGGGTCAAGTACACTGTCTATACGGACGCCTCTCGTGTGGGTTTGGGGTGTATGCTCATGCAAAAGGACAGGGTAATTGCTTACGCATCTCGATAGCTAAGGAAGCATGAAGAGAACTACCCTACCCATGGCCTCGAGCTTACGGCGGTGGTATTCGCATTGAAGATATGGAGACACTATCTCAATGGTGAGGAGTTTGAGCTCTTTTCTAATCATAAGAGCCTCAAATATATTTTCACTCATAGGGACCTAAACATGAGGTAGCGTCACTGGATGGAAACGTTGAAGGACTTTAAGTTCGACATCTCGTATCACCCTGGCAAGGCAAATTTGGTGGCAGACGCCTTGAGTCGCAAAAGGATGATTAAATTCGCAGCCCTGCTCATGGTGAGAGAATGGGACATGGTAGAATTTGTATGAGACTTCGACATGAAACTAACCATGGAGGAACTGTACGAGGTCGTAGCCCACAATCAAGCTCAGCCAATGATTGACAGCAAAATCATTGAAGCCCAGGAGGGCGATGAGTTATTAAAGAAAATGAGGGAAAGGGGAAAGAATGATGTGAAGTCCGAGTGGAGAGTTGGAAAGAATGGGGGATTGCGGTACTGAGGCCGCCTAGATGTCTCAAACCTTCAAGGACTACAAGAAGAAGTCCTAAGTATCGCTCACAACTCCAAGTTGGCGATGCACCCTGGTAGTACGAAGATGTACTGGGATTTGAAGCGAAACTATTGGTGAGACAACATGAAGAAGGAAATAGTAGAGTATGTGTCCTGATGCCTCACTTGCCAACAAGTCAAGGCCGAGCACCACCGACCACCGGGCCTTCTGCAAGCAATGCCCATAGCGGAATGGAAATGGGACTTCATATCTATGGATTTTATTTCCAGATTTCCCAAGACTAGGAAGGGGCATGACTCGATTTGGGTGATTGTGGATCGGTTAACCAAGTTAGCCCATTTTCTGTCAATCAAGACTTCCAGCTCCGCCGATGATTTAGCCAAGTTGTATATCAAGGAAATAGTGTGGCTCCATGGCGTCCCGTTGGAGATTGTGTCGGACCGAGACACACGATTCACGTCAATCTTCTGGACTGCATCCAAGAGGCTATAGGGATGAAGCTGAAGTTTAACACCGCCTTCCACCCATAGACAGATGGGCAAATCGAGTGGGAGAATCAGATATTGGAGGACATGTTTGGGCTAGTGTATTGGATTTTTAGGAGAGTTGGGAAGATTGTCTCCCGTATGCCGAGTTCGCCTACAATAATAGCTTCCAGGCTAGCATTGGTATGGCACCTTACGAGACATTGTATGGGCGTCCATGCCGAGCCTTGCATTGCTAGAAAAAAATTGGCGAGAAGAGTTTGCTAGGATCGGATTTGGTGCGAGTCACGACTGAGAAGATTGGAATTATCCGGCGCCGCCTCTTGATAGCTCAAAGCAGGCAGAAAAGATATGCCGACACAAGGCAAAGGGACTTGAAATTTGAAGTCGGGGATCATGTGTTTCTCAAGATCTCTCCAATGAAGGGCGTTTTGCGCTTCGGCAAGAAGGGAAAGCTCACGCCCCGATTCATCGGGCCTTTCCAAATTTTGGACCATGTTGGTGCGATTGCCTATCACTTGGCCTTACCCATGCCTTTCGTCAGAGTGTATAACGTCTTCCATGTATCCATGTTGAAGAAGTACGTCCCCAATCCTTCACACATCATCAAGTGGGAGCATGTGAAACTCAAGGAAGATGCCACATATATTCTCCGACCCACTTGAATATTGGATAGGAAGGAGCAGGTCCTATGTAACAAGGTCATCCCATTGGTCAAGGTTCTGTAAACCCATCACGATGAAGAAGAGGCCACTTGGGAGACAGAAGCAGAAGTCCGCAAGCATTACCCAAGCCTGCTTCAGCAATACGAACAGGTACAAATTTTGAGGACGAAATTTATTTATAAGGAGGGTAGATTGTAACGTCCCGTCTAACCAACACATTATCCTGGGGCATCAACGTAGGATTTGCCATAAGATCGTTCATTCACAGTACTCATGGTGGGGTACCACAAGTTAATTAAACTTAGATTTAGCCCATTAGAGTAGACCAGTCTGATCATAACCGGAGCAAGTGCGGCCCGCCGAGCCAAATGGCTTGTTTACACTTAACAACAGCCCATGTGGGCCACCCAGCGACTGAGGAGGGTCAGAAAAATCTAGAAATTTAGGAAATCATAGATCTCACTGGGCTTATGGTCCATCGTGGACTGAGGACCCAGTGAACACCCAGAGTTGGGATCTGGCACTTCCCAAATGTACCCCACCAATGCTAGAATTGGAATCTGGCACTTGCAAATGAAACCGAGGTACCAGACTTTTCAGCCGTTGAATTTCTTCTAAATTTACGGTGAAAGTTTAATGTATTTCTCTACGCCCATCCACCAAATCCGGGACCCGATCGTGGAGCGGTGACCGTTGATCGCAAATCAGACCCGTACGATCAAACCCCATATCCGATCGCTCCTAAATTTTGCATGGCCCTTCATCGGGCTATGGAGCACCTATCCCATAAGTTTCATGGCTGGGGGGCCACCAGAGTCACCCCATAAGGCCACTTAAAGAACAAAATCATATGCTCAGACCCCATACTCATTCATCCGTTTATTCCCAAACTTTGGATGACCCCTCATCGGGCCATGAGACACCTACACACCAAGTTTGGTGGCCAGAGGGGTGTTAGAGCCACCCCAACACCAATAAGGAGTCCCATAAGGCTATTTTGGGAATTTGTGGAAGCTTGGGGTCAAAAGACCCAAGTTTAGGACATAAACCCTAGCTCTCTCATAACTCCTTTACTACAACTACCAAAAAGAGAAAAGGGGGGGAGCAAGAGAGAAAGGAGAAGGTAGTGTGAGTGAAGAAAGAGCTTGGGTGGACCCTAGATCAAGGTGTGGCTCAACCCTTGCAACTTCATACCTCTCCTCAAAGGAGAAACTCTCCACCATAACCTCAATGATCATCCGTGGGTCATCTAGGTAAGATCTTTCACCCCTTCTTCTTGGAAATCCATGTATTAAGAAGGCTTGGCTTGGATTTCTCAAATGCAAGGGCTTGTTTTAGGGATTCTAGCCGATCGACCTCAAAGCCCTCTTTCCTAGGATGTTTTCCCAATCTCCAACGATCCATAGGTGCAGACTATTATTCTTAGGTGGCCTACCACCAATTTTAGTACGTGCTTAATGATTTTGATTGCTTGGGTGTTATATTTGAAATTCTAGAGAAACCCTAGGAAATTATATGTTTGTTGGAATGGTATGGATGTGTATGCTAATCTCTCTCATGATGTTGTTCTTGCCTCTTATATGATTATGTGTATGGATGATCACATGCTCACGCTTTGTTGGTTTTCCCATATGTTGTGCTTCATAATATGTATGATTCATTACTCTTGTGCACATGATTTCTTGAGATGGAGGAAGTGCTTCACTCCCTCATAAATCCACATAACTCACATACACTTTGTTTATGGTAGCGATAGCTTGCTCGTTAGGAGTATTTGATTCGTATGCTTGAGATGCATGAAAACATGATGTTAATATGCTACTTGATGACTTGGATAGTTTACATGTTATGGATCTCCGTTACTCTCTTGGGTTGGTCAGGAACATGATGAGAGACGATAGTCCCATCGGTAGGACTACGCTAGGGCTAGATCCGTGGATTGGGCGGCAGTGTTTGGGTGGCTTTAGTTCGACTATGTAACACCCTGAAAATTGGGGGTCAAGCATAAACTCAACTCCCGAGTTCCAACGCATCACTTATGCAAACAAAATGAATGATGATTGACTGCTGTCTGTATTAGTGTGGTGAACATGAGTGAGATTAAGCCAAAAACAACATATTATACTCCAGAGACAGTTAAATTGTAAGCGGAAGACTGTGATAGATAGAAAAATATATAAATTATAGTAAGTCTCCAGAGTGTGATAAGGTTACTAGGTTAAAGAATTACAAGCATAATTTCAAAATATACCAAGTTATGGAAGTGTAATGTCTTCTATCCCAAATATCATAGCCCTGTCAATGCAATTTCAGGTCTTCATAGACCTGTCAGAGAGTTACATGTAGGAGAACTCCTCAACATCATAATAGTAGTCCGGCTCTGCTTTATAAGCATCGCCATCACCTGTAGCTAAGACAATCTGGTTGGGGTTGCAAGCACCATCCCGTAACGTGGGAGTGAGTAGCTAACTCAGTGGAATAATAAAGCATAGGTTAACATGTTATCAATGCAGTCAAGCAGTATAATCAAACACTCCTAACTAATCTTATTAATGCAAGTATGAATACAGTCATGATGGATGCCCTTGCCAAACCACCCTCATGCGACACCATCTTACGTTCGCGGCATGCTTTCATCACTCAGTGCTCCACATCTTCCAGGCACATGCAATGCATGATGAGCATGATTACTGAGTTGTTATTAGTCCATTTCAAACAGCAGTATTGGGAAACTAAGGTACCTACCTTATATCATTCCCAAACATGATCCATTTTAGGGCCGTCAGTCCTAGTTAATCTCATACGATGGTGTGTTTCTAGGTCGCTGCAAAGGCAACCAGGGCTGTTACGCACAATGGTTACACCACTCCCCCATCACCTCTTTAACGGTTCATCACTATATAGATACAGGCCTAGTTCATACTCTATACACCGCGGCAAAACTCTAAGGCTCACCGCAATTTCAGAGTATACTCGAGGTCACTACAAAGGGCTGTCAGGGCTGTTACATGAATTCGTTGCACCACTCCCCCATCACCTTATCAATATATGCCGACAACACGAATATAGTATCTCATACCACCATAATCGACTCACGAGTCTGGTTGCTCACTGGTCACTACGGGGAGGCACGTGGCCCCAGTGTAGGCTGATAGCTCGACCATGGTGTCCCATACCACCATGCCCGGCTCATAAGTCTTAGCGGATTGAGGTACCATGGTTAACGGGATTTCACTGGTAAGTTTGGTACCCTAGGTTCAAGTAGTAGCGTCCAAACATGGTGAACATACATTAGACATATCGGGTTACTTGACGAGCTCGACTAGTACGAGCGCCCGTTGAGTTGCACGACATGAAGTGCATAAGCACTTCGTGTGGCCTAACCACTACCGACAAGCAACACACGACTCGGGTTCGTCAAACACGTCCTATGTGGCGAAAAGAGTCTCAACCACAAACTTAAGTCCGGTACCGATTGTCTGGACTATAATCATAGTCCCAAATGTAATCATAGCATATGGAGTAAAGCATAATAAACAAAGTAATTCAAGCAAGTTAACAAGCATGTCATAAAGCATGTTATAAAGCACTATATAAACAGGAATACAAACACATATTTCACAAGTAAGTGGTTAAAGTAAACAACCACATGGAGGAAATCATACACATCTCTAAGGTAGTTGAGAATCTCATCTCAACATCTACCTAAGGCACCATCATCCAAACACTTACTCAAACAAGCATTTTCATAAACACTTAGAATACACTATTACAACATACATAGTGTATATTAGCAAAATATGTATTAGGGCGAGTCCTTTCACTAAGCAAGTATTTTATACATATATAATACATTCATACAGCAAATAATCATGGCAAACACATCTTCAAAATTTATACGTATACAGTACTTTCTAGAATACACTATTTCTACATACATAGTGTATATTAGCAAATCATGTATTATGGCGAGTCCTTTCACAAACCGAGTATTTTATCCATATATATTATATTCATACAACAAATAATCATGGCAAACACATTTCTAAAATTTATATATATATGGTTTTTTCTACGAATACCTAGAGTATGTAAAATTTCATATTCTTCATCTTTAATCGAAACGGAAAACAGACAGCACTTTATACATGTCCAATTGCATGCAGATCATGAATCTATCATTATCTGACATTAAAAGCATTGAAAATCATAACCTATACACCTAAAGTCATCACCTTTCGTCGTAGAATCATAACGAATCAGCTAGGTTTGCTAAGCTTCTGTATTCGGTAGTTTGGTAGCCTAAAGAATGAAATAGGTTAGCTACTTCATAACCTACAACTATCAAAACCCCAAAACAGGTTAGGGTTAGGGTTTCTTACCTAGAAACGGAGCTGAAATCGCCGGAAAAGCGATAAGATAAGGGTGGTTAACCATGCATAGCAGCAGGGTTCAACATTAGGGAGATCCTCCCACTTCTCTCACACTTTCTCTCTCTTTTCTCTCTTCTCAATCTCAAATTCGTATGGCTGTGAGAGAGAGAGTTCTAAGGTCCTTATATAGCCTAAAAATTCACTAAATTAGACTTCAGGTCAAGGTATACTTAGGTTATAGCCAAAGCGAGGCTGTTTCAGCTCAACGGAGGACTTTTAGCGGCCCCTTTTTTGTGTGCGGTCAGACTTAAGCTCATAGACTCTGGATCTAGGCGGAGTTAAGTTTTCGTTCCAGTCAGGTTCCCAAATCATGCGTGGTGGACCAGTTTCAGCTCAACTGTCAGTGGATCTCGATTAGAGATTCCGAGTACATGGATATGTTTGGGGAAATATCCCTAATCCAATGGTGTAATTTGGTCTGATTCTGATGGTCAGGTTGCTTAATACTGACCCGCAAGTGACAAGTCTCAGATTTATTTATTTTAAATTTAATTTAGAAATATTTTCACATTTCTCACACTCCCCGCTCCGAGCTCAAGCGAATAGCGCTGGGACACTATCTAGATTTGATTTCCGAGATGGTTGTCAAGCCCAGCAAGGCGGTCCTAATTCCTTAACTTGGTATTATTCAGACTTCTGATGTGCAGTCCAAATCTGATACAGAGTTTCAATGTGCTCCCGAGAGCAGTCAAGTAATGAGTTTGATCCTAGATTTTAGGTTAACCTAGCGTCAATGATTCTACAAGTTTTGAGTCTTGCAGATCGTATTTAAAGTGGATCAAATGAATTTCGTAGCTAATCTAGTTTAGCAATTAGTTACTTTGTCTCATTTCTAAAGGATTTAGTCCTATAAGATTTCTGTCTGAGGTGGTACCTAGGCCTTTGTAGTTTGTACATAAGGTGATTCAAGCTATAATAATTAGCTAGTTTAAGGTAGTGTCTAGGGTGAAAGTACTTAGAAAAATTGAAAGATCAGGGTGGTGAAGGGTGGGATTTGTGAAGGAAATGGATTCAAAAACAGTTTTAGACTTTGGAATTGAGTTTGACAAGTTAATAAGGTGTTAGGATCGACCCATTGCCTAAGGACGTCTAATTCCAAGTTGGCAAAATCCGGGATGTTACAGACTACATGGGTCTCTTATGCCCGAAGTCAATCGTCTCACGCTCGCCTGACTTGTGCGGTCTAGCCTACTGTTTGACCAACCTTGTTGTTAACCCTATTTGCTCACCTATATATGAAACACGGAACACCTTACAATTATTGTAGACATTGATAACTAGATTGTAACTGGTCCACAGTCTCGTGAGCTGGGCATGGTGGAATGGGATACTATGTCCGAGCTGTCGGCCTACGGTGGGGTGTCGCGCCTCCCCATAGTGACCGCGAGCGATCCCTTCCTCTTGGCACTCCTCATGTCTTGAAGTCGGGGATGAGGAACCCGACAGGATCACGGACTGCGGGGTCTCGGCCTCACACATTGATGGGGCCTTAGCCTCGTAACCAGTTTAGGGCAGTGATACGTGGGGTGTACCAGATTCCCCAACTTACCGGATGTATGGACTTAATTAATAACTCGGCTAACACGATCGCATTGCATCGCATTAGTTAGGGTGGTGACTCGGAAGTCGAGGTCGCTCTGAGGGAGTGTGGTCATACGCGATCATTAGATGGAGTCGCTCGAGGGAGTGTTGTGGCAAGAGCATGCATCATATCATCCCGAATGCATGCGCATTTAATAAGAGTTGTTAGGTATTGATGATTGACTGTTTTTTATTGAGTTCATATTATAATTGATGTCTGTTATAACTTAAGACTAATAGTACACACTGAGTTGATCACTCACTCCCCCTCTGAGACGGTGTTTTAAAACACCAACCAGACTCTCATAGATGCAGGGGAGGTGGAGCCGGTGGAGCATGGAGATGTTACTCTCTACGAGGAGGAGGAGTTGTCATATTTCCAGCTGATGCGCCGGACCTCACCGAACCCATAGATGAGCCGATGGATGCTGAGCAGCGGGCTCAGTCCTATTCTTTTTGGACTTCCTATTCTTTTACGATTTTGTTAGGTGATGCCATGACCGACCCCTTTATGCTTTTGGACATGTATATATGTATATCTTGATCTTTTTCACTTCAGTAGACATGTGTGGTTGTGCTTCATGTTCCAGAAATTTTCAGGCTGCGTATTGACTGGATTAATCGTATATTAAGGAAAATCGGTCATAAGTGACCCCGGGAACTCGGGAGTTGAGTGTATACACGACCCCCGATTTCCAGGGCATTACAGATAATTTGCTTGCCAGTTGTTTTAGGGTAGTTTGCTTTCGTCGGATTGAGTCTTATACCGAACCACCATTACGCTGAGATCTCTTTAGAAAAAGTCATTCGATCTCCTCATCAGGGATTATCTTTCTATCACTTCTCCTTCATTTTTGTTGTCTCATATGCATTGCATGCTTATATGTCACGTCCCGAACTCGAAGACCGGGCTCACAAAATTCTCGATCGCCAAATCTGGCACCGACAGCCTTCGTAGTACCCCATTCTCGGCTCCCGATACCCATATACCAGGTTCCGATCCTGAGATGCTACAAGGAGAATTTCTAATAATCAATTTGATTCGTAATGAGCATAACCACAAGCATAACCCATGAACAGTAACCACAAGAACACCATCACAAAATTCACTATGATCAAAAACTTTGAGTACAAGGCGTATGAAGGGAAATACAAGATAGTGATAATAAAAAAACTCCAGAAGCTCGGCTGCACGCTCCAACTGCGGCGAGACTACGGCTGCATCCTGGCATCACCTGCACGCATCAATCATGCATAAGCTTATAAAAAGCTTAGAGGGTGGTGTAAGTCTGTGCGCAATATGAGCGTGCACAGAATGCAAGGTTAGCGGAATGTAGAAACATGCTAATGAGTATATGAATGCAGTCAGCTGTACCAAGGCTATGCGGTGCAAGATATGAATATTATCGGCCATGTCAAGGCCATGTGATGCATAATGCAAGTCAAGCATGCCAATCCACCTCCACATATCAATGCAGTACAGTTCTCAGTGTGGATAATCACTGGGGTCTAGTACACTCTACGTCAACTTGCCGTCCCTATCCGAACGCACAACTGGGAGAGCGGAAGAGACCTCACTATCCACCTGCCAATATCGGGCCCGGCTCATCGATAGCGGACCTATTCTTCAAGCTGGTCAAACTCAACCTAGAAATTGCCCCCTCACTCAGGCGGGTAAGATCACACCCCTTTCCAACTGACCACGACACAGTTGGAGATGCAGCCTACTGGTATATGGCCCTTGCGCACTCGTGTATCCACTCAGTCTCGACGTTGGAGTCATCCTCTGGTACCATCGGGTTTAGGGATTTTCACCCAGGGACATCTATGGCGCCCGTATGCTAGAACCAAACATTTTTGGTATCCAATCTAGCCACCCACGATGTGTCTATGGAGGCTATGACCCTGATGTTGCTAGAGCATATAATAATCATGATCACACAAATGTAAGTGCATGAATCACCCTACCAAACATGCAACAATCCTGCGCGTGCCGCGCGCTCATGTAGGACAACTCCACCTGTCAGGGAGCCCATAAACAATCCGCCCGAAGGCATATGCTATGATCAGTCACTCGTCATATCAGACATACATATAATGTGTATGATCATGAATCATGAGTCTAAACTAAACATGTCATAGGGTAATGTGATTGCATAACGGATATGGGCCTAGACGGCCTACTCACTACAAGTATGGGCTTATCAGTGGGCCTTAGGGAGAGTGACAATGCAGACCATTTAACCAACATCATCCATACAATGTGGATATCATTGTTCCCAAGGCATAGCCCACCATAAGAGTCAACACATAATCCATGGTATAATCACGTTACAAAGGGCCTCATGTACATCCTATTGGGCCTCGACTATGGGCCTCCAATACGTCAAATGGGCCCCAAACCATGGTCTCATATATCAAAGCGGGCCTTAGTGGGCGGGCCACAAACACATTAAGATGGACCTCAACAATGGCCTTAAAATAATTTCCAAAATGGTTGGACGGTTTGGATAAAGAGTATGGTCCACATGATAAATAGATCGGTCTTATTTTCTTTGGTCTCAAGCCTTTAAAAAACTATACTTTAAAATGGTTAGACGGCTTGGATGCAACCCATGCATCACGGTGGATCCCATAGAGATGGAAAGGATGGACGGCACAGATGAGGTACATACCTCATGGTGGGGCCCACATTAATGGAAGGTGTGGACCATAATACATACATGAGTGGGTCCCAAGTAGGACCCACCATAATGTTTATTTTCCACCCAACTTGGGCCCACTGTAATGTTTATTTTGCATCTAATCCTGGGCCCATTATAATGTTTATTTGCAATCCAGCCTATTTATAAGGTCACGTGGACCTTGGGTAGGGCCCACCGTGATATTTATCTGCCATCCAAACTATTCATAAGGTCACGTGGACCTTGGGCCCACCATAAGGTCACACAATCAGGGGGCCCACCGTAAGGTCACACAATCAGGGGGCCCACCGTAATGTTTATTTTATCACCCAACCTGTTCACAAGGTCAGGTGGACAGGGAGCCCACCGTGATGTGGTTCACAAATCCAGTCCACCCATTATGTGCGTCCCACTTGGCTGAGGGTTCAGACCAAATTTCAGCCGCACCCAAATTCCAGGTAGGCCTCACCAAGTGATTTATATGTTTTAGGCATGTCCTCACATGATTTTAGACGGTGTGGCCCACTTGAGTTCCGTATACCGCTAATTTTTGGGTGGCCCGTGGCTAGGGGGGAGGCCCACCCAATTCACGGTGTTGATGTTCGAAACACATCATGGTGAGGCCCACGGCTAGGGCCGTGGGACCCAGCCCGTGAACCCACCGCCCATACAACGCAGGCGCTGCCTACGTCTGTCAGCAGTAGCAACAGTTGCTGCTGTTTCTTTTTAGTTTTATTATTTTTTTTTTTGAAAAAAACTCTATTTTTGTGGTTTTTGGTAGGCGGGGCCCACCTCAGATAAATCTAGCCCAACCATTGTCCCTGTGGCTCGATACAAAGCCAACGAGTCCAATATTGGACAGGTTTTTGGCGTACCGAAACATCAGGGATTATTTGACTGGTGGAGATTTTATTGTACATACTACAGCCCACTAGAAAGTCAGATTAGCCTGAAATTTCAGCTCAACGTCTAAAAAGATCTGAGGAAAAGGATAGACGGTGTGGATTGAATACTTACATCGAGGTGGGGCCTGCATGAGTGGTCCACCATTTCCTTCCCTTTCTTTTCTTCTTTTGTTTTTTTGTTAGCTTGTTAGTACACTCACTGTCAGTACACACACTCCACGTTAGTTACCATTAACACGTCCAGCGTCCAGGGACGTTGGACGACAGGGATAAACACGTCATTGTGGTGGGTCCCACATGGACGTGGCCCACACATCAAGGTGGGTCCCACATGCACGTGGCCCACCTTTGGCTCAATATGATATTTGTGTTTTCCTTCATCTTGGTCGTCCGACGGACCCACTGCAAGGTGGGCCTTACGATCAGGCGGCCAAGATCACCTTGCACATGGTGGCCACAACAAATCACACCAAAGAAAGAGAAAGAGAGAGAGAGAGAGAGAGAGAGAGAGAGAAAGAGAACACCGATGAGATAGAGGGACCCCGCCACTATGGGCCCCTCACTACAATACGTACATCATTGTGGGCCCCACAACAGGGGTCTTTATAAAAATTGAAATCTAACAGTCGATCACCCACCTCTAGGCCTTCTCCTTGCTCCCGTAGGCTTGTAAGCTCCTATGCTCGACTTTTAACAGTGGATGATGAAATTTCTATGGTTGGGATGAGAGATGAGAGGGTGGGCTACACTTGGCTTGGGAGAGAGGGAGCTTAGACGTATAGAGCTTGGGAGAGTAGGAATAGAATGAGAAAAAGAGAGGAAAAGATATTAAGGGATGGGTGACATGGTGGTTGTAAGGGAGGGTGATGTGGAGGTATAGTTTGGTTTGATTTTTTATAAAAGAGGGATGGTTAAGAGAGAGAGAGAGTTGACTTGTCAAAAAGAAGGGATGGGTGATGTACTGGAGGTATGGTTGTACTTGACATTGATTGATTGATTGATTGATGGGACATGTCGTAGAGATTCTCTCGATATTCGTAACGCGCGGCGTTTCCTCGAAATGAACGTGGGCTGACATCTTCTATCCTAGGTATCGGTTAGGTGCGCAAGTCACGGCGTTGGAACCGTGGCGACGGCGCGGTCGCCAAGGTATGAGTTTCAAATCGAGCCACCTTTGGTAGGCAGGACTCAGCTTAGGATCGGACGCAAACGTCAGATACAAGTCGAGAATTGCCAGAATTTGACCGGAAGGACCGCGGACGCATACGGAATGGTACGGACTAGGGTACAGGTCTTACATTATATCTCTTACACTGAGGATAATGTAGATTTTAGGTTAGGGCTGGGAGATTAGGTTACCTAATCAGTACTTTCTTGGTCTTGAGCAAAATTTGTGAAAATTTTAAACAATTTTCTAGAAATTTTTGTGAATTCGAAGTGATTTTAATTGTCATCTTTGATTTAGACGTATAAGATATGTAATGTTGGTAATTTATGACTCTTGGATTCAGTTATCTGTCAGATTCCACGGTTAAGTCGAATTGTTAATCCATGATTAGAAGTTTTAAACATTGATTGAGTCATGATTTCACATGTCACACCTAGCTTACATATTAAGGCTTCAATTCGATATTGAATTGTTAGCCTTGTAATCGCTAAGCATAGAAAGAACCAACCTGGTGAATTTGTCCATCATGTTCAAAGAAAAAAATTACTACCTACCTAAAAAACAGTTGCCTTCGGAAAGGGTTCGACGAATGGTCTTCACCATGGGTTTGCTCCTTATCGGTGAAAGTTTGATTCCCCTCCTCGGCTTTACCTTTAAAAAGGTTGACATAGCGTGAAAGCCATCGATGAAAAAATCAAAAGTTAGAAGAATAAAAAGTTGAACTATAAGGCTAGTTTTGGCTTAAGTTATAGTTATCCTGAATGCTCTTGTGATTATCAATGTTATCATGAAAATAAAGAATTGAGCCTATGATTGTGATAAGTTTAGGTTTCACTATACACCCATGGAACTCAATGTTTAGAATTTTTCAAATCGATGGATTAATACTTTGAACTCAACTATGAAGTTTACCGTGCGCTTGAGTCCAGGAGAAAGTAATGCCCAACATTCATGAATCTTCGAATTCTATTGACTAGATTGTTGTTCAAAAGTCACTCGAGTTTATAGAATTATCTTGTGATTCTCAACTTATTTTTTGCATACTTTGCTCGGGACTAGCAAAATGCTGGTTGGGGATTGTGTTGAGGGTCAAATATTGCATATTAGACCCCAGTTATTACCTGATTTTACGAACATGATACTGTTTAACGGCCTATTTTAATCATGTTTGTGTTGTAAGGTGAATTTAGGAGACTGGACTGAAAAAGGATACTAAAATCATGGATTTAACGCTCATAAATCACCAAGGCAAGAGACGGACCCCAAGGAACCGAGATCGAAGAATTTACATGCTAGATATCCAAGAAAATTAAGCCATTCATGCTAAAGAGGCCTGAAAATCGTCGAGAATTTTGGTCTCAACGCCTTAAATGGGGTGAAAAAATCGATGAATGGAGCGGATTTCTCATCGACATCACGATGGACCCCACGTGGGGATCCACGTGCACACAACACGTGCACCGGTCATGCACCGAATCTCACAAAGTCGATCATCACACATTGACCGACTCTTATCTTCAAATTTTAAAAATTCCGCTAGCGCCCGCACCCGTCCGTCCAGTTTTGAGTAGTGGGCCCCACCCATCATTCCGATGGATGATCGGGACCGTTCATTGCGTCCCTGGGGTAGGGAAGACCCTAGCCATGGTGGCCTTTTGGCCCCATACACACGTACACATGTGGATCACCAGAAAATACAATATGAACGGTGAATCGATTTGATACAGTGGACCGCACCAAAACTCAGCCTAAACCACTCTTTTTCGACTGAAATTTTGCCAGGAATCCAATGAACGAGGTGGATTTCACCAAAAACATTACTGTAAGGCCCACCGAACACGTCAACGCAATAACTTTCTAAAAACGGACATCCGGACGCGTCTGGGACTGCAGGGGAGTTGTGGCCCACCATCCTTGATCGATTGAATGATCTGAACCGTTCAAAGGAATCCCATGCCAAAAAAAATCAAAATCATGGAGAAAAACCAAGTTTTCGACGTTTCTTGTGGCCGAAAATTACATCCAAACGCGGGTCACTTTGCGATTTTGCACTTTCATGCTGCGTAGAAAGGTTCTCCACCGCCCCTGCTATGTAGGGAGGCTCTCCACTGCCCATGGGGCCTATAAAAGAGAGAGAGAAGGACGTGGGAAGCATCCTTGGGATGTGGGAGCAAAGGAGAGAGATCCATCAAATCTTTTAGGGGCAGCCATGAAGGCATCTTGGAGCGAGGGAGTACGAGTTTTTCTTTCCCTTATCTTTATTTTTCTTCTTTTTCTAGGCTTTATCTTGATCATGTCTGGCTAAACCTCTTAACTAAGGCTAAGAGGTGAAGCTTGTATCGTGATAGGGAGTTTTTAACGGTTTTGATTTATGTTTATGAACCCTCTTTGATGATAGTTTGATTATATGAAATGTTTTTAGTCTTTAATGGTTTATTGTGACTTAAATTACAATAGATCTGCGATGGCTTTGAGCATGTTCCGTTCATTATAGGGATTATGAATGTGGGAGCCTTGTTGTTTACCATCGTCTCTTGGGCATGGTTGGATGACGGAATCCTTCCTAACATTCATGCATCCCTTAGATTGGATGTGGATTGACTAAATTTTATTATTTGCTTTGTCTCATGGGCATGGTTTTGTGATGGAATCAATTCTAATTCTCATACCTATCTTCTATTGAAAACTATATCAAAAGAAGTTCATATTTGGATTTTTAATGATATATCTTCCGACTAGATGAAGATGGGACTCCAAGTCCAGTTGCGTTCTTGAATCAAGTGTAGATCTCCCTGATCTCTACAAGTGGATCCTTGGCACCTTTGTTTCTCACCTTTGATTATTACAAGTTTTAGTTTAGGATTTCACCATTATTCCCTTAAATTTTCTGATTTAGATTACATCTTCGCCTAGTTCTAGTTCAAATTATTTTTAAATTACGTACAAGGTTCAGTCCCTGTGGATTCGACCTCTGTCTTACCAGGATTATTACTACATCACAACCTTATGCTTGGGGTGTGAACAGGGCCCCTCCGATAGACCACAGTGATTGGACTCCCCAGGCAGTGGTGGCTCCATCAACTCAAGAGAGTTACTGAGGCCAACTAGCATAAGACCTGCATGCTCCAACTACTTATGAGCCTAAAATATGGTTGCCCCAACTACTTACGAGCCTAAACTATGGTTGTTCCAATTACTTACGAGCCTAAAATGTAGTTAGCGCCTTAGTCATATTAACAGAACTCTAGGGTAATTTTGCCTATTAAAGAAGATATGGCATAAAGCATGTTGATGAGCAAAATTCAAACTGATTAAATTGTCACCATACTATATACTTTTGGCTATAAAATAAGTGCATATGCAATCACGACATGATCCATAAAGTTAGGAATTATTCATAATCATGTGTTAGAAATGTAATATCACTTGAATGAAATTGTTTATATCATCCAACAGATGAAACTGTTTGAATCATATGATACAAAATTCTTACGCATGTCCTTGAATTGCAAATGAGTTACATGTTTATAATTATTCAGCAACGCCTAGAGCCAACATATATCTTTGCAGATCTTGAGTGAATTTAACTTGAACTGCGGTAATGTTAAGTTTCGCGTTAATAACAATCGTCTTGTTGAGAGTGCATGCAAGCTCACGCTCCAGAGAAACATCGTCAATATTTTTCTTCAAAAGCTCATATTCCTCTAGTTCAATTATACTTATATTTTTAGCAATGTCCACCTTAGTTTTGCTCAGATTGCCTTAGGGCTTCAAGACTAGCGACGTGCTCAAGTCAACGCTTGTTCAGAAGCTTTTACTTGGTCTTGAAGCGAACCACATTCTCTGTTGTAGTAAACAATAATGGTAGAACTCCTGAATATATTACCATTAAAAAGTGATAATTTTTTATGTCAGTGCAAAAATGCTCACCTACGCACCTACGCACATGCACACCTTTGTACACGTGTCATGGGTGTCGAATTCGAACGGTCCATAAGATGTGGAATCCCATGAAACCATTAGAGGTGAATCTGCACCCTGATCTAAGATTCTGGTGAACCATAGCAAAGAGAAATTCAAATCAAGGGAAGAAACTGTTTGCATTTTTCATGGCCTACTGAAGTTTTGGTTCAAAGTAAAAATTCGTATCGGGAGGTTTCATGAGGTTCTGCTTCATGTGGACCGTTCAGATTTTCGAGGCTCATCATATATGATGAGTTCTCAAAAACGTTAGTATGTAGTCCGTATGAACTGGTTCGCAAGTGAATGTTCCGCTATATATATATATATATATATATATATATATATATATATGAAAAAGGTACAATGCACTCGAGCTGATTTTAACGTCCATGAGGTCGAGCTGTGTGGGTCCCACCGTGATGCATTTCGAACATCAACACCGTGCATTTGATGCGTCCCCTTTAAATTACGGGATATCCCAAAAATCAGCCGTACGGAACTCAGGTGGGTCATACCATCTAAAATCATATGAAGACATGCTAAAAACATATAAAATCACCTGGTGCGGCCCACCTGAAATTTTCATGCACCTGAAACTTGGTCTGAACCCTCATACAAGTGGGACACACATAATGGATGGGCTGGATTTGCAAACCACATCTCGGTGGGCCCAAAAAATGGCTATGAATGTTTTAATGGTGCACAGCACCTCTCAACTTCTGTATGTGGTGTGGCCCACAAAAGTCACAGATTGACTTGATTTTTGAGACCTAGGCCCACGATGGAATGGTGCATCTAACTGATGGTGTTGATGTTCAAAACGCATCACGGTGGGGCCCACATAGCTCGACTTCATGAGAGGTTAAAATCAGCTCCAGTGCATTGTACCTTTTCCATGTATATATATATATATATATATATATATATATATATATATATATATATATATATATATATATTTATATATATATATATACACACACACACACACACACACGTGTGTCTTTGTATGTGTGTCTGTGTGTGTGCATATATAAAGTCATGCTCACCTACACACCTACGCACGTGAACACCTTTTACCTTGATTTAAAATTCTAGTGGGCCATAGCAAAGAGAAATGCAAATCAAGGGAGCAAACTGTTTTCATTTTTCATGGCCCACCAAAGTTTTGCATCAAAGTAAAAATTAGGCCCTGAGGGATTTCATGAGGTGCTACTTCATGTGGACTATTCGGATTCTAGAGTCACATAACGTAGATTGAGTTCTCAAAAAAGTTCACGCCAGTTCCATGCCAATTGGTGAGCAGCTTAGCATTCGTGTGTGTGTGTGTGTGTGTGTGTGTGTGTGTGTGTGTGTATAGGCAGCACGTGTACATGAATGTAGACAATTAGTCTCAATTTTATAAATGTCTAGTTAATTCATTGGACATGTATTCCCCACTTGATCCATGGAAGGATTAGGAGCATTAACATGGGAAACGAGGATTCAATCAACCTATTGGCTGGGCTGGACTGGGCCTGGCCCCAACCAAAATCTGGGGTTCGGGCTTGGATGCTGGGCTCATGCCGGGCTCTGATTGTTTTTGGTGTTGAGTTCATAGTTGGGTCCGGTCCAGGTCGAACGTGGCCTGGACAATTGCCACCCCTAGTTGCATTTTCTGTGTGCATGTGTATGGACGGTCAGACTCCGACAGACTACCATATTTGGTGACAAGCAACACGTGGGATCATGGTCTAGTTATCCAGACCATTCATACGATATGAGCCATCACTAAATCTTCCAGATTATAAGATCCTAAACCTTATTTCACCTTAAATGTAGACTCTTTGTTTTTTGTTTTTTTGTTAGCTTGCTAGTACACCCCACTTTCAGTTCCCAGTTGGCCACCCCCACTAGAGAATCGATACCGAGACCTCAGGGTTGAAACGAGGTATCCTTCACCCAGTCTACCACTTGAGCTATGGATCAGGGTGTCTTAAATGTGGACAGTTGATGTGTAATTGGCCATCTATTTGCAGGCCTATGATCAAAGGGCTATGAGCTCTCAATCTGGGAGAAGTTTAAAGCGTACTCTACCCACTATGTAACCCATGAGATTGACGATTTGGATCACTGATCAATGGACCCAGTTATACAGAATCACTGGTCCTCAGTTAACCGTACATTGCCTGATGAAGACCCAATAATCTCTCAGCAATGCTTTTTCTAAGCAATCCAACCGTTCTCTCAGTCTTATCTGGGGATGAGCAACTGACCTTTGAGAATTGAAAATATAAGCCTCACTAAAAGAGTTGCAAAGTGATGGCATTATTGCAACGGCTAATAAAAATCAAAATAAAATAAAATAAAATTTTATATATATATATATATATATATATATATATATATATATATAAAAGAACAGAAAAGGTAAAAAAAGTGGGTTTGGTGGATAGTCACTAACTCTCCCTGTATGTAATGAAAGAAGCAAGTATTTGATGCGCAGACAGAGTTCTGACCTTGTTTACGCATGCACATGCATATGGACGACGTGGTAAGCGTGTACAAGATCCAAACCGTCCAAATCGTGGGACCCCTCATATATAGATGGGCAATATCGTAGAAGATGGATATTTTGGACGATTGTAACAGTTTTGATCATTGACTACTTTATCTTTTAACCATCCATTTTCTATCCCCAGTCAGAGACTCATTTGACGAGATCTTTGGGTTAATGAATTTTGTCCCATCGGCAGTTGATCACACTTATTGGACGGTTTGGATTGGGTCAAATTTCTGCCATGTGTGCAGTAGATGTGTGCCAGTGCATGGGTAGTAACACTCTGCTGGAGTAAGAATTTTTTTTCTCTAAAGGAAAAGAGAAAGCAAGGGACCTACTGTTCACTTTCAAGCATATAAGAATGTGCAATTCCATAGAAAAATCAGAGCCATGATGATTTTTAGCATGATCATGGCCCATCCCAATGCACCTAAATATAGCTTTTACAACAAGAAATCTTAAAGAAGGGACCACAGATTCGCACTTCATCTGAAACCAATAAGAGAAAATCAAGCACTTTCTAATGGCTTGGTAAAAAAATTGGGAGCCATAGAACTTGATACTCTGGTGGAGTTTGATAGTTGATACACATACACTTAGAAATTGTTTACTTAGAATATGTGTTGCTCAAGTAACACTTCCGAATAGTAGGGTCCACTTCAGATGGGTCACGATCCAATGCTTATAATGAACCGATGCACGCACGAATTGGTCAACTGGGGGACGTATATGATGGACAACTAAAACTGAAAGTAGTCATTGGTCCACACTCAAGAAACGATAGTCCATTAATGGGTGTGACGCGTAGGACGTGTTGAGGTCGAGTATGGTCTTCCTGGGGGGGGGGGGGGTGTAAAAGATCTGGACTCCTCACAAAAAGACCTCTAAGAAGCTATAAATAATTCTAAAAATTTTGGAATAAATTGCTTGATTCTAAAAAATGAGCTTACAACCTCTTAAATAGTAACATAAACCCTAGGAATAAGTTTCAGAAGCATACTATAACTAAAACTCCTAGAAATCCTGATTTACTATAAATAGTAAACTTACCATTTATAGACAATCATGATTTTGCCTAGACATTATGGTTTTCGGCCAAAAATAAAAAGTGTCATATTTGGCTCTACCATGCTATTCTCCTAATGTTTCTAAGCACTTTTCATGTTGGACACAACTCCTAAAGCCCAACTGATGAAGAGTTATAATCAAACTAAAACTTATTATAAATAGTATAAATGAAATTAAAATGAAAATTCAACCGTCGATTTGATGGAATCTCGCAAATTTGGCATGGACAACCCGGTGTAGCGGGGTTGGGTGGCTAAAGTAGCTTCTCCTACCCCAAAATCATGTATGACACATTGAATAACTCATTCTGGTTCGTGAAATACGCCCATTTTAAGGTTCTGACAATCCGGATCACTTCCGCCTCCTACCGGGCCTTTTCTGTTCCATCTTGGCCATGAAATTGTACGCGACCCGCTATACATCAAGGAGGCTAGGATAATTCAATCAATTCAACTTTGGCATCATGCAACATGTACAATTTCTGATGCATGCCTATGAACCATCACACTGCCAGAGTATCAAATAACTCCCAGAAAATTATTTAAAAGAAAAAACACAGCGCAGCAAAACATACTCATAGCTATAGGTGATCTATGCTACCTGTGGTGCAACGCATAACAGACGTCGATATTTTAATAATTTTTCATACAGACATCCACACATTTTCTTATGAGGAATTACAGATGCTGAGCCTTAACAAAACTCATAGCTAACTGGCTTGCTAAGGCAAAGGATTCTTGAACATGTGAAGCCCATAGCTTGGTGATCAAGACCACCATTGATCTTACGGGCCCTATCGTAGATGGGAATGCCTCGAAAATGCCTAGATTGGATTATCTTAACCCAACAATCAGTGGGCTAAAAATACACAGATACAAAAAAAATAAAAATAAAAATAAAAATACAGCAAGGTTCTAAATTTGAAAGAAGATAGCTAAACTTGCAAGGTTAACTATCTACTGATCTGTTAGATTTCTGATCCACCCAAGTTTGCAGTCAGGATCCCATATTCCTGTCTTGTAATTAGCTGACATGTTTTATTTCAAGTATTTGTATCTGTGGATCGATACAATGTGACCAGCCGTATGTGATGATTTCCACACCAACCTGTATCAAAGAACATGTATGATATATATATCTGATAACATATGACATGTTTATGTAGACATTTCAATGCATTGTAGAAGTATATTATAAAAGTCCTTTCTGTTTTTACATTAATCGAATAGAAGAATTAGCTTATAATCTGATCACTGTCGGCTACTGTCTATGCCGACAAAAAAGGCAGTAAGCTACTACTATTGAAACTTTCTTTTTCTCTCTTTTTTTCATGATGACTCATTTGAGACTTGAAGCAACAGGCATCTGTTTTAATCGAGTGTAACACCCTGGCAATCTCACAGAATTCAGCTGTCTTCTCATGCTCCTCGCCATCCAAAGGTGTAAAACGTCATCATGGTATGGAATTTTAACCAACCCTTTTCTTGCCATTTTAAGACCCAGGCTGCAAAAAACTTGGGTTAGTCCAAAATCATCGAACTGATTGTGCTGCTGTTTCCGTATTGTTAAAATCACAGGATTTCGATAAACGGTAATGGGCAATGAGATGGGCAATCGAAATGTGTCTGGTGTGAAAGGTAGGTTATCAGTAGATTTTACAACAGTATAGTGTACATTCCGATTAATAGTTAAAAATAAAAATAAAAAACTTTGATTCATGTGTTTCTTCTTTGATGCAGACTCAGAGGAAGAGAACACCGATCCTCAAGCTCCCAATGTTTCTTTGGAAGCTCCGGCACTGTCGAGTGATACAGATGGTTTACAAGAGAAGGACATTCTGGTTTCCTCATTGGATGCTGAAGATTTTCATGGGAATCGAAAAAGTTTGGATTCTGCAAAATCGTTGGAAACCAGCGATCATGCAAATTGGGATCAAACATCGCCGGGAAGAGGTTGGTGCCTATTTGGATGCATATCCAACTCAAATTGAAATTATCAGTATGATGAGGTAGATCACCATTTCCTTGGAATTCATAGTGAGAATCTCATATCCAAATTGAGATCACATTACTTTAGAAAAGAAAAATCTACAAATACTAGGAAACATCATTAATCTTTGTTATATTCATATTGAGAATCTCATATCCAAATTGAGATAACATTGCTTTAAAAATCTATAAATACTAGGAAACATCATTAGTCTTTGTTATTTCTCTTGATTAAACAGAATCCAATGCAATTGTGCATCCAAACCCGGCCTTTTTTAATCCGAATTCATCCTTATTGATCAATCAATCTACCTCTGAATAGAACTAACTAAAGCAAGATATATTTGTATTTACTTATATGGTCCATCATCCCATGACTGGGCTACTTCATATTCACCAAATTCTAAACATTCAACAAGATACAGCATATCATCCTATCATTTCAAAAATTAGGTTTGTAACCAACACTAATAGGAGTTGTAAACCATGTGTACGACTCCTTTAAATAGTATATAGGAAAGACTGTGTGATGTGGATTGTATGTGAGAAAATCTCTCCAAGGTTTTAGAAGTTTCATTTATATCCTTTTATACGAATCAGTGTATCCATCAATCTTTTGAATGTATCTGGTTTTTTGTGTATGCAATTAGTAGATATTTCACTATATATGATAACTCAACTACCAACTAGAATTCATGCATTCTTTGTTTTTCTATTGTGCTGATTCAGAGCAAGATGACACTGCAGTTCAAACCCCTGACAAATCTTCAGAAGCTTTGATGCCTACTAGCAGTCCAGATGGTATAGGAGACGGGAACCCATCAATTTCCCCATTAGAATCTGAGGATTTACATGAGAAGCTAAAGAATCCAGATTCTGCAAACCCATCTGAACAAGGAAATCATCAGATTCAGAATGAAACATTGACTGGAAGAGGTCAGTAATTTGTTTGGGACTTTATCTGTGTGTGCGTGGCCATGCGTGTGTGTGTGTATATGTGTATACATATATATACATATATACATGTGTGTGTGTTTATTTATTTATTTATGTATGTATATTTCGGATGCTTAGCATGTAGAAATCATGTTTTAATGCAGTAAATAAATATAAATTTTAGGTTCTTCGAAAATTATTTATATTCTCAATGGATTTTCTGATGTCCACCACAACGGGTGAACAATGTTGATTTTCTCAACAGTAAATTGTTCAATGTGATTGCCAATCTAGACCATCTAGTAGATGGGACACCTCTTCGATAGGCTATATACCGAATATTGCACTAAGTGCCGGGTTCAAACTATCTAGACCCTCTATAAATTTGACACTTTGGATCCTCATTACATTTATGTCATTTTAGGACGTAGTCCACCAAGAGGTGGACAATGGTTGAATGGTGTGGATTGTGTTGCCTTACACCTTTTATACAAATGAATTATTGGTATCTCTCTCCCTCTATCGCAGAAGACAAGTGAGAGGCCGCACTTACAATGTTTTATATAAATGAACATATCGATCAATCTATGAAAATGAATGATCGGTACTCAGTTCTTTATATACAGAAAGAAATACATAGATAGATAGATAGATATGCAATTGCATCTTGATACCTTTAAATTGATTATGTAAAAATTGTGACAGAGGAAGAAGAGAAGGAGACTTCAATGGAATCCGATTACAAGGAGAGTGATGACCATGAATCCACCATTGATATTTGTTCTGAATCTTCCCTGAAAGACAGTAGTGCAGCGATGGGAAGTGATGGTGACATTATAAAGTCCATTGGATTATGTGATTCCAATGGGGAAGTTAAGTTTGGAGATTCTAGTGGGGAAAAACAGTTGGGCAGAACACCAACGTCCCAATTGAATGATGTTGAAAGTGTAGGAGATGAAGATGAACGACCCACTGAATTGGATGCCTTTAGGATAGATACCACAGAATTATCTGATGAATCAGTAGAATCTTTCTATCTAGAAGCTATTGAATCTGAAATTAAAAGGGTATGTCTAGGAGATAATGCGGAAGTGATGAAGAATGGAGCTGAAATCGAATATAATGAATATGGTCAAAACCAGATTTTGGTTTCTGAGGAAGATGGTGAAGTGTCAGCTACTGAATCAAAGACCGTCGAGAATGATACATCCCAAACTGAGTTTTCAGTCATAGGCACCTGTGAAGAGAATACCACCCATGGCAATGATGGATCAAATGACATCGGGATTGAAAAGGCTTTTCAAGTTGAAAAGGGAGAAGAGGCTGAAAATGAACAAGAAATTGGATTGCATAATAGCAGCTGCAGTTCAATTTTGGAGGAAGGTGTTAAAGACCTGAAGATTGAAAGAGATGACGCCATCAGCTCTTTGTCTTCATCAGGTTCAGCTGAGAAATGTTTTGGTGAAAAAATGATTGAAGAAACAGAAAATTCTAATTCAAAAGGGAAGAAATATGAAGAAGGAATCGAACAGGTGGATGGAGGATTCAACAATGTATTGAAATATCCAGAGTCTGATGCAACTTCGGTATTAGAAGAAAATGGTTGTATGAATGAAAGAGAAACAAACCCAGTCTTACCTCAATCCGTTCCAATCGAACAGGATACGAAAAATAGCCTAGTACAGGAAGCTGAAATAGAACATGCTGGAATGGAAACCGAAACACCAGAAGAAAAAGAAACATCAGATCAAGAAAATTGCATGAATGGCAGTGCTACTGAAAGTTTTGGCATTGATTCAGGAAACCCAATTGCCGAAACATCGCTCCTGGTTCTTGAAACAGAGAAAGAGGAATCTGAGCTGGACCGAGCAATGCATCAGAAAGATACTCAAATTGATGAAGGCTCATCATATGGAGGCGATAAGATTTTTGCCCTCTCTATGGATCTGTCTCATGAGCAGGAACCTGCATGCGGCTTAACAGAATTCTCGATTATTCATGAGCCAAAAACTGATTCCGAGATACCAGAAAGCAAGGAAAGATCACATACCGAATTGAATCAGGAAAACCTCTCTGCCCAGTTCGATACCACTGAAACGTTTGCTGTTGATTTTGAAAACCAATGGGCAGAATCTGCAGTTTCAGCACTCCAGAGACAAAAAGAAGACATTGAGCAATGCCCATCTCTGTATCAGATAGGAAGTACCGAACACGAAGCTCATGCATCCGAAAGAGGTGAAACAGATCAAGAAAACATCAGCATCCATGTCCCAGAAAGCCCCACATTTGAAGTTTCAGCACTTCGAGCTCCTGAAAGATGTGAAACAGATCAAGGAAACATCAGCATCCATGTCCCGGAAAGCCCCACATTTGAAGTTTCAGCACTTCGAGCTCCCGAAAGATGTGAAACAGATCAAGGAAACATCGGCATCCATGTCCCGGAAAGCCCCACATTTGAAGTTTCAGCACTTCGAGCTCATGAAAGATGTGAAACAGATCAAGGAAACATTGGCATCCATGTCCCAGAAAGCCCCACATTTGAAGTTTCAGCACTTCAAGCTCCTGCACCAGGAAGTGGAGAAACAGATGAAGAAAATCCCAACATCCAAATCCATGTCAGCGAATGCCCAGCATTTGATTTTGCACCCCTGGCTCGAAACACTGAAGTTTCAGCACTCGAAGCAAAGAATGAAGAAGAAACCACCAAACATGAAGCTCCTGAATCTGAAAGAGCTGAACAAGATGAAGAAAACCTCAATATTCAAATCGATGTCCATGAAAGCTCCACATTTGAGTTTTCAACCCCAGTTTCAAACAACGAAGTTTCAGCACTTGAAAAGAAGACTGAAGAATGTGAGCAACACCCAGTGATGCATCAAGCAATTACTGCAAAAGGCGATGTTTCCCAAACACAAGAAAACAGCGGAAGATCAATTGCGGCATCCTCTCAAGAAGACTCAGCCACAGCAGATTATGTTAGTGGACATTCCTGCTTTGATTTCAAGAACCCAAATGCTGAAACTGAATTTCCGTTACTCGAAGCAAATAAAGAAGATTCATTAAAGAAGAATTCGGTCCAAAAAGACGTTCCAGCGCTGGAAAGAAGCAACTCGGAGAAGTTGAAGACTCCACTTCTGAGCTTAGTGAAGAAAGAAACATACGACATGGAGCCATTACAGAAGCAAGAAAGCATTCCTGTGAAGAAGAATGTGGGTGAAGTTTGGAAGTCACCAAAGAAAAACATGGCTACTTCAGCCAAAGGAAGAGAGAAAACCAAGCAAAGATATTCTCTGTTCAGCCACTGCATGTGTTGCACTACAGTAATCCAGTGAGGTATTTTTACTAGTTTTCTCCTTTTTTTTCATTTATTTATTTATTTATTTGCTTTTGGGGATCTGTTTTTTGGGTGTTGCAACTTGATTTGGAGAGAGGATTGATGTGGGTATTATAGATTGAGAGATTTGGAGAGGATTGGAAGAGAGACTGTATTGAAGTATTTTTGGCTGTTCATGATTTGTAATTCTTTTCTTTCATTTACAATGTATGTACAAGGCCACATATGAGGTTGATCCTAAGCTTTGAGAAAATAAATACCTTGATCTTTTGGTGTTCTTATATCATACTTTGATAAATTGATTTGTAATTCTGTCAATGATTTATGAATCTTTTTATTTTGCAGTATGTTGTTCAAGGCCAATACCAGGTTAATCTCATGATTTATTTAAGCAATGAAAAATATAATTTGGACTTAGATACCAGAGAATACCCAAATATATAGTCTGTATATATGGGATTGTAACACACTCAGATACACTACCATGTATGTTTGGCACATGCATTTGATAAATTCAGATCCTATCATGTTTTTATTTGAATAAAACTCTGCTTATTGAAGGCATATTTTTCACAATTTCATAAGCCTCTCATTTTCAGTCATTGAGGAAAACAATATTGGTGTACATATGAAATTAGGTTCTAATTATCTCATCTTTTGGAATTTTTAAAATTATATTTTTATATTTTCTAGATTTCTGAATTAATAAATAAAGAAGTTAAAAATAAAAAATAAAAAATCCACGCGAATGCATTGAAAAATGTTTCAAACGTACTGTGTGGTATCTATAGGGGTGCAAATGGGTCAGGTCGGGACCCGATCCATTTCATAATTAGGACTATTTGTTCACCCAAAACATAACCCATTAAAATATGAGTCGAGTCCAAGTCAAAATAAGCAAAGCCAGGTGGGTTGGGTCTGGGTAGAGGAGGATCTAGACCTAACCCACAAGATTCAAGGGTCAGGTCTAGGTTAGGCCTGGCATTCCGAGGGTGATCCCTACATGATGGATGGCCCATATCTCATACTAGTTTGTATGGTGGCATGTGTGACATGAAGTCTTCAATCGACAACTAGACCTAGCAATGCCACTCCTTGTGTCTTCTTTCCCTTCTTCTTCATGTCCATTCCATAGACGAGAAAAATTCTCATATATTCATTTTATGTGAACTTTCACATCCATTCCTTTCTAATACATGTATGGAACCGGTCCCTACCGGTGTTTAAGAAAAATCGCCGGTTCTTGGACAATAAAGCCATCTATAAAAACAATATTATGATTCATAGCACTAGTATGACACGCATATTACAGTGCATGAAGATAGGAATTAGAGGTGGCAATGGGTGAGATTTGGACCGGGCCAGGATAGGCCCAGGCCTGAAACTTAAGACCGAAGCACGGCACGGGCCTAGCCCAGGAGGTCAAGGCCAAGCCTAAAAATTTATTTCCCATTTGAATTTTCCTAGTCTACCTATTGATCAAGTGGGCTATGCATGCGCAAAGAAATAGACATTTAAGATTGAAACCCACGATATACATTCAAGATCCAGGGGTTACCCAACCATGGATTAGAATGGCATATTTGTAGAATATAGATAAATAAAGTTAGGTCAAGCTTAGCCAAGTTGGGCTAAAAATGATTTGAGTCCAAGCCCAACCAGAAATTGATCTGACCATGCGTGTGAGGCTGAAGCCTGGCCCACGGAGTAAGCTAGTGGGTTCAAGGTTGGCCCAAGTCAGGTTTCACTTTTAGGTTGGACAGGCTATTGGCACATTGCCACGCTTAGATATAGTGATTTGCAAGACGTGGGACAGTTTATGGTAGGAAGTTATTTCATACTCTCATAGACTTGAGGGTCATGACTAGCTCTTTGAATTATACACAGTAGATATATTAACGCGATCGAGCCATTCAAGTTGTTGGAATTCATAATTTTATATATATTTGCTGTTTCTAATCTAAGATTAATATTTTTTTAAAAAAAAAGTATTCCTGAAATTTGGATAATTGATTGTTATTTCTAATCTCATATTAATATAAAAAAGTATTCCTGAAATTTAGATAATTGATTGTTTGTATTTTGTATTTGGTCATTCGCTAAGGGATTGTTTGGATCTTAACGATGTTGTACCTCAAGTAACTTATTTTTGTTTTTACTTATTCAGTAGATAAGTATATTTTATAAACAAACATACTTATTAGCTGAAAAGTATAAAAGTATTATTGGTTTCCAACATCAGCTAAGTGCTTATCTCTCTATTTTTTTTAGTCCACTCCAATATATATTGTCCATCATGTAGGGCCAACCTTTGATATAGACCCATTCATTATGTTAAGCCCACCTTAACTCCGTCTTCCATGTTAATCGTCCATCGCATGAGACCTACCTTCAATGTGGACCATCCTCCTTGCAAGGCTCACCTTTGACGCAGGCTACCCATCTTATCGGACATTAGATGTAGTCTGTGAAATTGTAAATGGTGAGCCCATGGTCTATGCATGAGTAAGTTTGACAGAGCTAAGGAATGAAGGTCATATCCCAGAGGAGGAGAGGGGGATTAGGATCAATTAAAATTATGCATTTCTAAACACAATTACTAACTTAAACTAATTACTTAGTTTAAGTTATTTGAAGGTTTACTTACATAGACTGCAAATGATATGCTAATGAAGCAACTAGTCTATAAATGATAGTGTACCTGTGTGTGTGGGATGTGTTACCTATCAATTCCTGGCATTCATCTAATCATGCATACATATAATCAAACATTCATCACATAAGCATAATTAAACAAGTGCTCAAAGACAATCTTAAACATAAACATATATAGTGGTTCAGTTTCCCTACTTTACCCCCAGCGGACACACTCAACTCATGAATATATTGGATTTCACTATTGGAGATTTTAAATCAGGTTCACTTCTAAGCTTTACAACCTTACACAAGGACCCTAGCATACACTCTCACCAAAAGCTCCCACAATAGACTTAAGTTTATTTTTTTATCGGTTAATCAACAACATCGATCCTAATCTAAAAACCTACATTTACTCCAGCCGAAGGCTCCCTTGGAGACAATATGTACACACTCATATCCGGCAGCCTACTCAAGGACTTTGATTTAGGTCCTACATAATATCCTAGTGAAGTTTAGAAATTCAAACTCTATAATCAATCCTACATAAGAAATGAGTGTACATGGACTCTTACAAATAGCAACATACTTATCGAATTTAGCCTCTTTTGTAGTGTCTTCTCGAGTTGCTTGATCAATAACTTTTCGTGCTTTAATCAGCTCTTATTTATCCCCCGAACGTGATGTCAATATATTCTCAATGCTTCAACTCCAAGATCAATCATCTTGTATATGTTACTCTTTTGAGGTGACAAAGGTTTAATCTTTTATTTTTATTTGTTTTAAACTCTTTTTCCTAAATTGCTAGATTAAAAACTAAGATAATCATTTGACTTAGATAATTCTAAACTGTTTCCCTATTCCCTGTGGATTCGACCTCGGTCTCACCGAGTTATTACTATATTATGGCCCGGCACTTGGGATTGTGAACATTAAACATTCATCACATCAGTATAATTAAACAAGTGTTCAAAGACAATCTCAAACACAAGCATGTATAGTGGTTCAGTTTCCCTACTCCACTCTCAGCTGACACACTTAACCCATGAGTGTACTGAATTTTACTATCAAAGATTTTAAATCAAGTTCACCTCTAACATTTACAATCATATATAAGGACCAACTCCCACAATAGACTCTACGTGACTTTCTATAAGCTCGCCATGAACCTCAATCCTACATAAGAACCTATATGAGTACACACTTGCCAATGGCTCTTACAAGAGACTTGAGTTTGTTTTCTATTGGCTAACCAACAACCTCGATCCTAGTGTAAGGATATACGATTACTCCTACCAGAGGCTCCCACGGAGAAAACACGTACACACCGTATCCAATGAATTTTGCCCTACACAAGAGCCTAAGTCGTAAGAATCTATTGAGTTTGTGTCACAAACTCTTACCCTCAATCATACATAAGGAAAGGGAGTATGAACTCACTCAATAACACTTACTTATCGAATTGAGCTCCTTTGATGTGTCATCTTGAGTTGCTTAATTGATGCTCTCTCGTGTTTCAATCAGGTCCCCTGATCATAATGTCAATGTCTTGTCAATACTTTAGTTCGAAGATCACCCACCTTGCATGTGATGCTCCTTTGAAGTGACCAATATAATGGTAAGTTAGATGAATCTCTTATAACTAATGAAATGTTGTAATCTTATGAGATTTACCTCGATGAGTTTTTTAAAGGATTTAGACAAATATTTGACTTAAGTTTAAGTCTAATTTCTAAAAAATTTTGGAGTTCAAGCTCATCTTTAAGGTGAAGGTTGGAATCCTCATTAGAATGTTAATCTCAAAGAAGATAACGTATAACTCATTGGTTTTAGAGGCTTGGAAAGAGGGATATGATCATGGAATCACTTAAGCTTTTAATGTACCAAATGTCCAAGAACTAAATGTTGTATATATGAAGTTTGAACTCTAATGATTAAAAAAAAAAAAAAAAAAAAAAAAAAAAAAAAAAAGGTAGAATAATGACTTTATCGATGGCATCGAGTGTGGCTTTAATGGCATTGAAAAAATTAGGTTTCCATTTGAATTATTGCTGGGCAATTTACACACTGCTACCTAATGTCATCGAGTAGTCTTTTTTATTTGATCGATGGAACCCTTCGATGTTATTGAAGGTTCCTCAATTTCATCAAGAAACTCAAATAAAAAAAAATCATATCTTACTGGACAGATTTAAGTTATCTACTCAATTCCAATGGGTGGTATTCGATGTCATCAAAGACCCCTCGAGGACTTTTCAATGAGATCGAGCACCACTCGAAAGTCTTTTTTTTTTAATACAATTTTACAGCAGTTTTACACATTTTATAACCTTACTTATCACATTCTAACTAGGCTTATAAGGTTAAAGAATTATCAATAAGGTTTACTTATAAAGCTATGGACCATCTACAAGTTCAAGGGATTATTTTGGGTCAAGGGTTAGGGTCACCAAGCATCTCATATACATATTATTTAATCATTGATACTCTAATCTTCTTGTGTCTTTGGTCTTCAACTCTTACGGGCTCAACCAACTACATAATAATAATAATAATAATAATAATAATAATAATAATAATAATAAAACTCATGTAATTAACAAACAAGATGCACAAATTAGTGCACTAACAATAGCCCATTTATCAATTATGTGACAAAAACTTAACTTACATAATGTCATGATCCATATCAAAACAACATAAAAAATATTACATGTCGAATATAAATTATTTACAATTCAATAGACTCGGACATTTAACACTTGCAATGTGTTCACTCCCCAAGTATAGGGTTGTGATGTAGTAAAAACTCGGTAAGACCGAGGTCGAATCCACAGGGATTGAAACCTGTACGTTATCTGAAAATAACCAGATCTAGAACTAGGCTAAGATGAAATCCAAACCAATTGTGATTTGAAGAATAATGGTGAACTAATTATCTAAAACTTAAGAATTCAGAGAGAAGGAAACTAGGGATTCAGAGGATCCACTTGTAGAGATCAGGGAGATCTATGGTCGATTCATGAGCTCAACTGGACTTCGAGTCCCATCTTCATCCAGTTGGAAGATATAACCTGAAAATCAATGTGAACTTCCTTTTGATCTAGTCTTCAAATAGATGAAAGGTAGAAGAATTAGATATGATTCTATCACAAATCCATGCCTATGAGACAAGGTAAACAACAGAACTCAAACCAATCTACAACCAATCAAAAGACGTATGAATGTTAGGAAGGATTCCGTCATCCAACCATGCCTAGGAGACGATGGTGAACAACAGGGCTTCCTAACCCCATAATCAGAAGAAGGAAAAGGAAAACTCAAGCCATCACAGATCTAATGTAATATCAGTCACACTAAATCATTAAAAACTAAAATCTTCCTTAAAATCAAACCTATCAAAACGAGTTCAACGGGCATAATCCAAGCCGCAGAATCCTCTCATCTCGCTACAAGCTTCACCTCTTAGCCCTAGCTAAGAGGTTTAGCCAACCATGATTGGCTGGATCCCTCAAAAATAATGAAAGGAAAATAACAAAACAAAGACAAATCTCTCTCTCTCTCTCTCTTTCTGTCTCTCTCTTCTTTTCAGCCATGGAATGAGATCCCTTTCTCTCGTTCCTTCCTCTCTTTTATAGCTAGGATGGAAGCTAGGTCGGTCGCCACCTTGTTTACGTAGCAACTGTGCCTGTGCGTCAGCGAAACGCAAACAGCTCGCTTTTGGAAGCATTTTGACGCGGAAAATCATCACAAAAAATGGAATCTGACTCCATGGTTGGGGTCAATGGCTCCTTTATGATACTGTGGACGGTCTGGATCATAGATCCGATGCTGATCATGGTCACCAAATGGCCTGGAACATCCGGACTCTCCAGACTCTGTTACATGTGTAATACATGCGGAAACCGGACATCTGTGGTAACGATGGGGCTTGTAGTCGATGATGTTTGCAGAGTCCGTTCCGTCCATCGGATTAGTGAGGTTAATTTAGGCCATGTGACAAAATCTGAATTGGATCCGAGTCTTGGATGGGCCACACCATCAACCGACGTAGATATGGCTACGTGTCGCTATGAGCTCGTTCTTATGCATAGGTGCTTGGTAACGATGGGGTTTTGATTGAAATTCCCTCCTGAGTACATTGAACGGTTCAGATCATCCACATAAGTGATGAGGGTGACCCAATGCAGGCCCAGTGGACGGACAGCGTTCGGACGCGTCCAAGTTACACAAGAACTTTGCGTCGGTTCTTGGTGGGGTCCACTTCAGCAATCTTTCGAGAAATCCACGCCGTCCATTAGCTGCCTCATGGAGTCTTGGCCCGAAAAAAATAGGTTTTTGATCCGAAATTTGTGTGGCCCAAAGAATCACAGCTGTTGTACTGCTTTGAACGCGGCAGAATGACCTTCTTGTGACTGTTGTAGCAGACGTGTGCGTGTGCACGGCTGCACACGATTGACTTGGGTTTGATCCTCTCGAGCTCCTCTTCCTGATGGACGAAATGGATATTCCATGTAGGCCATGATGGTGGCCCACCGACTTTCGAACGGAGCCCCTGTTTCACGCAACAGAAACAGAAGTTTCTGTTTTTGGGCAGCTTCTGCGACTCAAAGTCGGTTTGACCCAGCTTTAGGTTGCGGTGCACGTGTAGTGTACATGTACACTATGCACACTCCACTCGAGGTGGGGTCCACTGTAATGTCAATACGAGATCCGATCCGTCCACCCATTTTCTCATCTTATTTAAACCATTGAGACCAAAATTGAAGCACATCCAAATAACAAGTGAGCCCCAATTCAATGATTTATGGGCTGATATGTCAGTTGGGCCACTTCTAGAGATCTTCAATCGCTGAAATTTAATATATACGATTGATTTATGACCCCCATCATATGTATGAAGTCTTGTGTCAATCGGATGGCGGGATCCATGTGATCTTGCATTCTGGACCAATTTCGGGCCTCTTTAACGTGAACAGCTTGATTTTCTCGGATCCTTGGCGTGTAAATTCTTCAATATCGGTCCTCTAGAGTCCGTCCCTTATTGTGGTGAGTTCAGAGCATCAAATACACACTTTTAGTACCTTTTTGTAGTCCACACTTGCAAATGTACCTTGCATCACAAACACGATTAAATTAGGCTTTTAAACGGTGGCATGTTCATAAATCCGGTAATAACTGGGGTCTAATATGCAATATTTGACCCTCAACACAACCCCCAACCAGCATTTTGCTAGTCCCGAGCAAAATATGCGAAGAATAAGTTGAGAATTAAGGTAATTTCCATGAAACCGAGTGATATTTTTTAAGAACGATTCAGATATGAGAAATCTAAGATTCATGAATGTTGGGCATAAATTTCTCCTGGAGGTAAGCGCATGGTAGACTTCATAATCAAGTTCAAAGTATTCATCCATCAATTAGAAAAATTCCAAATATTGAGTTCCATGGGTATATAGTGTAATCTCGGCTTATCAATCATTAAGATTCAATCCGTTATTTCTTGATATCATTGGTAACCAACAAGAGAAATCATGACAACCAAAACCTAACTTAAAACTTTCCTCACAGATCATCCTTTCATTCTTTTAGCTTTTGATTTTTTTCATTAGAAGCAACGCCAAGAAGGGGAATCACATCCTCACCTATAGGGAGCAAACCTATGGTGAAGACTGTACACCCATCCCTTTTCACATATCATCCATGTGGAATTAAATCTACACCTATAGGGAGCAAACCTATGGTGAAGACTATTCGCCCAATCCTTTCAATTTCTCAGGTTGATTCCTTCCAAGCTTAGTGGTCACCAAGTTAATCCTTTAATATCGAACTGAACCTTAATGTGCAAGCAAGATGTGTCTAGTGAAATCATGACTTAATCAATGTTTAAAACCTCTAATCATGGATTAACAATTCGAACTTAACTGTGAAATCTAACAAATAACGGAATCTAAGAGTCATAAATTACCAACATCACTTATCTTGTAATTCTAAATCAAAGATGGCTGTCAAAATCACTTCGAATTCACAAGAAATTTCAGAAAAATTTAAAAATTTTCACAAATTTTGCTCAAGACCAAGACCAAGAAAACACTGATTAGGAAACTTAATCTCCCACCCCCAACCTAAAATCTACATTGTCCTCAATGTAAAAGATGTAAGCATGCAATGCACATGGGACAACGAAAGTAAATGAGAAGTGATGGGAAGATAGTACCTGGGTAACGAGTCGAGAGAGACTTTTCCATAGAGATCTCAACATGAGAGCAGATCAGCACAAGAGTGAAACCAATCGAAAGTAAAACAAAAATAACAAAAATAAACTCCTACCTATACCACTTTCGCAGGTGCTCTCGATTGCATTTAGCATATGCAACAAGCCTTTAAACCCCTAGTTTGCCCCTAGTGGACGAGTTGTAGTCTCGTGAGGGTTTGCAGCAATGTTACCCACAAACATTGAATTGATTAATCATATAATCAAAAGCTGAGTTGCCTCCCAGGAGCGCTAAGTTTACCATCTATCCTAAAATAACATAAAACAAACTACCCTAGTCCTATGAAAGCAAGGAAAAACTACTCGATCATGCTGCAAGGTTCCTCTTCCGCCAATATCTTGATAAGTTTCTCAGTAAGTTCCTCAACAGGATCATCCAAAAGCCCTTTTTGCAATAGGCTTGGGCGCCCTGGAGCATGACCTTCCAAAGAGACTTATGTACCTCATAGGAATTTTTTCATTAAATTTCTTGAGGTATCCAAAGTATATATGATTCACCTGTGACAGAAGAAGTTCCAACGTTAATATCCCATGGTGAATCAGAGCATACAAATAGATAAAGTTTAGAAAACTTCGCCAGAAGTGATGTAGCCTCAATGCATTCTGAAGTTTCAGACTTCGGTTCAATTTTTAGCTCATCTTCCTTTAGTGGTAAACATTCAGGGTCTGGGGAAGAAGGGGCTTCAGAGTAAGGGTGCACTTGGTCTGTGACAACCACCGAGGTGGTGTCATGTAAGGAATCCATCTTTTCTTATATCATGAGGTCGTTGGAATCCACAAGGTGTGCCAAGCATGAGTTCAAAGATGTGGGAAAGTCAGCTGGGAGTGACTCGTCTCCTGTATCGAAATCTGTGATGATGAGCCCAAGGATTCCATCATCTTTTGAAGTAGATGGATGCATGCTTGCTTGCTCTTGCCCTTCACAGATAGATGGACAATCAATAGGTGAAGAATTGATGTGAAGACTCTGGTCATTGAAGCTTCTCAGTGGAAGCATTGAATTGTCTAAAGTGTGTAGCTCAGATTGTAGCCTTATCTGGGTAGTTTCAAATTCTAGAGTTATATCAAGCAAATCGTCCATCGATCGAATCATATCATCATTCAATTCAGGGCAGTGGTCCAAACATGTATCACAAGGGTTGGAAGGATTAGGTGAAAGTGGTTCATTCTCCACATTCAAATCGGTCATTTCGGCATGTGGAGTACATCATTATGGTTGGCAACTTCCTGAACCTCTTGATCATTGGCAGGAGCCACACTTGAGATTGAATCCCAATACTCATCATCATCCAGTTCCGTGCAGTGTGAACTTGAGATGGGATCACATTCCTTACATTCTACTCCTAAATTGGGTTGAGGTTCGAATAAACTAACATCTACCTCATCAATGTAATCATGTATGTCATGTGAGTGAAGTGTGTCACAATCATTATATTTGAAAGACACCCACGTCTCTTGATCATTCCTTTGGACAGTCATTGAGATCGACTCATCGGGAAATTGAACCATCTGCTCATTAATGGAATCCAATTCCTCATTCGTAATTTCAGTTTCTGCCACAAGCGAGTTATGATCACTTTCTTCAAATTCTGCTTCTAGATTAGGATGAGGCTGGGATAACCTAGCCTCTTCCTTCTCCATAAGTTGTGACTAAATGATTGGAATTGAGGATTTGAGCAATTCGCATGATTGTATGACAAGTTGATTGAATTGCTCTTGTGCTTTCATGAGCTTTTGAAGTGAATCCTCTTGGATTATTTCTGATTGGGTTTCAAAAGTAGAGGACCCAAGAGAATTATCACTATGATATATAGCTGGTTCAGCTTCCTGACATTGATGTTTCCATTGATTATAGTCATACGGATCATATGTGGAAGAATCTGATGGTTGGTAATACTTATTATCACTCATAATATAATTACGCATTGTTTTCTTTTTCTCTGATGGGTGATAATAATTCTCACTCTCATAGTTATGATAACCCCAACATTCACGTACTGTTTTATTAATCCGTGGGGCGTAATTGTTCTCCTGCATATGATCGCGTAAGGACTTCTTAACCAATGGAGCGTTATACTCTAGTTGGTTCTCGATGATTGTTTCAGGAAAATTCTGAGACATAGGTTGATTTCTATCATAATCATCATACATCCCTTCACACTTTTTCGCATGCTCAAAAGCTATTTCAGCGTATTGACGTTCCCACTCGTGCATATACATGGTGAAGCCCGAACTCCGAATCTAATCCTAAGAAAAACAAAAGAAAAGATCTTACAACAGTATGGAAAGTAAGAGGAGGAGAAGTTAGAAGGAAGGTACCAACTAAAAGTTCCTATGTTAATATTCTGTAAAAGAGAACAAAAGAGATTAGTTCCTAAAATAGAAAATCTAAAATTAGAAAGTTCGTATAATTGAAATAAAGAGTTAGTTTCTAAAAAGGAAAGTTCCCTAAACCTATAAAGTTTCTAAAATAGAAAATTTAAACCTAAAATAAACAAAATTTCTAAAAATAAACTAATTCCTAAAAAGGAAGGTTTCTAAAAATAAAATAAAGGAAAGATGAGTTAGTTTCTAAAATTAGAAAAAAAAATCTCTAAAAAGGAAAATAACTAACCTAGTTTCTAAAAACAAAACAAAAAAGGGAAAGTTTTAAACCTAAAGTTAGAAAGTTCTAAATTAGAGATCCTAATCCTAAAATAGAAAATAGTGTTAGTTTCTAAAAAGGAAAAATTTTCTAAAATAAACGAAAGCCTAGAAATAGAAAATTTCTAAAAATAGAAAGTTAGTCTCTAAAAGGGAAACCTAAAATAAGAGAATTTCTAAAACTAAAATCATAATTCTAAAAATAGAAAAAAAAAATAGAAAATTAGAAAGAAATTACCAAATTTGAAGCTTATGTCATGATCCTACAAAACAGGAAAACAGGTTAGTTTCTACAAATAGAAAAAAAATCTAACCAAAATTAAAAATAAAAATCCTAAACTTAAACTAATCCTAAAACTAGTTAATCTCAAAAAACGTAACCGTCAATCCCCGGAATGGCGCCAAAAACTTGTTCACTCCCCAAGTATAGGGTTGTGATGTAGTAAAAACTCGGTAAGACCGAGGTCGAATCCACAGGGATTGAAACCTGTACGTTATCTGAAAATAACCAGATCTAGAACTTGGCTAAGATGAAATCCAAACCAATTGTGATTTGAGGAATAATGGTGAACTAATTATCTAAAACTTAAGAATTCAGAGAGAAAGAAACTAGGGATTCAGAGGATCCACTTGTAGAGATCGGGAGATCTATAGTCGATTCATGAGCTCAACTGGACTTCGAGTCCCATCTTCATCCATTGGAAGATATAACCTGAAAATCAATGTGAACTTCCTTTTGATCTAGTCTTCAAATAGATGAAAGGTAGAAGAATTAGATATGATTCTATCACAAATCCATGCCTATGAGACAAGGTAAACAAACAGAACTCAAACCAATCTACAACCAATCAAAAGACGTATGAATGTTAGGAAGGATTCGTCATCCAACCATGCCTAGAGACGATGGTGAACAAATGGGGCTTCCTAACCCCATAATCAGAAGAAGGAAAAGGCAAACTCAAGCCATCACAGATCTAATGTAATATCAGTCACACTAAATCATTAAAAACTAAAATCTTCCTTAAAATCAAACCGATCAAAACGAGTTCAACGGGCATAATCAAGCCGCAGAATCCTCCCATCTCGCTACAAGCTTCACCTCTTAGCCCTAGCTAAGAGGTTTAGCCAACCATGATTGGCTGGATCCCTCAAAAATAACAAAAGGAAAAGAACAAAACAAAGACGAATCTCTCTCTCTCTTTCTGTCTCTCTCTTCTTTTCAACCGTGGAATGAGATCCCTTTCTCTCGTTCCTTCCTCTCTTTTATAGCTAGGATGGAAGCTAGGTCGGTCGCCACCTTGTTTACGCAAAGAATCGTACTGCTTTGCGTCGTAAACGCAAATGACTCGCTTTTGGAAGCATTTTGACGCGGAAAATCATCACAAAAAATGGAATCGACTCCATGGTTGGGGTCAATGGCTCCTTTATGATCTGTGGACGGTGCCCGGATCATAGATCCGATCTTCGATCATGGTCACCAAATGGCCTGGAACATCCAGGACTCTCCGGACTCATTACATGTGTAATACATGCGAACCTAGGACATCGTGGTAACGATGGGGCTTGTAGTCGATGATGTTTGCAGAGTCAGATTCCGTCCATCGGATTAGTGAGGTTAATTTAGGCCATGTGACAAAATCTGAATTGGATCCGAGTCTTGGATGGGCCACACCATCAACCGACGTAGATATGGCTACGTGTCACTATGAGCTCGTTCTTATGCATAGGTGCTTGGTAACGATGGGGTTTTGATTGAAATTCCCTCCTAAGTACATTGAACGGTTCAGATCATCTACATAAGTGATGAGGGTGACCCAGTGCAGGCCCAGCGGACAGACAGCGTTCGGACGCGTCCAAGTTACACAAGAACTTTGCGTCGGTTCTTGGTGGGGTCCACTTCAGCAATCTTTCGAGAAATCCACGCCGTCCATTAGCTGCCTCATGGAGTCTTGGCCCGAAAAAAATAGGTTTTTGATCCGAAATTTGTGCGGCCCAAAGAATTACAGCTGTTGTACTGCTTTGAACGCGGCAGAATGACCTTCTTGTGACTGTTGTAACAGACGTGTGCATGTGCACGGCTGCACACGATTGACTTGGGTTTGATCCTCTCGAGCTCCTCTTCCTGATGGACGGAATGGATATTCCATGCGGGCCATGATGGTGGCCCACCGACTTTTGAACGGAGCCCCTGTTTCACGCAATAGAAACAGAAGTTTCTGTTTTTGGGCAGCTTCTGCGAGTCAAAGTCGGTTTGACCCAGCTTTAGGTTGCGGTGCACGTGTAGTGTACATGTACACTATGCACACTCCACTCGAGGTGGGGTCCACTGTAATGTCAATACAAGATCCGATCCGTCCACCCATTTTCTCATCTTATTTAAACCATTGAGACCAAAATTGAAGCACATCCAAATAACAAGTGGGCCCCAATTCAATGATTTATGGGCTGATATGTCAGTTGGGCCACTTCTAGAGATCTTCAATCGCTGAAATTTAATATGTACGGTTGATTTATGACCCCCATCATATGTATGAAGTCTTGTGTCAATCGGATGGCGGGAACCATGTGATCTTGCATTCTGGACCAATTTCGGGCCTCTTTAACGTGAACGGCTTGATTTTCTCAGATCCTTGGCGTGTAAATTCTTCAATATCGGTCCTCTGGAGTCTGTCCCTTATTGTGGTTAGTTCAGAGCATCAAATACACACTTTTAGCACCTTTTTGTAGTCCACACTTGCAAATGTACCTTGCATCACAAACACAATTAAATTAGGCTTTTAAATGGTGGCATGTTCATAAATCCGGTAATAACTGGGGTCTAATATGCAATATTTGACCCTCAACACAATGCTCTCTTATACTTGCTCCCCCTATCTCATCAATTCCTTCAATAATAAATCAATCATGCAAAACAAAATTAAACTTGCTTTGGTGGGACTTGATATTTCTTCCCCTTTTTATTATTATTTGACAAGGAGTTAGTTCCAATTAATATATAAATAAAAACGTAGTGTAGAACAACTCTATAAATCATATATTTACCAATCATATGGCTCATACTAACAGGGGATTAAATAGTTCATATAATCATTAAAAAGCATGGTGCATGCTAATTATAATCCATCAAAAGATATACCAATTAAAATTGGAATAATCAATGATACTAAAATTCAAAAACTTTAAAGCTTAAACTATCAAGACGAATAAGGTTATAATCCTCAAATCTACCAATTAAGCACAAGATGAGGTTAAATCCTCTGATTTTCCTATGATGTTCACCATAAGCCTTAAGGTGTAGCTCATATGTTTGTAGGGAACTTAACACTTCTACTTTCATCTCATTTATGTTTCTACGCTCTTCTATCTACGTTATCTTGGAAGCGAACCTATCCGATAGGGATACGAGTATTTCCTACATAAACGTATTTTCAGAATCCTCTCCTAAACTCCACATAGAATTACAAATATTATTCAATTTAGAGTAGAATTCCATGAAAGTTTCAAACTTTTCAATTTTAATGTTTTCGAAATGGGTCATCAAGAGTTAAAGCTTCAATATCCTTGCTGTGTTAGATCCGTCATAGGAGACTTCTAATATGTCTCATGCTTTCTTCTTGGTTTCACATATCCAAATGCGTTTAAATTCATTAAAGGAAACTGCACATTAAATAACATTGAGAGCTTTGACATCATAGGTGTATTGTGTTCTCTCATTAATACTTCATTTGGATTTATCTTTGGGAGTACTAATGGTTCTACCATCAATCACTACTTATTCTATGAGCATCGTCCATCCTTGTTTGACAATAGCTCAAACCATAGGGTTAAGGGATTTTAGAAAGACCCCCATCCAAGCATTCCAATAAGCATAGTTAATCGGTTAAAATATGGTGATTGTACGACAGCACACCCCTCTTAGGTAGACATCATTTTAAGGCTCCTTAAATCAACTCAATGTGGTTAAACCCTTCAAAAGTTACCGTGCTCTGATACCAATTGAAATTATGCATGGTAGGCCTATAAGTTATGAGCGGAAGCTTGGCGGAACTAAAGAATGACAATATGTCTTAAAGGGGGGTGATTAAAACCAAATAAAATTTTCTTCCTTTTAAACACAATTGCATACTTATACTAATATGTAAATTTTTTATAAATTTTAAAAAAAAAGTAAGGCAATTAACTTTAAGGCTTCCAAGTCAATAGAGGGTCCAATCACATAGACCACAAAAGATGTGGCAATGAGCAACTGGTATATTAACATGATAGTGTAAATATGTGTAGAATGTACTACATATCAACTCCTATCATTTATCTAATCATGTATACATATAATTAAGCATTCATCACATAAACATAACTAAACAAGTGATCATAGTTGTCTTTTTTAATTCAAATGTTTTCTTTCTTTTTGAAGCCTCCTTTTCCGCCGCCGAATCTCTGTCATAGCGAGAAAAAGAAGTGACTGGTTCCATGCACCATGCCTGCTGCCTGCTCTTGTCATGCAGGCTCCCCACGCTGAATAACATGGGGGCTGTTTGCCTTTGGTAAAGATGGGGAACACCTGCTCGCTGACCCCTCTCTTCCTATGGACGACCAAAAGCAGGGTGCTCCCTATTACTCATCTATAGGGAAGACTGGATTTGCGGCAGTCGACGGTCTGTATAAGCGATCAAATTGGCGCCCTCGTACCTGTTCTAGTTCTGGCAGGGCTCCTGTTCCATCTAAGCGGGAGCAGGGTTCGACTGAAGGAAGGGCAACCATTAAGAAAGATAGTCTTAAATACAAGTATTTATAGTGGTTCGGTTTCCCTACTCCACTCCCGGTGGACGTACTTAACTCATGAGCGTACCGAATTTTACTATCGAAAGTTTTAAATCAGGTTCACCTCTAACCTTTACAATCTTATACAATGACCAAATCTCGCAAGAGACTTTATGTGGTTTTTTATAGGCTCGCCATGAACTTCGGTCCTACATAAGAACCTATAAACATACACTACTGTCGGAGGTTCCCACAAGAGACTTGAGTTGGTTTTCTATCGGCTAACCAATGACTTTGATCCTGGTCTAAGGACTTATGTTTACTCTGAGACTAACATATATACACCCATGTCTAGTGAATTCGACCTACGTAGATCCTAGGTCCTATACAAGAAACTATCGATTTTGAGTCGTAAACTCTTACCATCATTCTTACACAATGAAAGAAAGTATGAACTCACTCATTGACCCTTGTTGAATTAAGCCATTTTAATGTGCCGTCTTAGGTTGCTTAATTGATGCTCTCCCTTGCTTCAATCAGCTCTCATTTACTCTCTCAATCATGATGTTGATGCATTGCTGATGCTTCAACTCTAAAATCAACCACGTTGCATGTGATGCTCCTTTGATGTGACCCAGGTGATGGGAGGTTGGGTAAATCTTCTACAACTAATGGAAGATTGTACTCTTAGAGGATTAACCTAGATGGGTCTTATAGAGGATTTAGATAAAGATTTGACTATAGGTTCAAGTCTAATCTCTAGAAAATGATGGAGTTCAAGCTCATCTTTAAGGTAAAGGTTGGAATACTCATTAGTATGTTAATATCAAGAAAGATGATTTAAAACTCATTGGTTTAGATGCTTGGAATGAGAGATATGATCATGAAATCACTTAAGCTTGTATTGCACTAAAAATCAATCAAAATGCCCAAATACCAAATGTCTCATATATGGAGTTCGAGCTCCAATAGTTAGAGAGAGAGAGAGAGCAGATAACGGCTCTGTCAATGACATCGAGTATGGCTTCAATGGTATCTAGAAAATCAGGTTTTCGGCTGAATTATTGTTAGATAATTTATACACTACTACTTGATGTCATCAAGTGGCCTTCGATAAGATTGAGGGGACCCTTCAATCTCATCAAAGGTTCTTCGAGTCCATCGAAAAACTCAGATAAAAACAATCATATCTTGCTGGACAGATTTGAGTTACCTACTCAATTCCATCGAGTGGTCTTTAATGCCATCGAAGACCCCTCAAGAACTGCTCAATGAGATAGAGTATCACTTGAAAGTCTGTTGTTTTGGGCATACGATTTCACAGCAACTTTACACCTCTTATAGTCTTACTTATTATGTTCCAATTAGCCTTCTAAGGCTAATTGGATAATCAACAAAGTTTACCTATAAGGTTAAGGATTATTAAGAAGTTCAATGAGTTGTTTTGGGTGAAGGTTTAGGGTCACTAAGACACCTCGTATACCTGTTCTTTGTTCCTTCATGCCCCACGTTCTCTTATATCTTCGGTCTTCAACTCCCAAGGGCTCAACTGACTAAATGACACACAAACTCACATGATTGAGAAACAAGATGCATAAATTAGTGAACTAACAAATAATTCGATAAACATTCAAATGGCTTTGAAATCATCTATGTTCGACCTTCCAACAGTAGGCTCAAAGTCCATATCGTGGTTAGGATAATATATCACATGATCCCATAAAAAACGGTCATAAGTTCCTCATTAGAAGTTGGATTGAGGTGATTTTATACTCGTTGAAAAGATAATTCGATGAACTTTCAAATGACTTTAAAATTAATGTATTTAGAGACTGTTTAACCTTTTAAAAGTGAGCCCAAAGTTTATCGATTTGACTAAAATTCATACTGTAATTGGGACAAAACATCGTGTGGTTTAGCGAAAACAATCATAACTCCATTGTTACAGGTAGAATTGGGGTGATCTTATGCTCGTTGGAAAGATAATTCGGCAAGCTTTCAAATGACTTAGGAATTATTTCGGTTAAAGACTATTTGAACTTTCAAAAGTGAGCCCAAAGTCCATATCACGACAAAACGCAAATCATGGTTAAGACAATGCATTACGTGATTATATGAAAATGATTATAACAACCTCATTATAGGTCGAATTGGGATAATCTTGTATTCATTGGAAATATAATTTGATGAACTTTCAAATCACTTTGAAATTATCTCATTTGGAGACCGTTTGACCTTTCAAAAGGGTAGCTCACAACAACAATCACAATCTAAATAATGCCTTGATCGCAGTTTGGACAATTGATCACGCAGTCCCACTAAAACGGTAATAACTTTGTCATTACAAATCTAATAGGAACAGCATTATGCTCATTACAAAGATAATTCAACAAGCTTTCAAACGTCTTTCAAATCTCTCATTTGAAGACCATTTGGCCTTTTAAAAATGGACCTAAACACCCACTCAAGTTCACTCTTATTTCCAACATCGTTGATCTCAAAAATGTGTAACTCTCTCATTAAAGGTCAGATCAGGGTGATCTTGGGCTTATTGAGAAGATAATTCGACAAACTTTGAAATAGTTTTTAAATCATTTCATTTAGATATTGTTTAACCTTTTAAAAGTGGAACTAAAGTTCAAATCTTCGCGAAAGATCAATCTAAGCCTAATCTTTTGAAGAAATGTGAAGAACCCATCTTCTAAAGTTGAGCTTTTGATCTCTCATCTATTTATAGTTGCTTCCCAAGTAAACCTATCTAAGTATCTTTGCAAAAAGAAGAAAAACTTATCTTCTAAAGGGTAAGTTTTTGTATTTTTTTTTCTTTCCTTTTGTTTGTTTCTTAATAAAAAAAACTTATTTAAGAAAAAAAAACTATTTTTAAAGAAAAAAATCATTTTCTAAAGTGTATTTTTTTAAAAAAAAAAAAATTAAAATTAAAAAACAAAAAAAAAACAAAAAATAAGTGCATAAGTGGAAGGGCTTGCTAAAGAATAATGATAAAAGAAAAATAGGTGGATCGAAATTTTAAAAAGATGTTCAGGCTATTTTTGTTCAAGAAAAATATAAATGGTAACCTTCGGTCTACAGAAATAATATTTTGAAAACCGGTGCTATGCTTACACGAGTGTGCTCGAGGTAAAAGTCCTTTTTAAAAACGTTTGCTATTTGCATTTCAACTCGTTTGCATCAACATTGCAAATCTGGATCGTCAGTTACTTCCAGTCCACTCTTCTGTTGCTCCAGTACAAATAATGAAATCAAAATCCATTGTTCCGAAACATCCACGCTGGGACCTATTCTATGAGCTATCCTATCCATCCACTTTTGCTTGCACTGATTGAGCAGTTTGGATTATCCGATCATTTGATCTTTTTGAGGCAGTCCATGGAGAGTGGGTTCGGCTAACTCAACTGTCTTTGCTCCGTATTGATAATATCAATTGCCATATGTTCAAATGCAACTGGTTCATGGAAAGGTTTCCATACACTTGGACCACTAGATTATTTCTCTTCCATCACTTAAAAGAGAACACGTGGCAGATATGTACATGATCTAAACCGTTATACTAAATCCTACCTTCTATAGTCCACAGCCACAGCCGAGAAAAATCACGTGGATGTTACAATCCTAACCATTCAATTAGAGGACTTTTAGGTACAGAAAAGAAAATGGGCGGTCATGAAAAGACAGGGTCTAATAAATTTTGTTTGACCATACATTATTTTCTTAACAATTTTAATTGAAGGGCAATGATTATTGCGTAAGCGTGAATGTTGGGATATGGCCCACCCATCCTAAGGTCTATCTAAACACCGTACAAATTTGCCACGTGTATGGAAGGATGCCAAAATAAAAATAAAATGCCCGGCCCCTCTACACTCAAAGTCAAAGAAGGCAACGTTGAGTAAAGTTATATCAGTCAATGGAAATTTTTCTCCTTTTTCTAAGAGGCCAAACCTGATCTGCGGCATTAAATCAAGAATGGGACCTCCATCGCCCAAGACCTGACGTGTGGTAGGTCAAAAGGTGGACTAGTCCGTCCATCTACCGGATCCTGTCAACAAGTGGGCCTTAGCGGAGATTACATCCAGGCCGTTAATGCAATCACCCACTAGATGGACGATCTGGATCCACTGCAGTAGCTTTCACTTGTTTGGGTGATTCGAGTCTGTATTTGGGCTGGTCCTGGAGACTAGTAGTTTGGATCCGGTGAGTTTTGGATCCCATAATTAAATGGGTCAGGTCTGGCTGGGATCTGCCTAATGGCTTATTTTAACATATATGGAGTTTTGGATGGGGCGCTACACCCATATCAACGAACCAGACTCAAGTTCCTGACTTATGGCTAGGGTTGAAAACCCTGTGGTTGGCCTGGCATGGCCATTGCTACCGATGCTTAGGGGTGTACATCGGCCCGAAGCCTGGTTGGCCCGGGGCCAACATGTCAGCCGGCCCAAACTCGGCCGGTGCCTCAATCAAAGTGAGTTCGGGCCGAGTTCGGACCTTACAGCAAGTTCATGGGTCGAGCGGTGTTCTCGCTTCTCTATCTCAAACTATAAGGGTAAGGATATATATATATATATATATATATATATATATACACACACACACACACACACACACGAGAAAAGGTACAATGTGCTCGAGCTGATTTTAATGCCCCATGAGGTCGAGCTGTGTGGGCCCCACCGTGATGCGTTTCGAACAGCTATCCCATCAGTCAGATGCACCATTCCATCATGGGCCTAGTTCTTAAAAATCACGTCAATCCGTGACTTATGTGGGCCACACTATATACAGAAGTGGAGAGGGGTCGTGCACCATTAAAACATTCATAACCATTTTTGAGGGCCCACCGAGATGTGGTTTGCAAATCCAGCCCATCCATTATGTGTGCCCCACTTAAATGAGGGTTCAGACCAAGTTTTAGGCGTATGCAAAACTCAGGTGGGCCCCACAAAGTGCTTTTATATGTTTTAGCAGTGTCTTCACATAATTTTAGATGGTATGGCCCACTTGAGTTCTGTATATGGCTGATTTTTGGGATATCCCATAATTTAAAGGGTACCCATCAAATGCACGGTGTTGATGGTCGACACGCATCACGGTGGGGCCCACACAGCTCGACCTCACGGGAGCTTATCGTCAGCTCGAGCGCATTATACCTTTTCCCTATATATATATATATATATATATATATATATATATATATATATATATATATATATATATATATATAGTCGAGTCGGGCCGAACTGGGACTTGTTCGAACTTGGCCCGAACTTAGTTTCGAGCTGAAGAAAATGGCCCATCCCGGACTGAACTTAGTTCCAAGTCGGGCTAAGTCGAGCTTTTTTGAGCCCAGTCGAGCAAGTTAACCGGGCTAGCCCCATTTGTGTACAGCCCTACCGATGTTACCGATATCAAGGAGTATTTAGAAACGAATTGGCTACTCCCCCTGCCACTAGCCCGGTGGCTGATGGTCGGTGCTCTGCGAGCCCCACTATGAACTGTCTTCTATCAATGCCATCCATCCATTTTTACAGATCATTTTAGGGCTTGATCCCAAAAATGAGAGGGATATAAATCTCAGTTGGACCACCAGATGAAAACAAAAGTAATTGGATATCCACCATTAAAATCCTCCTAAGGCCCACTGTACTGTTTATTTGAATTCAAATCTATTGATTAGATCATCTTAATCTAAAACTTTTATGGCCACCAAAAAGTTTTTAATGGTCAACGTCCAATCAACTTTGTTTCCTGTAATGTGGTCCACTTGATATTGGGATATAGCTAACTTTTGGTCTCATACCATAAAATGATCTAGAAAAATAGATGGACAGCATGGATGAAACACATACATCATGGTGGGGCCCACAGAGCACTGACCATCAGCCATTAGCTAGTGGCAGGGGGAGTAGCCAATTCGTTTTCGGGGAAGTACATTTTGACCGTCCTCTCTTTGATAGGACGATCCGAATACCTTGGAAAGAGGAGTAATTTATACTCTGGCATCACTTGATATGCGGGCACTTTGAAATTGTATTTATAGCATAGATTAAATCAAAGTAAACTGGCTAAATTGTGGAGCCTAATCAGATTGGTAGAGCATACTAACTGTTATGGGAAGATCCAAGCTCCTGAAGATTCAAGGGCCGACATCGTACTAACCTGATCGGATGCGAACTTCCAACGTGATACACAGATTTACTCGAGTGATAGTAGCGCCCCTACCCCGAAGTGTAGGAAAAGCCTAGTCCCTCATCAATCCAGGCCAGTTCTCAGCTCAGACTAGAGATGCGAACGAAAGAGAACATCAGGTAGGGTGTGAGTGGATCTCTAGACTATAACCCTAAATTGGCCAAACCAAGCTATCGCCCTCGTCCTCATCCTCATCGTCATTCGAATAAGATTGTCTGAGCCAAGGCCTCGTCCTCGTCCTCATCTTCGTCAAAAGGTGAGCCGAGGGCTTATCCTCGTCCTCATCTTCCTCTGAAGAAATATGTCCCAAGCCGAGGCCGGGGAAGAACGTGAGTGCATCATGCGCTAAACTAAACTGGGAAACTGCCTTAAGAGGACATAATCGACTATCTCGCCCACAGATACGCATGATATGTTACACAATCTCCGGATTACAGGTCATATCTCCACGATCTTAGTATCCCGCTGATTGAGTTAATCATGCCGAGAATAACAGACCCAGACTGTCCGATGTTCAGGTATAAATACAATGAGACCACATTGCTATAGAGATGCAACATCTTGCACTCTCTCTCTCTTCCTTTCAACTTAGACCCAGATTCCCTTTACCTGACTTAAGCATTAGAGGGTCCCCCGACTTATCCAGGGTCTACTTTTCTCACGGTTTGTGCAGGATCAGGGTTCCTTAGAAGTTCACCACGCTGAATGGAGAGTGGTCCAGATTTTGTCATCAACATTTTTGGCGCCATCTGTGGGAACTTGATAGGAAAGGTCAGGTTCCTGTTTTTTAGAATAATGGCGAGAGAAAAGAAAAAAGTGGTAGCTGTGGAACCAGAGCAGACTCGTTCTTCTTCCTTGTTTCACACTGAATCGGCCCCAGGGCCTTCCTAGCGTTCGCATAATCGGGCAAGCAAGTACCACACAATGCAAAGTGAAATACAAACCTTGCGCTACGAGATCAACCAAATAAAGCAATAGCAATAGGAGCCACAACCACATCCTGTTCAGGAAAACCTAGTTCCTGAGTCGGTTGGTCCGGTTGTGGAAGCCCATTCCGAGCAGAGGAGTACAAGACCTGAGGGGCCCCCGTGTCAACCCCCTCGGGCACCTGCCTCAGTTCAAAATCCTCCCTCGACCCAAATTCGAGTCCCGACTCGGAATACCGCTACTCGAGCTTCGACGAACGCCTTGATCACCTCGGCCCTGGCGTTAACGGATATCCGTCACGAGCTAGAACGGAGGAGGGGAAGGAGGACTCCGGAAATAGAAAACACCCAAGAGATAGTAGCTTAGAATAAAGATCCTTAGGAAGCATGGTTTGTAGAGCTCAGCAATAAGATCCGGACATTAGAAAAGAAGCAACCGCCGTCATCGGTCCCTGTGGCCGTTCAAGCAATGATGGAAGAGACCGAGCCTCCCTTCACCTCTACCATTATGGATGAGGTGATGCCACAGAGGTTTCGGATCTTCCCGTCATTCAGTACTCTAGCTCTGGTGACCCATCTGAGCATGTGGAGGCTTATCGTTCATGAATGCAAATTCAGACTGCAACGAACGCAATGATGTGTAGGGAATTTTCGATCATCTTTATAGGATTTGCTCAAAGTTGGTACTGACAGCTCAACCCTGATTCCATCAGTTCCTTCGTAGAGCTGAGTCGACTATTCCTTACCCAATTTATAAGTGATAGGAGAAGTCGAAAGCCCAATACTCACCTGTTTGCCATCAAGCAAGAGCCGAATGAGTCGTTGAAAGACTGTATTGCTCACTTCAATGAGGAAGCGTTACTAGTAGAAGATTACGACGACAAGATAGCACTCGCTACCATATTTAGCAGACTAAAAGAGGGAAAGTTCACTTTTTTCATTGGAAAAGTGGCAGAGCCAAATGGTAAAGGGAAGAGCCTAGGATCGAGGAATCCTATCCAACTAACAAAGGGCTTGATGACCGTGCTCCTCATGACTGTCGCCCGAGCAGAAGGTCAGAAGGAAAGTTCCGCTCTTACACCCCCCTTAACATATCCACCGAATAGATTCTATTGGACATCCGAGGAGAAAAGCTGTTGAATTGGCCTGTTTGTATGAGGGCCAACCCGGATCATCGAGACAAGCGTAAGTATTGCCGTTTTCACCGAGATCACGGCCACAACACGGCCGACTGTATAGATCTCAAAGATGATATTGAGACCCTTATTCGAAAGGGACATCTACGCTGATACACCAAGGAAGAAAGAACCGCTCGGAAAGAAGAACAAGAACGAGAGCGAAAACAGTCGAATAACACCACAGAAGAGCCAGCCAAAATCTGTACCATCTTCAAAGGCTCATCCAGTGGAGGGGATTCAAACAGGGCTCGAAAAGCTCACTCGCGAAAGTCGGATCCGGAACACTACATCTACCTGACCGAGCAGCCGAGCAAAGAACTCCGAGTCAGCCCGTGCAGCATGACTTTCTCTAAAGATGATGCGCGAGGGATCCATCATCCGCACGATGACGCTCTAGTAGTTACTATGACTATAGCTAACCACAAGGTGTATGCATCCTGGTCGATACCGGGAGCTCAACAGATGTAATCTACTCCGAGGCTTTCGAAAGAATGGGGGTTTCGAGGTCACACCTCAGACCTATGAAGACCCCCCTGCACGGCTTTGTCGGAGAAAGGGTGATCTCCGAGGGAGCCATCTCCCTCTCTGTGACTGCGGGAAAAGGACAACATCAAGTCACCCTCATGATGGATTTTCTTGTTATCAACATGTCATCGGTACATAACGTCATTATAGGCAGACCTTCTCTCAATGCAATGAGGGCAGTCGTCTTCACCTATCATTTGATGATGAAATTTCTTACCGAGGGCGGGATAGGTTACCTTCGAGGTGACCAGCACGAAGCTCGAAGATGTTATGTTGTAGCAGTCAAGAAAGAGTCGATGAAGCAAGCATTCACTGTCAACATGTTAGACCCCAGAGGGCCTGCGGAGAGCTCATCCGTGGAAGACCTGGAGAAAGTGCCACTCGACGAGGCAGACCCAAGCAGGACTGTTCAGCTTGGAGCTTCATTGAACCCTGAGCAGCGGCCTGAGATGTTAACCTTCTTACGATAGTACAGGGATGTCTTCGCATGGTCACACAGAGACATGTCCGGAATCCCCTCGGATGTCATGGTTCACATGCTGAATATAGACCCGGATCACAGACCCATCAAGCAAAAGAGGAGACCATTTAATGCTGAGTGATACGAAGCCATAGCCGACGAAGTCTCCACTTTACTCGAGGCCGGCTTCATAGAGGAGGTACATTATCCAGATTGGATTGCGAATGTTGTCCTAGTCAAGAAAACCAATGAAAAATGGCGGGTCTGCGTAGACTACTCGGACCAAAATAAGGCATGCCCAAAAGATAGCTTCTCGTTACCTCGGATCGATTAGCTGGTGGATAGCACAGCGAGGCACGAATTGCTTTCTTTCCTAGATGCTTATTCCGGGTACAATCAGATCGCGATGCATCCTCCAAACAGGCAGAAGACTACCTTTGTCACGAACAAGGGGCTCTACTGTTACCGAGTCATGACATTTGGCCTAAAAAATGCTGGGGCCACATATGAGAGATTGGTGAACCAAATGTTCGCCAGAAAAATTGAACATAGATGGAAGTATATGTTGATGACATGCTCGTGAAAAGCGTCAATGCATCCGACCACCTATCAGACCTCGGAAAAACTTTCAACATCCTTTGAGAATATCAGATGAAGCTGAATCCCGAGAAGTGTGCCTTCAAAGTTGGCTTCGGTAAATTCCTCGGTTTTTAGGTCAGTCAGAGAGGCATTGAGGCAAACCCTGATAAAATCAAAGCACTCCTCGATATGAGTTCGTCTCCGACTGTCAAGGAAATACAATGTCTCACTGGACGAGTAGCCGCACTCGGACGTTTCATATCTAAAGCTACAGATAAATGTCTCCCCTTCTTTCAATAATTGAAGGGTCATAAGAAGACAGAATGGACGTCGGAATGTGAGCAAGCCTTCTAGCAACTGAAACAGTACTTGGCCTCACCACCCCTACTGTCCAAACCTGAAGAAGGTGAGCCCCTGTTCCTATATCTTGCAGTATCAACCTCGGCCGTCAACTTGGCCCTGATTAGAGAAGTGGGAGGCAAACAGCACCCTGTCTACTACGTGAGCAAAGCCATGGTGCCCACTAAGACAAGATATCCACCTCTGGAGAAGTTGACACTCAGCCTCATCGTCTCAGCTCGGAGGTTACGTCCTTACTTTTAAACTCATTCTGTCGTGGTGTTGACTGATTCTCCTCTTAAACAAGTTCTTCAGAGGCCCGAAGTTTCAGGTCTGTTAACCAAGTTGGTCATCGAACTTGGCGAGTTTGACATCCAATTTCGTCCGAAAATAGTAATTAAAGGTCAAGTCGTGGCTAACTTCATTGCGGAATTCACAATTTCGAGCGAAGAAAAGACCAGTACTAAAGTCGAGTCGACTCCTTCACCTGTTCCCTCGAATGATCAAAAGGCGACATTAGAACCGAGGTGGGTTCTTTATGTGGACGGGTCGTCTAATGCCAAACGCACTAGAGCAGGGATTGTCCTGGTAGCGCCCGATTCTACGTCCATCCAGTATGCGATCAGGATTGGCTTCAAGGCTTTTAACAACAAGGCGGAATACGAAGCCCTGCTCGCTGAACTCAGATTGGCGGCAAGTCTGGGGGTCCAGTCGATTCAGGTCCGATCCGATTCTCAGTTAGTGGTGAACCACATCTCCGCTGAATATGAAGCCAAGGAAACAAGAATGATTGCTTATCTAGACGAGGCAAGAAAATTGATTGAAAGATTTTAAAGTTGCACTATCCATCAAATCCCCAGAGCAGAAAATTCATAGGCCAATGCCCTAGCAAGGCTAGCCTCGGCCATGGAAGGTAAGATGGAGTTCATAGAACATCCGAGTATCAACTGGTCAGAGGAGAAAGTAGTCAATCCAGTAGATGCTACTCCAAGCTGGATGGATCCGATCTATGACTACCTCACGACCGACGAGGTACCTCCGGATAGGCTGGAAGACACGCACCTGAGGGTCAGGGCGGCGCAGTATATCATCCTGGACGGTACTCTGTATAAGAAAAGATATTCTCGGCCCTACCTCAGGTGCCTCTGACCCGACGAGGCAAATGTGATATGGGAGATTCACGAAGGAATCTACAAAAACCACTCTGGCAATCGAGCATTGGCCTTGAAGATACTCCGACAAGGATACTTTTGGCCGGATATTAAGGAAAATTCGAAGAACTAAGTCCAAAAGTGTGATAAATGCCAACGTTATGCGGTTGTCCGGAGGTAACCTGCAGAGGAAATGACTCCCATGAGTGATTCGTGGCCATTCGCTCAGTGGGGGATCGACATCATCGGCCCTCTACCAACACGAAAGGGGCAAGCTAAGTTCGCCATTGTCGCAGTCGACTACTTCACCAAGTAGGCCGAGGCTGAGCCCGTTGTAAAAATCATAGAGCAGAAGGTGATTGGTTTTGTCTGGAAAAATATAATTTGTCGATTAGGGATCACACATACCATTGTGTCTGATAACAGCAAGCAGTTCAACAACGACAATTTCGGGGCATGTGCCGGGGGCTCGGTATCATAAATGCGTACTCGTCCCCTCGACACCCACAGTCTAACGGACAGGCAAAAGCTGTTAACAAAGTAATCATGCATCACCTCAAAATGAAGTTGGAGAAGGCAAAGGGTAACTGGGCCGAGGAGCTCCCATTCGTGCTCTGGGCCTACAAGACCACAACTTAGTCATCCATGGGACAGACACCATTCTCACTTTCTTATGGCTCGGAAGCGATGGTGCCAGTTGAAATTGGCCTCCCTACTGCTCGGGTAAGAAATTATCAAGAAAACCAGAATTTCGAGCAAATTGCTGCTATTCTGGACCTGCTTGAAGAAGTTCAAGATATTTCAAGTCTCCGAGTCACCGCTCGGCATTACAGGTGGCGCGATTCTATAATTTTAAAGTCAAGGCCAGGAGGTTCCGTCCAAGAGACTTAGTCCTTCACCAGGTCTTCCAAAACACAGCTGATCCAGGGGTTGGGACACTCGGGCCTAACTGGGAAGGACCTTACCGTATGGTCCAATTAACCAAACCGGACTCCTACCACTTAGAAGACCTCGAGGGCCGCCAGCTCCCCCATCCCTGGAATGCTGAGTACCTGAAAGTTTACTATCCATGATAAAATAGCCTTTAAGGTTCTCAATAAATGTATGTTTTGAAGCGACCGGCCTTTAAGGCTCTTAATAAATGAGCCCCTCCGAGCAACTGACATTTAAGGCTCTTAATGAAATTCACTTCTCCTTATCTACATGAACGAGTTATCTACTAAGGAAAAGTCACCTCTCATATGCAGAGGCGGACGGAACGAACTAATCCCTTAAAGAAGGGGTTAGATCGTTATCCCACAAAAAGTAGACAAGGCATCCCCTCTTAGTCAGGGAAAAAGCCGAGGGGTGACTCGATTCCTCGATAGAGGAGTCGGCTCATCGCCAAATTAACAGAAGCAAAGGTTTCACGCCAATTGTGGGACGAGCCGATCTCCTAGGGATCCGAACTCAACAAACAGTAAGGCCACGAAGGATTAAAAGTCCTACGTGATGACATTGTAAAAGGCCGACTCGTTAGGAAATCAACTTAGCAATGACCTAAAGCAAGCCTACCTATCACAAGTTGGCTCAGCAATCAGCGACTAGCGGGCGACATCCAAAGATCAACTACCAATTAATACAAAAATTACCATCATCCAGGCGCCCCCTCTAGAGGGTCAAAAATCCATCACAAAAAAAAAACCAAGTTTCGGTAAAAAAGTACTAAAAACTATGCGGTCGGAGGAGCTTAGGAGATGGGGGACTTGGTCCGGGCGGACATCTTCGGCGGGCTTCTCTCCAGCATCTTCGGATAACAAAGGGTCGAGGTTGAGATCTGGATACAAATCCTCAACCGCTTCAATGCAAGCATCGAAACCACAGTTATAAAACTTGGTGGCTGCAGCTTCCCTCTCCTTCGAGGCCTTGAAGGCATCCACCGCAGCGGCCACTGCCACAATCATGGAAGCCTCATCTTCAGCCCGCTGAGCTTCCACTGCTTGGGAGATGGCTCGACTACATTTTTCTATCGCCTCGGCTCCAGTCCGCTCCAAGACTTCGCCTAATCGGGCGATTTCCTTAGCTAACGAATCTCCATGGGCTCGGGCTCATGTCAGCACAGCCGCCACCCCATAGCATTGGCCCTCGAGATCACTCACGACCCCCTGCAAATGGAGCTCTCGAACCTTCCCATCTTCTAACTGCTGACGCAGCTCACCCTGCTCCAACCGGAGAAAAGTAGCCTCGTCCTGCAATACTCTCGTCTCATTCCTGAGGGCTTCCACTTCGGCGTCTACTTTCCGACGTTCCCACACTCTCTCCCAAGCCAGGAGAAGTCTCAGACGGATTGAATAAGAGTGGAAGATTGAGCATACGGGTATAAAAATGAAAGCTGAGAAATACGTAAGAAAATGGAAGGTACCTTGTAGAAGACGGAAGCTAGGTCATTCAGAAAAGTATCATCTGGCTTGGTGAGGAGGCTAGCTATCTCCTCTTCCGGGGCATGCTTGGTGGCCCAAGGAACCAAGCAAGACATATGGAAGCCCGGTTCATAGCTCTTGCCGCTCATCCCAACTTGGGCCGAGTCCACTACTTCCCCAGCCCCGGTCCTACTGCCTACCGAGACTTGAGCCTCAGCCCTGAGATCATTCCCAACGTCAGGAGGAGAAAGCATATCGTCAGCCATCTGAATGGCCCCCTTCTATTCGGAAGAAGAGGGCACGACGATGAAAGGCCCGAGGGCTACGAGAGGAGCCTCCATGGTAGGGGAGGGATGGTAGGTGGGGAGGGGGGGGAGGAGTCAGAACAATGATTGCCAGAGTCGGAACAATGATTACTGGAAATCGGGCTTCGGCGGGTGCCACAACCGAAGTTGCGGCAACGAAAATTGAGGTTGCAGCCGGAGCTGCAGCAACAGGAGTTGGACCTGAGGCGCCCTCCCTGCGAGGAGCAGCCTGCCTTCTCCGAACGGTGGTCTTCGTCCAAGACTTAGCCCTCAATATCTCCTCTGCCATTGGAGCGGCTTTCCTCCTCCGAGAATCAAATGCCTCGGCCATGCCTGTGCAGAGAATAACGAATCAGCAACCAAATGAATAAGTTTAACCTCCTCAAAAGAAACAGAAGAGAAACTTACTGAAAGATGTTGGGAGAGATTGAGACTTGCAAAGCCCAGACCAGTGAAGGTTGGCGGCAGTGATCGGGTCTGACCAGGAGCGAAGCTCTCCCGATCGCGCCTTAGCCTTGGCAATGCGGTTCTTCTGATCTGAGTCGAGGAGAGGCAGGCCCCTTGGGAAATCTACAAGGATAAAGAGAGCTTCAGTCCGACTAAAAGAAAAAAAAGAAGAAGAAAAAGTAGAGGAAGGGGAGAAGACGCTTAAAGTCTGACCTGGTTTTGAAAATCGGGTGGGGACTCGAGTCATCAGTCCCAAGCTCCGCTGCTGAAGCCTCCCATTTTTCCACAGCCCAGAACCACTTATTCTTCCAGTCATTGTTAGAAGAAGAAAGATTCATAACCAACCCCAACCCTTTGCTCCCTTGGGACGCGAATTAGTACCATGATTCTTAGCTGTCGTGCTTGACTAGGTACAAGCTTATCAACTCCTCTGGTATCAGCTTCGGATTCCCGACTTGGCGCCAGATGATAAAGGAAGAAATTAACACCCTCCAAGTGTTGGGGGTGAATTGCTGAGGAGCTAGTCCGAGGTAGGCTGTTATAGCTCGGACAAAGAGGTGCAAAGGGAGTCGGAGCCCACATTGCAGTGCACAGAGAAAAATGGCGACTTCTCCCTCAGCAGATGCGCCAGCGGTGTCAAGGGACTCTGAGACCCTTATCTGAACGGAGTCTGGGATCTGAAACTCTGAGCGGATCCACCCCATTTGAGACTCCGATAGCACGGAGTCTCCAGGGACCACCTCCGAAGCCCGCTCACTCGTGGGCATCTCAACGGCCTCGGTGATTGTGGTTCGGGGGGTTCGGGCGGCTTTCTTCTTGCCGGCTCATCAAGTCCGAGCCCCCGCCTCCTTCTGCCTTCGAGGCGGAGGGAATAGAGGTACAACTTCAAATGGGCCTTCAGAGGCCCCTCTCCCTTTATCAAAGCTCCCAGGCTCGAAGTCACCATCATAATCCCGAACGGTCTCTAGATCAGACGACATTTTGAAGGGAAGTAAAAGGAACGCTAAAAGAGACTCATCGGATGATCACCGGGAATCGTTTTTTGCCGAAAATGCTTGGTCGGTCGGAATCGCCTACCGGAAACTTCAAATCGACCGAAAATCGCCTCCTTCGGCACGCACTCAAAGTTCAGAATACAAGTGGGGAGGGTGATTCCGAATGGAGTTTATATAAGCCATATAGAATCTTTGCATTAATAGCGAGAAATGATGGCCGCAGCCAAATCGTCGCGAGCTGACTCCAGAGCACACGTGGCCTCATGCTACTAGCTCAGGCTCTGACAAGCAGCACGCCTCTGACATCGAATGACGTGCTCTACATAGATGAAACGACGCCCAAGTGAAAGAAGTGTCACTTGGACGCTTCGTAAAGCGCACATGGCAGTCAACCATTGATGAGCGACGATTCGAAATCCTAACCATCGCCACACGTCCACTGAAGACTAGCCCGTGAGCGGGAAATCCCGAAAATGCAACGCTTCGAATATTCATGATGACAGCGGTGCACGAGAATGAGTGTGGCAGAGGAGGTGGTTGATCTTCCAAGTACCATTACTCTTCGAGTTCGAGTTCAACCTTGAAGAGTAGGGGACTTCTGTTATGGGAAGATTCGAGCTCCCAAGGATTTAAGGGCCGACATCGTACTAACCTGATCGGATGCGAACTTCCAACGTGATACACAGATTTACTCGAGTGATAGTAGCTCCCCTACCCTGAAGTACAGGAAAAGCCTAGTCCCTCATCAATCCAGGCCAGTGCTCGGCTCGAACTAGAGATGCGAACGAAAGAGAACATCAGGTAGGGCGTGAGCGGATCTCTAGACTATAACCCTAAATTGGCCAAACCGAGCTATTGCCCTCATCCTCATCCTCATCGTTATCCGAATAAGATTGTCTGAACCAAGGCCTCGTCCTTGTCCTCATCTACGTCAGAAGGTCATCCGAGCCGAAGGCTCGTCCTCATCCTCATCTTCCTCTGAAGAAAGATGTCCCGAGCCGAGGTCAGGGCAGAACGTGAGTGCATCATGTGCCAAACTAAACCGGGAAACTGCCTTAAGAGGACATAACCGACTGTCTCGCCCACGGATACACATGTTATGTTACACGATCTCTGGATTACAGGTCATATCTCCATGATCTTAGTATCCCGCTGATTGAGTAAATCATGCCGAGAATAACGGACCCAGACCATCCAATGTTCAGGTATAAATATAATGAGACCCCATTGCTACAGGGACGTAACATCTTACACTCTCTCTCTACCTTTCAACTTAGATCCAGATTCCCTTGACCTGACTTAGGGATCGAAGGGTCCCCTGGCTTATCCAAGGTCTCCTTTGCTCACGATTTGTGCAGGATCAGGGTTCCTTGAAAGTTCACCGCGCCGAGTGGGGAGTGGTCCAGATTTTGTAATCAACACTTACCACCAATGATACTTGGTTTCTTGAAATAGGACCGTTGGATATTTTACATTTTTAAACCATCCAATAAATGCCAAAAGATCCCATAGCATCAATGTACTTTTCGGCTAATGATACATCTTGACTGGGACCCATAATTTGGACAGTCCAATTTGAATTACTTATATGCCATCGTATGCAGTTTCTCAGTAATTTTCATGTGCATGCGTATCATCTATCACACACTGCCGGAGTATCAAAGTTTTTCTTAACTAAAACCGTCCTAAAACAATTAAAAATTCCAAATTGTACATTGAAATTACAGAATTTTTATGTGCATCAAGTGGTCAGTCCGTACAAGTGGACCCCGTGGAGCGATGATCATTGATCTTAATTCTGATAACCCCACCACAGATTAAGATTGCCCAAGAAGTGTACACACTGCAACATCCTAGCCATTTAATTTTTAGCATTTTATGGACCATTCTATGTTGCTTTCTGGACCCTCTATTCTTAGGTCATGGGGTTTTCCAGAAGATCAACGGTTGGATCATGGAACCACAGGCCCACTTGAACAGGATGGGCACAATCACGTCATACTACTATACCTCAACCCTAGAAACACCGAGAAGGGGACGCGGATTGCCTGTGTGGCACAGGAAGTTCCGGTTGTCGGAAGATGAGTGGGATCCACAAGATGAGTGGGATCCACAATCACTCCGTCCATCAGCTTTTCAAGACCACAATATGATACGAGTGTTAAAACTAGATAGATCTATTAGTCATGTGGTCCACACCACATGATAGAGTTGGAACAGAAACGTCCACCGTTGAAACCTTCCTGGAGCAGTCCATGATGTTTATATGCTATCCAAACCGTTCATAAGATTATTACCACTCAAGTAAACTGCATACAAAAATATACCTGATACAAACTTCCCCACGAAGTTTCCAATGGTGAGTGTTCAATCCCTGCTGTTTCGTGTGGTGTGAACTGCAGGACTTTTGAATCAGCCTAATTTTTAGATAATACAGTATTGTGTTCTTGCAAAACTGCTGGACGGAGTGGATTTGTAAGGGGAATCTCTATTGGCTCCACACAGCTTCCAACTACCGAAACTTCCTGTGCCGGGGCACAGGCAACTTGCGTGGAACAGAAAAGGTGAGGAATTACGTAGCATAGGTAGAGCTTGGCATGGGACCGAATTAAGGCTGTTCTGACTAGTTCCGATTTTAAAATAACATTGACCTGAACTCGATGGGACTAGTACCAAGTCCATCATGCCTCACTCGATCCAAGTTCTATTCTGGCCTGAATTAATTCAGACCAAGTCTAACTGGTCAAGTACCAAATCGAGTCGAGTTAGCACGAGTTAGATTAGATGCAAGAATATTAGGGCATCTCAAATCATTCAAACTGAACCAAGTCAATTATGAGTTAGATTTTGAGTTGAGTCGAGTTATTGAGTGACTCAAACTCCACTTGATTTGAGTTTGGATTGGACAAAGTCAACTCAATTCAGATCAACTAACCCATTTGGTTCAAATTGAGTCAAATATGAATGAGTTGAACGAGTTGAGTTTACCGAGTTAATCATCTCGTGCCCAACTCAAAGCATGAGGGTCTATTTGAGAGCGTGGATTTAGAACCCCTTGGATTCGGAACCCCCAGGATTGGAAACTCCCTAGATTGGCAATCCTCCCATTGTGTTTGGCACCCTGGAGTGTGAATCAACTTTAATTGAAAAATACCTATGCATGTTATGTTTACAGGGGTTTAAATTTAATTACTAAATCAACTTTAATATCCCTAATTAGTGAGATATATAATTTTTAATACTATGGTCGTGATAAGCCCGCTGAAATATATGCTTTGCCAGAAAATGATGAAATTCCAAGTCTCGAATGGACCGCAAGTACAAGATCATGTCTGAGTGACTAACCAATGATTTTTATTCGTTGATTAATATGAACAATGTTTGGACGATGCTGGACAATGTATGGACGTTGCTAATTTACATGGACAATGTTTGGACATTGCTGATCATCAGTAGTGGGCCATGTGCCCAATAGAATGATAGTGTATAGTGAAACACATGTTACACCTGCAACTAATGAAATGATTTTAGGTATAATCCAAGCTCCCGCGTGGATTGCAAACCCCCTCAAAGAGTGGATTAAAAACCCCCTTGGATTTGAAACCCCCTGTTACTTTATCCCACCAAAAAACCAAGGCGTATTTGGGTTGGGGATTAGAAGGGGTTAGGTGGGATGGGATTCTTCAGTCCTGGCCCAATTCCACTCATGCTTGGGAGGAATGGAAAAGCTGGGAATTAGATTAGATGGAATTGCATTGGGTCTGTGCCAATTTCACTCAATGTTAGCAAGTTGTTGTAGGTCCCACCATGATGTGTGGGCTATATCCATGCTGTCCACCCATTTTTTGAGATTATTTTAGAGTATGGGCCAAAAAATCAGGTAAATCTAAAGCTCAAGTGGACCCCACCATAGAAAGCAACTAGGATTGAATACTTACTGTTGAAAACTTCTTTGGGGCCACATAAGTTTTGGATCTACCTCATTTTTATGACATGAGATTACAAAACATATGAACAGTTTAGATATAACATGTGTTATTCTCAGTAATTTCAAAACATATGAACAGTTTAGATATAACATGTGTTATTCTCAGTAATTTCAAATGATGGTGGGTATATCCATTCAATGTACCACCGTATTACCAACAAAGCATGACATTAATCTTATCCCGAGGGAAAATCCCTACCATGGTGATGGGGTTTTTTGCCCCGTGCTCGACTGGTCGAGGGCTGGTACGACCGGTCGTGGGAGGTGCTCGACCGGTCGTAGGTTCGAGCCCTGGCACGACTCAAAGTCCAGCCTTGAGTTCGTGTTTTGCTATCAGAGGGACTGGTCGTAGGAGAGCTACGACCGGTCGTAGGTGGTCTACGACCAGTCGTAGGAGAGCCAGGACTAGTCGTAGGTTACGTTGATTGTTCCGCGATTTTATGAAATCGCGGATTTGAGTCCTTTCGCAATCGGGATGCGGAAAGGAGTTTCCAAAACTATAAAAGGGGTTGCCTAGGGTTTTTCTAGGTATCACAAAATAGCAAGAGGGTTTCTAAAGCTTTGCAAGGATTTGCTAAAGGGTTTAGGGCTATCAAAGGTGAGAGAGAGGGAGAAAGAGAGAGGAAGCTTATAGAAGGAGGTTACGCTCGTGGAGGTTCTCTACTTTGCAATCTACATCTCGGGCCGCTTCTATGTCCTCGTAATCGGTTAGATCTCTCCGTTTTCTATTTTTCTTATTGTTTATCCACTCTGCGTGAGTGAAGAAGATTGTAACGTTCTACTTCATAGTGGATTGTTGATCTGGACGAGGTCCCGTGGTTTTTACCTCTTTGAGGATGGTGTGTGATTGATGCTTTGATTTATTTCATTGCTTTATCCATAATTCTGGTTTGTTTTGGAGGGCTAGATCCTAAAGTTTTGTGCAAGGCCCCCAACACATGGTTATAATTATGTTTTTTGAATCTCATCCCACCTAATCCCTTCTAATCCCACCGCCCAAACACACGCACAAGGGAATTTGACAGGCAAGTCATAAATACTTGAGTAGGAGCCCACGTGTAATTGGGCCATGTACTCATGGCCTAGAAATTATACTTCAACTGGAATCATCGAGTTTTAGGGCCTGTTTGTTTTCCAGAGAAATGGAAAATGCAAGGGAAAAAGGTGATTATTACGATTTCCTGCGTTTGAAAATTCATAGGAGTTTGCGCCAGTAAAATTGGTTTAACGGATGTAATTTTAATTTATTTACTGCAAGTTAATGCGTATGATATATCCATTCCGTCAGTCTGTTTTATTACATTATTTTGGAGCATGAGACAAAAATGAAGCAGATCTAACACTCAAATGGCCCACGCCAAAAGAAACAGTGGCCCTACAAAGTTTTTAACGGTAAGTATTCGATTCTCTTCTTTGTATGACGTGGTCCACTTGAGTATTGGATATGCCTCAATTTTTTACTCATGCTATGAATTCAAATGTAATAATGGATACGGTGTGGATAAGAAATACATAGTGGGACCCACAGATATTTTATAATATTCTTGATTTTTGTGTCAAAAAGTAAGCAGTCATTTCAGGATGCTGTGAATTCACGGGGAAATAATCATCACTTTTTTTACGCGCGATTTACCGTATCACCGAAAATCAAACAGGCCCTTAGAGCTGCTATCCGCGGTTACTGTGTCCGCTGCCACTTAAAACGGATTTTAATACGTTTTATACTATGCTGGATGTAATCATATCAACCGCTGGGATTGAAATGAAAATCATGTTCATTAATACATGCAACGGTCCTGAAATTTCACAGATCTTTCATGATGGTGACTTTAATGGATGGTACAGACATCTAATACATGCACTCGTTAGCACATGTGCGAGAAGACATCAATTAATGCCTCCTAATAGCGCGTTTTAATTTTAAATAAATAAATAAAAGAGCAGCTTTCCCAACAAATGCACGGTGACTTACAGATATAATATGAAAATGGAAGTAACCAAATACTAATATTTCATATCCTCTATGTATGCATGAAATGCCATTCTAAATAAACCAACGGACCTGTTTGGTTGCCGCCTAAAAATGAGGTATCTCATTTTAGTTGACTCTAGTTATGTTTTATAGATTTTGAGATGGATTAAAAATTGATCTTGATAAACCTATTATTTATACATAAACTATGATCTCTAATACATAATTAAAGTCAACTAAAATGAGAATAACTCATTTTCAAGTGGCAACCAAACAGGGCCTATATTTGAAATAAATCAATTTTCTAAACACCAAGTTGGATTATCATAATAATGTAAAACATGATCTACCACTATCAATGCTCTGTTTATCAGAAGGCGGTCCATGACATGCCATTGCTTGGCTGCTAATGACACTCTTAAGGACATGCTATATAATGGCTAAGAGATCTCAACTGAAGGATATCTCAATCTAAGATTTGTCATGTTTGGACAACAAAAACTAGATTGGTGACTCATATCTACCCAAATTCCAAGCAAATCAAAACATAAAACACACATATACAAAAGAAAACAGTTGTTGTCCTTTCCTTTCTTGTTTTTTGAAAGAGAGACTCTTCCTGTTTAACATGACAGGGATCAAAACTACAAATAGAGTTAGGAACTATATGATGTACATGGTCCACATCTTGGCACGGTGTACATGCATTTCAATTATGAAAAGTGGGGCCCATGGTGCAATAATCCAGTCCATTGATCTTTGGAGTCCCACCTGGATGGATAATTATCCAAAAGCATCTCATATTAAGACCTCTTTCAGTTGAATCCGGACTATTGTTTAAATTCTTTTCAACATAGACCATCCACAGCAGGGGGGGTGCAACAGATCAATTGTCTGGATTACAGTACCATGGGACTCACTTTTCAGAATTGAAGATCATGTATACTGTGCAAATCATATAATTCCACCTAATAGAGTTTGTACTTAGCTGTATCAAAATTAAATAAGAATTTAAAAAAAAAAAAAAAAAAAAAAAAAAGACGAGATATTTAAAGGAATGAAATTGAATATGATTTTTTAAAAGTATTTATTGGGTATTCCAGTCAAACGGCCATCATCATCCTCACAAACTCCTCGTAGTTAACTTGACCATCACCGTCCATATCAGCCTCTCTAATCATCTGTTCCACCTCTTCATCGGTCAGTTTCTCGCCCAGATTGATCATCACGTGCCTCAGCTGCACACACACAGAAATAGATGTCACCTTTCCTTCTCAAAGACAGAAAGTTCATGTGGACAAATATACACCGAAATTCAGTGTATAAGCTATCTCTATCAACCAATTAATGCACTTCCCATCAAGGGTCGCTCTCTTAATTATGGGCGACAAGAAGATCCATTGGCCGAAAGACTAGGGTCGTATATATGTGGTCCATCAAAGAGATTAACCGATTTTAATCTTCTGGATGCCCGGGCTCCATTATGGTTATACACCAATTTTCAGTGTAGTTTATAAGAAACCTAGGATATTCACCTCGTTCGCGGAGATGTATCCGTTTTGGTCCCTATCGAATACTCTGAAAGCTTCTCTCAGTTCCTCCTCTGCGTCAGTTTCCTGCAAGAAATACAAATGCAGATTATTTCACAACTGGGTCACTCTAAAAAGCGCTGGGTGTGTACAACCAAAATGTTAACCGTAGCTTTGTGTCCTGATCACATCTATTAATATTGATTAGTGATGGGGCAAGAAAAAGTCCAAGGGAGAATTTGATACACCAAACTTCAGTGTATAGTCCATCTCTCCTGTCCATCCAGGCATCTATCAGAAGGGCCACAGCTTTTGGAAGGAGAAACTGTAGCCCATCTATGGTAGATACACAGTATTTCAGTGTACGGCTATGCATAGTCATTGCAATCCTTATAAGATTACATATTTTTAGTGTAGATAGGGGAGCATCAGGGCGCATGTTAGATCAGTTACCTTCATCTTCCTGGCCATGAGATTCAAGAACTCCCCAAATTCGATGGTCCCATTACCATCCACGTCAACCTCATTGATCATGTCTTGGAGTTCCTCCTCCGTTGGATCCTGACCCAACGAACGAATCACAGTGGCCAGTTCTTCTATGGTAATGCACCCTACCAAAGCAAAAAAATACCAAATATTAGAAAACCCAAAACCAAAATTCAATCACTTTCAATGCATCAATCAAAAGGTCATATACCAATGAGAGTGAGGGGGGAGAGAGAGAAGAAATCACATCCATCCATCTCACATACATACATGATCAATGGTCAATATACTTCATCTTACAAGAAATCATCAAAAGCACATCAAATATATGATTTAGAGGAGGAAAAAAGAAAAAAAAAAAAGAGAGAGAGATAAAGAAATCAAGTTCAAGGCCCACCTCACAAAGGCGAATATTACAAGAGAGAGAGAGAGAGAGAGAGAGAGAGAGAGAGAGCAAATCATAACCATCCATCTTAGTCACACACATACATCCTCAATAGTCAATATACATCATCTTATCAGAAATCATCATAAGGATATTAACCCATTATTTAGAACAAAAAAGCACATTAAAAAATAAAAAAATAAAAAAATCAAGTTCAAGGCTCACCACAAAAACGTTTATGTACCAATTTATATAAAGGAGAGGAAGCAAATCACATCCATCCATCTTGCAAGAAATCATCAAAAGCACTTCAACCCATGATTTAGAATAAAAACAACACAAAAGAAATTACGTTGAAGGCCCACTTCGCAAAATTCAAGCAAAATACAATGGGCCATATACCTAACAAAACAATAGAAAACAAAAACAAAAACAAGCGAAACCAACATCAACCCATTACATAAAACCTCAAAAAATCAAAAATAACGAAAACCCATGTAAAAATTCCATAAAAAACATCATAAGAAAAAGAAAAAGATACATGGATAGAGAAGAAGAACACACCATCACCATCTTTATCAAAAAGACAAAAGGCTTCTTGAAACTCAGAGATCTGTTCTTCAGTCAAGACATCTGCCATGGCTCTATTACAAGAAAACTGGTCTTTTAAAAATCCAAAGAGAAAATTAAACGAGAGAGAGAGAGAGAGAGAGAGAGAGAGAGAATCCAAAGAGAAAATTAAACGTGAGAGAGAGAGAGAGACAGAGAGAGAGAGAGAGAGAGAGAGAGAGAGAAGGATCTTAGAAAGCCACAAGAAATATCGGTCCCTTGCTGGGCTTTTTGTAGGGCGATGATATGGTGAGGGACATATCAGTAAATACACAACCTTTCCTTTTAGAAACGAGGTGTAAAAATAGCAGTCAAATACGCTTGGGAGATTTTAAATTCAATCCTCTCTCTCTCGAAAGCAATTCAATTCAATGGCCTCCTTTGTTTTTTTTTTTTCCTTATAGTCCGGTCTCAGCAAGCGAGTCCCATGACCATGACCATGGATTTCTTCCTTGGACAAGATTCTACGGTGATCTTCACCCCAATTTAGGTGGAACTGACTCCACCCACCGTGAACTTGGCACTTGCTAAGTCAATCCAGACCGCTCGAATAGTGGGGTCCATTGGGGACTGGGTGTAGGCTGAAAATTGTATTGACCCAACAATTCTAACAGTCAAATTGCTCCATATCAAATGGATGGTCAGAAACAAAATGATCAGCCGTCCAAATTCAATATAGAAGGTGAGATTGTTATGATGGCCATGGTCCTATCAAGCTATTTTGACCGTACGACTCTCTCTGTTTTTATGCTACGTGTACGGTGGACCGGCAACCCATGTAGGAAGCGGATTGGCTGGTGTACCTCACATCAGCTATATAACTGCTGTATTAACGCCAGCAAATTACGTAGGTCTGATAATGAGGTATGTGTTATATCAACCGTCCATTCATTTGACGAACTCATTTTAAGGCTTGAGAGAAAAATAAGACAGATCTAACAAAAAGCAGCGGGGATTGAACGTCTACCATTGAGACTCTTTTGAGGTCACAGAAGTTTCGGATTAATGTGAAATTTATTTTTCCTCTTCATTAAGATCTTTTTGACCTTATGAACAGATTGGATGGAAAATAAACGTCATGATGGTCCCTACGAATTGTTTAACGGTGGAAATCATTATCTCCAGTGCTATTTGTGGTGTGGTCCAAATGATTTTTGGATATGATTCATTTCTTGGATAATGCCCTAAAATGATCTCTAAAAATAGATGACCGGTGTAGATATAATAAATACATGACTATGAGGTCCATGTAACTTTGATCTCCTTTGAACCGTTCGTACAACTCGGAGCCCGAGGATCGTCAGTGGTCGTCTTCGCACGACACGTACCGACAGCAGCTATATAGCTGGTCTATGGTACACTAGCCAATCCGCTTCCACCCATGTAAGATGGTGATCAAAGCATGGGAGCGGATTACGTGCGACCCCGTGTGGACCCACCTTCATTCATATATTCTATATCGACGCCGTCTATTTGATTTTTCATATCATTTTATGGCATGACGCTAATATTGAAGTATACCCAATTCTCACATAGAACATGCCATGGGAAAGTGTTGTGATTAAGTTTTACAAACTTATTATGGGCCACAAAACTTTTAGATCAAGCTGATATTTATTTTTCAACTTCATCTAGGTTTATATGACCTTATAAACAGGTTAGATAGAAAATAAACGTTACAAAAATATTACATTAGGCCTTAGGTATTTTTTAATGGTTGGTTGTTCAAACACCACTGTTTCAAAGTTATGGTCTACCTGAGATTTCTTTCTGCTTCATTTTTGGTTCATGATCTAAAATTATATTTAAAAATGTATGGATGGCGTGGATATATAATACATTTATCAAAGTGGGGCCTATGGTAAGGGCCGCACCACCTTGGGTGCAGCCGTGGCCGCACCTAATCCGCTGCCTCAAACCACACAGTAGCCTTCTTTCTTCCTAATTGTAAAAACGGACTGCATGGGCGCCGGGTACAAGAGATATCTCTGTGCCCTGGGCTGTGTGGTCACAGAAATGTTAGTGATAAATCCAATCCGTCCATCTGTTTTGAAAGACCACATTAGTATAGGATTCTAAAAATCAATCATATCCAAGACATAGGCGAGCTATACCAACAAAGTAGTGGGAGCAACAACGTCCACCGTTAAAACCTTCCTGGAGCTGACTATGATGTTTATATACCATCAAAACCGTTCATAGAATTATTAACACTCATATAAACCGTGGGAATAATATCATCTGATAATAAAAACTTCTGTCACTTCCACGCGTTCAATTCCCATTTTTTGTCTGGTATAGCCCACATGAGTTTTGGATATGACTGATATTTAGAATCCAGTCCATTTGTGGTCTTTCAAAACAGATGGACGGAGTAGATTTGTTACTGTACGGGTACCACACAGAATCGTAAGCAGATATATCTCTGAGACAGGGGAACATGCAATCCGCTCCCCTTTTTTAGGTCTCTGCTGCTTTCCTCTTTTGCATTTGAGAAGAACTTCAGTACTCTGGCAGAGTGTGATGAATGATACGCAGGCACTTAAAATCACTTAAAAATTGCACATGTGGTATAAACCTTCCAAATCATGGTACGATGAATAAGTTCTCACGAACCAGAAATTAAGCTTATTTGATTATATAACAATCGGAATTGGTGGACTTATTGGACGGTTAAAAATGGTAAAAATAAATAAATAAATTCAATGGTCCTGTTTCTGCAAACAAGTGTCCACTAATCAGCGGTTGAGATTGTTCAACTAATCTCATCTTCGAAATGTCATTTGAAGACAGTGAGCTGGACAATCTAGTCGTTTTGATTTGAGTTACTATGTGCAACATGTATAATTTCTTAGCGTCTGCGTATCAAGCATCACACGTAGCCCGAGTATCAAATATCTCCTCTTTGCTTTATATACATCGAAGCGTATGTCCATTGGTACACAAAACACCGTACAAGGAGCTTATATGTACCTCAACCCTGACCCTAGGATTAATAGGACACCCTTGGAGTGTGTATTTCAAAAAATACATAGAGTTGTGATCTTCTATTGCCAGATGGGTGTCCAATAAATGAATGGGAAAAATGGGAAAATTTCAACGGTCTTATTTAATGAAACAGATATTCACTGATAATATATTAGGATGGTTCATTCAATGGTGGCTGTACTATTAAAACAGGGTCCACCAAATGGACGTTTTGGATTGATCTAGATGTATGCCAGTTGTAAAGATATTGTGCATGATCATGGATGGAAAACACTTACAACGTTTGTCCTTTTGTTTTGTTTTTTCGTTTGTACAGCTGTAGGGTCGGTGTTCTACGGACAAGAGCATTCAAAGATAACGAGAGCTGTGATGTACGTCCGTGTTTATACAATTTCAATAGAGCCGGATGGAGGATGATGATGTGTAATTGCCCTGGGTCTCTTTAAAAATTACCTGAATGCCACTGGTTGAATATATCCATTGTCCATCGTTCTTGACTAAATGACCAAACTGCCCTTATGTAACAATGTTCAGTGCCTGTGAAGCTGGAAAACCGGGGAGCGGATTAGATGAGATCCTTACTGTGGGGCCACGTTTATGTATTTATTCAGTATCCACACCGTCCATCCGTTTTTTCAGATCATTTCATGGCATTATTCCAAAAAATGGATCAGATCCAATTACCAGGTGGACCATACCATAGGAAACACTGATGATTGAACATACTACCATTAAAAACTTCTTAGGGTTAGCTTAATCTTTTCGTAGTGTTTATTTTCTCTCCAATCCGTTGATAAGGTCACGTAAACCTGGACGAAGGGAAAAGCCAAATATCAGCTTAATCCAAAAATTTTGTAGCCCATTAAGGATCAATCACTACTTTTTCTTATGGTATGGCACTTGATAATTGGATCTCCATCGTTTTTGGGATAATTCTCTAAAATGATATGCAAAAATGGATGTACGAAATAGATACGGAATACATAGATCAAGTTAGGCCCACGGTAAGGGTCACACTGTCTTTGGTGAGTTGGGCTTCTCTCCTAGTCGACTCTAGAAAACCTCTAAAACAATGTGATTTTACTTAGGCCTGTTTGGGAGTGTGGATTTGGAACCCCCATAATTAGAAACCCCCCCAGATTAGAAACCCCCTGGATTTGCAATCTTCCTAATGTGTTTGGCACCCTAGAGTGTGAATCAACTTTAATCCAAAAGTACCTAGCCATGGTATATTTACAAGGATTTGAATTTAATTACTAAATTAACTTGAATATCTCTAATTAGTGAGATATGTAATTTTTGACACAACTGTTGTGATAAGCCCGCTGAAATATATGCTTTGCCCGAAAATGATGAAATTCCAAGTCTCGGATGCGCCACAAGCACAAGATCATGTCTGAGTGACTAACCAACGATTTTTAATCATTGATTTACATGGATAATGTTTGGACGGTTCTGATTTACATGGACAATGTTTGGACGGTGCTGATCATCATTAGTACAGGTCATGCGCCCAATAAAATGATAGTGTATAGTGACACATGTTACACCTACAACTATTGAAATGATTTTAGGTGTAATCCAAGCTCTCACTTTGGATTACAAACCCGCTCAAAGAGGGGATTAGAAACCCCCTAGATTTGAAACCCCCGGTTGCTTTATATTATGTTGCCAAACAACTAAGGGATTTGAAACCCCCTCCAATCCACAGTGCCAAACGACCCCTTGGGGGCATTTGGCGTAGGGTATTAGATGGGATTAGGTGGGATAGAATTGCATTTGGTCCGTGCAATTCCATCCAGCATAGCATTTGGAGAGGATGGGAAAGATTGGGATTAGGTGGGATGGAATTTCATTTAGTCCCATGGAATTGCATTTGGTCCCATGCAAGATTTCAATCCACTATACATGTGGGCCCCACATTAATGCATGTGTTTATCCATGCCATCCATCCATATACACTGTTTACACATGACATTCTGGTTATATATGTATACAAGTGAACAACATCCATTTTAAATTTGGTCCATTGATTACAATTTCATGGTCCACCAAATATGATTTTACTTAATCCGGTGTTTTCCATAGAAAAAAATTTATCCCAAACATGAGATTGGATGGCTACAAAACCGTAGAATTTTCATGCATGCAATCATTGTGCAATAATGATGTTAATTCCATCTAATACAATTCAAAACCATTCAATTCCATGGACCAAACAAGGAAGACTCCAAGCTCACCCCAGGGGATGCAGCCCTTACCATGGGGCCCACCTTGATGTATGTATCCATGTCATCTATTCATTTTCAAATCATTTTAGGGAATTATCTAAAAAATGAAGCATATCCAATTATCAGGTGGACCATAATATAGGAAATAATGATGGGCTACAAAAGTTTTGGATCAAACTGAAATTTGTGTTTTCCCTTCTTCCCGGCTTATGTGACCTTATCAACCCATTATATTGCAAATAAACACTACAGAAACATTAAGGTGCACCCTAAGAAAAATATAATAATACACCATTCAATCACCACTGTTTTCTATGGTATAGTCCACCTGATAATTGGATATGCTTCATTTTTGAGATAATGTCCTAAAATGATCTTTAAAAAACTGGATAGATGGCATAGATACAGAATATCTACATTAGTTGGGCCCCATAGTAAGGGCCGCAACATCTTAATAGACCCTGATCCATAGCTCAAGTGGTAGATAGAGTGAAGATACCTTATTTCAACAATAAGGTCTTGGTATTGATTCCTTAGTGGTGGTGGCTAACAGTGGAGTATGTACTGACAGTGGGGTGTGTACTAACAAGCTAACCTAATTTTTTTTATTTTTTTATTTTAAAGGCTAGCGTCTCATCTAATTGGCTCCCATTTTTTACAAGGAAAGTACTTTTATACCCATCACATGAAAATAAAGTGGCTCATAAATTCCAAAGTTGGCCAATTAGCTGACCAAAAACTCACCCCCATACAATAAAAGCCATATTTTTGTTGTCGATCTTGGGCAAGCAATGCAATGCTACTCGATTGATTCCAAGAACTTTTTATCGATGATTCGTGGTAAAAATAAGTTATTGTTATATGTTTCTGTATTGTCGAGATAGCTATAGGAAAACTATAAAATTTGTGTTGAAAAGCTTGAGCAAAATAATATTTTATAAGTCTAGAATTTGAAGAGAATAATGACTTTGTTGAAATGAGTAAAATATGATATGGACCTTATATACAGAGAGATTTAGAGCATGTTTAATTGAGTCATGTGTATACTATGAATAAGCACATGACTACTCAAGGAATCGTTCCAATCTTCATAATTGCTTTTACCATTTATTTAAATAGTGGTCAAGGTCTACCACATTACACAACTCAACAATCCATACAACCATGCACCACATATGAACTACTGCTCGACTATTGACTGAGTATGCAAGTGCAAGTGCAAGGGTAGAAAATACTTCATATAATATCTAATAATTTAAACCTTAGTCATGTGTGACAAAAGCTGCTTATGCAATACATTTTGTATATTTTTTGTAAGAGTTATATATATATATATATATATATATATATATATATATATATATATATATATATATATAATGAATCTTTTTATTAAAAAAAATCTTTTAAAATATAAATTTTGAAGGGAAATGAAAATTTTATTTTTAAAAAGTCTTTTACATCTTTGAAAATATAACCCTTAATTACTTTGATAGATAACTCCCAAAATATTATGAATTTTAAAAACACACAACAAGCCCAATGTTACATAAAGTTGATTTTATGAGAGAACATGTTTACATTTGAGGACCCATTTATCCAAGGCACAGATGTCACACACATAAGCCACAACTTCATTACATGCTCTTATGGTACTCTCACATGTCTCACATGTACCACATGTTAGAAAATGTTATTTTTTTTAAATAAAAAATAAAAGAAATAATATTTAATTTTTTTCCCAGTAGCTATTTTTGTCGTTTTGTGAAATTTATATTGCTACTTTTGAAAATACCCAAGCCTCATATAAGAAAGGAGAACGTAATAATTTAGCTCATATTTTAACATTGCTCCTTAGATTTGTGTAGCAAACTTAATAAAGGAGGCTATAGGTGGAAATGTAAGTTTCTTTATTTGCTACGTAATCGAGTCGTGTTGGGTCGGGCCATGGACGTGGTGTCTAGGTGTGAGTGTGGGCGTGGGTGTGGCTAGACCGATCCATAGTTATAGTGTGTGGGTGTAGATTTTTACCTTAAACTTTTTGTTTAAATCTTGACATTTTTAAAAAATCAAATTCAAAAATTACACTTGTTATGAGGAGACTAACTCTGGTCCATACAACTCATCTCCTTATGTCATGTGGTAAGAAAGTTTACAATACCTTCTTGGGTGAGGTTGGAGTCTTACCTAATCTACTCCCGATTTTTACATGGAAAACACTTTTCTACTATCCCATGAACAAAAAGTGGCCCAAAAATTCCAAAGTTTGTCACTTGGGTGACCAGAGACTCACCCCAAATACAATAAAAGCCTAAATTTTTGTTGTTGATCTTGGTCAACTAGTGTAGTGCTGCTTGATTGATTCCGAGCACCTTTATCAATGAATCGTGCTAGAAATAGGCTAATTGTTATGTTTTTGTATTCTCAAGATAGCTGCGGGAAAAACTACAAATTTTGTGTTAAAAAACTGGAGAAAAATAATATTTTATAAGTCTAAATTCTAAAGAGAATAATGAGTTGTTAGAATGAGTAAAACACTCTATAGACTTTGTATATATAAAGGTTTAGTTGCATGTTTGATTAAGTCATGTGGATGCTATTAATGATTACATGGCTTCTCAAGGACTCATTCCAATCTTGATACCTACTTTAACCGTTTATTTAAATAGTAGCCAAGGTCTATCACATCACGCAACTCAATGGTCCATACATCCCCACCACATAGGAACCCCTATACGACTATTGATCAGGGGGTGCAAGCGCATGTGCAAGTATAGAAAATGCTTCATATCATATCTATAGGGACTTAAACGTAGGTCACGTGTGACAAAAGCTGCTTACCTAATATCTTTTGCACATTTTTTTTGTAAAAGTTTCTAAACACACACACATACACACATATTTATTAAAGAATCTTTTAAATATATATTTTAAAGGGAAATGAAAATTTATTTTAAAATAATCTTTTACAACTATGAAAATACAACCCTTGCTTTGATAGACTACTCCCAAAGTATTCTAAATTTTAAAAATACAACAAACCCAATGTTATATGACGTTGATTTCGTGAGGGAATATGTTTATATTTGAGGACTCATTTATATCCAAGGCATAGATATCACACCTATAAGTCATAACTGTTGGGGATTTTGACCTGCGGAATCACACAGATCTAGATCTAGTATAACAATCCAATGACACCAAGCACACACAAGAGAACACAGATTTAACGTGGAAAACCCTTGTGGGAAAAAACCATGGCACAAAGCGACAGATCTCCACTATGAAAATAGAAATTATAAAGAGAGAGGACTTACCCGATTTGAACAACCTCGAATCTCACCCTTACTACACCCTTTAGAAACCCTAAAATCCTTTTAGGAACCCTTGGAACTACTTTAGAAAGCCTTAGCATACATCTCAATCCCGCATACACCCCTTTATATAAGTTTGGAAAGAAGCAGACTCGGAATAGGAAACAAGTTCCGTAAAATCTACGTTTTCGCAATCGCATCTGTGGAACTCTTCAATGTTATCGAGCCACTCTCGATGACAGCCTCAATATCATCGACGGTCCTTCGATGATATCGAAACAAGACTAAAACTGTCCAACGACCAGGGGTGAAAAATACTGTGAATTATCGATGGCATCGAGACCCTGTCGATGACAGCCTCGATATCATCGACGGTCCTGTCAATATCATCGACAGACCACCAGACAGATTTAAGACATTTATCTATAACAATCTGTACAATGTCTTCAATATTCATCCGTGTAGCTTCTTGACCTCCTCTTATCTCTTCATCACATCATAGCTTCTCATGCACACTCCGTCTTCCTTTTACACCATCGCCAAGTTTAGAGAAGTTGTACGGAACTTGAACTTCTCTGCAGGAACATTCTTGTTGATCATGTCTGCCGGATCTAAATCCACATGCTCAACCACCTTTGCTCATGTCTTCCTAAAAGAAAAGACGTAGTCTTCTTACCATCTCACCGCTACCCAATATTGCTTGTCGGGGTATTTGCTCACAACATTGTTAGCCTGTGAAATAACTGGTCTAATCCAAACCATGGCAAACACTGCCAACCGCATTCGAATAAGGCTCATGAGATATCCTACTTTTTCTCATCTGTTTTGAGACATGTCCTGAAGAAAAACTTGAGGAGAGACACGTAAGGACCGTTCTCTGGCTTTATATGGTCCATCACCTCCTTGATCAATACCTACACACAAGGTATTCCTCCTGTGATTACCAAAGCCTACTCCTCTTTCAGTTTCAACGCCGAGAACCATCTTTGCAGCCCCTCGATCCTTCATCCTGAATGTCCCACTTAACCGAGTCTTCAGTATATTGATTTCAGACATGTCATAATTGACGATCTGCATGTCATCAATTTCTAACTCACCATGAAGGAATCAAACCACTGCCTAGGCGACAGGTTGAACCACGACCTCCTGCAAAGTCTTTTCTCTGCCCCTTTAACTTCGAACAGCTCTGGTTGCTTCATGTAGATCTGCTCTTTACTTTCCCTTGCAGAAGTGCAGACTCCACATCCATCCTTCCAGCTCAAGATCACATTGGCCAACTAGCGACAATCACAGATCTAATAGACACCTGCTATACCGTCAGCGCGAATATCTCTAAAAAGCAGATCCCTTCTCTCTGAGTATAACCCTTCGCTACCAACCTTACCATGTATCTATGTTGTATCCTCCTGAAGATCCACCTACATCCAACAGCTCTCTAGCCCACTAGAAGCTCCACCCGCTCCCATATATTGATCTGGTACAATGAATCCATCACATTGCCCATAGTCACCTTCCACTTCTCAGCACCAGGCTCATCTAGAGCCATCTGAAAAGAAGATGAATCCCCTGCGATATTGGAGTCATCCATGTACCTCGCCGATATCTTGAGATCATGCCGTGTGATTCTTTTCATAGGTGACTGCTCCACCCGCTTTGTATCCCTGTCCGCACGTCTCAGTCTTCCTGCCCTGCCCGCTCATGTGGCCATGCCCAACATGCCACACACGTCCAGAGGTGAAATCCGTTACATCTACTGCGGCTCCACCTTTTGAAGTGCTCTCGATCAACCTGTACAAGTTATTGAGTCATTGTGCTTTCATGATTACCCATGCCCCCTTAGATACTTAAGAGCACTATCAATACATGTGTACTTGCATCCTTTTGCCTCAAGTACACCAAGAGAAATCAGATTCTGCTTCAAATCAGGAACGTGCCTGACATCAGTAAGGGTACGCTCCACCCCATCAAACATCTTGATGCACACCGTACCAACAGGCACAACATTATAGGCAAAGCCATTGCCCATAAACACCTGTCCACCATCACACTCGCTATAGTTAGCGAACCAACTCCAATAAGGAGTCATGTGAAAAGATGCCCCTGTGTCTAGCATCTGTTCACTCCCCAAGTATAGGGTTGTGATGTAGTAATAAACTCGGTAAGATCGAGGTTGAATCCCACAAGGACTGGTCGTCACAATTCAAATCTATGATTCTTCTTAACTAATCCAATGAATAATGAACTAAACTACTAAGCACAATTTTAGGAAAAACAATTAAAAACAGGGAAGAAAATTCAATCGGAGAGAAAGCACTAGGACTTTCGAATCCACCCCTAATTATCCTAACCCTTATTTTGTCTGTTGATTCACCTTGATCTAGATTGATACCACTTAAATAGAGAAAGCACAATCTGTGTCCTTAATCGGGCATACAGATGTCTAATTCCTTTAGCAATGCCATGAATAACAAATCCCATGTCCTTGGTCAGTACATGGAATGTACATTCATTAAAGCATCCTGTTTCTTCCTCTATAGGAAACATGTTCTTGATCGACCAAGCACTGTAATAAGCATCCAACAACATCCATCTATATACTTTGGTCAAGTTCATAGATGGAGAAGTATGGAATTTAAACCCATAAAGCCCACTCAGAGAAAAAACGAATTAATTAAAATTCAAAGTAAATCAATACAAGAGTGATCAAATTAGGGGCTTCATCTCAGCCCTAGCTGAAAGATTAGTTACCCATAAAATCCATAAAAAATATTAAATAAAATTCATAAAATCAAAACACCAAACCGAACAATCTCTCTCTCTTCTTCCTTCCCTTTCTTCTCTTTCCTCTCTCTCTCCTGCTCGATCTCGGATTTCTAGATCGAATGCCTCTCCCACGTCCAAAACTTCCCTTTTATAGCCGCTAGATGGTCGGAATCGGTGCAGAGTTGTGAGACGGACTCGAAGTGCAATTTTTCGCGGCCGTGATCGGTGGGCCCCACGGAGGTATTTTCTCGGGAAAATTCACCCCATCCATTGGATTCGGGACAAAATTTCAAGAATGGGTGGTTTTGAAGGTCCATTGGCGCGGCCCACGAAGAAATCTCGAAAATATCGGTTTTGAACGTCGCCAGCACCATTTGGCCTCTGCGTACGCGTATGTGTGTACGCATGGGAGTGAACTATCAGCATGGTTTTGTAGTATTTATGGCCCTCTACACGATGGACGGATCAGATCTTCCGAAAGGTTGACAAGTGGGGCCCACAAATCGCCGCAAAACACGCCAGCGGCGTCCGTGCGTTACGCGGACCTCCTTCCGCTGTGTCAATGGTGTGGCCCATTCCGATAATTTTTTCGATCATCCACTCCGTACATTAGATTCACGTCGAGAAACCGTCCAGGAAGGGTCAATTTGAAGTGAAATCAGTGCGGCCCACTTGATCTTTCGTTCCGCCGTCCATCCTGCGATTTTCGTCAATTCACGTCCGTACACATGCATGGGACTAAAGTTCCACCTAGGCATAGGGTATGTCCGCCCCAGGAAGCGGATGGACGGCTTGGATTGTCCATTTGGACACAAGGTGGGGCCCATGCTCGATCCAAAATCGGATCCGCGGACGCTGTTGCGTCTCTTCCGTGGTGATGAAGACGGTGCCGGTCGGCCGCCCGCGCCGACCGTCCTGACGGCCGGTGTGCGGCGGTGCACGTGCACTCGGTGTACACTCACATAGGGCCCACCGAGATATTTTTGAGAAATCGCACCGTCCATCCTCTTTCTCTTATTATTTCCGCCTTGCCGTCAGACCATGCGATTCCAAATATCAGGCAGGTCCCAAATTGTAGATTAACGGGCTGATCTATCCGTTGGACCACTTTCCAAGATCTGCAAGGGCTGAAATTTAATATGTACGGTTAATTTATGGCCTCCATCACATGTATGACGTTTCGAGTTAATCGGATGGCAGAAAACATGTGATCTTGCATTCTGGAACCTTTTCGGGCCCCTTGAACTTCAGTTTCTTGATTTCCTCGGGTCTCAAGCGTTGATCTTGGTTCCCTGGGGTCGTTCTCGTGCTTTGATGACTTCAGAACGTGAAATTCATGCTTTTAACATTATTTTGCAATTAATACTCCTGATTTCATCCTGTAACAAAAACACAATTAAAATACTCCCTTAAACATTATCATGTATGTAAAATCAAGTAATTACTGGGGTTTGATATGCAATATTCGACCCTGATCAGCATCCACTCGTCCTTACGATCATCGTATGGCCGCATGATAGTAGACATAGAAAAAACATCACCATCACATCCACTCGATCCATCTGACGTGGCAACATTGACCTCCTTGTATGAAGCCTCAGAATCTTCTCTCTTCGATTTAAGATTTCCACAATCCTTCTTCACATGTCTTTCCTTCCCACAATTCTAACACTTTACCTTTCCTTTGCCCTTGCCCTTAGATTTGGATTTATAACCTGAAGAACCTATACCTTGTTCATAATTTCTACCCACTATAAACAGTGCATCAGAAGACGTCCCCATGTCGCTGTTTAGTTGTCTCATAGCCTTCCCTTGAAGAGCCGAGATAATGGTATCGACACTCAAGGTTTTGTTCATGCTACACATAGTGTCCTTGAATGCCTCAAAAGACGTCAGGAGAGAATTCAACAACATACATGCCTGTTCTTCATCTTTCATCACTTCCTCCATATCTAGCAATTTACAAACTAATTTATTAAAGTTACTGATGTGGGCCTCCAGATCTCCACCCTCTGCCATCTTAAAGTTATATCACTGTCGCTTCAAGTGCAGGTGATTTTCAGAGGATTTTTTCACATAAACATCCTCTAACTTCGCCCATAACTTAGCCGCAGTTTTCTCCCTCATGACATTGTAGAGAACCTCATTCGTGAGACATAAACGAATCGATGATAAAGCCTTCTTGTCAAGAGTATTCCAATCACCATCAGTCATAATAGACGTCCACTCCTCAAGAGCACCATCTTCGCCTTGCTTGATTAAGGAACTCATCATCTTGATCTTCCATAGCTTAAAATTATTTTTCCCTGAGTACTTCTCAATCTCATACCTAGTGCTCGCCATTATTACTAATCCTGCATATTCAGATCTGTGCCCTAACCGATTGCTTTGATACCACTTGTTGGGGATTTTGACCTGCGAAATCACACAGATCTTGATCTAGGATAGCAATCCAATGACACCAAGCACACATAAGAGAATACAGATTTAACGTGGAAAACCCTTGCGGAAAAAACCATGGCACAAAGCGACAGATCTCCACTATGAAAATAGAAATTACAAAGAGAAAGGACTTACCCGATTCAAACAACCTCAAATCTCACCCTTGCTACACCCTTTAGAAACCCTAAAATTCCTTTAGGAACCCTTGGAACTACTTTAGAAAGCCTTAGCATACATCACAAACCCTTGCTACACCCTTTATATAAGTTTGGAAAGAAGCAAACTCGGAATAGGAAACAAGTTTCGCAAAATCTGCGTTTTCGCAATCGCATCTGTGGAACTCTTTGATGTTATCAAGCCACTCTCGATAACAGCCTTGATATCATCGACGGTCCTTCGATGATATCGAAACAGGACGAAAACTGTCCAGCGACCAGGGGTGAAAAATACTGTGAATTATCGATGGCATCGAGACCCTGTCGATGATAGCCTCGATATCATCGACGGTCCTGTCGATATCATCGACAGACTACCAGATAGATTTAAGACATCTGTCTATAACAATAACTTCATTACATGCTCCTCTGGTAACTTGCATGTCTTACATGTATTGCTTGTTAGAAAATGTTGAATTTTTTAAATAAAAAATAAGATAAATAATAAATTCTTGTTGCTACTTTTTAAAATACTCAACTCTCACATTAAAAAGGAGAGAGTGGTAGCTTGTTTTATATTTGAACCTTACTCCTCAAGTTTGTGTAGCAAACCTACTAGAGGTAACTATTTGGGTTGTTTTATTTGCCATCGAGTTAGGTTGAGTCGGGACATGGCGTGTGGGTGTGGGCTTGGGCTTCTGCCTTAGACTTTTTGTTTAAATCTTAATATTTTAATTCAAATTATATATATATATATATAGACACACACACACACATCATAAGGAGATTAACTATTCTCCATGCAACTCCTTTCATTGTGCCACATGGTAAGAATTTACCAAGTCTTCCAACAGTTCTAATTATTGGCTCTCAAATTTTAAAATTGAAATTGAATTTTGACTTTAAAAAATTTTCTTCACTCTAGCCTTAGTAATCAAGCTTACGTTAACTAATTCTTTCAAGTTTCAAGAAACACAACAATCCTTATTTTGATTTTTTTTTTTCTTTACAACAATCACGTTTCTTTAATTATTATTATTTTAGTTTATTTGGGCAATACAAAATATGTTATGTTCGTGGAGGTTTGGATCGAGCATGTATATAGTATGAATTATTCATCAAGAAGAGGGTTGTTGTATTCCAAAGACAGAGAATCTGCGAACCAACACATCATATGGTGGGGGTGAATCTGTCTTTAAGACAACGAGCAACATACTTTTAGTTCTCCTATTTTTATCATTATTAAATTGTGTGATTTATTTATTTTCACTTATTATATTGTGTAATTATTTCTCAAATCAATGTAATCAATTTATCACAAATTTCATTTTATCTCTTATTTTTCTTTAAAAAAAATTAAAGACAGATTCATTTTCATCTTTATTGTCTGAATCTATTATAGCATTTATTCTGAAATCTTCTAAGATTGAGATGTATAATAGACAAACTGTAAGAATTGACAAATGATGATGAAATTTTACCTGACAACTTTGAAGCTTATTTATGTAATTAAAAATATGATTCCATCTTATATATATATATATATATATATATATATATATATATATATATATATATATATATCCTCTGTTGAAAGAACCAAATGGATAGAAAATTATTATTTATATCAAAATTATATACTTACTGGAAAGACTAATAGCAATGACGATGTATATTGTCATAACATTTTTACGAAGGAGTTATGGAATCATTTAAAAAAAAAAAAAAAAAAATTAAAGATGTTGATTCTAAAAAATATGTTGTGAGTCATTATATAGACTTTAAAATGGCTGATGATAAACCAGTGGTGGATCAAGTACATGACGTACAAAAAATCATGTATAAAATTTTATCTGAATGTATGATGATTAATTAGGCATTTCAATCTATCATTAATTATATTATATATATATATATATATATATATATATATATATATATATATATAAACTTTCAAATTCGTGGAAAAAATAAAAGAACTCTCTTAAATATAAGAGAATATTAATGAAATTAAATGATCTCATACTATATATTCAGATAGAAGAGGAAATACGAAATCATGATAAACAGACTTTTCAATTAGAGAATATTTTTAAGGCACATTTAGTTTAAAATAATTTTTTTTTATAAAAATGAGAATAGTAAACCTGATGCATCTAAAAAGAAAATTTTCCTTTATAAAAATAAAAAGATAGATAACAATAAAGAAAAAAATGTTAATACTTATGTTTGGAAAAACCTTGGCCATTTCACCAAGGAATGTCAAAATTGAAAAAGAAACAATAAAAAGAAACCTCAATATCACATCATGAAAGAATTCATTGGTGTTGTTACAAAAGCTCTTATCGATGCCAATATAAATGGTTGGTGGATTGATGTAGGTGTCACCAAACATCTTTGCTCCAACCATAGTTTATTTACCATGTACGAGAAAGTAGGAAATAGTGTGGAAATCCACATGAGAAAATATATAAAAACTAAAGTCATAGGTAAAGAAAAAGTGAGCTTAAAACTTTTATCAAGAAAAATTTTAACAAATAACATCTGGTTCTATTATTGATAAAAATAATTTTCAATGGGTTTTTGAGTCTAGACAATTTGTAATATCTAAGAATAGTACTTTTGTTTGCAAGGACTATATAAAGGATATGAAATATTTAAACCAATTGTCATGAATGATGATGTATTTTATTCTTCTGCGTATCTCCTTGAATCTTTAAATATATTGCATGCTGGATTAGGACATGTTAATTGTTCCTTTATTAATAATATAATAAACATTAGTTTGATTCTTAAAGTAGAAAAAGTAGATAAACATAAATGTAAAATTTGTTTTACTTTCAAGAGAAGTAGAATTCTTTCAAATAAGTAGAAATGAATTATACGTTATTAGAATTAACACATAGTGATGTATATGATTTAAAGAACATAGAAACTCGAAGAAAAATGTATTTCATTAGTTTCATAAATGATTTCTCTAGACGCACTAAGTTGTACCTTATTAAAAAGGAAGATGGAGCTATTAACAAATTTAAAACTTTTATAAATGAAGTAAAAAATTAATAAAATAGAAATATTAAATGTATTAGATTAAATAAAGGTGGAGAATACACTTGTAATACTTTCACATATTTTTGTGAGTCTAAAGAGATTATATATGAAGTTGTAGCTCCCTACTTTTCCCAACAGAATGATATAGCTGAAAGAAAAAAATAAGACTTTAATAGATATGTTTAATTCTATGTTCTCGAATTCTAATTTACCTGTTAATATGTAGGGAGAAACTATCTTGTTTGTGTGCTATATTTGGAATCGTGTACCTCACAACATTCTAAAAAGACTTCATATAAGTTATGGAGAAATAAGCCGCTAAATCTAAAATATTTTATAGTGTTAGGGTGTCTAGCCTAAGTAAGTTTACCACATCTTTTAAAAAAAAAAAAAAAATTGAAGATAAAATTATTGATTGTACATTTATTAGATATGCACAAAATAATAAGGCATGTAAATTGTTAATGTTAAGATCCCACAATAATATACAAGTTAATATTGTAATCGAATTTCTATATTCTAATTCTTTTAGGATGTATTGTGATTAAAGACTTCTTTTACTTTAACCACAAATATAGAAATTCCTACTGAGAAATCTATAGTAGCAGAAAATTCTATAATAATTAAAAAAAAACAACATAAAATTAGAGGAAGTAAACATGATAAAATTGAAACTCGATTTTAACTAAAATTACAAACGTACCTAGTTAAAGATAATCATTCTACCTTTAAATAAGAGATAAAATTGGTAGATTCAACTTTTTGAAAAGAAGTTATCTATAATGAGATGAATTTTATCTTATATAACTATACTTAGGAACTAGTAGACCTATCCAAACGTAATAAAACAATATGAAACAAATTGATATTAAAATGAAATTTTGATTTGATCTGTTTATAAAGAAATTTAATGCTATAATAATGACCAAGGTGTATAAGCAAAAGGAAGAAATTGACGTTTTTGATCAATATTCTTATGTTATAAAAATTATTACTTTTTGTGTATTAATTATAATTGCTTTTATTCATAACTTTATAGTTTGTCAAATGTATGCTAAAACTGCATTCTTATATGGTAAATTAGAAGAGAAAATTTATCTAAATCAATTTAAATGTTCTGTCCTTTCTGAATATGGGAAGAAAGTATATAAGTTAATTAAATCAATGTATGGTCTTAAATAGTGTTCAAAGTAGTGGCACGAGAAATTTAACCAAGTTTTCCTAACTAACGGTGTTGTAATTAATGAATATAATAAATGCGTATATAATAAATATATTAAGCATGCTTGTGTTATAATATGCTTATATATGGATGACATGCTAATTTTTTGTATTAATTTTAAAATTATAATTAAGATAATATCATTTTATTATCTCATTCTGATATGAAAGATTTGAGAAAGGCATATGTAATTCTTAAGAATTAAAATTAGTAGAAATTCTTATGGTATTACATTATCCCAACTTACTATGTGGAAAAGATCTTGAAGAAATACAACTACTTAGACCGTTCTCTTCTAAACACTTCTTTAGATCCTCATTTAAAATTAGTTAAAAATGAGAAAGATACTATATCTCGACTTAAATACTCTAGTATAATGGGTCATTTTATGTACCTAATGAATTATACTAAACTTAATATCATATATATTATTAGTAAATTCAGTAGATTTATAAGTAACCCATGACAAGAATACTATGATGCCATATCTAGAGTATTACGGTATTTAAAGAAGGCCTACGATTATTATTTTCAATATAATAGATTTTTCATTCTATAAGAAAGATATAGTGACACTAACTGAGTATCAGATTTGATTGCGTCCAAGTCCACATATGGATTTATTTTCACTCTAGGTGGGGTTGATTTTTTTTTTTATTTTTTAAATGCAATCTTGTATATCTCGGTCTATTATGGAGTATGAATTCATTGCTCTAGCAATAGCTAGAGAATAAGTAAAGTAAAGAATATACTCATAAATATACTTTTATTAGATAATCCTGTGACAGCTATAAACATGCACTGTGATTATCAAGGCACAATAGTAAATGTAAATAATCAGACTTATAATGAAAAATACAGATACTTATATCTGAGACATAACTTAGTCAAACAATTACTCAAGAGTGAAGTAATTGCAATTGACTTTATAAGGTTCAAGGACAAATTTACAGATTCACTAACTAAAGCTCTATCAAGAAAGTTGGTGATGAATACATTGATGGGAATGGGGCTTAGGCTCATATAAATTAAATCATCAATAATAGGAACCCAACGTAATAATTAAATATTGAGTAAAAACAAGTTGTATTTGAGTAATTTGATAACAATATTACATAAGATAACTAAGGGCTCCATTCTTATGGTGTGACAATGCTATAACATATTGCGAAAGAGATTGGACTTTGTCTTTAACGAGATTTATAGCTATAATTTAGTGAAATGTATAGTTACTTACAGGTACATTCTTGATGGACTCACTTATATAAGTGTGGAAGTCATGTTACTTCTTATGAGAATGGGTCATTCTCTAAAATAGTCTTGAAATAAGGTTGAAATGTACCGAGTTTATAAAGAATAAGTCTTATTTGGAAATGTGATGTGTGTTGGGGGGCCGCGGAAGCACACAGAGTAGAATAAAAAAAAAGTAATCCAATTACACCAAGCAAACACAAAGAGTACATAGAGATTTTAACGTAGAAAAACCCTTGCAAGAAAAAACCACGGCACAAAGTGACAGATGATTACTATGAAAGTAGAAAATTGCAAAGGAAGAGCTTACCCGATTCGAACAACCTCGAATCTCACTCTTGCTACACCCTTGAAACCCTAGAACAATTAGAAAACTCTTGGAATACTTCCTAATCTTTTATAATATATATATATATATATATATGGAAGGATCTCAAATGAAATTGGAAAAAAATCCTACAAAATCGCTACTCTGCATAAAATCTACATGGAATTTGTCAATGACATCGAACAATCTTTGATGTCATCGAAACTAATCCTTCGATGGCATCAAAGACATATCAATGGCACATCGAAATAACATCTCAACTGTCCAGAGAGAAAACATGATTTTTTTAGAAATTCTTGATTGCATCGAGATATGTTCGATGGCATCGAACATCTCCTTCGATTTCATCAAACACCCTTCGATGGTATTGAAAAGACACCCTGAAAGTCCAACGACCAACTAGAGAAAATCCAAAAAATCTTTATGGGATCGTGCACTGTTCAATGCCATCAAAGGTGACATTGAATAATTTATTGATGGCATCGATAGGCCCTGTATCTAACAAGATTTAAGACAATCTCCACCATGTCTTCAATCATAAAACGTGTAGCTTCTTATCATCTTCTCTTAGCTTTGCCTTGCATTATAGCTCCATCAATGCTTCTCGTGCTCACTCTATCCTCCTTTTACCCCATTGTCAAGCCTAGAGAAGTTGCACATAATATGAACTTCTCTGTTGGAACCACCTTGGCGAATATGTCTACCGGATTTATGCTGGTGTGAATCTTTTTCAGAGTCACACCTCCTTCCTCAAGCGTTTGTTGGATAAAATGGTGACGAATATCAATGTGTTTACTATGTGAATGATAAACAGAGTTTTTAGCTAAATTGATAGCGCTCTTGCTATAACAATTAATTGGTACGACTTCTTGCTAAAGCCTCAACTAATTTATCTTGTCTCTCAACTAAACATCTTCTTTGAATGCCTCCATCACTGTCATATACTCTACTTTGATCGTGGAAAGAGATACCACGGACCGAAGCTTCGACATCTAGCTAATTTCTCCACCCACTGGTACAAACGAATAACCTAAAGTCAATTTTCTAGAATCCATACTGCTTGTATAGTCTGAATCCACATACCCTACCAACTTTGCATCTGTCTTCTCAAAAGTTAAGACATGGTCTTTTGTACATCGAATGTATTAAAGTAGTCATTTTACCACTTCCCATGTTATTTGTCGGGACTTGACATGTATCTACTCACAACACCAACTGCCTGTGAAATATCCGATCTCGTAGAGGCCATGATATACATTAAAGTGCCCATAGCATTTGAATAAGGCACACGAAACATATCCTGCTTTTTCTCATTAGATTTAGAACATTGTTTTGAGGAAAGCTTGAAGTGAGCCACGTGGGGAACACTCAACGACTTTGCCTTGTCCATCTCATATTTGATCAACACATTTTTAAGGTATTCTGCCTGTGATAACTAAAGCCTACTCCTCTTCCTGTGTTTGTGTATATCAATGTCGAGAACTTTTCTTGTAGCCCACAAATCCTTCATCTTGAATGTCCCTGATAACTGAGTCTTCAGTACGTCGATTTCAAACATATCATAACTGGCGACCAACATATAATAGTAGGATGATGTATTTGCCATCACTCAGTGCCTTGAAATAGACAGTGATCGTATTCACTCCTAATAAATTTATGACTTAGCATGAAAGAATCAAATTTTTTATACTATTGCCTAGGTGATTGTTTCAGGCCATACAATGACCTCATTAACTTACAAACCTTATTCTTTGCCCCTTTAATTTCGTAGTCCTCTTGTTGCTTCATGTATATTTACTCTTCCAACTCCTCATTCCAGAATGTAGTCTTCACATTCATCTGTTTCGGTTCAAGATCGTATTGGGCAACCACCCCCAAAAGGAATCTGATAGATACCTACTTAACCACCAGTTTGAATATTTTTGTGAAGTTAATTCATTCTCTCTGACCATAACCCTTCGCTACCAGCTTCACTTTGTATCCATCATGTTTCTTTTTAAACAACCACTTGCATCTGATCACTTTTCGGCCTACTAGAAGCTCCATCAGCTCTCATGTATTATTCTTGTATAAAGATTCCATCTCATTGTCCATGTCACCGTTTCACTTTTTTGCATCAGGCTCATCAAGAGCCTTATGAATAATAGACAGGCCCATCTTATCTGTAATGAGGGCATATGTGATATTAAAGTCGTTTCTGTATCTTGCAGTAACTTGTGATCTCGCGGCGGATTTCTTCTCACAGGTGGTTACTCCACACATCCAACCTCTTTGGTTCATTTTGCTCCTCCTGATCATTCATAGGGAATAAGAGCTTTCGTCAAAGCTGACATCACGACTAATGATGATCTTACGTGTGACCTTATCATATAACCTGTAACCTTTCACGCCAACACCATAGCTAACAAAGATGTACTTTTTAGCTCTATAGTATAACTCATCTCTCTCAATTGATGGTACATGAGAGTAAGCCCCATAACCAAATATATACAAATATGAATAGTCAACTTTATGACCACTCCATACTTCCTCTGGAATCTTGCAGTCAATCTTCGTAAAAAGAGATCGATTCACCAAATAACAGGTCGTGTTAATGGTCTCAGTCCATAGGTCCTTACCCAACCCAGAATTACTTAACATGAATTGTGCTCTCTCCAAGAGAGTCCGATTCATTCGCTCTGTTATACTATTTTGTTCGAGCATGTGGTGCACTGTGTTGTGCCTAATGATCCCTTCATCTTTACAATATTCATTAAACTCAGTGAAAGTAAATTCACCACCATTATTAGTCCTTAAAACCTTTATTTTTTGCATTGATTATTTTTCCACAATGGTCTTTCATTGTTTGAATTTGGTGAAAACTTCGAATTTATGTTTCATGAAATAAACCTAAACTTTCTAGAAATAGTCGTCAATGAATGTCACAAACCATAATGATCCTCTAGTGAAAACCATGGGGGATAGTCCCCATACGTCAGAGTGCACATAATCAAGCACTCCCTTACAGACATATTTTCTAAATTTAAAGGATAACCTAAATTGCTTACCATATATACAAGATTTAAAGAATAACCTAGATTGCTTACCATATATACAATGCTTGCATATATTAAATCAAAATTCTTAAAAACTGGAATTAAACAACGATCGGAAAGTACCTTTATACCCTGTTCGTTCACGTGGCCCAGATAAGAATGTCACATATGTGCATACATGAAATTTACTACAGTCGCTACAGCTCCACCTATTAAAGTCCTCCCGATCAACCTATATAGGTTTCTGTGCCTCTGTGCTCTCATGATCACGAGTGCCCTCTTTGATACTTTAAGGACACCATCAACTCCGGTGAACTTACACCCTATTGCTTCGAGTGCACCGAGAGAAATCAAACTCTTCTTCGTATCAGGAATGTGCCTCACCTTAGTCAAGGTATGTTGTCCTATCAAACATCTTGATGCGCACTGTACCAACAGCAACAACATTACATGTATTGTCATTGCTTATAAATACTTGTCCATCATCGCACTCCCTGTAACTAGTGAACCAACTCCGATGAGGAGTCATGTGATACGAAGCCCTTGTGTCAATGATTCACTTGTCTCTACGATCATCATATAATTGTCTAATCATAGACACTAACAACACATCACCTCCACTTGTCTCTTCATTAGATGTAGATGTGATAGTGTTGGCCTCCCTGGAAAAAGCCTCTAAGTTTTCTTTCTTCACTTTAGGATTTGTACACTCCTTCATGTGCCCAGCCATCCCACAGTTCTAGCACTTTAACTTGCCCTTGCCCTTGCCTTTGGATTTGGATCTCAACCGAGAAGATCCTGTTTCTCGCTCAGTATTCCTGTCTCTCGTAGGCAGCGCATCAAAAGAAGCTCCCATGCTACCATTTTTCTTTCTTATGGTCTTTCCTTGAAGGGCTAAGTTAACAATGTCCACACTTAGGGATGTATTACCGTTACACAAAAAGTCCATGAAAGACTTATATTATGTCAGTGAGGAATTCAACAAAATACATGTCTGATTTTCATCTTTGACCACTTCTTCTATGTCTAACAAGTTACAAATCAACTTGTTAAAATTACTGATGTAGGCCTCCACATCTCTATCCCTTTGTCATCCTAAAGTTGAACAACTGTAACTTCAGTGTTAGAGATTTTTCAGGGACTTTTTAGCATAAATGTCCTCTAATTTCACACACAACTTCATTGCGGTTTTCTCCCTCATGACTTTGTAGAGAACCTCATCCGTTAAACATAATCGGATTGTGGATTTAACTTTCTTATCTAAAGTCTTTCAATCATCATCATTCATAGACTCACGTCGTTCCTCAAGCACCTCATTTAGCCCTTGCTAAGTTAATAGACTAATCATCTTAATCTTCCATAACTCAAAGTTATTTTTCCTAAGTACTTCTCAATGTCATACTTCAAAATTTTAACCATTGATACTTCTCCTCACAAATTCAAGTTTGCGCCCCATCATTAGCTTTGATACTACTTGTTGGGAGACCGTGGAAGCACAGAGTAGAATCAAAAGAAGTAATCCAATCGCACCAAGAAAACACAAAGATCACATAAATGTTTTAACGTGAAAAAAGCCTTATGGGAAAAAACCATGGCACAAAGCGACAAATGATCACTATGAAAGAAGAAAATTACAAAGGAAGAGCTTACCTGATTCGAACAACCTCAAATCTCACCCTTGCTACACCCTTGAAACCCTAGAATAATTAGAAAACCCTTGGAATACCTCTCAATCCTGTTTACACCCATATATATAGCCTATAGAAGAATCTTAAATGAACTCAGAAACAAATCCCGGAAAATTATAACTCTACGTAAAATCCGCGTAGGATCTGTCGATGGCATCGAAATAACACCTCAACTGTCTAGAGGTAAAACACGATTTTATAAAATTCTCGATTGCATTGAGATATGTTCGATGGCATCGAATATCTCCTTCGATGTCATTAAACACCCTCCAATGGCATCGAAAAGATACCCTAAAAGTCCAGAGATCAACTGGAGAAAATTCAAAAAATCTCAATGGGATCGAGCATTGTTCGACGTCATCGAAGGTGACATCAAACAGTTTGTCGATGGCATTGACAACCCTATATCTGACAAGATTTAAGATATCAAATACAACGTGTGGGTGTGTTAGATTTGTTGATAAATGAAACTAGTCCATGACTTTAGTTTACTAGTCTCTAGACAAATTCAATATTTCTATATTAATCATTTCCAATATTTTGCCTAATTTTTATTTAAATTTTTTGAGGAATTGTTAGAAAATGTTAAAATATTTAAATAAAAGATAAATGAAACAACATTTAATTTCTTATCCAGTAACTATCTTTGTCCTTTTGTGGAATTCATGTTGCTACATTTTGAAATACCCCCCTTACCAGAAAAGAGAGATTGATAACTTGCCTTATAGTTGAACATTGCTCCTTAAGTTTGTATATAAGGTGTAAGTTTGAGTTACTTTTATTTGCCATATTCTCGCACACAACGAGCAAGAGTAAAGCAATGTTGGGCCATAAACATGGTTCGGCCTATGGGTGTGGGCTTGGGCTTTTGCCTTAGCTTTTTTATTTTGTAACACCCCGGATTTTCAAGGGCCGTGTAGGAACTCGGCCACTAAATTTCTGAGTGTTATTTATATCTTAATTATGGCGATTTGTACATAAATCAGTTTAAATGAGCAATAAAGGAATCGACTGGAACATAAACCACAACCACAACTAATCTACTGAAATAAATGCGACTAATGACTACAAGTTTATAGGAATATCAAACAGATCGCACAAGGTGTCGTCCAAAAGAATTCAAAAAAATAAATTTCCAAAAGAAGTGGTGCGCTAGATCCACAGTTCAACAACTCATAATCAACCCGGACAGGCTACAGTGATCCGCCTGTAAGTTGGAAGTAAGAAGCTCCTCTTCCTCATCCACTCTCACCTCGCTCAGCTCGTTGAGATCCGCCTCACTTACATCTAGTAAAGGGTCTGGTTGGTGTTTTAAAACACCGTCCCAGAGTGGGAGTGAATAGATAACTCAATGGTTAGTATTAGCCTTAAGTTACAACAAGCATTAATTATATAATGAATTTAATGATAGACATACATTCACAAATCTCTAACTAATCTTGTTAATGCATATGCATGTATTATGCTATGATGTATGCCCTCACAACAACACTCCCTCGAGCGACTTTGTCTAACGATTGCGCATGACCAACCACCCTCATTGTGACCTCAACTGCGGAGTCGCCAAATCCTAGCTAATGCGATGCATGAATAATGTTGGCCGAGTATTTAGTTAATTCTGTTCAACTAACGGATTAGGAAACTAGTACACCCCATGATATCAATGCCCTCAACTAGTTACGAGGCCCAGGCCCCTCAATGTGCGAGGTCAAGACCCCGCGATCCTTGATCCCATTGGGTTCTCCATCTCCGATTGTAAGCACTTGGGGAGTGCTGAGAAGAGGGATTGCTCGCAGTCACTAAGGAGAGGTTCGTCACCATGTCCGGTTCTCGAGTTAGTGGATCGGTTTTAAATGGTTATCAATGGGCTGTAATGGTTGTATGGTGTTCCAAGTTCCATACAGGCGTGAGCAAACAGGGTTAACAGACATGATTGGTCAGTAAGTGGACTAGACCGTGCGAGTTCAAGCAAGTACGTGACTGACGACATCGGGTACAAGCGACCCATGTAGTCCAACTACTGTCGCTCATTCGCATCCGCCCAAATCCACCGGTCTAGCCTCAAGAAAGTCCTACCTACGGGACCACCTTCTCTCACCTCAGTTTCCTGATTAACCCAGGGGTTTGATGATATTCAATACACTTCAACCAATCAGGGTTCATCAACTAACACAAGTAATGTCATGCATTCATACTTTAAACACAATTTCAGGTTTCTCTATACATACAACTACTACTAATACTAAGAAATAAACGTGTGTGTGTATGGTGTGGGTTAGTGAGGAGGCCAAGCATTGCATATATTTCATAGCACCAAAAATACACAAGGGTTAATATATCATACATGCTATAAGGAAACGTTGTATAAGAATCAAGTAAGAAACGAACATGAAATCACCAATTTCATGCTCAATCATGTTGAGGAGCAACAAACATTCCATAATCATTCCATGTTGATTAAGAGGATCTAAAATGTAGGGTCTTTTCTAAGTTTTCTCCAGATTATCTAAATACATCAACCAAACAAACATAATCATTAAATTCATACTAAAATTGGTACTAGGCCACCTAAGATTAATAGTCCGCACCTTATGATGTTCCGCCTAACTCATGGCACTCCTAGGGTTAGAGTTTTGAGAAAATCGTTGAAAGACCTAAACAAGCATACAAGCTGGTGAGATTAGGGACAAATAACTATTGAACCCTAGATTACAAGTGAGATTCAACACTTACCCCCAATCATTGCCGAGAGAGTTCCGACGATGACTCTGGTTGCGGCGAGGCAACTAGAGAGAGGATGATAGGGTGGATGTGCACCGACACTCACGCCCCAAGCTCTTTCTCTTCTCCTTTCTCCTCTTTCTCTTCTCCCTCTCTCCTTTTTTTCTTACTCTAGGGCATGAAATTCGTATGGGAGGAGGGGGTGCCCAAATAAGGCCTTTATATAGTGCCAAATTTGGTGTAAATGGCCCTAAGGGATGAATTTTTACTATACTAGCCCTAGGGGGTGTTTTTCTACCATTTCGGGGCTACTACGGGGCATTGGAGTCGGCACCCACCATTAGATAATTGACCCTAGTGATGATCTATCCATAGGCACAATCAGCCTGTCATTGTCATTTGGATGCGTCGATCAACGGACAGGATCAGAATTCAGTTCAACGGTCATCGATTATCGATCGGGCCCGCGACTATACAGATTTGTGAAGGACATTACTTTAGATTGTTGTCCTAAATTTGGTCATGATCTAACGGTCTGAAAGCCATAACCTGGGCAAAGACCGAACGCAGATAAGTGACTTAAGTTCTTAGTTAGTTTTAAGAATATTCGCATTACTCATGCACCGATCTTGTGAGTCTAAGTTGAGCGATCCGAGTCACGATCTCAACTGGATGTCTCGCGATGGACGTTAAGCCCAGTAAGACGGACATTATTCTATAGTTTTGGAACCAGTGACCCACTAACAAGCGGTCTAGAGCTTGTTCAGAAAATCGGGGCATTTCTGGAATGGATTACGTATTGAGATTTCTCGTGGGCAATGATTTGGGTTTGGATTAACTATGTTCATAGTGTAGCCTATTTATAACTAGTGAAAGTGGAGATTTGATCATGTTACTCTAAACCATCAGTTTTAGGCTAAAAGAGTAACGAGGTTAATTTGGTCTATTAATCAAGATCCGGGCCTTATTTGACTCGGCTTCAGTTAGATCTTTAATTTAGTTATGATTATCTTGATTAGTTAGCGATGGGCCGGTCAGATTTGGGCTCTATGTGAGCAAATCATAGGGCTAAACTTGATGTTCAAGTGATCGGGTGGATTCATTGGCTTCTAACGATTGATTAATCAGACTTGTGCGGTTCTTTATTGGTTCCACCCGTGTATAAATTAACATTGAGCGAGCGCTAATGGTCAGTAAGTGATAATATAAGTTAATTACAAAAAAAAATTCAAGGATTTTTGAAAATCCAAAATAGTGAAAAATCTAGGATGTTACATATTTAAATCTCAATTTTTTAATTCAAATTAAAAAATTACACATGAGGATACTAACTTTATCCATGCGAGTCCTCCCCTTGTGCCACATGGTTGACCAAGTCTTCCAATAGTTACAATTGTTGGCTCTCTGATTTCAAATTCAAAATTGAATTTCAACTTTTTAAAAAAATTCCCTTCTTTCCAACCTTAAGGATTAAACTTTACAATAATAAGTTCTTTAAAGCTTTTAGAAATACAACACCATTTATTCTGATTTTTTTCTTCACAACAATAATTTTCCTTTAATTAGTCTTTATTTATTTATTTTTATTTCTCTAGGCAACAAAACAAGTCGTGTACATAGGGGTTTGGATCAAGCATGCACTTGATCTGCATGCATGAACCATTCATCAAGAGGAGGGTTGTTGGATCCATATACAAAGAAGTTGCAACCCAATATAATTTGGTGAGAGCAAATCTATCTTTAAGACAACAAGTAATATTCCTCAGTTCTTCTACTTTTATCATTATTAAATCATATAATTATTTATTTTATTTTTAAAATAACATGCTTTATGCCTATTACATGGGCCATACATGTGTGGATTAACCATAATGTTATTTATGTTACCAACCATATTTTTAAATTCCCCACAAGTTTTACCTAGGCATGTTGTAAGTGCGTATAACAGACACCACATGGGGTAAGCATAGTTTAAAATCCATGGATATGAACTTCTCCTCAACGACCAGCCGAATATTTCAAATGGGTTCACAGGTATATTTTCCCCTAGAATATAAGTGTATTCGCCCAAGCAGTCAACACACCTGACACGTGGAAATAATGCACACACGTGAAAGATTAGAGGTGCGTAGCAGGGGATCTCGTGAAGTATGGGTAGATCGCATGTCTCAAAATGCATGACATTATGACCATTAACTAAGCCACGTGTATCCAAAATAACTGAAAACTTAAAAGAAATCGAGCAACGGTTCGGATTGGATTGGTCCCATTCTCAATACATATTAAAAACACCGTTGGGATCGACTGATGAACGGCGACGATCTTGTACCGGAGTTCCTCATTGTAAGCGATTTGAGCACACTTCAAACTGCATTAGGCTCTCGGCTGAGTACGAATAAAGGGTACTATGGTCATTTTGCAAGAGCATAGCCATGAATCGTTAGTCAACTAAAGGGTAGTTTGGTCAATATAAAATAATGTATATTAAAGTGATTTATCCAGTCCACAGCGATGTTTTTTTTAAGTTTTTACAGACTGTTAGTCAACTAAAATCTTATAATCGAGAATTTATCATACACAGCGGTGTATCATAACTTAATATACAATTATTTTATTTTCCATTGAAGACCCGTTTTGTAGAAAATCAGGACCATTAAAACAAAGGGCCACATATGAAATATTGTTTGAAATGAAAACTAGAAAGGATCATTTGTCAGAGACCTAGAGAATTGAAATAAATATACAACCGATGGTATGACTCTATGTACAGGAGCAGCTCACGTAATCAGTGGATTATTTAAATTTTCATTTCATGATATATTTATAAAATAATTCATAATTTTCACGGATCAGATTTCATATGTATGTGCCACGTAAGCGGAAAATAAAAAAGGTTGTATATGTGAACGTTTCTCTTTATAAATTCGCCAACTATTCGGATCGGATTTATTTTCTAGCCTGGCGGGTACGTACGTCCAATCCAGAGGAGGATTACAAGGTGTATTCTTACGGTGTGAGCTCGCGCGACTGAACTTTTCTTACTCATTGCCCACACGTGGCAATTTGGAAAACTTATGTAGATCCTAACCGCTCATCATTCTGTCCCATCATACATATTGGTCAGTATACTCATCCAGGGTGCCACACGTGCACAAAGGAGGAGAAAATCTAAGAGAAGTTGACCAATGGTTTGAATTTAACCGATATTTGTGTTCCACGAACTTTTTGAATCGACCTCATTATTTTAAGGTTAGTGTTTGAAAAGTGGGCCCTAAATGATGAACGGATCCGATGAATTACACTTGCGACGCGTCCGCACGTGTGACGGCATGCAACCGAGAAGTTAAGACATTTCTCGTTTAAGAATGGTAGCATATCATGTGGCCTATTTCTCGTTTCATCTCGGTGAGATATCGGCAAGGTCGGTTCCTCCGTGTGCCTTGTGGAATAAGCTTACCCTGCAAGACAATTCCTAGTCGTGGGGCCCACCGGGGTTTACATGCGGCATCCGACCCGTTCGACACGTGCGAGAGTCCTTATATGCGATGTGCACGTCGGACGCGGATTGCGTAATAAGTACGCTAGTGTACTAAATAAATTCTGTGGGGCCCACTTTGATGTACATATGGAAACGGATTGGCTACTCCCTTGCCACCAGCCAATGGCTGGTGGTTGGTGCTTTGTGGGACCCACTATGATGTATGTGTTTCATCCATGCTGTCCATCTATTTTTCTAGATTATTTTATGGTATGATATCAAAAATGAGATATATCCCAATCTCAAGTGGACCACGTTACAGGAAATAGTGTTAAATGAACGTGGACCATTAAAAACTTTTTGGGGGCCATAAAAGTTTCGGATCAAGGTGATCTTTGTTTTTTCCCTTCATCTGGGTCTGTATGACCCTATCAACAGATTGGATGTCAAATAAACAGTACATTGGACCTTAGGAGGATTTTAATGGTGGATATCCAATCGCTATTGTTTTCCTGGGTGTGGTGCACCTGAGATTTGCATCCCTCTATTTGTTTTGGATCAAGCCCTTAAAAGATCTGTAAAAATGGATTAACAGAATGGATGAAACACATACATCATGTGGGCCTATAGAGCACCGACCATCATCCACCGGGCTGGTGGCAGTGGGAGTTGCCAATCCGTTTCCTGTATATTTAGTATCCATGCCGTCCATCACATTTTAGGTATAATCCCGAAATTGAAAGATATTCAGTTGGACGAACGCATAAGGGTTTAAAACTTCTTAGAGGCTACGGAGGTTTCGGATCAAACTGATACTTGTATTTTCCATTCATCGGCTTCTGTGTGACCTTTAAAATCACCTGGGCCTTAAATAAGTTTTAATGGTGGATATCATTATCCTGACTATTTCCTGTGGTGTGGTCCACTTGAGCTTTGGATACACTTCAATTTTGAAATCATGCTGTAAAATGAGTTTTTTAAGCCGATAGACAGCGTGGATAAGACATATACATCACGGTAGGTCCCACAGAGTTTACTCAGTACGTGCTCGGTATGCAATCTGCGTCTGTATACAGTGATTTCTTTATTAACGAGACGTAATTGCTGCATGGGCGCGTGAGCTGCAATCCGCGGACGTGGAGCTGTTTTATTGGAGCATGTCACGTTACAGGAGATGTCGTTAATTGCAATCCGCGTCCCTTTGATGGCAACGGCCGACCATGATGTCTGTGAGAAATCCATCCTTTTCCAGCTCATGTTAGGACATGAAGCCAAAATGAGGCAGCTCAAGTGGGCCACACCACTGGATACGATGAATTGAACTCCCAATTTGAAATATTTGTAGGGTCACAAAAGTTTTGAATCAGTCTATTATTTAGTTTTTCGGTACATCTCAGTGACAGTGACCTTATGAACAGTTTGGATGGCATATAGACTACGGCTGAAAGTCAGGAGGGTTGGGTGGGGTTGGTGCTCAACCTTAACCCAACCCAAGGTTCCTATACATCAACCCTAACCCAACCCAAACCAATTTCGGGTTGGGAATTCTCGATCCAAGCCCAACCCAAGCGGGCTCGGTCAGGTTGATCGGGTTGGTCAGGTGTATACATGTGCTAATATTTTCATTATTATATTAGTTTATTATATTTTAATATAGGACTTATTTTTTGTATCTATAATTTTATTAATTATATATGTGATTATTCATCATAAAGAACTTCATTTTTTCTTTAAAACAATAAGCTAAAATATAGGACAACTACTCCTTTAAAAGTCATGTAGCATAGGGAGAGAGAAATCCGGCATATCTTGTTAGCTTGAGTACTTGGAAATGACGTGGACAAATGAGACTCGACATCACTAGTGTGCCTTCGACATCAACGATCCACATTCAATTATAATTTATAAGTAACTAATATATTGATCGGGTTCGGGTTGGGTTGGGCAACCCGAGACCTCAACTCGAGCCCAACTCAAGTTTTATCGGGTTGGTGTTTGTATAGCCCAAGCTTGAGATCGGACCCGATATATCCTGCCCAACCCCAACCCAATGTCGGGTCGGTCGGGTTGAACCCGCCCAACTTTCAGCCCTAATATAGACATCACTTTTTCTAGCTTTTCATTGAATAAAAAATGTCAAGTGCTCTAAGAGAGCACCATAGGTTATAGTGTTCCTGGACAGTTTAACAAATTGATCCAAACCGTTCATTTGATCCAAATCACATTTCATGGGCTTCCAAGCAAACATCACCCAAATCTGACAAGTATTAACTATTTGAGCAGTGACATTTAATATGAATGGTGAACACTGTTTACTAAAAAAAGCTCCAAAAACAATTTGATCCAGCTAGTTATTGGGGTACATTGATTCTAAAGAGTCACTTTTGTTGGGAAATCATAACCATTCCATCCATGGCCTGGAAAAGGGATGGCTAGAGAAAGTCAGGCAAAATCAAGGATGGATTGTCATTTGATCAATGTTGTTTTTGGCGGTTAGTCAAAAACATATCTTCTCTAGATAATAGACAGTTCAGATCAATAGATAGATTGGATTTTCCAAGTGTACATATTAAAGTAGGAGCACTATAACTTATAGTCCTGTTAGAGAACTGGAGCATTTCAATGGATACAAACCGTGATACCCTTTCTCATTAAGGTTCACTACACCAAAATCGTGTTTCTGGTACTGCTGGATGTTTGGTTCAGAAACGGCCTAGAGCCGTTTCTGATCTGAAACGGTAATGAACTGTACTCGGCTACTTGCTGTTATACTCAGTTGTTTCCATTTTTTTTGTTGGTGTGTCCTAATTGAGTATTTTATGTTCTTATGTATTATGATTATACTTTATTGTTTTATTTTGAAACAGATGGACGGAATGGATTATATTAATAACCTCTGAGTGGACCCCACATGGCCCGAGAGCCACGTTACTGTATATACCGTAGACTACAAATTATTTTTCTTCATTTCCTTAAACCCAAAATGCCCAAAATCCCTCATTTCCTACCACATCGCCATCTGCGTCTCCCTCTCTCTCTCTCCCTCAATCTCCTCGATCTCCCTCTCCCAATCTCCCTCGATCTCCCTCTCCAGATCTCAACCCTCTTTCTCGATCTCCCTCTCCCGATCACAACCCTCTCTCTCGATCGCCCTCTCCCGATCTCAACCCTCTCTCTCGATCTCTCTCTACCAATCTCAAGCCTCTCCCTCGATCTCCCTCTCCCTCTTCCGATCTTGATCCTCTCTCTCTCTCGATCTTCCTCTCCCTCGATCTCCCTCGATCTCCCTCTCACTCTCCCTCCCTCTCCCGATCTCGCTCTCCCTGCAACATCTCTCTCATATGAAAGATGCGGTCGTGCATTTGAATCTGTGGAAGAAGGTAATGTGACGTCTGCTTACTTCATGAAATTGAAATGACGTCTTCTAGAATCTCTCATCATGAATGTGCATGTTATAATCTTCCGATAGATATTTGTTTTGGTGTATTTATAAATGTTTATGAACATGTAGTTTTGCATTTTGTGGGGTTTTCAGACTGTTTTTATCCAATTTGGAAATCTACTCGAGTTAGAAGAAAGTAACTAAAAGGATAACGAATTATACATATCTGCCATTGGCTTGGCAATTATTTTTGAATTTGAGGTTGTTGGATCGAACACTACCTGATAGGGTTGTTTTTCTTTTTAAAAGAAAGCAAATGAACACCTTAGTTGACCGAGATTTCCCAACTGGTCTTGACTAGGACTCTCTGGTCCAGTTTGGGTTTCAAACACTGCATTAAACTGGAATTTTTGGCTTAAAAGATGGCTATTTGTTCCATTTGACACTTGGAGTGGTGTAAGTTTTTTGAAACTGCATTATCAAAGGTCCCATTTTTCAGCCTTGTGTGCGGCAAATCAGTATCCAGATTCAGGTTGGACGTGAAACACTGGGGATGTTGATTTGGGGAGAAAAGCGTAATTGGAAAAGGGTATTTTCGTAATATATGGTGTTTTGGTTTTGTTGGGTTTTTGGGGTTGAGGTGTTTGCTTGTTAAAAGAGTAGAAACTAGTTGGATCTCCATAATACCCTTGGATGGGTGCTTCCATGGTTCGCTTTCGTAAAGGGTATTTTCGTAATTAGATGGTGTCATGACTTGCTAGTTATTCTTTTGTTGGGCCGAAGCGCTCTTCCCACTCTGTTTGATAGGTTGATGGAAGCTTTAAAACCCGATGATTGACCATAATACCCTTGGATTGATGCTACCATGTTTCTTTAGAAAGGGTATTTTCGTAATTACATGCTGCTCTGGTTTTGTTGGGTTTTTGAGGTGTTTTGTTGGGTTCTGGTCTCTCTATTGCTGTGTTTTGACTGGTTGGGATTTGGCAAGTTGAGAAACCAGTTGAATGACCAAAACAGGAATGCCAAGCGAGTGGACAGGATGAGGTACCTGCAAATGCACGGGCAGGTGTGTGTGTGTGTGTGTTTTTTTTTTATATATATATATATAATAATTATTATTATTTTATTTGTCTTTGTTGAGTTTTGATGGTGGATCGATTTTGGAAGAGTAGGGACTTCATCGGGAGGAAGCGCGAGACCCCGCAGTTCGGTGGGACTGTGGCTCTTCGGGAGATACGGAAGTATCAGAAGTCCTGTGAGCTGTTGATACCCATAGCTCCTTTCATTTGATGCATGGGTATCTGTCTGTTCACCCATTGTGTTTGTTTGGATTGGATGGTTATGATTGTTTGATCAGCCATATGACACTGTTAGGACTGAATGGGCAGTTCAGATTGATGGATTTGACTATTTGAGCAATCAGTACATTTAGTGCCCATTTGGATTGTTGAATTGGTCAATCCAGGATTGGCAATGCTTACAGTTCAAACAAATTTTTTGTGCCAATCCAGTTCAAAATGCACGTATTGGTCCATTTTGTATTGACCAAATCAAGGTTCCAAATGGTCTCTTGCAATGCTTGGCTTGAATGATTGCTGTTTTAGTTTTGGCGTGTATGTTTGGATATTTTGGCTATAACTTCCTACTTGGATTCGACTTTTACAATGCTTAGCTTGAACTATTGATGTTTTAGTTTGGGTGAGCATGCTTCGGCCTTAACTTCCTACCTGAATGTAGAACTTGGGAGTCTTGGGCTGTAAGCTCTTTGAATACTCGAAAACAGGGTGATTTTCACACCCACATTTATTCAAAAGGTCCCATTACAGTCTTCAAAAGTTGTGACTTGAAAGTCATAGGTTTGGTTGATTGGACCAATCGATTAATAGATTCCTACTTGGGAGGTTGTAATTGGGCAAGGCTTGCTCTGTTAGAAAGGTTTTCCTACAACGTATATTCCATGTAATGGTGAAAGTTTCATCTGCAAGTTCTTTGTAGTCTGCTAATCCAATTTTTTAGGAAAGTAGATGCCTCCCTTGCTCATTTGCTCATAGATGTGCTCTTGTGATTTGATTTTGTTCTCTATCTCGAGGTTTGGTTACTAATCTGGTCAACCTCAATCCAACTCAAAACAAAATCATAGTGAAACACAATTAAACTTCTTTGGTACCATTTTACATGTCAGAAATATAAAAGCACAAGAACATTTTATATTAAAAGAACTTGAGAACTCTACAAAAGGTTAGAGCTCTGAGGTGCACAAACCGTTACAACATGGCTAGCTTATACAACTTAGGCCCCCTGAAATCAATGAGTGTCTTCAGCTATTCTCTATGAATCCAGTGGGAATTAAACAACAATGTAATAATCTAAACACATACTAGGTCTCTATTTTCAGTATGGTGTAGGAGGACAGACGAGCTAGTTGATGGCTAGGTTTTGGAAGCCTTTGGAGTAGACCCCATCAAGGGGTTTACAGATTTTCAGGTATTGGCTTGAGTTGCAGCCTACTTTGTAATTACCATGACTCTATTCGTCATTTTTAAACTGAGGAATTTGGGTTCTTGATGGTTTAGCTAGAGCTTCATTCTGGATCTCATCTTTATTATGTTTATGCGGGTGGTGAAAATGCAAAAATCTAGGTAGAAACGTTATGGATTTTTTTTTTTTTAAATAAATCCGGTCTTTTTTAATGGCCAGAGAGAGTTCTATATTACAACGGTTCTTTTACTGTATAGCTAATTTCAATTTTTTGCTGACATTGTTGTAGGAGGTAGCCATGATACGATTGGATATGAGTGAATATATGGAGCGGCAAAGAAAGTAGTTGTCCTACTAGCTAGATGCTTTTAGCCATGGTCCATGCAACGGAGGACCAGATTAGGTGGATGGTCCCAATCCAAGGTCTCCCTTCTACATTTACAGAGGTAGAATCAACTGCCATTCATAGGCAATTTTATAGAGGTGCACTTATCTCTACCAGCTCATCTAACAAGCAGTAGACATCCACTAGTACTTTCAATATTCTCAACCAGGTGGTTATTTTTGAGGTTAAGCATATTCATAGGTTGATCACCCTGTAATTGAGATGATTGTTGGCCAACACCTTGTAGAGTGGCAGATCCGTGTAGCAAATGGAGAACCTCTTCACTTGACTCAGTTACAAGTGCCTTTATAAGGTAATTGCTATCAAAGAAGCAGTACTTGACATCAGACATGAGCTAGAAAAGAATGCTGCATGATATGTTAATTTGAATCAATTAACCATTCCTCACTAGAATTGTTTGGAATTCCACATCAACTTTTATTTCACTTTTGTCAGATATGACTTGGCTTCTAGCATTGTCAAACCTGACTTGACTTACCGTTTTTGAAAAGTGGGAAGGAAAAGATTGAAAACAGGTGAATTTTGACTGTGTTCCCTTTATTGTTTCTGAAATTTTGCTTGTGCTTCACCTACTACACTTTCTTTTCTCCTCCTCACGTGGTTGATAATCTTCATGATTTTGTTTGACTGTAATGTTTTCGATCTGATGTGCAATCTGTATTCCAGTAGACATGTCGGAAGGAGTGCTGCGAACTCTTTCTCTGCAAGCATTAGGCCTGGTACTTGCCAATTCTGTAACATCGTTCAATACGTCACTTTGCAATTTTATATAGCCTTCCTCTTACATCAAAATTTAATCTTCTCACTAGAGTTTATGGATATTTAGTGCTGGTCCATTGTTCCTGCTTGTAGGTATTGTCTGAGTATAAATACTCTTAGTTGATGTACTCTGATTTTTCACTTCTATGTTAGAATTCATGTTGAGTGGACTATTCTTGCAAATTTTTGTCATGTTAGCTGGACTAAATGTTGATTTAACTATTTATGACTTGATTAGAAAAGAAAAGGAAAAAAATCAGGTTGAGAATGGCTAGATCCTAAGTAACTTGAACACAGTCACATGGATCACAAAGGCAACATGAGATATTATCTTTTTTAATTAATCAATTGCCTCAACTCATTTTCCCATAAAATTTGAGTAAGGTCACAAATGAGTTGGTTTTGGTTACTTATTTCAAAATGTAGGACTACATGGAAAAGGAATTGGTCCAAGTATGAAGTACCACTATACGAAATCAGAGAATTAAGAGACTTGAACGCAATGGAAGTGAAGACAGTACAATGAAATAATTAGAAAAAGATGAAAGTGGCCATCAGTCAGGGGTTGGAAACTAAATTATGATGGTTCTCATTGGAGCTCGAAATGGTGGTTATAAGAAATGACATGGGTGAATTCTGGTCTTTGCAAGTGCTCGAAAGCCATGCCAATCCAACCATCAAGTGGGCCTCCACTTGATTTGGAGGTTTTCGGATGGTTTTCCGTTGTTTTCTTTTGTGTGGCACACATGATGATCATATGGGCATGATCTTTGGGCCATTCTATTTCATGGTGGTAGAATCCTATTGGATGGATTGGATTGGATGGCTGACATACACCAAGGTGGGCCCCAACACAGCTAGTTGTAATTTTTTCATTATAGAGTCTTGACAATCAACATTATCCTTTGCTTCAATTTAATCTTTTGAAGAAAATAAATTGTGATGATCGTGCGGGCCATTTTCAATAATTCATCTATAGCTTTGATGAGAAGAAATATGGTTAGTTGCATGTTGGATTGATGCATGTGGTTAGATTGACTATATTTTTTAGCCAAGGACAAGATATCTGCTTGTCTTTGTCGAAAGTCAAATTTGGGTGCATTTAATTTCCATAATATTGTTTCTTTGCTGATGATTTCTGCTACCATCTTATTGATCTCTTCATGGTGATTTTTGTGAGGTTTATTTATTTATTTATTCATTGTGGTTTTCCTAGGTTTTCATCAATTGCCAATGTGGGCCACATTTAAATTATAGAAATACAATGACGACCATGACTTCTTGCCAATGGATGTAAGTTTTAAATTATAGACTATAAGCTGAGTTCATATTCTTTGAATTCTGTTTCTGCACACTTTCTCGCAGAGCATGTGAGGGCTATCCTTTTGTTCTGTTCTTCTATGTAGAGATATTATCATGAATTATTTGCTACAAGCTCTTTAGAGCAGTACTTCCCATCAGTTGCTCAGAGTGATGTGATTGCTAATATTTGAATCAAGCTCTTTTGGACTTTATTTCATTGACCATTGTAGGCTTCCCTCATTTCCATATATTATTGTCAATCCAGCAATCTCCTTAGGTATGACACCATGGAAGTGGTACATTAAAACAGATCTGTTGTCAAGCCAAGCTGGTCCATTCATCTAGTAGGGCAGCATGTGTTTGAGGATAATGGTAAGAAATTAGATGAAACAATGGTTATATTCAATGCACTCTTGTGAAATACCTAATGATGGACCTTAATTTTTTAGCCAGGCATTGTTCACAGTGATTAACTGCTGATGGCCTAGCTATCCCCCACTATATATGAACCCCACCTACTTAGTAGCCTTGATATTTGGTTCTATGTTCTTGATTTTGTCAGTGATTTTGCTGATGATGGGAGGTGGTCAGGTGTTTACTGATAGAGTCGTTCCAAGAATTGGCAAGCTCGAAAGCAAGCTTAAGGCAACTATACAGGACAGGATATACTTCTTGGAAAGTAAGGAGTCTGGGCTCAGAGACCATAGTTGGGCGATGAAAGGACTCCACAGACTCTTCAGATCGAGGCGCATTCTTTCCTATTCATACCCATTTGCATTCTACATGTTTGGGGAGGATCTCTTCAATGATGAAATAACTAGGGAGGAACTGGAATTGAAACAGAACCTTTTTGAGAACCAGCAGGAGTAGCTGGAAGTAAATGTGGAGAGGCTTTCTATGTCTATAGAGCAACCATTTGATGAGTTACCGAAGGATAAGGTATGGGAGGTAAGGATGCAAATCATCAATCTCACCACCCTCATCGACAAGCTCTGCAAGAAAATGTAAGTCGCTGTCATGAACTCTTTTGGATTTGCTAAGGTTGGTACCATGTCCCAACCCGATTTCCTTTGCAGGTATGAGTGCATCGACAACGATCTATTGGGTGCCCTTCCACGGATGCTGAACATTGCTCCATACAAATCCATGGGTGTTGAGAGAGCATCTGAATTTTCAGTTTCATTGGATTCTAATCCAAGCTCAATGAGTATGGAAGCATGTAATTCAGATAGTTATCTGCAGCAGGATTCCCCTGCAAATAAGGCTGGTATGAACTCTTCTCCACAACTAAATCCCCCCTTGGGGCCTGTTTAAATCTGGGCAAAGTTGTGTCATTTACAAGCACGCAGGAGAAAAGTACATGTCCATCGTTTGTCAACCTCCCCATGCATGGGAAGCTAGGCATGTTTGGACTTTTTTTTTTTTTTTTTTTGTTAGCTTGTTAGTACACCCACTGTCAGTTCACACTTCACTGTTAGCCACCCCCACTAGGGAATCGATGCCAAGACCTCAGTGTTGAAACGAGGTATCTTTCACTCAGTCTACCACTTGAGCTAGGCATGTTTAGACTAGTATCCAGGGCATTGTGATCGTTAAAGCATAGATTGATTGTCTCTACTAAAGAGATGAAACTTTCTCAACAACACTATGGTTTCAGTGCACACGAGGAACATTCTTATCCATACATGTGTGACATGTTCCAATATGCCACTTATGCAACCGTCCAAATTCAAGCACTCCACATGTTCATGTGTGCCACCATCAATCTTACAAGCATCGAAGAGGTGTCACATGTGTCAATATGCACATGTAAGTGTCAATGTGCCACTATCCATATTTTGCTCCTCACATGTGCCACAATCCATCATTCTTGTTCAAGTGGGACAAGGAATGAATAGCTAGTTACAACCATTTATCCATGAACAAACTAATCCTGACAACATGTCCATGGATTGCCCACCTCGTGACACAACTTGGCCTGAATCCAGACAACCTCTAGTGTTTTTAATAATCAAACAAACCGCCAGTACTATGCTCTATAACTTGTCCACCATGCGTGGCATACGTTCAATGCCTATCTGGGCTTTCCAAACCAAGAGGCCGATTGTGGATGGAGCACATCCCTGAATTCAAACTGATTAGATGGTCTTGTCCATCCAGTTTCACCATTGGATTTAGACAGCTGGACATTTGGTGATCTTGCCTGGCTGTCAATTTCTCCCTTTTTCTTCACACAGTTTGTAAATGATGCCTTATTATTATTTTTGTTGTTGTAAGATTGATGAATACATTTCTCCATGCTTGATTAGTTTAGTTGGAAGAGTATTGAAGAATTAAGACCCACATTACGTCTAGACTGATGTGGGTGAGCGATTCGTAGGAGCATCTGAGTTTGATAGTTTGTTGGGGATGCCATTTTCCATCTCAATCCGCCCTGGGAGGTGGCCAAAGAGAGTTGAATCCATCCGTCAAATTCAACAGCTTCAATTGTACAGTTTAGATTAAACGACTGCACTGTGATTATGAGTTTCTTCGTACTTAAGTTCTTTTTTAATAATTATGGCCTGTGAAAAAGAGTATTCCGTGGTGTTGTTGGATTCTCTTTGATACTTTGCTCTGTAAATGCCTCCTTTCACTTCTCTCTATTCTGAGTTCAATCTCATGAACTCCATTGTGGATAGTTTAGTTAGGCTGGTTGTCGATGATTGCTCACTATATGGGTCCCCACTGATGGGTCATCACCTAATGCTCAATTCAGATGAGAAACGTACCAAGAGATGGCACGAGTAGCTACAATGCATGTTTTTGTGGGAATCCAGACCCTTAAATATAAAAGATTGTACATATTTGTAGGAATTTATTGTCCTTTACGTAGTTGCATGTTTTTGTGGGTTAAATACTAATAGTAGAACATTGGCTGATGTGCATGTGTGAGAAGACATTTAACACTTACTAATGTAGACATTTGTTCAGCAGGTGACTCTAGCTATCACCCAATACTTGCAAGAATAGGTCTGTCCCAGCCCTTGACTTTTTTAAGTCACCATGTCTATGATATTTTGCAATGAATTCTTGTTCAAAGGATAGTTTTATAATTAGCTAAAGCTGATTTACTTAAATATAATTGGTTCAGATCCGTTGAGAAATTATGGTTTTGTCATGGTCGAAGGTTTCTTGCAGCAATTCGTCTGGTTTCAGATGCTTTTGTACTTGAATCGAGCGAATTAGGGCTTTGAGTGTAAATTTTTGAATAAGTTGGGAAATTTAAAAAAGGTAACGTACCGAATCTTTAATGAGAATTTCCTGCTTCTTTGCCAAAATCATTTCTCTCAAACCAGTGCAGAGCTCTTAAATCTTGTTTAGAAATTGTATATCTTGATTTTAACAGTCAAGATTGATCGACTTTGATGCTTCTTCTTTCGGCCTACAAGTAGAATCTTGTAGTTTATCCTAGAATCCGGTTTCTTATTACACTCATTGATGTAGGTCATACTTGTACATAAGACCAGTTTGGTGGTTGTCCATTGTTTTTTGTGGTCCACATGATGAGGGGACTAGTCTGATTTTTGCATCTTTGTAGTGGGGCCAAACAATGGGTGCATCATCACAGTTTTTGCATTTATGTATTTCTATTTTGTTCATGAATTACTTTACTATGAATAATTGCACATCATTTTTAGGCTTTAACCAGAGATTTAATTTGTACTCTCTAGATTTTATAGGTGATGCTGCTTGCACATTTCAAGCGATTGATGAGAGAGTTTACACATATGCATGACCAAGCTGTTCATCCAACCTGATTCTTGGACCAAGCATAAGTTGTGGGTAAGTTTTACTAACATTTGTGTGAAGCATTGCTCAAGTTTTTAGAACTTTTAGCATAAAAATCAAGTGTTTCCTTAATTGTCTATTTGCGGCCCACCAACCCAAGGATTCAAAGGAAACCTCAGGGATTCATCCATTTTGGACTCATGATGTGTTGTTAGTTGTTACTGATAAAGGTCCTAGAAGGGGTCCTATTGGTGCTACAACTTCCATTTGAAACATCCCTGAAGTCCTAGAAGGGAATTGATGCAAATGGATAAATTCTGGGCATTTTGAAGGAATGGGTTTTGACTTAATCCATCACATTAGGGCATTGGTTTCTTTTAACAGAAATGTTTATGTAGGTGGAGGAAGTTGACAGTTGGATTTGTCTGGCCTTACATGTGCCAGATTTTGGGTTGTCCTTCTGTTGGACGCTCACCTTGAAAATCAAGTTGCAACACTCATCAAGTAAGTACATTTGTACTTCTTGATGTTGAATTGCCCAAGCCAGACAGATATCATTCGACTTTAGACGAAGTTGGAATTGGGTCATTTGTTGCATGACATCATTGCTTTACTAGTTCACCGATTAGCGACAATAGTCTAATACTTTTTTGGGCACTTAACCTTTTTGGACTGTATATATGTTTTGATTGTATAGTTTACTTGATTAGTTGTTTCTATAGACTGGAATGATAGATGTAATGCAGGTTTGTGAGAAATGTGTTGATAGCTTCGATCATCACTGTAAGGTAAGGAATTATATCACAGATAAAACACTTTACTAAAAGTAGACTCTACCAGTTTGGCTAACACCACATTGTTGTTGCCAGTCTCTGAAGGTGGAATTCATGTGTTTAGAGGAGGAGAATTTGGGAATGATCAGCAGCATTTTCAGCAGCAGCTGGGTGGTTTACCTCATTCAGCTGATCATCACCATCCAAAAGGTCAGCATTTGAATCTTTGCTTTGATTTCTTTGATTGGTATTATTGTTTTTATAGTGTTTGTTTATTGAAATATGTTGGTATTTTGGTATCTGAGATTCTTCTGTGATTTCAATGGGATTTTGTTCTAAGCTAATCCTAAACCTAAACTTGAAAACCCAAACCTTGATCAGGTTGCATTTGCATCTGAGGGAATTAAAGATGCTCAGCAGACGGTATGTTTTAAAACTTCTCCTGGTAAAATTTGGTGATATAATTGTGTGCCAAGCATTCACTGAGAGTATCTCCCACCACCTGTAAATGGTAGGTGAGAATCTTGACATGTATTCTAAAACTGACGAAAATTCAGATTGTGAAAATGCTGCTAGATTCTTTCCAACCATCTTTAAATGCTGAGAGATTTAGGCTTACTACTCTCAGTGAAATGCCCATGTATTAATAAGATTTTCACTTTGGGACTCTCAGATCTTGAACCAAGCACGCTTTTGCTTTTTAGATATCAGCTTTGAAATCTGCTAATAAGGAGCTGAAAGGAATGATGAAAACTATGAAGATTCAGGACATCGATGTATGATTCCCCCTTCCTCTGTTCTCAGGACATGCATGTTTGTATTTATGTGAATTATGTTCATGGACTCGGCTACTTTTAAAGATCTATTTGCTAATTGCACAAATAATTACACTATACTATTAAAAAGTAATAGTATATTGTAAATCTTACAAAATCTATTTGGCACCTTGTATTCATCGGACATGGATCACACATCATATCATATGAGCATTGTTTCATGATTTTTGGAAACTCTAAATGGTTGTGATGCTTGTGCATAGGTCTGCACCATGAGAGTAGAGAAGCGCTTGAATGAGATAGTGAATAGGTGCTGGGTTGGGCTGCGAGGATGCTTTGGTGCATCTGCTGAACTATGTGTGGCCCAATATTTTTGAGACGTCCCTCATGTCATAAATGCTGTCATGGAAGCGATTGAAGGGATTAGGGTGGCGTTGGGCAATCGCATTGCATTTCGAACTACCTGTCTTCAAGGGGTGTTTCATCCAGGCATGGAAAGTGAAGGAGGTGTATTGGAAGATCTACAACTCGCTGTACATTGGATCACAAGATGCACTTGTGGCTACCTATCCTGTGTTGGATGACGAGGAGAACAATGTGTTCAGCAGGCCAGAGCTGACGATGTTTGTCTGAGGTGGGTGATAATGGGAAGATAAGGAAGTTGTTGGAATCCAACTGTTTGTTGATGCCGATGAATGTTGGGCTTGAGCAGTCTTCATGAAATAGGTCATCTTCATTGAACAAGATATAGGTAAGCAATGTTTTTATTCTGAGCTTGCAACTTCTCTCTAATATCTTAGTAGTAAAATGCAGAATGTGACTGTTTTTAAACCATTATTCTAAGACATGCTTTTATAAAATGTCTTAATTGGCATGACCTTATTTCTCCACTCTAATTCATGTTATGTTCTTCTTTTGCTATTTTGATCTTTGGAGAAGAGTATCTTCTCATATGTGATTAATAGTTAGGCTATTTATTTTTTGAATGTGGAACATTGCTTTCTAGGGTCTGCGACTGGAACTTCCTGACAACATGCACCCCAAGCTGTTAGACTTGATGCAGAGATGTTGGGAGAGAACTCCTACTGATCAGCCATCCTTCTCACAGAACTTGGAATAATGAAGCAAGTGGAACTTGAAGAACTCCTGCAAGAGGTTCAGGTAAAATCCTTTTCCTAGATTTCGCTTTATGCTCCACATTCATTCAACTCTCCCTACATTTTTGCTTCCACTATTTTGGTTGGTAACTTGAGAGCAGCCAGACATACAGCTGATCTTCATATTGGCTTGTGCATTGTTTTATGCAACGGTTTCGGAACTATTACAAGTTGGTATTGCCAATGGAGTACCTGACGTGAGGCTTTTTGTTTTTTCTTTTCCTTTCCTTTTTTTTTCCTGTCAGTTTTCTAAGTGCATCTGATGGCAAAGTTATAGAGGTGTACCAATAAGATTAGGAAAATTGATGGGTCTGTGTTCCACCGTCTTTTAGTGAAATGGTGAAATGGGTATTAGATAGTCAGTAATTAGTCTCAACTGCTGTTTTTTCTTTCCATAAACATCTACACCATACGTTACGTGGACCTTTATGTGAAAACCTTATTTCTAATATGATGAGCTTGTCCACATACCTGGTTGGGTTTCTCACTCTCTCCTCACATGAACATGGATGCATCTACAGACCCACATCAGCATCATCATCATTACAATCATCGTCAGTAACATCATGATCATTATCATCAAACACAAGTTGCAGCTGCTATTTCTCCTGCAGTTCCAACCAGCTTCTCCTCAGATGGAAACACAAGGTGGGGCCCTTTACTCCCAGTTGTCTGTGATGCCACTGAAATCTGATGGCTCCCTTTGTATCATGGAAGCTCTTACAAGATCACAGCAAGGTGAAGGTATGCTTCTCTTCTTCCATCTCTTCCTTTCAGTTTCTTTTAAATAGCTTCTAAAAATAAAGTCATGTCTATCTCTTTGTTGATGGAAGGAATGATGCCAGCTTCCTCTCCCAAGCTTGAAGATTTCCTGGGTGGTGCAACCATGGGAGCCCACCAGTACAGATCCATTGACAGGGAAGCTATGTCTCTAAGCTTGGACAAAATGTATTACTAGCACAACCCACAAGCCGAAAAACAAGAAAGTGAAAAGATTCTCAGGCCTTCTCCGGCCCAGGCGGTGATTCGAGCCCAACAACAACAGCAGATTTTCACCGATTATGGAAGATGTGGTGTTTTCGTGTCCAAGGACTCATGGGACATGTCTGAGGCAATCACGGATGGTGCGATGTAACGGGCGTCGATGGAGCTTTCATTTCATCCGTACGATGTGATCTGTGGATATGCACTAGACACTAGTTTTAGTTCTAGTTTTTTTTCCTCGTACACTTTAGGTGATCTAGACCATTGGAATGGTGGGGCCCATTGTAGTTGAGGTATTCACAGAATATCTTTTAGATTGAAAGATCCTGCACGTCGATTGTTTGCCTATGATGTATTATAGTTGTACTTCTGTTCTTCGCCTTCCATTAGGAAGATGGTGGTTCCGCTAATTTTGCACATGCCACTAAAAAAATGGGCCCCACACCTGGGCAGGGAGTGGATATTGCGATCATGGTCCGATGATGATCATTCAACAATGCACGGATCTTGTGGTGTGCATGTATACGCACTATCCCTGATCGCTCTGTCAGTCTCAATACATTTTTGTGCATTTGAATTGATACTCCAGCAGAGCGAGGTAGCTGATAAGCGGGGACTCAAAATTAAAACATCTAAATCAAGAAAAGCAATATAGATGGGACATAAAACTGAAATCAATTGACGGGACGATCATAACTTTCAATAACTTTCAATAGGTAGACGTTGAACTACAAGCCATGACTACTTTCAATTTTAGCCGTTCATCATGTGTCCACAAATTGAAATGTGTACTAGAATGTGACCGTTGGCAACATTAATGAGCATTCAAAAGCATTTCTAAAATTTTGTGCCTAGAATGCGACCGTTGGCACCAGAACGGTTTAAAACCATTCTTGAAATTCCGTTTCAAAAAATTGAAACGGTACCCAAAACGGTTCTGAACCGTTCCTGTTTTTTTGCGACGCCTCAATTAGGAACGGTTTGGAACCGCTCCTGAAGCATTTGGTAACGGTTTTAAACCGTTCCTAAATGATGATTTTGGTGTAGTGGTTATATGCCATCCAATCCGCCCATCATGTGACCCCCTTAATATTCTCATTATAGCCCAAAAATCACACCAATCTAAAACCTACCTGCGCCGGACCATGCACAATCATGTTTAAAACTTCTAAAAACACTTTCTGTGGCCCACTTGAATTTTACATTGGCCTGATTTTGGGTGTCAAATCACTCTCTTGGGGTGCAGTCCCTGAATGGATTGGATGGCATATACAAATCATGGTAGACCCTACATACAATCTTAAAGGTTTCGTGGTCCATCTCCACTGTTCCCGTGGTGTCATCTATCTTGTTATTTTGTTTTCCATGGGGCTGATTTTGGGGACAAGGAGTGAATTTGGAGAGGATCACCTTATCAACGGATTCGATGTGGACCCTACTTTACGGTAATGTTTTATTGAACTTATTTTGCAAACCTGCTAGCTAAAGAAACTGCCTGAAAAATCTTACAAACCCTGTAACAACCTTCTAATTCCTGCAGGGATGAAAATCCCTTGCATTGGAGATGGTGCACGTACGAGATTTGAGTGATGGAGAAGGAAAGATGGAATGTCAGATGTGTGGAGTGGATCCATGCATGAAACCATGATTAGGCTCACACCATGAGAAATCCAATCAGTTCTTTGTATTGAACTAGCTAGTCTTCGAACCATAGAAAGTACTGATTGGGGTCACAACAGTTCATAATGGAGGGCACTTCATTCCCAACCTTTTCCTGTGGTTTGGTCTACTTTTGATGTGGTTTTCCCCCGTTCCTGGGTTCATGCCCTGAAATGAAGATACAAATTGAATGGATAACAGAGATTTCACGTAACTTATAGCAGGCTCCACAGAAGTTGTTCGAATGCCCTTTTACAGGGTCAAGCTATAGCAGATGAAACTAATCGAAATTTAATTTTTTATAGAGAAACCGAAAAAAACCTTCTTGTTCATTCGAAGGTTCCTTAGTGGGACCCAGCAGGACGCAGGGGAGGACGTGAGGTCGAGCACTGTCTTCCTCAAGAGGATAACTATTCCGAATCCACGGAACTTCTCTGGACTTCTCACAAAGGCTTTTCGAACCCATGAGAAAAGAAAGCAGGAAAGAGAAATAAATTCTAATAAATTCGAATTTGATTAATGAATCAATAAAAATGAGTTCACAACCCTTTAAATAGGGGTACCAAGCAATGAGAAAGAAATCAGAATCAAACTACAACTAAAACTCCTAGAAATCGCGACTTACTATAAATAGTAAACTTACTATTTACAGACGGTCGTGATGTCTACTAGTGCGCAAGGTTTTCAGCCAAAAATAGTAAGTGTCTTATTTGACTTCACCAAACCATTCTCCTAATATTCTAAGCTCTTTTCACGTTGGGTGCAACTCCTAAAGCCCGACAGATGAAGAGTTATAATCAAACTAAAACTTACTATTATAGTAAAAATGAAATTAAAACAGGGAAACGACCGTCGATGCAGGGGTTTTTCACAATTTTGGGCTGTGTAACCTGGCATAACAGGGTTGGTTGGCTAAAGTAGCTCGTTCTACCCCAAAATCATATATTTTACGCCAGCTAACTCATTCCGGATTGTGAGATACGCCCGATCTAAGGTCCGACGGTCCGGATCACTTCTGTCGTCGACCAGGCCTTTTCTGATCCATCTTGCCCATGAAACTGTCCATGACCCACTCTACATCAGTCCCCTTCACTTCAAAAGAACTCGTCCTCGAGTTCTCATCCTGTGTTGGTTCATGATACTCGGTCAGGTCTGCAACGTTAAAAGTCCGTGAGATCGCCATGTCATCTGGAAGATCAACAACATAAGCGTTATCATTGATCTTTCAGATGATTGGTACCGGTCCAATCTTTTTATTCTTCAACTTGTTGTACGTTCCAATCGAAAATTGTTCTTTGCGCAGATGGATCATTACTTGGTTGCCCACCTTGAACCTTTTTGTCCCCAATGCTTATCCGCTTGCTCCTTGTATTTTTCGTTCGAGGCATGTAGCTTGGTTTGTACATTCGCATAAATGCCCATGATCTTATCATCCATATATTCTGCTGCGATGCTCATGCCTGAGAGCTTGGGCAGATGGACCAAGTCTACTGCATGGCGAGGTACTCGTCCGTAAATAACCTGGAATGAGGATTTTCCTATCAAGCGGTTCACCATGTTGTTGAATGCAAACTCTACTTGAGACAAAGCCAAATCCTACTGCTTCGATTTTTCTCTTGAAATACATCGAAGGAGATTTCCCAATGTGCGATTCACAACCTCGGTTTGTGATCAAATGCACCAGGTGGTAGCGCGCCGAACTGAAGTCGTGTATCGAATCGAGTCCACAAAGTCTGCCAAAAGTGGCTTATGAACTTCGTGTTACGGTCAGAAGTAATAGTCTTGGGAACCCCGAGTAACCGCACAATTTCTTTGAAGAATGGATTCGCCACGTGTGTTGCATCAAGTCTTCTTGTATGGAATAAAGTGCACCATCTTGGAGAAACGATCTACTACCACAAACACCGAATCCATGCCGCGTTGTGTTCGTGGGATACCAAGCACGAAGTCCATAGATAAATTCTCTCAAGGGCCATCAGGCATGGGTAATGGGGTGTAGAGGCCCGTATTATGAGATTGCCTCTTGGAGGTCTGATAGATATAACAACGTTGGACTGCCTTTCCCACATCACGTACCAATTGTGGCCAGTAATACCATTCTTCCACAAGAGCTCGCGTCTTGTCTCGCCCAAGGTATCCACTGAGGCCACCTCTATGTAGCTCTTGGATTATCTGTTCCCTTAGTGAACTGTTTGGGATGTATAGTTGATTTTCCTTGAAAAGGAAACCGTCTTACATATGTAAATCGCCGGGGTGACCTTCTTGGCATCTAACCCATGCATCCTTGAAGTCGTTGTCATCAGTATATATGTCTTTGAGGCACTCGAATCCGACAACCTCATTGCTCATAGTGACTAACAAAGTTGCACGGCGATTCAGTGCATCAACTACTTTGTTCTGTTACCTTGACTTGCATTTTAGTATGAACGTGAATTCCTGCAAAAATGAGATCTATCTAGCATGCACACAGTTAATGTTAGCTTGACTATTAATGAATTTGAGAGCTCGATGGTCTGTGTAAAGTATGAATTCTCTTTGAATCAAATAATGTCGTTAATGTCGCAGTACCTGGACTACCGCGTACAACTCGATCTCATATGTAGACCACTTCTTGCGTGCATCGCTAAGTTTCTCACTGTAGAAGGCTACCAGCCTACCTTCTTGATACAAAACTCCCCCAATTCTGACATATAAGGCATCACATGCGACTTCAAACAGTTTGTCGAAGTTGGGAAGTACAAGAATCGGGGTCGTAGATAATCTGTGCTTGATTTCGGCAAAGCTCTTGTCGGCTTCGTCAGTCCACTGAAACTGCCCTTTCTTTATGCAATATGTGATTGGTGACACAATGGTACTGAAAATTTTCACGAACCGACGATAGAATATTGTCAGTCCATGAAAACTTCGTACTTCGTGAATATTTGTAGCAACTAGTCATTCTCTAATTGCCTTCACCTTTTCCTCATCCACCCGAATGCCTGTGGAGGTTACGACAAAACCCATGAACAATAGGTTATCAGTCATGAAGCTGCACTTTTTTATATTGAGGTACGGTTTATTTTTAGTGAGCACTTGAAGGACCATCTTGAAGTGTTCCATATGGGTGGTTTCATCTTGACTGTATATCAAAATATCATTAAAATAAACCACAACGAACCGCCCAATGAAAAGTTTCGAAACTTGGTTCAATCTCATAAATGTGTTAGGCGTATTCGAAAGACTGAAGGGCATGACCATCCATTCGTATAATCCTTCCTTGGTCTTAAAGGCCATTTTCTACTCTTCATCCAAACGTATTCAAATCTAATGGTAGCTGCTCCTTAGGTCCAATTTAGAGAATATTTTGGCACCCTCTAACATGTCCAGCATATCGTCCAATCGTGGTATAGGAAACCTGTATTTTATGGTAATTTTGTTGATGGCTCGACTGTCGACACACATGCACCAACTCTCATCTTTCTTTGGAGTTAATAGAGCTGGTACAACATATGGACTCATGCTTTCTTAAATAAGACTCTTACAGATCAACTCCTCTACTTGTCCCTGCAGAATCTCGCGCGCATTCGGACTCATTTGATAATGAGGATGATTAGGTAAACTGGACCCAGGGATAAATCGATATGATGTTGAATATCCCGCATGCGGGATAACCCATCGGGAAGGTCATCGGGCCAGATTTCTTTGAATTCATGTAGCAGGGGCCTTAATCTTTCAGGGATGATGGTAGGCTCGAGTTCTTCCCCTTTTACAATTAATGCATAAGTGTATCCTGTTTTTTTGGATTCTTCCACGAAGTCCCGTATGGTTAAGAGAAAATGGCCCTCCACTTTAGAAGTTTCAGGTGGTCCCTTTGGATCCATAGGGGCCAATATGGTCTTTTAGCCATCATTAACGAAGATATATATGTTATCTCGCCCTTTATGAGTAGCGTCACGGTCAAATTGTCAAGGTCGACCGAGTAGTATATGACATGCTTCCATGTCAACCACATCGCATACTACTTCATCCTTATAATGTTTGTCAATTGAAAAGGATAGGTGCACCGTTCAGTTACCTTTGTTTCGCTGACCTTCTTGATCCAGCCGATTGTATATGGAGAGAGATAACGCTCCGTTTTCAATTACAATTTTTTCACCATGACCTTGGAGACGATGTTCTCATTGCTCCCACTATCAATGATTATGTCACAAATCTTTCGATTCACCGTACACCTAGTGCGGAAGATGTTATGCCACTGTGGACGCACTTCTTTTCTTAGCGCATATAATAGTCGCCTCACGACGATCGACTCGCCATGATCTTACTGAACCCAACCTGAATCATCTGCCTCATCCTCTGTGGTATGCTCCTGTTCTTCAATATCTGGATCTTCATAAGCATTATTAGCACTACCATCATTGATGGTGAGGTTGGCCACTTTTCGCTGGAGATAAGTATTTAATAGGTGGTCCGGTTGGCCACAACGATAACAGTTGTCAGGCTTTGGCCGAACATAGGGGTTCAGGATTCTACTTGGACCAGCAGCAGTCGATACGCCCCTTTGAGGTCAACCTTACCCACTTCCTTGATCTCGGTTCTCAGACATAGGAGGTTGAGTGCGTGCTCCTATGGGCTCCCTCCCCTTAGGCTATGCAGTTCCCTAGGGCGGACCTGCAACAGGGATCCTTGCAGTGGGATAGGTCTGTGTGTTAGGACGTTCAAGTCGTACTTCTGCCCAAGTAGCCAACTTGATCACATCATTCATCGTCCAGACGGACTGCCTCTGGACCCGATCCTGGATAGTCATACGCAATCCATCGTTGAATCAGGCGACTTGCTGCGATTCGGTCTCGACCAAATCGTTATGTGTCGTCAGATGGTAAAATTCTTTTGCGTATTCTCTCACCAACCGACTACCCTATCGACAATTTTGGTATTATTGGAATAATACCTGATCGTAATCGCTAGGGAGGAATCGGGCACGTAGTAGCTACTTCATCCGCTGCTAGGTGCGGATTAGTGATTTCATCTGCCTGGTTCGCGTGAGTTGCAGTTGTTCCCACCAAGCTGAAGTTCCTCCTTTCAACTTATAGACCATAAACTTGACTTTCTTTACTTCAGGGATGTCCATATAGTTGAAAAATCGCTCAACTTCAGAAAGCCAATCGAGGAAATCCTCAATGTGTAGTTGGCCATTGAAGTTAGGAATATCAACCCATATCTTGAATTCTCGATCCATTCGATCTACTCGATCGCTGCCATGTCTGGGGTATTGGAAGATTATGTCGTCAATTTCCTCCTTACTGGAGCCCCCTTCCTCAGGAATGACCCTTGGATGCACTGCCGGTACTATCCTGCGATCAGGGCGATTACGAGTTTCAGTAATTGGTGATGGAGGATTAACACTAGGAACACAGAGTTGTCTTAGGTTTTCTGCCAAGAGATCCGCTATATGGTCGATAGAAGCCTGCAGTCCTTGCATGGCTTGCTGATTCTCTTGTTGTGGTACTTCGAAAGCTACCGTCGTTAAAGGTAAATATCCTGGAGCACCGTCCATGGGATTGTTGCCCGACCCATCGTTAGAAGCCATTGATTCGAGGAGAAACCTCACTTTGATACCAAACTGATGCAGGGGAGGACGTGAGGTCGAGCACCGTCTTCCTCAAGAGGATAACTATTCCAAATCTATGGAACTTCTCTGGACTCCTCACAGAGACTTCTCGAATCAACGAGAAAAGAAAGTAGGAAATAGAAATAAATTCTAATAAATTCGAATTTGATTAATGAATCAATAAAAATGAGTTCACAACCCTTTAAATAGGGGTACCAAGCAATGGGAAAGAAAGCAGAATCAAATTACAACAAAAACTCCTAGAAATCGCAACTTATTATAAATAGTAAACTTACTATTTGAAGATGGTCGTGATGTCTACTAGTGCCAAGGTTTTCAGCTAAAAATAGTAACTGTCCTATTTGGCTTCACCAAACCGTTCTCCTAATTATTCTAAGCTCTTTTCATGTTGGGTACAACTCCTAAAGCCTGTCGGATGAAGAGTTATAACTAAACTAAAACTTACTATTTATAGTAAAAAAAAAAGAAATTAAAACAGGGAAACGACCGTTGATCCAGGGGTTTTTTGCAATTTCGAGGTGCGTAACCCAACATAGCAGGTTTGGTTGGCTAAAGTAGTTCGTTCTACCCCAAAATCATATATTTTACATCAGCTAAGTCACTCTGAATTACGAGATACGCTTGATCTAAGGTCCGACGGTCCAGATCAATTCTGTCGTCGACCGGGCCTTTTCTGATCCATCTTAGCCATGAAACTGTCTGCGACCCGCTCTACATCACAGCACCATTCTCCAGCCGTTATATGCTTTAGTGTTTCATTCTCCAAAACCCTTCTATTTGGAAGCTTCATCCATTAGACTGACTACCATTCTTCTGCATTCTATTATCCGGTTATGAACGCCACCTGCAGGATGCCCCCAACCCCTCCGTCCTATGTCCTCAAGGATAGAGTTGTTGGAAGGTCTGAGCGCTCATCACTATTTAGGGTATGGTTCCAAGGTGTATGTGATTTGTTTATCTCAATTTGGTTTCCTTTGTTCTGTAATACCTTTCCAAGGTGGCCATAGTAGTGCATTTTAACATTTGTAGTCACCATTAGCTTATTAGGCTCGATATGGATCTATGGTCGACTAAAGTCCACGGGCTTACCTCTGGAGGTCAAGGAATTGTGAAATTCTCTAACTTGAATGATTCCTATGGTTGGCCTACGATCGTGGGGATCCAAGGGCCTCAGTTACAAGAGAGGAAGGGATTACGCACCCTCTCCTGCTTGCACTAAGTGCAGTCTCTATTTTAAGGGATGTGTGACTATCAGGGGAATATGATAACTTCAAATACATTAATTATGTAGCCATGCTTCGCTTAACCCCCACGGGAGGGTGGGGCAAGTGAAAGAAAAATAAAAGAGATCTAGCTTTGCTTCGCAAAGTCGGGAGACAATGGGCAGGAAAACAGAATAAAATAAAGGCAATTAAAAATAAATGTAGTAAAAGAATGAGAATATAGTATATTTATAATGGAATATGCGGAATGAACCGCGTTCTGAGCTTAATTGAGATGTGAGAAAAAGAGAGAGGTCAATCACCCTTTTAAGTCAAAAGGGATGGTTTGAGTGAAGTAGGGCTTAGGCAAGGTAGGGGTTGCGTTGGGATGTCTTAGGTGGCAGGGTTTCCTCGCTATTAAGAATAGAGTTTGAGTTAAGGCTTCTAAAACTTCTCACAACCTCTTTATTATTCTTTTCTATTCTACTTCCCCAAACTGAATGTCAGTGGCTAAATTTATAGGCTTGGAAACTGTTGTCCATCGAATAGCCAATTGGACACTTGGTAGAAATTTGTCATGTAGGATCTGTAAGAGAGCATCTAAATCTTTGGGTGAAAAAAGTGGGCCCAAGTGTTAGTCGGCCAATGGTTTACTATCCCTTACTTCAAGGAAGCACCTATTTTCTTCCCTCCTACTGTTTAGCTTATGGGGTTTTCCTCGACCTTCGGGGGATGACTACCTAAGTGTCCTTGAGGGGATGAAACTAATAAGGAAAATAATACTTAGGCTTCCAACCCAAGTGGGTCCAATCACATAGACTATACAAGATGCAACACTATAAGCATATAATATATAAAGGAGATAGTGATCTAGTGTGTGCATATAAGTTAAGTGCTTAACATGTAATCCAATTTAAACATTCATATAATTCAATTAATCAAACACATAAGCATGAATAGATTACAAACATCAATCGCAAACACAAAGATGTGTAGTTATTAGGCTACTTGCCTACTCCACTTATGGTGGATGCAATCTCCTCGAGTGTTCCAGTATTTTACTATTATATATAGGTTTTAAATCAGATTCACCTTTAACCTTTATAATATTTTCTCTTAGGCTAATCACTAACCTACATGTACATTCTCGCATCAGAGGAATTGGTGGCTCATGCAGAGACTTAGTTGGTTTTTTATCGGCTAACCAACAACCACTAGTGGTCATAATCTAAGTCCCTATGTACACTCCCACCGGAGGCTCCCTTTAGAGATTAACACATGTTCGTATGTTGTTTCTTACACCGGGTATGCGGGCATGCCAAAATTGGAATTGCGGCTCCAATTCAAACCAAACAACAATGACCCCGAGCGTTGAGGTAGGCAGACACATAGTGTATGACCGAGATCTAGAGAGATCGGTTACCTATTCAGCCACTCGCTCAATGTGTAAATTAGACAGGTGATATTCAGAGGGTGGGGCTCATCCTCTGATAGTGGGTTACTCCTTTGCCTTCCATACAAAATGACTTTTCAATACAAATCAAATGGAAAGAGAGAAATTCTTACAGTCGGTCGCAAGGAGCAGCTGAAGAACACCTTTCTGATTGATGAACTGAGCCTAGCATGCGAACATAGACTCGAATTATAGCTAAGATTACGTGCTACGAGATTGCAGCTACGATTTACTCTAAGTAATGTAAATTAGCAGAGTTAGAAAGTAAAGGTTACGCTGGAAACGTAAATTTGCTTAATAATGAAAGTAACAGATTACACCAGGAAATGTAAATTGATAGGATAATTTGAAAGATAGATTTGGTTTGTTTGGGTTGGTGTGAGATGATCTTTCCTCTTGAATTCCTTTTTTATTTATAGCTTTGATCCAACCGTTCTGGATCTTTTGCACGTTCTGACGATTACCATAACCGCTCTCCACTACTTGGCTTCTTGATGCTTCTTACGTTATGTTTCCTTTGCTTCCTATTATGCCACCTATCAAAATATATATTCTGCCCCTCTCATTTGATTGAGTAAGCTTAGAAGTGGTGCTAGACGTCCCATGATTGTGCATTTTCAGCAAGTTTGTCAAAGTAATCCCACACATCATCGACATTTTTGTTCATGAATTCCTCATTACACATCCTCTTTACCAATTGGCGCATAAGAGATGTCAGTCCATCATAGAAGAAATTTGTTATGTGCCACGTTTCAAAGCCATATGTGGGCATGAACTAACAAGACCTTGAACCGTTCCCAATATTGAAGGAAGTTCTCATCTTCCTTTTGGGAAAAGTTCATGATAGACTTCCTTATGGTGTTCATCTTATGGTATGGGAAAATTTTTTTTATGAACTCCCTTGTCATGTCGTTTCATACGCCAATGGATCGTGGTTGTAGTGAGTGCAACCATGTCTTAGCTTTTTCTTTTAAGGAGAAGGAAAAAAGTTTTAGCCTGATTGTGTCCTCCAACACGTTAGGAAAGTGTAGAGTGGCTATTATCTCATCAAACTCTTTTATGTGTAGATATGAACTTTCAGATTCAAGTCCATAGAACTTCGGAAGGAGTTGGATCATTCCTGGCTTGATATCCATATTTCTTGCATTGTGTGGAAAAATCATGCAGGAAGATGTGCTCACCCCCGTCGGTTATAAATAATCTCGTAGAGTACAAGGCAGGGGTGCATGATGCACCTCATTCTCATCCTGGGCCTCCTCAACTGGGTGTTGACGTTGATGTGCAACCATCACTTCTATTGACTTAGAGGATCTTAAGTGGTGTCTAATTCAGTGATGGATAGGCGACCCTTCAGCTAATCCTCATTCTCTCAAGAGACCAAGAGTGTTATCACGGACCTACTTGGGCATGAAACACCTGTAGCTCTCAAGTAACTAAACAATTGAAATCTAAGAGAAAGAAAAATAAAACCTACAACAAATAAGAAATCTAAAAAGATAAAAGAGAGTTGGAGAGAAGTTACCCGATTATGATTGCTATGTTAGGATCCTACAAAATAGAAAAACAAGGTTAGTCATTAAAAACAATTTCAGAAAAATCCTAACCTAATAACATAACAGAAAAATAAACTCAAATCTTAACCTAATTCTAATGCTAATTAATCTCAAAAAAATGCAGCCATAGTCCCCAGCAACGGCGTTAAAAACTTGTTTACAACCCTAAGTGTAGGGTCGTGATGTAGTAATAACTCGGTGAGACCGAGGTCGAATCCACAGGGACTAAACTTATATGTATTCTGAAAATAATTAGAAGTAGAACTGAAAGAAGATCTAAATCTAAATTTGGAATATAAGGAAATAATTGTGAATGAGATTTCAATAATCAAAAGGGAACTAGGGTGCCAAGGATCCACTTGTGGCTATCAGGATGTTACCTTACTTTGATTGAAGAGACAATTGGAATTAGAGTCCTATCCTATCCAATTGGAAGATGAAGCAATTATACTAAATCTGAACTTTTCATTGACATATCCACACATGAAGGAGTATTGTGATGATTGAAAGATATTCCATCACCGTACCATGCCCAGGAGATGATGGTGAACAACAGGATTTACTAATCTCATAATCTCAAAATAGGAAAAGAAGATATCCAAAGCTATCACAACGTCTATTGTAATTTATGTCATAATAAATAATAGAAAACTGAAAATATTCCTTTAATATCAAAATAAAAATCAATGGGGTTTAACAAGAACAAGAATTAAAGCAAGAAAATCATCCCAACATGCTACAAGTTTCACCTCTTAGCCTTAGCTAAGAGGTTTAGCCAACCATAGACATGATTGGATCTAAAATCCTAAAAGAAAGCATTAAAAATAAATAATGAAGGAAGAAAAACTCTTGGGAGGGTACTCCACCCTTTGGCTCCGCTTCTTAAAACCTAATTCATTTTTAGAACTCCTCAAAGAACCCATATTTATAGCCTTAGTCCATCCGTCTTTGAAAACTGTCTCAAATTTACGCACTCCGCGTAACGCCTTCGATGTCATCGAACAGCCTTCGATGTCATCGAGCGTAACTTGAATCTGTAATTCGCGCCTTTTCGCACTGCGTAACTCTTCATGTCATTGAACATACCTTCGATGTCATTGAACAATCTTTTGATGTCATCGAAGGGTGTTCGAGTAATCAGAATGTATCCAGAGTGTTCCACCGAGTTGCTCCAGAACTCATCAAAAATCGCGATGTCATCGAACTGCCTTTGATGTCATCGAGCTGGTCTTCGAGCAATCGAACAGGTCTTCGATGTCATAGAGAACTACATCCAATTTTTCCAACGATAATGTGAGACCCGTATTCTAGCCCGTACTGTTCCGTAAACTTTCGTAGTCCTCCTAATCGAATTCCGACAACCCGCAACGCGTTGATAGCATTGGGTCATGCTCTTGAGTTACATCCTATAAACCCGAGCCAACTTAAACCGAGACCTATGTCATTGCGACTGCACCGTCGCCACGATTTCGACGACACGTCTCGTGCGTCAATGCGACGCTCATATTATGAGATTCGGCCCGTGCATTATTTCGGCCGTTGATCGCTTAATCATGAGACCCACCTATCCTTGCTGTTGTACTTCCCTAGAAACATAATTACTATGATGTCACCCTAGGGGTGACATCACCCTACCCTACCCCTAGCCCTAACTCCTTATAAGCAACCACCCCTTCCCTTTTCCCCATGAGTTAACCCTGGCATTTATGGCCTCACATGAATTAATTACTCTCTCCTTCTCTCTCTCTCTCTCTCTCTCTCTCTCTCTCTCTCTCTTCTTCTTCTTCTTCATTTTCTCTCTTAGTAAGAGAGAAGCTAAAAACATCCATAGCAGCCCTCCCATTTCTAGCCACATTCACCTTAGATCCCCTCCAATCTAACCATTAGAAGCCCATCTCTACCGTTGAAGGAGCCTCATTGAAGCTTTGGAGCACTATGGAGGAAAAAGATGGAAGGTAAGTGCATATTTAGGGTAGATTTCTCCATTTTTATGAGGTGGATGCTTCTCTCTCTCTCTCTTTCTCATTTTTTTTGATGGCCCACCCGACGATATACATATTGTATCCATGCTGTCCATTTAGTGGACCACACTACAACCCACTGGTGGAGCCCACCTTGCTGTCCAAACCTGGATGGATGGAAAAACACAAATGTCATACTCATCAAGTGGGCCACGTACATGTGGGACCCACCATGATGTTAGTGTTCATCCATGTCGTCCAGCGTCCAGAGACGCTGGATGTGATAGGGATGGCTAACATGGAGTGCGTGCAGTGACTCGGGTATGCACTAACAAGCTAACAAAAAGAAAATAATAAAATAATATTTAATACATATGAGTGAGATTTTGGGGTGGGCTGTTCATACAGGCCCCACCTTGATGTATGAAGTTAATCCAAGCCGTCCATTCCGTTTACTAGCTCATTTTAGGCGTTGAGCCGAAAAATGAAGCCAATCTGACTTTCTGGGGGGCCATAGCATGGAAAACGGTGGTTTTCGCTGTTAAAATACATTCTGATGTTTCTGTACCCCAAAATATATCGAATATTGGGCTTGTTTGGCTTGTCTTCAGTCGTAGCGACCAATGGTTGGGTCGAATTCCCCTGATGCGGGCCCCACACATGAAAAACCTCAGAAAAATATGTTTTTTTAAAAAAATATAATATATATTAGGTACATTCTTCTTGTGGCAGACCTCAGGGGCCTTGAGCGTCTGGCTGGACGTGAACGGGCAGGGACGTGGGTCCCTGCCATGGGCCCCACCGTGATGTGTGTCGTGTCATCCACACCTTACAATTGGTAGGCCCCTTAGGGCAGTGGGCCCCACCCCAAAAATTAGCCACATCCAAGGCTCAGGTGGCCCACATCATAGGAAACAGTGGAGGTTGAACCGTCTGCCATTGAAACCCATTTTGGGGTTCACAGAAGTTTTGGAACATTATGAAATTTGTTTTTCCTATTCATATGGGTCCGTGTGACCTTTTCAACGGATTGGATGGAAAGTAAACATTATGGTGGCCCCACATGGGACCCATAGTGATGTATGTGGATGGTGGACACCACATGTATGTGTTTTATCAATGTCGTCCAGGCATTCGCTAGACGGCCAGTAGGCCCCACCATGTCTGTGTTATATCCAACCGTCCTTCTATCTGGTGGGCCACACATGTGGACCCACCAGGTATGCTGTCCATTCCTATGGGACCGACCATGATGCATGTGTTGCATCCAAACCGTCCAATCCTTTGGCAAGCTCATCCTACAGGCTTGAGACTAAAAATAAGTCAGATCTAAGGTTTAAGTGGACCCCACCTTACTGTATGTATTCTATAATCACACCGTCCGTGGAATGAGTTTTCAGAGGCTGGTGTTTGATTATATATATAATAATATATAATAATGCCTAATATAAATAATAGTAGTATATAATATTATATGATGTTATATAGTGGGCCCCATGTGGACCCACCTTTGTGAAAGAGGCTTGGCTGGTGTATGTTTACACCAGCTATATTGATGTTGTTTATAATATAATAACATATTATATTATTAAATAATATATATATTGTCGGCGTATATCTTGTGAGCCTTCACGTGGATTCCACCTTGATTTATGTATCTGATCTGCACCGTCCAGAGGTACTAGACGATGGTAGCCACCTTGAGATGTGTTTTATCACCACCATCCATCCAGTAAGCTTGTGGGTCCCACTATATAACATCAACAAGTTTTGTGGGGCCCACATACGAGGTATGTGTTGTATCCTCACCATCCAGCACAAGCACAGTGGGATTCCACTATGAAGTATGTGTTTCTCCACCCCGTCCATTCATTGGACGTGGCCCCACCATGGCAGCATGTGGCGTCATACCCGCTTGATAGATGAGAAATTAATATCAACAAGTTTTGTAGAGCCCACTTGATTTATGTGGCGTATTCCACTCCACTCATCTATTTTACATCCATGACCGTCCATTAGTGCAGCCCATTAAGGTAGCCCACTTGATGCATATTGGCCCATTGATTCAGCCCATTTAACCCAACCTATTGATTCAGCCCATTTAAATCGACCTATTTGATTGGCCCGCTTATGTCGGCCCATTTAATTGATTTAGCCCATATGATTGATTCGGCCCACTTTGATATATATGAGGCTCATGTTATGAGGCCCACTTTGATATACTTGTGACCCATTTGTGAGGCCTACCTTGATATATTTATGGGGCCCATTAGTGCGGCCCATTGATGCAGCCCACTTATTGTATATGGGGCCCATTGGTGTAGCCCAATGATGCAACTCACCGTGATGTGTATGTTATCTAGGTTGTTCTTTGGCTGGGCCACTGGTAGGCCCAGCTGAGATGAATAGGCCCACTTATTGCTTATGCAGGGCCCACCTGTTGTGTATGTAGCCCTTATATGAGGCCCATTGTGATGTATTCAAAGCCTATGGGCAAGGCTCATTGTAATGTATTCGAGGCCTATGGGCAAGGCCCATTGTGATGTATTCGTGGCCTAAGGGCAAGACCCATTGTGATGTATATTAGGCCCATAGGGTATGGCCCAATGTGATGTATTTGAGGCCCATGGGCAAGGCCCATTGAGATGTATCTTAGGCCCATTGTGACATGTTCGTGGCCTACGGGCAAGGCCTACTGAGATGTATTTCCGGCCCATATGTTGTGGCCCATTGTAATGTGTATAAGGCCCATGTAATGCGACCCGTTGTGGTGTATATTTGGCCCTTAAGCGAGGTCCATGGTGATGCATATTAGGCCCTCGTGTGAGACCGCGAGCCCACTATATGTTTGGCCCTATGTGGGCCACTCCTTGGGAGTAATGTTGGTTAAAGGTCCATGTTGATGGGCAATGATAGTTAAACGTCCACATTACGACCTTCTTTTAGGCCTAGTTAGGCCCATTCTCGTCATTCTCTAATGGGTTAACCCAAACGAATGGGCCCCCATTGATATTGCTTATAACATCATCGGTCGTCCATCTATGGACCCCGCCTTGCGTTGTGACAGATTACTGATTCCGTTTGACGTGGCTGATTTACCAATTTCGATTGTCGTGGCCTTTTTGACGTATATGAGTCCAAGTATCGGGCCGATTCCAAGTGTTGATTTCGATTGTTAAGGCCGATTTCGATTGCCGAGGCCGATTGTCAAGACCTATCTGATACATAAGCGACTTGTAGTTGAGGTCTATTGTGATGTATTTATGGCCTATAGGCAAGGCCTATTATGATGTATTTGTGGTCTATGGGCAAGGCCCATTGTGATATGTATTAGGCCCATGATGTATGTCCCATTTGATGTATTCAGGACCCATGTGTAGGGCTCACATGTCATGTGTTTGAGGCTTATGAGCAGGGCCCACCTGTTGTGTATATGTGACCCTTAAGTAAGGCCCATAGTGTTGTATATTAGGTCCTTGTGTGAGGTTATAGGTCCACTATATGTTAGGCTCTATGTGAGCCATTCCTTGGGGGGCAATGTTGGTTAAATGTACACATTGTCAAGGTCGATTGTCGATGCTGGTTATGGATACCAATTATGAGTATGTGATAGCATAACATCATGATACATGCTCATATGTATCATCTGCATGTTTGTTATGAGGTGTGGTTGATCATTGCATATGTCATTGAGCATGTTGTTATGAGACTCCCTAATAGGCGAAGGTTATCTTACATGAGTGCACGGTGTGCACAGGATTGATGCATGACTGGATTGTATGACTCATGCATCTTTCATTATGATTACTGTACGCCCTAGCGACATCAGGGTTGTAGCCTCCACAGCCATATCGTGGATGACCAGACGGGACACTAGAAATTTGTTCTAGCATCGGGCTGCCATAGATGGCCCTGAGTGAAAATCCCTAAACCCTCTTAGTACCAAAGGACGCCCCAACGTCGAGACCGAGTGGATACATAAGCGCTCGAGTGCCGAATACCAGGAGGCCGCGTCTCCCACTGTGTCGTGGTCGGTTAGGAGGGGGTGTGGCCTTACTCGCTCGAGGGTAAGGGGCATTGCTAGGCTGAGTTTGACCAGCTCGTGAATGGGTCCGCTATCGACGTGCCGGATAGGTATTGGCAGACTATTGGTCAGGCAGATAGTGAGGTTTCTTATGCTCACTTGGACTATGCAGCTGGGAGAGCGGTAATGCCATTTGGAGTGTACTAAACCTTGGTGATGATCCCAGAGATAAACCGTAATGATATGTGGACTTATTGGGCAGGAGTTGCATACTCATTCATTCATTTATTCATTCACTATTCACTCGGGCTGGTGGTGCGCAACTATTTGTTACGTGTACCTTCGCAATGGCTAGGATTTCGGTTGGGGTGCACGACTAACCTGAGATCAGGAGTTTACCACATTGATTTTGACTATCCAAATTTAGGTATGGGACTGGTTTGGATAGAAGTCCCTTGTGATGGACCCCATAGCCTGCGATACTACGTATTATCATCCCGACTTTACACTTCGGCTTGGTCATTTCATTCGCATCGCATATCGCATTACATCCGTGGCATATGGCATTTTGGGTTGCTATGTTTCTGTACTTATATGACTTATACGGACTTAACAGGATTTACATATTGCATTGTACCCTCGCCATCTGATAATTGTCTCTCTTTGACTCCTCATTTACATAACTGAATTATATTGCTTACTCTGATACTAGATGACTCATGGACTTGTTAGTATTTTTGCTTACTCTAATATTATATGGCTTGTGGACTTATCGGTATCTCCGTTAACTCTGATATTACATTTTAGGCACGCATATTCTGCTCACACACTTCCACCACCCACTAAACTTTCTATAAGCTTATGCACGATAGATGCGTGCAGGCAGCGTTAGGTTTCAGCAGCGTGGAGTATGGAGCATACAGCGGACCTCTGGAGCTTTGATTTTCGATATATGTATTTTTCTTTCGATATTGTATTCAAATGATTATATTAGTGGATATGTGATGATGATGTTGCCTTTATGATTTGGGTAAACTTGTGGTTATGATTCTTACGAGAAAAATGTACGTTGAAAAATCCTCCTTGTAAGATCCCAGGATCGGAACCTGGCGTATAGACGCTGGGAGCCGAGAATGGGGTACTACAAAGGCTGTCGGCACCAGATTCGGCGACCGGGATTCCTGTGAGTCTGATCTCCGGATTTAGGATGTGGAAAACAAAACTTGATTTTATATAATTCTTCGATGTCATCGATTGGTGGTCGATGTCATCGAACACTGGCTTCGATGTCATCAACTGGAGGTCTATGACATAGACAATGAAGTTCAAATTCTATGAATTTTTGCACTTTGCACTTTCAACTTTATTCTCTCTCCACTTCGTTTCCTTGGATCTTGGGGTCTAGATTCAATCTTAGTCTCCTAAGATCCATTCCTTGCTTTGGTGATTCTTGAGCATCAAATCCATACTTTTAATATTCTTTTCAATTCAAGCTCTCAAACTCACCTCGCAATACAAACATGTATAAAATATACTCATTAAGCGTTATCATGTTCATAAAACCAAGAGATAAATAGAGAGAAATATGCAATATTCGACACTCAACAAAGAGCATAATGAGGACGATCACTATCTTCCTCGAATTACAAACACCTTAAATCTACTAGGTTCTCTTAAACCCACAAGAAAAGTTTCTCGAATCCACGAGAGAAATAAAAAAAATTTTGAGAAATTTTATTTAAAAAGCTATCCAAATAAATAAGTTTATATGCTTAGATACTCTAAAACAAACCATAAGACACGGTTAGAAATATTTAAACAAATAAGGAACCAAAAACTAAAAAAATGCATAAATTTTCACATTATGTCGATCAATCGATCAGAATGTCACAAAATGTCTAGAGACTAAAACCCATAAAATTGAATTTGTTATGATTGATCAAATTGAGTAAAAATTGTCCAACAAGCTTTCATCTAAATAAAAATTTTGATCAATTGATTGATTGATTGACTTGATCGGTCTGCTAGATCGATCTTGATCAATTAACTTGATTTCTTTCTATACTTCTTTTGATCCATTTGTGATAAACACATGCTTGCTCATTGATTAACTTGATTTCTTTCTGTACTTCTTCTAATCCATTTGTGATAAACACATGCATGCTCCACATCCTACATCGGTCTCATATATGAGTTTTTAAAACGGCTTATGGGGTTAATTTTATGTAAGTTTTTAATTGGGCTTTTCTTCTGTATGTACGTCCTGTCCAAATGATATTTATCACTTGATTATGTATTGGATTTCCCACATACAACACGGAGGATCTCTCAGAATTAGTGTGTTTTACACAATGAGGAAACTAGTCCTGCAGACGATTCCGGTTAGTAAGCTTCTTCCAACTCTCCAATTTAGGCTAATTGTACGGAGAAATGTTCACATCCATCTCAATTGACGGCAGCCATTGTGTGTATCCGAGCCACCCAAGAGATTGAAAGTGGTTGAATCCAATAAATAGATGGTTCCGATCAATGGACCATCCCGCTTGCATGGAATCATATGTTCTTTAAATTTAAGTACCTTGAGGTGAAAAGGAAAGGTAAACGCTGAAAGTCAAAAAAAAAAAAAAAAGAGTTGGCATTTGTCTTTTTATAAGATTTTCCACCAAAATGAATCCATTTTCTACCCTAGTTGTTAGGAAAATAAAAATGTGCTGGACAACCTACTTGTAGCTCTCAGTACGTCTCACATAAGCATTCACGTAAGCATACCACACATATAGTACATTTGAAAATGCACCGTAGTGTATTTGACACATGCAAAACATTTACATATTATAATTGTGTGGTGGAATATGAATTGATAACACGTGGTACATGAGGGTGCTTAAAGCTAAATAATGGTGTAAGAATTCTATAAAGTGAGCTTAATTGATCAATGGTCTAGATCTTTCAATGGTCTAGATCTTAGTAAGGATTGAATATCATGGTTGGACATATTGGTGGACTGTACTAAATTATGATTAAATTAAAAATATGTAATGAGTCAAGCGCTTACATGGTGACTCATACAGTGTTGGGGTGAACTTGAAATCCTAAATCATGTGGAGCCTTCTGAGTTTCGATGCTTTTCAAATTTACAGTTCTCTCTATTTTAAATATGATTTGAGCGCTTCTTTAAGAGTGTAAGGTGTGGAAGACTCGACAATAGAAGTACGGTGATATATATCACCCCAATTAGGCATGAATTTCAGTACGGCTTATTGAATCCTCAATCCGGCATATATTTTATAGAAGGTAATTGGAGCACAAGTTACAGACTGGCACACTTGGGGTGATTGAAGATAGGTAATTACACATGTGCATGTTCTCACACATGACAAGTGCAGCTTTCAAGATGGACGGTGATATGTAGGACATTTATGGATGACATGCGGAGATTGAAAATGGAAAATGAACGCATGACTAGTTGCATGTTGGTGATGTGGTAGGCTGGCAGACGTGTCACATTCGGGGTGCTAGGACATGGAGGGTGCCAAAAGAAAGCAGCTACACGATAGGTCGGGTATTTTCCTTTTCAAGAATCCACACGTACCACCAAACTCTAGATTAGCTTCATTAATTTGTATTTCTGGATAAGGTGACTTTCTACTCGTGCAGTATGTGGACGAGATTTACACCCATCAACCTTGATGGAACCTTATCTCGAACTTCACACCATTGGATTGTCCCAACCTTGGATAGATGGTCTAGTAACTATGGTTGACTCTTGTACAGCCACTTATTTTATTTCTGAAAAGTCCTCCAATTGAATTGTTGGAATTCTCGGATCTATGTGACTTGTGGCTTATAAGCCATTACCCGTATATCAAAGTGTATGATAAGGGACGCGGATTGTGTGGAACTTGAACGCTTATCATTGAAAACTTTTGGAGGGCCACAAAAGTTTTGGATCAAGACGATATTTGTTTTTTTTTGCCTTCATCCAGGTCGTTGTGATCTTATGAACATATTTGGATGACAAATATGTGAACCCTAACAAAGTTTCAACGGTGGTTTTCTGTAGTGTGGTCCACTTAATCTTTGGACGGCGTGGATAAAATGAGCTGGCAAAATAAATGGAAGGCGTGGATAAAACAGATACAGATACACATCACAGTGGCCCACGTAGAATCCACACCACAGTATAGCGGGAAGCAGATTGCGTCTTACTGCGCCTGCATGATAATCCGTCCAAATTGGGATCTGTGGGGCCCACCGTTATGCAAGAATTTTATACATGCCGTTCATACATATTTAAAGATCATTTTTACGTATGAAACCAAAAATTAGTTACGACCACTGACCACATGAAAGGAAGCAGCAGTGATAATGACACCCATCGTTGAAACTTTTTTAGGACCCATCGTGCTTTTTTATTACCATCCAACCTATTCAAAAGATCACTTAGACCTAGATGAAGTGAAAACATAAATATCAGCTTGAGCCAAAATTTCTGCAGCTTCGAGAAGTTTTTAACGGTGGAAGTTCAATCCCCACTTTGTGATCTACTTAAACCTTAGTTCTGCCTCATTTTTGTGTTTATAATCTAAAATGATCTTTAAATATGTATGGATGGCGTGGATAAAATAATTATATCAAGGTGGGCCCCACAGAGCCCTGCCAGGACGGATTATAGTCCGGGCGGGGGTAGGACGCAATCCGCGTCCGGTATAGCGTGGGGAGCTACACGTCCCCATCGTTAAAAGTGACGAACGCGTATGACTTACTCAAAGCTGATTCACTCAAAGCTATAGAAATTTAATTAGAACAACCGAAGAGAAGCGTACACACTCATACAAATTGTCTCCTATGGTGCTGCATCATCGTTCCAGACAACATACTATTAACTATTTCGAAAATATTTCTTAACCGCTCATCATATGAGCCACACCATTGAAATCAGTGTCCCACCGGCGGTTTATCTTCAAATGCAGGTTTGGCCAACCCAATGGTTGGAACTTGGATGCTTCTGATATGAAAGGGTAATTCCAGTCGTGAAACCTACTGTTTCCATAGTACAAGAAAGCAATATTGTAACACCCTGAAAATCGGGGGTCGAGCAAAGCTCAGCTCCCGAGTTCTAACGCATCACTTATGCAACATAGATAATGATGATTATGATGAGAGCATTGAAACATGAATGTGATTATATCAAAACAGCATATCATATTCCAGAGACAGTTAAATTGCAAGCGGAAGACTGTGATAGATGTATAGAAGATATATACTATGGTAAGTGTCCAGAGTGTGATAATGTTGCCAGGTTAAAGAATTACAAGTACAATTTCAAAATATACCAAAGGTGTAGTGTCATCTAGTCAACATCCCTATAACTCCGTCGATCAAGGCACGGCTCGCATGAAGCCGCCAGAAAACAATATATACGAGGAAACATTATCGTCGTCACAAAAGTCCGGCTCCACCTCAGGAGTAGCGTTGCCATCTGCAATCAGACAAAGTCTGGTGGGTGTCCAGAACACCGTCCCATAATGTGGGAATGAGTGATCAACTCAGTGGAACAATAAAGCATAGGTTAACATATTATCAAAATAGTCAAGCAGTAATGATAAAGCAGTACAATCAACAATCGTAAGTACTCTTGTTAATGCAAGTATGAAATGCTGTCATGATGCATGCCCTCGCCAACATACTCCCTCGTGCGACACCATCTTACGTCCGCGGCATGCTTCATCCCTCAGTGCTCCACATCTTCCAGGCACATGCAGTGCGATATGAACATGATTACCGGGTTGTTATTAGTCCTTTTTATATAGCAGGATTGGAAAACTAAAGTACCTTCCTTATATCATTCCCAAACAATAATCCATTCGAGGGTCGTCAATCCTAGATAATCTCATACGATAGTGTGGTTCTAGGTCACTGCAAGGGCTGCCAGGGCTGTTACACGGAATCGTTGCACCACTCTCCCATCACTTTATCAATACAGGCCTAGTTTATACTCTGTTTACTACGGGAAGGCTCGTCGCCTCTCTGTAGATTCAGAGTATGCTGGAGGTCACTACACCGGTGCACGGTCGTACGTCATTTGTCGGTACACGGAATCGTTACACCACTTCCCCATTACCTATCAAAGCATTGTAGGCCGACAGCTCGAATACAGTGTCTCATACCACCGTTTTCGGCTCACGAGTCTGAGTTGCTCACTGGTCACTACGGGGAGGCACATCGCCCCAGCGTAAGCCGACAGCTCAACCACAGTGTCCCATACCACCATGCCCGGCTCATGAGTCTTAGCGGATCGAGGTACCAAGGTTAACGGGGTTGCACTGGTAAGTTCGGTACCTTAGGTTCAAGCAGTAGCGTCCAAACATGGTGAACATACATTAGACAGATCGGGTTACTTGACGAGCTCGGCTAGCTCGAGCGCATGACAAGTTGAACGACATGAAGTGCATAAGCACTTCGCGTGGCCAACCACTATTGCCAACCAAAGTACGACTCGGGTTCGTTGAACACATCTCATGTGGCGAATGAATCTCAACCACGAATTCAATCCTGTTACCGATTGCCTGGACTATACAATAGCCCTAATCACATTCAATTACGAAACAGTTAAAGCAGTAATGGATCAAGATTTTAAATCATACAATCAAATATCCAATATTGTCCGCTTAGGGCTGCCAGGGTTGTTGCACGGAATCGTTACACCACTCCCCTATCACCTTTCACGGATCTTATGGAATACAACTTAAACATGTGAAGTAGTCAGAGCAGAATTTAAATAAACGAGTAATTCAAACATATTAACAAGCATGTTATAAAACACAATGTAAACAGGAAATTCAAACACATGCGTTTCATAAACCAGTAAGTGATTAAACTAAACAACTTACATGAAGGAAATCATACACATCACTAAGGTAGTTGAGAATCCTATCTCAACACCCTTATACATTATAATTTACTAACTACTATTCATTTAAACATTCCAACAAACATTTTAGTTGCATACATCAACATACCTGACGTATGTTGATCACGTAGGTATTAGGCCAAATCCTTTCACTAGGGAGCTGCCCCATGGATAACACGCATGCACCCACGACAGATAATCATGGCAAGCATGAATCCAAGTTCCATATTCATTTGAACAATTTCACAAACACTTGGGCTACACAATTTAACATATATAGCGTATATTGGCCGTGGCGTGATTTAGGGCAAATCCTTTCGTCAAAGGGGTATCGCCTATACAACAATCATATATCCATGACAATTAGTCATGGCGAGCACAAATGAGAATTCTATACTCATTCGGTCATTTTCACAAACACTTAGAATACACTCTTTTAACATACATAGCGTATACTAGCAAAAACATGTATTAGGGCGAATCCTTTCACCGAGTGAGTATTATACATATATATAGCATGTTCATACAATAATAAATCATGGCTAACATACTTTCAAAATTTGTACGTATACGGTATTTTCTACAAATATGAGGAATACAGTATATTCAACATAGTTAACGTATATCTGAAAAAACGAAGCGGACAACACTTTATACATGTGCAATTGCATGCAGATCATGAATCTATCATTATCTGACATTGAAAGTTTTGAAAACTATAACCTATACGTCTAAAGTCCGCATCTTTTGTTGGTAAACTTGAACCGAAACCAGTTTGAACCCAACGCCTTTGTCTACGGCACAACGACAACCTGATTCATGAAATAGGTCAGCTATTCCATCACCTACACTCTTGGAAACTCTAAAACAGCTTAGGGTTAGGTTTTCTTATCTATGAACGAAGCCGGAATCGCCAGAAAAGTGATTAGAAAGGGATGGTTAAGCTTGTATAGCGGCAGGGTAGAGTGGCAGGGAGATGCTCCCACTTCTCTTACACTTTCTCTCTCTTTTCTCTCTTCTCTCTCCTAGGTTTTTCTTAAATTCGTATGGGATGAGAGAGTGAGGGTTTTAGGTCCTTATATAGGCTAAAACATAACCAAAATAGACCCAGGGTCAAGGTATACTTAGGTTATATCCAAAGTGGGTCAATTTCAATCCAACGGAGTACTTCTGGAGGCCCCTTTTCTATGTGCGGTCGGACTTAAGCTCACTAACCTTGGATCTAGGTAGAGTTAAGTTTTCATTCCAGTCGGGTTCCCAGATCACACGTGGCGGACCAGTTTCAGTTCAATGGTTACCGCAACTCGATCAGGGTTATAAGTACATGGACATATATATGAAATTTCTCCTAATCCGAGGGTGTATTTGGGTCAGATTCTGATGGTTTGATTGCTTATATCAGGCCCGCAAGTGAAAAGTCTCAGATTACTTAAACGAGACTTGATTTCTTACGAAATCTACATTTTCTCACACTCTTCACTCCGGGCTCAGGCGAATAGCCGTGGGACATTATCTGGATTTGACTTCCGAGATGGTTGTCAAGCCCAGCAAGGTGGTCCTAATTCTATAACTTCGTATTATTCAGACTTTCGATGTGCGGCCCAGATCTGATACAAAGTTTCGTGATGCTCCTGAGAGCAATTGGGTAATGAGATTGATCCTAGATTTTAGAGTAACCTAGCGTCACTGATTTTATAAGTTTTGGGCCTTGCAGATCGTATTTAAAGTGATTAGTGCAAATTTCGTAGCTAATCCAATTTAGCACTTAGTTGACTTTGTCTAATTCCTAAAGGATTTGAGGTTTGAGAGGTTCATAAGGGGTTGGGATCTACCCCTTGCCTAAGGACATCTAATTTCAGGTTGGCAAAAATTCAGGATGTTACAAATATGTTGGCAGAAAAGCTATCCATCAGCACAAGTTCTGTAGTTGCCTGTGGGTGAACAGTCCTCGTCACGCCTTCCCATGCTACGTGGTTCATGACTTCATGGACGCGGATTGCCTAATGATGATGTCAGCAATAGCTAGTAGTTAAAAGTAGCTATTGGACGGTGCTATGTGGGCCCACATGTTATATATTTGAGGTCCATGAGTAGGGCTCGTTTATTGTCTATATGAGGTCCATTAGTGCGACCCATTGATGCGGCCCGCTTGTTGTATTTGAGGCCCATGGGTTGCGACCCATCATGATGCGTATTAGGCCCATGTGATGCGGCCCACCATGATGCGTATTAGGCCCATGTGATGCGGCCCACCGTGATGTGTATTAGGACCATATGATGTGGCTCATAGTGATGTGCATGTAGCCCTTGTATGAGGCCCATTGTGATGTATATAGGCCTTTGTATGAGGTCATGGGCCCACTTTATGTTTGGCTCTATGTAGGCCACTGTTGGAGAGCAATGTTGGTTGAATGTCCACATTGATGGGTAATGATGGTTAAATGTCTACATTATGACCTTCCCTTGGGCCTTGTTAGGCCCAGTCTGGCCGATTCCGATTGTCGAGGCCGATTATCGAGACCGATTCTGATTATCGAGGCCGATTGTACAGGCCGATTCTGATTGTCGAGGCCGATTCCAGTTGTCGAGGTCGATTGTATAGGCCGATTCTGATTGTCGAGGCTGAGTATCGAGGCCGATTATGATTGTTGAGGCCAATTGTATAGGTTGATTCCAATTGTCGAGGCTAAGTATCGAGGCCAATTTCGATTGTCGAGGCTGATTGTATAGGCCGATTCTGATTATTGAGGCTGATTTTGATTGTTGAGGCTAATTGTATATGTCGATTCCGATTGTTGAGGCCGATTGTATAGGCAGATTCCGATTATCGAGGCCGATTCCGATTGTCGAGGCAGATTGTATACGCCGATTCTGATTGTCGAGGTCGATTGATAGGCCGATTCCAATTGTCGAGGCCGATTTCGATTGTCGAGGCTGATTGTATAGGTCAATCCCGATTGTCAAGGCCGATTGTATAGGCCGATTCTGATTATTGAGGCCGAGTATCGAGGTCGATTCTAATTGTTGAGGCCGATTGTATAAGTCAATTTCGATTACTGAGGCTGATTGTATATGCCGATTCCGATTGTCAAGGCCGATTATATAGGCATATTCCAATTGTCGAGGCTGAGTATCAAGGCTGATTGTATACACTGATTCTAATTGTCAAGCCGCGTATCAAGGCCGATTCCGATTGTCGAAGTCGATTGTATAAGTCAATTCCGATTGTCGAGGCCAAGTATTGAGGCTGATTCTGATTGTTGAGGCCGATTTCAATTGTCAAGGCCGATTCTGATTGTTGAGGCTGATTCCGATTGTCGAGGCCGATTCCGATTGATGAGGCCGATTCTAATTACCGATTCTGATTCCCATTATCGAGGCCGATTGTCGAGACAAATTTCGATTATCGAGGCCGATTGATGTGGCTGATTCTAATTAGTAATTCTAATTGTCGAGGCCCAATGTAATGTATATGCGGCCCGTATTTGAGGCCCATTGTGATGTGTATTCAGCCCGTGTTTAAGGCCCAATGTGATGTATATGAGGCTTATGTGATAAGGCCCATTGTGGTGCATTTGAGGGCCAGGCGATGGAGCCCATTGTGATATATATTAGGCCCATGTGAGAGACCTATTTGATGAGTAGTAAGCTCTTGAGTGAGGCCCATGGTGTTGTATATTAGGCCCTTGTGTGAGGCCATGGGTCCACCATATGTTAGGCTCTATGTGGGCCATTCCTTGAGAACAATGTTGGTTAAATGTCCACATTGTCGAGCCGGTTGCTGATGCTGGTTATTGATACCGATTATGAGTATGTGACAGCATAGCATCATGATACATGCCCATACGCATCATCTACATGTTTATTATAAGATGTAATTGACCATTGCATATGCCATAGTACAGATGGTTTATCGAACTCCCTGATAGGTAGAGTTATCCACATGAGTGCACAATATGTACAGGATTGATGCATAATTGGACTACATGACTCATGCATCTTACATTGTGTGATTGTGATTACTATACGCCATAGAGACATCAGGGCTGTGACCTCCACAGGCATGCCGTAAAAGACCAGATGAGACATTAAAAAAGTTTGAGTTCGAGCATCTGGGCACTTTGGATGTCTATGGGTGAAAGTCCCTAAACCTCCGAGGCCAGGAGACGCCCCAACGTCGAGACCGAGTAGATACATGAGCGCCCGAGTGCTGAATACCAGGAGGCTGCATCTCCCACTGTGTCGTGGTCGATTGGGAGGGGTGTGGCCTTATCCGCCCGAGTGAGGGGGCTGTAAACTAGGCTGAGTTTGACCAGCTCCTAAATAGGTCCGCTATCGACGAGTCGGATAGGCATTGGTATACTACTAGTAGGCGGGTGGTGAGGTCTTTTTCACTCGCTGGGCTATGCGGCCGGCTGGGGCGGTAGCCAGCTTAAAGTGTACTAGACCCCGGTGATAATCCCAGAGATGTACAGTACTGATACGTGGACTTATTGAGCAGGAGTTGCATACTCATTCATTCATCCATTCACTATCCACTCGGGCTAGTGGTGCGCAACTATTTGTTACGTGTACCTTCACAATGGTCAGGATTTCGGTTGGGGAGCGACACTAACCGGAGTTCAGGAGTTTACCACATTGAGTCTGACTATCCAAATTTAGGTATGAGACTAGTTTGGATAGAAATCCCTTGTAGTAGATCCTGTAGCCTGCGATACTACGTACTATCATCCCGACTTCACACTCCAGCATGGTCATTCCATTCGCACTGCATATTGCATTACATCCGTGGTGTATGAAATTTTAGGTTGCTACGTTTCTGCACTTATATGGCTTAGACGGACTTGGCAGGATCTGCATATTGCATTGCATCCGCAATATATGATATTTGGCTCATTATGATCTGCATTACGTACTCGGATATTATATGACTCATGGACTTACCAGTATATTTTCGCTTACTCTGATATCGTATGATTCATGATCTTGTCAGTATTTTCGCTTATTCCGATTTGTATGATTTATGGCATCATTTTGCATACTTGACACTTACCTTGTGCACACGCTTACACCACCCTCTAAGCTTTCTATAAGCTTATGCACGATAGATGCGTGCAGGTGACGTTAGTTAGCAGCAGCATTGAGCTTGGAGGGTGCAGCAGATTTCTGGAGCATATGATTTTGATATATGTATTTTTCCCTTTCAGAATTGTATTCAACTAATTATATTAGTAGATATGTGATGACGATGTTGTCTTTGTGATTTGGGTATACTTGTGTTATACTTCTTATGGGATAAATGTACGTTGAAAAATCCTCCTTGTAGGATCCCAGGATTGGAATTTGGAGTATGGGCATTGGGAGCCAAAAATGGGGTACTATGGAGGCTGTCGGCACCGGATTCAGCGATCAGGAATTTTATGGGCCCAGTTTTTGAGTTTGGGGTATAACACGACCCTTCAACTAATCCTCATTCACTCAAGAGACGAAGAGTGTTATCACGGACCCACTTGGGCATGAAACACCCGTAGCCCTCAAGTAACTAAACAATTGAAATCTAAGAGAGAAAAATAAAACCTACAGCAAATAAGAAATCTAAAAAGATAAGAGAGAGTTGGAGAGAAGTTACCCGATTATGATTGCTATGTTAGGTTCCTATAAAATAGAAAAACAAGGTTAGTCTCTAAAAACAATTTCAGAAAAATCCTAACCTAATAACATAACAGAAAAATAAACCCAAATCTTAACCTAATTCTAATGCTAATTAATCTCAGAAAAACGCAGCCATAGTCCCCGGCAACGGCACCAAAAACTTGTTTACAACCCCAACTGTAGGGTCATGACGTAGTAATAACTCGGTGAGACCGAGATCGAATCCATAAGGACTAAACTTGTACGTATTCTAAAAATAACTAGAAGTATAACTAGAAGAAGATCTAAATCTAAATCTGGAATACAAGGAAATAATTGTGAATGAGATTTCAATAATAAAAAAGGGAACTAGGGTGCCAAGGATCCACTTATGGCTATCAGGATGCTACCTTACTTTAATTGAAGAGACAATTGGAATTGGAGTCCTATCCTATCCAATTGGAAGATGAAGCAATTATACTAAATCTGAACTTTTCATTGACCTAGCCACACATGAAGGAGTATTGTGATGATTGGAAGGGATTCCATCACCCTACCATGCCTAGGAGATGATGGTGAACAACAGGATTTACCAATCTCACAATCTCGAAACAGGAAAAGAAGATATCCAAAGCTATCACAACATCTATTATAATTTGAGTCACAATAAATCATTGAAAACTGAAAATATTCCTTTAATATCAAAATAAAAAACAATGAAGTTTAACAAGAACAAGAATTAAAGTAAGAAAATCATCTCAACATGCTACAAGCTTCACCTCTTAGCCCTAGCTAAGAGGCTTAGCCAACTATAGACATGATTAGATCTAAAATCTTAAAAGAAAGCATTAAAAATAAATAAGGAAGGAAGAAAAACTCTTGAGAGGGTGCTCCACCCTCTGGCTCTGCTTCTTAAAACCTAATTCATGTTTAAAACTCCTCAAAGAACCCATATTTATAGCTTAGTCCATTCGTCTTTGAAAACTGCCTCAAATTTACGCACTCCGTGTAACGCCTTCGATGTCATCGAACAACCTTCGATGTTATCGAGAGTAACTTGAATCTCGAATTCATGCATTTTCGCACTGCGTAACTCTTTATGTCATTGAACATACCTTCAATGTCAATGAACAGTCCTTCGATGTCATCGAAGGGTGTTCGAGTAATCGAGAATGTATCCAGAGTGTTTCAGAGAGTTGCTTCAGAAATCATCAAAAATCTCGATGTCATCGAACTACCTTCGATGTCATCGAGAGGGTCTTCGAGCAATCGAACAGGTCTTCGATGTAATAGAGAACTACATCCAATTTGTCCAACAACAAAACTTGATTTTATATAATTCTTTGATGTCATCGATCGGTGGTTGATATCATTAAACACTGGCTTTGATGTCATTGATGTTTTATTTAAACCAAGATGATTTAAATGATTTTTAAACTCGCAAGTATACGAATCAGATGTAGATACAGTACGTATTACAAGATCGTTCCCACGAGGACTAGTCATCACAATTCAAATTCACAATTCTTCTTAACTAATTTAACAAATAATGGAGCGAAATACTAACACAAATTTATGGAAAATAACTGAGAACAGGGAAGAAAATTCAATCAGAGAGAGCACTAGGACTTTCGAATCCACCCCTAATTATCTTATCCCTTGTTTTATCTGTTGATTCACCCTAATCTAGATTGATACAACTTATATAAGAAAGCACAATCTGTGTCCTTAGTCGGGCATACAGAATGTCTAGTCTCCTAAGCAATGCAATGAATAACACATTCTATGTCCTTGGTCGGGCACATAGAATGTATAATTCATTAAAGCACCCTGTTTCTTCCTCTATAGGAAAGATCAGACACAAGCACCTAGAATAAGCATCCAGACAACATCCATATATAGACTCTGGTCAAGTTTATAGATGGAGAAGTACAGAATTTAACCCAATCAAGCACGCTAGAGAAAGAAACAAACTAATCTAATTAAAGTAAATTCAACATACAACAATGAATATTCAAATTAGGGGTTTCATCTCAGCCCTAGCTGAGAGATTACCAATCCATAAATTCAATTAGGAAAAAGGAAATATAAGATAAAAACATTAAAAACATCTCCCTTATCTCTCTTCTTCCTTCCTCTTCTTCTCTCTTCTCTTTCCAAACTTTCTTCTAGATCTCCTCTAACTCATTGGCTCTGCTCCTCCCCAGCTATGGATGTCTCAGGCCCTTAAATAGTTGCTGGAGGTCGGCTACAGAAGAATTGCTAAAGTCGGTGCAGAAAATCGGACGTTTCACGGCTGCAGCGAAAGCCTTTTCGCAGCCGGAAGACAGCATCGAAAACTCCCATCTTCCTTTGCTCTCTTTTCAAAGAAACAACGTCCCTTGGGGTATTTGTGGATGGGCTACACGATGGACGGATCAGATCTTCCATCTGATCAAATATGGTTGGCCACAACTGCCCGGATTTCCCAGAACTCGCGGACGTGCGTAAGCTTACGCACATACAATGCTGGGATGCTTAGTGGGCCCCACAGAAGTATTTTCGAGGAAATTCACCCCGTCCATTAGATTCAGGACAAAATTTCAGTCAAGAAGGGATGGTTTTGAACGTCCATTGACGTGACCCAAAGAAGAAATCACAATAAAAATCAATTTTGAATGTCACAAGACCGCCTGTTTGTGGCCTCTGTATCACACACGTGTGCACGCATGGGCACAAAATATCAGCATATATTTGATGTCTTCGATGCCCTCTACAAGATGGACGGCTTGGATCAGACGTAAGGGCAATGTATGGGGCCCACTCATGATCAAACGGTGCCCTGTTTCCGTTTCGCAGCAACAAAGACTTACCGTTTTTGAAGAAGACACGGTCAAAGGTCGATTTGACCCGACTTGAGTTGCAGCGCAACTCCCGCGTACTTATACACTGTGTACACACCATGTAAGGTGGGGTTCCTATTGATGTTTTTATGCAATCCATTCCATCCATTCATTTTGTCTTCCTATTTAAGGGGTTGAAACCAAAATTAAAGCATATCCTGTTATCAGGTGGGCCCAGAATCAATGGTTTATGGGCTGATCTGTCAGTTGGGGCACTTCCATAGTGCTCTGAAGGCTGAAATTTGATATGTACAGTTAATTTATGGCCTTCAGGCCTTGTATGAAGTTTCGAGCCAATTGTATGGCGGAAACCATATGATCTTGCATTCTGGACCAATTTCGGGCCTCTTTAACATGAACGGCTTGATTTCCTTGGGTCCCTGACATGTAAATTCTTCAATATTGGTCCTCTGGAGTCCGTCCCTCACCTTGGTGACTTCGGAGCGTTAAATCCACGCTTTTAACATCATTTTTCAAATCACGCTCCTGATTTCATCTTGTAATAAAAACACAATAAAAATATGGCATTAAACATTATCATATACGTAAAATCTGGTAATAATCGGGGTCTGATATGGAATATTTGACTCTCATTAGTCATCGACTGGAGGTCGATGACATAGACAGTGAAGTTCAGATTCTATGAATTTTTGCACTTTGTACTTTCGAATTCCTTCTTTCTCCACTTGGTTTCCTTGGATCTTAGGGTCTAGAAATCTTCAATCTTAGTCTCCTAAGATCCATTCCTTGCCTTGGTGATTCTTGAGCATCAAATCCATACTTTTAACATTCTTTTCAATTCAAGCTCTCAAACGTACCTCTCAATACAAACATGTATAAAATATACTTATTAAGCATTATCATGTTCATAAAACCAAGATATAAATAGGGAGAAATATACAATATTTGACACTCAACAAAGAGCATAATGAGGACGATCACTATCTTCCTCGAATTAAAAACAACTTAAATCTACTAGGTTCTCTTGAACCCACAAGAAAAGTTTCTCGAATCCACGAGAGAAATAAGAAAATAATTTGAGAAATTTTATTAAAAAAGCTATCCAAATAAATGAGTTTATATGCTTAGATACTCTAAAACAAACCGTAAGACACAGTTAGAAATATTTAAACAAATACAGAACCAAAAACTTAAAAAAAATGCATAAATTTTTGCATTATGTCGATCAATCGATCAAAATGTCACAAAATGTCCAGAGACTAAAACCCATAAAATTGAATTTGTTATGATTAATCAAACTGAGTAAAAATTGTCCAACAAGCTTTCATCTAAATAAAAATTTTGATCAACTGATTGATCGATTGACTTGATCGGTCTACTAAATTGATCTTGATCAATTAACTTGATTTCTTTCTATACTTCTTCTAATCCGTTTGTGATAAACACATACTTGCTCATTGATTGACTTGATTTCTTTCTGTACTTCTTCTGATCCATTTGTGATAAACACATGCATGCTCCACATCCTACATCGGTCTCATATATGAGTTTTTAATAAGGCTTATGGGTTTAATTTTATATAAGTTTTTAATTGGGATTTTCTTTTGTACATCCTGTCCAAATGATATTTATCACTTGATTATGTATTGGATTTCACACATACAACACGGAGGATCTCCCAGAATTAGTGTGTTTTACACAATGGGGAAACCAGTCCTGCAGACGATTCCGGTTAGTAAGCTTCTTCCTACTCTCCAGTTTAGGCTAATTGTACGGATAAATGTTCAGATCCATCTCAATTGACGGCAGCCATTGCGTGTATCCGAGCCACCCAAGAGACTGTCCTCATCTAGAGATCGTTGGTGATGGGTTTTTTTGACCCGTTGTCCTTTCGCAACTGGGATGCGCAAGTCCTTTCGCAACTAGGATGCGGAAAGGAGTTTCCTAAAACTATAAAAAAGGGTCCCTAGGATTTTTCTACGTATGTTGTATTGTTGAGAAAAATACAAGAGGGCTATCAAAGGTGAGAGAGAGGGAGAAAGAGAGAGAGGAAGCTTATAGAAGGGAGGTTCTGCTCGTGGAGGTTTTTCTACTTTGCAATTTATATCTCAGCACTTCTATGTCCTCATAATCGGTTAGATCTCTTCGTTTTCTCTATTTCTCTTATTATTTATCCACTCCTGCGTGAGTGAAGAAGGTTGTAAACGTTCTACTTCATAGTGGATTGTTGATCTGGACGAGGTCCCGTGGTTTTTTCCTCTTTGAGGGTTTTCCACGTAAAATTCTCTTGTGTGGTGTGTGATTGATGCTTTGATTATTTTCATTGCTTTATTATCTATAATTCTGGTTTGTTCTGGAGGGCTAGATCCTAAGGTTTTGTGCAAGGCCCCCAACAAAGTGGTATCAAAGCTAAGTTCATTGAATGGGTAGGATCGGTTTTGAATTATGGAAGGTGGCTCAAGGATGATCAGCCTCAATGGTTCTAACTGGACCATATGGAAGGCTAAGATGGAGGACTTGCTTTATTGCAAGGACCTATATTCTCCAATCTTAGGCATATCAGCAAAATCCAAGGATATGATTGATGATGATTGGAAGAAGACGGACCGAAAGGTGGTGGGGTTTATTAGACAATGGTTGGATGATTCCGTGTTTCACCATGTGTCTACAGAAACCTCAACCACTAGCCTATGGCTAAAATTAAAAGGGTTGTATGAGAGGAAGACAGCCGGTAATAAGATATTTCTGATAAGGCGACTTGTGAATCTCAAGTTCAAGGATGGTGGTTCTGTGGCCGAGCACATGAATGAGGTCAGCAATATAGTGAACCAACTCACCTCTATGAAGATGGTCCTGGATGATGAATTGCAGGCTTTACTATTGCTTAGTTCATTGCCTGACAGTTGGGAGACATTGGTGGTATCTCTAAGTAACTCCGCGCCAGACGGAAAGATATCCATGGAACAGGTAACCAGTTGTCTCTTCAATGAGAAGACAAGGAGGAAGTCTCAGGGGTCTACTCAGCAAGAGGCTCTTGTGACACAGGAACGGGGGAGAGGAAAGAACAGGAAGGGCGGAAAGGCCCGAGATAAATTAAGAGGCAAGTGGAGTAACAGAAAAGATGTTGATTACTGGAACTGTGGCAAGAAGGGCCACTATAAACATGAATGTCGTGGTAAAAAGAATGACAAGAAAGGAAAATGGAAGGAAGATGAATCTAATTCCACTGCGGTCACTTCAGATGGCGACATGGTAGTTATTCTTTCAGCAGATCACGATGTATGTCTCACGACTACGAGTCAGGACACCGACTGGGTGGTTGACTCGGGAGCTTCATTTCATGCGACTCCACGCAGGGACTTCTTCACAAGCTACAAGTCAGGTGACTATGGGATTGTGAAGATGAGAAATTCTGGCGTATCAAAGGTCGTGGGAGTCGGTGATATTTGTGTGAAGACCGATGTGGGCTACACATTGGTTCTCAGGGATGTGAGGCATATCCCAGACCTTCACCTCAACTTAATGTCGACGGGAAGGCTGGATGATGATGGCTATAAAAGCCGGTTTGCTGATGGGCGATGGAAGCTCATCAAGGATTCGTTGATCATGGCTAGAGGAAAGAAGTGTTGCACCCTTTACAAGGCAAGTGTCAGTATGTGCAAGGGTGGATTGAACGCGGTGGAAGATTCAACTATTGACATGTGGCACAGGCGTCTAGGCCACATGAGTGAAAAAGGGCTTTAGCTACTAGCAAGGAAGCGGCTCCTTCCAGACGTGACAGGTATACCTCTCAAAACCTGTCTTGATTGTTTATCAGGGAAATAACATAGGGTTTCATTCATTAAAACTACTTCTCATGTTAATAAAGTGCATGCATTAGATTTGGTTTATTCTGATGTTTGTGGTCCTATGAGGACAAAAACCTTGGGTGGGGTATTGTATTTTTTTACTTTTATAGATGATGCATCTAGGAGGGTTTGGGTTTATGCTTTGAAATCTAAGGACGAGGTCTTTGGTGTGTTTAAATTATTTCATGCTATAGTCGAGAGAGAGACAGGTAGATCATTGAAGTGCATCCGCACTGACAATGGTGGTGAATACATTGGCGACTTTCATGAGTACTGCAAGTCCCTGGGTATACGGCATGAACAGACGGTTCCCAAGACCCCCCAGCATAATGGTGTAGCTGAGCGAATGAATCGCACCATTGTTGAGAGAATCAGATGCATGTTATCCCATGCTAAATTGCCCAAGACGTTCTGGGGAGAAGCAATGCACACGGCGGTATATTTGATAAACAGGTCTCCATCAGCCCCATTAAATGGAGAAGTACCTGAGAAGGTGTGGACTGGACATGATCCATCATACAATCATCTCAAGGTATTTGGATGCAGGGCATCCATTCACGTACCAAAGGATGAAAGGTCCAAGCTCGATATGAAGATCAGGCAGTGTGTGTTCTTAGGGTACGGTGATGAAAAGTTCGGTTATAAATTGTGGGATCCGACCGAGAGGAAGCTCGTCAGGAGCAGAGATGTGGTTTTCTTTGAAGATCAGTGTATAGAAGACATTGGTAAGCCAGAGAAGAACCAGCCTAGTTCAGGTGAGCTAGAGGACATGGATCCGGTTACTCCTCCCATGGTGCCTGATGACGGGGGAGTACAGCAAGGTGCAGAGGACGAGGGAGTTCCTTCAGAAGATGGACCAGGGGAGCAGCCCCCACTTGATCCACCTATTGAGCCACAGGTGAGGAGGTCATCTAGGGACAGACAGTCGTTCAAGAGGTACTCGCCACATGAGTACATTATGCTAACTGATGGGGGAGAGCCAGAAGATTATTCTGAGGCCCTAGTTGACGAGCATAAGGGGGAGTGGTTGAAAGCTATGCAAGAGGAGATGGAATCCTTGCATAAGAACCACACCTATGATATGGTGAAATTGCCTAAGGGCAAGAAAGCTTTGAGCAACAAGTGGGTGTCCAGAAAGAAGATTGAGCAGAAGAATTCACAGACGAGGTTCAAGGCCAGACTTGTGGTGAAAGGTTTTGGTCAGAGGAAAGGCATAGACTTCGAGGAGATATTCTCACCAGTGGTGAAGATGACATCTATACGGGTGTTGCTTAGGTTGGCGGCTAGCATGGATCTGGAGATAGAGCAGTTAGATGTTAAAACTGCCTTTCTCCATGGTGACCTGGAAGAAGATATCTACATGCACCAACCAGAGGGGTTCGAAGTCAAGGGCAAGGAGCATATGGTGTGTAGGCTGAGGAAGAGCTTATATGGGCTGAAACAGGCTCCACGGCAATGGTACAAGAAGTTCGACTCGTTTATGTTGAAACATGGATATTACAGAACGGAGTCGGACCACTGTGTGTTCACGCGCAACTTCTTAGATGGTGATTTCTTAGTTCTGTTATTATACGTTGATGACATGCTCATCATGGGAAAAGACATCAAGAAGATCGACAGTCGAAACAGAGTTGGGAAAGTCTTTGCAATGAAAGACTTGGGCTTGGCTAGACAGATCCTAGGAATGGAGATAACCCGTGACAGAAGCAAGAGGAAGCTCTGGTTGTCACAAGAGCGGTATATTGAGAAAGTCCTAGAGCGGTTCAATATAAATGCAGCGAAGCCGGTCAATACTCCACTAGATGGTCACTTCAGATTGAGCAACAAGCAGTGTCCGAAGACGAAGGCAGAAGTGGAAGAGATGCAGAAGATACCCTACGCGTCAGCGGTAGGAAGTTTGATGTATGCTATGGTGTGTACACGCCCAGACATAGCATATACGGTTGGTGTTGTCAGCCGGTATCTTGCCAATCCTGACAAAGAGCATCGGGCAGCGGTGAAATGGATACTGTGGTATCTAAGAGGCTCATCCAGGTTGAGCCCATGCTATGGTGATGGTAAACCTGTGTTAGAGGGCTACACAGATGCAGATATGGCAGGTGACATAAACTCCAGGAAGTCTACATCGGGGTTCATGTTCACGTTTGCAGGGGGAGCGGTTTCTTGGCAGAGCAAGCTACAGAAGGTCGTAGCATTGTCAACTACAGAAGCCGAGTACATTGCAGTCACAGAGGCATGTAAAGAGATGCTTTGGATGAAGAGGTTCCTACAAGAACTTAGCCTGAAGCAGGAGGAGCACATGGTCTATTGCGATAGTCAGAGTGCTATACACTTGAGCAAAAATCCAAGTCAGCATTCCAAGTCAAAGCACATAAGGATTCGGTATCACTGAATCAGGGATACTTTGGAACAGAAGGTGTTATAGCTTGAGAAGGTCCACACTGACGATAATGGGTCAGATATGATGACCAAGGCCTTGCTTAAGGGCAAGTTTGAGGTTTGTAGAAACCTGGCTGGCTTAAAGAAGGTGAATCCCTCCTGGGTCAAAAAGGGGGAGATTTGATGTGTTTTTTTGACCCGTTGTCCTTTCGCAACTGGGATGCGCAAAGTCCTTTCGCAACTGGGATGCGTAAGTCCTTTCGCAACTGGGATGCGCAAGTCCTTTCGCAACTAGGATGCAGAAAGGAGTTTCCTAAAACTATAAAAAAGGATCCCTAGGATTTTTCTACGTATGTTGTATTGTTGAGAAAAATACAAGAGGGCTATCAAAGGTGTGAGAGAGGGAGAAAGAGAGAGAGGAAGCTTATAGAAGGGAGGTTCTGCTGGTGGAGGTTTTTCTACTTTGCAATTTATATCTCAGCGCTTCTATGTCCTCATAATCGGTTAGATCTCTTCGTTTTCTCTATTTCTCTTATTGTTTATCCACTCCTGCGTGAGTGAAGAAGGTTGTAAACGTTTTACGTCATAGTGGATTGTTGATCTAGACGAGGTCCCGTGGTTTTTTCCTCTTTGAGGGTTTTCCACGTAAAATTCTCTTGTGTGGTGTGTGATTGATGCTTTGATTATTTTCATTGCTTTATTATCCATAATTCTGGTTTGTTCTGGAGGGCTAGATCCTAAGGTTTTGTACAAGGCCCCCAACAGTTAGCCCCACAAATTAGACCAATCAATTCAGCAAGTGGACCAGCAACCTTGAAGAAAGTGGTTGAATCCAACAAATGGATGGTTCCGATCAATGGACCATCCAGCTTGCATGGAATCATATGTTCTTTAAATTGAAGGACCTTGAGGTGAAAAGGAAAGGTAAACGGTGAAAGTCAAAAATAAAAAATAAAAATTGGCATTTGTCTTTTTATAAAATTTTCCATCAAAATGAATCCATTTTCAAACCTAGTTGTTAGGAAAATAAAATTGTGCTGGACAACCTACTTGTAGCTCTCAGTACGTCTCACGTAAGCATACCACACATATAAGACATTTGAAAATGCACCGTAGCATTTTTGACACATGCAAAACGTTTGCAAACTGTAGTTGTGTGGTGCCTGAATATGAATGATAACACATGATACATGAGGGTGCTTAAAGCTAGATAATGGTGTAAGAATTCTATAAAGTGAGTTTAATTGATCAATGGTCTGAATCTTCATAGGGATTGAATATCATAGTTGGACATATAGGTGGACTCCACTAATATTATAATTAAATTAAAAATATGTAATGAGTCATGCCCTTGCACAGCGACTCTCACAAGGTGTTGCCGTAAACTTGAAATCCTAAATCGTGTAGAGCCTTTGGGTGCTTTTGAAACTTAAATCTTTTTCTCTTTTAAATGTGGTTTGAGTGTGTGGAAGACTCGACAATAGAAGTACAATGATATATATATATCACCCCAAAAAGGCATGAATTTCAGTACAGCTTATTGAATCCTCATCAGTGATACAATATTAATTGTCCAATCCTTTCAATCCGGCATATATTTTATAGAAGGTAATTGCAGCACAAGTTACAGATTGGCATACTTGGGGTAACTGAAGATAGATAACTACACGTGCATATTCTCACACATGACAAGTGCAGCTTTCAAGATGGATGGTGACATGTAGGACATTTATGGATGACACAGGGAGATGGAAGATGGAAAATGGAACGCATGACTAGTTGCATGTTGGTGATGTGCTAGACTGGCAGACGTGTCACATTTGGGGTGCTTCGACATGGAGGGTGTCAAAAGAAAGCAGCTACAGAATAGGTCGGGTACTTTCCTTTTCAAGAATCCAAACCTGCCACCAAACTCTAGATTAGCTTCATTAATTTGTATATCTGGACACGGTGACTTTTTACTCGTGCCGTATGTGGACGAGATTTTCACACATCTATAGGTGGGACCAACCTTGATGGGACCTTATCTCAAACTTCACTCCATTGGATTGTCCCAACCTTGGATAGATGGTCTAGTAACTATGGTTGACTCTTTTACAGCCATCTATTTTATTTCTAAAAAGTCCTCCAATTGAATTGATGGATTTCACGGATCTCTGTGACTTGTGGCTTATAAGCCATTAATACCCGTGATTCAAAGTGTATGATAAGGGATGCGGATTGTGTGGAACTTGAATGCTTACCGTTGAAAAATTTTGAAGGGCCACAAAAGTTTTGGATCAAGATGATATTTATTTTTTTCCCTTCATCGAGGTCGTTGTGATCTTATGAACATATTTGGATGATAAATATGTGGACCCTAATAAAGTTTCAACGGTGGTTTTCTATAGTGTGGTCCACTTAATCTTTGGACAGCGTGGATAAAATGAGCTGGCAAAATAAATGGACGGCGTGGATAAAATGAGCTGGCAAAATAAATGGACGGCGTGGATAAAACAGATACAGATATACATCAGAGTGGCCCACGTAGAATCCACACCACTATAGCGGGAAGCAGACTGCATCCTACCGCGCCTGCATGACAATCTGTCCAAATAGGGCTCTGTGGGGCCCACTGTGATGCAGGCATGCCGTCCATACATATTTAAAGATCATTTTAGCGTATGAAACCAAAAATTAGTTATGAGCAATGCTCAAATGGACCACAGAAAAGGAAGAAGCAGTGATAATGACACCTACCGTTGAAACGTTTTTAGGACCATCGTGCTTTTTTATTACCATCCAACCTATTCAAAAGATCACTTAGACCTGGATGAAGTGAAAACATAAATATCAGCTTGAACCGAAATTTCTGCAGCTCCCAGGAAGTTTTTAACGGTGAATGTTCAATACCCACTTTGTGATCCACTTAAACCTTAGTTCTGCCTCATTTTAAGGCTTATAATCTAAAATGATCTTTAAATATGTATAGACGGCGTGGATAAAATAATTATATCAATATGGACCCACAGAGCCCTGCCAGGACGGATTACAGTCCGGGCGGTGTAGGACGCAATCCGCTTCCCGTATAGCGTGGGGGAGCTACATGTCCCCATCGTTAAAAGTAACGACTGACGAACGCGTATGACTCACTCAAAGCTTTATAAATTAAATTAGAACAGCCGAAGAGAAGTGTACACACTCATACAAACTGTCTCCTATGGTGCTCTATCATCGTTCCAGCCAACATACTACTTTTTTACAAAATCCGTTTCATGTAAATGATAAAATCCACCATGACTGATATTATTTCGAAAATATTTTTTGTCCGTTCATCATATGAGCCACACCATTGGAATCAGTGTCCCACGGACGGTTTATCTTCAACTGCAGGTTTGGAACTTGGATCCTTCTGATATGAAAGGGTAATTCCTGTGGTGAAACCTACTGATGGTCCAAGAAAGCAATATGTTGGCAGAAAAGCTATCCATCACCACGAGTTCTGTAATTGCCTGTGGGTGAACAGTCCTCGTCACGCCTTCCGATGCTACGCGGTTCGTGACTTCGTGGACGCGGATTGCCTAATGACGATGTCAGCAGCAGCCAGTATTTAAAAGTAGCTAATGGACGGTGCTACGTGGGCCCACCATGATATTTCTGCTTTTTAGGCAATTCAAATCTCATGTTTATTTGCTATCCATGAGAAGATCTCACGTCCGATTAGTTGGAGGACAAATTACGGTCCATGCAAAAGATGATTTCTAACCTTTTAGACGTGTTCGACATCCAAACCGTCCAATAAGTTGGGATCGTCATTTTGATTTCTTCTTTCAAAATGCAGTCACATCTAATTATTTTTTGGACCACACATATTTTATTATTTATCAATGGTAGAAAATTATTTTATGTGATCTTGCCTTCAAGATGATTAGATGGGGCTGAGTTTTAGGTAGATAATCAATATCGTGAGGCCAACCTATTGAAACGGTCGGATGTTGCATTCGATTAAATGGTTGGAAATTATCTGCTGGGGACCATAACGCGTGGCCCAACCTTTTAGATATTCTGTTATTTATTGCAAGGTTCTCTGACTCGTATTGCTTTGTGACCTGGTCTCCATTGACTATGTGGGCCCACCACTGTGTATGTGTTTTATCCAGGGAACGGATTGGCTACTCCCCCTGACACCAGCCCCGTGGCTGGTGGTCGGTGCTCTGTGGGCCCCACCATGATGTATGTATTTCATCCTGTCCGTTCATCCATTTTTACAGATCATTTTATGGCTCGAGCCCAAAAATGAGAGGTATATAAATCTCATCTGGACCACACCACATGAAAACAATAGTGATTGGACATCCATCATTAAAATCCTCCTAAGGCCCACTGTACTGTTTATTTGACATCGAATAGGTTGATTAGGTCATACAGCCCAAGATGAAGGGAAAAAACAAAAATTAGCTTGATCCAAAACTTCTATGGCCCTAAAATGTTTTTTAATGGTCGACGCTCATTCAACACTGTTTCCTGTAATGTGGTCCACTTAAGATTGGGATATAACTCATTTTTGTTGTTATATTGTAAAATGATCTGTTTAAATAGATGGACAGCATGGATGAAACACATACATCATGGTGGGGCCCACAGAGCACCGACCACCAGCCATTGGCTGGTGTCAGGGGGAGTAGCCAATCCGTTTCCTTTTATCCATACTGTCCATCCGTTTTTTTACAACTCATTTAAGGCATATGCCCAAAAATAAATCATATCCAAAGACCAATTGGACCATACCACAGGAAACGGTGGGGATTGAACTCCTACCGTTGAATACTTGCTAAGGCCCACCATGACGTGTATTGTTCGTAAGGTCACACAGACCTGGATGAAGGAAAAATTCAATTATTAGATTAATCCAAAATTTCTGTGGCCCCAGAGAAGTCTTCTATGGTAGGTGTTCAATCACCATAGTTTCCTGTAATGTGGTCCACTTGAGCTTCGGATCTGTCTAATTTTTAGGCTCATGCTCTAAAATGAGTGGGCAAAAAGGATGGACAGCATGGATAAAACTAAACACTACAGTGGCCCCATGTAGTAGGGTGCCGAGGCAATCCGCGTCCCAGGTTCTCCTTTTAAAAATGATTGGATGCAGCAGCTGTATCCTAACATTATGATACAGCCTAATTTTTTTCGGACAGCATTGATGTATGTATAATATCTAATCCATTAAAAACGTGCAATGCACCATGATGATCCCCTCATGTCAAAATAAGGCCGATTTATCTATCCATCAGTACACATTAATATCAATGGAAAGACAATGGTAAGTAAACTGCCAGTGACTGGACCCATCTAATTTTTATTTCAAAGTATAATAATGGTGTGACTCACCTTTTTCTCACATCACTCATATGATTAGTCCATGGAAAAGATATGATGTTCCAAAAACTAACACCATACAACATTTGTATTGGATTATCATTCTTTGTTTTTTGTTTTGTTTTGTTTTTTTTTTTTTTTTTAAAAACCTTTTCTGTATGTCCAACCCAAACAGGTATAATTCAACTCAACAAGAAAAATAAGTACACCACCTACTCGGGGAAAAAAAAAAACATAAGAATAAGCTGAGAAAATTTACCCCTCGTATAATAATATAATCTTTTAATATAATATCCCATGCACATACATGGTAGATACCTAATATGTTGCGTGTAATTGTCCATCTTCAAACACCTACCAACATCAATAATCAAGCACCTTAGATGTGTTACATGTATTAATGTGCACACGCACTACACTACACGTGCTACCAATTATCTTAAGCTGATCATTTATTTCATATTTCACATTTACTCCCTATTTAAAACGCAAATTTAAGTGGTATTGAATTGCATTAAGTGAATTATCACCATTATGGTGTCGATCCCTAGTGGTGGTGGCTAACATGGAGTGTGTGTACTGACATGGGTGTGTACTAACAAGCTAACCTAAAAAATAAAAAATAAAAATTATCACCATTATTATCCAATAATTATATGTTTGAAAATATAATGGAAATTTGAATTTAGATTATCCAATCCAACATTTGGGATCAAAATTTTTCTCTAAAAAACGTTGTACTAAGTTGAAACTTGCGTTTAGTGGACTACAAAAATGTAATTAATGGATCAGATTTCACAACTGATATTGGTCAGTCATATATATGCAACTTAAGTATCACACATAAAGGATGCATATAAATGGATGACATATATAGAATATATGGCCCACATATGTAAGTAGATTTTGAAATCCATATGAAGCCCTACTATGCTCTCCTATTAAGACCAGATGACATGATACTTGGATTGGATTAATCAATCCTTACCATTGATTTTGAACTTAGGATGAAATTTACATTGGACCAAATACAATTCCCATACGACAAGCTCCCACATTCCAAACAGGCTAATGCTGGGTAAACAACATGACTTGGATAGCTTATTCAAAACAGTTTATGATTAGGATTACTTAATTTGAATTAAAGCTACTCCAAACAACTTCCCAAAGGAAGGCAGCCCCTTTATATGCTGCAACACGCGCCTTAGATAAGCCTCAACTAATGGATGGCTTTGGTGTTAGACCGGGTCTGGGAGGGTTAACACCTATGGTTAATAAATTTTTTTTAAAAATTGGAATATATAATTATCAAATAATATAATTAAAAAAACACATGTAATTATCAAAATAAATTTCACGCTACTACTAATAATGAATAAAATTAAAAAAGTGAACAGAGTGGATGTCGTATATAAGACATAGTGGGTCCCACAAAACCTAGGTGATGCATGTACAGTGTAAAACAAATTATAGACAATTCTAACGTTTCGGATGGAACGTATGTGGGAGACTTTTGTATTATAGGGGATTGTGGCATTCATCAAGTCACGCGTAACGTGAACATGTTACAGGCTAAAACAGTGGTGATTTGGTATTTAAGTCAAACTTGCATAAACCCATGATTTTGTATTTATATCACTTGTACAAATGTAACTCATGTGTATGAAGTCTGCTCGGAGTCGAGTAGATTTGCCTCAGGCCTCAACCAATCCCAACCCAACCTAGGTGCGGTTCAGGCCTGGGTCGAGGATTTTCGACCCGGTTCGACCCAACTTAAACCCAGTAAGACCTAAACTTCAGGTGGGGCAAATAAGGTCCAGGTTGACTCATTCATCAGTTTTAGTGGTTGTACTGATTAAACATGGATGCTCTGTATGTGTACATCTATTTATCCTCATGCCTGTGTACATCAATCCAAACCACCCAAATTGCAAAATAATAATAATAATAATAAAAATGGTAATTTAAATAACCAACGGCCTATAGAATCTGATTCTTGTGTCACGCCCCATCTACTACATTTTAAATATGTCAACATCTTCAAGTTGTCCGGTGCCAGACCAGTGTCCCACGATTTTCGGGGCATGGTCCATCCACGCTGGGGACTAACAGAATCCTGGTCTGGATCACAGAACCATGGGCCCCACTTGTACAAAAACAATAACACCTGGTATATGTTGTGGGCCGGGATTAGGTGAGCCCGAGGTGACAACTTAGTGGGTGAGTCCCTGACCGTGAGGCCCACCTATATTATATGTTGTACATCCATACCATTCATCCATTTTTCCAGATCATTTTAAGGCATGGGCCCAAAAATGCAATAGATATAAATCACAGGTGGACCACACCACAGGAGGTCATTGAACACCCACCATTAAAAATTTCCTAGTGTCCACCTTAATGTTTATTTTTCATATAAATGACCATAGACCTGGTTGAAGTGAAAACACAAACATTAGCTTGATCAAACCTATTGGCCTACAGAAATCAGGGGTTATTGAACGCCCACCATTAAAAACTTCCTAGGGCCCGCTTTAATGTTTATTTGCCATCCAACCTGTTGATAAGGTCACAAAGACCTAGATGAAGCACTTATCAGCTTGATCTAAAACTTTCGTGGCCCAAAAAAAGTTTTTAATTGTCATAGACCATTCTTTCATGTGATGTGGTCCACCTACGATTTATATCTGGTTCATTTTTTGTTCCGCCTCCTAAAACATGCTGGAAAAATGGATGGACGGCGTGGATATACAACGCATATATCTAGGTGGGCCCCACGGCAGGGACTCACTCACTGAGCTGTTACCCTGGACTCACCTAATCCGTGCTGGTAGTTTGTTGATTATCGGGCGAAATTGAGCATGGCGACATTTTGATAATTTCTCGGGATGCCATGCCCGGTTGGCACGATATCCTCGCTGACACACGTCTGCGCACGTGTTACGCGTTTTCTCAGTCCGATAAATTCTCTTCCGTCTGTCACACGCGTCCGTTGACTTACGAACACTAAATACGCTGTTTCAGAACGCGTGGAATCTAGAGGAGATATGGTCCACACGTGCGCGCGTGTCGAAGAAGAGCCTTTCAGTCCCAACGCGTTGGACTACACGTTAGAAAGCAAGAGTCATTCGTTAGATGGTCTTTTTTTCGGGTGGTTTGCCGGACAAGTAAAACTTTGTTACTCTGGGGGAGTGTGATGATGATACGCGGGCACTTGGAGTTATCGATTATTTAATATTTACAGAGAAATGCCCTAGTGCTCTCACAGCACCATAAGTTACAGTGCTCCTAGTTGAATTGGTATACATTGATAGTTCCGTTGATCTAAACTGTCGATTGGGTCCAAAATATATTTTATATACCTTGCTAACTTAATAAGGTTCGAAAAGATATTAGCCATTTAATCAATAGACTTTAATCTGTACGGTCAATATAGTTGACACAAAAATGGTCCAACCAACAAATTTACCTATCTATTCGTGTTCTTAACTTAATGGACGGTTCAGATCGATCAATTAGACTCTTCAGAGAGAACTGATGCAACTAGGAGCACTGACTTATGGTGCTATCGCACGAGTGTCTCTCATTCTCGCAGGACGCGGATTGCTTACAGCCCACGGCTGCAGGAATCTTCCTTGATGTATGTTTCACATGTACGTGTTCCATATGCTTAGCTAGATTGTTTTCGGGGATGTATTCAAACATTAGGCAGATTCAAATCACATGCAGACCACACCACAGGAAATAGCGAGAAAATGACGTCCATTGTTGAAACATTGTTAGGGTCCATCTTAATGTTTATTTTCCATCCAACCCGTTCATAAGGTGACTCGCACCCGATGCAAGGGAAGAAACAAAGATCAGTTTGATCCAAAACTTGTGTGGCCCTCAAATGATTTTTGTAATGGTGGGTGTTCAATCCCAACGGCAACGGTTTCCTATGATGAGGCCTAGTCGAGCTTTGGATCTGCATCACGTTTGGCATCATAAACAAAAAGGAGATGAAGAAACAGATGAACGGATTGGATATCACATATGTCACGATGGGCCCCACAGAACTTAGGGCTGCAGGAATCCTGCGGCTTGCGGGCGCGGATTAGGCATTAACCCCGCCTGTCCCGAGTTCCGAATATGCTGGGGCTTTGAAGATCCCACTGTGATGTATGGGTTTATCAATACCGTCCGTCCATTTTTAAATTTTTTTTTTTTTTTTTTTTCAAGTCATTTTAGGATATAATTCCAAAAATTAAGCAGATCTAAAGATTAAGTGGACCACACAGTGGGGATTAAATTCTCACCATTAAAAATTCTTGGGAGACGCAGAACTTTTGGATCAAGCTGATATTTGTGCTTCCCCTTCATCCAGGTCTATTCTATGTGACCTTATGAATATGTTCGGAGACTTATAAAGATTTCAACGGTGGGTGTTATGATCACCACTGCTTCCTATAGTGTGATCCAATTAAACCTGGGATATCCATTATATTTTGGATTACATATTAAAATGATATGAAGAAAATGAAAGACGGTGTTGATAAACCCATAAATGATGGTGGGCTCCTTATAGCCCCAGCCTGTCCCGAGTAGTGCCTGGGCTGCAAGCAATTCCCATCCCAAAGGTGGTGACTGTGGGGCCACTGTGATGTAAGTGTTTAACACTCGGGATGAGCCAAAAAATAAGCAAATCTAGGGCTCAAGTGGACTACATCACAAGAAATAATAGGCTAATGACACTTACGGTAGATAACCTCTTAAGACTCATTGTAATGTTTATTTGTCATTCGACATGTTAATAAAGTCATATAAGCTTAGACGAAGTAAAAACAAACAAATCAACTTAATACAAAACTTTTGTGGCCCTAAGAAGCTTTAACTGGTGGGCAATTAATTATTAATGTTTTTGGTGGTGTGGTTCGCTTGATATTTTGATTTGTTTTGATTTTGATATTATACCCACAAAATGAAGGAATGGTATAGATAAAATACATACATCACGGTGAGTCCTATGAACCCAACACCACCCAATTCCCTTCCATGGTAAGCAAGGGGGTTCCTTCTTTGGTAATACCGGTTTAAATTTGAGTTTTTGAAAATCGAAAGTGTCGAAATAATTTAAAATTTTTAATTTTAGAGATTGAGACACTTAGGTTGCGTGTGTTGCAGTGCTACATGCATGCATCTGGAATTACCACCCTTTGTACTTGATAACATCTCTAAAAAATACTTACAAATACCTTATGATACGGGTACACGGAATTTCCAACACATTTTCTTTACAACCGGTACTACCGTAAGTCTATGATAACACTTGTGGGGGCCATATGAACTACGAATGCATGACATCCAACCGGTCCATACATTACTTCAAGGGAACAAATTCCCGTAGGGCACCTACTATTGATTTACGTGGTGCACTTTGAAATCCAGGCCATTGAGACCTTCATCTGGCCTGGATAAAGGGTGAGAACAAAATAGGTGGTTTTGCAACTCAGATGGGCCTGTTGAAATAAACGGTGCACATCCCCTCCTACCTCCTTCCTACTGGATGGAGCCGATTTTTGGACCATGGGAGTTTATTGGGGTGATGCATATAATAGACAGGTCGGTTGTTATACATAGACCATGCGACCCACATCGATCCAGTATAACGGTTATATCGGTGCCCCTGGAGCGTGACCTTACAAATCATAGAAAACCAAACTGTCCAAAGTATGCTCCCAGTTCAGATATATTACTAATCAAATTTATTATCTAAATGTTGGATTGGTGGACGTTTAAGGGACGGTTAGGAGTGAAAAAATGTCCAATGGTTCTGTTTCAACTGTGGATGTTTCAATTCCCAATGTTTCATGTGGTGTGGCTCACATCAGCTTTGGATCGGCCTGATTTTTAGAGTCTTGTCCTATTGTTGTCTTGTAAAACTGATGGACGGAGTAGATTTGTGACAGGCATCTCTGTGCGCCCACACAGCTTCAGACTAGAGGAACTTTGCAATCCGCGTCCCACCTTAACACATCTTAACTGAGTGGGGAATATGCACCGTTCATCCATCCTATGTCCCAAAAATCATGCTATTCAATTGATCAGGTGGACCAAACTTGTATGAATGAACCGGTATGATGTTCGGGCCACGAACACTTGAGCAATAGGTCAGATTATATGGAAATATCCTGTGTCTTACACGTGTACCACGTTTTCGTAGCCCGGAAGAGGAATTGGATTATACATCAATTGATACCGTAGATGGGGTCTATTTTTTAAAATTCCCAATTATTGGACAATCCTATCCACTACTTTTACTCTCTGTCACGCTTCTAATACTGGCCGTTAGGTATATTTATTTTCTGCCGTCGCTTTGAAGGCTGCCAATTAGAGATGGACAGGATCACCTGAAAGATGAGTATTTTGAACTATCTACCATCCGTAGTACTTTAAATAGATGGACGGCCTTGATTGCTACTTTGCTAGGGCATGCTACTTGGGTGTGACTAGCAACCACCGTCCATTTTGGAGCGACAGCGTCAATCGGATGGGTCATCTATAGCTCAAGTGGTAGACCGAGTGAAAGATACCTCGTTTCAACACTGAAGTTATGGTATCGATTCCCTTGTCGGGTGGCTAACAGTGGGGTGTACTAACAAGCTTAAAAAAAAAAAAAAAAAACGACCATGATGTTTAAATGCCATCCGAGCCGTTTGTAGGGTTATTACCACTCAGATAAACTGCAGGTACAAATATCATCCTGATAAAAAACTTCTGTGGCCCCCACAAAGTTTCCAATGGTAAGCATTCAGTCCCTTTTGTTTCATGTGGTGTGTCCCACCTAAGTTCTGGATCTACCTGATTTTTGGACTCCTGTATTATTGTGTTCTTGCCAAACTGATAGACAGAGAGGATTTATCATGAGCATCTCTATGGGTCCACATAGCTTCCGACCATAGGAACTTCATGTGGCCGAGGGGCACAGTCAAGTCGCATCCACCCAACAGACCCACGTGTATGTTGAATTTGGTCCGTATGATTTCTTTATTTTCAAACCACCCATTTGACCATTCTGATCATCAGACCAACATCATTTTTGGTCCATGGCAAATTCAAAGTGCATCCTACCCGATGAATGGCCTGGATCTCTAACAGGTCTGCTAACCGTTGGATCATTAACACGTGTCAGCACATTCACATGAGTTGCACCTTGTCGAATCATGGTCTTTCTCAAAGTGTAGCTCGCATTCGTTGAACGTATTTTCCGCCTTTAGCCAGTCCAACTTACACGTAGAGAACGTCTAGAAGGTCCAGCTCATGCATGGTCCCATTATGGATGCACGAGATTGCCCTAATGTCTTCATCTTAACGTCCGCCGGTCAAACATTGAGATTATTATTATTATTATTATTATTATTATTTTAATCCAGTCCGCCTCACCAAATGGACCGTCCAAATGATTGATCGAGCCCAGCAATTTTAATTTCAAAGAGGTCTGCTGGTATACATGGACATATTACTGTAGGGTTCACATGGAATGTATCCATCGGATATGAAGTCATGTCCAGCAATCCAAACCGTTTACATCATGGGCCTCTCGATCTGTCAATGAGGGAACACCAGATAATGAAATTGTCTTATTAAAATATTTTAAGACCTTGATGATTTAACTCTTTCTTTTGAATATGAATATTTGTGGGTCATTGGTTGAAAATATAGGATCTTCCGATCCTTTCTTTCCTTTTAATATGAATATTTGTGGGCCATTGGTTGAAAGTACAGGATCTTCCAATCCTTTATTTCCTTTGAATATGAATATTTGTGGGACATTGGTTGAAAGTATAGGATCTTCCAATCCTTAAGCTTTCGTCTCGTTGCACCTCTCATCAGACCTAGGAGTGACAATGGGCTAGGCTGCTCAGTCTGGTCTAGGCGACCCAGCCTGAGCCTACAGCTTGGCCCCCAAGACCTGGGCCAAGCCTGAAATCTAGGTCTCGAGTTAGGGCTGAGCTGGGTCAGGGTTAATGATGAATGGCCCAACCGACTCGATCTAATCATTAAATGGGCCACTATTATAATGGTTCGAAGACGTTTGTTAATGATTCATCAACAATGTCTTGATAATGAAAGCATTGGATGCAAGGTCATGTTTCAATAATTCAAACCGTTTATTTATAGGATCTGGCTGGTCTCCTCCTTGAAGAAAATAAATAAAAAATAAAAAATAAAAAACACTTCTGAAATTGGGTTATTAAAAACTTTTAATTAATTAACTCTTTTCCTCGTAGGGTGTGCCCTAGGCTTGGCCCAACCCAGGGCTAGGGCCAACGTATTTTAAGCCCATTCCGACTTTGGAAAGGCTATGGCAATGACTTAAGGGGTTGGGGCTAGGCTAGGGCTAATCCCTAGCAAGCCTCTCTTTAAAACCTCTTCCAAGAAGGGTCACAATTGAGGGACCCTCATCGGGAATACTCTAACAAAAATGAAAGGGGTGAGTATAAGACTGATTAAGTGACTCAATGTGAGGAATGGCAGTGAGCCTGCAAAAAAATGTGAGCTGAAAAATAAAAGCTTGTTTGGATACCACCAAGTTACCTTTTGTACTTATAACAGTAGATAAGTAACTTATTTGAGAGAAGCAAGTTTTGTTTATGACCAATTATAAGTAGCTTTTTTATTTAAAGTTAATTACTTCAATTTAATAAGTAGAAAGTTAAGGCATAAGTAGCTTATCTCAAGTAACTTATCATCCAAACACCCCATAAGTCGCATCTCACGTGCTATGTCTATATTTGACATTGTCCCCATCTTTCCATGCACAGTAATAACCAGTTTTTTTTTTTTTTTTTTTTTTGGCTATAGATTGCGATAGATCCAGCAATTCGACCTTCCTGGCAGCTTTCCTGTTTTAGATATAGCTGAAGATCTCTTTGTTCAAGCATCCATACCTATAGTTTTTTGGTATTCATGAATAGAGGGTACTGTTGGATTCTACAATTGTAGACCTCTCGGATCTTTAGTTCGATAATCTGAATGCTCCAACTATTCTTTTCAAATTTAAAGGCCTTGAAGATTCATTTGATTTCAGGTCGTGAGTACTTGTGGTCAGCAATGCATGACAATCTCCGGACACAAGCTCTCTAAGAAACTGTCAAATGTGAACCTATGCTACCACGAAAGAAGGAGAAGAAGAAGCAAAAAGATATATAATATACTTATCAAATAAGCCAAGCACATAAGTTAAATTTGGACGATTGGATTATTGTTCTTTAGACCATTGGATTAATTTTCTCAACTGACTATTTTTCTTGTACAAGTTTGACATGCATGCCTTCTACCCGAATTTCTGACGAGTGTTGTCCTCACCAAATCATGGTCCTCCTAAAGTAGGGCCCACATATATTGACAATTCTCTCAAATTTTAGCTCATGGAATGCATTAATTTGTCATTGGTCCAAATTAAAAGTAGAGAATGCCTAGAAGGTCAATCTCAGGGCATGAATGAGCAATAATACAGTAATGAGAATTTTGTCAAATGGCCCATTTAGGGTAGGCCCCACCAAATGTAGTCCAATTTAAAATCGACTCACCAATAAGACTTTTGTTGAGGGTCCATTCAAAGTGGGTCCCAGAGGCCTATTCAAAGTCGATTTCAACCCACGACCTCTACCAGATGTAATATTAACCTAACGTGTGCATCGTGCCGTGAATTGATGTTACAATATGTTGTTTTTACTCTGGCCTTGGCCTATGGTTTCCATACTCAGTCTTACAGGGCGTGCCTATTACTAACCAAGCACCAAGTGGGGCAGAAGTTACATGAAATCCATGCCGGTCATCAGGTGTGATACCTCACGCTTACTTTAGAAAGAAAAAATTGGGTTGGTCCATAACTTAGGTAGGCCACACCACAAGGAAGAATTAGGATGAGATGACTACAGTTAGTTGTGTATGGGAACCACTGGGGTTCATATATGCACGCATCCTATCCATTCATATGACTCTTTTCATCAAGACGAAGGAACTATCTAAAAATCAGGCAATTGTAAAACTTGGATGTACTACACAGCATCCCATCCATTCATATGACTCTTCTCATAATTAAGATGAAGGTACTGTCTAAAAATCACGCAATTGTAAAACTCGGATGCACTGCACAACGTGAATGTAATGCGTAGAAAATTTTACCTCAAAGAAAATGCTAAAAGATGACTATTCCGATGGGATTAATTATGTGCAGTGCATATCCGTATATTTCAAAGATCACAAGAGCTATGATTTTATACAGACTTCCTATGACATCTCTTTTTCTTAACAATTGACAGATCTAGTCTAATGAAGTTACCAGACTCTCCTGTAATATCTCATTCTCAATTAACAACTTCCACATCTTAACCAATTTATTTGACTGACTCTAACAAATCCAACCGATTCTTTGACTTCTTTTTTTTCTTTTAATTTTTTAATTAGATACCTTGGTAGTGGACACGTTACATGTTGAAAGATGACCACTTACTTGATGGAAGTTAGCGCATGTGTGTGGACTATCGAGTACTTACCAAGGAGATAATGAAAAACAAATTCCTGATACCTATCGTAGATGAGTTGCTTGATGAGCTACATGGTGCCTATTGGAGTTGACCCACTCTACCTCACATCACTATGATGTAATTCTGTGCCATAACAAACCCGGATCAACCTTATGCATTAGTAATTTGGATATAACACAACTGTCAATCTGTGCGCTTTGTGGAAGCACACTTAACGAAGATAGAACAATCGTAATAACTAGAATAACCAAAACAATCAAGCCAACAAATACAAAATACACTGATTTTACGTGGAAAATCCTTACGGGAAAAAAACTATGGCACAAAATGATAGAGATCTTCACTGTAATCAAAACTTAGAGTTACACCACCTACCTTCGCCGATTACAAGATCACTTGATCTGCCCTAATGATGCACACCCAGGAAAGCCCTAGTCCCTTGAGGAAATCCATTCTTAAGTCCTTACAAGTATAGAAAATCATCTTACATTGTAGAACCTTTGCCCTTAGAGAGAAAACACTTGTAATACCAAGCCATAATCACAATTAGGCATAAATACCCTGATTTATGCAAAACCACATAACTAAACCGAAGTCCGTCGATCGGACCTACAACCCTTATTAGTTAGACTAACAGACCATACTTTGCTTCTAAGAAAACCCGCACTCTGTGGGTCAGACTGACAGTTTGTCAATTTGACCAATAGAGCCCTGCATAAACTCTCAGACTTGCAGAATCCAAGGCATCACACACAACAATCTTTATATTGACTTGTATTCTACCAAGTCACCCTGAAAAATCTCAAGTGCTAGCCTATACCTTGAGCATACACCGCTCCTTACATCCTCCACCTAGAATGCAGCTCCATTTGCACCCCTGTGCAAAGGTCAAATCTCACTAATGACTAGTGAGATTGAATTAGCCTAAGCAGTGCTTGAACTTGTCTGTAGTCATCGACTTCGTGAACATGTCCGCACCATTCTCGTCCGTATGAATTTTCTAAAAATTAATCTCTCCTCAAGTAATGAGTTCTCACATCTTGTGGAACATTACGTCGATATGCTTGGTTCTCACATGATACACCTGATTCATTGCTAAATGAATACTCCTCTGACAATCTTAATCCAACCGAATCGCCTTATGCTTCAACCTAAGTTCCCCTATCAGACCCTTCCACCATAATACTTCCTTTGATGCCTCTATCGCAACTATATATTTTTCCTCGATTGTAGACAACACTATCGTATACTATAACTTAGATCTCCAACATATTGGTCTACATATTAATGTCAAAACATATCCCATAATGGACCTCCTTTTGTTTAGATCACCTGTATAATCCGCATTCGCATAATTTACAACTCCACCTAAAGCTCCATGTCCCCTGAACAGGATCCCAGTGTCAACTGTGCCCCTAAGATACTTGAGAATCCACTTAACTATATTCAAATGCTCTTTTCATGGATTTGTCATAATCTATTGACCACACTAACTGCCTGTGAGACATCTGGCCTTGTGAAAACTATTGCACACACGAGACTCCCCATTGTACTCACATATGACACCTGTGACATATCTAAAATCTCCTCATCTGTGCTTGGACACTACTTATTTGACAATTTAAAGTGACATTCTAGAAGTGTACTAACTGGCTTAGTACCTTCCATGTGGAACCACTTTAGCACCTTCTACACATATCACCTCTGAGAAAGTTACGACTTCCCATACTTTCTGTCTCTATGAATCTTCATGCCTGGGATCTTCTTCACAATTCACAAATCCTTCATATCAAACTCCATGCTTAATATAGACTTAAGCAAAAGTATCTCGTTCTTATCCTTTGCAGCAATCATCATATCATCAACTTAAAGCATCAGTAGAATGTAGTACTCCTCCTCAAGCACCATGTAATATATGGAACAAGTATACTCACATTTGATATACCAATTTTCACCATGTAGGAATCGAACCACTTATACAACTACCTCGGAGACTGCTTTAGCCCATATAATAACTTCTTCAGCCTACACACGTGGTCTTCTTTACCAAAATCCTCAAATCCTTCAGGCTGCCTCATATAAATGACTTTCTCTAAGTTTTTATGAAGGAATGCTATCTTCGGATTGAGCTGCTCCAATTTCAAGTTAGATTTCATTACGATTTCTAGTATTACCCTAATTAACGTATGTTTTACAACCAGAGAGAAAATTTCATTATAATCTACTCCTTCCCTCTACGAGTATCCTTTTTATTATAAGCCGTGCCTTGTACTTTCGTCCTATTTTTTTGTGTTAATGCTTCCTTCTTTCTAAACACCCACTTACATCGTATAGCCCTTTGAACTTTTGAAAGTTCTACGAACTCCCATGACTGATTCATTTGTAGAGATGTCATCCCCTCTGCCATGGCCGACATCCACTTGTCACCATCCTTTCCAGACTTAGCTTCTTGAAGAGTTGAAGGATCTCTACTTCATGTGAACAATGCAAACGAAACCATGTCCTCCAACCCATATCGAACCGATGCTCTAATGGTTCATCTCTCCTTATTCCTGGTTATATTCTTCTGGGATATCCTGTTAATTGTTTTGGTCAGTTTCTTGCTCTTGCTGAATTTCATGTTCAGTAATTTGCTCAACTAGCTCCGTCTTCACCGATAATCTCTCTGCATCACCAAGTGTTTCCAACTTCCCTTCAACGTCCTTGTTGATCTTCAATATTGATGCCACATCGAAAATGACACCTTTACTAATGACCACCTTTTGTGAGATTATATTTTAAAGCTTGTAACTATTAATACATTTTCATACCCAATAAAGATGCATTTCCTAAATTTTGGATCCAATTTCGCCATTTGTCCACTCCACACATGAACGTATGATGGACACCCGAAGATCGTCATCCCTGAGTAAACAACATCCTTGCCTGTTCAAACTTCCTCTATAACTTTAGAGTCTAGCACTGTAGATGGTAACTGATTTGCAATATATTATGTCATATTAACCACTTTTAGGCGAAAGCTTTTAGGTAGCCTCTCATGCAACCACATACTTCTCGCCCTCTCCAATAGAGTTTTGTTCATCCTCTTTGTCACTCCGTTCTGTTGTGGGGTCTTTAGAGTTAAGAAGTGCCTTGTGATGTCATGTTCCTTGAAGAATTCCATGAATCCCTCCTCTCTATACTCTGTACCATTATCTCAGCTGGGACGCTTAACATGTCTCTCAGTTTGTTTCTCCACTTCCACCTTCCATTCATTGAACTTAGCGAACACTTTAGACTTTTTCTTTATGAAGTAAATCCAAACCTTCATCAAGTAATCAACTATGAAGCTCACAAAGTATCGTGGTCCTCCATTAAATGATATTGTTACTGGCCCCAAATATTGAAATGTATATAATCGAGCACCCCACTCCTAGTATGTGTAGCAGTCTTGAACCTTACTCTACAATGTTTCCTATAGATGCAATGCTTGTAAAAATCCACCTTGCATGCCTTAACTCCTTTCAACAATTTCTAGTTATAGAGTTCCATTATACCCCTCTTGCTTATATGCCTTAGCCGCATATGCCACAAATTAGTGTCATCTATGCCAGATTCCGCATGTGAGGTGGTAGCAGCTCCACTGATAACCATGCTCCCAATCAACTTATACAAATTTTCCATCTTATGTCCCTTCATTAACATTATTGCACCTCTAATGACCTTGATTACATTACCAAATGCAGTAAATATGCACCCATTCGTATCTAAAACCCTTAAGGATATCAAATTTTTCTTCAGACCTGGGACATGCCTAACATCACCTATAGTCCATATGACTCTATCAAACATCCTTACCTTGATGGTCCTTATTCTGATGGTCTTACATGCTGCTTCGTTCCTCATTAGAAAACTTCCATAATTATGAGAATTATAGAAATTGAATCAAGTCCTATCTGGGAACATATGATATGAACATCTTGAATCGAGTATCCACGTACTTGAAAGATAGCTCGTACTTGAGTAGACCGAGAAAAGATCTCATTCTAAGCTCTCTTACGCTACGTTAGCTGATTCGTCCGTGTTCTGTTTACCATTTTTTTTTAAGTCATCATTCCGTTTCTAATAGCCTCTCTTGAAGTACCCATTCATGCCACAATAAAAACATCTGTCCTTAGCATTTGATTTCGATCTAAACTTTTTCTTCCTATCAGACCGCGATAGTTTCACGGATCTCCCACATCTCTGACCCCCTTTGCAATTAACCCTTCTGCCTGAGAGTCTTCATAGCTTGACTTCTTCCTTATCTTGTTGGAAATGAGAGCTGTTGTGATTTCTTCCGGCTTTACCGTATTCCTCCCATACATTAGAGTAGTGATGAGATGGTCGTATGATGTGGAAAGCGATACTAAAGGTCGCATCACTTTAATTATCTTCATTCTCGATCGCCAATCTAATCCTTAAAAAATTGTTACATACCTTTGTAAATGAGTTCATGTGTTTTAAGAGATCGGATCCTTCCTTCATTCGTAGCCTGAAAATTTGTTTCTTCACAAACAACTTATTACTAAGGGTCTTCACCATGTATAGATCTTTTAGTTTCTTCCACATCTCCAAGGGTTATTCCTCATCTAGAACATGTACATGACTTCATGAACTCATCGAATGGTGTTCAGAGCCTTCTCATCGAGTTCGCTTCACTCATCATTCAACATCTTCTCTGGTTTAGTCTTTAACAACACCGTGCTCAACCCTTGTAGTACTAAAATATCTTTAGTTTTCCACTGCCACAAACTAAAATTGTTCTTCCCATCGAATTTCTATATATTGAACTTCAACCTTGACATCTTTCATGAATTTTCAAACGTGCTTTAAACCTGATGCTTTGATACCACTTTATAAGAGTTAAACGATTCTACCTTATACCACTATGATGTAATTCCAAGACATAACGAACTTAGATCAACATTAGGTATTAGTAATTCAGATCTAATACCACTATCAATCCATGCGCTTTACAGAAGCATGTTCAACGAAGATAGAACAATCACGGTAATTAGAATAACCAAAGCAATTAAGTAAATAAACACAGAACATACCGATTTTACATGGACAATTCTTGCAAGAAAAAATTATAGCACAAAATGACAGAGGACTAGTATAAAAAAAATAGAGTTACACTACTCAACTTCTCCGATTACAGGATCACCCAATCTCCCCTTGTGATGTGCACCTAGGAAAACCCTAGCCCCTTAAGAAAATTCCTTCCTAAGCCCTTGTAAGTGTAGAAAACCCTAATCCCAATTAGACTTAAATATCCCGATTTGTACAAAACTGAGTAACTAAATTGAAATTCGTCAGTCAGACCAACAACCCCTTGTCAGTCGAACCGATAGACCACACTCTGCTTTTGAGAAAACCCACACTCTATGGGTTGGAATGACAATTTGTTGGGCAAACTAACAGAGCCCTACATGGACTCTCAGAGTAGTAGAATCCATGACATCCCGCACAATAGTGCCACCATTTTCTCCAAATTGGATCTCTTCTTGGGTTATCATCAAATCCGAGTACATCTCAAGGATGTTCCCAAAATTGCATTCAAAACTCATAAGAGTCTACATTTCAAAATTTACTGAATGAGTTATTTCATCTCTTCTTATGTAAATTTGTTCTAGTTTTTTTTTTTTTTTAATGATATACTAATTTATAGCAAGAACAAACAAGAACATTTAAGCTAACCTAGAACTGCATTAAAGGTACTACAAGCTAATCAATTATCTGACAAAGAATGAAAGTGTAGGTTTAGTTGTGCAAGCATTGATTGTTGTTAACAAATGTCTTAAATCTCAAAAGTTTGACTAGCCCAGAGAAAGTTCGGCTCAAAGTCCAGCAACAATGTATGTTGGAATTTCTGAGATCTTCAACCAGTAGAAGGTGCCCTTTGACTAGCCCAAGCCCTGCATCGGCTAGTCGAAGGTTACACAGACTGCGCGCGGACTACATAAATTTGAGGCGGTTTCCGGACTATTTCAAGTTAGTGCGAAAGTGAGGTTTCCTAAACTATAAATAGGAGTTCCTAAGGCCACTCTAAAACAGACTAAAGCTTCTTAAAAGTATTCAAAGGGTTTTTAAAAGTGTTTTAGGGTTTATAAAAGATGTAACAAGAGTGAGATTTAAGCTTGTTTGAATCGGGTAAGTCTTTTCTCTTTGTAATTTCTGCTTTCATAGTGAAGATCTGTCGCCTTGTACCATGATTTTTTTCCAAAAGAGTTTTCCATGTAAATCTTTGTGTTCTCTTGTGTTTGCTTGGTGCTCTTGGATTGCTATCCTAGATCCATCTCTGTGATTATGCAGTCCAAAACCCAACAAGTGGTATTAGAGCAATCGTTGGGGCATAGATCTAGATCTGTGGGATTAACATCAATGGGAAATGCCAAGTTTGGTATTGAGAAGTACTCAGGCAAAAATAATTTTGAGTTATAGAAGATCAAGATGATTAGTCTATTAACCAAGCATGGCAAAGTTAAGGCTCTTGAGGAGCGAAAATCGATTATGAATGATGAAGACTAGAATACTCTTGACATGAATGCTTAAACTTTCATCTATTTATGTCTCATGGATGAGGTTCTCTACAATGTTTTGAGGGAGAAAACCACGGCTAGTTTATGGGCGAAGTTAGAGGATATCTATGTGAAAAAATCATTTGAAAATTGCCTACAATTGAAGTTACAATGGTACACCTTCAAGATGACAGAGGGTGAAGATCTGAAAGCCCGCATTAACAACTTTAATAAATTGGTTTGCAAATTGCTCGATATGGAAGAAATGATAAAAAATGAGGAACAAGCATGTATATTGTGGAATTCTCTTCCGACATCGTATGAATCATTTAGGGACACAATGTGCATCGCAAATAAAACCCTAAGTGTCAACACTATTATCTTAGCCCTTTAAGAGAAGACCATGCCAAAGCTAAACAGCGGCATGGGGACATCTTCCGATGCACTGATTACGAGGGGCAGGAATACTGATCGAGGTACATGATCCTCAAGACCTACATCTAAATCTAAGGGCAAGGGCAAAGGAAAACTAAAGTGCTGGAACTGTGGGATAACTGGACACATGAAAAAGGATTGTACCAATCCTAAAGCAAAGAAAGAGAACTCAAACACTTCTTCTAATGAGGCTAATGTTGTCAGATCTGATGAAGAGACAAATGGTGGTAATGTTCTGTTTGTGTCCATGATTGGTCACTTGCACGAAAATCATAAAGATGAATGGATCCTTAACACAGGAGCATTGTTCACAACTCTAAGTGTAGAATCGCGATATAGTAATAATCTCGGTGAGACTGAGGTCGAATCCACAGGGACTAATCTTGTACGTTTCTGAAAGCAACTAGAAGTAGAAATAAAAGAAGATATAAACCTAAATCTGGAATATTTGAGAGAGTAATTGTGATTACAGTAATTAAAACTAGTGAATTTAAAGGTGGGAACTAGGGTGACAAGGATCCACTTGTAGCAATTGGGAAGCTACCTTTCATGATTCAAGGACACAACTGGAATCAGAGTCTTATCCTATCCAATTGGTAAGAAGAGATTTGTCAGATCTGAACTTCTCATGGATCTAATCATCAATGAATGAGAGTTGTGAGGATTTGGAAGTGATTCCATCACCTAACCATGCCCAGGAGACAAAGCAAACAACATGATTTACCAATCCCATAACCAAGCATAAAAGAATTGTGAAGGTTGGGAAGGATTCCATCATCCTACCATGCCCAAGGGACGATGGTGAACAACAAAATTTTCTAATTTCACAATCTCAATTCAGGAAAATGAGATATTTCAAGCTATCACAGATCCATTATAATTTGTCACAACAAACCATTAAAAACTAAAAATATTCCTCAATAAAGAACTAGAATACATAAGGTTCAATAAAAACATAAATCAAAACAAAGCAAACATTACAATCATGCTACAAGCTTCACCTCTTAGCCATAACTAAGAGGTTTAGCCAACCATAAACATGATTGAAATAAGAACTCTTAAACAAAACATCAACTAAGGAAGAAGAAGTTTCCTCGACGAGTCAAAGCAAAGCTTGGACTAATCGAAGATCACGTAAATTCTCATCAAATCTTCGATTCTCTTCATTCCTCACTTGGTTTTCTTTGATCTTTGGTATGTGAATTCTTCATTCTTGTCTTCTAAGATCCAACCTTGCTTTGGTGATTCTTGAACGTTAAATCCATGCTTTTAGCATTCTTTTCAATCCAAAATCTTAAATTCACCTTGTGACACAAACATGATTAAAATAAGACATTAATCATTATCATGTTCATAAAACCAAGTAATAATTGAGGTCCAATATGTAATATTTGACCCTTAATAAGCATCATATCACACGACTCCTCATCGGAGTTGGTTCGTCAGTTATAAGGAATACAGTAGTGGACAGGTCTTTATGGGCAATGACAATACCTGTAATGTTGTGGCTATTGGTACGGTGAGCATCAAGATGTTTAATGGGATGGAGTGTACCTTGACTGATGTCAAGCACATTCCTAATGTAAAGAAAATTCTAATTTCTCTTGGTGCACTCGAGGCTATAGGGTGTAAGTTCATTGATCTTAATGGAGTCCTTAAAGTTTCAAAAGATACACTTGTGGTTATGAGAGAGCAAAGGCACGGAAACCTTTATATGTTGATTGGAAACACTTCAGCAGGTGGAGCGGCAGTAGCTATTGTAGATTCTACGTATATATGTATGTGGCATGCACATCTGAGTCACATAAGCGAGTGGGGCATGAAGGTACTATCTGATCGTTATTTGATTCCAGCTTTTAAGAATTCTAATTTACATATATGTGAGTGTTGTATATATGGTAAACAATCTAGATTATCTTTTAAATCTGGAAAACATGTATGTAAGAGAGTGCTTGATTATGTGCACTCTGATGTATGAGGGCCTTCACCAGAAGTTTCCATTGGGGGGTCGTCATGGTTTGTTTTATTCATTACAACTACTCGAGGAAAGTTTGAGTTTACTTCATGAAACGTAAATCCGAAGTTTTCATCATATTCAAACAATGGAAGGAAATGGTGTAAAAATAGTCAGGGCGAAAAATAAAGATTTTAAGGACTAATAATGGTGGAGAATTTACTTCCACTGAATTTAATGAATATTAAAAAGATAAAGAGATCATTAGACACAACACAGTGCGCCACATCCCTAAACAAAATGGTGTGGCTGACCGAATGAATTCGACTCTCTTGGAGAGGGCCAGATGCATGTTAAGTAATGCTGTGTTGGGCAAAGACCTATGGATAGAGGCCGTTAACACGACTTGCTATTTGGTGAACTGGTCTCCATCTACGATAATTAAATGTAAAATTCCAGAGGAAGTATGGAGTAGTCATAAGCTAGACTACTCAAATTTTCGCATATTTGGGTGTGAGGCTTACTCTTATGTATCGTCAGTTGAGAGAGATAAGCTAGACCATAGAGCAAAAAGTACATCTTTATTAGCTATGGTGTAAGTGTGAAAGGTTACATGTTATTCGACAAGGTCACATGCAAGGTCATCACTAGCTGTGACGTCAGATTGGATAAAAGCTTCCTATTCCGCAAGAATGATCAGGAGAAGTAAGAGAAACCAGAAAGGTCAATCGTAAACGTCTAGATTAACATAGATGATACTCAGGTAGAGACAGCCGCGTGGATAGAGGAACAAGAGTAGGTGGTGTAGCTACCTATGAGAAGGAACCAACCGCGTGATCACAGGTTACCGGTAAGATAAATGAATGACTCCTAATATCGAATATGCCCTTATTACAGATAAGGGAGACATGTCAACTATTCAGGAGGCTCTTGATGAGCCTGATGCAAAAAAGTGGAAGACGGCTATGGATGATGAGATAAACTCGTTACATAAAAACCACACATGGGAGATGGTGGAGCTTCCAGTGGGCCAAAAAGTGATCGGATGCAAGTGGTTATTCAAAAAGAAATATGATAGATGCAAAGTGAGGCTGGTAGTGAAGGGCTATTTTCAGAAAGAATGAATCGACTTCACAGAGATATTCATACCAGCAGTTAAGTAAGTATCTATCAGATTCATGTTGGCGCTGGTTGCCCTATACGATCTTGAGCTGGAACAAATAGATGTCAAGACTGCATTCTTACATGAGGAGTTGGAAGAGCAGATCTACATGAAACAACCAGAGGGCTAAGAAGTTAAAGGGGTAGAGAAAAAAGTTTACAGATTAATGAGGTCGTTGTATGGCCTGAAACAGTTGTCTAAGTAGTGGTATAAAAAATTTGATTCTTTCGTGTTGACTCAGAAATTTACTCAGAGTGAATATGATCACTATGTCTATTACAAGAAACTGAGTGATGGCAAATTCATCATCCTAGTATTGTATGTTGATGATATGTTGATCGCTAGTTATAATATGTCTGAAATCAACGTACTGAAGACTCAGTTATCAGGGACATTTGAGATTAACGATCTAAGGGCTGGAAAAAGGGTTTTCAGCATAAATATTCATAGATACAGGAAGAGGAGAAGACTTTGGTTATCATAGACAGAATATGTCACGCCCAAAATCCGGGGATCGTACTCACAAGAATCCCGATCGCCGAATCCGGTGCCAACAACCTTCGTAGTACCCCATTCTTGGCTCCCAGCGCCCATACGATATATTCTGATCCTGGGATCCTACAAGGAGGATTTTTCAACGTACATTTATCTCGTAAGAAACATAACCACAAGTTTACCCAAATCACAAAAGTAACATCATCATCATATATCTACTAATATAATCATTTGAATACAATGCTGAAAGGTAAATACATATACCAAAAATCAAAGCTCCAGAGATCCGTTACATGCTCAAGCTCAACAATGCTGTGGCCTAACGCCACCTACACACATCTATCGTGCATAAGCTTATAGAAAACTTAGAGGGTGGTGAAAGTGTGTGCACAAGGTAAGCGACAAGTAAGCAATATCAGAGTAATCAGAGTAAGCAAAAATATTGATAAGCTTATAAATTATACAATATCAAAATAATATGAAAATATGCTAATCGGCCCATAAATACCATCAGCCTTATCCAAGCTATGCGATACAAAAATATAATAAACCAATACATTTATTGAGGAAGCAATGTAGATCAGCTATGCAATGCAGAGATAGTAATCCAAATACTATGTGCTGAGGATGCAATACAATATGCGATCGAATGAAATGACCAAGCTGGAGTGTGAAGTCGGATGATAGTAGTAGTATCGCAGGCTACGGGGTCCACCACAAAGGACTTCTATCCAAACCAGTCCCATACTTAAATTTGGATAGTCAGACTCAATGTGGTAAACTCCTGATCTCAGGTTAGTCACGCGCCCTAACCGAAATTCTGGCCATTGTGAAGGTACATGTAACAAATAGTTATGCACCACCAGTCCGAGTGGATAGTGAATGAATGAATGAGTATGCAACTCCTGCTCAATAAGTCTACATATCAGTACAGTTCCTCTCTGGGATCATCACCGGTTTCTAGTACACTCCAAGCTGGCTACCGCCCCAGCCGGCCGCATAGCCCTGCGAGTGGAAAAGACCTCACTACCCACTTGCCAGTAGTATATCAATGCCTATCTACCTCGTCGATAGCAGACCCATTTGGGAGTTAGTCAAACTCAGCCTAGCTTACAGCTCCCTCACTCGGACGGATAAGGCCACACCCCCTCCCAACCGACCACAACACAGTGGGAGACATGGCTTACTGGTATTTAGCACTCGGGCGCTCATGTATCCACTCGGTTTAGACGTTGGGGTGTCTCTTGGCCTCAGAGGTTTAGGGACTTTCACCCACGGAAATCCAAAGTGCCTAGATGCTCGAACCAAATATTTTCGGTATCCTATCTGGCCATCCATGACATGCCTATGGAGGTCACAATCCTGATGTCGCTAGGGCGTACAGTAATAACAATCACACAATGCAAGATGCATGAGTCATGTAGTCTAATTATGCATCAATCCTGCACATACTATGCGCTCATGTGGGATAACTCCACCTATCAGGGAGTCCTATAAACCATCTGTACTATGGCATATGCAATGGTCAATCACATCTCATAATAAACATGCAGATGATACGTTTGGGCATGTATCATGATGCTATGCTATCTCATACTCATAATCGGCATCAATAACTGGCATCAACAATCGACCTCGACAATGTGGACATTTAACCAACATTGTCCCCAAGGAATGGCCCACATAGAGCCTAACATATAGTTGACCCATGACATCACACAAGGGCCTAATATACAACACCATGGGCCTTACTCAAGAGCTTAATATATATCACGATGAGCCTCTCACATGGGCCTAATATACATTATAATAAGCTCCATCACCTGGCCCTCAAATGCACCACGATGGGCCTCGTCACATAGGCCTCATATACATCACATTGGGCCTTAAACATGGGCTAAATATACATCTCAATGGGCCTCAAATATAGGCCGCATATACATCACATTGGGCCTCGAACACGGGCCGAATGCACATCACAATGGGCCTCAAATACGGGCCGCATATACATCACATTAGGCCTCATCAATTGGCCTCGACAATCAGAATCAGCCTTAATAATTGACCTCGACAATCGACCTATATAATTGACCTCAACAATCGAAAATGGCCTCGACAATCTGAATCTGAATCGGCTTTGACAATCGAAATCGGTATCGACAATCAAAATCGGCCTCGACAATCGAAATTAGCCTCGATAATCGGCCTCGACAATCGAAATCGGCAACAATCGGCCTCTACAATCGGAATCAAAATCGGTCTCAACAATCGAAATCCACCTCGATAATCGGCCTTGACAATCAGAATCGGCCTCAACAATCGGCCTCAGCAATCGGAATCGGCCTCGGTAATCGGCCTCAACAATCGGCCTTAGCAATCAGAATCGGCCTCGACAATCAGAATTGGCCTTGATAATCGGAATCGGCCTTAATAATCGTCCTCGACAATCGTAATCGGCCTCGATAATGAGGATCAACCTCGACAATCGGAATTGGCCTGGACAATTGGAATCGGCCTCAATAATTAGAATTGGCCTCAACAATCGGCCTCGATAATTAGAATCAGCCTTAACATTCGGAATCGACCTCAACAATCAGAATCAGCAATCAAAATCGGCCTTGATAATCAGAATCGGCCTCGACAATCGGAATCGACCTCATAAAGGGCTTAAGGGAAGGTCACAATGAGGACTTTCAACCATCATTGCCCATTAATGTAGACATTTAACCAACATTGCTCCCAAGGAGTGGCCCATATAAGGGATTTATACATAACGTAACGGGCCATACATACATTGCATTGGACCTCAACCATGAGCCTTGAATACATCACAATGGGCCTTGCCCATAGGCCACGAATACGTCACATTGGGCCTCGCCCATGGGCCTCGAATTCATCACAATGGGCCTTGCCCATGGGCCTCGAATACATCATAGTGAGCCTCGCCCATGGGCCTTAGATATATATTACAATGGGCCTTATACTTGGGCCTCAAATACATCACATTGGGCCCTTCCAAATGGCCCCAAATACATCCAACGGGCCGTATCAAATGGGCCACAACAACTACACCATTCATCCATCTATAGAGATCATTTTAGAGTATTATCCCAAAAATTGAATCATAACAAAGATCATCTAGACCATACCACACATAATAGTGGTGATAATGATTCCCACTGTTAACATTAAGGGGGCCCATTTTCCATCCAGTCTATTCATATAGTCATAAAGACCTGAACCTAGAGGAAAACAAATATCATATTGATCCAGAACTTCTGTGATCCCTAAGGATTTCAATGGTAGGTGTTCAATTCCCCACTATTTTACGCAGTGTGGTCCACCTGATAGATCTGCCCCATTTTTAGTCTTAGGATGATCTCATCAAATGGATGGATGGTTTGGATGTAACACATACATCAGAGGTGGGGGTCTACATATGTGCTCATCAAATGAATGGATGGTGTGGATACTAAATATACAGCAAGGTGTGTCCCGCCCATCCAAAACGGACGGGCGGCTGGAATACCAAAACATATATCAAGGTGGGTCCCATCCCACATGTACAGTACGTGTGGGGTGGGCACCACACGAGCTGGGATGGGATTGGACGGTGAGATACAAAACATACATCTCGGTGGTGCACACGTCTAACCATTGGACTGTGATGTGGAATGCACACATCAAGGTGGGCCCCATCCCCACACATGCAACACGTGTGGGGTGGGTCCTATGCCAGAGATGGATGGACGGACGGCGTGGGTTAAAACCCATATATCATATGTAGGCTCTACTATCCAGACCCTTGAACGGTGGATGACATGGATTGAAACAATACATCATCGGTGGGTCCATATGTGTGGGACCCACCAGCTTCTCATAAAGCTAATATTTCTATTTTCTCTTTCATCCAGGCATGCTGGATGCTGTTGACGGGTGGCCTGGACGAAACATATCATCAAGGTGGCCCCGTATGGATGGTCTAGATGATCACATCAGTGGCCCCGTGATCAGGCAAAATGGATGGGCGTTTGGATGAAGCACCTACATCATCGGGACCCATAGAGTGCTGACGTCAATACAACAACTATATAGCTGGTGTGCGGCAGCCCAGCCGATCCACTCCTCATTAGGTGGGTCTCACACGGGGCCCACCATAATATAATATTATATTTATATATATATATATATAGAGAGAGAGAGAGAGAAAGAGGGAGGGAGGCTTCCACGTCCAGCGTCCAATCTGGACGGACAGCATGGATGAAACACAAACATCAGTGGGGCCCACAGTTGCTGACACAATACAGCAGCTACATGGCTGTGTGGGTCCCACCATCCCACACCATGGACGGTGAGGATCAACATCAAGGTGGGCTACAGAATGGAGAAAGAGAGAGAGAGAGAGAGAGAGAGAGAGAGAGAGAGAGAGAGATCGGTAAGAAGGGGAGGGACCCCGCCACTATGGGCCCTCCCTAAATACAAAGCATACATCAAGATGGGTCCCACCATACGTAGGCCTTCAAATAACAAAATCGACGGTTAGATCACCCACCGTCCTCTTCTTCCTTGCTCCTTGGAAAGGTAGTCACCTAGGCTTCGATTTCAACGGAAGATGATGATGTTTTGATTGTTGAGATGGGGGATGAGAGGGTAGGAAGTGGGGCCACATACAAAACTCTCTCATGGAGGCTTGAAGAGCTTGGACGTGGGATTTTTGGTTGCTTGAAAAATGAGTTTGAGAAATGAGAGAGAGAGAGAGAGGGTTGTAAGGAGAGAGAGGGATGGGTGATGGACTGATGTGTGAAGTGAGTGATGGGTGCACTTGATAGGAGATGGGTTGTGTAAGAGATTGTTGACTTTTGAGGTTGCTTGGGGATGGGGTGTGAGGTATGTGTACTTGACATGTACCCTTGATGGGATTGATTGATTAATTGATGTGACATTGGGTAAAGATTCTCTCGGAATTGCAAATACGCAGTGTTTTCCTCTAACTGAATGTGGGCCCACATCTCCTGGCTTGGGTATCGCCTTGGCGCGTGAGATGTGGCATCAGAACCGCGGCGATGGGGCGGTCATTAGGGTACAAGTTTCGATTCAAGCCGACTCTGATATATGAGATACGATTCAGGATCATGTGCAAATGCCGATAACAAATTGCGGGTCGCTGAAATTCGACGGAGAGGATCGTGGAGGCCTACGGAACGGTACGGGCTAGGATGCGGGTCTTATAGAATACCTTGAAAATGTGTTGATCAAGTATGAGATGGACTAGTCAAAGCCGGTGAGCGTTCCCCACGCGGCTCATTCAAGTTTTCTTCAAAACAATGTCCTAAATCAATTGAGAAAAATTAGGTTATGTCTCATGTGCCTTATTCGAATGCGGTTGGCAGTTTAATGTATGCCATGATCTGTACGAGACTAGATATTTCATAGGCAGTTAGTGTTATGAGCAGATATATGTTAAACCTCGGCAAGCAACATTGGGAAGCAGTAAAGTGACTACTTCGATACATTCGAGGTATAAAAGACTACATTTTAACTTTTGGGAATATAGAGATAAAGTTGGTAAGAAATGTGGATTTAGATTATGCAGGTAGTGTAGATTCCAGAAAGTCGACCTCATGTTACTCGTTTGTATTAGCGGGTGGAGCAATTAGTTGAATGTCAAAGCTTTAGTCCGTGATAGCTATTTCCACGACCAAAGCAAAATATATGGAAGTGATGGAAGTTTTTGGTTAATAGGCATGATAAATCAGTTGAGACTTCAGCAAGAGGCCATGCCATTTAATTGTGAGTGAGAGCACCATCAATTTGACTACAAATTTTCTTTATTACTCGCATATTAAACACATTGATGTTCGTCACCTTTTTATTTGACAGGTGCTTGAGGAAGGAGGTGTAACATTGAAGAAGATTCACACCAGTGTGAATCTGGCAAACATGCTTACCAAGGTCGTTCCTATAGAGAAGTTCAAGTTCTGTGCAACTTCTCTGGGCTTGGCGATGGCGTAAAAGAAGGACAGAGTGTACATGAGAAGCATTGATTGAAGCTATGATGTGATGCAGAGATAAGAGAAGAGGTCAAGAAGCTATACGTTTGAGGATTGTTGTTAATAAATGTCTTAAATCTGAAAAGTTCGAGTAGCCCAGAGATAGTTTGGCTTAAAGTCCAGCAACAATATATGTATCTTGGAATTTTTGAGATCTTCGACCAGTTGAAGGACAGGTTCGACCAATCGAAGGTGCCCTTCAACTAGCCCAAGCCCTACTTCAACTAGTCGAAGGTCACGCAAACAGTGCGCGGACTACGTAAATCTGAGGCGGTTTCCAGACTATTTCAAGTCGGTACAAAAGTGTGGTTTCCTAAACTATAAATATGAGTTCCTAGGGTCATTCTAAAAGAGACTAAGGCTTCTTAAATGTATTTAAAGGGTTTCTAAATGGGTTTTAAGGTTTGCAAAGGGTATAGCAAGGGTGAGATTCAAGCTTGTTTGAATCGGGTTAGTCTTTTCTCTTTGTAATTTCCACTTTCATAGTAAAGATTTGTCGCTTTGTTTCGTGTTTTTCCCCGAAAGGGTTTTCCACGGTAAATCTTTGTGTTCTCTTGTGTTTGGTTGGTGCTCTTGGATTGCTATCTTAGATCCATCTCTATATGATTCTGTGGCCCAATTCCCAACATTGATTACCTTGGCCACATGATTTTCAAAGATAGAGTAGTTGCGGATCTTGCTAATATCTCTTGCATATTAAGCTGGCTAATACCCACCACTATTAAATTCGTATGTGAATTTTTGGGATTAATCGATTACTACGAGAAGTTTTTAAAAAATTATGGAATGATAGTTGGTTGCCTCACATCATTGTTAAAAAAGAACTCATTTCAATGGACAGAGGCTGCAACAAAGGTATTCAACAACCTCAAGGCTACCATGGGCAAACCTCTTGTTCTCGCATTGTTGGATTTTTCAATCCCCTTTATTATTCAATGTAATGCCATCAGCAACAGAATCAAAATAGTTCTCTTGCAAAAAGGTCGATTGCTTGCTTTTTTTAGTCATGCCTTGAAGGGAAGGTCCCTCATTTTATCTACCCATGAAAAGGAGCTGTACGGCCTTGGGTAACGGTGGTGAAGAAATGGCATCTGTGTTTATTTGGACAAAAAATCACAATAAAATCCGATCAGCATGGTCTCAAATATTTGCTTGAACTACGTATTGGCACTATAACCCAACAACATTGGATATTTAAGATGCTATGATATAATTTTATTTTATTTTTTTACACACTCACACAGACCCCTCACACACTCACACAGCTGTGGGATTTCACCACCTATGGATACTCGAACCCTTATATTATTTCGTTGTTGAATACAAGAATGGAAAGGAAAAAAAAGTAGCTGACACAATCTGGGTGAGCTAAGGATAAGATTTTGATGGGCATCACTAGATCCATGGCGTCTTGGGTCGATGAGATCCAGACTCATTACAAGAATGACATAGAAATGTAACTTATCATGGACTGATTCATCAAAGGAGAACTCAAGTTGATGATTCTATTCAAGTCCTAATTCTCCTATTCGATCTAAGGTGCTTCAACAAATATATGAAAATCCAATTAATGGTTATGACAAGTTGATGTAGAGCGGGTCGCAGACAGTTTCATGGCCAAGATGGATCAGAAAAGGCCCTGTCGGCGACAGAAGTGATCCAGACCATCGGACCTTAAATTGGGCGTATCTCACAATCCGGAATGAGTTAGCTGACGTAAAATATATGATTTTGGGGTAGAACGAGCTACTTTAGCCAACCAACCCAGTTACGCGGGGTTGTGACTCCCGGAATTGCGAAAAACCCCTAGATCGACAATCGTTTCCATGTTTTAATTTCATTTTTACTATAAATAGTAAGTTTTTGTTTGATTATAACTCTTCATCTGTCGGGCTTTAGGAGTTGCGCCCAACGTGAAAAGAGCTTAGAATAATTAGGAGAACGGTTTGGTGAAGCCAAATGGGACACTTACTATTTTTGGCCGAAAACCTTGCGCACTAGTAGACATCACGACCGTCTATAAATAGTAAGTTTACTATTTATAGTAAGTCGCGATTTCTAGGAGTTTTAGTTGTAGTTTGATTCTGATTTCTTTCCCATTGCTTGGTACCCCTATTTAAAGGGTTGTGAACTCATTTTTATTCATTTATTAATCAATTTCGAATTTATTAGAATTTATTTCTATTTTATGCTTTTTTTCCTCGTGGATTCGAGAATTCTCTGTGAGGAGTCTAGAGAAGTTCTGCGGATTCGGAATACTTATCCTCTTGAGGAAGACGGTGCTTGACCTCACGTCCTCCCTTGCGTCAATTTGGTATCAGAGCGAGGTTTCTCCTCAGATCGATGACTTTTAACGACGGGTCGGGCAATAGTCCCATGGGCGGTGCTCTAGAGAATTCACCTCTAACGGCGGTAGCTTTCGAAGTAGCGCAACAAGAGAATCGGAAAGCCATGTAAGAGCTGCAGGCTTCCATCGATCGCATAGCGGATCTCTTGGTGGAAAACCTAAGGTAACTCCGTGTTCCTGGTGGTAATCCTCCACCGCCAATTGCTGAAACTCGTAATCGCCCTGATCGCAGGATAGTACCGGCAGTGCATCCAAGGGTCATTCCTGAGGAAGGGGGCTCCAGTGAGGAGGAAATCGATGACATAATTTTCCAACACCCCAGACATGGCGGCGATCGAGTAGATCAAACGAATTGAGAATTCAAGATGCGGGTTGATATTCCTATCTTCAATGGCCAACTACACATTGAGGATTTCCTCGATTGGCTTTCTGAAGTTGAGCGATTTTTTGATTATATGGACATCCTTAAAGCAAAGAAGGTCAAGCTTGTGGCCTACAAGATGAAAGGAGGAGCTTCAGCTTGGTGGGAACAACTGTAACTCGCGCGAACCAGGTAGACGAAAGCACCAATCCGCACCTGGCAGCGGATGAAGTAGCTACTACGTGCCCGATTCCTCCCTAATGATTACGATCAGGTATTATTCCAACAATACCAAAATTGTAGACAGGGTAGTCGGTCGGTGAGATAATACGCAGAAGAATTTTACCGCCTGGCGGCACGTAATGATTTAGTCGAGACTAAATCGCAGCAAGTCGCCCGATTCAATGGTGGGTTGCATATGGCTATTCAAGATTGGGTCCAGATGTAGTCCGTCTGAACGATGAATGATGCGATCAAGTTGGCTACTCGGGCAGAAGTGCAACATGAACGTCCTAACACACGGACCTATCCTACTGCAAGGATTCCTGTGGCAGGTCCGTCCCAGGGAACTGCACAGCCTAAGGGGAAGGAGCCCGTAGGAGAACGTACTCAACCTCCTACGTCTGAGAACCGAGATCAGGCTAGACCCCAAAGGGGCATATCGACTGCTACTGGTCCAAGTAGAATCCCGAACCCCTATGCTCGGCCAAGGCCCGACAACTGCAATCGTTGTGGCCAACTGGGCCACCTATCAAATACTTGTCCCCAGCGAAAAGTGGCAAACCTCGCCATCAATAATGATAGTGCTGATAACACTTATGAAGATCCAGATATTGAAGAACAGGAGCATACCACCGAGGACGAGGCAGATAATTCAGGTTGGGTTCAGCAAGATCACGACGAGTCGCTTGTCGTGAGGCGACTATTATATGCGCCAAGAAAAGAAGTGCATCCACAGCGGCATAACATCTTCCGCACTAAGTGTACGGTGAATCGAAAGGTTTGTGACGTGATCATTGACAGTGGGAGCAGCGAGAACATCGTATCCAAGGTTATAGTGAAAAAATTGCAATTGAAAACGGAGCGTCATCCCTCTCCTTATACAATCGGTTGGATCAAGAAGGTCAGCGAAACAAAGGTAACTGAACGGTGCACCATATCTTTTTCAATTGGCAAACTTATAAGGATGAAGTAGTATGCGATGTGGTTGACATGGAAGCATGTCACATACTACTCGGTCGGCCCTGGCAATATGACCGTGATCCACTCATAAAGGGCGAAATAACATATATATCTTCGTCAAGGACGGCTGGAATACCATATTGGCCCCTATGGATCCAGAGAGACCACCTGAAACTTCTAAAGTGGAGGGCCATTTTCTCTTAACCATACGGGACTTTGTGGAAGAATCTAAAGAAACAGGACAGACTTATGCGTTAATTGTAAAAGGGGAAGAACTCGAGCTTACCATCATCCCTGAAAGACTAAGGCCCCTGCTACATAATGGGTTACCCCCCATGCGGGATATCCAACACCATATCGACTTTGTCCTTGGGTCCATTTTACCTAATCGTCCTCATTATCGAATGAGTCCGAATGAGTGCGAGATTCTACAGGGACAAGTAGAAGAGTTGATCCGTAAGGGTCTTATTCGAGAAAGGATGAGTCCATGTGCTATACCAGCTCTATTAACTCCGAAGAAAGATGGGAGTTGGCGCATGTGTGTCGACAGTCGAGCCATCAACAAAATCACCATAAAATACAGGTTTCCTATACCATGGTTGGACGATATTCTGGACATGTTAGAGGGTGCAAAAATATTCTCTAAATTGGACCTAAGGAGCGGCTATCATCAGATTCGAATATGGCTGGGTGATGAGTGGAAAACGACCTTAAAGACTAAGGAAGGATTATACGAATTGATGGTTATGCCATTCGGTCTTTCGAATGCGCTTAGCACATTTATGAGATTGACGAACCAAGTTCTGAAACCTTTCATTAGGCGGTTCGTTGTGGTTTATTTCGATGATATTTTGATATACAGTCAAAATGAAACCACCCATATGGAACACTTCAAGAAGGTCCTTCAAGTGCTCACTAAAAATAAATTGTATCTCAATTTAAAAAAGTGCAGCCTCATGACTGATAGCCTATTATTTTTGGGTTTTGTGGTAACATCCACGGCCATTCGGGTGGATGAGAAAAAGGTGAAAGTAATCAGAGAATGGCCGGTTCCCACAAATATTCATGAAATGCGAAGTTTTCATGGACTGGCGACATTCTATCGTCGGTTTGTGAAAATTTTCAGTACCATTGTGTCCCCAATCACAGATTGCATGAAGAAAGGACAGTTTCAGTGGACTAACAAAGCCGACAGGAGCTTTGCCGAAATCAAGCGCAGATTATCCACGGACTTTCAACGTCACGGACCTGACCGAGTATCATGAACCAGCGCAAGATGAGAACTCGAGGACGAGTTCTTTCGAAGTGGAGGGGACTGATGTAGAGCAGGTCGCGGACAGTTTCATGGCCAAGATGGATCAGAAAAGGCCCGGTCGGCGACAGAAGTGATCCAGACCTTAAATTGGGCGTATCTCACAATCTGGAATGAGTTAGTTGACGTAAAATATATAATTTTGGAGTAGAACGAGCTACTTTAGCCAACCAACCCAGCTACGCGGGGTTACAATGCCCAGAATTACCAAAAACCCCTGGATCGACAGTCGTTTCCCTGTTTTAATTTCGTTTTTACTATAAATAGTAAGTTTTAGTTTGATTATAACTCTTCATCCGTCAGGCTTTAGGAGTTGCGCCCAACGTGAAAAGAGCTTAGAATAATTAGGACAACGATTTGGTGAAGCCAAATAGGACACTTACTATTTTTGGCCGAAAACCTTGCGCACTAGTAGACATCACGACCGTCTATAAATAGTAAGTTTACTATTTATAGTAAGTCGTGATTTCTAGGAGTTTTTGTTGTAGTTTGATTCTGATTTCTTTCTCATTGCTTGGTACCCCTATTTAAAGAGTTGTGAACTCATTTTTATTCATTCATTAATCAATTTCGAATTTATTAGAGTTTATTTCTATTTTATGCTTTCTTTCCTCATGGGTTTGAGAAGTCTCTATGAGGAATCCAGAGAAGTTCCATGGATTCGGAATACCTATCCTCTTGAGGAAGACGGTGCTCGACCTCACGTCCTCCCCTGTGTCACAAGTATCACAAGACATTAAAGTGAATTAAGGCAGATTTTATTTTGGAATGGCATGCACCTTACATGCATCAATATTTCAAGGAGTATGAAATGTGCATGCCTTTCTTGTCATGAAAGTTATTTTACCGGCAAAAGAGCCAGAGATTGTGTGCATCATGGAAGCGGATTGCGTCCTGCCCCACTCTACTCCGATAATAATCAGTCAAGGTACGGCTTTGTGGGGCCCACTGTGATGTTGAACTTTATCCAGGCCGTCCATCCATTTTGACAGATTATTTTAGGATGCGAGTCCAAAAATGAGAAAGATCCAAGGCTAAGTACTACACAGTGGGGATTGAAAACCCGCCATTAAAGAATCCTTGGGAGCCGCAGAAGTTTTGGATCAAGCTGATATTTGTGTGAACAGTTTAGATTGGCAAATAAACATTAGGTGGCCCTTAGGAAGGTTTCAACGGTAGGTGTCATTATCACCACTACTTCCTGTGTTGTAGTCCACTTGAGATTTATACCTTCCTCATTTTTGAGACTTGAAAAGATGGATGTACGGTGTGGATAAAACCCGTCGTGTAAAGGTTAAGGTGACTGTTCAAAAAAGCCAATTTATCAAAGGGTTGAAATGATCCACGGTAAAAAGGGTGAACTTTGATGTAAGCGATTTTGGCGGATGACCAGACTCAAACATTAATACGAGTAAACCTCAAGAGTAATGCTACAAGATTGGCTCAATCGATTATCCGAGTACTGTTTGCCTTTTGCAATAAAAATTGCTTCTGCAACAAAAATTCTACAAGGCCCACGGTGGTGTATTTTCAATATCCACTCCGTTGATCAGGTGTGCTAGCTCATTCCAGGACGTGATCCTTCCTCAAAACTAAGTTCGATACATGAATCGAATTGGTCATATTACATGTAACAGTGGAAAGCTTTGAAACCTTTCCGAGTTCACTTTATTAATAGGTTTGAGTTTCCCTCGTAAGGGAAACTCAAACCTGTTAATAAAGTGAGCTCATAAAGCTTTCAAAGCTTTTTACTGTTCCATGTAATGTGACCCACTGGATTCATGTATTAAACTTAGTTTTGAGGGGATCATGTCCTAAAATGAGTCAACACAACCGATGAACGGACACCATGGTGGGCCTTGTAGAATTACCAAGATTATCAAAACTTTGGTATAGGATCCAACAAGGTTTCGGTGGTGTTCATCTCTATCCTATTGTTCCCTGTGGTGCAGCCCATTTGGATTTTATGTTTGTTTTCATTTTCTTCTCACGTCCTAGCATGATTTTTCCCAAACGACGTATGGAGTGGATGTCACACAAGAATCGCAGTGGCCTCTACAAAACTATTCATTCGATGCCTGAGGGAAGTAGACAGCCGACACCGGTCACCAGTGACTCTATGGGGCCACAAAACTATCAGGGGCCATTTGGCATCTTTGCTGATAAAGCATTATTTGCTTATTCCCAAAATTTTTTTAAAAAAAATAAATAATGAGGCTATAATTTTATCACTTTTTATTTTATTTTATTTTTTATTTTTTGGGAAATTAGCCAAGAAGTTTTTAAATATACGTGGTTGAGAGGTCACCTTTTCTTTTCAAGTTTACTGGACTTAAGGGATAGAGTTTTTTAGCTTCTTTTTTTTTTTTTTTTTTTTGGATAAACTTATCCGAAACTTTTTAAATAATTCTCATCTTATCCTCTTCTCTTCTCTTTACAATCTCTCTTAACGTGAGTCCACTTCACGAATGACCAACAATGAAGATGGAGCTCCACATGATGAGTGATCCACTTCAAGGTGAGCCCACATAATGCACGACCACATCAAAGGTGGGCCCCACATGACGGATGTCCCACATCAAAGTGTGGCTCCACATGATGGATGATCCACATCAAGCAGGCCCCACCCAATGGGCAGTACACATTAAAGGCGGGATCCACATGATGGATGGTGAAAAATGAAGGTGAGACTCACATGATGGATGGTGGACAATGAAAGTGAGATCACATGATGGAAGGTTGACATTAAAGGGGAGCCTATGATGAACAACCCATATTGAAGGTTGTGGCTCACATAATGGATGGCTGACAACAAAAGTGGGACCCACATGATGGATGGTGAACATCAAAGGTGGGTCCCCATGATGGACTATCCACATCAAGTGGGCCCCACATGATGGATGGTTTACATCAAAGGTGGGCCCGCATGATGAACAATCCATCTTGATGATACCCCCATATAATGAATGGTCCACATAAAGGTGGGCCCACATAATGCATGATTCACATTAAAGGTGGGCCCCACATGATGGATGTCACAAATCAAAGTGTGGTCCAATATGATGGACCATCCACGTTAAGTGTACCCCGCTTGATAGATGGTCCACTTCAAAGGTGGGACCCACATGATGGATAATGGACATTAAAGGTCGGCACATGCATGTGATTGACAATTGTCATCAAAGGTGGGCTCGCATGATGAACGACTCATATTAAAGGTGGGGCTCAAATAATGAATGGTCCACATCAAGGTGGCCCACATAAGAGGGCCTCACATGATGAATGACCCACATCAGTCTGTGGTCCCTCGTGATGGACAATCCACATCAAATGGGCCCCACCTAATGGACGGTCCACATCCAAGGTCTTGCATGATGGATGGCGCATATCCAAAGTGGCCCAACATGATGGATAATACACATAGAAAGGTGCGCCCACATAATGGATGATGCACATCAAAAACGGGCCCCACATGATGAACAACTCACTCAAAGGTGGAGCTTACTTGATCAATTTTCGAAGTATCGGTATCACTACAAGTTTCACTGGTTGGGAATGTAGAAACAATATCGATATCACTAATAATATTGCTCATCACCGAAAATATGGGAAAACATGGAAAAATGGTAGAATTTTCAGTGAAACTTATAAAGATGTTAAAATACATATATTTGCATATTTAGAAATAAAAAATTTGTAAAAAGAATGTATACATAATATGTTTCCATTTAATGGGGGCTTAAAAGCATGTTTTATTATAAGAAACAATCTAACCATACCATCGATCCCATCTAAGCATCCAATCATCCATCCAAACATTCATTAACATTGTAAAATATTAACAACTCAAAATATTTTGCCAATAAATCATCAACAATTGAAAAGGAAATGAAAGATTGTGGCCTTGACATCGAGCATATTGCAATAACGATAATATTGAGATATTATCAATATTAGCAACAACATATTGAAAACTGCATAAACAATATGCTCATAAATTTTTTTTAATAAACAATATTTCTGTGATATCTCTACATTGGTGATATTATTAAAATATCACTGAGACACTTGTGATACAAGTGTCATTACACAGTAAAAAATATTGGCGATATCAATACATTGGAAATACAAGTGACGCTTGGAATTTACACAATTGAAATTATTGGCGATATCGATATATTGGCGATACTTAGTGATACATTGCTAATGTCTGGATTAACTGAGGTCCTGTAGACTGGGCTGAACTATTGATTATAGTCGGGACCTATCTTTGAGGTTGGGTAAGTACCTAAAGTCATTCGTTAGTCGCGATAGTAAGACGTTAACATTGTTGGTGGTTGGTACTTGAGCTATTTGTGGAAGTCGTGCTTGGTAATCGGAGTTGGGCTTATTGTGCTCGATAATCGGGGCCGAGCTCTTATCTGACCTACTTGTTTTGTGCTCTCTCTCATTCTGGTTGCCCGATCAGTCCAGTTTTACCCATAACAATAGTCCCCTACTTCCGAGCGCTTTTCAAAAGCTAGGGAAGTAAGTTGATTTGGACTGATGATCAGGTATAATGCCTCGCGCAGAAGAAATTGAGAGGCCAGGCTTAACTGTCATTATGAAGGAAGAGAGGAAGGCGGCAAGTGCGGGGATCAATGAGGATCCAATAATGATCATGACGGGTCGGTCGAGGAGATGTGCGTTAAAATGACGCCTCTTCAGCTCCTGGTGATTAGCGTATGGACACGTGTTTGTACTTTGATAGTCGGGTCAGTTCGCAAACCAGTAGCTGCCACATGGAGGGAGGCATGAGTTGTAGTGCCTCTTTGATTAAGGAGGCTATAAAAAGGGGGGTACCCTGAAACCCTCTCATTTTCTCTTCTGCCTCTACTGCCTTCTCTTTGACTACCAAAGCAGGCGATTTCCGGTAAGTCAGATTCCTGCTACTCTGGTCTCTTCTTTTCTTTTTCTCCGATAAACTGCGTGATAAATGCCTTGCTGAGCTGCGTGAATGAGTTTATGGATCTCGGCTTCAGTTGCTTATACCACTTTCATACCGTGCTTGGCACATCACGAAATTGATCGCATCGTACAATTCCATCCATGCACTGAAGGACTACAGATGCTCGGCTGGATTTCTAGTTCTAGAGTAGGGAGTAATCTGTGGCATTTGGAATCTCGACAGAAGTGGAGATCCCATAATGTCGTTAGTAAACAGTGGCTCCGTTTCCTCCAACATATCCTCAACTGAGGTCGGGACCTGAGCTCAGTATGCTTGCCAGATATTGCCGATCTGACCTTGTATCTCCCTAAGTTCGACTTCCCAAGGGACCTCGTTCTCTGCCATCACCTCGGGAGCCTTCCCACGCCTCCTTTTCTCTAGCGTGTGGTGTAAGTTGAAGTCAACGAGCACAGTAGTTCCCACGGTGTGGGTGGGTAACTGATTATGTTGCCTCGGTTGTTGCTTGGTTATGTATGAGTTAGCAGGTGCTTGAGGAGGTCAATAGGTCTCAGTTGCCGCGGGTGCCTCCCCCTTCCTGGTCAGGAGGTGGATTATGCATTTCCAATATTTGCATTATACAATTTATATTGCCGGTCAAGGTTTCAACCTAGTTTTCCAAGGAAATAAGTTAGTCTCCCTGTTTGCGGGACCTCTGCACAGGCACCGCAGGATCAGAATTAGCTTGGTGTTGTGAGGGTAGATCTTAGAGGTTTGCAGACTACTCGGCCACTGCAGAAGCACTTGCAGCGATAGTAGCCAAAGCCTTCTTTCTACCTTTTGCCATTGTAGAGCAACTTAGAGATGATGGGTGAGTTGGGAATGACTTCACTGTCGGTTCCCATAGATAGTGCCAAACTGTTGATGCAGAAATCTAGTTGTCTATTCTAGCCTTCGTGTACCCGCAAAACCAAACCACAATGGGGACCCTAGCTGCTGTTAAAGACCCTCCGATGCCAAAGTTAGAACAGACACTCTGGGTCTGGTAGAACTATGGTTGTTATAGATACCTTTTACCGTATATGTGGTCCTTATTTATAGTCGTTTGGTACTAGTTCCGTATATGGTAATGCCTTTACTAGGTGGTTGTGTATCATACAGAGGATCTCCTTCTGGATGTGTTGCGCGTATCTTCCCGAGATCCTTGATGAAGATCTCGGGGAGATATATTTTCTTGATAAGAACATCTCCGAGTAGTCGGTATCCGAGGAGATCAAGATTGATGGCCGAGGCCGACCTCTAAGCTAGATTGACCGAGGTCCTGTAGACCGGGCTGAACCGTCGATTATGGTTGGGGCCTATCTTTGAGGTCGGGTCGGTACCTAAAAGTCGTTTGTTGGTTGCAATAGCAAGACGTCAGCCAGAGATGAAGTCATTGGTGGTTGGTACTCAAGTTGTTCGTAGAGGTCATGCTCGGTAACCGGGTAGAGCTTGTCATGCTCGGTAATAAGGACGGAGCTCTTGTATGAGCTACTTGCTTTGTGTTATCTCTCACTCTGGTTGCTGCATCAGGCCAGTTTCACCCATAACAGATGCATGGATAAAAAACATAAATAACGGTGGGCCCCACAGAGTCAGGTCACCGGGCAATGCACATCCTTGCAGAAAATGGGACGCGGTTTGTGCACTGAGGAGTTCACTACCTAATGGAGGGGAGTGTTTCACCAGGCAATGCGCGTACTTGGAGAGAAGGTGACGCGGTTGTGCATTGACGAGTTCACCCTATGAATTGTTATGGATACTATGTGGGACCTACCGTGATGTATGTGTTTTATCCATGCCGTCCATCCGTTTTTCCAGCTCATTCTAGGGTATCAACCAAAAATTGAAGCTTATCCAAAGCTCAAGTGGACCACACCACAGAAAAGAGTGGGAATAATGACATCCACTAATGAAACTTTCCTAGGACCTAGAGTGAAGTTTATTGTAATCCAACCTGTTCATAAGGCCACACAGACGTGGATGAAGGGAAAACACAAATACCATCTTGATCCAAAACTTCTGTGGCCCCAAGAAGTTTTAAACGGTAGGTGTTCAATTCCCATTATTTCCTGTAGTGTGGTCCACTTGAGCTTTAGATATGCCTTAATTTTGGGCTCAGTCTCACAATAAATATATATATATATATATACACACACACACCCCAATGAACTGCGTGGATAAAATACATAAATCACGATGAGCCCCCACAGAGTACCCACTATCGCGTGGTGACCTCCTCACTATACAATCCGCGTCCCGGAAAAGGGCTCCTAAAGGAAGCGTAAATTGGTGAGCTACACAGATTAGATATTCTGGCGTAAACATCACACTGTTTCATACCTCAAGTGGGCCACAGCAGACCAAAACATATGGACGGCTAGAAAAATCATGTTAACCATAATTCTAATTCGGACAATGGTGATCCACCAGAGAAGTAAAGCCGCCTGATTTTTTAGCTAGAAGAGTGAGCATTGTTTCCAACTGCATAGAAAGCTCAGATCTTGTACATGTGTTCTGCTGCATTTGTATGGATGAAGCTTCACCCCCACATTAAATCAGCAAACTTCACCTCCCGATTAAGGGTGTCAACGGGCCGGGTTCCAACCTGAAAAATCAGAATTTTGCACGACATCCTGGCCTGAAACAGTTCAAAACCGGGCCGAGACATACCCAGGCCCGGCCCATTGATAGCCCTACTCCCGATGCCTGAATTGCTTTGTTTTAGAACCATAATAGTGTAACTCAAGTCGTTACACTTCAACTCTTCAAGTGTACCTGTCTTTCGTTACTGAGTGATGCATCAATCGGATCCATCCATTAACTAGGCCCTATTACGGATGGTTTATTTTCAAAATCACATCCAATAAATAGTTATATTCCTCACTTTCTTACCATTAATATTTGATGGTTAACAATTTTCATTAAAAAAAAAAAAAAACCCTTGATTGGATGTCCATCATATGATCCATGTGTATTTTGAAGCATTCGCCATCTACAACATGCATACTCTTTTCTTTTTTGGGAAGATGAAATTTTTTGGCGATCTTGGTCCTGTTGTTCCCTCGAGTCTGTGTTTGGTTGCACCAAAAATCATGAAATTTCATGATTAAACGGTCTTAACTTGGTACAAAATATCATAATATCTGGTGCAACCAAACATATCCAAAAATTTTCCCTTATGATACGTTTTAGAGATCCAGAGGGATGCTATACATGTCAGAAATTAAGACCATTCATTAGGTAGAATACATTGTGAACTTGTGTTCTTATGAGATAGGTCATAATTGTAGCATAAAAATTGAGGATGAGGAAAAAAGTCACAATGGTCCAAATTCAGTGTCCACGTATGGCTCACTTGATCATAGTTAAAAAACTGGAAAACTCGAATCGATGTTCAGCTGAGTTGGGTTGACTCAAAGACTTGACCTGACTCAGCATTTGATAATACTAGGGATTTGTTACGATTCCAATAGCTTATAGAGCCTATCTTTACATGTTTCATCAGTCCTAAGGCTTTTGACATGTTAGTTAGGTTCTTGACAATTGGTATAAGAGCCAGCACCACATCCAGTGTTTGAGTCACAGAAGGGGCAGCTTAGTTCCTGCGTTTGTTAAGCAATCTTGTCTACCGTTCTTTCACTGAGTTTTTGCATATGGAACCTTGATATCCAAAGGGCCTGTGCTGTGTCAGAGTCATGGAAGAGGCAGCCTAGTCCCCGCGATTGTTAAGCAATCTTGCCTACCCAACTTTCAGTCAGTTTTTGCATATGGAACGTAGATATCCAAAGGGCCTGTGCTGTTTGGATTGGATAGTTGGAGTCGTACTTGTTTAGTTTCAAGTGGGAGGAGGGGAAGTGAATTGGAACTGGAGCTTTCCAATAGAACTCAGGGAAAATTTTTTGATGTTCATTTGTATGTCTTGTTTAAAGCAATATATTTACATCTCTCTTCATTGACAGGCCAGATAGTCTACAAACGTTTGTAGAAAAAGCTTTTTTAAAACTCTTATTCACTCAACTTTGTTGGTTATTAACATGTGTACAAGACTTATTAACATGCATGGAACTTATTCACCTGTGTAAATGTAACCCTGTTGTGTATATGCCATCCAATGCACCGGTAAGTGTGCCCTCATAATGATTGGATGACCCAAAAATCAATATATACCAAGCAACAGTCTCACCTTAGAAAACAAATGGAAATCCACCCAAAAACTGATGGTTTGATCGGCCTTACTTTTAGGGCATCCCACTTCCTTAATGGGAGTGAGCCTTTGGATGGAATGGATTCAACTAAAATATACCCTTCTCATCCATACTAAAACTCCTTGACAAGGGTTTCTTCAAGTAGTTGATCGGCCTTACTTTTAGGGCATCCCACTTCCTTAATGGGAGTGAGCCTTTTGGATGGATTGGATTCAACTAAAATATACCCTTCTCATCCATACTAAAACTCCTTGACGAGGGTTTCTTCAAGTAGTTGGGGGATTATTATTATTATTATTATTGAAATAGTATTTTGGTGGGAAAACCATCTTGCTCTGGGAAAAGCCAAACTCCATGCCTTCTCCCACATCATATTGAGAGGACAGTTTTCACCCTTAGGGAGATGGTTGTAGATGATCATGAACTTTTCTTACCTCTCTCGGGAGAATGAATGTGTTCACGAGGGGATGAGCTAGGGGCATTTCACCAGCCTCATGGGAGTCAAAGTTAGTTTTTCTTTTGATAGTTTCACTTCTACTTTCTAAAAATAAAACTTAAATGACATGAACTAGCAATTGTTATCAGTTAGAGAACAAAAAATTTCCCATTAAATCCTTATTGGCCGGGGCATAGATTTAGCATTTTGACCGTCTGAGGCGACATTGTCAGCTTATATAGGGAGGTGTTACTACCATACTAGCGTTAGCTTGTGTGCCCTCGAAATCCAATCTTAATCATTCCCTTTGCCTGTAATAATCATATATTGGCATCACTTTACTTGTTCCCTCATTCTTGTTTAATGTATTGTATGGGTTGTGCTTGTTGTATAGATTAGTTTGACCAATGAGTCTACAAGTGACATTGTACTGGGGTTTGAGTGGTAGACAAACTCTGTTTCAACACTAAGATCATGGGATTGAGTGCCCATGTGGTATGGGTGTGTGAAAATGAAGTGACATTGTAGCAAGCCAAGTCCATTGGTCTGGCCAGTGACAGAGATTTGGCTATGCAGATCTGCAAGCGGTGGACTTGGATAACTTATCAGTAAGGTTGTCATAATACTAGATGACTGGTAGGGCAGTACAGCTAGGTTGCGGACATTTTTAAGTGGGTTCGCAACATCAACCACATGAGTGTGCATGTCTCTATGGTTATGGCATATCGAATGCTCCTAGGCATAAATCACCAAAAATCAATCCAATTTTCTTTGATACCAACTAAGAAATCGGCATTGAAAATATTGAGACAAGGGATATAGCCACTGAAATAGAGACCAGTAGGTTTTCATAGGTCTAGTTGTTAGTATTTTCCAACCATGATTTAGGACAGGTCAAATAAATGGTGGGACCGTGTTGATGAGAGGTCCAGATCTTTAACAAGTGCATCCTATTTTCATATACCATGTCTCAAACCGGGAAAAGCTTGAACAAAAGACTAAATTTTCTTTATTTGCAACAAATAAATGACTTTGGAAAATTGTTTCGATATAAACTGCTTAGAAAATTGTTTCTAAAATAACTTTCTAGTTCTGATTAGTTCTATAAAAATTAAATTGTGAACAAGAAACAGCTAATATAAAGAAACCATTGCATCAAACATTACTGATAATGGGCACCAAAATGTGTCCACATGGGTCCAATGCACACATTAAGAAAACATAAAGGTATGTATAAAATCCGTACCATGCTATCGAAATTAAGCCATGACATAAATGTGATAAAACAAATTGGATTGAAAACATCATTCAAAAGGGGGAAACGAGATAAAAACAATATATGCTTCATGAGAATTCTGGTGGCTTTTGTACCTCTCTCAGTTGCACTGAGTTTTTGAAGCAGAGCTCAAACCCATAATGTGGGAATCTCTCATACCAAGTGTCTTGCTCCACGTGTGTGTCCCAATGCTCGCCACTGCTACTCTTCCCATACTTGTGCAGCCACCCAGAGCCATTGTGGCGCTCACCCCATGTGCGGTTCCATCGCTCCCCATACTTGCCTTCCCACCATGTTTCACCCTGCTTGATCCCATGCCCATTAATGTCAAAATCTTCATCCCATTTGTCACCCCATTTTGTCCATGCATCACCCTCCAAGCGTTCAGCCCATTTGTCTGTATATTTCATACTGCTACCTTGCCCGTCATACTTCTCCCCCCACCTAAAAACAAATGCATACAGAAAAGTAGAAAAAGACAGAATTTTCAGATGAAAGATCCCATTTCACCCAGGAAAAGAAGACACTTTGAGATTTTCTACAATCAATTGCTGTAACAAATAGCAGTTTGGACTTTGAAATCATTGATGAATTTCAGTCATCGTCTAACAAGTCCTTTTTCTTTTTTGCTTTTCTTTTCTTTTTTTTTTTTCCCTTCAATTTTGCAGGATAGTAAGTAATGATTATCTGGGCAGGTCTGAAAATCAAAGCGTGTCAGTTTATTTGACTCGATTGTTTGAAAGGACGAGAAACATCCATGTCTAGAAAGTGGCAAATAACATTTAAAAAACCATCATGAGTTCCTTCAATTATCAACTTCCAGAAAGATCTCTAGAAGTATACAGGAATTGATTTGCTTTATTACAATATGATGAATACTCCTGTGATTAGAATTATAGTTGAAATTGAAAAAGAAAATGGAAGGAATGTATTAGTTTTAGTACCTCTCGTGCCAAACATGAGCATGGCCAGCCTCCAGGGGTGTGTAGGGATCAATGCGGCACCATTTGTGAGCCCACTTCTCAGCTTGGCCAGAGGCGTCATAATGTTCCCACCACTTCTCTTGCCATTGTTCATCCTTTCCGGTCTTCCCCCACTTGTCTGCAGTTTTCTCAATATGCAAAAGCCCACTCCTGAGATCCTACTCAAGATAAAAGCCAGTGACACAACATTTTAGAAGTTTGGTTTGACAAAACATTGCAAAAATTGCAACATGCACAATTCAGACATCACTGGCAAACCTTATTTTCATTTCAATAAAATAGAAAAGTTTGGTGTAATAGCAACACTAATATGTTATGAAGTCATGGCTTCGAATACTAATGTCTGCTAGGTCTTGGTTTTGCTTCTTCATAACCACACCTTGTTATTTAAAACTACACAGAATAGTATCATCGCATCTGCAAATAAGCATGTTTCACAGATAAAAATAGAAAAGACATGTCTAGTGGGAACATTATTAGGTTATGGTGGGATCAGGGGCTGAATTCCTCATGATGGGTACTTGTACAAATGAATGTAGACTATTGATTGGAATTTTCCAATTTCTGGGGGCTGCAATGGATGGGCCACAGTCCAAAATCATGTTGAACATATGATTTGGACATTGATATGTACAGCTGTATGTAGACCATTGAAAGAAAATTTCCACAGTTCACACACCATAGACCCAGTGGTCTGGTGATTATCGGATCGAGGCCCATGCACAATGGTACTGTGCAATTCATCTGACCGCTCTTCGTTTTGGACACATGGGCTGATGCATGATGGCGAGCATGAGTAATGGCTCATATGGAACCAACTTGTATATTTCTAAATTACAATATGAAAGAATGGGCTAACCTGCCACATGACTTCTTTCCAATATTCACGCCAGACATTTCCTGCCGCATCCCGTCCAGATTTCTCAGAACCAAGCTCTTTGTAGTCAAACTGATCGGCAGCCTCCCAATACTTATCCTCCCACTCAATTCCTCCATCAGCACTAACTCCTCGAGTCAATGTCCATTTGCAAACCACCCCATCAGGTCTATATTCAATACCTGTCTCTTTCCACCACTTCAAACCATCCTCATTCACTCCATGTGATGATGCTTCACTGCCCTTTTGAAGCGCATCAACTGCTGCTGCTGCATGTGTAGAAAATAGCACATCCAGCTTACGCTCTTCTGCTGAATAAGGCAGATCTAATGAAGAAGAGGCATCAACTTCGTCAACCTCTATGAGTGATTGCAGAGGTGGAAGAGGAGGGTTGTGGTTGCTTTCAAAAGGAAGAGGGAGAAAATCTGGAGAGCGTTCTTTTTCCATCAGTGAGCTGACAGGATTTGGATATGAACTTGGCTTCTGTGCAGCCTGTGAGGTGTTGATTTCCTCTGAATTTCTACTGCTGTCCAGAGGAGGTGACCATGACCAAAAATCTGGACCAGGAGTTCCATGTCCTGAAATTCCAGATTGAAGCAGGGAGTTACCATCTCTTGTGCCTGTTTCATGGGTTCAAAGTTAAGAAACATGCTTGGGATCCGTCTATCAAATAAGCTTACTAATTCAATGAAGAAATGCAGGATATTGTAAGAATAAAAGGTTGGTTCCAACCTGAAAGAAACATATTATCGAGAGGCTTATTTGGGGTAGGCAAACAGAAATTCACATTATTTGTGCCAAAGGATGCAAAAAAACAGCCAGAATACAAAAGTTCTACCATTGGGGAGTGATAAAAGTATGAAATGAATGTGCCAAGTGAAATGAACGGAAGATATAGCTATATTTTCTCTAAACAATATGATATGTGAATTCTCCTGGCATTGTTTTTCCAACACTTCACAAAGACTGCAACTGATAATGAAAAGGCTTGATCCACTTAGCTCAAAGGTCAACAAGAAAAGAAAAGAGAAATAATGCATATGAAAGTACAATCATCAAACTCACTCCAATCCCAACAATCAACAAGCAAACCTATTGGTGATTATAGGAAAGGTATAATGTTTCCCTCATAATTATATCATACATGCAGTAACTACAAATAATTGAGAGAAAATCAATCATGCTAAATTGAAATCACATAATCATTCATCCCCAGCTATCTATGCAGTTCATGGAATTGGAATTCCTCCCACTTATGCAGATCCATTTGAGGAATCCATCATCATCATCTAAGCCTGACCTAATTAATTGGGGCTGGCTACATGAATCCTGTTCCGCCATTCCACTCTATCAAGGTTCATAACTACAGTTAGACCATAGGTCATCAAGTCTTTTCTTACTACCCCAACCCGTGTCCTTTTGGACCTTCATCTTGCCTTTTAGAGCCTTCAGCTTGTGCCAACTCACTCCTAATTGGCACACTTCTTGGTCTCCATTGCACATAACCAAACCATCATCTACTTGCCCTCATCTTATATTACCTATTGATGCTACTCCTAAGTCCCCTTGAATGCAATCATTTCTAAATCTAACCTTCCTCGTCTTGCCACTCATCTATCTCAACATCCTCTTTTCAGATACACATCCTATGAACATGTTGTATTTGAGGAATTCTTCTCACTTAACAAATGGTAGCTGAGGAATATGGTTTATTTTTAGGAAAACTATCCAACAATTTATTTTTTTGTCTACATTCTCAAGCTAGCATGGTTTTTCTCATCACTTGGTCCAGCCTCAAGGAAACTTTGTAAATAGTGAACCTTGTATCATGAGACAACTAATTGCAGCTAACACCATCATCATCATGGCTTTATCCCAGCTACATGGGGCAGGCAAACAAGAATTCACATGATTTCTTGGTAAAGGTTCTCTAACCGGCTGCCCACCTAACATCAACTCTAATCGTTTACCATGTTTGAGACCTGCTGGTTCATCACTTCCAGGCAGTGTTTCTACAATACTCGCAGCTATCAGTAGGTTAAAAAGTGGACACCTCCACTATAAGTATCAGAGGGCCCTTCCAGGATGATAAATGCTAAATGAAGTAGCTTGATTGCACTTTGTAAATGTACTCCACATGTGGAAATGAGACATACGTGTCTGAGATTGTCTAGATCCCATGTGTCAATCTGATATTGTCATCAGGTGGGCCTCATCTGTACAAAACAACTGAACAGTTAAGAGAAAATGACCATCCGTACAACTTCTACCACATGTATGGCAAACCCCAACGATCAGATCAGCAAAATATCTCACAGATGGCATTTAGACAGTGGGTGTTGCCATATGAGTGCTCTAAGCTAGCATATATGTTCCTGCCTCCCATGTGAGGTGAGTACAATAAAATGCACTCAGGCAAGTTCGTTTAGCATTTCTCTTCTAAGATTGTTATGGATTTTTTATTTTATTTTATTTTATTTTGACACTGGTAGGGAAGTGCACATGCAGAACAATATTCAACATCTAGCAACGTTGAAAGTGTGTGCAAGATCCAAGTCATTAGGACAGTGCTCCCCAAAATGTATGGGTCATGGCCCGAAATCAGAATGATGTCAGTAAAACTTATATGAAGGAGGAATGCTCACGATACTCAAATCTGGTGCCATTCATAGGTGGAATCCTCTATTAAGATCAGGGGCCATTCAAAGGTGAGTTCACTCTTAACATACACTAACCCGAAAATGAAGCAAACCCACTGATCAGGGACACACCAAACTCACCAATGTATCAATTTGGCACGTGTACCCATATAGTTAGAATGCATTTCCTTGAGTAGTCCACTGAATCACCTAAAAAATATTTCATGCATCCGGCTGGTGGAAGATATTACGATCTGGAGGAACTGAATATGGTAAGTCCTCTCTCAATAGTACACATGGCAGGTTGAATTATCCATTGGGTTCATCCATCTAATGGATAATAATAAGGATTGCTTATGTTTCAAAAATCAACCATCCATCGGGTTCATCCATCATTTTCTTCAAACTACCCTGTTGAATATCCGGCTGTAACTATTTTCATTTTTTTAACATCAATGTGATGGCCACTGATCAAAATGTATAGTAATTACTAATAGGTGTGAGTTTTCTATGCAGGAGCCATCCATGCAAGGGCACACAATATAGATGGACGCGATTGGTACATATATATGTCACATTTATTGTGGAGAGATGGGTGCTATGGAGAAATGTATAGTGCATTCTGGTTCCACCTGCCCAAAATGGTTACAAATACATTCTTTTTAGTTGATGAGACAAAATAAAATAAAATAAAATAATAAAAATAGGAGAAAATGGATTGAGGAGAGGGTTGCCATGTAGGCAGCCCCATTTCCGAAGGACTTCTGCTTTTCTATAACCATATATCACGTGGCTTTAGCACTCTTAAAAAGAACTAGGCTTAAATAATAATTAAAAAAAAAAAAAAAAAAAAAAAACTAACTTTTTTTGTTTTATTATTATTTTTGGGATATTTTTACATGTAAATAATTGACGTTTAGTTACATTATTGTTGTTATTATTAACTTTGGTAATCTTACATATAAATAGTGACAATGTTCTATTAAAATATAATGTTTATTATTTTAAATATTTGCATGGATTTGTCAGCTAATCTGACATTAATTATCTATGTCATACATGTCTGAATTTACATACATATATTTCATCCTTATTCCATTTTGTGTGGGTGCATGGGGTGGTGGATGGAAGTTGTTACTTCTACCTATTTTTTTATATATGTTTGGATATGAGTGAATTGGTCTTGTTGGTTTGAACTCAAACAAAAGATAAAAGCTACTTCAATAGTGACCTGGTTTGATATCATAATTTTATAAATATTAAATTGGAAAATGGAACAGAACTCATCTTTAGAACGAGGTAATCTTTCAAATTTGAACAAACTATTGATTATAAATTCTAATTCTTAAAAATCTATAAGTAATTCAGGGAAAAAAATGGACAGAGTCAATAAATTAAACTTGAGGTTTCACGGTCACCTAAGATTTCAAACGAATGCTCACATTTTAAAAAGACTAGCTGAGGAGAGTGTTACAACCATTACCAATTCTGTTAAACAATACTTTTCTCATAAAACTAACTTGTTGTTTTTTTTTTTTTATGTCCAATTCAATTATCATGAGGTACTGGGTTGTTGTTGTCACATTTGTTGTCATCTCCAATTGAAGTTGGATGATTCATTGGAAAGGATGGGTTAAAATTAATCATTCAACAGTCCTGTTTCAGTCAAAGAATCTTGAATTAATCTTTCATCTATGGGTGGATGCCAACCAGAAATATCAGAATTGATGAATCAATTGTCACTTTAAAAACAATTTTAAGATGAAAACTTCTAGTGAATTTGACTTTTTAGCACTTCTAAGATTCAAGAAGAAGTAAAGAAATTCTTTTTAATGCATGTACTTGGGCAGGAATCTGTAAGACCAGTGCTTTAGAAGTAAGCATGTGTGTCTTAACTGGTCAACAATTACTAGTTGATGACGAAGACATATAAACATAAAAAAGTATACAAAGTGAAGCAGACTCTACTTGATCATGACAAGCTTCAATTTCCTGTTTTCTGTGACTTTTTTGAAAGAACATGCTGCTTACAGAGTAGAAGAGAGAAGGAAAGCGTAGTGGAGACAGTGGAATTTGAGTATAGAGCAATGAAAAGTACAACAGATTAACTAACATTCTTTTGAGAAAAAGTTTTCACTTGAGCATTATCTACATGAGGAGATTTCAGGTTCATCGCACAATGAACGAGTCTTGGATGTCAGTAGGCCAATGGATAGTTCATGAATATAAACTGTCCATTTAGTGGGCCCTTGCATGGATGGCTAATGGCCCATGGAGCACAATAAATGATTTTCAGTATTGTCCTATTCGAATCGTTTGATTTTTGATTTTTGATTTTTGATTTTTTTTTTGGGTCCACAACAAAATGAGTCGCCAAATTGATACGAGACTGAAACAAGTGAGTTGGGTTGAGTGATACTACTTTGGAGAATTGGAGAATTGATGGGGACATCACGCGCACTCGCACCGCCCCCCTACGCACGCACGCTAGAAGGAGGGCCCCACCGTCGATCTAGAACGATGACGACGTCCAGTGAGGGTCTATTAGTTAGAAGACGGAGTTTTGGTTCAAGAGAGTGGGCCCGATAGCCAAGAAAAGCCCATCATGGGATCTCATGATTATGGCCCACTAGTCGGATTGATTTCATATTTTAGGTTTTGCTTATTTATGTTATTTAGAACATCGTGAACGCTTTAGATTTATTTGATTGGTTTTTATTTTAGTTTACTTCATCGCCAAGTAATAGGTTGCGCACATGGCGCGAGTTTTGGGGTATAGGGTTTTCCTTATAAATAGCCACCCCTTGTAGTTCTTTTGATTCATTGAAGATTAATAAAAATTCTGCGTTTTTTTACTCTCTGAGTTGTGAAGTCTAATTGGGTGCGAAGCCCTCCCTTCATCGAAGGGTTAACTACCGTAGATCGAAGCCACATCTATCCCGATTTGCCCCCATCCATCGCCATCTCTACTACCCATCTTCTACCATCCCTTCTTCTCATCTCACCCCATCATCTACACTTCGAATCAATCATCTATTGTAGCAATTCTCCTCCCTACAATAGAATTTCAGAATCTGGCCTTACAGGAGGGCTGAAACTTCGGCGGAGCACCACCCACAAACCGTACATCGGATCGAGCTGAGATTTGGGGGTTTTGGAGTTCATCCCTGGCTGACCAGGGCCAAGGTGGCCTTTTTCTGAATAGTGGGCCCCACACACGTGCGGCCAGGATCACACGCACATGCGTCTGGGCCATTGTTGTTGTCCACGCGTGCGCTACTTCTCTGGTTTGTCTCTCTCCTCTTTTTCACTTCGCTTTCACCCAAAATCCCTAACCTAACCCTAAATTACAAAAATCTCCAAATTTATGTCCATTTTCTTACCCTAGGGTTCCGCGAATTGGAATTTCTGAATCCCTTGGATTAAAGACTGATTACTATGCATGTGTGATGATTATTTCTTATCTTTGAGTATCGTTTGGTTCATAATTTTTATTGATCCAGCCCTATCATGTGTAGGCCTGAACCCGCATAGATTCCCCTTAATTGAATGTTTGGACTTTCATGTGGGATATGGAATTTGTGTAATTGTTTCTGAACTAACGTGATCTTAAGCCTGAAATCTCGCATATCATATTTAATTTTCATGTCTTGCATCAAGTCTCAAGCATGTTTTTTCAGTTGACTGGACAAAAACCAATCGGAGTGGATTTCATCATGTCAGCACTTTAGCACCTATTTTGTTGAGAGGATGGTGAACTGCTGTCAACTTGCCGCTTGCTTCTTTGAATCTTGGGTTTGCAAAGTGCATCCAAACACGTTAGAAACCCCGGTTTGACTCAAAAGTGGGTTTATCCTTCAAATGCTCCTTTGGAGGGTGCGTCCAAACCAGCATTAGGCCAGTTTGGTAGATGCCTAAAACTGAGTTCATCTCATTTTAGTTAACCATGATTATGTATTAGAGATCTTAATCTATAATACATGATGAGTTCATGCCATTTAACAGAAATTGTGTATCAGAGATCAAGATCTCTAATACATAATCACAGTAAACTAAAATGAGATGAACTCATTTGTAGCGGCCTTAAGTTATGTAATGGCCTCTATGGAACAGAACAATGTATCAGGCATTTAAAAGTTATAATGGCTGACATAATGAGCATGTCTGGTCTTAATGCATCTCTGCCACTAATTTCTATCTTTTATTTTCTTTTTGTTTTATCTTTGAAATGATCATCAATGGCCATGGCCATTACATTGGGAAGTCTCTTTTGTGTGTAAAGACTCCAAATTCTGAACATGTTACTTTCAAATTGGACTTGAAAGAGTAACTTCAATTCGAGATCTACTTTCTCATTACAAATACTAAGAAACACCTGTAGTTTTTGACATCTTCTCTAGATCAAACTGAAGTATGCAGGACAATTCATGTGTGCAACCAAACGCACTCTATAGGATGCAAATTTTAGATAAACTCAATCACAAGCAACACAAAAATTACTACATCTCCTCAAACACTAATTTGGTCCTCGAACACTAATTTGGCAGCGCTTGGAGGCACAGAGGAATTACAATGCAATCATTCAGCTAAATCTAGAAGAAATATCAGAAACTATGACTTTGCTAGTATTCGTATGGAGTGCACTCCAGTGGGACCGGTACCACCGTAGACCAGGCAGATGTGGGCCCACGAGATTTATTCATACCATCCAACCCATATCTGATGCATCACGTCAGAAAACTCTAACAGCCAAAACTCAGCCCAATTCAAAACTAACATGGGCCACAGAAGAGGGAACCAGCTAGGAGGGAACACCCACCCTTGAATTTCACAAGGGCCTACCCGATTCTCCAAATAGCCTGAATATTGGTCTGACCCTTAATCCGGACTGGATGAAGGGTCTGAATGGCCTTGATTATATATAAACAACACACTGAGCCCCCCATTCTAATCAATGGCGGATGTCCCTTCTCAACATGTCCCCCTCTTCTGCAGCTCATCTGAATTTTGAATCAGGCCAACTTTTCAGCTACTGGGTTTTCTTAGGTAGCGCATCATATGGACGGGTTGGATTCCATGGGCACATCACTGGGCCCCACATCTGCCTGATATCACAGAAAGTTTATGGTGGTACCGGTACCACCAGAGAGTGCAGAAGTGGCCCTCAAATTGCAGTTATGTATCTTTGAAGTCCAACTTCAAAGTGGCATTGTCGCAATGGTGCATCCAAACAAGCACTTGAAGTACAAAAACCCCAAACGCAACAATGCCCAAATTGAAGTAAAATCCAGACAACCCAAGCAAGAATTTCAAGATTACATCAATCTTGAAAAAATTCAAGAAATTCTATAAACAACGACTCAAACATAATAAAAGCATTTCACAGAAATCTTACCTTCTTGAATAATTCCGGCATTACCCTTGATCTTTGGAACCTCAGGCCCAGAAGAACCCATATCGATCTCCGTGGCAGCTTTTTCCAGAGGAGGATTCTCCTCAAGAAGAGATCGAGCGGCTGCAATAGCGGCTGCAGCCCGATCGATGACCTGCATTCGTTGGGCCCGGTCCCTCTCCTCCTTGGGGACTTCCAGAATCTTCTTGAACTGGTCTGTCCTGCGATCCAGAGCATCAGGACTATCATCGTTTTCTACTCTCCCGGCTGCAGCGGCAGAGGGATAGTTGTCGGCAATCTCCTGGAACTCCTGTGTCTTCCTTTCACGGTCCACGGCGTTCTTCCACATGTCAAGATACGAATCGCCATTGGAAACTCTGATCTCATTTGGGCTGTTGGGGCTTCTTCTACTGCGGAAATGAGTCTGTCTGCTTTGGTTCGGCGGTTTGGGGAAGAAGAGGCGATTTCTGTGGGGTGGAGGGAGATGGGAGCGTATGTTAGCGGGAGCGCGTGTGATGGGGCTAAAATGCGCTTCCATGACCGGAGAGAGAGAGAGAGAGAGAGAGAGAGAGAGAGAGAGAGAGAGAGTGTTTTAAGGAAGAGAGAGTTTTGTAGTTTTGCTTCAAAAAGAAAAAGGAAGCTTGGAAAAGAGAAAGATGGAAGGAACGTATAACTGATTTTTTACCGGTTTTTATTCAAGCGGGAATCGTTCACGTGCAGGCTCTGCTCACCCGTACAATCGAGAGTCTGGGCGAGAGGGAGGGATACTGGGAAACGGATTGGCTACTCCCCCTGCCGCCATCCCCGTGGCTGGTGTTCGGTGCTCCGTGGACCCCACCATGATGTATGTGTTTCATCCATCCCTTTCATCCATTTTTAAAGATCATTTTAGGCTTGATCCCAAAACTGAGAGGGATATAAATCTCAGTTGGACCACACCACAGGAAAGTAATAATGATTAGATATCCACCATTAAAATCCTCTTAAGGCCCAATGTACTGTTTATTTGACATCCAATCTGTGATTAGGTCATACAGACCTAGATGAAGGGAAAAAAGAAAGATCAACTTGATCCGAAACTTTTATGGCCCCAGAAAGTTTTTAATGGTCAACTTTCATTCAACACTTTTTCTTGTAATGTGATCCACTTGAGATTGGTATTTACCTCATTTTTGTTTTCATACCATAAAATTATCTAGAAAAATAGATGGACGGCATGGATGAATCACATACATCATGGTGGGGCCCACAGAGCACCGACCACAGCCATTGGCCGGTGGCAGGGGGAGTAGCCAATCCGTTCCCGGGATGCTGATACTGCGGAGCGAATCGCCGGTGCCCCCGGCCACTTGAAGTTCCCATGGTCAGAAACTATCTGCGGCCCACAAACATGTCGATGAAAATCCACTCCGTCCATCTGTCTTTCAAGCTCACAATAGTATAAGAATCCAAAAATCAGTCAGATCTAAACCTTAGGTGGACCACACGATAGGAAACAGTGATAACAGGAAATCTACAGCATTGAAACCTTCCTAGACAGGACCATGATGTTTATAAGCCATCCAAACCGTTCATAAGGTTACGATCACTGGGATAATGTAATCACACTATCATCCTGATCTAAAACTTCTGTGGCCCCCACAAAGGTTCCAATTGTGGGTGTTCAATCCCCGCTGTTTCCGGTCATGTGGCGTTTTGGATCCGCCTGATTTATTTATTTAATTTTTATTTTTAAAATTCCTGTCCTAGAGATACCGATGCACGGAGTGGATTTCTCACGGGCGGCTTCTCTGTGGACCCCACATTGCTTCCAACCACACCAACTTCCGGAATTCTCCTATATCGAGAAACTATGATACTCTGCCTAATGCACTTAGAAACTACTTAGAAATTGCATTCATTGCATATCAGTAGTTCGATTAAATCCCCTATTTAGATGTAGGATAAACCAAAAATTACTCGTACTTGATTATCAGATGATACGACTGTATACATTTATTGGACGGTTAGAAATAAAAATAGACAATTGTCCAACTTCAATTAGAAAATTTCACGGATAGCAGGATACGATTGTTCAACCAGTCTGATTTTTAGTTAGTTTAGATTGAGCTAATATTCAAAACGTGTACAATTTCTGTGCGCATGTTTATTAAATGTCGTACACTGCTCAGGTGCCATATAACTCCCTACTTTAATTTTTATTTTAATACTCTGCCAGCGTGACGGTTGATACACGAGCACAGAAAGTGTACGTGTGGAATACATTATAAATAAACCCACTAAAGTATTGAACCCCCAATAGCTAACTCACTGTCCCCGTCATTGAGAAATCCTGACCACAGCCGTTAATCCGTGAACACTTGTTTCTTGAGATTGGGACGGTGGACGATTGGTTTGTGTCATTTCTAACTGTCCAACTTATTGTGGTTTATTATGGCGGCAATCGCATCCGGACCCTGTCTGGACGGAATTGGTCCAGGAAGAGCTCCGTGAGCCCACCGTGACTGCTCATCCATTTCTGGTTCATTTTAAGGTTGGTGTACCCTATTTATGAGAAATTTGCGAGAATACGACCCATTTATGGCCCATTTAGGAGGCTAAGCCCACCTCATTTTCCCTTGCGAGAATACGCCTCAGCTGTACGGACGCCTTTCCAAAGGTCGAAAATGCCCCTGCTTTTTCCTCCAAGCGGATCGGCTGGTGCTTGAAGACCAGCGTTGACGCTCCTCGAACTCCTACGAACGGTTCAAAAGAGATCAACGTTACATGGGCCCCACAGTTACGTATTTATTATATCCACAACGTTCATCCATATTTTGAGATCATTTCGAACCATTATACAAAAAAAAAAAAAAATCATATCCAGAGAGCAACCGGACCACACCAAAAAGAGCAGCAGAAAATTGATTTTCACCGTTGAAACTTTTGTAGGGCCCACCATAACATTTATATTCCATCCAATCTATTCATAAGGTCACAAATACCTAGTTGAAGAGGAAATTTTTTTTTAATAATGATCCAAAACTTCTGTAACCACTAAAAGGGTTTAAATGGTAGACGTTCAATTCCCCACTGCCATTTAAAGTGTGGTCCACTTGATAGTTAGATCTGTCTTATTTTCCATCTCAAGCATTAATATGAGTTCGTCAAATAGATGGACGGTTTGGATATAACATAGACCTCATGATGGGACCCAAAAAAAACAAAGATTTGACATTGAAAAAAAAAAAATCTGAATTTTATTTTATTTGATACAGATTTTTAGCTACGGATTATAACCGTAACTAAATCAACCAAAATCCGTAGCCAAAGAAGCCTATCCAGGGTGGGCGTGCCAAGCTAGCGGCCCCCCCGCGCGGCCGCGCCACTCGCTGACCTATCCGGCGGGGCCGCGCTCATCTGTCGGGGTCACGTCCAGCTGCGGGCCCTATGGCTACGGATTATAGCCGTAGCCATTGACCGTAGTGCAATTTTTTTTAAAGGTTTTTTTTTTTTTTTTTTTTTTTTTTACATGGAAAACTTTATTCTACCAATAATTTTCTCTAACACATATTTATATAAATATGTATATATAAGCGTATAATTATTTTTTTTCCCTTTTTCATTTCTTTCTTTATTCTTTTGACAAGAATATCTTCTAAACTAAAATTAGTTACTTGATGTACCCTATATGATTTTGGGGTAGGAGAAGCTACTTTAGCCAACCAACCTGGTTATTTTCCAAGATTCCATCAGGTCGATGGTCGAAAATCCATTTCATTCACTTAGCGGTCAATTTCATTCATGACCGTGAAGTGAAGGGGCATGACTATGAAATGTGCTGGAAATGACCGTGAAGTGCATGGAAATGAGCGTGAAGTGAGGTGAATGGACCGTGAAATGTGCGGAAATGACCGTGAAATGAAGGGGCATGACCGTGAAATGTGCCGAAATGACCATGAATCAACACGGAATCGATGGGAATGACCGTGATATGCTTGGAAATGACCGTAAAGTGAAGCGATTAGACTGCAAAATGCACGGAAATAACTGTCAAGTGAAGGGGCATGACCATGAAATGCGTCGAAATGACAGTGAATCAACACGGAATAGGCGGGAATGACCGTGATATGCATGGAAATGACCATGAAGTGAAGTGATTAGACCGCGAAATGCACGGAAATGACCATGAAGTGAAGGGGGCATGACCGTGAAATGCGCCGAAATGACCGTGAATCAACACGGAAGAGGCGGCAATGACCGTGATATGCATGGAAATGACTGTGAAGTGTAGCGATTGGACCGTGAAATGCATGGAAATGACCGTGAAGTGAAGGTGCGTGACCATAAAATGCGTCGAAATGACCGTGAATCAATACGGAATAGGCGGGATCAGGATCGGGTTTAAGTTTGGGTTTTCAAGTTTAGGTTTACCTTTAGGTTAGGGAGTTGAGATTAGGATTAGGTGTAGGTTTAGGTTTAGCGATTTGAAAATACGTTCAGGTTTTAGGTTATAAGTTATAGCTTTAGGTTAAGGTTATAGGTTATAGGTTATAGGTTTAGATTTAGGTTTAGGTTTAGGTTATAGGTTAAGGTTTAGGTTTAGGTTTAGGTTTAGGTTTAGTTTAGGTTAAGGTTATAGGTTTAGGTTTGGGTTTAGGTTATAGGTTATAGATTTAAGTTTAGGTTATAGGTTTAGGGATTTAAGAATAGGTTTAGATTTATAGGTTATAGGTTATAGGTTAAGGTTTAGGTTATAGGTTAAGGTTTATGTTTAGGTTTAGGCTAAGGTTTAGGTTATAGATTATAGGTTATAGATTTAGGTAATTAAGAATAAGTTAAGGTTTAGGTTTAGGTTATAGGTTACAGGGTTTAGGTTATAGGTTATACGTTTAGGTTATAGGTTAAAGGTTTAGGTTTAGGTTATAGGTTATAGGTTTAGGTTTTGGGATTTGAGAATAGGTTTAGGTTAAGGTTATAAGTTTAGGTTAAAGGTTTAGGTTAATGTTATAGGTTTAGGTTAATGTTATAGGTTTAGGATTAGGTTTAGGTTTAGGTTATAGGTTTAGATTTGAGAATAGGTTTAGGTTATAAGTATAGGTTTATGTTAGGTTGTAGGTTAAGGTTTAGGGAATTGAGTTTAGGTGATATGTTTAGGTTATAGGTTATAGGTTTAGGTTGTAGTTATAAGATTTGGGATTTGAGAATAGATTTAGGTTATAAGTATAGGTTTAGGTTTAGGAATTCGGGTTCGGGTTCGGGTTTATGTTCGGGTTTAGGTTATAGGTTATAGGTTTATGTTAAGGTTTAAGTTTAGGTTATAGGTTTTGGGATTTGAGAATAGGTTTAGGTTATAAGTATAGGTTTAGGTTAGGGTATAGATTAAGGTCTAGGGAAATGACCATGAAGTGAAGGAGCATTACCGTGAATCAACATGGAATAGGCGAGAATGATCGTGATATGCATGGAAATGATTGTGAAGTGAGGCGATTGGACCGCGAAATATGCGGAACTGGCCGTGAAGTGAAGACGCGGGACCGCGAAATGCGTCGAAATCACCGTGAATCAGGACAGAATATGCTGGAATGATCGTGATATGCATGGAAATGGGGGTGAAGTGAATCGATTGGACCGCGAAATGCACGAAAGTGACCGTGAAGTGAAGACGCGGGACAGTGAAATGCGTCGAAATGACCGTGAATCAACACGGAATATGCGGGAATGACCGTGATATGCATGGAAATGGGGGTGAAGTGAATCGATTGGACCACGAAATGCACGGAAGTGACCGTGAAGTGAAGACGTGGGACCGTGAAATGCGTCGAAATGACCGTGAATCAACACAGAATATGCGAGAATGACCGTGATAAGCATAGAAATGGGGGTGAAGTGAAGCGATTGGACTGCGAAATGCGCGGAAGTGACGGTGAAGTGAAGACGCGGGACCGTGAAATGCGTCGAAATGACCGTGAATCAACACGGAATATGCGAGAATGACCATGATATGCATGGAAATAGGGGTGAAGTGAATCGATTGGACCGCGAAATGCGTGAAAGTGACCATGAAATGAAGACACAGGACTGTGAAATGCGTCGAAATGACTGTGAATCAACATGGAATATGCGGGAATGACCATGATAAGCATGGAAATGGGTCATTCCCTCCTTTTCCGTGTTGATTCACAGTGAATTTGATGCATTTCGCGGTCACCCGTCTTCACTTCACGGTCACTTCCGCGCATTTCGCGGTCTAATCGCTTCCGCGCATTTTACGGTCCAATCGCTTCACTTCACCCCCATTTTCATGCATATCACGGTCATTCCCGCATATTTCGTGTTGATTCACGGTCATTTTGACGCATTTTACGGTCCTGCATCTTTACTTTACGGTCACTTCCGCGCATTTCGCGGTCCAATCACTTTACATCACCCCCATTTTCATGCTTATCACGGTCATTCCTACATATTTCATGTTGATTCACAGTCATTTCGACGCATATCACAGTCCCGCGTCTTCACTTTACAGTCACTTCCGAGCATTTCGAGGTCCAATTGATTCACTTCACCCCCATTTCCATGCATATCACGGCCATTCCCGCATATTCCGTGTTAATTCACAGTCATTTCGACGCATTTCACGGTCCCACGTCTTCACTTCACCGTCACTTCCGCGCATTTCGCAATCTAATCGCTTCACTTCACCCCCATTTCCATGCATATTACGGTCATTCTCGCATATTCCATGTTGATTCACGGTCATTTCGACGCATTTCACGGTCCCACGTCTTCACTTCACGGTCACTTCCGTGCATTTCGAGGTCCAATCGATTCACTTCACCCCCATTTCCATGCATATCACGGTCATTCCCGCATATTCCGTGTTGATTCACGGTCATTTCGACGCATTTCACGGTCCCGTGTCTTCACTTCACGGTCACTTCCGGGCATTTCATGGTCCAATTGATTCATTTCACCCCCATTTCCATGCATATCACGGTCATTCCCGCATATTTCGTGTTGATTCACGGTCATTTCGACGCATTTCACGGTCCCGCGTCTTCACTTCACGGTCACTTCCGTGCATTTCGCGGTCCAATCGCTTCACTTCACCCCCATTTCCATGCATACCACGATCATTCCCGTATATTCCGTGTTGATTCACGGTGATTTCGACACATTTCGCGGTCCCGCGTCTTCACTTCACGGCCACTTCCGCGCATTACGTGGTCCAATCGCTTTACTTCACCCCCATTTCCATGCATATCACGATTATTCCTGTATATTCCGTGTTGATTCACGGTCATTTCGACGCATTTCGCGGTCCCGCGTCTTCACTTCACGGTCACTTTAGTGCATTTCGCGGTCCAATCGCTTCACTTCACCCCCATTCCATGCATATCACGATCATTCCCGCATATTCCGTGTTAATTCACGGTGATTTCGACGCATTTCATGGTCCCGCGTCTTCACTTCACAGTCACTTCTGTTCATTTCGCGGTCCAATCGCTTCACTTCACCCCCATTTTCATGCATATCACGATCATTCCCGCATATTCCGTGTTGATTCACGGTGATTTCGATGCATTTCGCGGTCCCGCGTCTTCACTTCACGGTCACTTCCGTGCATTTCGCGGTCCAACCGCTTCACTTCACCACCATTTTCATGCATATCACGGTTATTCCAGCATATTCCGTGTTGATTCATGGTCATTTCGACGCATTTCGTGGTCCCGCGTCTTCACTTCACGGTCACTTCTGCGCATTTCGCAGTCCAATCGCTTCACTTCACCCCTATTTCCATGCTTATCAAGGTCATTCCCGTATATTCTGTGTTGATTCACGGTCCTTTCGATGCATTTCACGATTCCACGTCTTCACTTCACGGTCACTTCCGTGCATTTCGCGATCCAATCGATTCACTTCACCCCCATTTCCATGCATATCACGGTCATTCCCGCATATTCCGTGTTGGTTCACGGTCATTTCGACGCATTTCACAGTCCCGCGTCTTCACTTCACGGTCACTTCCGCGCATTTCGTGATCCAATCGATTCACTTCACCCCCATTTTCATACATATCACAGTCATTCCCACATATTCCGTGTTGATTCACGGTGATTTCGACGCATTTCGCGGTCCCGCGTCTTCACTTCACGGTCACTTCCTTGCATTTCACGGTCTAACTACTTCACTTCACCCATATTTCCATGCATATCACGATCATTCCTGCAATTTCGTGTTGATTCACGGTCATTTCGCCGCATTTCGCGGTCCCGCGTCTTCACTTCACGGTCACTTCCGTGCATTTTGCGGTCCAATCGTTTCACTTCACCCCCATTTCCATACATATCATGGTCATTCCCACCTATTTCGTTTTGATTCACGGTCATGACCCTTCACGGTCACTTTCGCGCATTTCACGATCCAATCGCCTCCCTTCACAATCATTTCCCATGCATATCACGGTCATTCTCGCCTATTCCGTGTTGATTCACAGTCATTTCGACGCATTTCACGGTCATGCCCCCTTCACTTCACGGTCATTTCCCTAAACCTTAATCTACACCCTAACCTAAACCTATACTTATAATCTAAACCTATTCTCAAATCCCAAAATCTATAACTAAACCTATAACCTATAACCTAAACCGAAACCTAGTTATAACCTAAACCCGAAGATAAACCTGACCCGAACCCGAATTCCTAAACCTAAACCTATACTTATAACCTAAACCTATTCTCAAATCCCAGGACCTGATGGAATGAAATTGACCGCTAAGTGAATGAAATGAATTTTCAACCATCAACCTAATGGAACCTTGGAAAATAACCAGGTTGGTTGGTTAAAGTAGCTTCTCCTACCCCAAAATCATATAGGGCCTGTTTGGCCGTGTAAATTGGATGGGATTGGAAGATAGATCCTAAGATTGGCTAGGCGAGCCAAACAGACACGAGATCCTGATCTCGGGAGATAGCAATCCCATGGATCTTAAGACAATCCACTAACATCACCATCATTACCTTTAGGGCTTGTTGGCCGAACCAATCCCACGGTATTAGGAGGAATGAGATCGCGAGATCCCGGGATATGCATGATGAGCCAAACAGACCTTGTGAACTTGTCCCGGGATATAAGCAATCCCATGGATCTTAAAACAATCCACTGACATCACCATCATTACCTTAAAATTGATCCCATCCCTTGGTTGGAAGGAGTGGAAGGTAAAATCTCAGGATATGCCTAATGTGCCAAACAGACCCAGTGAACTTATTCCAGGATATAGCAATCCTATGGATCTTAAACCAATCCACTGACACCACCATCATTACCTTAGGGCCCGTTTGGCCAAGCAGATTGGAAGGAATTTGATGGTATTGGAAGGGATTGGAAGTTAAATCCGGGATTGGCCGGTCGTGCCAAACAGACCGGGTGGCCGGGCGTGCCAAACGGGCCCTTAAAATCCATCCCATCCCTCCTAATCTCATGGGATTCGCCCAGCCAAACAGGCCCTTAAATCCCATCCAATTCACCCTAATCCCTTCAAAAATGCCTAGGATGTGTTTGGTTCAGGGGATTGAAAAAGATTGGAAGGGTTAATCCAGGAAGCGAATTGACTGTGAAATGCGCGGAAATGACCATGAAGTGAAGGGGCATGACCGTGAAATGCATCAAAATGACCGTGAATCAACACGGAATATGCGGTAATGATCGTGATATGTATGGAAATGGGGGTGAAGTGAAGCGATTGGACCGTGAAATACACGGAAGTGATCGTGAAGTGAAGACGCAAGACCGAGAAATGTATGGAAATGACCTTGAATCAACACGAAATATGCGGGAATGACCGTGATATGCATGGAAATGGGGTGAAGTGAAGCGATTGGATCGCGAAATGCACGGAAGTGACTGTGAAGTGAAGACGTGGGATCGCAAAATGCACGGAAGTGACTGTGAAGTGAAGACGTGGGACCGTGAAATGAGAATGGAATGGGTTTGAAGAAGTGAGATTTGGAGAATGAGGGTTTGAAATGGATTTGGGGATGAATGCCTTATGAATGGGTTTTGTAAGCGATGGAGTGGGATGAATGGAGGAAAGGTTTTTCGATTTAGGATTTGAGAAATGCTTGAGAAAGGATTGTGAGAGATGTAAAGCAAAATGTGAAGTTGGGATTTGATTAAGAATGAAAGAGGGGAGATGTGATTGAGTGTTGAAAGGGATGGAGTGGAAAATGGTTGAGAAATGAGGAAGAGGAGGTGGGTTAGGAAGGTGGAGAAGTGTGAAGGAGGAAGGAACCTTGGAGGTTTGGGTTTGAAGATGGGAGAGTGGGAGGTCTCTCTCTCTCTCTAGGGTTATAGAAGGAATGAAAGGGAGTGAGAGGAGAGGGATGAAGGTTTTTGGGCACTTGAAATGCCAAAAAGAATAGGCCTCACACGTATGCAGGTTGCAAAGGGAGGAGGACCAAGTTTTTTTTTTGTATGATTACAAAATATTTCTATTTCCTATAAGTTTTCTTATACTTTTAATAACTTAATTATTTTTAAAATTTTTATGATGATTTATCATCAAGTTTCAAGTCATCCTACAAAATTTCATATCGTTTAGAGTTGTAAATAAATTATAAAAATTCTAGGAGTAACAGCTGTCTGAAATAAAAAAATTTTGGACAGTTGACGGAACAGCTTAATTTTAGCTATATTATAATTTTTATTTTATTTTTTTCTTATTTTTATATAAAACTAGACTCATCAAGCTTCAATCTAATTTTTGAATCACCTAAATTAGAGTTGTAACGAATGAGATATGAATTTTTGAAGTTGATCAATTTTTATAGGAAATTTCTGCGTGGGCACGCCGATCGGGCGTGGGCACGTCGAGTCCCTGGAGGGTTGGGCGTGGGCACGCCGGTCGGGCGGGGGCACGCTGAGTCGCTGGAGGGTTGGGCGTGGGCACCCCGGGTCCGGGCGTGGGCACACCGAAGTCCTACCTGGGACTTCCTTCTTTTGCGATTTTCCAGGTGCCGGTGAGGCCCCCCGGGACGTGCCATATATGATTTTGGGGTAGGGGAAGCTGATCTACGCAATGGGCTTATTAGTTTCATGAAATTCATCCCAGTTAATAGTCGAAATCCCCCTTATTCCCAATTCTACTATTCTTGGTGAATTTCTCTTCACCCTTGAGTCTTTATTCCAGAATGGGTCAGAATTATCAATCCCAGCCCGGTATTGACTTGTTCGGCCTACGACGATGATTTTGACCGTCTAATCACTCAATTCCCGGCTCGTTCCTATCAATGTCCGGGAAAAATTAAAGAAGGGGCAGGATCGTGAAATGCGTCGAAATGACCATGAATTAACACGAAATAAGCGGGAATGACTGTGATGTGACATCACGGTCATTCCCGCTGACAGTGATGTGACATCACGGTCATTCCCGCTTATTCCGTGTTGATTCGGCGCATTTCACGGTCAATTCAATTCACTTCACGGTCATTTTCATGCATTTCATGGTCAATTCACTTCACTTCATGATTATTTCCATGTATTTCATGGTCATTCCCTCCTATTCCGCGTTGATTCACGGTCATTTTGGCGCATTTCACGGTCATGCCCCTTCACTTCACGGTCATTTTCGTGCATTTCACAGTCCAATCGGCTCACTTCACGGTCATTTCTATGCATATCACGGTCATTCCCGCCTATTCCGTGTTGATTCACGGTCATTTCGGCGCATTTCACGGTCATGCCCCTTCACTTCATGGTCATTTCGGCGCATTTCACGGTCCAATCGCTACACTTCACCGTGAAATGTGTCGAAATGACTGTGAATTAACATGGAATATGCGGGAATGATCGTGATATGCATGAAAATGGGGTGAAGTGAAGCGATTGGACCGTAAAATGCGCGGAAGTGACCGTGAAGTGAAAACACGGGACTGTGAAGTGCGTCGAAATGACCGTGAATCAACACGGAATATGCGGGAATGACCGTGATATGCATAGAAATGGGGGTGAAGTGAAGCAATTGGACCGTAAAATGCGCGGAAGTGACTGTGAAGTGAAGACGCGGGACCGTGAAGTGCGTCGAAATGACTGTGAATCAACACGGAATATGCGGGAATGACCGTGATATGCATGAAAATGGGGGTGAATTGAAGCGATTGGATTGCGAAATACACGGAAGTGACTGTGAAGTGAAATGCACAGAAATGACTGTGTATTGGCCGCATGCATTTCGCGGTCCAATCGCTTCACTTCACCCTCATTTCCATGCATATCACAATCATTCCCGCATATTTCGTGTTGATTCACGGTGATTTCGATGCATTTCACGGTCCCGCGTCTTCACTTCACGGTCACTTCCGTGCATTTCTCGGTCTAATTGCTTCACTTCACCTCTATTTCCATGCATATCACGATCATTCCCGCATATTCTGTGTTGATAAATGGTGATTTCGACGCATTTCGCGGTCCCACGTCTTGACTTCATGGTTAGTTCCGCATATTTTGCGGTCCAATCGCCTCCCTTCACAATCATTTTCATGCATATCACGGTCATTCCCACATATTCCGTGTTGATTCACGGTGATTTCGACGCATTTCACGGTCTCGCATCTTCACTTCACAGTCACTTTCGTGCATTTCGCGGTCCAATCGCTTCACTTCACCCTCATTTTTATGATGATTTCCATGCATATCACAGTCATTCCCGCCTATTTCGTGTTGATTCACGGTCATTTCGATGCATTTCACAGTCATACCCCTTCACTTCACGGTCATTTCCATGCATTTCACAGTCAATTCGCTTCACTTCACGGTCATTTCCATGCATATCACAGTCATTCCCACCTATTTCGTGTTGATTCACGGTCATTTCGACGCATTTCACGGTCATACCCCTTCACTTCATGGTCATTTCCGCGTATTTCACGATCCAATTGCTACACTTCACCGTGAAATGCGTCGAAATGACAGTGAATTAACACGGAATAGGCGGGAATGACCGTGAAATGCATGGAAATGACCGTGAAGTGAAGTGAATTGACCGTGAAATGCGCGGAAATGATCGTGAAGTGAAGGGGCATGACCGTGAAATGCATCGAAATGACCGTGAATCAACACGGAATAGGCAAGAATGACTGTGATATGCATGGAAATCACGGTCATTCCCGTCTATTCCGTGTTGATTCACAGTCATTTCGGCGCATTTCACGGTCAATTCGCTTCACTTCACGATCATTTCCATGCATTTCACGGTCAATTCGCTTCACTTCATGGTCATTTCCATGCATATCACGGTCATTCCCACCTATTCCGTGTTGATTCACGGTCATTTCGTCGCATTTCACGGTCATGCCCCTTCACTTTACGGTCATTTCTGCGCATTTCACGGTCCAATCGCTACACTTCATCGTGAAATGCATCGAAATGACCTTGAATTAACACGGAATAGGCAGGAATGACCGTGAAATGCATGGAAATGACCGTGAAGTGAAGTGAATTGACCGTGAAATGCGCGGAAATGACCGTGAAGTGAAGGGGCATGACCGCGAAATGTATCGAAATGACCGTGAATCAACACGGAATAGGCAAGAATGACTGTGATATGCATGGAAATCACGGTCATTCCCGTCTATTCCGTGTTGATTCACGGTCATTTCGGTGCATTTCACAGTCAATTCGCTTCACTTCACGGTCAATTCGTTTCACTTCATGGTCATTTCCATGCATATCACGGTCATTCCCACCTATTCCGTGTTGATTCACGGTCATTTCGTCGCATTTCACGGTCATGCCCCTTCACTTTACGGTCATTTCTGCGCATTTCACGGTCCAATCACTACACTTCACCGTGAAATGCGTCGAAATGACCTTGAATTAACACGGAATAGGCGGGAATGACCGTGAAATGCATGGAAATGACCGTGAAGTGAAGCGAATTGACCGTGAAATGCGTGAAAATGATCGGGAAGTGAAGGGGCATGACCGTGAAATGCGTCGAAATGACCGTGAATCAACACGGAACGATAGGAATGATCGTGATTTCCATGCATATCACAGTCGGCTATTTTGAGTTGATTCACGGTCATTTCGACGCATTTCACGATCATACCCCTTCACTTCACGGTCATTTCCATGCATTTCATGGTCAATTTGCTTCACTTCACGGTCATTTCCATGCATATCACGGTCATTCCCACCTATTCTGTGATGATTCACGGTCATTTCGGCGCATTTCACGGTCATGCCCCTTCACTTCACGGTCATTTCTGCGCATTTCACCGTCCAATCGCTACACTTCACTGTGAAATGCGTCGAAATGACCGTGAATCAACACGGAATAGGCGGGAATGACCGCGAAATGCAAGGAAATGACCGTGAAGTGAAGCGAATTGACCGTGAAATGCGCGAAAATGATCGGGAAGTGAAGGGGCATGCCCGTGAAATGCGTTGAAATGACCGTGAATCAACACGGAATAGACGGGAATGACCGTGATTTCCATGCATATCACAGTCGGCTATTTCGTGTTGATTCACGGTCATTTCGACGCATTTCACGATCATACCCCTTCACTTCACGGTCATTTTCATGCATTTCACAGTCCAATCGCTTCACTTCATGGTCATTTTCATGCATATCACGGTCATTCCCGCCGATTCCGTGTTGATTCACGGTCATTTTGGCGCATTTCATGGTCATGCCCCTTCACTTCACGGTCATTTCCGAGGATTTCATGGTCCATTTGCCTCACTTCACGCTCATTTCCATGCACTTCACGGTCATTTCCGGCGCATTTCACAGTCATGCCCCTTCACTTCACGGTCATGAATGAAATTGACCGCTAAGTGAATGAAATGGATTTTCGACCATTGACCTGATGGAATCTTGAAAAATAACCAGGTTGGTTGGCTAAAGTAGCTTCTCCTGACATCACCATCATTACCTTTAAGGTCTGTTTGGCCAAACCAATCCCACGGTATTAGGAGGAATGGGATCGGGAGATCCCGGGATATGCATGATGAGCCAAACAGACCTTGTGAACTTGTCCCGGGATATAAGCAATCCCATGGATCTTAAAACAATTCACAGACATCACCATCATTACCTTAAAATTGATCCCATCCCTTGGTTGGAAGGAGTGGAAGGTAAAATCCCAAGATATGCCTGATGTGCCAAATCAGACCAGTGAACTTGTTCCGGATATAGCAATCCCATGGATCTTAAACCAATCCACCGACACCACCATCATTACCTTAGGGCCCGTTTGGCCAAAGCGGATTGGAAGGGATTGGATGGTATTGGAAATTAAACCGGATTGGTAGGCGTACAAACAGACCGGGTGATCTGATCCTGGGATATAGCATACCATGGATCTTAAGACAATCCACTGACATCACCATCTTTACCTTAAAATTGATCTCATTCATGGTTATTTCGGGGCATTTCACGGTCAATTCCCTTCACTTCACGGTCATTTCCATGCATTTCACGGTCAATTTGCTTCACTTCATGGTCATTTCCATGCAATTCACGGTCATTCCCACCTATTCCGTGTTGATTCACGGTCATTTCGGCGCATTTCACTATCATGGTCCTTCACTTCATGGTCATTTCCGTGCATTTCACGGTCCAATTGCTACACTTCACCGTGAAATGCGTCGAAATGACCGTGAATCAACATGGAATAGGTGGGAATGACCGTGAAATGCATGGAAATGACCGTGAAGTGTAGCGATTGGACTGTGAAATGCGCGGAAATGACCGTGAAGTGAAGGGGCATGACCGTGAAATGTGCCGAAATGACCGTGAATCAACATGAAATAGGCGGGAATGACTGTGATATGCATGGAAATCACGGTCATTCTCGTCTATTCCGTGTTGATTCATGGTCATTTCCGCGCATTTCACGGTCAATTCCCTTCACCTCACGGTCATTTCCATGCATTTCACAGTCAATTCGCTTCACTTCATGGTCATTTCTATACATATCACGGTCATTCCCACCTATTCCGTGTTGATTCACGATCATTTCGGCGCATTTCACGGTCATGCCCCTTCAATTCACGGTCATTTTCACGCATTTCATGGTCCAATCGCTACACTTCACCGTGAAATGCGTCGAAATGACCGTGAATCAACACGGAATAGGTGGGAATGACCGTAAAATGCATGGAAATGGCCGTGAAGTGAAGCGAATTGACCGTGAAATGCGCGGAAATGATCATGAAGTGAAGGGGCATGACCGTGAAATGCGTCGAAATGACCGTGAATCAACACGGAATAGGCGGGAATGACTGTGATATGCATGGAAATCACGGTCATTCCCGTCCATTCTATGTTGATTCACCGTCATTTCGGTGCATTTCACGGTCAATTCCCTTCACTTCACGGTCATTTCCATGCATTTCACGGTCAATTTGCTTCACTTCATGGTCATTTCCATGCATATCACGGTCATTCCCACCTATTCCGTGTTGATTCATGGTCATTTCGGTGCATTTCACGGTCATGCCCCTTCACTTCATGGTCATTTCCTCACATTTCACGGTCCAATCGCTACACTTCACCTTGAAATGCGTCAAAACGACCGTGAATCAACACGGAATAGGCGGGAATGACCGTGAAATACATGGAAATGACCGTGAAGTGAAGCGAATTGACCGTGAAATGCGCAGAAATGACCATGAAGTGAAGGGGCATGACCATGAAATGCGTCGAAATGACCGTGAATCAACACGGAATAGGCGGGAATGACCGTGAAATGCATGGAAATGACCGTGAAGTGAAGCGAAGCGAATTGACCGTGAAATGCGCGAAAATGATTGTGAAGTGAAGGGGCATGACCGTGAAATGCATCGAAATGACCGTGAATCAACTTGGAATAGGTGGGAATGACCGTGAAATGCATGGAAATGACCGTGAAGTGTAGCGATTGGACTGTGAAATGCGCGGAAATGACGGTGAAGTGAAGGGGCATGACCGTGAAATGCGCCGAAATGACCGTGAATCAACACGGAATAGGCGAGAATGACTGTGATATGCATGGAAATCACGGTCATTCCCGTCTATTCCGTGTTGATTCACGGTCATTTCCGCGCATTTCACGGTCAATTCCCTTCACCTCACGGTCATTTCCATGCATTTCATAGTCAATTCGCTTCACTTCATGTTCATTTCCATGCATATCACGGTCATTCCCACCTATTCCGTGTTGATTCACGGTCATTTCGTCGCATTTCACGGTCATGCCCCTCCACTTCACGGTCATTTCCGCGCATTTCACAGTCAATTCACTTCACTTCACGGTCATTTCCATGCATTTCACGGTCATTCCCGCCTATTCCGTGTTGATTCACGGTCATTTTGACGCATTTCACGGTGAAGTGTAGCGATTGGACCGTGAAATGCGCGGAAATGACCGTGAAGTGAAGGGGCATGACCGTGAAATGCGCCGAAATGACCATGAATCAACACGGAATAGGTGGGAATGACCGTGATATGCATGGAAATGAACATGAAGTGAAGCGAATTGACCGTGAAATGCATGGAAATGACCATCAATTCGCTTCACTTCATGGTCATTTCCATACATATCATAGTCATTCCCACCTATTCCGTGTTGATTCAGGGTCATTTCAGCGCATTTCACGGTCATGCCCCTTCACTTCACGGTCATTTTCGCGCATTTCACGGTCCAATCGCTACACTTCACCGTGAAATGCGTCGAAATGACCGTGAATCAACATGGAATAGGTGGGAATGACCGTGAAATGCATGGAAATGGCCGTGAAGTGAAGCGAATTGACCGTGAAATGAGCGGAAATGATCGTGAAGTGAAGGGGCATGACCGTGAAATGCGTCGAAATAACCGTGAATCAACACGGAATAGGTGGGAATGACTGTGATATGCATGGAAATCACGGTCATTCCCGTCCATTCCGTGTTGATTCACGGTCATTTCGGCGCATTTCACGGTCAATTCCCTTCACTTCATGGTCATTTCCATGCATTTCACGGTCAATTCGCTTCACTTCATGGTCATTTCCATGCATATCACGGTCATTCCCATCTATTCCGTGTTGATTCATGGTCATTTCGGCGCATTTCACGGTCATGCCCCTTCACTTCACGGTCATTTCCGCGCATTTCACGGTCCAATTTCTACACTTCACCGTGAAATGTGTCGAAATGACCGTGAATCAACACAGAATAGGCGGGAATGACCGTGAAATGCATGGAAATGACCGTGAATTGAAGTGAATTGACCGTGAAATGCGCGGAAATGACCGTGAAGTGAAGGGGCATGACCGTGAAATGCGTCGAAATGACCGTGAATCAACACGGAATAGGCGGAAATGACCGTGAAATGCATGGAAATGACCATGAAGTGAAGCGAATTGACCGTGAAATGCACGAAAATGATCGTGAAGTGAAGAGGCATGACCGTGAAATGTGTCGAAATGACCGTGAATCAACACGGAATAGACGGGAATGACCGTGATTTCCATACATATCACAGTCATTCCCTCCTATTTCGTGTTGATTCACGGTCATTTCGACGCATTTCACTGTCATACCCCTTTACTTCACGGTCATTTCCATGCATTTCACGGTCAATTCGCTTCACTCCACGGTCATTTCCATGCATTTCACGGTCAATTCGCTTCACTCCACGGTCATTTCCATGCATATCACGGTCATTCCCACCTATTCCGTGTTGATTCACGGTCATTTCGGCGCATTTCACAGTCATGCCCCTTCACTTCACGGTTCTTTCCGCGCATTTCACTGTCCAATCGCTACACTTCACCGTGAAATGCGTCGAAATGACCGTGAATCAACACGGAATAGGCGGGAATGACCGTGAAATGCATGGAAATGACCGTGAAGTGAAGTGAATTGACCGTGAAATGCACGGAAATGACCGTGAAGTGAAGGGGCATGACCGTGAAATGCGTCGAAATGACCATGAATCAACACGGAATAGGCGGGAATGACTGTGATATGCATGGAAATCACGGTCATTCCCGTCTATTCCGTGTTGATTCACAGTTATTTCGGCGCATTTCACGGTCAATTCCCTTCACTTCATGGTCATTTCCATGCATTTCATGGTCAATTTGCTTCACTTCACGATCATTTCCATGCATATCACGGTCATTCCCACCTATTCCGTGATGATTCACTATCATTTCGTCGCATTTCACGGTCATGCCCATTCACTTCACGGTCATTTCCGCGCATTTCATGGTCCAATCGCTACACTTCACCGTGAAATGCGTTGAAATGACCGTGAATCAACACGGAATAGGCGGGAATGACTGTGAAATGCATAAAAATGACCGTGAAGTGAAGAGAATTGACCGTGAAATGCGCGAAAATGATCGTGAAGTGAAGGGGCATGACCGTGAAATGCGTCGAAATGACCGTGAATCAGCACGGAATAGACGGGAATGACCGTGATTTCCATGTATATCATTGTCATTCCCGCCTATTTCGTGTTGATTCACGGTCATTTTGATGCATTTTACGGTCATACCCCTTCACTTCACGGTCATTTTCATGCATTTCACGGTCAATTTGCTTCACTTCACGGTCATTTCCATGCATATCACGGTCATTCCCACCTATTCCGTGTTGATTCACGGTCATTTCGGTGCATTTCACAGTCATGCCCCTTCACTTCACGGTCATTCCGGGCATTTCACGGTCCAATCGCTACCCTTCACTGTGAAATGTGTCGAAATCATCGTGAATCAACACGGAATAGGTGGGAATGACCGTGAAATGCATGGAAATAGCCGTGAAATGAAGCGAATTGACCATGAAATGCGCGGAAATGATCGTGAAGTGAAGGGCCATGACCGTGAAATGCGTCGAAATGACCGTGAATCAACACGGAATAGGCGGGAATGATTGTGATATGCATGGAAATCACGGTCATTGACGTCTATTCTGTGTTGATTCACGGTCATTCCCGTCTATTCTGTGTTGATTCACGGTCATTTCGGCGCATTTCATGGTCAATTCCCTTCACTTCACGGTCATTTCCATGCATTTTACGGTCAATTCACTTCACTTCATGGTCATTTCCATGCATATCACGGTCATTCCCACCTATTCTGTGTTGATTCACGGTCATTTCGTCGCATTTCACGGTCATGTCCCTTCACTTCACGGTCATTTCCGCGCATTTCACGGTCCAATCGCTACACTTCACCATGAAATGCATCGAAATGACCGTGAATTAACACGGAATAGGCGGGAATGACCGTAAAATGCATGGAAATGACCGTGAAGTGAAGCGAATTGATCGTGAATTAACACGGAATAGGCGGGAATGACCGTAAAATGCATGAAAATGACCGTGAAGTGAAGCGAATTGACCGTGAAATGCATGAAAATGACCGTGAAGTGAAGGGAATTGACCGTGAAATGCATGGAAAAGACCGTGAATCAAAACAGAATCGCCGGGATTGATCGTGAAATACATGAAAATGAGTATGAAGTGAAGCGAATTGACCGTGAAATGCATGGAAATGACCGTGAATCAAAACGTAATCGCTGGGATTGACCGTGAAATGCATGAAAATGACTGTGAAGTGAAGCACATTGACCGTGAAATGCATGGAAATGACCATGAAGTGAAGAGAATTGACTGTGAAATGCATGGAAATGACCGTGAATCAAAACAGAATCACCGGTATTGACCGTGAAATGCATGTAATTGATCGCGAAGTAAATGAAATGAGCGAAATTGACCGCGAACTGATTGAAATTGACCGTTAAGTGAATGAAATGGATTTTCAACCATCGACCTGATGGAATCTTAGAAAATAACTAGGTTGGTTGGCTAAATTAGCTCCTCCTACCACAAAATCATATACGGTACGTCAAGTAACTAATTTTGGTTTAGAAGATATTCTTGTTAAATGAAAAAAGAAAGAAATGAAAAAAATGTGAGAAATTTTTTTTTATATGCTTATGTATACATATTTATATAAATATGTATTAGAGAAAATTGTAGGTAGAATTAAGTTCTCCATGTAAAAAAAAAAAAATTAATAAATAAATTATTTTTTTTCATAGATTGGCACAGACTACAGTTTTGGCTACGGTTATAATCCGTAGCTATAGGGGTCATTAGATGGGCGTGGCCACGCCAGATTGGCGCGCCCCCGCCGGATAGGGCAGCGAGTGGCGCAGGCATCCTAGTTCGGCGCGCCCACCCCGAACAAATCTCTTTGACTACGGATTGTGGTAGATATGGCTACGGTTATAATTCGTAACTAAATATCTGCATCCAAAAAAATAAAAATCTGTTTTTTTTTTCTTTTTAACATTTGTTGTTTTTTAGGTCCCGTCATGAGGTCCATATTATATCCAAACCGTACATCTATTTGGTGAGCTCATAATAAGGCTTGAGACGGAAAATAAGACAGATCTAACTGTCAAGTGGACCACACTTTAAAAGGCGTGGGGAATTGAACGTCTACCATTGAAACCCTTTTAGGGTCACAGAGGTTTTGGATCATTATGAAATTTGTTTTCCTCTTCATCCAGGTCTTTGTGACCTTATGAATATATTGGATGGAAAAATAAATGTTACGGTGGGCCCTACAAAAGTTTGATGGTGAAAATCAATTTTGTCTTTGCTCTGTGGTGTGGTCCAGTTGATCTTTGGATATAAATTTTTTTTTTTGGGATAATGCTCGAAATGATCTCGAAATACGGATGAACATTGTGGATATAATAAATACATAATCGTAGGGCCCATGTAGCGTTGATCTATTTTAAACCGTTCGTAAAACTGAGTACGACGCGCGGCTTTCGTCTTCGCTTGAAGGAAAAAGCAGGGCATTTTCGACCTTTGGAAAGGCGTCCGTACAGCTGGGGCGTATTCTCATGAAGGGAAAATGAGGTGGGCTTAGCCTCCTAAATGGGCCATAAATGGGTCGTATTCTCACAAATTTCTCATTTCTGGTTCATTTTAAGGTTGGTGTACCCTATTTATGAGAAATTTGCGAGAATACGACCCATTTATGGCCCATTTAGGAGGCTAAGCCCACCTCATTTTCCCTTGCAAGAATACGCCCCAGCTGTACGGACGCCTTTCCAAAGGTCGAAAATGCCCCGCTTTTTCCTCCAAGCGGATCGTATTGGTGCTCGAAGACCCGTTGACGCTCCTCGAACTCCTACGAACGGTTCAAAAGAGATCAACGTTACATGGGCCCCACAGTTATATATTTATTATATCCACAACGTTCATCCATATTTTGAGATCATTTCGAAGTATTATGCAAAAAAAAAAAAAATCATATCAAGAGAGCAACTGGACCACACCACAAAGAGCAGCAGAAAATTGATTTTCACCGTTGAAACTTTTGTAGGGCCCACCATAACATTTATATTCCATCCAATTTATTCATAAGGTCACAAATACCTGGTTGAAGAGGAAAATTTTTTTTAATAATGATCCAAACCTTCTGTAACCACTAAAAGGGTTTAAATGGTAGACGTTCAATTCCCCACTGCCATTTAAAGTGTGGTCCACTTGATAGTTAGATCTGGCTTATTTTCCATCTCAAGCATTAATATGAGTTCGTCAAATAGATGGACGGTTTGGATATAACATAGACCTCATGATGGGACCCAAAAAAAATAAAAATTCGACATTGAAAAAAAAATTCTGAATTTTATTTTTTTTTATACAAATTTTTAGCTACGGATTGTAACCGTAGCTAAATCAACCAAAATCCGTAGCTAAAGAGGCCTGTCCAGGGTGGGCGCGCCAAGCTAGCGGCCCCCCACACGGCCGCGCTACTCGCTAACCTATCCGGCAGGGCCACGCCCAGCGGCAGGCCTGATGGCTACGGATTATAGCCGTAGCCATTGACAGTAGTGCAGTTTTTTTTTTAAAGTTTTTTTTTTTTATTTTAAAATATGGAAAACTTTATTCTACCAATAATTTTCTTTAACACATATTTATATAAATATGTATATATAAGCGTATAATTTTTTTTTCCCTTTTTCATTTCTTTCTTTATTCATTTGACAAGAATATCTTCTAAACTAAAATTAGTTACTTCATGTACCCTATATGATTTTGGGGTAGGAGAAGCTACTTTAGCCAACCAACCTGGTTATTTTCCAAGATTCCATCGGGTCGATGGTTGAAAATCCATTTCATTCACTTAGCGGTCAATTTCATTCATGACCGTGAAGTGAAGGGGCATGACTATGAAATGCGCCGGAAATGACCGTGAAGTGCATGGAAATGAGCGTGAAGTGAGGTGAATGGATCGTGAATTGCACGGAAATGACCGTGAAATGTGCCGAAATGACCGTGAATCAACACAGAATCGACGGGAATGACCGTGATATGCATGGAAATGACAGTAAAGTGAAGCGATTGGACCGTGAAATGCACGGAAATGACCGTCAAGTGAAGGAGCATGACCGTGAAATGCATCGAAATGACCGTGAATCAACACGGAATAGGCGAGAATGACCGTGATATGCATGGAAATGACCGTGAAGTGAAGCGATTAGACCGCGAAATGTGCGGAAATGACCATGAAGTGAAGGGGCATGACCGTGAAATGCACCGAAATGACCGTGAATCAACACGGAAGACGCGGCAATGACCGTGATATGCATGGAAATGACCGTGAAGTGTAGTGATTGGAACGAGAAATGCATGGAAATGACCGTGAAATGAAGGGGGCGTGACCGTGAAATGCGTCGAAATGACCGTGAATCAACACGGAATAGGCGGGATTAGGATCGGGTTTAGGTTTGGGTTTTCAAGTTTAGGTTTACCTTTAGGTTAGGGAGTTGAGATTAGGATTAGGTGTAGGTTTAGGTTTAGGGATTTGAGAATACGTTCAGGTTTTAGGTTATAGGTTATAGCTTTAGGTTAAGGTTATAGGTTATAGGTTATAGGTTTAGGTTTAGGTTTAGGTTTAGGTTATAGGTTAAGGTTTAGGTTTAGGTTTAGGTTTAGGTTTAGATTAAGGTTATAGATTTAGGTTTGGGTTTAGGTTATAGGTTATAGATTTAAGTTTAGGTTATAGGTTTAGGGATTTAAGAATAGGTTTAGATTATAGGTTATAGGTTATAGGTTAAGGTTTAGGTTATAGGTTAAGGGTTAGGTTTAGGTTTAGGCTAAGGTTTAGGTTATAGATTATAGGTTATAGATTTAGGTAATTGAGAATAAGTTAAGGTTGAGGTTTAGGTTATAGGTTACAAGGTATAGGTTTATGTTTGGGTTTAGGTTATAGGTTATACGTTTAGGCTATAGGTTAAAGGTTTAGGTTTAGGTTTTGGGATTTGAGAATAGGTTTAGGTTAAGGTTATAAGTTTAAGTTAAAGGTTTATGTTTAGGTTTAGGTTTAGGTTTAGGTTTAGGTTTAGGTTATAGGTTTAGATTTGAGAATAGGTTTAGGTTATAAGTATAGGTTTAGGTTAGGTTGTAGGTTAAGGTTTAGGGAATTGAGTTTCGGTGATACGTTTAGGTTATAGGTTATAGGTTTAGGTTGTAGTTATAGGTTTTGGGATTTGAGAATAGATTTAGGTTATAAGTATAGGTTTAGGTTTAGGAATTCGGGTTCGGGTTCGGGTTTATGTTCGGATTTAGGTTATAGGTTATAGGTTTATGTTAAGGTTTAAGTTTAGGTTATAAGTTTTGAGATTTAAGAATAGGTTTAGGTTATAAGTATAGGTTTAGGTTATAAGTATAGGTTTAGGTTAGGGTGTAGATTAAGGTTTAGGGAAATGACCGTGAAGTGAAGGGGCATGACCGTGAATCAACACGGAATAGGCGGGAATGACCGTGATATGCATGGAAATGATTGTGAAGTGAGGCGATTGGACCGCGAAATATGCGGAACTGACCATGAAGTGAAGACACGAGACCGCGAAATGCGTCGAAATCACCGTGAATCAGGATGGAATATATAGGAATGATCGTGATATGCATGGAAATGGGGGTGAAGTGAATCGATTGGATCGCGAAATGCACGGAAGTGACTGTGAAGTGAAGACGTGGGACCGTGAAATACGTCGAAATGACCATGAATCAACACAGAATATGCGGGAATGACCGTGATAAGCATGAAAATGGGGGTGAAGTGAAGCGATTGGACCGCAAAATGCGCGAAAGTGACCGTGAAGAGAAGACGCGAGACCGTGAAGTGCGTCGAAATGACCGTGAATCAACATAGAATATGCGGGAATGGCCGTGATATGCATGAAAATGGGGGTGAAGTGAAGCGATTGGACCGCAAAATGTGTGGAAGTGACCGTGAAGTGAAGACACGGGACCGTGAAGTGCGTCGAAATGACCGTAATCAACACGGAATATGCGGGAATGACTGTGATATACATGGAAATGGGGGTAAAGTGAAGCGATTGGACCATAAAATGCGCGGAAGTAACCGTGAAGTGAAGACACGGGACCGTGAAGTGCGTCAAAATGACCGTGAATCAACACGAAATATGCGGGAATAATCGTGATATGCATGAAAATTGGGGTGAAGTGAAGCGATTGGACCATAAAATGCACAGAAGTGACTGTGAAGTGAAGACGCAGGACCATGAAGTGCGTCGAAATGACCGTGAATCAACACGAAATATGCGGGAATGACTGTGATGTGCATGGAAATGGGGGTGAAGTGAAGCGATTGGACCGTAAAATACGCGGAAGTGACCGTGAAGTGAAGACGCGGGATCGTGAAGTGCGTCAAAATGACCATGAATCAACACAGAATATGCGAAAATGACCGTGATATGCATGAAAATGGGGGTGAAGTGAAGCGATTGGATTGTGAAATACACGAAAGTGACTGTGAAGTGAAATGCACAGAAATGACTGTGTATTGGCCGCATGCATTTCGTGGTCCAATCGCTTCACTTCACCCTCATTTCCATGCATATCACGATCATTCCCGCATATTCCGTGTTGATTCACGGTCATTTCGACGCATTTCACGGTCCCGCGTCTTCACTTCACGGTCACTTTCGTGCATTTCGCGGTCCAATCGCTTCACTTCACCCCCATTTCCATGTATATCACAATCATTCCCGCATATTTCGTGTTGATTCATGGTGATTTCGACACATTTCACAGTCCCGCGTCTTCACTTCATGGTCACTTCCGTGCATTTTGCAGTCCAATCGCTTCACTTCACCCCTATTTCCATGCATATCACAATCATTCTCGCATATTTCGTGTTGATTCACGGTGATTTCGACTCATTTCGCGATCCCACGTCTTCACTTCACGGTCAGTTTCACACATTTCGCGGTCCAATCGCCTCACTTCCAATCATTTTCATGCATATCACGGTCATTTCCGCATATTCCGTGTTGATTCACGGTGATTTTGATGCATTTCACGGTCCCATGTCTTCACTTCACAGTCACTTCCATGCATTTCGCGGTCCAATCGCTTCACTTCACCCCCATTTCCATGTATATCACGATCATTCCCGCATATTCTGTGTTGATTCACGGTCATTTCGACGCATTTTGTGGTCTCGCGTCTTCACTTCACAGTCACTTCCGTGCATTTCGCGTCCAATCGCTTCACTTCACCCTCATTTCCATGCATATCACGATCATTCCTGCATATTCCGTGTTGATTCACGGTGATTTCGATGCATTTTGCGATCCCGCGTCTTCACTTCACGGTCACTTCCGTGCATTTCGCAGTCCAATCGCTTCACTTCACCCCCATTTCTATGCATATCACAATCATTTTCGCATATTCCGTGTTGATTCACGGTCATTTCAACGCATTTTGCGGTCCCGCGTCTTCACTTTACGGTCAGTTCTGCATATTTCGCCGTCCAATCGCCTCACTTCACAATCATTTCCATGCATATCACAGTCATTCCCGCCTATTCCGTGTTGATTCACGGTCATTTCGACGCATTTCACGGTCATGCCCCTTCACTTCATGGTCATTTCCCTAAACCTTAATCTACGCCCTAACCTAAACCTATTCTCAAATCCCAAAACCTATAACTTAAACCTAAACCTTAACATAAACCTATAACCTATAACCTAAACCCGAACATAAACCTGAACCCGAACCCGAATCCCTAAACCTAAACCTATACTTATAACCTAAATCTATTCTCAAATCCCAAAACCTATAACTACAACCTAAACCTTAACCTAAACCTATAACCTATAACCTAAACATATAACCTAAACTCAATTCCCTAAACCTTAACCTACAACCTAACCTAAACCTATACTTATAACCTAAACCTATTCTCAAATCTAAACCTATAACCTAAACCTAAACCTAAACCTATAACATTAACCTAAACCTTTAACCTAAACTTATTACCTTAACTTGAACCTATTCTCAAATCCCAAAACCTAAACCTTTAACCTATAACCTAAACGTATAACCTATAACCTAAATCCAAACATAAACTTATACCCTGTAACCTATAACCTAAACCTAAACCTTAACTTATTCTCAATTACCTAAATCTATAACCTATAATCTATAACCTAAACCTTAGCCTAAACCTAAACCTAAACCTTAACCTATAACCTATAATCTAAACCTATTCTTAAATCCCTAAACCTATAACCTAAACCTAAACCTAAACCTTAACCTCTAACTTATAACCTATAACCTTAACCTAAACCAATAACCTATAACCTAAAACCTGAACGTATTCTCAAATCCCTAAACCTAAACTTACACCTAATCCTAATCTCAACTCCCTAACCTAAACGTAAACCTAAACTTGAAAACCCAAACCTAAACCCGATCCTGATCCCGCCTATTCCGTGTTGATTCACGGTCATTTTGACGGATTTCACGGTCATGCCCCTTCACTTCACGGTCATTTTCATGCATTTCACGGTCACGCCCCTTCACTTCACGGTCATTTTCATGCATTTCATGGTCCAATTACTACACTTCATGGTCATTTTCATGCATATCACGGTCATTGCCGCCTCTTCCATGTTATTCACGGTCATTTCGGCGCATTTCACGGTCATGCCCCTTCACTTCACGGTCATTTTCGCGCATTTCGCGGTCTAATCGCTTCACTTCACGGTCATTTCCATGCATATCATGGTCATTTCCGCCTATTCCGTGTTGATTCACGGTCATTTCGATGCATTTCACGGTCATGCCCCTTCACTTGACGGTCATTTCCGTGCAATTGGTCCAATCACTTCACTTTATGATCATTTCCATACATATCACGGTCATTCCCGCCGATTCCGTGTTGATTCACGGTCATTTTGGCGCATTTTATGGTCATGCCGCTTCACTTTACGGTCATTTCCGCGCATTTCATGGTCCATTCGCCTCACTTCACGCTCATTTCCATGCACTTCACGGTCATTTCCAGCACATTTCACAGTCATGCCCCTTCACTTCACAGTCATGAATGAAATTGACCGCTAAGTGAATGAAATGGATTTTCGACCATTGACCTGATGGAATCTTGGAAAATAACCAGGTTGGTTGGCTAAAGTAGCTTCTCCTGACATCACCATCATTACTTTTAAGGTCTGTTTGGCCAAACCAATCCCACGGTATTAGGAGGAATGGGATCGCGAGATCCCGGGATATGCATGATGAGCCAAACAGACCTTGTGAACTTGTCTCGGGATATAAGCAATCCCATGGATCTTAAAACAATCCACTGACATCACCATCATTACCTTAAAATTGATCCCATCCCTTGGTTGGAAGGAGTGGAAGGTAAAATCCCAGGATATGCCTGATGTGCCAAACAGACCCAGTGAACTTGTTCCGGGATATAGCAATCCCATGGATCTTAAACCAATCCACTGACACCACCATCATTACCTTAGGGCCCGTTTGGCCAGGTGGATTAGAAGGGATTAGATGGTATTGGAAATTAAATCTGGGATTGGCTGGGCGTGCTAAACAGACCGGGTGATCTGATCCTGGGATATAGCAATACCATGGATCTTAAGACAATCCACTGACATCACCATCATTACCTTAAAATTGATCCCATTCACGGTTATTTCGGCGCATTTCACGGTCAATTCCCTTCACTTCACGGTCATTTCCATGCATTTCACGGTCAATTCGCTTCACTTCATGGTCATTTCCATGCATATCACGGTCATTCCCACCTATTTCGTGTTGATTCACGGTCATTTCGGCGCATTTCACGGTCATGCTCCTTCACTTCACGGTCATTTCCGCGCATTTCACGGTCCAATCGCTACACTTCACCGTGAAATGCGTCGAAATGACCGTGAATCAACATGGAATAGGTGGGAATGACCGTGAAATGCATGGAAATGACCGTGAAGTGTAGCGATTGGACTGTGAAATGCGCGGAAATGACCGTGAAGTGAAGGGGCATGACCGTGAAATGCGCCGAAATGACCGTGAATCAACACAGAATAGGCGGGAATGACTGTGATATGCATGGAAATCATGGTCATTCCCGTCTATTCCGTGTTGATTCACGGTCATTTCCGCGCATTTCACGGTCAATTCGCTTCACTTCATGTTCCTTTCCATGCATTTCACGGTCAATTCGCTTCACTTCATGGTCATTTCCATGCATATCACGGTCATTCCCACCTATTCCGTGTTGATTCAGGGTCATTTCGGCGCATTTCACGGTCATGCCCCTTCACTTCACGGTCATTTCGGCACATTTCAGGGTCCAATCGCTACACTTCACCGTGAAGTGCGTCGAAATGACCATGAATCAACATAGAATAGGTGGGAATGACCGTGAAATGCATGGAAATGGCCGTGAAGTGAAGCGAATTGACCGTGAAATGTGGGGAAATGATTGTGAAGTGAAGGGGCATGACCGTGAAATGCGTCGAAATGACCGTGAATCAACACGGAATAGGCGAGAATGACTATGATATGCATGGAAAGCACGGTCATTCTCGTCCATTTCGTGTTGATTCACGGTCATTTCGGTGCATTTCACGGTTAATTCCCTTCACTTCACGGTCATTTTCATGCATTTCACGGTCAATTCGCTTCACTTCATGTTCATTTCCATGCATATCACGGTCATTCCCACCTATTCCGTGTTGATTCATGGTCATTTCGGCGCATTTCACGGTCATGCCCCTTCACTTCACGGTCATTTCCGTGCATTTCACGGTCCAATCGCTACACTTCACCGTGAAATGCGTCAAAATGACCGTGAATCAACACAGAATAGGCGGGAATGACCGTGAAATGCATGGGAATGACCGTGAAGTGAAGTGAATTGACTGTGAAATGCACGAAAATGACCGTGAAGTGAAGGGGCATGACTGTGAAATGCGTCGAAATGACCGTGAATCAACACGGAATAGGTGGGAATGACCGTGAAATGCATGGAAATGACCGTGAAGTGAAGTGAATTGACCGTGAAATGCGCAAAAATGATCATGAAGTGAAGGGGCATGACCGTGAAATGCGTCGAAATGACCGTGAATCAACACGGAATAGATGGGAATGACCGTGATTTTCATACATATCACAGTCATTCCCGCCTATTTCGTTTTAATTCACGGTCATTTCGACGTATTTCACGGTCATACCCTTTCACTTCACGGTCATTTCCATGCATTTCACGGTCAATTCACTTCACTTCACGGTCATTTCCATGCATATCACGGTCATTTCCACCTATTCTGTGTTGATTCACGGTCATTTCGGCGCATTTCACGGTCATGCCCCTTCACTTCACAGTCATTTCCGTGCATTTTACGGTCCAATCGCTACACTTCACCGTGAAATGCGTCGAAATGACCGAATCAACACGAAATAGGCGGGAATGACCGTGAAATGCATGGAAATGACCGTGAAGTAAAGTGAATTGACCGTGAAATGCACGGAAATGACCGTGAAGTGATGGGGCATGACTGTGAAATGTGTCGAAATGACCGTGAATCAACAAGGAATAGGCGGGAATGACTGTGATATGCATGAAAATCATGGTCATTCCCGTCTATTCCGTGTTGATTCACGGTTATTTCATCACATTTCACAGTCAATTCCCTTCACTTCACGGTCATTTCCATGCATTTCACGGTCAATTCGCTTCACTTCATGGTCATTTCCATGCATATCACGGTCATTCCCACCTATTCCGTGTTGATTCACGGTCATTTTGTCGCATTTCACAGTCATGCCCCTTCACTTCATGGTCATTTCCGCGCATTTCATGGTCCAATTGCTACACTTCACCATGAATTGCGTCGAAATGACCGTGAATTAACACAGAATAGGCGGGAATGACCGTGAAATGCATAGAAATGACGATGAAGTGAAGCGAATTGACCGTGAAATGCGCAAAAATGATCGTGAAGTGAAGGGGCATGACCGTGAAATGCGTCGAAATGACCGTGAATCAAACGGAATAGATGGGAATGACTATGATTTTCATGCATATCACAGTCATTCCCGCCTATTTCGTGTTGATTCACGGTCATTTCGACGCATTTCACGGTCATACCCCTTCACTTCACGGTCATTTCCATGCATTTCACGGTCAATTTGCTTCACTTCATGGTCATTTCTATGCATATCACGATCATTCCCACCTATTTCGTGTTGATTCACGGTCATTTCGGCGCATTTCACGGTCATTCCCCTTCACTTCACGGTCATTTCCGGGCATTTCACGGTCCAATCGCTACACTTCACCGTGAAATGCGTCGAAATGACCGTGAATCAACACGGAATAGGTGGGAATGACCGTGAAATGCATGGAAATGGCCGTGAAGTGAAGCGAATTGACTGTGAAATGCGCGAAAATGATCGTGAAGTGAAGGGGTATGACCGTGAAATGTGTCGAAATGACCGTGAATCAACATGGAATAGGCGGGAATGATTATGATATGCATGGAAATCACGGTCATTCCCGTCTATTCCGTGTTAATTCACAGTCATTTCGGCACATTTCACAGTCAATTCCCTTCACTTCACGGTCCTTTCCATGCATTTCACGGTCAATTCGCTTCACTTCATGGTCATTTCGATGCATATCACGGTCATTCCCACCTATTCCGTGTTGATTCACAGTCATTTCGGCGCATTTCACGGTCATGCCCTTCACTTCACGGTCATTTCCATGCATTTCACGGTCAATTCGCTTCACTTCATGGTCATTTCGATGCATATCACGGTCATTCCCACCTATTCCGTGTTGATTCACAGTCATTTCCGCGCATTTCACGGTCCAATCGCTACACTTCACTGTGAAATGCATCGAAATGACCGTGAATCAACACGGAATAGGTGGGAATGACCGGGAAATGCATGGAAATGGCCGTGAAGTGAAGCGAATTGACCGTGAAATGCGTGGAAATGATCGTGAAGTGAAGGGGCATGACCGTGAAATGCGTCGAAATGACCATGAATCAACACAGAATATGCAGGAATGATTGTGATATGCATGGAAATCATGGTCATTCCCGTCTATTCCGTGTTGATTTATGGTCAATTCCCTTCACTTCATGGTCATTTCCATGCATTTCACGGTTAATTCGCTTCACTTCATGGTCATTTCCATGCATATCACGGTCATTCCCACCTATTCCGTGTTGATTCATGATCATTTCTTCGCATTTCACGGTCATGCCCCTTCACTTCACAGTCATTTCCGCGCATTTCACGGTCCAATCGCTACACTTCACCATGAAATGCGTTGAAATGACCGTGAATCAACACGGAATAGGCAGGAATGACCGTAAAATGCATTGAAATGACTGTGAAGTGAAGCGAATTGACCGTGAAATGCATGGAAATTACCGTGAAGTGAAGGGAATTGACCGTGAAATGCATGGAAAAGACCGTGAATCAAAACAGAATCACCGGGATTGATCATGAAATACATGAAAATGACTATAAAGTGAAGCGAATTGACTGTGAAATGCACGAAAATGACTGTGAATCAAAACGTAATCGCCGAGATTGACCGTGAAATGCATGAAAATGACTGTGATGTGAAGTGCATTGACCATGAAATGCATGGAAATGACCATGAAGTGAAGAGAATTGACCGTGAAATGCATGAAAATGACCATGAATCAAAACGGAATCACCGGGATTGACCGTGAAATGCATGTAATTGATCGCGAAGTAAATGAAATGAGCGAAATTGACCGCGAATTGATTGAAATTGACCGTTAAGTGAATGAAATGGATTTTCAACCATCGACCTGATGGAATCTTGAAAAATAACTAGGTTGGTTGGCTAAATTAGCTTCTCCTACCCCAAAATCATATACGGTACGTCAAGTAACTAATTTTGGTTTAGAAGATATTCTTGTTAAATGAAAAAAGAAAGAAATGAAAAAAATGTGAGAAATTTTTTTTTTATATGCTTATGCATACATATTTATATAAATATGTATTAGAGAAAATTGTAGGTAGAATGAAGTTCTCCATGTAAAAAAATAAAAATAAAATAAAAAATAATAATTTTTTTTTCATAGATTGGCACATACTACAGTTTTGGCTACGGTTATAATCCGTAGCTATAGGGGTCATCAGATGGGCGTGGCCACGCCAGATTGGTGCGCCCCCACCGGATAGGGCAGCGAGTGGCGCGGGCATCCTAGTTCGGCGCGCCCACCCCGGACAAATCCCTTTGGCTACGGATTGTTAGATATGGCTACGGTTATAATCCGTAGCCAAATATCTGCATCCAAGAAAATAAAAATCTGTTTTTTTTTTCTTTTTAACATTTGTTGTTTTTTGGGTCCCGTCATGAGGTCCATGTTATATCTAAACCGTACATCTATTTGGGGAGCTCATAATAAGGCTTGAGACGGAAAATAAGACAGATCTAACTGTCAAGTGGACCACACTTTAAAAGGCAGTGGGGAATTGAACGTCTACCATTGAAACCCTTTTAGGGGTCACAGAGGTTTTGGATCATTATGAAATTTGTTTTTCCTCTTCATCCAGGTCTTTGTGACCTTATGAATATATTGGATGGAAAAATAAATGTTACGGTGGGCCCTACAAAAGTTTCAACGGTGAAAATCAATTTTATGCTGCTCTGTGGTGTGGTCCAGTTGATCTTTGGATATGAATTTTTTTTTTTGGGATAATGCTCCGAAATGATCTCGAAATATGGATGAACATTATGGATATAATAAATACATAACTGTGGGACCCATGTAACGTTGATCTATTTTGAACCGTTCGTAAAACTCGGAGTACGACGAGCGTCAGCGCTTGTCTTCTCGCTTGAAGGAAAAAGCAGGGGCATTTTCGACCTTTGGAAAGGCGTCCGTACAGCTGGGGCGTATTCTCGCAAGGGAAAATGAGGTGGGCTTAGCCTCCTAAATGGGCCATAAATGGGTCGTATTCTCGCAAATTTCTCCTTATTTATATCTGTTCCCATGAGAGCTAATCAACAGGACACATGTATTTTTATGTAATTTAATAAGATTTACCTTATGTTTTTGAGATATGCAGAAATATTCGAAGAGAATTCTACGATGATAGAACTAGCATATATTAAGCGATGCCATGTCATCCACAAAGTAAGGGTGGGCCGGATGGAACATGGTTGAGTTGATAAAATAAAGTGTAAAGGGATTATATGACATGTGGCTCCAAAATATTAGTAATGTTGAAACAGTTATAGCAACCGTTTGAATGTGAGAAGCATCTAAATAATTAATTTAAGACTATAAATGATAAGAAATTTAGCAGGAAAGATCTTATACCAACCACATCAAATCAAATCTATCTTTCAATTACTTTACACTCCTTAGTATTATCAGCCATTTACATTTCTTGGTGTAATTGGTAACAGTAATCAAGTAACTATTAACTTTAGTTGTAATTTGAGTTTATGCTCATATACTGTATTCTGTAATAGTATCAAGCAAATTCTCCATTCAGAAAGGCAGTCTGCAGTTGTTCTTCGTGGCTAACTGTAAGAATTTTCCTTTTTATTTCATCTGTATTGAAAAGTTCTTTCATACAGAAGGCAAATGTGCAACCCATTTTCAGAGGACAAACCCCACCCTCTGATAATCGCCTTATCATCTTAAACAACGTTGTGCAAGTGGTTGAATAAGTGTTCAATCTTATTTGATCTAGGTCATATACGGCGATTCCGACATGTCTGGCTATCTTAGTGATTGGGGTCGTAGTAGTTCGGTTTGAATTGAAACACACATTCAATTCTGGCACGCCCACATAAACCATGTGACCAAATTTGAAACCGAAAGGCAACATATTTTTGGCACACCCGACGGGACCTTGTCTCTATTTTACTTACCGTGAGACATTGCGAATTGACTAATTAGAAATATGAATAGAAGAAGCAATTAAATTGCTAAGACTGAACCCTCAACACCAATTGTATCACGTCTGATCGAGGACGTGCCCACCGAGTTCAGGCGACCAATCCAAGATGGGTGGAATGCACTGCTGCCCACCGAGTTCAGGCAACCAATCAAGAGGTTAGAAATTTTATCCATGAAGCTTAGAATTAAGGTATACTGGGAGGAATGACTTTCTAGCATTTGCCCATAAATCTATTATTTCATGAGGGGTAGAACTAAGTAGGTCTTAAGCCACCACCGATGGTTGAACCTCAACGGGTAGATCGTGACTAGATCATGCAAATGGTCCAAGAGGTGGCAGTCCAAGTCCTCAGCCTTAATACTATCCCAGTCTACCATAAGTCGTATCCTGAATGGATTGACCAATAATACCCATTGTCGAGGAACTATCAACCAGATTTTACACTATTCTCGAGCGATCCTGGTCAATCGACCATTGAATAGTAGGTTGATTCACTATGCAGTGTGGTGAATTGACAAACAATGACTGTTACAAGTTGCAATTATTCGACCATTCATTGATGGCAACGACCTTCACATGGTACTCCAAGTTACCAATGAATTCAATCTATACATGGTAGGAGATGGAGGAAATTTTCCATGCTCAATTTTTATTTTTTATTATTATTTTATTTTTAATTTTAAATTTACAAATAGGGAGATGACCATGGCTGATCACGCATGCTTCCAACAATTACCAGGGAAATCTTGTGAGAGTTTCATTATCTGTTTAAGAGAACGAAAAGCCGGTGTGAAGTCATCGTGACTGAGAACAAGTTTGTGAAAATTACATAAGATGGTCTGGAATACAAACACTGAAAGAAATTCATCGGAACGGAGTTCGTGGATTTGTATGATCTAACTAGAAAAGTTTCCAAATATGAGGAACTCCTTCAAGGAGGAACCAGGGAAAAGAACTCGACAATCGGGACATATTATCACGACCCTAACTATGAGGTTGCGATTACCGAGTTAGTGGTGAAAAAAGCCACCCATATACTCATCATTGGTCAAAGCAGAAACAATTACACCGGCCATACAAAAGGCTTAGAAGATATATACTTTCGATATTACCCAGGATGATGAAATATACGAAATACTATTTGCTGAGAAGTTTATTAAAGTACTCAGTAATCACAAAATACCCACAGCCAATGAATTGAAAAAGGTTGAGTACTACAAAAGGCATGGCAAGCGTTCTCATTCAAATAACAAGTGCGTTTTGTTTAAAACATCATCTAGGATAACATCGATCAGGGATTGTTGAAATTCCTGAGAAAGGTGAAGAAGCAATGCTGATCGATACTAATCTGTTCCCGCCTAATATGGATGTTAACATAGCCACAATGATGTTAGTAGTACACTCATTTTTGCACACTAGTATGTCAATCATGTGAGTCATTTTGTCAAGTAGTCGGCAGAGCTCTTGGAAAATGAAGACCGAAGACACAAGTGGAGCAGAAGCATCAAGAAATTTACACAGGTTTTAAAAAAATGCCCTTGTGATTCTAACCTTTAAACCAAAATAAACATATAGCATCTAGTTGATCTTGACCCAAACAGGAAAATCCATTTTGATCATCCCTTAAACCATAAGGCCTTATTTCCTATCTCTTTTGGTTTGGCTTTAGAGGTTTGAGTTGTTGAAATAAACATTGAATTCAGTAACCTTCGGTCCAAATGAACATAGCTTCAGTCCAATCGAATCTGGCCATTGTAGGATAAAAACAGAACAGGAAAATCTGGCCTCTATTCGTTTGGACTTTGTCTAACCGAATGACAACTTCGGTCCAACCAAAGTATCCTTCTGTCTGACCAAAATAGGCCAAAACTGTCCAGCAAGGTTTGGGGCTAATTCAGTCCGACCGAGTGAAATCGAGGTCAACTTCGGTATGACCGAAAAAGGCCAAAATTGTCCAGCAAGGTTCAAGGCTAATTCGGTCCAACCGAATGTAACCGAAGTCATATTCGGTCCGACCGAAAATGGCCCAAACTGTCTAGCAACTTCTAGACTATATTTGGTTCGATCAAACAAAAATTCGGTCCAACCGAAAGACTACTCAGTAGGATTGAAACATAGCCGTTAAAGATCCGTTGGAACTTTTTTCTTATAAAAAGAGCATCCAGATCTTTACGAAAATTATGGATTTAAGCATTCTAGAGACCCTAGTGCATCCCAAGCTTAACAAAATATCATAGACTCTATTCCTATGAGATTCATGTTCTTTTTATAGTGATTTCTCACTTTAACGAGCATTCTAAGCTCTTATTTATGAAGAACATGATCTCATGCCGTCTCTAGAGCATTGAGACCAAATTTATAGGCATATCCATAGTCTCCATAATACTCTAGAGTATCCATCAATTGAATTCCCTAGGAAAACAATTTCCCATCTAGTTGTAGGAGATTCAACCCACTCTCATTCCTTGGTCACCTTAAAGAAGCATCGAATGCAAGGAAATTGATTGTGAAGCTGAAGCCTTGATAAAAACACAATAACATGATCGAAGGAGCATCAGAGAGTTGATTGAAGCACAAGAAAGCAAAGATCAAGCAACCCAAAAGGTGCAAAAAGAAGGGCTCACTCACTTACAAGTAATTATAAGAGTCCAAAGAGTCTGAAGCCTCTTCCTTGTGTAGGATTTGGTTTCAGAGTTTGTTTTCAAACTCGCCAAGACCTTTTGTAGGCTTTCGACAGGAGAATACGTATAGTATCCTTGTATAGGACCTAATGCCTTGTGTAGGCATGAGTGATTGTCTTGTGTAGGCAATACATTGTGTAGGTTGTAAAGGTTTGACGTAAACTTAATTTAAAACCTCCCATAGTGAAATTCAGTACACTCTAGGAGAGTGAGTCTGCCGAGAGTGGAGTAGGCACGTAATCAAACCATTATACATGCTCGTGTTTAGGATTGTCATTTGTATATCTGTTTAATAATGATTATGTGTTTGAATGCTTAATTATATATGCATGATTTGATGAATGCATAGGATTGATAAGTAGCATATTTCATACACACATGCTCACTATGCTATAGGCTAGTTGCTTCTTTTGTATATCTTAAAGTAGCCTATGTGATTGGACCCTTTATTGGCTTGGAAGCCTTTAGAGTTAGATTGTCTTACTTAGTTTAATTACGAATTAGTTTAAATTGGGCAATTAAGATCTTAAATTGGCATAATTTCTGAAAAGTCCTATTCACTCCCCTCTAGCACATTTAAACTAATTCCATACTTCTACTATAGTGATTTTACCACTATTTTAATTGGTATTAGAGTAGGTTCCTCTTAAAGGATTTAACAACCTAGACGGAGATCCTAACTGAAGTGGAATTATGGCCAAAGGAGAGGGACCATCGGTCTCTCGACCTCCTATCTTTGATGTTTCAAATTATGCAGATTGGAAAGCAAGAATGAACTATTTTCTGCAATCTTTGGATCATGACGCTTGAAAAATTGTTGAGAATGGATATGTTCCACCAACTGAATAAGTGACACTCGAAAATGACACAACTATCTCTAAACCAAACCAAAAGAGAAGTGGACCCAATTTGATAAAGAAAAGAAAATGCATGAAGCCAAAGCTATGAATGCTATTTATTGTGTAGTTTCACTAGAAGTGTTCAATCAGATTAGTATGTGTGGAACTTCAAAAGAATCATAGGATTTATTAAAAATAACCCATGAAGGAACCAATATAGTAAAAATGTCAAGACCGCAACTCTTGACATTCCAATTTGAACACATAAAGATGGAAAAACATGTGACATTCATGGAATTTTTCACAAGGCTGAATGACATTTGTAACTCCATGGGGGGACTTGGGGAGAAAATTCCGATACCTAAAATTTGAAGGAAAATTCTAAGATCTTTCCCTGAATGTTTTAACTCCAAAGTCACCACCCTTGAAGAATGTAGGAATATTGAGGAAATGAAAATAGAAGAATTAGTTAGTTCTCTACAAACTTTTGAACTACACTTCAAACCACCCACAAAATCCAAAAACAATGTTCTCAAGGCCTCTAAAAACATAACTACAATAGAGGAAGAAGAAAGTGAAAATGAAGATGTTGATGAGGAGGTGGCTCTTTTGGCTAACAGTTCAAGAGATTCTTCAATAAGAACCGTGGAAAACCACACAACAACAAGGGGAAACAATTGGACAACAAATGCCAAATAAGCAAATCTTTTAGAAAGTCCAAAGAACCCCAATGTTATAACTGTCAAAAGTATGGTCATTTATCTACTGAATGTCCTACAAAGAAATCAAAAGGAAAGGCTATGACAGCCACATGGGATGACATTAATGACTCCAATTCAGAAACTAGTGAGTCTAAAAGTGATGGAGACCAAAAGTCATTAAAAATACTTGTGGCCTTCACCACCATAGTCATTCCCAATCTAGAGGATAATGAGGTAATAGATGAGCAACAAGCCAAAGAGGCACCCTTCTCGGACGATGAGAAAGAAGAAGAAGAAAAAGAAAGTATACATGATACTTATGATCAACTCTACATCCATAACATTAGTGTCCTTAAAAAACTTAGCATTGCAGAAAACAAAAACAAACAATTAAAAAAAGATTTGGATGAAACACTAGAAATAAATACTCACTTGATAAATGTCTTCAGCAATATCATACTGACAATGACAAGCTTGAAAGCACAACATCATCCCTTACTTCTGAAATACAAAAGTTGAACAAACAGATTGAACATTTAGAATCTAAAAATATACGTCTAAAGATTGAAAATCATAAATTAAGATTAGATGCAGAAAAATCAAAACAATCTATTGAACTTAGTCATAAGTGTTCCCAAAGCAATGAAAAACTAGAGAGACTTCTAGGAATGGGAAGAAATCAAAGGGATAGGAGAGGCTTGGGGTATGAAATTTGCAAATCAAACTCCTTTATTGCACCTCCTATTATTAAGAAAACTGTTGCATCCAGAAGCAACACAAGAAACACTCCTATCTGTCATTCCAGTGGAAACTTGGGACACTACAAATTTAAACATCTTACATTTGGTAGGTCTCACTCCACTTCCATGTTGAATCCTTTAGGCAAATTCAAACCAACCAGAAAACTAATGCAGAAAACAAAGAGTCCTTTAAAGTACACACCAATTGAAGGAAGGAAATATCCTACTCTACCTAAGATGACTAAGAGGATGGAGGAGTTGATAAATAAAGTAGTTCAACTGAATCGGAAAACCAAAGAATTGATGAGACAAGTGAATCTTGTTCAGTTGCCCGAGAAATCCAAACAACTCCAAGGTGAAAACAAAGCATCATCTCCATAGAGGATGGTCACCAAATGGATAGTAAAAAAAATAAGAATAACTGCCTCGTAATTCATACCACTCTTAAAGCAGGCAATAGTTCTAAGTGGTGACTTGATAGCGGTTGCTCCAGACATATGATTGGTGACCAGACCCATTTTTGTAATTATTTAGAATTTAATGGTGGGTCAGTTACATTTGGAGATGGGAGCTCTGCCAAGATAATTGAGCAAGGAACAATAGGTAGCCCTGTATTTTCCAAGATTGAAGATGTTCTTTGCGTAGAGGCATTAAAACACAATCTCCTTAGTATTTTCTAAATTTACGACAAAGAACACATGGTTGTATTCTCCAAAGATGTGTGCAAGATCTCAGACCTTACAGGAAAATTGATTATGAAAGGTCTTCGCACAAGTGATAACTGCTACGTAATTGAAAGTAGTAGAGAGAATGTCCCATTTACAAGATGCAACATGGCTCTAAATAATGAGTCTAAGCTATGGCACTAAAGACTTGGGCATGTACACTACAGGAACCTAGCTAAGCTGAGCTCACAAAAATTCGTGAGAGGACTCCCTATGATAGGGAAGGAAGAAAAGATGGTATGTGGTGGCTGTCTCAAAGGAAAATAGATAAAAGTAGGACATAAAAAGACAACCACCATAGCAACTTCCAAACCACTTGACTTATTTCAAATGGATCTAGTGGGTCACACCAAAGTTGAGAGCCACAATAAAAAGAGATACTTCCTGGTAGTGGTAGATGATTACTCCAGATTCACTTGGGTCGCCTTTCTTCGGGAAAAAACTGATGTATTTGATGAATTTCAGAAAATGGCAAAATAACTCCAAAATGGGAAGGGATACTGTATGAAATGTATACGGAGTGAACATGGTGGGGAATTTGAGAATGATCGATTCCAAAAATACTGTAATGAAAACGGAATTCAACATGATTCTTAACCCCAAAAACACCACAATAAAACAGAGTTGTTGAAAGAAAAAACCATGTGTTGTAAGAAATGGGCTCAATTATGCTTAACAACAAGAATATGGCTAAAAATTTTTAGCCCAAAGCCGTCAACACCACCTGTTACATAATTAATAGAGTATACCTTAGGACAATATTGAACAAAACTCCATATGAATTATGGTGTGGAAAACAACCTAGTGTAAAATACTTTCGTATCTGTAGTAACAAATGTTACATTCTTAGAGATAGAGAACAACTAGGTAAATTTGACTCTAAAAGTGACGATGGTATTTTTCTAGGATATTCCCTGAATAATCGTGCTTATAGAGTATACAATTTGAGGACACTAACCATTCAAGAAACTGTTAATGTGGTTGTTAATGACCAACCTAATAACGAAAATAGTCCTTTAATTGTTGTAGAGGACGATGTGGAACCATGCATAATAGGTAAATCTGATAACAAATCCATCTCTTCTCTTGAACCTCAGCCGTTGAGTAACATGCCATTCATTAAGGATCATCCCCTTAATCAAATCATTGGAGATCCTGATGACGGTGTGAAAACTCGACGTTGGCTTGAAGGCATTTACAGTAATCTCTGCTTCACCTCAAAGATTAAACCAAAGAATGTTGTAGAAGCACTCCAAGATGAATATTGGATTGTGGTTATACAAGATGAGCTACAACAGTTTGAGAGAAATGAGGTGTGACAACTAGTTCCCAGGCCACTTGAGACAAATATCATCGGAACCAAAAGGATCTTCGAGAACAAGTCTGATGAATCCAGGAATGTAGTAAGGAATAAGGCAAGACTTGTAGCGCAATGATACTCAAAAATTGAGGCCATTGATTTTGATGAAATGTTTGCCTCCATAGCGCGCCTTGAGTCTATAAGAATTCTCATGTCTATTGCATGTACTTTAAAATTCAAATTGTTTCTAATGGACGTAAAAAGCATATTTCTCAATGGTGTACTTGAGGAAGAAGTATACATAGAGTAACCAAAGGAATTTCTAGATCCCAAGTATCCTCAACACGTATACCGATTGAGTAAAGTGCTTTATGGTCCTAAGCAAGCACCCCGAGCATGGTATGAGTGCTTGACACAATTTTTACTAGACCACCATTTTTGTAGGGGGAGTATTGATAAAACACTATTTATGTAAAAGATCGGGAGTACCTTACTCATTGCTCAGATTTGTGTGGATAACATAGTCTTTGGATCCACTTGTGAAGATGTTGCTCATGAATTTGCTAAATTAATGAAATTTGAATTTGAAATGAGCATGGTTGTTGAGCTAAATTTCTTTCTGGGGCTACAAGTGAAGCAAATGCAAAATGTGATATTTGTATGTCAATCCAAATATGCAAAAGAATTAGTAAAAAGATTTGGACTTGAATGTAGCCATACTCATCATACTCCCATGAGCACCACCCTTGAACTTTCCAAAGATGCCAATGGCAAAAGTGTGGATCAACACTTGTACCGCAGTATGATAAGGAGCTTATTATACATAACCACGAGCCGACCGGACATTGCATTTAGCGTTGGTGCATGCGCTAGATTTCAGGCCGATCCTAAGGAATCACACTTGTCCGAGATAAAAAGAATTATAAAATTTGTGGCTGGGACTACTGATTTTGGCTTATGGTACCCATTTGACACATCTACCATCATTGTCAGGTACTCAGATGTGGATTGGGCCAAAAATATTGATGATTGTAAGTCAACTAGTGGTGGTTGTTTCTACATTGGTAACTATCTTGTATCATGGCATAGCAAGAAATAAAACCCAATCTCTTTGTCCACTGCCGAGGCCGAATACATTGCAGTTGGTAGTTGTTGGGCACAACTTCTTTGGATGAAGCAAAAGTTACTGGATTATGGCATTGGGCAATCCACAATGACACTATTTTGTGGCAATACTAGTGTCATCAATATTTCAAAAAATCCAGTCCAATATTCTAGAACAAAGCACATTGACATCTGACACCACTTTATAAGTGAACTTGTCGAAGAAAACACCATCATGTTGGAATATGTGCCTACCGAGCAACAACTTGCCGATATATTAACAAAACCACTAGATGCCTAATAGATTTAGAGATCTCTAAAAATCTGTTGGAGTGTGTGCGGTTTAAAATTACTTAAGTGACCCACTAGCTTTAATTGTCATATTTAAGGATATGTAGCCTCAGTATTCTTTTTGAATATATGTATATTCTATTATTATTATTATTATTATTATTATTATTATTATTATTATTATTATTATTATTATTATTATTATTATTATTATTATTTAGATGTACATAATACTAATTTACAGATAAATATATGTGTACATCTTTTGGGAAAACATAATTAAATTTTTTGTGGTTCAAGGGATTTCGATCCAACTAAAATTGAACAGCGCAAGTTATTTAAAACGAACCCTCGCTCGAAACAGAGAAACACTATGCCCTAGTTTTTGTTTTTTCTTTTCTTCCCAAACTTTGGATGGAATGCTATCCGACCAAAATCAACCAAATCCAAGGTATTTCTTGGTACTCTTCTCCTTTTTCTTCTTAGGCACGTTTTCTCCTTGTCAGTTCTTGCCATTCTACCCTTATCTTCTCTAAAAATGGGGAATCCGAAAGCAACCCCTCCCAGAAGATTTCATTCCAAGAAAAAGCATGATATTGGAGATTCCTCTAGGACTCGACAGAAACTTTGTGCTCCAAAATGAGGGCAGACCTCTTGTCAAAATCCTCGATCCCCGGTTGAAACTAGTACTTCCACAACTATACCTTCTCCTCCACCAAGCCCCATTGCCGATCGATTTTTAAATCGAAAAATAATCTCTGAAAGAAATATTGACTGTCACGCCCCAAACTCAGAAACCAGACTCACAAAATTCTCAATCACCGAATCCGACGCCGATAGCCTCCGAGTACCCCATTCTCGACTCCTGACACCCATACACCAGGTTCCGATCCTGAGATCCTACAAGGAAGATTTCTATAACATAAGTCTATTTCATAATCAGCATAACCAAGATCATAACCACAGAAAATAACTACAGGAACACCATTACTGTCACGCCCCAAACTCGGAGAACGGGCTCACAAAATTTCCAATCACCGAATCCGGTGCCGATAGCCTCCGTAGTACCCCATTCTCGACTCCCAGCGCCCACACGCCAGATTCCGATCCTGGGATCCTACAAGGAGGATTTTCAGTATGATTTTTTTTTTGTAATGGAACATATCCACTATATCAAAAACTTTAAGTACAATGCAGAAAGGGAAATACAAGGTGATCAAAACTCTAAATAGTCAAATGCGCACTTCTGCCTCAGCGCTGCTGCTATCCAACGCTACCTGCACGCAACGGTTGTGCATAAACTTACAAAAGCTTAGAGGGTGGTGTAGGTGTGTGTGCAAGGCGAGTGCCAAGTATACAATATCAGAGTGATTCAGAAATAGGGGGTAAGTCCATGAATGCTATCAGCTGTACCAAAGCTATGTAATGCAGGTCATGAATGCTATCGACCATACAAGGCCATGCAATGCGAGGCCTATGTAGCCAGATGTCATATGTGAGATTAAAACAAGCATGCTAGTCCTCATTAAGTACACATATCAGTACAGTTCCTCTCTCAATATCACCAGGGTCTAATACACCTCACATTGATTGCCTCCTTTCTAGCTGCACAGTCAAGCAAGTGGAAGAGACCATACTATCCGCCTAACCAGTAGTCTGCCAATACCTACTCGGCTCGTCGATAGCGAACTCATTTGCGAGCTGGTCAAACTCAGCCTAGCTTATAGCCCCCTCACTCAGGCGGATAAGGTCACACCCCCTTCCAACCGACCACGATACAGTGGGAGACGCGGCCTACTGGTATTCAGTACTCGGGCGCTCGTGTATCCACTCGGTCTAGACGTTGGAGCATCCCCTAGTACCAAAAAGGTTCTGAGATTTTCACCCACGGACATCCTAAGTGCCCACAATGTTAGAGCCAATATTTTCGGTATCCGATATGACCATCCACGATGTGTCTGTGGAGGCCACGACCCTCATGTCGCTAGGGCGTACAGTGATCAAGTCACACATATGCGAAATGCATGAGTCACATCGTCAAATCATGCAGCAATCCTACGCGTACCACGCGCTCATGTGGGGACATCCGTCTCATAAGGAGTCCCGTAAATGTCTCAGCCCAACGGCTTATGCTATGATCAAACATTCCTCATATCAAGCATACATATGATGCGTATGGGCATGAATCATGGAGCTATACTAAGCATGTTATAAAGTGATGAATTATTAACAAGTATGAGCCTATAGATGGGCCCTAAGGGGAGTTACAAAGCAGACATTTAACCAACATTGTACTTACAATATGGACGTCAAACCAACATTGCTCCAAAGGTATGACCCGCTATAAAATATCATTATACAAACCATAGGGAATCACACATTGCAATGGACCTATATACATCTCATTAAGCCTCGACTCGTAGGCCGTAGATACATCAAATGGGCCGCCTCATATGGGCCTTATATAAATCAAGTGGGCCGCATCAATGGGCCTTATGTACATTGCAATGGGCCATATCCCATGAGCCTTATGTATATTGCAATGGGCCATATCCCATGGGCCTTTGAAAACATCACAATGGGCCTCGTAACATGGGCCTTACATTAGCATCAAAGTGGGCCTCAGCAATGGCTTCATACACATTAAGGTGAGACTCAATAATGGGCCATAATTATGGCAGGTGGGCCTAATCACTTGGGCCTTATATATACCAAGGTGGGGTCCACTTGAACTATAGATCCGTCTTATTTTTAGTCTCAAGCCGTTAAGATAAGCTCGCCAAGTGATTTGACGATTTGGATGCAACATATGCATCAAGGGTGGGCTATATATATATATATATATATATATACACACACACACACACACACACACCATATTATATTATATTATATATAATATGGTATATATATATATATATATATATATATATATATATACACACACACACACATACACACACACACACACACACCGTCAAGGGGGGACGGTGTTGATAGAACACATAACTCATGGGGGATCCACCATCCACCATCAGTGGACTGTGTGAATATATACATACACACACACACACACACACACACACCGTCCAGGGGGGACAGTGTTGATAGAACACATAACTCATGGGGGATCCACCATCCACCATCAGTGGACAGTGTGAATATATACATACATAACTGTGGGTCCCACGTGGGGCCCACCACAATGTTTATTTGAAATTCAACCCGTTGGTAAGGTCACACGGACCTGGAGGAAAAGGAAAAACAAATTTCATCTTGATCTAAAACTTCTGTGGACCCAAAATGGTTTTTAATGGTAGGCTTTAAATCACCACTGTTTCCTATAATGTGGGCCACCTGAGCTTCGAATAGGCCTGATTTTTGGAGGGGGCCCCCGTTAAGCAGGGGCCCACCTCATGAACGGTTTGGATGTCATACACACATCATGGTGGGGCCCATGGCTAGGGGCCGTGGGACCCTATCGTCCACCCGCCAGATGCTGCAGGCGCTACCTGCACTCTGGCAGTAGCAGCGCCTGCTGCTATTTTTTTATATTTAAATTGCATTTTTTTGAGGTTTTTCATGCGTGGGGCCCGTATCAGAAGAATTCGACCCCACCATTGGTCTTCAGGGCTCAAGACAGACCCATCAAGCCCAATATTGGGTATATTTTGGGGTGTGGAAACAACATGTGGATTTTTAACAGTGACAACCACTGTTTCCTATGCTATGGCCCACTAGAAAGTCGGATTGGCCCCATTTTTCAGCCCAACGCCTAAAATGGTCTGGGGAAAGGGATGGACGGTGTGGATTGGGTTGATACATCAAGGTGGGGCCTACATGGACAACCCTTCCCCAAAGCTTTGAAACAAACCTAATATTTGTGTTTTCATTTCCACGTCCAGGGACGTCCCTGGACGCTGGACATCCGGGAAGAACACTTGTATAATGTGGGCTTTGCTCAGGTGGGCCACTAAATGATGGGTGGTGTGGATACAATACATATAAAGTGGGCCTCACCTACAAATGACTTGGATCCAATCCATGATTCATGGTGGGGTCCATCCAAGTGGGCCACACGGCCATATCATCACACACAAAAATAAATAAATAAAAAGAGAGGGAGAGAGAAAGAGAGAGAGAGACACGCGTGATGGAGGGACCCCGGCACTATAGGCCCTCTATTTCAAGCATCCAATCATACATCAAGTGGGTCTCATTGCATGTGGGCCCACCAAATCAAAGATCAACGGTGGAGATCCCTTCTCCACCAAGATGTAAGGTCTAGATGACCCCTTTTTAGACTAGAAAATAAACATCATGATGGGGTCCATGAAGAATGGCCCCATCTTGGAATGATCATGAGCATCAAGGTGGGCCATCAGCCACACCTAGGGTCCAAAGAGAGATCCATACCATTGACCAGTAGGCCTCACTTGACTCATCAAAAAAAAATATGAAAATCTAGCCTATAGAAGCACCCACCGTTCGATCTTCTTAGTCCGTTGGAAAGCCGATCTCCTTGTGTCTCACTTTGATGGAGAGGATGAGAAATGAAGGGCTAAGATGAAGGATTTTGGGAGAGAAAGGTTGGCCACATAACTCACTCTTTTCTCACATGGAAGAGCATGAACGTGGAATTTTTTCCTTGCTTGGGAATGTGGGTTTGAGAAATGAGAGAGGGAGAGAGTTGTAAAGAGAGAGAGAGTAGCTTAGGTAGGCAATGATGACTTATAAGAGAGGGTGGCTAGCCATAAGTGCTAGTAAGAAGGGCTAGGGGTAGGTAGGGTGGCTATAGCTAAGGTAGGGTGGTTATAGTTAGGGAAGGGTGGCTATAGCTAGGGCGATGTCATTCATCACCCTCATGATTTCCTAAGGATTGGTGCTACAGGGAGGAGGTGGGTCCCGCAATGTGCGGTCCACGGTCATTATAATATACAGTCCACATCTTATGATCTAAGCGTCGGATTGGCACACGAGACGTGACGTCGGAATCGCGGCGACGACGCGGTCGCTAAGATACAAGTCTCAGGTTAAGCCGACTCAAACATACAAGATATGACTTCTGATCGTACGCAAATGTCGATTATTGGTCCCAAGTTGTCGGAATTCGATGAGAAGGATCGCGGAAGTCGATGAAACAGTACGGACTAGGATACGGGTCTTACAATTACAAAATCCATTAGGAATAAAAACTTTTTACAATATAAGGGACAAAAGGAAAATATACAATGGCTATAAAAGAAAAACTCCAAAAGATCCGCAACACACTCCTACTCCTGCACAACTACTGCCTAACGTCGCCCTCACGCATCAACCCTGCATAAGCTTATAGAAAGCTTAGAGGGTGGTGTGAGTATGTGCAGAACATGTGCTAAGTATGCAATATCAGAGTGTGCAGAAAATACTGGCAAGACCATGAATACCAACAACCGTAACAAGGCTATGCAATACCATACAGGAGTGCCATCAACCATGCCATGGCTAGATAATTCGGGGCCTATATAGCCAATGCCATATGAGATATGCAATGCGATAATGCCAGTCCTCATATCAAGTCCACATATCAATACAGTTCCTTTCTAGGAAATCATCGGGGTCAAGTACACTCCACATAAACTGCTGCCTCCCTAGTCGCGCAGCCCAGTGAGTATAAGAGACCTCACTACCTGCCTGTAGTCAACCAACACCTACTCGGTACGTCGGTAGCGGACCCATTTGTGAGCTGGTCAAACTCAGCTTAGCTTACAGCCCCCTCACTCGGTCGGATAAGGTCACACCCCCTTCCAACGAACCACGATACAGTGGGAGACGCAACTTAAAGGTAATGAAACCAGCTGTCATGTTTTCCACTTGGTCTCGACGTTGAAGCATCTCCTGGTACCATGAAGGTTCTGCGACTTTCACTCAAGGACATCCTACGTGCCCATAGTGCTAGAACCAAACATTTCCGGTGTCCAAATCTCGCTATCCACAATGTGACTGTGGAGGCTATGGCCCTGATGAAGCTATGCTGAATAATAATCTGTGCCATGCAAAAATGCGGGATGCATGAATCACATCGATCAACCATGCATCAGTCCTGCACATACAACGCGCTCATATGGGGCAACTCCATCACTCAGGGGATCCCATACTCAACTTGCCCAATGGCACATACCATAATCAATGACTCCTTAACCAAGCATACATATAATGCACATGGGAATGAATCATGAAGATAACTACGTATGACATGCGATGATGTTGTACTCTCCTCTTGACAAGGTTGGGCCTAAGTACTTAGACAATCCTACAAGTCATGGTAGATGCACAACCACTAGTGGGGGCCCAACTATTGGGTTAGCCCACTAAGACTAGGTAAGCAACACATGGGGCCTAATAGATGAGAATGGACCTAACAAAGGGGCCCATAGAGGATCATAATGTGGACATTTAACCACCATTGCTCCCTAGAAGGTGGCCCAATAAGAGGTCTAGCTAATACGAGGCTCAAGGCCTAGATACAACTATGAGAATAAAATGGGTAGCAATACATATCATTATATATCTTATGATGGGCCTCAAGGAATGGTCTAAAGCCTACATATAGCCATATGGGCCAATGAGGCAACCATGGCCCAAGGCATACATCAATATGGGCTAATGGGGCAACCATGGCCTAAGTCTCAATGGCCACTGAATCCATGCATTATGATGGGCCTAATGGGCAGCCCATATGCCAAAAGTGTTCGAGCCCTCTTGGGCCTACCCCATAGGCTCCAATCAAGGGCCAAATGAAGTGGGATTGTCATACATCAAGGTGGAGTCCACACCTCAAAGAAAAGTCTAGGAATTCAGAGGAAGATGGTCCACAAACAGGGCCTACAATCCATACATTACGGCACTATAAAAATTTCAACAATCAGGACAACAACATGTTGCTGTCTAGATCAGCCCATAAGATAAATAAATGGTAAATAAATCACAGATCCCATAAGGTGGGGTCCACCCTGATGGGTCACACAACTCTAAGGCCCAAGCCCCTTCCAAGTTCAACCCAAAAATTAAGCCCAAAATCCTTCTAAATCCACCCACAAAACCAGGCAGCATGTTTGGGCCTGGACGTCCAGCCACTTAGGCCTAGACATCCCAAAAATTTGAAGGGGCTTGGTTGCATAGCACATCAGGTGGGCCATAGAAAACATCAGATCCAAACCATAGAAAGGGAAGAAGAGAAGGAGAAAGGAGACATGCCGGCCATAGGGAGGGCTCCGCCATTATGAGCCCTCCACAACCAAGTAACTTACGTGTACATGCAAGATCAAAAAGGGTCCCATGCATGCATGGGCCCTACCAATAGAAATCTAAGGTGGGGATGCCATCCCCACCATGATCCTAAGGTCTAGATGACCCATCATACATAGATGAAAGGAAAACTCATCAAGATGGGGTCCATGGAGAATGGCCCCATCAAGATCATATGCATGCAAATGGTGGCTAAGGCCACATCCAAGGAGTGGTGTAGGACCTCCACCATTGATTGGTGGGTCTTACACTCTCTCCATATGAAGCAAGGAAGATAAAAAAAAAGGGAAAAATAATGAAAAACTATCCTAAATAATCACCCACATAGAAGATCTTGACAAAACTCCTTCTCCAAGCTCCTTATGATCCAAGGGAGGTGGATTAATGGAGAAGATCTGATCTTAAGGGTTACATGGTGAGGAAATTAGGTGGAAATTTGCTAAAAAATAGGGAGAATGGTGGAACATCCAAGGGCTCTTGCAAGGGGAGAGGGGATGGAGAGAAAATGAGGGAAAATGGGAAAGGAAAGGGAGAAGTAAGAGTGGTGTGATGAGTTGCTAGAAAGAAGAGAGGGAATCATGAGTTTCTCCTAGAGAAGGGAAGAAAATCTGAAATTTGCTAGAAAAGAGGGGCTTAGGATAGAGAAATGCATCATAGCTTTTCTAAGAAAGAGAGCAATCATTGCCTAGGTTAGGCAAATCCATCATAACTAGCTATAAAAAGGTATAGGGTAGTAGGGTGGTAGCTTGTAGGTTAGGCTAGGTAATGATGGGATTCTAGGGTGGGTCATGCTACCTTGGGATTTGTACATACCCCACTAAAGTGGGTCCCACATCAATGAAAGGCCAAATATTACAAATGGTACATCTTTTGATCTACCTATCGGATTGCTGCACGAGATGCGGCGTTGGAACCGCGATGACAATGCGGTCACTATGGTGTAAGTTTCGGGTCAGATTGGATCGGGTTTACAAGACGGAACTTAAGGATGATCACAAATATAATCTACAGGTCACGGGTCGCGGGTCGACCGGTAGGACCGTAGGACCTGACGGAACAGAACAGACACTAGATGCGGGGCTCACAGCTCGCCCCTCCTAACAAAAAATTTCTTCCTCAAAATTTACCATAACCAGGACAAAATAAGGAATGGAGATAAAAACATCATCATATATATAGCACTCCATACATGACAAGGCAATACATGACATACAATTAATAATCAATGCAATCAATCACTCAACAAACAAATGGGGATAATGCTCCCGAATCTTAGCCTCGCGCTCCCAAGATGCCTGAGCCTCAGAATGGTGACCCCACTGAACCTTCACCAACCAGTCAAGTAGACTGCTCGACTAGTCGAAGAGGGGCCTTAACTAGTCGAGGGTTGCTCGATTCGAAGTCCAACAACTAAAATCTGGCACCCTCGACTAGTCGAAGCCCGAGCTCGACCAGTTAAATAGGGCCCTCGACCAGTCGAGCAGGCCCTTCGACTAGTTGAAGTTTTGTTTATCTAATCATGCTCAAATTTTAAAAATTTATTAGTCCTTAGATGAGTCGAAGAATACCTTAGACGAGTCGAAGCAACAACTTTTCAACCTATAAATAGAGGCCTTCTCTCAATCTGAAATTATGAATTCAAGCTGATAAAAGCCTTCATCAAGAGAGAGAGAGAGAGAGAGAGAGAGAGAGAGAGAAGTCCCCATTATTGTAAAACTATTGCATGGTATTTTTAATATTTCTTTAATAGCTTTTTGTTTTGATTACTTGATCTCCTATTTTATAAATCTTATTCTATAAAGAGAGTAGATACTCTTTTTTGAGATCTTGAGGAATTCAAACAAGCAACCTTTGGTTTAAATCTATTTAAAATCAATTTAGAACCTAGAACCTTTGTTTATATGATTGGACATTGAACAATCTAGTTCAAGAGAAGTAGTTCTACAGGCTACATTTAGAGATACGTCTTCAAGGTGAAGATAAATATATTCTATCTTTTGTATTTTATTTTTATTGAGATAGCCAGAAAATCTCATTTGTTGGTTTTTCTGAGATAACTAGAAAATCTCAGTGAGAGATTTTTTGTTTATGATAGCCCTTTAAAATTTCAACTGTATCAGGTTTTAAGGTGAACCTGTGAAAACCTTGTTTATAGTGAAAGCCAATATCACGTGGATAGTGATTATTGGGAGTGGAGTAGGTGTGACTATTTGAGAATAGTTGTTGTACACACCGAACTACTATAATTCTTGGTATTGTGGTGAATGTTTACTTTTTGCATATGTGGAGAATGGTTGTAATTTTATTTATGTAAAAGTGGTGAATGTTTATAATAAATATCTTTATTTTCTCCTACTTGGTTTGAGATATCAATCCTTACGATTGTTCGTGAAATAAGGTTGTCCTACCTAAACTTTATTTTGGGTGTATATTGTCTTACGAACTATTTTAAATTAATTTTTCAATAATAGTGCAATTGAGTTTTTTGATTTATTTATTATTTCAGCACTTTAATTTTTATTTGGCATAGTCTATTCACGCCCCTTCTAGGACTATTAACCTTGCCTTTTTCAAGTGGTATCAGAGCTAAATTGCTCATTTTTATTAGGATTAATTTTCTTGAGTTAAAAGATCTAGAGCTTTCATTATGTCAAATTTCGATATCTTGTCTGTTACTAGGCCACCACCTTTTGATGGCTCTAATTATGTATACTAGAAAGCCAGAATGAGGATTTTTCTAAAATCATTAGATGAAAGCGTGTGGCAAGCCACTGTAACCAAATAGGAACTTCCTATGACTAAAGTATTAGGCAGTGATGGAACTAAATCTATGAGAGAAACTTCATTCTTTTTATGGACTGTAGCTCAGAAAAGTGAAAGCAGTGCTAATGATAAGGCCTTAAATGTCATAACTTGTGCTTTATCAACTAATGAATTCAAGAGAATTATTTCATGTGATATAGTCAAACAAGCTTGGGATATACTTGAAATGACACATGAAGGAACTACTTTTGTCAAGAAATCAAAAGTTCAAATCCTCACTACTAGATTTGAGGAAATTTGTATGGAAGAAAATGAAACTTTCATGGACTTCTATACGAAACTAAATGATATAGTAAATTCCATGTGGTGTCTAGGAGATGGAATCTCAGAAAGCAAGGATTGTGCAAAAATACTACGATCTCTTCCTGAGAGATTCAATTTTAAAATAACTACCACTTAAGAATTAAGAGATACTGATTATATGAAGGTTGAGGAGTTAGTTTGGCTCTCTCCAAACCTATGAGTTAAATTTTAAAGCTCCTAAAGGTAAGTCCATTGCTCTTAAATCGTCTAAATCTATTTCAAAACAAAATTGTGTTAATTCTGATGTTGAAAATACAGAAGATGATATGGCTTTACTTGCTAAGAAATTTTATAGAATTTTTAAAAACATGAAAAGATCAGATTTTCAAAAACCATCTGACAAAAGAAAAGGAAAATTTAAATCTTGGAAATCTGTAAACGACGGTCAATGTTTTAACTGTTATGAATATGGATACTTGGCGAATAAATGTCCTAAAATGGATAAGTAAAAAAGAAAAGGCATGATAGGTACTTGGGATGAATCATTTGGCTCTGAAAGTTCTTCTAAGTCTGATAAATCAGAATAAGAAAATACAAATGATGTAAAAGCCCTGATGACTATAGCTAGAGTCACCTCTGCAGATAGCTGTAACTTATCTGATTATGAAAATCTCAGGAGTGACCCTGAAAATGAGAATGAAGATGATCTTCAAGATGCCTACAATTCCTTATACAGGGAAAGTTGTAAAATTGCCGTCAAACTAAAAATTCAAAGAAAAAAATATCTTAAATTAAATGAAGAGCTTGAAAATAACGTTTTAGAAAAATCTCATCTTTCAAATTGTTTTGAAAAAATAAAACTAGACTTAAATTTCAAAACCTCAGAGTTAGAATAAAAAATGAGAATCTAAAACTCGAAGTGTATTCTCTTTTGAGTTCTAAGGATACTTGGAGATATGCCCACGGAGACCCAAAACTGGAAAAGCTGTTAAACTCATCCAGAAAATGTGGTGACAAATCAGGTCTGGGCTATATCAAAGATAATTCTTAGAAAAACAAGAATTCATCTCTTATATTTGTAAAAGGAGAATCCTCAAACTCAAAAGGTAAGAATTTGAGAAATTATGGTCGAAATGATTTCAAAAATCCAAAACATTTTCAAGTTTCTGAGATTAATTCTAATGGCATCAGCTATAGAAATTAAAGATATAACAAACCTCCTCTAGCTGAAAAAATAGTGGACTTACTCAAAGAGCTTCTAAAATCCAACTTATATGGAATCAAAGTTAATAGAAAGGGGAGAATTTTTAACTCCCAAAAATAGAGAAAATCTAATGGAACTCCTAAACCTAGAACCATAATGAAATGGGTTATAAAGGTTACATGTCTTGTTGCCCATACAACCTTTAAAGCCACTAGCCATTGAAAATGGTACCTGGATAGTGGATGTTCAAGACATATGACAGGTGACAAAGCGATATTCACCAACTTTAAAGAAGTGAATGACGGTTCAGTTACCTTCGGTGATGGAAGCGACTACAGAATTATAGGCCAAGGTACTGTTCAACTCTCTAATCTTTCTCCCTTTGAAAATATACTGTATGTTGAAGGTCTAAAACATAACCTCCTAAGTATATCTCAAATTTGCGATAACAAACACAGTGTAAATTTTACAAATCACGAATGTTAGATTTCAAATGAGAAGAGAAGTGTGATATTAAATGGTCGTAGGACTTCTGAGAATTGTTACATTATTAATGACTCATGCTTTTTTAACTTTTCATGTTACATGGTCTAAACAGACGAAATAAAAGTATGACATAAATATCTTAGACATATTAACTTTAGAGATCTTTATAGATTGAGCAAGAGAGATCATATCATGGCTTACCTAAATTTAAAAAAAATAATAAAAATATTTGTGGTGCATGTTAGATTGGCAAGCAAATTAGTAGTAGTCATAAGAAAGTGAACTCCTTAGCCATAACTAAACCTCTTGAACTACTCCATATGGACTTGGTAGGACCAATGAGAAGGGAGAGTAGATGTGGAAAGAAGTATTTTCTGGTTATTGTTGATGATTTTACTAGATATACTTGGGTAGCCTTCTTAAGAGAGAAATCAGAGACTCTCAATGATGTCAGAAAAATTCTAAAAAGAATTTAGACTGAAAAAGAAGTACATGTGATCAAAATTAGAAGTGATCATGGTACTGAGTTTGAAAATAGCAAATTTGAAAAGTATTGTACAGACCATGGTATGTTACATGAGTTCTCTGCTCCTAAAACACCTTAACAGAATGGAGTTGTTGAAAGAAAGAACGGAGTGTTATATGAAATGGCCAATGTAGTGCTAAATAGCATGAACTTACCGAAAAACTTTTGGACTGAACCTGTTAATACTGCTTGCTACATTATAAATCGTGTATATGTTAGAAAATCCAAAGATAAAACAGCCTATGAGTTATAGTTCAATAAGAAGCCAACAGTCAAATACTTTCGAACTTTTGGAAGTAAATGTTACATTTTATGTGACCGAGAAAATTTGGGGAAGTTCGAAGCCAAAAGTGATGAGGGAATATTCTTGAGTTATGTTCTGAATAGTCGAGCATATCGTGTTCTTAACAAAAGAACAGGAGTGATTCAAGAATCTATTAACATTGTAATTGACGATCACTTGATCACACCCACACCAAGTTAAGATAATGATAAAGTCAACATTATCAATAAACCTGACTCTTCATCTAAATCAGATAATACTGAATTAAGATCAATCAAAGACCATCCAACTAATCAGATATTGGAAAACCCTCGTACTGGTGTTCAGACAAGAAAATAGTTGAAAATATCTATGATTACGTATGCTTCGCTTCTCAAATTGAACTGGCTAATGTAAAAGAAGCACTTACTGATGAAAGTTGGATATTAGCTATGCAAGAAGAGTTAAGTCAATTCATAAGAAATGATTTTTGTTATTTGGTTCCTAGACCTTCTAATAAACATATAATTCGAACCAAATGGATTTTTAAGAACAAATCTGATGAAATAAGAAATATCATTAGAAACAATGCACGACTAGTTGTACAAAGTTACGCTCAGATAGAAGGAATTGACTGCGATGAAACTTTTGCACCAGTTGCATGCCTTGAATCCATTAGATTATTTATTTTAATTACTTGCTATAAGAAATTCAAAATATATCAAATGGATGTTAAAAGTACATTTTTAAATGGTGATTTACATGAAGAAGTATATGTTGAACAACCTAAGGGTTTTGAGGACCATAAACTTTCAGATCATATCTACCATCTTAGAAAGGTACTTTATGGTCTAAAACAAGCTCCCAGGGCATGGTACGAAAAGTTGATTAAATTCTTACTTCGTCACAACTTTATCATGGGAAGCATTGATAAAATATTATTTTTTAAAAAATATAATGAACATATATTGATTATACAGATCTACATTGATGATATTATTTACGGATCTACAAGCACTAACTTGTCCATTGAGTTTGCAGATCTGATGAAATCCATATTTGAAATGAGTATGGTTGAAGAATTGAATTACTTTCTTGGATTACAAGTAAAACAACAGGAAGATGGTATATTCATCTCTCAAACCAAATATGCTTTGAATCTGGTAAAGAAATTTGGGTTTGAGAATGGGAAAATGTTCGATACTCCTATGAGTACAATCTCAAACTTTCTAAGGATGAAACGGGTAAAAGTATAGACTCCCGTTTATATCGAAGTATGATTGGTATCTTATATACTTGACTACTAGTAGACCTGATATTGCTTTTAGTGTTGAAATATGTGCTAGATATCAATTTGATCCTAAGGAATTATATCTAATCGCTGTTAAACGAATAATTAGATATGTTGTAAGTACTACTAATTTGGACTATGGTATCTACATGATACAACTGTACAACTTGTCGGATATACCGATGCAGATTGGGCAGGAAACATCGGTGATAGAAAATCTACCAGTGGTGGATGTTTCTACGTAGGGAATTGTTTAGTTTTCTAGCTCAACAAGAAACATAATTCTGTATCTCTCTCGACAGCTGAAGCTGAATATATTGCAGCTAGCAATGCTGGCACCCAGTTAATCTAGATGAAAACGATGTTAATTGATTATGGAATTGCACAAGATACAATGATATTATATTGTGATAACTCAACTGCAATTAATATTTCAAAGAATTATATTTAACATTCCCATACAAAACATTTCAACATTCGATATCATTATATTTGAGAATTTGTTGAGGACAAGAGCATTTCATTAGAATGTATTTAGACTGAAAAGCAGCTTTTAGATATTATGACTAAACCGCTTAACAGGAATAGATATTCCAAATTAAAACATGATATTGGTTTGTACACTTTTAATTAATTAAATCATATTGTTTATGCATTTTTATTTATTTATTGTATGTTTATAATTTTTAAAATGCAATACATTTATATTTCAAACATGATATTGGTTTATATACTTTTAATTAATTAAATCATATTGTTTATGCATTTTTATTTATTTATTATATGTTTATAATTTTTAAAATGCAATACATTTATATTTTGAATTTAAAAAATGATATTTTTTTAGCTGCTCGACGGGTTGAGCACGTCCTTGACCAGTCGACCTTCGACAGGTCAAGGACCATACTCGACAAATCGAGGTGTCAGGGCTTGCTCTTTAAAAGAGGGAAAACTCTTTTGTCTTCATTTTTCCTTTCTTCCTCGACTAGTCATGGCTTCACTCGTCGAACCCATCTCCATTTCTTCATTGTAAGTGGTTTATTTAAAATTTCCTTCTTGATTTGGGTTCCTCTTTGCTAGTTAATCTTCCATTTGTAGTTTATTTTGTGATTTAAATCCTTTTCATAGTGAGTTTTGTGCAAAAATTTGATCTAAGCCAAACCCATCTATCCTATTTAATATTCTCTTTTACAATCTCTAAATGGAGCATCGCACTAATAGGAAGGTTACTCGCAAGGGCCCTAGTGGATCCTCTCCAGGTCGACTCTAGTTAGGGTTAGAACTCTAAGATCTCCCGAAGAAGATTCAGAACATGTTAGGGATTTCCACTTTAGGGAAATTATCATTAAAAGGACTATGAACATAGACCACATTGTTCTATTCCATCTCTTGCCTATCCTTACTGCCATTGGTTAGGAAAACATTATCGGTTAGGGTGGAAAGTCATATTGTTCCATAGCGCAAGGCATGTATGCTTCAATATGTGAATTGTCCCTTGATAATCTGACATTTTCTATTAATTTTAGAGAAGGGACAGTTCTCATTGATCGATACTTGATTTCAGGTTTACTTGATGTTAATGTCAATGATGAAGGCATACCCATTGTCACCCTTGCTGAAAAAATGACTGAATCTGAGCGACGGGATATTACGCGCAAATTATGTCGATTTAATGCTGAATGAAGTTCTGAAAGTGCCCTCCATGCCAACAAAATGCTTCCTAAATATAGAGTACATCGCATTTTCACATCTAATGTCTATCCATGGTTTGGGAATAAGTCTAAACTTACTCCCTTCATGACTCATGTCCTTCACACGGTCGATCCCTTTTACTTATCTCATGACAACCCTTGCTATTTATTACAATGTTATCATTCTATCGACCGAGGCACCAGAGTCAGCCCTCCCATTTGATAATACAAATATCCATAAGATGAATGTTGAGGGTCAAATATTGCATATTGGACCCCATCTATTTCTTGGTTTTATTAACATGATAATGCTTAATGTTCTATTTTAATCATTTTTGTGTTGTAAGGTGAATTTAAGAGCTTAGATTGAAAAGGATGCTAAAAGCATGGATTTAACACTCGAGAATCACCAAAGCCAAGAATGGATCTGACGAAACCAAGAATGAAGAATGCACACACCAAAGATCCAAGAAAATCATGTCAAGAATGAAGAAAATTGGAGTTTTGAAGTGAATTTGCGTGATCCTCGATCAGTCCCAGCTTCAGCTTGACTAGTCCTATGTATGCTCGACCAGTCCTAGACTCTACTCAACCAATCCTGGATCGACTGGTCGAAGGTGCTCGACTCGAACTCCAGTGATTAAAATAGCCAATTTTCCTTCCTACTCGACTAGTCAAGGGCAACCCACGATGGTTGAGGACGTTCCATAACCGGTTGAGGATGTCTCACGACCAGTTGAGCGTTATGTAATTTTTACACAGACTGCGTAAATTTGAGACGGTCTTTAGAAATTTCCACTTGGTGCGAAAGGTTAAGGCCTAAAACTATAAATAGGGGTCCCTAGGGCTCTCCTAGGCATCATCTAGGGTTTGAGAAGTGGAGCAAAAGCGTGGAGAAGTCATCGCCAAGAGTTTTTCTTCCCTTTCCTTAGTTATTTTTATACTTTTATTAAGAGATTCTAGTTCAATCATGTCTATGGTTGGCTAAACCTCTTAGCTAGTGATAAGAGGTGAAGCTCGTAGCGTGATGGGATGTTTCTATTGCTTTGATTTATGTTTATATTGAACTCTCTTTGATTCTAGTTTGATTATAAGGAATACTTTCAGTTTTTAATGGTTTGTTGTGACTCCAATTACAATGGATCTACGATAGCTTTGAGTATGTTCTGTTCATGTATTAAGATTATGAAATTAGGAAATCTTGTTGTTCACTATCGTCCCATGCGCATGGTTGGGTGATGGAATCCTCCTTAACCTTTATAATTCTCTCAGATTGGTTTTGGGATTAGTAAATCCTGTTGTTTACCTTATCTCCTGGGCATGGTTTTATGACGCAATCACTTCCAGTTCTCACACCTCTCATCCATTGAGAACTAGTTCAAAGGAAGTTTAGATTTGATTTTACTGAGATATCTTCCAATTAGATAGGACGGGACTTCGATTCCCATCGTGTGACTTGAATCAAGCATAAATCTCCGTGATCTTTACAAGTGGGTCCTTGGAAACCCTAGTTTCCCACCTTTGAATTTCTTAAGTTTTTCATTAAATTTCTCACAATTACTCTCAAATATTCCAGATTTAGGTTTTCATCTTTATCTAGTTCTTCTTCTAGTTGCTTTCAGAAAACACACGAGATAAGTCCCTATGGATTCGACCTTGGTCTCACTGAGATTATTATTACATCATAGCCCTACACCTAGGGTTGTGAACAAGTTTTTGATGCCATTGCCGGGGATTGACAGTTGCATTTTTCTAAGACTAGCTAGTTTTAGAATTAGGTTAAGATTAGGGTTTGTTTATTTTCTATTTTTAGATTAGGGTTTATTTTTTATTTTTAGAAACTTTCTAATTATAGGATTTCTTTTATTTTTAGAAACTAACTTACTTTCTAATTCTAGGTTTAGAAATTTCCTAATCAGTTGTTAGAAACTTTCTATTTTCTATTTTTAGAAACTTTCCCTTTTCATTTTTAGAAACTAGTTTACTTTCTTTTTATTTTTAGGAACATTCTAATTTAGAATTTCTGTTTTTAGAAACTGACTTGTTTTGTTTTGCAGGATTTTAATTAGGAACTTTTAATTTGGTAACTTCTTTCCAATTCTCTCTCTCTCTCTCTCTCTCTCTCTCTCTCTCTCTCTCTTTATTTCTAGACTTTTATTTCCTTTCTTTCTTTTAGGTTTAAGTTATAATATGAAATTAAGGGTTGAGAGTGTTTCATGTCCAAGTGGGTCCGTGACAACACTCGATGTCTTTTGAGTGAAGGAGGATTAGTTTAGGGGTTATCTATATATCACAGGATTATACACCACTCGATATCCTCAGAGTTAATTGAGGTTATGGCTGCAAATCAACTAGTCAATGAACTGAAAAGACAACCTCAACCTTGGGTTGAGGAAGTCCAGGATAAAAATGAGGTGCATCAAGCACCCCCTCCTCGTACTTTGTGAGATTATTTACAATTAGTGGGGGTGAGCACGCCCTCATTCATGATTTTTTTTTTCAGAAAATATAGGACACATGAATATCAAGCCAGGGGTGATCCAACTCCTTCCAAAATTCCATGGACTTGAATTTGAAGTCCTTATCTGTACTTAAAAGAGTTTAATGAGATCATTGCCACATTATATTTTCCTAACGTGTCTGAGGACACAGTCAGACTGAAACTCTTTCACTTTTCTTTGAAAGAGAAAGCTAAGACGTGGTTGCATTCACTACGTCCCAGATCTATTGGTACATGGAATGACATGATAAGGGAGTTCATAAAGAAAAATTTTCCACATCATAAAATGAACACCCTTAGAAAGTCAATCATGAACTTCGCCCAAAAGGAGGATGAAACATTCTTCCAATGTTGGGAGCAGTTCAAGGATTTTGTCAGTTCATGCCCACAATACAGTTTTGAAACATGGTGCATTACACACTTTTTCTATGATGGACTGACATCTTCCATGCACTAATTGGTTGAAAAAACGTGCAATGGGGAATTCATGAATAAAAATGTCGATGATGTGTGGGATTACTTGGACAAACTTGCTAAAAATGCACAATCATTGGACACATACCCAAAATCAAGTACCACTTCTAGGCCCACTCAATCAAAGGAAAGGGGTGGATTATACCTTCTGAAAGAGGATAATAATATCAATACTAAAGTGACTAATCCCATAAGGAAATTCGAGGCCATGAAACTAAAGAAGGATAAGGTTAAGGGAACTGTTTGCGGTATTTGTCATTACAACATTCACACGACTGAAAATTTTCCAACAATACCTACCTTTTGAGGGGTGTTGAATGAGGAATCTAATGCCGTGAACAATTACCACAGACCTTTCAATAGACCTACCTCTAATACATACAATCCTAGTTGGAGAAATCATCCAAACTTCAGTTGGAGGAATGGACAAACTACTACCCCTCAAGGCTTCTTCAATCAAAATCCAAATCAAGGGAAACTTCAAGAAGATCCGGTTCTAAAATATATTCAAGACCAAGAGCTACTTAATCAGAATTCAGCACAAGCAATCCAAGAAATCAGATCAGCAATTGGAACACTTGCGTCGTTTGTTCAATCGATAGAGTCACAATTAACGATTGGGGGAAAGGAGATGTTTCCTGCTCAACCTCTCCCTAATCCCAAACCGTAATGTAAAATAAATGCCCCAAGCTCTTCAAATCAAATGGAGCAAGCTAAGTCTATCACCACTCTTAGGAGTGGGAAGATAATTGATAAATCTATTCCGGTAAGGGCTAAAAAGCCTAAGGACCCGGAAGAGGACAATGATGATAGACCTAGCCATGCCTCACAAGAATTAGAACTGGAACTTCAGGGGAAGCCGATTGCACCATTCCCCCAATGGTTGGTTGCACCAAAACCTCTCTCTAACTCTCAGGACATTCTAGAGGTGTTGAAACAAGTGAAGGTCAATATTCTTCTACTGGATGTGATTAAACAAATACATTCATATGCCAAATTTTCGAAAGACTTATGTATGACCAAAAGACGGTAAAATATTCAAAAGAAAATCTTTTTAATTGAAAAAGTGAGTGCCATCCTAAAGCAAGATGTGCCACATAAATTCAAAGATCCTAGTAGCCCAACCATCACTTGTGTAATTGGGAATTACCGCATTAAGCACGCACTTCTTGATTTAGGAGCGAGCGTAAATCTAATTTCTTACTCGGTCTACAAATAGCTAGGTTTGGGTGAATTGAAATCTACCCTAACCACATTACAACTTGCTGATCGCTTAGTTCGTGTACCGAGAGGAGTAATTGAGGATTCATTGGTCCAGGTTGACAGATTCTACTACCTCATAGATTTTATCGTCCTGGATACGGAACCCATCAGTAACATGAGCACTCAAATTTTCATCATTCTTGGTCGCCCATTCCTTGCCACTTTAACGTAATAATTAATTACAGGAATGGGGTCATGAGTATGTCTTTTGGAAATATGACATTGGAGTTAAACATCTTTTTCAATACGGGCAGACAGTTAGAGGATGATGATGATTTCCACAACATTAACATGATTGACTCTTTCGTGGAAGATAGGGTACTTATGACCTTATCATTTGACCATTTAGAGACGTGCCTAGCCCCCTCCCATGATTTTGATGATGACATGATTAAGGAGATGGGGGCCATGCTTGATACCGTGCCTGTACTTGAAGTTAACCGGTGGAGGCCACAATTTGAAGAATTGCCCCAAACTGATGTAATACCTTACCATTTAGCCTAAAGACACTGAAGCTTGATCTAAAACCTTTACCCGCTGATCTTGAATAGGTTTACTTAGGTCAAGAAGAGACATACCCAGTTGTGATTTTATCCCACCTTGAGAAAAAATAAGAGAGTATGCTTATTTCTACTCTCGAAGAAGATAAAGGAGTTATTGGGTATATCATCACAGATGTCGATGTGATGAATGAACTCCTTTCAATTGAATATTTCAACTCTTTAGAAGATTGTTGGGTACACTTTGTGGATATAAACAATCCCATGATACAAAATATTGTGGATGCCTGGTAAGGCAATACCTCGATAGTTGTTACTGACCGAAAAAACCCTTATTCTAAAGAATCTCCTCCCCAGATCCTGAATGTTTACCATTAAAGGAGGAGGAGTTGAAAATTAAACTGAAGACTGAAACTTTGGAGTGTGTTGAGACTACCCCACCTACTAAGAATTTTTCTAAATTTCATCTACTTGTAGTCTTTGATTCACCATGGAGTACTAACATTGAAACTTTTTCTGTCACAGGTGAATTATATATACTTTGGATACATCAGGCAATTCAACTACAATTTTTTACTGAGGTCTATAAATTTCTATGGAAATTCATGCTCCAGGGCTTCCAAGCATATTGCAAAAAGGGCTTTTGAATGATCTTGTTGAGAAACCTTCTAAGAAATTTATCAAGATATTAGCCGGAGGAGGAACCTTGTAGCATGACTGAGTAGCTTTTCCCTTGATCTCCTAGTTTGATGGAGGTATAGTTAGGTTTACTTCTTTCCTATTATGTTTAGGATAGTCGACTTTATGCTATTTAGGATAGTTTACTTTTTGTTGGTTTAACTCTTGTGCTAACCTACCTTCATGCTAAGATCTTTTGGAAAAAGCCTCAAAATTTCTTCATCAGGTACTATCTTTCCATCACCTCTCTTTCAATTACGTTGTCTCTTTTGCAAATTATGCTTATTTCTTTTACATTGAGGACAATGTAGATTTTAGGTTGGGGGTGAGAGATTAGGTAACCTAATAAGTGTTTTCTCAGTTTTGAGCAAAATTTATAATTTTTTTGAAAAATTTTCTATGTTTATCTATTTGGAAAGTAATAAGTTGTGTATTTAAGACTGTTTTAAGTATGATGATAAGAGAGAAATTGAATTTTGAATTGTTAGAGTTGGAGCAACTGACCTATCATTTATGGTTCTTACATTCAACTGATTAAAAGTAAGTTCGAATATTATGTTATTCAAATTATTTTTTATGAATAATACTAGATTTTCTGATTGTTAGTATGATGATCATTGAAAGATATTGAGAACCAAGTCTGGAGAATTTTATCTACTTTAAAAGAAGAAAAATAACCAGTAAAAAAAAAGGAGATCGACAAGGAGGTCATAAAGAATAAAGAATGACAACATTTTTGTGAGGAATGAAAAATGTCTTTGAAAAGGATGTAATGTCTAAGGAAGAGGAATAAATACAAATTACCGTCAATATAAAATCAAAAATTGGAAAAAGAAGGAAAAGGGGATAAGTTCGGAATTAGTACTTGGGTTTTCAACCAATCTTAAAGTGATGACCATGACTAACATTATGAAAAGATGATATTTTCACTGAGCACTTTGAAAATTTTGATATGCGAACTATGTTCTAACTTAATGAATAAAGGACCTACTGATTTGATTGCTTATGTGATTCAACTCTAGGTTTTCAAAATCTCAATCTCTCACCTTGAGTCTACTCATTCATACTTGATTACACAAAAGATCGTTTTTTAAAAAAGGTTTTAACATTGCGCATTAAGGTTCATTTTTCGCATACTTTGCTCGAGACTAGTAAAATGTTGATTGGGGATTGTGTTGAGGGTCAAATATTGCATATTGGACCCCATCTATTACTTAGTTTTATTAACATGATAATGTTTAATGTTCTATTTTAATCATGTTTGTGTTGCAAGGTGAATTTAAGAGCTTGGATTGAAATGGATGTTAAAAGTATGGATTTAATGCTCGAGAATCATTAAAGCCAAGAATGGATCTGATGAAACCAAGAATGAAGAATGCACACACCAAAGATCCAAGAAAATCAAGTCAAGAATGAAGAAAATCGAAGTTTTGAAGTGAATTTGCGTGATCCTCGACCAGTCCTGGCTCCGGCTCGACCCGTCCTACGTACGCTCGACCAGTCCTAGCTCGACCGGTAGAAGGTGCTTGACTCGAACTTCAGTGAGTAAAATAGCCAATTTTTAGTCCTGCTCAACCAGTCGAGGGCGACCCACGACCGGTCGAGGATGTTCCATGACTGGTCAAGGATGTCCCATGACCAGTTGAGCGTTACACAATTTTTGTACGGACTGCATAAATTTGAGATAGTTTCCAAAAATTTCCACTCGGTGTGAAAGGTTAAGGCCTAAAACTATAAATAGGGGTCCCTAGGGCACTCTTAGACATCATCTAGGGTTTGAGGAGTGGAACAAAAGCTTGGAGAAGCTGTCGCTACGAGTTTTTCTTCCCTTTCCTTAGTTGTTTTTATGCTTTTATTAAGAGATTTTAGTTTAATCATGTCTATAGTTTGTTAAACCTCTTAGCTAGGGCTAAGATGTGAAACTTGTAGCATGATGGGATATTTTTATTGCTTTCATTCATGTTTATATTGAACTCTCTTTGATTTTAGTTTGATTATAAGGAATCCTTTCAGTTTTTAATGGTTTGTTGTGACTCAAATTACAATGGATCTGCGATAGCTTTGAGTATGTTCTTTTCATGCATTGAGATTATAAAATTAGGAAATCCTATTGTTCACAATCATCCCATGAGCATGGTTGGGTGATGGAATCCTCCCTAACCTTTAAAATTCTCTCAGATTGGTTTTGGGATTGGTAAATCCTGTTGTTTGCCTTGTCTCCTGGGCATGGTTTTGTGACGGAATCACTTCCAGTTCTCACACCTCTCATCCATTGAGAACTAGGTCAAAGGAAGTTTAGATTTGATTTTACTAAGATATCTTCCAATTGGATAGGATGAGACTTCGATTCCAATCGTGTGACTAGAATCAAGCATAAATCTCCTTGATCTCTACAAGTAGATCCTTGGAAACCCTAGTTTCCCACCTTTGAATTTTTTAAGTTTTTCATTAAATTTCTCACAATTACTCTCAAATATTCTAGATTTTGGTTTTCATCTTTTTCTAGTTCTTCTTCTAGTTACTTTTAGAAAACACATGAGATTAGTCCCTGTGGATTCGACCTCGATCTCACCGAGATTATTACTACATCGTAGCCCTACACTTGGGGTTGTGAACAATAAACCTACCATTCCTTCCTGGCTAGAGAGATGTGGATGAAGAAGAGGAAGAAGATGCACCTTTACCTGAGGACACATCCATGGATGATTTCTTTGCAGAGCTAGATGAATCGGATGATGAAGCTGATCCTGACTATCAACCTTCCCAGGTTGATGATTGGCTCAAGTCATTAGAAGAGAAAGTTGTTGAGTTGAAGGTATCTCAAGATAGTCTGGCAGAAAGTCACAAAACTTCTATGAAATATATGTGACAATATTTTTATTGCATTACAAAGGGACTTCACCAGATTGATCCTTCCATACCTCCTCCATCTTCCTCTAGAGCTAATTTGATTTCTTTTCATTTATCTTTGGGTTGTATAAACTTTAACTTTGTGTGTGCTTGGTGATAACTCTCAAACTCTACTCACTTAATGCTCCTTCATGACATTTTGATAACTCCTTTTAATTAACATGTTTCTATGCACTTTCTTCTTATTATTCTACTGAATTTGCTATAGTTTGTTGATTATAATCACATGTATGATCTTTCCTTTATCATTTCGTGATAAAAGGGGGAGAGAATTGCTAATTTATAAGTAGAAACGTAGAATGAATGAAGATGCGCATTATATGAATAATGATATATGGTTGGAATGGAAAATGTTGATATATGGTTGTTGGAGTTTTGCATGGAAAATGTATATGTCATAATATAGGAAAAGCTCACATTGAGGGGGAGTAGCAAAATCTTTGCACATTCATTAAACCTACACCTTCTACAATATGGAATTCAAGATGTTATTCTAGTTGTTGTTATAGTAAGTATTTAGTTATTGTTATATTAAGTATTTTGTCATGAATTTGACAATGGGAGAGATTGTGAGTGTTATATTGTATAAAGCACGCCTTTTTTTATGTCAAATTTTGCTTGGACAAAACAACTTATGAGTGGTCTGTCTAATGTGGATTAAGATGGTTCAAGACCTTACTTCAAGTCAAGATAGTTCAAAATTTACTTAGTTCAAGACTCTACTGAAATTTAAGTCATTAAGTAGATCAAGATGGAAAGTTCAAACTTTACTAAGTTCAAGATGAGTGAGTTCAAGTTCTAATACACTTCGACTAGAAGATCAAGCTCCATCTTCAAACCACAAGTTCTATTGAAGAATCAAGTAGAAGAACAAGTTTCTTGAAGATTAATCATCTCATTTACTTCAATGTTCAGTCTTTTCAGGTATAACAAACCCTAGAAAGACCATAGGCTTAGGTTCTCTCATAATACAAACCTATATGGGTTTTTATACTCATGTTTGGCTATATTTCGACTAGTCTACACTAAGGTTTGACTAGTCTAAGTTGTGACTTAACCAGTCTAAGAAATCTTTGATCAGTCCAAGTTTAAACTCAGAAAAATGGATTTTTCCATTACTTCTTCGACCAGTCGAGCAGACAGCTCGACTAGTCGAAGAGGGGCCTTTGACCAATCAAGGGTTACTCGACTCGAAGTCTAGCAACTAAAATCCGGCACCCTCTACTAGTCGAAGCCCATGATCGACTAGTCAAACAAGGCCCTTTCCAGTCGTGTAGGCCTTTCGACCAGTCGAAGTTCTGTTTTATCTGATCACGCTCAAAATTTGAAAATTTGTTAGTCCTTAGATGAGTTGAAGAATACCTTAGACGAGTTGAAGCAACAACTTTTCAACCTATAAATAGAGGCCTTCTCTCAATCCGAAATTATGAATTCAAGCTGATAAAAGCCTTCATCCAGATAGATAGAAGTCCCCATTATTGTCAAGCTATTGCATGGTATTTTTAATATTTCTTTAATAGCTTTTTATTTTGATTCATTGATCTCTTATTTTATGAAACTTATTCTATGAAGAGAGTAGATACTCTTCTTTGAGATCTTGAGGAATTCAAACAAGTAGCCTTTAGTTTGAATCTATGTAAAATCAATCTAGAACATAGAACCCTTGTTTATATGACTAGACATTGAACAATCTACTTCAAGAGAAGTGGTTCTACAGGCTACATCAAGAGATACGTCTTTAAGGTGAAGATAAGAATATTCTATCTTTTATATTTTGGTTTTATTGAGATAGCCAGAAAATCTCATTTGTTGGTTTTTTTGAAATAGCCAGAAAATCTCAGTGAAGGGCTCTTTGTTTATGATAGCCCTTTAAAATCATAATTGTATGAGGTTTTAAGGTGACCATGTGAAAACTTTATTTATAGTGAAAGCCACTATCACATGGATAGTGATTATTAGGAGTGGAGTAGGTGTGGTTGTTTGAGAACAGTTATTATATACACCGAACCACTATAATTCTTGGTGTTGTGGTGAATGTTTACTTTTTGCATATGTGGAGAATGGTTGTAATTTTATTTATTCAAAAGTGGTGAATGTTTGTAATAAATAGCCTTATTTTCTCGTGCTTGGTTTGAGATCTTGATCATTATGATCGTTCGTGAAATAAGGTTGTCCTACCTAAAATTCGTTTTGGGTGTACGTTGTCATACGAACTAGTTTGAATCAATTTTTCAATACTAGTGCAATTGAGTTTTCTGATTTATTTATTATTTCAGCACTTTAATTTTTTTTTTTGGCATAGTCCTATTCACCCCGCCTCTAGGACTGTTAAGCTTGCCTTTTTCAAACATTACACCTTCCCGGATTGCATCCCTCATCGGGGTACCCATGTTTCACAAACAATCCACTAATCTACCAATGACAGTTGCAGCCAAACAAATTGCTTAGTTTAATTACAAATTAGTTTAAATTAGGTAATTAAGATTTTAAATTGACATAATTTCTACAAAGTCCTATTCACCCCCCTCTAGGACACTTAGACTGTATGTAAGACCCGTATCCTAGTTCGTACTGTTCCGATGAATCCAGCGATCCTTTCCGTCGAAGTCCGACAATCCACGACTGATAATCGACGTTGCACACGACCGTAAATCATATCCTATAGATTCGAGTCAGTTTAATCCAAGAACTGTATCGTTGCGACCACATCGTCGCTGCCGTTCTAACGCCGCGACTCACACACCGATCCGATACCCTGACTAGAAGATGTGAGCCGACGTTTATTTCAAAGAAACGCCACGCTTTTACGATCCCGACAGAATCTCTACAACATGTCAAATCAATCCAATCAATCAAATCAATCCCATCAATCAATCAATCACATCAATCAATCAATGTCAAGTACACATCACATTTCTCCACAAGTAAAGCAACCCATGCTTTTTCTCACCAAAGTCAAACCACCTCTCACTTCACCCATCCCTCACCTCACATCACTCACCCATCACACCCATCACCTCTCCTTATCTCTCTCTCTCTCTCTCTCTCTCTCTCTCTCTCTCTTTCCATTCACACCTTCCAAGCAACCCAAATGAGAAAAAAAATCCCACATTGGGAGCCTTCCATGAGAAGAAAAAAAATGCATGTGTGAGGCCCACCTTTCCCTTCCCAAAACCCCCCCCATCCTAGCCCTTAATTTCCAATCTCCACCGTCAAAGAGGAGCACAAGAAGGTTGGCGTTCCAACGGACCGAAGAAGATCGACGGTGGGTGTTTTAATTTCTTGATTTCTATCTTTTAAGGGCCCACTTGTGGTGGGACCTATCTAGATGTATGTATAATGATCATTTGAGGGACCCATAGTGGCGGGGTCCCTTGGCTACTCCGATCTCTCTCCTTCTCTTCCCTTTCTCTTTTTACCTTGGAATGATGATATGAATGTATGGCCCACTTGGATGGACCCCACAATGGAGCATGTATTGGATCCAAACCATCTAAAGGTGGGGCCCACTTTACATATGTATGGTGACCACACCACCTCACCATGTGGTGGCCCACCTACAAGGATGCACCTTAAAGGGTGCATAAAAAAAAAAAAAAAAAAAAAGAGAGTCCAGGGACTCTCTGGACGTTGGAAGGAAAACATGAAAAATCGGCTTTGTTTCAAAACTCATTGGGTGGGCCACTTATGCAGGCCGCTCCTTGATGCATGTCTTCAATCCACACCGTCCATCCTTTTCCCTGTATTATTTTAGACGTTGAGCCGAAGAATGAAGTCCATCCGATTTTCGGGCGGACCATAACATGCAAAACAGTGGTTCTTACCGTTGAAAGTCACCCTGACTTTTTTTATGCGTCGAAAAATATCGGATATTGGACTCCTTTGGAAGGTATCGGGTCGTAGAATCCAGTGGACGGGGTGGATTCACTTGAAGCGGGCCCCACACTTGAAAAACCTCAGAAATACAGTTTATATATATATATATATATATAATCAAGCGGCAGACTTCTGCTTCTGCTGCTGTGTGACACTAGCAGAGGCGCGAGAGGCGCACAACGCGTGCGTGTGGCGGGCGGACAGGGTCCCACGGCCTGTCATGTGGGCCCCACCATGATGTATATGTTGTATCCACATCGTCCATGAGGTGGACCACCCCTAAGGTGGGTCCCCTCCGAAAATCGAGCCGATCCATGGCTCGGGTAGCCCACACCACAAGAAACAAGTGGTGATTGAACTCCACCATTGGAACCTTCCTGGGCCCACTTGAAGTTTTGGATCAATCTGAAATTTATTTTTCCTCTTCATTTCCAGGTCCGTGTGACCTCATGAACGGTTTGGATGGAGTATAAACATTACAGTGGGCCCCACATGGAGCCCACAGTGATGTATGTGCTTTATTCCCACCGTCCAGGCCGATGGTGGGAGCCTACTCTGATGCATGTGTTGTAACCCACCGTCCAGTGGACGGTGGGGCCCCTTGTGAGTGTGTGCGTGCGTGTGTGAGTGTGCACGTGTGTGTGCATGCGTGTGTGTGTGTGAGTGTATGTGGGTGCATGTGTATATGTGTGTATATAGATATATATATATATATAAATTATAAGTTATATTATTTATATTATAAGGGATGGTGGGCCTTCATGTGGGTCCCACCATGATACTTGTGTTGCATCCAAACAGTCCACCATTTGGCAAGCTTGTATTAAGGCTTGGGGCAAAAAATAAGATAGATCTATTGGACCACACTATACAGTGACGATTGAACGTCCACCATTAGACCCTTGGGCCACCAAGTTCTTGGTGACTCTATGAACAGATTGTATGAGAAATAAATGTTATAGTGGGCCCTAAGGATTTTAATGGTGGAATTCATTATCACCACTTATATTGGTGCGGCCCATTGATGTGGCCCACCTTAATGTATATAAGGCCCATGTTACAAGGCCCATTGTGATGTATTCAAAGGCTCATGGGACATGGCCCATTACAATGTACTTAAGACCCATTGATGCGGCCCACTTGATTTATGAAAGGCCCATATGAGGCAGCCCATTTGATGTATTTGAGGACTTTGGGTCGAGGCCCAATGAGATGTGTATAGGTCCATTGCAATGTGTGATTCCCCATGGTTCGTGTAATGATGTTTATGACGGACCGTGCCTTGGGGGCAATGTTGGTTTGACGTCCACATTGCAAGTATAGTGTTGGTTAAATATCCGCATTATAACTCTCCCATTGGGCCCGTTGATGAGCCCATGCTTCTTGTGCGTATGCCATCTAGACCCATCTTCGGTATAAGGATAGTTCATTACTTTATAATGTGCTTAGTACACTTCCATGATTCATGTGCATACGCATCATATGTATGCTTGATATGAGGAATGATTGATCATAGCATAAGCCGTTGGGCTGAGGCATTTACGGGACTCCTTATGAGACGGAGTGCCCCACATGATCGCGTGGTACGCGTGAGATTGCTGCATGATTGTACGGTGTGATTCATGCATCTCGTATATGTGTGACTTGATCACTGCACGCCCTAGCGACATCAGGGCCGTGGCTCCACAGGCACATCGTGGATGGCCGTATCGGATACCAAAAATACTTTGTTCTAGCACTGTGGACACTTAGGATGTCCTTGGGTGAAAATCCCAGAACCTTTTTGGTACCAGGAGTTGCTCCAACGTCTAGACCGAGTGGATACACGAGCGCCCGAGTGCCGAATACCAGTAGGCCGCGTCTCCCACTGTGTCGTGGTCGGTTGGAAGGGGGTGTGGCCTTATCCGCCTGAGTGAGGGGGCTATAAGCTAGGCTGAGTTTAACCAGCTCGTAAATGTGTCCGCTATCGACGAGCCGGGTAGGTATTGACAGACTACTGGTCAGGCGGATAGTGTGGTCTCTTCCACTTGCTTGACTGTGCAGCTAGGGAGGAGGTAGTCAGTGTGAGGTGTATTAGACCCCGGTGATATCCAGAGAGGAACTGTACTGATATGTGTACTTATGAGTACTGGCACGCTTGCTTTGCATCTCGCATATAACATTTGGCTACATAGGCCTCGCATCGCATGGTCTTGGTATGACCGACAGCATTCATGCCTTGCATTACATAGCTTTAGTATAGCTGATAGCATTCATGGACTTACCGCATATTTCCGCACTACTCTGATATTGTACACTTGGCACTCGCCTTACATACACTTTCACCACCCTCTAAGCTTTTGTAAGCTTATGCACGATAGATGCGTGCAGGTGGCGTTAGGTTGCAGCAGCGTTGAGCTCGGAGCGTGCAGCAGTCTTCTGGAGCTTTTGGAGTTTTCTTTGATAGCATTACATTGTATTTTCCTTCCCGCATTGTACTTAAAAGTTTTTGATATAGTGGATATGTGGTGTTGTTGTTTTGTGTCTTGGTTATGCTTGTGGTTATGCTCCATTACATTGCAAAAAAAAAAATTCATGCTGAAAATCCTCCTTGTAGGATCCCAGGATCGGAATCTGGCGTATGGGCGCTGGGAGCCGAGAATGGGGTACTACGGAGGCTGTCGGCGCCGGATTCGGCGATCGGGAATTTTGTAAGCCCGGTTTCTGAGTTTGGGGCGTGACACTGTAAGACCTCAAACTTTTCAATACATGAGTATTAAAAGTTCTCGAGTGTTACCATGAAATTTAACTTAATATGTACATGTGTACGTACCAATCTAGTTATCCTAACCTTACATCTATTCTCCATCACGAATCTGACAATTGAGAATAATCTCCATTTATAGATCAAGTCATCTGACCGTTGATTTTGACATAAGATCATTATATACCCAAGTATTCTCACTTGTGCATCATAACCAACTGTTCAGTCAACTATTCACAGCTAGGTAAAGATATTTGACCATCCACTCTAAGTTTGGACCACCTGATCGTAGTAAACTAGCTACTTAATCTCAACATCTGCTCGTAGACATCCAATAAAGATTCTGGTCCCTTCATCTTATTCACCACTTATGAATATGCTTAACCCACCATCAGAACTACAATCTGAGGAACTTACACATTTGAACAAGTTACTTTAATCAACAGTATACATGTTCTACTTCTTGATTACTCTAAAAATCTACTTTATGTTCATCCATTTATAAAACTAACAATACATCCACCTTACATAGTCAGATTATTAACCATGAAGCTCTATTATTCTTAACATATCATCTGACCATCCACTATATGGTTTGATATATGTACATCCCCTAATTAGTTTGGTGAATAACTCTTTATTTATAATGAATTTGATATAAGATCTTTTGTAAGAATTGCTTAGAAACGTGCTTATAACCATGTAGAACCATTAGATTTCTCAAAACTCTCATATCAACAATAATTACAAAAATGTCATTTACCTAGACTCCTGAATTCTAGATCACATGGTTCCAAAAATCCGTTTAATGTGAAATTTTATACCATGCCTATGTATCATAAATTAACTATACATGTCAAATTTCAACCCTTAGATTATTGTAAAAGTTACCCAATTGACAAATCAGCCCCTTAACCATTGATTTTGGTGTCCATCGAGTGAAGAAACCTCGTGGGTAGTCATAGTAGGATATTTCCCTTCATATGAATGACTTGAATTGCCCATAATATAGACTAAGTATGAAATATGAAGAACCCACTTTGGTAGGCTTTTTCTTAGGCACGAAGTTATCCTTTCAAGGCTTATCAACTCGTAATAAATCTGGATATTCTGATTCAACCACTTCCTATCATCCATCTCAACTCAAATTTGGACCAAACTTTGGTCTCATGTGAGTATGAGGTTGTACAAAATTTAGACCCCGATATATGATCCTTCAGCGTTGAAGCTTGAAGGCAGTTCCTTCCTTTTGGTACAAAAGGTGAAATTTTAGATTTAGAATTTTTCCACCATCGATCAACCACCAAATTTAGTACAACCAATTTCTTATCTTGACTACACATTTTCTCCAAAATTGGGTTCTGATAATTAAGTGTGGACCGTTAATTGAGATTAAGTTTGTTTTAGCACCCGTTAGGAGAATTCTCAAGATAGGCCAATCTAAATTTCGGATCACCAAGAAAGTCTTATACCCCATCTATATTCGATGACCTTGACACAATGGATGAATTAGATTTAAAGAAAGATCGTCAAAAAATGAAAAATTAGAGAATCCCAATCCAAGTGGGATGTGAAACACACCCCTCTCACATGCCCACTCATTTATAAAAGGAGTGTGCGTCCCTTCTCCACTTACACGTCTAACTTTCCCTACGCCCAAGGAAGAGAGAGAAATGAAAAGAGAAAGAGAAAGAGAAAGAGAAAAAGAAGGAGAGAGAGAGAGGGAAAGAGAAAAAGAAAGAAAGAGAAAAAGAAGCCTAGACGTCTATCATCTGCTTCCTTCTCTATATGTATGGTGTCTCCCTATTTCTCAAGCAATGTCATGATTCATATGGAAACTTTTCATGTAGAAGCTTTCCTACATGGATATCTACCTAGGGTTTAGATCTAAGGCTAAGGTGAGGGATTCCTTCAAGCTTACATTAATTTTAGTTGATACAATTTATCTTATCTTTTACATGCTTTCATGTTACTGTGAATTCTCCCTGCAATTGGTTGATATACCACCATCAATTATTTATCATTTAGGAATTATGGTATGATGTTAATTATGCTTGACCTTTATTAATTTATGTGGGGCGATGGATACAAGCCTTGCCCTTGCCTTTACCAATTTTATTGAGTTAGCCCTTGCTACTCTCCTCTTTTGTTGAGTTAGCCCTTGCTACTCTCCTCTTTTGTTAAGTTAGCCATTGCTATTGTCCTCTTTTATTGAGTTAGCTATTGTTACTCTTCCCTTTTATTGAGTTAGCTTATTACTACTCTTCTCCTCTATTATTTTAGCCTTATGCTATCTCCATTTAAGACTTGAGCATGTGTCTTGGAATTTCAAAACTCCTATGATTTAATTTATTTTTCTACCAATGCAAGTGATGTGTTAGAGGTATCACAACTCGTGATTCAAATATTTATCGTGGACGTAATGCATTACGGGTAGCGGCCCTTTTAGTCGGCACGTAATTCCGTGGGTTAGTTAGCATGGTGCATAATCGATGTAAGTAAATCGTCATGCGTGTTACATCACTTCTCAAGATTGAATGTCGCAAATAGTCACTCCATGAACACATCGTGTCACGTAAATCTCTCAATCGCGTTATTGTGTCACCTTTAGATGTTCTCATAAATCCACATTAACGTTGGACACGCCGGCGAATCTCTATAGTTATAGGATGCGGGGTGAGTCAGGTTTTCTATGAATTATATTTCATATTGTGATGATCACTACGTATGATGAGCAGCATACACTTTATTAAGCATGCATTCATGTAGATTGGTTGCGCATGGTAATACTTCTCGTAATAGTGGAGTACGAGACGTATTAGAACCCTTACATTACTCTCATGAATCTCTTGAATTATTGTTAATCTTAAATAATAACCATCACTATGAGTAAGGCATTGACCCTCTTCAACCGTACAGATGATGCAGATGATACACAAATCGAAGATCTAGAGGACCATCTCCCTATGAAAAATTATGTTGAATGAATAAGAAGATAGTGTAATAAGCTCTCATTGAGTTTTATATTTCCGCTGCAAACTCGATAATGTAATAAGCTCCCATTGAGAGGGCATTTGATAATTTGTTGAGTTCTTTTACTTTAATGAAATAATAAATACAGTTGATTTTATTCTCATGAATAGTTACCTTCATTAATATAACTAGATGTGATTTTTTTTAATATGGTGTGATTTTTAAAGCATCCAATTCATTTAATTATTAACACCCGATTTTCTCGGGTACTAGTATAAACTTTAACCATGAAAATTTGGGGTGTTATAATTTGGACTAATTTTATACTTCTATTATAGCGATTCTACCGCTATTCAAATGAATCTACATTTATTGGATAGACCACGATACAGGATTGATCTTAGTCCTGGTAGTTAACATTGCATATCACGATGATTAAGATCAGGCCGATATTAGTCCTATACAGTGACCACAGATTTCGAAGAGCCACCGAGAGTAGTACAGTGTAGCGCTTGAGACTCTTAACTATGCGGTCGATGTGCCAAAATGGTCTAGGACTTAGAAGCTCTGCCTCAGCTAGCGATACAAGTCAAATATGCAACTCTGAGTGGGATTGACAAGGGGGATCCATGTTGACCATGGAAGGCATTTTCATCTTATGACTGCTAGCCTCAACAGTGAACTCTGAGGCAAAGAATGGTTAAACCTCCATCAAGTCAGGATGAAGTTTGGAGAAGGGCCAGGCATCCCAAATTCCCTACCGCCACTGAAGAAATGACTCAAACTGAGAAATACCATTGGCAACGACGTCAAGCAGCTAGAAGAAGATAATGGTAGAGACCGAGAATGTATCTTGGTCGAGAGTCATGGAGCCACGTCCATTGTGGAGAATTCCTCAACTAAAGGAACAATTGACCATAAACACGATCAAAGAGATTCTGAAACTCATCATACACGATCAAGTTACAGAAGAGTTACCTAGCCTAATAGTATAATAGAGTTAGGGAACATTAATAATCGTGACGACTTGTCTGATTATCTTAGTGATGAGTGGTTCTCAAGTGACGATCTGTTGATTGAAGAACTAATGGTGATGACCAAAGCATTGGAAATTTCTTCATCCGTGTTTAAGCAGATAGGGGTAAATTCAATGACCAATAAGAATGCCAAATGTTCCAGTGTAGGCTTTGATGAGCAGCACAATTTTAAAACACTTGAGGGTAATGTTTGGGTTCGGAGATTGTTTTTGGATAATTGCCACTTGTGGTGTTTGATTACAACATGGTACTTACTCTCTCACTCAATTGTCAGACCAAGCCATCTCAGCCTAGTAAGATGGTAAGAGGACCTCGACCCTCTTGTAGTGATACAGCATGCTTCATTTCTCCTAGAAGATGTAACTGAAGAAGCATCGAGAATGAGAAAAACACCACAAGTAAACATTATCACAGTAGAGTTAGGGGCATCGTTTGAAAGAGTGGTTATAAAAAGGCCCACTCATGTCATGACAAAGCACCTTAAACTAATGTACATATCCACCCATCTCAAGGGTTGCCCAGTCACCAAAATTTTGGTTAATAATAGGGTGGCCGTTAATCTTCTCCCAGTAAAAATGATGCTAACATTGGAAAAGGCTTTAGCTGATTTGACTTCATGTGAAGTTACAGTCAGTAACTTTTCTGGGCATGTCACAAATATACATGGTGTGTTACCAGTCGGCTTGATCGTAGGAACTAAAAGAGTATTGGCTCCCTTCTTCGTGGTTAATACTTTGTCCAATTATAATTCCCTGCTCGGGAGAGATTGGATTTACTCTTTTTTGTATATTCCATCATCATTTCATTAGTTTATAATATTTTGGAATCAGGATAAAATCAAGTTGGTATTGGCTAATAACAAGCCATTATTGGCTACGTCAAATGCAAATGAGGCATACTACTATGAATATGAAGTATGTCTGATTCACTTCACTGGAAGGAACAAGTATGGGCGTCCAACCGGGATATGTGTCAAGAAGAATCCAGATGGTATTGTGTGAGATATTACTATTGTAATTCACTCGGTTATAACCTGTCGAGGGATATTGTACCTTCTTATCTGGTCCTACGCCACACCATTAAAGAAATCCTATGACTAGTACACCAATAGACGAGGAGCTGATGGGGGACTTCACGATTAGAATAAAGAGGCTCAACGAGAGCCTAAAAGATGTTAATAGTGGTTGCTTTGTAAATTTGGTCAATGTAGTTGTTTTGGTTGAGGAGAAAGATGGAGGCGAAATAGACACGGAGTTGAAGGAAGCCCCAAATAAGTTGAAAGATTTCTAAGCTCATGTTCAGGATCCCATGTTCGAGGTGAACCTAGGAACCGAATAGACCCTAAGCCAATCTTTATCAGTGGATTACTGGAGCTACAAAATAAAGTTGAACTTACTAGTTTGCTTAGAGAGTTTGATGATTGCTTTGTATGAGATTATCATGAGCTGTCAGGACTAGATTGAAACCTAGCTGAGCACATGTTACCAACAAAGGGTATCGACCGTACAAGCAGCCGCACAGGCGAATGACAGCAGAGGTCACTCAAAAAATAAAAGAAGAGATCGAACAGTTACTAAAGGCTAGTTTCATTAGGCCTATTAAATATACTGAATGGATCTCGAACATGGTCCCAGTGATAAAAAGAATGGTAAGTTGTAGGTATACATTAATTTTAGAAATTTAAATCTACCCACACACACAAGGATGAATATCCGATGCCCGTAGCCAATCAGTTGGTCGACCAAGCAGCCGGACACCAGATAGTTTCCTTCATGGATGACCATTTTAGGTATAACCAGATATACATTATGCTTGATGATGTGTCGAAAATTGCATTTACGTGCCTTGGGCCTTTAAGAACCTATTGTTGGGTAGTTATATTGTTTAGGCTTAAGAATGTAGGGGTTACTTACCAAAGGGCAATGAATGCTATGTTCCATATATGATTGGCTAGTTCATGGAAGTTTACGTTGATGACCTGATAGTTAAGTCAGTCGACATGGGGGACCATTTTGCTCATTTGAGCAAACGAGGCTTCACAAGTTAAAAATGAACCCCCTTAAATGTGCCTTTAGGGTATCAGCTGGTAATTTTTTGGGATTCCTTGTACATCGACGATGGATTAATGTGGACCAAAATAAGGGTCGAAGAATCATAAATGCTCACCTGCCAAGGAAAAAATCCGAATTGCAATGTTTCCTTAGCCAGGTCATTTTTTTTACAAATATTTATCTCTAATTATGCAGGAAAAACTAACATGTTTTATCTATTGATAAAACTGAAGCAATGAGTTGAGTTCAAATGGGAGGTAAAACATCTGTTAGCTTTTGAAAATATTAAAGAGTATTTGATGAAACTACTAGTGTTAATGCCATCAACCAAAGGTCAACCACTTAAGTTATATGTCACAGCATTGACAGAGTTGGTTAGAGCATTATTATCTCAAGAGGATGATGATCGAAAAAGAGCGTACAATCTACTATCTCAGTCGGATACTCGTAGATACTGAGAGACAATACTCTATGACAGAGAAGTTACGTTTATCTTTATACTTTGCGGCCACTAAACTAAGATGTTATTTGTTGGTCGAAAGAGTTAATATAATAACATTAACTGATTTGGTGAAATATATGTTGAATCAGCCAATTTTAAGCGTTTGAATTGGTAAATGGGTTTTGGCTCTATCTGAGTTTGATCTTAGGTATTTACCCCAAAAAGTAGTAAAGGGTCAGGCTATAGCCAATTTCTTAGCAAATTATCCATCTGACTTAGACTTGCATTATACATATTTAATACCTTGGAAGTTAATCTTTCATGGCTCGAAGACCCATAAAGTTTCAGGAGTTGGATTATTTGTAACAGCCCGGTTCCCGAAACTCGAGTAGACTATTCATTTTCCAAAAACCCGAGTGTTAACCTTTAATGGTGGCTCAAATATCACGTACATTTTTTTTCTTTTATTAGAGTTATTAATTTAAGCAAAATATAAGCAAATCAAGTATAAGAGGGAGTCCAAATATACAAAATAAAATATTTGAGTGGTTTCCCGTAAACTTATACAAACCAATGTCTCGAAATAAAAAATTAAACAAACAAATAATAAAAGTAGGCTAGAAACTAGAGCTGCATAGTCATCGATCCGTCGATGTGACATACCGAGTCAGCCCGTACATCATCCATGTAACCTGCACATTAAATACGGTTTGATAGCGTCAATGGCTATCCCAGTGAGGAATAACCGCCAAGATTTATCATATCATCAAGATAATTAAGCATAGTTATCAGGAACAGTGTATAACAAATATTCCACAGTGATTATCATAGAAATTAGATAAGGTTCATCAGATACTCATTTATCAGATAAATTTCATAGAGATAATCCTATTTTGTTTAAATGCATGAATGCATGTACATACTCACAGACCTGGGGACGCACATCCAGCTGGCAAAAAGGTCACCCAAGGAGAACTAACCACTTGGAAAAGTACTCAAAAGTACGCCCAAGGAGAACTAGCCACCCGGAAAAGACCATGTAATAAGGACACCCAAGGTAAGCTAGCTTCCTGAAAGAGTATTCTATGATACGTCCAAGGAAAACTGGACACCCGAAAAAGTCTATGTAAAAAGGGCAGCCCATGGTAGTTGAATGCATGTAACGAAAACTTAGGATCACCAGGTAAAATACTCTATGGTATAGCCCGTAGTGACCTAAGAAAACTTCGCGTCTTGTATCGACCACCCTGTAAAGTTCGTATGCAATGAAGATGCATGATTAGCCCAACCATTATTATTCCAATTTCAAACAACTATTTTGTGGAAGCTCAAAGGTCACTATGGGGGTTTGTCGCCCAGCATAGGCTGTCATGCCTCAAACTCAGAAAATGGGCTCACAAAATTCTTGATCACCGAATCCGGTGCCGACAGCCTCCGTAGTACCCCATTCTAGGCTCCCAGCGCCCATACACCAGATTCTTATCCTAAGATCCTACAAGGAGGATTTTCAGTATGATTTTTTTTTGTAATGGAGCATAACCATAAGCATAACCAAGTCACAAAAAAATATCATCATCACATATCCACTAATATAAATATTTGAGTACAATGCTGAAAGGGAAATACATATGTCAAAAATATCAAAGAAAACTCCAAAAGCTCCACCGCACGCTCCTCCCTCAGATCGGCTACATCCTAACATCACCTGAACGCATCTATCGTGCATAAGCTTATAAAAGCTTAGAGGGTAGTGTAAGTGTGTGCACAAGATAAATGTCAAGTATACCATAATGTCCATAAATCATACATCATCGGAATAAGAGAAAATACTGACAAGATCATGAATCATACGATATCAGAGTAAGCGGAAATATACTGATAAGTCCATCAGTATTATCAGCCGTAGCAAGGCTATGCGATGCAAAATATAATAAGACATTAACAGATGCTGAGGGTGAAATGTAATATGCAAATCCTTATGAGCCACGAATACCATCAACCTCATCTAGGCCATATAAGTGCAAAAACATAGTAACCCAAAATGCTAAGTATTGTGGATGCAATGTAATATGCGGTGCGAATGAAATGACCATGTAGAAATGTGAAGTCGGGATGATAGTACGTAGTATCACAGGTTACGGGGTCCACCACAAGGGACTTCTATCCAAACCAGTCCCATACCTAAATTTGAATAGTCCAACTCAATGTGGTAAACTCCTGATCTCAAGTTAGTCGCGCGCTCATTCAAAATCCTGGCCATGCGAAGGTACACATAACAAATAGTTACGCACCACCAACCCGAGTGGATCGTGAATGAATGAATTAATGGATATGCAATTCCTCTCAATAAGTCCACATATCAGTACGGTTGCTCTCTGGGGGAAATCACCGGGTTCTATTACACTCGACACTGACTGCCTTCTCCCTAGCTGCACAGCCCAGTGAGAGAAATAGACCTCACTATCCGCCTGACCAGTAGTTTGCAAATACCTACCCGGCTCGTCGATAGCGGACCTATTTATGAGCTGGTCACACTCGGCCTAGCTTATAGCCCCCTCACTCAGGCGGATAAGGCCACACCCCCTTCCAACCGACCACGACATAATGGGAGATGCGGCCTACTGGTATGCAGCACTCGGGCGCTCATGTTCCACTCGGTCTAGACATTAGGGCTCCTCCTGGCCTCGGAGGTTCTGAGATTTTCACCAAAGGACATCCTAAGTGCCCATAGTGTTAGAACCAAATATTTTCGGTGTCCCATCTAACCATCCACGATGTGCTTGTGGAGGCCACGACCCTGATGTCACTAGGGCATACAATGATCAAGTCATACATATGTGAGATGCATGAGTCACACTATCCAGTCATGCAACAATCCTACGCGTACTACGCGATAATGTGGGGCACTCCGTCTCATAAGGAGTCTCATAAATGGTCTGCCCAATGGCGTATGATATGATCAAGCATTCCTCATATCAAGCATACATATGATGCG